>OY720244.1:14209054-19209054 GCA_963082625.1 Pasiphila rectangulata
AAAGCCAAAGTAGCCAAAGCATGTTCTGACTTACTTTTATCAGTTACACAAGCGTTTCTAAAAATGTCACATTTGGGGCGCTGGTCCTTCTTAGGCTTATTAAACTCAATATTAAATTTCGTGATAAATATTTGTCTATATTGCAGAGATGTAGCCACTTCCTGATCAGGATGTTTTTCTTTCATAAATTCATTATATAACTTATAATGAATAGGTAAGCTTAGTTCTGCATCCAGGTATTGTTTAGATGATCTACTTCTTACGTAGTGTGAGTCTACCAATGGCATTTATATGTGATTTCGAATAGATTGTTTAATTTGGTCGGGAATAATATTTTTGCGCGAGCGATTGCCTCTAATATAATTTAAAATGGTACCTGTAGCAGAATTATTCATTTTTTTGAAAAGAGTTTGTATCCACATATCGCATATTGAAAAGGTATTTAATAACATAGTTTTACAAGTTCGTATTTCTTGACCATCTAAATACAAATAATACTCAAAAGAACACTTACGTCGGCTAGATGACGCTGACCCAGCCATAATTTGTTTTCTCGAAACTCTTTTGACAAGTCGACTTAAATAATCAGCTGGTTTATTATGATCACCTAATGACCAAAAATTATTAAATATTGAATTTCTTTGGTTTTCTGTAATCAATTCTCGACATTTACAACCACAGCTTGGCTTAATTTCTTTTTTTGGTATTAGCTGTCCCTCTCTATTAGTGAATTCTTCGCCTAAATTTTTCTTACGTTTCAAATATAATTATGTTTTTAAGAACGACAACATCGTAACTCAATTTACGATGAAAGTTGATTAAATATTTTCATTTATGTAAACTATCTTACCAAGAAAAAAATTGTATATTATGTTACAATTATTGTTTCGTAAAATTATTAATACTTACCACGAGCAAGTGTGTGTAACTAAAGATACCTTTTTATCAGCGTTAGTGGACGATTAGTTACAATGTTTTTACGCTGGCTAAAATCGTAACGGGAGTGAATTAAGCTACAAGGGTAAGCGCAAATAAAATCGCATTTTTTTATTAGTAAGGCTGTGTTTATAACTCAATTTCGCAAAAAAGTGAGTTACAATGTTTTAAATTGCAGGTGTCGATACATTCCTGAAACTAGTTCTCAGTTGTTCGTTGGGGTGTAGGTATTGTGTATTGTCCCCCGTGACACTACCCCGATCCTTACCAGCCCAACTCCTTAAAATACCGGAGAATGAATCTGGGTCGTTTCCATGAGCATTCCCGAAGGATATGCAGATATTGTAGCAGAAGGGCATGACTCGATGAGCTCGTGTACTCCAATTTCATCATCATCATCGTTTCAGCCGTAAAACGTCCATTACTGAACAAAGGCCTCCCCTTGCCGTGGGGTGGTTCCATACTCACCATGCTTGACAGGCGGGTTGACGAGCGCATGGATGCGCGAGGGATGTCGATGCACGGAAAGACGCTACTGTCCAACTACCAGTGGTATTCCTTAGTTATCTCTTACTGCATCCACAGGCATGAGAGGAGAGGTGCCATTCTACTGCCGGCAACCCACGGCAAACTCATTTGCAAAAAAAATATTGCATTCGGATATTCAACGTTATAATGTAATTGAAAATGGCCGTATTCAATCAATTCCGAACGTTGCCATAATAAATTCATGGAAAATTATATTATCATAAAATTATGCAAAAGATCCAATTTCATGTGATTATTTTGAACGTCGATGATTTTGAAAGTTGATGAATATAATGAAGATGTTCTGTAAATTGCTAATGATGTTCCGCTGCTGTATTGAAAATGGGTATATGCAACATCAAATTCTCATGTATTTCAAATGTACCTTTTCGTAAAAAATAGATTAATAATCTCACATGTATTATATATCTGAAAGTTTGTTTGTATGGTTGGATGTTTGTTATGTCTTCAAGCAAAAACGACCTAACAGATCAAGTTAAAACTTTGCACATATGTATGTATACCTCTATAGATATTGATCTCTACTTTTTATCCGGGTATGGCGCGTACGAAGCTGCGGGAAAAATTTTGTATTTTTGAATATTTACTAAACAGTGTTGTGATCTATACTTTCGTCTAACCATAAAAACCTTTAATTAAATGAATAAATGAATGAATAAATGTAAAATGAATATTATTATATTCATTTTACATTTTTTATTTTTATTTCTAAGTAAATCCTAGGAAAGTTATAAGTAAAAATTAAACTTATGCAGTCATTATTTTACCAACTACCTACTTACTGATCACGTGGTTATTTGTCCGGCAGTAGAACGCTGATCTTCTGGAGCGTGTAGCTAGTTGAAAACTCGTGAAGAGTATTAAAAATGTATTGTTTTAAAGTTTTACAAATACGCAGCCATTGCCGGTCATATCGCAAGAGAGGGAAACCGGAAGGGAAGTGCCAACTATAGATTTACTATAAAACCAGTGTCAATCCGCGCCAGTGATGGCTGCCGATTCTAGCACAAATTAAAAATTAGAATAACTACTCATTCCACAGATTATTAGTAATACATTAAAGCACTATTACAAACACTAAACTGAATTAAATAAATATGGCAAGCTTTCACACGGCCATTCTGCATCACTGACGGTGACAAGTAGTAATTCATAATTCAGGTACACAATAAGCCTAAAACTAGGCGATTTACCCGGAAACCCTATTCTTAAAAGAATACCAATTATAAAAAGAACAAGTGCAGGAAACGATTTTAAATTAATGAGAGGCACAATCGATTTCTAAACCGCACCACTACTGGTCATCAGCGCAACCGACAATGTAGGTAGCTAACAATAATGTACTAGGATGGCGGGGTATAAGTTATAAGCGTTTAGGGAAGTTGTTTGTTCGACACGGTAATAATGGTCTTTCAAAGGTGAAGGTAGTTTCAAGGATGTCTTCGCTTTGGAGAGCTGTCAAAGCTAAGTTATGTTAACCAATTAGCTTTTCCCTGGAAGAATCTGCTTTGAGCAACCAGGCCGCCAGTTTTTAAGTATTTATACACTTGTTTTTTGTGTTTTTTTAAATGTCTAATATCGTTTATTCTCAAAAAAATCAAATTACAGTCACTTACTTGAGAACAAGTTTCAGAAAAAGTTATCATCGGAAGTCATTCAAAATTGTCCCATCCAATGCGTTTATTTTTCAAGGAGTGAATAGTCTTCTGTTTTTTTGTGAAATAAAGTGTTCTTTCAGATAAAGCGAAAGCAATATTGAATTAATAAAGCTAAATAACGCGATAAATATCCGGTTACATTTTGTATTAATAAAATGGCGAATGGTTGCTGGATGGTTGCCAAGAGGCAGACCATTACTAGGGTGACTGATTCAATAAATACATTATGTTAGCATTATGTAAGTGGCCAGTGGACAAAGATCGCTGTAAAGGAAAGCGTATTAGCGGAGGCTTGCAAGCTGATATGATGATAATTTAACAATTCAAATAATAAGTATTCAAAATGTGGAAAAATAAATTAATCCTAAATTGGTTGCCTTTGAACATGTATTTTTTTCAAATTGAGGGAAATAAGGAGAAAAGGAAGGAAGCAAATTCATATTTATCGTCTTAACTTACTTAAATACTTGCTTAACTTTTGATGTTACGTTCACACTGATCTTTTTACTTTATCAACATATTCGGAAAATAGCGCACATAAGCGACTACCACCCGCTATCTCTCTGTCTACTAACTTGCCCCACGCGTTTACTGAAAGCGCGGACCACAAAACGGTTCGTTTCCACACCTCATTGCGATCAGCCAGTGCCATTACAAATCGCCCTATGATTACAAGGCATTACTGTAATGGACACCACGTAATTATATCTACTGTATTTTACAAAATGGTACGATTCTATGAAGTGAAACAGATCGAGAAATGAGTTTATGCATTTGTCTACTTCATGAAAATAATGCAGTTTGTGCCAATTAATAAAACTACAATTTATAATTTTTTTCTGACTTCTCTAGTCTTAAATATGCTGATATGATTATGATTATGGCTATGATGTGTTTTATGAGGCACGACTAAAATAAAAAAGGTTGATAGGTATAATATCTCCAACAACCGTGCCAGTGAAACATTTACCATTGGATGGCTGTCTGTGGTCTTCTTCGTCACTTTATATTATGAAACCTTATGAAATAGTTAGCAACGCTATAAATATCTCACTAATATTATAAAGCCGAAAGTTTTTTTGTATAGATGTATAGATGTTTGTTATCTCTTCACGCAAAAACTAGCTCACAGATTGAGTTGAAACTTTGCACACGTATAGATATTGATCAGGATTGACACATAGACTGTTTTTAATTCGGGTAGAACTTATGCGAGGCGGTGGGCAGAAGCTTGTTGCATATAGAAAGAAGAAAGAAAGAAAAAAACATTTATTAATCCGCAACAAAGGAACATCAGTTATAAATTAAAAAAAAAGAAGTTTGTGGACCAAAAGGGCCTACCTCAGCATAATTTTAATCCCAATAAGGATTAACGCTGGTTTTCAGGACGCCCTTTGGCGTGTGTCGACATATTTTACGCGTTTGAAAGATAAGCATATAGATGTATGTAGATAGAGATCTATGAATTGTTATGTCAAGGTACAGTGTTGAGACTATTCCGCAGTTATAAACTGTTGCATCTTTGCAACCTTGTACTGTTAAATATTAGTTCTCAATAAATATTATAATTTATTTGTTTAAACTAAGCCAATATAGCTTTTATTTTAACTTTCCCTTATTTAATTTGACATGCCAAATGAAAGTCCTAAGCGCACAGCCTTTCGGAGGTTCCCACAACCTAGCTAAGTGGATTTCCCGGTTGTTCCGAGTTTGGCTAACGGCCGCGTGTCAGCCCGTAGCCTCGCAGGGGTGGTAATTAACGCATACCGACTGGACCAAGTATTTGGACAACCCTGGGAGGGAATAAAATGTACCGCAAAACACGAAATGACGAAATACGAAATGTGCTTTTAGTTAGTTAGACATAACTAGTACTAGGCAATTGTCTTTACTAAACTTTCGCGATTACAACACATTATTAACATACATATAACCGGGTATTTATCGCGTAAATTACCTTTATTATTTCCCGACGTTCCCGACGTCTGTCTTCCCGGGACCATGCTTGGTGCAATCCAAGCGAAACGTCGGGAAATAATAAAGGTAATTTACGCGATAAATACCCGGTTATATGTATGTTACTACTAGGCATTGTGGGTGCTTGTAATTCATGTTTTTTAATCAATAACAAAAAATATTATTGTACCATGTAGATGGTAGATACCATTAATTAATGACGATATACTTTTTTAAACGACTCAATGCATGACGAGACAAGATGTCCCACCAGATGTTAAGCGGTAACCTCTACTTATTACAACTGCAATACCGCGGTGATCACGTTCACAAGGCATGTGACTATGTGACCAACGCTGCATTGCATTGCGCCCGTCACCCATGTAATATATGTTTTTTTTTATCAATAGCAAAAATATATACTATATTAGTAGTTAGTATGGTCTTCCCGTTCACCTAAAATCATTAAATTTAGAAAAAGCAAAATGTCACAACGCAAGGATTGTGACATTTTGCTTTTTCTAAATTTAGGGGAAAAAAGTAGATAACAAAACATAATGTTTCAAAGTGAAGAGACAAGAAAAACACAAATAAAATATAATTGTAGATAAATAACGAAAAATTCCAATTTTTTTTCTGAGATCCAACAAATTCTTTGTCGTCCTACTACTTGCCGAAGATCTCCGATCATCTCGATTTAAGTATCGTTCTAAGCATAAATAATAAATATTGTGTTTATTTTAATAAATAAATCTAAAACTGATGATGATGGCAAACATCTTGCGACATCAAAATGCTAATCGCCAAACGAAACTACATTATACCTCAGATGTTCAGTTTTACAGCACCAGATCAGGATTCCCTCTGGGTGGAACTTTTAATTGGCATGCCATTACGGCGGGCGGAGCACTAAGCGATTTGTGGTGTACCCTGGCCCCGGAGGTTTTATTCCACACCTAGCAGTTATAATGTTTGTTGGACCTCTGGTTTGTTTTGATAGGTGTAGACGCGATGTTATGGCAAATGTGAGAGATGGAATACGCTTTGCATTCTGAACATTTAGTGTAGCAGAATGAAACTTTTAAAACTAATCATAATCATTTATTTATTTGACACATAATATTACAATTGTATTGTTGATTCCTTAGGATCTTGAACTAGCCTAGGCTGTGTGTCGAGATCCAAGGCCTCTCCTTATAATAAATCACTAATTATATTATTGTGTAAATAATTACAAGGATTAAACAAGCTAATCTAAACAATGTAAGAAATATTAAAGATATGAACAATAAAACAAAACAAGTATATAATAATCAAAAAATAATAATTATTAACCTCTGAATATACCATATATCTAAGTAACTAATATTTTATATAATATTACATTTATAACTATCATGGTTGTTAACAGTAGAGGTATATGCAATTATTTACTATGATATGATTATTTTTGAATTTCCCGATATTTAAACGCAGTTTCACACGTCATGATCACGGATAAGCCTTTATAACTGAATTGCCTGAAGCCTTTTGAATTTAACTTAAATGTTCAGACATGGGAATCGTGTAGCGCGGATATGGCAAATGTTGGGAGATGTAGATGGAATATGCTTTGCATTCTGAACATTTAGTGTAGCATAATAAAAGTTGCTGAAGCTTTTTGAATATAACTTGAATGTTCAGAAATGGGAACTGTCTTTTTATTTTGGCAAAAATATTTTTAAAGTTGCTTTATAAGTAGTTCTTGTACCTTCTTCTTCATCTTGTATTCTTGTGCTTAGTTGCGATTGTATAGTCCAAAGCATCTTATAAAAAATATGTTTTGTTCACTTTTTTTTTACTTATTAGTATTCCAAACAGTATTAATTAAAATAAACTTAATTAAAATATTATTTGTGAAATCTAGACTAGTTTAACTCATATTAGCAATAAATAATGCTAGATATTCAATACAAAACTACTTAGTCCCAAAGTAAGCAGTGTTATGGACACCAGATGGTTGACAGAATACTTAAATACTTACTTGTAAAAACATTATTATTAAGAGCCTGTACTGTCCCACTGCAGGGCAAAGGCCTACCTTCCTTCCTTCCACCTTTCTCTGTCTTAAGTTACTGTGGTCCAGTCTTCCAAGTAAAAACATACTTATCATAAAAATAAGAATACCCAGACCCGGGACAAATACCTGCAGAAAACTTACAAACATATGTTCCGCGGCGAGAATAAAATCCGCAACCTCCTGTGTCTCAGCCGGCTCATAAATCGATTACGCCACGTAGGTCGTCAATGCGATTATGTAGCAAAAACTATGTACGCAAGAAAAATAACGTTCCAGAAATTGTAGGTTCCAAAATTGAATAATTTTGGTTTATAAAAGTCGGCGAAAGTTGACGAAATCCGCAGAAATTTTCTTCGGATACCAACGTGAAGTTTTAGCATAATTTTAGTTTCGCGTTTCAGCCTATAACATTATTCATTGAATAAAATATTATGATAAATCTTTCTGTGGAACCCCAACATGAGAAAGAAGAAATTTTGAAGAAACGAACTATGATATAGAGTTAGTATACACCTATGTATATAACAAAATTATATAGCTTTGGTTATAATTTATATTTCCTGTCTAAATTATTTAAATACATCATGCATTATGTATTACGATTGTCACTTTATGTTTAGTGTTTCTCTTTTTTTTTTGTTAATTTGTTTAGTTTAAGGTGTGCAATAAAGCATTTTCTATCTATGTAGTTTCGAACACTGAATAGTCTGACTATATATACGAAATTGATAAAGGGTTATATTTTGACCACAATCTAGGACCATACATTTTTTTTATTTAGTTTTACCTAGCTATCCCGGAAAACTTCGTACCGCCCTACTACTACAACAACTAACTACTATTACTTTACCACTACTCTACAACTACCTACTCTACAAATACTACTTTACAACAACTAAACTACCTTAAATTACCCAAAAATATAATCAGCTTGAGGGTTAAGCTTAGTCACAATATAAACTTTGTATAAATAATACAATTGACAACCAAAAACATTGTTTCATGCTCGATAATTTTCTTGTTTTGGTGTTAATTATTGTACAATTACATTAATTTATTCAGGCGTGTCTTTGCAGAAATCCATTTTATCTAAATGATCAACATATTTTTAGTAACAAATCTATCTCTACACTACACGAGGATTTTAGTCACGTGTACCTTCATTTATGTGTGTAAACAACGGTTTCTTACACGCATGTCAAAACTGACAGTTAATTTCAATAATTCCTATTAAGATGAATAATGACAGGAAATGTCAAATATGAGCGAAAGTGTCAAAATTGTCAGCAACTTCAAACGGCCATAACTCAAAAACTATTATAGTCATATCAATACAAAACTCAATAGCAGCAAAAAAACACCTGATTTTCTCTCATCCTTCTTCTAAAACAATTCCTTAAGTCAGCATGTCTTCTGTAACGAGCGCTCATCAAGCCGCAAATCTCAGACATTACAACGGATTAAAACTCTAAAACTTAGCCTTGGTAGCCATTTTGAGTTCAAACTTTCTTACATCATCGCGGTGATTAAAATTCGAGTGTTGTTCGTCTGAGAACTGTTGGCTGTCTAAGGTAAAAGCTTTATGTTGTGTAAAAATAATTTTCAGACTTTGCTTGGTAAAAATGCCGCCTGTTTCTTAGTGGCCTGATTCTTTTTGTGTTGGATTGTCAATGTGCTGTGATCGATGTACTTTCATCGACTATCCTTCCTTTATGGTTCTTAGTAGTAGAGAAGGCACAAAACATTTTTCGTTTTCGTTATGAAAAATTAGTATAAACAATTTTTTTAGAATAATTCTTTAAATTTCAACAGAAAAACCGACTTGAATAAAAGTCAAAGTCAATAGTTGTTTATTAAATAGCTACATAACTATAATAACGAACCAAGTATTTATTTGATATAATAGTCAATTTACAAAAGACGAACAAGACACATTTAAATTGATTAAAGCACATAATTGAATTCGTTCGCTTCAGATAACTTTTTCCAAGTGAGGGAAAGAAGTGAAGAAGTAACCTCACTTTTTCAATGACCATGATGATAGTCATGATGAGTATGTGCGACGTTAAATGGATGGGTAAAAAGATTTTCGATTACCATCTGTGGTCTTCGTTATCAGTTTCAGATCACCTAATTACCTGTCCTTTCCGAGAGCATATGCTTGACTGTTGCTGAAAGTACCAAAACCACCATTATGTATTTATGTCTTTAATATTTGACGAATTCCCTCAATGCCTCATGAATCCAATCATCAAAACTGCATTGAAGTGAGTCTAGTCAAACTGATACTGGAAAATAATTTTCAAAATCGGATAATAAACGTGAAAGGTAAAAAATTTCAAAATCGGTTAATAAACGGGAAAGATTTAAAAAAATATAGACGATTTGAGAATCTCCTCTTTTTAAGTCACTGAAAAGGTCAGCTTGCACAACAATCACAAAATGTTAATTTTATGGCTAAAAAATGGCTAAAAAAATAAACTTATTTCCATGTACAAATTGACACTACGTTTATACGCTAAATTCGTGTATAAAAAAATACATGCTTTTACCATTATTAACATTGCATTGCAAAGATGTAATCTCATGCGCTTTAATTTGATCTAAAATCAACTTAAAACATTTAACATTCTTCACGTAAGTAAACAATTGACTATGTATCGAAATAAAAATCAACGAAATCCTAATGAAATAACCTTGTTGAATTTCGCGCCATTTTCACTCAGCCGTAAATTTTGTGAGTGGCGCCTTTTTGCAGATTTTCTTTTGCAACCCCTAGCTAGAAGGGGATGGAATACAGTACCACGTGCGGCTAAGAGATGGCGTACTCAATCCTCACACATCATGTTTTAGGCTATAACTAACAGATGGCGCTTTATACTGTAATTATGTAATGCCTACTGTATTGCCGTGGGGTGCCGGCAGTATAATGTTACCCCTCCTCTCATGCCCGTGGATGCAGTAAGAGCCTGCTAAGGGATATCTCCGGAAGATGGGCAGCAGCGTCTTTCTGTGTATCAACATCCTGTACTGCGCTCGCCAACCCGCCTGCTAAGCGTGGTGAGTATGGCAACTACCCCTTATGAAGATCCATAAGGGAGGCCTGTGTTCTGTAGTGGACATTTTACGGCTGAAATGATGACTGTAATTATATTTTTGTCCATACCTACTTTGTAACTTATATTATTTTTGCAAAAAACATAATTTATACATTATTATTTCCTGCAAAAAAATGTTTTATTTATTTGTTCACCTGCATAACTGCAATATTGATTAGACGTTGTGTAAAAACAGAAGGGATGTCACATTTGGGTGAAAAAAAAAACAAAAACACATTGTAGGTCACAGAAAACTAAACAACGGCGGTCAAATGATTTTACCTGTTCTTATATATTGATATGAACTCCGTGTTAAAAAATATTACGTCAATTATGAGTTACGTTTTTTATTATTTTTGTGGCAAGTGGTGGTCATCATCTCTGCCGTAGGAGCTTGCTGTCCACGTCCACTGCTGGGCATAGGCCTCCCCATGAATCTCCAAGATCATTAAGGAATTGTTTCCATACTCGCCACACTTGTCAGGCGGGTTGGCGACCGCAGAACGAGATGTTGATACACGGAAAGACAATGGGCAGGGGCCCATCTTCCGGAGGAATCCCTTGGAAGATTCTTACTGCATCCACGGGCAACAGAGAAGGGGCATGTTCTTCTTCTTTTTTTGGCTTTTGTGTTTGGTTTTACATAATTCTGCCAATGTCAAGTATCTTAATCTTTAGAAAAGTCTGAACTAGTGGTTACAGATAACAAAATGGAAAATAAATTTAGAAAAAAAGAACTTTTGAATTGACCAAAAATTTAGTAGGGTTAATTTTATCTGTAACAACACAAGTTAATAAGAGTAATCTATTGACATATAATTATGTACACAAAACAGACGGGGCATGTCTTGTCTTGTCTTCTTATTTTATGGCTTTTTGTGTTTGGTTTTACACAATTCCGCCAGTGTCAAGTTAATTTATAAATTCTTATGTTATTTGGCTGGCCATGTAGGCGGCCATTTTCTAATGATATTCAGAGATTATCATTATTCAGACGGGGCATGTTCTACTGCCCCTCCGAAAGGTGACAGGACTCTGAAAGGTGACAGGACTCTGAAAGGTGACATTTACTACCACAAGTGGTAGTAGTGGTAGTGGAACAATGTCACCTTTTTAAAACGATATAAATTTTTTGAACGTGCAAAGAACGCCGGCTGGCAGGGATTAGATACGCTAGCTGGAACAATTTTTTAATATCCCCAAACAAGCGGGGCGGACTGCCAAGTGTTTTTAAAGTGTGTGTGATATTGCGAAGCATATTGTTATACAATAAAGATATGGTCTTTTTTGGGTTCCGGACCAAAATGGTAAAAAGGAACCCTTATGGTGTGACTTTGTCTGTCTGTCACAGATAACTAACGATGCCTGAGAACTAGAAACTGATGCTATCAACTCAAAATTTAAAAAATTTCGACGCTCTTTCACTATTAGAGCATTTATAAAAATATTTAAAATATTCTTCTTATAATTGGAAAGGGGGCGGAAAGGGGGTCTCAAAAATCTCAAATGTGAAGTTCCTAGGTCACCTGGGGTATCATATGAAAGGGCTTCATTTGCACATATATAAACAGTTTTTAGTTATACTTTAAACCGCACGTATTCGACTTAAAAAAAAATTGAAAAAATTCCGTTCCCCCCTTACTCCGAAGTTTTTGGAGATAAACCCCAGAAACTTTTATAGCTAATGGAAGTCTATGCAAAAAGTACAGAAAAATTATAACGAACTCTCTTATTTGCATAGGTTTTTACAAATCATAGAAAGTGTAAAAACTTTCGCGAGTAACATCCCTATACCAGCGTTCACAGCCTACCTTATACAGTAAAGTCCAACCCAATTTTAAAATTCCACATCATTCAACAAAAATCTACATAGAAAGCATTAAAACCATCAGCCAGCTACTATTAAATTACGGCTTTTAATTCAGCTTGTTCATAAATTAAGCATACTCGTTAATCAACACAATCATTTTCATTTCAACACAATCATTTTCATCCCTCATGGATCTCCATGAGGGGTAGTTGCATACTCTTGGCAGACGCTTGGCATACGGGTTTAGACAGCGCAGAACGGGATGTTCACACGGAAAGACGCTGCTGCCCATCTTCCGGAGGTATTCCTTAGCAGGGGCACGGGCACGAGAGGGGTAACATTCTACTACCGGCACCCCACGGCTAATAAAAATACACATTAAGTGCAAAATTTGTTTCCGCTAATAACATTCTCGTTCCAGCGTTCAAATCAAAAATCAATCAAATCAAATACATATATATTTATTTCTCTCACAACAAACCGTTAGACAAAATGATAATACATAGAAAGATAAAACTTATTCTATTTGAGTCAGTTTGCAGGAGACTGGTGCCTGAGATAGGTTAGAAAAAAAACCTGTATCACAGGTCACCAGGTCCCTTCACTCCCCGGATTCGCACTTTCTAGTTCTTTCCAGTGAACGCTAGTAGTTTCGCACTACTAGCGTTCACTGGCTTGTTACAGTAAAGTTCAAACCTAATTTTTAAACTAAATCTAAATTCTACATAGAAAGCATTGAAAGCATCACTCAGCCAGCTACATAGTGCACCGTTGACTAACGACCTGCCAATCAAGGCAAGCCTTAATTGGAAATCCGTGTTTGTGGTACCACTCCGCCCGCCTTTGTTCGCAAAAATTAAACGGTTAATATTGATCTTTGAGTTTTGGCTCTTAGACCTGTGTACTCTTGGCGCGAAATTTACCAAGGAAGCTTTAGTCACACACAAAAGGTCATATAGAAATATGACTTATAAAAGATAAACAAAACACATTAAAATTGAATAAACCACATAATTAAATTCGTTCGCTTTAGAAAACCTATTGTCTAAGTGAGGGAATGAAGCGAAACAAAGCTAAAAATATCAAAAATATTTAAGATATATTGAAATTAAAAATAATTAGGCAGGATCCTACGGCATTCTACTGAAGTCACCCCACGGTATACATATGTTATCGAATAGTGTCAATAGCATATGCCTGCAGTAGAATGCCTCTCCTCTCTTGACTGTGGATGCAGTAATCTGTGAAGGGTAATTACTACTTGACTATTGACACTATTCGATTGCAGAGTATAGGGACTATTGAACGACTATTACTATTACCATTACTATTCATTGTTATTTACTCATAACATTGATTAGAGTTTAAACTATAATCAAAGAAGTATGAGTAGACAAATCGCGTTATTACGAGTAGGTTTTCGAACCAAAATGGTAATAAGGAAGTTGTGCGACTTTGGTCATTTGTCTGCCGCAGTTGTATAACGTAGGAACTACTAATATTAGGGTGCGAAGCCCCCTAATATGCTTAGCGCTGTCTGTCTGTCTGTCTGTGCATGAGACGATTACAAACGAACGCGCTGACCGACTTACATAAAACCTTTTTGTTAGCACCGTCTTAATGAGAGAAGGGTATTGATTCATTTTGGTGACCCTAGGGTCACAGGGACCGGAGTTATTGTGACCTCAAAAGGTCACAAAAAAAATAAAATATCAAATGGCCGAAAACGTCCAAAAACCCAAAAATGTCATTTTTGACCTTTGGTGATATTTTGAGGCCTTCGGTACATAATAATTATAATTCTCTGGTACCCCCGTACCAATAGTTGTTTAATTTTACAGTTAGTTATTTTTCATTTGCAAAAATAGAACTCGTATAAATCTAATTGTACGGGACTCGTATAACTCTAAAGTACTTTAGTTGTATAGCAATAAAGCTCAGATTAACGAAACAACAGATTCTACCCATAAAAAGTATAGTGGCATTTTAATTTGAATTATTTTATTCTTAAACCTAAAATAATAATGGCTGATAATTCTTAGGCACCAAACTAGATTATGATTTTTATTTTTATGAATCTACGCCATTTCATTCAATCACTTCCGCTAAAATATAGAGTTATTTGATTTAGATGAAACAAAATTGATATTTCACAAGCCTCCAAGCTGAAAACATGACGATGATTGATAGAAAAATTCGTATTGAAACGTTTACTTTTTCCATCGCGTTGCCATATTGTGAATCTATCAGGACTATAGACATCCATGGAGTCCCTATAAAAGTTACACTTAAAATATTGTAAGACCCAAATTGTTTTGCAACTACCCTACCACTACCCTACAACTACCCTACAACTACGCTACAACTAACGCTGAAACGTTGTGTTTTTAATAATTTTGGTAGTTATCTATTTATGTGAAATTTCACGTAAATCAAGTGAAAAAAATATTCCCCAAAAAATTTCATTTCTACATTTTCACTTAGGGGATGATTTTCGAGGAATTCTGATACACAGGTTCGTTAAGTATTAAATTCTTACATATATATTAGAATTTAATACTTAATGAAAAAAAAAAAAGTTTTTCAAGTGAAAAATAACGATTTTTCCATACAAATTCAGACTTTAATCCCCTATATTAACCCCTTCTGATTTAACTTACGAAATTAAAAGTAGTAAACTATGTCCGCCTCCTAGTTCTAAGCTACCTCCCCACCAATTTTTAGCCAAATCGGTTAAGCCGTTCTTGAGTTATAAATAGTGTAACTAACACGACATTCTTTTATATATTATAGATATGCTATAACGACATCTCTCGTCATTGCTACCCAATTTAATTTCATCGATAGACAGCGCTTAATCGGTGCTCAACTGATTGTTGTGGTTAGGCGTGCCCAGAAAAACAGGACAATAAGTGCGGTTTTTAAATTGTTAGGTTATTTTAGTACTCTGTGACTCTGTAATAGTAACCTAGAAACCGGAATGTCGTCAGAGTCAGTACAATCTGTTATGTACAGACGACGACTGTATCTATCTCGTTGAAACTAAAGTTGAAGCTCAATTATTTGAAGTGTTTACTTTAAAAAAATACATACATTTACTCAATCCGCGAGGCTTACCGCGACGGAAATGGCTGAACAAAGTGGATGTGCATCGGCCAGATTAAGTATTTAAGTATTTAAGTTTAAGTTGATTGGACCATTACAAGAGATCTGATACTGCTGGAAAAAGGGAAGAAATGGGAAACCTTCGCACTTGACTTCTAAAAGGGCAACAAAGAGGGATGAAACAACTGTTTATTTTCTGTCAGGAAGTTAAATTCCCGTCTGTGCTATTAAGACTATCAATAAGGCAGACATTGATGGGGCTTATTATGGTGGAGTAGGGAATAAAATGATTTTTTTCCCTGCAGTAGAACAACACGGGCTAAAAATAAATTGCTCGTTCTCTCTAGTTTATTCCGGCACAGTTCATTCCTTAGGTAATACGGTTACAATCAGACTCAACCACCTGGTTTTAGAACTACAACCTGCGCTCACGGCGCGGCGGACAAACAAAAAGTGACCCCAGTTGTCTGCGATCCCAGCGCCCCGCCGAGCAAGCCCGAATCCGATCGAAGTTTGTTGTACTTGCTAACAAATACCACCAACTTCAAGTCGTTACAATAATCCAATTAACTGCTTCTCAGATTGAAATATGTTACAAAATTTATCACTTTATTTATTAATTTTGTAATACTTGATTCACTTTAAAATTAACACAATAATAATAGAACGTAACAAAAAAATCTAATTCGTCTCTACACCTTTCCCTGTCCGTTCACGCAGCTGCAGAAGCGTGGAACGGTGGCGTATGAAAATGATATCACAGACATTGGAATACACTTAATGCTCCTTTCCCCGAATCGTCTTCGTGTCTTCATTTGGACAAGACGAAACGGCGAAGTAATCAATCATTGGTATATATTCCATAACTACTTCTTAGGTAGTACAGAGAGCTTCGCAAATAAATACGTGTTTGCGACTCAGATACACATCAATATTATATTTCTTGAATCCTAGGGCCTAGCTACGTGATACGTAGAAATAGATCTACCATGAGTAATTTTACTTTATCATAGAAATATAGATATGGCCTCAAATTAAATTTGAATAGTTTTTAAGTTTGTTCTAGATGTACAATTGTAAATATTATTAGTATTCTAAAATGTGATAAGAACATTGGTGTGTACATAAAATGTATGTATATAAAAATCAGACAAACAAAGAAAAGGTATCATAATAAACAGTAATTATTATCGCCTAAAGCACTCCTTGGGACTGTAACATGACTTAAGAGTCGGAAATGTGAAATGGGAGTTTTATTCCGAACACTATAAATTCTTTAACCTGAAGAAAGTTGTTTGTCAACTGCCAAATTGAGGCTAGGCGTAAAGATTAGGTATTCAAAATTCAAAAGCGTTTATTTAATTGGCCCGTATATGTTTGACAAGTCAATTTACAAAAAAGTTTTCGGATACAATGATATTATATTAAAATTAACTATATTTAAAAAGTAAATAATACATGAAAAAGAACATAAGTATAGGATTTTTCTCGAATAAGTACACATAGAAAATCCTAAAATGTTTGAATTAAATTTAAATTCCAAACTCAAACTCCGATAACTATCATGTCACTACATTAATCTTACATAGTCTCGCTAATTTATTTAGTAAAATATTCACACCAATAATTACATTGGCCTTTTTGAAAAATTCGAGTTACAATTTTAATTGACGCTGTCTCTAATTACCACAAGATCGGAAGTCAATATCTCTTTTCTCTACTAATTGCCACCCAAAAATATTTTTCTCACATTAATAACCTGCGTTATTCTCCACTAACCCAAATTGAAATGGTTATTTTTTTTTAAATGTGTTGTTCGACCCAGAAAAATGTGTATGTATTAAAAAATATTTATTTTATCAAGCTCGATATAACTTGCACCTACTTTTGATATTTTCGTATCAAAGTGGCCATCACTCATTGATGGTGACATATATGTATAAAAATGACTGTCAAATTTTATTATTTAACGAGAATATTTTTAAAGTTCCTCATAAACTGACTAATATATGTATATCATTAATACGAAATGTTAATGTATAATTCTGTTGTTTTCATATGTTTGCAATTGAATTTGTACAAAACTTGAAATATAGGTACAGGGATTTTGTATGAACTGATTGTGGCAACGCTTGTCGGGTAAGCTCTGAGATACTCATAAAAGTGAACCTGCCAAAAGCTCTTGTTTTCTATTGGTATTAATTGGTAAGTAAAAAATATTTTTTTCTAAGATGCTATTTGAGGCAGATATTAAATAATAAACTAGTTTGCAAGAGAACAAGTAAAAAAATCGGGTATTTATATTGTTTTCGATTTAAACGTGTAAGTGTTTAAATATTACAAAGTACAAAACTAAACACAACAACCCATGCTTTTTCGCAAGCAAATTCGCAGGAAAAACCTTTATAATTCCCATTAGAGTGTAAAAAATATTTTAAATAGTTATAAAATAATTCAGGCACAGTAAATCACAATAGAAGTGGCAGGACAGGGTGTGCGTGATTCTAAACAAAACACGGCGTGAAACGGACGCTCCAAGAAAAACACAGCTCGACTGATTTACGAGACAATATCATTCCAGAAATGCGGCCAGAAATAAATACTGAAAATGTCGGATTAACATAGATTTGCATAAACATGTAGGTGTATTAGATAGTTTGAGGTAAACGTTAAATTAAACTTGGCTAGAACCACAGATAATAATATTATATACTACTAGAACTAAAGCTAATGTTCATATTGTATTAATAGACAAGATCTTAAGTCCCATAATTACCTTCATATGCACATTAAAAACAAGAATCCAACTGCAATAATCATAATTATTGGTTTTATATTCCTACTGAATTTAATTGCGTACCTCTTTAGGGTCCCCTAGTACAACAAGGAACCCTTATAGTTTCGCTTTGTCTGTCTGTCTGTCTCTCTGATTGTCCGTCTGTCTCTGGTTTTGCGAAGAGACTATTAGTCCTGGAAAGCTGGAATTTTGCATGGGTACCTCTACATGTGACGCCAAGATAACGATACAATAAAATGCTAAAAAAATATGATTTGGATACCTTCCATAGACGGAGAGAGGATGTTTTTTTTTTCTTCTTGATTTTCGCTTTTTTTCGATTTAGGGTTCCGTTTGCGAAATATGAAAGTGTTCAACTTTGTTTGAGCGTCCCCCATTCTAAAATCTAAACTGCTAGGTTTACAAATCTTAAAAAAAACGTGAATGTAGTATTAACCATGAGCTTTCTAGGAAAACTATGAGGGTTAAGGGCTATAGCTTCTTTAGTTTCGGAGAAATAGTCGCTTAAATAAGTGATGCGGTTTCCCAAATAAACCGGAATACTTTAAACCGAATTCCTAATTCATCTTAATTAAAAAAATAAGTAGTTCGCCAACACAGTCCAGTCCAGTCCAGTCCAGTTCAGTCCAGACCAGTCCAGTCCAGTCCAGTCTAGTTCAGTCCAGTCCAGTCCAGTCGTACATCCAGAGTGGAGATTGACAGGTCGTTGAGTATGAAGCTCCAGGTAGATCGCGCGCTTGGCGAAGCTCGCGCAGCCCGGGCGCTCCTCCGACCTGTCCTGGACTCCCGCCTCCCCCTAAGGACCAAGCTGCGGATGTACAAGATGTACATCTGGTCATGGCTGACCTACGCCGCGCCAGCGTGGTACGCGCTTACCTCATCCACCAACAAGAACCGTCTACAAGCCCAGCAGAACATCTCGCTACGGATCTGCACGGGCGCGGGCCGCTTTGTCAGGAATTACTTCAGAAAGGGGTACCGATGACAGCACGACGACGACATACATACATACATACATCCTGTATATAATAATAATAATAATAATGTCAAGCTAAATAAAAGCTTGTAAAAGTGTGTGCGTTGATTTCCGACTCTACGTAATATACCAAACTGGTCCACGTAAATCGTCGTAGAATTAAAAGGGGGTAAAATAAAGGTGAAAATTGTTAGGAATCACATAACTTGAATGGAGCTAAGCAGGACACCTTGAACGGAGACATGACGACAGGTGGAATGAGGCGTTAACTAAATGGCGTCCAAAAACTGGATATAGGAACGTCGATCGTCCTACAAGCGTACTGTACAAGCGTTGTAGGGCTGACCTGGTCCAGAGTAGCACAGGGACGTTAATTATGGCACATAGGGAGACCTAGGTCCTGAAGTGGGGGAAGCCGTGGATGATGATGACGAAAATAAAGTTCCACAAAGTTGCAATTTGAGAGTTTGTCGTGTATGACGAGAATGAAAGAGTAATTATTGTTATTCGGATCGTATGCGGCGTTCTGAACCTTCCCCATTGTGAGTCCAGAATCGAAGTCCTGATTAATGATGTGCTAGGGACAACTTTGGGGCTGCTCGCTGTGAAAAACAGAAATATTTTTGTAGTCGTTTGATTTTTGTAAGCTCTTAAAACAATTATTAAATTGACCATCTAAATGTTTAAAAAATGATTTCAGTTGTCATACGTCCGAGTATATTTCGATTGGGAATTAATTGTTTTTAGTTATTACAGGAAACCATTTTATTGCTTAGCAGTAAAGCAATTTAATGGTTATTTTTAATTAAACATAATATTCAAAGTTATTCTAGTCTCTAGCAAGACTAACATTGAATAAAAATCTTGTACTTAGCGTCTATAAAGGCGGTTTTAAGTAATAAGAGCAGAGCCATAGGGCAGTTCTAAAAGGTGGTGTGTTTTTGCCCCGTTTCTTTGTTTCAAGACGGTGTTGTCAGATGTCTTTTTTAATTTTTTAGTGTCATAATAGCCATAGACAATCACTTTGTTTGCATCTTCTGTGGGATATTGGTCAAGGGCGGGCAAAACAATGAGTTGGCTAAGTTTTGCGAAAAACGAAGGGTGACTCATAAAAACGGACACTGTTTTTGGGGTTCCGGACCAAAATGGTAAAAAGGAACCCTTATAGAATCACTTTGTCTGTTTATTTGTCACACATTAACATATTTTTTTACTAATATAGCATATATGAAAATGTCAAAATAAGAATATCTTTTGGCGGATAAGGGATCTCAAAAATTTTAAAGTAAGTTACTACATGTGGGATATGAAAGGTATTCATTTGCACATTCATGAACAGTTTTTAGTTTTCCTTTAAACCAGATATGGTTATGGTTTTTGAGTTATTATCAAAAATGTTGAAAAAACGACCGTTTCCCCCTTTATCTCCGATGGTTGCAGAGATAAAACCGTAAAATTTTAACAGCTAATAGAAGTGTATATAAACTTTATAGGAAAATTATAGTAAACTCTCTAATTTGCATAGTTTTTTAGACAAGGGGGGTGGACGGGGGGGTTTTAAATTTTTTATGAAATTATTAGGTCATGTAGGGTATCATATTATGTAGCCGTATAATTTTTGAGTTATTTACAAAAAAATTGAAATAACGACAGTTCCCCCCCTTTATTTCCGAAGTTTGCAGACGTAAACCCGTGAAATTTTTACAGCTAATAGAAGTGTATGTAAACTTTATAGGAAAATTATAGCGAACACTCTCTAATTTACATAGTATTTTTAGACAAGGGGTTTTATTTTTTTTGTGAAGTATATAAAAGGTATTAATTTGCACATTAATAAACAATTTTTAGTTTTCCTTTAAGCCGTATCGTTTTTGAGTTATTTACAAAAATGTTGAAAAATCGATTGTTCTCTTATCTCCGAAGTTTGCAGAGATAAACCCGTGAATATTTTATAGCTAACAGAAGTGTAATAGAAGTGCAAAACGTAGATCGCGCTAACGAAAACACATAGCACTGAATGACCGCAACGACAACGGGCCACACGACCACTTGAACGGCCTCGCCCTGCTGCATGCCCGACCCCCGGACCATAAAGGCCAGTGGCGCTCCCAGCCACGTGACCTCCTAGAACAGGGAGAGGAGAAGGAAAACTAAAAAACAAAAATTGACACCATCCTGAAAGGCATTTATCAAAGGACCCTGAGGTAGTAGCCCCAGGAGTTGAAGCCGGGGTAAGGAGGTCTAACCTCGAGGATGTGAAATGATTTTTTGTTGAATTGAATCTTGGTTGAAGTCGGATTTCGGTTAATCTGATACATACATACATTTGTTTGAGATTGGTGTCTTAGATGAACAAGACTCGTAATTATCCAAATAAAATGGATTACGCTTCTTGTTAGGGTTCCGTCCGGACCAAAATGGTAAAAAGGAACCGTTATGGTATCACTTTGTCTGTCACAAATGGATATGTCGAGATTTACTGATGCTATCGACTTGAAATTTGAAATGGTTATAACACTTTTTTACTAACCTAAACCACTGGACCTAAAAACTTGAAATTTGGCACACATATACCTTGAGTATCCTAGAGGTGCACTAAGAAGTGATTTTTAGAAATTCCCACGGGTTAGAAAATAAATGGGATTTATATTTTCGAATCAAAGTGGCTCTGCGTGAAAAAGGGGATTTTACGTTTTATGACTTCCACGCGGACGAAGTCGCGTGCAAAAGCTAGTATAGCATATATGAAAATGTAAAAAAATATTCTTATTATGATTCCCTGCAATCATAATAAGAATATTTTTTAATATAGGATAGGGGAAATTTTTATTTGTTGTCACTAGGTCGTTTATTGTTTATTGTTTATTGTTCAAAAAAATAAATGTAACATAACAGATACTTAACCTAAATCATTACATCCATCATATCTAAAAACATTAAATTCAGGTTAGAGTTGCATATTGCACGACAAAGGAACTTATTCATAACTATAATATATGTACTTTTATAATTCATGCAATAACAACATACTAACTACACTTTAAAATCAAATATATAAAAATAGCAATGAAGTAGAACAAAAATAAAGCACACAATTCTCATTAATAAAGCATAGAAATAATAATATGGTAATAATAATAAATTAAATGTTCTCACAATAGGTTAGGCAAGATCTTTCTAGTGCCCGCCATCTATCTACAAATATATATATATATATATATAAAGTCGTGTGGGATTATAGGAAAATTATAGCGAACTCTCTAATTTGCATAGTTTTTTAGAAAAGGGGGTGGAAGGGAGGTTCAAAAAATATTTATGGAGCTACTGGGTCATGTGCGGTATCATAAGAAAGGTGTTCATTTGCACATGAAAAAACAGTTTTTGTTTTTGCTCTAAGCCTCTAAGTTTTCGACTTATTTACAAAAACGTTGAAAAAAATAGCTTTCCCCCCTTATCTGCGAAGTTTGCAAAGATAAACCCCTGTAACTTTTATCGCTAATAAGAATATATGTAAAGACTACAGAAAAAATATAACAAACCCTCTAATTTGCATAATTTTTAAAAAATCGTCGAAAGTGTAAAAAATCTACATAAGTTCCGCTATCAGACAAGATATGGCGCTGTCAAGGTTATTTAACTAATAATATAAACCGTCTTTATCATAAATTATATTGTATGATGGCACGGAACCCTTGCTGCGCGAGTTCGACTCGCTCTTGCCCGGTTTTATTTGAAAGGGCGCACATCTTTTTGCGAAAAAGAAAGCGACATTGCCGTTTCTGGTACAAGACGTTCTACTCGTAAGTATCTGGTTCTACAATAATATTTCTGACGCGCCAATTTTTTCGAGTCAGGTGTCCATATATTTATGTAAGTAACGTTTTCCGGACCCTGAATGAAAAGACCGGGATTATTTATTTTCATCATCTCAGCCGTGGGACGTCCACGGGTTGTAACCATACTCGCCACGCTTGGCAGGCGGGTTGGCGAGTGCACCTTGACACGAAATGGTGCTGCTGCTTAACTTCCGGAGGTATCCATCTGCAGACTCTTACTACATCCACGGGCATGAGAGGTGGGGTAACATACTGCTGGTACCCCACGACACATTTATTTTAACGTTCGTTATTAAGGCATAAACTGGGAATAAACAGGCACTGCTGTGGGGTGCCGGCAGTAGAATGTTACCCCTCCTCTCCTACCCGTGGATGCAGTAAGAGCCTGCTAAGGGACACCTCCGGAAGATGGGCAGCAGCGTCTTTCCGTATATCAACATCCCATACTGCGCTCACCAACCCGCCTGCCAAGCGTGGTGAGTATGGCAACTACTCCTCATGGAGATCCATGAGGGAGGCCTTAGTTCAGTAGTGGACGTTTTACGGCTGAAATGATGATGATGATGAAACAGGCACTAAAGCGACCCGTACAGCATGATTACCAGTTGTGACGCTGTATAAATCATCTATAATTGATTCGAAGGCCTTACTTTTTTATTAAGGAACCTTCTTCCTTTGCCCTACAGTGGGAAAGTGGAGGCAAAATAATAAAATCAAATTTAACCAACCAAAGTTGCTTCTTTATTATTTAACAGGTAGTATGATAGCATGCGAGACTTTTGCACTAGATATGCGATTTAAACCTCTAATTTCGGAACCCTTAGGACGCGAGTCTCGTTCGCACATTTCCGTTTTATTTTAGACCCTTTTTTACCACACCTATGGGATTTTTTTTATTTAGAGGACAAAACTACTTGGGACGGTATCTGCTTCAAATCCCTCAAACGTAACATGTATACGGAAGACAGAATTACAATTTTAAATTTTTACTATAACGATCGACGCAGGTTCTTCTGTTCGCTTTATCCGAAGTGAACAAATTCAATTATTGTACTTTATTTTATTAATTTGTGTTGTTTTATTTTGTAAAATGACGCATCAAAAAGGTTCCTGCGGGCTGCGGCCGCACTGAATAAAGTATTCTTTGAGTTTGAGTTATACTTCTAGTAAGCTACATTGAGGTGCATGTCCATGGATGCAGTAACAGCCTTCTAAGGGACACGGAGATAGGCAGCAGCATCTTTTCGTGTATCAACATTCCTAACTGCGCTCACCAACCCGCCTGCCAAGCGTGGTATGGCGATCCATGAGGGAGGCCTGTGTTCAGTCATGGACGTTTACGGCTGAAATGATGATGATGAAGCTGCATTACTTTAGCTTGCTGTAACTGAATAATGGCGTACGAAAGTAAATCGGACGTGCTTTCTACAGAAACAAAAGATGCCGTTACGTTTCAAGCCGAGTTACTCAGCCATTATCTTCTCCCATTATTTTGTCAACTGTGTCTGTTGACAGTTAAAGTGGAAAAATTTTAGATTTATGACCAGTGTGTAGAACGGGACTTCAAAGTGTAAATATTTGGTTGTTTTATTTTCTATCATCATTTTGTACAAATATTAATTTCTATAGGACCGAAGCTATTTAAAAAATTCAATGAATTAAAAATTTAAAATAAAAATTGGAATACATTTCTGAAATGTGCATACTTCCAGTTTTGAAATGTCCATTCTTCGTTTTCAACATCCTGTACGTTTTTGTCCTATTTTATATATTTCATCATCATAATTTCAGCCGTAAAATGTCTAATGAATTCAGGCCTCCCCCTCATGGATCTCCATGAGGAGTAGTTGCCGTACTCACCACACTTGGCAAGCGGGTTGGCGAGCGCAGTACGGGAGCGTAAACGGAAAGATGCTGCTTCCCTATCTTTCGGAGGTATTCCTTATCAAGCTCTTACTGCATCCACGGGCATAAGAGGAGGGGTAAAATTCTACTGCCGGCACCCCACGGCAATTATTTTATATAATTATATTTCTTTAAATTATTTATTTATATAATTTGTATCTAATTATAGGTATCTTCTTGCTTAACTTTTGTACGGAAACAGGCAACTTCTTATCTTCCATGATAAAAATTGATCTACCTAACCTATCGTACCCAAAAATTCGCAAAGTCAGGTAGACTAAACTTTTATGACGCCGCCGCTGCCGATTTATCAAAGACTTGTAGAGTTTTGTTTACTAGAAACACAAGAAAGCAGTTTATTGTTTTACATCCCCCATAAAGTATGAAAGGAGGTTTGTTTTACTAGAAACCGACTTCTGTACGTTCAAAAGTTTAAAAAGCCGACTGATAAGTTGAGAACAGTAGGATAGAGTAGGTACTGATTTGGATGTAAGGTCGTTTTCTTATGTTGAACAGATTTTAGTTATTATTATTTTTCCGAGACTTTTTTAAACATGTAGGTAATAAAAAATAAAAAGTTAATGTTTTGGTATTGGGATCAATGTTTTAAAATATAACTGAAGTTTTGTTGTTGGTATTTGTTTTTTTTAAACTGTTGGCATTTTTATTTTGCAGTTTATAATATTTATAGTGTAACAACTACCACACATAAGTAGAAATTTATCAAGAAAATGAAAAATATTATCATATATCTTTCCACTCCACTGGATTTGTACCTATTTGATAGAGTTCTAGACACGCAGTAGCGTGTCCAGTCAAGTTCAAGCAAAGCGAACAGGCGACAACGCAGCATTATAATTTCAGTACTTAATTTTTTTATTTGGAGTACCTACTCTAGGTAATACCTAAGTAGGTATAATAATGTCGATTTGACTGAAAAGTAAAGCATAGTTATGTCTTAAAACTTTTTTGCGGCTCAATGAATTACATTACGTAACTATTAATATATTAAATGTCCAATAAAAAGTTGCTCTAAAACGAGATTTTATTGTTTTACGAGAGTTTAAAAAATTGACATTATTATTTTATATGATTTTTACATAGATACTAAACTTGTAGTATATGGCTTCTAGAATATTTTTTCAATAGACAAGACAAGTGTGAAACGAACCTTAGCACCTTTCCTAAGGTAAGCGTGTCTCTTTGTTACAACTTTTTCACCATACCAGTTGCAACGTGACAGATGTTGATTTTAGCAAAAAGCCATAAATTAGAGAAAAAGATCCAAAGTAAATATCAACCAAAGCCCCGCGGCAAAACCAAATACAGCATTCTGAATAAGCCATCGATTGATTTCCGAAGATAAATGGTTGCATATTGTCAGCGCCACTTTGACTGATCCTACCGAGCATTGCGCAATGAACTTTATTCTTATCGCATTAAGAACTATCAAATTCCATAAAGAATCTTTTAAATTCAGAATCACAGAAGCTGCAATAGGTACTAGCATTGCAGTGAATGGACTCAGTGTTTCTATATCCCAATCGAGCTAATCTGGACCATAACCCAACGATTGCAGGGACGAGAATTACAAAACTTTTGTGTATTAAGTTTGGACTTTTTGTTATTAGTGAGTGGAACTTGGGGTTCGTTGGAATTGATTCTGGAATTCAGTGTGAAATTAAAAGAAGTTTTTTTTAATTTTTGAATTGCTACCGATTTAGTGTTGTGCTCGGGTAAGCGGTTAATCAGACGATTAAATATTTGTTTGATTGGTTTTAAACGTCAATATTTTGCAGTTGCAAATAATGTCAAGAGTAAATGGGTTGTGATATATTAGTGAGTATAATGATGGATGATCATGATTTCGATTTTAAAACAGACTAATATTTTTTAGTTTCGTCAGTTGTAATCTTCTATAAAATATTATCTTACTAATATTATAACATCGAAAGTTTGTATGTAGGGATGTTTGTAACTTATTCACGCAAAAACTGATGTAGACCAGGATTAATACAAAGCCAATTTTTGTCCAATCAAATCAAAATGAAATCAAATCAAATATTTATTTTATAGTAATACATGTCATGGTACTTACTACAGTTACAATACTGTACATTAACTATTTCAACATTAGTAAGACAAGTAGCAGTTGTACCCGAGTAAGCTACTAGGTCTCAAAGAGCCTGTGTTGCGGGGTCACAGTGACTCACCCCAGTCCCGTCCATATGCCTACTAGTTTTATAACTTTGTTAGATAATGTATTTAATACTAAATAATGTAATATAATAGTGAGCAACTTATTTTAGCTTATGTTTTAACAATTATATTTTAACATGATAAAAGAAAGAAAGGTTACGTAACTAAAGCAGTTGTTGTAAACTATATATGTATATATATATATTTTTTTTTTTTACTATTAATTATTAGTGTGTATATGTTTGTAATCTAAACAAATCCCATTTTACTACATTTAGCCTATAATTCAACGTTCAAAATTACAACTGTTATTATAGATATAGGTAGAAGTAGTAGTTGTTCTTTTTTTTTTATTTTTATTTTTACAATGCATTTTTAATTAATATATTTTTTTATTATTTTTTTTTTTTTTTTTACTTAGTTTTCAAAACAAACATAGAGAAAGAGATACAGAAAATATATCAATTTTAACATTTTAGGATTGGTTTTATCTAATATTCAGTAACATGCTCTCAGTTTCATTATAGTTTAGTTGCTGTAAGTATTCTTCTAATAGTACTTTTAGTTGTCTATAGTTTAAGTTAATTAATTCTTTATCTTTGCTTATGACATTGTACAGTTTTGGACCCAATACGTTTCTTGATTTTCCTCCTAGTTTAGTTCTCGATGCAGGAACTTGGAAAACTTTATCTTTTCTTCGTTTTATTTTCCGGTTATTTATTGTGTCATTAGTGACAAACGAATGCTGCTTAGATACAATAGCTTTTATAAATAATTTTCTTATAGATAGGACTGGACATTCTTTGTAAAGAACCAATAACTAGTTGCCATAGGTAATATATATTATGAAACATTATTATTTGAATAATAATTTGTCTCTGTATTAGAATATCGCTATAATTTTCCTATAAAGTTTACATACACTTCTATTAGCTATAAAAGTTTCACGGGTTTATCTCCGCAAACTTCAGTGATAAGGGGGGGGGGGGAACGGTCTTTATTTCAACGTTTTTGTAAATAACTCTAAAACTCGATAGTTTTCAAGAGCTAACTTCGTAATTTTTTGTCGCAGTCCTGTCAGGAATAAATATTACTATACGAAGCTACCTGAAAGTATTCATCAAACGTCACACATACCACGGTACTTTGTCACAGCCTCACAAAGCAATGTGGGTGTGCTCATATCCAACAGATGTGGTCCCAAATTCGGCGGGGAGGGAACAATGACTGCACATGTCGATATAAAATACACGGCGATACTGTGTACAGAGCTTATTGGTCGCTTAAAACTGCAATTGCAGCATGATTCAGCTATTTAAACTCAGCATTTCCGATACTTAGAAACGTGAATAAAGCTTTTAACTATGTTTCGGCTACTATTTTACTGATTACTGAACCCACCTGCCAGCGACGCGAGTATGGCAACGACCCCCTCATGGTCTTGGAGATCCATGAGGCCTATGGTCAGCAGTGGATGTGGACAGGAGTCCTACGGCTGAGATGATGATAATGTGTAAATGATTAATGTTTACCTGTCAAGTACCTAAACTTAGTAATATTGTATTTTTACTACAAATTAAGGAGCACAGAGAAGAGAGGACTTTAGCACTGTTTAAATTAACTTACAAGAAGAACTCAAAACCCTTAAAATGGGGTATTTTAAAGTGTCTCCATTAGATACTTTAGTGCATAAGCACTAAAGTATCTAATTTCGATTAACTTAAATATAGTATATACTAAAATATAATATTTTTGAACGTAGTTGTCTCCTAATTCAACAAATACGTGTCCTGAAATGGGTGAATTTTTCATATAATTTGGAATCAACCGAACTAAATGAGTAATGTCAGTAGTTAATGAATAAGGGCGAGATACATCGGTTGCGCGCGCGCTTAAGCCGAGCCATTGTCGCGAGCCGATTGAACTGTTGCAGGCGATGAGTTATGTACGTCCTTTAAACATCAGGCTTATTAATCCAAAATTACTTATTTATTTATTTTAGTTTCTATTACTGATAGAAATTTGATTCCATTTTAAAACTGATACTTATATAATTACATACTAAGTATTTTAAATTTATTAGAAAAAAAAACTGATACATAATTATTGTGTTTTCTGTGTTTCTTTTGTTTTCCTTTATATGTTGTATTTTTCTGTTGTAATTATAGAGTTTATTTACAACAGAAAAATACAACACAAAAAAAATTGCTACAACAAATATTTTGAATGAATATTCATTCATAGCAATATATCGTAGCAATTTTTATGTTTAATGTAACCAAATGAGTAATCATCATTATCGTCATCTCAGCCGTAATAATGTCGTGCATATCCATTACTGGACTGGACATAGGCCTCCCTCATTGATATGGACCAAGATCATTAAGGTGTTATTGCCATACTCTCCATGTTGGTTGGCGAGCGTGGTACGGGATGTTGATACACGGAAAGATACTGTTGCTCATCTTCCGGAGGTATCACTTTGCAAAACCTTACTACATCCACGGGCAAGAGAGAACAGGCAACATTCTTCTGCCGGCACCCCACG
Organism: Pasiphila rectangulata; assembly: GCA_963082625.1. NCBI lineage: Eukaryota > Metazoa > Arthropoda > Insecta > Lepidoptera > Geometridae > Pasiphila > Pasiphila rectangulata. Next base: position 14,238,487 of record OY720244.1, read on the forward strand.
GCAAATGAGTAATATCAGTAGTTAATGAATCTAAGGGCGAGATACATCGGGTGCGCGCGCGCTCCAACCGAGCCATTGTCGCGAGCCGATTGAACTGTTCAGGCGATGAGTTATGTGCGTCCCTTATACAGCAGGCTTATTAATCCAGCTTTATATTTTCTTATTTATTTTGGATTCTCTTATCACATACAATTTTAAAATTTTAGACGTACCATGGACAGTAGCTTTTAACGGGATTTTAAAAAAGAAGATGGTATTTAAGTCGTTTATATTATTTTAAATCTTGTTACCTCAGTTTTCCATAGTGTACGAACCCATATGGAGAGTTATTTTTGGGTTCGCCTAGATTTTCCATAGCACAGCTTACCATAGAAAATGTTGCAAGCTAGCTCGCTCAGTGTATGTTCGTACAGAAAGATTTATTTATTTATTTTATTTCGGAAAGCCATCAGCTATGAAACACAATTTACATAGAAACTAAACTAGAAACAGTAAGCTAATAACAGGCCTTCACTAGATAAAGGCAGAGTCTAGTGTGGCAATCATTGATAATGTTTTATCGTCAGTCACTCTACTTTGTCAAATAAATTTGTTAATATTAGATTATGAGCAAAATGTAAAGATGAAGTAGCAATAAATAGATTTTTTTGTAGCATCGCAATATGTTTCACCTGTAATTATGTTATTGGTGTTTTATATTTTAAGTAACAAACATTTGCTTTCGGAAAATATGATTTAGTGAGCGAAAACTGATGAAGAAGAACCACAGAAGAATATCGAGGCTCTTCAATGTTAAACTGTTCATGGGTGGCGAGATAAAAAGATAGTTAGACGCATGTATATACATATATATATATCGCCGTACTCATCATCATCACCACTATCAGTGAAATGGAAGGCGGGGTTTTTTATATAACTAATTATTTGTTCTCAGCGTACAGACGAGTGCTATTACTGTGAAATCTTTAAGCTTTTCCACGTAAAACTAACCGTATAAAATGATCTTTAATCCAGTTACAAAAATATATTATTGACAAACTAAACTTTATAGAAAACGAAGATATCTTCCTAACAGCCAAGAAATATGGAAAGAGTAAAAAATATATTAAAATATGAGAATCACTAGAACACAAACACGGAAATTAAGAATTCGAGCAGTCAGGTGTTTTTTTTTAATAATTAGATAATATAACGTCTTGGATATATCAAATAATGAAATATAGGCAATTTCAACAATTTCTATTACTAAGTATATACAAGATGTTCCGTAAAATTAACGTCGAGAGACACTCACTTGCCTTACTATTTTTTTGTTGTTAGGGAAATAATACATTTTTCATAAGCTTTCTCCATTATTTGCTGCATCCTGTATAAGCTTACAGCAACCAATACAGCACAGTGACACACATACGCGGCTTTACACTAAACCAATAATAGAATAAAATCAATCTATACCACCCTCTCTACTCACACTTACAAATCGCAATCAATGATCTCCAGTCCATACACACGCACACATACAAACCTTATTGGGAATATTGGCATTGTAAACATTGACAGAATATTTGCGAAATATACCCCCAATAGCTCCCATCTCTTTCTTTCACACGACAATAAATGCGCTGCAACAAAAAAGGAAAGGGATGCAACACCCGGTTTTACAACTTCGAAGAGGGACAATGGCGACGCTATTGTTGAAAGTACCCCTAAAGTTTTTTTAGGTCACATAAAAGTATTACATTTGTAAGGGACGTGCCGTGCCGCCTGTATGCACTTACTGCATTCGTTTCGCAGTCCACCTAGGAGAAACATCTCCCACGCAGTCCAGTCTAAGTGAAAAATCTATGAAAGTGATTTGTGCTTACATAAAAAAATGTCCTCTGTAGCGACTACTAATCGTGCAAGTGAAATGTGGAACAATACAGAAGTGAACCAAAGTGCGGCCAAACATTACGGATACAAACATTACCCAACGATGCATGACTACTATAACTATCAAAACCATTTTTACTCTCAAGGTTCTGAATACGCTAATGGAATTAACGCCGGATATCCGGAGAAAATACACGGACATCGCCAGGCAGATGCTGTTGTGAAGACTGAACCAGGTAATTGGCAAAACTATCCCATTAACTTCATGACCGGCCACGCAAATGCTGAAGTAGTCAATAAATGGAGAGACATTAACTTTTATTCACAACAGTATGAAAACTACGAATACGACCATCGAGTGAATCCAATTAACCAGCATTGTCCTGAGATGACCGACGATGCAAGATCAATCAACTCTCCCGGCCAGTGCAGCATTCCTGAAACAAGTTACGGTTCACCACAAAGTGCGACAAGTAACGCCAAATCACCCAAGGCGGACGATTCACCAAATCTGAGAGCCCTTTTAACAAAACCACAGAAAAAACGTGCTTCAACTTATTTTGTGAAAAGCGACAAAGCGTACGCGCATAATATGCATATGATTTTGAATCAGGAAGAGATTAACGAATGGGAAAAAACTAATGAAATCGAGAAAGAATGTAGTCTGCCGCAATTTCATGGTGGATTTGAGAATAAGGATCAGACGTCATTCAAGAAAGGTACTTCGGTTGGAGCGGGCGTTGCAAGCGAAGGTGCACCGTCATCACAGGAGTCGGAGTCCTGTCAGAACATGACGAGGGTCGAAGCAGGCGGGGACAGTGTGGATTACGCTGAGAACAAAATGGCCGCTGCATCTGAACCTCAGACGTTCTTTCCTTGGATGAAGAGTCTTAATGGTGAGATTTAATTCTATTAATTATATATTAATTACTCAAACTTGCACAATTAACTTTTTTTTTTTTTTAGGCGATCTAATAATCATTATGTTTTTTTTCAGGCGATGACCGCAAAGAAGGATCAAAGAGAACAAGGCAAACGTACACAAGATTTCAAACCCTAGAGCTGGAAAAGGAGTTCCATTTCAACAAATACCTGTCCAGGAGAAGAAGGATAGAAGTATCCCACGCGCTTGGGCTCACTGAGAGACAAATCAAGATCTGGTTCCAGAACCGAAGGATGAAAGCAAAGAAAGACGGAAAACTGAATATGTCTCCCGACCCATACGGAGTAGTAGAAGAAGGTGTTACAAAGTTAGGAAACATGGCGGAGTATATGGACACCAGGCAGCAAATTCCTGCTGTACCTGACTATAATGCGTATAATAATGCTGCGTTGGCCAACATGGCGCAAATGGCACCTCACATGCAGGAGAACTACATGATTCCTTCTTACGGAGGTATGGCTCCAAAGATGTGAAGTTTACTTGAGTGATGGGTATGGCAATGTAAATTGGAAACAATATTTATTGATTGTGTGTTGTCTTAGGTTAGGCACATCGTGATAATCATTACCTCAACTAATTGATTTGATCTGAGTTCAGTTGTAAGTTATCTAAGTCTCCATATTATTATTTTTTTACATATTTTATGTGCATACATACTAGGATTAAAAAAAATATATTTTGTACATACTATAATTAGTAATTAGGAAAACTGATTAACCGAAATAAGATGATTTTAAGTATTACAATGTAAATATTTTATAAGATTAAAACGAATAGTTCCTATTGCATTATCTAACCTAACAAAATATATCAGTATGTAAGGTTAATTATTTATAATAAATATTATTTACTTCTCTAGTCAATTAAGGGCGCTAAAAATAAAGAGGAGTCTTGATTCCAAATCATAACATGTTGTTTTTTTAGATATCATTTACAAAAGTATTTCAAGGACTTAGGAGCTATTATTTTTTATTTATTTTATGATCCAGTTGTTAAATTTATTACGGGTAGTAAACTTGCTTAAAAAAATATGAAAAAATAATATGTATAAACACAACCAAAACGCATAACAGACATCTTATTAAGGATCTCACATTGACATGCGTTTATGTTAATTTTAGTACAAGAATGTGATAAATCATCAGAAAGTGACTTTACACGCATAATTACAATGTAGCCAAATATAAAATTGACCTATAAATACATTTATAATTTTATTTCAGATTTCAAAGATCCATGGTAATGTTAGTAAGCCTTATTTTAGTAATTAGTAAATGTGTATAATGATTAACAATAAATAAAAATATGCATTGAATGTCCTTTACTATTAAATATCTTCAAATATATTTTAAAACCAATAGAGCCAGTCCAATTATGTAATAATCAATTTGTTTCTAACCTTTTTTACTCAGCAATTTAATTCTTCATCAGACAAATCATCAAAAACCAACAGTCCGACATTGATCCGCTTAAAGTTAACACCCTCCAAAGTACCGACTAAACAATGCACGGAACCCTTTCGCATAGTTTAAAGGGTTCTAAATACTAGAAGTCAATAGCTCCCAAGGGACGTTTGTTTTACAGTTTTGAAATGTTGTGACTGGTTATTGGATTTGCTTGGCTTATCGAATAGTACTTTGTAATATTCAATAATGCTACCTGTGTTAGTTGCTTTTGTCGGTCTGGTGGTTGCTGTGTCATCGTCAGTTTTAATGTTTCCACATTTAGATGGTTTTGCGTTAAAATTATCTGGTCTCTGTTTTCGGTACTTCAATCATTTTTCATCTCAGCTGTAGGACTGCTATCGACGTCCACTGCTGGACATAACCCAATGGATCTTAAAGATCATGATATATATATCATATATATATATATATATATATATATATATATATATATATATATATATATATATATATATATATATATATATATATATGTATATATATATATATATATATATATATATATATATATATATATATATATCATTTGAGTGGACGTCCTACGGCTGTGATTATGATGATAAAATATTAATGACTATGTACCTAATCTAATCAGCCTGTAGGATCCCACTGCTGGGCAAAGGCCTCCCTTCCCTCTCTCCATACTTCCCGGTCCAAGGCGTTGGTCGACCAGTCAGCACAGTACATGTCCAGCTCATCCCGCCATCTGCGCCTGGGCCGGCCGCGCGGTCGTTGTACCGCATGTGGGACCCACTCGGTGGCTATCTTTACCCACCTTTCTTCCGACATGCGACACACATGTCCGGCCCAGTCCCACTTCACTATGTACCTAATAAACTTAATTAACATAATATTTATATTTTACCTCTACATTAGCCTGGCCTTTAAATCAGTCAAACCGAAGTGGGACTAGGCCGGACATGTTTGTCGCATGTCGGTAAAAATGTATGCAAAGATAGCCACCGAGTGGGCCCCACGTACGGTAAAGCGTCAGCGCGCCTGGCTGGCCTAGGCGCAGATGACGGGATGAGTTGCATATGTACTGTGCTGACTGGTCGACTAACGCCTTGGACCGGGTAACCGGGTAGTGCGAAGAGAGGGAAAGGAGGCCTTTGCCCAGCAGTGGGATCCTAATGAATTGTCAATTTTTACGAAAATTTTGGTACCAAATAAACATGAGAGAAAAAGGCTTGCAGCTAACTTCACAGCTTTAACACCCTTGCATTAGATAGTCAGCCCTCCGTTCTTTTGAATAAAGCTGAACAAAAGAACACAATAGAAAGAGAAGAAACACGTATTCCACATGTAAGAGTGAAAGAGATGTAATCTTCATCCCTTTGTCCAGGGGTGAGCCTACCGCGCATGCGTACATTCAACCAATATGGCTGCTTGTGTTTGGTCCGTATTTTGACTGTATTTTCACTAACTTTACAGTTTACAGGTACAGTTTTGTAGTAATCGAAGTGGTTTTAGTAATATCTGTGTTGGTAAGTGAAAACCGTGTAATTTACTCGCTTATAAACTTACAAAAAACGTAGGAATGTCGTTGGCATTAACTCCATTGTTTTGATAAACTCTAAAATTAAATCTGAGGCATTTTACTTAGCGCACCCAGATAAACCGCACCGAGAGGAACTGCACCAAAGTACTAACCCGTAGCACACCAGTCTTGGTGCTTTTAATTTAGCAGGCAAATCTGAATCTAATTTCAAAGTAAACAATTATGTAACACAGTGAGCATGGCAATAGCCACCTCATGATCCATGAGGGAGGCCAATGTCCAGCAGTGGACGACCTGCGGCTGCAATGATGATGAAAATGATAAAACAATTACAATAACTGCCTATTAACGCAATGTTAGTATGTTCATTGTATGGACTCCCTTTCTCTATTAGATCATCAAAATCTCTGGCTATTTTTAAATCTAATTTTCTATTTAATGATTCGAATCATTACTTATCCTTGTCGTAAAACTGTTTTTCTTTTTCCAAATATTAGGTACTTGTATTATTACATTATTTATTGTTACATATATATATGTATATACATATATTATATGTATATTTTTATAAATTGCATTATGTATTAATCTCTAGGTTGTAATACTTATATCGTTACCTATTTATGATTGTAGTATTTTTATATTTATGTAGTGATAAGTATGTTTATCATTTAAGTATTTAGGTTGTTATGTATGTAGGTATATTTTTATCTATCTATTTTTGCGTATGTATTATTCGTACACCGCCGTTTTTATTATCTTATATCCTGTCCATCCAAAGGTTGTCTGGAAGAAATCGCTTTTAGCGATAAGACCGCCCATTGTATGTTATATTTGTCTGTGTTTCTCTTTGTGAAATTTATGTTATATGGTGAATGTACAATAAAGAGTATATCTATCTATCTATCTACATTTTACTTACTCTATTTCTATGAGGACCTTTAATTGGATGACTGCTTTATATAACTTAAGTATGAATCTATGTTATCGCTGTTGGTCTTCGAAATAAATAAATTTACTAAATAGCTGCGGTCTTGGTGACTTCGGAGTTCTTCAGGAGGATCTAAGCTAAAGCTAGTTTGGCGAACTATCTCCTAAAGCACATTTAAACGTTAAGCCAACGTTTGGTTGATCCATTAATGTAATACAATTCAATGGATGTAGATGTGTGTTCGATACACCTCTTGGTGTAGGTCTATCGAACAAGCATGAGTCAAACTTATGAAAGAAAAACACACATGAGGCCTCACAAATCTATGTCTTAGAGTGACGGGCGGAATGCAATGCAGCTTTGGTCACGTGCTTACCGGATGTGATTACTGTGGTATCGCAGTTGTAACAGGTTGAGGTTACCGTTTAACTTCAGGTGGGTCTTCGGTTAAGTGCCGGGCCGAAGGCAAGCATTTATTCGTTTGAAAATACCCCGAAACAAATACCTACAGATCAAAAATAATTTACTGCTTTTGTAGCTCAGCTGAGACGCTTCAAAACGGTTCCGTTCCCAGTTTATTAAGTGTTTTAGCAGTTGTCTATTTCCCATAAAATAAGCTCTGCTTGAGGAGGCTTAAACCGCCACAGGCAGTCCCTGTACCATCAGTACCACTTCCCCTTAATTTTAAGATTAAAAAATACACTAAATAAGTTTCAATCACAATAGTAAATGTGACCATAGATTAAGTTTATAAGATACATTTCTACTATGTATCTTTGGTATAAGGATATAAAACTTCTTTTCATTATTTTAGCGCAGTTTCGCTACCGGCTGAGACGCAGAAAGTTGCGGGTCCAATTCTCGCCGTGAATCAAATGCTTTTATGATCAATATATATTTATTTCTTACCTGGGTGCGTTTTCTGTATCATCAAGTACCTATGTATTAAAAAAAATATCTTAGTATGTTATAGGATTTATTTGGTACTTAAAGTCCACTGCTGGACATAGGCCTCACGAAATGTTCTTCAGTTCAAACTGTCTTCGGCTTTCCGCATTCAGCGTATGCCCGAAATCGTAAGGAAATCATCACTCCATCTAGCTGTTGAGCGACCCACACTACGCTCGCCGAGTCGCGGTCTCCTCTCAAAAACTCGTTTACCTCTACTTAAGATGGCAGAGTATAAAATATTTTACACTCTGCGATCTGCCAAGCATTATTCTTTTTTTTTGTTCTGCGACTGTAATTAATCTCGCAATCTAAGTCTCAGTTGCGCTACGGAAGTCTTATATAAAAGATATATTATAGAACCTAAGTATAAGTTTTAAGACCCCCAAGTTTGAAAACTCGGTCCGCCGATGAATGCTTGACTGGCATCTCCAATTAATCTACTTCGAAGCAGGTCGGGATCAAAGGAAACACCTAATGGATATATGAATGCCTTGATCGTATTTACCTTTGCATCCACGCGGCGATTACTGACTTGGATGGGTATGGCTACGTTTTCCATACCCATCGTAACCCCCGATGGGTAATTAAGTTAAAATACTACAAACGGTAGACAATTTAACTACCCTTGAAACCAATAAATAAATAATACTGGACATTTCACAAGGCACTATCTGGCCCCAAAGTAGGCAGAGCTTATGTTTTGAGTACCAAACGGTTACCAGGGGCCGAATTCTCGAAAGATGATGTAATATCACGATATAAAAATATCATAAGAACTGTCAAATATGTATTGAAATCGACGTTATTTACATTACAATATTTTATCTGAGGTAATATTTTATCATCTTTGAAAGAATTAGGCCCCAGAGCCGAGACTCATGTCTGCAGATAAAGCACTTAAACTTGTCTGCAGATAATCTGAGGGGTATCAAACCTGCAAACTTCCTTCATCTCAGCCGGTTGTTAAGCCAACTACGCCACAGAGGTGCTCAACTAACATAATGTATACAAACCATACATAGCAGATAGAACATTCATGTACGCTGTCTAATTGCAGCCGTAACCCATAGCCATTAACAACAGTTATTGTCCAGTTGAGTCATGCAAGGAAGATGTTCAAATACGCATTTAAAATTAAGAAGGTTTTGTAAAAAATATTCCATATCTTTTGTGGCTTAACTAACGGCACCACCCCACTGACGCACACTCAAATAATTAGATTGAGAATTAAGATAGTAGTAAGAAAATTAAGATAAATAGTTTAACTTAGACTAGTATACGCATTGCATAGCATAGAAAAATAAAAAAGACAGACAGAAATAAAAAATAGCACATGTTTTACAATGGACAGTCATCACTATACGTATTGGTTTCCGGTCCTTACGCCACTAAAGCCTCGTGCTGAAAATCAGCGCTGTGGACTCACCGCAGCAATAACTTAAGAGTCCTAGAAGTGTGTTTATATTTCAATAATAGTACGGGTCTCGTGTTTTTTCCTTTGTTATTTCTTTGTTTCTTATACAGGGTTTATAACGTTTACAAACCAGAAAGGAGTGATGATGACGACCCCAAGGAACACACTCAGATAATATATAATATATAATAAGTATTTTTATTTTTATTTCAAATCATTTTGAAATCATAAATTGTCTTGTTAAATGTTTGTTACCTGTAGGATATTTTTATCCGGGTACGATGCAGAAGCTTTGACGCAATTTTGAAGCTATCCGGGTACTTCTTTGGTTATTTACATTTGGCATTGACTGTACAATGCAAGCTAGACCGAAATTATCAATACAGATGTTCCTTTCATCTTTAAATCAAAGCGTGCCGATATCAACAAACATAAATAACAGCATAATTATAATTATATGTAATGATCAATTAACATCTAAATGGGGGCAGGAGTCAATAAGTAATGATAACAGTTAGTGATAACTTTGTTTGAAGTGGCCCCCGTAAACGTTATCGGGATTAAAAGGTTCAAGGATTGAATATTAGTTAAAGCGGTCGTTTTTAAATAAATAAGGAGGTTTTCAAGATGTAAATTTTTAAGACTAAAAATTTAACTATGCATGAGGAGTGAATTAAAAAGAGAGGTTCTTTTTCGCTTCTTTCCCTCACTTGGAAAAAAGTGGAAGCGAACGAATTCAATGATGTGCTCAATTAAAATGTGTTTTGTTTTTCTTTTGTTAATTGAGTTTTCTAAGAAGTTACTTACTCTTCATTTAAAATGTTTATCATTGTCGTTCAGTCCACTGCTGAACACAGGCCTCCCTCATGGATCTCCATGAGGGGTAGTTGTCATACTCACCACGCTTGGCAGGCGGGTTGGTGAGCGCAGTATGGGATGTTGATACACGAAAAGGCGCTCCTGCCCATCTTCCGGAGGTATCCCTTAGCAGCCTCTTACTCCATCCATGGGCATGAGAGGAGGCGTAACATTCTACTATTTTTTATCACAACCAAATATCGAAGTTCAGCCATACAGTTCAACTCCAAGACAAAGTAAATAAGTGTTTATTCGTTAGAGCAAATAGCTACATAGAAATAAATTTTAAATTAAATAAAGCACATAGTTAAAATGAAACAGTTTGAGATGAATAAAGAATAATATAACCTGTATATCCTGTCCATCCAATGGTTGTCTGGAAGAAATCGCTTTTGGCGATAAGACCGCCCATTGTATGTTATATTTGTCTGTGTTTCTCTGTGTGAAATTTATGTTATATTGTGAATGTACAATAAAGAGTTTATCTATCTATAACTCATGGGATGAGACGTCTTAGGATGAATACGGGACAACCCAATTCGTTCGCTTCGTAATACGTTTTTCAAGTGAGGGAAAGGAGCGAAAAGTAAACTGTTCCTTAGACTGTCTTAACCAAACATCACTACACCCACACATCGACGCCGTCCCGTTCCCGTCACGTCAGTGTCCATACAAAAAGCCCAACAAAAGAATCTGCACGCATTGTGTTGGATCATTTATCAAGAACGCTCCGCTGGCGATTGAGCTGATCAGCCTGGGACGATTAAAATTTTGTAAGGGAACATTTTGGTAGTAAAATTTATCTTTGAATATTTGGTTGGAGATAGTAACACTTATTTTGCTATCAGACGAAGCTCAGAAACTTTATGAACTTGCTAAAATAGGTCTTAATTTAGGAAATTAGTTATGATTGTTTTGTTATGTTCGATTGCTTGTAATATTTTCTATTGTTACCTCGATGGGGGACATAGTCGCTAAGCGACAAATCCCTTATATAATAGATAATAAAAAAAACCTTGAATATTTCAATAAGCATTTAGATTTAGGTTGGAGCATAACTAAAAGTCGCGCGGCAACACTGACCTTTTTAAGAGGCTCATAGGATTTATTTTGTGATAAAGACTTAAATTTAAATAATTAAGCTAAAAGTTTATGTATTCGACGTGACACGGGAGCCAAATTGATATCGAATTTTTCTAAAAATTTTGCGATCACAATTCATTATAATATAATAATATAACACGGAAATTTATCGCGTAATACCTTTGATTATTCCCGACGTTTCGACTGTGTTTCAACAATCGTGGTCCCGGAATAATCAAAGGTACGCGATAAATTTCCGTATTTTGGTTATTATTATTACAATATTGTTTATAAATTCCATTAAATAAACAATTGTTAACGTCAAACCCAGAAGGGTCCAAGAGCTCTATAGATTTCGAAGGAAAAACAAAAAAAAGCAAGTAGTAAAGTTTTTACACTTTCCAGTCCCAAACTACGGTATTTTTTTTCTTCTGTCCTGCTAAATATAATAACTCAAATTAAAAGCTTTGACATAAGACTTCATCCAGTCTACATTGTCAATGGTTATAAGTATGTATACCTGTATAAATACTAGAGAATGAGACGACCTATAACCATTTCCATCGACAAATAAAACATTTTGTACGTTAATTAAAGTTATTTTATTGTCTTATCTACAAACATCAATTAGCATAGTTAACACAAAGTTGCTTAGATCTAGACAGATGCATTTCCTGAGTGGATGACATAGGTATCCAAGCCTGTGTGATAGCACACCTATAACCTCCGCCCGACATAAAATTTACATGTTAAAGTTATAAAAATTATATTATTTTAGAAAAAGTTTACATATATGTATCTAGTAAATAAACCAACATTCTACTCACCTCTACCGTGTTTCTGAAACATGAACCATTACAGTACCCGATTATCGACCACATAATCATCAACATCATCTCAGACGTAGGAAGTCCACTGCTGGAGAAAGGCCTCCTTCACGGCTAAGTACTGATCATGAGGGGTTATTGCCATCCTCACCACGCTTAGCAGACGGGTTGGCGAGCGCAGTACGGGATATTAATACATAGTAAAACGCTACTGCCCATCTTCCGAAGGTATCCCTTGGCAGATTCTTACTGCATCCACGGGTTGGAGAGGAGGGGCAACATTTTGCTGCTGGCATCCCCCGGGAAACCAACATAATTGCTTGTTAAATAAAAATACTGGACAAGTGCGAGATGAACTGGCCCACCAAGGGTTCCGTAAGTACGTAGGAACATAATAATTATTATAAATTAGCTGATCTGATTAAGTAAAAAAATAAAAATTCGGTCACCAATCCAATTTATGAACGCGCGTAGGGTTGCTTAACCTCGATGATTGATTTCGAACATTTTTTTTTTTATGATTGCATTCCAAATATAAGACAGTATAAGACAATATACCTTGCCAAATTTCATAGGTCTAGGTCTACGGGAAGTACCCTATGAGTTTTGATTCCTTTGAGAATGTCAAAACATGCGTTTTTTTCGCGGCATAATCGGTCGTAACTTTTTTCAGGTTAACTTAGTTACAATATTGTTTTTTCACAGCTGAAAGAGGTTGCAGATTTGAGCAAATTGTTTTAGTTTCAACTTGATGCCTCTACACGTTCTCGAGATAAAAGGCCTTGACAGACCGACAGACGGACAGTCAGAGAGACGGACAACAAAATGATCCTGTAAGGGTCTTTTTCCTATTGAGGTACGGAACACTAAAAAATGCCTCTGAGACTAGGTAAAGTGTCGGGAATCACTCACAATTAGTTAGTTTTGATAAATTTGTACAAAAAACACCTACGAGTACGTACTTTCATTTTACAAACAAGTTTTTGTCGTTTATAGAAATGAAAAATGCAATCAAAATTTTGTCTCCGACGGGATGATACCTTAGTGTGGGTTTACACTTTAAATACGAAAATAGCTTAAAAAGTTTTTGTCGTGTTTAAACTTTACTGTAAGCAGTTTTCCCATCAATTTCGATCGGCCATCTATCTAGTATGTCAGTAAATAAACCACTCTACTCACCAACTGTACGTGTTTCTTAAACACGAACAATTACAGTGCCCCCGCTTACAGGCCGCCGCATAATAGCAACATAATAGCAGTCGTTACAACCTGCGATATAACGCCTTGCGAAATTCTTAATAACTCAATTTATGAATTCACCCATTTTTTGTCCGATGCATGTAAGCTTCATCGTTATAGAGGTAATAATGTCAGAAAAATGGATTACGTTTATAAGAGCTGAATAACTTTGAAGTCGTTTTGTATTTAACATTTACTGTAGGTGCTCTGTCATATTCTGTTACAGTTCATCATTATTTTATTAAGTCCTAATGATAATTGGTGTAAAATATTATCGTATTTTATGTAACACTAGCTGACCCGGTGCCCCCTTCGTTGGGCGGTAATTTATAGCCTATGACACTCACAAATACTTTGGCTTTCTATTAGTAAAAGAATTTTGAAAATCTCACAAGCTCACAAACTTTACCTCTTTATAATATTATATAGATATAGATTATATAGATATAGACTATAGATTACAGAAAAATAGATTATATAGATATTAGAATATAGATTACAGAAAAAAAATCGTATATGTAGAGTTAGACTTAATTTAAGCTGTGGGGTGCCGGCAGTAGAATGTTGCCCCTCGTCTTTTGACCGTGGATGCAGTAAGAATCTGCCAAGAGATAGCTCTGGGAAATGTTCAGCATCGTCTTTCCGTGTATCATTATCCAATACTGCACTCGCCAACCCGCCTGCCAAGCGTGGCGATTATGGCAACAATCCCATCATGATCTTGGAGACCGCAGTCCTACGGCTGTGATGAGGATGATAATGATTTAATTAGTATAGCGCTTACACCAATGTTATTTATAAAGCCTACTAATATTATAAACGCGAAAATTTGTTTGATTGTACGGATCTTTGTTACTCTTTCACGCAAAAACTAGCCTACTGATCGAGCTGAAATTTTGCACACATGTAGATGTTGGCCAGGATTAACACATAGGATTTTATCGCATTATTAACGCATGCGAAACGGCGGGCATAAGCTAGTAAAAGATTTTTTTCATACAGTGCATAATGCAATGCTATGATATTTTTTACAGTACCAAATAAATAACGCTGGACTCTACAAACAGCACTTCCTAGCTAGGCCAAACTAAGCAAAGCTCGTACAATCGAAACTAGATGATTGATAGGTTTTTTTTTTGTAAATACTGACTTGTCATACATAGAAAACACCTAAACCAGAGAAAAATATCTGTAGATGAAGCAAATATTTGCCACCAGCATCTTCTACGTCTCATACGGGCACTTGAGACCTTACAACTCTATGTCGCAGAGTGACGGGCGCAATGCAGTGCAGCGTTGGTCACGTGCTTCGTGAACGTGATAACCACAGTATCGCAGTTGTAATAGGTAGATGTTATCGCTTAGCATCAGGTAGGCATACGGCTTGTCGCGTCATTTAGTCGCAAAATAATTAAAAAAAACTAACCACGCGCGTCTATTTGACACCAAAATCGTCTTAAGCAACATTTGGCTATTTCCTGATTATTTTTTATAGTCAGAAGGTAGGCCCTTCACCTTCTAGAGTAAGAAAATCGCAAATATCTTTTTATACATGCCAGTTACCATCCAGATCAAAATATAACGTCATTTACCTGAACCTAACCTAAATCGACGTAGTCTGAGCAGAAATGTACATTGACCGACCAGTGTTACCCGACCCCTGAAGGTTTAAGACCTGTTCATTATTCTGTAAGGTTTCAGGGGGCTAGTAAAGTGGTCGGTATCGGCGTCAATGTCACTTATGTGTTTAACCCGCCGAGTGGATGGAGGAAATGATGGATTGTAGCAACCGAGCAGTTGCTGTAACGGCAATGAACTGTTAGGAATGGTATAGAGTTGATACAATGTTCTAAAAGTTTTAGGTTAGTAAATTGGATGGATATGGATGTTAACTAGAAGAGTGTAAACTGTGGAGTCTATTGTCCATTCTAGCTGGTAGTTGACTAAATGAATGTAAAAATTAATAAATATAACGTATTAAAAACGGATATTATAATACTTAGGTACGACCTTCGATATGGTGTGGAACCGAAAATCCAGTTTATTAAAAATATATTACTTATTAAGCTGTAACAAATAATTTAATTTTGACCAATAAATACAATTTATTAAGGCTATAAGGAGTTTATCTATCTATACAGGGTGTATTATAATATGTTTACTAAGCCGAAAGGGAAATTCTGACCACCACAAGGAACAAATTAACTTTTACGACTTTTCAGGATTCGAAGATTCTATTCAAGAAAACACCACGAAAGTTGTAACTTCAACAGCTTATTATACGATAATTGCAACCTTAACGCCAACTGATGACACGTAAAATAAAAGTACCTTATACCACAGAAGGATTTTCTTATTTAAAGGTAAAAAACCGATTATGATCCTGAGATCATAATGAAAGATCAAAAAATACAAAACTACTGGTTTTTATGGACTGAATCCCCCTCTTTTCAGGCAAATGGAAACTCAAACGTGTTATAGGGATTTCTTTTAGCTCCCTGAGGGTAATGGAAGATCAAATTTATAAAAAATATGCTTAACAATTTTGAAAATAGTACTTGGGTAGTCCAGATTTATTTATAGGTAGACCCTAATATTTAGTATCTAATATGTACCTCTATAGTGTTTGATATTTATGTATATGGTTTTAGATATTTAAAGTGATATAACGGATAAAAAAATTATTAAATAAATAAATTTGCCTCTAGACGTTGGCTAGAAAGTAATTACACTTTCTAGCTAACATCTAGATGAAAATTTATGTTCGAAATACGTTATCTCTTACGCTATATCATATTCAAAGCCGAGGTTGTATCAGCTCCAGCTAGATCCAATTTTCCCAGCGAACCAGTCGACCCTCCGCGCTCAACGAATACCAAATTGTTTTTGACTGACAGCTAAATGTAAGTTAGCATTGTTCGAACGCACCGCACACCCGCCTCTCAGTGTAATTATTTTTGTTCTACTAGCAATATGGAGCAAGTTGGTAGGAATTCTAAAGACGAAGTTGAAGAAATTGCTCCTTAATCTATTGCAGCTCATGATATCTTAACGATTTTTTCTAATTTTAGGTAGTTAATTATTTTATATATTTTGTAATATAAGGTTTTAAGCTATATAGCTTAGATTTGAGCAATTTGCAAGTCAAAAAGAAAATTTTAGGACAGTTTTCTTTTTAAGTTGCAAATCGCTCAAATCTAAGCTATATAGCATGTGCGAATATTTATGAAGTTTGTGTTAATTTGATTTTGGTAATTAAAAGTTGAAGCTATTTCTAACATTTTGTAAACTATAGTATGTTTGGCTAACCATGTTCTATTAACTTATAATTTTCACTTTAAAACGAATTGAAAGTGATAGTTTAACAGCACCATATTGTTCCAACCTATGCATAGGTTTTATTATTAGATGATGACTGACGGTACATTTCGTTTAAACAACTGATATAACATAATCCGTTACATAACATAAAGTTACACCACTTATTAATATAACACGAGAACGGCTGAACCGATTTCAACTATCTTAGATGTTTTGGATTTATCTGAGCCCAAGTTAATAGACTATTTAAACATCGTAAAATTCACAGAAAAAAATAATGATAACATAAATTTATCGTCTCACACATTTTATACGGATGATGTGATGATATCTTTTTGGATGTCAAATATTTATTTCATAAGGTTTTATTTCGTATAGTAGCTAAACTTAAAATACAAGCTTATTATATTTTGGGTAACTTAGGTTGTAGAGTAGTATTAGTAGTAGTTGTAGTAGAGTACTTGTAGTAGTAGAATAATATTAATAATATTGTGCCTATAGTTTTATCTAAGATCTCATCTACATAATTCATTTAACAGTAGTATTACATAACTCTAATAGTTTTTGTTACTTAATATTAGTATAAGTTTAACGAATGTTGTGATCGCCTATAATTGGCATATATATAAGAACTGGATCTTGCACTTTCAATGATGAATGTGTTATATATATACTGTTGGCGTTCCTTTTATAAATTTAAAAATAAATATAAGTAATAGTAACATTTGTAGTTATATGTACATATATACCCAAGTTGGGTATCAAATGAAAGGGCATGATTGTGTAGATTGCAAAAATGAGGGTACAAATTACAAAAGACAATTTGGTAAAGTCAGAGACTTGGTAAAGTGTCGTGGGTTACTTAGTTTAATTTTATAAACTTGTTCTAAAAGAAATGTAGAGGAGGTTTGGAAGTTTTGAAAATACTTAGGATCTTTGAGTAATTTATAGATACATACATATATAATCTTTATTATATGATATACAAAAAGTTTTATATAAATATATAAAGATGTCATTAGTAGGTCATTTTTGATATTTTATATATGTCGTAGGATGATTTAATAATTCAAATTGTCTAATTATCCGTGTTTTCGCAAAATCGATCAAATTTTCGAGATAATTCAAATTATCAATTTTATCCTACGACACTCATCCCACTAATATTATAAAGCCGAAAGTTCGTTTGGATGGAGGTTTGTTACCTCTTCATGCAAAAACTAGGCTACGGATTAAGCTAAAACTTTGCACACGTATTGATGTTGACCAGGTTTAACACATAGGCTACTTAATATTCGGGTACAACGCATGCGAAGCGACAGGCAGAAGCTAGTAATATACATATATGACAAAAAACACTCAAAATTGAAACAATATCAGCATTTTTATAAATGACAGGTAAACGTCAGTGAGCATTATTCATTAATTGAACACGCTACTTAGTATTACTACATACGACCGAAATATTATAAGAAGAGTATTTTGATTATTAATAAAAAATAATTTCAGCCGTAATACGTCCACTACCACAGGCCTCCCTCATGGATCTCCATGAGGGGTAGTTGCCATATTCACCACGCTTAG
This sequence comes from Pasiphila rectangulata, assembly GCA_963082625.1. Taxonomy (NCBI): domain Eukaryota; kingdom Metazoa; phylum Arthropoda; class Insecta; order Lepidoptera; family Geometridae; genus Pasiphila; species Pasiphila rectangulata. The sequence continues at coordinate 14,256,477 of OY720244.1, forward strand.
CAGGCGGGTTGGTGAGCGCAGTATGAGATGTTGGTACACGGAAAGACGCGGCTCCCCATCTTCAGGAGGTATCCCTTAGCAGGCTCTTACTCATCCACGGGCATGAGAGGAGGGGTAACATTCTACTGCGGGCACCCCACGGAAATTATGTTGATTAATTTCTTAATTTTCATTGGGTTCATTAGTAATGTGGTGACTAGTAACACAGGCTGTGCGCCTATAACTAGCACCAGTCTCTCATAATACAGGTTAGGATTAAGCTTTTTACACCATCAACATTCATCTTTTACTGTGCTGTAACCTTATGAGAGAAAATAAATATATCTTTATTATTATTATTATTATTAATGTACTATTATGTATACAAAAACAGATAACCATAGAACAGTCGTAATCCTACAAGAATTTTAGGATTTTTTTTATAAAGCTTAAGTCGTAGTACTAGCCGTCTGGTTAAATTTTAAACCAGACGGCTAGTACTACGACTAGTAGACGACTAGCCGTGGGGCGCCGGCAAGCCGTGGGGTGCCGGCAGTAGAATGTTACCCCTCCTCTCATGCCCGTGGATGCAGTATGAGCCTGCTAAGGGATACCTCCGAAAGATGGGCAGCAGCGTCCTTCCATATATCAACATCCCATACTGCGCTCGCCAACCCGCCTGCCAAGCGTGACGAGTATGGCAACCTTTGTTCATTAGTGGACGTTTTATGGCTGAAATGATGAAAGTGTAGCTCACTTAAAAAAAAATACCACGAAACCGATTCTAAAAATGATTTCACCAATAAGAAGCTACATTATCACCGCGTAACACAGGCTATATTTTATCCCAGTATTCCCAAGGGAACGGAAACTACGCAGGTGAAACTGCGAGGCGAAAGCTGGCAAGACTACAAATTTTATCGTTTAAAAAAATGTGATTTAACATAGTGCCTAAGCCTTTTGTCTGCCTCCGTAGTTCAATTGGTCTGATAGTCGACTGATATGCTGGAGGTAGCAGGTTCAATTCTGCCACGAGACAAATATTTGTAATTGTTTTGTAGATATTTGTCCCGGGTCTTTGTATTTTTCTGTGTATGATCATAAGCATTTAAAAATGTATTTACATTATTCCAATCATCTGGTCCAAAACTCAAGAACTGCTTACTTTGGGTCTAGACGATTTTGTGTGAAATGTCCAGTATTATTCATACATATACATAGCGCTGTCTATCTGTCTGTCTGTGCATGAGACGATTACAACCGAACGCGTTGACCGATTTACATGCAACCTTTATTGTTAGCACCGTCTTAATGAGAGAAGGGTACTGATTGATTTTGGTGACCCTAGGATCACAGGGACCAGAGTTATTGTGACCTTAAAAGGTCACCAAAAAAATAAAAGTCTTCAAATAGCCGAAAACGTTCAAAAACCCAAAAATGCCATTTTTGACCTTTTGAGGCCTTCGCCCTCTTTTCTGGTACTCCCGTATCACTGCTTGTTTTGTAATAACGTTTACTATTTTTGTTTCAGGTAGCTTGTTTGGAGAAATGTAGAAAGTGATCCGAAGCTGTTGGCCCTGCTTACGTATAACATTTTTTTTATACTAATAAAATATATAGTAATTGAATGTTGTCTTTTATTTATAAGACTTGAGGTCATTATTGTGAAATATTAATATGCAATTTTTTTGTTCTGTTGAGGAATTTATTTCAACTTAGTGATAAATCATGAAGCAGTAGATTTTGCCTCTCCTCTGTTACCCGTGGATGCAGTGAGAATCTGTCAAAGAATACCTCCAGCCTCACAGCTGCAGGACGTCCACTGGTGGCAATAGGTTGGCGAGCGCAGTGCGAGATGTTACACGGAATGACGCTACTGCCCATCTTCCGGGTTATCCCTTGGCAGATTCTTAGTGGATCTACAAGCAAGAGAGGAGGGCAACATTCACAACAAATAAAATAAACTTCTTTCAATCATCTGGTGCCCAAATCACATGGTCTGCTTACTTTGAGTCTAAATGGAGCTGTAAAAAATCCAAAGCAATATTTATTTATTTGTAAGGCAACCTCCTTCATCATCATCATTTAAGCCATAAAACGTCCACTGATGAACACAGGCCTCCCTCATGGATCTCCATGAGGGGTAGTTGCCATACTCACCACGCTTGGCAGGCGGGTTGGTGAGCGCAGTATGGGATGTTGATACACGGATAGACGCTGCTGCCCATCTTCCGGAGGTATCCCTTAGCAGGCTCTTACTGCATCCATGGGCATGAGAGGAGGGATATCATTCTACTGCCGGCACCCCACGGCGGCAACCTCCTTGCCTACTCTTATATAGAAACAAGATCGCGTAGCTGTAACAGATCTAGAAGACTAGTTCAGCACCTAAACCTCTACAGGGTGTATTATAACATGTGTACTAACCGGATAGGTTTCATAGGTTTCAGCCCATGAAAATAAGTACCTAGTTTTAGAAGGAAAAACACTAGGGAACCTTTTTTTTAATATTTTTATTACATGACGTGATGTGAAAATTATCCTGAGAGCATATTCGGTTTGTTATTTTTTTTTAACTTTTTAAAAAGAACATATTTGTGGTTATAGGTATTTTTATTTGTACTGTCAAGAATCAGCTGGCTTTTAGGTTGTCGTAAAATAAGCTGTTGTAGAAAAAACTTTCGTGGTCTTTCCTTGAATGAAAATCACTTAATCCTGAAAAGTCGTAGAACAAAAGTTGCTTCTTGGGATGGTCAGAATCACCCCCTTTCGGCTTAGTACACATATTATAATACGCTTTGTATAAGCGCTTTAGCTTACTCGGCTATTCTCAGTTAAACGAAAGCTCGCAAAACAAATATTCAGCAGGAAACCTTGCAAGGAATGTCAATAACATCACACGCTGTGCGAGTGTTCAGAAGGACAAGGGCAGAACGAGGGGCGACGTTTTGACTAATGGCCCCACTTTCTCGGATGCAGTCGGAGTACACGAACTAAGAGGGTTGATAGGTAAATTAAATTCTCAAGTCGTAGGAACCAGCCGCTTAAGCTTTAGTAGGGCAAGAGAAGAACAACTTTCTCAAGTCGTTGGACAGTCGTAAGGCACTTTAGTATGGCAAGAGAATAACAAAATTCTCAAGTCGTTGGACAGTCGTGGACACTTTAATAGGGCAAGAGAAGAACAAAATTTTCAAGTCGTTGGACAGTCGTAAGATACTTTAATAGGGGGCAAGAGAAGAATAAAATTCTCAAGTCGTTGGACAGTCGTAAGACACTTTAATAGGGCAAGAGAAGAACAAAATTCTCAAGTCGTTGGACAATCGTAAGACACATTAATAGGGGGCAAGAGAAGAACAAAATTCTCAAGTCGTTGGACAGTCGTAAGACACTTCAATAGGGGGCAAGAGAAGAACAAAATTCTCAAGTCGTTGGACAGTCGTAAGACACTGTAGTAGGGCAAGAGAAGAACAAAATTCTCAAGTCGTTGGATAGTCGTAAGACACTTTAGTAGGACAAGGGAAGTACAACATTCTCAAGTCGTTGGACAAACGTAAGACACTTAAGCTTAAGCGGCTACATTAGTTATTACGACTTGAGGATGCTGCTCCTCTCTTGCCCGAGGTTGCAGAAAGAATTAGCTTAGATACCATGGATGGATATATATACATATATGGATGAAATTAGCATACGCGTCTTTCCGTAAATAACCGTCCCGTACTGCACTACTCGCCAACTCGCTTGCCAAGCGTAGTGAGTAAGCCAACACTACCCTCTCACTTGGAGATCCATGATCTCTCATGGATCACGTGGACAGTAGTCGCTTAGATGATAAGGTACATTTAAAGTTTAGGAACTGACTATTTTAAAGAAATGAAAAACCTTGTCAAAATTTCGAATTCCTAAAACCGGAAGTGCTTTAACTGCTAAGCTACGAAACACTAAAGGGAAATCTCAAGTCGTAGGTAGGTACCGCTGGATAGTGTTATTGTAAGAGCTTTAATTATAAATTAGAGTGAATACTGGACATTTCACACAGCATCACTGCTGGACATACACCCTGATAGATCTCCAAGATACTGAGAGGTTATTAACATACTCGCCAGACGTGGCAAGCGGGTTGGCGAGCGCATTACAAGATGTTGATACACGGACAGATGCTACAATGTTTTTACAATGAAAAATACCCAGACTAGGATAATTACCTACTTTAATATTCGATGAGTGATCGTAAGGGTACCTCGGAATACGTCAGCGAAGCCTACTTTGTGTCGCTCTGAAAAATGACGCATGTTTGTAAGACAAAATAAGACAAAATTAAGCCCGTTTAAAAACACGCAACCCGCTATTGAACCCGCAACGTCCTAAGTCTCAAATACTAGTAGCTACGCGTATTAGGCCAACTGCGCTATGTGCCGTCTTAGAAAAATATTTTTTTTTTACTAGACTGACCTTCCTATCGTGTAAGATAGCGAAAATAAGACCGATGATAGAACACAAAATCAAGAAGACACCTATTCTCTCTTAACTTAAGAGACCCAGATTAAATCATGAAATCATTTACTTTATTTCCGTAGTACACACATAAAACAAATCTAGGAAACGTCAACACACAATATAAAATAGATATTTAATCTTAAGTTAATAGTAAATAAGGTACAAGAATGAATCTGATCGCTTCCCTGTTTTAAGCACTGTAATAAGAAGCAATTAAAAACACAGCTCTTATTAATCAACATCATCATTTCAGCCATAAAATGTCCACTACTGAACACAGGCCTCCCTCATGGATATCCATGAGGGGTAGTTACCATACTCACCTCGCTTGGCAGGCGGGTTGGCGAGCGCAGTACGGGATGATGATACACGGAAAGACGCTGCTGCCCATCTTCCGAATGTATCCCTTAGCAGGCTCTTACTGCATCCACGGGGCACTAAATCACATGAGAGGAGGGGTAACATTCTACTGCCGGCACCCTTACGGCATCTTATTAATATTCAGTTTTTAGTTGTTTTGGGTTCAGAGCAAATTCCATTACAAGCACTGTAGATTTCGGGACAAGCGGAAGCCGGCAGCGAGTTCCAGGCTTAAGCGGTGCGGATCATGAAGGAACTGCTTGGTACGAGTGGATGGATGGTCTCTATAAGATGAAACTGATTTTTAAAGTATCTGACAAACCAAGACAACTTTATCAACGAGCAAGATGAACAATGGAAATTCAGACATTCAAAAACTCTATCAAAAATAAAAAACCTTGCTCAACCCCTAAGCTCGTTTTGCGTACGAATTTGTACGAATACGCCGATACTTTGAAAAGCTCCTAGCATTGCCGTCTCAAACTGCTTCTATGGTGTCTGCATTAGAAAAGAAACAGTGAAAAGTGCTAATAAATTTAAATATATATGATAATAAATAATTTGATGGAAAATACTTGAAGAAGAAGAAAAACATTTATTTACCACACGCACAAATCACAAAACATACCTACATCCACAAAAAAAAACAAAAAATTAACATTAAAAATAAAAATATATCATAAATAAACATGAAGAAGCAGATGTGGCGTGGGTAAATGGGTACCCAACTCAGCATTGTGTAGCACCTGGCCAGGCTCAGATGCTACGCTGATTTTCAGTTGGGGCCCCGGGTTACTTCACGACCACAAAGGAGAGAAGGAGACAGGAGAGGAACACTTGGGATTTCCTATACGTGGGATCGAGTATTAAGCTTTCTAAAATAAATACTTAATATATTATTATTTAGTCCACTGTCCCACTGCAGGGCAAAGTGCTCCCTTCTTCCACTCTTCGCGACTTAACGCAGTGACAGTCCACGAGCTCAGATCAGTGTTCAGCTCATCCCGCCATCTCCTTCAGGGTTGTTCACGCGGCCGACATGTGTTTGGGCTCCACTCTGTGGTTATTTTCGCCCAAAAAACAGTCAGGCATAATAAATACTTCATCATCATCATCATATCAGCCGTAAAACGTCTACTACTGAACTAAGGCCTCCCTCATGGATCTCCATGAGGGGTAGTTGCCATACTCACCACGCTTGGCAGGCGGGTTGGTGAGCGCAGTACTAGATGTTGATATACGGAAAGACGCTGCTGCCCATCTACCGGAGGTGTCCCTTAGCAGGCTCTTACTGCATCCAAGGGTAGGAGAGGAGGGGTAACATTCTACTGCTGGCACCCCACGGCTAATAAATACTTATTCATAAAAAAATACTTGCATGAAGCTTCTACGATTCAACTGCATATTGAACGTTCTTTGAAGCCTAGAAAGCCTAACTAACTTGTTCTCAAATTTTTTATTTTGTATATACGACAGTCTCTTATGCTCTCAGCTGTTAGTCGCAGCGCTGCTACGCCATCTCTGGGCAGCTGCGAAACCAACAGCTTAGACTGCTCAGTGTCGCCTCCAGCGGAACTTTCGGAATATTTTGTCTTTAAACTTTAGAATACTTTTTAGTTATTACGTTCGTGTTTTCCTAAAATATAAAATAGTTAATTTTGGATCAGTAGTGTTTAAAAAGGACTGCATATAATTAAATAGAATTCACAAGAAAATCTAAAGCAAAGATTATAACTTGTAGGGAAACTTATTTAGATCAGGATGACTTAGAAGAACCATGTACTTAATGTCACAAAAATTAAAAATCCTACTAAACATTACTTTCTTTTTATTATTATTCCCTTACGTGCCGTGGGTAGTAGAATGTTGTCTGACTTCTCTTGTCCGTGGATGCAGTGAGAATCTGCCAAGTGATACTTCCGCAAGAGAGACGGCAGCATCTTTCCGTGTAAGTATCTACCTCCCGTATCTGCTGAGCTCGCGAACCCGCCTGCAAATCGGGGAGACTACATCAACCACCTTCTCATGGAGATCCGTAAGGGAGACCTATATTCAGCAGTGGACCATAAATTGATTTCTTAAATATTGACATATTAGTATTTATTTATCTAAAACACAATCATACATAGAACTTACAGTTTGAAACCAACCTTTTATGTACTAGTTACCTAACTAACAATATCCACCATCTGGTTTCGATAGTAGGTCCAGGCTTTGCTTAGTTTTGAGCTGTGCTGGATGCAATCATCCAGTACCTGCAGAAATATTTCATCATCATCTTCATCTCAGGAATTCATGAATTTAATGAAAAGACACTGCTGCTCATTTTTTCGGAGGTATCCCTTGGCAGATTATTATTGCATCCACTGGTAAATTCTACTGGCGGCACCCCATAGCACGAAGAAATATTTAGTCTACAAAACAAATAGCGATAATTTTTTAGAGAACAATCTTCATCATCATCATTTCAGCCATCAAACATCCACTACTGAACCCAGGCCTTCCTCATGGATATACATGAGGGGTCGTTGCCATTCTCACCACGCTTGGCAGGCGGGTTGGCGAGCGTAGTACGAGATGTTGATACATGAAAAGACGCTGCTGTCCATCTTCCGGAGGTATCCCTTATTAGTAGGCTCTTACTGCATCCACGGGCATGAGAGGAGGACATTTTACTGCCGGCACAATCACGGCAACAATCTTATTGGAACTTTATTCAGTAAGAGTCCTACCAGAATATAAGATTGGGGGTGTTTTTAAAATTTGTACGAGTAATGAATTGATTTGTAAAGCCTTCTAGTATTGGTAAGTGTATTTTAACTACCTAAAGATAATTTTGAAATAAATCACAAGTTGGCAAAAAACTCTAATTTAGTTAGAGTTTTTGCCAAGATTATGTCCACCAATTGTACCCTTATTTAAGTTTGTGTGCAATAAAGTATAAATATAAATAAATTAAACACAACCTAAGGAATATAAAACGTAGTGGTAAACATTTCTCTTAAGAATCGACTCGATCGCAGGTTTAATGACTTCCAGCCTTCCGAATAAGCCGATTTCCAAAAAGGCTTACAGTACCATAGACCACATTTATAAAGTCGGCGTGTTTGTCTATGATAAAGTTAAAGCATAAAGCCCTATCAGTAAGCAATGGGTACAACTTCCCCCATTGCGTAACCACGTTCAGCTCCCGAGCCTCGATTCCTATCACGTACTGAACAACAAGGGATCAAAAAAGAAAATTTTGTATAATTTCAAAAAGTTTTCAACTATAAAACTACGAAGTTTCTAGAACACTCACACCCCTCTAGACAACGAAATTTGGACCAATCAGAGGCCGGGAAATCACGCAAGCAGCCGCGCCCATGCCGCTGCAATACGCATGCCTCGCTGCAAAGCGGCCACAACAAACCACCCGTCCCCTTCACTCCTATACCAAACGACTCTGTAAGACAAAGACGGCGACATTTCGCGATGATTACATGCAAATTTTTTATTCATTTGCAAATTATTGCATTACGTAATTATGTATTATTATGTTAAATCACGACATGATGAGACAAAAAGCGTGACAAGGGAGTTACGGAGGCTTATAAATAAGTAATTATTGAAACAAAAACAAAGTAATAGATTTTGGAATATAAGGTAATTTAGATGCTAAATTCTGAAATTATGGACATTTAGGTCGGACACGACACTGACTTAATTACTTCTGCGTTACTTACCTACATGCTGACGCAATTTGTAGTCGTCAATAATTTCTAACTGGATAGCAGGATGAGGATTCCTGTTGGAAATTACGAACTGACGGTGGTAAGTATTTCATCATCATAATCATTTCGGCTGTAAAACGTCGGTTGCTGGACAAAATCCTTACGGATTTCCAAAAACTGATCATGAGGGAGTTGAGCGATACTCACCACACTTGGCATGCGGGTTGGCGAGCGCAGTACCAAATAGTGGCACAAGGAAAGACGCTGCTGCCTACAAATGGCAAGAGAGGAGGGGCAACATTCTACTGCTAGCACCCCACGGCTAATTATTTTTTGATGAAAACAAAAGGATTATCAAAAATTTGTTTCATAAGTTACTGAAAAAAGCAATAGAAAGAGAAAAAGATGTAGGAAAGATTATCTAAAGTTCCTATATTGTTTTAAAATACAAGATGGTTGTTTTTACATCCCATTTTCGTAATTTTACCAGTTACGACGTTCTAATCTAAGCTTAATGTCAATACGATTTTCAAAATAAACCAAGTATGGGTAACGGAAATTAAAGTAAATTACTCGTAGGTATATCCGAAGAAATTCCATTTCTATCCTTAAGCTGAAACGAGCCATGTAATTAAATAAGTTAACATTTATATCGGTATTGACGTATTTCTCTATTTTAAATTATTCAGTAAAAAAATAAAGGAGATAAAATAAGCTAGTTTATGCTAAGAAAGCTAAGAATTACCAATTTTAAAGGAACCTATAAAATTAGTAATTCTTTGATAGTTAAAAATAAACCATCTTTGAAAGAACGAATTCTTAAGGTTTTGAAACAATTATTAAATTTACTGATTCTACCAATGAACATTCTTAACAGGTCTTTTCGCAAAAGTTCCAGGCGCTGGAGCGTCCCGTACAGCATACATCTCAGCTACTGTTTCTTTTCAAATCTCTATTGGAAAGAGCTGAGAGACTGGTATAGGTGCTGGGCAAGTTTAATCCATCTAACAATGTCCCAGGCACTGCAGCGTCCCGTACAGCGTGAATACCAGTTGCTGACGCTGTATAAGTCATCTAAAATAGGTGTTAATAGCCTTGACTAGCTGCTACTAGGCTTTGCAAGCATTGTTGTCGGATAAAAAACAGCCTATGTGTGACCTCTCGTCAGACCACCTGTTAGAAGGATGGACCATATTGTTATACCTGTATAACTATATGGTATATGCTATATATCAGGGCCTTTAGACCCAGGTCTTACCCTGATAAGATCTGGGTCTAAAGGCCCTGAGTAGAGTTGATAGGCTATAAGAGAAGCTTATGCCCAGCTGTGAATTATTACGAGCTGACAATCAGTTCAGCCGTAGAAGGTGCTGGACATAAGCCTCTTTCAGATCAAGAAGTTGTTGCCATACTCGCCACGCTTGGCGGGCGGATTGGCAAGCGCCGCAGTGTTTATGGTGCAGAAGACGCTGCTACCCATCTCCCGGAGGTATCCCTACGCAGATTCTTACTGCATCCACGGACAAGAGTGGAGAGGCACTATTCTACTGCTGGCACCTCACGGCGATGGTGATGAATGTAATAATCCGAGTCAACATCTATATATGTGCCAAGTTGCAGCTTGATTTCTTCGGTAATTTTTGCTTGAGAAGGTAACAAACATCTATACAAACAAACTTTCGGATTTATAGTAACGTGATGTGAAAGACTAATTTACGGTTTACTTCTAGCAAGTACAAGATAATTCGAAATATAATTCGAAATAATAGTAAATACTTTTGAAGAGAGGATCGATTCCTACGTCGTGTTCTATTTTTATGCTATTATAGATCTAGTCATACCGTGATTTCGAATACGTACATAGATACCTGGTCACTCGGCATCAAAATAGAACACAACGTAGGAATCGTGAATCCTGGTCACGGCACCAAAATTCTGTGATGGATCGTGGCCGTACCATCACAGAATTTTGCTCTCGGGTCAATTTAATGGTGGAAATCGTTGAATTTTATAAAGTTTCAGTGTCTATGGGCGTTTAGCTGACTAAACAGTTAAGTTCAGTCTCAGAGCTATTTATCCTCAGAGTCATAAGACTGCATATAATACGTGCATACATTACCTACATTGCATATAGTACATGATGTATGGATGCACGCACATTACGACGTGTACCTACGCATTCTTTCCAACGACGACTTTTGCTATAGGTACCTACAACTGTAAATATTTGAGTTGTAGTGTATGAAGTCTTGTAAAACTGTTCAATCAGCTAAACTCCAGCACTGTTGTTTTGTCTTCATCATTTCAGCCGTTAAACGTCAATTAATGAACAGAGACCTCGCTCATGGATCTCCAAGAGGAGTAGTTGCCATACTCACCACGCTTGGCAGGGTTGGCGAGCGCTGTACGGGATGTTGATACACGGAAAGACGCTCCTGCTCATCTTCCGGATGTATCCCTTAGCAGGCTCGGGCCTCTAGTAACATTCTACTGCCGGCATGCCACGGCTACGGGTTTGTCTCACCCGTGTAGATATCCACAGAACGGGTATGACAAAACAGTTAAGCGTAAACTTAGCTTGATCGCTACGACAGCTGTCATCATAATCTCGACTGCTGCGACAGCTGTCAGAATTTTGTAACGGTATAATTGACCTGTTGTAGAGTCGTACTCAATGGGTTGGATTGCACGACTTGTCATCTTGCTAACGAACACGTCATATTTTCAGCATCTACCCTAGCCCTAGCCGTGCCATCTGTCGCAGAGATCAAGCTAAGTTTTACGAACTATAGGGCTTTCCCTTGAGATGCAAAATAAGTCTGCTTAATTTTCTTGATTCAATTTCGGTGGCAGGATGGCTGTCACAAGCGATGCTTTTAGTACCAGAATTCTAAAACTTCAAGCCTTAAAACTCATTCCCAAATTCCAGAATGTTTGATATTTAATGTGTATCAAATTCAAATCATACCGATATCTTTGTATCAAAAATAGCTCAGATTCCAATGACAAAAAAACCGAAATCTTTCAAAACTGTCCATAACTCTTGAACCCTCAACCACCAACATAATTAAATACCAATAAACCAATTTTAAATAAACATATTTGTTGTCCATCTCTGTTCTAAGTACTGAGAAAGAAAGGGAGACGAGACATCCCCTCAGGTCGTAAATTATTTTGGAGTCAGGAGGTTAGTTAAGCTATGTGTTCGCAACATGTGTTGTCGTGTGGACCAGCTCATTATTAAGTAGTAATAAGTTTTATAGCCCAAGGGACATAGGGTATTTCTGGTATTGTAGTTTTAGAATTAGGTGCTTAGCCTACAAAAGGTGTATTGGCATATTTCTAAAGATTTGGGCGGTAGGCGTCATGTTCGAAATAAGCCAATTTAGATTTTGGCCAAAATTTTTATAAGTTAGATTCTGATTAGTACGGTTAAGCAATAGTTCTGTTTATAAACAGGACAAGGCAAACAGGATAAGTTGATGAGGTTAGAAAGACTCAGATTAGTACCAAGTGGGTCTAATCCACCTTCATTATCCCTGCCGGCTTCAGTTTTTCCGAAAACATGGGTCTCTTCAAGTCAAGGACTTTATAGAACTTCTACAATTTTGTGAACTATCATCGGTCATATTGTCACATACCATCAGATGAGATTGTAGTCAAACCTGCTTTAAAAAAAATAAAAAAATTGAAAGGAAACTGTTGTAAGTAAATATGACAATAGGTAGACTTAAAGAAATTGCTACAGATATAGACAGACAGACATAATCATAGGTTTTTTTTTTAATTTTTGAAACCATAGGTACTGTTAGCTCCATTTACACAGTAAGGCCTTTAACATATATTATAGATGATTTATGCGGCGTCAGCAACTGGTATACATGCTGTACGGAACGCTGCAGTGTCTGGACTTTGTTAGGTGAATTAGGATTGTTCAGCCGCCCCATACCATCCTCCTATTTTAGTCGGCTATTAGTCAGATGAATGAACAGGTCAATATGTCCGAAGCTAACTAAACCGTGGGTTGCCTTATGATGTTTTCCCTTACACGTGTACATCAATTTATAAGAAAGAAAATTGCATTGGTAAATCTTTCAAACCTCCAAACCAAAACTTTCAAAGCAACTATATTAAGGACTATATTTAAATTAATTGCTTGATTAAAGGCATAATACTTACAAGCCTGACGATTTGGCAAGGTCAAAATAATTGCATCTAGATGTGCATTTTTCTAGTGCTGATTAGAAGCTTTATTAAAACAGATAAGAAGAACAACAAAAAGTGTGTTGTGTATTGTGAATAAAATAAATATCAGTTTGTCGTAGAAACAATAATGCCAATAGCTACTAGAAAGTAAAAAATAGGAACTGAAACAGGAGTGATACAATCAACACCTTATGAAAGGCTTAAAAGAAAAGCGCAATAATGTTAGCAATAAAAACCTAACTAAATTATAAAACAATATTGTAGCATTAGTTTTAAATTTTAATAAAATGAAACTGATTGATGGAGTTTACCAATATTCCACACTCGACTAAGGTCATCGTCAGAAAGAGGAATTTGTATTTTTATGTAGTTCTTTTTTTGGGTATCAAACCAAATAAATAGAACTAGATCTTCTTATTTTATAAGAGTTTGGACTCTTGACAAAGTATACATATTAATCCATTTTTTTCCAGGGTTTTTTTTCCAGAGCCAGGCACGAGATAACAGCAATATTTACTTTACCTGGCTTATAAAGTTCTCCGGTCTTTCCTTTCCTCTCTATCCTTTTCTTTCATAATGTTTTTGATGAAGCTGCCATAAACTACTTTCAATTATCTTTCATAAAAAAAACTAGAGTTTAGCTCCCTGGCCATTTCCTGAGGAGTAAAAGAGATAAATGAACCAAGGACAAAATGGAATGTTACTCTAGGGAAGTCAAGGACGAGAGGAAGACTCTACCGAAGATGGAAAGATGACTTCAAAGAGTCAGCGGGCGCAATATTAAGACCTATACTAAAAACAAAGTAATCAGAAATCTTTAGATGTAATAATTTTCAGGAAGTACTGACTCAAATCAAAAAAATATCTTAGTGTTGGATAAACATAACAACTCTATCATATAACTCCACGACAAATAGTTTACGAGCAGAACGTAAATATGTGTACGTAAGGAACATGTAACTGTTAATAAAGGCTATTGAAATTAAAATTAGGAGCCTAATTCTCGTAATTAACAATTAAAATCATGAAATCTCGAATATGTTTAAGAACATAACTACCCACTTCGGACATATAGAGTAATTTTATTATTCCACTTATTTATTCAGTAAAAGACATATAAAACAGTAAGTTAAATAAAACTTTATTATGCTAATTAACACACCATTATGCATAATTCAAACCAAAAAAGTGTGTTAGACAAATGTGTATCATTACTGAAGGCGATATTAACATTGAGTGAGTTTAGAACATCATAAGTTTTTTAGTTTGAATGTTCAATTATTTGTTGCAATTCTTGAGATATAAATTAAACATTTCAGATTTAAATTAAACCCGCCTGCCAAGCGTGGTGAGAATGGCAACTACCCCTCATGGAGATCCATGAGGGAGGCATGTGTTCATCAGTGAACGTTTTATGGCTGAAATGATGAAACTTATCAAGGGTTACTTATTCCAATTTTAATTATCACCCTGCCCTTTCAGGCAGTGCCTCTTCCATAACTCTGCACAAACCAGTGGTTTGAATCTTATAATTTTTTATTGTACCTATCCTATATATCTACCTATCTATAATACTATTTTCGTATAAAATTTAAAAAGTTTTTAACGTTTAATTTTCCACATTTCTTTATATTCACATACTATGCATTGTTAAAATATCAATTGAATGATATTTTTCTGTCATCTGTCCAATACCAATAAATTAGTGTATCCCAAATACATGAGAATACATACCTACTTAATGTATCATTCGTATGTAAATTTTTACACGGTTTGTTACTTTGGACTTTTATAAATATACAGCCTCTAAACTTAGTCTCTTTGGTGTTAACTAATTGTATTAACTAGTTTCCTTAATGTTATTTAAACTCTAACCAAACAAGCCCCATATGTAGTAACTAGAACTTCAAGCTTTCATAATTCTTCTTCTATCTCCTGCCCTCATCCCACCTAGGTGGGGTCGGCACAATATCTGTTTTTCTTTCATTCCGCCCTATCACTCGTCAGAATCAGAATCAGAAATAATTTACTGTGTAACTGTTTGTAGGTACAAAAGTCGCTAATGCTAGACAGGTACATACAATTTTTAACACCTTGTTCATTCTGGACGTACAATATTGCTGTGTATTTGTTACATATATTGTAAGTTTATCATATTATATTGTCAGATTCTCATGCACACCTTCTCTAGCCATATCATCTTTCACGCAGTCCATCCATACTTTTTTAAACTTCCTTAATTATAAAACAAAAAGTCCAACATTAGCATATAACGTAGAGAGTAATTTTTACTCCTCAAGATGTCAGTTAGTCCTCTGATGTATGGCACACGTCCGTCCATCCAGACTTGTACTAAGTACACCGCATGAAGAGTTATAATACTGCTTTTGATATCTGTAACGTTGTTTTTAATGTTAATGTGACTGCTTTGACGTTAGATAGGGCAACTGTTTTTTCTAGAACTAAGTAAAGGAGGGTCTGTTTGTTTTGATGCATTAAGTATGGCTATTTATTATAGTATCCTGGGGCAAAATTTATATTTTTAAAGGTGCTAAATGAAAATACAGTATTCACTTAGAAACATATACTCGCATCTGCCGACTTTGTCTTTGTGTATTTTGTCATAAGTATTTAAAACAAAATCGTCTATAGTTTCAAATTCAAATTCGAATTTTCGTTGCAACAGTTTCGTTATTTATCCGTTCCGTATCGGTATCAGATT
Source organism: Pasiphila rectangulata (assembly GCA_963082625.1). NCBI lineage: Eukaryota > Metazoa > Arthropoda > Insecta > Lepidoptera > Geometridae > Pasiphila > Pasiphila rectangulata. Next base: position 14,271,951 of record OY720244.1, read on the forward strand.
GTAACTTTTGCATTATAAGTAAGAAATTTCATTTCTGAAAATTCAGAAAATATTTCTTTTAAAATTTAATAGAAATTTTCTAGGTTACACTGCCGCACGTATTTACAGGACTCAGCGTTCAATTCAAAAACTCCATCGTAATAAAAACATGACAAAATAAATATGAATACTGACTAGTGACTCGTTTGTGCTAAAAATATACTTTAAATATATAATAAAATATACTTATTTAAATATGTAAGTTCTACATTTTTTAAGAAAATTTACGAAGTGAGAAGTTAAAGGTGCAATTGAAATCAAGAGCAAACTCACCATAAAAATTCTTCAGAGAACACCGGCACCAGCAATCGCTCCATTGAAAGTCATGTCCACAAGCGGCAGCGAGCGCGGGCGCGGATCCACGTGGCGGGCTCAGGTGCGCCCCGCCCCCCGCGCCCCGCCCCGCGGGGCCGCGTCACATCAGCCGCTCACCTAATCGTCAGAAGCGCGCTGCCCTCACGCTCGAACGCCGGGAAAAGCGAGCCGTTTTCCGCGACCAGAAAACTTCGAAATTCGAACGTTAAGTTTTCATGTTACTTTTATTTTGAACTGTTTTGTCTATTGTAGTTTTTTGTGAAGTGTTCTTTTGTGGGATGTTTGTGGTTTTATTGCGACTTTTAATTTGTGATTTTTGAGTTTGCTGCTGATTTTTTGAGTGTGTTGGTGTAAGTATCATATAAAAAATCTTCAGTATAAAAAAATTACATTAAGTTATCAGACCCATAGGCTGAAGAACTAAGTAACAGCTATCCTATACGAAAAATATAACTATCAACATAAAGCAAAAAAAAAAAAAAACCATACCTAAACTTACAAGTTACCACCTATGGACGGTTTTACATCGCAATAAAATAATTAAAGGGAAATAAATTGAAAAGGCGCGATATCATAAAATCAAAGCGTATCGCAGTAAATCTCTCCTGACTTTGTGAATCCGGACTGTCCACTTGACACGGGACATTAAATGTTATAATATCCCGAGATCTTTTGGCATTAGTGACTATTAAATTCGCTTTAGAGCTTTATTTGAAGATCTGAAGTGTCCGTTTTGAGATCAAACGCCAAATGTATGTGTAATGAAACTAAATATCGCTGTAAAATGTACCTCGTAATTTTTATCACATACGAAAACTAAAAAAACAATTTAATTACCTCCTATATTTTTGAAGGTGCTACTAAAGTGCATTTTTTGGTACTTAGAAATATAAAGTTCTCTATAAAACTTAACTAGATCAAAAGTGTCATCAAAACGCCGAATTAAAATGAAGGCAGTCAACCATGCCGCTCATCAAAGGAAGTCTGGGAATAAACTGATAAAAAAAAATTAAAAGAAACAAAACGCAATGAAATTGTTCGGCCCATTTAATCTCGACCGGACGGGAGTGACAAAAATTCTAAACTGAAATAAACTGAACACATGCGTCTTAACGTCAGTTGCAATAAAAAAACAAATGCTTTGTGACGATTCGGATAGCTTCAACGATAGGATTAGGATGGTTATGTTTCGAAATCTGAATAGAACCAAAGTCAGTGGAAAGTCCTGAAATGGATGAAAGGCCTCAGAATAAACAACCATAATAATCCTAGCCGAAATGCTTTTAAGCAGAAATAAAATGTTATGCAGTAACATTTTCTCAGTGATAGATAAGAGTCAAAAATGGGATTTACAATAGCAGTTGGATAATCTGCTGTCTCCGTCTGAGTCCAATGGAAGTGCTGAATTAGATTAACAACATTATTATAAATGGTGAAAGTAATGAAAGGGCTCATTAATTATCTATAATACAATAAACAAAATACGCCCAATAAGATCACCATTGTAGTGTAATATTTGTTAGCCAAATGCTGCTCAAGTTGACATTCAAATGTTTGCAGTAACATTTTTCAGTGCAAAAGATAATAATAAAATGAACAGTGGTAGTTAGGAAATCTTTAGTATCCGTCTGAGTAGATTGAAAGTCCAAGGCAAGTACTAAAATATACCATAATTAGATCAATAACAATATTGTTCCTTGTGAAGAAATGAAAATTATAAAATTAATTATTAAAACATTTAACACATTTAAAGTTTAACAACATTTCTTTGTTTTTTTGATTACGCTTATTAGGCATTATCTCAGTTCTTGTGGTAACTAACACTAGTGGTTAGCTGCTTAGTTATAATAACGCCCTGCAGAATGGTTTATTTTGAGCGGCCATATTTGTTCTCAGTAAAGACACAAAAGGAGGTGGTCCTGGTATTGCATTTTTTTTGTAATAGAAGAAGTAAATGAAGAAACGCTGCTAATTTCACCCAATCACTATTCATATAAAACGTGTCGATTTATCTGCGCAATTCTTAAATCCTATAATGAAACTTACCGTTGAATTATACATCCACAATGATGCATGTACGTTATCACATTAACTGAATTAATTTACGCTACACATTCAGAAACAACGCGATGTGTAAAAATTCGCACATTTATCATTCTGCGAGTAAACGGTACAGATAAATCCGAGTGCACAATGACTGCTAATTTGCTCGCTAAGATGTATGCACTGGACCAGTATATAAATTTACGAAGTCACATTTGGCCTACCGCTTACACCCATAAACTTCAACCGACGCTTTTATAGCCGAACCACGTGGCGGTGTATTTTTTCCGCACTTGTCTTGACATGTGTACAACACTTTAGATGTCACGGTCTTATAATAATTTATTGTTTTAGAATAGGCCCCCCTGCGTCATTTCTCCATTTTGAGATGCATTGTATAGCGCAAGATTTTAAATTTTTTTTTGTGCTACCCTACACTAATTTATCTAAGCACACAGTTCAATCTGAAGTAATTCCAACTATTTAATTCAGAAAACGTGAATCAAATAAAAGGTTAAGTTGAGAAATTTTATCTAAGGTAATTAAATTTTGTTAATGACCACCGACGCGTTCTGTATAATTTTATCTTAAAAATCCACACAATTTTAACCGGTTTAGATATTATCTAGCGTAAGAACATTCATCACCAATAACAAGACTACACTCTTGACCAGCTAATGTGTCTCATTTTATCACAGGTCCATCAATCAACCGCTCTCCGGGACAATTGGAGGCCCACGTCAGTAGCACTTAACATGTCCAACTAGACTATTCAGTACACGTCTACGATGACAAGTGTCGAGTGATCTTAAGAAGACCGCACACAAAAATCTACAATGAACGACCTAAACTATAACGCCGGGATGAGCTCCTACCAGTTCGTGAATTCCCTGGCTTCGTGCTACGGGAACCAAGCTCCGGGCCGCACTGGTACGCCTGTCGACCAAACAGGGCATCCGGGGCTGCCCACACCCGGAGCCGACTACTACAACCCAGCCGCAGCCGCGGCATATCCAAATGCTTGCTATTCGCCGCCGCAGGTTGGGCATCATTACCCGCAACATCCATACGGGACACCAGCCTCGGGAGCTCACATGCAGCCCCAGTCGATGATTGACTACACGCAGCTACATCCGCAGAGACTTAGCAGTGCAGCGACGCACATGCACCATTCGAACCCGAGCCCTGGGGCTCTATCGCCCAATCTGATGTCGACTCCGCCGAGCCAAGCCGCCGGCACTAGCTGTAAATTCGCCGATTCTACTTCCACAACGGGTGTCGCATCGCCACAAGATTTGTCTACGTCATCCGGGCCGGGAAGAACATCACCTGGATTTGGAGTCCAGAACACGAGTGGAAGCACAAGCACTAAGCTGGGCCTGACCACTCCCATTGCTTCCCCTGTAGAACACAAGGCGGTTGTGAACCAGAATATCTCGAGCCCTGCTTCCAGCACCTCTAGCAATGAGAGCAACGAGGCTAATAACTCCAGTTCTAACTCGAAGAAGTCATCCGCCAACACGTCGAACCCTCCGCAGATATATCCGTGGATGAAGCGAGTGCATCTTGGAACAAGTAAGTGAATCATATTGCGTAGGCTTAAGATTTTGCATCTGTTCATTGTTGTCAGCGGAAAGTGTTCGATGCACACGATTTCTACTGGCAGGCGTGAAATCATAAATTAATCAACATCCTCAGTTTGAACTAATAACGGTAACCGCGACCACGCCTTCGTAAACAGTTTAGTAGGAAGAAAAACAATCCATCAATTGGACGAGGTGGAGACAAAACGAATTAAATAACTATTTATAAAACGTTAGCATGCATTAATTTTGGATCGATATGGTTGGCTGATGGATGGTGTTCATAATAAGGCATAATGGCTTTGTGGCGGGCGTTTGCATTTCGAAGACTTTTTTCCTGAACCATAATGATGGAAAAATGCTCGGTCACCGTGATTTTAATTTGACTGATCCTGACCTTCTGGTGTTAGGCGTGAATAGCCTTGTTTGTGTGTTAATCTATTTTAAATTGAAATTTAAAGCTTGCCTCTGGTTTATTTGCTCTTTTTATTTGGTTTTCACACAGAGGCAATTAGGATACATTCACGCTCAAAGCAGAAATGTATTCTTTAATTACAGCGCTAACTCTAAAAGCTATTCAAAGTATTTGATCAACCACAAAAATAACACTTGGAGAGTGGAAAGAAATTAAAAATACTGTAATAAACGAGGGACATGCGTGAAGCGCCGGTCACAACTGTCACAGATGTTAGATGTAGATGTTCAGATAAAGTGTAAGGACAAGCGCAGATGTTCGGCCCACTGTTTCGGAGAATACATATTGTTTTCTCAGCAGATCCCATGACGTGAGCGTGACTTGACCTTGTGTGCAAGAGTGCATTTAATTGCCTGTTTTTTCTTTTATAATTGCGTATAAACGTCTTTGTGTCGTAGATCGATGTACGAGATAAACACACAGTAACCTACTGCCTCGTACCTGTTTACTTCTCTTTTAATTAAACGAATCTCTTTAATGTAGGGATAAGATTAAATTTACCTTGCATCGTAAATAGGCAATTGATTGTATTGAAACCCCAGGTTAACCCATTTTACTCCAGGGTATAAATTAAGGGCAGATAATTTATATACGTAAATATAAAAATTTGAGGCCTTTACCCTGCATTAGGAAAATAACGACTGAAAAATAAATACATATAGAAATTGAGGGTAAAGTTTGTTACAGGAGTGGATTTTTATCAATAAGTACATACATAAACATAATAACAAATGTAACTTTTTTACACATATTAGTGATCAAAATAAATTATTTAAGTTCTAAAAACTAACACATCATAAAAATGGTTGTCCACAGCGCTGGTCTTCTGTCCGACCTACTTCATGATATTTCATGGATAAGTTCTTAATTTCAAATCAAGATTGCCTGTAGGTACTTACCTATTTGCTTAAGGCTTGTCAAATCCAAGCAGATTAAGTTTACCTAGCAATCCCAGCATCTAACATTACAGCTGACAGACCATGATACACAAGAGAAGAAAACATAAAATAATGTTTAGTTAAACTCGCATACAAGTAGGTAGTTACGAAAATTTAACTAAATAACAAGAAGCCTAAATGCAAATAAAGTTGGAAAGCACCTGCAACCCTTTCATGCTAGCCCGCCATAACTCAAGGTGGTTGAAGCCACCCCGTGCGTGCTAGACTTATAAGTATTCAATACTTCGAGTGGCAATATGAGGATTAAGTTATTAACTTTTCAGTTATAATGTTCGAAGTTGGACGCAGATTTATTTTTAAGGATAGTGTTTTAGGCTCATTAAAGTTTTAAAAGTCATATGGCTTAGTGAAATAAGTAACTATCTGTAATAGTTACTTATTTCACTAAGCCATATGACTTTTTTAGTAAGATTTTTGTAAATACTTGCCTTTTTTGTATGCTAGAGTTGACAGGGTAATAATAAATTACTTCATTATTATAACCTAAAATGTTTCTTAAATACCGACTTCATCATTCATCATCATTTCAGCCGTAAAACGTCCACTACTGAACACAGGCCTCCCTCATGGATCTCCATGAGGGGTAGTGGCCATACTCACCACGCTTGGCAGGCGGTTTGGTGAGCGCAGTACGGGATATTGATACCCGGAAAGACGCTGCTGCAATATACCAACTTTACAAGTTTTAACTTTTATTTTGACAAACGCAATAAAGCTTTTTGCACCTTATTTAATTCGTATAAAATTCCCTTGTCCTAAACGGAAGAGCGAAACGGCCAACTAAACCTAACAAGTAACAAGAATAAGTACATAACAAAGTTCAATACCTAAATAAATAAATAAATAAATAATGCTGGACAATACACACAGCATCATCTAACCCCAAGCTAAGCAGTGATTGTATTATGGGTACTAGATGACTGATATACTTAACATTATACTAAATAGAGGCCATCTAATAACATTTAAAACGAGTTCTTCCACTTTCAATGTTTTCAGCTGGCTTTAGCTAGGGTGGTTAAGCCATAGTACCTTCCTACGTTAACCATTCCTAACTATATTTACACCTTCTACCTTGACTTACAAACTATAAGCTAATCTACGCCTTGACTTCCAAATACGATAAGCCAAAGTACACGCAAACACAGCTAACCTAGATACTTTGAAAGATATTGTATTTCCATGAAAACTTGTTAGTGTTTAAAATGTGAATTCAGGAACTTAAAGGCGAAAGAAAAGCGGGCCGTCCACTCCAAGATGTGATGGTTTATTAAAGACTCGCGAACTTAACATTGGTTAGGTTTATTGTCTCTTTAAAAATGACAATAAGTTCCAACAATGTAATTCAAGCGAATTATTAATAAAACATCTCGCAGTCGACATCGCCCTTTTGCATGTCTTTAGGCCTTTACATCTATTGTAGATGATTTATGCAGCGTCAGCAACTGGTATTAATGCGCAATGATGCAGTGCCTGGGACGTGGATAGATGGATTAGGCTTGCCCAGCACCTATACCATCATCCCAACTTAGTAAGCTATAAGTCAGAAGAAAGAGGTCAATACGTCAAAAACCGACTAAATCGCGCGTTTCCTCACGATGTTTTTCTTCAACGTTAAAGCATGTGTTGCAAATGTGCACATACATGTTTCAGATAGGAAAAATTCATTGGTTCACGGCAGGTATCGAACCCACGACCTTCGAATCAGAAGTCGGGGATACATACTACTCGGCCAACACGGTCTTCATATTTTAAACAATAGAGATCACCACAGCTCTTTAATAGAAGGGCAGCTCATAAGTCCATTGTCCAATTCATATTGTATCTGTTTTGTTTATTGGAATCTTAGTTCTTGAGCGGAAATCGACTCGACAAGCGTGGTGTGGGCCGCCCACCAGCGAAACGTGGTAATGGTTTGCGTTCGTCGCTGACAGACGCTGGATGCGACGAGCCGAAGACAAGGGTGAAATGGCGCACATTTTGGGTGGCCCATGTCCAGCAGTTGCCTATTATAGGCCGGTGACGATGATGATGATGATTCAAATCTTAGGTCACAAAATAACACCTTAGGACCGTCTCCATGAGCGAGGGAATCGCGGCGGCGATTCGATAGCGCGGACTCCTCGCGATTCTCTCGCTCGTGGAGACGGCCTCTAAGAGAGTGTTTAGAAATACGTGGCACGGACGATAACATCGCCGCGATTCGCTCGCTCGTGGAGACGGCCCCTTAGCGTTGATTCGATTTTTAACAGTTTTGCTAAAAGTATGTTACAAAATGAGGGTGGGGGAGGCGCCTTTTTTACCGTTATCTCAGCGTGCCTGTTATTATTATGTCGTAACAACATTACAGTTGAAAGAATTAATAGTCTTTTCGTATATTCGCAGACAGACATACAAACAAAGCGAACTACGCAACCCTAAAAAATAAGCATATACATACTTTTAATAAAACTAACATTAATTATAAACTCAAAAAAAAATAATTAAACGCTGTAATCTCTGTAGGTCTACCATGAGTTTTCACAATCTACACTCGCTAGTGACCGTAGTTAAAAAAATGTTTGAAATCTTGTACAGCGCCTCTAGCGGATAGTTTGGTACTAAAATACTCAGAAAACTATACTACAGCACTGTAATAAGGCTTCCTTTGCTTAGAATTTGGTACCATGAGTTACAAATCTGACAGATGTCATAGTAACGTACTGTTACTACTGTAGTAACGGCAAGCCATCTAACAGTGACAACTCATGGTAGACACACTGGATGGATTAGGATTAAACGTGGCAAATAGGTAGAAAGTACTCTATTATCTAAGCTCTAGAATATTCTAGGTTATTTTCTACGTATTTTATTTAGGTAGACGCGTGCAAATCCGCAGGCAGAAGCTAATCTCTAAGAAAATAGAACCATAAATCCCTACGCCGCATCGGTCAATCTAGTTCAAACGTGCCCTTTTAAAGGAATTCACATTAAATCAACATAATTTGTCTCAGATTTCGAAATGAGATGCGAACCGAGGCACACTAAGAGCGATTAGTAAATAAATAACAAATTAAATTCCAGTAAAGATTAGTGTTAGTGTTCGCTCGTATATAAATCAAGTCTACGGCTACGGTAAATTATGACTTAAATAATATTATGCTAAAGGTATGTTCGTGGTGTACCTCGCCACTAAGGCTGCGTTTCCACCAGAGATGTGCGAGGGTGTGTACCGGGGAATGTGTTTTTAAACAACCAAAGAATCGCTGCATTATGCTTCAACGCATTGCTAGTGAAAACGGCTCAACAAAGCCACTTATCTTACTAATAATATAAAGCTAAAATAAAAATCCATACATCCTAGATGTTTGTTACCTCTTCACGCAAAAACTGCTCTACAGATGAAACTGGAACTTTGCACACGTATAGATGTAAGCCAGATTTAATACATAAGCTCCTTTTTACCCGGGTTCAATGCCTGCGATGCGGCGGGCAGAAGCTTGTCTGTGAACAAGGTGAAAATGTATGCGAGATATGTGTTGCGAGGGATGTGCTGTGTGGAATGTGTGCGAAGTGTTAAGAGATGTGCGATATCTTTGCATCACATAGCTCGCTCGCACATCTCTGGTGGAAACACTCACATCGTTTCACATCTTCGCAACACATCCTCGCAAGGCACATCTACACACATCCTCGCAAGGCACATCTACACACATCTCTGGTAGAAACGCAGCCTAAGTCTGTTCTTACGGGTTTTTAACGGCCTTTGTAATTGCAGTCGCGCTTGTTTTCGTATTCAAAACAGATATTTAGACATAGAGCATGTGTACAGAGTGAACACAATGATTAGTTTACATAAATTTGAGTTGAAAATTACAAAAAAGTTTGAAACAACTTTTTTGTGTAAAGCGCAAGTGTAAGAGTTATAAATAAATTAATACTGGACACTACACACAGCACCATTTAGTCCAAAACTATTAAAAGCTACAAAATGCGTTGACTAGTACAATTTTATAAACATTTGTTACCCAAACAATAACATGCATATTGTTAATACATACTTATTATACATTCGTTGAAACAACCAGACTTGAGACAAATAGTACTTTGTAAGCTTTCGCGATCTGTAGACATTATTTTAAATGTGATTAACGGGACTTTATCTTGTGACTACCGAGACAAATATCTGCAGATAAGCAAACATTTGCGGCGGAGATCGACCTGGAAACCTTCTGCTTCTTACCATTATGAGTAATTTTGGAATTTACTCGTATTAAAATATTTATTTATTTTATGTCGTATAGCCTAGACTGATACCAGCACCAGAATAACTGTGTTAAGTTGTGTATAAAAGTTTGACATTAGATCCATGTATATACCTAATACATTTATTATTATTATTATTACTAGCCTTTTTCGTCCCACTGCAGGGCAAAGGCCTCACTATCTCCCTTCCATTTTTGCCGATCCTGTGCTATGGAGAACCAACCTTTTAAAAACTAGTCAAGTTCGTCTCGGTATCTCAATCTAGGTCTTCCAGCATTGGGGGCCCATTCGGTTGGGGGAGAAGTGTTAGTGTTTCCACCAGAGAGAGCGAGCTGTGTGATGCAAAGATGCGCAGTACATAGCTCGCTCGCACATCTCTCAACACTTCGCACACATTCCACACAAGTCACAGCACATCCCTCGCAACACATCTCATCTATACTAATAGTATAAAGCTGAAGAGTTTGTTTGTTTGTTTGCTTTAACGCGCTAATCTCAGGAACTACTGGTAGGTAGTAGGTGGTACTAGGGTAGTTGTAAGCAGTGGTTGTAGTAGGTGCAATACGAAGATCGCCGAGACACCTAGTATAATAAATAGATTCAGAAATTATGAGTGAACATCATAGTATTTCCTGTCATTGAACAAAACTGTGCCTACATAAACACATAACGCAAGTGAAAATCTTAAGCACAAACAGCTTACTATTATCTCGAACGGAGATAAATTATATCTAAACAAAACGAGACACGTATTAATTGTAGCTAACAATCGAGATCAGATAAAATCTCCTTGCAATCCCGCAGAGTCCGCCTCCTTAAATATGCAAGGATTAAAAATAAAAAATAGTTACCCAAGTCTGCCAACCAAAGGAACCAATAAAAAAAGTTTGTATAGGGATTAGTTAGCGATGCGCGGTTGGCCGACCCGTTTTGCAATGGCGGCGCGGGCGATGATCTTGCAGATTCTGCTTTCTAAAATCCGGCTTCTGTATGTATATTGTACCCAGCTATACAAGTCGGGTCTATGTAGAGGGTTGGGTACCGCAGGATAAAGATTAGTTTATATATGTATATACTAAAATGTTTCGTTGGGGACAATACGTTGTTGAATACTGGTCGCTTAAGTGACAGAAGTGTGTGCAGGCAAAGTGAATGTTAAAGTTACTCTTAGATCAGTGCCATAAAGTAAGAGTAATTTTAATATTCATATTCCACTGTGTCACAAATCAGAAAGTCCTGTCATTATAAATGATTTAGATTTAGACTGCCGTGGGGTGCCGGCAGCAGAATGTTACTCCTCCTCTCATGCCCGTTGATGCAGTAAGAGCCATCTAAGGGATCCTTCCGGAAGATGTGATAAAGGGAAGATGTTGATACACGGAAAACCCTGCTGGGTTTTCCGTGCATCAACATCTCGTACTACGCTCGCTAACCCGCCTGCCAAGCGTGGTGAGTATGGCAAATACCCCTCATGGAGATCCATGACGGAGGCCTGTGCTCTGTAGTGGACGTTTTACGGCTGAAATAAAAAAAAATTACGATGTCCGTGGTTTTGACTACGTTGAACAGGCTACAAAGTAGTCTGTCTATTATTCCAGTTGTCACTCAACTATTTAAAATAAAATAAGTAGTGTTGACAATTTAACACAGCCATGCAAAACTAAACAGACATCACCTCTTTATACTATTGGCACATGTTAGTCAACTCATCTTCATCTATTGATACCTGATTAAGAAGAGGATACACTGGAGAAAAACTCGCCGTAAAAGTTCACGTCACTTCACGTCCACTAGCCGGTAAACCCCAGTCCCCAGAGCCAACAACTTCAATTATTGATGGGAACTTTATCTCTATAAAATATAGGGGAAGGATCAACACAATTTTTCATCTAGTTTCACCTTCAACTCTTTATTTGTATTGCACGATAATTTATAGGCAGAAGTTGTAAATGAAAAAGGTTCTACGCTTAGAATAATAACGTAATAGAGACCAGGCTAAAATAGCAACCAAAATTAATCATTCTGTACTCTTTTTACTTATGACATTTAAAAGGAGCTTGAAAGAGGTGCTTATACAGTTGTATCTTCGTAATTTACAAGGTTGGCGTAAATAAACTATCAAGTTCTTTATAGCTAACTTCACGTTTATTATTGCTAGTGATGTAACTGTGTCGACTTTAAAATCGAAAAAAACAAATATTTTGTGAGCTATATATATGTATAAACAGAGGTTTTAATTTTAAAAAATAGTATTGCTTTAACATTTCTTACCTTTAGATATAGCTTAAAATTATTTCTCACAAAATAGATTACGTACCTTACTTGTGCTTACCTTCAAAGTATTTAATTTTTTTACAGGAAGAAAGTTGTGAATACGAATCAGTGGTCAATAATAGGAAACCTAGCTTATTTGAATATCTCTAGCGTTATCTTAAATGTTTATATAAATAAAATTTTGAGAATAAACACAGAGAAGTAAATTATGAAGCAAATAATCATCAAAATATTACTGAGGTCTTAATACACAAAGATAACAAATTAAATAAAGAAAAAAGCTATAATTCTGTTCCTCCTGTACAATTTCTACCTGACAATTCACACAGCATCATCTAGCCCCAAGCTACGTAGAGTTTGTGTTGTGGGTTCTATAGATGACTGATATACTTAATACATTATACTACATAGATAGATATTTTGTTATTATATATAGAAAACTTCCAGAACACCCTGAACAAATATCTGCAGATCGTACAGACATTTGTTCCGAAGCGGGAATCGAACCCGCAATTTCTTGCGTCGCAGGCGGACCTTCGCCCGCTGCGCCACAGAGGTCGTCGTGTAGTTTGCAAATAAAAATGATTTGTGTTTAATAATGCAATCCGAGATGTATCACATATCGAAAATTAGTCATAACTTTAGATTCGAATTAGTATGTACATGTTGAGTTGTACCCTAATCAGTATTGGGAAAAAATGGTTAAAAGTGATATTACTCTAAATGTATTGATATTCACGATCAATATACTGAAACATAAAATGTGAAAATCAATATAATCGATCTTATACCACAAGGCATGAAAAAAATGTGTGGATTACCTAAAGGGGTTACAACTAATAAATATATCTAAATTCACGATATATTTGCAAAATCTTGTCAGTTATATCACTTTGCACCAAATTATATCCGATGATCCGATCCTGGTTTCTATTACGTTATTATTCTAAGGTTCTACGTATAATTTTAACACGTTGGCTTGTTTATGAACTATAAGCGTCAATTGCGCAGGTGTGTTGTGGGAACTATAAATTAAAATGACTTATTCTGTCTTGACATGTTGTAATGTTCCTATCAATATAGCGATCTAGCATCTACCTTATGTAAGAACATTTATCGATAAATATAGCAAAAAGCCAGTTTGTTTTTGTACTACTGTCAGTTTCAATTAAACTCACGTAAATGTGTATTGAGCTGAGTATAGCAAAAACAATATTTTAGGATAAGACGGTAAAATTCTTGAGAACGTTAAAGTAATGAAAAATAGAACATAAACTAGCAATTTCAAGCGTTTTCGCAAACGGGAGTCAAAATCGTAAAATTGCCTTTGCAACCCCTCAATGGTTTTATAAGACCTTTTCGATACCCCACATGATGGAATAAACAAGAAAAAAAAAATCATCCCCACCTTACGAATATGGGAGGTTTTTTTACTTACCAACTGCTGGGCAAAAGCCTCCCTGAACCCTGCCAGCTAACCCTGGTTTTTGCACGATTCCACCAGTCTCGTTCGAAACAATCAAGATCATCAGGTTGTAGGCCGACCCGTGGCCTCAGACGGACTGACAAAGCGAAACCATAAGCGTTCCTTGTTGTACTATGAAACCCTAAAAACGCAGGAAAGTTTAAATATAGTATCGATGCTTTTTGATTAAGTTTTGAAAAACACCACACAGTGTTTTAAGTGGAAAACGTAGAATCTAGGTATTCATCATCATCATCTTAGCCATAGGTTGTCCATCTCCACTTGACTAGACCTTCCCCATAAATCGCCAAATACTGATTATGAGAGGTTGTTGCCATCCTCACCACGCTTGGCAGGCGGGTTGGCGAGCGCGTGCTGGGTGATAATACACGAAAAGATGCTGCTGCTCATCTTCTGGATGTATCCCTTAACAGATTATTTCTGCATCCACGGGCAAGGAAGTAGGGGAAACATTCTGCTGCCGGCACCTTACGGCGTATAGATATTAATGTGCCATTGTTTTTATATCTACTTATAAACTCCTATATACTCGATTATTACCAGACAGATATAATTACACTGCAATAATTCAGTAACGCGTTTTTCTACAATAATCGGTACCTTGCTCTTAATCGAAATGACCGCTATTATACCTCATTATTGCAATTAATATTTAATAATGTGCACTTACATGAATTATTGCAGGTAAAATGAGTTTTCATTCCGTAAATAATTTATAAGTTTTGAAATACTCTTAAGGAATAAAATTTACAACGGTCTACTCGATGCCTCGTGAAATTGGTACACTCAGAGTATTTCAAATCAATTGTGCAATAATTTAGTCTTGTAGTTATATTATTCATTTTTGTATATTTATTTATGAAATCCAATAAAAACACCTTAAAATAATCCACACGAAATAAGTGAGCACGCTCATTTGGAATTAGTGTAGCTCTAAACGCAATGTTAGCCAGAGGTGGGGTGTGTTATCTTTTTTACGAGAGTTTGTGCTATATGATTGCACAATAAGTGGTAACAATAACAGTTTGGTTTTTGGTTTATTAGCAAAACCAATTTGCGTGCATCGGCATTATTTTTAACACACGTTTAAAGACAATGCCACAGTTTTTAGTGTCAAAATAGTAAAGTCTAAATCAATGTGTCCGGGCACATCTCACGGCGTGAGATGTGCCAGAGGTGGGGTGGTCATTAATTGGTTTTGCTAATAAACCAAAAACCAAACTGTTATTGTTACCACTTATTGTGCAATCATATAGCACAAACTCTCGTAAAAAAGATAACACACCCCACCTCTGGCTAACATTGCGTTTAGAGCTACACTAATTTCAAATGAGCGTGGTCACTTATTTCGTGTGGAAACAGAACGGCGCCGCGGCGCAGTCTGATTACGGTAAGGGCGCGTCTAACGATTTAAATCTTTGGTCTAAATAGGTTTTAAACCTATGTGTTTTTTAATAGTAGGACGCCACGGTATGCTCACATAATGACCACAGCATGAAAAAATTCAATTATACCAAAACTTAATTTAAGGTAATTGTCAATACCAGACCTATTTTAGAATTTATCGGAGTACTTAGTATATTATTTTTTTTAGAAAATTACACCCTCAAATAAATTTTATCGTAATCATAATTTAAATTAGAATTACCTACAACATTTATTTATTAAAGGACGCCAAACAAAATAAACACATGACCATTTTACTTATATAGAAACTTAAGACTATGTGCTCTCCAAATTACAGGATGCTAAGCTTGCACAAAAGCTTTCCTCGACTAGAATTAAAATGGTAACATCCTAAGCCATGGCGTATAGCATAAACAGTCTTCGTTCATTTTCTCAAGATCTCCAATGGAATCTTTTAGGAACTAGTTCATCCATGTAGATGGAACGTTTAATTAAACACAAAACATAGCTGCATTATATCAACGGTTTTAATTCCATTTCAATAACCCGTGTCGCCGGCAGACACTGATTAAGCTTCGAATAAGAACTCCGCTGATCCTGTGTGCAGCCACAGCTAAATGTAAAATAGTTGGTTTAGTTGTACAAACGTTATAGTTCTGTACAAAAATTTACTTCATGAAATTCGAAACAGTGCTTCTTAGTAGGTATGTAATAAATTGTCCTTTTAAAAATTATGAAACAATTACCAACTAAAAAGCTATTTTTATTTTAAAAACCCACACGACGGTATCACTGCTATAAAACCAATTTATTTCATTCATTCAAGATTACAAACCCGGCGATCAGCGTTTTTGTAGCCAAAACGTTTAGGGTGTTCGTCTGAACATTGCGGGTTCAAGTCCCGTCAAATACAAAATAAATTGATTGCATTTATAATTTCTAGATGTTACGAACTTATATAAATTTAGGTAATTCAACGTGGTTATCATGCCTACCTACCAATACAGATTTACCTATGTTTAAAATTTCTAAGTCATAATATGTAAACTTTTGCTATGACAACTTAATTTGTAACCTAGATGTAGCTGCATGTAATTGGAAGAATTGTTATATTATTGTTTTTACTTTTGTAATTTTTCTTTGTGTATTTTCTGTTGGTGGCTTAAATAAATAATAAATAAATAAATAATAATCTAGTCCAAAGTAAAGTACATAAAGTGAACTTACCTAATTATTTCTTCAAATCTTCGAATTGTTATATTATTGTTTTTACTTTTGTAATTTTTCTTTGTGTATTTTCTGTTGGTGGCTCAAATAAATAATAAATAAATAAATAATAATCTAGTCCAAAGTAAAGTACATAAAGTGAACTTACCTAATTATTTCTTCCAATCTATGGCAGTGCTTTTTGCCACAAATACTTAAAGGTGCATATACATAACTGCATATGCATTTAGAATTAGCATAAAGGAATATGCATATATTACAAGTGCGAGACTGTGAACGTAATTGACAATTATTCAGGTTGTCAATTCATTTAACAAGTTTTGCATCTCTATGGCATCTGATTATTAATTGCAGAGCTATTTGCATCTTTACTGCGATGCTAAGATATTCGAATAAGGAACAATACTCGATAAAACGGAAGGAAACTTTTTTCGATTTATTTGGTGCCAGTGAGTTTTATGAAATCATGATACATTTTACACAATCGAAACATAGAGTCAGGTTTTTATATCATTAAAAAAGTTGAACAATTGAATTAATAAGAGCGAATGGAGACGTTACAATAGCACAATACCACCGGACCTTTATTGAATCAACCCAAATGAAGAACGTCTTCATCGACGCAAAAACTCAAATAATACAGTTATTGCTGTCAAATGCGGAATAATGGTAACACTACAATTGTTTTCGTGGCCATAAATAACGTTTTTTCAGAAGATCCGCGGTTTCCTTAAAAGCTAAACTGGCTGATAAGCATTTTTTTTCGATCCGGCTTTCCTGCGGCGGTGCCTATAAATATTAATACAATCAAATGTTTTGACGTGGGCCTTTTTTAAGCTTTTATCTTGCCTTTGCTTATTTTTTGTCGGATCGATTTCGTTTTTATTTCGTGTTAATTTGGACAGCGAATTTGGTCTTTTAGCAGATCGTAAAGTATAAGAAGTGAGGCGAGAGTGGCGCCAGGTGTATTCAGTATAATTTGGGGTTTGCGAGTAAAATTGAATGGAATGACTGTTTGGGTCACACAGAATGTTAAAGTGGCCGTTTAGTTTTATGTTTGCGGTTGAATTGTAGGATCTTGCGAATGCTTCTTACCTTATTAACTGCAAATTCATATCCTATGTTCATGAATAAAGAACTGTGTTTCTATATATGTATGTACATTACCACCTGTAACTACTTTATTGGTTATAAACGTATTAAGTATTGAGTGAAGCACCTTCTCTTTTAACACAAAGTCACAATGGGGTTAAAAACTACTAGCACCTAAGTTCAACAGTCAACATTAAATTAAAATAATAAAATGCCTAATCTTTTATGTTTAGAATTAAAATAACGGCGATTACTACCAACACCGCTTAAATCTTTTTAAATAAAAACATAAATCTCTGCTTTGACTTTAGAACTGTTGAACAAACACCCACTAACTCATAAAAAGACAAGTTAAATTAGACTTTAGTGTATTCAAAACAAGAGTCAAACGCTATGTTTCTAATAAAACGGGTTTTGCTTCGACAAGATCTGATCAAAGTATCTAAAATGGTCACAGTTAGTGGGTTAACCACTTTAAATTGTCATCTGGCTGATTTATCTTTCTATTTTGCGGTCAAGACATTTTTAATTTTTCAACTTTGAGACAAAAAAATATTTTTGGTTTACCTATGATAAAACGTTATCTTTAAATTTGACTTTATTAAATTTAACAACGTCAAAGTCTACTCCCACTTCTATGACAACTACGAAGTTGGACCGAGGAGGCAATGAATTAAAAAAATCGGGAAGTGCGAGGCAGACTCGCGCACGAAGGGTTCCGTAACATTATTTGGTAAAACTGTTATTAATATCGAGCAAAAGACGGCAAAAAAATCACGTTTGTTGTATGGGAGCCCCCCTTAAATATTTATTTTATTTTGTTTTTTTGGTTGCTGTAGCGGCAACAGAAATAGATAACCTGTAAACATTTTAACTTCTAGCTATCACGGTTCATGAGATATAGCCTAGTGACAGATATACAGACAAACAGACAGACGGACAGACAGACGGACAGCGCAGTCTTAGTAATAGGATTCCGTTTTTACCTTTTGGGTGCGGAACCCTAAAAAATATAATAACTGATATGGTGTCAGATGAACGAATAGTAAGTACTAGAGCATTATTTTAAATATTGAGTAGCAGTATAAGAGTAGATATAAAGCTACAGTTGGTAAAATTTTAATAATAATTATCTTCAACATAAAAGAGAGTATGAAGCAGTCAAGTACAGCTTGTTTAAGTAATGTAGGCAAAACGGAAATCACTTTATAGCCTACAGATACCTAAAATAAGACTAAAAAGATCATATTGATAGAGTATGTATAAGTAGTAGCAGTAACGTTATACAACAAAGATCGTAATGAGTTTCCAGTAGCAGTATGCCTACTGTTAGCCAAAATAGAAATCACGGTTAAAAAACCTTCTCGTACATATTAAAAGGTGAAGAAAAACTGCAAGTAATTTTGTAGGACATCAGCCACCAAAGATCATATAGATAGAGAAGAGTATGAAGTAGTGGTAGGCCTTGTTAAAGTAATATAGGCAAAGAAGAAATCACTCCTTAACCCACAGATAAAACAAGATGAAAAAGAACTGCCAACGATTTTGCAGCACATTAGCTGGCCTACCAAAGAGCCAGAGGCGTATCCAGTGGATCGCTCGTAAACTATAATCATTTGCGGAGTCCATAAATAATTGCGTAAGGGGTGCCATAATTACTAAAATTGTAGGACACCTCAGACCCGGGATTCTTGGTCCAAATCTTCACAAAAAAATTACCATTTGAAACTGAGGTTCAGTAAAATTTTTGAATCCACGAAAATGTTCTAGGTTGCACATTGTCTGGTAGGCAGGTGCTACTTGTAAACACATTACTTTTTCATTAGTCGAATACAAATACAAATATGATAATGTCACTAGATATTTGCAAAAAACTCATCTTAAATACAATTAATATAATAGTTTTTTTTTTAACTTTGGAAAAACAATTAATCTACTTCAATTTTGAAGAACTCACGTCAGACCACTGAAGTCTATAGGCTACTACAACACTTTCATTAAATACCCTACTCTGACTAAACCATGGTAACCCTAGTAGCCCGACCCCGGTTTTGTCGGTCGCTTGCGCCAGCGCAGGTAATATAGTCATAAATTTCCATAACCGCCACACGATCTTATCAAACATGATTTTAATTTGATTTCGGAGCCACACGTGTTGAGGTCGTTTCGGCCGCAAGTTATGATCGTAGGTATAATCGATAATTTTGTTATGTAAAACAGTTGTGACTCATATGAGTAGGTATTTTTGGCTTATATGACAGTACGACCCAAGTAATTACGGTAATCAACAATTTTACTTGGGTAAGTGTTTGTTATTTGCTACTTTGGGACAGGATACATTTCAATGTAATAAAAATTTAAATAAACAATAGACTGACCAAATTATGACATCTACCTTAATACTATAACTTTAGGTAGCCAGCCCTAAGTAATGGTTTATTATGCACTAGCTTAGATTATAAAGTAATATCTCCAACAGATAATTCAATATCCATCAATTTACATAAGCCAAACAAACATGTATTTAACATAGCTACATAATGCAATGAACCGACACCATAATTGGAATTCAATATCAAGCAAACTGATCATTTATAAATTCAAAATTATGAGAGATTATTGTCAAGCGTAATCAATAAGCCTAAACTAAATCGTTTTTGATGAAAGGCTTTTAACAAAATACGTCACGCCTGAATACCAAATTGTATCTGACGACGATATGTCATCAATTCATGCTGTGATATAAGACTGGATGCGGTTAACTCTGTATTGTAACGATATAGTACCTACTACAAACAAGGAGTGCCTATCGAGCAAATTACTTACATTTACAGATACTGGTAATTCAGCTGAATGAAACGTGTTCAAAGAAGAATAAGATAATTAGAAATGCAGAAAAAAGTTGAGTCGGGAATTCCCAAGTAGGAAATGGAATTATCAGACAAGAGAATGAATACGAAATGAATCCGTACATTTTATTACACTTTAGCGCAAGACCCGTCCACTTGAAACGTCAAACCAGTGACCACCTCTTTCAAAATCACGATTCACAAGTTTTACAACCCACAGTTATTATTATCTAGTATCATGATATAATCCATTTATCACCGCTTTTGTTTTCAATGCTTGCGTATCATCGACTATTAATTACAATGCGTTCTCCTTCGAACTTTGACGTTCTCGCTGTGTGACAGAACAAAGATAAGAATTTTAATGTTACTTGATATTGTACTCACTTTTGTTAACCACTCCAATCTAAAACCAGCCTTGTAGACCAGCAAATACGAACGAAAAATGTACAGAAGGTTCTACCAGAGCTGATCAATAGAATCGGAACTCAATTGAGTATCAATGTAGAGTCGATTGTCCAATGAATGAAAGGAAGACGGAGTAAGTTTAGAATTTTGATGGATGTGGTTATAATTGTTTCTGTATCGATTATGCCATTGATAAATATTTCGACTGTGGCTCATTTTATTAATGACGTGGAAGCGGAAGAGATTCCCTAACGACAGTGTTATGTCACAATTAATTATATCTGAACTGTCATTATATCTGTCATCAAGACATCTGTTAGAAAGAGCTTTTAGTTTGTGCGTAATTAAATGTGATTTGTTGTACCTGACCACTACCTGGCATTGTTCTGATCTGACTGAAGTCTAATTTTGCCTCTGCAGTCTGTGTTATTAATATCAACTTGAATATCTATGAACATTGTCGTGTCTGGTTTATTTTCAAATCCTTTGTTTGGATTATGCATTTAGCGCTCATGTACAAAACTGCTGCTGCTCGATGATACAAAAAGTTCATGTCAAATTTTAATTAACCTTCAATGCGAATACTTAGATGAAGTAAGGAGGTTGGCATGTAGAAAATGCTTTTATCATCAAGCCCACCATTTTGTACTTTTTGATTGTAATCTGCAATAAAGTTTGTAAATAAATAAAGAAATACTGATTAGAAAATATGTCAATTTTATTTTTTGTAGTTATTATATTGAACGTCTTAGATGCCTAGACAAGACAGACAACACAGAACTACTAAGATATAGCTTTAGCTACTTACGATTTAGATGAATCTTGAAAATCTTCGATGAGCTCGTAAAAGTTGCTTTATCTTGTACAAAATCAATAATACCCCTAATTTCGCTGAAATAAACGGCTTCGTATAAACCATCCAAGCAACGAACCGTACTGGAATTTAAATAGTCTGAAGACGCCTTTACCGCAGAATTGTCAATACCAAAAGGACACATCTCTTTAATCAAGCATAAGGTATTAAGTCTTGGCAACACTGAAATAGAGTTTAAATAACACTGCAGCTGGTGATAAGAATTTTCCGACACTGTTGCAGAAAAATCATTAGAAGTTCGCGGACGTCTGTCTACGGAAATAGTTTTAAATAATTCTGGTTCGATAATAGCTTTTTAATTTCCTTAATGCTATCACAAATACCTACATGTTAAAAATTTGGTGCATATTTGAACAAAATAGAATTAATATTTTTGGTCCGTTTAACATTTGTGACTATATAATTATAACCATTAGTTACTTTGATCAATAAGTGATTGTGCGCGATTTAATTTCAAATATCTCACAATCAACTCATTAAAACAACTGGCTCACTCGTGCTCGCTACCTCTAGTTTAACAAGTCTAGGCACAACCTGATTGAATTTTCTATAAATAACAAAATTGCTTCCTATAGTGCGTTCCTACAGTGCAACATACAAGGAAACTGTTTTCAATATCAACCTTATTGCTATGTGAATAAGTATCAAAAGCTTCGTAACTGAACCGATGTATCTAGATTGAAAACATGCTTTGTAGAGTATTAAAAATTAACTTCTCGGTTAGTCTAGCCACAAAGTGCTATGACCTTTTCACGGGCACTGGTTTAATAAGTTTTCTAAGTTTACTCTTGTTTGTTTTTAATAGAATATTTGTTTCGAGTATAGCTTTTATTGTTTCACACGCGGATATAAAGTTTTTGTTGCTAATTCAGTCAATGGCGTCAATTCTTACTGTATCATATTAGATAGGTAGTTATTGTATTATTTTCCTATTTTCTCTGTTTTCATAATTTTTAAGGTGCTACACCTTGGGTTGAAAATATTTAGAAACCACAAATTTCAAAACATTGATTTGACTTTTGGCACGTCCGTGATTATACTTCTTCGTTTTGTCTTCTAACATCATATCCTCTTCATCACGTCTATATAATTCCATTGCCGACAGGCCTTCCCCATTTGCACCATTTTGCCTAGTCTTCGAATTGCGAATCTCCCATTGCTATTTCCAAAAAGGACTAACAGCAAAAATTACGACAAAAATTTATAGAACTAACCTAAAACACCCCACGTATTGTATAAACATTCCACCAGAGGGTCACGACATGGCTCCGAAGAGTTCGACAGGAGCCGGTGACAGGGGTCGACGTGTTCACTTCATTAATCCTCAAACGATCAGCATGCCCTGACAAGTGAATTGTTGATGAAAAGTTGTCTCACCGAGATAAGCTAATGGCAGATGGTTTTGCTATGAACTGTTAGTCCCATTCAGTATTCAAAATTCACCGTGAGGTGCAGGAAATAGAATGTTACCCTTCCTCTCATACCCGTGGATGCGGTAATAGCATCCACCTACCTCTGGGAGATGTGCAGCAGCGTCTTTCCGTGTATCAACATTCCGTATTACGCTCGCCAACCCGCCTGCCAAGCGTGGTGAGTATGGCAACTCGACTCGTCGGACTCGTCATCCTAAGCAGCAAGGTCTGAGACAGTCTGTGGTTGAGTACTTTACAGGAATAGACAAGTTTTTACGACAGTGTTTGTATGTATTATGGATTCTCGAACGATCAGCATGTCCCGACATGTTGATTGTGTGAGAGAAATTGTTTTACCGAGATAAGTCAATAGCAGATGGTTTTACAATTAACCGTAAAATATAAACTGATCGAAGATCTATAAATTACTAGTCATCTGATAAAACAAATAAATTTGGTATAACTTGTGATATTGCGTACTTAATAGAGAAGATGAGGAGAAGGTGGATCACAACAAAGCATTTTGATGAATAAATAAGGCGTAAGCTTTGTCGGCTGAGTTGCATGTACCCCCAACTTTCAATACGAAGGTTGTAGGTTCGATACCGGCCGTTTACCAATATATTTTTCTTTCATGAAAAATGTATTTACACCTTTAACACGTGCTTTAGCGATGAAGAAAAACATCATGAGGAAACCTGCGGCTTAGCTAGCTTCAGACGTATCGTACTGTACTTTCCTCTTACTTAGCTGAGAAGATGGTATAGATGATGGGCACGCCTAATCCATCTAACAATGTCCCAGGCACTGCAGTCTCATACAGCATAAATACTAATAGCTGACGCTGTATAAATCCTCTACAATAGATGCGAAGTCCTTATGGCTAATTCTTTCGATTCGATATCTAAATAACTAAGTGAAAACAACGAACTTTCCAACTCCAAGTAAGTTTAGTTACAATATGAACGAAACATTTCAATAGTCGAATAGCATTCGCCTCGCCGGCTACCCCAACCGCATTGGGGCAAAGGAAACAAAACCGACAGATATTAATGGATATGGAAAAATATCGTACGTTTTTCTTCCCCAGCTTTTAAAGCGCAATAAACAGCGTGCAATTAAAACGCCAATAGCATTGATGGAATGATTGATCGGCAGCCTGATGGTTGCTTCTGGGATTGGGATTCTCGAACTTTCACAAGTTTCATTTTTTTCATTTCAGTTTCATTTCAGCCGTAAATCGTCCACTACTGAACACAGGCCTCCCTCATGGACCTCCACGAGGGGTAGTTGCCATACTCACCACGCTTGGCAAGCGAATTGGCAAGCGCAGTACGGGATGTTAATACACGGAAAGACGCTGCTGCCCATCTTCCAGAGGTATCCCTTAGTAGGCTCTTACTGCATCCACGGGCATGAGAGGAGGGGTAACATTCTACTGCCGGCACCCCACGGCTATTTATATAATTTTGCGAATTTAGATAAAGAAATAAATGTGTTATTTTGTCACAGAATTAAAATAATATATTATTTTTAAAACTAATTAACTTTAGGTAGGATACGGTGACAAAAAATGCCACTACTCAGCTTGTGCTGTGGTAGAGCAGACCGTACCACAGCGCTGGTCTTCTGTAGTTACCATCGTATCCCAAACTTTTGTGAATTTACTGGCTGTCTCAAGTTTAATACATAATCTTCATCAACTATCAAATTATTTGTTGCGTCCATGCAATTTAAATTTTTCCCTTTTGATTAGTCCTTATTATATTTTTATAAAGTTTTACTCCTTTTGTCATTATTATATTCTTTTTATTCCATGCTAATTTAAACTGCCTTATAAACCAGTCTAAAATTGCGTATTTCAAATAACAGGCCAATCACAAGACTATTACTTATGCCTCGATACCCCTTTATTAAGGGCGTTTACCACACACCCTTATTCAAAACTGACAAGTGTTGCCTTAAAAAATGAATAGTAGAGCGTAATTATGAATTAAACATTAACGTAGACACTTACAGTCCCCTGGGTTAGCGTACACTTGCGAGCACTGTTAACGCTTCGTGACGAAGAATTTAGACAGTAGAAGCCAAACCTCGTTTAGGTACAAGTATTTAACCTGTAAAAGTGTGTAAAGTATGTAACCTGCTTGGAATTCGAGCTATTAAGTGCATTTAATAGTAAGAACGTTCGTTGGTTAATATTTTTTTATGAAAATAAATGATTTTATCAGTCAAGTTGTAGGTTAATTTTAGTGAAAGCATTATCTGTAGATACGGTTTCGGTATCATAGAGATAAACATTTGCTAACCTGCTCGCAAGTCTACATTAATAGTTACGTCGGTTGTTCATTATTGCTCTCGTATGGGCAGTTACATTAATCATAGTAATGTTCCATCGGTCGTTAAAAACGTGTTGAATTGATGAAACTTTAACATTTATTTGAAACATTGAATTTAAATAGAATTGATATGAAATATTCAATGGTGTTGGGATGAGTTTTATTGTGATAAAAAATTGGGTACTTATACAAATGTTTGTTTCTAAGATTTTTGCTCAAGCATCTGACTTATTTGGAATAAATATTTACACTCAGCCACAACTTTTTTTGAGACTAGTATTTTATGATTTTAATGATTTGTAAGATCCGAGTGTTACTAATTTTGTACGAGCTCCTTCAACTTATATTTCAAGTACGCCGTTAAAATAATGGATGTTCACAGAAAGATATTATTATCTTGGTTTAACCTTTGCTCAACCGTTGCTCGCCAACCCGTGGTGAGTATGGCAACTACCCCTCATGGAGATCCATGAGGGAGGCCTTTGTTCATTAGTGGACGTTTTATGGCTGAAATGATGATCTTGGTTCAAAACAAGTGGCCAGTGATTAAGGAAAACTGACTCAAAAAAGTTACTTGTGAGCGTTTGGTGGAAAGCCGGTGTCGTCCACTACAGCTTTCTTAAATCTGGCCAGACGATTACGGCAGATGTCTATTGTCAGCAACTGCAAACCATGATGGAAAAGCTAACTGCTAAACAACCGAGGCTGGTCAATCGCTCTAGGCCACTGCTGCTTCAGGACAACGCTAGACCACACACTGCTCAATAGACGGCTACCAAATTAGAGGAGCTTCAATTGGAATGTCTAAGACATCCACTGTACTCTCCGGACCTTGCTCAAACAGATTACGATTTTTTTTTATATTTGCCAGATTTTGTATGAAGAAGAAACCTTCTTTTTAACAAGTCTAGAATTGTAATTTTAAAATAGGTATCAACTATTTCAAACATTGCTGTCAATTCATAACCTAAACTGTTTTTCTTTGGCGTTCGATATTCAAAATGAGTACCAAATATCTATCAAAAACCTGTTTTAAACTCAAATCAGTCATCTCTTTAGGCGACTAGCTAAGCAAAAATGCACGTTCTGGCGTTCGTGGCATTCGAAATTCAAAATGGGTATCAAATCTTTATCAAAAACCTGCTCGAAACTCCAATCAGGCATCATAATATTATGCAACTGGCTAAGCTGAAATGCACTTTTTGGCATTCGTAATTAGAATTTAAATAGTTCCTTTCGCATAATCCCTCTAGCAGAATGCACGTTTAGGCGATCGAGGTCGAATCCTTATGAAGAACCTGTTCCAAAGTCAAATCAGGCAACCCTTTAGGCCACTAGCTGAGCAGAATTGCACGTGCATTTGCCCCGCCCAGCGACACTGAATAATAATTAGCCAATTACGGTATGACAGGACATAGCCGCCATTTTAATTGGTTCGCCATTCATGTACCTTTCGATATACGAGAGATACTGCCTTATTGGAAGCTTTAGCTGAACTGTGTATTGAGTTTTATTTATTTTTAAAACAACAACTTATCTATATTCATATTTTATATGGGTTATGTATGAATATTGAATAAGTTTAACGAATGTAATTTCATACATGCTCTGTCAATTTCCACATGTATACGAAAACATATGTTAAGGTGGAATATTTATTATTTAAATTTAAACTCAGCGATTAATAAGTCTTTCGGTTTTTACAGTAGCCATTTCTGTATCTACTAAAACCAGACAATATTTGCCACTTTTTAATAAACATACCTAATTTGATCCATATTTTTCAGTCTATCCAAAACTATGTATAAATTGGTATGAATTTTAAGTTCATACCTAAATTTATTTTTAGGAGTCTTGACGGACAGACAGGCAATACAGTGAGTTATTTTTCTTTTAAGGTTCAGAACTATGTCATAGAATTGTGATATAGCTACTTGTATCAGTTTATATTGAACACCAAAGTAATACTTCTGCCTGTGTGTTAAACCTGTAAATAGATCTAACATGGCAGTCTATTTCAAATCAGACAACCCGACAAACACACAATCCGCTCTCCTATTGTTTACAAAATATGTTTAATATAAAATTAAATTGCACGTATAAAGCAAAACTCATCAATCTGTTCAGTCAAAATACATATAAACAGAATCAATATCCCGCGAAAAAGATATGTCTAAACATCGCCGTGTACCAGTATACCTCACATTCCATGTGATCCTTCACCCGTCGCAATAAGGACTATATTTCTTGGTATGGTAATTTGGTGGACTGTATGCAGAGTGATCTGTTTGTTTAGAAATGTCATGCGTTTGGACACGCGCTTTGCGTCAGAATGACGTTTCGATCCACAGAATATTATAAATTCGTGAATGTATTAACCAAAAACGAAACAATACTTTTAGTTAACAGTACACCTCACATTCTGGGTGATTTTTAACTCGTCGCAATAAGGACTACATTTCTCGGTATAGTGGTTTGGTGGACTGTATGTGGAGTGATCAGTTTGCTTAGAAATGTCGTGCGTTTAGACACACGCATTGTGTCAGAATGACGTTTCAATCCACAGAAACTTGTGAATGGACCGCGCCATCAGACGACCACGACTTCTTTGGCTTCTTCGGCCACCATTCGACTAAGGACTACTTTTTCTGATAATCGTGGTTTATTGGACTGTACGCATAGTGAAAGGTTTGTTTTAGTAATGTCATGCGCTTGGATACACGCTTTGTGTCAGAATGACGTTTGGAACAAAATAGTAATATAAATTGATAACTAAGCCGCGGGTTTCCTCGCGATGTTTTCTTTATTCTTTATTGTACACTTAGTAAATATATACAAAATAAACTTAACTAAATGGCATGTACAAAGGCGAGCTTAACCCTAAGAAGAGTTTTCTTCCAGCAAACCTTTGAGGATAGGGAAAGCTGATAAGTGTAGTTTTCCTTCGCATACAGTCCACCAAATTACCATAACAAGAAATATAGTCCTTATTGCGACGCGTAAAGGATCACATGATAGTCGTGGAGGCGCGTCGTGTTAAATGTGCACCAATTTTTTTCAGGAAAGAAAATCCATTGGTGCATGGCCTATTTTGAACCTACGACCTTCAAATTAAAATACATACTCGTATCACTCAGCCAAAACTGCTTTTAGTTTAAAATTGAAAAAAAAGTATAATAAAGGTTTTCGATGAAAACTTGTCGAAAATCTGTATTTGTAAATCGAGTATTTTTCTGTAAAACCAACTTATAACTGGCAAAATTTTTAAAGAATGTAGCTATGAGCCATTTCAGCTTAATTCCTAAAATGTTGCATTTCCTCTCTTGCCTATGGACACAGTAAGAATTTGCCAAGGGATACCTCCAGAAAATGGGCGGCAGTACTTGGAGATCCATGAGGCAGGCGAGATCTACCAGTGGACGTCCACAGGCTGAGATGATGATGATGAAAATAACATTGTTTCAAATGTCTCGAGGTTTCGAGAGCAATTGTAGCTTCCGCGCTCGCTTACATGTCGAATAAAACAAACGATGTTGTAGACGTTGGCATTTTTATGTCTCCATCTGTCGTAACGCTGATCTCTGGCATCGATGCACTTAATTAACAAGATTGATGGCACATTGTATTTTGTCTGGAAGATAGATAGAGTAATATTGAATTAGGTTGCTAAACAGCTTTTATTTGCAACACATAAAAATCGGCCAAGTGCAAGTCGGACACGCGCACGAAGGGTTCCGTACCTTCGTGCGTGAGTACGAGTTCACCGTGGCACCAGTGCTGCAGAAAGGGCTCGAAGGATTAATGATGTGTATGGTGGCGGTGTCGCAAAAGAAAACACAGTGCGTTTTTGGTTCCAACGTTTTCGTTCTAAAAATTTCTACCTGCAGAACAAGCCCCGTGGACGGCTGGAGACCAAAGTTGATAATCAAGAATTGAAGGCTATATTGCAGCGGATTCATCGCAAACCACGTCCGAGTTAGCTACAGGTTGCGGTGTTAGTGATAAAACTATTTTAATTTACTTGAAGCAAAGTGGGAAGGTGAAAAAGCTTGAAAGGTGGGTACCTCACGAATTGAGTGAAGCAAGTCGACAAACGCGCGTCGACTGCTGCATTACATTACTCAACCGGCACAATAATGAAGGGTTTTTTAATCGAATAATTACCTGTGATAAAAAGTGGATCCTATACGATAATCGGAAGCGCTCATTGCAAACCATGATGGAAAAGCTAGCTGCTAAACAACCGAGGCTGGTCAATCGCTCTAGGCCACTGCTGCTTCAGGAAAACGCTAGACCCCACACTGCTCAACAGACGGCTACCAAATTAGAGGAGCTTCACTTGGAATGTCTAAGACATCCATTGTACTCTCCGGACCTTGCTCTAACAGATTATGTATTTTTTTAAGATTATTTTTGAGGAAGGATGTTATTTTTAAAATCAAAGATGGCGGACGCAAATATAAATCCAAGAAATATATATGGGTATCGTTTTTGACTAACTTGGGAGTGCTGAATACGAAAATAATGTTGTTCCTAAAATACAAGATGGCGGATGCAAATTTCAAACCAAAAATTTTATATGGGTAACGTTTTCGACTAATTTTTTTGTCTTGAATACGAAAATGATATAATTTTTTAAATCCAAGCTAGCGAACGCAAATGTCTGTCTGTGTGATAAGAATGTGTGACTAAGTTAATGCATTACTTATTTTTTTATATTTTATAAACTTGTATAGAAACTATTCGGTACAAGTTCGCAGGAAGTTTGGAACAGTATATTTTATTTCTACTCGTAACTTGCTGCGTTATCTATCAGCTATGCCCGGTTATAGATTGCTTTTCGTTTTGACACGGAAACCTTATTATTTTTAAGAGTAACGCGAGTTACTCCTTATAAAAAAACAGCTATCTGCCAGGGAAGGCCATGTCAAAATCGGTCCAGTCATATGGGAGATGAGATAAGATGGAATAAACAGAGAGAAAAATACTAATTGTTTTTTGTTAATACGTATCGTTTCTTAAACTTTCATATATGTATATGGTAAGAACCTGTTTCCCATTACAAACATACACTTCAATTTTATTATATTGTCTTTATGTAAATATAAATTAGTGTTTAATTCTAAACCTTTTGAATAACGACAATATTATACCGAATATGAAATTGGCATAAAATAAAATCATCTTCTTCATTCCTCATATCTATCAAAGATAGAATTTTGAAACTATTGTATTATTTATTATATTTACCTACGGGATATCTACCATGGTTTGAGTCTTTTTGAGTTTCTAGTTGAAACTTTGCTTTGTTCGCAGTAGGAAACAAAAGAAAGATGGTAGACTGTTCCGTTTGTCAATGACAACCCACTACTCGCAAATAACTTCAGTTTATTCGAAATCAAGGCGTGTGAAACTGCGCGGAAATATCCTACTAAATAGAAAAGACTTAAACAATTGTAAATATTCCGTAATTTTTCCATAAACACTGCTTCTTACAGTAGGCTTCTTAATGCTTCTTATACTAAATTATTCGATAAACATGTTATCAAATATTATTATGTCCTACAAACGTCAGCTGATATTACCAACAAATTAACATATATTAATTGCGTGCTATCAAAATACCATCTAGCAAACTTTAAATGTATTTCGTCCGAACATTCTGTCAAGACGTCGAGGTATTTGAAGGAAGTCGCGCCTGCGCATGCTTGCTGTCAGTTTAACTCTCTGATGTTTATATTGAACTTATTGACGATGACATAGAGTTTATTTCCGACTGGGTTATCTACACATTAAAAATTACAAAGTAAATTAGAGCCGTAAAACTTCTACTACTGAACACAGGTCTTCCTCATGCATCTCCATGAGGGGTTGTTGTCATACCCACCACGCTTGGTAGGCGGGTTGGCGAGCGCGGTACGGTATGTTGATACACGGAAAGACGCCGCTGCCCACATTCCGGAGGTATCCCTTAGCAGGCTCTTACTGCATCCACGGGCATGAGAGGAGGGGTAACATTCTACTGCCTGCACCCTACGGCTCATTACATGTATTACATACAAATGCTACCAGAATCAAATTCAAATATTTTTTAAGAAAACAATCCAAACCATACCACAAAAATAACATTATTTAATTGCGTAACATCTTTAAAAAATAGCAGTTACTTTGTTACCAAAACTATTAAACTATAACTAAAAAATAACCCGTAGAGTTAATAAACTATAACAGTTACCAAACATAAACCGTTTCCCCTCTTGCTTCATCAGTCGGCCAACAAATTAGTCGGTGTCACTACAATATACAATAAAGAGTGAGCGTATGCGCATGCGATCGCATAAATCGTTCAACACTGCAGAGTAATGTTTTGTATGGAGATTTCTTTCAACGAGATCCATGTGCAGTGGCCTTTATCTAGTCTTTAATTCATGTTTGAAATTGATAAACGTTTAATTTTTTAATTTCTGATACATGACTTTAGGTTTTATGCCTTGGGGTGCCGGCAATAGAATGTCCTCCTCTCATACCCGTGGATGCAGTAAAAGCCGGCTAAGGGATACCTCCGGAAGATAGGCAGCAGCGTCTTTCCGTGTATCAACATCCCGTACTGCGCTCGCCAACCCGCCTGTCAAGCGTGTGAGTATGGTTACTATACCCCTCATGGAGATCCATGAGGGAGGCCTGTGTTCAGTAATAGACGTATGACGGCTGAAATGATGATTGAAAAATCGAAACGATTGATATCTGAGATTAAATGATTTTCTGAAATAATATTTTATTCTGAGTGATATTATAGCGAGGTGACATCAAAATTAATATACAAAACGAGCGTTTTGCACGATTATGTAAGTAGAAGTATGTAAAATAACCATGTACATTGTTGACGATGATAGCCAAATAGCTACATTTAATGATATCACGATCTATTTTGAGACTATTAGCGTAGGTACAAGTTCTCTACGCCGAGGTCTTTATACTCCGCGCATTCACGTCATCATTGTTTGTACCAACAATAGTGTTCAAATACTAATGTTTCATTATTAGGTCCTATTGTTTGTTTGATTCCAATGGGATTCTTTGGTTTTTACTTTCCATTGCGACACCACAAGTGGTCGTTTTATCAAAACTCGGCTGAGAACGACAAAGATCACCTCCCAGAGCCACATAAATCACGTTCTGTGCGAAAATGGACAAATGTTGCAAAATCGTGCAAGGTCAAAAGCGTTAAATTGTGTCCAGTTTTTTCGATGCTCCACCATTGTGCAGTGGAAGAAAGTAGAAAAAGCCTTTCTTTGCAGAAATGTCAGTAATTAATGTACTGATGTGCCTATTAAGGGGTTTCTATTATACTTCTACTTTCTGGAGCGTATGATTGTTTTAAAAAAAGCTTTTTGAGAATTTGCATCGGTCGGACCCACCAGGCAGGTAGGGATCGTAATCGGTCGATTTGTCTTATTGTCTGAGATGTCGAGTGTTTGTGCACTGACCGCGCTCTGCCCGAGATAAAACTCATAAATTTAACGAACGGAAGGTGTTTGTAGTACCCGCTAGAGGTGTGGCTAGCAACATTAAAGAGACAAAACAAGAAAAAACAAATTAACTATCACCAATAAATTGTAAATTAATGCTAAACTATTGCCAAACTACAAAGTTAAGTTATAAATTAAAGACACGAAGACTGGTCCGACCAGATTTATTGTGATATTAATATTCAATTAGCTTTCCGCACATGATGGCTTTGCATTGGGCGTACGTATTATTAAATTTAATTTATGGCATCATTTACTGGGCGATATTTTTAAATTATTACTGGTCCCACGACGGCCAGGGTAATTGTGAAGCGATCAATTTTAGGAAGCGATCGTAACGGCATTTAGTTGTTTTCTGTTCTTTAGTCAGACTGGTAAACTAACATTACTTAGTGATCACCAATAAATTGAAATTTTAAAGGTACGCGATAAAATCCTGTAGTTTTAAAACTAAAAAATATGTTAACAAATCGCGAAAGCTTAACAAGTTAAATTGACCTTTAACATCTACTATACAGATGACTTCTCCCTCAGCTCATTCGACTATATACAAAGGAAAGAACATATCAGTACGCCTGAAGCTGACTGAGCCCTGGATTCCTTCACAATTAAAGCATGTGTAGCAAGCTATACACATGCTTTAATTGTGAAGTGAAGTAAAACATTAAGGCAAACTTCTCTTTGATATTGTGTCTTATCAGTTACACTCGCTTATCAATTGCTGGTTATCCATTAAGGGCCACAACCTTTACCAGTAGTTATACATTTCCTTTTACCTTGCCAAAAAAGTATCCTCGTGCAATTTTTCATTGCAATTTATCGCACACCTTAGTCACTTACAAGAAACAGTGACCTCAATAACACTATCGATAAATCCAGTAAGATTAATATTTGCGCAAAGAGAAAAGACACTTTTTGCTCACGTCCATAATTATGACTAATGCTCGCTCACCAGGACACAAGACAATAAATCACAAATAATCATACATACCATTTACCATACCGAGGTTTACTTACTTCCTTCTGGCATAGCTGGGGTACCGGTTTGACCGCTACTAACCACTAAGTAAGAATAGATCGACCATCAGTCTTGCTGATAAGTAAGTGATCTCAGGTTAAATTACAAACACGTAAACAACAGTTTTACTATCAATACAATGACAAATTGTTTGAAGCGATTCATAACCCAGGCTATCGATAAATTGTTGTTTTAATTCGACGATATTTTGCCGCTGTTGAAGCTATTTGTTACTGTCGTAATTTAAATCTGCCACCGATACTTATTGAATTGAATAGGTATAATTTTGTTCATATTTGCATGTGTACAAACTTGTTTGCACTGTTTGGTTCTAAATATATTATATTATTAACTGTAATTATTTCATTTTCGATAAAACTATTTCTCATGAGGTTTTGCTTAATTTGATTATAGCTCCTTTTTCCCATAGTTTTTCGTTTTATTTTCTATAGTTTCTTTGCCCAGGGCTTTTTCGTTTCATTTGACTATAGCTTCTCTTTCTTACCTTCGATTCATCATAATCTAATCTCAGCCGTGAGGCCTACGTCCATCAGTAAATATCTTAATATTTACTGATGGACATAGGTCTCATGGATCTATAGTACTGATCAGAGTGAGGTTGTTCCCATACTCACCACGCTTCGCAGGCGGGTTGGCGAGCGCAGTACATTGTTTATATACGGAGAGACGCTGATGCCCATCTTCCGGAGGTATCCCTTGGCAGAAGATTGTTACTGCATCTATGAGCAAGAGAGGAGGGGCATTCTACTGCTGGCGCCCCACAGCACCTTCTATAGGACCTTTTTAAAATTGTCACTATCTTGAAGAAATTAATGTTTGTTGACGGTTTCCCTCCAAAGATTTATTGGTTGTTATGTAAGTGCTCAAGATATTAGTGTCCTTAATATTTTCATGTCGTGATTCCCGCTCAAACGTGAGATATCCTCTCTCTAAGCGGCAGATTCGTGCACAATCCGGGCCAATCATCTGATCCACTTACACGCTCCGGGCTTCGGCTTGCTCTGTATCTTTGCTTTGGATAGCGCTTGACTTCTATTTGAAAGATGTATGTTTACTGTATAATATGATTATTGTTTTTTTATTATGCTTACCTATAATTTATTTCAGTGGAACATTTGTCGGCTTCTTAGTAAATTGAATACCATAATATAGTTAATGGTTCATACTTTTGTAATTCCAAACAGTTGTTGTTAATTTCATTCAAACGGAGACTAAAAAAACACATCATTTAAACATTTAATTAAGAAACAGTCTTCACCCCGCGGCTTTGCACGCGCTTTACCTAAATAATGGAAAATAAGCTTAGGTTTTTCTATGAGACATACATAGGTACTTAATAGTGTGCATAGCTTCAGTCTGTTCGGTGTATAAGTGTGAAAAAGAAACAAACATCCAACTATCTCAACTTTCACTTTTATAATATTAGTGTGATTAATGGTGAAGATTTGATTCACAACCGAGATTCTCGAGCTTTGATCCCTCTGCTTACAGTTAATCCATGAACAGAAAGTCCAGCAATTGATTCGTTATTATCCAATACTTATTGATAATTAGTTGAAACACTGGGTGTTAAACTTAATAACCGTAAGGCAACGAGCCAAATAATAACCAACGAGGACTGACATTTGGAGGAACACGATCATGCGAGCTGGTTGATGACATAATTTAGACATACGTGCTCTTCTGCGCTATTTCTCATTTGGAATGCTACCACTCGACATGGCGGTGTGGGCTATGTCTTTCAGAGAATAGACTATTAAAATACAAGCCAGAATGCTGTGAGCATTTCAGAAATATCTGGACGGGTCATACGTTTAAAGGGATTTGTATCAGTCTTACGATGTACTGTTGCATTCCGGCTGTTATAGTTGCGTTATGAAATAGTGAAGCAAACGGAGCTTGTATTAACGATTACGGCGGACTAAGACCTAATTATTATTATTATTAGTTTGTAACTTTTTTAAAAATAATTATTTCGTTTTAAGTTACACATCATTTCTTAATATAAGTACAGGATTAATCTTAAAAATATAGTACCTGATGTGTGAAAAAATGTTATACCTAGGGAGAAAATTAAAAGAAACAAATTATTAAATTGATGCTCTACCGATATGATCTTATCAAGATATTCGACTAGCCCGTTACGGGTTACGTAGCTTAGCTGGTTAAAGCACTTTAGGAAGGGTCAAGTATTGATTTGACCAACGTAGATTCAAATCCCACCACAATCAAAATGCTTGATAAGGTTTTGAATTTTCTTAATAGGATCAATGTAAATAAACCTAGAATAGATTTTTAAACTTTTCGTATTGAAAAATATCAAAAGTTATCAAAATATTTCGCCAATTCCGATCCATACATCATTCTTGTTTACAGCTCGTGAGTGAGAACTTAGAACGTTTTGAAATAATTAAACATCTTCTAAAAATAATACCAAAGTCAGTAAGTAGATATCCAATAAAGATAATCTGCCACCATTTATAAAATTAATCTACAGATTGCGGGAGCTATGGCGACGTCTGTCGCACTGATAACTTCGAAGATAGCTGTGAATCTCCTCTTAAGGAAACCTGCGATAGGCAAGCAACGCATATACAGGCACAACAAATTAGTTGCCTGTTTTTGCCTAGCTCCCATTAACATAGCGATTATCATAATATAATATATATCGTCCGAAAGGTGTATATTCATGCAGACATTACAAAGTGAAGGATATCGTCTTGAATTTTCATACAATGGGGAGTTTTAAGTTATTTGACATGTGACGTAGAAGCATCATTCGAGTTCGTGCCACCTTGCAAATGTCAATCGTCAGTCAAAATCGACGCTGGCCCTCAGAATAATAGCATAATAGAAACCAGGCTAAAATAGCAACCAAAATGAATCATTCTGTAATCTTTTTACATATGACATTTTGAAGGAGTTAGAAAGAGGTGCATATACAGCTGGCCGAAAGATACAGCGACCTCTATCATATTTATTGTTTAACATCATCACAAAACTTGTGTCGATTCTCTTTATGCACTTTCTAAAGCTAATTATAATTAGAGATTGGACGTTTCTGTATTTAGAACCGTCAACTTTGTTTTTTGTAAATTGGTCCGACCTAATTTTAGATCGGGACCAACGGAAAAGCAATTTGCCATTTTAGCCCATTTTACGCAATTTTAAGCTATAATTAGAAAGTGTACCAACAGAATTGATACCAACATTGATATTTTTAAACAAGAATTTTATCGTTATTCTTGAAATATCAAACATTGGATGGTCAAACAATGCATTATCTATATAACGCATTTACTTGTTCCACCAACATAATACATCCCACAAATATTTTAAATCAGATTTTTTTAATGTATGGAATTTGTTTCCTCTACTACTACTCTAAACCACCGAACAGATTAAGCTGAAATTTTGCAATAATATAGATGCTGACAATAAGTAAAACATAAGCTACTTTTTATCCGAGTACAAATGCGTGCGAGTCTGCGGGCAGAATCTAGTAAATCAATATAAAATAAAACCGGGCAAGAGCGAGTCGGACTCGCGCACCGAGGGTTCCGTGCCATCATACAATATAATTTATGACAAAGGCGGTTTTATATTTGTTGGAGAACCTTGACAGCGCCATCTCTTGTCTGATAGCGGAACTTATGTAGATTTTTTACACTTTCGATGATTTCTAAAAAAGTATGCTATGCAGAGAGATTGTAATAAATTTCCTCTAATCTTTACATACACTTCTATTAGTAATAAAAGTTTCAAAGGTTTATCTCTGCAAACTTCGGAGATAAGGGGGGGGGAACGCTATTTTTTTCAACATTTTTGTAAATAACTCAAAAATTATACGACTTAAAGGAAAACTAAAAACTGTCTATTAATGTGCAAAAGTATACCTTTCATATGATACCCCACATCACCTAGTAACTTTCCAAAAATTTTGAAAACACCCCTTCCACCCCCATTGTCTAAAAAACTATGCAAATTAGAGAGTTCGCTATAATTTTCCTATAAAGTTTACATACACTTCTATTAGCTATAAAAGTATCACGGGTTTATCTCTGCAAACTTCGGAGATAAGGGGGGGGGAACGGTCGTTTTTTCAACATTTTTGTAAATAACTCAAAAACAATACGGCTTAAAGGAAAACTAAAAACTGTTTATTAATGTGCAAATGAATACCTTTCATATGATACCCCACATAACCTATTAACTTTACAAAATTTTTGAAAACCCCCCTTCAACCCCCCTTATCTAAAAAACTATGCAAATTAGAGAGTATGCTACAATTTTCCTATTAAGTTTACATATACTTCTATAAGCTATAAAAGTATCACGGGTTTATCTCTGCAAACTTCGGAGATAAGGGGGGGGAACGGTCGGTTTTTCGACATTTTTGTAAATAATTCAAAAACAATACGGTTTAAAGGAAAACTAAAAACTGTTTATTAATGTGCAAATGAATACCTTTCTAATGATACCCCACATCACCTATTAACTTCACAAAATTTTTGAAAACCCCCCTTCCACCCCCCTTGTCTAAAAAACTATGCAAATTAGAGAGTTCGCTATAATTTTCCTATAAAGTTTACATACACTTCTATTAGCTATAAAAGTATCACGGGCTTATCTCTGCAAACTTCGGAGATAAGGGGGGGGGAACGGTCGTTTTTTCAACATTTTTGTAAATAACTCAAAAACAATACGGCTTAAAGGAAAACTAAAAACTGTTTATCAATGTGCAAATGAATACCTTTTATATGATACCCCACACGGCCTAGTAACTTCACTTAAAATTTTTGAGATCCCCTATCCGCCCCCCTGCAATCAAAATAAGAATATTTATTTAAATTTTTATATATGCTATATAAGTAAAAAACTGTTGTCTTTTACCATTTTAAATTGCAAGTCGATAGCATTAGTAGTTCTCGAGATATCCATCTGTGACAGACAGACAGACAGACAGACAGAGTGATTCTATAAGGGTTCCTTTTTACCATTTTGGTCCGGAACCCTAAAAAGACTGTAGCCTATTTCACGATGGATTGCCGTGGCGTGCCAGTAGTAGAATGTTGTGCCAGTGGATGCAGTGAGATCGGTTTAGGTATACGTCAAGAAGATTGGCAGCAGCGTCTTTCCGTGTATAAACATCCTGTACTGCGCACGCCAACCCGCTTGCCAAGTGGTGAGTATGGCAACAACACCTTATGATCTGTATAACCATGAGTGAGGACAATGTCCAGCTGTGGACGTCCTACGGCTTAGATGATTATGACGACAAAAACCTCTCAGTGAATAATAGAAACATGCTAAAACGAGCTAGCGACTACATATTTAACGGAAGACCTGAAATTAGGTATTCAAATCTGATTTCGTTCTGGATGAGGACGTTAGTCGGGTCCGCGCAGGTGTATTTTATTTGTCAAAATCACTAATATAGTAAACTAGCTTGGGCCTGCCGCTTCGCATGCGCTGTACCCGGATAAACAGCAGCCTATGTGTTAATCCCAGTCAACATCTATACGTATGCAAAATTTCAGCTCGATACGTACGCTAGTTTTTGCGTGAAGAGGTAACAAACCTCCATACAAACAATATTCGGCTTTATAATATTAGTGTGACTAAAACTAAACTAAAACTAAAAATTTATTGCACTTTCAAACAAATTATTGCAAT
This sequence comes from Pasiphila rectangulata, assembly GCA_963082625.1. NCBI lineage: Eukaryota > Metazoa > Arthropoda > Insecta > Lepidoptera > Geometridae > Pasiphila > Pasiphila rectangulata. The sequence continues at coordinate 14,311,222 of OY720244.1, forward strand.
ACATAAATATAGACGTGAGGTACCGGCATTAGAATGTTGCCTCTTCTCTCTTGCCCATGGATGCAGTAAGAATCTGCTAGGGGTTGGCTCTGCTCCGGAAGATGGGCAGCAGCGTCTCTCCGTGTATCAACATCCCATACTGCGCCTGCCAAGCGTGGCGAGTATGGCAACAATCCCCTCATGATCTTGGAGACGTATGAGGTAAGCCTTATGTCCAGCTGTGGACGGCTGTAATGATGAAATGTTAACAATGTCGAATACACTTGGAAATAGTTGTTTTATTTTTATCAAAGCGAAAACAAAATTTATCTCATTTTGTTACGAGGTGTGACAAAAATTATAAAACATTAAATTTATTAAAAAATTTATAAATTCTTAACATAAATTTAAGAAATAAAGTATAATTCATCATCGTCACTCCAGCCGTAAACAGTCCACTACTGAACATGCCTCCCTCATGGATCTCCATGAGGGGTAGTTGCCATACTCACCACGCTTGGCAGGCGGGTTGGTGAGCGCAGTATGGGATGTTGATACACGGATAGACGCTGCTGCCCATCTTCCGGAGGTATCCCTTAGCAGGCTCTTACTGCATCCACGGGCATGGGAGTAGGGGTAACATTCTACTGCCGGCACCCCACGGCTAAGTATGATCATTGCTATGAAATGTTAATCGGTATAACATAATTAAATTTACAACTTTTAACTTTTGGACTCAACTCGACCTTGGTTCGTGTTTTATTTTAGTAGCATACGGCTAATAAATAACAATTTTAACTGCTTTTTATTTTTAGAAAGGCATTAATTATTTATAGTTTTCGTTATTTAGAAATAATATTTGAATAAAAATTATATTGTGGTTAAAATATCAGTTGCCAACGCTATATAAATCATCTTTATTAAGATCCTTGGCCTTACTTGTCTTGGGAATATAGAAATAACATAACATTTTTCTTCACCCATATTCTATATTTAGTTAACAATGTAAAACTCAATCTTTACATATGCCATAATGAATTGAGTTCTGCAATGTTCTACATCTTTGATGTCTAGATCGAAGATGTAGAACATGCTTAATATCCAAGGTATACTTCAAACAATTTATCAGACGCGATTCAGCTATAAAAATATCTAGAATATCAAAGTACAAAAAATGTCTCACAAAAATTATATTACAAGTCACTTTTGTAGCACGTGTTTTAATGACATTATTCGTGCTCTTTGATGTTTTATAGAGAAACATTCTGAATTTAAAGTGAAATAGGTGTCTCATTGATAGATAGAATTAGACTATTAACAGTTCAATCTTTTGTACTATGCCACTATACGACTTTGACTGCTCTTAGTAACTGTAGTGCTCTAACAGAAGCCAAAAGATTAAAATGGGTTATAGTAAGCTTAGACGTGGTATCGTCACGATAGAAGCATTTATTATTTAATAAGCTTCTATGGCTCCGTTGGACTAATAGCCACCCACGAAGGGACAAACGTTTGTAATTGTTCTGCAGATATTTCCGGATTTGGGTAGTTTTTAACATAATATATATGTACATAATATTATATATGATTTTACAAAAAGAAACGTACCTATGTATTTATTGTATTAACCATCTGGTACCAATAACATCAGCTCTGCTTACTTTGAGATATGATGGTGCTGCGTGATAATGTCCAGCATTATTTATATCTATTGCGCGGTATTTTAAATAAACCGCACGGACAGTTTTATCTGAATAAAGTTTGTTATAGTTTAATCGGTTTCGAATTCTCTTTCGGATTTTTTGGTAATTTTTCCCACAGTGTTGGGTTTGTTGTTCAGGAAAAAATGGCTATTTTGTAATTCTCTATTTTGCTCTGTTTTTTAACCTTCGTTTAAATCAAGTCCTCGTTTCAAGGTAAACAACACTGAACCTAGAAATGTTTATTTGTCTCTACCAACGTAGAGTTTTTGGATTTTACTATTCTTCGTCAAGGTCAACTTTTCTAACAAAGCATCTTTGCTTGTGGCTTAAGCAATAATGTTCTAGTCCAAACACAGTTACGAATTCAAATATTATGTTCGAAACATTTCCCCCCTCTGTACCTTTTCGTTGCCTGACCTACGAGTCATTCAAGCGAGTCATTAATTCTAAATAATATTAATTCTAAATAAATGAATGATGCTGGACACTACATACACAACAGCATCTAGTCTCAAACTAAGCAAAGCTTGATGAAGGAAGAGGATCATGATGATGGCATGTTAATGTCTTCACTTATAATTATTAAGAAACAGCATGTTCATCTATTTTAAAATCGTCAGATCCAGAATAGTTTCTAGGCTCCAGACAATGCCTGTTTTAGATTTCAAATTTTTGTCGTCTCATCCATGCGTAATGTGATATTTGACCATGCAATATGTCTAGACCGCTGAATACAAATGGATTGTGACCTAGAATATTCCGGAGAGGTCTATCATTTTGCCATGATCGTCGTGCTGGTTTCTTTGTTATATTACAGATAAATGTTTGGAAAATATATGTTGGTAGTTCGATTCTCTCTGCATCACGGTGGCATTTATTATTCCCATCCAGTGGTCTGCTAATTCTGGTCCTTTCTTTACACTTGACTCTGTCTACCGCGTCTTCTTGGGAAACATTTCAGTCTATTAAGTCTTCTTTAATCACGTCTGTCTATTTCTTCTTTAGTCTTGATTTGATTCTTATTATATACATAAAACATATTGTTTTTTCCTAATGAAGACTGTAATTCAAAGGCGCGTCGGGAAATATGATTGGACCAGCGATTCAATTAAACAGTAGTAACTTTTGGACATCTAAATTACCCTTTCAACAATGTTTGTGGTAAAAAGCTCTAAAGATTAAAAAGCAAATAACAATAAACAATGGTTCAGTATTAGATCATTCTTTAATAGTTTTGACTAGCACGAAATGGCACCACCTTGAATCAAAAATGTTTTGTCAAAGTGATTCAAATGAATTGTAATTTATCATGCACATTTTAAATTTTATACGTTTAATCAACTGAACTGTTCTTGTAAACATTCATATTGAAATTCAAATTGTACCGTATTGTCTTCAAGTTTCAATTCTTTACAAGGATTATGTTAAAATAATACCGTCTGCCGGTTGTTGGTGCATCAAGCTGTCACTTACATTTCAATCTCGAGAGTTCTTGCTTCGGCTACTTGTCGATTTTTAGCTCGTACTTTATCGAATATTTATACCTCTTAACATCTTTATTGACACGGGTATTGACAACTGATAACCGAAAACCTTGCTGTCGTGAATTAATATCCACATTTTCATCTTGAATTGAACCATTGCACGCATGTTTATAGATGCCCATATACCTATCATCGCTTTAGCTCGGGTCAGTTATAATGACGAGTCCAGCTCATTAGTGGTATGAGCTGCTTAAAGAAATGTTACAAATGGTACAGTTTAATTTGGTAGACACACACGAGACGGGCGCGTATCTATCACGAGAGCTCTGGCGGGCGTCCAAGCCGACCGAGCGGTGGGCCGAACCGCCGACAAGCCGTGACAGGTGCGGCATGCAACCCATGACTCGAGAGATGCCGTACCATCGCGGCACCCCCTCCTTTGATATTAATGTACGCTCATACGCTTCAGACTCTAATGTTTACACACCGTCTCCGGTCACACCACATCACGCTAAAATAACAACAAATCGAATCGAACCATTGCACCTCCCGAACGCAAACGACTCGCAAAGTTTATCTTGGCCTACCGCAAACAGCCGCACAGGAACAGACACGTGCCAAAACAATCAGAAGAAAAGGTGTCGCACTCTAGATACAAGATATAAATTAGGAAAAATGTGACAGCTCAAGGAAATAAATTTAAATTAATTGCACAATAGTCTTTGTATTTCTGAATAGAAGTCTGTAGGAGAGCGAATCGCCGCAACCTGTACATCACAATCGAGCAAGCGTAGCAAGGCACGGAGTCGATCGAGCCAACTATTCATTGGCGCTCAAACAAACATTCAGATCTAAATATTAACGTGCCTCGCGTTTTGTGCCCAGAATAATACTTAACGAACTTATGCAATGAATGCGCCGTATATCACCCTTGTCCTTATTCTGACACGCTATACTCACGAATATTTTATAATGTTTCAGGTACGGTGAACGCGAATGGGGAAACCAAACGCCAGAGGACATCGTACACGCGGTACCAAACCCTCGAGCTGGAGAAGGAGTTCCACTTCAACCGGTACCTGACACGGAGACGGAGGATCGAGATTGCGCACGCGCTCTGCCTCACCGAGAGGCAAATCAAGATCTGGTTCCAGAACCGACGCATGAAGTGGAAGAAGGAACACAAAATGGCATCGATGAACATTGTGCCCTACCACATGAATCCGTATGGCCACCCCTACCAGTTCGACCTTCACCCCAGCCAGTTTGCGCATTTGTCCGCATAGGATCAGTGGAATTTTTCGAACAGCGGATAACTGATTTATTAATGTAGACAGTCGTCCGTATAGCGGGGTTGCGTGTAGCATCTCCCATCAATCTGATGATGATGTTACAGCAACCAGACTGGTCAGTTATTCGCTGCTCGAAAAATTTGGGAATCGGTTTTTAATAGTTTAATTTCGTTGATTGTTGATAAAGTGACGTTTTGATGACGAAATAGACTACAGTGTTTGTTCAACTCAATGTGGTGTGATTTGGTGACTGATAAAGCACGATAAATTTTGTGAAAAGTATTACCTTAAACATAGTTTGGATACTATACTTTAATAATTCTTAAGGACGTCGTGTACCATAAATCGAATAAGTAGTTTTCATTGTTTGAAAACAAAGTGGTGTTAACATTTTATGTGGATATAAAATTGTACCTAGTCATAAGATGTAATTCTATTTGAATTGCAAACTTTTAATTATTGAAAGATTATGGAAGAGTACCTACCTTTGAAAATGTAATATAACAAATTGACTGTCGATAATATACATACGTACTCTAAAATACAAAAATGTAAGTTACATTATTAGCTACAATTTTAAATTAATTAATGTACATGAAATATCAAGTAATATAAATAATGTACACATCACTGAAACAACAAATTCGGAATGTACAGGGATAGCATAAAAAATAAAGATTACTGAAACGATTAAAATCAAATAAACGACATAATAAAGTTCAGGTATGATATCTTACACAAACACATCATTGGTATGAACATAGATACCTATATGATTTATTTTGATTATGATAAAAATTTAGGAGTTGCTGTAAAAGCGTTGTAAACAAAAAAATTTGATGATAAAATACGCTCAGTTGGAAAGATAAATGTGAATAGGTAAAAACTTTCTTCCTATTAATGTAAATAGTTTTACCGTCTTAGAATAATAATGAAAATTTTAATATATTTCAGAAACTTTCCCTAGAACTGTTTTATGTTCCTGTCCTTAGTTTGTAAATAAATAAGGTATTGATTAATTAGACGCAGTTTAAGATTAGTTGACACTAGTTATCTCTATTAACGTATTCGATAGGGATTATAATGTTTCCACAAAAGATACCAATAAATATTTCTTGTCTCTTATTCTGCCTATATTATGACATTTATAACGTATTCTGTCGTATATGTAAATGTACTTACTTAAAGTTTAAGATATTTTCCGCAATGCTTATTTTCTTTTGCATCAAAATTTCATAGAGTGGGTTCTGTTAAGAAAACGACATCGTATTTTTTTGTTGTTGTCACATTTTTGAGTATGTCGTGGTCAACTGTGATATTTTGTTAAATTTTATTCTTAAGTGGAACAATACGATTTGGTTTTTGGTATAATTTGTCATTATTTCATTGTTTTGTGAGCGCTTATGGAATTTTCGGTTTGATTAATATTTTGTTGTTTATTTATTGTTTGTAAATATCAGAAACGATTAAGATTTTAACAATCGAAATGTTCAAATTTATCCTTATCTACTAACATTCAAGGTTTATTGTGAATGATGTGCAATAGAGAGTGGCTTTGGTTTCAACTATTTGTACGACTGTAAAATATTTTCTGTTTTTAAGTTACGTTATTTCATTTCTAATACCTACGATAATGTTAATCGTTCATTCCAATTTAAATGAGGTTTTTAGAAGTATGCTACTTGATCATTTAAATTATTGTAATTTAATAAATAGTGTATTAAATTTTGAAAATTGGTGAAGATGAAAAAATAAATTATGATGATATAAAATTTGTTTTAATTTAATCGTAACAATTATATTTTACCACGAAAGAGACTTTAGAAAAAACAGATACAGATATGAATAGGTAAAAAGCTTTCGAACAATTATCATATATTTCATAGACCATCACAAAGGCTTAATGATAAAGATAAAAGGATATGCATGAGAAAAATCTGCCGTGAGCTGCTCTAATATTGAATCTCCGAAATAACATCCAGAAGAAAGTTATCTAATACCTACCTATAGCGCCACCGTGACGCCTATATTTGATGGCACGGCAGTATTGAAAGATGATTAATGGAAACATGACATGACAGCCAAAGCCGGGCGCCACCACGTACCGAACAAAAGAGTGTCGAAAAATGGAGCCAACCTTAGTTTGTAGGTCGCGAATCGAGCTGGACCCAAAGATTTGAGTCTTTAGATACGCCCTGATACCAGAAACTGTGGCGTTGTCTTTATATGTGTGTTAACAATAATGCCGTCGCACACACTTGCTTTATATAATTAACCAAACTGTAATTACCAACTCCATTGCTTCAAGGACCCAAAGTGAGGCTTGGCCTCTAATACAAGAACTCGCCACTTTCCACATCTGCGCGAGCTCGGATCCGAAAACTGGCAAGACAGCGATGTACAGAATAAAACTATTGTTACTATTTATTGTGCAATCATGTTGCACGAACTTTCGTGAAGGAAATAACACGCACCACGTCCGGCTAACACTGTGTTTAGAGATTACACTGATTCCAAATTAGTGAGCTCTCTCATTTCGTGTGGAAACAAAACGGTCTCGTTACGGTAAGGGCGTATCTAACGATTTAAATCTTTAGCTGGACCTATAAATCATTCGTTATGCAATGTTTTGGACGTTTGGAGGCTAGCTCTACAAAAGAGAATAAACGTAGCTCTACAATCTACACTCTCTCCTCACCAGATTTATCGATTGCTGTTTGATAGAAGCCATCATCATCTCAGCCGTAGGACGTCTACTGATAGACCAAGGCCTCCCTCATGGATCTCCATGAGGGTTAGTTGCCATACTCACCACGCTTGGCAGGCGGGTTTGCGAGCGCAGTACAGGATATTGATATACGGAAAGACGATACTGCCCATCTCCCGTAGGTATCCCTTAGCAGGTTCTTACTGCATCCACGGGCATGAGAGAAGGGGTTACATTCTACTGCCGGCACCCAATGGCAATATACTAGTTGATATACATAGTTTGAGAATGCTCTTCAGTTCATAATTATATTCACGTATGTGTGGTTCTACATATTTTTAAGCACTACGGTAACTCTTTGCAGAGGTCAATGACCCGTTAAAAAATAAAAAAAATAAAAAATTGGTGTTAAACTTGTCATCATCATAATCAGCTGTTGAAGATAAAACTTTCGCGGTCTTTATCATGATCCTGGAAATCCGTAAACCAAAATTGCTTCTTGAGCTGGTCAGAATCATCCCCTTTCGGGTTAATCATCATCATCATCACAGCCGTAGGATGCTGCTGGACAGAGACCCCCCTCGTGGAACACCCCGTACTGCGCTCGCCAACCCGCCTGCCAAGCGTGGTGAGTACCGCAACTACCCCTCATGGAGATCCATGAGGGAGGCCTGTTCAGTAGTGGACGTTTTACGGCTGGAATGATGATGATTATGATGACACATATCATAATACAACCTGTATAGTACCGTCAGTAAGAATCGTAAAACAAGAAGAAAGTTTAAACCTCCCAAAGAATTCCTGAGTGAATCTGATCCAGCAGCACAATGACTAATATTATTAATGTTGGCCTGTCCGCCGATCGCGGACATCGGATCGTACCTTGCACTAAGGTGTGTTCAATGAAAAGAACCATTTGTCATAACACGCACTTTGCGAGTGGCCACATCATAATGTGCTTGACGGGTGGATAAGACGCTAGATTGTTCATGTTTAATTTTTTTTTATTTAATTTAGGCTGGCATTTGCCTGATGTGGTCTAGGACCACACTTGCCTAGAAGGTTCCTGATTACCCTTGAAGATTTGCAAATTGTATTTTTGAAACTTTCGCGATCACAACACATTATTAACATACATATAACCGGGTATTTATCGCGTAAATTACCTTTATTATTATTATTTTTTTAAGTTTACGCGATAAATACCCGGTTATATGTACGTTCATCATCATCACCATCATTTCAGCCGTAAAACGTCCACTACTGAACACAGGCCTCCCTCATGGAACTCCATAAGGGGCAGTTGCCATACTCACCACGCTTGGCAGGCGGGTTGGCGAGCGCAGTATAGGATGTTGATACACGGAATGACGCTGCTGCCCATCTTCCGGAGGTAGCTCTTAGCAGGCTCTTACTGCATCCACGGGCAAGAGAGGAGGGGCAACATTCTACTGCCGGCACCCCACGGCATATAGTATGTAGTATGTTAATGATTTGCAAATTGTACCTAACTGGGAATACTGACTTCGGCAACGAATTCGAGATTCTTGCAGTACTGTGAAAGTGTGGAATCGATTGCGATTACCTACGGTATTTCTAGCATGTACCGATGGCGGATTTCCCTGGATGTACGCTAGAAAAACAACTGTGAAAGAAAATTGCTTACTTACAAAAACCACTGTAAAATGAAATATATTTTTTTAAAATAAATTTTATATTATTTTGATTGCAAATTATCTTGGATTATTCATAACAATAAAGAGATAATTCCAAGATGGGCAGCGGCGTCTTTCCTAGTATCAACATCCCGTGCTACGTTCGACAACCCGCCTGCCAAGTGTGATGACTCCATCATACTCATCACACTCCTCCGCACAGGCCTTCCTCATGGATGTGGCTATCAACATCCATGAGGTCTGTGTCCAGCAGTGGACGTGGACAACTGATGTCTCTTTCTTTTATCAAAGTCGGTTAAAAAGTGAAAAAACGGTTACAGCAGCAGCAGATCGATTTTTATCTTCATGATTAGTCTAACACATATAAGCACAGATGATAAATTAAAAGTAAGTTTATGCAGGGATAAAATAATAATATGCAAAAAAATATCTTCAAAAGCGCCATCTAGGTTAACATTCCCGAAGTTATACCATAGCTAGCGATGCAAAATATGATTGCGTAAAATATTTTGTAACAACGCCACCTACCAAATAAACTTCGAAGCTAATAGTGAATTCAAAATCAGAAAGCTCTATTAGTTCCAAAGCTTTCCATACGCAGCGCTTTACGCGTTCTAGTTAGTATTCGGCTTTTTCATACTGGGCTTCAGCTCGGCACTTGTAAGAGCTCGCTGTAAAGTTTATTTTTAGAAATGTTTTGCTATTGTTATTTGTAATTTCCATGTAGAATTCATTTGTATACAAAAACTTTACTAATATGGGGGTGTTTCTTTGATGGCGAATGTAAATATATTGCATTGGAATAAGTTTTTGGTTAGAGTATTGATTTTTTGAACCACTGAGGACGCTGCTTTGTTGGGGTGAGTTTTCTTTTATTTATTCTTACGCTTTACTGATGCCGTTTTGTCTTCAGATCGCACTATTCTTGGTTTTTTAATTTTCGCGTAGCATAAATCTAAATTGAATTATCAAAACCGTAGTAATTTCCAATTAGCGGGAGGGCAGGTGGCCTTAGGGCGCCCCGCTTCCCCGCGCCTCAAGGGGCTGACGTGCAGTTATTACTACATAGTACAGCTACTCGCCGCTAGATGGCGCGTTGCTGTGTCGGTAAAACAGTTTACGTCTAAGTAGATAAAGCTGTCTTGTTGGGAAGTTTAGCTCTTACTAAAAGCTTCATTGATAGTACCAAGATGGCGCTTTGTCGCATGAGGAATTAACTTGTCCTTTTCAACTTTAATTGAAAAAAGACGAGTTAAAATGAAAAAAGAGATGAGTTAATAAATACGTTAGAAATTATTTCTCAATTTTTCTTTATGATTTTATTTTGATTTACGATATAAGAATAACATGATCCCAACATTTGGATAAATTATATATAACGAATTTGTAGTAAAGGTTATTATAATAAGTACCTAGGTACGTTTAGCGTTACCTGTCTACGAGCAACTAAAGGTAAGTTAATGATAAGGAGTTCAACGTGCCTGTACTTCTGTAAGGTAGGTAATTCTAGCGAACTTCATGTTAAAAAAAAACAGTATTTATTTTAGAATGACTGTTAAGCAATTCTTAGGAAACTTCCCGGGTAACAATTAATTTATTTGGATAACAGATCTACGTGTACTACCCACGATAGAAAAAATACACACGACTTGAGTACCACCTCCTTTTTTTTAGTCGGTTAAAAAATATCTAGCCGAAGTAGAAGGTATTTCGTTTTACGGTTACTACGTAAAGCGAAGAACTTCCTGTAGCCAATAAATTCCTAACAAATAATCCGATTCATTTCTAAAATGCGCAAGTCAAAAATCAGCGCAGACTTCCATTGTGGCGGCCATATTTTATTGTCCTTTTTTAGAACGACCTTAGACAGGAATAACCCCATTCATAGAAGTCAGGTATAAGGCCCGAGACCAGTGTTTTTGTTAAAGTTTGAAACGCAACAAATCGCTACTCGCTTCACTAATAATGGGATTATGACTGCTTGGATTTATCGTAAATAAGATTACTGGCAGGGACAAAGTAATAAGGCCTTTCACATCTATTATAGATATTTTTTCCAGCGTCATAATAGGAGAGGCAACTTTCTACTGTCGGCACCCCACGGCATTTTTCATCTTAATTCTATTAATACTACTAATATTTTATTTTTATTTATATAGATAAAAAATCCGCCGTGGGGTGCCGGCAGTAGGATGATCCTCCTCCTCTCATGCCCATGGATGCAGTAAGAGCCTGCTAAAGGATACCTCCGGAAGATGGGCAGCAGCGTCTATCCGTGTATCTACATCCCATACTGCGCTCACCAACCCGCCTGCCAAGCGTGGTGAGAATGGCAACTACCCCTCATGGAGATCCATGAGAGAGGCCTGTGTTCATCAGTGGACGGTTTATGGCTGAAATGATGAAATGATGATAAAGAAATACATGCAGTAACAATCTGCCAAGTAACGAATTCAGTGTACCGGCATTATTGTATTGTTGACGCACATAAAAAGACAATGCCACAGTATTTGGTGTCAGGACATACTTATGTAACGATTTAAATCTTTGCTATCTAATCTTACATGACACTTTAAAATACTTACGGATTAAAGGTATACTTAGAAAAATACTGTGAAAATACCCAGATCCGGCACAAACAACTGCAGAAGTATATTAGGGGGCGAAGTCCCTTATTATGCATAGTGCTGACTGTCTGTCTGTCTGTGCATGACACGATTACAACCGAACGCGTTGACCGATTTACATGAAACCTTTTTTGTTAGGACTGTCTTAATGAGAGAAGGGTACTGATTTTGGTGACCCTAGGGTCACAGGGACCGGAGTTATTGTGACCTCAAAAGGTCACTAAAGGTCAACAATGGCATTTTTTCGGAAACCTTCGCTTCCTTTTCTGGTACCCCCGTACCAATGCTTGTCAAACATTTTATTGTATACAAAGAAATAACTTAAAAAACATTGTATATTTATTAGTTATGTACAAAGGCGAGCTTAACCCTGAAAGAGTTTTCTTACAGCAAACCTAAGTCTATAAAAAGAGGTGATATTAAATGCAATAGATAGAAATGTGTACGACATACATGTGATAAAAGAAAATCAATGGTTTTGTGTCTTTTATTATTAATTTTGCCATCGAGATTTTCAGACATCGGCTAATAATCATCATTTCAGCCATAAAACGTCCACTGATGAACACAAACCTCCCTCATAGATCTCCATGAGGGGTAGTTGCCATTCTCACCACGCTTGGCAGGCGGGTTGGTGAGCGCAGTATGGGATGGTGATACACGGATAGACGCTGCTGCCCATCTTCCGGAGGTATCCCTTAGCAGGCTCTTACTGCATCCATGGGCATGAGAGGAGGGGTATCATTCTACTGCCGGCACCCCACGGCCCACGGCTAATAATACTTCAGGAGAATTATCAGTTATCAGTAGTATTTCCTAACAATTATCTCATGCCTACACTCATGCCTGCCTTGGGGTGCCGGCAGTAGAATTTTACCCCTTCTCTCATGCCCGTGGATGCAGGAAGAGCCTGCTAAGGGATACCTCCGGAAGATAGGCAGCAGCCTCTTTCCGTGTATCAACATCCCGTACTGCGCTCGCCAATCCGCCTGCCAAGCGTAGTGAGTATGGCAACTACCCCTCATGGATATCCATCAGGGAGGCTTGTGTTCAGTAGTGGATCTTACGGCTGAAATTATGATCTCATGCCTTAACTGTAATTATTAAATTAATTATTCTCTTTGTTACATTGTTATAGATTATGTTAAGACTCTACTTTTCTACCACAGATTTTAGTCGTTAGATATGCCTTCACACCAAAAACTGTAGCATCGTCTTTACATGTGTGTTAACAATAATGCCGACGAAATGACACTGGTTTTGCCAATAAACCAAATTGTTACTGTTACCATTTAATTTTATTGAGCAACCATATTGCATGAACTTTTGTGAAAAAAATAACACACTCCACGTCCAGATAACACTGTGTTTAGAGGTACACTGATCCCAAATGAGTGAGCTCACACATTTCGTGTGGAAACAAAACGGTGCGGTCTCATTACGGTAAGGGCGAATCTAACGATTAAAATCTTTGTTGTTTAATGTATAGGTACCTTTGTTCAAGTCGTTCTTAAAATCACCAGAATACATATTAATATTTAAAAATCGAACATTAAAATAACATTTGAAATACGCTAGTCAGCGATACCGGCCGTCAGTTGAATTCCGAAGGGGAGCAGATTAAATTGAAATTCTCTTTTTAAATTCACCAATAGGGGAAGGGTGGCGCGGGATTGGCTCGGAGCGTGCGAGCAAAATAATCCGCTGACTGATTGACGTGGGGCGAGAGAACGTCAGTTTGAATTTTCAACAATAGCTGTGTTGAAATTTCAATTCTTTTTTTAAATTCGCTGGTAGAGTCGAGTCGTCGAGCATTCCAATAGAGGGGAAATAGGATCATAAGAATTCCGAAACACATTAGTGCTTTGCACTAAAGCAATGACAACTGTCTCTCGCCCTTGACAGTACAGCGCCAACCGCCGACCTGTGTGTACTTTTCCGTACAATTATGAAATATTTTTGGCGGAATTGTTGTTTTTTTTCCTCTCTATTGTGTATGTCCTCGATGAGTCGAGACAACGTATTGGCGATATTAACTATTCTCAGCAATTACAATGCGAAATTGATATTTTATTTATTTTTATTTTATTTTTATGTTATGTTTGAATTTTTCATGTTTTTTACTTTAAACGGTAGGTTTACATTGTTACCATTTATTGTGCTATCATGTTTCACTTGAAAAAAATACACACACCATTTCCAGCTAACAAGTAACATTGTATTAGAGGTACACTGATTCCAAATGAGCTCGCTCACTCATTTCGTGTGCGTTTCTCATTAAAACCGTGCGGTCTTATAACGGCAAGGGCGTATCCGAGGTTTACACGATTGGTTAACTATTTCAACAGAAAAAAACATCCCAAAAGCTATTCAATAAAAACATACATTTTCACTTTACAGGTGAATAAATCGATGAATGCCTTCAGATTTTCTGTACATACAAGTCTATAAACCCTGTTCAAAATGGTAGGTGGATTTTAGATATTTAACAATAGGTAAGTAGTTTTTTTTAATGTTTTGGCGCTTACGACTTTTAAAACAATAAAATTCAAATAATTGTTTGTCAATGGGGTCGCCTTAATGAGTTTGGATACAAAACGTAAGAGCCAAAATTTCATACGAGTAAATACGTAGTTAGCCGTGGGGTGCCGGCAGTAGAATGTTACCCCTCCTCTCCTACCCGTGGATGCAGTAAAAGCCTGCTAAGGGACACCCCTGGAAGATGGGCAGCAGCGTCTTTCCATATTATCAACATCCCATACTGCGCTCACACCCGCCTGCCAAGCGTGGCAACTACCCCTCATGAGGGAGGCCTTAGTTCAGTAGTGGACGTTTTACGGCTAAAATGATGATGATGATGAAATACGTAGTAAGTAATCATAGTCCAAATTACCACTGAGAGTTTTAACTACTGAATATAAGACTATTCATAAATTCAGTAGTTAAAACTCTCAGTCGTACCTATGAACGGCATAATGCAATATCGATTTGAAGACAAAGCAATTTAATTTGATTAGGATCCCGGTAAATTTAGTTATGCTAAGGTAAATTTTGTTAGGCTAGTGTTTTTTTTATTAAGGTAAAGTACATACGTAATGCATATTAATCAATACCCTGCTTATTGCATATATTACGCCACTGCTCTCACCCTTTCTCATTCAAACCTACATATATAGTCTTTTATTTATTTATTATATTTCGTCTTGTTATATCAACCGCCGCATAACTATACATATATAGATATACACATACATAACAAAGCTAAAATTATTTTATGTTTTTAATATACATAAAAGGGGAGAGGTCATTGGTCTCCGAAATACAATCTGTTTAGTTCGGAGCCATTGGAATCAAAATATATTATTGTTAAAATATTGTGTCAAATAAATGATTTTGTATTTGTATTGTATAAAAAAGCCATGCTGGCCAATTGGAATGTACCCCCAACTTTCGATTGTTCGATACCGACCTTCATTGATTCTGATTGATTCATTGATCTGTTCGATTGTTGAACCTTAGTCAGCTTCAGACGTATTGACTTGTTCTTTCCTCTGACTAATAGCCGACTAAGGTAGGTGGCATAGCTGCTGGGCAATCCTAATCCATCTTACAACGCCCCAGGCACTGCAGCGTCCTGACCAGCATAAATACCAGTTGCTGACGCTGTATAAATCATCTACAACTGAATTTTTTTTTGAATTGACAATACGTTGTTGACCGCAGATGGCCATGACAATGTTACCAGACTATGGCGAGCGCAGAAGGCGCCCAGCCGCAAAAGTTAGGTTGGGGCAACAAGCTCAAGGGCTTAGGTTCGAACCACGGCTTAGACTGTTGCCAGATTTTTGTATGTAAGGATGGTTAATTAATTATATTATATTTATCTTCTTTTATTATCGGCGGTGAGCTCGTCAACGGGCAAGCCGAGAACGTGTCTCGGTCGACGGAGAAAATACTGATGTAAAGGTCTTCATTCATTCATCATTTCGACCGTAAAACATCCACTACTGAACACAGGCCTCCCTCATGGATCTCCATGAGGGGTGTTGCCATACTCACCACGCTTGGCAGGTGGGTTGGCGAGCGCAGTACGGGATTGTGATATACGGATAGACGCTGCTGCCCATCTTCCGGAGGTATCCCTTAGTAGGCTCTTACTGCATCCACGGGCATGAAAGGAGGGGTAACATTCTACTGCCGGCACCCCACGGCGGTTCTTACTTTTTTATAATAACCGACAGGAATCCAGTGTCATTCACCTTAACATTTATTACAACACACCTTTAATAATAGGACAATTAATCTATACAGTTTAACAACAAAAACGTTACTACAAAAAGGAAATCATTTATTTGTATCTAATCAGAAGACAAAAACGGGCGATCCTAATATGAACGGTTCACTAGTTTCGGCAATATATTACATAGTATTGAGTCATCGGATGCCATATGGCGGTGTTTGTCGGACATTGCGGGCGAGACCTCGCTGACGACACGGGCTTCGTCCACAATGGAGGTTAAAACTTCAGTTGGAATTATTTTATTTTTATTTATTTCGGAAAACATTACAATTTTAACAAGAAATAGAGTTATAAAAACTAAAGACCATTCATATGGTTTCGCTTAAACAGACTTTTAAAGAACACTAATATGTTTTTTTTATTACAGAAATAAACACAGAGTTCCGTGTAGATTATTTTAACGCAATCTGCAGAAAGAATCGCGTCATTCATGTCCAGAGTAGACAGATGTAATGATGTAAGATGTAAAAGAACTCCATTATTAGAAGCCTAGCGGATCGTTTATTAATATTTTAAAAACTAAATTTGATTATTTTTAAGTTTCCTGATATTTCGGTGCAGTTCCACACGCCATGATCACGGATAAACTGAAAAATATTGCATAATAGTGTTCACAACCAAAAGTTGCATCGTATAATGTTGACACCGGTGGGTGGAAATTGCTATCTAAGTTATGCGCAATAAATAATTTCTTGTGACTTGTAAGTAATTAAATTAAATATGTTTGTATAGTTTGGACAATGAGCCATGAGGAATGCAATAATTTATATTTTTTTTATTTATTTCGGATAACAAACAGCACAACTTTAACAAGAAAAAAAGTAACAAAAAATTGGCCAAGTGCGAGTCGGACTCGCGCAATAAAGGTTCTGTACGATTATTTGGAAAAACAACTTGTTAAAATCACGTTGGTTTATACAACCAACGTGATTTTAACAAGTTGTTTGATAAAAAAAATAGACAGACAGACGGACAGCGGGGTCTTAGTAATAGGGTCCCCCTATATAAATTATTTTCTGTTTATAGTATTTGTTGTTACAGAGGCAACAGAAATACTCATCTGTAAAAATTTCAACTGTCTAGCTATCACTGTTCATGAGATACAGCCTGGTGACAGACAGACAGACAGACAGACGGACAGCGGGGTCTTAGTAACAGGGTCCCCCTATATAAATTATTTTCTGTTTATAGTATTTGTTGTTACAGAGGCAACAGAAATACTCATCTGTAAAAATTTCAACTGTCTAGCTATCACTGTTCATGAGATACAGCCTGGTGACAGACAGACAGACAGACAGACGGACAGCGGGGTCTTAGTAATAGGGTCCCGTTTTTACCCTTTGGGTAAGGAACCCTATAGAGTCCATAGTTCCAAGAAAGAGTCATCGCATGCATTATGGCGGTGTTTGTCGGACCTAGCGGACGAGACGTATCGCTGATGATGATTACACGAGCCTCGTCCACAATGGAGAGAAAAAACGTGGTGAAATACAGTACGAAAAATATGCTAGACTACATAATGCTAGTTTATTATTGTACAAAATTCATTTACTTTAAAATTACTTGTTTGCAATATTTTAATGGTAGGTAAATTAAGCATAGGTATATTTATGTATTTTCCGCACCACGATATTCTGGTTACTCTAACAAAACCCTATCTACAAACTTATGTCAATTCTAAACATTGTATGATCTATATTTATAAAACTTCTCTCTAATGATATAATCACAGACTTAGACTCCATCATGATACAATGCGAATCAACTAAAGATCTAGAAGATTGTAAGACCCTTTTGACACCTGATCATAACTTTAAAGTTATTACATTTAATATTAGGAGTATTCAGAAAAACTTTGATAGTTTTCTAATTGCATTAGCACGCTTAAATTTTCAAGTAGACATAATAATACTGACTGAATGCTGGTTAAATAATCAAACAGTAATACCTCAGATCTCAGGATACATTTCTTACTTTTCTAATAAAGACAGGAACCAAAATAGTGGTGTAGTAGCGTATGTAAATAATATTTGGAATGCCTCAGTAACGGAACCAACTCTAAAACACGCTGACTGCATTGCTATTAATATTCCTAATATGATCAATATATTCGGAGTATATCGTTCACCCTCTAATACACAATATCTTGAAGATTTTTTTAATGTCGCTAGAATCTTACCTTACTAATAATCAGATCAAAAACCTCCCCCTTCTTTTAGCTGGCGATCTGAATGTTAATATTCTTAATACCACTGACAACATACAAAGCCTTGAATACCAATGCTTTATGGCGGAATATGGGCTTCTGCCAGCGATAAGCCAAGAAACAAGAAACGATACCTGTCTCGATCACATTTACATTAGCAATAACATTTCTAAATCTGCTATTGGTATTATTTGTCAGACTAACATCACTGATCACTATATGGTTATATTGGGCTCGAATTTAGTTAGGCCAAAACATAAGCGACTTGATCGTGTCAGGATAATCAAAGACTACGAAGCTATTCTGGTAGACCTTAAAAGTACAAATTGGAATGATTTATATAAAAACGAAGATGTTAATACAGCTACGAATATGTTCACAAACGAGTTGAATAAAATAATAAAGAAACACACAACAGAAATCCGATTAAGTAGAACTAAATATAACCTGAAACCCTGGATTACTCCGGGGCTGATGCGTTGCATGCGAAACCGCGATCGATTGCATTTACAGGCAAGAAAAAATCCAAGAGATGAGTTGCTCCAAATAACGTTCACACGATATCATAACTACTTTTTAAGGTTACTGCGGGATCTGAGAGACGACTTTCAAGCAAAGGAACTAAAAGAAAACCTGAAAAATCCTAAACAGCTTTGGAAGTCTATTAAAAATATCTGTAATCTCTCTTCAACACGTCAAACTTCGTCAGAGCTTCTTTCATTGCCTGGCAGCCTTAACACACAACATTCATTAGAGCTATGCAACACACATTTTTCTACAGTTGGTCCAAAACTTGCACACAAAATTTTAGTAAATGAAAATTCTACGGAGGCGGCTTTGACTCAGGCAGTAAAAATTGATAAGACTCCAGTCGATTCCTTTTATCTGAACCCAACCAACACAGAAGAGGTTGAATCACTCATTTCTCAGTTGCAAAATAACAAGTCACCTGGTCTTGATGGCATTGATAATTCCTTGCTTAAGAATATCAAAACTTTAATCGCTCAACCACTTACACACATTTTGAATTTAAGTCTTTCATCTGGTTTCTTCGCCACAAACTGGAAACTCGCTTCTGTATGCCCTATATTCAAGGGTGGCTCTAGGGTATCCCTTAACAATTACAGGCCTATTTCCTTGTTAAACGCCTTTTCAAAACTTTTAGAAAAGATTGTGAATTTAAGACTTGTAAGCTTTCTTGAATCTCGTAAACTGATTTCTCCCTACCAATATGGTTTCAGAAAAGGTAAGAGTACGGAGGATGCAGTAGGTCTTCTAACGTCTGAGCTGTCGACACAACTTGACAATGGCCGGTGTTGTATTGGAGTTTTTCTTGATTTGGCTAAGGCCTTTGATACCGTCTCCATTCCGATACTTTTGAAAAAGCTAGACAGTATAGGCATAAGAGGCGTTGCTGGAGACTGGTTCAAAAGTTATTTATCGGAACGAAGACAGTGCGTCAAAATCTCTCAACTAGTTAGTAGCCCACAGTCTGTAACTTTTGGCGTACCCCAGGGTAGTATTCTGGGACCTACCCTCTTCAATATCTACATAAATGACATTCATGACCTTGCCATCAGGAACTCCAGTGTAATTTGTTATGCCGACGATACAGCAATCATATTTCACAACAACAATTGGAAAGATGTCATACGGACTGTAGAAGTTGGAATGTCACTGGTAAAAGATTGGCTTTGTAAAAACCTACTCACGTTAAATACCGAGAAAACAAAGTATCTTTGCTTCCACAAAACTGCTGCTTCTGCGCCGCACATCGACATTTCCATAAAAATACACAGCTTTTCATGTACTTCTGGCACCTTTTGTAGTTGTGTATCAATTGATAGAACTGACTGCATTAAATATTTGGGAATTCTCATAGATGAAAGACTTAAGTTTAGTAAACATATTGAATGCCTATCGGCTCGGTTGAGAAAGGTTATTAATATAATGCGAAATCTACGCGATATTGCCTGCAAGGAATTAATCACATCTGTATACTTTGCATTGTGTCAGTCTCTTATAGTTTACTGCATAACGTGTTGGGGAAGCGCTGCTAAAACCTGCATGATTCGGGTTGAGCGAGCTCAAAGGTCGGTGCAAATTATGCTTAAGAAACCATACAGACATCCGACAACAGCGGTGTATAGAGAAAGTGGTGTGCTTAGTGTGCGAAAGTTATTTATTTTAAAAGTAACTTTATCAGCACATAAGAACCTACCTTCATCAGAGCAATACCCCACAGTTTTAAGTAAACGTGTTTACAAGATAGCTAAATCGTCAACAAAAACATCCTTTGCGCAACGTTTTGGTTCATCCCTAAGAGCTCGTGTATATAACAGCGTTGTTAAAGTCTGTGACCTTAGAGAAAGAACAAATAGAGAAGCAAAATATATACTAATCAAATGGTTAAAAACTCTTACCTATGAAGCTACTGAAGAATTGTTGGTCATCCAAAAATAATAAACTTAACTTACCTATTTACAATTATGTAATTTTAACTAGAACCTATTTTTCTAAATTTATTTGGTTTCTTTTTCACGTTTATTTTAAGGTGATGGGTAATTTATGTAAGTAAATTTATAGTTGAACGAGGCGTACCTACTAATCTTAATTTGTCTAACCCTTTTTATGACCCTCACAATACAGGCTTTGCCTAGTGTAAGGGTTGTTGGACATGTCAAAAACATTGTAAATCTTTCTCAACAATATGAGTTTTTTATAGAATGTTATTTAATAACTTAAAGAACTATTTTTGTGTTATCATAGGCTCATTATGTTGTTGCTAAATAAATATTTTTTCATTTTTTTCATTTTCATTTCAAAAATAAATATTCAAAGTGCTGTATGAGGTCTTCAAATTAGATGTAGTTCAAAAACCATGAACCCTACAAGGGTTCCTAGCTCTCGTTACAATACAGTCTTTGGATGCTAATTATGGTGGTATTTTTCGGACATTACCATCGTGTAGATTATCAAATAATAATAAGTTATAATAATCCATTATTGGCTTTAGGTTTTATTCATAAGTTTTACTTGTTTACTTTTAAGGGCTGTGGATTTTGTTAAAATAAATAAAATAATGGACAAAAAATATTTTCGAAAATAAATCTGGTAATTGAGTTTAAATGTTGCGTACCGTCACTGCCGCGTCTTATTCCAAGGCACGCTATAACAACAAGAGTCCTTACTCCTTAACTTAAATGCTTGTTTTGAAATTTAAACTTTTTTGATGATCTTTATATTAATTCTAAAAAGCAAAATATTTCTAGTATTTTTGTATTATCAATATTTCAACGGTATTAAGCTCGAAACTGTATTTGGTCCGATACAATTAGTATTATATTATAAAATAAACATATTATAGAGCAGATACCAATAAAAAAAAATCTAAATAAATAGCCATTCCCGCTAATTAATATGCCGCTAATTAGTTACGAAAGTTACTTTAGTAAAAAAGTTAATAAATAGGATAAAACGTTAATTAGTTAATATCTGTTCTTTGACATGTTTCTTTGTGAATTATGCCAGCCGCGCTACGAAGTGACTTTTAAAAAATAACTCTTACTTTTTTTTGTTTAAGAATAAGACTTGCTCGAAGTATGAACAAAAATGCAGAAATTATAGCTAAGTAAATGTAACAAGTTACAAGTTTATAAAATTAAAAAATTTAGTAACCCCGGACACTTTACATAGTCTCGGAGGATACCACTTTTTTAATATATACCCTCAGTTTTGCAATCTACACGTCATGCCCTTTCATTTTATACCACACATAAATTTGAAAACATTCGATTGTTGACCCCTACTACCAACCCAAGGGGAGTTTCAGTTTCGCATTCTACTCATCATTTTCTTATATTAATCCTCTTAATTCTCAACTGTTAGCTTTAAAAATATTAGAAAACTTGAACTTTTATTTTATTAGGTAGCTTTTTTGTTTCGAAGAATTTTCGCTCAAATAAGTAATGCGACTTACCAAACATACCGGAATACTTTATAATAAATAAAATAGGTTTATTTCAGTAACTAAGTCTATACATTACATTTTATGCATTGGATACCTTTTAAGTACTTAAATAGAAACTCGTACCTGTGTTAGGGAGTTTCGCTTTTGCCTAGTAAGAGTAACTAAATATAGATTAAGTTAATTACAAAAATTATCAACTTAACAACTGTGTGTGTTTTGTTTATGTGTGTGTCTTTTTGTGTATGAATGTTTTTTTTTGTGTATGTATGCTTTATGTGTACGAGAAAGTGTGCGTGTCTTAATATTTATGTGGATGTATGAATGTGAGTATGTTGTTGGAAGGTAATTTTACGAAACGAACTCCAGAAGTTCTTCCGTGTCCTGATAGGAAAGGCTGAGAAGCCAGTCAGTAAGAACGGGTTTAGTTGCATGTTTAGTAAGTGGATAAATATTTAAATTTATTTAAAACTTTAAACCCAAAACTCAATAATTTTCTGTTAAGGTAAACGTTAAAAAAGTGAAGAAACACCTGTAAATGTGTATTGGTTAACGTAAAACAAACCACACCAACTTCTAACAACAGGTCTACGGGTAACTACGGAACCTGGCGATTTTGATGGATTTCCAATAGTTTCATATTAATTTTGTAAATATTTAAAATGTAGATAAAATTTTATACGACTTATAATTTTTACGATATAATAAGTACCTATGCTTTAAAACCAGTCATTTGAAAACCAACAATTAAAAAAGAACACAATTTTCTTTATTTTGTACCACCTTTGTAGAACCGCCTTTAGATTTGGGCTGTGTCGATTACGTCACACAGCTACGGTACGGTACGGTAACGGTTTCACTGTCAAATACGTGAACACACATTTATCTACTTTTGTTTGTTCTTTGTACATGGAAACATTTAAATTACGTAAGCTTTACGTAAAATAGCATGTTGATTACAATAGCATTTTGGTTAATAATTTTGAAAAAATGTTTACGGGATGTTTTTCCTTCTAAAATTGTATTTTGAGAAATAATTATTTTCTGGGGTTATTATGTTTTCAGAAAATTTTATGAAGATATTAGACATGAATGCGTGCAAAATATAAATATTTAAATTTTATATTATATCGGATTCGTAATGAACTTACTTAGCTACTCTTCTAAATTCATATTCCGAAAACATATTAGGTAGCCGGATGCTCACGAGGGGTAAGTAGGCAAATCTGTGTGCCCGGGAAGGGCGGGGTAAGAGCGGGTGTGACGTCGTCCTCGCTTGTGCCGCTCCGCACAGCGCAGCCGCCCGCCGCCCCGACGCTCGCCTGGTAAGCGCCATTACATTATTCGAATTTTAAATTTTGCATTCCAAATATATTTCGTTTTTATTTTCTGTTTATGGATTTTTCGTCCGGAATTTGTTATTTCGAATTAATTCTGTGGGTGAATCGATTACGACCGGCTTTGACGGATTTAACAGCATTTAAGTGTAACTCATTTCTTTATTATTTTAAATTATTTGTATACGTAGGTGTCTTCAGTTATTTTAAAATAATGTATAATTATGTTCAAATATTTGGTTGATGTCTTCATCTATATCTTAGCAATAATTTGTGTCGCTTGATAATGTCAGCGACTTTGCCCATTTTTGGTAAAGCCTACTCCACACTTGGATAGCTGCCAGACGAGTGAATTACTAGCGTCGATGTCAATAACATGGTTAGCTCAATGAATTGTCTGGACAAGGCCGTCAATTTAATAAGATAAAGAACGACATCAGAAGAATTTCGACTAAGCTGAGAGTTATAATAGTGGCCACATGTTCTTTACAAATCATTTAATTTAAATGTATATTTTTGACACCCTTTAGCACAGATTTTTATGATATGTTGTATTAGTAAGACAAACTAAACAATTAAGAAATGAAAATATATTTTAACTATGTAAATGTTATGTAAAGTTTTGAAATTGCAATTTATGCACCCTGCTTATGGTTGGGGTTAAAGTTTTCCTTTGTTTATCAAAATATGATTGTCTTGCAAATCCAAATATAACCTTCTTGTCTAGCCTAAAGGTGTGCTCACACAAAAGTACCTACTTCAATGAATAATTCTATTCAAGATTTTATTCATGCAGTGAACGTTGACATTTTGAAATCTAGGTATCAATAAAGCGCTGTCAGACCATTTTAGGAATCTAGTGCCGCCTTGTCGTGTCAACGTTTCACATGATTAGAAGTGGTTGTGTGAATAAGGCATATTACCTGACTTCTCATAAGTTATGTTTAGTAAAAGGTTTTAATATGGGCTTGAGAAATGTATTCTGCTCAAGTGAAATATCGATTTATTTTGTCATCTTTCTCGTTGAACAGCTTGTCATGCCTAAAAGGTTTCTTGTCTATGGAGTTCAGCTGGCTAGTTTCGTTCAATTCTAATAGATTTTAAACATAATTTTGTTTTTGAGAAATTTGACATCTCTTCCATACATCGCCAAAATTATATTATTCTAGAGATTTCCAAGCGACACCATAAGTCCATTTAATATTTTGGGCTTAGGTCATTTTCCAATATATTTTCAAACTGAAAAGCACTAGCATTAGTTTCTGTAATCTGTGCTAGCAGTCTCAACAAGCCTTAAGACAGATTTTCAAGAGGAGCTATTCAAATAAGGTTATATTATTTTTATTGTATTATTTACGTGATCCAAGGAGTCTGCATAGGGGGTAGGGGGGAGGCGTGGCATCAGTCGATACTCTGGCCTGCACTGCGCATGTGCGGAACCCGGGCCCTGATATTCTGATTTCTTCTTTATGTTAATGTTTGATATCAAAACCTTTCGACTCCCCTTTATCGTTAAGGTGTTTGACAAACACGTTATCTCTTTAGGCAGCTCGTTGTGGCGAAGGTAGTTAATGTCATTTATTTTCGGATATCAATCCCACTGCTGGACAAATAACTTCTCACAAAGCGCTTACAGTCCTTTCAGTTTTTTAAATTAGCTTCAGGCAAGATTATAAGATGCCAGTCTAAAAAAAACTTTCTCATTTATTTTAACTTAAATATTTATATCTATGCAACTTAAATAAAAACCAATCATCTCCGAAATTATATTTTTATGAAAGAAATCATCATTATTGGTACCTCCTATTATTATCCTTCTATTATTTATAACCTACGAACTAGCCAAATATTTTAAAATCTGAAGTAATATTTAAAAAAGTTATAGGTTATTTGCATACTTAGCAAATCATTAGCATTTAAATGAGCTACCTATTTAGAAATTTAATTGAGTTAGATAGATAACTCTTTGTGTAGGTATTATAACATGACAGAAAATAACAAAACTAAAAGTAGATGTACAATTTATAAAACTTCATACTGCAGTTTTATTCACTCTGCAATAAATATTCTACCATTATGAAATATTTACGGGATATTTAACATTACTTGGTGTGTAGTATATTTCATATAGTGTCCACAACCATGACAGTTTCCTAAGTTAAATAGTAACTCGCAATTTTTTTTTTAATAAGAGGTACTTTTTTATTTATTAAAATTACATCATATTAGTACCTTGCTCAATCTATCGAGTGGTTTATTACAAAAAAAATATCAAATTATCTTAGAGGAAGTTCAAAATATTAATAAGAGTGGTTATAAATTGAAAATAAAAATAAACTATAAAAAGTCAGCGTTCTGTAAATCGATGTTAATGTCCAAGTCAAAAGTCATGGACAAGAAGTTTTGACAGCTGCTCATAGACATCCGGCAATAGAATGTCATGTTGCGAACAGTATATTTTTAAAAAACAATCCGAGAACATGAAAGCTTTCAATCGATATTCAGCATTCTTTAAATCGATGTTAAAGTATTAAAGTCAAAAGTCGCGAGTGTTTGACAGCTGCTCATAGACGTCCGGAAATAGGAAGTCATGCTACGAACAGTATTCGTTTAACAAACAAGCCTGGTACATGGAATCTCTCATACCGGCACCCGAGGCTCTACGTGACGGGAATTGTTCGTTTTACGACTTTGTATCATGGAACGACGTGGTACAGTTAGGTAGGAAATTGTTTGTTGTTTCGCTTCTTTCTCTAGCTTATAAATGATTAAACACGTCATAACTATGTATACTTAATTATAATTGTATTCAGTCATTCATTCTTTTAAAATAATCTTTGTAGTAATAATTGGAATTTCAATTCACATTTTGATCGGTACTGTAATGTTAATTATAATAGGGGAAAGTAATATTTTTACAAGTATTAATAAAATATACTGGTAATAAAAAAATATATTCAATGGGTAAGTACAAAAGAAAAAAAATACCATTTTTTTATTTTAATTAACTCCTGCCAAATTGCAAGTTCAAAATCGTCAATCACATATCTTTAGAAGCGAAATAATTACCTATTTTTTTCAATTTTCAATTTATTTATTTTCAATACAGAAACACAAAATACAAGGAAATGTTATAGATAGGTACTAAATAGTATGTGTATAGGTAATTATTTAGGGGTGCAAAACAACAATCTATTTTCTTTTGCAGCCGTGCTAGGTCTAACCTGTGTTACGGTCTGCAAAGTTAGATTATTTTCAGAATCTTATTTAACCAGATACAGAAACAAACTTACCAGCTATCTACGTACAATATGTTTGAAACCTGCACCAACACAACACATAGTCTTTTAGGAAAGAACCCACACAATTGTAAACTGAGTACCTAATCTTCTGCAATGACTTTATCGCTTAATTACCTTATTTTATTATTTCCCGACGTTTCGAAACACAGATCGCAAATGTTTACAAGATACTAAGAACCTACATAGGTACTCAATTTGATGAGTATTAATAACAGTAACTTTAGTTTAACACTTCACAAAGACTAAAAAAATCAAGTTAATCTACAACATATTTTACACTAAATAACTGAGCATACATTAATTATTATTAACAATAAAATCATCAACACAATTGTAAACAAGAGGGTAGGCCTGCGATTGCATCGTGTCGTGTCGTCAGCGTGCGATACATAGTTCTTGCTTAGAAATATTTAACCCGTAGTGACGCACAATCACTTTTGCCATGACAGAGATTAACTTTAATAATTATCCATAATTTGAGTGTGTTTTACAGACTATATAATACAATTTAAAGACATGTTTCTATATAATATATTAGATTTTGGACAGCAACGATTGCTGTCAAATGTTCCTTGCTGTTCTCTTATACAAAATTGACATTTGACAGCAATCGTTGCTGTCATATGCCTGTTGCAAAACCTGTCGCGAGATACGTAATCATCAGTCACCCTGCGGGAAGACTGCTAAAATGTTGCTGACTGGTTGAGGTGGTACACGGACTGACATATTTTTTTAATGTTGTGTGTTTTTGGTTAACTCTATATCATATCATAAAAACATCGATTTAATTTACTTTTAAGTCCTACTTGGACACTTATTTAAGTATTTTATAAAATCTGGCGCCGATTGTACCAAACCTAAGGCATAAAAAGGCAGCATAATTTATACCATGGTAGTTGAAAAAGCGAACCAGGACTATGCAAAACATGTCATACAACGCCATCTGTCTTACAAAGTTTAGCATAATACGAGTAGTTTTGAAATTATGTTGTGAAAAGAAGGGCTCTCATTTTCTGAATATTTTTAAACACCATCTTATTTATTTTTTGGGGACGTAGGAAATAGTAACTAGCGTAAACTTTAGTGATACGATTTTTATTATTTTATTTGATTGCATATCAGGTACTCGTATTTTTAACGTTGGACATTAGACACAGCATTTTCTGGTCTCAAACTAAGCAAAGTTTAAACTTTATAAACCTAAAAAAATGAATATTGTAATAGAATATATTTCCTAATATATTAAATATTTTCTTAAAACATACTTTTCATACACACAAAACACCCTAAATAATTATAAATATAACACGTTTTAATGAGTGCCGTAACTTTAATTGTTTTTGCTTCCAAATAAGTTTTTATGGTTATAAGAGTTCCTCTCTGAATGACAAAAACTCGCGCTCTTGTAAAAATTCAGACTCAGATATCTGTAAAATAATATCCCTCTAATTCAAGGGCTTACAAATCCCAAAAGTCCTTAAAGTAATTCGCGTGACAAACTTTAATGTTAATTAATGTATTTTTATTAACCTAAGTTATTATTAAACTTCCAAAGTTCATAAACAGTAAATAAATTATGTTCTCGCGTGTTCTGTGGAAGCTTTACTTCGGCTTATCATTACCGAGTTTATTGTCTAAAGCGATACTGTTTTATTCGATTTGTTCATGCTATTGGTATTAGAATATAGCAAAAAGATATTAGATGGCATAAATACCATTATTTACATAGTACCATTGTATTCGTAAATAGAATAAGACAAGGATACCATTATACACTTAGATACACTACTTATACATTGTATTCGCAAATATTATAACTTCAAGATTTGTGCTCTTAGTTTATTTATTACAAGCTTATGCCCGCCGCTTCGCGTGCGTTGTACCCGGATAAAATGTAGCCTATGTGTTTAATCCTGGTCAACATCTGTACGTGTGCAGAATTTCAGCTCAATCCATAGGCTAGTTTTTGCGTGAAAGAGTAAAAAACATCCATAGATACTCACAAACTTTCGCTTTTATAATATTAGTAGGATATTCTGACTCTATCTGATATAGATATATCTGATTATAGATAACTTATTTATATTTGTTTTATTTTACTTATAATATTCATTCAGACACACATAACACAGCTAATGCTGTGTTAATATACAAGTATAAACCTGTTTTCGTAAGTCTGTTTTTATTAAGAATAGTTTTAAAAATACAACCAACAAAATAATTTATAAAGAAATGTTAGGAAATATTGTCATCTTTAACATTTTCGTTTAGTCTGTTGATTGAATATAAAAAAAAAAATCTAATTTCAAAAGTAGTTAGATAAAATTCCACCTTCATCTCACGTCACAAAGATTATAAAATTAACCTTATTAATATTAATAAAACAGATAAGGCACAGATTAACTAACGGAAGCTGACACATCAAATGTTTGTATTCAGATTATGGGAACGTATTAGCTCTTATTGTTTGTCACCTGCTCATGCCTACGCTGATAAAACTGTTTGATTAAGATACGCTGAAGGAAAAGTGATCTTAGAGTATTAGTAACGTATTAAGTATAAAATAAATTTAAGGTGTCCGCATCATATAGGCATCTATACCTCTACTATACTTACATCATTAGCTATACATACATACCTACAATTACTTTAAAAAATTAAGTGTTCGTATGTAATCATCATTTCGGCCGTAATACGTCCTCTACTGAACACAGGCCTCCCTCATGGATCTCCATGAGGGGTAGTTGCCATACTCACCACGCTTGGCAAGCGGGTTGGCGAGCGCAGTACGGATGTTGATACACGGGAAGACGCTGCTGCCCATCTTCCGGAGGTATCCCTTAGCAGGCTCTTACTGCATCCACGGGAATGAAAGGAGGGGTAATATTCTACTGCCGTCACCCCACGGCGTATGTAATGTCTAAATATAAATAAATACATTTATCACTAACCTTACCTTACAACCTACACCTCTGTCTCAGGGTGACGGGCGCAATGCAATGCAGCGTTAGTCACTTGCATTGTGACTGTGATCACCGCAGTACTGCAGTTGTAATAAGTAGAGATTACCGCTTAACATCAGGTGAGTAGTTGCAAACCGTACTTCCAAAAATATAATATACTTACGCTTCCCTGTATATATATTTTGGAAATATGCAAATTTGTTAGAAATAATAAACATTTGTATAAAACTCGTGCGGAAACCTACACAACTTGCTCATTACGTTATAAAAATAAATTAACCTTACCTTCTTCTAACATGAAACTGCATTCATATAGTCCATATGTTATGTCGATAAAAATATATAATGTAATACCTGACGATTTAAAAAATGAGATTAAAGATCAACTATTCATTAAAAAACTAAAAAAAAACCCTCATAAAAAAATGCTACTACACGATTGATGAATTCTTTAGTGATAAATTTTAATAAAATTCTAATTAATATTATAATAATAAGTTTTTTTAATTTGACCTACACCAACCTGACCTTTAGTTATTTAACTTTTAAATGACTTATGTAAGTTTAACTCTCACGATTATGAAAACATTTTTATTTTGCTTGCTTTTAAGAATATAATATAACCCTATTATCTAGTATGTACATTAACGATGACGTCTTCCTCTCTTCTATATATATTGTTGTGCCCAACAGGGTCTATAATGCTACCTAACACCATTGTCAACACCATTGTTCCTACATTATAGAACACGTTATAAAGTATTGAGTATTGAGCCCGAAGGCCAAAGCTTGTCTCGTCGTTAAGGCGAATAAAAAAATACAATTAAAATTTTTGGTGTTTTTTCAATGGCGGAGAGTAGATGTAAACATAAAAATGTAGGTAAGGTTCGACTCGTTAGAAACTTTGGTTTGTTTTTAGTTATTAATATCTTTCTTACTTTTATAAAAGATGATACTTTAAAACTACACCGCTTATTAATGTCAAATTATTATGTACTCGATCAGCATTACATACTTATAAAGGCTCGAGCAGACCGGATGCGTATGCGTAGACGTAAGCGTAGACGTGCACGTACAGTGGTACGTGCACGTCTACTCAGTGGAGTTGTACTGTATGGAACTGTATGAGACAGGACACACCGCTTGCGTAACGTAGACGTGCGCGTCGGCGTACAGTTCCATACATTACAACTCAGTGGTACTTGCACGTCTACGCATACGCATCCGGTCTGCTCGAGCCTAAAAACTATTGCTTAAACTACTTCGTATTAAAATGACTTCAACAGTTATAAGCTTAATTTTAGTATACATAAGACTTCTATTTATACTCTGTAATGTTAAACGGGCTTTCTACTCACGTTAATTATACGTCGAAAATAGGTTTCCAACGTGTTCAGTTCCTCCCAGGGGAACTTTCATCAGGGAATCGAGTCTTACGCGGCGCCTTCTCCTTCCCTCTCGTGCGCTCGCACTGCACTGCTATTTTTTACTCCTATTTATACATGTATATTTCTTGAACTAAGAAACTCCCTCACCTTTCTCATCTTTAAATAATTCTTGAATTAATCATGGCTTTTTCCAATTTTAAACGTTTTTTTTCTTTAGACTTTAATACAGTATTATCACGGACCAAAAATTCCTATAATTGTTCTTTTACTTTGCTACAAACGCTTCCAGCATACCAAATATCAGAGTCGTGAGACCCTAGAGGGTTTCCATTTCTGCTATTTTCATACAAAAAAATATGCTTGCAGAACATCAGGATGTTTTGTATAGGTTCACCTTCAGCAGCATCGGAGAAAAAGGGTCTTGAACGAGTACTGATCCTATAAGGGTTTGAATTTTAGCTCTTGAGTTAGGCACCTTAAATACTAACAAACATGTCTCATGTATTTTTTTACTAGTATTGTTTAAATTATAATCCATTAAAATATTTCCATCAGTTTTACTCAACTTATTAAGTATGATTTCAAACGGCAAATTCCTTTTAAGAAGCAAAAATAATTTGGAGCGTTTTCTTATATTGTTTAAAAACTTATCGTATGTAACCAGTATAATCACGACATGGTTATCTGAAATGTCCAAGACACCAAACTCGCTATTTTATCTTAAATTCCAAAGTGTTGATTCCGACTGTACCCACGTTCCTACACACTGAATCATAAATGTACCTACTCAAAACTAAGCTCTTGGTGTAGTTTTGATTTACTTTAAGGTAGCTATCAACCACTAACTACATCTTATAAACCTATTTAAATATTAATAAAATAAGATTTTTAAGTTCAGGCAATAAACTTTTAGAAAACTAGCCGCATTCCGCGTAGTTCCCGACCCGTGGGAATACGATGATAAAATAATAGCCTATGTTATTATATTATACATAAGGGATAATTTAGCTTTCTAATGGTGAAAGAATTTTGGAAATCAGTCTTTTAGTTTTCGAGTTTATTCGTTACAAACATACGAAATACAATACACAAAATACAAATATTTTCTCTATACTTATAATATTGTAAGATGTAAGATTAATAATTCAACTTCGACTTTAATACTAATCGAATACTCACAAGTAGTGTTTTTTTTAACTTGATTGAATAGACTTGACGAATAGAATAGATTGAATAGATTGTCTTCCCGGGACCATGTTTGGTGCAATCCAAGCGAAACGTCGGGAAATAATAAAGGTAATTTACGCGATAAATACCCGGTTATATGTTTGATAATAATGATTGAATAGAGACATAAAATAGGAACATAGAAGGAAAGCAGGGTCTACAGCACTTGTTTTTATAACTTATTGTAGGTCCTGTTAGCTAAATTATAATCGTGTAACAAGCCGTCGATTCTGTAGTTGCCCTTACTAAAGTTATAATAAAATAATAAGAAATTGGGGTTTCTTAACATAGAACTGTCAATCATAAAATAAGGTAACGTTGTTCTGATTTCATTTTAGAACGGCACGAATCAAATAGTTTTATGTCATTCTAGTCCTATTTACGTAATTTTAATTAGCTTTAGTTAGATAGTGCGCCAACAGAATAGGTGTCATTGTCCGTATCCTAAACCAAACATGAACTTATGTGTAAGTTTATCTATGTGCTTGATAATACATTTAATGCGCTAAAATATTGCCCCTCCTCGCTTGCCCGTGGATGCAGTAAAAATCGAGCAAAGGGATACCTCTGGAAGATAGACAGCAGCGTCTCTCCAACATCCCGTACTGCGCTCAATAACTCACCTGCCAAGCCTGGTGAGTATGGCAACAATCCCTCTTGATCAAGTACCATGAAGTTCATACCTGATATGATGATCATCATCTTCATCTCAACCGTAGAACATCCACTGCTGGACAATGTCCTTCCTCAATTATGGATTTGCAAGATTATGACGGGTTTTTGCCATACTCACCTCGCTTGGCAGGCGGATTCCTCATCAACTGGATGATGATGAAATTATGATTTCATTAAAATAAATTATGCTCGCATTGTAAAGGTAAATTGTTTAGTTAATTGGTGTAAGCACACACTTGAAAGTCTTCGTTTTTTTCTTTAATGGAGAAAAATGAACAGGAACTAATTTTAATATGGCTGTTATATACATAATAAAAGGCAGGAAACAAGCAATAATTTTCGTGTCATTAAACCCTTTAAATACGCTTTAGTTAGGGGCAATTTTAAGCTTTTAACAAATGATCGTGCCATAATTGTTTCGATTGATCATAATCATTTATTTAACTTTTTCCTTGATTGCTAATGAGACAAACTAAACCAAGAATGCAAGCGCTGAGCATTTTTACTCAAATACAGTCGCCGGGTCTTGGATAACCCGAAAGCAAAAATGTCGTTCAATTTATTCCCAAAAATTTAGTCCTGGCTGGTCCCTTTTTGTTGCCATCTGCGCGTCTCGCCGACCCGAGAGTCCAGACAGCTCCACCCTAAAACCGTTTAGACAATAACCTTACTCGTTCGCACCCGTCAAATCCCGTATCGTTATCCTTGTCTAGAAATTCGAATGCCGGGACCTGTCGCCTGTCTCTTTTTTGCACATACACCGCGACTGTTCTATTCTCTTTGGCTCGTGGCAATTCGTGTATTTCCGCTTCCTACACGAGTAGCCGCCATGTTTGGCGGGACTGTCAATTCCACGCCAGTTTGGCGCGTAACTAGCGGGATGAACAAGGTCGGTGTCTTTCCACGTTTAAGTGGTCGTTTGTAGGACCTGCAAAATTAAAATAAGGTGTTTATTGTTTTAATTGAGCAGATGTATAATTTTCGTTATGTGAATAATTTCAGGAAGTACGTGAGCTTCTTCGCAGACCGGCAAGATGCGCAGCCGGGGTCCATATCGATTAGGTAAGCTTGATATATATTGCATCCATATACTTATAATGATCTACGAGTATGACACATTGAATAAAAATATTAATTAGACAAGTTCTTATATCCTACTATAAGCGTATTTTTAATTTTAAAGTCTTCTATGAAAACATTATGGAATAATAAAAAAATAACACTTATTATTTATTTCTTATAGCTACCTACTTCTTGAACATATGTTTTCCCTAGACCCATCTCAAATAAGTCAATAATACCTAATTTTCAGTACACAGGTAGATTATTCAAAATAAGAAAAAAAAAATAAGGGTTCCGTTCACAATTATCATAAACATTGGGCTTAGAATAAAGTATCTTTCACAATTTTTTTATTGGCTTTTCTTATTCAAACAAAACGAGTTCAGCCATAAAGTCCATTTTGGACAATAGTTTCAATGTTTTCGGTGTTACAAAGCATTCCCGTTAATTGTTCATGTCTGAGCACATTTTCTGGGTCAGCATTTATTAGCACTTCCACGAAGGCTTCCGCATTACTCATCACTTCAAATTCAAATAGTTTATGTTAACTTTAAATTTAGTTTTTACCATTATCACTTACCTTATCTTCAAGTTTATCTACATTATTTACTATTAAATGTACATTAATAGTCTGCATATTAAATATGATATGACATCATAGTTCTAATATAATCCAGTTGTTCATATGAATTCAAATGCCAGTAGCAATGTCCGTCATAAAATCAACATCTGTACAAGCGTTTTGAATAATCTAGCTCTATTGTCTCATGATCATTCAAAGCGAATGTAAATTACGCCTCCGGTGGCACCCACATACAGCTTTAGAGATAAATTAAATTTTTATTATGTATATGTAACTTTTGTTATTTAATCTCAGATCACGGTTTTTTGCCTAACTTGTCAAACATTTGGTGTTGATGAAGGTTGTTCAATAACTATTATTTTAGTTAGAAATTTTTTGACGATACCATGGTTCCTTAGCTCGAACCATTCAGACTTTTATAAATGTATTTACTTTATTTAATCGGTATTTTCCAATGATGAATCATCATATGGTGTTAATTGTTCCAATTTCTGTATCAAACGCTCTTTTATTAGCGTTTCATTCATTTAACTTCCTTAATTCAGCTGCTCGTGGCTCACACATTCTCTCGTCTCTCGTGTAAACATCAAGCAATTATGCAGAGCGAACTAACAAAATGTGTAAATGGGCCAATTACCGCCGCTTATGTAGGCTACTGTACAATTAGTGGCTTACTAATAGTTTTCATCACCGATAGCTAGCGATGCGCTATGAGAGAACACATCAGATACCATCCAACTCTCGCGGTGATCACATCTTATTTCAAATTCTAGTGCTGATTTTATTTCTGTTTAAATTTCAGTCACTTCAGTTATTGGATATTTTCTCTTTACAACTGGTAAGTTCCTATTTAATTAACTGAAACGCAAATTCACAGATATAAAGTTAACTTGTATAGTGAGATTTATTAGACAGAAGTAGGTCACCGCTGCAGGCTTCTAGGGTTGAAATATATTGCTCAGAACATTTGGAGCGCATGAAATGTATTGCAATGAGTCTGGAAATGTGAACATATAAACGTTTTCTTTGTTTAACATCGATACATTTAACTTATTTTCAAATAATGCGAGGTTTTCTTCTGGCTTATTTTTGGTGGTTTGGTCCCGTTATTTGATAAATTTCGCGTATCGACTTTTAGAGGTCATAAAGCGATCGCTGGCTTTACAAATCCGGTTTGATGCCTACCTTAACACAAATGATCGCAGGTCTGAATAGATTTTAGTACGTTGTTTAACGGGCCCACTTTTGATTTCGTTTCCGAATTCAAATCATTTCAACGTTGGCCATAAAAAGCGGAGGCTTTTGTTTTATAATATTTCGAGTAGGTGCGGTAATAAAACTCATCATCAGGACGTTAGACCTCCTTACTCCGGCTTCTACTCCAGGGGCTACTACCCCTGGTCAATCGATAATTGCCTTTAAAAAAAACTCGTGGAAAATCATAAGCAGGGCTCGAGCTTTCGTTTGTTTCTCTTTTTCTCCACAAATTTATTTACATTGTTCGTGCTAATTTAACGTTATTTTTGTTATTTCTATTGATTTTGACTTTGTCTGTGATATCGTAACTGTATCTGCCAAATTTAAACCAAATGCTGCTGATACATGATACAGCAAATCATTATCCGTTTGAAACATCCATCACCAATCAATATCACCACTCAATATCACCAATCAAATCACTTAGCAACTAGTGGCGGCAGATTTTGCCAGCTGCCGTTTAGGTATCTGAATCGGGAAGCGTTTCATTTAATACGAATAGGGGAGGTCAGGGTATGCTGGTTGAGTGGGGGCCATTCATTGTCCCGGGGGCGGCACTCATTGCCCGCGTCCGGCGCATGCGCCTCGCCTGACCTACTTGCGAGGCGTTTAGAGCTGGCGAATCACATCGAATTGCCTTTGCAGACGTAGTGACGCGCCGGTTCGATGAACAGCTCGATTAAATTTAGACTTGAGGACATACAAGTCTACGACAGTTGTTCAGCGCTGATAGGTGTGATCGCGGATGAAGGTAACGTTTTGTAAACGTTTTCGGAGACATTTATGTTATTTTGAGTGATGTTTGCGTGAAAAAATGCATTGAAAAAAAAAATAAAGTGAAAATCTTCATGATAAATCTTCTTGCTAATTATTCCGCCAGCTGGACCGAAATGGCCGGCTCAAACACACTCCTCCCTATAAGTTCTTACATGCTGACGTAATATTCGTGAATTACTAAAACATTACGTATCCGCTTGTTTTGTACTGATTAGTGTCATTTAGCATGCCGTATCTAAAACACATTCCTGTCTTGTTAGTC
This sequence comes from Pasiphila rectangulata, assembly GCA_963082625.1. Taxonomy (NCBI): domain Eukaryota; kingdom Metazoa; phylum Arthropoda; class Insecta; order Lepidoptera; family Geometridae; genus Pasiphila; species Pasiphila rectangulata. The sequence continues at coordinate 14,347,996 of OY720244.1, forward strand.
TTCAACACGCAATGTATTTTAACACTTTCCCTTTTATTTAGTATTAACATGCTTACAATACACCTACAATAGGCTTATGCTACTAGTTTGGCCTCAACAGATTATTATGCATTAACTAAATAAAACAGAGCTTGTGTAAGTGAACAAACATTGCTGTCCTTACATGTCTCGAATGTTTATTCTGAAGAGATAAATCTGGTGATCGATCAAGTTTTTTGGGTAGCTACCGATTACTCAGTTAATAAGCCTATTGTAGGTGCTAATATCGATAAAAAGTTCGTGTCATGACAACACTTGATGGATGAAAAATTGAATGTGCTATCTGAAAGCTGTTAGTTATTGACGAAAAATAATATAACATCATCATCATCATCTGCAGCTGGACTTCACCCATAGCTGGGTATATGACTTTCTTATGTTTATGGCACAAATAATATATATATTTATATATAAAACTCTTCCGTTAATGAGTGACTGAGTGACTGACAGACAACGCACAGCCTAAACCACAGAACCTAGAGACTTGAAATTTGGTACACATATATAGAGGTATACCCTAAGTATCCTTGAGGTGCACTAAGGAGGGATTTTTCGAAATTCCCACGGGAACGGGAACTACGCGGGTGTAATTGCGGGGTGTGGCTAGTAATATATATATATTTAATAAATATAATGTGTGATTGTTCTATTTATGTAGAGTTTTTTTCTATTGTTTCAGGACTGATGTAAATGGGCTGCCAACATTGAAGACAATGAAGCTAGATACAGAGAAGTTCATTAAATTTATTACCGACTAAGTGAAATTTGAGCTAACAAAGCTTGATCCGAGTGCAAATATGTTTTATTCGATCTTGCAGTAACAATTAACTTTTACTAATTCAAATTCTTAAGCTGTGTACAATCTGTGTCAAATATTTTTACATACGTTACACAAAAAACCATTAGCTTGAAATAAATAAATTAAAAGTACAAAAACTTTTAAACAAACAAGCTTTTATTTAAACGTACTAAAACGAATAAAATAAATATTTTCTTTTAAATTTTTATGTCAACTTAAAACGCCTTTACACAATTTTTGTGATAAAAAAGCTTGTCGCGAGATTTAAGCAAGTACTCGTATATAAAATGTTTAAAAAAAAAACAATCAAGTTACAGGTCCACAGGTTAATCTCGCGACAAGCTTTTTTATCACATAAATTGTGTAAGGACGTTTTAAATTGACATTAAACCTTAATGGAAAATGTTTATTTTATTCGTTTTAGTACGTTTAAATAAAAGCTTGTTTACTAAAAAGTTTTTTTACTTTTAATTTATTTTTTACTTTTTAGTTATCACTGGACAGTTGGTTTTTTGCCTGTTCATATCATGCCCGCCATGTTGGATCTAAATCCAACAATCTTCATATTTCTTCTTCTTCCAACTCTCAGCAAGCCCTTTGATTTGATATCCATATTGTAAAAGTGCATTAATAAAATAACTAGTCCGCCATCTTGGGTATTCTGCTGGGTACTGGGTGCTTGGGTATGTTGGATTTAGAGTGACGTTATTTCATTTTTCGAATTAGTCCGCCATGTTGGATTGAAAGAGTGATGCCATTTAATTTTTCGAGTAACTCTCAGCAAGGCCTTTCATTTGATACCCATATTGTAAAATTGCGTTAAGAATAACTAGTCCGCCATCTTGAGTATACCGCCATGTTGGATTTAGAGTAATGTCATTTAATTTTTCGAGTAACTCTCAGCAAGACCTTTCATTTGATACCCATATTATAGGAGCGCATTAAGAATAACTAGTCCGCCATTTTTGATGCTCCGCCATGTTATTGCATTGTATTTGCATTGTAGGAGTTTATTAAAAATAACTAGTCCGCCATCTCAGGTGTTCCGTCATGTTGGATTCAGAGTGACATTATTTCAATTTTTGAGTTATTCATAGCAAGAAGCCCTTTCATTTGGTACCCATATTATAGGAGTACATTGAAAATAAGTAGTCCGCCATCTTGGGTGTTCCGCCATGTTGGATTTAGAGTGACGTCACATAGCTGACCATGCATTGTCATCCAAAGAAAACATGTATACAAAATTTTAGCTCAATTGGTTGAAGATATCTGCTTCAAAATTGAGTTGCAAGATTCCGCGAACAAACATAGTTACATTCATACATACATACATACAGGGCTAGCTAAATAAAAGCTTGTAAAATAGCAATACATGAGACATTGGGTCCAGTAGAAATTGTCGTTAATGACTTTTCTAAGGCAAATTCACAACTAGATCCTGAATTTAGGACATAAACTGAGGTTTTAGTTCTTAAACAGCAGTTGTATATTATAAGTTTATAGTAAGTCTAATGAATAAAGCTTAGAAATTGGGCTCTGTAATGTTCTTTGTATTTGTTGTCGTACAAGGCTGCCGAATAATAAAAAAAAATCTAAGGCTGCATTATATTAGTATTTACAGTATATAACCCGTCAAGCGCCTTCGTCAGAACTGGAAGATGCTAACATCTAACATCTGGGGATATAAGCTGCTTTACCTATAAGTTTCTAAGGCTCCTGTTAGCCTTATCTGATATTGAGCACCAATCAAGTTTACATTTTATTCTTCTTTTATCTTAAGTGTTCCAAGGGTTGAATTCTTGTCAGCACAACTGATAGATCATTCTCTATTTTATATTTCGAAAGCAGCAAATTTACACATACAGTTTTTCGTGACGAATTTACTTTATTACAAATTTGCAACAACTCCTTCAGTTGCTCGCACAACGTGACAACAACCTTGTCCTTCACTATTAATTATTCAATAGCTTTTTTAAATCACTTCTCTTTAATCCACTTTTAATTTTTCTATGTACTTTCCTTAACTCTCATGTTGTATTCTTATACAACCAATCTTTCCTCTACTGTTATCTACAGATCTTTTAATAGAAGTTTTTCATATTTTCAGGTATCCTTCACAGATTGGCTACAAAACAGAAACATTGGCCTCAAAATTAGTGCCCTACATCTACCCTGTAGATCCGAATTTGTTTGAAGTAAGGCGACAAATTCGGTTCTAGAGAGGTTTGTGTGGTGCATCACTACGACGCTATGAGACCTGCAGAGAAGGAATTTGAAGAAATGCCGTTGTAACCTCAGGGATTGTAAATAAATTACTTTGCAACTTAGCGGCGGCTTGGGCAACAATCCCTAAATGCACTAAATGGCTTATTAAAAGAATTTCTTTAAAGATTTGACACATCGCAATTTTGTTTTGCTACATAATGTAATTTAGGGTCCTTGTGCAAACGGAGGTGGTCTGTTCTTAGAATCAAACTTGCGCAGAAATATCAAAAGAACTAACGACCGCCGACGCCTCTATTTGCGCGACGTTTTGTTGTAAAGCCTTACTTAGCTAAATAATTGTCCGAGTCACCACTGAAGTCCCATAGACGCGGCCGTCACAGAACTAAATACAGACTTCAGACTGTGCTGTAGTTTAGTTCCGGCATTTGCCGGAAGACTTCAGTGGTAGCGACGACTTCTAATGGGAATTTTGTTTGATAGTTGACGAAAACGTCAAGTATGTCCGTATAAAATATATAACGTCAATCATTTAAAAAATTTATAGTAAGGAAGTAGAATTATATAATTATAATTTGTCTCAACAATGGTTCAGATCTATTGTCTCAAAGGAACGTTTCCATTTAGAATTATTTAAATTTTAAAATTTTAGTATATGCTTTAAAACTTCCTGGCTTTATATATTTAGGGATCTACTGCTTTTGAATAATTGATTTGGTAAATGGAAGCGTATGTTAATGATTTATTTTATTGTGACATAAGTGGTGCTTTTCACATTAATTATACATAATCTGGGTTCTATTCTGGTAGGGTTCTTGTTATCACTATCCGTGTCTTTGTTCTCTTTGTGATTTATAGACTATAGTCTAGACTTCATGTTTGAACTACTTTTTCTTCAAGACTAAACTTAAAATTCATATAGCTCAACTTTTCTTGAATTATTAATTTTGGCATTCAATTAAAAAAAACATAGCCTCAAGACAAGACCACTTAAACTAGGTATCTATTTTAAGTTTTTACTGTGACTTTTTTGTTAGATGTCCTGAAATGAAAAAATTTAATAACTTAAATGATGGAATATTTTAGTTGTAATTATAATTTCTAGCCCTAGTTTAAGATTGGTGCTTTAGGCTTTGTGTCTGTTTTAACCTACACACTACATAATAACCTTTATTATATTTACCTTTATAAGTGTTCACTTATATAATCTAGTTTTGACAATTGAAAGTTATAATTTAAAATGAAGTTCCCTTAGTTGTTATTTTATGTGCGTTATATTTATATGTATGTGCGTTAAATTTATACACTTTGTTCCGCTGCTAAAATTGCATCGATCCCGGTAAGTTATTTCACAAAATGCAAGTTCTTCGTATCACATAAGTAGTCGATTTACTTGCATACTCTTTGTGTTTATCGGTGATCTATAGCAGTTTAGTTCTATTATAGAATGATTATACTAAAATAAATTGTTTAATATATTTTGCCTATGGTCCTATGAATTATTTTGTTAGATTAAGTTAGCCTTTGTTAAGTAACCTCACCAATTAATTATTAAAAACGATGTATATTATGGTACTGCAAAAGACGACCCAGGTTATGTAACTAACCTTATACAGATTGTTGGTACAACCTGTATAAGATAAAGTTAGTTTATTAAATATTTATTAATTATTAAATATATTGCATTGGTATGCATTGTTGACATAATGATTACCTTAAGTAATCTTTAATAATAAATTCTTAAATAGTATACGGTTCTTTTTATTTATTATATACATATTTGAAGGCGTATTAGGAATTAATTGTGAGTGTGTACCTTATTGCATGTAATTGATACCTAATTACAATTAATAAATAAAGTCAATGAAAAATATTCGAATGTTTCTAATCTTCACTTTCCCCCATCTCTTCAAAACTATTTCTGGTAAGTACGAATATTAAGTTTCTGGTCGTATATTTAAGTGAGACTTAGATATAAAATAAATAAAAAATAAATGGTAGAAAGTTTCTAATAAGTGAGTTATGAGATAATGCAGCTCAACCAAAATATATATTATTAACATGAAAACAAGTCGCAAAAGATAAAACTTTTGTAAATAAGTAGTTTATCATCATCATCACCGGCCTATATTAGTTTAGTCCACAGCTGGACACAGCCAAGTCTGCGCATTCTGTGCAGGCATTTGGGGGGGGGGGTGCGGGGCATTGCCCATATGTGCAACGCTGGGCTTAAATAGGAAGTTATCGGACACTAATATAGTTCATAATCATAGTAACGAAACTGATTGTGGTTATACAATCTTCATAATAAATAATAATTAAACCAATGAACAAACTCGACAGCAGTAGGCACATACTTACCTATATAATTGTGTACGGTAGGTACAGTGAGTTGTAAATAGTTAGAGTAGCTATACCAAACAAAATACGTGTCGCAACTTGATGACAGCGGGGGTGCCTGCGCGGGGCGCGCTCGCCCCCGCACACAAGTATTCGCTGCAGCGCTACACGATTAGAATGTCGTCTATCCATACCATCAATACATGCAGCGCTAGATCGCTAATAGAGAATAGTTTTCTCGCGACCAAAACGTCGTAAGCGCCGTGAATTTCGTGGCGCTTACACGTTTCGTTCAACATAGTGTAACAACATGTCACTCTAATAGATTTTTTTCACCGCAGAAGGGACACTTCAGACAGCTATTAATGCGGTAATGTTAATGCAGTAGGTACCTATGAATATTATTTTCAAAACGTAAAAATATTTAAGTAGTTACATTAAATTAAAACGAATCGTTAAGCGTTTAAAGTCATTTTTTTTAAATAAATTGGTATTTTATCCAACAAGTACGTACATAGGTAGGTAGGTACTTACACTAACTAGACCCCACACTTTATTTCACTCTGCCCCTCCTCTCATGCCCGTGGATGCAGTAAGAGCCTGCTAAGGGATACCTCCGAAAGATGGGCAGCAGCGTCTTTCCATATACCAACATCCCGTACTGCGCTCGCCAACCCGCCTGCCATGAGGGAGGCCTTTGTTCATTAGTGGACGTTTTTTGGCTGAAATGATGATGATTATCTAGCCCAAAACTAAGCAGAGCTCTTGTTATGGCTACTAGATAACTGATATAATAAATACAATACATAAATACCTATTTATTTATTATTATACGTAGAAAATGACCTGAACACCCAGAACAAATATCTGCAGCGATCACTAAACATTTGTCCCAAGGCGGGAATCGAACCCACCTCCTGCATCGCAGGCGAACCTTCGCCCACCACGCCACAGAGGTCGTCAATCTATTACATTAAGAATTTGTTCAGACAACAATATAGGTATAATACAGCTTCAGTTTATAAGTAATGACGATTGCAAAAGATATGTACCTACAGTAGGTACCTAGAGTACCTACTGTTACTGATCAGACAGACGGCATAGGGCGAGTAATATGAGTTAAAAATAATCAGTTAAACCTTTGTCGCCAACCCTTAGTAGGTACCTACACATCCGATCTGTACGAATCACTTTTCATAATCTATGATTTTCAAACAAAATGTCAGTACAATAGAAAATAATGTACAAAAATTAATTTTAGTTGATATTCTGTTTACTTTCCGATGATAAGTCACGCCACTATTTTTCTTCTTCGCAGTTGATTGATTAATTACACGTTTTTAACACACAAGACGGCATTTTTAATTTGGGTTTATTCGCATGCGGTCGCGATGGGCGTCGACGAACGACTAAATGAGTTGTTGCCGGCCGGCAACAACTCATGGCGCAAACTTGTTGTTCGCGGATGTCAATTCTATACGCTAGTAATAATACTTCAATGGGTAGGTACCTTCCTTCTACGTACTAATAGTACCAAATAATTCTGTGAAATTAGAAATTAATCTCGCATTCAGTCTAATCTGGGTTTTTATTGGAACAAGCATAAAAAATAAGCCGGAACAATATTAGTTCATTAATTTAGGCAAAAAATATACTTTGATCTGACGAAAAGTTTATTCATTTAAATTCAACTAATGAGCTTTATTAAAATGACATGTATTCATGGTGACAAAATCAATGTTTTGCCACCCCTCTACTGCCTCAGCTAAGAACACGCCACGCCACCCTAATTTTATAAAATAGTACTTCTACTCGACAATAGATGGCGTTGTTTTTGGTTACACAAAAAAACCATGCGCTCACAAGGTTCCCAGTCAGAAGCCATATGAGAATAAACATTTTAGAACTATTCCCCGATAGATGGCGGTGTACGAACCAAATGTTTAGTAATGCGATTTTCACTGTAAAGATTGTTTGTGAGGTTAAGTTAGACTTTTAGGTGGCGCCAACAGCTCTACATTGAAAGTTCTATCGTTCAAAAATAAGGAGTAGGACACAAATGATATCGTTTTAAGAAAAAAAAGTACTTTAGGTTGCTTCTAATATTTTTTTTCTGTAGGTTCTATCTACCAACAATATCAATAAAGCCCTTATACTTTTCCGTTTAAGTCTTTTACTTGCCAGTTGTGAATACTCAATAATGAATATACCTCTAATAATGTTTATTGAATTGAATAATGTTTACTTGTTTATGAATAATGTTTACTTGTATAACAAGAAAACTGCATGAAAAGCCTTTTAAATATTTTTCTTTTTTAATTAAAACCCCGAAATCACAACAACTCGTTAACCGTTATTATTAAGATCTTACCCTCCCCCTGCTAGTTACAAAATGTGTTTCGGCAAGGCTTGATCTCTCTAACAACATGCACATATAAAAATACATTCTAAAGAAGCCATTCAGAGGTGAAGACCTTCTGCTCGGTGGTCGTGTTGGCTACCATGTCATCTTGAGAAATAGCCTTTCTGCATTTGTAGTCGTTTTGCGATCTAGTCCTTATGCAGAACAGGTCATTTTGTAAATCCAGTCGTTTTGAAACGACCCGTACATACATAATACTTTACTTTCAGTTCAAAAGATAGATTTATAATAAATAAAAATAGTTAAAAGATTCACTACTCTAGAATTTAGCAATCTTCTAATCACTTAATCTAGGTAAAGGTAAGCACTTTCTATAATTCCATCCAGAACGAACAATTCCAGCGGTACCAGGAATGTATACGCGCAAGGAGGTAAGATTAATGACCGGCTGGCAGTCGCGGCCGCTTGACAAGCGCAGGTGCGCTATTTTCATAATTGGCCCGACCTGCGCCCTTTCAGCTTCAGGGAAGTGGCCATGTGGGTGAAGATAGAGCGCCAGAGTATATATAGTTATATAGTAATATGCGTGTTTATGAAGTGCTACTACAAACTGTCGTGCGGTGCCGGCAGTAGAATGTTGCCCCTCCTCTCTTGCGCGTGAATCCACGGATCCACGGTAAGAATCTGCTAAGGGATACCTCGTGAAAATGGGCAGCAGCGTCTTTCCGTGTTACAGCATCCTGCACTGCGCTCGCCAACACGCTTGTCAAGCGTGGCGAGTATGGAACAACCCCTCATGATGTTTAGATCCATATGGTCCTATGTCCGGTAGTGGACGTCCTACGGCTGCGATGGTGATGATGATGATGATGACTACATAAGTACTTGTACTGACCAAAGTGTTGAACCAATAACATTGTATTAATAGAGGTAGAGACTGCCATAGACTTAAAAAACAAATCTGTCTATATTAGTGCTATATTTTTGCGACGACTTGCTGTGCACGGTTAAGGTACTTTGCGATACAAACACATATTTCCTGTGAATTAGACAAATAAATGAATATTTTTATTAAATATATTTTTAAAGAACATATTAAAAGTTTTTCTTAAGTTTATATTCTAGTTGACGTGCAAGTATGTTTGTTTGTTAAGTTTTCTCTCCAAAACGGCTGAACCGATTTTAAATATTTTTTTACCAAGAAATAGGACCTATGACATAAGCATACTTTTCGTGGCGATGGTTAAACTTAAAGGGATAGGGGATTTAATTTTTTACGGAGAAAATAACCCATATTCATTATGGCGATAAATACATGATCAGAAATTGCCATTGTCTCATAATATTAAGTAGGTACAGAATGTATGCTTGACAAAGTGTCAACCTGTAAAACAAATTTTGTTTTTAGCATGTAAATTCAAGTATATTAGGATTTATTGATTACAAATGAACAAAATATTAAAAGACACTACAAAAAATATACAAAATACTTTATTTTCTTTATTTTCAATATATAAATATATTGAAAATCTCCATAAAAGTAAAAATATCTGTATTAGGGATCTCATTCTTCCCTGATAACATTTTGAATTTTACTTAAGTTTGTTAGGATAGAGATAACGTCATAACTATGTTTATAAAAAACTACGTGTGTGTCAAGCTTTACATAATAAAGTTTAAAATCAGCTTCCCCAAATTAATAACCATATCTTATAGATGCATAGTCCACACTATTATCCATCATCAACCCTACAAGACAACGGATTACACTACACTAGTATACCTTAGCACAAGGGATGTCACTCAACTGAAATCTCGGGCTCATCGTACAAATGAGTAATATTTATCATCTACGTGGCCATATTTACTTATCTGCTTAATATTTGGAGCTTAAGATTTGTAGTGTGCTTAAGAACGTAGTCCAGATAATGTACGATGAAGTTAAAGGAGGTTTATTAAACGAAACAGATTCTATTTCAAAATAAATGTAAGATATACTAGTCCCTTTTAAAATACGGAAATAACGTCACGCTGGCCCGCGCTAGGATCTCATGATGAGGATTTTATTTAAAATCTAAACGTGTCGGAATAAACTTTGACGTTACATTACGAGTCTATTCCAGTTGACATCCACTGCTGGGCAAAGGCCTCCCTCATTGATCACTACACAACTACACGTATAGATCACTACACAGTAATGATCATAAGGGGCTGTTCCCACACCCACCACGCTTGGCAGGCGGGTTGGCGAGCGCGTACAAGATGGTGACACATGAAAAAAACGCTGCTGCCCATCTTCCGGGGGTAGCGAGTATATCCTGGTTCAGGCAAAGTGAATAACGAGTTAAACAGGTAACTTATATGGAATAAATCCACATTGTTCGACGCGTAGCGGGCGAAGGTCCGTCTGCGACATAAAGAGGTTGCGGTTCGATTCCCGCCTCGGGACAAATGCCTGTATGATGTGCAGATATAATATTCAGGGTGCTATGGATGTTTTTCTATAAATATAGAAATATCTATGTAGTATAATGCAATAAGTATAACAGTAATCTAGTACCCATAACACAAGCTCTGTTTAGCTTTATTATTGCATTATTTATTTATTTGTTTATTGTAAGACTATCATTACGGAAATGATTTCACCTTTAAAATTAGTATGCGATGAACTTTTTATTTGTAAAATACAAATTAATCCCATTAATATGCTTCGGAAAAAGCTTCGACGTAAAATACTACATGAGTTATCCCCGTAAATTACAAAATAAGTAAATTAATATCGTTTAATTTTGAATCAAAATTACACTTGAATTCAACAACATTGAACAACGTTGATTAACAAAACAACACAACCAAACAATCTGTTTGATAGAAATAACATATTCATTGTATATTTCCTTTTTTTATATTTATGAGTCTCTGAAGATATAATTAACAATCCATAATTGAAACCAGCCAACAGCTAATTAACTAAATTTTAATATAATTAATGGAATCAGGCGTTACTTTGCGGAAATCCATATGACAATAAAATGCAATGAAAAATATCTAGTTTTAATTCCGCTAATGCATTAGCGGGTTAAAAAATTTGAATAATAAAATATACTTTTTTTAATGTAATCCAAAAATAACAGCGCTAATTTATATCGAGAGGTCTCGTGAAGTCACAAGCTGGTACGCGCGCCGTACCTCGGTACAGATTACGACGTCATGAGCCCCCTTCTACAACTCGTTTTATCTTAGTATTGTTTCATAAATTTGAAAAAGAAAAATACGTGTCTATTATTTTTGTATTATTTAACTGACAGACAAAATAGAATTTCGAATGTCATACCCTGTCAACATGCCTATAGCAACCATTTAAAATACAAGAATCAAATTAAAATCCAGCTTAAGGCAACATTTGGCGCAAAAAAAACCCGAGTCAAAAAGTTTCTGTACCTCCACCGCCATGGCGGAAGGGCAACGTCAAAGATCACTATTATACCCGACATAATTAATGAACTGCATATTCAAATACATTTAAAACTATTATTCATGCCTTTTTACGTTTGAAAAGTTCCGACTCTTTCTCTGAAAGGACCTTATCTATTAATTTATAAAAACGTTCGCAAGTCTTTAGGCGTAACGAATACTGAGGGTAAATATTCTTCAACAACAATGGTCTCTTAACTGGTTAAGTAAGGCATTACATCTATTATCGATGATTTATACAGCGTCAGAAACTAGTGTTCACGCTGCAGTGCCTAGGATATTGTTAAATGGATTAGGCTTGTCCAGCACCTATACGAACCTCCTTGCTTAGTCGGCTATTAGTCAGAGGAAAGAACAGGTCAATACGTCTAAAGCTGGAAGCATCGTGAGGAAGCCGCGGGTTTCCTCACGATGTTTTCCTGGTTTTAACTGGTTAGTTGTAGCGTGGTAGTAAGGTAGTTGTAGGGTAGTAGTAGGGTTTGGGTCCTACCTTCGCGACAGATGTGTGCAGTATGTGGGGAGGGACGGTACTACTTTGCGGAGGGAGTTCAGTTGCGGGGTTCCACAGGGGTCTGTCTTAGACCACTCCTTTGGAACCTCGCATATGACGCGGCTCTGCGTGTCGATCTCCCCGCCGGCGTACACGTTGTCTGCTATGCAGACGACACTTTAGTGTTCGCCGGCGGGGACTCCTTCAAGAGGACCAAAGGGCCGAGCTTGGGGTGGCATGCGTCGTGGATAAAATCCACGAGCTGGGTCTTCGGATAGCGCCTCATAAGACCGAGGCGCTATGGTTCCACAAGTTCCCGAGGGGAAGGGAACCACCCAGCTTGTCGGTTGGCGTAGGTGACGTTGACGTCCAGGTGGGGCCGTACCTTAAGTACTTGGGCCTCACCTGGGATAGTCGAAAGCTTCGAAGAGCACTTCAGCCGCTCCGTCCTCCGGATCCAGAGAGTAGTGGGTGCTTTGCACAGACTGCTACCCAATCTCGGGGGACCAAGGGAGGGCGTTCGCCGCCTCTATGCGGGCGTCGTGCGGTCGATGGCACTCTACGGAGCGCCCGTCTGGTCCAAAAGACTGACGGGTGTTAGGCGCTGCAGGGCTATGTTTAGTAGCCTGCAGCGTTCTATTGCCATCAGAATCGTTCGCGATTACCGCACGATTTCGCATGAGGCGGCGAAATTAATGGCGCGGCTCCCGCCGCTCGCCCTCCTGGCTGAGATGGGCGCACGAGTGTATGTTCGTCTCCGGCAGGAGGGCGATGGTGGGGCTGCGCCAGCTGAAGTAGGCAAGAGGAGCGTAGACGTGCGCTTGGGAAGTGGCGCAAGCGGCTCGAGGAGCCGAAGAGCTCGCGCCGACGCGCCGTCGACGCTGTTCTGCCTAGCTTCGAAGCCTGGCTAGGGAGGGAGGGAGCTAACGTCACCTATCGACTTACTCAGGTACTCACCGGGCATGGTTGCTTCGGTGAGTACCTGAGTAGGATTGGACGCGAACCGACACCGCAATGCCACCATTGTGGGTGGGGCCAGGATTCCGCCCAGCACACGCTCGAGGATTGCTCGGCGTGGTGCGTGGAAAGGCGGAATCTGGCCCTCAGGATCGGGCAGGATCTCTCTCTGCCGTAGCTCAGCGTAATGGCGGCTATGCTGGCAGATGAGACGGCGTGGAAGGCGGTGGCCTCTTTCTGTGAGATCGTAATGGTTCGGAAACAGGCCGCGGAGCGGGATCGCGAGAGGGCTGATCCCGCTCGTAGAAGGCGGCGGCGGGGTGCAAGTAACGGCCGTTCCGCACCGCCTGCCCCATGAGGCTACGGCATCATGGGGCTGCGGCATCCCCTATAGAGGACCATCTGGGTCTGCAGGGTAGTCAGAGTTAGGGCTTGGACTATCCCAGACGGACCCTGGGAGGGCGATGGTGCATGATATGGCTATGCACCATCGTAAGTTCCGCGAGACGTAGGACGAGAGGCAGAACACTCCGGAGTCCCTATCGCACCTTGTCCCCACAAGGTGCGATAGGGGCTCCGGAGTGTTCTTTACGAGGAACCGGAGCTCCTAGTGCACCGAGGCCAGCCATAGGGGGGGGGGGGGGGGCTTTAGTGAGTCGTCGGGAGACAACCTCACAAACCCATGCAGTGCTCTTACACAGCATGTGTATCTGACCTAGCAGATTACGCCCCTGTCACCAAAAAAAGGGCAGTTGTAGGGTAGTTGTAGTTATAGGATATGTGTAGGGTAGTAGTAGGATAGTTGTCACCTACAACAACCACTAGTTACAACTTACCCTAAGTTGTAAATAGTGGTTGTAGTAGGTGCGATACGAAGTTCGCCGGGATGGCTAGTAATACTATGAATGCGAATGTTTGTTTGTTTGTTACGCTTTCACTGCTAAACCAATTCAATATAGAAAAGTTAAATACATTTTTTTTTTGTAATTTATTTATTTATAAAGACACTCCTACGACATCTTAACATTACATTCACAAAATAAATTAACATAAAACTGGTCCCGTGTGAGACACCTTTACAGGAGTGTACAGCACTCGATATAAAAACTAGAAACAATATTGTAATAAGATACGCAGAGGCAGTGAATGCCGTAGGGTGCCGGCAGTAGAATGTTGCCGTTCCTACCTTGCTCGTGTATGTAGTAAGAATCTGCCAATGCATACCCCCGGAAGATGGACAGCTACGTCTTTCCGTAAGCGTCTCGTTCTATGCTCGCCAACCCGCCTGCTAGGCATGGCAAGTCTGGCAACAACCTTCTCATGATCAGTACTCGAAAATTCATGAGGGAGGTCTTTGTCCAACAGTGGACATTCTACGGCTGAGATGATGACAATTGGTAGTTGATTTCCAAGATTAGTGAACAACAGAAAAAAATATCCCAAAAACTGCTCTATAAAACATAGATTTTCACTTTACAGGTGAACGAAACCGATTTATTCCTCTAAATTTTCTGTATATATAAGTCTATACACACTTTTTAAAATGGTATTTTTATTTTAATTAGTTACCAATAGTTTTTATTTTAAACGAGAATTGTTGTTTTGGCGCTGACGACTTTGCATTTCAAGCTAGCTTTTCACGTCAGTTAGTGAGCAGGCCCCATTGGTGCGCGATTTACCATTGTAAATGGAACTATTTTTCAAATAATTGTTTGATTGCTGCACTTTAAGTGCTGAAACACGTTTATTCAGTAAGTATTTCCAAACAACTCTATCAGCAGCTAGTGCGGAACAACTTGCGGAAGGGAAGAGACAAAAACCTTCAACGGAGCATTTTCTCACCAGAAAATGTTTTGTGCTTCGACTTTGATAGAAACAGACGGTCCAGATATAGACCTACCCTTCCCCCCGCTGACTTGTTTCGTGCGGGTGGAGAAGAGGAAAGTTTCATACAAACAGGGATCAGAATATGGTGGTAGAAAAGATTTTCCGGGAGCTGTTTTTCACGCATTTTTTACTTTCGATCTTATTATATCGGATTTGTAATGAAACAGGCTACTGCTATAGATATGTAAGCTGGTATATCTACGTTAGTTCTTTATATCAAGTAATATTACCAAAATAAGGCTTCTAATTGGTTAGTGTCTCTACTCGTGTAGAAAAACTCTTAATGGAAAACCTAAGTGCCCAAACTATCCAACATTTCAGCCGTAGGGTGTCCACTGCTGGTCAATAAATATAGGCCTCCCTCATGGACCAAATACGGGATGAGGGTGTTTTTGCCATACTCACCATGCTTGACATGGTAAGCGAGCACGGTACGAGATCTTGGCAGATTTTTACTGCAACCTGTGACTGCATACTGCATGCTGTGAGGGCAACATTCAACTGCCACCCCACGGCACGGTTTTATTAAACAAGCAACAATAATCTTGCATCCACTTGATAAGTGGGTTCACAAAGACAAGTTCCAATCATTTTCCAAGGGCCCTGTGGAGACCTGTAATATTGCAGTTTCCATATCGAAATCCCATTGCAACACTGCACAGAGAACTTTTAATCAAGTCCTGGAGAAACGATTTATATACTACTGTCATAGAGTGTTGACTTGGGAAAACAGATGTAACACACCACCAGTATGAATAAAAGCCACAACTTATGTTGAGCCACAGAAGCATGTGAAAGAGTGAGGTTTCTTCTTCGCTTCTTTCCCTCACTTGGAAAAAAAGTTTTCCGAAGCAAACGAATTCAATTATGTGTTTCATTCAATTTAAATGTGTTTTATTTTTATTTTGTAAATGCATTATAAAAATGTCACGCAGTTATCAAACTTGCAGTTATTATCGTTGTTTGTGATACTTCGACCTTCTGAAACTAAACATTTTAATCGTAAAAGTCCTAGTTTGACGGGCGCGAACAGCGTTAATTTTAGAATTATAACATTTATATTACATAACAATTAATATCGTCTGCTTAAAAATGCCCAATTTATGTTAATGTATGGCGATTTAATGTATACCTTATAGAACCTTGCTAGGACTTGCAGAATTATAACTTGCCAGCATTTTCCATTATTGTCGTGTTTGAAATTGTTGGCCTGTTATTTCGTTGCCAATAATAGCCAATTGTGGTGTTTTTTTTATGAAGCAATGTTATATTTTACATACATATTTTTTTATTGTATATTGTGTATATTTTGTTAATATATACATATATATATATAAATATATACGCACATTAAAATTAATATTTCTAATCTAACCTATTTCCGAGAAATTCAGAGAAAAATAATTAATCGTTGTTTCCGGTGATAACACAAGAAACCTCAAGGAGGCTCCATAGAATTACGTAAATTCGAATGCCATGCCTTGTATTAAATTACCATCTGCAAGTCCTGTCACTACTCTTTGTCATCGCCCGCAACGTCGACCGCTCGCCGCGGGCAGAATATCATTAATCACAACTTTTAGCTGCACGTTCTGCACACCGTGGCTGTGTGCGGATAAAACTCAAATAATTCATACTATAGAGGTTGGTAACTGAAATAATTCATAGCAAAGAGGTTAGTACCTACCTATCTGAAATTTAATTGAGAGTTTTTTCTCGAAGGTTTTTTCATTTAAGGATCTCTGGTTTTCATATGTGGCGTAGCAAGTGCTACGAAATGCTACGTTTACGCATCACGCAACCGTCGCATAGCATTGCGCGCAATTTTTTTGTTTACGAAGTTAACGAAATAGTTTTTAATTAAAAAAAAAATTCTCTCTCAATGTATAATAATTTTTTAAGTAAACTCTCTCTCAAAATGTGCAAATAAATAATCACTTTTATAATAATTGCGTCAATTGGCTATCCCAATTTGCCGCATATGTTATTGTGTTGGAATAGCGTCGAGTCATCTAGTTAGGGGCAAAGTAACAGTAGTCGGAGACGGCTCAACACCATGTGGGGCCCAATTCATGGGAAAATAAATTG
This sequence comes from Pasiphila rectangulata, assembly GCA_963082625.1. Classification (NCBI taxonomy): domain Eukaryota; kingdom Metazoa; phylum Arthropoda; class Insecta; order Lepidoptera; family Geometridae; genus Pasiphila; species Pasiphila rectangulata. The sequence goes on from OY720244.1 coordinate 14,364,655, forward strand.
ATACACACATATTCACTTGGGCCAAAGAGGAATGGTCAAACATTTTGAATAAAACGTTCCTTATAAATTTAATATTAACATCATTTTGCTTGATGATTAGTACTATAACTTTCTATGGGACTGAAGCCATTCTGAACTATAAAACCTCTTTATAATAGCAACATTGATATAATTCTGCTGGATGGTCTAGTACTATAACTATCTAAAGCCATTCCATTCAAAACATAAAAAAGTAAGTTAACAAAAATAATAGATGGTTTCATATCTTATCGTTCAGTAATACAAGCCCAGACACATTTACCGTTAACCCAAAAAAAACTCGACGTCAATGCCAAATCCAAAGAATTTGCATAAAAGAAACAGTAGTTCATGATATATTGCCAATAGACACCGTTTTGTATGAAAACAATAACCCTTTCTGTATTCGCAAACTACGGTTTATAAAGGAAACCCTATAGCTACTGGCTGTTCCAATTTTGAAAGCATAGAGTATGGTGGCCGTATTGCTTGTTCCAATTTCGTTTTTTTTTCTTGTAATTTATGGCAGTATAGGTGGCCTGTATACTGTACAATAGAATTTTGCAAGTCACAAGGCTTTGTAGGTCAGTTACTTCCCTACCGATACTGTAATGGTATCAGAGGACTGTGGTTCTCAAGGCAGAAAATGAAGTTTATTGAAAATGTATCATGGGCTTAAAATTTTATTTTAATTTTTTGATGTGTTAATGATTAGTACGTTAAGGGAATTATTTTTCTAATCGATTTAACTTAAACTCACAATTAGTCATCTCTTATCACAATTACTTCGAACCTAAAGTGACCAGAACAAAATTTCACCACAATTGCTGGACACTTCACGTAGCCAACTTCAAGGCTAGGCAGCCTGGAGCCTAATAGTATTGTATCCCTTATTTCCTCCATAATAGTAATTATAATAAAGATAATAGTAATAGTAATTAAATAAGCATTCTACGAGTAGATCTTTCTAGAGATGGTTAATGGTCTTTGTCTTTTAACCCATGATTTTTTTACTCGTTAATCTTATTCTACATTATTTAGGGTCTGTAGAAGATTATGTCCTTTTCTTCCAACCAAGCATCATGTTGCTTAAAGATTTCGTTTTGTAACAGCTGCTTTCCTATAGCCGTCCTACATTGGTATTTCTGATTAAAAATATCATAACAACATCTGTTAGCAATCATAGATTTATTTACGATAGAAAACTACAATCAGACTAAAACTTACTTAAACCGAGAAGAATATTATTTTTTAAACGTAGGTCAATAATAAAAATAACAAAAAATGTTGAATGAATTTACGTGGGATGGTGCGATGGACTACCCCTCATGGAGATCCATGAGGGAGGCGTCTTCAGTAGTGGACTTTTTACGGCTGGAATGATGACGTGAGATGGTACCACGAGCCGGTAAGCTTGGCCTATCTGAAAGATGTGGGATTTGTTAATATACATAGTTTATTTATATCTGCATTCGTAGCAAAGATAAGATTAGAAATGTATTTATTATACAAATAATAAGTTTATTTGGAATACTTCAAAGTCCAGATAAGTCAAAACAAACAGTTAAACTGCGCTTAGTGAAAGTCATATACACAAAAAGAAGTAACATTATTAGAGAACTTTTTTTACATGTAAATACTTACTCAAGTACCAACTGGTCTCCAAGTTTGAGCACCGCAGGCGGCGGCTCCACAATGGCGCTCTAATGATCGTCTTAACATTCAAATCACCCACGCGCAGCTTTTGTCTCCAAAATGCGTATTTTTCATTCGCACAACTATTTTTCAAGTTGCGTGGTATGGGCTGATTGAAGGATGTGAGGCAACATTCTGCAATGCCTATTGTACCTTAGCTTGAAAAACAAAAAGGCTTAGTTCTGAGAAGTTGATTATTCTTATCGTCATCATCTCAGCTTTTACTTGTCTATTGATGAACATAGTACATAGATTTGCATAATTAGTCGGTTTATTGTTTAGGTATATTTATTTTCGTAGCAACGTGTATTTATATAATTATTACCTTTTGTTCTGCGTACACGTACCCACTTTAAAATCAGTTTTCCTATCCTCAAAGGTTTGCTGGAAGAAAACTCTTGGTAGGGTTAAGCTCGCCTTTGTACATGTCCTATATATAAGCTTTTGTGTATGTATTTACTTTGTGTACAATAAAGAATTAAGAATATATATTTGCAGATATTTGTCTCGGGTCTGAGCGTTTTCTATGTATGAAAAGTATGTATGTAATATAGTATATATGTAGTTATTTATGTAATACTTTTAGTATACTATCAACCATCATGCCCGTGGATGCAGTAAGAGCCTGCTAAGGGATACCTCTGGAAGATGGGCAGCAGCGTCTTTCCGTGTATCAACATCCCGTACTACGCTCGCCAACCCACCTGCCAAGCATGGTGAGTATGGCAACTACCCCTCATGGAGATCCATGAGGGAGGCCTATTCAGTAGTGGACTTTTTACGGCTGGAATGATGATCAACCTTCAACAACCTATCGTAAATATAAGCTCTGCTTACTTTGAATCTAGATGGTGCTATGTGAAAGCAATTTTATTTAATTATATATGGATGTAATTATTTATTTAAATAATACCTTGTATGAACAAGGAATGACTTAAAGCAGTTTTTATCCACTGTCTTTCAGCGACAGTTTTATCGATTTATCGAGTATTTTCAATCGGTTTTAATTTAAAAGCGGCCAAACACTACTCTGAACTTTAACTACTACATAACTACAAAGTCTTTGATGAGTTTGAATAAGTATTTATGAACATGTTGCTTTTATTGTCCTTTTAGCTTCCGGCATTATTTCGAAGGTTGCCTCATAGTTTTTGCTGTTCCAAATACAAAAAAAAACGAGTAGTGTAACACGAGTATGGATGGTCTTTAAATCATATTCAGAAAGTTTTTCTAGGTTCACTAAATATTTTATTAGATCGCTATTAGTATACTATCAGTACATAAAACTTAACATAATACAGATTTTAATCTTACCTGTATAAATTATGATACGTATTTTAACGACTTAGATCGTATAGAATACCAGCCATCTTGCAGCGTTTCAATTGAGAGTAATATTTATTGGGGGAGTAGTTAAGTGTTATGCAATAATATAATAATCTGTAATTTTCAAAAAACGCTTAGCTTATCGTTTTTACAATCGACATAACGCAAGAATCTACGATACCTACTTACCAGATCTTTTGTGCGACGGCCTCTATGTACTGACAAAGGTTCAAAAATAATAATAATCGTACTAATGAAGGGCTATTGTTTCAGTCACGTACGCAAGGTTACGTATTAATAACCGAACTATCTATTTAAATAGTACTTTTTCAAATAAGAACGAATACAATGTGAAAGTCTAATTTTGAAATTTTATTTTCGTTCAGTTATTTCTCAAAGAAACCACCTAACTCGATCTAAACAATAGTTAGATCAGAGTTTTAAAAATATAAATTGAAAATATAAACATAAGATTTTAAAAATAGAGCTTATACGTAGAGAATAGACATTTTAATTTGTTACATTTTTCTTTTTCAACAAAAGGTTTTTTTGAACTCGAAGCAGTTTTGTACCCAAGTCCCAACCCAAGCAGTTACAACTGGAATTCCTTAAAATAATAATATGTGAGAAGGAACTCTGGCTATGCCATATGACATTTAGATCTATTAATCATTTGCACAACTTGCTTTGTGTTCTGCAGGACCGAAATAGTATTAGAAAATAACACGTATCATTAGACGGGTTTGTTTACGTGATTCTTAATATATCTGTTTATTTTTATTTTTAAATACTAGTTTCAATTGCTCACAATGAAAAATTTTAGAAAAATACATTGTTTGAAATATCCTACGATGAAAAACATACAAAGTAGGTAAAAATTATGATTTCATTCAATATTGAGTTTACTTTTACCTCTGCAAATCTTTAGTGGTTTACTAAAGAGGCCAACGCGCGCGTTCACGAAGGTACTCATTCGTCCTGAAGACTGTTTTTTTTTAAATCGATACCTGTCGGCACTATTACCCGACTTAAGATGAATAAGAAAGTGTAAACTAAAAATTGCAGATTAAATGAATAATTAATCTCACGTTTGTTTTAAAAGTGAAACTATGACATTATTCAGTAAACTGCATTAAAATTTAATTAAATGCATCGTGAGAATAAAAAATCGACAAAACCATTAGCAAACGTCTTAACTGAATTCTATTGTCGATGTGAAAATGGAAAACCTTTCGGAATCGAAACGATTTCACGCGTCATAAATATCGGAGAACCAAACTCAGAAATTCCGAGATGAAATCGAATCGGTCCGTTGGCGTCCGAATCGAATGAAATTAATCGATTTGTTTTCAAAAACGATGTCATTATTCCTTGACGGAGAAGGGCGCCGCTGACAGACGGATGTTTTTTGGCAAAAAATGGAAATAAATGGTTGGCCTGTCTAGTACCTATCGAAGATTTTTTTAAGGGCAGCTTTTAACTTTACTTTCGGTTCCTTATTTTTCTCCATATTTACTTTATAGACTAGGAATATCTATGAAAAAATGATTCGACAAACGAAAGGTAGGTAACCAAAATGATTCAGAAAATGAATCAGTGCACATTTACTGGTTGTACCGGCAAAATATATTATTGTAACAATTTACTTTTTATGCTAGCTGTTAGTCTTCCTATTTTTTTTGTTATTCTTTATAACAAAAAAAATAGGAAGACTAATATGAATTATTAAACTTATACATATAACAATGTATTTATCGCGTAAATTACCTTTGAACGACTTTCTTCACGGGACCACGCTTGGCGAAATCCATTCGAAACATCGCTAAATTTAATACAGGTCATTTACGTAATAAATACTCGGTTTTTAATAATATGTTGTGATCTCGAAAGTTTATAAAAGATGTTGTCTTTTATAAACATTATGCTATCTGCAATCGTTTTTTACAACAAAGTACAGAACAACTCGTGCATATAAATAAATATATCTACAAAAGTAACTAAAGCCCCAATCTAACTGTTAATTCCAGAAATCCCAAAGGGCCGAGTGGTCATCACTGCCCTTTCTAATCCACTGGAGCTGTACCAATCAACACTCCCTCGGACGGGCAGGCCCTAGAGGGGGTATTATGGGACCAAAGGGATCAAGAAATTGCGAGTCAAAATGGACGCGTGCGAATTGTGAGGGGCATATCATGGCAGTATTTGCGAGGGTTTTACTTCAGTAGGTGTGAAATGAGATGTTATTTTCGGGCGTACGCAGGATTTTGCACATTATCATTTATTTTTATGTAAAACAGCAGACCTGAAAAGAAACAAGCGTTAAGAGGGGCCAATCCAACTTACTTTTCATACAACCGCTCGTACGTGGGTGTGGCGTCGTAATAGTAAAATCAAAATTTGGAGAAACAAATTCAGTATAAAATTTGTTTCTCCAAATTTTGATTTTTTGTTTGGATAGAAACCTAGATATAGTGTACAAGATACCTGTTAGATCAAAAGTTTCATAGAAAGATCTATTACGACGCCACACCCACGTACGAGCGGTTGTATGAAAAGTAAGTTGGATTGGCCCCTCTTAAAAAGTACTTGTAAAAAATCCTGTTAACCAATTTTAATCTTAATATAATTAAATAAATTATGAAAGGTCTTTGATGCTAGGAAAGTTTGATCAATTTAATCTGACACTCGAAGACGAGACAAAATATTACACTTCACCCATTCTTTCTGCCTCTTTTTTAGGAACCCGTAATATGGTGCAAATTTTAAGAAAACCCATAAGCGTATAGCCGCTTATGGGTTTTCTTACGGGTTCCTAAAAAAGAGGCAGAAAGAATGGGTGAAGTGTAGTATTTTGTCTTCGAGTGTCAGATTAAATTGATCAAACTTTCGTAAAGAAAGAAAGTAAAGAAAGTCATTCAATGTTTTGTTTATAACTGAAGCCACACCGATTTTAATTTACTGCAATATTCCTTACATTCCAAGGACTAAAAGCATTTTTCATCCACTAAGGCCAGGTTAATGGCTACCTACAGTAAATTACAGAAGCAACTTTGCTTTTAAGCGAACTTCAGGTATCCGCATTATTAATTAAAGGCTAGAGACTAATCAGTCAGTCCATTAAGCTTAACCCTGGCTTAGCAGTGCGTTGTTTTTCCATGACCCTTCGTCCGAAATCCCCAAAGTCCAGTGCTGACCACTGACCGCTGAAACAAAGCCTCTGAGCCTACCCAAAATAGTTAGAATTTTAAAGGTCTGTGGTGGCATGAGAGGTCTGTAGTGAGTGGTTGGTTGTGGCTACGACTTTTGTTTTATTCATCGAGGGTCTACCTGCTGAGAGATGCTTTTAATTGGATTAAAGATTGTTGATAAAAGGCTTTTAATGTAAGCGGGCGGAGGACATTTCATTAAGCTATCGATTTTGTGACGCACGCTACTGGTCGGGCTTTCGTTTTGGTACACAGTGGACGGTTTTATAGTTTAAAGGCGGAGCTTTATTGTGTCGATTTGAAATAGATAGTGGGTTTCTATTAATGTATAACTATCTGTTGTGTAGGTAGAAGAAAATCAATTCAAAAGCTTCTTTAATGTGTTCATTGCTCATTATACTGAGACACATTCGAAGTACCAACATAGATTCTTAATTACATTAACTACACTAATAATGAATCTCCATCCATTTATCCAATTCTAGGTATCCTTATATAACATAAGTATGTGCCCCTTACCAAAAGTAGTACACATTATTATCAGACAATTATGTTTTTTATTCTCTACAGCTGCTCTTACCTACAAAAGTAGGTACTTAATTAGTTTAGTGCTTTACTTTGGTTTGGGCTAAATGGCACTGCGTGATAATGTCCAACTTGCAATAATTCCTTGTTTTTATGGCAATGGCCAAGCTTTTGGATACCATCTTACTTTGATACAAGTAAACATGTGGCCTCAGTTGGAGCACGCTTGTCTAAAAAGAACCTAATTAATTCACTCTGGCCTTAATTAAGTTTGGGAACATTTAAAGCATTTTTTGAAATCTAAGCATTCAAGCTTGAAACGTAAAGTATCATCATCATCATCATCGTGTCAGCCGTAAAACGTCCACTACTGAAGACATGCCTCTCTCATGGATCTCTATCTAAGTATATGGTTAAAAAATAATCATTAAACAAGATAATGAACGACACTTTCGAACGTCATATGAGAAGGTTGGCATTTCGATAATTACGTCCGGAATATCATAATCATTATTTGATTTAATTGTGTACCTTTGCCGCCACCGGGACATTTTTAAACGAGGTAAATCAAATTACTTTGAATCATTTTTATTTATTTAACACATAGCAAATTGTGTATATTTTTTGTCACAATTAAATAAAAAATAGCTTAGATACGAGTAAGTATAATGATTTAAACACAAAAATACGAGTAAGGTTACCCCTCAGCATTTGCTACAGCAGTTTAATAGTAGTCTAATTTGGCTCTAAGTCCATTTTTTTCCTAATGATACTTATAACAACGTTGAATTATGTACAATCTCTACTAACGCCGTATCAAAGTCCTAATTCTGCTTACAGCTATAAGTTATATTATGTACCTACTAACTAGTACCTACTAACTATTATCTACCAAGCTACATTATATACAGTGGAAGGCTCGGCGCGCCCGTCAGGCGGCGTGTCAAACAGCAGGAGTTCCACGTTTAAATTGAAAAAACAATCTCCCGCCATTTTCGCTCGGCGAACGTAATAAATCTATGTACAGAAATTCTACACGTTATTTATGAAATCTATCAGACGTACGGCTGGTTGGATCTATCGGTGGAGTGCTGGACAATGTAATTGGAACGCTTTGTTTTTTAGGCGCTGGGCACGTTAGGGGATTTATCAAAATCCAAGCGTTTGAGCTTAGAATAAAAGGAACAAAATCGCTAGATATATAGCTTTTAAAAATAATAATATGTTATTGTATACTCCTACTTGTCGTGATAGCTTCTGCCGATAACAAGAGCAGAAATCATTTCCTGACGCTGTTTTTTTTAACACATCGAGTTAAATATTTAGAAATAAAATTATGAGTAGTATATTTTAAACTATGCAAATCTTAAAGAAATACATTTCTTCCACATTCTTTTACTTGTAAATTAAGTACCCTCTAAGATTATTATAAGTATTTTATGAATAAATTTGGATATAGGTTTGATTAATAATTACTAATAAAACCGATCACATTAAAAGTAGGCAGGTAGGTTCATAACTACATTTACGAAAAGCTAAGTCAAAACTATTAAAAAACATGACCAAATCACATTTACATGGCCAGCAGTGTATGAAACCGATATGGCTATTGTGGTATTAATTGTATTAATCACAGCCAGTGACAGCTATTACATTTTTGGAGCTCGACTTTCGGTTCAGCACGACAAAGTTTCATTTGTGAAACAATGCCGTGTTTCAATGAAACAACTGCAATCATTTCGGCTTGGTTGCTGCGGTTTTAATTATACTCTTGTTTTAGTTGCTACAAAATTGTTGTGTTCGTTCATCGCAGCTATTTCGTTCAATAACCTATATAATTTTTTAGTACGAAATTCAGTTAGCAGATTTTCGTAGCTTGTTAAATCTGTACTAATATTGAAAGGGGTAAGGTTTAAATGTTTGTATGTCATTAGTTATATCTATCCAAGGAGGTTCGTTCCATGGCTTGTTGGCTAGGTTTGCTAACGAACAATGCAGAAGACTAATATAGTTAAATCTTGGAAATGGTTAAAAAGTTTTTTAAAACAATTTCATGTACGCAAAACATTAGTGACAAGAAGTGTTTGGTAATTAAAGAACCATTATCAATTTACTTATGCCCTAACCTTTGACTTTCCGATACTAATATCTTCATTTCATTACAAAACTACTGAAAAACACGAAGCTATGAAGTCGATTAGCATTTAAGAGCTTTTATCCATTAAGATGATGGCTACTTTGTATAATGACTTCATTATGTTGTTTCAAAGCATAATTACCGAGAGACAACGTCTAAAGCGAATTGAAAATTGATTTTCTTGTCGCCTCTTGCAAGATTACTCTTTGAAAATTTATATACACCTAAACTTTATGTAGGTAATGCTTAGAATGTGTTTAGAAGGGAGTAGATACCTACCTATTTTCAGTTGAAATATGGTGGTACAGTGGTTCAGTAAATGCCACGACAAAATACCTATTGTTTGTTTTTAAGCATGTAGGTAATGTCAAAGTCAAAATCAATAAGTTTTTATTCATTAGAGCAAAACGACACGTGGAATAGTGAATTTACAAAAGAAAAACAAAACACATTATAATAAAATTATAATTAAATTATTTAGTAATCTAGGCAACTTATTCTAGATTTTTGATTTAATAGCTATTTGTTTTTATTGATGTAATTAAGTTGGTAATATATGTATAAATATGGAGATGCCACTGGCTCCTGAAACACATTATTAAAATATGGGATTATCGGGTATTTATCGCGTAATTACCTTTATTTTATTCCCGACGTTTCGACCGGATTGCACCTGGTCGTGGTCGCGGGGAGACTGGCGTGCTGAAGTTAACCGCAGCAAAGCGAAGGCATCTTTTCAGACTACCCTCACTTGGTCTTCATAATTAGAAATTTGAGATTTAAGGCCGGTTCACACTGGGACAGCACACTACACTCACTGTATCAGCACACTTTGGTTTATTCACACGCCGAGTACACTTGGCTATCACTGGATTCCATGAGGCAGAGAGTCTGAAGCCGTCTTCACGATTAAAATTAGGATATTTCTTAATTTCAATCGCTTCCCGAACCATTCTCTTGTAGTAGTGCCTCTCGTTGGAAATAATCTTGGGATTGTGGAGTTCGATCCAGTGATTGGGTCCTGAGTCCACTACATGCTCCGCTATAGCTGACTTGTTTACTTGTCGATTTTTGACCGCTGCGATATGTTCCTTAACACGTTCGGCGACTGTGCGCTTCGTTTGGCATGTAAGAACGACCACAGCTGCAATCGACTTTGTAAACTCCAGGTACTTGCAAGGGTACTACATCCTTTGGTGATCGTAGACGCTTAGCCGCTTTTGTGTGTGGACTGTAGACTGTCTTTATTGAAAACTTCTTAAGCAGGTTTCCAATTTTGTCAGTAACACCTTTCACGTACGGCAAGAAAGCTGTTTGTCTTGCAACTTCAGGGTGTTTTTCTTTGCGCTTACGAGTGGGATGCCATCTATTGGTCCTGTAGCCATTCCGTTTAAGAACCTCCTGAACATGATCTAGCTCTCCTGGTAGATGTTCAGGGTCACAGAGGTCATAAGCTCTATTCATTAGTGACTTAACTACAGAATCCAGATGCGACGGATGATGGTGTGACGCAGCATTCAGGTATCGGTCGGTGTGTGTAGGCTTTCTGTACACGGTATGCGATAAGGACCCATCCGAATTCACGATTACTTTAATATCAAGGAAGGCTTAATGCTCCTCCATCTCATAGGTGAACCTTATCTTAGGGTGTATGGAGTTTAGATGTTCAGTCAGCTGATTGACTACCCCGCTGTCTCCGCTAATCACGCAGAAAACATCGTCAACGTATCTCTTCCATAGTTTTATACCGCAGGCTGTCAGATCTATCGAAGTTTCAAAGTTCTCCATCCAGATATTGGCAAGTACGGGGGCCACAGGACTTCCCATAGCTACACCGTCAATCTGGAGGTAATGTTGCCCTTGGTACAAAAATAAATTTCCATCGAGACAGTTCTGAAGGAGAATAGCGTATTGGTCTGGAAGTTCATAATCGCTAAGTCTCTGCCTTACAACATCTAAGCAATCCTTGAGGGGAACATTGGTGAAAAGAGACTCGACGTCAAAGCTAACCAATATGTCTCCAGGTTCCAACTTCATGCCCTTGATGATGCTGATGAAATGGCGGGAATCCTTTACGAAAGATGACCCCTTTCCCGTTAATGGTTGCAGTATACCAGCAACGTGCTTTGCCAGGTGGTATGTCGGCGAGTCTATTTGACTCACTATCAGCCTAAGAGGCACGTTGAGTTTATGTCTCTTAGGCAAACCATATAACTTGGGGGACTGCACAATAGCTGGTCTATGCAGTTTTTCGTAAATATAATCTGTGAATAGGTCCTTATACTCGTGTATCAGTGCCCTTATACGTTTCGTAACTCTAGCCGTAGGGTTGTATGAAACCGGCTTATACACCTTTTTGTTATTCAATAAATTCCGTATTTTAGAGTCGTATTCAGAAATGAGGAGATCCTCATACTTAAAGCTGACAAGGGAAACGCCACCGTAGTTATGAACACGCAAGAATACGACTCTAAAATACGGAATTTATTGAATAACTAGTCTATAATATAATAATAGTCTTGAAGGGCTTTGCGCTCACCCGCAGTGACGTTTGATTTTGGAAGTCGACATTTTCGCAAAATAATTAAAACATCCTGTCTCAGCGTTTCCGCGTCATTCGTGGGTATTTTATTGCGAAGAATGTTCTCTTCAACGCTACTGACTATGTCTTCAAACGGAATTATTTTCGGCGTCAGAGCAAAGTTCAAACCCTTCTCAAGTATGCCGAGTGTGTCATCACTAAGATGGTTATCAGTTAAATTAATAACTGTCTTGGTTATTTGTGTAGCCGACTGTACCTTATTGCGTTGAAAGTTTCTGTCTCGAGCCAACAATCGTTCAAACTTCTTTTCATGCCGCTCGGTACAACACTCATAGGTCCGCTGTGCTTGGTTATACGTTACACGGTCACACAAATCAAAATTACTTATTGACAACACAACACTACACTCCGAATGAAGGTAATACAGGTCACTTTGTATTTTACTAAGGTAGCACTGATCATTTCTAATAATCTGCTTAAGAAGGCGGACACTCGCGTTCCTTAGAATTTTGCTGGAATGTTCTATGTCACTACGCGGTTTTAGTCTACAACACGTAGGCAATAAGACCCAATCACGACATTTTGTTAAAAATGCCAGTGATGTAATCAGCCGAGCTCTTTTGTTCCGCAAGAATTCTAGGTGGCAAACTTTCTTCACTATTTCCGGCCCGTACCGGTTAGCAATAGTCTTTTTTAAACTTTCGCGATCACAACACATTATTAAAAAATGGGATTATCGGGTATTTATCGCGTAATTACCTTTATTTTATTCCCGACGTTTCGACCGGATTGCACCTGGTCGTGGTCGCGGGGAGACTGGCGTGCTGAAGTTAACCGCAGCAAAGCGAAGGCATCTTTTCAGACTACCCTCACTTGGTCTTCATATGCGAGCGAATTAACCTTGTACACATATTATAAGCCACCTTCTTAATACAACGTACTACGTAAATGTTTCCTGACTTTAAAATGGCTTCATATGCTGAACCCTTTACCCTTCGGGTTAGTACACTTATTGAAACACCTTGTAGAGTCCACGTCACCACTAAAGTCCGATAGCCGCGGCGCTGCTATCATAGAACTAAATACAGATAGCTAAATGTACTGTAGAGTTTAGTTCTCGCTTTTGCCGTAAGACTTCAGAGGTGATTTTATCATCATCATCATTTCAGCCGTAAAACATCCACTACTGAACCTCCCTCATTTATCTTCATGAGGGGTAGTTTCCATAGTCACCACGCTTGGCAGGCGGGTTGGCGAGCGCAGTACGGGATGTTAACACATGAAAAGTGCTGACCATCTACCGTAGGTATCCCTTAGCGGGCTTATACTGCATTCACGGGTATGAGAGGAGGGGTAACATTCTACTGCCGGCACCCCACGGCAATTCTATACGAGGTGATTCTACCTCTATACGAGGATCATAATCGTCCTACGGCGGAGATGATGATCATTACTACTGCTGGGCAAGTTCTCTCTTATTTATTTCCATAAGATCCATACACTGAGTATTCTTCAAAAATATCATCTGACATTATTAAACCTTCAGTCTTTTCATATCCATGATTGTAAGTTCTACCACATTTTTAACAACACTGAATATCATCTCAGTCGTAGAAGTCCACTGCTAGACATTGGCCTCCCTAATGAATCTCCGAGTACTGATCATGAAAGGGTTGTGGCAATCATCTCGCTTGGCATGTTGAGGTATCCCTTAGCATACGTATTCTTACTGCATTCGGCAAGGAGGGGCAACATTTGCGGCTAGAAATAATAATACGTATGTCAAAAAGCTTATGTAATTTTTCAACAAAAAAACCGATTTCAATGACTCCTATGATGGTGATGTGATTGTAATAAGTAGGTAGGTGCGACGATGCATGGATAGGTATGATGGTACGTGATGGCTAACTTTCGATCAACCTGTAAGCTTCTTAACATTGAAGAGTTTCAATGGCCATCTGTGGACTTTTTCACTAGTTTCAGTTCAACAAATCATATTTACTGAAATCATATGTGCTTGATTTGTTGCAGAAAATTACAAAAATGTTGTATGTTGCCTATGATATTTATGGAGTTTTCTCGATTTCTCGTGGTTTCCATCATCAGAATTTAGTTTTCATAAAATGGGACTAATCTGGAAGAATCTAGTCGAACCCAAAAATATTTTTTTCAAAATCGCTTCATAAACGATACGTCGTTGCCTATGTCCTATGTCAAGAGTACTGAGGTAAAAATATTAAAGAAGTAAGAAATTAAAGAGTAAGTTTGTAGGTAGAACATTTCAAAGAAATTAATAACCTTATCAAAAAAAATTGATGGACGTGGGTTCGAATTCCACCGGAATCGTAAAATCTTTGTTGTTTTTTTTGCTTCTTTCCCTCACTTGGAAAAATGTTTTCTGATGCTATTACAAATTAGGTATGTGCTTTTTTCATTTCAAATGTTTTCTTGTTTTTCTTTTGTAAATAGACTATTTATTCAACGTACCTTTTTGCTCTGATAAATATAAATTAATTTACTTTGACCTTGAAAAAAAATACAAACAACTTGAAAACCTCCTCTTCTTTTTGAAGTGGGTCAAAAAGAGACATCTATATATTTGATAGACTGCAAAATTTGTCAGAAGCCTTCTAGGCTTCTTTTAACACAAATAAAATGGTCAGACTGTAAATATCTTGTATGCTTAGCCATTCTCTATACCCGAGAAGAGTTCAACTCAAACGCGCGCCTAAGATTGGTTTCACCGTACGGACACAATCATCAATTATGGCCGATTGTAGCAGAGATCAAAGTCGCCGGTACTCGCGGGACAATCACCCACAGAAGTTGAAACGACGTTTCTAACTTGATGAGCTCTGTGGCGCAGCGGGCGAAAGGTCCGCCTTCGACGCAAAAAGTTGTGGGTTCGATTCCCGTTGTCCCGTCGGGACAAATGTCTGTACGATCTGCAGATATTGGTTCAGGGTGTTCTGGCTGTTTTTCTATATATAATAATAATAAATATATTTATATATATATATATCTATGTAGTAAATGTACTAAGTAAATCAGTCATCTATATCATCATAACCCATAACACAAGCTCATAACGCTTAGCTTGGGGCTAGATGATGCTGTGTGAATTGTCCAGCACTATTTATCTATTTTTTTATTATCTCGTTCTTTGTCTCTTTCGGGTCAATTAACGGCTAATGCCGATTGGCCACCAGATTTTCATATAATTCCACCAACTCTATTATGTATACATTAGTTTCAGGCGTCCAACATTCGGTTTCTTGTCCTCTGAATATTTTTTGGTTTTATTTTTGTACTTTGATCAAATTAATTTCTTTATGAGACATTAGATTTATACGTATTAATTAAATGGTTTATATTCAAGTGCTTGATTGTTTTTTTTTTACTTAAAATAAAGTTTAATTAATACCTGCCACTATTGACTATCTGCACTGCCAGCAACATCGCCTGCCCATTGGCTTTCCAACGTGCTTATCCATTTGGCTGTCACAGTGACTATAGTTCTTCTACGTATCTTCTCATTTCTCAATCGATCTCGTAGAGGAAGCCCGAGCCCTTTTCATAGCTCCTTGTATACGCAGCTACGTGCTAACAAATATCGTACTGTACGCTTATGCTGGCGATTGTACCTACTCATGCGCAACGTGAATGTAAATTATGATATGCGTCGCGGAGATCGCGTGAAAATAAGGTTGGCTTGATGACAAGTTGAGATAGAGTGGATGTCGCTGATTCGTTCGAACGTTTGTTCCTTATATGCTAGAATTATGCAAATCTTGTAATCTAGGCACAAATAAAAGATCATAAAAGTATCACTAGAAGAAAAATATTATGATTCGATTTTAAGAAAATAGTCCCTGTGTAACTAACCGGTTCCCGCAATCCGCCCCACACGATCTCGTTATCTGATCAATAATGTTTGCTCTAAGCTATTTTTTGAGGAGTAAGTAGTCATAGACTATATCATCATTTTTATCAACAGCCAACTTTTAACTGTCCCACAGTTAAATGTTTATTTTCTAAAATAGTAACATTTATTCATGGGTGTATATTTTGCCATTCCAATGAATACTTGCCATGGCGTGCCGGTGCAGTAGAATGTTGTACCTCCTCTCTTGCCCGTGGATGCAGATAAAATCTGCCAAGGAATACCTCTGGAAGATGAGCAGCAGCGTCTTTCCGTGTATCAACATCCCGTAATGCGCTCGCAAACCCGCCTGCCAAGCGTGGCGAGTATGGCAACTACTCCTTTCATGATATTGGAGATCCATGAGAGGCCTATGTCTAGCAGTGGACATAGACAGCAATTCTACGGCAGATATGAAGATGAGGATGAAATAATACTTAGGTAAAACCTACCAATTAACGAATTATTTACATGTTATAATATTAAACTTGTAAGAAGTCCATGGTGTCAATACGAGCAAAACTGAGGCAGGTTTGCAGTTGTACAAAGGTTTTCTTGAACTTACCAAAGCCACGGACCAAATTTCCATTAGCCAAAGAAACCTTACATACAATAGTAACTAGGTTAACGGACATGAAGTCATTCTCCTCAAAACAAAAGCAAGTCGTGAGGCACCAAGCTGATTTGATGTATTCTCCGCAAAACGTGGGCATGCGT
The DNA here is from genome assembly GCA_963082625.1 of Pasiphila rectangulata. Classification (NCBI taxonomy): domain Eukaryota; kingdom Metazoa; phylum Arthropoda; class Insecta; order Lepidoptera; family Geometridae; genus Pasiphila; species Pasiphila rectangulata. The sequence continues at coordinate 14,380,743 of OY720244.1, forward strand.
CGGTATCTACTTTGATTTATTGACCGTCGATGCGCGCACGCAGAAATGTGCTATAGACTAGCGATTCCATCCGGCTTGAGAAATATGACTTTATTAGTCTAACTGTACAAAATGTGTGTTTTTTATTTATTAATTAATAACGTTAATCCGACATGGTGGCTTATCATTTGTTGGGAGTCTTAACTAGCTGTTTGCCATAGAGCAATGCAAAGGAGTGCAGCTTTTTAGGCGTCAAGAGAGCAGATTGAGTACGAAACACCACACTCCTGGTTAAAACTGAGATCCCTAATGTATCCAAAAAAGCGGATAAGCTAAACTGGGAATAGGCGGGTCAATCTGAGTGGCACCTGAGACGTGGATATTATCGATCACAGGCTGGGTACCCTTAGAAGGAGACCTAGTGGTTGCTCGAGCAAACGCTGGTGAGATTACTGGATCACTTTGACAGTGTGATCCAGATCAATAGTAGAGTTGGCTGAAGGCCGGGATAGATGGATGGCAATGGGGGAGACCTTTGCCAAGAAGTGTACCGGTACAGGTTAAAAAAAAATATTAAATAGGTTTTATTTTCCTTCTCTTAATGCTTCTTCCATTCATCACGTCTCCTTGCAATGGGCATCCAGTTTTAGACCACGATCTAAGTGATTTCGTAAAGAAGTTAAGCAGCCAATGCGCTGGACGATATGTCATTCATCATCATCATCATTATCATCCACAGCCCGATTTCACCCACTGCTGGGTATAGGCCTCCCTAAGTTTGTGCCATCCACGACAAGTCATTAAATGTATTTAGTAACTGCTTGACCTAAAAGTTTTTTTCTTGGAATATTATTTAGAGTGGAGTCTTCGATACAACTTAACTGTTATTAAAAGCCAGTACTGTCTCACCACAAGTTAAAACATTTCTTATTTTTAAATTCAACTATGTACAGCTATAGTAAAAATCCAGCTTTTGGCTAAAATGCTTCTTCGGGCTGACAAACAACTTGCTTCATTTTAGTATTTAATGGTTCTCACCACTATCGCATTGGTATTATAAAAACTGTTTGTACAATTTAAATACATTTCCTGTAAATTGATCGTTTCCATTGCAGTATTGACAGGCAATAAATTCTGAATTAAAATTATTGCCATGTTCGGTATTGATAAATGCTTCTGTGTTTCTGATCGCGTTAGATAATTATATGCTTTCAGAATGTCAGCACTTTATTAAATTACGAAAGTTAATAAAAAAAATAAAGATAAATTATTCTGAGTGTGATTCTGCGCTACGATCATCATCATCTTTTCGGCCTGGCACCATTACAGCTGGATACGTTTCCTTTCTTGAAATCTGGTTTATTTTGTGTCAGCCATTTCTGGTCCTTAAGTTAATTAGTTTTTGAAGGGTTTGCGATTATTTGGGCTCCTCTATTTGAGCTCACAGAAGTCACAGAGTGAACGGTTTCTATCGGTAGTTGTTTAAGCTTCGTTACAGGTCGTTTGAAGATTTTATTTTCGAGTTTGACGGAAACTACTCTAATGAATCCGTCACTTCCTGGTTGCTCATTCCCAGGAGGTAAATTGTCTTTTTTGATTAAAACAATGTCGTTGATTTCGAAGTTCTTAGTAGGCGTCTTCCATTTTGAACGAACTTGGAGATTAATTTTGTAAATTGGGAATTACTCACGTAGTATACATGTAGAAACATGTCGGAATAATCTTCGACGTTACGTCGAAGACATATATATATATATATAAGTATTCCGACATGTTTCGATTTTTCAAGAAGATCATCATCATGGGATTGAATGCCCGTCCGCGCGTAGGGCCGACATGACACTGTGTCATGGGGACAGGCATTCATTACAACATTACAAAATGAATAGTTGATCTCACGTTAATTTTGAAAGTAAACTTGGAGATGCTGAAGATAATCTTAAGACGACGATAATAAGATAATCTTGACGAGCTCTGTGGCGCAGCGGGCGAAGGTCCGCCTGCGACGCAAGGGGTTGCGGGTTCGATTCCCGCCTCGGGACAAATGCCTGTACGATCTGCAGATATTTGTTCAGGGTGTTCTGGGTGTTTTTCTATATATAATAAAAATATCTATCTATGTAGTATAATGTATTAAGTATATCAGTCATCTAGTACCCATAACACAAGCTCTGCTTAGCTTGGGGCTAGATGATGCTGTGTGATTTGTCCAGCATTATTTATTTATTTATTTATTTATTTAAGACCATAATTTCCAGAACTTGTTCTTCTTGTCTTGTGCTTGTTCAGGGCCTGTAAAAGTTGCCAACGCGCCGGTATGTTTACGTGATCAGGGTTAGTCTGTGGTCGTGATAGTAAAGAATCTCCGTTAAGAAGTTTCCTGGGGTTAGATAAGAGTCCTTAAGGTTCTCAGTAAGAGGAACACAGTACACACACAACAGGACACAACAACAAAGGACGGTAGTTCAAGCACGCTTCGATTTGCTGTATCAAGTTTGTAAATTCTTCATACGTTAGCTTTTGCTCACCCAAGACACTTTTTAAATGTCGTTTAAAGCTTTTTTTCGACAATTCCTAATATGGAATATCTTTTCTTGTCTTTTTATTTTATGGCTTTTTGTGTTTGGTTTTACACAATTTCGCCAGTGTCAAGTTATTTAATATTTTTTTCGTCTTGTAAGATATTTCATAATTTTTGTAAAATCTTGCAATTTTTTGTTTTTTTCTATGAAATATCTAATTGTGAGGATCGAGTAACATTAAGACAGCAAAAAGCTCAAGCTGTCAATTACAGTTGAGTGTCATACTTCATCGTAAAGGCCGAAGATTTAGTAGACTACAAGATGAAAGAGTTGGGATATCAAGGTCGAGGAGTTGGCTTCTCACTATAACGTAAACTTTGGTTCCTTTATGGTACGAATTTCCACAAACTGTCTCTCAAACTATACGAGTCAAGAATACTAGCCGTCCATTCCCGCATGTTCACTTGGGATCTGTGCTGTTGCGAATTCCAAGCAAGTGAGCTATTTCACCTGATGCAATGATAGTAAATATAATCATATTCAAGGTATACATTGCACTTCTTTGAATCAATCACGTATCTTAACAGTTACAAGGCCGCTAAATTGAACCAAATATCTCGTAATCATTATCAATCATCAGACGACAAATGCTTTATCATCGTCGAAAAAAGCGACTGCTTGACCTAATTACATGGTCATCTCGCGATATGAATGAAATGTAATGTTTACAAACATCCTAACCTAGGCTAATGGTAACGACAGGGCGTGCTCAAAGGTAATCAGTGGACCGTTGACCCCGGGTAATGACTGGCCGATGACGTTGCACGTAATGGGGCACGTGCTACACAGGGGCTGATGGGAATCAGGACATATGGGATTTAGGAAGTAATTGGGTCGGTGGTAGGGAGTAGAGAGAAAGCCTAGTAGCAGTTCGCTTCATACTAAGGTAAAGAGGATTTTGGATACGTAGGTCGTAGATTCCTCATCGTAGACTTCTTCCTACTACACCCTAAGGGTCCCGTAGAGGATATTTCCAGTAGAGGATTTTTCTGAACAAAGAATATCCTGACTATATCGTTATGGTTCGTTGTAGGTAGTTCACTTTTTGCTTTTCTGTTTTGAGAGAAAAAACTTTATCACGTTATCTCCTATCGAAAAAAGTTATAACCGTGAAGAAGTAGAGTTATCCACATCAAAACAGACAATACTTTTGCGCTCATGCAAATCAGCAAGTACTGATGTTCAAAGATTAATAACCACAAAATCAGGATCAATGCTAATTTAAATGCTTACCATCAATCATGGCGGACTGACAGCAATGGTCAGTTTTTATTGTTTTTAATTTGAAGCATTGTCTTGTAAGAACCACGTGTCAAATTTTTGGCCGAATCTTGCACCAACCAACATTGAGATGTCATCTCAATGAAGACAAATAGTTGGCCAAAAGCTTCCAATCATTATACCAAGATGACTTTCAAAATGAAAGTGTAAGCGTAAATTGAATAAAATTGCGAATTGGTGTTGTGTCCGAGTTTTGCATTTTTTTCCATGTATTCTGTTCATTAGACATGTGATATGATATGATTAGATATGGTAACGAGAGACAGGCAAAAATGAAAATTTGTCTAAATACCTATTTTAATATAAGTAAATAAATTAATATTTTTTTTTATATTTTACGCCTCTTATTCGTATATTTTGCATACTGATTTCGCTAAAGTACACACGCTTTAGCGAAATCAGTATCAGTATTCGACCTTTATGAAATATTCCAATAGCAATAAATGTCTTTATCTTTATTGTTTAAGTTTATACCGTAATTCCTATCGCATAACTGATTAAATAGTGCTCTTCCACTCATGTGCACATTTAATCTTTAAAAAAACCTTGCGGCTTAGTTAACTTTAGACGTATTGACCGGTTCTTACCTCTGACTAATAGCTGGCAAGGCTAAGAGGATGGTATCGGTGCTAAACTAACAATGTCACTAGCACAGCAGCGTCCCGTACAGTACGACTACCAGTTGCTGATATATAGTAAATGTAAAGGCCTTAGTAATTATACCAAAATACCATTCTATACTTATAACCACGCCTTTGTCACTTGCCCTTTAAAATTATCATTATTAGGTACTACTCAGCTCCATTGAGTTCATCGTGATATTGGTTCAATTGACGTGTCCGTCTTCATAAAGGAAGCGGGACTAACTGTAACTTCATCCTTCGTATTGTACATCATTCGATGCGTTAACTTATCGTAGAGTTTTCCCTATTTGGGGATCCGTAGTAGAAGGAACCCTTAAAGTTTCTTTGTCTGCCTGTCCGCCTACGGATTAACGAAAAGGCTATAAGTCCAATATTAGTATTAGTAGCTGTAATTTTGCAAATTTACATATCAAATAATCACGCCGAGATAACGGTAAAAATTTATCATCATCATCATGCACAGCCCGATTTCACACACTGTTGGGTATAGGCCTCCCTAAGTTTGTGCCATCCACCACGATCCTGTGCCATTCGCATCCATTGACGCCCTGCGATGTGTACCAGTTCGTCAACCCACCTCGCCAACGGTCGCCAGACACTACTATGCCCCATCCTCAGCCACCATTCTGTTGTTGTCTTGCTCCACCTGTCATCACCACGCCTTGCAAGGTGTCCTGCCCAACTCCACTATAGTTCCATTATCCTGGTTCCAACGTCTTGGACTTTTGTCCTTCATTGGATATCGATATTCGAAACTCGGTCAATTAGTTTGATACTGAGCACGGCACGCTCCATGGCTCTCTGTGCAACTCGCAGCCTGTATACAGTCTGTATGCGTGAGCGTCCATGTCTCGGCACCGTACGTCGTGGTGGGCAGAACGCACTGGTTAAACAAGCGGGTTTTCAGGCGTTGTGGGACCTTGCTCGACTTAAGTATGTCATCTAACTTCCCAAAAGCTGCCCATCCAGGTTGTATTCTTTTTAATATCTCTTTTTGCTAATGTTGTTTTCCACAGGATAGAATATGTCTAAGATAGACATATTGATCGACTCTCTCCAACTTCTCAGTTCCTACCATGACAACAGAATCAGAGTTGAAAGAGGGACTCGCCATAACCTTCGCCTTGGTCATATTCATCCTCAATCCTACTTTTGTCTATGCAAAGCAAAGTTCTGTGAACATCTTTTGGAGATCGTCAAAATTTTCTGCGAATAGTACCAGGTCGTCCGCAAACCGTAGGTAAGACAGATTGACACCATTTATATTAATACCGCAGTTTCCCAATCAAGGGATTTCATTACATCATCGAGAGCAGCTGTAAAAATCTTCAGGGAAATGGTGTCACCCTGTCTAACCCCCCGCTGTATTGGAACTGGACTGATGAGATCGAGGACTCGTACCTGCAGAGTGGCTGAAGATCACAGCTCTTGGAGAATATCCACGTACCGGCAGTTGATGTTGCAGCGGTGGAGAGCGTGGAACACGGCCCAATGTTCGACACTGTCGAAAGCTTTATCATAATCAACGAAGGCCATGACAAGGGGCCGGTTAAATCCGTGATACTTCTACATCAACTGACTCACACTGTGTGGATATGGTCGGTGGTAGAATCTGAAAGCCAGCCTGCTCGATGGGTTGTGCTTCGTCAAGCTCACGAGTAAGCCGGATGGTGATAATCTTAGCGAAAAGTTTATAAATTTGGTATAGCAAACTTATGGGCCGGTAATTACTAAGCTTTGCTGTATCAATCTTTTTGTGAATTATGGTGACGATTACGTTTTTCCATTGCTCTGGTGTACGAGCTTCGCTGAGAACTTTGTTAAAAAATTATCAAGCACTTTGATGATAGGTTGACCTCCTGCCTTAAGCAGTTCAACCGAAACACCGTCCTCTCCAGTGGATTTTTCCGTCTTCATTTTATGTAAAGCGTTCAGTACCTCACTCGAAAGAATAGGTGGTATTATTTCCGTGTTTTGGTGGGCGGAGCTCGAAAATCATCCTCTGTTGAATCCGGCTCTGCAGATGAAGATGCATATAAGTGCATTTTGGTCCGGAACCCTAAAAACACACACACCAACATCTACCAAGAGGTCTACCGGGTAACTACGGAACCCTACACATCGCGTGGCCCGATACGCAAATGGCTTAATGTATTAGTATAGGTTATTGTTAGCTCAAGTTTTAGCCAATACATTGGTGTTGATTCTGTTGGCGTACAATCAAACTAAAGCTAGCCACGCTATTACGTTAATTGGACTAAAATAACAATGTAGCTATTTCGTTCTAAAATTAAGTCAGACCAGTTTCAGCAGTCATTTTTTATTTAAAGAAATGCTGGATATTTCAGACAGCACCATTGACCTCAAAGTAAGCAGAGAGCTCTGCTTACTTAAGATAGCTCTATCTTTTCATACATAGAAATATAGCCATTTTCTTTCACAATTTAGGTACGTGCTTAGATTTATACGCGGGATGTATATTGCGTGTCAGTAATGCCACACAATCTTCACATTTCCGGCATTATTTGTCATTATTCAATGAAAATTTTCAACATCTCACAATGGATAGCCGATTTAAACTGTTAAAGCAGCTTCTGTAACTCAGGGAACGCAGTACAAAAGTGTTGTTTTAACGAAAAATCTTATAATCGCATTTGCTTAAGTACTAAAAATATAGACAAGAATGACTGGCACACAATCGGATATCAAGCGGCGAGTCTGACATTTAAATCGTGATCCGCCCCGGTCCCGAACCCGCTACTAGCCACTACTGGTGCCACCGTGCTGACTCAGCATTTCACGCACCTGCTTCGGGCCAAACTTAATGTTTATATGTACCAGTTTAGACTTTGATATCGAAGGCGCAAATGTGTTAATCCTTTGATTTGGAGGATTTGATAAGCTGTTTTAGCACCTGGGTTAATTTAAACATTGTGTTTATACCACTTTATACTTTGATACCAAAGGCGTACATTGGTTTTTCCTATGAAGTGGAGTAAAATGAAGCTGTTTTGGTGATGAATTGGTTGGTTGTATCAATAAAGTTTAAATAGATTCGTCTTATCTAATTATTGTCAACTGTCCGTTGGTTCAGTTGAATGTTTATTCTCGTTAATGTCATGATAATATCGATACGAGAAGGACACATTTGCAGGTCTTTTTGATTTTCGTATGATATTTCATTTTTAAGTTATGATTTTTATGTAAAAAACCCAGAGATTGTTAGTTCTAAAAAAATAAAGTTTGAAATATAAAAAATTAAAAGTAAAAAAAACTTTTTGACAAACAAGCTTTTATTTGAATGTTTAAAAAATAAAAAATAGGGGATGAAAATTTGTCAGGTAATATTTTTTTTCACTTGATTCACGTGAAATTTCACATAAATAGATAACTACCAAAATTATTAAACACGTGTTTCAGCATTAGTTGTAGGGTAGTTGTAGGGAAGTTGTAGGGTAGTTGTAGGGTAGTTGTAGGGTAGTTGTAGGGTAGTTGTAGGGTCCGAGGGGAAGGGAAGCAACCAGCTTGTCGGTTCGCGTAGGTGACGTTGACGTCTAGGTAGGGCCGTACCTTACGTACTTGGGCCTCACCTTGGATAGTCGCTGGGGCTTCGAATAACACTTCAGTCGCTCCGTCGCCTCTCTTCCAATTATCATTTTGTTATTAAAAAGTACGGAGCTTCACATATGTTTATGTATGTACCTCTAATATGTCGATGGTTTATACAACGTCAAAAACTGGTATGCATCTGCATACCTCTAAGGAACGCTGCAGTGTCTGAGACATTGATGAAGTGCGAGTTTCCTCACGATATTTTCCTTCACCGTTTGTAGTTAAGTATTGATTTAATAATAGATATTTGATCTTAGAAAATCTGAATGACGACAATGAGTGGTGGTTAATGCTGCCTTTTTTGAAATTTGTATGTATTTGTTATGATTCCCTTTTATCTGATTCTTAGGTATTCTTAATAATTAGGTTTTTATGACCGAATCTAATATCAATATTATCTTATTATCTCTTTCATCAGACCTTTGTATTACATTATGTATTTGAGGCCATAACTTCAACATAAGGTGTCATGGCCGCACCCAACAGACCTTCGTCAAAACTTTATCTACCGCATTATAATCATACAGCTTGGAGAACTTTTGAAAAAAATAATTTCTTGATCCTCCAAAATCCTCGGCGTAAAAAACGAAAATGATGTTTTTAATCTTACATTTGAGAGATTGACAGGTCGGTTTGGGGCCGCCCCTGGTTCCCTGGTATCAGGTAGAAACTTTGATTAGAAACATTTCAGCGAAAGCGATGTTATCTGTACCCATAACCTTTTTATCTCTATATTTTTAACGGTCTTGGGAAAAGACAGCTGCGTTAAATATTTGAGAAACAGTTTGTGCTTCCTAATAAGTTCGTTTTTCATATTTTCTTTGTGAGTTTTAGTGGATTTTTTAATAAGTATAGTATATAGAGGTAGATACCTAGATAAAGTCTTTATTTTACGTACACCATAGAAAGTAAAAAAATAAGGATACAAACAAATAGTAACATACAATGGGCGGTCATATACCTACATAATAATATTTAAGCGTTTTAATTTGTAGCGTCATAGAATTTTATATTGGAACAATTCATTCAATACTCGGAACTGAAATAAACCTTGGGAAATCAAAAAGAAAACATGCAGTTTAAACAAGTACCTGCTTCAAAAATACGATATCTACGGAATTCGTGTTAAGATTACGATATTTACAAAAATTAAACTACTTATAACTAAGTATTAATGTTTTTAGTCTTAATATTATACTTAATACTAATTATCAAGGGATTATGAAGGGAGTTTTTAGGCGGCTTTGTCAGCTTCAGACGTATTGACCTCTACTTTCCTGTGACAACTAGCTAACTGAGCTGAGAGGATGGTATAGGTGCTTGGCTACCCAACCCATCTAACAATGTTCCAGGCACTGCAGCAGCGTCCCGTACAGCATGAATACCAGTCGCTGACGGTGTATAAATTGTTGGATCTCATTTTTTTTTTTTTTTTTATTTTTCGTTATGTTACCTATAAAAATAAAAAAATAAAATATTTTATATATTTTATTTGATATTTGATTGATTTGAAGAGTAATTTATCTGTTGTTGCTTGGTATACAAACAGGTTACACTAATCAATATAATCTTACTGCATGTTATTATTTTGCAGGATTAATTTTGTGTCAACAGCAGTAGGGCCTATTTCTTCAAGCTTTTATTCCAGTTCTATGTAAGAGGATATTCCGCGAATGCTTCACGCCACATAAAACATGAATCAGAAATGTAATCAATACAACAAACATCTCAACGGATGCACCCTCTGGCAGCCATTTCTCAAATTGGACGCATATACCCTCACAAAAAATATCCAACTAAAACCGACCCCTAAAATTATTTTAGTGAAAAGAAAGGAACTTAATACAGTCCCCACTCTCCCACCCGGCCCACCCCTTGGTGTGTGTGTACTTGTGTTGTATAGAGATTGTGTTTGTGTGTGTTGAACAGCGGCTGACAGCTCGGTACGGCGGGAAGAAAGTGTGTTTCAAGGAGTCTTTTCGGAAGTGGCAAGCAACAGCCATAAAATTAACAAAAAGAAGAAATTTGATTTTAGTGTAACTAGACTAAGACCACATATAAGGGAGATGTTCTAAAGTTGTCTTATGATTTACTGATTATGATCTGTTGACTTCTGTTTAAAATATAAGTAGAAAAAAGGCCCCTAATATTTTTATAGATAACATTATGTCACCAGACATAATGTTTCTTGGCGGCCACATCGAAGCTATGACAAGACAATTCTGAATGATCTATCATCGGCCACATGGTCATTTAATATTAGGCGAGATTATGTCCGAACAAAGGAATATTCACACCATGTTTTTTATGCTATTTGTATCCGTTGAGGACAAACTCGAAAACTCATTAGTCCTCTGATCTAGGAACTTACAGAATTGTAATATATGCAATGATGTGCAAAAACTGCACCGACGTTTTTGACAACATGATAAGTTAAGCAAAAATACATTGACCATATTACAAATAATGTGCAGGCATGTAAATATAAAATTTTATTTCATATTATTTTGTAGCCAATTGTTTGTAACTGACTGAAATAACGTGACACTAAAACGCACCGTATCTAAATATCATATTAAACTTTATACTTACTTTCCCCTTAACCATAGAGCGGTACCGCGCGTCGACGACGTCGGGAAATCAACGCACACATACACACACACACACGTACACGCCATCAGCTCATATATATGTAGGCACGTATGTACACAGAAGGGCATAAAGCCCGACTACTGGCGTGCTATACTTGTTGGTCCGTTTATGGATTTGTGAGGCCAGGATTCTTTTATCGTGTTTCAGGGTAGGTAAAATGGTAGAACATGTTAATATTTTTCCTGATATGAGATTGATTTTGGAATGCTTCATTGGTATCCATGCCCATTTTCAGGTATTATCAACAAATTCAGAATTTAATGGGAAACTATGATAATGTTTTAATCATTTTAACGAAAATGAAAGTGATGATTTCACAAATCGACGAAAACATAAAAGAAAAAAAAATATACTTAATATTCTATAGCACAATCATCATCATCATCATCATCTCACCCGAGTGATGTCCACTGCTGGAAAAATAGGCCTTATGAATCTTAATGAGTACCATGTAATGACCATAGCAAGATACCCCTTGTTAAAAACCTAAAACACTATTTTCGATTCGACTACTTATATTGAGAGTCCTCAAAGATCCCTTCTTATACTTATGTACCTACATTCAGTTGTATCACGTACGTTTGCAGCTCTCAGATCGTATAAAGTATGGATTACATTCGCTTAGTCTTGAGCCACCCTTCTGTATTCGAGTTATGATATTGCCCAAGTTATAGAAAAGGGCGAGTGATTCTTCTTAAAGTTCCAAGTCTTAAAATAATTTTGATTTATTCTTATTTACCCACTTAAACTTACTCAAGCAAGTTCGTAATAAGATTATTTGTTTAGGTAAATACCACTGCTTTAAACTTGTTCCGCCAGCGTATAAATATTTTGTTATTCTTTTTTTTTTCAAATTTCATGTTTTCCGTTTAATAGCTTCGGTAGGTTATAGTAACAAATATGAATATCTTTCTACAATGTTTCACATTTAAAATATTGTTGAGACCGATATAAAACGGCAGACCAACAGACAAACAAAGCGATCACAAAAGCGTCCCTTGCGAAGCTTCGATAACAAAATGGCATAGCGTGTGATTTCTCTCTTAAGTCGTACCACGGCAACATTCTCCGCCATATTTTTGAAACCAGGAGATTAATAATTAATTGCGAATTGTAATTATTACAGTTTGCGTAAAGGAACAACGAACATACCTACACATATTTTTTTTAAATTTTCGTCTTCAGAATCAGAAGAAAAATTAGTCGCTAACTTATAAGAAAAGTATTCTAATCCACACAAATGATATTTTGGTGGATCGTCTATGACATATTATAATTATCTGTTTTTCTCTTACAACTTGTACCGCAGCCACCTCCTCCGCCATATTTATGTAGGGAGGGCGCCCTTCGCAGTCGAGTTGTATTGAAATTTGTCGTCTCGTCGACGTGGCTTCAACTTAGTTCCGAAGCTGAAACTTGCTGACTGGCTGTGGAAGCTTTAGATGTTTATACTGAATTATGATTAAATTTAATGAGTGGGAAATCTTTATCTCATCATCATCATCGTCAACAAAGCAACTGCTGTTGGTCATAAACGTCCATACCCAAAAGACAAAGTGACTAATTAGTGACGACTTATCTGGCATTTTGTATTGAAGCCTTACCCTTCTACGGGAACTTATTATCTATACCTTACTATTTATAAATAGAATCCTAGTAAGCCAGGATTCTCTTTTGAAATTGATTTAAAACTTAGATTCTACTATACTTTACTTTATATCAATAAGAATTAATTTATCCCTATATATAATTTTTTTCTTTTGGTAAGCTAGGATACTCTTTTTAAATTGATTAAACCTGCTACCTCCTGCGTACCTATCAGTCGGCTATTGACTAACTTTATTCATAGTCACAAAAAGTCCGCAAATGCAAGTCGCATTTGCGGACTTCTTGTGACTATGACTTGGGGAGTTGGAACTGTTTTAAAGCCTTACAAGAATGTGTAGAATGAACTTTTAGCACGATGCAGTAGAAGTTAAAAAAAACTTTTATTTACAGATGAGCTCTGTAGTCTTTTTCAAGCGTCTCAAAAACAATAATAAAATTATCTACTATATCTATAAAAATTCAATAAACACATTCATGTAAAGCTTTCAAACTGTTCCAGTTTCACAAGTCATAGTCATAATAAGTCCGCAAATGCAAGTCATCAGCTTCAGTCTTCACCGTTATGCTCTCTCGGGGCTAGCGGACTCACCTGAACTTAGGATACTTCGCCTTTTTCCGTACTTGTAAGTAACAAGGACTCTTAAATGCGTTTAGCGGCTCAAAGTTCTTAAGATAAATTATATTTTTCAATTTGGTTAGCTGTTGAATGTATTTGTTGATTGGTATCCCAAGCCTCTTTCTAACAACACAATAATTTACTGACGATGCTTCGATAGTCTCGTTTCATCATGATCTCAGCCATTTACTCAGGACGTTTACTGCTGGACATAGTTCTCCCTCATGAATTGCCAAATAATGTGTGATACTGAAATAGCGATATGAACCGATTGAATTATGTGCTTTATTCTATTAATTTGGGTTATTTTATTGTTGTAAGCTTTGTTATGTCACATCAATAAGGCCGCACTGAATAAAGTTTATTTTTAATTTTAATTTGAACTAATCATGAAGGGTTTGTTGCCATACTTACCACGTTTGGCAGGTGGGTTGGCGAGCCCAGTACGGGTTCTTGATACACGGAAAGACGCTGCTGCTCATCTCCCGCAGGTATCCCTTAGCAGATTCTTTCTGCAAGAGAGGAGAGGCAAATTCTGCTGCCGACTCCCCACGACACAAGACATGACAGTCTCATTTAAAAGTCTCAAAAAAATTAAAAAATCTTTCATCGTGCTAAAAGTTAAATCTACACATTCTTGTAAGGCTTTCAAACAGTTCCAACTCCCCAAGTCATAGTCACAAGAAGTCCGCAAATGCAAGTCATCAGCTTCAGTCTTCACCGCAATGCTCCCTCGGGGCTGCCGGACTCACCTGAATTATCTAAGGATCCTTTACTTCGCCGCCTTTTGTTTATCACTGGTCTTTGGGGAATCGATTTGTCTTGTGCTTGTTGGTTACGTTGTCTAGTATAAGATTGGTAGGTAATTGTGCTACGATGTCTACTGAGTATTTTGAAAATGAGTTATTAGTTAGAATTTTAATCATAAAAACAAAAGATTAGGAACATCGATTGCTCTTCCCGTGGCCTTTTAGTAGGTATCTGAAAAGACTAACGTGTTATTCTTGTACTCTACCCAGTTTTGTACTTAAAGTCTACAGGAAGAGTAATCGATGTTCATGATCTTTTGTTTCTATGATTAAAACTCTAACTAATAACTCATTTTCAGAATATCTAGTAGTATCTAATATTGATGAACATTTTTGAGTCCAGTTGAACAAGATACAAACATGTGCCAAATGTGTGAAAAAAATTGACAAGGAATTAAAGAAATATGTTCACTATACAAAGCATTAAAATATTAAGCTACCGAGTAATCCTACTGACAAAAGACTCTCCGGGGACATTCGTTGTTTTCTTCAGCTACTCAATAGAGCACGGTAGCGTAATCTTGTTATTTGCATACAAACTTTACGACAATCACTCCTTTGTCTACTAACATTTTGCAAAATCTTAACCCTTTGACGCCTTCGCAAAAACCTTTTTGTATCTTACCGATCTTGACAATAATTTCAAAAGGAACTCAAAGCCAATTTGCAGTTTTTGTCAGTTTTTGCTTGCAGTATTTTTTTGCTTTAAGTATTTGGAGACAAATAGCTTTTTGTGCGTATCTTAATGGCTAAGTATATTGATAGTCTGGCATTGCTAATTGGTTTATTATTGTCTATTTTTACATGTGCCATTTTGCATATTAGCAACAAAAAATGTCATACCTATAATGAACAAAAAATGATCTCGATATTGAAAAACATGTTTTAAATAGTCTATTTCACTAAACCTATTAGTTTGTAGTACACATTACAAAGTATAAAAACACCATAGAACTTTGTAGCAGCTATAATATTTTCGAAAACGAAAAGCCTATTTATAACATTAGAGATCGATAGCACGTTCGTAAGTAAAGTCTGAGATAGCTTGCGTGCCGGCCACACAATGAGCTGCTGACGTTGATTGATGAACGGCATTGAACGAATACATTACGATTTTTGCTTTCGTTTCATTCGATACGAATGTCACAAGGTTATGATATCGATGCCAGTTACGGATTGATGTTGTGAGTCTGGGTGATGTGTGGATCGGTGAAGCGAAAAATGAACTGAATTTCTTGGCATGCCAGTTTAAAGATTCTTACTGTATAAATAACGGTTATCCTTTATACCTACTAATATATTTTATATGTAGCAATATTTAAAGATACATGTCATCTTTATCAATATAAATTATACCACTGACTAATTGTAATAACACCCATGGGTAATGGTAATTCTTTAGCATTTCATGTTCTTAATTCTAATTAGTTATATAAAAATAGCAAATATATTTCATTTGTTATTTTTTTCTGTTTTTGTTTAAGCAGGTTAAAAAAATTGCTATAGGGCATACACCCTATTCTCTGATTATGATAGATTCAGTGAAAATACAAAAAAAAACAATAAATTTGTTACTATGTTTATTGATTTTTATTCACAGTTTTCCTATTTTAGTTACAAAACAATTTTCGTTTTAAAATTAGAATCCACATTTTGTACCTAAGCCTAAGTCATTGTCTACATCACAAAAGTCTCGCACATAGTATCTGTTATAGAGAGTATCTATCTATTTATTTATATATTTTTACATATTACAATTATTAACTATTTTATTGTGCTTAAAAAACTCAACCTTCATACTCTTGAACACAAAACTAAAGGTCACGGAAAAAAAGCTGACCTGCATCAAAACTTTAGAATAAAGATATAACAAGTGAGTGAGATATCTTACATAAAACCCAGTGGTAACTTCATTAGAAACATCGAATAGATTGACAATGACCTCAAGAAAACAGTAGTACAAATCCAACACACAGGATGCAATAACCTACTCTTAATTAATCACACGTTTGACATTGTAGAGTTTATTTATTTATCCAAACATCAGATTATGACTGGTTAATCTAAAAATACTTACACAACTTATAAATTAATTTATATTGGAATCGCGGTGATATAACCCAAAGAATAAATTAATCTTGCGTCTTTTGTATCTACTCAACTTTTGGTTTTATATTTTTGCTGTGTCTAGAGCGAGAATTTGTTCTATTTTGTAGATAAAAAAAACTCGCGAGAAAATTAAATCGCATGGTCTACTCACCCGATTCCACCTTAAAGATCACCACTTTATCAACACAAAGGAATGGTAAGAATTTGAGAAGTTCAATAATGAAAAATATAGTTTTCTTTACACATCTAAAGATTATAAGGCGGTTAGACCGTAGTCTGATTTGATGACTGGCTGGTTGGTGGGATTACAACCGGGGAGTGAAGACCCGTGGGACAGGTTCGCGACCATGGCAGGGTCCATGGCACCGTGAAGTCCCATCATGTGCAAGTGGTGCGCCGTCATCCCGTGGCCCATGTTTCCCGGGTGGGACATCGGACTGATCGCCGGATCATGCGACAGATTTTGTTGTCCCGCACAATGCAAGTCATTCATGATGTTATCTGTCACATTCTCTATACTATCAGGTCGTCCGTTATTATTCGATTTCTTCTTATCATTGTTATTTGTATTTTTATTCGATCTACTCTTTGGTGCCTTAGCCGACGTGGTTACTCCCGCTGGATTAGTTTTTCTTCTTACGTTTTTGGTGTTTGGTAATTTGTTGTCCTTCTTCCATTTCATCCGTCTGTTCTGGAACCAGATTTTGATTTGTCTCTCTGATAGGACTAGAGTGTGGGCTATTTCTATTCGTCTTCTTCTTGTGAGGTACCTATTGTAATGAAATTCTTTCTCCAGTTCTAGTATTTGGTGTCGCGTGTAGGCGGTGCGTTGTCGCTTCGGCTCCATTCCCGGTTGGTATTGTCCACTGGCTGTAACAAAACAAAAACATCGTTGAAAAACTGCAAATGTAAACATATTTAGGTTGGTCTTATAGCCGACTGATATGCAGGAAGAAGCGGGTTCGATTCCCGCCATGGGATAATTGTTTCTAAATTTTCTGCAGATATTTACCTCGGATCTGGGTGTTTTTCCATGACAAATATATATTTAAAAAAAATAATCAATCATCTGGTACCCATAATACAAGTTTTGCTTACTTTTGGGCTAGATGTTATATGTCCAACGAGTGTTCAACAATCTATCTTTTGAAACTTCTTCTGTTATTTTATGGATTTTGATACAGTAATGTTTTGAGGGTTTTCATTATTTCTACTTAGAGTTTCTATCTCCACTAGAAGTAGGTAACTTGCCACAAAAGTACAAAACATTCCGCCTATAAAAAAATAATAAAACCTCGCCCATGTAGGTGTCATATAAATACTGTTGCGTGCCGTCAAAGCACTAGGAATAATTTATAAGTATTAAATTACATTCTAGGGCACAAGTTTGTGTGGTACTTAATATTTTCAACCTTATATGTTTCGAAATAATGGTCAAAATACATGGAGTACAGAGCAACCTAGATACATTAATTAATGTGCACAATAATTACACCTGTATGAGCATGAGCTTCCTTTTTTGCTTTGATTAATTGTTGTTAGTTAATTAGTTAGTTTTCAGACAAGGGACTAAGGATATTGATCGAGATGTGCATGTGCATAGTTAAATTTATTGTCCGACAGGTGGCGTTGTAATCTACGTGTAACTTAATTACTTACTAGTAATCTAGATCGTGTCTTGTCATAATTTTCAAATTATTGCAATTTTGAAAAAGCACCACTTGTGTTGCAAAATTATATTTAGTAGTAGTAGAACATGCAATTTATATTTAGTAGTACCTTACGACTTAGTCTCAGGGTGACGGGTGCAATGCAATGCAGCGTTGGTCACGTGAAATTATTATAGGTTGAGGTTACCGCTTATCATCAGGTGGGCCTTCGGCTTGTCTCGTAATTTAGTAGTATAAAAAAATTATAGCAATTGATTTCTTTGACTATATACTTATTTATAAGGTATATACTTTTCTATAATACTTTAGCAATTAACTCAAAAGGTCTTATTTCTTCCGACAAAGAATTTTAACATCACCAAAATCAAAATCGCCTTCTTTCTGGATATACTCGTATTATATTCAAAGTACATTAAATGTAACATGAAAAGTTGAAGTGAATTGAGTTATTATAGGGAACTTTAGCAATTTCTTCAATTTCCTTCGAAGGAAATTGCTTTTGTACTCAATGTCAATGGTTAAATTACCAAAATAAGGTACTTTGTCGCATTGAATTCGGGCTTCTTTCAATAATATAATATAAAAGGTGAAAACTACGATACGTTCATACCCGTAGGGAAACTTTTTATAAAGTGAGTCTGCTTGGCTAAGCATAATAAATCATAATAATATGTCATAAAAGTAGTCAAGGTATGAAAATGGGAAAATATATTTTCAGCAACAATTATATTTATGGCAGAACAATTCAATTTAAATTATAATTAGAATTATGTTGGAGATTTCATATACTCCATCTTGCATAAACAGAGCAAACAAATAACAAATATGAATGATTTTATAGATAAATAACAAATCAAAACGACAATCGAATCGTACAGTCCTCAGAGAAAGACACATAAAATTATAGATTCCATCCAGAAAAATGTATTCCTAAATTAAAATCCAGAACAAAGTTTCTTTAAGCATTTTGCCTAGTCAAGAATCGTTCGAATTACAGAATATGCAATTCAGGTTGTAGTCAAGAACATAATAGCGACGTTAAATCCAATTAGAGTTCCATCCAGAAATACAGAATATAATAGGTACATTGATTTTCGAATAATTAATTTCTTTGTTATAAAATTAATTATGGAAAATTAACAAACACATGCCGTGCACACGCAAAAATTAACAAACAAACACCGCCGTGGGGTGCCGGCAGTAGAATGTTACCCCTCCTCTCCTACCCGTGGATGCAGTAAGAGCCTGCTAAGGGACACCTCCGGAAGATTGGCAGCAGCGTCTATCCGTGTATCAACATCCCATACTGCGCTCACCAACCCGCCTGCCAAGCGTGGTGAGTATGTCAACTACCCCTCATAGAGATCCATGAGGGAGGACTGTGTTCATCAGTGGACGTTTAATGGCTGAAATGATGATGCAAAAAAGACATAAATATAGAACAAAAAAACAATAGTTTTTTGGCAATTAAAAGTTCAAGGACAAACAACCTACTAATCACCAATTCCTATGTAAGAGTGAGACAGCAAGAAACTCCTAGATCCATCCAGAAATACAGAAAGCGCATATCAATTCTAATAATGACAAAAATCAAGAACAGAAATGTATGATTACATTTTCTGATGTGATAGCAAAAACAAAAAACTGACGATACCAGCTATGGAAAATTCCATATGAAAAATTCTACGATCACATGCTCGTATACCTATATAAGAGTGAGACAGCAAGAAATCCCTAGATCCGTCCAGGAATGCCTCGGGAACCGCGGCTTGGGCGTCGGAATGCGCGGGCCGACGGCACAGATTTTCTCAGTGGTCAACTGACGTTGAGAGGGGTTTAGGTAATAAGGATATTGCCTATTATAGCGATGGGTTTATTTGTTATTTACTGAGGAATATGGGCAAACTTATCCACAATGTAAAAACCTATTTTATGGAAGTCTCAGTAACTACCTACTTTACGTATAGGAGAAATATATAAATACTGATAAACGAAAACCCTTCCTAAATTAAGGCCAAAGATACTTCTATGTAAAATCTTTTATATTGTGCATTAGGATACTTTTGCGTAGACATTATACTCTAAACAAGACGAAAGAAAACATGAAAAAGCTATTATTTGTAACATAAAAATTAAGATAAAACCTAAAAATTAATGTAGGCTATGTACGCGCTGGAAGAACCGCTAAGAACCAAGCCAACCAAAAAGTTGCGTTCTTTTACGTTTACAGGTTTGTTTTTCTTTTTAACAAGTTTTTTTAGCTTCACTTGTTTTTGTGTAACTGTAACGGAATCATCGAAAGTCGTATCAAGGATTGATGGCAATACAATAATTTGGCGTGTTGATTAGTTTTTATACTATTTTTATTTATTTGCACCTCGCCTTTAGAAAATTTACTTATTATAATATTAGTGAGAGAGCAGTAGTTTAATTCTTTAGTCTGTGAAAAGAGAGGCGAGTAGAATTGTTTAATTCAATACCAAGCAGCCAATACAGATTAAAAAAAATAAAAATGATTTGGCAAAAGAATACCAGTAAAACTCAAAGGTAATTGTATAGGTATCATAAGACCAGTCTTAATGTATTGATAGCGATATATGGGAAGTAACGCAAAAGAACGTGCTGCATTCAATTCGCTAAAATGAAAATGCTAAATAAAATGTGCGGCGTCACCCGGCTCGATAAAATCCACTACGAGTACGTGCGAGAAAGGCTGGGTGTACGCTATATCACTGATAGACTGCAAGAGAGTAGGCCGCGATAGTATGGACTCGTAAATAGGAGGTCGCCAGAATACGTGGGAAATTTGGCACTACAACTCTCCATTCCCGGTCGATGGTCTAGAGGTAGACTCACGATGGAGAGATGTAGATTAGAGAGATAAGAGATGTAGAAGGATACAGAGTGCCAAGCTTCTTAAGGCGACATCGAGGACAGAGCAGAGTGGAGGCAAAACACACGGAAAGCCGACCCCACCACCATGTGTGACGCATAACTTGGAAGAGAGAGAGACTCTTATGGATTTTCGTGTATTTACCGCGTAAATATATTTATTTTTAACCTGACGTTTGGACAGGATTGCACTTATCGTGGTCGCGGGCAGATACAATATTATGGTAATCATCAGTTATGCTTGTGATGGCATAAGTTTAAAAAATACTACAACTAAATCAGCCCTTCAACATCACCAAGATCCAGCATCACACCAAAACGTCGTAAAAGTAATGGATGACCGAACATTCATCATGCAAAACACGAGAACCCGTTACGCTGCTACCGGTTCGTTAGCCGCTATCACGTCATCAGGACGATGACAATCTGAATTGAATTACTGGCTACCTGCACCGATGTGTGGTCTCAAGAGCGATCTGACAATCTCTGAATCTCTTCCCATCCCGGTGGTCTCTCATTACTACCCACGTACATCTACAGCTATTGTCCCGTTGAAAAATGTAACTCAAATGACAGGTGATGATAAGAAAACTTCAAAATACAAGTCCACAAAACTTTGTCACAAACGGTGGCTCATAACTTTCCTGGGTGATCGATCAAAGAACCAGTTGGTGCTCTTGACCTGATGAATCGATGCAAATACGTTACTGTCGTGCGCGTATAAAGGTTTTTGCGTTTGATAGCCGGAATCTAGCCTTTGTAAACCTGTCATTGACCTTGATCATGTTTGAATACAAAATAATTGCATACAATTGCGGATGAAATGAACTCTATGTATTCATTGTATAAATAGTACCAACAGGTAGTCACAGCGCACAATAATCAAATCTCATACTTTGTAGTTACCGACAATGTTATTACGCTAACATTTGATTTTTGGCTGTTTAAATTCTCAATAAAACAAAAATCTTGATTGGACTCTTTTTCACAGTATAAATGCTATGACATTGGTTCAGGTCTGAAATAGGACATTAGAAACCTTCAATGTAAAATTTATAAAGTATGTGGCTACCAAGCTGGAATATGCGGAAGCTGGTTAATTTATAAACCACGAACAGATTAAATAACCAATTATAAAACCTGTTAACGGATCATGTTTCAACAAAATGTTGTACTTGAACCAAGATAAAAGTTATGTTCAATGTAAGTAATAGTCATAATCACAACTGAAAGATAAGATTCTATTTATAAAAAGTTTCAATAAAACTTTAACACGACGACCTCTGTTGGTCTAACAGTCGGCTGAAGCGCAAGAGGCTGCGGGTTAGATCCCCGCCGACAAATATTGGATTTTTACAGATATTTGTCTCGGATCTTGGTGTTTTCTATGCATGCCAAGTATGTAATTACCAAAAGGTATGTATTATCATCTGGTTTCCATAATACAAGCTTGCTTAGTTTAGGACAAGATGATGCTGTGCAGTATCCAGCATTTCAACAGAATATGGAGCCTACGTAAAGTTTGTGTCGTGAAAAAATAGATTCTAAAGCCTATAAAAATTAAGTGATGAGGCAAAAAACGTGAATCAAGATTGTTGATACTAACAATACGAAAACAGACAACAATCACTCAAAATATTCAAAGACACCCAAAGTAAACTGACAAAAACTATCGATAATCTTCTAAGGAAATTCACAACCACAATCCTATACGAGAGCAATAAAAATAAATGACGCTCATTAACATGAGTATTGGGTCCCATTGTTGCTGCAAGTCCTTGCATCTTAGAAGACCTTTTTAATGACGGCACATTAGTAAAATGTCACAACACTTCAAAGACACACGCCTCAAGTATTCGTAAACATTGTAGTGATATTGATGGGTGGTGATTTGTTAATGCCTTTATTTGATTCGCCGCGAACATTTAAAACCATTTTGCGGTATTGTAACAATGGCAAATCAGGAGATATTAATGTGGAGATATTAGTCTTTAGACGTTCTTTGCCAAGTTCCTATTTTGAAACTGGTTTCGAAAGCTTGTTTCGTAGTGGGATGAAGGAGGTTTTTGTGGATAATTGTTTTTTTTTTAATCAAGTAAGTCCTGTTACATTTTATATTATAGATGATTTTTCAGCATCAGCAACTCTGGTATTCATGCTGTAGGTATAGGACGCTGAAGAGCCACCAGAGCAAGCACCATACTTCCGACCTAGTTAGTTATTAAACCAGAGGAAAAAACGTTCAATAAGTCTAAAGCAGACTAAGCCGCGGGTTTTCTCAAGAGTTTTAAATAAAAAGGAAGTCCTTGTATCTTAGAAGACCTTTTTATGACGGCACATTAGTAAAATGTCATAACACTTCAAAGACACACGACTCAAGTGTTCGTAAACATATAAGTAGTAATATTGATTGGTGGTGATTTTTTTAAATCCTTTATTTGATTCGCCGCGAACATTTAAAAAATTTGCGGTAATGTAACAATGGCAATTCAGGAGATATTAGTCTTTAGACGTTCTTTGCCAAGTTCCTATTTTGTAACTGGTTTTTCTTTGGTGGACGTTTTTTCTTTTCAAATCAAGTTAGCCCTTTTACAGCGTCAGAAACTGGTATTCATGCTATAAATTTGTTTGGGACGGGATGGGTGGTGATTTGTTAATTTCTTAATTTGATTCTCCTCGAACATTAAAACCATTTTGCGGTATTGTAACAATGGCAACTCAGGAGATATTTATGTGGAGATAATAGTCTTTAGACGTTCTTTGCCAAGTTCCCATTTTGTAACTGGTTTCGAAAGCCAGTTACGTAGTGGGACGAAGAGGGCCCTTAGCAGTTGACTAAGCCGCGGGTTTTGTCAAGAGATTTATATAAATAGGCAAGTCCTTGTATCTATGAAGACCTTTTAATGACGTCACTTATAGTAAAATGTCACAACATTTCAAAAGACACACGCCTCAAGTGTTCGTAAACACTGTAGTGATATTAATGGGTGGTGGTTCGTTTGTTCCTTTATTTGATTCGCCGCGAACGCGGCATTTGTAATGTAACAATGGCGGATCAGGATATATTAAAGTGGTTTCCACCAAATATTTTAGGTTAAATTTGAAGATATTGTGTTTTTTTCAGATCAGGTTAGGCCTTTTTCATTGATTAAAGATGAGTCAGCAACTGGTTTTCATTGGGACATTGTAAAATGGATTAGGCTTGCCTATAAAAAACAGCCCTGTATACTACTTGCTTTTGTCTTTTGAACTGAATTTTGTATAAATTAACATTTATCAAAAATGAACCAAATCAAATATATCAAAAACCTAACGGTCAAAACTATGGTTTTTGCTACTTAAAATATCGTAGCTAACACAGTAAAAACCTTCCATATATTTTATGCTAATTTGTTTTAACTAAGACCAGACAGTGGTGATAAATATATTATGTTGAAATAACATATGACCCATAATAACTAAGTAGTACCCAACTTAAGACCAATGGAGATGTTAAAAGCATTACTTACAAACTCCAGCAACATGAATCTTCTTCATCCACGGATAAATAACCCTCTCTGTATTGTCTGAACATATCGACGAATCGTCGTCTTCAGCCGGTGGACTATCCAGCAACAGTCTCTCATCGTCTATGTCCGATGCTGAAGGGGAGCCCTCTCTGCCCAATGCATGGAGTTTTCTTCCTGCTGGCGCCGCCTCTTCTATATGCCTCTCCAGACGAAGCCCTAGTTCTGCTAAGCCCGGGGTCACTTCATGAGGTGCGGCGTAATGCTCAGCATCAGACGGGTGCGAAGGTTCTGGCGGCCGCGGTGGCGGTGCCACAGGTGGATGCTGGGGCAAAGGGTGGTAATACCCCCCATACCCGTACCCTGTCCCTATCTGCACAGGAGCGTACTGATGCTGATACCCGTACTGCAGATGCTGGTGTTGGTAGTAGTCTCCGGTTGGAATGTAGTCTGCTTGACTGTATTCTTCGGAAGGCGGGAACTTGGGGTCCGGCTGCGGTTGGTACCCGCCGTTCATGAGGAAAGAGCTCATCGTGGGCGTGGTCGGTGAGCATCACCTTGCTCACAATACGCCTAATGTGGCCGCTTTTCAGGGATTTGCATTCTTTATAGGGCGTTATCTATCGCTTCTGTGTTTATGTGGATAAGCAAGATGCGACAATTGTTCTTCTATCAATGTTGTATAAAGAATATCATGTTTTGTTATTTTATTCAGACGTCATTGCGTTACACATCACTTGTTGTCTATGAGTAGGTATCTGCTGATATAATATCTTTATCAGTTTTATTTATAGAGGTAATTTATTATTTACTTACTATCCACTACGGTGAGATGTATACCTAAAACTTTACGAATGTACTCTACAGTAATTTTTATTTGTTTCTTATAAACCACGACGCTCAGTTTTCACATTCACAACTATTTCAAATAAATTCGTAACCACCTTTCCACTTTGTTTTTTCACTTGTTTGTTAGTGTCATAACCTTAAAATTCACTGAACTGATTTTCCTATAAACATTCACTATAAATTCCTTAAATGTTTTCAAATATTAGTGCAAAGTCATTTGATTTATCACATTTTTATCATAAACAATGGGCCAAAAGCGCGTATTTCTGCAGCAACATTTTGAAACAATATACACTGCCCAACGAGCCAGCGCACTCTGTCACTTTAAGGACTCCTATACATGTTCATCAATTTTTACATACCACCTTCCATTTTTAAGGCGGAGTTGTTCTTTAGCTGTCTTATTCACAACTTAACAATCCAAAACCAGCCCTGTCTCCTAAAGTTTACGGTCCAATATCCCTTACAGCTTCAAATAAAAGCATCAAGCCGCAACAACAACGGTCCCCTTCCCACTTATTCCGTGGATCGAGTCGAAACGAAATAGAGGTATCGGGTAATCATTGAAAGCGGCCATTAATTTTATACACTCATCTCTTTCTATCAAAGAGCATTTTACGTAGGAGTGTGAGAGACAACATTTTAAAGGGAGCTTATTTTATAGTAGAGATTAAGAAGCTGTTTAGTAATAATACAGAACGAACATGGTCTCTGTTCGTAACGACACGAGTGTTTTAAATATTTAATAAGCAATTTCCTTTATTTTTCATTACTTTAATGGCCGACAAGTTATACACAATTATGTTGAAATTATCAGCTTTTGATATGCGGCGTGTAAATGCAATTTTACGTTAATTGACTTTGTTATTTTGTTAACCAGAATTTATAATATTATACTGTAGGTTACCATTTATACTAGTTTTTAAAAAAGATAACCTCACTTTTAATTTTGTAAAAATGGATTTATATATAACAGTTTTAATGAAAAATAATAGGACTATTTTTTTATTTACTTTAATACGGGGTCTTATACATATCTATATCACTTTTAAACACCCCCTACCTACCACTTATGATTTTACGTCACTCATGGCTAGTCCCTCTAAAAGTCATTCAGAACGTCCTGCCAACGCAGAATTTTAACAATTGATGTCGATGTTTCGAAATTTGGACCAACATTGCAACCGCAAACACAAACTCCTTACAGATGCAGAAGTAAATACGAGCTTATTCCCTAATTTGATTATTTTATGTTTTCTTTGTAATTTGTATATGTTGTGTGTGTGTCAAAAATAAATGATTTTCTTCTTCTTCTAATTATCGTAGCATCGCGGACTCAGGAGCCTACTTCAAACATAATCCGGTATAAACGATAGGTGGCGTTAGTCACGGTAGACCAGCAAGCAAGGGATTCGACGAACAAACACGCATGTACATTTTATTGAATAAGACGACCACAGAAACAAAAATAGATATGGATGTTATCCTAATAATTATGGCATCGCGGACTCAGGGACCTACTTAGAGCATAATCCTGCATAAACAATAAAAGGCGTCCCAGTTTGTCCTGCGATTTTCAACATTATGTGATCTTCATGAAAACAAGTTTGTATATCGCAACTATAAACACAAACCACCCACAGAAACAGAACTAAATACGGACGTAATCCCTAATAATCGGGGCATCGCATACTCAAGACTATTAAAGCATAATCCAGTATAAACAATAGGCAGTGCCAGTCACGTTAGACCAGCAAGTAAAGGAAGCCGACGAACAAACAAGAATGCACGGTGATTTTATTGAATTAGACGAACACAATGGCGCGATCGCGGTCATCCCACTGATTCTGCTGACTCATGGCTTCCAAACGGCTGCAGCTAAAGGTGGTAACACCCGATCAATGGCTGTTTGATCAATAAATAGACGTGTTTCTTGTTGGTTCGGTATCTGAGATGATTTTTGATAAATAGTTTTCATGTTTGAGATCTAAAAATACGCCTTGACACGTTTTTTGTGCTGACCGCGCAATTCGTTGCATTGATACCTAAATTTATTTTGTTCTGCATTATGAGCTTTTGGGAATTTCGAGTTGTGAATGACATAACTTTATTTTGGAGCCATCCGACCACTTGTTTTCAAACAAAACAGAAGAAAATACAATACTAAAATAAAAAAAATAAAAAATACGTAGAATCCCTTTGTTTTGACCTGAAGTTCAAGGCCTTAAGACATGAAGGGCAAATGTGACGGACGTGGCGCAGCGGGCGAAGTTCCGCCTCTGACGCAAGAGGTTGCGAGTTCGATTGCCGCCTCGGGACAAATATCTGTACATTATTTCAGCCATAAAACGTCCACTACTGAACACCGTCCTCCCTAATAATAATAAAATAATAAGTGGCAGTTGCCATACTCACCGCGCTTGACAGGCGGGTTGGCGAGCGCAGTACGGAATGTTGATAGTTACACGGAAAGACGCTGCTACCCATTTTCCGGAGGGATCCCTTAATATAAAATATCTATCTATGTAGTACAGCAGTCATCTAGTACCACGAACACAAGCTCTGTATAGAATGGGGCTAGATGCTGCTGTGTGAATTGCCTAGTATTATTAATATTATTATTAAATATAATGCAATTTTATATCAATTTAAACGAAAGGCCGCTTCATAGTACATTATTTTGCATTTCTGTTCTGATAATCACCGAGAATCTAGAAAATGAAGACGCTCCAAACATTCTTCAACAAAGTTTTGCTTTCCGTTGTTTTTTGTCGACTTCAAGCCCAACCAGCTTGTTCCACCCAGAGCAAACTTAATCCAAGTTTAATGAACAATACGACAGGTCCTTAATCAAACTTTGGATTTTCTTGTGGCTGCTCTACAATTTTGAACCTTTTCTTGTAGCATCACGTTTTATTATAATTTAATGGGATCGTGTCACTTAGGAGTTTCTAAGGCTTTATTCTCAGCTGGAGAAAAACCTATTTAGCTGACTTTGATCGTATTATTTGTTTCTGTTTTAAATTTGGAATGTTTGGTATTCTAATGTTGAGTTCATTATTCTGTAGTTATCCAAATAATGTTTTCGGTTATTAAGAGTACTTCAGTTATCAATCGAAATACATCTAAGTTATATTTAATTCTGTTTCTTTGTTTTGCTTCTTGTATTTTGTTTCGAACGAGAACCTATAATTTTAAATTTCGCAGTGATCCCGGTGTGATGGGTAGGGGATCAGATAGCCAATTTTCTTTAATGGCAGGTTTCGTTTCCTATCTTTGTTGGGTCGTTCGCCGACGTTTTTTGCATTCGCCCCTCCCATAAAGGTTTGGTTTCCAAAATTTATGGGATACATAGGTGAGTAGCCATATTGTGTTTAAATACAAAATGTCTGCTTTGTTTATCATTAGGCCTACCCAAACTTATTAATCTGAATATTCTTTTTTCCCTAAAACTATCAAGAGAAAAAATATCCAGGTATGAATTTTAAGCTATCCATATTATATTATTCTATAAGTTTTCTATAGCCGGTATTTGTAAGGTATGAAACTTAAAACTAGTTTAAACATAATTATGTAGATTAGTAGGAACGACGAAATAACGTTAAGTACTTAGTTTTATAATCTTTTATGACATTCAAATTGTTTTCTTATGAGAAATACATTTTCTTAAAGTTAAACAATGCTATTGCCGTGGGGTGCCGGCAGTAGAATGTTACCCCTCCTCTCATGCCCGTGGATGCAGTAAGAGCCTACTAAGGGATACCTCCGGAAGATGGGCAGCAGCGTCTTTCCATATATCAACATCCCATACTGCGCTCGCCAACCCGTCTGCCAAGCGTGGTGAGTATGCAAAATCCCGCTCCGAAGCAACTGGACAGATTCGCAGCTAAACAGATTAGCAACTGGACAGAAAGTGTACAGTCCACGACATATTTCAAAAATGATTAAGGTGGGAAAGTGGACGACTTGCTCCGGACGGAAAGGGATGACGGTTGACGAACACCACGGTTTATTTATTCGATCGAAATGAAATCGATTTAGCAAATAGTAATAAAATAATTTCTCACATTGACATTTTTCAATATATTATGTATACATTTCTATACTTACTGACTACTTGTAGAAAGCAAATAAATGCAATCTCATGCGTTTGCAAACTCTTTGATAAAGCTAAGTGTCCACTAGCAAGTAACTTCTACAATTTCTTGCAGAAGACAATTGACAACTGTTTCCACTGACTGCAATTTATCTGTATGCATACACTTGTGACTTGCAGCAAGTTCGACAAGTCACTAAAACTTGCAGAAGTCAACTTGCGCGAGCGTTTGCACGTTGGAAGTCGCTTGGGCAAGTCAACTTCCGCAAATTTTATTGCCAGAGTGGACACTTCGCTTGACAACAGATATTGATTACTTGCTTTGACATTGATTTGAATGTTATGATTGTCGTACCTACATCATTTTATTTTGTAGCTTTGAAATGTAGCTTTGAAACGTTTTATGAAGTAAATTAAAATGGCCGCCATCATGGCCAGCCAAATAACATAATAATTTATAAACTTGACACTGACGGAATTGTGTAAAACCCAACACAAAAAGCCATAATATAAAAATACAAGACAAGAAACGTTTTATTATTAATAAATGACAATACATAATTAATTAAAATGGATACTGCTGCTGGTCCGAGTCGGACAAAATCAAAGCTGGTATTTATTGACGGTCAAAGAAAAGGAGGTAAGGACCCGCTCTGCATGGAATTGTTCTGTTACATGCCGGACATCACAACTTCGCGAAGCGGAATAAATCGAATTGTACGAATTGGAAATGTAGTAATAAACGTGATTGCAGTACGCTTCTTACATTAAATACAGATACTGATATAATAAACGAAAGCAAACACTCATGTACTCCAAATTTTAAGCGGAACAGAAACGAGAAACTTTTAGATGATTGTAAAAATGAAGTACGCAATAATATGGAGCCAATTCAAAGAATATTTGAAAATCATTTAAAGAAAAAAATGATTCCGGTTCGTCAAAATCATCATTACCATCATTTAATGCCTTTATACAGACATCGCAAAAAAAACCTTTGTATAGATAGGTGCAATAGCGACAAGATCAAAGATATTAAAATACCTGAATGTCTAGTTAAATACTTCTTTTGATTTGATGATGGTGGTGCAGATAAAATAATTGAGTTTGGCAGTCCAAAAGCAAAAGATTTAATTAAAAACACTGTTATATATTATGGGGATGGTACATTCAAAATTGAACTGAAACCATTTTACCAACTTTTTTCGCTTCACATTGACTTATCCAACGGTAGCGATTGTGTTAATTTTGTACCAGTTTTGTATGATAGGATGCTTTTACCATTTTCAGCATGCGGTGTGGAAGAAATCTAAAGAACTAAAGTTCTCATCCACAGTAAATGGTCGGAAATTGACACGATTGTGTACTCAGTTAGCTATCCGAGGGATTTTCGTCAATAAATGAAATGGTTACTGATGATGAAGAATGTAAAGCCTTTTCCTATTATTTCACAAATTATTGGATGAAGATAATTACGACTGAACATCTTGTTACGGAGAAAAATTTAGGACCACTAACGCTATAGAAGGTTGGCACCGGCGAATTAATGCCAAAATACCAAAAAAACATTACTTTTTTTGTTTCTACAGTTAATAAAAAAGGAATCGAAAATACCAAAACAAATAGAAGTTCTTATTACTGTGAGGAGACAAAACGTCGGCCGAAGCAAATTTTGATGGATAAGCAGATACAACAAGTTTTATCGGACTGCATCAATGAAAAAAATTCAGTTATGACGTGTTTAGACCGCCCAGCGTCATTTAAATATTCTCAAATTATATATATTTATTAAATATTTTTTCCACGACTATACTCTGTCCAGTTGCTAATCAGTCCAGTTACTAATCTGTTCAGCTGAGAATCTGTTCAGCTGCGAATCTGTCCAGTTGCTCCGTAGACCAAAATCCGCCGTCACCGATACACCCACAGACCCTGCCGCTCAAAGCCAGTACAAGTTTCTGGCGCCCGTCATCGTGCGTCAAACGTTTGACAGCTGTCGGCTCGCTCCCCCCACAACTGACGTCACCTACAAGTAATCCTAATTAAGGCGCGGTAGCGAGCTGATCGCAAAGTTTTGTTGTTCTTCATATGCTATACCCCCTATAAGTAAAGATAGTGGAAAATAACTGAAAGATCACAAAAAATATGCGACATTTTATGTTTAAAGTCCCCGTTTAAAATTTTTCTTAAACGTCGTATTTACTTCCGTATAAATTCTCAAAGAAACCTTCTCTTCTGACCCACCGTACCACCGACCATACCCCCAGTGGTACGGTGGGTAATTATTTTTCCCTACGATACCACCGTGCTGAGACACGGACTTCGATTACAATAATTTATGTATCTATAATTTATTATCAATGGAGTAGGTCTATTGTCTCCCCTTGGCAGAGGAGATATCAGATCTTACTTTAAAAAACTATTTTTAGTACTGTTATCTCCCCACAGGACTTATTCAGGATTTTTCAACATTTATTATCATTTAGGTATTTATCACCAGTTGCTGACGCTGTATAAATCATCTATAATATATGTAAAGACCTAAAAAGCCAACAATGGACAATTATTATGTTTTTAATACATGTCAAATATGACAGAAAATGTCTAAAATGACAGTACTACAGTA
Source organism: Pasiphila rectangulata (assembly GCA_963082625.1). Classification (NCBI taxonomy): domain Eukaryota; kingdom Metazoa; phylum Arthropoda; class Insecta; order Lepidoptera; family Geometridae; genus Pasiphila; species Pasiphila rectangulata. The sequence continues at coordinate 14,412,274 of OY720244.1, forward strand.
TACAGTAAAATGACAGTATACAGTAGACTTTCCGTTATGGGCTCAAATGAAAGACCTTCATGAGATTTACTTTTTTGATGACAGCTGTCCAACTTCTAACGGCCACATATCTCGGAAACTAGTCGTCTTAGACTTTCCGTTGTGGGCTCAAATGAAAGAACTTGATGAAATGAAATGAAAAATTATGAGATCTACTTTTTCGATGACAGCTGTCAAATTTCAAACGGCCACATCTCGAAAACTACTTATCTTAGACTTTCCGTTGTGGGTTCAAATTAAAGACCTTCATGAGATCTGTAGTATTTACAAGCTTAAAATCAAACTTTCTTTGATGCTAGTAGATGACGATTTCTGGCTATCCGTATCAGTGTATGGGAAAATTTATGTTATAAATATTTTTTCTGTGAATTTTTACGATGTTTTAACCCGGGCTCAGCAAAACATTTAAGATCATTAAAAACGGTCCAACCGTTCTCGTGTTATAAGTGGTGGATATAACATTGTGTAATAAATATAGATTTGCTTTTATGAAGCAAGGAAGACCTACATATACTAGATATGTAACAATAATGGTAGACCTAATCACTGGATTGAATTACACAACCCAAAAATCCTAGCGAACGAGAGCCACTACTATAAGAGAATGGTTCGGGAAGCGATTGAGATTAAGAAGCATCCTCATTTCAATCGTGAAGACGGTTTGAGACTCTCTGCTTCGTGGAATCCAGTGATAGCAAAGTGTACTCGGCGTGAAAAATCAACTCAGTATGTGGATACAGTCAGTGTAGTGTGCTGTCCGAGTGCGAACCGGCCCTAATATTTTTTTATGAAGATCAAGTGAAGGTAGTTCAACAAACGCCTTCGCTTTGCTGCGGTACCTCCAACACGTCAGTCTTCCTGGGACCATGCTTGGTGCAATCCAAGCGAAACATCGGAAAAAATTTAAAGGTAGTTTACGAGATAAATACCCGGTTATGTATGTCAATAAAACATACACTAAAACCGGTGGTGCTAGTTGGACTCGTAAACTGAACGTACAATGAAGCAAACCTCATGAAGGTCATTTGAGTTCACAACGGAAAGTCTAAGACAAGCAGTTTCCAAGATATGGCCCTTTGAAGTTGGACAGCTGTCATCGAAAAAGTAGATCATTTAAAATTAACACAACGAAAAGCCTAGGACGAGCAGTTTTCAATATAATTATGGTCGTTTGAATTTTGTCATCAGAAAAGTGAAAGTCAATGCGTTCAATTAGCTTTATGCAATTTCAGTCTAGAATTTCAAACATTTGCTGTAATTTTTTATATTTACTGTCATTTTTGACATTTATTGTTTTTTTGACATTTATTGTTTTTTTTACATTTACTGTAATTTTTGACATTTACTGTAATTTGTGACATTTACTGTAATTTGTGACATTTACTGTCATATTTGACATGTGTCAAAAACATAATGATTGGCCATAGTCGGTTTTTTAGACCATAGACGCTGTATAAATCATCTATAATATACATACTATGTACTATTATAGATGATCTATACAGCGTCAGCTTTTTATTGTAAATGATACTAACTATAGTATATTCTATAAGTACCATAAAATACTACCAACATCACTATTAATTATTAAGCTATTTTTGTTTTTTTAAAGTGTAAACCCACAATAAGGTATCATTTATAGAAATGAAAAATGCAATCAAAATTTTGTCATAATTGGTAGAAAATAATTGGTGGTATTGTTTTTAAAATTATTACCTACCGTACCACTGGGGGTATGTTCGGTGGTACGGTGGTCAGAAGGGGTCAACAAAAAAACACAAAACCATTATCTTTTTCTAAAGTTGAGATTTTTTTTTTATTTATTACCAACGGGTAGTTTGGTTATAATTTATTTATAACCAATGTACAATGTACTCGTATAATGTTTGAAAAATTATGATTTTGAATTTATCATGAATTATTATTGCAAATACGACCGTGCGCGAGGAAAAAAGAGGGACGAAACTTTCAAAGTAGTGGGCTCACTACATCGCCTTACGGTTCCGTATTGTCTTTGATTCTTGGGTTTGAAATAAAACACAGAACTAGGTCTCGTATCGTATTAAAGTCTCGACTTTATGAGTCGTTGTTGATTTGTGGGTCTAATCATAAGGGGGTCGCATTACGGGATGTTGATATACGGAAAGGCACTGCTGCCCATCTTCCGGAGGTTTCCCTTGGCAGATTCTTACTACATTCACGGGCAAGAGAGAAGGAGCAACATTCTACTGCTGGCATCTCACGGCACGGTAAGTTTAATAAGTATTTTTTTTACCGTTTTGTTTAATTGCTTTGTGAACTAGATCCATGAGGGAGGTCTGTGTTCATCAGTGGACGTTTTATGGCTGAAATGATGATGATATATACTTATGCTATAAGCTGAAAAAAAATTTACCACCTCACTTCGTTTACCCATGTTAAAAGAATCGTCCTACATTTAAAACTTTTCGTCGAAAGTCTATTTTAGTCCTAGTTTGTACTTTACTCGGTATTTCAACGAGAAAATTTGTTTCAATATATTTTCTGCCAAGGCGCGCTTATTTCCTTCGACTTCATATTTTGCCATCTTTATATGTATGTATGTTATGTGTCTCACAAAAACGTCAAATGTTACAGGGCCGGGGGAAAACGTTTGGTATTCTTGACTGCATCCGTCCAAAAGATCACATCTTTCAAATTCCTGCAGGGGATTTCTTACCTTGTATGCCGGACGCAAAGATCAGTTTTGTCTGGAGTGTTGGGAATAGTTATGGTTGTTCACAGTTGAGTGAGCAAGTCTTTCATTAATCAGTGAACAGTCGCGACAGTGCAACGGCGTCGTGGTACAATTTTTTTCCTCTTTCGCCCCTAGATTGGATATTGGACGCGATTTCCGAGGAAACTTGGTGAGACTGGGTGGTCGGCACGTTTAAAGCATAGATATATTCGGACTAGATAGTATGTTTATGCTTAGAAATTCCTATTTTGTACGTTACTTACATCCTTTCATTTCATTATCACCTCAGCCGTAGAACGCCATAATATGGCCTCTCCACTACTGGACATAGGCCTCTCTCATGGATCTCCAAGATGATGAGGGAGCCGTTCCTATACTGTTTACACTTGGCAGGTACAACCTTAACAAATATTAATTGCTAATAAATAGTTCTGTTTGGTTTTCAATAGAATTTAGAATCCCAGAAGTTTTAGGTATATTTTGAACGTTTTCGAACTTTTATACTAACGTTTATAACGTTCCATCATCGGATTAAAATTTAGTTCTAAATCGAGTACAATTGTCAAACCATCTTTTACACACAAAAGTTGTCGAAGAATGGGTACAATTTCATTTACATTTCAATGCATACGTAAACACAAAAGTGGGGATATGTAGGGGCTACATGTAAAAGTATCGAGCTTTTCCTCCTTTATCGCCCCTCAGTCACTCAGCACTCTATCTGCGAATTGCCCCTCTGAGTGAAGGGTGGCGTTTTGGCGAATTTTATTTAAACTGCATGGACAGATCCATTTATTATACCTATACAGATATAGGTTTATGCTATGTTTAACTGTATACCGTGGCGGTTGGATTTAGTAGCGATTTTTGCGAGTTTTATCAAGCTTTTTAGTGATCAAATATGTATGCATAGCAGCGTACGTTACTTTACTAAGATGTAATATTTCGTTTTGCTGTAGAACCCACCTAAGCAATAACAATGTTTACCATAATAATTTTATGGTCATCAAACAGTAGTATCTAAGCGCATATTTGCGCACTTTTTCATACTGCATTCTCCAACACCCAATCAATCAAATAAAGATTGCATTATTCGTAACTAACAAAACAATTTCACGGCTTTGCTAACTTCCATCTGAACGAGATAGATTACCCGGGAAATCGTACGAATCACCGTAAATATTTTGACAGAATCCGAGCATCGTATGACGAAACAATCACGTTCGAATTTCGAAGAACACGTTCGAATTTCGAAGAACTTTTGAAGGGAGCGTTCGGAAACTTAATATTGCTGTTGGACGTTTGATAGATCGGCCCCGGGGGAGCTCAAACAGTAGCTGCTTCTGACAATGGTAGACAACGTCACTCGGGACTCGATAAGATTGTCAAAGTCCCATGTTCCTTAAAGTGACTTTCTATGCTCTATTGCCCTATAAGGTACCAACTGTTCCTTTGATTTTTAGGTAAGTAAAAAGACAATCTAAAGGCAAAACCGACGGCGAAAAATAAATCGTTCAAAGTCACAAACATCTTAACGAAGGTACGCCGAACAACTAGGTACTGTGCGTTTTTTTATAATTATTTAGCTATATTTTAAGGGAATCTTGTATTCTCGCTTTGTTTTGGCGTAAACAGTAGCGAATTTTACATTGCGTAAGACAACGAACGCCTCTTGGGACTGTTTATGGTCAAATCAATATTTTGCTTTCTGACGATGGTAGCAAATGCATCTTTTATGAAGTTCTACAAGGGTACGGTCTTTGCGTTAAAATCATACTATTATTAGTTTGTGTACGAGACACAGTTCAATGTAATCAATAAATAGTCCTCTTCAAGTGGACTCTTCACTAGGGTAGGAAGTACGTTGTATTAGGTACCGTAATATTGTATTACTTCTGTGAGAATTCTGAATGATTCTCTTTTTTGTTTTATAAGATAAGACGCACAGATGCTGAGTCCAACAATGGTCGGAAACAAATCTACTAGATAAGGTTGTCAAAGATGGCGATAGCTACCTTTGTTTTTTGTTTTGAATGAAAAGGACGACAAATGAGAATTGAATCGGAAATTGCTTAATTAATGGCGCCATTTGAAGTCCATTTCGATTGAAACCACTCCTTTATCCTAATAAAATTTCACAGTATTACTTAGTTTCTGTAATCTGTGGTATTACACCAATTGTGTCAAGTATTTATAATTTATGGTGTAGCCGTGGGGTGCCGGCTGTAGAATATTGCCTCTCCTCGCTTCTCCGTGGATACAGTAAAAATCGTCTAAGGGTTATCTCCAGAAGAAGGGCAGCAGCATCTTTTTGTGTATCAACATCCCATACTGCGCTCGCCAACCCGCCTGTCAAGCGTGGCGAGTATGGTAGGCCTTCGTTCATTGTCTAGTTTCCCAATTAACCAAAACTTAGCTACAAGCTTTGCTAAGGCTAGATGGCGCAACGAAGTTCATCTCGATTCAAACAACTTCAACCTTATAAAAAATCAAGATATCCAGTTTTACACCAATTTTCTAAATTAGCCCCGACAATGCATTAGCAGTGAGTTGCATCACTGTCGTCGCAAAACCTTCGAGTGACAAATGGATCCGCAGAAACAGAGGAAACGCCCTCGCCGTGACATTGACGACGCGAGAATTGGAATCGAGAATCTTTGAAAACGCCGAAAGAGTTCCAAACTCTATTCTTAGAGAGCATTATTAAAAGGCAATTGCTTTGGAAGTAGAAATATAATATTTATTTAGGTTTTTCAAATATCAGATCTTTTATTAATCTATAAACGCTTTTTGATAGAAGTTTCATACAGATATCGCGCATCCCTCGGCAGATTCTTACTGCATCCACGGGCGAGAGATGAAGGGCAACATTCTAATGCCGGCACCTTATCCTAAGTATATAATTATAACCCAGTTACAGTGATAAGTATTATTAATATTTTGCAGCGATTACTATTACAATAGTAAAATATTCTAAGATAACAACTACGAACAACCACTTAGTTGGTATTATTTTCGTAGCTGCGCCTTCATATTTCTATAACATACCATATTCTAATATCAAAACAACATTTCATAATATATCTGCTAGATAATGCATCTTTGCAAGATTGTTTGTAACATTTGGGTGCTTTTGTTCGCAAACTGTCACTCCCACCTGAGTAGTTGGAGCCGAAGCAACCTTTGTGGCGTAGTTGTTTTAATAACCTGCGGAGTCGTAGGAAGTCGTGGGATCGTTCCCCGCCGGGGGACCGAAAACTAGCTGCAGATTTTTGTCTCGGGTCTGCGTGTTTTACGAGCTTTGCTTGACAAAAATATTGTTTACAACCATGATAGTTTTAAAAGTTGTAAGATTTGCATCGATTGGAACGACGAGTAGGTAGGTATAGTATACATATAACCTGATTTTTTGATTTCTACTCAATTTTTCACATTGTCCCACTACTGGGCAAAGGTCTGTCTTGTTCGCTCCATGATTATTTTGCAATTGGATTTTTAATAAATAAATATCCTCCAAATTTTCTAAAAGATGAAAACAGAAAAAAATAACCCTGCTCCTAATTTTTCAAAACAGTAGCAAAGTAATTCATTAAAATAAAACAATTGCAATACCTAAGCGTATCCACTGAACGGAACAAAGACTCAGTACCTAAGCCGATCCTCGAGAAAAATAGTAGGAAATCCATTAATAACTGTCGGAGAGGCTCCTTGTTAAATGCATACAATACTGAAGCTTTTTAAAAGACTCACAATGGAGACTTGGCTAAATTAAAAGTTTTTCGATACGCGAACGCGACATTGCACGGAACTGGAGGACTGGCTGGTAATTATTGTGGTACCGATAGCAGAATCATCGACATTACCTTGTACACTTGTAGTGTAATAAGTGTCGTTGTCAAATAGCGAAAATTTTATCTCTTATATTTTATTTAAGCTTACGTTTAAGTGACCTTTCACGGAGCTGGAGAGTGGAGAAGTGGGGTCTCAAGTTGTGTCGTGATTCTACCATTCTTTATTTTGTTGATGAATTTCAAATTATGTAAAAAATAAACAGTTAAAAATTCTTGTAATATGTTGGTTATCCTAAGCATTTGCTAAAAACTAAATTAAAAAAGAAGGAGAAAGTGCAAAAAATACCGAATGTAAATGAATTATTCCGCCAATTTAAAATAAACTTTCGCAGCTACAAAAATTACGTCAAAACAAAAACAAAATTTGCAGACATGTTAAGAATTTCAAGACAAATCAAATTGGGCACAACGCGCGCGGAGCCTCAGGCTAGTTATTAATAAACTATATTCAGAGATACTTATTTGTGTGCCACGTAAATTTTTGAAACATAAATTCAAAGAACAAGATAAATAGAAAATATTTTTTTTATTTTCTATTTATCGATTTCGATTTTCTATCGATTTTGTATTACGATTATAGGATATTCTTACTCCGTTTTTTTTCTACTCCAAACGAATAACATTTTTAAGAGGAGCGAAAAACGCTAACCTTTTCTTAATCAAAGAGAAGACTTAATCAAAATTACATATTCTTGTTTAAAAACTAAGTAAGAATATCCTACATAATTTTTATACGAGTACACTGTACGCTTGTAGTTTGTACCTTCGTTGATTATTTTGCTGTCTGTACAAAGTAAGTTTGTCCGTCAACTGCCACAGGTCTGTAAAGACACATTTAAGCGGAAAAAAATCAAAATTAATGATATAGTTGGCAGCCAGTAGGGCACAGGCGTCTTAGAATCCCTTTCATGGTCCTACGCATCGCTACGTTTTGTAATTTTCCTTTTACGGACTTTTCAAAGGAGTTCCGTTCAGCTTGTGAAACTAGTGAACTACCTACTACTGTATATTCAGAAAAAATATAGAGTATAATATATATAATCCTCCCTGATGAATACATTGGCCTTTCACAGTATGATTTAAGATGATTTATACAGCATCAGCAACTGGTGTTCTTGATGTATCCCATACATCATGAACACCACACTGCAGTTCCTGGGACATTGTTAGAAGGATTAGGCTTGCGCAGCACCTAAACCATCCCCTCAGCTTGGTCTGCTATGATTTCAGATTTATATATTGCATACATATAATATACATTATTACATAGTTTTTGCTAAGGTGCTAGTTAGCTTAGAGGTAAGTAACACGTACCCTGTAAGGGCGCAGCTATTGTTTTAACGATTTTTATTATAATAGGTAGGTATAAAATCTATTTATTGTTACAAAAAGAAGTCGGGTAATATAGGCAATGTCAGTTACAAGAATCAAAAACAATTGTTTTACTTTGTGGTTAGTTATGTCAAACTCATTTTACTAAGGAAGCCAAATAGTACTATGCTCAGTGAAAAGAACGTCAATACGTCTAGCTGCCTAAGCCTCGCGTTTTTTTAACACCTGATAAATGTGCATATATGTACATTTTTAAGAAAAAGAAGAAAATCTATTTATACACGGCCAGTATCGAATTACCCATTCGGCCAACACGGCATATCAGAAAAAAACAATAAGAAAATAAAGAAACTGTTAACCAACTATAAGAGTAATACAACTTAACACATACCTTCACACACCAGTCAGTGATTGGCTTATCAGATATACGGTCGCCTGCGCATCTATGATAACATATCGCAGACTTACACTTCATATCATATAAATCATCTTTCATAGATGAATGTGAATTATTACATTTCTTCTCACAGAAATTATGAAATATAGAAACGTTTCACCATTGCCTTTTTTAAGGTAATAAAAACAACTACTTTATAATTTTTACATTCTCAGTGTTTTAATTGCTGTTCGCCCAAATTTAAATTTATTTAATTCTTCAACAAAAAAACCGACATCAATTGTAAAATCTAAAATGTTGTTGAAAATACGCAAGCGTATACATATAATATATAAATATTTCCCTTGCTTTATCATGGATCTCAGCATCAGAACTGTATACCAAGTAAACATTATTAAGTGAAACAAAAAATCTAACCGCAAGTTTAAATTTAGGACATAACACTATACCTTGAGGGACACACTATTCCATTAAATTTAATTCCAATGAACCTGATGCTGGTAAGTATGATTATTAGTGGATAGGGATATGTTATCTACGTTGTCACCTGTGAATTTTCTAATATTGAAGAGTTTTGATAACCATCTGTGGTCCTCTTCATTAGTTCTACTTCACCAAATCATACATTCAGAATAAAATGCTTGACCTTGAGGTAAATACGCCGAAATCGCTATCATCATCATCATAATGTCAGCCGTAAAACATCCACTACTGAACTCAAGCCTCCCTCATAGATCTCCATGAGGGGTTGTTGCCATACTCACCACGCTTGGCAGGCGGGTTGGCGAGCGCAGTATGAGATGTTGATACACAGAAAGACGCTGCTGCCCATCTTCCGGAGGTATCTCTTAACAGGCTCTTACTGCATCCACGAGCATGAGAGGAGGGGTAACATTCTTCTGCCGGCACCCCACGGCTATATGTTCCCTCGATTCCTCATGGACACACATTATCAGAACTGAGTTTAAGAAATCTCCTCAACAATGTACATCAACTCGTATTCTTAAATATTTTGAAATCGGTTCGTAAACGACGGAGTTCTGAGGTAACAAAGATTAAATACAAAAAGACGAGAACCTCCTTTGAAGTAAGTTAAAAATACAGATAAATTTTATTAAGATTAGTACCAAATAAAAAGGTTCAATGCTAAAAGCTATTCAAACCTCATCGGTAAAAGCGATGCCTCCCTCGCTTTTCATTTCGACTAATGTTTCAAACAATAAGCACAGCCATCTCATATCGATCCGTTTTAATTACTCAAATACAAGGCGATCGGACCTTGTGACCCATTTTAAAAGTTTCATTCGTAGCGAGGGGAGTGATAAATGAAGAGCATCAATCAGCTGTATAAGTGTTGCAAATATTCGCCATCGAAGAGTTATCTTGAATCCAGTTTTGTTTTGAATAAATGATCGAGCAGCCCTTGCTTGGAAGATTCGCAATGACGTATGGGTTGTTATTGATGCATTAATGTCTTGTCAAACAGTGATTTTTGAATGTATTTTTAGATAAAATTCTTTAAATATTAAACGTTTGGTATGTTTAATATTTTTAGAATTTTCGAGATTTTTCATGCAGGTTTTGTTTATACGTCTTCTACGTACTAAATGACGAGACAAGCTAAAGGCCCAGCTGAGGTAAGCGGTAACCTCTCTCTATAACAACTGCAATACCGCGGTGATCACGTCCACTAAGCACGTGACCAACGCTGCATTACATTGCGCCCGTCACCCTGAGACATAGAGTTGTAAGGTCTCATGGGCCCGTGATTTCACCGCCCCCCCCCCCCTTACCCTTCAAACTGGAACGCAGCAATGCAGACATTACTGCTTGGCAGCAGAAATAGTATGGTGTTAGTACTTCCCCGGATGAGCTCTTCACAAAAAGTTCTACTACTACTAAATCTAGAAATAAATTCATCAATATCTTGGCAATAGCCAAGTTTGTCAATAATTTTAGTTTTAAATATTCGTATTTGCTTCCGTAGGTAGGAACATTTTATCCAGCTTGAAGTTATTTGTAACAATTTTAGGCATTTTTTTTACCTTATGATAGTTATCGCAGCGATCAAACTAAGTTGAACGAACAATACATACTACATTATTTATTAACCTACTTAGTCCTACTGTAGGCCTTTGCCTACACTAAAGTTCTATTACCGCCCTGATATTTCGCAGACAGCCACCCTCTGCCAAAAGGTGAGGAGACCATACTATATCCCTAAAAACAATTCGTAAAATGTTTCCGGATTTTGTTCATTCTTTGCTTCTCTTAAGAGGTAATAAAATGAAATAGATCCAGTGACTTAATACTTGCCTATCAAGCTAGCGAAGTTTTGCTCCTCGAATTTCCATCCACTTTGGAACGGACGATTCACTTAAAAGTTGGAAATTGCTTTGTTTCGAAGACAGTCGATATTGGACGGCTGACTTTGATTAACAAGTGCAAATCACGGAATGGAAGCCGGCGAGTTTTGTATTTTGAGTCATCTTTCCTGTCACACACGCCATTAAATAAAGAAGAAGAAGAAGTATTTTGAGTCTTTAATAAATGACTTGTTATAAATTGGATACGTGAGGTGATATTTGATTTGGTTATCAAATTTTGATAGATAGATATAAAATTAAATTTTTTGCATCACCATCATCATCACATAGACGTTCACTGCTGGACATAGGCCGCCCTCATGCAACGCCAAGTACTGATTGCTTGGTATTACTTAATTTCGTAACTTGAATTGTATATATTTACAAAAAAGAGCCACACTAAAACGATAACCGCCGGTCTTATCGCTAAAGAGTGACGTCTACCATACAACATTACGATGGATTGTTTTCTTAGTCAAAGCCTAGATGGCGCTCTGGGAAATGTCCAGCAACATTTTTTTTTATTTAATAACCAGCAGAATATTATTTATTTTTATTGATATTTTAATTATAACCGATATAAACAGCATGTCTTCAAATGAAGAAAACAAATATCTTCCTTTTTGATGATTTTTCTGGTAAGGTAGCCTTAGGTAAGGTAATCTTTTTGTAATTAAAATATGGGACTATCGGGTATTTATCGCGTAATTACCTTTATTATAAGATAAATACCCGATAATCGCATATTTTAATAATGTGTTGTGATCGCGAAAGTTTAAAAAAGACTATCTTTTTGTAACTATTTATTTTTTGGATATTTGCAGTATACAAAATGTCGGTCTGATCAGAAGTATCTGCTCTGAAAATTATTACAATCCTAATAAAGTATTTTAGGTTCTAGCTAGCTTAGTGGATTGTTATAGTGACCCACTTGTTAAGTGATTTATTTGTAACTTAAAAACTATTGAGAGATAAAGAAGATCCATCGCAGCATTTTTATATTCTCATTGCTAGTCAATGTTATGGTAGGTCTTCAAATGTGGATGGTTTTGAAGTATCCAATTACGCATTGGCGATTGGTGATAACGTCTGTAGTACTTTTGTACAATGGCAATATTTTTTATCGGGCATCAGACAGTAATAATGTTTTATTAGATAACATTCATGGCGAATACCATGTTGTACTTAACAGTTTAAATTAAAGTTATTGTGTAATCTTCAAGGATTTGTGATAAATGTATTATCCAAAAGTCAACGATAAATATTTTTTTTAATTTTAATTAAATTTAATAAATAAATAATAAGCAAAATAAATTAATCATTATTTCAAACTGATACAATGAAATAAAGCGACGCTCGACGCCATCTAGTGTCAGTAAATATGTTTTACTAGCGCCATCTAGTGTTGAGTAGCATGTTTTCCTGAAACTATAGGGCGGAAGCTTGATAAAGCTTAACAAGTTTGCGCAACTTTCAACACAGGAGGCGCGATTGAACTGGACTGCTTTACCGACAAAGCTGTGGAAAATTCAGGGAAAATTCGTGGGATTTCCTACCTATATATTCCTACAATATTTGTATCTTTCCTGGTATATATCCTCCTGGCAGAGGATATTTATTGTCCTACATAAATAAAAAGATATTTTGATATGTATTTTGTCTTTACTGTTTCATAGTTATTTATTTCAGTAGTACACGCAATTTTCAGCTGATATTGCCTATTTCTAAGGTTCTAAGGCGCCCGCTATTCATTTATTTACAGTAGTAGGCACCAGTTGCTGACGCTGTATTAATGTTCTGAATAGATGTGATTATAAGGGCCGATTTTTCAATCCCTAGATATCCTTATCCAACGAATAAAGGGTGAAACAAAAATACTGTACTGATGTACATACATATGTCAGAGAGGAATAGACAATATCTGACTGTTTATCTGAGGATTGAAAAATCGACTCTAAATCATAATAATTAATCAGACAAGTTATTGTGTGGAGGATTTCATTTTTATGTAGTCAGTACTAACCGTTAACTAGATATTCTGCCTGTTTCACGTATGTGTATCTTATTATTCTAAGAATTGACTTTATATTTTAAATGACACCTGAAACTGAGACTACACAACACACAAAAACCTGATTTCGATGACCCTAGTGGTGATAATTTTGAGTGGGTGGGTGCAATAACATAATGTACCTATAAGTAAACATCATTCATGGCCATCTTCGATAACTCCACCTGATATTTTTTAACATTAAAGAGACGCCTATTTCATTTCCAAATCGGTTCAATAGACGACGACTTGGGAACCTCCTCATTTTTATCCGACTTAAAAAAAAGAGATTTTCATGTGGTCTGTATTTTTGTTACTTCAAAACTCTGTCGTTTATGAGACAGGGTCATGAACAGATTTTTTTTTTGAGTTTTATTAGATACACTTTGAATTAGGACCCGTTTTTCCAAACTCAGTTCTGATAATGGGATCGTTTTGGATATTTTCAAATAAAAGGTTTGCGTTGCACCTAAACCATACTTTAATTATAAACACATATTTAACCGCGTATTCATCGCGTTATTTACTTTTATTATTGCCGGACGTTTCGACAGGATTGCACCCATCGTGGTCCCGGGAAGACTGACATGTTGGAGATAACCGCAGCAAAGCGAAGGCGTCTTTTCAGACTACCCTCACTTCATAAATATAGGAACTTGAGATTAAGGCTGTTTCATTGACATTGACGATTATATAGGAAGCATTTGGAAAAAAAAATCTGAAGAAAACTAATTAAATTCAAATTTATTTTATGTGTCTTTTGTTTTTATATTTTAAATTGACTAATCTATGGTGCTTTTTGCTCTATTGAATAAATATTTATTGACTTTCGTTTCACAACAACAGCTTGAGTTTAGACGAAAGCCTCCTCTAAAGACTTCCATCTTTCTCTGTATTTCGCTATTCGCATCCATTCTATACCAGCAACTCCTTTTAGGTCATCATCCAAGCGTTTCGTTTGTCGTATTTTACTTCTTTTTCCATCCCTAGAATAACGTTCAGTTACTATTTCAGTGCATTTATCATTCTCTTAACTTAATATATCCTGCTCACACAACGTGCTAATTCTATATCGAGTATTTGGCGGTATCGGTGATTCAAGTTCGTCTGAGTCCTCATTTCTGATTAGATCTCGTAGAGCAATCCCGAGCATAGCTTTTTCGTATGTCCGGTAATAATGGGTATCGGTAGGTAGTAAACCAATAAGTGTCCCACTGTTGGGTAAAGGCCTCCCCTTCTCTCTATCGTCTTGACACAGAATAGAAAAATAAAACAAGGAGGTATATTTAAAGCCACTCCTCTCCTACCCGTGGATGCAGTAAGAGCCTGCTAAGGGACACCTCCGGAAGATGGGCAGCAGCGTCTTTCCGTATATCAACATCCCGTACTGCGATCACTAACCCGCCTGCCAAGCGTGGTGAGAATGGCAACTACCCCTCATGGAGATACTCAAAAACTTAAATACATATTTATTAAAATCAGTGCCATAAAAACCGTACGAGGTTTGTCTTGGCACATACCTACATTCGTCTTAATTTAACTTAATTACTAAACATAGTAGATAGGCAGTACACATTGTTTAAATAATGGCAAACATTTGAGTAGCACATTAATAATTTCCAAATAAATTTAACTAATTACATTACACCATGACGTTGTATGAAGATGAAAGTAAATAATTGGGCAGTAAGATATAACAATAGTTACGAGTTCTAAGGTGTAATGTTGTACCTACCTATAGGTACAACAACTACCTATAGAACATAGAGATAAAACTACCTATAGGTACAAAATATCACAGGGTGACGAGCGCAACGTAGTGCAGCGTTGGTCACGTGCGTTGAACGTGATCACCACGGTATTGCAGTTGTAGAGTGATATCTCGGTATTGTAGAGGTTACCGCATAACGTCAGGTGGGCTTTCGCCTTGTCTCGACATTAAGTCTTATTTTTAGACTCAATGTTGAGACAAGCCGAAAGCATAAGAGTTTATATTCTTGATGATAAATTGACCTTTTACAATAATTAGGTGACAATCTATTTATTTATTTCTGAAAGGATACTCACTTAAGCCCTATAATTCGTGTAGGTACTCGTACAGCACTAAAAATATTGATTTTTCACATCTACTATAGACGACTTTTCAGCTTACATCCATTATGTATAAAATATTGTGATGTCAAAACAATAGGTTTTTACAATTAAAAACCTATTATTTTGACATTACAAACAGTCTCTTCAATTTTATTTATTTGTATAGAAATAACGTACCTACCGATTACTCAATAAAAGCGCGTCTTTTCTATGAACATTTTGATTCGCGCTGCTTACTTTTAACATACTTACATGCTTCATTATTTCAGATACCTCTAATCTAATCTTATCTTACGAGTTTTAATGTAGTTACCTGAAATGTATTTATTTTGTATAAATAAAACGTACCTCTATCATTTCTTACTTAATGGAAGCGCGTTGATGTCTACTCTATGAACATTTTGATTCGTGCTGCTTATTTCTATTTATTTATTTTATTTATTTTAAAGTAAGGCCTTTGCATCTATTATAGATGATTTATACAGCGTCAGCAACTGGTAATCATGCTGTACGGGACGCTGCAGTGCCTGGGACATTGTTAGATGGATTAGGCTTGCCCAGCACTTATACCATCCTCTCAGCTTAGTCAGCTATTATTCAGAGGAAAGAACAGGTCAATACGTCTGAAGCTAACTAAGCCGCGGGTTTCCTCACGATGTTTCCTTCACCGTTAAAGCTCGTGTTAAGTGTGCACATACATTTTTCAAGAAAGAAAAATCCATTGGTGCACGGCCGGTATCGAACCCACGACCTTTGGATTGAAAGTCGGGGGTACATACCACTCGGCCAACACGGCTATACTATACAATACTAGACAAATCACACATCATCATCTATATTTTAACATGCCCGCCTATTAATATTATCACGCGGGACGAACAAAGACTTTTTAATGACGTGGGCCGAACATTAGGGACGAATGTGGCATAAATCTATTATTTTTTCTGATAACTCTAATCCTTATCTTCCATATTTCATTGTACCATCACAGTAAGTAAATTGGTCTTTCACACACAAGATTATTTGTACAGCTAGAACATCTGGTAAACAGCCTAAGACATTTATAGAGGGAAACGGCTTGCCCAGTACCTATACCATCCTCTCAGCCCCTTCGCTTACAATTATAGATTCAGAGGAAAGAACTTTACACTCACTTTACCTCACAAATTGTATTATCTACTATCATCTCAGCCTTAGAACTACTGACCACGTCCACTGCTGGACATAGGCCCTCATGGATCCCCCTCATGGTCCCTCATGGATCTCCAAGAACATGAGGGGTTTGTTGCCATACTCGCCACGCTTGGCAGACGGGTTGGCGAGCGCAGTACGGGATGTTGATACACGGAAAGACGCTGCTCCCCATCTTCCGGAGATATCCCTTGGCAGATTCTTACTGCATCCACGGTCAAGAGAGGAGGGGTAACATTCTACTGCCGGCACTCATATTTATCAACATCTCAGCCGTAGGACGTCCACTGCCAGACACAGGCACCCCTCATGAATATATGAATATTTAGAGGGGTTGTTGCCATACTCATCACGCTTGGCAGGCGGAAGTCGAGTGCAATACGGGATGTTGATACTCTTCCGGAGGTATTCCTCGGTAGATTCTTACTGCATCCACGGTCAAGAAAGGAGAGGCAACATTCTACGAGGCCTGTGACCCTAGGGACACCAAACTCAATCAGTACCCTTCTCTTATTAAGACGGTTTCATGTAAATCGGTCAACGTGTTCGGTTCTAATCGTCTCATGCACAGGCAGACAGACAGACAGCGCTATGCATAGTAGGCAGCACCCCACGGCTCATTTTATTCATTATTGATTCAATTTAATTGCCTTCCTTTTATTGTACGTATGAGGATTAATAATTATACGTTTTTTTTAATTATTTACTTATTGACCTATTCATGTCGACCAAATAACGTAACACTGGTATATTATTGAATACAGAACAAAAAATACAACTAAATTGAATAAAGAACAAAAAAAAACAACTAAATAAATTATGGGAGTACTCACTTAACTACCTATCTAACATTGACTAAGTCAAAAAGCTTTATAAATTTTACGTATTTATTAAATTGTATTTATTTACATCAAACCAGAGTTGGAAAACGAAAAACCCAGCGCTAACATTGTCCCATTAACGACAGCAAGGGTTAATCATCGACCGCGCCCTCGATGAAACTGCGAACTGAGCCATAAATAACTTTTAACTGCCAGTTAGTCACCGTAACGGCATTCTACTAGTAAATTGGAAGGGTTGTAAATAAGCTTTTGGTGTACAAATGGCTTTATTTACCGGAATTGCAGCGATGCAACTGAAACAAAGGCGTGCGTTTTTTGAATACACACAACAACTCAAATTGTATTGTGTGGTTCAAAAACCCATTAACAACAATCAACTTTATTTCAATCCATTTTAATCCAATTTATACAATAAACCTAATCCAACCATATATTATTTTTTTATTACCAAATATTAAACTTTTTTAGAGAGTCACACTCTACCACAGAGCTGTATAACCTACTTTTTGATCTAATTTGCCCAAAAAAGTAACAATGTAATAAAAAAAACTTTTTTATTTTCAGAACAAATCATAATTATACAAATACATTGGAAGCGAAATGATTCATGCAAAAGTTTAATATATGTATGTATATTAAACTGTGACGCAGTTAATAGAAATAAAACGATGCGAAGAATTATATTGTGTTTTAAAATGTATTGTGTGCTCTTTAGTAAATAAATGTCTGTCTATCATATTATCATGTAGACGTAATTATTTTTATTTAGTCAACAGATGTGCAATCAATAATTGGTTGATAAACAATATTCAGTAATCTAATAAAAAAAAATTCAAAACACAAGGTTTTTGAACAATATAAGAAATAAATATAGGAATTCTTTGCGAGTAATAAATCGTTGGAACAATTTTTTTGCCCTGACCTTAATTCAAAAAGACTTGCAAAGATTTCCAAAACCGTCTACACGGTTGCAAAATCTTCTAGAATATTATTTTCTTGTTCTTGGTTTCTTCTTTCTTCGAAGTTTTGTAGCGAGGTCTTCCAGCCGTGAGATACCTGTAGAGACGAGCTTCTGATTTCTATTAACTACAAAAGCCCGGATCTACAGGGTAGATCACGAATGTGCCATGAATTATCTTCTTTTTTTTTCTTTGCTTGAAATCTTCTTTATGAAATACGGCAACTATTATAAAGTTAGAGATGAATAAATAACATGAGATATACATACACAATTTTGCTGTAAAAACAAATTAACAAAACCTTTAGTTACAATCACGAGAAATATTATACTTTTTATAATTTTATTTGTGGCGTTAAAATTCTTAAATCTCTAATCCATTTAGCTTCCTTTTAAGGGTTACAAACTTCAAGAGGAAAACTGAAACCGGAACTCATGTAGAAGGCCCTGATATTTTCAAATAATAATTTAAAGATCGGAGGTATTTTAGATCAAGAAATTATATAATTCGAAGTCTTATTTAATCTCTAAATAAGTTTATGCGTCTTTTGATGAAGTTTAGTGTAAAGTGTAGCGCCATTTCGCGTTTAATACGAAGTAGTTGTAAGTTTATTTTTGATATACAAAAACTGAACACATAAAATAAATAATTATATCAGCAAATGGCGTATAATGGCTGAACGTCTTAGCTTAAATTTTTCATCAAATATCTTAGAATTTCGGAATCCTTAGGACTCTTGTCCACTTCATGTATCTAAATGTAATTACTTTTATAAAAATATAAGACCACAAATCAAATTTTATAGTAATGTGAAATTTCCTTCGGCTTTAGTTTTTTCTTTGCTTCGTGGAGTTATTTACTTTCTTCTCTGGAGATTGCAGATCGAGGCATAATCTTCAGGCAATTATCTGAAATAAAAAGGTACATTTAGTTCAACCATGTTAAACGTTAAACAGTCTTCATCATAATACTAAGGCTGTGTCCATTTTTTGACCCCACGCATAGTGTCGTCCTTAGTTACAAGTCTCTGAAATCACATCCTTTTTTGATAAAACTTTTATAACTTTACTGTATTTTTTTCTTTGTGTTCTTTTAAAAATAAATATATTTCTGCTTCATCTCCATTATCAGCCACTGCTGGATTCGGGCCTCCCCAAATCTGCGCGATTTCACCCTGTTTTCGGCTTTTCGCATACAGCGTCTGCCAACGTAAGCAATCGTTTCTATTTATTTTTGATTACTTATTTATTTGAGCTACCAACAGAAGATACACAAAAACAAACAAAAATAAAAATATGAAAATAGCTTGGACTAATGCTCCCCAATAACAGTCAGCTACATATGTACATATATGTTATAATTATAACATACGGAGATAGCTACATATATGTTATAACGGAGGCCCAAGGGAACCGTTTGCGAATAATCACTTTTTTGGGAAAAAAACATATTCTTGGATACGCTGCTATAACAGCTAGATATAAAACATATATTTATAATGTTAAGTTCACAAAAGTTACACTGTCAAATGGTAAGTTACCAGGTCGAGAATAAGTATAACTGCGTGTATGTGCCAAAATCTAGCTTGCCGAAATAACGAGTAAAACCCCTGTTAAACTAGTGATTAACATGACAGGCATCGTTTTATATGAAAATCTCGTTAGGCTGACACGTGACACGTTATCAATCATTAGGTACTCAGGAAATCCCCTGTGCGTGTCGCTCGATGTGTTTTGAACGATTTCTTCATGTAGGTGTGTATATGTTGGGTCTCCTCTCTTTCCCGTAGAGGCAGTAAGAATCTGCCATGGATAACACCAGAAGATGGGCAGTAGCGTCTTTCCATGTATCAACATACCGTTCTGCGCGCCAACCCGCCTGCCAAGTGTGGTGAGTATGGCAACAGTCCAGTCCACGTCCAGCTGTGGACGTGACAGCTGTCCTATCGCTGGGATGGTGATGGTGATGATGAAGTGGGTATATACAATCATTTTGTTAGATACCAGAGAAAGCATAATGATTGGGTAAATATACTTCAAAATATAGCAATAAAACTCAAATAACTGATGTATATCATCATCATCATCATCATTTCAGCCAGAAAACGTCCAGTGATGAACATAGGCCTCCCTTATGGATCTCCATGAGGGGTAGTTGCCATTCTCACCACGCTTGACAGGCGGGTTGGTGAGCGCAGTATGGGATGTTGATACATGGATAGACGCTGCTGCCCATCTTCCGGAGGTAACCCTTAGCAGGCTCTTACTGCATCCATGGGCATGAGAGGAGGGGTATCATTCTACTGCCGGCACCCCACGGCGGATGTATATGCTACTGCATATCTTGTTTTCTAGTTGAAACCCTTGAAACTTTTTATCTGCCTGCGAAAAGGTTTTTAGGGTTCCGGACCAAAATGGTAAAAAGGAACCCTTATAGAATCACTCTGTCTGTCTGTCTGTCTGTCACAAATGGATATCTCAAGAACTACTGATGCTATCAACTTGGAATTTAAAATGGTAAAAGACAACACTTTTTTACTAATATAGCATATATGAAAATGTTAAAAAATATTCTTATTTTGATTGCAGGGGGGCGGATAGGGGATCTCAAAAATTTTAAGTGAAGTTACTAGACCGTGTGGGGTATCATATGACAGGTATTCATTTGCACATTAATAAACAGTTTTTAATTTTCCTTTAAACCGTATCGTTTTTGAGTTATTTACAAAAATGTTGAAAAAACGACCGTTCCCCCCCCCCTCCTTATCTCCGAAGTTTGCAGAGATAAACCCGTGATACTTTTATAGCTAATAGAAGTGTATGTAAACTTTATAGGAAAATTATAGCGAACTCTCTAATTTTCATAGTTTTTTAGACAGTGGGGGTGGAAGGGGCGTTTTCAAAATTTTTGGAATGTTGCTAGGTGATGTGGGGTACCTACCATATGAAAGGTATTAATTTGCACATTAATAAACAGTTTTTAGTTTTCCTTTAAGTTGTATAGTTTTTGAGTTATTTACAAAAATGTTGAAAAAAATAGCATTCCCCCCCCTTATCTCCGAAGTTTGCGGAGATAAACCTCTGAAACTTTTATTGCTATTAGAAAAGTATGTAAAGATTAGAGGAAATTTATTACAATCTCTCTACATAGCATACTTTTTTAGAAATCATCGAAAGTGTAAAAAATATGCATAAGTTCCGCTATCAGACAAGAGATGGCGCTGTCAAGGTTCTCCAACAAATATAAAACCGCCTTTGTCATATATTATATTGTATGATGGCACGGAACCCTCGGTGCGCGAGTCTGACTCGCTCTTGCCCGGTTTTATTTTTATTACAATGACCCTAATTTTCCAAAGCAGGTTTATTAATAAAACAATTTTATTTATCTAACGGCTGGAAGAACTCACTACAAGTCTTCGAAGAAAGAAGAAACGAAGATATAACATTCTAGAAGCGTCGTTCCAACATTCGTGCGTAAATATAACTCTCCAACTACATCCGTGCAAAACATCAAACGAAACTTATCACGCGAGGCGAATCAACATTCAATTACCGACACAATACACTTTCAGCGGAGGCCCACAAATCGCTGCCTCCCTGGAGACGCAAAAATAATCTCAGCCGATTTCCGCAACTCACCTCCCATTGTACGGAACCCGAAATAATGCAGTACCCTAACAGACAGGCTCCCTTAATTGCGAAGGGAAGATGAAAGGTATTGTTTCCCGCAAGCTTTTGTACCATATGACTCGACACTTTACCAGATTTTAGTTATAAGTTCTAAGCCCTTTCCTAATATCACTAATAGGTGCCTGTTAACTATTTGCATGATTAATTAGTAAGCGTAGCCTCCTAATATGCATAGCGCTGTCTGTCTGTCTGTGTGTTTGACTATTACAACCGAACGCGTTGACCGATTTACATGAAACTTTTTTAGTTAGCACCGACTTAATAAGAGAAGGTGACACAGGGACCGGAGTTACTGTAACCTCAAAAGGTAACCAAAAAAATATAAGTCTTCAAATGGCCAAAAACGTCCAAACCCAAAAGTACCATTTTTGACCTTTGGTGACCTTTTGGTTCTGGTACCCCTGTACCAATGCTTGTTAAATCAAAGCAGAGTTAGTTATTTTCACTTAAGCTATTCGAGTAACAAGCGCGGAGGTTTTATCTTAACCATTAATCTATCTTAGAGCAAACTAATCCCAGACTTAGAACTAATTCAAAAGAAAATAACGAAAAGGTCGGGAAGAATGCACCAGTAGCGAATCGGAGCTTCATCCAGACTTGGATTCTCATCAAT
This sequence comes from Pasiphila rectangulata, assembly GCA_963082625.1. NCBI lineage: Eukaryota > Metazoa > Arthropoda > Insecta > Lepidoptera > Geometridae > Pasiphila > Pasiphila rectangulata. Next base: position 14,434,416 of record OY720244.1, read on the forward strand.
AAATTTTCCGGAACGCGAACAGATTCTAGAAGGTTTTTCTCGATTCCAATGCTATTAATCTATCTTAGAGCGGACTTATCTCGATTCTAAATAGAACGATCATTTCAGAAAAGAAAAGCGTCGCAAATGTTTATACTGGAATTCGATAATTCAAAAATCTTTTAAGGTTGAACGAGTCGCCCATCTTTCCATACAAACGTGGAAGGGTAACTACTCCTCTGTTTGACGTAGACCATCCAACACTAAGGATTATATAAATTTATCGCGTCATAATCTATGTTTGTTTACACCCCAAACCGTAAAAAAGTATTTATTTAAAAAATACAAGCTTCTAAACTTTCGTATTTCAACACTGTTTTTAGCCCAACTTTGGACGAAATTAATAATATACGGAGAAAGAAAACTCAAAATAAACGCCGTTCCGATATAGTTTAATTATTCAAAAGTTGAAATAAATATTATTTTGAAAAGATTACATTCAAGTTTTTCTATAATAGTTTTCTATAAACCCTTGTGCTAAAAGTCTATTCACATATTTTTGCGCGGTCGTTTTAGGAATGAATTACTGTGCATTTCATTCTAGCGCGCGGGTACACACACTATGTCAGGTGAGATAGCATACATTTAGGCCGCGCCCACTGACGACTTTGCCTCCGCGACTTGTTCAACCTTAAAAAACAAAACTAATCTCGCTCGGAAAGCAGCTTCGACTAAAGCCGGAACACCTTCAAACTCGGATTAATTGAATAATTAATGAAAACAGCATTAGTGAAACGATAATGCGCTCTCACCCGGATTCAAAGCCCCGATTGGAGTTCATTAATAAATCTGAACTAATCGTTCGAGAGCATTCGCGTCGTTGCTCTGAAACTAGCGAGATCACGGTGGGGTGAACAGTGGTCTTCCGTGCTCACACCACCCTAAAATAAAAGCTATTTTTAATGGTTAAAAGTATTTCGATTTAAGGAGAACAAATTTATACATACACCTGTTTTTCTTATTTTAATTACGTTATTGCAAATAGATGTCCGTTTGTAACTAACCGTACTCTGATTCATTCTTTAAGTTTTCGTACCTTCATCATCATCATCATTACAGCCGTAGGACTGCTGACCATGTCACTGTTGAACATAGACATCTCTCATAGATCTCCAAGATCGTAAGGAGATTATTGCCACACTCGCCACGTTTTGCAGGCGGGTTGGTGAGCGCAATATAGGATGCTGATACACGGAAAGATACTGCTGGCCATCTTCCGGAGCTATGCCTTGGCAGGTTCTTACTACATTCACAGGCAAGAGTGGAGAGGCAACATTCTACTACCGGCACCCCACGGTACACAGGTTTCGTATTCTATGTTAAAACTCTCGTAGACAGTGACCGCATAAAGACATCAATGAAAATTTGTCTACGTGGTAATAATACTTAAAACATCTCGCACCTTCCAAACCAAGAAAAACCTGGGTAAGGGTGTCAGTCCCAAACCTATCTCTGTCCAAAAATTCACTTTATTTCTTCCGTGGCTTTGCTTCACATTTAAATCAAGGTTTACGATCGAAGAAAAATCTGGTTAATAAAAATTTTTAAACGCATATCAAGCAAGATAAACGTTTATTAAGGGATCCACATAAATATTTCACACCCAACGATATCATAAAACATTATTAGGTGGAAGCTAGAAACCGTAAAATAGGATAGTCTAGACTGCAGCCCCGGCTTACTAAAGGGGAGAACTCGGGGGTGGTTGACTATAGATTAATACCATACCTACCTAAGTCACTAACTATAGCCTAGTGCTACGGTAGAATGAACAGAAATCCTCTCCCCGCACCCGCAATTGGGGCTGAAGTGGGGTAATGGGGGGGCTTACGGCTCTGTGTAGTGTCCTCCAGCCATCATTAATCTTGCACGCTGAGCAGACGTTGCTAAGTGCTCGAACACACTGAAAAGAGATTTCCGCAAAATTTTATAATGTCGGAAAAATTATGTTATTCTGGGAGATGTTTATCAGTTTCAACATTTTCCTGCTCTGACTTTTACTATCATATTTTTTCAAGCAAGCAAAAGAAACTCTTTCGGAGTAGGTTTAACAGATCACCACAAACTATCTTTTATGAGATAGGAGATCATCATTATATTTCAATTCAGTGGAAGAGAAACCTTAATATTCATACGTCGTGTCCTAATGATTTATAACTTAAACTTTAATTTCCGTCCACGCAGTATATTTCCCCAATACCAACAGCGTCGACCACAAAGCACTGTAAATGGTAATTTTGATTTACAATTGTGACAATTGTGCCAAGGCCCTTACGGGTCTATGTAAATCCGTGTTTGAGTAGGACATCTTGGCTCAGTTTATGGCCATGTCGATAAAGCCCCGGGTAGGTACTTAGTGAAGGTTTGAAGGGAACGTAATTAATTGGCGAGATGTCAGCGCTTTCCACAACGGCGTTTTGATATTTGAGTTATATTGTGTGCGTGTAGTGTTAGGAATTTAATAACAGTTTGTGATTATATAACTAGTTGTTCGGCACGAACTTATAACGAGCGAGCGACTCCTTTCAGTAAAGTTCCATAGCATTTGCATTATCAAAATCCGATCGTTTAAGAGTTACTCTTACCTCGGACAAAAATTGCAGACAACATACATACATTCAGCCGAAACGCCTAGTTGCCACTAAGAACTTTGTTCGCTTCGCTCACTCGTTCGATTAATTATGCTGAACAATTCATACAGCATCATGTAGCCCCAAGGTAAGCAGAGATATTTTTATGGGTACAAGATGGATAGACTACATAGACAGATATTTTTTACTATACATAGAAAAATATCCAGAACTCCCTGAACAAATATGACAAATAGGCGGGAATCGGACCTCTTGAGTTGCAGGCGGATCTTCGCCCGCTGCGGCACAGAGGATTTAACTGACAAACGCTCTTGCTTCTATGAACCAGGGATAAGAATATTTAAAGTAAGGCAACTACAAACTACGACGGTAGTTTTCTATAAATACGAAAAATACTCTTTAAAAATAGAATAAAATTTCTGAACAAAATGTGAAGCCTTTTTTTCCGAAAATGCTATTTAGTGCGGAGTTATTTGAAAAATACCTTAAAACCATTCATATTATTTGTTTAAAAGGATTAATAACTGCGTAGAAATTAGGTACACATACACAAAAAAAAAATATTTTCTAAAATGAATGGAAATAAATAAATATACTAATTATTAACTATTCTAATAATATTAACTATTCTAATAGTTTATGTATTTATATTTGTTATTATTATTTATTCATATTTTTTCATAGATAATTGTTAGGTATTGAATACTAGTGTTCTTAAACTGATTTAATATATACTTTTGAACTACATTTATTTTCACCCTAGTACTTTTGTTTTGATTTTTAACATTAATTTAAGTTTGCTTTAACTGTATGCTTATTTTTTTTTTATATATAATATAAATCCATTATTTGTCGTAGGATATTTTAAGTAATTTGGGATAATGTAGATTAAAGACTGTGGATTTTGTTTAAATAAATAGGCAAAGCATTGCTACTAAACCAGCTTATAGTACTTTTCGAGTAAAAGTATTAAAGGATTACTGTAAATAAGCTTCATTGAAGTTTCTTCTTGGGTGATTTAATCCTTTTATTATCATTAACTTCCGTTTTCGGACTAATCCATTTAATATTTTCAAATTTAAGCCAAAGTTGATATTTTTTAAAACAATTAAATAGTAACTAGATAACCTTTCACAAAATGTTCTAGTACTACTAAAATTCATTTTGATCACACACAACACTTACATAAAATTAAACTTCCAACTCAATTACATAGAACTGAAGTCTCAATTTCATAAAACAACTACTTATGGAGTTATAGTTATTCATGTATGTATGTATATGAACCGATGAGTTTTACAACTTTAACTTTAATAACCAACGTGTGTAGTCAACGCCTGAATTTAAGGCTCAAAATAAAACATTAATTTCTGTGATACGAGTACCTAAACCCTGTTTTCAATCCTACGAAATGCAAAACAACTTTATGTACCCGAACATAAGGTTGAAAATAAAACTGTGTCGCCTATCTCATGTTTTCCGTTTTCCCCGAGGACCAAATGTTACGTTTCAATATGCTGACTAGCAAACAGTTTCACCTTCATTTTGAACCTTTATTTTGAAGCAATATGTCTGGTTCGACGTATCCGAAAACTCATAAATCTACGTCCGTGCGTTATCAATAAAAAAGTTTAATACGGTTTAGGGTGGCGTGTTTCCCAAACAAACAACCATGATTCAATTAGTTTGGGACCAGATGGTTATGTGTAATTTGGTTATTCACGCGCGGTAAAAGAAATATTTGATTATTTTTTTACTTTTTTTCAGTTAGCCTGGTTTGTTTTCGTCTATGACTGTACAATAAAGTTAACTGTACGTAGGTCTATCCGTCATCATTCGAAATCAACTACTTTATAAAGGTCTTTTAAAATACGTCTAAATGGAAAGAATAAAATGCTTGTAAATTCAAGACATTACCTTTCTGTAAACACTCGTGTACCCTCTACGAGAACGCTACGTGTTTACAAAATAAAACGTTCAAGCGCAGTAAAACGTCCAAAGTATTTTCGACCTTTTATTTAACAACATAAGCATTAAAATTAAATGAACGATCCATTACCCGGACCATTAAGTGCGGAATATAAATAATAAATACTTTGCAACTGTATGTAAAACCTAATAAATTTCAGAAGCGTTACTTATTATTAATAGCGCTCATCTAAAGATGTTTTCTTAGTTTAAATATTTCAGAGGAAAACGTTATGGATAATTTAGTGCTCGTTTGCTTTTAAGACATCATTATATACTTTTTATAATTATGTAATTTTTACACAATACTTTGTAGCAATTTTTTTTTAATTTAGCCTGTTTTTATTTCTACCATTTTCTACGTCTTTACTGTCCTGTTTGTGGTCGCATCATTTATATTTTATAAAAGTATAAGATTAGATACTGCTAAAACACATAATGATTTAATGTGTAATAGGTTAAGCATTAGTAAAGAACAAGTTAAACAGTTAGTATTAATATTAAAATAGAGTTTTTTTGTATGTTTGTATTATCCTATGAGTATGTACCTACACTATCTTCCAAAAGTCGAAGGATACTTGAGCCCTCACGTCTAAACACAAGCGAAAGCTTAGTTAGAGCGAGGAGTCACTATGACTTTGAAAGGTTTTAAATACAAGTACAAGAAATAGAATAATGTTGCCTTATCACACTTTAACTGAAAATGCTATGTACCTTGTAAACCTACTTTTTGTAAATAAATGTATATTTTATTTATTATTTAAAAGGTTCCCTCAATATTTTAGGTAACGAGTTTACTTCCAACATGTGCTAAGCAGCATTTACTTCCATGATGTTCCTTAATGTTCTAGGACAGCGTCGATTGCTTGAAACTCAATGCTAATCTGTTTCGAAATACTTAACTTTAGGGCGGGTCCTGGGTGACAATTACCGTGTGCATCGTGATCCAAGTGATAAACGCTCAAACTCGATAAATTTCACAAAAACTGTCAAAACCTCTAAGTAGAAGAACTGCATTCTCGTAATCTAGCGATAGATTAATGTCTATTGCAAATCGATCGTGATGGTGATGAACGGCTATCAAGATGATAGTAGACTTTTAGTGTGATGTAAAAAGTTTGAAATAGACACTGAGAAGTGAGATGAGTCGAAATATCACGAAAAATCTAGATTCACGAGAATTGACCTCCTGAACTCTTCTGAAACTAATATACCGCCTCCTATAAAAATGTTAATAGCTAGTTTGAACTACTACAAAAGCGTATTAGACCACACTATACTGAAAAAGAAACCCAAATAACAGAAAGAACTGCATTTATGATGCGGTATGCCATGACAGTTTTTTTATTCCTATCGCAAATCCCATTACTAAGAACCATATCATGACCACACCGCTGTAACATACCTACCTAAAATATGGTATATAAACACTTTCTCTCAGTATCTAGTAACTCTTAAAATCTCCTTTTGCTGGTTATTTTATATATAGTAGAATATATTTATATACATGTATAATAAGTGTTTAATAAATTAATCTGAATATATACGTATACCAAATACGTATGTAAGTGTATGTATTAAAATTGAATATGTATATACATATATATTGCCTTATAATATTATTCTTCCAAGTACGCCACTGTCTATTTCATCTATTCGGGTCCATCCAAAGGTTGCCTGGCAGAGATCGCTTATAGCGATAAGGCCGCTCGTGGTACCACTTATGTTATTTTGTTTTTAATTATTTCCATATGTTTGATTCCTGTTTGTTCGGTGTACATTATATCATATTCTACCTATCTATCTATTAACAAAAGAAGTATCCGTGGCACAGTACCTAAATTTCATAATTGCAAAAGCTGCATTAAGGGTCAAAATCTATAGTTAACGACTCAATAACTTCCTCGTATCTGGTGGGCAGGCCAGCAGTTACTTTAATTAAGTGACGCCTAAATCAGGCAGGCTGCGATGATCTGGCGAGCTGCCAGCCACCGCACTAGATTTATACTTCCATGCCTCGGGTGAGTGCTTTCACAAAAGCTGGGTAGTTGCCCGTCGATTACAGCGGACAGATTTTTTGGAAAGCCTTTTTTGTTTACAGAGTTAGTAGTTTGAAAATGGAAACTGAAATATGACTTTTTTATGCGACTAAAAGACGAGACAAGCCGAGGAGAAGGCTCACCTAATGTAAAGTGGTAACCTTTATTATATATGATTAGTCGCTAGGTAAAAAGTAACTTGTACTTTATCTTTGTTTTGCAGTTTGGTGTTAAAATATTAACAAATTTTGATATTAAAATGACAAACCCTTTCTCTACTCTATAGTAAGAGTAAGAAATAAAAGATATTTAACTGTCGCACATAATCCGAGAAACCGATAACCAACCGATAACTTACTCAAACCCTTTGCTGCAACAGTCATAAACCTACAATAGCTTAAAATTCAACTCCAAATTCATCATTATTTAAAAGCCTGGACCCTTTCACAGGATCGACAGTAAAAATAAATAAACGAAGGTGCGGATGGAAGTTTAATCAAAGTTCTCTTCATTCATCATTTCCTTCACGTCTTCCCTTTATTGCAAGCCTTCGTTTAGTATTTCCATAAAGCTTTCACATGGAATTCAGAACTACTCGTTACGCAGTCAAGCCACAGCTACAATCTTGCTAACAAATATATTAAATTCTTCATAAGCCTTCCGTTTTTCGTGTGCACTTATTCATTTATCTTGTTACTGTTTAATAACAATAATTAAGCTGTCAAAAACGAAGCCATCAAAACAGTACATAAAATTCTAATTCAACGATCGACTGAGTTTTAACTATCATGAAATGGTTGTAGACACGAAAATATCGATCTACCCAAATAATATCCATGGTTCGTAATAAAAGAACGTAAAAACACTTTTGCATAACTGACATTGTGGCTATACTAACCTCGGACTCGGCAGACTACCGGCCCGATTTGGTCTGAGGACTTTGTGAACGCAGTCAATCAGTGCTTCAGGCTGGTTAGAAAGATAAATGGATAACATAGGTCAATTTTATATTTTCAAAGTTATTAATAGATTTTAACTTACAACCTTCAATAACTTTCAAATTTACAAAACAAACGCAAAATTAGAGTATAGTAAATATACATCCGCTGTCCGATCAATAAGCAATCGCGCAAAATGGCCGCCTCGCCATTTTGTACACTGAATATTTTACTGAGCGTAAAGATTTTCATAGTTTATAGACTACAAGCGTGACGTACATGAAACGTGATAACCGTTAATTTTATATTGATGAGACAGAACGAATAAAGACATAGAGTATATTGTCTCTTGGGCTCGTGTAAAGAAAATTGATATCGGAGTCAACAAGAATAACATGGTAGCTATTTTATGTGAGGGAAAGTTTGAGTAGATTTTGTGTCTTTCAATTGTATCAAAAGCTCAGATAGGTCCAACTGGCTAACGCGAATGAAAAACATGAATTTCGTTTCAGGCAGCGGAAACATTAGCAAGGGAAAAGGGAAATCAAACTGAAAAAAATCCAAAGCAGAACCAAATACAATTTGAACTCTTACACAAAGCGTAAGGGTTTCAGCCATGCCGCTCTAAAATGTTCAAAACAAATTTAAATGCCCGAAAAATCCTATCAAAATCACTCACCACTCTAATTCAAAGCAGCGAAGAGTAAACTCCATCAGAAAAAGTAGGAAAGAAGGCTCTTTAAACAAAGGGAAAATTAAAAACAGGAGGGAATTAAACGTGACGTCGGACAAGAAGTTTTAATGGCCATTTTTTGCTGGGCAGCGGAGACAGCCGGCGTGAGGGGTTAGGAAAAACTCATGCGTTTACATTTTCCTTTTTATAGTATCATGCGCGGATGCCGCGGTGGTTACGTCCACATTTATTTTCGCATGTAAAATAGTTATTTGTTAGAGCTTACTGTGAGCGTTTTTTTTATGGAAAAGATTATTTCTTTGAAAGAGATATTCGCCAGCGTGTTTAATTGAAGCTGAGTATGTTTATATAAAATTTCAATTATCAAATCCAACCAAAGTCGTATAGTATTTTAAGAATCTTGAGCAGCAAAATTACATTATAAAAATCATCATTATATTCATATGAAATGATAAAAATAGTCTCCAAACCCAAAACAAAGTAAATGTATCAAACATTTCTCATTAAACTAAACTAAGGCCTATCTGATATAACACGAAAGGCGTACAATACGTACAATAGCTGAAACAATACAATACCAAGGCCTATAAACAAACAAGCGAAACTCACATAAAGTGTAGACGAAACTATTCGGCGCAGCTGCAACTAATTTACTTGCGAACTGCAGGCGGGGCTGCGAAGCTCGTAAGCCCCCATTCGCCCGTTAATAAGCGGAGCTCTGCATACGAAGTCAAGTACGAGTACATACCATGCAGAGTGTGGCTTTAGTGCAAGCGATGCACGAAATTACTGTTATTGTACGATGTACATGAATGTGTGTGGTTTTAGTGCAAGCTACTCGTACTTTTGTCCAACATGCACAATTATACATGTAATTAGAGCGACATATTCTCGCGTTAACTTCTGGTTTTCAGAATTTACTCGAAAACACACACGTGTTTTCACAAAACATTTTGGAACCGGTTACACAAATTCACTAATCTTGGCCATATTTTAGACGTGTCTCAGCGGTATTTATTTTTTTAGGGATAAAGAACTATAATTTTATTGTGAAACAAAGTTAAATTTATGAAGGAATTTAGACAGTAAAAACCTCACTAATAAACCGTTTCATTAGCTAAACTTCAAGAATATACTCGTAGTTCCTTTCGACACTATTCCGCTCTCAGTAAAGCCCCAACTTTAACCAAAGCCGCCTAGTGCCAGAATTTAATATTTTTATTATGAAAGTTAACCAGTGTATTTTATTGACTCATGTATTCATTAAACATGTCCATTAAAACTAATGAATAAACGTGAAATAATACATTTTATACCCATTTTAAATTTTCAACAATAACGAAAACTCCGAAGCGCAAATTGCCTAAAATCACTAAAATATCAAATTTTGCAACATTAATAAAGCACATAATTTAACTCCTATTACTTTAACTGTGATACTTTTCAGAGTATTCGAAAACAGTCTCTCTGAATTTCATTCGGCTGACAGTAGGTCAAGCTCCGTCGCTACCCAGACTTTGTAAATGTCTAATTTCTCTAATGTATGTTAGATTCTGATTAGATTTTTTTATTTTTTTTCTTCCAGATTAGTTTTCTGTAACAATAACTTTACAAGAGCTCCTTAATTTCTAAGGTGTAATAAAAAAAATTGTAAAATCTTAATCATCATCCTTTTAGCAGTATGACGTTGGACTCCCTCATGTATCTCCAAGTAGGTATTAATCATAAGGGGGTTGTGTGTTGGCCATACTCACCACGCCTGGCAGGTGTGTGTTAGCGAGGTTTTTGTAAAATAGTTTCTCTGAATTCCATTCTCTACCACCATTCCGCTGTCAGTAAAGCCCCGCCTTTATACAAAGCCGTGGAGTGCTGTTAGTTCAAATTGCATTTGCATAACGTACTTCTCTTTGTGAAACCGTCTATTCGCCGGAGGAGCCATTAAAAATATAATATCGCAGCGATGTTCTTAGTTTTATCGTTTCCTTTATAAAGACTCCATCTTTGATATTGAGACAATACTTTGTTGGAATGGCGCTATAAGTTTAAGTAAAGGCTACATAGTACTGCTTTCCGTGAAGCGAAGGCGAAGGATCATGTGGAATCGGTCTAGCCGTTTCGGAATCTAAACGTTGTATGAATTTATATATTTTCAAGATACTACTGCGTAAAATCTAATGTGAGGCGAGGTATATAAAAGGATTCAATGCCATGCTTTGAGTTTATGTAGGAACATACCTACTTTCGTAAAAACATGTACCTATATTAAATTCTTATTAGATTTGAGTGCCGTTTAAAACAAGTTTGATAGTAAAACAAAAATATAAACATAGCATTTGGAGGTTCGATCGCCATAAAACAGAAAGCTGTAAAACTTCGAAACGAGCCAAAACAGACGGTACCAAGACGATGCACGTGAGTAAACTTCACAAACCTCAATAAAACTAGGTGCAGCAACCGTTTCAGTGCCCACTCGGCCCGCTTAGACTCGGCCCGAAGAATAATACCAAATGTTTCACTACCTATTCAGTGTCATTTGTGCAGTCAGGCACAGTGATTGCACATGGTAGAATTTCCGCAATCCGTATATCTAAAACACCTCTTAATTCCTTTTTTGAAAACCTCTTTATTATTATTCACTAAACCCGACCGTAAAGCGAACAATGGATGGGACCACTAAAAAGACATTAGCATTCTCGCGTAGGGTTTACTGCATTTTAATTGCGCAAAATCCTGCTGCTATAATAGCTAATGCTACTAGGCTAGCCTCCCTCCCTGAAAAGACTCTGCCAGAAAACTAGCAGCATTGCATCGTTTGACCTAGGTGTAACTATTGCTGAAACAGAACCTTTTGACCCACTTTTCTTTCTGCATTTCTTTTTTTTTCCTTAATAGTATTACTTTTACCCAACACTTTTATGCTTTGGAAATTGTAAAATACATGGACCTCAAAATTTGTATTCTTATAATGTTATCCTATCCTATCCGAAATAATATTTTATGATGATATTGGGACTGCCTCGTTTCTGCAGTGCGTCAAGGATGTGTTGTCACAGTATGAAACGGTTAGTTTTGCTATTATTCTCAGTAAGAATACAGCGTCCCTCATGCGCAGAGTACAGGACAGCCCCAACAGCATCCTGCAAACGATAGCAAATATAAGTACTTCTCCTTTGTGGCAGTGCTTTGTGCGGAGAGTAACTTAGTGTTTTCAAAATTATTATGTTGTAATTTCCTTTAGTTAACTAACATTAAGTCTAAGAAAGTGTTACTAACAGATTATTAATCATTATCAAAAGTACGAAATATTTTTTTTTTAATTTCACTTAATTACCTAGTTAGTTAATTTTATTAAAAGTGTGATGTTTCAATAAACGCCTTTCATTGCATAGGAGCTTTGCGGCTAGTGTGGAATCAAATACCAAAATGGCGGACGCCGCCGGCGGAAGGGCGGGGGTGCTAGCAGCGACATATATAATTCCGCAGCTATCATAAATTAGCATACGTATTAGATTGTGCGCCTTGGGCGGGGTGGATTCTATACGATAGATTATTCGAGATTATGGGGATGTGGACAAACTATTATTAAGGTCTAAGATCTTTATTAATATTTCTTTTAAAGATTGCAAATCACTAACGAGAGACATAACAGTAATAGTAGTTTCGCTTTGTTAATTGTTGTGAATTAGCGAGATTAAGTACAACAATGGAAATCGAAACAATTGTTTTATTAGTAAAAAGTTCGTTTTTAGCAATAGATACAATTGATACAATAGTATCAATTGTTTTATTTTCAGAGTATATTTTTGCTTTGTTCAAAATACATATAACTCCTGCATGCTTCTAAACTTTATTTTCTGTATGTTTTATATAAATATCAATGTTAGGCTCAGCGCAGACAGAACGGAGCGCAACGGAGAGGATTTTATTGACGCACTTGAAAATAAACTTTAAAATTATTACAATAAGGTGCAAAACGCCGCGCGGGGATTCCCGCGTATCTTCGAGGACGCGCGAGCATTTTTTGTCAGGTTCAAGCATTTATGCGCTTTATTGTAATAATTTTAAAGTTTATTTTCAAGTGCGTTAATAAAATCCTCTCCGCTGAGCTCCGTTCTGTCTGCGCTGAGCCTTATGAAGCATCTACACTCTTTGCGCTGTAGCATGGTGCGGGTGCAGTTTCAGTAACATTTCGTTTCACTCTTGAAAGTTGCCGCGATTTACAAATTATGACTTAGTAATTCAGCTGTACCACATTCGTAATATATTAAATAAATAATAAATAAATAATGCTGGACAAATCACACAGCATCATCTAGCCCCAAGCTAAGCAGAGCTTGTGTTATGGGTACTAGATGACTGATATACTTAATACGTTATACTACATAGATAGATATTTTTATTATACATAGAAAAACACCCAGAACACCCTGAACAAATATCTGCAGATCGTACAGACATTTGTCCCGAGGCGGGAATCGAACCCGCAACCCTTTGCGTCGCAGGCGGACCTTCGTCCGCTGCGCCACAGAGCTCGTCGAATTAAATCATTAATAACTGTAGTAAATTAAATTAAACCCAACCAGAATGTTCTAGTCTACAAATAAAATCAAAATGACCCGCACCACGCTACAGCGCAAAGAGTGTAGTCGTAAAAGTGCTCCATTTTAGTGTTAAAGAAATAGTTAAAATACACACTCGATATTGATTGCATGCATCATCATCACTTCAGCCTTAAAAACGTCCACTACTGAACACAGGCCTCCCTCATGAGTCTCCATGAGGGGGTAGTTACCATACTCACCACGCATGGCAGGCGGGTTGGCGAGCGCAGTACGTATGTTGATGCACGGAAAGACACTGCTGCCCATCTTCCGGAGGTATCCCTTAGCAGGCTCTTACTGCATCCACGGGCATGAGAGGAGGGGTAACATTCTACTGCCGGCACCCCACGGCAAATTGATTGCAAGCTCTGTATGAAGCAATTTAATTCACAAGCTTATTTCAAATGGTCGCATCGATAATAACTCGGCAACACAAAATAAGAATTAATTATCTGTTTTTACAGCACTGTTCAAAAACGAGGGTAGAAATGAATTTGCTCGGGCCTCGTAATAAAAGATCCTTCCGCGAGACTTGTTGAGTGGATCATTAGTTATTCATTTTCATTTGCGTTACTGTTCTAATTTCATACTGAGTTTACGGCTGGAATAAAATTTGAGTGGAATGGAAACACCTTAGAAGGGTCTTTGAAAGAGACAATTGCTTTTGCCGTTGTATGACGGGCAACTTTTGCTGATGGTAATAATCGATTCCATGGGGTGCCGGCAGTAGAATGTTGCAATTCCTTGTATGTTTCTTTTGCATTCCTCTCTTAACTGTGGACGCAGTACGAATATGCCAAAACATCCTGTCCTGCACTCGCCAACACGCCTGTCAAGCGTGGTGAGTACGGCCCCTCATCATCAGTACTTAGTGATCAATGAGGGAGGCCTTTGTCCAGCAGTGGACGTCCAATGACTGGAAGAGAATACTCCATTCTGATGCACACAGGCAGGCTATTTTTAACCGATTTCAAGAAGAAGAAGAAAGGAAGAAGAGGTAAAAAAGAACCCTCACAGAATCACTCTGCCTGTCTGTCTGTCACAAGTGGATATCTCGAGAACTACTGATGCTAACGGCTTAAAATTTGAAATGGTTAAAGATAACAAACACTTTTTTACTAATATTGTATATGAAAATGCTAAAAAATATTCTTATTATGATTGCAGGAGGGCGGATAGGGGATCTCAAAATTTTTAAGTCACTAGGTTGTGTGGGGTATCATATGAAAGGTATTCATTTACACACAAGTAAAAGTTAAACAGTTTTTACTTTTCCTTTAAGCCGCATCGTTTCCGAGTTATTTACAAAAATGTTGAAAAAACGACCGTTCTCCCCCCCCTATCTCCGAAGTTTGCGGATATAAACTCGTGAAACTTTTATAGCTAATTTGCATAGTTTTTTAGACCATGGTGGAAGGGGTTTTTTCAAAACTTTTGTGAAGTTACTCGTGTGGGGTATATCATATGAAAGGTATTCATTAGCCCATATATAAACAGTTTTTGTTTTTCCTTTAAGCCGTGTTGTTTTCGAGTTATTTACAAAAATGTTGAAAAAACGACCGTTTCCCCCCATTATCTCCGAAGTTTGCAGAGATAAGCCCGTGAAACTTTTATAGCTGATAGAAGTGTATGTAAAGTTTGTAGGAAAATTGTAGCTAACTCTCTTATTTGCATAGTTTTTTAGATAACGGGGGGAAGGGGGGAAATCACGTTTGTTGTATGGGAGCCCCCCTAAATATTTATTTTTTCTGTTTTTAGTATTTGTTGTTATATCAACAGAAATACATTATATGTGAAAATTTCAACTGTCTAGCTATCACGGTTCATGAGATACAGCCTGGAGACAGACAGACGGGCAGCAGAGTCTTAGTTATAGGTTCCCGTTTTTATCCTTTAGAGTACCTACAAAGCGTAAAACCGTATGAGTAGTCCGTTGTGTAGCATGTTGTCGGCATTACAACTTTCAAAAACACCATTTGCTACTCTAATTACTCTAATTCTCCCGTGTAACTTATGTAAGACCCTTTTAACTTTAAGTTATCATCGCGTATAGGGTCTCATTAGGACTTATACATATATCTATTCTTAGGAGTACCTTGTTGGAAGAGACTTGGAAGGCTCTTATGAGATGTTGATGACGATGATGTCATGTATTAATATTTTTGCCCTTCGACGCAAACGTAGGGGTAAGTTTAATATGTGAGCCTGTCTCTTCTTTAGTGACTGAATGGATTTTGATTACCTTTGTTGTTAAGTTATAAGTCGGGTAAATGGAAGAAAAGAAGCGCGTTCTTTGCCCAGTATTAGGATCCAGCGGTCTGTTTAAATTAGATAAACTAGGTTAGATATTTTAAGTATTGCGTAAACAAATCAGTTTGAGCATAGTTTTACGAATGAGTTTAATGTTTATTAAAGTTTCAATCGAAAACTTTTACGATGGTATAGATTAAGTTGTATAAATTGATGTTTAAATAAAAGCTTGAGTTAGATAGTTAGATAGATTGAGTTGTATAAACTGATGTTTATATAAAAGCAATCAGCTTTTATTTAAACATCAATTTATACAACTCAATCTATACCATCGTAAAAGTTTTCGATAGAAACTTTAATAAACGTTAAACTCATTCGTAAAACTATGCTCAAACTGGAAGTGCATAAATTTTTACAGCCAATTTTGTAAGGCGCACTTAAACTGAGCTGGGTTAAGCTAAGGTTTAGAATTTTAGGTTCAGCTCTCCAAAATTTACCTACTCGTATTTCTAAACTATAAAAGTCTGTAAATATTAAGAAAAATCAATAGGTACGTAAGAATTAGCCGTGGGGTGCCGGCAGAATGTTACCCCTCCTCTCATGCCGCGGATGCAGTAAGAGCCTGATAAGGGATACCTCCGGAAGATGGGCAGCAGCGTCTTTCCGTGTATCAACATCCCGTACTGCGCTCGCCAACCCGCCTGCCAAGCGTGGTGAGTATGGCAACTACCCCTCATGGAGATCCATGAGAGAGGCCTGTTCAGTAGTAGACTTTTTACGGCTGGAATGATGACGTAAGAATTATCAAAGTTTTAACACTTCTCCTTGTGTCATTCAATAAATAGGTACTGTTTCAAATTTAATTCTGGTTATTAACTTTTGATCCCTCAAACCATAATAAATTAGAAGTAAAAAAAACATTTTAACAAACAGGCTTTTATTTAAACGTACTTACTAAAAATAATAAAATAAACATTTTCCATTAAAGTTTAATGTCTACTTAAAACGTCTTTACACAATTTATGTGATAAAAAGCTTGTCGCGAGATTTAGGCAGGTAGGTAGGTACTCGTACTTACATTGTTTGAAAACAAATTTAAATCAATTAGATCAAGTTACAGGTACACAGGTTTTTCTCGCGACAAGTTTTTTATCACATGAATTGTGTAAAGACGTTTTAAGTTGATATTGAGCTTTAATTGAAAATGTTTATTTTATTATTTTTAGTAGGTACGTTTAAATAAAAGCTTGTTTGTTAAAAAGTGTTTTTAACTTTTAATTTTTTTTTAACTTTCAACTTTTTTTTAGTTATCACTGGACAATAATTGGTTGTCTTCATTCTTGTCTGTTCATCTCATGACCGCCATGTTGGATTAAGAGTGATGTCATATAAGTTTTCAAGTAACTCTCAGCAAGGCCTTTCATTTGATACCCATATTGTAGGAGTCCATTAAAAATAAATAGTCCGCCATCTTGGGTGTTCCGCCATGTTGGATTCAGAGTGACGTCACATAGCTGACCATGCATTTTCATTCAAAGTAAACATGTATATAAAATTTCAGCTCAATTAGTTGAAGACATCTGCTTCAAAATTGAGTTGCAATATTCCGCGAACAAACATAGTTACATACATACATACATACAGGGCAGGCTAATTAAAAGCTTTTTATAAAATAACTAGTCCGCCATCTTGGGTATTCTGCCATATTGGATTTAGATGTACGTACTCGTATGTATAAGTACATACATACATAAAAGCTTTCGCTAAACTTAACGTGTTTTAAAAAGCTAAAAGTAGGTGCTAAAGAAGAAAGTTAAGGTACGTGTATAATTATAAGCTCCATAAAAATCTGTGCATATTATATTGTATTTATTTATATGACACTCATTAGTCATAAATTGTCCAAATAATACCGAACATACTCCTACTCAAGAATAATCGTCATGTCAGTATAGAACTGCTTCTTCATCCACTGCTGGACATAGACCTCACAGATCTCCAGTAGTTTTATTTTTAATACTGGCCACGCTTGGCATCTACGGATAACAGAGGAACATTCTACTGCCGGCACCCCACGGCTCCCAACATACTATGATTCAATGAATCTCATCAGTTATAAATTCTCTAAATAACTCCGAAGATACGTACTCCTACTCAAGAGAAATACATTCTGTGATTTCATAACCTCCTCGCAAGCCCTTAGAGGATCATATTATTATCTCGGACTGCCTAATGCTCCAGCTATATTATAGGCCGCTAGGGAGTGGTACAATTTTTATGAAGGTAAATTCAAGAAAATGTTCTCCGCCCTACATTAAAAGGAATGTATGAAACTTTTACTAATTCCGGAAATGGGATGATTTTAAACGTTTTTTATAGGAATTTTGGATATATGAACCGATTATTTTGCCATTTCATTAGGTTTTATGTATGAAGGATCTAAAACTTCTCCTACTTGTAGCATCGCTTAGTAACAAGACTAAGGTTACTAAGAACTGGATTTTTCTATTATTTTATGTTCAAAGTAAAGAATTTTTTTATATATTTAAAATAAACACTTGAGTTGCCTACAAGCGTTTTTAAAAATGTAAGGCCTTTACATCTATTATAGATGATTTATACAGCGTCAGCAACTGATATCCATGTTGTACGGGACGCTGCCAGTGCCTAAGACATTGTTAGATGGATTACAAGCGTTAAACCCAACACTCACAAAGAGGTTACACGCCTTAAGGCGATAAGCACGCATGGAGTTTTATAGGCGGAATAGTTCAACCATTAACTCTCTTCATCTCTACTAACGTGCCCGCATAGTATATTACCCGTCTTTCCCGTCGGGGCACTTACACAGAATAGGTATTCCACAAGATTCAGAAGCTAGTACAGAATACCATATGGGCGCGAAACACGCAACCTGCCACAACTTAATGGCAAATCTGGGCGAGCATTTGTTCACCACTAGGGTAGTTTATATATGTCTAAGAAGTTTGGTGGAAGTTCTGATAGGAAAAACACATGTTTTACTATGGTATCGAGCCTCACTCAAACTACGAAAAATGCCATAATGTGCTCAAAATATTTTTACTTTATTTTTTATGTTATTTATTTTAAAACTCGTGTTCGATGATACTAAAATAATTTATCAATTGGAACCTGAGATTCGTTCAACCAAACAAGGTTTTCATTTTTATACGTGTACCTAATAACTTATATTTTTATACGTGTACCTAATAAATTATACATGGGCAGACGACTTGGTGAGAACTGCTGGTCGGCGGTGGATGCAGACGGCTTCCAACCGCAGTACTTGGAGATCAATGAGGGAGGCCTTTGTCCAGCAGTGGACGTCCTACGGCTGAAATGATGATGATGATGATGACCTAATAACGTTACATATGAAATTGGCGTTTTGTATGAGAAGAACATAAAGTCGATTTTATTATATAAAATATTTAATTTATCAAAATATTAAAATACCATTGCTATCTATGCACTTTTGCCATCTCATAGGTAGTTCATTGATCCCTTTACTTAAAAAACCATTCGGACGGGAGTTGGGAGGGACCAGTCGACGCGCGTTTGTCGATTTGCTTCACTCAATTCGTGAGGTACCCACCTTTCAAGCTTTTTCACCTTCCCAATTTGCTTCAAGTGGATTAAAATAGTTTTATCACTAACACCACAGCCTGGAGCTAACTCGGACGTGGTTTGCGATGGACCCGCTTCCACAATAGCCTTCAATTCTTGATTATTAACTTTGGCAAGTATGTTCTCTGTGTTTCTATAACCATAATATTCTCGGCAGTACAATGCGGGGCAATTCAAAGTTACTGTGCGGTACGTACGATCGGTACGATCTCTAAACTTGAGTACCTATAATAATTATAATTTTATTGCGGTCCGCAAACCATTCTGAACTGTTGTAAACAACTATTTCAAACTGGCGAATGTACGTTTCCATCTCAATTACCAAAAATGTAACGGTTTCAAACATCAAAATGTATTGTTTTCAATTTTTACTAAAAATGTAAATTGTATTTTTTTAACTTTTGCGATCACAATACAATATTAATATAAGAGTATAGGCATGGTCCCGGGACTTGTCTGGTGCAATCCAGTCGAAGCGTGGGGAAATTATGAAGGTAATTTATGCGAAAAATACCCGTTTATATGTATACTAGCCGAACTGGCGGTTTCACCCGAGTAGTTCCCGTTCGCAGGCATCTCGGTCTCCCGCTATAGCGATCCAATGCTGATTTGAGACAAAGGTCTTATAAAATAAATAAATATTAAATAAACTAAAACGTATAAAATAAATTAATTTGAATATCAAGGTAAGTGGTTCTTATTTCTTCGCAACATTATTTAATAAACCTTATGCTTTATTCAAAATGATTTAAAATCACCCCATTCGCCCCGTAATTACACCGCGTCTTAAAAATCCTAATTTAACGAGTCCTTTTTGTATTAAAGTTGAAATTTTAATATGGATTAATTTGTTTGTACAGCGTGTTTCTGCCTTCGTATATTTCGCCGGAATGGACGTTATTTGCCGGACCTATTACGTTTGCTCCATAAATATGGCTCTCTGGGGGTGTTTTGTACAATAAAACGCTGTAAAATGGACTTGGAGGCTTTATGAATATTTATTTTCTGTCTGTTTTAACATTTATGTGCCGTGTTTATTTCTATTTCTCATTAACTTTGTGTACCCTTTTTCTCATTGGTGAGTTTTAATTAATTAATTTGTTTTTTTAATTGGAATAGTGTAAAAAACAGAATTATACCATTATAATATTTAAATCTAGCCGATGAATTTAACAATGACCAGTGTTGCTTTCACATAGTTTTATTATTTAAATGTTGTTATATTTTTAAACTGTTATAACGCGTAATTATCTTGTTTTATTATTTCCCGACGTTTCGAGTGCCGTTAACCCGTTTAATTAGTATTATGTCTGTGGATCGCGAAAGTTTACGAAGTACTAAATGTTGTTATTATTATCTAATCTGTTTTTGATTTGATTTGATTTTAATTATTCAGGGGTGTTCAATGTTCTCATAATGTTTTAAACTGATTATGGTATTGGTTTGTGTAAACCAAATGTACAAATTTACGAATATAAGAGTTATGAATTATGATGGTTGATTCAATTACTTTGTTACTCAATCATTTTAATAAAAGCTGCTATACTTCTTTGAAAAAATATTCAATTTCAATTCCTAATAAGATTATCTTTTGCCAAGAACATTTTTCGAGCTGTATAAAAGGGATTCTCTAATTAGGCGGCAAAATAGCTTCAATGTTTTTTCGTATATTTTAAATTCGGTATCGGCTTAACTTACAATTAAATAATTATTAATTATCCCGTTTCAATTATCTCGTCTCCATATACGCCGTAGGCCTAAAATGGTTGTGCTATTGTACAAAAAAGAAGAATCAACAATCCTTGCTGACGCGACAACGAAGCAGTGACGCTGCACAATCCCCAAGCCTTGACACGACTCTGGAAAACAACGACGAACAAATCTTGGGACAAAACACAGTTACAAATAAACTTGGTAGAAATATCGCACCATTCTTACAAAGAGAAAGATAATCTAATCTTCTGTCAGTATTCGCGAAGAACCGACACATCAAACGTCTGATAAAACACAAATTGAGTCCAAATAGAAACAACAAGTCAACAACACTTGTCCGCGTCACGAACTCGCGAAGAAAAGCGAGGGCGATCGCACAAGGGAACCCAGAGACAATCAAATTACGAGAAACACCTCCCAACGCGATATTTCCATCAAGTTCGCAAATAGTCACTCACCTTTCGAGGCATCCGCTTCGTTCCCGTCCTCTACTAAGAATTTAATTTAATTTTTTTAACTGAATCAACGTGAAATGCCGTCTGCGGCCAGAGCTCAGTTGCGTCTAACTTTGCGGCGAGCCGCGCCCCTACACGCTACTTGTACTGAATCTCTACCCCTATTCCCGGCTTCGGGAGGCAATACCGAAGTCTTCACAGGTTATCTACACCCCTGCTGTACAACGGAAACTGTGCTCTAAATACGAGAGGGAGGATTGAAATCAGGGTGTGAAGAACTGCGCATGTGCCGTTATGGTGTCTGCCGACTGCAATTGGCTACCCGGGGATGCTGCGCAAAATAGGAACACGAAATATGAACGAGACTGCGGGGCGCTGGCTGGGGAGGGGTGCGAACAGACAGAGTATATTTGAATAGACCTCGCCGGCTCTTTCCCGCACCCGCCACGCCGCTGCTTGCGGGGCGCGGGGAACGAAGCTAGCTGTTCTGTCCAAACTCTGCTCGGTACAAATCGACGTTGTACAGAGAGTAACGAATGTGTACTTTTCATCAAGGCAGAACATTTTGGCAGAGGAAAAAAACAAAAGAGCGTTGGTAATTGAATTTACCCTCATTACATTATCTACGAAGCAAGATGTTCCGGGAGTAAAATTTATTCAAGACTATTCCAGACATGAATACTAAAGAAGGCTTGAAAGTTTTGAGGAACGTAATGCTAACACGCTTTACAAAATTCATACACGTTTATTTTTAAATCAATGTCTGTTAACTGAAAGAAAACCGAAACGTAATAACAAACATCGTAAGCCTTAAGTTATTCGATGTTATTCGACAAAGTTCTTTGGAAATGCAACTATATAACATTTACCAGACTTATACCTAGAGTAATTTATATGGCTGGAGTGTACCTTAAATTTCCAGACACAGCGCAAAACTAAAGCCTGTATTCATGCCCAGGCAGTACACTAAATCCCACCATAGTCCCGCCAAGTTACCCGGAACGCTGCGATAGCGACTCCCAAGGCAACTGCAGTATTTATCTGTATTCCTATTTAGCTTGAGCCAGCAAAAGGATTTAGAACCAGAGATTTTGAACACGTAAATAAATATGTATTCTGTTGCTTTCGGGACGTCTGTCGAAATAATATCTAATAATATTGCCGCTTTGAGTTGAAAATACGGTCAGACATGAATAATGCATCTACATTGTCGAAAGCGTGGTAGCACTGTTGCCTTTTCTGTAGAAGACACATTATTAACACGTGTTTTCACGGGTATCTATCGCGTTATTTACCTTTATTATTGCCCGACGATTAGATTGCACCTATCAAAACAATCTGCAATCCTGCTGAAATGAAAAAATAACATTTAAAATTTCTTCACACTATCATCTTTACGCAGACGACTTGCAGATATACCGCCAGTTTAAAGTCGAAGAGTTAGCAGAAGGCATTAACCTCATTAACTCTGATCTTAAGAGTATAGATTATTGGGCCAAGGCTTTCGGACTTCTGGTTAATCCTTTGAAGTCTCAGGCTTTAATTCTTGGAAGTCCATATATGCTAAATCTCGTAGGTAATTCTTTCCTTCCCCCGGTTATGTATGCTGACACACCGATTGAGTTTACTGCGAACGCCGTTAATCTGGGTGTCATTTTTGATAGTCAGTTATCGTGGGTGAATCACGTTAACGCAATCAGCAAGCGAGTCAACTACTCATTTCAAGCACTCAAGCGTCTCCAGAAGTTTTTGCCTTTTGAAACTAAAATCACTCTTGCCCAAACTCTTCTATTACCTATCCTTGATTACGCTGATGTCTGTTTCCTTGACGCCACGGAGGAACTTTTAAACAAACTGGAGCGTCTTCAGAACTTGTGCATCCGATTTATTTATGGTTTGCGCAAGTTTGATCACGTCTCCAGTTTCAGATCTCAATTAAAATGGCTACCCATTCGACGTAGACGTGATCTCCATGTTCTCTCTTTCCTGTACAACATTCTTCACAATCCTCTTTCACCTTCTTACCTCCGTGAGCGTTTTGAGTTCCTTGTCCCACGGGGTGTGTCCTGCAGGACTGCTACGTCCCTCCTACTTAAAATTCCATCTCACTCTTCTAGTAGATATGGTGACTCCTTCACAGTTGGCGCAGTCCGGTTATGGAATAGTCTTCCCCACTCCATTCGAGACAGTCAGTCCATAAAAACTTTTAAAATAAAAGTAAAAGAGCATTATCTCTCTTTGTAATCTTACTTGTAAAGTATATATTATGTATATATTTATTTATTATATTTATATATATATTTATAATAGTTGTTTTAGGTATGAAATGTAGTTTATGTTGTATTATTTGAGTAGGTAATTAGGAAATATGTATTATATTTAAGTATCTTTTTATGTAACATCTACATATATAGTTCTTTTTGTTATGAGTACACGTACCCACTACTATTATCAGCTTTCTCTATCCTCAAAGGTTTGCTGGAAGAAAACTCTTTTTAGGGTTAAGCTCGCCTTTGTACATGCCATTTAGTTTAGTTTAATGTATATATTTACTGTGTGTACAATAAAGAATAAAATAACGTCGCATCGGGCAATAAAAGTAAATAAAGCGGTATATACCCGGTTAAATATGTGTTAATAATTTGTCGTGATCGATAGTAGTTAATAAAATAGTTTATAATATTCTTATGTTTTTAATTACTTTTCATACATAGAAAAATACTCAAACCCCGGACACTTACAACCAGAAAACTTTAGTCCCGCGGCCAGAATCGAAACCGCAGCCTCCTACGTCGAGGTCGTCACTTGACTATCATTACCCTGTGCGTAAACTGCAACACCAGACGGGGTGAAAGATTAAATAAAGTTGTAGGTACAAAAGTTAAAAAAAAATAATAACTTCCCGACACTTTACCTATTATAGTTTCGGAGGCTACCTATTTTTTTTTAAAGTGTACCTCAATTTTGCAACCTACACATCACGCCCTTTCATATTTTGATACCACACTTGGGTTTATTTTAAAAACAAGCAATTATTTATCCCCTATATCTTATGAATGGTTCAACAGATTTCTATACAACTTTCAGTTTTGAATTCTACGCACCATTTCCTTTCATTGGATACCAAATTGTCTATTTGAAAACATTTGATTATTTATCCTTACTCTCAACCCTCATGTCTAGTAAACGTCTAAATTGTTTTTCTTAAACATATTTAAGAACAACCGCTAAAAAACCTGTTTTTAAATGAAAAAAATCTACTTTCAAACCGGTCCACTGAGCTGCGGTGCACGCAGCAGACATGCACACAGACAAACGTAAATTATAACACCCCTTTTTTGTATCGCGGGTTAGAAATAGGAATCTTATAGGTATTAAAGTTGCATTTCAAACAAATCTACGCTCGGCCTAGCCCATTAACAGAGCCCAACGATCCGCTTGGGGCCGAGCCAATCTAATGTATTTGCTGGCACGACTGCTTGTAATAACGCTAGAATCATGTACGCAAACGATACTTTACTGGAGCTAAATAGAGCAAAATTCACGATTTGTTTACAAATGCAATATTTGCCTTGTCAAGATTTATGACGTCTTGGTTCGTTTAGGTACAAGGACAATTGGGTATCAGCCACGGATTCTGAAAGAGGAAGTCAGGGATATCATGCTCCACAAGACAAAGTTATCAGTATTTCTGATTTTACACGAACCTGACATTTAACAAGGGGTTTTTTATGACGTCTTCCTTCATTGACAAGGACGATTGGGTATCAAAAAAAAAATACTTTATTCAGTGCGGCCGCATGGACATTATTGTTATCAGCCACGGATTCTGTAAGAGGAAGTCAGGGATATCATGCTACACAAGACAAGCACAATACAAAGTTATCAGTATTTCTGATTTTACACGAACCTGACATTTAACAAGGGGTTTTTTTAAGACGTCTTCCTTCATTGATAAGGACGATTGGGTATCAGCCACGGATTCTATAAGAGGAAGTCAGGGATATCATGCTACACAAGACAAGCACAAGACAAAGTTATCAGTATTTCTGATAACTTTGTCTAACCTGACATTTATCAAAGGATTTTTTATGACGTCTTCGTTTATTTACAAGGACGATTGGGTATCTATCACGGATTCTAAAAGAGGAAGTCAGGGATATCATACTACACAAGACAAGCACAAGTCAAAGTTATCAATATTTCTGATTTTACACGAACCTGACATTTAACAAGGGGTTTTTTTTATGACGTCTTCTTTCATTTACAAGGACGACTGGGTATCAGCCACGGATTTTATAAGAGGAAGTCAGGGATATCATGCTACACAAGACAAGCACAAGACAAAGTTATCAGTATTTCTGATTTTACACGAACCTGACATTTAACAAGGGGTTTTTTTTATGACGTCTTCTTTCATTTACAAGGACGACTGGGTATCAGCCACGGATTCTATAAGAGGAAGTCAGGGATATCATGCTACACAAGACAAGCACAAGACAAAGTTATCACTATTTCTGATTTTACACGAACCTGACATTTATCAAAGGGTTTTTTATGACGTCTTCGTTCATTTACAAGGACAATTGGGTATCTGCCACGTATTCTAAAAGAGTAAGTCAGGGATATCAGGCTATACAAGACAAGCACAAGACAAAGTTATCAGTATTTCTGATTTTACACGAACTTGACATTTATCACAGGATTTTTTTATGACGTCTTCGTTTATTTACAAGGACGATTGGGTATCTCCAACGGATTCTAAAAGAGGAAATTATATATCAGGCTACACAAGACAAGCACAAGACAAAGTAATCAGTATTTTCTTATTTTACATGAACCTGACGTTTATCAAAGGAATTTTGTTATCGAAGAATAATTAATTTTGACTTTGACGTTAACTTTGAATGGTTATATTATGGTTAAAAAGCTTTACCCAAGTCGCCACAAACAACTAAACGCTTTAATAGTTTTTTGCAAAAATAAAACGATAAAAAACGAAAACTTAATTATGACGACCACTGTGGTACACGCAAGAGATTGCGGGTTCGATTCCCGCCTTGTGACAAATGTCTGTACGATCAGCAAATATTTTTTCAGGGTGTTCTGTAATCTGGAATAAAATAAAAAAATATCTATCAATGTAGTATAATGTATTAAGTATATCAGTCATCTAGTGCCCACACAAGCTCTGCTCAGCTTGGGGTTAGATGATGCTGTGTGAACTGTTCAGCATTATTGTTATTATTATAAAACACAAGAAATTAAAAAGATATGTCAATATAAGTAGACATTTTACTATTTGTAATAAAAACTATGGACAAAATTAATACCCAAGTAAAAACAGTTTAATGAAATGCACTTTACGATATCGAACGAGCGCCCTTTCCTTAAAGCATCAGCGTTTTAATTGGACTTGAAGGAAATTGGAAGCCTTCCAAATGGCTATGTTGAATGCATTCCGTAACCTTTCGAGGCATAATACTTACTGAAGTTTTTGTAAAATTCCGAAAGGTCTTTTCTCCAGTGGGCTTTAAGTCTGCATTTATTTTTATGCAGGAAAATGTTGCGAATGCTGTCCGTCATCATCATCTCAGTCGTAGGACGTCCACTGCTAGATATAGGCCTCTCTTAATGAATTGCCAAGTAGTGATCAGGAGGTTGTTGCCATACTCACCACGCTTGGCAGGCGGGTTGGCAAGCGCAGTACGGGATGATGGGTGAGGGGATACACGGATAGACGCTGCTGCAGAGGTATACCTTAGCAAATTCTTACTACATCCACAGGCAAGAGAGGAGGGGTAACATTCAACTGCCGGAACACCACGAAGTCTTGTTATTTTATACATTTTTTTATTTTTAATATAAGTACAACATGTCACAAAATTTAACATTAAGCTTGCGCCGGCCCTAACTGGAGTACTCGAGAAAAAATAAGAGAAAGAATATAAAATTGTTTTTATTTAATTACTGAAAAAAGCTTTGTAAATTTACACCCCATAAGATATTTTTAACAACCATGCCCAATTTTTTTTATACATCTGACTTTTTTGTCTTGGTAACCTAAGTAGCACTGCTATAGACCACAACCCTTAAAACCCCAGAATGTCTGTAGTTTTTTTCACATAAATCAATAAAACTAATGTTTTAAAAATAGAAAAAGAAATATAATAATGTTCAAGTTCAAAAAAGCCTTTATAAATTGACACGTCTTAAGAAATCTTTAACAACCATACAAACCATTTTTCAAATATTCATTCCCTAAAATTTTTAACTTGACTTTTAAAAATAATATTTTTTTTAAACTTTAACATTTTTGTTTTCTCAAGTACCTGAGAAAAAGAAAGAAAACCAATAATGTGGCAAAAACCGGTGCGAGCTCATCGTTAAATTTTGGGACACGTCGCGTTACGCGTTGCATAAAACCAGAATAGCTAGTTACCTTGAGATTCGTGGTGTTTTTCTTTTTGGTCTTATTAATTCCACTGTTCTCTTGGCTGCTCCGGTCCATTTTTATGGTTCTGAAAATAAGGATTTATAAGCATGGTAATAAACAACACTAACCAGAAAGTCGGATCTGTAAAATAAACTGAAAATCTTTAGAAGTCATAGAAGACTTAGTAAGTAGTATACCCCACTTTAAAATGTTCCCCATGTTTCTACCAACTATACACAAAACTCCGTATTGTGTCGTGCTGCAAGATCATACAACAAAAATGACTAAGACCTAGACGTATTCAATTATACCAAAAATGTCCTGAAACGTAAAATCAAGTTGTACCGTAGAACTGTTGATAAAAATTGCTGTATGTTTTTTTAAGTTTACCAAAACATATTGACAGGAATTAATTCAGTTTTCGGGTTTAAAGTAATCCGGTATGTTTAAGAAACCGCATCACTTATATGAGCGACTATTTCTCCGAAACTAAAAAAGCTAGCTTGACCGTTATATTTTTCCTAGAAAGTTTTTGGTTAAAACTACAACTAAGATTTTTTTTAGATTTTTAAAGCTAGCAGTTTAGATTTAAGAGCGGGGGGAAAGCTGCAAGAAAAGTTTTATATATACCCTAACAAAAATTAAAATCGCCACCCCTAAATTATTTAAAAATACCTATTTTCAACGATACCCTAAACGATGGGAAAATCAATAAAAAAAGTTCATCCCCCCTTACGCGTATGGGAGGTACTCCAAATTATTATTTTTTCAGCATTTTTTATAGCGTTATCTCGGCGTTACTATTATATAATGCCCATGCACAATTACAGCTTTCTAGGACTAATTGCTAATAGTCTCGACGGACAGACGGACAGCCAGACAAAGCGAAACTATAAAGGTTTCTTGTTGTACTAAGACACGCTAAAAATTACATTCCCTTAATAAAAACACGTGCTTAGGTTTTCACTAGTTCACATTTTTAAACCCCGACAAAAAAGAGGGGTGTTATAAGTTTGACCGCTATGTGTGTGTGTCTGTCTGTGGCAACGTAGCTCTTAAACAAGTGGACTGATTTGCATGCAGTTTTTTTTTATAAAAGCAGGATTTCCGGCGGTGGTTCTTAAACATGTTTTATCAAAATCGGTTAAGAAGTTTACAAGATATGGGGGGTGAAAGAGGGGATGAATAATCGAATGTTTCCAAATATAGACGAATTTGGTATCCAATGAAAAGAAATGATGTGTGGAATGCAAAACTAAACCAAAAGTTATAGAGAAATCGGTCGAACCGTTTATGAGATATGGGGGTCGAAAGAAGGGATGAACAATCGAATGTTTTCAAATATGCCCGAGTTTGGTATGAAATGAAAAGGCATGATGTGTAGATTGCAAAACTTAGGAAACACATGACCTATATAGGTAAACTCGGAAACTAGGTAAAGTGTCGGGGGTTACTTAAAATCATTAATTTCATAAGCTTGTCAGGTTCGGCCGTGGGGTGCCGGCAGTAGAATGTTACCCCTCCTCACATGCCCGTGGATGCAGTAAAAGTCTGCATAGGGATACCACCGGAAGAAGGGCAGCAGCGTCTATCCGTGTATCAACATCCTGTACTGCGCTCGCCAACCCGCCTGCCAAGCGTGGTGAGTATGGCATGGCAACTACCCTTCATAAAGATCCATGAGAGAGGCCTGTGTTCAGTAGTGGACGTTTTACGGCTGAAATGATGAAGCTTGTCAGATCATCATTTTAAAAAATACTAGGTTACATCGTTTAATGCTATCAGGCATTTTAAGATTTATTTGTATGGAGCCATGCAGAAAACACTTCTGTGCAAGAGCAGTATTATTTTTCTTTGACAGTATTATTTTGGTTTCCTTCATCACCTAACAAAAAATTTAAACTATAGTTATCACGTCCCTAGTCGAGACATTTTAAGTAAAAATTTCAGCGCAAATTAATACCAGAGAGGGCAACTTTTCGCTACTAATAAGTTGGCGGGCCGTATGTTCAAAAGTTGCTCTAGCAACTTAGGAAACGCAATCTCTTTTTTGCTGCAAGTGTCTCCCTGCCACCGAAAAACTTTTAAATCGTGGGAATACTCCATTTTATTTTATCTTTATGTCCCGCGAGAATATTCAGAGTGCAGTTTATTACTTGGAAACTAAAATAGTAGGATAAGTTTATAGGGAGCAGACGCAGATTTTGATATCAATCGGTTTTATGGTTTTCTTCCAGCTGCGATGCCATACGTTTGAGTTTGACACTAAAAAGTTATTCCATATCAACTTATAAAACCAAATAAATTATCAACTAACACGAATAACATTTTGTTTGAGATTTTTATTGAATACCAAAGCTCGTAGATCAAAGCACTTATCTTGCTAAAGCCCTTTATGGTTTAGTTGTACTCAGAGCAAAAATTTGATTTCGTTAATTTTTTAATGCAAATGGTACCTTTCAAAGGAGAAGGACGATCTTTGATACCGTAAAACGTCCACTACTGAACACAGGCCTCCCGCTTGGTACGCGGGTTGGCGAGCGCAGTATAGGATGTTGATACACCAAATGACGCTGCTGGCCATCTTCCGGAGGTAGCTCTTAGCAGGCTCTTACTGCATTCAAGGGCAAGGAGGGGCAACATTCTACTGCCGGCACCCCACGGCATATTATAATAATAATAATACATTTAAATAAAAAAGCCTCGAAAGAATAATGGTAGACTATAAAACAAAATCATGTATTCTTTGCAAATTCTTAGTGGTAATATGCGATTACTTTATTACATAAAATCTGCAAATACTGGCTCTTACCGGAACTTAAAGGTGTATTTTTCTTAAAAACCCGTATATATACGATTATTTACTTAATAAGAGACGAAAAAAAAATAGTACCTTTTAAAACCAAACTTCAGTCGCTAATTATGAAACCGAATACTGGTAGACTTATAATCTGATGGTTAAATATCACAAAAGTAGATAAATATCACAATAACTAGATAAATATCACTAAAACGGTCGAAATAATTTTTGAATCAGTCCATAATTTTGTCTGTATATACGAACGACCAAGAAGTTTATGAATTTCATTTCCAAAACCAAAGAGTATTGTTGGTCATCTTAACGAGGCATTTACATGAATAACAAGAAATTAAAATCATTTTTGATTCCTTGGCCTTATATTAGATAAATTATACTTTTGATTAATTGTAGGAAATTAGCTTAGTTTTAGGGTACGTTACGTACTGAATAGATACTATTCTGTACGTAACACGGCCCAAAATCGGCATGGTCCTTTAGACACAGTTACGGTTGAGTTTGGGGTAATCATCGCACGCCAGCTGCTTGAGTCGAGTCGCAGAAAATGCACAGATACAATTTGATCGAAGGAAAACTTCTTTCCTAAAGATTCCTTGTCTATTTAGGATTTTTTGCTAAACAATGCCCAGTGGGGCAGTTGGACCAATACCCGGCTGAGACGCAGGATTGTGGGTTTGATTCCGATATCAATAGTTTTGTTACCAAGTTTTGCATTTTATAAATTTGCTATAAATAAATTTATTTAAATTTGACTCATATTAAGTGTTGAGATTATTTCAAAGTTTCACTTTAGTTCAATAACGCTTTCGAATTTTGTATATATAAAACCTACCCACTAACACAAATCCTGCATTAAAAGCCACAACCGATCACGATATGACACAAATACTTAAGCCAATTTTTACTATGTTTGCGATAGAACTAACCAAAAAAGTTGTTTTACTGCAAAAAAATTTGCTGTATACTAGTATGCACTGTGTGGATGGAATCCAATCCCACTGAATTGAATTTAAAATCGGAAGCTTGCAGGGATCTGTGCATCTGACTGATTCGAACATAGGTATCTAGATGTGGTATTTACGCTCGTACATGTACATATACCATATAGCAGGGAACGTACTGGAGGCAGACTATTTGTTAAATGGATTAGATTCGTAGGCATGCACACATACCCTAGGGTGCCGGCAGTAGAATGTTTCCCCTGCTCTCCTGCCCGTGGATGCAGAAGAAATCTGCCAAGGGATACCTCTGGGAAATAGGTAACAGCGTCGTCGTATGTATTGACAACCCGTACTGCGCTCGCCAACCCAGCCTAGCGTGGTGAGTATTCCCTTCAACAACCCTTCATTGCTAGAGCAAACTCCCTCAGTATTTGGAGATCCATGAGGGAGGCCTATGTCCAGCAGTGGACGTGGACCTCAGTCCTACGGCCAAAATGATGATAAGATGTGTGATCTATGCTTTAACACTTAGATAATTAGGTATCTGTTTGACTATTTTTCTGTAGTGCCATAATCATAGAAAATAGCTCCCGGTTTATAATCATTTATTTTTAACCCTGGGCAGATCTTTGGCATAATATAGAAAAAAAAACAATATCAACCCTGGTCGTAAAACATATCGAATAACTAGCTGGCTTGAATTCAGGCATTGCATCGGTATTTCCCATAGTTTCGACATATTTATAATATTCGCTTATCTATAATTCGCTTATTTAACAGGACTTAAGAACCACTCGAATAGGTTCTCCTTCGTAAACTCTGAACAAAATTCAAAGCAAAATCAAGTATCGATTTGGACGTCATTCGAATCTGAATACGGGCCTGTGTCTGCTATATTCAAAGTCCTACATTTGGAGCTCTACATCGAATATGCATACGGAGTCCGTATTGATTTTTACGTCCATATCTGGACATTTATATGCTGGAGTCGTGCTAGCTGTACTGAAATGATAGCTGCGTTGGTTGTTTAACTAGGAAGTTATGTAGAATATTTGAATAAATCATAGAAGAACGTTTGCGGAATCTAACATTCAAGCTTGTAATTTGATACTAGATTTGGTATTGAGAGAAAAAGTTATTTAGTTTGAAAACAAAACCCATCAAAGGCGTATAATCCTGGCCCGTAGGACGTCCACTGCTGGCCCTTGGCCTCCCTCATGAGTAAGTTCAGATCATGAGGGGGTTACTGCCATACTCACCACGCTTGTCAGGCGGTTTGGCGGGCGCCGTACAGGATATTGATACATGGAAACGCCCTTCCCATGGCTCCCCTTCTTCCGGAGATATCCCTAGGCAGAATCTTAATCAATCCACGGGCAAGCAAAAAGTAGCAACATTCGAATTCCGGTACCCCACGGCAAAGGTAATATTTCCCATTGTACAAGTTTCAGTAAGCATCACTTTAAATTAAATTCCACAGACTTAAAATAAAAATAATTTCAAACTTATTTGATGAAATTCAAACAGAAAAGCTTTCGGGATACAATAAGCAGTTTGATTTAAAAGTCAAGTAAACTAAAATGGAATTAGGAAGGTCACGTCTCAAGGATGCATCTTAAAAGATCTTCGGGCTTCGGTTGCCACTGTATCCCTGATGCATCACAGCCAGGCCAAGAAAAACGTTTGCGATGTAAATATTTGATGACTTGTATCGTAGAGTTGGGAAGAAGCCGCATGTGATAGTGAGAAATGGAAGGAAACGGAGGAAGCGTTTCCCCAGCAAATGAAAAAATCTATTTTTTTTAAGTTTTTCTTATGTAAAGCTGGCAGTTAATGTTGCTTCTCTCTTGCCCGTGGATTCAGTAAGAACCTGCTAAGGGTTATCTCCGGAAGATTTTCAGCAGCGTCTTTCCGTGTTCCATTATTCCACACTGCGCTCACCAACCCGCCTTCCAAGCGTGGCGAGTATAGCAACAACTCTCTCATGATCTTTGAGATCCGTAAGGGAGGCCCATATCCTGACAGCGGACCTACGGCTGAAATGATGTTTTTTTTAATGTTTTTACATGTATTTTGCTTAACGGGAATGGCATAATCACAGGCAGTTTTATGTGACTCCTTAGATTGAAAATTTTCTAAATATAAAAGCAGTAGAAGTCTTATACAATCAAGGAAAAGGGTGAGTGCAGTAAAAAAGAAACCACAAAGACTACGCCCCAAAGCATTGCTCCAATAACATTCAGGAGACACATAACAAATTGGATCAAATGTTCTGCAATACATACCATGCCTGTGAAAAGCGAAGTCTGTCATCATGAATTTGTTAACTAAAGCCTTATCCTCCTTCATTCGTCTCTAGCGATCTGCAATTCCAACGAAGATCCATTACGTTCGCTCCGGAAGAGAAATGGCGGGGCATTAGTGCAGTTTTAATACTACAAATAATCTGTGCAGATTGCTGAATAAATTACTGGTAACATTTTGAAATGGGTTGCACTTAAATGTTTTTTTATATACGTTTCTTATATTTCCAAAACTCTGGAACGTTTTAAGAAGCCTAATAACATTCCGAATATTGGCCAACCATGTAACCATGAAAAATATTTATCATGACTTTGTCCCGTAATCAATCATACATTGGTGGCGATCCTGTTGTTGCACCAACTAGCTAAAGCTAATTAAATTGACGTAAAGCGGACTAAAATGACATAAGTAAAACTATTCTGGTAGTGCTGTTCTAAAATTATTTATTAGACCCAATTTAACGCTGACAGCTCTTAAAAACGTCAGATCTCTAATATAATTCGTTTGATGAACTGTAAAACAGTAGGTCTACCATGAGTTTTAACAATCTATACTCGCTAGCGACTGTAGTTAAAAAAATGTATGAAACCTCGTACAGCGCCTCTGGCGGATAGTTTGGTACTAAAATACGTAGTAAACTATACTACAGCGACTGTAGTTTGGGCTTCATTTGCTTAGAAGTTGGTACCATGAGTTATAAATCTGACAGATGTCATAGTAACGTACTATTACTACTGTAGTAACGGCAGGCGATGTAACAGTGACAACTCATGGTAGACACACTGAATCAATATCCTTGTACTATAAGCTTTAGAAATTGAATTATTTCTAGAAACCGCAACAAAACCTATTGGGAAAGGACTAAAGCGGAACTCCGATATAACTAATTCATCCATCCAAATTAAAATATTTCTGTGATTAATACAGTCGAAACCTTCTAATACTCTAGGTAAATAAAACGATAAAATTACCTAATTTAGTAATTTCATCGTCAAATCATCATCGCAGCCGTAGGTCGTCCACTGCGGATCTCTCATCACCATCATCTCAGACGTAAAACGTCCACTACTGAACACAGGGCTCCCTCATGTATCTCCATGAGGGGTGAGTTGCCGCTTGGCAAGCGGGTTGGCGAGCGCAGTACGGTATGTTGATACACGGAAAAGACGTAGCTGCCCTTCCAGAGGTATAACTTTGCAGATTCTTACTGCATCCATTTTCAAGAGAGAAGGGGCAAAATTTTACTCTAGGCACGCCACGACAAGATGAATTAGAATTATTTACCGTCAAATCAATTTTTTCTTCACCTCTTCATAATTATGCCATTCGTGAAACGGCAGCCATTTCCC
Organism: Pasiphila rectangulata; assembly: GCA_963082625.1. Taxonomy (NCBI): domain Eukaryota; kingdom Metazoa; phylum Arthropoda; class Insecta; order Lepidoptera; family Geometridae; genus Pasiphila; species Pasiphila rectangulata. Next base: position 14,469,200 of record OY720244.1, read on the forward strand.
TGATAGCCTGAGTTGATATTATTAATACCTTAACCAGGTGTTGCGCATGATTTAGCGCAGCTAATACTGTTTACAGTCCTTCGATTAATGGCTTTTAGGAAATAGAACACGTTAAAGCTGAATTTATGAGACAGATTTAGTGCTTATTTTCTAAAGGTATCGGAGTATTTCTCTTTGTTCACTATTCACTGCGGGATTTCCATAAGGAGTTCACAATAATTGAAAATAGTTTTGTTGAAGATTGTTTTCATAATTTCAGCCATAAAACGTCCGCTGATGAACACAGGCCTTGGATCTCCATGAAGGGTAGTTGCCATACTCACCACGCTTGGCAGGCGGGTTGGTGAGCGCAGTATGGAATGTTGATACACGGAAAGACGCTGCTGCCCATCTTCCGGAGTTATCCCTTTGCAGGCTCTTACTGCATCCATGGGCATGAGAGGAGGGGTAACATTCTACTGCCGGCACCCCACGATAATCCAAAGTTATATAGAAAAATATATTATTTATTTGAGAAAAGATCCTTGCCAAATAAGATAATAGAATACTTAATTACGTATTATCCCTCGGCAGCAATCTTACTACAAATACAAATTTTAATTTTTTGACGCAAATGTTTACAAAATATTTGCGATCCCATTGGCTCCGAACTAATCATAAGATTGTATTTGGGAGACCAATGGCCTCTCACCTGATAAAATAAACTCGTAATCTCCTGCGTATCAGACTGGTATTAAGAGCTGGATATATGCCGACGACCTTGCTAACGTCTATCTTTCTCTTTCTCGTCGTTACAACGATCGTAAACATTTTTTCCCGCACTGATTGTGCCTACATTGGAAAAAAAATTATAACTTTCATATTCCGCCAACGGAACCGTAAATTCAAAAATTGTCTTCGCAACCATTAAATGGTTTTTAAATACGTATTATGACATCCAACACAAAAAAGGGAAATTAAAAAAAAAGCTAATCTTACGTGTATACCCCAAATTAATATATTTTTAGAATGTTTTTGTGCTGTTATCTCTGGGTCAAACAAAGGAACAAATTCATTGCAAAGGGAAGCTGCGTGATTCAGAGTTATTGGAAAAAAATTGTCAAGTAGGAAAAATGTTACAGCGGCATTAAACAACGAGATAAGCGCAATTGATTGCATGAAACGGTTAAGCAAAATAAATTTAATATTCAAAATTAAATAAAATATTTTGGTTCCACTTGCTATTTTTTTAACGGCTGTATTTCTGTGGAGTAGCGAATATGTCGAGTCCAAGAATCTGCCCAATTCACGATCTGTCGTGTAGCGAATCTGCCAAATTACGAATTAGACAGATTCGTAATCTAGAATCTATCCAACGCCGAACAAAGGATTATTTTATATGTTCATGAAAATAACATTACAGCTTTACAGACAAACAGACATCAGATAGACAAACCGAAACTATAAGGGTTCATTGTTGTACTACGGAACTCTTAAAAGGTTCTTTTTTCGTTTATTAAGGCACAAGCAACAGTATACAATAAACTTAAAATATACACCAATTAAGCTGCCACTAATAATTCATAATTCATAATTCATAATTCATTTATTCAGACACAGGTGGACTTACAGCCTAAGCCAAAACATCCAAGAGCTATTATGATAATATGTAACTTAAAGTAATACAATAATAATTTAATTTATATAATGATTATACAAAACAAAGAATCATACCTAAACAATTTAATTTAAATGTCCTTAAATAATAATGATAAAATATAAAATAAATTGATAATTATGTCAAACAAAATATATAAAAGTCAAAAAGAATTTAAAAATAGTAAAATTAATCTGTAAAGTTTATGCAAACTGTCAGCGAATATATCAGCATCATCGAAATGTACTTGAAACGTATTGAGGAGAGCGATCGCTCGTGGCGTTGGAGCGGAAGCGCCAGCGCAAGTTCTTACCCAAGACAGTCGTGCAAACAATGCAAATACTTGCTTCCCTGCAGATATTTGATGTACTATTTACAAAAGTGTATCATGAAAGGTTTTGGGAGATTGAGGAATGAATGTGTGATTGAATCTATACTTGTTTTATTATTTCGGAATTTCACAAATTTATTCTATTCTAGTTAATTAGTGTAATTGATTTATGTTAGTCGTGCTAATTAATTAATAAAATAAATAAATAAATAAATGAGATGAGATGAAATCCTACATTCCGCTAATACCAATTTCACCCATGCAGCAAATACGTAGGTATGTTATTGCTACCTAACACATAGCTTCTGTTATCAAAGCTCTGTTTGTCGGCTCTTATTGCTACAAATGGCCATCGTATAATTATTATCGCGTTGATTTACAACCAGGTACGGTTAGCAGAATATAAACGGTAGTCCTTATGAGCGAGGGTGAAATCAAAGATCTGTGTCGTAATAATCATAATTGCACCCACTTTAGAGCAAAACGTCGCGTAAACACTGGTTTATTTGCGTGAAATGTAATTTCTTACAGCATAGCTAAATACGAGTAAATACAATGAATCTAATTAAAGCTGAAGTTATTATGAATGGTGCCTACAATATGGTGATTAAGATTTATAACAACATCTTATACAATTATCAATCTGTTTTTTTCTACTTTACTTTATTATTATTATCGCATGTAGCATTACAGATTTTGAACGTCCATCTTTAAAGCTTCTTTTTAGTAAATTTTAAAATGTATTAGAAGAGTCCCCTATTTTTTTTGTTCGAAAGACACACTTTTATGTAAATTCAACCTGCCTTAGAAGAGTCCCCCTTTTGTTTTTTGGTTGAACTTTGAATAAAGGCGTGTCTTATATAAAGTTGAAAAAACATTCCAGGTGTAAATCCTTAAAACTTTAATGTAAGGTATCGTAAAGGGTTTGACTGTTTTCCTGACGCTCCAAAACGATGGCCGCACTATTTCTGCATCAATTTAATAACGTCATAAATTTCCAATTAATTGAGCCTGCCTGCAATATTGCCTGTTCGTAACATTTATATGGGTTGTCCAAATTTTAAGCACAAAAGCCTCTGTTATTTCAGTATATTACATAAACTAACTTTCGGAGTTATCACTTTGCAGGCTCTTACTGCATCCATGGGCATGAGGGGAGGGGTAACATTCTACTGCCGGCACCCCACGACAATCCAAAGTTATTTATATAAAATTATTATATATTTGAGAAAAGATCCTTGCCAAATAAGATGATAGAATAAATACTTAATTACGTATTATCCCTCGGCAGCAATCTTACTACAAATACAAATATTTATTTTTTGACACAAATATTTACAAAATATTTGCGATTCCATTGGCTCCGAACTAATCACTTACCTACTATCACCAATCCTGAACCCGTCGTTACTGGTATTTACCTCATGATATCATTGTGTATAGGACTTTAAAGGAGTTCGGTTTGATCAATATGTTTTTTATATGACCAGATAACGAGACAAGCCGAAGGCCCAACCTAATAATCTCACCTATTACGACTGCAATGCTGCGGTGATCGTATTCATGAAGCACGTGACCAACGCTACATTGCATCACCGTCACCCTGAGACACAGAGTTGTAAGGTCTCATGTGCCCGTGATTTTACCAGTGAGTCTATTATATAATAATATATATTATCTCTATCACATACAGCTTTTATTTTGTCCAGCAATACTTAAATTAGTTAATAATAGGGATATGTGTTAATGAGCTGCTATGATCACTAAGGCGAGCGGCCTCAACTCGCGCCATGCTTACACAGCATAATATTCTGAGATTGCTTGATACCTATTATATATTAATGTCAAGCGGCATACAATTTCGTTTACTTCAAAAAGTAGCATTTCGTATTAGTTAATTAAAGTAAAAAATATTATAACCTGGTTCATTAAAGAAAGGAATCTTAAATGGCGGCGCTTATCATGTTCTCTCGCTCGCACACTAGTGCCGTCTTTACTCACTCTCGCGCGTACCGTAAGCAGAAAAAAAAATCAGTCTTGATTTGCTTCCACGCTGTCTAGACGAGCTCAGTGATCCTTTTTACGAGTACCTTGTTATAGTTTTCTGTTATTTTTCCTTTGTTATCTGTTTGTTATTGTTGTTAAGTTTTGTTTTATTGTTAAGTTTCGTTGTTGTTGTGTTGTTTGGACTTGTGGACTGTGCGGAGATAGTAATTATGTCTCTTCGAAAGTGAGGGAACATTATTTATAGTAACACACGTCAAACAGTGTATAATGTCATTAACTATTTTGAAGAAGAAAAAAATTTGGAACGTTATCATCCATTCGAGCATAATAATGCTCGAGCTTCCATGGTCACGGGATTACCAATTAGCACAATAGTGAAGATAAAAAAAGAAGGTATGTCTGTATGAAACTCTGCTCGGACTCTGTTGTAGATAACTAAAGGTAAACAATCTTGATGTGTCTTTTTTATCTTCTTTATTTAAAAACTCAGTATTAAAATAAAATGCAATTAAAAACCAATGTAACTACGATAATAACGATTACTAAATCAATTGAACCATTTTATTATACTTATTATAGTTGAAATGGTTTAAGCATTAGTTTATTTGTTTAATATTGATGATCCTGGTTAAGGACCGTCTCATAGATAGTATTAATAAATGACCTAAAAATTTTATTATATTCGTTTTTTATTTAAACCACATCGTGATAAGAATCCTCCTGAAATTTTGTTATATCGTTGTCAGGGAGTTCAGAAACGGACATAGTCATTTCATCCCGAAAAAAAGTAGAAAAAGTTTCCAAGGAAAACAACAAAAATTCTTTAATGTTTTGTTTTTATTATTTGTAACTTGAAAAAAAACATTAACTTGAAATTTGGTATGCTGACTGTACTATCTGTCAACGCAAGTACTTGCCGCCATTTAAGATTCCTTTCTTTATTGAACCGGCTTATATCACATTCGTAAAAATCAACAATGAACCCACTTAACCCATGTCGTTTATTTTTGATGAAAACATTTATATGACACATAGTGTCTAACCATTGTGACCGTATTAACGTAAAATTGATACAACTGGACTGCTCATAATGTGCTTTTCTGTTTTAGTCTGTTTGTCTGCCTTGGACATATACCCAAGTGATCCAAAATGCGCTGATCTCAATAGTTTGATCGCCAGTGTTTACAGATCACTTAGTCCTGCGGCTGGAAGAACTTTAGGACTTTTGCTTTTTTACAATAAGTTATTTTAGTCCATCCGGACTGAGGAGGTACCTCCCCAGATGAGCCATGTTAATGCAGAAGGTATGTGAGCTGGATGGACGTTACATTGATCTCGCCGCGAAACCCTTTTCCACGAGATTACGCATATCAAGGACCGCCTGACGTTCATGGCCGATAACAATATGATATAGAAGAGAAACTCTTGTTTCACATCAAATTTAAAAAATCACTCGTCACCTGGTTCTTTGAATCCCTCGGAACTACGATGTGGGGTCCTTCAAAAGGCGGGTATTCTCCTCAAAAGCCGGCAGCGCATCCGCTCTACCTCTGGTTTTGCAGATGTCCATGGGCGACGGTGACCACTTCCCATCAGGTGGCTCGTCTGCTCGTATTCCTGCTTATTATAATATTAAAATAAACCCCCTCTTTTGGCTGTTTGTCTCGACTATTTTTCTCCAAAACGGCTGACGATCAACTTGAAAGTACCAAACATCAATTATCTTCTGAGGGCAGGTGACGATGGTCTTCAAAAATCAAGGCCTCAAGACATTCAGAAGTTATAGCAACTAGTGTATTTTTTTTTGAAAATGGGAATTACAAAAAATAACTTCACAACGTGTAACATTACTGTCACACGATAGAAATATTTTTTTCGATATGTTAAATATTTATTTATTTATTCGTATTCATGTGTAACTTTAAAGCAAACGCTCATGTTACAAATCCGAATATAATTTGAATGTTTCAAAACGTATGAGTTTTAACTTTTGAATTCTTCAATTCACCAAAAGGATCTTTCGTAGCCCGACTTGAACGCAAACTCATTATTATAGCAAGTTTCTTAGGTATGTGTGGTCAAGAAAAAAATGCGGTTTTTATAATGGCGCTCATTTATTTTACCAACACATACATACAACAAAAACTCATCAATATTACATAGATTATAACAAAATATGAGAAACACAGACAATTCGCATTCTCACTTTTATTTACGCAGTTTTATAGCCAAGTTTCGTATCCATGCTCGCATTATCTCTTACCCGTTACCCGATCCCCAACATTTATCGGAATGCTCATGTAAATAACATCGGGACTGTGGCCCGGATTCGTCCTCCATATTCTAGCCAAGTGAGCCAAGAGTATTATTTTCGAATATAAATGTTTAAACGTAAACCTTTCTTATTTCCTACTGCTTATGGGTATTGTGAACAGCGCAAATTTTATCATTGACAATGTGACGTATTAGGCATATTTTAAAGTGGTAGCTAATGGGAACTGTTTTTACTCCTTAATTTAAGAATTAAAATGTTACAATCGAATACAAGTGCCGTGGGATGCCGGCAGTAGAATATGGCCCTCCTCTCTATATATGCGATAGAGGAGATGCAACATTTTACTGCGCTGCTCACGCCGCAACGACGCTGTATACATCTCACCTATAAATAAAAAAAACATTATAATCCATATATTAATATATGCCATGGGGTGCCGGCAGAAGAATGTAATTAATAAATAAATTAATGTGTCCTTTCATGCCCGTGGATGCAGTAAGAGCCTGCAAGGGTTACCTCCGGAAGATGGGCAGCAGTCTTTCCGTGTATTAACATCCCATACTGCGCTCGCCAACCCGCCTGCCAAGCGTGGTGAGTATGGCAACTACCCCTCATGGAGATCCATGAGGGAGGCCTGTGTTCAGTAGTGGACGTTTCATGGCAAATGATGATGATGATGATTAATATAATTATGCGAAAGACTTGAACTGTACTAACGTAGTCTTTTTTTATATTCTTTGTTTCGTTTCACACTGTCCACAAAATATTTGCGATTTCCAAACATTAAAAAACCAGTTAGACTAGAAATTATACGTATATTTTAAAACTGGTTTAAAAAAGGAACGCAAAGTAGCACCGCTGCATGAAGCAGAACTAAAGGGCCTGTCGCGGCCCTCAACGTTATTGGGTCACTTCGTTCACCCTTTTTATCGGTGGCCGTTCGACCCTTCGCAATACTTTTTGAGAAATCATCGCATCTCTCACACCCTTAATATTGCTACATAATATTTTCTAGATAACCCGATATCAATAAAGATTTATATGTGTAACTTAAAATGCAATAATGTGCGTGACCGTCCATAAAATATGGGCTTGGAGCGCTTTCTGATAATATTGGTTAAGAGGGTAAATTTCAGATAATTTTACTTAGCATTATTTCGCGTTGACACGAAATAATGTTTTTTTATGCTTGAGAACCTAACGTGATTGGATCTATTGAGAGTACCTACAAACAAATAAAAAACTAGAGTTCCATTTATCCATTATTTATTGATTATAGATCCATTATTTATTGCTGGTCTAAAAACTGGGTCTGTTGACTGGATCTACTGAGAGTGATCCTGATTGTTGATTAACAGCCTATAGAATAACACACCTTTAATGTTATTTAAGAGATTTTATCCCTTTTTCTCATTAAATAATATACTGTACAATTCTGGGCACAAACATAGTTTAACCGTTGCGAGCGAACAAATTAAATATTTGCAAGTCAACCACCCAGTTTCCACTACCATGACATTCGTTCCGGAGAATGACTTTCCAGCGTCCTGTCTCGTAGTTTCAACCGAATAGGAAATTGCTCCCGTTCCCAAGACGCCTACTAGGTATGTCGAGAGACGTTCAGAATTATACCGTTTTTTACCTCGACTGATCACATGTCTTGTTCCAAATGACGTATCCATTAAATCCCTATACACAAAAATCAACTTTATTTGCAGCTTTTAGGGTATAAATTTGTGCTTGTGGCTTTCGTGCACGATGAGAAGATTCGTTGTTTTTACTCTTGCGGTGGGATTTGAAGATTTTGTTAAATGTTGAGTGTGTTCGGGATGATTGAACGAGTTTAATAGGAATAGAGCTCAGTTGTTCTAATGAGGGATACACTTGGGGCTATTTGTAAGAAAATTGCATTAATCAACCCATAAGCCTGTAGTTGACCGTTTGAAACAAAAAAAACCCATTTAGTAAATTTCATAATAAACTTCTGTTTTCAAATAAAATGTGCCTCAAAATAACTTTCACGTTTAATGAAACTTTTTTACTCTTCCTCTTTAAAAGAAATATCCAAACCCACGTTATAGATATTTGTTATGACTTCTCATAATAACATTTTTCCTCTTTGATAACATTTAAGTGGACAAAAGAAAATGAGTTTCCTCGAGTTGCGAAACCAAAATATTTCAAACGTTAACTTTCCGCTGTAAATACAACAGCCATAGCCGCTTTAGGCGAGGTATGGAGACAAAATTAATTCAACTGAAAATTTGCTTGAATTTTCATAATCAAGCGTTATCCCTCGAACTGGTAAATGTCATTAACCACTAATCGCTTTACAAACACAACGTAGAATCAGAACCTAAAAGGGTCTGCTAACTGAAGGTTATGGGAAAATTCTCCATTGAAAACTGTACTGTCATACGACATATCGTTACTGCGACATGCTACGTCGCGACAGAGCGGGACAGCCGCCCAGACTCCACGCGAGGGAGAGAGAAAGCCTCACCTTTTGGTAGTTCATATTGATCTTTCACCCGCCATTTTAGCTCGTGCCATTTTCTCTCTCGGCACATGTAGGCACCAACGCCGACACCCTGAAAAGAGGAAACCTTTTATTTGTCATTTTGTGTTTTAATGAAATATTCCGCAAAAACCGAGATGGAACTGGAGGTTGTTGTGGCTAAATTAGCATTTTTGATGTTGTGAAAATGAAGACCATGTCGACGCCGAATGTTGGGTTATAAATCTTTGATTTCATTATTTTTGCGGCGAGACTTTTCAACAGGTTTTTGTTTCAAAGAAAATTAAATAGTCTGTCGATTTAGGAATGCTTTTAATCGTTTAGATTTAGAGATTTTTAGTTTACCTTCCTTGTAGAGTCTTATTTACCCACATTAAGAAGCAAACGTTAAATTCTTATTGGAAAAGCTCAAAATTAAGTGAGCCAATAAAAAATAACGTCGATATTAAAGGGTGTCGGAATCGACCTATGGGCTATGAAAGGCTTTATGGGTGGTTATTTTTAACTGGGTGGGTGATATAAACCCAACATGTATGCTTATCTACTATTTGTACTTTTTGTTTTAAATTTTTGAAGTAGAAAGGGACGTTATGACTGCTATACAATCACAGTAGCAAAAGATTTTTTTTTGTTTGTCAATCTTTATAACGATTTATGATAAAAATAAGTATTAGCATATTTGGTTAAAGTTTATATCACTTGGAAGAAAACACAATTTTACCCCATGTTTGTTAAAATATTCAACCGAAACAAAAATTTAACAAGCATGTCCTCGTCGTGTATAAAATTTTACGGCTTGGTAACATGGCTATCCAACCGTTCAATTAACGTGGAATTCCACGTGAAAATACAGGCCTAGAGTTACAGCAATGTTTCGGTAAACACACTCGTATTGCCGCAAACATTGCGAAAATGGTACCGTCTCTGCAATCGAGCAACTCACTAGTCGCCACTGTGTTGACTATTAGTGAAAACGTATGGGAAACCAGTGAACATAATATTTTGGCAATTAATTGATTCAATCGTGACTTTGCGGAAATCCATTATAGTATCTAAATTAACAACAAATATAAAAACACATCCGCTAACCTATAACAAGGCATCTTCACAAGTCTCTAGATGGCGCTCCAATCGGTGCTCAAACCGATATCACCTTGTCAAGAATTTCAGCGGTATCCGACATGGGTTCTGTAGCTTAGTGATCAATGCCCTTCCGGATTTAGGAAGAGTCAAGAATCGATTCGACGGACGTGGGTTCGAATCCCACCGGAACAGTAAATTTTTTTCATAACGTTATTCATTTAACTGTTATAAATTCCCTAGAAGTTTCATGGTTTAAACTACATTTATGTTTGTTTCAGATTTTTAAAGTTAGCGGCTAGATTTTAGAGGACGCTTGAAAAAAGTTTAAAACTTTAATATTTTGCAAACGGTATCTTAAATCGAAGTTGTCTTAACAACCCCTAAATGATTTTAAAATACCTAGTCAATGATACCCTACACAATGGGAAAATCAATAACGAAAAATTTCATCGCCACCTTACTTCTCTGGGATTATAGGACTTAATCATGAGGGGATTGCTGTCATAATCACCACTCTTGGGAGGCGGGCTGGCGAGCGTCGTGTATTAACGAGATGTTAATACAGGGAAAGATGATGTGGCCGTCCTTCCGAAGGTGATCTCGGTAGAGTCTTACTCCAACCACGGACGAGAGAGGAGAGGCAACATTATATTGTCGGCAACCCGCAGAACAGTACATAGATGGAAATATCTTTTTCTAAGGTCCATAGAAAAAATATCTCAGATGTCTATAAGATGTAAAACTAAATCTCTTGCAAACATATGCTTGCTAACGTGCTGCCGAGCACTGTTCTGTTTGAGCACTGGTCACTGAACTTGACACAAGCCAGGTCTCATGACGGTTGTCTAACTCTTAGCTCAAGCTCACACAATGACGAGACCCCAAATATCCATCCGGTATTTTTTCTATGGTAATCCACCTCCTGAGCGGTCTTCTCGTCGAAGTGAACGTGGAACACGTAGATTTATGTAGTGAGTAGGTACCTCAGTTCCTACTGCTCTGGAGATCCATGAGAGAGGTCTATGTCCAGCAGTGGACGTCCGATGGCTGATGTGATGAAGAATACGTCAGAAGCTGGTACCGTTTAGAGAACTTCTGTTTTTTTCATCTTCATAATAACTTCAACCGTAGGACGTACTTCTAGACATAGGCATTCTTCATGTATCTCTATGTACTGATCATGTAGGGGTTTTTGTCATACTTACCACGCTTGGCAAGCGGGTTAGCCAGCGCATTAGGGAATGTTGATACCTGGAAAGGCACATTTCTCCGGCGGTATCCCTTGGCAGCCTCTTACTGCATCCACGGGCAAGAGAAGACAGGGCAATGTTCTACTGCCATGCATAAGACAACATACCATCTTTCTTTTGGTCCACGGTAATAGTAGTAGACAATGGCGAGTTGCTCGTTCACACCGACCCCATGTTTCGATAACCACACGCGTATCCGCAAACATGGCGACAATTACACTGATTTACATCACTAATAAACACCATTGGCGATACGCGACACAAATCGCTAACTGGCTAATTATCGGCATGTAATGGCTTATTGGGCAATAAATGCGTGTATGAAATCGACTTGCATCGTTATGCAGGAGGTATCTAACGCATTATTTTGATATTTTACTCATTTAAAGCACGGATGTAACAGCATGTATACTAGTTGATGACGGTGTATGAACCATCTATAATAGATGTAAAGACCTTACTTTATTGTCGTGATGTTGTGGTCTAATTATAATATATTAATGTTATAGAAGTATGCAGAAATCCTACTCAGATTCTCTCACGATAATAAGTACCTGTAATACCTAATACAAACATGTGCAACTATACTAACTGATTAAAATAACCAGCATTTAATTAGCTAACCAATTTATTGACATGTATTTTCGTTTCAGCCGTAAAACGTCCACTACTGAACGCAGGCCTCGCTCATGGATCTCCATGAGGGGTAGTTGCCATACCTATTCACCACGCTCGGCAGGCGGGTAGGCGAGCGCAGTAATACGTGATACACGAAAAGACGCTGCTGCCCATCTTCCAGAGGTATCCCTTAGCAGGCTCTTAATACATCCACAGGCATGAGAAGAGGGGTAACATTCTACTGCCAGCACCCCACGGCAATTAAATGATCCACGGTAATTAATTACCAAATTATTGTAACGCATCTTGGATGACGGACGCTGTGTAATTTGGCCATCATTCACCCGTGGTCACCATCCAGCCGGTATTGCAGCTGTAAATTAGAACAAGCAGCGTAGCATAATCAAACAAATCGACTTCGTTCGACTTTTTAAATATTTATAATATACGATATTGTCTGCATAATCTAATATATACATAGAATAGATATATAGAATATACATAGATCTACATATATCTGTATATAAATAATTATCTATATTATATGTATTTATCATCACTGTTATTATTTATTATTATTATCACTATTTACCTTACACCATACCTTTACATTACTTTATTTTTTTTTATATATCATAGATTATTTAAATATAAGATTCAATTTCTTTACTTAATTAATTATATTATGAGCCGTGATGTAGAGCGATACTCTCCAGCACAGGTATTATATACTTAAAAGAGAGTTTCACACCCTGGATATTGTTTAGATTAAGTAAGAGAAAATAAACATATTTGTATTTGTATATTTGTATTTGCTTTTTTGCTCTCCAATCGACAAGACTGATCTAAATCACTTGAGTTGGCAGACTACTCAATACGAGCTTTTAATAAATTAGGCCAGGTGCGTGTCGGGCTACGCGCTGTGTTCCGTTGTTACCTGTAGACCTGTTGTTAGAAGTTTCAGGTGCACATTTTTTACGTTTACCAAAATATATTAACTTTATTATTATTAGGATAAAGGATTGATAAACATTAAATGAGCTATATAATTTCGCCAAAACTAAAAAAGCTAGCTTAACCATTGTAGTTTTTTTTAGAAAGTTCATGGTTAAACTTACAGCCATGATTATTTTCAGATTTGAAAGCTAGCAGTTTAGATTTAAGAGGGGGTTTCAATCGCAAAAAAAGTATATTTTGCAAACGGAACCCTAAATCGAAAAATTGTCTTCCCAACCCCTAAACAGTTTTAAAATACCTATTAAACGGTACTAACACGATGGTAAAATCAATAAAAAAAAGTTTATCCCCCTCTTACGTATAATCTGAGGTACCCTAAATCTATCAATATGATAATGAGGAAAGATTGGTATGTTGTATTTTGTATGTTTGTAATTAATGAACTCAAAGACTACTGAACCGATTTTTAAAACTCTTTAACTATTAGAATGCTACATTGTCCCTGAGTAACATAGGCTATATCTTATCTTCGTATTCCCATGGGAACGGGAACTACGCGGGTGAAACCTCGGAGTGCGGCTAGTTAATTATATTTTCAGCATTTTTTGTACCGTTTTCTCGGCGTCATTACTTTTTATTTCCATGCAAAATGACAGTTTTCTAAAACAAACAGTCTCTTCGTAAAGTCGCAGATAGACAGACAACGCGACACCGTTGCGAGTTCTTTGTTGTACTACGGAACTGTAAGAAACAAGGCCCTTGGTTGTATACTCCTCGCTACTCCATCTACGTAAGTAACTCCCCTAAAAAGGAAAGTCGAGACAAAATATCTATTTTGTCTGGACTAATTTCCTTTTTAGGGTTTCGTAGTAAAACAAGAAACCCTTATAGTTTCGCTTTGTCTGACAACTCAATTACAACAGGTCTACGGTTAACTGGCATCTGGGCTATTTTTTTATAATTCACAGCACTCTACATATCAAAACTACCAATTAAATTATTCATGTTAATTTAATTGCCGCGATATTCTAACGATGCATCTTGGATGACGGACGCAGTGCAATTTGCCCATCATTCACCCGTGGTCACTATCCAGTAGATATTGCAGCTGTAAATTAGAGCAAGCACATAGGTAATTCAAATTGAATACGCCAGATCCATGAATAATTAAATTAACACCGAGCTGGGAATGGCACTATGCAAATAACTAACTTTGCCTACACAAGCAAAGATGAATGGATGAATACGCGAGGTTCGGTGACACTCACAAGTACTTGACTCGAAATGCACAGAAGCTAAGGCCTCTGCCTCGAATCTTGCGGGCAGCGGGGCGGCGGCGGCGGCGGCGCGAGTTTTCATGCCCCCGCGACGCTGCCGCGCCGCTGTTTTTCTGGTGTCCTGACCTACCTACAGGAGCAGAAGAGGCTACTGCGCGGCACATCCGTGCCCGCGCCCGAACCCCTGCCCTCGCCATCGCCCCAGGTAACGGAGAGGGAACATCCGCCGTCACCAATACCATCTGGCCATCGTCGTAAACGCGACGACTCGTCGACGCCCGAAGAGAGGAAGAAGCGGGCAATCGAGTGCCACCAGCAAGACCTAGTCGAGGAAGAGGCGACGCCAACACCATCTTCAACCACAATAAAATCGACATTGTATGATTCACTGGCGGCTTCGCCACCCGTACGCCGTACACTGCCTGCCCAACAGGACACGTCAGCCCAAACATTGGAAGCAGCACGTCCAGGATCATCCCGTGCCCCGGAACCTACTTGCCTAGGTATGTCGGTCGAGCCAGTCCAACCCTTCAAGAAGTTCCGCTATCCACCCCTTGTCGTGGAGCAGATGCCAAATTGGCCACGGCATTTCAAAGCCATCAAAGGCCTTTTAGGCCACACACCCAACGCCAGGCCATACGGCAAGGGCGTCCGTTTTTCCCCGGAGTCGGCTGCGGAGTAACGCAACATCCAGAAATACCTCACGGAGTTGGAGGAGCCACTCAGCTGGTTCTGCCACTCCCGACCCGAGGAGCGCCAGGTAAAAGTCCCCAACCGTGGCATCCCAGCCGACACACCAGCAGCGGAGATAGCATTGGACTTCCTTTCTAAGGGCTTCGAGGCGGAGCTTGTGAAACCAATCCGGGCAAGTAAGGGCCACCCCGGATGCATCTTTCTAGGCGTATTCAAGCCGGCCCCAAATAGGAGGTTTGGGGCCGGCTTGAAGCCTGCAATCTACGAGGTAACGGAGGTGTTGTTGATACCAGGCATCAAAATCGAGAGGTAAGCGCCCCGCTTACCTCTTGATTTTGACCTGGGCAGTGCCATCGCTGTCAAGGGCACCGTCACTCCAGCCATCACTTACACGCCCCGACGACTGCGTCCGTTGCGGAGGACCGCACTATGCAGGCGACTGCCCGAAGAGCAGGGAAGACCCGCCCAACTGCGTCAACTGCAAGCACGGCCAACCGGACCAGCTACCTAACATTCAAGCGGGAGGCCCGCAACAGGAAGGCGTGCACGACCGCCTACATCACAACCCGGGAAGGCCGTGATAAGCCAATAGCCAGACCGCAACAGCCACAGCTCAACACTGTGGCTCAACCCTCACAGACGGAGCACGGTGGCTCCCTCATGGCCCCAGCGAACGACCCCACAGCGCGGTCGGAACGCCTACCAAAACGGAGGAAGAAGGTAAGATTGGCAACCTTACATTCAACCGACACAGACGTCCCCCGCACCAAACCACCCCTCGCAACACTGCACCAGCAGCGAAGCAGCCAACTCCCACAACGACTACGACGACCCAGCTATCCACACCGGACCTACCGCGCCCCGCAACCACCACCACCACACCGACGACCCTCCAGCACGATCAGGCCCACCTGGAGGTGTTGGATGCAGCACTGCAGATCCTGCACGACGCCCTGCTAGCGATCCGGCAGGGGACGAGCCCGATCGCACTGATCCTCAGCGGTATAGCGACGCTCGTGCAGCTGCAGCTGCGTTAGAAGGGACCTGAAAAGGCCCCCCGTCCGTATGTATGCGGGCAATCCATCCATCAGACAACATGTCAACCACAAAGACCCCTTAGTATTACTTAAGGGCGAACAAGGGTTTACGCCTGGAACTGCTTCCCTACGTGGGCGAAGCCCACGTTTGAAGACAACTGGCCGTAAATCTGTTGTTAGAAGTTGGTGTATGTTTTTTAAGGTTTACCAAAACATATTATTAAGTTTTGAATTTAAAGTATTCCGGTATATTTGGTAAATCACTTACGTATCATTTATTCGAGCGATAATTTATCCAAAAATAAAATAAAAACG
This sequence comes from Pasiphila rectangulata, assembly GCA_963082625.1. Classification (NCBI taxonomy): domain Eukaryota; kingdom Metazoa; phylum Arthropoda; class Insecta; order Lepidoptera; family Geometridae; genus Pasiphila; species Pasiphila rectangulata. The sequence continues at coordinate 14,485,197 of OY720244.1, forward strand.
GACAAGTGCGAGCTGTGCTCGCCCACCAAGGGTTCCGTAGGTATGTAGGAACATAATAAATATTAGTGAAAGTTTTAAAAATGCACATAAAAAATCGGTCACTCATCCAATTTATGACCGCGCGTAGGGTTGTTTAACCTCGATGATTGATTTCGTACTTTTTTAAGGACGATTTAGTTTATGTATTCATTGCAAATGTATAGTTTTTGGATTTTTCCCTGTATCTACAGTTTAGGACGATATATTGATTTTTTTATCAGCTTAAAGAGGCTGTAGATTTGAGTATATGGTTTTAATTTCAACTCGATGCCTCTCCACACGTTCTCGATATAAAGGGTCTTGACAGACCGACAGACAGACGGAAAACAAAGTGATCCTATAAGGGTTCCGTTTTTTTCCTTTTGAGGTACGTAACCCTAGAAAGTAAGTTTATCCGTTCATAAATTTCCTTTAAAGTTAAAACATGTTTTTTTTTATTTTTTCAATTTTGTAAAGCAAGCAGTGTAAATTTCGGAGGGGGGGGGTCATAACAATAACTACGGAAAATCAAGATAAAAAGGTATCCCCATCTTACGTGTATGGAACTAAGTACCCCAAATTAATATTTTTTTACCGTGTTTTTGGCGTGATCATTTTATATGACCATGCAAAATCACAGTTTTCTTGTTGTACTATGGAACCCTAAATCTTTGTTTTGCAACAAGTCAAGCATTGCATCCTATCTTTGTTACCTTAGTAGGTAGGTACTCAGTTGCTTATGAACCGATTTGCAAAATTATTTTTGGGTTCGACTAGATAGGTACACTTCCAGATTGGTCAAATTTGATTTAAAACTCAGTTTTAATTATGAGATCCCTGATGAATCGAGGCAACTCCTCAAATATTATAGACATACTGTGAATCGTTTTTGATATTTTTTGCAACAAGTCAATCATTTGCATTAAAATTATAGGATTTGGTGAACTGAAATTAATAAAAAAGACCACGAATGGCAATCGAAACTCTTCAATGTAAAAATGTAGTAAAATCACTGTTATATAACTATCTATTTATCGCCACACCTTCTCACCATCATCATCATCACCATCATCCTATTTTGATTTAGTAGATAGTGTTTGTTTACCTTGTGTGCTATGATTCAGTTTTTAGCTATCGAAAGACATATTCTGGACACAAAACAGATTAAATCACCATAAGTACGATTTATGCATCAACTGTATTTACTGCCAAGAAAACCAATCCATTTTACTTTCTTTCCCAAAAGAACAAAAGACCACTGAGGTTTTATTAACTAATAGGAACGCCAAGAACAAAACAATTGTTCTCATTACGTGTTGAAGCAGCAATGCATTCGGCTATTCCAGAGCGTTTGGCTAATGTGCGAACTGATACTGGTTGTAGAACTTATAGCAATAAAACTCGATACGATACCAAGTTTGGCAGCGATTCAGAAGTGTGGCGTTAACTCGCACATTTCCAGCATCTGTCTGCAAGCGTTTTTAATATAAAGCCTTATGTAGAATTTTTATTTTATGGGAAGTGCATTTTGCAATTTGGAGGTTGTATTATGTGTGGGGTAGGTTTTGTTTGTGGCTGTGAAATATAAAAAGATAGAATCTTAACGATAGAACCACTTCCTATCGTAAAGTCAAAGGCAGGGCAGATTTCAAAAAAAGTTAGTTGTATTTTGTTAAAAACTGTGATGTTACTACCCAACGGGATACATAATGAAGCTCCCAAGTCGAAAGTTAAGACATAAAAACGACATGATCATTACGCTTACTTCTAACAATCTAGACAAAACCCTCGTATCTGCGCAACAAAATGAGCATTTGCATCTAGTTACAGTCTAAGTAAAGTGCAAAATTTCCTCCATTCCGACTGCCAGATACGACGGCACGGAAATGCAAGAAGTGTAAATTTGCAAGTACAAAATTAATTTGGAACCCGGCGGTTGTGCTTGCAACACTTTGAAATTTCTTTTAGAATTTATGTCTGCCTGGCGCAAGCGACAAAACTTGTGCAATTTAAAGCCTTGAGATACACTTTAGGAGATTTCAGCGCCGTGATAAGGCTTGCGTCTGTAAAAGCCACTCAATTTGCGAGTATTAGATTAGGACCTAACGTTTTTAGATCTGGGTGTAATTTTCATTTCATTCTTTTACTGTAACACGTATACCATAGAGGTGTACAGAGTTAGTTAATTGCTAAGTTACCTACGGTACCTATGCTACGAATAACCCTTGAAGTTCAAAATAATAAGGTGCTATTCTGTAAGACTTTGCAGCTGTGTAAGTAAGAACTCCTGTGATACTAACATGACTCTGTTTAGGACTGTGAATGGCGATACAACTTACAAATTATTATAAATATTTAGGTAGAAACCATAAGGCCTCATCATCATCTCAACCGCACGACGTCCACTGCTGGATATGGGCCTCCCATCTTGATCTCTAAGTATTGATCATGTGGGAGACCATCACCACCACCATCATCATAAGGCTTACAGATAGTCAATTGCACCATTAAAATAGCAGACAATATCTGGACAAAATATTTCTTCGGTATGATTATAGAGAAACTACAAGTGATCTTGTCACACAAAACGATTTTGATTTATGATTTTGATAGTCCACTTTGATTTCAATCGATCCAACGAACTTCTTTGTTCGGACGCTTTAGCAGAGAGCATGCTCGTGAGCCTAGAAAAAAATTGCTTCTAGATATTTCAGTGAGGGCTGAACAAAAGGTCGTTATTTAGATTCGACACTGCCTTGGAAAATACGAAGCGAACGCAAGCGGTTATTGGCACTCTGTTTTATTGGGATTATTCGCGCGAAAATTGGCGCCATTTTTATTCGGAAATCATGATAATTTGTTAAGCTCCAACATTATTTTAACAAGTGCATACGTTAATTTGCTTTAAATTGTAGCTAATAAAACCGGGCAAGAGCAAGTCAGACTCGCGCACCGAGGGTTCCGTGCCATCATACAATATAATAAAAAGTCAGTTTATATTTGTTGGAGAACCTTGACAGCGCCATCTCTTGTCTGAGAGCGGAACTTATGTAGATTTTTTACACCTTCGATGATTTCTAAAAAACTATGCAAATTAGAGAGTTTGCTATAATTTTCCTACAAACTTTACATACACTTCTATTAGCTATAAAAGTTTCACGGGTTTATGTCGGCAAACTTCGGAGTTAAGATGGGAGAATGGTCGTTTTTTCAACATTTTTGTAAATACCTAACTCAAAACGATACGGTTAAAAGGAAAACTAGAAACTGTTTATTAATGTGCAAATGAATACCTTTCATATGATACCCCGCACGACCTAGTAACTTCACTTAAAAATTTTGAGATGCGTGCCCCTGCAATCATAATAAGAATATTTTTTAACATTTTCATATATGCTACTAGCTTGTGCCCGCCGCTTCGCATGCGTTGTACCCGGGTAAAAGTAGCCTATGTGTCATTCCTCGTCCACATCTATACGTGTGCAAAATTTCAGCTCTGTCCGTTGGGTAGTTTTTGCGTGAAGAGGTAACAAACATCCAAACAAACTTTCAGCTTTATAATATAAGTGGCATTATTAGTAAAAAGTGTTATATTCAACCATTTCAAATTTCAAATCGATAGCATCAGTAGTTCTCGAGATATCCATTTGTGACAGACAGACAGACAAAGTGATACCATAAGGATTCCTTTTTAGCATTTTGGTCCGGAACCCTAAAATTCGTTCCTATGTATAACCGCTATGCCAAGACCAGGAACCTCGATATTCGAAGATCTCAGTGCACATAATCAATGTAGGGAAAAAATTACCAACAACAGCGTCAGCAAATTACATAGTATTTTACAAACATTCAGATAGAATACCTACAAACTGAAAAAAACCCAAAAATAAGCCTAGTAAAAGAAGAAAACTTCAAAACAATAATAGTTTATAAAGTAACGTAGAAACTGCATTCAAGAACCCCAACACCGTAACGTATGATAAGTAGTTTTCCACACGTTTCCGTAGCTTTCTGCAACCCTCCACACCGCTGGTATCTAGCGCCATCTTTTGTAAATTTTAACAAACTATGTATTCGGTAAGTTGAAACCCAAGGCTGAAAGCCTACAGAAACCACCCCGGATGCTTTCACTGAACTACGAACCCTTCAATAGAAATACAGTTCCCTGAAAAATTTGCAGATGGCGCTACTGTCCAAAAATCAATACAAAACACAAGAAGAACGATTCGGAAAAGCGTAATTTGGCAGAAAATACTAGATTACAATGGTTTAAAATACTGATCGTTTGTAAAATAAGTGATATATTGAACAACTTACCATAATTAAACATGCAGTAACAGCTTTGAAGACTCCAATGTGTGATTCATCGAAAAAATTGGATGTGACTATGTAAATTAGATGCGCGGTTTATTCCAGCCGCTCACATTTCAGTCCAAGTAATCAAATGAGTCCGTTATAGCACTAGTACATATGTATATAGCATCAGTTTTTTTACATTTGAAATAATACTCCCAGAAAAAGCTATCAAGAAACGTCACCACCAAAAGCTGACAACTAACTGTTGATGGTAACCGAACTCCAGCTCAATGCTTGATCACTTTCGTTTGACGGGAAGATACAATTTCATCCACCTTCTCTTTCTACCGTGGACATAGCCGTATCTCTATCTCGTTTTAGTGTCGATTAAAGTAAAACCATTTCAGTGAGAACAAAAAAGGGTCCCCTTTGAGCAAATTGTAATATATCATCGGTTTGACGGTATGAGTTTGGGGTCTATGGCCCGGGGTCGCTTTTGTCCAGAAGCAGTAAAATTTATTGGCGTAACGGTTCTGCGAAGAATAAGCTCAATTTCAAATAGACTGCGCGCGAAAGTATTCTGCTCAGTTAGGGTTGCCAGTTTAGTATTTTAATACCAAGATTTGGATAGATTTTTTATTGTTACCACAGCCTATAAAAACATAGACAAAGCTAATCTTGCAATACGTTCGATTTGGTGAAGCTTTTTGGGAAGTGTAGGAAGAAATGAACTGAGAAAAACAAAAATTATTTCAAACACGATCGAAATTTTATTTCGTTTTTAACTGCCCGAGTGGGTTTCATTCCCGCTGCAGGACAAACGTACCATAATTTGTTTTCAGGACCTTGTTTTAAACTCGTTCATACTTAATTAAAATTTTATGTCTTAAATTACTTATTATTCCCAAAATGGCTAATCTGATTACTTCCTTTAAGCCGGCGATACTCCCGGCTCTCACGGAGCAAGCCATCTATTAACCGCCACAATAGGGTGCGGGTTCGATATCAAGCAGCTGATCGTGCGCGCGCATACAAGTATTTGCATTTAGTGCCCAGTTTTGAATAGCACGGTAAAAACTGAGATATTACTACGGTACTACGGTAAAAAATCTTATAGTAAAACTTTCACCGTGGCAAAAATGGTATGGTAAAAATTTCACGGTAGAAAATTTCTTCTCCTTATAGGTACGTAGAATTTTGCTACGTGTTATTCTAAATATTTTTTACCATTCCATTTTTGGCGTGGTAAATAAGCTACTACGTATAAATTTTTACTAAGTATTATTAATACTTAGAGCTTATTAGTAGCAGGAAGTTGCATCAAGTAAGTTTACGTAGACAAATAATAAGAAATAAATGTAACTTCACCATTCCATTTTTGGTATGGTTTATGTTCAGGAGTCTATTTTTTTTAGTTTTAACTTATTTGTACAATAAAGAAACAGTCAATTACTTACAATAAGCCATAAGTGTCCCACTGCTGGGCAAAGGCCTCCACTCGCCTTTTTATGTAGATGAGACCGACGCCGCCACGTCGATAGTATAAATTTTTACTAGGTATTTTAATACTTAGCCGTGAGGTGCCGGTAGTAGTATGTTGGCCCTCCTCTCTTGCCCATGGATGCAGTGGGAGCCTGCTAAGGGCTACCTCCGGAAGGTGGGCAGCAGCGTCATTCCGTGTATCGACATTCCATGCTGCGCTCGCCAAACCGCCTACCAAGCGTAGTGAGTATGGCAACTGCCCCTTATGAGGATCCATGAGGGAGGCCTGTGTTCGTTAGTGGACGTTTTACGGCTGAAATGATGACTTATACTTAGAAGCTTATTATATTGATTTTTTAGGGCTCCGTTTTTACGTTTGGGTCATACCCAAAGGGTAAAAACGGGACCCTATTACTAAGACTGATGTCCGTCTGTTTCTGTCTGTCTTTCTGTCACCAGGCTGTATCTCATGAACCGTGATAGCAAGACAGTTTAAATTTTCACGGATGATGTATTTCTGTTGCCGCTACAACAACAAATATTAAAAACAGTTTCAAATAAATATTAAAGGCGGGCTCACATACAATAATCGTGATTTTTTTGATGTTTTTGCTCTAGAACTTCACGGCCCCCTCGATCATGTGTTCTGCGCGCTATATGGCCTACCCATTGCCACTTCAACGTGCAAAACCGTCTGGCAATGTCGGTGACCCGTGTTCTTCTACGTATCTCCTCATTTCTGATTCGATCCCGTAGAGAAACCCCAAACAAAGCCCTCTCCATAGCTCGTTGAGCGACTCTAAATTTATTCTTAAGGCCAATAATGAAGGACCACGTCTCGGTTTCATAGTCATCACTGGTAACACATACTGATTGAAGACTTTCGTCTTCAGGCACTGAGATATGTTGGACGAAAAGACGTTGCGAAGTTTCCCAAACGCTGCCTATCCGAGTTGAATTCGACGATTGACCTCTTTCTCGAAGTTAAACCTACCTAATTGGACTATTTGTATAGTATATTCGTATAACATATAGGCACGATAAATGGGGCAGGCGCAACATGGACATAATTTTCGTCTTGTCCATGTTCATTTTAAAGCCTACCCGTTGGGAGACTCGATTAAGACCTTCGAGCATCGTAATGAGCTCTTCCACTTTGCCATGACCACAATATCGTCGGCAAACCGAAGTGAGTCATGTATTCGCCGTTAATATTGATGCTCTGTACTTTCCATTCTAGGAGCTTGAAGGCATTTTCCAAAGCGGTCGTAAACAGGTTCGGAGAGATGACATGTATTACGCATTTTTTTAAGGTAATCGCCTTCGAGCTCTGTTCTTGTACTCGAACTGACATAGTGGCGTTGTTATACAAACACTTCAACACTTCGATGTACCGATAGTCAATACGGTATCGCTGGAAAGACTCAAGCACCGCCCATGTTTCGATCGAATCGAAGGCTTTCTCATAGTCCACAAACGCGAGACATAGCGGCAAGTTATACTCTTCCGGTCTTCTGTATGACTTGCCGTAGCGTATGTATGTATGTGGTCTATGGTACCTTTACGGAACACGGCTTGTTCGGGAGGCTGGAATTCATAAAATTTGCATTCGAGACGGTTTGCGATGATCGTTGAAAACAGCTTATAAATATGGCTCAAAAGCAAGGTGTTGTCAACTTTCTTAAACAACAGAAACACCACGCCCTCGTTCCATGCTTTTGGCGTCTTTCAGAAGCTCTGAAGTGATTCCGTTCTCACCCGGCGCCTGGTCGTTCTTAAGCTGTTTAAAGGCCCTCCTGATCTCGGAGAGGCTGATGTCCGGGATATCTTTGGTATAATTTCGGGTCAGTTTGGCTCTTGGGTCGTTGGCCGCATTGCGAACAGGTTTAGTGACCGAATCGTAGAGCCATCCATAGAACCTTTCGACTTTCCTTAACAATTCTGCTTTACTTGACGTTATGCTGCCATCTTCCCTCTTCAGCTTCGTCATCTGGCTCTGCCCAATAGAATTATTTCTCGCGAACACTTTGGACCCTTTATTCCGCTCCATCGTATCCTTAATACGAGCTGTTTTAAAGATTCGAATATCGTGCCGCAAAGATTTCCAAATTTTTCATTGAGCTGCCTGTGTGACTGAGCATCATCAGGAGACTGCAGTTTTAAAGAACGTCGTTCAGCTATGAGGTTAAGGGTGTCATCAGAAAGTTTCTGAGGTCTATTGGTACGGGGTGTCTTAAAGAACTGGGACCTCACCGTATGGACGCTTTCTACGAACCTGTTATTGATGTCGTCCACCGATGCATCTACTTCTAGACAGTCAAAGTGATTTGCAAGTTAGAGTTGAAAGCTCTTGAGGTTTTGAATATGTGCGCGACCTTTATTTGAATGTCTGCCAATGTCGAATGTAGCTAGCACTGTCTTTTTAGACATCACTCTAGATAAGCTTCAACGGGGTCCCCACATAGATAAGCTATCAAACAGGCTCAGTTCTGCTGCATACGCAGTAAAAAAGTTTGTTACATCACAGACATAGCTACATCTAGACTTGTTTACTTTAGCTATTTTCCTAGTATTATGTCCTATGGCATAGTGGGGTTTGTGTTCCCTGTGTTACTATGGAATTTTGTTGATGATGTTTATCACGATTCGTTACAAAAACACTGCAGTTTATAAAGAATCGTTCAGAAACAGAATTAGATTATTTATATTTTAACAGATATAGCAACAGCGTTTTAGCTGACCCAGTCTCATTATAAGTCTTGAAATTATCGTGTTTTAACATGATTTAATAGATTTAATGCGGCTTTTATCATCGAGCGGTGCTCATGCAGAAGGGCCTTCAAATGGTCTACGAAACGTCAGCAAGATCATAATTAGTTAGGTAGATAAAAACAGTATTTTACTTATTATAGAATAGAACATAAATAGTTTATTTACCTTTCATAGGTAAATTAAAAATAAACATTTAAACGAAATAAAATCTTATCTACATCTACATCTACACTAACAAAAAAGAGGAAAGATTTAGTTGTTTGTTTGTTTGTATGCATTGAATAGACTTCGAAACTACTGGCCTGATTTGAAAAATTCTTTCACCATATTAGAATGCTACATTATCCCTGTGTAACATAAGCTATATTTTATTCCCGCGGGAACGGAAACTACGTGGGTGAAACCGCGGAGTGCGGCGAGTGAGACATAAATTGGTCACCAACTGTCACCAACTCAGCACACGCCGCCGTGATAAAACGGCACTGATTTTTAGTGGCGCCATAATTGCCATAAATTAATTATAAGATATTATGTAAGTTGATTTTTTAAGTTGTGTTTTTTTATTCAGACTAAAAAAGTTGTTAATCTTATCGGGGCGGCATAATCAAAGCCATTTTGTTTTTAATAAAAAAAAATTAAGTAAGTATGCCTCATTGACAATAAAACTTGTGATCTAATTACTATAAATTACTAGACTGACGATGATGATTATCTGTCAAGATGCTAAAATTAACTCGGTCAATTAGTCTCAGATTGTTTACTGCATATTACCTAACAGCTTAATTAATTTCAAGATAGCTTCTCACGTTAAGGTAATTGTTGTAATTGTTACACTAATTATGATCCATACATCTCTAAGTAGGTGTTAACAATAAGGATTACCTATCGTTTATTTTCATCCTGTGTTTTAATGAGTGCGCAAACAAACCTATTTGTAGGTAATTACAAGGGTGGTGATTTTTTGTTAATATGATTAACTATAGTAACTTTCGTGACTTATTACATTCACATTAAAAAGCGGGAATGTTCACGTACTTGTTTTTTTTGGTGGACGACGGGACGCGGAGGTGGCGGGTCGCGAACCGAGTTCACCCTGACGAAGGCCCTCGATAAGGGTCGAAACAGTTGGTGCCTCCACCAACAATAATAAGTACGTGAACTTTCCCGCTTTTTAATATGAATATAATTAACTGGTTACTTTTTCATCACCTTTTGTGTTCTAATGATATTTTTCCAATATTCCTTCATTTCTGTACCGATTCAACAACGCAACACAAGTTTCAACACGCGTTTCTTTCTGCAGATCAGTCAAATCATAAAGCACCCATTTTTCATATTTTTTTTTTATTGATTTGACGCAAATGGTTCAATATTGTTGGTAAGGTAACGTTAAACCATGCCGCTAATTTCTGCGTAGTTTGGCTCGGATCGGCTTCCACCATCTCTTTCAATTCATTGTTATTTTTTTTTTATGTTCGATAGGATGATTTCATCCTTGCTATCGCAAGAATGAGATCGACGATGGAGCGAGCTTCCCTAGAAAATGCCTATTAACTCTTTTCTTAAACGTAATTTATTCACCTGTGTGGGCGATCTTCCACGTGGTTCGTTCTTCAAACCAATTCCATCACGAAAGCGTTTGAACCAAAATCGCACGGTGCGTTCATTAGTAGTCCCCTCTCCAAACGCAACATTGATATTGCGAGCTGTTTCGGCCGCGTTAGTTCCGCGTCGGAACTCGTATTCAAAAATCACTCGATTTTTTTAAGTATCCATCTTTCTTGTCTAAGCTGAATAAAAAAAACAACTGAAAGTCGATAATCAAATGTTGCACCTTTTTTAAAAGAAGAACTTCATAGGTACCATGTGAAAAAAGTGTCACTCAAAAATCTCAAACCATGAATGAAGGTTCTATGTCAATTCGAAGTACCTATTACAATAAAACGGCAATTTCATACTTTAACCCCTATTGAATAACAAAGTCGGGTTAGTTCGAATGATAATTTCAGTTCATTTTCTGTGGACAAAATTTTTTATAGATTTTTATCTGGATGACATATTTTAATATTAAAAAGGTGCGTTCAGAAACTTTATTTTGTGACAGAACTTAAACTCAAGCTGTGTGTTAATAGTTGTGTAGTAGTAGAGTAATTAGTAGTGTGTAGTTATTTTTAGTATAAAATTAGAAATTTTAAGTAACTTACCTTACCTAGTCTCGGAGGTTACGGGTTATTTTTTTTGTAATGTGTTCTCTCAGTTTTCCAATCTACACATTATGTTCTTTCATTTGATACCACACTTGGGTTTAATGTATTTGAAAACATTCGATTGTTCCCCCTACTTTCAACCACTATATCTCATGATTGGCTCCATCGATTTATATATAACTTTCAGTTTTGAATTCTATACATCATTTGCTTTCATTTGATATCTATTAGTAAGTTAGAACAATGTTGACGTTTTGGTATAATTTTTTTTATACCAAAATGTCAACATTGTTCTAACTTGTTTACTGTCTCAACTTGCATGCTGTCTCACATGCTGCTGCATGTGTTTACACATTGAGCAAATTAAAAAGTCAGCTATAGGATACCTAATAAGTAATAAGCTCAATTCAAACTTTAACTTCATAAGCCCACACCATCTAAAAATGTAAACTTCATATATTGTGCACTATCCTACCTCTTCTGTTGTCCTAAACCACACTGCTCACTGTCGTATGCACAAACACTCCTACGCAAAGCAAACTAAGCAGTAGATGCTAGGTACTGTCAAACACAAAGCAAACTATATGTGATTCCATATTAGTAAATTGGCCTTCAAATCTACGTTAAGCTCTCAAGTCTCATGTGCCTGTATGCATCAAGTGTCTGCGACAAAGTTTGGTCAGCTGGATTAGGCTTAACAAACACCTGTATATTAAGTTCTCTCAGCTTAGTCGGTTTAATTTTTTTAACCTGTGGAAATAAAATGAACAGTAAAGCTACGAGTTATTAAGATGAGGGTAACCGTAGCTTTAATATAAGCACACTGGTATAAATTGCACAAACATGAGAAAAAAAATACGTATAATACATGCTATTGTTTGTTAGATAAATGCAGTAGGTATGACCACAAACCTTTATAAGTACTCATAGTATCCGTGTGCTAGATTGTAGGTAGGTGTCTATCTTAATGACTTCGGTATCTGGATGTACGCGGGGACCTACATAACAATCTGCGTAAGAACCTGTGGTTACGAAAAAACTATGACATCTTTGGAACAGAAATGTTGTACATGGCTTTAAGTACCTACATATTATATGAAAACTTAAGTCAGTATCGAAATAACACACATACTCACATACAATGTACTACCATTTAAGGTAATAATTATTATAATTTAGACGAGCTCTGTGGCGCAGCGGGCGAAGGTCCGCCTGCGACGCAAGGGGTTGCGGGTTCGATTCCCGCCTCGGTACAAATTTCTGTACGATCTGCAGATATTTATTCAGGGTGTTCTGGGTGTTTTTCTATATATAATAAAAATATCTATCTATGTAGTATAATGTATTAAGTATATCAGTAATCTAGTTCCCATAACACAAGCTCTGCTTAGCTTGGGGCTAGATGGTGCTGTGTGATTTGTCCAGCATTATTTATTTCTATTATTTTATTTATTTATTTAATAAGCTTAGTGCTGGTGGCGTATTTAAAGGAGACTTAAATACTCCACAAGCTCTTAGGCTAACGCACTTGGATCATTGAGATCATCGTCCACTAAATGAAAATTAAAAGTACATATTTCGAGTGATATTATACTTAAAAGTTTTTATAATTATTGCGTCTTAAGAATCGACAGCAATGTATTTAGAAATTACCTAATTAGAGCTAGGTATTGAACATAATCGACAATTGAAGATAAGTCTCAGTATAATAGGTGGTGACAGGTATGTTAGCTACCGTACCATTAACCACAACGCTTTATCTCAAGTCCACTATCAAAAAACCCGGTATTTTCTATTATCTGCTGCACACAAACAAAGTCCTCAAAAAACTATACACACCAACAAACGTAGTCATTAACAAATTAACGAGGCTTAGGTGACGAAAAAGCATTTAGTAAACAAGCTTCCATCCGGATGGTCGCCTAAGTGATTTGTTTACCATGTGGGTTATAAAATTGTATCTTAGTATTTGTGGAACTAATTAATTTCATGTGAAACAATGTCTTCTCCCAGCCAATCTCCGTCGAGCTTACGTTCAAGTAAAGAGGATTCAAGTGATACAAGTTCATCAGAATTCACAAGTACTGTTTTAACTAAATACGACACTAGCACCAACGATAACAAGCATTTCAAGACTGTCATAATTTCACATGGTGTCGAAGACATTTTATCGGATGGAACGAATTACGTCAGCAATGCAACTTACCAAGATAACAAAGCCGATGCTGTATCTGCAGTACCTCAAGTTTTTGCACAAGATTACAATTCTAGAGATTCCACAAGTTTCAGCATCCATGACATTCTTGGCCTTCAACAAACATACAATTCAACCCAAACTGCAGTACTGGAATCTGCGTATAATTACAACGGGTCAAATTACGAAGGAGTAAGCAACAGTTCCAACAACTATGGGTCCGCTGAGGAAGTGGGCAATGACGACTGCATTGCAGGTGCCAATATATTTGGAACACCGCAAGCCGTCAATCACGTTATTTACAATAGAAGTTACAGTAACGACCTCGCTCTATACAACCATAGAAGCGTGGATGATTCCAAAGATAGGACAAGGGTCATAAATGACATAAACCAATCAAGTTTTCCTGGTCAGGTATGGTATTGCAACGGAAACACGTATATAACATTTTTTGATTTCATCAATATTTCAAAAAACCGCAGCACAACCGGATTTGTAATGACAATTTAATATTCTAGTTATCAGCAATTAGAAATTACGTTTCACCGAACCATTCTTATATCAAACATAGACAAAGTAAGACGCATATAATTTTGGTTTCAGAACTCTTCCTGGAACAGCGAACATTCAAGTTGTATTCAGAATATAAGAACACCAACTGAAATATCAGTTGACGGTAAGTTTGCATCATCATTAACATTTCCCGATATAAATAATTTGTACAAATTTATTTATTAATGTAGTATATATTTGATTTCAGACATGTCAGAATCGTCTTATCAAAAGGGTTTTACAAAACGAGCACGGACGGCCTATACTAGCTCCCAGCTGGTTGAATTGGAAAATGAGTTTCACCAAAACCGCTACCTATGCCGACCAAGGCGCATTGAACTCGCAAACTACTTGCAGTTATCGGAACGCCAAATCAAGATATGGTTTCAGAACCGACGCATGAAGTACAAGAAGGATAACAAGCACAATAAACCCTCATCTTCGGTGGATGACAGTAGCCCATCCAGTTCTAAAGACTCGCCAAGTCAGGACCACAAGATGAGTCATGGAAGAAGCTGTGGGGGTCACGATCGTCACAGACGAGCATTCAGCGATAACCACGCATCTCATAAAGTTTATTTGACTAGTGACGGCATTTCCAGACCTCCGGAATACCCCTCCTTAAGCCCATCCAAGTCTATGATAAAAGGCCCACAGAACACAATCGAGCTTCCGTCTTACACGCCAAATTTATCTTACTCGTCATTCTATGGAGGTAGTAGACCCACTTACTCACCGATGTCTGAGGTTTATCGGTACAGTGATGAATCATTGACACAGAATTCTACGCTGTTGACTTCAGATAGCTACGTACCTAACGGAATGAGTTTGAAGCTTGGTGACGATTTAGTAAGGTATTCAACTACGTCTCCGTATTACAACCCGTTGCCTTCTGGAGTAGTGATACATCCTCCGACATCTGATGCCTACGTCTTCAGTTCTTCGATGGCTCCACTACCTACTCCGACTTATGATGACAGCCTCCATACAAGGACGTCTGGATTATCTCTTCCGCAAGATTCTTATCTTCCATATTTGTCGACATCTGAAACAAGTCACCAACCAGCGCCTTTGACGAACAAGTCTTACACTTCTTCGTCTTACATTACTTTGTAAGTTTCCATGCCATATTTTTTTTTCTTGGAATAATTAATCCTTGAATTTGTGAAATGTAAAGTGTTTCCTTTTCACTTTGTAAGTTGTTTTATTCTAAGCCAGGGCTGTTCCCAATAATACGTTTGTATTAAAAAAAACCCTACTTACTAAAATATTCGTATTTTTATATTTTTCTTAATGATTGTTGTAAAGTATATTACGAAATAAATATAAAAAATATTTTGTTTTAATGGAGTTTATTTATTTACTTAGATATTTTTTTCTGCCTTATTATGAGAAGAATCTCAAATATTAGGTGTGATATTAATTGCTAAAGTAGCTGTTTTCAATTATAATTCAATACTATAGAGAACCCTTTGGTCAGAATATGAAAAGGGGCTCTAGTGCTAAGTGTAGGGAACCTCTTGGAATAAACTTAGGTATAAAGATTGAGTCCTATTAAAATAAAGGACACAATATTGGATTGCACACCAAATGCACTCCGAGTGTGAAGGTCGCGCGTACCGTTTACTCATTAGTGCAATAAAAATAAATCCATATCGGTGCGTAGTTGCAGGCCCGTTTAGACGGGCCAGCCTACTTACCCAGTCGCGATGAATTTAGAATAAAATTTAGAGATTGAGTCGGATGATTGTTACAGTTTATATAACCATTTGTATAATCACTAATTGAGTATTAAAGTTATTACGTAAAGTTAAAGGTATGCTGTTTGGCAACTTACATAAAAGACAAGTTTTAGGTGAATACATTGTATTTCCGTTTGCCATGAATTGACAAGGAATTGCCAAACAATGTGTATAACTGTTGTAATAATCGAGTATTGAATTATTACTATTAATAACGGTACAATGATTAAAATCCACCTTCGTATATAATAAGTTCTAATAAACAAAATATTACTTCCGATGTCACTGATATCCGATATCCGACCAATGAGAGGCTCGCATTCTCCGCCAATAAGACGCTGGTATTATAAGGCGGCGTGGTGACCCAACGTTTTTGGGAAGAAGCATTATATCCGCAGGACAGGTAGTGAGCAGGAAGGTAACAAAGTTGAAGCATAAGAATTAAGGCAAAAAGCAAGTTTAAATGTAAAGTGTTAAAAGTACAGAAAGTATGATAAAGTTCTTCATGATAAAGTTTCTCATATCTTTGAGATTATTGCTTTTATTATGATGCTGCTGCGTTAGAAAATTGTACAAATGTAGAAGAACCCTTTCTTTATTTATTTATTACGTAATTTCTATGATTGCTTGGAGAATGAAATATTTCGGTTAGAAAAGTCAAATGTCTACATGATATTAATGAAATATTTTTCATTTTTTCTTGGAAATGTGAGTTACGTACGCTATTCCGCTTAGAAATTAAATAATATCCATGTCATTATATAACAGTAAATGTTTTTGCAGCCTTTCGCTGTGCTGGAACTGTTTTTTTCGTCTCGGTTTTTCAATTTGAGCCATTATTCTCTGTATGTCGTTCTGAGTACTTTTTATTTCTTTTTTTCACCTCATCTCAAGTTTTGAATACATTCATTTTTTTGTATTGAGCAGAGTATTCCATCTCATATGCCATCTATCAACTGAGTTTTGAGTCAAAGGAATTCCACATTTAATGGAATCTGCGACCGACCACAGTTCCGGTGGAAAGGTTGGTGGTACTCTTTCGTAAATAACTTTAAGGGCTTGTCTTGATTTCTTTTTTTCTGTATGTTCCAGTTACATGTTTTCGAAAACCTATCGCTTATCGGTTCAGCTTCAATGGGCAATACTTTTTCTTTGATTTGATCGAAAACTGGTGGGATTTCCAACGCTGGTATATATGGCAGCGCTGAAATATGTTTTTACTTGTGGGCAAAAACACATTCATTTATGTTTTTTTCATCTAGTCCAGCCCCCTCAACATGTCGCCATATAATTTGTTTTAGATGAAATAAGCAACATTTATGTTTTGCGCTGGGAAATACACGTTTACTAGCATTTATTGCCACTTTCTCAAAATCGGTTTTAATGACTTATGGTGTAAATGTGTGCTGAATTTTCTATATACAATGCATTGTATTATTTAAAAAAAATATGAAATAGAGTGTTGTTTTTTTTTGTTCTAATGTTGGAGATTGTAACACTATTCTAGCATTACCCATATCAGACGAAACTCAGAAACTTTATGAACTTGCTAAAATAGGTCTTAATTTGAGAAATTAGTACCCAATTATTGTTTTGATATGTTTGATTTTTGATAATATTTTCTATTGTTACCTCGATTGGGCGATATGGTTGCTAATCGACAAAGCCCTTTATTGATTTAAAAGAAAAACATTGAATTGAACATTTTGTAAACATAGAGGTAGAATAGGTGACGTTTCCACAAACGTTTAGTTAACGCCATGCTAATGCTAAAATTAAGGTTAGGAATATTATTCATGGCTAACAAAGAGCCAAAGAGCTGGCTTTGCTAGACTTCGACTGGATATCAATAATATGTGATCAATTGAACCTCTGCTGAGGTTCGATCATTATTATACGATTCAATTCACTTGAATATTATAGTATATTAACATGGTAGTAACTGCGGTGTAACAGGCGAACTATTGCATATTTTAAGAGCACGAATTCTAAAACATCGAGTCCTACCATATATCCGTATCAATTGATATGCCTCATTCTTTTAGAGTATTTAGAAACAAAGCTTCTATATTGGGCCTAAAACAGGTAGGTTTCTAGTCATGTTTTATAGGGCGGGAGGATTCCTATAATATTCGAGTGAATTGACTACTGACTAATGATCGAACCTCACGAGAGGTTTCATTGATCACATTTTATATTTCGTCAATTCACTCTTCAATTATAGTTTATTAACAAGGTACATATTTAGAGAATAAAGGTATGTTTCCCTTCCATTCCTTAGTTTTCAATGAAATACGTGATGACATTTATAATTTGACATTATTTGTTATATTGTCAAATGTTCGAAATTATATTAAGAATATATAATGTCAACGGAATGGTAAAGATAACTTATTACGTTATCTTGACAAGGTTATAATTATTATTTAATGGACAATAAATATATATATATTTAAGTATCTAAATAATGATCTTAAATATATATATTTAAGACCATCTTCACGATTGAAATTTAGGTGTTTCTTGATCTCAATCGCCTCTCGAACTATCCTCTTATATTAAGATAAGAGGCGATTGAGATCAAGAAGCACCTAAATTTCAATCGTGAAGATGGTTTTCGTCTCTCTTCTGCATGGAATCCTGTGTTGAATAAGTGTGTGCGATGTATTTCGACTGTACAGCAGTCCGATACCGTCAGTGTAGTGTGTCGTAATGTGAACTTGGACATTTCTGAATCTGAAGACGAATTGAGGGTAATCGTGGATTATGCCATCAATTCGCGGCGGTAGCTCCCAGCACATCAGTCCTCCCACGACCAAGAACGCTTAAATGTGTTCGAAACGTCGGGAAAATAATAAAAAAGGTACGCGATAAAATCGTGTAATTTAAAACTAAAAAAATATATTTAATTATGATCATTTGGATACTCCCACGAAACCCAGAATTTTTGAAGTTGACTCCTGGCCAGTGTTGGCTAGATGATATCTTTCGGACATTCTTTAGTTCGTTTACGAACACTGCAATGAGTATTTCCATGATTGTATGCACACAAGATAAGAAAAATCGTGAGGTATTTTCGTTTATATACTCAGTAACGAAAGAAAAAATATTTATGTATATTTTTTGCTTTAATATTGTTACAAGAGCGCCCACACCATAACTTGTTTTATAATTCAATTGTCATAATATCCAATATTTAAAAAATATTTAGTAGATCAAGCTAGTTTTAGTCCCGCCGATATCTAAAACTATGTTAAGCATCTTTATTTTTTTAAAATGCAATCTATGAGTTGTGTAACATTTGAAAAATGAATTACCTTTATACTAAAATGTGTTAAAACATGTGAATCGAAATTATTTTGTACGTATAATATAAAGCGGGCTATACATGTTGGCGGAGCTAAGACCAACGCGAGCGTAGGCAAATCGTTACAAGGCAAGTGCTACCGTCTAGACGTTTGGCAAGTCTACGCAAACTATTGAAAGCGGCCAATGAAGACGAGTTTTGTGTGAAGCTGCCCACACGTTGGGCGCTGTCAATTCTTGTTGTGCATTCAAACTACGTGGTCGAGGTTATTTGATTTGAACAGTATGGATGTAGAAGTTGTTGCAGCTGCTGCTATTTATTTGATGAGCACGTATAATTATAACGTCAATGTTACAGTGTTTGTAACATTGACGTAAGTAGGTAGTAGGTACCTACCTAGTAATTTTGTTTGTTTATTCAGTCTACGAAGTCAAAGTTCTATCAAACATACTTACTTTCTTTTTACCTTTACGTCTTTTGGGTTCCAAATTACCGGTTCGTTCTGGTAATACTCCAAAAACTTGATAACATCATCATTTGTATCGATCGACATTACCACAGACAGATACGTGCGACGGTGACCAACGCCAACCGCGTAATGGCGGGCAGACAAACATGTGGACACGGTTGACCGAACGCAGGCAAGCGCCTTTGATTTGTGCAGAAAAACTGACACGGCTCCGAAGTGAGGCGAGTCAGCGCAAGCGATCGCGAGCGGTGACAAGTCACTGCAAATGTGCTCTATACACGTTGGCGCTTGTAATAACTCGGCCAGCTAGGCGAGCGACACCGAGCGATGGCAAGGCAAGGCAAACATGCCGTCTACACGTTGGGGTTGGCGTTCACTCGGCAACGTTGGGCCAACATGAATAGCCCGCTTTACAAGATGCTTGCAGCTGTCTGTAAAGCGGCCTATACATGCTGGCCGAGCTAAGACCAACGCGAGCGTAGGCAAATCGTTACAAGGCAAGTGCTACCGTCTAGACGTTTGGCAAGTCTACGCAAACTATTGCAAGCGGCCAATGTAGACGAGTTTTGTGTGAAGCTGCCCACACGTTGGGCGCTGTCAGTTCTTGTTGTGCATCCGAACTACGTGGTCGTGGTTATTTGATTTAATATAATAATGCTGGACAAATCAACAGCATCATCTAGCCCAAAGCTAAGCAGAGCTTGTGTTATGGGTACTAGATGACTGATATACTTAATACATTATACTACATAATGTAGATAGATAGTTTTATTATATATAGAAAAACACCCAGAACACCCAGAACAAATATCTGCAGATCGTACAGACATTTGTCCCGAGGCGGGAATCGAACCCGCAACCCCTTGCGACGCAGGTGGACCTTGACACAATGGGCGGCCTTATCACTATAAGCGATCTCTTACAGGCAACCTTTGGATGGACAAAAACAACAAGAAAGTAAAAGCGCGGTTTCGTCATAGCATAATTAAACTAGAGTACCTATGTAATAGCTATAAATATATACTTAGCTAGTATAATTACATATTTAATAATAATAAACAAATAAATAATCGAATATTTATAAACTAAGTACATATATTATATAAATAATAGTAAGTAGGTAGGTAGGTAACTACCTAGTAATTTAGTTTGTTTATTCAGTCTACGAAGTGGAAGTCCTATATAACATACTTACTTTATTTTTAATAAATAAATAATGCTGGACAATTCACACAGCATCATCTAGCCCCAAGCTAAGCGGAGCTTGTGTTATGGGTACTAGATGACTGATATACTTAATACATTACACTACATAAATAGATATTTTTTATTATATATAGAAAAACATCCAGAACACCCTGAACAAATATCTGCAGGTCGTACAGACATTTGTTCCGAGGCGGGATTCGAACCCGCAACCTCTTGCGTAGCAGGCGGACCTTCGCCCGCTGCGCCACAGAGGTCGTCATCTTATCTTTATGCTTTACGTCTTTTGGGTTCCAAATTACCGGTTCGTTCATGTAATACTCCAAAAACTTGATAATATCATCATTTGTATCGAACGACATTACCACAGACAGATACGTGCGACGGTGACCAACGCCAAGTGCGTAATGGCGGGCAGACAAACATGTGGACACGGTTGGCCGAACGCAGGCAAGCGCCTTTGATTTGTGCAGAAAAACCGACACGGCTCCGAAGTGAGGCGAGTCAGCGCAAGCGATCGCGAGCGGTGACAAGTCACTGCAAATGTGCTCTATACACGTTGGCGCTTGTAATAACTCGGCCAGCTAGGCGAGCGACACCGAGCGATGGCAAGGCAAGGCAAACATGCCGTCTACACGTTGGGATTGGCGTTCACTCGGCAACGTTGGCCCAACATGTATAGGCCGCTTAATATAAATAAATTAAAGTTGGTATTCGGAAATTGTCTTACAGACAATGCAGACCGTTTTAATTCATTGAAATTAACGTATTTTCTGCTTCCTATGCATAAGTGCACAACAGAATAGTTCGCAGCTAACTGTTTAAGAAAAGCAACTCGCAGTTGATTTCTTTACCCAGGTAAAATTATTACATGTATGTCCTCCAAGCTTAGATAATTAACTTATTATCTGCGTATATATTACAGCATAAAGCTCGCAGATCCTGCTATACTAACCAGTTAAGCGTACAAAAGTAGGTACTTTGAAATTGTCTCGTGGACAATACAGAACGTCTTGAAAACGTGTTGCTTATTATACATAAATGTATAACAGGATAGCTCGCGGCCACCTGCGTGGAAATTCAACTCGCAGTTGATTCCCATTTGACCCAGAAAATTTAACTTTGTGTACACAAACGTACCTTTAAGATTTTCGTTGTCTATCCCATCCAACGGGTGTCATATTCTTCAAGTTTCTTGATATCCGGTGATATTTCACTAGTCGCCGTGCACAAAAACAGAATGAGGCATATCAAATGATACAGATATAGGGTTTTCTGTAATCTGTGGTAGAACTCATTTTTTTTAATTCAAGCTCTTAAAATATGCAATAGTTCGCCTTGTAACGGTCTACACCGTTACTACCATAATTGAAGAGTGAATTGACGAAATATAATCAAGATTCCATGCCACTCGGGGGTTGACGGTGTTACAAATTACTAGGTTCAAGCAGAGATGGCAGGACACTTGGCTCAGCGGAAGATCACCGATAGACCAAAGCAGTCAGCGAATAGAGTTTCAGAGACATGCGGCGGCTTCGAGGCAGACTACCTATCTTATCTGTCCGCTGTGCTGGTCATATGATTTCTAAGTTATTGAAAACAGGGAAGCGAACAGATTCGTTCATGTGCCTTATTTCCTGTTAAAATAAGATTGAATATGTTTTTATTGTAAGTGGACGTGTTTTGTAATTGCAAATTATGGAAATAAATGTATGAATTTCTGAATTGCCATATTGCCACAATACTGCCCGGAATAGCGGATTATCTTAGATATCTATATTATAATAGACAGATTCAGATTTATCCAGCTATAACCGGCTGATGAAAAAGATGACAATGATTCGTTTTTGTTACGATTGATAGATTTATCTTGTACACTCAAAAAAGAGCTGTTTTCAGTAAAAAGAAAACCACATTAACAGCATTGAATAGATAGACCTAGCGTTGAAATCGCTGTTCTGCATTTAACATTAGTGTTCTCAATAAATTAAGTGTTTTAAAAAATCTAGTTTAAACACTCTCGTTTAGTAGTTTTGAAAACAATATCAACTTTGTATGTTGACATACCGAAAAATAATTTATTGCTATCGCCATCTGTTAAAGTAAAGTAAAGTAAAGTAAAGTAAAGTAAAGTATCATTTATTGCTTGAAATACATGTGTACATTGAACATAGATGTTTTATGTAATTAAAAGGAATCAATGTATTCCTACCGTGTAACGGTGTGCAATGTCCAAACTTTTAAAACAATATTTCAATTATTATACATGTCAGTTAGATAAAATTATAATAAGAATCATCAATAAAATTATTTTATAAAAACATTTTGTCTCTCATAAACTCATCTATTGTGTAGTAACATTTACTTTCCAATGTGGCTTTTAACTTTTTCTTAAATTGCGAAAGTGGTAGTTCCCTTAATGACTTAGGTAGCTTATTATAAATGGAAGGAGCCATGCAAAAGATGCTCTTGCGCATCAACGCGGTTCTTGAATTTTGCATACAGATTTTACTTTGATCTCGTCGATTTCGAATGACGATATCAGACAGCTGACAAAATAAATTAGGGTTGTTTTTAACGAACATGGCTGTTTCGTAAACATACAGGGAAGGTAGGGTCAAGATTTTATAATTTGTAAAGTAAGGTCTACACGAATCAGTTACTTTACGACGAAACATAGCTCTAATACAACGTTTCTGGTATTTGAAGATCTTTTCGACGTCCGTTGAGTTACCCCAAAATATTATACCATATCGAATATTTGGTGCAATTAAACCATGATAAGTTATAAGAAGTGTCTGTGTATTAACAATTGTTGATAATTTATATAACATATAGACTAGACTATTAATTTTTTTACAGAGATGTTCAATGTGTGATTTCCAATTAAGTTTTTTGTCAATGTGTAGTCCTAGAAATTTTGTAGAGTCTATTTCGTCGATTTTGTTATTATTGTAATTAATGTCAAGGGGAGTAAGTGCAGCAGTCTCGCGTTGTCTAAAATGTATAAGTTTAGTTTTATTTATATTAATTTTCAAGTTATTATGGTCTAACCATGTTATTATTGATGTCAAAGTTGAATTTATGTCATTTTCATACGAGTTAAAGTTATTACAAGATATCGTTACCGTGCTGTCGTCAGCAAACAATGACATAGGGTTATTGGTTATTTTTGGCAGATCATTTATATATATTATAAAAAGTAAGGGTCCTAACACGCTTCCTTGAGGAACACCATATTTCATTATACGTTCATCAGAGATATGCGTTTCTTCAAGCTTTGTCCTAATATTAATATTTTTAATTTCTGTTCGCTGCTTTCTATTTTCAAGGTACGATTTTATAAGTTGCAAAGAAATTCCTCTAATGCCGTAGATGTCAAGTTTATAGAGTAGTATGTCATGTTTAACATAATCGAAGGCTTGTGTCATGTCACAGAATATAGAACACACTGGGTTTCTTTTATCAATGTCACGTGTTACACGATTTAGGAAATCATAGATAGCCATGTTTATTGTTTTATTTTCACGAAATCCATTTTGTTCCCTACAAAATATATTCTTCTTTTCAAAATAGTTATTAATTTGTTTATATATATATTTCTCAAATACTTTAGAGATTATAGGTATAAGAGAAATAGGTCTATAATTATCAATACATTCCTTACTCTGTTTTTTATGTATAGGTTTTATAATTGATATTTTTAAAGCTTCTGGAAATACACCCGTGCTTAAGCTCAAGTTTATAATATGACTAAGGGGCTCACATATGTGTCGTGCAACAACTTTTAGAATATCAGTGGAGATTTCGTCGTATCCCACACTTTTAGTGCTGTTAAGAGATGTTATTATTCGTACGATATCTAAAGAATTACAGGGTTTTAAAAATATCGAATCTTTCCTACTTGGCGTCATAGTTAAAGGATTTGTACCAGATATTTCTACTGGTATAATCTTGTCAATAAAGTTATTGTTGAATGCATTTACAATGTCAGTAGGATTGGTAATTATTGAGTTTCCTTTAATTATTTTATTGATGGGATCTTTAGGAAATTTACTTTTGTTACTATTTATAACCTGCCAAGAGGCTTTAGATTTATTTTTTGATAAATTAATACTATGATTATTTTGCACTTTTTGAGTAGATTTTATGATATTTTTTAGCCGTTTTGAATACCTACGATAGTTGACTTTATTCTGCTCGGAAGGGTTTTTTCTATACTTCCAAAGAAGTTTTCTTTTATTGTTACAGCATATCTTTATTCCACGTGATAACCAACGTATTGTTCTAGAAGTTTTCACAGTTATTAATTTATAGGGGAAGCAAAGGTCGTAAAATAATTTAAAAGTATCAATAAAAGAGTTATATGCGACATTAGTATCCATTTCACTGTATATTTCCGAAAAAGTCAGGTTATCAAGAATAGTACAAAACTTAGATATATTGTCAGCTGAATAATCTCGTCTTTTAATTTTCCAATATTTCAATGAGTTTCTATTTTTAATTGGACAGTTAATAAGCTGCGCAGTATGATCTGATAGTGCAAAATCAAGGATTTCCGTAGAGCACGACGTTTTAAAGTTGTGCGCAAAATTATCTATGCAGGTATTATTTGCAAGTCTTGTCGGTTGTTTAAGGGCGAGTTTCAAACCAAAATTTAAAAGTAAACATTCAAAATCTAAAGTTACGTTATTTCTTTTTAAGATGTTAATATTAAAATCACCGGCAATGAGTATGTGTTCATAACGTTTTTTTGATAATTCTTTCAAAACAATTTCCAAACGATTCATAAATATGTCAGTGTTATTTGATTTCGGTATTCTATATATACATACAATGACAATATTACAGTCAGTCAGCTCGACCGCACAACACTCAAATTTTTCTGGTATTGAGAAATCGGATATTTTTTTCAAGTTATTCCAGCTAATAATATCATTCCGCACCAGGATACAGGCTCCTCCTCTCGCTCTTTTTACATTTTTTCGGCAATAATATGAAGCCAATGTGTAGTTAGGAATAGTGAGGTAATGTTCTTGTCCCTCTAAGATGAAATGTTCTGTAACACATAGTACGTCTACTTTTATATTTCGTTCTGACAATTCTTGTAGGTGTATAGTCAATTGTTCCGATTTATTTAATAGTCCAGCTATGTTTTGATGTAAAACATGTAGTTTTTTATTCACGAAAAAACTGGTTCGCATAATCTGCATTTGAGTGCTCTTCATTAGTGGTCACTTCAACTCTATGTGTTACCTTTTTCTTTTGTGTTTCGATTAAGTATAACAAGTCTTGAAAAATAATGCGAAGTCCTGAGTTGTTTATTTTGCCAGAAGGCTTATGGAACATCGTGTAGTCAAAGCTTAAATATTTATTTGAATCAATTAATTGCGCATAATTGAATGTCTGTACGTCTTTGCTTAGCAGTTCATTAAAACTAAAAATATTTTGATTAAAGGCTTCCTTCTGATAGCCGAGATGATAGGTTGGTGTACATAGTATAATATTTGTGTGTGTTATATCCTGAAGGGTTTCTCTTATTTGCTTTATCTGTTTTATATGATTATTGCGTTCCAAAAAGTCTTGCTCGCTAATAAATATGATGCAGTAGTCTTTTTGTGTGTAATTCGATAGTTTACTTTGTAGGTTTCTAATTATGTGACAGGTACTTGCTTGTGGTGATAGGTAGTGACAAAATTCATATCTATCCAAGGGTAAAATTTCTTGTGCAATCCTCAGAACATTGTTTTCTCGATTACTACTCAATAAGCATATTTTTGGATTGTGTGTAGACATTTTTTGCGTTTTTGGAAGTTTTTCTTGTAGTTTGACATTGTTTGGGTTTCCTTTTGTGCTTTTACTTAGATTTGCTGTTCGGTTCTCCGCTGAATTAAAAAAAATAGTTTGAGTGTGTTGATTAATTCTTAGAGAATGTATTTTTTCTTCTTGGGGAAGTTTTTTCGTTTGGGTTTCTTTGTTATTTGATTTCCCATAGCTATTTGATTCAGTTTGAGTGTGCTTATTTGATTTCTTGGGCTGCTTGGAGGTTTTTTGAGGCGTAGATAGAACGGGAGATATGAACTTGGAAGGACTGTTTCCAATTTTTTTATAAAGGATGTTCTTTTTCGTTAATTCTTGATTATTCTTTGATAATTGTCTATTTTCGAGAGATAATTGTTCAATCTCAATATGGGCGCTGTTTAGTTGTGATTGCAGTTCTTCAATTCTATGCAAGAGTTCTGTGATGTGTTCATTATTGCCTGTAGATACGTCAGGGAGGCTACTTGTGGTGACATCTAGTGTATCAATATCCATATTAGAACTGTTTCGAGTTAATGACAATTGGGTTTGTGTCCGTCTAAATGTTATATTGTTTTGTTGATCCATGTCCGTTGATAGCAATGCCCTTTTTCTACTAGATGGCGTTTGATGTTGATGTTTTAAGTGAAAAAATAATTAAAACAAAAATCTCAACTTACGCCGGGATTCGATCCAGGGGTCGGCGAAATCCGTATCTCAGGTCGTAACCGCTAGTCCAAATAGTAATTATGAGCGTGTTTGAAATTTTCGATCAGCTTCTTATAGTATTAAAATTGTTCAAACTTCAAAGAGTCTGTCATAGGTGTAGTGATGCACACTAATGAGTCACAAAAAGTTTTTTTGCAACACCGTCAATTTTAAAAAATCGTTCGTAGACAATGTAAAATTAGTTATTACTTTGTTTACTCATTAAATTCAAAGAATCTAGTAGTAAGAGATAAATCAACTCACTGTGTCACTAGTGTCTAGTTTATCAAAACGTTTTTTTCGCTGCTATATTTCAGTAAACACTTCGTTTACGAGTTTCATCACTTTGCACTATTAATCCAGTTTTTCTCTTCAATTACACGATTCGTAAATAAGAAAACATTGTCACGCAGAGTTCTTGATGTTATCGTGTTTTCTGCACTGTGTTTTTTAAGAAATTGAGGTTTTGTTGATTTTAAAAAGCATAAATATTACGGAGCCGATGTTGATATGACAGCTAGCGCCATCTCCAATTAGTTAGTCCTGTTAGATCCTATTGTAGTTCCATGTTTTACCGTTTACTCTTTTTAATCAAAACGCCTCTTTGCATTCTTGATTATGGGGTATTTTAAACCCATAGAGAAATAAAACTAAGCAAGAGCGTGTCGGACTCGCGCACCGAGGGTTCCGTGCCATCATACAATATAATATATGAAAAAGGCGGTTTATATTTGTTGGAGAACCTTGACAGCGCCATCTGTTGTCCGATAGCGGAACTTATGTAGATTTTTTACACTTACGATGATTTTTAAAAAAGTATGCTAATTAGAGAGTTCTTTATAATTTTCCCGTAATCTTTACATACACTTCTAATAGCAATCAAAGTTTCAGAGGTTTATCTCCGCAAACTTCGGGGATAAGGGGGAACGCTATTTTTTTCAACGTTTTTGTGAATGAGTCGAAAACTATACGTCAAAACTAAAAACTGTTTATTAATAATATAATGTGCAAATGAATACCTTTCATTTGATACCCCACATGACCTAGTAACTCCACAATTTTTTTTAAAACCCCCTTCCACCCCCCTTGTCTAAAAAACTATGCAAATTAGAGAGTTTGCTATAATTTTCCTATAAACTTTACATACTATAAAATAATAGAAGTATTAGCTATAAAACTATCACGGGTTCATCTCTGCAAACTTCGGAGATAAGGGGGGAGAACTCTGAAACGATACGGTTTGTAGGAAAAATAAAAACTAATGTGCAGATGAATACCTTTCATATGATATCCCACACAACCTAGTAACTTCACAAAAATATTGAAAATCCCCCTTCCACCCCCCTTGTCTAAAAAACTGCAAATTATAGAGTTTGCTATAATTTTTTTATAAAGTTTACATACACTTCTATAAGCTGTAAAAGTTTCACAGGTTTATCTCTGGAAACTTCGGAGATATAGGGGGGGTTCTAATTCAGCCAGCGGCGATTTTACTACTGCGACCCGGCCCTTTCAAGTCGTGAGCATCAATAGTTCTCGAGATATCCACTTGTGACAGACAGACAGACAGAGTGATTCTATAAGGGTTCTTTTTTACCATTTTGGTCCGGAACCCTAAAAAGAAGGATGCGATAGGTGATTTATTTAAGATAACGATACCGGATTTATGTAAGAATCTGAAACTATGTAAGAATCTGAAACTCTTCATCTTCTTCAAGATGATTACTTATAGGATCAATACCTGATGGTTTTGGCTTAGGAAATAACTGAATATAATCAAGCTAATCGGTATGCTGACCCTTTTCTTTCGCTACCTGGACTAATTTACTACGCGCTAGTAGTAAACATATTAGATAAATTAATAACCATTGTATTGCAGGTGCCAAAATAGAGACTAATTAGGGATAATTGACCAATAGAAAAATGGTACAACCCTGGAAGGGGTGAAGTGATTAGCCTAAACTACTTTGGGTTATTTTTAGTATAAATAGTAATGTGGAAATTCGGAAGGTGTCATTCGAATCCCAGTAATTATATCATCATGTACTCCTCACAAAGTGCTAGTGCCTTACGTTTTGGCCAGTTTTCTAGTGAACAGCGTGAAGATGATTTTATCTCCACCTTGTTGACCCAGAGTATTAATGTAAATATTTTATTTCTTTGTTTCTGGTTTTATTTGTTTCAAGTCATTTAACAGATACTTTTTTTCAGGTTCACGAAATATCTCTGCCCAATGCAAGTTGTTCAAACGAATATGCAGTGGCTCAAAATGATTCTGCGTGGTTTTCGGCAGTTCAGGTAAAGTACTTTCTTATTTGTCGTCTAAAAACTTTAACATAATTTATTTTATAGGTTTCGTTCTAAACTTAATGTCGAAATATTTTCCTTTTTTTTAGATGGATCATGGCTATGCTGCTGATTCAGAACCGTCAACTTTATTGTCACCGACTTGGGAAGAGCCAGCTACCGTTCCGAACCGCCTTAACATGTCTACATACTTCTCAACATTCGATCCATCAGCTCAGGTAATAAATTGAATACCCCATTGTTGAGAAAACTATTTCCTGTTTAAATTTTTCAATTTATTCGTCAATTACTTCATTTCAGTTTCAAGAAAAAATCCAGCTTCCAGGGATACAAAATAAATTTGATAAACCTAAGCAGGCAATAAGAAAAAATCATCGGGCTCGCATAAATTGTAAGTATTTTTTTTTACTCAACTATCTTATGTTTTATTGAACACACAGTAAATACATGCATAAAAATAATATTATTTATTTTTTCTTTGAATTTCATTTTTATTAAATATTTATTTATGATTAATATTTTGGTGTAATCATAGTTTTAATCGTTATTTTCACCTTCTCTCACAGCAGTCCCGACTACAGGCGGAAACTTCAAAGTCATTGTTAAACGCAAACGAAAGCGAACAGTTTTCCGAACAGAACAAGTGGAAGCTATGGAAGAAGTATTCGCGAGGAAACCATACGTCACAAAGGAAGACAGGCAGTTACTTGTAGAAAAACTACAAATCAGCGATAAATCAGTCAAAGTCTGGTTCCAAAATCGCCGGTTGAAAATCAAAAGAGGCGAAGATCAATACTATTCTGATGATGAAAACAGAACAACACCTGAAGTGGATCGACTTGACTACGTGGAATCAGAAATTCAAGAAAGAACTAATGAATTCGGATACGTTACCCTGGACGATAAAATACTGATGGACCTCGTTAGCATTATTGACGATTATCTGAAGAAACCTCAAACTGATATAAAAATGGAAATTGAAGACGAAGAAATCACTATGAAAGAATTCAACAGGACCTTTACAAAAGTCCCTGAATACGAGCCTATATCACCAGCTAGCACCATCGACAATTCGAACGATGACAATTCTTGGGCATTTCAATCAACAGTTCGTGACGAATACTTACAGAGGCTGGTTGACATTGAATCGATCATATCAATGTAAAATGTGCTTATGTACGTTTTTTATTTAAGTTTAGAACATCTGATATACTATAAAAAAGTTGTTAGTATTTTAATAATTGATAGTTTTGAGATTTGTTATTTAATTTAAAAATATTACTATCGTATTTGTAACTAGAATGTAAGCAAAGACTTGTTTTACGAAATAAAATATAAATTTCATTAAACGGGCATTATTATTAAACCTAGTTTAAGTTTGCGACTTAAAATTGTTACTTCGTTACACCGTTGTCAACTTTATGTTGACAACGGTGTAATATAAAAAAATCTTCGTCAAACTACTTAAGGCGAGCAAATAACTTGGCAAAGACGACTTGACCAATGTAAACAAGCCTTGTTTCGCTACGCGAATTGAATAGTTTATTTTTCTATAAAAATGCAGGTAGTTCATAAAATTATCACTTTTTCGTGCGGAGTTTGCTGGCTTAGTCGACCGTTGGCGGTGCATAGAGTTTGGCTCGGCGAAACTAAAGTGTTTGTGATTAATTTTAAAAAGCATTAGAGAAGTAAAAACAATGTTACAAACCTCACTGGTAGTTGGTGTGGCTCCACTTCAAAACAATGATGAAGTAAGAAATATTCAATTTGCAAACAAAAATCTCTTCAAAAGTCCAGTTACAATAAAATGGCTGCTTCTATGACTCGTGGCATGGTCACCTTAGATGACCTTATGCAACTACAAGTAATAATTGTGTTCTTTCCCCACAGATACTCCACTGGGAAAATCGTCCTTTTACCGGTATTTGGCCTGAGATAGAAAACCGAAAAAAAGGTTAGTCATAATTTCCTAGTAAATTTCTGGAACTTTTCGGGACTGCATTAGAATACGGTCGCACGAATTTAATAACAAATGATACGGAAAGGGCCATACATAAATACTACTTTTATCCCAGGAGAAAATTTAGATTTATATTTACATTACGAAAAAAGCGTAAAATCCGCCATTTTCGTGTAAGTTTGTTGGTTTTAATAGTAATTTGGACTCAGGTCTAAGGTGTAATAAAAATATTTTTTTTTCAATACATGATGGAATATTTGAGTGACTTGTGCCAAAATATTATAACTAACAAACTTAGTGGTCATAAGGGGGTTGTTGCCATACTCACCACGCTTGGCAGGCGGGTTGGCGAGCGCAGTACAGGATGTTGATACACGGAAAGATGCTGCTGCCTATTTGTTTCATCCACTGGCATGAGAGGAGGGGTAACATTCTACTACCGACGCCGGCGATCGAAAGTTATCAAAAGTTAAATGTTGTATAAGAATAAGAAAACTTTTTTGTTAAATTATTTTAACAAAAATATTTAATTTTATCATGGTCTTAAATAAAATTAGTGTAAAAACAATTTT
Source organism: Pasiphila rectangulata (assembly GCA_963082625.1). Lineage (NCBI taxonomy): Eukaryota > Metazoa > Arthropoda > Insecta > Lepidoptera > Geometridae > Pasiphila > Pasiphila rectangulata. The sequence goes on from OY720244.1 coordinate 14,516,788, forward strand.
ATCCATTTCGGCCATACCTACAATACTTATCACTTAATACTAGGCAATAGAAAAAACTGTGGAATAAACATTGTTATGAATGAGCCATAAACTGACAAACCAATAAGTTACACCTTAATTCATATTTTACATTATCTAGGTAATGTAAAATATGAATTATGCTATACTTTGATACCTAGGTATCAAGTATTTTTTTGGATTATAAAAAAGTAAGGCCTTTGCATCTATTAAAGATGATTTATACAGCGTCAGCAACTGGTAATCATGTTGTACGGGACTGCAGTGCCTGGGACATTGTAAGATGGATTAGGCTTGCCCAGCACCTATACCATCCTCTCAGCTTAGTCAGCTATTATGCAGAGGAAAGAACAGGTCAATACGTCTGAAGCTAACTAAGCCGCGGGTTTCCTCACGATGTTTCCTTCACCGTTAAAGCTCGTGTTAAGGGTGCACATACATTTTTCAAGAAAGAAAAATCCATTGGTGCACGGCCGGTATCGAACCCACGTCCTTCGGATCGAAAGTCGGGGTACGTACCACTCGGCCAAGACGGCTTTTTAGCTTTTTTTGTGGATTATAATGAACCTGTATAATAAGCCAATTTCGTAACTTACTCTTGAAATTATTACCATTCAACTGTTTTATTTCCAGTGGTAAATGGTTAAATACTTTAATTGCCGTTATAAAGGTGCTCTTTTGAAACATAGTATTATTTATTTGAGGGTTGCAAAGATTAAATTTACATTTATTCCTAATGTTGTATGATCGGCTAGATAACATCTCAAAAACAATACTATTATTTTTAACAAATAGACAAATTTTTAAATAATACCTGTGTGATATGATAAGATAATAATCCTCCTTAACAATATTTCGCAAAGACTGCGTGTTTTCTAGATTAAATATAGATCTTATGCATTTCTTTTGCATGACAAACGTCCTGTCATAAAAAAAACAACGAAAAACATTGTATTGTATCTATTTAAAACCAGTACTTACAGAATGTTTCAGTAAGTCTACCTTGAAATTCCAATATCTACGTGTTAAACCAAATGGCATATTTTATTGAACGCCCATCTGTATGTGACTATTTGACGATAGCTTACTATTGTTGTCATTTCAGATATAACAAAGAATAAAACAATCAAGAAGAAAAACAAAAGAGTACGCACAGCGTTCACAACGGACCAAATACGAACCCTGGAAAAATCATTTCTGAAGAACAAGTACATCAACTCTGAGAATCGCCGGGAGCTCTCAAAGCTGTTGAAGATAGACGACAAATGCATCAAAATATGGTTCCAGAACAAGAGGATGAAGGAGAAGAGAGAATCTTCGGAGTCCAGTGATTCTTCAAGTGAAACTGTTCGAGATGTGATGTCTCCGCCACTTAAGCAGCATGAGCCTGAAGAGGACCATAAAACAGATGTTTACCATCATCAGTGCCCACAACAAGCGCAGTATGCATATTACCAGCCTCATTCGTTCTACACATATAACGATAACGCAACATATGATATTAACCAACAAGAGCAGGTGTATGAACCGCCATCTATTGATAATGGTCCAAATGATTTCGGTAGTTTAGCTTTCTGTAACGAAACTAATCCTTATCCTACTCAGTATTATCCCAATAATGAAGCAGATGTCAATGGTTACATGTATCAAAACCAATATCAGTATGGAAATAAAATGTACAATTGGGGTATAGATGATATTGATTCTTACACCTCATATTATTCGCAATAAAAGAAAGGTATTATTTATTCGCTAAAAACTAACATAATTTCTAATTTATTTATTAAATAAGTCTTTTAAACATAGCTATAAGTATTTTTAAATTATTCCAAGCTAAAAGATTTTAATGAAGAGTAATTTATTTCGTCATGGTTTTAATGTAACGGTTGTTATAAGATAATAATTTAAAACTTTAAAAGATTACTTACTTACTTTAAAAGATTACTTAGACTTATTAAGAAAAAAAATAAGCTCTTTACTTATCCTATATTTCTGTCTACTACTACTTTTTGTTTGTTTTCTGAAACATTGACTTAATTCTATTATTTATTTTCATAAATTTTATGTAAGAAAAGTGTTAATTGTAACTTATTTTTAATTTGTAAACTTGTACTTAAGGCACAATAAAATTTTAAATAAAGAGATATTTTAATAAACATGCATTTATTATTCATAGTAATTTAACTTAGCAGTAGGTAACAATATTTACATATAACTTATAAAATACACATACATTCTAAAATCTAGGACTAGGGAAAGGCGACGTCATCAAATGACTGTATGGATTCATTGAATTGGATGGAACTGTGAAAACTTGAGGATTTTCATGACAGTTACAATTGCACGGTTTTTTCATATGTGTTCCAAATTGTTGTGGGTTACTCGATATGTTAGGTCCTGGCATAACTGGCATGATACTGACAGTAGGTTTCCAAATCATACCAGCGGATGAGATGTATGGATGTGCATAGATAGAAGGCATGACAGGGTAATACGGAACGCCTACATGAGCTTGTGTGTGTGACTTTTTTTCCCGTGTATTGGAATTATGCAACGACAAGTCTTCTGGAGATGTTTTTATATTTGCTGCGTGTGCTGAACGGTCATGAATGATTGGTTTTTGATCAACATCAATAAATTGGTCGTCTTGTTTCTTAAATTTTTTGTTTGCGAAGATTTCTGATTTTATTTCAGTCGGTGGTGTTTTTCTCTTCAATTTCCCCGTTTGTTCCCGTGTATTTTGTGTATTCTGTGACACGTTTCCTAAGAATGGTGTTGTTTGCTTATTTAAAATCGTATTTTGATCTGAATCCAAGGCTGTTTCAGTGGATCTTTTCTGTGATACTTGTGTGATCGTTGCCTTAACTTCAGATACTCCATCAATATCTACGAGTACTTTATGCCAAGTATGGGCAGTATTTTTTTCATTCACTGGATTCACAAGTACCGGTAATGAGTATGAAAGTTGCTCGTTAGCTGATGGCAAAGTACACGCACTAATTAATTTATCTTGACCGTCAACTTTGTTGGTTGTTTCGTAATCGATTTCTTTATTTACTGACTCCTTCTTTTCCTTCATTCGACGATTTTGAAACCATATTTTAATAGCTCGTTCTTTCAAACCCAGGGTCGATGCAATTTCTTTTCGATGTTCACAGCTGATGTACGGAAATTCCTTGAATTGTTGCTCCAAGAAAGTTATTTGCTCTGTTGTGAATGCACTTCTGAACCTTTTGGGCTTCGCTGTAAACTGCACACAGTTGGTTCCTGAAATCTATAAAAATGATAACGTAAAATACCTTTTGAACACATTCACACATCACAATATGTACCTACATGTATATGTTTTATACAGTGCTGGCTGGTCGATCAATCCTTTGGAGTGGGAAGTATGGAGAGAGGGAAGGGAGGCCTTTGCCCAGCAGTGGGATCCAACAGGCTGAATAGATTAGATCAGATTAATTTTAAATGAACAAGTTATTGGTCTAACAGCATCACATATTTTTACAAAATGAGAGTAATCTTGTGTTTTTTTGGTTTCCAAAAAGCCTTAGAGTAACCTTCTATCAACAAACAATGTATCATGTAATTAATTAAAGCTTTAATTTTTTAAGTATATACAGAAACGAATTAAATACTCACACTATCCATTCTTTCTTCCGCAGCCGTGTTACTAATTTTGGGAAGTAAATAACTTCCTTGCATGATCTTCGAATACTTCATTGTCACGCAACAAGAGTGTGATCACTTGAATAACTGAACGGTTCAAAACATTCTTGTCTCCTATATAGGAAATAACATTATTTAATGACGATATTACCAAATCATACACAATTAACTAATAACTAACGGGCTGTGTCAATTAAGGAGTCATTATGATTGAAGTATCGATTAATACGAGTATACCTATTGGTTTTTATAGACGAGATTTTGTAATTCATTTATTTGAGGTAGTTTGTTAGTGTTCTTTCAACTGCATTAACCAATCGCGTGAGCTAAAAATAAACAACGCATAATCCACGTATTGGTGCATCATTGCAAAAAACTGTGGGCGATCGCTATTGGAATTTAATGGAAGAAATTCTGACGTAATGGAATTAAAAGAATAAATTATGCTGGACATATTACCTATAACCATCTAGCCCAAAAGTAAGCAGTACTTGCGTTATGGGTACCAGAGATGGCTGATATGCAGTGGGGTGCCGGCAGTAGGTAGAATGTTGCTCTTCCTCTCTTTCCCGTGAGTGCATTATAAAATCTGCCAAAGTACCTATACTTCAGAAAGATGGACAGCAGCGTCTTGCCGTGTATCAACATCCCGTACTGCGCTCGCCAACCCGCCTGCCAAGCATGGTAAGTATGGCAGCAACCCCTTCATTATCTTGGAAACCCATGGGGAATGCCTGGGTTTAGCAGTGGGCGTCGACAGCAGTCCTTCGGCTGAGATGATACATAAAGAAAGACGCTGACCCCAGACATGAGTTTGTCAAATAAAATAAGTGAGTGCATAAATACTACTGCTAGTCCAATAGTAATTAATTGTCTCAGAGTATTAGAGAATGTTTTGAAAGTAAAATGCATTACGAATTATGTCAATTTTGGTACCAATAGCTATGTGTGAACATCGGTGGATGGGTAGCTATTTTTGAGCTGGACAAATAGTAGATGAATAGAAAATTCTTTATTGCACACCTTATAACATACAAATAAAAAAAACAACGATAATACAATAGTACTATGGCGCCTAGTTCCAAATTTAAGTGCCTACACAGTTGTGTTGATAAAAAGATGGCAGTTTAAAAATAACTATATAATGTTTATTCCTTCTTATATGGCGGTACCCTTCACCAGAGTTCAATTCCTGGCATCGTCCTTTATAATTCGGCAACCCGAACTAGTACTAAGTAATCAAAGGGCTCACACTTTGTTAAAATAATTATAACAAAGAATAAATTTACACAAAAACCATATTGAACTCGACATATTTGTCAAAATAAGTAAATATATTTCAATCTTTTTTAAACTTTCGCGATAACAACACATTATTAAAATATGGGATTATCGGGTATTTATCGCGTAATTACCTTTATTTTATTCCCGACGTTTCGACCGGATTGCACCTGGTCGTGGTCGCGGGGAGACCCCGTTATATAATTACGCGATAAATACCCGATAATCCCATATTTTAATAATATTTCAATCTCTTATTTAACATCCCATCTAGACATAAGAATAGTTTTGAGTAACTTAATTACCTACTGATAAACATAGCTGCTAGTTTTCATAGTTCTTAATCTTTATTTTCCTGTGTTTTTTTCTTCATGTTTATATTTGTACCTCTAATGTATTATAGCTGTCCGTACACATGTATATTTTATAATCAAGATCTAACTATATATTTTCCCTTAACTTATACCGATAGCATATATAAATAAAATATGCTATCGGAATTAATTATTTTACTTATATTTTTGTTAAGGTTTCGTAGTAAAACAAGAAACCCTTATAGTGTCGCTTTATCTGTCTGTCTAGATAAAGCGAGAAGAGACTTTTAGATCTAGAAAGCTGTTATTTTGCATAGACATTATAAATAAATAAATAATGCTGGACAATCCACACAACATCATCTAGCCCCAAGCTAAGCAGAGCTTGTGTTGTGGGTACTAGATGACTGATATACTTAATACATTATACTACATAGAGGTAGATAGATATTTTTTATTATACATAGAAAAACATCCAGAACACCCTGAACAAATATCTGCAGATCGTACAGACATTTGTCCCGAGGCGGGAATCGAACCCGCAACCTCTTGCGTCGCAGGCGGACCTTCGCCCGCTGTGCCACAGAGCTCGACATTTGAAATACAAAAAATCCTAAAAAATAAATAACTTTGGGTACTTTCCGTGCACGAAAGAGGGATGACCTTATTTTTCTTGATTTTCCAATCGTGTGGGGTATCGTTAAATATATATATTAAAACCATCTAGAAGTTGCGAAAACAAACTTTCGTTTGCGAAATAATACAGTTAAATAATGAAACATTTTTCGTACCTTAAAACTTATTTTACTTTCTGTCTAAAATCTTACTTAACTGCTAGCTTTAAAAGTCTAAACAAATCATGAATGTAGCAGTTGTAACCATGAACTTTCTCAGAAAACTATAACGGTTGTGCTAGCTTTTTTAGCTTCGGAAAAATTTTTTATTAAATAATCTGTTAAATAAGCTGTTTACCAAACATTTCGGAATACTTTAAACCGAAAACTCAATGAATATATGTATGTAATATGTTTTGGTAAACGTAAAAAACACACCAATTTTAACAGCAGGACTACGGAACCCTATACGTCTAATTTATTTTATTTGAAAGCAGGTTACTAACGGTGGTTACCAAAATCAGTTTTATCAAAATCAGTTCAGTCGTTTGGAAATTGTTGAAGGTTAGTTGGAAGTGTTCAAATAAACAACTTATGACATGATAATCGTTTATGTTTAACATGCACTTAAGACTAAGTTAACTTAAAAACCTTTATTTAAAACTAAAAACTCGACATTTCTATTTACTGGTATTCCTCTTCACCCTGAATGCTCCTCATCCAGGATAAATCCCAGTTTCTTTCACTCAGCTGTCCATGAACATTCGAGATCTCTAACTGAGCCGTTGAGTCTGGAGACAACTCCTGAACCTCGCTGCCATAGGGAGACGTATATTCCGCTTGGATCTGTCCTTGCTGGTAATGATGGCCCTCAGGTAGGATGTAAGCAGGGTAGCTTGGAGTTACCATTTGAGGAGTAGAAGTAGATGACACTGGATAGTGCTCGATAAACACACCCTGGCTTTGGAAAACTTCGTTAGCTTGATAAGGTTCCTGCATTACAATAGGACCAAGCTCAGAAGACTCCGTCGAATTCACCTCATCGGTCTCTTCAAGACTCTCAGCGCGATCTTTCTTTTCCTTCATCCTGCGGTTCTGAAACCAAATCTTGATTGTTCTTTCGTTCAGGCGTAGAATATCGGCTAATTCTATTCTACGAGTTCGGTCTAGGTATTTCGTTTTTGCGTATTCTTGTTCGAGCTCCATCATCTGCTGACTTGTGAATGCTGTTCGGATGCGTTTCTGCTTCCTCACTCCGTTAGGCTTGTTCTTGAAGTTTGGCGTTTGGACTAGCCTTCCCATTGGTTGGTTGATCCACTTTGCTACATGTCTGTTATGATCATTGGCTGGTCTGTGTATCATAACCGGGAGGTTAGGTATTTGTGGTTGTACATTGACTGTGTTGTAGCCGTTGGGTACCAGCACGTTCCTTTGATAGGGCATGTTGATGTAGTGTTGAACATTGTAGCCCATTACAGGATTAGGGTTTTGGTCTTGTGATATGTATTCGGCGTTTATGTAGTTCTCTGGTTTGATGATTTGGTTGGGTTGTGCCCATTCCGTAGCCTGAAACAAATGATAGATTATCTTAACTGTTGACGTATTGAACCTGTTCTTTCCTCTGAATAATAGCTTAGTAAGCTGAGAGGATGGTATAAGTGCTGGGCAAGTTTAATCCATCTAACAATGTCCCAGGCACTGCAGCGTTTCCGTACAGCATGATTACCAGTTGCTGACGCTGTATAAATCATCTATAATAGATGCAAAGGCCTTCAAGTACCTTGACAATCTTGTAAAAAGTGAGAGGATTTTTAACAGTAGGTTTTCTACCTCTAAATAGTAGTTAGAATATTTACCGTTCCATCTTGAGGAGTAGAATAGTCCTGGATCCATGACTGGTCACTGGTGCTAGAACAACTAAACACCGCTGGAATTGATTGGGTTGTTGTTGACTCCGGCATCTTGTAGATTCGTAAGGAATATTGAGGATGTATGGGTTAAATTATTTGAGTAGTAACGTACACCACGAAAGCTCGATTACTTATAGGGCTTTCTCCATAGTTCCTGATTTATATGGTGTCCTATTGTTGTGTGTCATAGGTAATTAGCGAACTGGACGTCCCACGATAAGGTGATTAGAATTGTTATCGGCGTCAAAACTTTGGAATCTTGAGCACACTTTCTGTTGTTAACTTTATTTTGCACTGTTCAAGGACTTTTAAGCTCTTGCATTGTGAATGTTGCATTGTGTTTAATACTTTCGCGTTATTTTAATCAATTACCTACTTATTACTGTTGGGGTAGGTACTACAAAACAAAGAATGAATTTTCATCACACTAATATTATGAATGCGAATGTTTGTATGGATTGTTACCTCTTTAAGTAGAAAGTCCCGATCGGACTAAGCTAAAACTTTGCATAAAAATATATTTTGACCAGAATTAACGCATATACCTACAGCTATTTATCCGGGAACAAAGCTGCGGGCCGAAGCGATTTTTTTGTTTTTCACTACACATTCTACCTTCATAATAACCCATGTCAACGGCTGCGTCCGAACTGAATTATTAATTGAAGAGCGTATAACTTTAAACCAAACATAATTACTAATCTAATGAATAATTACCTAACTGTACTGTATTTGTTGAGATGCTTAGTAAGTGGCGTTAATGATACTGAATCAGTGAAAGGGACGCACTGTCAAAACTGAAAAATAAGTTAATATATTTTAATCTATTTTTTATTAAAACGACTAATAGAAACATCAGGTAATGATGTGAGGGTGCTACGCAGTTCGTAGCTATGTCTACAAATACTCATTATATATCTTGCAAAATAATTGGTGCGCTAAATACCATAGGTACATGTACTAAAATCACTAACATTTTATAAGTAGTATATGAATAAATAAGTTAACGATTATTTTGGTATGTAAACGTTTTGTGTTCCTACACATTAGACAGTAAACAAATATTTTTGTTACATACTGTAGATTTAAATAATATAATCTTTTCAAAGGAACGAAAGTCATCATCATCATCATCATCATCTCAGCCGTAAAACGTCCACTACTGAACTAAGGCCTCCGTGGATCTCCGTGAGGGGTAGTTGCCATACTTACCACGCTTGGCAGGCGGGTTGGTGAGCGCAGTATGGGATGTTGATATACGGAAAGACGCTGCTGCCCATCTTCCGGAGGCGTCCCTTAGCAGGCTCTTACTGCATCCATGGGTAGGAGAGGAGGGGTAACATTCTACTGCCGGCACCACACGGCTAAAACGTAAGTAAAGAAACGTAAGTACTTTGAGAGATCTTACTCGAACCTTGCCGTAACACAGTTCTTAACTAGCACGGGAGGCAAGGGCTTGATAGTTGCGATTATAATAAGTAAGTAATAATGTTGTTACGGTTTTAGCAAATAAATGTTCTGATTGCATTTTTGATTTGATTCGATGTAAAAATTATAGGTACCTAATACATAGACCTGTGATTTTGTTTGTATGGTCGTATGTTTTTTCCACGCATGATTTCCGAAATTATTCATGGGACTGTGACCATTATTTTTTATTAGAGTACTACTCATTCATCATCATTTCAGCCGTAAAACGTCCACTACTAAACACAGGCCTTCCTCATGGGTCTCCATGAGGGGTAGTTGCCATACTCACCACGCTTGGCAGGCGGGTTGGTGAGCGCAGTATGGGATGTTGATACACGGATAGACGCTGCTGCCCATCTTCCGGAGGTATCCCTTAGCAGGCTCTTACTGCATCCATGGGCATGAGAGGAAGGGTAACATTCTACTGCCGGCACCCTACGGCACAACGTAACTCGTACTACTCGAGTACTCGAGTACTACTCGTATAACTTCAACTTAGGAAACAATCTACCTTTGTTAAATTACTAGTTTGCTATATTATCTGTGGTTAAATGCAAAATCTGTTGAGCAATGGTCAATATGAGAAAATACGTATAAGTTACAAAGTTAGCAAGACTTAAGCTACAATATAATATAACTTTATTTAATTATTATCTAGTATGTACATTAACGATGACGTCTTCCTCTCTTCTATATTTATTGTTGTGCCCAACAGGGTCTATAGTCTGAGATGCTTAGTAAGTGGCGTTAATGATACTGAATCAGTGAAAGGGACGCACTGTCAAAACTGAAAAATAAGTTAATATATTTTAATCTATTTTTTATTAAAACGACTAATAGAAACATCAGGTAATGATGTGAGGGTGCTACGCAGTTCGTAGCTATGTCTACAAATACTCATTATATATCTTGCAAAATAATTGGTGCGCTAAATACCATAGGTACATGTACTAAAATCACTAACATTTTATAAGTAGTATATGAATAAATAAGTTAACGATTATTTTGGTATGTAAACGTTTTGTGTTCCTACACATTAGACAGCAAACAAATATTTTTGTTACATACTGTAGATTTAAATAATATAATCTTTTCAAAGGAACGAAAGTCATCATCATCATCATCATCATCTCAGCCGTAAAACGTCCACTACTGAACTAAGGCCTCCGTGGATCTCCGTGAGGGGTAGTTGCCATACTTACCACGCTTGGCAGGCGGGTTGGTGAGCGCAGTATGGGATGTTGATATACGGAAAGACGCTGCTGCCCATCTTCCGGAGGCGTCCCTTAGCAGGCTCTTACTGCATCCATGGGTAGGAGAGGAGGGGTAACATTCTACTGCCGGCACCACACGGCTAAAACGTAAGTAAAGAAACGTAAGTACTTTGAGAGATCTTACTCGAACCTTGCCGTAACACAGTTCTTAACTAGCACGGGAGGCAAGGGCTTGATAGTTGCGATTATAATAAGTAAGTAATAATGTTGTTACGGTTTTAGCAAATAAATGTTCTGATTGCATTTTTGATTTGATTCGATGTAAAAATTATAGGTACCTAATACATAGACCTGTGATTTTGTTTGTATGGTCGTATGTTTTTTCCACGCATGATTTCCGAAATTATTCATGGGACTGTGACCATTATTTTTTATTAGAGTACTACTCATTCATCATCATTTCAGCCGTAAAACGTCCACTACTAAACACAGGCCTTCCTCATGGGTCTCCATGAGGGGTAGTTGCCATACTCACCACGCTTGGCAGGCGGGTTGGTGAGCGCAGTATGGGATGTTGATACACGGATAGACGCTGCTGCCCATCTTCCGGAGGTATCCCTTAGCAGGCTCTTACTGCATCCATGGGCATGAGAGGAAGGGTAACATTCTACTGCCGGCACCCTACGGCACAACGTAACTCGTACTACTCGAGTACTCGAGTACTACTCGTATAACTTCAACTTAGGAAACAATCTACCTTTGTTAAATTACTAGTTTGCTATATTATCTGTGGTTAAATGCAAAATCTGTTGAGCAATGGTCAATATGAGAAAATACGTATAAGTTACAAAGTTAGCAAGACTTAAGCTACAATATAATATAACTTTATTTAATTATTATCTAGTATGTACATTAACGATGACGTCTTCCTCTCTTCTATATTTATTGTTGTGCCCAACAGGGTCTATAATACTACCTAACACCAATGTCAACACCATTGTACCTACATTATAGAACACAATAAAGAATTGAATAATGAGTACAATATTGTTATTTCCTAAGAAGTCGGTTTTGAATGTTTTGTGTTTCATTATATTTTTCTAGGACATTGTAAGTAGGTTTTCGAATATTATACTCGTTCAATGTATATTCGCCATCACGAAAATAAATAAAACTCTCACGAACATGCTACGAAAAGCCTTGACATATTAAAATTTTCTGCCATCAGTATTTAATAGGACCAAACGCGTTCTGTACAGCGCCATCTATGAAACTCTATTGTGACCACTTTGTACGGTCCCCTTTCGAAAGTTTCCATCTACAAAGCCACGAGTGTACCTAGTACCTCTTTCAATATCCACAGAGAGAAAACGAACCATGCCATGTTCAAATGCGTCTCTAAAAGCAACCTTATGTAAAGGCTAGAGCGGCAATTTTGCAACGTAGTGAGATTGGAGGATAATATAGGGAATGTGAAAAACTCACTATGTGAAAGTAAGAACCTTCTAAAGGCTGTACTGTCCGTAATAAATAGATCGTTCACGCACAGATGGCGGTATGGTGTCAGATTGTGTAGCTTTCTTTGAAATAACTTTTTATATTTATTAACAGAGCTTTCGGATCGAATCAAGAATGTTTATACAGCGTCAGCAACTGGAATTCATTAACACAATGCAGTGACTGGGATATTGTTAGATGGATTAGGCTTGCCCAGCACCTATAACATCCTTCTAGCTAAATCGCAAAGAACGTACTTCTCAACTGTAACTATTTAAATGTTTTATTTAATATTTTTTTATTATTTTGAAGGAGTAAGGTCAAATGCCTCCATACTCGTAGATGGAATAAAATGTGAAGAAATGTTGAATGTTATACAACCTATTTCGTCCCACTGCTGGGCAAAGGTCTCCCCCAAAGTTCTCCAACCATCCCGATCCTTCGCAGACTCCCACCATCCTCTGTCAAAGGTGACGAAATCACCGGTGGTAGAATGTAGCCCCTTCTCACTTTCCAGTGGATGCCGTAAGAATCTGCTAAGGGATACCACTAAATGTCCTTTTGCACCTTAGTCATCCACGATGGGCAAAAATATTGTGACTAAACATTGCAGTATAGCCTGCTTTGTGATGCTGGCAGTAGAATGTCGCCTCTTTTCTTTTCCCGTAAAAGCAGTAAGAATCTGCCAAGGTATACCTCCAGAAAATAGGCAGCAATGTTTTCCTGTGTATCAACATCCCGAACTGCGCTCGCTGCAGTTCGTTCGCGGTGAGAATGGCAACGAACCTTATGATCACCACTCGGAGATTCATGAGGGAAGCCTATGTCCAGTAGTGGCCGTCCTGGGACTGAGATGATGATGAATCTAAGTCTCGAACCCACAACATTATTATCACAGCCATAGTCTTTGTATTGAACCATTAAAGCCTTCTTTTTCCAAATTAAAATGGAGTCTTCAAGATAAAGTCATATTTTAATCACCTACCAATCAAAATACTAAAGTTAGTACCTATGACTTTCCTTAGTAAGTATTTATATAGCTTATTTTTTTATACATAAAAATTATTATCTACGGCTGTAAAACATCTACAATAACTTTTTAGATAATATACGATTGAAATATGGCCGCCAACATGGCCAACCAAATAACATAAGAATTTATAAATTAACTTGACACTGGCGGAATTGTGTAAAACCAAACACAAAAAGCCATAAAATAAAATGACAAGACTTTCCCGGTGACGTAAGGGCATATTAACTTATTACCTTATTACTGACAATTAGGTGCACTCCATTAATCAAGGCTTTGGCACACTTGGCTCATGACTACTTGGTTCTTTTACGCAATTAATTAAATATGTTAATTACTGCCACTTAGATAATTATAATTATTGCAATAAGTGGGCATGCGCCTTATGCAGGTGTATACCGTGCGCAAATACTCACCTGGTAGGGTCGTCGTATCATCATCATTTCAGCCGTAAAACGTCCACTACTGAACACAGGCATCCCTCATGATCTTCATGAGGGGTAGTTGCCATACTCGTCACGTTTGGCAGGCGGGTTGGCGAGCACAGTACGGGATATTGTTACACGGAAGGACGCCGCTGCTCATATTCCGGAGGTATTCCTTAGCAGGCTCTTACTGCATTCACGGGCATGAGAGGAGGGGTAGCATTCTACTGCCGGCACCACACGCCAATTCCAATCCAAGGGTCGTCTTATGTCCAGCAAAGTAGAAAAGCACTAACCCATAATCACATGGGTGACTTTTACTTCAAGGATCTTGATAGGGTGTTTAATGAGTGGATTATAATGCAATTTTAGCCATAGGACTGCTGTCCAAGTCCACTCCTAGACACAAGCCTCCCTCATGAATCTCCAGGATCATGTTGGGGTCGTTGCCATACCCGCCACGCTTGGCAGGCGGGTTGGCGAGCGCAGTACGAGATGTTGATACACGGAAAGACGCTCTGCTCATCTTCCATAAGTATCCCTTAGACAGGTTCTCTTACTTGACGAGCTCTGTGGCGCAGCGAGCGAAGGTCCGCCTGCGACGCAAGGGGTTGCGGGTTCGATTCCCGCCTCGGGACAAATGTCTGTACGATCTGCAGATATTTGTTCAGGGTGTTCTGGGTGTTTTTCTATATACAATAAAAATATCTATCTATGTATATATAATGTAATAAGTATATCAGTCATCTAGCACCCATAACACAAGCTCTGCTTAGCTTGGGGCTAGATGATGCTGTGTGATTTGTCCAGCATTATTTATTTTATTTTTATTTTACTGCATCCACGGGCAAGAGAGATGGGGTAACATTCTACCGCCGGCACCCCACGGCTAGTGCTGAATGTATAGGAATAATAGTATATCTTGCGAAAATGTCTCTTGACGAATGTAGAATATTTTAGTTAAGTAGGTTCTCCGCGGCCTGTGTCTGAGTTTGCTTATATTGAATAAACGTGAGTTGAATAGAACACTAGGGTTGTCGCCAGCTGTTGAAATATTTGTAACAGTTTTGAAAAAATTGGACACAAATGGTGCTTATGCCCTTTTGGTAGATTTATACAAACTACCAAAACGATATAAGCACCTGTTTTTAATTTAGAATCCTTAGAACACGTGACAATTTTTGTTTTCTTCTTTTACCTACTGTTTGATTGGGTGTGACTTACTAATTTGAAAACATTCCCAACAAGTGACAATGATACTTGTTTTCAACCGACGAAAACGTAAACAGATTCAATTATGTGCTTTATTCTATTTATTTGTGTTGTTTTATTTTGTAATTTGTGACGCGTCAATAAGGTCCATGCGGCCGCACTGAATAAAGTATTTTTTGATTCTTGATTCTTGAAAAAACAAAGGAGGTTCTCAAGTAGACGCGTATATTTTTTTTATTAGAGTAATAGGTTGGAAACTCAACATAAACGTATACTCGTACTTACGTAATTGTGTTTTTAATAATTTACCAATAAAGTTCAAAATGTTTTAAAATCATGAAGTAACCTATACCTACAAAAATATATGAAATATAACTGAGCATTATGTGTATGTGCAATTTCGTAGGCGGAGTTTAAAATCAATGTAAGACAGAGAAGGGGATAGGATCTGTCAATCAAAAGAATTGGACGGGGGATAATCCATTGATAAGGGTAAACGAAGTAAAAGAAATACCCACGTCTTGTGTCACGTACCTTTTACCTAGTTTTGTACTTTGCTTGTGGATTCCACTAAGATTAGTATTTACGCTGCTTTGAATTCTTCACACAACAAAAGGATGTAATTATCTAATCACTTTGTTTACAGACCTAGACTGTTTGTTGACATCAAGAAATATTATTTATTTCTTAGTAATGAGGAGTGCCCATGGCGAGATAAATTAATATATTTATATTAGCAGTATTTCGATACGTACATATGTAGATATTTCTCATTACGTTAAAAGTCTCCTAATTATTTTTGAAATAAGCGGAAAATAGACAGATAGACAAATATACAGGCGCAAACAATTTATAAATAGTTTTTTTTTATATTTATCGTATAATACTTTCATATCATCCTTCGTTGGTCCCTCACTGTCTCACTGTTGAGGATCGTGACCCTTTTAACGCAGTCTTTTCCATCGGCTGCGATCAGCTGCCTGATGTAATGTTGTGCTCATCCGTACATCCAGATTTTAAGATGGATTAGGCTTGCCCAGCACAGATTCCATCCTCTCAGCCTAGTCAAGATTACTATCTTGACTAGGCTGAGAGGAAACCCGCAGCTTAGTCATCTTCTGAAGTATTGACCTATGTTTAAATTCACCGTTAAAGCACGCGGTAAAACTTTTAATACTTTCATACGTGTACTTTTTTTTCATACTACTAAATGACGAGACAAGCCGAAGGCCCATCTGATGTTAAGCGGTAACCTCTACCTATTAAAACTGCAATACCGCGGTGATCACTAAGCACATGACCAAAGCTTTATTGAATTGCGCCCGTCACCCTGGGACATAGAGTTATAAAGTCTTATGTGCCCGTAATTTCGCCAACCCCCATACCCTTCAAACCCTTCAAAATCACTACTTTGTGGCAGAAATAGGTATGGTGGTAGGACTTCCCCGGATGAACTCTTCACAAAAGTTCTACTACGCCTAGAAAAACGTTAAGTTAAAACTGTTACTTAGACAATACAAACAGACTTTTAAATTTTATTTATTTGGAGATAAACAGTTAAACTCGGTCTGTTCGCGGCAGCCCTACTCGCCAGCTGGCGCGGAGATCATCAATCATCGCGCCAAGACAATCACAACCGGGGGCACATCTGCCGGTACCATTCGCACCGCTCCTATCTGATCTGATACACTGCGACACACTGATGTTTTTGGGCTAAGTTTTAACTATTCAACTTCGACTAAGTAAGGTAATAGAGATAAGAGCCCAGAAATTTACCAGACATTTTAAAATGTCAACAGGTATATCTATTCAATTTGTTACACTGCGACAGTAATTGAATGTATTTAAGAATAGTTAAACTAAGACCCTATTTAAGATTAGCGCACTTATGATTCAATTAAATTTTACCTAGACTAGCAAGTTTAGGGTTCCTCAAAAGGAAAAAATTAAAACCCTTATAGGATCACTTTGTTGTCCGTCTGTATGTCTGTCTGTCTGTCTGTCCGTCTGTCGGTCTGTCAAGATCCTTTACTTCAAGACGTGTATCGAGTTGAGATTAAAAACATATACTCAATAAATAATAATAATAAAATAAAAAAAAATAAAAAAATACTCAAATCTACAATTTCTTTAAGCTGTGAAAAAATCAATATTATAAGCGAACATTAAAAAAAAACATACGACCGTTTATTTGCAATTTGCAAAAAACGCATGTTTCGACATTCTCAGAGGAATCAAAATTCATAGGGAATTTCCCGTAGACCTAGAATTATGTTTCGCATGGTATATCGTCTTATACTGTATACAGAGAACAATCCAAAAACTATACATTTGCAATGGAATCGTAAAAAAATACGAAAGTACGAAAAGTATCGATACGCGCGGTCATAAATTAGATGGGGGACCGATTTTTTTGTGCATTTTTAAAACTTTTACTAAATCAGATCAGCTAATGTATTATTATTATTATATTCCTACATACCTACGGAACCCTCGATGGGCGATTCCAGCTCGCACTTGTCTTTGGTTTTTAATTTTTTTGTTCTTTCTGCTCCAGTTCTCTGTTCTTTCGCCGGTATCATTTGCACCGCTCCAATCTGATCTGATACACTGCGTCACATGTGGATGTGTTTTGGGATTAGGTTCATAGGTCAAATGGACCTAAATTTTTTTATAGAAATTTAAATTTCTTGAGGAAGTCAATTAATGTATACTTAAATATTAAAATACATTTATTTCCAGACAACATACCAATGTACAGTAGAGATAAAGACTACCGAGAAGATGGAACTCATCTAAGTCCTAGGTATTGTGTGAGACTATTACCTACGATAAGTTTTTACACTCGTAAAACCTGTCAGGTCGCCAGGTCTTTACTTTGCCAGCCATCAATTCCTTTTAGCTCGTCCGTCGTGCTGAGAAAATAAATTCGTACTTTTGTCACTGCGAAACATACAAACTTCAATAACCCAACAATTCATCATTCCCCAAAAACGGCTATTAGACGAATAGGTATTAATAACAACCCTCTCCGATTTTAATCTCATACGCACCTTGTTATTTCCTCGTAAAAAATAGCTTTCCATATTTCACTACTGGAATATTGTAATATCGCGGGCTGCGCGTCTTAATAAACATTTTTTTTCGTCGCATGAAAATGACATTGAGGCAACATATGCGACATTGATGAAAAAATATAAGAGAATCGGAGGCACTGCCATACACTGCCTTACGCGTTCAAGGTTATTTATTCTCGGATCTGAGAGGATGGTTTGATGAACAAAAATAACCAGTTATACGCACAGATATAAATCCATTCCCTGATCACAGTTCAACTGGCAGGAATTGAACTCGTTGGAAACCTATTTTCGACGTAATTATATTGACGTAAGTAGAAATTTATCTTTACATCATCATCATCATTTCAACCATAAAACATCCACTGATGAACACAGGCCTCCCTAATGGATCTCCATGAGGGGTAGCTGCCATACTCACCACGCTTGGCAGGCGGGTTGGTGAGCGCAGTATGGGATGTTGATACACGGAGAGACGCTGTTGCCCATCTTCCGGAGGTATCCCTTAGCAGGCTCTTACTGCATCCATGGGCATGAGAGGAGGAGTATCATTCTACTGCCGGCACCCCACGGCATCTTTACAACAGATATAAAAACCTACAGATGGTAGATAGATGCTTTAAATCTAGCACCATCTACTTAGCCCCAAAGTAAGAAAAGCTTGTGTTATGGGTACAAGATAGAAAATAATAGAATAGAGATAAGTCTGTATTGTACAGTCGCGCAAATAGTAAATGATACCACTAAGCTTTAGTTTATCCTTACCCATGTGCGCGACTGTACATCAGAAAACATAAACAAACAGAAATAAATTAAAACATTACATGTATGAGGTACAAATGGGCCGTCACTGCCACACAACATCATACAAGATGGTTGATAGAAAATACGAATGACGACCTACGTGGCTCAGTTGGTTTAATAGCTGACTGATACGCAGGAGGGTTCAATTCCTGCCAAGGGACAAAAAAGGGTCACTTTTCAGCAGATATTTCTCTCGGCTCTGAATGTTTTTTTATGTATCATGATTACATAAAAACACCCATGGCAGACAATTAAATATTCATCATCATCATCATTTCAGCCGTAAAACGTCCACTACTGAACTAAGGCCTCCCTCATGGATCTCCATAAGGGGTAGTTGCCATACTCACCACGCTTGGCAGGCGGGTTGGTGAGCGCAGTACGGGATGTTGATATACGGAAAGACGCTGCTGCCCATCTTCCGGAGGTGTCCCTTAGCAGGCTCTTACTGCATCCAAGGGTATGAGAGGAGGGGTAACATTCTACTGCCGGCACCCCACGGCTAATTTACTGTCAGTTCCAGTTAAATTACCTACCTATTTAACTACCCATTTTGAACAGGGATACTAGCTGTAGTGGCTAATACTTATATCGTTATCATCTCAGCCGTAAGGTGCCCCCTGCTGGACGTAGGCCTCCCTCATGGATCTACAAGTGATCATGAGGAGATTGTTTCCCTACTCACCACGCTTGGCAGGTGGGCTGGCGAGCGCAGTACAGGGTTTTGATACACGGAAAGGCGCTGCTACCCATGTTCCGAAGGTTTCCCATGGCAGATTCTCAATGCACCCATGGGCAAGAGTGGACGGGCAACTTTCTACAGCCTGCTCCCCATGGCATACTTATGGGCCTGTTAAATGTATATTAGTTTGTGGAATGTGAGATTTGCTCAAAACGAAACTAACTATGATGAAAATAGTAAAAATCTTGGATGTTACGTGACAATACTGGCTACTTTTCATCCAGCTTCAACCCGTGTGAAGCCGCAGGCAGCTAGTTTTAATAAGGGCGGTCTGATGAAGCTTTCATACACTTATATCTGCCTAGTTCTTATCATAATGAAGTAAAACTGGTATTGCAGGAACCAGACATAAGAACAAAGAAAAAATTATATCCAGAGCAAATATCTGTGGAACCTATATGTATTTTTTCCGATGCGGGAATCGCCTCGCAAACACCTGATTCAAACAGCAGGCTTTGCCTTTTCGTTCACGGCGCTACAAGCTTTAAAATAAACAAAATAAAACCTTTTTTACCTCAGCCTTAGAACTAGGCTGTCTACAATAGTCTTTTTTAAACTTTCGCGATCACGACACATTATTAACACATATTTAAACGGGTATTTATCGCGCTTCCGGAACCGTCCGACCGTCTTCCCGGGACCACGATGGGTGCAATCCTGTCGAAACGTCGGGCAATAATAAAGGTAAATAGCGCGATAAATACCCGTTTAAATATGTGTTAATAATAGGCTGTCTACGTCCACTGCTGAAGATCATGAGGGGTTTACTGCCATACTCGCCACGCTTGGCAGGCGCAGGCGGGTTGGCGGACGCACTACGTGATAATGATACACAGAAAGACGCTGTTGCCCATCTTCCGAAGACGTCCCTTGGCAGTTTCTGACTTCATCCACGGGCCAGAGAGGAGAGTCAACATTCTACTGCCGGCACCCCACGGCACTTAATTATAACTTTTTATTTGATCTCTTATACCACAGGTTAGGTATGAAAAAACTATTCTGCACTTACACCGACCGTCTAGTTTATAATAAGTACGTACATTTTGTTCCCGCCTCGATTCCGTTTGACAAATGAGCATCATAACTTGACAGACGCGATCGAGCGACGGTGTGTCGACATGTTGTTGTCTTTTGTTTTATTAAAGCCACCCTAAGACGATATTATGAGGGATGATCGCTTAACATAATGTGGCCAATGTCTGTTATGAGCTGAGCTAAATGGTCTTCGAGCTTTTTATTAAAGCTTTTTTTACTGGAGAACAACAAGGAGCAAGTTATATGAAAATATGTAACAACGATGCCAACATAATTTATAGTTAGCAACAAATAATGGTGTCATCCTGTTGTTGCACTTCCTAAAGCTAATTTTAATCAACGTAAAATTAAGTAAAATTGTTTCGTTTTATTTAAGAAAATCCGAACACAAAGTAGCTTTATCCTAAGGCCAAACGAGAGTTCAGTTGAACGTCAATAGCGCAGCTAAATCTATGTGACAAATTTACTACCTACTAAATAAATACGCTCGCTTGGTCTCAGCCTCAAATTAGGTAGTACGCCGCTGCCGGGCAGAATTGACACTAATATGCTTATATTTTTAATTTTAAATAGGTAGTAGATGTCCTTAACCACCACTATGCTCAATTTCCATTTTTAAAGCTGCAATATCAACCAATCACTCTTTTAAATTCAGTCATGCGTTCGAATTCCGAATCATCGGCTGTCTATTACCGACAGAGGGTTACCACACTCGGATCCGGCGACAAAGGAAACGTGAGCCTGAGCGAAATCTCGCTCGCAATAAATCATGCGGCGGAACAGCCCTGCCATAGCACCCACGGATCTATGCAAGGGGTTCATTTAAATGTTTATCTGCTGTGTGACCTATTCTCGAATAGAAGCTGGCAATATTTATTTTGCTGCGCGACTCATTTGAGATCTAAAAAGTAGTAATAAACCAATATTGTTTATGGCCAGAGTTAATTAGGATCTACAATTTTGTTCTTAGTGACGCCGACGACAACACCTCCTACGTCGGGTCATACAAGGTCCATGTATGTACAATATGCGTTGCATTCTTGCGGAATTTATGTCGAATCTGTATCTACCTTTATTTCCATTATTTTACATCCACTAAGACAGTAACTCAAAAAAACATTCCAAGGACTATTCGATTTAACAAATTAGCTTAATACCGGGTGGCACTCATATTACAGAACTAGTTATCGAACTATCTATAATTAGACTTATTCTAATTACAAAGGATAATTACTTACAATATATGTATGTCTATAACTATGTCTGATTGCACCTTCATATTACCTAATGAGACTTGTCAATTTTATTAGTCATAGGACACCTGATTATTTAAGGTTGAATCGACTTAAATGATTAAAAATTCAAATATGTGTAGAAATAATTAAATCCTTTCCAAATTACGTAATTACGATAATTGCACCTACTGTCTGTTATACTAAGATCCTGACTAATGTTGCACTAATTAATATATTATTAACCGGCTTCAAAAAAAGTAGGAGGTTGTCATCAAGTCGTCTGTATTTTTATTTAACATTTGGTAAACGGATTAGCACGTTGAAGTGGCAATGGGCAGGCCATATAGCGCGCAGAACAGATGGCCGATGGGGCCGCACAGTTCTTAAATGGAGGCCACGGACTGGCAAGCGCAGCTTAGGAAGTCCACCTACAAGATAGGCAGACGATTTGGTGAGAACTGCCGGTCGGCGCTGGATGCAGACGGCTTCCGACCTTGGAGATCAATGAGGGAGGCCTTTGTCCAGCAGTGGACGTCCTACGGCTGATATGATGATGATGATTTGGTAACGCAGAACTCAGTCTTTTATGAACCAGACTAGCACCATTTTTTACATGCGGTTCTGATCCATGAGGAATGAAAAAAATATTAATATTTTAAAAAACGAAGACGTGGAAGACCTAGAAGGAGATGGCGCGATGAACTAGACGCCCATTTAATATGAACCAGACTGGCCCCATTTTTTTCTACATGCGGTTCTGATCCATGAGGAATGAAAAAAACATTTATATTTAATAAAACGAAGACGTAGAAAACCTAGAAGAAGATGGCGCGATGAACTAGACGCCCATTTAATATCTTGGCCTGCAGCAGCGTTAAATCGCGAGGAGTGGAAGAAGGGAAGGGAGGCCTTTGCTCTACAATGGGATAACATCGGCTGAAAAATAAAACTAACTTCAATCTAAAATGTTGCTGAAAATACCCAAACAAAGTATGATGATTAGTGACTTAGGATATATTATACTAGCCATCTTTCGATGTCGTTATTGAAGTTGTAGGAGGTAACAGGCAAAGACAACAGGAAAAATGCAACATCTCAAAGCAGTTTTTGATAAATTATCTATAAATCAAAACACACTCACTAGTTTTAGTTAGTTTCTCCGACAATACGAACGAAATAAAAACCTCTTTTAACGCAATAATACTTTTTGAAGGCTCGGAACTCTCGGTGCGCACATGACTGGTTTTACTTAGGCTACCAACAGCTCGTATAATTCTCCATCTATGATTAGTAGGTATCCTTGTGAACCGCCGGGCGAAGAGAGCTTTGATAAATAGTCCAACGCTGGCGATAGGCCAACCTCGTGGAATAATCAAATTTTGTACTCTACGGTGGCTTTGCTTCATACAGCTACTACTGGACGCATTTATACTGAGAGCAGTTAATTGCGTTGACAGATTTTGTGAGCGTAATATCATGTCGTTTTATTTATTAAAAAATAAATAATGCTGGACAATTCACACAGCATCATCTAGCCCCAAGCTAATCAGAGCTTGTGTTATGGGTACTAGATGACTGATATACTTAATACATTATACTACATACCTAGATAGGTATTTTTTATTATATACAGAAAAACATCCAGAACACCCTGAACAAATATCTGCAGATCGTACAGACATTTGTCCCGAGGCGGGAATCGAACCCGCAACCTCTTGCGTCGCAGGCGGACCTTCGCCCGCTGCGCCACAGAGCTCGTCATAAGAAATAGTCAACAAAAAAATCGTACAGGTTGCCTATAACAAACATTGGTACGGGAGTACCAGAAAAGGGGGCGAAGGTTTCTGAAAAATTCCATTTTTGACCTTTGGTGACCTTTTGAGGTCACAATAACTCCGGCCCCTGTGACCAACAAAATCAATCAGTACCCTTCTCTTACTATGACAGTGCTAACAAAAAAGATTTCATGTAAATCGGTTAACGCGTTCGGTTGTAATCGTGTCATGCACAGACAGACAGACAGACAGCGCTATGCATAATAGGGGGCTTCGCCCCCTATAAAATGGTTTTCTTTTACGTTTGTGGAATTAATTACTCGATAATAAAAACTTTAGTTAAACTTTCGCGATTTGTTAACATAAATTATTAGTTTTCAAAATACAGAATTTTATCGCGTACCTTTTTTTTAATTATTTTCCCGACGTTTCGACCGGATTTTACCTGGTCATGGGCGCGGGAGGACTGAAGTTTCTGGGAGCTACCGAGAAATCGGCATCCGCCCGCAGTTTTCTTAGTGCTAATTGCTCTTTTACTTTTTGTCCTAAGTCCAGCAGATGTTCAGTAATCGCTGACTTATACAGAGATTGCTGAACGTCTGCTGGACTCAGGACCTAAACACTGGATAGAACTACAAGACCCAAAAGTTCGATCCAAGGAACGCCACTATTACAAAAGGATAGTTCGAGAGGCGATTGAGATCAATAAACACGGAAATTTTAATCGTGGTTGTATTTATTTATTTTATTTATTTATTAAAACATACACAGATGGGCTAACAGCTTGCGCCAAATCACCCAAATATTAAATTGATTTATTTCGTCTCTCAACTGCGTGGAATCCTGTAATTAATAAGTGTGTGCGTTGTGTTCCGACTGTACAGCAACATGTCACCGTCAGTGTAGTGTGTCGTAATATGAACCGGGACATTTCTAATTCTGAAGACGAATTGAGGGTAGTCGTGGATCGTATTTTGAAAACTATTGTTATCTATAATAAAAAGTTATAAAATCTTAATCGCAATAAAATAAAACAAATCTAATTTCACTGTGTAAAAAGTTTATATTATGAACAGCAAGGAAGTTATTTTAAGACATTGTAGGGTTCCGCATGGGTTTTAAATGACTAGGGGGCTGCTCGGAAAGAATCTAGGAAGTAACTTGTCATTTAATATATCCCAACGAAAACCAAGTATCCCACTAAAATCTTCAAGCAAAAACTTTATAACAAATCAAGGTGAAACTTTGCACGTATGACTTGGACTAACTTAGAGGCTACCTTATTATTCGGGTACACAGAACAGAGAAAAATGAGTAGAATTAGCATGATGCCTTTTTACTAAGAGAACCAGTGTCGCTAAACTCACACATGTAAAAACTAACACACATAGAAATAAAAATTCTTATTGGTTGAAAGAGTACCTTAAAAAGGGCATAAAATCATAAAACTAATTTTATTGATATTAACCTTATTCCGATCGCTACATGGTTCAAAGTTCAATAAAATAAACAGTGATAAAAAATGAATATTTAGTATGTCCACTCAGCCAGAGATGGCGCTTCTGCCAAATATTTTTTATAGTCTCTATTCCCAGGAAATAAGATTACTAATAATGGCTACTTTTCTACTCAACCAGAGATGGCGTTTTTGCCAAATATTTTTTTATAGTCTCTATTCCCAGGAAATAAGATTACTAATACAATGGCTGCTTTTCTTGATTGCTTGATAATCCACAACACAAAGCCACTCAACAAGAGATGGCGCTATTGCTATATTTATTTGACGGTTTTGCATTTTGAACAAAACTAACAAAAAAACAATAAAATAATGCTTACCGGTGATATGATATGCCCCCTTTCGTTAAATTTTTGGTTCGGCTTTCGTTTTTACACTCTAAAACGGCACAATACGGCATTTTTATATTTTTTTTTGTTTTTTTTTTAAGTACGTTTACTCTGCTAAATTAAAACACGACTGATGTAAGCGGTGCTTGAAGTGCGCAGTCTTGCGCCTACTAGGTGTTACGCGAGCCCCGCCTACTTACGATTTCTATGTTTTCTCTGTTCTGTGTTCGGGTAGAACGCGTGCGAAATTGCGGGCAGAATCTAGTATTATTTATTATAAGAACATTCATATTATAATAATTGTTTTATTGCTTCTAGATTATATACAAAATTTCAGCTCAATCGGTTGGAGATATCTGCTTCAAAATTGAGTTGCAAGATTCCGCGAACAAACATAGTTACATACATACATACACACAGGGCAAGCTAAATAAAAGCTTGTAAAAATAACAAAACGCCGACAAATAGGAGCCGGCAACCGGCTGACAGCGTCAAGTAAGCCCCTTCCGTAGTGGCATCACATTTATGGATTTTATCCCCCTAACAAGATGCTGGGGTGCGGTGCGGTTGCTTGAATTAAAACGTCGTTGATAAAGTCTTTACTGCGCTCTCTTGTTTATTTATATCGTGGAAAAGATTCTAGAAGTTTTGAGTATAAATAAATCCATCAAACATATAGATGTGAATATGGGACAGATGCCTTTTGGCTTACACTTGGCTACCACGTGTCTAGTTGTCTAGTCATGTTGTACATTTTTTGGTTAGCCTATTTCGTCACACCGCTTGCTGGGCAAATGCGCAATAAAAATAAAGTATTATAGTGTTAATGAGTAACATAAAACGAATAAGATGTTTTCAATCAATTTATTTCATTTTAATATTTTAATTTGGATCATAGTTAATAGAGAAAAGGGAACTTGAGAAAAGGGGTTTACTTAAGATAGTGTAAAATAAGACACTCCATATTCTATAGTAAAATACATGAAGTACTTCGACTTGAACCAACATGAGTAGTTTTCCTTATAAAAAGTCATATACTAAAATGAAACACTAATAAAAGTAAAAACTTAAAAAACATTAGTTATCAAATTCCGATAAAATTATTACCACTATGGCTAGGTAATATGCATGGTGTCAGACAGAATTCAGTCATTAATAAACCCTTTACTGCTATTAAATATTTAAGCTACAAAAGCTTACAATTGTGTTAAATGAATGACTACAGTGTTTACAACTGAAGTTCACTGAGCTTAGTAGAATCTTTATAAATAAAGCGAGCCCATTGCCTATTCATGACGGGCAGAATTCAACCCCCTATCAAACAAGCCCCTTCATGTCAAATACTCCGCTCCCCGCGTCTGTCAAACTCTTCGCCAGCGTTTGACAGGGATCCTCCCAGAACCACCTTCATTTCTGTTCTGCGATTTTGAACTTTAAGGTTGATGGGGAAAGCTGTTTTTTGTGGGGAGGAGGTGACCCACCCGCGCTGTAGAGGGTTGTGAAGGATTATATGCAAACGAATCTTTGAATTAATATGCCGGTGTATATAATTTTCTTTTAAGAATATACGTGGCCGCTTGAGAACCTTCTCCTTCTTTTTTTTGCCGATTGATAAAAGCCATTATGTGTTTATTTTTAACATAACGTAGAATAAAATAACATTTAAAGTTTGATTTGCCTCAAGTCTTTTATCTTACCCTTATCTTACCCATTATTAAAAAAAAGTAAGTACTTAAGGATTCTCTTTAAATGTACGTCTCAGTAAGTCTTATTTATTGTATATTATTGTATAATCTACAATTAATAAGACTATTTTACTGTATAATCGTTACAAATAAACAAAGCTCTTGATTGTACTCGGACATCATTCTAACATATTTTTGAATATGCAACTTATCTTTTTAATATTGAATAATTAATAATATTAATATTTTGAATATTTAATACTAGTGAAAACTACTTTCTAACGTATCTAATAACTAACTTAAACACCACGCAATTGAATTTCATAGAACATAATACATATACGTTTTAGTCTTATTATGTTAATTATAAACTCTTATCCCACAGTCAAACTATAGAAAACAATATTTTAAATACTAATAAATGTTATAAACACAGCATTATTTGAAATTGCATATATCCGCTGAGCTGCATATAATCGCGGCCCTAGTGACAAGTCTAGTTGCAGGCGCCACGTCGAATGATGGATGAGGTCGGCAGCATCACGCGTCATTCGTGTGTACACAGGCGTAAGGGATACGTTTTTCGTGACGATATTATATCGGTGATATGCAGATTTTATAACTGTTGCAGTTAGTAGTTTTTTAAGGGTTAATTAGTAGGTTATGGCACAGATAATAATAACAGGATATTGTATGTAACTCGTTTTGTCGGGTTTGAATTATGTTGATACCTTGACAACATTTTTTTTTGTTTTAATTCAGGAAATTATTATTTATTATTACTATTTTTTAAAATTATGTTTTTTTTTAGATTGTATATTTTTAGTGCACGCTGTGACGTGCTATAAATGAAAAAAAAACACATTGTTTAAGACCATGTTTAGGTCATTTTAAATTACCATTGTGTTTTTTTTATGTCCTTATTAAATATATGAATAAAGTTGATTTTATCTGTACTCAAACTAAATTAATAAAATTAAACGTTTAAAGTAAATTGACCTTTCTCATCTATTATATTATATATAACAGACGGGAAACGTTATTTGAAACATCTATATAATTAATATGTAAATCTTTGTCGGAAATTAGTTTCATAATTACATCAAGGATTAGTTCTAAATGTAATTATGAGACGCTGCAGTACCTGAATCTATAAACGTATTAAAGAGAATGGGTACGTTCATATTTTTAGATATTAAATTGAGATATGATACTCCGGCTTGCGCCTACTTTTTTTATAATGGGCCTAACTTTGATAACTGGTAATACTGGTAATACCTTCTAAGGTATGTAAGGAACCCTTAAGTTAGCTAAAACGGGTGCTTCAAAACCACGTAGACAAGTTCCCCCACTCGAGCAACTTGTTCTCCTAATGTATACTTTATGAAAATTAAATATTTCACTCACAGCGACTTTGGCTTCGTTTACAATGGAAACTGGTTTATCATTGAGATATTTTAGCAGGTAAGCAGGCTGGCTGGTACGATCATTTTTGTTAGCGTTAATTTCAGTAGGTTAACAACTTTCTTGTTAGGACCATTATTTATCCTTGTGGAAAAAAACTTAATTTCAAACTCAAAAAGCCATAATTCATACGCGGTTCCGTACAATCACACAAAAAATATTACAATGGATCCATATTAAAGTGCACCTACTCAAAATATATTTTAAAGGCTATTCGGACTATATATTGACGACCTGTGTGGCGCAGCGGGCGAAGTTCCGCCTGTGACGCAAGAGGTTGCGGGTTCAATTCCCGCCTCGGAACAAATCTCTATATGACCTGCAGATATTTGTCCAGGGTGTTCTGGATGTTTTTCATTATATGATAAAAATATCTATCTATGTAGTTTAATGTATTATGTATATCAGTCATCTTTACCCGTAATATAAGCTCTGCTTAGCTTGGGGCTAGATGATGCTGTGTGAATTGTTAAGCATTGTCAAGGATGATTTATATGTATGAAATGACTTTGATGGCTATTATTATGATTTTGTGTTCCTCACAAAAATAATACTAATGCTATAATGAACCTATACAATTAATAAATATAATACGGCGTACACCACGTACCTAACTTATTATCATTTTGCTGACGTTTCGTAGACCATTTAGAGGCCCTTCTTCATGAGCACCGTTCGTGGCCGACTCCGAGGGCCGCGAGACGAGAACTAGCTTGAGCGCGGCGTTCGGCACGGATCGCGCGGCTGGACATAGCCGCCGGCTTGAACATTGCCCTGTTCAGGGCAAGTCAAGTCAGCCTAGAAAGTGACACAGTAAGCACCGTGTGTATCCAGCCTAACGCTACGGACGAAACAAGTGATGAGGATTTAGCAGGGGGATCCCCCCCACCACCAGCGCCGGCGGCTATGTCCAGCCGCGCGATCCGTGCCGAACGCCGCGCTCAAGCTAGTTCTCGTCTCGCGGCCCTCGGAGTCGGCCACGAACGGTGCTCATGAAGAAGGGCCTCTAAATGGTCTACGAAACGTCAGCAAAATGATAATAAGTTAGGTACGTGGTGTAAGCCGTATTATATTTATTAAATGATGTCTAGCCACGATAATTTCAATTCAACCTATACAATGTTGACTTAAATGACGCTTTTTAAATTATCTTCAAATTTATAAATAAAATAGGACGGGGAAGATTAATATACTCACCACCGAAAACGTTCCCAACCGTGACACCTACCTGCCAAGGAAGCAGGGGTGGCGATTTTTGTCACAACCTTCCTCTCAGCGAGTTACTTTTGGGAATAATCCTAGATCGTCTTAGATTCGTATTGATCGCAGGTTTGGCGAACCCAGCCTCCTAAACAAGCTGGTTTCTGAAAAGGCTACAGTACCATAGACCATATCGATGATTAACAGCCAAAAAGGGATAAACGCCATTTTCCAAAGTTTACAGGAAAGAAGGTTTAAAAAGGTTCCAAGGTTTAAAATTGAAGAAAAGTTTTAAAAAATCATAAAAAATCAGTTACTGTTTCCTCCAGCCTCAAAATTTAGCTCACTTTTAATTATTATTATTCAAAATAGTATTAACGATTTAACAGAAATCACCTATTTAACACGATTTATAGTCACTTAACCCCAAAGGTCCTCTTTTTACGAACAGGAAGAATGTCATAAGTGACAGCCTTCTCAAAATCACTGTAGGCCTTAATTTTATAACCGCCATTGATATGCTATATAAGTAAAGGAAAAATAGCGTAACTGTTAAATACTATTTTATAAAGGAGGAAAAATATTTTATAAGTGAATTCAAAATACAGACAAGAAAATTGTAATAAGTTAATACTGTCAAAATAAAAATTTAGCAATTTTGAAAATGTGGAAACAGTATAAATATAACTTATGAATACTTTGATAAACACATAGGGTCTAAGAAATAAAACGTGACACATTAGTTCAATCAGTTTTTACTTTAATTAAAATGGCACAAGTTTTCAGATATCTTACTAATAATCTTTTTAAGATTAAAATATAAAATGTTAAATTGCTTGAGATCAAATTTAACATTATTAACGGAGGTAGGGAAAATATGGTAAAGCGCCAAAAAAGTCATGGGAATTTTATCTTTTTTTATAACGACATTTGTGTTATTAAAACTGGCAACATAGAATAAGTGTTTATTTTTACAAAAACAATTTTAGTTCAAATATCTTAACGTTCAGTTGACAAAATAATTGTGAAAGCGCAAATTACAAAAGTAATTAAATATTTTGAAAACTTTGTCGCGTATGACCAAAAATAAGGTCAACAAACTTGTTTTTAAAAATCTATCATAGAGCCATGACTCCCAAATGAACAGACGCAGAAAAAAATTACGATTCCAGCCATAATATAAGTCTATTTCGTAAAAAATGTCACTTATCCCCTTTTGACTGTTAACCATCGATATTTATGCTGGATTAAGTCATATAGAAGTCCGAAGAGTATAACTTACCACTTTGTCTCGCGTTTGTAGACTATGAAAAATCTGAGTGATTACTTACGGAACCAAGACGTGGTCCTTCACTACTGGCCTCTAGAATAGGCTCAGAGTAGCTCTAACTTAGAGGACTATGCTTGGGGATTCTCTGGCGGACCAAATCAGAAATTAGGAGACACGTAAAAGAACGGAGGTCGCCGACATAGCCAAACGGATTAACACGTTGTAGTGGCAATGGGCAGGCAATGTAGCGCGCCGAATAGTTGTCCTAAGGGGCCAAAAGTTATAGAATGGAAGCCACGGACCAGCTACCGCAGCGAAGAACGTCCATCAACTAGATGGGCGGACGACCTGGTAAGTTCTACAGGTCAGCGGTGGGTTCATGCCGCTTCCAGCCGCAATACTACCGCAGTTGACGTTTTACAGCTGAAATAATGATGATAATCTTAGAAAAAGGGTAAGCGCGGGTTAACCTGCCCAAACCCGCTTTCTACCCAAATGTGACCATTAAGACGTTACACGCAGCAAGGATTACAACAAATTTACATTATTTAATGGATTCCGCGCGTGAGGACTTATCAAGAGTCTTACGGAGTCTGTTTTGATTGATTGGTTTGGATTTCATGTAACATTCTGATTTTAACCCAATTTCCAGTCCAATTCTACCTAGTTTAACCTTCTTGCTGGAATCCATATAAAAATTAAATGATGCGAATAAGAATCAAAGTGGAATTTTATATGCTAGGTTATTTCGAGTGCACGAAAACTGCTGGTTTATTGTAATACTTTTCTAAATAAAACTTTTGATTAAGAGCTGACTACTAGCAACCTTACTTATAAACGCTGATAATATATTTTTTTTAATATTGTACGTGACTGATTTAGTTTAATCAATGTTTATAAGTAAGGGGTCAATTAGTAGCAGCGAACATTTTTTTAAATTATACTGCTGGGCAAAAAAAGTCTGACCCCCAAAGTCCTCTAACCATGCCATGTCTGTCCGTCTGTCTATGACTTTGCGAAGAAAATATTAGTCCTAGAAAGCATTTTTCATGGACTTATAAAATACTCATGCCGAGATAACGCTACAAAAAAATTGTAAAAAAACAATTGATCCCTCATATGTAAGGTCAACTCCCTTATATGTAAGGTGCGGATTAACTTCTTTTTCTTGATTTTCTCATCATGTGGGGCATCGTTGAATAGACATTTCAAAACCATTTAGGGGTTGCAAAGACAATTTTTCGATTTAAGGTTCCGCTTGCAAAATATTTAAGTTTGAAACTTTTTTTCGAGCGTCCCTTACGAATACACGAAAGCGAACACTCAGTAATTCCTGTTAATATGTTTAAGTAACATACACCAACTTCTAACAACAGGTCTACGGTTAACCATGGAACCCTTCACATAGCGCGTAGCCTGACACGCACCTGGCTTATTTTTTTTTTGTCATTCTCTACGAGTCAAAGCTTTACATTTGGTGTTACACCCATAAAAAAAAATATTTAAGTATATCTCTCATTGGTTTCCATCAAAGTTTCTATAGTACTTACAAGGCTTGCTTAGTTTGGGACTAAATGGTGCTATAAAGTGCCTACCATTATTTATTATCTCAAGCAGGTAACTGTAAATAATTGTGCGTGTTTGTCTAGTTTCAAAAGCGACAGGTTTTGCCGTACCGGCGTTTTTGCCACTTTTTTCTATGAATAAAACAACAGATCTCTACTTCCGTCGTTAAACTTTTCCCTCCCACCTTCGATTTATTCTACGGATAAAGAAAACTTCCTTTAAAAATGTTGGTGAAGTTTGCTTTAATATTTCCTTACTGCTAGCTATCCGGGTATTCAAATTATGTGCATTTAAAATCTTTGTTTTCTTTTGCATTTCAGTATGATACCCTAAAAAAGGTGAATAACTCGTTTTCGTGATGAAATAAACTTCTGAAACTATCATGGTTATGGTTCATATTTAAATTAAATTAATGGAACATTTTTCGTTTCCGACGGGATTTTCTTAAAAATGTTACTTAAGGTTAAACGAGTCGCCATCTTTCCATGTAAACGTGGACGAGTAACTACTCCACTGTTTGACGTTGACCATCCAACACTAAGGATTATATCAATGACCCGTTTTCAGTAAAAAAGAAAAAAGTGTTTTCTACTGAACCTAACAGATGGAGCTGGCCAGCGGGAAAGCATGAATCACAAATGCTGTCATTGTCAAATTGTGTTTCCTACCAGTAAAAGAAAAGTAACGCCATCTATAAGTTTCGAGGTAATTATTTTGAAGTTTTTACTTTTTAATGAAAACGTCTCATTTCTCTCGTCATAATCTAGTTTTGTGTCCATTTTTGTATACATCCGAAACCGTAAAAAAAGTATTTATTTCAAAAATACAAGATTCTAAACTTTCGTATTTCATTTTAGTCCAACTTTGTACGAAACTAAATAATATACGGAGAAAGAAAACTCAAAAATAAAACCGGGCAAGAGCGAGTCGCACTCGCACACCGAGGGTTCCGTGCCATCATACAATATAATATATGACAAAGGCGGTTTTATATTTGTTGGAGAACCTTGACAGCGCCATCTCTTGTCTGATAGCGGAACTTGTGTAGATTTTTTACACTTTCGATGATTTCTAAAAAAGTATGCTAAGTAGAGAAATTGTAATAAATTTCCTGTAATCTTTACATACACTTCTAATAGCAATAAAAGTTGCAGAGGTTTATTCAAACTTCGGAGATAAGGGGGGGAAAGCTATTTTTGTCAGCATTTTTGTTAATAACTCAAAAACGATACGTCTTAAAGAAAAACTAAAAACTATTTATTAATGTGCAAATGAATACCTTTCATATGGTACCCCACATAATCTAGTAACTTCACAAAAATTTTGAAAACCCCCCTTCCACCCCCCCTTGTCTAAAAAACTATGCAAATTAGAGACTTAGCTATAATATTCCTATAAAAAAAATCAAAATTTTTGTAAATTTCTTAAAAACGATACGGCTTAAAGAATAAATAAAAACTGTTTATTAATGTGCAAATGAATACCTTTCATATGATACCGCCGATTGTCACTTTATATTTAGTGTTTCTCTTTTTTTTTGCTAATTTGTTTAGTTTAAGGTGTGCAATAAAGCATTTTCTATCTATCTATCTACCCCACACTGCCTAGTAACTTTACTTAAAAAATTTGAGATCCCATATCCGCCCCCCTACCATCAAAATAAGAATATTTTGTAACATTTTCATATATACTATATTAGTAAACAAGTGTTATCTTTTACTATTTCAAATTCCAAGTCGATAGCATCAGTAGTTCTCGAGATATTCATTTGTGACAAGACAGACAGAGTGATTCTATAAGGGTTCCTTTTTACTATTTTGGTCCGGAACCCTAATAAACGCCGTTCCGAGATAGTTTAATTATTCAAAAGTTGAAAAAATGTTATTTTGAAAAGATTACACAATGTCACCTACGCGAACCGACAAGCTGGGTGGTTCCTTTCTCCTCAGACCCTACAACTACCCTACAACTACTAATTTACGCAACCAAAAGTAGCCTATGTCCGTCTCCATGGTCTAGTCTACTCCTATACTAAAATTCATCCAAATCGGTTCAGCGGTTTTGACATGAAAAGGGAACATACATTTTTAATTTATCTTTTATATATTAGTAAGGATTTTGGGCGGAATTGTTGTTTAGACAAAATAAATGACACTTGCTGTCTATTGTGTATGTCCTCGATGCCATACATTAAAGAAAGACGTTGATAAACTTGAAGATTCTCGACAATATTCAGCTAACAGGTTGAAATACCTATGCCCCATTATTGGACCGCATACATAATCAGTTCTATATAATTATAATATATAATCTTTCAAGCCCGGCAGGCGGGTGGCGGGTGCCGGCAGTAGAATGTTGCGTCTCCTCACTTGCCCGTGTATGCAGAAAAAAACTGCCGAGGGATAACTCCGATGGGCAGCTGCGTTCTTCCATGTACTGCGCTCGCCAACCCACCTGCCAAGCGTGGTGAATAAGACAAATACCCCTCATAACCAGTACTTGCAGATCCATGAGGGAGGCCTATGCACAGCAGTCTTACGGCTGAGACAGTGGTTATGACGAATCAGTTCTTGGAAGTCAACAATTCTCAGAAAAATTGCAAACTATCGATGCGAAACCAGAGAGAAAATTGTTTTTGTAGGGTCAAGCACAAAGGCGGTGCGATCATCGTCACATCACCGGCTCAGTCACGGTGCTGCTGCATGCAGTTAGGGCCCATTTACAATTCAAATTGCATTGCATAATTCACGTTACTATATTGTGAATTGAGAATTTTGTACAATTGTCTAATAGGACTTATGGTTGGAATAAAACTCATAGGAGATATTGGAGAAAACATTTAGTTTAATTAGGTATACGCTTTTATTTAGCTTGCCCTGTTTTATTATGATATTATTTATCAAATCGACGTTCATACTTCCCAGCTTAAACCAGTATAATAGTCTTCTCTGTGTTCTTCGCTTCTTAGTTATATTTTTATTAGAAATGTGTTACCAGTGAAACACGAGTACCTGCTCTGGACATATGTATGATACTTGAATGAATTCTCTTTTAGAATAACTCCTCATTTAGAATACTTTTGAATATATTCATAAATATTTTGTATTATTGTAGTGTTTGGAGTTAGGGCCCATTTACAATACCAATTCCATTGGATAATCCACAATACCTAAAGTAATCTTACTAGAACTGTCTTAAAGGTATGTAACACAGGGAATCTTATAGGAAATGATTTTAGCTTGCTTTGTAGAGAATTCTTACAAGGAACTTTTGTTTCCTTCAACTATTATGTCAAGATTTGGTATCATAATGGTATAGCTTTTCTAATAAAATTAGTATGTTTTTTAAATTCCGAGATATGTAAAGATTTAGATTTATGTATTTAACCATAGTTATAATGACTATTCCTGTATGGTCGTATTATAAAATTCATTCAATAATCTTTGAATTTCAAATACTTACCTACAAAATCTCGATTTAATGCATGTAAGTAATTCCTTCAAATGGTTTGTGTAATATTACACACGGCCACGTCGACACCATTCGCTTGAACTTATACTCCAGCCACCTTCGATGTAGAATGTTTGTAAACAAACTGTCACACTTAAAACTTAATTGCTTCCTAAGGGTTGGTTTATTGGCCGAGTTATTAGTACTTTATACTGATGGGAGTGGTCACAA
Source organism: Pasiphila rectangulata (assembly GCA_963082625.1). Taxonomy (NCBI): domain Eukaryota; kingdom Metazoa; phylum Arthropoda; class Insecta; order Lepidoptera; family Geometridae; genus Pasiphila; species Pasiphila rectangulata. Next base: position 14,552,821 of record OY720244.1, read on the forward strand.
ATCTCCAATAATTGAGAAATATATATAAAACCCTACAGAAAGAAAGTTACTTTTAGGTTAAATATTGAAGTTTGTTGACAAACAATCTACATCGAAGGATAGGATTTTTCAATGTTTGACAAAATAGGTTTGGTTATTAATTTATTAAATTTCTGTAGTTCTCATAACATTAAACTCCTCACAAGATAAAAAGATGATATACACAACATAAGTTTATGAAAATTTCCTGCTTGTAACGCATTATCTAATTTTAAAAACATTTAAAGCGTTTCAATGACAGTCCACAATAACACCGCGATACAATCGGCGATCCATCACAGCCGCGGACAAAGTGACGCTTGTACGATACTAACCAATTTAAATTTAAATCCTAGAAAAGCCCCGCTCTCCCCTTCTCTTAGTTACGCGCTGTAGATACAGATCAAAACCATTGATGAAGTTCTTTTAAACTAAGTTTTAGTACTAGAAGTATAAGTAATATTTACGAGATATTTACCATGATTTGAGTATTTTAGCCGCCGTGGGGTGCCGGCAGTAGAATGATACCCCTCTTCTCATGCCCGTGGATGCAGTAAGAGCCTGCTAAGGGATACCTCCGGGAGATGGGCAGCAGCGTCTACCCGTGTATCAACATCCGATACTGCGCTTACCAACCCGCCTGCCAAGCGTGGTGAGAATGGCAACTACCCCTCATGGAGATCCATGGGGGAGGCATGTGTTCATCAGTGGACGTTTTACGGCTGAAATGATGAGTATTTTTGAGTTTCCCGATATTTCGATGCAGTTTCACACGTCATGATCACGGATAAACTGCAGTCTTTTGCGAGTGGTAAATACTGCTTACAATTTTCACAACCATGATAGTTTCAAAGGTTATTTAGTAAATATTTGGTATTAATAAATAAATAATGATGGATATTTCGCACAGCACCATCTAGCCCCAAGGTAAGCACGGCTTGTATTATGGGTACCAGATGGTTGATAGAACACTTAAATCCTTTTTTATGATATGTAAATACGTACTTATCATACAAAGAAAATACCCAGATCCGAAACAAATATCTGCACATAAAGCAAACAGTTATTACCCGGCTAGAAACACAGCGGGGATCGAACCCGTGACGTGCTTCTCCTCCACCTCCGTGCCCAAAAGGTTGTAAAGCACCAACCTGCTTTCTAGCAGGGTAATAACCCAACTGCGCCACGGAGGTCGTGATAAAAAGGAGCCCTGTAGATAAAAATCATTGACACAACACAGGTAGGATTTTCGATAAATACCTTCCATACTATTTTTTACCATTTAAACTAAAAAGTAAAATACTAAAAAGACCTACTGGTAGATAAGAGTGGATTCCTTCCATTATGCCTTGCATTAAATTTATTATCTAGCAAAATACCCATTTAATTCACGAAAAACTTTTATTTCGTTTTCCTAAATTTTTTCCATCACAATTGTTTTGTATTTTCTTTCTGCTCTGTATAAATATTCATGTTATATTAGCATGCAGCCAGCGCGGTGAAATCCGGCGGCGTACGCCTGTCATTATTTAGCGATTTGGCGGCAAAAACTGCGCACCTTGGAGTCCCACCGACGTAAACACACATGTACTGTTTACGGTGTTTTATTCGACTGTTTCGGGAAAACCACGAGTTTTTCCCCGTTCTGTACCGCCAAATTTGACGTAAGTAGGTACTTAGTGGATTTCAGTTATGTAGGATTTGTATAGCTATTGAGTATAGTAATAAGTGTAATCAGAATAATAATAATAAAGGCTTAAAATGTTCTTAAAACACTTCCGGATTTAGAAAGCTTCAAGGATCCGGAATCGTAATTTTTTTTGAGGAGTTTTTCATTTTCTTGAAATATTCAGTGTGGGTTATTCATTAAGTGTGGGGGTCACACTGGGCACTTGTCATCTTAGCAGCGCCGTTTATTATCCTAAACCTACGGAGGACGCCGGTGGACGTCACAAGTTCCATAAAATTATATCGCTCAAGAGCGCCAAACATGAAATCTTCAAGTCAAGGTGGAATTGATCGTCAAGCCGTAGGTCCATGCATAAGCTTTAACGTTGCGTAAGTTACCTCTCATGCCCATGGATGCAGTAAGAGCCTGATAAGGGATACCTCCGGAAGTTAGGCAGCAGCGCATTTCCGTATACCAACATCCCGTATTGCGCTCGCCAACCCGTCTGCCAAGCGTAGTAAGTATGTCAACTACTCCTCTTGGATATCCATGAGGAAGGCCTGTGTTCATAGAGGACAGAAGAAATTAATGAAGAAGATACCTACCTATTTATGTTTTGTTAGAAAAAGACTTTGTCTACTTTCTTTCTTTGTGTATTTTTTACAAGGGCTTTGTCATATTTCAAAACAAAAAAGTAATCATCTTCATTACAATTTGACTTTACTGAGTATACGCTAAGAGCTGGCAAACTTTTAAAATAATATAGTTATTATGATTATTAAAATATGGGATTATCGGGTATTTATCGCGTAATTACCTTTATTTTATTCCCGACGTTTCGACCGGATTGCACCTGGTCGTGGTCGCGGGGACACATTATTAAAATATGGGATTATCGGGTATTTATCGCGTAATTACCTTTATTTTATTCCCGACGTTTCGACCGGATTGCACCTGGTCGTGGTAGCGGGGTTATTATGATTAAACAAATCTCTCTTTACCTGTGATATATGCACATTTTTCAGATTCAGACTTTCGAGACTTTTGTATTTTCGTGATTAACCTACAAAAATAAGAAAAGGGCGAAAATTAGATATAAAAAATACACCTTCCAATTGTAAGACGTATTTTTACCGTAGTAGCCTCGGTGGTCCATTCATTCCCACAATGGCTGCTGCCCCTGTGCCCTCTCATTGTTTTAATTTCACTAGAATCACTAATTGCCAAGCGAAGCGAGCCGCATTTAAAATCATCCCCGCAAACGTTTTAAACAACCACCTCATTGCATTTTAAAGAAAGGATTAGGTACTTATAATTTCTTTTGCGGTAGGCGGAGATCCTTTATTAATTCAGTTAGTTGTTGGGGGTTTTTCCTGAATTGTTTTGAGCTTATTTACGAGTGTGGCGTTTTTTTTAATTTATTTTACAGGAAAAAAAGGCTTAACCTTTTATCGGCTATTTTCTGCAAGGGAATTATTTTAAGTAAAGAATTTGCTGTAGTATGTACAGGAAATCTTAATAAACTCGCTCGGAGTCAATGTTTTAAAGACCATGGTATGCATGGTTCAATTTACCCCGCTCTCTCTTTATCCTTATCACTTATTATAAAATCATAATCATCGTTTTATTGTTCTCATGGATCTATTACAAAATAAGTACCTACCAAAAAATGCAATTTTATTGTTACCTTTTACATTTTACTCGTAAGTGGCGACTAACTAGCTAATAGCCTGTTAAGCTTTCGCGATTTATTAACATATTTATTAATTTTAAAATTACAGGATTTTATTGCGTACCTTGTGTTCCGACTGTACAGCAGTCCGATACCGTCAGTGTAGTGTGTCGTAATGTGAACTTGGACATTTCTGAATCTGAAGACGAATTGAGGGTAGTCGTGGATTCTGCCATCAATTCGCGGCGGTAGCTCTCAGCACATCAGTCCTCCCGCGACCAAGAACGCTGAAATGTGTTCGAAACGTCGGGAAAATAATAAAAAAGGTACGCGATAAAATCCTGTAATTTAAAACTAATAAATACTCGTAGCTAATAGCCATTGGATTTTCCGTCACCAGTTCAACGTACATTACGTTACTTTTTAGTTCATAAAAAAAATACGTTTCTTAAACCAATTATTAACACAAGCTCTTGGGACTAGATGATGCTATGTATAATATCCAGCATTATTTATTTAATATTCGCTCTAGCATGCGGATTCACACGCTTTCTTCCGGAACAAAAGTATAATTATGCGAGTATTCTTTAGTAGACAGGTAAATCCTTAGCGTTAATACAGTTACATCAAAAATTTAAACCACCCTGACACAAAACATTGTCTATAAACGAATATGTGTAAACATAATGCCGACGCACGCAGACTGTTTTTGCCATAAAACAAAACTGTTATTTTTACCATTAATTGTAAAATCTGACGAGCTCTGTGGCGCAGCAGGCGAAGGTCTGCCTGCGACGCAAGGGGTTGGGGGTTCGATTACCGCCTCGGGACAAATGTCTGTACGATCTGCAGATATTTTTCCAGGGTGATCTGGGTGTTTTTCTATATATAATAAAAATATATATCTATGTAGTATAATGTATTAAGTATATCAGTCATCTTGTACCCATAACACAAGCTCTGCTTAGCTTGGGGCTAGATGATTGATTCTGTGTGATTTGTCCAGCATTATTTATATTTATTTTTTTTAATCATATTTTACGAACTTTCGTGAAGAAAATAACACGCACCACGTCCGGCTAACACTGTGTTTAGTTAGAGTAAGTAGGTACCCTGATTCAAAATGAGCGTGCTCACTCATTTCCTGTGGAAACAAAACGGCGCGGTCTCATTACGGTTAGGTATCTAACGATTTAAATCTTTGGGTTACATAAGTTGTGGTAACAAACATCCACAGCTAAGGTAAGTGTTACATAATCAATCCAGCAATTCATCATTATTCCAGATTCTACGTAGAACAGCGGCGAAGAGGGTTCGTGACGTTTAGTGACGTCATCATCCCGCTGTCATCTCTATTGACATTGTTTTGAATCCTTTGCGCCGGCAATAGGTATGTATTCACGCGTCCAATAGATATATTTGATGTTGGCCTTGGAAAAACTTATGTGCTTTTTATCTATTTAGACAATCTATTGCGTTGTATTGAGTCTTTTAATATAAAATAACTTTAATATTTCACTATTTTGACGAATTGAGAAGCATAAAATTGGTAGAAAAAACACATTACACACATAACAATAAACATTTTTCAAACATTTTCGTAACATTTTTGTAACGTTCGTCGGCTATTATAGCGTAGGTATTTTCGCTTTTGTATTGAAGTGATGTATCTGTTAGTTTCTGTAATCTGTGGTTTTACAGCTGAAATTATGAAATAATAATATATTATTATTCTTATCCAGACATTTGGCTGGCTCCTATTACACAAGCTCTGCTTACATTGGTGTCAGATGGCGCTGTAGCCTGAATTTTTATTACCTTTATTACCTTACGTATTCTAGCTTACTAATTAAAAATGTAATAAAAAAAATACCATACCATACGTAGGACAGGATTAAGACGAAATGGCTATTACGAAATGTTTATTAGATTAAAACCAAATATATTTATCAAGATGCGGAAAAGAGTTTAAAAAACTATGATACTAAATTAACTTTGTGGGAAATCCTTACAGATACGAAAAAAATTATTTATCTTATTCCTACAGTTCGCTTTATTTATTTATATTTGGATAATTTAATTTACAAAGACCAATTCCCGCCGTCCGCACTCCGTTGTCATCGCGCGGCGCGTCATTTATCAAACTGCCGCCGCCGCCGCCGCCGCCACGGGCTACACACCAATACTCCGCAAACGTACTGCAAACATTATGTTGAGCACCTTCTAATTATTACCTCTTGCAGTGCTAAATTAATTGTCAGTAATGTTTCGATATGATTAAAATTAATCACCATTATTTGAATGATGATTATCTTGATGCTTTGCCTAAGTTGTGTTCGCCGAGTAGTGTGTAGGTATCCGATCCGGTGAAGGGAGGCAGGGAGGGAGGCCTGTAAAGTTATTTGTTAAAGAAGACTATTAGTTAATATAAGCCGATGATGATGATTTTGCTTTACTTGTATTGTATCCTCTTTGGTTACATAAAATAGGCAGGGAAGTAAAGAGGCTGTATTTTAAATAGTTTCTAACTGTTGGACGTTTTTTATGATTTATTTATAAGATGAAGTTATACCTCTATAATTCCTAATTGCAGTCAGATTTTACTTATAAAATTAACGTGAAACTATTATTTTTGTAATATAATACTTTGATGTTAAAATAACGTAATCAATGTATTTTACAAAATTAATGCCAAACAGAGAAATAAACTCCTTGGTAGAATGCATCGAGCAAAAGAATATGTCTATGGCGGAGAGACTGTGGTGTCAAGATTTATTTTAAGAAACCATGTTCTTATCCATGGTGAGATTTTAGCAAGATACAACAACCAACCAGACACCGCCGGCGCCGTTTTCTCAACGGGTTTTAAATGACTAACTGTGAAATGTGATCGTTACTTAGAATAACATACTATTGTAAAGTAGCCGTGGGGTGCCGGCAGTAGAATGTTGCTCCTCCTCTCTTGCCCGTGGATGCAGTAAGAATGTGCCAAGGGATACATCCGGACGATAGGAAGCAGCATCTTCCGTGTATCTAACATCCCGTACTTACTGCGCTTGCCAACCCACCCAATCCATGAGGGGGGCCTATGTCCAGCAGTGGACTTCGACAGCATTCCTGCGGCTGAGATAAGATTGTAGAGTAAAAGCTAATCAATTGATTGGACCATATTCTCATTATTATTTTTAATATTAATGCACATTTAACAGCTTTCTTGAAACATTTCCGCGGACTGAAAAAATTGTTAATTAGATTGGAAATTTCAAAAGTCAAGCTGCTAATTTAAGGCATATTTCGTTAATGTTTAACAACAAACATACTGGGCCAACTCGCCATTGTCACTTGGGCATTGTCCTTTATTACAATGAGTATGTTACCTTCAAAATCAAAAGCATAAACATAATGGAGGTATCATCATGCATCAATTCAGTAAATAAATGGTTAAATAAAAAATCTTGTCAAAATCTGCCTAATCATACGCATACAAGGTATTCCGAGCATGCTGCCTATACTACAAATAAAAAGGGTAATGTGCCAACCCGTCCGCAATAACCTTTCCGCAGCGGACGAGATGGCACATTTAAAAAATATATTATTTTCGTTCGTCAACTCGTCCGCCCAGTTTTATTGTACCTAAAACTAGGGTGATTTGTACAGTTAACCACAGAAGTGATAAAGATACTTGAAGATGAACTTTTATGGGTAGGTATGATAATTATTTAAAAACGGGTTATTGATATTTTTTTAAGAAATGGTTTCTGGCATCAAATAATAAACTCGTAATTTCAATTTGTACGTCCAGTGCTTCTAATGATACTTTATGGTTTTCAAAGAAAAAACCAACTGCTAGGTATGGCTAAAGTCAGAAAAAGACAAATGATGAACGTGCCCTCTGCAATATAAGTTAACTTGTAGATAGGTATTCTAGGATACCCTGTAAGAGGTATCACACAGTGGCACGCGGATATGAAGTAATTACAGCAAAATCCGGTTATTTGGCTAATGTTTTTACGGTTGATATCACCGCAAAACTGCCATTACAATAAAGACATTGAAATAATTGCTCTAATCGTAGACTATTACGCGAAATTATATCTTCGGTACGTACGGCGATAGTTGGACGATTATTATCAGAGATTTTATCTCAAAAACACTGTATCATTGCGAGATAATAATGGCGGATGACAACGTATTATTCGCGTTATTCATTCCCACGATTGAGGCAATCTCGGCGTTCTCAGCGGGAAAGAATCCTCTGATTCCTCTGATTTCGAGAAAGGGATCCCGGCACAATTGGATTTTTGGTTAGGAAACCGTAATAATACAATCGGGTATCGTCCTGAAATCTCCGATTTGAATCGTGAAGGCTTTGGTGTGAATTGGGGCCGCGGAGGTGTTGCGATGTGCCGAGTCACGGGCTGAGCCGGCGCCCGGCCGCGGCCTGAGGGATGAAATAATGGAATCGCTGAAGAAAAACGAAAATTTTGCTCTCCCAGTGTAATAAAAATTTCGTAGTATTTGACTGCCGAATCAGTGTTACTATTGTAAACACTGTAGACATGGACAGTATTCTACAATTAATACGTTATTTGTTTTTTTTACATAAACATTAATGATAACATTAACATAAATACAAATGTAGAGATTCATATTATAATTACTAGAAGATGAACTGATACTAGATAGCAAATTAGCCTTTTACATACATATATGTATAACATAGATGTTATGTTAAACGGGTTTTCTACTCACGTTAATTATTCGTTGAATATATGTAGGTATCCAACGTGTTCAGTTCCTCCCAGGGGAACTTTCGTCAGGGAATGTCTTCGTCGAACTTTCGTCGCGTTGCACTGTCAGTGCAACGCGAGCGCGTGAGAGGGAAGGAGACGGTACCGCGTAAAGAAGCTCCATTCCCTGACGAAAGTTCCCCTGGGAGGAACTGAACACGTTGGATACCTATATTCAACGAATAATTAACGTGAGTAGAAAACCCGTTTAACATAACAATGAATAGTGTAACTCACGAATCATTTGAAAGTGAAATAACATAGATGATTTATATAGCGCCAACTATTGTTTGATGTACGGGACATTAGACCATCTGGTAGATGAAATCACCGAAAAAACTGCAGTGGCTTAGTTTTTTTCAGTATTACGAGTATAAACGTGTTCCGGTTACTTTACATCATAACCAGTATTTATTGTAGGTAAACAAAAAAGTGATGGTGCGGTGACCTAGACGTGTTCCATGGCAGTTGGCGATCGGTTGGATTGGTTGAAGATCGCACTGGACAGAGACAAATGTAAAAAAACGTGGAAGGGCTTTGCCCAGCAGTGGGACAGTAAAGGCTAGTGGAAAAAAATACCAAAAAGATGTCGGCTTCCTTCTAAGTACATTTGAAAAGCATTATCTCTCTGTTATAAATAGGTTCGATGTTCAGTATATCTTATTGGAGTGCAAGCTTTTGCGTGACTTTACAGTTGTTGTATTCGATTAAAAGTACTTACTTAGGCAGGTATTATTTCAGGTTATTACCAACATATTTTCCATTTGCTGTGGCTTTGCATAAGTTGTATTCAAATCCTCCAAAGACTTGCAGAAGCTATGCTATGCCTTAAATCTATGGTATCGCCATAGAAGTATTTGGCAAGTTTCATCCTAATCCATTTAGTTTCTACGTTCAAGGATAACAAGCATGTTTACATAGGGTACATTTACTTCTACCCATATGTGTATCATATTGGATACCCTGTATACAATACCTAGGGTTGGTTCCTGGCATTTATATCTCCGACAATGGCGGCGCTCAAGTGGTTATATCTCGCCTTTGTGACGCTGTGTTGTGATCTCATATGCCGCAGACGTTAATGTTTGCTGGATTACAAAGGATTCCGAATAGGCTTTCTGTTTGCCAAATGTTTCCCCCGTTGAAAATAATAATGCTCCAGAAATTGCGCCTTGTATTAAAGTTAGGCTAGGAAATTATATAGATAGAGCGGAACAGTTCAACGGTATAAATCACTAACGATCTGGTGCTTGGTCAAAACATCTCCCCTAGAATGTAACAATTAATAGTAATTGTGTTTTAAGTGTATTGTAATGTAAATATAATTAGTACAACGAATAATTTAACTTCATCATCTTAGCCGTAGGAGCCACTGTTGGAAATAGGCATATTTTTGGGGGCCTCGCTACTGACGTCCGTAGGTGTCAACCCTTAGAGGCCCTACACGTGTTCCCTGCTAAGAGTAGCTCTGGTGGTAGGCTTCGGCCGTGGCTTGTCACCACCCTCCCGACTGTGCCATGCCGTGAAGCGACCTCGTCGTATTTCGGGATGTGGTCCGGAGTAGCCATCGTGGATTAGACAGGTCTGAACAGTTTTGCACTGGAGCGTGCGAGCGTAGTAGAGCGTACTCAACCTCACCCAGTTGTTGAACGAGGCAACCAGAGTCCCTGAAATCGAGCCACACAGCCAACACACAGCTTGTGGAATTCCAATGTGGAATGTTATATCTTCTTATTAATTAAGTTACCTAGACAGTTCAGCAAAGCCATCGATTCGTTTCCGAAGCACTTTTTAAACTAAATGTATAATAATAAGACCTATGCCGTTACAGCGTCCACAGGCATGAGATGGCGGGCAACATTCTAATGCGAATACCTCACGGCAGAATACCTCAAATGTACAACCCACTCTGCCACAGCACAAGCTGAGTAGCGACTAGTTTTTAGAACCTAAATCATTTATTTTCATATAATGTTTATCTTTTAAACGTCAAAAATACCTACATACCTACGTTTGTAGAATTCACACGGAGCGGTGAGCATAAAAATTGAAGAGTCCCGTATGGTATGCCAATCTGGTGCCGGCGATAAAATTATATTATTTTTGAAAAACAGCTTATGGACTCAAATCAACATTTATTACGTACATATTTATCTCTATATATGTACATATATTGAATTCTATACTTATGGATATATATCCATGTTATCATGTTAATAATTAACTGATTCAGTAATAATCTCTCAAAATTATAAAAAAAAAGATTTGTATATTTGTAACGAATAAACTCAAAAACTACTGGACCGATTTTCAAAATTATTTCACCATTAGAATGCTACATTATCCCTGAGTAGCATAGGAAATATTTTACTCGCTTTTTCCCATGGGAAAGGGAACTACGCGGGTGAAATAGCATTCTAATGGTGAAATAATTTTGAAAATCGGTATAATAAATAATGCTACACACCACACCGTCTAACTAGTCTGAAACTAAGCAAAGCTTGTACTATGAACAGCAGATGTTTGATAGTATTCTTAAATACATTTTTTTTTAAATACATACTTATCCTTCATAGAATAATACCAAAACACATGACAAATATCTGCAGAACAATTACAATCATTTGTCTTGTGGCGGGAATTGAACCCGGACGTATCAGTCGGCTATTAGACCAACTGAACCATGGCAGAGAGTATTATTATATCTATTCAACTCTATAGTAATTTCCACAGAAATCCCCATGTGAAGAATTCACACGGAACCAGTAGGCTTTGAAACATAGAAACTGAACAGTACCGTATGGTATTCCATTATGGTGCCGGCGATGGTCAAAGCAAGGCGTGACCTCGAAGGCGTGAGAACAAAGTACAGCCCATAGAGCAAGGTTAGCTGTAGACGAGTTTAGTAGGAAACTACTAGCACATGATTTTAAACCTTAGAGTTGTAGTTGTATGTCTTTATTAAAATATACGGAATCGGTTTTTTCTCCCCCAGTCCCGTATTTGACATATTTATTCAGAATTCACTTGAAGACTTTAGTTTTAATACAGCCTAAATTTTAATTAAAAATAGTAACATAGTTAAATCACTATTTCTATATTTCACTTGTTTAATAGTTAAAGCATCTTCTGTAATAATTGTCTAATACATGTCACCTTTATATAGTTTGAAAACACGCTAAAGTATACATCTCACTTTTTAAAATTTTATTCGAGAGTACCGATGCATGTACCTACAAGTCAAAATTCACGATGCTTGAAGTTTATTTGATAAGCAAACAATGTAAAGCTCTTTGTCTAAATACTTCTCTCGTCTAACAATGTCTTTAATATTGACTAATCTGAGAACTCCCCCTCCTAGCCGCAGGTGACCTCACGCCCCCTGACCACATTACTTAGACAGTAACGAAGGCCTACAATACATCAAAGTAAGTACTTGCCTATTTGAAAAAAGTTGCGAAAGTTTGCTTGTCCACTACGGCTTAGTCCGCATTTTTTTTCTTATACGAATAAATGACGAATCAAGCCCAAGGCCCACCTGATGTTAAGCGGTAACCTCTACCTATTACAACTGCAAAACCGCGGTAAACACGTTCACTAAGCACGTGACCAACGCTGTACCGCATTGCGCCCGTCACCCTGAGACATAGAGTTGTAAGGTCTCACATGCCCCTAATTTCCCCGGCCCCCTTACCCTTCAAAACGGGACATAGCAATGCAGATATTATTGCTTGGCGGCAGAGTTCTACTACGTTTCAAATGTATTAACCTATTCTCTCCTCTAAATTCATTCTCATTAAATCATGTGATGATGATGATTCAAAGAAGCAGAGACAAATATTTGTCTCTGCTTAAGGTATTGAATAATAAAATACATTCATTTATTTCTCACATAAATAGGTTACCTACTAATTTTAACCTTGTTTTGTGAGTGCCTGTAACACAATTCAACAGAGCTCCGGTGGTTGTTCAAATTTGTTAAAATATAATCACATAGCTGATATCGAAATAAAAAATAAAAAGATATAAAAAAGAATTAAAGAATCATCATCATCATTCCAGCCGTAAAATGTCCACTACTGAACAGGCCTCCCTCTTGGATCTCCATGAGGGGTAGCTGCCATACTCACCACGCTTGGCAAGCGGGTTGGCGAGCGCAGTACGGGATGTTGATACACGGAAAGACGCTGCTGCCCATCTTCCGGAGGTGTCCCTTAGCAGGCTCTTACTGCATTCATGGGCATGAGAAGAGGGGTAACATTCTACTCCCGGCACCCCACGGCTATTCGGCAATAATGTGAATAAACATATTTTTTTATAATATAATATTGTTTCACTTTCAAAATGAACGTGATATATACTATTAATTTTGTAAAAACGTGGATTCCCGTTTTTACAAAATTAATTACAATTTCTACGAGTAATTACTCACGTAGTATTGCGCCTACGCGCGGACGGGCAATCAATCCCATGATGATGATTTTCTTGAAAATCGAAACGTGTCGGAATAATTTTCGACGTTACAATACTACGTGAGTAATTCCCGTTTTTACAAAATTAATAGTATATCTCACGTTCATTTTGAAATTGAAACAATATATATTATAAAAAAAAAACAAAAAGGTAAAATATATATTGATTCAGCATTACGAATTAAAACAAGCGAAGCATTGCTTATTTTCTTCAAAGCACCTATTCATGTTTATATGTAGACTATATATAATATATAAAAAATTAAAAAAAAATGTTAACATCAAGTTAAACAATACAAGTCTGTTAGTATTAACTAACAAAAATTGTACTAAAGGACGTACAGGTAAGGAGAGAATTTAACAAGAATTCTACCGAACCTAACGTCAATTCTATTATAGCCGACCTCATTAGAAAGGGTTAACGTTTCTCAGCGACACTTATTGATGATCACCATACGTCATCACATCACCCTTGCAACCATACAACTGTATTTAAAACAAAGAATACCGCACTTTATTATAATGACTATTGAGTTGATATTGGGTAAGAAGGTTTCCTGTGAGAAGGCTAACAAAAAAGGTGCAGCCTTGGACTTTGTTTTAAAGTTCAAGGAAGATGATAAAATTTATAGTTTCCTATCTTTTTGGATTGTAGCTCTCCATTTTCATAAATTTTACGTACGTCATCACGTAAGTAGGTAATGTAAACTAAGCGAGGTCAGACAACCACAACTATACCTACAAGAAAGATTAGGATTTTCCTATTATGAAAAACCTAACTTAAGTCTTAACTTTTTTTTTAAACCGCTAATCATCGCGTATTTCCCACATTGACCTATCTCAATTTAAATACTCTGTGCTAGATATAATCATTATTGTTCAGAGATTTCAGAGATTTTCGAAACGTAACCTAAAAAACCTTTTTTTACGCTTTATAAAATAAATTAACGTCACGAAATCGTAACGAATTAATATATCCATGAAGTTATTCTACGAGTCTTGAGCGGCCGCGAGGCGTTACAGGCGTAAGGTTTGGTTCCGTACAGATACATATATAATGTTGGATTTGTCACAAATTTAACAATACATTTGCAATTTTTAAGTTCCCGTATTTGTTCAAAATATTAAGGTCAAACACATCCGAAACCGTCTAGGCAGATAGAGTGGTACAGGTGCTCAATAAGGCTAACAATGTCCTCTTTTTTACAATGTCCCAGATACTGCAGAGTCCGCGTGACTAAACATTGACGTTACTAATTTTGTATAAATCATCTATACAGATGTGACTGGCCAATTAACTTATTCAAAATACATTCATCAATATTTTCTCAACTCGACATAACGTTGAACCGCAATACTTAGCTTCAGAAAACCTAATTCATAGTGGTTTTATTAATCCTGAAAATAAGTTAAGTTATAAAGCAATTGGCAGAATTGTCTTTTTTAAACTTTCGCGATCCCAACACATTATTAACATACATATAACCGGGTAATTATCGCGTAAATTACCTTTATTATTTCCCGACGTTTCGCTTGGATCGCACCAAGCATGGTCCCGGGAAGACTGACGTATTGGAGGTACCGAAGCAAAGCGAAGGCGTTAGTAAATAATAAAGGTAATTTACGCGAAAAATACCCGGTTATATATGTATATGTTAACAATTGGCAGAATTCAATACAGTTTATTATTAGTGTAGTACATTATTTTAACAAATATGTACGTAAATAAATATTTTTGGAAAAAAGATGATAAGTACAAAACGAACTGATTGTGCTCTGATGCTACAATGGGCCGTTAAATTTCAGTAAAAAAAAAGGGTTTCCTACTAAAACTAATAGCATCTATTAGTTTTAGTTGTAAACACTGCCTAGCGAGCGGACGTTACAAAATTTATGTCATTGTCAATTGTATTTCCACTACTAGTAAATTAAACGCTAACACCATCTATTAGGCTGCACAGAATATTTTTGTAATTATTTTCTTTATAAAAAAAACGCGTCATTCGACATTGTACAACCTACGGTCCCCTAAATTATACTCGTACAAGAATTACCTCAATCAAGTTAGTGCCGGTCAGACAAGGTGCTTGACAGACTTTTTATTATTTATTACATCATTTAATTCGTGTTTTGACGCATACGTGATGTCAATATTTTGTCACGAATCCCATTTGCCGCGACGTGAACTAATGAGATCATTAATTTGTTTCTAACCAAATTAACTGAGCGGTGCTGTTCTAATGTTTTGTACACGGTATACTAAGCGCGTCAGATGTTAATATTGCCGACGCGTGAAGCGGAACGAGGTGTTAATTCACACCTGAGAGTCAAATGGACTATGTCATTCACAAAAAGTATGCTGCATTGCCGTGGGGTACCGGCAGAAGAGTGTTTCCCCTTATCTCTTGGCCGTGGATGATGTAAAAAAGAAACTGCCAAGGGATATCTCCGGAAGATAGGCAGCAGCGTCACAGATATCATAAGAATTTTGAATTATTTATGTAAGTAGAACCACAAATATATTCCTCAAATGTCAAGAAATTACTGCCAGTATAATTTGGGTTAAACTGATTGGATTTAGGATAAGCCTTGGTTCCCTGGGTCAGTGCACGATGTTTAGCTATAAGCTACTACTGGTCATGTGTACCAAATGCAACCAGTACATTTTACACTTTTACATTAAGTAAAACAAACAATGGTTGTTTTCATGACATCATGCTAAAATATATAAATAAATAATGCTGGACCTAGATGGGGCTGTGTTTAGTCCCATCTAGCCCCAAAGTAAGCAAGGCTTATGTTATGGGTACCAGATGGTTAATATACTTTCATAATTTTTTTGTATTAACATACTTATCATACCTACATTGAAAATACCCAGACCAGCGACAAATATCACCTGGATACCCAACGAAACTGATTTATTTAGAAAAACCGGGATCAATCATATTTTAAAAGCACCAACGAACTTTATTCAGAACCACAAATATTTTCCCCAAATGTCAAGAAAGAAATTTCTTACTATAATTTTGGTAATTCTGATTGGATTTCGGATAAGCCTGCGGTTCCCTAGGCCAGTACACGATGTTTAGCTATAATCGCTTTCCACGCCCCCCAGTCACGCAAGATCGCGTTCCGAACTCACAAACCAAACTTATAACTCACCTTCTAATACATACCATTTGGAATCAGTGTTTGTTCCGAAGATATATAGGGAATATTAAGTTATTACTTACCTGTGTGTCTAGGCGAAAATCAATATTTGTATAAGGGACTGTGTTGTAAAACACTTTATGAAATCGTGTAGATAGTCGTAACTAGTAGTTATTAATAGTAGGTATACATACATACACGGTTCTAAAGTACCAAAATATACCTTATTAGAAAGTTAAATACATATATTAAACTTTGAATCATTTATCTTTAAGAACCAAGCAACGTTCTATAGCGCTATGATCAAGACAAAAAAGATACGCAACAAATAAAAAGATAGAACAATTAATTATAGACCCTAAATTGATGTCTAGATTTAATACATGTACCTACCATCATATGTAAATTCGTAAAACATAATTGAGGAAAGAAGAAATAATACAATAATATAGTACCTCTAGTACTACTTAAAGGTCCGCGCTAATATCGTGTACCAAAGTGGAAGCAGTCGCAGCTTTATGTTGCTCCGCTCCTAGAATAGGACTGGAGCAGTGCTGGATTTCAGTCATAATCATAATCATAATCAATCATTTATTTGCCAGAATACATAAAATATCACAGTAACAGATCTTAGTGCTAAACGTCAGTACATGTATTCGGCCTGCATGCAGGCGTGCAAATATTAAAAGAATTTAATTTATTTAATAATCTAAATATTCAATTATATTATAAAAACAATTACACATTAACCAATCATTAATTTTTCTCTTAAATATATTTCCAATTAACACCTTAAGCTCTTCCGGTAATTTATTATATATCAGTATACACATATTATAAACATTTTTTTTATATAAATATCTTTATGGCGAGGAGGTTGATACAGTAAGTTTTTAAATTTGGCTCTCTTCTGTCGGGTCACAACTTCACTCCGTCTTTTAAAATGAGATGGATGTGCTTTCACAAAAGTACAGATTTCTTTTATATACATACATGCAAGCGGTAATATATTACATTTTTTAAAAAGAGGCTTGCAACTATCTAAAAACCAAGCATTGTTTAGAACTCGGATACATCGCTTTTGAACCTTAAAAACTTTTTCTACGTCCACTGAGTTACCCCATAACAATAGCCCGTAACTTAGGATTGACGATACATGTCCATGGTATGCAGCTATGGCCGCATCAAAAGATATAGTTTACCGAACTCTTTTAAGGGCGAAGATAAACCTGCTAAGTCTTTGGCAAACAAAATTAATATGATCTTTCCAGTTCAAGTTAGTATCTAAAGTAATTCCTAGAAATTTACACGAATTTACTTCACAGATTTTTTCATTATTATGGCATATGTCAAGATTTAGAGATTTATTATTGTATGAATTAAATTGCATTACCTTTGTCTTATTAATATTTATACATAAGTCTGCTCCTTATTGGGTGACAAATCAATAAAATTTAACAGACACAGTGTGCGCTGTACCTACCAGGCTAAGACACGTCTTACCTGCTCTGTGGACACATCACGTGGAAATAGCTCTAACCTTAAACTATCGTAAATACATAGACGAGGATTTATCTTGTCTAAGATACATAATGCTCAAAAGATAATATAAAACTACGTTTGATGCACTATAGTACAATGATTTTTCTAAACATAAATATAATATTTAATGTTAGTGGTAATGTGATGCTATAACATAAAAATACTACGAACTGATGTGTAAAACGTTTATTAATTTTGTTAATGCCCAATTTACTTATTCAGGTAGTACAATCAATAGTTTTAAAGAACCGATACTTAACGTTCCTCAGGAATACTTATTTTTAAAACTATTATTATGATAATCTAGGTAAGTACCTATATTTGCGTTTATGTATCTTATTAGAAAGTAAAATTTAGTAGGTAATCTTTGAATCATTTATCTTTATAAACACTGTTTTACATTTATCGCGCAATGTCAAATCTGTGGCAATGAGCCGTTTTCACTAAAAAGGAAATAAATATTTACTACTGAATCTAATAAGCTAGCGAGCGGAGTAAGCAAGATTACAACAGACCTGTCATTGTCAATGAGCCGTTTTCAGTAACAAAACAAAAAGAGTTTTCAACTAAACCTAACAGATGGAGCTGGCAAGCGGAGTAAGCAAGTTTGTGATTAATCCTGTCATTGTCAAATTGTGCCTACCAGTAAAAGAAAATTAACGCCATCTATAAGGTACGAGGTAACTATTTTTGAAGTTTTTACTTTTTAATGAAAACGCCTCATTGTGTTTACTAACAGACCAATAATAAATACTAGAGCCATATAGCCGGCTGTAGGGAACTATTTTTGATGTTCTTTCATGAAAACTCCTCAATAACAAGATCTTACCTCCTTGAATTGGAATTATCGCTAATCGAGTATCTCCGCTTACCTAGTATAATGTAGTATCTACAAGTATATTATTAAAATATTCATTAAAATACATGAACCTATTATCAGATATCGTTTTTACCTTCCATGCTAGTTCCTTACCCGTGTAAAAAAACTGTCTAACGTCAAAGAATATGATATATTATATAAATTTTAAATCACTAATACCAGTATCGTTCATCCAGAGGGTTTTGCTTACCTATTATGTATCTACGAGTAAATAATCAAAATATTCAGTAGAAACCCTAACCTTGTTATCAGGTATCGATTTTATCGATCGTCGCCATTGGCCACCATCGTCCAATAGTAACGGTCGATCGGAGATACCGATCGAACTCCATCCATAATTACCTAATTCCACCTGCTATAAATTTTATTCGTCTCAGACAAAAAGTTTATAATTTCCTTGCGGCCAATAGGAAAAAGTTTATTAAGTTTTGAAAAAAAGTGATAAAAAACAACGCAAGCGCAGAGGGCGGGTCGCGTCCGCCGCGGCTCGGTTTCAACTCGAGTTGTTTATAGTTTTAAAAACAAAATATATTATCAAGGTGTACTTGCCATGTTTTTTCCCATCGCTCTGTTTGTGTTATAGCTTGAAGGTAAACTCTCCCACTAGATATGACTGGTATTTATTTAACTACTAGCAACTTACCGCGGTTTCATCCACGTAATTCCCGTTCCCGTGGGAATACGAGGATAAAATATATGTTATGTTACTCGCTTATAACGTAGCTTTCCATTAGTGAAATTATTTTTAATATCGCTTTATTGGTTTAGGCCGTGGGGTAGAGTCTGCTAAGGGATTCGTCCGTAAGATGGGCGGGAAGCAGCATCTTTCCGTGTATCTACATCCTGTACTGCGCTCGCCAACCCGCCTGCCAAGCGTGGTGAGTATGGCAACAACCCCTCATGATCAATGAGGGAGGCCTTTGCCCAGCAGAAGACGTCCTACGGCTGGATGGAAGAGAACTGTTTCAGATGTGAAAGCGTAACAAACAAACAGACTCACATTCACATTTACGACTCGTATAACATTAGTTAGGATCTTGCATTACGGAATGTACTTTATTTGCTGAGCATTAAAAGCAGCTCTACCAGTAAATCCAGTTATTACAAGCCGCCTTAAGCTTAGTCCCATCAATCGTCTGCGAATACATATGCAGATGCTCCAGGGCTGCTATAAACCAATTAGATCGAAAAGCTACCTAGCAACTAAAGACTGATGGGTTGGAAATGTTGTAAATTATTGTAAATTACAGATGATTGACCGATTACGAGCCCCGAAGGTTCCTGAGTTCTTATGAATGAGAGCAGACGCGTAATAGCATCGGTTTCGATTCGGCGATGCTTATTATATTAAGTGGGGACTGAAGCTTGGTGACGAGGTAATGGTACGTAATAATAGAGTTGGAGCTTGTATACTGGTTTCCCATAACTTGTTTCGGCTGTAAATGGTTCGTGACATGGCGCTATATGCTTTGTGGTTTTATGTGGATGCCTTTGGCCAAAGTGCGAATAAATAAAAAAACAAATTTGATTCGATGTACATAGTTGGAATAGGAATTTTAGATGTTCGTTTTTCAATGTTTAAGAATTTTGAATAGGTTCATGTATTTTTCTTTTCATCAATAAAGCATTATGTAGGTACGCCAAAATTTATCTGTTCAGGTTGATCCCACTCATTAAAACTAAGTCATCACTTATCCCGCTTGAAACTTAATTTGAAGCGGGCTGTCTACTGCGATATGCGTTGGCTCATATTGTGACTCGCAAGCGTTACCTTATTGCCGTGGGGTGCCGGCAGTAGAATGTTGTCTCTCCTCTCTTGCCCGTGGATACAGTATGAATCAGTCAATGTATACCTCTAGAAGATGGGCAACAGCGTCTTTTCGCGTATCATCGCTCGCTAACCCGTCTGCCTGCCAAGTGGCTAATATGGCAACAATCCCCTCATGGTCTTGGAGATCCATGAGGGAGGCCTTTGTCCAGCTGTGGACGTGGACAGCACTCCTACGGCCAAGATGATGAAGCCTTACATTGCTGGCTTTGATTGTAATTTTTCTAAACAATTCTAAACATGTCAAAATATGTTACTAATGTCATTCGAGCTCACATCTCTATGTATCATCATTCCAGCCTTTAAACGTCCACTACTGAACACAGGCCTCCCTCATGGATCTCCATGAGGGGTAGTTGCCATACTCACCACGCTTGGCAGGCGGGTTGGTGAGCGCAGTATGGGATGCTGATACACGGAAAGACGCTGCTGCCCATCTTCCGCAGGTATCCCTTAGCAGGCTCTTACTGCATCCACGGGCATGAGAGGAGGGGTAACATTCTACTGTTGGCACCCCACGGCATATGTATACACCCCCCGATTTCAGATTGAATCTCACTAACATTATAAAGCCGAAAGTTTGTTTGTATGCAGGTTTGTTACCTCTTCACGCAAAAACTAGCGTACGTATCGAGCTGAAATTTTGCACACGTATAGATGTTGACTTGGATTAATACATAGGCTATTTTTTATCCGAGTACAACGCATACGAAGCGGCGGGCACAAGCTAGTATTCTATATTAATAAAATATTCAATATGAACTCTACCTATTAATTTACTAGGTACTAGTCTTTTTTAAACTTTCGCGATCACAACACATTATTAAAATATTATTAACGTCGGGAATAAAATAAAGGTAATTACGCGATAAATACCCGATAATCCCATATTTTACTAGGTACTGACTTAACCAGAGTGTAAAATGGACTCTACTAACAAAAGCTTTACAGGACTTGATATCCTAGATGAAAGTTTTACTCATCATTTCAGCCGTAAAACATCCACTGCTGAACACAAACCTCCCTTATGGATCTCCATGAGGGGAAGTTGCCATACTCACCACGCATGTCAGGCGGGTTGGTGAGCGCAGATGAGGATGTTGATACACGGAAAGACGCTGCTGTCCATCTTCCGGAGGTATCCCTGCATCCTCTTACTGCATCCATGGGCATGAGAGGAGGGGTAACATTCTACTGCCGGCACCCCACGGCACGAAAGTTTTATTACGCACCCAAGAAAAGGCGGCAAAATCTTTACCTCCAAAAAGATCCTCTAATAAAGTTAAGTAGATAACCTGCCAGGGCCGGTCCCTGAAGGGTCATCCCTTTATTTCTGCAACAATCGCTAGGAAATTGATATTGATGTGGAAAGGGCCAGCTTTCCATAAAAATAGGGTTTATTTGAATAAAGGATCGGCCGCTCGTGGAAGACTTGACGTGACGGCACAGAATATTAGCAGTAACTACATGTGACGGTCAGGGGACCTATTTTGACTTGTGTGACTTGATCTTTATTATCGATCGACCAAAAAAATGTTATTTAGTCATAAGATCTTTCGAGAATCTATAATAATGTCACTTATTAGAAGAAAATTTAAATATATTTTTAATCAGCGTGCAATAAATTTGGCCATAGCACGTAGTTACTGCTAATATGCCGCGGGGTGCCGGCAGTAGAATGTTACCCCTCCTCTCATGCCCGTGGATGCACTTAGAGATACCTCCGGAAGATGGGTAGGTAGCAGCGTCTTTCCGTGTATCAACATCCTGTACTGCGCTCGCCAACCCGCCTGCCAAGCGTGGTGAGTATGGCAACACCCCTCATGGAGATCCACGAGGGAGGCCTATGTTCAGTAGTGGACGTTTTATGGATGAAATGATGATGATGATGATGACTGCTAATATTCTGTGCCGCCATGTCAAGTCTCCGCAAGCCGCCCATCCTTTATTTAAATATTCTCTATTTTTATGGAAAGCAGGCCCTTTCCACATTTATATTTTGTTTTTTTTTTATAAATTAAAGTTTGACGACCTCTGTGGCGCAGCGGGCGAAGGTCCGCCTGCGACGCAAGGGGTTGCGGATTCGATTCCCGCCTCGGGACAAATGTCTGTACGATCTGCAGATATTTTGTTCAGGGTGCTCTGGGTGTTTTTCTATATATAATAAAAATATCTATGTATGTAGTATAAATGTATTAAGTATATCAGTCATCTGGTACCCATAACACAAGCTCTGCTTAGCTTGGGGCCAGATGATGCTGTGTGATGTGTCCAGCATTTATTTATTACAAAATCCAACTAGTGCAAGAACTAAAGCCACACGATCACTTAGCAAGCCGTAGATTCGGTGAATGGGCCCAAAACATGATTGCCGTTGATCCCGATTTTCATAAGCGAATTTTGTTTAGCGATGAAGCTCACTTTTGGTTAACTTGATACGTCAATAAACAAAACTGCCGTACTTGGAGTGAAGATAATCCTCAAGTGTATGTTGAGATACCGTTACATCCAGAAAAACTGACTGTTTGGTGTGCTTTAAGGGCTGGTGGAATAATTGGTCCGTACTTCTTTAAAAATGATGCTGGCGAGAACGTTACAGTCAATGGTGACCGCTATAGAGCCATGCTTACTGACTTTTCGTTCATCATTTGAACAACCATGTTGTGCAGGAGCTGTGGTTTCAACAAGACGGCGCAACATGTCACACAGCTCGTGCCACAATTGAAATATTGAAGGAAACGTTTGGTAACCGCATAGTTTCACGTTTCGGACCCGTGAATTGGCCTCCAAGATCGTGCGATTTAACGCCGCTTGACTATTTTCTATGAATTCGCTAATCTACGCCGATAAACCCGAAACGATTGACCACTTGGAGGACATTATTAACACATATTTAAACGGGTATTTATTGCGCTATTTACCTTTATTATTGCCCGACGTTTCGACAGGATTGCACCCATCGTGGTCCCGGGAAGACTGACATGTTAGAGGTGACCGCAGCAAAGCGAAGGCGTCTTTTCAGACTACCCTCACTTGGTCTTCATAAATATAGTAACTGCGGTCACCTCTAACGTCTTCCCGGGACCACGATGGGTGCAATCCTGTCGAAACGTCGGGCAATAATAAAGGTAAATAGCGCGATAAATACCCGTTTAAATATGTGTTAATAATGTGTCGTGATCGCGAAAGTTTAAAAAACACTTGGAGGACGACATTCGCCGCGTTATTGTCGCTATACAGTCACAAATGTTGGAAAAAATCATCGAAAATTGGACCTCCAGATTAGACTACGTCCGAGCCAGCCGTGGCGGTCATATGCCGGAAGTCACATTTAAATTATAATGCCAGAAGATTATCTTTCGAATTAAGTAAATTTCATATCAATTTTAAAAATCATCTTTGTTTTATTCCATTTTCAAAGTTCTATAGCTCTATAATGTATCTCTATAAAAAACACCCTTTATAATGTATTATGTGTATCAGTCCCCATAACACAACTCTAACACGCTCTGCTTGGCTTGGTGTGAATTGTCCATCATTATTTATTTATTTTTAATATTCTAGCGATTTTGCAGAACTAACGGGAGATAAGTCATTAAAACCGCTCGTTTCGAGCGAAAATTGTGTCAAACATACGTCAAGACAACGAACACGAGCTCTCTAAGTCATACGAGCGAGAATAGGGTCCCAGGATGCATTAAGATTCTTGTTTTACCCTCTAACACCCAAACCCTTTTTCAATGGGCTGATGCTTTTGCCTGCAGACACAGACAGTTACATATCTGTCTGACAAACTAAAGAATAGTCTAGATTGTGTTTGTGTTGGTGTTTAACCAGATTTTAGGTATAGCATTTTAAAGAAATGAAAAACCTTATCAAAAATTTACAATTCCGTTGGGATTCCAACCCGCGTCCCTCAAATCGCTCAACAGTTAGACTATTCAGTTATAAAATTACATGATTTTTAGAAGACAGGTCAAATCTCAACTATTTGTAGACAACATCTTGATATTGTCTAGACCCGTCTGGGTTTCGTAGCGCTTAAATAACTCTGAAAACGTTAATTTTTGTTAGCTTCCATTTCCTTGAAATGTTCATCCTAAGCGCAGTTAAACACTATAAACATTACAAAATTAACCTTTAAAGGAAACACAACACGTAGTACGTGGTCGCAGACTGGGTTAACGAGTCTTTTCTTTCGAAAACTGGACAGCATAGATACAGTTTCTCTATGAAATAGATTCAATAGGAACCAAATAAAATTTTGTAATTTACAGAACTCATTACCACAAACAAAGCCGATATTTCTAGAAATATCGATAAATAATAGGCGTGACATTGGACACGTTCGCGACCCCCGCGGGAATCGAACCGGGGACATATGGCAGCCCCGGGATTAGTTTTACCTCATTTCATGGAACTTTTGTCATGCCCTTTGGAAATAGCAGGCTATGCATTTAAAAGAGGTATCTATGTATTTTGAAGAGATACTGCTTTTAGTACTTGTAGAAAAGGCTACGAAAAGGTCGCGTTTAGCTGTTGTTCCATTTTATTCTACTAACTGTTGGTTTTCCTAAAATGTTAAAATGAAATAAAAAAATAAATTGAGACGAGTTTTAAATTTATTCGCTTCAAGGGAAATTCGAGACAGAAGCGAACAAAAAACCTAACGCGTTCGTTTTCCATAACTTTTTTTGGCTCCTTTTTAGGATTTCGTAGTAAAACAAGAAACCCATAAAGTTTCGCTTTCAAATCAAATCAAAATATTTTTTTAATTCAACAAAGTAACATCACATCCAAATTGGCACTTTCATATAACATTACATTAAAAACACACACAAAATAATAAAAGGAAAATAAATCAATAGTCTGAATTAAATTACAACAAAAAATAAAAATCTATCAAATAAATATAAAATATCTGTACTTATTATTGTTTGACATAATGTGAATCAAGTTGCAGTGATTCAAGTAGGTACAATATTTTTTTTTCTTTATAATATATACAAAATTTTGCTTTATCTGTCTGTCTGTCTGTCCTTCCGTCCATCCGTCCGTCACCGGCTTTGACACAAGAGACTAAATCCCAAAAAGCTGTAATTTTGCATGGATTTATAAAGTAATAACGCCGACATAAAGCTACAAAAAATTTGGGGTACCTCCCTTACGTGTATGGGATTTTTTGAACTTATTTTTCGATTTTCACATCGTGTGAGTTTTACGATTTTTTCATCGTGTGGGTTTTTTATTTTCTCATTGTGTGGGGTATCCTTAAATAGGTATTTTAAAACCAGTTAGGAGTAAATATTTCGATATATATTTTTAAGTTCCGTTTGCGAAATATTAAAGTTTTACTTTTTTTGATGCGTCATGTTATTCCAAAAAGTATTTCAAATCAATATGAAGATTATTTTTTTACAAAATGAGTTAATCCTAATAGATTGTAATCATTCAACATTTGCTTTTACTAAACTAACATTAAAATTGGTTCCTTCAAAACTGCTCCAAATACTTCGTTGACTTTTATTTTAAAACTGTCCTCTATTCCCAAGTACCTTAAGGTTTATATTTTAAAAACAGCACCATGAATAGGATGTGCGTGTCATCAAGTTTGTCAATAGCTAGCACAAACAACGGGTTGAGAAAGACTGATCACTCAATGTACGCAACTCAAAGAAAAGACAAGAATATTCTTAAGCTGTTTGATAAGATTGTTTGCAAGCAAATGACAAGTGGGGTACAGTTTACGATATAATACAATATTGATAATTTTACAAGGATACGCAATAAAATAAACTGTTATTTTTAGGGTTCCGTACCCAACGGGTAAAAACCGAACCCTATTACTAAGACTCCACTGTCCGTCGGTCTGTCCGTCTGTTATGTCTGTTACCAGGCTGTATCTACCGTGATAGCTAGATAGTTGACATTTTCACAGATGATGTATTTCTGTTGCCGCTATAACAAAAAATACAAATAAACTAAAAACAGAATAAAATAAATATTTTAAAAGGGCTCCCAAACAACAAACGTGATTTTTTGTCGTTTTTTGCTCGATATTAATAACGGCAACAGGTAGACGCTTGAAAGAACAAGTTGTCAAATAATGGAACGGAACCCTTCGTGTGCGAGTCGGACTCACACTTGTCCGGTTTTTTTATTTTGTATTTAAATACGCACCCAGACACGAGTTGGAAAATTTCCTAAATCATCTAATATACTGTGAATGTAGGTACCACCGATTTGTCCCTATTGATTCTACAGGTCGTCCACGGCTATGCCACATGGAGGGAAAGAAGTTTCTAGAGTAGTAGAACTTTATGTAAAGAGTTCATCCGGGTTCTACCACCATATTCTACTTATTTCTGCCGCAAAGCAGTAATGTCTACATTGATGTGTTTCGGTTTGAAGGGTAAGGGGGCTGGTGAAACTACAGGCACATGAGACCTTACAACTCTATGTCTCAGGGTGACGGGCGCAATGCAGTGCAGCGTCGGTCACGTGCTTAATGACCGTGATTACCGCGGTATTGTAATTGTAATAGGTAGGTTACCACCTAAAAAAAATTATAAACGCTTATGAACCGATTTGAAAAATTCTAATATATCCCATTTCACTAATCATCATACTTACCTACATTGAAATGAAATAAAATAATGGTAATACGCCGTGAGGTGCCGGCAGTAGAATGTTACCCGTCCTTTCATGCTCGTGGATGCAGTAAGACAAGATACCTCCGGAAGATGGGCAGCAGCGTCTTTCCGTGTATCAACATCTCATACTGCGCTTGCCAACCCGCCTGCCAGGCGTGGTGAGTATGGCAGACTACCCCTCATGGAGATCCATGAGGGAGGCCTGTGTTCAGTAGTGGACGTTTTATGGCCAAAATGATGACGAGCTCTGTGGCACAGCGGGCGAAGGTCCGCCTGCGACGCAAGGGGTTGCGGGTTCGATTCCCGCCTCGGGACAAATGTCTGTACGATCTACAGATATTTGTTCAGGGTGTTCTGGGTGTTTTTTCTATATATAATAAAAATATCTATCTATGTAGTATAATGTATTAAGTATATCAGTCATCTAGTACCCATAACACAAGCTCTGCTTAGCTTGGGGCTAGATGATGCTGTGTGATTTGTCCAGCATTATTTATTTATTTATTTAATGATGAAAATGAATGGTAATAGGGTCTACTAACTGGTGTCTATCAAGGCCCTTATTGACATTATTTCTACGTAAATATTGTGCGTATTTTTATGCTATTGTAAGCTCATAAGTATCATAATATACATACATAAAATACTCTGGATCTGCAGAAAATTTACAGCATTATAAATAAATTGAGGGTTTTATGCTCATTATTATATTATTATTATGTTTCAGCCTTTTGTGTACTCAGGGCACCACTGCAGGGCACCTTTCTTTCCTTCTTCCACTCTTCGCGATTCGCGCTGTTACAGGCAAGATCTTAAATGGGTGTCCACTGTCCAGCTCATCGCGCCATCTGCTTCTGGACCTCCCACGTCCCCGGCGTGCATTAGATATGATCCACTTCGTGTTCTTTGCCCACAAATTGCCTGACATGCGGCAGACGTGTCCAGTCCGTAGGTCTACCATAAGTTTTCACAATCTATACTCGTTAGCGACTGTAGTAAAATAAAATATGAAAACTTGTACAGCGCCTCTAGAGGATACTTTGGTACTAAAATACGCAGTAAAGTATACTACAGTGACTGTCGTTTGGGCTTCATTTGCTTAGAATTTGGTACCATTAGTTACAAATCTGGCAGATGTCATAGTAACGTACTATTACTACTGTAGTAACGGCAGGCGATATAACAGTGACAACTCATGGTAGACACACAGTTAAATTTCACATAGTGAATTTTAAATATCGCGTACGTCGCTGTCAACGTCAATTTAGCTAAATAGCAAACGGCAGGGTGATTACGTATCTCGCGACAGGTTTTCCAACAAGCAATTGACAGCAATATTGCTGTCGAATGTCAATTTTGTATAAGAGAACAGCAAGGAATTGACATTTGACAGCAATATTGCTGTCAATTGCCTGTTGCAAAACCTGTCGCGAGATACGTAATCACCCTGCCGGGGAATTGATCGTCGATTGTACAATCGTCGCTGTCAAACGTAAATTTTATATTTACAAAATTTACGTTTGACAGCGGCGATTGCGAGATTTACGCCTGTTGCAAACCTGTCGCGAGATACGTGCTCAGGCTGATTACGTTCGGGAGGAACCTAGGTAAATTGCGCTAGGTATGTATGTAAAATGTTAAAGTTACATAAATAAATTAACCGTAAAATTTTATAAAATTTGGAAATTCACACAAACATTATCCAAATACGGCAGAGTGTTCACGAGCCGCAATACCCATAAAGGCCGGTGCACACCTAATTAACGATATTAAAATACGTCCGCGGCCGCAAACGCGAAGGAGCGTGCTGTTCGCAAGTTGCTACACGGATCACGGATACCGTGGATGAGGTAATAATCTCTTCAAGAGACTCTACATTTTACTATATAGCGCACACCGAAATATATAATAGGGCTCAAATCTATAGAGGTATAAAGACTTGAATGGGTATAGACCCATTTGGTAGAGTGGGGTTTGTTATAGGGATAAATAAAAAGCATAAAAAATAATAATACTGAAAACTACACACTACACCACTACACACGAAACCAGATGAATGGAATAATACCTTTTTCCATACTTTTTTTATTTATAGAAAACACCCAAATCTGAGACAGACATTCCGCAAATAAGGAAAAATTTGTCCCTGGGCGGTGATTGAATCCGCAAGAGACCAGCCACTGAGCCATGACGTCGTCGAAGATATTTGAGGTTCTTACCAACCCATTTCAAGCCCATCCCATTTTAAACGCTGCACTCTTGCATGCAACTAAGTAAGGTAAGTATTTCTAGCCCCTGAACTGTTACGACGTAAGTCTCCATAAGGAACTTTCATGAAAACAGCATTTTACTACAACACATAGAATAGCATAACAGTCTAGACCTATAATTATGAAAAAAATACCTACTCGCAGGACTGAGAAAAACAATTGCTATATATTAGGTCTTTACCTATGAAATTGCCGTTTTGTATGGAATAAATGAAAGTACTTATTTTTCCAAACTTTTTTATTTCTGTTACTCAAAGTAATCACCCATGCAATCAACGCATCTTTGCCAACGCATTGGCAGTTTATTGATGCCCTTCTTGTAAAAATCAGCTGCACGGGAGGCAACAAACTCTTCAAAGGCATTTTGTACTGCCTCTCGGGAATTGAATTTTTTACCTACTTAAAAGTTGTCTAAATTTTGAAAAAAGTAATAGTCGGTAGGTGCAAGGTCCGGTGAGTATGGCGGATGAGGGAGAGCTTCCAACCCCAGCTCTTGCTGCTTAGAAACTGTCTGTTGTGCAGTATGGGGTCGCGCGTTGTCGTGAATCAGCAGTCGGGACGACAGATTGACCAATTTTGACTGGTTGCAGATGTGCAAGCATCTCCATCATTGTCTCCAGTTCTTCACAGTACACATCTGCAGTAATGCTCATGCCGTTTTGTAAAAAAACTGTGGTCAATCACACCCGCACTAGACCACCAAACAGTGACCATCACCTTTTCAGGGGTCATTTTTGATTTAGGGCATTGCTTTGGTGCTGAACCAGGATCTAAACAATTTGTTGAGCGCTTTCGATTGTCGAACAGAATCCATTTTTCATCGCACGTAACAATTCGGTTCCAAATTCCTTCATTTCTTTGTCTGTTGAGCAGCGCGAGACAGGTCTCAACGCGTACGTTGCGCTGGCGATCGTTAAGTTCGTGGGGTACCCATCTATCAAGCTTTTTTACCTTGCCAATTTGTCGCAAATGGATCAATATTGTTTTGATGCTAACATCAAAAGCTGCTGCTAGCTCAGCTGTAGATTGAGTTTCTTTAGCTTCCACAATCGCCTTTAATTCATCATTGTTGACAATAGTCTTCGGACGGCCACGAGCTTCATTTTTCAAGTCAAAATTTCCAGAACGGAACCGGGTAAACTAATAACGGGTTGTGCGTTCCTTTGTACAGATCTCTCCGTAAACGTTTTTGATGTTACGTGCCGTTTGTGTCGCTTTGGTGCTACGACGGAACTCATATTCCATAATTACACGATTTTTTAAGGTATCCATTATGACGAAAAATGTCCAAATGTAATGAAAATACAACGCTAATCAATAAAAAAAAGACTGAGTTTGTAAAAAGAATGTCACGTTTTTAAAACAAAATTAATTTGAATTTAGAATACAAAGCCATGCCAAACTTTTTTTTATTTCAAATTACCAGTACTGAAGAACGGCAATTTCATAGGTAAAGACCTATTATTTTCTATAGTAATTCTTTGTAAAAAAAACGCAAAAACCGGTTCACAAGTTAATTCGTTCACCTCTATAGAAGTTCAGTTAATTCCGAGATCAACGTAGAGGGCCATAAAACGCAAACGCTACCCTCCTTATTTATACGAATGAGAATTTTAAATTAACTGTGTAAAGCATCCCTAGCGGACCCGGCGCCGGCCGTTTGAGGTGGAAGGGCTGTTCCACTTAGCTCTAAATTGTTTTATCACATGTGATTTTATTAGGTAACTTTAAGTTCAAAAGTTCACTAAGTGATGCTGCAATCGATGTGTCAAAAGCCATAGGTGAACAACAAGCGGTTTAAAATACGAAACAAATATTTAATTCTGAACCTAAAAGATGGAGATACCGAGCGGAGCTAGCAAGGTCTTAATCGTTCTGTCATTGTCCATTATGTAACACTAGCGACATATATTAGGTTCTGTACACCTATTTTCATGTTTTTTCGTCTTCAATAAAACGCCTAAATTTAATAAAGTAAACTAAATTTAAAAGTTTGATATTGATCGTTTCATGCGAGTCAGGTAAAAAAATCAACAAAACGTCACTCGGTCGTTATTATTGTCATCATTTGACAATTTATAGCTTAATATTATGAAAATAAGAGCCATAGGTATTTACGATGTTTGACGTCAGAGAAAATATAACAAACTAAAATTACAAGAACTTACATACAAGAACCACTACTCCTAAAAAACCGGATAAGTGCGAGTCAGATTCGCCCACCGAGGGCTCCGTACAAATTTCTGTGAAATGCTTACCAAAATTACCGTGACTGAAACTGTAAAGTTGGGTATTCAAAAAATCAAAAATTGTGTACAAGTACATCTGTGATGTTGGCTTTATAAACAGCGTAATAAAAAATCACGTCACTTATTTATTTGTATTCCTAAGAATGAAGAAAACTTGACTGAGTATGAATTTAAATATATTTCTAACGTTTATGTGTATAATCCGAACCTACGATTAAACATAATTACTTTGCCTAAACAATAAAAAAACTCGCATTAATTGGCTTTCCGTTTCCATTTACTGAAACGAAAATTCTCCCTGTTTTGCAGGGAGCCAAACGAAACAAAGCAAATATTTTACAGCGAGCCCATTATGTCGTGTTCTTGTAAACATGCGCTGATATATCTTGGTGCGGTCACTTCACCCACATTAACGATGTCGCCATGTGTGCGCCGGCCCTTATTGTTCATGGGACATTACAATTAGTTAAGTGTTGGAATGGAATTCAGCAGTGCGTAATATTGTAAAATACATACTTACTGAATAAACACGCAAATATTGTATGTTTGGAAGAATTTGCTCCTGAGCCAGCTGATAAACCAGTTTTAAACGTATTTTTCTGTATTTTTTATGGTGTGCAATAAGGTATTTTGTAAAGTAATGTAATGTATTGTATTCATTACACATATAATACATACATATAATATGATGAAGCAGCAAAAGATCGCAAGTAAAATTTTGAGTGTTATCAGAAAACACTCGTAAGATACTTTTCTATATCAGAAAATGCAAAGTCTCACGAGACACATAAAATAATGAGGGACTATTTATAACTCATAAATCCACCTTAACTTTATAACCTGAGTCAAAGCGGTTTGCACCAATGTTAGAAAGTCCAACATCTGTGTAAAAACTGACAACGAGTGGGTTTAATACATATTATCTCGGACCTTCCGAAGATCTTGTATCTGTATAAAACCTAAGAAGGTAAGGTTTATTACAAATTGGGAAGAAGTCCTCAAATATTATGACTACACCGCAGTGTCCCAAAAGGACTGTCAAAGCTGACACGGGATCAATGATCCATTTTATTGAGTAGCAAGAGTTATGCAGTTACGAGCCCCTGCTAGAGGGCGCCTATCAATCATTGAAGGCTTTTTTGAATTTAATAAAATAAAATTTGTATTTTGTCATCGATGCTCCCTCGCGTTTTGGGCCAGGGTCGCATTCAGAGCTTTATTTCGAACTCCAGCCAAGATTCCTGGGTTTTATAATGAAAACATCATTATGCAGCGTCAGCAACTACGTATTCATGCTGTACGGGACGCTTCAGTGTATTGTTAGATGGATTAGGCTTGCCCAGCACCTGTACCAACCTCTCAGCTTAGTCAGCTATACGTCACAGGAAACATCAGGCAGTAGGTACGTCCAAAGCTAGCTAAGCCGTGGGTTTCCTCACGAGGTTTTCCTTCACCGTTAAAGCACGCGTTGATTGTGCACAATAAACTTTTCAAAGAAGAAAAATCCATTGGTGCAACTCGGATTGAAAGTCGGGGGTGCATACCACTCGGCCAACACGGTTTTTTTGGTTTTATATTAAAACGATGAAAAATTATGTATCACTATTTATCTTTTTTGTTTTTTTGTCCCTTTTCCAAGAAAAAATCCAAGGTAAATTTTCAGTTCCTTCTAAAGATATTATGAAAAATCATAAGACTTTCTAAGATATTCTACAAAGTAATGGCATGATTGAACAATGACGGTTCGTTATTGTATTATTATTAAATATTCATTCAGGATAAACAATTATAACGTTGATGCATCACGTTATCAATCTGACAGCTAAAGTTTCCGCAGTACATAATAGTTTTAACATAACATTAAAAATTTGTTTTACAAACTACGTTTTCTAATTTCACTTTGCTTTATGGTTGTATGTCATATTCTTAGATATAATTTATTTTATAAAACGATGTCAAAGCAAAATTGCCTATTGTTATTGCCTACTTGGCTAGATTGCAATATTCATCATCATCATCATTCCAGCCGTAAAAAGTCCACTACTGAACAGGCCTCCCTCATGGATCTCCATGAGGGGTAGTTGCCATACTCACCACGCTTGGCAGGCGGGTTGGCGAGCGCAGTACGGGATGTTGATACACGGAAAGACGCTGCTGCCCATCTTCCGGAGGTATCCCTTAGCAGGCTCTTACTGCATCCACGGGCATGAGAGGAGGGGTAACATTCTACTGCCGGCACCCCACGGCATTGTAATATTCTCATAGTCTAAATTGTATGCCTTAAATCCAGCCCTGCAACCGAGCAGAAGTTGGCGCGGCGCAATGCAGCGCATCTGTTACCGCCCCTCCCCAGCCCACTCATATGCCACTACACCTGAAGATACGGATCTACCAGTAACTAGGTAAACGATTGCGAAACAATTGTATTTTTACTTGCAAAGGAAATGAAAAATGTTTTGACAGAAAAACATCAGACGTTAAATCCTCGGTTTTACCTTATTTGATAAAATTTAATTTTAACCGTTACGGATGTTTGAGCTACCAATGAGTAATTGGTAAAAACAATAAAATCATCTTTTACATTTTAGGGGAATGAAAATGTGAATGAAACTTTTGCCAATGAACCCAGGTCTAACCAAATTTTATTTAAACTATTAGAACCTTCTCGAACTTTGAAGAACATACATTTTTTTACACACAAATCAAAACAAGACTTTGTTGCTGAGCAACCACACCATAAAGAAAAAAGCACTAATCTCTTAAACAACACAGACATATTTTATGAAGCTAAAATACCAAATTAGTTGTTATGACTAGTATTATCACCTAGTTATTAGTTTTACTAAGACCAATTAACCAGTTTATTCACATAATGGGTTGCCTGGAAGAATTTGCTTTTAGCAATTAGGCCGACGATTTGTACGTGTTTACCTATTTATATTTTATTTTTTAGTTATTTGTGTACAATAATAAAGTGTTTATTTGTATATTCATTGTTGTTTACTTTTGTTCCGAGGTATTAAGGTAACGTTAGAAGTCTAGATAAATAAATAAATAAATAAATAAATAAATAAATAAATAAATAATGCTGGACAATTCACACAGCATCATCTAGCCCCAAGCTAAGCAGAGCTTGTGTTATGGGTACTAGATGACTGATATACTTAATACATTATACTACATAGATAGATATTTTTATTATATATAGAAAAACACCCAGAACACCCTGAACAAATATCTGCAGATCGTACAGACATTTGTCCCGAGGCGGGAATCGAACCCGCAACCTCTTGCGTCGCAGGCGGACCTTCGCCCGCTGCGCCACAGAGGTCGTCAAAGATATCTACCATGCTTTGCTTTTGCCCTACACAACATTATAGCCGTGGGGTGCCGGCAGTAGAATGTTACCGCTCCTCTCACGCCCGTGGATGCAGTAAGAGCCTGCTAAGGGATACATCCGGAAGATGGGCAGCAGCGTCTTTCCGTGTATCAACATTCCGAACTGCGCTCGCCAACACGCCTGCCAAGCGTAGTGATTATGGCATCTACCCATGATGATGAAGATTATAGCAACTGAAAAAGGGCTCGCCGGTGGACACTTGAAAACCTGAATAAAAACTAAGTACACATAGGAATTAAAAAAATATATGCGCTTGATGCAGGCTTTGGAACTAAAGATAACAAGATGGCCACAAGTGTCATGTCAGCTAAACAGTTGACAGACGGTCGAGCATCTGACACTAATGAGATTGAACCCTTTCGTGCACATGTCGCATACGAGCTAAATTATACCTTACCACGCTTGATGGCCTGATATGCCTGCCATGTTTTTACAGGGTTAAAATTCTCTCGGAACACTTCACCGGAAAAATCAGTTCAAGTAAAAAAACAGTTCATACTTCTGCACATTTCAGTGTCTGTAGATATAGGAATATTTTGAGGAATAAAATTGGAACTGGAATTGGTAAACTATGTACTGGGGTTTTGTGTTTAATTACTTACAAGACACATCATCATCATCATTTCAGCCGTTAAAATCCATTACTGAACACAGGGCTCTCTCATGGATATCCATGAAGGGTAGTTGCCATACTTACCACGCTTGGCAGGCGGGTTGGCGAGCGCAGTACGGGATGTTGATACACGGAAAGACGCTGCTGCCTATTTTTCGGAGGACAGATCAGTAAGACACATCTTGGCTTAATTAAAAAATCCGTTATATTCCCAAGTGTTTTTGAGATTTATTTCAACTATTCAAAAGTATCTCTCCTTTGAAGAAAATATTTTTGTTGTTTTTTTAGACATGCCCTATATTGTTTAGGTCTACATAGAGCAAAGAAACATATAACAATATTTTAGAATAATTTCAAGGAAATAAAAAACCCTGCATAGACTATTCATCATTTCAGTCATAGGTCACTGCTGGAAATAGGCCTCACTTATGAATTTCCAGTTGTTGCGATCGGAAGTGACCTGCATCCGCCGTCGACCTGCCGTCTTCACCAGGTCGTCAGCTCATCTTGTTGGTGGACGTCCTTCGCTGCGCTTGCCGGTCCTTGTCCTCCACTCGAAAGCTTTTCGGCCTCATCGGCCGTCTGTTCGAAGAGCTACATGGCCTGCCACTTCAACATTGCTAATTCGTTTGGCTATGTCGGTGACCCGAGTTTTTCTACGTATCTACTCATTTCTAATTCGATCCCATAAAGAAACCCCAAACATAGCCCTCTCCATAGCTCGTTGAGCGACTCTGAGCTTATTCATGAGGCTAATAGTCTCGGTTCCATAATGTCATCACTGCTAACACACACTAAGAGATAAATTATTATTTCTACTAAATCCTAATTTTTTTTGAGATTTTTCATTAAAGTGTTCTTAACCACTACACAAATTACAAACTATAGAAAATAATTATAAAGCTGAATTAGTCATAGGTGTTAAGGCGATTCCAGATCAGACAAACGCGCCGTGAATGCGCCGCACGCGATCCGCACGCACGCAGCTCGCGCGCAACTCGCACGCCTCTACCACAACCGCTTGTGCGCCACTCGCGCGCCTGTCACGCGCCTCTTAAGTTGAAAGGCCAACAAAAGAAGATAGAAGGCTTATTAGTTTGTTTCGTCATAATTGACGCTTAATATAACCTCTTTCTCTCCAGGCGTCAAATATTATTTTCGACAAACATGTACATCTTTCGTCTTCCAAAAAATTGGAATGCTTTTGTAAGTTTCAATGAAGGCTAAGTTATTCCAGCGCAGTAGGCTTTGAGCGCTGCCTCCCTCCACGATCGGGGCGGCCTTGTTCGTTTAGTTAGTCTTTTTATAAATAGTAGGTATAGTTTAGTAACTTTATAATGCGTAATTATTCGTTTTACAAAATTAAAAATTGGGTTTGAGATAAACTAAGTATTGAATATTTTTCTCAATGTCGAGTCCTACTGTCTGTCATTTTTTTTAAGAGTAAACGTGATACTCTTGAATTATTTCTACAAAAACAAGCATAAACTATACTTTCTTTGAAATTTTTTATCATCGGATAAATTCAAAAACATCGTGTTTTGAACCTTAAAACTCAAAAAATTGTATCTTCTATAATATAGTCAAAAATATATGTTGTACATTATATTATAATCCTATATTTTTGACTGATCAAAACAAAAGGTATCTGATCGTATAAAATTAAATCGAAGATGGGCTTTAAAGCGAGTAACCTGGCCTTATATGCAATGATTTGCGAACCGCGCGCGCGCGGTTAGCGGGCGGCTAGCGGGTGGCTAGCGGGCGGCGCGTTTGTAAGATTTAGACCTTATGAATAGACAGCAGGTTCATCAGGAATTCATTATAATGTAGAGGGCTGCACTGTACACAGTACGTATCCACCCAATTAAAATATAATGTAATGTTTCCACCTGCTGACAGGTAGTCACAAAGGAGCCTAATAATGTACCTATAAACATTAACTAACAAAACTAAGTGCCGTGGGGTGCCGGCAGTAGAATGTTACCCCTCCTCATCCCCGTGGAAGCAGTAAGAGCCTGCTAAGGGATACCACCAGAAGTTGGGCAGCAGCGTCTTTCCGTGTATCAACATCTCGTACTGCGCTCGCCAACCTGCCTACCAAGCGTGGTGAGAATGGCAACTACCCCTCATGGAGATCCATGAGCGAGGCCTTACTTAAATTTTACGCCACGATATAGCCTCCTTCATTTTCCTGGCCATACCAAGGTTGCCTGGAAGAGATTGCTCGTAGCGATAAGGCCGCCCTTTGTACTCCTGTGTTGTTTTTTTACCTTATTTCTAAATTGTTTATGTTATTTTAATGTGGTGTGCAATAAAGAGTTATATCTATGTATCTATAAATCTAGCGATCATCGCTGTCAAATGTCAATTCCTTGCTGTTCTCTAATACAAAATTGACATTTGACAGCAACAATCCCCTGTTGCAAACCTGTCGCGAGATACGTAATAACCCTGCGGATTTGAATGAGGCGTTTTCATTAAAAAGAAAAATCGTCTTATATAGTTCCCTCGAACCTTAGATGGCTTGCTTTAACAGTTAGGAAACAATTGACAATAACAGAACATTCAAATAAGATACATAGCAAAAATAATGTTACTATCTCCACATAAACTATCTCCGCTCGCTAGCTGTTAGGTTCAAACAACTTAGATAAGTAGTCTTGTCTTTTTATGTTATGGCTTTTTGTGTGTTGGTTTTACAAAATTCCGCCAGTGTCAAGTTAATTTATAAATTCTTATGTTATTTGGCTGGCCATGTTGGCGGCCATTTCCTATTTGATGGCTTTTTGTGTTTTTCACTTAGATAAGTTTATGACGCTTTCATGTAACTGACACTAGCGGAGTAGTTGCAAGTGGCAAGCAACAGCCGTAAAAAATAAGAAGCAGAAGACGAATGTAATCGCTTTGAAGGTTCCAAGCTCGTTCCAAGCAAGCTCAGATTGGACGGAAGCTCTCTAATTACAGTTTCCTGTAAATTTGCACCTGTCGGTACCTGCGGCTGACGCATCGCCACCTCGCAACTAAAATTAATTACACAAATTGATTAATACTCCGATCCGAAACTTCATTATGGAGAGAAATTATTTTGCACGTTTTTGCTGGTCGATTTGTGGGCTGCTTGCTGCTCGCAAGGTGGTAGCCGTTCATTTACCTTGTACATAGCTACTTAGCTAGTATTATACATAACTAGGCGTTTACGTTCTTGTGCTCCGGTGATAGGTTCAGTAACGACCATAGCTTACGAAACTTGATAGAGCTAAAAAGTTACATAATATTTTGAAACTGTATGTAATAACCAAATCGGTTACCTACATTCTGAAATGTTTTAGTGTGTAGTCGATTTGTAAGTAAGTTTAAACAGTACTTAATGGTATGTTGTAAACTTTAGAAAATACTAGCTAGCTAATACTAGCTTTTTCCCGCAACTTCGTCCGCGTGGAAGTCATAAAACGTAAAATCCCCTTTTTCACGCAGAGCCACTTTGATTCGAAAATACCTCTATAAATCCCATTTATTCCCTATCCCGTGGGATTTTCTAAAAATCCCTTCTTAGTGCACCTCTAGGATACTAAAGGTATATGTGAGCTAAATTTCAAGTCCTTAGGTCCAGTGGTTTAGGCTGTGCGTTGATATATCAGTCAGTCAGTCAGTCAGTGAGTCAGTCAGGACTTTGAATTTGATATATGTATATAGACTAGCGACCCGCTTCGCACATGTATACGGATGAACGAATCAGCGGTCATTTTAAGTGTTAAAAAAGCGGGACAAACGCGCGCCATATTATTTTGATCCGCCAAAAGAGCTAATTAATTTAAAGATAAGTAAGAAAATTAGTCTAAACGTAACTTACATAATTATTCAAAAGATAAATAATTACCTACTATTGGTTTCTGAAAATTTCAGATAGGTTTTGTTGGTAGGTACCCTTTTTTGCATCCCACCATCACAAATTCACAGAAAACCATCACAAAGGTTCTGATCCCGATAAAATCCATAATTAGCCATATCAACATAATCTGGACCTGGCTCGGCAGGCTCGGTTCAGTGCACCGTGTCTGCGCCGCTTTTTGTGTCGAGACACGCACCCGCTTATTTGCCGTCATTAATCATTATTTCGGCCCAGTGCTGGGCTTTTGGATATTACCCTTTTTGTATTTCATGTTCGCGATAAAAGTGCATCTTAGTTGGTATTACAGAACAACGCTCAACTGTTGATTTTTACCGAGTTATTTTTTCACAGTTTTGAATAAAAGTAAGGTAAGAAAACCGCCGTGGGGTGCCGGCAGTAGAATGATACCCTTCCTCTCATGCCCATGGATGCAGTAAAAGCCTGCTAAGGGATACCTCCGGAAGATGGGCAGCAGCGTCTATCCGTGTATCAACATCCCATACTGCGCTCACCAACCCGCCTGCCAAGCGTGATGAGTATGGCAACTACCCCTCATGGAGATCCATGAGGGAGGCCTGTGTTCATCAGTGGACGTTTTATGGCCGAAATGATGATGATTAAGGTAAGAAATCTCCACTTTAATTTCCGACTTTTCCAACTGGCGGCTCTTGAGAGATTTGAATCGCGTCGTCTGTTTAATATGCTGTTACAGGCAGTGACATTGTTGTTGTTGAAGTCTCTGTGCTGAGTCTGGACGGACTCGTCATAATCTCGGCGATTAACTGGTGCATTGGCCATGATGTTCAAAAGCCTAATTGGGACCAGTTAAGGTTAGCGTAGCGTTAGCCAAGGGATACCTGTGGAAGAGGCAGCAGCGTCTTTCCGTGTATCAACATCCTATGTATGTAAACAACCTCTTAAGATCAGTCAACAAAAAGAATATGTTTTGAAGCTCATTAATTGCAGTGTGTTTAATTGAATAAATGAACTTGAATTTGAATTCCAATGTCACGGACGTTATGATTAAAAGATACGAGATAAGAAACTATACCTACGCGTCGACTTGAGAACCGGTTTTTCCTCGGTTGAATAAAAACAAAACACTTTTCTTTCACAAACAATCAATCTTCCATATGCTATCTGAAGTAATTACAGCATATTAACACTTGATACATGCTAATTACACCGCGGTACTGCGTCAATCATGGCTGGGATCTGAAAACTTACAATTACTAGGAAATGTAAAGAAATTAATGCCTTTTTTCACTCAACGCGTATGAAAATGGAAGCGATTCTTTGATATGCAGAGAAAATGAGGCGGTTTAACTAATATGATGAGACAATGTAGATAGTAGTAGATTGTGTGATGATAATAATGACTGATATTTTATTATTTTAACCGTACTAGAAGAGTACGCCGTGGGGTGCCGGCAGTAGAATGTTACCCCTCCTCTCTTGCCCGTGGATGCAGTAAGAATCTGCCAAGGGATACCTCCGGAGGAAGGGCAGCAGCGTCTTTCCGTGTATCAACATCCTGTACTGCGCTCGCCAACCCGCCTGCCAAGCGTGGTGAGTATGGCAACAACCCCTCATGATCAGTACTTAGTGATCAATGAGGGAGGCCTTTATCCAGCCGTGAATGTCCTACGACTGGAAGAGAGACAAGAGAACGAACTTACTTTGAAAAAAAATGTTTATTTTTCTTTTCAAAGAAGGTAAAAAAGAAGGGTAGTAAGATTACATTTAATTTTGTTGAAAAAACATGTTGATCTATTTTTTTTCACCAGAAACACTTTTCCTAAAATACATTTTCATTATATGTATTTGTGTAAAAGTCGTCTGTACCCCCAACCCGAAAACCGTAGGTTCATAAATAGGTAGTAGGTTCAGAAATATGTATATACCTCTACACTTTGAATACGTGCTTTAGAGATGAAGAAAAACATCGTGAGGAACCCGCAGCTTAGTCAGCTTAAGACCTATTGACTTGTTCGTTCTCTGTATAGCTGGAAGGATGGTTTAGGTGTTGGGCAAGCCTAGTCCATCTAACAATGTCACAGGCACTGCAACCATCCCGAGTTTAAACCCAGTTGCTGACGCTGTATAAATAATTTAAAACAGATGTAAAGGCCTACTACTATTCTTTAATGTACACTCAATAAATATATAAATAAAACAAAACTAGACGGCATGTAAAAAGGCGAGCTTAGCCCTAAAAAGACTTTTCTTCCAGCAAACCTTTAAGGATAGGGAAAGCTTATCAGCTTACCTACAGGTATCCCTGTAGGTACTCAAAACAAAAGAAACAGTAAGTAATACAAATATTTAAGTACTTAATTATTATACCAACTTCCCAGTTACTTCAATTAATATAATTAATTAATTAATATAATAATATAAATCATCATTCATCATTTCAGCCATAAAACGTCCACTGATGAACACAGACCTCCCTCATGGATCTCCGTGAGGGGTAGTTGCCATACTCACCACGCTTGGCAGGCGGGTTGATGAGCGCAGTATGGGATGTTGATACACGGATAGACGCTGCTGCCCATCTTCCGGAGGTATCCCTTAGCAGGCTTTTACAGCATCCATGGGCATGAGAGGAGGGGTATCATTCTACTGCCGGCACCCCACGGCGGTAATTAATGTAATTAAATAATATAATTAATGAATCGATTTATATACGATATATATAGGTACGTATGGTCTTATCTGAAGTGAACAGATTCAATTATGTGCTTTATTCTATTTATTTGTGTTGTTTTATTTTGTAATTTGTGACGCGTCAATAAGGTCCATGCGGCCGCACTGAATAAAGTATTTTTTTGATTCTTGATTCTTATGCAATGCAACACAAGTTATTACCGTTGCTTTCTGTACATAGCTTAGTACGAACAAAAACCAGCTAATGTGCGAAACAACCTTTGAATATCTGATGCCCGGATCACTGTGGAATACGCAAATAAGTTTTTAACCATATTTAATTATTCCTCTAGTTGCTGAATATTCAACAGGGCTCGCTACAAGTGGCTATTAAAGATAATTTTATGGAGCACAGTGACCATCGGAATGCAGACGAATGTAAGACGAGTTTTTTATTTATATCATTTTGTAGAGCAAGATGGAGAAAACTACTTACGGGTTCACGCATACACTACATAGACTATTACTCTATTTTATGACTATGGAATTATTTACTCTCGTAAAAGAAATTAAGTTCTAATAGTAGGAACGTAATAAGAATAAAAGCCAGCCATTTTCTTTAGATATATTTGATTTCTTAAGGTGCATATGAACCTAAGTAGATACCTAGTTTCTGTTTAAAAGTTTCTAACGAAGTGCCCGTACCTATCTAAGTAGAGCTTGATTTTTTGAACTAGTAGGTAAGTAAGAAAAGTATTTTGTACTGTATTGTATTATAAGTAAGAGTTTTGTTTAAGTTTCCTCATAAAAAAATCTCAGCTCTATGCAATTTAATGTTACCCAATTTAACATCCACGAAAAAATCTTTTGATAGTTCCCCAAGTAACATTGAGCTGCATCTTTATTTCAGAAAAAAAAATATGGCCAGCTAGAAAACGGGCAATAAACACAAAAGCTTCTTAAGATGCCAATCGATTGAGAATTTCATGAGGGTCAAAAGTCACTTCAACTTGAACTATGAAGATGATCAACTAATAAGGTTATGCACTTTAAACTTAACTTTAAGTACCTTATTCACTTAAAGCCTAACATAATTAAACTTTACACCATTGCAACCTCCCAGCCGTGGGGTTCCGTGGGGATTGCAGTGGGGTGCCGGCAGTAGAATGTTACCCCTCCTCTCCTATACCCGTCGATGCAGTAAGAGCCTGCTAAGGGACACCTCCGGAAGATGGGCAGCAGGGTCTTTCCGTATATCAACATCTCGTACTGCGCTCACCAACCCGCCTGCCAAGCGTGGTGAGTATGGCAACTACCTCTCATGGAAATCCATGAGGGAGGCCTTAGTTCAGTAGTGGACGTTTTACGGCTGAAATGACGATGATGATGATGATGAGCCTCACAGAGGCACTATGACCAGC
The DNA here is from genome assembly GCA_963082625.1 of Pasiphila rectangulata. NCBI lineage: Eukaryota > Metazoa > Arthropoda > Insecta > Lepidoptera > Geometridae > Pasiphila > Pasiphila rectangulata. The sequence continues at coordinate 14,595,992 of OY720244.1, forward strand.
AGGCTGATTACGTATCTCGCGTTCCAACCGGCGTAAATCTCGCGATCGATGTCAAACGTCAATTTTGTATCAGCTTAAAGCTGTGTTTACACTACACGGCATTCAGGGCCCGGTAGTTAGGGCGATTAGGGAGCAATGCTTGCTGGGTCCGACCGTTCGCCCTAGTTAGGGTCCCTTACGCTCTAACTCTTATTACACCACTCTTAGTTAGGGTCCCTGAATATCGTGTAATGTAATACATGCTTTACAGCAAGGAATTGATGTTTGACAGCAATGATTGCGAAATTTACTCATTGTAAACCTGGCGCGAGATGTGTAAGCAGCCTGCCGTGTCAGTGGTAGGTATGACACTTCATAGTGGCTGGCCGTTCTTTGCCTGTGTTTAGGCTATATGCAGATAAACTTTCAGCCGTTATAAAAATAATGAAGGTCTATAACGGAATCTTGGGCGACAGGTGATGATAGATCACTTAAGTGCATATCCCCACAGCACCGTCCGATTAGCAAGATCGTTTTTAATAGGCCTTTAATGTTCTTTCTTTCGTCTCTTTTCGTTTTTACCGGAGTAGTAAACCAATAATGTCCAAGATCATACCAGAATAGCCGAGAAAAGAATCATAGAAATCAAGAAGCAAGTATTAATTTGCATCATTTGAAGCAAGTATTCACATTGAAGTAAGTATTATTGCATCCACACTTTCGGAAAAAACATACATTATGATCCCTTTTCACGTCAAAACCGTTGAACCGATTTAAATGAATTTTAGTATAGGAGTAGATTAGACCATGAAGTGGGACTAAGGATACTTTTCGTGGCGTAAATTAAACCAGAAGGGGTTAAAGTAGGGGATGAAAGTTATTTTTCACTAAAAAACTTAAAATTTTGCATATTATTAGAATTTTGAACTTGAATGAACCTGTGTTTCAGAATTCCTCAAAAATCATCTCCTAAGTGAAAATACAGGGCGTATTGTAACATGTTTACTAACCCGAAAGGAGTTCAGCCTATGAAAACAATTAGTTATAAAAGGAAAAAAAATCGGGAATTCGTTTTTTTTTATATTTTTCATTTTCGTCAATGACGCTTTCAAAAATCAGCTAGCTTTTATGTTGTCATTATCGTATAATCAGCTGTTGAAGTTAAAACTTTCGTGGTCTTTTATTGAATGAAAATCACTGAATCCTGAAAAATCGTAGAACAAAAGTTGTTCCTTGAGATGGTCAGAATCACCCCCTTTCACATATTATGTGAAAGGTATACACACTGTATAGGGTATGAAAATTTGTTGGGAAATATTTTTTTCCACTTGATTTACTTGAAATTTTATATAAATAGTTAGATACCTAAATTATTAGACACATGTTTCAGCGTTTGCAAAAATCGCCCTATGAGTGGAAAATTAGAGGATAAAAGTTTGTAAAGTTTCAAAATCATAGTTTTTTACTCGATAAACAAGAAATTTTGCATAAATATTGGGACAGAAAAATTTCAGAATATTAAAAAAATCAGCCCTTCCCTTTGGTAAAAATATATGGGATGTAACTTTGTATGGGAAACATGATTGTTTACTTGAGATCCTTGAAAATTGGAACTAACATTGTCAAATAAAAAATGTAAACACGTGTTACAACATTTTTCTTAAATCATCCCCTGTCGTGTAGTGCCGGCAGTAGAAAGCTCCCTCTCCTCTCTTTCCCGTGGATGCAGTAAGAATCTGCGAAAGGATACCTCCGGAAGATGGCCAGCAGCGTCTTCCCGTATATTATTATTATTATTGCTTAGCTTGGGGCTAGATATGCTGTGTGATATGTCCAGCATTATTTATTTATTATTTATTTATTTATTAACATCCCGGTCTGCCCTCGCCAACCCGCCTTACTCACCACGCTTGGCAGTTGGGTTGGCTAGCGCAGTACGGGAATTTGATACACGGAAAGACGGTGCTGCCCATCTTCCGGAGGTATCCTTTAGCAGGCTCTTACTGCATCTATGGGTATGAGAAGAGTGGTAACATTCTACAAGTGGTAACTTGAAGAAAAATTGACGAAATCGGGTATATTGTATTCTTTGTTTTTGTATCAAAATAAAGTGTACCTACCTAAGTACTAGTAGTAGTAGGATATATTTTAATATCCTACTAGGACAGGGGCTCAGAACCTGGGGGAATTACCCCCCGCGTGATTCTGGGGGGGTAACAAAAAACCTTATAATTAAGATCTAATCTTTCAAAATACCTTGATATGTAGGTTATTTATATTCACATTGTGTGAGCAATTGTGAAATACTGAACCAAACAAAATCACATTTGTAAAATCTATAGTTCAACTTTTATCTGCAGAAACAGACTCACTGAAGCAATATTTTCCGGACAATGATGATCGCCAGATCTTTATAACATTAATAAAGGCGAAGACATGGCGTCCAAAGTGGTATTTCTTGGAGTAAGCGAGAATCTATCTACCTTTATATCGAATACTCGCAGATTAGAATTAAAAAAATATAATCTCGGCAAATTTTGGCACAAAGTTGTGGCCGAATATTCTGCTTATAGCCAACAGAGCTTTGATAATGCTAGTTACCTTTTGTCACTAGTGTCCGACCGAGACAAGCTTTTCAGTCGAAACCGAAACCAAAACCGAAACTTCGATATAGGCCCCAGTTTCAGCCTAAATCGAAACTGGTCCTTTTTTAGAAGTGTTAAAATTACTTACATTGGTGTGAAATTGAGTAAATTTAATAGTAATTTATACAAATAGGTACAGTTTATGGCGTTAAGAGTCAATTCGCCTAACTAGGGCAAGAGCCTCAGCTGTGACCACTTTAAGGAAATGCAGATTATTATTTTTAAATGAGAAAACGTAAGGTTCTAGAGCGAGTCTAACTCGCGCACCGACAGTTCCGTGCCATCATACAGTATAATTTGTGACAAAGGAGCTTTATGTTTGTTGAAGACCCTTGACAGTGCCTTCTCTTGTCTAATAACAGAACTTATGTAGATTTTTAAACTTTCAAAGTTTTCTTAAATATCTTAATTAAAGAGATCGTTTTAATTTTCGTGTAATCTTTACATACACTTCTATCAGCTAAGGGTAGGTACTGTTTTCTCTAAGAAAATTATTTAAGTCGCAATAATTTCATTTACGTAGTCACAAAAATGATTATACTAGAATCTGATTATGTGTTCGTTCAAATTAGTGTCAAAAAGCGTTTAAAATTAAAAAAAGTTTCAAAGGAATCCCACAATAATTACCTAAAGTCCAATTTTAGTAAGTAAAGTAACGCATATTTATCATAATTAATCATTTGAACAAAAGTATTTTCAACAGATTATGTCATTTAAATATGTAAATAAATAAATAAATAAATAAATGTCAGAAGTAGATCGCCTAACTATTTATGCACTTGATTATACACAATCTAAATACCGTCACGTCTCGGCTGGATACTCGTCTGGCAACAACGCACGAGCAACAAATCCATCCGAAGTGAGCCGAACGACGCGCAAAAACTATAGAACACTGAGTTTTGACGCAAATTTTTGGCCGAAACCGAAGCTGTGGCTGAACCTATATTTTTGGCAGAACCTGGCCGAAACCGAAACCGAAACTTCGGGCCGTTACTATTTGTAAAACAGATTTAAGACGTCTTTCCGTATATTGAAACATAACAGATTTAAGACTTCTTTATTATTATTTATACGTCTGTACGGAGTACTTTACTATTATTTATTCTGTACAAATACGTCTGTACGGAGTTCTGAAATAAAATTATCTTTGTCTTTTCAGAACTCCGTATAGACAGTCCTATTTTTGTCTTTTGCGTTTTATTCACTGTTTTTGGTAAATCAACTTTTCTTTTTCGACGGGCTATGGTAGAAACTATCCAACACCTCCCTGTTTGGTAAGTACCTACTTGTATGTTTACGTACCCAGTTGTTACCGAGTCTCATACAGTAACGTGGAACGCCGCGAGACACAGAATGAGTCCTAAGCGCAGGGTGTAATTAAGGCGACCACCCACCGAAGCGACCTCGGGGCCTTGACCGACACCCGTAATGAGTTCACTCCAAGACGCAGACGTAAGCTGAGCCTTTGTTATGTCTATAAGGTTTTAAAGGTTCGTTTGGGTGTGGAAAGTATTTGCTTTGGGAAATGGTGAGGCGATTTTGTGATGGAGGACGTTATCAAAATTTGCTTTATCGTAAACTTTTCTATGGTTGTGAATTTTATGTTTTCCCCGTAAGCATCAAGGCAAATGTAATATGTAGGTGTTTTTAGTATGTAGGCTACCTACGGAAATCAATGTAGATAATCAAAAGCAACAAAGAACGTTTCTTTTTGTGAACTGTTACATTCTTGAAAATTGCATACCTAGGAAGATTTAGTTACATACAGCGACGCCATATTGTTGCATTTCTCATGCAATGTCCCGTTGGCAAAGCAAAAATCAAACAAAAGGAAAATACCGAGAAGCCGGTTACTAAACTTTTTACTTTATTTCATCGAGACTTGCTCGAGCACTGCGATCGAATGCAAAAGGTTCTATGTCGCTTCAACGCTAAACTTTAAACTTCCGTGCATAAAAGGCTTAAGTTTCTCGAAACAGGTTTTCGTTAAAGACATTTTGTTTTTCAATATAAGCTACTAGAGCTCCGCCTACACTTGATTTAAAATTAGAACTCTTGCGTGACAAACGCCGGTAACTTCGAATCAAATGTTCAAAAGTTAAACTTTATTTACAAGTGATAGAGCACAATATTCCACAGTAGTTTATTTGCCGTAAGGTGGGATGCTCCGTAAACGCTATTGGCCCAATGGCGCGACGTGAAACAAACAAGAAATGTGGGAGTAAATGAGACAGCGCTACTCTGCTCATGTAGAGTTTCATAGAAACTAAAATTTTGTTACCTTATTTAAAGCCTTGTTTTAAAAATCTAAATTTCTAAAACCAAACTAACTTTCTAATTTGCAACACAGTATTTTTCAAAAATTTAAATATAAACAAAATCTAACAAACTCCAAACAAAAGAGATGTAACATACCCATCCACAGATGTGCGAGGAGCTAAGAGAACGTTATTTTATAGATTTATTTTTCAGGCAGAGCGTCGTATCTCGTGAAGTGTGGGCGTTGCATTTTGAGCCTATTGTCAATAGTGGCTGGATCTATGTTATATTGAAAGTTTGTGAGTTACGTTGTTTTGTTCTGATTGGTTGTATAGAAGTGGGCATGGCGGCAACTCAGCAGTGACGATTCGTTTAGTAGACATTTGACAGTCGCCACGCCACACTGACATTCCGATAGTAGGACTGATAACAATTTTCTATTGATATGTTTTGCTGACTGTACGCTTGTGCCTAGTGTTTTGATTACAGTACCTAGTGATACCTAACCGATTTATTGTTTATAAATTATAAAAGTGGTTTAAGTGCAAGTGTGTGTTTTAAAAGCGAACTTGAGTAATAATGTATTAAAACGTTTTGTGATTACCTTTATGTAATGTGACTCTACCTAAATATAAATTAATTAATTATTGAAGCCTCTTCGCTTATTGGATCCCTCAAGGATTGTATTGTTTAGGTAAGATCCTATATTTCATTATCTACTACATTAATGGGCTATATATAGGTATATCTTAGATATCTTTATGCTGATATTTTCTTGTATCAATCGCGTGTGCTTTCAGGCACCAAGGTATAAAGAAAGACAATTGAAATTCATGTTTTAGGTATTGCTAAGTTTCTGCTAAGCATTTTAAAATTTTGTAGAGTACCTAGCTAGGTCCCTTAATATTAGCCTGTCAGCTGCGTTTTATAAACTTTCTTACTTTTTACGCGTAAGTAGGTATGTACGTACATGTACATAAAGTATCTTTAACCGACAAAAACTTTGGGGTTCGATGGTGCATGCAAAATATCTATTAGGTATCTACCTATTTATTCACGGTTTTCGTTAGACTGTTTACGTATTTATAGTGTTATATGTTTCTAAATATAAAATATAAAGCTACCTGATCTAGAAGTTAGAGATTATGTACCTTCATTAACCTGGCCTGTTTTCTATGCTTTTTTTAGTGTATGAAGATATTTTCACCTGGTGATTCGAGTAGGTACCTAATATAGAAATATAATTGATCTAAGTGTTAATTCTTACTTTTTCTACTTATTGTGACTTACTTTTATTAATTATAACCTTTTCCGTAGGTATTGAATACATTCAAAGCTACAACAGATTTCGACCTTGCTTATCTTCAAGATAAAATTATCTTATAACTACATAATGTTTTTGTATAAAAATAAAGACGAACTAATAAAGCTTTTCAGCATATAAACTTGCGACAAAACATACTTGTAACTTCTAAATCTACTTTAAACTGTATAACTTTGAATCTACTGTATAACTGTTTACAAATACTCAGAATAAATGCGTCTTAGACGCGCTATAGGAACTTTGCAAGCAGACTAGACCTTATTACAAGAATAACTTGTTTTCTCAAAACCTGATGATGACATCATCATCATCGTCATCTCAGCCGTCACTGTCCACGTCCACCTGCACAGGCCTCCCTCATGGATCTCCAAAATCATGAGAGGGTTGATACCATACTCGCCACGCTTGGTAAGCGGGTTAGCGAGCGCAGTACGGGATGTTGATTCACAGAAAGACGCTGCTGCCCATCTTGCGGAGGTATCTTTTTGCAGATTTTTACTGCATCCACGGAAAGAGAGCAAAGGCGGCTTCTTCTGCCGACGACACCCTACGGCCTACTGAATACTGAATATGTAGATATAATGATAGAGCCCCAACTACCTTGACTTAAAACATTACACCAAAGGTAAACCAAAAGGAAGCTTTAGTCGATTTATACTCATTTATATGTGAGAACACAAGAAGTTACTTATAGGTACGTGATAACAGAACATAATGTTCTGGACGGTGGCATTTTTGCTTTAAACCTTAGGCAAAACTTTTATATAGGTAACTAATTTTCTGAGGTCAAACCTTCCAAGCTAGGTTCATGCCAATTCCTGGTCGATTGAGCTGAAATTTCGCAGACACCTCTACACAATAGAACCCTAAAAAAAGTTTTCTGAAGCGGACGAATTCCATTATGTGCTTTAATGTGTTTTGTTGTTCTTTTCTAAATTGACTACTCTATGAAGCTTTTAACATTCAAACCTAGGTACAACATTTCTTTGTGATTCATTCTTTTTGATTTATTAAATAAAAACTTCATTATTGTCAAAGGACTTTCATGGTTATGAACCAAAACATACATTTTAAAAGCTTGTTTTTTAAAATTGGTCTTCTTTTACTAACTCTTTGTTTGGTTAGCAACCATAATATAAAAAATTCTTCGTAAATCAAACTCTAAACATAAAAGCGGAATAACAGTATAAGTTTCAATATCCATGCAGTATATTAGAAAGCGGCGGCCCGCCCTACGTCGCTGGGCGGCGTCGGGACACGCCCATCTACGTGGCCACTACGTGTGGACTAACATACTGAAATTGTAAACCGTATATATACTGTGAACTTAGTGTTGCGAACTGTATATAAAGTGCTTGTTTCGTGCTGTGAATATAAAGTGAAAAACATTGCAAGTTTACCGCGTCAACGCATCTTCTTAGACGTACCTATCTATAGGATCAGTTGGTATTATGTTTCGTTTAGCGGTGAAGGAAAACATCGCGAGAAAAGTTAGCTTCAGACGTTTCAGGAAAAAACAGTTCAATACTGTTTTTTCCTCTGACTAATAACTGACTAGGCTAAGAGGATAGTATAAGTGTTGGGCAAACCTAACCCATCTAACAATGTCCCAGGCACTGCGCATCCTGTACCTGACGATCTGCTTCGTGCTTCAAATAACTAACATACCAAATGTAATGTAATGTAAACTGTACCTATATATAAAATGGTTGATTCGTGATGTGAATATTAAGTGAAAACATTGTATTATATTCTGTAAACAGTATATAAAAAGCTCGCTTCATGATGAGAATGTAACGTGACAACATGTACTCGTAATTGGTTAAGTTCGTTACCGCTATTTATGGAGTATAAAGTATAAACCGTGGTAAAGAAGGTTCTAGGCAGGTGTCTACAGGACGATATAAAGCTAAAGCTTGAAATGAGATTATTTGGATTAAGCGCTAGAGTGTAGGTACCTACACTTAGTCGGAAAATTTTCTAATAATTATTGTTACTGTACTATTTAATAGCTTGAGCGTGCGACACCCCTTACATCCGTTTTATAAAATAGAAATAAACTTGCACTAATAGGTAATAGGTTGCCGTGGGGTGCCGGCAGTAGAATGTTACCCCTCCTCTCCTACCCGTGGATGCAGTAAGAGCTTAAGGGACACCGGAAGATGGGCAGCAGCGTCTTTCCGTATATCAACATCCCGTACTGCACTCACCAACCCGCCTGCCAAGCGTGGTGTGTATGGCAACTACCCCTCATGGGGATGAGAGAGGCCTTAGTTCAGTAGTGGACGTTTTACGGCTGAAATGATGATGATGAATAGGTTAGTACCTATTCATTATCATCCATACATTATTTCATAGAGTGAGGAGATTGGATTGGAGGTGAGGAGATTTGAATGAGGCTAGTGCCTCATTCAAATCTACTCTATGAAATAATAATTTTTACATTTAGTACATATTTTTTCCTTAAAAGCTTCGAATAAAGCAAGCAATAAATAAAGTAAGCATTTCGGTGATTCATAATAAGTTGTCGTTTTTATTTGTAAGACAATATTTATTTACAAAGCCCAAAGTATTATTTACTTTAATTAACAATAAGTAAGAAGTTCAATGTTCCCCTCGTGTGATCCATCACAGGCTTCAATCTGATGCGGAGTGTTTCATAACCCTTTCATCCCTTTACATCTAATGCAGGGTAAATTGTCTTAGATGGATTACGTTGAAGTTGAAATTACTGTCACCAAATTTTATCTTTGTTCATAAACAAACGAAATACTTGAATTTTATGCTAGATTACTTTAAAATCAACATACATTTGCAGCGTTTGGGAAACTACGCAACGTCTTTTCGTCCAAAATTCCTCAGTGCTTTAAGACGAAAGTCTACAATCAGTGTGTGTTACCAGTGATTACATATGGAACCGAGACGTGGTCATTCACGATTGGCCTCATGATAAGCTCAGAGTCGCTCAACGAGCTATGGAGAGGGCTATGCTCGGGGTTTCTTTACGTGATCGAATCAGAAATGAGGAGATACGTAGAAGAACTCGGGTCACCGACATAGCCAAACGGATTAGCACGTTGAAGTGGCAATGGGCAGGCCATATAGCGCGCAGAACAGATGGCCGATGGGGCCGAAAAGTTCTCGAGTGGAGGCCACGGACCGGCAAGCGCAGCGTAGGACGTCCACCAACAAGATGACTGATGACCTGGTGAAGACCGCAGGTCGACGGTGGATGCAGATCGCTTCTAACCTCAATAACTGGAAATCCATGAGGGATATGTCCAGCAGTGGACGTCCTACGGCTGAAATGATGATACATTTACCATTGTACAGATAATGCCGAAAATTTTACACAGTTTTATCTCTTATCATCTCTTGACTATACCTAGTCAAGAGATGACTAGGTATAGTCAAGACCTTACTCTTGTATCTTTCGTTTTGCGATAAATGTCGTTTAATACCAGCAATGAGTTAAATGATTCAATAATGACCCCGCTCACTCGTGGACGGCCCGTGAACAATATATTGTGAGAGATTAGGAGGAGGTTAGGAGACTAAGATCCAAAGTCTCAACCACAGCCGCGAGGTCGCTTACCTCTAATTTTTTTAAAGGACCTGATAATATCATAATATGGTCAGCGGACACCCTGTATAATGGTATAATATATATTATACCATTATACATACATTCTACTCTAGGACTACTTGCCATCCACTCGTACCAAGCGGTTCCCCTTAACCTCTACCATCCACTCCGCTAGATCTGGAACTCGTTGCCGGCTTTTTTTGCCACGAAAACTACAACCTGTGTCTATTCTAGACAAAATTGAATTAGTATTTTCTAAACTTTTGTGATTTATCGTCGGCCATATCGTCGCTTACCATTAGGTGGGATTGCGACCAAATAAGTGAGGTCAAAAATAAAATTGTCTGCTAACAGTTTCTCTAAATATTTTAAACCCCTGCGAAACATTGCACACTTTTATCAACCATGTTATATCGTATTTTTCCCCATATTGTTCTTAAACAATATTTGTTGCTCCAAAACCTTCAACCCCTCAGCCATCCATCAGGAATCACGGCACTAGAGATGTACCCCGACGTTTACGAGCAGAATTATGATGTATACTTTCCGCTACACACGACCCGGACACTTTATCACGAAATAGCTTGTAAACTTTATTTATTGCCTTTCATATTGGCTGAAACTGTAACATGTGAAAAGGGATTCCCATAGTATGTAAAAATTTTAAAGACCATCTGTTTCGAGGTAATTTTAAAATTGTAGCTGATACGTTACATATTTCATGGTATTTTTTTTATTTATCACTGAAATATTAATTTGCCATGTGAAATATATACATCAATTTAATATCCGGTTTTCTAGGTACTCTACCTATTTTGAGTTTGATCTTAATATTAATTCATAAATATACATAGTACCAAGGTTCTGTTTTATCCATGTTAAACAGACAGAACCGGCCGGATTAACAAGTAAATAATATATCTTCTTTCCATCAATTCAAGCAATTCGCATTTCAAGCAAAACACATCAAAACCAATCAGATAAAAAACAAGAAAAAAAACTATCGCAATCGAAAGCTGCATAAACATAAAACGTTCCTTTCATCGCACAATGATAACCATAGTGACACAGAAACGAGTGGTCTGCATCATTGCGTGCGCGCTGTGAGAAAATGACGCTGGGATGTCAGTGAGTTATTATTCTGAGATAGGCTAGGAATTGCCTCGTGGTCCATGTCAAGTGATTAAAAAAATGGAGATCTTTATTTAGTCAGAATATTTTGATGTAAAACATCGTTTCCCCGCAAACCAGTAAAACTGATCGGACGAGAGGTGACGCGTGACGCTTGGAGATGTGCGAGAGAGTACTAGGGCGGCTGCCCTTTGTCCATCGTACCTATCGTGTTGACCGTGGTGACTGGGCGACTATGGCAGCTGAGGCTACTGTGGCGACTGTGGTGACTATGGCAAATGGGGCTACTGTGGCGACTGTGACGAATATGGCAACTGTCACACCTTTCATGCGTCCCGTGACGGCTCAATTTTTTTTTAAATTAAGAATGAGACGTTAAGTAAAAAAAAAGTTTTTACTGCTAAACCTAAAAAATGAAACTAGAGCGAAAGCAAGATTATTTTTTTTAATTGATTAGTGTACAAAAATATAAATAATTGTACCCTAATAGTATTATAATCTAGCCAAGAAGGCTAATGAGCAATTTTAATTTGACATAGTTATAAAAAATAAATTATATCTAAGAATGTGTCCAATGGCACTTTTCTTTCTATTTAAGGGGAAGACACTATGTTCTTGTGTTTTTTTTTAATATATTATTATTATTATAATTTTTTTGCATGAAAATGGCAAAAATGGAATACCTCTAGGGCCCTTATACAGGGTGTCCCGAAATAGGGAGTTTTAGCCCATGAAAACAAGTAGGTTTGGAAGGTAAAAGAATCGGGAATTCGTTTTCATTTCCTTATTTTTTATTATTTTTATTTAAAATTTTATAGTTGGTGTTATGTTAAAATGATCCAACGGTCAAAAATGGATTTTTTTTGAGATGACTTTGAAATTTTGGATGGTGGGGAGTTTTTGTAGCACATATAAAGGAAATTTGTTTATTAACCCCATAATACCGTATTGAATAGTAATGAAAAATGGAATCAACATTTTTGTCTCGTCGAAAACAAAAATCTTGATTTAATTTTTTATTACTATAAATGATACCTTAGCGTGGGTTTATACTTTAAAAACAAAAAATACCGTATTGAATTTTGAATAAAAAGCGTTAGAAGTTCGTAAAGGCCTTAATTAATTGAAGAATTATTTAAAGGTTGATATTTAATATATCCCTACTAATAGATAAAAGTGAAAGTAAGAATCTATGTACATACATACATTCTTACTTTCACTTTTAACAAAACATATGTACATACATAATATATGTTCTTTTCGCACGTCATGGAGACGGGCATAGGCTTTTCGTTGCGTAAATTAGTAGTTGTAGGGTAGTTTTAGGGTAGTTGGAGGGTAGTCGTAGGATAGTTGTAGGGTAATTGTAGGGTAGTTTTATGGTAGTTGTGGGGTAGTTGTAGGGTAGTTTTAGGGTAGTTGTAAGTAGTGGTTGTAGTAGCTACGATACGAAGGTCACCGGGACATCTAGTTAAGTATTATATAAATCGAAGTATTATCTATTCTAAAAATTAGTTTTTGCGTCTTTTTAATAATGCTTATACTGGTACAGCCATCTAGCGTCCATTAGCTGAAAGATTATTTTATAAGTATGGCTAGTCAAGTACTAATTTGACATTAATAAGCGATGTAGTTTTAAATAACCTACTATAAGTAGTACTTAAGTGTACTCATAATTTATTACAATGGCTGAACTACTGTCTTGCTTAAATATTTCGACTAATTTTAAATCCATAAATTCGGAACCCTGGGCGCGAGTCTCGCTCACACTTCTCCGTATTTTTCTCAAGCAAACGCCTCAATATAATGCACTGAATCGCAGTAGGCACAAACCATACCAACCTTTCAAACGAATTCTACTCCAAAATTTTATAAATCACCTGTGTCGGGCCACGCGCTATGTAGGGTTCTGTAGTCAACCGTAGACCTGTTGTTAGAAGATGGTGTATGTTTTTTTACGTTTACCAAAACATATTAGCTTAACTTAAATATTGCCGTGGGGTGCCGGCAGTAGAATGTTACCCCTTCTCTCATGCCCGTGGATGCAGTAAGAGCCTGCTAAGGGATACCTCCGGAAGATGGGCAGCAGCGTCTTTCCGTGTATCAACATCCTATACTGCGCTCGCCAACCCGCCTGCCAAGCGTGGTGAGAATGGCACCTACCCCTTATGGAGATCCATGAGGGAGGCCTGTGTTCATCAGTGGACGTTTTATGGCTGAAATGATGATGCGATGTAGTTTTAAATAACCTAATATATTAAGTGTACTCATAATTTACTACAATGGCTGAACTACTGTCTAGCTATATATATATATATATATATAAATATTTCAACAAATTTTAAATCTATAAATTCGGAACCCTGGGCGCACGCCTCGCTCACACTTCTCCGTATTTTCTTAAGCAAACGCCTCAATACCTCTATAATGCACTGAATCGCAGTAGGCGCAAACCTTTCCAAACTTACAAACGAATTCTACTCCAAAATTTTATACACGCGCTATGTAGGGTTCCGTAGTCAACCGTAGATCTGTTGTTAGAAGTTGGTGTATGTGTTTTTATGTTTACCAAAACATATTAACAGGAATAAATTGAGTTTTCGGTTTAAAGTAATTCCGGCATGTTTGGGAAACCGCAACACTTATCTGAGCGACTATGATGGTGTCGTGTGCAGTGGCTAGCATTATTTATTATTATTATTTGACTTTGGAATGACTTAAATACTTACTTTGTACCAGTTTTAGTAATATAAGTATTTTGTATTGTATTGTAAAGGATTCAAATATAATATTAAATACTAACACATCGACTTTTCCCAGGTAGACACAATAACGATACTCGTAGTGACATCACTTTTCAACAAAACTACTTTGATAAATTATTGATTTCCTAAGTTAGCACACGTCACGTTATATGAACTCCAATCAGTTTAATAGCCGCCTCACTTTGCAAAATTGCATTGCATTGAAAAAATATTTTCCTAAAACCATTAAACCATTTCATGTTAATAGATACAAAACTTCATCAATGTCTTCTGCCCATCTTACTGAAATACATTGATAAAGTCGCGGGCAGACGATGGATAGTAAGTAGGACTGGCGCAGAATCGTGGCGGATGGCACTAACTAAGGGAGGCCTATAACCAGCAGTGGGTGAAGTCGGGTTGTGGGTGATGATGATGATGAGATACAGAACGTCGCGTGACAATGATTCTGTAGTATCTGATGTTGCGTGTTATAATAGTCTGCCGTGTATACTTTAGATTTGTAATTTATAAGAATCTAGACAAAGATTAGTTGCTCTAATAAGAAATAATTATCTCTTATTATTGATACCTACAGGATACTCGTACGAGATACTCGTATAGCAGCTATTCACGCGTTGCATCCTGATGAAACATACCTAGTCTATGCGATTATCCTGATCAACATCTATAAAAAAAAATTCTGGACAATTCACACAGCATCATCTAGCCCCAAGCTAAGCAGAGGTTGTGTTGTGGGTACTAAATAACCACAATAAACCATATATTTTCATCTTGGTCTACATCTACATATGTATGGGCAAAGTTTCTGCTAAATCCGTTCAGTAGTAATTGCGTGTAGAGGTAACAAACATCCATACATCTATACAAATAAACTTTCGGCTTTATAATATTAGTGAGATAGTGGGATGGGATCTGTCAGTCAGGATCTGTCTGTGTGAGATAGTGTCATTGGTAACATAATAATGTACGTAATCAACATATAGGTATCAAGTATCAAGGTAAAATTGTGTTGAATGTCGGGAATGTAGTCAATATAATGAGAAAATATCGCAAATTTAACGCATACGCAATCGAACTTTCGACATTAGTTAAAAAAAATCCTTAGCCCTAAAACCTAACAATATTGTCTTGCACTGTCGATGTAACTTATCACGCGCTTAGAAGACAATCACCTGATAAACCCTCAAACCGGAACTTTTCATAAATGGTTAGAATATATTAAAAGCCCTTCCAGTTGAATAACCTCAGCCTTATAAGTGGACATGTACTGTATTGCCTACATACGTATCACAATGTACAGTGGGCGGTATTCGGACTCACGCCATTCGGTTCCCCGAAGAGGAAATCGTTATGGCGGGCAAATTGGGCCCTAACCACTGGCCCGGCCGGCACGCAGATGTTATTTACTTGTACAAGCATAAATTGACGATAATAGCCCCCTGCTTCTTGCCTGTAAAGGTTTGAGGTAAGCTAATTGCAGGATGTACTGTAAGCAAATACATGCTGGAGGTTAAGTTATAGGCGCAATCATCAGAATGAGATATATGTCATTACGATCTACTATACCCCTTATTTATTGCTTTCTTTGCCTTTATTTTATGCCAACATTTGTTAAGGGTCTGAGGTATACTTATTGCTGGAAAACGCATTTTACATACTCATAGGCCAGTCCAAGAATGGATTTCTTATAAACGAATGCTGATCCTTGTTCATTATAGTATGACCAAAGCACCACCGCATACCATACACTAGGATGAATTACGTAGGGTAACAAACATCCTACAAAATCTTCACAAAAACACATTCTACCGCTAACTCAGACATTTCTGTAGTGGAACTGACACTGTAAAGACAGTACCAGATATTAGTAAACAAGCAGCATTGTTCACTTTAAATGCCATGACGATGAAATTACATAAACAGCCAGCCATCTTATTTTATGGGATAGTCCTAAACCAGGTTAAATTATTGCTATGATTTGTATGAAGCAAGATTTTATTCAAAACACACCTATGTATATAGCGCACAAAATAATAATATTATACGTATTTCAATAAACAAACAAAGCATACAAATGAGTAACATATCTAAGGACCATTTATTTATTTATTTATTTACTTTAATTAAAACGGAACAATCGATTACATTAATTAAAGATAAGAACAAGTTATTATTAATCAGAGAAATAACACTTAATACATCTATTAACATTCAATCTAAATAATTGCAATAAAAATAATAATAATAAACTAAATTAAACACAGTCAAAAACAGAAAAAATATCAAATGTCAAATAATATAAAAATTATGTCATGTCAAAATAATAAACTGTTTGAAATATTTAAAACGGAAAATTAAAAAAATAAAAATAAAATTAAGGCAGATCAGCATTGACGTTCACAAAAACATTAACATACAAATAAAATTTCAGCCCACTTATCAGCAAACAAGTCAAAGTCAGGGCATATATTTATAATACCATATATTTATAGTAGGTAGAGTAGAGCAGGTATTCTGACGGAACCGTTGTATATTAGTTTTAAAATACAGGATTTTATCGCGTACCATTTTTAGGGTTCCGTACCCAAAGGGTAAAAACGGGACCCTATTACTAAGTCTTCGCTGTCCCTGTGTCTGTCTGTCACCAGACTGTATTTCATGAACCGTGATAGTTGAAATTTTCATAGATGATGTATTTCTGTTGCCGCTATAACAACAAATACTAAAAAAGAATAAAATAAAACTTTATGGGAAAAAAATCACGTTTTTTGTATACAACAAACATGGTTTTTCACCGTTTTTTGCTCCATATTAAATATTAATAACGGCAACAGGTAGACGCTTGAAATTTCACAGAATGTTTAGTTGTATATTCTCTTTAAAAATAAATAGTTAAATTAAAATAAAGAATCAAGAAGAATCAAGAATCAAAAAATACTTTATTCAGTGCGGCCGCATGGACCTTATTGACGCGTCACAAGGTCCTATACAAATGTTTGAGCCCTCTCAACAAACATGATATTTTTTTCTCGATATTAATAACGGCAATAGGTTAGACGCTTGAAATATTCACAGAACATTTAGTTGTAAATTCATTTTAAAAATAAATAATAAAATTAAAATAATGGTACGGAACCCTGCTTGCGGGAGTCCGATTCGCACTTTGCCAATTTTTATTTTTTCCCGACGTTTTAAACACGTTTCAGCGTTCTTGGTCGCAGGAGGACTAAAGTTTCTGGGAGCTACCGCCGAGAATTGATACCACGACTACCCTCAATTTTCATCTTCCGAATCTTCTAGTTCTAGTCAGAGTCAGGAACCGTTGTATTCTGACGGAACCTTTAAAAGGGAAACGAATACAAATCTTGAGAAAGAATGATCTGGAAATCCTTTCTAACCTACGCAACGGCTGCATGATTTGACATTCGAACCCTCACGCTCAAGAGTTGTTTTAAATAAAATAAAATTCCGTAGAAAGCCCTTTCCCCTGTCTCACAGCAGGGCTTCGCAGGTTTTACGCCGCGTTTCACTTTTCCGGAGCACCCTTGAGAGCACCCCTTAAAAACGCATAAAACCTCAAACGGCCTACTTATGAATTTGTTTATGGTCCCATTTTTAGGAGGCTAAATCCGCGCTCAGGAAATAACAATACTTTTTTCTAATTCAAGGTCTTAACAGTTATTGATATGGGAATAATACGTTTACAGTTGCATACATATTTAATTTACCTTTTTTAATTTAATAAGGATGGGTTCTAGATGCTAATATGTATATGAAAAAAACAAACATTAACCATTCATCTATATATGCATAATGTATGAATGAAAATGAATCGCCAAAATGTATGTGCGCACATAACTTCAGAACTACCACACTAAATTGAATAATTATTTTTCTTTGTGCTAGGTACAAAAATATGTCATCATCTAAAATGTTTGAGAAAATGATTTTATGATATAATATTTTTTTCTGTAAACTTTTACGATGTTTAAATAGCCTTTATAAAAAGGGCGCACACAAATACAAAAAATAAGATCAATAAAATCGTTCTAGCCTAACGGCTTTCGATAACTCGAATAACTGGTGTTCTAACCCAAGTTTGGTTTATGTATACAGATAATATAATATTATGTAGTCTGTCTGAGCCAATTTCGACCACATTGACTGATTTATACTTGACAGGCATATTTCCTACTAATTAGTAGTAGAGTAGTAGTAGTGGTAGAAAAGTTGTAGTACAAGTAGTAATAGTAAAAGTAGCAGTTGATATATAGTTGGTAGTTTAAGTAGTAGGTAGTTGGTTCTGAGGCGGTACGAAAATCTAGGGGAACAGCTAGTGGATAATTTAAAATAAGATTCAACTAGCATCCTAGATGTAGGTATTTTTCAATACATTTTGGAGGAATAGCTATAAGCTTTTTTAAATTAAATACATACAACCGTACCTACCTTTACCTCTCAACACATATAGGTATATGTGTAATCGGTATCATTCTAACGAAAACCTTTTTTCATGGTGCAATGTCAACAATCAGATCATTTCCAAAAGGAAATTACATTTCATTGTCCATCCGCTGCGCACATTCTCCAAACAGACAGAAATTTTTAATTCAAAACACAGCCCGACCCATACGCATTAAAATAGGTTTAACCACCAGCCGTTCCATTTTCAAAAAATAAATAAAACAAAAAGGCGCGTTCCCGCCATTTCTCTCGGGCGCGCCGCAAATTCCTGTGGAAAAAATCGTATTTCGAACGCGGTTTGAATTTTAATTGACATTCAGCAAAGTACGGCTATTGAAAGCTTTCGCGAACATTTTCGCGTTTGCGTCTCGTCTCGCCTAAAGGGTGCGGGCAATGTGTTGCGTCCAACAGTTGTGGGCGATAAAAATAATGACGACACGTCCCAAAACGGTTTGGAAGCTCCACACATCGCATCGCTTCGAATATCAATACATAACATATTTAATTTGTATCGGCAACATATTTTCTTCAGACAATGTTTTTAAACATTACTTTTTAGAGTTAGAGCAAAAATTCAGTAAACAGAAAAACAACACTATTCTAATAAAAAAAAATCCAATATTATTGAAATTGGTGATGATGAATAGTTGAAGGAGATTTTATAATCTTGTCCATTCAAATAGGAGGTACCTAGTTTATGGATTTTTAGCTTCGACCCGCTGCGAACGCGTTGTTCGCGGATAAAAATAGCCTAGCCCTTTTTCAAAACGTCTATGTATCCATGCATAATTCTATCAAGATCAATTTAGCCGCTTAGACGTAAAAGCGTACCAATAAACTCACATTCACATTTTAAACGCGTGCTGTAAACTAGGAGGTAAAGGAGGCGTACTAATCAGCCGTTAACATTCCCCATATTTCTCTGAGTAGATTTGCAATGTTCATAACAATTTTGATGGTCTGCTAACTGGTAGTCACGTACAACTGAGTCCATGTCAGCCGCAAAATTACAATAAACAATTTGGTGCGCTCATTACTAGCGGGTTCATAACGACGTAACGCGCTCAAATTATTCGACACAAAGCTGCTGTAATGTCTGACGTCTGATAATTACGAAATAACCGCAAGACAGCCTCCACCGTAACATTTAATTTGGCGCCTCTCAATTTAGCCCTAAATTGACAGCGATTAGGCAGACGTAGACTTGTGCCTTCCAAGTCTGCAAATTGATGTGCAAGAGCTACCTACAACATTCATTTTGACATCAAATTGCTACTAAATAATCTCTAACTCGTTTACTCTCTTTCCAGATACAATGACTCACTGATCAAAAACATTTGACACAAACAACAGTTCAACCGACTCGATGCCTAAACTAAAATGTTGACGCATGCTAGAAAAGGGGAAGCGCATGCATCACGTGAATGATCGCTCGGACAGTGGAGACCGGCAGCGATGCAAGAGATATGCAACACCGCCGCCCTGCCGCTGGATAATAACCCACTAGTGCGCAAAATAAAATGCGAAGACTTCCCCACCATAAGAGGGAAACAAACCAGAGTCGGTATGGGGGTGCGCGATGACATGGAAGAAGATTTTTCTGTAAAGGCGAGAAATACACCTCCGATGGGGCCGGCACCGGGGCAAGACCATCCTCGGATGGACCATGGTGGGAATGGTTTCTGGCTCGCAGCGGTCACCGCCGCTGGAGCGCCACACCCCATGTTGGAAACGTGTACGGAGACTGGCTTCATAAACAGCCAGCCCTCGATGGCGGAGTTCATGACTGCACTGCCTCAACTCGGCGCGGGAGACCTGAGTCCACAGCACACGCCGCCTGGCTACGGGGCAGACATGCCTTCTCCCGGTGGCGGGCTCAACGTACCTGAATACCCTTGGATGAAGGAAAAGAAGACGACAAGGAAAAACAGTCAGCAAGGTTAGTAAATTCCTGATTTCGATTGCAGATTGTCCGAGCTACATTTTTCGACACCGTTCGTACAACTTATCGTCACGCCATCGCGTAGATTGTCCAAGAAAATGGCCGCTACATCAGAAACGTCGACATTTTGGTTTCGTAAGTGCGCCTAACTGCTGCGTGAATAACTACTTCGGAATTATTATTGTGCCTTTCAACAGCAACAATTGGCTATTCAACCATTGTGTTCTGGTTCACGGTCCCAGAGTTTCTTTAATGAACTTCAAATTACTCCGAAATATATTGAATTTTGTGGTGCGACGACGTTTTGTGTCGGTAACTGTTGTTGGTGGGAGTGCTGGTGGCTCGGCTGCGCTAGATGCGTGTCGCCGACACGCCAACGTCCCGTGTAACGGAACGGAATACTCGACATGCACTATAACCACAAATTATAAGTGAGAACATTTTAGAACATCAGTTTTGCATACAGTCTTGTTTTAATTCCAATATAAGAGACATGGCAATTGTACATTGTTTATAGACTTTTTTGAGCATAATGCTTGTCGCAACCATCATAATAGCGAATGACCCTGAATTTGTCAGCGGGACAAAAGGGTGAGTGGTTGAGAACAATGAGTGGCGTAGATGATCCATCACCATCCGTCGGCCGCTCCTGTGGGAATGCCGCTTCACCTGGTGAACCGATACATCATGTTTCATGTACGACAAATAAATATGTCAGTACAATATTTTTTTACAAACAATGGATTACAGTAATAATACACATCCAAAAATATATTAAGATGCAAAATTATCGAAATTAAAATAACAACTTAATCCAAAGCTAGATCTAAATGCAAAAAACTCTTAAGAAAAAATTGGAAAGACAAAAACCACTATTCATCTTAACTCTGTCAAAACTGTAATGAAGCGTGTCATAGACAATATTTTCATATATTAGAGCGATTACCGCTGGAACAGGAGCGGCCTCCCGCGGCGCACTCCGGGGGTCCCATCGTGTTAACACGATCTGTCGGACACTGCCATGAGAGCTTTACACTTATTTTTCCATTATTGGCGACAAAAATGAAGAATTTAGTACTACAAATTTGCAATATTTCTTTAGAAGCGCCTTGAATCCATCGAGTTAATATTGTTACCGTATAGTATATTTTCCAGGTACGTAATTCTAAATTCAAATAACTCAATCAAATAAATAAAAATATTAAATTAAATTGTAATTAGACGTGAGGACCAATAATTGGCTTTTCATATTTTATCTATAGTGTAATATTGTGTTAGATATAAGATGTCGGTCTTCCTTAACAATAAATAAATAAAAAATAAATCAATACATCCGCTTTTACCATCGAAAAATGCTTTTCTATACCAGCCGAGAATCGAAAAATTTATTTAAAAATAAACCGTAGGTAAAATTTCCCTTTTGTGGGGCAACGACCGCTAGCATACCTCACACAGTTAATTGTTTTTATCTAAATCGCACCGAACCAACGCGACGCGAAACGATGAGCACGCTTGTGTATGTTTAAATTATAGATTAGAATATATAAATTTAGGAGATGTTTTATATCAGTTCCAGCAATATTGTGACTTGGGGATTATATATATACATATATATATATAAATGTTGATAACATGGGAGAAACATTTTTGGCCTTGGATGGGATACAAACTCAATTCGAAATATAATTTAAGAACTATGTCTATTAGATAAATTGTATTATATGACAATAAAAACAAATCAAAACTCTGTACAACGATTCCTTGATATCCGCGTTGTTGCTTCCATAGAATATCCGATAGTTAAGCCTGGTTTTTGTTGCTGGATACGTAAGCCTATCTACCTTATAACAGAGCCACTGAGGTCGCCAACCTACCCTACAATATCAACTCTCCACTAATATCATTACTATGATATTCTTTTTTCGCATTGCAGCATCAGACAGGGCCGCGCGGCCGTGAACCGGGGTGATCCATCACTGTCAGCGCTATCGAGCGATGCACGCCGGCTCTATGCAACTTCGCGAGCTTTTGTGCCTCTAAACTTAGATATTGGATACAAACTTTGACTGATTCCTTAAGTGCTGCGACTATTTTGGTTTTGTTTCCGGTATTTTGTCTTTGTAGCATGTAGGATACTGCTCACGAGTTCTCTTATTGTCTACTCCAGAAGTTTGACTTTCCAAAATAGCGACTGAACTTATCAAAATATAACTGTATACTTAGTAGGTAATGTTTCCAGTATACAAAATAATTATACAAATATTCTGGAACAACTGTGCAGTGCCACTGTTGACTGCTTTCTGAAACAAATAGGTACCTAGGTATACACATTTTTTTTTCACCAAAAATGATTCTTCATTGCCAATTGTCTTTCCTCAAACATCCCACAGGAAGATAGATACGGCGAAGCGACATGAAACAAATTGTTCGCGGACCACGCCTCCGGCCGTATATCTGAGATCGAAATTAAAACGAACGCCCTGCCTCGATCGATCATTCGATTCCGTGCAATGCTATTATTTTTGCGCTGTCTCAATTTGTAAGTTTGATTGACGTGTGATACGCATTTGAAATTTAAGCTTCTTTGAGCAAAATTACTTTTGTAAAGAAATCAAATACTATTTATTCTCCCCTGTGTTTTGAAAAGTTCACTTATCGTAGTCTTCTGGGATCGTATCGTAGTTAGAAACTTTATGAAGGTTTGATGCAACTTTTTCAGTTTGCACTTACGAATCTATGACCCAACCTTTCATTCATTTCACCCGTAAAACGTCCACTACTGAACACAGGCCTCTCTCATGGATCTCCATAAGAGGTAATTGCCATACTCACCACGCTTGGCAAGTGGGTTGGCGAGCGCAGTACGGGATATTGATACACGGAAAAACGCTGCTGCCCATCAGGTATCCCTTAGCAGGCTCTTAGTGCATCCACGGGCATGAGAGGAGTAACATTCTACTGCCGGCACTCCACGGTAACCAACCAACCTTAATTTCTATGAAAATAAAAATACAATTTCAAACTACGTAAAAAGAATAAAAATAATGCTGTAACGGAATAAATAGCCTCTGCACCTACTTACATTGTTATTTTTTTTTCAATAATCACAAACTAAAAGTAATTATAACTATTAGATACATTTAATGTATTTAATAGTTCATCATTTCAGCCATAAAACGTCCACTGATGAACACAGGCCTCCCTCATGGATCTCCATGAGGGGTAGTTGCCATACTCACCACGCTTGGCAGGCGGGTTGGTGAGCGCAGTATGGGATGTTGATACACGGATAGACGCTGCTGCCCATCTTCCGGAGGTATCCCTTAGCAGGCTCTTACTGCATCCATGGGCATAAGAGGAGGGGTATCATTCTACTGCCGGCACCCCACGGCGGATATATTTATATATATTTAATAGTTATAATTGCTTAAAGTTTGTGTTTATTTCCATTTCCATTCACCAAGTCGATTCTATTAAAACCACAATGGGGTTGAAATCGCGTGAGACAGATCGCGTTCTTAAAACAACTGAAATATTCAGTAATACCAGCGTAGTATTATATTATCTGTGGTTATACTAACCAGTTACTCGGTTGTAATGATGATGGCATGGGAACTTTAACAATTTGCGTCTGAACATTTGATATTATAATAAAATACCACTATTATGTATGGCTGCGTGGAGTATTGAAGTTTGTTCAATTGAAAACAAAAACTATGTGGGTATTTAACACGGTCACAATTTATAAAAGGATATTTTATTATGTTTGGAGTGGCGAAAATTAAATTAACGAAGGCTATAAATGAGTTCTAGAGTCGGCGCCACCACTGAAGTTGTTTACGGCCTAAGCGGGAACTAGAGGTACAAACATTAACGTTTACATTCGGTTTTGTGATACTAGCGCCGTGGTGGTTGCGGAATCTACACAACATATTATTTTTTTTTCAACATAGTAAAAATAAAGTATGACAATGTACTTGATCATCCGTGTACTTGAAATCTGCTATGGGGTAATAGAATGTTGCCTCTCATCTCTTGCCCAAGGATGCAGTAAGGTTCTGCCATAGGATCTGCCTAGGGATGTCTTCGAAAGATGGACTGCAGCGTCTTTCCGTTTATCGAGATCTCGTACTGCGCTCGCCAACCCACCTGCCAAGCGGCGTGAGTATGGCAATAACCCCTTCATGATCTTGGAAATCCATGAGGGAGGTCTATGTCCAGCCGTGGACGTGAACAGTAGTCCTACGGCTGAGATTATGATGAATGTACTTGAACAAATACACTCGTAATAAACAAATACATACGTATTTGAAATTTTTGTGTCGACAAAAGGCCTAATTTCGCAAACAAGCATCTTATATTGTAGCATTGTATTGTACAACAATCGAAACCACTTTTGCACTTTCAATTTCACCTTGCAAGTCATAAATTCATCACAATTCGCGATGGTTTCAAGCTCAGGTAGTCTATGGTCATTGTAGAGTTGACCGCAGATATCCGCAAATATAGCAATAAATCTTAAGGCCGGCTCGCTTTGATTTATGTGAAAAATGACCCTAAATTTAAGGTTAAACAAGAGCCGAAGGGAGGATAGTCTCGTCGCCTATTATAAAATGTATCACAGCAATTTTCGAAATGATGTTAAAGTAGGATGTCGGTTAATGCATAGACACAGGTAAAACGGTTTGAAATCAGGGTTGTTTTTTCTAATTTAAAATGCCTTTCTAATTTTAATTTTAACTACAAATTATTCATTTTTTCTTGGTAATTATTAATTAAGATTTAACTATTGTTAAAAAGCGTTTTTATAAAGTTGTATTATTAAGTCCGTAATGTCACATACTCTCGTGTAAAAGGGAATAATCTAACGTCTAAACTGATATAAAAAGGAAAATGGTGTGGCTCAAAATTTATCTAACAAAAACATTAAAATTCCTAATCATAACCCATTTCATAGAATGAGGTAGCCAAATCCGAAATATAATAATTCCCCATAATAACCGTATTTATTGCCTGTCAATACATTAGTTATGATTTAACGTCACGCAACTAAACCTCAGCGTTATGTCTTTGGATTAGGGTTGAAAATGAGTGACCAGTTTTTGTTGGTTGTATTTAACACTTTCACTGGCTATGTGGGTACTATGGGCCCAAGTCATCCGAGCGACATAAATCAATGGAGGTACCTTTTGTGGCGTTTACTGGTGATTTCAAATAACACGGTCTAAGCTTGTATTTACTGAATTATTGACTTATGGGAATCGATTATCGCCTGTGGTTTTATTGAGTGGATAGCCTTGGCATTGAATTGTGATTTGAGTGGTCATGTAAAGTGGCGTATTTAAGTAGCTTAGGTAATTTGAAGTTACTTATTATTTAAGTAAGTAAAAACTTAACAAATGGTAAACAAGGGGATCTTCCCCTAGCAGTGGGTTAAAAAAATATAGGCAATCTAAATACCAAATAGATCAAAACGAACCGGATGGAATTGAATATGAAAAGTGAACGCATTCAAACCTATATAAAATCAAATCATTACTATCTCACAAAAGCCGCAGTACAGAAGCATAACAAACAAACAAAACATAATCCTCCGATACATCAATAAATCACTGTAAGATCCACCGCACACGGGCGCCGTCTTCGCCGACTATTGTCAGCGCCGATTTTTACAGCAATTAGAGACATTTACCTGACCGTGCGCGGTAATCCTATTAGTTTAAAAAAATCGTGGAAAGAGATGGAAGATATACCAGTGGGCGGTCGGGTGAGACAGGTAGCGGTGGCTCAGCGTTTTTCTATCGGATGTACCGTGAATGGAAGATGAACTGGCTATTTCTGAATTTGTTTGGGGGTTTGCTTCGTATTATAATATCATCATCATCTTCCCTCATGGATTAAGAGATCCAAGTACTGATTATGAGGGGTTGTTGCCATACTCACTACGCTTGGCAGGCGGGTTGGCAAGCGCAGTACGGGATTTTGATACACAGGAAAATGCTGCTGCCCATCTTCCGGAGATATCCCTTAGCAGATTCTTACTGCATCCACGGGCAAGAGAGGAGGGGTGACATTCTACTGCCGGCACCCCACGGCATTATAATAATTCGGACAATTTATTCTAGATCCATTCGATTCTAGAAGGCTTAGGAAGAAATTTTTACTTTAGTCAACATTGGACAAGTTTGGTCCCTACTTCTAAGCTTAAAAAGTGAATTAAGCAACTAGAAACACAACTGAACATGAATCATACAAAACACGAGCTTTTTGTATTATTATAAAAGAAAACTACTCGTAGGTACATAGAGATTATCCAAACAAGAACATTACTAAGACATCTTCAAGCAAATCTTTGAGCAAATCTCATAAAACATCTCAACTTCCGCAACATAACTCAAATCCACAAAACCAGACATCAACTGGAAATTTCAATTTGCTCATTTAACGCTAGATTCTCCCCTCACGACTCGAGTGAGCTGTTTCGTGGCTCTAAACTGATTTATCATATCTGGAGTTCTAAACAAGCATCATCTTACACGCATAAACCCTTGTATCACAACGCGCCACGACAAAACATTTTCAACAATGCGCACTAAAACTTGAAGCACATATTTGGGCGGCGGAGTAAGATCATCTACACTCTCCCTTATCTGAAACGATGTAACCTTCTTTATAAATTGAACTTTACGGACTGGTGTTAAAGCAGAGAATTATGATACCGGCACCGACGTCTGAGACGAGGGTGCGATGCCCGATGTATCGCGTTGTCCGGTTTCCGGACGCCCGATAATTAACTAAGTTTCGCCACTCAACATAAGTGTTTATTGATACTTGAGACCTTAAGCCTCCTCGGTTAAACTTGATAGTTTTCGATTGAGTTGATGCCTAGTTTCTAAACTTATTGAATTAAATAACCAGTAATGCGAGAGTAGACATGCGTCATCGTCAATGTCAGGATCTACCTCACATTCTCTATTCAATGCCACAAAGCCATAACATTATAAATCATAAGCTACATCTCAAGCTAAGCCGCGAAATCCGTTTAATCATCTTACGTTATTAATAACACGTTTGAAATTAAACAATAAATTTTCGCGGCTAATCGCGCGGGGCGACCGCTACTCGCTGAGTCAACATTTATAGAGACAAATTGTTGCGCCACTAACACGGCCTCTACGATGTATTAATCTTGAGGAGCTCGTAGCCCGTAGCAGATGACATCATAGTTGCTACGTCGTAGCGCCCTACGGTCCTTAGTACTCGTTTGTTATGTGACACTTGGATAACAAAACTTCTATTCGTAAATAAACATAGTAATGAGCCCATAACAGACTGTACTACGTAGACTCATAAAATTGTAAAAAAGAAGGTTTCGATGCGAATAATTTAAAATAATAAAAGCCCTGCGTTGAAATATACCAAAAAGTAACTAATGCTAATGTGAGGTAATGGTTACTTATTTAAGCACGAATGTCATTTATTTTGAAGCGTGTCATTATTCAAATGTTTCTTTCCAACTAACTTATTTACTCGATTTGTTTTTTGTGGTAAATTATTTGAATTTTGTTTTGAAATGAGAACGAATTCCAAGACCTACTTTTCCTTTCATTTATTTATGACTTTTTTCCCAGAGTGACATACTTTATTTGCTTAAGTAATTTATTAGTGCTTAATTTAGCAATGATTCAATATGTGATCTTGATCAGTTCACGGATGAAATATATTTTCTCCTCAATATCAATAAAGAAACCTCAAGGAAACATCAATGTTCAACCGTGGACCAACGATTCTTGACCTTATCACAACGGAGGGCGATAGAACCGTTTTCCCCCCATTACCCACACATGATATATGGCAGTGCGAATGTGACACAACTATTAGTGCATTGTCATTTGTCAAAGTCATCGCACCGAGATGCAGGCGTCTTGCTGTTTGGCATTTATCTATTAGATTGATTTGCGTTATACCTAAAACTGTATGGGTAATAAATAAATAATGCTTGTTATTTTCCACTGTCCTAAAGTAAGCAGAGCTTGTGTTATGGGTACCAGATTGAGCATAAATATAATAATCCCGGGATAAATATCTGCAGAAAACTAAAAAAACATTAGTCCCGCGGCGAGAGTCGAATCTCCTGCGTCTCAACCTATTAAACAATAAGCGCCACGGAGGTTATCATAGATATTCCCGAAGTACCTCATAGTACCTAGAAGAGGCTGAGTGTACCTGAGTGGGAAAGCCGACTTTCAATAAAAATATCTTATTTAGGGAGTCAACTATTATTATTCTTATCTTAACTAGAACATTGTAAATATTAGCTTTGTTACCGATATGTTAACGATGATAATTTCTCGTATTTTTTAATCTTGCAAGCCAGCAAAACGTTAGGTGTAACAAAGGCGATAAAAAGTATTCTGATCGCACAAGTAAAAACAAAATACCTACTTCCCTGATGTTAGTCTAAAATCTTATGCTAAAATTGCAAGCATATCTTAAGCATACGCAAGTGACAAAACATACTCGTAAGTCATTTTTAGACAATAGACCCATAAAAAATAAAAAACCTAACCACTTTTCCAAAAAGTCATTAACAATAACCCCTAACAACCCAAAGGTACGTGCAAGGGGCTCGTTCGTCTCGTCAAGGGTGTTAATTTGCTAAGGCCCAGCTAATGAAACCCGCGTCTTACCACGTCTCGATCCCCGATAGCCGACAAGAATCCACTAGGAAATTGGCGTTTTGAAACGCCAACTTGTTCAAGATAACATCTTAAGCTTTCAGCCCGCTACAGCGCACGGCCCCTGCAAATCTTGAAAATAATGTGGTGAATAAACAGACAATCATATTTTTTGAAGAAAATTTTTTCACACAACGCGATCTAGCTTCAATGTAACCAGAACTTGTGTTATGGATACCGAATACATTATTTAAACCCTACCCTAATGTACCTACGTGCAAGGGACTCGTTTGTGTTAATTAATTTGCTAAGGCTCGGCTAATAATTACTGCGACTTACCTCATCTCGATGCCCTTCAGCCAAGAAACCATCAGAAATTGGCGTTTTCAAACTCCAACTTGTTCAAGATAATATCTTAAGGTTTCAGCCCACTACAACACACACGGGTAAACTTTATCAGAGAAAGTATGGTCATAAAACCGAGACAAAAACCCTCAATATGATTACTCAAATAAATATACATCAGGGATAAGTGAGTTTGTTATGATAAAGAAAAGTATTTGCTTTGCACTATCGTAGGATGTTGTGGGATAAAATAAGCATATTTTTCATAAAACGTGTGCATTTCAAAACTTTTTCTCCCTAAGCAATATCTAAAACGCGCGATCGATTGAACAAATCACTCCGCTTTGAAACTAATTTGATTTTAGCATATTAAGGGGGTGTACATCTAGATACGAGTAAGGAGCGCGTCTTGCGGCCCACCCCGCCTCGTAATAACGCAAATGATGTAAGGTGTGCCCTTAATATCCATCACACGCGTCCCCGTATTTGCTTATCTATGAAAACACGGAAGTGTAAAAATCGTCGTGAAAAGCCCCAAGGGTTTCGAATGTTTGACACCGAAACACTTAAGATTATTAGATTTAGCCATTTTTCAATTGAGGGGCCAAATCGGGCCTCACCTAATGAACTTTACACAGGAAGCTGATGGGAAAAACTTCGTAAATTTACTTTAAACTTATAATTCCACGGATATCCACGGTATTGGAAATTTTTATCAGATCCGGCGGAGCAACAAAAGCCCGATTACTCGGTGGCAACAAACTCATTTAACTTTACGAATCTCTCCCGCTCAAAAATTCCTTTAAATATTTCCCTGCTTCGATTTTATTGTTCTCGGTGTCCTTTTTTTACGATACATTTATTTTATTTATCGAATCGGATTAAGCGGGGTCTTGTGTAATCGAACTTATCGATATAGGCAAAGTGGGTAAAGCGGGTACTGGGAGAATCGGGAAAGGTGAAGAAAGGTGTACAATCAGAAGGAAAGTGTACGGAAATAAATGTGAAGGGTAGATAAGTGTGCGTGCTCCCGACTCGGTCTCAATCGGATGTGCTACATAAATAAGAGTGGATGAAGGTGGTCTCTTATCGCATTGTCGCCTCACTTCTTACTTTTGAATTCGACTGTACCTCTACGCCCTTCAGTGTGGTTGTAAACTTTTTATCGGGTCTCTGATGTGGTTCTTCTGATATTTTTCTAAAAGAAATACGGTTTCGCCTAATAAACAAGAGCTTCACATCTCGCAATCTTGCAGAACACATTTAAGTATTATTAAGTAGGTATGTAACGTGAAGTAAATCGAATAATGCGTTAGTATACTTGTTGCCAGGACTTACAAAATATGTTATCTACAGCGAAAAATTATAAAAACTTAGAAATCTATGACTCTGTCTACACAAAGAGGGTAGTTCAAAGTTTTACTAGTTTTTTCGTTTATTATTACTTAATAATTTTATAATTTTCCTCTCTTGCCCATTGATGCAGTAAGAGTCTGCCAAGCGATACCTCCGGAAGATGGGCACATTCTATTACATGGTAACATTCAACTGCCGGCACTTGACCGTAAATTACCTTATAAGAACTTTAATTATTAACTCATAATTAAAAAAAAATTAAAACTACTCTTAAAATCCAAGTTCACACGAGCAACATGAAGTAATTCGTTCAAAAAGGTTTCCTCCATTGGGTTGTTTATTGGACCGCGAAGCATTTGTAATCGTTTAATACCCTCAGTTCTTTATCAGGGGTGTTCTCCCCCCTAATGTATAGCCTGATGAAAACCATCTGATTATCTCTTTCAATACAATATTCCAAATTAAACGCGCTTTACATTATCTCTCACTTCCAAAGAGTGCTTTTAGATAATCCTATCCTAACTAAAATTATAAATGCAAATGTGAATTTGTTTGTTACACTTTCACGCCTAAACCACCTTAAAGAAAAATGAATTCCTTAAATTCTTACACCAATGGAAAGCTACATTATCAGCAAGTGACATGGACTTTACTTTATCCCCGCATTCCCACGGGAACAGGAGCTACGCGGGTAAAACCACGGGACGCTGCTAGTAAAATATATTTTGAACAATTCGCTTCTTAGAGCTGCATAACATTGACCTTATTGAGGTTATTGTAAAGTTTTCTGAAAAGAGGTTAAGTCTCTATCTTTACTATCTTAGACGTCTTAGACTTATCTTTCTGGAAAACTTTACACTACCCTTGTGGCTTCAGGTTTGATTCAGGACTAAATAGTCGTTAGACACTCTAGTCTAATTGGCCAGAAGTATAATAATATACAAAGACAACAACCCCTCATGAGCACTTGGATCTCTGAGTCCATGAGGGAGGCCTATGTCCAGCAGTGGATATCTTACGGCTGTGAAGATCATGATGATGATAATATACACTGGCCTGCAAAAGAAGGTATAACACTCATAAACGTGACGATAACTTCTGTTATATTTAAATTAGAAACTTGAAATAGGAAGCATTACGTAGAAAATTTAGTTTTGTTATCTAAAAACTCCTTTTTGACAACCTCCTTTTAAAAGATGGCTGAAAAATCAACAAAAAAGAAAAACGCTCCTTTTTTAAATGCTGTAATTTTTTTTACTTATAGCTTTCTGCTTTTGTTTTCGTATTTGTTTTTTGATCATTTACATTTTATTCAAAAACCCAGGTGTCTTAAGCACGTAAACATAATTTATCATGCCTCTTTCACCTGAAGAATGTGCAAGAATTATGGTACATCTGGAACTAGGCATTAGTATGCGTCGTACTGCAAGAATGGTGGGTGTGACATTAAGAACGGTCTTCAAGGTGAAACAAAGGTACGAAGAAACCGGAAACCATCTCAGAAGACCATGTAATGGCCGTCCCAGATGCACTACAGCTAGAGAAGATCGATATATTGCCAGCACTATTTTGAGAAATCGTCACCTCAATGCAGTTCAGGTCCAACAGCAGCTTCTCCAGATGAGGGATGATTACATTAGCGAAGACACGGTCAGAAGAAGACTTGCTGAGGTAAACCTGAAGCCCTACAGGCCAGCAAATGGTCCCAAACTTGAGGCAGGGCATCGGGTTAACAGATTGAGGTATACTCGTGACCACGTACAGTGGGGTGAAGAAGAATGGGCAAAAGTCTTGTTCACCGATGATTCACGTTTCTCATTATTCACTCATGACGGAAGGCGAAAAGTCTACAGGCGGCCTGGTGAGCGATACGCTCAAGCCTGCTTTGCAGAAAGAGTCCAATACGGCGGGGGCTCTGTACACGTATAGGCTGGTATCTCGGAAGGTCGCACACAGTTAGTGGCCATAGAAAATGGTAATCTGACCAGGGTGATATATGCTCAAAAGATCCTTAATGAGTATGCAGGACCATATCTGATAAATATGGGTGATGGATCAATTCTAATGCAAGATAACGCCCGGCCACACACCGCTCAGGTCGTACAAGAGTACATTCAGGAGGTTGGTATCAACTTGATGGCCTGGCCAGTAGCCATCAACAAGTCCTGTCCTGAACCCGATCGAACATGCTTGGAATAGGCTCGAAAGGCCGGTCAGACGACGCAGACGACCCCCTGTCACCCTCAATGATCTTAAACAGGCCCTGATGGAATGGATGAGAGAATATCTCCCAACATCGTTTCCGAAACCTCGTCTTCAGTATGCCAAACAGACTCAAAGCTGTGATCAGAGCCAGAGGAGGCGACACCAGTTATTAAAAATGTGATTTTAAGACTACGAACACCTTTTTCAGGGTTTTTAAGTTCTTGCCATTCATTTAAAATGGCTACTTTTTGTTTTGTGTTTCATTTATGTCAAAAACATTAAGTAAAATAAATTTATATTCAAAAAATCTTTTTTAACTGCTCTAAATGTTGTTTTGTCAAGTCTGTAAGTTTAATAGTTTAGGAGAAAATTGAATTTAAAAACTGTTATACCTTCTTATGCAGGCTAGTATGTATTGGCACGGATTTGCGCACTTGGCTTATCGGAAATATATGATATGGGAACTGCACAAATAAATGCCACCTGAAATTTCTATATAGATCCTCATCAATTTAATTTGTACAAAAATCAAGTCCAAATGGGCCTGCTGACTTTCTATTGTTAAACTGGATTGTCCAATTTAAGAAAAAAAAGTCAGCAGGCCAGTTCTCCCGCAAAAATTTTGCATACGATTGCCTTAGAAATATCTCTAATTATTTCTTTATAGCTGCTAACATTCAATAGGTCACTATAACAAATTTATAAACACAGAGTTGCTTTCCATCTCGTAAAAGTGAGTGAAAATGCAGACGAAACAAACTAAGGTTCAATAATGACATCGTTTGCTTATCAGCTGACCGTTACAGAAAATCGAATGCTACATTAGGCACGCACCGTCCGAAACCTAACTACCCCCAAATCTAATAAAAACTCCTTATCACCCAGTCGTCATTGTAAACTGCCATTGATTGCAATATTTATTTAAAAAGAGAACATAAAATTCTTTCCATTTACAAAAAAAATAAAGAACATTCAGTTCTTATCGTGTTCGATTTTTAAAACGCCGCGCGATTGGTAGCTAAGTTGAACAAGGTTTTTGTCCCCCGTCTCCCTTTTGCCTGAAGTAGGAATTTCTATGCGGTAATTCAAAGGCTAGCAGATAATAAAAGGGCTGTTACTGCTCCAATCGCCCTAAATGAAACTCGAAAACTCCTCATTTCTGTATCAATAACTTGTCTATTTATGTTGACACACGCTAAGTGCAAATAGACGGAAATGGCTTTATTTTCTTGATTCAACAAACTTTTCTTGAGCTCATTATTACCATAATTTGTACATTACATGCCTTCGTATCTGCTGTTAATTTGAGTTGTTTAGTTGTCTGCGTGTGATGGGTCACGCAATGCCAGACGAGGAAGTTATTTACTTTTCATTCTAATAAAATTATCTGTCCACATAGTATAAAGTAGGAAGTAGACATTGGAGTTAAATATGTAATCTGCACCATGTTTTAGATACGTTTAGTTCCTAGAGGTTATATGCAAATAGATTATGTAAGAAACAATAGATGCAGATAGTTATGGGCTCTAGTTTAATATGCCTAAAGACAATGCAAGATTAGCTCTACGAAGAGAAGATACCTACCAAATAGTGTTTTTTTTAGGGGGCGAAGCCCCCTATTACGCATAGCTCTGTCTGTCTGTGCATGACACGATTACAACCGAACGCGTAGACCGATTTACATGAACCCTTTTTTTAAGCACTGTCTTAAAGAGAGAAGGGTAGGTACTGATTGATTTTGGTGACCCTAGGGTCATAGGGACCGGAGTTATGTGACCTCAAAAGGTCACCAAAGGTCAAAAATGGCATTTTTCGGAAACCTGGCCCCCTTTTCTGGTACCCCCGTACCAATGCTTGTTGACAAGCAGCCACACCGTCATAATAAATATTGATTTCGTTAGCGTTTAAAATCAATACCTTCAGTAAAAACTACCGGCATCCTATATCACCTCGCAAAGACACTGTTGGCCAGCACTTGACCCACTTCTGCGGGAGCAAATCGAAAATCGATGTGCCAACGACCTTTCATCGATGAGGGTGAACTCGATCCACTCCCGCGCCAACCTGTCACACAACTACCAATCTGATAGGTATGTTTTGGATTGTGTGGAATTAAGAAAATACAGTACCTAGCAACATCTGCCACTAGTATAGGATAAATAAAAAAACTTGTGAATAGAATTCACTGTTTTTAAAAATGTAGGAATTTTGTCAATTAACTTTTTTGTTTTCAATGAACTACCTTTATAGTACAGTGGTAAAGGAAGTTTAATTTCATATTTCAATGTAGAATTCTTCTTCATTTAAAAAAAATCGTTTTAACACAAACGTTTCTTTCGTGGTACAAAAGAACAGTTAGTAAAAGAAATAATTAATTTATAATTTATTAATATTTTCAAAGCATTTAACTGCTTACATGAGTGTAATAAAATTTTCAAACAACATTCGGTATCTCCCGTTTAATCTCTGGAAAAAGCAAAGACCCGGTTTTTCTGTCGGTTATTCCCCTTGGTCACGTGGTCACTAATTGCTCAGCTGGGACACCCCACGGTAACTAATGTGAGTTTTCCACTTAAATAAATGTTTTTTATGGTACCTGATATCCTACACAATTTGGCTATCGATTTACTAACGTAAAATTATACGTTAACGATTCCAAGTTTACATGTTTTAGACACATACAGAATGAAAAAAGTTCTCTGCTTTTCTCCGCAGCCAACTTTTCTATAATGTATTCTATAAATATTTAAATAGCACAGGAAGCTAGTTGCGCTTGGGACAAAACTTTATGCAAAGTGAGTTGCTGTGACGCAACTAATTCCACACACGAGGGTACCCAAGAAAATTAACGCCCTCCGCCATATTGAGATTCAAAGTT
Organism: Pasiphila rectangulata; assembly: GCA_963082625.1. NCBI lineage: Eukaryota > Metazoa > Arthropoda > Insecta > Lepidoptera > Geometridae > Pasiphila > Pasiphila rectangulata. Next base: position 14,631,555 of record OY720244.1, read on the forward strand.
AGAAATTATTTACAAGCAACCGCCACGCCACATGTCCTTTCTGGGAAACCGGGAACTTCTCTACGAATTCCTGTATGGAGTAGAAATACGGCTTTATAGGAGTAAAATCATACTTTCTCCTGGCGGCGGCGGGGAGCGGTACTAATGACCGCGCGGGGAGAGGTTCCGACCTACCTACACCTACATGCCACGACAACCACACTTTATATTGCGTTTAGCAGGCTACCCACACTCTTTACACACACACCTACACTGCCAAGGTTTGTTTTTTTAGTTATTATTCCGACGTGCACTATTTTCTTTTTGACCGCGGGCGTAACTTGTGGTTGGAGCGAAACGTTCGACCGTACAAAATGTGGATGGTATTCTAGAATGAAGCTTTGTTGGGTACATTGTAATTTACTTTACGTTCCTAGATGCATAGTTTTATCAAGTCTCTTTAGACTACCTAAAGATCTCACTGGCAAGACCTTGTGCGCTATTTAAGCCGACTATGTGCAAAAGATGTTTTGTGGCCTTGATTTCGCTGTAAGTAGGCACTGAGATTTCGCTCAACTGATTCGTAAACAATCAATCAAATTTAAATGGTTTGTTTGTTCTTCTTTAATTGAATTATCTCCTATATTGAATCATCCAGCTCAAAAACAATTAAAAATGGCTGTCAGTTTTCAGCCAGTCATGTTTGCTTCCATGTGCTGAGGGTGTGTTGGTAACTGCCTCGTCATGGACCCTGTGTCAAATCTCGATGGGCAAAAGTCAAGCCAGTGTTTCGCACATGTGTACCTACTATATTTCGGATGCCGATTCAATTTTAACGTTTTTTTAATAACAATGCTTATTAATCATAGACAATTTTAACTTCGAGGGAAGGTTTTGGGACTTGACGAAAAGAAATTTACTTCCGCGAGTATCATAGTAAATACTTATTACGTTGCGTGCTCTGGCCCTAAAACAGTCTGAATTGTTCTTGAATGAAAATTCCAATGTATCTAAGAGATTTTCTAACAAATCGCATATAATGCCTTTGCCATGTTACCGAAGAATATAATATGTGTGCCTATGTTATATCTTCTGTCGAATGTGTGACAGCTATGGAATATCCGTTCGCACGGCGGCGGCGAGTGATTACAGAACGGTCCACCACTATTACGGGCTGATTGCTACCGACTGTTTACTGGAAACCATCTTGGATGTGATGTGCCTATGGTAATAGGAATGTGCGCTATTGCCTATTTGTAAGCATAACTATTAGTCAAAGATGAATATTAAAGCTTTGAGAATTTCTAAATAAACAATTTCGATATCAATTAATTTAAAATCATATTGTAATCATATCATTATGGTATATTGGTAGAGTAAGTATAAACGATGTAGAGAAGGGTTTGGTAATCCAACATGAAAGACGAAACGTGAAATAAATCGCACAAAAGCGTACTTATCGAAGATTCAGCTATTGTTCGACGCATCAGACTTTCAAATATTCAACATACGATATCAAAATTGTTATTGGAATAACGCATCATCCATCAGACGCTGCGAGCATCGGGGGTGAACGGAATGGCAGAATGAAAAGGCATAGCGTGTTTATAACTTGCGCGAGAGGGACAGAGAACGAATTTTAAGAATTTGCATAATCTGCTCGGGTACTTTATCATAGAACCACGTGGCAGTGACTAGTGCAGTCGCGGATTACGAGATGCTGGATTTTAATCGGCACAGCGGCGAGGTCGTTGGAATCACGCGTCTCGAAGACATTACAACACAAACAATTAACTACACAGCACTGGCATTCGAAATGATTGAACCACAAACTTAAAGCAATAATTGACTTTCATCAGTCAAATCCCAGGAACCACGATCAAAGCAGCAGCACAATTGGAGATCTAACTTTTGTAGGAAATGATAAATATCACAGTGCCAGGCGCGGCTGTCCAAAAAACGCTTAACTTGTCCCACTACAAAAGGAAAAAGCCAGCGTCTTCCGTTCGGACGGAGCCAAAGAAAAAATCTTCGCGAGGGATCCGAGCCTTCCATTTATCATATTCCATATTCATTTATTCGTCAAGTTCTGGATTCATTTATTCGTCATGTCTTGATTTCGTCTCATTTATTATTAAAAATGAACTGTCCGGAGCAGGGCACGACATTTGCCGGGAGCCACTGTTTCAATCTTATAATTTCATGCTGAATTAGGTCACTGTGCAGGCATGGAAGCGTTTTTTACTGAATTTTGATAACAAAGGCGATTGGGATGATTTAATTTCACATGAAATCCGTGGTCCCCTTTGTTTGAAGCGCTGGGTTAGGTGAAGGTTAGAAGGTCATTGGGTACGGATCAGGGGTCGAGTATCTGAGCATCTCGGCGGCCGAGCCCCTCGGAGGATGATGCATTGCAGGACGTGATTTCAGCAGGCTGATAATATAGGTGAACTAACTCACGTACCGTAACAAACTTTTTCACGTGCCGTAACAGTTGCAAATTTAAACCGGAGATTAAACTAAAAAGAGGTGGATATAGTGCGAAATACGTTTGGTAACCTGTCCACTACATTTACTTCCTTGCTTATAAAAACTGACAATATTATCATTCAACGTTTCGAAAATCAAATACTTAGATTCTTAAAAATAATCAACGTTTATAAGAAAGGCACTTCATAACTCTCAGGGTAAGTAAGTAAGTAAACAGATTTATAGGCACATATGACATGACACACAACACAGCTAAACACATAGGTCACGACATAAATAGGCAAGAAGCAAACTATTATAAAAAATATGCGGGCTAGGCCCAATGTGACGTGTAAGCCAAAAGGTGACGTTTCAGCATGCCGCTGCTTACCACTCGGAAGCGGTACCCAACGCTGGTTTTCAGACGACGTTTTCAGAGATCCTCCAAGACCGCAAACACAGCACATTCTTAACACCCCCAACAAATTATCTACAAGTAAAAACAAGAAACATTCACAACACCCGTTCTAATAACCTGCTCAGTAGATGAAAGCAGCTCAAACAAACGTGTTAAACCGTGGAATCGATAGATAATGAACACCAACAGTAGCTGTAACCTGCTGCGTCAGAGCTGTCACGTGTCATCCATCACGAGGAGATAATCCTGGTCACGGCGTTGGTCAACGAGGGCGAAGGGGCATCGAATGTTTGGTGGCATCCTTTTAGCGTTTTTAAAGGTCGACTGTCAATTTTAGGTGGTTTAATTAGAATCGCGTGATATGTGAACCAGACTATTTAAAATATCCTAATTATATTGTATTTTTTTTACGTCTTGATTTGACATGTAAGAATTGAGAGAATTCGTTCAAAAAAGCAGAAACTTCATCTCAATCAAGCATTATATGCTTGATTTTAAAGTTCAACGAAATTTATGATGGATTAATTAGAATTATGTTTTTCAAATCTTTATCCTTTTTAAAAATTTGACTAGAAGAAGAAGAAGAAAGAAAGAAGAAGGGACTATACACTATACAGCATTCAAAAAAGCGGGAAAATTTAACAATAAGGAGAGAAAGAATTTAATGCTCTTTAGGTTATTCGTGGCCTATCGTAAAATAAATAAGATGTTACGGTAAATAAGTTGGTTTTGTTTTGTAAACATGGATCACTGGGCTCCTCAAATTATTATAATATTATAATAATAAACAATTAGACGCTAGTCTAATATCCATAAATTACCGAACCAGGAACTTTTTGAATAAAACGCGTCTTCCATTGTTTGATGATAGAATAGTTTAAAACGTTAATAGCTGGCTACCGAAACTGTAATTATTTATTATACTATTTTATTATTATCCTGTATGCACCTACAGATATACACATATACATACCTACCAATTAATTGTGTACTATTTGCATAAAAATAATTTATATCTTTTAGCCAGAAAAAATAAGCTGATTAGATTTGAAATTAAATAATTGCGTTCCTAGAACCTGTGTAGAATCCAATTTCGTTATACAAAATTGATTTTAGTCTTGAAGAAAGCCCCACCCAGGACAAAGCGACATCTAAGTAATTCACAAGTTTCCGTCAAGGTCAGAACAAATCCCAGAAGGTAGCTACATAAAATAAAATATGAGGTGGCTGGCTGCCCGCGGGGGCAGAATACACGATCCATTTGTAGGCAATCTCGACAATAAAACGATGTCAGTCTTTGTGTCGGTTTGTACAGCTACCGTCTTTTAGATTGGCACATTGGTGCTTCACGAATAGATTGAGCAAAATTTCTTATCGCGCATTCATGGCATAAGTTTAGTAATACGCTTCCAGTATATTTTGGGACTTTGTAGGATCTTGACTATTCATTATGTTATCGTAAGTAACTAAATATGAAAAATATTATAAATAAGCAGGGCATGAAACGCGATCAACTACGTTACTCACTCAAATGTGTCAACGCAAACAATTATAATCATTACAATTCAAGCTCAACATGCTGTTGGAAATGTAATTTCAAAGACAATAATTCTCGTATCTTTGCAATGTAAAACTACTGTGTAAGAAAAACAATAGTTCCGCTGTCATTTGCGAAAAATACCCGAGCACCAACGAGCCACGCAAAGATACGGCATATGTACCGGCCGTTCCGCGAACATAACAAATGAGGGCACATTACAAGTGGCTGCTATCCCGATCCTGTGCTACATACGTCATAGCTTGTCAGTAAGGAAGTTAGGGAAATTGGGGATGTGGAGAAAATAATGTTTTTGGCGGTAACATTTCTGAAAAAAGGTAGTGTAGCGAAGATCTATAGTGAGTTTATAGGACTAAATAAATTGTCTCATTGCCTGTGCAACATACGTCATAGCTTGTTAGTTAGGGAGTATGGGAAATTGAGGATGTGGTGAAAATAATGTTTTTGGCGGTAAGAATTTTGGGGAAAAACGCTAGAGTAAATGTGCCTTGAGTTTATGAAGAAGGCATATTATTTTTTTACGATGACAACGAATCATTAAAACAATGAATATATCAACTTTTAAACCAGAAGTAACAGAAATAAAACAAAAACCTGTTTCAACAATAGGACAACCCAATAGCTAATCATTAGAAAATATTTCGTACAAACAACCTTATCATAAGTTCACTGTGTTTGGATACAGGCTTTTTCCGAGGCTGGAACCACAAACACTGGACCTAAAAACACAAAAACCGTTGTTGCCTTTTCTCCGATCTACGTAAGAACTATCCAATTTGCCTTGAACCAAAGATTGTTCCTCCTCCATTCGTATAATGGTTTAATGTCACTGAACCATTTGCCAAGCCAAGAACTCTACTAGAAATCCCCATAGAGTATTATCGCTCGCGTGTCCCTGGTCCCTAAAAAAGCTCACCTCTGATGGACTGGAGCGGGACCCGCCCCGGGCGCCGCAGCGACACTAACAAATGACCACGCATCATAATAAATAAAACAATTTGTTCATAATTAGATTTCGTGAATTTAATTTTCATGCCGTAATTGGTCGGTGGGCACAAAGCAACTCTCTATATGTGATGGATGATCGAACAGCGCCTCGGTGTTTACCGTGGTAATTAGAGGTTCGGAAGTCTTGGACCTATTACTATTTGTAATATAGATTTCGTTTGGTTTTGGTTTTGTTTATTGGAATAGAGCGTGAGAGTCGGTCCGGTACTTGATCTCATAAAATAGCTCTCGTATTCATTTACTCTTAGTATCTATCAAAGAAGCCTGCTGCTTTTCAGGTTGGTTAGGAATATCTTAATCAAAAGAGCAATAGGCCTACAGCCAAAACAAAGGAAAGCAGACAGATATAAAATCCCCCGCTTTTATGCACTCGCTACAACACGGCTCCGACCGTAAAGTTTAAAAAATAAACGCCGAAAAATCTTGAAAAAGTCACGGACGCTTAACTTTCTTCCCCTGTTTTATTTTTCCCTCTTCTGCACTCGTCTATCTTGCTCCAACAAATTTGTGTTACTAGCTCTCTCCTACTCTACTTAACTGATAAGTTACTTTTTTAAACTGCAGGAAAATCGAAGTCGTTTTCCGGCGAAATTAAAAGCTGGCACTCGCAGACATAAGTCATAAAAAGGAAATATGGTGGAAGTTAATCTTTTGATTTATTTACAAAACAGAATTGTTTTAACTCTCTGTTTACCTTGTTGTATGAAGCAAATACTGGCTACAAGTGTAAGTTATGATACCTACTTTGAATAGAATATTTTATTGAAAGTGATAGAAGAAATAATAAGGGGTTTTATTTTTGAAGCCCTCGCATCGCATGTGAGTAAATCTCGAATTCTACGAATTTTCGTCCCACTAAATATATACTTACCACATAAATGTCGTATTTGAGAATCGCTTTCCAATCGACACGATTGGCTAACGACACGAGTGAAAATTGTCCCAAACATATCGAGACAGCGTACATGAGTTTTTGCAGTCTTACGACCGATTTAAAAATAGGGCACATCAATCACCATCGTCACCTATCGATCAACTTAGGATCAATAATCAAGAATCATGAAACTCTGAAATGCTCCAAGCAATGCTGTGCCAAGACGGATAGATACAGTCAAGTTTGCAAAATAAAAAGAGAGCGTAGGTAAGTAAGTACTATTGATTCTACTTCGTAGACAGACAGAAATCGACGTAGTGGTACCTACTGATACAACGGGGGCAAACGTGCAAAGTCATAGTCAAAGTAAGTAGAGTTAGCAAAAAAAGTATATTTATTTATTTAACGTACAAAACACGTCACAACCACTTTAAACAATGAGGTTACATAATGGTAAATTATAACTTGATTGTAACATAAACTATATAAAAAATAAAAAAATAACTATATATCTCGTGAAGTATTTAAAAAAATTAAGAACTTTCTTCTGCCCACCCTTATCCTACCTCGGTGGGTTGGCACATGTAAATATTTTTCTTTCATTCTCTTTCATCACTCGTCAGATTCACAAAGACAAAGTTAATAAGTGTTTTGTTACAATAGTGTAAAAAAGTTTGTTTGTATTCATCATCATCATCATCATCATCAGCCTTTATCGACCCACTGCTGGGCATAGGCCTCCCTTTGATTTTGCCATTCGCCTCTGTCATAAGCTATTCTTAGCCAGGTGCAACCCACGGTCTTCCGAACATCGTCAACCCATCGGGATGGTGGACGACCATTTTTGTATTCAATAGAGTAAAAAGAATAGTCAATTTACAAAAGAAAAACATAGCACATTTAAATTTAAAAACGGATATAATTGAATTCGTTAGCTTCAGAAAACCTTTTCTACCCAAGTCATCTGAAAGGCACTTTATCCATACTTTGTTTGCTTTCCCTCATCCCTTACCTTCCACATTCATAATACTAAAATCGCCACCAAATGCTGGACGCCAAAACGTTAGACGCCAACAACGCAAAGAGAGACTAAAGCCCTCCTACACATACACGTATAAGACTTTCTGTCCACTGAGGCGGAGCGGGAATCAAATCAAACCAAATCTCATTATTTTGCGAACAATATTATGGGGTATAACATAAAAGTATTACGGGTTATGCGCCCTGATATGGCTCTCTAGACCAAACTTGGTAGCAGCATAACTTGGTATAACAAGAAATAACCTGTAATTTTTTAGGATCATCGTTGTGGATGAGGAAGACTAAGATATATATATTTTTTAATTTATGTAAGCTAATTATACAGCACGTTGTTCCGTTACCTAATACTCATCTATAATTTTTTGTTTCATTTCGTTAGTCCTAGTTTTGCTGACTTGGACTACGGTCATCGGTGCTCTACAAAAGTTGGCAAACTCAGTAATATCTAATTGCCAGTTTTTTGCCAACCCTCACAGCATGATGCAATGCAAATGTAGCTGAACAGGGGCAAAGCATCTCAATGCGGTGGCGCAAGCATTAACAAAGCTTTTTTTAGAAACAAATTTTAACTAGTATTCATAGAGATTAACATCGACGTTATAACCAAAAATCGATAGTCGGACACACGGATATCAATTATAAAACTATTTAATATTTATTAAGGATGCTGGAGTAAAAATATAAAACTGTTAACCGTAGATACCTTTTTCTATTGATTGCCCACTATTTAGGGAAGACTATGCAAATTTTATTGTGTTCTCACTTTGTTTTATACCCTACCCTGTATTGGTGAAAATCTAGTAGCTTACTGTTTCATGTTTGATAAATAAAAACCTACAATTTATGCCCAACATAACATTCACTCATTAATCACATTCTTGTGAGAATTAAGAATTTAAAGTAAGTATCTATGTAAAACTGTATCGTTCTTTCTCTGCATTCCGCGAATGCGTTTTCTATACATCATTACTCCACAAATATTGAGAGCGCGGTGAAAGCCCCTCATTACTGCGCATTGCATACGTAAAAACTTGCTATTAGAATAGAAAATCATGCAAAATTATTATGTAGCGTTTTCCCTTGTTTACCTCAGGGAAATTTTGTATTAACGCAGGAGAATAGATTATCAATATTGACGAAAATTATTAAATCCTTAAATAAATTATAAAAAGTTGCACTCATTTGTAGCACAAGTGTGTTCTATTACAAAAACGAATTGAATGTTTTGTTCATATAGTTTCTCATGTGTAATGCCAAGTATAGATTTCAGTATCAGATTTTCTGTTTATCTGAGATTTCAGTTTAAATTTGTTTTTGTTAGTTGCCGATTTGACATGATTTATAAGTTCGTGTATATTATCAACAGAAATAGTTTGATTGATTGATTAACACTTTATTGTACACTAGTTATAAATTACTAATCTATAACTAAGTACAAATGGCGGCTATGTCGCTGAAAGCGATTTCTTCCAGGCAACCTTTGGATGGATAGTAATAAGCGAAGCAGTAAGGGACGGTGCAAAATATTATGATAGAATATGACTATATCATAACATATTTTAAAAACCCAAATACATAATAATAAGAACCTACTTGCATTAGGTACATAGACTAATATATAATATTAAAGCAGTAGAATATAAGCATAGGTAATTTTAAACTACAAAAACAAGTTGAAAAATTTGCAGCTATAGAGAGACTTGAACTCCTTCCTCCAGACTGTTCTACTTCCTGAATACTGTTCCAGTTTATTTTTCTTATAGAGAAAACGCGTTATAATAAACTGACCTAATGCAGAAAGAACTTTGGATTACATTTACAGTCGCATATCGGCATTCTGTTAACTGCAATAAACTAGAGATTAAGGAACAAAACTTATTACGCGCAGGAATTCGAGAATGATCTCGAGAAAAATAATATTCAAACCATCTACCACTAAGTATCCAAAGGCCGTACCACTTCCTCCTCACATATATCTACGTTAAAATCTTTTATAGGAAACCCGTCAACATGCATATTATGTCTTATCGAACTAATTTTGCATTTTGTTTATAGCTTCAGGGATACAACCTTTCTAATTGACCATCTAGCACGTGACTTAACCCTTGTACCACTAAGTAGCCCCGTCAAGGGCCGTATAAGTTCATATTCGCAGTTTAAAGCTTTTATATCAAACGCGTCAAAATGCTTTGACCTTAGGCTAAACAAACTATGTGTTTTGGATATAGCTCTCTGCGTAACGTTTCTATCGACTGAAATTATTTACAAACCATCACTTAACCCTTGTACCACTAAGTAGCCCCGTCAAGGGCCGTATAACTCCTCGCATAGTTTAAAGCTCAACTTTTCGGTGCAATTTAGGCAAAAACCTTGGAAACAAAGCGGACTGGGGAGGTCTGATATTGATATGAGTGACTTGCGCTTACCGCCCTCTGGTGCTCTACCAGGGATGTGGTAAAATTCATTTTTTTTTCATTCGATCTTAAACATTTTTCGGCTTTAGCTTACAAAGAAATAAAAAATCAGACATTTATTTTAGTTTTTTATGTACTAATACTACTTGTAAATAAAGGGTGATATGTCTTCTCTGAAGAACACATCACCCTTTCTTTACAACTTGATATTTTTTTTTTTTATGGTGAACTAATTTTTTACTTTCAATTCAATTCCTTTAAAATTTCATTGATAAATTAGGAGAGCCCACAACTGTTTGGGTGAACTTTTTATTCATCATCATCATAAGTATTTATCGACCCACGCCTCCCTTTGATTTTGCCATTCACCTCTGTCGTAAGCTATTCTTAGCCAGAAACCGATGTTCGGAAGACCGTGGGTTGCACCTGGCTAAGAACATCTTACGACAGTGGCGAACTTTTTATTAAAACTAATCTTAAGGGTTTTTTCAGTAGTGACATTTGTAGCAGATTTAATACAGGTCAAATTAATGAAATTCAAACTTGAGTTAGTCATCATTAGATGATAAACGGATCTCCTTTTGCAAAACGCCAATAAATGACAATAGTGTATTTATTTACAAAAGATCACAACTGTCACTTGCAGGCGCTTTTCAGAGGATATTTGTTGCTAAGTGACTTTTCGGTTTCAGTGGCCACGATCAGCCCATCCCTAGTATTACATCGCTGATGTTATGGACAACTAGCGCCCTTCCGAGGGTGCCTGTTTGCCGAACAAATATTGTCGTTACAAACAAACTTACGTCGTAATCTTAGTTAAGTGTGGGAATAATAGTTTTATTTGGTGTCACGTCAATAGAATGTAGGTGTCTTGTTAGTACCCAGTATTGGTGCTTCTTTATTTATATTCATGTGTATTTATTCCTTCATGGTATTATGAAATAAGCTAGTAGGTAATAATTTACGAAATAGTTAGGTACCTAGGAAATGGACGCGTCAGACAAAAGATTACTAGCTACCACAATACCCAATTTTACCCGGAGTTATTAGTTTACTGACTTTACGCCGTGGCAGTAGAATGTTGCCTTTTCTCTCTTGACCGTAGTCGCAGTAAGAGCCTGCTAAGGGATACCTCCGGAAGATGGGCAGCAGAGCCTTTCCGTGTACTGCGCTCGCCAACCAGTCTGCCAAGCGTGGTACGTACGCGCAACTCCATGAGGGAGGCTTGTGTTCAGTAGTGGACGTTTTGCTGCTGAAATTATGCAGATATTACTAGGATTACATAAAACCAACAAACACTATGTACACAGCTTTTTCACCTAGATAAACAACTTTAGCATTATAAAGCTCTATGCCATTCTACAGGCATATTTTACAACAATTAGCAACCCAAACAGTTTCACAAATAATTTTAATTGTTCAAAACAACTAAAATTCAACGCACCGCATCGCACCATCTAAATCTTGCCGGGTGACAGTTAAGTGTGCATTCGCACGAACTTGTATAGCCACAAAACTGGGGGCGTAAACAAGTGTACGAATATTCAGGAGGAAACTTGGGTGGACGTACTCAGAACTAAAGAGCAGAGGTTTCTGTAGGGTTAAGCCACAAAACTAGGGGCGTATAATAAGTGGGCAAATATTCAGGAGGAATTTGAGTGGACGTACTCAGAACTAAAGAGCAGGGGTTTCTTGGGAGCTCAGCCACAAAACTGGGGGCGTAAACAAGTGGAAGAATATTCAGGAGGAAACTTGGGTAAACTTATTTAAATCTGAAGCGAAAAAGTTTTAGGGGGGGTCTGTCCAAGTGGGCAGAAGAAAATAAATTAAAATATTCATTTGGAAAATACGGGGATTACTAACGTAGGTAATATTATAACGCCGAAGGTTCGAATTCCGACAAGTATAGTATTTTAAAAAAATCATGATCGTGGGATTGAATGCCCATCCGCGTATGGGACTGGTGTGACAGAAATAAAAACTATAGGTAATATACTCGTAGCTTAAATTTCATACATCGCTTTGTGTGTTTTTTCTTATAGGCGCAGTGAACGAAAAATAACTAAAACGTAGCAAGTGACTGGTTTAATTCCCGTTGCAGCACAAATATTTTACACCATTTCCAGATCAAATATACGTTCCTAGGCAGATTTACTTAAGCGAAGCCTTTTTCTAAAAATGCAGCCGATCATATTCTAACTGGCACTCACTGGTGGTAGAGAAGGAGCAAGTAGCAGGCAACACCAAAAAAAGCACGAAAAATAAGAAACACTCATACCTAAACATTCATCTGGAAAGGATCTCGGGGCTCTACGATGGCTACAAAATATACTACATTACCTTTGCTGTCTACTCTTTGGCTGAATACTGCTATATCGAAAAATCTACTGACTAAGAATTAAAAATCTGACTGGCTATCTGAGGTAGTAAGTTCTGATCATCATTATGACTAAAAAGCCGTTCTGCCCCATTAATCTAATCCTAACTGCATCCCTGCTGGTCAAGTCCACTCTATAGTGGCGACACTTGCGACGAATGAGTTCTTACTCTCCAAACTTCCACCATCCTCGTCACGCGTGCATTGTCCCCTTAATGAAGCTTGACCCAACAAGCTACGATACGATAACTTAGCGATATAAGCGCAATTTGATTACCACTTAAATGTTGCGACTCTACTTAATAGTTTGGAACTTTTGCCATTATAAACTAAGGTTTTCTAGGAGATTACCCTTAATCTCCTAGGAAACGTTGAAGGTTCACCTCACTTGTCTTTCACTTGTCTGATAAATGAACCTTCAACTCATCATCATCATCTCAGCCGTAGAAGGCTGCTGGATATAGGCATACTTGTAAGAAGCATGTATCGCGCAAGTATTTAATTATAAGGGGATTTTTGCCATACTCATTACGTTTGGCAGGCGGGTTGGCGAGCGCAGAAAGGGATGTTGATACAGGGAAAGATGCTGCTGCTCATCTCCCGGAGGTATCCCTTGGCAGGTTCTTACTGCATACATTCAACGCATGATTGTAGTTATATCTCTTTTATATATAAACGCGTACACTTACGGATTGAGAGATTACAAACTTATTAGGCTATTCAATGTGATAATATTTTTTTTAATTCGACGAAACAAGGTTTGTCGTTGATGTATCTAGTGAAAAAAAATAGAACACCAAATACATACCAGATAAAGAAATAGCAAATCGAAAACCGCCGAGCTGTTACAAACTAAAAGTTTCACTAAGTTATCTCTTCAAAGTTGAAGAGCGACGAAACTTGTAGAATACTAAGTAAGAATACCTCTATATATTTACTACACTATCTTTCGGAATATGTAATATAAAGTTTTATTCCACAAAAATATTTCACATTTTTTTAAACAATGACCTCCGTGGCGCAGTTGGTTTAACAACCGGCTGAGATTTGTAATCAGTGAGGGAGGCCTATGTCCAGCAGTGGACGTCCTACGGCTGAGATGATGATGATGACCTATGTTGATTATTGGAACAAATTTTATGAATTATGTTATTGTCATTGGTCCTTGATAAGTATGTAAAGTTTTAATTAAATCTGATGTGACCAGCCAGTTTGTTCAGAAGTAAGTTAAAATGTATTCCCTTTGTATCTGTATACGTATATTTTGCGTCTGTCAAAGTGTCGATTGAAGGCGACGACAAACCGGCCGTCTGGTCCAAAAATAACGATCAACGTAACATGTGATATTATTTTTCATTGGAAATACATTCCCGGCAACGAGTCATGACATGACAGCTTGACGTACGCCGCCCACGTCCATCGTCACCGTCGATACATTGATAGAAATGACACTGTCCCAACTCTATGAGCCATCAAAACAAGCAAAAAACGGTGATAGTTATAAGTACCTATAATCATGAAATCTATAATAGTTTTATAAAGTTATAATTAGGAAACAATAAATTTATTTCTACACAAGCTTCTCGTAGTATTGTACCTAGTTAGGCTTTTAACATCTATTAATTATAGTTTGCACAGCGTCTGCAACTGGTATGCATGTTGTTGGATGGATTAGACTTGCCCAACACCTATATTATCGTCTCAGCTAAGTCGGCTATTTGTCAGAGGAATAAGCAGGTCAATGCATCTGAAGCTGCCTACTATCTAGGTATCTATTTAAGATCGAAGTTTCGGTGTGGCGAGTCTCGGCTCATAATAGAAATAATCCGTGATTATATTTACTTGAATAAAGTATTAAGAACTAAACCAGGTTACTTCATGCTTAATTCCCCAAAGATTGTACAAATCCGTGAAATAGATTCAGCATTTAGTGGTAACAAACAACTTTATCCGCGCAAACTTTCTACATTATAAGTAGATACGTACCTAATCTTGTTTGGTAAGAATATTGAATAGTTAACCATGAAGCGTGACTCTTCCTGTACGGAAATCCACTAAAACAGTAGATATTTATGTCAGGTCAACACTTTATATCAACAACTAAATGCAACAAATGTTCAGGTTTTAACGTTTTGGCGTCCAGAAAGTCTACACAGACCATCCATCGGCACTTTGCCGAAACTGTTGAACAGAAATAGCCTTTCAGTCGACAGAAAAAAATACAAAATATCGGATATAGTTCAGTTGTGTGTAGACAAATGTCACCGTTTAAAATAAAATTAGCTCTTCGATCCCGGAGTACCTATTCTCGTATCGGGGATCAATCATTTGCTGTTAAAAATAAAACTGTCCCGATATTTTAAACACAAGAAAAATATAGAATTAAATATTAATTCAGGCAAGTCCAGAAATGTCCTCCACTTTGTGTGGAGGTAAGGTTTCGTAGTTAACCGTAGTCCTGTTGTTAGAAGTTAGTGTATGTTTTTTACGTTTACCAAAACATATAACTGGAAATAATTGAGTTTTCGGTTTAATGTATTCAGGTATATTTGGTAAACCACATCACTTATTTGAGCGACTATTTTTCTCCAAAACTAAAAAAGCTAGCTTAACCGTTTATAGTTATGTTATCCTTGAAAGTTTATGTTTAAACCTCTATTCATGATTTATTTTCATTTTAAAGCTTTTTTAAACTTTTGCAATCACAACACATTATTGTTATGTATGTTAATAATTTGTAAAGCTAGTTAAAAGCTAAAGCGGTTTAGAAATTTAGAGGTTCGAAAAAAAGTTTAAAACTTTAATATTGTTTTCGCAACCCCTAAATTATCAAAATACCTATTCAACGATACCCTACACTATGGGACAGTAAAGAAAAAAAAAGTTAATTGTGTTCATCTTACGTGTAGAGCACGTAAGATGAACACAATTAACACAAATGGACATTATTATACCTTGTCATTTTTCATTTTGGACAAAAGTCGTCAAACCCTTTTTTTTAATATTAATTTGGGAGGTACCCCAAATTAATATTTATTTTTGTAGCGTTATCTGTTTTATTTATGCATGCAAAATTTCAGCTTTCTGTGACTAATTGTCTCTTCGCAAAGTCGGTGACGGATGGACGGACAGACATACAGACAGACAAAGCGAAAATATAAGGGTTTCTTGTTTTACTACGAAACCTTAAAACAGTGTTGTAATAGACCGATAATGAAGGACTAACAACATATTTATCATATACCTTTATCACTGCACATTTTTAACCTATCCACAAACAATTCTAATGACGAATTACACAGTGAACCAAAAGCCACATAAAAGATCGCATACCGACATTCACTTCCGTTTATTTGTCTCGGAACAGTGGTTGGATTGTTTCTTTTAATCTCCTGTTGAGAATGGGCTAATGAGTGCGCCGGCGCATAACGGTCGAACTCATTCATCAGCACTGCGACAGCATTGACAGCTTCTGTGACACGCGCTGGAAACTGCAGGTTGATGAAACGGAAAAATACCCGCCTTAAGTTAGTTTTGAAGAGTATAAGTATCAATAAATTTTGTCTTCCACCATCCACTGTCTTTAAACATTGTGTTTTATGCAATCCTTTTGTAATTTTGAAGTAAAAACTATCCAGTACTCCGACTTTCGAACAATTTAGTTTTGCTCTCTATCTCTAAATCTATAGGCAATTCCGATGAGTAACGAGATAACACTCAGCTCTCAATGCTATCAATGTCAGAGCTCTTTCAAAGAGCATACTTAGAATTCCATTCCTACTTTATCGTGGCATTATACCTACCCATACTTTGCGGATGATGACATAAAATCACGCCTGTTGTTCTCTAGTAAGGTAAGCTGATATTTAATAAAATCCGTTTCAAATATCTTTTCTTGTGAACTCAAGGATGGAGCTAAAATCCAAGGATGAACCCAAAAAACGAAGCATGTCTAGATTTTTTTGTGCGTCTCCGCTCTCCGCCGGCCGCAATTACAATAGTGCTGATAAGAATGTTAAAAATAAACCATTAAAACATCATCAGTCATGCGACCCCCGGTGCGCAGGTCAGCCAGCGGCCAAGAAAGAGGCCTCAGACCCGAATTCAAATACTTCATTTATGAAAATGAAATGACAGATTGAATGAACGGTGGCTTACAAAGGAGACGGCTACTGGCCGCTGCTTCTTTGTGCCACGTGGATGCATCTCATGGGATTTGTCTGAATGGCCGAGAAACACGTTTGAACTTTGACGGCAGCTTAGGTTTATGGTCAGGCAGAGGTTTTTTGTTTAAGAACGCGTAACGCCAGACAGATTAGCCCACCAAGTAGGGAAGGAAGGTCTAATGTAGATGTGTCTCATCTGCCCCAATTCCAATTTATATTAGATTCTTCAATAAAGCTTTTAAGTAGTTATAAGAACCTACTAATAAACTTGCAAATGCTCTGCAGCGAAGCTTCATTAGGTAGCCTTAAAGTTAAAAAAAACTTTATTCACCCTAAAGCGAAACATAAAATATGTTCGACATTTAGAGTTGTGACCTTATCTCGTAAAAATGGCAATTACTCCGCTACCCTTGCAATCAGAGTGGGACCACGAGTTAGTGAACTCCGACAAACACTAAGAAAGAAGGAATGGGCAATGAAATTAAAAATATGTCTTAAGGGCAATTAGCTTTAACTTTTACAGTAAGTGCCCTATCTCCCTCACTTTTCAATTGTGGGGAGCCGAGTCGGCCAGCTTTTCGGCTGGAGTGAATTTTATGAACTCGCAAAGAGTTCTGACTTTTGAACGAGTTCACTTACCCCAGTTTACGATAAAGTCGTTTAGCGGAAAAACAAGAGGCAGTAAAAAACTGTCCCCGTTTGCGCTGTATCGGGAAGGAGTTCTCTTTTAAATGTGGAACCAATTTATAGAGCTGCATTGAGCATTGTGTTGCCAAAAATATTACTCATCCGAAGCTACCCTATAATATTGTCTGATTATAGCTAGGTTAGTTCTAAAATTCTTTAAAATGTCTTTGAACTACAATAATAAACATAAACTTGTCGTTTATTATCAAGGTATCGTTAGCGAATCTTTAGACAAAACTGCCACAAATGTAGGCTTTTGAGCGAATTAATTTTAGAAACGATGCAAATAGAGAATTTCACCAGACCACAAAATAGATTAAAGCAAATTCATCGCGATGACGTTACTAAACGGGGAACAAAGATCCTAACCAGCGGCGAAACTAGGTAAAATTCTTAAGCGCTACTAGGGCGAATTGACGAAGTGTTTAACAATAAATTTCCATTTAAAAAGCCGCAAGAGGCACAGAGGAAGGGGGGACGCAGCTTCCGCCGCTTTTTTCCTTCATTTCCTTAAGGCCGGATAGGGAGAGCCACCCTACAGAATTAAAACGTTTGTTTTTTTACGTAGTAATTATAAGCAAACATGAAATACGGTGTTGTTGAATTATTGGGACGAGTATTTAATATCGATCGCCATATGTTTTATCAATCTCGTGAGTCAGGGACTCAGGGACAAAAATATAGTTACGAGCCGGGGTTCGGAATTAAATAATGTAGTGCAATTAAACCAAAATTAACACTTTAATCACAGATCCCACCAATAAGAATCTCACAGCAGATTCTCACTAGAAGACTGTCACTGAACAACACTGATCGCCACTATAACACTTGTTCACTATTCACTGAACACTATCGTACTTGTACACTAGTCACTGATCACTGTATTCACTTTGAAGTCACTCGGATATATCGCACTGTTCACTTCCGTAGCCAAATAAAGAATGTCTCTCGGTCGTCGTGCTGTCGTCAGTACCCCTTCCTGGGGTCTCTGGGTAACCTGGGGTGCCTCGAGGTGGGACCTCTTTACCCGGCTTCTTCTCAAAGGGTTATTTGATGATTACCCTTGGGTCATTTGATGGCGCCTTCTACGGCTGGCGTTCAGAAGGCGTGTTAGTTATCCTCGGTTTGTAGAAGGTCTCGTGGCTGAGGGCGCCACTGACCTTTGTGGTCCGGCGGAAGGGCGTGGAGGGGTGTGAGGACATTTAGGTGGGGGTGTGGACCGTTCTCGGCGCGGTAGAAAATTCGACGCGCCGTGTGGACCACGAAGTTTTCTATGGAAGTAATCTGCACGTCGCGATGACGTCATTCCTGACGTAGCGGCCCGCGCCCGTGCAGATCCGCAGCGAGATGTTCTACTGGACTTGTAGACGGTTCCTGTTGGTGGTCGAGGTAAGCGCATACCACGCTGGCACGGCGTAGGTCAGCCGTGACCGGATGTACATCTTGTACATCCGCAGCTTGGTCCTTAGGGGGACGCGGGAGTCCAGGACAGGTCAGAGGAGCCCCCGGTCTGAGCGAGCTTCGCCAAGCGCGCGATCTACCTGGAGCTTCATACTCAACGACCTGTCAATCTCCACTCCGAGGTACCTAGCGTGCGGAACCCACGTGACATCCAAGCCACGAAGTTGTAGAGGGGGAAGGGAACATCATTTTCTTGCGACTTCCTAGTCGCAAGAAAATGATGTTCTTGCCGCCGTCTTGCCCACATTGACTGCGATGCACCATTTATCGAGCCATCCCACTATGGCTCAATAAATGGAGGTCCAAGAGCTGCTGCATCCTTTTGGCGGCAAACTTGGGGCTGGTAGACGACGCGAAGTAAGCGCTGTCGTCTGAAAAGAGTCCCAGGGTGACGTCCGTACCCCTGCCCGGTTGGATGATACCTGCCAGTCTATCTCTATGTCTATGATGGCGGACAGTCCACGCATCGCCGCCTCTCGGATGTCTTCACCCGCGACGATGGCGACCAGGAGTTCGGTCAGGATACCCATGAAAGCCGTCATGGGATTCCCGGCCGACCCGGTCTGCATCATCCCAGCCGCGGGCGCAGTTGGTGCACTGTCAGAACACTGGTCATCTCTGGGCGCGGGGCGAGGGGCCCTGCGTAGGAGGGCCGCGGCGGCGCCTAATGGCGCCTGTTGCTGCTTTGGTTGCCGGTCTGGTTGGCCCGGTAGGATGTACATCGGGGGAGCCAGGCGAGTTTCTCGTACTGCGGGGGTCATTTGTACAGAGGGTATCGGCACCGCATGGGGAGTGGAGGAGGCCACCGTCCTCTTGCCTCTTCCCCCGCGGGCCCTTCGCTTCCTTCTTGAGGGGAGGGTTCTGCCTCTGGGTTGTACCATTTGCAACCAAGCATGGGTCTTCTAGGTATCGTTGTAGGTTTCCCCCGGCCTGGTTCTCACTCCGAGTGGGGGGACCGGCCAGTAGGGGTGCAGTGGAGTGGTGGAAGACCACCGGGCGGCTGGTGGGGGCTGAAGTCATCGGACGTCGCTGTGGAGCTGCTGGCCGGCCCCCCTGGCGGGGGGGGGGGGCAATACGCCTCGGTCATCATGTCGAGTTGGGAGGGGCGATAGAATCACTACCCCTCTTTTTCCTCGCTTCCCTCCTGAGGACAGGGCACTTCCGGTTGTTAGCCGTGTGGTCCCGCCCACACTTGACACAGATGGGCTTCTCGGATGTTAGGCGAGGGCAGTCAGAGGCCACGTGTTGGCCACCGCAACGCACACATCGAAGAGGGCGGTGACAGTGTGCCGAGGCTTGCCCGAATGCCTGGCATCGGTTGCACTGGGCTACGCGGTTTGCCGCGCCGTGCCAGTGCTCAATAGTGACTCGGCGGAGAAATTTGTAGTACCAAATCGGCGATTTGGTTTTCAGTTTTCTCAAGGCGGTCTTCAGTTTTTCCGAAGCGGTCCTTAGCTTCAGTGATTCAATTGTCATGCTGAGAAACCTGCTCCTTGACGGCGTTAAGGTCTTTTCCAAAGAACGCATGTATATCCTTTATAAGAAGTGTCTGCTTCTCCTGACGGCGAACCATCTCCTCCTGATGACGAATTCGCTCCTCCTCTTGGCGTTGAGCCTGCTCCTCTTGATGGCGGCGAGCTTGCTCCTCGATATGGCAAACCAGCTCATCCTGACTGCAAATCCGCTCCTCCTCCTGGCGGCGAGCTTGCTCCTGCATCATTGCCATTAAGGCGGCAATTTCCGATGAGGCAGCAGCAGCCGGGGCCACAGAAACTCCGGATGGGCCAGCGGCCGTCTCCATCATTGGTTGGTTCCCTCTTTGCGCTGGCGGCGGTGACTCTTCAAACCTCCGTTGGTCCGTATCCTGCTGTCGTTGACTCCTGGTCCGGACTCTCTCCGTGTCGTCCTTTGGTGACACTGGCATTATTTTATCCCACTTCTGACAACAAATTGTTACGAGCTGGTGGTTCGGGATTAAATAATATAGTCCAACTAAACCAAAATCAACATTTTAATCACAGATCACACCAATAAGAATCTGACAGCAGATTCTCACTAGAACACTTTGTCACTGAACAACACTGATCGCCGTACGTATAACACTTGTTCACTATTCACTGAACACTGTATTCACTTTGAAGTCACTCGGATATATCACACTGTTCGCTTCCGTAGCCAAATAAAGCTATTAGCTGGTTATTTCAAAGATAATTTGATCCGGACCTCCTCATCATCTAGGTTATTCTCTAAACTTAACAGACATTCACCAGGTGATGGTAAATATTTAGTCAACGTTGTTACCATTTCCAAAAGTAATACCAAATCTATAATCTAAGATTAAACTTATGCCATAGATTGCAAAAACAAAAGACGATATAGTAAAACCCTTATAAAATATCGGCGGGATAATAATTAAAAGAAGCGATAATGTCCCTCGTGAAAAACGAGCGCGCCATCCTTTTTATTTGATAAATAAAATTTATTCCCCACGCCATGACTTCGTTCCTTCTTTGTGGCTTCCCAACTTCTGAGAGCCGCATATTTGTTCTCGTGTAGTGATTCGATCCATTTTTTAATTAAAAAGATAGAATACCAAATTCTGAATAACATTCATTTTTTGAGAGCCGCATTTTATTTCTTTAACAGCAATTCGATTAATTAATTTTTTTAAGCAAGCCGCCCATTTTAATTCAATTTTAGGAAACAGGATAGCAAATTCTTAAATACATAACCTTTCAAACAACGCAAGAAATATTTAACCGTTTCCGTTCACTCGCACATCCTGTCATCAAGAAAGCTTGTTAGTTTGACAGATACCCTGCCCCTCAACTATTAACCCCCTCTCGTACATCCCCCGAGATCGCAATCGGAGTTTTATGCGCACTAAATATTCTCCCGGCGACAATTGCGATTATGAAAAGTGCACCATTATTTATACCCAAGCATCGTTTATTTTTTGTCGCCCCTTTCAAGGGCAATTAAATGCCGCCAGTCTTAGCTTTGCATATTCCACTGCAGCTTTATTATCAACCAGCTAATAAAGATAGTAAAGGTCGGAGACATAAAGTTTGGGCAAATGTTGCGAGGTTGTTTCTTTACTTTTTATCAAGCGTAGCTTTTTATCGCTTTGACTTGGAGTTTGGAACAACTTAGGGTCGAACTGAAGAAATGAAATAAACAGGACCTGCAGAATTAAGAAAACAGGACGTAGTTTCCTTAATGTTACCTAATCTGCCATCTGGCAAATCTGTCAAAATCGAGCACGTAATCACAATTGCAAGAGATTATAAAAAACAGCCAAATTAACTGTCCGTGAAGAGCTGAGGATCAAGTCTGCTATTGCAATGGTGGTAGAGTCTGCGCCACCACTGAAGTCCGACAGACGCGGCGCTGTAAAAGCGAGAACTAAACTACAGTACAGTCCGTTGTCTATATTCAGATACAGACAACGGACTGTACTGTAGTTTAGTTCCCGCTTTTGCAACGGCTTTTGCGCTTTTTTCGCATTGGTGGCTCCGACTTACCACCATTGCTATAGCAGACTTGACCCCCATTTCTTAATTTATTCTATTTGCTATGTAATACCTATAATGATCGACCGTTTTGAAGTAAGGACTCAACTAGATAATTTCAAAAATCGTAGCGACACCTGCAAAGCAAAATGAAACCATTTCAACAGAATTTCAGAAAACAGTAAACAAAGTTCCACCCACAGTAAAACGCAGTTCCAATAATGGGATTAATGAAATTTCCTAGCTGATGGAATCGAAGGAGCCCCTCGGGACGAACTGTCAAACTGTTGCCGAACTCTCGCCGCCGTCTGTCTGTGCGACAACTTTTAATAACCTTCTGTATCAGCTAAATGGATTTGGGACCGAACACGAGGCACTCATTACATTTTCGCAAATACCTAACTTTGTAGAAGGGGTGCGAGACTTTCAATTCTCAGGACGCATGTGACACATCTGAAAGGGAACCAAGTAGCAAGTACCTACTTAAAAACAACATATTTATTTACATATATGTATATATAGTATTAAGAACTTGCTGGTTGAATATAAAAAAACATACTTTCGACAGAGTAAGTGGGTATCAAACATTTAACAGGGATTAAATGTAATAAAATAACAAAACAAAAATAAATTAATTATATTAAATGAAGCTTATTCTTGTGTTTTTCAAGCCAAGCAGAAGTTACATGATCTTGCAACCAAATTATCGACCAAAATCCGAATAACACTTTTCCAAAGTCACTTCCTGTAACGAACGTCAAACACACTCCACTGAAATCTCAAAGCGGAAGACGAGAACCGTGCATAATGGGTAGCATCAGGGCTTCATCAGGCCCCGATAAGGCGATCTCAAGTCACTTCCTGATACGCGCCCCTTCCCTTCTGAAGCGAAATTGAACCGCCTCAGATCTGTCTCAGTGTAATCCACGTTATAATTGATGCGACAATGTCACTGAGGCCGATACAGCTCGCTAATCGGAAAAATACAAATCCCGAGCAACATGATCGATTGTTACCAACCACTGAATCCGCAATCGGATAACAGTTACATCGTTGGATCTTTTCATGCTTTATTGGTTCACAAGATAATTTTTAAAGTGAGAACGCTGCGTGTGTAAATTAAATCAAATTTCGGTACATTTATTTAAAAGTTAACGAAATGCTCATATCAACCCCTAAAACGGCGTTACCGACATAAAATTGCAGAAAATTCGCATTTTTCGCGTTTTGAAATATTGAATTTTTACATTTATGTCTTTCACACCTCATAACGTAATATTTTCTCCGTGAAACTCCCTCCTTTGTAACTTTTCCGTTGCAGCGGCAACATTCAAAATAAATGTTTGGTGCTTTATCACGGAGTCAGAATGTGGCAGGCACAACCCGTACACTAGCTTTATTGTAAAAGTTATCCGGAAGTTCTTTTCATAAATTATATTTTGTACGTGTGGCGCGTTGTGACATTATGTTTACAGTTGTAAGTTGCTGTTTTTTATTTAATTAGACGTTTGAAGGTAACCCCTTGAGGGTTTGTAGCAATAATGTGACCGCAGCATTTAGTGTAGCGAGGGGCATCGAGCGATCTCTAATGGCAGCCGACCGCCAACTGGCCACCGCATTAATCCTTTACCGGCTCTTGATTAATTATTTAAAGTTCCCTGAGGGGTTCACTCCGCACATATCGCCGCAAATTGTTTGTAACTACTGTATCGAGTCGTCACTTTAATGTTGCCTGCTTTTCACTCCTGCCAAAGCCAAGCACCTTTCGAAATTAATTGCAGCAAAAGGTCTAGAGACTATCAAAATAGAGTATATTACTAA
Source organism: Pasiphila rectangulata (assembly GCA_963082625.1). Lineage (NCBI taxonomy): Eukaryota > Metazoa > Arthropoda > Insecta > Lepidoptera > Geometridae > Pasiphila > Pasiphila rectangulata. Next base: position 14,655,340 of record OY720244.1, read on the forward strand.
AATTAAGTTAATTACACGTTATTTTTATCTAACGCGTTGGTAAACACAAACGAATGGTGTTTTTATAGACCCTAGAAAAGATACGCTCACATGGGTAGGAGAATTATTTTGGTATAAGACTTAGGTAATCCTTTTTCCATTCAGACGTTATGAAAATCGGGTCGAGAAAACAACCGCTAGTTGCCAAATAATATATGAATCACCAAGGGATATCACCTGAGCACGTGATCTGTCACTGCGTTAAATCGCAATGAGTGGAAGAAGGGAAGGGCCTTTGCCCTATAGTACCTGAGGGTTATGGTATATACCTACAAGTGTAAGAGTAGACAAATGTAAATTTAAGTTGGTACCTATCGTTTTTATGTTATGGGACAGGAAAAAAAATGCAAGAACAGTTACAGTCCGTGGGTAGCGGACGGTTAAACAAAACTTACCTACATTGCGATCATTTACTAGTTAGATCATGTACCTAATCATGTCAGATTTCTCATACAAAAAAAGGCTGCGATGCACTGGTTAACTGAAAATGTAGAAAAAGTTCCAGCTAAACAGCTGGAAATGCTGTAGAATACTAACCATTACTCCATAATTAATGCCCCAAGGACTTAGCTTTCGTATAACCAGAGAAACAAAATACGTAGAATACTTAGTGAAAAACTTCATCATCATCATCATCAGCCTTTATCGACCCACTGCTGGGCATAGGCCTCCCTCTGATTTTGCCATTCGCCTCTGTCATAAGCTATTCTTAGCCAGGTGCAACCCACGGTCTTCCGAACATCGTCAACCCATCGGGATGGTGGACGACCCCTTTTTCTGTGAAAAACTTAGTAAACAAAAAAGTAGTAACCAGCGATTATCAAATGAACCGCGGGACAAATGTGTTCGCCACTTGACCGATGTAACCCTAATCCGCAGTAAATCTTCACCTACCCGCGGGACGGTTAAGTCTACTCGCGATCATTTATTACTTACCTACATCGTGTAGAACAAGACAGAGGATGGAGCTAATCTTATGTTTGCTTTTTAGTATTTTTTTTAAGGTAAAGTTGTCATTTCGGTTAAGTGAAAACTAAATCACCTTTGCACATCAGAAACTTTTATAATAAGGGGCAAGAAGACGAAAAACCAACTATTTACAAGATCCAGAATTAAGCGCAAAAGTAGATAAAACCAACTTGGCGATCATTTATTACCTAAGTTCATCATCGCGCTTATGTTAATATTTGCTTTTTAATTATTTTTTTCAAAGTAGGCAAAGCGAGCTCTATCTGTAAAACCTTATGATATAGAAGTTCGTGAATGTATAGAGGCGATGGAAGAGTTTAGGCACAATTGCCCAACAGTGGGACGAAAAAGGTGAGAAGAAAGAGAAAAAAAATAGTTTCCCGCTAAAATGATACATTTTATTTTATTGACAAAATCAAACGCTATATTATTGTACTTCTACGAAGAATGACTTACAATAATATTTTCCACGCCACATCTACAGAAGCTCAACGAACTGTGAGTAGGTACGCCGGCGATAATGCGAACATTATACACGGTGCCACTCCATCCCGCATAATATCTTGCATAGACATACACATTGCATAGATAGACATATACTGCGAAGATAAGTTTGTGGCGGCAAAAACTTGGCCAACTTGCATCTTTGGGGGCATTCGTCCTGTACAGTCACGAGCGACAGTTTTAGCAAAATTACTTATTTTTAAAACCTACGCAATGATACTTGTACCTACTACCTATTTATACCATAAATACACTATTTATCTATCTATATATGTATCTCTATCTCATAATTGTGATTATAACATTAATAAAGTGTATTTATGTGCATTCGATTTAGGGGAACGCAGATGTCTATCGAATCTACAGGCTTTTAGCTTTTATTTTAGACACAGATGCATTTGTTTTAGGATTCATACCCGGTTAAATGTGTCAATAATCTGCTATGAGTATTTATATTAAATAGCGGAACAGAGGTAAAACTTTTTCAGGGTCTTTAATAATGTGATTTCCATTATTAAACTTATGAGAGATAAAACAATTGAAACCACTTTTGTTCTTCACTGTCCACTCTATAATTCTAGTGACCAAGAGCTATCGAGTTTCGGGTCGAGTACACAGACGATTTTGCTAATGTTGTTGAATTATTAACCAATGTTTAAACTGGCAAAGCACGTTAAATGCCAATAGCAGGGTATTATTTTAACATGATTCTGTTTCATAACCTATGTGAATAGAACCCTCAGCTATTATACCTAAATAGGGCTCATTCTACATCGGCCAAAGACCTTTATAGCGCAGCCATGCATAACCGAAGGGCCGCTTTGCAGTTTGATTGACAGCTGCCCTTGCCCAATGGCGAGAGCGAGCTCTGACGAGGCACGTCAATCAAACTAACCCCACCACATCTCTGCGGCACAATATCGCCCTTATTGTCATACCAACAAGATTCGCGACACAGCGAGCGCAGGCCCTGCGGCCATCACGCGAACGCGATCGCCCCATTATTCGCCGCCCTTTTGTAATTTGAATTTCGAATTCCAATTCGTATTTTGTGGTAAAATAAAAAGAAGGTCCGTTTCGACACAATGGCGTCAAGGGCGGTACTCTGACATGCGATCAAGTTATTACATTAAAGGAAAGCGCACCCGCGAGCCCGCCTCACCACGTTATTGAAGGCTTCCAGGAATTCTATAACGTTAATTTGAAACGTGCAGTTCATATTTTATAGGACATGGTATAAAATTGCACTTTTATCCATTACTTTTAAATGGAATGCCTAGATTGGACCTAGCGCCATGCACATATTTTAATAACTTATTTTTTGTTTCAGAAAATGGCTTGCCACGGAGACTTCGCACTGCCTACACGAACACCCAGCTATTGGAATTGGAAAAGGAATTTCATTTCAACAAATATCTTTGTAGACCCAGGAGGATCGAAATCGCTGCGTCACTCGACCTAACCGAAAGACAGGTAATACCAAACTACAGCAGAAAACCTATAGATTAGAACCACGTTTAGGACAATGAGATATAGAATATACATAGGTATACTACGATTAACATATTGACTCTTGTTACAGGTAAAAGTCTGGTTCCAAAACAGAAGGATGAAACACAAAAGACAGACGCTGACTAAAAGCGAAGACGGAGACGATAAAGACTCTACTACGTCCGAAGGCGGTAAAAGTTCTAAGACCGGGCTTGATAAGTTCCTAGACGATGACGGTCCTCTATCGGGTAAAAAGAGTTGTCAAGGCTGTGAACTACCCCCCGGAGTCCTATGCTCGCCGGCTGAAGATCTACCGGAGTTGGCATCACGCACACGTAACAACAACACCCCAAGCGCAACAAACAACAACAGCTTCGGCAGCGACGGCGCTTCGAGCGTAGCTTCGTCCTCCTCACTCGACAAACTAGAGGACGACTCCCGAGACGGGCATCTGTCATCCAACGTCACCCCTGCTCCAAGGAACCTCGCAAAGCGAATCAAGCAGGAGTCGCGAAAGCGTTCACCCTCACTCGATGCCACCGGCTGTAAAATATCCCCATCTTCTTCTAAGGACGGCATCGGAATCGGACTCCCAGATGGAGCTAAGTTCTCATCTGTAAGTCTGACACCATCGTCTACTCCCGGGACGCCGTCGAGTATGCACCCGAGTCCGCTCGGCCACTACCCGCGACCGTCACCGCCGACCGCGCCCGGTCCGCCGCATCCGCAAGCGGTGCCCAATGCAATGCCGCCTTACGTCATCAGAGGCAACGCACCTCCTGGCCAGTTTGTTCCGCACCCTGATTTCCGCATGGACTCGAAGCAATTTGTAGGGAAACTAGCGCAATACACGCAAGGGAACCGTTCTTATGATGGCTACGCTGTACAGAGTGAGCAACACGCCTATTCGCGTGGTCAGAGGGAGCAAGGGGCTACCTCTACCAGAGCAACGAACGGGGTTGGATCTAGGCAAACTTATCCGCACGAAATGTATCAGAACTACGGCTATCCCACCGGTTACGGCAAAGATCAAGTCGGGTACGGGCATCCCGGTTACGAGCAAGCGCAGGGATACAACGCGGAGCACATGGCGTATCCAAACAGCCACTACGGGTACCACTATCACGAGGGCTCGCAGCACGAGCATCCTAATTACTACGGGACGGACGGTCAGAAGCCCGGGCACGGCGAGTATGCGAAGAACGCATATTACGATGCGAACGCTTACGCGGCGCAGCAAGCGACAACGGCGGGGTATAGCGCTGGCACTCCGAACCCGAACCCGACTCCTGGCTCGAGCAACGAGTCCTACGGACCGGCCGAATGCGCGGACAGCTACGGATCCTTCCAGCAGTTCTACGAGGCGACCCACGCCGCTCCGGTCGGGGACAACTCCAATTCCTCCTCAGACTTCCACTTCCTGAGTAATCTCGCGAACGACTTCGCTCCGGAATACTACACCATTTGAGATAAGGACTTCGCCGAGCAGGCGAGTAATCTGTTTGTGTAGACGTCGAGTGTCGCTGAAATGTGACCGGTGCCGGTGATGTTCGTTGATACGGCTGCGATGTCGGAACTGGACTGAAGTTCTCGCTACTAGGCGAATGTAAATTGCTATCTCGTCTGTATGAAGTTGCCTGTTTATATTATTACAGTGATTCTCGCACCGTTATAAATTCGCTACTACAAACTGACTAAAGTTTTCGTCTATGCAGTGTGTTGCAGTGAATTTAAAAGGTCTGTTCTGTAAGTTAACATGTTTATGACATAAATACATAGAATTAATTAATTATAAGCAAATCTAATTGTAAATATATATAACTAGGTTCCACTCATTTTTAATTGGTAACTTAATTGATATTAAATTATAGGTGCTGTATGGTAGAAGTACCTTTAAAATTAAGAGTACTTGGCAGTATTTATTATCAGACAGTTTCCAAAGTCAATCTACACATATATTCAAAAAAATTGTACTAAGCCATATTACAAAATTATCATACAAGAGTTTCATTCATAGTTAATGTGATTATAATTGAATTAATAAGGTACATACTTATTGTTTGAATGTAATGAATCAGGTATCATTGTAAGTTATTTGACAGTTAAACTAATTTATTATTATAATTGCATTTTTAGTGTTCATTAATAAATATTGTTGACAATCTCATAATTCCTTTAAGAGGGATTCTCTATGGAATAGTTGTTGCCTTATTTAGTTAATTGTTTTGTATCTTTAAGACATAATGTAGATATTAAAATAATGCAGTAATATAGATTCATAGTATAAATAAGTCATAATATTGTATGTAGATAAAGCAAACTCATTTTGGCCTATTGAAAAATAAATCATTTGGTGTCACATTTGGATGTCTTTAATTTAACACATTTAATTTTTAATAATAAAAGTTTTATAAGAGCCTGCTTTAACTTTACCTACCTACTAATTTTTTAATTAGTGTGTGCAATGCGGTATCCATCAACTGCGCATTTAAGTCACTATGGAAGACCAGCGCTGTGGTATGACCCATTCTGCCACAGCACATGCTGAGTAGTGACCATTTTTGCTGTCACTAGTTTCAGATATATATAGATTGCATATAGAAAATGGCCGCCAACATGGCTGGCCAAATAACTTAAAATTGAATTGAATTTATAAATTAACTTGACACTGGCGAATTGTGTTAAACCAAACACAAAAGGCCATAAAATGAAAAGTCTTGTCTTTTCATTTTATGGCCTTTTGCATATAGTTAAAGTGACAAATAAACATCAACCTTTATCTTTTTATCTTTAACTCTAAATGGCTTATATTACTTGAGCTCATGAACTTACAAAAAATAGTGCAGTAGTCCCAATTGAGGTATTTAGATTTTGATGAAAAACAACTTTTATTCTAGAATTAATTTATTTAAAAGTACACAATTTTACATTAACACACCTAGATTAGCTGTTTGAAAATTTTGTTAGTGAATGGCATAACTTTTATAAGTTGATTTTAATTTGGTGTCAGAATTTACAAGAGATAACTTTCACATCTTGAACAAAATTGTGTCATAGACACAAACATAAGGTGACATAATATTATAATAAGCATGTAAATAATAAATTCCTTACTGAGCATACATACCACAAAATATAATCCAGGTGCTCAAAAGCAGGTTAAATACAAAAATATTCATTACAAATCAAAATTTAATAATAAAATTTATGAAGACTGACTTGCTGCCTTCTGGGCTTGTATTTTCGCTCCGAGAAGTTGGCAGATTGTGTCTTGGATGTTTGTCTTTTCTCTGCCTACAAGCTGAATCTTCTCCATCTGTTCTGTCACATACTTTACTCTCCTTTTAAAATAATCCTTGCCACTTTCAATATTCTGGAAAAGATTTAAGGTTAAGGTTATAGGAAATAGCAATATTTAGGAAAATTCTTATAATTATATAACTAATGGCAGACATTTCACAGCACCATCTTGCCCTAATAAATAAAGCTGGTGTTATTTGATTAAAAAAATACTTATATACATTTTTGTTATGGACCTAAATAGTATGAGTGCAGATTAAACAACAAATATTCCTTAAAGGGGTGGTGAGGTGCCAGCAGTAGTGTTGCCCCGCCTCTCTTACCCATGGATGCAGTAAGAATCTACAATGGGATACTTCCAGAAGATGGGCAGCATCTTTCCATGTAACAAACAACATTCCAAACCACCTGCCAAGAGTGGCAAGTATATAAACAACCCCTCATGATCAATACAAAGATCCATGAGGGAAGGCCTATGTCCAGTAGTGGACATCCTACAGCTGATATGATGATGATGATTATTCCCAGAAAGGAAATTTGAAAAAGACTATTCAATACCTTCTGAGCATAATAGCCAGTGCCAATATCAATCAAAACATTGTCAACATCTGCAATGGTCCCAGGCACATACATGGAGCCTGTAAGGGGTACAAGAATGGTCTCTCCTTTCACATCAGGTCTGATCTTATCAAGAGCTTGCCCAGATTCATGGAACTTGCTTTGAGCCATCTTGAGTGTTTGCAGAGAGTCTTGAATAACGCCTATTTCCTGAAATTAAACATAATAGATTGTATATCAATAGAAAATTATTCTGAGCTGTATTTTTGGGAATTAATAGTACATACCTGATCTAATTGTTGCTTCAGCTGGGCCAACTGTGGAACAGGCAGCTTAGATAAATCTATCTGCTGCATTCCCGCACCTGGGGACGAGGATACGGAAGCCATGATGTGGAAAAGGTATGGCTAGTACGTTAGTTAACCTCCGAGGTCTGTACTTTTGCCTATTTTACAAACAATTGGATGCAATCACAATGCACAACACAAAGTCAGGCAGGAAAAACGAAAATTAACCTAAAATTTTTTGACATGTGTCAAAGAAACTGGGTTGTCACCGTCATAATTTTTCCTTCCCCTAATATCTGTGGTTGTAACGTACAATACGGCCGACGTAACTTGGCGAGTCTGAACATAGGCTTTGCGAACTTTAGCGCATGTACACTCGTGTAGAAAACTGTTGATGCCAATTTCTTTCTTATAACCAACTATATTTTTTTATAGCATAAGCCCGCGCTTTTGCCCGCGCGGTATGGTGATATATTATACATATAAAACTTTATCATCATCACGCTGTCTGTTGGCGAAAACCGCATCAAAATCCGCTCAGTGGTTTTTGAGTTTATCGCGAACAGACGCGGCGGAAAAATAATTTATTACACTAAAAATTACTTAGTTATTATTTACACTTACCTAATATTATTTACACTTTTATTATTTAATCACTGTCACTAAGAGGGGAAATGCCTAACATAAAGTCGTCGGCCCCTTGTGTACCATGACGTGAGGTACTTGGCATAGGTTCATCATCATAACCGTCGCTCTCACTTTCAGTCTCACTTTCCGAATCTGAAGCTGTATTAATGATGAATTGTTCCGTCATTTCGTCAATAATATGGTCGCTCTTTCTATATTCATCTTCGACCTCTTGCACTTTTCTGCATAACGCACTCCATTCTTCCTGACCCATTAAATTTACTTTTTCCTCTATGAGCTCCATTATCCGGGTAACGTTCCAGTCGACGTTTTTAGCGGCTACGTGCCCTTTTATGGCAGCCCACGCCATCTCGATGGGGTTTAAATCGGGATGGTATGGGGGTAAACGAAGGACTTCGTGGTTGTTTTTTTTAAACAATTCGTCTATGACGTATCTTTTATGTACGTCTTTGTTTTTTTTTATAAGGTCGTAAAGTTGTGGTTTACGCATGTCCTTTTCATAGGGTATACCCTTTTCTACTAACCACGATTCCATTTTTGCCTTCTTGTCATTAGATGTAGGGGCCGGATTCATAAGTTTGTTGTGGTACGGAGCATTATCGATGACCACCACCGCGTTAGGGCTCAAATTTGGAATTAGTTGAGTCCGTAACCATTTCTCATAATTTGTGAAATTCATATCATCGTGATAGTCTCCCGTTTTATTTCCAGATTTGAACATTAGTAGGGCGTTCGGAACAAATCCTGCTTCTGACCCAGCATGTACCATGACTATCCGTTGACCTTTTGATATCGGGCGCTTTAGTCCTTGAGCGGAACCATCTGACCACGCCTTACCTTTTGTATGTGATGAATGGGCATACGACTCGTCAGTGAATACAATTGGTCGCCCTTCATCTCTGTATTTTTTTATTGCCTTCAGGTACAAAATCCTTTTCAGGCGAATGTCGGTCTTTTCTATAAGAACCATTCTATTAGTTTCGGTCTTTCGCCACTTGAAACCCAAGTTTTTGACTATTGTCTTTAAGCTCGTTTTAGCACCTTGAAAATTTATATCCCGTTTGAGTTTTGCTAGTAATTTGTTTATTGACGGCATTTCTTTTTCGGTTTTGTGGAAGTTGTGAATGCATCTTTTTATTACACCCTGGTCAAAATTATCAATATTAGTAATAGGTTTTGATCTAGATCTTTTTTTACCAGGCGTGCGGAATACCGAAAGTAAGCCCGAAATATTGCCTTCAGTTGCAATCCGCTGTATTGTGCGTTGCGACACACCAGTTGCGTTAGCAACTCTTAAATAAACGTTGTCTACATCTTTTACGCCTTCATCTTTTTCTTTTTTCATATATTGTGTTAAATCATAAATTATTTTTCTCGCCTGGCGATTTAAGACGCTATTATGCTTTGGTGGCATATTTAGCGAATAATATATGTGGCAACTGACACTTGTAAATAACACAAATAAAACAAACTTAACAATCTATGAACTTAACACTGAACAAAAAACAATAACGAGAACTTTTGTAACCGACTTTACTCAAGACAGAGACAGCGACGCGAACACGACACCAATGCTAACGTGTGACTGAGACGTATTAGTGTACCGAGCATTGCCGAATAAGCACGAAGTTTTACGAAGTTACCAAAAAGGGATGTCCAATACGCGTGCCTAAGGGTGTTGTTTAATCGATTTTTATTGAAATCGATTGAAATTAAGTCATAAAAATATATTCATTTTTTATTTTATAAGGAAGTTTAAAATTTTTGCAAACAGTCGTTACTCAAGTAGTCGTTAATAGATAACTGATATTTAAGTAAATCATGTCTTTCAACCGAGAAAATTACATATTATTAGTTTTTTTTTATTTACTTGGAAATCTCGTTTATTAACAAAAACATTCACTATATTTGTAAATCTGTTTCGTTTAATATCTTATACATATACACAAATATCAATAAATTTCAAATAAAACTAATCGATTCCGATATTTGATTGAATAAAGGGTCGATTGTGTTTACGTAACATCACATCTCTAGCTTAGACCACCGCCCCCCGCACGTCGCCTCATACCACCATTTGGTTCCTAAAAAGAGCTATTGCGCAGCCTTCTGCACGAACTTCAGACTCGCCAAGATACGTCGGCCGTATTGTACTAGTAGGTAACTTTTAGTCGATACACGTGAAATGAAAAACAAAATCGACTAAATTGTCATCATTGTCATTATTTGCTACTGTTGTTTTGTGCAAATTTTAGGTTATTTTATTTCGATTCGAAGATACGAGTAGTTCGTTCTTATTTATTTAATGCAAACTGGATAAAACAGATAGGTAGTTCATTAACAAAAGGAACCTTATGTGCGTGAATCTTTACAGTCTACCTCTTTAGAAAGGAATTAACAGAAAACAAGGAAAATGTCTGTCGCTAAAATAGACTCTTCAGAAAATTTTACTCAATTTATCAAGTAAGTAAAACAGTGCTTTTTCGTGTGATACTGCTGTTTATAATACTTCCACCGTATACCTATCTCACTGACCTACCTATGTTTAGTAGTTTTCGACTGCGCACGTTTCAGTTGTTTAATTTAGCTTATATTAATTTCTTAGAAGTTTGAACTTAGTGACCTCCACTTATCTGTAACAAACATAAATAATTTGTTTCAGAACATCCTCATTAGCTGTAGTACATTTCGCTGCTGAATGGGCTGAACAATGTAAACAAGTCACAGAAGTACTTCTAGAACTACAGAAGCTTCCAGAAATAACAACTACTGGTACTAAGTTTGGTGTGTGTGATGCTGAAGGCTTATCTGAAATCTCACTGCAATATAAGGTGAATTAACTGTTTCTATTCCATTTGCAATAAAAACTATTCAGGCAGAAAGACTTAAGATTATTTTCTTCTCTGCAGTTAGTCATTAATATGATTTATTAACTCATACCTATGTTGAGCTGCATATTACAATCATTATTATAATCCTGATATTTTTTTTTGTATCAATTTGTTTTATATTTCAGATTGATTCCGTACCTACTGTTGTACTTTTTAAAAATGGCTCTCAAATAGAAAGAGTGGATGGTGCGGATGCTGCTCAAATTAGTTCGAAAGTCAAAGTTTTAAGCCTTGGAAAGTCAGCCCCTATCCAAGGAACACCTATGAAACTGGAAGATAGACTGAAAGCACTCATTAATAGACACAATGTAATGATGTTCATGAAAGGCGACAGAAACACACCGAGATGTGGATTCAGTAGAACCCTTATTCAAATACTGAATGATACTGGGTAAGAAAATGCTACTACTAATATGAGTACTAAATATAAAGTTTGATAATGATTGTTACCATAATTTAATACTTCTGCTGGACCAAGGCTTCCCCTATTCGCTCCAGATGTTCTACTTTAATATCTTCATAGAAATGTACCAAATGACAGTCCAATCTATTCAGTAGTTTGTAGCTTACTGTATCAGCTGTAACTCAAAATTCATTCACCTTATTTTTATAGTTTGTAATTACAAAACATAGACACATTAACACAAAACTTCCAAATAAAATAGACTGAATTTTGGTCCTTGCCCTATAGCAAGTATTGCAATGTTATATAATATTTATATTCATTTCAATTTCAGAGTTTCCTATGACACTTTTGACATTTTGACTGATGAAGAAGTTCGCCAAGGCCTAAAAGAATACTCAGATTGGCCCACCTACCCCCAGCTTTATGTTAAGGGAGAATTGATTGGAGGATTAGACATAATTAAGGAATTATTGGCTAGTGGAGAACTGGATGCAACTCTTAAGGCTTGATTCCTCTATTTATGGTTGTGTATAATTTATTGCAATGAAACTTGTTTTGAGTTATGGTTAATTAGTATTTGTGAGTGAAAACTTCTTGTTTTATTATAAAATTCTCCTACATTCATGTAGGTAAGATGTAAATTACATTTTAATCTAAGCCATATTAATTTATCTACTTTAGGGCAAAAGCCTTCCTTCCTTCAATTTCAGATTATATACATAAAAGAAAGTCATGTTACACTAGTTATAACTCAAGAACGGCTGAACCTATTTGGCTGAAAATTGGTGAGGAGGTAGCTTAGAGCCAGGAGACAGACATAGGCTACTTTTCGTTGCGTAAATTAAATCAGAAAGGGTTAAAATAAGGGATGAAAGTTTGTATGGAAAAATCGTTATTTTTCATTTTGAAAAACTTAAAATTTTGCATATACATATATGAACATACGAAAATGGCAGATAGGACCCAGGTGGGGTCGTCTGCTATCTACCTAGCCCAAATTATTTGACCTAGGCCTTTAGAATTTTTTATCTTGATTTTTAATAAGCGATTTTCATGAGTTTAAAACATTGAAGTCCTATAATTTTATGTAGGATAGACGAAACTGGCAACACTTTTTTTTTGTTTTGTCTCGACTGTAGTTAGATTAACAAACTACCAATACAATATCGCTATTTAATTTTTACCAAGATTACATGATGAATTTAGCAAAACATTTCACAAAAATAGGATTGCATCAAAATTCCCATTTTGAACTAAAATTGGTCAATAAAACAAGTTTTTTTTTAAATTAACAAATTACATAGGCACCGTTCGAAAGGCCATACACCAAGGATGTTTTTATGAAATCCTAAGTCTTCAATCACTTAGTTTTTTTTTAATGCAATGCAAAGAAAAGCTTAAAATCATGATATCATCATCATTCATCATCATCATTCATCATTTCAGCCGTAGGACGTCCACTGCTGGACAAAGGCCTCCCTCATTGATCTCCAAGTACTGCGGTTGGAAGCCGTCTGCATCCACCGCCGACCAGCAGTTCTCACCAAGTCGTCTGCCCATCTTGTAGGTGGACGTCCTACGCTGCGCTTGCCGATCCGTGGCCTCCATTCGAGAACTTTGCTGCCCCATCGGCCATCTGTTCTGCGCGCTATATGGCCTGCCCATTGCCACTTCAACGTGCTAATCCGTTTGGCTATGTCGGTGACCCGAGTTCTTCTACGTATCTCCTCATTTCTGATTCGATCCCGTAGAGAAACCCCGAGCATAGCCCTCTCCATAGCTCGTTGAGCGACTCTGAGCTTGTTCATAAGGCCAATAGTGAAGGACCACGTCTCGGTTCCATATGTCATCACTGGTAACACACACTGGTTGTAGACTTTCGTCTTAAGGCACTGAGGTATGTTGGACGAAAAGACGTTGCGAAGTTTCCCAAACGCTGCCCATCCGAGTTGGATTCGACGATTGACCTCTTTCTCGAAGTTGGACCTACCTAATTGGACTGTTTGTCCTAGGTATACGTACGCGTCGACAACTTCAAGAGCCGAGTTCTCAACCATAACTGGGGCAGGCACGACATGGACATTTGACATGATTTTCGTCTTGTCCATGTTCATTTTAAGGCCTACCCGCTGGGAGACTCGATTGAGGCCTTCGAGCATCGTGCTGAGCTCTTCCATCGACTTTGCCATGACCACAATATCGTCGGCAAATCGAAGGTGAGTGATGTATTCGCCGTTTATATTGATGCCCAGCCCTTTCCATTCCAGGAGCTTGAAGGCATCTTCCAAAGCGGTCGTAAACAGTTTCGGAGAGATTACGTCTCCCTGTCTTACGCCTCTTTTTAAGGGAATCGCCTTCGAGCTCTGTTCTTGTACTCGGACTGACATAGTGGCGTTTGTATACAAACACTTCAACACTTCGATGTACCGATAGTCAATTCGGCATCGTTGGAGAGACTCAAGCACCGCCCATGTTTCGATCGAATCGAAGGCTTTCTCATAGTCCACAAACGCAAGACATAGCGGCAAGTTATACTCTTCGGTCTTCTGTATGACTTGCCGCAGCGTATGTATGTGGTCTATGGTACTGTAGCCTTTTCGGAACCCGGCTTGTTCGGGAGGCTGGAAGTCATCAAACCTGCGTTCGAGACGGTTCGCGATGACCCTTGAAAACAGCTTATAAACATGGCTCAACAGCGAGATGGGTCTGTAATTCTTAAGTAAGGTTTTGTCACCTTTCTTGAAAAACAGAACCACCACGCCCTTGTTCCATGCTTTCGGCGTCGTACCTTCAAGCAAGGCGGAATTAAATAGCTTCTGAAGGACTTTAAGTACCGGTGATCCACCCGCTTTCAGAAGCTCTGAAGTGATTCCGTCCTCACCCGGCGCCTTGTCGTTCTTAAGCTGTTTCAAGGCCATCCTGATCTCGTACAGGCTGATGTCCGGGATATCCTCGGTATAAATGTCGGGTCAGTTTAGCTCTTGGGTCGTTGGCCGCACTGCAAACAGGTTTAGTGACCGAATCGTAGAGCCGTCCATAGAACCTTTCGACTTCCCTTAACACTTCTGCTTTACTTGACGTTATGCTGCCATCTTCCCTCTTCAGCTTCGTCATCTGGCTCTGCCCAATAGAACTATCTCTCGCGAACACTTTGGAGCCTTTATTCCGCTCTATCGTATCTTTAATACTGGCTGTATTAAAGGTACGAATATCGTGCCGCAAGGATTTCCAAATTTGTCTATTGAGCTGCCTGTGTGACTGAGCATCATCGGGAGACTGCAGTCGCAAAGAACGTCGTTCAGCCATGAGGTTTAGGGTGTCATCAGAAAGTTTCTGAGGTCTATTAGTACGGGGGGTCTTAAAGAACTGGGACCCCACCGTATGGACGGTTTCTACGAACCTGTTATTGATCTCGTCCACCGATGCATCTACTCCTAGACAGTCAAAGCGATTTGCGAGTTCGAGTTGAAAGCTCTCGAGGTTTTGGATATGTGCGCGAGTGGGTCGGAGCGTAGATTTCATCAAACGGGACCTTTCAAGTTTAACGTTCATATTCAATGTGCCCCTTACAATTCGGTGATCACTGCCGGTTTTCACCCTGTGAATCACAGAGACATCATTGAATATTCGTTTCTTGTTGGTCAGGATGAAATCAATCTCATTTCTCGTAGAACCATTGGGACTCATCCAGGTCCATTTCCTGTGAGGCGGCTTCTGGAAGAAAGAATTCATCATAAAGAGTCCTTCTTTCTCCAGAAAATCGGCCAGCCTCTGTCCCCTGGGGTTCCGTTGCCCATACCCAAATTGCCCCACTCTCAACTCATCATCGCTTCTCATGCCTAGCTTTGCATTGAAGTCCCCCATTACAACAGTGAAGTGAGTGTTGTTCGTATGTATGGCTCTACTGATGTCCTCATACATAGACTCTACTTCTTCATCTGGGTGTGACGAGGTCGGCGCATATACCTGAACGACCTTCAGCAAATATCGCTTAGATATTCTGAGTGTTAGGTACGCGACCCTGCTCGACACACTGTCGATGGTGACAATGTTGTTAATGAGTGACTTGTGAACGAGAAACCCGACACCACCTTGGGACTGTTGGTCGCCCTCCCGGTAGTATAGTAGGTTACCGGACTTAAGGGATATCGTGTCCTCGCCCTCTCTACGGACTTCTGATAGCCCCAAAATGTCCCAGTGTAATCTACTAATTTCTTCTTCCAGCTCAACAATCTTATCGTCTGTCCTCAAAGTGCGGATGTTGTGTGTTACCAGGGCCAGTGGTCGTCGTAGGGGTTGGTAGCCGATCGTCTCCCGGGGATTCTTAGCACCCCTAGCCCCGCCGTTACCGTGACTGCTACCGTAGCCAGGATTAGCGGGGCCGCCGGGGACTCGGGGCCTGGTTTTTTGTTGTGTTGTCATGAGGGGGTTGATGCCATACTCGCCACGCTTGGCAGGCGGGTTGGCGAGCGCAGTATAGGGTAGTGAAAAAACACGGAAAGATGCTGCTGCCCATCTTCCGGAGGTATCCCTTAGCAGATTCTTACTGCATCCATGGGTAAGAGAGGAGAGGCAACATTCTACTGCCGGCGCCCCACGGCTAATCATGATATACCCCTTTGTAATGTTTGAAGGCTCATAACTTTTTATCTAGTTGTTATCTGCATCAAACACAAGGAATCTACCAACAGTCGAGACAAAAACAAAAAAAGTGTTGCCAGTTTCGTCTATACTTCAAAGTTTTCAAACTCATAAAAGTGGGTTATTAAAAAAATCAAAATAAAAAAATCTGGGAATCTAGGTGAAATAATTTGGGCTGGGTAGATAGCAGACGATCCCACCTATCTGCCATTTTCGTATGTTCACGTTCTGCCGAACATCCTGTATAATAGAATTTAAAACCTGTCAACAGGTTAATGAACCTGTGTATCAGAATTCCCCAAAAATCACTTCTTTAGTAAAAATATAGGGGACGAAAATTTGTTGGGGAATATATATTTTACTTGATTTACGTGAAATTTCACTTAAATAGTTGGTTAACTACCAAAATTATTAAACATGTTTCAGCGTTAGTTAAAGCGTAATTGTAGAGTAAGTTGTAAGTAGGTAATGGTTGTAGTGTAGTAGGTGCGATACGAAGTTCGCCGGGACAGCTAGTGACATATAAAAAATAAATTACAAACAGCGAGTTCCTTTGCGAATTTTAAATCTTACTCCAGAATAATAAAAAAAGTAGGCGGGAGGGCGGTGCATATGCATCTCAGCATTAGCAGAATTAAAACTAGATATTTTTAAAAAGTCCACTACTGAATAGGCCTCCCTCATGGATCTCCTTGAGGGGTAGTTGCTATACTCACCACGCTTGGCAGGCGGGTTGGCGAGCGCAGTACAGGATGTTGATACACGGAAAGACGCTGCTGCCCATCTTCCGGAGGTATCCCTTAGCAGGCTCTTACTGCATCCACGGGCATGAGAGGAGGGGTAACATTCTACTGCCGGCACCCCACGGCTAAATAATCTAAGTTTAAAATCGATTAAAAGAGATGCACAATTTATAATACTCCCAACACAACCTTCCACAGATCATATTTTGTAAAACAAAATCGACTAATCAATTGTAAGACGCACTAGAGTGCGTTTCATCAAATAGTTCCTATGCCGTCATGTTGGCACCCCTGTCTGTCAATATTGTCAACACACTAAGACGTATCTTCAGGTTTTTCAGAGTTTTATTGGAATATCTTGAGAAAATCATGCCTAAAACATTAAAAAGTGGTGAAAGAGTGATGGTGTTGAAGGTGAAGGACTTTTGTGAGAGAGAAAAACGTAACGAGGGCCCACTTATCCCATTAAGATGTGTACAAGCTCGGGTTGCCGCCATTACAGGTTAGTAAAATAGGGTTACCAGCATCAGTTTGGATTAGGCCCAATAATCATATACTTATTATCATTTACAAAATACAAAATTCTTTATTCATAAACTTAAAATACATATATAACGGTGTTTGAGACCCCCTTTTAAGTAAAGTATTTTACCTGTGTTAGGGGAATGTCGCTCTGCCGAAAACAATGGAATTTGAAACGTACATTAAGTTCAGCTAGAAGTTATTAAATTATACTACACTCAAAACGTTTTTTATATTTACCTATATTATCTCCAGACTCAGAAATACCCATATAGATTATACATGTACACGTACATACAGTGTTCCCTAGAGCTATCTCTCCAAAAAGAAATAAAATAGAAACACTTCAGTTTAAATTTAGTTAATACATTTTTATAGTGGTTTTCTTGTACGTTTTCCTATATGCTTATGATATAAAAATCAAGGGTTTGCTTATAATGTTGGACACTACTGAAACACATATAAGCACTTGACTGATGTCAAACCAACGAAGAAAATAAGTAAATAATAAACAACGAATTTTGTTTTAGGAATATCTGAAAAAACAGTATCGAAAATTACCAAAGAAGGTGAGGTGGCAGCTTCAACTTCGAAAAAAATTA
Source organism: Pasiphila rectangulata (assembly GCA_963082625.1). Classification (NCBI taxonomy): domain Eukaryota; kingdom Metazoa; phylum Arthropoda; class Insecta; order Lepidoptera; family Geometridae; genus Pasiphila; species Pasiphila rectangulata. The sequence continues at coordinate 14,672,941 of OY720244.1, forward strand.
CAACACCGCGCAAGTGGTCCTCGACGAAAAACTCACGAACTGGATGACTTCGAACGGTGTGCCTAAAATACATGAATTTTATGCCATTCGCTCTATACACTCGCGAAATTATTGAATGAAATGCGAAATGACATAGGTTATAAAGGGAGTCGCACCACTTTGTCGAGAGTTCTAAAAAATATAGGATTTTATTTTAAAAAATGTAAATCCAAAAGAAAGGTTTTGATGGAGAGATATGACATCGTCGCCTGGCGTCATCGATACTTGGAAGAATTGAGAAAAAATCGTCTTGGAACTCAGCGGCCAGTTGTGTATTTAGACGAGACATACATACATACACTCTACATATTGTGCTGGAAAATGTTGGCAAAGTGAAACTGAAGAAGGTGTTTTATCCTCTGATTCCAAAGGACCACGGTGGATTATCGTTCAAGCAGGTGGCGCCATGGGCTTTATACCCAATGCTCAGCTGATTTTTAGATCACAATCAAAATCATGGGATTATCATGACGATATGAATAAAGTCAACTTTAATAAGTGGATTAAAGAAAAATTAATACCAAATCTACCTCCACAGTCAATAGTTGTCATGGATAATGCCTCCTATCATACTGTGCAGATGATAAGGCACCCACAATGTCCAGTACTAAGTCAGAAACGCAATCTTGGATCACAAATAAAGGACATTATTTGCCTACGATGATAAAAGCAAAGCTGTATGAAATTATTAAAGAACACAAACAGCCACCTGTATATGAAGCAGATGTGATGCTGAAAGAGAATGGCCATAAACTGGTAAGGCCTTATCATTGTGATTTGAATCCTATTGAGCTCATATGGAGTGTATTAAAAAGACGAATTGCAGAAAAAAACGTGGGTCAGGAAGCCAGTAAGATAGTACATATTACTGAAGAAGCATTTGCGACAATCACTGGAGAGGAATGGAGGAAAGAATGTGAGCACGTAATAAAAATTGAAGAAAAATACTACGCCGATGTCCCAGCTATAGATAGTGAAATGGATAGGTTCATAATCGAAGTAGGAGATGATAGTGATACTTCTGATGACAGCGAAGATGAGGAAATGTCAGATGTTGACATTTTAGATGAACACAGTTACTGTCGAAAATAATAAAAAAAATAAAATTTAGTTTTTTTTACTCATTGATCCTTTATTTTTAAATTCCCTACTATCTTTCTTATATATTAATGATATGAACTAGCTGTTCCCGCGACTTCATACGAGTCTTGTAATAGGACTTTCATATAGTCGACTTATACGATAGTTATGGCCATGAATGGTATCCTATTCGTACAACACAGGTAATAAGTTGTAATGTGGATGAAATTTTGAAAGCGGACAGGTTTATAATTTTATTTAGATGGATATACATAATTTAAAGCTTAATGTTTTAAAAATATATCTTAAAAGTCATTACCTAAGGCGCGTATGAAGTCGCGGGTACTACTCAGATACAATATGATCTCCCTGATTTTATGGTAGCACAGAATGGGTAATAATGACAACACTTATTTGCACTACTGCCAACATGACGGCATAGGAACTATTTGATGAAACGCTCTATACACTATTTTCCACAGGTTAATCGCAGCTGTTATTGACATTTGTGTTGGTTGACATTGAGTGAATGTTATGCTTTGATTAATTGAGTGTTGGTTGACTGACTTTGCTTGGGCTGCATCATAGAGTAACATATATAAAGGGCTGCATTCTGAATTCGTCGTTGTGGTTGTTGTTGCCTGTGTTGCAGAGTTCAGAAACAGGAAATTATCACTTTTAACGGGTTTCGATAGCTTTTTATTGTTATTGGTACTTGCGGCCATGGAAAAAAACACTACGTATCATCCAAGTAAGTTTTTGATTGAATATAGGCTGTATAATTTGCTTATAACATTCTGTTGTTGTCCAACTTTCGTTCCGCTACGATAACAAGTTTACCTACCTATTTCAGAAATGCTTAACAAAATACGAACTGCAGGCGATGGGATGGAATCAGATGAAAGCGTCACAGAAACTAAAAAACCCAATGAAACGAAGGCAGAAAGGAAAAATAGCTTACTCCCGGGAAGACTTGTTCAGATATTTCCATCTACTATTCTTATAAATGAAAAGAGAAAGTCTATAAACGCTAAAACTACCAAGTTTGTACCTTATGAGCCTTACACAGCTGCTGTCAAGCCAATGACCCCAAAAGTAGCTGCCAAAGGTGTAAGAAAATCGAAAAATAACATGGATATCAACACCCTTATAACCCAGATGTCGCAAATGAATACCGACCTTAATGAATTCAAGCCCAGACCAAAAACTAATTCTTCTGACACAACTGTAGCTGATTCTCAAAAAAGTAGCTCTGAAAACTTGGAGTTGCAAAAAAAAGTTAAAGATTTATCAAATGAAAATGATTCTTTGAAGGAGCAACTGAAGCAACAAGTGCAGGTAATAACATAAACAATTCTTTGCAACTGAACAAATATTGTGCTTCATGCTTCACAAACACTAGATAAGCATGCTCCATCTAAGGCTACATCATTACTTGTCCCCAAGTTAGATGGTAGCCAAATGCTTGCCTATTGTCAAACAAAAAAAAACATTTGTTCCTTTAATAACAAATATTTAAAGGAAATTAAAAACCTCAAAATTATTTGATTTTGTGGGGTTAAAACATTGTCCAATGTGTCAATTCAATACTTGTTATTTGTTATTTATAAACATTTTGTATTTTATATTCGATAATTCATTTGTTTTATATATGAACTGTTACTTTAAATCTGGTATAACTGGCATTATTTAGCTTTACTGTGATTTAGGTCCATAAAATAATTTAAAACACATGATTATTGTTATCTGCAGGTGAACAAAGAACTGAAAACAATGTTAGTAGCATCAATGGGTGAGGACCTTGAAATCCAAGTGCAATCTCTCAACGAGGATAAAAAACACCTCGCTGATGCTTTGCTCAGCTCTGCTCAACACTTATCTACGCACCAGGTAAATCGTTTGTAAAAATATTTTAAATTACAATTGTAAAAGATCTGCATTAGTCCTCCTCATGATTTTGATGATGGCAGATATCAGAGATGATTGATATTATGAGTATTATGTAAGGCTTTTTACATCTATTATAGATGATTTATGCAGCATCAGCAACTGTTAATCATTCTGTACTGGACGCTGCAGTGCCTGGGACATTGTTAGATGGATTAGGCTTGGCCAGCACCTGTACCATCCTCTCATCTTAGTCTGCTATTTGTCAGAGGAAAGAATAGGTCAAGAATGAGTATTATACGAGCCATGTATTAAAGGTACTTTGACAACCTCTGTGGCACAGTTAGTTAAAGACCTGTTAAGGCTACTAGTTCAATCCCCACCAGGGAACAAAATGTTTGCTTTATCTGCAGATTTTGCTCAGTTTGTATGTATTCCATGATAAGAATGCATTTACATATTCTATCAACCATCTGAGATCCATAACACAAGCTCTGCTTATGTTGGGGCTAGATGGACCTGCATAAAATGTCCAGTATTATTTATTTTTCTTATGCATTTTATGCTGATAAAAAGCAGCATTCCTTAATGAATTCAGATCATTATCCATGCAAAATTTTAGCCTGTCCAATCAGTTAATGTAAAGAAGTAATAAATATCCATTCATACTTGCATAAATTAAATATTTGTGTGAACAATATCAGCTTATTGGTTATCAAGTCCTTAAAAGTAATACCTACCCTAGGTGTAATATCTTGTGCATTCAAAAAGTATAATGTGGGCAATAACATAGTAAACAGTAACAAATACATATATAGCCACAGTCCATAAAACTTTCTTGATCGTTTCAACAGCTGTCATCAAAATCCCGCCCAGCAAGTTCTGAATATTGTAAAGGTTTAAATGACCTGCGGCAATGTCGTACTTTATGCACAAATAGTGATGTACGATGCCAATGATTCAGCGTTACCAACATTACCGTCATGTTTTAAACATCGCCCCAGCCCTATTTGTGTCACTTGGCATATGTTGCAGCGATCAGCTTTACAAACAAATTTATTTTAGAAGAAAAATGTCCTGAAGACAATGTGTTTTATTTTGTTTTCAGGAACAAACTGAGTGGTTGGCAGGTCAATGTGAGGTGTGGCGAAGCAAATTCTTGGCTAGCAGGTACATTTTGGAATACTACCTGTATTTTTGAATACTTATTAGGAACAATTACTAACTTATAATTATGTATAGATTATCTATCTATAGATAAAACGATTATTTGTAACTTAATATGTCTGTTTTATCTTTTATTTTCTTTATGTACAATTTATTATTAAATAGGTTACAAAACTGTTGCGCCTTGTTCACACTTCTACAAAAAACTTTTATAAGTATTTTATCAGCTAATTTATAAGGTTTTTATAGTGCAAGTTTTAGTTTGGGACTAGACAGTGCTTTGTGTAGTGTCGGGCCATATTTATTATTATTTATTCTCTGATTTCAGTTTAATGGTGGAGGAGCTTGCTGAATCAAAGAATCTACTAAACACGAAAGCCGAAAACCTACACCAAGCAATAAAACAACTACTCGACGAAAGGTGCAGAGTCAGAGACATGCTGCTTTGCACCTACCAGAATCTGTACAGCTTACACGAGCAATGGCTGGAGAATATTGCACTTTCTGAATACGGCAGCAAGGTCTACAATCGGCCGATTGGAAATATGAACTTCAACGCGACAACGCCGCATTCTACAAATGTTATTGATCTGGCGAGCGTTAATGTTAAGTTGTCGGACAATATCGGCAGTTCGGTGGAGAAGAAGGATATTAGTCACGTGACTGGGTTGCAGTCTTTTACTGATGGAGAAAAAAATGCAGAGGATGTGAGTATACATTTAAAGTACTTATTCATAAAGTTTATTTCATCAGTAATCTTAGCAAGTGCCACTGCGTCGAAATATACGGTACACTCAAAAAGGCTAATCACGATTCATTGTATTTTTTGCCCCTCACAAAAAGAGGGGTGTTATATATAAGTTTGACCGGTGTGTGTGTGTGTGTGACTGTCTTTGACACCGTAGCTCTTGAGTTAGTAAACCGATTTGAATGCTGTTTACTTTATTTAAAAGCAGGTTTTCTAGCGGTGGTACCTAAACATGTTTTATCAAAACCAGTTGTTAGACGTAAAGTCTATATAACCGTCTATATAGCTGATGATAATGTTGCAAGATAAAATTGAAGTTACCAAGCCAGTCTTTGTATGAGATTTGGTCTTAATGCTGCCCAGATTTGAGGGTACTTGCGATGAATTCCTCGGATTAAATAATAACTTTAAACCAAAGACCCCGTTGAGATCGGTCCCGGGGCTTCTTCAGAAGATCAATTTGAATTAGGGCAAGTCACGGTAATCTACCTACTCGTACTAATGATCTTCATCATAATCATTTCAGCCGTAAGACGTCCACTACTGAACACAGGTCTCCCTCAGGGATCTTCATGAGGGGTAGTTGCCATACTCACCACGCTTGGCAGGCGGGTTGGCGAGCGCAGTACGGGATGTTGATACACGGAAAGACGCTGCTGCCCATCTTCCGGCGGTATCCCTTAGCAGGCTCTTACTGCTTCCACGGGCATGAGAGGAGGGGTAACATTCTACTGCCGGTACCCCATGGCAATAATAATGAACTAATGATCTTATTCTAATTATATTATCGAGTGGAAACTCGACGTGTTTACGTCGTTAGAAATGTAGTGCGATAAAACATGAAGTAATTGAGTTGATCTCATCACGGAGTCTTCACATCCTGGCTTCATCATCAGACCTTTGTCACTTAGTGAATTTTATAGGATTCGTCACAACAAGCCATATGAACTCAAACACCATCGGTAGGTATACTGTTAGGCGTCACACATAATTTCCTGACTCCATCATGAGATCAGCTCAATGACTACACGTTTTATTGCACTACATTTTCAGATACGTAAACTAACAATATTTCACTCGAGAATATAATGAAAAGTAGAATACAACCATAGTTATTTAGCCTTAAAAGCGTGTTTTCAAAGTGGTTTTCTGAAGAAATCCCAGGATCAATCTCGACGGGGTGGTCTTGAGACTAAAGTTATCATTTGATCCAAAGAATCCATCGCAGGTACTCTCAACTCTGGGCAGCATTTGGACCGGACCCTTGGCAATATCCTTTATTTGTTTCAGGTTATGTCAACGCCCCTTTGTACGAGCAGACAAAATGACGGTCCCGTCAACGCATTGGTACACCACGCATATAACAGCACCACAAACGCGCGCCCCGTCGCCTCCTGCGTACATTGCAACGGGAAAGTGCAGCTATTGTAACGAAAGTTAACATTACTGTAGGCAATTGAAGGAATAAATAAAATAGTCCCACCATATAGTTAAGGAGGGATGTTACGGAGGCGTGCGGCCGAGTGGTATGTGCCACCGACTTTCAATCCGAAGGTCTTGGGTTCGATACCGGCCAATGGATGCGCACAATTTAACACGTGCAAACTAACGGCGAAGGAAAAACTACGTGAGGAAACCCGCGGCTTCTTTCCTCTGACTAAGGCGGTTCACACACTGCCACGCATCACGCTGCATGTTGCGCGAATGCGTCTTCTAACGTTGCTTGTAAGTATCTCCGTTTGTAAAGAAAACACGCACAGTACAACACACAGAAAATGCATCTACGCGCGTTCATGCAGATAACGCGCTTAAGCGCAGAGAACAAATAAATAAATGAAACATGCATCCACGCGCGTAGGTGCGGGGCGAGACGCAAGGTATGGCACACCGAGTCCCGCAGTCTAGCGAACAGCTTGAATGAAATGTGTCAGAGCGCCGTGAATCCACAAAACGCAACTACGCGCGTGAGTGCGTGAAAAACCCGCACGGTGATGCAGATCTGTACTCCCGCAAGTAGATATAAAGGCCTTACTAGGCGGCATTACCGGAATCGGAGGTTTTAAATTGATGTATCGGAGTCGGATTCCGAGGTGTAAAATCAATCGGAAGCCCCGACCTTTTCGACCTGAGCCGGGGGTCGAAGCACCATACAGCACCACTGATGCTGAATAACGAAGTTAGTCACGGATAAAAAGAAAAAATGAAAGTAATCAACTTCAACAAAAAAAATACGACTCGTTATCTTTAAAACATAGGTTAACATAACAAAAAAATTCAACATGTTTAAGAAAATAAACTGTAACAACAACCTAATAAGTAATAAAATCTATTATTTGTTAGTTATAAAATACCTACATAATCAGATAATTACATCTGTAACGCACGTACTCATAATAATCATGAACATTCACAGTGAAATTTAATTACTTATTTAGTTCAAAAACACTTTCGTCGACTGTATCTGGTACAAATGACTTTTATTCTGACGAAATCGGCTGTTATATACATATAACCACAGATAATATAATACACTAGTAAACTTAATTGAAAGTCGGGTGCCTCCACGACGGGGGCGTCACACGCCGGGGGCCTTACCCAGCGGCCGCAGCGTTTCGATCGACGGTATAATCTCCGATTGAAACCTCCACTGCTCGTTCAGTATAATTTCCTTCCTAATTTGGGTGCTACCACAGATAATATAATAGTGATACCACAGAATGACTGTGGTGATACCCAACAATTGTAACAATAATTAGGTGAGTTGAAATATTATTTATAGGTCGTAAAGTACCTTGTATAATGAATAAAATGCAAAAAGAAAATTTGAAAATATATTTTTTTTTTCACCTGAAGTCCATCGAGTGCCCCATATGTCAAAAGATAGTAAAAAATAGGAACATTATTTATGCCGGAGGAAATAACGGGCACTCGCACGAGAGCCGAAAAATATCGATTTTCATGTTTTTCTCCATACAAATTAAAGTAAAAAAAATCTTTTCTGCGTCATTATCACCTAGGTTCATAAAATATGATATAGTTTGGGCTTCTAATAAGATTCTGTCTTGGTTTCCAATAAGAAAAAGCATGTTTAGAAAAAAAAAGTTCTATGTCTATAGGAAGGGCTTTTTCGATCCACTGTGCGACGTCGGATTTCCGGATTCGGATCGGGTTCCCTAACCTAGTCAGTGCCAAAAATTTAACAGGTCATGTGGATTCGCGAGCAAACGTTGGATCGGACTGGCGCAGGATCGTGACGGATCAAGTCAAAAACTGAAATATCCAACTTTGGGCCAACCTTTGTCCAGTATATACCCAATATTCTCCCAGTGTACCATCAAATATTCTTAATCTAAAAAAGTATATTGTTGTTAAGAAGCTATGCTCTGTGAAGCAATTGTTTTGCTGTGATTTCATAATTTCAGCCATAAAACGTCCACTGATGAACACAGGCCTCAGTCATGGATCTCCATGAGGGGTAGTTGCCATTCTCACAACGCTTGGCAGGTGGGTTGGTGAGCGCAGTATGGGATGTTGATACACGGATAGACGCTGCTGCCCATCTTCCGGAGGTATCCCTTAGCAGGCTCTTACTGCATCCCATGGGCATGAGAGGAGGGGTATCATTCTACTGCCGGCACCCCACGGCCATTGCTGTGATTTACAGAAACGATAAATACGAATCTAAAAGATTGTACACGAGCGAGTAGTTCTACGAGCGTTTTTGTATACTTAGTTAGCTCTAGGACTATTTACGGTTACGGAAACACTTTATAACTTAAATAGGTAGTCAAGGAAATCCTCTGTATACGCGATAATCTTGCTATGCCAAAATAAGGTCGTTACAGACATAGAATAACTATCAGGTTATATATCCTAACGCGCACAAGATCATCGATCTGTGATTGTCCAATTATTTCCCATGTGAAGACAATAAAATATTTAGGTATTATCTTGGACAATCAGTTAGGATGGATGCCTCAAATAGATGCTGTCTCTGCCCGTTTGCGAAAGCTGATGTGGATATTCAAAAATCTTTGTACCTAACAACTTCTAACAAGTTTCTAACAACTCAAAATGGTTTATTATTACTGTCTTTGCCAATCAATTCTCGGTTACTGTATATCTGTCTGGGGAGGAGCCTGTGAAAGTAAAATAATTAAGGTTAAAGAACTCAACGCTCTGTATTAAAAGTTATGCTTTCTAAACCATTTCGTTACCCAACTGAAAACCTATATAGAGGGTGTAACCTTCTCTCAACCAGGCAGCTGTTCTACCTGGAAGTTATCCTCTCGCATCATAAATATCTAATTTTTATGCATGAAAATTCTAACCCCATTAGGCGAACAGAGTTTGCAATGTCAGTAAATGCAACACCTCATTTGCTAGGCGTCATTCGTACGTTCGTTGTACAACAAAGTGAACTCTTAAACTTAATTATTATCACATGAATTACTATAAATGTAGGAAGACTCTCAGGGAATGGTTATTGGGTCTTAAATATGCGGACACCGAAAAATTGTCAGTAATTTTATCATAAATATTTAATTTTTATTTATTATTATATTACATTGTTTTTCATTACTTAAATTATTAATTGGGTAAATATCGTCATAAACATATAAATGTTGTCATTATTATTTTTAAATTTTTAATTCCTGTTATATAATCTATGATCATTTGTTACTTAAATTTAATTTAAATATATAATATGATTTGTAATTTGTAACCCTCTATTATATGGTATGTAAGTACGGCGGAAGGTGTAGGTTGCAAAATACAGGTAAAACCTAGTTTGGGTACCTATGTCTTTCCAACATGCAGCATGCATTATTAATTTAAGTCTAATTATGTAACTGGAAAAAATATTTTAACGTTTGTTTTTGCAAAATAAATTTATCTTACCCTTTTCTTTATCTGAATGAAATGTATTAATTACAATGACAATGTTACAGTTTCTTTTGTAAATAACTAGTCTATAAATAAAAATCTACCAATAAAATTTATTGACTGTTTTTATTAGTTTTTCTGTAAAAAATGCTTATAAACCTAGGTACAAAATCATGTTTATTTTGTGATGTGTAGGTATCATTATTAATTACTCTTCGACTCTAATTATTACCGTTGGAAACCGGTAGACACAAATCGCAAGGCAGGCTGATTACGTATCTCGCGACAAGTTAGATGATCGAAATTTACGCCTGTTGCAAACCTGTCGACACGTAATCAATCAGCCTGCGGAAAGGATGGCACATTAGGGTCAGCGCAGACAGAACGGAGAGGATTTCATTGACGCACTTGAAAATAAACCTTCAAATTATTCAAATAAAGTGCAAAACGCCGCGCGGGGATTCCCGCGTATCTTCGAGGACGCGCGAGCATTTTTTGTCAGTTTCAAGCATTTATGTACTTTATTGAATAATTTTAAAGTTTATCTTCAAGTGCGTTAATAAAATCCTCTCCGCTGCGCTCCGTTCTGTCTGCGCTGAGCCTTAGAGCCATACCCAGCAGTACGTGCAAACGGGCTGAAGTGACGACAATGATGATGATGGTTATTAAAGTATCATCAACGGATGAAAAGATTTAACTAAAACGCACAATTTTAACTGTTCACTGTACACCCGTCTGCACTCTGCAATAAATATAAAAACTCTAAGACTAGAGCATCAGAGACTGTTTACTGCCAGACTGGTGCAAATAAATTATTTCTATTCTGACTGCCTTTGTGGCCTAGTACCGGTCTGATACGCAAGAGATGTACTATGTGGTACTACCCACTACCATAGGTACCTATTTGTACCGCCAAGCAGTAATGTTAGCATTGCTGTGTGCCGGTTTGAAGGGGAAAGGGGTTTATTTATTTCAATTATGGGTTATTAATGTATTGCGTGCCAACATCTCTATTCCAGTGTAGTTGTAAGCGAGGTAGTCCCTAACTGGGATGTATTTAGCGCCTCCGAACCAGTCGATCATGGCGATCTGTGCTATCTTCATCTTGGCTACGAACCAGTCGTGATCTGAAACAATTTGTATATTATTTCGTACGGAAGAAGCAATAGGCATATATATTACCTTATACGAGTATGGTACGGCCCGTTTAAAATGCTTCATAATATTATATCGAACCTAATTTTCAATACTTAGAATAATAACACTATATTCTAAGTTTCAACATAAAATTAAGTGCATATAGGCTAACTAGATTATGTACGAATAAATAATAAGGAAATAACATATTTTTTCACAGATAAACCATTTTTACCTTTTGAAATGTTGTCTAGCTATGGGAAGAATGCTATGAAACCATTTTTCCCTTTTAAGATGTTGTCTAGCTATGGGAAGAATGCTATGAAACCATTTTTCCCTTTTGAAATGTTGTTTAGCTATGGGAAGAATGCTATAGAACCATTTTTTCCTTTTGAGATGTTGTCTAGCTATGGGAAGAATGCTATGAGTACCTACAATTTTGTTTACGTTGAACAAAGGTTAACCAGGTGCTGCATACCTACTGCGTGAAATTTTATATCAGCAACAACAAGACATAATAACTCTGTCATCAGCTCTAGAGAATCAATGGACATACCTTATCTTTGACCTATATAATGTATTATAGTAATATGTATAAACCCGAAAGGGGGTGATAGTGACCCCTGGAGTTAGTCTGATATATTCTATGGGTCCTAGATTATGTATCGTGATGGAATGTACCCCGAATTTCAATGCGAAGGTCGTGGGTTCGATGTCAATCGATCATGAACTAAGGATCATTTTCACAACACATCAACTAGTTAAACTGCAAATAAAAATAACTAAAGAAATCACGAATTCTCGTTTTTGTCCACTAAATTTACCAGTTTTATTTCATAGGCTGAAACTGTCCTCTTTCGGGCTAGTACACATAATTTATACAGGATGTGTTAAAATAATGTGGACCTATTAGTTTAGTAAAATATAATATACCTGCAGGGAAGTTAGCCATAGCCGGATGCCGCTCGAACAACGCCGCCTTTGCGAAGGTATATTCTGGATCGCGCTCCTTGACCTGAGATAGATAAGGATTAAAACAAGACAGCTTTATGATTAGGTACAGGCTAATTAACTGTTCAGCTGCATAACTAAAACTAATTGTTTGGTTATGGTGAACTAGCTTCGATCGGTAGCTTATGCACGCGTATTTTCCGGATAAAGTAGAAATACAGATTTTAAGAACATTCTGGTCATTTATACCTGTACTAGCTGTCCCGGCGAACTTCGTATCGCACCTACTACAACCACTACTTACAACTACGCTACAACTAACGCTGAAACATGGTGTTTAATAATTTTGGTAGTTATCTATTTATGTGAAATTTCACGTTAATTAAGTGAAAAAAATATTAGTTTTAGGTAGGTACTGATGCACCAGAGTACCATGTTGGATTAAACTGAATTTTTGATTTTCATACTTTCCAAATTCAGTTTAATCCGTCCGATGATTGATAACAATATTAATAGACAGGACGCGTAAGTAACTTATTTTTTAAATTTATCTATTTGACTCAATAGAAAATAATTACGTTTCGTGATACTTTGACCCCATTCCCTGCTTGTCACAGGTGGTTGACACTGTGCCACATTTGTGAGACTTCCCCCTCCTAGAGTGACGTCACATATTTTGCAATTTCACATCTAGAAATAATGATATTCAAACAGTTTCGTATTCAGTTTTATAATCCTTTTAAGTATTTTTTGAAATGCGACGTCGCGAATTTCAGGACCCTTATCACACTTAGTCGACCCTCTCCCTCCCCATAAGAGCGTAGGTAATGTTTGGCCTTAGTAAAAAAGGCAATAGATTTTACGTTTCTAAGTTTTGTATAAAACAGAAATTGTGGGAATCCTTCATGGATAACTAACTATCTAAGAGGAGAAAAGAACATTATGCCGGACTCTTAAACCAACCTAACCTAACCGCTATGTTTCCTCAACGTAGTCTTGCCGTAGGCTACAAGTAGGTACGCTTGCAGATACTTCCGCAAAGAAATACGAACCTTCCTCATCTTCCCGGTAAGCATGAGCCTGGTGCAGCGCGGGTCTTCGGGGTCGAAGTGCTCCTGCTGGCAGTACCTCGTCTCCTCCAGCGACACCAGCACGGAGGCGCGGGTGTTTTTCTGACAAAACGATAACAATTTTATATTAATAAGATTAGGTACCTACAGTAAATTACATTTACTTTAACTAGGGAACATTGCTAATTAAAAGAGAATGGTCCCAGCTCGATAAACAATTTTAGAGATATGCGTGGACAAACATACACCTATGTATATAATCTATACTAATATTATAAAGAGGTAATTATAAATATATTTGTTTGAAAGGCTAGGCTAAAAATATTCGTAGATTATCTGAAGTGAATAGGTTAGGTACTAATAAATTATCGCGGGAACTTCTCTGATTTAATTGATTTATTGTAATTTGTGTGACAAAATAAATGTATCTAAACTTTATAGGCAAGCATTTGCATTCAGAATGCTTAGTTGATTTGGTGAAGTGGAACTGGAGAAGAAGACCACGAGATGGCCGTCGAACCGTTTGTGCTAATACAATCACCGGCTATATAAACACGGTTCAAAAAAGTCAAGAGTACTTACTCTGCCGGTATAAACATAAGTACTTAGGTACTTACATATGTTTATACCATTAACACACATCATTAATTAACAATGATTTCTTGAAGTCGGCTTTTTGTTGAAAATTTAAACAAATCTTTATCTTACCTGCAAGTCTTTTGCAGTGAAGTCCAAAGGCGACATGTAGAAGTATGGGATCCCGGTGGAATTCGCGAGGGAACCATCCACTATCGACTTTACATTCGCGAAGGGGAATCCTTCGATAGCTGGCAACACAGAAATCGTCGCGATCGATGCCCAAGCTGAAATAGAGGGTCAATTGGGTGCAATAGAATATAAATAATCTATCAAATTCTACGTCAGTAGTACCTACAATGTTTTACATAGCTAATGAATTACATATCGCAACGTATCTAGCTTCATTTACATATTATTTTTTAAATGCGCATATAAATCTGCGTTTTAAAGTTACCTTTGGATAGTGTTTGCAAATCCTACAACTACAACGTACCTATAGCTTTGAAGCATTACGGAACACAAGCAAAATAATATAAATACGGCCAAGTGCGTGTCTTAGTACATAGTATTGGTGCCATAGAATATAGATAATCTATCAAATTATACGTCAGAAGTAGATAGAATGTTTTACATAGCTAATTAATTACATATCGCATGTAGGGTACCTACTTACCTAGCTTTATTCAACCATAATATTTTTTAAATTCGTATTTTATATCTGCGTTTTAAAGTTACCTTTGGATAGTGTTTGCAAATCCTACTTACGTCAAAGCTATACGTTGTAAGCTTTGAAGCATTACGGAACACAACAAGCAATATAAATACGGCCAAGTGCGTGTCGCGCCACGCGCTGTGTAGGGTTAAGTTGGTGTGTTTTTTTACGTTTGCAATTACATAGTTTTCGGTTCAAAGTATTCCGGTATGTTTGGTAAACCGCATCACCTATTTGATCGACAATTTCTACGAAATTAAAAAAAGCTAGCTGGATCGCTATAGTTCTCTAGAAAGTACATGGTAAACTACATCCATTTTAGCTTTCTAGGACTAATAGTCTCTTTGTAAAGCCTCAAACAGACGGACAAAGCGATACTATACGACTTATAGCATTACTATTCTGTGCTTATAGTACCTATCACACACTTAGTTATTACACTGTGTTCCTTGTTGTACTGCAATATGCTAACAAAGGTAACCCAAGATGGTGGCCTATTTTTTAGGACAAAGCACTCGTAGTCCTCAAACAGCTAGGTAACACGAGGTAGCCTATACGTATACACGTAGGTATAGCGAGCGTCGACAAAGTGGTAGGTTAGAAGGCAAGCGCTATGGTCCAAATATTCGGTAACGCACCACTACCTATTCTAAAAGGCACTGGGCTCGCCAACCCGCCTGCCAAGCGTGGTGAGTATGGCAACTACCCCTCATGGAGCGCCATGAGGGAGGCCTGTGTTCAGTACCTAGTGGACGTTTTACGGCCGGAATGATGATGATTCTAAAAGGCAAATATTTGACTTACCTGAGTTATGCATCACATATCTAGCCATGGGTATTATCTTCGTGTGATCCGGTGGGTCATGGTAGGTCTGTCTGATATCATTGACGGTTTCCTTCCGTTCAAATGCCGGCAACCTACACTCGGCAAAGCCCACTACACAGGCTACCGCTAGGACTGCAAACTTCATTTTGAAGCTGAAATAATCCAGAAAACATAAAAATAAGAGGTTTCCTAAAAACTTTAAGCCTCAAGAATTAATATTTCCTTCTTAATATAATAGTATAATGTCCTTTCAAACATATACAAATACTCAGACATTAATATTTGCTACTTTCATAGATTTCTTCTATACTAGATTATCTCTTGCCAAAAACAAAATGCTATTAATACAATCAAAATCAACGTGCGAAATAATTACTCAACTACTCACGTCCTAGCGCGAATGCTGCTTACGGTGAATTGAAATGAGGAAGGAGAATTAATTAATTATAGGTAGCAATAACATACCTACGTAGTCCAGTTTACCAAACAAGCGCGCATTAATAAACTAGGTACACCAGTTCACAGAGAATATTGGATACTTGGTAATACATAAAAAACACCCTAATGAGCAAATTAATCTCTAATGCTTTCGATAAACAAACAAAGGTATCAGTGCCAAGTGTTGGTAAACACTTCTGTTATGTCATGTACCTTACTATGTTGTTAGGACATCGCGATGCATGATATTTACTTTTTGCCTTCAAAGGAACTTCATCTTTAGTAAGAAAAGAGTAAGGTTATTATTGCAATGCAGTCTTCAGTTTGACAGGTGATCATTCAATAACTTTACTCTGTGAGGTGACGACTACGGGACGATTTTACACTCTGTGATTTTTCAAACAAAAATCTCAAAGATTTGAATCGAAGAAATGTGATATATACAACGTTTGACTATTTAAATAAATAACATAAAAGTTAAGTTGCGTTTATATGATAAAAAAATGTGATAATTAGGATTATAGGTTTAAGCTTTTTATAAAACAAAATGTCATAGAAAAAGCTTATTACTCCATAGATGCTTATATGAATGATATCGACCCTTGGCCGAGTGTTGCTCGGTTTAACCGCCTTAATAAATAATGTCCAATGTCCTTGCGAAAATTAAAATTAAGCGTAATATTAACACAAATATTGTAACAACGAATAAAAGTGAAAGAGTGTGGTTTCTAGTTCGCTTCTTTCCCTCACTTGGAAAAAGTTTTCATTTTAATTTAAATCGTGTTTTGTTTTTATTTTGTAAACTCACTATTCTAAGTAGGGTTTTGCTCTATTGAATTAACACTTTTTGACTTTGGATCTGATGAAAGATTAATTAAATTATTATGAAAAAAATACGCACCAAACTAACACACCAGGATGTTAATTTCTCGAAAACGGATTATTAAATGGCGTTTTTTGCTCGCGCTCCTCGTCGAATAGATTAATTATGTAATATTCATCCAAAATATAAAACATTACAATCATCACGTATTCGATAAGAAGCTTACGCGTCGTGACCCATTAATTAGTAAGAGATAATAACTGGGTATTTATAAAATAAATAAAACCATATTTATTTATCGCAGACCAGACAAATGAAACCAAAGACTTTTATGTTGAAATCTGCAATAAAGAATTCAACATAGTCTGGATTTGGGTCACAAAAAACATTTACGAAAAGGGTTATAGAAGCTAACATGTAGGTACAAAGGCGAGCTTAACCCTAGAGTTTTCTTCCAGCAAACCTGAGGCAAAGGAGATGCAATATACCTATTGGATAAGACAGATAAGTGTACAACAATAAATAAATAAAGCAAGAAAAACACATGCGACAGATTTATTATATGTACATACATACAGCGTGAGTCTTCATAAGGTGCACATATGAAAATAGGTGAAAATAGACCTATTTTTATCGAAGGAAAAAATTACAAAAAAAATGTTTTTTTTTTTAATTACATTCTGTTGACATATTTATTTCAAAGATAACGTTATAACTTTTGATCTAAGAGGTATATCCTGATAAAATAAAAACAGTAATGATGGTAAATAACTTATATATATTTTATAGGTGATGCTTATAAAATACATAAAATGCCTAAAAAAGGGCAACAAGTAATAATAAAATGTTACTTTTTGAGAAAAATCTGTATAGAGGTATAATCAAAAAGTAACATTTAATTACCTATTACTTGTTGCCGTTTTCTGGGCACTTTATGTATTTTATTAGCATCACGTTATTTACCATCATTGCTGTTTTTATTTTATCAGGATACCTACTAGCTGTCCCGGCGAACTTCGTATCGCTGCAACATTTTGCTACAACTACCCTACAAGTACTTTACAACTACTGATTTACGCAACAAAACGCCCATGTCCGTCTCCATGGTCTACCTCTATTCTAAAATTCATCCAAATCAGTTCAGCGGTTTTGACGTGAAAAGGGAACATATGTACATACATTCTTACTTTCGCTTTTATATATTAGTAGGATATATGTACCTCTTATATCAAAAGTTATAATGTTTTCTTTGCAATAAGTCAACAGAAGGTAATTAAGATTAAAAAAATCTATAAAATAATTTAACAAAAACTCAATGTTTATTTGACATTTTTTCTTTTGATAAAAATGGGTCTAGTTTCACCCATTTTCATATATGCACTTTATGAAGACACACTGTATACATACACACAATATATATTATGAATTATGATATACTAATAAATATTATACATTCAGAAGTACCTACGTACCTAGCGGATTGGCACATTAAAGTGGCAATGGGCAGGCCATATAGCTCGAAGAACAGATGGCAGATGGGCCCGAAAAGTTCTCGAGTGGAGGCCACGGACCGGCAAGCGCAGCGTAGGACGTCCACCAACAAGATGGGCTGATAACCTGGTGAGGACCGCAGGTCGACGGTGGATACAGATCGCTTCCAACCGCAATAACTGTAAATCCATGAGGGAGGCCAATGGAATGATGATGATAATGAGAAGTACCTACATATTGTATACATATACCTACATAATTTACAAGGAGAAAATGTGCTCTTTAACACGGTTTTGAAAAATATCAGGTGTTGCAGATAGTGTGAGGAAGAGAATTCCAGAGTCGTACAGCAGATACAGAAAATGTATCGCTATATCGTATCGCTGGACGAGTGAGAAGGTGCTTTAAGGAGGGACATAACTGGGGAGGAACGAGGAAATCACAGACTTTTATTATTTATATGAAGGTATTTTATTGGAAAATATTTACTTAAACTTACATGCATTGGGAAATTAATTACTCTTATGTTTACAAACAGCCACAGCACGACTTTTTAGCTAATGTAGTCAGACAAAGAATATATTATTTTACATGTATATTACAAATCCAAAAGTTTGTTTTGGTGTTTTTTACGACTTGAAGCTAAATTTCCAAACCGAAATTGAAGTCGCTTCCCGCATCTGTCTGTTTGGCTTCTTCTCCTCCTAAACCACGCAACGGATTTTAATGCGGTTTTCACCAATATTATTTATACAATATTGTATAGTATACAATATTGTATAGTATACAATAGTGTTTCGAGAGGAAGGTTTAAAGTTGTTATTAAGGTTTTGTATAAGTTCGCTGAACTACGATGAAGATTGTTGAAGTTGTCAGAAATTTTCAGGCCGACTGTGAGTTGTTTTGGCGTGCGCCGCGTAATTCATTAAAATGATGTACAAGTAATGTATTGAATAATTATTCCTCTTAAAAAGTCTGCAACAGTTAATATGAGTTGAGTTAAATAATGGAAAATCATATTATTTTGAACTCCTCATACAAGTATAGATTTTAGATTTAAAAACATGTGAATAAACTCAACTTGCAAAGAAATAATGCTGCAGTTTTTAGAGAGCTTGCGGTAAATTATTGCGTTGATAAAAATAATAATGAACAATAATAAAAAAGGAAAACTCAACACTTTTTAGGGTTCCGGACCAAAATGGTAAAAAGGAACCCTTATAGAATCACTTTGTCTGTCTGTCTGTCTGTCTGTCACAACTGGATATCTCGAGAACTACTGATGCTATCGACTTGAAATTTGAAATGGTAAAAGACAACACTTTTTTACTAACATAGCATATATGAAAATTATGATAAACAAAGAAAAATATCTAGTTTTAATTCCGCTAATGCTGAGATGCATATGCACCGCCCTCCCGCCCGCTAATTATGCACATGCAGGGGGAACCAGGCTGTTAGTGCAACATGCATACCCAAACCCACACGACGACACGTGTTTCGCCTCTCCGCGAGGCATCTTCAGGTTAAACGCCGAGATGTTGACCGGTCGGCGGCCAGCCGCTCGTTCCAGCCGCCGACCGGTCAACATCTCGGCGTTTAACCTGAAGATGCCTCGCGGAGAGGCGAAACACGTGTCGTCGTGTGGGTTTGGGTATGCATGTTGCACTAACAGCCTGGTTCCCCCTGCATGTGCATAATTAGCGGGCGGGAGGGCGGTGCATATGCATCTCAGCATTAGCGGAATTAAAACTAGATATTTTTCTTTGTTTATCATAATAATATGGATTTCCGCAAAGTAACGCCTGATTCTATTAATTATATATGAAAATGTTAATAAATATCCTTATTTTGACTGCAGGGGGGCGGATAGGGGATCTCAAAATTTTTAAGTGAAGTTACTAGGCCGTGTGGGGTATCATATGAAAGGTATTTATTTGCACATTAATAAACAGTTTTTAGTTTTTCTTCAAGTCGTATTTTTTTTGAGTTATTTACAAAAATGTTGAAAAAACGACCGTTCCCCCCCCCCTTATCTCCGAAGTTTGCAGAGATAAACCCGTGATACTTTTATAGCTAATAGAAGTGTATGTAAACTTTATAGGAAAATTATAGCGAACTCCCTAATTTGCATAGTTTTTTAAACAATGGGGGTGGAAGGGGGGTTTTCAAAAATTTTGTGAAATTAATAGGTGATGTGGGGTATCATATGACAGGTATTCATTTGTACATTAATAAACAGTTTTTAGTTTTCCTTTAAGTCGTATCGTTTTTGAGTTATTTACAAAAATGTTGAAAAAAATAGCGTTCCCCCCCCCTTATCTCCGAAGTTTGCGGAGATAAACCTCTGAAATTTTTATCGCTATTAGAAGTAAATGTAAAGATTAGAGGAAATTTATTATAATCTCTCTACTTAGCATACTTTTTTAGAAATCATCGAAAGTGTAAATTTCTACGTAATTTCCGCTATCAGACAAGAGATGGCGCTGTCAAGGTTCTCCAACAAATATAAAACCGCCTTTGTCATATATTATATTGTATGATGGCACGGAACCCTCGGTGCGCGAGTCCGACTCGCTCTTGCCCGGTTTTATTTTTTCAAGCAGACAAGCTGCAGGTCAACTCGCGAATTATTGGCAATGAATATGAAACTGTGACTAGTCAAATACATCATGAGATAACCCGGCGCATGTTGGACCGCGATGTTATCTTATCCTCTTCTGGGGTTCAAATAGTTTTTTTTGACATGTTTAAATGCCGCATACATATTAACTAGTACTGAATTTATGGGTGCTGTGCATCTCGCTGATATGTCAAAGACTTTCGCGATCACAACACATTCTTGGATATTCGGGTATTTATCGCGTAATTACCTTTATTCTTTCGACAGGATTGCACCCATTGCGGTCGCGAGCACTCTCTCAGCCTTTCTCAGACTGCCCGAAACGCCGTAATTATTACAATCAAAGTCAATAAGTGTTTATTCAATAGAGTAAAACGCTACAAAGAATAGTCAATTTACAAAAGAAGAACAAGACACAATTAAATTGAATAAAGCACATAATTGAATTCGTTCGCTTCAGATAACTTTACATTAATTTATTACGCGTTTAATACCCGATAATCCATTATATCAATAATTTATGCAGAAGGCTGTATTTATAGTCTGAAAATCAAAATTATATTTAGAAAATAGAAAAGAAAATAATATTTATTTATGTCTTATTTACTATAAGTTTAGTCCTTCAGATAGTAAATAAAATTATACATGTAATTTTTGCCAATATTCAAAGAGTACTTCTAAAAGCATAATTTACGTTCAGCAGGCGTGTGACGTCATAACGTGCTTTAAACTAAGACACGTTGCGTTGTGACGTCACTTGACATTTCGACTCAACGTATCGCAATTCATATCTAAAAAGTACGTGTTCAACATTTTTTGAAAATCTACATGAAATACATTAAAATTAGGCAACTACTCGTAGCTTATCAACACAACAGCGTGCGCTAGTAGATTTCCAAGAGTGGTAAATCTAAAGTTTTCCTAATTCATATCGCGCGTCAAGATTACAAGCTAGTGGCTGTTGTAGAAATAAAGAAGTTAGCGTTGCTGCGTGCTCTTGGCGATCTGTTCCTTCAGCATGAGGATGGAGTAGTATGGAGAATAGTTTTTAACAATCTACATGAAGGACAAAAAGCTTAATTATCAGCACACCACTTGTGTAGTTTTAAGTTTTCCTAATTCATATCGCGCGTCAAGATTACAAGCTATAGGGGCTGCTGTAAACATGAAAGTTAGCGTTGCTGCGTGCTCTTGGCGATCTGTTCCTTCAGCATGAGGATGGAGGCGCGCTGCTCGGGCGGAAGCAGCGCGATCTGCTCGTCCGACAGCTGCAGCACCTGCATTATCAGCGCCGCCTGGTGGACGAGGAAGACATTATTATATTTGCATTTTGTAAATACGGGGATTTTCTGTTTTAAACTCTTACAACACATTATAAATATCGGGTGTAAAAAGACGACTACCGAATACGAAAAGGGGTGGTGCAACACCCCAAAACAATGACAAAAAAAATACAGTTGTCAAGAAAAAAATTGTAGCCAGAGTTAATAATGTTTGAATGTTTTTATTACTTTTTACAGCCCACAATGTACAGCTTGCTAGTGCGATGACCCCGGGCGGCGGGGGGGATCAGCTGTCCGTAGTGTTATGCAGGGTGCGTGCAATACATTGCTGTATTTTTTATTTTAATTTTTCCTGGCTTTTTGAAATGAGTTAATTAGATAGGATTGTTCTTATAATGTTGTAGTATGCGTATGTTACAAGAAAAAAAATAAAAAGTACGTAGATATGTTGACATATTTTTTGCGGTTTTTTTTCGCTAAATATCTTCAGTATCTGATTGCAACCTTCCATTTTTCATTAGTTACACGCTGTATATGTAACCGGGTATTTATCGCGTAAAAATTGACGTTTTGACTGCATTGCACCCGTCATGTGCGAGTCTTACCAGGACCAGGACGAGCGCAATCCAGTCGAAACGTCGGGAAATAATAAAGGTAATTTACGCGATAAATACCCGGTTACATGTATCAATACGTTATAGTTTATTTCGACACTTTTCGATTTCTCAATCAATCATCATGGGTTTAAATGTCCGTCCACGCATTTCATGGAATCTCCGCCGCGGTGGACGGCGTGGGTCGTGGTTCCATGTTTGTTAAAATACAAACAGAACAAAAACAAGGTTGAAAACTTAACACAAACTGATAACAATAACAGACAACGATATTGTAAATACAAAAACTCAACAACGCACGATTGCACACGAGCAGCGAAAAAGGAACACATTCGACTTCGATGAGAGAGAATGAAATTACATTACGAACACGAAACGAAACGGCGTACCTACCTATAATGTCAAAATGCAAAAATTGTTATGAACTACTGTCATTCGCTCCCATTTTACTCCGATGATACCAGTGTCGTAAAATATTTTCTGCTAATACTTCCTTATCATTTTATATTTTTGTTAATAAAATTAAATCAAATATAATATATAGCTAAGAACCATTGCTATATTCCATTATATGGATATTGATTAGAAAATACACCCTGCCATAAGTATTTATAAAAATTAAGTAATCTTCTACAAAGTTCCATTTCGAAATTATTTTTAAGATATGGTATCACCTTTCTTGGTTTCTGAATAGTATAGAACACTAACTGCCGGAGGTATCCTTTAGCAGGCTCTTACTGCATCCACGGCCATGAGAAGAGGGGTAACATTCTACTACCGGCACTTGGATCACGATGCACAAGAATTGGCCCCCAAGCCAATGTCACTTGTCTTATTCAATTCAATGGCCAATTGTCCTTGGTTCGGTAGTTCTCAACGAGCATCTTACCTTCTCCTGGTCAGAAGCACCGGACGGTATGCCCTGGATGGTGCGAGCTTGCGCGAGGCTCGGCATACCCGGTGGCAGGGCTTCTGTGAACAAACAGACACGTCAACATGCAGAAGGTTGACCCATTCAATACTTGTCTAGTTTAAACGTTCGGGATCACAGCACATTAAAGTCAAAGTGAGCTGTATGTAACTATAGATAAGTACCTAACATATTGTCATGCTAACTGGGGGTACCTCTGTTCCTTAGTAATAAACTAGCTATCGAGTAAGACGGGCGTTTCATTGATTACCGACACTCTATCTGACTACGAGGATAAAATCTACCCGCGCATAACAAAAAAAATGGCGAGTTTTCTCGGTAATTTAGGCGTATTTGACTATAAAATACACGAATGGGAAGTGTTTTACGGTAAATTGACTCAATTTATCAAGTTGAATAACATTGATGTGTCTAATCAAAGTGCGGTGCTGCTAACACATTTGTCCGATGAGTCCTACCGTCTGCTTCGGAACCTCGTTCATCCGAAGAAACTCGAAGAAATTTCTTACAAGGAGCTAGTGCTTGTACTCAACAATCATTTCACGCCAAAGAGGTCGACATTCGCCGACAGGGCGAAGTTCTACGAAGCGACAAGGTCCGACGGTGAAAGCATCGAGGAATGGGCGGCTCGTCTGCGAGGGCTTGCCGTTTACTGCGACTTTGGCACAGAACTGGACACGTTGCTGCGTGACCGTTTCGTGCTGGGCTTCCAGACAGGACACGAGCGTGATAAGCTGTTTGAATGCGACTCCAGAGTTTTAACACTATCGCAAGCATTGGAGATCGCGCAGAGGGCTTCGTGTGCGCGGCAGGCGCGCGCAGCTGCCAGCGGCGCGGCCGCCGCCGCCGCGGTCGTGAAGGAGGAGCCGGTGTTCTACGCACGAGCTGGATCGCAAAGCGCCGGCGCCGCCGGGAGATCCCAGGCAAGTTTCGCCGCCGCCGTGGCGACCCAGAAGGTTGATGATGGCAGCAATGAATTACGTTGTTCGGTGTGTGGTATGAAAAACCACAGTGCGGCTAAATGTAGGTTTAAGGACTACAAATGTCGAAAGTGTGGGCAAAAAGGCCATCTAAAGAAAGTGTGCGTTGGTAAAAAGTGTAATTTACACAAAATCAGTGTAGAGGAGCCCGAGTCTCACCCAGAAAATGACTGCAAGGAATGTGAACTTTATAACTTGAGGTATGTAAACTATAATCCAATCAAAATTACAGTTAACGTGAATGATATTGATTTGTGTATGGAATTGGATACTGGATCCGGGACTACCGTTATTTCGGACAAATTATATTCTCAATATTTTTTCAATAATAAGTTGCATAAGAGTGATATCAAAATGTGTTTATACAATGGTCATAAAATTATGCCCTTAGGTTTTTATAAAGCTAAAGTTAGGTATGCTAACCTATGTAAACAATTAAAAATTTACGTTTTTAAAAATGGTGGGCCACCTTTGCTAGGGCGCGATTTTTTAGCGAATTTTGAAATTTATTTTTCCTCAGCAAATAATAGTATTGAATGTACGAATAAAGATATTGAAGAAGTGCAACGGTTATTGACGCAATACCCGGACATTTGGAAGAACGAGCTAGGTTGTTTTAACAAGTTTGAGGTCGATCTACTACTAAAAGATAATGCACAGCCAAAGTTTTTTAAGCCGCGGGCGGTACCTTTTGCTCTCAAGGACAGAGTTAGCGCAGAACTTGACAGATTGGTAAGTTTAGGTATTTTAGTGGCCGTCAACCACTCTGAATACGCTACGCCTATAGTACCAGTTTTAAAAGAAAATGGCAAGTTAAAAATCGCCGGCGATTTTTCTTGCACGTTAAATCAAGATTTAAAAATAGATAAATATCCGTTGCCACGCATAGAAGAGGTTTTTTCCAAGATTGGAGGGGGAGAAAAATATTCTAAATTGGATTTAAGTAACGCTTATAATCAATTTAGATTATCTAAACCTTCTCAAGCACTGGCAACCATAGCAACTCATAAAGGTTTATTTTCATACACAAGATTAGTATATGGCTTAGCAAATGCACCGGCTATTTTTCAAAAAGCAATGGAAACACTATTTTCTGGCTTGGACGGTGTAAGTATTTGGCTTGATGACATTTGCGTTACGGGCAAAACCAAAGATATTCATATCTCAACATTGCGTGAAGTCCTACGTAGGCTTCAGGGGGCAGGGTTACGCTTGCAAAAAGATAAGTGTGTCTTTTTCGAAGACAGTGTTACTTACCTAGGCTACGTTATAGACAAAAGCGGGTTGAGAACTTGCCCAACTAAAGTGGAGGCAATAATAAATGCTCCTGCGCCCACAAACGTATTAGGCGTTAAACAATTCATAGGTGTAGTAAATTATTATAGGAATTTTATTCCTTCCGCATCGGCGGTAATGAACCCGCTACACGAATTGCTACGAACGGGCGCAGAGTGGCAGTGGACCGACCGGCACCAGGCGGCTTTCGATAGCGTCAAACGTGAGCTGGCTAGCGACCGAGTGCTGGCGCATTTCGAGCCGGACGCGCCGCTGGCGCTGACCGTGGACGCGGGCCCGCGCGGGCTGGGCGCCGTGCTGGCGCATCGCACTGCCGACGGCCAGGAGCGTCCCATTGCGTTTGCTTCCCGCTCGCTGTCTGCGAGTGAGAAAAATTATAGCCAAATACAGAAGGAGGCTACAGCTATTATTTTTGGTGTTAAACATTTTCATCAATATCTTTATGGCCGCCAGGAGCCTTTCATACTTAAAACTGATCATAGACCCTTACTTTCTATATTTGGAAGAGGGAAGGGTATCTCTGTGACGGCTGCCTTGCGTTTGCAGAGATATGCTATCATACTGTCTGCTTATAATTATACGGTGCAGTATATAGACGGTAAAAATAATCAAGTTGCAGATTATTTCTCAAGGTCGCCCTTATCAGTATCGGTCAGTGATGAACAGGCGGGAAGTTCTAGGCATTTTTTATTTTTAGAAGCTAACATAGAACCAATCTTGTTTGATGATATAAAGCGTGAGATGGCAGCCGATAAGGCTTTATCTACAGTTGTTAAATATATGAAAAATGGCTGGCCTAGAAAAATAGCATGTAAATCTATTATGCCCTATTTTCAGTGTAAAATGGATTTGGAAGTTATAAATGACTGTTTGTTTCGCGGTCATCGAGTAGTGATTCCAACTGTGTTTAGAGACAGAATGCTAAATGAATTGCATTCGGCACATTTTGGAGTCGTTAAAACAAAAAGCCTAGCACGTAGTCGAATGTGGTGGCCGGGAATCGACGCCGATATCGAGCGATGGGTAGGCGCGTGCGCCGCCTGCTCCGCCGTGCGAGCCGCGCCGCCGGTCGCGCCGCCGGCGCCCTGGCCGCGCCCGCCGGGCCCGTGGCATCGGATACACATCGATTACATGTCGATAGGACAGGCTGTGTATTTGATTGTAGTAGACGCTTTTTCTAAATGGCTAGAATGTGTTTATATGGACCGTGGCACTTCTACAAATGTTCTTATTCAAAAACTAAAAGATTTGTTTTGTAGATTCGGCGTGCCTTATGTTATTGTGTCTGATAATGATGTTAAAATTAGTTCTGCGGAATTTCATAACTTTTGTCGATTGAACGGGATCCAACACATAAATTCACCAATATACCACCCTGCTAGCAATGGTCAGGCGGAAAATTCTGTCAAAACTTCCAAAAAGATGATAAAATGTATAATATCAGAATGCAAAAATCAGAGTGAAATTCATAATAAATTGCAGAGTTGTTTGTTTGTATTTAGAAATACCGTTCATTGTGCGACAGGCGCCACGCCGGCGATGTTAATGATAGGCCGTAATTTACGGTGTAGGCTAGATTTAGTTTTGCCTGATGATAAAACTAAGATAAACGATGAACAAATAAAATTAAAAGCTAGCAGATGTTTTCAGGTAGGTGAAAAAGTTTGGGCTAGGTGGTTTATCGCAAAGAAAAGTGTTTGGTGTGTAGGTATTATTAAAAAGTTAATTGGGAATCGAATGTTTGAAATTTATTTTAAGGATTATGAGACTAACTGTAAAAGGCACGTTGATCAGATAAGGAAGTTCACTAGCAATAATACTGACGGTCCTAATGAAAACATTTCTGACATCGGCAATCCAGTTATGTTGGATTCGCTGCCGCCGCCGCCGTCACCGCCTTGCACGCCGCCTCGCACAGCTCCCCTCCAGTTGCCGTCGCCCCCGGTGGAGGCTGTATCATTAGATATAGAACCTTTTTCGCCAAATGCTACTTCAGCTGAAGGGGCAGAGGTTTCGGCCGCAACCCCTTGTGTAGGAAAAGATGTAGTGTTAGATAGGGACGCCGAAATAGACGAGTGGGCGGAGGCTTGCGAAGTGATGACGACGGACGAGCCACGACCTGCTGAGCTCTGCGTTAACCCAAGTGATGAAAATAACCCGAGTAGTGCTAATGCTAGCCCGTTTAGGCGATCTAAGAGACCTAAAAATAAAGTTAATTATAAGCCCTATTTTTAAGAGTTAGAAGTGTTACTATAAGTGTTAGTTATTTTAGTTGTAATGTTTTATAGGAACCTTATATTGTTACAGGTTCCCAAATTAATGTTGGAGGGATGAGCTGTATGTAACTATAGATAAGTACCTAACATATTGTCATGCTAACTGGGGGTACCTCTGTTCCTTAGTAATAAACTAGCTATCGAGTAAGACGGGCGTTTCATTGATTACCGACACTCTACAAAGTCAATAAGTGTTTATTCAATAGAGCAAAAAGCTACATAGAACAGTCAATTTACAAAAGAAGAACCAAGACACAATTAAATTCGTTCGCTTCAGATAACTTTTTTTTCCAAATGAGTGAAAGAAGATTATAATATAGGGTGTAAAAGAACTACGGAAAACTTAATAACTTAGTTAATAGGCATTTTCTAGGGAAGCTCGCTCCATCGTCGATCTCATTCTTGCGATAGCAAGAATGAAATCAAGAGCTAACCTATCTACCATAAAAAAAAACTTCGGGGGGTTAATGCACTCATCAATATGAACAACTTTTACAAAGGAACTTTCGCTTTACATTTTTTACAGCAAAAGTTCCTTGGTAAAAGTTGTTCATATTGACGAGTACAATGACCTCCCGAAGTTTTCGGTAGTTGTCCTTTTACACCCTGTATATACATCATAATGTCACCGTTAAGGAACTGTGAAGGAAAGCATCGTAAGGAAACCCGCGGCTCAGTCAGCTTCAGACGTATTGACCTCTTCTTTCCTCAGAGTAATAGCCGACTTAGCTGGATGGCTTATTAAGTGTTGGGCAAGGCTTATACCTCTACAATCTGCACTCTCACGAACCCAATTTCGTGAGAGTGCCTATTTATTTTCTTTATTAGAATAGGCAAGTACATATTATACGCATATATTTTTCATCTCAAGTAGCCTTTTTTGATGTCAGATTGCTAAAATCAATACATAGTATAAAACAAAGTAGCTTCCCGCTGTCTGTCCCTACATTTGCTTAGATCTTTAAAACTGCGCAACGGATTTTGATGCGGTTCAATAGATAGTGTTCCGAGAGGAAGGTTTATATGTAAAATACGTGCTTAATATAGTAGAGAAATATTGATCATTTTAGAGGTTTCTAATGTGAGGTCATAAATAAACACATTTTTTTGCGCTTACATTGCAGACGCTTGCTGACCCCAACGAGATAGATCAAAATAATGTAGGTACTACAGCATTGTACACCTTAAAAAGGTCTACAAAAAAGTCCGCGATGGTATATTCTGTAGTATATTTAGTATCAGCATTGCAACCGTGCGAAGCCGGGGCGGGTCGCAAGTTTTAGATATTTTATTTAATTTTGTATTTTTTTATCTGCGGTTACGCGCAACTGCTGCCGTTGAAAATGAACGAGTGCCCGCTTTATCGGTTATCATCTTCATCATACGTCCAATGCTGGACTTAGGACCTACTAGATCATGAGGGGTTTGTTGATTGCCATACTCGCCACGATTAGCGGGCGGGTTGGCGAGCGCAGTACGGCACGTTTATACAAGAAAAGACGCCGCTGCCCACCTCCAGAGGCATCCCTTGGCAGATTCTTATGGCATCCACGGGCAAAAGAGGAGAGGCAACATTCTACTGCCGGCTCCCCACGCCACTAATCTAAATATATAATAAAAACCTTTCAACCTAGGCTCAGCGCCTCCGGTTCCATTTCCCTCGATGTCCGATAAGGTTTTGTAATTGAACAATAAAGTATTAAATAAACAAGCATTGATACGGGGGTACCAGAAAAGGGGGCGAAGGTTTCTGAAAAATGCCATTTTTGACCTTTGGTGACCTTTTGAGATCACAATAACTCTGGTCCTTGTGATCCTAGGCTCACCAAAATCAATCAGTAGCCTTCTTTCATTAAAACAGTGCTAACAAAAAGGTTTCATGTAAATCGGTCAACGCGTTCGGTTGTAATCGTGTCATGCACAGACAGACAGACAGACAGCGCTATGCATAATAGGGAGGCTTCGCCCCCTAATAAATGAGGTATACTTAGACTTACGCTGGGGCGGAGCTTTGTTCTGTGTACGTGGATCGCTGCGGACACGAGGGTCCGTGTTGAAAGACTGAGCGCCGGCGCCGGCCAGGCGAGGGTCGCGCTGGAAGCCGCTGTGGAGGGAAATTATAAATCAATATAAATAAATCTCTTCCGTTACTGACTGACTGACTGACAGACAACGCACAGCCTAAACCGCTGGACCCAGAGACTTGAAATTTGGCACACATATAATATACCTTAGTATCCTAGAGGTGCACTAAGGAATTTTTCGAAATTCTTACGGGAACGGGAACTACGCGGGTGAAACTGCGGGGTGCGGCTAGTTGTTAATAAGAAAGCATTTTATTCAGACAATTTCGTTACTAATAATATGTTACTCTACTTAATATTAAACTTCTAATTCATGCTTATTTCGATTTTCTGCAGATCAGTTTGCCCGTCCGTCGGCAAAGGCGGCTTACTTTATCTACGTATGTAGATAATTACGATACGATAATTTCATACAAAGTCTGCCTTCTTCTTATCGCAGATCTGAACTGATACCTCGCTTCATGTTTGATTGTGCACAATTTCCTCGTGATAGCACCCCGACCTAGCCAGCCCATCCGAATCCTTAAATCAAGGAGAGACTATGATATTCTCGAAACTGAAGAATCAATTTTAGAAAATAATGCAATTATTTATCAAACAGTACAGAGTATTGATAGAGAAAGAAGTAATAGATGTTTTTATTGTTATACAGTCAAATATAAATTTATAACTATGTGTACTGTGTTGTGCTGTTATGTCTGTTTGTCCTTCCTATTCAATAGTTTTTAGTTTGTTAAAAGTTGGTTTGCTTAAGAGAAAATCAAAATTTGGAGAAACAAATTTTATACTGAATTTGTTTCTCCAAATTTTGATTTTTTGTTTGGATAGAAACCTAGATATAGTGTACAAGATACCTATTAGATCAAAAGTTTCATAGAAAGATCTATTACGACGCCACACCCACGTACGAGCGGTTGTATGAAAAGTAAGTTGGATTGGCCCCTCTTAATGCAGGTTCCCTCGGCACGGCACTAACCACGACAACCTCGTCGCTTCGATTTTGAAATGCAATTTAGACATCCTCGCTATCAAAGAGACTTGGCTTAAAGCAGGAGAGGAGGGGCGGGCCCCTACCGTGCAGGGCTATCTCTTGATGATTATTTATCAAACATTACAGAGTATTGATAAAGAAAGAAGTTATAGATAACTAGACAAACTAACTTAACATAAACAGTGGTGATATAAAAATATGCCATTACATTAACAAATAGCATGCTCTATAAAATGTGTATCTACAAATAATATTAAAAGTAGCTATAGTCCGTACAACTTGATTGCTGCGACAGCTGTTATCAAAATTCCGCCCATCAAGTTCTGAATTTTGTAACGGTTAAATGACCTGTGACAACCTCGTAATTTATACGGGTAGTCATCATCATTGCAGCCGTAAAATATCCACTACTGAACACAGGCCTCCCTCATGGATTTCCATGAGGGGTAGTTGCCATACGCATCACGCTTGGCAGGCGGGTTGGCGAGCGCAGTGCGGGATGTTAATACACGGGAAGACGCTGCTGCCCATCTTCCAGAGGTATCCGTTAGCAGGCTCTTACTGCATCCACGGGCATGAGAGGAGGGGCATAATTCTACTGCCGGCACTCCACGGCATATCGGTAGTGATGAGATGGATACGAATAGTGATGTGCGATGCCGATGAGTCATTAGCGTCACTTGGCATAATATGTCGCAGCGATCAACTAAACTTACTATACAGGGTGTAATATAACATGTACGATGTTTGCTTCCGCACGTTTAGCGCAAAGATCGGGTATATAAGTAGTTTAAGAGCTAAACAACCAAGTCTCTAAATAGGTTAAAAAAAATAAAAACTAAAGAAAGCCAAGTCATTGCAGCCGAAAACGGCTAGGTGGATTATTATTATTGATATAACATGTGTACTAAGCCGAAAGGGGGTGATTATGACCAACCCGAAGAATAACTTTTGTTCTACGACTTTTCAGGATTCAGTGATTTTCATTCAAGAAAAGACCACGAAAGTTTTAACTTCAACAGTTGATTATACGGTAATGACTACGTAAATGCCCGCTGATACTTGTCAGGGTCATTGAACTCCGCGAAGAGTTGCCGTACGGGTAGGTACAAATAAAAATACCTATGACCAGTTTTTTTTTATGAAATTGTAAAAAAAAAATTAAAAATCCAATTTGGACCCTAGTATCATTTTCACATAACACCAACAATAAAAATTGTAAAAAAAATAGGAATAGCCGGCTTTTTTCCCTTCCAAAACGACTTGTTTTCATGGGCTGTTTCGGATTAGTACACATGTTATCATACACCCTGTAGACACTACCGATGGGGGAGTCGAATCTGAACGGAAACCCGCAAGCCTGTCTAGTACTATTGCGCCATCGAACGAATCGTCTGATGAAGGTTTAACAACGCTCTAGTGCTAAGGTGAAATACGGAATAGCGATGGGTGTTTAGTTGGTATGCCACTGTCTACTAGCAGTTCGTTAGAAGCCCACTGTTTGTAAGTAGCCCAGTGGTGAGTCCAACATAACTCTCTAACTCTCCTCGGGCTGGAGGATATGCGTAAAAAGTATTTTCCCAAAGGAAAAAAAGCTACCGCCGAAACCAATCACCATGCAATAACACAAATTGTAGGATTCTACAATAGAGGTAGAGCTGTCATAGACTTACTTATCGTCCACCTCTGGCGGAGGTACGGGTGTACTTGCGAGAAATAAATCGATTATTTACTTATTTATTTATTGATAAAAAGTCCGCCGACTTTTGATCGGAAAGTCGTGCACTAATGGATTTTTCTTTAATAAGTGTATGTGCATATTTAACACGCGCCTTAACGGTGAAGAAAAACACGAGGAAAGCCGCGGCTTTGACAGCTATATTGACCTGTTCTTTCCTCTGACTAATAGCCGAATACGCTGAAAGGTTAAAAGGCTGGGCCAGTCTAACTAGTCCATATACCGAATACCCGTTGAACCTAGCTTCATCATTTCTCCTGATTTTATCCCATAATACTTAAGACCTATTATGGGATAAAATCAAGAGAAATGATGAAGCTAGGTTTAATTGGTATTCGGTATGGGTCCGCCGTGGGGTGCCGGCAGTACCTAGAATGTTACCCCTCCTCATGCCCGTGGATGCAGTAAGAGCCTGCTAAGGGAATCGGAAGTCTGAAAGATGGGCAGCAGCGTCTTTCCGTGTATCAATATCGCAAACTGCGCTCGCCAATCCGCCTGCCAAGCGTGGTGAGTATGGCAACTACCCCTCAGGGAAATCCATGAGGGAGGCCTGTGTTCAGTAGTGGACGTTTTACGGCTGGAATGATGACTTAAGACCTACTTAGGCTGCATTGAAGACGGCATTCTTGTTAGTATATTTTATGATAAGAAACCGTTTATTTGCACTGAAGTCACAAGAACAATACTGTCTGTCATCGTTTGTTTGTAGGTCCTATACGTCATAGCGCGCGTTAAATAAATAAAAAACACAATTACTATTATTTAAAAATTTTAATCAAGCTAGCTCAACGCAATCTAGCCACTGACTAGACCTGTCGACTAGACTATTAGCTTTAATTTCCTCGAATTTTGGCTATGAATGAATGAGTTGTTTTTTATATATTCTTCTTTCTGAAGTGTCACCGGCGGCGACATACGTGGTAACAAATATTTATATCGTTTGATGTGCCCTCACCAAAAACTGAACTGTGTTAACAATAATAAAATAAATGCCAACGCACGGACAATGATTTTGCCGATGAAGCAAACTGTTATTGTTATCATTTATTGTGCAATCATATTACCCGAACTTTCGTGAAAAAAATACACACCACGACCGGCTAACATTGTGTTTAGAGGTACACTGACTCCAAATGAGCGTGGTCACTCATTTCGTGTGGAAACAAAACGTCTCGGTCTCATTACGGCAAGGACGTATCTAACGATTCAAATATTTGTGCGGTAAACTTTGTTTTACAACTTTTAAAGCTAACAGATATTGAAATACATACGGATCTTGATGGTGCATCGGCGGCGGAACCGGATGCGGCGGCGTCACCGGCGGCAGACTGCGCATGTCCTGGTCCAGGGGCGGCGGCGCGCGCGACCCGCGCAAATCCACGTCTGCCATTGGTGGACGCGCTAAGGAACAAAATTGGTTTACTGGTTTGATATGGGTATGATTTTATCAATCACCTAATAAACATATTTGTCCCTAAAATAGGTCACCTAATTATCAATAACTTAGAATTTGGTTATGGCACTACGGTCGCTATGCTCGCTCGACTTGTGCATTTTTGTACCATAACCTAACCTAGTTACAACCTAGTCACCTAGTTACAACCTAGTTTATTGTGAGGAGGTTATTTAGTTCTGGTGATTCGATGTATGTGACAGCTCTACTATTTTAGGAACGAATATATTAAATAGGGTATTGCAGATTAGTGATAAATCTAAACTTTGATAATTAAAAATATAGTTGCCGTTTGGTATTAGTATAAATAAATAAACAATGCCGTACAATTCACACAGCATCATTTATTATTAGAAAACCAGGGTCAATCCATATTTGGATTAACATTATGCTGAGGTAGGACCGTTTGGTCCACAAACATCCTTTTGTTTTAATTTATAACTGATGTATGTACCTTTAGAATAGAATAGAATAGAATAGAAAACTCTTTATTGCACACCACATAAAAAATATAACATTAAAATAAAGGTAATAATAAGGTAGGTACTAATTAAGTACCTTTGTGTTGTGGATTAATAAATGTTTTTCTTTCTTTCTTTCATTAGCTCTGGGGTAGACCCCCGAGCTAAGCAAAGCCTGTGTTATGGGTACTAGATGATTGATATACATAATACATTATACTAATAAATCATATTTATTACCAAAAAGAAAACACAAATTATACAGCGCAGAGTTAGATTAGAACACAAGATACAGATCAGATATAGGTTTATTGTTGATACCCAAACTAAACTAAAATCTTGGTATCTTGGGAATCAGAGTGCGCGTTAATAGGGTGACGTGAAGTAATATAAACATTTGAGTGGCGCCTTACAAATCTTAGATCTGATACTACATATTTAATTATATATAGAAAACATCTAGAACAGCCTGACCAAATATCTGCAGATCGTACCATACAGACATTAGTTCCGAGGCAGGAGTTAAATCCTCTTGCGTCGCAGGCGGACCTTCGCCCGCTGCGCCACAGAGGTCGTTGGTTCATTTTATAATGGAATAAACGTATAACCCAAAGTGATGAAGGGTGATGATTATAAAGGACGAGGGTGACCAAAAAGTATGGATAGACCGCGTGAAAGATGATATGCCAGTAAAGCTGTGAATGAGAGTGATAGGACAACATCAAAAACACATACAGGAGAAAGAAGAAAGATATATGACATACGAAGAAAAGAAAAAGGTTTATGAAAGATTTCAATGGTGAAGTCCTGAGATCTCTGTAAAAATTGAAAAACGAGGGTAGGTACAGTATATTTTTTTTATTAACCTGTACCGTCCCACTGCTGGCTGGGCAGAGGTTTCCCCCAATGTCTTCCATCTATCCCTGTCTTCAGGTATAGTATAAACAACTCAAAAAATAAAAAGTCAAGTCAAGTAATATCACACTTACGCGGCTGGAACTGCTGTTGTGGCGGCGGAACTGGATTGGGCATCATCGGAGCTAGTTGAGCTGAAATCGAAGAAACATGTTTGTTAAATTTGTTCAGTTGACAAGACAAGCCGAAGGCCCACCTGATGATAAGCGGTAACCTCCACCTATAGCCACTGCAGTACCGCGGTGATTACGTTCACTAAGGATCTAAGACTGTCATAGAGTTGTAGGGTCTCATGTGCCCGTAATTTCACCGGACCGCCTACACTTTTAACCGGAACACAGCAAGTGAATGAATGTGGACAGCAGTCCAAAGGCTGAGATGCTGATCGTGATTTTAAGAACTAAAACTAACATTTTACTACTTTTGCCTAAGCTAGGAGTAAAATACCATAATAGACTTACGAGGTTGGTTATTGTTATTCATTGAATATGGAGGCAGGGGCTGCGGCTTGTCACCCGGGTGGAGCACTTGAGGCACTGGGTTCGAAGGGTGCAGCATAGTCTGTGACACAAGTTTACATGTACTTATTACCGATCACCTCTAAGCCATTGAGGGCGCTTTGTAGAGAAATCTGAGAGGATAAAGTACATAATAGGACCGACCGCGTACGACCATTAAAGGCGTACTGAGCCTACGTATGCAACGTAGAGTTGGTGTACACACTTGCTTTGCGTACACACTTGCTTCGCGTACACAACGAATACTGACGGGCTGCGAACGAAGTTCTAGAAACACACTGGTCCTACGATATCCCTTCCACCATATGGTTTAGTATTACCCAACTGGTTCGACAGATCTATAAGGTAGAGTTGTAAGTTCTCATGTGCCCGTAATTCCACCAGCTCCCTTACCCTTCGAACCGAAACACAGCAACATTACTGCTTGGCGGCAGAAATAGGTAGTAAGGTGGTAGTACTCTCCCAAACGAACTATTCACACAAACTCAAGTCTAAAGGTTTGTCTTTACCTTTATTGGATGGGATTTCGCTAAAAGAAATGGTTTGTAACATCTGTATATAATTTTTTTTTATCATCTCAGCTCCAGGTCCACTGCTGGAGAATGGCCTCCTTCATAGATCTCTCTGATCATAGGGGGTTATTGCCATACTCACCACGTTTGGCAGGCGGGTTGGCGAGCGCAGTACGGATGCTGATACTCGGAAAGACGCTGCTTCCCATTTATTGGAGGTATCCCTAGGCAGATACTTACTGCACTTACTAATTGATGTTGCAATGATAGAACCAATTTCTTTGCGATCACATTTTTACTACTGGCCCCCTCTATCGCGCTCTTTACTTTCGCGAACCAGTGCGCTCTGCCATGTGGGATCCAATTTTGATGCATTTTATCTAAGTATTGTTTCAGTCATTTCAAAAAGCATAAAATAAGAGTCTATTATTTTTGTATTATCTAAGTGATGACAGGCTCAATAGAAATTTCATACCCAGTCAAAATAGTATGTGACAGTGATAGGTATATGTTATGAATCTCTCATTTTTAATTCAGGCAATTAATAAAGTTCTTATTACCACAGCAGTGGCTGGATCCACTATCCTCATGATGACCTGGGCTTGGAGGAGTGCATAGGCTAGCTGTGGGTTTTGTAGCAGCATGTTCCTAGCCTCAGTGGGGTTGTTCTGTAAAACAAAACAATATTATTTTATTAACCTATAACATGTCCCCTTGTTGGGCGATGGTCTTCTCCATCTTCTTATAACCCAAGATTGTACAGAAAGAGGGGCATAACTATGAACCTATTGGGTAATTGGGTTACACCCCATTTACAGGCATAGGTATTTTTGAAAAAGAAAGTTTTAAAACTTTGTTGTTCTTTGCCTTTGGTTCAAACTTCAAGCTTACTGGTTTAAGTAATTATACTGCTATAAAAGAAAAAGAGCAGGCCTATTATCAAACAATAAGGAAATATGGGGTGAGTAGATAGATAGATAAACTCTTTATTGAGTAAACAATACAGAAAAAAGAACAAAAATAACTTAAATAAACTTAAACTACAAAACAATAGAAATACACAATAGAGTAGATATATAGACAATCTTTGCAGTAAAGCCTATGAGACACAACCTCCTGCATCTCAGAGACAGTCAATCCCTGCTGGAGGACAAAACCCATAACCCATAATCTCTATATCATAACATAAGCTCTGCATACTTTGGGACTAGATGATGGTGCAAGAAGTTTACTGCATTTATAGTTAATTATAATTAACTATAAATTTGTTTTAAATTGAATAGAATATAAATGAGAATATTTAGTACCTGAATGCACAGTTTCATCTGCTTCATCAGCTCAAACATCTGTTCTGGAGGAAGGGTGGCTACAGCTTTGCTGATGGCCTCCGGGGCTTTGTCAGGATCAACACTCTCACCATAAGGGTTTTCAACCTGGAAATGAGGAACTTGAGAACATCAATAGCAAAAACTTTTATACTATGTAAGCAACAGATAACCGATGCTTTACAAGGTGCCTGAAATATTATTAGTTGGATAAGGCTTGCCTAGCGCCTATACCAATATGCTGTACACATCAATTTGGATTTATAATACACAAAAAAGTATAAGAAAGTACGAAAAATTATATGACTATTATAAGTAGAACTTCAATCTAGGCAGTACTGTTAGCAATCTCTTCCAAGCCAACCTTTCACATCACATAAAATCAAAATTGTTTATTTGCCAGAATACAATCATTTACAATGTCTTTTAACTAGTGGTAGTGATATTACAAACCTGAGGCCCTTGCATCAAGGCTTGCATTTCCATCCTCGATTTCTCAGTACAAGCATTATCGACCCTCAAGGAACGACCACCGATTTCATATCCATTCAGATTTCTCATAGCACTGAGCGCTGTCTCCTGATCCTTGTATTCACAGAAACCATAACCTTTAGGCTTTCCGGTCTCACGGTCGAACACCAGCTTGAATGAAAGTACGGGCCCTACTTCGCTGAATATATCCTTGAGTTTCTCCTCCGTAGCCTCGTAAGGTATATTACCCACTGGAATTATCAAATAAATACGTATTCATAGCGAAATGATGTCGTTAGCAAAATGCATTAGAAGTGTATCACTTACCAAAGACGGATCTCATGGATTTATCCATGATACTTTGTTCTTCTTTATCTTTGTTTTTCTCCATTTTGAGGTTTTCTGTATGTTATTTCGATATAATTTTCACTAAATAATAAAAAATCCTAATAAAAGTTTCTAACCTCAGAATACAAACAAAACAAGCGTACTGTACTACGAACGAACGACTGGAACGATTTTTCTTCGCTCCTTTCTGAGCAGGCTATAGTCTAGGACCACACCGCTTATGGAACGAACGAATGGAGTTTGCATGTCTTTTTTTTTTGCTCATTTCGGAGCAGGCGGAATTTGCATGAAACGAAGAACGAATGGCATATAATGGCCATCAGTTAGTTTTTTTATGCACAGATGCAACACAAAATTAATCGAATAAAATGATGCGAGCAATCCGATTATTCATATAATCTGTGAGATTTTTAAACCGATTGGTCGTCCGACAGATTATAAATATCATATCAATCAATCAATCCGAATTTGGTTGGGTTTGTAGTTTGGATTTGGATGGAGTCTGCGATTTTCTCAATTTTCTACAAAATCAGTTTAGCTGACTATTAAATGTCATATTAAGCTCAAATCCATGTTTTCCTTTTAGCATACTTGTTGGTTACAATGCTTGTAGTACAGTGATAGTGCAAATCTTACACATAAATTGCTAACAAAAATCAAGTCATTTTCATTTTTCAACAAATATTGATTTGTGTGAAATAAACAACAAAACATGTATGGTGCGCTTAAGTAATACCAAGTGTTTTTATCAGTGCTATTAAGTATAAAACGCACTCCAAACGTAGGCGGAATGAATCAGGATAACTCATCCCGAGAAAACTCTGAAGCTGACACCATTAGCACCGTAAGTCCTCGGGAAAAATCCAGCATGAGGGAAAAGAAACTGTCTACAGCCTCGCTAACCAATCCCGAAGGTGCGCGGCCCAAAGTGGTGACTGTAAAGCACCCAGAATCCAACAAACCCAAGCCAACTGCTAAGAAAAATAAACCCATACAGGCAGACCTAGATGTGATCAAGGAATTTATAAGATGCAGAGATGAAGGAGTCACGCGACTGGATCTCAGCAAGTCGTCCATCACCTCTCTTCCACCAAATGTCCGTGATCTGACGCAGTTGTTAGAGTTCTATTTGTATGGCAACAAGTTGGTAGCACTACCTGCTGAATTTGGTTGTTTGACCAATCTGCAGACTCTAGCCTTGAATGAGAACTCCCTCACAAGTCTACCTGACTCATTAGCTAATCTTAGATGTTTGAAAGTCTTGGATCTGCGTCACAATAAACTGAGTGACATACCAGAAGTAGTTTATAAACTAACCTCACTGACAACATTATTTTTGCGCTTCAACAGAATCAGAGTTGTAGGAGATGGCATAGCCAATCTGACCAATCTGACCATGCTCAGTTTGAGAGAGAACAAGATAAAGGAATTGTCTTCAGGAATTGGAAAGCTGGTGCAGTTAGTTACCTTTGATGTCTCTCATAACCATTTAGAACATTTGCCTCAAGAGATTGGGTTTTGTGTAAACCTTTCAACATTAGACTTGCAACATAATGAGCTGCTCGATATACCAGAGACAATTGGTAATCTGCAAGCCCTGAGTCGCCTGGGCCTGAGATACAACAGACTGACTGGCATTCCTGCCACCCTAAGCAACTGTAAACACATGGATGAGTTCAATGTAGAGGGTAACTCTATCTCACAAATACCAGAAGGACTTCTTGCCAGACTGAATGAGCTCACCAGCATCACATTGTCACGAAACTCATTCTACAGCTACCCTTCAGGGGGACCAGCACAGTTCACTAATGTTTACTCCATCAACCTTGAACATAATCAAATTGACAAAATTCCATATGGCATTTTTTCTAGAGCCAAAAACCTCACAAAGTTGAACATGAAAGAGAATTTGCTCACATCCCTGCCATTGGATATTGGCACTTGGACTAACATGGTAGAGCTAAACTTAGGCACCAATCAGCTCACTAAATTACCAGATGACATCCAGTGCCTGCAAAACTTGGAAGTGCTGATACTCTCTAATAACCTTCTAAGAAAGATCCCTATCAGCATTGGGAACCTGAGGAAGCTCAGAGTTCTAGATTTAGAAGAAAACAAGATTGATATACTGCCAAATGAAATTGGGTGTTGCCAGGAACTCAAGAAACTGATTGTTCAGTCAAATCAACTAACCACTTTGCCACGGTCTATTGGGCACTTGACCAACTTGACAAGCTTGAGTGCTGGTGAGAACAATTTGCAATATGTACCCGAGGAGATTGGTACTCTTGAGGCACTGGAGAGTCTTTATTTGAATGACAATCTAAATTTGGTGAATCTTCCATATGAGCTGGCTCTATGTGCCAATTTGCAAATAATGA
The DNA here is from genome assembly GCA_963082625.1 of Pasiphila rectangulata. Lineage (NCBI taxonomy): Eukaryota > Metazoa > Arthropoda > Insecta > Lepidoptera > Geometridae > Pasiphila > Pasiphila rectangulata. The sequence continues at coordinate 14,713,975 of OY720244.1, forward strand.
GCATTGAAAATTGCCCCTTGACTTCCATGCCCCCAGAGGTAGTGAGTCAGGGGCCATCTCTGGTGATCCAGTACTTGAAAACTAAAGGCCCGTACCGGTCTATGTGATATGATGAGGCACTGTACCCAACAGTGTATGATGCTAGCAAATAAGTTCATAATTGAACTTGCTGACTCATCTTTGAGGAGCTTTACTCATGCTGCAGTGTATGGCAGAATGCATGTTTTCTTCACCATCACTTTTACCACATCACATTTGAAAATTGTATCCAAACTATGCATAATTATGGATTTTCATGATTATTTTAACTGTTATTATTTTGCTATGAATTATGTCAAAATCTAGTTGTATACATATTTGTATTGTATCTAAATTAAGAAATGTATCTACACTACATTAAGATATTTAACCTGTCATATTACAGCAAGTCTGGAATTAAATTTGGGGAAGCTGTAACATTGAAATATACTTGAGCACAAATCAATATTGCCAGTAGCAACTGTAGTCTGCTTAATGTAATGTATATTTTCTGAGGCCAAAATAAATGTTATTTTTATTGCCAGTTAGGCTGAGATTAGTTTGGTCAAGAGTTTTGGTGGTTACTTTACTGAAGAATGCAATTTAAAATGTTCTAAGGGTCTAAGGGTTCTAAGGGTCAATATGGTTGACTTGAGTGAGCTTAGGCATCACAGGGAATGGATAGGACAGATAGATCATAATAAATTAGCATTAAGTACATTCATTATAATGAATTAATAATTGTATAATCAATTATATTTTAAATGGTTTTATTATACATGCAGATATATGTATCACCATTATAGTGTAAGCTATACAATCAGATATGTTGTTCAATTGTCATATAAGTTTGATGATGTTATCAGTATTTAGATAGGTACTTAGTTTAGAATCAGTGTTTATGCTTATCTTTTGATTGTTGAGATCTCAAGAATGTTTAATCAATTTATATTTAATATCTAATGCCTTTTTGATCATCTTATAATATTCTTGGTCATCCATAGTGTCATATTACACACAACTGCATCAAAATAAACAAAGCATTTAAAATATTTTCCTGTTTACTTACCCTGTATTGATGTGTTGTTATGCCATAAGAATTGCATTGTCTATTTTGAAAATGTCTTGCTGTTATTGTTGTACTGATATGGAAAACAAAGCACACAATTTAATGAACTGTTCAAATGCATTTATTTGTAAGTAAGAATAATATAACTATAATTATTATATATAATGTAACCAGGTTCTTCCCAAGCAATTTATTTTGGGTTAACTTTTATTGCATGCTCTTATAGATTTTGGAAAAAAGGTTCTTCTGGCTTTATTGTTTAAAATTAGCTCTCTTTTATTTAGATGTACCAAAGTGGACATGGAAATGTGCTTCCAAAATGATTATTTGTACAAATTATTTTATCAAAATGTATGTTTATTAGAGTAATTGTTATTTCAATAATTTGTTTTTGACCTCGATTGCTCTTTTATCTTCAATTTTCTAACTGTTCAAGCTTAGGTGAAACCTACTGTAATGTTGATCTGTGTGTAGGTATTTATGTAATTTATCTTATAATGTTTCACGACATGTAAAATATGTGTTACATTTACGAAATAAATAAATTAATATCAATGTTAGTGTTTGTTACTTCCAGTCTACCTATTTAGCACTGTTACCTAACATACTTGCAATCTTACATTAGCTAAGAGGAAATTGAAATAAAAATAATATCATAAGTTCAATAATTTATGAAGTGCCATTATACACAAGATTCAATCATAAATTGCGTTTTAGCTCTTATATAAATAGTTATATACAAAAACATTTTAAAAGCTTTACATGTAAAACAAAGCAGTCTATAAAATATTTATGAAATAAAACTTAATTAATGTTATAGATTTTCTGCTTACATTTGCAGTGTAGTTTGTAACATTATTTTCAGTTTGTAAATGTATTAAGCCAGGTCTACATTCAAGTAGGCTCAAGTCGAGCTCTGTTAATTCAGGGTAACCCTTTATTATTTAGGGTGTCTACAAAATTACATACTTGGTCATAATTACCACATCCATATCCTAGTTGTGGTACAAAAATATTAAATTATGACCAATACTTAAAACACATATATTGTGCACGGTTTTGTAGAAAAAAAAGGTACCTACTAAATGCAATGTTACCCTTATTATCTAAGATTTTCACATACAAAAATATTCCGCCCCTAATCATTGCTATAAACACACTTGCTATAAACAACATTTAGTATGGTTAGTAAAAATAAAGTCCAAACCATAAATCTCATCAAATCTAATTAAGAACCAGGTCAGCTGCCCATGACTGCTCTTGCCTTTGACTCATTAAGTCATTAGGTACCGGCGTCTCATCAATTACGTCACACGTTAGGAAGGGGGTCCCATCCTGTATGACTAAAATCTTGTAACACTGTTACAAGATGGCAATTAGAAAAAATACTTCCCAACGTGTAAGTACCACTACAGGGTACGCAATGGAAACAAATTTCTAAAATGTATTCCTACCGTGTCACACCCAAACGAAACAGTAAAGGAATTTATATACTATATGATATAGGAATGTATATATAAAAAATAATATTCTTCTACAACTGTAATTGAAAAAGTAGCTCTTCGAAATCATGTTTTTTTCAAGTATCTTCTTCTTTTATGGCTTTTGTGTTTTGTTTTACACAATTCTGCAAAGCATATTGTGTGTCTACTGCTCTAAAAACGTTATTGCTGGCCTAAGTAAAGAAGAATAGCTTTTTACTGTTTCGGTTGGGTGTGACAATGTCGGAATACATTTTTGGAATTTATTCCCATCATGTACTAGTTGACCTAGTGGTACACGTTGGGAACCATCATGTACTAGTTGACCTAGTGGTACACGTTGGGAAGTATTTTGTTTGTAATTCCCATTTTGTAACAGCGCAACAAGATTTAAGCGGTACAGGACGAGAATATCTAAAAAATCGTATGACGTAATTTAAGCTAGCCCCCTTAGAGTGAATCTACCATATTTGATCAATGGTTTGTTTGTCTAAGCAGTTCTTGGATTCATAGTTATCCGTTCATCCATTCTCACGAAAAATGCATATATTTGCAACCTAAAGAGATTTACTCGAGTATATTAATACTAGCGTCTACTGTCAGTCCTTATTCACAATTTCAATATAGTATTTCAAAACTTTTGAATATTGAGGTTCAGTTGCATACCTTTATAAAAATAATATCAATTAATCTAACAGTAACAATTTGTTTCTACCCATTTAACAATTTACAATAAGCTTTAGGAGTATTGAGTCTTAAATCTAGTAATATTCTTTGGCATACTCATTTGATTACTTACAGGAGATAAGCTTGTGATGTTTGGTTTTACATACGTTATATAATATATATATACATATTTGTACATGTGTAAATAAATAAATAACGAAATATATGGCACAATCTAAACGAAATTTGGAAAGTCGGAAGCATATTTTTCACATAAAATAATGTCAATCTGTAGGCATAGAAACACATTATTACTGTTCGAGATTCCTGCTAGCAAAGGCACATTGAAAGTTTTGAGTATTCTTTAAGTTAGGTTCACCACGACCTCTTAGGGAAGTGTGATTAGTCCCACGCTAATTTAAAGCCACTACCAAATTATTTGAATATGTCACGCAAACAGTTAAACTATTTGAAATATATTTTACGATCAACGGAGCCTGTTCATCGGAGCGGAGCGGAGAGGGGAGGGGAAGAATGGAGCTGGCTAATAGAATGTCAAAAAACTTTCGGATTTAAGTTTTTATGCAATTCTATTGGTCAGCTTCACTATTCCCTTTCCCCTCCGTTCCGTTGAACAGGCAGCCTTGTGCTCGGTTATCTTATAAAATAGTTTGGTTACTTGTTATCGATGATGTGCCAAAGCACTTTCAGTACTCAATGTGCCTTGCCTAACTAGTAAATTGTCATGAAAACTGTCATGGTTGTTACATAATTAAACACTTCCTCTGATGTCTTTTTTGGGGCTCAGGTCTTAAAACTGCACGCACGGCTTCATCGAATACCTGAAACAAAAGGACATAGTTAGATCTGGTGGTTTACTAAAAAATACAGAGCAGTGTGAATTCATTATCTGTGGCCAAAAGGTGCACATAATATAGGAGATTCCAACTCCTGCAATCCTAATCACCAATCGCTTGAGCGTTTTTTCGCGATCAGTGATTCACCGTTTTTTTAGAGATTTTATATTTTGCTATAAGGTACATAAAATTAACTTTATAGGTATAAATCATAATAAAAGAACGATATTATCGACATAACGTTAGCAAGCTGAAATGGCAGTAGGCCGACCGGCCTGGTTATACCTGCCGCAGAACTGATAACCGAAGGGGTAAATGAGTTCTAGGAGGCATGCGAGCGGGGCAGCAGGTAAAATATGGAGTGTTCGAAGACTGCTTATTAAGGCGAGGGCGAGGCCAATCTTCAGCAAAGTAATGCCGCAGGCTCAGGCTGTGAATGTTGGCCTTTTCATCTATTATGCAGCGTCAGCAACTGACAGCAATAGGTGGACGGCCGATGACCGTGAGTAAAAGAATTTGGGGTAGGTAATTTATTTTCTAGCAGTTATTTTTTATTTTATTTATAAGCCTGATTCTTCCCACTGCAGGGCAAAGGCCTCCCTTCCCTCTCTCCACTGGTCCCTATCATTTGCTTTCTGTTGCCAATTTTCGCTGTAGGAGTCAGCTCGTCCCTCCATCGCCGCCTAGGCCTTCCACGTGGTCGTCGTTGTTGGGGAGCCCAATCAGTGGTTTTATTGCCCAGAGTTCTGGGGGTATACGACTCACGTGTCCAGCTCAATCCCACTTGAGCTGGCCTGCTTTATACGCTACATCAGCTATTTGCGTTTTTGAGCGCAGTATGGTGTTTTTAACGCGGTCTGTGAGTTTGACACCCAGGATACTGCGCTCCATAGCTCGCTGGCATACCCCGAGGCGAGACTTTTGGCATTTTGTAAGTGACCAAGTCTGGGCACCGTATGTGAGGATGGGGAGAATGCACATGTCCATTAGCTTCCTTTTTAAGGATAGCGGAAGAGGTCGTAGCAGGTTCTAGCAGTAAGGTTTATAAATAGGTTATTAATAGGTAGGTAGGTACATGTCTGACGCGTCAACCGTTTACCACCAGAAAAGATTAGGCGTAATTGTAAGCAAACTAATTGTGATCAATGGAGTGGGCGGATGAAGTGACACAAACGCATGCATAAGTAACCAGCATCCGCCCGCGAGTTTAACATAATATGCCTATGTAGGTCATGGTCTGGCTGAGTCAATTATTTCATCTGCCAAAAACCTCTCCTTAGATTGGAATAATTTGTACAATCTAAGGAGAGGTTTTTGGCAGGATACAAGCGTCCGCTGCTAACACAGTGGGCATAATGTTGAACCGGGATCAACTCGCTACTGTGGCACAAACTTAGACAAGATAAATCAGGACAAGACACTCGCCTATTTCTCGGAGGGGTGGAAAGAAACTGACTTGGCGGTTCACACCACCCACCGTCTGTACACCGGTGTCAACATTAAGCGATCCGCTAGGCTTCTAATCATAGAGTTATTACATCTGTCAACTCTGGACATGAAAGATCGATTCTTTTTCTATTATACTTCACAGTTATGGGCTTCGATGTGTTGAAATCGATAATATTATGTTGGTGTTTATTGTATAACATTTTTTTATCCTACACAATTGTAACATTGATGCATTTTTACTACAAAATCAGTCGTTTTATTAACATTATGATTATTGATGACTTGACAAACAATAATAAGAAAAAGCATTTTTATCTGAAGATTATTATTTAGGTATATTACGGATAAGAAAGCTCCAAAAAATAATAAAATCCAATTAATTAGCATTAAATTTTCCCTAAACCGTGTAAACATTATGAATTAATTATAATACTAGAAACATTATTTTCATAAAATGACAAATGTCATCAAACAAACAGGAATTGATAAGTATCGACAATCAAATGTCGATATTAAGTTTCACAGAGTGAAGGCATTGATTGTTTTGAATTGTGAAAAAGTAATAACCACTGACTTTTACGTACTTGTATTAGTGTACTTAGCGCATTTTTTACAGTGCTTTCTTCGACAGGAATAATCTGCGATCTAATGGTTATCATGTTTTTAACCTGATACAGAATATAATTATTATTCTCATAAATACTTCTTTTAATCGGTCGAAGGACGAGTTTATCGGCTTTTTGCACTTTCCTTGCTTTGACTTTTTGCATTTCCTTGCTTTTCGTGATGTCACCAAATGGCTTTGGCGGAAGACCAGATTTAGTTAAGATAACCAACTTATGCTGAGAAAGAGACCTTTATGAGCCTCAAACATGGCTCTATTTTTAAAATCGGTATAGAAATGCTTGTTGTAACAAATAAATCAATTGTCTTTCTATAATACTCTACATATCATTTATTAAAACTGAGCTACACATGATCGTTAGGTACGTGTGCCGCGGAAACCACGTTAAAAAATGCACCAAATAGGTTCATTACCTCACAGGTGGTTCGACTATTTTACTTATAGAACCTAATTGATGCATCTTGTTTGCTTGAACTATGTATGACTTTATAATAAGAAACCTATCTAGGACTTTATCTCCCATATGACCTACCTAATTATTACCTACACAACAATATAATCGATATCGATGAAACGATTTCGAAAAAAAATTCATCCCTCAAACTAGTCTTGCTACATTAACCCCCTAATTCTTTATGGTATAAAATCGCATTAACGTAAGCACATCGATATTTGAATTTGAGGACAATAAAGTTCAATTTATTGTAAGTAAAAGATTTTGTATTGTTTTTTTTAAGGATTTAGTCACTTTAGTAGTCTCCTGGGGAGCGAGGTAGTCTCGTGTACATATTTTGTGACGTATGAGCAAGAGTTGGCGAAAAAATTATCGAGCTTTTGTTAAGTTATGCAAATATGGTCTATTTTTGTTTCAAAATAAGGTTAAAAATGTAATAGAGATTACAAAGATACGACGATAGGCATACAATGCTCTCGATCCCAAATTATGAAAAACATCTATAATATATTTTTTTTATAAAAATAATAAATAAATAATGCTGGACAATTAACACAGCATCACCTAGCCCCAAGCTAAGCAGAGCTTGTGTTATGGGTACTAGATGACTGATATACTTAATACAATATACTACATAGATAGATATTTTTTATTATACTTATATAGAAAACATCCAGAACACCCTGAACAAATATCTGCAGCAGGTCATACAGACATTTGTTCCGAGGCGGGATTCGAACCCGCAACCTCTTGCGTAGCAGGCGGACCTTCACCCGCTGCGCCACAGAGGTCGTCAAACCGTATAGTTCCATCAGAATAATAGTCACATCCGAAACGTTATACATATTTCAATAGATAAGTGATTTTTAATTAATTTTAACACGCGTCATGAGCACATAATAGGATATTTCTCGGGAGCACCTGTCTCAGCGAAATCGATTAATTTTAATTAAATCGAATCAATGAAGTAGTTTTTATAAACTCGTTAGATTTTTTGCGTACAGGATTAACAGAGCGGAAGTTCCGTATTTTTTTTATATATGCCTTGTCCTGATTTATCTCGTCTAAGGGCACAAACTAATTTTAATTAAATTACAACTTTGTGTAACAATCAATATAAGTGTAAATGCTTTTTATATATGTATAAGGCGTTAATGTTTTGTACATGTATGTGCCGTGAGGTGCCGGATGTAAAAGTTTTGTCTCAGCAGGTGGCTTGGCGAGCGCAGTACGGGATTTTGATTTACGGAAAGACGCTGCTGCCCATCTTCCGGAGGTAGGTATCCCTTGGCAGAATCTTACTGCATCCACGGGCAAGTGAGGAGGGGCAACATTCCACTGCCATTACTTTGCTGTAGTAATGGCTGTGGAATACTGAGAAGTATATTTACCTGCTTAAGTCCACGCTGAGTTAGTGCCGAGCACTCCATGTATTTGACAGCTCTGATCTTGTTCGCCAACTTTTGGCCCTGCTCCCGTTTGAGCGGCGACATGCCTTGTTCCGAGAGCAGGCTCAGCGTCTCTCTGTCGTCTCGCAAATCAATCTTTGTTCCTGTGAACAATAGAATAAATATGCTCCCATTAGCAAAATACCAGGGTTGCCTGTAAAAGATCGCACTAGTTGAGCCGCCCTATGTGTACTGCATAGTTTTACTTATGTAACAGAGCCGAGATTAATCATCATCATTTAAGCTCCATCAACTCCATTGCTGGACATCTGGACATTGCTCCATTGCAGGCGGGTTGGCAAGCGCAGTACGGGATGTTAATACAAGTAGTGATAAGTATGTTTATCATATAAGTATTTAGGTTGTTATGTATGTAGGTATATTTTTATCTATCTATTTTTGCGTATGTATTATTCGTACACCGCCGTTTTTTATTATCTTATATCCTGTCCATCCAAAGGTTGTCTGGAAGAAATCGCTTTTAGCGATAAGACCGCCCATTGTATGTTATATTTGTCTGTGTTTCTCTTTGTGAAATTTATGTTATATGGTGAATGTACAATAAAGAGTTTATCTATCTATCTATCTACAAGAAAAGACGCTGCGGCCCAACTTAGGTACTCTTGACTGAGGTATCCCTATCCCTTGGCAGATTCTTACTGCATGGGCAATGCGGGCAAGAAAGGACAGGCAAAATTCTACTGCCGCCACCGGCACGGCAGTCCAAAAATGTTTACTAATGGCAAACTATGGAAATAAATGTATGACTTTCTGAGTTTCTGAAAAGTTTGGGCCTACAACCAGAGATTACAGAAACTAACTACAACCTCCTGTATCTGAGCCGGCCATCAAGTCAACTGCGCTAAGGAGATCGGGGAATGCCACAGTGAGGCTTGCAAGTTAAGCACACATAAAATTAAAGTGAAGATAATGTTCGTTTAATTTGACGAAAACTTAAACTACTATAGTGGTTCCCCAATTTTAAATATTTATTTAAAATTGTAAAAGTTATTTTCAAATTGTGACGACACGAATTTTTGGACCCGCAATTAACGTGTGACGTATTTATGGCCCTGCAGTGTGCGCCGAGTTCGTCTCTCAATCAACGTCTTGGTCTGCCGCGAGGTAGTTTCCGTCTAGTGGGATCGAGTCAGTGGTGGTTATGTAACTTCATCATCATCATAATTTCAGCCTGTGTCAACCCACTGCTGGGTGTAAGCCTCCTCAATTCCTTGCCACTTCTTCCGGTGCTGGGCCGATCGCATCCAGGTTTTGCTAGCGACCTTAACGATGTCTCCACCCATCTAGCAGGTGGTCTGCCAGCGTTGCGTTTAAGTTCTCTGGGATTCCATATGGTTAAGGCCTTGCTCCAACTGCCGTCACCACGTCTTGCCAAATGCACCGCCCATCTCCACTTCAGTCTCATGATCCGGATACCAACGTCTTGGACCTTAGTCCGATTCCTATGTAACTTCATCATTTCAGCCATAAAACGTCCACTACTGAACGCAGGTCTCCCTCATGTAACTCCATAAGGAGCAGTTGCCATACTCACCACGCTTGGCAGGCGGGTTGGCGAGCGCAGTACGGGATGTTGATACACGGAATGACGCTGCTGCCCATCTTCCGGAGGTAGCTCTTAGCAGGCTCTTACTGCATCCACGGGCAAGATAGGAGGGGCAACATTCTACTGCCGGCACCCCACGGCATGTAACTTACCCACTAAAATTATAGGCGCATCAGGGCAGTGATGTTTTATTTCAGGATACCATTTGGAAGTCACATTCTCATAAGATGATGGGCTGGAAAAGAGAAAGTAAGGTGTTTAGTCAAATTGATTTCATACCAATTATTTACAGAATAAGACAGAAATTGTAACAATGAATGGAAGTGAACAAGTGAGGTTTCATAATCGCTTCTTTCCCTCACTTGGAAAAAAGTTATCTAAGGCGAACGAATTAAATTATGTGCTTTATTCAATTTAAATGTGTCCTGTTCTTATTATGTAAATTGACTATTCTAAGTAGCGTTTTGCTCTATTGAATAAACACTTAACTTATTGATTTTGATCATTAAATAAACCGATGTAAACCTGATTTGCTTTCACTTTTATGATCCATAATTTCTATAGGTAGTCTATGTTTCGATAAAATATTTTATTGCCCATAATTGGTGTGAGTTGAAGACGGGGGGCGACGCCGAGGCAGACCCAAAAGACGCTATAGATGCCTTCCAGGAAAAGTGGAAAGAGATGGGGTTATAAAAAAAATTGGTGTGTAAGAAAGAACATAAAAAATTTCTTATTAACTGCAAATCAAGAGCACCTAAAGATCCCCGCACAGGATTTGCATCTGCCTACCTCAAGTGTTCAACTAGGATGGCCTAAATCTCAATCCACTTGAGTACATAACAAGACAATATTATGTCAAGGTTGTTAGCGTGATTCACGAGGAAACCCGCGGCTTAGTCAACTACGGACAACTAGCTGACCCGCGCGGTTTCCCCCGCCTTAAGACAAAATTTATTAGAAGATATATATACAAACTTTCATCGCCTATTTCAACATCTTCAAGTTTAATTTTCGCAAAGAAAAGAAAACTTATGTACGTCTCCAAGGTCTAATCTATTCCTGAGCTAAAATGTATCAAAATCAATTCAGCCATTTTGACGTGAAAGCGGAACATACATACACACTTTTATATCATCATCATCATTCCGGCCGTAAAACGTCTACTACTGAACACAGGCCATCATGGATCTCCATGAGGGGTAGTTGGCATACTCACCACGCTTGGCAGGCGGGTTGGCGAGCGCAGTACGATATTTTGATACACGGAAAGAAGGTGCTGCCCATCTTCCGGAGGTATCCCTTAGCAGGTTCTTACTGCATCCACGGGCATGAAAGGAGGGGTAAGATTCTACTGCCGGCACCCCACGCCTTTATATGTAAGTAGGGATATGTTTTTTTTCTCTGAATATAACTGACTAAGCTAAGAGGATGGTATAGGTAAAGGCAAGCCTAATCCATCTGACAAAGTCACAGGCACTGAAGAGGCATACAGCATGAATATCAGTTGCAAAATCATCTATAATAATAATAATGCTGAACACTACATAGCAAAATCTAGTCACAAACACAGCAAAGCTTGTTATTTTATGCAGATTGTAACCAGTTTTCATATGATAAGTATGTATGTATTTTATAAAAAAAAAATTTAGAAAACAATATAAAAAGAAGTGAGAGGGCTATTTATATATTTTTTTTAATAAACAAGGTAAAGTTTGCAGGTGTGCATTAGCATGCAACTGAATAAATGCCCTAGCGGGAGTAATCTCCAAAACTACAATTCAAAGCATTTACAAAAATTATAAAATATTTGGAATAGGCTTCCAGAATGGATATAAGCTACTTTGAATGGTCAAATGTTGTACACAAATCATATACCATTAATTTTGTGAAACATGGGTTTAGCTACAGAAGATTACTTAATGCTTGAACTATGATCTAATGAATGATAGTTGAAACTATGATCTATTTAAATTTTTAATGGTCCTTGTAGTACTAACCACTTTAATAAAACAAAAAGATTAATGTAACAAGCTGAGTATGAATAGGATAATTGGATAGTTACCTTGTTACACTGAAGCAAATAAGGAAGACGTCAGTTTGTGGATAGCTCAGCGGCCTGAGTCTGTCGTAGTCTTCTTGTCCCGCTGTATCCCAGAGCCCTAGGGAGACTGCTACTCCGTCAACCACCATTGGCGCCGAGTAGTTGTCAAATCTACAAACACACAACTCTAGTAAGGGGAAAATCTACAGTAAAGATGCATTTATAGGTTTTGACCTAAAAACTATTCTATGAATGTACTTTGGTACATTCATAGAATAGTTACAGAATAGTTTGGTACATTCATAGAGAGCGCGTGGCCCGACACGCACCTGGCCTAATTTATTTACTCTTCTTTTTGATCGCAATTCCACCAACTAAAAACTATTCTATGAATGTACTAGTACAAACTAAAAACTACTAGTACAACTACTAAGTTGTACTAGTAGTTTTACTAGTACATTCATAGAATAGTTTTTAGTTGGTGGAATTGCGATCAAAAAGAAGTCTTTTCTCTATTCATTCAAATATTTGTGAACAGACTGTCACAACTAAAATTTAATTAATTTCTACGGGTTGGTTATTCAAACAATTTAATAGTAATTTATATTGAAAAGACAACATTCACTTGGCCCGCTGAGTGAGCAGTTTGCCTTTCTTTTATTTCAGTAGCATTGTATTTATTTCTTAATTCACTCCTTTAAATAGTAATTTAATTAGGTCCAGCCTTTAAATTGCTGCTTCTTCTTGTGTGTGTCTAAATCATTTTCATTTCATTTCAAAAAAGAGGTCATATCTTCAATAATCGACATATAAATAAAAACAATGAGATAGTTATTTTTAGGTTAAGTTAAGAATTAACCGTTTGTTTACAAACATTCTATGTCATAGAAATGTTGCTGTTCTACATGTTGTTGCATAAAAAAATAACCTTAAAATATAAGCACTAATACCTAAACTAGGCCTAGCCTGTAATATACAGTATAGATAGAGGTGTGTGATATATCCAGCATACTTTATAATTTTAGTATAAAAGTTTTGTTTTTAACACCATAGACCTGAAAGTGGAATGAGAGGCTATTTAGATTAGATATTTCTACAATTCAGTGCTATGAAAACAAATGTAAGTTAGTTGATGGTAGCAAAGTATACTTTACTTGAGAGTACTATAGTACTGTTTATAAGTGTTTGGTACAGAGTAGACTACTTGTAGTGTAGACTAATTATTGCTCACAACATCTACCTAACAACCTACATAGACATCACATAATGATGTGTCATATCTAATATGTAGCCAAAGAACTTCATAACCAATTCTCAAGCAGTTTTGAATAACATTCCAGTATGAATTAATCATTATAGCTAACAATCTAATTGGTATTTTAATTTTAACTGCTCTAGACTGTTGTTCATTTCCGTATTACATTGTGTTATCCTGCTGACATCACATACAACTGTTTAGAGACCCATAACAAGCACCATTTGTGACTGCAAGATGATAATATAGATATGCTGAGAAAGCCAAAACCTACTTATAAAAATATTTAGTAAGTATTGATATCATGCACCCTACTTACTCCTTAAAATTTCAATTTTTGACTGAACTGAATGATGTTGAATAAATGTGGAATTCAGGGACTTACGGTAGAAAATGTTAATACATATAACAATTTTGCTACTCTTACCAAGAAAGCCTTCTTTTCCACAGTAGATTACAATGAATACAATTGTTTATAAGATTATTCTATGGTTTCACTCACACTGTGGGCACATATTCGCCAGGAAAACTGTCTGTTGTGTACGATATAAGCATACACGTCTTTCCGACAGTACCATCTCCGACAACAACACATTTGATTGGTCTTCCAGAGGACATCTGCAAGAGGAATAGGATTATTGATAAATAAAGGAGAACTATGACTCATGAACGTATGGCGGAGATTATGAGCATTTCTTACATTCACAAATGGTTTGCACTTCCTTGATGTGTGCAACACAGCAGCACTTATTAATAGTAAATGTTTAGAAAATTATTCAAAAATACAAATGTAGAATATTAATAGAAGAAGATATTTCAAGGAAAATCAGAAAAATTGGAAACGCATCGAGAGACGAAAGGTTGCGCGCACATCCACAGACTAAAACTAAAAATTAATTATTTTAGGAAGGATCTGTCAAATAATTTTAAAAACAACAACTTTTACCACAGATACAAAACTTCGTTCACATTTCGTTCTTATGTGACTTAGTCGACTAAATTCAATACGGTTTTTTTCTGTCATTCGTCCACTTCTTACTCAATGAATCGCCTAATTGAAATTATATTACATTAAAAAAAATTTAAGTTGGTTGGTGGTGGTGGGTGATTTGCTTTGCTTGCTGGTTATTTGTTATTTTTTTCTGATTTTGTTTTTTATCCATGAAAACAAAGTGATTTATCGAAATCCAACAAACTTTTACCCTGTAATTTTATACGAACCAAGAGAAACTGCTCCTACCAAGTAAGTGAAATAAACTAAAATATCATCGCTTATCTCTTTGTTTCCTCAATGATGTGATAATGTTTTTTTACGCTTCTAAGGAAAAATTGGTACATTGAGATGAGTGAGTCATGCGTGGAAACGCCAGAGGCTCCAGCCTGGTTGTCCAAACTCGAGAGCCAGCGAGAGAAGCTCAGCAAAGCCCGCCTGGGTCACGACAGCGGCGCCGGCGCTCCTTGTAATTCATGCGGTAAGCACTTGTCGATACGACGACCTGATAGAATATCGTTTATCATTAAACTGGAGGCACTATGAAGTTAAGCACTATAAGTTGCATCAATTAAATATCAAACAACCAAGTAATTTTTCTATCTACCTATATTTGTTTAAACATTTTTATCTATCCTGTAACACCAAACTGTGGGACACAGCTTATTGTAATTGTAATATATCCTGTAACATCACAGTTCCTAGAATTAGCTTAGACAATAAGTTCATATCTCTACAGTTTGGTTGCTAAGCAGCAAAGTTTTGATAAATTAATTATCCCTACAGTACTAAAGTTTTTTTTATGCATTCTACCACCAATCTAATCAAAATTCATCTTACACTAATCAGAATTCATTGTTGATTCATCATCAAAGATACAAGCGAAGTCCCTACAAATGATGTAACACAATGGATAATTTGGCTTGATTTGGTTCATGCTAATTTTGCTGGTGCATACATCCTTAGTCATTATTTACTGGCTATGCAATAATCTAAGTGACTCCTTAGTAGGTACTTACTTACTCAATAAATATAAATGCAGCTAATAAATGAAATTGTGTTTGAGATAGATTATCAATAGAATATTATAACTCAAATGTTTTGCCTTTCTGCTAAAAAGTTGAATAATCAACTTACATATTCAACAAATTATAACAATAAAGTTATTGATTTCTATTACAGGTTCAAAGTGTCCAGGACTGGACCTGCACTTCTGGAGGAAAGTCTGCAGAGCCTGCCATTGCAGTAAAGATGTCCATGATGTGCAGGATGACGACCTGTCTGGCTGGGCGCAGTTTGAGCTACTGGGCACAGCTAAACCTAAGAAGGGGACTAGTGAGTCGTG
The DNA here is from genome assembly GCA_963082625.1 of Pasiphila rectangulata. NCBI lineage: Eukaryota > Metazoa > Arthropoda > Insecta > Lepidoptera > Geometridae > Pasiphila > Pasiphila rectangulata. The sequence goes on from OY720244.1 coordinate 14,729,244, forward strand.
AAGTATTATTTTAAACACATATTCAACAGGTATTTATCATGCTATGTACCTTTATTATTCTCACTCCATGGTCCGGGTCTTCCCAGGACCGTGATGGGTGTAATGCTGTTGAAATGCCAGGCAAGGAATTGAAATAGTGCAATAAATACCTAGTTGAATATTGTTAATGTTGTTGTGATCGTGAAAGTTAAAAAAAGACAACTCTTTTAAATGTTTGTGGGATGGTGACTGACTATCATTATTCTAGCCGTAAAAAGTCCACTACTGAACAGACCTCTCTCATGGATCTCCATGGGGGGTAGTTGCCATACTCACAACGCTTGGCAGGCGGGTTGGCGAGTGCAGTACGGAAAGTTGATACGCGGAAAGACGCTGCTGCCCATCTTCCGGAGGTCTTTCCCTTAGTAGGCTCTTACTGCATCCACGGGCATGAGAGGACGGGTAACATTCTACTGCCAGCACCCCATGGCTGACTATGCCAGTTCAATATCTTCTACACTTATGCTCATCCTCATTTACCACTCATCCTAGTCAGCATGTATTTAAGTAGTCCAGTAGAGAATACTTACATCTTACCACAGATATACCCCTGAAATTTCAACAAATAACATGTTCAAATTTCTGGATATTTCACTAAAGCTGTCTGTCTCTCTCGCAAGGTCATGCATTCAAGTAGAGGGAGACAGTTGTTATGTATACAGTACTGTGAACAAGCTAGCTTACATTAACCAACCTATACTAAAACTACCAAATGCTAATTAAACTGTATGATTTATGCTAACTATAGTTAGCAGAAACGATGTTCTATGAAGACTACTAGATGACTAGAATGTAGTATAATGTATTATGTATATCACTTAATACATTATACTACATAGATAGATATTTTTATTATATATAGAAAAACACCGTCATCTAGTACCCATAACACAAGCTCTGCTTAGCTTGGGGCTAGGTGATGCTGTGTGATTTGTCCAGCATTATTATTATTTCACATCATTTATTTGTAAACTCATCGAAATATTATTTTTACCATAAAGAAATATAAAAACAAATACTCTACAGTAAAAAATATATCAAAACAGTGAATCACCGGCCGCGAAGCAAGGCCCAAGCGGTCGGTGACTAGGGCTGCAGGGAGAGGAATCTCCTTACTATATATGCCGAGTCCAGGAGTACTGCCTTTTGGATCTGGCTCTGGATCTGCCTAGCGAAAGTCTCTCGAGATGTTGATCGAGACTCTTAACGGAAACGACTATGGGAACAATAGTCGCTGAGTTAACATCCCACATGGTGCCAACCTCGTGGCCTAAATCAAGATATTTGCTGAGCTTATCTGTCGATTATTATTATTATTATCCTAACAAAGTAGACAGATAAAACATTTATTTGTGCTACAGTATTATTTGAAAATAACCAATTAAACAAATGAAAAAGCAGTTACAAAAAGGCATCTGACTCAGCACTATGTTGAGTGTAAGCACAATGCTGATCTTCCGTCAGAACACCTTATATGTAAACAGAAAAAGGGAGATTAACAACAAAATTAAGCGCAAATTATTGAAAAAAATGTAATTATACAGCTAAATTCAGTATATATATTATTTATTATTAAACGAGAACACCAACGCAAGGTCGGCAATTATTCTTTGTGAACCCGCCACAGGTGACGTCAATTTGACTTACATCATTGGTGACGCCGGTCCCACGCACCTGGATTTTTACTCGGTCTTACAGACGCATAAGTCTTGTCTTGTCTTTTTATTGGCTTTTTGTGTTTGGTTCAACACAATTCCGCCAGTGTCAAGTTTATAAATTCTTATGTTGTTTTGGACGCATAAGTCACTAGTGGCCATAATGTATGTAAATCAATTTATAAAATAGAGTTTGTATCAAAACCAATACTATTTTTTATGAAAATTTATATGAATGATGAAAATAAAATAAAAAATAAAGTATTAAATTTATATGATGGGATAGGGATGGTTGGAGTAGTTTTTTGGAGGGAGACCTTGAACCTAGAACCCAGCAGTGGGACATAATAGGTTAAAAAAATATGAATGATGATAATCCTTCATGCTGGTTTCAGCTACGGTGACATCGTTTCTGCTAATATTTGTTATCATTAAGATGAGTGACGAAATAAATTTTGACATTAATTGTTAAAATATTTATTCGCACACAAACAGGCATAAAGGCAACATATTTTTTACTTTCAGTACCACTCATCAAAATCAGAGGGCTGACTGATCAACCTGTGAAAGTGGACTGGGTGCCCCCAAATACATCTACTGAACTTGTAAGTTTCCTTTGCTTTAGAATATTCTATAATATTGAATAAAAATGATAATATTAATTAACTTTAATCAATTAGCAGTTTTAATTACGGAAGTCACGATCATAGGGCATCATACTAACCCTGATAAGAAAGTACTGACTAAGATAATATTTCTTGCAAGTTAATTTTATCATATTGCAATGTTAGCCACTATAAGATTAGCTGAGCTTATCAAGATCTAAGGAATTCCAATGATACTTGATTGAATAATACTGACAAGCATTGGTACGAGGGTACCAGAAAAGGGGGCGAAGGCCTCAAAAGGTCACCAAAGGACAAAAATTGCATTTTTGGGTATTTGGACGGTTTCGGCCATTTGAAGACTTATTATTTTGGTGACCTTTTGAGGAAACAATAACTCCGGTCCCTGTGACCCTAGGGTCACCAAAATCAATCAGTACCCATATGTAGGAATTCCAATGATAGTTGATTGAATAATTCTTTGAATGACAAGCATTGGTACGGGGGTACCAGAAAAGGGGCGAAGGCCTCAAAAGGTCACCAAAGTTGGAATGGCATTTTTGGGTTTTTGTACGGTTTCGGCCATTTGAAGACTTATTTTTTTGGTGACCTTTTGAGGTCACAATGACTCCGGTGTCTGTGACCCTAGGGTCACCAAAATCAATCGGGGCTTCGCCCCCTAAAATTGAAATATATTTATTTCGAAATTGTTGTTGATTTAATGAGGATCTTAAATTTATTGGTACAGTTTATAACAATTTGTTTTACACAAGACATACAATGTTTGCGAGTCTGAGTACCTACTCATAATCTAAAGTACATAATATTATATAAACGGGTATATAGAAAAAAGCTAGTTTTAAACAACATCATGTTCAAAATATTCCTTGATAGTGTTAAACAATAAATCAAGTTGGTGTTCAACACAAAATTATGTCATTATTGTTGTCAGTTAATTAAAACACATGAAACATCCTAAATATACATGTATATTATGTAGATAGCACTTAATTTAAACATATCGTAAATAACAAAATCATAGACTAAACCAAAATAGGTACCTTCCAACTTTTCAACATCACGATCTTGTATAAAGAGGTGAGTATTCTGAGGCGGTACGAAGTTCCGCCCGGACAGCTAGTACTAGTATAGTAATCATATTTTGTATTGAAACTTCCATCTTAGATGACGGACTACATGTCATGCCTGGGTGAGCTGGCGCCCGTGTCCGGATCCGAGGCGGCGCGGCGCCGGCGCGCCAACCTGCGCACGCAACTGCCGCCGCACGACGTCGCCCTCGCAGCCAGGCACCACGCCAACGACCAGGAGAAGTCGGAGCACACTGTATGTGACCTCTACTGTTATATAGCTACACTATATGTACTGTTTGGGTGAGCTAAGCGCCCGTGTCCGCATTCGGCCAACCTGCGCACGCAACTGCCGCCGCACGACGTCGCCCTCGCAGCCAGGCACCACGCCAACGACCAGGAGAAGTCGGAGCACACTGTATGTGACCTCTAATGTTATATAGCTACACTATATGTACTGTTTGGGTGAGCTAAGCGCCCGTGTCCGCATTCGGCTAACCTGCGCATGCAACCGCCGCCGCACGACGTCGCCCTCGCAGCCTAACATCACGCCAACGATCAGGAGAAGTCGGAGCACACTGTATGTATCATCTTAGCTAGAACATGTCTAACCTTACGACGGGTGAACTAGCGCCCGTGTCCGAATCCGAGGTGGCGGAATGAACGGTGTGCTCTCATGCCCACAATGTGCGAGGACCTTCACGAAGAAGACTGGCTACATAAGCCACGTGCGGGCGCACCATAGACAGCAACATCGGCAGGCTCATTACGTATCTCGCGACAGGTTTGCAACAGGCGTAAATCTCGCGACCATCGCTGTCAAACGTCAAATTTGTATTAACTAGCAGCAAGGAATTGACCCTTGACAGCAATGGTCGACAGTCGAGATTTACGCCTGTTGCAAACGCGTCGCGTAATTCGTAATCAGCCTGCGGAGCTGAAGTCGCTATGACCGAATCCGGTCGGACATCCTATATATGTAATTGTGACATTGTATGACAAGGGGTTGTATAGGGGCCCTAAAATTTGCAACGACACTTTTCAAAAAGCATTGGAGATTTACCTCTGCCCCTAAGTAGTACTGGATGTTACTGAACATACAAGCTATACTCTTTACATGAGAAAATAATCGCTAATACATTACTTGATGGGTCAACAAATTGATGTAACTGCAATCAGAGACAAATACTGTTTGTTGTTCCTAATAAGATGTGTGAAAACTTTTCAACTGGCGGGTGCCATTTAGTTTAGCTTCTTAATTTGTATAACTGCCTTGTTATAGTGAAATCCCATCTAATTCGTAAGGTTTTTCTTATAAAGTACATATCTCTTACTGTATCTAATATAATTCATAAGTTGAGTAGTTAAATTATAACACTAAATATTATTTCAAAATATTTCAGGAATACATCACACGCATCAAAGAAAATGTGGTCGGCATGGGCAACGTGGTGCGAGTGGCGCCTCTGCAGAACGGAGACACATATTCCATCGAAAGCAGCAAGACACACGGCGCTCCCAAATCATACGCCTTACCTCTTAAAATATCAAATGTTTCCCGAGGAGTTAAATACAACATTGTACCCAAAAATGCTTCAGACAAAAAGCTAGTTTTAGACAATCAGGGCAATGTTGTTAGCAGCGCCGCCAACTTACCCGACTACAAATCCAGCCCTATCTTAAGCCGGATAGTCAAAGACAAACTGCACATTATGCATATTGAATCAGATAGAATTAAAAGTGCTGTAGAACATGGACCGATTTACGACAAACTATTGAAAAATCTGAACGATTTGAACATGCCAGTTTCTAACGACGTTTACCTGCAACCAATTAAACTATTCCGAGATGAGTACAACAATAATCCTCAGTTCAGGGATGAAACCAGTGAATTCACAACGAAGGTACTCGGAGCTCAAATAATGCCGGATTTGTGGTCTAGTAATAACAACGTTACAAGTAGCGCAAAGTTGCTGGATAGTAGGATCCAAAAGGGGACAATTTTCGCGCCAAACGGCGAGATTTGGAGCTGGAAGCACGAGCCGACAACGGCAGAACATAGCGGCACTATCTGTTCCACGAAAATCAGTCCTCAGTATTCTACATCCATGAAGCCTATCAATCAAGTCGAGCCTCAACAGACCGCACCATTAAGAGAATACCTCAGAACTCATTCTGAAGAGGACCTGCCCCCGCCGCCATTACCGAACTACAACACCTATCCAGGCCAAGTGAACCAGGACACAAATGAATGGGTCGACAAAACGCTTGATAACACTCCTGGTGAGACAGGATTCTCCCCAATATCAGAGACCTCATCGGAACCCCTCGATCCTATAATCGAACAGTTCGCCGATCTAGATCTCAGTCCTGCTGAGTTGGAGTTCAACAGGAAGCTGTACAACGAGGGCATGCCTTGCAAACGCTGCGAAAAGCCAATGTTCGCGGGAGAGGTGGCCGTCAAAGCAGAAAGGGCGGGGGTCGAAGCGATCTGGCATCCCCAATGCTTCACCTGCACCAAATGCGGAGAGTTATTGGCCGATCTGGTGTACTGTTTCTACAAAGGAGAGCTGTACTGCGCCCGTGACTTGGCCAACGTCCTGGAGATACCGCGTTGCGCCGGCTGCGACGAGTTGATTTTCACTAGGCCGTATACCGCCGCTGAAGGAAGGGCTTTCCACGTTCAACATTTCTGTTGCTATCACTGCGACGCGCCGCTCGGCGGTCAAATGTACGTACCAGATGATAGAACCGGCTTACCCATATGTTTGTCTTGTTATGATCAGTTCCACGCTGAGCGTTGTCGGGCATGTGGGGGTATTATAGGCCCGGAACAGCAAGGAGTTTCATGGAGCAATGTTCATTGGCATGCCGATTGCTTTATGTGCTCAGGTAGGATGTGCGGGAAGAGTCTGCTTAGTGGTAGATTTGTTGTGAAACAGGAGATGCCATTCTGCAGTGTGCCTTGTGTTCAAAGCAGAATCAATTAGTTTGACATTGATGGGTGCTGCTAGAATAATATCTCTGCAAATTTTATATGGATTATCTTGTAGTATACTACAATAATCATAGTTGATTTTTTGTTATATTCTAGGGGTGCTCATACTGTGATGTACTTTGAAGTATAGGACATTTTTAGAACTATGAGTAGATGATTCAGGCTAAAATAAATAAGGGACCAGAATATGATATATTCCTTTAAATATACATATTTTTTGAATGGATATTTAGAGATATAGCAATATAGCAATATTTTTTGATAAACTACATACTTTGGGTATTATATTTTATGTCTTCATTGCAAAGACACAATCACTTTTCCAGTCCTATTTTTCATGCTGGCATTTACATGGTTGTATAGTGTGGGATATAAAAATAATAAAACATTAATACTTGCATATTATTGTAAAAATTACATTCCAAAAGTGCCATTAGTATTAAGAGATGTATTATTCTTAAATTATATACCAATTTATTCAAATAAATTATTATTATGGAACCTAGATTTTGTTTCCTTTTTTCAAATAACCTACTACTTCACGCTTTCTCGTTAAAACGGCTGGAATTATTAATTTTAGCACAGACAGATTCAAGTCCAGAGACGGACACATTTTTCGTAGTGAAAATTAAACTGGAAGGGGGTGAAAGTTTGTATGGAAAATTGTTGTGTTTCTCTCGAAGTAGGTACTTGACATTTGCATACATGATAAGAATTTAAATAGTATAAGAATTTTTCAAAAATCACCCCATAAGGATAAATAGTTTAAGGGGATGAAAATTTGTAGAAACATTTTTTAATCTGATATTTCGCATAATTAAATAGAAATAACATACAAAAGTCATTCAACATGTCTCAAAAATCAACCCTGTGTAATAAATTAGGGGATGTGTTAAATGTAAAGTGAAAGGATGAAAGTTCTAAAAATGGGAAATCATTGTATTTCACCTGATATACCAGAATTTTAACATAAATATTAGAATATAAATGTAATCAAACATATATTTCAGAATTTCTAAAAAATCATCCCCTCCTATGAAAGATGGTAGAGTTCGCGCAAAACTTCTTGAGCTCTGTGAAGTTAGCTTCAGTGACTGCGCAGTACACAGTTTTTAGGGCGTTGAGGGGAAGGAATGATAAAAGGGGTGCGAGAGGGGCTCAGTCTGTGAAACTAGGGTTGCCAGCGCGAGTTTTGGTGTATTTTCGTTTTATCTAGCACACATTTTACAATGAATTTATTTATTTTTCAATTATTAAAACAAACATATTTAAAAATCAATTATTATATTAATTTAAGGATAAATAAAAACTTGAATGCTAGAACAAATTCACCTTTACTTATCGCAAGAAGCCAATTTTCAATTGCCGCAACATTCACAGAGCTCAAGAAGTTTTGCGCGAACTATAATAATGGTGATCAAACTTTGTACTTCTTTATTTGTCTTGCAGTATAAAATACAAAAGTTGAACAACTGTTAAATTAAGTACTATGGGATTACTAACTAGATTTTTTGAATGGAAAATGAAATCATGACCCTTCCTCATAAACTTTGCCATGAGGCAGGTGAAACAGTGCAGATCAGCGCTAGTATCCTCTACTTAAAAAAAATATCTTTGAATAAGTGGCCACATATTAAAAATACAGCTTCCTCAAGCTAATTAGTTTGTTAATTTATAAAAACTAAAACATAATAGCGGTGCTCATCTTCACTAGATTTAAAATATCAGGATTCAAATTAAAAACATCAATAATTTAAATATCTTATAATTATTAGTAACATTAGAACATTAAATGTACACAAATGCTTGAGGTGAGTTGAGAAGCGATCATGATAGTGATGACTATTTACTAAGCTTTAATCTTCAGTTTGTTGAGGTCAATCTTTAGCTTATTTAAGTTCTCTTGTTGGGCTTCTTGCTTATTTTCTAACGCGCAAATGTGGTCATCTGTTCTCTTCACCTCTTTGCTGATGTATTCCATACGTTTTGCTACATTTTGTTTGGCCTCCTCCAAGTCTTGTTTCACTAGCACTGGGCCCATCAGTTTGTAAACTTCGGCATCTTTCTTTAGCAACATAAGTTCCTCTTTCACGGCTTTATTTTCATTCAGTTGTCCATCTAACTGCTGTTTCTGCGCGACAGCCTTCCGGTACTCTTTTTGCATATTGCCGTAAACTTCCAACTCCTTTTGCAATTTCCTTTGAATCTCCTCAGCCATTTTTAAGTAAAATATTAATTACAGCGGCAATAAACGAATAATTTATCAAAATATACAAGGTATATTTAGAAATATTAGATGAAAATATGAAGTAGGTAGGTAGCGATTACTTGTGTAAAAGATAGGTTAGGAATTTGACATGACATTGATAGATTGATTGTCACTTTGACGTATTGACATACACATGTTAATAAAATCCGTAGTTTTTTTTCCTAAAAAACCGAACCAATTTTTGAAAGAAAAATATCATAGTCAATCCGTTTGACGATTTAACGTTAGTTAGACGCCGTTATGGTCACAGGAATGACATAGTTACGTACCACTGTACTTAGTTCTGTAACATGTAAAAATGTACATAGCTAAAAATTGCTACTACGGTCTTGTTTATCCCCAAATAAGTTACGGAATTATATTTTGAGGAAACTCTGTAGATATTGATTCTACGTTTATAATGCAGAAAAAAGTATAAGATCCATTTTCCATATGAAAAGTACCGAATCCCTCCGTATTATATTTAAAAATAAAAAAATCCTTACCCTTACTGGTATTTATATTTTGGAAATAAGCGTCTTTGTTAAAAAAATATTCCATTTACTCTTTTTAATATAAATCTAATAGACATAATTCCCTACGTACGAAGCAAAAGCATAATATTATCCCGCAAATTAATAACAGTAAGTATGTATAGCAAGAGCACATATATTGAAGCTTCAAAAATATATGACAATCTTAAATTAGATATAAAAACATTAGAAAGAACCACTAGTTTTATAAATTGTCTCAGGAAATGGTTAATAAATAAAGTACCTACCTATTTTACAATCTCAAAGAATATTACGAGAGGGATATTGAGTACACAAAATAGTTACAAAAGGGTACCGTTTAAGTTAATACCTACCGACCTATATTGTTTTTGTTAAACTTTTTATTTTTAGTTATTATCTAAACTTTTTGCATTGTTCTATTGTGTGTCCAGTTTTGGACAGACTATATATATAAACTTGTACACCATTCCCTCACAACACCTATGTAAGTACAACAGTAATCAATAAAGATATTCTGTATTCTGTTTATGGTAAGTATAAAACTTAATTGAACCATAAAATATATTACACCGGATGGTTCTTGGTAAGGTACTTCCAAAAAAAGGATTGTTCTTCAACTTTGGAAAATTGCTACACTAGGTACCTACTTAGTTTATAACAAACAAACAATAATCTTCATTTTCGTGCGGAACGATACCAGGTCGGGAATGATCAAACACGACATTAAAGCATGGACCAAACAAATAGAGCGTTCCGTTCCGTCACTACAGGCTTCCGTCACCTCTCATAATCTTAAATACAAATAATATTTTATTCACCCGGTCATGTTATGTTACGGTCTAGTGGAAAGACACCTTTATGATATGGTGTACTGTAGAGGTCTATATATTGTTAAAGTTGCATTCGAATAAAGTACCTACACATTATAATAAATGCCTTATTAAGGCATGTTTGCCTCTAAACTTTGTTCAATTGTGTCTGTATGATACATACAATGATCACTCAAAAACCTCGCTTGGATGGTTTACACTATCTATATAATATATAATGCTGCCAGTGAATGCAGTAAGAATCTGCCAAAGGATACCTCCGGATGATGGGCAGCAGCGTCTTTGTATCGACATCCCGTACTGTGCTCGCCAATCTGCTTATCTAGCGTGATGACTGATGAGTGTGGCACCAAGCCCCTCATGATCATAACTTAATGAGGGAGGGCTATGTCCAGCAGTGGACCTCCTACGTGGTCCTACGGCTGAGATTATGAGATCTTACCTAGAATACCTAATACTATCTATTTTTAGATATAATGTACGTACGTACGATTTTCATAATTTCCTACTGTCTTACGTAACTCAAGGTTAATTTTGAAATGTGCTTTTTTGTTCTCATCATCATGGAAGTCTCTCAGTATGAAATGTTAGTAAGTCTCGTTTTCATTATCTAAATAAGTAATCTATAGTTTTTCACCGTACTCCAAAGTCCACATGTAACCTGCATTGGGATCCCCACTTTTCGCAGCTTCTTTGTTTAATTGTTTAGTTTTCTCTAATACGTTTTGTACTGTTTTATAAAGTTGTGGGTTGTGAGTTCCTAAATCTTGCAATTTCTGTGATCGTTCCCTAAAATTGCCTCGCTTACCAAATCTTTCCCTCACGAATTTCTCATAAGGATCCTGATCATTGTCTTCTTCTTCTGAGTCATGATTGTGCTTTTTGTAAGATTGTGGTTTTTTTGAATGGCCACGATAACCATAATAGTCATTTTCGTCTGCATCATTACCATGGTGATCTTCAGAATCATTATTATTATGTGCTGCTTCATTCGGTTCTTCGGTTTCTTCTTCTTCTACACTTTTATAATTGTAAAAGTGTTTAGGTTTCTTATTTTCTTTATTATGACTCGAATCTTCAGCGGTATACGATAGGACATCGTCAGGCAATTTAATTTCAGGTAGCTTTATATTTAAATCGCCAAATTTAATATTTAAATTTTCATCGTATTGTACTCCCTTTGGGTCCCCAACTTCTCTTTCATCATCTTTGTTTTCAAAATATAAGTCGTCCTCTTGGTCTTTTTTTTCAGAATGTGCTTTTTTCTTATGTTTATAATTAATTGGAATTCTCTCGAATTGTTGTTTGACATCACCTACAGCCCCCTTACCCTCTTTTAATTTATCACTTTTCTCATCTGAATCTTCATTTACACCTGTTAAGGTTTCTAAACTCTCATTTTCAATTTTAGAATTTGAATTACCTTCATTAGACTCAAAACTATCAACTTCTGCATTTATCTCGACAACGGGCTTGACTTCTCCATCATTAATATGAGTAGGCTCATTTGCTTCGAAACTGGACGAATCTGAGCTTTCATTTGCCAAATAATTCGATTTATCATGTGTTTTAGTATTTGATTTATTCATGGGAATGTTTTCTTCACTTTCTTCAGTATCCTTGACGGACTCTACCTGACCTTTTTTATTAAGTTGTATTTTTTCGTAACCAAAATCATTCAAATCCACATCTTGAATATGTTGATTTCTGGGTACTCGTTCTTCACTGTCACTTTTAGATTTAGTAAATTTGGAATTATTGTAGGTGTCATTTTCATCAAGTTTTTTATATCTTTCAGCCTCGTCGCTTATGTCACCATTTCGCTCATCTGAATTATCGCGATTATTTTTATGACTACTTTCATTATGTTCCGGCTCAATATCATATATATATATTTTATCATAGATTTCTTCATTTGTATTTTCATGACTGTTATGCTCAGGACTATTTTCATCCCTTTCTTCATATTTTTCCACATCGCTGCTTCTGTCATAATTTTGTCCATTTGCATTACTGTGACTGTTATTTTCATTACTTATTTCATCGGATCCATGAGATTCGCTTTCACTACTACTGCCATCCCCCTGATTCTTACTGTCCTGTAGTTCTTCTTTTTCTTCTCTTGAATCTATAATATGGTCATTGTTATCTCGGTTTTTACTTTCGCTATGCTCGCTTCTATTTTCTTCATTTCTATCGTTGTCATTTGAACGTATTTCATCGTTTTCCGGTTTACTACCACCTACATTCTCGTGTATTGTTTCAATATTGAAGTTTGCTAAATTAGAATTTGAGATAATATTTGCTGTATTTTTAGCTGGAAGCCACTGTTCTCTTTCTCTTGCTGGCGCTGGCACGTGTGATGTTTCATAGTTAACAATCAAAGGTGCAGTTTGATCGTTTTGACTATCAGTGCTACGTTTTTTCCTCAGACTATTCTTATAATGACCTTTTGTCTTACCTGTGTCGCTGTTTTCATTTTTATTGTACACGTATTTCATTATCGTGTCATTTTTGCCTGTCGATTTATTTTCTGTTGCGTTTAGCTTTACTATGCCAATATTTTTGTTTGCTAAATCTGAGCAGTGTGTACTATTATTAGTACACTGACTTTGATTTGAAGCAAGATTGTTACTGCAGTTACAATAAATATTTTTTTGTAAATCACTGCTTGTCATATTTCTTTTCGTTTCATTTTCAACGTCTGTATCGTTTCTGCTTACAAATGCTTCTGTGATCTGTAAAATGGTTAGAAGAACTTGTTATTTTTGGATAATATATGTAATTGTTTTAGGTGCCATAATCCCGTTCATATAAATAAAACCCAAATATAGGAAACTATGCTTTATTACCATTGCTGAGAATACATTATGTATGTATGTACAAGTGATTACAATGTGTATGTCGTCTATTAGCTAATGCATATAACTAAGTTCTACATTAACTAAAATAAATAGGTGAAGGTGAAGATTTACCCGAAGTGAAAACTTGAACAAACTTGATACTTATAATTATTTACCCTAGGAAGATATGTAACTTAGATAGGTTTCCGAAGTACCTACAATAAAATAGTTTAAAATGTACACATACATAAGCACGATAGTAAAATTGTTTGATAATTTTTATCGTATAAAAATATGGCAAACAAGCACACTAGGTATATTAAAATTAATTTTGTACAAATCCCTAACAATTTTGATTAATTTATAAATTAAGCAAGTAAAATGTTTCATTAATGTTTGTAAACAAATGTTTTGTTGCATTGAGCACTAACAATGATGAAACCTTAGCAACGGATCTAGCAACTAAAATAAAATATTATTCATTATAAAAAAAATATAGTGCTCTATATGTTGCTAAGACTTCATCAAAATTATGAGTACAATTATAATTATTTACACAAAATCTTTGAAATAACATAATAATTATATCCTATGGCAAGCATAAACAAATACAATGATCAACTGCTAAAAAGTGACGCAATACTAAAGTGCAAGACTATTTCACTACATAAATGACGAAAAAATTACATTCAAGCAAAATTCATTTAAGTTTGAAAATTTGAAAAAATGAATTATTTAACACCAAAATGTATTTAGCTTGAATTAATCTCTACATTACGGTTGACTAATACCACAATAATTTTACATTATCTACGTGAAATCCATTTTACATAAATAAATCCAGTGATATTCATATGTGCCAATAAATTCTTACAAAAAGCATTAGGTAATTCGTTAAAATTGTATTTCTCACCAAGAACTCTCTAACTTATTGGGGTTTTTGAATATTTATTTGTTCTTTTTTTTCTTTGTTTTTATTTAAATCTACACGGAGACTAACTAAACAAGTGAATGTAGAAGGCAAGATGTTATATTAATTTGGTTATCAAGAGTATACTTTTTAATTCTCGAGGCTATATCCCGCTTAGTGTTGGCTATACTCGTTAGCGCTCTGACATATACATACGTTTTGCCTATTTCCTTCAGTGGTGCCTTGTGGACTTAAAACTGTCACTTTTCGCACATATAAATACAACCAGATAGTAGTTACTACATTAAATTCTAAGTACTGTCTAAGTGTTGGTGCTACTTTCCGTGCCATGGGTTGTAGGAGAAGCTACTCACGAATTCCTTCGCATTGGCAGTGTGGAATGGCGCAGGCTCTGCCCATTTGCTGAAGTCCATCGATGGGAGTATTCCGCTTCTGCACGGTACTCGGGGATTTCTGTGAAGAGATTATAAGCCAATTAGATAAAACTCCAAAATTGATTAATTTAACAAAGGAGTAAAATAATTTGGGTTTTTTTCTTCTTCTTCTTCTTTTTTTAATGGCGTGTGTGACTTTGGGTTAGTTAATTTTCATATAAAAGACATCAACGCGCTTTTGACTTGAGACAGTCTTATTAGATGTCTAGATAGATTCAATGGGACATGATGATCTTTTATGGACTCTTTTTTAAATCGTGCTGATCGAGTAGGAGTTTCCTCCAATTTTCATACTCATGGTGGCTTCGAATTCGGCCGTGCACTAGCTGATTTATAAAATTATTGTTTGAATTTCAGAAGACCTATAACTCATTTTTAAACCTATTTCGTCTTACTGCTAAATTCTTTCAACCGTCCCCCTTATTCCTTATTTCATGTTTCCACGGTTTTATGATTAGTTACTTACAGCTCATGATCAGGCAACACGAATGGGTACAGCTGAACTGTGTCTATGATGTCGGTGTTGTCGCAGATGACGCGGGCTAATCTCGCCTTCCTGATCTCGCCCAGCTGTTCCGGCGTGAATGATGATGGCTGGTTAGGCAGCTCAAACCTGGGGAACACCGTTTATCTTAGAAAAAGGTCAAAGAGATAATAATTTTTTTATTTAGGTACATTGTTATATCATACGTTTAAATCTATAAACATAATATTTATAATGGGATTTGAAATATCGAAAACCCTCAAATATCTTTAAAGAGTGAAAGGTCAATAAATTCAAAAATTGGTTTGGCTTGAGGGATTATCATAAAGTGCGATTGTCAGAACAAACACGGGTAAATATGGTATAAACATGCTCATTAAAGCGCTAGCCATCCTAGGTACTATTGTTAGAAAGAGTGCGCAAAGTAAGTAATAGTATGGATGGATAGTGTTTACAGTAAAAAGCTTATTATTGAAAATTTAAAAAAGCGTATTTTCAGAAACAATTACCAGAATCTGTCTCCTCGTCTGGAATAAGAGAACTGAGTAGCAATGATGCAAGCAAAAGTGGGTCCCAGCATAGATCCAGGCAACGGCCTCTCTGACACACCGCCGGACCACAGATCCACATCAACCGGATGCTCGAAGATCGACTCGTACTTCCTCACAGTTTCGTTGGGCATAGACCCGAAGAGGTCCTGGAAAGTTTCAGCTCCAGGCAGTCCACAAAACTTCCTGAACTCCATGTATCCTGGCAAACCGAATTCTCGGCCTCTTTGCATGTTGAAGGAGACCAAGTCCATTCCGAAACGAGCTCCGACCTTTTTAAAGAGATGGTTCGTGACTTCTTGCGTGATTGAGTCGTCCATAGCTTGGGCTACTTGGTTCATTAGACCCATGACGTACTCGTCTAGTACTCCGGCTCTGTATAAGTCGTATGGTCTACGGATGAGGTCGGATAACCTCTTTGATGCTGGAAAAAAATAAGATGCTCATAAAATTTATGCAAAGGGATGGAACCTTAGGGGAAAATGCTTTAGAAGGAAATAGACAATTAGGAAACTTATATTTGTAATATCCAAACCATCCAATATCCTTGCGGACATTAAATTAAGCATAATATTATGACAAATATTGTAACAATGAATAGAAGTGAAAGAGTGTGGTTTATTCTTCTCATCTTTAGAAAAAAGTCTTCCGAAGCGAACGAATTCAATTATATGCTTTATTCAATTTAAATGTGTTTTATTTTATTTGTAAGCCGACTATTCTATGTAGCTTTTTTCATTTGCATTGAATAGACACTTCTTGATTTTTTTTTCATTAAAGGGACATTTTGAGCCGGTTTAAAGTGTAGGTATGGCCAAAGATTTAAATCGTTAGATACGCCCTCACCGTAATTAGACTGCACAGTATTAACCGGACGTGGAGTGTGTTGTTTTTTTCACGAAAGTCCGTGCAACATGATTGCATAATAAATGGTAACAGTAACAGTTTTGTTAATTGGCAAAACCAGTGTGAGTGCTTCGGCGTTATTGTTAACACAGATAAAGACGATGGCCCAGTTTTTGGTGTGAGGGCATACGATTTAAATCTTTGAGTATGGCAGTAAGATCTTACCAATGAATTTATGTGCCTTTGACCATCTCTCAACAGCAGTGGGTAACAGGGAGTGTCCAAACCGGTAGGCAGCCGCAGCGAAAGATGCAAGCACATCAGGGTTCACTTCTTCATCGTAGCCGTCCCAAAATCCCTATAAGGAAACAAAATATACTTTAAAATAACGATGGTAAAGCTAAGATTTATCCTGCTCTGCCTTTAAGTAGGTAGTATAACTACCTATGCGGAAGATTGATCAAAGAAGAAGTGCTTCATGTATTCAGGTGATTTATTTACAACTATTAATTGCGTCTTCCTCCTGTCCATACTAACTGGGGTTGGCACTATTTTCCCTCTTTAACTTAACAGTAATTTCTTTCCCACGCATAGCATCCTCAACACAAATCTATTCAGCTTTTCTTTGGCCTAGCAATTCCATGGTTACATAATTATAAATCGATAATAGTTTACCTCTTTCTCCAGCACCAATCCGAACTTCTCCATAACATCCTTGCCCAGTAAGATTGGCAGGAACTCGTTGTAAGTGATGTGTTGGATCTCAGCGATGTTGATCCTCCTGGCTTCTTGGTACAGGGTCTCATCGTCCCAGTGAGGGTTGACAGCGGCCAGTGCTCCCGCCACGCGGTTGTGTTCGCGTGCCATCAGGGTGTGCATTACGGTTAGGACCAGTTGCTCATTCACTCGGATCTCACCTGGGAATTATGATAGCTTTAGTTTTGTGCGTTTTGAAATTCTAACCTAGTTTATGACACATTCAAGGCTTTAGTAAAAGTGTTTGCAGAACAAAATGTAGGAACATTGGTAAAAGGATGTCACTAAGATTAAGTTCTCTAAACTCAGATTAAGCACTCACTATATCACTATATTTATGTGTGATAGTTATTCAATTTTACAGTAGGTAGATACGATGAAAAAATTAGTTGTCATTAATTTGTTCACTGCTACGTGCTACTACTCCAATTTATCTAAGAAATCAGAATAAGGCATAAAAAAGAGATTTAAATACTAACCAGCTTCGAAGCAGTACATGTTCTTGTTAGGTCTGGTGCAGCCCTCATCTGGGATATCCAGCTTGAGAGGCAGCAGATCCTTCAGTCCGTACTCCTTGAAGACAGGGTTCATGCGCAATAGACCACCGTAGCCGGTACGCAGTTTTCTAGAAGATGAGATTTGAGTTACATTTTAGATATTTATTTCATAGACAGTATATACCGAATGAAGTAATTGAGACATTAAATGCATTTTACAAGCTTTTATTTAGCTTGCTATGTATGTATGTATGTTACTATGTTTGTTCGCGGAATCTTGCAACTAAATTTTGAAGCAAATCTTCAACCAATTGAGCTGAAATTTTGTATACATGTTTTCTTTGGATGACAATGCATGGTCAGTTATGGGAGGTCACTCTGAATCCAACATGGCGGAACACTCAAGATGGCGGACTAGTTATTTTTAATGGACTCCTACAATATGGGTATCAAATGAAAGGCTTTGCTGAGAATAATTCGAAAATAAAATGACGATACTCTGAATCCAACATGTCGGAACATACAAGATGGCGGACTAGTTATTCTTAATGCACTCCTATAATATGGGTAACAAATGAAAGGCCTTGCTGAGAGTTGCTCGAAAAATTAAATGACATTACTCTTAATCCAACATGGCGGTAGGTATACTCAAGATGGCGAACTAATTCGAAAAATGAAATAACGTTACTCTAAATCCAATATAGCAGAATACCCAAGATGGCGGACTAGTTATTTTAGGATATCAATTATAAGGGCTTGCTGAGAGTTACTCTAAAGGTTATATCACTCTAAAGCCAACATGGCGAGCATGAGATGAACAGACAAGACACCAACTGTTCAGTTATAATATAACTAAAAAGTAAAAAAAAAATTACAAATAAAAAAAAAATTAACAATCAAGCTTTTATTTACGTACTAAAAATAATAAAATTAACATTTTTCATTAAAGTTTAATCAACTTAAAACGTCTTAACACAATTTATGTGATAAAAAGCTTGTCATTGTCTGTTGCATTCAGTAGCAATGACTAGAGATGTCACTACATCTCTAGTCATTGGTACTGAATGCAACTTCAGACAATGAACAGGAGAACTCTAGTAGTTACCTGGTCCAGACATGGGTTCTGTAGCTTAGCGGTCAAAGCACTTCCGGCTTTAGGAAGCGTCAAGTATCGATTTGACGGATGTTTGGCTATAGTCTGTTGATAATGATTTTTAGTTCTGTATCTTTTCAACCCTGCGATTTTATTCACCCCGTTTTACGGTAGCCGTTAAATGCATTAAGTAACTGTTGCTAGTTGGCCTTCATATGCATTTACCTTTATGGAATTAAAGGTCCTAAGCAAAGTCTTTATTGTAAAACAGGCACATTGGCTTTGCAATAATATGCATATCTTGTTATGCAATCATTAATATTATTGCGTGAGAACTGGAATTATAGCTGCTGTGTCATATGTTTCCGCAAAGGACCTGTTGCAAAAGCTACAAATGCGTTGCACTTACCAAGCACATCACTAACCAGTTTCGCGTTACATCAGCGAAATGCGAGAATTTATAGGATCATCATAACATGGCAAAGGAAATTGCAATAATTCCGGTTTGCGCTCGACATGCGTAAAGGCGAATATGGTGTGCAAAAACAAGTTCGGTTATTACCTCGCGAACTTCTCAGTGACACCGTACACGGTGTTTCCATCAATGGAGCCTGTGAGTGTGTTGAATGGGGTTCTTGAACCTGAGGAAGAAGGATTGTTTTAAGTAAGTTTCGTAGTGTGTAGAGATTTGTGGGTGGTACCCAAGCTCACCAATGTACCTACAGATAACATTTTTAGTTTTATAAGCTCATAATGCATATAGGGTATGCAAAGGGGAACCGGAAATTGAAATAAACACATTAAAGTAAAAAAAACATCACGCATCAGACATCCCTAAGCGTATAAAGGTGCCTACAACCTTCATACGCTTAGGGATGTCTTATGCAACAATGTAAAATACTTTTTTCGACAAAGAAATGTTTATGTAACATTTTTTTCTTTAATGTGTTCATTTCAATCCAAACTATTGGCCGGCCGATATTTCCGGTAATAACATTTTATATAACATTTTAATATCCTGTAGTGTAAGCACTTATTTATAAACCCTCACAGGAAATTATAAAAACTGTATCAAATGCCGTTATAATTAATAAGCATTGGTACGGGGGTACCAGAAAAGGGGGCGAAGGTTTCCGAAAAATGTCATGTTTGACCTTTGGTGATCTTTTGAAGTCACAATAACTACGGTCCCTCTGACCCGTGTTCACCAAAATCATCAGTACCACAGTCAACGCGTTCGGTTGTAATCGTGTCGTGCACGGGGGCTTGGCCCCCTAAAAAACAGACAGTTAAACTATTTTACTGAGATTTTGTGCTAATAGACAAGAGATAAATATAGGTATTTGTAAGGCACTTTGCATTAACTTCTATAAAATACCATAGTACCGAGTCAAATCACGCAGTAAGCTATGAAACATTATGCCCTGAAGGCAAGTCTAAACTATTATGTAATACCTATCAAAATAAATACCTAAATTATGCTATCATAGTTTATGTAGGTACTTATACATAACTAATGTAGTTGTCAGCCTTCGTATGTGGGTGTATTTCGTTATACACATAGGTATACACTAGGTGTATGTTATCGATGTGTACCCCGCTTGGTTAATCTGTAAGTTGAGTAAATGTTTAAATTGTAATTTATCTTCAGAATGCTGTATTTTATTACTGCTTAAGCTCAGATAAATTTATTACAATTTGCAACATAGGTATGGTATGCGTTCACTTAGTTTTGCAAGCCCTAATGATCTTTTGTTACTACGCATGTGTGGAAAATGTTACTTGCAAGATCTGCAAGTTTCAAGAAGACTAGTAAAGAATTTCGTCTGCTGTCTACTGCAATAATATGAAGAATGACACTTTCTCATCATCTATATATATAGTAGTAGAGTAGAAGTAGAGTAGTGGAGTAGAAGTAGGGTAGAAGTAGAGTAGTAGTAGAGTATTAGTAATGGTAGAGTAGTAGTTAGAAGAAAAAAATCCCTGTATGTATAGCACCTCTTAGCAAATTTGCAAGAAATAGATAAAACTATTATGCTGAAAGCTCATATCTGCAATCTCTTAGATAACATCTCAATTTTGCTTTAATCGGCAAAACGGTTGCTTCCCATACCGATTGTGCTAGATTACACAATATGGGAATAGTGTAGCACTTTACTAGGTACGATACAGTGTGTGCCACGGCTTCAAAGCCGTTGAGCCTTTGATGACAATGAGCTTAAAAATAATAAGAATCAAGAAAGAAAGTATTATGATTTGGAAACTTTCAAAAAAACTATTAATAATAAAATCATATTTTCCATCACGTTTATGATCTAATTAAAAGTAGATTTTAGTTTTTTTAACCCTAGTTAGCTAACCTTCGGACGTAATCCGTAGAGGCAAAGTTTAAGAATCTCAAAAACTAACTCCCAACACATAATCTGCAAGATGCTTGCACCATTATCATGACCTTGCCGACGACTACCTAAGTTAGCTAGTTACACTAACACAAACCGGTAAAAGGATACAGCAAAACTTCTTCGCGATGCCATGCCCATCAATTCGACAGAGGCGCCTTCTATTGTTAACGCGCCATCATCTACTTCCCCCACCATGCCCCACACAATGAGACACCCTGTACCCTATCCAAGTATACCTCGTGACTAGACGTAACGATCACTCTACTTTCCCCTCTCACTAGGCGCGGCAGACGAGTCTGAGGTCACTATTATTAGGTAATCTAGTAATCCGTTCATAATTGCGCGGACTTGTTACTTTTGACCTGTTGTCAGTTTTGAAGCGAGAGCGAAATTTTTTTACTTTTACCTTAGCTGTATATTTAGAGACGGCCAGATTTGTTACTCTTGACCTGACGTCAATATTTTTAATTCATAGAGCGATTATTTTTACTATGGTCCTAAAGTTCACGTTTAGAGAAGTATTTACCAAAATCACCCATTCTAACGCACAGTGGACCTTTGACTGTAAATGTTAAAAATGGATACATTAGAAGCTCTTGGAATGACGAAATAATTCGTTAGTTAGGAACCACTAGATTCAGTGTCTTCTCTATTGCTTTTTGGATCTGTTAATAATGTGCGGACATAATTTGTCAATTTAGAATCCAGAGCGACATATTTTACTTGCGTCTTCAGATTCAGGTTTAGATAATGATAACTCAGTATGAGCCTGTGAGCTGAATGCGGAACAGGGTATTACGCGCCAACAATAATTTGTGTGTAGTTATCAAATTCACCCCTTTTCAGTTTACATATAACACGCACTGTATAAGCAATTACACTGGTTGAGAAAATGAGAACAATGCTACAATGTGAATTGTTTTGTAGACTTGACAAGTTTCACGTATCAGTAGTTTCGAGTAAAGTCGATTTGAAACCACAAAACCTTATTCGGTTGCTCAACAGACACCGAATACGTTCTGGTGGCGACATGTATTTTTGTTTGTTCAAAAACTTCCACGCAATGGAATTGTATGATGTAAAAACAACAGTTTCTTGAAGTAAACACTTGAAATATCGAAATACATAGCAATAACCGCAATAACCTTTAGAGGGCACTTCTGTTTATTTAGGGCAAGGTAGTACACTCTTCACATTTATTTTGCGTCAAAACTTTCTGATTGATGATATCATGATCTTAATTATTCTTTCATAATTATTAGACACTAGGTTCTGCCTGCAGCTTCGCATGCGTTGTACCCGGATAAAAATTAGCCTATGTCATATCTGGTCAACAAATATATGTGTGCAAAGTTTCAGCTCAATCCGTAGGCTAGTTTTTACGCGAAGAGGTACCAAACATCCATACATCTACATAAACAAACTTTCAGCTTTATAATATTAGTGAGATTAGTGAGGTTTTGGGAGTTACAATTTCTCCATTAAAACTTGTTATCTGCCTGATCGATAACTGTAAAGAATGTTATGTCTGCAATAGAACCGGCTATTAATAGGTCATAATGTGGAACTCACCCAGACGGCAACCGGGTCTTGGTGACGGGAAACCTCTGACGAAATCGATGCACTTGACTCCGAAGAGGCGGTAGAAGTAGTCATCATCAGGGATGCGGATCTCATTGCAGTAGGGGTGCTTCAGGTGGGGAGGGCGCTTACAACACTCTTCGGGATCGTTGCGGTTCAGAGGGTCTGCAAGAAAAATATTTCATTTATTATCTGACGAATTGTGTTCTACAAAAACCATAATCTTTGTATAAATATTCATTGTGCAAAAATATTCGCTTGGCACTTTCTGTTAGTTACACTCGTTGTTCACGCGTTGTTTATGTACATAATGAAAAACTGCCTTACCAAGAGGAGTTCCAGTGAGAGTGTAGTCGTGGTCCATGAACTGTCCCCACGCGATCACCATGACGGTGCCGGCGTGGTCATGGAAACCGTCATCAGGGTGCATGGTGCGGGAGACCACTCGAGAAAGAGGCAGGTCACGCCCGGAGTGAGCGATGCGAGGAGCGTTAATGCCATCGGAGAAGAGAGGGCTCAGTAACCTAGAAGATGGTCGTCTTTGTTAAGTAGAGGACAACAGTACGCTCGTTTTCAATCCCAGTACAACAATCTAGTGGGCTGAAAAATTATCTTAGTGTTACAGGATGTGAAGCTAATTCTTTACTAAAACCTAGTAAAGAACTTGCTTCTTAGCTGAAGAGACTTGAAGAGACTCCACTTGAAGATTCGACAGCATTAGAAAAACAAAAAACTTTGTCCTTAATTTATATCACAGATCACAGTAACTTGCACTTGTTCTTGGATCATCTGATATAAAACATACTTACTATTATAGAAAGGAATTATGATTTTATAATCGTTTAAGATTCCGTCTCTTTCACTAACTCTTTGATCCTCCATACTCCAACCAATCACCATTCACCAAATCTGTAGTTTGACTGTTAGATAGCTTTTTGCAAAATTGCCCATCAGTTGTAAAAATCTAAATGGATGTATAGGACATCCATTTGTTGATGACGATGACGTATAGTTCACCAGAAACGCGGTCAACAGATGCTTGTTTTTTAACGTCACGTTTCAGAAGATCAACAGTCAAGGGGTTGAAATCGGGTTTGTTGGAGTATGTTACAGATGTAGCAAACTATTTTGTTCTCATTTGCGAACACTTTGGAATTTATTGTACGTTTATTATTCCATATTTAAATCTTACCTCTGGAACGGAGCGTTAATGGCACCCCACGTAGGATGACGAAGGTTGTTGCAAAGTCCATCCAAACGGCGGTACTTGCCGGCTCGGCATTCCACATGGGAGAACACGGGCGGGCAGACCTCTCTGATGAGGGTTCTTGACGTGTCAATCAGGGGGAGGCCTTTCTCGATTTCCTCATAGGTGAGCCCGTAACTGTAGACAAAGATAATTTTTTTATTATTTAGATCAGTAACGTAATTAGGGGGACGTCCACCAGCACGATACAAGATAGTGGATCGCACGTGGCTAAGCAGGACCGAGGCGAATGAAAGAAACAAAGGAAGGCTAGAAGGGCAGCAGTGAAAGACCTTATGAAAGGCAAACTTCCTTTATGCCTCAAACGAAAACTCATGGACATATGCATTCTCCCCATTCTTACCTACGGTGCACAAACCTGGTCTATGACGGATCTTCAAAGGTCTAAGCTTGGGGTCTGTCAGAGAGCGATGGGCGTAGTATTTTGGGAGTTAAACTCACAGACCTTATTCGAAACTCCACACTGCGCTCCAAAACCAATATAGCTGATGCTGTCCGTAAATCCACCAAATTGAAATGGGACTGAGGCGGACACGTGTGCCGCATGTCGGATGAAATGTGGGCTAGGATATAGGATATAGCCACAGAGTGGGACCTACAAATTCAGAGACCACGCGGCCGGCCCAAGCGCAGGTGGCGGGATGAATTTGATGCCTATTGCCCAGAATGGCGGACTATCGCTCTGGACCGAGACGAGTGGAGAAAGGGAAGGGAGGCCTTTGCCCAGCAGTGGGATCCGATGGGCTATTTAGATTTAGAAAATAATGCAATAGTGTGTACTGGAGTACAAGGTATAGATGCCCTAAATTTAAACTTGCGGTTGGGTTTTTTGTTTCACTAAATATAATCTATGTTTGCTTTAAAGCCCAGGTCTGATGATGGGATCCATGATAAATTAAGGGAAATATTTTAATAAACATATAGGTATTTTCAGCAACATTGTAGATTTTATGATCGAAGTTTTTTTCAAAATTAAGAATTATCAGGTGTTTTAATGATATTTGCAAGTTTATAAAATTAAATATTTTCCGTAACCCCAGACACTTTACCTAGTCTCTGAGGTTACTTAATTTTGTATGTAATGTAATGTTTATTTCAGTTTTGCAATCTACCACATCATGGTCTTTCATTTGATACCACACTTGGAAATATTTGAAAACATTCGAGTGTTCAGCCCTACCTTCAACCCCCAAATCTCATAAATGACTCGACTGACTTCTATATAACTTTCAGTTTTGAATTTTTCACATCATTTTCTTTTATTTTAAACCAAAGTCTATTAGGGTATATTTGAAAACATTCGATTATTCAACCCCTCTTTCACCTCCCCCCATATCTTGTAAACTTCTTAACCGATTTTGATAATACACTTTTAAGAACCACCGCCGGATAACCTGCTTTTAAATTAAAAAAAACGGCATGCAAATTGGTCTACTTGTTTAAGAGCTGTGGTGCCACAGACAGACACACACACATAGCAGTAAACTTAGAATACCCCTCTTTTTTGTCGGGGGTTAATAACCATCTGAATCATTTTAAAAATGTTCCTTCTACTTGAAAAACCTTTAAAAGTTCTAATGTACCATTAAACCAGGTAAGTTAGATATACGTTAATTGGAATTAACATAGCAGATACGTAATACGGTGAATGAAACATCGTAAGGAAACCCGCGGCTTAGTTAGCTTCAGACGTATTGACCTGTTCTTTCCTCTGACTAATAGCTGACTAAGCTGAGAGGACGGTATAGGCGCTGGGCATGCTTAGCGTCCCGTACAGCATGATTAACAGTTGCTGACGCTATATAAATCGTCTATAATAAATTCAAAAGGCCTCTCTACGTAAGACCACAATCTTCCAGATAACATACTGATAGCCATAAAATAGAAGGATGTATCATTACTACCTCGAAAGGTAGGTATATCATTTACCAGTTCTAATTGATTGATACACTTTACACTGCATGCAATTCGGTAACGGATGTAATCAAATGCCAAGGATTATTGCAGTCATAGCAGCGTTTAGTCATAACTAAAACTAAGATATAATTAAGCATAGCATTGAAGACTTAGCGTTCTAGATTTATAATCTGATAGGTTTCATGTACAAGGTACGGCGGATTTACAAATCTGCCGCCAGTAGGCTAAAATTACATTTTTGCCGCCGCTACTGACCTACGATGTTAGAAACAATGAAATTGTAACTTTATATTTTGTACTATATGATGCTGTAACGAAGACTCATTACATCAGCTCTTTCCGTTTAAAAGTTGGTATGACTATACTTTTTTTTTAAATTTACGAGCCTCGTTTTGAAATGTGTTCTGTTTCGTTTCTCTAACACTAAAAAATGGTCTAAATTTGCCGCCTCCTTAAATCTGCCCTAGGCTCCAGCCTGCTCAGCCTATTGGTAAATACGGCACTGACTGGAACAAGAAAGCTTACAAAACTCTACTAATTATGTTGAAACAAGCATTGGTATGGGGGTACCAGAAAAGGGGGGTGAAGCCACCAGGATCCCCTAACCCGATCCCCCCGGGGATCCCAGTGAACTTATCGGTTCACCAGAATCCCCTTGACATAAAATTAAGTTTAAAGGTGTTATAACACTGTTTTAAAAAAATATTTTATTTAACAATTTCTAAGAAATGACTGGGGCGAAGGTTTCCGAAAAATGCCAATTTTGACCTTTGGTGATCTTTTGAGGTCACAATAACTCCAGTCCCTGTGACATACCAAAATCAATTAATACCCTTTTCTCATTCAGACAATGCAAAGAAAAAAGGTTTCATGTGAATCGGTCAACGCGTTCGGTTGTAATCGTGTCCTGCACAGACAGACAGTCAGACAGCGCTATGCATAATAGGGGTTTTCGCCCCCTAATAATCATCTACCTATCCACCTCAACATTGAATATCTTGCAGTTGTTTCGTTTAGGTACTTTCTAATATGCTTGTAAATTAAGAAAATATTCATTAATATTTATTTAATTTTTAAACAAAAACACTGACTTCAATGATTATGCTGATGATAACTTTAGCAAATGCAAGATGATAAATACGAATGGACTTCTTTACAAAATTACAGTCATTATTATATATTTTGTATATTAAAAAAAAAGTAAGGCCTCTGCATCTATTTATACAGCGTCATCGGACGCTGCAGTGCTTGGGACATTGTTAGATGATAGATCGATAGATGGATTAGGCTTGTCCGGCACATGTATCATTTTCTCAGCTTAGTCGGTTATTTTATTAGTCAGAGGAAAGAACAGTTCAATACGTCTGAAGCTAATTACGCCGCGGGTTTTGTTACGATGTTTTCCTTCACCATTAAAGCACGTGTCAAATGTGAACATACATTTATCAAGAAAGAAAAATCCGGCAAGAAAGAGGTTCACGGCCGGTATCGAACCCACGATCTTCAAATCGAATGTCGGTGGTACTTACTACTCTCCTACTACCTTACTCTGTTTCTACTAACTACTATTCTCCTTTATAACTACTTACTAGGTACTCTACTACGCCTACTAACTAGACTGCAACCTACTACTAACAACTTACTACCACTACTACTCAACTACTACTACCTAAATTAGCTAAAAGTATATACAGCTTGCGATTAGTTTTGTCGGAAAATGAATAAATATTTTGACAACTGACAGCTATGTCAAACGCTATAAGGTTACATTGGAAAATTTAATAATAATCGTTAACTTTTTTTAAATGTTCAAAAGTTTTGCGCTACTTTTAATTTTTTTTTTGTTCATAACGATTACAAACACAAGAAAGAAGGAATTAGCAAAATTGATCCAGTCGTTAACGCGTGATGCTGCGACCAAAGGAAATAGCGATTAGTGTGTTAGCTCTAAACATGTGTTTTATTTGTATGATGATACCTTTAGACCTACATATGTATGTGTTTACTTTTAATTTAGTGTAACATTATAAATAGGGATTCATCCTCGTAAACAGATAAAATATTGATTAAACGTGTAAATCTAAAAACCGTTTATCAGCATACTTGTAAGTTCCGCAATAATGTAGCTCTGATATCCGTTTCTTTCTGAATGGATTCTTTTATTGATGGAAAAGCATAATTAAATAACGTGTTTTGGTTATTTGTGGGTTAATAAATTTGCCATCGTAATGTTAATGGGTGCCATAACTGGTTCAAGGCGCTGCACTTGATCCACATACGAAAATGGACAAACTGAAACGAAGGTGAATATTACTAGTTTATTGCAAAACTAATTAATATGCAAATGTTAAAACGATTGGCTCGTATAACGGTTTTTGTGTGTTTATTTATTTTCTTATACATCACAGATCGTAATCTATTGCGTTATTAGGGGGCAAAGCCCCCTGATATGCATAGCGCTGTCTGTCTGTCTGTCTATGTATGAGACGATTACAACCGAACGCGTTAACCGATTTACATGAAACCTTTTTTGTTAGCACCGCCTTAATGATATTATAATATGGTACTGATTGATTTTGGTGACCCACCAAGGTCCAGGTCGGGACCGGAGTTATTGTGACCTCAAAAGGTCACCAAAAAAAATAAAAGCCATTTGAATGGCCAAAACCAAATTTGGAATAGTTAACAATTAAACGTGAGTAGTCATTTCGTTTATGTGTAGGATACTTCAAATTTACATAAACTGAGACTTTATTCATGCTTTAATGCCTCGAAATCGTTAAAGCTATCGATGAGGTGTTAGGAACGTGTAAACAATTTGTTTCCGCCAGTCAAAAAGTGAATGAATGGCCATAATTGCCGTTCCGACACTCTGTACGAACTCGTTACATTTTGTATGGAAGTGAAACCGACTTGTGCTCATTGAAAAGGCTGCC
This sequence comes from Pasiphila rectangulata, assembly GCA_963082625.1. Taxonomy (NCBI): domain Eukaryota; kingdom Metazoa; phylum Arthropoda; class Insecta; order Lepidoptera; family Geometridae; genus Pasiphila; species Pasiphila rectangulata. The sequence goes on from OY720244.1 coordinate 14,757,757, forward strand.
TTATTGGTAAACATTTGTTGGGTCCTTCCATTAGAAAGGAAACAAGAGATAAGGCCTTTCACATCCATTAAAGATGATTAAAACGTCATCATCTGGTAATTATGTTGTACGGTACGCTAAAGTACCTGGGACATTGTTAGATAGACTAGGCTGGCCCAGCACCTATAACATCCTACCAGCCTAGTCAGCTAAGCCAAAGGAAAGAACAGGTCTGATGCTAACTGACTAAGCCGCAGGTTCAAGAAAAAAAAAATCCAATTGTGCACTACGGCTGGTATCATATGGCTGGAGATAAGAAAGATGCAAATGTAGGGTACGTGTGGATAAACCACAAATACGAACCGCTAAAAATCTTCCATTCCTACCCAAACTTGTCATAAAAAAATCAGAAGCCGCATGACTTGTATTTAGACAATAGACGATATCAAGTATCGTGGCCTAGATATGTCAATCATGTGTTACGCCAATTTGTACAGACAGAATACGACCTTCGAGATGAATGCTCAGATAATCGTAAAACGTTTAATACATTAATCGATTTTGACTGGTATGAGTACAATACGCGAACGCCTTGGTTAGATCGCACTAATATGAATTCACTTCAAGTGCGCGGCCTAGATTACACGTTCTGGATTTGGTACTTGTTAAGGGGGCCTAAATTTATGGACCAGTTACAGTTTCTGCATAATCTCTTATCACTTCTTAAAAACGTGGGATTAATTAAGACTTTTGACATTTTATTTATCCAACATCCGTCCCAAAGTGCAGGTATGTAAATTACTTTTTAGCTAATTAGACCGTATAAAATTCCTAGGCACAACATACATGAGCCACCATCATCATCATTTCAGCTGTAGGTAGGCAGCCTACATAGGCCACCCTCATGAATTTCCAGGTATTGCGGTTTGAAGCGACCTGCATCCACCGTTTACGTGCGGTCTTCACCAAGTCGTCTGCCGATCTTTGGACGATCTTTTGGACGTCCAACACTGAGCTTACCGCCCCGTGGCCTCCACTCGAGAAATTTCGGCCCCATCGGCTATCTGTTCTGCGAGTCAAATGGCCACTTCAACGTACTAATCCGTTTGGATATGTCGGTGGCCCGAGTTCTTCTACGTATGTCCTCGTTTTTGATTTGATCGCGAAGAGAAACCCCGAGCATAGCACTCTCCATATATCGGTAAGCAACTCTGAGCTTATTCAGTAGGCAGCAGTGAAGGACCACGTCTCGGTTCCATATTATGTCATCACTAGTAACACACTGATTGAAGACTTTCGTTTTCAGGCACTGAGGTATATTAGACGAAAAGATGTTACGAAGTTTCGCAAACGCTGCCCATCCGAGTTGGATTCAGCGATTGGACTATTTTTCCCCGGTATATTACCATACATGACTACTACAGGCAATCCTTCCAACTTTAGGAGTTGTCTGTGATACTACGGCAAAGCAAACAACAATTTGTTTCTTTGACAGGACTTTGTCACATTTTGTGCCATAAACGGAAAAAAAATTAAGAGATGCGGAAGCGATCAAAGAGGGTCACTCGAGTTACTGAAGACCTAATGTGATTCTATAGTTAACTGAGCCACTCACTTCCTAGTTCTTTCAACTGCATGGTTAGATTAATGGGCTGTCTGTTAATCTATGTCTTTCTCAAGGGCGCCCTCTTCTTGCATCCTAGAGTGCAGAGGTGTCAAGATCGTTCAGTTATTTGTTCTTTAATGCACGATTGTTTGAACTGGTTGTTTGCGGTTTTAAATCATTAAACTAAGCATTCTTAAAAAAATATTTCTGTTTCTTTCGTCTTAATAGTTAAATTTGTGAGAAACGAGATGGATAAAAGGGATAATTTGTAAACAACATATTAAAAAAAAAACTTTAAAACAGCATATTTAGGGTTCCAGATCACACTTCCATGTTCGAGTATTGGCCTGACGAGGGTTTCATATAGTCTGTCTAACTTCAGTTTTGGAGGATTGGACCTTGAAAGATTTTAGTAAGTCAAATTTCAATTTTGAATCCATAATAATACTTAAACCTCGAATCTGATCTACGTGATTAAGTTTGGATCCATTTAAAAAAATAACTATTGGTTTTGACCGTTTTATTTCGTTGAAATTGTATGTGTACATATAAATATATGTACACGTAAGGTGACATAGCATTATGATTGCACCAGATATTCAGTCTATCTAAATCGTCTTGTAAAAGTTGAGCATCTAACGGGTCGCGAATTCGTTTTAATATTTTTAAGTCATCTGCAAGGTATAGTTTAAAGTAGGAGAGTATACGGCGGTGACAAATTGTTGACAGTCTATCTTTTACTTTCAGCTGCGTAATGATTGACACATGGTGCGCTTAGCTGTCCACGGTATCCGTAGCATCCGCCGCCAGCACCACGTTTCGAACGCATCAATCCTTTTCCTCTCCCTGGCTAAGATAGTGCATAAAGCGTAATAAAGCTGCGGGGAGACAACAGTACTAAAAACAGTTTTTAAAAGTAAGATCTGATATCTCCCCTGCCTAGGGGAGACAACATGATTTTTTTCCTGCTATCTCCCCTAGGGGAGCCAATAGACCTACACCGTTTCTTTAAAACGCTCTTTGTATTTTCTTAGGAATGTTGGTAAAATATATTTTTTAGTTCAAATAGGATTGTTTTATTTCATTTCATTTATTTATTGCCAATATATACATAGGGTTGGTAAAGTTTTTTAAATCACAGAACTAATGCGGAGAAATTACCAGTAGTTCTGTCAAGAATTACTCAACAGAACAGGTGGGAATAGTAGAGATAAGTCAGGTGTAAAGCAAAGTATTTTAAGTCACAGAACTAATGGGAAAAAAATGCCAGTAATTCTGTCAACAGAACTACTCAACAGAACAGGTGGGAGTAAGCGGTTTGATTTGCAAAACGTTTACTATCAAAGTGGTCTGTATAGCAGAACATCCATTTATCAAAGTATGTACATATGTATACGCATAGTGAATAATCTTTGTATTAGTATCGGCTGCTCTTGTTACGCTAATGAGTGCGAGATGACATTTAGTCCATTCACTAAGGTCGCGTGAAAGCGAGCAATCAAGGATCTCAAACAGGATAATCTGAATCATAGACTAGTTGTGTCTTTGTATAGACAGTGTTAACGAGCATAGAGGCAGGTGAATGATAATTCAATTGAAAAAATAAAACTTGCTTTTATTATAGAGTATCAACACCTAAAGATTACAGGTTTGGAAGGTAAGGTTAAGGTGCACGGGTTCAACGAAAGACCTTTGGATCAGGTATATACTGCCATTATGCAAATTCGTGACCTTCCTCATATTACCAAATATTATGACCTCTCGGAAAGTACCAAACGAATTATCAAAAAACAATTTGTTATACACATAAAAGTAATAAAGTTTTTTATTATAGGTGAAAAGACAATATAATTTGATCAAACAATTACCTTGTTTACAGAGTGGTGGAATGATTATGCTGAACTCCGGCCAAACCTAACCACTATGTTTACTCAACGCGCAGCCTCGCCGAGACTACGGGTACTTTTTTGGTTCAGCGTAAGACCACAATGTGTAACGTTTACAAAGGAAGGTCTATCCTACACCCAGCAGTGGGTACCTCTGGAATGGACGTAGTCCATGGTCTATGGTACTCTTGCTTGGTCCAGCGCAATACCGGAGTTTGTGGCATTTACAAAGGAAGGCTTACACCCAGCAGAGGGTACCTCTGGGATGATATGATGATGTCATGTGCATGAAGAACAAGTGAATTTGACCTTCCCTTCATTGCCAAACAGTTGTCTTACCACTCCTCAACCGAATGCTATCTTAATATACCGGTTAAAAGTAACTTACCGTCTAGCGATGTTGATGGAAACGTCAAGAACGAGTTCTCCAACACTCGCGTAGTCCTCCGGCTTCCAATCACCTTTCGGTTGAGCCACCACTGCAAAAACAATTACTTATTAAACACTTTATGTGGAGCATATATATTTCTTCGTGCTTTCTCTCCCTATAACATTTATAATACCTACTTTCATTTACCAAATATCATTAACGTCATTGTCATCCTTCATTGTATTAACCCACCACCGCCTGAATCTGGATATATTACATATATGGCCTAAATGCCAAACTATTCTGGGTATTCTGCACCATATTGAGTATCTGTCACGTAATCTGCCTTGGGAGGGATCCATACAGTGTATGTGTGATTCTATATAAAGGGCAGATAATCCACAAGTCCAAAGGTCTTTGTAGATTCGTGGAAATCCCATAAACTTTTAAAAATAACTATGTTACTTACATATTCTCTGCCTGGCTTCAAGGTACGCTTGGTTGATCGCATCGTATGTTATGCAAGTCTGCTGGCCGTCATAGCCACTGAAACAAATGTTTTCAATTAACAATCATACAAGATTATGTTTTTATATAATTTTGGAAATTAACTTCAATATTTTTTACGATATAGATAGTTAATATTTTCAACAGACTGCTTTGGCATATGTTAGTTTTTTATTTTATTTATTTAAGACTTTGGCGCTTAGCGACCACATCGTCCGTATAAGGAAAAGAAATGTAACAAAATCACAAAAAATAACGAACTTAATGCTTAACTAAACCTAAATCTAATAACTTAATCAAAAGCTCTACCTCTTCACAACTAGGGTTGGATAAAATGCTATTTACAATACCTACATCTATTAAAAAAAAACGTTAGTTAAGGGTTGACTTATGTAGAATTAATAAAGTATTTTTTGGCAATTTTTTCATTAAAAACCGACAAAAAAAAAATTATATATATGGCAAATCTAAGCTAGTTTTGAAACATGAACCTTATAATTCTACACAAGAGCTATTACACCACAGACAGGTCACCTTACTAACCTTAAGTGGGTTAAAGATTAGTGATAAAACTTTATGCCCCCATTTTTAGGCACTTTACAAAATTAAGATAATTGCACATCAAAAGTTATCGTTCGTTGCTAGTTCGTAACCTATAATCTATGGGCACGGTACAGTAGTTATCAGGTACACTAAGCTTTGAGCATAGATTCAGATTTAAGTGAATATGAAGGCTTTATGACAGAATGTGTGAGGTGAAGGTTCTTGCTGCAAGTATTTAAGGTGTACGGTTTTGGTTCTGCCGTATCTTGAATATGTAACAAAATTTACCTATATGTGCAATAGGTGACCTACATACATAGGCGACTGGGGATCATCCATGATGCATTTTTTTAAATTAAAGGACATGGCCAACTTCTGCATGGGCGTTGGCATAGTTATCGAATTCAATGTACACCAATGATTTTTGGTGTTTTATATTCGTGAATATTGGTACATTAAATTGCAATAAATAAAACACATAAAGAACTTGTCATTACAACAGACTAGACGTAAACAGTTTTTCATCATCATTGATCATTTCAGCCGTAAAACGTCTACTACTGAACTAAGGCCTCCCTCATGGGTTCTCCATGAGGGGTAGTTGCCATACTCACCACGCTTGACAGGCGGGTTGGTGAGCGCAGTACGGGATGTTGATATACGGAAAGACGCTGCTGCCCATCTTCCGGAGGTGTCCCTTAGCAGGCTCTTACTGCATCCACGGGTAGGAGAGGGAGGGGTTACATTCTACTGCCGGCACCCCGCGGCTAAATTAAATTTAAAATACATATGTAAATTCAAATGAATTTGCAAGTTCTGCATTGTCCGCGATTGACAATTTCAGATTGTCTACTATACTTATCTATACTAATACGAGCATAACTCTTTTTATTTAAATGAGATTTTATTCCAACTGATCACGTGGGTGATACGAGGTTCATTTATGTGATTACGAAACAATACTAATATTTCTGTGTTCCGGTGTCTAGTCGTTAATTTACATAAACATATCATAAAATTCAAAATCTCCGTTTACTTTCTAGATATTTTTCGTAGAACTTACTATATAACTACAGAAAATCGTCAACTCTAGGCTTTTGGGTAAGTGATTATTGTAAAACAAAAAGTTATATTTTATAATGTATAAACATATTACGACAAGCGTTAGCAACATACGTGTAAGATATTTTACAAAGATCCAGAACACTTATTGTATAATATAGATGGGATACAGTTATTAAATTATACGAGCGCGATACAATATTATTTCATACTGAGCAACCCAACCATCATGCACCAAACATAAGTGCACTTTGTTACAAGGAAAGATTAATATAATAACCTATAATATATATGTTAATACACAATATCTACATGTCATCATGTAGGTAGTAAAAGGCGTGTTTGTCAAAATTATAATGGATATAGAAAGTAGGCTAGGGTGGTAACAAAGCTATTTTATAGCTTATTTATGCTAATTGATCTTTTGTGCGTGTTTTGAGACGAAACTTAAACTTAGCGTTTTGCTTTTACTGAAATCATAATCCTAGCTAGGTTTGGAGTGTGGCATGCTATAAGGTCAGTGCGCTAGATCAATATTTGATGACATTATGAAGGCTATGCAAGTCTATATGTATGGCTCTGAGGTACTAGGCTGCACCGTTACTTGACACCTGTTGATCTCATCTTTACCATATACCGTATTGTGACTTACCTGTCTAACGAAAACCAATTCTAATTCCGACCTTTTAACGGATCACATGATCGGTTGTGAATTTTACTCGGCTAACATTTTTAGCGAAAGGTTGAAAGTGAATGTGCTGATCTCTCAGTTGCTCAATGTAATGCGTGCTGGAAGATGGACACAGTGTAGAGTTGATGTTACGACAGCCCGCCAGAGGTCAGTTTATATGGCGTCTGTAGGGAATGCGAGATAATCGTTGTTCTTCGCTGTTGCAACAAGCTGTGAACTTGCTATTCTTGTCGTAACTTCCGAAAGCGAAATAGTGTTACGTGTTTTCACGTCCATTGTTCTGGATGACGCTTTTAGTTGGTTTGCTCTATTTGTATTTCCATGTATGTGGTTCTCGGCTTCTTAAGACTCTATAATCGTTTTAGGTTTCGGAACTTTAAGCTGAAACATTTTAGATTTTAGTTGTAAATATACAAAGGCTGCGTAGGTACCGTGAATTTTAAAAGCGTGGAAAGCTTCTAACGTTGTTGAAAACCATCTGTTAGCCGCCAATAGATATGCAAATTGGTATTGTATTTCCGTACATACTGACATTTTCCATTAGTTAGAAGTCGTGAGTAATGTTTGCGCTAAACTTGACTCCTATGATCCTATGGCGAAAGATGCGGAGTGTGCCACTATGTCAAGTTTGCGGTGACAGTTACGCAATGCCAGCGACGCGACAGTGAGAAAGATGTCGATCACCGTAAAAAGCCTATATACAACTTGATTTTTATTTATTTGAGCCACCAACAGAAGATATACAAAAACATACAAGAGTTAAAATATTGAAATAGCTTGGGCTTATGCTGCCCCCATTACAGCTAGATCTATAAAAAATATGAGAGACTTCTAAATATTCTAACACGAAGTTCATAGCTTATTGCGGACTAATTTGCGCGGTTCATCTTTTTAGAATAAGAATTTATTACCGTCATTATCATTCAACATATTTACTTTGTCATCGGTAGTACACTCGTAATATCAAATTAAATGAGTCGCTACTTCTGTGTTTCTATTTTTTTCTTTATACATTTTTATTTCTCCATTATGTTTTTTCGTAGTATTCAAAATAGCCCTCTTAAAGATTTGCTTACAACTAAGATAGCTATTGATAGGTAATCAACATAATCAAAATACTGCACGAACTCGTTCAATCTGACCCACCAACCGGATCCCTCGGTAGTTACTCTCAGATATAGGGTCAGCCACCATATGCGGTCTACACCTGAGCTTTCAGACTTGTATCTAGGTGTTTATTGCAAAACTATAAGTACAGTGGACTGCAAACCTGCAGTCATAACTTAAGGGTTAAAATTGTTTTAACCTGTGTGTGGGAAGTCATAATTTTAAGTACTTAGTTGTTAATTTATCGGATAGGTGCTACTGTGCAAACTATATATAAATAAGTACAAATAGCGTACATGTTAAATACTTTAGTATTTTTTATTGATCGTTCAAATCTGTTAGGTATTTACTTTATTATGAGTACATTTATGCAGCTCATTGTACCTGACACACGGAATGGGCTGTTATCATTCTCGCACGTATTGTCAGCTCCAATAGCCGCATATAGGCACAGACAATGCGTGCGAAAATAAACTGATCCAGTTTATATGTACTTAATTAATTGCCTCAATTAATCAACAATCACATGCTGGTTGACTCCAAAAATGTCTAGATATTTACTGGTACTATACAGTTGTCAATTAAGTATCAATCACTGACGAGTTTACATATTTAAGATAAGATGAATCATTCTTTATTTTATTTTTATTTTATTTTATTTAAGAAAGGCACAACAAACAGCTTCATTTTAAGTCTTAAGTATAAGAGTTATAAACTAGTTATATTAAAAATGAGGCCCACTACGCTGTACTCAGATTGTGTAACAAACAAATTTACTAAACTAGTCGCTAAAGAGCTAACCTAAAAAGGACTGTTATAAACCTTCATAATATAAAAATTAAAGAAAAAGTTAAAAATAAAAGTAAGAAACAACACTTAAAATTAATAAAAGAATAACAATATTAAAACATTTTATGACAAAAATTACAAACTAAGTAGAGGACAACTTTTTAAGGACTTGTGATTTGAACTGATAAGTACTGGTTGCAAAAATATCAATATCTATGAAATTAACATTATAAGATTCAATCATTCTGCGAATTGGCATGCGAAGACCAGCATTAGTGCGACATGTGTTGAGGTGAAACAAGTGACCCGACCGTACTGCACGCTTGTGCACAGTGCGAGGCACATGGTAACCCAAGCCAGAAGAAAGGTCAATGCAGTCAAAGTTACCGTTTACAATTTTATAGAGAGTCATAGCTTCCAAATATTTACGTCGATGTTCGAGAGAGAGTACGTTGAATTTGACCAGAAGTTGGTCGTAGGAGAGATAATGTCTATGACATCTATAATTCGTAGCTCTTAGGAATTTGCGTTGCACCCGCTCAATTGACTCCGTGTATTTGGCGTAAAATGGATTCCAAAGGGGGACGGCATACTCCAGTTGTGAGCGGACAAGAGTTTTGTAAAGGTACAAGTATGTAGAGCTGCGTTTGAAATTGACCACGGATCTCATGACGAAACCGTACATTTTAAAAGCTTTACTTATAATATTGTCAATATGGATATTCAGACAGAGTTTGCTATCAAGGTGTATCCCCAAGTCACGCAGATTCTTGATCTTTAACCATTATTCCTCCTCTGTAGATACTTGTAGAGTGACTTTACTTTCTTCAAGTACTCCTGCTTTATTTTGATGGGTTACTTCGGAAAGAATTTCTGCTATAATTTGAACCGGCATCGGAATGTCTGCAGGTATGTCTGCTATAGTTCAAACTGAGGCTTCTGCAAGTGCTCTTGCTTTAGTTTTTAGTTTTTTTGCTTGAATTGTAAATTACTTAGGGAACTTGCCACGCAGAAGTCATAAGCTTGCGGTCCTGCCAAATACGTTGATATATGTACGAGTATGAAGGTTGGTTACTTACAAGTTCCCCTTACGTATATTAATGCTGTAGTCATATTTCCAGGAGCGCCCGCATCCAGTGAGGTAGAGTGTGGTCAAAGAAGTTTCATCATGAATACCACCTGAATATACATATGTTGATGATGTTATAAAGGTTGGTTACTCACAAGTTCCCCTTCAGCAGATTGATGCTGTAGTCATAGGCAGAGGAGCGGCCTGGCCCGCTGAGGTAGAGTGCGCAGTCACTGTCGTCCGCTGCCGCGCGAAGAGATGCGGAGGCGCCCGCGCACGCCAGCGCTAATATAAGCGCCCTAGAAATAAAGTTCATGTTAGTACACATAATTTAAATCGTCTCGCGGTGAAGCGGGAAAAAGAGTGATAGAACGGATATGTGAGCAAAAGTATTTTAAGGAAAAGATTGTGTATAAAAGAAGTGAAGAATTGTGTGAATTGAACTGAACATAAGAAGTGAAATTCGAGTTAGTTCATGGATGAGAATGGGAAAGGAAACTTGCTACACCAAATCGACTATCGAATAATGCGACAAACCATCTTAAACATCTACAAAAATAAATAAAATAAAATTTAATAAAAATTAAACTATTTAATAAAAATGAACTGAAGAGCTTTTTGCTAAATGCATATTAAAGCACACTTGTATTCGTTTTATTTTCTGTTTGCGTAAATATGACCATGTCAGTAAATACCGTGCCCAACTTAAATGGCTTCCCACGCGACAACGTAGAAATCTCAAAAACCTATGTTTACTTTTTTCTGTTCTCAAAGACCCTTTCACTCCCGGCTACCTCAAGACACGGTTCCATTTTTGCACTGACACTCACAACAAACAGCTAAGATCTTCCGAAAACTTACTACTGGACATTCCAGAGAATAGTTCTTCTTTTCGGGATGACTCCTTTTCAGTGGAGGCTGTTCGACTTTGGAATGATTTACCCCTCGACATCAAAACGGTATAATCGAAGGACTGTTTCAAGCGACTTATCCGCAAGCACTTTCTTGATAAAATATACCCGTAGGTTCATCATCATCTCCCCTTGCTTAACTTTCGGTTGTTCTATTATGAAGTGTAATTTGATTAAATGTTATTTTCTGTTCATTTTATTTAGTTTTTGAGTAAATACCATTATAGCACGCCAACCACACTCTAAACTACAGGTTTGGCTGGTAGAGAATGCTTTAGCATCAAGCCCATCTTTTGTAATTGTGCATTAAAGTATTAAATAAATAAAATAAAAAGTAATTATATACGATGCATAATAACTAAAATGTTTGTTGTCTATTTGTCTGTTTGTTTGTTTATGCCAATCTCCGAAACGGCTAGACTGATTTCGTCAGGACTTTTACTGGCAGATAGCTGATGTTATAAGGAGTAATTAAAGGTACTAAAATTGTATAAGATTAATTAGGGTTCCGCGCATTAAAATAAAAACAAATATAATAAAACGCGGGCAGATAGTGCAAAATAAAAGAGGGATTTCCTTGATTGTCATCTAATTTGAAGTGAAAAAGACTCATATGTAACTACTAGCAAGCAACTCAGTATAGTATTTGTTGTGGTCAGGACACAGCATTAATCAAAAGAGAACGTTAAGATCTAAATCAAACTATTCTATCAACTAGGCTCCGATTGCAATTCTAGTAGAGTCTACAGTTTAGCATAAGTAGAGCAGAGTTATTATGAATGATATGCACTTAGCGCTTAGACAAAGGCCGAATATTTAAGCCTGTACTATAATCAACTGTAGTTAGACATTTTCTAACCGTTACTTTATAGAGTAGGTATCTACTAAGTACAAGCCTAATCCATCTTACAATGTCCCTGGGCTCTGCAGCTTTCCATACAGCATGCATACTCGGATGGAAGGAGCTTAAGGTTGCTGCGCAAGATCGTCCCAAGTGGAAATGCCTTCTGAGATCCCTATGTCCCTGATGAGGGACAACAGGATGCCATCATCATTATAATCACCATGCATACATAATAACATTTACTTAATGACAGCAACGGCTCAATTCCACCAATTGACCATTCAAATTTGACCTTATAAAAATCGGATTCATTTGTCCGTAAAATATGATCTCAAATTGGCTACGAAAATCCACTTATGTTAGATTAACATTATTTTAACTACCTAAGTCATATAGTTAAAATCTGTAGGTAGTAGTGGCCACCACAAAATGCCTTTACAGAAGGCTGAGGCAATCAGACTAGAACGAGCACTCAAAAACACTTCCGAAATGCACTCAAATATTTATGTCGGAAAAGTTAACTACTCGAAATTCCATTAATCCGTATGTTTCATAAAATACATTTAAGAATATGTTTCAAAGTAAGCAATTATTTTTATAATGTTCAAAGCTCGCTAATTAAAAAGATTGCTCAATTGAAACAAGAAAAGGCAAAAATAATTTATTGAGCCTAGGAGCAAAAGGTATTTTCTATAATCCGACACAACGACCGAGACGACGCTACTTATTAATAAGACCTTATTTTATAAGACCTATCAAAAAATTATTAAGTCCAAAATGGGCAAAGAAGACTAAGTTATTTTTTTATATTTTGTTTATGTTATGTACATAACTCATCGCTACTCTTAGAAAAGTAATAAGAATATCGATATAAAATACCTAGAGGTATTTTTGTGTCGAGTCGGTGTCGTATGGTATAAAATGACCTCACGTATATTGCACCTAGTACATATCGAGCCAGTTCTCAATCTAGGTGGATGAATTAACTAGATCTAGGTGCGGACGGCCGCCAAGAGGTAGTTCAATATATCTTTGGCAACTTTAAAGCCCATATAAAGCTATTATCTAAGTGCTTATTTACGTATGCAGTTTATCCGGACTCGAGAGATTATATCGTGATGTAGCTATCATAATTAATTAAATTGATATAATCATACTGATCATGCCGTGGGGTGCCGGCAGTAGAATGTTACCCCTCCTCTCCTACCCGTGGATGCAGTAAGAGCCTGCTAAGGGACACCTCCGGAAGATGGGCAGCAGCGTCTTTCCGTATATCAACATCCCGTACTGCGCTCACCAACCCGCCTGCCAAGCGTGGTGAGTATGGCAACCACCCCTCATGGATCTCCATGAGGGAGGCCTTAGTTCAGTAGTGGACGTTTTACGGCTGAAATGATGATGATAAATCATACTGACGTTAATAATTATTGGATGAGAATGAGAAAGGAAACTTGCTGTTGGCGCAGCAAGTTTCCTAGGAAAATAATGATATGAAATCTATAAAAATAAATAGAATAAAATTTAACCTATTTAATTAAAAGCTACGTACGTAATAACAAAGTTGTCTTTTCTTAGTTATTAAATTTAATAAAGTTTGTAAGCTAAAACTCTTGCTCCAGTTGACATAATAACATATTTTTTTATAGTCGGCCTTCCACCTATTTTAGAATTTATAGATTCGTTAGTTATTCCACCATTACCACTGGTAAGCTGGTTTTTTTCTTGTGATCAATCAACGTGTCAATATAAGGCTTTTACGCAACTTAACCGTCTATTAGACGTTTCAGAAATCATTTAAAAACTGGCCTTTATAGCTGCATTTATAATAAACTAGCTTGTGCCCGCCGCTTCGCATGCGTTGTACCCGGATAAAAAGTAGCCTATGTGTTAATTGTAGTCAACATCTATACGTTTGCAAAACTTCAGATCGATACGTACGCTAGTTTTTGCGTGAAGAGGTAACAAACCTCCATACAAACAAACTTTAGGTTTTATAATATTAGTGAGATTAATCTTACGGTTCTAAGCTAGTTCATTAAAAAAATGTAGTTACAGATATGCGCACGTGTCGAACCCGTACATTCTTGTACTTGAAATTCAAACTATTCAATAGCATAAATTTCACTTTCTAGAGGAATTAAATAGCTTTCTGCCCTAGGGCACTTTTTGCACTCACATGTTCAAATGTTTAAACATTTATATTAACAAATTAAGTATGAGATATGTTAGGCTGATTAATTTAATAGGCTAGATGACTAAATTTTAATTGTTAGTCCGTCACGTAGTAGTATAGTATTAACTAAATCTATTGGACACGTAAAAAATAGTCGTACTCTATATCCGGCTTGTTTTAATAGCCGGCTGAGTCGCAGGAGGTGGCGGGTTCAATTTTCACCTGGGGTCTAATAATAAATAAATAAAAATATATCTTATTTTTTGCAGGTATTTGTCTCGGATCTGGGTATATTTCTACGTAGGCTAAGTACCTATGTATTTACAAAAAAAATAAGTATTTTATAAATTATCTGGTCTCACACCTCGACTCTCATAACACGAGCTCTGCTTACTTGGTTGTCTGGCTTGATGGTGTAGTGTGAATTGTCCAGAATTGTAAATAAATAAATTTAATATCAACCGTGTAAACAGTTTTATGACAGTAGTATAAATCTACAAGCAATCAGTGAGATACTTTGTATCTTTGTAATTACATTCGATTGGTTCATTCATTCTGATACGCAGGTAAGTATTAGGTACCTAGTTGTTGGCCTCGATGGCATCTTTGCTGCTCCTCTCACTTTAAGCTGCTAGTAAATGGTAATTACTTGAAAATTTGCTTCACGAACTCTACAAGTTTATAAATACTAAAAACATAACATGATATTTGCGGTTTCACTCGTGCCGTCGTTTGTTTTTTGATAAACTATCTGAGAGTAATTAGGAGTGAACAATTTTTCTAACTGTAAGACGTATATGTACGACGGTAGTAGAATGTTGCTCCCCCTCTTTTACCCGTGGATGCAGTGAGAATCTAATAAAAGATGCTGATGCGCATCTTTTAGCGTCTTTCCGTGTTTCAACATCCCGTTCTGCGCTGGCCTATCTACCTGTCAAGGGATATATTCGGAAGATGCGTATCAGCGTCTTTCCGTGTTTCAACGTCCCGTTCTGCGCTCGCCAAGCGGGGTGAGCAACCTCTCATAATCAGTACTTGGAGACCTATGAAGAAGGCCTATGTCCAGTCTTTTTATCTATGACTTCTTTAGGCCAATGCTACCTATCGTCGTTTCTTCAAAGTAGAGGTATATTCAGTTTGTTACAAATTATCAAGCTAATAAAATAGGCTAATTACATAACCAGACTTTTTTGATAAAACTGCCATATAAAAATGTTTATGTGTAAATATATGTTGCAGTTTTATTTTAGAAATTCTGTATTATTTGGGGCTCTACAGAGCTTTACATCATCCATTCTTATAATTTATTCCAATTTAATTCTAGCAATGCCATATAATCATGAGATCATGATACGAATAAAAATTTACATTTTAAAGATTGTAATTAAGCTCCTGCATCTACATTTACATACCTACGCATGTATTTAATGTTTGCGTAAATGCACTATTTAAACAAGGTTATTCAGAGACCCGTTTAGATATTCCATTTACATAAGAAAGAAACGGTGCCAGTGACCGAGTGTTTGATTAGCGGCGTCTGCGCATCGAGCGGTACGTATCTTAGGCCAAACTCCCACAAGGCGAATAATGTGACAAGTGAAACAAATATTACAATTGTAAAGAATTTAACTTTTGAGTATTTTGCCGTAAATTATACTTATTTTTTTTTATACGACTTAATGACGAGACAAACCCAAGGCCCACCCGATGTTAAGCGGTAATCTCTACCTATTATTACTGCAATACCGCGGTAATCACGTTCATTATGCACGTGACCAACACTGTACTGCATTGCGCCCGTCACCCTGAGACATAATAGAGTTGTAAGGCCTCATGTACTCGTAATTTTTACGTAATAACCTTTACTCTTCAAACTGGAACACAGCAATGCAGTAATTACTGTTTGACGGCAGAAATAGGTATGGTGAATACTTCCCCGGATGAACTCAAAGTACAGCTCTAAATCAATGATAAATTGATGGTGGTATAGTTGCGTATATAAATTGCATTTGAATTCATGTTACTATTTTAATATGCCTTTATGCTTCACATCTGTAATCTGTATTGTTAACGCATGTTAAAAAAACTCTGAATCGCACTTCTAACGCTGCTGCTACTAATGCTGGTATTTGTACAAGCAAAAAAGAGCTTGGAAAGTTCAATAGATTTGAGGAAAAAGAAGTGCTAAATTAATTAGCACTTCCAAATACTTATCTACCTATTGATTTAACCCCCCCGTAAGCAAACAAAATTTTACACGTCAAGACAGAAAAACTGCTATTTTAATTCAACGGGAACTATTGAGAACGCTGGGCAACGGGACTTGGATGTATCGTGGTATAATTCAAAAATCAACAAGTAATGACCCTTTTGATGATAATCAAACAAACACCTTTCCTCCACTATCCATATGTTTAAGTGGTTACTTAAACATCTGCACTCAGTATTGGGTGAACGTGCTTACTATTTAGCTAAGTACGTTCTTAAAACGTAGGACGACCTCCGTGGCGCAGTTAATATGGATTGGTACGGGACTCCCGCCGCGGGACAAATGTTTGCATTTTTTTCTACAGATTTTATTATTGTCATTATTATAAGCCTTAAATGTCCCACTGCAGGTCAAAGGCCTCCCTTTCCTTCTTCCATTCCTCCCTGTCGCTTACTAGTTGAGGCCACTCCTCCAAGTATGTGTCACACAATGGCACAATGTTCATTTTCTACAGATATTAATTAAAAAAAAGTTTTCTATCTAATTACCTGGTTCATAATACAAGCTCTTTTTATTTTGAACTTTTTTTAAATTTTTAGTTTTTCTAGAAAAAAAATATATCAGATAAAATATAGATTGTACTTTTTATAGATTGTAAAAGGTGCTTTCATATTAAATGTAAATTAAATAATATTAAATAATTCCCAGCTTTAAAAGTTTAAAATATGTCATATTAAGATTTCTACCATACATATACATATAGTGCGACTATCTTCCATAAATATTAGCGTTTTATGTTTACTTTCCTCACAATTAGTAAAGTTGTTCATAAAATGTCACTAGGGCATCGAAAAGCCGTATAACAGATGAGACAAAGTAAGAGCATTGCGAACGTTGCGTAATCGTTCACTCGACAAAACCGACGAGATAGCATCGGATGCGCCATCTTACATCACTTGTTTTAACCTGAGCCACTACGTGCCCAATTATTTTTATTAGTGCACTTTATTAGTATACTTTTTAAACGAGTTTGTTTCTAGGCTATTAACACGACTACGGGTGTATCCTACTTTTAATTCGATAACGCCTAAAAAGCCATGCCACTGCTAGTGTATTTATTAAGATTATTATGAAAGTGTATGCTAAATACCCTTAAGTTGTCTAATAAATTTATGAACTTTTTCATTATTCTAAAGACTTTCTTACTTAGGTGCCTGTCCAATTTGTTTTATTGTATTGTTATTAAATATACCTAATTATTATTAAAGACTTTTCTCTTAACTACCTACGTGATCTGATTTACTATATACCACATAGGAAATTTTACTCAAAAGAAAATACATTTCTACAAGAAGGTTGCATTACATCCTGCATAACAAAAAAGTTTTGAAAGTAAATGCATTCGGAATTTGAATGCATTTGCTTTCCTTCAACCTTACATCCTTAAACCTTCTTTGAATTTGGAGTTGCGTAAAAATAACTATAGAATATTTATCTACACAACATATATGTACGTGAATTGGGAAACGCGGTGAAGCAAAAAGACAAATATTTATTACTACTGTTACAAGTTAACCTTAAACTATGCTGGCCTTGAGTTTTATAGCCCCACGGAATTCAAATGCCGAAACGCTAATTAAACAAAGAAAGCAACGTGCTATGAAGACTTCTTTGAAATATTTTGTAGTTACGTGCTCAATCGGTACTCAGTCACACGGATTCAAAAGTTAATCGCCGAAACCAAATTAATTTAAGAAAACACAAACTTCTAAACGAAAATTCACTAAGTTTTTTTAAGGTTCATTGCTGTATTCGTCGCTATTCTTTCTATAATTTTAAACAAACCTATCATTAAATCAATGTAGAACATTGTCGTAATTGTTTAAACTTTCAATATTTTTATACAACGCGCAGCGCTTCATGATTATTTTCCCTGCTGGCTTTTGTTGACAATTTTTATTTCGGGCTTCAAAAAAACTAGTTATCATGTAATATCTTAGCGATAACGTATCTTGTGTTTTAATCTAACTCTGCGCTGTATAATTTGTTTTTCTATTCGGATCGGAGAAACGGATCACTCCAGACTGGATCAGTTAACTGGATCTACTGAGAGTGATCCGGTGAAACAGGTCAAATCAGCACGTTTCGACTGCTGATTTATAATTTGATAAAAAATAGTCTATTAATTTGCAACATTAGCCTATTAATTTATAAATATTATATCAACCACTTCGGCAAAATTCATTACAACAAACGAACAAAATTTTTAACAACCAATGAAAAATCCTTTAATTGAATTTTATGGTACGTTAATGGGACGTACGTTAATGCTGTAAAAATAGTTCAGTGTTGTCTGTTTCCATTTTGCGAAAAGCATAAACGTTAAATTATTGATTTATTGTTTTTTCTTTCTTACTTTTAAGCAAAATTCTAATCACTGAGCACATCAAACAGCTTTTATGAAAGTAGGCAGGAAATCCTCCCAATTAATTCGTAATTAATCTCATAATTCGTTCCGAAATTCTCTGTGCGAAAGTGAGATGTCCAGTTTGAAATCTGGATGCATTTACTTTCTTAGCAGTTATTAATATCCAACTGATTTATGGAGATAAAGAGATATCTACCAATTTAATTTGCCGCGATCATATAACTAAATATTTGACGCCCAGATTTTGATAAATAATTATACGCAGCTTAGGATGATTCTTAGAACGAATGTCTTAGATTTTAAACATCGATTAAGTTTAATTATACAGAGATTAATGGCTGTATGAAATGTGATTAGAATTTAAGCTACGCGAACGATTCACGTAGCACGCCCGTAGCGGCTACGAAGTTTTTATTTACCTACTTACATACAAAAGATTTTAACGCGCTTGCACTGTTTTTAGGGCTTGTTTACCGGTGTTAGATAGAACAAAATGATAGCAGGTTAAAATTAATATATTTAATACATTTTTATATCACAGTTGTTGGTTTTTTGAATTTGTTAATCAATAACGTTTAATTAGTTTGTGTTATTGCTGATACGCACTAGAAAAAAATACGTCTTTGCATTTACTTCTTGTACCACATATTTAAAAATAATAATTAAATGCACTTAATTACAAAAAAAAATAAACAAAATTCTTACTTCAAAAACATTCTGCACCCTCACTGTCCACAAATAGAGTCTGACCACTTGATCACCGATACCATGGGCACGAAAAGTTGATCACTAAAAACTTATTTCAGCCAATCACAGCTTTCCGGAATTTGGTGCGCGTTCTTCGGTGGCGGTGACAGCACTGTCCGAGGTGGCCCGCGCCTGCGCGTCGTAGCCTGCGCCGGCGTTGAAAGTGAGTCTCTTACTCCACCACTCAGAAGGACATCATTGGTGCTACCAAACTCAAAGGAGCTCTGAACGATGTCTCAGGACCGTAATAGGAAGTACAATTATTTTATTTTTTGTTAGATTAGAGCTCAGGAGATCCAGCCAATAATTAAAGCCATACTCATGTATAAACAAAACATTTAATATAACTCTTTATTAGCATGATGACACTGTTACTGTGATTGGAAATTCTCTAAGTCTATAATTTTACCTTTCAGTTAAACTGTATAAAGTTCCAATTAAAAGAAATATCGAAAAAGTTCTTGCTTATTAATGCGGGTTGAAATGCCTGTACCCAAAAAATGCGTCTGCATAGTAGAGATCGGTTCATCAACCTTATGTCCGCACATGCATAATGCATGAGAAGATGATAAGCGCCATGGATTGACATTTCACATTTAAATTAGTTTGACTAGTAATTTACCCTTGATTTGTAAAGTATCTTTACTACAAATAGTCTTCTGTTTCCTCTGATCAAAATGGGTTATTGACAACCTCCATGGCGTAGTTGATTTTATAGCCGGTTGAGACGCAGGAGGTTGGGGTTTGATTCCCGCCGGGGACAAAATGTTTGCATTATCTGCAGATGTTTGTCTCGGGTCTGGCTGGGTGTTTAATATGTATGATGAGTATTTACAAAAAAACGTATTTAAATCTTTCAACCATCTGCCCATAAAACCGGCTCTGTTTGCTTTGGGGCTAGATGGTGCTGTGTGAAATGTCCACATAATTATAATTATTACTATTCAAGAATATTGTTCTAAAACGGACATTCAATTGAACATTTTTCTTCTTAATTTATTGCATTTAAAGTCTTTTAATTATAGCTTATGAGGAGTGAACTAACAAATCTTGTTTATATTTTTGTGTGTGTATGTGATTATCCAGCTATTAAATATGTAAAGGCGAATCAGACACGATAGTGTTCCGTGACATAAAATTATTTATTTTTACGAATAATTAGTGAACAATTAGTAGAATTTTTTTTATGTAACCGTAATTATCCGAAGTGACGTTGACAGCACACATTGTTGTAAAATATTAAGATATACAAACTTTGTTTAAAAACATGCTGTACGTATTTAAGATACTTTTAAAAAAGACTCGATAAATGAGTACTGACTCGATAAATGAATCAAGGCTACTATCTATACTAGATAGTAGGGAGATAAAAACAATTATATAGTTATAGTATAAGTTATATCAGCCTAGCCTGAAGCACTTCATCATCATCATTATCACAGCCTTAGGACTACTGTCCACGTCTACTGCTGGACATAGGCCTCCCTCATGGATTTCCAAGAACATGAGGGATTGTTGCCATACTAGCCACGCTTGGCAGACGGGTTGGCGAGCGCAGTACGGGATGTTGATACACGGAAAGACGCTGCTGCCCATCTTCCTGAGATACTCCTTGGCAGATTCTTACTGCATCCACGGGCAAGAGAGGAGGGGTAACATTCTACTGCCGGCACCCCACGGCAACATCACGAAGCACTTACTGCTGAGTCCTCTTGCTGATGCCTCTTCCTTATCACTCCATCACTTACGGTCTTGTGCCAGTCAGATCCATTGATTCCTTACTGCATTTACAAAGTCCCCAGACCAACGAGCTGGTGGTCTGCCTTGAGGCCGTCGAATATCTCTCGGCCACCATTCAGTGATTATAATTATCATCATCATCAGCCTATATTAGCTCGACATAGGCTTCCCCAAATCTGCGCCATTTCACCCTGCCTTCGGCTTGTCGCATCCAGCCTCTGCCAGTGACCGCTTGCAAATCATCACTCCATCTAGCTGGTGGGCGTCACACCACGCTTGCCGAGTCATGGTCTCCACTCAAGAACTATGGCAACCCTTTGGTTCTTCGACAGATATGGTCAGCCCACTCCCACTGCAGCTTGCTAATCAGCGGAAGATCAGCGTTGGTTGCCTAGCGTGCTAGACAATCAACTCAATGCTGAGTCAGTGTCCATTTTGTGATGTTTGGTTTGCAATATTGACGTGTGTTATTTACTATTGTTTTGGGGAATCCCTACAATTATGCATTGTAAACCATACGTTATGAATAAATTTATTTTTATTTATTTATTTTTTATTTAATCCTATGTGCTATGTCAATGCACGCTCCATAACTCGTTGAGCTACTTTTAACCGATGGACCAGCCGTACCGTGAGTGTCCACGTTACGGCACTGTAGATCATGACGTGTAGAACGCACCGATATTACTTATGCGACTATGGAATCCTAAAACGATTGGATAGCTAGTTATGTGAACAAGAATCGATTATATTTCGCTGTTGCACAATATACCTAAATCTAGATTAAGAATTCGTTTTTTGTGTAAGATGCAACTCCTAAGTTTTTGTTACATCCGATCTATTTGTTACCGAATAGATTAATTATTTGTTACAACAATGAGTTCAACTTCCCGCAGACCTTTGTATGTTTAATGTTTGGAATACATTTCAAATTTAAATATGTGCTTAATTCTATTATTTGTGTCGTTTTTTTTAATTTATGTTATACGGCTTACGGAATAAGGTACATGCGGCCGCATTGAACAAAGTATTTTTTGATTAGACATATGTATAGATATAGATGTAATTATGTATTTACCTTCTATCATCGACGTTAAGAAGTCACCGCTTGAAATTAGATTAATCCGGTTACATAGATTTCTTGTTCGAATATTAAATTGTTATAAAATTTCTCTGCTAAATAATATGCAAAATTTATGCCTTTCTACCTCGTCACGTGCCAGCCACAACCTCCAGTCCTTTCGAATATTTCTGAATTCTTAAATAACAAGTATATAATAGACTATCTCTTTCATCCGTGTCTTCATCTTTTTGTACAAATGCCTTGAAATACAATGAAATCGTTTATTTGCCAGTAGTATGATACCAGGGTGTTAGAATAGGTAAGTCAGCTTTACATACTTCTTTCACAAATATTAGACCGATAGCTAAACATACAGCTTTTTAATGAATGAATGAATGAATGAATGATTATAACTTTATTGTACACCATAAAATAAAAGAAATAACAGTAGAGGATAAGATACTTAACTAAATGCACAATGGGCGGCCTTATCGATTAATGATTACCACAAAAGTTCTTACAATTAAAACTTTGGTTAATTAACAGGCGGCATTATCGTTGAAAGCTATCTCTTCCAGGTGCAATATGCAAGAATATTTGTTTATACAAGTATCAATAATTAAAAATAATAATATTACTGGCTAACCTTTAATATAGTATTACTATTTACTAGTTATTTATTACTTATGTATTTCATCAGTGACGGTCGGAATACATATGATCTAATTGTAAAAATTAAATCCATTATTGGCTTTATGTTATGTACATATATAAGTTTAATTAGGTAGTTTTTAAGAGTTGTGTGATTTTGTTTCATAATAAATATATAAATAAATAGTATTTTCAAGGATTGCTAATTTCAATGAGAGCATTGGTCTAATTCAGTAGCTGGGTGCTACATAGCCTGTTTGACTAATATTATGTATTTGTAGGGAGGCCTTTGAATTGATTGCGATGAAGTGGACAGCAGTCGTACGGCGGAGATGAGAGAGACGAAGTGTTGATTTTATCTTAATTAATTGTTACAAGTACTTGTAAACAAGCAATTCTTAACTATTTTGTCGCGCTCTACAATAAAGATACAATCGTGTTAGGTAACTTCACCTACAAACCGTGTTGGGCACTACGATAAATATAGAAGAGAGAAGGATGCCCATCAAGCTTTGAATTTTGTATAGGTATAAATGACATGCGGTAACGTCTTACTTTATGAGTGGGACTGCAGGCAATAGTGAAGTGCGATACCGCGACCGATGAGTCATCGTAACCAACATTACCGTCATATTTTCAACACCGTCCCAGCCCTATTCGTGTCATTTGGTATATATCACAGTGATCAAGTTTACGAACATAGGGATGTTATATAATACTTTAATCCAAAGAAAACCTTATTTATCCCCATACTTTGAACAAAATATTAGCATACTATTTAACAAATTAGCCGTGTAAACAGCCGTGTTGGCCGAGTGGCATGTACTCCCGACTTTCAATCCGAAGGTCGTGGGTTCGATACAGGCCGTGCACCAATGGATTTTTTTTCTTGAAATATGTATATGTACACTTATCACGTGCTCTAACGGTGAAGGCAACATCGTGAGGAAATCCGCGGTTTCGTTAGCTTCAAACGTATTCACCTGTTCTTTCCTCTGACTGATAATAACTAAGCTAATAACTAAGCTGAGAGGATGGTATAGGTTCTGGGCAAGCCTTATTCATCTTATAATGTCCCAGGCAATGCAGCGTCCCGTACAGCATGATTACCAGTTACTGACGCTGTATAAATCATCTATAATAGATGCGAATCCCTTACTTTAACAAATGAAATAGTATAATCAACGTCCAAGGTAATTCCCATATGTAGCTATGTGTGTAACCTGTCAAGATGATGCATTGCTTCTAAACCATAGATCACGTTTCAGTGAAAGTCGCACTTGTTGAGGGCAATCTAAAGCATTCCCTTTCATTTAACAAGTACTCACTATAATTCATTATTAAATAAAGAGATGCCGTGGGGTGCCAGCAGTAGAATGTTGCCCCTCTCTTGCCCGTGGGTGCAGTAAGAATGCGCCAAAAGATGGGCAGCAGGGTCTTTCCATGTGTCAACACGGCGTACTGCGCTCGCCAACCCGCCTGCCAAGCGTGGTAAGTATGGCAACAACCAACACATAATCAGTAGGGATTGATTTATTCATTACACATAAACTTATAACATTACATTAGAGATCCTCGTGGGAGGTCTAATGTCCTGCAGTGGACGTCCTACGGCTGAGGTGGTGATATAAATAGATAGATTGTTTTTTTTAAACTATATTAATAATACAACTAACCATAGGTAGCTGAATAGTTCTTAAGCAAACGCTGGCACGTGCTGTAAAATTAGACCTTTTTAAAATCAGAATGATATAATTATCACTCCGTTCGCATTCTACCACCTAAACTATGTATGAAATAATAATTGAGAACGCTTTTGACTGCACCTTGGTGTGGTACTTTAAATGCAGAAACCACACCTGACTTATAAAAGATATCGGTACTGTTCTGTAAAGTTAAAAAACCCAAGTTATGAGTCATTTATTTAAAAAAAAACCTTGCTAGGTAAAAAATAAATAAGTATTTACTACTAAACATAACAGATGAAGCTAGCTTAGCAAGATAAATCAGGACATTATTTATCTTGTCTAAGGAAGCTAGTGAGCGGAGATAGCGAGATTACAATAATAGTTCTGGCATTGTCAATCATGTTTCATAATGAATGAATGAAGACTCAAGCACTCAACACTTTATTGCGCAAAGAAACACAAATAATAAAAAATAAGTTATAATAACAGTAAAATAATGCTAACACCATCTTTTAAGTTCGAGAAAACCATTTAAGTTTGTTCTTAAAACACCTCATTGAATATGGGAACATAATTCATGGAATTAACAAAGTTAGTCTAGTAAAAAATAAATTTTAATTGATCGGATGTCTGTATAAATAAATGGCGTCCAGTCAATTCAATTGTCAATCTACGGCCACTTACGGGCATGGTATGGTGTCAAGCATGAGATCGCGTGGACGTATTTGGAACCAGTCTGGCTGGGTTCCATTCAACATCAGGAAAGTGCACGTCGAACCACGTTCCACAGAAAATGAAATGGAAAGTGATTTCAAGAGAACTTTAGTAGAATTTATGTCAATGGACAAAGGGATCGTTTGTCTTCTCGAAATTCATG
This sequence comes from Pasiphila rectangulata, assembly GCA_963082625.1. Lineage (NCBI taxonomy): Eukaryota > Metazoa > Arthropoda > Insecta > Lepidoptera > Geometridae > Pasiphila > Pasiphila rectangulata. The sequence continues at coordinate 14,782,697 of OY720244.1, forward strand.
GCACTATCGAATTCGACATTTTGCAAATACCTAATTGGATAAATACAAAAACTAGGATAGATATATTGCAATCCTAATAACTATTGCGTACGTAACTCAGTTTTTTAATTCGCACGGGAGGTAAGGTCTTGTTATTTACGGTAAATTTGTTGTTAAGGTTTTAATAAATAAATGATTGATTATTTGAAATAGTTGATTTCTCTGCGTATTGTCTGATTTCTGCGTTTCTCATACTTTTTTTTAATCTGTGTATCTGTTGGTGAAAAATAAATGTTTTATCTATCTATATAATTCTCGTAATTCCTATCAAAAAAAGATATTCATTGAAAATTAGTACCAAGCCATCATGACTCTCAAGATTTGCAAGCAAATGAATGTTACAATCCACTTTTATACCGTACTAAATACCTAAATATATTTAATTCGTTTGAAATAAATATTGTGCCAGGTTTTTCTTTACAGTACTACTTACCACATTTTTTGTTTAAATAAATAAAATAAATTATATCAGCTGTAGGACGTCCAATGCTGGACAAAGGCCTCCCTCATTGATCTCCAGGAACTGCGGTTGGAAGCGGCCTGCATCCAACGCCGACCTGCGCTTGCCGGTCCGTGGCCTCCATTCGAGAACTTTACGGTCCCATTGGCCATCTGTTCTGCGCGCTATATGGCCTTCCCATTGCCACTTCAACGTGCTAATTCATCTGGCTATGTCGGTGACCCGAGTTCTTCTCCTCATTTCTGATTCGATCCCGTAGAGAAACCCAGAGCATAGCCCTCGATAGCTCGTCGAGCCACTCTAAGCTTACTCATAAGGTCAATAGTGAAGGACCACGTCTCGATTCCATATGTCATCACTGGTAACACACACTGATTGAAGACTTTCGTCTTCAGGCACTGAGGTATGTTGGACGAAAAGACGTTGCGAAGTTTCCCAAACGCTGTGAAACCGAGTTAGATTCAACGATTGACCTCTTTCTCAAAGTTGAGCCTACCTGATTGGATTAGGTATACGTACGCGTCGACAACTTCAAGAGCCGAGTTCTCAACCATAACTGGGGCAGGCACGACATGGACATTCGACATAATTTTCGTCTTGTCCATGTTCATTTTAAGCCTTACCGGTTGGGAGACTCGATTGAGACCTTCGAGCATCGTGCTGAGCTCTTTTATCGACATTGCCATGACCACAATATCGTCGGCAAACCGAAGGTGAGTGATGTATTCGCCGTTAATATTGATGCCCAGTCCTTTCCATTCCAGGAGCTTGAAGCCATCTTCCAATGCGGTCGTAAACAGTTTCGGGGAGATGACATCTCCCTGTCTTACGCCTCTTTTTAAGGGAATTGCCTTCGAGCTCTGTTCTCGTACTCGGACTGATATAGTGGCGTTTTTACACAAACACCTTAACACTTCGATGTATAGATAGTCAATACGGCATCGTTGGAGAGACTCAAGTACCGCCCATGTATCGATCGAATCGAAGGCTTTCTTAAAGTCCACACACGCGAGACATAACGGCTAGTTATACTCTTCGGTCTTCTTTATGACTTGCGTATGTATGTGGTCAATGACACTGTTACATTATTATATAAATATATTTAATTAGTTCAAGTAAATAGTGTACCATGTTTTTATTTCACAGTACTACCTTATTCCTATTATAATTTGATCTACCTGCAAATGTTATAGCTTTCTCTATAACATATTAATCACCAAAGACTTTTTATGGGTTTTATGTTGCAAATCGGTCGATTAAACATTTTATTGCTGTCATAATTATAAATGATCGTCTTCCAAACGGCATTTGAAAACTACCTATATATCAAAAGTGTATAGATGGACTACCCACCCTATAGAAATGTAGATTTATCGTTGATTTACGAGCAACCGGAAGCAAAAATTTTAAGATTACCTTAAAATTAAAATCCATTTGAGAATATTTTTCAAGGGAATATATTGCTTTTATCTTATAGTTTAAATCTCTGATACAGATTAGATTATGATTAAACATTATCTTTAGATAAATTAGCTCAAGTCACTCATTAAAAGACTCAGCCAAATCAGTGTCCACGTATGGCTTACTCTTAATATTAAGACATGAGTTTTGCACTGAATTTTAAACAGAAATATATGGAGTTATTGCAAAAACCGTGTTAATGCCTTCACGTACAAAAATACTACTAATATCTGATTTTTAATTGCGAGATTTAATTGACATCCGACTGTGTAACGCTAAATCGATCGATAGAATAGCAAAAAGTTGGAATCCATTCATTGTAACGAATTCTATTGTCAATGCAAAGCAGTTTTTGTGTTTAATACATACCTGCGGAAGCACAGTTTGTGTTTGGCAAACCTACATACATATACAACGCTAATAACTTTGGTATACACGTTTCGGATTCATCGGTATCTTATACGGAGGCGGCGGAGGTAGCGGGTTCGATTCCCGCCACAAGACAATTTTTAGTAATTGTTCTACAGATATTGGGTATTTTTCTATGTATTAATGAAAAGTATGAATTTACAAAATATATATGCTACTAATATTATAAACGCGAAAGTTTGTAAGTATGGATGGATGTTTGTTACCCTTTCACGTAAAAACCAATAAATGGATTTTAATGAAACTTTACAATAATATAGCTTATACATTAGAATAACACATAGGCTACAATTTATAAAGATATTGTGTGAATTGTGAAAAATATGACGATAAGTGTAAAGTAAGTAGGAAAAAATCTACCGTCTGCGAGCTATTCTGGCGTGCGCTGACAAAACCGCTAGAGTTACACATAATGTAATATGATGGAAATGTTTATCCTATCCTACTAATATATAAAAGCGAAAGTAAGAATGTATGTATGTATGTTCCCTTTTCACCTCAAAACCGCTGAACCGATTTGATGAATTTTAGAATAGGATTAGATTAGACCATGGAGACGGATATTGGCTACTTTTTGTTGCATAAATTAGTAGTTGTAGAATAGTTGTTGGGTAGTTGTAGGGTAGGTGAAGGGTAGTTGTAAGGTGGTAGTAGTAGGGTAGTTTAAGGGTAGTTGTAGGGTAATTGTAGGGTAGTTGTAGTAAGAAGTTGCAGTGATAGGTGCGATACAAAATTCGCCGGGACAGCTAGTATATATATATGTATATATATTAGGTTTTCTTCAAAGCAAGTTTAGGTTTGTATCTCTATAATAGGTGCGTTTTAAAATCTTAAGAATTCTTAAGTGTTTTCCTTATCTTGAGCAATCAATTGTTTACAATACAATGTAATGTCATTACAAAACGTTTATATCCATAATTTGCATATTGGCCGAATAATTAATTAGGTTTTATAATACCAACATAATAATAAAACATTATGACTGACTCATAAATGAATTGTGGTCAGCGTAAGTTTATATTTAATAGTTCTTTAATTTTGAATAAAAAAACGCACATTAATGATAAAATCTAAACGTTGCTGTAAATTCCCAAACCGCTATACGTACGCTCATTTGTGTATTTCTCTCGATTTGTTTGCCAGTTCTGATGATGGGGTCCATATAACTACCCTGAGGGACTCCAGTAGACATTATTAGAATTATTTAATTTCAATGACCCTGATGGTGATGTATGATGATTAGTGGATAGATGATCTAAGCCATCTTTCAATGTCATCACTCGTGAATTTTGTAATATTGAAGAGTTTCGATTACCATTTGTGGCCTTCTTGATTCGGTCTTCTTCTTTTCCAAATCAGTTCATAATCGACGGAGTTCTATGGCAACAATGATGAAAAGTAAATGACTTGAGAACCTCCTCTTTTTTGAATTGGTTAAAAGGAAAGCTGCATAACATTAATGAATTAATTTGCAAATACCGATTTCAATATTCACATCAAAAATAGAGACATGTACATTTAACGTACTTTACCTATGTACGTACATATGTACATGCCTAGAGAGTAAATTTTAATAACTACACTAGTTGCAACGATGCTAATTTTGTAGTAAAGATCGATTATATAAATTATACAAATGTAAATATCAAATTATATTTTTTAAAGATATCACTTTACGCCTCGAAAGTTTCAAATAAGTAGATTTACATTTGATTAGTTATATAAAGAAACAAAATATTTTTGTCACATGACACCAGATTCGTTTAACCTTCAAGCGGGCGCGTGGGTCGGATCAACCGCACTCGATACCTTTTCGATCATAATATCGGTATTTCTGGTCGCATGTATATATCAACTTTAATAAGCTCATTGTTTCACTATGCATGAAATAAATTGTTTACCTACCCTCCCCTCGTTGCATAGATCGCATTTCTTTTAGTCGGAGTGCAGGCGTCTAAAACACGTCATGTTAGAGTATTTGATCATGCTCAATTGCTAACTAATCCAATGACAATTAAGTTATTTTATTTGATTTTATAATTTTGATTGTTTTTATCTCAGTTTTAGAGTTTTTTCAAGAAATTATGTCCTATCATAATGATGGTGTGTCAGAACATAAACATAATGATTATTAATTCATTAGTGTTTTAAATCCTATACTGCGCTCGCTAACCCGCCTACTAAGCGTGGTGAGTATGGCAATTACCCCTCATAATCAGTACTTGCTGATCAGTGAGGGAAGCCTTTATCCAGAAGTCAAGGTCTTACGTCTGGAAGAGAAGAGAGAGAGAGAAGACAAATATTTTAAATATCCCTTTGGACTTTTAGCTTAAGCGCAACCGCTGGCTACCGCACCGTTACAAATGACCGCGTGCCCGCGTGAAGGTTAATATATTTGATTCACATGACACCAGATTCTCTTCAGTCACGCAATCGAAAGCATTGTTCATAGTGGATCATCTGTCAGAAATATCTTACAACAATAGGATGATGCTATCAACTAATGTTAAAGGCTTGGGTAAACGAAACGAAATTACTTTAAATTTACACAATCTAGGTTCAATTGACTATGTACTTGTCTTGGACAATTTTTTTTACTATTTTCATTACCAAGAATGCTGTATACTATTAGAAAATGTAAAAAGTTGAATGAGAAGTCGCACGTAATAAATCCAGATTGTGACACTATCTAGCGAGCTTATCGCCTGTTTTCTGTGTAAATCAGGTTATGCACCAATTTATCAACAGGTGCTTAGTTCGTGTGACTTTTATGCTTCATATAAAGCTCATGTCATTGAAGACGCTATGTAGCCCGTGGGTACTGCTGCCTACACTCTAACTCTAAATAATAAATAAGTAGTCCACAACCTTGAAGTGAACATAAGAGTCTTGCTACATATGAGTGCATGCTTCAGCACTGCGAGATGATAAGATGTAGCTAAATAAATTGGCCTTTCACACCTGCTTTAGAGACCGTGCTCTTTTAGAGGCTTCCGCCGTGGGGTGCCGGCAGTAGAATGATACCCCTCCTCTCATGCCCATGGATGCAGTAAGAGCCTGCTAAGGGATACCTCCGGAAGATGGGCAGCAGCGTCTATCCGTGTATCAACATCCCATACTGCGCTCACCAACCCGCCTGCCAAGCGTGGTGAGTATGGCAACTACCCCTCATGGAGATCCATGAGGGAGGCCTGTGTTCATCAGTGGACGTTGAAATGATGACCTGCTTTAGATGTTTTATACTTACAATGTCAGCAACTGGTATTTATGCTGGACGCTGCAGTGCCTGGGAGATTGTTAGATGAACTTAGACTTGCCCATTTTCTATACTAAACTTTCAGCTTAGTAATCTGTATTAAGAGCAAAGAACATGTCAATACGTCTGAAGCTGAATAAGCCGCAAGTGTCCTCAAAATATAGCTTAGTTTGCAATATCTCAAAATAAAATAAATAAATAAAATATATCGGGGTGGTCCCAATACAAATGATGTGCCTATTTTTTCTTTAAAGTTACAAAAACACGCTAAAATAGGTAGCTATAGCCTTTTCAACGAGATTTTTGTGAGGCTTTTTTATACATAGCCTTACAAAAATCTGGTCTATTAAGCAAAGTTTAGTTCTGGCAATTTCTACTGTCTGAGGTTTACCTTAGATACCTAGTTTAGCTGTGTATGCGACAAAATCTTGCGGAAAGAAATTTCAATAGTAAAAATATTATTTACCTTTATGTACTAAGACAATTTTTCACTTCAGCAATAAGCAAGTTCGTTTTTGTAGACCAATTGGTCTATTACACGAAGTTTAGTTCTGGAATTTTTTACACAGAAAAAAATTGCGAGAACTTTATTGCCCATTGTCATGAGATGAATTTGCAATTATGTGCATATAGAGTTCGACCCCTAAACAATGGTAGTAGGTAGTATCAGATATGAATAATAGTAAGCATTGGTGTCTTCATTAGGTATGTCTCTTTGCATTGTTGTTTTGAGTCACACAATGCTTTTGTAGCAGGTAATAACTTAACTTATTTTAAACGACTTCAATAAAGGAAGAGGTTCTAAGTTAGGCCTTAATCACTTTCATGTATGCGTACCGATGTGTCTTTATCACATTTCCCAGTTTGAAATCTTTATATAAAGAAAGGTAAAAATTTGGTACCATATATTGCTAACAATTTGTTCACGGATTCACAAACATGACTCTCCTAATACTAGAAGAGGGTGGATGATTTTCAAAATTTAGTTTAAAATTAAAGGGATACTATGATAAGGTCTTTTGAAATAAAATTTAGCTGTCTGAATGATCTTTATTCAATATAAAATAATAACTATTGTTTATTTAAAAAAAAATTGTTTTAATCAAATTTATTCGTACATCATGAAAGAGTTTAGAGCACTTCAAATCAACCATAATTACTAACATCTGTTTTAACAATTATGCATTAATTCATTGATTACAATAATTGTGAGCTCTTGCTGCGAGGAAATAATGAAGACACGCCTAGTCACGATGTATTTTAACTTGAGGTGTAATACGTAGGCTTCTTTTCGAGCCTTATAATCAAGCTTTTGGTTGATACAAGGTGTCCTTCAATAAAATAAAGACTAGACCACTTTTTAGGTAAGGTTTTGCGGATGATTCAAAACTTAAATCAAGAACCAACTTACGGCTGAAGATATTTATTTTCTCAAAAGAATTGCAATCCACGTACGCATAGAAAACATTAAAAAAGTTGTTTATATTGTTGTTTCATATTTGGACTGCTACTTGCTACATTGCCGCGTTTTAAATGCATAATTAGTTTTTCAGAATTTGCTACCAATTTGGAATTGCTTTCAAAGTAAGAAATTCGCTCTAATAATAATGCTGAAAATTTCACATGACTTTCACATTCGTACACAAGCATTAAATAAATAAAAACGTCACAAATTACATCAACATCACGCCTCAAATTAAAGACTGTTAAATGGAACCATGTCATTGTATCATTTCAGTCATGACATGGTCCAATCAGGTACGTCAATATACCTCCATAAAAATACAACAAGACATATATCTGCGTTTTACAAATGAGAGTTTAGGAACACCCTATAAGTAATTTAGGTTCAGACGTTCAATAGCTCACACACGACCAAGCGGCAATGTGGACCGAGGTCGGCGTGAACTTGTGCTGAGATGTCGCAATTCACAACCCGCCGCGGGACATATCCCGAATGCCATCAATCAAGCTATGACGTATATCGATGAATATAAGACATTCCACTTGTTGCATCTGTTGTTTTGTTTATTATAAAACAAACTATACTTCAGCCATATTCGATGTAGAATGTTTGTAAGCAAACTGTCAATACCTAACCTAAAACTTACGTTCTTTTTGTTTGTTAGGGTTCCATACTCAAAATATAAAAACGGGACTTTATTACTAAGACTCCGCTATCCGTCTATCTGTCTGTATGTCACCAGGCTATCTCATGAACCGGGATAGCTAGACAGTTGAAATTTTCACAGATGGTATTTATGTTGCCGCTACTCGTATCTATATATATTTAAAAGAAAGTCGTGTTAGTTACACTATTTATAACACAAGAACAGCTGAACCGATTTGGCTGAAAAATGGTGGGGAGGTAGCTTAGAACCAGAAGACGGACATACATAGGCTACGTTGCTTAAATTAAATCAGAAGGGGTTAAAATAAGGATAAAAGTCGTATGGATAAAATAGTGAAAACACTTGAAAAACTTAAAATTTTGCATATATATTAGAATTTAAAACTTAATAAACCTGTGTTAGCCGTGGGGTGCCGGCAGTAGAATGTTACCCCTCCTCTCCTACCCGTGGATGCAGTAAGAGCCTGCTAAGGGATACCCCCCCGGAAGATGGGCAGCAGCGTCTTTCCGTATATCAACATCCCGTTCTGCGCTCACCAACCCGCCTGCCAAGCGTGGTGAGTATGGCAACTGCCCCTCATGGAGATCCATGAGGGAGGCCTTAATTCAGTAGTGGACGTTTTACGGCTGAAATGATGATGATGAAACCTGTGTATCAGAATCCCTCAAAAATCATCCCCTAAGTGAAAATATAGAGGATTAAAATTTGTTGGGGAATATTTTTTTCACTTGATTTACATGAAATTTCACATACATAGCACATTAACTACCAAAATTATTAAACACATCTTTCAGCGTTGGTTGTAGGATAGTTTTAGGGTATGTTGTAAGTAGCTGTTGTAGTAGGTGCGATACGAAGTTTTCCAAGTCATAAAAAATAAATAATTATATTAAAATAAAACAAATGTTTGAGTGGGGGCTCCCATACAACAAACGTGATTTTAACAGGTTGTTTTGCCAAATAATGGTACGGAACCCTTCGTGCGCGAGACCGACTTGCACTTGGCTTGGATTTTTTTATTTATATATTTCTCAATTATTGGGGATTTGTGACCTACCAACCTCCAATATAAATTACTATTACCTCGGTCAAAAAAACCAACCCTTAGGAAGCAATTCAGTTTTATGTGTGACTGGTTTCCTCGCTACAGGCCCGGTCTAGTGAGGAAACCATTAGAAATCACCTATTACTGAGATACGTCTCGGCAACAGTCAAATGTAGGTGCTTAAGCTACACAATCTACTAGATATCTGTGTATATAAAACTCTTCCGTTACTGACTGAGTGACTGACAGACAACGCACAGCCTAAACCACTGAACCTAGAGACTCGAAATTTGGCACACATATACCTTGAGTATCCTAGAGGTGCACTAAGGAGGGATTTTTCGAAATTCCCACAGGAACGGGAACTACGCGGGTGAAACTGCGGGGTGCGGCTAGTTTAGAAATAAGAAGTTAATATTGTTTTAGTATCCTGTATTTGTTTTTGCTGTAAGTAAATGTTTTTATCTTATCCTTTATCTCGTTTGTTGACAAACATTCTACATCAAATATGGCTGAAGTACAGCTTCGCTTGCGTTGCACCCGTGAAACATTTAAGCTAGTTTAGCTTAAATGTTCATCCTGGTTCAAGTTAAAGAGATAAGACACATCCAAACATACATACTATGAATCCCATCTCTCTTACTCTATGTTCCTTTCTACCTCTTTTGCTCAATTATTATTATCCGCACCTTACAATTTGTCTTCTTGCCAATTACTATTTTATCTTATTCTTTGTGCTCGTCAGTGTTATTATTATTATTTCTTTTTTGTATTTCTCTACGTGTTTAATGATTTTAGTTCAATTTGGATTATTCTCAGTGTTTGCCAAATAAAGTAGTGTATACGTCGTTATTTATGTTTTAGACCCGTATTTAAGTAGTGTAGTTATTATTATTAAGTAATTGTTTATCTCGTGCGTAACAGCCCAGGTTGGTTTCTGACGGAAGATCAGCGTTGTGGTAATCTTAGATTTACACAACATTAATGCTGAGTCGGACACCAATTTGAAGCATCTTGTTTATTTTTTGTCTTATTCATTATTGTAACTTTTAGTTTGTCATATTAACGTCTAGTACTAAGTTTGTAAAAAATTTTGATGCTCCAAATAAAGTTGATTTTATTCTATTCTATTCTTATTCTTACTTTTGCGTTTATAATAGTCATCATTATTCATAATTTCAGCCGTAAAACGTCCACTACTGAACACAGGTCTCCCTCATGGATCTTCTAAGGGGCAGTTGCCATAATCACCACGCTTGGCAGGCGGGTTGGCGAGCGCAGTATGGGATGTTGATACACGGAATGACGCTTCTGCCCTTTCCTTTCATTCTTGTAATATTAGTGGGATAATGCTTCGCATTAATAATAATGTAATAAGCATATAATTAATAGAATTACCCGTAGTCAGTACCACAGGTAATTCTAATAATTAAAACTGTTTTGAGGAACACAGCTCTCGATTTTCACCAAAACATTGTTACGAACAAGCTTATCTTGATACTAAAATTCGGTCTTGGGTCGATACAAAACATATCATAAGATCAAGATATCATATAAAATCATATAACAGCATGTTTCTTGAATGCATGTGTCAACATCTGTCAATTCGATAATATAAATTGATGTCAATTAGTTGTGTCCTTTTAGATTCGATTTTGTATAATTTGCTGGTATCCTATGCTCGTTACACAGGCAACTGCTTACCTACGCATTTATTTATATGGTAGGTGCCGTCGTGGGATGTCGGCAGTAGAATGTTGCCTCTCCTGTCTTACCCGTGGATGAAGTAGGAAGTATCTTCCGGAAGGTGGGCAGCAGCGCCTTTCCTTATATCCACATCCAGTACTGCCAACCGCCTGCCAAGTGTGGTGAGTATGGCAACAAACCTTTCATGATTTTGAAGACCCATGAGGGTGATGCCTTCCGTGATGCCTTCCGGCCATCTGCCATTAACAATGTTCCAGACACTAGAGCGCACAGAATCAATCATCTTTAATAGATGTGAAACTAAATCTTTTATCCTACTTAAAGTGGTTACTTTTTAGTAGGTACATTATTTTATTAAAAATAACACATAGGTAACTTTTAATCCGGGTACAACGCATGCGAGGCAGCGGGCAAAAGCTAGTTGTTACCTGAAAGCAATCAGGCCAACGCTGAGAGGAATTTTACTGATTGGATGATCATATGAGCCATACGTAGGACTACTCTCCTCGTCCACTGCTGAACCTAGGCCTATCTATCTAAGTTCAAGTTCATGAGGGGTTATTGCCATACTCGCCACGCGTGAAAAAGAACCTTCTGCATTCTCGTAATCTCACGATAGACAAATGTCTGTTGCGAACCCATCGTGATGGATCGACTGTAAAGAGATGTTAGTAAGAGTGATGTGACAAGTTCGGCGTAAACACTCAAAAGTGAGATGAGACGCAGTATCACGCAAAATCACGATTCACGAGAATTGGCAACCTGGCTTGGTACCTACAGCGCAGGACCGGCTTACAAAAGTTACATTAATTAATGGAATCAGGCGTTACTTTGCGGAAATTCATGACAATAAAATGCAAAGAAAATATTTAGTTTTAATTCCGCTTATGCTGAGATGCATGAGCACCGCCCTCCCGCCCGCTATTGCACATGCAGGGAGAACTAGGTTGTCCGACTCTCGGCATCATCAGATGATAATGCCCCGCGGAGAGGCGAAACACGTGTCGTCGTATAGGTTTGGGTATGCATGCTGCACTGACAACCTAGTTCTCCCTGCATGTGCATAATTAGCGGGCGGGAGCGGAATTAAAACTAAATAATGTTCATTGCATTTTTTATGTTACATTTACAAAGGCCTGCTACAAAGTACCCAGCAGTGGATGATGATGATGAGAGGAAGATATGTGGATCTTTCGTCTACGGATGGCAGAAGAAACAATTTTTCTTGATTGTATTTCGAGTTTTAAGCACATAATCGCTTCAATAATTACAAATAGGCAAGTGAGTAGCTACGTCTTTTGCAAACTTAATTTAAATTGACATCATTCAATTCCATTAATTGCAATTAGACTTTTAAGGACACATGGCAGATAAATTAAAAAGTTGAAATTATGAAAAAACATGCAACATTTTTATCAAACCAAAATTTCATGTTCATTATTTTCCAGTGATTGATAAATGTTAGTTATAAATACATTAAAAGCAACTTAAATCCAACCATTTTCATAATTATGAACATTACCTATTTGAGAAATGATTAAAATTAAACCGGTTTTACTATTGAAGGCTGGTGAGATTATCACTCGTTTTCAAAGTTAAGTACCGACTTTTTATAACTGTTGCTTAATTTATAGCAGGGCATAAAAACGAGTGTAGTGCTTTTATGGATTATTGAGTCTTGATTGGATTTTATGATACTTACTTAGTTTTACGACCTCTGTGGCGCAGTTGGCTTCATAGCCGGCTGAGACGTAGGCGGTTGCAGGTACGATTCCCGCCGCGCGCAGGGCCGTATTATCCAATCGGCAGCGGGGCTCGCATCAGCTAGAATGATAGAGATAAATAATTTGCCCGACATTTTTATAATAATATTTATTTTCTGGTCTAATTTCAAGATCTGTATGTTAGAAAAAATATTATTGCCTTGCTTTTATACCGCGGGACAATATTTTTTTTGCAGATATGTATGTCTCAGGGTTTATTCTATGTATAAAAAGTATCTAGCTTTTTATACATAGAATAAACCCTGATTCTATATATAAGTATCTGTTTATAAAAAAAAAACTTAAGTATTTATGAAGTATCAACCATTGTTACCCATATTACACAAGTTATTTAATGTATATGTTACAGTCATTGTGATTAAATAGCTATTATACATAATGACTGGTCATTATATATAATAATATCTGGATTTATTACTTTGGCTGTAACATATACATTTTTTTCAAGCACTGTATAGCCTATACATACAGTATAGGTACTGTAGTCCCAAACTAAGAATTTTTTGTCCTATGGAACTAGATGACTTGATAAAAACGGTTTTGTAAATCCATTATACATAGAAAGCACCCGCAGAAAATAAAAAAAACCGGTGGGAATCGAAACCTCTTACGTAACAACCGGCCATCTGGGGGCCAATTCCATAAAAATAAATCGTGACTTCGCGTGATACTTCGTCTAATTTCACTTCTCAGTGTCTACGTCTACACCGAACTTATCACATCACTCTTAAAGTCTACTATTCTATTCTACTATAATCTCTATACCAGTTTTCAATAGACGTTTGTCTATCGTAAGATCATGAGAATGCGGAAAGTTCATTCCATTATATATTTTGATAGTTTAATGTATCAATTTTGAGCGTTTATCACCTGGATTTACGACGATTTACGACACCACGATTTACGAGAATTAGCCCCATGAGCAATTATTATCGTTAGTATGGCCACCAAATACTTTGTGATACGCGCAACAAACGGGTTATATTGTAGGGTAAAAAAACATGCAGGCCTTACAGCGTGAAGCATCAAAGGTCGAAACATTGAATCTCGAACCTTGCATAACTCTTGTACATTACTCGGTTTCGCAACTCAGACATGCTCTTACCAAAACTGTGATTGCGGAAAACAACCCAATAAAATTAGATAAACCGGAAATGGTTACTCGTCATTAATCTATGAGGTCATACTGGTTTTGGCCGCTTTCTAAGCACGGTACGCCGCGGTCCTTAGCCACAATGATTTGGGGGTGATGGTGGTGACGTCATCTTAGACGATTTTAGTAACGATCAGTTAACATTGTGCATAAGTCAAGATGCCATCAAACTCATGGGGGAAGATTTACTAGTGACAAGAAACTGTTTTACGGCATTGTAGGAATAGGAAGCCTTTGCCCATAAGCAAACTGGATTAAGGCATTTATCTATTATTTTTTTTGTTCAGAATAAAGAGCTAATTATTTAATTATCATCATCATCTTATCTCTGTCATAGGATGGACAGCAGTCCTCACTGCTAGACATAGGCCTCTCTCATGGATCTCCAAGATCACGAGGGGTTATCGCCATACTCGCCACGCTGTTGATACACGGAAAGATGCTGCTGCCCATCTTCCGGAGGCGGGCGTAGAGGCTGCTCCACAGTTTTAACTAACCCGTTTTCAATTATGTGAGTACTGTCTTGTTCTCAATAAATTAATTTGTATTTTTTTTTTGGCAGATTCATACTGCAGCCACGGGCAAGACAAGAGATGTAACATTCTACTGCCGGCACCCCACTTATATATACATATAAATACATATTTTTTCTGGGATATGCAGAAGAGCAAAAGGGGAGATCTTTGCCCAACTGTGGAACACTGTAACAAAGGCTATTTTTTTATATACGACTAAATGACCACGACATTGCGCCCGTCACTCTGAGGCATGTAATGAGTTGTAAGGTCTCATGTGCCCGTAATTTCACTATAATATTTAAATAAAAAAACATGTGTAATGGTGTATGAATAACTTCACATTATCATGCACGTTCACATGATAATGTGAAGTGCATGATGTAATGATAATCATCGCGGTATTGCATTGTAAGCGGTATAGATTACCACTTTACATCAGATGGGCCTTCGGTTTGTCACGTCATATTATAACCGTATAAAAAAATGTACCCTGCTTGCCTCCGGCTGTAATGTCAACCATAAAAATTCCTTCAGCTACTAAACCTTGACGTAGGCATCCGCTATGGAAATCTGATAGCCGACATTCATGTCCAGATCAATTGCATAGTAAATAAAATAAAATATTAATTTGTCGGCTACGGATGTTGCATCAGAAATAAACTCGATTTAGTTATTGCTAAACAGTCTATATAACAATATAGATTGTTAATTTATTGCTAAGCAGCAATTAACCATGAAACATCATGGTTAATTGCTGCTTAGTTAATTAAGGAGTAATAAAATACATGGTCTTGTAACTTAACACCTAAAATAAAATGCAAAGCGTGTAAACGCATAAAAAGTGGGTAAACGGTAGATTGAATGATATTCAATTACAATGTACATAGATGCTTTAGACTTGTCTATTGAAATCGATTGCTTTAAATTAGAACTAAACTTTTATTAAGACCCCTATAATTATTTAAATGTTTACTTTTATCTGCAGCTTCCCACGCGTTCTATTCGTTTGAAGTATAACCTATATGTTAACCCTGGTTGGTTGACGTCTATATTTTTTATACGACTTAATGACAAGACCGCTTAATATCTATCGGGTATATCGTGGTAATAATTAATATAATCGGGTAGGCGTTTAAGCCGAAGACCTACCCGATGTTAAGCGGTAACCTCTACCTATTACAACTGCAATGCCGCGGTGATCACGATCAGGAAGCATGTGACTAATGCTGCACTGCATTGTGCCCGTCACCCTGAGACAAAGAGTTGTAAGGGCTCATGTGCCCGTAATTTCACCGGCTCCCTTGTGCGAAGTTTCAGCTAGATCTAGTTGGGTAGTTTTGCTTGAAGAGGTAACAAAATTCCATACAAACAAACGTCCGAATTTATATTATAAGTTGGATTTAAAAATTCAAAATTAGAAGTTTACTAAACGCATACATAGAATTAAGAAATTAATTAAGGTTGCCGTGGGGTGCCGGCAGTAGAATGTTACCCCTCCTCTCCTACCCGTGGATGTAGTAAGAGCCTGCTAAGGGACACCTCCGGAAGATGGGCAGCAGCGTCTATCCGTGTATCAACATTCCATACTGCGCTCACCAACCCGCCTGCCAAGCGTGGTGAGAATGGCAACTACCCCTCATGGAGATCCATGAGGGAGACCTGTGTTCATCAGTGGACGTTTTATGGCTGAAATGATGATGATGATACATAGAATTAAACATGTATCGATATTTTTTTAGGTTTAATAAGTGCAACCACCCCCTCATGACCATTACTTGGAGTCCAACAGTGGACGTCCTACCACAGATTACAGTCCAACGGCTGAGATGAAGATGATGATGAAGTGGCAGAGAAGAAGAAAGGTCTTGGCTCAGCACTGGGTCCAGCGGGCTGTTTTGACGAGCTCTATGGCGTAGCGGGCGAAGGTCCGCCTGCGACGCAAGAGGTTGCGGTTTCGATTCCCGCCTCGGGATGTCTATACGATTTACAGATATTTTTTCAGGGTGTCCTGGGTGTTTTTATATACATAATAAAAATATACATGTATCTAGTATAATGTATTAAGTATATCAGTCATCTAATTTTCATAAAACAAGCTCTGCTTAGAATGGGGCTAGATGACGCCGTGTGAATTGTCCAGCATTACTACTAAAAAAAATGACTAGACATTTTTTAATCTGTGTATAGTGCAATTTAATTACAGTATGTACTTATGTATCCACCTACTAATACGTAAAAACATAACCTTATGAAATGATACATAAGTACCTATAACTTATGAAATTATTTTATTGATAAGTCACACAATTGGTATTCATGGATAATTGGTTTATTTAGTAGTATTCATACTATTTAGGTTACCTATTCATAAAGTTTCACGTCAATGACAGATGTATTGGTGAGTTTGCACATATTTCCATACAAGAAGGAGACCAAGCATACGTGGACCTACAATGCCTCATTAACGTTCTCAATGTTCTATCGTCAGAATTTTTGTTTTTTAATATTTCTTACCTCCATACACTTTCAATTAGATCCCATTTTTTCAAAACACAGTTCTGATAATGGAATCAATGAGGAATCGAAATATTTTAGGTAAACATTATAGTGACTTGCCTGACTTGTTGCTGAAAATACCAAAATCGGTTTATATACAGGGCGTCCCACGGATATGCCACATGGAGGGAAAGTACTTTGAATATTGTAGATGGAACATTTTACTGAAAAAAGACATTATTTGAATTTAAAATACAATTTAAACTTCCTTTTATTTCTGACACTATGTTATTTAGCAAAAAATAATCCTTATGATAAAGCCTTTCGATCGGTATGATAAAGCTACAGAATGGTTATTTTTATCGTGTAACGGGTTCGATTCCCGGTTCAACCATGTAATTATTTAAATATCTATGAATGCAGTTTAAATTGTTTTTTAAATTCAAATAATGTCTTCTTTCAGTAAAATGTTCCATCTACAATATTCAAGGTGCTTTCCCTCCATGTGGCATATCCGTGGGACGGCCTGTATATGTATGTATGTAGGTATATTTATTTATTATTTACTGCACAACTGTTACCTTAATGCACAATTACAAAAGGTGAGCTTAATGCTGAAGAATTTTCTACCAACCAAACCTGTATTAACTTTAACTTCAGGACTCACATCGGGGATCAGAAAGATAATTAACGTAATGCGAAATTTGCGGTGCGCTGCTAGTTTGGAAACCCTCAAATCAGTATACTTCGCGCTTTGTCAATCCATCATAGTATACTGCATCACATGTTGGGGCAGTGTCGCAAAAACTTTTATTATCCAAGCAGAAAGAGCTCAGAGGTCGGTCTTGGAGGTAATGCTACGGAAACCTTATAGATATCCGACCACAAGTCTTTACGCAGAAGCTAATGTCCTAAGTGTGCGCAAACTCTTCATTCTTATGACATCTATTTCAGTACATAAATCAGCCATCTCTTCTCCTGAATATCCATCTTTATTAAATCTTATAATAACTTTATTAAAATTTGTATTTATAATAGAGTTGTTGAGTCCTGCGACATTATAAGAAAGTCTATAAGCGAAGCAAAATGTTTGTTAAATACCTATAGGGTATTTATCGTTAGCTTACGATGAAACTGAGGAAATACTTGTGTTAACAGGCGCCTAATAATAATATTTTTAGTTTACTTTATTTTGAGTAATACATGTTATTTAAATATATTTACATATCTGTAGGTATGTAGTATGTACCAATATTTTTTAAAATTTTAATTTGTTGTGTTTATTTAATTTTTCTCTATTTTGTATTACTTAACTAGTTTCAATTTTATACTTGCCAAATTTTAGAGCACAAAGGTTATATTGTTGTTATTTCTTGTGGTCTGGCTTCCTCGATACAGGCTGAGCCTAGTGAGAGAGTCGACAATAACCTCTTCTAGTTAATAAGTTTTTCAGCAATACTTGTATTAACTAGTGTTAAAAATTGTATTAATAATTTATTTTTATTTATTTTTCAGCCGTTATTATCCCACTGCAGGGCAAAGGCCTCCCTTCCCTTCTTCCACTCCTCGCGATTTAACGCAATAATATGCAATAAATATTATTTTCATTTTCAAGGTACCTGCCCTTACTATCCCGTCTCAAAAATCCACCTTGTATACATATATGTATATTATTAGTATATTGGATTACCGGGTATATATCGCGTTATTACCTTTATTTTGACCGGATTGCACATGGTCGTGGCGTGGGAAGACTGGCGTACCTATATTATTATATATCCGGCCGAGACGAAGGAAACTGCGGGTTTGATTACCGTTGAAAAAATGTTTACTTTTGTGCCCGTACTTGTCTTAGGTCTGAATGTTCTTCTATGTATTAACAAAAAAAATGTAAGTATACTATTTCTAATAATATATTCTATTAATCATCCGGTTTTTTATATTTCACCATCCTAAATCAGATGCAACCTTCAACTCGTATACTTAATTGCAGTCATACTACATGGTACTGCGTAAAAAAGTCGAAATGTCAAAATCATTCCGGTTGTTAACTGCCAGTGTTATAGATAGCTCTACCGGCATCGGCAACCAAATAAGATCAACTTAGAACACTTGCTTCCTTTTCAAACAACCTTCGTAGGCGAAAGCTTTGCTTGCAGCTGAACAAAAAGCTGTCCGTCAGTAGGTCACGACAGGACACGTAACAATGCACGCTCGATCCATAATGTTTCTAGTACAATGTGACTAACTGATAAAGCCTTAAGTTTAATTGGTTGATAAGACATGGCTTACATACTCGTACGTTCCACTAAAATATGTGAGGTTTTTTGTAAGCATTGTATGGGTCCTTGCCATAATAAGATTTGCTTACAAATTAAGAGTTTCCACCAGCTCAGCCACGGGGTCGACAACTCCGTGGCTGAGATGGTCTAATACCCGGCTAGAACGCAGGAGGTTGCGGATTCATCTGCGCTGGGGGACAAATGTTTGCTTTATCTGCCAATATTTGTCTCGGGATTGGGTGTTTTATATGTATAATAAGTATATATATACAATACAAAATCTAGACTAGATGATGCTGTGTGTAGTGGGGTGCCGGCAGTAGAATGTGACCCCTCCTCTCATGCCCGTGGATGCAGTAAGAGCCTACTAAGAGATACCTCCGGAAGATGGGCAGCAGCGTCTTTCGGTGTATTGACATCCCGTACTGCGCTCGATAACTCGCCTGCCAAGAGTGGCGAGTATGGCAACAACCCGTTATGATCAGTACCTACTTGGATCTTCAAGTACATGAGGGAGGCCTTTGTCCAGCAGTGGATGTCCTACGGTTGTGATGATGATGATGAATTATCTGCAGTGACAAAAACGAAACCTCTGTAACAAAAGCGTTCCTGTTTTTTAGTTATTTGTCAAAAACTTAACCAATATTAACGAAACAAAATGTTGCAACAACATAGATGCAATAAGTGATTTTCATTTTATAACTACGCAAAATTTAGATGACCACCCAAAAATATTAAATTTAAACTGAAATCTATGTAATCTTCAAAATGTAAGAATGTGTCCTTTTAAGTCACTCATTTTTAGTACATAAATATCAGAGTAACATACGCAATTTCTTCTCAAAATATATAGTTTAATTCATTTATAATGATCAAGTTTGTACAAAAACACGTTACGAAGACAATTTTACGTAAGTAAACTACATTTTGTTATGTAACACGTAACTCACATTCTAATTAAAGTTAGGTGGTTTAAATGAGACAAACATAGTCTTCTTCTTTTTTGTTGGCGTGTCTTGCACACTTTAGCAGGTAAATTGATTTAACTTTGACTTCCGAGTCCATAAATCTTTTAGTAGTAGAACTTTTTGTGAAGAGTTCATCCGGGGAAGTACCACCATACCTATTCCTGCCGCCTAGCATTGCTGTGTTCCGGTTTGAAGGGTAAGGGCCAGTGAAATTACAGGCACATGATACCTAACATATATTATTAACATACATATAACCGGGTATTTATCGCGTAAATTACCTTTATTATTTCCCGACGTTTCGCTTGGATTGCACCAAGCATGTTTGTCCATGTGTTTCCCGGAAAGACTGATGTGATGGAGGTACCGCAGCAAAGCGAAGGCGTTTGTTGAACTACCCTCACTTGATCTTCATAAAAATTATTAGGGCCGGTTCCCACTGGGACAGCACACTACACTGACTGTATCCACATACTGAGTTGATTTTTCACGCCGAGTACACTTTGCTATCACTGGATTCCATGAGGCAGAGTCTGAAACCTAACATATACCTATTGCAGTAGTTATAGGCTTAACATCAGGTGGGCTTTCGCTTTGTCTCGTTTAGTCGTATCAAAAAACCGAAACTCTACACGCAGTGATATTTCGTAATATATCTACGTAAAACTGGCAGTTTTTTTTAAAGAGATGGTATATATGAATCTTTTAAAGCTCAGTTAGATAAATACATGTTGTCGATGAGTTTAGATAAAAAGTTATTATTAAACCAAAACCTAACAGAATGTCGGTTCATAAAACATAGATCCCTATCCGATCCGGTGATAAATAGTAGTTTGGAGGGCACATTGCACACATCGTGAAAAGTGGATCAATTCACGATGCCTCAGTCATGTGACTGCGAAGGCCAGGCTTTTGCCTTCTATTGCCAATTAAATGAATAGTTGTGGGTACAGTAAGCATCGTAACTAACTCTACTTGTTTATGGAATATCAAAATAATATTTGACGGTAATAGACAACTTAAAATTAACTATGAATTTAATTAAAAAACTGATGAACTTCGAGAGGCCTGTTATTAATAAATATTTTTTTCTTAATACAATTTTAAGTAGACTATGTCGTTTTTATATTTTTTAAAACTATATTAGACATGAATTGTTGCCGAGACTCGACCGGCATGCTGATTACGTATCTCGCGACGGGTTAGCAGCAGGCGTAAATATCGCGATCAACGCTGACAAACGTCCATTCTTTGCTTTTAGCTAATATTTTATTATATCTTAACCGTAGATGATAACCATGGGATAAAGAAATTTAACTCGACCGGCAGGTTGATGACGTACCTCGCGACAGGTTTGCAACGGGCGTAAAATCTCGCGTTAGGTTATCAACAGGCGTAAATCTCGCGATCATCGCTGTCAATGATGAGGTAAGTACATGTTTTCTTCTTCCATTCTCCTCATCACTCTTCTTATTGAGGGAGAAAGCTCATTTGCGCATTATTAACAGTTTTAATCAAATCTGTTAAATAAACTTCCTCGTCGCTAGAACCATTCATTTTAGGTTTTTCACTTGTTTTTAAGTGTCTTGATTGAGATGAAAATAGTATTTTATAGACCTTACGTAGGATGACCCATAGACGCCGCTTACTGTACCCATCGTACTACGCCTAACCTCAGAACTTTTCATCTTTAATTCATCTATTTATTGAGTTCGGCCGTGACTTGGATTCCGTTGAGTTGAGAATGGAAATTTGAAGTCATCCTGCATTCCTGACTTGCGAAGTATTATTACATTTCTTTCATTTGCCTTAAACTGAAAATATAAGGTATGGCAGGTATTTTATATCGTCAGAGCCTATGTTTTAATAATGACCAATTATATAATAACAAGCCGCAGCCCGCAGTTTCACCCGCGTAGTTCCCGTTCCCGTCTGAATTTCGAAAAATCCCTCCTTGATGCACCTCTAGGATACTCAAGGTATATGTGTGCCAGTTTAGGCTGTGCGTTGTCCGTCAGTCACTCAGTCAGTAACGGAAGAGTTTTATATGTATATATTGATAATAAAACACCAAGGTAGTGCTAAACTTGTCTTGCAACGGAAATGGAACCGGCAAGCTCTTATGATGTATCTTAGCGGTTTTACAGTTACTTCGCTGCGGAGGCTGTAGTTTTTTCTCGATCTTTACAAATACCAAAATGCTTGTAATCTTGTTGCAATTAATCGTACTTATCGGCTATCGCAACAATTTGGCAAGCGATAGATCCCGATTACAGAGTCGTGACGACACCGATCCGAGATGTTTAAGCGTTCTGCAACACTTGCAATGCCTACGGACGGATACTGCCAAACCGTGAAATGATTGGACCTAATTACATCATGAATTAGGAGTGATGCCACAATGGGATGACTGACCGATTATGTATCTACTTATTAATGCGAACATCATGATTGATGAAGTAATCCCTCACAAAGTGAGGTTGGATACCTTTCTCTTCCTCTCTGGACTCATGGACGTAAACTCAACAATCACTCCCTTCCCATTTATATCAGCTTCCACCAAATACATATGTACATGCATCTTTTCTTTTGCCTACATCTGCTCACGATTCCGTCAGAGATGCAAATATCATCAGTGTTAAAACGAAATCACAACAAGTGACATAAGTACAGGCTCATCCTAGTATGGTCACTAGTATCAATATATATAAAACTCTTCCGTTACTGACTGAGTGACTGACAGACAACGCACAGCCTAAACCACTGGACCTAGAGACTTGAAATTTGGCACACACATACCTTGAGTATCCTAGAGGTGCACTAAGGAGGGATTTTTGGAAATTCCCACGGGAACGGGAACTACGCGGGTGAAACTGCGGGGTGCGGCTAGTACTAGTATATGGGAATCCTTGTAAACCTCTCTACTTATTTATAAAATGAACCTGTGTGGACCTAGGTTCATATTTCAATTCATTATCCTTAGCCGTATCCAGCCTTGCTTGAAAATTGAAACAGATGGTCACCTCAGGCCAGAGACATTTTAAATTATCATCCCTGCTTGTCCCTCATAACAAAGATGCACAACAAAACATGTAGCACCACCTATGATGACTTTTGTAAATGCTTTAAATGTCACTCCATACAAAAGATTTCAACGCATTCCCACTTATCTACGTGGGTACTTAGGCTTGGCCGTATTTTAATAGTTTTGGTAAAATACTTTTCAATTGCTGAGTAGGTATGGCAACAACCACTTTATAATCTTGGAGATCTATGAAGCTCTTCCAACAGCAGCGACAGTAGTCCTACGGCTGATACGACTTTTAATTAGGATTGATGAATGTTAGCCTAACACGGGTTGAATAAATAAAATTAAAAATAGTTATTTTATAATTGCCGTGGGGTGCCTGCAGTAGAATTTTACCCCTCCTTTCATGCCCGTGGATGCAGTAAGAGCCTGCTAAGGGATACCACCTGAATATGAAAGTTAAAATATCTTTTAAAGGGCAATGTATACGCTTATACAACAAACTCCCAAGTGAGTTGCAGAAGTTATCATTGAATTAATTCAAAAACATTATCAAACGCAACCTGTGCAATAAAGCTTATTATAAAATATCAGATTACCTAGAGGACAAAACCACTTGGGACGGAATCTGCTCCAACTCCGTCAAACGTAACATAAGACAAAATAAAATTGTTAAATGATGACTGTAACGACCGAGTTAGGTTCTTCTGTTCACTTCTTTTCCTAACTCGCGTGTCATCTGAAGTGAACAGATTCAATTATGTGCTTTATTCTATTCATTTGTGTTGTTTTATTTCGTAATTTGTGACGCGTCAATAAGGTCCATGCGGCCGCACTGAATAAAGTATTTTTTTTATTCTTGATGGGCAGCAGCGTCTTTCGTGTATCAAAATCTGGTAAGTACGGCAACTACCCTTCATGAGGAGAGCCTTGTGATCAGTAGTGGACGTTTTATGGCTAAAATGATGGTGATGATGATGATGATTCTTTAATTTGTGAATAGTCGAAGATCACAGAATAAATAATTTCTTTTATATTGTGCTGAAGATAGTATTAAATAGTGGTTACACTAGATCTAAGGATGTCAATAGCTCTCTAGTACCTACCTAATAATAGTGTATTATATGACTGCTAATACACAGTTTTTCGTCATAAGCATATTGGTTGACGCCACCAGCGATTGATGATGCAGTTAGACTGTTCTTGAGACAAATTCAAGCTTCCCTCTCACTAAGCGTCTACGCAACTGCAGTACATGACGCAACAGAGACCATTCATTACTACTAAATCACATAGAAATACGCACAGCCGATATCATCTCGACCTTGAGCTAACTAACGCGTACCATCAAATCTGGTTCTTCTCATTATGATACAATGTAGGTACCTATGTACGTAACGTACAGTCACCTGCGATAATATGTAAATCTTATAACCGACACAGGAACTTGCCGCGTATTTTTTATAAGCGTCGACGCACTAACGAGGGGTGCTATAAGTATAACATATGTATGTTGATTACTTTAAAGTTATGTAGTAATAATGATTAGCAGAATGGATCGTTTTGGTTTAAGTGGTTTTACTTTGTATAAAATGTATTGTTATCGCGAAAGCATTTAAGCTTAACTTTGCCTAAAATAAACGTATTTAATTTTATTTTTTATAAAGAAAGATGTAAATTATAAACCTTAGTACAGACGCGTTTATAGTAAAGGATAACTCCAGATACCACTAAGCCGGCCAGACACAAGTGGTATCCTTTACTTTGAACGCGTCTGTACCATGGTCATACAGATTGTGCATGCACAAGAACCTCCTTAAGAGGGCCGTCCAATGCGAGAAGATGTGGCTTATTATTGACTTTTTGATGTTGATTGACATTTTTTTAATCAATTCAGCAATGTCGCTCAATCGAGTCATTTAAGGTCACAGCTCATATCATCCACCCGACACCGCCTTGCCTCGTGCGGTTAGCATACTGTCACTGTTATTATTATTTTATAGACTTCTATAGACATGCGCTCACTACATTAACTCTGTAGCGTAACTGGAGCGCTTCCATCGTAAGGTCGAGTGGAACAGTCAGTGACAACTCGCTGCTCGCATGCTTATCTTGCGTTGCTGCGCATTTCCCACGCACGGGTGGACCGCGCGCTGCCCGTGAGTGAAAATTATATATATTTTTTTTTTACTCTGCTGCTTGGCAATCTGTTCATAATAGCAAACAATAGTCCAAAGTGCTGTCTGAGGAACTCTGAATTTATGTCACTGGTCGAGAGATTTGTCCAATGATTCGTCTCTCAGTCTCTTTCTGTGTATCTTTCTGCTAGTCCCTGGATGCTATGACGCTTGAGTCGAGAGAATTTCAGGCTCCCCTGCCCTTGTAGTTGAGCTGCTAGTTCGTTTCTGTGTCTGGATAGTCTAGGTTGGTAGCTTTTGCTGTGTGGTTCTATTTCCTGTTTTACGGTTCTCAGTTTGATGTACATATACATAAATTTGTTACTGATATAGGGTGGTATATTAAAATTATATGAGTGACGTGACGGAAAAGAGAGACACCACGCTTTTTTATTCGATAACCGCACGAGGTTTACTAGTCGACCATGCGCCGTTCACCCGTGGACCACCTGTCGACAGCGGGTAGACGTCGAGCGTCGATGAGGTACTGGAGCCGTCCAGTGGCTCTAATAAGCTGTGACCATAATGTATTGATCATTATGATCCATCTCGTAGTCGATATCCGACTTGAAACATTTAACCAAATTTGGCACAGTTGTATTTTTATAACCTCACATGCAATCAGTGTAGAGCTCATTCAATCAATAGTCACAAACTGCAAACCAGTTAGATAGATGAGGAATTACCCGAAGAGCTCTAGTGATAATTCTAATAAATTATCTACCTATCTTCTATCTAGGTGCTCGGCACACCCGGCTAATTCCTCTAACAATGTCGTAGTCCCGTAGACATAAAGGTAGATCTGAAAAGCCCATTTAGGCAGACTATACTATTTATGGAATCTCCCTGCTAGACCACATATAAGGTATATTTTTAGTTTTAAAATTACAGGATTTTATCGCGTACCTTTTTTATTATTTTCCCGACGTTTCGAACACCTTTCAGCGTTCTTGGTCGCGGGAGGACTGACAGTCCTCCCGCGACCAAGAACGCTGAAAGGTGAAAATTTGCTGAAAGCTGAAAATTTTAAAACTAAAAATATGTTAACAAATCGCGAAAGTTTAACAAGTTACATATAAGGTAGGTAAATCAGCCGTAGGACGTAGACTGCTTTCATTGGCCTCCCTCATGGATCTCCAAGTACTAATCGATCATGAGGGTTGCTGCCATCACCACACTCGGAATACATAGGATATTGAAAACACGAAAGGCGCTGCTGCCCATCTACCGGTATCTCATAGCAGATTCTTAGTGCATTCACGGGCAAGAGAGGAGGGGTAACATTCTACTGCACCCCACTGCTAACCACATACCAAAAGTCTAATTAATTCAGTTGGTATAATTGATGAAGATTACTTTGGAGTTTTGTGTTTAACCTATAAATTGAACGGTTACGAAACCTTTAATATTTTGTCCGAAAACTTAGCACGTACATTCAATAGGTCTAGTAACTGTTACCGGTATGTTTTTCAGGGTGCGGCCTGTGGGTTGATTTAGTTCACATTCGGCACTGCATGTCGTAAGCAATGGTCACGACTCAGGTGCACGCTAATGAGTAAGCAATTCATAATGCAGATATATTAGCGCCTCGAGATAAATCAGATTAATTTGGTAGTAAGTTATGTTAGTATAATAAGGCTTTAAAGTTGTGAATGAACGGATACCTAATTGCAGAGAACTAATTAGATGACTATTACCATAGACAGAGGCTGTTATCATAGGTGATAACCAAAGAGTATCATAATATTTTTATTTTTGAAAAAATGATTTAAATTTTTGAAGCCACTCGTATCTTACCAACGATAAAGGTATATTATGTACGGACGTGCTGGAACGCATAACTTTAATTTATTCGGAAGGTTGAATTTATGTCAAAGTCGCTGTACAGGGCCTTCTGCAGTTTTTATTGATGGAATTTGCCCGTGGTATCATAATTCGCTTTTCACACCCAAGTGTCTTACAAAATATCTAGAAAGAAGAGATCTAGGCTTGATGTGAACCACATAATTTCTCGCGTCCTTTCTCGTGTGATCGGTCTAACCTAAGATGTATCACATCAAGTATTGTGTCAGTCATCCGATAACCACAACGCAAGATCTGTTTACTTTGAGCCTAGATAGAGATGTAATATCCAGCATTGTCTATTTATCTAATTCATTTAACATTTTATTGGCGTTGTTTCTCAGCTGAGAAAATAAAAATACAGTCTACAGATCCGCAAACAACTAGCCATAAAATAAAAAGACAAGACAAGATCCGCGAACAAGATCAACATAATGAAAAAATTAGATTGGATCATTGCATCTGTCAATATTGCGGTTTCGTCACGGTCGCCGAGTTTCGATTGTTTGATCGATGATCAACAGATCGTGGGCTATGTTGATACTTTGTTACAAGTCGTTACTACAACAGTAAGCCCGAGGGTAAAGTCGCCTACTGTAAAAGCAACCTTGTTTTGCTAATGATTTAGAATTTTAGATGATACGTGATATTCGACGACCTCCGTAGCGCAGTGATTTTATTAGTTTGCTCAGACGCAGAAGGTTGCGGGCACTTGCGGATTCGATCCCCGTTCTCAGTTTTTCAAAGCAACTACAAAAATGTATTAAGGCATTCTATTGACCATTTTCTATCTATAACGCTCTGCTTTCTTTGGGGCTTGATAGTGCTGTGTGATTGATCCGGAATTAATCTATATATATAAAATTCAAAGTCCTGACTGACTCACTGACTGACTGACTGATATAGGTACCAACGCAGAGCCTAAACCACTGGACCTAAAGACTTGAAATTTGGCACACATATGTATACCTTGAGTATCGTAGAGGTGCACTAAGAAGGGATTTTTCGAAATTCCCACGGGAATAAACGGGATTTATGTTTTCGAATTAAAGCGGCTCTGCATAAAAAGGGGATTTCACGTTTTATGACTTCCACGCGGACGAAGTCGCGGGCAAAAGCTAGTTGTTTATATAGGTATTATTTATCATAGATTTTATTAACAGGTTTGAATTTTAAGTACAATTTCGAAATGCTTTTTCCACGATCACCTATGATTGGATTTAATGAATCGGCAATCACCAAAATAACCAACTTTTAAACTAATATCCTCTATATTACAGGTTTGACTGGGCTTTAAAAACTTTCCAAAACTTTGAATGCAATTTGCCTACTTTCTTAGAATTAAATAATAAACACCGAGCTTTTATTTATTCCGCGATTAAGATAAAAATTTCCTAAATTCAATATTCAAAAGATAATAAATCTCTTCAGACAATCTGTATTGTAGACAATGTATGTATGCCTACATACATTGTCTACAATACAGATTGTCTACAAAAAAGCATTGATCTTCATATATCATTTCTTAAATTAGTAGTTCCGTTACATAGTCTAGTCTAGACGCATTGTGTAACAGAAAACTAATGATATGCATTGACCTAATACAAACTTGCTTTTCAGTTTATTTTAAAATTATTTACTTTTAGTGATTTATTGGGATATAATATCAATCAGATGTAAATGGCTACCTAATTAATTAATATGACTTTTGAGACGGTTATAAATAGAGTCAGCATACTTGGTACTCAAACGGTAAATATTCCAGGGGTAAGGGTAACATCCTCCTCTCATGCCCATGAATGCAGTCGCCGTGGGGTGCCGGCAGTAGAATGATACCCCTCCTGTAATGCCCATGGATGCAGTAAGAGCCTGCTAAGGGATACCTTCGGAAGATGGGCAGCAGCGTCTATCCGTGTATCAACATCCCATACTGCGCTCACCAACCCGCCTGCCAAGCGTGGTGAGAATGGCAACTACCCCTCATGAAGATCCATGAGGGAGGCCTGTGTTCATCAGTGGACGTTTCATGGCTGAAATGATGAAGGGTAACATCGTGAGGAAACATGGAGGAAACCCGCTGGTTAGTTAGCTTCAGACGTATCAACATGTTTTTTTTCCTTTGAATAAAGCCAACTAAGCTCGAAAATATGGTAGGTACTGGTGCTGGGCAAGCCTTATCCGTCTAATAATGTCCCAGTCACTGCAACGTCCCGTACCTGAAGCACGAATACGACCGACGTTGTATAAATCATCTAATTTATTAGCACGCCTTGTACCGAATTAAACCAAAATGGAAATCTGTGTTCTATGTCGAGCCATAAGTTAAGTTAATTTACGTGTCTGAATACGAACAGGGATCTCTATATTTGAATCAATCGTCTAGACTCGCATGACATTTCCGTTCGACATATCATCGTTCGCCAAGCGATCCAAAAATAGAGCCCTAGTTCCTCATTCAGAGGTGGCAGTCCATCACTTTACAATAATAGGTACTAATTGACTTGTCATTCAGTGTTCGTCCTAAAAGATATAGTAGTAACCAGAGACATAGAATTGATTGACTAACGTGTAGTATCTTAATTCTTCCATAACTTTACAAACAATACGTTTTTGTAGGTATTTATTTATTTATTTATTAGGACCACCAACAAGAGATACACAGATTCAACACAATTTAAAACTTAGGGACTAAGGGCTATACTATATACTATACTACTACTGTTATCTTGATAACAGGATTGTTTCTCTTGTCAGTCAATCGGCTCAGCGATAGGTAGGTATTGATATATTGACAGCTTGATGTATTTTGTTGCAATTTACATATTATCCGCTAAAGTTACAATAGCCCCGAGTGATAGTAATTGCAACACCGGTCATAGAGCTAGTGTATCGGTGTAAGAGCTAGTGGTTGTTTTCTTATGATAACAAACCCAAAGGAATAGGTAAGCCCACCTATCTGATCTGAACAGCTAGTAGGATCCCTTATGCTTTTCTTTTTATTTCTAGGGCTTCTATTTGCCAGTTTGTGCAATGAGCCTTGTTCGTCCCGCCATTATCGCCTGGGACGACTACGACACTTTTATAGATAGTTATAGTACTTACAATAATTCAAACGTACCCTTTAAAGTATAGCTTTAGCCTGATCTAGATGAGGTTCATCTTTTCATGAGGCTGAAGTTTCGTCATAATCTCTAACATACACTAGGCAGGTTGAAGATGGCGGTGTAAATTATACACAACGGAAAACGTTAGATAAGTACCTTTTGTATTCACTTAAGTACTTCAGACGCCAGGCTGTTTAAGTTTCGATACTTTTAATGTTACTTGGATAAACTAGATCGGAACAATACTCTAATACCTAATTATCTACTTTGCCGGAGTGTCACACTCAACAAATTCAAGAGTGTGGGTAGGTAGAATGTAAGACCTACTCTACATCATAAGCTCCCTGGCTACACAATAAGCCGCGGTGTAACACTGGCTGGGTGACAACTGGATTAGAGATTCTGTGTCAAGTTTAGACTAACTATCGAGATAATTGAGGCATTTAATTAATACTGGCTTACCAACAGTGGACTAGTTTGAGAAGCCCTGACCAATTTCGACGATCAGGTTTTATCGGTTACACCCTAAATTGCCGCGAGGATCTATTCAATTCATTACATACCTAAATGTTTATTGTTGTATTTTGCTTTGTATATAGCGGACTAAGCTAAGAAGATGGTTTGATGCTGGGCAAGCAAAATTTGCAGTTGCTGACGTTGTATAATATTATAGAAAATTAAACGAACTTCTTTAAGTGAAGTTCGATCGTAGTTAAGTTAAAGAAATAAACTATTTTGTAATTGTATCATTATAATATTTAAATAATGATTTGATTTATGAGGAGAGGCATGAGTAATACGGAAGACCAGCGCTGTGGTACGACTCGTTCTGCCACAGCACATGCGGAGTAGTGACCATTTTTGTCACTAGTTTTAAAACCGAATTGATGATTTTTTTTATTTAATTGTAAAAATGTGACAAAATAAATGTTTCTTTATCTTAATCTTAGACCATCGGTAAATTTTAACAAAAAGACTGAATGTCTGTACGGGAGGAAGGTACCAAAAATTCATTATATTTTCAGCTTTTTTTGTAGCGTTTGTTGTCTCAGAGTTGTTATTTTATATATCCATGCAAACAAAATATCAGCTTTCTAGGACCAGTGACGGACGGACAGACAGACAGACAAAGCGAAACTATTAGTTTTTCTTGTTTTACTACAAAACCCTTAAAAGAGTAGCGCGTTTTGTATACGGGCATTAGTGAATCCATTCCATAACACATTTTTCTCATCCCACCATACCTTAGTCACTATTAACCTAGACTTTTCAATTGAAATATCAAAAAAGCACTTTTTGTTGCTTAGTTAACTATGGCTATCTTTGGCGCATGTTACCACGCTGTGCATATATCCCAATTCTAAATATGGCCATTACTTCAATGTTCCTTCGAGATAACCTTTTAATGTAACCGAGTTCGTGAATTCAATTTCGCAAGACTTCGAACCTCTGATTTTTATGTAAGTACTCGTAGTTTTTTTCGCTTCTGATTCAATGAATATTTCATAATCATCGTTTTCTGTGAGTAGGTAGGTACTTAATATATAAGTACTTACCTATCCAGTTTTTTGTTTTTGTATTGGCCGAGTGGTATCATTACCCCTTATACGAGATAAATATGGAGTAGTCACCAGGCGGACCTTCCCCGCTGTAAATCCTATTCGCCAAAAATCTAACGGGTTTATGAAAACTAATTCAATAATCGATTTCCCAGTCACAGAACCGCTTTTGCGGTGTGATAAGCTCTTGGGAAAATACCTGTTTGTGCTGTTAGCGGATGCAAAAAGAAATTCAATGCCTCAAATCTACAAAAAGGTGGAATAGCATTTCACCTGTATGTATAATTTTGTTGAAATAGTAACCAATTTCGTACATTTACAAATGTTTTTCGTTATTTGAGATCGAGAACATTTAATAAAAAATATTCGATTGTAAAAAGAATCGAGACGTTTGAGGGATGAGATTTTTCTTTCCATCGATATCGATGAAACAATTTTGTTACCGTATTAATTACATAACAAAATTGTTATACGTTAGTCTTTTTTAAACTTTCGCGATCACAACACATTACTACTATGATGTATATTGGATTATCGGGTATTCATCGCGTAAATTGGTACAGTACAGATGTTGGATAGAAACACCAATACGTTAAAATTTCAAAAGTCACGTGTGCGTAATAGTTTTTTAAGGTCTAATGTTGACGAAAAATGGCCGCCAACATGGCTAGCCAAATAAATATAATTTATAAATTAACTTGACACTGGCGGAATTATGTTAAACCAAACACGAAAAGCCATAAAATAAAAAGACAAGACAAGGTCTAATGTCAGTTTTTTGCATATCTCTCTTTAACGAAATTTATATCAGAGGAATATAGCCATACAAAGTTGTAGCTCATGTAAAATATACCTACAATTATGTAATTGAGAGTCTTAGAAAATAAATAAATAAATAATGTTCGGTTTTCCCGCTAAGAGAAATACTAAAAATAAATGAAGTCGTATTCCACTTGCCAAAAAAAAAAACACCTAAAAACTTCAGAGGTGGTGAGCACATTTGTTCTTATTACTTTATGGAATTATTTTTCTCCAATATTTCTGAAATAGTGACATATTGTGTTCCTTATTACATGAGCTACAATTTTGTGACACATATTTTTGTTATTAAATTTACCATTTACGAGAGAAATTAAAAAACACGATAATTTTGACGTTTGACCATGAATAACTTTTTTAAACAAGTGGGATTTGTAGGACTTTTGTGTGACGACCTCTGTGGCGCAGCGGGCGAAGGTTTCCTGCGACGCAAGAGGTTGCGAGTTCGATTCCCGCCTCGGAAAAAATGTTTCGATGGCCATCTGTGGTCTTTCTTATCACCTCAGTTCCACTTCACCAAATCATACTTTCTGAATGCAAATGCATAATATTTAGCAAAATATGCTAAATTATTTTAACAATATTTGGAAAGTTCCCTTCCTCGTGGATCCCATTTTTAAAAACTCATCAGACATGAGTTTTTATAAAGTGGGATCAAAATTTGAAGTGTATCTATTCGAATCCAAATAGAATTTTCTAAATAAGTTGACAAAAGACGGAGTTCTAAGGTAACATAAATTAAAAAAAAAGGTTTTTCATACGATTTTCACCCATCGCGCGGCAGAATGATTCGACCAGTATTTCCTGTTACTGAATTTGATAATCATCATTTCAGCCATAAAACATACCTACTGAAGACAGGCCTCCCGCATGAATCTCCATATAGTATAAAGGAGGTGAACAGTGCTGGATTTATCAATAGGATGAGTAGGCTGGAGCCTAGAGCAACAACATTTATGGGGCTGCATATTTAGAAAATTTATTTTCAGTTTTTGAATAATACCTACTAAATTAATAACGGGAAAGAGTTGATCCAATGAGAACGATAGAGCACAAATAATTAAGTTGCAATTTCATTGTTTCTAACTTCTTAGGTCATTAGGGGCATTATGTCCACCAATTGTACCCTTATTTAAGTTTGTGTGCAATAAAGTATTAAATAAATAAATAATA
Source organism: Pasiphila rectangulata (assembly GCA_963082625.1). Taxonomy (NCBI): domain Eukaryota; kingdom Metazoa; phylum Arthropoda; class Insecta; order Lepidoptera; family Geometridae; genus Pasiphila; species Pasiphila rectangulata. The sequence goes on from OY720244.1 coordinate 14,816,129, forward strand.
TGTAATAGCCTACTAACTGGCGTCAAATTCGTTAATCCCCCATTGGGGTGAAGTATAACATTGACAGGAAACTGCAGCTAAAACTGCTTCAGACGTAAGTATTGATCTCTTATTTTCACTGAATATCTACGGCCAACTAACATTATCGTACCTACTGTCGTAGGTACTGGGCAAGTTCATTTTAAAATGTCCCAGGCAGTGTACATTAAAGCATAATAATTGTTATATATGCATCACCTGTAAGATTAAAATAAGTAAAAAGCCAATTTACTATAACATTCGACGACCTCTGTGGCGCAGCAGGTGAAGGTCCGCCTGCGACGCAAGGGGTTGCGGGTTCGATTCCCGCCTCGGGACAAATGTCTGTACGATCTGCAGATATTTGTTCAGGGTGTTCTGGGTGTTTTTCTATATATAATAAAAATATCTATCTATGTAGTATAATGTATTAAGTATATCAGTCATCTAGTACCCATAACACAAGCTCTGCTTAGCTTGGGGCTAGAATATGTTGTGTGATTTGTCCAGCATTATTTATTTATTTATTATTTATCACCTACCTACTTATTAGTACTTACGGGGTAATTAAGTTTGAGATATTATACAAACTTACAAGATTGTAAAATGAAAAATAAGTAACCACCAACACCATCTATCTTGTAAATGGCTCAACTAATTTCTATGCAACTTTCAGTTTTGCATTCTACACGTCGTTCTACTTTTTAAGAGCTACAGACTGATAGACAGACAAACAGACTGGGGTTAAAATGTAATTAAATACTTTTAAACGCTTTCGACATGAAATTAATCGACGAAAGATTGTGGTTATTTGGTAACCCGAGTCCTGGCATTGACTATTTGATTGGATACCTATGTTGAATAATAAATCAATGGGTAGATAATATACGTGGTGGGTACATTGCAAGTGCAACACATGCTTAAGATAGTTTGCGAGCTCACGACCGGATGTCGGATACTTACTATATCTATCGTATCTAATCTACTTACCTACTTATGTATACTAATAATAATACTATGTTGTTTGCCCCGAACTTACAAGAAGCGAGATTTACTTCTTTTAATTCCCATTGAATTTGAACTTCATTTCACGTAGTGATTTTGTCTGGATTGCTGGTATTCTCCAAAACTTTTTGAAATTATAATGTGCTGTGACCTCGGAATATATTTTCTCCTATGATATGCCCTAATGGAGAATGTACAAATGCATTACATATACAATAAGTGTAGTGGAGAGGTTAATCAAGACGCAGGTTCCTTTTGGAAAAGACTCGTGTTGGTTGCAACACGATGGCTTCCTTGCACACAACGTCTGAGAAGTCCGCGTGGGTTTGCACGGTTGTTGAACAGGCGCAGGCGCCAGAGAAATATTCAATGCCCATAATGATCACTAGACCGACCATTGATATAAAATATCAATGCACCAGACACTAACTTACTGGATTTCTTCTAATGCACGTAAAGGTCCTCATTTTATAATTTCAATACCTACTATTAAAAGAAAAATAAACCTTTCGCCACAGGAAAATTGTTCATGAAGAATTTGTTAATTTTAAAGGTTATGAAAAGAAAATTAATTTCATTGTAAAAAAGTGTGAGGTGCTTTTTATCATATTTCTATACTAACTCTACGTTTACAAATAACTATTATTTATATATTTACAGCAATCAATATCGAGCACCACACGCTTTTTACAATGAAATTAATTTTCTTTTCATAACCTTTATTTTTATTTCAGAATTTTTGAAAATTATTGAAACAAGTTAGTGTGCTTTTTATAACAAATGAATAAAATATAAATTAAAAGTTATTTTCTGATTTTTAGTTCTATTTTCTAATAAAGCGTGTATTTTTAGTTTTTTAATTTATAATTTAATTTTAGCTTTTTAGTTCAATTTGCTATAAAACCGTCTTCTGTACTGTACAGTACAGTAAAGAACAGGACAGTACTGTCCTTACAGTTAAGTACAGTACAGTTAAGTACAGTACAGTACAGTAAAGTACAGTACAGTACCATCATAATAGCGTGGCGACGCGTCGCCACGGCATGCGTCGCCAGAAAACGGCATGCGTTGCCACGCCAGAAATCGGTTCTACGTGCGGCTACAGATGTTTCACATCAATAAAATCCCTAATCCTGGCGATCCTAATCAGGATAATGAGATAAGCTTATCAAAATATTGTATTGTCGGCGGTCGTTGATAAGTCTACAACGTTTAAAGTGAATCTGATCGCTTAAAGTGGGCCAAAATCGAGCCACAACGAGTCAGTTACAAACAAGCAAACATACAGGTGAAACTAATAAAACCGTGTTAAAAAGGAAAAATGAATAGCTTGTTTTAAGGAAAAAAAACGTCTTGAATTAAAAACAAAAACAGATAAGTATTTTAAGTACGGTGAGCGCATATGGGAAGTATCAAGTACATTGGAATGCACGCACGCTTTGCACCGCACCCATCGTCATTATCGCTAATGGTGTCGACGAAAAATTATTGGCAGCCAGCAATAGCTTCCACTTTAAATACTGCTCGCATTTTTAACATCGCTATTTCGGTATGCAGGAACATGTTGATTTCATACCATATAATTAATCTATAACGGACGTAGGAACTTAGTAACTTCTAAGTAAATTAAGGGCAATTGTAAATTGACGCAAATTGGGGTCATCACCAATTTGTCCTGGATTCAGAACAGGCTTTAATCGGACCGATGTTGGTGATGATGATGCATAAAAAATGTTTGAGTTACTTTGTGACAAGACAGCGCTGAGAAAAAGAACAAGATTAAAATAAATTTTACTACTGCCTCCTTCTCGTATCACGAAACTAAAATGGAGCTGGGCAGGACAACTAGCTAGCACGGAAACATCACGACAGGAGAAGGCGTCAACTGAACGGTGTCCAAGAACTGGGTACAGAAGTGTCGGCCGTCCGGCTGCAAGATGGGCAGACGATATAACAAGCGTCTTGGGACAAACTTGGATGAGGTTAGCACCTAGGTTAGTAGTTGCACAAAAAGGCGGAGGTCTATACCCAGCAGTGGGTAAAGTCAGGTTGCGATGATGATGTACCTATTTAAAATGGAGTTTAGATACATAAGTACCAACTTACACTTTTTATCAGTTTCAAAAAATCGTGCAAAGCCGCGAGCACGCAGCTTGTATAACATAGGCTTTAGAATTATTACATCGGTTTTTATAGGTATATAGGTTTTTTTTTTAATTTAAATTTTATAAGCCATTATAAATGCAAATATTAAGCTTAATATTTTTAGTTTATACACATAGTCAAGTCTCGATCTCTACTTTTAACAAGCATTGGTACGGGGGTACCAGAAAAGGGATCGAAGGCCTCAAAAGGTCAAAAATGGCATTTTTGGACGTTTTCGGCCATTTAGACTTTTATTTTTTTGGTGGCCTTTTGAGGTCACAATAACTCCGGTCCATGTGACCATTTTGGTGACCCTAGGGTCACCAAAATCAATCAGTCACCTTCTTTCATTAAGACGGTGGTAACAAAAAAGGTTAGATGTAAATCGGTCAACGCGTTCGGTTATCGTCAAATACACAGACAGACAGACAAACAGCGCTATGCATATTAGGGGGCTTTGCCCCCCAAAAACCTTTTTATATATATATATGTTTGACCTAAGTATATGGTAAACATTTTAACACAGTAGGATCTTGATCTTAACTTTTAGACTGAGTTTTAGTTGAATTAATTTTGTGCAAGCTATGGCTTCCTATACTTAATTAAAAAAACACACACCTGTATTACGATTTAGATTATCTCATTTTAAGTTATAATTGTGATTCTTTAATTGTATGTCCTAAAATAAATAAATAGGTATACTTATAGTAGGTTTACCATATTTTGCGAGTGATTTCTTTCTTGGCGCGCACTGTAGGAGACAAATCACGCGAAAAGTACAAGCGAAACTCTATTTTACCGGAAAATTCGCGCTATACCAAACTAATCAAATTACACCACGATTGATTAGTTTCGTTTAGATAACCTCCCTGTACAAACCGCGAAGACGTTCCGATCTATTTGACATCGAAGAAGCGCCAACTTATTGTTACTTATCACCGCCGTGTTTTATTTTTATTTGGCCAGAGCATACAGACTTCTTTAGTCTTGTAGAAATCGTACGTTGATGACTGTACGAAGTATCTTCTTAAAACCCAAGATTAACATATTTCCTTTTCCTCTCTCGGTCGTCATCTCACCACTCACTTTCATTGTCATATCCACAATCCATCCATCGCTTCTTTGGTCATTTCGTCCACATTAATTACTAGCATTTGTTTTCTCTAATACAATGGCTGTATTCGATTCGTCCGTCCCAAACACATGACCATACCATGACAACCTCTTACCTACTCTTTACTAATAACGGATATGTAGGTAGTCTCCACAAAACTTATTAATTACAATGTGTGAGAGGAAATACTTATTGCATCTCTATACTTGTGTGCGTGCTGCAACTTTACTGGAACCATGGAATAATCTGCGCACTGACAAGTCAACTAATCGGGCGATCAGTGGAGCTGTAGGCATTGTAAGGCGGGAGCGTGCTTCTTGTTTCGGCGACACGTCCGCTCTGTCGCGCGCTCGGAACACTAATGCACTAGTTGTCCGATAGATGATAGATCCAGCTTTTTTTCCTAGTGATACCTTTTGTGTCTAGCCGGTGACTGAACAAATGTGAACACTATTTGTATGTCCGAGTAAACGCTGTGGAGGGGCGTGCATTTTTAGAATAGTTTATCTCTACCTCCTTTTTTTTCAAAGGGCCCTTTGCCCTCCTCCCAAATCTTTCCACTTGTCCCTACCAAGAGCAACAGGTATTTATTTATTTAATCCTTTGTGCACAAAACAACAATGTACAGATGATAACTTAATGCTAATTGCATTCTCTACCCATATATCCCACCTACCTCTCCCGACTTTCCACTTTATATTTGATGACCCCAGTTGTTGAGCTAGCCCATCTCTCCAAACTCTAATCCTTCCTTTTTTATACTACTAAATAACGAGACAAACAGAGAGCCCACCTGATGTTAACCTCTGCCTATAACAATTGCATTACCGCGGTGATCACGTTCACTAAGCACGTGACCATTGCATTGCGCCCGTCACCCTGAGACATAGAATTGTAAGGTCTCATGTGCCCCCTCACTCAATCAATCCGTAGGATATTAGTGTTCTGTTCTTCAAACCGGAACACAGCAATGCAGACATTACTGCTTGGCGGCAGAAATAGGTATGATGGTAGTTCTCCACCGGATGAACTCTTCACAAAAAGTTTTACTACTACTAGGTAATCATCATCATCATATCAGCCGTAGGACGTCCACTGGTGGACAAAGGCCTCCCTCATTGATCTCCAAGTACTGCGGTTGGAAGCCGTCTGTCCACCGCCGACCAGCAGTTCTCACCAAGTCGTCTGCGCATCTCGTAGGTCCTACGCTGCGCTTGCCGATCCGTGGCCTCCATTCGAGAACTTTGCGGTCCCATCGGCCATCTGTTCTGCGCGCTATATGGCCTGCCCATTGCCACTTCAACATGCTAATCCGTTTGGCTATGTCGGTGACCCGAGTTCTTCTACGTATCTCCCTCATTTCTGATTCGATCCCGTAGAGAAACCCCGAGCATAGCCCTCTCCATAGCTCGTACTACTAGGTATCTACTGTTAAATTCGCTCATTAGGTTCAGATAAATACTGATTTGTTTTGCAACCGGTTGGCGACGACTAGCCACCGTGAAATTGGCGATTTGGCGTTTTACAAATTGCAAATTATTATGTTACACTGACGGATCTATCAACCGATTACGAAAATTGAAATCTGATTGGCTGCATACTCTACTGACACTTATTTTCATTTTGCATTCAGGTTATCTTTGATTAGGTAAGTGAAATTAATCTCATTTATAGTGTAAATTACTTAATCTGTGGTTTTATGTTGAGAAGGTACATTATTATGAACGTGCAGGTACCGGTATAGGATGTAGTAAGCTATCCATATAATTTATGTAGGTAATAAACATATTATTATGCTATTGCTGACCTATTCTGTAGACCTGTAAAAGAGAAACAATTCCAACATTACATTGTTTTTCTATATCTCAAGCGGATTATTCAGCGTTTGCAATAATAACTTCCGGTCAGCTTGATTTTTAACCCCCGACAAAAAAGAGGGGTGTTATAAGTTTGATTGCTATGTGTCTGTCTGTGGCACCGTAGCTCTTGAACGAGTGGACCGATTTGCATGTAGTTCTTTTTTATTTAAAAGCTGGTTTTCCGGCGGTGGTTCTTACATGTGTTATCAAAAACTGTTAAAAAGTTTACAAGATATGGGGGGGGGGGTGAAAGAGGGGATGAATAATCGCATGTTTCCAAATATAAATAAATAAATAATGCTGGACTAATCACACAGCATCATCTAGCCCCAAGCTAAGCAGAGCTGTTGTGTTATGGGTACTAGATGACTGATATACTTAATACATTATACTACATAGATTTTTATTATATATAGAAAAACACCCAGAACACCCTGAACAAATATCTGCAGATCGTACAGACATTTGTCCCGAGGTGGGAATCGAACCCGCAACCCCTTGCGTCGCAGGCGGACCTTCACCCGCTGCGCCACAGAGCTCGTCAATATACCCGAGTTTGGTATCAAATGAAAGAAAATGATGTGTAGAATGCAAAAATTATATAGAAATCGGTTGAGCCATTCGTGAGATATGGGTATTGAAGGTAGGGGTGAACAATCGATTTTTTTCAAATATACCCCAATGTGGTATCAAATGATAGATATGATGTGTAGACTGCAAAACTGAGAGAACACATTACAAAATAAGTAATGTGTACCCTCGAGGTTACTTATTTTTTTTAATATTACTTGTTCCTGACTTAAACAAATCCAATAAGCGTGGGTACAATGCCCCATTAAAATTTTTGTGAGACTAATTGCTTTGTCATCCCTCGCGAGTCCATTCTCATGCGTGTTTCTCGTGCGATCGGTCAAAATCATAAGGCGGTGATGCCTATAATAATGTTTAACATTAATAAAAAATAATAATTTTGATATAGATATATTTATTTTATTTGTGAAGGCACACAGGAACTATTGCTATGAATATCTCACTTTATACTTATTCATTACTTACATACTTAATAATAAAAATGGTAATTGATTTTATCATATTAATAGCAACACAACAACATACTAATATAAAACTTATTACCAAATGGGTACTTTTTTATAAGATTCAATAAGATAGCGCTACTAATTTGTGATGTAACACATCTAGATCACAGAATGTCACTAAAGTTGAAACCTAATCATAGATGGCGCTTTATGTACACATCAATAAGCTCATAGAATTTATTAAACTATTGCGTTTTGAAAACAAGGATATTATTTGTTTAGAACAATATTTTAAAACGAATTATTATGTAGACTCTGCCCTGGGGTATCCCATACTGCGCTAGCCAATTTGGTTGCCAAACGTGGTGAGTTGGCAACATTATACATTGTATATAGCACGTGGTGCACGACATTTGTCGCTTTAAGGAAGATCCAGACGCTAGGCTGGGCGGCAATCAGTTCCGTGTCGCATGCGCTACCACTGGCTGATGTTATGAGGATTCTCGCACGCACACTTTGCGTTTAGCCTGGTACGCTTCGACATGTGTTCCTTCTCTGGGAGTCAAGGTGAGTTGTATATAGCTTGGTATGCCTCCAGTTGGGTTCCTTCGCCACGACTGAGGTTGAGTCGGCGACTTGCTTTGAGAAAGACGCAGACGCCGGGCCGGGCGACTATCGGCTATATGTCGCATTTTACCGACTACTGTCTGATGTTATGAGGATCAAGATACGACTTTGTGGTCACTACTTTAAATTGGTCTTTAATGTTAAAATTCTGTTAGTTGGTTATCTAAAGTGAACAAATTCAATATGTGCTTTATTGAATTTAAATGTGTCTTATTCTTCTTATGTAAATTGACTATTCTACGTAGCGTTTTGCTCTGTTGAATAAACACTTATTTGATTTTTGACTTTGATTTTTGATTCAAAATGAACTGATTAAGATCGCATCACAGTAATAGCCCTAGCTCCATGGGCATTTAGTCTACTATTCAATCGTGTTGGTCAATCATTGGTTTTAAAACAAGACCAGTGAGGAACAATCGCAATATTTTCAGAATGCCATTCTGACAATATTACGATTGTCACCAACTGTAGTTTCCAATATACTTGCCCTACACATTGCATATCGCCTGGTAGGGTTAGGTATGTGTTCCTTCGCTAGAAGGAAGCACACGCTGGGCCGGGCAACAGTCGATGCATGCTTTGAATTTCCACTACCTAATCAATATATATAAAACTCTTCCGTTACTGACTGAGTGACTGACAGACAACGCACAGCCTAAACCACTCGACCTAGAGACTTGAAATTTGGCACACATATACCTTGAGAATCCTAGAGGTGCACTAAGAAGGGATTTTTCGAAATTCCCACGGGAACGGGAACTACGCGGGTGAAACTGCGGGGTGCAGCTAGTAAATAATAATGTTTGAAATGTCGCTATTGTTCTGTGTTCCCTTACTTATTAATCTTCTAACTGGCATTACACGTTGCATATCGCCTGGTAGGCCGTCAGATGGGTTCCGTCGCTGGGGGTCAGGGTGAGCTGGCGACTCGCTTTGAGGAAGATGCAGACGCCGGGACGGGCGGCGATCGGCTCCGTGTCGCATGCGGTGCCGCCGCCCGACGTGATGAGGATGAGGCTTGGGCTGGCACGGTTGATCGTGTTGTAGGAGTCGCCGTTTTCAACCTGTGGACAATAAATCTATTCAACGGCATAGATAACTTATCGTAACCAATTTCGTATATATAATTTTGATTCAAAAGTTTGCATTACTTGCGAAGCCGTTTTAAACCAACGTGGTGTTAATGTAATATATCTCAATAAGTTTTTTTAACATCTTGAATGGTTCTTAAATAATATATCTGACCTTTAAACGAGAGGAATTAAATTATATATAATTTCAATCAATATCTCATGAGTTATAGCGAAATTAAAAGTCTCGCGCAACAAAATACGAGTGTTCGTTCAAACGTACGACAACTTTTAGCATTGCAGCAACGTTGTTTCGTAGGTACAGTACTTTGGAAAACCATATTTTTAAATTCTTCATACAAGATGGCCGATGATTGGTACATCCGTACACCTGTGCGAAGCAGGGGCGGGTCGCTAGTAAATGTATAAATAGCATGTATAGCTAGCTTCTGCCTACAAATTAGATAAAAAAAAGTTTCAGCTTGATGTCATTGGTAGTGATCGCTTATAGAGGTAACATACCTACATCCAGACAAACTTTCTATAATATTAGTGAGATTTCATAGGGGAACCATCACCTATCAAACCAGTCAATTTATGAACAGGTAGTTGGGTTATGTGAAAGACGATATGAGTGAGAAAGGAATAAAACAAAAATACTTAACATTTGTTTATTTTACGCAAACAAACAAGAAATAGCAAATACACAAAATATATACTATTTTGTGTACTTGGAAAATAGAGGAGTGTGAGTCTATAAGATGTCCGACAAAGGGCAGTCAAAGAGGAGGCGTTGTGCCGACCCCGCGTAATGACAAGAGTAGGGAAACAATGAAAACCACCAAATTTATCATGCTTCATCAATCAGCAGGTACTCTCGATAAAAGAGACCGCAATAGTAGTGTTCTGTGTTATCGTACTCACGATAAAACAGACCACATTTTTTGTGGTTAATGATTACAATAGTTATTAGTTTCCTGCTACATTATCAGCTTGCTGTTTTGTGATCACGATATACATAGTTTTTTTAAACTTTCGATCACAACACATATTTAACCTGGTATTAATCACGTTATTTACCTTTATTATTGCCCGACGATTCGACAGGATTGCACCCATCGTGATTCCGGTAAGACAGTCTTCCCGGTATCAACATCCCAAACTGCCCTCACCAACCCGCCTGCCAAGCGTGGTGAGTATAACAACCACCCCTCATGGAGATCCGTGAGGGAGGCCTGTGTTCATTCGTAGACGTATTACGGTAAAAAAGGTAATGATGTAAAAAGAAAGATGCAGTGTCTGCTCTCATAGTATATGGCCGTTGGGACAGACTGATTCTTGAGTATCGTTTGGTACCGCATGTTGGCAAAAGTAGAGTAGAGCGCCCTGTAGCTAGGTGGGGCGATGATATTCGTAAGACAGCGGGCAGAAATTGGAGGAGAGCCGAAGATCGATTTTAGTGGCGTGCCATGGGAGAGGCCTTTAACCCACAGAGGGCTGACACGTGCTGATGATGATTAAAAAAGCCCCGTAACCCGTAACAGTGGGCAGGTCACATAATGTAAATGTAATAAATCATATTATAATCTTGACGATTAGCTGATGATTTTAATTACATTTGAAATGTATAATAAAATTTATAGTTATAGTTATGTTATACCTAGTCCATCATGATGTGTATGTATAATTATTTTTCTATTTCTATTGATGTTTTTTACGTGTAATTGACCTTTCCAAGTGTACTGTGTATGTATCTTAATGGAATAAATATATCTGAATCTGAATGCCTCAGGACCGATGGCCGATCGGGCAGACTGATTCTTGGGTGGAGCCCGCGTGTTTGCAAACGTATTATTAAGCGCCCTGTAGCTAGATGGAACGATGATCTTTGTAGGACAGCGGGCAGGAATTGGAGAAGTGCTGAAGGTCGAGCTTACTGGAACTGCTTACTTCGTGTCATAAGGCCAGCAGAAGACTGACACAGGCTGATGGTAATTTAAAGAAGCCTTACCCGTATTTTAGCCACTGCGAAGTCAGGCACAGGCGGCCGCCACACGCAACAGTTCTCGTCTTCTAGCTGAGGGTTGAACAGCAGCTGATCCGTGGCGTAGCTACTGTAGTCAAGCATTGACACTAGCGTGGGCACGTCGATGTGCTTTGGAGTGAGGCCGGCGCGGACCACGTTGTCGGAGCACGCCATACATTCTATGCAATCTGTTGAAGAACATATATTTATGTTTCGAATTTATGGCCTCAAGGCAGACCACCTCCCAGATGGCCGGACGATATGGTCAGTGGTTAAGGCTGGAACGGACCGTTTAAATTGGCGTGTTAATTATAGAGGAGGCCTACAGTATGACATATATGGGACATAATAGTAATCGTAAATAAATATATAATATATACATGTCAACGCAACAAATAATATACTTTTAACTAATAGAGTAACCAAATATTTGGCCTACGGCGGGTCCTAGACCTACAACGAGACGACTTTACTGCGTCACAGAGGAAGCTGTGTCTATGTTTTGTAATTGCAAATTATGGAAATAAATGAATGAGTTTCTGCGTTTCTTATAAATAGGAACAATCATCCACACCCTCATAATCAGTACTTGGAGATCCATGAGGGGGTCTATGTCCAGCAGTGGACGTCCTATGACTGTGATGATGATGATCCACAGCCTATAGGCGTCTGCTGGGTAACCTCCTTTTGTTAACAAGTATTGGTACGGGGGTACCAGACAAGGGGGTGAAGGCCTCATAAAGTCACCAAAGGTCAAAAATGTCATTTTTGGGTTTTTTGACGTTTTCGACCATTTGAAGACTTATTTTTTTAGGTGACCTTTTGAGGTCAAAATAACTCCGGTCCCTGTGACCCTAGGGTCACCAAAATCAATCAGTCACCTTCTCTCATAAAGACGGTGCTAACAAAAAAGATTTCATGTAAATCGGTCAACGCTTTCGATTGTAATCGTCAAATACACAGACAGACGGACGGACAGACAGACAGACAGACAGCGCTATGCATATTAGGGGACTTATAATAACAAGCCAATCCTGTGATGTGCCAGAGATATAATAACCTTGCAGGCTGTGTCAAGTTTACCTCCACTCAGATATGCATGCGGTAAGTTAGGCTTCAGGAATATAGCTTGGCCAGGATTCAGTTCCATGTAGTTCATGAAGTAAGGGGCGAAGCAGCCGACGTCGCCAGGGTAGTCTTTGTGCAACTGCTGGAGAAGCGGGTAGAGGAGGTGCTTCTGGGTAGCGTCATCTGGAAACAAGATTCAAAGTTTATAATATTATAAAGAGGAAAGATTTGTATTTTGTATGTTTGTAACGAATAAACACAAAAACTACATTTTCGGATCGATTTTCAATTCTTTCACCATTAGAAAGCTAAATTCTCCCTGAGTAACATAGGTTATTTTTTATCCCCGTATTCCCACGGGAACGGGAACTACGCGGGTGAAACCGCGCGGAGTGCGGCTAGTTACTTATAAGGAGGTAATAAAAAACTGAGGGACCATTAGTATGGTCCCACAGTCCTCTAAAACAAGAACTTTGTTTCTGGAGAATTACTAGTATAAGGGGTTTGACTAATTGAGAGCATTCAGTAGATAATTTGATGGGTATGATTCTCATCTCAGCCATTGGACGTCTACTGCTGCCCTTTGGCCTCCGTCACGGATCTCCAAGTACTGATCATGAGGGGGTTGTTGCCATACTCGCCACGCTTGGCAGGCGTATTGGCGAGAGTAGAACGGGGTGTTGATACAAGCATAGATGTTGCTCATCCTTCCTGCATCATCCGTGACCTGACCTCATCTTTAAGCAGTTGTTACGGGCAGCCAAGTGCAGCTCTGGTCTACATCTTGAAATATTTAGGACCATATACACCGCCCCAGTAGAACGCGTGATTATGTACGCTGCCAGTGCGTGGGCAACAGCAAATAGCTGGGAATACAAAAACAGCTCAACCCATCTTTACTGATAGCAGTAAAATTGAAGGTAAAGTCGGAGCGGCGCTATCCGTATGGAACACAGCAGCCGATACAAAAACCCTCAAGATAAAACTGTCATCATACAGCACCGTCTATCAGGCTGAAATCTGCGCTATATGCAGAGCTACCCGCGAGATTCTCGGGCGGCGTGAATTAAGTTGTGGAATATACAGTGACTCTCGTGCAGCTCTGTAGACAATTAAAAACCGGAACTCCACCCATCCCTTAGTACTAGAAACTAGAAAAAATCTTGACATGATTTTGCTCCAAAATAAGGAGATTTCCTTATTTTGGATAAAAGCACAACACAGCAGGGATGCAAGGAAATGAGAGAGCGGATGTCCTGGCCAAAGAAGCAGCCCTAAACACCAAGAGAAAACCAGACTATGATGCGTGCCCGGTCTCACATATCAAAAAGCAGATTCGTGAGGACTCATTAGCAAAATGGAACATGCGCTACAAAAAAGGCCCACAGGCAAAAAGGCACACACTAAAATATTTCACTCGGACGCCTTAGAAGCATACAACCTCGTTAGGAAAATCACACACACCTACACTCAAACACAGTTTATGACAGGGCATGGTGGGTTTTCCGAGTTCTTGAAATGATTCAAGTGCAAAGAAAATCTATCATGCACGTGCGAACCCGGGAGTCGGCTGAACATGTAATTTTTGAATGCCCCATTTTCGGTTATGAGTGGTACGAGGCTGAACTACAAATGGACTGCAATATAAGCGCAACAAAGGAACATTGTATAATTAGCAACAAAGAAACAAGAGGCAAATTTCTAAAATTTTGTACAAAGTTAACAAATAAAGTGATAAAGAGAAATAAAGCGATAGATAAGTTATGATACATACATATTATAAGTTAAGTTCATATTGTAAGTTTCAAATAGATGAAAACTATGTACAAAATTAAATTTGTAAGATTTAATGTAATTAGCTATAAGACGATTGCTAGAGAAACGCAATTATTTTTGGAATAAAACCTGTATTGAACCATTAGCCTAATATTACCCTCTATTTGCCAGAGGCTTAATATTTCAAGTTCCATGTAAAAATCTTACCTTCATTAGCCAACCTCTCAAGCAGGTTCTTCAATGCATCAGCCACAGTATCTTTGCTAGAGGTCATCAATGAGTGGAACACCGGTTTGAGGACCTTGTCACTCTCTCCTTGGGAGCTATGTGATAAGAAACTGTCAACACTCTCCTTTGAAAGTATTTGAGTTAGTTCTGGTAATTCTGAAATAAAGCATTTAAATTAGGGAAAACCATGTTATCACAATTCACATGATAACAGAACTTATGAAGGACTAAAATAAGTAGATCAACTCATATATATCAAAGGTTCTTTTAGTGTTTATAATATTCTTGTTTAATAACATATTAGTGGCCTAATTTAAATTTTTCAGTTGGTCATCTAGGTAGATTTACAATTTAAATTAACACACATAATTTTTTTTTCATAACGGCAGCAATACTTTGGATCACTTTGGTCAGGATCATAAGATAGTTTTATCAATAAATTATGGATCTAGTGAGTGTTAAATTCTTCGTAGATCCTGCTTCAAATTGATAAACTTTTATAATGTCTCTGACATATGTAGGTCGAAACTTTATTGAACTTTTTCTTAGTATTTTCATTAATTTAAAAAACTAAAATATATAATTGTTTTTTTATTATCTAACTGACTAAATAGAATAAAAATATTCATACCCTGTGAACATGTCCATTGCTATTTATGTATTAAGCACTTTGCCCTATGTATTAAAGGTAGGTAACTTGGTTTGATAAGTACCTACCTAAGTGCAATAAATAGAAACAATGTAAAGTTCCTATCTCGTAAATGATATTTAACTATCTTATCTCAATGTCATTTGCATCATTAAAGTTTAAGGAAAAGTATGTAACTGTTTGTCATTGTTTATGTGATAAATCCCAGATAAGTAAGGCATTGTCTGTGGATGATACTAATCTATTGATTGAAGATTATTTACTGAGATATAAGTCATTGTAAAATGTTTATAAAGTGTGCAATAGCAGTATCAAGTTCAATGCACTTGGCATACATAACCTTCTTTTTATACAGGCAGGTGGAAAATGTTATTTACAAAATAAATAACATGATAATATGTTTTTAAACTTTGTTAAATGATATTAGCTTCATTAGTAGTAATGATTGTTAATATTTCGCATGGTGCACAACTAAATAGCACAGAAATCAACAGAAGTTATGCTTGTGGCAGTTGAATTAAACTTTGACCGCCTTTGCTTGCTCCTTAATCTAATAATTATTGAAAGGTACAAACTTACTTCTTATAAAGTCTTGAGTTTGAGCTAGAGGTCTGAAACCACATAGCGCTTGAAACGAGGTCACTGCAATGGCTAATTCTGGTTTATGATTGGGGTCCTTGTACATGTCAGGGTATTCTTTGTGGAGCTCTTCTGCATGATCCTAAAAGATTATGTTTCAGTTCCATAATTTTAATTTTTTGTAATGCTCCATTTGTTTTTAACAAATTACCAGAATTGCTAAGAGCAATGCAAATCTCAATGTTTAAAAGTAAATTAAAATCTCTGTTGACTACAAAATGTTATTATAATTTAAATGAATTTATAAGTGATGTAAAACTGGAATAATTATGTTACAATTAATACCATGACTAAATTTAATACACTT
Source organism: Pasiphila rectangulata (assembly GCA_963082625.1). Lineage (NCBI taxonomy): Eukaryota > Metazoa > Arthropoda > Insecta > Lepidoptera > Geometridae > Pasiphila > Pasiphila rectangulata. The sequence continues at coordinate 14,831,697 of OY720244.1, forward strand.
TTATTCAATCAGCCTGACATTTAAATTTGTGAAATTATTATTACTATTTTCTATCATTTTTTATTATTTTATTATTTTTTGACAAAAGCATGTATGTTTTTAGATTATTTGACTTTTAAATAAATTAATTTGTTTATTTAAATTTTGTATTAAAATATTGCATGCTACAACAAGGCAAAATACATTGATACTTGTAATTAAATAAGAACTATTAAAACATGTATTTATGCAATAAATATACTTTTACTTTACTTTATACCATTGAGTCTTCCCAGGACCATGTTTGGTGCAATCCAAGTGAAACGTCGCGAAATAATAAAGGTAATTTATGCGATAAATACCCGGTTATATGTATGTTAATAAAGTTCCATACCCTCTACAAAATTTGGTTTACAATAAACTAAAAACTAAATTATGGTGTTGATTCTATTTAACACTTACTAAAACTCATTATAATTAGAGATTATAATGTTTCTAAATTTAGAGTGGTCAGTGTAAAACGGGTTAGAGCAACAACAGAATCACCAGCAATATCTAATTATGTGGCTATTACTTACCTAAAGAAATTAAGCTTTAATATTATGCATTTTTTTTGTGCATATTACTTCTCTGGAACATTAAATATAGCATAAATGTATGTACATACTTAACACATGCTTTAAGGGTGAATGAAACATCGTGAGGAAACCCAAAGGCCTCACTTTTTTTTTAGCATAAAATGCTATTAGCAGTAAGTCCTCCGCCATGCATTGTATTTGTGCACAAAGTATTAAATAAATCAATAATTTAAGTCTACAATGCCCAGTACCAACTTTAAGAGAGATTACTAACCTTTTGAGGATGAGCTTGAATAGACAAGGCTTTTCTAACCGACAGCACTTTGAGTAGAAATGGCACAGCCACACCAAAATGCTTCCTGACAGCAGGTCCGATTGCATCCAGGTTGTCTTTAATATACTCGGACAGTAAAATATCTCTTTCAATGATAAGTGAAGGCCCGTTGGGGTGTGTTCCCACCCATAATTCAGCATATGGTAGATTCTCGTCAATAGAAACACTAGGGTCGGCACTCTTTAGTAATTTGGCTACTGTGCTCTCATTTCCCAGTTTCCCCCAATCATAGTTTTGGACTTTACACTTTAGTTCCATTTCAAACCTGCAAATAAATTTGAGACTATTATCCTATTATGCCAATTTGCCGGAAATTGCTAACAATGAATGATTGCGAGAGGATGAGATGATTGAATCCTGCTTACCTTCTAAGTAGTCTCAATAATTATTTTTAATATAGAAACTACGTGTATCTTTTATTCACAGGACAAAATTAGTGATCAGTGAACACGGAGCAAGTAAGGAAAAAGAAATGAAAATCAATCTCGTTCCGAGAGAGAACTTGAATTAATAATATAATTATATACTAACCTCGTCTCGTCAGTCGTCGTCACATACAACAAGCTGTTGTCAACAGCAGGGTTGGATTCAGACCCATAAAAAAATATTGTCTTTGGAAATTAAAAATATACTACTTGTCGAAAATTATACTACGTTTCGTTTTTCGTGGATTTCAATATTACAATGCATTTATGTAAGTGAAATTTTCTTTATTTAGTAATTGTTAATGTACAAATCAATCAAATTGAGGCAAGTAGATGTTTATCTCAGCCAGCACTGACCATCACACCCATCTGTTAGAACGACCGATAAAGTACAACACTACGCGGGGATTCTCCGTAGCTTGTCGTTGTCGCTTATTTTCGGCTTTGGATACTTTGTTCTTTTAGCCACCACTAATCGCTGGCTGATTCGATATTACCATACATACAGAACTTCCCGAAATTGTAGGATAAATAATAAAAAGCAAAATGATTCAACCAATAAAAGCTGTCAATCGGCTTGAAGGTAAAATTATGGTATTTTCGCGTAGTATTCTGGCTTAAAGATACTACATACTACACATAATGAAATAATGGTACAAATAGTATAATTATACTACAAAATCCAACACTGGTCAACAGCTAGTCTAGTCGTCAGTGCTGCCAACTAAAAGCTTTAATTTTGTCACGCTATACTGTATCTCGTATAACGCTGCCAAAAACAATAACAAAGGTGATACCAGTAAAAAAAGAGCCTCCTTTGTAGAAGGTTACTTCGTCGTAGCTACGTTTTGCCATAAAAAAATCTAGGATTTTTTATTTTAGTCGAAACTTATCGAATTGTATATAAATTATGGCCTTGGAACATTTTTATTCCAATAATTTCGTTTCTTACAAAGAAAATAAAATAATTAATATTTTTTATGGGTACTTATTTTGTAACACTGGTCACTTTTTGGGGAAAGCTATCAAGGTGCATTGGTACTGCACATTGGGTAAAAATGTCATTCGTTTCCCGTGCCTCCTCCGTTCTGGAATCGAATGTTCTTTCTCTCGCCCCGCCCGCCGCCGTCGTCGTTGTTGTTTTTGCTGTTTGTTTAATTGTTGAAGTTGTTTGTTAACGTAAAAGTTATCTTGTTGTGTTTGTGTTGTTGTTATTATCTGGTCGAGTTTTTGTTGTTTTGATAAGGAGCCTCAGCCCGCGGCTGCGCTTCTGGAGCCGGTAGCTGGACCATCGAGAACAATAATGAAACTACTACTACACTTTCACCACCAAAAAAGCGGCTGGTAAAAGCTCTGAGTTCAACAGAGAAACTGATGATAATGAATGTGTACAAGCACACGTACAAGAACTGGCCCAAAAGCGAATATTGGTCACTCTTAGCCTGTGTAAACAAAACAGCCGAGCTCTTGGGAATATCTCAATGAACAGTAAGAGTTGTTGTAAAATAACACAAACATAGCATAGTGTAGGGTGGAACTATACTTGTAGTCATCATTTCGGCCGTAATACGTCCACTACTGAACACAGGCCTCCCTCATGGATCTCCATGAGGGGTAGTTGCCATACTCACCACGCTTGGCAGGCGGGTTGGCGAACGCAGTACGGGATGTTGATACACGTAAAGACGCTGCTGCCCACAGAACAGAGGAAAATGAGTAGAATTAGCATGATGCCTTTTTACTAAGAGAACCAGTGTCGCTAAACTCACACATGTAAAAACTAACACACATAGAAATAAAAAATCTTATTGGTTGAAAGAGTACCTTAAAAAGGGCATAAAATCATAAAACTAATTTTATTGATATTAACTTTATTCCGATCGCCACATGGTTCAAAGTTCAATAAAATAAACAGTGATAAAAAATTAATATTTAGTATGTCCACTCAGCCAGAGATGGCGCTATTGCCAAATATTTTTTATAGTCTCTATTCCCAGGAAATAAGATTACTAATACAATGGCTGCTTTTCTTAATTGCTTGATAATCCACAACACAAAGCCACTCAACAAGAGATGGCGCTATTGCTATATTTATTTGACGGTTTTGCATTTTGAACAAAACTAACAAAAAAACAATAAAATAATGCTTACCGGTGATATGATATGCCCCCTTTCGTTAAATTTTTGGTTCGGGTTTCGTTTTTACACTCTAAAACGGCACAATACGGCATTTTTATATTTTTTTTTAAGTATGTTTAAAAAACACGACTGCTAAATTAAAACACGACTGAAGTAAGCGGTGCTTGAAGTGCGCAGTACAGCGCCTACTAGGTGTTACGCGAGCCCCGCCTACTTACGATTTCTATGTTTTCTCTGTTCTGTGCTGCTGCCCATCTTCCGGAGGTATCCCTTAGCAGGTTCTTACTGCATCCACGGGCATGAGAGGAGGGGTAACATTCTACTGCCGGCACCCCACGGCATACTTGTAGTGATCCATGAAAAAAAAGGTTATGCTCCACTGTCTTCTCAGTTCGACAGTGACATCAAGTGACATTACTTTGTTTACATTATTGGCAGCGTTTGAAAAAACGGACTATAGAGCTTTGATATAATAAATTATATTGGATAATAATTATATTATAAAAATTCATCATCATCATCATTTCAGCCGTAGGACGTCCACTGCTGGACAAAGGCCTCCCTCATTGATCTCCAAGTACTGCGGTTGGAAGCCGTCTGCATCCACCGCCGACCAGCAGTTCTCACCAAGTCGTCTGCCCATCTTGTAGGTGGACGTCCTACGCTGCGCTTACCGATCCGTGGCCTCCAATCGAGAACTTTGCGGCCCCATCGGCCATCTGTTCTGCGCGCTATATGGCCTGCCCATTGCCACTTCAACGTGCTAATCCGTTTGGCTATGTCGGTGACCCGAGTTCTTCTACGTATCTCCTCATTTCTGATTCGTCCCGTAGTGAAACCCCGAGCATAGCCCTCTCCATAGCTCGTTGAGCGACTCTGAGCTTGTTCATAAGGCCAATAGTGAAGGACCACGTCTCGGTTCCATATGTCATCACTGGTAACACACACTGGTTGTAGACTTTCGTCTTAAGGCACTGAGGTATGTTGGACGAAAAGACGTTGCGAAGTTTCCCAAACGCTGCCCATCCGAGTTGGATTCGACGATTGACCTCTTTCTCGAAGTTGGACCTACCTAATTGGACTGTTTGTCCTAGGTATACGTACGCGTCGACAACTTCAAGAGCCGAGTTCTCAACCATAACTGGGGCAGGCACGACATGGACATTTGACATGATTTTCGTCTTGTCCATGTTCATTTTAAGGCCTACCCGCTGGGAGACTCGATTGAGGCCTTCGAGCATCGTGCTGAGCTCTTCCATCGACTTTGCCATGACCACAATATCGTCGGCAAATCGAAGGTGAGTGATGTATTCGCCGTTAATATTGATGCCCAGCCCTTTCCATTCCAGGAGCTTGAAGGCATCTTCCAAAGCGGTCGTAAACAGTTTCGGAGAGATTACGTCTCCCTGTCTTACGCCTCTTTTTAAGGGAATCGCCTTCGAGCTCTGTTCTTGTACTCGGACTGACATAGTGGCGTTTGTATACAAACACTTCAACACTTCGATGTACCGATAGTCAATTCGGCATCGTTGGAGAGACTCAAGCACCGCCCATGTTTCGATCGAATCGAAGGCTTTCTCATAGTCCACAAACGCAAGACATAGCGGCAAGTTATACTCTTCGGTCTTCTGTATGACTTGGCGCAGCGTATGTATGTGGTCTATGGTACTGTAGCCTTTTCGGAACCCGGCTTGTTCGGGAGGCTGGAAGTCATCAAACCTGTTTATTTTAACCTTTATTTTACCAAGTCTATTTTATTCGCAGATTAACGTGGTCTATTTTATTCGATAATTTAAAATTAATGAAAACTAGTGAATTAATTAATTTTCTTAAAAAAACTGAGGCTTTAATTGATATAACTTAAACATTTTGTGCCAACCTATTATACATATATATTATAGGAATTTAATTTGTATTATTACAGGTACCTAAAGCTCCTGCGTCTTAGTCAAAAACCATAAAGCAAACAAAAAATATGAAAATAAACTGCTTAGGTTAAATAGTAACATCATTAGAATACATGACAACTTACATTTTCCTTTAGAACTCATCAGAATCAACTCGTTCCACCTTTTAGGTAGATCTGGCAGGAAGTTCGATAAGTTGGCAATCCTTAAACCTATGTTGACATTGACATCCCGAAATGATTATAACAGTTAAATTTATAGGGTCTTTTGTAATTTCCAAATACAAAACTAGCCGGCGGAGATTGAATTATGGTGTGGCCGCCAAAATGCCAGCCAAATAACATAATAATTTATCAATTAACTTGACACTGGCGGAATTGTGTAAAACCAAACACAAAAAGCCATAAAATAAAAAGACAAAAAGACAAGCCGGCGGCGGATCCGCGGAACCCTTTAAATTGAACTGTGTTACATAGGTATTTAAAATTACTAAATATAATTCTTTTACGAAAAATAATAATAACCTTATTGAAAAATATTAAATTGTTGCTGAAAATACCCAAATAGCTATAAGCACCTAGGTATGCTAATTAAATTGAAATATTTACCTTGATTTATGATGAATCCCAATAATTAGCGTATTAAGATCCCATCATTAGGACTGGGTTAAAATGGGATCTAATTAAAAGTGTTTCTATTCGAACTCAAAAATATTTTTCAATATCGGTTCTGAGGTAACAAGATTTAAAAAAATATAGACGACTTTGAGAACCTCCACCTTTTTTTTGCAGTCGGTTAAAAAGTGATTTCGTAGATCATAGACATTTCATGGGAGACCTATAACCAGCACGGCCGCAAGTGGGTGAAGTCGGGTTGCGGATGATGATGATTAGGCATTTAATGCTGTATAGATTGATATGGGACACAGAACACTATTATCCTAGTATGGAAGTTTTAAATAAATTAGGCCAGGTGTGTATTGGGCCTCGCTCTATGTTATGTAGGTATGGTTTCCTAGCTAACCGTATTCCTGTTGTTAGAAGTTGGTGTACTTATGCCTTTTTATGGTAATTATTAGCAGGAATTATTTAGTTCAAAGTACCTATTCCGGTATGTCTGGGAAAACGCATTAAATTACTTATTTGAGCGACTATTTCTTCGAAACTAAAAAAGACCCTTGTCTATACCTACTATAAATAAAATAATATAAAGCTGAAGAGTTTGTTTGTTTGCTTGAAAGCGCTTATCTTAGGAACTACTGGTCCGATTTGAAAAATTATTTCAATATTAGATGGCCCATTTATCGAAAAAGGCTATAGGCTATAAATCATCACGCTAAGGCTACTGGCAGCTGAAAGGCTATCTCTTAAGGTTGGCTCACTATAACCTTTTTATAACTAACCGAATTTGTTCTAAAATATGCATTAGGTAGGTATTTGCGAAGGTGTTTTTATAAACATGATATTAATCCTTATCCAATTAAATACGTTATTAATTACAAGTATTTCATTTAAAACAAAATTGCTGTTTACATCATTTGATTTCAATGAATAGGTACTTATCTTAGGAGATATCGCAGTTTTAAAATAACATCGCAGCAAAAATCCGAGTGGCCTTCCCCCAAATTCACTCAAATTAATAACTGACACTCCAATTGTGTTGCTAAAAAATCTTAAACCACCATTTATGTAACGGAAGCAGACTCCAAGTAAAATTTCTTCGCAATAACGTGATTGGTGATACAGTTTTCACTGGTCCAGCAGTAGGGCAAACAGTGCTGATACCTCGCCTCCCTATGATACCAACGGATTAATAATTCGATTTCCGGTGAAGGTATCGTTAGCAGTAACAATTAATAAAGCCCAGGGGCAAACATTTAAGCACGTAGGAATAGGTCTAAAACATAGTGTACGCAGAAGTACTTACTATAAAATAACATAGTTTTGAGTTTTTAGAATAACCTGCAATCTACATGATATAAGACCCAGTACTTTTACCTAATGTTTTAAAGTTCCACTCTTACTGATAAAAAATGATGTACTTAGGTACCTAAAATAACGCTTATCGTAGGTATTATTTAAAAATATTTTCACCTTCTACGTAAAAAAAAGTCGCGGGTTAAAGTTAACGTTAGCCCAAAGTAACTATTCCACGCGGACGAAGTCGCGGGCAGAAGCTAGTTAAAATATAAATCCTAGAAAGTTCATGGTTAAATATTTTTTCAGATTTTTAAAGCTACCAGTTTTTTTTTGTAGCGCTATCTCGACGTAATTATTTTATATGCCCATACAAAATATCAGCTTTCTAGGATTAATAGTCTCTACGCAAAGCCGGCGATGGACGGACAGACAAAGAGACAGAGCGAAACTATCGTGTTTTACTACGAAACCCAAAAAACAAGGAAAGTAACTTCTTCATAAAAAAAAATTACGTCAAGTTATAAAACTTTAATTCTTTATTGTACACACTGAAAATACATAAACAAAATCGTTACATATATTACATGTACAATCTCTGTACCTACTATGTATGATAGATAGATAAATTGAAAAAAAAAACGTAGGTACCTACTTATTATAACATTAAATTATTATAATAGAAATACCTACCCATAAATATTTACAGTTATAGTTATTTATTTTATTAGACTTTATTAGATTTACATAATTTGACTCAGCGACCGGGATCATTAAAAAGACCTTTGCTCAGCTCAGTGGACTATGCAGGCCAACAAAAATATGGAATAGGTTTATAAGTATAGTAGGTGCCTATTTTGCCGGGTGCTGGCATATAATATTGCCCGTGGATGCAGTAAGAACCAGCCAAGGGATGCATCGGAAGATGAGTAGCAGCGTCTTTCCGTGTATCAACATCCCGTACTGCGCTCTCCAACCCGCCTGCCAAGCGTGGCGAGTATGGCAACAAAGATTTTAATCGTCAGATACGCCCTCACCGTACTAACGATTTAAATCTTTGTCAACCTCCTCATGATCAAGTAGATACTTTTGTGGTGTTAAATAAAGAGTTGTCTATCTATCTTGAAAATTCTATATCCAGCACAGTGGTCGTGGACAGCAGTCCTACGGATGAGATGATGAGGTAAATGCCTACATAGGTACCTACGCTATACCGCACTCGCGGTACAAGCGGCCCTGTGAGCCAGTTCGCAGTGCTGCGCCAGAGCCAACAAAGGAACCCAGTAATATGGAGGGCTTCACGTAGGTGCGTAAGCGCCGCAAGCCCACTAACCGGAACCAGTGCGGAACTGCATTGGCATCCAGTAATTACCTACCACTCAGCTCTACGTGTCTCGCGTTCACTATGTCGTGCAGGCCGTGGAGGTGGTAGAATATCTACGAAAGAAGACAGGATTCGAATTAAGGGTCGAGAAGTTGGATTCTCGCCATAATGTGAGTTTTAATTTATTTGTGGTGAGAGTTCCGACTGAGAAGCTACTTTTTATATTCGGGATTTTGGCCGAAGGGCGTCAAGTTCCGTCGATTCGCGTGACGGCTGCAGCGCGATCCCGCGCAGCGAGACGGAATGAAACACCGTGTCTGCACCACTCGTCGCCGCATTCCCAACGAGTGTCTAGTAATTAAGATTTATTTGTATGTATCTATAATGTTAATGCTAATACTTAAACTACGGCCCATATAAATATATATGTATATATTTATATAGGCCTTAATTTAAGTACAACTTGTACTAATAGTTTAGTACAAGATGTTATAATATTAGTTTGTAGCCTGAAATAAAGTTTATTTAGTTTAATTTATACGATGCACTAATCTTCTTTACTATCTTTAAACTTTCTAATATCATCTTCCAAGTCACTCAGTAATTCAGCTTCGTAAATAGGCTGCTTCTTTATAGGCATAGCAATGTCATCAACAGTTGGAGTGCTTTGGGGATTGCCATTGACTTTGGAGAGAACGCCTTCTTTAGCATTGCTAAGAACTTTCGCTGGTACAGCAAAACCAGAGAGACCTCTGTTGAAAATCTCCACATTGGGTCCATTTTCCAATGGCTCGCAAAGTCCTGCGTCCACCAGGTTTTGGCCAGAGTCTACACTTTGCCTTGTGTTTTTCGCGTTGTAATATTTTAATTCGAACTCTCTCAAATCCACGTAAGGATTCTTCTTTTTGAGAACCATTTGCTCGAAATGTCGTAGATTTTCATTGACTGTGGTACGTTTTACTTGATTATTGGCATGTTTATAATCTGGCCTCAACGTCCGCGTATTTTCAATGTTAGCTGGTTTCTTTGAATGGTTAATAGAATTTTTATGGTGTTCTCTATCACAGTGCAGGGACTCTGAAATTGTGTTAGATCTAGGTAGGGTATATGCACGTAGCTATAAGTTAGTATGAACAACGAAGTTAGTAGATCAAAGATGTAACGTAAAGTGAGGTACCTATTGTAGATACAATTCTGAGCTGTATTAGGTTATAGGATCTGGTCCATTTCTATGGGTAGGTTGGTGTGTAAATATTTCAGTAAGTTGGTCGGCAGATCAATAAATAAATGGTTTTCAACTTAGTACCTACCTACATAGCAACAGAAATACTTCTGTTACCTGTTCTGGTACCTATGCCTAGTAGAAAAATCGTAGCATTTTCCGTAGCCTCGTAGACTAGAATTCTAGAATTTCTACAAAATTGCGGTTACTAATACTACCTACCTAAAAAACATGAGATAGGTATGTTAAGAATAAGCATCGATGTGCTCGATAAGAATAAGAAACCTACTATTATGATTGGCGAAGAAGTTCCATTTTGATGATTCTCTGCGTAATGGGAACGTGTAGTTAAATGTAAGGCACATCATCACACATAAAATAGCCAGCATCGCACCGTTTCTAAGCATAATTTAATAAGCGAGAGCCAACAATATTATAACAAAATCGTGCCAGTTCTGAAAGTACTTTGTATATTAGTTTTAGACGTTTTTGGCAAGCATGTGAAGTTTGATTTAAAAAAAAAACATCAAAAATTATCACAGAGAATAAAACAATGCTCTTGTCAAATTAACAATATCGAATAAACTTAATGAATGAATGTACACACAAATAAGTTTGCGATACTTAAATAAATATTGTAAGCCTTTTATTCTTAGACGACATAAATCTAGATTAATAAAGATAGGTAAATATGGCTTGTCCTAATTTAACTCATCTAAGCTTTTATCTAGCAACTAACTACAACTAACTTAACTCCTTTTGACTGCCAAGATCAAAAGCCTACAATCTTACACTTCCTTACTATAGAACTAAGCAGGGCAAGAACGCCGTTATCCCAAGACTGTAATAGTTATAATGCTTTATCAAAAGACAATTCTTTGGACATCAGCGACCCTATAAATAAATTTGACAAAACACTAAAATCCATATTGCTTGTTAACGATTATTAATTGCTAAAATGTTATTCTGCTCGCATTGCTTACTTCTGATGTTAACTGTTAAATAGTTTTGTTAAGAAAACTTAAAAAGTATCTGTATTTTGATCCGTTCCATTTTGGTAAGTACCTGTAAGTGTGCTGTAAGTAAGTAGTAACTGTAGTACACACTTTGGAACTTTTTCATATTGTTTTAAATACTTACCTACATATGTATATACTCTGGAACTATTTTAGACTGTATAACATAAATGTTCTTATTAGGTAAAGAACTCTGTAAGATATTTATTTAAAAAATGTTTTATGTTGTAGATTTAAAATGTAGCTATGCAGTTTATTTTTGGTTTATACTTAAAATTATAAGTATAAACCAAAAATAAACTATAAACGAAAAATAATAACAACTCAACTAACTAGTTGAGTTGTTTTTTATTAATTGTGCGCACGTTGTGGCCGCCTCTAATTAGGGGAACACTAGCCCTAAGTACCTACCTATTATTTTATTTAAACCTCATTATTGTGTATCTCTTGTTGGTAGCCCAAATAAATAAATAAATAGGTACCCCTCGTCATGGAGATCCATGAGGGATGCCTGTGTTCAGTAGTGAACGTTTTACGGCTGAAATGACGATAAATCCTTTTATTACAGATACCTACATATTTAACTAAGTATTTAAAACTACGACATCGTCGTCACTATTATTGGTTGGCCTTTTTTGGCAAAGGTTTCCTCTAACTCTCTCTCTCTCTCTCTCTCTCGCGATCCTTATTCAAGTTTTGCCTGCGCAGTACCTACTCCTTGAGCTCGTCTTCACATCTTTTAAACTATGGTGACAAAAATATAGTAGTAGGTAAATCAAATGCTCAATGCGATTGCATCCCGTACACGCCTACAAGGCCGGGTTACAGACACGACCCTCGCAAATAACAACCCTCTCTTTCACCCGCCCAGGAACAAAGGGGAAAAAGCTTTAAGGGGGCGGGGCCGTTCCCTAAGGACTCACCTGATAGTGGAACCCGTCAATTCACACGACAACAGCACACCAGCACCACGCGTGATGTAGACAAAGTTTTACGGTATTACGTCTGAATTCTTTATTCAGCAGGCAGATAAACTACCTACACTTGTAAAAGGTTAAACACAAACACATGTAAAATAATTATAAATATAAAGATAATTCTAAATTTGTTTGCTTCTGAGAAAAATTAAGTGACGAAAAAAGCGACAAGAAAACTCATACGATGTCGGAAGAGGATAAGTTTACCGAACCTGACGTTCCTGCTGTACCTAATCGGCCGTCGTCTCCGCGCAAGTTCTTTGCGCGTCTGTACGGGCACTTGGAGAACAAGAAGCCTGATGATAAGATGGAGAGTGACTCGTCGTCTGACGTGGAGGTGGAGGAGGAAGAGGCGCCGCGGGTGTGGGCGCCGGCGCCGCGGCCGCTGTGCCCGCGCCCGTTGCTGCTGCCGCATCAGCAGCTCGCATTCGGTGCTGGCCTCGCTGCGTTCCGTGAGTACGCTTTTATATAACTTTTTCGAGTAGACATTACACGTGATCACGAGGGCATGAAAATGGCAAAAATGGTAAACCTCTAGGGCACTTCCAGAAGTCCCAGGACTCTGAAATTTAGAATGCTGTTAGCTGATGTGGCTTGAAAAATTATGCAATTTCATATAAAAAATTAAACCTATATTAACCGTATTGAAGTTTTAAGAAAATAGCATCTGAAATTATTAAATCAATAAATAAATTCGAAAAGACCTTGGCTATTTCAATAATTATTTAAAGGTAGCACCTACCACTTCAGCTTGGAAATTTTAAGGTGCTATGTCGATGACTTCAGTCAGATTAGATGATATTTTTATTTGTAAACGGTTTTATAAAGCTTGGCCTTTTAGAGCTAGTGTGGGTCAAATTCAGTAATTCAAACTAAGTCAAAAATGGGTAAAGGATATTAAATAAAATAAACAAACAAATATTGCTAGACAATTGACACAGCCTCAAAAATAGAACACAGTGCAATAAAACTCTCTTCGGTTCTTTGAATTGTTGCTCTTATTGATTTTAATTCAAAGAATAATCAAAAGAACAGTTACAGTTATCTTTTACACATTATATTTTATTTATTTACTATTTTACCGTAATATACATATAGAAGAGAATGAGTCTTTTTAAATTATGAACTTCGATTACTGAAGTCATTACGGCTATATTATCCGCTCGTTTGGTTTTGGTCAGTTTACTTACCAAGATTTTTTAGCCGTCGTTTGGTTTTGGTAAGTAAACTGACCAGTGAGTCATCGGTGAGTCATCGTTCCACGAAAACAATTGTCATTTTTAAACTATGGTGTTTATCAACTTCTTCTTTGTTTTGTAGCCTTCTCAATGAAGTTGACAATGACAATAACAAATAAAATTTACGTAGCCCAAGAAAAAATAATTTTATTCGATTAAATTAAAATTAAAAAAAAAATTACGCAAAAAAAGTGCATAAAAAATGCACTTTATAATTACGATCAAAAAATATTTTGTTCTAAGACACCTAAATGTTATGTTATATATAGTGAGGTTATACCACATACTATGTATATACCGCAAAACATGTAGATATATGATAATACATTTTGAATTACAAACAAAAGTATTTTTTATATAAAATTAAATCAATAATTAATAGAAAATAATTTTTACGCTATATATCCCGAACACAGACTAAATTATGAATGATTGTACTGACAAGCTTCATTCAATCCCTTTCCATAGAGCGTAAATACCACGATACGCTCCATTGTAAAAACCGAGCCAGTATCCACTTAGCGCCGACGCGGAGCGCCCGCCGTTTTTCGCGCCAAAATGCAAACCAAATGAGGGTCGAAAAATTATTTTCGCGAAACCAAATTAGCGGCTATCAGGAATTATACTCGATTAAGTAGCATTAGATAATAACTCATTGGATAATATCTCGTCAAGTTTTATTGTACGAAGTTATATTTTAGGAAAACTCTAAAGACATAGATACAAATTTTTAATAAAAAAATTTAATTAAATCTTGACACTTTTGCCTAGTCTCTGAGGTAACCTAATTTTTACCCTCAGTTTCGCAATCTACACATCATGCCCTTTCATTTGATACCACACTTTGGTATATTTAAAAAACGAGCTGATGGTCTTCAAACGGCTGAACAGATTTTCATAAACATGGCTAAGAACACTCGGGATAAAATTATCTATGACACAAAAAAAACTAAACGAAAATCGGTTCATCCGTTTGGGAGGCACGATACCACAGACAGATACACAGACAGACACGTTAAATTTATAACACACGACTCTTTTTGCGTCGGGGGTTAAAAATATGCCAAATGCGTGCCTGGCCACTGGCCAAGACGTGTAGGGTTCCGTAGTTACCCGTAGACCTGTTGTTAGAAGTCGGTGTGTGTGTTTTTACAAGCTTTTATTTAGCTTGCCCAGTTACTGGGCTACTGGACTGGACTGCTTGCATAGTTACATACATACATACATACATTACTGTAATGTATGTATGTATGTATGTAACTATGTTTGTTCGCGGAATCTTGCAATTCAATTTTGAGGCAGGCAGATATCTTCAACCAATTGAGCTGAAATTTTGTATACATGTTTTCTTTGGATGACAATGTATGGTCAGCTATGTGACGTCACTCTAAATCCAACATGGCGGAGTAGAATAAAAGGGTTTGCTGAAAATAACTCAAAAAATTAAATGACGTCACTCTGAATCCAACATGGGAACACTCAAGATGTCGGACTACTTATTTTTATTGTACTCCTATAATATGGGTATCAAATGAAAAAGTTTGCTGAGAATAACTCAAAAAATGAAATGACGTCACTTTGAATCCAACATGGCGGAACACCCAAGATGGCGGACTAGTTATTTTTAATGTACTCCTTTAATATGGGTATCAAATGAAAGGCCTTGCTGAGAGTTACTCGAAAAATTAAATTACATCACTCCAAATCCAACATGGCGATATACTCAAGATGGTGGACTAGTTATTCTTAATGCACTCTTACAATATGGGTATCAATGAAAGGCCTTGCTGAGAGTTACTCGAAAAATTAAATGACATCACTCTAAATCCAACATGGCGGTATACTCAAGATGGCGGACTAGTTATTCTTAATGCACTCTTACAATATGGGTATCAATGAAAGGCCTTGCTGAGAGTTACTCGAAAAATTAAATGACATCACTCTAAATCCAACATGGCGGTATACTGAAGATGGCGGACTAATTAAAAATAAATAAATAACGTCACTCTAAATCCAACATGGCGGGCATGAGATGAACAGACAAGAAACCAACTGTCCAGTGATAACTAAAAAGTAAAAAATAAATTAAAAAGAAAAAGACTTTTTAACAAACAAGCTTTTATTTAAACGTACTAAAAATAATAATATAAACATTTTCCATTAAAGTTTAATGTCAACTTAAAACGTCTTTACACAATTTATGTGATAAAAAAGCTTGTCGCGAGATTTAAGCAGGTACTCGTACGTAGGTATTTAAATTGTTTGAAAAAAATAATTAAATTAGATCAAGTTATAGCTACACAGGCTAATCTCGCGACAAGCTTTATCACATAAATTGTGTAAAGACGTTCTATGTTGACATTAAACTTTAATGGAAAAAGTTTATTTTATTATTTTTAGTACATTTAAATAAAAGCTTGTTGTTTAATAAAACATATTAACAGGTATTTATTGCGGTTTCGGTTTAAAGAAATTCCGGTAGGTTTGGTAAACCGCATCGGTTTATTGTCATGATCCCCACTCAACCGTCCCCACCTTATGACACCGGGATTATGACAATTTTTAGAAAAGTTTTGGCGCTTTAACATTAACATTTTTAATCTTGAGTGGTAGGATTTCGGTTTAACCCTTTATTTGGCAAACATTTTTTTTTCTAAAATCTGATGTATTTTTCAAATATTCTCTATTCATTGTGACCTAGGAGCCCTAAGCAAATGGAAAAAAAAATCTAAATATTCCAGTTTTCGCGAAAATTAATGTACTTCACGAAGTACCTTGCCAATCACTCTATGAACTGCATCATTATGTGATTGTACTCCGTAGAGTACACTGCCAAAAGTAGAGTAAAAAAGATTTAACTAAAAAAAATATATTATTTCAAAATACTATTATTATATGCATTAGTACAGCTACAGATCATTTAGTATGAAACTGCCGGAAGCAGTTGCGGTTCTTGTTTTCCTACAACAAAGCAAAGATGCATATTGCACTTGACGCAATAAACTTTGGTTCTACCATCTTTGCAGAACCTACAGCGTGATTGTTTGCCCGCAGTTTCCGGAAAGTGGCCCACAGCATCATACCTGACACTGTCTGTCACTGACTGGTCTGGCAAGGGATGGCTTAAGGATTTTCCTATACTCTCTCTCAGTCTTTCCATCGGCGTGCTCTTCGGCGCCTTTCCTGCTAGGCAAAGACCTTCACAGAGCTCAAGCCGGAATTCTTTGAGTGACAGTTCCGGTCTTTTGTCTCGCTTGTACACAAGCCATGCATTGTTGATTGCACATATCGACTAGCTGTGCAAATATGGTCAAGTACCACCTTCTGCTTTTGAAGGGTATTCTGTACAGGGAAATAAGCATGTCCGCTAGATTCACCCCTCCCATATGCTTATTGTATAGTTTTACCACCTTTGGGCAATCCACGTCAATCCTTCTTTTATGTTCTTTTGAATATCAAATAAAATAATTTATATTGTTAGTAGAGGGGGAGAAAACCTCTTGAAAAGTTGATGATAGTGGTACATCATCAAAGTTATGTTCAGAAGCATTATCTAGATCGCTATTCAAGATATAAAGGCGTTCAAATGAGGAGTCCAAGGAAGGTGGGTCAGAGCTGGCAAACGTGGGAGATGCAGGGATGGTAACGGGCAATCGAGGGCGATGGTGAAAGGTTTGCTCCTCATCAGACTCTGAACTATCACCGTAGCATGCATTTTGGGCAGGAACCAAAGCCAAAATTCTGTGCGCTCTTGTTAGGTTCATGCACTGTAAAAAAGAAAAAGAAACATGCTGTATGCAAACAACCCAACACCCATAGCAAAATAAAAATAAAATAAAAATGTGGATATAAATTTCTCTACCTATTTGGCAATGTACTTCGTGTATACCGTTCCCTTATTCAAGTAGTTTACAACGCGTTTGGCAACGGTAGTCCCGGAGTACACACATTGTTTACATATAAAAAAAGTATATTTTTAGCTATTTTGACACCAAATAATTACTGAATAGTGTTACTTATTATATTACCTTGTAACCAAACACACATACCATTCCAAAAGCCAACTAAAAACCCATAAAAAATAAACGAAAACTTACCAGCCGCGCAGGGGCAGCTGACCGTTTCGAAACCATTTTTGGAAATGGCATAAATCGTGCATTTTGCCACCTGCAGTATTTTTTCTACCAAAGTAGGATATATTCAATGCATTTTGGCAGTTTAAAATGGTAAAAAAATCCAACAATTACGTGCCCAGAATTTCACAAAGTTAGCGTACTCCACAGATTACGCTGCCAAATTAAGGGTTAAAGACATTTTTCTCATAAAAACAATTGTTCACTTGTAATGAAATAGCCGTGGGGCGCCGGCAGTAGAATGTTGCCCCTCCTCTCATGCCTGTGGATGCAGTAAGAGCCTGCTAAGGGATACTTCCGAAAGATGGGCAGCAGCGTCTTTCCATATATCAACATCGCATACTGCGCTCGCCAACCCGCCTACCAAGCGTGATGAGTATGGCAACTACCCCTCATGGAGACCCATGAGGGAGGCCTTTGTTCATTAGTGGACGTTTTATGGCTGAAATGATGAATGAAATACAAAAAGTGCGTACATATGCTTAATGCTTAAAACTATCGTTATGCCTCTGGGGCTGTTTGTCATAGGTAGGTACAATATGCAGGTAGGTATACAGCGTGTCCCGTAATTGGGGTACTAAGCCGAAAGGGGGGTTTTCTACCCCCCCTGGCAAACAACGTTTGTTCTACGACTTTCTTGATTTTCAAGTTTTTCAGTGATAAGATAACGTTCAAAGTTTATACCAATTTCATAAGAGTGACAACCCTGCTCTCAGCTGTTACGGGCAATGACCTATTGACCGCCGGGGATTCCCGCGGCGCGCCCGCAACGCGCTTGTGCGTATATTGAGTGTGGGTATAGGTGCGTGGTGTGCGTAGGCGCGTAGGTATGTATTACGGACACAAGTCTGTTATACATTAGGGTTGACAGCGACTTGGAAAACTTTAATTTTGTATGGAAACCTGAAAATACGTTTTTCTGAAATCTTTCTTCGCCTTTGCATTCCTTTGGTGGGGGGTAATTTGCAGCTCCTGGCTTCATACACCAGTTACGGGACACCTTGTATAAAGGTAGAAAATAAATCCGTGAAAAATCTACTAACGACTAAGTTATTGTGTAAATATATTTTTTTTTTCTCGTTCACAAGTCACTCATTAACAACATTGTCACCATCGACAGTGTGTCGAGCAGGGTCGCGTACCTAACACTCAGAATATCTAAGCGATATTCGCTGAAGGTCGTTCAGGTATATGCGCCGACCTCGTCACACCCAGATGATGAAGTAGAGTCTATGTATGAGGACATCAGTAGAGCCATACATACGAACAACACTCACTTCACTGTTGTAATGGGGGACTTCAATGCAAAGCTAGGCATGAGAAGCGATGATGAGTTGAGAGTGGGGCAATTTGGGTATGGGCAACGGAACCCCAGGGGACAGAGGCTGGCCGATTTTCTGGAGAAAGAAGGACTCTTTATGATGAATTCTTTCTTCCAGAAGCCGCCTCACAGGAAATGGACCTGGATGAGTCCCAATGGTTCTACGAGAAATGAGATTGATTTCATCCTGACCAACAAGAAACGAATATTCAATGATGTCTCTGTGATTCACAGGGTGAAAACCGGCAGTGATCACCGAATTGTAAGGGGCACATTGAATATGAACGTTAAACTTGAAAGGTCCCGTTTGATGAAATCTACGCTCCGACCCACTCGCGCACATATCCAAAACCTCGAGAGCTTTCAACTCGAACTCGCAAATCGCTTTGACTGTCTAGGAGTAGATGCATCGGTGGACGAGATCAATAACAGGTTCGTAGAAACCGTCCATACGGTGGGGTCCCAGTTCTTTAAAACCCCCCGTACTAATAGACCTCAGAAACTTTCTGATGACACCCTAAACCTCATGGCTGAAAGACGTTCTTTGCGGCTGCAATCTCCCGATGATGCTCAGTCACACAGGCAGCTCAATAGACAAATTTGGAAATCCTTGCGGCACGATATTCGTACCTTTAATACAGCCAGTATTAAAGATACGATAGAGCGGAATAAAGGCTCCAAAGTGTTCGCGAGAGATAGTTCTATTGGGCAGAGCCAAATGACGAAGCTGAAGAGGGAAGATGGCAGCATAACGTCAAGTAAAGCAGAAGTGTTAAGGGAAGTCGAAAGGTTCTATGGACGACTCTACGATTCGGTCACGAAACCTGTTTGCAGTGCGGCCAACGACCCAAGAGCTAAACTGACCCGACATTATACCGAGGATATCCCGGACATCAGCCTGTACGAGATCAGGATGGCCTTGAAGCAGCTTAAGAACGACAAGGCGCCGGGTGAGGACGGAATCACTTCAGAGCTTCTGAAAGCGGGTGGATCACCGGTACTTAAAGTCCTTCAGAAGCTATTTAATTCCGCCTTGCTTGAAGGTACGACGCCAAAAGCATGGACCAGGGGCGTGGTGGTTCTGTTCTTCAAGAAAGGTGA
The DNA here is from genome assembly GCA_963082625.1 of Pasiphila rectangulata. Lineage (NCBI taxonomy): Eukaryota > Metazoa > Arthropoda > Insecta > Lepidoptera > Geometridae > Pasiphila > Pasiphila rectangulata. The sequence continues at coordinate 14,851,307 of OY720244.1, forward strand.
CAAAACCTTACTTAAGAATTACAGACCCATCTCGCTGTTGAGCCATGTTTATAAGCTGTTTTCAAGGGTCATCGCAAACCGTCTCGAACGCAGGTTTGATGACTTCCAGCCTCCCGAACAAGCCGGGTTCCGAAAAGGCTACAGTACCATAGACCACATACATACGCTGCGGCAAGTCATACAGAAGACCGAAGAGTATAACTTGCCGCTATGTCTTGCGTTTGTGGACTATGAGAAAGCCTTCGATTCGATCGAAACATGGGCGGTGCTTGAGTCTCTCCAACGATGCCGAATTGACTATCGGTACATCGAAGTGTTGAAGTGTTTGTATACAAACGCCACTATGTCAGTCCGAGTACAAGAACAGAGCTCGAAGGCGATTCCCTTAAAAAGAGGCGTAAGACAGGGAGACGTAATCTCTCCGAAACTGTTTACGACCGCTTTGGAAGATGCCTTCAAGCTCCTGGAATGGAAAGGGCTGGGCATCAATATTAACGGCGAATACATCACTCACCTTCGATTTGCCGACGATATTGTGGTCATGGCAAAGTCGATGGAAGAGCTCAGCACGATGCTCGAAGGCCTCAATCGAGTCTCCCAGCGGGTAGGCCTTAAAATGAACATGGACAAGACGAAAATCATGTCAAATGTCCATGTCGTGCCTGCCCCAGTTATGGTTGAGAACTCGGCTCTTGAAGTTGTCGACGCGTACGTATACCTAGGACAAACAGTCCAATTAGGTAGGTCCAACTTCGAGAAAGAGGTCAATCGTCGAATCCAACTCGGATGGGCAGCGTTTGGGAAACTTCGCAACGTCTTTTCGTCCAACATACCTCAGTGCCTTAAGACGAAAGTCTACAACCAGTGTGTGTTACCAGTGATGACATATGGAACCGAGACGTGGTCCTTCACTATTGGCCTTATGAACAAGCTCAGAGTCGCTCAACGAGCTATGGAGAGGGCTATGCTCGGGGTTTCACTACGGGATCGAATCAGAAATGAGGAGATACGTAGAAGAACTCGGGTCACCGACATAGCCAAACGGATTAGCACGTTGAAGTGGCAATGGGCAGGCCATATAGCGCGCAGAACAGATGGCCGATGGGGCAGCAAAGTTCTCGAATGGAGGCCACGGATCGGCAAGCGCAGCGTAGGACGTCCACCTACAAGATGGGCAGACGACTTGGTGAGAACTGCTGGTCGGCGGTGGATGCAGACGGCTTCCAACCGCAGTACTTGGAGATCAATGAGGGAGGCCTTTGTCCAGCAGTGGACGTCCTACGGCTGAGATGATGATGATTTTTTTTTTCTTGAAGATACTAATATTATCGCATTCTTTAATATCGTTCGGTAGTTGGTTGTATAACTGCACTCCCTCAAAAACTACTGTTTTCCGCCCGTAGTTTGTACGTAGGTAGGTACTTTATTAAGTTGGAGTTTGTTTTTATTTCTTAAGATGTATGTGGGTATCGATTTTTTTGTTTAGTTGTATGTTTGACAGAATTGAATTTGTGGAAATATTTTTGACCAAGATGTTAGTTGAGTAAATATAGATTTGTTTAAGGTTAAGTAAATTAGTTTTATTATAAATTTCTTTTGTAGGTGTTAGGTAATTATAATGATATAGTGTTTTGATAATTTTATTTTGTGTTCGTTGTAGCGGGTTCAAGTTTGTAATGGCGGCAGATCCCCATATTTCTATTAAATAATCCAAGTGCGACTTAACCAAAGAATGGTAGATGAGGGTACGTACTTTTGCCGGGATACAGTTTGATATTTTGCGTCATAAACATACCTAACAGTGAAGTTAACTTAGATTTAACATGATCGATATGACACTTCCAGGTAAGTTTGTCATCCAACCAAAGACCTAGATATTTTTCTTTGGTGCTTCGTTGTAGTATTACATTATCTACCTATGTAGGTATAATTTGGTATGGGCTTATTTTTGGCGGTAAATATCATGTAAGATGTTTTTTTTTGCAGTAGTTGTAAGTAGGTTGAATTTAAGCCATACACTTTATGGTATCGAGGTCCTTTTGAGCGGCGACTATTATGTTCTCAAATCTATCAAAATAAAATAGGCATGTGTCGTCCGCGTAAAGAGGTGACCGGTTAAACCTATTGTATTTATGTTGTTTAGGTAAATCAAAAAACTCAACGGACCAACTATTGACCCTTGAGGAATTCCGTAAGTCACATTTTAAGGCCCACTTTCGTAATTTCCTATCTTCACCACCTGTCGCCTGTTATCTAAGTAAGAAGTACCTAAACATGTTTAGAGTGGTACCTGTGACTCCGGCATTATTTAACTTCTGCAACAGCTTTTGGTGACTTACGGTATCGAAGGCTTTTTGTAGGTCAATGAATATACCTAACACATAGCTTTTTTGATCTATATTTGTTTTTATCTTAGTACTAAGTCTATAGTCAGACAACTTAGACAATAAAAAGTTATAAGTTTATTTTAAATTTTAATTAGATTAAAGTTTCTTGGAACTTACTATCCTAATATTAAGAGTAGGTAGTCTAAGCACTTGCACTTGTCTAAGAACAGATTTGTAAAATTATTATGGGAGCGAAAATAATATATTTTTGACTAAATACATACTTACTGTAATTACCTACAAATGTCGTACGTACTTATCCAATATTACTGGTTGTATATACCAAAGAAAGTGGGTTCGATACCCGCCGTGCACCAATGGATTTTTCTTTCTTGAAAAATGTATGTGCACACTTAACACGTGGTTTAACGGTGAAGGAAACATCGTGAGAAAACCCGCGGCTTAGTTAGCTTCAGACATATTGACCTGTTCTTTCCTCTGACTAAGCTGAGAGGATGGTATTTATATGTATATAGGTGTTGGGCAAGCTTAATCCATCTAACAATGTCCCAGGCACTGCAGGGTCCCGTACAGTATAATTACCAGTTGCTGACGCTGTATAAATCATCTATAATATATGCAAAAGGCCTTACTACTGTATTACCAATTTAAATAAAAAGTATTTCTGGGACAAGAGGTCTCTAGAAATAATTTTATGAAATTAAAATTTGATTTAAAAGTGAATAACATTCATTTGATTTAAATGAATGTTTATTTATTCCTTTTAGTGTGGAGTATATATGAATATTCATTACATAGTATAAAACAATGTCGCTTCCCGCTGTTTTGTCTGTCCCTATAGTTCTTAGAAAAAAAAAACCGCATCAAAATCCGTTGCGTTTTAACAACGGATTTTGATGCGGTTTTTTTTAATAGATAAAGTGATTCAAGAGGAAGGTTTATATTGTATAATACATGCATAGTATAGTAGAGAAACACTGATCATTTTGGAGGTTTCTAATGTAAGATCGTAAATAAACACATTATTTTGCGCTCACATTGCAAACGCTGGCTGAACCCTACGAGATAGATCAAAATAATGTACTACAGTATTGAACACCTTAAAAAGGTCTACAAATAAGTCCTCGATGGTATATTCTGTAGTATATTTAGTATCAGCGTAACAGCGGGGCGGGTCGCTAGTATAAAATAACCCAAATTTATTTAATTGTTGGTAGTCCCACCAGGAATAAAAAAAATGTAAGACCAAAACTTTTTTGGAAATTGTCATAATTCTTGGGGACGGTTTAGTGGGGATTGTGACAATAAACCACCGCTGACCGCATCGCTAATTTACCTAAGCGACAATTTCTTCGAAACTAAATAGCTAGCTTAACCGTTTTTTAGTTTTCCTTGAGTGTTCATAGTTAAAAGTAGGTAAATTCACATTTCATGATTTTTTTCAGATTTTAGAGGGGGGAAACCGGTCGAAAAAAGTTTAAAACTTTAATATTTCGCAAACGGAACCCAAGATCTAATATATTAGATGATAGATAAAATCATCTAACACGATACGCCGATGACAGGTAGCCCAAATTAATTATCTAAGTATTCGGCATTTGTTTGTACCTAGCGTCATCTCCGCGACATTAGTTCATATGTCCATGCAAAATAACAGCTGTAAAGGACTAACAGTGTTTTCGCAAAGCCACAGATAGACGAACAGACAGACCAAGCGAAACTATCAAGGTTCCTTGTATGTATGGCTATGGTTTACTTATATTCTTGTTTGTTAAACAATATCCTCATTATTTGAGTCAGGCCCCTTTGGATTAACACAACTTTGTGAAGTGGTACCGGGGTTGTTCATTACTTGAAATAGTATTATTCTGCTTTGACCCGCTGAGTGAGCTGTTTACATCTTTTTGCCATTATGTCGCAGAATATTTAACTGGGTACCTACCTAGTTAAATATTCTGTAAGTACGTACTTACTCTTAGATTAAAATTAGAAATAAGTCAGTTTTTTTATTATAGTTTTTTTTATTATAGTTGTTTTTAAGTTTTGTGTGTATAATAAATGTATTTCTTCTTCTTCTTCATTATTTTAATACAAACGCGGAGTGAAATTTAAATTATTACATCACCAGAACATGCATCTAGTGATATTTTTTATTATATAGAGGTACATCCATTTTTTGTATTATACAATTTGTAGTATGGAAAGCTGCCATTATTTTTTAACTACGGCAGCGTATTCAATTCAGGTGTTAACTACATCTACACTAATAATAAAGAGGAAAGATTGTTTGTTTGTTTGTATGCATTGAATAGGCTTCGAAACTACTTGACTGATTTTAAAAATTCTTTCAACAGTAGAATGCTACATTATCCCTGAGTAACATAGGCATATTTTATTCCCGTATTCCCACGGGAACGGGAACTACGCGGGTGCGACTAGTATTCAAATAAAATTACAGAATCAGTTTCTTTAAAACTACCTATCTTTTATTGAAATAAAAACTAAAAGTTGCCTAAATTTTAGTTCTTAGGTACTTTATGAGTACAATTTTAACGGAAAATAATTTTGCAACAGCTGAGCATCTCAACGTTACTTTATATATACATCATATTTTTCTACAAATAGAAGGAAACATCTAGCAACGAGCTGTGTAAAGGATTAGGGGCGGCATCTCTCCTCTCTTCTGGCTTATCTTGGACATCCCTTTAAGGACGTGTATTGAAATATTTTTCTAGTGATATTTTATTTAAACGAGCAAAGAGTGGACGACTACAAAGGTATCTTTGATCTGTGTTTCTTAGATGGACGGATTAGTCGCGTTACTCGGCATCTAAAATTTACCTTATTTTTATTAAGTTTATAAAATAATCAAATACATGTACTTACTTACCTAAATATCAATAGGGAAATTATTAATCTAACTTCCAAGCAGTTATAATAAAATCAGAATTTTTGCTTAAAAATACTTCTGAAATCTTGATCATCGAAGGTAGGCTTAGGTATAATTACAAGTGACACTGCCTGTTTTACAGATTGACCAACAACAAATAAATATAAATGAAACCGGGCAAGGAACTCGCGCACCGAGAGGATAATATCTTAGCCATCTTTCGATATCGTCACCCGTAAATTTTGTAATAAGTATTGAGGAGTTTCGATAACCATCTGTGGTCTTCTTCATCAGTCCCACTTCACCAAATTATACTTTCTGTATGCCAATGCTTGATCTTAAGCGAAATAGGTATATAATTAATGGAATCAGGCGTTACTTTGCGGAAATCCATGACAATAAAATGCAATGAAAATATCTAGTTTTAATTCTGCTAATGCTGAGATGCATATGCACCGCCCTCCCGCCCGCTAATTATGCACATGCAGGAAGAACAAGGTTGTTAGTGCAACATGCATACCCAAACCCACACGACGACACATGTTTCGCCTCTCCGCGAGGCATCTTCAGGTGAGACGCCGACCAGTACTACCGTCTTCAATACAAATCGATCGTCGTGTGGAATCTTAAAAAGGTGGTGTAGTTGTTGAGATATGGGGATTTATTAATTGATGTTTTTTGTTCGAACATATGTAAGTATATTATATGCCCGAATTTTCATAAAATTTAAACATAGGGAGATTTTACCAACACACGGTTAGTAGCTGATTGAAACGCAGGAGGTTGCAGGTTCTATTCCCGCCGTAAGTCAAGTTCAAATGCAATGGAACTTCATGGAAAGAAGTCGCTCGCTCGTTCTTAGTTAGTGGCGAACAACTTGTTTATTAGATTTTGTCATTTTGTCTATTTATATATTTATTACCTACTATGTTTATTTATTTGTATTTCTGTATCTAGTTTTTATGATATACTATATCGAAATCTATAAAATTACCCATTTTCAAAACTCCCGGAAAACTTTCAACAAGATAGGTAATATTTTTTTTCTTACTCAAATGTCTGGACTATAATGTTCAAGTTTTTTTAAAGGTAAAGGAAACAGGTTTACGGTGGTTATTAAAGTTATTAAAATGGTGGTATTAAAACACTTCGGAAAGAGCAATCTATAAAATTACCCCATTAAAAACTCCCGGAAAACTACACTGTATAATTTATGAGCAGTTTATGTATCACTGTGAATAATGATAATACGTCGGAGTACTCACTATTCCGTACACACAGGCTTCGCCTCCTATTCATCAACTAAATTTTATTGAACAACAGCAAAGCTTGTAAACGCAGCGTAAAAATGAAACCAAGCGTGTGGGTATCCTAATTTAGTAACACCTTGGCATGAAACACGAGAAAGGTACCTATCTATTTTATCAGAACATTATACGAACAATTCAGCTCAAAAATCTAAAACACAAAACGTCAAATAATAACAGAATTTTCAGTAAGCCTATTAGAACGGGAATAATTTCAGCATTATTGCCATGAAAGTAGAATGACAATGGTTTGTCGCGCCGCGTCGGGGTAGGCGGTTGGGCGGTGTTGAGCGGGCGGGCCGGCTCGCTTATCGATGAACTGATGCGATTACGACACCACGTCTCGCTGGCTCGCAATACCGCCGAGGAAAACCCTATTCGAACTCGCTCTCATGTGAAAATTGTAGCACTGTTACGCTTCTCCGCTATAAGATCTGGCCATTGTTAAATTCTAATAACTATTACGAAATAACAATGTGGAAACTGATTATACGAATTGAAGTGTGCGAATTTCGGTTTTTTTATATTATAAGCAGGGCGACGAGCGGACGGGCCACCTGATGGAAAGTGGTCACCGTCGCCCACGGACATCTGCAACACCAGAGGCGAAGCTGATGCGTTGTGTGATGTGATGCATATCATAGTTCCGGAGGAACACCGCAGATGGCAGCTCGTTCCTCAGCTTAAAAAGAAGTTATTTGAGATCAAAGTGGCCAGTAAGACAAAACGCCAATTTCATATGTAACGACCTAATACTTGCTACAAAAGTAAAGGAAAACATCGTGAGGAAACCCACGCCTTAGCAGCTGAGGTATTGAACTGTTAATTCCTCTGACTAAAAGTCGACTAAGTTGGAAGGACCTCGGGCATGTAGATTTAAAAAAGCGTCAACAACGTATCCCAGAGTACTTTGTTTTGGAATCGTTAAATGATGTCGATGTTACTTTTTTTGGTACAGCCCCATAGCTGCTGTATACCATAAGTCCATACTGGCATAAGGACTTGTTTATTTAGAGTTATCTTGTTATATACCGATAAAGCTGCTTGTCTTCCAAGCAACCAGTACATCTGTTTGTAGCGAAGCTCCAACTCATCTTTTTCTTCGTGACGTGAGTTTTCCAGCGAAGCTTTGCATCAAGCGTCATACCTAGGTACTTGGCTGTATTTTCATAAGGCACTTGCTTATGATTTATGAATATTGGGTGATACTCTTCTTTTTAGGGTTCCGGACCAAAATGGTAAAAAGGAACCCTTATAGAATCACTCTGTCTGTCTGTCTGTCTGTCTGTCACAAGTGGATATCTCGAGAACTACTGATGCTATCGACTTGAAATTTAAAATGGTAAAAGACTACACTTTTTTACTAATATAGCATACATAAAAAAGTTAAAATATATTCGTATTTTGATTGCAGGGGGGCGGATAGGGGATCTCAAAAATTTTAAGTGAAGTTACTAGACCGTGTGGGGTATCATATGAAAGGTATTAATTTGCACATTAATAAACAGGTTTTAGTTTTCCTTTAAACCGTATCGTTTTTGAGTTATTTACAAAAATGTTGAAAAAACGACCGTTCCCCCCCCCTTATCTCCGAAGTTTGCAGAGATAAACCCTTGATACTTTTATAGCTAATAGAAGTAAATTTAAACTTTATAGGAAAATTATAGCGAACTCCCTAATTTGCATAGTTTTTTAGACAATGGGGGTGGAAGGGGCGTTTTCAAAATTTTTGGAAAGTTACTAGGTGATGTGGGGTGTCATATGAAAGGTATTCATTTGCACATTAATAAACAGTTTTTAGTTTTCCTTTAAGTTGTATAGTTTTTGAGTTATTTACAAAAATGTTGAAAAAAATAGCGTTCCCCCCCCCTTATCTCCGAAGTTTGCGGAGATAAACCTCTGAAACTTTTATTGCTATTAGAAGTGTATGTAAAGATAAGAGGAAATTTATTACAATCTCTCTACATAGCATACTTTTTTAGAAATCATCGAAAGTGTAAAAAATCTACATAAGTTCCGCTATCAGACAAGAGATGGTGCTGTCAAGGTTCTCATACAAATATAAAACCGCCTTTGTTATATATTATATTGTATGATGGCACGGAACCCTCGGTGCGCGAGTCCGACTCGCTCTGGCCCGGTTTTATTTATTCGTAAAGTTTATGTAAATCGGCATTGTTTCATTTAAGTTAATCCTCCATTTTTTTGTCCAGTCGTGTACCTTGTTGACGGCCTCTTGAACTTTTTCTGTCGCTTCTACATAAGTTTTACCAACAGCCATTATGGTAGTGTCGTCTGCAAATGTTCCTATAATAGTATTTTTTAATTCTGGAATGTCACTAGTATATAATAGGTACAGGACCGGACCTAAGACACTTCCTTGTGGCACCCCAGCTTTTATTTCTTTAATCTCTGAACAGGCATCTTCGTGCCGTATTCTAAATACTCTGTCTGTTATGTAAGATTCTAAGATGTCTATATATGATTTGGGTAGTGTTTTCCTTAACTTGAATATAAGTCCTTTATGCCAAACTTTGTCAAAAGCCTTGACTACATCTAGAAATATAGTAGAGCAAACGTTTTTGTTTTCTAGGGTGTCTTCTATTATATTTGTAATTCTATGGACCTAGTATGTGGTTGAGTGTTTTTCCCTGAACCCAAATTGGTGATTTGGGATAATGTTCTTGGCTTGTATGATAGGTTTTCAGTCTTTTAAGTAATAATTTTTCTTATATTAATACTTGATATGAAGTAAGGAGATTGGTCGGTAAAATTACGTCACGAGGTGGTTTTCCCGGTTTCGCTATCATTATGACTTCTGCTACTTTTCATACGTAGGGCACATACCTTAACCGCATTGACAGCATTGGTGATGTTAGTTATTTTAACTAAGGCTTTTTTACGTAGTTAATGAAATATTTCTTCCGAGATAAGGTCAAATCCAGGAGATTTTTTCGGGTTTATATTTTTACGTATTTCAGCGTTTTCATGTAGGACTTCCTCGGGGAAACCAATGGTATGCCGAAATCTTCTTCTGTGTCATCATTATGTTGTTTCTGGTATGTTGATTTGACCATCATTCGGTTTGAATATTTGTGTTCTAGGTGCTCGGCGAACATTTTAGTTTTTTGTTCATTACTGACGGCCCATTTCCCATTTTCTTCTTTATGCGGCGGAATTTGAGTCATTGGCCGTTCATATGTAACGACCTAATATTAACTGTGAACATATTGTGTTTAAAATTGTTATTAGATAAACCATACAGAAATAGTACAAAGTTAATATAATTAACATTAACTAAAAAAAACAACAGATATACACAGTGGGCGGTCTTCTCGCTTAAAGCGCTTCTTCCAGAAAACTTTTGAATGGAATGGATTTGAATGATGAATTAGGTATTTTTGTATTAAACAGATAATTAATCTACTGGTCCAATTAAGATTTTTATAATGCTATGTAAAGAATAGTTCTGAAATTTTCACCAAGGCAATAATTTCCGTAACTATAACAATAAACTGTGATTCGAGAATTATTTTTAAAATCTCTCGGCACTCGAACAATAAGGGAGCAGTAGGCTGCACTCGTAGCGCGTGGGAGCACCCACGTGCACGGGCAGTAGGTACTCGTGTGGAAACATAACATTTCGATTTACATTACCGCTAATTTGTGTTCTGAACGTGTCACAGCGTCTCATTTGCACATATCGGGTTTTGGGTCGTCCAATAAAAAAACAGTTAAGTACATTATAAGATTATTGTATGATCATTCGATTCGAGCTATGGAGAGCGCTATGCTCGGGGTTTCTTTACGGGATCGAATCAGAAATGAGGAGATATGTACGTAGAAGAACTCGGGTCACCGACATAGCCAAGCGGATTAGCACGTTGAAGTGGCAATGGGCAGGCCATGTAGCTCGCAGAACCGATCTTTTAACTCTTGTGCCTACTTACTGGAAGGTGATGCTGTTGATTAAGACTTTGTTGGTTGCACTCCATGTTACCTTATATCCAAAATGTTTAATTTAATTTGGTAGGAAAATACATTTCTTATCATCAAGTCACTATAAGGTTGCCGTGGGTTGCCGGCAGTAGAATGTCACCCCTCCTCTCATGGCCGCGGATGCAGTAAGAGCCTGCTAAGGGATACCTCCGGAAGATGGGCAGCAGCCTCTTTCCGTATATCAACAACCCGTAGGTACTGCGCTCGCCAACTCGCCTGCCAAGCGTGGTGGGTATGGCAACGGCTGAAATGATGATGATGGTTGTAGTGCAACTTTCAAAACCAAATCATATATTGGAACCACATTGTAGTAGAGTTATTTTTTACTATAATTACTATCGTGACTTATCTATCACTTTAATATGGAAATAGTTCACGTAGGTACTTGTTAAGTTGGTGGAGGCACTGTTTCGACCCTTGTCGAGGGCCTTCTTCAGAATCTTTGTTTCTTGAGAACACCGTCGTTTATGAACCAATTTGGAAAAATCTTTTTGGGTTCGTTGGTATAGATACACTTTGAATTAGGTCCCATTTTTTTAAACTCAGCTCTGATGACGGAATCCATGAGAAATCGTGGGAACTCCTCAAATGTTGTAGATACCTAATACGTATGGCGATTTCGGCATATTCAACTCGAGGTCAAGCATTTCAGATAGTATGATTTGGTGAAGTGGAACTGATGAAGAAGAATACAGATGGTTATCAAAACTCTTCCCTATTCCAAAATTCACGGGTGACGACTTAGAAAGATGGCTAAGATAATTTTATTCACTAATCACAATACTTACCTACACTTCATCATCATTATCAGCATCAGGGTCAATGGAATTAAATAATGTAACTGGAGTCCCACAAGGCCAATTTGTTTTTTTTACACATACAATTAATTTGTAGTCAATTTGTTTTTTTTACAATAAAACAACGAAATAGCAACCTCGCTATAAAATATATTATACGATTCCACTTACAAGCAAACTTTCTGTCCGTGAGTGAGATTGTGTTCAATGGAAATGCATTGAAGCGAGCATCCCGCAATATCAATATCTTTACAACAGAATAATTCACAATTGTTGAACAAAACGTAACAGTTTAAGAGATAGCTGAACAACTCTTGCCAATATGTACTTACTTGATTTTTTTTTAATAAAGACTCATAAATATAAACACCTATTTCAGGGGACTAAAGGGGTGTTTCTGGATATAAGTATTATTTTCTCAGAGTCAAATCCAATAATTGGTATGCTATTAGGCCACTACCTACTTACGTAACACGAGTCTTTATGCGGTGTCACTAAAAACAAAAGCTAACAACATTCACGTTTCCAAAGCAAATCCTAAGGCTGGATTTAGTGCTCGATCGACGGTCAGCGGGTATGGTGAGCGCTGACCGTACGCGCTCACCGTCGTTCGTTACTTTCGATTTAGTGCTCGACCGACGACCGACGGACGCGAACGTGTACCTACAGTTAAAGAGAAAAATGAATCCATTTGTTAACTCCATAATATGTGCGTACTATTTATGTAAAAGAAGATACCATGTTCACCCTTTATTCATAGATCGGATAGGAGAATTTATTTTTTATATTATATTTTTTTTCTCGCTTTCGGACAGTGTCGTGATTGGGTACTACCGCTTGACAAACATCTGACCAAGCCATAATTTTGGCGTCTCGATCTTTGTACAACTCGCAACAAAGGTCCCACAATGGCGGACGAAGATATACTTCAGTTATGTATGACACGCTCAGTATCGATATTCATTTTGTTCACGATGTTACAAACGCGCGTGCGGGACCGACGAGCTCGACCGATGATATACTCGCGTAGGCTACAATCAGTATTGCCAGGCGTCCGTCACTCGCTCAAGGGCACGCGTTAAACGCCTACCGCTTTGCGAGCAGTCCGCGATACGCCAGTAGTTAAGGCTGCCACACGCCCGCTTGAGCGCTCGCACGTTAAATGTTAAAACGTTTCTTTAGATGCCGAGACCGCGTAACTATTATGCAGCATAAAAAATAGCTACCTATATCACACAAAATATGCCTGTAAAACTGTGGCTTTAAAAACAACAGTCCTAAAATCAAGCCAAAAAGTAGTAGGTACCCACCGGAGAACAAAGATTCAAATCTTTGCTGGCGAAGTATTTGAATACCTAGGTTATAGATAAAGTGTGGTGTTATGTCCTAGTTCGTTATGTCAAAGAATATAACTACTACCATAGTACACCTATTACTATACTGCGTACGGAGAGTAGGTAGGTCCTTACCTCCCTATACAAAGGTCGCTGCTTTTCTTAACCGACTTAAGAAAAGAGGAGGTTGTAAAAATAACTGTTATTTTCACCACATTCGTTTTATTATAAAAATTATCGTAGAAGCAACCCTAGCGACTCATTCGATGCCGCGTCACAGATTACTTGCAAGTAAGTGAGACGGGTACACTCTTTCGCTCTGTGAACTGCTGGTATTATTAATACAATTTTGTAGGCTATTATAGCGTAGGTATTTTCGCTTTTGTATTGAAGTGATGTATCTGTTAGTTTCTGTAATCTGTGGTATTGCACTGTAGCCGCTCATTATGTTTAATGAACATTAGCTACGTTCGACCGACGTCAGCGCTGACCGTCAGTCGAGCACTAAATCCAGCCTAAGTGATTTTAGGTAGGAATAGCTTAATTGTATTATGTTTGATGACGTTTTTAAATGAGATAATCAGCGTCTCACAAATCAATTCTCAATCCTTATCGATAAATATATTAATTTTTATTTATAAAAAAATACAAATTACAAAAATATTTATAAAAACTTTGGTACAAACATAATGAGAAAAACGTTGACTGCTGCAAAAGTTTCAAAAAGAACTGAGTAGCAGAGTCAGCGCCCACCTCCGAAGTATTGTGTGTCCCTACTTATGAAAGTTTATTATTTTTTTGTGATTTTTATATGTGTGTTTGGGTGTGTGTTTGTGCGCGCGTCATTGTGTGAAAGTGTGCGTGCGTGTAAGCTTGTGAGTGCGTGCGATTATGTATGGTTTGTAAATGTGTGTCAGTAGTTTATTAACTGAAATTGAGTAGATTTTCAGTGTCGTCGTTGTTGAGGCTTTTTAGCCACTCTGTCAGTTTAACTTTAAAATTATTTATTTCATTAATTGCATACATATACATATATTTAAGAAAAGTAAGTGTAAATTTATTTACCCTGTTGTATAAGGAGCTGCTTAAATAGACATAATGTCTCCCTGCGACTGCAGTTCGGTGACACTATGTTCTGCAGACTATTTCGGAGCGATGTTTGACCGTGCCTATGTTTGGATCATTGTAATTTCAGAATGCTTTCGTAAAATAGTACATAGAACAAATAGTTGACGAACAGTGAATACGTCGCAGTTCGAGTATAGCAAGGTTGTAGGAAAGCGTCTAGGTTTGGAGGTCATAACTTTCAGAATTGTCCTCTATGATCTCTCTATTCTCAACATTTGGTTATTTGCAGAACCACCCCACGCAGTGATTTTTTTAAATTAAATAAAATTTAGTTTTCAAGCAATTGAGATCGGCACAATTTCTTATTTTATTAAATATAATATTTCAATTTCCTTGATTTCGAAACAGTGCACTCAATCTGTTCGGTCCAGGAGAGTGTAGTATCAAGCCAGACTCCAAGATATTGAATCTTAATCAGAGCTGTATCGTCGGCATAGGTAAAGATAGTGCAGTTAGGAAGGGAGAGTTTAACCAGATCATAAATGTAGACGAGGAAAAGAGCGGGGCCAAGGACGCTGCCCTGAGGAACACCGAACTGTATTTCCCTTTCATTGCTGTGCTGTTTATCAATAATAACTATTTGGCGACTATTGGTAAGCTAGCTGCTAAAAAGGCTCCCAACAGTTCCCCTTACGCCAATGCTATGAAGTTTACTTAATAGAATTGGCACAAAGACAGTGTCGAAAAGCTTTGTTAAGTCGAGAAAGATGCCTATTGTTTTAAGTTTACTATCAAAACTCTTGGCGATGGTGGAAGTAAAATTAACAACTGCATCTGCTGTCGATTTACCAGGCCTAAAACCATATTGACGGTTGGCTAATTTATAATTTTGATTTAAGTAATGCATGAGAAGTTTATTAATTATTTTTTCAAATATCTTCGAGAAAGTGGTCAGAACAGAAATTGGACGGTAATCATTAATACATTTCTTGTCGCCATTTGAAAAATTGGATGAACCAATGCTAATTTAAATACGGATGGAAATATTCCATTTGACATAGATAGGTTTAAAACGTGAGTTAGAGGAGGTATAAGGATATGTCTGGAGGCTTTTATAACTGTTGTAGGTATACCGTCCCAACCTACAGTGCATTTTTCTTTAACGTTCAAGATAATGTTCTCCAATTCACTTTCGTCCGTTGGGAAAAGAGCCATAGAATTAAGGTGCACGGTATTCAGTATTCAGTTGTTTATTGCTTTCCATTGTAAACATAGGTCTTTAACATCAGTAAATAGTACAGGGGCTGTTGAGAAAATTTGACGACAGAATGGAGGATTGGCTAATCTGGGATGCGAGTTCATTAAACTAGTAGATATGAATATCAAAGATGCTCAGCTACTTCTGACAACGACTGCGCTTTCTGATTACAAAAACATAAACAAGTCAGGTGTGATCTCTCATCTCGAGGGCTCGGTCGAATGGTATCGTAATTAGGGGATCTAGCTAATGAATATTATGGGGTCGCAACCCCAATCTGGCTATTGTTGGATTTGTTGGACACGAATCGTTTTAATCATGCGTTTTTTGAAGCGTTTAGTTTAGGGGGATAGTCAGGTGGATAGTTGATCGACAATACCATTTTTTTCATGAACGTTTGTTGATAGAGGTAGGTATACTTAAAAAAATTGTTGATGGAGGTATAAAACAAAATGTTTCTAAAGAAATATAAACCATGCCGGGTTTTCTCAGAAAACAGTTTTACAGTATAAATAATTAACACATAATAGTTTATATTTTATTCTGAGAGAGTTTATTTCTGGCATCTTTTAAGCGTCTGTCGCAAACAAAATTGGAAACTATGTCAAAAATAAGTCAGCAATGAAAGTCAGGTGTACACCTCACTTATATCGTAGGTAGGCACTTATCTCTATAACTTAACGTGCACCATATATCCCCTTGTCGTATTTATATACAATCCAATCCCATGGTTGTCTGGTAGAGGTCGCTCTTTAGCGATAAGGCCGCCAATTGTCACTATGTTTTCAGTGTTTCCCTTATTATTATGTTTAGTTTTAATTTTAAGGTGTGTGTAATGTTGGTGATTACCGCTGAGGCGCGGCTCGGGTCTTAAGAGAGCAGAAGACGGTAATCATCAATACACACGTATATCATACGACGTTTTTCAACACACTTGTGAAGATATATTGTACTATTGAACACGATCTTTTTTTGTATCTAAACTTTTTTAAGAACAAAGTAACTCAACCAACAAAATAAAAAAAACCCTATAACTCACTTGTGAATAATAGCAATGAAAAACAGATTACAGTTGTCATTATGCCTAATTGCGGTGAAATTAGAGCCATTTTATAAGCAAGTGTGTTGAAAAGTATTTTCTACCTATAATCTCAGAGGAGTAGGAACGTATAATTTAAATTGATTAGTGCACGAATGATTAAATGCGACAACATTGGCAGATCATGTCGCTATTGTCGCCCAATTACAGGAAGGGTGTTCTGTCCACAGCTGACGCTTCCCAGCCACCCCTTTTTATTGTCGAATTAAGCCAATATCGGTTATCTATGGATGCACAGATTTCTTTGTGCATGGTTAGACAATAAAATTGTATTGAGGTTTCATTGAGTCTAATAAATATGATATCCTACGAATAGGTATCATTAATCCGAAATATTGTTAAAACGTATGGATCGTACGGATCTTTGACTCTATACCACAGATTACAGAACCTAATCTATACGTAAACAGTATCAATTTGAAAGGGCAATTCCTAGGACCATCAAACTATTGGTTGAACTACAAGTAGGTACGTGCGATTGAAAACTATTTATTTTAATAATAAGCATGTGTTTTCTCGATTTTGCAATCTACACCATCATGCCCTTTCATTTGATACCACACTTATATGTATATTTGAACACATTCGATTGTTCACCCCTACTTTCAACCCCCATATCTCATGAATGGATCGACCGATTTCAATATAACTTTCAGTTTTGCATTTTACTTATAATTTCCTGTCATTTGATACTAAACTCGTGTATATTTGGAAACATTTGATTATTCACCCCCTTTTTTACCCCATATCTTGTAAACTTCTTTGCCGATTTTGATAAAACATTTTTAAAAACCACCGCCGGAAAACCTTCTTTCAAATGAAAAAAAAGAGGGGTGTTATAAGTTTGACCGCTATGTGTGTGGTATGTCTGTGGCACCGTAGCTCTTAAACGAGTGGACCGATTTGCATGCAGTTTTATTTAAAAGCAGGTTGTCTGGCGGTGGCTCTTAACATGTTTTATCAAAATCGGTAAAGAAGTTTACAAGATATGGGGGGTGAAGAGAATTTAATGAATAATCAAATGTTTACAAATACCTCTATACCCGAGTTTGGTATAAAATTAAAGGGTCATTGGATATATTTGAAAACATTCGATTGCTCGGTACTTTCAACCAGCATGATGTGTAGATTGCAAAACTGATGGAACACAATACAAAAAAATTTGGTAACCCCCGAGAATAGGGTAGTGTCGGATGTTACTTATATGTTAAAAATAATGTTAATGTTGTCATAGTGGACGTGTCTATGTTTTTTAAAACCATACCTCTACTATGGAAATAAAGTTAATAAACTTTTTTTTTTTTACCAAAACCGATGTAGTACCTCTTTGCCTTCTTTATACGGTTCGCGGACCAATAGAATTGAACAAGTAGAGTAGTAGGTTAATTAACTATCAATTTTCTCCTCCACAATCTCAAGATTATTTTCAACGAGAGGCACTACTACAAGAGAATGGTTCGGGAAGCGATTGAAATTAAGAAATATCCTAATTTTATCGTGAAGACGGCTTCAGACTCACTGCCTCATGGAATCTAGTGATACCTAGCCAAGTGTACTCGGCGTGTACTCGGTGCAATCCGGTCGGAACGTCGGGAATAAAATAAAGTTAATTACCCGATAATCCAATATAGTAATAATTTTCTTAAAATTGTTTGCCACATTTTAGCTAACTATCCCTTCTTTCTTACTAACGATCGCCTATTCGCAGCAACAATCTATATAGCTCGTTCTCCATTATCTCTTGAACAATACATCTAATTACACTCAGCATAGTTGGCTGGAACAATCACACACGCATTGCTCCCGGACTAACAGCGTTATTGTATCTGTGGGCTCTGTGGTACTGCTAACGACGGTGATCATGCGAGAGGGTACTTCATTTTTCCCTTATGAAGATCGGGGGTTAGGCCTTCTAATAATTATGTCGAGATACTTATCTAGAAACAAAGAAAAACTAAAAACAACATAAAAAGATGATCAAGATGAATACAAACTTATAACTAATTTAGTACCTAAGTAGGTAATCAAACTATTTCTTTTTTAAGTTGGTACTCCCTTAGTTTGTGATAAGATTTACAGACCTAAAACCTATAACTTTGAACATCTTATAATATGTGTACTAAGCCGAAAGGGGGTGATTTTGACCACCCCAAGAAACAACTTTCGTTCTAATCCTTCAGGATTCGATGATTTTCATTCAAGAAAACACCACAACTGTTTTAATTTCAACAGTTACCTAATTATACGATAATGGCAACCTAAACACGCCGATTCTTGACAACACCATGGTCATTGACCTCCGCAAAGAGTCAATTGCTAAAGGTACCTACACGTAAAAAATAAAAATACCTAAACCATACAGAGGTTTTTTTTAACAAAATGTAAAAAAATAGGAATAAATCGGATTATGACCATTACACCAACTAGTAAAATTATAAACAAAAATTAAAAATTCCAAAACATCACCCCCTTCCTTCCGAGTTTTATAATACCCCGTATTGCCACTGGCACGAAATCTCTACTGAAAAACTGAAGTACCTAACTGTTTTAAATAAATTAATTCCAATGTTAATACTTTTGCAATTAATAATACGCTTTTAAGTTACTAAATTAAGAGGGGCCAATCCAACTTACTTTTCATACAACCGCTCGTACGTGGGTGTGGCGTCGTAAAAGATCTTTCTATGAAACTTTTTAACAAATTCAGTATAAAATTTGTTTCTCCAAATTTAGATTTTTTGTTTGGATAGAAACCTAGATATATTGCACAAGATACCTATTAGATCAAAAGTTTCATAGAAAGATCTATTACGACGCCACACCCACGTACGAGCGGTTGTATGAAAAGTAAGTTGGATTGGCCCCTCTTAAGATAGGTCCTATGCTTAAATTTACCTGAATTTATAAGTCATCATGACGTTAAGCAAAACAATTACAAATATTAATGAAACTCACAAAGATAACATAGATAATTTATTTATTTATTTGTAACCACAAGCATATAAAACATTGATGACATTAAACAAAAAAGACAAAAATAATGAAGCCATGCTTGAGTCACAAAAAGGTCTCAGCTTAATGTTGGCCAAACCAACGCTGGTCTTCCGACTGAGCCGTTTGGTTGCAAACGAAGAACGTAGGTAGGTAAGTCGGTACTTTCAACCAGCAAATCTGAAGTGCGGTGACAGGATCGCTGGGCAGTGAGCAGCGGATCGTAGAATCACTAATCGACCGGACACCATTGTAATCGACACTCACGCCATATGCCGCGAAGCCTCTAATCACAACCGTGATACCTTCCTAGTTCCTGCCAACTGCTGCGCTGATTGGAGGAAACGGTAACTCGCATCCGACAAAAATTATATATACCATGCTTTTGATCGAGTATTTTGGAACATTTTTAATACTTATGCAGAATCAGATGTGAAACTAATTTTATGATTCACTTTTCTTGTACAGTGTCTTACGTTGTTTAACGAAATCTGAAGTATTATTTCATAAATAAAGCAGTCTTAATGTTTTGTTAAGTTCAAGTTTTGCAATACGGTTTGCATACCTTTTTTAGTGTTTTAGTACCTACAGCAAGAAACCCTTAGTTTTGCTATCTGTCTGTATAGACAGACAGCCGTCTGGGGCTTTACGAAGAGACTATTAGCACAGCTATTAGTCTAAGAAAGCTGTGCATGTACATGAAATATTGATTAGATTTATACCTACCCTGCATACATAGTTCTTTACCCGCGGAGTGGGGCACTGGTGACTTGTAATACAGGTTTCTATAAACCTATCTCAGGCACCAGTCCCTCACAAAGCAGGTTAAATAATAGTTCTAAGTTTAAATATGTATCAATTTAAGTTAAAATAATAAATATTGTGAGTGGATAAATAAATATTTTTTTTGATTTGCTTTGATTTTGAAATATGCAGCCTTCCCCCTCACCCTTTCTAAAATGCTAGACGAATCAGAAAAAATCATGGTTGGATTTTGTATTTTTTTTTATAGTATTTAACACACTTAGGTAGAACATTTCAAAAAATTGAATAACCTAATCATAAATTTTGTTTTTTTTTTTACGGTTCCGATGGGATCCCACCGGTAATTTTTTTTGATAAGGTTATTAATTTCTTTAATCATGGATTTGGTTTAAACCATGAACTTTCTAGGAAAAAAGTCCCCTTTAACTCTTAAGATATTTTTACAGTTACCTAATTATACGATAATGGCAACCTAAACACGCCGATTCTTGACAACACCATGGTCATTGACCTCCGCAAAGAATCTATTGCTAAAGGTACCTACACGTAAAAAATAAAAATACCTAAACCATACAGAGGTTTTTTTTAACAAAATGTAAAAAAATACGAATGAATCGGATTATGACCATTACACCAACTAGTAAAAATTACCCCATTTTGAAAAACCCCTTCTTAACGAGTAACTTTGCTGCATAATAATAATTAAACAGCCAAATTTCAGCTTTTCTCTTCAGCGGTTTGGGCTGTGTGCTGATTTATCTTGTGGGACATTCCCTTTTATAAATAACTAGCTGTCCCGGCGAACAACGGGGCTCCGTTTCCTCTTAAAGAACTGTCCGGTGCCCCTCTCACATCTTGCCCCAAAAGGCACATCCCAGGGGCGATTAAAATAACCGCCCCCCACATCTCGCGGTTTTCGATGGTGCAAGGCCATATGCGCCATCGCCCTCCCTGGATCCGTAGCAGGGGGCAGCTAGAGAACCCTACTAATACCCTACAACTACCCTGCAACTAACCTATAACTACTCTACAACTACCCTACATCTACGCTACATATAACTAATATACATATATGCAAAATTTTAAGTTTTTTAAGTGAAAAATAACGATTTTTCCTCACAAACTTTCATCCCCTATTTTAACCCCTTCTGATTTACGCAACGAAAAGTAGCCTATGTCCGTCTCCATGGTCTAATCTATTTCTATACTAAAATTAATACAAATCCTTTCAGCTGTTTTGACGTGAAAAGGGAACATTACTTACATACATTCTTACTTTCACTTTTATAATAATAAGTATAGGATTAGCAGGATAGGAAGTAGGAAGATTTTAGATGTTTATTTTTTCGCCAGTAAAATGCAATATTTTGTTATTATTAATATGTAAGTGACATAATATAACGCAATAGATTAAGATCTGTAATGTTAATTAGGTATACATAAGTAAATAATTAAGCAACAAATTCGTCGTCCGGGTCAAAAAAAAACTTTCCCCTTCTACCGGTAAAGAGCTTAGGGTGATGGAACCAGTAAGTGACACTTTAAGACATATGTGTAATTTGATTTCAAATAACTTTTTCTAAAACAAATATATTAAAATAGTTTTTAGTTTATACTGCAGGTATTATTATTGAGAAAGGTATGGCTGTCGTAAGTTATTAAGAAAAGCTACATGATGGACATTACAAGGTAAAAACCAAAATTACTCAAAATCTCCAATGATGAACACCAAAAATCCATTAATGAACCCCCATTAAATGACACTCCCCAATTATGAACATCCAGTATTTGATACTTACCCAGTAAAGAACACCTAGTAATTGACACAAATCTTGATTTAGGTTTGCCAATTACAGAATTATAAGTGCTTACCTATATCGTATCATGGTAGTTAAGGATAATATAGAAATAAATATAAATATACGAAAAAAGAAAAGACATAATATAATTAATGAAAACACTGTTTTATACTACTTGATCGCTGGTACACATTTACGTGTACCAGCGATCAAAACTCAGTGCATATTTTATTATTTGTAAATAAAGGGTTAATATTTATCAATTTCTTGTACTTTGAAGAAGCCACTTTTAATACAAATAGGCTCGTTTATCTTTTTAATCTCATTTTCAGTCCTATACCATATTTTATAAGTAGTATCAGGCCATTTAAAAGATCTTCCTGCAGAAAACACCATCGTGCTCACTTCATATTGGTGTCCTTCTACATTTTCTACTTTTCCTGGAAAATGCTCACCTTCATACTTCACTATAACGTAACTTCCTGTAATAATACTTCTATATTCATTTGGTGATTAGGTGCCATCTAGAACAAAATCAGTGAAAACCAGTTGATGACACTTTTTTTACCCATTGATCAACACATTGTTCTTTACTGGTATTCGTGTTTCAATCGGTGTATTTCAACTATATACTTAACTAGCAAAATATTTAGAGCTAAGTTTGCTTAGCAACCAAAAAAGTCAGCAAATGCATAAGTATGAACAGCTGTCGGTTATTGGAGTAACTCACTTTCGCAGTACCAGTAATGAACATTCTGTCTAAAATAAACAAAATGGTGCCCCGATGCAAGACTGATTATAAAATTATATCTAAATTCATTAAACTTTAGAAAAAATCAAACAAAATACATTAATATTTATTAATAACGAAACTGTAAGCAAAAACGTGTACTCACTTTCTTATCGATTCGGATAAAAAAATATGCAATTATTTTTGACGGCCCGGGGCAGCACTTTCACTCCTCCATGATATTGCAACGAAATGTCAGATTATCCCGACGTATTAAAAAAATTACAGTCGGGAGTGAGTTGTCTGTGATTTAGTGTATTCATGTGGTAAAATTAATTGCTAAGGCTTACTCTAGACAAACAAAAAAAAAAGTGTCGGTCACTGGCGCTTGTCGAATTCTGGTTCCATCACCCTACTAGGTACTCATAATGTGGTGTGGACCACAAATCAACCTGTTACCCGTAAACCTAAATACTCCTAATCGCTGATATTAATTACAGCGATTCTTGCCCAATGAGCTGAGCAAGGGTTTCGTTCCTTCCCAGGCAATTTGATGAGAAAGAGCTCTTACAAGAACATTTTTCTTATGGCAGCAATGCTTTACCTGCCTGGTTTAAAGGAATCCTTACGATTTTGCGGGCACTTTTTGTGTTGCCTGTAAACTAATAAAAGTCAGTGTTTTGTGGTCTTATATAGGAAGAGGAAGTTAGCGTTGGCGGTAAACAGTTAAGCATAAAGACGGCCAATACGAAACTATTAGAGTTCCGTTTTTGCCATTTTGGCAATATAATCCTAAAACAAGGGGCCTTGTCAGTGGAATAAAATACAAAGAAAACTCTAACACCATATTATTAGGATGGTTAAATAGTTATAATTTTCCACAGAGAATTAGAATTTTGACCTCAAGGCAAAGATTTTAATCGTTATTTATCGTAATGAGACCGCACCGTTTTGTTTCCACACAAAATTAGTGAGATCACTCATTTGGAATCAGTGTACCCATAAACACGGCCGGACGTAGGGTTATTTATTTAGTGGTGTCAGGGCACCTCTAACGATTTAAATCTTTGCCCTGAACTACCAACGAATATGCTTACGAATATCTTGCTTGATCGTATCGTGTAAGCATCTTCTAGTTTGGCATAATTTGTACGGATACTGTATTCCATCTCCTCACGCTTTTAAGTTTAACACCTAAATGTTTTTTATAATTTTGTATTTTATTCAGTGGCCCGCAGAAGACGCAAGGAGAGCCGACCACGTCGCCAGAGAACCACATTCTCGGCTCACCAGACCCTGCGGTTGGAGCTCGAGTATGCACGAGGCGAATACGTGGCTAGAGCTCGAAGGTAAGAATGTACCTACATTACTCCAGCAGAAAAGAGGCTCCTAGTGTGATATGAGTGGAACGTATAATAAGTGCGTAAAATGCTGTAAATGCCGCATATAAACATGTGCGTGTTGTGGTTTTAGAAATAAAACCGGACAAGTGCGAGCTGGACTCGCCCACCGAGGGTTCCGTAGGTATGTAGGATTATAATAATTATTAGTAAAAGTTTTTAAAATGCACAAAGATTCGGTCACCCATCCAATTTATGACCGCGCGTAGGGTCGATGATTGATTTCGTAATTTTTATATAGACGATTTTTTTATTATTCCATTGCAAATGTATAGGTAGTTTTTGGATTTTTCTCTGTATCTACGGACTATACCAAGGCCAGACTACATTTTATCATCATCATCTCAGCCGTAGGACGTCCACTGTTGGACATAGTACTCCCTCATGGATCTTCAAGTACTGCTCATGAAGGGATGTTACCATACTCAATAAGATTGTGTTGGTGGATTTTGACCTTCTAGTCTAGGATGAGTATCACGAATATTATAGACAACTTTTCATAGTTATCTAATTAGATAGCTATGAAAAGTTGTCTATAATATTTAATAAAGTAATTACTTTTTGAACATCTACTCAATCATTCTCTCAAGTAAATAAATATAATCATCATCATTATCTCAAATATGGGTCTGCTGTCCGCGTCCACTGCTGGACATAGGCACCTCTCATTGATCTCCTAGATCACGAGGGGCTGTTACTATAATCACAGATAATATAATACACTAGCTATAATAGTCGCCACGCTTAGTAGGCGAGTTAGCGAGAGCAGTACGAAATGTTGATACATGGATAGATGCTGTAGTCCATCTTCCGGAGGTATCCTTTGGAATATTCTTACTGCAGAGAGAGAGAGAGAGAGAGACAGAGGGGGGGGGGGGGTAACATTCTTTAGTTGACACCCCACGGCACTAAAATGAATATACCTCGTGTGTTCATAAGTCTTGAGACACAGTAAAACTAAAATATTTTTGGAGCTAAGTTGAGTATTCATTTATTGGATATTAAAATTAAAACTACTGACATCTAGATCTGTATTTAAAAATAAATCATTCAAAATGGCCGCCTTTGCATTCAATGCAGGCCTTCAAACGCGTGCGCCATTCATCTATGGCGGCACGAATCTTTTCAATGGGAATCCGTTTCGATTCTTTAATAAGGGCTCGCTTGAGAGAATCCAGGTTTGGGTGAAACTTTCTGCATGCCCTCAGCTCCAATTCCGTCCATAAAGAATAATCCAAAGGATTCAAGTCAGGGCTTGACGAGGGCCAATCTTCGCTCCGAATGAAGCCTGGCAAATTGGCCTCCAGCCAACGTTGGGTAGTCTTAGCTTTATGGGAGGGAGCAGTCCTGTTGGAAAACCCAGTATTTTCCAGCGAATAGCGTATCATTTAATGGTTTAACCACCGCTTCCAATATGTCGGTTTGGTAATTTTGTGCCCTCACCTTGACGCCTTGCTGGCAAAAATGAAGCGAAGTGACCCCCTCGTAGGAAACACCCCACCAAACCATCACACTTGCTGGATGATGAGTGCGCTGGACATTGCGTACAGATGGCTGGACGTCCTTTGAACTTCTGGCGTAAACCTTATTGTTCTGCCGGTTAAACTTTTCTTCCACCGTGAAGATCTTTTCATCGGTAAACAGGATATTTTTTGGATCGTGTCTCTTCAATAGGTTCCGACATCGTTCCAGTCGCAATTTACGAAGACGCTCGTTTAAATAATGCACTTTCCTTCGACTGTAGGCCTTTAGTTTAAGATCATATTTAAGTATCCTGTTCACCGATATTCGCGAAATGTTGGTCTGCAGAGCTAATTTCTTTTGAGTCCGGCAAGGGTTGCGACGAATTCGCTCTCTGATTACTTTGATGTTGGCGGGCGTCCTTACAGACCGCGGGCGGCCACATCTTCCACGGTCTTCTAAAGAGCCGGTCTCCTTGTACCTCTTTATGGTATAATACACAAAGTTCCGACTACATCCCAAACTTTGGATTTCACTAAAAACTTGCATTGGTTTTTTTCCTGCTTGAAACAGTGAAATTACAGTCGCACGCAAATCTTTTGTTGGCGCCATTTTCACGGAGAATGAAACAAATATTCAAATGTATATTTTTTCTGATTCAAAACATTCGAAATTTAAATTTTAAAAGTTTAAAAAAGGTTGCATGAATTACTTTCTTTTTAAATTAATTAAATAAGTTCGTCTCAAAACTTATGAACACACGAGGTAATAAAATATTACATTAAAATACTTCATAAGAACTAAAACAATAATGTGAGAGTGCGCGAGCCCGGGGGGCTTGCTCGGCGTGCTTTTACTGACGCCGAGCGTGTATCGGGCGAAGCTAAATGGGGTTGGCGCGGGGTTCATATTTGACTCCGCCCAAATCCTCAAGGTCGTTGGCTGGTACCCGGCCCTTAAAATCGAAGTTTTATCATACAACTAGCTGACCCGGCGAACTGACACGCACCTTCATCTACAACCACCACTTACAACTTACCCTACAAATGCCCTAATCTCACCGACATAGCCAAACGGATTAGCACGTTGAAGTGGCAATGGACAGGCCATGTAGCTCGAAGAACAGAAGGCCGGTGGGGCCGAAAGGTTCTCGAGTGGAGGCCACGGACCGGTAAGCGCAGCGTAGGACGTCCACCTACAAGATGAGCAGATGATGGTGAAAACCGCAGGTGGACGGTGTATGCAGGCCGCTTCCAACCGAAATACCTGGATATCCATAAGGGAGGCCTATGTCCAGCAGTGGGCGTCCTACGGCTGAAATGATGATGATGACTTCTTGTGCTATCTTTCTTTCTAGCATTTATTTTTCCTACAGGAGGTGAAAAGAGGGGCTGGTGGTCATATTGATAATGACAAAATAGTATGACCAAGTAGCGATTATTTTATATGCATGTCTATGCAAAATTACAGCTTTCTAAGTCTAGTCTCTTCGTAAAGACGAATACAGACAGACGGACAAAGCGGAACTATATAACTACAAGGGTTCCTTGTCGTACTACGGAACCCTTGAAAGTGTTTAAGTATTATTTCAATCATCTGGTGTGGGTACCAGATGATTGAAATAATACTTAAACACTTCTTAGGCAAGCTCTTCTTAGGGGGCTAGATGGTGCTGTGTGAATTTTGTCCAGCGTTATATATCTTATAACTGGCTGTTTTCTTTCAAGGTGTGAGCTAGCGTCAGCGTTGTCACTGAGCGAGACCCAGGTGAAGATTTGGTTCCAGAACAGAAGAGCCAAAGACAAAAGGATAGAGAAGGCACACCTTGATCAGCAGTATAGGTACGTATAGTAGAATTTGGAGTCTGCTATTACTTACCTACGCCCCCTTTGGAATATACATACGTCTAACCGACAACAAGATAAATTAAGAACAATATCAGGATTTTGACGTGTGTTGAGTTTTTTCTTCTTTCTAACTATTAAAACCCGTCATCTATCATACGACGCTGCGACGGCATTAGTAGGATTACCGCTATTCAGAAGGGACTGTAGGTATCGTATAGAATTAAAGTCATAAAACAGTATTAAAATAAAATAATGTACATACCCCTGTTTATGTTCCACACAGCTTTTAACTTTTTTGATTAAAGATATTTTTTTTTCAGGCATTTAGCAGCAGCGTCAGGGTTGTTCCCGAACGTGCTGAGCCAAGCATACTGCCCGCCGCCATGCCCGTGTTTACCAGTGCAACAACCACCGACAGGTCTACATAAATAAATCTGTAGGTACTTTACTAGTCAATTACAGTAGTAGAAGGTTAGCAGCAGTTTATGTTGGACTTAAACCTCACCTGTCTTTGAAACCAATCGAATCAAAGTGTCCATCTAGGGCAGTTTTAGTCGATCTGAACTTGCTGTAAATTAACTAGTATTTTTCAAGTGTACAATGGGCTTTCGCCTAAATTATTTTAGTTATTTTATAGTATTAAAGTTATTTCAGATATTGTATAATTATAGTTCTTGTACACCGATTATGTAAGTAGAGTACCAAAAATGTATTGTATAAGTAATACTTCAGTAACTAACTATACTTCAGCCAAATTCGATATAGAATATTTGTAAACAAATGATCACACTTAAAATCGAATTTGTTTCGAGTGTTGTTTTTTTTGACTGAGTTAATAAGTAATTTATATTGAAGGAAGTGGTTACAAATGCCTAATAATTGATAATTGATAAATATTTTAAAAAACCAACAGAAGTAAGGTTATTTTTAGGTTAAGTATTGATAGTTTGCTGACAAACATTCTATATCAAATTTGGCTAAGTATATTTTTACTGTACCGACGTTGAGTGGAGATTAGTGTAAGAGGGTATTAAGTTGAAATAAAATGCTCGTATGTTTATAATTGTTTATTTGTATAGTCAACTCACCATGGCCTTTTCCACTGGGCTGAGCTCCGGCTCGTGTAGAAGAGTCCATGGAAAATAGTAGTTTTTTTTTAATTTTACCGCAAATACGAAATTAAAAGTACACCTCTACATCTTGTTATCTTACGCTAAGAGATAAAAATATCTGCATTTTTATTTAAACATAACTAACACAAGGTAATTATTAGAATTATAAATAATGCTAATTTCACAAAAATATTTTAGTACATTTATTTTAGGTACCGTAGTACACATTTAAAATCTTTGTAATGTCAATTTGGAGTCAATTAACAAAAGTTACTTTACCCTTATTTAAATATTTTTAATAAAAATTACGATAGCTATACCAGTGAAATGTTTTTGTAGTTCCAAACATATTTTCTTAACCATTATTAGTCGAATATTTATCACATGGAATGTTATAGCTATCTGGAGAAAAGTGACATACATAAAAAAGCAAACAACCAGAATAATATCTTAATTCTACAAAAAAAACAAGTAATGCTCAAGTGCCACAGCTTTTACAAGTAAATTAAAGGGATCTTAATAAAACACTGAAGATTTAAGTGTGTGTGTAACACCGATCACAATAGTGCCGGAAACAGTGACTTTAAAATGTAAAAACTGTGATAGTACTAAACGACTAACAATAACAAGAAGAATAAAATGAATTTATTACCTACAGTACCTTATCGTGGACAAACCTTCGGTTTAGGAGGAAAAATAAATTGGTTAAGTGACTTTGCTTTAGTCGCTTCATGTCCTTGATTGCTTGACCCTCACTAGCTAGCTGTCGCCTGGCCTACCTTCCTTCACTATTTTTAGGACTGCCTGCCTAGCTTCAACTAAGCGCAACTTGGGACCTACGCATTGAAAAATACCTTCATAAGTACACAGTTACGGAAACATTAAGCCAGCTCTGAAACTGTTAGTAGGATGTGTCATGAAAAAGCTAAAATGATGTGTGAATCTAGGGTTATTTTTTCAATAAAATAAATGTTTCTTTATAAACATTGAGTTTCGTTAAATAATTTTCAATTGGAAATTCTAAATTGGTAAGAACTTTATGAGCTAATGGGGTTATTTTTTCAATAAAATAAATGTTTCTTTATACACAATGAGTTTCGTTAAATAATTTTCAATTGGAAATTCTAAATTGGTTAGAACTTTATGAGCTAATGCTATTCATGTTGTGAGTGATGTATTTGTGTTATAATGTGGGATAAACTGAGGTAAAACAGAAAAAAAACAGTCTATTGAGGCATGTACTGGTAGGAACATTGTTGTGTTAATTCCATTGTGCTTACATAAATAACTTCTAAAGTCAGCTAATCAAGAGTATTGAAAAAAAATGTAAGCCAGGATTAAATGCTATACAAAAATGTTCTATACCAGTTCTACCTTTGATGATTTTCATTCAAGATACAAATTCTGTGCTTTGTAAATTTTCAGTAGTAATTTTCATTATCAAAAACTTAATATTTTAAAACTCCTAAGAAAATTTCTTTTTGCACATTGTGAATTAGAATTATTATTATTATTATGAGCCATTTGAGTCCCACTGCTGGGCAAAGGCCTCCCCCAATTCCCTCCATACATCCCGATCCTGAGCTGCTTCCCTCCAGTCAACGATGTACTGATCGAGTTCGTCCCGCCATCTGCGCTTCGGTCTGCCGCGTCGCCTTCTCGCGAAATAGAAAAGTGGTATTTTTTTAATTATATAATTTTTGTTCTTAAAACATTTACTAAGCATAGAATTTGTATCCTGAACTATAATAGATAGTGATAAGTGGTTGTACTTACAAGAGGGTTGCGTTTAGAACCGGCGTTGGTTGCCGACATTGTTGCCACCAGAGTTGTAGCCCATGTTGCCGGCCTGGCCGGAAGCGTAGCCGCCGCTGTTACCTGCAATGATATTATCTGGTAAGAGACTAAGCAGACGATGATATACATAGATGCTGGGCAAGTAATTTATGTCCAGGCCTTGCATACTGCAACATACTTGTTATACATACTGGTTAACATACTTGTTGCTGATGCAGTACAAACAATCTTTAAAGATATGAAAAGCCAGTTCACTTACTTACGTCAATGTAAATATATACAACAGCATGTGTTGATTGCACAGTGTGTTATACTACTAGCAAAAGAGCTAAGCATTTATCAAGCATAAGATCTGAAGATCATCAGTTTGATAACAGCCACATGGTTGGTGGATTTTTATTTTTGAAAAACTGCTTTATCTGTGAAGGAAAACATCGCGAGGACACCCGCGACCAACTCAGCTTCAGACGTTAACTTGTTCTTTTATCCAAATAAAGTCATCTTAGCCAAGAGGATGGCACAGTTGCTGGGCAAGCCTTATCCATCTTACAATGCTTCAAGCACTGCAGCATTCTGTATGTACAGCATGAATACCAGTTGCTAACGCAGTTTAAATAGATACTAATGATAGATGTGAGATGCCTAACCTTGATTGTAGTTGGTGTGAGCCGCCTCACCTTGGTTGTAAGGTTGAGCGCGCTGCGTGTTGGAGTAGTTGCCGGCACGCATGGGTCCTCCACTGAAGGACTGCTGGTAGCCGGCCCCGAACGAGCCTTGTTGCCAGCTGCCGCCGCCGCCGCCGCCGGCCGCCTGGTCGCCGCCCCAGCCTCCGGTGTTGCCCCAAGAGCCTCCGCCGGCGTTGTTGGTATCCCACGGGTTCTGGTTACTCCAGCCGCCTTGGCCTTGGCCGTAGCCAGAGTTGTAGCCGCCGCCTGTGATACAGTACATTATAGCTAAGATGCTAGATATAACAGAATCATCTAGCCCCAAAGTATGCACAGCTTGGATTATGTGTAGGTACCAGAATGAATGAGTTTTTTTAAATACGTATTTAGACCGGCTTGGGGAATAATCATCAAATGCATAAACGGCTAAGTAACAAAATTTAATGTAACAAAATTCAACATTTGAAAAACACCATGACAGTGTGTGATTTCCACAATGTCTCTAAGAAGCAATGCTGAATCGTAAACCCTTTTCCGATTCTGCTCACTTGTCAAGTGAAAAATTGTGTCTAATTCATGTATTAATGGCAAGGGTAAATTCACCATTTGATGATATGGCTATAGGTGTGAATTCTCTTTGGTCGAATATAGCGAGAGGGTATATAGGAGGAATGGCACTACCCCACTCTTGATGCTGATTGCCCAAGCCACCACGGTCCCTGTGATCGGCGCCGCAGCATGCCATTACAGACTTGGACAATGCTTTCTCAATGTTTCCATGGATCTCAAGGATCATGAGAGGGTGATTACCATATTGCCATGCTTGGCAGTATGGTATGTTGATACACAAAAAAAACGCTGCTGCCCATCCTCCAGGGCAATTTGTCCCTTGGCAGTTTCTTACTGCATCCACAGGCAAGAGACAGGCATCATTCTACTTCCAGTACCCCATGTCAATTTTTGTTAAGGTTGGAGAAAAGTGGATCACATTACCCCACTCTTGCTGCTGGTTGTTGCCTCTGCCGCCCCAGCCGCCGCCACCGCCGCCGCCGCCGCCACGGCCGCCACCGCGGCCCCCGCGGCCGCCGCCGCTGCCACCGCCTCCAGCCATCTCAGACTTGGACAATGCTTTCTTCACATCTAGTCGGTGACCCTTCACTTTATGGTTTGGTGCTCCTGAAATAGTTGGATAATGATGGCTGGTTCTTATCAGTAGGCAGGATTATATTCAGTTTTAATTGATTACTGAATTGTATGTTGTTGTGGTTGTGATGTAAAGATTGTAAAAAACCCTGATACAGCAGCATTATTCATGAAAATGTAGGTTAGAACTTTTGGCCATAGCCTAAGTTTACTGGATTACATTAGATTTCAGAAATATATTGTTTATATTTAAATACCAGTGATAGCCAACTTACCACATACTTTGTCAACAGGGTCATAATCTTCAAACTCAATGAATCCAAAGCCCCTCTTTTTGCCAGTATCCTTTTCAGTGACTAGGCTTACTGAGACAATGTTTCCATACACACTAAAGTATTCTCTTAAATCTTCCTCCTCTATTTCCTGCTTAAGACCCCCAACAAAAAGTTTCTTGACTGTGGCACTGGCATCGGGTCTGTTGATTTCTTCCCTTGGCACTGCTCTTTTGGGTTCTACAACTCTATTGAACAATAATAAGCCACATTATAATTATTATGATCAGTTTACAGTAGAACTTATAAAATAATACCTGGTGGAGATCACAATAGAGAACAATGCTCAGAGTTCCTCAGATTCTGCCTCAGTTCAAAACCAAATTTTTACCCCCACACTGGCCCTGAATCCATGCTTTGGGCAGCAGTGCTTTTGTAAAAATATTTTTTTTGCTATTCAAAATTTATTATCATCTATCCACATTTTCTGCTGTTTATACATAGTTTGTAGTGTAGTAAAATAATAAAATAAGTAGGTGTATTTAAACAAAATATTATTCTAATCATAATTCTAAAATGCATTATTTATGCATATAATTGTTTTTATTTTAATTTAATCGAATTAAATTATTAAATTATTTTTTCTTGGGCGACGTAAATTTTATTTGTTATTGTCATGGTCAACTTCACTCAGAAGGCTCGAAAACAAACAAAAAGTCCATAAACACTATAGTTTATGAGTAAGTATTTTTTTAGTGGAACCATAAATCGCTGGTTGTAACTGAAGCCAAAACCAAACAACAGCTAAAAAATCTTAGTCGCAAGCAAAGTCAAAACCAAACAAGCAGATATAGTACATATGAGTACTCAACATTACATTGTTGTGTTGTATTTTTTAAAGTGAATAAATATTACAGTATTATTGATATAACAAGAGGATCATTAGAAGCACTCATATGCCATCTGAGGTAGCTGTGGAAATATAAATTAATTTGGCTACAATGGATTAAATCTAACATACCTATTGCTGTTTACCAATAACATAACCTATAGATACTAATAGGCTTTTGTCAGTTTATCAGTATAAAAACTACTATCCATAATGAAATTGCTTATAAAAGCTTATAAAGTTCTTAAATAAATAGGTAATTTACCTTCCATCAATCTTGTGTGGTCTGTTCATCTGTGCATCATCAACCATATGCGCCTTGGAGTATGTAATAAAGCCGAAGCCTCTTGACCTTTTGGTCTGAGGGTCCTTCATGACCACAACATCCACAATATCGCCCCATTGCTCATAGAATGATTTCAATGACTGATCATTAGTACGGTAGTCCAATCCTCCAATGAATAATTTTCTCAGATGCTCAGGCTCTTCCTGATATGAAATGAAATTCAAAATGATAATAAATAATAATGTCAGTTCATACTCAAGAATACAAGCAAGTTTGCCGGCTAGCAAGATTGCAAGCTATGGGAGTGTGATGTTCCAATTTTAAATTTCCATGTTTTAGAGATAGGTTACTTTTGGTATCCCGACAGAACATACGTTCCTAATAATTTGTCCTAGAAGTAGGTACTTTGGAAAACGTGAAAGACAATGGTGGACCTGTACAACTAAAACATCGAAAATCCGAGATGCGGCATTGCGGTGATAAAGTCCCGTTTACTTACGTATTCGTCACCACCGCCGTTTGGTTTCATGTTGAGTTGGCAAATGTGTCTGTATTTCAGTTACGTTCTCTATGGGGCCTATAATTTAATCAAATTATCAACACACAAATTCAAACTATAAAATGCTAGTTTAATTTCAGTTTTACGAAAATGAAAAAGTAAAAACGAGAAATGAAAGAAACGTGAACTCACGAAGTGATGTGATGGATGCGAGTGAAGTGAACGGAACGAACGATTTGTATTTGTCACACACACACAGATTTTGTTTCGTTTTTTATTTCTTGAAGCCAGCCAGTTTTCTGTGCTACTTACCTTACCAGCCAGTCAACACTTACCTACGTCCTTACAGTCAACATCATAGAAAAAAAATATGGAGTTTTCATTAAAAAAGTAAAAACTCCAATATGCCTCGAACCCTATAGATGGCGTTAGCCATGCCAGCTCTATCTATAAGATTTAGTAAGAAACACTTTTTTTATTTTTTACTGAAAATGGCTCATTGATATGACAAAATACCGGCTTTATTATTAATTATTAGTTATATAAGAATAAAGTTAAATCATGATACAATGGTCACATTATGAACCACCAAATCATATATGATTTATTTTTTCATAACTAATTAAAAAACGATCAGTTTGTGTGTTCTCCATTGGTAGACGAAATTTTTATTATAATATTAAAACGCGCTAAACGTCAAACTGATTATTTTGTTATTTATCTAATTAACAAAATAAAAAACATTGAAAAAGCTTTTAGTCATTACGATCTTGGAAAAGTTATCAACGTCAAAAACAATCCTGCAGATTTTCAAGTCATTTAGACTAAATAAAAAAAATAGTCCCTATGACTGTGGTGTGCCCGCAGAATAATTTTGCCCCTCCACTCTTGCCCATGGATGCAGAAGAATCTGCTGGAAGATGGGCAGCAGCGTCACTCCGTGGACCTACCATTATCAAAATCCCGTTTTTGCTAACCCGCCGCGCCTGCCAATCGTGTTGAGTATGGCAACAACCCCCTCATGATCAGTAGGTACATAGGTACCTACTTGGAGACCCTAACCCTTAGTACCATAATTAATGTGGAATATAATAGAATAGACTTGCCGTGGGGTGCCGGCTGTAGAATGTTGCCCCTCCTTTCTTGCCCGTGGATGCAGTAAGAATCTGCTAAGGGATGCCTTCGGAAGATGGGCAGCAGCGTCTTCCGCGTCTTTAACACCCTATACTGCGCTCGCCAACCCGCCTGCCAAGCGTGGCGAGTATGGCAACAACCCCTTATGATTGCGAAACCAAGGACCAGGCCCCGAGTCCCCGGCAGCCCCGCTAGTCGTGGCTACGGTAGCGGCCACGGTAACGGCGGGGCTAGGGGTGCTAAGAATCCCCGGGAGACGGACGGCTACCAACCCCAACGACGACCACTGGCCCTGGTAACACACAACATCCGCACTTTGAGGACAGACGAAAAGATCGTTGAGCTGGAAGAAGAAATGAGTAGATTACACTGGGACATTTTAGGATTATCAGAAGTCCGTAGAGAGGGCGAGGACACGATATCCCTTAAGTCCGGTAATCTACTCTACTACCGGGAGGGCGACCAACAGTGCCAAGGTGGTGTCGGGTTTCTCGTTCACAAGTCACTCATTAACAACATTGTCACCATCGACAGTGTGTCGAGCAGGGTCGCATACCTAACACTCAGAATATCTAAAAGATATTCGCTGAAGGTCGTTCAGGTATATGCGCCGACCTCGTCACACCCAGATGAAGAAGTAGAGTCTATGTATGAGGACATTAGTAGGGCCATACATACAAACAAAACTCACTTCACTGTCGTTATGGGGGACTTCAATGCAAAGTTAGGCAAGATAAGCGATGATGAGTTGAGAGTGGGGCAATTTGGGTATGGGCAACGGAACCCCAGAGGACAGAGGCTGGCCGATTTTCTGGAGAAAGAAGGACTCTTTATGATGAATTCTTTCTTCCAGAAGCCGCCTCACAGGAAATGGACCTGGATGAGTCCCGATGGTTCCACGAGAAATGAGATTGATTTCATCTTGACCAACAAGAAACGGGTATTCAATGATGTCACTGTGATTCACAGGGTGAAAACCGGAAGTGATCACCGAATCGTTAGAGGCACATAGAATATGAACGTTAGACTTGAAAGGTCCCGTCTGATGAAATCTACGCTCCGACCCACTCGTGCACATATCCAAAACCTCGAGAGCTTTCAACTCGAACTTTCAAATCGCTTTGATTGTCTGGGTCTCGAAGAACATGCATCAGTGGACGAGATCAATAACAGGTTCGTAGAAACTGTCCATACGGTGGGGTCTCAATTCTTTAAGACGCCCCGTACAAATAGACCTCAGAAACTCTCTGATGACACTCTTAACCTTATGGCTGAACGACGCTCATTACGACTGCAGTCTCCCGATGATGCTAAGTCACATAGGCAGCTTAATAGACAAGTTTGGAAATCCTTGCGGCACGATATTAGTACCTTTAATACAGCTCGTATTAAAGATACGATAGAGCGGAACAAAGGCTCCAAAGTGTTCGCGAGAGATATGTCTATTGGGCAAAGCCAGATGACGAAGCTGAAGAGGGAAGATGGCAGTATAGCGTCAAGTAAAGCAGAAGTGTTAAGGGAAGTCGAAAGGTTCTATTGACAGCTCTACGATTCGGTCACTAAACCTGTTTGCAGTGTGGCAGAAGACCCTAGAGCCAAGCTGACCCGACATTATACCGAAGATATCCCGGACATCAGACTGTACGAGATCAGGATGGCCCTGAAACAGCTTAAGAACGACAAGGCGCCGGGGGAGGACGGAATCACTTCAGAGCTTCTGAAAGCGGGTGGATTACCGATACTTAAAGTCCTTCAGAAGCTCTTCAACTCCGTCTTGCTCGAAGGTATTACGCCAAAAACATGGAACAAAAGCGTCGTGGTACTGTTCTTTAAGAAAGGTGACAACACCTTGCTTAAGAACTACAGACCGATCTCGCTTTTGAGCCATGTTTATAAGCTGTTTTCAAGGGTCATCACAAATCGTCTCGATCGCAGGTTTGATGACTTCCAGCGTCCCGAACAAGCCGGGTTTCGAAAAGGCTACAGTACCATAGACCACATTCATACGCTGCGGCAAGTGATACAGAAGACCGAAGAGTATAACTTGCCGCTATGTCTCGCGTTTGTGGACTATGAGAAAGCCTTCGATTCGATCGAAACATGGGCGGTGCTCGAGTCTCTCCAACGATGCCGAATTGACTATCGGTATATCGAAGTGTTGAAGTCTTTGTATAGAAACGCCACTATGTCAGTCCGAGTACAGGAACAGAGTTCGAAGGATATTCCCTTAAAAAGAGGCGTAAGACAGGGAGACGTTATTTCTCCGAAACTGTTTACGACCGCTTTGGAAGATGCTTTTAAGCTCTTGGAATGGAAAGGACTAGGCATCAACATTAACGGCGAATACATGACTCACCTTCGGTTTGCTGACGATATTGTGGTCATGGCAAAGTCGATGGAGGAACTTGGCACGATGTTCGAAGGCCTCAACCGAGTCTCCCAACGGGTAGGTCTTAAAATGAACATGGACAAGACGAAGATTATGTCGAATGTCCATGTTGCGCCTGCCCCACTTATGGTTGAGAACTCGGCTCTCGAAGTTGTCGACGCGTATGTACATATACCTAGGACAATCAGTCCAATTAGGTAGGTCCAACTTCGAGAAAGAGGTAAATCGACGAATCCAACTCGGATCGGGAAACTACGCAACGTCTTTTCGTCCAAAATTCCTCAGTGCCTTAAGACGAAAGTCTACAATCAGTGTGTGTTACCAGTGATGACATATGGAACCGAGACGTGGTCATTCACGATTGGCCTCATGAATAAGCTCAGAGTCGCTCAACGAGCTATGGAGAGGGCTATGCTCGGGGTTTCTTTACGCGATCGAATCAGAAATGAGGAGATACGTAGAAGAACTCGGGTCACCGACATAGCCAAACGGATTAGCACGTTGAAGTGGCAATGGGCAGGCCATGTAGCTCGCAGAACAGATGGCCGATGGGGCCGAAAAGTTCTCGAGTGGAGGCCACGGACCGGCAAGCGCAGCGTAGGACGTCCACCAACAAGATGGGATGATGACCTGGTGAAGACCGCAGGTCGACAGTGGATGCAGATCGCTTCCAACCGCAATAACTGGATATCCATAAGGGAGGCCTATGTCCAGCAGTGGACGTTTTACGGCTGAAATGATGAATGATGATGATGATAATAGAATAGAAAATATTTATTGAACATTGTTGAACATAACGATCTTAAAATTTGTTTGTACTGTCTTTAACAATTTGCCCTTAGCAAGACGTACAATATTATTAATTGTATTCAATCATAACTAAAAATATGTACACAGATGTGCACCTATTTTTAGGTAATAACAATAGCTTTATTCATAATGAATAATTTGAACTACCTACAATAGTCATCGTTCAAAGTACTCCCAGAGACTATAGAAGGAACCAGCAATTAACCATTTCCTTATTTTGTTTTTGGATATGTTACCTTCTAATATTTTTAAATCACTTGGTAGGCTATTATAAATTTTAATTGCTGTAATATACATATTATGTACTTTCAAAGTATATCGTATTGTTCACCTGGGGTAGGTATACAAATATTATGTTTATGTTTTGTTCATAAATAGGAAAAGCGAAATGATATTTTTCTAAAGAAATTTTTCTAATTGTTTTTTTATGAAAATGCAAATTCCTAAAATGTAAGCGTAAGAATATTCGCTGTTCTAAAGATGTTACGGTGTGAATCTGTACTTTTTAAGTTGTTTAAGCATCTCAATGTTCATTTTTGCATCAAATAGGTAATTAAAGGGAGGCATATGTCCGGCAGTGGACGTCCTGCGGCTGAGATGATGATGTTTAAAAATAAGTAACATTTATGTTTTTATGACATAGGTACAGATACGAGTAATAAGCAGCCTTGTTGGGCAAACTTCTTAATTTTTTGACATGAAACCGTAACAAGGGGCTTTTGAAAATTAAAATAATCCTTTTCTACGCATAAACTACAAGTCCTAGTAAAAATGCACAATAATTAAATACCGTAGGTAACATTATTTGTATAAATAATACGATTTTATAGGGCAGCACCAGTAAGTTCCATGTCATCGTTCATTTAATTTCCCCTCCAGTTCCCAGTCCACGGCCGGTCGGCCGGCCGGTAATTGGCGCCACGCATAGCCCTTCTCTTTTCTTAACATATGGAGACTATATATTTTATCCCTTTTTGTTTTTACTCACTCATTTATTCATTCATTCGACGTCTGTGGTGGATTCCGTTTATGCGTTCTTCATCCATCATCCATCCTTCCTTCATTCACCTCACCTTTCTTTTTGGCGTCGCTTTCTGAGGAGACGGTCGTTTCTTTGTGCTAAATAACGACTTTTATCTGTATTTTAAAGTAATTGAATTGTGAGTTTTGCAAGTTTTTTACAATGAGGCCCCAAAACGGCGATGATGGATTTGTAAGTATTTATTTTCATTGTGCTAATTTGCGTAAAAGGCCTAATAACTACTTGCTGTGGCAAGCGTGGCGGACAGCGTGAGAATTTTTTTATTGATTACCTATTTCGCAAGATATCCATTCCGTTATTACTATGTACTTATCTACTTTCTTTTATATATTTATAATCATTTTGGCCACGTGTTGTTTTTCCACTAAACCCATTATGTAGTCTAGTCTGACCTCAATTTATGAAGCGGCGTCACCACGCCAAGCTATCGCCGCCATTTTGTACAAACATCGCCATACTTTCAGGACGAGCCAGAGGTTCACCGTAAAATTTTCATCGGAGGCTTGAACTATCGTACTTCCGATGAGTCATTGAAATCCCATTTTGAGAAATGGGGAGAAATCGTCGACGTTGTTGTCATGAAAGATCCGAAAACAAAGAGGTCGCGTGGCTTCGGTTTTATCACCTATTCCAAGGCGCACATGGTTGACGATGCGCAGAACAACAGGCCACACCGTATCGACGGACGGTAAGTTTATTTCGTAGCTACTAGAATCCTCCGTAGCTTGTTGAGAACTTGTAAGTTCGTGGTGTACCACGCCACCTCACTTGTTTGGTACATTACTTATGTAGGTACATAGTCTCAAAATGATGCGGATTATAATCACTTTTTCAAATGTAACATATACTTACGTCTCAACTTACGTACATTTCGGTAGGTACAGGTACCTAAGACTCTTGGTAAGACTTGCAGTCCAGCTATGTGAAAGCATATTCTTACTTTAACATCGTTTTATACTGCAAATAATAAATGACTTGCCTTGGTGAATGTCTTGTGGATTAAAGCACATGGCATTTTCTGGCAGGCCTACACATCGATTATTCTTGGTCGGTAAAACATCAAGTATCTACTGTTCATAGGTAAGTGCAGTTATGTAAAAAAATTATCGTTTTCAGTTTGGTAGAAACAAAGAGAGCTGTAGCCAGACAAGACATCAAGAACCCAGAAGCTGGAGCTACTGTCAGGAAATTATTCATTGGAGGCATCAAAGATGACCATGATGAGGATCAACTCAGAGAGTACTTTTCTAGTTACGGAAACGTACAAAATGTCAGCATAGTCACTGATAAAGCTACAGGCAAAAAGCGTGGCTTTGGATTTGTTGAGTTTGATGACTACGACCCTGTTGACAAAGTGTGCTGTAAGTACCTACTTTCTATCATAATATATTTTTATCAGCCACAATCTTGCCCCAGAATGGATCATCAAATATCCAACTCTGGCTTCTCTATTTGTGGAGATTAACACGTTGATTTAAGCTATACCTGACTACTTATTTTGTGGCAGATCTGGTACGCAAATCAAGGTACATTTACTCTGCATCGTCAATAACATCGTTAAATTTTATTCATGGTGCTAAGGTTTTTATTAATGTGTCTGACATTTACAGTGAACGCTCCCCATAAAATCAATGGCAAACAATTGGATGTCAAGAAAGCTCTCCCTAAAGATGGCGGCGAACAGGGCAGGGGTGGTGGTGGTAGGCAAGGTGGTGGAAGAAACGATAACTGGGGTAATAATGGTATGTATCTGCCCATAACTTTGTTAAATGTCTTTGATGTTTGTGTGACATTATTATTATTATTTTAAAATGAAATTGTTGATGTTGCAGGCGGTTACGGCAATAACCAAGGTGGTTGGAACAATTCCAACCCTTGGGATAACAATCAAGGGGGCTGGGGTGGAAACCAGGCCGGTGGGGGCGGTGGCTATGGTGCCGGAAATGGCCGTAGCTCTTGGGGGGCTGGTGGTGGTGGTGGTAGTCAGGACTTTGGCAACTATGGCCAACAAAGTTATGGCGGAGGACCTACTAGGAACCAGCAATACAGCAATAATCGTGCTACCCCATACAACATGAACCAAGGAAATGGTGCGACAGGCGGCGGTGGCGGTGGTTATGGAGGCAGTGGTGGAAGCTACGGGGGTGGTCAAGGTGGCAGAGGGGGCCGCTTCTAAGACGTAAGTAAATTTTAAACCTACATCCCATCCAATAATTCAAGTTTCATTTGCAACATCCCCCTAGTATCATCCAATCATCAATCACGTAAAAAAACTATCTAATCCTGACTTGCAATAGGAAGTTGTTTGGATAATGATGTTGAGTTCTCTTGTTTTTTAGGAAGTCTATCTCGGATTCACTACATAGCATTAATTGAGCATAATAGGAAGACAGTTATTTAGATTAGTCTCCAGTGATAGTTCGATGATTAATGCTATGAAGGTAGCCGTTATTGTTAGTATAATTTCTTTTACATGTCTTTTAAAAGGTTTTTTTAATCTCTAGGTTTCGTGCTAAGTACACTAGTAAAGCAGAGCCGTGTTTAACATGCTAGTGTAGGCAGTACGCTCCGGAGCACTAGTTACACAACCTCATGGTCCACACGAGAGACCGCCTAGGAGTCAGGACGGCGTCAGGATACCAATACTTAATTTAGCAGATGCTAGACTTTTTATCTTTTAGAAAAATATGAATAGATTATGTGTACTGATTGTAATAATAATCGTCTTCTATTTATTGTAGTACCTACTTAGGTACATTTTCGTGACGTATTTTAAGGTCTTAGATTGTAAATTGAAACACTTTTACAAGTAATTAGTACAACCCCTAGGAATATTGTTTAAGAATTTCTCTTGAACTTAGATGTTAGGTAAATTAATTATAAATACGATCGTTTGACATGAAAGGATGAGCATTAATGAGAAATAATTTTATGATTCAGTATTAAGTTCTCAAATAGTATAGGAATAAAGATATTATTAAACATGTAGGTTAATAAATGTAAAATAAAATTCAATACAAAATCTATAGGGTTGTTTTCTTAGATTTGTAAATATACAAACTTACCTTGTTATTTTTTTTGTCTGAATTCTTAAAGCATTTATGCTATTTTATTTTATAAAAACAAATTAAGAATTTCTGACAATCTTTTATTATTTAATATTGGTTGTACATATTTTTTTTATATTTTAACCATAACAGGTTGTACAGTGATATTTTGCCTGTGATGGTGATATTTTGGCGCGGGATAGTAATTGATGTACACCATCACTTACCCTGTTGACCTGAGCTTTTTTAACGGTAAAACAAGAACCACTTTCCCGTTCCTTTTGTTACTCGATTCACAGATGTTCGTGTAGATGTCGACTGAATAATTTCAATATTATGCTGCAGGTAAATATGTTCGGTAGGTACATGCTGGATAGCTTGTAGTTTTACTCTAATTCTAGGCCATAGGCATGGTAGTTCTTGGAATTATAGGTAATTCCTTACCCAATGCTCATGTTACCGACCTTTTATTTATTAGAATTAGGTACTTACCTAACGTCTTCTAGCCGTTGTCACAATTTCAGGGAGATCAAAGGGAATGCATTATGACCATGCAGACTAACTTTTGATTTACTTAGTAACATTAATATCATCTGATGATGCCTAAGAGCAGTTAGCCAAGCGATAGGACTTATCGACAAACGCTAACTCATGGATGGGTTAGTGCCCACTCTGCCCGAAGAATACCAGATGTTTAAACCAATTAATTAATTACCTAATTTTGTTAATAATGCCCTTGGCCCCATAACACCCATCCTATAAAAAAATAAACTTGGTAACTAGGTACGTAGTAGGTAGAGATAAACCATTTTAAAAATGCACGCCCCTCCACAAAACAATAATCACAATGTGTGAGAGGAAATACTTATTGCATCTCTATACTTGTGTGCGTGCTGCAACTTTACTGGAAACATGGAATAATCTCCGCACTGACAAGTCAACTAATCGGGCGATCAGTCGAGCTGTAGGCATTGTCGTGCTTCTTGTTTCGGCGACACGTTCGCTCTGTCGCGCGCTCGGAACACTAATGCACTAGTTTACCGACAGATCCAGCTTTTTTTTTTCCTAGTGATACCGTTTGTCTAGCCGGTGACTGAAAGTGTGAACACTGACAAATACTAATTTATCTGTATTGCGTATAGAACACCTATTTGTATGTCCGAGTAAACGCTGCGGAGGGGCGTGCATTTTTAGATTAGTTTATATCTACCTAGGTAGTTATTTGATTTAGCATAGCACAGTCAGCATCAAATGTACCTTGATCCATGAGGGAGGCCTATGTTCAACAGTGAACAGCAGTCCTAAGGCTGATTATGATTATTTACGCTAGCAGTCAGTATTTTGCTCTATGCCCCTCTGGTTCAAAATAGTTCAGCATTAAATACCTATTTCATGTTATGCATCTCTGCTGTCAGGGTTTTCAAACTTTTGTCAGTAAGTAAATCGCTAAATGATATCAAAGCATTTGTGTGATCTAAAAAGAAGGCGCCCTACGTAGGTAGGTACCTACGCATCCTTCCGGCGACGTTTTCGATTCGAAATAAAGGTTAATATTCCGCTTACCTACACTTCTAATTTAAAACCAAATATGTACATGGAGACTTACTCGTTTGTTCATTTTTCTGTCGTCATAATAAGGTACCTAGTTGTTTTAAAATTAAATAAAACCGGGCAAGAGCGAGTCGGACTCGCGCACCGAGGGTTCCGTGCCATCATACAATATAATATATGATAAAGGCGGTTTTATATTTGTTGGAGAACCTTGACAGAGCCATCTCTTGTCTGATAGCGGAACTTATGTAGATTTTTTACACTTTCGATGATTTCTAAAAAAGTATGCTATGTAGAGAGATTGTAATAAATTTCCTCTAATCTTTACATACACTTCTAATAGCAATAAAAGTTTCAGAGGTTTATCTCCGCAAACTTCGGAGATAAGCGGGGGGAACGCTATTTTTTTCAACATTTTTGTAAATAACTCAAAAACTATAAGACTTAAAGAAAAACTAAAAACTGTTTATTAATGTGCAAAAGAATACCTTTTATATGATACCCCACATCACCTAGTAACTTTCCAAAAATTTTGAAAACGCCCCTTCCACCCCCATTGTCTAAAAATCTATGCAAATTAGAGAGTTCGCTATAATTTTCCTATAAAGTTTACATATACTTCTATTAGCCATAAAAGTATCACGGGTTTATCTCTGCAAACTTCGGAGATAAGGGGGGGGGGGGGAACGGTCGTTTTTTCGACATTTTTGTAAATAACTCAAAAACAGTACGGCTTAAAGGAAAACTAAAAACTGTTTATTATTGTGCAAATGAATACCTTTCATATGATACCCCACATCACCTATTAACTTCACAAAATTTTTGAAAACCCCCCTTCCACCCCTCTTGTCTAAAAAACTATGCAATTTAGAGAGTTCGCTATAATTTTCCTATAAAGTTTACATACACTTCTAGTAGCTTTAAAAATATCACGGGTTTATCTCTGCAATCTTCGGAGATAAGGGGGGGGGGAACGGTCGTTTTTTCAACATTTTTGTAAATAACTCAAAAACGATTTGGCTTAAAGAATAAATAAAAACTGTTTATTAATGTGCAAATGAATACCTTTCATATGATACCCCACACGGCCTAGTAACTTAAAAATTTTGAGCCCCCCTATCCGCCCCCCTGTTGTCAAAATAAGAATATTTTTTAACATTTTCATA
Source organism: Pasiphila rectangulata (assembly GCA_963082625.1). Taxonomy (NCBI): domain Eukaryota; kingdom Metazoa; phylum Arthropoda; class Insecta; order Lepidoptera; family Geometridae; genus Pasiphila; species Pasiphila rectangulata. The sequence continues at coordinate 14,896,202 of OY720244.1, forward strand.
TATGCTATATTAGTAAAAAAGTGTTGTCTTTTACCATTTCAAATTTCAAGTCGATAGTATTAGTAGTTCTCGAGATATCCATCTGTGACAGACAGCAGACAGACAGACAGAGTGGTTCTATAAGGGTTCCTTTTTTACCATTTTGGTTCGGAACCCTAAAATTATTACTTTCCAACACTAAGGAATATATCAATTTATCTCGTCATAATCTATGTTTGTATACACCCCAAACTATAATAAAAGTAGGTAGGTATTTATTTAAAAAATACAAGCTTCTATACTTTAGTATTTCAACACTGATTTTAGCCCAACTTTGGACGAAACTAAATAATATACGGAGAAAGAAAACTCAAAAATTAACGCCGTTCCGACATAGTTGAATTATTCAAAAGTTGAAATAAATGTTATTTTGATAAAATTACACTCAAGTTTTTCTATAATAACCCTTGTGCTAAAAGTCTATTCACATATTTTTGCGCGGTCGTTTTAGGAATGAATCATTGTGCATTTCATTCTAGTGCGCGAGTACACATACTATGTCAGGTGAGATGGCATACATATAGGCCGCGCCCACTGACGACTGCCTCCGCGACTTGTTGAGCCTTAATAATAACGAAGAATACTTTGGTAACGAAGAAGGCAGGTTGTTGCTCAAATCTTTGAACACCATGGGTTTGTATAACAATATAGATAGTCTCAAGCAGGATTCGCCATGTATCAATATGGCAACCTCATTTAAAGTTGAAGAAATCCCCATTAACTTACCAGTACCGCTAGCTTTTTATTGAAATTCAAACCTTAACTTTATATCATGTTTATTTTACGAGGTATTAAAAAAATTAGGGATTTCCTGGTGCTCCTAGCATTAATAATAATGAAATATAATAAAATTATATTTCATTTAATTTCAATAATTTTCACTTTCTAGGGAATCCCCGCAAGCGTGACAAACGAACTTACAGAATGAAATTAGCTTCTTTTTCTTAGCCTGGATATATATAAAAAAATGGGATTTTTGATATTTATTATAAAAATCGGAATTTTTCGAACCCTGGTCTTGAGAGATCGATTGGCTACCCTGTACACTGAGATACAAATTGATGCTGACTGTACCTGGCCTATCCACTAAAATGAATAAAATCAATATTATATTTGTATATCTGAAATAATAAAATCATATCAATTTTACTACAATAATACTCAGTTGCCTACATTTTTCGGCAAAGTTATTTATTTCTATATAATATTGACACTTACCTAAAACAATTTAGGATCGATTATAAAAAAAATCGACAATATTCAACTACTCTGTAGAAGAACTGTAGTCGTTTCACTCTGAGCCCGTTTCGTATTATTTATTTGTTATTTTCTTCACTTAGTCTAGAACCTGGATGTATGTATAATCAATCGACTGACGGTATTGCTTATTGGAAGAAATATCATCATCATCAGCCTTTATCAACGTACTGCTGGGTATGCTGGCCTCCCTTTGATTTTGCCATTCGCCTCTGTCATATCATAAGCTATTCTTAGTTAGTGCAACCCACAGTCTTCCGAACATCGTCAACACCCATCTGGATGGTGGACGACCCCTTTTTCTGTGCCCTTCTCTCGGCCACCACTCAGTCAGCGTTTTCGTCCACTTGTCATTTCGTCTGGCCAAGTGTCATGCCCAACTCCATTTGAGCCCCATTATTCGCTCGCCGATATCCTGAACCTTAGTCCGCTTGCGAATTTCGACGTTGGGGACCCGGTCTATGAGTGCGATGCCGAGCATGGCGCGCTCCATGGCTCTGCGCAACGCTGATTTTGTGCACAGCAGCCTCCTTAGTAAGTCGCCATGTCTCAGCACCGTAGGTCATGGAAGAAATGTCAAATCAAAATTTTTATAGCCTAAACTCCGTTAATAGGTTTAAAGAAAAAACGTAAGTCTGTTCTAGGAAGTCTTTCCCGCTATGCAACACTGATTCAAAGTTACTGAAATATTAAATGCGCCAATACGCTTTCCGCGTCGACCAACCCCAAGAAGAGAATCACTAATAATTATAATTTATAAATTATAACTAACGCATACACCTACTCTTAAAACATACATGTAGGTTTATGTTTATTAAAGTATACTTTCGTTCTTACCGCTTACCTACCTCTAGGTACCTACCTACCTTTTCGATCACCACATCCCAACTACGACTTACCTGCTATGAATTTATCTCAACCGATTTACCTTCACAGCTAATCATAACTACTTATTTCTTTATTTTCTAATTTATTTATTTTACTTTCATGATGAGACTACTGGCACCTACTGGGACGTTGAATCATTAGGTACTACTACCTACCTACTATATATCGAGTTCCTTAGTGCTGCAGGTAAGTTTTTGTAAATTTGTTTTCTAACATCCACATTTTTTCTAACCATATTTTATTTAATAAAGTTTGAAACCTGAAACTGTTTTTCATTTATTGTACCCACCCTACCTTACCATACATACCTAATCCTATTAGGAAAACAATTAGTGTGCGTTACTGGAGCGGCATTTCGACTCGGATCTAGTTGAAAATAACAGAAAAATTTGAGCGCTATTTCCTGTTAATGTGCCCCAAAAATATAATAAGTGCCTATTATGGTATCATAGTATGTACCTAATTAAAAAAAATAAAATGCCGCTGCAGTAACGCCTGAAAACGTTACTGCAGCGGCATAATTTTTTTCTATTAGCTTTAGCCAAATATAAAGATGTCCGTAAGGATTGAGGAGCCACATCAGATGTTTAATTAATGCAAAAATTAAATAAGCAAAATGTATCACTAGTTATATTTAATATAAAGTGGCTTCTCAATCAAGTTGAAAAATTAGTGCTATATACCTACCTAAAAATAAAATAAGTGCGTGTTAAGGTTTCAGAGTTATTCGAAAAAATAAAATGCGCTGCAGTAACGCCTGAAATCGTTACGGCAGCGGCATTATTTTTTCTATTACCCTTAGCCAAATTATAAATGTGCATGTCCTTGGCCGGCCAGCGGCATTTATTTGTGCGCTCTGTGGTTTTTCGGTAATTCGCTGCAGTAACGTTTGGCAGATTTCCATATCTCCGGAACGGCTGGACAAACAGACATGATTTTTCGTGGGCAGGTGCGCTGTAATATGTACCAATTGGTGCAACAGTTTAAAAAAAATGCATGGTACTTAAATTAATTAAGACGAGTTTTTCTGAAAATCGAAAATAGCCTCTAGCTCTTGAACAGAAAGAAAGACAGAAAAATTTGAGCGCTATTTCCTGGTAATGTGCCCCAAAAATAAAATAAGTGCCTATTAAGGTATCAGAGTAAGTACCTAATTAAGTCCCATGAAAATAATGCTTATGGGTGAGCCTGTAGAAAGGGTATACGAGGCGCGTAATCTAGGTCTGTGCATGGACTCTGAACTTCGTTTCGAGAACCATGTTACGCACTCAGTTAGAAACTGCTTCTATAGACTAACTTTATATAAGGCCGTATATCAAAGTAGATTTGCGTATTCAGCTGGTAGTCGCTTATTCTTTCTAAGCTAAATTATTGTGATATAGTTATAGGTCCCCGACTCCTAGCTAGAACGCAAAGACTAGTGCAACGAGTACAAAACGCGTGTGCCCGTTATTGCTTCGATATCCCACTGAGAGATCACGTCACGCCTTTTTTAAATAAATACTCCATCTTATAGATGAAGCACAGGCGAAAGCTACATCTAGCCTGTCTTCTCTTTGGGGTGTTGAAGCATACAACACCACAATATCTTTTTCAAAAGTTAACGTGGAGGTCTAACGCTAGATCATGTAGTGCTCGCCAGCTTTCGATGCAGCTCTCTACACAACAGCATGCCTCTGTCGCTTTTAGAGGTAGTTTCCGTTATGCTGCATCGAAATGCTGGAATAATATTCCACCTCCAATAAGGAACCTGCAAAGTATATATAGTTTTAGAACAAAACTAAAAAAGTTTTTGCTTGATAAGCAATTAGACCAGAAAGATCTCAAACATGACATCAGTATCATATAGGTTTTTTTGGTTTATAAGTTTGACATTTAGATTTCCCACATGGATTTGTTTCTTACTTATTTAAGTTATAGATTACGGTTCTATTTTTTTTTGATCCAACTCAATCTTTTATTTTAATGTGTTTTCTTTGTTTGTAAGTTCTTTGTGGTTTTATTGTATGTATAAGAATGTGGTTACATCCGTGACATCACTGTCGGTTCTGGCGGAAGATCAGCGTTAGTTGTTCACGCAGCTAACACAATGCTGAGCCAGGTCCGATTTGTGATACCTGTTTGTTTATTATTATTACTGTGTAAAAAAAAAAAAAAAAGAACCTACAGAAAGGCGCTCTGCAATTGCACTGACTGATGCCTATTAACCCTACAGTGGTCGCGCATATGATCATACCATTAGAGGTCGCGCGGATGACAGGCGTCATCCATTTTCTTACAACGATTTATAATAATATTATCAGTATTTAGTTTGTATTTATTTATTGAATATAACAAAAATTTAATTACTTACATTATAGAACAAAAAAGTAATAAAAACTTATTTTTCTTAACTAATTATGAACAGAAAACCAAGCCTTTACAAATTCTTTGGAACTGAAATCAACTTTTGACTAAACTAATATAAGAAATTAAGAAAAAGTGTCTTAGCTGTAATTTTCGTAACAACTATTGCACATATACTTGCAATGATCTGGGGAAGTAAATTTGCCGCATGCTTGGCAAGATATACGTGTGGTTTTATTGCATTTTCTTCCGCACAAAAAACAGCGACCGCGCGCGCCTTCACGACGGGTACTTGCTACTTCTCGTGGTTGTTCTTCTGATGCATTTCCCAAAATTTTAAGTTTCAGGATCTTGGGTATGCAATCAATGCTCATTCTTCTACTAGCTAAAGGTTTCATCATGCTCAACACGACATTAGACAGAAACTTTCGACGCAAAACTTTTACTTGTCCTCAATTTTTTTTGTATATGCATAAAGCATTTACAGCACAATAATATACAATCCGTTGGTGTAGTCTTTGATTTTGCTTCTTGTTGAGGACCCCATTGAACACGTACAATATTATGTTGACGCATCAAACGGCGAAAGCGAAGTTGTTCTTTTAGCTATCTAGTATTATCAACACCTTGATAGAATTAAATTAAATTGGTAAATCCTCATCATCAAAACATCATCTAAATCATGATCACCATCATCTTCTGTGTGCGAATTCTCGATCTGGACTTCAACGTGATCAGAATTTTCGTCATCTGAACACGGAATACCCTCTACCTCGTCTTCATCTTCCTCCAACAGCCATAATTCAATTTGCCGTTCTTGGTTTGCCATTTTCGGGTATAAAATAGAAAAAAATTACAATTATGTAGCGTAAAAGTATGAACAATAGATTATTTAATTAAATTGAATCACATTTATTACCAAAGTTGCTATAAATATACAATAGAACAATCATAACATTGTAAACATACAGTAAAAATTACTTACGTGAGCAGTCGCGCGGATGACATGCGTCCTCCACCCACAATTTCGAACTTCTCCTGACACATCCAAGCCACTCAAGCGCACGGCCGTTACTGACGTCACGAAGCATACCATAGGCATTACTAAAATCGGCGCCAGCTAAGTTTTCCCATATAAAAATCAAGAAATCCCACCAGTTTAATCAGCTTGGATGACATATGTCATCCGCGCGACCACTCTAGGGTTAAAAATATGTAGGTATCTCCTGGCAAAATTGTGAAACCCTACATATAATTTTCGAAGAAATATATCAGTTTGAGTAGGTACCTACCTACTGAGAGTGGTTTACCTACTTATTTCGAGTCTCAAATAAGGGAGTTTTAACAAGAACACAACTTCACATGATTTGCCAAAAATCAGAGCGTATATTCAAATAAACGCACACTGAATTTCAGCTTTCTACACTTTGTAATTAACCGTTAATAAATAAAAACAACGAAACATGCACATTCATACAGTTATCCGACCAAATTCGAAAAGCCATTACAAAGCGGCCCTAAAGAACATTCACCCTACCTTCTTAAATTTATATAACAGCTTTTCTAATGTTTGTACAGTAATGCAGAAAAGCTATTTCAGATAATTTATTAGGTGTTACCATTTTGATAATTTTTATTTGTACTAATATTATGCTGCACTTAGTATGTGAGGATGATTATCGTCAAGTCTGAAAGTAGGTAGGTAATTAGGTATAATGTTATTTCGTTCGTTTCAGCCGTAAAACGTCCACTACTGAACACAGGCCTCGCTCATAGATCTCCATGAGGGGTAGTTGCCATACTCACCACGCTTGGCAGGCGGGTTGGCGAGCGCAGTACGGGATGTTGGTACACGAAAAGACGCTGCTGCCCATCTTCCGGAGGTATCCCTTAGCAGGCTCTTACTGCATCCATGGGTATGAGAGGAGGAGTAACATTCTACTGCCGGCACCCCACGGCGTAAAATGTTATTTATTTCTTTGGAATACCAACAGCTATACCATAGTTTTAAAATAAGAAAATCAAAATTGTATTGACGGACGAGCAAATAATAATAATCCCCGACTAGGTATTACAAAAAAATCTATATAAAGCAAACCAAATGGTAAACCGGATTTTAGTAGTATTGTTTTGTGTAGTTCAACACGCAAGAGAAACATCCCAACATAGAATAAAAACACTAAGTATAGAAAGATAATTATCATACAACCGCTCTGTCAATAATGAAGCACTTTCCGATTCACACAAGACAGACACGCACACATACACTTGTCTAATGTTGCCAGTGGAGGTGAAATTTCCTCGAAAGCGAGGAAATGATTCCGCCGCTGATAACCATTTGTTTTTGGCAATAATACGTAATATATACTTAATAAGTGTGGTTAAAGTATAGGTATGGTAATGTTAATTTGTAACATTGCGGGAACGTCTTTATAAATGAAGAAAACAACAACAATTTTCAACAATTTATGTTTTAATTTGAATGAAATACAGTAGTAAGTAAATTAAAGTCTAATCTCAATATAAGTTATATAAAAGAAATCAACAAGGTAGTAATATTATTACGTCAACGACGATGAAAAAGTAATAAACCGCGATTTAAAACCCGTACAAACTATTATTTATTCACACAAAATTTTAATTACTTACCTACATCAAAACAACGTTTATCAAACTTATATTCATATTTCATATTTATACACAGAACACCTAGTACACCTTTGTGTACTGCGTGTTCTGTGCCGCTTATGATAGGAGCCGCCACAACGGCAATCAATTTTTAACCGTACAGGCCTCATAGTAAGTTAATAGAAAAATATATAATATTAAGGGCCGGGTACCAGCCAACGACCTTAAGGATTTAGGCGGAATCAAATATTTCCCCCGCGCCAACCATATCTAGCCCCGGCAAAAAGCCCCGGGTGAAAACACTTCATCATTCCAGCCGTAAAAAGTCCACTACTGAACAGGCCTCTCATGGATTTCCATGAGGGGTAGTTGCCATACTCACCACGCTTGGCAGGCGGGTTGGCGAGCGCAGTACGGGATGTTGATACACGGAAAGACGTTGCTGCCGATCTTCCGGAGGTATTCCTTAGCAGGCTCTTACTGCATCCACGGGCATGAGAGGAGGGGTAACATTTTACTGCCGGCACCCCACGGCACCTAATTAACCTAATTAAATATCAGTAAATATTAATAGAAAATATTAGCTGAGCACTCAGCTTCTGTAAAAACTCAAGAAAATGGCCGATTCCACAAAGAACGCAAATGCATGACGAAATACAATCCCCAGGGTTCAGCAACATATTAGCATCACTTTGAAAACAAAACAAAAAAACATGTGGGAACTAGGAAACTGTAAGACCAAAACAATACATTAATTTAAAGAGAAAATGTGGACCAAATTATTTGGCTTGATCAGATCAATATAACTCTGTCACCTCTATGCAAACAATTTAGAACGGTTAGCGGAAACGAAGAGGTTAGTAGCTGGCAGCACCATCCAGAAATAGGTACGTTCCATTTCAAGCACTTGCATCGTAACGTTTCATATTACGTAAAAAAAATTATATAAGAAAATAAAGGTTTTTATAAAAGAAATATAATGACAAAAATACGTGACAACCTACATTAGACAGCGTGTCACCTATACTCTGTTAATAATAGCTAATAGGGAAATCATAGACTGCAGGTTATTGGTCGCAGATAACGAACATAGGGCACGTGCACACTGCGCACGCTGTGTGGCCAAAAGTCAGTCTTATCTGTCTCTTGTGCGGTGCGGACGTGTCGTTCAGTGCTCGTTACATGTGTTCTCAGTATACAAAAATGGCAAAAGTGTATAAAGCATGTAGTTGATGTAGTAGAGCCTGGTATAAATGTTATGGATAGGAACGTAGAAAATATGGCAGAACGTTTTATTATAAACTTGGAGTATGATTCAGATTCAAGTGAATAAGTAAGTAAATAAATTTGTAAGAAAATTTCTGATGTTTTATTTTTTGTACACTACCCAAATTAAACAAAATATATATTTTTAGGTTCTCAGTCAATTATCAATAACCCACTCATCCACAAAACCCCGGGCGAAAAGCTAGTGAATAATGTAAGTAATAGTTTGAAGTGAGCAACACAGAACAGAGAAAAATGAGTAGAATTAGCATGATGCCTTTTTACTAAGAGAACCAGTGTCGCTAAACTCACACATGTAAAAACTAACACACATAGAAATAAAAATTCTTAGTGGTTGAAAGAGTACCTTAAAAAGGGCATAAAATCATAAAACTAATTTTATTGATATTAACCTTATTCCGATCGCTACATGGTTCAAAGTTAAATAAAATAAACAGTGATAAAAAATGAATATTTAGTATATTTTTAGTTTTAAAATTACAGGATTTTATCGCGTACCTTTTTTATTATTTTCCCGACGTTTCGAACACCTTTCAGCGTTCTTGGTCGCGGGAGGACTGATGTGCTGGGAGCTACCGCCGCGAATTGATGGCAGAATCCACCACTACCCTCAATTCGTCTTCAGATTCAGAAATGTCCAAGTTCACATTACGACACACTACACTGACGGTATCGGACTGCTGTACCGTCGGAACACAACGCACACACTTATTCAACACAGGATTCCATGCAGAAGAGAGACGAAAACCATCTTCACGATTGAAATTTAGGTGTTTCTTGATCTCAATCGCCTCTCGAACTATCCTCTTATAATAGTGTCGTTCTTTGGATAGAACTTTTGGGTCGTGTAGTTCTATCCAGTGGTTAGGTCCTGACTCCAGCAGATGTTCGGCAATCGCTGACTTATACACTTGCCGATTTTTGACCGCGGCTATATGCTCCTTGACACGTTCGGCTATTGTTCGCTTAGTTTGCCCTATGTATGAACGGCCACAGCTACAGTCAATTTTGTATTGGCAAAATTGACTGTAGCTGTGGCCGTTCATACATAGGGCAAACTAAGCGAACAATAGCCGAACGTGTCAAGGAGCATATAGCCGCGGTCAAAAATCGGCAAGTGTATAAGTCAGCGATTGCCGAACATCTGCTGGAGTCAGGACCTAACCACTGGATAGAACTACACGACCCAAAAGTTCTATCCAAAGAACGACACTATTATAAGAGGATAGTTCGAGAGGCGATTGAGATCAAGAAACACCTAAATTTCAATCGTGAAGATGGTTTTCGTCTCTCTTCTGCATGGAATCCTGTGTTGAATAAGTGTGTGCGTTGTGTTCCGACGGTACAGCAGTCCGATACCGTCAGTGTAGTGTGTCGTAATGTGAACTTGGACATTTCTGAATCTGAAGACGAATTGAGGGTAGTCGTGGATTCTGCCATCAATTCGCGGCGGTAGCTCCCAGCACATCAGTCCTCCCGCGACCAAGAACGCTGAAAGGTGTTCGAAACGTCGGGAAAATAATAAAAAAGGTACGCGATAAAATCCTGTAATTTTAAAACTAAAAATATGTTAACAAATCGCGAAAGTTTAACAAGTTAAATATTTAGTATGTCCACTCAGCCAGAGATGGCGCTTTTGCCAAATATTTTTTATAGTCTCTATTCCCAGGAAATAAGATTACTAATACAATGGCTGCTTTTCTTGATTGCTTGATAATCCACAACACAACGCCACTCAACAAGAGATGGCGCTATTGCTATATTTATTTGACGGTTTTGCATTTTGAACAAAGCTAACAAAAAAACAATAAAATAATGCTTACCGGTGATATGATATGCCCCCTTTCGTTAAATTTTTGGTTCGGCTTTCGTTTTTACACTCTAAAACGGCACAATACGGCATTTTTATATTTTTTTTTGTTTTTTTTTTTAAGTACGTTTACTCTGCTAAATTAAAACACGACTGAAGTAAGCGGTGCTTGAAGTGCGCAGTACTGCGCCTACAAGGTGTTACGCGAGCCCCGCCTACTTACGATTTCTATGTTTTCTCTGTTCTGTGGTGAGCAATCTAAACATAGCTTTACATTTTAAAATAATGGTCACTCCCACTGACCAATCTTAGACTTTCACGCTAGTAGTCCCGTCCTTTTCACTTTCGTACAATTGTGCAAGAGAGCGCGCGCTATATTAGCTTGTCTCCGTGAACAGACTATAATTAAATATTAGTAGCAAATTAATCAGTCGGGAGGCCGGAGCAATTAGGTCAGTTAAAATGGGAAAATATCCAGCCACAATCGGGCAACACTGAGCATTGAAACAGAACATAAACAAATCTTGTCTATTTTGACCTAATTAACTAGAAAATTCTATGAAATATTGCATGCTTACCTGTGAAAAGTGATATTGTTACACACCTTTTGTTTTTCAGATGTGTTGTGTGTGACACAATTTAATTGCACCAACTGTTACGTGGCGAATGACACAATTAATTTAAAAAAATAATTTTATTAGAATTTGAACTTAAACTTAGGTACAATGAGAATTTAGAGATTTAGGATTACGAGACGTGACGAGTTTGAATTATGAACTAGGAGTGTCACGTTTGAGTTTAGAAATAGAAGTGTAGTGTTAAATGAAATACAGAGCTTTTATACATGGGACCGTGGGATAAGTAAACATAATTAAGGGTTGTTGTGAAGTGGAAGAATACTTGAAAATAGTCGTAAACAAAAATAAGGTCCTTAAGACTAATGAGTTATTTACAATACAATTTGGGAATGAACCTATTGATAACAAAGAATGTATTAGCTAATTAGGGGAATTACAGAGTTAAGGTATTATCTTATTTACTAGTGTAAAGGGCGATATGTAACATCTCCCCCCTTAGAATAAAGATCCGGCATTAGTGCCTGATCTTTGGGAATGTGGCGAAGATGGAGTGTTCTCGATGTCGTCGTCTTCGTCGTCCGTTACGCAGGAATTTGGTTGATTGAAGGATCGCAACGGGATCGCAACTTGAGTTGTACGTTGTCTTCGTGAGTTGTCGAAACAATTGTTGAAAATTTGGATACAACCTTCGCTTGATGGTCTTCTTCTTCTTCTGATAAATCCGTTCGGACATCTATTACATAGTTTTATTAAGATGTAGGATAGAAGTATGATGCCCGTCGTAAAATAATATAATATGGATAAAATTGAATTATGTTGCTCGATGAATGATTTTGATTTTGACGTCGCTTGGATTTTCTTCAGTTCTTCTGAATATTTGTCGAGATGAGCTTTAATTTTATTCAGAGAATCAAGTGGCATCTCGTTAATAGCGATTGGCAGAAGATGTGGGATTTTGATCTTCGTCTGGATCTCGAAACAGTCGTCTGTCCTTATATCGGGAATGATGATAGGATTTGTGATATTTTCCTCTGTTGATTTGTAGGCTGTTAGTGTGCTATAGCCCGTGTGTAGTTTGCATCCTTGAGGTAGAGTTAGGATTCCTGAGCCTTGAAGTTTATAGTTGGAGATTTCATTTCCGCAGTTTAGAAAGCAGTTGGTCTCGTTGTTGAGGATGTAAAGCCATCTGTTATCGTCGAGTGGTTGAAATGTTTGAACTGCCGCAGGGAATGTTGTTATTATGCAGGAATCTGGAATTTTCGTCTCTTGGCTGAATAAGATTTGCATTTCGCAGATGGGGCGTTCTTTGGAGTCGTATACCACGAGTTCCTTGCAGATTCTTGATTTTGTCGAGAACGTTTTGCAGTTATCCAGCGAACTTGTAGACGCATAATATTGTCCACTATGATCAGTGGCCAGATAGATATGCTCCGGGAGAATGGTGGAATGGAAAGAGGAATTAGGATGTTGGATTGGGACTGAATATATATGATATAGGGTCAGAGGATCATTCATGACTAGTGGGAATTCTAAAATATAAACTAGACGATTTGAATATACATATGCTGTTAGAGTGGAAGAATCTATAAGGGTATGCAAGTTTTCAGTTGTTACTGAGGTTACAAGTTTTTTATTTGTTCGAATTTTGTTGGAACGCAGAAGTTCTTCGAATAATCTTTCAGAGTTTATGATTGAAGGATGTAAGATATTAGATTTAGCAAAAAGAATGCTTGATAGGCAATCATCAATTTCATTTTCGAGACTTGTAACTAGTTCTAGAATTTGTAGGGATATAGTAGAAATATCTTCGCTTATTTTTAGATCAAATATGAGATTTTTAGTTTTGTTGAGATGAATATTTAAGCGATTTATGTTTTCATTAATGATCTGTTCATCAAATGAGATTTTAAAGATAGTTTCGTTAAAATTTTTAATTGTTGAAGAAGTGATCTGTAATTGCTTTGACATTAAATCCGTTAAATCGATTTCTTGTTTTTCAAGTTTATCTATACATTCGTCGTAGCGCTTGGCATCCTTTGCATCGGGTGTTCCTATCAGCCATTTTAATACGGAACCAAAACCGTCTAGGAGTTCTCTTTTGGTACGCGAGTTTTTGCCTAAGTGCATGTTTAGTTCGCTAAGCCTAGATTCAATTTTCTTAAGATTTACATTAAGGAAAGATTTTGTTGATTGGACATTGGGAAAATTGAGATATTGAGTTGACATTGTTTGAAAATTGTTTGAAAGACGTAGTAAGGATTCATGGGAAATGAAGAGGGGTTTTAAATCGCGATATATTATTAATTTCCATGACTCTTCAGTCACGAATAATTTGCCTTCCTCGTTATATAAGATACCCGCATTGGAGTTGAGGGATTGAGTTAAATTTAGATTGGCAACGATTCCTGTGGTTGCCCTGTAATAGAAGAAAGTGTCGAGTTAGTCTTAGTTTTAGCGCTACTTAAGTTAGATTTAAAAAGTTTCTTATATACGTATAGAGTTTGTAAATAATCATACAAGATAAGAGTTTGATTAAGGAACAAATTAAGATATTGTAAATATAGTTGCTGTATAGCGGCAAGTCCTGTAAATAAAATAATTGGAAATTACTCTAGACTAAACCTACGAGTTAGAACTTAATTTTGAGACTTAAATATTTAAACCTAACCTAACTTAAATAAGGTCGCAGTCTGTTTGAATGTACCAATATACTTTTACCTGCGCCTTTGATAACGTAATTTGCATTAAAACCTACACGTATTACTTCAAAAGGGCCTTCCCATTTTGCATCTAGATTGTTTGGATTAGGGACCCTTAACATAACTTTATTTCCTACTTTATATTCAACATAGTTTTTAATTTTACTATCATAGCGTTCTTTAGCTTTTTCTTTCATACTTTCTAAGTTTTTGAGAGCGGTATCCCGCGATACTCTGAGACGTTCATTTAGATCTTTTAAGTAATCGCATGCTGTGTAATCAGGAATTGGTTTAATGGAATAGAATGGACGAGGCTTATACCCAAAAAGAAGTTCGTGAGGTGTATAGCCCGTGGAACTGTTAGTCGAAGTATTATGACACATGATTGCAAATGGAATTATTTGATCCCAATTTTTGAGACGGCGATTGTGGTACATGCGAATGTGATCGCGTAGAGTAGCATGAAATCGTTCAAGAGCACCATTAGTTTGAGGATGATAAGTCGTGTTAAATGAGTGATTTGAACCGAAAAATTTCATGAGTTGTTTCATGACGTTGTTCATGAATTCGGTGCCTTGATCTGAATGGAATCTCTTTGGAACTCCATAATGTTGGCAAAAGTGAAGTAATTGTTGAGCTACTGTTATCGCTTCTTTATCAGGGATTGGATAAGCTTGAACATATCGTGTTAGTTCATCTTGAAGAGTTAAGACATATTTATTATTATTTTCACTGATATCTGAATAAGAGACTAGGTCCATTGAAACTCGTTCGAAAGGTTCGGTTGATTGGGAAGTTATAATCATAGGAGCTTGGAATGTTTTTCTTTGAATTTTATTACGCTGGCATATAACGCAAGATTCGACGTAAGTTTTTATGTCATTTGTCATTCCTTTCCAAAAGTATAGATCTCTAATTTTCTTCGTAGTTTCGACTATACCTCGATGTCCTGAAAGAGGTTCATCGTGATAGGTTTTTAGGATGTTCGGGATTTCTTCAGATTTAGGATAACTGACTTTGTTTTCGCATATGGTGATTTCACAGTCATAGCTTTCAGCTAAATATGCGGAGATTTGTAATTGTTCATTGTTGGCTAATTTGCATGTGTGGTCATGTTTAAGATCAGGGACGTAGAGATGGGAAATTGTATGTCGTTGAAGACAAGAAAGGAGGGTTTTGAAATAACTTTCTGAATCCCATGGATCGAAGTGATTTGGTCTTGTACAGCAGAATATAAGATTTTGTTTTTCATTTGAAATAAGGAGATCTGTATCGTATAAGTTTTTGGTTTTTTGAATGTAGGGTTCTATCCCGGAACAAAGGCTTAGGGCTTCTTTAGATATATCATTTTGATCTGAGAGATTGCAAGATGTTGGAATGAAGACATTTTTATGTCTTGGATCTAGGAGTTTATCAGGAGAGAATTTGATTTTGGAAGATTCGAAGCATTTGAGTTGATCTTTATCTAGAGTAGTGAAGTGTTCGAAGTTAATTTGAAGATATTCATCTGTTGTGGATTCGCGAGGGGAATTAGGTGGTGAATCTGTTAAATCGATGATATTAGAATTCATTATTGGTGGACGAGAAAGGGCATCGGCGTTGGTGTTGCTTTTACCTGATTTATGTTTCATTTCGTAGTCGTATTCTTCGAGTTTTAATCTCCAACGTACTAAGCGACTACCTGGATCTTTAACATTCATGAGCCATATAAGTGGTTTATGATCCGTAAGGATTTTAAACCTTCGACCAAAGAGGTAAGGTCGGAAATGCTTTACTGCCCAAACTATGGCTAGTAATTCACGTTCGATAGTGGAATAGTTCGATTCTGCTTTGTTTAAAGTACGTGAAGCGTATGCTATTGGTAAATCTTTACCGATTTCGCCTTGTGAGAGAATTGCGCCGATGGCGTATTTTGAAGCATCTGTTGTTAAATTGAATTCTTTAGTAAAGTCGGGGTATTGTAAGATAGGGGTCGTTGTAAGTATGTCTTTGCAACTATCTAAAGCACGTTGTTGTTCTTCGCCCCAAATAAAGGGAACGTCCTTTTTAAGAAGGCTTGTCATAGGTTTTGTGAGTTTGCTGAAATTTGGGATGAATCTACGGTAGTAACCGGCAAGGCCTAGGAATGATTTTATGTCTTTGCACGATTTAGGAATTGGAAAATCTCGAACAGCTTTGACTTTGTCTGGATTTGGTTTTACACCTTCACTAGAAATTATGTGACCTAAATAGGCAACTTCTCTTCTCATGAATTCGCATTTATCAGGTTGGATTTTTAGACCATGTTTTCTAAGGCGATCGAAAACTTCTGTGAGTTTTTGTTCGTGTTCTTGGAGGCTAGAAGCGAAAATAACGATATCGTCTAGGTAAACAAAGCAGCGTTCACCTTGAAGTCCATGGAGAACATTGTCCATGGCGCGTTGGAATGTCGCTGGTGCATTTTTTAGGCCAAATGGCATTCTTAAAAATTCATAATGACCATAAGGTGTGTTGAAAGCTGTCTTAGGAATATCTTTGGCGTCCATTTCGATTTGATGAAACCCTGAAGCTAGATCTAGAGTTGTGAAATAGATTGAGTGACCTAGTTTATCTAAAATGTCCGTTATGTTGGGTAAAGGATAGCTATCTCCGATTGTAACATCATTTAGTTTGCGATAGTCTATGACTACGCGCCATTTTTGTTTGCCTGTCGCATCTAATTTCTTTGGGACAACCCAGATGGGACTACTCCAAGGAGAAGTGCTAGGTTGAATGATGTTTTGGTCTAACATTTTCTGAACTTGAGTTTTGACTTCTTGTTGGTGAACGAAAGGAAATCTATAAGTTTTTGTATGGATCGGTGTTTCTGATGTAGTAGGTATCGAATGTTTCGTATGATTTGTAAACGTCAGAGGCTGTCCTTCAGTATAGAATATATCGGAATAATCGCTGACAGTTTTAATAAGAGAGTCCTTTTCTTCAGCGTTTAGATGTTCTTGACGAATAAGATCGTTGATTGAATTGATGTTGTTAACCGCGTTTGTTAAATTTATTTGGTATATAAAGTTTTTAGTTAATTCGTCTGATGTTATTATGGTCGCTTGGACCTTTGGAATTGACATGATTTTATCGTTATTGCTTGAGTTTACACAAGTGATTAGAAATTTATTATCTTTGACTGTTACTAACGCATTAGGAATAGAGATATCATAATTAATTTGTTGTTTTTCAATCACCGCGTATCCGTCTTGGATATCTTCGGTGTAGCATGTAATAACGGTGTAGCATGTAATAACGGTTAGATCGCTGGCCTATGAATTGTTCGTCTTTGTTGTTTGTCGATACCTTATCACCGATGTAGAATAATTTATATGTTCGATCTCGAATTTTCATGGATTTTGATTGGACGTAGATGTTGACATTGAATTTGGACATGAAATCGTTTCCAAGAATACCGTCAACTTCGATGTTGAGGTTAGCTACATGGAATTTGAATTTAGGAAAGTTGTCTAATGATATTGGAGCTGTGCCGAAGCTTTTGATCGAGGATTGGTTGCCTGAAATACCAAAGATTGATACGATGTTCGATACATCTAGAGGTGCCGACCCTATTTTCGCCTTGTTTATGACCGAAATAGCGGCTCCTGTATCAATAAGAAGTATGACTGGCCTACCTTCAATGTGGAATTTGCAATGCAAAAGATTTTCTGGAGGCACATTGAGCGAGGAAATAGTAATCGAGTTAGGAATTTTTGTGTCGTGAGATTTAGGTTTTGATTTAGATTTAGAGTTTGATTTGGAGTTTGATTTAGATTTTGATTTCGCGTTTGAATTAGAGTTTGATTTTGAGTTAGAGTTTGATTGAATCGATTTAGTAGATTCGGAAATTGAATTTGATTGGCTTGGTAGATCAGTTTGAGTGCTAGCATCACATAATTGTCTCCGATAGACTGGTCTGTTTTGTGGTACTGGACGACTCTCGCTGAAAGGAGGCATGGTCACTTGTCCCCGATGGACTGAATGAAATGACTCATGGTCCTTTGACTTTTTAGGTGTTGGTTTTACCAATCTTGTTGGAGCGCTTGTGTCTCGAGGCTCGTAATTTGGTTCGAGTTGGGGTTCGACATCTGTGTCTGGGCATTGGTATAGGGTGCTAAAGCGGTTTCCGAAGGAATGCCCATCTCTTCGGCCGCCTGTGAGTTTAAATGATTGACTTTTGTAGGTAATGTCTGACGTGGCTGTGTATTGGGGTTGGAAATGGAAATATTATTTGATTTTTTTAAAGATTTATTGTATTCCCGTTTGCGGCATTCTACGATTAAATGCCCTGGCTTTTTGCAGTATTTGCAAAATTTATTGTTTAGCGGTCGCTGAGGAATGTTTGTTGGCATATTTGATTGAATGTTATTTGGGCGAGGGGTGCTGTTACGGTAGAGCATTTGCCTTGCGTTATTCATGTTCCTTATTTTTTCTTCTTGAATAGCAAAGTTACCTGCTTCTGTTAGGGTAGAGACAGATCGTACTCGCAGCATTATTCCGATGTCGGAACTTAGACCGTTTACGAAAACGTTCAGGGCTGTTTCTTCGGCGGTCGTTATTCTGCCTTCAAGAGAATTGTCGTGGATTTCCGTTGTTAGTTTTTCGACTAATTTACTGCGACAAATGTCTACTCTATGGAAGTATTCAGTTATAGATTCGTTGGGTTTTTGAAATAATGACTGTAGCTCTAAATGGAGGTGTCCAATTGTTTTTGTCTGCGAATATTTTTGAATTAGGAAACTCTTTACGTCCGTCCACTGTGTAAAATTTCTTATGTGGACGTCCGACGAACCTGGTCCCGTTATTTTATTAAGTAGATACGTTAGCAGTATTTGTTCTTGGTTAATCGATGAAAGTTTAAATGCTGAATCGCACGATCGAATGAATTTATAAACTTGTTGGGAATGATTCGTGTCGAATTCCGGAATTAGTGTAAGCAATACATTTAAATTGATATCCATGGTGGATGATTCTTGCTTCATAACTTTAGAGTCGAATGACATTTTGGTTGGGATAATATTTAAAGTAAGATTAATTTCAATTTTTATAGTACAAGGGTGCAATTGAGATTAATGAATGATCTTGGATTTCAGGAGTTGGATGTTGAGACAGGAGTTAGGAACAGAGCATAAAAATTGAGCCACTTACCACATTAACAATATAAAAATGCGGATGCACATTTAGTTTTCGGTTCGGCAGGGAGTCTCAAAACCTTTCAGGTACCGTTGCTTGCGTCTTCTGTTTTGACCGTAGAAACGTTGTCCCCGTCTTCCGCAACTTGCGTGTATCCTACCGGCTGCGCCAAATTTGTTACGTGGCGAATGACACAATTAATTTAAAAAAATAATTTTATTAGAATTTGAACTTAAACTTAGGTACAATGAGAATTTAGAGATTTAGGATTACGAGACGTGACGAGTTTGAATTATGAACTAGGAGTGTCACGTTTGAGTTTAGAAATAGAAGTGTAGTGTTAAATGAAATACAGAGCTTTTATACATGGGACCGTGGGATAAGTAAACATAATTAAGGGTTGTTGTGAAGTGGAAGAATACTTGAAAATAGTCGTAAACAAAAATAAGGTCCTTAAGACTAATGAGTTATTTACAATACAATTTGGGAATGAACCTATTGATAACAAAGAATGTATTAGCTAATTAGGGGAATTACAGAGTTAAGGTATTATCTTATTTACTAGTGTAAAGGGCGATATGTAACACAACCGTTATAATTTTTTTTTGCGCGAGACACGTTCGGCGTGATTTGACGTTGAACACTACGACTGTCTTGTCTACGACGCGGTTCGGTGTTTGGGTGCTTCAAAATGGACGCGCGGATTTGGTTTCTATAGTGTTTTTATTCTAAGACATGAATACTATCCCTTCAGTGTATTATAATAGAATTATTGTACCATACAGCAAAACTGTCAAAAATTTGGATGTTGTTATCTTTGATGGAAATTTGTCTTGGAGTCCTCAGCTGCAAATGCAATCAGTCGCAAAATGTTTGCATCTGCGGCGTCTCTTAGAAGGCAACGTAATTTTTAACCGACTGCCATAAAAACCGCGCTAGCTCAATCTCTTTTACTTCTCATTCTCGATTAAGCCGATAACTGTTACTTGAACCTCACAGTGGATCAATTATTCAACAAGCTTGAGCGTTTGCAAAATTTTTCTATCAGATTTATTTTCGGTCTGCGTAAGTACGACCATGTTTCCCATTTCCGCGCCAAGCTCAAGTGGCTTCCGATTCGCTTACGTCGCAATACCATATTGTTTGTTTACTTTATAATATATTGTTTAATCCTTCTGTTCCTTTGTACTTATCTGAAGGATCGCTTTCAGTACATCCATTGTTTTCATGCTCGTCCACTTCGGTCATCAAGTCATCAGAGAATCTTGCGTTGAGCACACCCGAACACAGCAGCTCTTTCTATACGAAATCTTTTACGGTGCAAGCTGTTCGGTTGTGGAATTCATTGCTGCTGTCGATTCGTCATGCTCCATCATTGAACTCTTTCAAAGAGCAAGTTAAGCGATTTTATCTGGAGCAATCTTCCGCCTGACTTCAGTGTGTACGCTTTAATTTTTTTTATTGATTAGGTACCTATATTATATTATATTTGTGAGTATTATGTCATTATCTTTATTTAAATATTAATACTTATAAGTATTTAAATAAAGATAATGACATAAATACTCACAAATATAATATAGGTAATCAATAAAAAAAATTAAAGCGTACACACTGAAGTCAGGCGGAAGTTTGCTCCAGATAAAATCGCTTAACTTGCTCTTACATATGTATGTACATCAATACATGTATTGATGTAGGTTAGTTAAACTTTTATACATTAAAATTTGTGTAATTATTATATATAAATATACAGGGTTACAGGAAAAATCGTGCTAGATCCGTTAAGGGCGTGGAGTACCCATCATTTCTGACTTATTTCACTATGAAACACCCTACCCTAAACATAACCCTTTTCGAGATATTCGACTTTTAATTTTTTTATTGAAAATTGCCGATTTTTAGGCTACTAAATTTATTTTTGTTTATTTTGTGTATCTTATTATTATTATTATTGCATTTTTACATGTGTAATAAGATGCTTTAGGACGTCAATCATTAAAATAGTGCATAAGTTAATTTAATAGACCGTAGTAGACAAGTGAAAGTTAAAAAATAAAAAAAAATATTAGAAAGTTTACTTTTCTCTAAGGGATATCTAAAAAATATATTATGGCAATTGTTCGGCAGATGTTTTTTAAAATATCTACGTTTCATCAGCTATCTAACAAGGTATAACAATCTAGGGTTTTATTCAAATGCATTGAAAAAAATATAGTTTTATTGGCGACAGTGGAGAAGAAAATTTATACTTAGCCCTAAAAAGTAAAATAAAACAATAGGTAAGCATGAAATGTCATTCATTAAAGGTTTTCACACAACTTTTTCTTATTCTACAGTTCATGTTCAACATGGCCGCCTCTATTTCTGATACATTGTCGCATCCTTCTACGGAGACCAGTCTTCACTACTCCAGTGGTCAACGTGGTCCTCATTTTATTTGCTGCATCCACAATCCTTTCTCTTAAGTCTTCCACAGACGAAACTGGATTCGGCTCGCTGTACACAAGACATTTCATGCACCCCCACACATGAAAAGCCATGGGGGTTAGGTCCGTACTTCTTGCTGGTCATGGCAACGGCCCACCTCGTCCTATCCATTTGTTTGGATAATTTGTGTCCAGCCAGTCTCTGATTCTTCTCCTGAAATGGGCAGGGCAGCCATCGTGTTGGAACCACATGGCCCTGATCAGGTTGAGTGGCAGATCATCCAGCAAATCACTCAAGTCTGCTCTCAGGAAATTTTCGTAGCTTTCCCCATTTAAAATATCCGGGAGAAAGTAAGGTCCAATCAAATGATTGGAGTTAATGCCCATCCACACATTCACGCTGAATCTTTATTGGGACCCATTCACTCTTTTCTTATTGGGATTCCTTAGTTCTGATGGCTGCCCTGCCCATTTCAGGAGAAGAATCAGAGACTGGCTGGACACAAATTATCCAAACAAATGGATAGGACGAGGTGGGCCGTTGCCATGACCAGCAAGAAGTACGGACCTAACCCCCATGGCTTTTCATGTGTGGGGGTGCATGAAATGTCTTGTGTACAGCGAGCCGAATCCAGTTTCGTCTGTGGAAGACTTAAGAGAAAGGATTGTGGATGCAGCAAATAAAATGAGGACCACGTTGACCACTGGAGTAGTGAAGACTGGTCTCCGTAGAAGGATGCGACAATGTATCAGAAATAGAGGCGGCCATGTTGAACATGAACCGTAGAATAAGAAAAAGTTGTGTGAAAACCTTTAATGAATGACATTTCATGCTTACCTATTGTTTTATTTTACTTTTTAGGGCTAAGTATAAATTTTCTTCTCCACTGTCGCCAATAAAACTATATTTTTTTCAATGCATTTGAATAAAACCCTAGATTGTTATACCTTGTTAGATAGCTGATGAAACGTAGATATTTTAAAAAACATCTGCCGAACAATTGCCATAATATATTTTTTAGATATCCCTTAGAGAAAAGTATACTTTCTAATATTTTTTTTTATTTTTTAACTTTCACTTGTCTACTACGGTCTATTAAATTAACTTATGCACTATTTTAATGATTGACGTCCTAAAGCATCTTATTACACATGTAAAAATGCAATAATAATAATAATAAGATACACAAAATAAACAAAAATAAATTTAGTAGCCTAAAAATCGGCAATTTTCAATAAAAAAATTAAAAGTCGAATATCTCGAAAAGGGTTATGTTTAGGGTAGGGTGTTTCATAGTGAAATAAGTCAGAAATGATGGGTACTCCACGCCCTTAACGGATCTAGCACGATTTTTCCTGTAACCCTGTATATTTGTTTATATTTTTTTTATTATACATATATAAGTTTGTTAGGATTTATAATATATTAGGATATTAACACTTCCATTCAAATCATCTCCATCCAAATGTTTTCTGGAAGAAATCGCTCTAAGCGATAAGACCGCCCATTGTGTATTTCTGTTGTTTTTGTAGTTTATAAATTAATTTTAGTTATTTTTGTTTGTATTTTCTGTATGATTTACACAATAAAGAGTTTATCTAAGTATCTATTTATCTTGTGGAAGATGGCAGTCTCCCTGCCACGGAAACTATAGATTTCAATTTCACTTTTCATTAGCGATCAAGAAAATCCAGTCATAAAGGTAATCAATCATGGTGATGTCGCAGGTATTTGTATCTACAGCGGGCTGAGTTTGAAGGTGAGTTCTCTATCTCCATAGATAAATCCATATTTACATGTGATTTATATAAAATTGATATCATTGTAAATGTAGGTTATGTAGGGAAAAACTAATATTTTAATCTTTATTAGGTTTCGCATATCATCACTGTGTACCTAGTTACCTACTTTGTTAATCAAAAAAACGTAAATTGCGAATATATTGTGAAACAGACCACGCTGCGAATTCCTTACGATGTTTTCCTTCACTGTTAAAGCTCGTAAAATAGTATAACCACGCGCAAGTAGCGTTGTTGTTGTAGGTAAGGGTGCCGATAATAATATCTAACAAGAAGTTCAATCTATCTAGCTTAACAAAGGTAGCAAATGAACGTTGCATCTTAAACGTCTATTCAGTAGCGCAGCACTCAGCTGATACGATATGTGGTGGTGTGCTGGTAAGTTGGTTTGCGGGGAGAAAGTAGCGAGGTGGTGGTCGAAGCCTGGTCGTCACTCGGAGCGGCACTCGGTGGAATCCGGGCGGCCGCGGCCGACACTCGGCCCGCGATACCAGTGCCTTGCGACATAATGAATATCTACCAGTGATCTCGGAGATGCCGCGCAAATAAATAGTGGTGCGCATAATAACCGCCCGTATCAAGGAACCCCACGATGTGCCAATGGAGAGTCGTGATAGTTACCGTGATCCTCGCTATCAGTACTGAGGCTAGGAAACTGGCGCCCGATGGACAAACGTTTGTCAACCATGTGAGTTATTTTATTAGCACGTAGGTATGCGGTATCGGTCATCAATGCGAAGCAGTGCAATGACTCAAGTTCCATGTTCACTTTTACTTTCGTACGCATTGTTATGTTTACTTCGTTACCTTCGTGTGTTACCGAGTGTCGACTTATTGTAATGCATTGTAATGCTCGCCTAGGATTTACAATTTAAATCGCATATGTTTAAATAATCGTTACCTTAAATAGGTAATCAATCACTGACTGGTTAAACTTTAATATCTACTTACTGTACTTAATACAATTTTCATTTTTATCTCTGAATATAAAATTTTACCCATTCAAATTATTCAGACAAATAAAATAAAAAAATGGCTGCCAAAATGTTCGTAGCAAAAATAGTATTACCTACGACTTCGGATTAGTCTTCCCGGGACCATGCTTGGTGCAATCCAAGCGAAACGTCGGGAAATAGTAAAGGTAATTTACGCGATAAATACCCGGTTATATGTATGTTAATAATGATTTCGGATTATCTCGTCAAATCATATGTCAGATAAAAACTTAAATAAGTTAACAGCTGAATGATGAACTGCTACGAAAATAACTTATTACCTACCTACTTATACCTACTATATACCTAAAGTAAGTAGAGCTTAAGGTACTGTGTAAAACATTGTTACCACATAATTAGAGATAATTTCAAACAAAAGTAAAAGCTCTGCCTTCTAAATTGAGCTCAGGCTCTATACCTACTAAAAGTAGAATTGAACGTATTAAAAACCTTTCCATGCAGTGTAGCTATTATGCCATTTATAGTAAATTGTTATAATACGTTCATTGGATGCAGAATAATAAAATATTTTATTGTTAAAAAATATCGACCACTTGATTGATTGCTTTACTTAATAAATGAAGCTGATATTAATTAGGTACTTACAGAATGAACTTACTTTCGCCAGCAGTAGGTAGTTACGTGAAGGTGGAATACATGTGTCTTTCATAATTCGTAAGTAGGTATATGTGGTTTTATTGGGTGTTCAACAACATAAACTATTCTAAGGAATCAGGTGATAGGTTACATTTTCAAATAAAGGGTAAACTAAACCAGATTTCATGACTGGTAATTCACATACTATGAGTAAGTCGGTGATTTTAAATTTTTTAGATAAATTTTGCATTCTGGTCTTACCTTTACAGATCTGGCCAGCATTCAATTCGTAGAATTTTGATCCGTCAGTTAGATAATCATCACTTCAGCCGTAAAACGTCCACTATTAAACATAGGCCTACCTACCTCATGGATCTCCATGAGGTAGTTGCCATACTCAACACGCTTGGTGGGGGGTTGACGAGCGCAGGGGTATTTTGATACACGGAGAGATGCTGCTGCCCCATCTTCAGGAGGGCTAAGGGATTAGCAGGCTCTTACTGCATCCACGGGCATGAGAGAAGGGATAACATTCTACTGCCGGCACCCCACGGCAGTTAGATAATACAAAAAAATGTACTTTTTGCTTCTTCAGATTAATGAAACTGATATAAAGCGCAATGAAGTTTAGGAGTGGGGGCTCGTGACGTCATAAACCGACATAAACTCTAACGATCAGGGAACCTACCGCGTCGTTATTTTTTGATTAAAAAAGAAAAAATTACGTGTCCAATCTCATCTCATCTCAGCTCAAAGCCTGCAGCTGTCGCCGCCTAGGTGCTGCTGGACATAGGCCTCCCTCGTGGATTTCCATGATCATAAGTAGGTATTGTTGCCATACTCACCACCACAGATATTAGAAACGTGCTCACCACGCATAGTTTACGGGTTGGCAAGGCGCAGTACGGGATGTTGATATACGGAAAGAAAATCTTCCGGAGGCTTCGTGCCCAATAGTTTTTGTTAATAAGTATATATTTTATTATTTATTTAATTATTTATTGCTCACAATTTACAAAAAACAATATACAAATGGTTGGCATAATGCCGAAGGCACACATGGTATACATGGCAGACTAAAAATAGTAAACTAGCCTATTATGGAGTTAGGTCGAAACTAGAGCCTTATGTGTGCATAGTTTTCCGGCCTGTAGGCTGCTATGCCTTAATAAAATAGCAGCGCAAATTTCAGCGTGAATTCATCGCTATCGAACAAAGCCAAATTACTGCTTCCCTCGCAATTGTAAACCCATTTACTTTCATCGGATCCGATAAACGAGTGTTGGTAAAACGAGAGCAGAGCAAAAATTACCTACTTTGTGAAAGTTACTACCTGCCTGTAATTACACTTTGGAAAGTCATGACCTTACAAATTAAACATTGTTCCAAAGTGAAGGTAACGAGAAACGCTGTTACCAGGTGTAACAGCGTTTCTCGTTACCTTGCCAATCTTCCAAACGCTGTTACCAGGTGTAACACTGTTACACCTGGTAATAGCGTTTCTCGCTACCGCATAGGAAAATCCCGTAATAAAAATCTTTCATGTTTCTGTGTAACTGAGTGATGACATATTATGTTCTGAGTTTCTCGTACAAGCATCAAAATTTTCTTACTTTCATTGCCTTTCTGGGCAATTCAAAGAGCTCGAGTTCATATAAATAATCTTGGTGATCGATTGCTCCAAGATAATCTCAAAGCCATGATAATGATGTCACGTTATGATCACGCTTCAGCTTCGATGAAGTGAAGAATCTAAATATTGTCACGTAGGTTGTCAATGCCAAGTCAAAGCTATGCCATGGCTTGTAACTTGAACTTCAAAACTGAGACAGCATAATAGGCAGGTAATCGCAGTCACGGTCATTTGCGAAATAAGCGGGTCACGGTGATTTAGTGTGAGATGTTCACCTATTTCTATGAATTCTAGACTTTCGTTAGGTTCCCTTGACATCCAATTTTGCACGCTTAATATTTAGTTAGGTACGCGACGACCTGAAAAGCAGACCGCCTTCAAACATCCTTTATTAGGGGTGCCCATTTTGTCTCCGAAAAACGATTGTCCGAAAATCACAATCAATAACAAGTTATTAACATACATATAACCGGGTATTAATCGCGTAAATTACCTTTATTATTTCCCGACGTCGGGAATTATTAAAGGTAGGTAATTTACGCGATAAATACCCGGTTATAATATGTATGTTAATAACAAGTGTCTCCGAAACAAAACCATCCATAATATTAAGGTCCCATAAATATCATTTTCATTAAGATGTTGTTCATCCTAATGCTCCTAACGCATAATATTATTTTACCTAATAAGTTAGTATAGGTATAATTTAAATAATTTTCATCGTTATAAACATATGTGTCATAAATCATAATAATAACGAATCATAAAACTTATCCCGAATATTTTCGAAAGATTATAAAAAACCTTCCAGTGGCAGAATCGGGACGGAAGGACAGTAGGTAATTAGGTTTTTTTACATTTATCTGAAAACACTGCCTGGGACAGAACCGAGATGGAGAGAGTAGGTTACTAGGTTCTTTTTTATAACCATCCGAAAACCTTATTATTTGAGGTGTAAGTAGCTCACCAAGATCTTTGAGCTAAAGTCAACCTCTCCTGCACGTGGCACACCCTGCCTAATAGCCAATGTCCATGTGGTCCGCCTGGCTGGCTGGATCCCCACCCTTGGGCTGTAATCTGCCGCAAAGCACTCTTGAGT
Source organism: Pasiphila rectangulata (assembly GCA_963082625.1). NCBI lineage: Eukaryota > Metazoa > Arthropoda > Insecta > Lepidoptera > Geometridae > Pasiphila > Pasiphila rectangulata. The sequence continues at coordinate 14,923,438 of OY720244.1, forward strand.
GTGTTCCGGCTACTGAGACCAAGTGCCAGTTCTTTTCCCCTCCCGAACGGCATGTTTCTTGCAACCCTGAGATCCGTGGGGACACGAGGATCATATTTGTATATCTGAGCGTGATGGGTTGGTTTGGGGTCCAGGGTACCCGATGAAACGGTTGTCCGTTGGCCGCCCGTTGGTTCGTAGGGAACCCGAACCTAGCTGCTTCAAACCCAGGAGGCTGTCCCGCCGCCAATGTCAAAAGCTTCTTAGGCATTCATCGTGCCGGAGTAGGAGACTGGAGTGGAACACGATTTTTACCTATTGAGTCGGATCGGGGGACCTTCCGTCCACCCTACCAGCCACTCACCACTCTGGTCAACACTTATGTTTACTTAGAACTATCTTTGCTCTCTAGGTCGCCAGATATCTGCCGTTCCCTTTTTTCTCCCATCTTACCCGAAAATTAATGGTTAATATAAAAAAATATGAATAATCGTTCAGCAACGGCTTATCATTTCACATTTAGAGTAGACTTCTGCAATATCAGAGGCTTTTACACTCCAACCTGAATGCCGTCCATTACCATCTTGAGACCAGCAAGCCGGCAATCTTATTTCTCACCGAGACTCAGATTTCCCCCCTGACCGACATTTCATACCTTAATTTCCCTGGCTACTGGTAAGGGTGCCGGTGAAATTACGGGCACATGAGACCTTACAACTCTGTCTCAGGATGACGGACGCAATGCAATCCAGCGTTGGTCACGTGCTTAGTGAACGTGATCACCGCGGCATTGCAATTATTGTTATAGGTAGAGGTTACCGCTTATAATTTATCCAGCATAAATTCGGATATACTAAGATAGCTTTGGCAGCTTAGTTAGGTATAAGTGCACATAGTATATCTGTTCTCTAGCAGCTAGCTAGCTAGGTATGATCTAGTTAGAAGCAAAGATTTATGACTAGAAGATATATTTTATTTATTTATTTATTTGAGCCACCAACAGAAGATACACAAAGAAAAATTACAAAAGTAAAAACAATAAAATCATGGGTTAGATCTCCCAATTACAGGCAGCAACATCTAGGTTACAAATTATAGGTTCTTAAGTTGCCGTAGCAAAAGTTAACTTAAGCAGTTATTTGAGTGTTGGTACTAACATATGTACTTAGAATTATGATAATATTGGCATCGAATGCCCGAGCACATGTGCGTCCCCATTCCACGATCATATCAAGTGTGTACACAACCTTAGCACCGTACCCTGGTTCCAATTATTGTATCATAATAGCACATAAAAGGTGTTGGGTTAGCTAACAGTTGGCGATAGTAACATCGTTTTCGTCACACTGTTACGTGACTGTACAGGGAAAGTGGACGAATTCGTAAATGTATTCTGTAAAATGCGTATCTAATGCTTTTTTTTGAGTAGACATTTTTTTAAACCGGCTTCAAAAAAGGGGGCTCTCATGTCGTCAGCATTTTTTATAAACTTATTATTTTTTTTGATCTTTGTTACCTCAGAACTCCGTCCTTTATGAACCGATTTGGAAAATTCAGTTTGGATTCGTATAGATATGTTTGAATGATGATTATTATGTTGTGTAGGTTCGTATGATGATAAGTGTATAGGGATATATTTTCTGAGCCATACTGGCCATACTTCGATGTCGTCACCCGGGAATTTTGTAATATTGAAGAGTTTTGATAACCATCGGTGGTCTTCTTCATGTGTCCCACTTCACCAAATAATACTTTCTGAATGCAAATGCTTGATCTTGAGCTAAATATGCCGAATTCACTACTTACAACATTTGAGGAGTTCTCTCAGTTCTTCACGGATCCCATTATGAGAACAGAGTTTTGAAAAAAGAGACTTACTAAAAGATTTTTCCAAATCGATTCATAAATTAAAAAAAAATAAACAACGAAGTAACATAGATTAAAAAATACATACGACTTGAGAACCTCCTCCTTTTTTTAAATTCAGATAAAAACAACGACAGCTGCCTATTGTGTCCGTGAAGCGATGAGACACAGAGAAAGTGCAAGCGTTACTAAAATTGTAGCAAAAAGATAATGGTCGGAACACGGTTGTCGTGAAAGCAACATTGACATTACACCAATTATCTCTCTGGTTACACAACCATGGCATCTCGCGAAAGTTAAATCAGGTAAACAATACTTATGCAACCATTTCCGAGGTAAGAACGGAGGCTAATATGGCGTAAGAATCGTGTATTGAACGTAACTTGGTTTTCGTTTACCTACTTCCGAAAGAACTGGCTTTGGAACTGTTCAATACGAGTTGAGTATATGTACATTCGCGTGTGTGATGTAAGATCGTGCGGTAACAAAACAAGCGGGTCTGTTCGCCTACTTCCGATTGGAGATGCATGTCAGCATTAGAAGGTGCTTCTGGCCTTTACTTAATGACTTGGAATGGAACTATCACGTAACACGTTAATTTTCTGCCTACATGGTGTGTTGGCAAAGTTAGCATTCCTCAAATAACGTGATAAGGATTCATAATTTTTTTATTAAACTCTTATAAACTTAACTTTGGCGTAAACAATCTTGTCGTATTGTCCTTGGTACGACATTTATGTCAGATAAAGATAGGGAACGAACAACATTGATGTTATTAGAATATACCTCGTAAGTAGCAAAAGTAAAAAGCGTAGCAGGTGCGCGTTGAAGTCTTTTCCTAGTACGTTACTATAGTTAACTTTAACATTCTCTAATTTGAAGGATTCGGAGTAACTTTATGTCGTTTCCTGTTACTTTGTTGGATGTCGACATAATTTAAACTTCACGTTTTTTTCAAGTTGATAAAGTCCTATCTAAAGCGCTAACTTATTAAGAAAACCGTATATTTTAGCTACGTGTTCATACATATCTCATCTCTCAATATTATAAAGAGGTAAGATTTGTATGTTGTATTTTGTATGTTTGTAACGATTAAACTCAAAACTACTGGACCAATTTTCAAAATGATTTCACCAATAAAAAGCTACATTATCCATAAGTAACATAGGCTTTGTATATTTATGGGTAAGTATATTTTATTCCCGTATTTCCACGGAACTACGCAGGTGAAACTGCGGAGGGCGGCTAGTAATAAATAATTATAGGTATTGTTTTTTGTAATGTACATAATGCCCATTCTAATTCTTATTACCTACTTTTTTTATGCTCTTAAAAACGCATATATTTAAACGATACTGATTATTTAACGGTTCAAAACACGATATTTATAAAAGTATTAGGGATACATTTCATTATCATCATCATTTAAATCGTAGGGATCCATTTATAATCGATTTAAACAACTAATTACGCGAATAATTATTTAAAACAACCGACTTCAATGATAAAATCTAAAATAGTGCTGAAAATATGACTTTGGCATCCATCTACTGCACAAAAGTTACGCGGTTTCGGCATCTAAAGGAACGCATTTAACGTGCGTGCGCTCAAATGGGCGTGTGGCAGCCTACTGCCGGCGTAACACCGACGTTACACCAAGCGGTAGACGTTTAACGCGTGGCCTTGAGCGAGTGACGGACGCCTGGTTATACTCTCAAAAAACATCTCAGAAAATAGGCAATGACTTTTAGAAGAATATTTAACGGTTAGTTATTCTGAAATCCTAATTAATATATTTTTTTAACTACTTTTTATAGAATTTAAGTAGACTGCGCCCGCGCGCACTCCTTCAGTAGCCCAACGCTGGAAAAACTGGCCTTAATTAAAACAAAATAACCAATCGCAAGCTTAAATGCATAACACCATAACTTGAAGGACTCCAGTACACAACTATTACATTAATTTCATTAAATTTTATTCCAATGACCCTGACGCTGAAGATAATGAAGACGATGATGTGTAGGTAATTATCATGATGAGTGGATAGGGACATATTATCTTAGCCATCTTTCGATGTCGTCACCCATGAATTTTGTAACACTGAAGAGTTTTGTTAACCATCTGTGGTCTTCTTCATCGGTTCCACTTCACCAAATCCTACTTTCTGAATGCAAATGCTTGACCTTGAGCTAAATATGCCGCAATCGCTAACAGTTTCCTCATAGATCCCATCACTAGAACTGAGTTTTGCATCAATCGGTTCATAAACGACGGAGTTCTGAAGTCACAAAGATAAAACAAGTACCTAGACACGACTTGGGAACCTCCTTTTTTGAAGCCGGTTAAAAATATATTATAACGGTAAATCACCGGCCGTGAATCAAAGCTCAAGCGTCCGGTGACTAGGATTGCAGGGAGAGAAAACTCCCAAATATACGTGCCGAGTCCAGAAGTACTCTTGATCCAACTGCCTAGTGAAAGTCTCTCGAGATTTTGACCGAGACTCTTCGCTTCCGTTAACGGAAACGACTATCGGAACATTAGTCGGTGAGTTACCACATGTGAGTTTACCACATGGTGGTAATCTCATGGACCTAAATCAAGACATTTGCTAAGCTTATCCTTCTCGGCTTTCACGAGTTTGGCATCAAAATTTGGAATGGTGATATCAACGAGTAATTCCTTCCACACCAATCGATCTATCAGAACGATATCAAGCCTATTTGCAAGCATGGATAATATACAGGACGTATTGTTATTATTAAAATAGTGAATGTTCCTTCGCTCCAGGTGTCAAGCGGCAACAGGACACAGCGGTTCATGTTCGACGCCATATTCGGACTGGAGGTGCCTCTTCTGGAGGAACAGAGCGTGGAAGATGACGATGATGATGTAGACGTGAAGAACTGCTCTTGTGGTAAGTTTTATTTTTACTACAAAACACTTTATTGTACACGCTTAGGAAGTAAAATTGCAAAAGGTGATCTTATTGCTTAGAAGAGATACTTTCAGCATGTTGTTCATAAAAATCCTAAGTGCTGAAATGCCTTAATAGACAAAGAACACTTCAGCATTGTGAAACGATGCTTATTCGGTTAGTTGTTTTAAACCAATTTGTGACACTTATTGTCTAGTGTAAATTAACAGTGTTTTCTTGATTCCCTTATTGGGGATTATCTTAGTACGGCAGAGGAACAATACCAAGTTCAACACGTACTTCGTACAGTCACGATTGTGCAAAGAGAAAGTATACCCCTTACATCTAGATTGGGTAATGTCTTCAACCATCTAGCCATGTATAATCAAAAATAATTATTTACGAAACCTGTATTATACACCTATAGCATAACTTAAAAACTTTGAAAAGTTCTTGTTTCAAATTTGTTTTAATCTCTTTATCTGTTCTAAAGTTTCTTTGAAATGTATCTCTTAGTATTCGATATTTACACTAAGTTTAGAATATGTAGTCCTTCAATTAAATATCTTCACGTTCACTTTATAGAGTGCGGCAGAGCAAACCCTCTTCCTAGAAAGTTGGGTAAGTTACTGTAGCAGAACTCGTTGCACCCTTTGTAGACTAGAACACTTATATATTCTGTTGTTGTACCCAATATCTACCTCCTATTCCTTAGATGGCTGTTTGATATGTATGTTTTATCTACCTTTTTTTCCTTAGCTTCTTGTTACTAAACGTGATAATTAACCAATAACCTGCATAGCTCGTATCCTTAACTAGATAATAATTACTATTTAAATCTATTACCAAGAAATTGCTTGGCATTTATAACATTATCCGAACCTCTAATAAAAACAAGTAAGATTTGAATCAAAATTATCAAATCCAATGCTAAGAGGACCATGACATTGAACGGCAAAGAACGCTGTGACATTGTTACCACGAGACGTAGATGATAATAAACATAAAGTTGTAAAAGCGTGTGATTTCCTTGTAAACAAGATGCGCGCAGGCAATGACTGCAAAATGTGCATTGAACTGCAAGTGATAGTGAAAGTGGCTCGATCTCAGCTACCGGCCACAGATGATATAATTGGTACTATGCTACCGGCTGCTCAAGAGCTATAATCTAATAGCGTTGCCGATGCAACTGCAGAAACTGGCTTAGACGGGCATGTAGGAAATGATAATAAATGCTATCTGCATGTATAATTTACGATGGTGAAGTTATGTCAATATTAAAAAACCGGACAAGTGCGAGTCGGTCTCGCCCACCGAGAGGGTTCCGTACAAAAATATACATATAGTTCCGGAATCGAGCCTCGCAGTTTTTTGATAGGTCCTGTTGGATAGGACATACACCAAAGTTATAAGGTTTTTTTTATTCTTCGTAATAAATCGAAAACTAATCCATAATAAAAATAATTGTGAATCTGTTTTAGCGTGTACCAATGAAGCCCTATCAACGATATCCTAAATGACACTGTTAACACACTTAAAAAATTGTCCCTTGCATAAATACCATGTTTTTTTGTGATTTAATTAAAAATATACTTATCAAAGAACTTGTGCCAACAAAGCTCTTATACGATAACCCAAAAAACACGGTTAACTCACTTATTTTTTTTCCTTGCTATACCATGTTTATGGTGATTATATTCAAAATATAGGCTTTTAGATTTTTCTTTTCTAAAAAACATTGCCAAATTTCCTAGTTGTACGTTAACGGAGTTATAGCACAGATTACAGAAATTAAGTTATAGTTAAGTACCCTTTACATTTTTATTCCCTTGAGAGTATCGAAATATACGTTTTTGCGACATAATAACGTTCGTTTGTATTTGTAATGACGTTTCTTTTTTTTCACTTTACCTTAGAAGTTTATTTCAGCTTCAAGAGGCTGTATACCTGAGTTTTATGGTTTTAATTTCAACTCGATACCTCCACGCATTTCCGAGATAAAGGGATAAAGGGTCTTGACAGAAACACAGATGGACAGACAGACAGACGGACAACAAAGTGATCCTAACAGGTTTCCGTTTTTTCCTTTTGAGGCACGGAACCCTAAAAGAGACCTAAAAGAAACTTCGGTCAAACTAATCGCACAAAGAAGGAAAAGCACAATTTTTTTTAACGTTTTTTAATAGTTTTTTGTTGGCATAAAGACCTATTTTAGTTTAAAATTCGATCCATGATTAATAAACTCTTGGACTGCCTGTTAGTTTTATGTAGATTGCTGTGTATTTACAGAGCTATTAAAGCGCTTGTAATTTATGCAAATATAACATTCACTTTTCACTTGCTGGTCGGAAGTCGAACTAGCTCCCTTGAAATAATGACTTCCGTGCGACTCAGTTTCAAATTACATACATGCCTAAAGATATATCTAAAAGTAACCGTCAGTTACGTAACTAAAAAAAAAGTACATTGCTATGAAATGTAAAAGGCATCGTACAAAAAATAGTACAAGGTGTATCAACATATGAAACATCTCTTTGTATTATATTTATTTTTATTAACCCCCGACAAAAAAAGAGTGTTATAAGTTTGACCGCTATGTGTGTGTGTCTGTGTCTGTTTGACTGTGTGTCTGTCTGTGGCATCGTGGCTCTTAAACAAGTTGACTGATTTGCATGCAGTTTTCTTTATTTAAAAGCATGTTTTGCGGCGGTGGTTCTTAAACATGTCTTATAAAAATCGCTTAAGAAGTTTACAAGATATGGGGGGTGAAAGAGGGGATGAATAATCGAGTTTCATATCAATAATGAAAATAAATTATGTGTAGAATGCAAAACTGTAAGTTATATAGAAATCGGTCAAGCCATTCATGAGATATGGGGCTTGAAAGTAGGGGTAAACAATCTAATGTTTTCAAATATACCCAAGTGTGTATCAAATAAAATGTGTAGATTGCAAAACTGAGGGTAAGTACACATTACAAAAAAATAGATAACCTCCGAGACTAGGTAAAGTTTCGGGGGTTACTTAAAATTTGTTTTACAAATCAGCTTTATAATAACGGCAGGATTGCAATAATTCACATAAAGCTGAGAATTGGTCCTAAAAATGCATCCTCGACAGGCATACCTACTGCATTATTGTGATTCAAGTGTATGAAATGAAATTGTACGCTTTGCTTAAAAGAGATAAATCACCCATTGACTACAAAATGGTACGGAAATATGTGAAATTTTCTGGAAAACTTATGTATGCTTAGGGTAAATAAATTATTTATTTTGTTTTTAAACATACCGATAAATGCAAGTAACCGACAACGTTTGGTCTAATGTATTTTTTAAGATTAGATGGTAATAGTATACGAATTGGGGACTTTTGACATTATACTTACCTTGGTTTACCTAATATTTGTACCAATATTCAGATATAAAACCTTTTGTCAGGACTTTATAATGGTAAAAGGGTTTTATCCCTTTCTTTATTATCACAGTTTTAATATATATCACCTAATTCCATACAGTTTTATAGGAAATGAACCCTAAAATTCTGGGTATTCCAACATCCTCAGACTTTCCATTTCTGTTACAGAAGATACAAATAAAAAAAATCTTACGTAAACTTGCCTTTTGAGGCAATTGCTCAAAACTCTTTATTCGGAATATCTGATTTCTTTTGGCATTTCTGATGTTGTTGCGTAACTAACCTACAACAAAAATCCGATAAGGATGTATGGCAATAGGTACTATTTTCCTCTCTTGCTAAGTTTTGAAATAACCTTAGTAATGCTATGCCGCATCACACATACTCGTATGGGATATTTGATTTTTGCCTACCATATTGGTCTTGTATTTTGTCCTTTTGTTATTCTCATTTTATTTGTTTCCTGTTCTAATTAACTTTGGTATAAAGCAAGCTTTTATCTCATTTTGTTATAAAAAATGAGCCGCCGTGGGACGCCTGCCAGATGTGACTTATTTTTAATTTTGATATTTCCTTCTTTTTTTAATTTGGGTAGTTTAGAGTGCAATTATTTTGTAACACTATTAATGACCAATTTTAATGGTTTTAGTTTTTCGTTAACTTTCGTAATCACCATTCATAATATGAATAATCAAAGGTATAGATTAAAAGGAACGTGATAAATTGCTGCGTTTTTGTTATTATATTTTAATGGTTTTAGTAAGTTTCTCCTAGAAAGATAAAAATTATGCCGCTGACTTTTCTGTAGACCTATGATAGAGGAACAAATCCACTGTACATTGTTGTTATATCTCAATTTCGACTTATTAAACTAACATCGTTATATTTAAAACAATTTTCATTAAAACATCAATAAATAATAGGTACGCAAAAACTATCTTGAACCATTAGGTATGTACATATGTCTAGTGGTAATTAGCCAAACAAAAACTACGAGTAAAAGCCGTAAAGACAGTGTCTAACTATTGTAAGTTTTCTTAAAACCTGACAAGATGTCGCTGTTTATTTCGGTAATTTCATAAGAAAAAATCGCGCTAAAGGAATACCCAGAGCAGTGTGTGAACACAAAACATTTATCTTAAATAATTATCTCCATTAATTGAACCAAGGTACTGCACAAAACCGTAACTTGTAACTCGCATGTTTCACATCAAAACATCTGTGCTAATGAAGCGAATAAAGAATTTATCTATGTTATGCTGCTTATACTATAACTATAACCTATACAAAGAAACCTGTATAATATGCCTTGTATTAAAACCCTGCACTCCAACAAACTTGTGGCCTAACATTTCTCTTACTAAAATAGGTTTCCTCTTGTATCTCGGTGCATTCAACCTAACTTTCATTTCCGCAGAGTGTGGCGGGTCGAACCAGGAGAACCGCATAGTCGGCGGCCTGCCCGCTGGCCTGAACCGGTACCCGTGGATGGCCAGGCTGGTCTACGATGGACAGTTCCACTGTGGGGCTTCGCTGCTGACCAAGGAATACGTACTGACAGCCGCGCACTGTGTTAGGAAGTAAGATTTTTCAATTATTTATCATTATCTTACCTATCTTGCTGAATTCAAATAGTCACGGGCAAGTGATTTATCTTTTAATTACGTAACATTATAGTTTAACAAATTTTTTTTTATATTACTAATTTACTAAATGACGAGACAAGCCTAATGACGAGGCCCACCTGATGTTAAACGGTAACCTCGGGTTATATAACAACTGCAATACTGCGGTGATCGCGTCCACTAAGCACGTGAGCCACGCTGCATTGCATTCCGCCTGTCACCCTGAGGCATAGTGTTGTAGGGTCTGATGTGCCCGTAATTTCACCGGCCCTTTTACCCTTCAAACCGGAACACAGCAATGCAGGACATTACTGCTTGCGGTACTCACCTGGATAAACTATTCACAAAAAGTTCTACTACCAAACTCTCTACCAAACTGTAAAAATCGCAGAAAAAATAAATCCTAAAATTAATTCGAAATAGTATCACACTATCATAAAACAATACGTGAATAAAATAAAAAAATAAAATAAAGGACCAACAAAGAGTACACTTGCATACATTATTGAACAACACAAGAACACACTAAAATCAATATCTGGTTGCGCGTCGGGGGTAAGGTGATTTTGAGCGCTCAGCAGATGATAAAAGTAGGCGTGCAAAGCTGTGGGAGCAGGCGCAAACAGTGGAACTCTTCCTGGACGGAATTAGGCGCGCTGCTAGGGAACGCAGAGCCGGCTCGCTTCGTTCACTAAGTTAGGGCAGTCTACTCGGAGAGTAAAATACGATACACGTAAACAAGCTGCTCGCACAGTCGACGCGTCTGCAGCGATTTGAACCTGAGGTCTCCTCGCTGATATTTAATTGCCTCGACTTTATATAAATAATTAACTTTATAAAAATAAAATCGCAAAAACCGCATGGTGTGAAGTGTCAAAACTGTAAGAACTATAACTGCTAGTAGGTGGTCGCACGCTCAAGCCAGCCTAAACTGGTTCCCGTGGATGGCCAGGCTGGTTTACAATAGACAGTTCCAATGTGAGTCTCTCGTCCCTGAAACCAAAGCTCGCTTCTGAAACCAAATTGGAGGGCGTTAGTAAAAATTCACATGTTGAGTATATTCCGTTGTGGATACTATAAAGAACCACGTGACTCATAAGTAAAGTAGTTTATTTATTAATTTAGCACAATGAGACAACAAATTGCGCAAGAGGATTAAATGCTTAAGAATTCTTTGCCAGTCATCCTGTGCGTGCAGAAATATGGTGTGGCATGTCTCAGTAATAAAGCACATAAAACACGCCACGTGGTTATGTACGCACAACCTTCTAACGTCTACAAAGTGTGTGCATCAGGTTTATTTTCGGACTACGAAACATTTTACCACATTTTAGAATTTCGTGTTAAGCTGAAGTGGCTTCCCATTCGTCTTCAACGGAGTACTCGCATACCATACCCCCTATTTAATATCCTATCTAACCCGTACCCTCCCTCTTACTTGAAGAAACGATTGGAATTCCTACACACTGCTCCAAAACCGGCAATCTTTGTTCGTCTGAAAATTTAAAACTGAAGTACACCAAACTGCCTTTTATTCCCATTCCTTTCCTTCTGTCCAAGCTGTGCGACTCTGGAACGCGTTACCAGTCTCAATAAGAAAGTCCTGATCCTTAGAGCCCGATTCAAAAGGGGCACTCAAACCAAAGCTCTGCCTATGGATGTACACAGTAATGATACGACCAGTGCGCACCTATGGAGCCGTAGTGTGGTGGCCAAGAACAAACCTAGTCACGGTAATAAACAAGCTGCAACAGGTTCAAAGGCTTGCGTGCTCACTAATATGTGGCTGTACAAAATCCACACCATCAGCAGCACTAGATATAATTCTTAGTCTGACGCCGCTTCATGTGCACATACAGCAGGAAGCAATGTCGGCCGCATTAAGAATAAAGTCTACAAACCAATGGAAAGGAAATGCAAGAGTCACAAACCACTGCAGAATACTGGAAAAGCTATAAAAAATATACCGGAAGCCTTAAACGGCACCGACAGAATAGCCACGACGTACAACAAAGGGTACCATGTGAACAGTCAAGACGATATGGAAGAGACAACATCTCCCAACTTGTACCATATAAGTGTATACAGACGGGGCAAAACGCAAAACAAGTGCAGGCTGCGGCTTCCACTGTCAAGAAACTGGACTGTCTAGAGCGCAGCCCCTAAATGAAACGACTGCAGCCTTTCAGGCAGAAACGCTTGGGCTTCTGCAAGCAACAAAAGATATGTCGGCTTGCATAGACCTTGCAAGCAAAGACAGTACTAAACAAACGACGCTCATTTTCATAGCGCAGCACTTACGAATGCACTCGGTAGACCAGACACCAGGTCCAAATCCGTTGCAAAATGCCACAGTGCTCTTCAAAAACTAGCAGAGAAGCATATAGTCAAAGTCAAATGGATAAAAAGCCATGGATCATGCATAGGGAACACCAAGGCCGACGCGTGGGCTAAGGAAGGAGCCAGTCTCATTCCAAACTCCGACGATAACGGCCTTTACAATCCCCCTGAACGCAGAGATCAAAATCAGGCTTAACCGAAATAATTGGTGGCTTCTTGCTACTCTGGGGAGACCTTTTGTTAGGTCTGACGTGTTCCACTATGAAAATTAGGAGAGGTTCACCATTGAATATAGTATGCCATCCAGCACCAAAATATGCACAATCACGTACCATAGACTGCAAATGCAAACTGCCACACTTTTACTTTCCGAAACGTCACTAGATGATGGGATTCTGGAGATCACAAGAGATAACACACGTAACAGTGATTGTTGAGAAATTGAATTTGTATGTTACGGCAATTTTATTAAATTTTTTTAAATTTTATTTAATTTAATAAGGAAGCAATTTTTTATTAATTTTAATTAAATATATTAATTATTTGAACCTGGAATTAACACTAGTTTAAAATTTGTTGACTAGATAATGTAGTTACAGGGACCGTGTTGTAGGGTTAAGAAGGGTAGGTATATTTTACTCAATTTATTAGGGAAATTAACTTCGCTCCTGTTTTGAATTATCTACTAAGTCTTGGTTTGATCTGTTACTGGCCCTAAATCTTATAAAATGACTGAGAAATCTGTAGAACTAGGTATTCTGCTGAAATTTATCAACAGATTCGATGGAAGCAGGGATAAATTTAATGCTTTCATTAACAATTGTAAAAACGCAATAAGTCTTGCCTCACAATCTCAACAAGATATTTTATTGAAATAAGTATATTTTAAGCCAACTTGAAGGTCGAGCAGAAAGTGCATGTGTTATTAAAGACTGAAACATGGCAACAGCTAGAAGATTATTTAAAATCCCAATTTGGCGAAAAGAAACACTATGCAGCTTTACTCTCGGACCTCCTTGAATGCCGTCAAGGCCAAAACGAAACAGTGCTGTTTATTAAAGCTCTTAACAGAGATTAATATTTCAATTCCACCTAAAAAAGAAAGGCGAACTTACTGGCCATCTCGCTGCAATGCAAGATTTGGCAACACATACTTTCAAAAATAAAATGCAATGAAAATATCTAGTTTTAATTCCGCTAATGATTCATTAGCGGAATTAAAACTAGATATTTTCATTGCATTTTATTGTCATATGGATTTCCGCAAAGTAACGCCTGATTCCATTAACACATACTTTTATAACGGTTTTGAATCCCCGAATATCCACCAAACCAAATATCGACCAAATTCATGTTTTTCCAAATCATTTGTTTTGTAAATAATTTATGTACCTACTACAATCTTATACGATGGAAAACACCCAAACCTACAACATAATATGAGTTCGTTCGTTTCAGCCGTAAAACGTCCACTACTGAACACAGGCTTCGCTCATGGATCTCCATGAGGGGTTGCCATACTCACCACGCTTGGCAGGCGGGTTAGCGAGCGCAGTACGGGATGTTGGTACACGGAAAGACGCTGCTGCCCATCCTCCGGAGGTATCCCTTAGCAGGCTCTTACTGCATCCATGGGTATGAGAGGAGGGGTAACATTCTACTGCCGGCACCCCACGGCGGGCATAATATGAGTTACATGCAAATAATTATGCAAACGTGTGCGTGACCTACACGCAGTAGCACACCTCAATACCCTCACGAACTGTTACGAAGCGCCGTGTTTCAACAATTACTACAACATACGAGTATATTAATTCAAGATTATTTTTTCCGGTCGGTTTTTGCTAAACTGGAAAATATACGACTTTCCTGGAAAAGGTAATGAATAATTTTAAATTGATTACTAATTTGATGTTGTTCTGAGGAAAGAGACTTACTCAAGTGGCTATCCATCAATTACGTCACACATGATTTTATACCACCCCCCCTCCCCCACCGTCTATGTCACAGCTGGTCACATGTGTGAGACTCCCCATTACTAGTGTGATATGGGGATCTTTTACAATTTCACATCTAGAAATTATGAGATAAAAACAGCAATTCCGAGATGAGTTTTATTTCTATTTAAATTATCTCTTGAAATGTCACGTCATGTAATTTAGGACCTCTCCCACCCCTGGCACCCCACACAATGTCACACTGTCTTCCTGCCTCCCCCGGAACGTGTGACGTAATTTAAGGATGGCCTCCAACGGGCTCTTTAAATAAGTTTAGATTGACGTGTACCACAGATTTTATGTATAATACACTGGTACGTATAAAAAACAGCCGTGTTGGCCATATGGTATGTACCCCCTACGACTTCCATCCTAGGGTTCGATACAGGCAGTGAACCAATGGATTTTTCTTTCTTGAAAAAAATTTGTTTAAATTTAACACGTGCTAAACGATGAAGAAAAACATCGTAAGGAAACCCGCAGCTTAGTCAGCTTCAGACGTATTGACCTGTTCTTTTCTCTGACTAATAGCCGACAAAGCTGGGAGAATGGTATAGGTGTTTTGCAAACCTAAACCATCTAACAATGTCCTAGGCACTGCAGCGTCCTGTACAGCATTATTACCAGTTGTACGTATAATTACCTGGTCGAGTATTGTAACGTTGTCTGTAGAGAGGGTCTACGCCGTAGCATTTAACCAAATTAAAGTACTAAAACCACTAGAACGTTTTTGATCAGTGTTGTTGTTTTATAGGGTTCCTTTAAATTATTAAATAAAACTCGAAAAGCAAAACAGAAACTTTTCACTTACTAAATGAGCCTGTAATTTTTCATGTTAGGAATAAAGGCCCTTTTTCGTATAGATTCTTATAAAACACATTGAGTTAGGGTTAACTAGAAATGAGTCAGGATTTATTAGCATAAAGTCGACTATTGATAAACAAAGACTTAGTAGATAATGCAAAACAGGAGCGAAGTTAATTTCCCTAATAAATTGAGTAACATATACCTACCCTTCTTAACCCTACAACACGGTGGTCCCTGTAACTACATTACGAGTATCTAGCCTACAAATTTTAAACTGTTGTTAATTCCAGATTCAAATAATTCATATATTTAATTGATATTAATAAAAAATTGCTTCCTTATTAAATAAAATTGCCGTAATATTCTACAAATTCAATTTCTCAACAATCACTGTTACACTCTGACAAATACATCATCATCAACATATCATAGGACGTCCACTACTAGACGTAGGCCGCCCTTATTGACCTCCAAGTACTGCGGTTGGATGCGGGCTCCATCTACTACCGACCTGTGGTCTTAACCAAGTCTGCCTATCTCGTAGGTCGACATCCTACGCTATGTATGCCGGTCCGTGTCCTCCATTCGACATTCGACAATACATAAAAAAAAACACATAGATGGATTTAATATGATACTCACAGGCATATCACTTAATTCCAGGCTGAAACGCTCGAAGATTCGAGTGATTCTCGGAGACCACGACCAAACTATCACCTCGGAGAGTCCTGCTATTATGCGAGCGGTGACTTCCATCGTCAGGCACCGAGGTTTCGACGCAGACTCCTACAACAACGACATAGCACTGTTAAAACTGAGGAAACCAGTCACTTATTCCAAGATCATCAAACCTATCTGCTTACCGGCCACTAGTAAGTATATCCAGTAGATTTTACAGTCAAAACGACTTTAAGCTTTTCTCAGGTTATATAAATAAACAATTCTGGCTTACTCGAATAATTAAATTGGAGCTTAGATTAGGTACTTAGTGAGCCAATTTCGGCAAGCAGAACTGGCGTTGTGGGATAAACCAAACGTACATAGTATTTATATAACGATAGAACTTTTATGGTCTCCCATGAGCCTTCTTGGGAGCGTTAATCTCGAAGGTTTGAGTGATCCTCGGAGACTACGACTAGACCATCACCATCGAAGGTCATGCCATCATGCACCGCTGAAGCTGCGGAAACCTGTTACCTACTCCAAGATCATTATACATAACTGCTTACCGGTGACTAAATAAAAAAAAATTAAAGCTTAAACTTTACTCATGCTAAAAGCTTAGTTTTGAGGTATTTCTTAAAGTTGCCGTGGAGTGCCGCCAGTAGAATATTGCCCTCCTCTCATGTAAAATACCTATGATAATATGCAAAATCACAAAATAAAACATAGACTTTTCACAAAATGACATCTAGACTCAAATTAAGCAAGCTTTTTTGGTAACAACTAAAAATTCATCTGACCGAAGGAAATTTACCCTTTAATAAAATAATATATCGAACATTATGACTCACTTTGAATCTTTCCAATTATTATTTCTATCTAATCAAATATATTCATCCCTTCCTACTCGTAGTTACCATACATAGTAGTGTAACATACCACTTCTTCATTCCCTTCCAGGCGCAGACCCATCAGGCAAAGAAGGCATTGTTGTTGGCTGGGGTCGTACTTCGGAAGGAGGTCAGCTGCCTAGCGTGGTCCAGGAGGTGCGAGTGCCCATTCTGTCGCTGACTCAGTGCCGGGGCATGAAGTACAAAGCGTCCAGGATCACTAATAACATGGTAATTTTCTATATTTATAGTCCATTCCTTATATGATGCGCTTGGTGACAACAGGATAGTTATTAGAATAATTAAACAGAGCTGTCCATGTCGCAGCGCTGTGCACGAAAGCGCTACGGAAGGAGCCTTGTGATGCAGAGGGCTTTACAGAAGTGAAGAAGAAGCGGAACACTTCTTTTCGAAAAAGTGTGGTACTGCTCAAAGATACAACGAGCAGTGCTTCCAAGCGGAGGTGCATACTACGCAGATATACATATGTATCTCGCGTCCACTACGATGCGACGTGGAGACCGCAGAGGTGGACTTCCTTAGAAGAAAGCCTGGGGTAGTACTGAGGGCCGAAAAACTGGACTCTCGTCATTACGCGAGCATTAGCTCGTTTATTGTAATGGTCCCTTCGGAATGTTTGACGATATTCATGACTTCCAACTTTTGGACGAAGGGGTAAAGTTCAGGCGGATTAAGGGCCTAGCACGGGACCCCCGGCCCCGCTCCGCAATAATTAGACGACATCACGTGTGCCCTAGTTTTAAGTTACGTAATATGTATGTTATTCTGTAAGGTATGGGCATATGGGCCTTAGGTTAACTGTTTAACATCCGTCACTTATTGTTTTTTTTTTAAACTACTAAATGACGAGACAAGGTAAGGATTGGTTTAAAATGCAAGAAAGGCAAGGAAGACATGGTTGGCTGGGGTCGTACGTCAGAAGGAAATCAACTGACAAACATTCAGGACGTACATATGTGTGCCAATACTTTAGCTCACCCAGTGCCGGGGCATAAACTACAAAGCGTCCAGGATCAATATTATTGACTGTTGAAGCATCTATTAAAAATTACGTAACTTTCTAGGTCTAGTAGGTTTAAGATGATGGCTTGTGGGTGAATTTTAGTGGTGTGTAGTGCCCGCACTAAGTAGGTAAAGAATAGGTACTTGTGTTGCAGCCACTGCGTGACCTTTCCTGGGTGATTTAATAATTATCATAAAACCATATCTGAGGTTTAGTTATTTTAAACTTATTAGCTAGATTAAATAATAACAATGTAATGAAAAATTAAATAAATTTTGTTGACTAGACTATTGAAATGAATATAAAGTTATACAATACAATATAAACTAAAATGATGAGTTGAAATTGAAATTGAAAGATGAATGAGAAATTAAGTAAGTTTTATCTTATGCAACAATAATTATTGAATAATGAAACCTTTAATGAAATTATTAAACATACAGATTTTATAATTTTGTTAATTTATTATACAATTTTTAATAAGCTCTCCATATCATCGTAATTTTGTCCTAAAAGCCACTTAAATATATGTATATTTTGCGAGAAATTATGAAATTAAATTATTTCTTGCTGTGGGGTGCCGGCAGTAGAATGTTACCCCTCCTCTCATGCCCATGGATGCAGTAAGAGCCTGCTAAGGGATACCTCCGGAAGATGGGCTGCAGCGTCTTTCCGTGTATCAACATCTTATACTGCGCTCACCAACCCGCCTGCCAAGCGTGGTGAGTATGGCAACTACCCCTCATGATCTATGAGGCCTGTGTTCAGAGTGGACGTTTTACGACTGAACTGATTCCTTTACAGTTACAAGTTTCCCCACGACCTTCTATTTTCGGTGATTTTCGAAGAAATTTCCCAACATTCGATTTGAAACCTATACTCATTAATACTACTATAATATAAATAAATAATAAATAAATAAATAATGCTGGACAGATCACACAGCATCATCTAGCCCCAAGCTAAGCAGAGCTTGTGTTATGGGTACTAGATGACTGATATACTTAATACATTATACTACATAGATAGATATTTTTTATATATAGAAAAACACCCAGAACACCCTGAACAACTAAACTCTTCTAATTTGTAACGTTTCAGCTTTGCGCAGGGCGCGCCTCTACCGACTCATGCCAAGGGGACAGTGGCGGCCCTCTGCTGCTGCAGAAAGGAGACAAATTCCAAATTGTCGGTAAGTACTTAAAAAAAAAAAATAATGCTAGACAATACACACAACACGTCTCGGTTTTTGTTTCACTTTATAATGTCTGTTTTGTTTTGCATCCAGTACTTATTATCGGATCCATGATGAAACTAGGGAATTACTGAAATATACTGTCGGTACATAAATAGCGGTTTGGCTGTTTTCAGCAACAAGTCAAGGATTTTATCATTTCAAGTACCTAGTTTTTTGAATTAAAGAAATATGTCAATGGTTTTTTTTGTTTACCTACTAATTTATTTATCTGCGAATAGTCTACGTTTCTCATTATTTTGTTTAAATATTGTTGTGTTAATGGTGAAAAATGCAGTAGACGGGGTCAGGATCCTCAACGATTGAGGGACCGACTAAATAAGAAGAATGTTGGATGTATGTAATGGTGAAATAAATAAATGATTTATATTTATATGTGTATATTATACTCTTTAATGTTATAAAAGTTTACTTTTTCTAGGATTAGGTTTTTGAAAAATCAACATACACAAATTATTACTAATCTATATTTAGGCGAAAAAGCCCCCCCCAATTTTCCAATCGTTTATATCTTAGGCTGTTTTAGGCTTCGTATTTCCGACTATTTCTGCTACAGGAGGAGGAGAAAAAATACAGCATTTTTTGCGGCTTATGAGATATCGTGACGATCAAGTGGCAGGTTGGCACATCAACCAAGATTGGCCACTTGTCAGTATCCCTCTCTACATCAGTATTCAAAATAGAAGTAGAATTTAAAGGATTAAAATCACAATGCTACGTTATGTTTCAGGCATTGTGTCGTGGGGAGTGGGTTGCGGACGCCCTGGCTACCCTGGAGTCTACACCAGAATCACCAGGTACCTACCCTGGCTGAGAGCGAATCTACGCGACACTTGCCTCTGCGATAACTGAACGAAAAATCAGTTTCTTCGCGTAGCAAATTAATCAGCAGAATTTGTAGTTTGTAGGCGAGTTTATTGTACTCGTTTACTTGGCGCACTTAATTTAAACGCTACATAAAAGAAACCAAATTAACAATTTTTTGACTATTTATTTTGTGAAATACGAGGATTACGTCCGATGTGTTACGATTTTTCAAAAACATCACCATCGTGACAATACTGTAATAATGTAAGGGAAGTAATCCCAGCATTTTACAAAATGAGTTAGTTCATCTCACGGTAAGTTTGATAGTGAAATAGATTTTTTACCTGTTAAGATTTAAAATTAAAATTCGTTGCTTCGGTGCACCTTATAATAGATTTTTATAAGAGTTCACTACGGGGCATATCAAACAGGCGCCATAAAATTAGGTGGTTAAAAAGGTGGGACATCGTGTAGGTATGAAAAATTAGAAGCAAATGTTTTGAAATAGTAATGTGTCTTTTTCAACATCAAATAGGTACTGAATTCGGAAAATTTAGTTTTAAATGAAAGTTGTTGTTTATTTAAACACTGCCTATGGAATTCACTGGTAGTAATTTCTCGTTCAAAAAATAATAAATCTTGTACAGTCATGTGATGGTGTAAATATTTAAGGTATTTTGTAGTTTAAGTCCGAAAAGGACCAAAGAGTGATTCTTGATCTAACCAAAATTACCTAAGTAAAAAAACATTTAATCAGAATTAATGGTAGATATATGATTAATATTTTTTATTATAAACATACCTTTACATTCAACGTTTTTGAAAATAAAAAACTAATTTTATTCGTATATAATGATTAAGTGCCAATTATTTTAAATAATAATGTAACACTTTAATTTAATTACGTAGGTAAAAATAGGTTTTTAGATTGTTATGTTTTCCATAGTTTATTGTGTTACCCTAATTATTTTTATTTATAATAAATATTATATTTAGAGGCCGGTGGTGCAGATTACCAATAGTAGTTTAAGAGATCATGAGGTTCTACCGAAGTGTTCATTAGGTAAGATAACTTTCTTTACACGTTTTGTTTCCCTAATTTTTTAAGTTAAGGAAAACGCTCTGATAAGGCGATGTTTTATTTTAACATTTTTGACAATATTACCACTCAGTACTTGTTATTAAGTACGTACTTATTTAAGTATTATTATTAATTAATAATTGATATAGATGAAACTGATATACGCAGTATTCAGATTTGTGTATTGAATTTTTCGTCTTGAAGCATCAAACAATAAAAAAAAAAATAACCGTTAATAAAACCTATTCTATTAATTATTATTATTATTATTTAGCCTCCACTGTCCCACTGCAGGGCAAAGGCCTCATAATAATATTAATAATTAATATTCTATTAATATATGTATATAATACACATAACCATATTAAGTTTCAAATTGTCTTCTCTGTGCTCTTAAAAGTGTTTAGTTAAATGATTGAATTAAAGCATGTCTTATTAATTTATTTTAGTATTTTTTAAGTAAATAATTAAGTTTGAAGCTCTTTAGGCTGCAGCTGTGATCCCTATCACGTTAAATACTTAAATTAAATTATTTAATTGTTATTTTACTAATTTATTGTTAAGTTTATTATCGTGTAACATATGTAATGTTATCTCTACTTAATATTAGGACTTATGCTTAAAGCTTGATAACTAATTTTCCTGGCTACGTAATGTCATTTAAACTTGTTAATTTATCACAAAATATTCAGCGCCAGTACAACCATAATATACTTGAGGCTTTTTGCTTTAACTTTTCTCAAATAAATACATAAACACATCAGTAGTTATTGACATAAATAAGTTAAAAATTGCAGTAGCAAAAGTTTTTAATATAACTTGACTAATAAATTTAGGTGCCACTTTTTATCTTAGACCTAATTTATATATAATTATTTCTTTACCACTAATATTATTATACCCATAGTTCCTTTGGATGGATGTTTGTCACCTCTTCAAGCAGAAACTACCAATCAGATCAAGCATGCACTCAAATAGATGTAGAGCAGGATTAACACATTATCTTGATTTTCTGGATACGTGTGAAGTTGCGGGCAGTAGCTTGTATAAAGTGTTATTAAAGCAGTTTTGCGGCCACAATAGGTGCGATTCTGTCGTCACCATCACCTCAGCTGTAGAAGATCCACTGCTGGACATAGGCCTCCCTCATGGATCTTCAAGAACTGATTCTTCAAGTTGAGGGGTTGTTGCCATACCACGCTTGGGAGGCGGGTTGGCGAGCGTAGTGCGGGTTGTTGAAAAGCGGAAAAACGCTGCTGCCCATCTTTCGGATGTATCCCTTAACAGATTCTTACTGCCTCCACGGGCAAGAGATCAGGGGCAACATTACTCGATAATAACCCGGATAAAAAGTAGCCTATGTGTTAGTCCTGGTCAACATCGATGCGTGTGCAAATATCAGCTCAATCCGTAGGCTAGTTCTTGCGTGAAGAATAAACATCCATACATACAAACAAACTTTCGGCTTTATAATATTAGTGAGAAAGTATAATATAAATATGTGTGAATTTGTGACTTTTGAAGTATATTGTTACTACCCTCTTTATGTCTATAACTATTCAATATAATATACTATAAGCTCCGGCTAAACTTTATTGTTTTTTGTTAAGATTTATTGAACGTTGTTTTTTTACAAAGGTGCTAATATAATTGGATTTTTAATAAAACAAACTGTTTCATTTTCCTGTTCCCAAAATATACGTTTGTAGCTTTTTTATCGCTGCTGATTGTTATTTATGAGGGACCAATCACAGGACCCTTTTTATGAACGGTTAAGGAAAATTATAAATTAAAGTCGACTTTGTTGCTTGTCGTTGCTATTTTGTTTTGTTTGTGGAGCTTTAGAAAGTTATAAATATAATGATGGAATTCACACAGCATCATCTAGCCTCAAGCATAAAAGGGCTTGTGTTATGAGTAGTACTAGATGATTGATAAACCTAATATAATTTACTACACAGATAGATCTTTTTTGCTATACCTCTATATAACGTAGAAAATACCCAAAAATATCTGCAGACGAAGTAAACATTTGTCCCCCGGCGGTGGTCGAACCAGCAACTCAGTCGGATATTAGACCAATTGAGCTAAGGGGGTCGTCTAATTATTATTAAATAATCATCTCAGCCGTAGGACTGCTGGCTACATCCACTGGTGGTGATATGCCTCTCAAGAATCTCGAAGATCATGTTGCCATACTCGCCACGCTTGGCAGGCAGGTTTGCGAGCGCAATACGGGATGCTGACACGGAAAGGTGCTGCTGCAATTAAACCTTAATCAACTATATTTTCGTGGAGTGCCGGCAGTAGAATGTTACCCCTCCTTTCATGCCCGTGGATGCAGTAAGAGCCTGCTAAGGGATACCTCCAGAAGATGGGCAGCAGCGTCTTCCCGTGTATCAACATCCGTACTGCGCTCGCCAACCCGCCTGCCAAGCGTGGTGAGTATGGCAACTACTCCTCATGGAGATCCATGGGGGAGGCCTGTGTTCATTAGTGGACGTATTACGGCCGAAATGATAAACTATTTTTGCATATCTAGGGACCATTATGGTGAGTACCTATGGCAACAACCCCTTTGTCAGTACTTGGATCTCAAAGTCCATGAGGGAGGTCTTTGTCCAGCAGTGGATGCCCTACGGCTGTGATGATGGTGATGATGAGGCATCACTATGATATGCATTTTCATTGTGGCTAACGAACCTTTTTTCTAAGAATTCACTAGGAGTTATAATCATGTAGCTAGAAAATCTAAATAAAAATTAGATTTTCTATTCGCCTTTTTAAGTTTTGAGTTGTCATTGTATTATCACTGGAACTAAATTTGTTTACGAAAATTCAAACTAAATAGTAGGTAATTCAGGAAGTGAAGGAAAAACATACTTGTACTTATTTTGATAGTGTTATTGTATGAAATGGAACCTTCTTATTGCAAAATAAGATGGCGCTGGTATGACAGCGGTCAGTGATTGGCTCTCGCGTTTGGCGCGAACTTGAAAAAAATAGGAAGAAGAAGATATAAATGCCGCGAAGAAAATGGTGACTTAATTACTTGCTTTTTACGTGGTGATTATACTCATAAATATTTTGGTTGAATGGTCACATCTCACAAGGCTCATGAAGACTCGCAGTTGTTCATTAAACGCAATCTTGAATATTTTTATTGTCTTCAATATTTTTTTAATATATGCTTATATTACAGCAGTTCTATAATTTAAAATAAGCAGATGACTTGAAAACTATGCAAAAACACGAAGCATTGTGACGGCGATTGGAAAGTGTCACTTTCGCCGATGAACCGGTCGTGAAGTTGTGACCGCACATTATCGACCTTAATACCAAGCAGTAAGACTCATGCGTTTAATGAAGCAGTATCACACATGGACGTGTTAAATTGCTAAGTGCTACTGGTATCTTCACACCTATGATAATGGTTTATGTGGTCTTATGCAGCTGTAGCGGATCCTCGCATGAGCGTGAAACCATAAATAAACCTACCCTATCATCATTTCAGCCGTAGGACTTCCACTGCTGCATGGATTTCCAGTTATTGCGGTTGGAAGCGACCTGTATCCACCGTCGACCTGCTGTCTTTACCAGGTCATCATCTTGTTGGTGGACGTCCTACGCTACGTTTGCCGGTCCGTGGCCTCCACTCGAGAACTTTTAGGCCCCATCGGTCAATCTGTTCTGCGAGCTACATGGCCTGCCATTGCCACTTCAACGTGCTAATCCACTTGGCTATGTACACCCCATACAAATTTTAAATCATTAATAGTTATTATTTTTCTGTTTATTGTATTCTTTCGCAGATCCTGATGGGCCATGGCTGCTTTAGGAAACGTCTGAGCGATCTGGTGTGCGTGAGCGACACTGCAGAGTACAGCTGTGGGGAGAAGTGGGAGACACGGGATCACCTCTTGTGGGATTGCCCGTTGTACGTGGAAGCGAGAAGCACTATGTTAGGAGGGGTAACAAGGCAAGGAGAGCTTGAGGGACCGATTTACCATGTAGATCTTGTAAGTAGTGAGGCGAACTTTGGACAGCTTAGAAGTTCGCCAGGACTAGGCGATCTAGGCGAGCTGAGAACATATTTTCATACGTAGACGAGGGGGGGCACAGAGGTACCGAGCTGGATGGTAGCAGCCCAGCGATGAAGTCTATTGTCTACTTGCTACTAACTTGTCGAGTCTTGAGCTACCCGAGTGGCTCATACATAACTCACAGATTTGGTCCGTATAACCGCAAGGTTGGTAGGAACATGGGAAGGTGGAGGGAGTGTTCATTGTATTTTAACGATGATGCCAGGAAATATCTATGTCAAAGTCAAAGTCAATAAGTGTTTATTCGTTAGAGTTAAGAACTTATTAGAATACTTAGTTATTCTATAACATATTATTATGCCTAATTTAATTTCAGGTCCGCAACGTTAAGGGATAGTTTGGATATTGCAAGATCACATCTGTATGAGCTCTGCAATAAAGGTTACTAGTATACTAAAAAAAATACGATATTACATAGAGAAAACATATTTTTTGGCTCTTTTCTTTTGTTATGATTATAACTGCATAACTCGAAACGTTTTAAGGTTTGGAACTAGGTGCCATAGGAACTTGTTTAACCTAAACTTCCAACGTGACTTTCCAACGGTTTTAAACATTGATGAAAATGAAAAATGTCTATTAAGAAAAAAGGTCTTAAAACTAGTAATATAAACAAAAATTTTGAGTCACTACGTAAAAATTACCTAAAAGGATAAGCTTTGATATAGTTTGGACTCCTCGCTCTAACTAAGTTTGAACTTGTGAAATAGACACGGGGGTCTTCACTTCGGCATTCTTTGTTTTTATAACTTGTTGGTTTTGTAATTTTACAACTAGTTACAGTGATATTAAGTAACTAAGTACGAGTACATATAAAGGTAGATTAACGTAAAAATAATAATAAAGGGGCACAGTTTAAAGACGTGTTATGTACATATGTTAGTAATTGTTGTGTAATACTGATACTTTGTTGTGTAATTGTGACGAGGAGTGTGTGGTTGTGGTTGTGTTATATTATAAGTATTTACCGAAAATGCGTAACCTTACCATTGCAAATATAATACAAAATACGTAAGTACGTATATAAAATAAAAATATATTGATTAAGATGAGACTAACAGTAAATTTTCAGTATCAGTATAGTTTAAGGTTAATAAATATGAAACTAAAATTACTCGCTGTTTTTGCACTCCATGTAAGAAGTTTCCCAGAGCATAAATTTTACTGATCTTATTGTATAAGTAGGCGCCTAGATACATAGAGTGCCTGCGCTAGGGCTGTCATGTTAAGTGTGGTGGTAAATATTTAGTTCTTGCGCCTTTTAGTTAGGCATGCACTAATATTTGCCGCCTTGGAGTGTTGGTTGAGTACAGTTTAGACTACAAAATATTGTCTTACCGTTAATATCTGTAGCTCACTATATAATTTTGCTGTTGAGTATGTGAAAGAAAGTGAGTGAGCTACTTTTAGAATAGCACTTTGTGCTCTTTCTAGAGGAAGAATATGTGTTGTGGCCAAGCCATCCCAAGTAGATATACAGTAAAGCAAAAGAGACTAACAAAGAGCGTTATAAAAGAATTTTTAGGTGCGATTCGATTGCAGTCTGTCTTACGTTTTTGAAAACAGCTACCTATAATCTTGTGAATTCTTCCTGTCAGAGAATTGATATGAGGGGCATAAGTCATACGTGCGTCAATAATGATACCTAGGTATTTGATTAAGTTGGTTTTTTCCAGCGTTTTAAATTTACACTAAGAATTGGAGGCGGATAGACATGCAATTTCGTGTGCTATTAAACTTAAATTGGTTGGTAAATTTGTCGTGGTATAGGATATCTTTTAAAGAGAACGTTATATATTTTGTTTTGAAGCGTTAAGAGTTTGTATGTTTTGGTAGAGACACAATAAATACTGTGTTAAATGCCGTTTGCGCTGTAGTAAAAACCTCATCCCAGCTCTCTCCTTGAAATAGAAGGACAGTATCGTCTGCGTATGCAATCAACTTCCCAGATTTTAAATTAAGTTGGCAGATTTTATTAATATACTAAAGCAAAAAAAGAGTTCTTTCTTTCTTTATTTATCAAAAATACTTTTTTTTATCTTATATATGCGACACTTTAAACCATACAAGGTTTGTCCACTGTCGACAGTTACAGCGTGTTGCCACACATTTTGGCTTGAAGAAATATAATAATAATACAATCTACTAGTTCTAATTACCTAATCTTATCTATCAGTGATTTAAACAAACCTAAAACTGCATAAAAAACTAAGCACCAACAAGTAGGTATGGTACCTACTTGTTATATACCTACTTGTCTTACCATTCTACCACTAAGTAATTTTATTGTAAGGTAAGTTTTAAGTTGGACCGATGATGCTACCTTGATCCACATTGATCCTCAATAAGAGTTGGACCGATGATGCTACATTTCATTTCCTTGAGGAATGCCGTAAGTGACTGGAAGTTCTGTGCTAAGGTGGTTGTCTAACTTTACAGATTGATATGGATCAATCATATATGTAGTTTACATTATACGTTATAGTCATTGGAGGGAGTTCCAAACATTGTGTTGGCCGTGTGGTATGTACCCCCGACTTTCAATTCGAAGGTCGTGAGTTCGGTACCGGCTGCTCACTAATGAATTTACTTTTTTGAAAAACGTATGTTCAAATTTAACACGTACTTAAACGGTGAAAGAAAACATCGTGAGGAAACCCGCGACTTAGCTTCAGACGTATTGACCTGTTCTCTAGTCCTCTGACTAATTGTAGACTAAGCTGGGGGAATGGTATAGGTGCTGGGCAGGCCTAATACAACTAACAATGTCTTGGACACTACAGCGTCCTGTACAGCGTTATTACCAGTTATTGACGCTGTATAAATAATCTTTAATAGATGTAAAGGCCTACCAAAAATCAAGATGGATCAGATCAGTTTTTGAAAAAACTAACATCGATTTGTATTCTGTCCACCAAATGCTAAATAAACGTTTCTGTTCTGAATACCGTTAAGCTTTATCGGTTTTAACCTATTTATCTCTGCCAGTCCACTCTAGAGGTACACTAAGAATGTTAACCGGCTTAGGTCTAAATCAGTCCTAAAAATACAATCGTTATAAAAGACGTTTTGTTCTTTTCTATTTAAAAAAAATGTCAAAAAAGTTCTTAAAAATTCGTATTTCCTAGTTAGGGTTTCGTGGTAAAACAAGATACTCTTATAGTTGTCTGTCTGTCTGTCCGTCCGTCACCGGCTTCGCGAAGAGACTTAATAGTAGCTTTCTAGGACTAATGTCCAAGAAAGCTGTTATTTTGCATGGACATATAAAATAACAACGACGAGATAACGCTACAAAAAAATGGGGAAAAAATACTTAATTTAGGGTACCTCTCATATACAGTAAGGGGGTAACGTTTTTTCTTGATTTTTCCATCCTGTGGGATATCGTTAAATAGGTATTTGAAAACAATTTTAATCATATCTCATACTAAACATACGGTTTCCTGAACATACCGGAATACTTTAAACCGGAAATTCAATTAATTCCTTATAAATATGTTTTGAAAAACGTAAAACAAACATACACCAACTTCTAACAACAGGTCTACAGTTAACTATGAAACCTTACATAGCACGTGGCCCGACACGCACCTGTCTTAATTTATTTTTTATTAAACAAAAAGTATTTAGCGTGTTGACTAGCGCGGTGTGTTGATAATGTTCCTTCCTCTATGAAAGCTGAAAGGATGGTATAGTAAATAGATTCTTGCAACCATTTCCCAGGCACTGAAGCGTTGTACTTCATATGTACTAGTGCAGACGATGTATAAATCATCATCATTCCAGCCGTAAAAGTCCACTACTGAACAGGCCTCCCTCATGGATCTCCAGAGGGGTAGTGGCCATACTCACCACGCTTGGGAGGCGGGTTGGCGAGCGCAGTACGGGATGTTGATACACGGAAAGACGCTGCTGCCCATCATCCGGAGGAATCCCTTAGCAGGCTCTTACTGCATCGACGGGCATGAGAGGAGGGGTAACATTCTACTCCTGGCACCCCATGGCAAGTATAAATCCTGCTTATTAAGAAAAGGGGTCCATGACTGTTATCAATTTGGCCATACCCTTAGGCTTCTATTACAAGAATCTTACGCTATTCCCTAAAAAATACTGTTATACCGACTACAAATCACGATCGACATTGACAAATTGCCAATGAGCTCGTAGGTAATATGTGTGGCCTGGTACGTAGGCTCGTTAGGTTCTAGTGGGGTACAGTGCCGACGTATCCGAACGTGTTGTTCGCGCCAACAGCGCATCTCAGTGTGTGTCGGCGCGCGCAACCTCAACACCGAAATAACATGAGACCCGCGAATTTCTGAATCCGATATTCAAATTCAGAATTTATTTTTTGTTTTTAAAACCTGCTTGGTTCTTGCCAGCATGTGGAAGTGTGCATTAATTTTGGTGACTGTGACATTGACTTTCACTTGTTCAGAGGTTTGAATTTTAAACCCTATTTTGAAACTTAGCTTCTTAGTGTTTATTTTATTAATTTCATTGAGAATTATATAATTATCTTAACTAGTGATTTTATAATCTAATTAGGATCTAATTCCAACACCAGTTAATTTTAAAAATGACAAAGGATCAATTCTAAACGTAGCTGTGTTTTGCTATCCATTGTCAAGCGAAGATATAAAGCTTTTGTTATGTGTATGATTTAAGAAAGATATTAGTTTAAATTCTTTAAGCTATAATTAGCAGGACATGTTTACTCTAGACATATGGAATACACAGAATAGAAACAAACTTATCCAATATTAAACATTCAAATAATTTCATTTTAAACTGGCTTCTGTCCGCAGCTTTGCACGGGCTATACACAGTTAAAAAGTATCTAGCCTATGTGTATAATTCATAGGTAAATAAGTTTGTTTAGATATTTATAATGCTAATATGTGAGAGAAAAATGGCCTGAGATACACAAATAGACATGCTATAGTGTTGCGTGGTAATATCTCTTTCTTTGAATAAAAAAGGTACAACATATTCCTTCCGAAAAGATGAATCAGTATCAAAAACAATTGGTAAATTTTACGATTTCGATCAGAAAGGCTGTATAGTGGGTTGCATGTATTGTTTTTTTTTATTTCAATAAATACAAAATTTAAACTATAAGCTTAACCTGAATACGAAGCACATGCAAAGGCCAATAACAGTGGTTTATGTATTTACACAGAGCGATGGAGTCCGCGATGCCAGGGGCGTGTTCACAAAGAATATCTTCGGTGGAGTGTGGGGCAATCGACCCCCGCTGATGGAGATGAACCAGCCAAGGACCACTTGCACTTGTAGTTAGTGATCTTTTTATTAGGCATTAAGGGTGTTTAAACGACTTCAGTGGCGCAACGGGCAAAGGTCCGCCTGCGACGCAAGAGGTTGCGGGTTCAGTTACCGCCTCGGAACAAATGTCTGTACGATCTGCAGATATTTGTTCTGGATGTTTTTGTTTATATAACAAAAAAGAACTATCTATCTAGTAAAATGAACTAAGTAGGTATATCAGTCATCTAGTAACACAAGCTCTGCTTAGCTTGGTGCTAGATGATGCTGTGTGAATTGTCCAGCATTATTTTTAATATACTACCTCACATGGCTTATTTTCAAGTCCTACACATCTCCATATCTTCTAAACTACTCAATATTTCACTTTGAAGTCCATAATTATATGGTGAAGTTCAGGACATGATGCTATTTTTTTTTCTAAAACAAACAATAAAACGTTCTTAACTCAATAATTACAGTAGATCAGATCGACAGAATAAGTATGGTCGTTGAACTTAGTAGAAGGAAAAGTTTATACGTTCCGTTTTCCTATTTCGAATAAACATTTTAATAAGTTGTGGGGAGAAAATACCTATAATTCGCGCGTAGAATCCAGTGTATCTACAAAACGAGTGCGCCCTGCCGCCCAACCCTCGGATTTTGGGCCGATGCGGGGATAAAAATTGGTTTTCGAGCTGAAACACCCTTACTAGTCGGTCTCTGTGGCGCAATTGGTTTAATAGCCGGCCGAGACGCAGAAGGTTGCGGGTTCGAACTCCGCCGAGGTACAAAATGTTTGCTTTTTCGCAGATATTTGGTGCTGATGATTTTCTATATAGGTATATTAAGTATGTAATAAGTATAATAATTATGTATTACATATACATATACATTACTTATACAAAAAATAAATAGTTTTCCTTTTAACCATCTAGTACGCAGTACACAAGTTCTGCTTATTTTGGGGCTTACATTTTAGTCGTTAACATTTTGTTTTGATAGACCGTCAAGCAATGAAAGAATCGAATCAATTTACTTTAGTCAATAAAATACGTTTAATAAACAGATGTTGATGAGGAACTGGCCCTCTTAGACCTTTATTTCAACACGAGTTGGAAATAAGATTAATTATTTTATTCAGTTTAAGTTCCGATAACTCACCTTTATCATCCGCTTTAATAACTGCGCTTGCGTGACACTACACACAGCGCCATCTAGACGAAAACTAAGCAAAGCTTGTACTATGTTGGATAGAATACTTTAAGAGTTTTATCTGTAAATCATACATAGAAAACAAGCCGACCTTTGGCTAGGCCTATCCAGCATCTACATCATAGATAGTCTTCTATCCATCATAGTACAAGCTTTGCTGAACTTTAATAGGTTACAGTTCACAGATTAGTTCCTATTAAAGTTTAAACTTGATATAAGTACCTACATTTATTGATAAATTTTATGTTACGAGTTAATAAGGATAGAGATAATAAGCCGAGGTAAAACAAGCTTTGATAAACATACCGATACCTGCGATACAGATTTTATCTAGTGTGGGTATCACTGGTAAACAGCTTTTGTTTCTCTCCAGCAGAACAATTATAATAATCCTATTACTTGCTACAAGACTATACACCACTAGTATTTTCTTTATTTTATTAGTATGCCTGTTAAATATATATTTAAAAATTATTCACTTCTCCTTAATTAAGTAAGTAGGTATTTAGAATAAGTCTTTTATGTTTTTAGATTAAAAAGTTCGTTTGTTATATTGTTTTTGCTGATAAATAAATATTTTCATTTCATTTTTTTCATTTTTCAATAAGTTTGATAAAAAGTCTTCGATTCCAGAATGCGGCGAGAGGAACGAAGTATCCCGTATAGTCGGCGGCGATGAGGCTGGCACTAACGAGTTCCCGTGGATGGCTCGTCTCTCGTACTTCAAGCGGTTCTATTGCGGAGGCATGCTGATCAACGACCGATACGTGCTAACTGCCGCGCACTGTGTCAAGGGGTAAGGCTAATAAGGCTTAGTTCAAATCAATTAAAGACAAAGTTCATTGCTTTCACATTGCTTAGAACTACCACTTGAGTCTTCGCGAAATATATAATATATAAATAATAGGTAATAAAATAAATACATAATGCTGGACCACTACACACAACACCTCTAGTCCCAAACTAAGCAAAGCTTGTAATATGGAAACTAGATGATTGATGGAATACTTTTTTTTTGTAAATACATGCTTATCATACATAGAAAAATATCAAGACCCGGGACAAATATCTGCAGAACAATTACAAACATTTGTGTCCCGCGGCGGAAATCGAACCCGCTACCTCCTTCGTATCAGTCGGTTATAAGACCAACTCAGCCACGGAGGCAGTCGAAGTCACTCTATCGTGGGAGTTCAATTCTTTGGACATTTTTATAAACAGGTCAACTTCCATTAAGTACTACGCGAATACTATAAAATAATAAATAATATACTTCTTACTTATAATTCAACTATACAACCATGTGTACAAAATATAAACAAACTACACCAAGTGTTGGAAGTGCTTAACAATGCACGAAGAATATTTGTGCACAAAAATCAACAAGAAAGTGATTTGTAAGTACTGGTAGTTTGTTTACATTTTGTACATATTTTAACTGAAGTATAGGTAGGCCCCACTATAATCATCTTTGGTTTTTAAAATCAATGAAGAAAAATGGCCGCCAACATGGTCAGCCAAATAACATAAGAAATTATAAATTAACTTGACACTGGCGGATTTGTGTAAAACCAAACACAAAAAGCCATAAAATAAAAAGACAAGACAAGACAAAATCAATATGATGAAAATGTTCGTATAAAAATCGTCTAGTTGCTTCAAAAATAAGGGTTTATTAAGGTCTCAATAATAATGTTAATAAATAAATAATGTTGGACACTACACACAGCACAATCTGGTACCAAATTATGCAAACCTTTTACTATGGAAACCATAATATGATTGAAGGAATACTTAAATACATGTTTATATATATTATATATTAAAAAGTAAGGCCTTTGCATCTTATTATAGATGATTTATGCAGCGTCAGCAACTGGTACTCATGCTGTACGGGACGCTGCAGTGCCTGGGACATTGTTAGATGGATTAGGCTTGCCCAGCACCTATACCATCCTCTCAGCCTAGTCAGCTAGTTAGTATCGGCTTAGTTAGCTTCAGACGTATTGACCTGTTCTTTCCTCTGACTAATATATATATTTATATTTATATATACTTCTCCTACAAATGGATCTTAACATTTGCATTTTCATAGGCATACTGCGGGCAACATAGATAAACAAAAATAACACTATCGTAGAGGCGCGAAGAACGCTGGTAGTTCTCAAGTGTTTGTGCTAGGCTCTCGAGAGAATGTTGACTCTATCACTGTGTACTTTAATCTTCAGTTTACGCTCCTATAGCAAACAAACCGTGCTGCCCATGGCTTCTTGTTTATACTTTATTTATTTATTAAAAAAAAATAGTTCTTGTCGTGAGGTGCCGCCAGTAGAATGTTGCCTCTCCTCTCTTGCCCGTGGAAGCAGAATCTGCTAAGGGATACCTCCAGAGGATGGGCAGCAGCGTCTTTGCTTGTATCAAAATACCGCACTGCGCTCGCCAACCCGCCTGCCAAGCGTGGTGAATGGCAAAATCCCCTCATGATCAGTACTTGCAGATCCATAAGGGAGGCTTATGTATTATTACATACTGATGATGTAAACAGAGTCAGCATCTGTGCATTATTAACGGAATAATGTAGTGTCTGAGATATTGTTAGAAGGAGAAGATTAGGCTTGCTCTGTCCAACACCTATCGTCGCATCCTCTCAGCAGTCGGCTATCATCATTCCAGCCGTAAAAAGTCCACTACTGCACAGGCCTCCCTCATGGATCTCCATGAGGGGTAGTTGCCATACTCACCACGCATGGCAGGCGGGTTGGCGAGCGCAGTACGGGATGTTGATACACGGAAAAACACTGCTGCCCATCTTCCGGAGGTAACCCTTAGCAGGCTCTTACTGCACCCACGGGCATGAGAGGAGGGGTAACATTCTACTGCCGGCACCCCACGGCTATATTCAAAGGGAAATTCATCTGAAGTATGTTTTCTTTTATCGTTAAAGCCCTGTGAATTCATGGGAAGCTGTCTTCAAACGAATTGATAAGGTTTCATTAAGAGGTTTCCTTTCATTGTAGCAAGACGTGTTATTGTGGATCTCATAAAGGTCTAATGAACAATTGTCCATTTAATAAAAAAATGTTGTTTAGAAAAATGCGCAGTAGCGACATCGACGACGTGAGTTTCTGAAATAGGAAAATGCCTTGATGCTAATAACACTGTTATTGCCTACAAATTACAATCAATGCGAGTCAATCAAAGATCAAGGTAATTAAGGTTAATTTGTAAACGTTTAAACAATAGGATTTACCTAACGTATAAGCTATTTGGAACTAGGTTAATGTCAAACTAATGAACGTTGTAGAGTTCATAATATGAGTACAATATTTATTAAACATTTTACTTGTGTAATTTTTTTTAATTTATAGGACTTTCTAACAGACTTAACTCACTAAAAGTTTATTAAAAAATGATGAAATTCAACAGAAAGCCCAACCGTAATGTCTATATGCTATTTTTTATTGAAATTAAAACAAATAATGAAATGAAAATATAACCAGGTGCGAAGGTAATTTCAAAAGTGGTAACTGTTTTAAAACAAACAACAACTTATTGACTTTTAAAATTTTTTGCTATCTCTATACAATACCGATGATTATTTCGATGCACTTTCAGATAGATCCCATGTTTTTCAAAATTCAGTTCTGATGATGGGATCTGTGAGGAATCGGAGGCACTCCTTAAATTTTGGGTAAAAAAATTAGACCGAATTCAAACTCAAAAATTATTCTTAAAAAACAAAACCACCAAACTCCCGCTCCACGCCCTTGGAGTTCTCCCGGAGTGAAGAACGGAATTGAAGAGGCGCAGTAGCTCTTGAATAATGGGAGCTCCTCCTGCATTCAGAAGTTCTGAAGTAATTCCATCTTCACCCGGGGCTTTTCCATTTTTGAGCTATCTCAGAGCCAGCACGATCTCGTCTCGATATCGATATCCGGTAGTTCGTCGGTGTAGTAGCGTGTCAGGGTGGCTCGAGGATCATGGTCTTCTCGCTGGGGACAAGGAGCATGTGCGGCGTATAACCGGCCGTAGAAGTCTTAAATCTCAGCGACAATCTCCGGCCTCGACAGGACGGTTTTGCCCTCCCGAGTCGTTAGTTTTGTCAGGTGGCTCCTTCCAAGCTGCTGAGTGAACACTTTGGACCCTCGGTTTCACTCTCTCACCTCTAGGATGAGGCGTGTGTTGGAGCTCTGAAGGTCGTTCGCAATACGCTTGTTTAGGTCTGACCTCTCTGACGAAGTAACTGAGGTGCATTCCCGCCTCATTGTCATAAGCCGCAGAGTCTCATCCGAGAGTTTGGACTTCTTACCTCTACGTCGCGTTTAGCAGAACTTGATGCCTTCGCCCCTCAGTGTTTTAACCAGATTACGTCTTTGGTGAGTTCCGATGCAGCAAATCTTTCTTCGAGTATCCTCTAGAACTCCTCGGAGCCCACCATGATTTGGAGTGGATTAGGTC
The DNA here is from genome assembly GCA_963082625.1 of Pasiphila rectangulata. NCBI lineage: Eukaryota > Metazoa > Arthropoda > Insecta > Lepidoptera > Geometridae > Pasiphila > Pasiphila rectangulata. Next base: position 14,959,147 of record OY720244.1, read on the forward strand.
GGAGCCTGGACTTTATCAGACGGTTTCGCTCAAGCTGTAGATCGATATTCAGAGAGCCTCTAAGAAGTCGGTGATCAGATCCGGTATTGAACTTGTTGATCACAGAGACATCTCTAAATATATGCTTCTTATCTGTCATGATAAAGTCGATCTCGTTGTTAGTCACAGTGTCGGGGCTTCGCCACGTCCACTTACTTTGGTGCTTCTTTTTACTTCTTATCCCCCTTCGTCGTCATCGAGTAATGACGTAACAAAGATAAAAAAATTACAGACGACTTAAGAACCTCCTCCTTTTTTTGAAGTCGGTTAAAAAACCACTTCTGGTAATGGGATCCATGAGAAATTGAGGGAACTGATCAAATGTGTTAGGTCAAAGATTTGATAGTTGAGGTTGAAAAATCACACAATCGTTTTAAATTACCTACGAGAAACAAACAAACATTTTTATCATTTTGGCCTCTACTATAATGCACTTTTTCAACCGTCCCTTGCGATTCTTGACCACTGACTCCCAACAGAACAGAACTACTTATTAATCAGTTATTATTAATTATTAATACCGCACTAAAACGGACACACAAATATTTGAAATCGTTAATCATACGCGAATGGGACCGATAACCTAAGAATTGGCAAACATCTCCAAAATAAAATCGGTGTTCCAATTATGAATTTAAATCAGCAAGTACGTTCACCTTAAACCGGCCAGGCAACTCCAAAGTTCATTATCCTCCACAAATGTAAATTTTTGGCGCCTTTGTGTTATGTGCCTTTTGAGGCACTCATCTGCAAAATATAAGGATTACCAGGCAATTAAATGAAAATCAGAAAATTGAATGTATGGGAAAATACATTTCTTAAGTGTCTTTTGTATTATTGGAGGACAAAAATTATTTCAGCAATTTTATGCACGATTGATAAATGTTGCCGTGGGGTGCCGGCAGTAGAATATACCTCTCCTCTCTTTCCCGGAATTTGCAGAAAGAATCTGCTAAAAAATACCTCCGGAAAATCCTGTATTACGCTCGCCAACCCCTCTCTGCCAAGCGTGTTGAGTATGGTAACAACCCCTCATGATCAGTATTTAGAGATCCGTGAATGCCAGCCATGGTCTATGTCCAACAGTAAACGACTTACAGCTGAAATGATGTTGATGACACATACATATATCATACTACTCGCGTTATATCAATATAAAACGAAGAAAACAAGAGTATTTTCTTAAAAGAAAATTGTTGTGACTCTTTTAAAACAAAACATAGTAGGTATAGAAATGCATAAAAAAATAAAAAGGCGACCAGGCTTTCTTAATTACAATCTTTTATTAACTAGTGGTGAAAGCGTAGATTCGTCATGCTGCCAAAACGCAGTCACTTTCGCTCAATGCCGAAGAAATCTTCACTTCAATAGCTTTAATTGTCACCTAAACACAGGTTATGCAATGCCCGCTACAAATAGACTCGCATAGAATTCTAATTTCCTTTCTTCGAAAACCTACAACGGTACGTTTTCCGAATCGAGTCAATAAAGAACACAAACAGTTTGTCTCATCTGACATATCCCTAATAAAACCGTTTTATAAAACAAATGTCCTTGTTTTTAAAAATCTAGTGCTAATATGGTGTTGTTTATTTTCAGCTTTATGTGGTTTATGGTAAAGGTGACATTTGGGGAGCATAACCGCTGCAACGCAACGACGAGGCCCGAAACCCGGTTCGTGCTTCGTGCCATTGCCAATAAGTTCAGTTTGTCCAACTTTGACAACGATATTGCCCTGCTGAGGCTTAACGAGAGGGTGCCTATATCGGAGGCCATTAAGCCAATTTGTTTGCCTAGCCTTACCAGTAAGTAAAACACGATAACTCTGACGATCAATAGAAATTCTTGTAAGGCAATATTCCTACTTAAATATTATTAACATACATATAACCGGGTATTTATCGCGTAAATTACCTTTATTATTTCCCGACGTTTCGCTTGGATTGCACCAAGCATGGTCCCGGGAAGACTGATGTGATGGAGGTACTTAAATAATTTACAAAATATATTACAAAATACTTGTCAAAAATATACTCGTATTCTAATATACTCATAATATTAAATAGCCATAGTATTGAGGGATGACTTTTAATGAATTCCTCCATTCTACGCTTTGGTTTACAAGAATAATAAGTTTTAAAGGCCTATAACTTAAGTTTTGCGCAAACTGAGTAGGTCTGAGGACGAAGAGATTTGCCTGATTGCCAGACAGCTTTGTTTGTGCAAGACTTTTCCTCTGTTATAAAATAAAAGCAACAGAAAAAAAAACAATTATGTTGTTACAGATGACCTGTATGTGGGCGTGAAAGCCGTAGCCTCTGGCTGGGGCACCCTTACGGAAGAAGGCAAGGTATCCTGCACCCTCCAGGAGGTGGAAGTGCCCGTCATCAGCAACCAGGAGTGCAGAAACACCAAGTATACCGCCAGCATGATCACCGAAAACATGCTTTGCGCCGGCTATCCTAAAGTGGGGCAGAAGGATTCGTGTCAGGTAAGGAACTGAAAATGATGTTCAAAGTGTAGCTCAAAATCTAAGAGGCAAGAAGATGGGATAGAGACGAAGACGAATCCTAGCGGGTCAGGACTTCCTGATCACGACCAAGTCGAGGATTTATTCACGGAGCCGAACGTTGTTAGCGAATTTTAGGGATCTCATTTGTGCTGGTTGGGACTTGGGATACCTTAAGAGGATGGAAGAAGATAGCCAAGGAAGTGTACCAGGGAAAAGTTTATGGGCAAAGCGCATTGCCCACCCCAGACAACGTAAAGGAGGCCAAAATCAACTTAAGGTCGCTTGTCTAAGGAGTTAGTAAAATGTTTTAAATATCAAATACATTGATTATTCCTGAATTTTTGACAGCAGCTATGGTCCAGAGTAGACTGGAGATTTCCTCGAAGTATGATGGTGGTTTTGAAAATCCATCATAGCTTTTTGACGGACACTCCGATAAAAGAAGTAATTAAAATACCCTTACGGAGGACGGCAACGTATTCTGCACCCTTCATGTACACGTAATCGGCTACCAGGAGCGCAGTAAAACCTAGCCAGCATGATGCCTGTATGATTACCGGAACATATTTTGTGCCTTGTAACAAAAGGCGGGGCACAATTCGTGTCAGGCTAGGAATTTAACATTTAGATCTCCTAATTTGAAGTTCTAATTTGGAGGGTGCAAGATTCTAAGACAATAAGTCGGGAAGACAGATCGTGGCCAATCAGAAATAACCAAATCGAGGATCTATTTATGGAGTAACATTGTTGAATCTAAAGGTTCCTGTTAATGGTTTTTATAGAAATATGCCTCACGAAAAAAATTTGATTTTTTAAGTTGGTCTTGTCTATGATCTGTTTTGTTGCCAACTATGTGTTTATCTAATCTTTGTTAAAAAGAGGTGGTTTTGGAAAATAACACCATTTACTGCTAAGCTAAGCATAATGCCGAGCCGGGAATTACAATTTCTTTGAAATTTCAATTCTTAAATTTTTTAAATTTACCAAACAACCTATTAGGTTTTAAAAATGTACAGTATGTTTTAGCAAATAAATGCCCGCTAACGATATGTCTTATCTTATTTTACAACTTTATTTGATTCCTATCCTTCCTGTCCTAAAATAAATCTGTTTCTTTTTCAGGGTGACAGTGGTGGCCCCTTAATAACCGAGAGAAAGCACGACAAGCGTTACGAGTTAATAGGTAATTATTTATGCGATAATTTGTCATTGAGGATAAAGGAGTCGCCTTTCTATTTATTATGAAGTATAACTACTCATTATACATGCGCATACATTATGAAGTCATCTACTAAATGCCTTACAATTACTTAGTGGCGGTACCTGTTCATCCTTTCGCAAACTTTCACTTGGACTTAGCATAAAGCACTTATGCCTGGCATCGACTAACACTTTATCACATAAATTGACAGCTGGAAAGCGATAACGCTGTCATTTTGTTTTATTAAGGCCAGGTTATTCCAGCGCCCTTCCTTCTCGTGCGGGCGCGGCGTATATACCTACCTACATATGTTCTATAATTATTCGTGTTACAAAATTAAAAAAAGGTTTTGAGAAAACGAACCATTGAATAATCTACTATTGTTGTTTCCTATTTAATCGACTCCTAAAAAGGAGGAGGTTCTCAAGTCATCTGTATTTTTTATGCTATGTTAACTCAGAACTCCATAAATATCACACAAACATAAAACAAATAATGATGATGGGTTCAAACCCCGCTATAATTGAAAAAAACTGATAAGTATTTACATGAATATGTTACTCTTTCAAAAGAGGAATCGCGGTCCCGAAATAGAAAACCGAAATCAAAAAAATATACATTGCCAGAAACTTTATCAAATACAAATATACGAATACAATAAAAATATTTGTATTGTATTCGTATACAATAAACATATGCACTAACGTGTCTGTACTTTATCAGATGTTTGTAACAAATACTCTCTCAACGTACGTCTACAATAACCCTTCAATTATTTGTTACAAACATCTGATAAAGTACAGACACGTTAGTGCATATGTTTTAGAATTAAACTTTTAAATAAAATATTTGCAAAACTAAAGTAAGCAGGGAAATTTAAAACACACTTATAATATTGTTTTTATCTACAGACATGCGCTTGAAACCTTAGCATGGTGTTCCTGTATGATCATCATCGCCATCATCTCAGCCGTAGGTCGTCCGCTGCTAGACAGAGGCCTTACCTCAAGAATCTCGAGTACTAATCATGAGGGGGTTGTTGCCATACTCACCACGCTTGGTAGGCGGCTCGGCGAGCGCAGTACTGGATGTTGATACACAGGAAGCACACTTAGCAGATTCTTACTGCATTTAAGGGCGAGAGAGGAGGGGCAACGTTCTACTGCCAGCACACCACGGCAGTTCTTATAAAAATATCATATTATGATATGATATTTTTGTAGAACTGAGAGCGCGTTTATGTCTTTAATATGAGAATTTAGTTTGCGAAAAATTATTATGCTTTTAGCAAAGATTTAAATCATTTGATGCGCCCTGAAACCAAAGAATGTGGCATTGTCACAATAATGCCAACGCACTCAAATTAGTTTTGCTAATAAAACAAACTGTTATTGTTACTATTTATTGTGCAATCATGTTGCAACTTTCGTGAAATAAATAATACGCCACGCCCGGCTAACACTGTGTAAAGAGGTACACTAATTACAAATTAATGTGCTCACTCATTTCTTGTGGAAACAAAATGATGCGGTCTCATTACGTTACGTATCTAACAATTTAAATCATTGGCTTTTGTTTATATTTAACACAAAACCTCGTATGCGATATGCGTTTTTATATTGAAGCTAATATAGTAATAAATTAGGCCAGTTGCGTGTCAGGCTAATTTATTAGCTACATGGAGATCCATGAAAGAGGCCTATGTTTAATAATGGACGTCCTATGGATGGGATGATGATGATGATGAATTCACACGGCATCATCTAGCCCCAAGCTAAGCAGAGCTCGTGTTATGGGTACTAAATGACTAATATACTTAAAGCATTATACTACATATGTATGTATATATATTTTTTAAAATTATAAATAGAAAAACATCCAGAACATCCTAAACAAATATGCTAACCTGCAGATCGTACAGAAATTTGTCCCGAGGCAGGAATCGAACCTGCAAACTCTTGCGTCGAAGGCGGACCTTGGCCCGCTGACACAGATGTCGTCATGAATAATTTATTTGTATGTCTACTCAGGATTAGGGGCTCAAATATACTATTCCAATCGGTTGTGACTGATTGTTATGACGTTATACAAAACGCCCTGCGCAACGCACAGCTTTCAAGTGTCAATAAAATGTCTGAGCATTTTCGTCTTTGAAACCCTGACGATCGAAAAGCGTCCAAAAATGGCCGCCAACATGGCCAGCCAAATAATATAAGAATTTATAAACTTGACACTGGTGGAATTGTGTAAAATCAAACACAAAAAGCCATAATATGAAAAATACAAGACAAGACAACCCTGACGATCAATTTCTTACTCTTACGAATTTCACGTACAAGCAGACACATTATAGATAGATAGAAAATACTTTATTGCACACCTTAAAACTATACACAATAACAAGAAACACTGAAAAACAATGTGACGATGGCGGCCTTATCGCCAAAGAGCGATGTTACCAGGCAACCATTATATAAGGAGAAAGTTGATTAAACGGAATTATCTTCATGTTTTGAGTCTCAATTTGATCACAAAATATAATTTTATAGTAGTCGTCCAATCTGTGTTTATACAGTCTACATGCATAATAATAAACCTTTTGAAACTGTTATGTATTCCTATTATTACTATTTACTAGAAATTACTACCACTCATGGAGATCCATGAGGGAGGCCAATGTTCATTAGTGGACGTTTTACGGCTGAAATGATGGTAATGATGTATTTATTCATCATCATCATCATCATTTCAGCCGTAAAACGTCCACTACTGAACTAAGGCCTCCCTCATGGATCTCCTTGAGGGGTAGTTGCCATACTCACCACGCTTGGCAGGCGGGTTGGTGAGCGCAGTATGGGATGTTGATATACGGAAAGACGCTGCTGCCCATCTTCCGGAGGTGTCCCTGGAGAGGAGGGGGTAACATTCTACTGCCGGCACCCCACGTCTATGTACATATGTACATATTTATTATGGATGCTATGGATGTTTTTATTATGATTGGGGAAAACTGCCTACGTGATATTTACCATGGTTTCAGTCGTTTTGAACTTTCCGATATTTTGAAGGAATTTAAAAATATTTTAAATCACTTTAAATATCCTGTATATTTAATTTAATATATTATATTTTCCAGGCGTGGTGTCTTGGGGTAACGGTTGCGCCAGAGCTGGCTACCCCGGCGTGTATACGCGCGTCACCAACTACCTTGACTGGATCAAAGAGAACACGCAAGATGGATGCTACTGCAGAGACTAGACGAATACTAGGCTTTTCTAGGTGTTGGAATAAAACCTTCTTTTCAGGTGTAAAGGCCAAACCTCTACTTAAGCTACGTAAAAAGCGGAATTTAATTTCCAATTTTCTTTTTAGTTTTTATCGAAAGTTGCATAAAGATTGCGAAGTAAGTGCTGCATCTAAGTAGCATTATTAAAATAGAGGTTTTGGTTAGAAGTTCATCAACTTTGAATGCTAGAGAAGAAGCGCGATATTTTTTTTCGTGCTGAGACTTTACTCTTGTAAAACAAGGTTTAATGCTAGCGAAACTACGATTCCGCAATATAACAAAGAAATGCATTTATCGATGTGTAGATCATACTATATCACACTTCATCATATGCCCTTAAAAACGGTTGAAGTAACTTACGAGTACTTACATATAGTATTAGATCATAAATTATGTATTAAGATATTGTATGCCATAACCTATTGTTTTTGAAAGTTAAACTAAACAACATGACAATAACAAGGTCCTACTCTAATTTTGTAAAAGTTTTTCGACGTTGTGTGCCAAAAATACGAAATAAATTATTTTATAGAATTTAAGAAATTACCTCTACTCCCCACATGGGTTATATTTATAAAAAAAAAGTTTTGTTTGTAATCAATAACTAAACTTTCATTCGTACTTAGTTCAATGCCATATAGATTTAAGTAAGTTCAGTTTAAACCTATGTACATCGAGCACATATCCAATGGAGGGGAAAGAAGGTCATAAGAATTCCGAAACACATATTGTACTTTGCACTAATGCAATGACAACTGTCTCTCGCCTTTGACAGTACAGCGCCAACAGCCGACCTGTGTACTTTTCTATACAATTATGAAATACTCTTGGCGGAACTGTTGTTTAAACAAAATAAATGACGTTTCCTCTATTGGGTATGTCCTCGATGATATCTAAGATTGTATAAAATGACAATTTAAATAATAAACTTTTATATCTTGATGTAGTATTGTTTATTAAATAGGTACCAGTTAATTATAGCCTACTAACTAACACCTTGGTAAGGTGCAAAATTAGGCACCATATTTAGGTTTCCGAATAAAAATAGTAAAAAGGAACCCATAAGGTACCTTTGCGTTGTGTCTGTCTGTGTTCCAGCTGCTTATCTGAGAAACTACAAATGCTACTGAAATATTTAAGAACTACTAATCCTGTTGAAATTCTGAATAAAATATAACATATATGCCTACTATAAAATAAGTCTGTTTCAAAGTAAACATACAAAAAAATCAAACATTTTACTAAATCCATTAGACATCATGTAAAAAAAAACCACATTCGCACATTCATCATCATCATCTCAGCCTTAAAACGCCCACTACTGAACACAGGCCTCCCTCACAGATGTCCATGAGGGGTAGATGCCACACTCGCCACGCTTGGCAGGCATTCGCAGTATGGGATGTTGAACACGGAAAGACGCTGCTGCCTATCTTCCGGAGGTATCCCTTAGCAGGCTCTTACTGCACTCACGGGCATGAGAGGAGGGGTAACATTCTACTGCCGGCACCCCACGGCGGCAGTTTGCACATTATTAAACAGTAGGTATCTATATTTAATACTACTACTGCGCCAAATGTGTAATCAATTTGTATTGTTTTAGTTTTTTTTTAATAAATTATTTGAGTAAGTATGTTTTTTTGGTTTATTTCCAAAAACATTAAAATGTACCGTACCCGTGTTTCCAAATTTCAAAATGAATATTATGCAGAGAGAAAACTTGAAACGATTACAGTTGATAGACGTTTATGTAAAGATGCTCTGAATTCGACATTATCGGAGTCGTGTTGGAAGAGGTATAAACTCATTTTTTAAATACGACTAAATGACGAGACAAGCCCAAGGCCTACATAATGCTAATGCAGTCACCGCTACCTATAACAATTGCAGTACCGCGGTGATCACGTTGATGAAGCACGTGACCAACGCTGCATTGCATTGCGCCGTCACCTTGAGACATAGAGTTGTAAGGTGTAATTACGGCACATGAGACCTCTCATGTTAAAGTGTGGATCTATGTACGTATGTTCCGTTTTCACTTTAAAACGGCTGAACTGATTTTGATGATTTTAGTATAGCAATAAATTAGACCTTGGCGATGGACATAGGCTTCTTTTCGTTGCGTAAATAAAACCAGAACGGGTTAAACTAAGAGATGGAAGTTTGTATGGAAAAATTGTTTTTTTTACTTAAAGTTCTTAAAACTTTGCAAAAATGTTAGGATTTAAAAAACATAATAAACATTTGTTTCAGAGTTCCTTCAATATCATCCCCTAAGTGAAAATATAGTGGACGAAAATTCGTTTGGGATATATTTTTTTCACTTGATTTACTTGAAAGTTGGAAAATCATAGGTTTTTACTTGATTTAAAGATATTTTGCATAAATATTGGGACATGAAAACAGTTGAACGTATTTAAAAATATTGTACAAATCAGCACTTCCCTTGGGTGAAAATATAGGTGATGAAACTGTGTGGGAAACATTATTTTTTACTTGAGGTCCTTGAAAATTGGTACTAACATCATCAAATGAAAAATTTAAACACGTGTTTCAGTATTTTTCTTATAATCATCCCCTGCCGTGGAGTGCCGGCAGTAGAATGTTGCCTTTATTCTCTTGCGCATGGAAGCAGTAAGAATCTGCTAAGGGAAGATGGCCAGCAGCATCTTTCCGTGTATCAACATCCCGTAGGTACTGCGCTCGCTAACCCGCCTACAAAGCGTGGCGAGTATGGCAATAATCCATAGTGAGGTCTATGCCCAGCAGTAGACGTAAACAGCAGTCCTATATGACTGGGATTATGTGAACTTTGGGAAATATAATAATAAAATGAGTGCTGCAGCATATCTCAAAAGCCATTTATTTTGAAATATATAACAAGGGGATGAAAATTGAAATAAATATAAATAATATGCTACATTTCATCTTCATATTTATGGATATATTTATGCGGGTGAAAACGCGCGGGCCAGCTAGTAATATAATAAGTTTAAAAGTTTGTTTTTTTGTATGGATGTTTGTTACTTCTCCAAGAAAAAACTACCGAACAGATCAAGCTAAAACTTTGCACATAAAATATGTAGTCTAGGATTTACATATACTAATTAATATATGGCCGGGTACAATGCTTGCGAACCGGCGGGTGGATGCTAGTAGTAAAATAAATCAGACAAATACCAACCAAAACTAATAATCTAAAGAGAAAATAAACATTAGAACAGAATCGAAGCTACAATGTTTTTTATCTTGCGAGGCTACCTTACGCTACTAGACTGCGCCACAAAGGTTGTCAACACCTGAAAAAACACTGACTGCGAGCGCAAAATATTTTAACGAAGCTTTAAAATAAGATATTTAGGTACTGCATTTATATACAGTACAAAATAATGTTGCATCCAGAACGTCTTCACCATAATGTATCAGATCAGATAACGTATTGCAACGTTAGGATGCATCCCAAAATTATTGAAAGTAAAGAGATAACTCTGTTTATTTTCTTAAATTTAGCCCTTAAGCATTCCCTTTTAAGATCTAATCTGGCATGATGAATAGACGCCGAAACTTAAGGCGGGGTGAACGATCTGCGGGGTCATTGCCAAATACAAATTCACTTGTAGAGCCTTCGCGGGCCGCTAAGGTGTTGCTTTTGATTACGCGGTAATCTAAAACTTGTTCAAACGCCATGATTATCTACTGATTTTGAATAAGTTCCCTTTAATAATCACTTCCTTTCATGCGTAAACTTAGTTCGAAATCACTAGGCGGACCTAAGGACATGCATTTGGTGCTTTAGGGGAATCGCTTTCGGCAACAGATGCAGCATTTTAGCCCCCGTGAATCCATAAAGTGCGTTGAGATCGGACACATGAGTTAGTGTATCAAAAACATTGAACCTTTAACGCATAAACTTTCTTTCGGGACTAAAGAACATTTTCGATTTCCGAATTTGCATTTTCAAATGTAAAATTTGAAAAGTTTCTTTTTGATATAGGAACTTTTTCGATTTTCGAATTTTCGTATTGGGATTTTTTAATGTTTAACTGTTTGTATTTGTGAGTAAAGTGAAAATGTGGTGGTACGTGTTGTACTGTTTTCTATGCATGGCGACTGCCGGCTACGCACCTCAGCACTTGAATAAGGTTAGTAACTGTTTTGAATAATTTATAGCTCGACCACGTTGGCCAGCACTCTTGTTGCGTAATGTCAGAGCATAGAAATAGACCAGTGTGAGGCATTTCAAGTTTAGGGTCTTTTATTTGGCCAAACCTTAGTATATTTAATTTGTTTGACTTACATATGGTTTTATTTTATTTCCGCGCACAAAATAAATGTTTTTAAATTGTGCTTAGATGATCTTTAACGCACAAGATTCAATCGATAATGTATTACCGTTGCTACGAGTATTATATTATTACACACTGCAACTTTTTTTTTACAAAATTTATCATATACATTTTTACACGTAGGTATACATTTTTTTTGCGCACGGATAAAGAGGGGCTTTGGACACGGGCTTTGAATTAATTTTCAAGGAACTTAGACCAATAAAGCTCACATCCACTTAAAACAGGTAGTTATTTTGTGTCACATTAAATCAAAATAAGTTATTATTCTATCCAATTCTTTAAAGAAGTTGATCTCATTTGAATTTTAATTTCGTCTCGATGTTTTGCTAGGATGTCGTCATCTTATTCAAAAGCTATTTGCCGTTTTTAACGGTACCTCGACCCAATAGAACATGTGACTCATTACCATACGTATTGTTTGTTCTAGGATGGACTTACCGAGGATCCGTTACTGCGTTTTGGGAACTATCATTCGGATTTGCCAGCATGTAGAGACTGCAGTAAGTAGCATAGGGATAGAGACATAATAATAAAAGTGAAAGTCAATAAGGCTGTAATTATTTGGACCTTAGATGTACGCAAGTATTCTTTCAATCAGCTGGTAGCTATAGCACAGCTTTGCTTAATTTGGGGCTAAATGGTGTTGTGTGAAATATCCAGGTTAAAAGAAAAGACTTTTTCGCAAAATCGAAAATTCAAATTGTGTTTAAATACCTATTATTCAACGATACTCCACACGATGGTAAGATCTAGAAAAAAAAGTTCATCTTACTTCACGTGTATTAACTAAGTAAATGCTGAATTTGCAATGTTTTTGAGGAGTTTCTTCGATTCCTCATGGATTCCATCATCAGAACTGAAAAAATGGGACCTTATTTAAAGTGTATTCATACGAAACCAAAAATACTTTTTTACATCGGTTCATAAACGACGTAGTTATATGAAAACAAAGATTACAAAAAAATACAGACGACTTGAACTCCTCCTTTTTTGAAGTCGGTTCAAAAAAGATATTTAAATATGGCCCATGAATGAATCTGTCTGTTCAGTTCCCTGTTTTGGCACCGTGGTAAGAAGCCATTAGAAAACACAGCTATTACATAGTTACTATAGTTATTGTTTCGGAGTTGGAGTTTTCATTCCAAGCATTTTTGTCTTCTAAATAATCAAATATTTTGTGAAGTCAAAAAAAATATAAATCTATTATTATTTTGTTATTAACTTGTTAATAGAAAATTTCTACATTTATTTAGGATTTTTATTGTATAAGCGTACACTACACTGCCCTCTTAATGATTCTTTAACACTGGAATAACCTAACGCAGTGGACGGTTGAGAGATGATGAAAGACCCAGACCTTCATTTGCAGCATGTGGTGAACGCAACGAAGAGCCCCGAGTGGTCGGCGGCATCGGGTCCAAAGTGAACGCCTTCCCTTGGCTCGGCCGACTCATCTACCAGAAGTCGTTCGGCTGCGGCGCGTCCCTCATCAACGACAAATATGTGGTGTCTGCTGCACACTGTGTTAAAGGGTATAATTAGTAATCCTTACCGTACCTCCGCCGTGGGGTGCCGGCAGTAGAATGATACCCCTCCTCTCATGCCCATGGATGCAGTAAGAGCCTGCTAAGGGATACCTCCGGAAGATGGGCAGCAGCGTCTATCCGTGTATCAACATCCCATGCTGCGCTCACCAACCCGCCTACCAAGCGTGGTGAGTATGGCAACTACCCCTCATGGAGATCCATGAGGGAGGCCTGTGTTCATCAGTGGACGTTTTATGGCTGAAATGATGATTAGTAATCCTTATTTTTTAAATGACTCTGATGATATTAACGATGTGTGCGACGATAGATGGATAAGTATGCAGCATAGCTATTTTGTTAGATTTTTTAAAATTTAACGTGTCTATGCCTATCTCGGGTCGTATCAGTATCACTTTATTATTTCTACATGCAAATGCATGCGTGCGTTGTCGTTGAAGTACCAAATACGCAAAATATATTATGCCTATAATATTTGTGGTGTTCCATTAATTCCTCTTGAATCTCGATATCAGAACTGAGTTTGGGAAAAATGGGATAAACCTAAAGGTGTATCCAGCCGAACGCAAATAGTATAGTATAGTATAAACGACGGAGTAAGGAAGCAACAAAGATCATATGACTGGAGATTCTTCTCCTTATTTTGAAATCGATAAACAAAATAAAGCTACAGTTTTACATTATAACTAAGACATCCTAGACTACTAGATAACGCACATGGGGATCAGCTTTTCTGTTTGCATTGTGTTTCTGTTAGCTTGGGGCTAGATGATGCTGTGTGATTTGTCCAGTATTATTTATTAATTATTTGTTTATTTATTTATTTTATTTCTTAGTTTTAGGCGTGTATGTGTAACAGCATTATTTGTTTTCCCCAGTTTCATGTTCTTTCTGTTTCGCGTGACGTTCGGAGAGCACGACCGCTGCGACAAGAGCACTCCAGCCGTCACCAGATTTGTGGTGAAGATTGTCGCACACGACTTCGACCTGAAGGTTCTTAGCAATGACATTGCTTTGCTGCGACTTAGCGAGCCTTTGACGTACACACATGCCATCAGACCAGTGTGTCTGCCTAAAGTTGAAGGTATGTTATAAATGAAGTGGGTTGAAGATAGTGACGACTCTGACCTGGAAACTCTAAGCTATGACATTGCTTTGCTGCGACTTAGCGAGCCTTTGACGTACACACATGCCATCAGACCAGTGTGTCTGCCTAAAGTTGAAGGTATGTTATAAATGAAGTGGGTTGAAGATAGTGACGACTCTGACCTGGAAGCTCTAAGCTATGACATTGCTTTGCTGCGACTTAGCGAGCCTTTGACGTACACACATGCCATCAGACCAGTGTGTCTGCCTAAAGTTGAAGGTATGTTATAAATGAAGTGGGTTGAAGATAGTGACGACTTTGACCTGGAAGTTCTTAGTTATGACATTGCCTTGCTACGACTTAGCGAGCCTGTGACGTACACATATGACATCAGACCAGTGTGTCTGCCTAAAGTTAAAGGTATGTTATAGAATAAGTGGGGTGAAAATCGTAGCACACGACTTCGACCTGAAAGTTCTTGGCAATGATATATGCTATACTACCAGTGTGCCTGCTCAAGAATAAAGGTAAATAATATGGTGAAAATAACACACGACTTCAATCAGAAAGTTTACGAGCATGGTTATATATCTAGTCTGTATTATAATATCAGTACCAACTAACCCGGAAAAAACCCTCCCGGTTTCAGCCAATGAGAACAAGTAATTTTGGAGGGAAAAAACACCCGGGATTCATGTGATGTGAAGATAATACTAATTAAGTCATAATCGGAATTACATTTTTTTACATTAATAAAATATAAAAAATATATTTAAAATCCGAAAAAAACCTCGGTGTGTAATAATCCTTAAAATGTTTAAAGCATTCATATCCGTACAATCTGTAACATGAAAAGATTTCGGGCACGACACAGTGAATCATTCCGAAGCGTGCAACCGTACTTACCTTATCCCATACCATAAATATTTATGACCACGGGACACCGATCCACCGCTGGATTAAGAATTTACGAAACGAAGAAATTTTTATTGCAAATTAATTTTCGAATTGAAAATCCTTTAAAACTTTTATTGCTCCAAATTACACCCCTTCGCATAATTTAGTTTTAGGATCTTTTATGGCTTTATTTTTACCTTTATTTTCGATCACGCTGTGAACAGCCTAATTGAAATACTAATCCAGCTATAATGCTGGAAGATTTTACCAAAAAATATCTGAACCATAAATTTACTTCGATTGCCTTGTCCAAATGTTAGTATTCTTTAATTCCCCGTTTTTACTTCGATTCGTATTCCTAATTTGAAACATCATTATTTACTTCTTTAAAGAAAGCCGTACACTGCGAGCGGCGCGGTGTCATTATATTTATTTTATTTTAATTCCCATTTGCAGGGTAAAGGCCTCTTCCCTTCTTTCAGTCTGCGATTTAACGCTGATTTTATGTAATTAGTATAATTTTAATGATTGATTTAATTATTTCGATTCAAACAATAACAGAGGCTTTTGAGTTAAACCAGTTAAACGTCGCTCATAATAGACAGTCCGCAAAGTCAGAAAATTTTCTCGCTCGTTTTAATATTTGAACCAATCCACAGATAGTTTATACACCGGTAAAATAGCAACAGTAGCAGGTTGGGGTGCCACTGGGGAGACCGAGAAATGGTCTTGCTCACTCTTAGAGGCAGAACTACCAGTGCTCAGCAATGAGGAGTGTAGGAATACCAACTACAATGCCACCAAGATTAAGGACGTGATGATGTGTGCGGGGTACCCCGCTACAGCGCATAAGGATGCTTGTACGGTATGTTACAAACTTAAGATTATTCACTTTCTAACCGACTTAAAAAAAGGAGGTACTCAAGTCGTCTTAAGAGGGTCCAATCCAACTTACTTTTCATACAACCGCTCGTATGTCGTCGTAATAGATTCAGTATAAAATTTGTTTCTCCAAATTTTGATTTTTTGTTTGGATAGAAACCTAGATATAGTGCACAAGATACCTATTAGATCAAAAGTTTCATAGAAAGGTATATTACGACGCCACACCCACGTACGAGCGTTGTATGAAAAGTAAGTTGGATTGGCCCCTCTTAAGTCGTATTTTTTAGAACATTTGTTACCTCAGAACACCGTCGTATGAAAAAATTAAAAAACAGACGATTTGAGAACCTTCCTTTGAAGTCGGGTAGAAATTACGCTCAGCCTTACTCAATTTGATAAGTAACTGAAATAATAGGTATTCATAATATTTGTTTCAGGGTGACAGCGGTGGACCATTAATAACGGAAAACGCAGACCGAGCTTATGATTTGATAGGTAAGGATTTGTTACCGAAATTCAACATCGTCTCTATAGGTAATATAAAAACCTTACAAATTCGCAGTAGAAACATACCTTGCAACGATATTAGCAAAAATATTTATAAAGAATACCATAACCAGAGGTACCAGTGTTAATAATTCTTATTCTTTTTATTATCAGTATTTTTGTCTGTATCTCGTTATATTCTTATTCTTTTTGTTCTTAATATTTTTGCCTGTATCTCATTATAAGTGAACCTTTATGTGTTTTCATGAGAATAAAGCTATACCTATAACGCATATCCACTTGAAAACAAAGTTAAAATCTAAATGTGCTTCATATGGACCTAAAGAAAACATCTTCAAAATGCCAATTTACAAAACAAAATCAAAACTTAAAAAGGACATAAAGTGAATTCGTTCACTTCAGTAAACATTTTTTTCCAAATACGGGAAAGAAACGAAAAAGAAACCGCACTCTTTTTAGTTTCTGATAAAATATTTACTTAAAAATATATAACAATTCCCAATCGGCATGAAGTCTTCGGAGAGCTACAGCAATCTTCATCATAGTTCAGCGAACACCAAACCTCAATGAATTTTACTTTTAAACCTTCCTCTTGAAACACTCTATCCATTGGAGAAAACCACAACAAAATCCGTTGCGTTAATTAGGAGGAGAAAAAAGCCAAACAGACAGACACGGGAAGCGTCTTCAATTTATACTTTGTAGAGAAGTACATAATACAATGCATCATTTCAGCCGTAAAACGGATGCAGTAAGAGCCTGCTAAGGGATACCTCCGGAAGATGGGCAGCAGCGTCTTTCCGTGTATCAACATACCGTACTGCGCTCGCCAACCCGCCCGCCAAGCGGTGAGTAAGGCCTCATGGAGGTCCATGAGGGAGGCCTGTGTCTAGTAGTGGACGTTTTACGGCTGAAATGATGTTGATCATGTCAAGCCACGATAATGTTCATTCAAAATACATAATGTTGTGTTAAACTATCCAAAGATTTAAATCGTTAGATACGCGCTTACCGTAATGAAAACGCGCCGTTTTGTGCCGTAGTGTACCTACCTTAAACACAGTGCTAGCCGGACGTGGTGTGTGTTATTATTTTTCACGAAAGTTCGTGCAATGTCATAAATGGTAGCAATAAAAGTTTGCTTTGTTGGCTTAACCGGTGTACGTACGTCGAAATTATTGTTAACGCACATTTGAAGACATTTCAACCGTTTTTGTTGTCGGGGCACATCTATGGATTTAAATCTTTGCACAACAAATAATAGCAAATAATATGATGATTTCAGGCGTTGTATCCTGGGGCTACGGATGCGCAAGAAAAGGCTATCCAGGAGTCTATACGAGAATCACCAAATATTTAGACTGGATCCGAGATAACACCGAAGATGGCTGCTACTGTAAAGACTAGATATGTACTGAAGAAAATTCTAATAAACCTCGCATACCTACACATACGAGTATTTCATTTCGGGATGATGGTACCATTTACCATTAATTATGATTACCCCTGTACTACCCTCAAACAGCCATAATGATTACCCTAATGAAGGCATAATTGTGTTGTCTTCATCCCTAATTTATTTAAAAAGTGGTAACATTTGTAAAATAATATTACTCGTAGGTACCAATTGATTAGGGTTAGCAATGAAACTTAACAACGCAGGAGGAAAATAAATTTCTACTTACATATTTATTTATTATTTAAATTTAAAACGAAATCATGATACATTTTAGAGACACTTCACATTAGGTATTTTGAATGTTTACATCTTATTGAAAAACAAAATGATTCTTCGATTGTTCACGAAATTGGTTCAAAATCTTAGGATAACTTTCAATATAGCCACCCGAGTAGAATTCAACATTGAAGAGTTTCGATGCCCGATCTGTGGTCTTCTTCTTCAGTTCACCAAATCATACTTTCTGAGTGCTTGATTAGAAGATAAGACTTGTTAAAAATACCAAAAAACGTTAAAATGCTATATTTGAGATTTTAACTACATATATTCAAAGCTGAAATAGTTGGATCAATCTGGAAATCAATCGAATCCAAAATTAATTTACCAAATCAGTTCAATAGAAACGGAGCACTGAGGTAACAAAAGACTAATAAGAAATATATACCTATATTATTATACGGCTTGAGGACCTCCTTTTTAATAAGTTTGCCCAAGCAAGTGAAATGTTTTTGGAAAATTCCTGCCCTTGGCTCAAATTCAATAGATTATGATTCGATTCTGATCACTACTTCCGTGAGTTGAGAGGACGCACCGAGGTGCGCGGAGTGGGCGCCGGCACCCTGTTCTCTAATCGCCAAAACGAAATAAGTTTATATTTAAGAAAAAAATTAAAACAAGCTTTCAAATCCCTCTCATTTGAAACCCATATACTATAGTAGAGTAAACAAAAAATTCCATAATTGAATATTGTAAGGTCAGAACATAAAGTTGTGCAAGTCTGTTAAATCAGGTATGAGGAGGAGGTTCTTGTTCAGTTCGCAAGATTTGACCCGGACAAACAGGCCTACAAACATTGCAATCTAAATAAAAGCTTGTAAAGCGAAGAAAGTTATAAATATGAAAGTAAAAGATATGAAATTATTTGATACAACCACAAGCAGGACAGCACAGACAACAAGATTTTGAACATGGTAGGGATAAACAAACTGAATTTTAAACAAAGATAAAGATATTTTTATTGTGAAAGACTTGCACTTGCATGTGGCTTTGAATAACAGAATGGTCTGTCAAATTTGCATATCTTGGACCATAGCGTTATACCTGGCACTGTTAGGACCGGCTTCAGAATCTACTTTGTATAGGGCCAGATAGTTTATAGAAGTTCTATAGCTCCGAGGAGCAATGTACCCAATCCTGTTCGTGGCTTCCCGTAACGGGAGATGGCCGTCTCATCGAAGGCCTTTTATTCGAGTTTTAGAAACTAATTAACTTTTATAACATGAAGAACTTTGTGATTTTGGTTTGTTTGGCCGGAGCCTGCGGAGCTTTGACGGTAAAATAACCTTATTTTTATACACTACCTAACCTACTCTTTAAATAAATCTTTTTGATATAAGGAATTTAGTATATTTTCGTTAATATTTACATTTTAGAAATTATTTTCTTAACTTAAAGGACATAGTAATATAGAAAAGTAAGCTGTAATGTTACACTGTATTTTATTTTAGGTGATAAATGAAAATGATGACCCCGCTATGGACGAGGCTGTGCGAGATCAGTACGGAACGAAATGCAACTGCCGTAAGTGGCTCATTGAATATTCATCTCAAATTCCGTGACTCAGTTGGTTTAATAGCCAACTGATACGCGGGAGGTTCGATTCTCGCCGCGGGACAAGTAAGCAACCTTCCATGTATCAACATCTGAATGTTTGGCAGCCGGGTTGGCGCAGAACTGGTACTGCGCTCGCCAACCCGGCTGCCAAGCGCGGTGAGTATGGCAAAAATACTTTCATGATCTCGGAGATCCATGATCCCTCATGGCCTATGTCCAGTTGTGGACGTGGACAGCAGTCATACGGCTGTGATGATGATGGTCTTTCGGTGCCGAGGCTTACACAATAGATTCGTGGCACCCATATCTGACAGATAAGCTATGACAATTTTAAGAAGAATTCCCAAAGTAAGATCACGTCGGGCAAGCAGCCTGTCCAAATCTTTATAAAATTGGTACTAACTAGGAAGAGTATAAAATGATGTGCCGTCCCCGTGTTATACCAGCTTTGGTAGTAAGTATTAGTTAAGTAAAGATTGTGGTCAAACAAAGGTCTATCTGCAATAAAAAAACATTTCAAATATATAATTATATATATAAACATTTCAGTATATAAACTTTAATAAAATATTACTTACATATTTAGCGCAATTATCAAACCCTTGGCCTTTCACATCTGTTATCAGATGATTTATACAGCGTCAGCAACTGGTATATATGCTGTATGGGACTCTGCAGTGCCTGAGACATTGTTAGATAGATAAGGCTTGCCCAGCACCTATACCATCCTCTCAGCAAAGTCGGCTATATTCAGAGTAGGTAAAGACCATGTCAATACGTCTGAAGCTGACAAAGCCGCGGGTATCCTCACGATTATTTCCTTCACCGCACGCCTTAAAGCACGTGTTAAATGTGAACATACATTTTTCAAAAAAGAAAAATCCATTGGTGCACGGCCGGTATCGAACCCACCTTCGGATTGAAAGGAGATAAGTGTCTTGACTATTAGTCAAAGGATACGAAATCATAAAATAATATTTTGCAAAAATGTTAAAAGGGATTGATAATGTTTATTCTTTTGTACAAGTAAGCGTTTTACAAAAGGACAAGCAAAAGTATCCAAAACGGTTTTAAGCTCCACTTTCCTTAAATTGGATTGAGCAATTTAGATGGCGATATCTCAATACCTAATCGTTTCTTGCCCTGAGAAATATTATCACAAACACAATAAAGGTAAGGTAGGTATGACCTTTACTTAAATTAGGGAAAAACAGAAGTTAACTGTTTTATGGATTTTGATTGAATGCAAATGGAGATGTGTGACGCAAGGCTTGAAAGAAAGAAAGAAAGAAAGAAAGAAACCGTTTATTTGCACCAAAGTCTTAATAACACACATAAAATTATAATTATCTTAAGTTTACATTGGCACAAATCGGTCACCACTCAGCATAAGCAGGAATAGCATTGCTCAGCAAGCTGTTACTGCGCTGGTTTTCTGTGGCGCCGTAGTATAGAGCGCACTGCGCGCTTGACACACACATTATATAATTTTAAAGTCTTATAAGGGTTGCAAGTTAAACATAGAAAATATTAACATTTATGACACAAGAAATATAAATTTAGAATAGGTACACAGCTTAAATATTATAAGTAGGTATTAACACACATTTTTCAGAACTAATTATTATTTAAATATAAAAGGTATAAAAGCACAGACATCGACCATTTATAAATTAATATATTGATTGTTTAAAAGATATTTTTTTAGATTAGTTTTAAACGAGTAAATGGTGTTGGAATTTCTAATTGGAGGTGGAAGATTGTTCCAACATTTCGTGGCAGCGTAACGAAAGCTGCCACGAAAGGCGGTCGATCTGTGGTGCGGACAGATTAGTATTATTGCAAAACGTGCTTGTCGAGAAGAGAATTGAAGTTTTTCATACAAATATATAGGTGTTTTTTTTTTAATTATACCAAAAAGAAGTGTTGCAAAATGGAGAGTGCGTCTCGATGTCATATTCAAGAGTTTGTGGCTGTTAATGTAGGGAGAGATATGCGATCTGCGTGGAATGGGAAAACAGAATCTAATACATGCATTTTGCACTCGCTGAATAAGTTTTCTGGAACGACTAAGTAGGCAATCTCCAAAAACGTTATCTGAGTAATTTAGTTTTGATAACACCAAAGAGTCACATAGCGTTACGCGTAGGTCTGTTTTTAGATAATAAATAAATAAAATAAAAATAAATAAAAACGTTTATTTCCAAAATAAGGTTTTACATGAATGAAAAACCTATTTAACCATTCTTGGTTTTAACTCCTTGCTCTAACTAAGTTCTCGACTTGTGATTTAGACGCAAGGGATCTCTACCTCGGCACAGTTCAATAGGTATACAATTGCATGTTATAAACAATGGTAATACTAATCTTAATCTAATTTTATGATACCTAATCTTGGTTTATATTATTACTTAAGCTATTTTAAAGAAAAGTAACAAAAAAAAAATGAAGAAAAAATAAAGTTTGCGATGAACATGTAATGCAGTGTAAAGTAGCATTATCATTTATCTACTATTATATAAAGTAGCTATGCTTACTTGTTTATGAATTCAGCCAAAAAAACTGTGTGTATTTGTGAGTCAGAGCTTGTGTGAGTATGTGTATGTGTGTGTGTATGTGTATGTGTGTGTGTGTGTGTATATATATATATATATTTATATACCAATATATTGCTTGTACATAAATTTAACCGATTATTTTCAAAATGCTTTCTGTTTTATTGTAATCTAGAGTCAGTAAGTAGGTTTTAATTTTGACTTTGCACTCAGTGTAAGTTAGATCTCTTATTGCAATTCGTTTACTCATACCGTTATAGATGTATGGCGCTAGAAAGGAGAAATGTTTTTGCGCTATAGAGGTGTTACAGTGAGGGGTTGTGTATATTTTATCTTTCCGCCTCTTGCTAATGCCTTTTGCCACATGAGTTATTGGGTTTGTACGGTGTTGCCTCAATATAATTTGCTGGATACCCAACTGTCTCACAGTAAGTTGTTTACAGTCTTTATAAAGTTGTGATGTTGGGTACCTGTAAGGTTTTGAGTAGGCTACCTTTAGAACTGCCCTTTGTGCTCTCTCAAGAGGTAGCAAATGGGTTTTAGCTGCACCACCCCATGTAGTTGCGCAATAAGTTAGTAGTGACTGGCAGAGTCCATAGTAAATTGAAAGGATATGGGACTCGTTGGCAGCATGCTTAATGTTTTTAAAGACGGCTATTAATTTCCTGATGCGAGATGTTAAAAGATTGATGTGCGGCACGTAAGTCAACATTGAGTCAATTGTGACACCAAGATATTTGATAGTGTCGCAGCTTTCCAGTGTAGCACAGTCCGTGCAGTTGTACAAGTTTGCTTCGAGACAGTCTACCGAGTGAGCTTTTATCTGATAGGAGGGATTCATGGGCTCTGGTTTAGAAGTTTTTTTAATATAGAATGGAACATATTTCGTTTTTCCGATGTTAAGGGTAAGAATATTTTTGTAGAGTTTTGTATTGATTAGGTTAAATCCCTGCTGAGCTTTTTCGTAAACTTTCTCCCAGTCATCTTCTTGAAATAACAGTACCGTGTCGTCCGCAAAGGCGATTAATTTACCGGACTGCATTTCCGTACGACAGATGTCGTTTATATAGGCCAGAAACAGTGTTGGACCTAAAATACTTCCCTGTGGAATGCCAAAAGTTACAGAGCAATCGGTGGATATATGGGTACCTATTTTTACACGCTGATTGCGGTCTTTAAGGTAGCTAGTCATTAGTTCAAGCTGTTTTCCGCGGATTCCCATGTTTTTCAGTTTGTTTAGTAGGAGTGGTATGGACACCGTGTCGAATGCTTTGGCCAAATCGAGAAAAACAGCCAGACATTTTTTCCGTTGATCAAGCGATTTAACAATGAAGTTATTCAGTTCCAACACGGCATCTGAGGTCGATTTGCCCTTTCTGAACCCATGCTGATTTTTCGAAAGTAAACAGTATTTTTCGAGGTAATTAACCAGTCGGGCGTTTAACGCTCTCTCTAGTATTTTAGATAGAGCTGGTAGAATAGAGATAGGCCTATAATTCGTTGCGATAGCTTTGTCTCCGTTTTTATAAATTGGTAGGATTATAGATGTTTTGTATGCCTTCGGGAAAATTGCGGTCTCAAAACTTAAGTTGGTAAGGTAAGTGAGTGGCTCAACAAGGACTGTAATGTTTTCTTTTATTACACGCATGGGAATATCGTCCCACCCCGTAGAACTATCAGTTTTAAGTGCATTTACAATTCCGATTATTTCTTTATCCGTCATCTGAGTCAAACCAAAAGAGTTACATATCATAGAGTCATTTTTATTTTCAATATTAGCAGTATAATTTTGAGTGATTTTTTCCGCTAGAGATTTCCCTACATTTGCAAAAGTATTATTTATAGAATTTATTGTTTTTTGTGGATCTTTGTCTCGAATTAGGTCTAATGAAAGCTGTTTTTTAGGTTTAAAGTTCGTTATGTCATTTATTACTTTCCAAGTCCTTTTCATATTTTTTCCTGCCTTATCAAGTTGTTCCTTTTATAGATATTCACGCACTTTGTATAAAACAGACAACCTGTAAAAACAGTTACGCACTGTTTGGAGAACATGTTCTTCAAAATTCATAGACCCGTCCATAAGTAAACCTAGATTGCGCACCTCGGTTTCTCGGACTATGTCGACATTTCCTATATATACTTTGGGGTTTTGCGATATGATTTGATTTATTTGTTTTTTAGATCCTAATATAATATACTTTGTCTTAGAGGGGTTTAAATGTAAGCTATTCCTCTCGCACCATTTAACTAATCTATTTAAATCGTCGTTGAGAGCTGTAAGAGCTTTATCAGAATTATTAGGTTTGAAAGACGTGTATAACTGTATGTCATCGGCATAAATATGATATTTACTATTTTTAATTGAATGTATTATATCTGAAGTGTATAATATAAATAATAGAGGGCCTAAAATTGAACCTTGCGGGACGCCTCGTAATACGGACATTTGAATCGAATTGGAAATGGATCCATCATTTTTACGGATTTGAACTATTTGGGTACGTTCACTGAGATAACTAGCAAACCACCGAACAGTGTTTTCATGAAATCCATAATAAGAGAGCTTAGACAGCAGTAGTGTTGTATTAATTGTTTCGAAGGCGCGTGAAAAGTCCAGTAGAGTCAATACGGTCCCCTCACCTCTATCTTGTGCAGACAGGACATCATCTACCACATTCATTAGTGCAGTAGTTGTGCTAAAGCCCTTCCTGAAGCCTGATTGTTTTACTGGTAGAATGTCATTACTTTCTAGGTAATAACTTACTTGTTTACAAATAACTCTTTCTAATATTTTAGAAATAAATGGTAGTATACTTATTGGTCTTAGATCTTTTAGGCAACAAGGATTATTGATTTTAGGAAGTGGTTTAATTAAAGCGGTTTTCCAAAGTGAAGGGTAAGTATTTGATGTTATTGAAGCATTTACAATTGAAGTGATCAAGGTGAGTGTCTGTGGAAGAGTCAACATTATCATGTCCATTGACATTCCATCAGTGCCAGTCGCATTTGAGGAAAAGGTACGAATAATACTCATAACGTCATTTTCGTTTATTGTATGTAGCCTTAAAATAGATGAACTGTGTCGGTTAAATTCAAAATAAGTCAAATCAGATAAAGTTACATTAGTATTACCAGGTAATGAAAGAAAGTGGTTATTTATCAAGTCAGAATCTTGAAGGTGCGAAGGCAAGTCTGAATGTTTATTTTTAAAATTTACAACATTTTTTTTTATATTTTTCCATAGCTTTCGTGGGTCGTGAGAATAATTATTAATGTGATTATTAAAGTAACATTTTTTTTCTGCGTGCAAAGCCACGTTTACAATTCCTTTTAATTCTTTATAATATTTAACATGACTCTCTAAGTGAGATGCGCGACTGCGAGCGTGGGCTTTGTCTCTAGTCTTGATCATCTTTTGTATATTATAAGTAATCCAGGGGTACATTTTATTTTTTAATAATGATTTACGGGTTGGTGCGTGCTTATCAAATAAATTTAAAAGGTTTGTCCCTAAGTTTTCTACCATTGTGTTTACATTGTTACATATAAAAGAATCCCAATTAATGTTTTCAAGATCAAGTAGGAATGTGTCCAAATCAATATCTTTTAGTGGCCTATAGACTATCCATTCGGGTATTGGTTTTTGTTTTTTTACCAACAGATTACACGATAAAAAACAGTGATTGCTTAAATCCGCAATATAGTCAGTATGTACATTATTAAGTGGTAAGCTTGAACATAGTAAGTCGATTAACGTGGCACTATGATCTGTAAAATGAGTAGGAACCTTAACATATTGAACTAAACAAAAGCAAGTCAAGAAATCTGTAATTTTTTTGGAATCAGTGTGGGACTCTAAAAGATTTACGTTGAAATCACCCATTAGAACTATGTGATCAAAACCGGATATAGAAGTAATTGTATCTGTGAGAGCATCAAGAAAAATTTCAACGTTTTGCCACGGCGGGCGATAGGCTGTACCTATAGCAAATCTTAGACCGTTGACAGTGAGACGCAGCCACATCTGATCCACACCTGGCGCCTCGGGGTGAGCGAGCAGGCGCGCACTGACACCGCGCTTGATATAAAAGCCGACTCCACCCCCACGCTGGCGACCACTGAAATTCCGTGACTCAGTTGGTTTAATAGCCAACTGATACGCGGGAGGTTCGATTCTCGCCGCGGGACAAGTAAGCAACCTTCCATGTATCAACATCTGAATGTTTGGCAGCCGGGTTGGCGCAGAACTGGTACTGCGCTCGCCAACCCGGCTGCCAAGCGCGGTGAGTATGGCAAAAATACTTTCATGATCTCGGAGATCCATGATCCCTCATGGCCTATGTCCAGTTGTGGACGTGGACAGCAGTCATACGGCTGTGATGATGATGGTCTTTCGGTGCCGAGGCTTACACAATAGATTCGTGGCACCCATATCTGACAGATAAGCTATGACAATTTTAAGAAGAATTCCCAAAGTAAGATCACGTCGGGCAAGCAGCCTGTCCAAATCTTTATAAAATTGGTACTAACTAGGAAGAGTATAAAATGATGTGCCGTCCCCGTGTTATACCAGCTTTGGTAGTAAGTATTAGTTAAGTAAAGATTGTGGTCAAACAAAGGTCTATCTGCAATAAAAAAACATTTCAAATATATAATTATATATATAAACATTTCAGTATATAAACTTTAATAAAATATTACTTACATATTTAGCGCAATTATCAAACCCTTGGCCTTTCACATCTGTTATCAGATGATTTATACAGCGTCAGCAACTGGTATATATGCTGTATGGGACTCTGCAGTGCCTGAGACATTGTTAGATAGATAAGGCTTGCCCAGCACCTATACCATCCTCTCAGCAAAGTCGGCTATATTCAGAGTAGGTAAAGACCATGTCAATACGTCTGAAGCTGACAAAGCCGCGGGTATCCTCACGATTATTTCCTTCACCGCACGCCTTAAAGCACGTGTTAAATGTGAACATACATTTTTCAAAAAAGAAAAATCCATTGGTGCACGGCCGGTATCGAACCCACCTTCGGATTGAAAGGAGATAAGTGTCTTGACTATTAGTCAAAGGATACGAAATCATAAAATAATATTTTGCAAAAATGTTAAAAGGGATTGATAATGTTTATTCTTTTGTACAAGTAAGCGTTTTACAAAAGGACAAGCAAAAGTATCCAAAACGGTTTTAAGCTCCACTTTCCTTAAATTGGATTGAGCAATTTAGATGGCGATATCTCAATACCTAATCGTTTCTTGCCCTGAGAAATATTATCACAAACACAATAAAGGTAAGGTAGGTATGACCTTTACTTAAATTAGGGAAAAACAGAAGTTAACTGTTTTATGGATTTTGATTGAATGCAAATGGAGATGTGTGACGCAAGGCTTGAAAGAAAGAAAGAAAGAAAGAAAGAAACCGTTTATTTGCACCAAAGTCTTAATAACACACATAAAATTATAATTATCTTAAGTTTACATTGGCACAAATCGGTCACCACTCAGCATAAGCAGGAATAGCATTGCTCAGCAAGCTGTTACTGCGCTGGTTTTCTGTGGCGCCGTAGTATAGAGCGCACTGCGCGCTTGACACACACATTATATAATTTTAAAGTCTTATAAGGGTTGCAAGTTAAACATAGAAAATATTAACATTTATGACACAAGAAATATAAATTTAGAATAGGTACACAGCTTAAATATTATAAGTAGGTATTAACACACATTTTTCAGAACTAATTATTATTTAAATATAAAAGGTATAAAAGCACAGACATCGACCATTTATAAATTAATATATTGATTGTTTAAAAGATATTTTTTTAGATTAGTTTTAAACGAGTAAATGGTGTTGGAATTTCTAATTGGAGGTGGAAGATTGTTCCAACATTTCGTGGCAGCGTAACGAAAGCTGCCACGAAAGGCGGTCGATCTGTGGTGCGGACAGATTAGTATTATTGCAAAACGTGCTTGTCGAGAAGAGAATTGAAGTTTTTCATACAAATATATAGGTGTTTTTTTTTTAATTATACCAAAAAGAAGTGTTGCAAAATGGAGAGTGCGTCTCGATGTCATATTCAAGAGTTTGTGGCTGTTAATGTAGGGAGAGATATGCGATCTGCGTGGAATGGGAAAACAGAATCTAATACATGCATTTTGCACTCGCTGAATAAGTTTTCTGGAACGACTAAGTAGGCAATCTCCAAAAACGTTATCTGAGTAATTTAGTTTTGATAACACCAAAGAGTCACATAGCGTTACGCGTAGGTCTGTTTTTAGATAATAAATAAATAAAATAAAAATAAATAAAAACGTTTATTTCCAAAATAAGGTTTTACATGAATGAAAAACCTATTTAACCATTCTTGGTTTTAACTCCTTGCTCTAACTAAGTTCTCGACTTGTGATTTAGACGCAAGGGATCTCTACCTCGGCACAGTTCAATAGGTATACAATTGCATGTTATAAACAATGGTAATACTAATCTTAATCTAATTTTATGATACCTAATCTTGGTTTATATTATTACTTAAGCTATTTTAAAGAAAAGTAACAAAAAAAAAATGAAGAAAAAATAAAGTTTGCGATGAACATGTAATGCAGTGTAAAGTAGCATTATCATTTATCTACTATTATATAAAGTAGCTATGCTTACTTGTTTATGAATTCAGCCAAAAAAACTGTGTGTATTTGTGAGTCAGAGCTTGTGTGAGTATGTGTATGTGTGTGTGTATGTGTATGTGTGTGTGTGTGTGTATATATATATATATATTTATATACCAATATATTGCTTGTACATAAATTTAACCGATTATTTTCAAAATGCTTTCTGTTTTATTGTAATCTAGAGTCAGTAAGTAGGTTTTAATTTTGACTTTGCACTCAGTGTAAGTTAGATCTCTTATTGCAATTCGTTTACTCATACCGTTATAGATGTATGGCGCTAGAAAGGAGAAATGTTTTTGCGCTATAGAGGTGTTACAGTGAGGGGTTGTGTATATTTTATCTTTCCGCCTCTTGCTAATGCCTTTTGCCACATGAGTTATTGGGTTTGTACGGTGTTGCCTCAATATAATTTGCTGGATACCCAACTGTCTCACAGTAAGTTGTTTACAGTCTTTATAAAGTTGTGATGTTGGGTACCTGTAAGGTTTTGAGTAGGCTACCTTTAGAACTGCCCTTTGTGCTCTCTCAAGAGGTAGCAAATGGGTTTTAGCTGCACCACCCCATGTAGTTGCGCAATAAGTTAGTAGTGACTGGCAGAGTCCATAGTAAATTGAAAGGATATGGGACTCGTTGGCAGCATGCTTAATGTTTTTAAAGACGGCTATTAATTTCCTGATGCGAGATGTTAAAAGATTGATGTGCGGCACGTAAGTCAACATTGAGTCAATTGTGACACCAAGATATTTGATAGTGTCGCAGCTTTCCAGTGTAGCACAGTCCGTGCAGTTGTACAAGTTTGCTTCGAGACAGTCTACCGAGTGAGCTTTTATCTGATAGGAGGGATTCATGGGCTCTGGTTTAGAAGTTTTTTTAATATAGAATGGAACATATTTCGTTTTTCCGATGTTAAGGGTAAGAATATTTTTGTAGAGTTTTGTATTGATTAGGTTAAATCCCTGCTGAGCTTTTTCGTAAACTTTCTCCCAGTCATCTTCTTGAAATAACAGTACCGTGTCGTCCGCAAAGGCGATTAATTTACCGGACTGCATTTCCGTACGACAGATGTCGTTTATATAGGCCAGAAACAGTGTTGGACCTAAAATACTTCCCTGTGGAATGCCAAAAGTTACAGAGCAATCGGTGGATATATGGGTACCTATTTTTACACGCTGATTGCGGTCTTTAAGGTAGCTAGTCATTAGTTCAAGCTGTTTTCCGCGGATTCCCATGTTTTTCAGTTTGTTTAGTAGGAGTGGTATGGACACCGTGTCGAATGCTTTGGCCAAATCGAGAAAAACAGCCAGACATTTTTTCCGTTGATCAAGCGATTTAACAATGAAGTTATTCAGTTCCAACACGGCATCTGAGGTCGATTTGCCCTTTCTGAACCCATGCTGATTTTTCGAAAGTAAACAGTATTTTTCGAGGTAATTAACCAGTCGGGCGTTTAACGCTCTCTCTAGTATTTTAGATAGAGCTGGTAGAATAGAGATAGGCCTATAATTCGTTGCGATAGCTTTGTCTCCGTTTTTATAAATTGGTAGGATTATAGATGTTTTGTATGCCTTCGGGAAAATTGCGGTCTCAAAACTTAAGTTGGTAAGGTAAGTGAGTGGCTCAACAAGGACTGTAATGTTTTCTTTTATTACACGCATGGGAATATCGTCCCACCCCGTAGAACTATCAGTTTTAAGTGCATTTACAATTCCGATTATTTCTTTATCCGTCATCTGAGTCAAACCAAAAGAGTTACATATCATAGAGTCATTTTTATTTTCAATATTAGCAGTATAATTTTGAGTGATTTTTTCCGCTAGAGATTTCCCTACATTTGCAAAAGTATTATTTATAGAATTTATTGTTTTTTGTGGATCTTTGTCTCGAATTAGGTCTAATGAAAGCTGTTTTTTAGGTTTAAAGTTCGTTATGTCATTTATTACTTTCCAAGTCCTTTTCATATTTTTTCCTGCCTTATCAAGTTGTTCCTTTTATAGATATTCACGCACTTTGTATAAAACAGACAACCTGTAAAAACAGTTACGCACTGTTTGGAGAACATGTTCTTCAAAATTCATAGACCCGTCCATAAGTAAACCTAGATTGCGCACCTCGGTTTCTCGGACTATGTCGACATTTCCTATATATACTTTGGGGTTTTGCGATATGATTTGATTTATTTGTTTTTTAGATCCTAATATAATATACTTTGTCTTAGAGGGGTTTAAATGTAAGCTATTCCTCTCGCACCATTTAACTAATCTATTTAAATCGTCGTTGAGAGCTGTAAGAGCTTTATCAGAATTATTAGGTTTGAAAGACGTGTATAACTGTATGTCATCGGCATAAATATGATATTTACTATTTTTAATTGAATGTATTATATCTGAAGTGTATAATATAAATAATAGAGGGCCTAAAATTGAACCTTGCGGGACGCCTCGTAATACGGACATTTGAATCGAATTGGAAATGGATCCATCATTTTTACGGATTTGAACTATTTGGGTACGTTCACTGAGATAACTAGCAAACCACCGAACAGTGTTTTCATGAAATCCATAATAAGAGAGCTTAGACAGCAGTAGTGTTGTATTAATTGTTTCGAAGGCGCGTGAAAAGTCCAGTAGAGTCAATACGGTCCCCTCACCTCTATCTTGTGCAGACAGGACATCATCTACCACATTCATTAGTGCAGTAGTTGTGCTAAAGCCCTTCCTGAAGCCTGATTGTTTTACTGGTAGAATGTCATTACTTTCTAGGTAATAACTTACTTGTTTACAAATAACTCTTTCTAATATTTTAGAAATAAATGGTAGTATACTTATTGGTCTTAGATCTTTTAGGCAACAAGGATTATTGATTTTAGGAAGTGGTTTAATTAAAGCGGTTTTCCAAAGTGAAGGGTAAGTATTTGATGTTATTGAAGCATTTACAATTGAAGTGATCAAGGTGAGTGTCTGTGGAAGAGTCAACATTATCATGTCCATTGACATTCCATCAGTGCCAGTCGCATTTGAGGAAAAGGTACGAATAATACTCATAACGTCATTTTCGTTTATTGTATGTAGCCTTAAAATAGATGAACTGTGTCGGTTAAATTCAAAATAAGTCAAATCAGATAAAGTTACATTAGTATTACCAGGTAATGAAAGAAAGTGGTTATTTATCAAGTCAGAATCTTGAAGGTGCGAAGGCAAGTCTGAATGTTTATTTTTAAAATTTACAACATTTTTTTTTATATTTTTCCATAGCTTTCGTGGGTCGTGAGAATAATTATTAATGTGATTATTAAAGTAACATTTTTTTTCTGCGTGCAAAGCCACGTTTACAATTCCTTTTAATTCTTTATAATATTTAACATGACTCTCTAAGTGAG
Organism: Pasiphila rectangulata; assembly: GCA_963082625.1. NCBI lineage: Eukaryota > Metazoa > Arthropoda > Insecta > Lepidoptera > Geometridae > Pasiphila > Pasiphila rectangulata. The sequence continues at coordinate 14,991,352 of OY720244.1, forward strand.
ATGCGCGACTGCGAGCGTGGGCTTTGTCTCTAGTCTTGATCATCTTTTGTATATTATAAGTAATCCAGGGGTACATTTTATTTTTTAATAATGATTTACGGGTTGGTGCGTGCTTATCAAATAAATTTAAAAGGTTTGTCCCTAAGTTTTCTACCATTGTGTTTACATTGTTACATATAAAAGAATCCCAATTAATGTTTTCAAGATCAAGTAGGAATGTGTCCAAATCAATATCTTTTAGTGGCCTATAGACTATCCATTCGGGTATTGGTTTTTGTTTTTTTACCAACAGATTACACGATAAAAAACAGTGATTGCTTAAATCCGCAATATAGTCAGTATGTACATTATTAAGTGGTAAGCTTGAACATAGTAAGTCGATTAACGTGGCACTATGATCTGTAAAATGAGTAGGAACCTTAACATATTGAACTAAACAAAAGCAAGTCAAGAAATCTGTAATTTTTTTGGAATCAGTGTGGGACTCTAAAAGATTTACGTTGAAATCACCCATTAGAACTATGTGATCAAAACCGGATATAGAAGTAATTGTATCTGTGAGAGCATCAAGAAAAATTTCAACGTTTTGCCACGGCGGGCGATAGGCTGTACCTATAGCAAATCTTAGACCGTTGACAGTGAGACGCAGCCACATCTGATCCACACCTGGCGCCTCGGGGTGAGCGAGCAGGCGCGCACTGACACCGCGCTTGATATAAAAGCCGACTCCACCCCCACGCTGGCGACCACTGACAGCACTGCCGTAGTGGCGTGGCGTGTGTCGTAGTGTGTAGCCGGGCAGCACAGGCGCGCGCGCCTCCTCGCCGTTCCGCAGCCATGTTTCGTTTATAGCCATGATGTCAACCGGATGCCTCAACATGGCCACTATAAACTCGTCATGTCTAGTTCCCAATGACCCCTTGTTAAGTAATCCAAGAGATGTGTATTTATTTTTAATAAAGCGGATAACAAAAGAAATCAGTATTTGGTTAAACTTACAATTCATGATAAACAAAAACTTTAACTTGATAAACAAAAACTTTAATATTCTTTATTGAAATACTCCTAAAAACATAATTTCAACCTATAGGCACCTTTTTAGGGTTCCGTGCCCAAAGGGTAAAAACGGGACCCTATTAGTAAGACTCCGTTGTCTGTCTGTCTGTCACCAAGCTGTATCTCATGAACCGTGATAGGTAGACAGTTGAAATTTTCACAGATGATGTGTTTCTGTTACCGCAGCGGTAACAGAAACACATAATATTATTTACATAAATATTTATTTTACAACAAACGTGATTTTTTTGCCGTTTATTGCTCGATATTATTAACGGCAATAGGTAGACGGTTGAAATATTTACAGATTATTTAGTTGTACTTGTAAGGCCCTTAAACATTTATTTTATTAAATTTAATTAATTATTTCTAAAATTAATATAAGTGTACAAATATGCCGTTGTAGACCGTTGTAGTTGTATGGAAACTACTTATCAAATAAGTAGTTTCCTTACAACAGAACTAGATGGCGTTGCTAATTTTGTTCAATGATGTCACATACCACCCAACCTAAACCAGGCAAGGAAAACTGAATGTAACCTGTGAATTTTGCATTGAGTTTAGCCTATATAAATGAATGGGAAATTGCAGGTTGTGGTGAAAGAAACGAAGCGTCCCGCATCGTAGGTGGCGTGGAGACCGCAGTGAACGAGTTCCCATGGGTGGGCCGCCTCTCGCTGTTCAACAAGTTTTACTGCGGGGCCACGCTTATCAACGACCGATATGTGCTCACCGCCGCTCATTGTACGAAAGGGTAAATATTATTAATTTAAATTGAAAAAAACTAGCGACAATGTTAAGCGCGCACCATTTTTTTTTCATTGACGAGCTCTGTGGCGCAGCGGGCGAAGGTCCGCCTGTGACGCAAGGGGTTGCGGGTTCGATTCCCGCCTCGGGACACATGTCTGTACGCTCTGCAGATATTTGTTCAGGGTGTTCTGGGTGTTTTTCTATATATAATAAACATATCTATCTATGTAGTATATTGTATTAAGTATATCAGTCATCTAGTACCCATAACACAAGCTCTGCTTAGCTTGGGGCTAGATGATGCTGTGTGATTTGTCCAGCATTATTTTATTATTTATTTAATATTTAAGGGGTCGTTCGGCCGGCAACGCGTGTTTGACTCCTCTGGTGTCGCAAGCGTATGGACGCTTACTATAACGGACGGATAAGCGGCTACCGTAGCCTATGGAGGCTACGGTAGCCGTTTATCATCAGGTGTATGCTAGCCTGCTAACTGAGTAGAATAAAAAAAATGCTAACCTTGCTAACCTGCCCGCCAAGCGTGGTAAGTTTGGCAACAATCCCCTAATGACCTGCACTGTACATTCATGAGGGAGGCCGGTCTAGCAATGGACCTCCCACGGCTAAGATGATGATGAATGACGTATAAAATAACTCTTGTAACCTTTTCCATGTGCTGGATGCAAACGTTTGGTTTAGGATGAGACGTAATTATAATGTGTAAAAATGTCTAGCATTATTTAGACAACTAGGGACCGAAGGGCGCTATCCAGTTGGGTTGCTGACGATTCACACTTTTGATTTTAATATTTTTTTTACTATCGATTCGGACACCATCAAATTATTGAAGCTGTTGAGTACAGTCAGGTTAAAAAATATTAATCAAAGTATAATTTGTTGTGATAATGGGTTTATCTTATTTTTTTTGTTTATCTATCAGCAAGACGCTAAACTGTGATTTCTGTACTCAGCTTCATGTGGTTTATGATGAAAGTGACGCTGGGCGAGCACGACCGCTGCAACGCCACTCGCCGTCCGCTGACCAGATACGTCATCGAGCTGTTAGCACACAACTTCACGTACACCACCTTCAGAGACGACGTGGCTGTGCTGAAGATGAACGAGAGGGTGGCTATCACGGATACCGTGAAGCCGGTCTGCTTGCCTCATAGTGATGGTTAGTAGCTATTTATGTTCTTATATTAATTATTCATTTCAGCCGTAAAACGTCTACTAATGAACAATGACCCTCATGGGTAGTATGGGTAGTATGTATGAGGGGTAATTGCCGTACTCACCACGCTTGGCAGTCGGGCTGGCGAGCGCAGTTTGGGATGTTAATACATGGAAAGACGCTGCTGTCCACCTTCCGAAGGTATCCCTTAGCAGGCTCTTACTGCATCCACGGGTGCTATAAATAAGCTTCTGGTTTGACGAAAAAAAAAACGAGAGGAAGTAACATTTTACTGCCGGCACCTCACGGCAAAGCATAATTAATATAAAATTCGCCGTAACAACGATGCATTTTTCAAAAAACGTATGTGCACATTTAACTCGTGCTTAATTGTGAAAGAAAACATCGTAAGGAAACCCGCGTATTAGGATAACGTGTTCTTTACTCTGACTAAGCAGGGAGCATGGTATTGGTGCTTGGCAGGTCTAATGGATATAGCAATGTTCTAGACATACCAGTTGCTGATGCTGTATAAATCATTTGTAACAGATGTGAAAAGTTATGAACTGAAGGCAAAATGAAACGTCTAGAATGAGTAATTCTCAGAACATGGAAATAAAGGTTAATTCCATGTTTTCAGATAACAACTACGAAGGCGTAAAAGCGATCGCGGCCGGTTGGGGTTCAGTTACGGAGGAAAAGAACCACTCATGCAAGTTGCGGGAAGTGGAACTGCCGGTGCTCAGCAACCAGCAGTGCCGGGAGACCAAGTACGAGGCCGCCATGATCGGCGACGGCATGCTGTGTGCGGGGTACCCTGACAAGGGGCAGAAGGATACCTGCCAGGTGCGTTTGTCTTGTCTTTTTATTTCATGGCTTTTTGTATTTGGTTTAGCACAATTCCGCCAGTGTCAAGTTAATATAAAAATTCGTAAGTTAATTGCAGCGTGGTGGCCAGGTGCGTTTAACGACCTCTTTGTGTCAAGAAATTCAGAAACTCAAAGTTCAGAAATTCAAATTTTGAATATCGAAGATTCAGAATTTCCGAAATTCATTAATTTATTTTCATAGTTTGTAATAACAAAACATAGAAGACGGGGAAAGTGTAAATATTTGTTCCGAGACGGGCTGTTTTACAAAAGCACATTTGGAAAAATTGAGTTATGCCATTGGGACGAGTGGCATATGTGATTTTTATAATAACGATTAAATAACGATAACTCATTGTCATCATAATCTCACCCGTAGGACGACCACTGCAGGACATAGGCCTCCCTCAAAGATGTGCAAGTATTGATCAAAAAATTAAGCCGTCTCGGGATGCCTGGAAGATGTGAAACGTTTTTGATTTAGCATTAATTACAAAAACAGCGTTTTTTAATATATTTTTAGTGTTTGTTTTGCATACATATTCATTAATGTAATATACGAGTAATATTAAATAAACAAAAAAAATAATAAATAAATAAATATAATCATCGTAATATTCCAACCAAATTTCCTCAAAATTTCAATAAATTCTACACATAAACTTTTCTCTCATGTGATCTATCTGGTAGTTCTTGAGTTTAGACGTAGAAGTTGGCAATTAAACGCTTCAGCTTCAGCGTTGTCTCTTGCGCGTCGTTCGTCACGCGATCGGTCTACCCCGCATCAGATCTTTCACATCAAAAAGTATGCAGTCGGGGAACGAAGTTCCTTAGGATTTGACCTGAACTCCGAATGTAATTCATAACTTAAATTGAATGTGATTCATAATTCAAAGTTTCGCTACTCGAACTCTCGCTTTTTCTTGACGATTTCGCCAATTCACTCCTAAATACGCGTTATAGATTTCTTTAAAAAAAAAATTCTTTCAATTTTCTGATTTCCATATCATCATTTCAGCCATAAAACGTCCACTAATGAACAAAGGCCTCAGGCAAAGGGAAAGACGCTGCTGCCCATTTTTCGGAGGTATCCTTTAGCAGGCTCTTACTGCATACACGGGCATGAGAGGAGGGGCAACATTCTACTACCGGCGCCCCACGGCTTTCCATATAATACAAGCTAAATAAAGGTTTTTATGTCAAATAAGCATTTCGATCGGCTTACCAATGAACCAGTCAAAAACCAAGGTTATGACTAATAGCCCCAAACATAAGATCGGCGGACAAGGTGGGCAGATAGCATATGTCGATGAGTATACCAAGGCCAGATAGCCAAGAGAGATAGCCACCGAGTGGGTCCTACATATAGAGCAGGACAAGACATGTACTGTGCTGACTGGTCGACCAACGGCTTGGACCGGGAAGTGTGGAGAGAGGAAAGGGTGGCCTTTGACCAGCCGTGGGATTCTACAGGCTGATAAGATTAGATTCGATAGAGAAAGAGTTGAATGCGTATTATTTGTTTCAGGGTGACAGCGGTGGTCCCTTATCTGCGGAGAGAGGAGACAAACGATACGAGTTACTAGGTAAATTTAATCATGTTGTACATTCTTAGATATTTGTTTCTTTGACTGGGCGAAGAACTAAACATTGTATCTCGCCAACCCGTCTGACAAGCATGCTGAATATAGCGGCAACCCCCTCATGGTGTTGGAGATCCACGAGGGAGGCCTATGAGCTGCAGTGGAAAGCATGCGGAGATGATGATGATGATTGCGGAATCAAGCGAATAAACACAATTTGAGCGGTGTTACGGTTGTTTGCCGTGGGGTGCCGGCAGTAGAATGTTACCCCTCCTCTCACACCCATGGATGCAGTAAGAGCCTGCTAAGGGTTACCTCCGGAAGATGGGCGGCAGCGTCTTTCCGTGTATCAACATACCGTACTGCGCTCGCCAATCCGCCTGCCAAGCGTGGTGAGTATGGCAACTACACCTTATGAGATTCATGAGGGAGGCCTGTGTTCAGTAGTGGATGTTTTACGGCTGAAATGATGAGCGGTGTTACCAGGTTTCTGATGCTTTACGGCTGAAATGATGAGCGGTGTTATTGGCTGAGTAATGGATAGATGGAAGACTAGATAAATGATTGTATTATTAAAATATGGGATTATCGGGTATTTATCGCGTAATTACCTTTATTTTATTCCCGACGTTTCGACCGGATTGCACCTGGTCGTGGTCGCGGGGAGACTGGTCTCCCCCTTTCCCTTTTAATAATGTGTTGTGATCGCGAAAGTTTAAAAAAGACAAATGATTGTATATTCCAGGTGTGGTGTCTTGGGGGATTGGCTGCGGAAGACCAGGTTATCCAGGGGTCTACACCAGGATCTCGAAGTATTTGTATTGGATTCGCCACAACTCCCGACCTGGGTGCTTTTGTATGGATTAAATTAATATTATTATCTGACAAGACTATAGAGGAAACATATTTAAATAAACAGTAGCTTTTTATTACATTATTTATTTCTCGCTTATTAGTAAGTTAAAGTAGTACAGATATATGACTACACTTTAATTGTTAATCCGTCATGTAGATTAACAAAATCTATAAGACAAGCATTTTTTACATTCTATAATTTTAAATTTCTGACGTCTAAAACATAAATTCAATGGCTGTTGGTTTTGCCTACTCGGGTGGTAGAATCTTGATTTGATTAGGAAGAAAAATTAAAGCTATGAATATATATATATACACTATGAATAGGCAAAGCTTTCCCGTGAAAGGATATATCTAGGCTTAGGACACAGCTGAGATTAGAGCTAACCAACCGTATTTGGTTTCTTCTCGGTATTTTCATTCAGAAGATATTTTTCCCGATACCCCCCGATGGTCTGCGCCTTTTCCTTTGAACTTTGTGGCAGTCACGGCTGCTCTCTGCCCATCAGTACCTAAAGTGTAGTGGGTACCGTCTCCTGTCCTGAGAATCCGTTTCTGAATCTGAAAAATTCGTAGGCAGACCTTTCTAATTATTAACTGTATTGTGTTCACGACATAAATATAAGTGAAGTAATTAATTTAGTTTAAGGAAATGGTTTAGCTGCAGCTATATTCAGTTGATTATTCCTATAAAACAGCACCCGTAACTGACTGAGGGATAAAACAGAAACTAATGACTAAGGTTCATTAGTTTGTGCTTTATTTATTTTTTTATTTGAGCCACCAACAGAAGATACACAAAGAAAAAATACAAAAGTAAAAACAATAAAAATCATGAGCTTGTGTTCTCCCAATGACAGGCAGCTACATTGTTCTTTATACAATTTGTATTGATTTGGTGAAAACTATACGTACCATAAGCGGATCAGCGCTCTTCAAGTCATAGGCCCACCCGATCTTCTCAAAGAACCTGATGAGGCTTGCGGATAAGTTCAGAGGCATCGTGTCCTCAGCCGCCTTGTAGTCCCATGGAAATGTGTGGTGGTAGTTGTGCCAGCCCTCCCCTGATGTTACAAGAGAGACGAACCAGGATTCCACTGGCTGGATTTTCCTAGATTGCGACAATAAATATAAATAAGCCAGTAGAAAGCTGTCTCGCTTTTTTATGTCTCAATCATTTTCACAAACAAATCTCTTGATAAAAAAAAATATAAATTATTGTTATATTTATGTATGTATTTTATTTGTGAAGTTTTACATTCGATAGATGATAATGGAAAAGCATAAGACTGAGAAAATGTTTTCAACATTATGTCTTCCCGGGACCATGGAGGGTGAAATCCCGTAAAAATATCGGAAAATAAAGGTAATTTACGCGATAAATACACGGCTTTATACAAATAATTTAATAATTAACCTACTGTCTCAGTCAATATACTAGCCATAAAAACATCCATCAAAAATCTCAGAGAGGAGATCGCTGACAAAATGGCAGCCTCTGCCTCCAGGTTAGACCCCAGAGCGCAATCAGCAGATCTGCTGACACATCTTAAGCCTATTACCAAGAGACTAGAGGTGGTTTCATCGGAACTTAGGACGATGCGTGAATTGAAGGAGCGTACACCACCATTATTACACAGTCTAGAATCAGAGTTTGCACAAGTGAACGAGGTTAAGGTAAAAAAATCTATAACCAAAACGTATGCGCAAATTACAAACGCTTTACCTTAGCGGCTCCATGGAGTTCGATAACGCTACTAAAACTATCCCTGAAGTCTTTGGTCACTACACAAATCAAACAGCGCAGAAACCGTTTGCTTTTGCGATTTGAAAAAATATTTTTGGGTTCCAAAACTCCGTTTTGATGATGGAATACATAAGGAATCTAGGGAACTCCTTAAATTTTTAAATTCGGTTCATACACAATGGAGTACTAAAGATTCAAATACAGATGACTTGAGAACTTCAGTTTTTTTTTTTTTTTTTTTTAAACACACAGCATCATCTAGCCCCAAGCTAAGCAGAGCTTGTGTTATGGGTACTAGATGACTGATATACTTAATACATTATACTACATAGATAGATATTTTTATTATATATAGAAAAACACCCAGAACACCCTGAACAAATATCTGCAGATCGTACAGACATTTGTCCCGAGGCGGGAATCGAACCCGCAACCTCTAGCGTCGCAGGCGGACCTTCGCCCGCTGCGCCACAGAGGTCGTCAACTCGTTCAGAGTTTTGAAGTCGGCTGATAATATACTCACTTATCATAAGACTTAGTTCCGTAAAGATGAGCAGCGCTGTTCACGAGCCAAGTGGCGTGGTTAGTGTACAAGAAGCGGAAGAAATAGCACACAAGCGTTGAATTAATCCACGTCTCCCCGAAAAAGAACACAGGAACCCCCACTGGTATCATAATGGCGACCACGATGTAGATCGGTATGAAATATCTGAAAGAGTAGTTAATTGATTAAGAACATTACAAAACAATATATAAGCAAAATCGTTATGTATATTAACAAGATACTTATTTTAAAAACCTGATCAAAATTATAGTTTTTTTTTTTCCACACTTAGGTAGAACATTTTCAAAGAAATGAATAAGCTTATAAACATTTTAAGTCATTTTTCATTTTCAATTTTCATTTTCATTTTAAGTCATAAATAAACATTTTACGCTTCCGGTGGGATTCGAACCCACGTCCGTCAAATCGATACTTGACGCTTCCTTAAGCCGGAAGTGCTTTGACCGCGGAGTGCTTGATAAGGTTATTCATTTCTTATCAAAAAATTTCGAATTCGTTAGGGGAACAAAATAAAAAGGGAAAGAAGTTGGTAATGAAAAACCCTATCAATTTTTTATATTCCGGTGTGGAAAGAAATTATAAAGTTTTCAGTTAGTAGTTAAGTAAGTTTTAACAAAAATACAAATTGTGGAAGTTAAGAAGTTCATCACGTCGTGGCAGTAGAATGTTGACCCTCCTTTCATGCCCGTGGATGCAGTAAGAATCTACTAAGGGATACCTCCGGAAGATGGATAGCAGCGTCTTTCCGTATATCTACAACCCTTACAGCGCTCACCAACCCGTCTGCCAAGCGTGTCGAGTATGGCAACACCCCTCATGATCAGTACGTAGTGATCCATGAGGGAGGCCTTTGCTCAGTAGTGGGCGTCCTACGGCTGAGACGGTGAAATAGTTCAGTTACAATGTTAATTTAAACCAGACTCGCACTATAGGGAAATATTTCATTGGTTTCTTGTAGAAACTATACTATCCATCGTACATAAATATTAAAAAAAAAACTTACTGAGATGTTATTAAAACTACAGTTTACGTATAGTTTCGTAAAAAAATGACATGATGACGCTCTTACGGTTGCTGGTTCCAAGGTCTAGGTTATTCTTTTCTAAAAACAACTTCTAAAACAAATAAAATATCTTACTTTTTCTGCCACTTAACCAGTGGATCAGCTAATAGATCGCTGACGTCAATGTTTTTCCCGAACTCTTTGACGTAATGGTGCTTTCTCGACATAATCCATCCGATGTGGGAGAAGAAGAAGCCTCGCTTGGCGTTGTGGGGGTCGGCGTCTGTGTCAGACAGGCGGTGGTGGGTGCGGTGGTCGCGGGCCCACGTGAACACGGAGTTCTTTTGAACAAGAATAACTATTATAAAGAGGTACTGTATCTCAAAACATCGTCTCTCAAGCTCGCGGTCAAGTTTACGAGTTTGAAGAAGACAGTTATTAACCAGCAGTACGTTGCACATTCCAGCTTTGGTTAACCGATCTGCATTTCGAACATTGGACACATTTAACATTTATTCTCAGCTAAATTTTTTGCCTTTTCACGCCTGACTAGCCAGACTAGAAAAAACATATTCTGTTGAACGGAACTTTCGCATGAACAGTGAGCGCAATATTCGTTCTCTCGAAATAATATAACATTATTATTAAACTACTGATGCAGTAAGAGCCTGTTAAGCGATACCTCCGGCAGATGGGCAGCAGCGTCTTTCTGTGTATCAACATCCCGTACTGCGCCCGCCAACACGCCTGCCAAGCGTAGAGAGTATGGCAACAACGGCTGAAATGATGATTAATCTATTATTATTAATTAATTAATCTTTGGTTGGTTATACATACTTGTCCTGAAATAGTTTGGGCGATTATCAATATGAACTGAAGGATTGGCTTCGCTTTGAATGATCTGTGTGTGTAGTAGCGGTGTGCTCCAACCGTGACACCCATGTTGACAATATATATCATTGCGATTGCTAAAATGAAATTTACATTAGTAAAGATAGTTTAAAGCACAATTTGCTGAGTTAATTGTTTAATATTATTATTGTTTTTTATTACCACTGTTAGACAAAGGCCACCCCCAACGCTCTCGATTAAGGGATGAAGGAATTGCCCCTCTATTAGAACATATAATTGTATTTTTCTGTGTACTATTTAACCATATCTATCTAATTATGTATAGCGGTTGTTCTGCCTAAAAAAAAGTTCAAAAAAAAAGTTTAAACAGTTAAATAGAATAATTAATGCCATTAAAATAACTTTACTGCATGTTTGTATGTTATGGTTTATTATTCGTAAAATAAAACATTTTTATTCAATAAACTCAATCTCAAAATGTGTTACAAGTTACATGTCACAATATAGTAATAAGAAAACATAAAATACAACTTTTTTTAAGTCGGTTACTAATTAAAATCAAGACAACATTGAATTGGATTTAAAGATAGCTAAGAAAATAAGGAAACATTTTAATAGGGATATATGTACCTTTATTGAAACGTATGTCATACCATTCGAGTAAATTATTCATATGCTTAGACTAGATTCTAAGGCGTTGTTCCACCAGTCATCACAGTACATATCCAGCTCATGAAAGCATCTGCGCCTGGGCCGGCCGCGCGGTCGCTGTTCTGATGTGGGACTCATTCGGTGGCTGTCTTTCGACGTATAAGTGTGGATAGAGGGAAGGGAGACCTTTGCTCAGCAATAGGATCCAATAGGTTGATTAGAAATACTAGATTACTTACTCCAGAAAACTGTGCTAAGGGTGCAAGCTCCTGAGAGTACTAAAAGCAACCCGGAAATGCCCACACCGTGAAACCCCACTAACCCATACACGTTTATTTTTACGATTTCATGTTTATAGGATAAATCTGTCCCTATATCGTCTTTGTGTATGAAATTAAATTCTCTTAATTTATTTCTATTTTCCATATTTTTTTCACTTCTCTTTCAAACACAAACAAAATTAAGACGTGTCGGCACTTCCGATGTTTTCAGAATGAATAATCTTATTTTGCACAAATTTATTTAAGACATCCAGAAGTGTCAATATCAATATGTTTATTATTCTACCACCTTATTTTTTTGATAACGAAACAAATAAATAGTATGATCTTCTTTGTGTGTTAATTTTGGATATGATTGCAATCTGCTGCAGTAAATTGAATACTGATTTTTATAATTGCTTTGTTTACTTGGAAATAATTTTAGCATTAATTTAAACACTTTAATTTTAGTATCACCTACGGCAAGGTACCAACCACAGTCAACCACAACCATCACATTCGTTACTACCACCGCTGGGTATTGTGGGTCCTTCTTTGTTCTCTTATCATCTTATCTTTTCTTCTCGCATCCAAGAATGTCCCCTTACCACTTAAGTAATTAAAGATTGCCTAGAAGTAAGACGAAAGAGTTAAAAAAGTTTGGTTTGTTTTCCTTAATAACAATATGTGGATAAAATTATTAATACAGATAATTGTGAGTAAGTATATTCATTTATTTCACTTAACTTTAACTTTAATAGGTATGTAATTTTTTCTAAAAGGGCATTATGCTAGATTGTCCTTCTGATACAGACCGAATAAAACAACTTAAAATACTTATTATGTTATACAACTTAAAGTAATATCATTTGCAAAGAAATGAATATTCTACCTAAGTGTGGTTAAACACTATAAAAATAAAAAAAAACTATAATATCATTTGGTTAATCCAAGGTATCGTTACAACATAGTATTAGTCGTATTTACAATTACTCTGTAAGTATTTTCACTTTGAAATATACATTAAATTTACTATCACTCTAAATATATTTCACAAAGCCCCTAAACAGCTGTAACTTATTCTGATGTAATTACATGTTTTGTTTTCCATTTAGACGTTACTAAGTATAACTTGTGATCCTACAGTATGAATAAATATATGAATATAATATTCGTTTATGGTAATGGGTAATTTTTAATCCGTGATCATTACTGCATCGAAATATCAGAAAACTCTACAAGTCTTAAGGGTATTTATACGTTTGTGCAAATCCGACTAAGCCCTGTTCGTAACTCTGTTTAGAAGGACATCACTAAGAATATCTTTATCGTGGAAGAGCGGTAGACCCTCAGCAGGAAGTACCGCGTCAGGATCCTTGAACTTGGTGGAGTATGATGGGTTCAACGGGTGTAGAGGACCGATGGCGCTCACTGAGCGCCTGGCTTCATCATTGCCGAGTTGGAAGTGGGTGCCGTCTCCCGTGCGCATTATTCTTTTATTCACCTATAAAAGATAACAATAGATATAATTATAAAATACAATGAAAATATCTAGTTTTAATTCCGCTAATGCTGAGATGCATATGCACCGCCCTCCCGCCCGCTAATTATGCACATGCAGGGGGAACCAGGCTGTTAGTGCAACATGCATACCCAAACCCACACGACGACACGTGTTTCGCCTCTCCGCGAGGCATCTTCAGGTTAAACGCCGAGATGTTGACTGGTCGGCGGCTGGAACGATAGTGATATCGAGGCGAAACACGTGTCGTCGTGTGGGTTTGGGTATGCATGTTGCACTAACAGCCTGATTCCCCCTGCATGTGCATAATTAGCGGGCGGGAGGGCGGTGCATATGCATCTCAGCATTAGCGGAATTAAAACTAGATATTTTCATTGTATTTTATAATAATATGGATTTCAGCAAAGTAACGCCTGATTCTATTAATTATAATATATATCATATTCATCTGGTGTATTTTCAAAAGATACCTCCGAAAGATTGGCCGCAGCGCCTTTCCGTGTATCAACATCCCGTACTGCGCTCGCCATCCCGCCTGCAAAGCGTGTCGAGTATGTCAAGGCCATATGGCCTTCATGATCTTGGGGATCCAAGAATGAGGCCTATGTCCAGCAGTGGACGTGGACAGTGTCCATTAGTCACCAGTCCTACGGCTGTGATGATGACTAAATATTTGACATGATAAAAAGATACAGGGTTCTGCAATAAAATTGCATGTGGTATCGACGCTTCATTAACAGCACGATGTCGTATAGATACATTTAAAATATATCGGACAAGTGCGAGCGAGACTCGCGCCTTAAGGGTTCCAAAATTATTTATCTACAGTTATTCATGGCCTTGGGGTGCCAGCAGAAGAATGTTACCTCTCCTCTCATGCCCGTGGATGCAGTAAGAGTCTGCTAAGGGATACTTCCGGATGATGGGCAGCAGCTTCTTTCCGTGTATCAACATCCCGTACTGCGCTTGCCAACCCGCCTGCCAAGCGTGGTGAGTACGCCAGCTTCATGCAGTATGCATGCAGTGAGTATGCAGGCCTCCCTCATGGAAAACCATGAGGGAGGCCTGCATGTTCAGTAGTCGACGTTTTATGGCTGAAGTGATGATTCATAGCCTTATACTGCTCTAAATTAGTATTATTATTGTTATTAACAACTTCCTTAGGTCCTCATTTTAAATCGACTACCTAGTAGGTACAAAATCTCATGTGACGTCATGGCTCCTACCACCTGCTAAAACATTTTCATCGAGCGAGAAACCTTGGTTTTAACATTTAGCATAGTTGGTTTTATATAATTACACCGCATATTAATGTCTAATACTTATAAAAAAAAATTAACTACGCAGTAGGCCTTCGAGTAATGAAGTTACATATGTAGTTATAATAATTGCATGTCAACACTTAGATGAATAAGGCACTACTAAAAACACCTTACCATTTCAGGCGCAGCAGTTTTCAAATCATAAGCTAATCCTATGGATTCGAAGAACCTGATGAGTGTTGCTGAGAAGTTGAAATGCATTGAGAGCTCAGCTGCCTTGTAGTCCCAAGGGAACGCGTGGTGGTAGTTGTGCCAGCCCTCGCCAAGACTTATCAGCGATACGAACCAAGACTCCACCGGCTGTAGGTTTCTGAAATTAGAATAGGCTGTTTTACTACTTATGAGAAAATATCTAAAAATATATTTTTGTCCAGCCTCTGTCAAAGGTAAAAAGTTCATACCACCAACGCTGCCTCTGTCGACCTCGACACCGCCTTCCGTCATCAGGGAGCCACGGTGTAACACCCTCGTTCGTTTCAGCCGTAAAACGTCCACTACTGAACACAGGCCTCACTCATGGATCTCCATGAGGGGTAGTTGCCATACTCACCACGCTTGGCAGGTGGGTTGGCGAGCGCAGTACGGGATGTTGGTACACGGAAAGACGCTGCTGCCCATCTTCCGGAGGTATCCCTTAGCAGGCTCCTACTGCATCCATGGGTATGAGAGGAGGGGTAACATTCTACTGCCGGCACCACACGGCACGGTAACACCCTCACTCAACATGAATTGAGAAACTTTTTAAAAATGGATGAAATAGCCTATTCCTCTTAGTAGATGTGTGACGACCTCCGTGGCAAAGTTAGTACAATAGCCGGCTGATACGCAAGAGGTAGAGTAGATGGTGCTGTGTGACATGTCGAGCATTATTTATTTTATTTTTATTCCACTGCCAACCCAGCAACACGTTAAGGGTTCTAATTTCAGTTTTAATGACTATGATTGAGCAATTTTGTTGCACTGATATGTATGTCATCACGTCTTCCTTCGATAAATATGACTCGGTAATGGCCGCCAGCATGGCCAGCCAAATAACATAAGAATTTATAAACTTGACACTGGCGGAATTGTGTAAAACCAAACACAAAAGCCATAATATAAAAAGACAAGACAAGGTTTACCAAAATGACGTACGTTTAAAATCATTTGAAAAAAAAAACATTGAATAAACAAATAAATGTAGTAGTTGTAGAACTTTTTGTGAAGATTCCATCCAGGGAAGGACAATATACCACCATACCTACATATATCTGCCGCCTTGCTGTGTTCCGGTTAGAAGGGTTAGGGGGCCGGGGAATTTACGGGCACATGAGACCTTGAGACTCTGTCTCCGGGTGACGGGCGCCTTGCTATGCAGCGTGGGTTATGTGCTTAGTGAACGTGGTCATGTGCTTAGTAAACGTGATCACCGCAGTATTGCAGTTGTACTAGGTAGAGCTTACCACTGGGCCTTCGGCTTCTCTCTCGTTATTATTGTTATAAAAAAAATGTGCTGCACAGGAAAATCAATATAATTCTAAGTAATTACTTACTGATCATACGGTCTAGTTCCCCACAAATGAGCCGCACTATTAACCAGCCAAGTCCCATTCAGCGCTGCTACGTAGCGGCCGAAATAGCAAAATAATAACGAATTCAATAGAGGCTCGCCAAAGAAGTGTACAGGTATCCAGACAGGAAATACAATCGCTAGTAGGATGTATAGCTGGTAGTAGTATCTGAAATAGTTAACCAAATTGTTAAAATAGTCATTATCTCTGACGTAGGACTGCTCCATCCACTGCTGGACATAGGCCTCCGTCATGGATCTCCAAGAATCATGAGGCATTGCCATACTCTTCACGCTTTCAGGCGGACGAGTGCAGTACGGGATGTTGATACACGCAAAGGCGCTGCTGCCTATCATCCGAAGGTATCCTTTCAGACAAGACAGGAGAAGCAGCATTATACTGCCGGCATCCCACGGCATGTTACTGAAAGGCATATTATGTTGTGAAAAGCCAAATAACTGACACATTTCTGAAATTTTAGAAACTGCATCAATTTAAAAGTTAAGGGAATGAGGTGAGAGGCAATAAAATGCATCTAATGTATTTGTGAATTTTCGGGATCACAATTCATTTTAAATAACAAAAACACGGCAATCAACACGCCCTTTGATTACTGTGATTTCCTGACGTTTCGACTGTGTTACAACAGCCGTGGTCCCGGGTATAATCAAAGGTATTACGCGATAAATCCCCGTGTTTTTATCATCCGATGCAGCATTAATACTTACTCTAGATTTATTATTATTATATTATTTATTACTATGTATTATTTATTATTATTATTTATTACTTATTCTTTATTTTTCTATTTAGACTTGTAAGGATTTTCTTAAAAAAGATTTTTAACGACTTAGGGTGCATATCCTGTAATGTTTGAAATCTACTGTGTAAATAAATAAATAAATAATAATAATAATAATAAATAATAGATAAAATCTAGACACGCGGTAGCATGTCAAGCTAAGTTCAAGCAAAGCGAACAGGCGACGATGCAGCAAGGTGTATTTTACCCGAACCATTTGGAGGTACTTTTGGTCCCTTCAACTCAAACAAACAACTCAAAATCTATTAAACAGAAAAACACATGAAATTTGGTTCATAAAGCTTACTTTTTCTGTAACATAACCATCCAGTCGTTCTGCAGATCACTCATATCAATCTGCCTTCCAAGCTCGATAACGTAAGGGTGTTTTTTTGCCATCAGCCAGCCAATATGGCAGAAGAAGAAACCACGCTTTGAATTGTGGGGGTCTCCGTCGGTGTCGGTGTAGCGGTGGTGTAGTCGGTGGTCCCGGCACCAGATAAACATGCTGTTCTAAATAAATGAATAATAATTTAATAACTACCTAAATTGTATTGATCTTAATGAATTTTTTTTATACCGCTTTTACTTATTTAGAAATAAATAACCTTTTATCCAGGACTGGCATAGTCGCTGCGCGACTAAAAGTCCTTTGAATTTATTGAATAAAAAAAAACCTTTTATCCTTAATTATGAAGCGGGCACCGAGAGATAAATGGGCTCATAATCATTTATTTCGTAATATACAAGATTTACACATCACATTATTATTTATAAATTCATTCAAAATAAATTACAATAATGAATTAAAAATAACATGAATCTCTAAATAGTGAACATGAGGGGGTTGTTGCCATACTCGCCACGCATGGCAGGCGGGTTGGCGAGCGTAGTACGGAATGTTGATACACGAAAAGACTCTGCTGCCTATCTTTCGGGGATATCCCTTGGCAGTTTCTTACCGCATCCTCAAGCAAGAGAGGAGAGGCAAGATTCCACCACCGGTATTCCACGGCAATTTACATAGCATTATGAAGAAAAAATACCTGGCCGGCCATGGTCTGCAACGCCAATAATACGCCTTTTAAGAATGGCGTAGCTTTGAAAGATTTGTGCGTGTATAAACGATGGGCACCAATGGTGATCCCTTCCGAAGCACACATCATGATCAAAAAACCTGCAAAATTAACAAATTAATAAGAAAAAATCAAAAATACAAATTTAGAAAATCGTAGTCCTATAAAAATAAATTTTACTTATTGTTCTAATAATAACATTTACGTGTTATTGAACTTGTGTTTGGAATCAGTTTAGTTATATTACTTGACGACCTTTGGGGCAGCGGGCGAAGGCCTGCCGAAAGCCGGCGACGGTTTCGATTCCCGCCTCGGGACAAATGTTTGTACGATCTGCAGATCTGCAGAGTACGTTCAGGGTGCTCATTGATCATTAAGTACTGATCATGAGATTGTTGCCAAACTCACCATGCGTGGCAGGCGTGTTGGCGGATGGAGGATATTGATACAAGGAAAGACGCTGCTGCCCATCTTCTGGAGGTATCCCTTGGCAGATACTTACTGCATCCACGGGCAGGAGAGGAGGGGCAACATTATTAACACATATTTTAAATGCATTTATTATTGCGTAATCCTGTCGAATCGTCGGGCAATAATAAAGGTAGGTAAATAACGCGATTAATACCCAGAAAAATATGTGTTAATAAAGCAAATGGAGATCCATGAGGGAGGCCTGTGTTCAGTAGTAAACGTTTTTCGGCTGAAATGATGAAAGCAAATAACTTACTCCAAACAAAAGTGATAAGTTTAATTTGCCCTGTGCATAATAAGAAGATGCCCCACAGTGCTAAAATGTGTAAAATTAGGAAACCAAAAGCATTTTTCCAAACGATTTCATGTTTATACGTCGGGTCTGTTCCTATATTTCTTTTATCAAAGATATTTTCGCCAATTTTCTTCTTAGCTTCCATATCTTTTTCAAATACTTCACTAGACACTTTTGAACGCGAATCTTTTTCACTGAACATTTGATGTTTGAATCTTTGAAACAAAGAGATGCTACTGATGATTTTCAGAATGAAATTAGTTATTTATACAAAACCATATCGTAAGTGTTGGACAATAGATAAATCGTGCATTAATTGGCTGGCTTGACATTGAACTCGAGACAATTCAATATAATTGTATGTTAATTTATGATTGTTCGTAAGATCAAAAATACTATGAAGAAATAAAAAAAATTACGTGTGACCATCATCATCATATCAGCCGTAGGACGTCCACAGCTGGACAAAGGCCTATTTAAAATCCCTCATTGATCTCCAAGTACTGCGATTAGAAGCCATCTATGTACATCCACCGCCGACCAGCGATTCTCACCAAGTCGTCTGTCCATCTTGTAGGTGGACGTCCTACGCTGCGCTTGCCGGCCTCCATTCGATAACTTTGTGGCCCCATCGGCCATCTGTTCAGCGCGCTATATGGCCTGCCCATTGCCACTTCAACGTGCTAATACGTTTGGCTATGTCGGTGACCCGAGTTCTACGTATCTCGTCATTTCTGATTCGATCCCGTAGAGAAACCCCGAGCATAGCCCTCTCCATAGCTCGTTGAGCGACTCTGAGCTTATTCATAAGCCCAATAGTGAAGGACCACGTCCCGGTTCCATATTATTATGTCATCACCGGTAACACATACTGATTGTAGACTTTCATCTTAAGGCACTGAGGTATGTTGTTTCGGTGCGAGGTTCCCCAAACGCTGCTCATCCGAGTTGGGTTCGACGATTGACTTCTTTCTCGAAGTTGGACCTACCTAATTGGACTGTTTGTCCTAGGTATACATACGTACGCGTCGACAACTTCAAGAGCAGAGTTCTCAACCATAACTGGGGCAGGCACGACATAGACATTCGACATGACTTTTGTCTTGTCCATGTTCATTTTAAGGCCTACCCGTTGGGAGACTCGATTGAGGCCTTCGAGCATCGTGCTGAGTTCTTCCATCGACTTTGCCATGACCACAATATCGTCGGCAAATCGAAGGTGAGTGATGTATTCGCCGTTAATATTGATGCCCCAGCCCTTTCCATTCTAGGAACTTGAAGGCATCTTCCAAAGCGGTCGTAAACGGTTTCGGAAAAATTACGTCTCCCTGTCTTACGCCTCTTTTTAAGGGAATCGCCTTCGAGCTCCGTTCTTGTACTCGGATTGACATAGTGCCGTTTGTATACAATCACTTCAATACTTCGATGTATCGATCAATGCGGCATCGTTGGAGAGACTCAAGCACCGCCCGTGTTTCGATCGAATCGAAGGCTTTCTCATAGTCCACAAACGCGAGACAAAGCGGAAAGTTATACTCTTCGGTCTTGTGTATGACTTGCCGCAGCGTATGTATGTGGTCTATAGTACTGTAGCCTTTTCGGAACCCGGCTTGTTCGGGAGGCTGGAAGTCATCAAACCTGCGTTCGAGACGGTTCACGATGATCCTTGAGTACAGCTTATAAATATGGCTCAAAAGCGAGATGGGCCTGTAATTCTTAAGCATGGTGTTGTTACCTTTCTTGAAGAACAGAACCACCACGCCCTCGTTCCATGTTTTTGGCGTCGTACCTTCAAGCAAGGCGGAATTAAAGAGCTTCTTAAGGACTTTATGTACTGGTGATCCACCCGCTTTCAGAAGCTCTGATTCCGTCCTCACCCGGCGCCTTGTCGTTCTTAAGCTGTGCCAAAGCGTAACGTGTATCTTTTTATTTTTCTTTGTATTGTAAGTTATCAGACTTTTACATCTGTTGTAGATGATTTATACAGCATCAGCAACTGGTATTTATGCTGTACGGGTCGCTGCAGGGCCTAGAAGATTGTAAGATGGAATAGGCTTGCTTAGTACCTATACCAACCAGCTATTGATCAGAGGAAAGAACCGGTTAATACGTCTGAAGCTGACTAAGACGCAGGTTTCCTGTAACGGTGATAAAAAACATCGTAAGGTATATTAAGGTGAGGTGGTTTGCTTGTTTGATTGAAGGCGCTTATCTCATTAACTAGTTACTGGTTCGAATTGAAAAATTATTTCAGTGTTGGATATCCCATTTAGCTAAGCTTCGATGAAAATGAATGAGAGAAAATGTTGTGACAACGGAAAAAATGTAGGTATTTATTTTAAGAACTCATTGCGCGCACTGCGTACACGATTAAAGTTACGAATCCATCACGTATGACGGAATTCCTCTTAAAAACTTCTGTAGTAGAGTAAAGAGACCTAATTTGGGCACCCCACAAATTCTTAGCAGTTTAACCGCTCTATTATAGAAACATTTAATCTGACGGTGTTGCAACTTATTAAAATAGACGCATAAATAGATATGAATCTTGAGCTACCAAACCGGAAACACAAAATAAAAGAAATTACAATGTCGTCGGAAGGCTAGCAACAGCCTTGATCGGTGAAAAGTATTTTTTAGCTAAGGTAAGAGCTTTTTTAATATCATCGAATCTTAGTAAGTTTTTTTAAGTTACTAATCAACACATATATTTTTCCAAGTCATTTAATTTCCAAGAATTGCATTGTTTATTATTATTTTAACCTGGTGCCAACATCTGTTAAAGAAAAATGTTTATATTGTAATTTACTGGCACTAATTACACGAACAGCCCTGGGGTGCCGTAGAATGTTACCCCTCCTCTCATGCCCGCAAATACGGTAAGAGCCTACTAAAGGATACCTCCGGAAGATGGGCAGCAGCGTCTTTCCGTGTATTAACATCCCGTATTGCGCTCGCTAACCTGCCTGCCAAGCGTGAGTATGGCAGCTATCTCTCATGCAGGTCCATGAGGGAGGTCTGTGTTCAGTAGTTCAGTAGTTGACATGATGAATGACAACCCCCCTTAAATATTTTTTTAAGTCATGTCAGTATAGCGGCAACAGAAATACATCATTTTGAAAAAAATCAACTGTCTAGACGGACAGACGGACAGACGGACAGACGGACAGACGGACAGACGGACAGACGGACAGACGGACAGACGGACAGACGGACAGACGGACAGACGGACAGACGGACAGACGGACAGACGGACAGACGGACAGACGGACAGACGGACAGACGGACAGACGGACAGACGGACAGACGGACAGACGGACAGACGGACAGACGGACAGACGGACAGACGGACAGACGGACTGACGGACAGACGGACAGACGGACAGACGGACAGACGGACAGACGGACAGACGGACAGACGGACAGACGGACATACGGACAGACGGACAGACGGACAGACGGACAGACGGACAGACGGACAGACGGACAGACGGACAGACGGACAGACGGACAGACGGACAGACGGACAGACGGACAGACGGACAGACGGACAGACGGACAGACGGACAGACGGACAGACGGACAGACGGACAGACGGACAGACGGACAGACGGACAGACGGACAGACGGACAGACGGACAGACGGACAGACGGACAGACGGACTGACGGACAGACGGACAGACGGACAGACGGACAGACGGACAGACGGACAGACGGACATACGGACAGACGGACAGACGGACAGACGGACAGACGGACAGACGGACAGACGGACAGACGGACAGACGGACAGACGGACAGACGGACAGACGGACAGACGGACAGACGGACAGACGGACAGACGGACAGACGGACAGACGGACAGACGGACAGACGGACAGACGGACAGACGGACCGACGGACAGACGGACATACCTACGGACAGGCGGACAGACGGACAGACGGACAGATGGACAGACAGACACTTATAATCACACTTTCCTACACATCATCATCATCATCATGAGCATCAGGATCATTGGAATGTAATATAATGGAACGTATAGTTACTGGAGTCCCTCAAGGTTATGCCTTAAATTTTTGATTTTTGGGTTTTTTGTCACTTATTAATGGTGGCTTGCTCTTCATTTTAAACCCGTTCTGATGATGGGATCATTAATGAATCATGACTTACATTTCAATATTTCCATATTTACATGTAAGTCATGTGAGTGTAAGTAAATGCGTATGGCCAATAAAATTGGTATTTTTTTTTAAATAACAATTATTTGTTAATGTTATTTGTAAAGTTGTGTGTCATTAGTAAATATACAACTTACTAGGAAAACTATGACAGTTAAACTAGCTTGTTTATTTTCGTAGAAAGTGTCGTTTAAATTATTATTGTTACTTTAGTTATAAGTGAACTCTTGTCTTTGTGAAGAAATAAAATACATAATTAAACCGTAAAAGTGATGCGGTTTTCCAAATATATCGGAATACTTTAAACCACTAAATGAATATCAATGAATACCTGTTAATATGTTTGGGTAAACTTAAAATAAAATACACCAACTTCTAAAAACGGGTCAACCGGTAACTACTGAACCCTACACAGCGCTTGGCCCCAACACACGCCTGGCCTTATTAATTTATTGAGTGTTACCAGACTACTACCGAAAACTGGGGGAGAAAAACTTGCAATCAGACCATGATACTGAAAATATTTAGCGAAAAAAAACCGCAAATAATATGTCAACATATCTACGTCCTTTTAATTTTTTTTCTTGTAACATACGCATACTACAACATTATAAGATAAATCATATCTAATAAACTCATTTCAAAAAGCCAGGAAAAATTGAAATAAAATATCCAGCAATGTATTGCACGCACATCCTGCATAATACAATTCCGCCGCGCGGGGTCATCGCACTAGCAAGCTGTACATTGCGGGCTGTAAAAAGTAACAAAAACATTCAAACATTATTAACTCTGGCGATAATTTTTTTTTGCAACTGTTTTTTTTTCTTTTATTGATCTGTCGTAAGCATTGTATCCTTAACGGTTATTAACATTGTCCATGAAAGTTGATGCTCACCTGTGCGAAGTCTTTGTTATAATTTTATATTCGCATAACCCATGTGATGGGTGGCCGTAGTATTTCTATCTGTTTAGCCCTTCAATAAAGTTTGATGATAAATTTAAACCTTAATAAAGGTGCCTTTGAACTGCTGACCTATAATAAGGTTAGTATTAGGTGAAACTTGGAGTGCCTTCAAGCTGAGTACTAAAGTTTACCATCGATGTAAAGGTATGTTGTTAGAATTATATTAAATTTAAAACGTAAACAAAAAAAAACGCGTATGACGGTTTCGCTTGTAACGCTCGATGAATTTCATAGGTAATTAATGTGTTGTGAAGGTCTGAATTACCTATCCTTTTGACGACCTCTGCGGTACAGTGGGCGAAGGTCCGCCTGCGACGCAAGAGTTTGCGGGTTTGATTCCCGCCTCCGGACATGTCTGTGTGATCTGCAGATATTTGTTCAGGGTGTTCCGGATGTTTTTCTTTATAATATAACTAGCTGACCCGGTGCCCACTTTTTTGGGCGGTAATTTGCAGCCTATGACACTCACAAATACTGTGCCTTTCTATTAGTAAAATAATTTTGGAAATCGGTTCAGTAGATCCAGACAACCTCACAAACTTTACCTCTTTATAATATTAGTATATTTAATAAAATAAAAAAATCTATATTTACTAATACTTATTATAATGAGGTAAAGTTTGTGTGATTGTGAGTTTGTGAGGTTGTAGGGGGTAAACGCAGGTACTACCGATTTTAAAAATTATTTTACTATTGGTTTACTACTTTATTA
The DNA here is from genome assembly GCA_963082625.1 of Pasiphila rectangulata. Lineage (NCBI taxonomy): Eukaryota > Metazoa > Arthropoda > Insecta > Lepidoptera > Geometridae > Pasiphila > Pasiphila rectangulata. The sequence goes on from OY720244.1 coordinate 15,015,617, forward strand.
CAGCTTGCGCCACAGCGCCCAAATGTTGCATTTTATCGAATTGATTAGAGTATGTCAGGTTGATAGAATTTTTCGACAAAAATTTACAATATGATGTGACAAGCTTCCATCGAGGAAATTAACAGGGAAAATGTTTATTGAGTGTTATTGTGACACCATGCCTTACTATAACAACATGCCATTTACTATAAAACAGTTACAGTTTTAACTGGAGAGCGACATACCTCGCCTGTCAACTGATTAGATCAGGTGTCAGTCAAGGCAGCACGCTTGGACCGACTCTATTTTTGACCATGATCAATGACCTTCCTGCGGTTCTGAAATCAGCAAAGTGTCTCATGTTTGCAGATGACTCAAAAATATACAAATCTATTGACTCTGAGGCTGCCTGTGATGAGCTGCAGCAAAACATTGCCTCGGTGGAGACATGGAGTCGGCAAAACCGGCTAGCGTTCAATGTGGCGAAATGCAAGGTAATGACATTCACTAGGCTCCAAGCGCCGAAAATCCAATCCTACTCTCTATGCGTCTCTGAGATGGAAAGGGTAGATAGCATTCGTGACTTGGGGCTTATTGAGGATACATGCCTTGACTTCCGGAACCACATTGTCACCATTTGTAAGCAAGCAAATAGAACTCTAGGCTTCATCATGAGGACTGTCTCGCAATTTAAGGACATCGGCGTAGCCATCATGCTTTATAATGCATTTGTCCGTAGCAAACTTGAGTTTAGTGCGATAAGCTAGGATCCACGAGAGGCCAAATATGCACTACTTATCGAAATACTCCAGCGTAAATTTGCAAGGTACATTTATAAGCGTATGTACGGTTCTTTCCCATCCCTCTTTGTGTATGGTATGGTTGGATTGAACATACTAAGAGCTGAGGCGCAAACTACAATTGGCTATGTACTATTGCCTAATTTTGCGCAATAAAGTGAACAATCCAACCTTACTTAGTGATATGGGTATATATGTGCCGGACAACTATAATGTTATTGTCTAGTTGATCTGGTAAACATGTCAAAATCAATGTTGAAGTTGTAAAGAAATGGGCATTCAGAGTGAGGGTAGCGAGACGGATGGTAATATAAAAAAGAAGATCGGGAGATGTGGTGTAAAAAAGATTGAAGACAGAAAATTAGTAAATGATTTGCGATTAATCAGTGTTAAATGAAAACGAGGTTCTGTGTGTATACTTAGTAAGTACTTTTAAGAGGCTTTAAGTAATAAAGAAGCTATCTTAATATGAATACCTGACATATCATTGAATACGCCTCCGGAAAAGGAAAATCTAATAATTTGTCACGCGAGAATCGAACCCGCAACCATTGCGTCTCAGCCTCTATTAACCAACACGCCACGGAGGTCGTCGTACGAACGGTCGAACACGTGTATAACCATTCAAGCATTGCACCTTGTTAAATCAGCAAAACACAATTAAAATTCCACCGATAATGTAAATTGAAAACCATGGCACATTTCCACTTCACCGCACATATTAAATACAGCTGTGATTTGTTTCTGTGACGAATAACATGCAGGTCAAGTAGTTCTTCCACGTGATTTGACACGTGGCTGATGAAATGAAACAGTTTTGGCTATGTATTTGGTTGCTTATTGATTTGGTAAGTATTTCTAGTGCTTATATATATCACTGTGAATCGGAAATGAGAAGATACGTAGTAGAAATCGGGTCTCCAACATAGCCCAACGGATTAGCAAGTTGAAGTGGCAATAGGCAGGTCACGTAGATAAAAAATCAGATGGCCGATGAGTCCGAACATTTCTCGAATGGAGAACCACTGACTGGCAAGCGCAGTGTAGTTCCGCCAACTATATAGGCAAAGGACCTGGTGAATCTGCAGGTCAGCAGTGGAAACAGGCCGCTTCCAGCCGCAATACTTGGAGGTCCATGATAGATCCTATATGTTCAGCAGTGGATGTGCTACGGCTGAACTGATGATGATATTTAAAAACAGGTATGATACGCTTGTAAAGAGTAACACTGGCTTCACATTTAGACAAATCAAAAGATCGGACCTCTTCTGCCTTTTAACCTTGAAAAATCGTCATTCTTTTTTGGACATTGCAAGTTTCATAATGTCAGTCGTTTTTGGATAAAGCAAAGCACGCTCAGCTCTGCTTGACTTTTGTACCAAATCTTCTAGTAAATGTATTTTCTTTCCTTTTTTCTAAGCATGGCATGCATGGCAAGGCATGGCCTCAAATACAGTTATAACTCTATAGCGAAAGTATCCAAAAACATTTATTGCTACCCATAACCTACTTCAAACTTATATAAATGGTAACAGCCCACCTAAACTTAACTTCAGTGCAAAATAAATTTTATCAAAGATCCCGTACGGAATCTTCCGTCATAAAAATATACCTCACAGCCACACAATAATGTAATTTTATTGATAACCTATTTGCTGACGAAATTTACCTGGTGGCTTTAAACAGGTAGCTGGGAGTAAGATCAGCACATCTTGCGGTAAGTTCCAACATCCTTTATTCAGTTAACTTCAGTGTCAGGGTGGGATATAAATTCTTGGAGTTTTCTGAGGAATAAATCTTCTAACAAGTTCTATTGAACAATCGTCAACATTCTCAAGACAAAAAATAGTGGCTATGTATCAAATTTATAAGCTATATAAATTTATAATACATTTTTGAGTCATGTAGGAAAACTAATAGGCAGTTGTAGGCATTTCTTATCACAGGTAGAACAGGTAATAGAAATTACAAAATAATTTCAGAAAATTTCGCGATCAGAACACAATTTTATCAAGCGTTTTCACTTTAAATTGTACTCGTGTAAATACATAAAAGTTTAGTTAAAATTAAGCTGTCAATTTTTTATAACAAAAGTAACAAATAAAAATTGCGATTATGTTTTCTATATTTACCTATTACCATTTTAGAATGTGGCATCGAAGGTCAGAATCGACGGATAGTGGGAGGCACGACGGTGCAGCCACATCAGTATCCATGGATGGTGTCGCTGATGCTCGGCCCAAAGCTGCACTGTGGAGGAGCCATCATCACAGATCTGCATGTGCTCTCAGCTGGACATTGCATCACATTCGGGTGAGGATAAACAGATGATTTCTTATGGAGTCTGATAGGTGGCGCGTGGTTTGACTAAATAAATAATCAAAATAGAAACTCTGTTAAAAACAGTAACGAAACCAGCCAAATACAGACAGTATAACCACAAATACATTCCTTAGAACTTCATAGACGTACACTAGAACGAAAATACTTTTTTCCCGACCTTACATTCTATGAAAAGTCTATTATGTAGTATGATTTCAGTGTGCAATACCAGGACATCACAGTGTACATAGGAATGCACGATCGGATAGGGGGCAGCTACACAACTGCTAGAATCATCAAGGGGGTGAAACACCCTCACTTCACTTCAAACGCGGTGCGGGATATCAACGACATTGCCATACTCACGCTGGATAAGAAAATACATTTTGGTGATACGGTACGGCCAATCTGCTTACCGGAACCGAGTAAGTCGCCATTTATCTATTTTAGAAATCATAAGCGAAAGTATTTTTTTAAAAGGAATTCTCGAACAACCTATACAACTATTTCATGTCAGCCATAAAACGTCCACTGATGAACACAGGCCTCCCTCATGGATCTCCATGAGGGGTAGTTGCCATTCTCACCACGCTTGGCAGGCGGGTTGGTGAGCGCAGTATGGGATGTTGATATACGGATAGACGCTGCTGCCCATCTTCCGGAGGTATCCCTTAGCAGGCTCTTACTGCATCCATGGGCATGAAAGGAGGGGTATTATTCTACGTGGTGGTGGTGGTGGTGGTGGTGGTACAACTATTTATTCAAAATTAATTAACTAAACTGATTAAATAATTAAGTCTCTAATTTAATAATTATCGGTCAAAGAATTTGACAGCACTAAGAAACGTCCGTACAGCACGAGAGCTCGAGAAAGAAAGGGGCCTGGTTTTTTTTTTCGAAATGACAATATAAGTTATTGCAAGGCGCCCAGCCGCAAATGTCAGGTTGGGGCAACAAGCTCAAGGGCACCACTTAGGTTCGAACCACGGCTTGGACTGTTGCCAGATTTTTTTATGTACTGATGGTTAACGTCCAGGTGCAAAACTGCACCTTAAGACGGAACAGTGTATTCTTCGGCCCCGCCGGCGGGACCGGTTATTGAATATGTGCCTAACAGCTAATGTGGGACGGGTTGACGTCACCTCCGGGTTAGCGGCGGTGAGCTCGTCAACGGGCAAGCCGAGAACATGTCTCGGTCGACGGAGGAAAGAAGGGGCCTGGTCTATGGCGTTGCTCCTTTTATAGCCATGCCTTTTTCCAACCAATTCATCTACTAGCACTATATATGTATATCTTCTATAAAGGGTGATACAAACTTCCATAGAAGCTTAGGGTTTAAGTTTTTACATCGAGGACATACCCAATAGAGAGGAAATGTAATTTATTTTGTCTAAACAACAATTCCACCACAAATATTTCATAATTGCTCATTTCCATTTCAACACTCAGACATTTTCAGGTTTCGATTTCCGGAACGTCCCCCTAACAGTAGCCGGATGGGGTAAGACAAGACAAGGCGCTCTCACGTCATCTCGGTATCTTCTTGAGACGAAGGTGCAGATTGTGGACAGTCAGAGTTGTCAGAAGTCATCCATCTACAAGGATAACCTGGTTCCGGATACTATGATGTGCGCGTATAATTTGGGAAAGGACGCTTGCCAGGTACCTACCTCATCTCAGCTGTAGGCGGTAGTGGGACGAGACAGATTAAAAAAGCCTACCTATTTTAGGTGTTGTCACCATACTCACCACACTTGGCAGGTGGGTTGGTGCGCGCAGTACAGTGTGTTGATACACAGAAAGACGCACAGCTTTTATAAATATATACTTTAGGAGCTAGGATGTTTCACTCTTATAATTATTATGACTTATTTGTTTATTTTATTTATTGGACAACCAACAGCTACGCTAAAGGTATAAATGTGCAATAGCTAGGTATCTTATTTAAGCCTTGGGTCATCTAGGGTTAAACTAATAACAATACCCGGATCACCTCATTCCGCAGAATTCCAATCCAGCTGGACTGGAATGCTCTTGACAGCTGTCAAGGGCTGTCGTGCCACTGGAATAATGTGAAATAACACTGGAAGTACCAATCCCAGTTAGCGATCCAGCTCTGTCACTTATAATTGACGATTGATGTAACATCATAGGGATGTCTGAAATAACTTAGATCTTATGGTCCAGTCCTGGTCATAAGTCCTGGATTATGATGATGACTGATGTTAGACTCCCTCCAGTCTAGTAACTGAGTATTGTGAACGTCTGAGTTCCCGACCTCGTCATGATAATCATCTCAGCCGTAGAATGTTCACTGCTGGATATAGACCTCCCTCATGGATCCAAGTACTGGTCGTGAGAGTTTGTGGCCATACTCACCATGCTTGGCAAGCGGGTTGGCGAGCGCAGTACGGGATGTTGATACACGGAAAGACGCTGTTGCCCGTCTTCCAAAGGTATCCCTTGGCAGATTTACGGCCAAGAGAGGAGCGGAACACAACGGCTCCCGACCTCTTATGAGCCGATATTTTTAAGAAGAGAGTGAATAGGCATGTGCCAGGGAAGCTCGCTCTATCGTCTACTTTGTTATTGGCCAGGCAAGTAACAGTCATTTTTATTTTTATTTTTTGTACGACAAAATGACTAGACAAGCCGAAGGCCCACCTGATGTTAAGCGGTAACCTCTACCTATTACAACTGCAATACTGAGGTGATCACGTTCATGAAACACACGAAAGCTCCATAAGACCTGAATTGATAAGACAAGAGTTTTAAGGTTTCATGTGCCCGTTTCCCTGTCAATTGTGGCATGTCATTGTTATTCGTGACAACGTAAAATATGATTTGTATGGAAAATAATCTCATTGTTCTTATTGACACCAGACAGCGCTGTTTTGGGTCACTCTCACTAGATTCAGTCTACAGATTTAGCATAGATTTAGAGAGAGTTTTGACTGTGAGTAGGTCCTCTTTTTATAACAGCAACAAATTATGGGTTTAGTGAGAGTTATTACTGCAGCGTCCCGTACAGCATGATTACCAGTTGCTGACGCTGTATAAATCATCTATAATAGATGCAAAGGCCTTAAATTTTTTTTACTCTAAATAGAGCCTGTTTTGAAATAAATAAAAAAAAACTGTATCCATGTTTTGACTTCTTACAAATCTAAGTCTACATAAGTGATCGAATATCTATCAATACAGCATGTTTATTATAAAGCCTCCAATTTTTTATTAAATTTATAAACAGTTTTGTGTGGTTTAAAGTAGAGCATTACATACCTATAACAGTTGTTTCTCTATCTTTAATATCTTAATCAATTTTCAGGGTGACAGTGGTGGTCCTCTCTTTTCAACACACAAGAAAAGTAATAATAGAAAGTGGTATCAAATCGGTAAGAATCTGTACGACTTGGACGCTCCAAATCGATTATTTTATATATTTCATGATAGATGTCCCGGCAAACTTCGTATCGCGTCATGATCCTATACTCCAACTACCTCTCTACTACTTTTTTCTATACTAATAAGTGACGATACATGCCGAAGGCCCACCTGATGTTAAGAGGTAACCTCTAACTATAACATATGTATGCATTACCGCGGTAATCACATTCACTAGGCACGTGACCAACGCTGCAATTGCATTGTAACCCTGAGACATAGAGTTGTAAGGTCTTATGTGCCCGAAATTTCTACCTTACCCTTCAAACCGGAACACAGCAATTCGTATATTACTGCTTGGCGGCAGAAATAGGTACGGTGGTGGTACTTCCCCGGATGAACTCTTCACAAAAAGTTCTACTACTACTACTACTCTACAACGACTAACGACTACCACTCTACTAACTACTACAGCACGCTACATCTACAACTACTACTAACTACTACTAACTACTACTAACTACTACTACTGTTCTATTAGTACCTTCATCATCATCATCTCAACCGTAGGACGTCCACTGCTGGACACAAGCCTCCCCCATGGAGATCTATCTACAAACACTGATCATGAGAGGTTGTTGCCATACTTAGTAGGCGGATTGGTGAGCAGTACTCACGGGATGTTGATAGTGATTTACCCTACGGAAAGACGCTGCTGCCCATCTTCCGGACGTATCCTTCAGCAGACTCTTGCATCAACGGGTCTTACCCGTGGTAATCTGCCGAAGAGGAGGGGCAACATTCTACTGTCAGCACACAGAATAACAATTATGTGTAAGGGATAAATAAACTTTCAGTCATAATTTTTACAAGCTTTTATTTAGCTTGCCCTGTATGTATGTATGTTTGTAACTATGTTTGTTCGCGGAATCTTGCAACTCAATTTTGAAGCAGATATAAATAATAAATAAATAATGCTGGACAATTCACACAGCATCATCTAGATGATATTTTGATAGATATTTTTTATTATATATAGAAAAACACCCAGAACACCCTGAACAAATGCCGCTGCGCCACAGAGAATTTTGTATACATGTTTTCTTTGGATAATGCATGATCAGCAAAGAATAAAGAATCAGAAATAACGTCACTCTAAATCCAATATGGCAATATTGGATTTAGAGTGACGTTATTTCAATTCAATACCCAAGATGGCGGACTAGTTATTTTATTATTGCAATTTTACAATATAAATAAAAAATAAATTAAATAAACAATGCTGGACAAATCAGTAAAAAAAGCTTTTTAACAAACAAGTTTTTATTTAAAAGTAAAAATAATAAAATAAACATTTTCCATTAAAGTTTAATGTCAACTTAAAAAGTCTTTACTGTGATAAAAAAGTTTGTCGCGAGATTTACGCAGGTACTCGTATTTACATTGTTTAAAAAAAACAATTAGATCAAGTTACAGGTACACATGTTAATCTCGCGACAAGCTTTTTTAATCACATAAATTGTGTAAAGACGTTCTTAGTTGACACTAAACTTTAATGGAAAATGTTTATTTTATTATTTTTAGTAGGTACTTACGATTAAATAAAAGCTTGTTTGTTATTTTTTTTTTCCTTTTAATTTATTGGATATACAGAAGACCACCAAATTCCTAACCCAAAAAATAATATTTCTATCTCTAAGGCTACATGAGCTAAACAGATAGCGATATTCGGGCCGATTTTTTAACTGATTTTTTTAAGAATTTCTTTGTATTTTCTTTGAACTTATTTATTACAGGTATCGTTTCATGGGGCATTGACTGCGCTATGCCCGATTACCCAGGTAATAAAATACTAAGAGTTATATTATTAAATTGTAATTATGACTCCTTTTAGGGTTCCGTAGTAAAACAACAAACCCTAAATATTAAAGTTTTAAACCTTTATTATATAGCCCCTATAAAATGTAAACTACTAGCTTTAAAAACCTGAAAAAATCTTAAATGTAGTTATAACCTTGAACTTTCCAGAACAACACTAACGCTCACATAATTTTACCAAACATCAATTTGACCTGTTAATATGCTTTAGTAAACGTGATAAAACATACTCCAACTTCTAGCAACCAGATCTACGGTCAACTATGGAACCCTACACAGGGCGTGGCCCGACACGCACCTAGCCTAATTTTATATTATTTGGACGCTACAAACAGAAACAAAACAAAAACTTGTACAATGGGAACCAGATAGTTGATAAAATACATAAATGTATTACTCATTTTAGAACAGCAGTAAATAACTCATCATTTCAGCCGTAAAACGTCCACTACTGAACACGGGCCTCCCTCATGGATCTCCATGAGGGGTAGTTGCCATACTCACCACGCTTGGCAGGCGGGTTGGCGAGCGTAGTACGATATGTTGAGACAAAGGCGCTGCTATCCATCTTCAGGAGGTATCCCTTAGCAAATTTTTACTGCACGGGCAAGAGAGGAAGGGCACATTCTACTTCCGGCACCCCACGGCAAATTAAACTATTCCGCATACATACACTCACTAAAACGTTTTGAAATCCACAGGTGTTTATACCGTGGTTTCCAAGTACATTCCTTGGATACGGCAGCAAACAGAAAACGGCACTTATTGTGTGTGACGAGACATTTATTACAATAAACCTATTCTGCTTAACATACTTAAATAAAAATATTAAACTTAGCTTACAAAAATATTGTGTGGCTTATTTATCTTTCCCGCGAACTTTATACTACCTTAGAATCAACTATTCTGCTATTCTTCTACTGCAACTACCAACTTCTACTAATACTACTCTTCTAATTTAACTGACAACTACTACTACTGCTACTACACTACTAACGAATTCATCATCATCATCATTTCAGCCGTAAAAAGTCCACTACTGAACACAGGCCTCCCTCATGGATCTTCATGAGGGGTAGTTGCCATACTCACCACGCTTGGCAGGCGGGTTGGCGAGCGCAGTATGGGATTTTGATACACGGAAAGTCGCTGCTGCCCATCTTCCGGAGGTATCCCTTAGCAGGCTCTTACTGCATCCACTGGCATGAGAGGAGGGGTAACATTCTACTGCCGGCACCCCACGGCAACGAATTACGTGCACTAAACTTTAATATACAATTTTGGATCGGCAGATGCCGGCCAATGCAGCTGCTATACTCTATTTGTGGCGAGCGAGTTGCACATGCTGAGTAGTGGCATTTTTTGTCACCGTATTTTACTTAATCTTAATTAGTATTAGGAATATAATATTATGTTATCTCTGTGACAAAATAAACAAATTTTTATCTTTATCTTAACACGTGAAGGTTAAATAATTAATAATAATAATAATAATAATAATGGTACAAAAAGTTAACTTCATTACATAAGCAATTAGCAAAAAATTTAAATGACATTGTTTTAGGAAAACAAAACCTACCCGAATTTATAGCCACGGGTATTACCTATATGCTGCCCAAAACAAACCATTCAACACAACCTTTACAATACAGACCGATCACGTGCCTACCAACCATATACAAGATATTAACATCAGTCATTACTAGTAAGATCAGCATTCACATAGAACACAATCAAATTATATCCGAAGAACAGAAAGGATGTAGGCGAGGCCATATGGGATGCAAAGAACAGCTTATCATAGATTCAACAATTCACAAACATGCTTCCTCAAAAAATAGAAACTTACACTGCACTTATATTGACTATAAAAAAGCCTTCGATAGTATTCCACATAGCTGGCTGCTTCAAATCTTAGAAATATATAAAATAAATCCCACGATAATTACATGTCTTCGCAATATCATGCCCCTTTGGAAGACCACCCTCCAACTAAATAATCACAATAATACAGTAACTACCCGTACGATTGCCATCAAGAAAGGTATATACCAAGGAGACTCTTTAAGCCCCTTGTGGTTTTGTTTAGCCCTAAACCCCCTATCACACCTACTCAACAGCTGCAAAGTAGGATACAGTTTTAAAAACACCACAACTGATACACCGATTTCACATCTTATTTATATGGACGATATTAAATTATACTCAAGAACCGATAAAGATATGAAAAAACTAATAGATATAACAACAAAATTTAGTAGAGATATAAATATGGAATTTGGTATAGATAAATGTAAAACACTGCATATAATCAAAGGGAAAATCCAACCAGGCAATTACACAATAGATTCTAACGATACTATCACATCAATGGAAGCAAATGATCTTTATAAGTACCTAGGATACAAACAATTAAAAGGAATAGATCATACTGCAACTAAACAAACTTTATCTATTGAATATAAAAATCGAATTACTAAAATCTGTAAAACTCAACTCTCTGGGAAAAACCTTATCAAAGCTATAAATACTTATGCAATTCCTATTCTAACATATTCTTTCGGTATTTTAAAATGGACTAAAACAGATATTGAGAACATTGAAAGAACCACACGCACCACACTAACAAAACATAAACACTTACACCCTAAATCAGCTATAGAAAGACTCACTATCAAACGACAAAATGGAGGTAGAGGAATGATAGACATTCACCATCTCTGGCTAAAACAAGTACATAACTTACACACCTTCTTCCATACAAAATCCCAAACTAGTCACATACATAAAACAATAGTTGACAACGATATTCACTACACACCACTTAACCTAACTAGAGCATGCATACAGAAAACCTTATCACTGCCAACTTACAACTACAGAGGATAGAGAGTTGGAAGAAAAAAGTACTGCACGGACGTCATCCCCATGATATAGAACAAACACATATTGATAGTGAGGCATCAAATAAATGGTTAAAAATAGGTAGCCTATTCCCAGAGACAGAAGGATTTATAATAGCTATTCAAGATCAAATAATAAACACCAAGAACTATAGGAAATATATCATTAAAGATCCTTTAGCTTCAGACGACAAATGCCGCAGATGTCACGCTCAACCTGAAACCATACAACACATAACAGGAGCATGCGTAACACTGACACAGACAGATTACACACACAGACACAATCAAATAGCAAACATAATTCATCAAAGCTTAGCACACAAACACAACCTCATTCAAAATACTCATACCCCCTATTACAAATACACACCAAATAACATTTTAGAAAATACAACACACAAACTCTACTATGATCGTGCTATACTCACAGACCGCACCATACACTATAACAGACCAGACATAGTTTTGACAGATAAAATAAATAAGAACACCTTCCTCATTGACATTGCAGTGCCCAACACACACAACATACAGAAAACAATTACAGATAAAATTACAAAATACGTAGCCCTGAAAGACGAAATAATCAGAATATGGAGACAAAATAAAGTATATATTGTACCTATAGTGCTCTCTTCCACAGGAGTGATACCAAAACAGTTACATCGCAGCATAGAGATATTAGGATTAAACGCATTCATATACACAACTCTACAAAAAGCAGCCATTCTCAATACGTGTAGAATAGTCAGAAAATTCATGGAGATAGACCCATCATCCACACCAATAAATTGAAACACCCAAATATACGGCTGCATTTACTTGGTTTTTGTAACCCGTAATGCAGTTTATACCAGTCAGACGACTGAGAAAAAAAATGTCCCGATAATAATAATAATGCTGGACAAATCACACAGCATCATCTAGCCCCAAGCTAAGCAGAGCTTGTGTTATGGGTACTAGATGACTGATATACTTAATACATTATACTACATAGATAGATATTTTTATTACATATAGAAAAAACACCCAGAACACCCTGAACAAATATCTGCAGATCGTACAGACATTTGTCCCGAGGCGGGAATCGAACCCGCAACCCCTTGCGTCGCAGGCGGACCTTCGCCCGCTGCGCCACAGAGCTATTTACTCGTTAGGTTTCGCAATGTTCTTGATTAGCGTGACCAAGACCTAGGGATTATATCTAAAGAAGAAACAAACACATCTAATTTTTCCTTTTTATAGTGAGAGAAATGTAGAGAAACGGAGGAGGCCTTAGGAGGCGAAGACGGTATCGAGTATATCCACGTTATTTATGTATACGAGCCACATCAGGGCTCATATTAGAAATAAAAACAAATAATTCAGAAAAGGGTCGCCGTCATCGAAATCAATGTGGTGGATATAGAGGACTATACAGAGTGTATTAACCCGGAAAGGTGGGATTCAGCCCATGAAAACAAATGTTTTAGAAGGAAAAATAACGGAAATCGTATAACTTTCGTGGTCTTCTCTTGAATGAAAAACACTGAAACTTGAAAAGTCGTAGAACAAAAGTTGTTCCTTGGTATGGTCAGAATCACCCTCTCTCGGCTTAGTACACATGTTACACAAACACCCTATATAAAAGTGAAACAGTTTTAGCCGATGAAGTAAGATTTGCAGAGATATGCTAGAGATGAATAGAAAGAGAGATTAGTTATACATATACATATATTCATCATCATCATCTCTTTTTCTTTATAAAAAAACTTATCAACACATAAAATTTCTTTAGCAGGATTAAGGTTGCCACTTCTAATTTTTGCATGGCGTGCGTAAAATTTCCTATGGTTCATAAACTGCAACTGACAAGGGTTTTATCGCGTGGATAATTATAATTCTGTTGCTTTAGTACTAAATGCGGATTGCTAGCCGCAGGTATAGAAGGAGCGGAGTATAAGAGTTGTGCAGTCTTTATAATTTAATTAAACCATTTAAGATGGTTTTCCTACCGAGAGTGTTTTTAATTTACTTTGGAATCAGCCAGGTAAGTTCAGATTTTAAATTTCACGGTGCAGTAATTTTTCTTATCAGTGTTTTGTTTAAAATGATTGGTTGCAAATCGATTTGTGTTTTAGGTACTAGCGGAATTCGATTGCGGTGAGTAATGGACTTACGGATGACATTGACATCGGTATGGTGGTAGGAACGGTTTAACACCCTGAGACGATAATTATGTCGTTTTAGTTAATACCACGTCATCCAAAAATTTATGATCACCTGCAGCCCCCTAATATGCATAGCGCTGTCTGTCTGTCTGTCTGTCTGTGCATGAGACGATTACAACCGAACGCGTTGATCGATTTACATGAAACCATTTTTGTTAGCTGAGTCTTAATGAGAGAAGGGTACTGATTGATTTTGGTGACGCTAGGGTCACACGAGCCGGAGTTATTTTGACCTCAAAAGGTCACCAAAGGTCAAAAATGGCATCTTTCAGAAACCTTCGCCCCCTTTTCTGGTACCCCCGTACCAATGCTTCGCCCCCTAACATACTGCGACAAGGTACATATATTCATAAATTAATAATGCTAAGGCTGTTTTCCAGACGGTTGGTGCAGAGGCAACGGGCTTGCTCTCTCTGCTTCTGCTCTTGCTGCCTTGCACTGGAAAACGGCAGCTATAAATTAATCAACTTATGTAGCTCCACCATTTGTTAATTAATCAAAATAGGAATTAAAAAAAACAGTTAAATTTTTGATGCAAAAGCCATAGCTCATTTCAACAAAGTAATATTTTTATAGCTCTCTTGAATCAATTTGTTTAATTTTAGTTATGTTTCAAACTGTTTTTTAGCACTAAAAACACGAATGGTAGAGAGTAAATGACATCTCAGTAGACCTTAACGAACGGAGAGGAGTTACGAGTTGAATTGAAGGAGGAACATAGGTGGTTGTGGAATGATCTACATGGCCCCTGTTTTCCCGGAGACAACAGTATGAGGTCCTTTAAAGAAGGGCGTTTTAAAATTCTTAATGGATCGATAGCGCGATTGTGGCTCCTCTGGTATCCCAAGCGTCCATAGCCTTCGTTAATTATTCAACAAAAAACGGACATCCATGACCCTGATCATCGTGATGAGATGGAAGGTACAGCCATAAATGTATAGGTATACATCATAGCTCTCTTTCCTTATATTCACCCGTGAATTTCTAATATTGTTTAGTTTCGATGCTCATTTGCGGTCTTCATCAGTTTCATTCATTTGATCGTAATTTCTAGAATGCGGGAAGACACCAGACAATTTACTCGAGATGCGAATCGTGGGTGGGAGGCGAGCCACCCCCCACTCGTTCCCGTGGACTGTGGCGATACGGAAGAACGAACGCATGCACTGCGGAGGGGCTCTTATCACCACACTGCATGTGCTCAGTGCTGGACATTGCTTCAAGTGGTCAGTATGACGACCTTTTTGAACTAGTGGAATATAGTTCAAAATTATGGTTATGGATAGCTGGTTCTCCGGTAACACTCGTCTGTCGCTCTTTTGTCGCGGACGTTTAAGTTGTGGAACGAACCCCATGACGAAACTCAGAGGAAATCCTCACAGTTTCGACATGGGCTCCTTTCAAAAGTGGGCATTTTCCGTCCTCTCATCAGACTCGCCACTGGTGATCCAGGCCCATGGGTGACGTTGACCACTTTCCATCAAGAGATCCACCTGTTTTCCAGATATTAAAAAACAGTCTTCGTGAGTACTTACTTGAGTTTTTAAATCCTATTGCAGGGACGACATCAACTCGATGACGGTTCTCCTCGGCATAGACAACATTGAAAAGCTAGAAAATGTAGAGAAACGGAACATCACGAAGGCAGTGATCCACGAGGAGTTCACTTCCACCGCGGTCAGAGATGAGAACGACATTGCTGTGGCAACCCTCAGCGCGCCTGTCGCTTTCTCTGATACGATAATACCGATCTGTTTACCGGAGAAAGGTGTGTATGGAGTAGGGCTTTTTTATATAAAGGACAAAACTTCTAATCATTTTAGACCAAAGTCGTCAAACCCCTTCTATCTAAATCCTACAGGCAAGAGTGCATTTAAAAACAAAAATTTCTAAATCCTTCCAATATTTCAAGAATGAAGGAAATAGCTACAAATGTTGCTTAAAGTTACTCAACAATAAGTTACTCCGTTATGGACTTAGGTACAGACAGCGTCAAAGATAAGTATCCCGCTAGCACAAGACACCCAGTTTCAAATCCCTACATCGCAGCTGGAGGGAAACTTAATTGTGATGCTCACTGGAGGTACCTACTAACTATTTTGTCTATCATAAGGATGTGAGGATAACTTGCCTTAATTTCAACGTTTCATTATGTTTCAGGAGTGGAATTTGGGGGGAAATCCGGAATTATCGTAGGTTGGGGACGAATGGGTATAGACAAGTCTTCATCAAATGTGCTACTGAAAGCAACGCTCAAGATGCAGACCGATGAAGAGTGCATGGCATCAAAACTGGCTAAGCATTTGAAGCCGGATACCATGATGTGCGCATTTTGGAAGGGAAAGGATGGTTGTCAGGTTTGTTTTAGTGTTTTGCTTATTTTAGATGTATTCAAAATTTTAATTCAAAATTAAAAAAAAAAAACAAAATTCAATCAACTTATTTCCATAGTTTGCAACATAAACAGAATTGTTTACTGTTTGTAATTACAAAACATAGACACGAACAGAATTTATTTACAAAATTTGACACTTCGTAATTGTGTTTTACTTTTAGTCGCTAAAAGTCTTCGTAAAATGTATTATCTATGTTTTCAGGGAGACAGTGGTGGTCCACTGGTGTATTATGATGAAACTGGGCGTTACGTGCAAGCAGGTAAAATAACCTAAACAATTAAATAAGATGAACCCTAGAGCCTAGCCTACTTTAGACTACATATGTACTTTTCATGTCCTTATAAGGTATTATTACCTATAAAGGTAGGTTGAACTTCTACTTCGGTACCTAGGTACGTTTATTAGTTACTTGTGAACATGAACCCCATAAAAATGTGTAAATAACCCACCTTCATCCTTATCTATCCCACAATCTTATTTATAAGTTATATATAACACTCCACTTTGTAGGTACCTACATAAATTTGAATTATATGTTTTATTCCTAGGAGTCGTTTCGTGGGGTATTGGATGTGCAGATCCCAGGTATCCAGGTATGTATGTTTATGAATTTCTCTCAAAGGCGAACTGAGAAATGGGTAAAAGTCACAGATAATATAACACACTTCTAGTAGGTAGTTATATATCGTCTAAGAGGTAGGATATACCGCTGCCTCTTAGACGATATTAGCTATTCTATAGAATAGCCTCAGAATATGATGACCTTCGATTAATTTTATATTCATATTTTTATATAAGACAGAACATTACTTTTAGTTATTTGAACTAAAGTTTTACCATATCATTATTTTCAGGGGTCTACACCAAAGTGAGCAAATACATAGACTGGATTCAAGACCTATCAAAGAATGGGGAAACTTGTGCAAAATAAAGATTTGATACCTACCTTGCTAAGTCTTTTTATGTTTTGTTTTAAACAGTTTGAACCAACCCAACTATCTCTATTAACACCTGTAGCCTTCTTATCATATGTAGGTAACTATATATTTCTAGGTTTATCATAAAGTTCTTTCCCAGCAGTGCCAGCCCGTAGGACGTCTACTGCCGGACAAAGGCCTCCCTTAAACGAAGTGTTAGGTACATACTCTTTGGCCTCCTTCATGGATCATTATAACAATCCCTCAACCATCATGGCAACAACCCCTCGTGATCAGTACCTATGTACGTACTAACGTACGTACTACGTTGTTGCCATGATATGAGACACAAAAAAACGGATTTTGACCCTTGGGGGCCGTCTCCACGGGCGAGAGAACCGCGACGAGTCCGCGCTTTTATCGTCTGGTAATCTCCACAAACGAGCGATTACTCCGCCAGCGTATCGTCGCGAATCGTAACGGAATCGCCGCGTGTCCGCAACGACTCGTAACGGAATCGCCACGTTTCTTTGACGACGCGTTGTGCTAGCGCCACGTTTCGCGGTGAGCGCGCGGCGAGCGCTCGACAGGCTCGTCGCTATGCGATGTAATGACGTTTCGCGCGCACTCAACCACTCGTCGCATCGCCGCCGCCGCGATATCATCGCCGTGTGGTGACACATGCTAAGAGAGTGTATCGAAATACGTGGCACGACGATAACATCGCCGCGATTCTCTCGCTCGTGGAGACGGCCCCTTGGCGGATTCTTACTGCATCCACGGGCAGAGTGGAGGGGCAACAATCTAGGTACTGCTGGCACCTCACGGTACACAGAACCTAGCTAAAATTTACTTCGAGATTTGGGCTTTTTAACAAAAATTAGATAATTAAATAGGGTCAGCCCAAGCTTACCGGAAATAATCAGCCGGCCAATAGTTTGGTATAACTTATGATTATGCTGATTTGATACTTAGCTTATTATGTCCACACCGACTTACCTAATAAGCCAAGTATGATTTTACTAAAACGTCAATTGCTGTAATTTGTGCTAAGTATTAGGTATTTGTTTTATGTTTTCACTTTCATAATAGGTAAGTACAAGTTTATAATAGCTGCTGGTTGTTCAAATAAATAAATAGGGCCCTAAAGGTATGGTAAATGAAGTACCTAATTACCTACTTAGATATCATTCTCAATTGGTTTATTTTATGAAAAGGAGCAGGCTGGGTAAATGGCGGGAGAAGCATGAGAGTGTTAAACTGAGGGTCAACAGAACTAAAACCGAGCACTTGAACTACGACTTCCGTTTCTGTTCTTGCGTGGTAGGTAGGTACATTTACCTAATATTTCCCATGATTGCCTTAACCCGTGATGCGCGCTAAGCCTTGACCTACAAGATTAGGTAATGTTTACCAGCTTTTACCAGAAAATCATTACATAAAAAAATAAGAAGTTTGCCAGGACAGTACATGACTGTATAGTCCAGTCACGTCCAGTCCAGTCCAGGCTAGCCAAGGCCAGGCCAGGCCAGGCCAGGCCAGTCCAGTCCAGTCCAGTCCAGTCCAGTCCAGTCCAGTCCAGTTCAGTCCAGCCCAGCCCAGCCCAGTCCAGCCCAGCCCAGCCCAGCCCAGCCCAGACCAGCCCAGCCCAGACCAGCCCAGCGCAGCACAGCGCAGCGCAGCGCAGCCCAGCCCAGGAGCCCAGCCCAGCCCAGCCCAGTCCAGTCCATCCAAAGTAAACAAGTATACAAAATTTTAGCTCAATCGGTTGAAGCTATCTGCTGCAAAATTGTGTTGCAAGATTCCGCGAACAAACATTTGCTTGTAAAAAATAAAATGACGTCACTCTGAATCCAACATGGCGGAACACCCAAGATGGCGGACTACTTACTTTTAATCTACTCCTATAATATGGGTATCAAATGAAAGGACTTGCTGAGAATAATTTAAAAAAATGAAATGACGTCATTCTGAATCTAACATGGCGGAACACCCAGGACTGGACTGGACTGGACTGGACTGGACTGGACTCGACTCGACTCGACTCGACTGGACTCGACTGGACTCGACTGGAATCTACTGGACTCGACTCGACTCGACTCGACTTGACTCGACTCGACTCGACTCGACTCAACTCGACTTGACTCGACCCGACTCGACTTGACTCGACCCGACTCGACCCGACTCGACCCGACTCGACCCGACTCGACCCGACTCGACCCGACTCGACTTGACTCGACCCGACTCGACTGGACTGGACTGGACTGCACTGCACTGCACTGCACTGCACTGCACTGCACTGCTGTCCTGGCGAGCTACTTATTTTTTTAATGTAATTAATATGGATATCAAATGAAAGGGCTTGCTGTGAATAATGTAAAAAATTATATGGCTTCACTCTGAATCCAACATGGCGGAACACTCAAGATGGCGGACAAGTTATTTTTAATGGACTCCTACAATATGGGTATCAAATGAAAGGGCTTGCTGAAAATAGTTCGAAAATGAAGTGACGATACTCTGAATCCAATATGGCGGAACATCCAAGATGGCGGACTAGTTATTCTTACTCAATGCACTCCTTTAATATGGGTATCAAATGAAAGGCCTTGCTGAGAGTTACTAGAAAAATTAAATGACATTACTCGAAATCCAACATGACGGTATACCTACTCAAGATATGGCGGACTAGTTATTCTTAATGCACTCTTACAATATGGGTATCAAATGAAAGGCCTTGCTGAGAGTTACTTGAAAAATTATATGACATCACTCTCAATCCAACATGGCGGTCACGAGATGAACAGATCAGAAACCAACTGTCCAGTGATAACTAAAAAGTAAGAAATAAATTTAAAGTACAAAAAAACTTTTTAGCAAACAAGCTTTTGTTTAAACGTACCTACCCACTAAAAATAATAAAATAAACATTTTCCATTAAAGTTTAATGTCAACTTAAAACGTGGTTTACACAATATATGTAATAAAAAGCTTGTCGCGAGAGTTAAGCAGGTACTCGTATTTACATTGTTTGAAAAAAAAAAATCAATTGGATCAAGTTACAGGCACACAGGTTAACCTCGCGACAAGCTTTTTTATTACATATATTGTGTAAAGACGTTTAAAGTTGACATTTTTCAAAATCATCGAAAGTGTACAAAATCTACATAAGTTCCGCTATCAGACAAGAGATGGCGCTGTCGAGGTTCTCCAACAAATATAAACCGCTTTTATCATATATTATAGGTATTGTATGATGGCACGGAACCCTCGGTGCGCGAGTTCAACTCGCTCTTGCCCGGTTTTATTTATTTTGAATTTTGTAGGTTTATTAGAATACCTTGCATGGCACTTGCTACAGTTGCTACTTTACCTTGGCAATTAATTTCATGGTTTCATTCACAGGCTATTTCATTAAAATTTTGACATACATGACGTAGACAGACGGTGATTTAGCTATGGAACTATAAGGCCGAATTAAAAAGAAAAAACAACCATGCTATGTTTAGTAAACACGTATTTACATTGAGTTTAAGATAATGCGTCTCTTTCTATCTTGAATCATTTTCAGTTCGACCACACGCTACAACATGCTACTCTTCTAACTGACGTCCTATGTGCTTTGTATTTAGCCGGGTTATATTTTCCTTTGTTTGATTGACTGACAGCGAGACGAGACGAGGATTGTTGTCTTCTTTCGAAATAATCTGTGTTCGAAATCCAGGAGATCATGGCTATAGTAAATTAATTTTAAATGTTGAGTGCTCAATTAATTTGTTAGCTATAAGTTATAGGATTCCGTGTCATGATAAGTTAATTTATTAAAAATGCCCAGCATGAGGAAGTATCGACGTGACACCAGTGAAGTCAGCTGTTGTTTAAAATATGTTATTTTCAGTGTAAATGTTTTGTTCTGGGTAAGTTATCGATACGTATATTGAGGCACAGTTCATCTTCTTTTATAAATACTAGGTAGTATTTATTAGGCAAGGAAATCCAAGCTTGAAGTCAAGGCTATATACCCAATGAAAGCCACCTCCATTGTGAGGTACCTAAACTTTTACTGAATCGTCCTACTAAAAAATCAAGGCTCGAAGAACTTTATATCAAATTAGACAGATTTAGATTTTAATAGCTAGTAGATTCCAGCAATCTAGCCATCAGTGAATTATTATTTTGAAACTAGACAAGAAATGTAATTGTACCTACTTACAAATCCCAATTGGGTCCAGTGCTACATGTACAACTAAATACAACTAAGAAGTTGTAGATGTTTTAATATATCAAATAATAATAATAATATAAGTTACATAACTTAAATCAAATAGCCTTAATAACTTAATGGTTCCTTTTTTATCTGTTGGATTTATCTTTGAACTGTGTTTGTTCATCAAGCTGATTTTCTTTCAGTTTCTTGGACTTATTGTGCTAGCTGTTGGAATATGGGCATGGATGGAAAAGGACACCTTTAACAACCTCTCACAACTTACAAACATAGCACTTGATCCAGCATTTATATTAATATGTGTGGGTGAGTTACATTATCAATCATATACCAATTGTATTCTACCTCTAAAATATATGGTTGGAAATTATTGCTGCATGAGGCGTTCCATAGTATATCCCACAATGCCATATTCAAAGGCCTAAAAAATCTAAATATTGAAGAAAGCTGCATAAATTTAATTCAAAATGTATATGATAATAGCACAGCCTCAATAAAACTACAATCACCTGGACCAGCTTTTAAAATAGCCAAAGGAGTCGAACAGGGAGACCCGCTTTCTACGAAAGTCTTCACCCTTGAAGAAGTGTTCCGAAAGCTGGCAGCTGGAGTGAGAAGGGAGTAGACGTCTCCAGAAAGAGGTTAACGAAACTTAGTTTTGCCAACGACATTGTCCTCTGCTAAGCTGAAATAGAACTGGGCTGGCCACATCTGCCGCATGCCGAGTCAGCTGTGGGCAAAGGTAGTCACGGAGTGGTGGCCTGACTGGAGACAATGCAGCAGATGGAGGGACGAACTCGATCTGTACATCGTTGACTGGAGGGAAGCAGCTCAGGATCGGGATATATGAAGGGAATTGGGGGAGGCCTTTGCCGAGCAGTGAGACCCAAATGGTTAATAATAATAATAAAAGATATTTTAGTGTGTAAAAATGCAAATATAAACCAGTATTAGAGTAATTCTTCGGGTCTCATTGCTTATCTGAAATCTAATGTGTTCTAGTAGAACTACAACTCTATTAAATGTTTCTATAAGTTGATTTACTGATGATTATGAATTATCCCAATTTAATACATATTTTTAATCTTCATACACCATCCTACAGTTACCAGCTCATTTCAACAGTTATGTACCATGTTACATAAAATACCTGCTAACTAACTCAAATTTATTACAATATTTACCATGATTCCTTTATTGGATGCCCTCTTATAAATAAATGAGAGTGCTTATTACAAAAGCATTAAAAACAGGCGGCAGTATGCAGCTCATACTGCATCCGTCAACCCACCTGCCAAGTGCGGCAAGTATGTCAGCAACCCTCTCATGATCTTGGAGGTCCCTGAGGTAAAGCAGTTCTATGGCATGATGGCATATGGCATTCTTATGATATTGAGTAGAATTACATAATTAATGCAATAAAGATTAGAACATTAATTCAATGTAAGCTGTGATTATAGTGATCTTTTATTTCCAGGTGCAATTACATTCATAATTGGTTTTACCGGCTGTGTTGGAGCACTGCGAGAGAACACCTGTTTATTGGCATGTGTAAGTATAATATATCACCACTAACTAGCATTAAACTGAATAAAATGTTTGCCTATGTGCTAAATCTGGAGAACATCTATATTATGTGCAATATATGAACTTGACATAGGTATAATATAAAAAATGGTATATATGCAATGGGATATGGGACAACTGAAAGATGAAGTGTTGTTAATATCAGAAGAATCGGAATCACAAAATTTTGATCACAATCTGTGGGGCAGTAGAATGTTCCCTGTCCCTGTAGATGCAGTGAGAATCTGCCTAGGGATACTTCCGGAAGATGGGCAGCAGCGCCTTTCCGTGAATCCACATCCCGTACTGTGCTCGCCTACCCGCCTGCCAAGCGTGGCGAGTATGGCGAGAACCTCCTCATGGCCTTGGAGATCCATGAGGTAGGCTTATGTCTAGCTGTGGATGAGGACAACACTCCTGAGGCTGAGATGATGAACCCAACCTAGAATCACAGCCTTGGGGCTTTGTGGGAATCTTGACGGCACTTGGCCCTCTCAAATGGCACGTACAGTCATGCCCTTCATCTATGACCTCAGCATTATGTTCAGCGACTTTCATGGAATGCACAATACCCCCCAACCCGGGGTGTCAGTGGAGATCTGTAGTATCAGAATTAATTAAATGGTGAAATTAGGCGGTGGATGATGATGGTGATAAAGCTAGAATATAAATATATTCTATTCCATACAAATAGCTAACGCTATAAAATATTTTTTTTTAATCTTTTTTTTGAGTAAATAATCTTCTTTTGGAATTGAAATAGCGTTTTTGATATCGACAAAATTAAAATCATGTTTTTCTAATTGTAATAATCTAACTCAAGGTTCTTCAAGCTATGATGCATGTAATGTGTGAATTATCGTTTAATTTTCAACCTGATGTTTATCTGTGACCCTGAGATGTTTTGTAGTTTTTCTTTGTTTTAATTTGTAGGTAAAGGTAAAGTAATTTATGTAGTACGTAGTTAGTAAGTTAGGTATGTAGTTAGTAAAGTAAGTTTAAAGTACTGTAAGTTATGATTTTGCTTGTAATAAATCACAAATTGCTATGGGCTGCCGGCAGTACTTAGAATGTCTCTTGCCCGTGTAGCAACTCCTTACTGCATCCGGACAAGAGAGGAGGGGCAACATACTACTCTACCTCTGGAAGATGGGCGGCAGCCAAAGACATTTCTACTGTCTTTGGCGGCAGCGTATTTCCGTGTATGAACAACCCGTACTACGCTTGCCTACTCGCCTGCCAAGCATGGGACGAGTGAGTATTGGTACCTCATGATCATCGTCCTCTCCTCAGGGAACTAGATTACCACAGTACCATCAGTGGTACTATCTAATGGTACCACGGCGACCGAACGCTCCTGGAGGATATGGAGTTAAAAACAATATACGTAGGTGCCTTGAAGCTGAAATGATCAAAGTTTTAATTTAACGTAAAATAAGGGTTTCTTGCCGTGGGGTGCCGGCAGTAGAATGATACCCCTCCTCTCATGCCCATGGATGCAGTAAGAGCCTGCTAAGGGATACCTCCGGAAGAGGGGCAGCAGCGTCTATCCGTGTATCAACATCCCATACTGCGCTCACCAAGCCGCCTGCCAAGCGTGGTGAGAATGGCAACTACCCCTCATGGAGATCCATGAGGGAGGCCTGTGTTCATCAGTGGACATTTTATGGCTGAAATTATGATGATGAAGGGTTTCTTGTACTATCTACGCAACCCCAAAAAAGATACGGCCGTCTATGCTGCAAAAAAGGTATGTTCCGACACTCTAAAGTGAATCAAAATGTATAGGGTACATTCCGTTGACCTGGAACCATTCTAATACTATTCTAATAGGAATAATAGCTTATGTATTATGGTTAGAATACGCTCAAATTACAAATAATTAAGGTACTACTTATTATGTATGGGGCATTCATCTGTCACCGTGCCTTTAAATTGATAATGTTTGTTCCAGTATGCTGTGTTCCTGGCTCTACTTCTTCTGGCTGAAATGACAACAGGAATATTATTCTTTGTCTTCAAAGACTGGGTATGCCATCTCACAGATTTAATTCAGTTTCATTTAGTATTTACGGGGATTACTCACGTATTATAATGTCCAAGCTTACTCCAAGAAGATGATTTGAAGATGATTTTCTTGAAAAATCTAGATTCAGATTTATTTATTGCATACATATACATTATTACATTGTTTAAGCTTAGGTGGTAATTAGCTTAGAGGTAAGTACATGTACCTACCCTGTAAGGGCGCAGGTCTAACGATTATTATTTGTCTTGTCTTTTTATTTTATGGCTTTTTGTGTTTGGTTTTACACAATTCCACCAGTGTTCATTTGTCATTCCCTTTTCAATTATTATTATATAAGGTAGGTACCTAGTTATCATCATCATCATCATCATCATTTCAGCCGTAAAACGTCCACTACTGAACTAAAGCCTCCCTCATGGATCTCCATGAGGAGTAGTTGCCATACTCACCACGCTTGGCAGGCGGGTTGGTGAGCGCAGTACGGGATGTTGATATACGAAAAGACGCTGCTGCCCATCTTCCCGAGGTGTCCCTTAGCAGGCTCTTACTGCATCCACGGGTAGGAGAGGAGGGGTAACATTCTACTGCCGGCACCCCACGGCAACCTAGTTATATTATCTATTTATTGTTTCACACATAAGTCGGGTAATATAGGCAATGTCAGTTACAAGAATCAAAACAATTGCCATAATAACTTTGTGGTTAGGTACATATGTCCAACTCATTTTACTCAGTCACTCGCAGTAACTCGAGTAGGAACAACTGCTTGATGAAAGTTGCATTCTAGCATTATGTATTCCTTTGTTTTTTGTTATCTTTTAATTATGTATATATTTTTTTATTATGTTAAAATCTCCAGTTATTATCACATGCATAAGTTTATCGAGGAAGGTAAAAAATGTTTCTATGCCGCGGTTAGGTCTGTAAATATTAACTAATAATGTTTTTTTGTGGTAATAGTTCGACTGCACAACACTCCACAATATATCTATCTCTATCTAAACTTGTCGGAATAAGCTTCGACGTTAGGTATAACTAGCCTAGGTACGGGGGTACCAGAAAAGGGGGCGAAGGCCTCAAAAGGTCGCCAAAGGTCGAAAATAGCATTTTTGGGTTTTTGGACGTTTTCGGCCATTTGAAGACTTATTTTTTTGTGTGACCTTTTGAGGTCACAATAACTCCGGTCCCTGTGACCCTAGCGTCACCAAAATCAATCAGTACCCTTCTCTCAATTAGACGGTGCTAACAAAAGAGGTTTCATGTAAATCGGTCAACGCGTTCGGTTGTAATCGTCCCATGCACAAGATAGACTACGCACTACGTAGTATAGTAACGCTAGTATGCGCTATGCACTACGTAGTAACACGTGGTAACACTACGTGAGTAATCCTCGCATTTTACTAAACGGATGGTTTGCCTCACGTTCATTTTGAAAGTGAAATAATAATTAAATGTTTGCTTAGTTTGTGCTTAGTCTGGGGGCTCAGTCGTGCCCCCTCCGCCAAGACGAGTCAAGCTAAGCGCAACCTACCATTTCTCGAATTGCTTCGTCGTTTTTTCGAACTCTATGAGGGTTCAAAACTTGGGTAAACGGTAGACGAAAACTTGGGTTTGGATTATACCACATCAGTATTAAATCAATAATCTGGTAACCCATATTACAAGCTCTGCCTACCAGTGCTGTATGAAATATGCAGCATGATTTTGATTTATTGAAAATTCTTACGGCAGCTATAAATCTATGCTTATAGGCGTTATTCAAATTTACAGATAAAACTCCGAGCGACCAATGGGTTCCAGACATTCATCACACACTATAGAGAAGATCCAGACCAGCAAAACTTGATAGATTGGATCCAAGAAGATTGGGTTAGTACTTAGTAGTAATTTGCTTATAATTTTGATATATTTTATCCATAATAGATCTCGGGGTCATTATTTCAGCCTGCTGTTCACTTCCACTGCTAGACAATAGGCCTCCCTCGTGGATCTGCAAGATCAAGTGGTTTGCCGTGGGGTGCCGGCAGTAGAATGTCACCCCTCCTCTCCTGCCCGTGGATGCAGTAAGAATCTGCTAAGGGATATCTCCGGAAGATGGGCAGCAGCGTCTTTCCGTGTAAGAACATCCCGAACTGCGCTCACCAACCCGCCTGCCATGCGTGGTGAGTATGGCAACAACCCCTCATGCACTTGGATCTCTAAGTCAATGAGGGAGGTCTATGTCCAGCAGTGGATATCTTACGGCTGTAATGATGAAGTGGTTTTTTAGGCAAATTGAGTATACTCAGCACTGAACTGAGTAAACCAGTCTTGTCAGGAATGGTTTTCAGTATATCCCAGGGCTCGCACTTAGATATTAGTCGAAGGTTATAAATGTTAGATACAATGATATATACCACTTGACCAGATAGCCCACTTAGTGCCATTAACTCCAATGATTTCGCCCCGTTATCGGAGTAAATTTGAAACTTTCATCTAGTGACATCGTGTCAAACACTAGGCACTTATAAACTGTGGAGGGTTATAATAAATTAAATATTTTTCTCAGAAATTAGCCGTTGGGTGCCGGCTGTAGAATGTTGCCTCTCCTCTTTGTTCGTGAATGGAGTAAAAATCTGCCAAGATCGGCAGCAGCGTCTTTCCTTGTATCTTTTTTGTATCAACAACCCGTACTGCGCCCGCCAACCCGCCTGCCAAGAATGGTATGTATGGAAACATCTCATGATTAGTACTTGGAGATTAACGAGGGAGGCCTATGTTCAGAGAGATCAATTATTGCGATCTCATCATCATCATTTCAGCCGCAGGACACTGCTGGACAAGGGCCTCCCTCTCGGATCACTACGTACTGATCATGAGGGGCTGTTGCCATGCTCGCCACGCTTAGCAGGTGGGTTGGCGAGCGCAGGTTGTTGATACACGGAAAGAAGCTGCTGCCCATCTTCCAGAGGTATCCCTTAGCAGATTACTGCATCCACGGGTAAGAGCGAGGGGCAACATTCTACTGCTACCCCACAGCGTATAGTGTATATCTATATCTTTTATTTTTTATGTCATTTGTTATGAGTGTTACAAATAAATGTTTTATCTATCTATCTACTCTAGAGCGATATCCAGCTTATATAAATTTGACCATACCTTCCAGCTCCAATGCTGCGGCGTGGAAGGGCCTAAGGACTGGGACCGCAACGCTTACTTCAACTGTTCGAGCGGCGCCGTGGGGTCTAGGGAGGCCTGCGGAGTGCCTTTCAGCTGCTGCCGGAACAAGCCGCAGGATATCATCAGGAACAAGCAGTGCGGATACGACGTTAGGAAACCTACTTACGTAAGTTACCTTTCAGTCGCCTGCCCAACGTTACCTATCTATTGAGATATCTTCCGGATATAGGATAGCTGGATATGCTACCGAACAGTCACACTGAATCAACAACCAACTGAGGCAGCCACACTCTAGTCTCGGTATTCCTTGAGGTGCATTTTACACGCCCGTAGTCATACCAAAACCTGTCACCGGTTTTAAGCCTGTATTACACTACACGGTATTCAGGGCCCGGTAGTTAGGGCGCCCTAATCGCCCTAACTACCAAGCAAGGCTTGCCGGGTCCGACCGGTCGCCCTAGTTAGGGTCCCTTACGCTCTAACTCTTATTACACCACTCTTAGTTAGGGTAAGGGTCCCTGAATACCGTGTAATGTAATACAGGCTTTAGTGTGACTGCGACCACACATTGAAAAAGAACGAAAGAGAAATGCCCGGTTAAATATGTTCTATCCTTCTCTATCGTAATGAGATCTAACGTTTTGTGACATTTGACAATCACAGACCTCAAGCTATGAGGCGTTTTCGTAAAAAATAAAAACATTAAACATAGTTCAGTACAGTCTTATAGGTTAGGTGGCTAGTGTTCTTATTCTGTAAAGCAGAGTTTATACGATGCCTGTAATGCTGGCGCCATTAGAAATGGACGGGCGCTCTATTCTCGGCGAGAATAGAGCGCCCGTCCATTTCTAATGGCGCCATCTCGCCAGCGTTGGCAGCCAGCGCTGGCTTGGCTTGAAAAACTGTTTACGCAAGGCAAATAACAAGCCAGTGAGACTGGCAGCCAGTTGATGGCCTCGTGTAAACAAGGTGTTAGTCAAACACAATTTACAATAACATGACAGTTATAACTTTTCTCTTACTCAGCGAGCTAGCGCCATTAAGTACTTTTTTCTTTTTGCTGTAAACAGCAAATTCACACGCGAAAGTCCTCATTGAATTTTACCCAAGACTGTACAGTTAATGGAATGTTGTAATAGTAGATTGTTATACAAGGAGCTAAAATGACCCATTGTATACGAGGTAGTTTTACTGCCGAGCTTTAGCCAGGCTGTAAATAGATACCGAGTTTTAATGGGTTTTTAACGCCGTGTGTTACGCTTGACTTTTCACTACGATTGCAAGAAAATAAAATAATCCATTACAATGAAATAGTTTATTTTATTAAAAATTAAATGTACAATTTGTACAATTATTTTATGAAATAGTAATAAGTCGAGTCTTTATTCATGATTATTCTACATAAGACTAAATACTTTTTTGTTTTTGTAGGCTCATTGTCATTGGATAGACAAAAAATTAAATTAAAAACCTTTTTCCCCTAGAGGAAGAAATGCTATTTTTTCTTCGCCCTGGTACGCCACAATAATGGTCTTTTTAAGCGTGCTCAAAAAGACCCATTTAGAGAGACCATTATTGTGGAGTGAAAACATTTGTTAATCATCATCATCATTTCAGCCGTAACACGTCCACTACTGAACATATGCCTCCCTCGTGGATATCCATGAGGGGTAGTTGCCATTCTCACCACGCTTGGCAGGCGTGTTGGCGAGCGCAGTATGGGATGTTGTTACACGGAAAGACGCTGCTGCCCATCTTCCGGAGGTATCCCTTAGCAGGCTCTTACTGCATCCACGGGCATGAGAGGAGGGGTAACATTACTGCCGGCACCCTACGGCGAAAAAAAAAAGAAAGAAGTGTTTGTAATGTAAACTAAATGCAGCAACTAACCGAGCGGGTGATCCACGAGCGGGGCTGCCTAGCGGCGGGCGAGGATTGGCTGCAGCGCCACTTCGCGCCGGCGGCCGCGCTCATCCTTGGGCCCCTATCCCTTAAGGTTCAATTTACAACGCCCGTAAAATGGATGTAGTAGATATCGGTATTTTTAGATTGTAGTAGTAGAATAGCAACTCTATGAGACTTTACGCACTATAGATTACGTCTGCACTGACAAAACCTTTACGCTTATAGTGTCACGTTGGCGAGTAGCAAAGTGAAACAAACGCATTAAAAAAAACCGCGAGACTTTTGTGCCTCCTCTAGCAAGGCTAGTGTTAGCTAAGGCTTTATTTACAACATTGAATATATTTATTAGATGTCTCTATGTTTTGATTGAAGCAAAATAATAACAACTCTGTGTGATTTAACTTTTGTTGTACAGTATAATTAGTTACGAGAATCTCATTTCCTTTGGGTTATTGCCTAAGTTAACTTTCGTTGAACGGTTTAATTAGTTACGAGTATTTTCATATTCACATTATTAAGACCATGAAAGTAATCTAGCTAATATGCTGCTACCAGATAATATTGTATGGATGGACAAATAATACCAACACAGAACGGGTGTTCTACGTAATTTGTCCTATCTGTAGACTATAATAATTTAATTGACCCACCCACTTAGGTCTAGATTGGAGTGGAACGATTCGAATCCCGATTAAA
The DNA here is from genome assembly GCA_963082625.1 of Pasiphila rectangulata. Lineage (NCBI taxonomy): Eukaryota > Metazoa > Arthropoda > Insecta > Lepidoptera > Geometridae > Pasiphila > Pasiphila rectangulata. The sequence goes on from OY720244.1 coordinate 15,045,989, forward strand.
TTGTTTTTACTCTATTTCAATTATTGCGTAAGTAAAAGCATGAGTTGCTATTTTTTCTATAACATTAGTGTATTGATTTTCTGCTTGTCTTAGGCCGTGTTCCCATTACGCTCACAGTAAGGTAACTGTTGGCCTCTATAGTTATCTATATGTTTTAAATGGAATTGTCCATACGCAGTTTGCGGTGGATGTATTAGGCTGCGGTCTCTGAGTCAGCGGGCAGAACGTTCGGCGCTAGAGCGGCGTAGTGTTGTGTTTATGAAAAATCATCACACACAATGTCTATGTTCTAATGTCTAGAGCGCGACAGCATCACGACTCTATCAAAGGAAACGTGCGGCTGCCGTCTCAGACGATATCGGGGTACGAAGATTGGTTAGGGGTGCTGGGGTTGGGCAGTCAGTCATCAGTGCGGCAAAGATTGACACTGTCTGTCAATCTTGTTGCTGTTGTCCGTCGTCACTTGCACAAAATAGTATTTTGACACAGAAACGTTTATTATGGCTATTCAAAATTGCCCTGTTATATGGGACTCGCGGTTTCCTGATTATTCAAATAAAGTCGAAAAAGGAATGCATGGGAAGAGATAAAATAAATCTTTGACTTTCATTATAGTGAGAGACAAAGACAAAGGGGCACAAAGGGGCACAGCCAGCGACATAATCGCCACTGTATCGATTCGAGCGCGCGTCAGCATCGCGACAGCGTCGCTACAAAAAGGGCACGAGTGAAGTTTCTAAATATTTTGATAAGTCGCGACGTGGTCGCCTCGGTCAAAGAATTAAACGACTTCTTGACCGCACCCTTATAGTCAGTCAGCGGAGTCAGCCGCTCACAATGAGCCCAATGTGGACACGGCCGTATTTAGTATTGTCACCGTACTTGTAGTTTTAATTCACGTATTATTTTCGTTTTGTTCTAGACTTATGATATTGCTAAGATAATATTTGACAAAGGCTGCTTAGAGGCTGCCGAGGAATGGTTTGACCACAACCTGTTGATTGTAGCTACGTCTGCTGTTTGTACCGCTTTTGCACAAGTAAGTTTGGTTTTTTAGATTGCACTTTATACTTCAGCAACAATTCAATGTGTACAAAATGTCAACAGACTGCCAGTACTTAACCTAAATTATCTCTATTATCATATAATTTTTTATACAGAATTTTTATTTCTTTTATTTTTGACCACTCCCATCAAAAAATCAATGCTTACAAATATAGCAAATTTTAAGTGTTGCAGTTGGTTTTGCATTATGTATACCTACTACGTTTACGAGATATTTACCCTGATTTGAGTCTTTTTGAGTTTCCCGATATTTCAGCGCAAGAGCCAGTTATTGATCTTCCTCTCTTCCCCAGATACTCGGTATATGCTTTGCCCAGAACCTTCGCGCGGACATTTTCGCGCAGAAGGCCAAATGGCACTGACAATCAGCCTCTCCTGCCGCCGTGTGAGTCAGTCGCACCCGCGACCCTGCGTTACACCCGACACCGCTAAGCGTTTGTACCTTGCTTTCTTGCATTAACTAATACTGGGTTCCTTTTCTCACTTGCGGCTAAGTCAGCTGCAGATGTATGACCTGTTCCTATCACTGACTCAAAGCCGACTATGGCTCAGCGCAGACAGAACGGGGCGCGACGGAGAGGATTTGATTGACGCACTTGAAAATAAACCTTAAAGTTATTAAAATAAAGTGCAAAACGCCGCGCGGGGATTCCCGCGTATCTTCAAGGACGCGCGAGCATTATTTTGTCAGGTTCAAGCATTTATGCACTTTATTGTAATAATTTTAAAGTTTATTTTCAAGTGCGTTAATTAAATCCTCTCCGCTGCGCTCCGTTCTGTCTGCGCTCCGTTCTGTCTGCGCTGACCCTAAGCTGAGAGGATGGTATAGGTGCTGGGCGATTCTAATCCCTTTAACATCGTCCCAGGCACTGCATAGTTCCGTACAGCATGAGTACCAGTTGCTGATACTGTATAAATCATCCTTATTGTAACTATTCCGGCCTTTCTCTTCTGTAAACTTTCGTGATTACACACATTATTAGTAAACGTGTAACCGGGTATTTATCGCGTGAATTACCTTTATTAATTGCTGACTTTTGAACGGATTGTACCAGCCTTGGTTCCCGATATAATGTGTTTTGATCGCTAAGGTGTAAAGTTACAACTTCCCTTTATCTCTTATTCAGTATATTTGTGGTAAATTATCAGTTTTTCAAAACTACCTTCTTCCCGTGATGCATATCTTAGGTATGTGATAATAACATACCTAAGATATTCATTTTCACAAAAGTTGAGCCTTTTGCTCTGAAATAGTTGTAAAACTTATGTTTAAAAAAAAAATTAAATCTATAAAATTATAAGCTTGCCACATTTTTAAGACTGGGTTTATTTGTATAAACATTTAAATCGTTTTTCCTACACTGTAATCATCAATCAATAAGATAAGATCACTATTATTTTTCTGTATTCTGATCCTGTCTTTAGAATCTCACTTTTTAGGTATCTGGTAAAACTGCCGTAGTCGGCATGAACTGTAATCCCATGTACGAATGTTTTACCTAGTTTATTATTAACACCTTCATTAATTTATACGAGTATTATTAATAATATCGACGACGTGTATGCAAGATTGACTTCCAGTTTCCTATCGCATACAAATACTATGCAAATACCATGTTACAAAATGAGCCGTTTTCAATAACAAAAAGTATTTCCTACAGAACCTAATAGATGGAGCTAGCGAGCGGAGCCAGCAAGGAAACGATAGTTCTGTAATTGTAAATTGTGTTTTCCAACAATTAACTAACACTAACGCCATCTAGAAGGTTCTGCGGAACTATTCGTCTGATCTTTTTTTTATAAAAACGCTTCAAAGTTCAATATAAAACTTTTTAAGTAATAGGAGCTATTGCAAATGTGTGTGTTGTTACGTGTGCTATTAATTGATAGTTGATATTATATGTGCATTGTAAAAATGGACGTATATCCATGAAAAGGATTCATACTACAACTTTGCCCAAAATGATAATCAATACCAAAAATACTGTAACGAGCTGGGGGTTCGGGATTAAATAATGTAGTCCAATTTTACCAAAATTAACACTTTTGCCGTGGGGTGCCGGCACTAGAATGTTACCCCTCTTCTCATGCCCGTGGATGCAGTAAGAGCCTGCTAAGAGATACCTCCGGAAGATGGGCAGCAGCGTCTCTCCGTGTAACAACATTCCGTACTTCGCTCGCCAACCCGCTTGCCAAGCGTGGTGAGTATGGCAACTACGTCATGGATGTCCATGAAGGAGGCCTGTGTTTAGTAGTGGACGTTTTACGGCTGAAATAATGATGAATGAGCACTTTAATCACAGATCACACCTTATATATGAACCTCTCGGCAGATTCTCACTAGAACACTTTGTCACTGAACAACACTGATCGCCACTATAACACTTGTTCACTATTCACTGAACACTATAGCACTTGTACATAATCATTGTATTCACTTTGAAGTCACTCGGATATATCGCACTGTTCACTTCCATAGCCAAATAAAGACTGTCCGCTCGGCAAACACGCTCACGTATTTATATCGCATATAAAGAAGATTCCAGTCGCCGAAGTTTCTAGATTTACACACAATAGAGACAAGTAAATAAAGACAAGTAAACAACTTTTTTACAACTTTATTTACAACCCGCACTATTGTTTCAAAACCGGTTTGTCTAGAAACTTCACGTGATTGTGTCGAAAACAATAGGGAGTGACCTTTGTACTCTTTCAGCCGCTCGCACACCGGTCCTTTCTGGCTGGATCTTTCGCTAACTTACTACATAGTAAGCTTTTGCGCACGGCGCAACAATACGCTAATGTTATAATGAGTAATTTTATATTATCACGAAAACAGTCATAGCAAAATGTTAAAGCAAAGTGTATTTATCTGCTAAAGGTACTATGCCACTTATTTCTAAAAGTTTTTGTGTCAACTGTTTTCGAGTTGTTTCCTTCTCATGAATGTACGTCTAAATAACGCTTGATCTGTAAACCTCATCTCATTCTATCCCCTGAATCTCTTGTATTCTGAATCACCTCTCCCTGTGGCGTTTCCCAAACATTTCTTCTTTGCATTTGTGAATGTTGAGCATCATTGCCCTATTGAAGTACCTACATTACTGTTAGTGTAAAGTTTATCGAATGTTGACGTAATGTAAGAATTCTCTGAAGTAGAGTTGACCTCAGTAACCTAGGCTTAACAAAACCAATGAAAGTTATTTTACGGGCGATATAGAATTAATCACAACTACCAAATTCATGTCTCCAGGAAATTAAAAACCTTTTCAAAAAACTACGATTCTAATGGGGTTCGAACCCATGTCGGTCAAATCGATACTTGACCCTTTCTTATGCCGGAAGTGCTAACCTAGCATGCTACGGAACATTGATGGGTTGAGTAGAATTGTTGAGAATATCATTGCACCAAATAAATTACGTGGGTTCGGACCCCACCGGAATCGAAAGTTTTTGGTAAGGTTTTTCATTTCCTTTTAATATTCTGACCAAAATTACAAAAAAATGCATGTCGGCCAATCCTATTAATGTCTATGGATCTAGCGAATTGATATTACAGTGCAGGCCCACAGATATAATGCTAATGCTCTCGTAAATTTATGAAAACTTGGTATGTACTTCACTGAATACACACTTTCATACCTAAAAACTAAATGTTGGGGCCAACTCCACTAACTAGAGATATAATGTGTTCAATCGCCGATTAGCCTTAACGGGAGCTGTGAGATGAATAAAATAATAGTTATCGCATAAAGTATTTAATACGATATTTAAATATAAAGTGAGTAAGTGCGCAAGTTTAAATGTTATTCTTTTCAATCAGATGTACGCTCAGACTGATATTCAAACTAATATTTTTTTATTTCTTTTTGTTGGTAGTAAGAGTAGCAAGATTTTATTAGCACGACTTTAAGCGCATTTGGGTCGCGTACGCAGCAGGAGAATAATGGTTGACAATTTATATGTAAGTAAGCTATAGTAGAAGTGAAACATGCAATCAAAATGTTTAACTTTACCTACTGTTACGGCTACAGAGTCACTGACCGCCATGTCAAAAATCTTAAATGCTTATTCGTCGTTTGATTGCATGTTTCATTGCTATAAATAAAACTAGACCTAAAAAATTAAAAATAAACTATAGCTTATACTTTATATGTTATAGAATCTAGCATAATTTCATTAACAAATAATCGACAACTGAAAAGCAAGGATACACGTAAAGGTGTGTATTCTTGCTGTTAGCTCCCATAGCTACAGTATGAACATTTCTGTATGTATTGGTTAGCTAATCGGTCGTTTTATTGTTGTTGAACTTGTGCCTTACTAGTGTTCATTTGATCAGCGTAGGATAATACTTATTTGATAGCAGATCTTGTTTAATGATGATTATCACTACAAAAAATCAGTTTTCCATTTTGCTATTAACATTATACATAGTTATTGATATTCTACTAAGATAGGTATAATGTAATTTTTAAGAAGTTTGTAAACGTTTTGTAACTAATGCTTATTTATATTAATAAGAAACATATTTTAAGAATACTCAGCAGATAATATCTACTAATAAGAAAATTTAAACGTGCTTTTTGAATACATTTATGGACCACATTTATGTGTTATTATGACTTACATTTTTTGCCCAAAACATCTCAGGTTTACCGAGTATTGTTAAAAAAATACTTTAAAAGAGCCTTTGTATACTACTTACTATCGTTTTTGAATATTTTTCTGAAATGTATAATACTCGATTGATCGTTACAATTTTAACTTAATTTGAATTTATATTTTGTATTATTGAGTTATAATTAGATAGTTTAAGAAATAATGCATTTTATAATCTGCTTTGGTGGTTGTTTAGGTATTGCCTACATTAAGATTATGGCTCAACTACTCGTATGTTGAACCTAAAGTTGTGCAGTTAACAGTATTGAAACAAAGTTTTATCTTAGTTGAAATAGTTATTTTATTTGTGACACACACAGTGATAACGGACGCATTTTGATGTTTTTGTCGAATCGCACATTTTATTTTAAACGATAATATAAATTTACGTATCGGATAAAAGCTGAAGATTACCCAAATGTAATAATTTAAAATTAACATAAAATATGTGCACAAATACTATATAAAACGTGTGCTAAATTATAACGTATCTCATTCAGTTGTTAATTAGGAGTAGGTAATTAAGATAGCTTCTGATAATGCTACATGCGCGCAGATTGCTATCATTCATAATAACACTGCCTTGAAACATGGTATTATAAATTATAACACACGATCTCGAACATAACATTTTACCATATTATGACATTAATAACTATGTCATATATGTAGCTGTAGGTCTACCATGAGTTATCACGATCTATAGTCGCTAGCGACTAGTTAAATAAATATGAAAACTGACAGCGCCTCCAGCGGATAGTTTGGTACTAATTAAAATACGCTGTAAAATAAACTACAGCGACTGTAGTTTGTGCTTCTTTTGTTTAGAATTTGGTACCGTGGCGTGTGGGTTACAAATCTGACAGATGTCATAGTAACGTACTATTACTACTGTAGTAACGGCAGGCGATCTAACAGTGACAACTCACGGTAGACACACTGATTATGTAGATAAAATTGATATCAGATTTGTATTTAGATTTTGATGTAGAAAAATTATGTATTGAGAATTGTTATTTATAGAATATATTAAGGCTATATTTATTAGTTTAGATATTTTTATTTATACATAATGCCAATAAACTAATTATATACATAACATTTGAGCATTTTATTTCGTGTCCATCTCTGAAGGAGAGAATTTATTAATACCTAATCAATTAATCTAGTTTACGTGACGTGAAAGCGGAACATACATACATACACACTTTCCCTTTTATATATTAGTAGGAATATTCACCAAGAGCAATGTTAGTTACTCTTAAGGCTGAACGAGTCGCCCATCTTTCCATACAAACGTGGAAGGGTAACTACATTTAGGCTGCGCCCACTGACGACTTTGCCTCCGCGACTTGTTGAGCCTTAAGATAGTGTAAGAGGAAAGTAAAACAAATATGGAAAACCATTTTTTTGTCATATAAAAAATATAATAAAATAAAACTTTTTATTTATAATTGGGCGGGTCACGTTGCCCGGATGCATCCTCAGCGATGGGCTAAGATTGCCACAGATTGGAGCCCTGAAGAAACACTACGGCGAGGCAGGCCGAAAAAGCGCTGGCGCGATGACCCAAACGGGTTCTATGGGAGCTGGCGGGAGATTGCACTGGACAGGGACAAATGGAGGGAAACGGGGAGGCCTTTGCCCAGCAGTGGTAGGTATAATCAGTTAGATAGTTGAGCTTAATTTAGTAACAGTCTTGTATTTTCTGTATTTTTTCTTAGATTAGGTACGTGAAACCTGGTTAACCCATTCAGTGCCGTGCCCGCCCATCGGCGGGTGAAACTTTAACTGACACGCCAAGGCCGCCTATGGGCGGCGGTTGGATTTCAAACTCCTAAGATATCAGCCAAAAACCTTTTTCAGAAAAGGAATATTTTGTGAAATGATTTGTTTTACTGAAATTGATCTGTAACCAAAATGGCCTGCTGATATCTAAGGTTTTGGAAAAAGAAAATTTCGACCTTTCATACCGAGCCCGCTCATAAGCGGGCAAAATGCTTGCTCAGGATTCACAAACCTTTTGCGAAATTTTTATAAGAGAACTATTTAATAATTTATTAATAATCGGTTTCAGAAAAATATGAGATCCCAACCAATCATCTGTAAAAGCATGTCTAGTCTCTCTCGTTTGTAATATTTCTTCCCAAAAAGTAGTGAGACCTATGTACCTTAAAATATATTTTGCATTTCTCATGCTCGGAAAGTACGTTTAAAGTTAATGAAAACAAAAGTTATATTTCAGTAAAAGTTTTATTTATTAAAAACTTGCAAGTTGAAATTATCTATTTAAATACGAAGTTGCATGAAATGAGTAAGCAATAGGTACGTTAATTTATTTATACTATTGAACACGATCTTTTTGTATCGAAACTTTTTTAAGAACAAAGTAACTCAACCAATAAAATTAAAAAACCTTATAACTCACTTGTGAATAATAGCAATGAAAAAGTCACAGTTTGATTACAGGTGTCATTATGTGCCTAATTGCGGTAAAATAGAGTCATTTTATGAGCAGTAATATAATCAACTAAATGTTTTACAAAATTTGTAACATGACTTAAAACTTTTTTTTGTTTTTTTTTTACTAAATTAGGGTTAAACTAAATAAATTTAAGCTAAGCATTTTAAATATTCAATGATAAAAAAAAATAAGTGATAGGATGCCACTTTTCTGTGGTATACTACCAGTCAGATTTTGTTTTAATCATTCGTTTTGTTTTAAAGGTGGGAAAGCAGCTATTCGATCTTTAGTTGTTTACTATTTTTTTTTATGTGTCCATGCTATTTTAAGCCACATCAACCATATGTACAAGGACATACGGTACTTTGTAGGCATTTTTGTGGCTAGTTAAAAAATAGCAATAGGATGCGCTGATGCATCTCGTTCTTTGCGTTTTCTTTAAACTCACTTCACTTCTGTTATGCTAATTTTGAAAACATAAAAATGTAATTTTAAATAAATTTTCATAGTGTAACTACCTATTTTTAACTAATTTAATGCAGTGAAAAGGTTGAAGACACCTGGATGTATATAAATGTAAGCTTCTTAAAGACATTTTAGATTTCTTTACATAAATATTAGCTTAATTATATCTGGTACACAGGTTTATATGATTTTCCTTCATCTTAGATCAATTAACTGAAAGTTATGAGTTACCTTCATGCTCCATTACTAATTCAGCTACAAACCAATAAAACTGTCACAATTTCGCTACAAATACACGCTTTTCACACGGTACAGTGGGCGGGCAAGAATACTTAATCGAGATGCCGGGACCGCCGATGGGCGGGCTGTATATCACAGTATGGCGGCATCTGGGTAAAGTCGCTACTTTTCAGGAAGGCAGTGAATGGGTTAAGTGAGACATCAAGGGACCTGCAAATTTGTCTCACTTAATAGAGGTATTCCACTTACGTCTCAGATATCCAGGTATATATAAATATCTGTCTCAGTTACAGAGGGTTCCATTAATAGAGGTCAGAATTACATGAAGATTTATATTTACAAGATTTACATGAAATCTTTTTTGTTAGCACCGCAGCTTAATGTGAGAAGGTGACTGATTGATTTTGGTGACCCTAGGTTCACAGGGACCGGAGTTATTGTGACCTCAAAAGGTCACCAAAAAATAAAAGTCTTCAAATGGCCGAAAACGTCCAAAAACTCAGAAATGCCATTTTTGACCTTGGTGACTTTTTGAGGCCTTTGCCCCCTTTTCTGGTACCCCCGTACGAATGCTTGTTTTTTTTACTTATAATGGAAAATAGCTATTGTATCTACTGCACTGTAATGTAATAGCCTACTGGCGGCAAATTTGTAAATCCGCCACTGTCTCAAGTACCTACCTACCTTAACTCCTACTAGCCGTGGGGTGCCGGCAGTAGAATGTTGCCCCTCCTCTTGCCCGTGGGTGCAGTAAGAATCTGCCAAGGGTTACCTCCGGAAGATGGGCAGCTGCGCCTTCCCGTGTATGAACATCCCGTACTGCGCTCGCCAACTCGCATGCCAAGTGAGTAATGCAACAGCCCCCTCATGAGCTGTAAGTACCTACTTGCAGATCCATGGGGGAGGCCTATCTCCAGCAGTGGACGTCCCATGGCTAAGATGACCTACCGTAAAAAAACCCAAAATAAACTTCCACTCCGGCCGTTTTCGCAACTGAGATTCGTAACTGGTTGCGAAAAAGGAATTTAAACTCTTTCTTACACAGGAAAAACCTAAGTCCCTCTGTAGGCCTCGCTGTTGTCCACTATAGGCTGATGATGATGGGAGGATCACAGTAAGTGTGACTGTGAGTATTATTTACAAAGAAAAAAATATAAATTGTCTATGAAATCATAATATCGAACTCAAAGCAGCATCCTATAGGGTTCATGTAAAATTATATTTCCTGTAAAACGTATTGCTTAAAACTCTATACATCTAGAAAAACCTGCAACATGGCAGCGTGGTGCGTGGCAGTGTGTTAACCGCCTAACAATGTCCCAGATGCTTGCATGACGGGAGGTAAGGTCTTGAAAATTGCGCTTAATAATGTTATACTTTGTAAAGATTTTAAATAAATAAATAATTGATTGATTGATGAATTCAAGTTGCTGACGATGTATAAATCATTTTTCGGTTTAAAGAAATGTATTAATACTCATAAAGAACAATAGGTTCACTTAAAATGAGCATACAACTATACAAAAATACGTATTACTAAGAATCAAGAATCAAAAGAATCAAGAATCAAAAAATACTTTATTCAGTGCGGCCGCATGGACCTTATTGACGCGTCACAAATTACAAAATAAAACAACACAAATAAATAGAATAAAGCACATAATTGAATCTGTTCACTTCAGATGACACGCGAGTTAGGAAAAGAAGTGAACAGAAGAACCTAACTCGGTCGTTATAGTCATCATTTAACAATTTTATTTTGTCTTATGTTACGTTTGACGGAGTTGGAGCAGATTCCGTCCCAAGTGGTTTTGTCCTCTAGGTAATCTGGTATTTTATAATAAGCTTTATTGCACAGATTGCGTTTAATAATGTTTTTGAATTTATTCAATGATAACTTCTGCAACTCACTTGGGAGTTTGTTGTAGAAGCGTATACATTGCCCTTTAAAAGATATTTTCACCTTATGGAGCCTAGTAGTGGGCACAGCGAGTTTATTCTTATTTCTTGTATTTACATTGTGATTGTCGCTGTTTTTCTTAAAGGCATTACGATCTTATAGTAGACAAACATTTACAAATACAAACTATTTAAAAGTAAAAAGTAGTGTTACAACAATGACCCCAGAAAAGGTGCGTTAATGCGGGTAGGCGCACGGATCGGCCGGCTGCAGAGCGTAGCGCTGTGATAGCGATAGCGCTTAGAACTTACAGACACGGCAATATTAATAAGAGATTAATATTTATATTTCTTTCTTGTATATTTTAATATATAAATGTTATAATTTCACATATATATTTATATACTTATAAACATTTTCTTACATTTAAATTGAGATGCTTGTTTAGCAGCGTGACGGTTATTATGTATAAAATATTATTCGTATATATTATCATAAATATAACTTTTGAGTTTAGATTTAAATAATGGTATACTAGTGGAACCCTTTACTTCATCAGGAAGGCTGTTAAATATTTTTGAAGCATCATTTAAAATACTTCTTTTACCAAGCTTTGTTCTTGGTGAACAAATGGTGAGTTTGTTTGTGTTTCTTAGGCTGTGTGTATGAACGTTTGGTAAGTACGATATGCGTGTGGATGTGGCCTAGTAAGATCTTTTTTACTAATAAACTGATATTTTGTGTATAGAGTTGCTTGATGTTGAATAATTTGGTTTTCTTATATAGAGGTAATGTTGGGGTGTGAGTTAGTTTGTCATATTTAAACAGTATCTTTATTACCTTGTTATGAATAATTTTTAGGTTGTAAATATTTATATGAAACGCCAAATTACTTTCATCATCATCATTTTAGCCATTAAAACGTCCACTACTGTGCACAGGCCTCCCTATACCTTCCTACCTACTCAGTCACGTACCTACTCAACAGCACTGCCGTTCACTAACTAAAAAGCCGCTACTCCAAACGACTTTTACCGATTTGGATGGTTCCAAATTCTTTATCTCTCTGTCTTACAACCGTCCTTAAATAACAAATAGTTGCCTAGAGAATGCTTTAGCATTAAGTCCTCCTTACACAATTGTTATGTGTTAAAGTGTTAAATAAATAAATAGTTGCATATATATAGATATAGGTAAACACCTTGTCTGCAGTTAAGTGACGAAGTATACCACGATTCCTCAGCTTGAAAGATAACTTCTTTCAGCCACACTGTTTCAACATACGTTAAGCTACCTTAACTGCCCAGTGCGACGATAATCTTTTGTTCTCCTCCTTAACTTACGTAGCGTTATCTGATACGTTTTGGCTTTAAAAGTGTTAAGCACCTTTAACGTGTTTTTAGATAAGGACTGTCCCTGGGTTATGATGTAAACTTTCTAGCAATAAAACAGTTCTAAGAAAGAAAATACATATATATCTCAAAAGCCGTTAACCTCCCTTAACGTTGTAGTAAGTACCTAGCCATGTATCTTTATTTAATTTTGAAAAATGCTTAGCTATAATCGCAGCTAAACCTTAGCTATAAGACAGTTTAATAATAATAATATAATCTTTATTTCAGTCTCCAAAGAAAGCATAGAAAAAGTAACTTATCTAAGGACCATATAATAAATACCTTAGAGACGTAACATACATCAATGACGCTCGCACTTCATTCAGTTAATTTCGCGAGTGAGCTAGGCGAGGTGGGATCCCTGACTTATTTCATTAAGTCTGGCAAGGTCTGGGACGGTGGACGTTGAATATCACTGCGCGTTCCCGCCAATATAAAACATTACACAAAATGAATGTACCCCTAGGACCCATAATAAAGTGCTACTTATTTATATCACGTGGTCGTAATCGCGAAAATAGCGCACTTTATTAATAGTGGTGCGTTCGACACGGACCCCACGTATCCGGCGTAAACAGCGATAAGTCCGACAGATATTGTGCATTACTTTCTATTAGGAGCCCGCCGCAAATGGACCGTGACACCGAATCGTTACTTAGACCGTCTGGTCGCTATGTTTGTGACTTTTCTTTGGTTTTCGTAGAGTAAACTAAGAATCGGTTTCAGTATTGTGGACTTGAGAATTTACTTTAAATGAGGGAACTGCTAAAAGTTAGCAGTTTTTTCCTACCACCACCATACATATTTCTGCCGTCAAGCAGTAATATCTGCATTGTTGTGTTCAGATTTCAAAAATAAACTCTTAAATCGCTCAATTAGGACACAGATCAAGAACAATATATACAGTCTGTGTTCTGCTTTGACTACAAATTGGTCTTGTAGGTACCTAATTGGCTACGATCGATTCGGAAACATGCTTGGCCTAGCACTGTTCCTGTAGCTAATCTTACCTAGCTTAGTTAATTATGGGAATTGGTTGACTTCGGTGGTCGATTTTCTTTATTATAATTTAGACGTGAGTATGATTAATCTAAATCTAGACTTTTTTATATTATAGTAACAGTGAAGGGCACTTAATTGTATAAACAGAAACATACTTATTACATTTTTAATATTTGGATTCCACCGAAATCAATCTCAGCATAATTGAATAAAACTATGATAATTGTTGAAATTTTTAGTATTTTATCAAGAAACATGTAATCATTCCGCAGATCATAATTTTGAGAGAGTGAGATGTTATAAGCTGTAAGACGAGCGAACGGGCCACCTATAGGAAAGTGGTCACCGTCGCCCATGGACATCTGTATCACCAGAGGCGACGCTGATGCCCTGCCGGCTTTTGAGGAAGGCCTTTTGAAGGACCACATTTCGAAGCTCCGGGGGAATACCAAAGATGGGAGTTTGTTCCACAACTTAATCGTCCGCGGCAAAAAAGAGCGATCTTAATTTAGCAATAATAAGTTACATGTGTTTTACGATTCCGGTGGGATACAAACCCACGTCTGTGAAATGGATCCTTGACGCTTCCTAAAGCCGGAAGTGCTTTAACCACTAAGCTACAGAACCCGTGTCGGGTACCGCTGAAATACTTATGGTTTAAGACATTTATTTCTCTAAAAGAATAAAATTCACTTACAAGAGAAATACAGGTAACCTTAAATTTAATTGTCTAGCTAACCTAATACTTAATAAGGTGATTTCGGTTGAGCACCGATTAGAGTGCCATCTACAGTTAAGGTAAGGTAGGTTCTCCTGTTCATTGCCTGAAGTTGCATTCAGTAGCAATGACTAGAGAGGTCGCTATAGCTTATTCAATAGTTTGTAAATTTTATAACAACACTTAGGTAGAACATTTCAAGGACATTTCAAGTGGACGTCATACGGCTGAGATGATGATGATGATTTGTTAAGACTATGGTCACTATCTATAATATTTTACTTTAGTACTACTTCCCTATTTAAACCTATTTCCCTCATTTAAAGTAAATTCTCAAGTCCACAATGTGAAGCAAGTTATCTTTTATGATATGGTGATTTTCTATGTAAGGAAGAGATGTGGGAAGAACTAATTAAAATTTCACAACCTTCAATCTCAAATATTATATATACAGCAACACTACTCACTCTTTGAATATGTACAAACACAGGGAAATAAAGCAATTGTATAAAGTACATACATATTTGTAATAGCCTGTTTCAGGTGACACGCGTATTAAGAAAAGAAACAGTAAGACATTCTTACTAAGAACCTAAAACGTTCGTTGTAGTCACAATTTTAAATTTTAAGTCTAATATTCTATTCCAGCAATCTTTTCTTAAGGCTAGGGTACTTACAGATTTATTACTAAATCTTTATAATAACTATGACACTTTTGTATTCTAATTACTAAACTTTAAAGCATCTAGATTCAAGAGAACACAGAGGTAATTTGGGTCTAGGATCATCTTACCTAAATTTAAGATTCTCACTTCTAAGATTAGTTATATTAATTTTGGTTTGGCACTTATCTTTTCAATCTGGTGGTTTGAAGGCAACTCTGCCTTTCGCAAAACTTTTCATTCCCTACTATCCCGCGCAAAACACTGCGTTCCCATTCATTATTTTCATCATTTCAGCCGTTAAACGTCCACTATGAATACAGGCCTCCCTCATGGATCTCCATGAGGGGTAGTTGCCATACTCACCACGCTTGGCAGGTGGGTTGGTGAACGCAGTACGGGATGTTGATACACGGAAAGACGCTGCTGCCCATATTCCGGAGGTATTCCTTATCCTCTCTTCATCCACGGGCAAGAGAGTAGGGCAAACATACTACTGCCGGCCACCTACAGCAAAAAAGAAGCCCAGTGTTACGTCCATTCATTCATAAAACACGTCTTACCGCTAACTTCAGCATTTTATGTTACCCGAATACCGACCAATCATCTAAAACGCCCGACCCGAAGACAGCTTTGTACAACAAATTAATAGCAGATTGCCCTAATAGCTCGGCGGCAAATGTCCGCTTCACAACACGACGTTGATTTATGTCGTCGCCTGTCCTCAATCTTTGTACCCTTTGACGGTTCAGTTCAAACCTCAAGCCGTAAGAGCTCGTTCCCACTAGTCGGGTATCGGGCCGACAAAATATCGGGCGTCAAGCCCGGCAAATTTTCGGGTGTCGGGCCCGGCACATATTCGGGTGTTCTGGTGCTAAGCATTCAAAGTGATTAATCGAGGCGGCATAAAGCCGATCTCGATTATGCGACAGCTTTATTTGTATGTTATCCGCCATTTTGTGGTAGCTGCCATCTTGATTTACAATAATGATTCTGAGCACACATTATTGTATTTTCATCAGATCTAAGGTGAGTACCAAATTTCAGATTAATCGGTCAACAGGAAGGAGGTAAAATTTTACTTACTAAAGAAGATGGACGAGCTTCCATTTACATTTATGGGCCATGGTTGTACAGAAGTGATATTTGAGCGATCTTATAGAGAAAAAATAGTGATATCATAATATAAAATTATTTAAATAATAAAGCCTCGAAAACAATATAAAAACCACAGCATATCAAAGAATATTCAGAGCGTGGCTGCCACGCACCTGGCCCAATTAAATTAGTGTAAGTCTCTATTATGTACTCATCATGGCCCAAAATCGGCAGTCCTTTTACTCACACAGATCAAGCTAAAAAAACCGTTTATAAAAACGGATCTAACGTCCGACATAGTGGGAACCAGCTGTCGAACCGTAACGTAATCACTATTCATTATTCTGCAACCTCGCTCTGAAAATTCTTTGATATGCTGTGGTTTTTGTTCGAAACCCACAAAAAGATATTTATAGCGGCGTGATTCAGGTTTTGTCATTTTCGGCTCAAAAGGTTACGAAAAGTTTTGAGGACAATGCTTTATCAGCAAGAAAGCCTTCTGGGATATTTTTCTTGTCACCGATTTTATTGGAAAAAGGAAGCTCTTTCCAATAAATCTGATTCCATGTCCGATGAAAAATAAAAAAAAATGGCCTTTCACATCTAAATAGGTTCGTTACAGGTGATTCGTTCAGCGTCAGCCGCTTTTATAGTCAAGTCTACGTCAGTAACCCCCTTAGGTACTAAATACATGCTGATTAAACTAATCAGCACCTAATTAACAGATTTAATGACAGTTTGTATGAAAATATGTGAAAAAACCACTGAGTAACTGTCGATCAATTTAATCTGCGTTTATGAGTACCTAAAGATACTAAGATACAAAGTACCTGAGTGTTTATTCAAAAGAGTACAAAAGCTATTCAGAAATGTTTATTACAAAAGAAGTCAAAACGCATTTAAATTAAATCGTTCCAGAAAACGTTTTTTGTCCAAGGTAGAAAGAAACCTATACTATGACGTACGGGACCTGCAGTGTCATTATTATGATTGGTAGGCTTTTTAGCTAATTAGTATTAACAAGTATGGTAGGCTTGTCCAGATAGAAAGCGTATTATTCTAGGCTTCGAAGTTATTCTTATTTTAATTCTGGTTATATTAATGTGATACCAGGACCTGCACTGACGTCCCGCATCAAAGTGTATTGTGCATTGTCCCCCGTGATTCTACCACCACCCTAGTCAGCTCAACTCCTTGAAATACCGGAGAAAAACTCAGGGCCGCTGGCAGAATTCTATGAGCATCCTCGAAGGATATGCAGATGTCGTAGAAGAAGGCACGACTCTATGAGCTCCTGTAGTGCCGTTTTTGATCTCGCTTCCTTCGTGGTAGCGTAGCGCAGTAACACGTGCTCCACTGTCTCCTCCTCTTCAAGATACCCGCGACATAGTTCAATGTCTGTAACCCCTGTCTTGAGAAGATGGTGGTTGAAATTACAGTGTCCTGTGATGATACCACATGATACCCACCATCATCCGTAGGTCTTGTCTTGTCATATTAAGCAAAGTGTTTTTGTTTTTTGATATGCTTACAGTCCGGTCCGTATATCATCCATATATTCTTTCATCGTCGTAGGTATTAAGTAAGGATAGTTTTATCCTTTACACTTGAGAGTTTAGTGCTGGTGACAAACATCCGTCATTATGGCGTTGGTAACATGATTTATGTATAATAATAGGTTTTACGCGTAGGTAGATAATTTTGCTAACATTTTGCCGATAATGATTGTTGTTCAAGTAACATAACTAGCTGTCCTGGCAAACTTCGTAATGCCTCAAAATAAAACACTACTCTACCTACTACTACTCTACAACTACTCTACTACTACCACTACTCTACAACTCCTCTACCTAAATTAGCCAAAGATATAAACTTGACTTTCAGATTAGTCTCTATAAATATTTGATAAACAAAAAATTACATTATGCGTATAGAAGGTAAGAGAAAATTATTTGCGTTATAATATTTTTTTTCTGAGAACTTTTACGATGTTTGAATAGCCTATAAATGTAATGCCCGGCGCAGCCAAACCCATAAAATCTATGATAATTCAAATCGGTCCAGCCGTTCTCGAGTTTAATTTGAAAATTAAGACTGAATTCCATTGCTTCTGTAACAACAAAAGTTTATTTACAACACATATTTAGACACGCACACGAACACAGTATGGGCATGGGCCCATACTGTGTTCGTGTGGGTCGTGTGCCTCCGGCCAAGTCCCAGTTTGCCATATCTTGTTGCACAAAGTCTGAAACATCTGAACGCCATACTCTCCGGAGGCCTTTATTGTCTCTATCGGTATGGAGTCTCTTCCTGCGGCCCTACCATTATTTAGTTAGATGTTTAATGGCAGCCCTGATTTCGGCCTTGAGTATGTCTGGTTCCATTTCTTCGCCAACAGTTTATTTACAATACTTATCTAAATGTATAGGTATTTATAAATATCATAGATATTTCTCTTTTAGGCCGATACATGTTTTTAATCTTAACATTGTATTAAAATAAGGTTAAATGTAAAAGTGATAGAGTAAATCTATATTTACTCTAGGATAGTGTAGCTAACTTTATAACGGAACGTGTTTAGATTAATAAGGGGGGCGCTGACACTGCTACGCAGTTTTCCTCAAACGTTTGCAGTGTCAACGTTTTATTTATGTTATAGTGCCATGTTTTATGTTCCTTTTACTTTAACATTTATTTGGGAACATAGCTCTTCAGAGCTCATTTAAGAGTGGTTTTCTTTACATATATAAAATAGATAGATATGATTAAAAGCGTCAAAATACGGTACAGTATACTCGATCACTTGAACCACTAGCCCGCATGACAAACGACAGACCGCAATATGCGTGAGGTCGACGTACCACGACATATCAACCCCGACATGTGACGTCACGGATCCGATACGGCACGCTCCTAATCGAATTTAGGACACTGTGAAAAGATCTTTTAATTATTGCACTGTTTCGGAAGTTGGCGGGTAATTTTCCGTGAGTGCTGGCAATTCCTGATATCCACTTGATTTTTTCGGGGTTTGAAAATAGAATGCATCATAAAACATTTTGATATTTTTTTTGTGTAAAACAACGGTGTATGCAACCTATTAAAAACGACTTAAAACAGAACGGATAGTAATCCCTCCTTCAATATAAGCCCTCTTGACACATAATTATCATAATTTCCATAATAATCTACATTTACACTATTATTAAAGAGGAAAGATTTGATTGTTTGTTTGCTTGTATGCATTGAATAGGCTCCGAAACTACTGGACCGCTAAAAACGCTGTTGCCCATCTTCCGAAGGTATCCGTTGGCGAATTCTTACTGCATCCACGGGCAAGAGAGGGTGGGCAACATTCTTCTGCCGGCACCCCACGGCAACCTACCTAGGTACGCCCAATATCTGTATTTAGTGCATGACTCGGAATTACGGATTAGTTTACATTTTTGGATTAATGCTATTATCAAGCTAGGTCTAAACCTTATTTTTTATTACTTGTGTTGTTAATCTTGTATCGTGTATTGTGTGCCTTAATAAATAAATAAATAAATAAATAAATGAGTTATGATTTTTTTGTAGATCACGGTGGTCAACAAAGGCCGCGGGCTAAGTGACCTGAGGGCCCAGTTGACCGCAAAAGTGCACTGAAATAGTCCACTCAATGGCTGTGGTAAAATATTAATAAATAAAGAGGACAAGTGCAAGATAAACTTGCGCGGGTTCCGATATTAGAAGATTATTTTAATGAAATATTTATGCTAGGCAGTTGGAAGTTCAGCCGAACTTCCTACTCATTATCATCATCATCATATCAGCCGTAGGACGTCCACTGCTGGACAAAGGCCTCCCTCATCGATTTCCAAGTACTGCGGTTGAAAGCCGTCTGCATCCACCGCCGACCGGCAGTTCTCACCAAGTCGTCTGCCCATCTTGTAGGTAGACGTCCTACGATCCGTGGCCTCCATTCGAGAACTTTGCGGCCCCATCGGCCATCTGTTTTGCGCGCTATATGGCCTGCCCATTGCCACTTCAACGTGCTAATCCGTTTGGCTATGTCGGTGACCCGAGTTCTTCTACGTATCTCCTCATTTCTGATTCGATCCCGTAGAGAAACCCCGAGCATAGCCCTCTCTATAGCTAGTTGAGCAACTCTGAGCTTATTCTTATGGCCAATAGTGGAAGGTCGAGCTAATTAGTGTTTTGCATATTATTCTGTATGTTTGGGCACTACCGCTTTTTACATTTTTTACTGGCTTCTTACTCTGTAAAAGCTTGCCTGGAAGAAATCGCTTTTAGCGATAAGGCCGCCTATTGTACGACTTATATGTTATATAATAAGTTAATCTTAAGGTTTTACTGTAGTGTACAATAAAGTGTTCATTCGTTCATTTGTGGGGTTAACAAACGAAACTCCTAACTTTCAGAATTTTACCTTTACTTGTGCCACAAAAGCTCCTATCATTCAAAATTTAAGAGTCGTGAGACTTCTGGAAGTTCCCTAGAGTTTTTCTGTTATAGCTTTTTTCATATAAAAGTTTGCTATACTTAACTTTAGAATTTAAAGCAAACTTTGAAATATATAATTATACCCTGAGACCCCTTTGATTTTTAAAGACATCATCTGTCAGCAGACATTGATTTTTGTTAATTTCAAGTTGATAACTTCAGTCGTTCCGGAGAAAAAGGGTCTTGACAGACAGACAAACGAGTGATCCTAAAAGGATTCTGGTTTTTCCTCTTGAGGTTCGGTACCCTAAAAGTAGTACAAGTATAATGAAGCTTGAATTACTTGTATAAACTTCAACACCCCAAACGACCTGGGGTGTTAAAAACCCAAAAATAAAAGTGTTGACTGAATTATAAGGTTCTTTGCTGCAGAAATGTGCAACGGCGCCCGGTTTTTGACGTGAAGCCGACTCATTTAAATAGAACCGCGGCCTTACTCTCCGCATTGTTGTTTTTGCAGTTGCATGAGGGGTTCCACGGGTCTGGGTATGCTGGTCGGCGATAAGACCCGAGGACGCGAGAAGGGCCTCTTTGTCCGTAGCACAGAGGCCGTCGCTCATTTGCTGAAAGCCCCGCTGTGAAGTGTCGTCAGAAATCCGGCCATTTTCGTATCGTTGTGCTGCAGTTAAAAACGGACGCTTTTGAAACTATTATAATGAGCACTGACTTTTCAGACGACAAAAGGCTCAGTGGGCAAGCACCTTTTCAAAGAAGAAACAGGGGTTGTAAAGCCTATTGTACATAAATGAAATAAATACCTATCGACTTACCATCTAAGAAGCTTTGTCGAATCTACTCTTTAGCACAACAAACACATGATAACATTTCTATAAGAAGTTCCATTACGTAATACAAGTATTTACTTACATTTCCTTCGGCGCTCAGCGAAAACAATACCCACTGTCTGAGCTTGACATTTTCCGAGAGCCATTGAAATCATACGATCTTTGCGTATAAATAGCCTGCCTTGTCCATTGCTGTGGGCGACAACCCACGGAGATGTCAAATGCATGGACAGAAGGTAGGGATTTTTTACCAACATTCCGCATTTTTTATTTATATGAATTCCAAATGTAGCTTTACTCACTGTATTTTATTGAATTTCCCTTTTTTGCAATGAAAGGAATTGTTAAATAAATTCGATATGTAAATTATGAAATTAATTTAATTTTATATTTTTGTATGCTTGTTCTTTTGTATTTTAGGGTTGAATTAGAGGACGTTGCGGCATAAATAAATTCAGTTCCGAGTTTGAGTTACATTCAAGCGAGTCACTCTGTTATACATAAATGTTAGGGTTTTTGTAAATGGTGTCCCAATAATAACATGATTGTAACATGTTGGAGCATCTAAGTCCACCTGTTAAATAGTATAAGAGAGTAACAGTTACAGTACCTAAAACTCGATAGAATAGAAAAATCTTCTCGCGACCACGATAGGTCTAAACGATGTCGAAACGTCAAGTAATAATGAAGCTAAATAATGCGGTTAAATATGTGTTATCAATGTGTCGTGGTCGCGAAAGTTTTCAAAAGACTAGAAAAATCTGTCGTTAAATATTTTAAACGGCATTTACTACACAAAGGTTAGCTGGAAGAAAATGCTAAATAGCATTAAGTTTGCTTATGTACATGTTTTATTTTGTGCAATAAAGAAATTTCTTATCTTATCTTAGTAAGAAAGCCAAGAAGTTTCTTATATTAAAGAAAAGTGTGGCTTTAAGTTCACAGGCGGCTGACAGGCTCCAGGTATTTTCTGTGATCTTCCTATTTACTTTTATGGCTGTTCCGCTGGGATTCGCCCGGAATTTTTAATAGCGGACCCTATATAATTACGGTTGGATCCTGTGTTGGCTGAGGAGATGTTAGTCTTTATAGCAGCCTTAAGTAGGTAGAGGTATCTCAACACCTTTCACATGGTGTAACGGGTTTTGCTTGCTGAAATTATTTTTTTTATCAGCCGTTAAACGTCCTATTGAACACAGGCCTCCCGCATGGATCTCCATGAGGGGTAGTAGCCATTCTCACCACGGTTGGCAGGCGGGTTGGCGAGCGCAGTACAGGATGTAAATACACGAAAAGATGCTGTTACCCATCTCCCGGAGGTATCCCTTAGCAGGCTCTTACTGCATCCACGGGCCATGTTACCAACATTGTACGCGCGGCACCCCACGGATAACTAATACAATCAAATAAAATGAACAGAGCTTTAATTACCAATACGCAAAATAATTAAAATACTAAATTAATAAATACTAATATGCTAGTGTATGTATGGACCGCCTGTGGTGAAAGCTTCCTCCAAGTGTCTCCATGCATTTCTATCTCTGGCCGTTCTAGGCCATAAAGAATAAGAAGAATAAATTTATTTCACAAAAACCAACATCGCTTATTGTATAAATAAGACACAGTCATATACACTAAGATAACACTGCAGGTAGGAAGAGCATAGGCGTACAAACTAGGAAAAATCTTGTATGATAGCAGACCTTCAGCCAGAAAAAAAAACAAAATATTTTTACAGAACATGAGTTTAGGTCCACTCCTCCACCCATACACCTTCACTATCTCGTCACTCCTCCGAGCGGATGGTCTGCCTCTTTTTAACGTAGTGGGGCATCCAGTTCGTGGTAATTTAACTGCTGAAACTAAATACCAATCAAAATAATATTAATAACGTTTATTGATCAAAACAACATATTTCGGATAAGTGGCCCCCAAACTAGGAAATCCTGTATTAAGGACCTTCCCTAAGAACAACTAAGTATAATCCCTAGATATAATAAATCAAAAGGTTTTCCTAGTTATTGACAATACACCATTTGAGCACTGGTGTATACAGTGTGAAAAAAAGATCGGCCAAGTGTAAGATTGAATAAAATAATAGTAGATTGTTTAAGGAGCTAAAATGACCCATTATATACGAGGTAGTTTTACTCCTAAGCTTGTAAATAGAAACCGAGTTTTCATGGGTTTTTAGCGCCGTGTGTACTTTTCACTACGATTGCGAGAAAATAAAATAATCCAAGACAATACGAAATACCTTATTTTATTAAAATTAAATGTTCAATTTGTACATTTAATTTTTGTATGGAATGTACATACCTAGCACTCGAAACAAACCCACTAGTCTTTTTTAAACTTTCGCGATCACGACACATTATTAACACATATGTATTTAACCGGGTATTTATCGCGCTATTTACCTTTATTATTGCCCGACCTTTCGACAGGATTACACCCATCGTGGTCCCGGGAAGTCTTTCTGTACAATCCAATACGGGAAGACTTCCCGTATTGGGTAATACGGCTAGGGTTTACAGAGTATTAATTTAAGTAAACTGTATTTTGTTTTTTTGGAATAATTAAGTAATAAAAAATATTAAGCTTAATTTCAGTCCTCTGTGAATGTTGAGTTGTCTGTGGGGTAAACGTGGGAGATACACGTAGTTCCAGGTTTGAGGATCCATCGTTCGGATTTTCTGGATCAGGGAATCAGCTGAGTTGACTCATCTCTTGATCGTTGATGGTCGTCGATGGTCTTTGCCTAGTCTGTAGCCGCAACGCATTGCATGCATTCTACCAAAGAGATTGCCGATTTTAATTCGATTTTCAAAAATAATATGTTATTCTTTTTTATGAAACAGTTCGAGTCTGTAATCATGATTATTCTACTTATGACTAAAGACTTTTTCGTTTTTGTAAGCTCATTGTCATTGAACAGACAAAAATTAAAAAATAACTTTTTCTCCTAGAGTAAGAATGCTATTTTTCTTTGCTCTGGTACGTTCTTTTTGAGCAAGAGGAGTGAAAAATATTTTACAATTAATGTAAACAGAAAAAATGGATTTTTATGATACCTTAAATTTTTACCTAAATCTTAGATAATTTATTAAAATTTGTCAGGGTTAAAACCTGCTATGGAATTTCCTAGTTCTGACCATGATTAGAACAATTCAATTTGTAATGATAAGTACGGTAAGGTAAATTACGAAGGTACTTCATCAAATCATTCCACAAAGGAGAGCTATTATTTATTCATGGAGCTCGTTATTTTCCACCTAAAAACATTTTAACAGTAATACCATTTACAACCTGTCAAACTTTATTGGAACATCTCGGTTGAACATTTTTTCCCATTTACAAATTGTAAAATAAAAAAGCATTTGCAACTAAAAAGTCCATAACTGCTTCATCAACCTTCGACCTGACCTATTTCTCTTAAATGCTAATGAGTTTAACCATTATCAACGGAACTCGTGTAATGAATGAATGAATAAATCGTAATTGGTGGTACACCTCAACAAATACATGAACAGAAATAAGGTTGGTAAGTAAATTTAAAACGGTGCAAAGACACAGAACTGAGTTGAATGGAAAATAGCATCATCATCACCACCCAAAGTACGCAGGTACTCCTGGGTGTAGAACTGGTGATTGCATAAGTTTCAATTAGGAATTTGAAAATAATGATGCAGGCGATATAACGCTAAGCGACAAAGCCCTTTAGTAATTAAAATAAAATAAAATATGAAATTTCAAAATTAACGCGAGGTTAAATAATTTCATTTTGTGAAATACGGGAATTTATCTCATGAACTTTATTTTTAGCTTCGGCTCATCAATAAGGTCCATGCGGCCGCACTGAATAAATTATTTTTTGATTTGATTTGATTTGTTATAATATATATCTACTACGTGAGTAATTCTATATTTTACAAAATTAATGATGATATTTGTTGCGGAAAATGCTAATTATTATATTACTGATAACAACATTGAAAGTAGAGGTAAGTCTAATCTTACGTATATGAATGCCTTAAAAAGTTAGTAATACCTTCGCGATTATGTAACTTACCTGAATAAACAAAACAGATTTATCGCAAATAGTAATCAAACCTGCGTCGCTCCAACCCACGCACCCCTACGCACCCCCGTACCCTTTTATCCAGCACATTATAAATGCGCGGAAGCTCGGCCGATATTATCAGTGTTTCTCTTACTGGTGATAAATCTAGTCCCCATGTCCGCTTGCTAGCTCATTAGTCTTAATAAACGAAGATGCGGGAGGCATTTATATCAATTTTGGCGTTGTTAGCCGTCGCCGCGCCGAGCAAATGCACGGAGATTGGGAAGGACGGCTTCAACTTCTATAAAGGTAATAGATTTTTTAACCCACGAAAATGAAGAGAGGTGTTATAAGTTCGACCGCTATCATTGTGTTTGTGTGTGTCTGTCTGTGGCGCCGTAGCTCTTAAACGAGTGGACCGATTTGCATGCAGTTATTTTTATTTAAAAGCAGACTTTCTAGTGGTGGTTCTTCAAAGTTTACAAGATAAAGAGGGGTTAGAGAGGGGATGAATAGTCGAATGTATATATAATTGAATTACTGTTTCAATCTTCAGTTTTTAAGAGGAATTGCGTACCATAATACCTCACTATAGCAAAGTCGCTTCGCTCTTCGGGTTGTAGAGTAGCGTTTGAAACTTTATTTCCAATGTTAGAGGTCTATAAATAATTACGCTAAATAATATGTTAAAAGTTGCTAGAGTTTGAATAAATAAATTAGCTGTTAATATTCGGACAAAATATGTTTAAAATCCCTTTTTCCGTTAATATTTCTAATTGGTCAGTTCTAAGAATAGCAAGTAGCTCAGTGTATTAAAAAATAGAAATATGACATTACTGGCGTTTGGATTTATCAGATGGAATGATTATTGACAGTTCAAGAGATAAGAAACAAATCTGTACAAAATAACTTGACACAGTTACTTACTTCTTACGTATTGCGTCTCGCTTAAAGCTTCACCCAAACCTGTGCGTCAGCGACGCGGGACGCGGCAGACGCAACACAGTCATGACTTCTTATGGCGCCATGCACACCTTTACGACCACGAAGAGAGATGACCGCGTTGGCAGAGCGGAACGCGCACATCTAGTAGTTTACCATTCGCGCCGTAGTCGCGCAGGTGATACGGAAAGACGATGCTGCCCATCTTCCGGAGGTGTCCCTTAGCAGGCTCTTACTGCATCCACGGGTAGGAGAGGAGGGGTAACATTCTACTGCCGGCACCCCACGGCAAATAGTACAAATAATATACATAAATATACAAATACTTTAGTACAAATAAAAGAAAACCTCTGATTTTGGTTGATCTTTTAGTAGAAACCTTAGTTTCGAATTTAAGAATTCCACCAGTTTTATCACCTCAAAAGCTCGTAATGGAAACAGTTCGAGAGATTCTTCGTAACGGCTCCTAAAACAAACATAAAATTCTTAGTTAAAACCAAAGCGAAGTAAAGGAGACTTAACTGTCTTGAAATAGGTGATATTTTGTCACCGTGCCCGCATAGATAGTTGAAGTGAGATCCAAGATAGAGCATAAAGTGAAATGAGGGTCTGAAATGGGCCATCGGCTTGGTGATTTTGGTGGCAAATATGCTATCCTTGGCAAATATGCCCGTCGATCACTGCTCTTTCAAGATATAGCTAAGGGTCTACACATAAAGTGAATTTGAGATCCAGGGGTGGATATGACAAAGTTAAGATGTTCGTGTAGTAGGTAACGCTCAATGCGATTTATGGATTTTTATTTGGTACAATCATTTAGAGCCTCTTTGACTACCTATGTAGATAATATCACAAGATCTGTATAGCAGGATTTTAACAACCTTTCACAGGCACCACCAACTTGTAGTCATCCTGTATGGGGCACTGCCGTCCCAGGGAGATTGTTAGATGGTGTATGCTTGGCCAGCACCTATACCATCCTTTCAGCTTAGTCGGATATATTCGGGGGTTGAGACAGGTCAACAGGTCTAATGCTAACTGAGGGTTGCTTTATGATGTTTTTCTTCATTGTTAAATCACGTGTTAAATGGGCACATCGATTTTTCAAGATGGAAAAATCCATTGGTGCACGGTAACGAATTACGATCTTCGGATCGAAAGTCAGTGATACATACCACTCGGCCAACACGGGTCGTAAATAAAACGCCATACCCGCAATAACTAGCAAAAAATCCAATATATGTACATTAACAATAGGCCTGATTTACCGTAATATGGTATGACTAGTTATAAATAGATATATATTCATTATTATTTCAGATTGCTTTATCATAATTTAAGCAGCATAATAAAAAATATCAAAAAAACATCTTTTTGCTGTGCCTCTGAACATCCTAAATTATAGCCTAAGATATTTATTAAACATAAATTATGATCCAAATGTCGTGCCTGAATATTCAATTCCAATTTTCTTGTACATATTTTTTGTAAACTTTTAGGTAACGTTTTTTTTTAACTCGAATAATTTTCTAATTAAACTGTATACTGTTAAAATGATATATTAACGAAATTTATAAATTAAGTTTTGTAAAAGTTTGTGAAAATTTTAAATTGAAATGTTTTTGTTTAGTAAGTATTTTGGTCTGAAAAGACATATGAAGAGATACAATATAGAGCCCTCTCAATGGGAAGTAATAGCAGCGCAGCGGCCAGAATGGAGACGTCTCATTCACGAGTAGGTTAACACGCTTGAAACCGAGCGTCGTGAGGAGCTCGATAAAAAGCGCGATGAGCTCAAGGCCCGACCACCAGTGGTCATATCTTATACAAGTAACTACATCGGCGGGGTATTAACATGTCCAAAGTGCGCTCGGTCCTTCACCAACAAACTTGGGTATGCAAGCCACCAGAGAGCGCACCAAAGGGTGGAACTATTACTCCCAACTAGTCCTCTTAGTTAATTATGCCTATCCAATAAAAATCAGTCGCTGTGGTCGAAATCGGCCAAGACAGATATATATATATACAGCGTGTCCCGTAATTGGGGTACTAAGCCGAAAGGGGGGGTTTCTACCCCCCCTGGCAAACAACGTTTGTTCTACGACTTTCTTGATTTTCAAGTTTTTCAGTGATAAGATAACGTTCAAAGTTTATACCAATTTCATAAGAGTGACAACCCTGCTCTCAGCTGTTACGGGCAATGACCTATTGACCGCCGGGGATTCCCGCGGCGCGCCCGCAATGCGCTTGTGCGTATATTGAGTGTGGGTATAGGTGCGTGGTGTGCGTAGGCGCGTAGGTATGTATTACGGACACACGTCTGTTATACATTAGGGTTGACAGCGACTTGGAATACTTTAATTTTGTATGGAAACCTGAAAATACGTTTTTCTGAAATCTTTCTTCGCCTTTGCGTTCCTTTGGTGGGGGGTAATTTGCAGCTCCTGGCTTCATACACCAGTTACGGGACACCTTATATGTATATATCATATGGTTTTGCCTTCATTTCAGATTATCTTCGAGGAAGGTCTGATGATGTAGGCGATGAAGGTCCACTGGAAACTCCTGTACTATGTAAGTATTTTTTTAACATTCGTTAGATTTAGTCGATTACCTGATAATATACATGGGTAAGTAAGTAAGGCCTTTGCCTAAGCCGCGGGTTTCCTCACGATGTTTCCTTCACCGTTAAAGCACGTGATATGTGTACACATACATTTTTCAAGCAAGAAAAATCCATCGGAAGGTCCGTGGGTTCAATACCTAGTATTGAATCCACGACCTTCGGATTGAAAGTCGGGCGTACATACCACTTGGCCAACACGGCTCATATACATGACAATATACCTCTACATCATATACATGCAAAAATGGGAATCGAGGTGATAGAAAGTAATAATAAACCCGACTACTACAACTACAAATTTATTATGTTAATCACAATCAATTTGTACTTATGTTAGTGTATTATATTTATATTAAAAAAATAAGTATGGACCTATACAAAATAGGTTTTCTGTAACATGTGTATTCTGCATGTCTGTCTGTGGCAATATGGCTCCCAAACGAATGGACAATTTAATTTAGTTTATTTGTTTCAAAGCTGATTTTATCCAATTTAAAAAAACATCAACAAATTGCAAAACTTGGACACGTTCAACCGAGAGTATTCTTATCCAAGTCTCATGAAAATCTGCTGATATTTACAAACATGCAGATATCTACAAACAGGTATGTTTGTAGATATCTGCATGTTTGTAAAGGTTGGGAAGGATTGGGAATTTAAATCGTTACATGATTTATGAATATCTTGGTATGTGTTGTCGAATTCCCATAAAAATTATGAGTCGGAGCTGTTATACTTAATTTACATTATTTGTATCAACATTTTGTTGGAAAACTGATTCATAAAAACATATTGACAATAACAATAAAACCTTCCCAGTCGTAATTATATTCGCAATCAAAGCACATTGATTGGGCAGTGTTTTGGGAAATACAATTTTAATGATCCGAAAGTTCATCATAAATTTAGACTTTAAAATTGAAATAACTGGATTGGGTCATTTCCTCCGGGGATATCTAATTAAAACATAAATTGAGGAAACTGGGGATAATACGTTTTTGAACATTGACATTTGTTTTTGAAGCTGAAATAGATTGTTACGACGAATTTGAATATTCGCGTAAGTTGCAATGCAAATATTGTTTTAAATTGTTGCTGAAAATTTGTAGTTGTTCCGTTTCATGGTGAATAATTTAAGACTATTATCTCGTCCATTAGAATGTTTTTAAAAATATGTTGGCATATGCAATTAAATACGAAAAGGGAAAAAAATATAGAGTAGTAGAATTTTTTGTAAAGACTTCATCGGAGGAAGTATACCTATTTCTGCCGCCAAGCGGTAATGCATTTAGATTTCTTTTAATTTTGGAGTATGCATTTGTTTTAGGTTATTATCACTCATACGTTTAACGACCATAATCTTATCAGCCCGTTGACACCTACTGCTGGGAATAGGCGTACTTTTCAACACGCCAACATAGAGGACCCTGTGCTGTGTCTCAACCTATGCGATAATGCATAATGTCTTTCCAAGATTTTTCCTCACTTCTCATAATAAGTGAAAGCGTGAGGTTTCTTTCCTTCAGCATGGAAAAAATAGCGAAAGCGAACAAATTTTAGATTTATCTTGTGTGTGATGTGCGATCACCTACGGTGTCGAAACGTGGACACTTACGGTACGGCTGGTCCACCAGTTCAAAGTCGCTCAGCGAGCTATGGAGCGTGGTATGCTCGGAGTCTCTCTGAAGGATAAATTCCTAACGAGGTTATCCGACAGAGAACCAAGGTCGTCAACATAGCACATAGGATTAGCAAGCTAAAGTGGCAGTGGCTGGCCATATCTGTCGAAGAACCGATAACCGTTGGGGTAAACGAGTTCTTGAGTGGAGACCGCGGCTTGATAAGCGTAGTAGGACGACCACTAGCTAGATGGAGTGATGACTTGCGGGCGGCCGCTGGTAGACGCTGGATGCGGCATGCTGAAGACAGGGTGAAATGGCGCAGATTTGGGGAGGCCTATGTCCAGCAGTGGACTAATGTAAGCCGATGATAATGATGATGATTGTGTGTGACGTTCATTAAAAGCGAGTATGAAGAAAACGAACTTGAATTTAAAAAGAAAAGGAAAAAATAGATATTAATGTCTCATTTATTTTAATTAGTTACGTAATTTGTTAGATATGTCATTTTATGTTAATTAGTGTGCTGCGGTTGCCAGCAATCGCAAACGATGGTAACTACGGAAGACCAGCGCTGTGGTACGACCTGCTCTGCCACAGCACATGCTGAGTAGTGGCCTTTTTTGTCACGGTATTAGACAGAATCTAAATTTAATTAGTTTTAAAAATATAATATTGTGTTATTTCTGTTACAAAATAAACAATTTTTATCTTTATCTTTTATCTAAACAATCTTTGATCTCTCGATTAGCCATGTTTGCCCTATGTCCTTCACATTAAACATTTTATAGGTAGGACACGCCCACGTGAAGGCATTCTTACTTTACATAGTTAGGGCGGAGGTAAACATAATTTTAAGAGAATCCCCTGAGATAGCCACCTTGAAACTTTGTTTACCGAATAATTATAATATCCATAATTTCATTTTACTGACGATATTATGACAGGGTTGCTTGCTTGTATTACAGTATAATGTGTATTGAATTATGTACGTTTCTTGATAATAAGTTAGGCCTAGTGCGTGTTGAGCTGTATATAGTTCCGTAGTCACTCGTAGACCTGTTGTTAGAAACTGGTTTGTGTTTTTTTTTATGTTTACCAATACATATTAACACGTATTCATTGAGTTTATATTTAAAATGCTTTACTTTTAATTAATGGAATCAGGCGTTACTTTGCGGAAATCCATGACAATAAAATGCAATCAAAATATTGAGCTTTAATTCCGCTTATGCTGAGATGCAGGAGCACCGCCCTCCCGCCCGCTAATTATGCGCATGCAGGGAGAACTAGCTTATCAGTGCAGCATGCATACCCAAACCTATACGACGACACGTGTTTCGCCTCTCCGCGAGGCATCATCAGGTGAACGCTGTAGGTGTTGACTGGTCGGCCGCCGGAACGAGACTTTCGTTTTTTCGCCCTCCCGGGCGGTGCTCCTGCATCTCAGCATAAGCGGAATTAAAGCTCAATATTTTTATTGCATTTTATTGCTTTACTTTTATAAAAATAATAAAAATTTTCTGATTTTTAGATTTCTACCGCACCCCTCTTCTGTATCCCAGCCAATTGCCCGTTGTTTTGGAACAAGAGTACAAGAAAAGGACCGGGAATGCGTTCAAGAGTAAGGAACTTAAACTACCTCATAATTATTAATGCTGCACTTTAGACACTGCACCATCTTCCATGTAAAGAAAATTCTAAGGAGCATTTAAGTCAACACTGCACAAATGACTAAATCACATTTTATCTAATAGCAATTTGCATCATTGCATGCATTATCATGCAATGATGCAAATTGCTTTTAGATAAAAACGAAAAGAAAAAAGCTATCTTAATAGCTCGTACATTCTATACGTACGAGTTCACTTAAATATATATTGTGATCACCAAAGTTTAAAAATAAAAATTGTAAAGTTCTTCTATTCTGAATACATTTTCACGGACAAAATGCATAAAACAACGAAATCCTTTCACTCAGGCTAATAGCGACATTTTCTTTATTCATCTACAGTACGGGTAAATGCAATTTTGCATAGTGCAAGACGCTGGAATCCAACAGGGAGGTTAGTAGCCCACGCTTCTTCCTGCCTGCCGTATAAAATACTAATCCTGTCTAATCTATCAAACGCTAGAGAGATTGAGAGTTACAAATGCAAGAAACTTAGAAGGACGTTTAATATAACATCTGTTTTACCCACAACTGTTAGTAGCAGTTATTTACAGTTCTTTGTTTTAAGATTACGTTGTTCTTTGTTTTGATAATTGACTTAATATAAAGAAAATAAGTGTTTGGCGTTTGGAAAAAACCAACGGGTGATTGGCTTCTGTTTTACTTCTAATTATAAAATTTGAAACTATCATGGTTTGAAACACTAATGAACTGAACGTTTATCCGTGGTCAAGGCGTGTAAAACTGTGCCGAAATATCGGGGAAGTCAAAAAGAGTCATGGTAATATATGTAACCCGTAAATATTGCACTTTAACTTCTAATGGAGTAAATTAGTCATTTGATAAGCAAAGGATAATCCCTCTGCTTATGCTATGGCCTAAGGTAACTAATAGAGGTAGTTACGGTATCATTTCAGCCGTAAAACATCCACTACTGAACACAGGCCTCCCTCATGGATCTCCATAAGGGGCAGTTGCCATACTTACCACGCTTGGCAGGCGGGTTGGCGAGCGCAGTATGGGATGTTGATACACGGAATGACGCTGCTGCCCATCTTCCGGAGGTAGCTCTTACTCTTAGCAGGCTCTTACTGCATCCACGGGCAAGAGAGGAGGGGAAACATTCTACTGCCGGCACCCCACGGCAATAGTAAAATTCTTCAACGTAAACAAGCACGAAAATCAATTAACTTACTATGAATATGATCACTTTCAATTTATTCTTATAAAATAGATAGAGATGAACCACCAAGTAGCGAATCAAGTCACCCATATTGTTTCTTATCATGATGAGAAATTAAAGAAAAGTATGTTTTATTTTATTTAACTTTTTTAGGAACAACAAACCGTTCAAACATTAAATCTTACTAAACAATAAATACAAACTAAGGATTAATTATTGTACATCGTTATCTTCGGGTTAACTATAGTGTATGAGGTCGTTGTGCGAAATCTAAATAAAGAAGGAAACTATTAATAACAATAGCAAAGTTTTTTAAACACACGTGTAAAACGTAGAGCAAATAACTACATTATATCTAGGTGTCAAAAAATATTCAGCCCGGAAATTTACATACGTGAGCTGAAATGATGATGCATTATTTCATTTGACAGATCACATGCTGAGTAAGGAGTGGATTGAAGGGCCGAACAAACGCAGCTCAAAAACGGCACTCTCTTTCTTGATGCAGGGAAAACATCCCTATTTCCCGTAAGAGTAAAATAAATATCTTACATAATCATTTATAATATATACGGTAATTTTTCGACCATACTATACTTCGTAGACTTTTCGTAGCTTCTTTCCTCTAAGCTAAGAAAGCTGTAGCACTATTGCTACGCGAAGCATAGCTATTGCTACGCCCTTAGTCTTTCGCCGTTATGCTATAATTGGTTTATTCTATATATTTTATTTACTCTAATACATTTACAGGAATGACCGACGTTCTTGTCCTTACGGAAAGTAGGGGGAGGTGCATTTAGGTAATGAGTTGCATGTAGGTATAAACTTTTTTTACTATCAAAACGCAAACTAACAGAAAAATATCGAAAAGTTTCGAATGTTTTCACTCGTTTCGCTCTGACTCAAGCTCCTTTTATTTGAATTTAACTAACTTTTGTTTTTGTTGTTTCAGTACCAAAATCAAATCTATGATGGGAGACCTCGAAGACCCTCTCAATTAATAATTAGGATGTTATATAAACTGAGATATTTAGGTTATAGCTGTCAACCAATATTAAATGTTTCCCTCAAGTATTGTATTTTACGTTAGTTTAATTCTGTACTATTTTATGCAAGTTTTGATAAATGTATGATGATGTCGTGCACCAATGGTCATATGAATCATAAAGATAGCGAAATGGACTGAAATTTATGACAGCGCTATTTTCAACTTTAAACCACGTAACTCTTTGGAAATATTCATTTCAATTTCAATTACGGACTTTGAAAAGCTTTCTCAAAAAGCGAAAGATCGGAAGTTTATAAGCCACAGGAGGTTTGGATTGCGGGTTCATGCCACAGAAGAGAAAGAGAGGTATAAAGTCCATAACTGACATTTTCAACTTCGTCAACGAAAAGTTGATTTGCACGTGGTTTAAGTCTTAGGGTTCTAATAATATTCTCTTTTCTACTACATAAATAGTAGGTAACTAAAGGACAAGATAAATTTGTAATAAAAAATAAAGAAAAAGTCTAAAATCGAAATCTAAATTCTGATGCTTCTCTACAAATTTACAGCAATTTTGAGGACAAACCATAGTTTACTATTACGAATAAAATTAATTAATTTGCATGATTTTACTACGACGTCCACTAGGGCTCTAATTTCGCTATCTTTTCGAGCTCAGTATCGGATTGCGGCCGCGGCTGAGTCGTGTACTCGGTTTAATTAAAACTACGTTTGACATTTGTTAACTTCTAATTAACGTGTAGAGGAATTTCGTTATAAACTATGTTTGACAATTATTACCAATTATATTGTAGATAATATTAATAATTCGTGGTCTTGAGTTAAGATGTATTGGCTCTGCATCTATCTTGAAACAAATGTAAGGTTGCAGAATATCTAGTAGTTAAGTACTAACCTACTTCAATAAACATTAAAAAAAGTCTGTTGTTTGAAATATTCTGTCTTTAAAAGATCTTGTAACTATTGGAAGAAAAATTCATTGGTACACTTACATAAGTGTACCAATGGATTTTTCTTTCACTCATAGTGAGGTAGCCCACGGCTTAGTCAGCTTCAGAAGTATTAACTAATAGCCGACTATGCTGGGAGGATGGTCTAGGTGCTGGGCATACTTAGCTCATATAATAATGGTTCTTATATATTTATTTGTAACCAAAGGGGTCTGAACTCCGTCGTTTATGAACCTATTTGGAAAACTCTATTTGATTTTGATCAGATACATTTTCAATTATGCCCCATTTTTTAAAACTGATAATAGCTGATAATGGGTCCTTGAGAAATCGAGGGCACTCCTCAAATATTGTAAATAAACATATAGTGGTTTTGACATGTTTAGCTCAAAGTCAAGCATTTGCATGCAAGTACAAATTGGTGAAGTGGCACTGATGAAGAAGACCACAGATGGTTATCGATTCTCTCTTCAATATTAAAAAACTCACGAGTGACGACATCGGAAGATGTCTAAGATAGTATCCCTCTCCACCAATCATCATACTTACCTGTACTTACCTCATCATCATCAGGGTCATTGAAATCAAATGATTGTAATAATGTCTACTGAAGTCCCTCGAGGTATAGTTTTATGCTCTAAATTTAAACTTACTGAAGAAGAGTCCAAGCCTCGCAACCATACATCGGTCGAATGACAGTTTTATAGATCCGCAGCTTGGTTTTTCTGGTGGACACCAGCACTTTATACAAGGCGTCCCGTAACTGGTGTATGAAGCCAGGAGCTGCAAATTACCCCCCACCAAAGGAATGCAAAGGCGAAGAAAGATTTCAGAAAAACGTATTTTCAGGTTTCCATACAAAATTAAAGTTTTCCAAGTCGCTGTCAACCCTAATGTATAACAGACGTGTGTCCGTAATACATACCTACACGCCTACGCACACCACGCACCTATACCCACACTCAATATACGCACAAGTGCGTTGCGGGCGCGCCGCGGGAATCCCCGGCGGTCAATAGGTCATTGCCCGTAACAGCTGAGAGCAGGGTTGTCACTCTTATGAAATTGGTATAAACTTTGAACGTTATCTTATCACTGAAAAACTTGAAAATCAAGAAAGTCGTAGAACAAACGTTGTTTGCCAGGGGGGGTAGAAAACCCCCCTTTCGGCTTAGCACCCCAATTACGGGACACGCTGTACAACGAAGATCGTTTTAAATACGGATTTAAATTTAATCTTGCGGTTTGGTTTATTGTTGCACTTAAAAATGTTTGCTTGCTATTAAGCTTAGTTCTGATGATGCGATTTATAAAGGAAATTGAAGGCAAAAGTCGAATTTCATTATTATTTGGGAATTTTCAGCAACATTTTAGATTTTATCATTGAAGTCGTATTGAAGCAGTGAAGTGCGTTTGTGTAAAAAAATATATTTCACAAGCTTGTGCGCGCTGCTTCGCATGCGTTGTACACGGATAAAAAGTAGCCTGGTCCACATCTATACGTGTGCAAAATGAATTAAAAAAATGTTTATATGTATAGTTTAGTAAAAAAATATTTTTATGAGTTTACAAATAAATTATGTAGAATAATAATAATACTTGAGAACAAGTTTCAGAGAAAGTTATACATCGGTAGTTGTTCAAAGATGTCCCGTCCGACGCGTTTATTTTTCAAGAAGTAAATAGTCTTCTGTTACATGTTTAAGAAGAAGAAGAAGAAAAAGAAAAATATTTATTTGTAACACGCACAATACAATACAACCACAAAGGAAATAAAAATGAAAATTAAATGGGTCCCCAACTCAGCACTGTGTAGCACCTGGCCAGGCTCAGATGCTACGCTGGTTTTCAGTTGGGGCCCTGGGTGATTTCACGACCACGGAGAAGAAGGAGACAGAAAAGGAATATAATAAACAGACGGACTGCAAAACAACATCAAACTCAAACAAACAATAAAACCGTATACAAACAAAACAAAAACACAAAAAAAACGTTACAAAAAAATAATAATAAAGATAACAAATTACAGTACATTTATGAAAAAGAAAATGAAAAGAAAATCCGTCACGCTCAAAAAGCTGGCAGACAGACAACACCAGGATTATGTCTATTTGTCAGCCAGCCGCGCCAACCTGACACTGACACGCCTGATCTGACATCTGTGTAGCAGCCCAATCATCAGCATCGGGCTGCATCATCATAAATTTTTATATGAACTTTATATGTCTTGGGCTACCTACAAGTTCAAGTGATTTATTACTGTTAAAAAGCGAGAACGGGAAACACAAAGCAAGAAGGAAGAAACCAAGAAAATATGATACCAAAATAGTGGTCCACTAGGTAAGTCTGTCGTGCAAAGCCTTTATGTAAGATGATCATCAAGTTGACCTTTCAAACCTACTTTTAAATATTGCGAGAATGTGCAATAAGCAAGGCTTGTTTTCAGAGCACGCACCCTCGCTATAGTGGATTTTTGGCAGACATGAACATGAAACATGTTTAGCTAGTTTAGATTTTAACGCGTTGAACTTGAGCTTACATAAAAGCTAAAAGGTATCCAAGATTTAATTTTTTGTAGATCTTGCGCTATTTATATATATACAAATTCGCCCCAAAAAATATCCCTAAACGGTTCAACACGCGATGATAACTAGAAAGACAAAACTTATTAGGTTTAGCTGAATAATTGAGCCTAAATTATGTAATCCAGTGTTTTACACACTAATTTTAATATTAATATAATTTAATATAATTTTAATTGATTCAGCCGTGACTTTGCGGAAATCGATTATAATATTTAAATTAACAACAAAATATTAATATGTATAATATAATCACATAGTTATTTATAGGTAGACAGATAATTAAGCTTTACAACGTTATTGACGTCAAGTTAACAAATCAAATTAAATAATTTTGTGCCAGTTCTAACACGCATTATTGGTGTTATCCATTTGTCAATTAAATCTTACCATCTGGTTTTTATCACTCGTCAATTATACCTTAACATTATTAAAAAATATAAAAGCTGAATCTTAAAAAGACTTGTTCTACGTGAAGTTTTTTCGTAATCACCGAAGCAAGTTGTTAAACTTACCTATTTTTCCGTACCGTGAACGACTTTTCCATTAGGGACGGTTTCAAGGAAGCGATATTACCAGCCATTAGTAATTGATTTTAACTTTAGGCCAATGTTTATTATCTGCAGGTATCTTTCGAGCGGTAAAATGAATTCTGCTCTGACCATAATTGGATCGCATGTGGTCAAGGTCACATAAAAGGTGCATTTACGAAAGTTTTACTGAATACGCTTCATTCATGGCTAACCTGAAAAATAATAATAGTTAATTCAGGTAATGTTACAAAAATGTAGCCGTGTTTGGCCGAGTGGTATGTCCGCTGAGTTCGGATCCTAATGACATGAACGTCTTAACCCCCGGACACTTCCTCACATTAGAACCATTAACTGCGATTCCCTATAACAATTTAACAGACATAAACCCGCGGCGGTTAAACCGTTGGCAACTGATTATTATTATTCGTGAGAACCTCTAATTGGCTCAATGTTTGTAACTCCGTTTTTATTCTTGTATTGTAGGCTGTTGGTTTTCCAATAAATAAATAAATAAAATAAATAAACTGTTACAGGCGTTTCACCAGCATTTTTGGCTTCGATGGAAAAACGAATATTTAAACTCAATAACACAACGCGCAAAATGGACGAAGGATAGTCAACTCTTGCAATTAAATTCGTTAGTAATTATCAAGGATCACAATCGTGTTCCATTACAGTGGTCTCCTAGGTCGTATCACAGACCTACACGCTGGCACCGATGGGGTAGTTCGTTTAGCCTCGGTGAGGTTGGCTAATAACCATATTCTAAAGCGCCCGTTAGTCAAACTTTGTCCCCTGCCTATCGAATAACGGCAACATTACAAAACTTTCTTATTATGTTTTAGTACTTATCTTATTTAATATTTAGTTACATAGTTATATATATTTTTACTATATTCTATATTATTTTTTCATTGCGTTAAAAATACCATCGTATTTTGGTGGCCGATATGTTTCATTTTCGTACTCGTTAAATATGTGCATCGGAATAATGTCGTGGTTATTTTGTTCGCAATAGATTTCGAGGTCTACGAAAGCTTTCGCTAGATGGCGTACTGGTAGCGATTTGCGAATCAAGAAACAAGTCAAGAAATTTCTGTGCGGGTAGAAATAAAATGGATGCGCGACAATCGAAACCTACCGTCGCCGTCGAGAGGACAGCGACAGAGGTTTTTCGTGGGTGAACGGTGCGCGACACGCCTTTAAGAAAAAAGCTTTAATAACGTATTAATTCTTCCGTAAACGAACCTACTATCGTGAAATAACTTCAAAAAACTGTTGTGCTTCAGAATATTGTGCATATACATTATGGATATACATTGTGGATAGGGCGAACTATCAGCAGACTTCCCGGAGGCTCCAGGACCTGTATGGCAAGGTTAGTAGTGGACTTAGTCATTCTTGCGCGTTCTTATTTCCTCACATTTCCATGGTGCACATTATTCTCAACGTGTAGACGATTGTTCGAGATTCCCGGCAATCAGATTTAAAGTAATATTATTTACGCAGCGCCTATCTAATCTGATTGACCCTTGTGTCGAAGCCTTCTCGACACAAGATGCCTTACTTTTATATAAATATATATAACAAATTCGAAGTTTAAAACTTGGAAACGCCAGGCCGTCACACGTATTTGTCCATATCTTGAAAACTTCTGGACTCATTTTGATTAGAATTTCACAATTGAAATAAATACAAGCCAACTAAATTGGTTAGATCATAATCCACTTAATATTTTCTGAGCTATGCATGGTCAAACAAACATTCACAAAAAATTCCATAACCTTACACCTTTTACTTTTTATGAGTCAGTGTAATATTACAGTCTTTATAACTATGAAAACATCAGTAGCTTATTAAATAGGCTTTAAACAAATGTACATACACAGCTCGACGCCGTATTGGTTCAACTTAAATTGTAGGAAATAGCTAGCCAATAAAAAAGAAGTAACGTCAGGTTCCAACTGCATGTAAAACCGCTCGTTTATGCATTCACAGTCCTTAGACAATGCTATAAACTTTCCACGGAGCCACTTTGCCGGAGTTGAGCGGAATGAACGAGTACTATTTGATTTCAATTGAAAATTTTGCTCGGAACTGCTGAGCTCTGAATTGCGTAAGCTTTACGTATTTTATAGCGGTCTTTTTCGAACAGTTATAAGAATAACCATTTTTCCGTACCTAAAGGTCGTATTCAATATGAGGAAAAAGTTTATGTCGTCAGATCACAGAAAGAAGTCATTACTTTAAATAAGTTTAAAATCAGCGCTAGGTGGTGTAAGTTCTCGTTGGGTGCCTCGGGAATTCCCATAATTTCAATCTCATTGCGTAGGTAGGCCTGGGCTTGGGTATGCATCTGCTTCCCTAGTTTCTGAACTCGGCTATTTAGTCGAGCAGTATCTGATACTGCTCGACTAAATAGCCGAGGCATAGCGCTCCTCCAACTCAGTCATTCGCTCATCCCTAATACTCGCGTTAGCTACCAGATGAACTATTTGTTCACTTAGACTGTCTAACTGTCTTAGACTGTCAGTGGCGTAGCTACCCAGGGGCTAGGCAGGGCAGTGCCCCGGGGCCCTCAAGCTCAGGGGGCCCTCCAATCCTTACCAGAAATTTCGATCGAACTGAACTTTTAGAAATTTCTCCCATTTTCAAAATAAATATGACAGGCAACCCCACTTTAATCATGACAACTCAGTTTTTTAACTTTCTGTATTTTTTTCACGAAGTACAGGCAAACGATCGTATTTAGGTACTATAATTTCAAATCGAAATGTAGGTAACCAAACTCCTACATTTTTCGTCATTCATTCATTTTGATTCATGAATTTCATCGATTGCGTCGACCACTATAGAACATCTTATAGAATTGTGAAACAGTACGTTATATGCGTAACTAAGACAGCAAAAAATCACTCGCCCCGTACCCCGCAAAATTGGTTGAACGTGATTGCATTAATTTTGCAAGCATAACGTGTCCAGTGGAAAATGTCTTTGCATTGCAGTGTTGTCAATTTGACGGATAGTGAACGCTAACGGTGATAATTTT
The DNA here is from genome assembly GCA_963082625.1 of Pasiphila rectangulata. NCBI lineage: Eukaryota > Metazoa > Arthropoda > Insecta > Lepidoptera > Geometridae > Pasiphila > Pasiphila rectangulata. The sequence continues at coordinate 15,087,181 of OY720244.1, forward strand.
TTTTAGATAGAGAAACACAATGATACGCTACAAGTGTCGTTGGGGGAATCCCCAAAAAAAATTATCACCGTTAGTGTTACCACATTTAACGATGGAGACCATGGACGATCTCCTGTCCGTGGACCTGAATTAATGTACCTACAGTCACCTGACTTGCAATTTTTCACGATATTTCGCGTTATACAATGAGCCGTGGGGTGCCGGCAGTAGAATGTTACCCCTCCTCTCCTACCCGTGGATGCAGTAAGAGCCTGCTAAGGGACACCTCCGCAAGATGGGCAGCAGCGTCTTTCCGTATATCAACATACTGCGCTCACCAACCCGCCTGCCAAGTGTGGTGAGTATGGCAACTACCCCTCATGGAGATCCATGAGGGAGGCCTTAGTTCAGTAGTGGACGTTTTACGGCTGAAATGATGATGATGAATCAGTTTACATAGCAGTGGGGCCCCAATTTTTAATTTGCCCCAGGGCCCTTGGTTACCTAGCTACGCCACTTAGACAGGACATAGCTGAAGAAACAACATCAAGTTTTGCCTTAAAAGTAGAAACTTCCTCACGTAAGAGACGTATTTCTGCAGTACCTAAGCGTTAGCAGCTCCAAGGAGGATGACAATGTCGCTGTCGGTAGTGAGCTCGTTTTAGGCGCCTGCAGATTAGGTGATAGCAATTATTTCTTCTTATTGCGGATGTTAATGTTCTCATCCGGAGTGTTCGCAGTACCTCTTACCGGGGTGCTGGAGTTGTCACCTCCGCGCTTAGTCTCACATTTACACTGCGGACAGACCCAGTCTGGTAACTCCGTAAAACCAGGAACCGCACCTCCAATGCAAATATCTTTGTGATTTTTTTTCCGCAGTTTAAACGAGTACATGTTACTACGGCGTCACCCCCACAAATTGCTCTTAAACAACCTTCACAGGAGCCGAGATCCGGATACGAGCTCATAATCCATTCTAGGTAGATACGTCACTATACACCTTTGGCAACGTATTGAGATGATGTTGATAAGGATAACTCGTGGAGGCCGATTTCGAAGATCAATCACAAAAGAGATCAATTTTTTTCTTGTCTTGTCTTGTCTTTTTATTTTATGGCCTTTTGTGTTTGGTTTAACACAATTTCGCCAGTGTCAAGTTAATTTATAAATTCGTAAGTTATTTGGCTAGCCATGCTGGCGGCCATTTTTTCTAAATAAAGCCAGAATATAAAACATAATTAATTCCTGTTAATATGTTTTGTTAATCGTATAAAAACATACACCAACATCTAACAACAAGTCCACGGTTAACTACGGAACCCTAAATAGCGCATGACACGACACGCACCTGGCCCAATATATTTATTATCTTTTTTTAGTTTGTGTGTAACTGAGTTCGGCCTTTCTGTTCGGCGGTCGAAGAGGCAACATTCACCTCTGCGTCTTCGTTGTTTCTAGGGTAACTACTTCGTGACGAACGAAGAGCTGTTTTCTCCTGAAGGCAAAACAGTTGTCGATATTTTTAGATAATGGTTAGCGGATTTATTACTAAATATTATACAGGGTGTAAAAGGACAACTATCGAAAACTTCGGGAGGTCAATGTACTCGTCAATATTAACAACTTTTACTAAGGAACTAACAAAGAAACAGCTGTTCCATATAATTTAGTAAAGTAGGTAAGGTACTTTTGTATGGAACAGCTGTTTCTTCACATTTTTTACACACAGCGAAAGTTCCTTAGTAGTTGTTCATATTGATGAGTACATTGACCCCCCGAAGTTTTCGGTAGTCGTCCTTTTACAACCTGTATACGTATTGTTAATTTAAACATAACTGTGTTTACTGTGTGCTAATGTAAGTTTTATTCTTTGTTTCTTTCTTAATGAAGGACTTACACTATTCCTACTTATAGAACTCAAATAATCTTTAACAGGTAAGTAATTTTTTTTATAGAAAAATAACCTACCTTAAAAAAAAATATTTTGCCCTCGTAGAGTAAAGTGAACAGCAAATATTGATATATCCTTCAAGGACACAGGAAAATCAACAGCATAGCAGCAAAATCAACAAAGTCTTCAAACCTACGGAAAAGTAAGATACTTATAGTCATTTCCGGGGAGCGAGAAGTTTTACATCAATTAAAACACTCCGAAACACAAGGCGCTATCGTAAACTCAAACCGGAGTTTCTGTTAATTTCTCGTATTTAAATCTATTTCGCTGAATTTAATAAAGGACGTGAGTGGTGTTGAAACTTCTGACTCCTCTGACGGGCAATTTCCCCTAATTTAGCGGCTGCTCTGAATTATGTCATATTAATTATTGCGGTTAAATATAATTAACGAGGGTGAAAACTTTGTATCGCTAGAGTTTTTTCTGAGTAATATACTTGAATAAATCTTGACTCTTGAGTGTGCTCCACCTAGCCGCAAACTAGGACTAAGCTTAGCTTGTAAGGAATTAGATTATTGATATCGACCATATTTCACACACATTTTTCAACATAATGATTTGTATTTATTTATAAAAAATAATGTTTTTATATTCTATTAATCATCTGGTGCCCATGACAGAAGCTCTGCTTACGTTGGGGCTAGATGGTGATTATAAAAAAAACATTTTGGTGTTATAGTCTTCTGAACTGCAAGAGGTTGCATGCTCCCAAAGCGACATTCGTTTGAACTGCAAATATTTTTACCTTACTCACATACATATTCAAGATCATCGTATGTTATTTCATTGCTTTATTTGTTTTAACAATCATGAATAACGTATATCTTCGTGGTGTCTATGGCAATTTGTTCCAATTGGTACCTTCTGATAGCATCCAGAGAAGATCTCATTACGTCAAAACATTCTTTGTTAGAGGTTTAGATTTAGTTTAGCTACGTAGGTACAGTAAATAATTGGAAGGCTCGACTAGTATCTTTATTAAAGCAACACAGAAAAGTGCCATTCCGGGACGCTGCTCACGTTCTTAGTATTAATTTTGGGTTTATTGAATAATACGTGATCCACATGGCCAATCGGCTTGTGGACAGCCTGTACCACTAAAACAGTTTTATAGTAGAGATAGTCCTTTTGCAGAGAATTTTGTATAAATATTTGTCTAGTAATTTATAATTTGGGACATAATTCTTTTCATAGGCCGATACTAAACAAGCGTGTTTTTATTAATTATACTGCATATCTATCTATCAGCCCACGTTCACCCACTGCTGGGTATAGGCCTCCTTTTTGTCACGTCATTCTTTCCGACCTTGCGCCAACTGCATCCATTTGCTTCCCGCTACTCTGACAATGTCGTCTGGCCACCTATCTGGTGGTCTGCCTGGTGATCTATACCCTTCGCGGGGCCACCATTCTTGCACTGCCTTTGTCCATCTACCGTCATTCCACCTTGCCAAGTGTCACGACCATTTCCACTTTAACTGATTGATCCACGACTTTTGTTCTACGTCGGATCTCGACGTTGGGTATTCGGTCAACCAGTGAAATGCCTAACATGGCTAGCTCCATGTTCCTTTGAGCTACCTTTATTTTATGCACGTGCTCTTTTGTTAGCGGCCACGTTTCGGCACCATAAGTGAGGATAGGTAAGACACATTGGTTGTAATCCTTGGTCTTGAGGCATTGCGAATTTTTTTCTTTGAATACGGTTATAAGATCCTAGCTGAACTCTTCTAGCTATTTCCTTAACATGAGAGCCCGAACAAAAGGACAAACAATGCCCAAGGTAGACGTAATCTTTTACCACCTCTAATTGTTGGTTACCTAGTTAGACTAAGTATATTACATAATAGATTCGTTATGATCTTGGTCTTGGACATGTTCATCTTCAGGCCGACTCCCAAAGATGCTTTGTGAAGATCCTGTAGCATCGCTTGAAGAGTCTCAACATTGTGAGCAAACAAAATTAGGTCATCTGCAAAACGCAAGTGCGACATTGTTTGTCCGTCAATTTTGATACCTTTCTCGCTTCAATCCAGTAATTTCATGGTATCTTCCCAAAAGGTTGCTAAAATTTTAGGGCTAAAATTTCCTTTATGGACCATCGATTTCAAAGTCCATATTTTTTTTTGTAAATAGTACTATGAGTACTATTATTATTAAAAAAATATTAACTTTATAAAAGGATGCGTTTTGCCATTTTTCAGGTTGCGGAAGTTTACGGTTCATGGAAACATTTATTTTTAGGAATATAAGACAATTTAGGAAAATTGAGGTATTGTAATTTTGAAAATAAAGTCTTAAAACCTATGTATCTAGTTTCAACCACCTTTCTCACGAAAACTTCACACGAAAAACACAAAACACACATTTTTGGTCGTACCGAAAGTCTGATTTCAAAATGGCAGTGCTCAAACGTGGACCCCGACTGTACCACTGGTCCACCAGTAAGAAATTGCTTAGCGGGCTATGGAGCGTGCCATGAATTTAAACGCTCATCATCAGGAGATACCTCTTGATGATGAGCGTGCATGGTATCTGAGGGAGGACTCTCAGATAACCTCGTTAGGGATTTGATCCTTCAGAGAAACCCCGAGCATCGACATATGGAAGGCTGAAGCTGAAAACAGGGTCAAATGGGGCAAATTGGGGAAGGTCTATGTCTAACAGTGGACTTATATAGGCCGGTGACAATGATGAAATTTATGAAGTTTTTTTCGTAAGATTGATTGGTTCGTTATTAAAGTAAATGTTACTGTGAATGTTAATCTAGAATAAATTAGGCCAGGTGCGTGTCAGGCCACGCGCTATGTAGGGTTTCGTAGTTAACCGTAGATCTGTTGTTAGAAGTTGGTTTATCTTTTATTATGGTTACCAAAACATATTAACAGGAATTAATTGAGTTTTCGGTTTAAAGTATTCCGGTATGTCTGGGTAAACGCATCACTTATTTGAGCGACTATTTCTCCGAAACTAAATAAGCTAGCTTAGCCACTACTACTTCTAGGAAGACTATAAAGTCTAGAAACTTTATGGTTAAAAAAAATATATATGATATTTCAGACAGACAGATAGACAGATAAAGCGAAATTATAAGGGTTTCTTGTTTTACTACGAAACCCTAAAAGGAATACCAACATAAATTAATATTTTTTTATAACAATAAAAAAAAACATTACACACAACCCCATCTAGTCCCAAACTAAGCAAAGCTTATACTATGGAAACTAGATATATTAAATACATTTTTTGTAAGTACATACATTCTTATCATACATAGAAAAATACCTTGGATTTGGGACAAATGTCCTGTAGATATTTATCTGCCAAACAATTATTAAAATTCAAATTAGATTAAATCATGTTTGTGAGTCTTTACCTATTGCAGATATACTACCTCTTTAAGCGCTCTAGTCGACATTTTAGGGTCCCCATTTTGTCTCCGAAAAACGATTGTCCGAAAATCACAATCAATAACAAGTGACTCCGAAACATCACCATCCATAATATTATGGTCTCATAAATATAATTTGCAATAAGATATTGTTCATTCTAATGCTCCTTACGCATAAATTTATTTATATAATATATAATTTTCATCGTTATAAATATTGTGTCATAATAATAACGAATCATAGAGCTTATTATCCCGAATATTTTCGAAAGATTATAAAACCTTCCAGTGGCAGAAAAGAGACGGAAGGACAGTAGGTTATTAGGTTTTTTCTACAACTTTCTGAAAACACTGCCTGGGACGAAACCGAGATGGAGAGACAGTAGGTTATTAGGTTTTTTTTATAACCATCCAAAAACCCTGCCTGTGACAGAACCGAGATGGAGAGACAGTAGGTTATTAGGTATTTTTTTATAACCATCCAAAAACACTGCTTCTGGCAGAACCGAGATGGAGAGACAGGGTTGTTAGGTTTTTTTATAATTATCCGAAAACACTGCCTATGACAGAACCGAGATGAAGAGACAGAAGGTTATTAGGTTTTTTTTATAACCATCAGAAAACACTGCCTGTGACAGAACCGAGATGGCAAGACAGTAGGTTAGTATATTATAATAAGTAAGGCTAGTAAAAAAACTACGCGACAGCTGCAGCGCTAGCGGCCGCCAACGAAATACTATGGAACATGAAAATTATTCAAATAATTATGAGAATAATGTTTATGAGTTAATAATGCTATTATTCTTTAGTTATTGCGAATAACTTAATGAACTGTAATCGTTATGGATACCGATATTAGTGGAATAAGGATCCTTATATTATAGGTTGTGATTATTCGTGCAATCGATAATTATGAAAATAAATTTTAAGGAATACTATATTAGGGAAATAAAATTTCGGAGACGAAATAGAGAACCGAAATTTGGCTTTATGTAGATATTCCAATTTTCTATCTCCTATAACACCTTAATTCATAATACTCAGGGTGAACGCGAACTGAAACTTGTCACACTATATTTACACACACATGTGCGGCTCTGCAGCATCGTACTCGCAAAGAGATTGATATTTTAGATTGAAAACTCCACCTAGATAAATGGTTAACATAAAAAGTTAATCTTTTTATATAAAAATAATCCTAATTTTGCTTGGTAACGGCATGATGCGGCAAGTTCACATTTTTTGTGTTGTTTTGTTACTGTCAGGAGAAGGTTCTTTCATCAAAAAGAAAAAAAAATAGAAAGTTGCGCGGAACATTTTTGTACATTTATATGGATGCTGACATTTTTTGGTTGTCAAATATTTATTCAGATATTCGGTCCGAAAGTTTATTATGTTAAAGCTGTTTATAAGCAGCAAGCTGTTTATAATTATAGCTAATTTAGGTACTTAACTATAGTAAGTAGATGTAGTAGAGTGGTATTTGATTATGAGGCGTTACGAAGTTCACCGGGACAGGTGGTACTAAATAAAAGTTTACACGCATTCTAACAGGCTTTCCATTTGTGGATTATTCGGGTTTTTGATGAAAAATCCATACATCCCACCGCTACGGCAGCAACTGCGGCTATGTACCTCTAGTGTTTGTTTCAAAAATAATATTGTCCGTATTGGGAGTTTTTGACTCTAAATATAGGCTTCTTTTTTGTCTAGATAGAAACATTTGAGGTCGAAGGTACAGGGTATAAAGGGTACTAAGTCGTCTGGCTTATTAGATTTTATTACTGTACCATGATCTCATGATTTATTATCAATGAGTTCCATATAAATAAAATATATTGAATCGTTGTATTTTTTTTAAATTGAATTGCTTCTTTTTTGGCTAGGATATCATACAAGGTCTAAGTCAAAAAGTACTAATTTGTTTGGTGGGTCCAAACGACTGATATCCAAGCTAAAAAGGAAGCAATTCAATTAAAAAAAAACAAATACACAGATTTAATATATTAATGCCAGATATAAATCTCAATTCACAAACAAGTCAAATCACATTTAATATTTTACAGAAAACTTATTTTTTCATGTGCACCAAAATACAAACATATCTACTCTTTCTTTTTTATTCATTTTTACAATTTATGCCTTAATATTATGATTAAGAATGATACAAGCCGAGTGAATCTTGAGTAAGGTTAACTTCCGTTTATTCTGTGAGGTGTGTGTACCTGATAGTGTTGCCACAGAATTGCGTCCACTCTAGTGAATTGCGGTCGCTTATTTATAATGGAAAAGTATCGCTCTGGAAGGTGCCTCTGTAAATATTTACGTAGGTATATTGATACTCGAATTAAGGTCGAAGCCGACTTATACGACACCGCTCCCACACGGAAAAATAGTATTCAATTATTAATATTATTATTAACAGCCAGTAGTGTCCCACTGCAGGGAAAAGGACTCCCTCCCCTCTTTCTATTCTTTGCAGTTCTCCGCAACAAGGGATCCTTATAAAAAGAGACGAGCTCATTTCGCCATCTCCGTCTAGGCCCACGTATACGTTGTCTGTATTCAAGTAAATTAAAAATCTTAGCAAAAATTTACGATACTGGTGTGATTTGTACCCATGTCCATCAAAAACTATAGAATAAGCTAAAGCGATATCTCTAATCACTGCTAGTGAATGCAACTTCAGACAATGAACAGGAAAACTCAAGTAGTTACCTGTAGGTGGCGCTCTATTGGTGCTCAAGCCATATGACCTTATCAAGAATTCCGACGCAAGCCGACACGGGTTCCGTAGCTTAGTAGTTGAAGCACCTCTGGCCTGAGGAAACGTCAAGGATCGATTGACAAACGTGGGTTTGAATTCCACCGGAATCATACATTTTTGATAAGGTTTTTTATTTCCTTGAAAAATCTAAGTGTGGTTTAACACCATACAAATTGCTATGAGAGTTTTAGGACATCCTGTACGACATACATTACATTGTTAACACAAAATAGCAGGTGCTCGCTGTAAGCGAGCTTCCCGCCATCTTACCACTCGATAGTTGATGTATCGCTTACCATGCGCTTCACGCGGCGACCCGCGCGATGTACGCTTGACGTACGTTCCTCTGTAAGCTTTGCGTTTGTCGCAGCTAGTTGACTGACAGCTATAAACTCCTGGATAGCGAGTAGTAGATATACATTTTTGGCGGTGTGGTGCGGCAGTGGAGTTGTAGCGGGGTCATGTAAGTGAGCACCTTTAAACGCACAACATCCGTGGCGCAATTAGTTTTATACCCGGCTAAGACGCAAGAAGTTGCGGTTCGATCCCCGCCGGAGGACAAATATTTGCTTTTCTGCAGTTATTGGTGTCAGATCTGGGTGTTTTTCTACTTTAGATGTTTATAATAAATCAGGTCAGCTGCGTCGACACGCAGTGGCCCGACGGCCACGCGCTATGTAGGGTTCGTAGTTAATTGTAGACCTGTTGTTGGAAGAATATTTCGCAAACGGAACCCTAAATTGAAAAATTGTCTTCCCAGCCTCTAAATGATTTTAAAATATCTATTTAACTATACACCACACGATGGGAAAATCAAGAAGAAAAGTTCATCCCCACCATATGGGAGGTACCCCAAATTAATTATTTTTTCAGATTTTTTTTGAAGCGTTATTTCAGCTTTGTTTTTAGGGTTCCGGACCAAAATGGTAAAAAGGAACCCTTATAGAATCACTCTGTCTGTCTGTCTGTCTGTCTGTCACAAATGGATATCTCGAGAACTAATGATGCTATCATCTTGAAATTTGAAATGGTAAAAGACAACACTTTTTTACTAATATAGCATATATGAACATGTTGAAAAACATTCTTATTTTGACTGCAGGGGGGCAGATAGGGGATCTCAAAAATTTTAAGTCAAGTTACTAGGCCGAGTGGGGTATCATATGAAAGGTATTCATTTGCACATTAATTAACAGTTCTTAGTTTTCCTTTAAACCGTATCGTTTTTGAGTTATTTACAAAAATGTTGAAAAAACGACCGTTCCCCCCTTTATCTCCGAAGTTTGCAGAGATAAACCCGTGATACTTTTATAGCTTATAGAAGTATATGTAAACTTTATAGGAAAATTATAGCGACTCTCTAATTTGCATAGTTTTTTAGACAAGGGGGGTGGAAGGGGGGTTTCCAAAAATTTTGTGAAGTTAATAGGTGATGTGGGGTATTATATAAAAGGTATTCATTTGCACATTATTAAACAGTTTTTAGTTTTCCTTTAAGCCGTATTGTTTTTGAGTTATTTACAAAAATGTCGAAAAAACGACCGTTCCCCCCCCTTATCTCCGAAGTTTGCAGAGATAAACCCGTGATACTTTTATAGCTAATAGAAGTGTATGTAAACTTTATAGGAAAATTGTAGCGAACTCTCTAATTTGCATAGTTTTTTAGACAAGGGGAGTCGAAGGGGGGTTTTCAAAAATTTTGTAAAGTTACTAGGTGATGTGGGGTATCATATGAAGGGTATTCTTTTGCACATTAATAAACAGTTTATTTCCTTTAAGCCGTATTGTTTTTGAGTTATTTACAAAAATGTTCAAAAAAATAGCGTTCCCCCCCTTATCTCCAAAGTTTGCGGAGATAAACCTCTGAAACTTTTTTTGCTATTAGAAGTGTATGTAAAGATTAGAGGAAATTTATTACAATCTCTCTACATAGCATACTTTTTTAGAAATCATCGAAAGTGTAAAAAATCTACATAAGTTCCGCTATCAGACAAGAGATTTCAAGGTTCTCCAACAAATATATAACCGCCTTTGTCATATATTATATTGTATGATGGCACGGAACCCTCGGTGCGCGAGTTCGACTCGCTCTTGCCCTGTTTTATTTTACATGTCTATGCAAAAAAAATCAGTTTTCTAGGACCAATAGTCTTTTTGCAAAGCCGGTGACAGACGGACGGACAGACAGATAAAGCGAAACTATAAGGGTTTCTTGTTAAAACAAGTACAAAAAAACAAAGTTAAAAAAGGTATTTCAGTTCTATTGGAAGCATGACCATTTGGAAGTTCTGCTTACTTCAGATCTAGATGGTGCTGTGTGTAATGTCCAGTATTATTTATTTATTTTGGAATAAAGACAAAATGTGACAAAAGTTTTATTGTTACAAATAAAACCGGGCAAGAGCGAGTCGGGCTCGCGCACCGAGGGTTCCGTGTACAATATAACAATAAACCTCTAATATAATACTTAGTCTGGCCATAAATACTGTTACAATTAAAAATAAACAAAATATTACATTTTAATTTGGAATATGTTATTTTTATATGATTGTTCATTGAGTTTTCTCATTTTGGCGCCAATACATTGTACAATATTTTGCGATATAAAAATGGAGTGGGGTGATAAAGAGAACCGATTCGCTGTGATTGCATTACACAAAGTAGGTGTGGAGCCAAATGCAATTTTTAAAACTCTCCATAGGCTTGGTATTAGTAAAATGTTTGTGTACCGGGCTATTAATAGGTACAGTGAGACCTCCTCTGTTAGTGACAGAGAAAGATCTGGCCGTCCACGTAGTGTTCGTACGAAAATGGTGGTCAAAGCAGTAAGGGAAAGAATTTGAAGAAATCCTGTCCGAAAGCAAAAGATTTTATCTCAGGAGATGAAGATAGCACCCAGAACCATGTCGCGTATTTTAAAAGATGACATAGGACTTGCAGCCTAACAGAGACGTACTGGTCATTTCTTAACTGATAATTTAAAAAAGAATAGGGTGGTAAAATCGAAACAACTACTGAAGCGGTACGCAAAGGGAAGTCACAGAAAAATTTCGTTTACGGATGAGAATTTTTTTACAATTGAGCAACATTTTAACAAACAAAATGACCGTATTTATGCTCAAAGCTCTAAGGAAGCTTCTCAAATAGTCGATAGAGTGCAAAGTGGGCACTATCCGACTTCAGTGATGGTTTGGGAGCTATGAAGGAGTGACTGAGCCATACTTTTGTGAAAAAGGTACCAAAACATCGGCACAAGTGTATCAAGATACCATTCTTGAGAAGGTAGTGAAGCCCCTTAACAACACCATGTTCAATAACCAAGAATGGTTCTTCCAGCAAGACTCGGCGCCGGGTCATAAAGCTCGGTCTACGCAGTCTTGGTTGGAAACGAACGTTTCGGACTTCATCAGAGCTGAAGACTGGCTGTCGTCTAGTCCCGATCTTAATCCGCTGGATTGTGATTTATGGTCAGTTTTAAAGAGTACAGCTTGCTCTAATCGCCATGATAATTTGGAGTCCCTAAAACAATCCGTACGATTGGCAGTGAAGAATTTTCCCATGGAAAGAGTGCGTGCTTCTATTGATAATTGGCCTCAAAGTTTAAAGGTTTGTATTGCAGCCAATGGAGACCACTTCGAATAAGCTTTTTATATTTTAAATTGTTTTATATTTATGTATTAAACTAACACACTGTAAAAGTAATAAATGTTATTTGCAATAGAAAAATATTTTTTTTCTTTGTTTCAGTATTTATGGCAAGACTAGGTATGTTCCGGTACAATATAATAAATGTTAAAGGCGGTTTATATTTGTAAGAAAACCTAGACAGCGCCATCCCTTGCCTGATAGCGGAACTTACGTAATTTTTCTACAATTTCGATGATTTTTAAAAAATTATGCAAATTAGAGGGTTCGTTATTATTTTCCTGTAATCTTTACATACACTCCTATTAGCAATAAAGGTTTCAGGGGTTTATCTCTGCAAAGATTGGAGATAAGCGGGGGGGGGGGGGGGGGGGGGGGACGCTACTTTTTTAAACGTTTTTTTATATAACTTAAAAACAATACGGCTTAAAGGAAAAACTAAAATTTGCTTTTAAATGCTGTAGGGTGCCGGCAGTAGAATGCTACCCCTCCTCTCATGCCCATGGATGCAGTAAGAGCCTGCATGAGATCCATGAGGGAGGCCTGTGTTCAGTAGTGGCCCTAGTGGCCTGTGTCAGTGCGACGCGATGCGTGGTCGAATAAGGTCGCGTATCTTGTTGCACAGTATCGGATTATTAAATTCGTGAAACGCGCGGTTTAGGCCGCTGCACGCGATCGCGATGGCAACAAAAACGCTCATCGCTAATGAGCTTCTGGCGTTCATCCAGAACGCCATCGACACCATGGACGAAGTGAGCATCCTGCGGATCTGCAAATCCAATTTTAAGGAAGAGGACGTTTGCAGTGGCAAGGCGCTACTTTTCAAGACGCTGGGCAAAACGGCCCAGATGCCCTCACGGCGAAGGGATGGTGGTGAGAGAAGTCTCCAGGACATCATCAGCCTTTTCAAGGAGACAGACCCAGATGACGTGCCGGATTTTGTTGCTAGGGAGCTCCATAAACTGCCCCCGGTGACATTTGACCACGTCGACGTAACCAGATTGCTGAAAGATATTACATCCCTTAAGGCAAGTCAGGCTGCTATGAAGTTGAAGATGGAGGAGTCCGAAGTCATCATCGGTGAACTTCGTTCCGAGGTGGCATCCCTACGTGTCGCAGCCGCGATAACTAGGTCACCGGAGGCTACCTCGAATATCAACACGTGTCGTGGAGCGGGCAACGTGAGCTTGGCGTCGTTCGAGTCAGCAATACTCGATGCGTCGTCACCGAGCGCAGTGCCGCGCTCCCCCGCCCCGCCCCCCACCGCTCCGTCCGAGGGGCCGTCACGTGCGCGCGCGCCCTCCCCTCCGCGCCCCTACGCCACCGTAGCAGCCGCGAGCTGCCCCGCACCCGCTGCGCGCCCGCAGCTTGCGGGCTGTACAAAAAAGGGGAAGAAAAAGCGGCCCTATGAGCCAGTTCGCAGTGCTGCGCCAGAGCCGGCGCCAACAAAGGAGCCCAGTAATATGGAGGGCTTCACGGAGGTGGTGCGTAAGCGCCGCAAGCCCACTAACCGGAACCAGTGCGGATCTGCATTGGCATCCAGTAATTTCCGAGCGGAGGTACCTACCACTCAGCTCTACGTGTCTCGCGTTCACTATGTCGTGCAGGCCGTGGAGGTGGTAGAATATCTACGCAAGAAGACAGGATTCGAATTAAGGGTCGAGAAGTTGGATTCTCGCCATAATGTGAGTTTTAATTCATTTGTGGTGAGAGTTCCGACTGAAAAGCTATCGACCTTTTTAAATTCGGAATTATGGCCGAAGGGCGTCAAGTTTCGTCGATTCGCGGGACGGCTGCGACGCGATCCCGCGCAGCGACGGAATGAGACACCGTGTCTGCGTCACTCGTCGCCGCATTCCCAACGAGTCTCTAGTAATTAAGATTTATTTTTATGTATGTTAGTCTATAAGGTATATATTTATATGGGCCGTAGTTTAAGTATTATAACATCTTGTACTAAACTAAGTTTGTTGCCTGAAATAAAGTTTTATTATTATTATTATTATTTACGGCTGAACTGATGATTAATGTGCAAATAAATACCTTTCACATGATACCCCACACGACCTAGTAACTTCACTTAAAAGAAATTACCTCCCCTGTCCGCCCCCTGCAGTCAATGAGAATATTTTTTAACATTTTCATATAATGTTATGCTTGTAAAAAAGTGTTGTCTTTAACCATTTCAAATTTCAAGTCAATAGCATCAGTAGTTCTTGAGATATCCATTTGTGACAGACAGACAGACAAAGTGATACCAAAAGGGTTCCTTTTTACCATTTTGGTCCGGAACCTTAAAAATGCCTTTTGAAATTTATATAAATAATTTATAGTACGTTAGCTACTATAAGCAATGCTGTACGAGACGACGCAGTTCCTGGGACCTTGTTAACTTGAAATCTTTGGATATTTTGTATGTTCCGGATTTTTTAAACCAGCTAAATGTCGCTCTAATTGTAGGTACCCGGTCTTGTCGTGTGAAATATAACACGAGCCCTAAAGCCTTTTTTAAATGTTCTTTGTTTACAAAATTATCTGAAATGTTTGAATGAATTTGCATATTGCGAAAAATTTTGACAAGGGTTCGAAACGTGACCCGTTGTGTAACATAATGGAGTTAAGCGCCGAGCGCGACCGGGTTAAAAGCTTGTTTCGTGAAATGTAGCCTATAATAATATCAAACTTACGAAATTGAGGTGTACTCAACAATGCAGCTATAAAACGCCCTTAATGTATGTATTAATTTCATTGTTATCTATTGTTTTCACACTGTTGTTTAGCATACCATAAAAATATTGCTTCGTTTAAGAAAAACAGCGACAATCACAATGTAAATACAATAAATAAGAATAAACTCGCTGTGCCCACTACAAGGCTCCATAAGGTGAAAATATCTTTTAAAGGGCAATGTATACGCTTCTACAACAAACTCCCAAGTGAGTTGCAGAAGTTATCATTGAATAAATTCAAAAACATTATCAAACGAAATCTGTGCAATAAAGCTTATTATAAAATATCAGATTAACTAGAGGACAAAACCACTTGGATTCATGAATATCACATTAAATAGAGGACAATCTGCTCCAACTCCGTCAAACGTAACATAAGACAAAATAAAATTGTTAAATGATGACTATAACGACCGAGTTAGGTTCTTCTGTTCACTTCTTTTCCTAACTCGCGTGTCATCTGAAGTGAACAGATTCAATTATTTGTGTTGTTTTATTTTGTAATTTGTGACGCGTCAATAAGGTCCATGCGGCCGCACTGAATAAAGTATTTTTTTGATTCTAGATTCCTGATTCATAGAATAATTAATTAATGGTTCTTGTGTACAGATTTTAATCACTTACAGGGAAGTTCAACTCATGGCGCCGACATTCGTACATTTCAAGCACATATCAAACGATACTTTTATAAATATAATGTGTCATGCGAAACATGATACCAGCTTCAAAGAACCCTTACAAATTTTAACAAGGGCTTCAAAAAACCCTTTCGAATAACATGGATGTCCCGCGTGTATCCCTAAAATGTTGTGTTTTTTCGCTCAGTCGTGTGTTCCTGTTTGTCGCCTCGAAAATATAATGGAGCAGTGGGGGGTTAAAAAATTGCGGTAACTTCGCACATTTAGAATTCGGACATGTTTGGGTAAAAGCTACGCTGGGGTTTCGTCTGATAAAAAATAATGGCGCCGTAACGAAGTAATAAGTTTATAGAATATTAATGATCTTTTACTGTACGGTGTAGGTTAGGTTAGACCTTTGATGTTGGAATATTAATCTGGTTGCTTATTACGTTTTTATTAAGTTATATTTAAGCTCAACTGATCTAAAGAGCCTTTAGGTACTTAATTGTAATCCCTTAAATTTAGGTTATAACTTTAGATACAGTAACGTTAAATTTGAAATGACTAAGAAGCTGTTCAAAGTTTTCAAAACTAATTAGAATAAAAGCTTTTGGGGCGATATTGGGTTCTTTGGGAGGTATCTAGGCTTTCTATTGGGTTGTGAGCTTAGTTAAGAATTGCGAGTATATGCTTAGTTCTTAGCTTATATGCTGTGGGGAGCTGGCAGAAGAGTGTTGCCCCTCCTCTCTTGCACATGGATGCAGTAAGAATCTGTCAAGGGATACCTCCGAATGATGGGCAGCAGCGTTCTTCCGTGTATCAAAAGCTCGTGCTGCGCTCGCCAATCCCCCTGCTAAGAGTGGCGAGTATGGCAACAACTGCTGGACATAGGCCTCCCATAGGAGAGGCCTATGTCCAGCAGTGGACGTCCTACAGCTGAAATTGGATGATATTGCGTTGTTTAGAATATTACGTACTCTAAAAATTTGAGGAAAACCTGCCAGAAAATATTTGGAAGAGACTCGAGGATGTCGATGTGTCTTAATCGCCTTTTATTTATTAAAACCCTAACAAAGTTTTATTTCACATTATTTTAAAGACCTCTTTCCCGTGAAAGTCTAAATTCCGTGAATTGCAGTTTGTTTCGTGATTGTGGTATTATCAATGCGAAAATCATAAAGCAGGCTTGTTAGTTTGTTAGATAATTTGTGGTTTTAGTGGTCGGATTGGAGTAACGACGATAGCTTGTTATATGGAATTTGACTAGTTATTTGATTATGACGGGTACATACCTCACTAAAGTAATAATTCAATTAAATGCGATTTAATTTGATGAAAGAATATTATAAAAAAGTTGTAATAGTAGAGTTGTAGCATGCTTTAATAGCAAATACTCAAATACACATGTCTGTAGATAAAAAAAACCTTGTCCCGCGACAGGAATCAATTAAAGTAGTTAAACATTGAACACCCACGCTTATGAACCGTCGACTAAAATGTGTGGCTCAATCGTAGGCGTTTACAAATTTTGAACCCTGCCCTGATTAATCAAAGGGTAAATTAGCCGGCTTGGTTAAGTTGGAACAGAACAGTTACAGAATTGACCTATCAATCCGCTGTCATTGCGGTGCCTGTAAATTAAAGTGATGTGATTGAAACTAATTGCTGCGAAGACCCCATAGGCCTTTGTTTCGACTTGGTAGGCATACCTACTCATGGTATTCAAGCCGTAGCTACGGCTTGGATACCGCATATTTGAGGCAACAATTACGTGTTAATTTGTGTATGCATAACAGTCAATCATTTGTGGTGTGTTTAGTTTATTTGAAATTTAGCGAGTGTATCTATTAGACATTTTTGGTAACCCCCCCCCCCCCAATCACTTTAGTGTCTTTTCATTTCATTTGATACAACACTTGGGTATATGTGAAAACATTTGATTGTTCATCCCCACTTTCTCCCCCGATACCTTGTAAACGTCTTAACCGATTTTGATAAAACATAACGTGATATTAAAAAAAAAAATACTGCATTCAAATCGGCTCATTGTAACTCTTTAAAATGCTACTGTGACACTTATTTCAAGTATCACCATTAAAACTCTTAATTGAGGAGGAAAGCAATCGAATTGCCGTTGAATGTCCTCTGTTAGACATATGCCCCTTCATGGATCTGCATGTACTGATCACGAGGAGTTATTGCCATGTTTCCCACACTTGGCAGGCGGGTTGGCACGCGCAGTATGAGATGTTGATATAAGGAACTCGCTGCTGCCCATTTTCTGGAGGTGTAACGTCACGGAGGTAATGTTGAAAACCGCATCACTTATTTAAGCGACTATTTCTCAGAAACTAAAAAAGCTACAGACCTCGTAATAGTGCGAAAAGCCTTCTTCTGAAACTAGATTTTTTTTCCTGTATCTGATCCGCCATCAAGTCCCCCCCGCGTAATCTTCTTAACTTGATGTTACCAGCGATTACCAGATCTGCACTGGAGTTGGGGTGTGTTTCTCTTGGCTTTACCAAGACTTTAGCCAGCCCAACTCCTTAAAATGGCGGAGGAGTATTCTGGGTCACTTGCAGCATTCCAAAAATGTTGTAGAAGAAGGGCATAACTCGATAAGCTCTTGTAGTCATGTTTTAGATCCACAATGACTAGCTTTTCAAGACTCTCATCACCAGGCCTCGCTATATGGCCAAAGTAGGAGTGTATGTGCTGTGAAATCAAGCGATAAAACCCTAGCAAAATAATTTCAATTACATAATCTGAAATGAAACAAAATCCATAAGGGATTAAGACAAGTTTGAGTTATAAGCATATGACTGCTTATTAGGAACCTGATATAATATTAGTTTAATCAATCTGCGCAAATTTAGCATAAATCTGAATATATTAACAATATCAAAGTCCAATTAAGCTATAATTAAGTGTATCCAGTTACTAAACTAATAGGCAGAAGGTATCAGTCAGTTCCTGTAAAGTAGGTAATTCAATGAAGTAGATAAACTTCAAACTAATAAGCTTTCTAAGCTATAGTTTGAAGGACGGGAATTGTTGAACTGTTTGATGAGGAGTTTTCTCACAAAATGAAATCGGCCAAGAGCAAGTCGGGCTGGCGCACTGAGAGTTCCGTGCCATCATACAATATAATTCATGATAAAGGCGGTTTGTATTTGTTGGAGAACCTGTTCCTGAACCTGAACCTGTTGTAGGGAAACTTATGTATGTAGATTTTTAAAACTTTCAATGAGACTTAAAATGCATCAAAATAGTATATTTACGGCGGCTCTAAGTCGAATCCATGAAATCTATGTCTCTATGGATATATGGATAGTCTTGGCACAGAATCGTAGCGGATTGCGTAGATTAAGGGAGGTATATACCCAGCAGTGGGTGAAGTCAGGCTGTGGATAATGATGATGATGTTAACAAGGCATCAAAATAGTATATTTACGGTGGCTCTGTCGAATCCATGTCATCTTCGTCTCTATGGATAGGCTTGGCACAGGATTGTGGCGGATGGCACCAAACTAAGGGAGGCCTATAACCCAGCAGTGGGTGAAGTCAGGCTGTGGTGATGATGATAATGATGATGGTCACAAGGAATCAGAATAGAAAAACTAAATAAAACTATGCTAATTAGAGAGTTTGAATACATTTATAGTAGCTATAAAAGTTTCAGGTACATATATCTCTGCAAACTTCGGAGATAAAACGAATTTTATCCTTTAAGTTGTTTTTTTATATTAAATAATTATAATGTTTTATTCTATACTAGCTGCTGCCCGCGGCTTCGCCCGCGTTTTTAAAGGATGTAAATCAGCATTTTTTTTGGGACTCATATGCAAAGTGGATAAGGTACTAAGTAGATGAAATCTATAATATGTGTCTGGTCACTATAAAAGAGTCTGTATTAACTTAACATTAGAAGGACAAAACCTACTACCTACGCTAAGGGTTGCCTCAGCCTCAAAGTTCTGAAAGTTTACACAACCGGTACTACCTACTGGGAAATAAGTTACATTATCTACTATATGAAGTCAAAGCGTGTGTGATTTCGCGGCCTTATTTGTGGCCATCAGTGACTAAACTTAGTCTTACAAAAAAACTTGAGAGTCCTACACCTAACCTCCTAACATGAGAGCCTCTGCCCACGGCTTTGCCCGCGTGATGCCACAACCAAAAATAGCTTATATATCTGCTTATATAGCTTTATTTACAATAGCTCAAGGGCACCACTTAGGTTCGAACCACGGCTTGGATTGTTGCCAGATTTTTATATCTTATGATAGTTAACGTCCAGGTCCAAAAGTGCACCTTAAGACGGAAGAGTGTATTCTTCGGCCTCGTTGGCGAGTCAGTCAGCCAGTCATTCAGGACTTTGAATTTTATATGTATAGATTACAAACTTTTCTAGCCGGAAGCTGAATAAGGTACTTTGGCAGAAGCTGCGGTAGCTGGAAATTTTTATGACTCATCTTGCAAATTTTACCTAATGGGAACTGAAAACGGTGCTTTGGCAGACGCTGCGGTAGCTGGAATTTTTTTATGACCCATCTCGCGACTTTTTGTTGATGGAAGCCAAATAGTTGTAGTTGTAGAACTTTTTGTGAAGAGTTCATCCGGGGAAATACTACAATCGTACTTCGTAATTTCTACAACCAAGCAGTAATGTCTGCATTACTTTGTTCCATTTAAGGGGTAAGGGGGCCAGTAAAATTACAGGCACATGAGACCTTAGAACTCTATCTCAGGGTGACAGGCGCAATACAATGCAGCATTGGTCACCTAGTCACAGGCTTCGTGACCATGATCACCGCGGTATTGCAGTTGAAATAGAGGTTACCGCTTTTCATAAGATGGGCCATCGGCTTGTCTCGCCGATAAGTCGTATAAAAAGGTACTTTGGCAGAAGCTGCGGTAGCTGGAAATTTTTATGACTCATCTTGCAAATTTTACCTAATGGGAACTGAAAACGGTGCTTTGGCAGACGCTGCGGTAGCTGGAATTTTTTTATGACCCATCTCGCGAACTTTTGTTGATGAAAGCCAAATAGTTGTAGTTGTAGAACTTTTTGTGAAGAGTTCATCCGGGGAAATACTACAATCGTACTTCGTAATTTCTACAACCAAGCAGTAATGTCTGCATTACTTTGTTCCATTTAAGGGGTAAGGGGGCCAGTAAAATTACAGGCACATGAGACCTTAGAACTCTATCTCAGGGTGACAGGAGCAATACAATGCAGCATTGGTCACCTAATCACAGGCTTCGTGACCATGATCACCGCGGTATTGCAGTTGAAATAGAGGTTACCGCTTTTCATAAGATGGACCATCGGCTTGTCTCGCCGATAAGTCGTATAAAAAGGTACTTTGGTAAAAGCTGCGGTAGCTGGAAATTTTTATGACTATTTTTGAGTTTCTTTTTAGAGGAACTGAAAACGGTGCTTTGGCAGACGCTGCGGTAGCTGGTTTTTTTATGACGTATCTCTCAAACTTTTCTAGATGGAAGCTGAATAAGGTTCTTTGGCAAAAGCTGCGGTAGCAGGAATTTCGTATGACTCATCTTGCAAAATTAACGTAACGCGAGCTGAAAACGGTGCTTCGGCAGATGCTGCGGTAGCGGTAGGTTTTTTATTACGAATCTCTAACACTTTAGATGACGGGAGTGGAACAGGGAACTTTAGGGGCGATTAGTGACAGACCTTATGTGGGGATAGAAGGTGATACATCTATCTAGGATAACTCCTAGGTAGCGAGCTGACCTTACCCAAGGGATGGGTTGATCAAAGAGGAGGAGAGGCTGGGGCAAGAGGGGACTCCAAGTAAAGTGCACTGCTGCGCTTTTCGTCGGGTTCACCTTTATGCGCCAGTTTCTGAACCAAGCACCTAGGGTGTCTAGTGCATGAGCGCGCGTGGACTTAGCCGGTTCTATTTATACTCCCGGCTGCCGCGACCGCACCGCGGCGCTAGATATTTTACTTTTTTATGTTTAAATTAAAGTTTATGTAGATGTTAGTGCATAAATTACTATAATAGGTATAAGCTCAATCAGTTTAATAAAGAATGGTTAGGTAGTGTACCTAAGTATTTAGCAAGTTTATATTTTAAACAGAAACAAACACGTTTTTTACTTGTACACTTAACATGTTTAGTACTTGGCTAGTTTTTATAATTCATGGTTGGTATATCTTTAAAGTAAGTACTATCTTCACACCAAGTTTGAAATAGGAAAAAGATGTAACTCTTTAAAGGTTTTTTCAATAAACAATGCAACCCCTGCCCTTAAATTTTGAAAATTAAAAAAAAAACTTAATCATGCCATTGCTTATTTCGTTGTAGAAATCTACATACGAATTTTCAAATGTCTATCGTGAACGGTCACGTAGATATGTCATATTTTACTTTGAACTTTGAACCTAATTTTGAACCCCTTGGCGTGCGATTTTTCAAAATTCCTTTCTTAGTGAGCGCCTACATACCAAGACAAACATACCCTCCAAATTTCAAGTCTGTGCGATCAGCGGTTTAGGCTGTGCGTTGATATCTCAGTCAGTCAGTCAGTCAGGACTTTGAATTTTATATGTATAGATGATTTTTTAAATATTTTATTTTCTCTGTAAATTTCAACCTGCTTTCGGTTAGAGTTCAAAAGATGTAGCTCTTTAAAGGTTTTTTCCATAAACAATGGACACCCTACCCTTTAATTTTGAAAATTCAAAAAAAAACTTAAACACGCAATTGCTTATGTTATTGCAGAAATCTACATACGAATTTTAAAATGTCTATCGTGAACGGTCACGTAGATATGTCATATTTTACTCTGAACTTTGAACCCAATTTTGAACCCCTTGGCGTGCGATTTTTCAAAATTCCTCTCTTAGTGAGCGCCTACATACCAAGACAAACATACCCTCCAAATTTCAAGTCTGTGCGATCAGCGGTTTAGGCTGTGCGTTGATATCTCAGTCAGTCAGTCAGTCAGGACTTTGAATTTTATATCTATAGATGTGGTGTGTAATAAAGAGCTTTTTCATCTAATCTAACAATGCAGCGTCCCGTACATCACGTATACCAGTTGCAGCCGCTGTACAAATCATCTCTAAAAGACCTGAAAGGCCAATTTAATAGAAGCACTGTTGAGACCGTAGACATCTCTCACGCCTTTCATCAGGAACTTGGAATGAGCATCATCGGATTGAGTGGGGCACGTACAGTATCAATTTGCGGAGACGTGATCTAGGTGGCAATGGCGATAGACTTGCCAGTTACTTTGCGATGATCACCGCTTAATTAAAGCTAATGAGCTGGATGGCCTGGCTTGTGGAGAACAAACAAATGGAGGTTTCGGCAAGAAAACAAATCACCTGAGAACTGCCTTAGGTCCGTACTTCAGAACGAAATTCTAAAATTAGTGGAAAAATCGAAATTGCTGTGGGGTGCCGGCATTAGAATGTCACCCCTCCTCTCATGCCCGTGGATGCAGTAAGAGCCTGCTAAGGGATACCTCCGGAAGATGGGCAGCAGCGTCTTTCGTGTAACAACATCTCGTACTGCGCTCGCCAACCCGCTTGCCAAGCGTGGTGAGTATGGCAACTACCCCTCATGGATGTCCATGAGGGAGGCCTGTGTTCAGTAGTGGACGTTTTACGGCTGAAATGAATGATGATGATGAGTGGAAAAAAATAATTGAAAATTGTAAATAAAACAATATTGTGTAGTGGTGTTTGAAAGCCGTGAAAATTCTCATTTGACGATATTTAGATACATAAACTATGCATGTGGCCTTACCCGCTTGTATTATAATAGCTATCAATTAGAGTTCTTTTTTGTAACAGCTCTCGGATAAAACTTTCAGTATGAGAATTAAATAAGTTTTTACTCTCATTCGATACCATTTTGTTCTTGCGTGCACCTTTAGTTATTATGACTGTTGTATTTTTTATTATTACTGGTCGGTTGCTGTGTGGCTTCAGTGAGCTGTAACCTTAAAAGTAAATATACCATGGCAAAATATATCCCACCATATCTGAATATATATAATATATAGTATAATTATGCAGGGTGTATTGAGGGGTTTCAGCTTATGAAAACAAGTAAAAAAGAAAAAGTCGATAACTCGTACATAATTTTAATTTAATTTTTTTAAATATTTTCATTTACAATTTTACTAGTTAGTGTGACGTGGTGATCTTGAAGTCATACTTGGATTAAAAATATTAATTTATTTTGTACATTTTAATTAAATAAACAACGCTTGCAGTTATAGGTTTTTTTATTTATAACTGCACGGCAATTCTTTGCGGAGGTCAATAACCCTGTCAAGAATCAGCTGGCGTGTAGGTTTTTATTATCGTATAATCAGAATATAATACAATAGTATAGTTCAATACTTACTAGATACTACCTTTAGTGCCTATTTTTGTTGAGTTGCGCTCAATTGTGTGCATGCTGTGGCCGCCTTTAATTGGGGGAGCACAAGGCCCTTAGTCCCTAAGTTTTAAATTGTGTTGAATCTGTGTATCTCTTGTTGGTGGTCCTAATAAATAAATAAATAAATAAATAAATAAATCAGCTGTTGAAGTTAAAACTTTCGTGGTCTTTTCTTGAATAAAAATCGCTGATTCCTGAAAAGTCGTAGAACTAAAGTAGCTCATTGGAATGATCAGCATCACTCTCTCTCGGTTTAGTACACATATTATAATACCCTGTACAACACACATTGTCTTGAAGCTTCGCGTGTAAACGTATTCGCGTCAAGCGCGCTCGGCCTTTTAGATACATTTATATCAAAATTGGTAAAATGAATAAGAAATATAGAAATAGGTTGGCTTGGACGCGATATTGATATTATGAGCGAATTTCCCATGAGGGTTTGCCAGACTACGCTTCAACGAACCTTGTTTGGTTGCATATTTCTGAATGACTGTTACTGTTAGCCTGTATGCCTGTATCATCCCATTTTTTCTGAATGACTACTTAATCAATATATTTACTTTATGATATGTTAGTCAGAAAGCCGCTAGCTTGAAGTGGAACTGGGCCGGACACGTCTGCCGCATGTCAAACAATTTATGGAGAAAGTTTTTTCTTTGATTCCTTGTTGTACTACGGAACCCTAAAAACAATTATATTCCCAACAAGTCACAGAGTTACCGGTTGGAAAGTTTTTTTATTCCAACGAGCTGCAATGTTACACTAAGCTGGTAAATTGCACACTGCCACAAAAAGTCGTTGAAAATTTAAACCTAGCCCCAAACTACAATTTCGAATGGAAACCACAGTTTTTAATTAATTCACGGAACAATGACTCCAATTTAACGATCCCAGTGATTGTAGTTTGTTTCCCAAAGTTTGTTTTTTGTTAGCCGCTTAAATATAATTAGTCGTAGAAATTTTATTTTAAGTAGTAATTGTAATCCCAAAGATTCGATGCAGTTAGATTTATACTAATTAAAAAAATAAGATAATTATTCATTATAATCATTTATTATAATTTCTTCTATTACTTAATCCATAATTTACACACTAAGAGATTAGCATCATACAGTCCAACAAACTGGATAAATAACAACCCGAAAATAACATCGTCATCATCATCATCATCATCTTTATCATCATCACCAGCTCTATCATCATCATTGTCATCACCATCATCATCACTATTATTATTACGTTACAATTACATTGCATAACAATATCTACATAGATATAACAACCTAGCAGAAATAACAATAAGAAACAATGTACTTAACATGCTTGTCGCCTCGTAATCGGAACAAAACTGACTGAACATTTTTTTTTTCGAAATGACAAAAATGTTGTTGACCGCAGATGGCCATGACAACGTTACCGGACTAATACTGACTGAACAAGCCACTTGCAACTGCTTTTATAATAAAACGTTATTTACAACTCGTCACAAAACAGCCGACGATAGCCAGTACAACGTGGACCAATCACAGCCCTTTCTGGTCGAATAACAATACATTTTATAAACAACTCATTATTTTATAGGGTAACTATATACGTATTTTTTAAACTTTCGCGATCACAACACATTATTAAAATATGGGATTATCGGGTATTACTTGCAAGGGTACTACATCCTTTGGTGATCGTAGACGCTTAGCACACACAAAAGTGGCTTAGCGTCTACGATCACATTCGATTCACATCGATTGCAAGTACCTGGAGTTTACAAAGTCGATTGCAGCTGTGGTCGTTTTTACATGGGCCAAACGAAGCGCACAGTCGCCGAACGTGTTAAGGAACATATCGCAGCGGTCAAAAATCGACAAGTAAACAAGTCAGCTATAGCGGAGCATGTAGTGGACTCAGGACCCAATCACTGGATCGAACTCCACAATCCCAAGATTATTTCCAACGAGAGGCACTACTACAAGAGAATGGTTCGGGAAGCGATTTAAATTAAGAAATATCCTAATTTTAATCGTGAAGACGGCTTCAGACTCTCTCCCTCATAGAATCCAGTGATAGCCAAGTGTACTCGGCGTGTGAATAAACCAAAGTGTGCTGATACAGTGAGTGTAGTCTGCTGTCCCAATGTGAACCGGCCTTAAATCTCAAATTTCTAATTATGAAGACCAAGTGAGGGTAGTCTGAAAAGATGCCTTCGCTTTGCTGCGGTTAACTTCAGCACGCCAGTCTCCCCGCGACCACGACCAGGTGCAATCCGGTCGAAACGTCGGGAATAAAATAAAGGTAATTACGCGATAAATACCCGATAATCCCATATTTTAATAACTATATACGTAATTAACTTAATATTATAGTTATGATTATTCATGATTATCACATTAGTAAAGAACAAAGTAAACACAAAGAACATTAATAAATCAGACGGCAAGACGTCACAGCCGTCCTTCTTTGATAAACATTTAACAATTTCAACAATAAAATAGAAATGTCATGTTTTTAAATATGTATCAAATATAACTGTAAGAATTACTAATAAAGGCTATACTTTCCAAGGCCGACTGGCGAGTTGAAAGTCCATATTTTTTTTGTAGATAGTACTCACCAAAAGAAAGCGTTTTGCAAAGTCTCAGGTTGCGCAAATTTACGGTTCACGAGATATATTTATTTTTAGTTTTCATACAAACTGGGAAATAACACACAATCACCACTTCAATTTGACAACTAATTGTCATGTCAGACGAGAAAGTCGACACTTTACGTTTCGTTAACACAGTCGAGTTGTATTTTATTCCATTTTAAGTTATGTTCTTTTACATAAATATTTTTAAATTTTCACAATTATCATTGGTGTATAATAAATACGCAATATTACGCTTTACACTGCTCTGAACGGAATGCGAAGCGACGCCATTATGTTTCTTCTTCTTCTTTTTTGGCTTGAGACAAACTAGTTTTGCCAAGGCTAAACTAGTTCTTCCTAAATACAACTCTGAAGCTATTTAGGAAATGTATAAAATAAAAACACTGCCTGTGACAGAACCGAGATGGAAAGACAGTAGGTTATTAGGTTTTTTTTTATAACTATCCAAAAACACTGCTTTGGCAGAACCGAGATGGAGAGACAGTAGGTTATTAGGTTTTTTTTTATAACCACCCAAAAACACTGCTGTGGCAGAACCGAGATGGAGAAACAGTAGGTTATTAGGTTTTTTTTTATAACCACCCAAAAACACTGCTGTGGCAGAACCGAGATGGCGAAACAGTAGGTTATTAGGTTTTTGTTATAACCACCCAAAAACACTGCTGTGGCAGAACCGAGATGGAGAAACAGTAGATTATTAGGTTTTTTTTTACAACCACCCAAAACACTGCTGTGGCAGAACCGAGATGGAGAAACAGTAGGTTATTAGGTTTTTTTTTATAACCACCCAAAAACACTGCTGTGGCAGAACCGAGATGGCGAAACAGTAGGTTATTAGGTTTTTTTTTATAACCACCCAAAAACACTGCTGCGGCAGAACCGAGATGGAGAAACAGTAGGTTATTAGGTTTTTTTTTTATAACCACCCAAAAACACTGCTGCGGCAGAACCGATATGGAGAAACAGTAGGTTATTAGGTTTTTTTTTATAACCACCCAAAAACACTGCTGCGGCAGAACCGATATGGAGAAACAGTAGGTTATTAGGTTTTTTTTTATAACCACCCAAAAACACTGCTGCGGCAGAACCGAGATGGAGAAACAGTAGGTTATTAGGTTTTTTTTTATAACCACCCAAAAACACTGCTGCGGCAGAACCGATATGGAGAAACAGTAGGTTATTAGGTTTTTTTTTATAACCACCCAAAAACACTGCTGCGGCAGAACCGAGATGGAGAAACAGTAGGTTATTAGGTTTTTTTTATAACTCCGCGGGGTGGGGATGTTACAGGGGGTAGCCCCTCCCCCCTTCCCCGTCTCCGCCCCCTCCCCATCCTTAAATCCATAATGGAAATCGTTATTCTAACCTAAAAACTTTGACCATGGTTATCTCCATAACCATGGGTTTGCTTGGGGGGGGGGGGGGTGGTACAGGGGGGTATCCCCCTCCCCCCCCCACTTCCCCCCTCCCCCCTCCCCCCCAAATCGCCAGTCGGCTTTGGAAATTATAACCCTAATAAAAGTTCAATTATTATATACTTCCAAATCCAAGTATTTCAATTGGTTATTTCATATTCGTAAAGTGACGCCGCTGTATCGGCAAGCTCAAATACCTAACTAGTTTTAAAACAATATCGAATTGTGAGCGTGTTTTACAGTGATTTAAGTTTAGTTAAACTAAATAATCTACGGTAAGTCCTTATACAATCTTAATTTCTTGACACAAGCTTTTTCGTCCGATATCCGCCGTGCCAATGATTTTTTCTTCAAAGTTTATAAAATTTAAAATTTTATGTAACCCTTTGCCTAGTCTCGGTGGTAATCTAATTTTTTTATTATGTGTACCTTCAGTTTTGCTATCTACACATGATGCCCTATCATTTGACACTTGGGTGTATTCGAAAACATTCGATTGTTCATCCCCACCCTTATCCCAAATCTACATATATATATAAAATTCAAAGTCCTGACTGACTCACTGACTGACTGACTGATATATCAACGCACAGCCTAAACCACTGGACCTAAAGACTTGAAATTTGGCACATATGTATATACTTTGAGTATCCTAGAGGTGCACTAAGAAGGGATTTTTCGAAATTCCCACGGGATAGGAAATAAATGGGATTTATATTTTCGAATCAAAGTGGCTCTGCGTGAAAAAGAGGATTTTACGTTTTATGACTTCCACGCGGACGAAGTCGCGGGCTAGTATCTTATAAATGGCTCAATCGATTTTTATATAACTTTCAGTTTTACATTCTGCACACCTCTCATTGTTTTTGATACCAAAGTTGGGTATATTTATTATATACTTATATATATTCATTCATCCCTCTATAAGGGATATGAATAATCGAATGTTTTCAAGATATGAGGCAAAAGTTTATCTTGTAAACGTCCTAACTGATTTTGATTATCATGTTTGAACGCTAGAAAATCTGCGCTTTAATAATAAAAAAACTCCATTCAAATCGGATCGCTCGTTTAAGAGCTATGGTGCCACAGACACTCAGACACACAGAGACGCACTCATAGCAGTCAAACTTATAACATCTATATAACACCTCAAACCACAACATTTTTTGTCAAGGGTATAAAATTTATGTAGACGAATAACAGGTGCTTTATCGGTGAAGAAAAACCTGAAGTGAAACCCGCGGCTTACCCATCTTCAAGATGATTCATGTTCTTTTCTCTAAGAGTTGCTGACTGAGTTGAGACTATGGAACAATATCCCAGGCACTGCGGCGGTAAAGCATAAATGTCAGTTGCTGACGCAGTATAAATCATCTTTTAAGGACGCATTTACGATTTGACGCGTTTGTATTGCATACTGATCATTCATTCAAAATGATCGTTACTTTATACACCAAACATCAACAAAGACAAAAGATAGTCAACCTTATTTCTTAGACAATACGCTTTACGTGAATTAGCAAAATTTTAGAATTATGGTGGAATATTGATTTTATTTAAAATCTTCGAGTTATTGAGATCTATGCACCGAAAGTGGGCCTATTTTCATAGTTTTTGCGAGAAGAGGCTACGGAAAACTATATTTTTTGAATTAAAAGTATGTTATTTTGAAGAAAAAAAGCCCAAATTCTATAGACACTGGTTTTCTGGTTCATTTGCTTAAAATTTGTCAAACTTCGACGGATAAACCAGAATAGGTTTTAATTGTTAACATTAATATTATTGAGAAATAGTCGCGGGGCAAAATAAGGTAATAAACCTTAGTAGTAGCATGTACCAAATAAATTATTTATTTGGCTAGAAGTTTGACCGCTATATCTGCGTCTCTGTGTCTGTCTGTATAAATACTATATATTTGGTCCATGGTAGTAGAAAATAATTTCCGTTTACTCAATATATCCCAATCATATACCAAAATGCTTTACTATCCGAATCAAATCGTTTCTCAAAAGCTTTGGTGCACGTGCAATCGTATTGAAGGTAGTCGAGTGTGAAGGTCGCGTGCATTAGCTCCGTTGTCTTATAAATATCGTTATCTATTGATCGGTGCACGGCTGCAAGCCCGGCTGTTTGGGCTATAAGCTGAGTACTTTATCACAATAAATTCTCAACCGAGTGTCGAGGAGAATACGGTTCAATATGGTGTAACGGAAGAGAATGTAAGGAATGCGTTAGTGGAGTGTAGATGTTTCAAATCAAGAAGTGATGGAAGAAGAAGCAATAGCTACTAATTTAGTCAGGAAGAGACATATTCAGAGGCAGCTTGGAGATGGGACAACTTTTGGCGACAAGCTTTTTTATCTCATATATTGTGTAAAAACGTTTTAAGTTGACATTAAACTTTAATGGAAAATATTTATTTTATTATTTTTAGCAGGTACGTTTAAATAAAAGCTCGTTTATTAAAAAGTTTTTTTTTACTTTTAATTTATTGGTTGGACTTGTATAGTGGCAAACTCTTCACACTCGTCGTAAAATTGTGAACAGGGCTCACTTAAAAGATTCAAGAAGATAGTTACTTGAATTACTATCTTCGTTCATAACAAGTGAAAATGACTCCTAGTACAGTTAATATTATATTAGTGATATCATCATCATCTTCTCAGCCTTAAGACTGTCTCCACGTCCACGGCTGTACACATGCCTCCCTCATGGATCTTCAAGATTAGGGGGTTGTTACCATACTAGTCAAGCATTCCAGGCGGGTTGGCGAGCTCAGTACGTGATCTTGATACGCGGAAAGACGCTGCTGCCTCTCTGCCGGAGGTAACTCCAGGCAAATTCTTACTGCATCCGCGGGCAAAAGACGGCTACATCCTTCTGCCGGCACCACACGGCAAGTGTATAATAGTAGTATGGAACGTACAATTTCCTTGAAATGTTCTACCTAAGCGTGGTTTAACACTATTCAAATTACAGAAGAATATTACTAGTAAAGTAGACTTGTACACGTCATTAAAAATAAAGTGTCTGATGTAATACCCTAAACAGAACATTTAATGTTTGGACCTATTAATTCTCATCCTGATATCAGACCGCCATTTAGCAATTTGGCAAATACAATACGAAATCTTATTAGAATCAAAAACTCACTAAAAATAAAACTAATCAGTCTCAATTTCGTTGTGAAATACAAATGTAACGCGAACCCAAGACGTTTCCTCTGAAATGCGACATCTAAATTATAAGATTAACCGTGATTCAAGATTACGACGCTATTAAATTGCAGCACAGCATAACCATTCAGCATTCTCATTGTGTGATGGTAGGTAATTAATCACAGCCTGGTATTGTTCCTGCGGCTATTGACCTATTGATCTCTCTCCCCATTTATTCGTCAATAATTGTTACTATCGCTTATAATACGTCCAAACAAACCGTATTAGCCGAGTGGTATGTACCCCCGACTTACAACCCGAAGGTCGTGGGTTCGATACCAGCCGTGCATCAATAGATTTTTCAAGTGTACATTTAAGGTACGCGTCCATTGACCCGCGCCGGACGCACCGCACGCATGGTTCGCAACGGAATCAATACGATGCTTTTGATGCGGGCGGTGCGGATAGTGGACGCAGCGCTATATAAAATCATATAAAGCAAACTAAAATCCATTGCGGGTAATGCGTGCGGTGCGTCCGGCGCGGGCCAATGGACGCGTACCTTAAAGTGATTTAACGGTAAGGAACACACATAATGAGAAAACCCGTGGCTTGGCTTCAGACGATCTTTCCTCTAACTAATAGCAGGCTAATATTACCTGTTCTTTCCTCTCACTAATAGCAGACTAATCTGAGAGGGTGGTATAGGTGCTGCGCAAGCCTTTTCCATCTGACAATGCAGCATTCCTTAGCATACTTACTAGTCGGCAGTCGCTGTATAGATCATCTGTAATCCTTACTACTACTTATAGTTCATCCGTAAAGCAGCCTCAAGTGGTCTTGCTTAAAGGCAAATTAACGCGTCTGCACTCGAACAGTCTGGAGTTGAGGCTTAGCCGAGCGAAGCGAGCCGTGTGTTTCTACGAAGTTGTATTCAGCATCGATCTTAAACTATATTTTCACTAATTACCTCGAACGTTCTCTGCACGAGCTTACTTAGTCACGCGAACGGGAAGTTTGTATTGTTTATTTAAATGAATGCCAGAAAGCGATATTAATTACCGACTAGTTTAGGCATTATTTACATTAATTATAGGTACGAGAAGCTAAATGAGACAGACTGTTATAAATAGTCACTTTATTGAAGGCTGTTTGATGTTTTCCTAATTTAATCGGTCGAAAGAAGGGTTAATTTTTTATCTCCTTTATCTCCTATACTGTATCATAGAAAAGAAGATAATCCTATTTTAACCGACTTCACAAAAGGAGGAGGTCTCATGTATGCAATTTTTATTTTATTAGAGAAGGATACCTTACCATACCCCATCATCATCGGGGTCATTAAAGTCAGTTTTGTTTTAAAGCTAAGGAATTATCTATGTATCAAGTTAGCCAAAATAAACGATGGCAAATGATGCACATATGTAGTGGAGCTTTTATGCTTATAAGATCGCCAACAGTCATAATTATTGTAAAAAACCCTGGGGAGTCCATTAGGCATGTGCTTCAGCATCTTGCTAACTCTGAGTATTTGCACCAACATAATCTTTTTGAATCTACTGAAGGATAGCGTCTAGGTGCAAAACTGCACCTTTAGACGGAAGAATGTATTCTCAAAAACCGGTCCCGCCGGCGGGGCCGAAGAATACATTCTTCCGTCTAAAGGTGCAGTTTTGCACCTAGACGCTATCCTTCAGTAGATTCAAAAATTCTGGCAACAGTCCAAGCCGTGGTTCGAACCTAAGTAGTGCCCTTGAGCTTGTTGCCCCAACCTAACTTTTGCGGCTGGGCGCCTTCTGCGCTCGCCATAGTCCGGTAACGTTGTCATGGCCATCTGCGGTCAACAACATATATTGTCATTTCGAAAAAAAAAAAAAAAAAAACACCAACATAATCAAGTAGACAAGATCATACACCAGCAACTTGCTCTTCGATATGGCCTTACGTACCCTGAAGTTCCGTATTATAAATACGCACCGGTGCTGGTTCTCAAGTATGGCCTTGCCAAGGTCTATTGGGACCGATCCATAATTACGGACAGGACTATTCTTGCGAATAAGCCTGATATCTTTTGTATTGATCGGTTGGAGCGGAAGGCAATACTCGTTGATGTCACTCTTCCACATGATGCCGATCTCGTGAAAGCCGAGAAAAATAAGCTTAGCAAATATTTCGGTATGGCCCGCGACATTGCCACCATTTGGGATGTTTTTGGCAAACATGTAAAATAATTTGAAGATAATTGATAACATTCTCATGATGCTATAATAGTGTACAAGTAAAGTTTGTTCCCAAGGATTTTGCAATTCAAGTTTTGGAATAGAATAGAAATAAATCCTATTTTTAACAGACTTGTGTACTTCACAACATGGTAACGAGCCCTTCAAGATCAGATGCCGCTAAGACCACATATGTAACGTTCTCATTACGTAAAAATGGACAGCCAAAAAATGACGATCACACTATACATGCTCACACTATGGAGTGCATGGAAAACCTTACAAAAACCTGCTCCTGTGCAATACTCAAAAGACAAGACACAATAAAATACCTGGGCATTAAAATTGATCAACACATGACGTATGGACTCCATATAAATGTAATTTCAGCTAGAACACGTAAGCTGATAGCTATATTTAAAAACCTGAGGCACGTTGCAAACAACACACAGCTTAAGACAACTTACTATGCTCTTTGTCAGTCCCTCCTAGCTTACTGCTTACCAGCATGGGGCGGGGCATCTAAAACTCACCTACTTCAGCTGGAAAGGGCACAGAGGGCAGTACTTAAAGTGGCGTTTAATAAACCGTACAGATACTCTACGACCCAACTGTACAATGATTGTAATGTCCTCACGGTTAGAAAACTTTATTTACAAAAAATCCTTCTCACACAGCATAAAAAAACCGGCAGATATAGATGTTGTCAGCAAAAGACGAAAGAATAAAGTGTTCTCTGTGATAAAAACTCGAACATCTTTTGCACATCATCACACATTCTACTTGGCACCTTACGTCTTCAACAAATTAAACGAAATTATACCTTTAGCTTTACATAATATGACACAACAAGAATTTAAAACAAATATAACATTCTATTTGCGAAATTTGGATTATGCTGAGACTGAGCTTTTGTTATCAGTTAAATTATAGGCTATGTAACATTTAATTTAGTAAATAAAATAGTTAAAAAGTAGATTGTAAGAAATAAGGGTTACATTTTTTTTAATATAGTGTAAATTGTATGATTTTAGTTAGTACCTTTGTAGCCCGCTAGAAGTCGATGTAGAGAGCCCTCACATCTTAATACAAGTGAAAACTTAGTAAGAGTGAGGAGTCAATTATGTTTGACCCTAAAAGGTTTATCAATTGTACTTTTCTTAAATATTTTACACTGTAATTAGCTTAAGTACCTTATAACTGTACCTTGTACTTATACCTTTTTTGAAATAAATACATAATTATTATTATTATTATAATTATAGTACTTGAAGATCTATGAGAGAAGCCTATGTCCAGCAGTGAACGTCCTACGGCTGAGATGATGATGATGATAACATTCTCAGAAGAAGGTGAAACCAAATCCAATTCAACCAGTCCATAATGATTCTATTTAAGAGAACAAGTTGCACCGCGCAACTTCGTCTACGTCACAAATAACTGTGATATTTTCTTCTGATATTCCTTGAATTGAAATGGTGTAGAAGAAAATTATTTTGAAAATGTTATAATAATGATGAATAGCGTAATTATTTGGATAAGGATTGATACTATGTTTATAAAAATACCTGCGCAAAGATTGCATTATTTTAAAACAAATTTGATTACCATAATGGTTATAGTGTGTGCAACCTTAACAGACAGACATATGCTATCCTTTTTACAACTTTATAAGGGAACATTCCGCCATACATTATGGGTAAACTTAAACAGTTTACGCAGCGCACGCAACGGAAGCTCTCAAAAGAAATATAATTTTCCCACTTATGCAACATTTTTCAAAATTGATTCGCTCCTTTTGGTCATAGCGTGATGTTATATAGCCTTCCTCATTAGTTGGGCTATCCAACACCGAAATAACTTTTTAATAGTAGCTCCTGAGGGTAGCGCGGTCAACCTAACAAACTCTTTTTAGCCTTAATACAAATACAAATAACGTTTATTGGTCAAATCATTGGTACAGTTTAGTATGAAGCCCTGGCTCCCGAACTAGCGTTAGCTGTGTGTCAGGAGGCAGTTTCTTCTCACAGTAGTTCTTAATTAATGAATTAGTTAAATTTACATTGAATATTGATCTAATGAAAACAAAAACTTATTTTTATGATGTAATAATTGTGTATCGTGTGGGATATTATATTATAAATTTATCAAATAAACTACGTTTTTACAAATTCATAAAAATTATATAAGTGCAATATATGAATTTAATAATAACTAGTAATAATAATTAGATTAATAGATAGATTAGTCGTCATTATGCTTTTTAAAGTAGTAAGTTTTCCGTGTCGTTATAATTTAATGTGCCTAGCCATTCCCTTACTATTATTTTTATTTTAGAGTTGGATACAGATTTTACTTTATATTTTGCGTTTAAAATATTATAGAACCTTGGGGCCTGGTAATCAAAATGTTGCTTTGCGATTCTACATCGGATCCGTGGTACAGGAAACCGTTCCCGTCTTTTGTATGAGGAAGGAATGCAGGGTACAGTTCGTTTATGATATCTTCTAATACTGAGGTATTTAAACAATTTGCGAACAGACAAAACATTAGCTCTTTCATACACAGATATCGTTAGGTGTCTAAATGGGAGGTATAGCATAACCTTAAGCAATGCACGTTGAGCTCTTTCAACCTCCAATAGATGCGATTTACAACCTTATAATTTTAGTATAGATATGAATGGACACCTGTTGAAAGACGTAGGTTACAAAGTTATGTTAACTCCAGATGAGAAGTGGCAAAGAGATGAAAATGATTACCTAGGGCTTTGTAGATAGATAACAAATTGAAACGAAACGACGTCTGTACTTTGAAATGAGAAAGTAACACCTACATGTTCTTTTAATTTGTTTTATTAAAGCTGTTTTGCCTTGGACGTTGGCTTATGGCTTAAATTATTATGAGCTACAGAAGCCATCTTACCGAGTACTATGTACACCCGACTTTCAATCTAAAGGTCGTGCACCAATGGATTTTTCTATCTTGAAAAATGTATGTGCACACTTGCTTTAACGGTGAAGGCAACATCGTGAGGAAACCCGCGGCTTAGTTAGATTCAGACGTATTGACCTGTTATTTCCTTTGACTAATAGCTGGCTAAGCTGCGAGGATGGTATAGGTGCTGGGCAAGCCTAATCCATCTGACAATCAAATGTCCTAGGCACTGCCAGTGTCCCGTACAGCATGATTACTAGTTGCTGACGCTGTATGTATTCTATCAACCATCTGGTGCCAATAACACAAGATCTGCTTAGTTTAGGCTAGGTAGGAATGTAGGAAATGTCCAGCATTATTTATTTATTTCACATTGTGTGTTTGTTTGTCTGTTCGGATCAAATCTTGCAAGGTAAAGTCGACCCATTTCCATCTCAGACGTACCTAGGACTGCTGACCACGTCCCTCATGTATCTCCAAGATCATGAGGGGGTTGTTGCCACACTTACTACGCTAAGTAGGCGAGTTGGCGAGCGCAGTAAAGGATGTCAACTCATTTGCTGCTGACATCGAATTTATTGATTGGAAATGTTGCATACACCTCGTTCTAGTGACAGTCACGGGACACTGGCAGTGCCTAGGACATTGTCAGATGGATTAGTCTTGCCCAGCACCTATTCCATCCTCGCAGCTTAGCCAGCTATTAGTCAGAGGAAATAACAGGTCAATACATCTGAAGCTAACTAAGCCGCGAGGTTCCTCACGATGTTTCTTTCACCGTTAAAGCACGTGTTGAGTGTGCACATACATTTTTCAAGAAAGAAAAATCCATTGATTGACGACCTTCGGAAAGACTATAACATTTCTAAGTCCATTCTCAAACCTTTCAAAATGGCCGTTGGGACAAGATGGCGGATTATGCATTTTTTCGCAATTCCCTTTAAGTACTATATAAACTAGTCTTTTTTAAACTTTCGCGATCACGACACATTATCCGTCAGTCTGTCGGTCTGCCTGTCTATCTGTCTGTCTGCCTCCAGGCTGTATCTCATGAACAGTGATAACTAGACAGTTGAAATTTTCACATATATATGATGTATTTCTGTTGCTGCTATAACAGCAAGTACTAAAAATAAATATTTAAGGGGCTGCCATTCGCATTCAACAAACATAATTTTAAATGCTCGATATTAATTACGGCAACATCCAAATAATGGTACCCTTCGTGCGCGGGTCCGACTCGTTCTTGGCCGATTTTTAAACATTCGCGATCACAACACATTATTACCATATTGGATTATCGGGTATTTGTCGCGTAGTACATTTACTTTTATCCCGACGTTTCCGCCAAGTTGCACCTGCTCGTGATCGCGGGAAGACTGTGTAAAGCTAATTACGCAATAATTACCCGATAATCTATTAAAGTAATGTTTTTCAGCAAATAAAAAACATTCGGAATTAATATTTTATGTTTTGAAATTTTCATATTTATTACTTTGAATTGGTTTTACACGATTTGTAAACTATAACAACAAAAAAAATCCAAAAGCTGCTCATAGATTTATACTTTACACGTGAAAGAAACCGATTTATGCCTCTAAATTTTCTTTACACATAGGTCTATATACCCTTTTAAAAATGGTTTTTACATAATCATAAATAGTTTTTTTTAATTTTAAACAGGAATTACTATTTTGGCGCTGCATCATCATTCCAGCCGTAAAGTCCACTACTGAACAGGCCTCCCTCATGGATCTCCATGAGGGGTAGTTGCCATACTCACCACGCTTGGCAGGCGGGTTAGCGAGCGCAGTACGGGATGTTGATACTCGGAAAGACGCTGCTGCCCATCTTCCGGAGGTATCCCATAGCAGGCTCTTACTGCATCCACGGGCATGAAAGGAGGGGTAACATTCTACTGCCGGCACCCCAAGGCAAACGTTTTGGCGCTTACGACCTTCTATTTCAAGCAAGCTTTTCGCGTCAGTTTGTATGCAGGCGGCTCCCCTCAGTCCGCGCTTTTCCTTAAATTTTTATTTAAACAATACTTTCAAATAATTGTTTAGCAATGCGTCGCCTTAATATTTAGAACTTACGTCAACTGATTTATGATGAATAAGCGGTAACATATTAAAATGGCACAGTTGCTTTGTACATTCCCCTCAGTCGTAAGACGTCCAATTCTGGACACAGGCCATTTATTGAGAAAATCTAAGTAACGATCATGAGAGGAGTGTTTGCCATACTCACCACGCTTAGCATGCGGCGGTTGGCGAGCGCCACTGCGCTCGCCATGGATATTGTTGCTGGATGTGTATGGAAAGACGTTGCTGCCCATCTTACCGAAGTATCCCTTGACAGATTCCTGATTACTGCATCCACGGGCAAGGGAGGAGAGACAAAATTTTACTGTCTGCTCCCCTGCTATTTAAAATAATATTAGTTGGTTAGGTATTAGTAACACTAGTATGTGGTTACTAGGTAGAGTTACTAATTACTTTCCGATTACGTTAAAACCCAATTGAAGGTCAATAATTATTCGTAAGTTGAATAATTTTGTGTCCGATCATAATACCTACAAATCATTCCATGTTAATTAGGTATGTTTAGATTACATAGTCGGTATCTGACCTAAGTAAGGACTTTACCACCTTTGATTATAGATGATTTATACAGCTACCAATTTATACAGATTCAGTCACTAAACCTGTTTGCAGTGCGGCTAATGACCTAAGAACCAAACTGACCCGTCATTATACCGATGACATCCCAGACAGCTGCCTGTACGAGATCAGGATGGTCCTGAAACAGCATAAGAACAACAAGGCGCCGGGTGAGGACGAAATCACGTCAAAGCTTCTGAGAGCGGGTGGAGCACCGGTACTTGAAGTCCTTCAGAAGCTCTTCAATTCCGCCTTGCTCGAAGGCGCTACACCAAAAGTATGGAACTAGGGCATGGTGATTCTGTTCTTTGAGAAAAGTAACAACACATTGCCGAAGTATCGCTTTTAAGCCATGGTTTTAAGGCTTGAAGTCGTATCCTTTACTATGAACGCGACTATAGACTATAAATAATGATGTAATTTATGTTCATTTAATATTAAACCTTTTTTGCGATTCCAATGTTGGACGTTGCAAAAATAGACACCTAAACAATCAATTTTGAAAAATGCTTTAAAAATGCGAAAACATTATTATGTTTTATTTTTCCATAAATCTTCCTAGTATACTAAACGATAGAATACTAAACGATATAGAATACTAAACGAATCCGACTACAACAGATTGGTTACAGTTGTATCCTTATTTATTTCTCGTCCTACTCTCTTAAGCGCGCTGTTCGGTCTGTGGGGTCCTTTAGTCGGTCGGTGAGTTCTTTTGCTCAAAAGAACTAATAGCACTATCGAACTCGCTACTCGGTCTGTCTTTTCCCAGTTCTTTTGCTCCAAAGAACTAATAGCGCTATCATACTAATAAGGAATAGGAATAAATTTAATCAAATCTTGCGCTCTACTACATTAGTCGAAGGCTTAATTTTGTGCGGCAAAACTTAACTTGTCTCGCGCGAGCTAGGCTGCGGTTAGCTATCTCTTTATTTCTCGTCCTTCTGTATTTGCGTGCTGCTCTCTCTGTATCGCTTTTAGTTCAATTGTTATAGTATGGAATATCGGAAAATAGTTCGTTCTCGTTCACCAAAGCGAATTAATTCTTAATCATTCTTAGTTCATGAACTGCACAAGCCTAGTACAGTCGCGCTCATGGGTAACTCTAAGGCTTAGTCGTAACTTTACTATGAGCGGGACTCTACAAACCACTCGACTAACACGGCTCTTACTCACCATATCTGCTATTGCTAGCTAAATTAAACTTTAATCTATCTCGGTTATTTATTTAACAAAGGCCAGTCGTTATTAGGTACCTACTGATTTAAGGCACTGGCGCCCCTATTTAAAGTCCTATGTACATAGTTATATTTATCCAAGAATTAATAAAAGGATAACCCAATTTCTAAATTAACTTTAGCGGATCTTTGAACAGCAAAGTAATAATTTTAGGAAATTAATGCCTAAAACGTTGCCTTTGTGGCCTTGACCATTAATTTGAGTCATAGCCAAACTTGCCCAAGGGAAGTTTCTTATCACTTCTATAGTAGATTGAGATCGTGCCAGTAAGGCAGTATAACTCAAGATTATTCAAAGACAAAGAACGCCGAAAGTTCTAGTGCCTTAAAAACTTTCCTTTGTTAGAATAATTCAGTAAAAAAATCCCTAATTGTAGTGTAATTTAACTGATGCTCTATTTAAATGGTGAGAAATTATAAGTCCTGCTTCTCACATTATTCACTAAATTCATTAATACATTTATTTATTTATTTCACAACAGTAATTTTATATTAACAGGTTTATCAAAGGCGATATTACATGCATGAGTATTTCGGTATTTTTACAAACATTTTGTAACTATTACAACCTGGGCCATTTCCAGAAGTTTCGACAGGTTTTGGTAAAAAGCATAGACGCCATTGTTTGAAAGGATGTTGAGGAGATATATCTGCTAAACACATTAACATTCTTGACGCGTGTTGCTAGAGGCATCCTTGCGCCCTCGGTGGCTAGCTTGTATGGATATCGCAGCGGGGTGCGCACGCGTGGCTGTAGATTTACGGTGCGCTTAGCAACAGCAAAGAGACGTTTATTGGCTTCACTCCAATGGACCATTCCATTACGTCTCCAGCTCCGAATGAGCGGCTCCAGCGAGCTCCAGCCAGTTCTAGAGCGCATTTTTTGTCCCGTGGCGAGAATCGAACCCGCTACCTCCTGCATATCAGTCGGCTGTTAAATCAACTGAGCTACAGATGCAGACAAATAAAAAAAAACCATGTAAGGCGTTGGTAAAGCTTTTTTAACCGCATCGTACCGCACCGCAACGCATTGCTTGTTTCACGTAAGGTACAACAAAACACTTGCTATTAAAATCTACTACCTGAGAATATATCGCGAGATTCCAAGACTTAGAAGGTTTCGCGATAACAAATTATTTCAATTACGCAACGCACTGCAGAGCATTTCCCGTGACAAATGTAGGAGTTAGGTGGAGTTGTTGAATTTATTACACACTCCACGTACCTAATGAAGGTGTTATGGCGAAAAATTGCATTATGTAAGCGGTTTTTTCACTTTATCAGTTACTTAGTTATTTAAACAGTACTTTAACGCTTATACAAGAAGAAAACCCTATTAAAAGTTGTGGAGAATAGAGGAAACAATATGAATATAACTCCTTCCACTAGACCGGTAACAACGCAAGGCAACCCGTATTGTCGGCAATTCCAAGCTCACAGACGATCTAAAGCCCTTAAGTCTCCGAAGAGACGTAGGTTCTCTGTGTGTACGAACTATTTAACTTGATACCAGCAGCATATTTCCATCACTGA
This sequence comes from Pasiphila rectangulata, assembly GCA_963082625.1. Lineage (NCBI taxonomy): Eukaryota > Metazoa > Arthropoda > Insecta > Lepidoptera > Geometridae > Pasiphila > Pasiphila rectangulata. The sequence continues at coordinate 15,128,514 of OY720244.1, forward strand.
ACCACTCGCCATAAAACCAAATTTCATCCGCACCACTTGGATAGCTAGTTCTCCACTACCGCTCGTTTTGTGCGCTCATTATTGCCTCGGACGATTAAGTTGTGGCCATTGGTTGCTTAAACATGCCGTTATTACTTAACTATCGTTTAACCAGTCAGCGCAGCGGATAAATCGATGTTCATCACCGATTTTCGATATGCGTTTAGTTAACCAAGTGTTCTTATCAAATGATTAAATGCTATTTATACTACTGTGTGTTTATTCTGCTTAAACTGGCGTCTCCCAGGCATGCGTTTGATTGATATATAACGGAATAAATAGCGGAAATAAATAATCTGGAGAAGATGGGCTCGTGATCAAATTAAATGTTACAATGAATAATTGTAACTTTTAATTTCACTATTTTTACGATAACTTTACAAACTTTTTTTTAACCCCCGACAAAAAAGAGGGGTCATAAGTTTGACCGCTATGTTTGTGTGTCTGTGTGTCTGACTATGGCACCGTAGCTCTTAAACGAGTGGACCAAATTGCATGCAGTTTTTTTTATTTTAAAGCAGGTTTTCCGGCGCTGGTTCTTAAACGTAAGTTTTATCAAAATCGATTAAAAAGTTTAAAACATATCATTTTATCAGTCGCAGGACTTCCACTGCTAGACAAATCTCTGTATGTCATTCTGTAGCTAATTATGGACTGGTAAAGAAGTTACTGCTAAGCAGCCGCCGCGCCGAGCTGACGCTCGTGCAGTAAAGATCAATATCACCGTTATTAGAACACAGCTTGTTGAAATCATTGCACGCTCTCACGCTTATAATTTATCATCATCATCATCATCTCACTGCTGGACGTAGACCTCCCACATGAATCTCCATGTGATCATGAGGGGTTGTTGCCATACTCACCACGCTTGGCAGGCGGGTTGGCGAGTTTTTATAATTATTGGACAAAAAATGACAAAAATGCAGCGACAACAACAAACACTGAATACTGTAGACAGAACTGAACAGGGAGATAACCCACGCAGGTAAGGTCGGTCAAATTCAAATTCAAAATTAATTTACTTTATTTCCATAATTTGTAATAACAAAACAGAGATAGACAAAACTAATTACATAATATAGACACAGACACAGAGTTAAGGCAAACGATTGGTGTTCTAGTTAATCTATGCTTAGATTGTCATGAACATAATTTTATAAGCGATTTTTTTTTTTTTTTTTTTTTTTTCGCCACATCGATGTCGCCACTCGGTTTGAAACCGATAAAGGCAGTCAAGATTTTCGACCCGACGGTTAATTGCTCCGTGGCCGAAACGGTTAAGGCAGCCTGCGTTGAAGGTGTTCGTCTGAACGTTACGGGTTCGAGTCCTGTCGGAGACAAAAATTTTGATTGCATTTTTCATTTCTATAATGATACCTTAGTGTGGGTTTACACTTTAAATAAAAAAAAATCGCTTATAAAATTAACTAAAGCGACATCTCTTCACTGCTACTGACTACTGGTTGTCGGACAGTGGGCTAGAAATATCTCTAAGAATTTCAGCTAGATGTCGCCACTCGGTTTGAAACCGATAAAGGCAGTCAAGATTTTCGACCCGACGGTTAATTGCTCCGTGGCCGAAACGGTTAAGGCAGCCTGCGTTGAAGGTGTTCGTCTGAACGTTACGGGTTCGAGTCCCGTCGGAGACAAAAAATTTGATTGCATTTTTCATTTCTATAATGATACCTTAGTGTGGGTTTACACTTTAAATAAAAAAAAATCGCTTATAAAATTAACTAAAGCGACATCTCTTCACTGCTACTGACTACTGGTTGTCGGACAGTGGGCTAGAAATATCTCTAAGAATTTCAGCTAGATGTCGCCACTCGGTTTGAAACCGATAAAGGCAGTCAAGATTTTCGACCCGACGGTTAATTGCTCCGTGGCCGAAACGGTTAAGGCAGCCTGCGTTGAAGGTGTTCGTCTGAACGTTACGGGTTCGAGTCCCGTCGGAGACAAAAAAATTTTGATTGCATTTTTCATTTCTATAATGATACCTTAGTGTGGGTTTACACTTTAAATAAAAAAAAAAATCGCTTATAAAATTAACTAAAGCGACATCTCTTCACTGCTACTGACTACTGGTTGTCGGACAGTGGGCTAGAAATATCTCTAAGAATTTCAGCTAGATGTCGCCACTCGGTTTGAAACCGATAAAGGCAGTCAAGATTTTCGACCCGACGGTTAATTGCTCCGTGGCCGAAACGGTTAAGGCAGCCTGCGTTGAAGGTGTTCGTCTGAACGTTACGGGTTCGAGTCCCGTCGGAGACAAAAATTTTGATTGCATTTTTCATTTCTATAATGAACATAATTTTTTGTGTTAACTACTATTTACTGCATATCCCTTAGGGATTTATTTTGTCTAAGGCGTAACCAACTGTTAAAATTTTATTCATCTGTTCATTTTTATAAAGCCGCAAAAATTCTCAAAAAAAATCTTAAAATAGAGAGACCTATCTGGCATATACCAACTACTATTTATGAACCAAATGAAATGGTTCAATGATTTGTAGAATGTGCGATAAACATTTGCGATGGTTGGGATCCTTATGTCCTAAGAAGTTTTGGGTAAAATTAGAATTATGTTATTTACACATTGAAACGATGTAAGTTCAAATGCTTTAGTTTGAAAGCCCCCATTATAATTAGTTTAAAAACACGTAGGTCTTCTTAAAACACCGAGTACAAAGCCCCACTGACCGTAGTTAATAGCCCGAGGGAATAGTTTCAAAGCGAAATCGCTCTTAGATTTCATACAAAAGTTGTTCATTGTTTAGAACTGTGATAAGAGAATATTAGAGACACTGCATGATAACGAAATCCAGCAAAATACAATACTATACTGTACTCCAAAACTAATTGAGTGGGGACCGTACTAATTTTCAGTAACAAAAAAAATGTGATCGAAATGTGCCCAAGTGGCGTAGGGCTAACCAAATTTAGATTAACATGGGACCATGAAGCTTGAAACAAAAATAGGGAGGTGATTTCACCCATTTCTGAGCATACCCAGCCGCTGAAATAGGACTGATAGTAATAATGGATGATAATGGTCGAAGTTGTTTGTTACATTTTAAGACACAAATAACTGTTTTTCTATCGTCCTTCTACAAATGTTATTTATTTATCAATGGTAAGAAAAAGCTAATTTATAACTCAATATCTAAGGAGCTTTATTATTTTTAGCTGCACTCTTCTCTTATAATGTCCAACAAGGATGAAACGATAATGTTTTTCACTACACTATAGGAATTCGTCTCAAAATATGTTTAATAATGACATAAATTCACCTAAACCTATTATGACATTCAAGTAGACAAATCCAGCTAAATCTGAAACCACATAAAACTCATCCTGTATTTTGCATAACAAGTTTTTTGTGAATGTTTTTTCCATAGACTATAAAATAACTTTTTATAGCAACCGAATTCAAAAGCTTCCGTTGAAATGCAGCATCCCACACTAAGATACAGAATAATTTCAGCGTGCCCAGCGAACTACATTTAAAATTACATTTTTGCAAACGCGCTTCCTCGCTCAAGCGCCCTCGTCCAAGAACACGGCATCTGTTATTCATTTCAGACTATTTATGCTTTTTATTTGCTTTATTACTGTGAATAGTATTGCGGGAATTTACTTTTCAAGATTATTTCGCAACAAAGAGGCAAAAAAGTGCTTTTATAAAATTGGAAGAGATGTTTGTAATCATTTCGCAGGCTTTTTGATCAAAAGTTAGGGAGGCATTAAAATTCATGCGTAGGTAGCGCTGACGTGACATCATTGAGAGTCGAATTTAGTTTCGAATACCACTTTCATAAAGTACATGCTTCATCATTTCAGCCGTAAAACGTCCACTACTGAACAAAGGCCTCCCACATGGATCTCTGAGGGGTAGTTGCCATACTCACCACGCTTGGCAGGCGGGTTTGCGAGTGCAGTACGGGATGTTGATACACGGAAAGACGCTGCTGCCCATCTTCCAAAGGTATCCCTTAGCAGGTTCTTACTGCATCCACGGGCATGAGAGGAGGGGTAACATTCAACTACCGGCACCCCACGGCACCTGCCGTGCCGGCCACCTACTTTAAGGTTGGTAATACAGAAAAAGTAAGATCCGAAAGGAAAATTTCGATAGAACTTTAAATTGATTTCAGTAAGGTTCATCGATATTCAAAGAAATTGGTATAGTTATATTGGATAAGAAAAATAATAAGTTTGTTTGTAAATATTTCTGGAAAATATGTCTTGGAATAAATTAATAACGGCGTGTCACGCCTGCGAGGTCGCGACACGTGCTTCAACAAAATTTGAAACTGTAATGAGAATAATAAATTCAAGCCAAAAAAAATAAATCATTGTGAAGGAAAACTTGGGCCCCGGGGTGTAAAAATATTCAACGAGCAGTCGTGTTTCATTAGTCACTGTTTGATAAATAAATAAGAAATGATTAGCTGTATTTAGATAGACGCAGAAATATTTTGAGGGTCATGAAAAATTCCTTATTTTGATTAGTGATTGTAACTTGTGCGGTGGGTACGAATTAAATTGACAAAAATTTTACTTGTTTTGTTAGACCTCATTTTATACCTGACTTGTGTTCTGTGGATCAATAAATGATTTCTTCTTCTTTATTTCTGCAACTTAACATACAAGGAAGACGTATTTAGCTGATCGCTGTCCTACATTTTGTAAGGATTGTCGGTTTATTTGTATTTTTAAACGAGGGGGAAAAAAGTGGGAGTTTTTTAAGACGATTGTATTTCCAATTTTTTCACTGTTCGTTTATGAACCGAACGTAATTGTTTTCCGGGGTCGTATTTTTGTCATTATTATGTCAAATTTTTCTCTGATATTGGGATCTACGAGCAATAGAAAGCGCTACAAAAATATAATTGGAATACATTTTTATTTTAGTTTGAGTAATTCTAAAAGTGACAGACTGGACGTGGGCGTAAAATCTTGTAAAACTTGGAGAAACCTGTACCAAGTGTTATGTACGAATGACATTGTAAATTGTACATATTTATATATGTCTCATCGCATTCAAATTACGCGTTAAAACCACCCCTACCTTATTATTTACGCCGGAGTAAGATCGTTACATCTGCAAGATAACATCTCATTCATTACCGAAATAAGATGTACCTACTTTCGATGGTTGTGAGCTTTTGTACTTCTTGTCACAAAGCAATCTTGATGAATATGAGGCGGGACTCATTGTCTCCCGAGAAATAAGCTTCTGTAACTTCATATAATTAAATACGGTTGAGTTTAAGGTTTTGCAATTTCTCCCTATGTTATTATTTTTGACTCGTGTGACGTCATCACCACAGTCTTGTACAAAACTTGAATAATACTTAATATAACAGTCATGGATAGTTTCGGTAGTTTAAAAGTGTACGAGAGTTTCTTGAGTTTGATACTGGGGTTGATTCTGTTGTTTCACCCCTAAAAGTATTTCTTTAAATAAAGATTCGACGTTTCTTAATATATTATATTAACTAGCTGACCCGGCGAACTTCGTATCGCACCTATAACTATAACCACCACTTACAACTTACCCTACAACTACCCTACTACTACTCTACAACTACCCTACTACTACCATACTACTACCTTACAACTACCCTACAACTACCCTACTACTACCCACTACTATCCTGTAACTACCCTACCACTACATTACTACTACCCTGTAACTGACCTACTACTACCCTACAACTACGCTACAACTAACGCTGAAACATGTGTTTAATATTTATTCCATACAAAATTTCATCCCCTATTTTAACCCCTTCATATTTAATTTACGCAACGAATAGTATCCTTTGTCTAATCTACACCTCCATGGTCTAATCTACTCCTATACTAAAATTCATCCAAATCGGTTCAGCGGTTTTGAAGTGAAAAGGGAACATACAGACATACATTCTTACTTTCACTTTTATATATTAGTAGGATATGATAGGATATAAAAGTGTAGTTATAAAATAGCTTTGTCATTTTAAGCAATTTTAGTTGGCTTTAGTTTGTTCCATTGTAGTTATAGAACGGGAATAATGTCAATTCTGTTGGCAAACTTCCTAACTAAAATTGCCATAGTCTATTCGGTTGGCACTGTTCTAAATTTGATACGAAACAATTTTACGTAATTTTGCGTTGACAGCCCAAAATTTAGAAAACGGCATATATCTGATTATTAGCTTAGCTTTAAGAAGTACAACAGCAGAATCGACACAACTAACCTAATAACTATTATATACATAATTCAAGTCCGTTTTACGTCAATTTAATTAGTATTATACTAAAGTGTGGCAACAGAATCGATAGCAATTAGCCCGCTATTGTTGCCAAGGACGAGACGCTCAGTAAAATTTATGCAGCTACATTTGACAAGTGGCTCACTGGTGGTTGGCGAATGGGCTGTTTGCGCCAATACTCGGGTGTTTTAACGTCTATCTATGGCTTTAAGGTGGGGTAATATAGAACTCTTTTTAGACAAGCCATAATAGGGTATTTTACTCCCATCGAGAACATATCCAATAGAGGGGAAATAAGGTCATAAAAATTCCGAAACATAACAGTGATTTTGCACTAACGCGATGACAACTGTCTCTCGCCTTTGACAGTATAGCGCCAACAGCCTGAGTGACACTAAATTAAATTTCCTCTCTATTGGGTATGTACTCGATGTTTACTCCATATGAGAAATAATCTAACAAAGCGCTGTTATGTGCCTGCAGTGGAATGTTACCCAACCTCTCATGCCCGTGGATGCAGTAAGAGTCTACTTTGTGGTTTGCGGCTGAAGCAATAACATAAAAAATCTAAAAATATATTTTTTGAGATAACTTAGACAAAAAGCAGTCAGAAAATGTTTCAGTTCATAATAATAACAAAATAAATTTTTAAATTATATTCAAAGTTTTCTGTATTTTAGTCTGTATTTTAACACCATGAAACAGGAGCCGACATGTTACTACGTCATACGACCATGTTAAAAAAAGTGTCAGTGTCAACTGATACGGTACTTTACTCGCGAGCGCATTGGTTTACTTATTTAAGTGACGTCATAACGACAGAGAAAATATGGCGTCCACTGCGTCCAGCGTTTTCATAAAATTACGCGCGAAATTTAAAAAAGTAAAATTTAAATGCATTTTGTGGCAGCATTATAGAATCTAATTGAACACTTTTTAAAAATGGGTGTGATACCATATTCTAGGCTTTTGGCTTATCCAAAATTAAAAGGACGCGTAATCGCCTTTGTTTTTAACGTTTCGTATACGAGTGTTTAGAATGTAATAATTTTAGACTGACTATTTGGCTTATTTTAACCGTCAAAAAAACGACAATCATAATGAATAGTCACTTACATGGGTGATGACGTCAAGTAATTTTTAAAGACGGAAAAGCTGTAGTATCCAACAGAAGCCTTCTGCATTTGTTAACCAGGGTGTGGTGATACACGCGTGTCGATTTGTATTAAAATAATAAAAACTTATTAAGAAATATAGCCTTAAAGTTAGCAATATCCTGTTCTCCAATTACTGGCACCACTTCTTAGTTGGCGGCTTTGCCAAGCCGGTGCCGAGTAAGAACTATCCATTTCAACACGAATTGGCCTTGGCCGCCTCGCCAGTATTCTTAACCGTCGGTGTTGTTAAAATTTAAGCCAATTCTTAGCTACAAAGTTGCGGTGTCGAATTGTGGCAACACTGAGTGGTTCTCAAACTTGCAGCAAATAAGATTATTGTCTCATGCACTCGACACAACTAGACGTGCCCTTATGCTCTTATTGTTTGAGTAAAATAGCTTCAAGTGCCCCGGGAAAGTTCAAAGCTTCAAACTTTTAAAAGCTGGCGACTTTGTCGCTCGTCGATTTTTGACTAATCTCTCTGACGCCAAAAACTTTTGAAGTGTTTCCTCTTAAAACAGATCTTTTGGGATCTTTTGAAAAACAGTTCTGTTCACTTTGATGTTGTTGTAGGTATTCAGTCTACTCTACTGTATTTTGTATGTTGTGTTATTTATAGTGGAAACTAAGGCAATGTTAGGTTTTATAAGTATAAACAATACTTAAGTAACTGTTATAAAAATGAAACCATTGAAAAATCTTACATAAGCGATTCTTAAAATTAAGCAGAAAATGTTGATGAAGATCGTTAAAATGTTTAAATAATTAAAATAACAGTAGGTACAAAATTTCACGGTCTATGTTGACTAAGCCCGTGAATTTTACGAAAACACGCTGAAAAATCTCTGACAATCTTATCAATATTTACACTTTTATTCCGATAAACCTTATATTTTAACACCCTATGCAAACTACATATATAAGTCTAACATTAGGAAATACGAGTATGCATCACCCGATTGAAGAGTATTGTTTAAATACCTACTTACCTTTGGAGGTCTTGTGAATGATCGCAAAGCCGCATTGCCGCACATCCTCCAGAAATTCAGCAACAAACACAAATACTGGTATAAAAAGGAATCACACATTTAGATCACGTAACAAAATCAGATTTTCCTAAAACTCCTACACGGAAACAACTTTCATGCAGAGAGCTTTCAAACAGTTGCTACATTCTTATCAATTTGAACGTGTTGAAAACAGGACGGGCTTTATTGCGCATTTCCCTTTTGAAAAGTTGGCTGGCTTTATATTATTATTATTTGTAAATTTAATAAATTAACATCCATTATTTGTTAATTAAACGATAAGAAACGGTAACGTGGTTAGTACACTTACAAATACGATGAAACATAGTTTTAATTTATATACTTGTAGGCGTGAAAGGTCATCCACTAAAGAATGCAAACAAACAAAAACAAACCCACCTTGTTAAACAATACATTCAGGATGTTGTTAGGTCTCTTGTACACTCGGTTTTGCAAAGAAGCTCACCTTTCCTTTATTATACAGGTTGGAATGAATACCAACTGGAAGGTAGACTAACCAATGAAGATAGCAAATTTCACTTAAAGGAACCATTGACTTTATTTTTGAAAAGAAACAAAACTGCATTAATTTGACAAGTTATTGACAGTTTCCCACTTTCCGTCTGTCAACAATATATGTGAGGTTCGGGAATACTACGTACGCCCCGTCCCGACTACGGTTAAATTCTTCGGGCGCTATTTTTTAAATTAAATTTTTCGCCGACATAAGTCCCGTAGAGCGCGTGGATCGTGGAAATCCTCGCGGATAATGGATTTTGTTGGCATTAGACTGTGGTTTTGGTATGATTTAGTTGTTTCCCTCTTGTATTTTAACGTAATTTTATAATAGAATATTAAACAGGATTTGAGTCTTTAATCAGGGATAATAGGATTGTGTAGATATTTTTTTATTAATAATTAATTCAAATCACTTTTAAGGTCTGTGTGTTTTTCAACGTGTGATAATTAATACATACGAGTATATTCATTACATTTTTTTTTTCGTATACACAAACTTATCATACTACCTACATAGAAAATGTTACAAATAGATATTTGTAAAAGTTCTATAATCTTATGAATAAACGCTTAGCGACTCAGACTTTGTTGTTGCAGTTTGTTGACGACCTTTGTGGCTTGTGGCATAGTTTAAAAAATAAATAAAAAATAAAATCTCTTGGAGTACTTACATAAAAATACAAACCCGTACTACCAATATAAGTTTTTATAAACTTATGATATGGTGTTGATTGCTTTCCCCTGTTTTACACTAGAATACAACAATATTAATTACATTACATACTGATCAGGGTAATTGTTCTATATACATAGAAAAATTATCCTGATCAATATTGTTATTAAATATATTAGGTTGTCTTACAGTGATTTAAGTCTACCATTTTTTAATTACTACCATAACTCACTTAGATACGTAAGCTTAGGTCATTCGATTCTTTGGTCAGCTCAGCCCACACTTCACTCAGCCCGCGGGCCGAAATATCCACTACGAAATTTATTTATTTTTAGGGTTCCGTACCTCGAAAGGAAAAAATGGAACCCTTATAGGATCATATTGTTGTCCGCCCGTCTGTCTGTCAAGACCCTTTTTCTCAGGAACGCGTGAAGGTATCAAGCTGTAATTTATATTAAATACTCAAGTCTACTGTGTATTAGAGCTGTGAAAAAATCAAACTTCTAAGCAAACGCAATCAAAAGATACAGCCGTTTATGCCGCAAATTTTCGACACTCGCAAGGGAATCAAAACCTACATCCCTGTCCCGGGATAACCTTTCGGGTATCCCGTGAACTCAGAATCTTGAAATTTGGTACGAAGCAACGTCTTATAGCACAGATAAGGAAAAATTGCGAAATCCTTAAATTTTTAGGTATATCATATAATAAACATATTTTTAATCATTTTAAACTTACAACGCCTTTCCTCATGAACGCGTAGAGGTATTAAATTGAAATTCATATCAAATACTCAGGTCTTATATACCTACAGGTTTGTACGGAACCCTCGGTGCGCGAGTCTGACTTGGTCGGTTTTTTTTTATAAATATTTTATAGTCAACTCAGCCTGCGAGCCATATCCCTTCGAAATGTCCAAAATATTTTACTGCGGAATAATTCGCAACTCGTACACGTAGCACACCCGTAGTCTCAGCAAGACCGGTCAAAATTGTCTACTATAAAGCTTAAATTTTCTAATACATAATTTTTGAACGAGAAAAATGCAATAAACCGATAGTTGTGACGTTAAACTTTGAATAACTTTTAATGGACAAGTGGGACTGGGACTTTTGATATTTTATTAGGGCATTCAAAAGTTATTGCAAGCTTGTTATATATTTTGCTAATTTGAACGGGTTATGCGCGTTCGCTAGCCGTGGGGCGCCGGCAATAGAATGTTGCCCCTCCTCTCATGCCCGTGGATGCAGTAAGAGCCTGCTAAGGGATACCTCCGAAAGATGGGCAGCAGCGTCTTTCCATATATCAACATCCCATACTGCGCTCGCCAACCCGCCTGCCAAGCGTGGTGAGTATGGCAACTACCCCTCATGGAGATCCATGAGGGAGGCCTGTGTTCAGTAGTGGACTTTTTATGGCTGAAATGATGATGCGCGTTCAGGAAATGTAGTGCTTGGATTTGGCCGGCAAGAGTCCGGCATAATCATCCATTAGAAAGGTCATCCATAAAGGCTTCCCCTCTTTAAAAAGTTTCTCTAGGCCGTTGGCAGCATTCTATGAGCATCCCGGAAGGTGATGTAGATGTTGTACAAGAAGAAGTGTCCGCCTATCGCGTTGCCTATGTCTGAATCGCACCCGTTAAGGAATTTCTCTAGATATAATTTTTTACCTTGCCCGGAACAAGGGATAAACAACCGTAGATTCTCATTAACTCTGGAATTAGCTCCTTAATCTGTTTAAAGCTTCTTTGATAAACTTGAGAGGACTTTATTTGTTTCCGGTTTTGAGTGCGAAATCGCTCAAAACTTTTTCAAGGGCTTAAAGAGTTTATTGTGTTTTGAAAATTCGGAGTTTCCTTTGTAGATTTGATCCTTTAGCCTCCGGTAAAGGTTGATTTAGAACAGCGTAAGCTTCTCAAAACTGTATAATCTTTTTAGAGATATTATGGCGTTCCTAAATTTAGAGCTGTCAGCGTAAAATTGTGGTATAATTGTTCAGGCTTCATTTAAAACGGCACTAACCGAATAGCAATAATATGTTTTTATTAGCTTTATATAATTATATATACGAGTATTTTTATTTTTAAAAAGATTATGACTTTCATACCATTTGACACTAACGTTACCTATGTTATATGTCAAATCGTATGAAATTGAAACTGAAGGGTTACGGGATTATAAGGGACACATCGACATCTTTCGTAAACATCAAGTAAGGCCTTTGCATCTATTATAGATGATTTATACAGCGTCAGCAACTGGTAATCATGCTGTACGGGACGCTGCAGTGCCTGGGACATTGTTTGATGGATTAGGCTTGCCCAGAACCAATACCATCCTCTCAGCTTAGTCAGCTATTATTCAGAGGAAAGGACAGGTCAATACATACGTCTGAAGCTAACTAAGTTGCGGGTTTCCTCACGATGTTTCCTTCACCGTTAAAGCTCGTGTTAAGTGTGCACATCCATTTTTTAAGAAAGTAAAATACATTGGTGCACGGCTGGTATCGAACCCACGACCTTCGTATTGAAAGTCGGGGGTACGTACCACTCGGCCAACACGGCTTTTCGTAATCTTCAACTGACATTAATAATCGATGCATTTCAAACAGACCTAAATAAGGCAAAGAATTGTCTCTACTGTGATTTCTTACTGAAAAATAAAGTTTGAACTTTTTATTTGTAAGTTTCTCTTAATTATTAACATACATATAACCGGATATTTATCGCGTAAATTACCTTCATTATTTCCCGACGTTTCGCTTGGGTTGCACCAAGCATGGTCCCGGGAAGACATGCCTAAGAGATATATAAGATACACATATACATACATAAGAGAGTCTTCCCGGGACCATGCTTGGGGCAACCCAAGCGAAACGTCGGGAAATAATAAAGGTAATTTACGCGATAAATACCCGGTTATATGTATGTTAATAATGTGTTGTGATCGCGAAAGTTTAAAAAAGACAAGTTTCTCTTAAGACCGGCAGGCTGATACGTATCTCGCGATAGTTTTCGTTATTAAAAACTTACGAAAACAACGTTATTTATTAGATTTTTTCAAACACGAGTTTATTTCATCCTTTTGTATTACTATTTGAACGCTAAGTCTCTAAGTCCAGTGGTTTAGGCTGTGCGTTGTTTGTCAGTCACTCAGTTACTCAGTCAGTAACGGAAGAGTTTTATATATATTGATAGTCAAGTACTACGAGGCATCGACATTAAAACTATACCTTCGTACACAATCTCAATAGGTACGTATATTTTTAGTCATCATCATCATTACAGCCATAAAACGTCCACTGATGAACAAGGCCTCCCTCATGGATCTCCATGAGGGGTAGTTGCCATTCTCACCACGCTTGGCAGGCGGGTTGGTGAGCGCAGTATGGGATGTTGATACACGGATAGACGCTGCTGCCCATCTTCCGGAGGTATCCCTTAGCAGGCTCTTACTGCATCCATGGGCATGAGAGGAGGGGTATCATTCTACTGCCGGCACCCCACGGCGATATATTTTTAGTAATTTAAAAGAATAATAGTAATGCTGGACACTACAGTATCAATCAAGATCCATCTATTATATAAATATTGAGTTTTAATAATAAACGTAATAGAACGTCAGTCAAAATAAAAACGTAAAAAGAACGTAATTTTTTTCTAAATGCATTTACATATTTTAGTAAATTTATTTTTATATTTTTACATGTTTCATTTCAAAATAATTTATTTTATTCTAAGCGAAATACTGCGTTTTTAAAATTACCTGGCTTTTTACAACACGCATAAAAACGCTTATAATTAATTCAACTCCATAACAAAACTTTACAAAATACATCTAATGACATAACATTTTTACATCTCATCAAAATTTTATTTATTATTTTTTGTTTCTATAAAATTTGAAGGAGTTATTTATGGTGCTAACAAATTAGTCACGGATATTTTTACAGCTGATAGTACTCGGTTCTCGGAGTACATTGAAGTATGAAACATCATAGGTTTAGTTATGTTTTTTGGAGAAAACTAGGAAACAAATTTGCTGCGTTAAAACACCCTGTTAATAAGATAATTAAATGAGACCTCTTTAGACATATTCTAGAACCTCTTTGAACCATCATTCAAGTGGCCTCATAAAGTTGATAAATAAAATACTTGAATCTTAATGACATGTAATAAAAACAACTTTTGATGTGACATGACAAAAAAATAATATACAAAGAAAGGTTCTTTAATTACAGTTAAAAGTTAATTTTTATAAGGTGCTAACAAATTGGTCACGGATATTTTAAGAGATAATATTAATGTATTATCTCTTAATATATCCGTGACTAATTTGTTAGCACCTTGTATATAACTCTAACGAGTACCTTCTCATATACCCGTATATCGCATTACTACACAATTTAAGACTCAAGTTGTATGCTTGCCCATTTATTTTGTCCAGATTTCGTGAGGCATTAAATTGGGTTTATGGATGGCCGCAGATGTCTTCGAGGCAATACCTATCTGTGAGCGGTCGGAAGTGTGCCATTCTATGTCACTCGACTGGCTGGTTAGCTACGTACTATGAAATTAACCTAAATTAAATACGTTTAATTGTGATAACAGAAGGAATAATTTCAATACGGTTATCCATATAAAAATGTTGACATATATTCTTTAAATACTAATACTAAAACTACATATATTATATAATAATATTTTATGGAAGTAAAGTTTGTGAGTTTGTGAGGTTGTTTACCCAAACCACTATATAAAATTTAATAATTTCCCTCGATTTATCATGGATCCGATGAGCAAACTTGGTATTCAAACAAAAAACTCAACTGCAAATTTTAATTTAGGACAAGTAACTATTCCTTTATGGACTCCAGTAGTATATATAGTTACAAAACGGAGACCTCACAATAAGTAGTTTTATGTATTTTTAAATTCCGTTTAGTATATGTGCAGTATAAATATGTAGGTAGTAGTAACACAAATAGTAAAAACAAAAAACAGAACGTGAAATAATCCTTACGGTACTTACATTCATTATCTTTTTTACGCTTCTGACCTTAAACTCTTATGGTTCCATTGAATCTCACATTTAGAAGTAATACATTGTTGAGTCAGTTAAAGAGTGAAACATTACTAAGTGTAACTTTCCAAGTAAGCTATGTAGGAAGCGTGCGGGTCCGTATTTGAATAGGCCTTTGGCCCCGCTTGTCCTCGCTTCACCCAGCAAAGCCATTTCAGTCGCAAATGTACATTCGAAGTCATATTTCCGTTGGACAGCAACGTATTACTGTTTCAAGACTTCAGGGATTTTGCGCAGCGCAGCAGATTGAGCCAGTTTTATGACAATAATATAAAATATAGAAGACGTAGAATCGTGTTTTAAAACGTAGTTACTTTTAACAGACTTCAAAAAAAAGGAGGAGGATCTCAAGTGATCTGTATATTTTTTTAATCTTTGTAACTCCGTCATTTCTGAACCGATTTGGAAAATTCTTTTTGAGTTTGAATAAATAAACTTTTAATTAAGTCGAAAACTTAGTTCTGATAGTAGGATCTATGAAAAATTGAGGGTACTCTTCAAATACCTATTGTAGGTAAACATGTAGCGGTTTTGGAATATATAAGTAAATAAAAGGAATTAAAATATTTTTTTAAAAAATTAAACAATTATTGAGTTTGGATTGAAGCTTTATTAGTACTTAATCTTTGAAAACATAACAAAATCTTGCACCAAAATTATTCATTGAATTACTAAACTAATAATGTCCCCCAAAACAAACCGGAAAATTGCGTTATTGTTGACAGAGGGAAAATTTGAACAGGGAATTAAATTTATTTTGCAAACATTTTTCGGCCGTAAGCGTACAATCTCTAGACATTTTTATGTATATACTTACAAAGGCAATCCTATGATGTACGGCTCAGACGATACGAACCACAAAAGGGAAAGGAAAGAGCGAGAATGTAAGCCGTTGAAGGGTTAATCGAATTCCTTTTTAGATTCCATTATTTTGTGTATTTGCGACTCCACAGGTATTTGCGCTTCATCTACTACTTTCTGCTGAAGTTTATTGTGTATTTCGAATTCAATTTGTACTTATATAAAATATATATACTCACAATATGTTAAGATCTTCATAAGTCCTCCATACTAAATTGTTTAGTTTTTAGGGTTTCGTGGTGAACAACACAGTAAGGTACTGTAAGGGTTTCCCTTACAGTTTCGCTTTGCCTGTGTCTGTCCGTCCGTTTTTGCCGGCTTTGCGAAGACACTATTATACATTGAAGCTGCTATTTTGCATTGACATATAACAACAATAAAAACGCCAAGATAAAACTACAAAAAAATTCTGAAAAAAATATGATTTAGGGCTACCTTCCATACACGTAAGATGGGGATGAACTTTTTTCTTGATTTTCCCATCGTGTGGGGTATAGTTGAGGTTGAGTTGAGGTATTTTTACCCATTTAAACCATTTGGCGGTTGCCAAGACAATTTTTGGATTAAGTGTTCCGTTTGCGAAATATTTAAGTTTTTAACTTTTTTTCGAGCGTTCCTCCTACTCCTTAATATAAACTAGCTTTACAAATCTGAAAAAAAAACATAAATGTAGTTTTACCATGAACTTTCAAGGAAACTATAGGGTTAAGCTAGCTTTTATAGTTTCTGAGAAATAGTAATAAGTAATGCGGTTTCCCAAACATGGTTGGTTTCTATCTTTTAATAAAAAAAATATTTTAGTACGAAGGGATCAATTATTTGAATTAAATTTATATAACTATTTTGGCAGAAAAATGTGATGGTTTTAGAAATCATAAATATATAATAATTATTATATAAATAGGAAATGTTTATCTATGATTATGTTATAGTTTTTATTCCTGTTAATATGTTTTGGTAAACTTAAAAAACGTACACTAACTTCTAACAACAGGTCAACTACGGCACCCTAGAAAGCGCGTGGCTCTACACACACGGACCTGACCTAATTTATTTTCTGTGTTTTAGTCAATAAAGGCTATCCTGTTTCCTTACACTGTTTCCTCACAACAAATACTAATAGACAATGTACTCATACATAATGTGTCTGAAATTGTTTACTTCAACAGAATTTCACATCCAACCAAGCCTTATATTTATTAACTCCCTCAATAAACAAACAAACCAACAAATAAAAGTAATAAGCGCAAAAGTGGCGTCTAACTCTTTTACCAACAGTAATTAACCGTTGTTTGGGGAAGACAAATTACTGACAGACTTCCTGTATCATGTTAACGACCACTGTCCTGTATTTATTACTGTTTCTTTTGTTTAGTGTGAAAATATTTGTTAATGGGTGTCGGCTTGAAAATGGAATTTGCATACCTTTTTCCGGTTTGGTTTAGGGGCAGTTATTGTTATCTTGAGGTAACAGAGTAGCAGTGTTGAGTTTGGATGTTTTTGTTTCATTAGCATAATTATCGGTTCAGCTAGTAGCAGTCGTGCGTTGACTGTGATGATGACCTATTTTGGCCACGGCGACCTAATTTTTGATTATACGGAAGGGCTTTGTTCGTGTGCCCTGATGTGTTATATGACTAATGTACTCAATTTATTTTATTATATTCTGAGTCTGATACTCAGAATATCTATGTATAAGTATGTAAGTAATGTAGAGTTGTGGACGAGAAACCTTGGGACTGTTGGTCGCCCCCCCCCCCCCCTGGGAAAAGAGTAGGTTACCGGACTTAAGGGGACTAAGGGATATCGTGTCATCGCCCTCTCTACGGACTTCTGATAATCCCTAAATGTCCTAGAGCAATCTTCTCAATTCCTCTTCCAGCTCAAAAATCTTTTCGTCTGTCCTCCAAGTGCGGATGTTGTGTCTACCAGGGCAAGTGGTAGTTTTTGGGGTTGGTAGCCGATCGTCTCCTAGGGAATCTTAGCACCTCTAACCCCGCCGTTATCGTGACTACTAGCCAGGACTAGCGGGGCTGCCGGGTCCTTGGTTGTATTTCCATTGAGGGGGTTGTTACCATACTCACCACGATTAGCAGGTGAGTTGGCGAGCGCAGTATAGGGTTTTCAAGACGTTGCTGCTCATCTTCTGGAGCTATCCTAAGGGTCAGAGCCTAAATTTAGGGATGTGCAATTTATTTTTGTTTCTTGAATATTTATACTATGCACATGACAACTCTTGATAAAATTATTTTAATATTTGTGTACATACAGAGTTTTCATAAATATATTGCGATATAACAGTTAAAATGTTAATTTCCTCAAATCGTTCCCTGAGTGAATCGCGTGGTTTTATTTTGTAAATAACACGTATCGCCCTTTTTTGAAGGATAAAGATTATCTGTATATCGGCCGCTCTTCCCCAGAGCAGAATACCACATGACATCACACTATGGAAGTAGCTAAAATAAACCAGTCTAGTTGTAGCTTGATCAGTAATAGTTGTTATAATTTTAACTGCATAAGCTACTGAACTAAGCCGACCTGCAAGTGCATCAATTTGTAGTTTCGTTTGAAGGGTTCCCCTTCAATGAAAACTGCAAATGAAAAACTGCTAAGATTTTAATCTATGTGTATGCCTAAAATTCTGTGGAATTAACCGGATTGATTATTTCCCAATCCAACATTACTTTTGTTAGATGATGAAGAAAATTTAATACATTTTGTCTTTTTAGCATTAAGCACTAGGTTGTTCGCAGTAACCAATCGTGCACTTGTGATAGTGAATTGTTTCAAGGAGATCAAGTGCCTTGCTATCAATGGCATAATATTTAAGTTTACTCAAAAGGATGTTGTGAGAAACACAATCGAAGGCCTTGGACAGATCACAAAAAACGCCTTTTGCATTTCTCGAACTCTCCCAGGCATCAAATATATATTTTAAGAATATTGTTCCAGCATCGGTTGTTGATTTACCTTTAGTAAATCCAGATTGATTATCACGAAACAGCCTATGAAAGCTGAAATGAGAAGTCAGTTGATTAAAAAAAAAATTCAAAAGTTTTACTCATCTTGGGTAGAATAAAAATGGGTCTGTAACTGGCAGGATTGCTGTGACTACCAGATTTAATCAACGTAACTAATTTACTTACTTCCACAGATCGGGAAATACTCCTACGTTAAAAAAAACTGTTAAAAATATGGGCCAACTAAGGAGCAATATCATGAATAATTTAACCTAGTATTTTTGTAGAAATATCTCAAAGATCTTCTCTATTTTTAATGCCAAGGGATTTAAATGCTTTGAAAATTATACTAGCATTGACGTTAGAAAAGTTGAAAAATGCCATGGACTTTACTACTGAAGATACAAGCAATGCAACCGCCTTCGATGCCGATGGGTTTAAAGATTGGGTCACAATTTTGCTGATGTATATTTTTTAGTGTCATTACTTTACTGCGGGGCTTCGATTTACCTGTTTCAGTGTTATTAAGTCTCCACGTCAATTTTATTTTATCGGATGATCTCATTATTTTGTTTTTTAGAAACAGGGATTTGGCTGTGTAACATGCTTTTTTAAATACTTTGGAATAGTTACTTACATATTGAACAAATGTTTGATCATGTAACATAAATGCTCTAGTAACATAAAGGTCGTATAGTTTATTTCTACTTCTAAAAAATCCCGGAGTATATAATAAAGACCTTTCATATGATACCCAACACGACCATCTTCACAAAATTTTTTGAGATCCCCCACTTGCAATCATAATGAGAACATTTTTCAACATTTTTATATATTCTATATAAGTGAAAAAGCATTATCTTTAAAATTTCAAGTCGTAAGCATCAGTAGTTCTCAAGATCTATATGTGACAGACAGACAGAAAAAGTAACACTATAAGGGTTCCTTTTTATCATATGGTTCGGAAGCCTAAAAAGACGTAAAACACGATTAGTAGAGAAAAAGAAGAACGTGTGGACGAAAATATTGTATCGTGTGTGCTACAAAAAGTCTTCTTTCTTCGACTCAATGCTTTGATTCCAGAGTAACAATTACTTACTAAAAGTTGACATACCTAAAACAAATTATACTAAGTAAGAATTGCACTTGCTCCAGGCAGCACTAGCGCTATATTACACTTTGTATAGTGGAGCAAGTCCTTTAAAAATATAACAAGGCATTTCTGAAAACTATGCGCATGTTTTCGAGCGGTATTTACTTTTTCTTGTGTTACAGTGTGGAAATGACTTTTTTAATGGAAAAAAGGTAAATGTCCCACTCATAATAAACAGATCTTCGCAATTTATGACGGGTTGGTCTGCCGTTTGTTTTTCCAATGACAAAAGAGAAAATATTTACAAAAGGGACGCCTAGCTTTGTATTTTCGATGAAGTTCTGTTGTCTTCCCTAAAGGATCCGCAATTCGCCATCAGGAAAAACAGTCAGGGGGATATATTTACCTCATATAAATAATATTCTGAAATTTATAATACAAGTAAAGTTTTGTGGTTGTGTCCGAAAATGTAGGTCAGTAAATCCTATCTTTGAATTCTACGGGAAGAAAGAAATTGAACGTTGGTAAAAGCAAATTCTGCATTTAGAACACATATTTCTGACAAAGGTTCATAAGTTTGCTAGAACCAGCTGATTTTCCTCAAAGTTCTGTGTCCATTATAAAATATAGTGTTCCAACAATGCCCAAAGCACTAAGCACCGAAATCTGTCTGGTGCACAAAGACCGCTTCCAACTGGCATAGTTCCTTTGTAAAGGACAAGTTTACTACTTGCGATTTTGGATATTATGCTGAAAATTGCAACGAATAATGTTGAATTGCGAGTAATATTGAGTACTTACCTTCCGCTTCCGTGATCGTTTACTTTTGTCCATATAAAAAGTAGCTTCCCTGAAAACCTTACGTTTCTATACTTGATTTAGTTTTATAATTGTATGGCCAGAGCATTTATACTACTTATATTATAAACGATCACGATCCCGATGGGTTGACGATGTTCGGAAGACCGTGGGTTGCACCTGGCTAAGGATAGCTTATGACAGAGGCGAATGGCAAAATCAAAGGGAGGTCTATGCCCAGCAGTGGGTCGATAAAGGCTGATGATGGTGATGATGATGATGTTATTATAAACGCGAAAGTTACGGATTGCGTTGAAATTTTGCACACGTATAGATGTTGACCAGGATAAACATATAGGCTACATTTTAACCATGTGTTGTGCATGCGAAGCGGCAGGCATAAGCTAGTTTTTATTACAATCTAATGGGAATATAAATAAATTAGATGTGTAGATGTCATGGGCGACGGTGACAACTCTCCATCAGGTGGTCCGTTTGCTCGTCTACCAACATATAATAAAAAAAAATGTCATCACGTTGTCTTAAAAGGTTATGTAGGTATTTTATTATTGAGCCTGTTTCTTGCTTCCCTTACCTACCTCCACTGATTCCTATCCTGTGCTTGCTGGTGCCAATCTCGTCCCTCCATCGCCACCTGGGCTTTCACGTGATCGTCTTAGTTCGGGAGCCCAATCTGTGGTGGTTTTTGCCCAGAGTTTTTGGGGCATACGACACGTGTTAAAAGGTAATAACATTTATCAACGTTGAATAAAATAATCAAAAATTTCGCAAAACAAAGCCACTCATATTTTTACTTACCTGCAAAAATGTTAAACACTGCAACTTGGAGCACATGTGTCTGACTCGATATATGCAACAGCATACTAGAAAATGTATAGGAAAGTATTAAAGGGGCCATAATACGAAATAATAGGGAGATGAACCATTTTATGTCAGTCCAGAGCGATCATGTATATAATATAATACTTGGACACTTCTTGGAATTCAAATTGAGTAAAACTATCCATTATATCGTTTGGACGCTTTATACCAGAATGTCACAAAGTCAGATTAGCGGAATATCAGATTAACAATATGTCAGATTAGCAGGATGTCATATTAGCAGGATGCCAGATTAGCGGAATATCAGATTAGCAGAATGCCAGATTTGATTTCACATTACACATCACACTGACCAACACACCGACATACTGACTGACTGGCTGACAGCTTGACAGCAGACTTGACTGACACACACAATCTATTTATATTTTTATAACACCGCCACCCAAAGGTATCTGCTAATTTTGCATTATGCTAATCTGGCATTTTGCTAATTTGTCATTTTGCTTATCTGACATTTTGCTAATTTGGCATTTTGCTAATCTGCCACTTTGCGAAACCGACATTCTGGTAATCTGGTATAAAGCGTCCAAATGCATTATATATTTGACATGGGTACACGCAAGGTTTTATTAACCGTTCTGCGCTCGCCAACCCGCCTGCCAAGCGTGGTGAGTATGGCAACTACCCCTTATAGAGATCCATGAGGGAGGCATGTGTTCAGTAGCGTTACGCGTTACGGCTGAAATGATGAAATGATGACCTGAAGAAGGTTAAATATATCATCATCATCATCCACAGCCCGTAGTTACCCACTGCTCGGTGTAGGCCTCCCTTTGTGTACGCTATATGTAGCGGCCGGTCCTGTGCTGTGCTAAGCCAGGAATTCCCCGCGACCTGGCGAATGTCGTCGACCCATCGCGACATCGGACGACCACGACTTCTCTGGCCAGTCCTTGGCCACCATTCGGTCAGTTTGCTCCATCTGCCATTTGAAATAAAGAAATACATAGTTATGCGATCATACATAATATGATTAAAAAATAAAGATAAGATAAAAGCTAGACGATTGTTGACATTTGTTTACATACACGTATGTGTGTCTACAGTCGGTCGGTCAGGAGTATTACCTAAAATCTTTACCTTACGCAAATTATAATTGTGAAAACTACACGTCGATATGTACATATATTGGAAATAAAAAAGTATTTCTTCATTCAACTAGAACTAGCTAGAACTTTGGTAACTTGCCAATGATACGAGTAATTAATTGGATCTTCTAGCTAGTAGCTCACTTTAGTAAAAGAAGTTTAGAAGTCAAAGCAAACCTTTGCTTTGAACGTTAGAGTAGGCTTATCCAAAACTTTCACCCGGTTAAGAATTATTGGACCTTTATGGAAAACACACATCGAAAACTGCTGATGGAAGCTGGCCTTATAAATCATAATTAAAGTCAAAGTCAATATATAAGTGTGTGAAAGTAATGTGTGTTATTCGATAGAGCAAAAGGCTACATAGAATAGTCAATTTTCAAAATAAGAACAAGACACATTTAAATTGATTAAAGCACATAATTGTATTTGAGTAGTAAAATATAGAGTAGGATGCAAGTAGTCATAAAAGTGATAAACGTGAAAGCTGTGAAAGGCTCCTACAATATAATTAGCAATTATCAAGGGGTATTTTCTGCGTAAATTAGCATCAAAAAATGTTATTTACCTTGCAATGTTTGTACGTGAACCCGGGTTAAATCTTGAAACCTGAATTAAAACCACTTTCTGACATCCGGTTAAGCAATCTGAGACGTAGAAGGGTTCACTCGGGACAAATTTTTGTAGTTATATTGCAGATTGGCCTCCGCAGTGCGACGCGGCCGTCATCGTCTTGTCTGACGTAGCCAGGTCCTCGCTTTCCACCTTCACCGGTGCGGGCGCTGCCGCTAATGTGGTGAGAAAGGTGATCTGGAAGAAGAAGGTATTTTTTCTTTTTCTCTTATCTTTTTATATTTTTGTGTGTATATATTTTGTTTTGTATTTTGTATGTGTATGGATGACATATGGAACCGAGACGTCATTCACGATTGGCCTCATGAATAAGCTCGGAGTCGCTCAACGAGCTATGGAAAGGGCTATGCTCGGGGTTTCTTTACGGGATCGAATCAGAAATGAGGAGATACGTAGAAGAACTCGGGTCACCGACATAGCCAAGCGGATTAGCACGTTGAAGTGGCAATGGGCAGGCCATGTAGCTCGCAGAACAGATGGCCGATGGGGCCGAAAAGTTCTCGAGTGGAGGGCACGGACCGGCAAACGCAGCGTATGACGTCCACCAACAAGATGGGCTGACGACCTGGTGAAGACCGCAGGTCGACGGTGGATGCAGATCGCTTCCAACCGCAATAACTGGAAATCCATGAGGGAGGCCTAAGTCCAGCAGTAAACGTCCTACGGCTGAAATGATGATGTTGATGTGTATGGATAAGGTAAATATGTATTTAAAAATAGATTTTTAACTTTTTTATTAATCATCTGGTACTCATAATAAAAGCTTCTGGTTCTACTTAATTTGGGACCAGATTAAATTATGAAATTGGTTAAGTCACAGGTCGCCATAAGCGAAAGGCACCTTAACAAGTCGAACACTGACGGTTGCGGGTTTCGCATTCTTCTCCCTGATTTATTGAGTGGCCGCGCTATTTGATTTAATACTAAACTCCGCTATTATGTATGTTGGTTGCTTTTAGTTTGTTACCCTTCCTCGACGTTGGAAATTAAATAGTTGTGTGAGTACAGTTCACATGATTCGGAACAACAAAGATGCCGAGATAGTTGCCCTGCAACGAACAACGATGTTTTGGAATACTTAGGAGTTGAAAAAAAGATTGGTTTTACAGTGGCGAAGTGTTTTGTTCAAGACCTTTTGCCAACATTTTAGGTCCGTGTTGGTAGTTTGAGAGATTCCTTTCAATATGACGGGCATTATTGTATACTTGATCTGCAACCTCCCGTTAGGGCAAATGATACATATAATAAGTACTTTGTATCGTCCATGTCCAATGCACGCCTGCCAATGGATTTTTTTTAAATACTATGCGTGCCTTAAAGCTATGTCCCAGGCATTGCAGCGTCCGTATAGCATGCATAACTAGTTGCTGACGCTGTTTACATTTACAGGGTGTATCATAGTATGTATATTAAGCAGAAATGGGCCAATTCCGACCACTTCAAGGAACAAATTTAGTTGTACGACTTTTCACGATTCGGATATTTTCATTTAAGAAAATACCGCGAAAGTTTAAACTTCAACAGCTGATTATTCAATAATGACAACCCAAACGCTAGCTGATTGAACTTTTTATAGCTATATGGTGTACGTACAATAAAAAGTTTACCTATCTATCTAAGAAAATATTTGAAAAATACGAATTTTCGATACTTTTCTCCTTCAAAACTGGTTTTTATGGGCTAAAACCAACCCTTTTGGGTTCGTGCACATGTTATACACTCTGTATAGATAGATGTAAAAGCCCTAATATAAAAAAAAGTCACCTTCACCACTGAGTGCAGTGGGAATCAATTAAAATTTTGCTAATGACCTGCGGCGCCGGCGGCGCCGGCGGTTTGACGTTGCCCGTTCGATATACGAGTACCATTCGAGATTTTAAGATTATTATTAGATTAATTCTAAAGGATTGTCTTGGATTCTTTTTTTGTCGACCTAAGCATATTTTGTATTATTTTTGGTACTCAAAATTTAATGTTATACATTTTGCTTGTGTTAATAGCAACACGCTAAGGAGCTTATAAATATCAAACGAAATCTCGTCGAATTTAATATAATAATTTTACGAAGCCTAATAAAAGCATGATTTAATTCAACTTTTTGTTCCTAATTACGATTTCGTAATCCAAACACGCCATTACAAAATAAATGAATATTAAAATATGCTAATCAGCTCATTTTGGTTAGATAGCTCCTTAATGGGAGACCTTGTTTTGCGCAATTCTTTACAAATATTTTAAAGCTCTTTTAAAAATGGAAATATGGAAACATCGATTGGCCGATTTAAGTATTTATAATGGGAATCTTTTAGGTCCCATTCTGCAAGCTACGTTTTTAAATATTGATAGATTTAGTGGTATTTTTAAAATTATTACAAACGATTTGACGACCACTTTGGCGCAAGTCTGCCTGCGACGGAAGAGGTTGCGGGTTCGATTCCCACATCGGGACAAATGTCTGTTCGTTCTGCAGATACTTGTTCAGGGTGTTCCGGATGTTTTTTAATGTATAATATAAAATATATATAGCATAATGTGTTAAGAATAACAGTCATCTAGTACCCATAACATGTCATGTCTTGTCTTTTTATTTTATGGCTTTTTGTGTTTGGTTTTACACAATTCCGCCAGTGTCAAGTTAATTTATAAGTAACAATAACATAATCTAAATTAAAATCAACAATTACTTTTCCAGTATAGGACGCTCTCTTGCCAACAAAATAAAAACTCCTTTGAAGCCATACACTTGTCCCATTATAACTTCGTGCAAATCTTTTGTGATACTCCCAACAGATGAATCTGAGGTGGCAAACATTATTGAAAATCTAAGATCTGACTGTGCATCAGGGTGGGACAGTATTCCAGTCAAGCTACTTCAGTCATCTCTCAATGAGATTGTCCCAGTCATTACTCACATATGTAACACTGCCATAAATAGCGGAGTTTTTCCAGATGTTTGTAAGAAGGCAGTCGTTCACCCGATTCACAAGTCAGGGGACAGAGACAGGCTAAATAATTATAGACCAATATCATTGTTACCCTCCCTGTCTAAAGTCATTGAGAAAATACTAAATAGTAGACTAACTGGTTACTTAGACCAGAACAAAATGATCGCAGATAACCAGTTTGGCTTCAGGAAAGGCAAATCCACCGAAGACGCTGTAGAAGGTCTAATAAATACTGTTGCTCGAAACCTTGACGACAAACTAAACACAGCTGCTATCTTTATTGACCTTACCAAGGCTTTCGACACAATCTCAATCCCTCTACTGCTGGAAAAAATGTCTTACATAGGAATTCGGGGCCTATCTCATAAAATGTTTGAAAGCTATCTCACAAATCGCAAACAGATCGTGCAACTTAATGAATACATTAGTGATGAAATAGCTATAGAGTATGGAGTGCCCCAGGGTAGTATACTGGGCCCTACCCTTTTCCAAATCTACATTAACGAGCTATGTAAACTCTCTCTGGCTAACTGTCATATCTACTGCTATGCAGATGATACTGCTCTAACAGTTGCAGGAAAAGACTGGGCTGAGGTTAAAAAGTACGCAGAGAAAGCTATGAACAATGTTATGAGCTGGCTAAACTGTAATCTTCTTACACTAAATCTTAAAAAAACCTACTATATTTCCTTCTCTCTCACTTCAAATAAACAACCACCTAACAATTTTTACATAAAAAGTCACACTTGCCACAACCCCACAGAGAATTGCACATGCCCCTCCCTTACGAAAACAAAGAATGGTAAATACCTTGGCATCCAAATCGACGAAATGCTGAATTGGCACATACAAATCGACACCATGGTAACTCGAGTTCGGAAATTAATATTTATCTTTCGAATATTAAGAACGTGTGCAAAACCTAAGACCATCTACATTGTTTATTCAGCACTAGTTGAGTCTATCCTTAGATACTGTATCTCTGTGTGGGGAAGCGCGGGCAAAACAAAATTGCTACAGCTAGAAAGAGCGCAAAGAGCAGTGCTCAAAGTTATGACGAAAAAATCCTATAGATACCCAACAGTAACTCTATACCAAGACTGCAAAGTCCTGTCGGTGAGACGACTCTTTGTTCTACAAACTATCCTGCGGGTTCATAAATCCGTTAAATACGAGCCAAAATCAACACATACTAAAAGGAGAAGGCAGGATAAGATCTTTATCGTTCACAAACACAGAACCAATTTATACAGTCGTTCTCACCAAGTACTTGGTCCAAAACTTTACAACCGTACTAACAAAATCTTAGATATATATCCCCTAAACAGATTTAAATTAAAAACAAAAATTACGGA
Source organism: Pasiphila rectangulata (assembly GCA_963082625.1). Taxonomy (NCBI): domain Eukaryota; kingdom Metazoa; phylum Arthropoda; class Insecta; order Lepidoptera; family Geometridae; genus Pasiphila; species Pasiphila rectangulata. The sequence goes on from OY720244.1 coordinate 15,155,913, forward strand.
ATGGCTTTTGGGACAAAATTACACGGAAACTGAAAGTTTATTGGTTTTCGGTACTTAATTCATTCAATACTCGATTCAAAAGGTATTTACGTTATTTCCATAGTATGTATTACAAACCATAGAAACGTCCCCTTAACAATAAATTAATAAAAAAAAAAAAAACTTACGTTGACATAAATATGATAGGGCACGTATGACATGAATAGGGATTAAAACGTACTCGTACACACTACATAGCACATACAAACACACACACACATACACACACACCACACATACATACAACACTCTAACACACACACACACACACAAACTCACACATCCATCCACACTTCGCGCATAACTTGTATATATATATATAGTTAAACTCTAAATTTAGGAATCAAGACTCAAGAATCAGTTGTCGATTCTGTTTTACAATCCCTACAACTAGTTATAATTGGAGATAGGTATGACGTTTCTAAATTAAGAACTCTCAGTGTAAAAAATGGTCTATTATTTCCGTTATCTTTTTAGAATGGCACTAACCGAATAGCTATATGTCATTTTAGTCCGTTTCACGTCAATTTAATTGGGTTTATTGTTACAACAGAATCGGCAACTATATACTATTATTGTTATTGTTTAGTATGTAAGCTTCCTCTAACCCAAGATTTTACGGGAGGAGGGGCTTTAACTATACCTGTTGGGTATACGGGCGGTGCTGGGTGCTGTTGAGCTTCGTGACCTCTGAGACACAGTCCTTCGACTAGTTCAGAGGGAAACGGACGCTCGGCGGCACACAAAACCGTGCTGTGCTCATCAGCTTAGTACAGTGTTCGGTAGTCTGTAAGAAATCGCAGTAAGCGATAAGACCACCGTTTGTAAAATGTGTTTTTTTACAATAAAGATTTTTTATTATTATTATTATTATAAGCTCTGCTTAGTTTGGGGCTAGATGATTTATGATTAAGTATTTTGATTGTTTTTAGAATTCCTATTTTGTTTTTTTTTCAGGCATAATTTATGTGACTGAAATACAGTTTTTAATTAGTTCGGGAGCCTTCGGGTTTAAATTATATTCGAACGCATCACGCTTTTTAGTAGGAGCGGAGCATCATGAGTTCATTTGAGGATCATCAAAAGTTGCATGAGCGGGGAAAAATTATTCCATTTTAGAGCTTCGCCGTTGCGTGCGTTGCGTAGAAACTTGAAGTTACGCAGCTGAAGTTACATGATGTACGGCGGGATTGTCCTAAAAAGTTCTAAAAAAAACCGCGTTAGCATTGTGTTTATTTTAAGTTTTCATAATGTATTTAATTTAAGTTTTGGTGTACAATAAAGTTATATTCATTCATTCATTCATTCATTGTTTATCGTTTAGGGTTGACCCACTATAACCTTTTTATGGTAATAAAATTTGTTTTAAAACATTGGTACGGAGGTACCAGAAAAGGGGGCGAAGGCCTCAAAAGGCCACCAAAGGTCAAGCATGGCATTTTTAGGTTTTTGGACGTTTTCAGCCATTTGAAGACTTTTATGTTTTTGGTGACATTTTGAGGTCACAATAACACCGGTCCCTGTGACCTTAGAGTCACTAAAATCAATTAGTACCCTTTTCTCATTAAGACGTTGCTAAAAAAAAGGTTTCATGTAAATCGGTCAACGAGTTCGGTTGTAATCGTCTCATGCACAGACAGGCAGACAGCGGCCCCCTAATATGCATACGCTTACTTCATAGACTGTGCACAGTTGATGAAAAAGAAAACCTTAAAACGACAAGGTTCTAGAGTGAATACAGCTGTCGTAGATAAAATAGTACCAACACTTAGCTCAGACTTCGTAGTTCCTAGCGTAGCTCCGTAGTTTTCGTAGCACTCGTGTAGCACTTCTCGTAGCAGTGCTACGCGACGAGATTATCCATCGCGGTGTAGAAATCAAAGTAAGCACTTTGGCGACGACGCGCGACGGTGAATGGCGAGTGAATTTAGTTCCGCCTTTAGAAAGATTCAATCTTCTTTTAGAGACTTTTATTTTATTACAGTAATATCTTCTATCTTTGAGTAGATGCTGTTTCAAGTTATAGCAAAAGATTTTGTTTACCTAGGATACTTAAAATGTGAAACCTAGCATTCGAATTCAGGACCAAAACACACTGCAATTCTACATTTTGAGCGTCGTAGTTTTGAGTTCCGTCCGTTAACGTCACAAAATAGTTTGACAGTAGAATGTTACCTTAGTTCGGCGTACACTGGAACAGAGGTTCTCTGATGCACGTCCACATTCCTCACTCAGACAGGAATGTTTGAAACTACAGCCGTGAACGGTGTGAAAATTGCTACACGGCTGAGTTTACCTACCTACTGGGATATAATAATAATAATCAACTCATATGCTTAGTAGTTAAGATATTATTTTATGTATGTTAGTCTGTAAGGTATATATTATATGGGCCTTAGATTTAGTACTTTACATCTTGTTACTTATTTATAGTTGTCTGAAATAAAGTTTATATTCATCATTTCAGCCATAAAACGTCCACTGATGACAACAGGCCTCCCTCATGGATCTCCATGAGGGGTAGTTTGCCATACTCACCACGCTTGGCAGGCGGGTTGGTGAGCGCAGTATGGGATGTTGATACACGGATAGACGCTGCTGCCCATCTTCCGGAGGTGTCCCTTAGCAGGCTCTTACTGCATCCACGGGTAGGAGAGGAGGGGTAACATTCTACTGCCGGCACCCCACGGCATGGCAAGTTTATATTATTATATTATTATTAATAATATAATTTAGCCCCCACTATCCCACTGCAGCCGTGGGATCCATCAGTAGAATGTTACCTTTCCTCGCTTGCCCGTTGATACAGTAGGAATCTGCTTAAGGGTCAGTACCCTTAAGCAGATTGACACGATTGACACTATTGACAGATTCTTACTGAAGAATCAAGGCAAAAGGGCTCCATTCGCGATCTAGGCCAGCCACGCGACCGACTAGAACTAGAAATTAATCAAAAGTTTCTTGAGTTGGACCGAACGGTTACACTGTGTGTACATAGTATGAATGTATGGCTACTGCAGATGTGATTAACGAGCAAATTGTAAATCAAGTCGACTGGTCATTTTGTTAAGATATGAATATTACGAAAGAAAATCACGACTACAGAATACAGGGTGTAAATATTATTTGTACTAACACACATTCTGTCCACTCCAAGGAACACCTTTAGGTTTACGACTAGGATTCGGTGATTTCGTGCAAGAAAAGAGCACAAATGTTTTAACATCTACAGCGGTTTATAAAATAATGACAACCTAAACGCCAGCTGATTCTTAACAGGGTCATTAACCTCGAAGATTCGTCGTACAAATAAAAATCGTAATAATAAAATAGAGCTTTTTTTTCAAAATGTAATAAATAATATTTAAAAATCAGTTTCTTTAAGCTTTTTCAAAACAGCGTCAATATTAGTTTTTTTTTTTTTTTATAGCGGCATTGAGTTTTGTTATGAAGAGGGCTGGACAATGATCAGTTAAATATGTTTGTTGCATGAATGTTGAACAATGGGACTTACTTTTTAAAATTATATGATCATAACACTTTTCACCTCTCGTTATGCTTGTGGGCACACAAGGCATCAGGCCATGAGTAGCCAGTAGACTAAACTCTAGATATCCTGTAAAAAACCTATCGGTGTTCTCCTGTCTTATGTCTTATTTCAAATCTCCTATAATGCTAATAATGTAGGGTAGTTTTTAACTGAATGCAAAGTTTTATCTAGTTGAATTATGGTGGACCTTTTATTAAATTTTAATCCCAAGCTACTGTTCCTGACCACCTTTTTTTCGGCTGAAGTGACATGTTTTATTAATGATAAAATTATTCAACACCAAATCTACTCGCTTAAGTGGGCTAAGCCATCCTCTTTTTAGTTATTTAGTAAATTATATTATAATGTTTCATGAGTTAATGTTTTGAATCATCATCTTCGCCGTAGAACTGGCTGTCCACGTCTATTGCCGGATATATACCTCTCTCGTAGAGGTCCAAGATAATGAGGGAGTTTTTACCTTACGTTTGGCAGGCGCGTTAGAGAGCGCAGTACGGGATGTTGATATACGGAAAGTCGCTGCTGCCCATCTTCCGGAGGTATCCCTCGGCAGATAATTACTACATTCCTGGGCAAGAGATGACAGGCAACATTGTACTGCCGGCACTATGCGGCATATTTTTTGATTAAATGCGTGTTTATTTATAAAAAGTCGCTACTGATGGGATATTATCCAGGGAATCATTAAGTTCTCCTATGTTATTACTTTTTATAGAAAAAATTCAATTTAATTCTGTTAAAATAAAAGCACTTCTTTAATGTTATCTTAAATATCCTGCATCGGCTAAGGTAATAAAATTTCATCTCTTTAAAACAACGTCGTCGTGATGGGTCACATTCCCTTGGGTATTTTACTAAGAATAAACTAAAACACTGAGATCCCATTCTCTTGTGAAAATATTATGAGAGTGTGTCGTTTTATGTAAGTTTGAACATTGTGGATTTAAAGACAACTCATATGCTTATAATTCAAAGTGCTTTTGGCATTTAAAGAATGCATCAAAAATACAATTTTGCATCACTAATGACTTTACATTTTGATATATTAACTGTAAACCTTATTCTCAATATAGAATTGGTTCAATGGAATGAAGTAAATAAATCAGGATTTTTAGAAAACCAATATTTATTTTGGTGCTCAAAAACCCTGTTTTTGAATATCCACTTACTTGACGAGTGTTATTATTTATTCGCAGAGCACACAAATATTTAATTGATTTAAATTTTTGAGTGCAAAACGCTCTTTGAACCTTATAGGCCAAATAATGTACACAGGAAACTTTTTTTTTATACGACTAAATGACGAAAAAGAAAAAGAAACGAAAAGACCTATAGGTCAACCATACCAAAAAGTCGCTAGCCACCCTACGAATTTAGTTTTATTATATATATATGATGATGCTGTGACTGTCTCGCTTCTGCAGTACATCGAGGATATTTGCTGAGTACCAAACTTACATGTTTATATGACACTATCATGATCATACGCCGAAAAACAGCTTCCCTTTTCCGTAGAATACGGTTACATCCTCAAAACACTTCCTGACTGGTTTTGTACCGGTATATATGCTATAGGTAATTCTTGTTATCTAGTTTATTTTTTTAAACTAGTTAAATTTTCATGTAATTGTCACTATGGATGTAATTTACTCGAAAGAAACAATTTTTATTTAATTTTGATATTATAGAAAACAAACATAATTTTAATCAATTACGTCTAAATTTATTATCAATATAAGTTCTGATGTATGGAGAAGCTAAGCATGAATGGACCTTTATCTTGCCCAGCGTCTACTATATTATCTGTGGCAGCACGTACTCAGAAATCAATACAGTCCGAAGAGAGTCCGTGATTTTCCATTATTGAAGACATTCTTCGCTATTGTCACGCGGTGCCTTTGAAAATGGACTTTGTAGTTTCTCATTTCGACGCTGATACATAAATGAGCTTGCAAGCTTGGATATTATATTGAACTTGTAGAAAACTACAGTGAACAAAGATACAATCTTAAACACAAATCTTAATAAATATAAATAATGCTGGACAGATCAGATGTTTTCTATTGCTGTTTGTTACGGAATTGCAACAAAAAAGGCCGCAATAAATCAAGTATTTTTTGAGTTTGAGTTTTGAATTGGGTTTGCGTTTTTAGTAACTAAATGCGCTTGAAACATAACTATACTCAACCATTCTAGCTAAACCACAAAGTTAAGTATGGCTAAGCTTGTGTATCCTATATGCACGTATGTTAAGGCTACCATTTCTGCTTAAGAAAACTGAAATGTGGATTCTCAAACGATACCAATAAAGATATCAAAAATGACTCGGAAAGACAATGGAAAATCAGGACGTAGAACTTGATAATTACACAATAGGTTCGTTAAAATTGATTGGATTTTGTTGAATGCGATAACAATCAACGGCATTAGATAACTACAGTTAAGTTAGGCGCTGCGAAGAAAAGAAGACAAAATCAAGGTCGATTAGTAAGCATTGAATGTAGCTTAAATTACAGAGAGATTGAAAAATTGCGGGCTTTGCATTGATAATAATTTACTTAAAAACGCAAATTTCTTGCTCCAAATATTTGTTAAATAGAATTTATTTTGCGTTTACATTGCCGTGGAGTGTCGGTATTTGAATATTGCCCCTTGTTGCCCGTGGATGCAGTAAGAATGTGCTAAGAGGTACCGCCGGAAGATGGGCAGCAGCGACTTTTTGTGTATCAAAATCCCGTACTGCACTCTCCTGGTAGGCATCCTTCATGTAATAAAGACAATAATCTCAAAGATATGAGAAACTTTATCATGAAGAACTTTATCATAATTTCTGTACTTTAACACTTTACGTTTAAACTTGATCTTTGCCTTAATTCTTATGCTTCAACTTTGGTACCTTACTGCTCACTACTTGTTCTGCCGATATAATGGCAATAATGGAATATTCCCAAAAACGTTGGGTCACCACGCCGCCTTATCATACCAGCGTCTTATTGGCGGAAAATGCGAGCCTCTAATTGGTCGGATATTCCTAGGAAAATCAAGTGACATCTGAAGTAACATTTTGTTTATTAGAACTTATTAAATACGAAGGTATTATTGTATCATTGTACCGTTATTAATAGTAATAATTCAATACTCGATTATAAGAACAGTTAAACACATTGTTTGGCAATTCCTTGTCAATTCGTGGCAAACGGAAATACAATGTATTTATCTAAAACTTATCTTTAACATAAGTTGCCAAACAGCATACCTTTAACTTTACCTAATTACTTTAATATTCAGTTAGTGATTATACAGATGGTTATATAAACTGTAACACATGGATCTCCATGTATCCAGGAGTGGACGTCCTACGGCTATGATGATGATGATGATGATTATTATTACTTACATTAAGGCTAAATTGGTAATTGTTAATTTAATACTGTGGGTTATGTTGTCCGAAAATAAATGATTTATTATTATTATTATTTTATATGGTGCTGTGTGAATTTTCCACCATTATTTATATATTTACCAGCATAAACAAGCATAAATGCTAGTGTATACGACGCCCACGAGGTGGAATGATGATTTGCGAACAGTCGCTGAATGCGGTGTGGCTAAGATAGGGTGAAACGGCACAAATTTGGGGAAACCTATGTCCAGCCGTAGACTTATATAGGTCGGTGATGATGATTATGACGACAAGATTACAGATACAATAAACACAGATACCGTGTCATAGAACTGTTTTAACAAAGTCAGATCTAATATGTGTTTATTCAATAGAGAAAAAAGCTGTATATAAGCGTCAATTTACAAAAGAAGAATAAAACATATTTAAATTGAATAAAGCACACATACTTGAATTCGTTCGCTTCAGAAAACATTTTTCCAAGTCAGGGATAGAAGTACTTACTAATCTGAATAAGCAACTCAAAAATGTCTAACATGGATGTTGGCCTCAATGCTCTATTTTTCTTCTAAGCATTCAAGTGGAATATAAAGTAGTAACTGACCGACATATCTAACTTTTTTTGGAAAAAATATTAAAATAGCGTCAGCAGGCTTAAATTCGTAGTGCACGGTACCTGGGACGTTGTTAGATGGCATAGCCAAGTCTATTACATCCTCTCAGCTTAGTCGGACACTATCCGAGCAAAGTGCAGGTCGATACACCTCAGAACCCAGAATACAGATACAATATACAAGAACTTTATTTGTACGAAACATAGGTTACAATAATGGTCTTAAATAAAAATAAGTTCAGCCATGTCTCGCCGCAGATGGGCATACAAATATTAAAACCTAGTTATTGATATGATATAATTGTAAAAAAAAAAAAATAAAAATTAAATTAGTAGTATGCAAATAGTGGTACATTACAATAATAATTTAACAAACAATAATTTATAAAACAATGTCAGAATGAGGTGAGTAATATATATTTTTTTTGGTCTTAGTCAAATTTGTCGGGTAGATAATAATATTCATGCACGTTATAATACGCTTTGTCTGTCAATTACGTACAGAATATCTTTGATTAATTGAATCTTTGTTGTGAAGCTATGGTGTACAAGTTTATACGTTCTATCCAAAGCTGCACACACAATAGAACAATGTAAAAATAATTGGCTGACTAACATTAAATAGAGGCTTGTTACAAACTAACAACGGTAACTGCATAAAATAATGGGTAACTTTTGCCTCCATAGTATTTCTATTGTAATAGAAAAAGTTCTGTAGGTCTACCATGAGTTTTCACAATCTATACGCTAGCGACTGCAGTTAAAAAAATGTATGAAAACTTACAGCGCCTCTAGCGGATAGTTTGGTACTAAAATACGCATTAAACTATACTGCAGTGACTGTATCACGGGTTACAAATCTGACAGATGTAATAGTAACGTAGTTTTACTACTTTAGTAATGGCAGGCGATCTAACAGTGACAACTCATGGTAGGCACACTGGTTAAATTACTTTTGTGAGCGCGAACTGATTTCATTACTACGAAAAGTCATGTACTGCTATTTGTCACAATTTTCATTCGAAAACCACTTGTGTCTCTTAATGAGCTATTGAGTGACAAAAATATATAATTTTTAAAGTCGAACGTAAATTACTTGAATTCAAGCGTTTATGCCATACAAAAAAGAGGTCCACGGAGTTTGCAGTGAGAGCGCATTTTAATTGGGGCTGAATTATGTACCGCAGTACATGTTTGTGGCTTGTACAGGGTTTTGAACTACTCAATTAAGCGTACTACCAAATAATTTTGCTAAAAGTAATGGCTTAATAAAGGATTGAGCTTAAGAAACCTACTTTATATAACTTTGGGTTTGTGAGTATTAGTGTGTCTATTACACAGAGGTATCGTTAGAAATGTAATAGATCTTTGGTCCAGTTTTAACATTGCTATATAGCCAAAAGTTTGTTATAAGAATATACGAACGGACCAATAAGTGGGAAGCCACCCCAACTGTATGTCGTAATTATTGTTTTAATATTACTCCGGATACCACTCGCTAAGTAAAATCAAATACATTTAGTTTTTCATCATCATCATTTCAGCCCTATAACATCCACTACTGAATATAGGCCTCTCTCATGGTTTTCCATGAGGGGCAGTTGCCATACTCTCCACGCTTGGCAGGTGGATTGGTGAGCGTAGTACGGGATGTTGGTACACGGAAAGACGCTGCTGCCCATCTTCCGGAGGTATCCCTTAGCAGGCTTTTACTGCATCCGCGGGCAAGAGAGAGGAGGGGTAACATTCTACTGCCGGCACCTCACGGCATTTAGTTTTTGATATTGAATAACTTTATTGTTTGGTCCTGTTTTTCCTTAATTTTTACATTATCTGTGATTTTGACCTAAATATTATAGGTTATATAATAGTCTATTAAAGATTAGTCAGCTATAAAACTGACTTATCTTTAACGACTACAAGCAACAGTGTTTTGCTAACAGTGACTATAACAAATACGACTACGTAAAAGTCTAAATTTCTTCGACTTATATAAATTCGTTCCAACCATGGCTTAACGTCACGTAGTGATCTGACACACAAAGTATGACGGTTCGTCCTACATATTTTTTAGTTCGATTAAAACATCACAACATGTCCTAGGTTTATTAACTGCTAAGGGAGTGAATAACCCTCTGAACGAGAATAATTTTAGTTGGATTTTGTCTATGCTTCGTTTTCATTGAAGGGTGAATAGTGAAACTTTTTTAACCAAATTCAAAATAATCAGGCCAGGTGCGTATTGGGTTCCGTTAGTTACTCGTAGACCTGTTGCTAGAAGTTAGTTTATGTTTTTTGCTTTTACCTCAACATAATTAAAATGTATTCATTGAGTTCTCGGTTTAAATTATTCCGGTATGTATGGAAAACCGCATCACTAATTACAGCGATAATTTCACCGAAACTGATAAAGCTACATTAACCGATAAAGATTTCCTGTTCATGATTTTTTAGATTTGTAAAACTAGAAGTTTAGATTTAAGAGGTTAGATTTAGAGTTAAGAGTTTTTGCAAACGGAACCTAGGTCTAGCTATCACGTATCATGAGATACAGCCTGAAGACAGACAGACAAACGGACAGACGGACAGCGGAGTTGTAGTAATAAAGTCCCATTTTTACCCTTTGGGTACGGAACCCTAAAAATCACCGGCTCCTTAAAAGTCGTAGAACTAAAGTTATTTATTGGGGGTAAGAATAACCCCATTCGGTTTAGTACACATATTCTAATACAAACTGTATACATTGCGTCTGTCGGCATCTATGCGGCCGTGTTACGACAGATATGAATAGTATGAATACGCAAATTCACACTCTATGGAATAATATATTGTATGCCACGTCATAAACGGACGCAAAATTTGAAATTAAATAAGCTTAGCGTCTGTGATCGAAGCATTGTGCTAACAATGACGTCATTATCGTTTGCAGTTATTAGGCTTTGCTCAAGTATTGAAGATGGAACAAAGGCCTCATTTGTAAGGAACAATGAGTGATCAAATTTTCGAAAGCTTCTTACTGGAAAAATATAATACATTATTATTTAATTGATGACTTGACGAACACCGTGGCTTGTCTAATACCCGGCTGAGATTCATAAGGTTGTGGGTATCATCTCCACTAGGTCAAATGTTTGCTTTTCTATTGAATATTCAATCTGGGTACTTTCGGGTCTGAGTGTACGATTAGTATGAATTTACAAAATCATTACGCGCTTTTTTTTTTCGAAATGACAATATATTTTGTTGACTGCAGATGGCCATGACAACGTTACCGGACTATTAACATTACGCACTTTAATAATTATCTGTTTTTTATAGTTTGGGGATAGATGGAGTAGTGTTCATTATTATTTATTTATTTTATTAAGCAACTAGGCCAGGTTCATGAAGTTCATGGTTCAATAAAATACATTATATTCAAAAGCTAATAAAATTGCCTCTTGAGTTTTCGAAAATTGAAGATAGTCCAATTATATTCATATACAAAGGAATCCAGTATTCATTTGTTGTGTACCTCTCTTAATATAAAAGGGATTACTCGAGAAAAACTTGAAATTAATTTGCTCTTAAGTTTAATTCTAGTAGTATTGAAAAGTGCTTAAATTTGATGAGCTGTCTGAAGCCTTAAAACATTGTTTTAGTTTTGTTGCTCAAAGTAACCCCTACTTAAGTAGGTCAGGCCCCAATATCTAAAGTGCTAATAAATGAATGCTAGGCGATGAAACATCAGGTAACCCGGCGGGGATTAGTGAAAGCCTTTTAGTGGAAAATACTTTAAAATGCTGGTATTCTGGCATTACTTTATCTATAATACAACTAAACTACTAAAAATAAAGTAAGGAATTTCACTTCTATTAAAAATGACTTATACAGCGTCATCAACTGGTATTGATGCTGTACGGTACGCTGCAGTGCCTGGGAATAATTTGTCATGTGCATTAGACTTGCTTCGCTACAGACTATTGACCCGACTAATAGCAGACTAAGCTGATAGTAACTAAAGAGGTCAAATCTCGACTTCAATCAAATCTATTCATCTATTCATCATCATCTCAGCCGGAAGGCGTTCACTGCGTGGCATAAGCCTCCCTCATGGATCCGAGGCATTTTAGGGTTCCGGACCAAAATTGTAAAAAGGAACCCTTATGGTATTACTTTGTCTGTCTGTATGTATGGATATCTCGAGAACTACTGATGCTATCGGCTTGAAATTTGAAATGGTTAAAGATAACACTTATTTACTAATATAGCATATAATGAAAATGTTAAAAATATTCTTATTATGATTGCAGGATAGGGGATCTCAATTTTTTCAAGTGTAGTTACTAGGTCGTGTGGTGTATTATATGAAAAGTATTAATTTGCACATCAATAAACAGTTTTTAGTTTTCTAGTTTGCAAAAACTAACCTACGGATTAGGCTGAAATTTTGATCAGGTGTTGATGTTGACCAGGATTAACACATAGGCTACATTTTATCCGGATACAACGCATGCAAAGCGGCGGGCATAAGCTAGTACTTTTTATTAATATATTTTATTCAATATATATATATATATACTATTATATTATTCAATGTTTCAGAGGAGCGGGGATAATAACAGCACGGTAAAGTAAGGCCGTGGGGTGCCGGCAGAAGAATGTTACCCCTCCTCTCCTACCCGTGGATGCAGTAAAAGCGTGGTGAGTATGGCAACGAACCCCTTTTTAATCTTGGCGATGCATCAGGGAAGCCTATGTCCAGCAGTGGACGAGGACAGCCGTCTTACGGCTGAGATGATGATGATAATGATGAGTTAATACAAAGCCAGTTTGCTCCTAATGTGTGTATGTCAAGTTTTTTGTTATTGCATTTTATATGTTTAATTAACATAACATCTAAACAAATTTGTAAAGGACCACTACTAACTTTCTGGCAGCCGGCTCCAGTAAAAAAAAGCAAAAATGTAGGCCACTTCTTCAGATTTAGCGAATGTCCTCTTAGTCTTGGTCTTCGATCTTGAGCCCAATAATCTTTATTGTTTTACATTAAGATGAATGTAAATGAATTTGTTACAGATCATTATCTGTTAAGCTATTTGATAATGTGATTATATAACAATGAAACATTTTTGGCGATTATTCATTGTTGTGCGAATTCTTAATTAGGATTATAATTCCGCTGGTATACCTAATTAATAATAATATTAAATTTTACTTCAGGTAAAAAACTTTAGTGTATGAAACTTAGTGTTGTAATACTTAAAATCCCATATATACAAAGAATTTTCTAAAATAGTGTTTTACATAGAAAATTATCTAAATTATCTAAGCGTGTAATAATCATGCAAACACGATAAACTGCGGAACCTGTGTCTCATTGCAGTCTGCTACCAGATCGTAATGTTATAAGAATAAAGGAAGACTCACACTGGATCGCGTCGTGGCCGAGCCGAGGGTCGGCCGTAGCACGTCAACTAATATTAGGTACATTATATTTTGTATGGTCATACTTACGCTTTACCGAGTGACGGCCGAGCAGTGGAAAACGTTCGGAAAAATTGTTCTGACTCGGCTTGGACACGACACGGTCTAGCGTGTCATCCTTTATCCGTTAAGATATTTGTTTTAGGGGGTAAAATTCTACCTGCCGGCACCCCACGGCTAATATTATCTAACATTAGCATACCCTAATATAATTTTTTTACAAATCCCAACAGTACGTCGTAAATTTGAAGATACAATCTTTAGGAATAGCTTGTTTTTAAAATAAAAGTACAAAATTCTTAAATAAGATTTTTATTTGTAAATGTAAAAGTATGTCCGTACATATATTTTGTATGGACATACTTACGCTATACGGAGTGACGGCCGAGCAATGGACAACGCTCGGAAAAATTGCTCGGACTCTGCTTGGGCACGACACGGTCTAGCGTAAGTCATCCTTTATCCGTTAAAATATTTGTTTTAATTTTAGGTTTCCCTAATTTTATTTTTTTACAAATCCCAACAGTACGTCGTAAATTTAAAGATACAATTTTTAGGAATAGCTTGTTTTTAAAATAAAAGTACATCATTTCTTAAATAAGAACTTAAGCCGTGGGGTGCCGGCAGTAGAATGTTACCCCTCCTCTCCTACCCGTGGATGCAGTATGAGCCTGCTAAGGGACACCTCCGGAAGATGGGGAGCAGCGTCTTTCCGTATATCAAGATCCCATACTGCGCTCACCAACCCGCCTGCCAAGCGTGGTGAGTATGGCAACTACCCCTCATCCATGAGGGAGGCCTTAGTTCTGTAGTGGACGTTTTATGGCAGAAATGATGATGATGATGATGAAGTTGTTAATGTCCAATAAATCGTTTTGTATCGTTAAATGTTTCGCTAGGATCGCGCCTCCCTAGCATCTATATTGTCTGCCAAGCACCTGGCTAAAATATATTATTTTCAACCAACATTATAATATACTATTTGCAGTCGATAAGGATTCGAGTTATCGATAAATTATTGTTCATTTAAGACCATTAAAACATAATGAAAGGCACTTAGTTTGATTAACGCAATCGCAAGGTGTATTTTGCTTCAATTTAAACTGGGTCGTTATTATTGCTTAGCTGACTCGCACGGTTTCACTCGCGCATAACTATAGATAATTTTTTTTAGAAAAATCATTGAGTCCTGTCATCTTAAAATAAGTTTAAGACAATGCTTTAATGCTTTTCAGACAATGCAACGCGATAGAAAATGTTGACTCCTCCATAAATATAGTATAGTATAAGTTTATAATACAATATAAGTATATAATACAAAATAAATGATTACATCATATACATCTTATGGAAGCTTAGTTTTGGAACAAAGAGCTGCCTTCGTGTCAAATCCAATCAAACCGTAGGGTGCCGGCAGTAGAATGTTACTCCTCTTCTCATACCCCTGGATGCAGTAAGAGCCTTCTAAGAGATAGCTCCGAAAGATGGGCAGCAGCGTCTTTCCGTGTATCAGTATCCCGTACTGAGCCCGCCAACCCACCTGCCAAGCGTGGTGAGTATGTCTGTTCATCTCATACCCGCCATGTTGGATTTAGAATGATGTCATCATTTTTCGAGTAACTTTTATTTGATAACATTATTGTAAAAGTGCATTAATAGAATAACTAGTCCGCCATCTTGGGTATTGGATTTAGAGTGATGTTATTTCATTTTTCTAATGAGTTTGCTATCTTGAGTAAGTATACCGCTATGTTAAATTTAGAGTGATGTCATTAAATTTTTCGAGTAACTCTCAGCTTGGGCGCTTTGGTATGTCTGTAAGCCCAACTCGTGTGTGTGTTTTCAATAAATAAATCAATAAATAAATAAATCAGCAAGGCCCTTCATCTGGTACCCATATTGTAAAAGTGCATTTAGAATAACTAGTCCGCCATCTTGATCATACCGCCATGTTGGATTTAGAGTGATGTCATTTTATTTTTGTGTAACTCTCAGCAAGGCCTTTCATTTGATACCTATATTATAGGAGTGCATTAAGAATAACTAGTCCGCCATCTTGGATGTTCCGCCATGTTGGATTCAGAGTATCGTCATTTCATTTTCGAATTATTCTCAGCAAGCCCTTTCATTTGATAACCATATTGTAGGAGTCCATTAAAAATATCTAGTCCGCCATCTTGGGTGTTCCGCCATGTTGGATTCAGAGTGACGTCATTTAATTTTTTAGTTACTCTCAGCAAGCCCTTTCATTTTATACCCATTTAATAGGAGTACATTAAAAATAAGTAGGCCGCCATCTTAGGTGTCCGCAATGTTGGATTTAGAGTGACATCACATAGAAGACCATGCATGCATTGTCATAAAAAAAAACTTGTATAAAAAATTTCATCTCCATTGGTTATAGATATCTGCTTCAAAATTGAGTTGCAAGATTCCGCGAACAAACATAGTTACATAGAAACATAAATACATACAGGGCAAGCTAAATAAAAACTTGTCAAAAATAGCCTGTGTTAAACCTGGTCTACATTATATATGTGTGCAAAGTCTCAGCTCCATCCGTTGGGTAGTTTGTTGTTAAAGAAGTACAAACTTTCGGATTTATAATATTAGTGTTATAGTAAATCTCATACTTTGTAATCATTAACCCCGACAGAAGAAAGGTCAGTAGCTCTTTGAAGCTCGTTCTGAAATACATTACCATTAAAATTTTATATATAATCGATTGTTACTAATAATTAAGGTCAGAATAATAATGAGTTTCTTGTCGACTGAAACAGTTAATAATAATTTGGTTGCAAAAGAGGATTTACTGGTTTCAGAGCCATATTGTGCGCCTTGCTGGTTTACAATGCCTTTTTATGGCAACAATACGAATATAGCAATTGGACGTTTGGTTTCATTTTTTTTACGTTTTGAAACTATCATAGTTGTAAGCATTATTATATGCAATATTTACCATGATTTGAGTTTTTTCGAGTTTCCCGCTATATCCACGCAGTTTTACACGCCATTATCACGAATAAACTGAAGTCTTTTGCGAGTTAGTCGTTGGCAAACTAAACGGTCTACACTCTTTCTAAGACTAACTGACACTGAATCATCAGGAAACTCGGAAAGACTGGAATCACGGTTAATGTCTCCTAAATATTGCCTAAATATGTACATATGTTTAAGCTTCTCAAAAATGGAGTGTGTTTTAGAATAAACTGAAAAAGACAAGAACAAATCGTCATTATTCTGATAAACGCTATGTTAGCTTTAAATATTTTATAATTATTTAGGACTTAATTGTATCCGTGAAAGATAAAAAAACTACAATATTCTTTATAGCGATATCAGCGACTAGCTGACCCGGTGCCCACTTCGTTTGGCGGTAATTTATAGCCTATGACACAAATACTGTGGCTTTCTATAGGTAAAATAATTTTTAAAATCTGTTCAGTGGATCCAGAGATTACCCCCGACAACCTAACAAACTCACAAACTTTACCTCTTTATAATATTAGTATAGATAAACAAGCATTACCTAACAAAAAAAAACACTTACGCATTTGCAAAACCAACAAGATCACATTAGAGCTCAGTCGAAGATTCTGACTTTATTTTTTAGTTTTAAAATTACAGGGTTTTATCGCATACCTTTTTTATTATTTTCCCGACGTTTCGAACACATCCTGTAATTTTAAAACTAAAAAATATGTTAACAAATCGCGAAAGCTTAACAAGTTACTCTGACTTTATACAGATCTAGCATTTAAATCTCCCTTGTATCATAAAGTGACAAGGGTCTGCAGTAGTAAGTATTCGACAGGCTATTTAGTAGTCGGCTCGAGGCTCCGGCGTGAAGCCACGGTGACCCAACGCTGTCCCAAGCTCTCAAATGCCGGATATGTCGTGATGTATATGGTGCCAGCTCCGTGCCGGCTCTGTGAAATCGTCTGTGATGAGGCGATGACCGCTTTACGATATCATAACCCACAATATTGCTTTCACGATGAACTTGCTCAACGTTAACCTATTTTGGTAAATGTGGAAGGATAAAGTTAAAAATTAAAAGCATATAAAGTTTTTGTAGTAAAACTCATTAAAAACACGCGAATACCTCAAAATAATAAAGTCAGGTGAAATTACACAACTTTCTGTATTTTATATTCGAAGCCAAACAAACGTCTTACAAAATTACTTGCGAAACAAACTCTTTCTCTAAAACAAAAATACGGGTAATAATTCACGGCAACCGTTTGGGGCGTATAAACGTTCGTGGCCTAAGGCATTTTTATTTAAAGTATTGTGGGGCTTCCACATATGCAATTACCAGCTGAGCGAGCTGGGTGACTTGTGTATATTTGTGAAGCAACGACTTGGGCCTCCCTCTTTATGGCGCCAATAAACCGACCAGCAATAAAACTTTAGGTTTACGCCGTTTGCTTCGCAGCTTTACAAGCTCAGTGATGTAATGAGGGCCCGTTTCCAGCGAAACTATTCTTACAATACATTTTCTTTTCTACGACGCTCATCTGTGTGACTATCTGGGTTTTCCCTATCTCTCTTTTTTCCAGTATCATTGGCCTCGATTTATTCTTTACATTAGTTAAGTTAGTGTTTAGTGGTACTGTATTTATTTGTGTTTACTCTTTTTGTAATTAGCCCCCGAGGTAAATACGAAGGACGATAAAAGTTTTAAATGTGTATTTTTATTTGTGTTTCTGTCTGTAGCATCTTAGTTCCGAAACGGATGAAACTGTTTTAGTTAAGGTTTGTTTGTTTATATGATGGTTTAATCGAAGGTGCTTAGCTATTGAAAACTAATCCACCCTTTGAAGATTATCTTCTCTTTTCTAGTCTAAATGAGGCCAACTTTAAAAAATGGAGTATGTTTTCAAGTTGTCTGTTATTCTTTGTTTATTTTTTTCGAAATGACTTTTAATGTTATTCA
The DNA here is from genome assembly GCA_963082625.1 of Pasiphila rectangulata. Classification (NCBI taxonomy): domain Eukaryota; kingdom Metazoa; phylum Arthropoda; class Insecta; order Lepidoptera; family Geometridae; genus Pasiphila; species Pasiphila rectangulata. The sequence continues at coordinate 15,173,923 of OY720244.1, forward strand.
CCGCAGATGGCCATGACAACGTTACCGGACTATAGCGAGCGCAGAGGGCGCCCAGCCGCAAAAAATATGATGGGGCAACAAGCACAAGTGCACCACTTAGGTAACAACCACGGCTTGGACTGTTGCCAGATTTTTATATGTAATGAAGGTTAACGTCTAGGTGAAAAACTGCACCCTAAAAAGGAAGAGTGTATTATTCAGCCCCGCCGGCGGGACCGGTTATTATAGGTGTGCCTAGCAGCTAATGTGGGACGGGTTGGCGTCACCTCCGGGTTAGCGGCGGTGAGCTCGTCAACGGGCAAGCCGAGAACGTGTCTCGGTCGACGGAGGAAAGAACTCGTGGGCAATGGCTCTATCGGGTAGTTGGAGGGTAGTCCCGGAATTAACGGGTTGGAGTGTTCCGCCGCCACTTCATAAAAACGCCATGAAGCAGTTTTAATAAAGTGTTCAATGGACTCGAGTTTGAGATCTCGGTGGAGGTCTTTATAGCGCACGTATCACGGGCAACCCGTGGCCCTGCGCAAGAAGTTATTTTGGACTACCTGAAGGCATCTAACATGACAGGACTGGCCAAAGACGACAGAGGAATATGTCATTATTGGCCGTACAACTGTTATGGAGGAAACTGGACTGGAGGAAAATAGCAATGGGCGGGGCGCTAGCGAGCGATCGGAGGTGCCTGGTTCGGAGACCAAGGCGGGAACGAGCGGCGGACGTCTAGCACGGCGTCCGAGCGGCGTGTGTATGTGATGTTATCTTTGTAGCCTCAGAACTCTGCTAATTTAAGAACCTATTTGAAAAATCTGTCAATTAGGCCCCATTTTTCAAAATTCGATTATATTTTTATTATCATAGAGATAGAATCCTGGAGGTGTTAAATTACTGTATTGCTTAGACTAGACGCTGTAATGATGCCGTGGGGTGCCGGCAGTAGAATATTACGCCTCCTTTCATGCCCGTGGATGCAGTATGAATGAATGAATGATATTAACTTTATTGCACACCTACTTAAAAATAACACAAATACAGGACAAATAATAACAAATTAATGTACAATGGGCGGCCTTATCGCTAACAGCGATAAGGAAATATATAAGATATGAGCCTGCTAAGGGACACCTCTGGAAGATGGGCTGCAGCGTCTTTCCGTGTATCAACATCCCGTACTGCACTCGACAACCCGCCTGCCAAGCGTGGTAAGTATGGCAACTACCCTTCATGGAGAGATGAGAGAGGCCTGTGTTCAGTAGTGGACGTTCTATGGCTAAAATGATGATGATGAGGGTAACACGGTTTATCGAAGATTTTATGGCTTTGGTTTTTTTATAAAAAAATTGAAAATAGGTTCTGAAAAATTGGTTTGATAGGTACATTATATACAAAATAATAATATTATTTTATGTAAGAACATTCAACCACCAACCCGCCTGCCAAGCGTGGTGAGTATGGCAACTACCCCTCATGGAGTCAGTAGTGGACGTTTATGGCTAGAATGATGATGATAATGATGTAAGAACGTACAGGTAAAACCTATTCGTTGTAGGCTTTTCTGGAACTTGCTATCAATGGCTACTGGATAAGAGCTACGTGCTGCGCAATTTCTACTGCCAAACTGGTACGTGTCGAGAGAACCTACGTGAGATAAGCCTGTTGCGAAATTACACATAACAGGAAATACTTAATGAAGAATTGTATACATACTTTGCCTTTATAAAAGTTTTAACAAGATTTCTGTAAGCTGATTTCTACCTGAATTATGTATGATCTTAACAACATTAAGACCGCTCACTGTGTATTTCTGTTGATTTTGCAGTTTAAGTAAATCATCATTATCATCTCATCCGTAAGACGTTTGCTGCTGGATATATGCCTCCGTCATGTACATGAGGGGGTTGTTGCCAAACTCACCACGCTTGGCGAGCGCAGTACGTGTTCTTTGTAATGTTACACGGGAAGATGCTATCTCTTTTCTGTAGGTGTCCCTTGGCAGATTCTTACTGCATCCACGGGAAAAAGAGGAGAGCAATATTCTGCCGGCACCCCACGGCAGTTTAGGTATTTACGCAATAAAGAGTTTACACATCTACAACATTAACAACAAATATCTAAAACAGCATTTACTGCAATTATAAAGACCGTAGTGCGGGAGGTAACTCCCGCAATAGTTAAAAAAATGGGAAACTTGAATGTTAAAGATAAAAAATACTGAAATAAAACAGGTCTCCTACTGATGTTAGGGGTGGCCGCTGTACGAGACTTCCTATTTAAAATTCAGTGAATTATTTGTTTCCGTCGTTTTATTGCATCATAAATCCGAAAATCGGAGTTGGAAAAATAAAATGTTTTATTAAACACAAAACGCTAAGACTACGCTATTATTATACGTACATATATGGTGTAACATAACCCAATAGATATAGTAAAAAAACTAAATAAACACGCTTTTAAAACTCATCGAACTAAAAAGTGCTCCATGTACAAAAATATGGTACGCCCTACTCTCTTTTGGTTTTTTATAGTAATTATATGTTTCGTTAATTTTATTTTCGGCCTATATTAAGACTTACTGTCTACTTTTTCAACCGTTACTTAAAGAAACATACACGACCATTTACCTGGAGAATAGAGTCCCATTCTCTATGTCTCACTTGTACTAATAATTCACCTTGTATACTCTGGTTATACTTTTAAAAGTCGGATAAAATTCCACTTCATTATCCATATCCATTATATAATTGCACTGCATGAAATAAATCAAGCTGGAAAATGTTCGCCAAGTCTTTCCCATTATTCGTGGCCATATATTGCCTATTGGAGACAATAAAAGTAAGTTTCTTTATAGATATACGTGTATGCGTATCGCAAATGTAAAAAACAAATGTGCGCATCAACAAAATTGAATTTCTCTGAAAAGATCCAAAGATTCTGCTGAGTACCCCGGGGTGGGATTTAGAGAAATACTTAAAGTAGCTTACAGTCCGCGATTGCGTGAGATAGGGATCCTACATTCGTCTTCAGAGCAATAGATATAAAATAAATAAATAGTAATGAATCTGAGGCTGTGGGGTGCCTCTTTTTAGTCGTGCATTCTTGTTAGAGTGGTCGTGGCTGTCAATGACTAGGGCTGCGGCTTTCCGTTGCCGGTGACTCCTAGTGCTGAGAGCGCTGCACGTCGACGAAGTCTCTCCATTTCTTCCGCATTGCTGACAGCCTATAGCAATACGAGCACACTGCACCGTCGTTGACTGTATGGCTTTTGTAATGAGGTCTTTCCTCGGAAGGAGGAGACCGTCCGCGAGTTTCCTGCCTTGACGCGTCCTTGCGACGATAAATGTTGCCCCTCCTCTCTTGCCCGTGTATGCTGTAAGAGCCTGCTAAGAGTTACCTCCGGAAGATGGGCAGCAGCGTCACTCCGTGTATCAACATCCCATACTGCGCTCGCCAACCCGGCTGCCAAGCGTGGTGAGTACGGCAACTGTGCCTATCCATGAGGTAGGTTTGTGTTCAGTAGTGGACGTTTTAGGGCTGAAATGATGAACAAACTGGTACTCATGGTTAGGGGCCGTTCTGGTGCCTGAAACATTGTGTGCCTGAAATATAAGGCTTTTCCAGCAATTATACCATCCTCCCATCTTAGTCGGCTAGTCAGAGGCAAATAGCAGGTCAACCTAAAGCTAACCAAGCTGTAGGTTTCTCCCGATTTTCCTTGGCCGTGTAGCCGAGTGGTATGTACCAATGGATTAGTCTTTTTGGAAAAATGTATGTGCACACTTAACACATGCTTTAACAGTGAAGGAAATATAGTGAGGAAATCGCGGCTTCATTAGCTTCAGATGTATGTACCTGTACTTTCTTAGACTAATAGTTTACTAAGCTGAGAGGATGGTATAGGTGCTGGGCAAACCTAATGCATCTTACAATGTTCCAGGCACTACAGCGTCCCGTACAGCATGATTAGGTACGAGTGTATAAATCATCTACAATAGATGCAAAGGTTTCTTCCTTGTTAAGATCTCTGGAAGAACAAGAAATCCGGTAAAACATCACTTTTTATTATAACAAAACTAGCGACCCGCCCCGGCTTCGCACGAGTGCAATGCTGATACTAAATATACTAAAGAATATACCATCGCGGACTTTTTTGGAGACCTTTTTAAGGTGTACAATACTGTAGTACATTATTTTGACCCATCTCGTAGGGTTCAGCCAGCGTTTGCAATGTTAGCGCGAAAAATTCTGTTTTTTTTACGACCTCACATAAATAACTTCTAAAATGATCAGTGTTTCTCTACTATATTATGCATGTATTATACATATAAACCTTTCTCTTGAATCAATCTATCTATTAAAACCGCATCAAAATCCGTTGCGTAGTTTTAAAGATCAAAGCAAACATAGAGACAGACAGACAGCGGGAAGCGACTTTGTTTTAAACTATGTATTATATTATCTCCTTAATGTTCATTAGCCGTTATTACCATAATAATAAGATATTCAGGAGATAAAGAGAATATATTAATTATGTAATTTCCATATAATTCTAATCATAAACATTATTTACAATTCTGTTAATTAAAAAGCGTTTAGCAGACACGCTTGAATATGTCTAAGGAAGCCTCTTACTTATTCCCCACACATTACTACAGAACACTGGCCTCCCTCATCTCCATGAGGGGTAGTTGCCATATTCACCACGCTTGACAGGCGGGTTGGCGAGCGCAGTACGGGATATCAATACACGGAAAGACGCTGCTGCCCATCTTCCGGATGTATCCTATAGCAGGCTCTAACTGCTTCTACGGGAATTAGAGGAGAGGTAACATTCTACTGCCGGCACCCCACGGCATTTAAAATATATTAATAATTATGAAAACAAAAAATATAAACCTCGTTCGACAATAAATCAAAAGTCATATAAAAAAACATTAAAGGTCAAACCCATTTGGTACTAATACGACCCAAAAGTTTAACCACGTTAATTAATTATCAGTGTTCCATAAAATGGGTGTGGGTTTCCGATGCGCATTCACCCTCGGACGGATTTGATAGCTTGGGTTTAACAAGGGTTCTGGCAGAGGGTATTTATGTACGATGAATAGTCGTTTATAGCCATACTTTCTAATATCATGCCGTACAGGGTGGATTTTTGAGACGGGACAGTAAGGGCAATATTGATACAAAAGGTATAATTATGATTTAGGTACGCACTTTTGCTTCTTGGTACAGACCTAATAAAATCACAATTGACCATTGTTGCAAAACGATCCTTTTTCTTCCTGTGATCAAGACTTTTTGAGGCCAACTAAAGTTTGAGAACAGAAACTAAAATAAATAAATAAAATAAAATAGGTTTATTTTCAGTAACTTAATCTATACATTTCATTTTATGCACTGGAAACCCCCTTTTAAGTAGATGAATACCTGTGTTAGGGGGTATCGCTCTTGACTACAGTACCTAAGTCACAAGATCGGGTTTATACGCCGGTATCTGCGTGTAAACATATATAAATACAGTTTTTGTTAAGTCTGGCTCAAGTATGTTTAAATAATATTTTGAATTGGTAAATTGTTTTTCCGTACAAGATGTATGAAAAAAGTTGTTCGCGATTTGAGAATTTTCTACTAAGTACTCACCTCAGTTGGTACAGTCGAGACTTTAATCCCTATTAAAAAACGGGATGGATTGACATGAAAAACAGATTTGTGTAAAATTACCAATTTCTTGCTGAATGTTTATGTATTTTTCCAAAATCTGTCAATACAGTTCAAACTGTTTCCAAAATTTATGAATGGTCTCTCAGAAACATTTTCCAGTAACTATAACGGTTAAGGGACCTGCCCTTACTGTCCCATCTCCAAAATACCCCCTGTACAGTTACTGCAGCTATAGTTTAAAACTTGGAGCTTTGTTCTCAAATGTACGCGCCACTAAACTGGTGGTTATAACATCCCGTAGTGGGTATAATACGAATCAATCAACTGATGACCAGGTCAGGTTCGATATCAATCAATGCATTGATTTGATGCCGTGATGGATAACAGCATAACGAGTATGTGACTTTCAGCTGTCTGATATTCTACCAAAATAAAACGTAAAACATAATTTTGTAATTTTTGTAGATTTTAACAAAAATCGGTGGCCAATCGATATGATCTTATAAAACATTATGACTCAGCCCGTCAAGGGTTCCGTAACTTAGTTGGTTAAACACTACGGATTTAGGAAGAGTCAAGTATCGACTTCACCAGCGCGGGTTCTGACCCCACTAAAATCGAAAATGCTTAATGAGGTTTTTGATTCATTTTTCGTACATTACTGAACACAGGCCGCCCTCATGAATCTCCACGAGTGGTAGTTGCCATACTCAACACGCTTGGCAGGCGGGTTGGAAAGCGCAGTACGGGATATTGATACACGGAAAGACGCTGCTGCCCATCTTCCGGAGGTATCTCTTAGCAGACTCTTGCTGCATCCACGGGCATGACAGGAGGGGTAACATTCTACTGCCGGCACCCCACAGTAATAGTTGCGCCTAGTTGAATATAATCTTATGCAGTGGTGAAAATCTTTGGTATAGTGTCTGATTATTCTTAAAGCTGAAGCTGAATAACGCTACAGGTTTGTATTGATGTAAATTTTTAATTATCCGTCTATATTACCTTTTTATAGAGCCAAAATTGTGGCCTGACGAGACAAAATATTGGCTTTTAAATTTTCGTTAAAACTAAAGCATTTTGTTTAAATGCGTTTTCGAATGTTTTCGAACGAGTGAGCGAAGCAAACGAAGTTCTTAGAGTAAGAAACCAATCATATGGTAACCAACACGAGTCTTTTCCAAAAGAAAACTGCGTCTTGATTAGCCTTTCCACCGCCGTATATGAAATGCCTTTGTATATTCTCCATACGATTGGATAAAATCTATTCCGATATCACAGCACAATATCATTCCAAGAGGCCGTTTAAAGTTTGGAGTCTTTGAAGAATTCCAGCAATCCAGTCCAAATCCAATCCTTTCCACCGCCGTATATGAAATGCCTTTCTACATACTTTATACAATTGGATAAAATTTATTCCTATATCACAGCACAATATCATTCCAAGAGTCCTATTAAAGTTTGGAGTTTGAAGAATTCCAGACATCCAGTCCAAATCACAGTGCGTAAAATCAAGTTCAAATGCAAAGGAACTATATTGAAAGAAGAAAATCTCATGCGTTCTAAGTTCGGGGCAAACAACTAATATTTAGCAATACATATCTAGAATCTCGTTTAACATGAAATATCTCTGAACTCTTAAAAAACAGTAAAAAGAGTAAGTAAAAAAGAAATCCTATCTATAAGAGGTGAATTCTCGAAAAACAAAAGCTGGAGTAACTCAATAAAGAACCAAATGAAATAATAATTATTTTTCGGCAGGCAGAGCGTATTTTTTCCAGGTTCGATGTTCCCATTGTCAGAAAAGTTATGACGATGAGAAGTGAATAATTCAGAGGGAAGAGCCGATTTTGTTAGGTAAATACAATACCTAGGCTTCACTGCGTCACTATTTAGAAATCTAGGGGGGTTTAAATGCAGTGCGTTATAAGGGGTTACATATCTAAATACATATGTATCTCTGTAATAAGTCATTTTATTACGAGTATTGTGTGTAATGTTATCTTAAGATGCAATCCATACATCGTTGTCTGTAATCTATCTACCTCTATATATTATATGCATAAAGGCTAGTCTAGTTGGAATTTTATGCATTGCTCGGCGAGGCGGTTTATAGCTGAGGCGGACTTTCGACCTGATCAACCGGTGATCAGTCCATCCCTCAGCGCCCCGCATAGCTCTGGTAATAAAAACGTCTTTCATGTCAGCCCTGCGTCACCCTCCTCATACAAGTCAATGAAAAAAAGAAAGAAAGAAAGAAAGAAAGATAAAAAGAAAGAAAGAAAGAAGGAAAGAAAAAAGTCCTGACTGACTCACTGACTGACTGATATATCAACGCACAGCCTAAACCACTGGACTTAAAGACTTGAAATTTGGCACACATATACCTTGAGTATCCTTGAGTATATCATTGAGTATATATAGGTCAGAAGGGATTTTTCAAAATTCTCACGGTACCTATAGGGAATAAATGGGATTTATATTTTCGAATCAAAGTGGCTCTGCGTGAAAAAGGGGATTCCCACGCGGGCGAAGTCGCGGGCAAAAGCTAGTCTTAAATATAAAAGTCGTTTTAGCTACATAAAATTTATAACTCGAGAACGGCTGGACCGATTTTAATAATCTTCGATGTTTTGGATTTATCTGAGCCCGAATTAAATAGGCTATTTAAATATCGTAATTTCATAATAGTCATTCACAGAAAAAAATATTAAAACCTCAATTCATTTTCCCATACATTTTATACGGATTGTATGATGACATGTTTGTCTGTCAATTAATAAAAGGTTAGTTCTTAAAGTTTATATTGTGATTAAACTTAAACGCAAGATGTTTATATTTTGGTTTTAGTATAATATACATTCATATGTAGAGTAGTAGTCGAGTAGTTGTACACTATTTGAAGAGTAGTTGTACGGTGGTTGTAGAGTAGTTGTAGGGTAGTAGTAGTCGTAGAGTAGTCGTAGTTTAGTTGCAGAGTAGTCGTAGAGTAGTCGAAGAGTAGTCATAGAGTAGTTGTAAAGTTGTAGTAGTAGTAAGTAGTTGTAGTAGTAGGTGCTATGTGAAGTTGGCCGGGACAGCTAGTTTATAATAAAGATAGGGTAATGATATGTTTATTTTGTCTGAAAAACTGATTTAGTTTAGGTTCAATATGTGTTATAACCTACCTGCCAAGCGTGGTGAGTATGGCAACAACCCTTTTTCATCAGTATTTATTTATTTAAATATTTAATACTTTAACACATAACAAATTGTGTAAGGAGAACTTAATGCTAAAGCATTCTCTGCCAGTCTTACTCATAAATGAGGGAGGCCCTACGGTTGGAAGTAAGAGAGAGAGAGAGAGTTATACATTATGTGGACAAAAATACGGCCACTACGCAGCATATGCTGTGGCAGAGCAAGTCGTACAACAGCGCTGGTCATACGTAGTTACCAGTACTTTTAGTAGTACCAGTAGATTTGAGGTAAGACATTACCCCCATCCCAGAGGTAGTTGTATAACAAAATACTGTGTAGGGCAAGTTGGAGTTGACAATTCACTTACTCACGTAACATACGAACATCATAACAATAATAAAAAAAATGAAAAGCATCGTAACGTATATTTTTTACGTTTTAAACTCAGACCCAGAATGATGCAAGAAAATCTGGTTCGAAGCTCATCAGCTCCTGTTCGTCAATTAGGGGTTTTTAAATTGATATATTAATTGTAATTGTGTGATATTTGTTGCTACCGTACGTTACTGAATCCCATACGAAAACGAATCATGCCTCAACTCTGTCCTACCCGTTTACAACCGTAAACAAAACCCAGGTAAGATATTTAATATTCCCGCATCCTCGGCATCACACAAATGCATATTAAAGTAACGCAATATCTGCTTGTTCACATGTGTAGTAACGAATTTCCATTACTGTGCAGCGGGTGGAAAAATTTCATGACTGGATCCCACTGAGTTTCAAGAGTCAGCGGTGGTTTTTCTTCTATAATATCATAAGATTATAAATGAAATACATAAGTTTAGGGAAATGCGCAAGTCTTGCGAGCGGGACTTGTTAGAGTTAGCGTGGTTAGGGTTCCGAAATTATAAATAAATAAAAATAAATAATGGCGGACAAATCACACAGCATCATCTAGCCCCAAGCTAAGAAGAGCTTGTGTTATGGGTACTAGATGACTGATATACTTAATACATTATACAACATAGATAGATATTTTTATTATACATAGAAAAACACCCAGAACACCCTGAACAAATATCTGCAGATCGTACAGGCATTTGTCCCGATGCGGGAATTGAACCCGCAACCCCTTGCGTCTCATGCGGACCTTCGCCCGCTGCGCCACAGAGCTTGTCAAATTGTAAGATTATTATATTTGATGAAGAAGAAGAAGAAATAAATTTCTTTACCACACGCACAAATCACAATACAATACAACCACAAATAATGCAAAAAGGGTAATTAAAAATCTATGATAATAACATTATATTGCGGATAGGAAGAAGAGGATGTAGCACGGGCAAAAAGGTCTCGAACTCAGCATTGTGTAGCACCAGGCCAGGCTAAGATGCTTCGCTGGTTTTTAGATAAAATATTAATGCCAGACAGTAGGACGTATTAAATGTTGCTATTAAAAGCCCGTAAAACTATTTTGTGTGTACAGCAATACTTATCAAAAATAATATTTCTAATACTTCGTAATTAATTAACGATAAACAGCTCCACAAGTTATAAAATGTATTGAAAAGACGCATCAAATTAATTTTAGAATAGATAAAACTTTGATTTATATACTTATTAATCTAAAATACATCTAATCTTTGAATGATTATTGAATTAATTTAATCAATTTATCAGGCCTTTTTGAATTTGAAACGCATATTTCTCCAAACTTCAATATGACGTTAAAAAAATTAAATTCCATAATTTCAGTATTTTTCCTTTTTTGGTATAGGCTTTTTAAGTTGCCTTTAAGTTGCATTCCAAATTTTATAGTCTGGAGACTTCTGGAAATGCCCTCGAGCTTTTCCATTTTTATCATTTTCATAAAAAAAATTGTACACTTATCTATTGCTATAATTTCTGAATAACCTAGAATTTTTTTAGGGCATCATTTGCCCGCCAACCTTGATGTTTCGTATATTTCAAGTTTTTACCTTTACCCGTTGAGGACAGACAACAAACGAGTGATCCAATTAGGGTTCCGAATTTTTTCTTTTGAGGTTCGATACCCTGAAACGAGCTTTTAAAGCTTATCACTTAAAACCTTTATACGTATATAGAGGTTTTACAATAATTATATTGAAATATGTACATATGAACCGCCATCTTGTATTGTCGGCCATTTTGAAAGAGCAGACGGGGAATACTGGCTTAGATTTTATCATCATCCGCAGCCCGACTTCACCCACTGCTTGGTATAGGCCGCTTTTTTCTGCCACTCCTCATGGTTCTGTGCTGGACGATACCGTCACTGGTCTACCAAACGCTCACAAGTAACTTTTTCTGAGTCATTTTTCGCTTGGGGCATAATTTCGCTGGTTCGCCAGGGTTCAGCCATTGCGATGAGCGCTTCCGATTATCGTATAGGATCCACTTTTCAACACAGGTAATGATTCGATTTAAAATCCCTTCATTATTGTGCCAGTTGAGTAATGTAACGCAGCAGTCGACACGCGTTTGTCGTTTGCTTCACTCGAGGTTGAGGTTTCAAGCTTTTTCACCTTCCCAATTTGCTTCAAGTGGATTAAAATAGTTTTATCACTAACACCGCAGCCTGCAGCTAACTAGGACGTGGTTTGCGATGGATCCGCTTCCACAATAGCCTACAATTCTTGATTATCAACTTTGGTTTCTGCCGTCCACGGGGCTTGTTCTGCAGGTCGAAATTTCCAGAACGAAAACGTTGGGACCAAAAACGCACTTTGTTATCTTTTGCGACACCGCCGCCATACACATCATTTATTCTTCGAGCCGTTTCTGCAGCACTGGTGCCACGGTAGAACTCGTACTCGTGAGTAACGCGATATTTCAAGTCTTCCATTTTGTAAACTGCGTGACGCAAAGAAAAAATACAAAGGAGGAAAAAAAAATTAATGGTTTTCGAAACACAAATGCATGAGTAAATAGCTGTATTTTGAATTTGGAATTCTTAACCAAAGAGGAGTTATTTGAGATCAAAGTGGCCAGTACGACAAAACGCCAATTTCTTATGAAACAACCTAATATATGTTTTTTCATATGTAATTAGGAATAGAGTTCAGAGTTCGAAGGATATTCCCTTAAGAAGAGGCGTAAGACAGGGAGACGTTATTTCTCCGAAACTGTTTACGACCGTTTTGGAAGATGCCTTCAAGCTCTTGAAATGGAAAGGACTAGGCATCAACATTAACGGCGAATACATGACTCACCTTCGGTTTGCCGACGATATTGTGATCATGGCAAAGTCGATGGAGGAACTCGGCACGATGCTCGAAGGCCTCAATCGAGTCTCCCAACGGGTAGGCCTTAAAATAAACATGGACAAGACGAAGGTTATGTCGAATGTCCATGTGGTGCCCGCCCCAGTTATGGTTGAGAAGTCGGCTCTCGAAGTTGTCGACGGGTATGTATACCTAGGACAAACAGTCCAATTAGGTAGGTCCAACTTCGAGAAAGAGGTCATTCGTCGAATCCAACTCGGATGGGCAGCGTTTGGGAAACTTCGCAACGTCTTTTCGTCCAACATATGTACCTCAGTGCTTTAAGACGAAAGTCTACAATCAGTGTGTGTTAAAGTGGCAAGCGCAGCGTAGGACGTCCACCAACAAGATGGGCTGATGACCTGGTGAAGACCGCAGGTCGACGGTGGATGCAGATCGCATCCAACCGGAATAACTGGAAATCCATGAGGGAGGCCTATGTCCAGCAGTGGACGTCCTACGGCTGAAATGATGGTGATGATGATGAATTAGGAATAATTACAATCATTTGAATAAAATTGTTATCAATGCATTTAAATGGTCGCATTTTGGCTTTAAATCGGCCAAGTTTGTGTTGGACCTTGCGGTCGGGTTTTTTATTTTACTTTGTTACGTAATTACTTGTTTAGTTTTATTATTTGTTTTGATGGTGTGCAAGTCTTTCTTCGAAATACTTTGGGGCCTTTTTTAGTTTTAATTATAATATTAATGTATATAACACCTCATTATATTGGTATTAAAATTTCGATTATCTGTTGATCTATTTATTTTTCTATTGAGTGTTTCTAATTCTTTATATCACTTACATATAAGTAGGCAATAGGCTATAATTTAGGCAATATCCTAGATTTTATAAACTTATTTTTTAAACTTAGGTGACAGGAAATATGCCAAATAAAATTCCCAACTTCTTTATTTATGGGGAGTTTGATGGGGTAGTTACAAATATATCTGCACGATCCGGAGATTAGTATCACTGTATCATCTTAAAACTCAGTTGCCGTTAAAAATTCTAATATATTAATTATGTCCATGTAATATATATTATAATATAACCCAACAGAAGAAGCACATAACCTTTTCATAACTATCAATACAATCTTAGAACTATATGCTCTCCCAATCATAGGATTATTATACAACCCTGAGGTAACTACCAACTTGTGTTGGTCTCAAGCTAATAGATACAGACATCGTTAATATCTGTTAATTAATGTACATTCAATAATCTCGGCCAATGTTTGCATTCAAATCACTATCGCGGATTAACTCACTTAGAGGTAATCCGAGGTGTAGCCGCATAATGTAGACAAAGGAATTGGATTTAACATTTAAGGTCCATTATGATGTTAGCCGTAGGGTGCCGGCAGTAGAATGTTATTCCTCCTCCCATGCCGTGGATGCAGTAAAAGCCTGCTCAGGGATACCTTCGGAAGATAAGCAGCTGCGTCTTTCCGTGTATTAACATGCCGCACTGCGCCCGCCAACCCGCCCGTGGCGAGTATGGCAACTACCCATCATGGAGATCCATGGGGGAGGCCTGTGTTCAGTAGTGGACGTTTTACGGCTGAAATAGTGACGATTATCATCTCAGCCGTAAAACGTTCACTGCTGCTGGACATTGGCCTCCCTCATGGATCTCTGACCATTATAAGGTTGATGCCATACTCAACACGCTTGGCAGGCGGGTTGTTGAGCGCAGAAAAGAATGTTGATACACGGAAAGGCGCTACTGTCCAAGTTTCGGAGATCCCTTGGCAGGTGCTTACTGCATCCATGGGCAAGAGAGGAAGGGCAGTATTCTAATACCGAAACCCCACGGCAAAAGGTTGATTTTTACCGTTATTTCATAATCACGTTTAGATAAATTGGCCTTTCACATCTATTGTACAGATAACAAGCCGCTGCCCGGGGTTGTGCTCGCGTATGGTATGATATGGTAACAAATGATCAGTAATGATCCATGACAGAGGTCTAAGTGAAGCAGAGGACGTCCTACATCAGGTATCGAACCTACGACCTTTGGATATAAAGGGAACATACCACTCGGCCAACACGGCTTTTAAAACGGATGATTTGGTTGTAGAATACAGTTATAATAAGCATTGTTTCAAAGGTTCAATCAACAATTGGGTAACTTTGATAGAAATTCGTTGGAAAACGATGTGTAGATAAATGATTTGTTACAGGTTGATAACGTACATGTTTATTCAATTAACCGGATTCGTTCATAATTAATGTCGTTCTTTGACATTATAACAGATATCAATTGATATTTTGGTTAAAAGTATTCCGGTATGTTTGGGTAAACCGTACAACTTATTTGATCGACTATTCCTCCGAAAATAAAAAAGCTAACTCATACGTCATTATTTCACCAGAAACACAAACAAGTTTTTATTTATTTATATGCTAGCAGTTTTTAGGGACGCCCTTAAAACATATATAATCTTAATATTTCTAAAACGGAACTGTAAATAGTTTCCCAATTCAACGATCCCTTACACGATGAGATAAACAAAAAAAACATACCCATCTTTTATCCATGGGAGGTTCTTTAGATATATTTTTAAGATTTTTTATTATCTATTGTTATCTCGGCGTGATTATTGTGTATGTCCTTGCAAAATTACAGCTTTGTAGGGCTAATAGTTTCTACGTAAAGCAGGCAGACGGACAGACATACAAAGCGAACCTATATAAGTATAGATATAGGAGTTTAACACAAAACCCTATAATCTGACAAAACCGCATAAAATCGAAATTTTGGTAAATAAATTTGTTCCATAACAGACACAAAGAGTTTATATTTTCAATATTACACTCTAGGTAATTTGTCAGCTGGAAATCAAATTTGCAGTGTAGGGAAGTATCTTATAATGTGTAGGTTGTTACATAATTGAATAAAACGTCCGAGTCCCGTGAAGTCTGTTTATTACTGAATCCAACAAGCAGCGTTTTAAGTATATCTTAATCTAGGTATCTAAAAGGCTTAGACATCATATTACACCACAGCAGTCTCCAGTTACTCAGTAAGATTTATTCCACTGCGCCATGAGGGTTCTCCAATAACTACAAACTATTCGATCGCCGGAGCCATCCACAACCGAAACGGTTTCCGAACACACTAAATCTGAAATATGCCCATATCTCATGCCCTAAAATTTAAGACACTCTTGACCTGAATGTTACGACATGATATCAAAAAGGAAAAAGTAAGGGATTTCAATAAAGGCCAAAACCTTTTATGGCTTTCAAGAGTTAATATTCTCGTAAACTTTTCATACGCATCGACATTTTCCTTATGTTTTACGTCCCAGCGGATTATTTTCTACGATATGACTTCAGCGGAAACATAAATGTCTATTTAGATATCAAATAGAGAGTTCTCATAAAGACTGTAAAAACATATTCTTTAATTGGTACTTCAGCACACACATTATTATTTTACATAAGTTCTTTAATTTTGCTACAAAAAACCGACTTTAATGATGAAATCAAAAATTTTGCTATTATACTAAATACGCTATAAATCCAATATAATATAATCAGCCTGTAGGATCCCACTGTTGGGCAAAGGCCTACCTTCCCACTCTCTATACTTCCCGGTCCAAGGCGTTGGTCGACCAGTCAGAAAAATATAAAAAAATACGCTATAAAATATGCTTATTTTATTTTACTATTAATCTCGATTGTAGTATATCAATGCGGGTAAGCGCAAATATGTTTTTATATGTATACCGTCACAAGTAATAAATGTCAGTCTCGTTTATTATCGTGTTTTACTCCGCATTCCAAATACCGCATTGATCTACTATCATGAACCTCATCGTCAGAACTGGGTTGTGAAGCAAGCAAACATTAAATAAACAAAAAAACACAACCGCAAGTTTAAATTTTGGAAAAAAAAAACTTATTACATTGTTTCATTCCATTTTACCATTTTGAAATTATCAATGACCCTGATGCTGATGATGATGAGTACGGATAAGTTAAATAATTAATGGATAGCGATATATTTTTTTATTCATCTTTCGATGTCGTCAGTCGTGAATTTTGTAATATTTCAATAACCACT
The DNA here is from genome assembly GCA_963082625.1 of Pasiphila rectangulata. Lineage (NCBI taxonomy): Eukaryota > Metazoa > Arthropoda > Insecta > Lepidoptera > Geometridae > Pasiphila > Pasiphila rectangulata. The sequence continues at coordinate 15,190,123 of OY720244.1, forward strand.
TGCGGTCTTCTTCAGTCAGTTTTACTTTAGTTTACAGTTTAACCTTTAGCTAAATATATCAAAATTGCTATTTTTACCTGTATGGATCCCATCATTACATTAGTTTTGATGAAAAATGGGACTTCATTGAAAGTGAACTACTATTCTAACTCAACAAAAAATCTATTTGTAAAATACGGAGGTTACTCACGTATTAGTCTTTTTTAACCTTTCCATTATAATCCAATATACTAATTATGAACTCACGTAGTATTAATAAGGTCGCAGCTTATTCCGACAAGTTTCTATTTTTCAAGAAAAGCAAGCTAGTGCTTCCTTTAATCCCATGAAAATGATTTTCTTGAAAAATCTAAACTTGTCGGATAAGCTTCGACGATGTACGAGTACGTGAGTAATCCATCGAGCTAAAATCCTATAGTCCCAAACAGAGAAATAAAATGTCCAAGCCACAGGATACCTTGCGCCGGGTTTTGGCGCAATTTTCTAACTAAAAAGCTATGGAGTGGATTGATACACTATGTTTTTAGATATCACTACATAGTATAAAACAAAGTCGCTTCCCGCTGTCTGTCTGTCCATATATTTGCTTAGATCTTTAAAACTACGCAACGGATTTTGATGAGGTTTTTTTAATAGAAAGAATAATTTAAGAGAAAGGTTTTTATGTATAACACATGCATAATATAGTATTATACTCTGATAATTTTATAGGTTTTTAATGTGATGTCGTAAATAAACACATTTTTTGCGCTTACATTGAAAACGCTGGCTGAACCCTACGAGATAGATCAAAATAATGTAGAACAGTATTGTACACCTTAAAAGGGTCTACAAAAAAGTCCATGATATTATATGACTGTCTATCTTTTAGGGATAGCCCACAATAACCATTTATTATCCTTTGCTTTTTACGAGAAATAATGGCTTATTTACGAAGCGATTTTAAGCAAAACAGCATTCATCCTTATCCAATAAAATACCTTAAATACATTGTGCATAAAGATCAATATGGCCCTTTACAGCATGTTATTTAAATTAGCGGTTGCAACGGTACCGGGCGGGGGCCGGCGGCCTAGAATGATGATGCGCTTCACCCTATAGCACTTTGTGATTAGCAGCAATCGCACGCGTTTATCGGAGCTCTCTAGCGAGGAAAATATCAATTTTCCTTACATATTATAAAACAAAATCGTCCGCCGCGTCTGTTTGTCTGTATGTGCAAAACTCAAAAGCTACTACGGATTTTCATGCGTTTTTCACTAAAAGATAGAGTAATGCAAGAGAATAATTATAAGCTAAAATATATTAAGATTTAGTGCAAGTTCGCTGAACTGTTGACCATGTCGGAAAATGTATTGCAGACTGGGAGTTGTTTTGGTGTGCGCCGCCTAAACCATTTAAGTTAAGTGCGAGTGATGTCTATAAGAATTCTTAATCTTTGAAAGGTCTACAATAAAATATGCATTTATTGCGAAGTCTTTCAAATAAAGATGGTGTAAATATGTATCCATATAAGTTTATTTAACATCTTGCGTAGTTCATAATAGCATGGACCAAATAAATACAAGACTGACAATGTCCATACTAGAAATCGTCACTCAAATAATGTCAAATTCTCAGCGTATTTCTAGATGGCGCTGTACCTTGCGCTACTTATACGTTGCCAATAATTTCCGTTTGGAGGAAGGTAGGTCTAATGTCTCCTCTGATAGATCCCTTAAGGGAGATATCAGGAAAAAAATCCTGTTGTCTCCCCTGGGCAGGGGAGATATTAGATCTTATGCCTAGTTTACACGAGGCCAGCGCTGGCTTGTTATTTGCCTTGTGTAAACAGTTTTTCAAGCCAAGCCAGCGCTGGCTGCCAACGCTGGCGAGAATAATAGAGTGCCCGTATATTTTTCAAGCCAGTGACCTCCGCCCGCATACCCCTTGACCCCCGCGCCAGCGTTGCGGACACGTGTAGACGCCTCACGCCAGTCACTGGCTATGGTCACTGGCGAATGTCCGTAGGGTGTGTGTCTATGTTTTTGTTTGAAATTTCTGCGACAAAATGCCAAGAAAATTCAACGAAGAGGATAGGTGCAGTTGGTTGGTTGGTTTTACCAACCAACAAAAATATTTACTGTCATTTTTTTTTGTGACGTAAAGTAATTGATGGTGGGGTGCCGGCAGTAGAATTTTGGCTCTCCTCTCTTGCCCGTGGCTACAGTAGGAACCTGCTAAGAAGATGGCAGCAGCGGCTTTCCGTACCTATTTCAATATTCAACACTCCGCTCCCGTACGGCAACAACCATGATCTTGGAGATCTATGAGGATGGTGGCCTAAGTCCAGCCGTTGAACAGTCCTACGGCTGAGATGACATCATTAATGCCCAACAAGTCGCGGAGGCAAAGTCGTCAGTGGGCGCGGCCTAAATGTTTGCTATCTCACCTGACATAGTAGTGTACCCGTGCGCTAGAATGAAATGCACAATGATTCATTCCTAAAACGACCGCGCAAAAATATTTGAATAGACTTTTAGCACAAGGGTTATTATAGAAAAACTTGAGTGTAATCTTTTCAAAATATTAGTATTATATAAAGTGGTAGTGTAACTTTAACAAAAAAGAACACGAGAACATAGTGTCTTCCCCTTAAATAGAGACATTAAGAAAAGTGCCATTGGACTAGATATAATTTATTTTATAAAACTAAGTCAAAAAAAAATATTGCTCATTTGCCTACTTGGCTAGATTGTAATATTATTAGGGTAAAATTATGCATTATTTATTGTACTATTCAAATAATAAAAAAAAGTTATTTTTATTATCATGTAATAAATAGTTTTTTTTATACTTAACTTATTTGAAGTCAAATGGCATTGTCATTTGACTTCATTACACGTTGACCGAAAAAAAACCGGAATTCCAATCACCAGTAAAATCTGTCAGAAATGTCGCAAGTTAGATGTTTTTTACCATTGCGTGTATCGCAGGACCCTAAGGAACCTAAGGGGACCTAAGGGTCCAAGAGTTACAACCGCAAATGGCTTAAATAGGTTACCTCCGTAGATGTTTACACAATTACAATTCCGTATATTAACGTACCCAATGTTTTACCCACCAGCCATATGATCAGTTTCCTATTCATATTCAGCCTCAGAGAAATATCGGAAATTATATTTCACAGTAACTGATTACGTGAACAATGAACCTCGTCAATTAACCGCACCGGTGTGATTCGTAAAATTCGTCGCGCAGGAGCCGTTCGGCTGATTTATTTTGCTGAAATCTCTTCAAGCCCTTACGCACTAGCGAGTAAAGCGGAGGTGTATTAAATCACGGTATTGATAAAGTTATCGTTGAGGGTTTGGTTGCTGTCGAAATGATCCTGGCGATGTTTTATTTTACGATAGTACTTGGTGGTCGCACGCCGTAAATGGTGCAACAGAACAGTAAGTCTACCATGTGTTATTAAAAAAATGGCCGCCAAAATGACCAGGCCATCCAAATAACATAAGAATTTATAAATTAACTTGACACTGGCGGAATTGTGTAAAACTAAACACAAAAAGCCATAAAATAAAATGACAAGGCAAGAGATGAGAAGTCAGGCCACAGTTTATAGAATATATTAAGGTTAGATTAAATGGTTGTTGAACAATTTATTTTAAAGTTAAATGGACAAAAAATAAAATTGTAAATCCTAGAACGATCTTCACAAACAAAATATAGTAATACTGAAAGCTAAAAAAAATCAGTTATCACTTTTAAATCGCCTGCCGTTACTATAGTAGTAGTACGTTACTATGACATCTGTCAGATTTGTAACTCATGCTACCAAATTTTAAGCAAATAAAGCCCAAACTACTGTCGCTGTTGCATATATATATGTTGTATATAGTTTACTGCGTATTTTAGTACCAAACTATCCGCTGGAGGCGCTGTACAAGATTTCATACATTTTTTTATCTACAGTCGCTAGCGAGTATAGATTGTGAATACTCATGATAGACCTACAGCACTTACACCAAGGCATGGTGACAACCACTTTTCTTATTGTGAGAATTACTCCTCTCTTAGTTAGAACTAAATTAAAACTCTTTCAGGGTTAAGCTCGCCTTTGTACCATCACATTTATGTATCCTTTTTTTGTTTGTATGTTTTGTTTTTGTGTACAATAAAGAATTTAAGAATTAACTAAACAGATAAATAGACCTTGGAGACAGACTTTTGGTACTTTTCGTTGCGAAATTAAGTTTGGAGGCATTGATAACCTATTATTTGATTTAATTGTTTTAATTACAATGGGAAAAAGCGAACTAAAGGGGGCCGCCTGCATACAAACTCATACAAACTGACGCGAAAAGCTAGCTTGAAATAAAAATTCGTAAGTGGCAAAACAGTAATTCTCGTCTAAATTAAAAACTTACCAATAGTTTTTAATTTAGACGAGAAGAGTGTAGAATCCAACAACCATTTTGGAAAGGGCGATATAAATCTATTTATGTACAGAAAATTTAGAGGCATAAATCGGTTTTGTTCTCCTATGTATTAGAAAATTATACAATGCCTTTTAACAACAGCCACCTTTGACATGAAATTACTAAAATTTTCTCCATAAAACTTAGTTTAATTGAAATGCCACTATTATTATTGCTTTTATTTTTAATGTAAGTTTTACTTTTACATAGAGGTCTATTATCTTACTATTAGTTATGATATATGTTTGTTTATTTTTGGACTGGCTTTCAATATGAATTGTATTTTAGTTTAATGTATTATGTGTATGACATATACAAGTTTTTATAATGTCTATATGAAAAAAAAAATAAGTATGAGTATGAAGTGAAAACCTTTGTTCTATAGAGCAGTTTAGAGATTTTCTGTAGTAATAATAATCTATCGTGTAAACCAACCAAATTAAAGTTAAAAAAACCAAAGTAAAGTCTACTCTATAGGATTTTAGCTTAAAGAAACCAAAGTAAAGACATAAAAAATCTAAACATAAAATATAAAAAGTTGAAACCGCTGACGCCAATATCTGTCAATGTGTACAATGTCGTCTGAAAGATTTATCTCGTCTAAGTCTAAAAGAGTTGTATTTAGTACGGGGAAAATGCATTAAAATATATTTATTTATTTATTTATTTATTTGAGCCACCAACAGAAGATACACAAGTAAAAAATTACAATAGTAAAAGCAATAAAAATCATGAGCTAGTGTTCTCCCAATTACAGGCAGCTACATCTTACAATATTTATATAGTTATACATTTTGCAGAATTTCTATAACACAAGGTTGGCGATGTTTGACGGTTAATAATATAAACAACCTCAAAAATATATATAGAGAGTTCCGTGCCATCATAGAATATAATTTGTATTTCAGGAGGTTTATATTTGTTGTGTCATCTCTTGTCTGATATCTAAACTTATGTAGATTTTTTATACTTTTATTTCTATAAAACTATGGTTATTAGAGAGTTGGTTATAATTTTCCAGTAATAATTACATATACACACTTCTATCAGTTATAAAAATTTCTGGTGTTTATTTTTGCACACTTCGAATATAATAAGGGGAAACCGTATTTTTTTTAGTATTTTTGTAATTAAGGCATTAATTATACGGCTTAAAGAAAAACTAAATACTCCTTATTAATGTGCTAATAAACCCTTTTATAAAATACTTTTCACATGACCTAGTAACTACACTTAATATTTTTGAGACCCTCTTTCGACCCCTTTGCAGTCATAAGAATATTTTTCCGCATATTCATTTGCAAAATAAGACCGCTATCTAATACCATTTCAAATTTCAAGTCGATAGCATCAGTTGTTCTCAAGATATCCATCTATAACCGACAGACAGACAAACAAAGTCGCACCACAAGGATTCCATTTTACCATTTTGGTCCGGAACCCTAATATAGGGTTATTAAAAAATATTTTATTACAAAATGTAATCAACGTTTTGTTCTAAAATCTAATTCTTTATTTGTTCATAAGCATAATGTAAAACGGAACTTGGGCGCACGTGTACTTACTCGTATTTGTAGAGTAAGCGTGTTATAGTACTGTTCAAACTTGTTAGTCTAATACTATGTCCAGAATACACGTTAGGAATATACCTTGGTCTGTTTTAGTTAGTAGTGGTTTAGGCAGTAGCTGAGTAGTGGTGATCACATTCTGCTCCATCTGCATAACAGTAAGACTACTAATTGTCCACGCCCACAGCTGGACATAAGGGTTGTTGCCATTATATGCGCTTCATTTATTGGGCAAAAACGAAGTACAATCAAAATAAAATTCGTGATTTATGATCGTGATTATCATACAAATAATGCTGGACAATTCACACAGCACCATCTAGCCATAAAGAAAGCAAAGCTTGGGTTATAGGTAGAATTTTTAAATAAAATGAAATTGATAAAATCATCAACAAAATTCTTTTACTTGGTCATAATATCTGTATGACAGTCAGTCAAAGCCACATCATAAGGATTCCTTCTTACCATTTTGGTCCAGAACCTTAAAAACATAATCGATTTGAATTGAATAAGATTAACGGTACTCTTGCATTTTGCCGTCAAAAAATATTGCTGCATAGGAATTAACTCAACTATTTTACTTATGTATGTTCGTATATTCCACCAATTGGAAAGCTCATGCTATGCTATAAAAAGGTAATAATATAAGTCACCCCAGCCGCGCTGCTTTATTTCAGAAGATAATCCTGCTGAAATAGATTTACTGAGCCAACTCGCCGCATAAACTGAATTACAGAAGGAATACTAGTTCTAGCGTATTTGCTATGTGCACTGCTTTTCACCGGGTAATTCAAGACCTGGTACGTTTATCACGTGTTTTAACGGTAAAAGAAAATCGTAAGGAAACCCGCGGCTTAGTCAGCTTCAGACGTGTCGTATTGACCTGTTCTTTCCTCTGACTATTATCTGACTTAGCTGGGAGGATGGTGTAGGTGCTGGGCAAGCCAATCCATGACAATATTCATCTCAATATTCTTTTGAAATAGTATGTCAACATACAGAAAAGTATTTATTATTTATACAGGGGAAGGAAAAAGCTAATTTCTTTTAAAGTATAACTACCAGCCTTGGTATATTGATATGACAAAATAGTAAGACAACATGGAAGTAGCACATCTAACAATGTCCCAGGCACTGCAGCGCCTCACACAGCAAGAATACCTGTTTCAAGTTCTACCAACACAGTTTACGTAGGTACGATAAATAATTTAACGAACAACATTATGTTTTAAGTTACATAATGAAACTTCGTCGGATTTTAGGAAGGCTTATTCTTAGCAATACATTACGTACAGAGATTTTTATTATTTTATTACATAACAATGTACAGTGACTTTTTAAATTTTGTAAATTTATGCCTACAAGAGAATCATTAGGTAATTTACTTAGTATAACTTACAGGTAGGTTTATGAGTTAGGGGATAAAGTTGATGAAAAAGTGACCAAGATACTCCATGTCGATAGCCAAAGTGAACCGAACTAAATATCTGTTAAATAAATATATCCTGAAAAAGTTAATTACGCTCTGAAAGCAATTTTGAATTGAAATCGTCGTCTGGCTAATTTATATTAAAGTGCTTTTCAGGCAAGGTAAACAGAGTTTGCATTCACAGACACTCTTGAAAGGGGTTTCCATGTAACACGGTAAACACTCAGATAGGTGATTTGATTCTTACTTTAGATTACTTAGACCTGCAAATATGTAGTTACAAACTAACGAGCTTACGAATATGACAGTATAACATCTGTGGTATAACTTTTAAATCTAACATTTGAACATTATTCTCATTTAATAAATTATTTAGATTGAGCCTAGTTTTAGATTCAGATTCAGATTAATTTATTGCGAAAATGGGTTACATACAGTGTCAAAAATATAAATAGTCCTTCCGCAATCATCGAAGACATACCCAATAGAGGGGAAATGTCATTTATCTTGTTTAAACAAAAATTCCTGCGAAAATATTTTTTAATTGATGTACGGAAAAGTACAATTGGTTTAACAAAAGTAAAATTACAATTAGTCAGCTGTTGGCGCTGTACTGTAAAAGACGACAGATAGTTGTCATTGCATTAGCGCAAAGTACTAATGTGTTTCGGAATTCCTAAAACCTTATTTCCCCTTTATTGGATATGCGCAACTTTACAGCATGCAATATTCAGTAAATTGTTTTATATTAAAGTAAAAAAAGTCAGTCACTAAGTGTTTATTCAACAGAGCAAAATGCTACTAAGAATAGTCAATTTACAAAAGAAGAACAAGACCCATTTAAATTGAATAAAGCAGATAATTGAATTCGTTCGCTTCAACTTTTTTCAAGTGAGGGAAAGAAGTATAACCAAGCCAATCAATTAATTAACATCACATACAAAACAAATAAGTCAATAAGGTATCACAAAATATGTAAATTACAAGTAGCTTAATATTTATCATTCAATCAATTAATTAACAACACAAAAAAACAGAGCAAAAATGTCAATTAGATTCAATTTTATCATTTAAACAGTCATTACAAGAATGCTACGCTATTTCTAAGAGTACCTAGCAACTTAATATAAAACTTTAAAGAAAGTATATGAGGTGGTTTCTAATAATAAATTTTGTAAATTCTTGGTGCCATGCAAAGTATGCTTTTGCTAAACAGTGCTGTTCTATGCAAAGGACATTGAATTTTAAAGTTTTGGCGCTTACTTTTCAAGTTAATGTAAAGTTGTATGTTGCTTCTCACAAATTGGACCACCTCATATAATATAAATACAAGGCAAAGTCAATACTTTAAGAATTACAAAATATGGTTTGCAGGTGTCAATCTGTTTTAATTTACTGATAGCCCTAACGCATTTATTTTGTGCCCTAAATATCACGTGTTTGTTGCTTGAGTTTCCCCAGAACATAACACCATACCTTAGTAGGGATGCTACATATCCGTGATAGCCTGTTAAAACAGTCTTAAACAGCATGTACAAATCATACGAAAACCGATTTATTCTGGAACACAGATTTTCTATGTGTGATTTCCAGTCCAAAACAGAGTCTATATTTAAGCCTAAAAATTTCGTGATATCAATTTCATGTATTCTTTGTCCTGAGAAGTTAATATCAGTATTGAACATTTTGATTGCTCTTTATCTAAATGTCATTAAATTAGTTTTGGTCAAATTTATTTCTAAAGTAATAAATGTCAGCCATTAAAATTAAAATTTTGATTCGGGTTTCGAATCTGGTGCTCGTTTATCAATGTACTTTTTAATGTTATTTAGACTAGTAAATATTTTTTCCGGCTGGCATGTTTTTCCAGATGCTAAAAGGATAAAAATAATACTTATAAGACCCGAGTTCACTACTAGATAATAGAAATTTTAAGCAGTCAACAGCTTTTTACCAAAAATTTTGAAAACTTAAATATTCGTAAAGCCATAGACAGACGAATATACAGACAGACAGACATAGCAAGATACAAAAATATGTTTTACAGTTACATGTTTATGCGCTCAAGGCGTATCGTTACCTTTTAACGCGTTATGTCTAGATGATTTCGTTGCTTGAGTGATTTATATTATGTCTTGCTTACTACTGGCGCAGACTGTGATTTATGGTCCCGAGCACTATTTATATTCATTATTCTTATTCAAAGCATTTAGATGCGCAGTATTTGACTGTGAACAAGGCTGTAGTGGAAAACTTCTTTAAGTTCTACACCATTATATGAATTAAACACACAACTTCAGTTTTATCTCTATAAAATTTCGCGATCACAAGACAGTCGAAACGTATAAAGCAAACGATAAATTAAGGGCATTCATTAAACATCCGCCATTTTGTGGTTCGCCATGTTACCTGTTCGCTTATGTTTTATAACACGCACGACAAGGCAAAATACCGCTTTCATCATCATCTTCACAGCCGTGGGACTGCTGTCTATGTCCAGTGCTAGACACAGGCCTCATGGATCTCCATGATAATGAGGAGATTGTTGCCATACTCGCCATGCTTTGCAGGCGAGCAAAATATCGCTTTACCATAAAATTTTATCCCGATGTACTTGATATTGAACCTAAACCAAACGTGATACAGACCATATTGAACTGCAAGACGATTTGAAGTGGAGAATGCCTGGCTAGTTGGCAGGACGAGGCGTGCTGGGTCGTTTTGCTTTATGCCAATTTACATTTTTATTATACACCTCAGGGCATTTTCACTGTCATTGGAAACATTTTGCAAACGGCTCTGCTACCGTTGCTAATGCGAATTTGCATTATGCCGTGGGAAATGGAAATTTTGCTATTTTAAAACAAATGTTTTGTCAATTTTATCTATAGTTTTTACGGCGGCATCAATATTATTTAAAACAAGTGTCCTGGGCATATCTAATATTATACGTTTTTTTCTCTCTCACCAAGTTTTAATGAATTTATCCAACAATACATAAATAAATAAAACTAAGAGAAACGGCATAGGACGTAACTGTTATATATTCCAACAACTGAATTTATTCTTCACTGGAGGAAAAGGGGAGGGAGGCCTTTGCCCTGCAGTGGAACAACACGGGCTTTTAATAATAATAATACATGTTACTAGCGCAATCCGCTCGGCCCAGAACTGGAAAAGTCCTGGACCGGATGAATTGCATAACTTTTGTGTAAAATGGTTTTGTTGCTCACACTCCGTTCTGGCTACACAATTCCAAGAAGCAATTGAACTCGGGTCTCTTCCAATTTTCATGACAACTGGTGTAACTTTCTTGCTCCATAAGTCCGGTAGTACCGCGAAACCCCAGAATTACAGACCAATATCATGCTTACCCACCATCTATAAGCTTCTCACGTCCATTCTAACAGTACAAGTTAACACACACATTGTTGTAAACAATATTTTGGCACTTGTTCAGAATGGATGTAGAGTTGGGTCTCGCGGTACTAAGGAGCTCCTCCTCATTGACATGGCCATTAGCGAAAAGGTCAAGCGTAGCAAGGAAAACCTATCTGCTGCTTGGATTGGATAAGAAGGCCTATAATTCAGTGCCACATACATGACTTGAGAGGGTCTTAGATTTGTATGAAGTAGATACTACTCTAAGATCATTCTTAAGAGCGTGTATGAGGCAGTGGACCACAGTACTTCGTCATCCAGGAAGTAGATGGGATTCTCTTGCTACGCAAGACCTGATAAGGATTGAGAGGAGTATATTCCAGGGTGATAGTCTAAGTCCTTTATGGTTTTACCTAGAACTGAACCGGATTAGTACTTTACTAAAGGATTCAGGGCTAGGTTATCGCCTTCGCAGAGGTGGTGAGAGCATATCTCATTTGTTGTGACTAACGTCGAAGATTATTCCGACACGTTTCATTACAAAATGAATAGACTCACGTTAATTATGAAAGTGAAATATTAAAATGCTTTAATTAGGAAGTGTGCCAACAATATTTTTAGCGTTTTGTGTAAAAATAAAGCAGGTAATATTTATTATCATCATCATCACCGAAGAACTGTTGTCACCGTCCACTGCTGGATAAGGGATTCCTCATGGATCTCCAATATCATGAAGGGCTTTACTCACCACGCTTGCTTTTTACTGCATCTGTGGCAAAAGAGGAGGGGCAACATTCTACTGCCGGCACCTCACGGCACAACCTTAATTAGCGTTTTACTTATTTCAAAATTCTAGAAGCGGCGTGCTACCAAGCGTTTTACTCACAGGTTGTTTTTATCATAATCTACTTCAAAATACGAAGCGCTGAAATACGTGTTTGCCCATGTTATTCCGACTAGTTTATTTAGCCGGTATGATGTCTCTTTACTTGTTTATTCAACCTGTATGCGCTGGTTGCTAATTTGAATTTGCATTATAAAGGCGTATCTAGTAACCAGCAAAGCTGAAAGGTTTGTAAATGTCATTAAACTTTGGAACGAGCTTTTTCCATTTCGGAGAATAATAATAACCACATTATACATAAATAAATAAATTATTTTGGACAATTTACGCAGCATTATCTGGCCCCAAGAAAAACGTAAGAGCGAATTAAGATATTTCCCGTACGATTTTATGTCGTTCAATGTCGCGGTAGAGTGAGTGATTATTTTTTTCTTGATCGCGTAATCAGAACGAAGTAAAATAAAACGGATTGGTGCGACCATGACTCGCGCCCTATCACCACAGCTATAGGAATGCTGTCCACGTCCACAGCTGGACATAGGCCTCACTCTTGGATCTCCGAGATCATGAGAGCATTGTTGCCATACTCATCACGCATGGCAGGCTTGGCGAGCGTAGTACGGGATGTTGATACACGGAAAGATTTCTGCCATTAATAATTTATATATTTTTTTATATTTATTCATAATTTGTTACATCACACGTCAAACAATTTCAAATACAATAAAATAAAAAATAATATAAATTTATGATTATGAAAGAAATATGTATCGACAGAAATTCAATGAAAATAAATAAATATAATTAAACATGTCAAGAATTTCTTAATGTCAATAAATTATCGGAATTAGAAATAAATATCTTAACACAAAAAACTTAATAAATAAAAATCAATAATTAAATTCAAGCCGTGGGGTGCTGGCAGTTGAATGTTACCCCTCCTCTCATGCCTGTGGATGCAGTAAGAGCCTGCTAAGGGCTACCTCCGAAAGATGGGCAGCAGCGTCTTTCCGTTTATCAACATCCCGTAGTGCGCTCACCAACCCGCTTGCCAAGCGTGGTGAGTATGGCAACTACCCCTCATGGAGATCATGAGGGAGGCATGTGTTCATTAGTGGACGTTTTACGGCTGAAATGATAAATTAAATTCAAATTGCAATCAATAATTTCAAAAACTACAAATATTATGTAGGTATTTGATTACATGCTACGAATTACTCGTAGGCATAAAAATATTCTGTCGATGAGCCAGCGTTTAAGCCTAGTTTTGAATAATATTATATTTGAAGCTTCCACAACATTGTCTTCCACAGGTATCCCTTAGCAGATTCTTACTGCACCCACAGGCAAAAGAGGAAGGGCAACATTCTACTGCCAGCTCCACGGCAAACCACGGTTGCCAAGGACGCGCACCCTTAGCTTTCCGAAATTAGAAGATTTAATATTAGACGAAATATCTATGCTAGGCAGTAGGACATTCGTGACATATGTACATACGTGCGTTTAAAATAGTAAGTTATTTCAAACTAAACATTTTATTTATTGAAATGACATTATATCTTATCTTGTTATCTTATATTATTATCTTAATTATCTTATCTTATATGTTGTTGACCGCAGATGGCCATGACAACGTTACCGGACTATGGCGAGCGCAGAAGGCGCCCAGCCGCAAAATTTAGGTTGGGGCTACAAGCTCAAGGGAACCACTTAGGTTCGATCGAACCACGGCTTGGACTGTTGCCGGATTTTTGTATGTAATGATGGTTAAAGTCCAGGTGAAACTGCACATTAAGACGGACGAGTGTATTCTTCGGCCCCGCCGGCGGGACCGGTTATTGAAAGTGCCTAGCAGCTAATGTGGGTCGGGTTGACGTCACCTCCGGGTTAGCGGCGGTGAGCTCGTCACCGGCAAGCCGAAAATGTGTCTCGGTCGACGGAGGAAAGGGAAACTACACCGCTTGACTTTGATTTTATATCCTATGTCTCCATGGTGCGGCAGAGGGCGTCCACATAGTCCACTGTTGCTGTCAACGGTCCTGAGCTTCTCGCTTCTCTTCACTCCAAGTTATTCCAAATATGGTCCGGGACGGCCACGCTTTCTTTTCCCTTGGGGATTCCAGTCAAGTGCTTATTAATTTAAAATTTGTATTTCATTCTCGATAGATCTCAAGGATGTAGACAAGGCGAACGTTGTTTTTACTCAACTCCTATCTGATATTGTAAAAAAGCACTCCAAGGAAGTTAAAATAACGAGGTCTAGATACAATCTCAAGCCCTGGATAACCCCGGGGTTGATGAGATGCATGAGAAACCGAGATCGCCTTCACCTACGCGCTAAATCCGAACCAGATAATAAAATCCTTCATACAACTTACACGCGATATCAGAATTAATTTGTGAAACTTTTAAAAAAACTAAAATCAGAATATGAAAACGAAGAGCTAAAGGCTAACAAAAGTAACCCAAAAACTCTTTGGCGAACAATTAAAAATATCTGCAACTTAACACATGTTAACAGGGAACCAACCGAACTATTATCCTTAGCTGGCTGCTCAAATTCCAAGGAATCAATTGACTCTACCAATAATCACTTTGCAACTTTAGGTCAACGACTTGCAGATCAAATTCTTTCTAATTTAAATATGAGTGAAACTGACCTTGCGGAAGCAGTGCGAATCCAACATTCTCCAAGAGATTCATTTTTCATGCACCCAAGTGATTGTGAAGAAGTAAACAGAATGATTATAAAATTGCAAAGTGACAAAGCTCCGAGAATAGACGGTTTTGGAAACTCCCTTGTTAAATTTGTTAAAGACTCTATCCTTATACCCCTGACGCACATATTTAATCTAAGTTTATCAAGTGGAATATTTCCACATGACTGGAAAATCGCCTCGGTTACGCCTATTCACAAAGGTGGACCTAAAAATTCTCTAAACAATTATAGACCTATTTCATTACTAGGAACTTTTTCGAAATTACTTGAAAAACTAGTCAATGGTCGTCTTGTCAGCTTTCTTGAGAATCATAACATCATTTCGGCAAAGCAATTTGGATTCCGCAAGGGTAAAAGCACGGAAGATGCAGTTACACTACTGACGACTGCGGTGTCATCTCATATAGATAATGGGGAATGTTGCGCTGCTGTATTTTTAGACCTTGCAAAGGCATTCGACACTGTCTCTGTTCCTATCCTGCTAAAAAAACTGGAGGTCTCTGGTATTCGAGGAGTCGCCTTGGATTGGTTTAGCAGTTATTTAAAAAATCGGAGACAGTGTGTAAAGATCTGCCAAAATACCAGTAGTTCTCAGGAAATTCGTTTCGGGGTACCACAAGGGAGTATTCTTGGTCCCACTTTATTTCTTCTCTACATAAACGATATTCACCAAATCAATATTCCCAATGCTGACATCCTTTGTTATGCAGACGACACTGCGATCATCTTTCATGGGCCTAATTGGTCAGAGGTGTGCAACTCAGCTGAACTTGGTGTGACACTAATGTTTCAATGGCTCCAGAGAAATCTACTTACGCTCAACACAAATAAAACTGTGTATATGTGTTTTCACAAGACCTTAGCTTCAGCTCCAGACAGAAACCTAGGCATAAAGTTACACATTCCTTCATGCACTAGCCGCAGTGCCCACACCTGTTCTTGTGTATCGTTAGTGCGCACAAAATCTTTTAAATACCTTGGAGTCCATATCGATGAAAAGCTCAGTTTTAAACCGCACATTGAAGCTCTCTCAGCTCGAATTAGAAAGATCGTAAATGTGATGCGGAATCTACGTCATGTGGCTTGTTTTGACACTCTAAAATCAGTCTATTACGCTCTTTGTCAATCGATAATAGTATACTGC
Organism: Pasiphila rectangulata; assembly: GCA_963082625.1. Taxonomy (NCBI): domain Eukaryota; kingdom Metazoa; phylum Arthropoda; class Insecta; order Lepidoptera; family Geometridae; genus Pasiphila; species Pasiphila rectangulata. The sequence continues at coordinate 15,205,671 of OY720244.1, forward strand.
ATCACATGCTGGGGCAGCGCTGCAAAGACTATCATTATTCAAGCTGAGAGAGCTCAGCGGTCGGTTCTTAAGGTTATGTTTCACAAGCCTTATAGGTATCCCACCTCAAACCTATATCCTGATGCTAGGGTTCTCACAGTACGTCAATTGTACATTTTAAAGATCTCCCTCTCTGTGCATAAATCTGTTATCTCCGCTCCTGACTACGACTTACTATTGAAACAAAGAGTATTTAAATTAACTGTGCCAAAAACAACATGTAGGTTTGCCCAGCGCACTGGCGCCTACATTAAGCTAAGCTTATATAACAAGGTCATAAAAGCCTGCGACATTAAAAATAAATCAGTGGCTGAAGCAAAACTAATTATCAATAGATGGCTTGAATCCCTAAATTATGATAAGACAGAAGAGTTGCTTGTAACCGTAAGATAAAAAATCACGTATCCAATCATCAATTAGGTACCTACATCAACATTTTTTGCATTTTCAATATTATATTCTTACATTTAAATTTACATAATATTTTTTAATTATTTAAACTAATATCTCTCAACTATAATAATAACAGTTAGATTTATAAGATTGTCCCGTTTTTTTTGTATTCAATTCTATTGTAATTTCTGTCAGCTGAGCATTTAATTACTCGTTGTCTAGCTAATTCGTCAGCCGGCTCCCTCGATACAGGCTCAGCCTAGTGAGGGAGTCACCAATAACACAGAACAATTAATTCCTCAGCAAAAAAGGAAACAATGTTTAAACAGTTAAGATGTTAATTTTTTAAGTTTTAGCATAAGTTTCGCTGTATTTTATATTTCTTCTTTTTGCTGTAATAAATGCTTTTTCATTTTCATTTTCATTTTTTTCATTAAACATACACCCCATAATAATATCAAATTAATACTTAATTAGCTATACTTTCAAAAATAATCTTTCAACTACTTCGTATTGAATTTAGATTTATGGCTGCATCATAGATAAGACTTCGATTTGTTTGTATATTATGTCGTATGTTGTATCGACATATTATCTGGATTTAACATACGACCCATCTTAATAATTGTTAAATTAATCGAGGCCTTGTCTACTTTTATGCGCTTTTTTAGTCTAAATTCAATACGGTATTGTGCGGTTAAAACCCCAAATTTCAGATTTTTTCCTTTACTTGTGCCACAAAAGCTTCCAAAGTCAAGTCAACGTCAAAGTTAAATTATTTTGCGAAAATGGCTTACAAAGATGGTGTGGGTTAGAGCTAGAAGTACAACCATAGTCAGCTTTTCAGAATGCAAATACATGTACAAAGTAGTTAATGTTTATACTTTAGAAACAAAACAAAATTGTCAGATTTTTTTTGATAATAATTATGTTACATTAATTACCATTCCAAGTTTCAATAACACGATGAAGAAAAACATCGTGATTAAACCCGCGGCTTAGTCAACTTCAGACGTTCTTTCCTCTGAATAACAGCCGACTATGCCAGGAGGATGGTATAGGTGCTGGACAAGCCTAATCCGTCTCACAATGCCCCAGGCACTGCAGCGTCTTGACCAGTATAAATACCCGTTAGCATTGCTCATTTGGAATCAGTATACCTCCAAACACTGTCACACAGCCGGATGTGGTGTATGTTATTTTATTTTACGAAAGTTCGTGCAATATGATTGCACAGTAAATGGTAATAATAACATTTTGGTTTGTTGGCAAAACTAAGTGTGCGTGCTTTGGCATTATTGATAACACACATTTGAAGACAATGTCATAGTTTTTGGTGTCAGGGCACATCTAAGCATTTATCTTTGATCATCATTCATCATTACAGCCGTAAGATATCCACTGCTGGACATAGGCCTCCCTCATTGACTTAGAGATCCAAGTGCATGAGGGGTTGTTGCCATACTCACCACGCTTGGCAGGCGGGTTGGTGAGCGCAGTTTGGGATGTTCTTACACGGAAAGAGGCTGCTGCCCATCTCCCGGAGATATCCCTTAGCAGATTCTTACTGCATCCACGGGCATGAGAGGAGGGGTGACATTCTTCTGCCGGCACTCCACGGTATTTATCTTTGATAATACCTGTTAATCCCTACTGTCTGACTGCTTCGTGTGCCTGATGCTCTTAGCTTACCTAAATTATACATCTGACAGTTTCATTAGCACAAGTGCAGAAGCTAGATAGTTTAGTACCTAGCAAGGTTTTCATTAATTCATTAGTATATTGTCCATGTTTAAGAAATGTACTTGAAACTTAATCAACCCATTCTACATTCAAAATTATTATCACTCTGTTTTATGATGTATTATCATCATCATCTCAGCCGTAGGAACGCTGTTCATTCCACTGCTTTATATAGGTCTCAATTTTCTACATAAGTTTGTTTTTTATTACAGAACACTTGGTTTATTTTAATAGCAAACCCCAAATTCTTCTCGAACTTGATGGCAAGTAACAACAGGATCCCAACATTAGTCCAACAGGTTACATATCCGCAGTTTTGAATAGAATAAATGCCAACAAGTGAAACTAATATTTCAGTTCATAAACCAGCCAATGAGGCAGCGCAGGTTGCGAGCCAAACACCAAGCTGGCTTCAAGCCAACGTGTGATACCGTACTGCTCTGTGCAATCCAAAGAGTTGGGTGCTTGCCCTAAGATTAAACACTGACTTGCTTGGCACACAAAACCTGTGCTACGGGGTATTTGGTCTATGAAAGATGTGAACAAATTGTGCAGTATAACACTGTATATGTTCATGTTCATTCATCATTCCAGCCGTAAAAAGTCCACTACTGAACAGGCCTCCCTCATGGATCTCCATAAGGGGTAGTTGCCATACTCACCACGCTTGGCAGGCGGGTTGGCGAGCACAGTACGGAATGTTGATACACGGAAAGACGCTGCTGCCCATCTTCCGGAGGTATCCCTTAGCAGGCTTTTACTGTATCCACGGGCATGAGAGGAGGGGTAACATTCTACTGCCGGCACCCCATGGCTCGTTCATTATTGTAAAGATATCGTGAAAGAGACGAATAGCCGATATATTTGTTGTAGTGAAAATGGAGCATTACATACCAATATATTGAAGACCTAGGTGGCTTAGTTGGTGTAATAGCCAGCTGAGACGGAAAATGACGCGGGTTCGATCACCGCCAAGGGTGAAATGTTTCCTTTTCTGCAGATACGAGTATTATGTCTCAGATCTGAGTGTGTTTGCCGTGGGGTGCCGGCAGTAAAATGTTACCCCTCCTCCCATGCCCGTGGATGCAGTAAGACAAGAAGATAACTACCTCCGGAAGATGGACAGCAGCGTCTTTACGAGAATCAACATCCCGTACTGCGTTTACCAACCCGCCGTCATGGGTATCTAGAGAGGGAGGCCTGTTTTCAGTAGTGGAAGTTTTACGACTGAAATGATGATTGGTAAAATGATGAGTGTTTTTGTACGATTGTTTGTACTGTTTACAAAAAATATTACTTAAAAAATTGTGCTCCCCTTTCTGTGTTAAGTTGCTTCATTTAAAGTAAACGCTACTGTTTGGATTACAATGCTGTGTGTTTTTTACCCTTGCTGGAAATTCGCGAACTAAGTAAGTTTCAACTATTATTTTTTGTTCATCATCATCATCATTTTAGCCGTTACACGTCCACTACTTAACACAGGCCTCCCTCATGGATCTCCATTTGGGGTAGTTGCCATACTCACCACGCTTGGCAGGCGGGTTGGCGAGCGCAGTGCAGATGTTGATAGAAACGGAACGACGCTGCTGCCCATCTTCCGGGGCCCTTAGCAGGCTCTTACTGCATCCACGGGCAAGAAGAGGGCATGGTGTTCTGTAATGGACGATTTACGACTGAAATTACGAGTATGATTAAAGTTGCATAGTAGGAACAAATAAATAACTAAGTAGGAAGCGACTTATCAAGAACACAATCTCAAATTATGAAAGTCCTATCAGCATAGCACCACAATTCAATCATCTCGTACTCAGGTCAGAAGCAGAAGACCGAGGAGAGGAGGATAGATAAAATAAAACTAAAGAACCATAAAAAGAACGGACATAATATTTAAAAGCTTCCCAATTAGCGCTCCAATTAAAAACTATAAAAGCGCTTAATGATTCAGGCAAAAAGTGTCCTTTTAGTCATGAAATCAATTTAAAACGTCCCATATTAAAATTTCCACGTGGATGTGTTCGAGCTTGAAATTAAAGCGGACACGTTTAACCAATTTTATAGTGATGAGTTGAAGTAATTCAGGCATTACTATACATTTCGGTCAAATTCAAAGTGCTCTCAGGTTTTTCCAATTCGGCGAATACTTTTTGAATAATTTTCAGTAGATTCCATATAACTTTGCTCACTTTTTTAGGGTTACGTAGTTCAACGAGGAACCCTTATAGTTTGCTTTGTCTGTCTGTCTGTTCGTCTGTCTGCGGCTTTGCGAAAATACTTTTAGTTATAGAAAGCTGTAATTTTGCAGGAATATATAAAATAATTACGCCGAGATAACGCCCGAAAAAAAATCTGATAAAATAATTTACTTGGGTAAGGCCTTTACAATTATTATAGATCATTTATGAAGCGTCAGCAACTGGTAATCATGCTGTACGGGACGCTGCAGTGCCTGGGACATTGTTTGATGGATTAGGCTTGCTCAGCACCTATACCATCCTCTCAGCTTATTCAGCTGTTTTTCAGAGGAAAGAACAGATCAATTCGTCTGAAGCTAACTAAGCCGCGGGTTTCCTCACGATGTTTCCTTTACCGTTAAGCACTTAACTTGGGTACCTCTCATATAACTAAGGTGTTACACATAAGGTGACCTTCTCTTTTTTTTTATTTTCCCATCGTATCGTCGAATAGGTTATTAAAAGACAGATAATTCGATTTAGGGTTCCGTTTGCGAAATATTAAAGTATTTTTTTTTAATATAATATAATATTATAATTATATATATTTAATATAATATAATATAATATTTAAGTAATATATTAATAAAATTATTTTAATTTAATTTAATTAAAAATTTTCCTTTAAAATCGAAACTAGATTACAAATCTGAAAAAAAAAACCACGAATGCACTTTTAACCATGAACTTTTTAGAAAAACTATAAACGGTTAAGCTAGCTGTTTTAGTTTCGGAGAAATTGTCGCTCAAATAAGTGATCCGGTTTACCAAATAAACCGGAATATTTTAATCCGAAAACCCAATTAATTTCCGTTATTTTTTTTTGGTAAACGTAAAAAACATACACCAACTTCTAACAACATACCTACGGTTAACTAGAGAACCCTGCATATTGCATGGCCCGACACGCACCTGGCCTGATTTATTTCTACCTTCTTTGTTTAACCAACTTAGTTTTTGTAATACCTTTTTGAGTAAACATTGCAAGTCCCAAAGGCGTTCGCTTAAATTAAAATGAAATCAAGACCTGCAGCCAGTTTTCCAGGAAATGAAACTGAGACAAGCAAAATTAATTGAATCGAGCGATTTCGATTTGATAGAAATGTAATTAATTGAATCTTAATGGCTTCAGCACACGAAGTGAAGAGTTAACTGTGTTTTTGCAGAGCTGTGTACACACTGCAGGCTTGTTATGAACGAAATCAAATCAACAACAAAATAGAGTAATGAAGGTCAACAGTGTTTGTGAGAGACCAAGCTAGGTATGAGATCCGAGTACTCGTAGTACCTATTCTATCAAATATTTTTCCCGAAGAGATTTGTAGGTATTTAAGTTTATATTTTTATATTTTCTTGGCAGTATTACTTAACCTGTCTTTAAATTAAGTATGGACACTCGCGACGTCATACCGTTCCTTGGACAGCTACAATCCTACGTGCTACGTCACGAAACGTTTTGACTTAGTGTATAGTGTCTAAATAAGGATTACGTAAAAAAAATTGTAGTCAATATATTATTTTATAACTTACATGACGGAATAAAAACTAAGATTTAGTAAACGAGCCTACCGTTGAGATCATCGGCCTGATTGAATTTATTCAAATTTGAAAGTGATTAATAACTATTCAGTTCAATTAAGTGCACACGAGATAACCAGTCGTTCAGTTACGGTTAACTGAACTGTTGTTGGATATCTCGGGTTGACTGAACGGTCATTTCATATCTGGTATCTCATTTTATGACAAATAGATTTTATATCCACAAGAAATGCAATACCGGTTGTCACGAGGAAGAAGAAAACTCTTTCAAATATAGGAGCTTTTCTTCCCGAGTCTTTCTCGCCAAAAAACAATCTTGTGACCAAAACAAAGTTGTCGCTATAGATAAAATAAATAAATGATGATTGATAGACTTATATATATTTTTTCTCAATATTTAATTACTATAAGATAGAAATGAAAAATGCAATAAAAATTTTGTCTTCGACGGGACTGGAACCCGAAAAAACGACCGTGGCCCCGTGGCCGAAATGGTTAAGGCAGCCTCCGTTTAAGGTGTTCGTCTGAACATTGCGGGTTCGAGTCCCGTCGAAGACAAAATTTTGATTGCATTTTTAATTTCTATAAATGATACCTTAGTGTGAGTTTACACTTTATAAACAAAAAATAGCTTACATTATGACAGAGAAATACCCAGGCAAGATACATTATTTGCAGAAAAGCAAACATTTGCGGGAATCGAATCGGGTTCGATTCCCGCCTCGGGACAAATGTCTGTACGATCTGCAGATATTTGTTCAGGGTGTTCTGGGTGTTTTTCTATATATAATAAAAATATCTATCTATGTAGTATAATGTATTAAGTATATCAGTCATCTAGTACCCATGACACAAGCTCTGCTTAGCTTGGGGCTAGATGATGCTGTGTGATTTGTCTAGCATTATTTATTTATTTATTTATTTATTTAATCGAAATGGCCAATTTAATGATTAGGTAATCAAGAACTTGCAAAACATTAAGACGACTCATTGGCGATATTGGCGCCAGTGATTTAATTTTTTTTCAGCTATTAAAAAACATTCGTAATTGATATTTTATTTTTTAATTAAGCATGTGTTTTACTCCAAATTTATAGTTGGTTAACACGATTGGGTAACTTATTACAACAGAAAATAAACCCGAAAAATTGCTCTATAAAAACATAGATAATCATTTTACGAAACCAAGGTTTGTCTCAAAATTTTTAGTGCATTTATCTATATATCTATCTTATCAAGATGGTAGTTGGATATTACAAAGTTTTTATTTTAAACGAGAAAAATTGTTTTGGCGCTTGTGACTTTTCATTTTAAGCTAGCTTTTCGCATCAGTTTGTTTGCAGGCTGCTCCCTCAGTTCGTTGCCATTGTAATATTAACAATTACATTCAAATATGTTTTTTATCAATGCGTTGCCTTAAATGATTCGAAGACAGTGTGAGTAAGCCTTTACAAGCACTCGATTTCTTTTACCGTAGCGCAAGATGGAGAGATGGCGAGAGGAAAAGGTTGGTATCGTTAAGTTTAAGAGCTGGATTAGTTTCAGCACAAGATGGATTAGAGACTTTTAATTCTCTCGCAAATTGCTTTTAGCAAAGTAGCTTAGCACGTCCAGGATTATTGATGGAAAAATCTCGAGTAAACATTTCTAATGGTTAGTATAGCCTTCCTTAAAAATTACATATAGTTATTTAAATGTAGCTTGTTCGCTGTGACAGTTGTCATTGTAATCTCACCCATTATGTTCTGAATTTGGTAAGGTATGACCTGTGGCAGTGTCCTACTTTAAGGTCCAACTAGTCGCGGAGGCAAAGTCGTCAGTGAGCGCGGCCTAAATGTATGCTATCTCACCTGACATAGTGTGTTTACCCGCGCGCTAGAATGAAATGCACAATGATTCTCCAAAAAAACTAACTATTAATAAGAGCTGTGTTTATTCATTCCTAAACCGACCGCGCAAAAATATGTGAATAGACTTTTAGAACAAGGAATAGATTATAGAAAAACTTGAATGTAATCTTTTCAAAATAACATTTATTTCAACTTTTGAATAATTAAACTATGTCGGAACGGCGTTTATTCTTGAGTTTTCTTTCTCCTTATATAATTTAGTTTCGTCCAAAGTTGGGCTAAAATACGAAAGTGTAGAAGCATGTATTTTTGAAATTAATACTTTTTTACGGTTTGGGGTGTATACAAACATAGATTATGACGAGATAAATTGATATTATCCTTAGTGTTGGATGGTTAACGTCAAACAGTGGAGTAGTTACCCTTCCACGTTTATATGGAAAGATGGGCGACTTGTTCATCCTTAAGGGTGGGAATTAACGAATAGTGATGTGCGATTAGAAGAAGGTAGTCAGCAAATGTAAAGAAAGAAGAAAGAAAAAAAAAAGAAAATTAATACAAGGAGCTTGGGAAAAAAGAGTTCATTATTATTCTGGAAGACTAAAATCAATCTAACCCGTGTTTGATTTCCTGATTAATTTCTTTAATTTAATAAATTAATAAATTTAATTTAATTTAATAAATTTAATTTAATTTAATAATTAATGAACTTAATTAAATAACAAATATTTGAATAGATATCGATAATAGTTGCAACAACAATCGATATTTATCGATACGAGTGAGCGAAGCGAACGAAGTTCTTAGCGGCAACTAAGCGTTTTTGCTGAATGTTTGTATGTATTTGTATGTCCGCAATTTTATCCGAGGATAACTCTTGAACGGATTATCTGATTTTGATGAAATTTAAAACATATTGAGGTAACATTATAACACATCGATTGTCGTGGTTGATTTAAGGGATGGTTTTTGAGATATGGCGATTTAATAGATATTTTCTGTCCTAGGATAATTATTGCTACGGACCGGACGATCCGATTTTAATAAAACTTATGAAAGTGATATCAATGCAAACCGCTGGTTCTGTAGGATTTTTAATAAACGAGGGATTTTTTCAGATATCACATTGTTTTTTTGTCTGAATATGTCTTGAAAGGATCATGCGATTTTATTTAAATTTTTAATAAGCAATTGAAGATTGCATTAATATATAACAATTGTCTTCAGAGATTTTTGAAAAATGGGGAAGCTTTTTAGATACAGGGGATTCATTGTTTTTTTAATCTAAATATATCTCATTAAGAAATCATCGGATTTTGATGAAATTTAAATTTAACGAGAGTACATTGTATACAAATAGTATTTCGTCGTGGAATTTTGATATGTGGAGTTGTTTGAAATATGGGAGATTAATCAAATTTTTGTGCGTGGATGGATTCATCAGATTTTGATAAATTTAAAACTTAAGGAGATTACATCAATGCAAATTAATTAATTGGGGGTTTTTTGATAAGTTATCAAAAACTCTGAAGACAATCAATTTTCTTTAGATACGAGTATCTGTTTGGATAATTTCACCAATCTGGTCTAAATCGCTACGTAAAACCAATTTCAAATGCCCAGTGCATTTTCTTCATTAATAATCTTAAATTTTGCTGGAAATACCTAAATGGCTACATTATACTACATTTGAGTTTTTCCCTTGATTTTTCGTGGATTCCATCATCAAAACTAGGTTAAAGCAAGCACACATTATTAAGGGAAACAAAAACATAACCACAAGTTTTAATTTAGGGCATAAACACATTGAGAATTCGTTAAATTCATCAAGTATGATGCTTTAAGTGCAAAATGATATTAAAAGCTAAATGTAGAGCAAAAGATCTAGGTAACTAAAAGCTCCGTGGATAGTCGGCATGATAACATGGAATCCCGTTCTCATATAATTGATTTCTCTTGTATTCTTTGAAAAGTGGTCGCTAGATAGCTGAGTTATAAATACAGTGAGTTATCGAATCAGTTCTATGTGATTTTAGGCAGGTTAGAAATCATTGTTTTATTTGAAACCATTATGGTTCTAAAATATGTTCCGTGTTTTATTTTTTATGATTGTATAAAGAAATACGACTTTCCTGTATATATTTTTATTGGCTTGTATTACTCTAGAGAATTACAATATCTTTATGGATTTCTTCTTGCGATAAAATTGATGTGCTAATTATAAGTCTATTTAGGTGCTATTGTATTTTATAAACTGTAGAGTTCGCGCAAAACTTCTTGAGCTCTGTGAAGTTAGCTTCAGTGACTGCGCAGTACACAGTTTTTAGGGCGTTGAGGAGAAGGAATGATAAAAGTGGTGCGAGAGGGGCTCAGTCTGTGAAACTAGGGTTGCCAGCGTGAGTTTTGGTGTATTCTCGTTTTACCTAGCACACATTTTACTATGCATTTATTTATTTTTCAATTATTAAAACAAACATATTTAAAAAAACAATTGTTATATTAAATTAAGGGTAAATAAAAACTTAAATGCTAGAACAAGTTCACCTTTACTTATCGCAAGAAGCCAATTTTTTTATACAAAATGTGTAGTATGTGGCAAGATTATTTATAACCTAGTTGGCAATATTGAATGAATATGTCAACATGCGCAACTTCGCATTTGCCGCAACGTTCACAGAGCTCAAGAAGTTTTGCGCGAACTATACTAATCTATTTATCGTATCTATAGTATTATATTTTTTTTATGTTCGATGTACAACCTTTGTAATGTATTTTTATATGTGTATGTATGTAGTTGTAGAGACCTTGCCTTGCCGTAACACAGTTTTTTAACTGGCACGGGAGGTAAGGTCTGGATAAATACGGTAAATATGTTATTATGTTGTTACGGTTTTCATAAATAAATCATTGATAAATTATTGCTTGATTGATTTTGTATTTGGATTAGTATGTCATCATCATCATTATTATCATCTTAGCCGTAAGACTGCTCTGCAGTCGCTGTTGCACTGCCGGACATAGGCCTCCTCCATGGATCTCCAAGAGCATGAGAAGTTGTTTATCATGGATTGTTGCCATATTCGCCACGCTTGGCAGACGGGTTGGCGAGCGCAGTGCGCGATGTTCATACACGAAAAGGCACTGCTGCCCATCTCCCAGAGGTATTCCTTGGCAGGTTCTTACTTCATGAGCATTTTTACAATAGTAGGTATCCAATATGATACTATTAACCTAGTTAAATACTATTCTTGTACAAATATGATTTGTATAAGAATGTTATTATAACCCAGTTAAGGTTTCTGTCATAAACTTTTATCAAAATATTTATCTGAAATGATAATAATTATGATAAATGATGATAATTATTTTGTAATAATAATTATTAACAAAAATGAAAATAAACTAACTCGCATTTTGCATATTTTCACATGTACGATAAGACATGTATCTTTTATAGAAATGAAAAATGCAATCAAAATTTTCTACTTCGACGGGACTCGAACCCGCAATGTTCAGATGATAAATAATGTTGTTCTATAAATGATACCTTAGTATGGGTTTACACTTAAAAAACAAAAATAGCTTAAGTATAAGACATATCTGTTTAGTATTAAAAACTACAATATTGTATTTTTAAAGAAATCTTTTGTATTCATGGAATTATTATTCTGTTTCGTGTGACACACTAGCGTAATGTGGAATTCAGAAAACGTATGTAGAACAACAATTATTTTACAACGCGATATTGTATAATAAATTGCAACTAGAATCAATTCAGTGCTTTGTGTATTGTTTGTTGAAAAATGCAACGTTTTAAATCACAGTAGTTACTTCTGCGAAGAACTATTTCCACTGCACTAAAGTTCTGTTGTCAGAGTAAATTGTGTACAGAAAATAGGTAAATAAATGTGTTATCGTATTTTAAATTTCAATTCATTATTATGAACTGTTTTGGTAATACAAATTATTTTATTTATATCTATTGTCAATATTATGGACAGTTTTGAACACATCTGCTGCCATTGCTAATGTATAACAATTACGAGCATAATAAATTTAGCTTTGTAGGTGCCATAGTAAGGATTAGGTTGATTCTTTTATAAATCAAAAAATAGTACATACCTAAAATCAAAAAAGAAATTAAATTTTATGGATCCTTTTTATTATTTATAAGATTTATATATTATTTTTTAGTGAATTTTAATAATGCTGGAGATTACAAACAGCACCATCGAGCCGAAAGCAGAGCTTGTAAATATTATGGGTCGGTACTGATTCATAAATTCTTAACTTTATTGTAAACACTCTTAGAAAAATTAGGCCAGCTGCGTGTCGGGCCACGCACTATGGGCAGCTATACCTGTTGTTATAAGTTGGTATTTGTTTTTTACATCTACCAAAGCATATAGGTATAACAAGAATTAATTCAGTTTTCGGAATAAAGAATTTCGGTATGTTTGGGAAACCGCATCACATAAAAGACCAGTACTACTATTGAAATGCTACCCATTTTGCTGTCACGTCGGCATATTTGCATTACCTGTTCATGTTACTTGTACAACTATTGTGACTATCATCATTTCAGCTGTAAAACGTCCACTACCTGAACACCGGCCTCCCTCATGGATCTCCATTGGGGGTAGTTGCCATACTCACCACGCTTGGCAAGCGGGTTGGCGAGCGCAGTACCTACGGAATATTGGTACACGGAAAGCTGCTGCCCATCTTCCGGAAGTATCCCTTAGCAGGCTCTTACTGCATCCACGGGCATGAGAGGAGGGGTAACATTCTACTGCCGGCACCCCACGGCAAGTTTTTTGTGACTATAAACGTTATTATTCTTATGACCTCGCTTGTTCCCACTCAGCGGGGTCGGGTTTTCCATACATGCGGTGCTGATTGCTTCGGTATTGCGCATCCTATTCTGTCAAGCCAATAACTCTGATGTCCTTTTCGACCTTAGTCACCTTTGTGGTTTGTGGCCCAACCTGTTTATTGAAAATATGGAAAGGCACTTTTTCACGACATATTCACCTGATAAGCTTGACAACACGAAATACATAATTAAAGTAAGAATTCCGCTTCCAGTCCAACTGCTGCCTCAGAGCTCGAAAATTACGACCTTACCCCGCCGTTTAAATAATCTCTGCTGCGATATATTGCTGGTATAGCCGTAAGAGGGCGCAGTGCAAACATCCCCTCTAATGGCTTGACCACAAGTAAACTTAGCACTTCACTAGAGCTGTCAAGCTGCAAGATAGTGCCATGAAATAGCACTATTAATGCTACCACAGCAAGAACGTATTGTACGGCGTTGATTGGTTGGGTAGATATTGTTGCTTGCAGTTGGAAACAAATAGTTTCAATTAACTTTAAAGCCAAGCACTTGGTAAGTTCGCGACCTGTAGAGATTTTTTCGAAACGTCGGGAAAGAATACAATAAGGCGCGATAAAGTTCCGTTAAACAGTTTAAAATTTAAAAACTTTATACATAATGGAATGCTCAGGCCTCAACGTGTGCTAACAGCTGTCTTAAATTAGAATAGCCCCGTATTTCTAACAAGGTTCTAGCAATTTAGATAAAGCAATGGCCGACATTGAGCAGTTGATTTTTTCAAGCAGTCGAAAGTTGATTACCGCTTTGACATTGGGACACGAAAAATTTATTAGAGAAAGTTATCAAAAATCCTACAATAAATGCCTTGATTTTGACTGAAAGTGTTTAACAAAATCCACGTTGTCATGGTTTTTGGGACATCTCTGTCATCGTTATGGTAACATTCTATTGTACTAAATCGATGCTAACTAGAACAGACTTAGCTAACGATATTGCACACGATATTTACGATGCCGCATCTAAACGTTGCCTATCCTTAGAAAGCGAACTAGCTAGAACGTGCTAAAGCTCATCTAACTCAATTATATTTCATAAGACTATTAATTCATAACTGTCGTACTGCAGAACAAAAAAATGTTTCTCCTTATTTCACTCTGTACGCGTTTTATTATTTTTTATGTTTACTTTTCGAGATCTTGTATTCCAGTCAAGATCTCGATAAATCAACATAAAAAAATATTTAATTGCGAGCGTTATAAATAGCTTTCCGCTTTCAAACCTTATGGAGACCCGTCGCTCCATAAAGCGCGTTAGGGGTTAATTACTATCATATATCATATAAAATTAGCTGCAAGTAATAAACATGTAACAGGCTTCGTAATCAATAAATAATAGTTACAAAACCATTCTCATATTTTGTCTTGGTGCAGACGGGTTTTATATTGTCCATCAACAGAGACAGTTACGGCTCCAAAATTAGACCATCAAACCCAATGTCTTCTCGAAGCGACGTACATGTTATTCAAGCAACAACCTTAAAAGAGATGTTTAAAATACTAACATTTTCATTTTAAATCAGACACAGAGGTGGTCTTTGACATTTTCTTTCGTGAGTTTTCCAGTGAACGTTGTCCGCCTAGAGCTCAGCACTAGCTTTGCAATATATTTTAAATAAAATATTTTTAGACAAATATACGATAACGTCCCAAGACCCACGTCAGAACCATAGCTGTTATGCATTCACGAACACTCGCCTACTCTCTCTACTTGCCATTTACTTTTCCCATCTAAATGTGAGGTCTGCCTTTCTAGTATTTTCTTTTTACTTCGCTGTAACTAATACGTCGTCTTAGGAAGCATAGAGAGAGAGAGAAAGAGAGGCTCTGCATTAGTTATACAATGACTTTTAAATTAAATATTTTAGAAAAAACCCACGACAACGTGGCAACACCCATCTCAGAACCATATCTGATAAATATTCACGACCACTATCAACTCTCTCTCCTGGCCATTTACTTTTCCCATCTGAATGTAAGGACTGCCTTTCTGGTCTTTCCTTTCCACTTCGATCTATCTATCACGTCTTCTTGGGAGGTATTTCAGTCTCTTATGTCTTCTTTGATCACGTATGTTCACTTCTGTCGTACTTTCTCTGCGTCTGGAACGATCGTCAACACTTTAAACAAAACGGCATTTTTATCGGTCAAAGTGTTCTGGGATTAAATAGGTACACAAATGTGTGCAAAAACAAACAACCCAAAACACACGTTCTCCATACCGTCGAGAGAATGGCAATTTATCATTATGAAATAATAATAATAATAAAGTCTCCACTTCAATTTGCAAGACTCTACGTATTGTCCATCACAAAAAAGGGTACCGTATGAAATTATTCCGTACCGTAAACAAGTTTGAATATGCATGTAGCACTGTAAGGATTTGTCCCGACGGGTTTGCAAACTGTAGGTTCATTACCTGGCTTGTTACAAAACAGAATGAATAAAGTTATGTGATTTTGTTCGAGCGGCGTTGGTTTTTGCGTCACTTTTGCACCGTATTTTGATGATCGATGGTCTTGTTTCTACATCTTGGCCATGAAGTCAATAAAATAACTATAAAAATGTTTGCGCTACAGTGCGTAATTTAAAAATTGCGATTTATCAAATACATGTTGTTTGTGTAGTGCAAGTCTTCGTAATCATGGCTTTAGTGGCTCAGTTGATTTAATAGCCGACACAGGAAGTTGTGGATTAGAACCCCGCCGGGGTACAAATGTTTGCGGATATCGTAACAGATATTTGTCGCCGGTCTGGGTGTTATTCTATCAATCAACTGGTTTCCATAGCTTTGCTTAGCCCGTACAAGAGTATGTGTTTCGTGGTCAGCATTATTCATTAAGCCGTTAGGTGCCGGCATAAGAATGTTGCCTCTCCTTTCTTGCCCGTGTTAGCTCCGGAAGGGGAGCAGCAGCGTCTTCTGTATATAACATCTTGTACTGCGCTTGCCAACCCATCTGCCGAGCGTGGCGAGTACTAACTTTTCTTCAAGTTCCCGATAGCCAAGCAACCCTCGATTGGAACAGGGCAACTCTACATCGGGATTACACAGCGTAAGTGCCGCTTACTTCAAGCGCACTAGATTATTTGTGGTTGTTTTTATTTGTCTACGGCAAGTTAATGATTCCAAATGACAATGAATAGGAAGAACCTCTAAAACACAGCGCCCGCGCCCCTCTCCATCTGGCCAGCGCCGTAGACCGCCTAGAGACAGAGTCTGACTTGTTTTACTTTAAATACCACATTCGAAAAAAGAAGAACCTACGGAGTGGCTATCGTTGACCGTACAGCACACACGCGCGCGCACGGATCTTTTCTATACCCCCCCCCTCGATCTCGGCAGCGTATTTTCGAATACGTCTGTCGAGTTCGGCCCCTCGGCCGATCGCATTCGCGAATTTCGTCGCGGAAGTGTCGGAGAGGCGAGCAGACAGCCATGCAGCAGGAGGACGTTGGTGGACGACGGGATCCCCCGGACCGTCCACCAATAGATCGCGCGTCGGCATACGACCCCCGGCACCACGCCGAAGCACCGAAGGCCCAGCGGAGACACACAGCGTCTGACCGCAACAGTCGGTCGGGGTTGATCTCCCGTGAAGGTAGATCGTCCCGCATCGACTCCACCAGCTCGGACGGCGAACGGACGCTGTCCATTCCAAGGTCCAGGAGGACCACCCCGCGGGCGCAGACGCCTTCCGAGGCGATGCCCCCCCCCGCCGCATCCCCGCAACCCCCGCCCCCACGTTCCTTGTCTCCAATGTCTGCGCACAACGTCGATCTCGCCGTCTTTGCGCAGCTTATGGAACAGGGAATGATGAGCGAGGAAGTCGCCGAGCTCCTGAGAGGCTTCCTGCAGGAGAAGGAGAAACAACTGCGCGGCACACCCGTGCCCGCGCCCGAGCCCCTTCCCCCGCCACCCCCCCAGGAAACGGAGAGGGAACACCCGCCGTCGCCACCGCCATCAGGCCATCGTCGCAAACGCGAAGAGCCGTCCCCGGAAGAGCGTAAGAAGCGGGCAATCGACCGCCAAACGCCCGACCACGACCAGAGTCAAGACCGAGCCGAGGAAAAGGCGAAGTCTACTCCACCACCACCATCGCCTTCCTCGACGAGGTCTACGACGTACGCGTCCCTGGCGGCCACGCCGCCCGCTCGCCCGCCACAGCTGCCCCAACAGGGCAACACGGAACGCCCCTCCGAGTCAGCGCGCCCAGGACCATCCTGCACAGGTGCGCAACCCAAGACCCGCTACCCGCCGATTGTCGTCGAACGGATGCCTAACTGGCCACGGCAGTTCAAGGCCATCAAAGGCATTCTAGGCCACACCCCCAACGCCCGGCCTTATGGAAAGGGCGTTCGCTTCACCCCGGAGTCGGCTGGCGAATACCGCGCCATCCAGAAATACCTCACGGAGTTGGATGAGCCACTTAGCTGGTTCTCCTACTCCCACCCCGAGGAGCGCCAGGTAAAGGTTGCCATTCGTGGCATCCCAGCCGACACACCACCCGAAGAGATTGTGCAGGATCTCCAATCCAAGGGCTTCACGGCGGAGCTCATCAAGCCCATACGAGCTAGCAGAGGACGTCCTGGCTGTATTTTCCTCGGCATCTTCAAGCCGACCCCGAACCTCCTACCCGCGATCTACGCAGTCACGGAGGTACTCTTGATGCCGGGGATAACAGTGGAAAGCTGGAGAGGCAAGCGGGGCCCTGCGCAGTGCCACCGTTGCCAAGGGTTCCGCCACTCCAGTCACCAGTGTCATCGCCCCCTCGCCTGCGTCCGTTGTGGAGGGCCACACTACGCAGGCGACTGCCCCAAGAAGAAGGAGGACCCGCCTAACTGCGTCAACTGCAGTGGCCCCCACACGGCCAACAAGACCAGCTGTCCAATCTTCAAGCGGGAGGCCCGCAACAAGAAGGCGGGCACGACCGCCTACACCACATCCCGGGGCGGCCATGACAAGCCGCCAGCCAGACCACCACAGCCACAGCCCAGTACTGTGGCTCAACACTCACGGGCGGAGCACGGCGGCTCCCTCATGGCCCCAGCCAACGACCCCACTGCGCGGTCGAACCGCCTTCCAAGACGGAGGAGGAAGAAGAAGGTAAGCCTGGTCTTGCCTTCAGACACCGAAACCGGGACGACCTCCCGTTCCAAGCAGACGCCCCGGCCCCCGGCACCAGCAATGGCCCAGCCGGAACTTACCACAGCAGCAGCACCGCCAACAAACCCGATGCCCCAGAAGCCCACACCGGACCAACTGCGCCCCGCAGCCAACACCACAGCACCAATTTCATTCCAGCACGACCAGGCCCACCTGGAGGTGCTAGACGCAGCGCTACAGATCCTGAACGACGTGTTGCTAGCGATCCGGCAGGGGATAAGCCCGATCCCGCATATCGTCAGCGGCATAGCGACGCTCGTTCAGCTGCAGCCGCGCCAGGGGACCTGAAAAAATGGCCTCCAATCCAACCCACGCCCGTATAACGCGGGCCCAAGCAATAGGCTCAGTGAGCCGTCCCGAGGACCCCTTGGTTGTAACCAAGGGCGTAAAAGATCACCGCAGTCAGGGGCTCACGCCCGAAGCTGCTTCCCCACGCGGACTTCGTCCGCGTGAGAAGAAAACCCCGAAGAACCTACGCCAGCGCCCTGTATTTAGTAACCAAGCAAGGCGTTTTAAGTCTTTTATAGATGATATATAATGCGTCAGCAACTGGTTTTAATTCTGTACCTCTACAGGACGGTGCAGTCTTTTCTTATATGGATTAGGCTTACCCAGCACCCATACAATCCTCCTGCCTTAGTCGACTATTAGTCAGAGGTAAGAACAGGTCAATATGTCTGAAGCTGACTAAACCGCGGGTTTCCTCACGATGTTTTCCTTCGCCGTACTTAACACGTTAAATATGAACATACATTTTGCAAGAAAGAAAAATCCATTGGTACACGGCCGGTATCGAACAGATGACCTTCGGACTGAAATTCGGAGGTACATACCACTTGGCCAATATGGCTAAGAGTAAGCAAACCCATCTAAAACCATCATCAATATATATAAAACTCTTCCGTTACTGACTGAGTGACTGACAGACAACGCACAGCCTAAACCACTAGACCTAGAGACTTGAAATTTGGCACACATATACCTTGAGTATCCTAGAGGTGCACTAAGGAGGGATTTTTCAAAACTCTTACGGGAACAGGAACTACGTGGGTGAAACTGCGGGGTGCGGCTAGTTGCTGATAAACTTCACAAACCTTTCTTCAAGTTCCCGATAGCCTGGCAACCCTCGATCGGAACAGGGCAACTCTACCTCCGGATTACATAGCGTACGTGCCGCTAACTTCGAGCGCACTAGATTATTTGTGGTTGTTTGCTGTCTAAAACATTTGATTTAGGTTTATCGAACTTTCAACTCTGTTCGTTTAGTAGTTTGTTAGGTCTTAGTGTGAAACATTGGTGTTATCAGCTTGTTAGGTTAGAGTTGTATCTGTTTATCGACAGTTATGGTGATGCTAACGGTCAAACTATTAAAAACATTAATTTTTAATGTTTTTAATAGTTTGGTTGTAATGTCGGTTGTTCTTATATATTTTATCGGTGGTTCTTAAATTAAATAAAGTTGAGACACAATTTACTCGCTTACGAACTCAACGCTCGTTTCGTAACGTTTCGCTCTGAACGAAATTATTATAAAAGATAGAGAAAATATTTTAGAAGAAATAATACTTTTCTCGGTAAGTGTCACATTGCAAAGTTTATGTAATTTATTCTGATGGCCACCGTGGTTAGAAATTGGTATGTTATGATATAACAAAATAGTATGGCTCAGCTGCTTGGTAGCCGGCTGTGCAAAACAGTATGCCTGATAGAGTAAATAAATTGTATGTAATATTATGATTTCCTATTTTTCTTTTCTAATACAATGTTGACATTTGGTTTCAACATGTATTCTGTTGGCACAATTCTTAAATAAAGCAAGTTAAATTGCGTTAAATGGACTAAAATGACAGATTTTATTTTAATATTTTGGTGGTTGGTGCCGATCTAAAAAAACGAATTAATTTTACCGAAGTTTTGGTTGACCGCTCTTAATTTATAAACGTCATATCGCAAATTATAATTAACTTTAGTTAGTGGAACTACAGAATCAATACCATTTTCGATTTTTTGAAACTTATTAATATAATTGTGTAGGTATTTCTATGTATTTTCTTCTATGTACATACTAATATAATATGTGTACTAAGCCCAAAGGGAGGGATTCTGACCATCCTGAGGAACAACTTTTGTTCTACGACTTTTCAGGTTTCAGTGATTTTCATTCAAGAAAATACCACGAAAATTTTAACTTCAACAGCTGATTATTAAAAAGTACGAGATCTAATTTTTCTTCCTTCAAAAACTACTTGTTTTCATGGGCTGAAACTCCCTCCCCTTTCGGGTTAGTACGCATATTATATAATATAATATAAAATAATATAATACACCCTGTACATTAGGTATGTTCATTTACAAAAAAAATATATTTAATCTGGGTACAGATTGTTATAGTTATGTGTGATTTATCTAGAACTATTCATCCCTTTTTTTTTATAAAAAAGACAACATAAAATACAAAAAAAATTAAGTGGATTTTTATGTAACATATTCAAAAGTCTTGTCTTGTCATTAACAAATATAAAAAAAAGATTAAACCTGCCGATATGTTTTTGTGAAGACATATGTTTTTGTTTGCCTTACAACCATTGCATTGTTTTCTTTTTAGGCTGGTGAATGAATAAATTAAAGTACATAGTAACTAGAGCTGTTACGTCAGACCTTACTTAGATAGGTGGTTGTCTGGTCTTCGCAAAACATAACCCATCCAGCGCTATTTCCTCAGCAGTATCTCCTTGACTATTAGCATAAAGATGGTCCGTGGCGAGTAGATTTCCATAAAACGCCTCAGGCATTTGTTAAAGAACACCTAGAGTCTCCTGGCGACGGGCCATGTCCAGTATATTTATGGGAGGACCGACTTGACGTTGAAAACCTTCGTACGGTGAGCGATGACCTCTTAAGCCTAGCATATCAAAACTCACTCCAACTGATAAAATACAATTTCAGTTTGATGTTCTCTCACTAGAACATAAATATTCACAATGCAGTCTACCATATGTCCAAGCCAGAATATAAAAAGAAGCACACCGTACCTTAAAACAACGTAGTTTTTACCCAAAAAAGTTAGTCCAACATAGCGCGAAATCTATTTTTTGCCAAGCAAAAGCTCTCCACTGTTGTCTACTGGCACGCTTAGCTGAAATAATTTGTAGGAAATAAGCACAAAATTTACTACCTCCGGGACTGTGACGCTAAATTTATTGTACGCAGCGATTCTAGAATTTAAAGCAGAATGGCAACCCTCTGCGGAAGTTTTTGAACCCTACGTGACGATTTAGAGGACTGGTGCCATGTATTCGTGTTGTCTTGTTAATCAGAAAAGGTAAGGTAGGTATACACGTTCGAGGCTTCACATTAAATATGCGTGTTTGGTGTTTTTCCGTTTAGAAACATTACAGTTTAAATTTCCTACGAAAAACAATACGAGTACTTTTTGTATGTCCTTACATGACGTAGTACGTCCACTAAAGAAGAAAATGCCGTAGGTGCAGTAGAATGTGGGGTAAATTCTTTTGCCGGCACCATTTATCAGTTCAAATCATACTTCTGAAAGCAAATGCTATAATATGTTTACCTAAAATATTTTAACGGTAACCTTGATTCCTCGCGGATCCCATCATCAGTACTAAGTTAAAATAAAACCGGAGAAGTGCGAGTTGGAGTCGCCCATCGAGGGTTCCGTAGGTATGTATGTAGGAACATAATAATAATTATTAATTAGCTGATATGATTTAGTAAAAGTTTTAAATATGCACAAAGAAATCCGGTCACCCATCTCAATTATAACCGCGCGTAAAAAGTACGATTTAATTTCAACCCTTTACACGTTCTCGAGATAAAGACGGACAACAAAGTGATCTTATAAATGTTCCGTTATTTAGTGTTTAGTATTAATTATTTATTATACTACCATTATAAGAGTATAAACGGGACCATATTACAGACTCCACTGTCCGTCTGTCTGTCTGTCTCCAGGCTGTATCTCATAAGCCGTGATAGCTAGACAGTTGAAATTTACGCAGATGAAGTTGCCGCTATAATAATAAAATAAAATAAATATTTAAGGGGGACTCCCATACAACAAACGTAGTTTTTTTGTAATTTTTTGCTTGATATTAAAAACGACAACAGCTTGAAATATTTACAAAATATTTAGTTGTATGTTCATTTTAAATATAATTAATTACGTTAAAATACATAAATAATAATTTTAAAAATAATCGACGTACCTAGCTCACAAAGCAAGCCAGGACACGTAAGCCGTATGCCCCAACAAATATGGGCAAAAACTACCACTGATTGGGTTCCCCAACAAAGACGACCACGTGGTAGACCCAGGCGACGATGGCCAGATGAGCTTGACTCCTTTAGTATAGACTGGCTCAAGCTCAAGATCCCCAACCTAACTTTTGCGGCTGGGCGCCTTCTGCGCTCGCCATAGTCCGGTAACGTTGTCATGGCCATCTGCGGTCAACAACATATATTGTCATTTCGAAAAAAAAAAAAAAAAAAAAAAAAACAGGTATAAGTCGAAGGAGGGAAGGGAAGCCTTTGCCCTGCAGTGGGACACATCATGCTTATAAATATGCCATACAACAAACATGATTTTTTTGCCGTTTATGCTCGATGGTAGATGGTGGTAAAAAGGGATCTAATTAAAAGTGTCATCATCATCATCATTTCAGCCGTAAGACGTCCATTACTGAACACAGGCCTCCTTCATGGATCTTCATTAGGGGTAGTTGCCATACTCACCACGCTTGGCAGGCGGGTTGGCGAGCGCAGTACGGGATGTTGATACACGAAAAGACGCTGCTGCCCATCTTCCGGAGGTATCCCTTAGCAGGCTCTCACTGCTTCCACGGGCATGAGAAGGGGGATAACATTCTACTGCTGGTACCCCACGGCATATCATAAACGAAGGAGTTCTGAGGTAACAAAGATTAAAAATAAAACCGACAACTTTAAAACTTCCTTCTTTTTTTTTGAAGTTGGTTTACAAATAGAAAACCTTATATCAGGTTTAATTAAAGTACCTAGTAAGGAAAACAAGTTTAAAACTTTAAAACATAGTTTCCTAATTTAAACTACCTATTATACTAAAAGGGCTGCCTTTTAGTAGTAGTTTGGCTCACCTTCGGGGAATGACTAGCGTTTCACGCAGCCGACAAACCCAGACCGAGCCGTGCTATAAAACAAATTGCTGTTTTTGCACGCCCCTTTCACATCAAGCAATTTAACCCTTCCTTATGGTAGCTTTATATAGAATCATTGTTTGTAGAAGCGATACTTGCAATTACAAGTCTTTCCGCGATGCATTGCAATAATTATTTTCGGTACACTTAGTCGCAATTAAGCTATAAGAAACATTCATTAAAACTATTATTACAATCCTAATTTACTTACACCATTGTTTTACGCGTGGTACACGTTGTTGAAGTAATTTCTTGTAATTTCCATCCTGTATGAGTGTTACAAGATTTTAGTAGTACAAGGATGGAAACCCTTCCACGTTATCACGCGTAAAGAAATAAAATGGCCGACTGCGGGCCAAAGTTTTAAAAAAGCATTTAAAATTGTTATTTATTATAGATTTAGTTTATTGTCTACATAGTTACTATTACAAACTATTGTTTAAATTTATTATTTGTATCTAAAATAATTACTGAATATTTTTTTATATTTATTAAAAAAAAATATTTAAGTCAATCATAATGGTTTCACAATTATACTTCATTCATCATACGGCCTTTGCGTCTCTTTCAGGCGATTTAAAAAGTGTCTGTTTGGGACAAACTTTTTTAATGGCTATTTAAACCAATAGAAGAGTGGACAGCAGGTCCACGTCAACAATTAGAACAGATGCGCGATTCGGTGGTTGGATCTGACATGCCTCTTAGCTCTTTTGTCTGATCTGCTAACTAAGTAAACCAGGCCTGGTCATAGTACTTCTTGTCATCGCGCAAGCACACACTTACACGTTCCATAATACGAGCTTTGCCTAGTTCAAGAACTATGTAATGCTGTGTCTGTTTAGAAACGCGCGCGCTTGGAAGCAAAATTGCCGCGCGTCACTCAAAGCCTGATGTTAATTTACCTGAGAGGGACTGAACACGTTGGACTCCTATTTTTAACGTTTATATAACGTGAGTTTCACAAAACAATGAGCAACTTAAGTGTAACGTTGAACTACAAAACCAAAACATGCACGTGCTATTCCTTTCAGGTTTCGTTAAGTTTTCTAATATGTGGAAGGGTCGTTTTGTCAACATAAAGTAGTTATTTGTAAACCTTCGCGAGCTGTATACATAGTTCAAACTGTTTATCGGGAGGATTCTATTCTCGACTCGCAACGTGCTGGGACCTGCTGTCTATAACCGACTACCGGAGTATGTCTTCAACACACCCAGCCTGAATAGCTTTCAAAAGAAACACAAGCATTGGTTGATCGAGAAGGCGTACTATAAGGTCCGGGATTTCCTGGACAAAACATGATGATGCTACATTTTTCGGCAAATTCAATTAATTTTAAATAATTTTGTATTATTTTATTTTCTTTAAGTATCTGATATGTGATATTATATATTTATTCAAAATATTGATATTAATAATCTATAATTTTATAAATCGTTTTAATTTTTGACCTGTAAATTGTTTACTAATAAAATTACTATCTCACTATCTAGCAACCCTAGCTCCAAGTAGGCTATTTTTGGTCACGGGAAACCTGATGACCTGGAGCAAAAAATTCCGTGATAGCATATGTCTATATTTTAAGGTTGACCCGCTATAAACTTCTGTATGGTAATATAAATATGTTTAAAAAAAATGCATTATTTGTTAAAGTGTTTTTAGAAACATAGTATCAATCCTTATTTAAATAATTATGTTACAATAAGAATTGCCTTTTTAAAACAGAATTGCCTTTTACAACATTTGAATTCAAGGAATTTCTTAGAAGATACGATTATCACACTATTACCGCGCGCGCATTTGACTATAATGCATAGATTACAGATAAGTGCCTACGACCCACGACTCTTTTATATGACCCAGACAAAGTTGCGCAAGACAGTTAGTAACAAAATCACGCGATAAAATCCTGTTTAACAGTTTAAAAACCATACAGTTGGTAAAGTTCTATTCTATGCAGAATACATTTCACGCCGGTTATTCTCAAGGTACAATTTGGTTTGACAACTGTGAACAATAAAGTGGATTGTGGCTTGTCGCCTTATTGCTCCAACCCCGATTCGCCTTTCAAAATGTCTAACACTAAAATTATGAAGGTTACGGAAACGAGAACTGCCAGGAAACTCTTCACCACTTGTCATGTTGCATTTAATACGAAACTAGTTGTTTGCGTCAAATAAGAAAGAGAGAGAGAGAGTGGGTCCTAGGAACCTGTAATTAAAATGCGCGCGCGGTAAAACTGTGATATCTTCTGAGATATTACTTTGATTCAAGCGGTGTATAAGTCAATTATACAGGATTTATTTATAAGCCGTGTTGGCCGAGTGGCATGTACCCCCGACTTTCAATCTGAAGGTCGTGGGTTCGATACCAGCCGTGCACCAATGGATTGTTCTTCCTTGAAAAATATATGTGCACACTAAACACGTGCTTTAACGGTGAAGGTAACATCGTGAGGAATCCCGCGGCTTAGTTAACTTCAGACGTATTGACCTGTTCTTTTTTCTAATAGTTGACTAAGCTGAAAGGATGGTAAAGGTGTTGGGCAAGCCTTATCCATCTAACAATGTCCCAGGCACTGCAGCGTCCCGTACAGCATGATTACCAGTGGCTGATACGTATAAATCATCTATACCTAATAGACGCAAAGACCTTAATTTATAACATGTGATGGTAAGAATTACCCTCTTTCCTAAGCTGAATAGGGGTGATTCTGACCATCAGAGAACAAGGAACAACTTTTGTTCTACGTCTTTTCAGGATTCAGTGATTTGCATTCAAGAAAATACTACGAAAGTTTTAACTTTAACAGCTGATTATACTATAATGACAACCTGATTATTGTCAAGGTTATTGAACTCCGCGAAGAGTTGCCGAATTTGGATTGACCAAATATGGCCAATTTTGACCATAGAATAATTTTTACATAGTACCAACTAGTATGATTGTAAATAAAAATAGTAATAAAAATGTTGATAAAAAACGAATTCCCGATTTTTGTCCTTCCAAAACTACCTACTTGTTTGTTCAGCCCTTGGGGCTTAAAACCCCCTCTCGGATAGTACACATGTTATGATACACCCCTGTAGGTATATAAATTTTAACACTTATGATGAATAGCGTAATTATTTTGCATAAGGATTTATACACTGTCAGGGGGCGAAGCCCCCTCATATGCATAGCGTTGTCTATCTGTCTGTCTGTCTGTCTGTCCGCCTGTCTGTCTGTCTGTATGTCCGCCCGTCTGTCTGTGTATTTGACGATTACAACCGAACGCGTTGACCGATTTACATGAAACCTTTTTGGTTAGCGCCGTCTTAATTAGAGAGGGTGACTGATTGATTTTGGTGACGCTAGGGTCACAGGTATCGGAGTTATTGTGACCTTAAAAGGTCACCAAAAAAAATTATATTCTGAAAACGTCCAAAAACCCAAAAATGCAATTTTTGATCTTTTGAGGACTTCGCCCCCTTTTCTGGTACCCCTGTACCAATGCTTGTTGATTATACCACCATCGCAAGTAATCTCACTATCTCACTAATACTATAAATCCGAAAGTTTGTTCGTATAGATGTATGGAGGTCTGTTACCTCTTCACGCATAAACTAGCGTACGTATCGAGCTGAAATTTTGCAAACGTATTGATGTTGACTAGGATAACCACATTTAGCAATGGTAAAAAAAAATACATTTAGCAATGATCCTTCTATTAGATATCGTGATGCTTTATAACCTATGCCGTGTTGGCCGAGTGGTATGTACCCCTGACTTTCAATCCGAAGGTCATGGGTTCGATAACGGCAGAGCACCAATGGATTTTTCTTTCTTGAAAATGTATGTGCACACTTAACACGTGCTTTAACGGTGAAGGAAACATCGTGAGGAAACCCGCGGCTTAGTTATCTTCAGATGTATTGACCTGTTCTTTCCTCTGATTAATAGCTGACTAAGCTGAGAGGATGGTATAGAGGTAAGTGCTGGGCAAGCCTAATCCATCTAACAATGTCCCAGGCACTGCAGCGTCCCGTACAGCATGATTACCAGTTGCTGACGCTGTATAAATCATCTATAATAGATGAAAAGTTCTATAATCTATAAAGCCTTTCTCGATAATTTGGCTATCTAACACCGAAATCATTTATAAATTCGGTCAAATAGTTCCTTAGATAAGCGCATTCAACCAAACAAACAAACTCTTCAGCTTCATAATATTAGTATAGATGTTGCACCACCTATATTATTAATTTCCAGGCTTGGAGTTACGTTAAGATAGCTTAACTCGATGAAGTGTGGAGATGGAAATTAAAGCTTACTCAGAAAGTTTCAGCAGCATAAAATTTGTAAATAGCATTTATATAGTGTCAGACATTTCAGAGCTGGAGTATTATGAATGCTTGCCGTAGACGGGCCACTAGGTTCTACTAAAACGCTGCTTACAGCTGCAGCCGAGCCCCCAAGAGAGATGTTTTGTTTAGATTTACCTAAGTTAGACATAATTATTATCACAGATTGTTGGAGAAGCCACTGGCTCCTGAAACACAGTTATTAACTATTTTGGGAGCCTATGGATTCATTAATAATTGTAACACCCTACTTTATTTCCTATCAGTAACATTTTATTTATTAAATATAATATACATAAATATTAATATATATATGCATATCTATATGATATTTATTGATTATGATTATAATTTTATTTGTATTAGTAGATAAATTATTTGATTATATAATTTAATTTTGTATGTACTATAGTCGCTAAATAGGTTATTCACTATGCTTATATATTTATTAAGTGCATAACTTTAAATATTTATGATGACACCGTGTTTTTTTCATTCTTGTTGGTTAAGTCCATCCTAAGGTTGGTTATAAGAGATCGCTAATAGTGATAAGGCCGCCCATTGTACTTCTACTTTTAATTTTATAATTTTTTGTCTTTGTTATATTATGTCATGTGTTAGTATTAAGTACGATAAAGAGTTATCTATCTATGTATCTATGTCAATAAAACATTTTTTACTTTTATTTTTTTTACTTTTTAATAATTTTGTTTTATCGTTAATAAATCTATAATAAATTAACATTTTTTACACATCATCATCAGCGTTATCGTTATATTCAGTTTGCATTCATGACTTGCCTGGTGGATAACACCTTGACGAGCTCACTAGGAAGGTGGTGTGTAAAACATCCTCTGAAAAGTTTTATTCCTTCACACAATAACTTTTTCCGCTGAAGCTGCACTATTTTGCTTTTGTATTTTCTTCGTACTTGCTTTGTGTTACTCGTTATCGTTTTTTAACATCAAATTACTTTCACACACAAAATAGTCAAAGTCAAAGTTCATTTCTTGCTTAGATACATGTTACAATAGGAAGTTAATTTAAATTTTAGAACAAATATATTTTACCCATCAGTTGATAGACATACAATTCATTAAAGAGATCTGCAATTCACATTTGGCATAAGAAAAAAAATAGAATCACAGAAACAAGCCCAAATAGGAAAATGTCAGTTTCATTAAATAAAAAATAATATGTATATAATAATAATAAAATAAAAATAAAACATGCTATTAACATACAGATTATTTCAAAATATAGATAGAATTCATGTCAAAAAAGCTAAAACAAAATAAAATTAAATAAAAGTAATTAATATTATTGTCTCGTCATCTCTTTCAACGACATCAGACTGCCGACAAAACAAGTCAGGATTGTTTTTCACCAGCATCGCCGTTTCCAAAATATACAACGAGGTAATCGTTAGGATGTTCATCATCATTCATCATCATTATGATGAGATAAATTGATATAATCCTTAGTGTTGGATGGTTAACGTCAAAC
Organism: Pasiphila rectangulata; assembly: GCA_963082625.1. Taxonomy (NCBI): domain Eukaryota; kingdom Metazoa; phylum Arthropoda; class Insecta; order Lepidoptera; family Geometridae; genus Pasiphila; species Pasiphila rectangulata. The sequence goes on from OY720244.1 coordinate 15,234,565, forward strand.
GGTGGAGTAGTAACCCACGTTTAGTTATTCCACGTTTGTATGGAAAGATGGGCGACTCGTTCATCCTTAACAGGTAGATTTAGATTTTGAGTGTGACGGATTTTCTAACACTTGTTTTTTTATTTTAATTTTAAAATGTTATTATGCTGTAATTTGTTTCTAATCTTTATTTTTTAAATGTTTTTGTTTTGTATAATGGTTTTATTGTTTGTTGATCTACCGTCCGTCTATTCAATCTTTGCCTTTTCTGTCTTCTTCTCTCCTTTCCATCTGTGGTCGTGAAATCAACCGGAGCCCCATGTTTTATTATTTTTTCTGTATAACTATTTTTGTTTTCTTTGTTTATATTTATACATATACATGTGGTTTTATTGTATTGTATTGTGATTTGTGCGTGTGGTAAATAAATGTTTTCTTTCTTTTTTAATTTCACTATTATGACGAAATATGACCCGGACTTGTAATTTTTTTGTCCCGTTTAGTTTAGACTACTAATGCTAATGCTAGATGCTGGCAGTAGAGTGTTGCCCATCCTCTCTTGCCCGTGAATGTAGTAAAAATTTAGGCCTTAGGGGGCTGTTGCCAACTCAGCACAGGCGGGTTGGCGAACGCAGTACGGGATGTTGTACGAAAAAACGCTACTGCCCATCTTCCGAAGGTAGCTTTTGGCAGATTCTTACTGCATCCACGAGCAAGAGAGGGGCAACATTCTACTACCTGCCACCCCACACCCCGATGAAAAATATGTTCTTTACAAACGAACTAATCCATTGAAGAGGTCGGGCTGCAATGCACTGTCACGCGGCGACTTTAGTGCAAGAGTTGAAGGCTACGAAGGTTGCCGGTCTGTCGCCCGTCCACTTCGTCGCTAAGCTAAATAATACACAGGAACTAGTGTACTCCCATTAGCACGAAATACAGCGAGAATAGTTTTCAAAGGAAGTTTGCCGGTTTTAATAAATGACTCGCATTCTGCTTTGCTAGTTTTGTAGTTCTTATGCATTTACTTTTAGAGGCAAATTTTTGAAAGTATAATGTTAACCACCCGTAAACTAAATAGGAGGCCCACTCCGACGTTTATTTATTCATATCTATTTATGTTGAGTATTTTTAACCGACTTCAAAAAAGGAAGAGGTTCTCAAGTGTTCTGTGTTTTTCTATATTTGTTAGGTGCCTCAGAACCCGTCGGTTAAGAACCGATTTTTAAAATTCTTATTGAGTTTCGAACTCAATTAGTACTTTCAATTAGAACTCATTTTTTCAACTCAGTTTTGAGCATTTTAATTCCGGGCCGCTTTTAAAAAGCTATAAATAAAATTACATAAGTACTAGTTTGATTACCGCGTCCTAAAAATGGATAAACGATCATGTCTCACTTATTTAAAAAACGCATCTGAAAGTTTAATTTCATTACAATTATTAATTTTTTTTCATTCTTCATGCACCCTGTAATGAGAACCAAGTTTTCAAAAAAATGGGATCAATCTGAAACCCTAAAATAATTTTCCAAATCAACGATTGAGTTCTAATGTAACAAAGATTTAAAAAAGTTCATTATACAGAAGAAGTGAAAACCTCTTTGAACTTTGAAATCGGTTAAAAACAATACTCATTCAAACTCGTTTATTGTGAGTGGTAAATAGATTTAAATCGTTTCAAGTTTTTGTGTGTAAATCGTTTTCAATGTACTTTGTCGTCGCAATTGCTCTGATAATTACGTTGGGTTCATTCGATCGCTAAGTTAATGCCTACCGAATTACATTGTTTCCAATTGATTGGATCTGATTACAGTATATTTCAAAGGGCTTCGCGGAAACTGTAACTAAGGAAGTATTTTGAAGCTATAAGCTCATAATTGACTTGAAGACAATTATAGCAATTATAGTCTTATTATAGACAGCTTCACGCGACTATGCTTGTGACTATCCTTCTAGAATTTTGGTTACCTAAGTTACTTCTTATAATAAACAATTACTCGTATCTATGTGCCAGTGAAAGTTCCGTCAATATCAGTGTAGCCTATTAGAAATTAGCGTGAACAAACAGACAGACTGCTGGACAAAGGCCTCCCACATTAATCAGTATGAACTGATCATGACGGTTAGTTGTCATACTCGCCACGCTTGGCAGGCGGGTTGGCGAGCGCAGTATAATTATATAACTTAGTTGATACACAAACAGACGCTGTTGCCTGTCTTCTGGAGTTATCCCTTGGCAGACTTTTAATTTTATTCATCCACTGAAAAGAGAGGAGGGGCAACATTCTACTGTCAGCACCCCACGGGGTTGATCATGATTCGTACTTGGACATCCATGATTGAAGCCAAATGTCTAGCAGTGGACGCTACGGCTGAAACGATGATAATGATATTTTATAACGGTTACCCTTACTGCACGGTTACCCTTACTGCCCCATCTCAATTTTTTTTGCAGCGTAGAGCATGGTTGATCATTGATTATGTAATCGCCTCAGGGATGTGCCTTTAGGGGCAAGATGCGAGTCTGGACAGGTCTTAAAGAGGAAACAGAGCCCGTCATCGAGGTAGGCCATCGAGGATGGTTTTGGTGGATCGTTTCCAGACAACCTCACATAACCTATTGCATCCTAAATACAGTACGGTATCTAAAAGAAGATTTCCATCCTCGTCAACAAAAAAATTGTTTGTTATTGAAATCCTATGCAATCACACAGCGTAACTACTACCTTGAACAAGCATTTTTTTTTGTTAATAAATAATGCTGGACAAATCACACAGAATCATCTAGCCCCAAGCTAAGCAAAGCTTGTGTTATGGGTACTAGATGACTGATATACTTAATACATTATACTACATAGATAGATATTTTTATTATATATAGAAAAACACCCAGAACACCCTGAACAAATATCTGCAGATCGTACAGACATTTGTCCCGAGGCGGGAATCGAACCCGCAACCCCTTGAGTCGCAGGCGGACCTTCGCCCGCTGCGCCACAGAGCTCGTCAAGCATTGGTACAGGGGTACCAGAAAAGGCGGCGAAGGCCTCAAAAGGTCACCAAAGTTTTTATGGACGTTTTCGGCCATTTGAAGACTTTTATTTTTTTGGTGACCTTTTGAGGTCACAATAACTCCGGTCCCTATAACCCTAGGGTCACCATAATCAATCAGTCACCTTCTCTTATTAAGACGGTGCTAACAAAAAAGGTTTTATGTAAATCTGTCAACGCGTTCGGTTGTAATAGTCAAATACACAGACAGACAGACAGACAGCGCTATGCATATTAGGGGGCTATGCCCGCTAATACCATTTATGTTCTCACTACACAGTGGTTTATGAGACAATAGTATGCCACAGCGGCTATATGTCTATGTAATTTTAGCGAGAAGGAACTGGCAGAAGACGACCTCATTAGATGTTCGTTACAGGATTGTAAGATATTGTACAGCTGTTCATTAGTACGAAGAAGAGAGTAATGGGGTGTTTAAGCTTGGAATTATTTATACTTCTTTCATCATCTCAGCCGTAAAAAGGTCCAATGCTGAACACAGGTCTCTCTCATGGATCTCCATGTGGGGTAGTTGAGAAAGAAAGAAAGAGAGGAGGGGCCACATGCTACTGCCGGCGCCCTACAGCACTCCACGACGGTTTTGGAGATGGCGGTAAAACTTATTTTAGAATAATTGTATGAGTTAAAAGTGCCATAAATGTAAAAATAATAAGTTAATGTTTAAATGCTTGACTTTTTGGTGAAAATCCACTAACCACTATGTATGCTTATTAGGTACATTTGAGTTTCTAATGAATCCCATCATCAGAACTGGGTTTTGAAATCAGGAAACATTCTAAGTTAAACAAAAACCCCAACCCATATAGATGTTAAGGGCTAATTTATTAAATTATTTAAAGAGTATACATTTGTTGGCTCGTTTGTAGGAAGCTCTACATATTTCTACAAAATAAAACGCTATCAAAACAACTACCTTACGCCTCACGTCGTATGTATTTTATTAGTATGCTTATCGTTTTTATTAAAAATAGCTCTGATTTCTGAACGTATCGTTGCAATGAATTTTAGTTTGCGCTATGTTATACTAGTATTCCGATTTGTTTGGTCTCAGATGTTAGATAAAGCAGAAATGGTAGATTTTCCTGATACACCATCTACGGTGATGGATATCACTCCACGAGCTCAAACAGGTAAGCGAAAATCTATATATATTCTAATACTAAGCAATATACTAATATTATAAAGAGATTTGTATTTTGTATCATCATTTCAGCCGTAAAACGTCCACTACTGAACACACGCCTCCCTCATGGATCTCCATGAGGGGTAGGTTGCCATACTCACCACGCTTGGCAGGCGGGTTGGCGAGCGCAGTACGGGATTTTGATACACGGAAAGACGCTGCTGCCCATCTTCCGGAGGGAACCCTTAGCAGGCTCTTACTGCATCCACGGGCATGAGAGGAGGGATAACATTCCCACGGGAACGGGAACTACGCGAGTGAAAACTCGGAGTTGGGCTAGAATCTTACAATATTATATAGAGGACAGATTTGTATTTAGTCTGTTGTGTGTTGTATGTTTGTAACGGATAAACTCTAAAACTACTTAACCGATTAACAAAATTCTTTCACCATTAGAATCCTTTATTATCCCTGAGTAAATTAGGCTTTATTCTTTAGGGTTAGATAAGTGAAACTACGGAGTGCGGCTAGTTTTTTTTATACAGGTTTGTGTGAGAAAAAAACTGGCCCTTTACATTTATTTGACGGCGATAAATACAGCGTCGCAGTAGAAGGTTGCCTCTCCTCTCTTACCTATGAGAAAGAATATACCAAGGGATACGTCCAGTAGCGGCAGCATCTTATTTCTGTGTATCAACGTCCCGTACTGCGCTCGCCGACCCGCGTGCCAAGCGGGGCGAGTAGGACAAAAACCCCCTTATGACCAGAACTTGGAAATCTATGAGGGAGACCTAGGTATAGGAGTGGACGTTCTACGGCTAAATGATGAAACGATGATTACTTCAGTGCCTGGGAACTAGTTTTTTTAGGTGAACTAGGCTGGTTCGTAAATCATCCTATGAGCTTGTGGGCTTTCGTCAGAGGACAAAACATCAAATATTTCTATTGAAATTCTATTGAATTTCTATTGAATTTCTATTGAAATATCGTATTCGTCTGAAACTGACTACAGCAGGGCTAGCATGGCCGGAGATATTTTATCCACAGTGAGAGGACAAAATACTATTCCCCTCTGTCAATTTTGTCCACCCTCCGATCATGGCGACATGAGTGGATAAACTATTAACGGTGGACAAACCAGGAGAAACGCTTGTCTCCGAAATTATAGGCGGAGGGTGAGTATCCACGTCTAATATCAAAAAGTGATATAACTCTCATTCCCCCTGTTGTCGTGCTTTGGCAGGTGGATAAAATAATTTTATCCCTTGTCAGTGGAAATAACCGGTGGACAAAAGTTTTATCCCCAGCCCATGCTAGCAGAGTATTTGGTTTTGTTACATCATTTTTTATACCATAATAATTCATTGTTGTATGTTCGCTTTAACGGTGAAGGAAAACATCGTGAGGAAGCCTGAAGTTTATCAGCGTTAAACGTTCTTCCCTCTCACTAATAGCCGACTTAGAGGCCGTCTCCACGAGAGAGGGAATCGCGGCGAGTCTGCGCTATAGAAATACGTGGCATGACGATAACATCGTCGTATAGGTGCTGGGTAAGCCTAATACATTGTACAATGTCCTAGGCATATCAGCGACCCGTACATCATACAGACCAGTTGCATGCTGTCGCTACATAAATCATTTATAATAGATGTAAAGGCTTCTTTTTGGCTTTGCCTAGTGTAAGGGTTGTTGGAAATGTCAACAATGTTGAATATCTCTCTCTACATAATCTGTATTTCTTTAATTATTTAGTTTAGTTCCTAATTCGTAGCATATCATATCATTAGTTTTATCCCGTACAATATTATGTTCTTTAGATGATCCCGATTACCAAGAAGATGGAATGGACCTACGAGGAGACCATACCTATGTGGCGTTGTTGGAGTAAGTTCAGCAATGGACTCCAAAGTAAACTAGACAAGCTATTACAACCTGCAATGCTGCGGTGATCACTTTCACTAAGCACGTGACCAACGCTGCATTGCATTGCTGCTGTATTGCTCTGTGAAATAGAGTTGTCAGGTTTTATATGCCCGTAATTTCACCGGCCCCCTTAACCACCGGTGCCCTTCAAACCGGAACACAGCAATGCAGAGATTGAGCTTGGCGGCAGAAATAGATATAGTGGACTTCCCCAGATGAGCGAATAACAAAATATTCTACTACTACTTAAAATCTACTTATCGACTTTCACATTTGTCATTCTACTTCTGTAATCTAGTTGGCTTATTTAAACATATTGCGGGATGCGCAAGCTCTTTGACTACTCACGGACAGGCATGTTTATTCCACAAGAATTTGTGGTGCTTCGAAACCTTAACCCACCATTATTTATACATATGTAAAAATAAAATAAAACGATAGGGGAATGGCCGAAGTGGAAAACGTAAGTTGTTGAGACTGGTGGAGAGGTGGGTCAATGACAAAGTGCACGTCGCGGGCATCTGGCACAGGACCGTTGTAGATAACACCAACATAGGAAGGCCTATACCTAGCTGTGGGCAGTGAGTGATATTGATGATGAAGCGATATTTTTGACGAACTCCGAGGCATATTTGGTTTAATAGCCGGCTAAGACGCAGGTGGTTACGGGTTCGATCCCCGACACAGGGGAAAAAATGTTCGCTTTATCTGTGAAATTCATCTCCGGTCTAGTTGGTTTTCCATGTATGATAAATTTGTATTTACAAACAAATATATTTAAGTATTCTATCAACCATCTAGTACCCATAACACAACTCCGCTTACTTTAGGGCTAGACGATATTACATGAAATGTCTAGCATTTTTTTTCTGTTGCAGCATTGTTTTCACCGATAGTTCAAAGAAAACCTGTACAGGCACGATAATACATGACTACGTTGTTTTAACTACAGCACACTGTTTGTACGTATATTCCTATAATTCCTTAGCTAGATTAAAAAAGTATTCTTGCTTTCAACGAGAGAAGCGGACTATTTTCTTTTGTAATTGGCAAATACTTGACTGTCAACTACTCTGTCCTAAGTTTATCATGCACTGAGTACCTGTTTATCATTAAATATTATAAAACTAAGTCCTCCGCCGCGTCTGTATGTCTGTTCGCGCAAAACTCATAATACTTGACGAGCTCTGTGGCGCAGCGGGCGAAGGTCCGCCTGCGACGCAAGGGGTTGCGGGTTCGATTCCCGCCTCGGGACAAATGTGTTTACGATCTGCAGATATTTATTTGTTCAGGGTGTTCTGGGTATTTTTCTATATATAATAAAAATATCTATCTATGTAATATAATGTATTAAGTATATCAGTCATCTGGTACCCATAACACAAGCTCTGCTTAGCTTGGGGCTAGATGATGCTGTGTGATTTGTCCAGCATTATTTATTTATATTTTATTTACTTAACTGATTTTCATGCGGTTATCACTAATTACTACAGTATAACCAGATTTAGAGCAAGTTCGCTGAACTATGATGATGATAGTTGAACATGCTGGAAAATTTATTGCTGGTTGAGAGTTGTTTTGGGGTGCGCCGTGTGCGGGAACTAAAATGGTTTTAGTTAAGTGTAGGTGATGTTTGTAATACTTAATTGTTCCTCGTAAAAAGGTCTACAGTAAAGTCAGCGACAGCATATGTCTAGCTTTTATGGTTCAAAATCAAATCAAACCAAATCATTAATTTATTAAAACCTTTACAACATATTACATATTTACCGCAATTATCAAGACCTTACCTTCATATACTCGGCTAACTCCCTCGGCTGTCACGGCGTAGTGGACGCGCGAAACGTAGAGTTGTGTGGCCGGTATCTCAGCACGTAGGCAGGACATAATTATCCTGTAGAGTCGGAGCGGCAGTGCCGCACTGATTGTGACAAGTGGTTCTTCTCTTCTACGAGAACAAAGCCATCCTTGTCGCATCGGCCTTTCTCAGGATTCGGAGGCAAAGTAGGCTCGCGGCGCTTCTGCTTGAAGACCTTTGTAGGTTGTCGCCCAGGCCTCTCTTGAGTGGCGGCGACAGTTGCATAGTCACGTGTCAGGCTTGAGGTGACACGTGTTACGTCCGGGGATGGATTGTGAGCGGCGGCAGCGACGACAACGAGGCGCGCAGGCGCGGGTTCGGATGTGCACGGCGGCTCGCGGTGACTCCGCCGGCAATTCCGACGGCGACGTAATAAAAACACACAACGACATAAAACTTAAAGCTGACGCGTTTAACTGACCGCCTCGCCGAACGTTGACGTTGGACGCCTCAGGTGACCTAAATGTTTAACTCATAGTAACCATATTTCCTAATTTTTTTTTAATAAAAAAATATGCATCATTGCGAAAACGTTTAAAAAACATTGTATGAATATATATTCAAATTACATCATAACAACATTGAACATCGTAAGCAGTTCATATAAAACATATTTGCCCTTTAAACCATATAATTTTAATCAATACCTTACGAGTTATAGCGAAATTAAAACTCTCACACGCCAATATAATTACAGCGGGCGTACGTCTCCTCCTAAACGGCTGGACCGATACAATTGAACCCGGTAGATGGCGCTGCTGTTAGCATGTCTCCAAATCAGCGGGCAGGACGACATCTATCGGGTCTGCTAGTAACTAATAAAATAAACTAGGTACTCAACTTTTCGTAGAACATTCTGCTAGTAAATTTAATAAAAATTGTTGATCATAAAAATCGTCCAGAATTATAATAATTCAAGTCAGAATAAAAATAGTTTAGTTTATTTGTATACAATTATTTTAAGAAATCTACTGTGAAATATCTACAAATATTACATTAAAAAAACACATTCAATCGTTGATAAGAATAAGAATAAGAATAAGAAAAAACATAATGTGAGTATCAAATTCTATCACATTTGAAGATTTCCTTTTATTCAGTTAATGATGTAGAAATTCACTACAGAAATTCTGTTGTACGACGCAAAACAAGATTTTTGTAATGAATAAAAGAAAGTCTGTAAATCTAATAGAATTTGATACATAAATTATTTTACGATCCTATTCGATGATTACCAAAAGTAAGCTTTATTTAGTATCAAACATAAGATAAGATAAGAAAATTATTTATTGCACAAAAACATGTACATAGGCGAACTTAATGCTATTTAGCATTTTCTTCCAGCTAACCTTTGTGTAGTGCAGAGTTTCGTGGTGGTGCGAAAAATAAATATGATTTTGAGTAGGTAATTTACAAATAAAAATTAACATAAAGATACATATATAATAAGACAAACAGCATAATAAAAGAAATATCCAAATAATAATACATATAATTTGGTACTGACGATTTGTGGGTACTAAACTAAGTTTACTTTTGATAATTAGAATCGTAAAATGTTTAACTAAAAGTATTTTTATGAAATGGACCCTAGTCCAGATAGTAAAAAGGAATTAGGGTTAATTAAATGAACGATGGACAGCAAGCCTGACCTCAAGCCATCCAATTTACTCTTACTTGTAAACGTACTCGTAAACCTTCAAGTAAAAACTGAATTTCTTGAAATTACACATGAGAATTTACAACTACGTGTAACTTCAAATTAGAGTTTCCACGGTAGCGCAGACTTTTGTCAAGGAGTTAAGAACCTGATACAGCTAGTTTAGTATTATTAAACCCCGACAAAAAAGGGAGTGTTATAAGTTTGACTGATTCGTGCGTTTGTTGTCTGTTTGTGTGTCTGTCTGTGTCTATATGTGGCATCGTAGCTCATAAACGAGTCACTTTCGACACTATATATTTATTACTTCCGCGGTTTTACCCGCAGAGTTCCCGTTCCCGTTGGAATACGGGCATAAAAAATAGCCTATGTTACTTAGCGATAATGTATCATTGCAATGGTGAATTTTTTTAAAAATCGATCGAGTTGATCTGCGCCTTATCCATGCATACAAACAAACAAACAATCAACTATTTCCTATTAAAATTTATTATTAGTGAAGATTACCTACTCAATAAACTTCCATATGTAGAGCACTGTGAGCTCGCAATAGCAACAATAATATCATTGTTGGATACAAAAGTCTTCCGGGACTAGTACGCATGCTGTACGAAATGTTTTAGTGCCTGTGGCATTATAAAATGGATTAGTATTGTCCAGCATTTTTTTTCGCCTTGCCAAGGAGAAAATCTGTAACGAGATAACATCATCATCATTTTAGCTATAAAACGTCAACTACTGAACACAGGCCTCCCTCATGGATCTCCATGAGGGGTACTCACCACGCTCGGCAGGCGGGTTTGCGAGCGCAATACGGGATGTTGATACACGGAAAGACGCTGCTGCCCATCTTTCGGAGGTATCACTTAGCAGGCTCTTACAGCATGAAAGGAGCAGTAACATGAAAACCAGCGTAGCGTCTGAGCCTGGCCAGGTGCTACACAATGCTGAGTTGGGGACCCATTTACCCGCGCTACATCCTTTTCTTCCTGTCCGTATTTTAATGTTTATCGAGTTTTATTTGTGTTTTGTGTTCTTTGTTTGTTTGTTTATATGTGTAATTTTCATTTTTTATTTTCTTTGTGGTTATTATTGTACTGTGCGTGTGGTAAATAAATGATTTTCTTCTTCTTCTTCTTCTTCTAACATTCTTTTGCCGGCACCCCACGGCTAACATACTTGTTACAGTTTATATAACCATTTGTATAATCACTAATTGAATATTAAAGTTATTAGGTAAAGTATAAGGTATGCTGTTTGGCAACTTACATAAAAGACATGTTTTAGGTGAATACATTGTATTTCCGTTTGCCATGAATTGACAAGCAATTGCCAAACAATGTGTATAACTGTTGTAATAATCGTGTATTGAATTATTACTATTAATAACGGTACAATTATTAAAATCCACCTTCGTGTATAATAAGTTCTAATAAACAAAATATTACTTCCGATGTCACTGGATTGGTAGATACCAATCCAGAGATATCCGACCAATGAGAGGCTCGCATTCTCCGCCAATAAGACCCTGGTATTATAAGGCGGCGTGGTGACCCAACGTTTTTTGGGAAGAAGCCATTATATCCGCAGGACAGGTAGTGAGCAGTAAGGTACCAAAGTTGAAGCATAAGAATTAAGGCAAAGAGCAAGTTTAAATGTAAAGTGTTAAAAGTACAGAATGTATAATAAAGTTCTTCATGATAAAGTTTCTCATATCTTTGAGATTATTGTTTTTATTATACTGCTGTACAACATGGTTATATGGAGTTGTCGACGACCCACTAAAAATATTTGTGATGCTTTTTATGAGCATACTGGCAGTATGAGTTTGTGAAAAGCATTTCAACATGCAAACGGAATTATAACGGAAATTACAATTTCGGTTTTAATTGGACATCGTGCGCATTGCAATTAACGTCGCGTTATTATTTTATTACGATATGATTTCGGCTGAATGAGATTAGTTATTAATCATTTTATTATTATTTCTTTGTTAGATAATAATTATATTTTTTATGCCTACACCCCTCTATTTGAGAGTGACCCAGCAGTTAATTGTAAACATATCACTGTAATCATCATCATCATTTCAGCCGTAGGACGTCCACTGCTGGACATAGGCCTCCCTCATGGATTTCCAGTTGTTGCGGTTGGAAGCGATCTGCATCCACCGTCGACCTGCGGTCTTCACCAGGTCATCATCCCATCTTGTTGGTGGACGTCCTACGCTGCGCTTGCCGGTCCGTGGCCTCCACTCGAGAACTTTTCGGCCCCATCGGCCATCTGTTCTGCGAGCTACATGGCCTGCCCATTGCCACTTCAACGTGCTAATCCGTTTGGCTATGTCGGTGACCCGAGTTCTTCTACGTATCTCCTCATTTCTGATTCGATCGCGTAAAGAAACCCCGAGCATAGCCCTCTCCATAGCTCGTTGAGCGACTCTGAGCTTATTCATGAGGCCAATCGTGAATGACCACGTTTCGGTTCCATATGTCATCACTGGTAACACACATTGATCGTAGACTTTCGTCTTAAGGCACTGAGGAATTTTGGACGAAAAAACGTTGCGTAGTTTCCCAAACGCTGCCCATCCGAGTTGGATTCGTCGATTGACCTCTTTCTCAAAGTTGGACCTACCTAACTGGACAGTTTGTCCTAGGTATACATACGCGTCGACAACTTCGAGAGCCGAGTTCTCGACCATAACTGGGGCAGGCACCACATGGACATTCGACATAACCTTCGTCTTGTCCATGTTCATTTTAAGGCCTACCCGTTGGGAGACTCGATTGAGGCCTTCGAGCATCGTGCCGAGTTCCTCCATCGACTTTGCCATGACCACAATATCGTCGGCAAACCGAAGGTGAGTCATGTATTCGCCGTTAATGTTGATGCCTAGTCCTTTCCATTCCAAGAGCTTGAAGGCATCTTCCAAAGCGGTCGTAAACAGTTTCGGAGAAATAACGTCTCCCTGTCTTACGCCTCTTTTTAAGGGAATATCCTTCGAACTCTGTTCCTGTACTCGGACTGACATAGTGGCGTTTCTATACAAAGACTTCAACACTTCGATATACCGATAGTCAATTCGGCATCGTTGGAGAGACTCGAGCACCGCCCATGTTTCGATCGAATCGAAGGCTTTCTCATAGTCCACAAACGCGAGACATAGCGGCAAGTTATACTCTTCGGTCTTCTGTATCACTTGCCGCAGCGTATGAATGTGGTCTATGGTACTGTAGCCTTTTCGAAACCCGGCTTGTTCGGGACGCTGGAAGTCATCAAACCTGCGATCGAGACGATTTGCGATGATCCTTGAGAACAGCTTATAAACATGGCTCAAAAGCGAGATCGGTCTGTAGTTCTTAAGCAAGGTGTTGTCACCTTTCTTAAAGAACAATACCACGACGCTTTTGTTCCATATTTTTGGCGTAATACCTTCGAGCAAGACGGAGTTGAAGAGCTTCTGAAGGACTTTAAGTATCGGTGATCCACCCGCTTTCAGAAGCTCTGACGTGATTCCGTCCTCCCCCGGCGCCTTGTCGTTCTTAAGCTGTTTTAGGGCCATCCTGATCTCGTACAGGCTGATGTCCGGGATATCTTCGGTATAATGTCGGGTCAGCTTGGCTCTAGGGTCTTCTGCCACACTGCAAACAGGTTTAGTGACCGAATCGTAGAGCTGTCCATAGAACCTTTCGACTTCCCTTAACACATCGGCTTTACTTGACGCTATGCTGCCATCTTCCCTCTTCAGCTTCGTCATCTGGCTTTGCCCAATAGACATATCTCTCGCAAACACTTTGGAGCCTTTGTTCCGCTCTATCGTATCTTTAATACGAGCTGTATTAAAGGTACGAATATCGTGCCGCAAGGATTTCCAAACTTGTCTATTGAGCTGCCTATGTGACTTAGCATCATCGGGAGACTGCAGTCGTAATGAGCGTCGTTCAGCCATGAGGTTAAGAGTGTCATCAGAGAGTTTCTGAGGTCTATTTGTACGGGGCGTCTTAAAGAACTGAGACCCCACCGTATGGACAGTTTCTACGAACCTGTTATTGATCTCGTCCACTGATGCATGTTCTTCGAGACCCAGACAATCAAAGCGATTTGAAAGTTCGAGTTGAAAGCTCTCGAGGTTTTGGATATGTGCGCGAGTGGGTCGGAGCGTAGATTTCATCAGACGGGACCTTTCAAGTCTAACGTTCATATTCAATGTGCCTCTAACGATTCGGTGATCACTTCCGGTTTTCACCCTGTGAATCACAGTGACATCATTGAATACCCGTTTCTTGTTGGTCAAGATGAAATCAATCTCATTTCTCGTGGAACCATCGGGGCTCATCCAGGTCCATTTCCTGTGAGGCGGCTTCTGGAAGAAAGAATTCATCATAAAGAGTCCTTCTTTCTCCAGAAAATCGGCCAGCCTCTGTCCCCTGGGGTTCCGTTGCCCATACCCAAATTGCCCCACTCTCAACTCATCATCGCTTCTCTTGCCTAACTTTGCATTGAAGTCCCCCATAACAACAGTGAAGTGAGTTTTGTTTGTATGTATGGCCCTACTAATGTCCTCATACATAGACTCTACTTCTTCATCTGGGTGTGACGAGGTCGGCGCATATACCTGAACGACCTTAAGCGAATATCTTTTAGATATTCTGAGTGTTAGGTATGCGACCCTGCTCGACACACTGTCGATGGTGACAATGTTGTTAACGAGTGACTTGTGAACGAGAAACCCGACACCACCTTGGGACTGTTGGTCGCCCTCCCGGTAGTAGAGTAGATTACCGGACTTAAGGGATATCGTGTCCTCGCCCTCTCTACGGACTTCTGATAATCCTAAAATGTCCCAGTGTAGCCTACTCATTTCTTCTTCCAGCTCAACAATCTTTTCGTCTGTCCTCAAAGTGCGGATGTTGTGTGTTACCAGGGCCAGTGGTCGTCGTTGGGGTTGGTAGCCGTCCGTCTCCCGGGGATTCTTAGCACCCCTAGCCCCGCCGTTACCGTGGCCGCTACCGTAGCCACGACTAGCGGGGCTGCCGGGGACTCGGGGCCTGGTCCTTGTTTTTACAATCATAAGGGGTTGTTGCCATACTCGCCACGCTTGGCAGGCGGGTTGGCGAGCGCAGTATAGGGTGTTGAAGACGCGGAAGACGCTGCTGCCCGTCTTCCCAAGGCATCCCTTAGCAGATTCTTACTGCATCCACGGGCAAGAGAGGAGGGGCAACATTCTACAGCCGGCACCCCACGGCAGCTCTAACTAAGCTCGGCATCACTGTAATGTAATGATTAAAATATTGACATGTTTTACCCAGGACCAAGGACTACTGAATATAAATAGCTCATGTTATCTTTATGTATTTAGCTTGATATACCTTTTATCATTTAACTTTCAGCGAAAATTCTGTCAATAGGAAAACGAAGGCAGAACTTTTAGCGTCTTTTGTCATCATCGGTACAAAGAAAATGTTCAATACTGGATACGAACACTACATGCCAATGGAGAAGATAATTATCCATCCGAAATACGATGGTTGGAGTGCCGATCTCGCTATGGTTTACACCTTTGCCCCTATGACTGGCTATAGGGAGGGAAGCATTATAAATTTGGCGGGAGAAAAGTTGTCAACTAATATTGATGCAAACGTCATGATCCTGAGCTGGGGACCCACTCAAGACATTGATGTACCCTGCTATGGTGATGTACGTTTACAAAGATCTATATAGAAGCCGTGGGGTGCCGGCAGTAGAATGTCACGCCCGTGGATGCAGTAAGAGCCTGCTAAGGAATACCTCCGATGGGCAGCAGTATGGCAACTACACCCTCATGGAGATTGATGAGAGAGGCCTGTGTCCAGTAGTGGACGTTTTACGGCTGAAATGATGATAAATCTACATAAAATGAACATCTATTAACATACCATTTATGCCAGCAACTGGTATACTGTATGGGACGCTGCAGTGCCTTGGACATGATGGCTTGCCCAGTACCTATACCATCCTCTTAGATAAGTCGGCTATATTCACAAAATGATAATAAAAAAATAAAATGATAAAATAAAATAATAATAATAAAATGATCCATGAGGGAGGCCTTAGTTCAGTAGCGGACGTTTTACGGCTCAAATGATGATGATGATTCATAAAACGGATCAGGTTAATAAGGCTCAAGTGAGCCGCGAGTTTTCAGAACATAAAGATCCAACAGAAACATTTATCGTACTTGGTAGAAGACATCCAAAATACATAAACTAAGTAAAACCGGGTGGGGTGCCAGCAGTAGAATGTTGCCTTTCCTCTCTTGCCCGATTCAGTAAGAATCTGCTTAGGGTACCGGAAGAAGGGCAGCAGTGTCTTTCCGTGTATCAACATCCCGTACTGCGCTCGCCATCCAGCCTGCCAAGCATGGCGAGTATGGCAACTATCCCCTCATGATCTTGGGAGATCCATAAGGGCTATGTGCAGCAGTAGGTAAACGTGGGCAGCTGTTCTACGGCTGAGGTAATAAAGTTAAACAGTCACATCCGCATGGTAAACTGTAACTCGTTTTATCTTAGTATTGTTTCATTAATTTGAAAAGGAAAAAAATACCTGACTATTATTTTTGTATTATCTAACTGAAGGACTGAATAGAAATTAGATTTTCATACACAGACATCATGCCCATTTCACACATCTTCTTATACAGCATGTCCCGTAATTGGGGTACTAAGCCGAAAGGGGGGTTTTCTACCCCCCCTGGCAAACAACGTTTGTTCTACGACTTTCTTGATTTTCAAGTTTTTCAGTGATAAGATAACGTTCAAAGTTTATATCAATTTCATAAGAGTGACAACCCTGCTCTCAGCTGTTACGGGCAATGACCTATTGACCGCCGGGGATTCCCGCGGCGCGCCCGCAACGCGCTTGTGCGTATATTGAGTGTGGGTATAGGAGCGTGGTGTGCGTAGGCGCGTAGGTATGTATTACGGACACACGTCTGTTATACATTAGGGTTGACAGCGACTTGGAAAACTTGTAAAGATATTTAATTTTGTATGGAAACCTGAAAATACGTTTTTCTGAAATCTTTCTTCGCCTTTGCATTCCTTTGGTGGGGGGTAATTTGCAGCTCCTGGCTTCATACACCAGTTACGGGACACCTTGTATAGTAATAAAACTAGAGACAAGTGAATTAACTAATATTTTTTCTAGGACCAGTGTGCGGACAGTAAAGAAATAAATAAGGACAACGTTACTGATCATTCGGTTGTAAGAGACATTTTATGTTTTTTGAGACAAGCACTGCGTATAAAAGTAGTAAAGCTTTTTGCATCTACTGTAGATAACTTATACAGCGTCAGCAACTGGTAAGCATGCTGTACTGGCTGTAGTGCCTGGGACATTGTTAGATGGATCAGGCTTGCCCAGCACCTATATGTACCTCGGCTTAGTCTGCTATTATTAGTCAGAGGAAAGAACAGGTCACGTCTAAAGTTGACTAGGCCGCGGGTTCCTAGACGACGTCCTTCACTGAAAGCACGTTTTTAATTATGCATTACGTTTCCCGCCAAACCCGATTTCAGGACAAACTAGTTTTGCCTAGGCTAAACTAGTTCTTCCTATATACAATTCCGAAGCTATTTAGGAAATGTATAAAATAAAAACACTGCCTGTGACAGAACCGAGATGGAGAGACAGTAGGTTATTAGGAAAAGAACTAGTTTAGCCTAGGCAAAACTAGTTTGTCCTGAAATCGGGTTTGGCTGTTAACACATACATTTTTCAAGAAATAATAGTAATCCATTGGTGCACGGCCGGTACCAAATCCACAACTTTCGGGTTGCAAGTTAAATAAACTATGCTGAGGTAGAGAACCCTCGCGTCTACAGCACAAGCCACGAGCTTAGTTAGAGCGAGGCGTCGAAACTAAACATGTTACATTAGGTCTATATTAAGCATTTATTTGTTAATTTAGGCTTTACAGAAATAAACACTTTTTATCTTTATCTTTATCTTTTATCTTAAGTCAGGGGTACATTCCCCTCGGCCAACACGGCTCTCATAAGTATAGTCTATACAAAGCTGAATAAAAAATCTGCCAAGTCCGAGTCGGACTCGCGCACGCAGGGTTCCGTGCAATCGTGTGTAAATATTATGTGAATATTTCAAGCGTCTACCTGTTGCCGTTATTAATATCGAGCAAAAAACGGCAAAAAAATCAAGTTTGTTGCATGGGAGGCCTCCATAAATATTAATTTTATCCTGTTTTTATTTGTTGTTATTGTGGCAACAGAAATACATCATCTGTGAAAATTTCAAATTTTTCCTACGGGATGAGATTCGCTGAAGACAGTAAATAAAATAACGTAATTTGCTTAAGTATTAACTGACAACTCGAACATTTTCAAGAAGATTTTATATCTACCTCTATACAGGTTGGGGTAAAACTTTTGCTCTTAAAAGGTAGCTCTACTTTTTTAAGATTTCGTAGAAAAACCCTTATTTATAGTTTAAAACTACATGCCGGTCTATGTGGTTGTCAAATAATAATTTTTCTTGTTAATATTTTACACCTTTTACACCTACACCTACAACAACATAAGAATGGTAGCTAGCGTTGTTACCGAGGAAGGATTTTATTGACAACATTGAGGTTAGAGGACTTCAACTGAAACTATTTGAAGTCTACCCATGAAATAGACATCAGCGTGTTAAAGTTGACCAATTTTAAGTGACGAGTCTTCTATGGAATATGTCGTTACCCAAGGAAGCAATTTAGGGCAAAAGATTTATAATTTATTTATACGACCTATGGAACTCACTGTGGCATAATAATAACGTTTGTTGATGATACGGCTCTGCTGTTCAGTGGTAACTCCTGGTCTGAGGGTTTTGATTCCGCTCAGTTAGGCTTCGGCAGGGTAAGTACATGGCTTTGCAAACCTAGGAGGTTTGATCTAAGCCATTTATGTACATAATGTATCCAAATCAAACTTCGATTTATTTGCTCTGAACTATATTTACAATAAAGCCAAGAAACTTCTATACATTTATCCCATGACTAAAACGAAATGTATAATTACTATCTCAAAATGGCTCATGTCATTTAACTATCTTCAGAGAGAAAATCTACTCCTAATATCAAACTTAACTTACGATCTCGGATAGTTCAAGCAGATAGATCCATTAACTCACCATTCAGTTACTCACATTCACACTCATACATATCACTCACTCATATCGACACTTACACAACATAATATTATTAAACTCTTACATATGTACATACATACTTACTTTCACATAAGCTCGCATACACAATACTAAAATATTAAATACCATCGATTACCTGTTTATCCATAGAAATATTTGCATCTTCTATTATTATTTTATTTTATAGCTATATAAATAAGTTTGTTATTGTTTTTGTACTACTTATAATGTTGTTTCCCTACTATGTTATGATAATCATAATAATGTCTGCTGTGGAGTAGGGGTCTGGTGACCAGTAATACAGGCATTAGCCTATCTCCAGCACCAGTCTCCCAAAAACAGGTTGAACGTATCTTGATGTATCCCTTACCTTATACTGTGAACCTAATACTAAACTTGTTTTTGAGATACATAAATAACATATAAATTTAATAAATATAATACGGATTACACCACGTACCTAACATATTATCATCTTACTGACGTTTCGTAGACCAGTTCTCGTCGAGAACTGGTCTCGTCTCGCGGCCCTCGGAGTCGGCTACGAACGGTGCTCATGAAGAAGGGCCTCTAAATGGTCTACGAAACATTAGCAAGATGATAATAAGTTAGGTACGTGGTGTAAGCCGTATTATTATTCATTAAATGATGTCAAGCCACGATAATTTCAACATATTCATTCATTAATTTTCCTTAAGTAGAGCCTATTCATTGTACAAGCTTAAATCATGAATGAATGAATATAATGTTTATTTAGTTCACATCATAAATAATTTTAGTAATGTATCCGTAGAAATTTATCTAAATAAAATACTACATATACATTTCAGCTCCGATCTATCCAGGATATAAAACAAAATACGCGAAAAAAATTGGCGATGTCGGACAAAATGGGAGGCAGCCGATATCTGTCGATAGAAGAGCGGGTAACTAACTTCTGAACTATTTCAATTTGCTGGTCGACTTTGGCTTTCAGATTTTAATTCCAAACTTTTTTACTGGAAGTCCATAGCAGGTTGGGAACTAGTAGTTAATAAAATAAAGTTAACGACTAAGTAATACTTTCGAATGATGTCTATTTAAAAATAAAGTTTCTTCAAAGATAATTATTACTAAAAAGATAATTATGTCCATATGCCGGAGTAATGTGCCAGCAATGATAAGCAAAAACATTGCTTATTTTCAAAAACGCTGTGAATAAACATAATACAAACGAACGAATGATAGAAAGTAAGGTATAAAAATAATATATAATTAAAGTCAAATTTTATTTTAAATTTTATTCCCTAGCTTCAGTTATCGTACTCTGTGTGTGTGTGCGTTTGCTGTTTCCAATGAGGCGTATTCAGTTAACAATAGTTCCGCAGTTTTAGTTAGTTGGTTCATTTCATAAAACTTCTTCAACAGTTAATATAAAACAAAATAAAAATACCTACTTTATTTAATAACTTATTCCAATCACCAGGTTACGACTACACTGGATCCCATACAACTTGGCTTAAATGTTGCAGTCAATAACAATTCAAATGCTTTTAAAATCAAATCTCAATATGTAAAGTCCAGAAGATTTCAACAAAGTAAGAAGGAGGTAAGAAATTATTTCACTTTTTAAGACGTAACCTTTTGTTTCTGATGGACTGCATAATTTATTCCTAAACTTTATCCTTACATCAGGTTAAAGCTCCTAAACAACAAACAGACTTTAAAGATACACTAAATAATAGTTCTCAAATCAATACTAAATATCTAAAAACAGAGAGATTTCAAGAAGGTATGAAGAAGGTAAGAATTTATTTTACATTTTTGAAACGTAACCTTTTTTCTCTCTGATGTACTGCATAATGGATTCTTAAAGTTTATCACTTACTACATCAGGTTAACGATCCCATAAAATTAGCTCACTTTAAAGATAAACTTGCCGTGGGGTGCTTGGAGAAGAATGGAACTCCTCCTCTCATGCCTGTGGGTGCAGCAATAGCTTAATTACCTCCGGAAGATGGGCTGCAGCGTCTTTCCATGTATCAATATCCCTACTGCGCTCACCAACTCACCTGCCAAGCGTGGTAAGTATGGCAACAACCCCTCACGATCACAAGGAGATTCATGAGAGATACATATGTACGTCCAGCAATGGATATCCTACGGCTGAGATGATGATGATGAGTGAGAAGAAATTAGTGCACATGTTTAATAGTTATATATTCTCTCTGTGTACTAATTATTCCTTAAACTTTTCCTTTAAACCAGGTTACAAATCCTAAACATCTAAATGACCTTGAAGACACACTCAATAACCATTCAGATAATTCTCTTAAAAAATCAAAAAGATTCCGAAGAAGTGTGGATGAGGTAAGAAACTTATTTTCATAATGTCAACTGCTATTTATTGCTGACCTGATATCAACTTGATATTCTACTTTTTGTATGATTTTATGATGAGACAAGCCAAAGGCCTACCTGATGTTAAGCGGTAACCCCTTCATACAAAATCCGCAATACCGCGGTGATCACTAACACTAAGCACGTGACCTACGCTGCATAGTATTGCGTTTGTCACTCTGAGACAGAGTTGCCAGGTTTCATTCACCCGTAATTTCACCGGCCCCCTTACCCTCAGTAATGCAGACATTACTGCTTAGCAGCAGAAATAGTGGTAGTATTGACATGTATAAAATCTTTACAATAAGTTTTTTACTATTTCTAATACTTTATATATTTTAATGGATTTTTACATATTATCCTTTATCTACATAAATCCATTACATCAGGTTACAGATCCCCTAAGGTTTAACGACCTTAAAGAGACACTAAACAACAAATATGATATTTCTCAACTTAAATCTCAACTTATTAATTCGAGGAGATTCCAACGAAGTACGAACCAGGTAAGAACATTATATTCATAAATTCAATGGTCAATAATTCGTTAATACTGGCAATTTAACACTTCAACTCCCAAATACTCTTTCCATGTTCTAAAAAAATTGTGTTCTCAAAATTTTGACACATGAGCAAATTTTTCACGGTCTGTCAATCTCATCATCATCATCTCAGCCGAAGAAAGTCAGACATAGGCCTACCTCATAGATCTCCAAGTATAAGAAGGTTGTTGCTATACTTACCACGCTTGGCAGGCGGGTTGGCTAGAGGGATGTTGGTACACGGAAAGTCGCTGCTGCTCATCTTCTGAAAGTATCCCGTGGCAGTTTTTTACTGCATCCTCGGGCAGGAGAGGAGTGGCAATATATTGGGCAGAAAGTATCATCGTTTTAGGCGCTAAGGTATAACTACTAGTTTTTTTATACTAATAATAATAACAAGCCGAAGGCCCATTTGATGTTAAGCGGTAACCTCTGCCTATGCATCATCATTATTCATCATTTCAGCCGCAGGACGTCCACTGCTGGACATAGGCCTCCCTCATGGATTTCCAGTGATGGCGGTTGGAAGCGATCTGCATCCACCGTCGACCTGCGGTTTCCACCAGGTCATCAGCTCATCTTGTTGGTGGACGTCCTAAGCTGCGCTACCGTGGCCTCCACTCGAGAACATTTCGGCCGCATCGACTATCTGTTCTGTGAGCTACATTGCCTGCCCATTGCCACTACAACGTGCTAATCCTATTGGCTATGTCGGTGACCCGAGTTCATCTACGTGTCTCCTTATTTCTGATTCGATCCCGTAAAGAAACCCCAAGCATAGCCCTGTCCATAGCTCGTTGAACTACTCTGAGCTTATTCATGAGGCCAATCGTGAATGACCACGTGTCGGTTCCATATGTCATAACTCGATCACACACTGATTGTAGACTTTCGACTTAAGGCACTGAGGAATTTTAGACGAAAAGACGTTGCGTAGTTTCACAAAAGCTGCCCATCCTTGTTGGATTCGTCGATTAACCTGTTTCTCGAAGTAAGACCTACCCAATAGGATAGTATACATACGCGTCGACAACTTCGAGAGCCGAGTTCTGAACCATCTTCGAGCATTCTTTTCTTTTTGAGCATCGTGCCGAGTTCCTCTATCGACTTTGCCATGACCACAATATCGTCGACAAACCGAAGGTGAGTCATGTATTCGTCGTTAATGTTGATGCTTAGTTCTTTCTATTCCAAGAGCTTGAAGGCATCTTCCAAAGCGGTTGTAAACAGTTTCGGAGAAATAACGTCTTCCTGTCTTATGCCTCTTTTTAAGGGAATATCCTTCGGACTTTGTTCCTGTACTCGGACTGACATAGTGGCGTTTCTATAAAAAGACTTCAACACTTCGATATCCTGATAGTCAATGCGGCATCGCTGGAGAGCCTCAAGCACCGCCCATGTTTCAATCGAATCGAAGGCTTTCTCATAGTCCATAAACACGAGACATAGCGGCAAGTTATATTCCTCGGTCTTCTGTATCACTTGCCGCAGCGTATGAATGTGGTCTATGGTACTGTAACCTTTTCGAAACCCGGCTTGTTCGGGACGCTGGAAGTCATCGAACCTGCGTTTTAGACGATTTGCGATGACCTTTGAGAACAGCTTAAAAACATGGCTCAAAACGAGATCGGTCTGTAGTCCTTAGGCAAGGTGTTGTCACTTTTCTTAAAGAACAGTACCTACCATGACGCTTTTGTGCCATGTTTTTGGCGTAGTACCTTCATTATTTTAACACGGAGCTGATCTGATGATGGAACTGGAAGGTGGCCATAGGAACTCGGTTAATATAAATGACACAACACTATCTAGTTGGGGCTCGTAGGATTCGTCTTGAGTGCTTTGGCGCTGAAGTAATAAAAGCTTGGTTTTTTTTAAACTAAACTTGTTTTTCATGTCGATTAAATAAAATTGCAGTAATAACATTCGAGTGAGTCAATAGTGAGCCGGAACATCTCGCAGTAGACAGCTCGCCTTAGGCAATGCCTGCCGTACGAAAACGCGAGTGCTAAATAAAATGACAGACGTTAGTGAAAACGAAGTACCTTGCAAACGACTTATTGTCGCAATCACGTCGCAACGCTAACCACATTTTTTATATTACAGCAAAACCACCTAAACATAGTAGTTTATGGTTTCCTCGATCAAACAAAATGCCAAACTTTGATGGAAAGTGCAAAGCCTCAAGAGTATCAGATAGGTAATATTTTGTATGATTATTTGTCATTGTCATACTGCAGGGCTAGCATGGCCGGAGATATTTTATCCACGGGGAGAGGACAAAATACTATTCCCCTCTGTCAATTTTGTCCACCCTCCGAGCATGGCGACATGGGTTGATATTACTATTAACTATTCACGGTGGACAAACCAGGGGAAAATAAAGCTATAGGCTGAGGGTGAGTATCCACGTCTAATGTCAAAAAGTGATATAATTATCTTTCCCCCTGTTGCCGTGCTTTGGCAGGTGGATAAAATTATTTTATCCCTTGTCAGTGGAAATAACCGGTGGACAAAAGTTTTATCCCCAGCCCATGCTAGCCCTACTGGAAGGCGACGTGGGAGGCCGAGAATGAGATGGCGGGACGAGCTTGAGGCTTATTTACCATCTTGGCCTGTAACTGCTTTAAGTCGCGAGGAGTGGAAGGAGGAAAAGGAGGCCTTTGCCCAGCAGTGGGACAGTAACGGCTGAATAATAAAATTAATAATTAATAAATAAATAATAAATTGTCATTAGACATAGGCAACATTCTACTGCCAGCACCCCACGGCATGAGATGATTAGTTTGTAATTCTTTAAAATTATTTCTTCATCATTTATAATTTCAGCCGAAAAACGTCCACTTCTCAACACAGGCCTCCCTCATGGACATCCATGAGGGGTAGTTGCCATACTCACCACGCTTGGCAGGCGGGTTGGTGAGCGCAGTATGGGATGTTGATACACGGATAGACGCTGCTGCCCATCTTCCGGAGGTATCCCTTAGCAGGCTCTTACTGCATCCACGGGTATGAGAGGAGGGGTAACATTCTAGTGCCGGCACCCCACGACCTCGATCAGTACATCGTTGATTGGATGGAAGCAGCTCAGGATATATGGAAGGATTTGTGGGAGGCCTTAGCCGAGCGGTGGGAACCAAATGTCTCATAATTATTATGATAATTTATTAGAAGAGTTTGTCATAGAATAGTATAAAAAACTTTTACGATCACGATTAAATACTATTGTTTATTTTTCTAGGTAACAACAATGACATTGTATGCTTCTCTAGCAAGAAGCATTACTTAACAGATGTAAGTGGTCCTATATTCCTTCAACCCATTAGATAAGACTTGCAAGACTTGCAATATCCAAACTATCAATTCATTGCATACATTAAGCATAATATTAAGACAAATATTGTAACAATGAATAAAAGTGAAGGAGTGAGGTTCCTTGTTCGCTTCTTTCCCTTACTTGGAAAAAAAGTTATCTGAAGCGAACGAATTCAATAATGCGCTTTATTCAATTTAATTTGACTATTCTATGTGGCTTTTTGCTCTAATTAATAAACACTTATTGACTTTGACTTTGACTTGACTAACAAAAGGAAATAATAAAATACTGTAACGGAGATTTAGCTTTAACCAAACATCATGATCAGAAATGAGTCTGAGAATCTAGTCGAACCCAAAAATAATTTTATAAATCAGTTCATAAACTGAGGTGACAAAGAGAAAAAAAGAATCAGGTAACTTGAGAACCTCCTCCTTTTTTGAAGTTGGTTAAATATAACAAGAAATACAGGCGACTCCAAAAAGGAGGTTCATATCCTTTTTGGAGTCGGTTAAGGCTTCTGGCCAGCAGTGGAAGTCTTACGGCTGAGATGATGGCCGTAGGACTGCAGCAGTGCTGCTGTTTACGACTACTGTTGGACATGGTCCTCCAAGACCATGTGAGGGTTAATGCCATGCTCGCCATGCTTAGCAGGCGGGATAACGAGCGCAGACGGGATGTTAATACACGGATAGACGTTGCTGTCTATCTTCCTGAGATATCCCTTGGCAGATTCTTACTGCATCCACGGGCAAGTCAACGGAGGACAGGCAACATTCTACTGCCGGCACCCGTCATGAGATGATTAGTTTGTAATTTTTTGAAACGATGCTAGGATGTTTCCGGAGCCCCGATAGTGCAACGAGGTAGGCTCATCGCGGTGACGACAGGCCGAATGCAAATGGACGGAGTTAATACGGCTTTAGGCATGAAAATTAGTTGCTACTGCGCCTGGATTGTCGAAAATCTACCGTGAGTAAACTTATATCCCTATTATCAAGCCGAATAACGGTCCGTTTATTTTATATCTACAGACATCGAGCGTGCCACCAGCCGTGGCAAACATATTATATTCATCATTTTGATAAATGTATTTTAATAATGTGTTGTGATCGCGAAAGTTAAAAAGCCTCATAGGATTCTTAAGAACCATGTTATTAAAAAAAAGTTTTATTCCAAACTAGCTTTTGCCCGCGACTTCGTCCGCGTGGAAGTCATAAAACGTAAAATCCCCTTTTTCACGCATAGCCACTTTGATTCGAAAATATAAATCCCATTTATTCCCTATCCCGTAAGAATTTCGAAAAATTTCTTCTTATTGCACCTCTTGGATACTCAAGATATATGTGTGCCTAATTTCAAGTATTTAGGTCCAGTGGTTTAGGCTGTGCGTGTATACTATATCAGTCAGTTAGTCAATCAGTGTCAGTCAGGACTTTGAATTTTATATACATACATATATGTATGTATATAAAATTCAAAGTCCTGACTGACTTTTATATACATACATATATGTATGTATATAAAATTCAAAGTCCTGACTGACACTGATTGACTAACTGACTGATATAATTATAAGAAGCTGAGTAATTTATAGGTTTACGTAGCAAACGATTTATAATCTATATACATACATATATATATAGATTATAAATCGTTTGCTACGTAAACCTATAAATTACTCATTGAAGCTGTTGTGAAAGACAGCATACTGGATCTGCCACTGTAGTAATGGGTGAAGGCTGGATTTCCTGTGACAGGAAGGATAAATCGGCGTCCATCCAACACCCTTATTCTGGGATTAATTTTACTGACTTTATTTAAATAAATAGCAAAAATATTTTACTATAGTAACTTTCATGGCATAATACATTCATTTTAATTAGCGGGAATGTTCACGTACTTGTTATTGTTGGTGGAGGCGCCAACTTTTCCAACCCTTATCGAGGGCCTTCGTCAGGGTGAGCACGGCTCGCGACCCGCCACCTCCGCGTCTCGTCGTGCACTGGTGCCTTCGCCAACAATAACAAGTACGTAAACATTCCCGCTTATCAATATGATAGCAAAACTATATTTAAATAAATGGGTAAAATTCTATTGCGGGCAACCCACAAAAGTTATTGATATAGAACATATCTTTTTTGGAACGCGTTCTCATCGTACATAGTAAAATACCCAGAATAGAGAGAAGTATCTGCAGAAAAGCAAACGCGGTAGGAATCTGACCTGTAACCTATCGCGTAATAACTGGCTACGTAGTGCATAAACGTATTGTCCGTGTTGATGTTACCCACAGCTTATTTTCAAAGCTTATGGGTTCGATCCAGGCCATGCACTAATGGTATTATCTTTCTAGAGTTTTTTGTTCAAAACATTAAACACGTATAAGGAGAATGGATGTTTTCGAAATTAAGAGCTACGATAGAAACGTGTAAAAGCGTATGAAACTGATAAACACGTATTGCAACTGGTGCTGGTGTGAGGATCGTTAAAAGAGTATAAAATCATTCAAGCTTATTAACTAAAGTCAATCATTTCAGCCATATAACGTCCACTACTGGACACAGTCGTCCCTCATGGAACTCAATGAGTAGTTGCCATACTCACCACGCTTGGCAGGCGGGTTGGCGAGCGCATCGTGTACCGTGGGGTATGTTGCCGTAGGGTACCGGCAGTAGAATGTTGCCCCTCCTCTCTTCCCCGTGGATGCAGTAAGAATCTGCCAAGGGATACCTCCAAAAGATGGGCAGCAGCTTCTTTACGTGAATCAACAACCCCTCATTATAAGTAAAATAAATAAATAAATAATGCTGGAAGATTCACACAGCATCATCTAGCCCCAAGCTAATCAGAGCTTGTATTATGAGTACTAGATGACTGATATACTTAATCCATTATACTACATATAAAGATATTTTTATTGCACATAGAAAAACATCAAGAATACCCTTAACAAATATCTGCAGATCGTACAGATATTTGTTCCGAGGCGGGAATCGAACCCGCAACCTCCTGCTTCGCAGGCGGACCTTAGCCTGCTGTGCCACAGAGGTTCTCAAAAAAAGTAGGATCCTACTTGGAGATTTACATGGAAGTGATGACTACTGCTGAAATATATATATGTATATCAGTTACCTAGCCGGTTCTGGCTACAGTGATTCGGCTTAAGGTTTTATGCCATGAGGGGTCATACTCACCACGCTTGGCAGGTGGGTTGGCGAGCGCTGTACGTGATTTTGATACATGGAAAGACGCTGCTGCCCATCTTCCAGGGGTATCCCCAGGCTCTTACTGCATCCACGAGCAAGAGAGGAGCACTACTCCATCCACGAACATTCTACTGAAGGCACCCCACGGCATGGCATTTGAAAATGATGACTTTATAAAAGCTGCGACTGAAACCGCGCTGGTTCCAGAATACCTCTCGGCTTATCACTGTGACGCCGTCAATTACATGTTGTTTTGTACAAAACGCGACTCCAGTTCCGCTATTATGTTTTAAAAACATACAGTTGTTCGTTCGATTTGCTGCACCAGAAAATAGATCGGATAAAAATCGAGTGGTCAATTTAGTACTGGCCATTTTTTCTCACGTTCTGACATGAGATTAACGGTCCGTGTTCTGTGCGCTTTATTATTCAACTTTCTGTTTCGTAACGCTGCTATATCATTGTTTTACAAAAGAGTAGGATGAAGTATGACGCTCAAAGGACCTTTGTGGCGCAGCGGGCAAATAGAAAAGTTTATTTTAAATAGAGATATTTTTTCTATTTTATACTACTAAATGACTAAAGAAGCCGAAGGCCTATATCATATTAAGTGGTAACTTATTCACAACTGCAATACCGAGGTTATCACGTTCACTAGCACATGAACAACGCTGCATTGCCTGTAAATTCAACGGCCCCCTTACCCTTCAAACCGGAACACAGCAATGGCGTATGAACTCTTCACAAAGAGTTCCACTACTGTTAAAATTATTCATCATCATCATCATTTCAGCCGTAGGACGTCCACTGCTGGACATAGGCCTCCCTCATGGATATCCAGGTATTGCGGTTGGAAGCGATCTGCATCCACCGTCGACCTGCGGTCTTCACCATGTCATCATCCCATCTTGTTGGTGGACGTCCTACGCTGCGCTTGCCGGTCCGTGGCCTCCACTCGAGAACTTTTCGGCCCCATCGGCCATCTGTTCTGCGAGCTACATGGCCTGCCCATTGCCACTTCAACGTGCTAATCCGTTTGGCTATGTCGGTGACCCGAGTTCTTCTACTTAAACTTATTACTACTTAAAATTATTAATAGAATAGAAATAATAAATAACAAAAATACTTTTTACAGAGATGACAACAATATCCCATGCTGTTACGACTGTTGCCTAGTGACCCACATCAAAGACGGCGATGTGCTTATGACTACTCCATTGCAAAATATAATTAATTATTAATAACTTTCTTGTTTTTTGATTCCTTAACATGGACCTCCCCATGTTTTGCTTTATCATCATTTCAGCCGTAAAACGTCCACTACTGAACTAAGGCCTCCCTCATGGATCTCCATGAGGGGTAGTTGCCATACTCACCACACTTGGCAGGCGGGTTGGTGAGCGCAGTATGGGATGCTGATATACGGAAAGACGCTGCTTCCCATCTTCCGGAGGTGTCCCTTAGCAGGCTCATACTGCATCCACGGGTAGGAGAGGAGGGGTAACATTCTACTGCCGGCACCCCACGGCTAACTTTGGTTTTGATTACTTTGGGGCTATATAGATATGTAGTGCTACGTAAAATATTCAGCATCATTTATTTATTTTATAATCTTATCACCATCAACATGAAGAAAGCCCTACTCGATCTAAACTGAAAGATAAAGATTCGATATAACACTTCTTCAGTGTTTTATAATCCTCAGCTAATTAATGGCCTTTTTTATAATTTCTCATCCTTTGCCAAACAAATAAGCCATGCAAATAAGCTCAGCACTGTCTCTTACTTAGATTTATAAGGACAGGGTAAGCCCTTCCAAATCCGATTTGTCCGTTTAACACCGAATAAAAAGCGTTATCTTATAAAAACGTAATCCCAAGTGGAACGGCGCTGAATTTTATAAATAATGTCACTTTGATTGTTGTTTTGAACGACTCGTAAAAGAAGGTATTTTTCCAAAAGTCTTATGTATATGTTACCGGCCAAACCCGATTTCAGGACAAACTAGTTTTGCCTAGGTTAAACTAGTTCTTCCTTTATGCGATTCCGAAGCTATTTAGGAAATGTATAAAATAAAAACACTGCCTGTGACCGAACCGAGATGGAGAGACAGTAGGTTATTAGGTTTTTTTTATAACCATCCAAAAACACTGCCTGTGGCAGAACCGAGATGAAGAGACAGTAAGTTATTATTAGGAAAAGAACTAGTTTAGCCTAGGCAAAACTAGTTTGTCCTGAAATCGGGTTTGGCCGATAACATATAATATACTGGTTAAGAAACAACGATTTATCAATGTTTTGAACTTTTGTGGTTTTCTTATGGGGTGCAAAGCAAAGACGCGATGTATGGATTCTGTTAAAGGTGAGAACGAAAGGAGTGAATGATGAGATGGCGTCTGAGAGACAAGAATAGAAGAGGAAAACATGTAGTGCCAACCCAGTACAATGTAAAAAGGGCAGAGAGTTAATAATGGTTCCGTAATGAACAAATAAAATGTGATTTGGCAAAATAATCAGTGTTAGTTAATTTTAGCCGTGGGGTGCCGGCTGTAGAATGTTACCCCTCCTCTTATGCCCGTGGATGCAGTAAGAGCCTGCTAAGGGATACCTCCGGAAGATGGGCAGCAGCGTCTTTCCGTGTATCAACATCCCATACTGCGCTCGCCAACCCGCCTGCCAAGCGTGGTGAGTATGGCAACTACCCCTCATGGAGATCCATGAGGGAGGCTTGTGTTCAGTAGTGGACGTTTACGGATGAAATGATGATGATGAATTTTAGCCTTGGGATGCCGGCAGTAGAATGTTGCCCCTCCTCTCTCACCCGTGAATGCAGTAAGAGTCTGCCAAGTGATGCCTTTAAAAGATGGGCAGCAGCGTCTTTCCGTTTATCATGATCCTTTTGCTCTCGCCAACCCGCGTGACATGCGTGGCGAGTATGGAAACCACATCTTGTATACTTGGAGTGTGACTCAGCAGTGGACATGGACATCAGTCTTACGGCTGAGATAATAGTATATAAAGAAGTTATGGTTCGTGAAATACAAGCTAGACTAGTTCAGGGTCCTAGGGATTCAACACGTTCTTGTAAAGTGTAGTATTAAATAAATAAATGACTGATTGTTTTGACTCTTGGTACTTTACTACACTATTTAGTGTATTAACAGAGGTATCAAAGTATAATAGACGTTTATAACAGGCTTAGGCTTGCCGTGGGGTGCCCTCCTCTCATGCCCATGGTTGCAGTAAGAGCCTGCTAAAAGATACCTCCGGAAGATGGTCAGCAGCGTCTTTCCACATCAACATCTCCAACAGCCTATCAACCTAGTCTATCTCACCAACCCGCCTGCCAAGCGTGGTGAGTATGGCAACTACCCCAGATATAGATCCATGAGGGAGGCCTGTGTTCATCAGTGGAAGTCTTAAGGCTGAAATGATGTATAGGCTTAAATTACAATGTTGTAGTTATGTAAGACATTTCCTTGCTTAAAGTTTGTTTTCCTAAGAAACTTGTTTTAACAAATGTGTAGAAAATTAACAAAAAAACCTGTTATCTATCACCTACGCCATACCTATCGCCAAAAATAAAATGTTCACGTTTAGTTCGTGTTTACAATGATACATTCAAAAGTTAACAAAAACTTTGCTAAAAAACGATTGAGTTATAAAATTCTGCATACCAAATCCTTTGTGACTTGTATAATAAAGCAATAAAAAGTGTGGATTCAGGATGCGTTAAACTTGATACTAGAAACTTCAGTCATAAATATGAATAAACTGCATTGAGTTCCTCGCGAGGCTTGAACTTTTCCGAAAAATATAGTGTTTAGCTCACAGCCAAACTGCTGCATAGGCTAGTGTTAAGCTATTATAAATCTTAAATAATAGCAAGCTGGATTCGGTTTGTATTGCTTGTTTTTTGTTCTTTAATAGTGCTGGGATTGCGGGATAACGCTTTATAACCCTTCGCTCTGTTAACTATTTGAAACGCGAGCTTGTTTTCAGAACTATCTAGAACTTGAAATATGATGTTGTGTTGCATAGAATACTTATGCAGGGCACTGAGAGAAAAATCACGTAGATAGATAATAATGAACTTTTGAGCATTTTGAACAACCTAATGTCATTGCATCAACCGATCAGGTAACTAAAGAGTTTTTAGCTGTTTAAATTAATTATACAATTGAACAGATTTTTTTGTAGTATTGTAGTTTTTTTTATAATACCGTGAGAAAACCTCTGACTTATAGCTGACTAAGCCGGGAGGATGGCATAGGTGCTGGGCAAGCCTTATCCAAACAAAGTTAACACATTTTTATCATTTTTGTTTGGGCCCCCGTTTTTATGGAATGGTATCCTTTTTAATGAGGAAAATTCCGTTATGCCAACTGAAATATGGCCTTTGGCAACCTGAGCACTTTCCAGCCAATCTCTTGTTTATTCGAGTCCGTTTCATCGTCTTTAATTTCGTTACGAACATGAAGGGTCTGATAACATTTTTCTGTTTATGTTTGAAATTACGTTATTGGGTGAGAGGGGTTGGAAGTGAATAGCTAAAAATAAACAAAATCCAAATAAGTGTGTAATAGAGGGACAAAGTCCTTTTTCGATCGTTAGCTTTTATTTTAAAAATATACCTAATGGAATATGTACTCTTAACATTTAATTTTTATCCATCATCGTGGATCTCCGTAAGGGCTTGTTGCCATACACCACGCTTGGCAGGCGGGTTGGCGAGCGCAGTATTTATTTATTTATTGCGAAAAGGATCGCCAACAGTTTACATATCAAAAATTACACTTAAACATTTATAGGGACACAGTTTTATATGTTAAACCAATTACAGGCAAACACAACATTGGTAGATTTAAATAGAATACAAAATTTTAGGACATAAATATATAGTAAATTTAACTAGTTAAATAGACATACTAGTTAAACTATATAAACTTCAATATTACTTTAATATTACACAGTACACGTTTAATATTACAGTACGGGATTTTAATACACGGAAATATGTGAATAAGCATGTTCTTACTGCATCTACGGACATGAAAGGAGGGTAATGTTGGAATAAAACGTCCACTACTGAACACAGGCCTCTCCCATGAATCTCCATGAGGGGTAGTCATACTCACCACGCTTGGCAGGTGGGTTGGCGAGCGCAATACGTGATGTTGATACACGGAAAAATAGTGCTGCCCATCTTCCGGAGATATCCCTTAGCAAATGTTTACTGCATTCGCATGCAAGGGAAGAGGAGAAACATTCAACAGCCCGCACCTCACGACGTTTTCTATTTCTTTGTTCTTCTATCTTCTTTATTATCCATCAGAGAAGATAAACAAAGGCAGACCTGAAAAAAATCATCAATAGAGTTACATGGCGTAAATTTGATTGTACACGTAAAATGAGGCCAACTTTAGTGGATACTAAAGTTTGCTTCTAAAGTTGGCCTCATTCTACGTGTACAATCAAATTTACGCCGTATAAGAGTCTATTGACGAACAACACTTTTATGAGTCCATAAATTTTCACTCTGTTGTTTTATTAGACTATTAAGCGTAAAGTTATCGCTGTTTGGTACTTTAAATATTTGTCGTAGACAGGTGAGCGATCTCATTAAAATAAAATTTATTTACAGAGAGCTTAAATTTTACCGTCAACAATTTTGACGAAAAAGAAATAATATTTTATATCAAATAGCGTCTGCACATAAAATATAAAATATTTTAAACGTGTAAATGTTTAAGAACTACGTATACGTATAAAGATATATCTTTTAAAGTATCATCATCATCATCATCAGCCTATATTAGTCCACTGCTGGACATAGGCCTCCCCAAATCTGTGCCATTTCACCCTGTCTTCAGCATGCCGCATCCAGCGTCTACCAGCGACCGCCCGCAAGTCATCACTCCATCTTGCTAGTGGTCGTCCTACACTACGCTTACCAAGCCGCGGTCTCCACTCAAGAACACGTTTACCCCAACGGTTGTCGGTTCTTCGGCAGATATGGCCAGCCCACTGCCACTTCAGCTTGCTAATCCTATGTGCTATGTCGACGACCTTGGTTCTCTGTCGGATAACCTCGTTGCGGATTTTATCCTTCAGAGAGACTCCGAGCATAGCACGCTCCATAGCTCGCTGAGCGACTTTAAACTGGTGGACCAGCCGTACCATAAGTGTCCACGTTTCGGCACCGTAGGTCATGACGGGTAGGACGCACTGATTAAAAACTTTAGTTTTTAAGCATTGTGGTATATGTGATGAGAAAACCCTACGTAGTTTCCCAAACGCTGCCCAGCCTAGCTGAATCCTCCGCTTGGCCTCCTTCTCAAAATTGTTCCTACCTAATTGCAAAATTTGCCCGAGGTAGGTGTATTCTGAAACAACTTCGAGTAGGTGGCCATTTACACAGATAGGTCCCGGATCAATGTGTTCATTGATCATGATTTTGGTTTTATCCAAATTCATACCGAGACCTATCCGTCGCGAGGCTGAAGCTAGACTGTCCAGCATCTGTTGTAGCTCCTCCAGCGTTTCTGCCATCAAGACTATATCGTCAGCAAATCGTAAGTGCGAGATGTGATTGCCATTTATGTTTATGCCCATACCTTTCCAGTCCAGCTTCTTAAACATGTCCTCCAGTGCGCTTGTAAACAGTTTCGGGGATATGACATCCCCCTGTCTTACTCCTCGGCGCAGCTGGATGGACTGAGACTGCTGGTTCTGTACATGGACATTCATAGTGGCGGAACCATAAAGAGATCTCAGCACTTCGATATAGCGACAGTCTACTTGGCATCGCTGTATAGATTCCAGGACAGACCACGTTTCAACAGAGTCAAAGGCCTTCTCATAGTCCACAAAGGCCAGACACAGGGGCTGATTATACTCTTCGGACTTCTGTATAATCTGCCTCAAAGTGTGTATGTGGTCTATGGTGCCATATCCTCCGCGAAACCCGGCCTGCTCCGGCGGCTGAAACTCGTCGAGTCTTCTTGCTAGACGATTCGTTATAACTCTGGAGAACAGCTTATAGACGTGGCTCAGAAGCGAAATGGGTCTGTAGTTTTTAAGAAGAGTCTTATCGCCCTTTTAAAAAAACAAAACCACCAAACTCCCGCTCCACGCCCTTGGAGTTCTCCCGGAGTGAAGAACGGAATTGAAGAGGTGCAGTAGCTCTTGGATAATAGGAGCTCCTCCTGCCTTCAGAAGTTCTGAAGTAATTCCATCTTCACCCGGGGCTTTTCCATTTTTAAGCTGTCTCAGAGCCAGCACGATTTCGTCTCGGTCGATGTCCGGTAGTTCGTCGGTGTAGTGGCGTGTCAGGGTGGCTCGAGGATCATGGTCTTCACGCTGGGGACACGGAGCATGTGCGGCGTATAACCGGCCGTAGAAGTCTTCAATCTCAGCGAGAATCTCCGGCCTCGACAGAACGGTTTTGCCCTCCCGAGTCGTTAGTTTTGTCAGGTGGCTCCTTCCAAGCTGCTGAGTGAACACTTTGGACCCTCGGTTTCGCTCTATCGCCTCTAGGATGAGGCGTGTGTTGGAGCTCCGAAGGTCGTGCCGTGTCATCTTCGCAATACGCTTGTTTAGGTCTGACCTCTCTGACGAAGTAACTGAGGTGCATTCCCGCCTCATTGTCATAAGCCGCAGAGTCTCATCCGAGAGTTTAGACTTCTTACCTCTGCGTCGCGTTTGGCAGAACTTGATGGCTTCACCCCTCAGTGTTTCGACCAGATTGTGTAGGGCCTCGTTTACGTCTTCGGTGGGTTCCGATGCAGCAAATCTTTCTCCGAGTATCCTATGGAACTCCTCGGAGCCCGCCATGATTTGGAGTGGATCAGGTCGGAGCGTGGACTTTATCAGACGGTTTCGTTCAAGCTGTAGATCGATATTCAGAGAGCCTCGAAGAAGTCGGTGATCAGATCCGGTATTGAACCTATTGATCACAGAGACATCTCTAAATATGTGCTTCTTGTCCGTCATGATAAAGTCGATCTCGTTTTTAGTCACAGTGTCGGGGCTTCGCCACGTCCACTTCCTTTGGGGCTTCTTTTTAAAGAAAGAATTCATTAAAAAGAGACCCTCCTTCTCCAGGAAGTTGACAAGCATTTGCCCCCTGTGGTTCCGACGTCCATAACCATGCGGTCCAATACGGGACTCGCTGCAATTCTGGACTCCCACTTTAGCGTTGAAGTCCCCCATAACAACGTTGAAGTGAGCCTTGGTGGTGTTGTGTAAGGCTTTAGATATATCCTCATACATATCTTCCACTTCGTCATCCGAGTATGCCGAGGTCGGTGCGTAGACCTGAATGATCTTCAGACTATAACGCTTCGATAGTCGAAGTACCAGGTACGCTACCCTGGTCGACACACTGGAGACTTCTTCAACGTTGTTAGTGAGGGTTCTATTAACGAGGAACCCTACGCCACCCTGGGATGTTCGATCACCCTCGCGGTAGTACAAAAGGTGGCCCGAGTCTAGGGTGATAGTGTCCTCGCCCTCTCTACGGACTTCACTCAAACCTAGAACATGCCACCTTATGTTTTCCAGCTCCACTTCCAACTGTGCCAGATGTTCGTCAAGCCTCAGACTGCGTCCATTGTAGGTTGCTAAGGTCAGGTGGGATCGGCGGCCTTCCGTAGCCCGGGGATTCTTAGCACCCCCTGCCCTGCCGTAACCGTGACCGCCGCCTTGGTCAGGAATAGCAGGGCGACCGGGAACTGGGGGCCGATTCCTCTTGTTTCTTATCATTTTTGGGGGTATTGCCATAATCGCCACGCTCGGCAAGCGGGTTGGCGATCGCAGGGGCACAGCTTCTCGCACCGTTGCCACTGCTGCCTGTCAACGGCCAGATGGTTTTGGCTGTGCCATCTAAGCTAGGTTATTCCGCCTTTAGCCGGTAAAAGATGTCAGAGCCTCGTCCGTTATTTAGCAGGGGGTACCACGGGCCGGTGAGGTTGGCTTGGGTGCCGAAGGATGTAGGTTGGCTCCCCTTACCCCCCCTACGATTACGATCTACGATTTTAAAGTATGTTACTATTTTATTTTTATATTCGTATAATACAAATTAGTCGTGCGATTAGGAGCGTGTTAGGCCACGCGCTCCGTAGTTAGCAGTAGACCTGTTTTAAGACGTTGGTGTATATTTTTTATGTTTACCAAATCATATTACTAGATATTCATCCACTTTTCGGTTTAAAGTATTCGAGTATGTTTGGTATACCGTAAAAAAACTTTAGATTTCAAAAACGGAACCATAAATAAAAAAAATAACCGCTAAATGATTTTAAAGTACCTATTTAACGACATCCCAGACGATGTGAACATCGAGAAAACAAATGTTTATTTATCTTCACAAAATTATTATTTATTATTATATATATCATATGTTGTATCATAATTTCAGCCTTAAAACGCCCACTACTGAACACAGGCCTCCCTCATTAATCTCCATGAGGGGTAGTTGCCATACTTACCACGCTTTGCAGGCGGGTTCGCGAGCGCAGTAGGGGATTTTGGTTTAAACATGATTTGATACACATTTCCGGAGGTATCATTTTTTGAGTATAAAAAAAAATATTTCAGTATTTCCGTCGGTGTATCATGGATCCCATTATCAGAATTGGGTGTAAAAGCAAGCAAACATCAGCAGGTTAAACAAAAAACCCAACTGAAAGGTTAAAATTAGGGCATCAAACTGCCTTGAGGGACTCCAATGACTGCTATTACAATTATTGAATTCCTCATGGATTCTATCATCAGAACTACCTCTTAAGCATGAACTTACTTTTGTATAAAAATAATCATTAAAATGCATTCTTAATTGGCGGAGTAATCGCGTAACAAACAAACATACAAAACGGCTGCCTAAAATCAAAACATAGTAACTCGTTCCTACAAAAATGTTCAGGAGAGCCAAAAAACGGGTGGGCCACTTTACTTCGTTGGCCCGAAGAAACCAGAAATAGTAGCGATTGGGGTGTTTGACGTAAAGTTTTACTATATTGTTGATAATAGTTTGTAATATTCGTAATCGTGTTAGAGGTTATGGTTACATTTGAATCGCTCACACTTTATTTTTATTTGTGAATTTACCCAAATATGACTATAAAAACAATATCAAAACTTAGTAAGTCTGCTTACTAGGTTATCAATTTGATTTTCAAGGGTAAAATTAAAGATTAAACAAATTCAAATACATAGTGTTTATAACTGTGTGATTAAAGTGATTAATAGAAAAAAATCCCAAAATACCTTTTAATGCAGATTTTGATTAAAAATCGTGTTGTCTTAAAAAAAATATTTATTAACTTACTTCAAAGTACTCTTAAATTAAAACATGTCTTAAACCTCTCAACAGTTTAGCTAGACTAAAAAAATAAACTTAAACTAAAATAAAATGCTTATTAATAACTAACTACTCGTTATCATTGGTAACGATTTGACCATGAGTCTGCAAATCAATGGAGCTATCACTCGTGGGTAAATTCAGCCAAAATTCCCTTCTGTTCAATGGCATTAGGGGGACCAATTTTGAAATAATACTATCTTTCTTCGATGATTTCACCCCTCGGGGGATAGTATTTGAAAGTGGGGGAATAGCGTTGACATTAAATTTCTGCATCAAAAAGTTCAGTTCCTTGTAAGAGTCATCAAAGTCTGTTTTATAGAAAAGATTTCGTGATCC
The DNA here is from genome assembly GCA_963082625.1 of Pasiphila rectangulata. Taxonomy (NCBI): domain Eukaryota; kingdom Metazoa; phylum Arthropoda; class Insecta; order Lepidoptera; family Geometridae; genus Pasiphila; species Pasiphila rectangulata. Next base: position 15,273,517 of record OY720244.1, read on the forward strand.
TTTGAAGAACTTAGCTTCAACTACTGGGTTTAACAAAAATGTACTGAGTGGATCGTCATTTGCATTACGCCGTGGAACTCGTTTTTTTTTCACCCATTGGTATGATTTCTGCACTTCGATAACGTCAATGTTCTTTCTACAGTTCGCTATAATAGACTTGTAGTCCTCGTAATCATAAACTCCGTCTCGACGCCTCATCTCTTTTTCTATGTTTCCGTGTACGCCGTCTGCAGTCATATGGGTGTGGCCTTTAGTGAGAAATCTCAGAGTGATGGTATCAATGTTAATGCACTCAGAATTAACAACCATTACCAGCGCTGTAAACAAAAACCAATTTTTATTTTGTCCAGTGCAATTGTCACACCATAGTGTAATTTTTTTCACATCTCTTTCCGAAATAAGAAAAGCCATCAATGCATCTATTATATTATTGGCATCTCGACCCATCATTGCTTCATGCCACACAACACACTTGCTGTTTATCTTTGCATCTTTACATATTGGTGCAAATGTTAAATTAAAAGCCACTAGACGGCTCAAAAAAAATGAGTCCTTAATTTTTGGCATATCTGGCAATAATGTCACTTTCTGAAGATCCATAGAAAAATAGTGTTCCTCAGTATCGTTGCCGTTCTTCGCATCTTCTTTGTAATTTTTTATAGCTTTTTCAGCTTTAGTTTTGTGTTGAGCGAAATCATTCTGCAAACTTTCGACAGCTAATGCTTCACTTCCATTTTTAATCTTTTCCTCGAAAACTCCGCAATCAGCACATTGGTCTCCTTTGGGATATTTTAAGGAAATTTTCAGTGATTTCATAGTATTTCTGTAGGTTTCAATGGAACATTTGACATCAGAATTCTTTGATGTAAAGTCAGTATGCATAGATTGCAGCGTAAGTGTCCGTGGCAAGTACCGTGTCAGCGGTGCGTTGTTTCTCCTGTAGTGGCTCAATGCCGGTTTATAGCTCATGATGTGGTCTTCGATTGGTGTCCTTGATAGTCTAGGTTTCTTGCCACCTCGATTTTCTTTAACATCTTCGTAAAAGGGTTTCCGTTTTACAGCTCTACTTAGCTCGGTAATAACACCATCAGTACGATGACCCAGAGTATTCAGGAAAAGTGATTTACAAACATTTTTCTCTTCATTTGCGAGACAAAAGTAGTAACACCTCGACTCGTTTTTAACGTGTTTTGTGTCGGAGTTAGGAACAGATGCAGATTTCTTTTTGACTGGTGCAATCTTTACACATTTGTTTAAAAACTGGCGGCGCTGTGTATAGTTCATATTCCAGTAACCATTCCAAATATCCTCTCGCTGTTTTTCTGTGAAGTCATTGCAACGTCGTCTGCATTTACCGTCGCACATTTTAGGAATCATGGGATGCATTGTTTTATTCTTTATCACCTTTGCTGATTCTTTGGGGTTATCTGAAATTTCTGTTATTGTGCTCATATCAAATATAGGGCCTGGATAAATTGCACTGAACCGAGCTGGTGGACGGTAGTCATCTGCTTGTTCTGAGTCGATGAAAATAATTGTATTCGGGTAAGTTGCAATGAAAATTGGCATTACTGGTGAAGGGGATTGCATTTGAGGTGGTTGGGGTAGCTGATTTTCAATAGCAAACGTAGGTTCTAGAAGATCGAGATCTTCAAAAAAATCTTCGGAATCACGTTTTTGTAGTGCCAAAGGTACATAGTCGGGATCAGCTACGGAGTCATCGCTCAAGTAAGCAATGTCAAATCCAAGGTTACTATAAGAAGCTATACTATCACAGAATATCGCTTCATTTTCGGCTGATGACCCAGGGATAGGATTGTTATAGTTGAAAACAGGTTGGTCAGTATCTGTTTTGGCTTCATCTTCATTTGCTCTGAAAGCGGAAAAAAAGAACAAGCTAAACACACGCAACCGACACCAAAAACAAAAAAAGGCAAGGATGAACAAATAATAAGGCAGTAGGTATTAGTTACAGCAGTATTACGCAAGGATGAACCCTTATACATATTAGGTTTAGAATCTATCCCATGATTTGTTTTAGTTTTAGCAAAAAGAAGAGGCATTATGTAATTGCACGTCTGTCAGATATTTAGAAACAGTAGGTAAAACTCATCGATTTCCCTTTTTCTCATCACTATTGTATGAAATTTCAGAATTAAGGATGGAAGGGTGACTTGATATACCTACCAGGTTTATATTTTATCTGATACGTGTCTGCATACAGGATGAACACACAGTATACATACTACTTAGGTACCTACACAGGCTGGATACCTATGTAAGTACGCGCTCATTTGTGTTGTTTGTGTTGTTTTGTCTTGTAAGTATGAGGATACATATCAGATAAAAATATTAAACTCCTTAGTTAGATACACACAATTCTCTCATTACAACACATGCAATACTCAAGAATAACACAATCAATGGCCAGGTAGTAAATAGGTTATAAACCTAGCATTTACAGTGGATAATTAGCAAAACATAACCTTAAAATAAGCGAAATCGGCTTTAGCACATTCATTACACCAGAGCAAAAAGCACAGACAAGTTTTGTTAGTTATAACTTATAATGCAATGAAAATTTTATTTTGAGGTTATGTCACGTTTATTTTACATTTTCGTAACTATAATGAATAAATTATTTCTTACCTGCAATCGTTTACGTTCTGTAAAGCACGCATTATACGTTTGGACCGATAAAATTGCATAGAACTCATTTTATATCATGGAGCGAAACACTCGTGCGCCGATGTCACCGCACTTACTAAATGACATTTCATTGATTTTATAATCGGCGCCAAATTCAAAACAAAGCAAGTCGGTTTTCAAATTCATAACTTAGTAAGTCGGTTGAGTTGCTAGGGTTTTAAATTTGTATTCTGATATACTATGTTTAGAATTTGTACTTCACGGAAATTTTCATAATCATGCCAAATTGCTCAGACTTGCTAAATTATATTTTTAAAATTACATAAGAAACTGGGTGTTTTAAGGTCCACATCATATTGATACTGCCTAGTAAGTCGAAAAATGCCAAAAACGGTTTTTTTTAAATCATCTGTTACTAGGTTTTGAATTTGGACAGCCGAAAAACAAAGTCTTCAAAGAAGCTCCTTCTGTTTGAAGTGGCTTAAAAAGTGGTAAATTTCCTCTCATCTCGACAGTTCCAATGTTCACGGATTATGAAGATTAAAGAGGCAGGCGTTCTATTACGGCATGAAAGACTCCTAGAACTCATTACAAAGTTCCACAGATGCGTCACTGGTGACCTCGGCTTTGCACTACGATTTACGAGATAAGTTGTTTCGGCCATGAACCTGTAAGATGCGAAGACAGGTGTAGAAATGGAAATAAAAATTAATGAGATTTGTAACAGCATACGTTCCACCTATTTTACTGTTCCATAAGTCAGTGTCCTGTACGGGCAAGTAATAATTAAATTGATTACTCAAAGCTCCTCAGCTCAAGCTCCATAAGACATAGAGACAGGTCATCATCATCATCATCATGATGTTCCTTGAACTAGTTTTTTTTGCTGGATCATTCAAACTCAAAAAATACTTATTCAGCGCGGCCGCATAGACCTTTTTGATGCGTCAAAAGAGTAATTACTTTTATTTAGACAACGCTTGCAAACCCGCGGGCTGAAGCTAACTCGTACAAAGTGAAAAATGGTAGGTTTCCTCTCGCCTGGTACAATTTCAATGGTCTCGGGTTATGAACATTGAAGAGCATTGAAGAGCATTGAAGAGCACTCTACAAGGTGTATTATAACATGTGTTCTAAGCCGAAAAGGGGCGATTTTGGCCATCCCAAGGAACAACTTTTGTTTTACGACATTTCAGAACTCAGTGGTTTTCATTTCAGAAAAGACTATGAAAGTTTTACTTTAACAGCTGGTTGTACGTTAATGACAACCTAAACGTCAGTTAATTATTGTCAGGGTCATTGAACTCCGCGAAGAGTTGCCTTACAGATACAAACAAAAATATCTATAACCATAAAAAGGTTTTTTTTATTTAAATTAAACACTAACTAGTAAAATGGTGAAGAAAAATAACAAAAATAAAACTAATTTCCGATTTTTTTCCTTAGTAGTTAGTACTTAAGTTGATACACCTTGTATAAATTGCCTTCAAGAATGCTGGGACCCATTACAAAGTTCCGCAGATGCGTCACTGGCGACCTCGGCAAGCTTTGGACTACGATTTACGTGGAAACTTGTTTCGGCTACAGAGACAGGTGGTAGTTTCCTAAATAAAAAATATTGGGATTTGTAACAGCATACCACTTCAAACATATCAAGCAAGACAAGTCAAGAATTTGAATTTAAAATGGTATGATGATCTCGCGAAGTAGAACTGTAGAACTGACGTAACAGATAGATGATAGATTAGCCATCAAAACTGTTCAATGTTAAAAGTTTCCGGTAGGCAACATGTAAATATACTCGTAGTTAATATATAAATATAATATATATATATATATGTATATATATTATATTTATTATATATATCCAACCATCAGCACGCCTTCCTATGCATCATCATAATAATTATTATCAATAGGCTCATTGAAGTCGTTTATTTTTTGTTCGGTCATTAAAAATTTATTACTGCTTTTTATTCTGACATAACGCGTGCGAACCCGGCGGACTGAAGCTAACTCTTTCATAAAGTGAATAATGGCAAATTTACTATCATCTGGACAGTTTCAATGCCCTCGGATTATTAGGATTGAAGAGGCAGGCACTCTATAAGGGCCTATAAGAATCCTGGAACTCATACAAAGTTCCCCAGATGCGTCACTGGCGACCTCGACAAGCTATGGACTAATATTTTCTAGGAAACTCGTTTCAACCATAAACCTGTAAGATGCTTAGACGATTAGAATACGAGTAGGAATATTTTTGACATCTGTCAAAAATACCGATATGAAACTTGAAGATTCAAGTTATAATCGCATTAAAATTGATACCAGTTAAATTTTTTGTAAACTTCGAAACTGGATCTACGGCGAGTACAAACAAATATAAAATTCACTAGATCCAGTATTTCAAACAGCAATAAATACTGGATCTGTTGATTGGGTCTACTGAGAGTGATCCAAAATTAACGAAATTTTAACAGCATAAGTTGTTTACTGTTCCCTAAGTCAGTGTTCTTTCTTGAAGCCTTCAGATACGGGCAAGTAATAATAAGACTGATTACTCAAAGCTCCTGTCTTGGCTATGGACGCAGTAAGAATCTGCTAAGGGAGATCCAGAAGAGCTGATAATGTAACACGGAAAGTATGAAAGTAGCTACTTTCCGTGTTACATTATCAGCTTCCCGTACTGCGCTCGGAACCCGGTTGCCGAGCTTGGTAAGAATGACAACAAACCCCTCATGAAATGTACTTCTTTAATCTGAAAATGGATTCATAAGAGAGGCGTATGTCTAGAAGGCTAAGATGATGATGATGAGAAGATTACACAAAGAAAAAAATGGTTTTACAAAATATGCACCACGGGTGAGGCGGAACTTGATTTAATAATATGAAGGCCTTTAGCCTAAGGGTGCGTTTCCACTGAGACGGAATCCTCATTCTGCGTTAGTCGATAGCCAATCATAACGCTCGTTTCCTTGATTCAAATACCCTTCCAGCATTTTGATTGGCAAATTCAGCCCCGCTCCGCCTTAGTAGAAACGCAACCTAAACACGTCATGCGTCAGACGTAGTCAAAGCAACAAGAAATATGAAATACGTTAGGACGAACTTGTTAAGGGGAGGTGTGAGTAAAAATCGATCAGTTTCAGCTTAACTGTGACTTATTGCACACATTCCCGAAGCCAGGGGTCTGCGAACTTCAACCCTGTTCGATCCGAACACTTTGACAAACTCTTCATTTCTCTATCATCGTATTGATAGAGAAATGCTATAGTTTAACTTCGTTAAACTAGAGGTAGTTAAATAAAGTAAATTATGAAGATCCAGTTCTCTCCATTCAAAACTTAACAGTTAAACTAATTTAGGCCCTTTAGAATAGTAGCCCCAAAATTCTTTACAGCCTATAATTTTTGGTGATAATGGAATAAGGTGTGCCCATGCCTTCCTTATTTATTCATTTCATAACATTATATCGGACTCAATGTTTGCTTTATATATTTTTCCTATGGTCTTAAATTTATAGATCCGTACCTATCTGCAATCCAGTTCACATAATTTATTAAGAACTTCGTCTACGTCACATACGACAAAGGTGCGCGGGACAGCTAGTAAATTAATTGTATACTGAAACAGTTCTTGAATATACGGCGGAAATGCTGTAAAACTGTCATTATCTCCTAAGATTTATATTTTAAACAAAATATGATGTTACGTACGATTTTGTTCATAATTAAATAAATGTGATGAAAGATGATGAGGTTAATAATACCATGTGTATAAACAGCTTCGCAAATAGGGCATTATCATCATCATCATTTCAGCCATAAAACGTCCACTGATGAACACAGGCCTCCCTCATGGATCTCCATGAGGGGTAGTTGCCATTCTCACCACGCTTGGCGGGCGGGTTGGTGAGCGCAGTATGGGATGTTATACACGGATAGACGCTGCTGCCCATCTTCCGGAGGTATTCCTTAGCAGGCTCTTACTGCATTCATGGGCATGAGAGGAGGGGTATCATTCTACTGCCGGCACCCCACGGCACACAATGCATTATACTAGAACAAATTTTATTACGGAAAGAAATGTTATAGTGAGTCAACCTTTAGATATAGACATATGCTATAACGGACTTTTTAGAACTTTTTAAGAGAAAAAATTCTGTCATACATCATGGTTGCGTAACTTTAACCATTTACGCACGCAACGGAAGCTCTCAAACGAACAAATTTCTCACGTTTTTGCAAAATTCTTCATTGATGCTCCGCTCCTATTGGTCAAAGCGTGATGTTATATAAGAAAAACCTTCCTTGATAAATAGGCTTACCAACCCAAAAAAAAAAATATATCGAATCGATACCGTAATTCCTGAGATTAGCTCGTTTAACGTTTTATAGAGAGGGAAGGTACGTGTTGAAGAAATCATGGTTTTAGGTCGTCATTTCAGGATCCCCGAAATGTTAGTTACTTGTGCAATTTTTTATTTTTGTTACATTATGTACATTATACATTATTTTATGTATAAAGACCGGTTTCTCCTAATGCAAGCAAATATTATATATGCTGTGGGGTGCCGGCAGTAGAATGTTGCCCCTCCTCTCATGCCCGTGGATGCAGTAAGAGCCTGCTAAGGGATACTTCTGGAAGATGGGCAGCAGCATCTTTCCGTGTAACAACATCCCGTACTGCGCTCACCAACCCGCCTGCCAAGCGTGGTGAGTATGGCAACTACCCCTCATGGAGATCCATGAGGGAGGCCTGTGTTCAGTAGTGGACGTTTTACGGCTGAAATGATGATGATGAAGCAAATATTTGCTTAAAAGGGGACTTCATATTATCTATTATGTGCACATTATGTACCATTTTTTTTTATTATGTTCTTTGATTTTATTAGGAACAGTATTATAGAATTTACAGGTTTTAAAAACTACCAATTATTAACCTTATAGAAAGTTGTAATGGTTGTTTATAGTATGATTTTGAATAGAGCTGGTATGCGTCAACACCTATGGTAAGTATTACAATATATAAAACAATGTCGTGTTAGTAACACCACTTGTAACTCGTGAACGGCTGGACCGATTTCAATGATCTTAGATTTTTTTTAATTTATCTAAGCCCGGGATAACATAATATTTAAACATTGTTAAAATTCACAGAAAAAACAATTATAACGTAAATTCATTTGCCATACATTTTATACGGATGAATATGATGACATTTTTTGATTGTCAAATATATAAAGGTTCGTTCAGAAAGTTTATATTGTGAATAAACTTAAACTCAAGGTGTTTATACCTTAGTCTTAATATAAATAGTAGTAAGTAGGTAGTTGTAAAGTAGTTGAAGGGTAGTTATACGGTAGTTGTAGGGTAGTTGTAGGGTTGTTGTAGAGTAATTATAGAGTAGTTGTAGTAAGTAGTTGAAGTAGTAGGTGCGATACGAAGTTTGCCGGGATACCTAGTATTAGTACAAAATAATAAAATAAAATATGCAGTATTTAAGCGTTAAGGCGACGCATTGAAAAACAATTAAGTAGTTGAAATTGTTTAAACAATGGTTAATTGTGGGTTAACCGTGGGGTGCCGGCAGTAGAATGTTACCCCTCCTCTCATGCCCGTGGATGCAGTAAGAGCCTGCTAAGGGACACCTCCGGAAGATGGGCAGCAGCGTCTTTCCGTATATCAACATCCCATACTGCGCTCACCAACCCGCCTGCCAAGCGTGGTGAGTATGGCAACTACCCCTCACGGAGATCCATGAGGGAGGCCTTACTTCAGTAGTGGACGTTTTACGGCTGAAATGATGATGATGATGATTTGAATTTTATAAATAAATTGGCGCGCGCGGGGAGGATACATTTGGGTGCAGTGCGGGGGGAGGTACCCCGATCGGCGGGAACGGCGCGCGGCGTCGACCGAGAAAGCGCGGCTTTTCAGTATCGTCCAACGCGACTGACCGCCCGCACGCGCGTGTCTCGTGAATTCTTTCCGCTCGCCAGCCTTCGAACTAAAGCGATGTTTTTAATCAGCCCTCCTATCAGCTACAACGTATAAGCAAATAAAACGTCCTTGGCTACAACATCCAACCGCCATTTTGAAAAGAGTATAACGACTTGTATGTACAGATAATTAAGAGGCATAAATTGGTTCTGTTCACCTGTAAACTACCACTACAACTACCAATTTGAAGTTAAAAACGTAAAAATTCTAAATATAAAATATCAATTTTGAATGTTTTGTAGCTACTGAAAGAAGTAATCCCGGAACGCCACCACCGGCAATGCGTCGTTTTAAATAAGTGACATAAAAGCAAACACACTTTAGCCATTACGTACGTACTATCGTCGAGGGAACTTCTGCTCTAAGTACGAATACTTACCATGTTTACCTACTTACGACGTTCGACGAGTGTTTGCGTAATTAAAGACACTGACTACTAACTGTGGAGCCGACAATATTCTATGATAGTATTTTAATTTGTAAACAAACAGGTGTACTAAGTTAACACTAAAATAAGTGTAATTTTATAACATGTAACCATTTACATATATTTGCCGTGGGGTGCCGGCAGTAGAATGTTACCCCTCCTCTCATGCCCGTGGATGCAGTAAGAGCCTGCTAAGGGATACCTCCGGAAGATAGGTAGCAGCGTCTTTCCTTGTATCAACATCCCATACTGCGCTCACCAAGCCGCCTGCCAAACGTGGTATGGCAACTACCCCTCATGGAGATCCATGAGGGAGGCCTTTGTTCATCAGTGGACGTTTTATAGCTGAAATGATAAACCATTTATATTATGTCTTCGTTACGTATTGCTGTATACTTCACACAGCTTTATTTAGCCCTAAAATAAGCAGAGCTTGTTGCTATGAGTACCAGATGATTGATTTATTCAATCAATGAAAGTCTTTTTTTGTAAATAATCTATATATATATATATATAAAATTCAAAGTCCTGACTGACTCACTGACTGACTGATATATCAACGCACAGCCTAAACCACTGGACCTAAATACTTGAAATACATATACCTTGGGTATCCTAGAGGTACATTAATAAAGGGATTTTTAGAAATTCCTACGGGATAGGGAATAAATGGGATCTATATTTTCTCTGCGTGAAAAAGGGGATTTTACGTTTTATGACTTCCACGCGGACGAAGTCGCGGGCAAAAGCTAGTTATTCATATTTATCATATACAAAAAACACTTTGATCGAGACAAACATTAGTAGAATATATATTTATCCCCGGCGGGAATCGAACTCTAAACTTTCTGCATCTCAACTGGCTATCTGACCAACTGCAGGTTGTTAAAAAGCTTTAATGTGTAATACCCACCTAGCCCAGTAGAGCAGAGGGCCTAGACAACGTAACAATCGATTAGCGAAAGCGATAGTAGAAAAGTCCAAAAATGTATGGATTTGACATAAGCCTTAGATATGTCACGTGATCTGTTTTCATAATGGTAGACAATGTACATACGTTTCGATTCCACCAAACGAATCGACAACATCGAACGATTATTTCCATACAAATGCCTAGCCAAGTGGCACTTTTGACAAGCGATTTCGCTTCGTAGTCGATTCTCTTGATCGAAACGCTAGCGAACGCTAAGACCCTGTAGATAACGAAACAAAATGGCAATTTCATAAACAGCTGTAGGAAGAAATCATTGTTAGAAGTGTTTATTGTGTTGTTTTTTTTCATAATTCAATAGAATTTTCAGTGAGTTGTAAATAGTTAGAGTAGCTATACCAAACAAAAAACGTGTCGCAACTTGATGACAGCGGGGGTGCCTGCGCGGGGCGCGCTCGCCCCCGCACACAAGTATTCGCTGCAGCGCTACACGATTAGAATGTCGTCTATCCATACCATCAATACATGCAGCGCTAGATCGCTAATAGAGAATAGTTTTCTCGCGACCAAAACGTCGTAAGCGCCGTGAATTTCGTGGCGCTTACACGTTTCGTTCAACATAGTGTAACAACATGTCGCTCTAATAGATTTTTTCACCGCAGAAGGGACACTTCAGACAGCTAATAATGCAGTTATGTTAATGCAGTAGGTACCTATGAATTTTATATTTCAAAACGTAAAAATATTTAAGTACATTAAATTAAAACGAATCGTTAAGCGTTTAAAGTCATTTTTTTAAATAAATTGGTATTTTATCCAACTAGTACGTACATAGGTAGGTAGGTACTTACACTAACTAGACCCCACACTTTATTTCACTCTGCCTCTCCTCTCATGCCCGTGGATGCAGTAAGAGCCTGCTAAGGGATACCTCCGAAAGATGGGCAGCAGCGTCTTTCCATATACCAACATCCCGTACTGCGCTCGCCAACCCGCCTGCCAAGCGTGGTGAGTATGGCAACTACCCCTCATGGAGACCCATGAGGGAGGCCTTTGTTCATTAGTGGACGTTTTTTGGCTGAAATGATGATGATTATCTAGCCCAAAACTAAGCAGAGCTCTTGTTATGGCTACTAGATAACTGATATAATAAATACAATACAATACATAAATACCTATTTATTTACTATTATACGTAGAAAATGACCTGAACACCCAGAACAAATATCTGCAGCGATCACTAAACATTTGTCCCAAGGCGGGAATCGAACCCACCTCCTGCATCGCAGGCGAACCTTCGCCCACCACGCCACAGAGGTCGTCAATCTATTACATTAAGAATTTGTTTAGACAACAATATAGGTATAATACAGCTTCAGTTTATAAGTAATGACGATTGCAAAAGATACCTACAGTAGGTACCTAGAGTACCTACTGTTACTGATCAGACAGACGGCATAGGGCGAGTAATATGAGTTAAAAATAATCAGTTAAACCTTTGTCGCCAACCCTTAGTAGGTACCTACACATCCCATCTGTACGAATCACTTTTCATAATCTATGATTTTCAAACAAAATGTCAGTACAATAGAAAATAATGTACAAAAATTAATTTTAGTTGGTTTTAGTTGATATTCTGTTTACTTTCCGATGATAAGTCACGCCACTATCTTTTTTCTTCGCAGTTGATTGATTAATTACACGTTTTTAACACGCAAGACGGCATTTTTAATTTGGGTTTATTCGCATGCGGTCGCGATGGGCGTCGACGAACGACTAAATGAGTTGATGCCGGCCGGCAACAACTCATGGCGCAAACTTGTTGTTCGCGGGTGTCAATTCTATACGCTAGTAATAATACTTCAATGAGAATTTTAGACATTTTAGTGCTAGTGTGACTTAGGTACCTAGTAGTGTTTTTATTCTAAGAATGGAAAGTGTTGATGAAATGCCAGAATCACTATTTACTTAGAGAACACTTTAGACTCAGCAAAGGCTTATTTATAAAGCTTTGTCGTGAATTACGTTCTTCAACATCATTAAAAGGATATCTAGAGATATCTCTGGAAATAAAGGTAAGTCTTATGTATATTTTTTGTTGTGTATTGGTTTTGGTAGTCACATGAAATACCGTATTAACCATTCTATTATAAATTTCCTTTTTTCAGGTGCTTTGCGCCCTAAACTTTTTTGCGACAGGGTCGTATCAAAGGGTTGTGGGAGTTACCCAGCATTTGACTTGATGTTGTAGCTCTCAATCACAAAAAATGGATTGTTTTCCCTCAAACACCACAAGAACGTTCTCAAATCAAAGAAGCGTAAGTAGTTGTTTGTATGGTACCTAGTACTTACTATTTATTACCTATGTTACCCACCTAGAGTTCAATTGAGGATCCAGTAAAGTTATATCAAATTCAAACCAGTCCACATTAATCATTATGTACCTATGACATAAGAATGAAATATCTTTTTGAATTATCCAAATTGGACCATTACCTACCTAAGAAGATATTAAGTAATAAACATTATGCTGTTATATTTTTTTTCATCATCTCATTTTATTTTTACAGTTTTCAAAGGAAACACGGTTTGCCAGGGGTCATTGATTGCACTCATATTGGATTTGTAAAGCCGGTGGAGAACGAACATCTTTATTATAATAGGAAAGGATATCACTCTTTAAATGTTCAGATGGTAATTATTACTTACACTTACCTAGGTACTTACTACACAGGTGAAATGCTTTAAAAGTCACTTTGTTAATGCGGTCTATAAAACATCCTCTACACATCTTTTTACTTAAGTATATCTATAATGGCTTATTATTTTTATAGGTATGTAACCACAACTTAGAAATAATTAATGTCAACTCCAAGTTTGGTGGTGCCACACATGACTCCCAGATTATGGTCTGCAAGTATAGTGGAGCCATACATGCGTGGGCTTCATGAAAGCGGGGAACATGTTTGGTTGCTGGGTAAGACAATAAACATTAAATTTAATTAGTAGTAGTTAAGAGAACCTTGAGAATAACTATAGTAAATAATAAGTTTCTTTTCTAATTAGACATTAATATTAAATTTAGTTAGGGCAGGTATAAGGTACCTGCCCTCATAAACAACCAATGTTAAGTAAGTGCTGTTTGTTTTCTTGCAGGGGATTCTGGTTATCCACAGCAACCCTGGCTGATGATGCCTGTTTAAAATGCTGCACCCGGGTCTCGGGAAGAAATATACACATCTCACCACATGCAAGCCAGAAACTGCATTAAGCGTTGCTATGGTTTGCTGAAGTCTTGTTGGAGGTGCTTGCTTAAAGACAGAGTATCAGTGTCAGAAGTGGATTATAAATAAAAGTACATAGTTAAAGTTAAAAACATCTTTTATTTTTAAACTATGTTTATTTTTATTATTATCGATACAGATGGCATGTTATCGACGGCAGCCCAGCCGTGGCAGTCAATTGTCACATTTTGCTGCATAAATGTAACAATTGACAGTCCACGGCAGGCATGTCGAAGGCTCCCGTCGACAACGCGCCGTCCGTGTCGATAATAATAAAATAAACCGTGAGTTTGTGTCTAATAAACTCACTCACTATCAAGCCGTACTGTTAAACCGCTGTCCCTAGCACTACTAGATGCCTAGAAACCTTCCTTCAGCAATATTTGTGAAATGGCTGAGGGGATTATTTCGGTCATTGTCCACCTCTACCCTAGGGGCTTCAGTCTGTGCTTGTCTCTCCTCCAACTGAAGACATCTCTGCTCTATAGCCACAAACTCACTTGTCGCTTGGTCAAATGGAGTTAGCGCCTGTCTTCTTCCGTCTTCCCACACCTTAAAATATTAGAGTTTTAGTTTAGCTGTCAGTTTATGTTAAATAAAATATGCATATTATGGTAGGTACATTTTTAATTAAAAATTACTTCAGTAATTAATTTACTTGATTAAGTCATAAAAGTGCTTTAAGTACTTGTATATGTATGTAGGTACCTTTTTCCACTTCTCCATGGTCTTTTGGACACCACCACCAACAGAATTTAAGGTGTTGGTCAGCTCTTGCCACAAACGATCAGCCCTCAAACGTCCCTGCGCGCCAGGCTGAGGTTTTGGAAGGTCACCGTGGCTGCAACATAACTTAAATAAATTAAAGAGCTCTTGTTCTAAATATTTCTTTGTGAATCGCGTCATTGTTTGCAGTATTGAATTCCGGCTTGAAACTTTTAAGTGTTTTATGATTATTGATTACGCCTTTGTATAGGTAGATATTAAAATGTTTTAGGTAGATACTCTAGCCTAGCAAATAACCTATAACAAAGAAAAGTAAGCAATAAATTAGGTAATATTTAATTTTTACCTTTCCATAAACTCCAGAGTTAAAAATTGTTCGGCGCTGGCTCGTGCTCTTGATTCCATCACATTCCAACAAAACAAAAATAACACTAACTACTAATTTCCAATAGGATTCCAATTTCGTCAAAGATCACAGACTTTTATTTAAAGTCCTAGGTAAATCAAATCAAAGTTTTACGGAAGTTTTCAAGTGGTTTTCAACTTTACAATGTTTTGTTTACAGACAATGTGCGTTTCATTTCAATGGATTAAGATTTTTTTATCATGTTAGTTCGAAAAATCAAATAATTTTTATTTCCATTTCAAAGTATTGTTTATGCCGTAAAATTCAAATACGCCACTCATATTATCAAAAACTCAATATCTTATATGCCTCCACTCGCAAAAAAAAATAGAAAACCTATTCGTATTTATATTCAAAGATTTGCGTTTTGCGTAGACCGGAACGTAACAGAGACGGGCAAAGTAAGTGAATGACACATTTGACGTTTGATGTCGAAAACCATAGACTAAGTGCGGTATTTAGCGATCAGACGAATAGACAAGGCGATCGCTAAGCGAAGGTTACTTTGTCTACCAATCGAACTTCGCTATCGTTGTAGCTATGACGATTGTAGAAATCGAATCGCTTCATAGCGAATGCCGGTTGTCTAGGCCCTCAGTTCATTATTATAGCAAATAAGACAAAAATCTCACTAATATTAAAAAGCCGAAAGTTTGTTTGTATGGAGGTTTGTTACCTCTTCACGCAAAAACTAGCGTAAGTATCGAGCTGAAATTTTTTGAACGTGTAGATGTTGACTAGTTAACACTAAGCTTTTTATCCGGGTACAACGCATGAAGTAAAACGGGCACAAGCTAGTAATATATAAAATTTATGTTCAATAATGTTTTTTAGAAGTTAGTTGGTGTAAGTAAACATTTTGATTAAAATAAATGAATAGGACTCCATCGCTGGCTCGGGCCGGGGACGGACGTGTTTTACCTCAGCACCGCTCGATTTTTCAATTTATTTAATTTTTAATGTCTGATCGCGTGTGCTAATAGCGGTCCCTCCTGCTCTCGCAAGGGGGTTTTTACTATACCGCGGCCATCTTGGTATTAGAAAGAGACAGTGTGTTTATCGGGGGTTGCGGGGCTTCACCTCAAATGCATATATCGGCCTCTCTTGCTCCCGCAAAGGGGTTTTGAGTATACCATTGGCCGCCATCTTGGCCGGGAACGAGATACCAACAGTTTGGGTTAGTCCATTACCTCCTTGCCTTGCCTAATATCGGTGCATAAAAAATCTACTTAATTAATGCTGGATATTACTTTATTGCTTTGATCAATAAATTGTGTAGGTATGTATTGATTTAATCGAACAATTTAATTTATTTATAAATTATTTGAATAGTTGATTATTGATTTATTGAATTTTATTGCATATTATTAATTTATTTTGTATGTGTTTTTTATTTTGATTTAACTTTTTGACATTTGTTTTTATTGTTTTATTGTTTGACTTTATTTTATTTATTGTTCTGTGCTTTGCTTACGCGTACTACGGGTATTACCTACCGGGGTTAACGGTATTGAATCGAGACGGACTTCCTTACCGATTCGACATCGACTCGCGTGCTCTTCTTCTTTTTCGCGTCTTTCTCGGGGTTTCGGAACCAGTTTTAATGTTCCCACGGTAGGGCCTTTTGGCTTTACCGTTGTATGAACAAGTTACGGAGAAACTTCCGTGAAACACGTCGGACATGGAGGATAGCTGCTTCACGCCGCGGGCAAGTCTAAAGCAGACGCCACCCATGGCGGTGGCAAGCGGAAAAAGGAACCTGACGTCACCTACGGACAGTCAGCCGGCTCCGACGCGCGCTCGCACTGAACGAGTCGTGCGCGGGCCGGCGCAACTACACATTTTTGAAAGGGGACGAGGGGGGACAGAGATCTGGAGGTGAGCAGCCCAGCTATGAAGTCTGTTCTATGAATAGCATGCTCCAGAAGGGGGAGTGCTGGGACACGTGTGCTTAGGAACTTGTAGATTCTTGAGCCTCACGAGTGGCTCATAACTCACAGATTCAGTCCTTATAACCGCAAGGTTGGTAGGACCATGGAAAGATGGATGGTGTCCGTCTCGCCTGTCCGTGCACAGCGTAGCGTGCAGCAGTGTTGGATGTCCTAACTTAAATAAGAAAAGACGCCTTAGCTTTCGCTCTATTAAAATAAAATTCATTAATTACGCATAATATGTACATAATACAATAAATATTTTGAGAGCCCAGCGTGGTAGTATGACTACTGCTACCCTACTACCTTTCATGGAGATCTATGATAGAGGCCTGTGTTCAGTAGTGGACGTTTTATGGCTGAAATGATGATGATATTTAGAGAACCTTTTGTAATTGTCACATAAGCAATTAAAAACAGTTTACTTTATATAAAAACTCATGACATACGCAGGTCGCCCTAGTTTAGAAGTCGGGCCTTCATTGTTTTGTAATGGACATAAATAACTTTTCAATCAATAGACATCATGCTTCTTAACACGTTAAAAACCGGCGTTTTATTCAACAATCG
Source organism: Pasiphila rectangulata (assembly GCA_963082625.1). Lineage (NCBI taxonomy): Eukaryota > Metazoa > Arthropoda > Insecta > Lepidoptera > Geometridae > Pasiphila > Pasiphila rectangulata. Next base: position 15,290,443 of record OY720244.1, read on the forward strand.
CTACCAACAAATGTCTAATTAAAAAGGGGAACGCCGCCAGTCGAAAGATCCTCAACTTGCTGAAAGTTGAACAGCGCTCGGGATCCAATTGTATCGTTGCTCAACAGAAGTCCGTTATTACCGACAGAATGTATTTTAATCTGAAACTTTTTCTTAGAACGTCCTTCGCTCAAGATTCAACTTCTTCGTCCATACAACTTTTGCGTGTTTTACTCGGATTTCATTTAACTTCTTAATTTTTGAGCGTTAGAAGTAAAAAATATGGCGAGCAATTTCAGAAATATTATTTTATGTCTTTGCTTCTACAAATGGCAATGTTTACTTAAGTTGACGACCTCCGTGGCGCATTTAAGTTTGTTTTCAACAGTCTTGAACTCATAAGTTCTGATTTTTTCGAGGCATTTTTATTATTTTTTATTTATGTAATGAAAAATTATTAGAGACCTTGGATGGACATGGTATTTATACGTAAAGTACTACTTATTTGGAAAGTTGTCACACTTTTTGTTACTTTATCATCATTTTGCGCGCAAATCACATAAAAAAAATCACCCAAGTGTGGTTGGACTCGCGTACGAAGAGTTCCGTACCCTTATTTGGATAACTGATGCCGTTATTAATATCGAGCAATAAACGGCATTCAAATCACGTTTGTTGTATGGGAAAATAAATAGATGTAAAATATTAAATATATAATAAATAAAATATTTATTTTAATTTGTTTTTAGTATTTTTTGTAATAGCAGCAACGGAAATACATCACACATCCACATCAGTGAAAATATATCAGTGAAAATTTCAACTGTCTAGCTATCACGGTCCATGAGATAAAGCTTGGTGACAGACAGACAGACGGACAGCGGAGTCTTAGTAATAGGGTCCCGTTTTTTCTCTTTAGATACGGAACCCCAAAAAATAAGCATTATAATATAAATAAAAATCTCAAGATAACTTTTAAAATTTTCAGTCTCGTTTCGTGCTCTGATCCTTTAACCAGAGATATAATAGTTTTAACTTTTAAATGATAGTTTTAAATTTTTTTGCACTTTTTCTATTAGATTTATGGTTTGCTGTTTCTTTAGTTTTTTTTTTGTTAGTAGGTAGTTATATATATTAATTTTAGTTAGTAGTTATGAGTTGAGTGTTATGTTTTCATCACGTATCAAACCGGTTCTGACGGAAGATCAAGTGCTTATGCTCAACTTAGGCTGAGTCAGAAGCCTTTTTGTAACTGTTTTTTCTTAGTTTAATTTGTTATTTTGTTATTTTCTCTCTCCTGCTGTGTCTTTTATTTTTTATGTGGTTTGTTATGAGTGTTACAAATAAATGTTTTATCTATCTATCTATCTAGATGTCGTTTTAGATCATTATAACGTCACAAGCACGATTTTTATGGTGATTTTGCTGTCTAGGGTAGGTATACTAAAAGGTACTTTCGTTATCCCTCATATTCTCTCTCTCTAAAAATTAAAAAATGCAAGGGGAGAGACCCTTGGCATTTTGTATTTCCAAATGTTGGTAGGCTCTGGCTTTCTGGTATTTTCCTTTCACTTAGCAGTCAACTAGTTATTCTATAATACTTTGATCACTTCTTTTTAAGGTTTCGTAGTAAAACAAGTTTTACACCTTATTATTTCGCTATGTCTGTTTGTCTGTCTGTCCGTCCGTCACCGGCTTTGCGAAGAGACTATTAGTCCTAGAAAGCTGTTGTTTTGCATGGACATATAATATATGCTTTGTTCAATGGTTTTGTTTTCTTTTGTAAATCGCGACATGCAGCCTTTCAGTCCGAATTATTAAACGCATTAAGACTTTGACTTCGCGCTTCGCAGACAGGAACATCGAAGTGTGAATAAATGAAAATCATAGTGTCATATTGCGTAGGTATCGCTATTCCCATTTCCCCCCGTAACGCAATGAGGTGCAGTGACGCGTGGTATTGCTGAAAAATTGCTCCATAAAGGGGCCCTTTTATAAATTGCTATGTAACACTTTCATTGCGAGTTTTAAATTGCCCGTGATATTGAAGACAGTAAGGTGTGTAAACATTTAGAGTCTATACATTTTATGTTAGTCTCATCATCATCATAATAGTCGTAGAATGACGACTGGACATAAGCCTTACGCTTGAAGCTAAATATACCAACTTTGTACAACATTATGTAATGTGCAATAAAGTATTTAAATGAATAAATAACCATGAAGGGGTTGTCGCATTTCTCAGCACGCTTGGCAGGCGGTTTAGCGTGCGCAATACAAGGTGCTGAGACACGAAAAGACGCTGGTCATATGGCAGATTTTTACTTCATTCACGGGCATTAGAGAAGGCGAAACTTTTTACTACCGTCACTCCACAGCAGTCCAAGTCTATTTTACTCAAAGTATAATTTTATCAGGGCTTGCGAGGCCGCGGGCAAAAGTTATTAAAAAGCGTTCGATGAAAGAATTTAAGTACCTATTTTACCAGTAGCCGTAGCAGTTAGTCTTTGATTTTGTTGTTTCGTACAATCTATTACGCCATTTGGTATTATTTGCATTGCTAGACTAACGAGAAAAATTTAACACGTGATGCGAATGCAAGAGTTGCAGAAATCTGCAGCAAAAAACAAATATTCAGTATTGCACGCTTTTCCCCAGATAAATGGTTAAAATGATTGCTCAACTCACAATTGAACGAAAATGATATGTAGTTCTGTAAGGGATTTATCCTTTAAAGCTTTTAAGTAAAAGATTATGTTTTGTGCTGATAGTTGACCCGGTGATTTTCAATGAATACAGGATGCCCCAACAAAAAATGTCAAGCGGAAGTCCAGAGATAGGTTCAGGTACTCTTGGGGTATCTAAATCACCCCCACGTATTTACCGCGATTTTTCATAGTCGAGTCCTGAATAATTTTCTGAATAATGAAACAAAAATCCGTTTGAACAACTTAAAAAATGGATTAAAATAAGTAACAAATAATAAATGTTTCATTCATTATTCCATAATAAAACTTTAAAACTTAACCCCTTATCTGTGACGATCGACTGCCGCAGCCGATAGTCATTAAGAAAAACTCTAAAAAATTAACTTACATTCCTGAAGTCATTTTTGGTGAGATAACAAACTAATTAACTGTAGTAATGATAAAATGGTTTTCTATAAGATTATGATGATATATAATGATAAACCGTTTTCTAATTAGATAACAAATTTAAATAATTTTCCGCATAGATATTCTTTAAAGACCGATTTTATCCGAAGTAACCCCATAGGTGGTACTTTTTTAAATGATTATGAAAGCTCTGGAAAATTCTTGTGACCTACTTAGGAACCACGAAGTCACGTGTTAACATTTTTAATTTAAAGTTGAAAATTTAAGCCATAATTCACTGAACCTACATTTTACACTTAACACCAACATTTCCATAGTCTTTCATCATAGTAACGTAGTTGTTTTAAGCATAAAATGATAACTTATTGTAATTCATTAACAAAATAAGATATTGAAAAAAAAATAGATAGCGAGACACTAGGTACTCATCTTTTTAGTGTTTTGTGTCTGTGCTTATTTAGCATTAAATAAATTGGACGCTGGAAAGAACTTGTCCAAAAATAGCTTCAAAACATATTTATATTTGGGAGTTTTCTTTTCCATTTCTAGGTGAAATTAAATACTAATATATGCCATGGGCTGCCAGTAGAATGTTCCCCCTTGTCTCTGGTTCCCTCTCGAGGATGCAGTATTTGCCAATAACTCTCGAAGATGGGTAGCAGCGTCTTTCCGTGCATCAACATACCGTACTGCGGTCGCCAACCCGCCTGCCAAGTATGGTGAGAGAGCCTCATGATCTTGGAGAATCTTGTTCAGCAGTGGATGTGGATCTAGACAGCACACCTACGGCTAAGATGTTAAATATTCATAATTTCTTTGAAAATAAAGTTATCCCCACAGCCCCAACTAAAACGGCACTAAACAGAATACCAGTTAGGGACATAACTCCTCTTAATCGATTTACGAAGACCTAATGTTGTTGAAGACGATTTGCACATCTCTTAGAAACTCGGTTAGTGAGAGGAGAATCAACAGTGATTTAACTAATGGGAGAGTACTTGGATTTAATGAGGATTATTCTGGTGGATTCATTTAATATATACATTAGAAATAAATTACACCTATATTTAGCCACAGAGAATACAATAGGCAAGGAGCCCGAATAAAACGTAAAAACAAATTGAACAGGACAAGATTAATAAAAACAAAATATAAATAGGGCCAGATGCGTGTCGGGTCACATGCTCTATAATGGTTCCATACTTATCTGTAAACCTGTTGTTAGAAGTTGCTGTAAGTTTTTTACGTTTACCGGTAAAACGAAAACTCAAATTAATATGTTTTGGTAACGTAAAACCTTGCTTGGTAAACCAATGCGGTTTATTACTTATATGAGCGACAATTTATCCGCAACTAAAACGATAGCTGAACCGATAACCATTTTTGTCTGTTTTTATTTTTAGCAGTTTAGATTTTAGAGGGGATGCTCCAAAAAATAATTAAAACTTTAATATTTCGCAAAAAGAACTCTAAATAAAAATATGTATCCGAAACCCCCAAATGGTTTCAAAAAATCTACAACAATACCCAACGCAATGGGTTAAACAAAAATTAAATTATCCCCTTTAGCGTGTATGGGAGGTACCCTTAATTAATTATTTTATCATCACTTTATTTTTTACAAAAAATGTATCAATAAGTCCATAATTATAAAATTACATCTAGTCGAAACGAGTGGTGTAAGCATAACGTTAATTTATGAATATTGAAATTGACAATGATGACGAAGATTTTTTTTACTTTTTGTAACATTTTTTAAAACTACATCCCGTGGAAATGAGCGAGTGTGGTAAAAATAATGTTGATATACGCGAAAACATTTTAGGTTTATTTAATTTACATGTTTAAACGTAATTATAACAATGTGATACAAGGTAAGTCAAAATACATTTTTCGGTAGGTGTACATGTCAATGTAATACATAAATAGAGTCAATGTTTTTAATTTTACAAATGAGGTATTTTATTCACCATGCAAAAATGAGGATTCCTGTATGGCCATATTATTTATTCGCCGTGGGGTGCCGGCAGTAGAATGATACCCCTCCTCTCATGCCAATGGATGCAGTAAGAGCCTGCTAAGGGATACCTCCGGAAGATGGGCAGCAGCGTATATCCGTGTATCAACATCCCATACTGCGCTCACCAACCCGCCTGCCAAGCGTGGTGAGAATGGCAACTACCCCTCATGGAGATCCATGTGGGAGGCCTGTGTTCATCAGTGGACGTTTTGTGGCTCAAATGATGATGATGATATTATTTATTCAAGCTATAAAAATCATGTCCTTTAAAGAAATATTTAAGTTTCCATTTATAATCTCTTAATGTGTTTATGTTATGTTTTTGTCTGAAAAACAGGATTACCTAGTTTAGGCTCACGCTAAGTTCATTAGGTTTCTTTGATTCAATTACATATAAGTAATTATCTACTTAGTCGTAAGTTATTTGGATAAAAATTATTGTAAATATACTAGAACAGGCCTCTATGGAAAAACATTTAATTTTGTTCTTAGATGTTCAGCTGTCCGAGTGTACGAGGAAATAATTATCCCTTAAAGTAATCAGTCGGGAGGAAAACAAGTCTTCGGAGACAGCCCGTTATCTTCCTTCGGTTATCAAACAACAAAGGTTCGCACTTGAGTGACTTTACTTTAACAAATTCTTGAAATTTCCAAGGTTTTAGTCGTTTTGATAATTATAATCAAATATTTGACGACGACTCGGACGAGCTCTGTAGCGCAGCGGGCGAAGGTCCGCTTGCGACGCAAGCGGTTGTGGATACGATTCCCGCCTCGAGACAAATGTTTGTACGATCTGCAGATTGTTGAGCGTGTTCTTTCTATGTGTAATAAAAATAAATATCTATGTAGTATCATGTATAAAGTATTAGGTATACCCGTCATCTAGTACCTAACCATTACACAAGCTCTGCTTAGCTTTTTTAGCTAGATGATGCTCTGTGATTTGTCCAGCATTATTTGCATTATTTATTTATTTACCAAACAAGGGGTTTGTAGCCGTAGTCTTATTCGAGGCATGATATTTACTTTTAACCTTCGGAGGTCCTACGTTGTAACAGTGCCGTAATTATTCTGATTTCATTCAGACTCCTTTTCTCATAAGAATGCAAAGGAGTCTACATTTATTATTAATAAAATGAATATTGCTGCACATTTAACTAAAAATCTAGCCCTAAAGTAAGCAGAGCTTGTGTCCTGGGTATAAAATGGTTGACAAAATATATATGTTCTAGAGTTGAGACAAATAACTACAGATGAAGCAAACATTTTGTTCCCGACGAGGGGCAGATCGAACCCGCAACTTACTGCGTCACAGCCGGCTTCAAGACCAATTGCGCCACGGAGGTTATCGATTTATACATTGATATTAAAAAATCGTCCAAGGGCGAGTCGGACTCGCGCACTAAGGGTTCCGTACCATTTTTAAATCAAAATCACGTTTGTTGTATTATGGTAGCCTCCCCCTTAATTTTTTTTCTGTTTTTAGTATTTGTTGTTAAAGCGGCAACACTAATTTTTATTTTTATTTTATTTATTCGGGAAACAAACAGAACAATGAAGCTTAAAAACTAAAGAAATTACAGACTTACACTTAATCCAAAAAAGTTTCCACTATTAAGCCTTGCATATAATATGACTTGAATGAACAGTTTAAACAAAACAAAATAAACTATGTACTTACTAATAATAAATTATCTGTGAAAAGTGAAAAGTTCTTCAATGGAGGCCATGGACCGGAAGCGCAGCTTCGGACGTCCGACTACAAGATAGGCAGACGACTTGGTAAGAACTGCAGGTGGGCGTTGGATGCAGGCCGCTTCCAACCGCAGTACCTGGAGATCAATGAGGGAGGCCTTTGTCCAGCAGTGGACGTCCTACGGCTGATATAATATGATGAATGGATATATTTTCTGTAGGTATTGCTTAAGGTCCAACTAGTCGCGGAGGCAAAGTCGTCAGTGAGTGCGGCCTAAATGTATGCTATCTCACCTGGCATAGTGTGTTTATTTATTTATTAAGACACTCCTACGACATATTCACATGTTTACCTAGAATTTACCTAGAGTTTCCCTAGAATGAAATGCACAATGATTCATTCCTAAACCGAACGCGCAAAAATATGAATAGACTTTTAGCACAAGGGTTATTATAGAAAAACTTGAGTGTAATCATTTCAAATTAACATTTATTTCAACTTTTGAATAATAAAACTATGTCGGAACGGTATTTATTTTCGAGTTTTCTTTTTCCTTATATTATTTAGTTTCGTCCAAAGTTGGGCTAAAATCAGTGTTGAAATACGAAAGTTTAGAAGCTTGTATTTTTGAAATAAATACTTTTTTTACGGTCTGGGGTATATACAGACATAGATTATGACGAGATAAATTGATATAATCCTTAGTGTTGGATGGTTAACGTCAAACAGTGGAGTAGTTACCCTTCCACGTTTGTATGGAAAGATGAGCGACTCGTTCATCCTTAAGTCTTATACAAGAGGTATCTGTTTTTAGTATTTGTTGTTAAAGCGACAACAGTAATACATTATCTGTGAAAATTTTAACTTTCTAGCTATCACGGTTCATGAGATACAGCCTGGTGACAGGCAGACAGACGGACGGACAGACTGACAGTAGATTCTTTGTAATAGGGTCCCGTTTTTTCCCTTCGGGTACGTCACCCTAAAATATATATAACTTATTGGATTATACCTCTATTCAAAGTCACTGACATTAGTTTTACTGTCGCAGACTCAATATAATATAAACCAAATCAAACAAATCTAAATTCCAAGAACTTTTATGCTGTTCATTTTCAGTTTCGAATCGATGACCTTGCAAAGAATTGGGAACTTTGTTTTCTTGATTATTAAATCCTAGACAAGCTCAGGTCTGTGAAGTTGCTTCAAAAGTTTGATTACACGTACGTACAAAAATTCAGTAAATTTCCACCAGTTCTAACTTTTTAACAATAGACTCGGCTTTAGATTATGTATGTATGTTATTTATATATGATTATTTACAGGAACGTACGAGAATTACTTTAACCATACAATTTTTAGTTTTACCGATTTTTAAAATTTGATTTGATGATTCTGGGTTGTTTTATATATTATGCATTAGTAATGAAATACAATTCTACCGTTTTAAGTTTAACTATAGCATTGGTGCCATAGTCAAGTTATATTCATAATAATATTGATTTTGTCAAAACACACCTGTGATGAGTTACCGCTATTAACTTCATCATCATTATTATCATCACAGCCGTAGGACGGCTATTGCTAGACCTCCCTCATGTATGTACTGATCATCATTTCAGCCATAAAACGTCCACTGATGAACACAGGCCTCCCTCATGGACCTCCATGAGGGGTAGTTTCCATTCTCACCTCGCTTGGGAGGTGGGTTGGTGAGCGCAGTATGGGATGTTGATACACGGATTGACGCTGCTGCCCATCTTCCGGAGGTATCCCTTAGCAGGCTCTTACTGCATCCATGGGCAAGAGTGGAGGAGTATCATTCTACTGCCGGCACCCCACGGCGGCCCCATGTACTGATGATGAGGGGTTATTCCCATACTCACTACGCTTGGCGGGCGGGTTGGCGGTTGCTATTGACTTAGACGACTACAATTGTTTTTTTAATTAAAAAAAAAAACATTTTTTTAGCTCAATTGATAGCATGAAATCCTTCGACTTCTCGTAAAATCACCAAATAAAAACCTTCAAAGCAGTGTGTGTGTCAAAAATACGTGTATTTTATTCCTTTCTTTCTTTTAAAGCACATTGAAATCTTTTAATCGAATTCTTCCACGGTACAGACTTATGCTTGTATTCATATGTTACCAGCCGTCCATACATAATGAGCCGGTGTCGCGTATTTACATACACCCATTCCGGCTGATGTAGTGGGCCGGTTGTTATAGAGCCGCTGCATCTGGCGCCAGATTGATAGGCGGTACGTGACCTTCTACAGCTGTAAACCATAGCTATTGGGCATCTAAGGGCAATAAGTTTACAAAGTTACTGCTAACTTAGACGGATTGCCAGCGTAAATATCTTTGCGGATCAAAATAATGTTGAGCCCGCAACGGAGTGTTTTGCCTCTTAAAAAGTGCTAAGTGCAATTCGCAATTCCCGAAGAATACGCTCCACTTGAATACTATACACAAAACCATCTTAAGAAAAGTAAAATTACGAAAACTAAAATTGAAAATCTACCACAAAAAGACTAGATATACAAGTTTATCATAAAATAAATCACCGAAAGAAACCATACTTGGAGAAATTACAGACATGACCCAGAAAATACCGAACTAAAAGAAACGTTTGATACGCAAAGGACTGCACAAGGAAGAAAATAAAAACCACGAAAGAAGCCTGCCTACCAAGAATTACCATCATAACGGTATACCTGGCCCTATGCGACTCTATTTTGGGTTATTGCATCACCTCATGGGGAGGTGCGGCAAAGAGTTAGAGTTTGAAAGAGCCCAAAGAGCCGTCTTGAAAGTATGTGCAGGTTTTCGATATTTATAACCAATTATGGTTGAAGAACAATTACCTATGAATGGGCCCAGTGTTACAACTAGCTTCCTCAAGAGATTGAAAGCGCAGAAACCATTGGACTTTTCTAATCAAAACTAGCTAAGCATGTTGGCGAGAATACTACTCTTTTGGGATAAATATACTTTATTATTGTAACACAGATAATTAAAAAAAAATATACACCTAATATTTGCTAGTTTTTAAGTTTCTCATGTAAGTGACTGGTTGTTGTAAATGAGAAATAAAGATCTTTGAACTGAAGTGTTTAGAGAGGGCCATTGCTAAGGAAGGCAAGCATTTTTTATGAAATCAAGTGTGCGTAGTTCAACAGGCGCCTTCGACGGGGCGGTACCTTTAACATGGTCCGTTTTCCCGGGACCATCCAGTCGAAACGTCGAGAAATAATAAAGGTAATTTACGCGGTGAATACCCAGTTACTTATATTATTAAAATAGCTAAAGGGTTCATCTAACGTAAAGATAAAAAACAAAAGAATATATTTTATAAAGAAGATTATAGAAGAAGCGGCAAGGCAATTAGGATTGCACTGAAATGTCTCCAGTGATAGTTGTAAGAAGATAGTGAGTATCTTTTTGCTTAAGAGATAAAGTAATTTTGGTGCTGATTATCAAAATTAAATGAATAGCCGGAACAAGACGGAAAAAAAAGTGTTATTTACCACCTTTCATCATACTTAGACTCATATGGAGCTCTTATTATACATAATAATTTCATGAAGCAATCTATTTCTCTTCGTCAGATCTTTTGTTTCTATACATTGGACCCCGACGTCTGAACACGTGAACATTGGTAGGTATACACGTAAAATATTATCATCTGTCTAGACTTCTAATTTGGTAAGGAATTTGATAAAGGAGATATAAAACTAGTCACAGGTAGAATTACCCCTAGTCTGACAAGAAAAGGCATTTTGAACTTGTTAAAATGCTATAAAAGCTGATGAACTAAAATAAAACGAATTTTATCAGACTTTCATATTAAATAGCGGGAATGTTCACGTACTTGTTATTGTTGGTGGAGGCACCAACTGTTATCAATTGTTTTATAAGACTTCGTGTCGTTTTTAGGGTTCTGTAGTTAACAAGGCAACCTTTGTCTGCTTTTCCGTGGCTTAAAAGACTATTAGTCTTAGAAAGCTGTAATTTTGCATGGATCTATAAAATAAGCACGCGGGCACAAAAAATCACGTTTGTTGTATCGGAGCCTCATTTAAATATTTGTTTTATTTTGTTTTTAGTATTTGTTGTTAAAGCGGTAACATAAAACATCATCTTTGAAAATTTTAACTGTATAGCAATCACGGTTCATAGATATATAGCTTGGTGACAGACATAGAGACGGACAGCGGAGTCTTAGCAATAGGGTCCCGTTTTTACTCTTGGGTTCGGAACCCCAAAACAGTTTTAAAATAATTTGGCGTACCTCCGAGTGGGTTGTAGATGATTTTTTTTTCTTACTTATCCCATCGTGTGGGTATCCCATCGTTGAATAGGACTTTAAAAACTATTGATGGGCTGCGGAGACCACCTTTCGATTTAGAGTTCCGTGTGCAAAATATTAAATCTCTTAATATTTTTAAGCCTTATAAATTCAAAAAGTAGTGTTACGAATCTGAAAAATATATCATATCATAATAGAATATCATGATTGTTGTCATGAACTGTCGAGAAAAACTATAACGGCTATGAGCCACATTTTTAGTTTAGGAGAAATTGTCGCTCATATAAGTGATAAGGCTTACAAAACAAACCAGTATATTGTAAACTAAAAACTCAATAATTATATCAGTTAAAATGTTCTGCAAAGGATCGGGATGGTTGGAAGACTTTAGGGGAGACCTCTGTCCAGCAGTAGGACAACATAGGTTGAATAAAAGAAAACGTAGACGAACTAGGTTGTTCCCCCCGAACTTAGAACGAGCGAGATTCATTTTGTGTTGATGAAGTCCCATTGCATTTGAACTCGTTTTTACGTATTGATTTGGACGGGATTTCTGGAACTATCCAACCAACGAACTTTAATAGGACTTTTGGAAATTATATTGTGCTGTAACCATGGTAACATTGTGTCTAATAAGTATATGCACTAACGTAGATTGTATAAATGCATTTGAAGACAAGAAAAGGCTAATCAGAACGCAGCCTTCTTTTAAAAAATGATACATCAATTAATTTGTTTACTTAAGGTTTTAATTATATAAAAATTAGATCATTTACTCAAGAGTCATCCTCGAACCAAAGTTTGATTAATCCCCCATCTATCAAAATTCCTCCACGAAAATCAATTTCGATTCATGTAATCTCGTAATGTTATAAATCTTATTTTGATGATTGAGGGTTAACATATGTTTTTCAGGGTTCCTTACTGTCCGTCTGTTATAAATCTCAGTCTGTCCGTCTGTCCGTCTGTCCGTCTGTCCGTCTGTCCGTCTGTCCGTCTGTCCGTCTGTCCGTCTGTCCGTCTGTCCGTCTGTCCGTCTGTCCGTTTGTCCGTCTGTCCGTCTGTCCGTCTGTCATCGAGGTTAAGCAACCCTACGCGCAGTCAGAAATTGGAGGGGTGACCGAATCCTTTTGGTCATTTTTAAAACCTTTTCTAAATTAGATCAGCTAATTTATAATAATTATTATATTCCTGCATACCTACTGAAGCCTCGGTCGGTTAATCCAGCTCGCACTTGTCCGGGTTTATTTTTATGTAACAGGAGGGTAACAGTTATCATCGGATAAAAAAAGTCTGTCAACCTTTAAAACTTTATGAAAAACACCCCACAAAAATCAGGCTTGATTCATGTCATCTCTGAATATGTTTTAAATTTCATCAAAATCCTATGATCCGTTCAAGAGTGAGCATAAATTCGGACACATTTATTACATAAATACATACTAATGATATATTATATATTCCGTTCTCATATATATATATATATATCCGTGGGGTGCCGGCAGTAGAATGTTATCCCTCCTCTCATACCCGTGGATGCAGTAAGAGCCTGTTAAGAGATACCTCCGGAATATGTGCAGCAGCGTCTTTCCGTGTATCAACATCGCGTACTGCGCTCGCCAACCCGTCTACCAAGCGTGGTGAGTGCGTGGATGTTTGAAATGATGATACAAACATTCAGTCAAAACGCCTAGTTGCTACTAAGAGTTTCGTTCGCTTCGCTCACTCGTTCAATTAGGCCAGGTGCGCGTCCCGCTATTTTGTACCTTAAACAGTGCGGTTTAAGGTCCCGTTCTAAACCGTAGACCTGTTGTTTAACATGATGTGTGATACTGCGTCGAAATATAGGGAAACTTAAAAAAACTCAAACATCATAGTATATATAGTAATATAGTATATATATATAATATAGTATAATATAATATAATATAGTATCCATCGTCGATCTCATTCTTGCGATAGCAAGGATGAAATCAAGAGCTGACCTATCTAACATTTAAAAAAAAAATCCATAAATATTGCATGTATAATGTTCACAACCATGATAGTTTCAAAATATAAGTTGTTAAAAGTTTAAACAATCACTGCAGTACAATCAAACATTCAGCATTGAAGCCTCGAAAATTTAAATCAAATCTTTAAAGTTTTTCGCCGCGGGTCCGTGCTTATTACCCCAGCGTAGCCCGTGGCACCATCTGCCTTACAAATAATTGCTGTAAAACTTTGGCAGACCCTACATCCTAACTACTCGTTATAATTTTAACATTCATAGACATTTGATGTTTTGTACAGTCAGCGTCAAATTGATATGAGCGTCTAGAGTAGTCAAAATGATCTGAAAAACATAAAAGCAATTTAATATACGCAGTTCGATTCATCATATTGTTGCAAGCACCTAAGGTGTTCAAAATATCTTACTACTCATTGTTTCATATTTATATGAGCAGTCGGGGTGTTCAAAATTATCTTAGTAAACAAAGCTCTTTTCTTTCTCCTTCAGGCTTAAATTAGAACTAATTTTTTTTATTTTATGTATTTAACAAAATCCACAGATTTCCATTATTCTAATCATTTTACAATATTATTATTATATCTAACGGCCAATTATGTGCTTAAATTTAATAAAGCAAAACTAAAAATTTAGGACAGTCAAAACAAAGAATCTACTAAAACAACAAAATGAATGATTGATAAGTAATATCTAGTACGCTTAATGCAATAGTAATAGCACCGCAGGGAAGAGGACTCTCTTTCTTATTTTAATATATAGTTTTTGAACATAGTTTTATACTAACAAAGTGATTTCCTATTGTGAGTGATTGAATACCTTAATGCCTCGCTATATCTCTACTTCAGAACGCTCTCTGTTTCGGGATAGTTATTAAACCACCGTTAACAAAGTTTCAAAGGTTTGGTTTACTTAGGACTCCGCCCTAAATGGAAGGATAACATTAAACAACTGATTTTGTCTCCGTGACTTTTCCGAGCGTTTTGTTTCGGAATATAATTTAACGAAGAACAATGAGATACTCGTTGGCTTGTTTTAGGTAAGTGAGTAGATGAAGAAAATATCTTGGATAAAGCTTGCCTATCAGCTGTACGATCCTCACAGCTATGAAATTGCGGCGATGTTATCGTCGTGCCACGTATTTCTATACACTTATAGGCCGTCTCCACCGCCGAGAGCCGTCGAGTACGCGCTACAGAAATACGTGGCACGATGATAACATCGCCGCGATTCCCTCGCTCGTCGAGACGGCCCCTAAGTCGGCTATTATATTCTAAATGTAGTCAAAACTAATAAAAGAATATTTTGATGAGGCGCATTGAAGTTTAGGGTTGGAGGCTCGTGACATAATAACAAGCTATAAAGTGTATTAGACGTGACGTCACGTGACATTACTACTCAATGTAAAGCCGTTATTTTATGATTACGTTAACGATAAAAATGTTCAATAGTTTTTGTCAACGTACCTACATGATATCTAGACATGAAATAAAGCCGTGGTATATGCCCCCGACTTTCAATCCGGAGGTCGTGGGTTCAATACAGGCCGTGCACCAATGGATTTTTCTTTCCTGAAAAATGTATGTGCACACTTAACACATGCTATAACGGTGAAGAAAACATCGTGAGGAAACACACGGCTTAGTTAGCTTCAGACGTATTGACCTGTTCTTTCGTCTGACTAATAGTTGACTAAGCTTAGAGGATGGTAAGGTGCTGGACAAGCCTAATCCATCTAACAATGTCCCAGGCACTGCAGCGTCCCGTACAGCATGATTACCAGTTGCTGATGCTGTATAAATCATCTATAATTACAGATGCAAAGACCTTACTTACTTAAACATGTAAATTTAGTCATCTCGCCCATGTTCTCGGTCATTGGATAGCATATACATATCTAATTATTTTATTGCGAGTGTCCAAAGCAGATCACTGTAACTTTGATCTACAGGCTCTATAGGGACCTAGTGCGAGGGACAGACCTTAGCCCAGGTACCCAAAGGTATGCAAAAAAATCACGTCTATAACTATTACCTCTTCTTCTTCAATCAATTTCTACCCAATGCTGAGTATAAGTCTCTTGTTCTCCCGATTGTACGATTACTATTACCTAAGTAAGATCAATTTGTCTTCTTCTTATAGTGTCTCTCCAGTTATTGAAGGTCGGCGGTCATCCTCTTGAATTGTTCTTTATCTTGGGCCATCCGGAAAAGATCTTCAGCCTTTGTTATGCCTGTCCACTGCCGTATATTCCGCAGCCAGGAAAGTCTTCTTCTGCCAACAGATCTTTTTCCTTGTATCTTCCCCATCATGATAATTTGCAGCAGTTGGTACCGGTCATGTCGCAAGATATGGCCGAGATAGCCGACTTTTCTCTGTTTGATGGTTCGTATAAGGTTGGTTCTTTTAATTCGCATTCGCTGCAGTACTTCAGTATTGGTGACTTTCTGTGTCCAGCTTATGCGGAGCATGCGACCTTGCGATCAATTTGTAAGGGTCTTGAATCTATAAAACACTAGTTTTTTTTTATAAATATTTCATTTGAATCGTGAAAAAAAGGGGAACTGTCATCTCAGCCGTAGAACATCCACGGCTATTATTATTATTAAAAGCAATCTGTGCAATAAAGCTTATTATAAAATATCAGATTACCTAGAGGACAAAACCACTTGGGACGGAATCTGCTCCAACTCCGTCAAACGTAACATAAGACAAAATAAAATTGTTAAATGATGACTATAACGACCGAGTTAGGTTCTTCTGTTCACTTCTTTTCTTAACTCGCGTGTCATCTGAAGTGAACAGATTCAATTATGTGCTTTATTCTATTTATTTGTGTTGTTTTATTTTGTAATTTGTGACGCGTCAATAAGGTCCATGCGGCCGCACTGAATAAAGTATTTTTTGATTCTTGATTCTTGCTAGACAAAAGCTACTCTCATGAATCTCTGCACTGATTATAAGGTTGTTGCTTACTCACCAGACTTGACAGGTGGGTTGGCGAGCGCAGTACGGGATGTTGATACATGGAAATACGCTGTTGCCCATCTTACGGAGGTATCCTTTAGCAGTTTTTTACTACGTTAGTACGTATGTAAGAGAGGAGGGAGAGGAGGTTGTTTGTTCGCTTCTTTCCCTCACTTGGAAAAAAAGTTATCTGAAGCGAACGAATTCAATTATTGTGCTTTATTCAATTTAAATGTTTCTTGTTCTTCTTATGTAAATTGACTATTCTATGTAGTGCTCTATTGAATAAACACTTTTGATTTAGATTTTTTTGATACAATTCTACTGCCGGCACCCCACAGTATAAGTGAACTACCTAGATGTAAATTAAACTTGAAATTACCCGCATCGAGTTGCGGCGTCTTCAAGAAGTTGAGAATGTGGCTGTTATAACTTTTAATCGCTGCAAAGTTTTTCATTAGAGATATGGGATTTACGGTTAGTTTTTAATAGAATAATTAAAGTTAGTGGAAAGCTTGTTAGGAGACCTGTGTTGGGGAATCGGACCGGACTTCCCAACACAGGTCTCTTCAATTAGAAGGTTGT
The DNA here is from genome assembly GCA_963082625.1 of Pasiphila rectangulata. NCBI lineage: Eukaryota > Metazoa > Arthropoda > Insecta > Lepidoptera > Geometridae > Pasiphila > Pasiphila rectangulata. The sequence goes on from OY720244.1 coordinate 15,307,125, forward strand.
GTTGTGCGAAAATCATAGTCGTGCTTAAGGAGGTTTTTCTCGAAAATTACACTAGGAGGTTTTCAAGTAGTTTTTTTTGACGACCTCTGTGGCGCAGCGGGCGAAGGTCCGCCTGCTACGCAAGAGGTTGCGGGTTCGAATCCCGCCTCGGAACAAATGTCTGTATGACCTGCAGATATTTGTTCAGGGTGTTCTGGATGTTTTCTATATATAATAAAAATATCTATCTATGTAGTATATTGTATTAAGTATATCAGTCATCTAGTACCCATAACACAAGCTCTGCTTATCTTGGGGCTAGGTGATGCTGTGTGAATTGTCCAGCATTATTTATTTATTTATTTATTTATTATTTATTTTTTTTTTTTTTCGAATTGACAATATATGTTGTTGACCGCAGATGGTCATGATAACGTTACCGGACTATGGCGAGCGCATAAGCGCCCAGCCGCAAAAGTTAGGTTGGGGCAACAAGCTCAAGGGCACCACTTAGGTTCGAACCACGGCTTGGACTGTTGCCAGATTTTTGAATGTACTGATGGTTAACGTCCAGGTGCAAAACTGCACCTTAAAACGGAAGAGTGTATTCTTCGGCCCCGCTGGCGGGACCGGTTATTAAATGTGTGCCTAGCAGCTAATGTGGGACGGGTTGACGTCACCTCCGGGTTAGCGGCGGTGAGCTCGTCAACGGGCAAGCCGAGAACGTGTCTCGGTCGACGGAGGAAAGTTTCAAGTAATTGTGCGTTTTTCTTCGTTTATATACACTTCTAGCCAGGTCCCATTTCTTCACATTCCAATTCTGATGGTGGGATCCATAGGAAACCGAGGAAACTCCTCAAGTATTGTTCATTAATAACTATATAATGCTGGACACAACACACAAAAATTGTAGGCAAACATAATAAAACGATTTTGACATCTTCAGCCAGTCAAGCATTTGCATTCAGAAAGTATGATTTGGTGAAGTGGAACAGAGGAAGGAGACCACATATGGCCAATATGGCATTCGAAACTATTCAATTACGGACAAAAAATAATTATTTATATAAAAGATATCCACTCCGTCATCAATAAAGTCGGTTTTTGTGTCTTGTTTCGTGTCGTGCCCGAAACAAATCTGTTTGTTGTACCCGAATTTATTTAATATAGACAACTTAAATGTTACGTAGTTATATATAAAACAAAGTCGGGTTAATTACACCCCTTATAATACCTCGTGAACGGCTGGACCGATATCAATGATTTTAGATTTTTTTGATTTGTCTGTGACCTGAAATTTTACAGAAAAATTATGATAAATAAATGAAATTTTTCATAGAGTCAAATATTTATAGGTCAAAAATTGTAACCAATTGAAAACACAAGCTGTTTATAATTTTGGATTAAGTACTTAGATTTAGGTTAGTTGAAGTAGGTTAGTAGAGGTATATATGTTAGAAGTAGTAAAGTAGTTAGTAGTAGTTAATAAAAGTAGAAGTTGTAAGTAGTAGTATTTTATTTTTATTTTTAGAGCAGTAGTAGTAGTAGTAGAATAATTGTAGAAGTAAATAGTTGATTCTTATGCGGTAAGGAGTTCGCCCGGATAGCTAGTCTAGTATATTTAGAAACACATTATTATAGTACGTAGCGTTGTGTGTTACCTTTACTGCATTGTACTGTCTCAGCACACATTAACATCTGCATTATGTTCCCATAGTGAATTTTAACCAAATCGCACAGCTCTATTTGTCAATTTCACTACAAAGACAATATCGATAATTTATATTCTTTTAATCTCGTCTCGTAGCGTGGAACCAAAATGTACTGCAAAGTTATGTAAACAGCTCAACCACTAGCAGAAACGAATTTATTTGCATAAAACCGATTTACTATGTTAATAAAAGTGAGGTTGCTCGATGATTCGATACTTTGTGAATGAATAACGTTGCGTTTCGCTAATATGTTTCTGAGTAGGTACCTACTTTGAAGATATCTTTAGTTGAAATCATTCAGGTATCGGAAGTCTCGAAAAGTGAGTCTCGAAAATCTGGTCATCATTGGGAACGTCGAAGGAAGGGGATCACGTGGGAGATCCCCAACTCGATGGGCGGAGTCGCTTCAGGAGAAGAAAGCCAGGTTCTACGATGTGGTCCTTCTGGCCACAAATAGAACTCGCTGGAGGCATTCTGTCCACACTTTCACGACATCCAATTATCACGATCTTCAGACATGAAGAACCGACCAGAGAGAGAGAGGTATCGGAATGATGTTGACTCATTTCTTCCGTTATTTTGTTCCATTATCGGAATAAATTAATCAAATATCTGCAATTAAAAATTAAAAAAATATAATTAAAATTTAACTTTTGTTATTTTGTTTCTTCGTAATGAATATCATCTCAGCTCCCCAATGGATCTTTGATAAGTGGTCATGAGATGTTGTTGCCATACTCACCACGCTTGGCAGGCGGGTTGGTGAGCGCAGTGCAGCATTTTGAAACACGAATAAAAGCTTCTGCCCGTCTTCCGGGGGTACCTTGGCAGGTTCTTACTACATTCACGAGCAAGAGAGGAGGGGTAAAATTCCACGTCGACAGCCCACGGCGCGGCACGGCGTTTCTTAATTTGATAAAGTCTAATTGTTTGCAAGCTTTTAATTTGTTTATCATGTCCCGCTGTCCGAAAGTACCTAAACGATTACAAATTAAATTTGACGCTGTTCCTGATACGCAATTGAGCTTAAATGTGCATACACCTCTAGTCCTGGTGACAATACACTTTTTTATTTTTTTTACTAACCTATCTCATCCCACTGCTGGGCAAAGGTCTCCCCCAATTTTCTCGAATCACCCTGATCCTTCGCAGACAGTATTATGGACTCGATATTATAATGTTATTAATTAATGTATTTTAACTGCTTAACGAGACTTTATACGCGTACTTTTGTTTTATTTATTTTTAGACAACCCGTGACCGCAAGCGCAGCAGGGTACTTGAAATATCGGGAAATAAACAGTTTAAAATTAAGTATGTCCATTGATCGCGAAAGTTTACAAAGTACTATTAATGTAATTAGTTATAAGTTTATATTTTATTGTGATTATTTTGTTTGATGTCCGTAAATAAATAAATAAAATGGCGGATTATGTATATTTTGTTTAATCCCGTTATCATGTAGAATCCATTAAATTGGTTTATTAAATACCTACTATGCCGGCATGCCCGTGGCAGTAAAAATCTGCCACGGCATGCCAATACCACCAGAACAATACCTGCCAAGAGCTCATCTTCCGTGCCTTGCCAACCCTGCCAATCGTGGTGAGTATGGGAATAACCTAACGAAGATCCAAAAAGGCCTATGTCCAACTGTGGACGTTTTATGGCTACGGCCTACCTATCTGCGTGTGATAGATAACACCAATAACAAAAATAATCGCGATAAAGTTAGCGAAACCCTTTAAATAGGCGGCAAGGGACCTACTTGTCTAGTACTTTGTAAAAACATCATTACATGTGGAGATTTCAATGTTAATCTCTTAGAAAATTACTCTTTAAGTACTAGATTAACATGCCTTTTTAATTCATATAATCTAAAACCATTGTTTATGGAGCCTACTAGAATAACTGAAACATCCGCTAAATGTATTGACAATATCTTTGTAAATTCTAATATAAAAATTATCCATAAGGGCTTGATTAGTAATATAAAGTCAGACCATTTAGGTCAGCACATTCAAATTAAACAGCAACAAAAACAAAATGTAAAAAGAAAAATTACTTTTATACCTGTGACCATGCATCGATCTGAACAACTGAAATGTAAATCTACTACTCAAATAACAACCCTAATGAGTCATATTGCAATTTTTTCAATGCATTTAGCAATATGTTCAATTCAATATTTACATCAAAGTCGATAATGGTCACAGATAGTCTTAACTTTAATGAGTGGGCAACAGTGGGTATACATAGAAGTAGACAAAAATTATATGATCTTTATAGTGAAAAACATTATAATTTTAGTGAAGAATTTAAAGAAAAGGTTAAAAATTACTCAAAAATTTTTAGAAAAGTCTGCCATATTGCTAAGTCTAATTATATAAGTTCAAAAATTAAAAATAGTGATAATAAAATTAAAGCTACTTGGAAAATAATAAACAAAGAAACTGGAAATGTGAGTAACTTTAACAACCAATTTAAAATAAATTATAATAATACAACCTACAAAAGTGATGAAGATGTAGCCCAAGCATTTGAAACTTTTTTTACTGACATTCCAGTTTCTACCACAAAGTCTTTAAACTCTTCTCACCTGATCGCCGAGTCCTTACTTAGCAAAAATGTACCTAAATGTGATAGTAATTTTAATTTCCAATATGTGGACAGCAGCGATATAGTTAAAGCCTTTAAAATGTTAAATGTTAAGAAAACTGCAGATCTCTGGGGTATTTCTGTAAACATTGTAAAACCATTGGTAGACACAATCGCACCTGAGCTGGCTCTTATATATAATGAATGCATTGACTGTGGCGTATTTCCTGATCTAATGAAACACAGTAAAATAATACCTTTATTTAAATCAGGTTCTAAGTCGGACCCCACTAACTTTAGGCCGATATCAGTACTGCCGACATTTAGTAAAATTTTTGAAAAGCTTATTTTAAATCAGCTATCTAAGCACTTTGCCGACAACAAATTGCTTCACTGCAAGCAATTTGGCTTTACCCGCGGCCGTTCCACTACTGATGCTGGTATAGAGTTAGTCTTGCATATCTATGATGCTTGGGAGAGGTCGCAAGACGCTTTAGGTGTTTTTTGCGACCTTTCAAAAGCATTTGACTGTGTACACCATGAAACATTAATCGGAAAATTGCGCCACTATGGTGTTAGAGATATCTCTTTGGATCTACTTATTTCTTATCTCAGTAACAGGATACAAAGAGTTGATGTTAATGGAAAACGTTCTTCGGGATCTGTAGTCACAATGGGTGTACCGCAGGGATCAATTCTTGGGCCTTTTCTATTTTTAATTTACATTAATGATCTACCTCATCTTGTCAAAAACAATCATGAGATTGTATTGTTTGCTGATGACACTTCACTTTTGTTCAAAATGAAACGACGGACCACCGATTATGACGAGGTGAATAATGCAATCTCAGAGGTTGTTAATTGGTTTAATGTCAATAACTTATTACTTAATGAAAATAAAACAAAATGCATTAGATTTACTCTTCCTAATGTAAAACAGGCTGATGCCAAGATTAAATTAAAAGGTGAAAGTTTAAACCTTGTAGAAAAAACTGTATTTTTAGGCATAACTTTAGACAATAAGCTTCAATGGGGCCCACACATAGAACAACTATCGGGTAGGCTTAGTTCTGCAGCATATGCAGTCAAAAAAATCCGCCTTCTTACAGACGTTGATACCGCTAGACTTGTTTACTTCAGCTATTTCCACAGCATTATGTCTTATGGCTTACTACTGTGGGGATGTGCTGCAGATATAGACACCGTATTTGTGCTGCAGAAGAGGGCTATTCGTTCTATCTACAATATGGGTCCCAGAGAATCACTTCGCACTAAATTTAAAGAAATAAATATAATGACAGTAGCTTGTCAATATATTTATGAGAACCTGTTGTATACCCATAAAAATATTGCTTCGTTTAAGAAAAACAGCGACAATCACAATGTAAATACAAGAAATAAGAATAAACTCGCTGTGCCCACTACTAGGCTCCATAAGGTGAAAATATCTTTTAAAGGGCAATGTATACGCTTCTACAACAAACTCCCAAGTGAGTTGCAGAAGTTATCATTGAATAAATTCAAAAACATTATTAAACGCAATCTGTGCAATAAAGCTTATTATAAAATATCAGATTACCTAGAAGACAAAACCACTTGGGACGGAATCTGCTCCAACTCCGTCAAACGTAACATAAGACAAAATAAAATTGTTAAATGATGACTATAACGACCGAGTTAGGTTCTTCTGTTCACTTCTTTTCCTAACTCGCGTGTCATCTGAAGTGAACAGATTCAATTATGTGCTTTATTCTATTTATTTGTGTTGTTTTATTTTGTAATTTGTGACGCGTCAATAAGGTCCATGCGGCCGCACTGAATAAAGTATTTTTTGATTCTTGATTCTTGATTCTTGACTTACACCCTATTCAGAGCATTGGCAGTCAGATTTATAGAATCAGTCTTTTCGTTAAACGCAGGTACACAATCAGCAGATACATACATACTAGGTATTGCCTTACTAAGGTTCTGTATCCTTAATACAAAATATGACTTCGTATGTGCTTCCCATATTATCTTAATTACCATTTATAAGGCTCCGTGCCTCAAAAGGAAAAAAAACGGAACCCTTATAGATTCACTTTGTTGTCTGCCTGTCTGTCTGTCGGTCTGCCCCTTTGTCTCGAGAACGTGTAGAGGTATCGAGTTGAAATTGAAACTATATACTCAAATCTACAGCCTCCTTAAGCTGTGGAATAATCAATATTCGAAGTTAACATGAAAAAAGATATGTTTATGTACATATATCGCAAAAAACGCATGTTTCGACATTCTCAAAGAAATCAAATGTCATAGGGTATTTCTCGTAGACCTAGAACTAAGAAATTTGGCAAGGTATATCGTCTTTTACTGTAGATATAGAGAAAAATGCAAAAACTTTAAATTTGCTATGGAATCTTTAAAGAAATCGTCTTTAAAAAAGTACGAAATCAATCATCGAGGTTTAATTTTAACCCTACGCAAGGTCATAAATTGTATGGGTGACCGAATCTTTTTGTGCATTTAAAAACTTTTACTAATATTATTTATGGGCCTAAATACCTACGAACCCCTCAGTGGGTGAGTCCAGCTCGCACTTGTCCGGTTTTATTTGAATAAAATAAATAATGCTGGACAAATCACACAGCATCATCTAGCCCCAAGCTAAGCAGAGCTTGTGTTATGGGTACTAGAAGACTGATATACTTAATACATTATACCACATTATACTACATAGATGGATATTTTTATTATATATAGAAAAACACCCAGAACACCCTGAACAAATATCTGCAGATCGTACAGACATTTATCCCGAGGCGGGAATCGAACCATAAATGTATCATACATTTAATAAAAATATGAAATGTTTAAAATGTCAAAAAATGCTTGCAATGTCAAGGCAGCCTACTTCAGGTCTGTTGACACGCACATAAAAATGAAGACTTTTTTATCGTAAGGCACAAATTAGCTCTTGTCTGAATTCTTAATCATCCCAGCCGTAGGACGTCCACTGCTGGACATAGGCCTACCTCGTGGATCTCCATGTAGAGCTTACGAGGGGTTGGCCATACTCACCACGTTTGGCAGGCGGGTTGGTGAGCGCAGAACGGGATGTTGATACACGGAACGCTGCTGCCCAACTGCCGGAGGTATCTCTTGGCAGATTTTCACCGCATCCACGGGCAGGATACGACGCAACATCCTACTGCCAGCACCCCACGACCAGAACTATTTTCAGACAACATTCGACGTTAGCCCATATCTAGTCCTTCTGAGTCAGACTCGGCTCAATGGGATAATAATTTGAAATCGCAGTTACGAGTTCGACGGTGTTGGTAATGGGCGGACCCTAGAGGGTAGCGATTGAATCGGAAACAGCTCACGTCGGCGGTTTTGTGGGGTTAATGATTCCCTCTATTCTCTCAGAGGTATGAGTATGTTGTCGTTATATTTATTCATTTATTAAGAAAGGCAATGCCAACAGTGGATGATGAACAGTGGACATAGTAAACACTTAAGAATAACATGTTACAAAATATTAATACCATAAAATGTCAAATAAGAGGCATGCACAGCATTTACAATAAAAGCAAAGAAAGAACAGCTACAAAATTAAAAAATACTTAAAAATATAGGAAATAGTTAAAAATAAAAAATAAAATAATTAAAAGAAACTAATTTAACAAACATCATCAGAATGAGAGTCAGATAGATTACCAGAAAAGTGTTTTAACAATTTGTTTTTAAAGACATGAAAGTGATCCACAAAATGGATCAAGGTCTGCTATTGACTGTGTTATTTTACTATATGCATTACTCATTTTTACTATGGGGGCATTGAGGCCAAGATTTGTTCTCTTGTAGGGACTATTTAACATTTTTTTATTCGGTTTCCTAGGATATTTGAATGTTAGTGAAATAGATTTAACCAAACTACTGTATCCTTTTTTCCCATTGACAATTTCGTGAAGGAAAACTAAATCATTAATAGTTCGACGATTCCTGTGTGTATATTAAGTTAAAATAGTTGAACGTTGAATATATGTAGCTCAATGAAATATTCCTGGGGATATATGTATATGCAATGTGCCTGGTAAAATTTCTTTGCAAGTTTTCGATTCTTTGAGAATGCACAGCATTAAATGCGTTCCAAATAATACTAGAGAACTCAAGGTGACTGTGAACAAGCGCATTATAGAGATCTATTTTAGTGCGGACATGTTTAAAACCCTTCGTGTTGCGTTTGATAAAACCGATCATTTGGGCAGACTTTTTGTTACCAAAAAGCGTGTATGATGTTAAATCAATAGTTTTTTTTTAAGTGGATATGGTACATTTATTGGTACAGAGCTGCATAGAGTTTAAGGATCACCAATTTTGCTATACATTTAAATCACTTTGTAGAATTTTAACGTCATTAACAGATTTGATAATTTTGTTTATCTTAAGGTCATCAGCAAACAACAAAAAAATACTCTTTAATAAGTGACAACGATCGTTAATAAAATAAAAATAATTGGTCTTAAATATGATCCCTGAGGAACTCCTGATTTCGCAATATACATATGTGTTGAATCCGTATCCATCCACTACAACTACTTGAGAACGTGTGAATAAATATGAAGGTAACCAATTTAGAATGGAACCATGTATAACTTTATGCGCAAGTTTCTGTATCAATATTTAATGGTTCACTTTATCAAAGGCACTCTTGAAACCAGTGTATATTGCGTCTCCTTCAAGTTTATCATCAAAAACCACCTCTTCCACTGTAGTGAGAACACTCCTACTGACAATGAAGTGTTATAAATGATGGAAAGTGGGTATGCCAATACAAAACCACAGCGTTTAACGAAGATCGGAAGAATAGAGTCAGGCCCGGTACCTTTACAAGAATCAAGCGCTTTTATTTATATATTTTGTCCTCTGATAATTTAATGGTGCCAAGAGAATCAAGAATGGGGTTGGATGTAAGTTGACCAGGATCATTCCTATGAATAGAATCATCACTATAGACCGTTGAAAAGTGACGTACAAAGAGATTAGCAATGACTTCTCCCGTTTCAGCTTGTACGCTATCCATGAACATGGTTTAATTAATTTAATTTCAAAGATTCTTTATTGTGAACATGTTAGGTAACAAAGTTACTTTTTTCTACAATATAACTAGTGTACATTTGAGTCCTAGCTTTTGCAGCCCGGGTTGGTTACATGTTATTTTACAAGCATGAATATGTATATATGAATATGTTTTATATGAATATGTTTTACGAATTAACAAGATAATTTTATGTAAGATAGACTTGAAAAATATACTCATTCCAAAACAATGTTGTGATTTGAAAGTTTGAAAACATTAACTTTATAACGTAAGTTAAAGATAATTAGCGGAGATTTAATTTCAACAAAATAGATGCGGGTAGAATATAAAATACTGTGCAAGCGCGCGGCAAACGCAGATAACATCAGGAGTGGTCGTGGACTAGCCAAAGACACATACACAGGCGCACACGGCCTACGTCTGAAAGGGACGCATAGCGTGCGCCATCCTTCGCCGTTCAATTCGCTTGATAATCCGGGCGAGTATGGCGCGCGCTAGCTGACAGCAGCAGTGTGCGCTCACGCACATGACGTAGCCTATTGATTGCACTCTAGGAACTAGTAATGTGGTAATTGTATTGATTATATTTATCGATGAATAGGATATTTTTCTTTCGTGATTTACAAAAAGAGAAGGATGTTATTTCTAAAAGGGAGCTTGACAATTTGGAAAATGATGAGTTGCATTTAGGGGAAGCAAGTTTAGATTGTTGGACCGCACAACTGTGCAAGCGCGCGTCAAACGCAGATAACATCAGGAATGGTCGTTGACTAGCCAAGGACACATACACAGGCGCACACGGCCCACGTCTGATTGTTGCTTGAACGTGTAGTATTTTTCAACATAGCGGTGGTTCTTAAAAATGTTTTGTCAAAAACAGTAAAAAGTTTACAAGATATGGGGGATGAAGAGGGGATGGATAATCGAACGTTGACAAATATACCCGAGAGAAAACTAGATTCATGAAAATATCATTTAACGTACCCCACGTCAGTGGAATTTTCCCCACCTTTCTTGCCAGTGGATGCAGTAAGCATCTGCCCTGGGATACCTCCATAAGATAGGCAGCAGCATCTTTCCGTGTATTAACATTCTATGTCCAGCAGTCAAGTAATTGTTCTACGGCTGAAATTTTAAAAATAACTTCTTGCATAAAACTCAATGATTTGAGCACGTTATGCACATGATTCTATATATTTCGCGTATACCCGGACATTATCGCAGCTACATTCCCACTGCATTTCCGCAAGTGCATTGAACCTTGTTAATCCTTTTCTTTATGTATCGGGGCTTCCAGCATCGACTTTACCACGAAATTATAAATCACGCTGTCAACTGAAATGAATTACCGCGAACGCTTTCGATACCCCGATATTATCACTATTCATCCGAATCCAACGTAAGTCTGCAAAGCATTTTAAGCTTTACTATATTGAAGCGAGAGCCTAGAACAGCTTGTGGGATTTTGACAATATGCACGTCAAAGGACAATAAAGTGATCCCGGGAGACACGAAGCGAGAGGGTAAATAGCTGCATTTCATGGTTTTATTGGCAAAACAAGTAGCACAAAGTCGGTGGAGTACCGCTTGTTATTATGAGCTATTGGTTAATAAAATATTTTACACAATACAATAAAGTGCATTTTAATATGTATAGAGCCCGGAAACATGTAGGTACCTAAGTATTTTTTTAGTAAAAGAAATCGAGGTTTCGTTATTTTTTTAATTCTTGTTTTGTTATTTTGTATTTTACAAGCTTTTCTGTAGCTTGCCCTGTATGTATACATACATACAGGGCAAGCTACAGAAAAGCTTGTATGTATGTAACTATATTAGTTCGGGTGGAATCTCGCAACTCAATTTTGAAGCAGATATCATTAACCAATTATTATTGAGCTGAAATTTTGTATAAATGTTTTATTTGGATGACAATGCATGTCAGCTATGTGACGTCTTTCTGAATCCAACATAGAGGAACAGGCAAGATGGCGGACTACTTATTTTTAATGTATTACTATATTATAGGTATCAAATAAAAGGTCTTGCTGAGAATATCTCAAAAAATGAAATCACGTCACTCTGAATCCAACACGGCGGAGCACCCAATGAGCATGGCGGACTAGTTATTTTTAATGGACTCCTACAATATGGGTATCAAATGCTTGCTGAGAATAATTCGAAAATGAAAAGACGCTACTCTGAATCCAACATGGTGGAACGTCCAAGATGGCGTACTAGTTCTTCTTAATGCACTCCTACAATCATCATAATCATCATCATATCAGCCATAGGACGTCCACAGCTGGACAAAGGCCTCCCTCATTGATATGTCCAGGTACTGCGGTTGAAAGTGGCCTGCATCCAACGCCGACCTGCGGTTCTTACCAAGTCGTCTGCCCATTTTGTAGGTCCTATGCTGCGGTTGCCGGTCCGTAGCCTCCATTCGAGATTTGTATGGCCCCATTGGCCATCTGCTCTGAGTTATATGGCCTGCCCATCGCCACTTCAACGTGCTAATCCGTTTTTCTATGTCGGTGATCCGAGTTCTCATTTCCTCATTTCTGATTCGATCCCGTAGAGAAACCACGAGCAAAGCCCTCTGTATTGCTCGTAGAGCGACTCAAAGCTGATTCATAAGGGCAATTGTGATGAAAGACCACGTCTCGGTTCCATATGTCATCACTGGTAACACACACTGATTGAAGACTTTGACACTGAGTTATGTTTGACGAAAAGACGTTGCGAAGTTTCCCAAACGAATGCCCATCCGAGTTAGATTCGACATTCGACCTCTTTCTCGAAGTTGGACCTACCTAATTGGACTGTTTGTCCTAGGTATACGTACGCGTCGACAACATCAAGAGCAGGTTTCTCACCCATAACTGAGGCAGGCACTACATGGACATTCAACATAATTTTCGTCTTGAATATGTTCATTTTAAGCCCTACCCGTTGAGAGACTCGATTGAGGCCATCAAGCATCGTGCTGAGCTCTTCCATCGACTTTTCCATGACCACAATATCGTCTGCAAACCGAAGGTGAGTGATGTATCCGCCGTTAATATAGATGCCCAGCCCTTTCCATTCCAGGAGCTTATAGGGATCTTCCAAAGCGGTCGTAAACAGTTTTTCGAGATTTAAGCAGGTACTCGTATTTACATTGTTTGAAAAAAAAATTATCAAGTAGATCAAGTTACAGGTACGCAGGTTAATCTCGCGACAAGCTTTTTCGTCACATAAATTATGTAAGATGTTTTAAGTTGACATTAAACTTTAATGGAAAATGTTTATTTAATTATTTTAGTACGTTTAAGTAAAAGCTTGTTTGTTAAAAAGTTTTTTTACATTTATTTTATTTACTACTAAGATTTTTATTATTTAGAAAATGCTTTTGGCATTAAGGCCATCTTTTGTACTTTAAGATTGTACCTAATGTGCTATAAAGTTTTGAAATAAATAAATAAGTTGCTGGGAAGATGAACATAGGTTCATAACCAATTTGTTTTCTGATAAAGTCCTCTGTGAGGTTGTTGGTATTTTTATTTGTACTTCTACGCCAACCACTTCAGGGTGGTCGATGACCCTGTCAAGATTCGTGTGACATTTAATTGATGAACTAGACGCCCGCGCCCATTTAAGATCTTGGCCTGTAGCAGCGTTAAATCGCGAGGAGTGAAAGAAGGGAAGGGAGGCCTTTGCCCTGCAGTGGGATAGTAACGGCTGAAAAATAAAATAAATAAATAAATATTTTTTTTAAATATATACTCATTATTTATGGAAAGCACCCGAGATAAGTATATCGCAACCTCCTACGTCTCAGACGGCTTTCAGCCAGCTGAGGTACGGCTGTCGACCAAGTAGTATCATTTCAGCCAGCTGAGGTACGGCTGTCGACCAAGTAGTATCATTTCAGCCAGCTGAGGTACGGCGGTCGACCAAGTAGTATTATTGTTTTGTATAGTGAGCAATTTTGCAGGAGATACAAATTAATTAGCATTCGGTTTATCACAAGTTGTACCCCGAAAATGTAGCCTATTCGTTAAAATCCGTGAAAATTTGCAGATACCTATCGCAAGTAAATTACTAGGCGAGGTGATGACTTAAGAAGCAAAGCCACGCAATGACTACGGATTGGAAAAAAAAAGCATCAGCAGTTATGTAGCAAGTTTACGCTGCGGGTCGTTAACACCGCGGTGAATGGCTCAAACGTATACCTGTGTTGCCAAAATTGCATGAAGCCGAACCATTAGCGTCTTCAAGAAGATGACGCTGGTGGGTCAGCCGTCAGCAATTGGCCCCGACGCTCAGGGCGAACTTAAAGAACAAAAATCAGGAAAAACAACTCACAGGGTTCTGAAATCTGTGTCACAGGGCGCGAAGAAATAATTAAGACATACTAAAAATATTATTTTAAAATGAAGTTCTGATTATGTCCCATAAGGAATACATCATTCATCGAGAATAGTCCTTCACCCGGTCTTTGACTTAACGCAAGAACTAAATTGGTATTCCCAACACGATTTTAGAGCGTTATGAGCAACTTACCGCGTCTTACCTTCCTGTCATGTCTTGTAAACACTCTGCTTCTATTTACGGGTAGACAATGATATAGGACAATCAAATAAAATACCTTTTCTGTGATAGATTATCAATACAGCAAAATAAATTGGTATTAGGTGTATGAGACGTTGCACTGCCTGATACATTGTCAAATTAATAAGACTTGCTCCAGCAGTGCTAAGCACCCAACCAGTTAAGCCGACTAGCAGTCAGAAGAAATAACAGGTCAACAAGTCGGTCAATATGGTTTACTTACGATGTTTTACTTCACCAATAAATAGTTGTAAACAACACAGAGTACAAACCCAAAAAGGGATGATTCAGACAACCACAAGAAACATCTTTTGTTATATGAATTTCCAGGATTCGGTGATTTCCATTCATAAAATGACCACGAAAGTTTTAACTTCAACAGCTGATTAGTGTTCATTTTGTAGGCATACCTCCTAACTAAAGCTAATTAAAATTCATCATCATCATCATTTCAGCCGTAGGACGTCCACTGCTGGACATAGGCCTCCCTCATGGATATCCAGTTATTGCGGTTGGAAGCGATCTGCATCCACCGTCGACCTGCGGTCTTCACCAGGTCATCATCCCATCTTGTTGGTGGACGTCCTACGCTGCGCTTGCCGGTCCGTGGCCTCCAATTAAAATTGCGCATAATCAACTAACATGACGTTTAGCGCTTCGATTGGTGCCGTTCTTCCAAAATGACTTGTTTTGACTGACTGTGTTCGTAGTTTATAATGAAAGACATTAAACAATGAAAAAATGTAAACTTTGTTATTTGCAATGATTTAAAAAGGCCAGTGTGAGTTTATGTATTATGCAAAATTCTTGCATGATTGACATACATGCAGCCTGAAAACTACTTTGATTGCAAATATCTCGATGATTCTAGTTTTATTTATCATACTTTAAGATACATCGTAATCAACATCTAACCTTTGGAAATCAGATTATCCCATAGAAATGGACCTGTTCCCCTTGTGTCCCTGTGGAGACGTTGTCACTTTTCATATAAACCCGCAGAAAATCAATCCACGACAGGCGTGCGCGTACATTTTACCCTAAACGAAAATTTAAATGTGGATATTACATTTTCGAGTGAACATAGGAAAAGCGATTGGCCTACATTCATGTTTTCAAAAAAAATATTCAAACAATTTAAAGCCCCCGTAATTAACACGAGTCCAAATAACTGGTAAGTCTCTGCCTTCAAGGTTGTTCAACCGACGACAGCAGATATCCTCTCTTACATACATACATACATGCACGGGGCAAGAAACATGTAAGATGGGAGAAAAAAAAGGAACGGCAGATATCTAGCTACCTAGATAGCAAAAATAGTTCTAAAAATACATGATACACCAGAGTGGTGTAAGTGGCTGAAAAACCAAACTCGTTTTTAAAACCTTATTTATTTTATAACAGGTAGGTATTGAAAGGCAAAGGCTCACCAACCGTTACGTGACCAACCCCAGCTCCAAATAAATATATAATAATATATTTTCTCCCGTTTCAAACCTCGTAAAACCATAGTGACAGGCTAACCATCGATACTAATATTTGTTTTATGAACGGCTCTATGAAATAGGTGCCTACTGCTTCAGGGTACTTTTGGGTTTGGGTCTCATGTGTTTTCTGGCATTTTTTATGGATTACTCGTATTACAAGCAATGAATACACGAATTATTTGACCTTCGCTAACCGTTTTTGCCTCAACGAGCTATAGGTATCTATTGCTTTCTTCAAAAGGTTATTTATTATCTAGCTAAGATAGCAAAATGGCTTGTTATTTTAGCATAATATTTATGTGATGAAGTATGAAGTAATGACGGATATTTGGAAATAAACGTTTTCTGGGGCGAACGAATTCAACTACATATGTGCATAGTCAATTTAAAAAAAAAAACTTTTTCTTATGTTAGTTTGGATTCAATTAAGCAATTGTGTCAAAATTAATAATGAAAAAATTACTAAGACTGAGGTCACGGGTCTTACTTATTTCTTCAAATTCAAATTAAAACTCTTTTAGTACCTATCGAAATAACACTTTGCGTTCTGGTTTTCTATACAATTCGAATAACCTCAAGACATTTCAAGAGAAGTTACTTTTAATAAAATACTATAAATTTAAAACGAGTAACAAATAAAACACTTTGAAGTCGGGTTCCACTTTTTTATGTCCTTTCTTATTTTGAAAGTAGATTATTATAAACTTGTTATAATTTTATTATTTGGTGTGATATTATGATGCTATGCTTGTCTGTTGGTCATATAGTCATATCACTATATACATTATTAACTTCACTAAATAATACAATTATGTGTGCGGCATAAGTTGTACTGGGCGGAATCAGACCACAGAAACCACGATAGGAGGGGATCAGTGTGCGCTAGAGCCTCATTCACTACTAGGCAGGGTGTGCCACGTGCAGTAGAGGTTGACTTTAGCTCAAAAATCTAGGTGAGCTACTTATACCCCCAACGTTACTTTTATCGTGCAATGAACTCTTTTAATTCAAGCCCAAACCCTAAGAGACAAAAAGTACCTAGCCTCCATGCCTCTTTTCTCTTGCCCGTAAATGCAGTAAGAATCTGCCAAGGGATACCGCCAGAAGATGGGCAGGAGCATCCTTCGGAGTATTAACTTCCCGTACTGCCCTCGCCAACCTGCCTGTCAAGCGTGGCGAGTATGGTAAAAACCCCCTCATGATCAAGGAGATCCATGAACGACGTCCTGCAGTGGATGTGGACAGTACTCCTGCGGCTGAGATACAGATATATGAGATAAACATTTAATTTTTCCATAGAGACATTACAAACACGTGATACACACAATAAATTATATTAACTACAATTAGGTGGTAGAATCCATGTGGTCCACCTGGCTGGCTACCACCCTTGCGCCCTAATCTGCCGCAAAGCACTCTTGAGTGTGTTCCGGCTACTGCGCCTAAGTGCCAGACCCGATGAAACGGTTGTTCGCTGGCTGCCTGTTAGCTCGTATTTTCAAAATTCCTTCGTCTACATACCAAGACAAACATACCCTCCAAATTTCAAGTCTGTGCGATCAGCGTTTTAGGCTGTTCGTTGATATATCAGTCAGTCAGTGAGTCAGTCAGGACTATGAATTGTATATATATAGATAAATATTGTGATTTAATAACTTAGATTTATACCTACCCTGCATATTTCTTTACCCGCGGAGTGGTGGCACTGGTGGCTTGTAATACAGGTTTTTATAAACCTATCTCAGACACCAGTCCCTCACAAAACAGGTTAAATAATAGTTCTTAAAGTTAATTTATGTATCAATTTAGGTTAAAATAACCTTATTGTGAGTGGATAAATAAATATTATTTTGATCTTATTTTTGATACGTTACTGGATTTTGCACTGTAGTTACACTATTTATTGTGCCCTCGAGTTGGGCGTCACTTGTAGGCTAGGTACTTTTTATCTTTCAGGGTTTCGGCTTGAATGAAAAGAGTTCGTTGCATTATAGAAATATAATCAGGAACACACGGGCTAAAATATACAACAATTACAATATGTGAACAGGTAAAACACAGATCGCGGCGCGTTGTTGCGGCCGGTTTGTGGATTTCGGCGCAATGGCGGATTGGCGGGAAGCGCCCCCCCGCGTCATCTAGCCGAGGTTGGCAGAGGTCTTCGAAGGCGTTCAGGAAGCGTTCTAACACCCTGTACGATTTAAAGTTTCATTCGTCGCGCTACAGGCATCATTATACTGCCGGTGCTAAAGGTTTATCTATAAACTCTTGTTATGGGTTGACAAGAGTTTATAGATAAACCTTTAGCGGCAATATTGGTAGATCGTCCTCTTTCAAAGTTGCCCGTTTCATTCCGTAAACCACCGACGTTTAAAGATAACGCGGTTTGCGGGACTAAATTGGAGATTATTAATAGTTCGTAAGTTTAAGTTCCCTGCGAACTTGCACAGACTAATTATCTCGTGTGTGGCACGGATTATTTAGTTGGTTAACTCAATATTTGTGCTTGTCATGTTTTTAGTGAGATCACTGTTTCCTTTAATATTACCTTATTCTAATTCTAGGGGGTAGTTACAATATCTACACTGACGTCCCGCATTGGGGTGTATTGGGCATTGTCCCCCGAGATACTGCCCCGACCTTAACCTAATAGTATTATCTAATAATCAAATAGTAATAACCAGCTGTTCCGGCAAACTTCGTCCTACTGGGAATCATCTTTCTACAACTACTAACTACTACTCTACTATTCGTTCGTTTCAGCCGTAAAACGTCCACTACTGAACACAGGCCTCGCTCATGGATCTCCATGAGGAGTAGTTGCCATACTCACCACGCTTGGCAGGCGGGTTGGCGAGCGCAGTACGGGATGTCGATACACGGAAAGATGCTGCTGCCCATCTTCTGGAGATATCCCTTAGCAGGGTCTTACTGCATCCATGGGTATGAGAGGAGGGGTAACATTCTACTGCCGGCACCCCACGGCGACTTTCCCCACTCTACTATTACAAAAAATAAATACAACTCTACTACTACTAACTACTACTAATAGAATACCAGAGGCGAAGCTGATGCGCTGCCGGCTTATGAGGAGGGAGAATACCCGCTATTTAAAGGACCCCATATCGTAGCTCCGAGGGAATACCGCAGATGGGAGGGAGTTCGTTCCATAGCTTGATCATCCGCGGCAAAAAAGAGCGCGAAAACGGGTGGTTCTGGAGAAAAAGCTATCTAGATGGTGCTGATGAAAATTCGCTTTATGGCGAGTAGTGCGGTAATGGAAGTTAGCTGCGGGTATTGAGCTGAATAGTTCTTCAGAACATTCCCCATTATACAGACGATATAGCACACGCAGAAAACCTACGTCTCTTCGAAGTCCTAAGGGCTCCAGGGTTGAAGTAGATGATAATAGGTAGTTGATTCTGGGCTGTACAAAGTTCGCCGGTACAGCTAGTACTAAATACGATTAATTACTTGTTTACTTAGTATTAAAAAAAACAGTCACGTTAGACAGCTTTTTTCATTTTATTTAACCGACGAAAGAAATGGAGGAGGTTTCTCAATTCGACCGTATATATTTTTTTTTAAATCACATTAGCCCATGGATTTGTGGACGACGATAGCCAGGTTGAATTAGAGGAGTTGAATATGAGGGGCGTGGCACTTGGCTCAAAGGAATAATGGAAGAAGGACAAAAGCCGTTACCGTGGCCAAAGGACACGAAGGAAGAGGCAGACCACCCGTCCAATGTTCAAATGACATTGTTAGTACCGTTGGAAACTGGTGGACACAAAATGCAAGGGACTGAAAAGAATACCGCAATAAGGCCTATATATTAATATTACAGTCGGTGCAAATGGGCTGAAACGATGATGATGATGACGTTAGCCCATTTACAAGATTGAATGAGTGACCGAGGTATCTAGACTACAAGACTTTAACTGAAGAAGGTGAGTAGGTATTTCATTTCAGAATTAAAGTCAAATGCTTATTAAAAAAGTTTAAATATGCTAGCCCATAATTGACTACATAAATAAATCATCTCGCAAACAGACACGGTCTGCTCAAACTTTAAATAACTTGATGCATACTTTATTTATAAAGCCGTGATGAGTTCGATAAAGGCCGGTAGGCCGAACTTTCTTCCTAAAAAATGTATGACATTAAACACGTATTTTTAAATCAAATCGAATAGGTGTTTATTCAATAGACCAATAAGCTACATCGAATAGTCAACTTACATAACAGGAACAAAACAAATTAAAATTGAATATAGCTCATAATTGAATTTGTTCGATTCAGGAACGTTGTTACTAAGCCAGTTTCAGGCGGGTTGGGATAATACAAGGTGTTTTATAATATGTGTACTAAGCAAAAAGGGAGTGATTTTGACCATCCCAAGAAATAACTTTTGTTCTACGACTTTTCAGGATTCAGTGGTTTTCATCCAAGAAAAGACCTCGAAAGTTTTAACTTCAACACTGCATATACGATAATGGCAACCTAAATGCTAGCCGATTCTTGACATAGTCATTGACCTCCGCAAAGAGTTGTCGTATAGGTAAAAATTAAAATACCGATAACAACAGAGGTTTTTTCAATAGGACAAAAAATAAATGACCTCAGGATCATTTTCACATCACACCTGATAAAATTTTCAAATAAATGAATAACCTTATCAAAAATTTAACTGTCCCGGTAGGATTCGAATCCATATCTGTCAAATCGATACTTGATTCTTTCTAAAGCCGGAAGTGCTTTGACCGCTAAGCTACAGAACCCATATCTGGACCCGCTGAAATTCTTGATAAGTTGATATCGGTTTGAGCAACCGATTAGAGCGTCAACTACAGGTAACTACTAGAGTTCTCCTGTTCATTGTCTGAAGTTGCATTCAGTAGCAATGACTAGAGATGTCGCTACAGCTTATTCTATAGTTTTGTTATTATTATAGTGTTTAACCACACTTAAATAGAATATTTTCAAATAAATGAATAACCTTATCAAAACATTTACGGTTCCTCAAGTATCGATTTGACGGACGTAGGTTCGAATCCCACCGCAACCGTAAAATTTTTGATAAGGATCATTTCTTTGAAAATGTTCTACCTAAGTGTGGTCAAACACTATAAAAATAACAAAACCATAAGTGATAAAATTGTTTTGAATTCCCGATTTTTTTCTCTTCAAAAACTACTTGTTTTCATGAGCTCAAACCCCCTTTTCTGGTTAGTACAACTATTATAATCTAAAGCATCAAAAAATGTACAACATTGAAAATATTTTCATTTATTTCGAAAAATGTTCCCGTAAGAATTAATTTAGCGTACAAGATCCAATAAAAGGATTTAGTGCGCTTTGATTTACATAAATGGCAGTAATTTATATGTAAAACAGCGAAGCTAATGTCTGCGGAGAGATTGCTATCTTGTTTCGTCAGGAATCCCGTAATGAGTGTCTAGGAATGTGGCTCGAGCACGTTTCAGAACACATTTAGCTTAGTAGAACTATTCAATGTGAATTGTTAACGTTGTGTGCCATTTTACTAAAATAACTATCGATAATTATCGTTTTCATATTAAATATCGGGATGTTCTCGTACTTAATGATTTGGTGGAGGCACCAACTGTTTTGACCCTTATCGAGGGCCAACCAATGACATTCCGTCCATACCACGAGCATCTACATTGTCGATATAGCATCGATATTATGTGTCATATTTTCATTATTTTTAGTATGTATTTTTGTCATATTTTCCTATATTGATAAGAGTTTCATAAATCTACGCCTATTAAAAGAATAGTCATCTGAGGGTTATTTTAATAACATAATTAAGGTTAACTTAAGGCTTCTCCATGATGTGAGATGCTAAGCAAGAGATATCAAATGATAGAGAACTATACCTTGAATGCTTACATAGGAATTTAAAAATAACCAAGTGTGCTACAGTAGTTTTTAACAATCCCTAACTTACATAAGGCGATGAAAGTACATAGTTTGGGAGATCATCGTGTTTAATATAATTTACTTGGAATTTTATATAAAATGTTCATGCATTATTTCAGAACTTAACAAAAACATTTCCCTAAGCTAAGAACGTACTGTCTTAGATATAGATCAAGGAGAGTTTGTACCTACTTTTTTAGCAATTCCGATGTATATAATGGGGCATCTCTGCTAAGCTCAAAGGAATAGGAACAAGGTAAGTTATCACGTTTACAATACAGTGAGGGTTGCCAGACACTGTATTGCAAATAATATGAACAAGATTTTGAAAATAACTTAAGCAACATCATTAGTGAACACATGTTCACCATCCAGCCAGGATTGGTCGATTGGAAAATCTCTGCGTTTAGTAATTTTGATTGTTGATATTTTTTCAAGCCGTATGAAAATGTGTGAAGTTCAAGATATTTTCAGAGTAAACAAAATTAAGCGTCAAACAAAAGGCATATTGTTTTACCGAACGAAAATGTGCAAACCTAACTGAAAAATAAAGGGAACTTACAATTCCGCCACCTGATAACCCTGATGCCAAAACGTCAAAGGTGAGGCAGTGCACCCGACATGAAGTGTGAAATAGAAACTACATCGAACACAATTGCTTTCACAAAGAAACTAGACGTATATTGAAAACTGTAAGGAAACGAAAACCGGGAAATAATAGTTTGTTGATTGCACTGTATTGCAATATCTGCTCGATTATGTTTTCAATTTTGCAGACATTTTCTAGGGGTTTTGCAGGAGTTGCGATATGAAACAGGATTCAATTCATCCGGTAAGAGACTGTAGTAATAAAAAAAATTAAGGCCTTTACATCTACAGGGTGTATAGGCCTTAAAATGTGGTAAACAACCGAAAGGGGGTGATTCTGACCATCCCAAGGAACAACTTTTGTTCTTCAACTTCAGGATTCAGTGATTTTCTTTCAAGAAAAGACTACGTCATTGAACTCCGCGAAGAGTTGCCATTCGGGTGGGTACAAATAAAAATACCTTTAACCACAAAAAAGTTTTTGTTTAATTAAAATTTAAATTAATATATTATATTTTGATCCTAGGATGATTTTTACCACAAAAAAGTTTTTTTTTATTAAAATTTAAATCAAAATATTATATTTTGATTCTAGGATGATTTTTACATAATACCAACTATTACAAAATTAAAAATAATAAAATACGAATTCCCGATTTTTTTTTCCTACATAACTACTTGTTTTCATGGACTGAAAGCCCGCCTTTCGGGTACACCCTGTGTAATAGATGACATCATATTAGAGAGATACCTAATATTAGGTATGTTACGGGCTACACATAATGGCACTGGTGCATTGGGTAAAAACGTACTTGGCTGGGCTACTACGATTTTGAGATCATGTTTGCTTTATCTGCTGATATGGTTTTGCGTCTGGATGTTTTGCAGAAACCCATGGATTTTTACGCCATGGGGTTCAGGCAGTTAAATGTTGCCTCTCTTTTCTTGCCCGTAGATGCAGTAGAATAAAAATAAATATAAATATGCCAAGGGGCTATCCCTTTTTTGGTAGATGGACAGAAGCGTCTTTCCGTGTATTAACGGCCCGTAC
Source organism: Pasiphila rectangulata (assembly GCA_963082625.1). Taxonomy (NCBI): domain Eukaryota; kingdom Metazoa; phylum Arthropoda; class Insecta; order Lepidoptera; family Geometridae; genus Pasiphila; species Pasiphila rectangulata. Next base: position 15,330,162 of record OY720244.1, read on the forward strand.
TGCACTCTCCAACCCGCCTGCCAAGCGTGGCGAGTATGACAACAATTCCCTTTTGGAATTGTTGTCATACTCGCCACGCTCCGATTTTGGAGATCCATGGGGGGCTTTGTCCCGCAGTGGACGTGGACAGCAGTCCTACGGCTGAGATGATGATGATAATGTCATTGCTCTCTGAGGCATAATTAATGACATGTAAATTATATAATTCCTTGTTATTCTGCCTTCTTTGTATGTTCTTATAGAGTATAAGGCTAGGTACTTACTTAATACATACAACTAATAATCTACCACCATCATCATTTCCGCCCATTTGCATCCACTGCTGGGTGATTATTATATGACACGCATGCACTAATATTATTGTTTTTTCTATTGTTATTTTTAGTTTTTTGTTATTATTGGTTTTAATTTTATTTTTTTTAGTCGTATTTTTAAATTTTTAATTTACAATAGCCATTATTTTATAAATATGAGAAAAATTGTAATTTACAGAACATTGCACATCCATTATGGGTAAATTACATTGAAACAATTATAAATGTGAGATCCTTATACATGTACATAATTACGCAATGAATATACTTTGACTCTGACTTTAGACCTCCTCTTTAACGCGCTGTTCTTTCCGGTCCCTTGCGATTTGTGTCCACCGGTTCCCAAAGTAGTTTCGTTGTGTAATTAGACTAAATAATAAAGTATACATGTACGAGTATTATTATTAGTATCTGATTTCAGTACGTTACGGATTTATATCTAGTCCAGGATTATCTGATCTACTATTCTTAATACTAAAGTAGACGAAGTGTAGAATAGAGCAGCCAGAAATTACTTCTAAAATGTACTTGTAGGTACACATTTTGAACTGCAATCGAAGTTGGGTATAACTTTGCCTTGAATGACCAGTCTGAGGAAACTTCAAGCTCAATGCTACCAAGATGGCTTATTGAAAATCTTGAGTTATGAATAGGAATATTGCGGTCCTTCAAAACTAGTTCGGTTTTCAGTATAACTTTAATAACTTTTAAAAGAATCATAACTCTTAAAGAAGTAAAATATTTTCTTGCAATGTATTGCTGAGGGCGACGCATTGACATTGATATAAATGGTTAGATGAGCCCTCACACCAAAAACTCTGGTATCGTGTTTACAATACTGCCGAAGCATGCGCAACACGCCATGCGTACTGAAGAAATAGTGTTATCTCTTTTTCTCCTACATTATTTGCAAACACTACTTTCTCTTTCTTGCATGAATGAGCTCACTCATATCGTTTGGAAATACAACGGCGCGGTCTCAGTACGGTGAGGGCGTATCTTACGATTTATATCAATGCGCATCAAACGTACATATTTCAGAATATTTTAAAAATTAGCCCTTCCTTTAGGTAAAAAATATGTTTATAAATTGAAATACACAACATTTTCATAACTTATTGACAATGTCAATTGGGCAATTGCCCACGAGGTATCGCATGATAGCTAGTAAAAATATAAAATAGTCTTGTAATGCAAAGCTTAATAGAATATCGGGGTGTTACTGTGAATTCTACCAGTGATCGACCGCTTGCTTTGTTTTTATTGAAACCGTCCAAAATCTATTTCTACTAGTGAATCTCATCTCAATCTAACCGACTGATTGGCAATCTAGTCGAAACAAAGCCTTTGGCAATACGACTCGTACCCTGAAACCGTGTCACCTAATCCAAACTTCATGTGTTTCGATTCAACATCGTGTTTAGCAATAAAACTAGTGAGTCCTATAATCGGTTTGTTCCCTGCGTCTCCCAGAAAAACTAGGACTTCTATGTAAGGAATTTCGAAAAAGAAGGTTTTGCATAATCATACATTTACTCCCAGCGTCCGTTACTGGGAAGCGCGGCTAATATTTACGGGATAAATGATTTGAAGACAATTAAAACCAGAGTAAGTGTAGTTTGTAATGTTTATTGTGTTTAACCACACTTAGGTAAAACATTTAAAGGAAATGGAGAACTCTAGTAGTTCCCTGTAGATGGCGCTTTTATCGGTGCTCAACCGATACTACCTTATCAAGTCGAAACAAAAAGAATTTCAGCGGTGCCCGACACTGGCACAAGTTTTGGGGTGGGGAAAATTGAAAAAAACGTAGTAGGCTACCTGTTGTTTTTCGGCTGGTGCAATCCAGTCGAAACTCTATCGGTGTAGCGTTACAAAGAAATTTTCTTCTTAATAAAATATTTATATCGCCCATACATTTATTTCTAGCGCCCCCCAACAGGAGTTTGTTGCAGCGAAATTTAAAATGAACGAACATCCCCTAGAGGGGCCGGTTCATGCGGGGCGCGTTGGGAATAAACCCTATAAGCCACAAGAGAGTATTTTTAAAGCCATCTAAAGCAAGGCAGGACAACCGTAGTGCAGATAAAAGAGAGTCGCGACATATGTCCGAAAAACCACTCTGAGGCGAGAGTTAGCCACTTGAGAGTCGTTTTGAGTCAAATCTGTACTGAGCATAAAACTGGCTGTTCTATCTAAATCATAAATAACCCTCAAGACTTTTGAATCAGGAAATATTATCTTCTATTAAAAGTATGTGACGGCTGGTTGCGAAAAAATATGTCTAATTTTATAGGACCTGACTATGTAGTAGGGCTTTAGTAAGTAAACGCTTACTCATTTATTTCTTTTAACAGAATTTAAAATGCAATACGTCCCCAGTGGGGCCCGATATGAAAGGTTCGTTGGGAACAAACCCTTTAAGCCACATGAGCGTATTTTGAAAGCTATCTAAAGCAACGAAGACTAACCGGAGTGCAATCAAGTGAGAGTCGCGCCATATGCTCGAAACAGCCACTTTGCGGTGAGAGTTACCCACTTGAGGGTCGTCTTGAGATAAATCTGTACTGAGCATAAAACTGGTAGTTCTATCTGATAATTCACCCTAGAGACATTTGAGCGATCTCATACATAAATATTCAAAAATAATTGCTGTTTGTTTGCTGAAATAAGATACTTATTTTGGTAGGACTAACTCAGATTCTATTTATATTCTATTTCTTCAATACGTGTGTCACTGAACTCAGCGATTTTGATGAAATTTTATTGTATGTTTGAGTATGTCTCCGGATGCTTTGAATTCTCAATTAGACTCGGTAGGTAGCGCTGCAATAATAGGGGTGCGGTACGCAGTTTGCCAAGCCTGCTAGTAGTTATATTTATATAATTGCATGACACATAGTACAAATAATGCTGGACACTACACACGGCATTATCTTACCCCAATATATACCAAACTTGTTCCTTAGAAACCAAATGATTGATAGTATACTTTTTTTTTAAATAAACATTCTTTTTAAATCGGCTAATAGCTTAGCTGCGCCACGGAGGTGGTCAGTTTATTCTGACATTTGTCTTATGAATAAAGATGAATTCTACTACCTCTTGAATCTTAGTTGCATAAAGGCCTACTACAGCACGGGAACCGTCACACCAAAAATATTTTTTTTTCCGACCTTAAAAAGGAGGTTCTTAAGTCGTCTGTATTTTTATGGTCCATCGGCTGTCTGTTGCCTTGCTGCCTTTTTTTTAAAAAGGAGATTCTCAAGTCGTATCTATTTTTAACCGACTTATAAAAAGAAGGAGGAGGTTCTCTAGTTGTATGAATTTTTTTTAATCTTTGTTAACTCAGACCTCGTTTATAAACCGTAAAGAAAATAATTTTTGAGTTCCATTTCCATACACTTTCAATTAGGTCCTGATTCGGATTCCGGATTCGAACCCACGTCCGTCAAATCGATACTTACTTCTTAAAGGCGGAAGTGCTTTGACCACTAAGCTACAGAACCCATGTCGGGTACCGCTGAATTTTCTTTATAATGGTGATATCGGTTTGAGCACCGATTAGAGAGCCCTACAGGTTTCTACAGGTTTTCCTGTACATTGTCTGAAGTTGCATTCAGTAGCAATGACTAGACATGTTGCTATAGCTTATTCTATAGTTTGTAATTGTAAAGTTTGACTAAATGACAGGGCGGTAACCTCTACCTACTAGAATTGCAACATCGCGGTGACCACGTTCACGGACCAACGCTGCATTGCATTGTGCCCGTCACCCTGAGAGCTAGATTTGTAAGATATCATGTGCCTGTGCCACACAGCAATGCTGACATTACTGCTTGTCGCCAGAAATAGGTATGGTAGTATTACTTCCCCGGATGAACTCTACACAAAGTAGTAGTACTACAAACGCCTGAACTCAATTATGCTGTTTTATGATCGGTCATGTACCGAGGCATGCAATTTATTCGTATTGTTGGACGGCGGCTCATTTAATATATATAGTTGGAAGAGTCAGTTAGCTGAATTAAAATAACGGTAGCTTGCTAGTTAAAATTACACGATTTAATAATTAAGATTAAATGATATATTATAATCATCGCAATTATTTAAGTCGAAAACTACCGTAACTTCATTAACGAATTATATGGCAAATGTTCTTACTGCTTTTGTTTACACTGTGGCAATCCTTATCTACGCCGCTTTGTAAGAATACACAATAATAATACAGTAAGTATACAGTGACACAGTAAGTATACAGAAATACAGTAAGTAATAATACATTTACATCTTTCTAGGACTAATAGTCTTTTCGCAAATCTGCAGACAGCCGAACAGAAAGACAGGCGACATACATCAGTGGACGTGAAATGGAATGAAATGAAAAGGCGTTTATTGCTACGTGCTACGGCTGATTTGCCGTGGGGTGCCGGCAGTAGAATGTTACCCCTCCTCTCATACCCATGGATGCAGTAAGAGCCTGCTAAGGGAAACCTCCGGAAGATGGGCAGCAGCGTCTTTCCGTGTACCAACATCCCGTACTGCGCTCGCCAACCCGCCTGCCAAGCGTGGTGAGTATGGCAACTATATATCCCTCATGGAGATCCATGAGCGAGGCCTGTATTCAGTAGTGGACGTTTTACGGCTGAAACGAACGGCTGATATCATGATGATGATAATGATGTGTAGATTGCAAAACTGAGGAAAAACATTACGAAAAAAAATTGTATACTAGGTACCTTAGGTAAGACTAGGGAAAACAGAAAGAAATAGAAAGTCGAGGGTTACTTAAAATTTTTAATTTTATAAACTTGTTGGTGACAGTAAATTCAACATTACAGTTAGGTACGGAAATGAGTACTGTGTTATCGTCACGTATCGGCTTGATACTAGCCGCACGCGAACTACACAAATACACACTATGTTTTTCGATGACAGTATATGCAACGGTTGCTGTTACGGTTCACTAGTGATAATCAGTTTTTTATTGTGAATAATTGTAGATTTGCTATTATTATATAAACACTTTCATCTCTTACAAACGAGCTAATTAGCAAACATGTTGATAATAGCCAAATAGAATCGCACAATTGAACTAAACGCTAACAGAAAAGCCCGTGAAAATCCAGAGTCCAAATCCAAATTCACATTATGTTTTTAGTGACAATCTATGCAACGCTAACTGTTACGGTTCACAAGTGATGATCAGTTTTTTATTGTTAATAATTGTGCTAATGACATATTTGCTATTATATATACACAATTTCATCTCTTACAAACGAGCTAATTAGCAAACACGTTGATAATAGCCAAATAGAATCGCACAATTGAACTAATCGCTAACAGAAAGCCCGTGGCAATCCAGAGATTGTAATCTATATCTTGTTTGTTTGCAATGCTAACTACACACGCGTTTAGTGGATCTGGAAATTTTATAGAGCTGATACAACGAGTTGTAGTTGAATCCCGGTGAATCTGCCAAGGGATACCTCCGGAAGATGAAGCAGCAGCCTTTCCGTGTATCAAAAGCCCCTTCTGTACTCGCCAAACCACCTGCCAACCGTGGCGAGTATGGCAACAACCCCTTATGACCTTGGAGATCCATGAGGGAGGCCTATTGTCCAGCAGTGAACGTGGATAGCAGTGCTACGGCTGAGGTGATACAACCACTTAAGGGTGATCGTGTCCTCGTCCTCTCTTCGGACTTCTGATAATCCCAAAATTTCTTATTGAAACTACTCATTTCTTCCTCCTGCCCAACAATTCGTCTGTCCTCAAAGTGCGGATGTTGTGTGTTACCAGGGCCAGTTGTCGTAGTTGGGTTGGTAACCGTCCGTCTGCCAGGAATTTATACCATCCCACCGTTACCGTGGCTGCTACCGTAGCCAACGCTAACGGGGCTGACGAGGACTCGGGGTCTGGTCCTTGTTTGTTTGTTCATGAGGTTTTGTTGCCATAGTCGTCACGCTTAGCAGGTGGTTGAGAAACGGAAAGTAAGTATGTACATTTAAGTATTTCCCTCGATTTATTATGAACCCCATCATAAAAAGTGTGTTACAAAGCAATCAAATATTATTAAGTACAACAAAAATGTTAACCGTATGTTGAAATGTATATAACCATTTCTTGAGGGACTCTAGTAGTACACACTATTACAATTACAATTAGCCATAAGTGTCCCACTGCTAGGCAAAGGCCTCCCCTCCAACTCTCCATGCATCCGCCGTCAATTCGACCCATGCGCTGTTATGCCGGTCTAACTCGTCACGCCATCGCTTCTTCGGTCTGCCGCGTTACATTATTTAATTCAATTTAATTATATTTCAATGACCCTGATGATGAGATAATGTGTAGATAAGTATCATGATGATTGTAATGTCAAACGGTTTTTCTACGCACGTTAAAGATACGTCGAAAATAGGTTTCCAACGTGTTCAGTTCCTCCCAGGGGAACTTTCATCAGGGAATGGAGTTTTACGCGGTACCTTCTTCCCTATCACGCGCTCGCGTTGAACTAAAATTGTTTTGAAAGTGACAAAGAATAATAATTAGTGCATAAGGATAAAATACTAGTAAGACATCAATTTCTTTATTCATTTGTGGTCTTCTTCATTAGATCTACTTCACAAAATCGTATGATTTAAAAAAAGACGTTCTTAAGTAGTCTGTAGTTTTTTTTTTATTATTGTTACCTCAGAATTTCGTTTATAAACTGACTCGGAAAATTATTTTTGAGTTCGAATAGATTTCACTTTCCATTACGTCCGAAATGTTTAAATCTCATATCATTAGTTAAATCTCATCTTTAAGAAACTTACTTTACCTTAAGTACCCAGTAGGGGGTGTAATTAGAATAAATGATGCTGGATCCCTGAATATTTATAAAATACTTGTGTTATAGTCAGAAACAATTTATTTATTTAATACTTAACATATTCATCAGAAAAAATAGAGCTTCGTATCAATAATTCCATATCAATTTTCAAAAATATTTAAGCGCCTTAAACTTTAACCCGTAGACAACGGTACATATGAACTTAGATGAACTAAAATTACTTTGAAATGCTGTGCATATGAATTGGTGCTAAACAAATTATGACCCTATTAAGAATTTAGACTAGCCCGTCACGGGTTGTGTAGCCTAATTTAAAGCACTTTCGGCTTTACCACTCAATTGCTCAGACAACAAATTATTTTGCATTCTTTTTTTCTGTTATTATTAAATACAGAATTATTAAGCTAAAGTTTTTATTTTTGATACCTTATGGTTCGGGACCGTTTTAGTAAACATATTGTTAATAAAAAGGGCCAAGGATCAATTTGACCGGCTTGGGTTCGAACCCTTCCGCAATCAAAGAACATTATAGGCTTTTTCATTTTCTTAAAATGCTATTGCATGCCTTTAATTGGTATGCATTTTATACTATTTATCTTAATGTTACTTTTGAACTAAACTAGAGGTATATGTACAGTTATGGTTGGCATAGACTTTTAACAACATAACATAAAATAAGTTTTTTATAATCAACGTCTTATTCTGGTGTATGAGTGTTTTTTATGTATCTTGGTAATAACAACACACAGTAGATTCCGTCAGCCATTCATTCCGCTAAGTAATCAAGATATGGTAATGGTCTCTTTGATATTCAAAGTCGTGTACAGACGCCCTTACGGAGCTCATCAGCGATATCTTGACCAATATGCGGTAGACAGTTGTAATTAACTATTGTGTTACAGCCTTTAGCCATCGCTAAATATTCACTTGTTTCCAAGTAAGTATAGTTTGTAGTGTTCGCACTTATGAGATAAGCGAACGCTTATGTTGCTGTGTTCTTGTTTATGTTCTGGATCGCAATCAGGAACAAACTATCGTGTTGTTGCACATACGGTGCGGGAAACTTATCGACGCCATTGGGATTAAGGCGAGCTCTGTGGCGCAGCGGGCGAAGGTCCGCCTGCGACGCAAGAGGTTGCGGGTTCGATTCCCGCCTCGGGACAAATGTCTGTACGATCTGCAGATATTTGTTCAGGGTGTTCTGGGTGTTTTTCTATATATAATAAAAATATCTATCTATGTAGTATAATGTATTAAGTATATCAGTCATCTAGGACCCATTACACAAGCTCTACTTAGCTTGGGGCTAGATGATGCGATGTGATTTGTCCTGCATTATTTATTTATTTATTTTTATTTATTAAAGTGGATAAGCTAAGCTCTCATTGGCTTAGAGGTCAGCGCATGAGGCTATACTCTAATATGCCATTCGGTATTTTAATCTATCTAGGGATGAACAGGCTTAAAAGAATGAAAGAAAATGATAATAAATGCGCGGAAGATAGCCTCATTCTTTATTTTCGAAGTAAATGTATACTCATATTATAAAGCTGAAGACTTTGTTTGTTTGTTTAAACGCGTATCTTAGGAACTACTTGTTAAGTTATTTAATTTAGTGTTGGATAGCGTTATAAACAAGGAAGGCTATAATATCATCACGGTACAACCAATAACAGCGGAGAATCAATAAAAAATGTTGCAAAAACGGGGAAAATGTCCTTCCGTTACGTAATTTAGAGGGTACTTCTCGTAAACCTCGAACTATGTTTGGCAATATATCGTCATACTGTAGGTACAGACAAAAATCCAAAAACTATACATTTGCAACGGAATTATCATAAAAACGTCCTTAAAAAAACTACGAATTCAATCTCATCGAGGTTAAGCAACCCTATCATAAAGTCAGATCATAAAGTGGATGGGTGACCGAATCTTTTTGTGCGTTTTTAAGACTTTTACTAATTCAGATCAGCTAATTTATAACAATAATTATGTTCCTACATACCTACAGAACCCTCGGTGGGCGATTCCAGCTCGCACTTGTCCAGTTTTTTCTAAATAGGTACATACATAAATACATAGAAAACGCCCAGACCCGAAACAAATATCTGCAGAATAGCAAACATTTTTCCTCCGGCGGGAATGGAACCGCGGGCTCCTGACTATTAGACAACTGAGATACGGAGGTCATGTCAAATCATCTAAAGTACGTAGTCAACATTACCATAGATGGTTACACAAAACATTACCCTCATCCGGAAGTAAAATAGAATACCTAAGTAAAGCAAAATTAGAAGTAACCGAATCACATTTGTAAGTAAGGGAATATGGCGGAATACTTTCCCATAATTAAACCAAACATTTAATCGTAGATACGCCCTTAAAGTAATGAAATCGCGCCGTTTTATTTCCACACGAAATGAGATAGCTCGCTCATTTGGAATCGGTGTACCTATAAACACAATGTTAGCAGGACGTCTTATGTGTTGTTTTTTCACGAAAGTTCATGCAATATGATTGAAAAATATATGGTAACAATTTAGTTTATTGGCAACACCAGTGTACGTGTGTCGGCATTATTGTTAGCACAAATCTATAGACAATACCACAATTTTTGGTGTCAGGGCACATCTAAAAATGTAAATCTTTGAATGTAACTGTTTTAGCAGCCTCATTCATTACTTTAGGATTTGATTGCGCGGTTGCGTGACACGCAAATGATCACTGAATCCTAATTTTCCTACATCATCCATTAGGCACATGAAATTAGAATTTGATTGTGTTTCCCATTCGTTGATTGTTATGTTATGGAAGTTAATGCCAGAAGAACTTTTCATTTTCCATTTCTATGGTATAGTTGATATTCCTCCTTATTTATTTAATAGGACTAACATTTTACTGAGATACGACCTTTTGGTCCACAAACTTAGTTAATATATATAATACTCGTATATATTATAAATTTAAAACAATGTTTTATATATATAATATTCTATTAATGTAAAACATTGTTTTATATTTATAATGTTAAACTGGTACTATGAATTATTAAATGTTTTTTCTTCTTCTTCTTCATATTGTTGGAGGTGGAGTAAGGCCTTGACTGAGTGGTGGCCTCGAGGATTCACTAGACCTCTCATTAGACCTCTCATTAGACCGCCCGCTAGATGGACAGACGATATAATTGCCGTACAGACCTGGATGCATATGACCCAGATAATAACTGTATGGCGTTTTGAAAAGGAGGCTTATGCCCAGCAGTGGATCGATACAAGCCGACAATGATAATGATTATGATTATATTGTCTTTTAAACTTCCGCGATCACAACACATTATTAATAAACATATAACCGAGGACGTATACTAGTGTATTATATTATCTGTGGTATCGCGTAAATTACCTTTATTAATTCCCGAAGTTTCGACTAGATTGCACCAGGCATGATCCCGGGAAGGCTCTGTCATGCTCTCTATCAATGATGATGGTATAGTTCAAGAAGTAGGTACAATTACAGTGAGAAGGAATACAGTTGGGCTTCAGATGACCTCCGTGTAAGTGGTTTAAAAGCTGGCTGAGACGCCGGTTTCAATTTCCGCCGCAGGATATATGATTGTAGTTTTTCTGCAGATATTTGTCCCTGGTTTGTTTGTTTTGCTTACCAAAGTCCTTAATTCCATTCAGTCCAAATCTTAATGACTCTGTCAAAATATTCTTAAGAAAACTGTTAGTACCTAGTTACTTTTAACAGGATACCTACCATTCTTCATATTTTGCTCAGTTATTTTATATAGAGGTTTTAAATACATGTTAAATGTTCTCTCTCGTTCATGGCCTAATATATAATAACACGGTATCAAGAGACAGTCAAAAGTAACTTTCTAGCATAAACTTATTTGTAGTAAGTAATAATAGATAAAATACAAGATTACCTAGTGAACTGTTATCTCCGAAATAACCCCGTAGATTTTTAATTTATTTACATTGGCTTATCTCTTACCTACGGTTACCAAAGGGAAATTAAATTGATTCTGTCTTTGAGTTCGTTATTAATTGCCGTGTTAATTGAAGGTATATCAGATATGTAAATTCGCATCACTTTGTACCCATGTACATACATATGTATACTACTACCTAGCGTCATTACCGTTTCCGAAGGTGGCATGAATGTTGGTATGTTGTGGCTTATTAGAGGTGTTCTAGGTAGTTTGCGGTTACAAAAGACCTATTCATTATATTCAGAATTAGGTACACTACATTGCACCATATTTGTAGTAGGTAAATTGCTCGCAATACACATTCTTAAGTTCAGATATGTCACATATGCTACTTTCAAAATTACACTGTCTTGCTACACAACACCATGACATTGTTAAGTTGATTTACGGATGTGTGGAGTGCCGAAAATGGACAGGATTAGGAATTAATATTATGAAGAAGTGTGAAAGTAGTGCCAGACGTAGAAAAGATGTGGAGTTAAAGGTTGCAACGATATTGTCATGTGATGAGGAGAAATTAATGAAATAAAGGGAGAGTACTGTTGATAATTAATGTGGATGGAGAAAGTGCAAGAGGTAGACCAAAAAAGCGATGGATGATTGTGTAAATGTCGATATGAAATAAGCGCAGTGAGTAGTTAGATGACGACTGAACAAGGACAGTGAAGAGAAAAACTTCTTGGGCCGAGTCCACCTAGCGTGGGATAATAGCATATACATATATAGCTATTTATTTTTTTGGTTTAAATAATCCGTTTTTATATTATATATTTATTTATAAATACTTTTATAAACCCTAACCTACCCGTTACCTTTTTGATTTTTATCTGTAACTACTTATCAATCTTTTAGTGCTGTAATTACTTCTTTTTTTGTCTGTTGATATATGTACATACATACATACATCACATGTTATGATGTATATCAACAGACATGTTAAATAAATATATTTTAATTCATTCATATCTCATCATTTCAGCCATAATTCGTACTCATTATTCATTATAAAAAAAGCTTTTAACGACGTACCTACTAAAAATAATAAAATAAACATTTTCCAATAAAGTTTAATGTCAACTTAAAACGTCTTTACACAATTTATGTGATAAAAAAGCTTCTCGCTAGATTTAAGTAGGAAGGTACTCGTATTTACATTGCTTGAAAAAAAAATTAAATCAATGATTTAATTTTTATAAAAGCTAGTTTGTTAAAAAGTTTTTTGACTTTTTATTTATTTTATAATTTTTTTTAATATTTTTATTTACAATTTGACTAGTTGGTGTTATGTGAAAATGATCCTAGGGTTAAAATTGGATTGTGCATATAGGTATTTTTATTTACATATATCTTACATACGGCAACTCTTCGCGGAGTTCAATGATCCTGAAAAGAATTAGCTAGCATTTAGGTAGTCATTATCGTATAATCAGCTGTTGAAGTTAAAACTTTCGTTGTCTTTTCTTAAATGAAAATCACTGAATCCTTAAAAGTCATAGTACAAAAGTTGTAACTAGATGATGCTGTGTGAATTGTCCAGCATTATTTGTTTATTTATTTTGTTTCTTGAGATGGTCAGATTCACCTCCTTTCGGCTTAGTACTCATATTATAATACACCCTGTATAAAATAATTATTAATCAGTTCAGAAATTTCTGAAATATATCTAGTAGGTTGAAAATCATTTCAACAGTCGAACAAACAATGTCAGTCAGATCCGTCTTTATCACAGTTTCCAACCGCATAACAATCTAGCGACATGAAAGAATCGAAATCAAAATGACCGCCGTTCGATTAAAAGCATCCGTTTGTTGTTTCGTGTTCCGATTCGTATGCAAAACCGCATAGTCAAAACGAAGCGATTGACAATTTGCCAACAATTCGACTACGGCTACATTTGTACGTGAAACAGGGATCGGATCTTTGGAAAATCAAGATTTAAGGGAAATCAAAAAGGAGGAGGTTTTAAATTCGACTTTAGGTTTGTTTCTTTTTGGATGTTTGTTATGCGAAGTATTTTTCCAAGCCACACTGTGGTTCATTTGTGTGCGTTTTTAGACGCTTGTAATGCATCAGAAACGCAGAGTCCCGTGTAGATTATTTCAACGCAATAGACTCGCGTCCTTCATGTCCAGAGTTGACAGATGTATTAACTCCATTGTGAGCCTGCAAATTTATTTTACCAATTAAATGTATTTTTGTATTTATATTTCTGAGTGTATCGAATCGCATGGCGCACCGGTGGTAAATTAATATCCAGCATAATTTATAAATATTATTTCTAAGTTTTCCTGGCCTTTATTTACTTATACTTATTATACTTGGCTTTATTTTATGCATGAAATAAAAATTTGGTACTTTTCAAGAGCTATTTGATTTTGTTTCATAATAAATAAATAATGTATATTATAACAATGACGGGTTAGTTACACCACTTATAACTCTAGAACGGCTGAATTAAAAATTATTTGGATTTCTCTGTGCCCGGAATAATGTAATAGGCTTTTTTAAATACTGTAAACGATCACAGAAAATAAATATATAACGTAAATTAATTTATATATACATTTGAGACGATGACATTTTTTGGTCGTCAAATATTTTTTGGTGTGTTCTGAAATTATTTTATGACTTAAACTAAACTTTTTATATCTTTGGAGTACAAAGGTTACAAAGGTACTAATATCACATATTACAGAAACTAATGTAATATATAATGGACATATAATAGAATATAGTCATATGGTAATAGGAGTAGTGGTAGTTAGTAGAGTAGTTATAGCAAGTAGAAGTGGTAGTTAGTAGTTGTAGTAGTAGGTGCGAGACGAAGTTCGCCACGACAGCTAATTGTATATTATTATTTTAGTGTGATGAGCCATGAGTTTGCATTAAATGCCATTTATAAACTTTCATTTTATTTTTAAAGTTTCAAATTCAAACATGAAAATACGGTGTGGTGTGGTGGGTTGAATTTAATTTTAAAACTCATGCACCCATTTTAAGCCAAGCGCCAAGCGCTTAGGTCACCTGTTTTCTACATAAAATACAGTCCTCCCACAGTGATATAAATGTGGGTGGTAGATACCTCTGCAAGCATGTATTGTGAAGCTTAACGAGGATTGAACTGAAATCGTTTATCGAATCGGCTGTTGCGAAACTGTTTCAGGTAAGATACGTCCATAGTGTAGGAAATAAACTTGAAAAAGAAATATTTATTCATGTAAATGTATGGGGCCGCAAAGTTCTCGAATGGAGGCCACGAATCGGCAAGCGCAGCGTAGGACGTCCACCTACAAGATGGGCAGACGACTTGGTGAGAACTGCTGGTCGGCGGTGGATGCAGACGGCTTCCAACCGCAGTACTTGGAGATCAATGAGGGAGGCCTTTGTCCAGCAGTGGACGTCCTACGGCTGAAATGATGATTCATGTAAAACCCCAGTCGCTTACATAAATGTTTTGTCGTATTTATTTATTGCTGTCAGCCCAAATGATCTAATTGTTGGGCAAAGGCCTACCACCATTTCTTCTAGTCACCCCCGATCAAAATCAAAGAGCACGCACACTTCAACAAGCACCAATAAAAGTTATCTCTAAGACACAATACAAATGCTGTCAAGACATTATACACTACATAAACTATTGATTATATATACATAGGACAACTTAGATCAATAGTAAATTAATAAATAAAAACAATAAATTTATAGCGATAAATAAAACCAATATTGTACATAATTCGACGTACGTGAAAGCCGCCTCACAGGAAATGGACCTGGATGAGTCCCAATGGTTCCACGAGAAATGAGATTGATTTTATCTTCCACTTCACTTTCTATGTAGACGTACAATTCTAACCACTTTCAAACTCAAAATAGCTTTGATCTGTGATGTAAAAAAGTAATAAGGCATATGAAAATCAAGAAAACTAAGTAATTTATTACTTATATGTACAAACTTACCCGTATTTAAACTGCAGAACTTTAAACCAAAACATATAATTTCCTAACTAGCATGAGGGTAAATGAAAACATTTTTTTTTTGAAACCCCCGTCCATAACTTACATCACAGAAAGCCTAGGTTTGATATTGTCATAATCTTGGCTTACCGAAATTACCGAAGCATAAACTTCGTCTTAGCGCTCGCCACTCTGGACTAGCAGCTATTCTCCCCAGTGATTGTCGACCGCGGATTATGGTATCATTATCCCCACTTAAAGCTGTCGCTTCTGAATTCTAATTCAACTTAAGCTTGCCAATTCTGTGTTATATTACTGCTGATATTAGATAGATTTATGAAAACAACCGCCGGGGGGTGCCGGTTGTAGAATTTTGCCTCTACACTCTTGCCTGTAAATGCAGCAAGAACCTGCCAAAGATACCTCCAAAAAATCGCAGCGTATTTCCTTGTATCAACATTCCGTACTGCGCTCGCCAACCAAGCGTGGTGAGTATCTCAAAAACCCCTCATGTTCTTGGAGATCCATGAGGGAGGGAGGCCTATGACCAGCGGTGGACGTGGACAGCCAGTCCTACGGCTGAGAGATGATGATGAAAACAACGATGTTAGTTAAACGCTTAGATTTCTAAAGTATTAGATCTCTCGCCAAGCCATTATGAAGTAAGCAGGGCTTGCGCTATGGCTTCACAAAAACTTTGCTACTAAAATAGAATTTTATCAACCATCTAACGCAAGCCCTGCTTACAATGAGAGATTTGAGTAACTTACCTACTCGTAAGCTGCCAATGACCGTCTCATGAGACGAAGTCATGAATGACTCTACGCCTTCAATCACACACACCAAACATATCCAACTTATTGGTGCTTATACCCTCACTGGATGAGTATAAAGAAGCTTTTTACCAACAATTCCGTAAAATTTTCAAAGTTGTTCCTAAACGAGATAAGATAATTTTTCTGGGGGATTTTAACGCTCGTGTAAACGATATCCTCGGTAAATATGGTCGTAGAAAATGTAACGATAATAGAACCCGCCTTTGACGTTGTGTGCGGAATTTCATCTTGGTATTACAAACAAATAAATTTGTCCGCCTACCCGCTAAACATAAGACCTCGTGGATGCACCCTCGATCCAAGCATCTCCTGGACTACATAATTGTACATCGTTATGATAGGTCGCGTAGGCGCGACGCTCTTACAACGAGAGCTATATATGCGTGTGGCACTGGGCTGACCATCGTCTTATAAAACCTAAGCTATGTCCAGTGGTTAAAGCGCCATGACGAGCACTCCACAAACTACTTACGAAACTAGCCTTTTTAAACTTATACATTACCAGATATAGCTACAGAGACGAACGTTAAGTTTACGCATGCATATTCCTTGAACATCGGCGGAAATCCTCAAAAGAGGAATCAAGACTGGATTGACGTATCAGACGACCCCATGAGAATGATCGTTGAAACGTACAGGTACGAAATGCACTCTAAATTGCCGGATGCGCTAAGCAAAAAGAGAGTTAATTATAAACTACTAGCTGTCCCGGTAAATTTTGTACCGCCCAGGATTAACTACCTACTACCATATACATCTTCTAACAACTACTCTACTAATACTAATACCCCACCGCTACACTACTACTACTACTACTCTACTAATACTCTTCAACCCTACTTCTTTCTATCTTACTACTACTCTACTTCTACCCAACTACTACTCTACTACCCTACTACGACTCTACTACTGCTCTACTTCTACCCTACTTCTACAATACTACTACTGTACTGCTACTCTACTTCTACCCTACTACTACTAACTACTACCCTACAACTAAAAGCTTACGCTTAGTGTTGACCAGTCCTAAAAAAACTCGCTGGAATACTTATCAGTGTTTCGTCATTATTTCGGGATGGAGAGAG
Organism: Pasiphila rectangulata; assembly: GCA_963082625.1. Lineage (NCBI taxonomy): Eukaryota > Metazoa > Arthropoda > Insecta > Lepidoptera > Geometridae > Pasiphila > Pasiphila rectangulata. The sequence goes on from OY720244.1 coordinate 15,347,183, forward strand.
GTTACTGCTTACATCAGGTGGGCCTTCGGCTTGTCTTATCATTTATTGGTATAAAAATTTTTTAACACATAATTCGTGCTATAGATTTTTTTAAACGGTTAAATGACGAGACAAGCCGAAAGCCCGCCTGGAGTTGGGTCATGCCAACATTTATCTCGCATTGGGAATCAAACCCGCAACCTCCTCGTCTCAATCGAATATTTAACCAACTTCGCTACTGTGGTCATCCTAATTTTCGTTATTTATTAGTTGTTTAAATAGTGTTTAATAAAGCAAACTCTAAATACCGCAAACCACTCGTAGTTCATTTTTTCTTTTAAATAATGCTGGACAATTCACATTGCATCATCTTGCCCCTAGCTAAGCAGAGCTTTTGTTTTGGGTGCTAGATGACTGATATACTTAATAAATTATACTACATAGATATTTTGTTTAATATTTTATATAGAAAAACGCTTAGAACACCCTAAACAAATATCTGCAGATCGTACAGTCATTTATCCAAAGGCGGGAATCGAACCCGCAACCTCTTGCGTCGCAGACCTTACACGGAGGTCGTCCACTTCAAAGTGATATCAGAATCAGTCGCTCAACATTCAGGTACGACCGGTCTATATCAATTCCATTAACTCTCAGATCACGTCTCCCTTCAATGTGCCCACGTGGCAAGATGCCACACGGGATTGGTATGATTTTAACTTGTTAGTATATTGACTTGTCATTTTCACTTGCCGTGAGGTGCTGGCAGAATGTTACCCCTCCTCTCATGCCCGTGGATGCAGTAAGACCCTGGGATACCTCCGGCAGATGGGCAGCAGCATCTTTCAAATGTATCAACATCCCGTACTGCGCTCGCCAACCCGCCCGCCAACCCCTCATGATTAGTACTTGCAGATCCACGAAGGAGGTCGTTGCCCAGCAGTGGATGTGTAGTAGGCTGAGATGATGATGATAAGTGCCACGTGCCAACTGTATGTACAGTTGAAGATACCAATCAGTGTCAGAACCAGGCACATGTATTATTGTTTCTAGAGCTTATACAAAAGGTAAGTTGGAGAGCGATTTTCTTTTGTCTACTGATCGTGAAAGAGTGAGGTCCCTTCTCCGCTTCTTTATTACTTGTAAAAAAAGTTTTCTGATACGAACGAATTCATGTACTTTATTCAATTTAAATACGCCTTGTTTTTTTGTAAATTGACCATTCTATGTAGCTTATTGCTTCTATTGAATAAACTCTTATTGACTTTGACGTTTTAACCCAGAGAAGGTCAATTTGACATTAAGATTTCGATTATTAATAAATAATGCTGGACAATTCATACAGCAAAGCTCCGAGCAAAGCAGAGCTTGTGTTATGGGTACTAGATGACTGATACTTAATAGGTTCATTATACTACATAGATTGATATATTTTTTTTTATTATAATACATACAAAAAAGTCCGAAACTGAACAAATATTGGCAGATCGTACAGACGTTTGTTCCGAGGCGCGAATTGAACCCGCAACCTTGCGTTGCAGGTGGACCTTCGCCCGCTGCGCCACAGAGGTCATCAAATTATGAAATTGGCCTCTTACATCTAATAAAATACGGGACACAGTGCTTGGGATATTGTACGATGGATTAGGCTGACCATCCTCCCAGCTTAGTCAGAGGAATGAACAGGTTAATACGTCTGAAGCCGACTAAGCTGCGGGTTTTCTCACGATGTTTTTTACCTTTACCGATAATGCATGAAAATCAAAGCCACAATTTATTCCACTTACGAAGCCGAATGCACGAAGTGAACGTACGAGTACTCTAACGTTTTATTTCGAATCTTGTACAAAAAACCTCACCAAAATAACCCAAATACATTGAAATGATTCTGAATACATTTGAATACGGGCTATATTCCCCTAAAAAGGCAATTCCCTGATTTGTTCCGACTAATCCGTTTCACCGCATTTTCCGCGCTTAGTTTACATTTTGTCCCACCCCTGGAACCATTCCTAATTGCCAATTAACACGACGACTGGCCAATCTAATTTTTAGCTTCCTCATTTAGCCCCGTTTAGCAGTAATCGATAGAGATCAAAGAATTTGTCTTTTCTAAACAATAATGTAAAAGGAGGTAACCATTGAATAAAATAATTAATTAATTGGTTTATTGAAGTAAAACGGATATAAAAACTATAAAATATTAAGCACAGGGCTTATCAGGACCTAACTTATTAGGACGAAACTACGTTATTTTGCGTGCGTTTTATTAAAGTCAGGCGCAAGTAAATATCCAGCACATATGTACATTTTGCTTCGCGGTAAAATCAACTGCCTTTATTTATTTCAATATGTGTAATCTATCTATTTCAACAACAAAAAAACATTATCAAACGCAATCTGTGCAATAAAGCTTATTATAAAATATCAGATTACCTAGAGGACAAAACCACTTGGGACGGAATCTGCTCCAACTCCGTCAAACGTAACATAAGACAAAATAAAATTGTTAAATGATGACTATAACGACCGAGTTAGGTTCTTCTGTTCACTTCTTTTCGTAACTCGCGTGTCATATGAAGTAAACAGATTCAATTAAGTGCGTTATTCTATTTATTTGTGTTGTTTTATTTTGTAATTTTTGACACGTCAATAAGGTCCATGCGGCCGCACTGAATAAAGTATTTTTTGATTCTTGATTTGTCATTTCTACAATGACGAGTAAAACCATTTTTTAAATTCTTTGGCATTTTTGTTTCGTTTTTGTCGAAGCATGTAATGCTTATATCTAGGCTTCCTCTGATCCGTTTCTGATTAAATAAATAGTGCCTTGTACCTTTGGCCATACACAACAATAAGGTAATAGGGGTATAAAATCTTTTACATTACATTTGTTCAAAGGTATAATTTTGCTGTATTTCTGTTTACGTTTCCGTCTACGCTTTCCCAAAGCGAAGGTTGTTTTTTTTAACTCTCGATATTATTATCGATATTATACTATATTTTCAATCAGCCATTCTATATAGAGCAATCGCTTTTATTTTGCAAAAAAAATAATACAAGGTTTTTGTCTACAGATATTTTAGATTTGGCAATTAATTATCTTAGGCATTTTAGAAATTAGAACATAAAGTTGTCCCCCTCTCGAGAATAAGCTACGAGTACAATTAAACATTCAGAAAATTGCAATTTCGGGCATGGAACAAATTAATACGGCTGAGTGAAGCCATTACTTAGTGCCAAATTCAATTTAGCTTAGATAGTGTTAGGGTTACGTGTTATTTATTAAATACGAAATTGTACATGTACCTTAAGTATCTGACGATGGTAAGGATTGTTAGAAACTTATGTGTATGACTTCATAACGCACTTTTTGTTTAGATTTGCCTAATTAAAATATCTAGGAAGAATATGTTATTACCTCTTCTTCCTAGCTATTTTGATTACATAATAGATATTTCGAAGCTGAAAAGGTGGCATCATCAATATCAATATAGAGTATAAAACAAAGACGAGAGTTCTCGTCTCGCGGCCCTCGGAGTAGGCCACGAACGGTGCTCATGAAGAAGGGCCTCTAAATGGTCTACGAAACGTCAGCAAGATGATATTATGTTAGGTACGTGGTGTAAGCCGTATTATATTTATTAAATGATGTCAAGCCACGATAATTTCAATTCAGTATCAACATTGCACCCGTGAGAAGCCGGGGCGGGTCGCTAATATAATACATGCCACCTCTTCAGCTTTAATATTTTTATTTGATTTACAGTTTCCATTTATATTTTATTATTTGTTTAGCAAAATTTTAAAACATCTTAAAATTTACATAACTTTACACAATTAAAAACATGAGGTTGAAATTTTATTACAATTTTTGGTTTTATCAAATTAAAAAGTGCTTGTTTTCTTACGTTAAGGAATTAATCCCGATTTTGGCATCTTAGTTTGGTTATTGCGTATTACCATTTCCAACCGTGTATCAAAACTTTGACGTTTGGTTTTCCATACACAGCATACATAGGAATGAATATAACAGGAAAACTACGCGTATTCTATTCTTTGTTTTTAGTCTGTGTTGGCATTTTTGGGCAGGCATGAAAAGATTTGTAGGTTGTTGTGAAAGTGTATTGTTACTGAGACCTTTTTTTCAAGGATTTTATAGTCACCTATTATGAAGACAAATGACAGAGGCGAATAGCAAAGAGAGGGCTTTGCCCAGCGGTGGGTTGACAGAGGCTTATTAAGATGATGATGATTATATAGAAGACTTCTGCGGCTCATTTGCCGAATAGCCGGTTGAGTCGCTAAAGGTTGCGTGTTACATTCCTGCCGAGGATCAAATGTTTGCTTTTCTAGAGGTAAAATTATCTTGGGTCTGGATGTTCTTTATGAATCATAAGCATTTTAGAGGATATTTAAGTATTTTATTAATAACCCTATCCAAAACCTACCCTTAACAAATGTTCCGTTTACTTTGGGGCTAGATGGTACTGTGTTAGATGTCTAGCATTAATTTTATATGTACATGCTGCGGGGTGCCGGCAGTAGAATGTTACCTCTCCTCACATACCCGTGGATGCATTAATAACTTTAAGGGCTGACTTCATGGCTAAACTCTATTCAAAGTGAAAGGATCAAAAGTTAAAAAGTAAGCGTTTTCGAAAGCATTTTCAGTTAATAGGCTGAGGTAACCGCCTAACATCAGATGGGCCTTCGCTTGTCTCGTCATTCAATAGTTAAAATAGTTAATTTGTCAATTCTAATGAGAGTTCTGATGTTATTGAATAAGGAGCATCTTAGTTCCATTTAGTGTAACGTCATAAACATTCAAATGAGTTGTTAAGTAAATAGCTTTCGGCCCAAGATCAACCCCAATAATCATCAGAGGAACAAAACATGGCCGTCCATTTACCCTTTTGCTATCCATGGGACGTCCAATCTCTTTCATGCATTACTTTTAAATGAAATGCTTAGATAGAGCCTTCTTTTTCGAGGTTCCTGGGTAAATAGGTTAGACGAGTGCAAGAATCGTAGAATTTTGTCGGCTTGCTTATCCTAACAACTTTATAGTAAAATAAAGAAGATTTCCGTGTGGTGTGCTGGCAGTATAGGATGGCAGTTGTCTCTCGTCTCTTGCCCGTGGATGCAGTAAAAATCTCCCAAGGGATACCTACGGAAGATGGGCCGAAGCGACTTTCAGTGTATTAACATTCCAAAATGCGCTTTCCAACCCGCCTGCCAAGCGTGGTGAGTATGACAACAACCCTACATGGAGGGAGGCCTATGTCCAGCAGTAGACGTCCTACGGCTAAGGTAATGAAAGGAGATTTATAAAGCGTCAGCCACTGGTAGTACTTGCTAGTGGTTCATGCTGAACGGGAAGTTGCAGTGCCTAGGACATTGTAAGATATATAATTGCCCAGCACTTATAATTGCTACTTCCGCGTGGTCATACTATTTTGTTATATCTCTTAGCCGCGGGCTTACCCAATATATTTTCCATCGTTTTAATGACGGGCTAATTAAATGACATTGGTTTTTGTTGGTTAAGACTTTTTTTGTGATAATACAACGTATGTTTCTATAGTAATTAAGTGTAAAATCATGAATAAATATTCATTTGGAACAAACACAGAGCAGTCAAACAGTGCAATATCATTAACGAAGAAAAAAAGTGACACAACGCTTTGAAATAAATAATAAATATTTTGCACAACACTGTCTGTAGTTGTTTAATAATTAAGTGTGTATTGATGAACATATGAAAAAGTATAAATTTATGCACAGCACTGTCTGGTAGTAATTTATTATTCCCATTGTGAGCCCGGATAATCCCGGCAAATGATATTATCTTATCTTATTCCTATTGTTGGACAAAGTTAGGTAAAATAAAATATGAAGTTATACAAGCGAGGCAGCCATCGTAAAAAACGCACACGCATTTCGTTTTTAATATTTTTTTGGTTGTTAAAGAATTAAATATTGCATTTGGAAAGTTTGCTTTGTAGTTTAACCTAAACTCAAGCTATTTTTGGCTACACAGTTAGTAGTAGAGCTAGTAGTAGACGTAGTAAATAGTAGTACCGTAGAACTACTTCTCTACAACTAACACCTACTAGCAAGTAGTTGTAGAGGAGAGTAGTTTTAGAGTATTTGTAGTATTAGGTAGTATATTTTGAACCGGTACGAAGTTTACCTGAACAACTAGTACATTAAAATAAATGTTGGTACAAAAAACCGAAGCCAAGTCAACATTCATTGAAACTCTGAAGAAAAACGCTACCGGAAAAAGTAACGTGTTTAGGCCACTGTAATTGCGCCGAGAGGGCTCGTCGAGATAACCTCGTTTCTTTTTAATTTTCCTTCTGGAAATTACTTCAATTCCCTCGTCTGATAAATGCGAACTGCATCATAATGCGCGCCAGATATCTCTGCACACCAATCGAACGTTTAAACAAAAGGTTTTATTTTTGTAAATAAAAACTGCCCTGGGGTGCCGGCAGTAGAATATTGACCTTCTTCTTTGATTCGTGGATGCAGGTAGAATCTGCTAAGGGCTACTCAAGAAAGAAAGCCAGCAGCGTTTTTCCGTGTATCAACATCGCGACTGCGCTCGCCAACCTGTCTGCCAAGTATGATGAGTATGGCAAAAACCCCTTATGATTAGTACTACCAGTAGTTCGTGAGGGAGATTTGTAATTTTAAACTGATTAACGGGACTTTATCCTTGGACGTAATTACTTTATTTTATTATTTCCCGTTGACGTTTCGAGTCACGGGTAGACTGATGTACTGGAGCTACCGTCGCAAGATGAGAGTGGAATCCGCGACTACCATCAATTCGTCGCCTGAATCAGAAATGGACAGTCGACGACACACAACACTGACAGTATCTTCATGCGGCAACACCGGAATGCCTCGCGTCACACATTTACTAATAACGGGATTCCACGAAGCCGAGAGACGAAAACCATCCTCACGATTAAAGTTCCGGTTTTTTCTTGGTTTCAATCGCCTCCCGGACCATCCGCTTGTAGTAGTGGCGCTCACTAGAGAGCACTTTAGGGTCGTGAAGCTCAATCCAGTGATTCGGTGAGTCCAGTGGATGTTCCGCTATCGCCGACTTGTGCACCTGCCGAATTTTTACCGCCGCAATGTGTTCTTTAACTCGTTCAGCTCTTGTCCGTTGTTTGTCCAATATATGAACGGCCATAATTGCATTCAATTTTATATTCACCAGGCATCTGCAACGATATGACATAGCTCTTGGTGTTCTTAGTAATTTAGCCACTATTGTGTGGGGTGAATATTGACTTTATTCAAACTCTTTTAGGAATATTTCCAATCTTATCCGTCACCCCCTTCATATACGGAATAAAATAAGGTAATTCGCCGTGGGGTGCCGGTAGTAGAATGATACCCCTCCTCTCATGCCCATGCAGTAAGAGCCTGCTACATGGGGGATACCACCGGAAGATGGGCAGCACCGTCTATCCGTGTATCAACATCCCATACTGCGCTCACCAACCCGCCTGCCAAGCGTGGTGAGAATGGCAACTACCTCTCATGGAGATCCATGAGGGAGGCCTGTGTTCATCAGTAGACGTTTTATGGCTGAAATGATGCTGACGCGATAAGTTCCCGTTAATCAGTTAAAAATTATGTCTAGAGATCTCGAGAGTTTACAAATGGAGATTAATGTACAGCACGGGACGTCTTACGGCAGAGATAGTAGTGTTGGCAGAGTGGTATGTCCCTACCCCCAACAAGGTTACCCCCTCATTTTGTAAAAACGGGAATCTCACGTTGTATTGTAACGTCGAAGATTATTCCGACACGTTTCGATTTTTCAAGAAAATCATCATCATGGGATTGAATGCCCGTCCGCGCGTGGGGCATTCAATCCCATGATGATGATTTTCTTGAAAAATCGAAACGTGTCCCGTTTTTACACAATGAATAGTATATCTCACGTTAATTTTGAAAGTGAAAAAGGTTACCCCACTTACGGTTCATTACCGTCCGTGCACAAATTAATCACATGAACGTCAAGGAAAACCCGAGAATACTCTGGCACAGACACGCGGCCCACAAAAAGACCCCTTAGTAGCCACCCCACGCGTGAGCAAATCGATTATATGCTAATTGCATTGCAGAAAAACACCCAGGTCTAGCGAAAATAAACATACAAGTTTATCCCAGTTCTGGGTATTTTTAACAAGTCTTCGTCTACCTTTAGTTTTTCCTGGTCCGGGTCAAATTTTGTGGTGATAATGTATTTTTTGACACCACTTACATAATAAATGTATCAAATAAAGGGGATTTAAAAGTTTGTTGATAAAAATACATATAACTTTATTCCAAAGAACAATATTCAAATAAAGGGGGATTTAAAAGGTTGTTTAAAAAATACACATAACATTATTCCAAAGAACTATATTCAAATAAAGGGGGATTTAAAAGGTTGTTAAAAAATACACATAACATTATTCCAAAGAACTATATTCAAATATTTAAACAATCATCGGGTACCCATAACAAACGCTTTGCTTGCTTTAATTTTGTGGCACTGTGTCACAGATTACGAGAAAGATGTAAGAAAATATACTCTCATGAACGTCGTTTTAAAGTCATAGCTCACTTACACGATTCCACTCAACACCACCCCGGCCCCGCACAACACCGTGTGAATGTATAATTTAATTATCAGTATTTAGTTACGTAAATATAGGCTAATACCATCAATAATTTGTTTCTACATTTTTGTGCACTACCTACTGTTTTATTTTACTAACTTGTGTTTCCTGATGGGTTGCCTGGAAGAAATTGCTGTCAGCAATAAGGCCGCCTATTTGTGCCGACAGCTAACAGGCATCAGCAGCTATCCACGCGCATATAGATGTCAGTCAACTAACTGCAATATTATGCTGAAGCCGTAGGGTACCGGCTGTGTCACCCCTCCTCTCATGCCCGTGGATGTAGCGTGGTGAGAATGGCAACTACCTTCTTATGGAGATCCTTGAGGGAGTCCTGTGTTCAGTAGTGGACGTTTTAAGGCTGAAATGATGAACTAGCTGCAATAAGGGAGTCTTCGTACATTCGCCCGCTTGAAGCGCGTGGTAAGCAAGACGTCAACTATCGAGTGGCGCGATTGCGACAAGCCCATAACACAGACACGACCGGTTGCAGCGAGCAGTTTGCTAATATGTGTTGTCAATGTAATGTATGTCTACTTATCTACTGCGTCACTATCGAGTGGTAAGTACGATGACGGCAAGCCCCCTTGCAGCAAGCAGTCTGCTAATATGTGTTGTCAGTATAATGTATGTCTACTTATTAATATCTACTGCGTCACTATCGAGTGGTAAGTACGATGGCGGCAAGCCCCCTTGCAGCGAGCAGTCTGCTAATTTGTGTTGTCAATGTAATTGTATACATATCCACTGCGTCCTCCACATGTTTGCAATTTTTTTGCGTTGATTGGACGGCGTTGCGTGGTCACGTTTTCAATCGTTTGCGAATAAAAGCCGCGAACATAAAAATTATATCTCGTAAATTTGACCACTTAAAAAATTAAAAAGGACTCAAATATCTGTTTAAAATTTTAATTAATATGTACTAAGGCGGTTCACACACTGCCACGCATCACGCTGCATGTTGCGTGAATGCGTCTTCTAACGTTTCTTGTAAGTATCAACGTTTGTATAGAAAACACGCACAGTCCAACACACCGAAAATGCATCTACGCGCGTTCATGCAGATCACGCGCGTAGGTGCGGAGAAACATGCACCCACGCGCGTAGGTGCGGGGTGAGACGCAAGGTATGGCACACCGAGTCCCGCAGTCTAGCGAACAGCTTTGAATGAAATGAGTCAGAGCTGCCGTGAATCCACAAAACGCGCGTGAATGCGTGAAAAACCCTCACGATGATGCAGATCTGCACTCCCGCAAGTACGCGCGTAGGTGCGTCGACACGCAACATGCAGCGTGGTGCGTGGCAGTGTGATAACCGCCTTAGAACTGAAAAACGTATGTATATACCTCTCGTTTACATGGAGATACATTTGTTAAGATAGAGAGAGTATAAAAAAACCTTTAAATAAATTAAGCTATTAAAGCAAATCAATTATTGTATGTGCAATTAAAATTGATTACTGAAAGAATGATGAATGAAAAGAACAGATGGCCGATGGGGCCGAAAAGTTCTCGAGTGGAGGCCACGGACCGGCAAGCGCAGCGTAGGACGTCCACCAACAAGATGGGATGATGACCTAGTGAAGACCGCAGGTCGACGGTGGATGCAGATTGCTTCCAACCGCAATAACTGGAAATCCATGAGGGAGGCCTATGTCCAGCAGTGGACGTCCTACGGATGAAATGATGATGATGATGATTACTGAAAGAATAATCTACTCGTTTCCCTACAGGCACTCGGCGGTAAGATAATACGGTCTTTGATAAAAATGGTTGACAACTAGACATGTTAAAAAAACCGGCCAAGTGCGAGTCAGACTCGTGCAGGAACGTTTCCGTACCACTATTTGGCAAAATAACTACCTCTACAATACTAATAATATACAACAAATGTCGTTATTAATGTCGATCAAAAAACGACAAAAAAATCATAATACCCTAAAATATATTTTAATTTAATTATTTATTTTTATGGTATTTTTTGTACAAAACTAAATATTTTGGGAAGATTTCAAGCGTTTACCGGTTGCCGTTATAATTATAGAACAAAAACGACGAAAAAATGATGACGTTTGTTGATATATTTTATTCTGTTTTTAGTATTTGTTGTTATAGCGGCAACAGAAATACATAATCTGTGAAAATTTAACTGTCTAGCTATTACGGTTCATGAGATACAGCTTGGTGACTCACAGACAGACGGATAGCGAAGTCTTAGAAATAGGATCCCGTTTCTACCAATGAGGCGTTTTCATTAAAAAGTAAAAACTTCAAAAATAGTTACCTCGAACCTTATAGATGGCGTTAATTTTTTTTTACTGGTAGGCACAATTTGACAATGACAGGATTAATCACAAACTTGCTTACTCCGCTTGCCAGCTCCATCTGTTAGGTTTAGTAGAAAACTCTTTTTGTTTTGTTACTGAAAACGGCTCATTGGGTAACCCTAAAAACTATAAAAATATTGAAACATAGCTGAGACGGTTCATAATCAATATCTTCTTCTTGTCAGCCCGGATTTACTGCTGGGCCTCCCTAATTTTTTGCCAGCAAATCAATTTATAAGAAAATAAATAAAACACGGATTTTTTAAACAATTTTAACACGTTAGGGAAATGTAATATTGTAAAAAGTCTATTTTGAAGCAATCAATATTTTACGGTTCCATGTTTTCAATTTGAATCTGTACAAAACTTTCATAGCTTTCGTTAACAATTTATTACCAATCAATATCAATTATCTTCGAGTATTTTAGTAAGAAGTTTGTTCTAATTCCTGTTACACTTGTGCTTTGTAACACAGTTTCTTTGTTCCGTAACTATCTACCAAGGCTGTAAATAAAACATTTCCAGTAACTACTCACAATCCAATTGTTTCGAAACTAAGAAATACGAAAGCTTTCGTTGTAAGTAAAATATTTTTTCAACGTGTAACATTTCAAAATCAATAAGTCAAGTTTAGTAAAATTAAATACAGAAGATGGTTTACTACAGAACCTAAATGATAGAGTTAGCGCGAGCAGTAAGCGAGTTAACAAAGTCTTATCAATGTCAATCTCGGTGCTACAAAACTGATAAAGGCAGTCAAGATTTTCGACCCGACGGTTAGTTTACTCTGTAGCCGAATTGGTAAGGGCAGCCTGTGTTAAAGGTGTTCGTCTGAACGTTACGGCTACGAGTCACGTCGGAGACAAAATTTTGATTGCATTTTTTATTTCTGTCAATTTCGTTTACAAAAAGAAAAATAACATTATAATGCTTTTAGATTGTAGTAAAGAACAATTTTTGTATATTTTCTAAAGTGCCTCATTGTCTCGAAATAGCGACGTATCTTTCGAGCTCAAATATACCTAAAATAAAACTATTTTAATCAAACGCTGTCTGAATGTGATCGTCACTAGATTTAGAATCAGAAGGTTTATAGAACAGTAAATCGTCAAAGAATGAAGAGAAATTTGTCTCTGTGCCTTGGAACATAAAGCTCATAGGCATTTGGGTGGCTTCTTGCTTAAACGCCTTGTTCTTGTGACAGCTGTCATCTCGCCACTTTGACATATCAGCCCCCGTGATATGGGCGCAGGACACCGGTGAATTTCTGAAACAGTAACATTAATTATGTAGAATGTATAATACGGAAACACAGATCGCAGACGTCAGCCAATAATTGGGCTAGTTGATTGGGCGGGTCACGTCTGCCGCAGGCCGTGTCTCATGGGCTAGATCCACCACCGAATGGATAAGACTGGAAACGACCTAGCGGGAGACTAGGACGTCGAAAGAAATTAAAATGTTCTATTACAGCGAAAGAGTTACAGTACTCGGCGATTAATTTTGGACAACGACCTTTACAAATAATTTTGAATATTATAATGATACTAGCTTCTGCCGGCGCTTCGCATGCGTTGTACCCAAATAAAAAGTAGCCTATGTGTTAATCCTGGTCAACATCAATACGTGTGAAAAGTTTCAGCTCAATCCGTAGCCTAGTTTTTACGTGAAAAGGTAACAAACCTCCATCCAAACAAACTTTCGGCTTTTTAATATTAGTGGGATTAAATATTTTGAACTGGACGGCAAACCACAAATACCTGTTAGTTTCCTTATTAGGCTCAGTCTGAATAGAGGAAACTTGTGTTAGGTTTGTATCTGCAAATTTGAGCACACAGGACATATAATGAACATATTAAACGAGAAAGGTAAAAGTCAAAATTATAAAAACAAGATAACTTTTAGCTACATGCTGCATTTTTGTGACAAACTCGGCGCACACTTGGAAGACGACCACAGTAGATCAAGATCAAAATATTTACATCGTTAAATACGCCCTTACCAAATGAGACCGCACCGTTTTGTTTCCACACCAAATGAGTAGGTTCACTCTTTTCGAATCAGAGTACCCTTTAAACCCACTGTTAGCCGGACGTAGTGTGAGTTATTTTGTCACGTAGTACGTGCAAGACCACAATAAATTGTAATAATTTGGTTTGTTGGCAAAACCAGTGTGCGTGCGTCGGCATTATTGTTAACACACATAATAAAGACAATGCCACAGTTTATGGTGCCAGTGCACATCTAAGGATTTAGATCTTTGCTCAAGATAGATAATTGTGGAAAGAAGGAAAGGAGGGAGGCCTTTGCTCGCAGTGGTAAAGACTGCTTTACATGATTTAAACAATAATAGTATAGGGTACTTTTTAACTTTAAAGGTTATTTGCTAATTAATTGGAAACCCTACATGATCGACTGTGTTCGTGCATGTTTGTTTACTTGAATTAAAGATTGTTTATTTTTCTAATTTTTTTTTGGTAATATCAATCAAGCAATTATTATTGAGTGTATAAATTTGGACAAAGCTGTGGCGTGACAACAAGTTAATTAAATACAACAAGATCTGCTTGCCTCTTTTGCAAAAACTGTTAAAATAAAGTCTTTATTATAATATTATCCCACAAGAAGACTAAATTGTACCAAGCCAAGCCATTTGCGTTCATAATAAATCACGTATAGAGGGTAGTATGAATACTTGACGACATAAGCCATTTCTGGTGTCCTCGAAATATTCAAATGGCCCCTTTTATTTCTCCTCCACGTATACTTGATTACGTTTCGAATTTCGTACGTCGAGCAATTTAGGCTTCTAATGCCGTACATCTTCTTTGTTCGCTCATTTAATTCGTTTTATTTTAAATGCAAATAGCTGGCAATGGAGTTTTATGGGTTGTTCCACTCAATAAGATGTCGTGTTTTATCGAGATGCCGGGATTTTAACTCGAGGAGAGAAGGAATGCTTTTTGAATTTGTAATCCATTTAGTTCAACGAAAGTTCATTCGCTATTCATTTACCATGAATGCGACATGAAAACCGATAAGCATTATTAAATTATGCTGATACATACCCGGGCTTAACATTCAGGAAAGCATGCGGTTGAATGTAGTGGATGCCATCTGCATTGTCGCAGGCGAGCCTGGCCATGTTGGTCTTTCTGATTTCATGCAATTGACCTGCGAACGTTTTATTTCAATGAATAAAACTTTAAAAATACGGCCCGTTAAACTGGAAAATGTTTTCAGCCGCGGCTATTACAATGTGAATAACGATTCTGCAGTGAAACTTGTTTTAAACCAGACCATTTTTATATTCTATTGCTGGTTTTTTTTGTAATTTTTAGCCAAGTTTTACAAATGCTGCTAATAGATAAAGTTTTAAACGACGATTGGTGTGCTAAAATACTTTTTATTTTTATTCTTTGACTAGCCGTTACATATGATATATAACTTTTATATTTTTTTAGCAAGAAAACCCGATTCAATGTCTAGGAGATGGGTATAACAATATGTGAATAAAAGTTACATCTTTACAATATTCGATAGAGAATTAATTATATGCAATATTTACAGGATATCTACCATGATTTGAGTCTTTTTGAGTTTCCCGATATTTCGACGCAGTTTCACACGTCATGTTCACGGATAAACTGAAGACTTTTGCGAGTGAGTAGTCATTGACAGACAAAACAATCTACACTCTTTCTCAATCTCTGACTGCGAATGATGAGGAAGTATAGGCCACTCAGTCTACAGAAAACCTACACACACGGACCGGTACATTCATGCTAATTCACATTATTACCCTACAACTTAACTCGGTGGTTACTTCATTGATAAATCGCGCATATGACCTGTGTGACAAGGAAAGCCTAAACAGTGAATCAGTGAAACGAAAACCTGCTTTTCTACCATTATAAAAGGAGTAACTGATAAAATTGCTAAAATCTTTCAAAAATCTTCCATCAAGATAATCTTCACACCACTCAAAAAGCTACAACAGTACCTGCGTTCGCCTAAAGATAGCTTTCCATTAGAAAAACCAGGGGTGTATAAGATTGATTGCAGCTGTGGGAGCTCTTGCATAGGCCAAATTAAGCGGATGATTGCCTGTCGGGTACATGAGCACATACGGGCAGTTAAAAATGCGGATACCCAAAAATCAGTTATCGCTTAGCGTCTTTTAGAGTCCGGCTCAAATCACTGGATACATAATCCCCAAGTAATCTCAACTGAGCGACATTAAATACCAAGAATGGATCAGGAAGCCATGAGATTACCAAGCACAGGAACTTCAACCGAGAAGATGGTTTTCAATTATCTGGAGCCTCGAATCCTGTTGTGAAGAAATGTAGCAACCAAAAGTGCAGTATTAGCCCCGCGTAGTGATACCGTTAGTGTTGTGTGCCGTGATCGAGTTGCGTTCGAAAGTGGAACCGATAGTAGGGCCATCATTCGCAGTCAGACTTACAAAAAAGAACGTTAAAAAAATAGTTTAATTCATAATAAATTACGAGCGTTATATTTTATGATATTATAATGATGTTATTTAGCGTAACAATAAAAAAAAACACCTGTAGACGTGGGGCATTATCAAAATGAGTTGTATGGAGACAGGGACAGGAACAGTTGTTAATACGATGTACCTAGTTATCGAAAGGAATACACTTATTCCCCTTCTCCGAATCCTTGTTTCTATGAGCATGAAGCTCAAGTTATCTTGTCTATGCCTTTACTTCGTCACTTTATAAGAAAACTGGCTTTGCGCTGTTTTTTAAAGATAAAATAACCATAAAAACCGTATAAAAGTTTGATTGAAAGGAACGTACCCAAGGAAAAACTGTGAAACTGATCTCCGCGTTCATACCAAAACCTGTCGGAGTATCGGAATATTTGGAGCTGTTTCGTCATAATACAAAAAAGGACTGGACCAACGTAAGCTCCTTGGACAAAGTTCTCACTCATTATACCAGCTAAAAAGTCTATATCGTCCACAGATCCATACAAATGTCTCAGGGCTTCTACTTTCTGAAAAAAACAATATACGTTTACATGAAGTCAATACATTTTAAAACTAATACCATTCATCTACATTTTAAAATAAATAACATTGATTGCGCAATTTAAAAAGATATTAAGATGTTTCAGAACTAGTTACTTACTAACATTGTTAACTATGAATTTACCGGTTAGATCAAAAATTAACAAAGCTATAATTCTAGATTATACAAAATAACTTTACCTCTATATCCATGACATCTAATAGATCATCAAACTGTTTAGCTGCTCTCATGTGACATAGCTGTCGGTATTCATTGTATCCTCGGAGACCCATATCCCTGCCTCTCTGAATATCAATCGCACCCAAGTCGTGAGCTTTTTGCAAATCCCCGTAAAAGTTTTCTGAAATCTGATCGGAGAGAAAATCAGTCGAGGATCCAAGTCAATAGAAACATAATCCTTTTAATAAATTTTTGGGTTACCTCTGGGTCTTGAATGTCGTCAATTTTTGCTGAACTTTGAGAGAAAGTACCCCGATTGATTTCTTCCAAGTTTTCGTCTTGTTCGATAAGACCTTGGCGGTATAATGTTTCACTGTAGGGGAATTCTCCTTTATAATGATTGTTTTCGGTATATAATCTGAAAATATTTTTTTCTCGGAAAATAGATAAAGAAAGAGACCTTAAAACAACATAGAATACATAATGCAGCCCAAAATAATGTAGTTTATCTTCAGGCAAGGTAACAATGAAAAATTACGACTACCTAATAAAATCGGCAGGAATCCGTGACACACATATTGCAAAAATGTTTTATCAATTATTAATTGGCAGCCGTAGGGTGCCGGCAGTAGAATATTACCCCTCATCTCATACCCGTGGATGCAGTAAGAGCCTGCTAAGGGATACTTCCGGAAGATGGGCAGCAGCGTCTTTCCGTGTATCAACATCCCGTACTGCGCTCGCCAACCCGCCTGCCAAACGTGGTGAGTATGGCAACTACCCCTCATCGATCCCTTCCATGAGAAGGCCTGTGTTCAGTAGTGGAAGGTTTACGGCTGAAATGATGATGATGATGATTTGGCAGAAATATAGGTACTCTAAAGTTAGCTTTGACTTGGTATTCTTTTGGCAATACGCCAAAGAGAAAACGTTTGTAGTATTCACGTGGAAGGTATTCAAACATAGAGAAGGTAAAGTATTTTATTCAAGAGTTTATCGGTCAAGACCGACACTGGCTACCTTTTGCATCCAACTTATATGTTTCGTCACAAAGTTGTATAACGACTTTATATACTTGAATTCTGACCAACACTTGATGGTACTTGATGTTATTTTATCTGAACAATATTTTACTTTTAATATACATATACTAGCTGTCAAATAGTTTTAAATACTTTTATTTAAAACTATTTGACAGCTAGTCTAGAATCATTAAAGTCTAGAGTCTGTAAGTCATCATTTCAGGCATAAAACGTTTACTGATGAACACAGGCCTCCCTCATGGATCTTCATGAGGTGTAGTTACCATACTCACCACGCTTGGTAGGCGGGTTGGCAAGCGCGGTATGGGATGTTGATACACGGAAAGACGATGCTGCCCATATTTCTGAGGTATCCTTTAGCTGGCTCTTACTGCATCCATGGGCATGAGAAGAGGGTTTGAATTCTACTGCCGGCACCCCACGTCGGAGTCTTTATGTGTTTTCCCATATTTCAACGCAGGAAGACTCATTTACACGAAGACTCATTTACTCGTAGTATCTGTACGGTGCTACGTATACCATTTCTGTTACGAGCGTAATTGGTTTTGGTAGTACAATTGTACATTTGTACAGAAACTCACTTGACCCTGCCATCAAGAAGAGTGTGGAAATATCTCATGGCAATCTCAAATTCCGCAAAAACCTGAGGTGGTACCTCTTCGTCATAACTTTTCACATATTCCACATAATTTGTTGCGAGTTCATAGTCTTCCATGTTTTTAAAACCTAAAAAAAAACTTCAATTGAATTGTATCCGTAAGTGAAAGGAATTTAGCTCCCGTGATCCCATGGCAATTGCCCTAAATATTTTCTTAGGTTGCGTTTTCGACTCTTGACAAACACGCCGTCATTTTTAATATCGTACAATCACATTCGCGTAGTTATATTAATATGAAGTAAAATATACTTTGAATGCGGGACTATAATTATTATGATACATTCATTGGATGAATTAAAATAGTTGTTAAATTGGCGTTATAATAAGAACGATAATTATTTAATTAGGTAACTCCGTGATGTACACTTTATATCAAGGAAATAAATATTTTATCTACATTTGTTTTGTGATAGTTATGTGCATACTTACTTAGTAATAAAGGCATCAGTTCGTACATGAATATGTTTGATGCTGTGGCTATATTAATCTGTCTTGATACTTTGAACAACCGATCGTCCTTCCAACAAGGGTTAATTTTATGGAGAGCTTCCGCTACCCTGTTGTGCTCCCGCATGAAAATTATACCTAATATTGTTGTTCTTAGGCCATAATTTCCTGCTTTTGGGAAACCTAGAAAATAATGAGAGGTTGTCTATCTAGAAAAATAACAGAGAATTGAAAACATCATAAGTAAGTATGAAGTTATGGTGGTGGTAACAATTTTTCAAAAAACACTTTGGCCTTCTCGTATTTTTGTATTTCTGAGATATTAAAAAGCTTATTGTAGCAATAATACTTACCAAACTGATAACAAATGGTGTCATTTATTTTGTTTTGTAAACAGACATCTTCAGATTTCAAACTATTAGTGAATATTTTAGCTTGAGAACTTGGTTCGATGAGATTTTCCGTTTCAGTTGCATTTTCTTTCATTGCTTTCTTAATTTTGACAACTTTTGTCTTTTGCTTACTTTCTTTTGTTTTTAAATCGTCATCTTTTGATTTAATCGGTGTATCGTCGTCTGACTTCTGATCAAAGATATTTTTTTTGGTCCACAAAGTAGTTACATTGTTGATATCTCGTGGAACGTACCTTTTGTTTCTGTTTTCCAAAACTAACAGACCTTTTTCACCTTTCCTTACTTTAGCAAGAGCATTGTCGTCCACTCCATAAATCGTTGACAAATCCAATAAAGGAGTTTGGAAATTGATCTGAAATATTAACGAGATTCAGCCATTTTCATTCGCAAATCACAATTTGTTACGAACTCGAAACTATTCAGATTCAAGCGACACGCTCACAAAGTGGTTGTTTAGTATTCCGATTTCATCCACGAGTAGATAAAGTCACGATTTAAGTCTTCTGAATATTTTAATATTGAAATATGTAATGTAACTTGGAGGTGAGATCATTTTCACGCGTATCATAAACTTTATACAGGCTAAGTTCAAAAGTTCCTAACCTGTTCTTGGGGTACTGTTTTGGGTGTACATCCAGATTCTTGGAAAGTTTGGGCCCTGGAGAAGTTTAAGCAGCGTATATCAGTCACTTTAAGATAAGGATCCTCCTCCGGTACCCTAATAGGTAAACAGCGGGGGTCTAATTTATCGGCTTCTTGACAGCAGTGCCGTCCGCCTTTCAGGTAGTCGCCTGGAACATATGAAATTTTAAGAATTATTTAAAACCTCTTTTGAATATAAGACTACTAAACTATTTTTGATTTATATTACATTATGGAAGACAAAATAAATGGTTCATATTGTTTTAACTTCGCTACCCAGAAAAATAACAGCACTATCAATCTTTACAGAATCCTGTGAATCGGTTTCAATATACCTCGAACTTTTGCTAAAGTGTTTGGAAAGATTATTTCGAACAAAGACTTACTGGATGCATTGAGGAAGCTGACGTCTCTGTGGATGAACTCTAAGTAATGCATCAGGGCGACTGTAAATCTTGATTTATCTACTCGCCCCGTGGTCTGGATCGAGGTCCTCACTCTTCGCGCGGAGGGTAGTGGAGCTTGAACCTTGTCCATACGGATGTAGCTGTCTGGGGCGAAATTGCAATAGTGAATTTCGTTTCCTTTTCTTGGACACGAAATCGATTAACGCTGATTGCGATTAAGGATCGAGCTAAATGTTAGTGACTCAGAATGGCCAAGATAAACTGTGCTTTGCAATGTCTTTTCATAAATTCTGAAGTCAGTCTAGTAAGCTTGAGTCGATAGGTATTTATTCTACGCTTTCGCGATGACAACATATTATTACTGTTTTGGATTATCGCGTGTTTACCTATAAACGAATAATTTTTTTTATACGAATGTTTCGACAGGATTGCGCCACGATAGGTGCAATTCTATAAAAGTAAATACGCGGTAAATACCCCATAATTCAATACATTATTAATAGTCATATTTTTTTACTTGAACCGGGGCAAATGGCGCCTATTACACATCTTATACCTTTATATTATTTTAGTTAGTTTTAAGGTTTTTTTGTAGTGAACAATAAAATGTTCATTCATTTGTTCAAAAGAACATCCTAGATTAATAACATTAGTAAGTATTTGTAATTAAATTGTTCCTCATCTTATCTTACATTTTAGGTATAAACAAAGCAAAGCAGTTCCTACCATAAGGAAACAAGAAAGCAGCTTTATTGACATTTTACTTGGCACGTAAAGGCAAGGAAAGCTGGTGTTGTTGGCAACATTGTACACAATTAACTGTCTACTATCTAGATTTACACAACATGAGATGGTGTGTCATAAACCTTTTTCTTCTTACATTATCGTGACCTCGTAAGTATGGATTGTTCCACTTGAATCACCAAAGCTAAATCACCTACGTGAGTAAAGAACGTAAAGAACTTGGCACAGGTGATTAAGGTCGCCTGTGAAAAAAATACGTTTTTGGTATCCCTCTCACGTACTTTCGACACAAATTCCCTTATCGTATAAAATAGAAAACCATCGGAAACGTATATTAGTTATTGGATATAATGTAGCACATGACAAAAATACGATTTGTTGCCATCTTCAACAATATATCCATTTTGAAAGTGGAGAAATCTTGCTGTAACAGCGTGATCCTTTAGGAAGACTTCATTTATCCGCATGAAAAAGCAAAAAAGTATGTAGGGAAACATGCATGACGTTCTTATAGGTAAACACGTACTAGTAGAATATAATCTATCGCAGCTTAATCTATTCGAACAGTAGGTAGATATAATTCTCTATTTATTTATCTATAACATCAAACATCCAAGGTTCATGCGGCCGCACTGAATAAAGTATTTTTGATTTGATTGATTTGATTTATCACGTTTCATAACACTACTGAAATGCTCTTGCAATAATTAATATCCATGCTATCAAGTAGAAACAGCCGTGTTGGTGGTTTATGTACCTCCGACTTTTAATCAGAAGGTCGTGGGTTCGATAGTGGCCATAAAACGTGTCTTATCGGTGAAGGAAAACATCGTGGAACATCAGGGAAACGCACGGCTCATTAGCTATAGACGTATTAGCCTGTATTTATTTCCTTAGACCAAAAGCCGACTAACCTAGAAGGATGGAAAAAGTGCTGGGCAAGTCTAACCCTAACAATGCCCTGGGCTTTCCCGCGTCCCGTACCACATACCAGTAACACTACTTAATCCCTCGGGTGAGTCAACTGTTTTTTAAAATATTTTTTTATAGAAAAATTAATTTTACGGAAGCACCAAATAATAATATGTTGTCAATCATACACCATTGGATTTGTATTTAAATTTTCTACACGTTTATGTATTCTACACTGATCTGGTTTAACTTATGTACACCCGTCGGTACACTACTCGCGCGGAGCGTTCAAACCTTATATAGACCCGTCGCTCCATAGCTCGCGTCGGGGTCTTTTTGATGCGTCAATTTACAAAATAAGGCCTTACATTTAGAAAATTTATTTTACTTATATACTGGTTAGTAGCAGTAAGGCCACATTTATTATAGATAATTTTTAAACTCTAACCTTATATA
This sequence comes from Pasiphila rectangulata, assembly GCA_963082625.1. Lineage (NCBI taxonomy): Eukaryota > Metazoa > Arthropoda > Insecta > Lepidoptera > Geometridae > Pasiphila > Pasiphila rectangulata. The sequence goes on from OY720244.1 coordinate 15,369,125, forward strand.
GACCCGTCGCTCCATAAATAGCGTCGAGGGTTAAACAAAAGTAGGTAAAAAAGGTAGGTCAAAAAGGCCCCCGCGGATGCAGTGTATATTTATACACTGCATCCGCGGGGGCCTTTTTGATGCGTCAATTTACAAAATAAGGCCTTACATTTAGAACATTTATTTTACTTATACTGGCTAGTAGCAGTAAGGCCACATTTATTATAGATAATTTATACAATGTCAGCAAGTAGGTATTCATGACTTACGATCCGCTACAGGGAAGAGATAAATGGTTATAGAATGCCCAACACCTAAACCATCTCTCAGTAGGCTAGTCGTAGGCTATTATGTATTTATTTTGTACTTTGTGCACAAAAAACGTACAAAGGAAGACTTAATGCAAAAGCATTTTCTACCAATATAATTATTTGTCAGAGGAAGGAACAGGTCAATTCGTCCAAGGCTGACATAGCCACAGGTATCCACAAGATGTTTTCCTTCACCGATTGTCTGCTAAATACGTCCTTTACTATTACGTGCGTAACCTGACCCACACTAAAACATAGCGTGATATTTTGTACTAGCGAGCCTTCGAAGTTGTTTGGGCTTTAAACCATAGCATACACTCAATAAGGGTGTTATTAATAAAGAAGTAAAACCAGAATTTGACAATTGGCAGAGAAAATGAAAATCAACATTCAGTCCGTCAATCCATATATATGAAAATAAAACCGGGCAAGAGCCAGTCGGACTCGCGCACCGAGGGTTCCGTGCCATCATACAATATAATATAATGATAAAGGCGGTTTATATTTGTTGGAGAACCTTGACAGCGCCATCTCTTGTCTGATAGCGGAACTTATGTAGATTTTTTACACTTTCGATGATTTTTAAAAAAGTATGCTAATTAGAGAGTTTGCTAGAATTTTCCTATAAGCTTAACATACAATCCTATTAGCTTTTTTATAAAAAAATATTTAAAAAAAAGTTGACTCACCCGAGGGATTAAGTAGTGTTACTGGTATGTGGTACGGGACGCGGGAAAGCCCGGGGCATTGTTAGGGTTAGACTTGCCTAGCACCTTTTCCATCCTTTTAGGTTAGTCGGCTTTTGGTCTAAGGAAATAAATACAGGCTAATACATCTATAGCTAATAAGCCGTGCGTTTTCCTGATGTTCCACGATGTTTTCCTTCACCGATAAGACACGTTTTATGGCCACTATCGAACCCACGACCTTCCGATTCCATTGGATTCGTATTGAAATTTTCTACACGTTTATGTATTCTACAAAACATAGAATAACTGACCTGATTTAACTTATGTACACCCGTCGGTACACTACTCGCGCGGAGCGTTCAAACCTTATATAGACCCGTCGCTCCATAGCTCGCGTCGGGGTCTTTTTGATGCGTCGATTTACAAAATAAGGCCTTACATTTAGAACATTTATTTTACTTATATACTGGTTAGTAGCAGTAAAGCCACATTTATTATAGATAATTTTTAAATTCGAACCTTATATAGACCCGTCGCTCCATAAATAGCGTCGGGGGATAAACAAAAGTAGGTAAAAAAGGTAGGTCAAAAAGGCCCCCGCGGATGCAGTGTATATTTATACACTACATCCGCGGGGGCCTTTTTAATGCGTCAATTTACAAAATAAGGCCTTACATTTCGAACATTTATTTTACTTATGTACTGGTTAGTAGCAGTAAGGCCACATTTATTATAGAGGTAGATAATTTATACAATGTCAGCAAGTATTCATGACTTACGATCCGCTACAGGGAAGAGATAAATGGTTATAGAATGCCCAACACCTAATCCATCTCTCAGTAGGCTAGTCGTAGGCTATTATTTATTTATTTTGTACTTTGTGCACAAAAAACCTACAGAGGAAGACTTAATGCAAAAGCATTTTCTACCAATATTATTATTTGTCCGAGGAAGGAACAGGTCAATTCGTCCAAGGCTGACATAGCCACAGGTTTCCACAAGATGTTTTCCTTCACCGATTGTCTGCTAAATACGTCCTTTACTATTACGTGCGTAACCTGACCCACACTAAAACATTGTGTGTTATTTAGTACTTGCGCGCCTTCGACGATGTTTGGGCTTTAAACCATAGCATACACTCAATAAGGGTGATATTAATAAAGAAGTAAAACCAGAATTTGACAATTGGCAGAGAAAGTGAAAATCAACATTCAGTCCGTCAATCCATATATATAAAAATAAAACCGGGCAAGAGCGAATCGGACTAGCGCACCGAGGGTTCCGTGCCATGATACAATATAATATAATGATAAAGGCGGTTTATATTTGTTGGAGAACCTTGACAGCGCCATCTCTTGTCTGATAGCGGAACTTATGTAGATTTTTTACACTTTCGATTATTTTTAAAAAAGTATGCTTATTAGAGAGTTCGCTAGAATTTTCCTATAAGCTTTACATACAATCCTATTAGCTATAAAAGTTTCATGGGATTGTCTCTGCAAACTTCGAAGATAAGGGGGGGAACGGTCGTTTTCTTAACATGTTTGTAAATAACTCGAAAACGGTACAGCTTTAAGGAAAAATAAATGTGCAATGTGAATAGTTAATGTGCTACTGGGAATACCTTTCATATGATACCCCACACGACCTAGTAACTCCACAAAAAATTTGAAAACCCCCTCCCACCCCCCTTGTCTAAAAAACTATGACAATAAGAGAGTTCGCTATATGGTTCCCACAAGCTTTATATATATTTCTATTAGCTATAAAAGTTTTACGAGTTTATCTCCGGAAACTCCGGAGATAAAAGGTCAGGTCAAGTTATTTACAAAAATGTTGAAAAAACAGTAGTTTTTTCAACATTTTTGTAAATAACTCGGAAACGATATGGTTTAGAGGAATAATAAAAACTGTTTATTAATTTACATATAAATAACTTTCTTAAGATACCCCACACGACTAAGTAATTTCACAAAAAATTGAAAATTACCCTTCCATCCACCTTGTCTAAAAACTATTCAAATTAGAGAGTAAACTATATTTTTTTCTATAAAATTTACATACACTTCTTATTATTTTATTTTATTTATTTATTTACTTCTATAAGCTGTAAAAGTTTCACGGGTTCATCTCCGCAAACTTTGGAGATAAAGGGAGTTGTTAATAACTCAAAAACGATAAGCTTAAAGGAAAACTAAAAACTGTTTATTAATGTGCAAATAAATACCTTTCATTATGATACCCAGTACTTAGAAATTTTGAGAACCCCTATCCGCCCCCCTGCTATCATAAAAAGAATATTTTTTAGCATTTTCATATAATGTAGTAATTAGTAAAAATGTGTTAACCATTTCAAATTTCAAGTCGTTAGCATCAATAGTTCTCGAGATATCCACTTGTGACAGACAGACAGAGTGATTCTATAAGGTTTTCTTTTTACCATTTTGGTCTGGAACCCTAACGAATCCCTATTTCCCTTGGTCACGGCATCACGCGTGAACGTCTGGACCGATTTCGCTAATTATATATATTTTTGGTGTGTTTGTTATTGTCAGGAGAAGGTTCTTATGAATGAAAAAAATAAGAAAATTGCGCGGAAAGTTAAAATTTAGGAATACCTAACCACCATAATTATAAATTATTTCTAATGTAACCTTAGCGTAGCGTATTATCACGGTGTCACTTGGTTGTCAAAGTAGTAGATGAGTAGTAGTTGAATAGTTGTAGGGTTTTAGTTGAGTAGTTGTAGCGTAGTAGTAGAGTAGTAGTAAGGTAGAAGTAGAGTAGCAGTAGTGTAGAATTAGGGTAGAAGTAGAGTAGTAGTAGCGTAGAGGTGTGGTAGAAGTAGAGTAGTAGTTAGAAGATGTGGTAGTAGTTAGTTGATTCTGGCCGCACAAAGTTCGCCGGGACAGCTAGTTAGAAATAAAAAGGAGTTATTTTATTGCTTATTAAATAAACAAAAGTACTTAGGTAAATCCTATTTAGTTTCGTAGTATCTCTCGTGATATCATACGTGCCTCAACTGAGATGCTGCCCGGACGTCACGTGACATGTCCACTCAATGCAAAGGCGCCATTTTGTTATTCCGCAATAAAAAAAATCTGTATAATTACGAGTTCAATATTTATCACTACATGGACGGATCATTTGTTCATTCAGGCAACTAGGCTATAGGTATTTTTTTTGGTACACCTTACGTAAACTCAGTTATAGTCATTTCGAGCTACTTCTTATAACAATATATCATTTACCTTGCGGCTTGGGAATTTAACAAGTTAATTACCCACATGAGACGCAGTATAACCCTATATATCTTGTACGATACGCTGAACTACTAGAACTATATAACGACTCAGCCGTTAACTGCAATTCTGCTTTATCTGCTTGAGCGCCCGCGTCATAGGGTCAAGAGACGCTTACGTAACCGAGAAAATATAACAAAAATAGGAGCGTATTTTTGTTACATTTCCTCGGTTACTATATCACCTAGAAATAATCTAACAGCACTAAAACATAGCGTGGTTGTATGTTATGTTGTGAAGAACCTACAGTGTTTATAAACACACTTATAAAATGCTGATTTATAATTTGTAATATAAAAAAAATGTGTGGAACAATTCACACAACACCATCTAGGCCCAAAATACCAGATGATTGATAGATTACTGAGATCATCATCATATCACAGCCATGAGACGTCCGCTGTCTGACATAGGCCTCCCTCACGGATCTCTAAATACTAATCATAAGAGGATGTTACCATACTCACAACTACAAAGATATTTTTTGTAAATACATACTTTTTATCATTTATAGAAAAATAGACTGACCTATAACCTAAAAAATACTCTACTACTACGCTACAACTACTCAACTACAACCCTACAAATATCTGCAGAAAAAATGGCTTTTTAAATTTTATCATATTAGAGTGAATTTATTTAATTTTTTACGTCTTCATATAACTACCCAATCAAAAGTTATTATACATACATCATTAGCAACTGGACTGAGTCATTGTTTGATAAATAATTATTATCACCCCAGCCTAGCAGGAAGCGGTCAGCCTGCGGTCAGCCGCAGAACGTCCACGGCTGGGCAAAGGCCTTCCTCCTGGATTCTTCTTTATACTGATCATGAGGGGTTGTTTTCATACTCACCACGCTTGGCAGGCGGGGAGCGCAATACGGTATGTTGGTATACGGAAAGATGCTGCTGCCCATCTTCCGGACCCCTTACCCCTTTACCCCCTAGCAGATTATTTCCGCATCCACGGGTAAGAGAGGGGGGGCAACATTCTGTGATGTATGTGTAATAGGGTAGGTCGCCATTATATTGATACAGCGGGTAGATTTCTTGTGAGCTGTCATTCCCTGAATAAAGTTTGAATTGGATAAATGTGCTTCTGGATTTTTATTGAAGAATTCCAAGATTTCAACCCCTATCAAGGATATATTTCACTGGTGACGAGTCTAACCTGCGTGTGTAAAGCGGGAAAAGAAAATCATGTCGGTGGGAAAACTAGGAGCATTTCAAATGGATTCCGATAATTGGACGTTGTACGCAGAGAGGTTAGAGCAGTACTTCCTTGTGAACGGCGTGAAGGAGGAACTGAAGGTGCCTACGCTTATTACGGTGATGGGAGGTCCAGGTTACGAGCTACTTGTTACCTTGTGCCACCCTGTTAAACCGGCTGTTATGAAATTCACGGACCTGGTGCGAATCATGCGGAATCATCTACAACTTATACACGTGGGAGATATAAATAAGCTGAATATTAAAATATCTGCAGGAAAAAATGCAGTGTTTGTTTCGCGGCGGGAATCGAAGCTCCTGCGTTTCACCCGATTTATCATCATCATCATTTCAGCCGTAAGACGTCCACTACTGAACACAGGCCTCCCTCATGGATCTTCATAAGGGGTAGTTGCCATACTCACCACGCTTGGCAGACGGGTTGGTGAGCGCAGTATGGGATGTTGATACACGGATAGACGCTGCTGCCCATCTTTCGGAGGTATCCCTTAGCAGGCTCTTACTGCATTCACGGGCATGAGAGGAGGGGTATCATTTTCCTGCCGGCACCCCACGGCGACCCGATTAGTAGGTGCTAACTGCTTCACAGAGCTCGTCTATTCAAGCAAGATACAAAACCCTATTAACGTTTTTATTGATAACGCAGCATACCCACTTACCATAAACATGAAGGTTTAAGCCTATGTTGTACTGAAGAAGCGTGAAACTTGCGCATAATTAGTGGAGGGTTCAATTTACTCACTGTCGGTAGTTCAAGGAACCTTGGATATGGGTTAGTCCCGTGGGTGCCCGTTATTTAAGACCACGAGACTCGGGCACTTGAATAGGCATAATTTAGCAGCATTGCTTTGCGTTTCGCAAAGATCTATGGATATTGCGTTGCGTGTAACGTACGTAACTGTATTTCAAACGCAGTGAACTAAAACTCGACACTTATTATTGGAAAAAAATTGAGTCATTCTCAGCAATAGTTTTTGAGTTAGCTAGCGATCGATTTCAAAACCAAGGAAAATATCTTGGTCTCAGCAATAGTTTTTGAGTTAGCTAGCGATCGATTTCAAAACCAAGGAAAATATTTTGGTCTCAGCAATAGTTTTTGAGTTAGCGATCGATTTGAAAACCAAGGAAATTATCTTGGTTTTTACATCTTTTTTTGGCAAGCAATAACCCCTTCACCGTGGGGTGCCGGCAGTAGAATGTTACCCCTCCGTGGATGCAGTAAGAGCCAGCAAAGAGACACCTCCGAAAGATGGGCAGCAGCGTCTTTCCTTATATCAACATCCCGTACTGCGCTCACCAACCCGCCTGCCGAGCGTGGTGAGTATGGCAACTACCCCTCATGGAGATCCATGAAGGAGGCCTTAGTTCAGTAGTGGACGTTTCACGGCTGAAATGATGATGAATGATGAACCCCTGCACCCCAACTTTAATAAGATTGATAAAATTAACCAGCTCTTAATTAGCAAACTTTTTGAAATTTTCATACAAAATTATTAACCACTACTACTACTTCTAAATACTACAACCAACTACTGCTGCTACTCTACTACTCTACAACTACTCTAATACCATTCCTCTACTACTCCACGACTATTACTACTACCACTACTCCACTACTACTCTACAACTACTATACTACAACTACTACGTATTATAAAGCCAAAGATATAAACAGTTTGAGTTTAGGTTTAGTCGCAAATAAAAATCGGAATTAACCAAGAAATATTTAATGGCCAAACAATGTCATCGTCCTAAATTAATGAGAAATGTTATTTAAATAACTTTTACTAGCCTATAATGGTATGCCGGGCCCAGACAAATTCAAAATATCTTAGATCATTAAAATTGGTCCAACCGTTCTCGAGTTTCAAGTAACCCGACTTTATTTTATATATATTATATAAAGTATGTATAGATTCGTGACTTACTCGAAAGTGTTGAATTATATCTAATCAGAGTTATTAAGTAAATTATTAAGATTCTTACAATATTATCACTAAAAATAACCTCAGCTTCGGTTTTTTTCACAATAAACAAGATTTTCCCGTTAGCTGAAATTGGAATTAGAGTAATTTTATTTAATCGTTGGAAAACTAATATAATTTATAGTTTATTTTCATAAAAAATATACCACTCAATGGCAGCCTGAAGATGGAAGGCGCTGTCGGGTTCGGCCTAGAAAGCGTTGGCGTGACGATCTCGATCGATTCGAACGGGACTGGTGGGACCATACGAAAACCAGGGATGACTTGGGTTTGGGGGAGGCTTTTGCCCAGCAATGGGGCAGTGGGGTAATAAATAAATAGTAAATAAAAAAGTTGACTCACCCGAGGGGTTAATTGGCTGACGAAGGCAAAAAAAAAGTAAGACCTTTGCATCTATTATAGATGATTTATACAGCGTCAGCAACTGGTAATTATGCTGTACGGGACGCTGCAGTGCCTGGGACATTGCTAGATGGATTAGGCTTGCCCAGCACCTATACCATCCTCTCAGCTTAGTCAGCTATTATTCAGAGGAAAGAACAGGTCAATACGTCTGAAGCTAACTAAGCCGCGGGTTTCCTCACGATGTTTCCTTCACCGTTAAAGCACGTGTTAAGTGTGCACATACATTTTTCAAGAAAGAAAAATACATTGGTGCACGGCCGGTACCGAACCCACGACCTTCGGATTGAAAGTCGGGGGTACATACCACTCGGCCAACACGGCTTTTTAGAATGTTGACGAAGGCAACATTCTAGAATATTCTCACATTTCTGAATAAAGTTCGCATATCTATGCCATATGGATATGCGAACTGTACGAGTATTAAACAGAAAAAAAATCAAAGCAATAAATGATTCCATGAAATATAACACCATTGTAGAGTCGGGACTTTAAAATGCACTAGCAGTGGCTTTATTCTGCTGGGAAAATATTCTATATTTACAAACTGAAAATAAAGTTATTTTACGAACGATTCCGGTGCAATAATTACTATCCACCGTAATGTTATACAGTATGTTATATAATGTTATGTATTGTAAGCCATAAGTTAAGTTTTGCACCTTTTTGTAACTTAGTATTCACTATTCTTGTTATTCACTGTCATTAATAGTAACTTTTACAATATTTTATTATATATTATCAATATTTTATCATTTATATATTTGCCGTGGGGCGCCGGCAGTAGAATGTTGCCTCTCCTCTCTTACCCATGGATGCAGTAAGAATCTGCTAAGGGATACCTCCGGAAGATGGGCAGCAGCATCTTTCCGTGTTTTTTTCACTACCCTATACTGCGCTCGCCAACCCGCCTGCCAAGCGTGGTGAGTATGGCATCAACCCCCTCATGACTACACAACTAAAAACCAGGCCCCGAGTCCCCGGCGGCCCCGCTAATCCTGGCTACGGTAGCAGTCACGGTAACGGCGGGGCTAGGGGTGCTAAGAATCCCCGGGAGACGATCGGCTACCAACCCCTACGACGACCCAGTGGTCGTCGTAGGGCCAGTGCCCTGGTAACACACAACATCCGCACTTTGAGGACAGACGATAAGATTGTTGAGCTGGAAGAAGAAATTAGTAGATTACACTGGGACACTTTGGGGCTATCAGAAGTCCGTAGAGAGAGCGAGGACACGATATCCCTTAAGTCCGGTAACCTACTATACTACCGGGAGGGCGACCAACAGTCCCAAGGTGGTGTCGGGTTTCTCGTTCACAAGTCACTCATTAACAACATTGTCACCATCGACAGTGTGTCGAGCAGGGTCGCGTACCTAACACTCAGAATATCTAAGCGATATTTGCTGAAGGTCGTTCAGGTATATGCGCCGACCTCGTCACACCCAGATGAAGAAGTAGAGTCTATGTATGAGGACATCAGTAGAGCCATACATACGAACAACACTCACTTCACTGTTGTAATGGGGGACTTCAATGCAAAGCTAGGCATGAGAAGCGATGATGAGTTGAGAGTGGGGCAATTTGGGTATGGGCAACGGAACCCCAGGGGACAGAGGCTGGCCGATTTTCTGGAGAAAGAAGGACTCTTTATGATGAATTCTTTCTTCCAGAAGCCGCCTCACAGGAAATGGACCTGGATGAGTCCCAATGGTTCTACGAGAAATGAGATTGATTTCGTCCTGACCAACAAGAAACGAATATTCAATGATGTCTCTGTGATTCACAGGGTGAAAACCGGCAGTGATCACCGAATTGTAAGGGGCACATTGAATATAAACGTTAAACTTAAAAGGTCCCGTTTGATGAAATCTACGCTCCGACCCACTCGCGCACATATCCAAAACCTCGAGAACTTTCAACTCGAACTCGTAAATCGCTTTGACTGTCTAGGAGTAGATGCATCGGTGGACGAGATCAATAACAGGTTCGTAGAAACCGTCCATACGGTGAGGTCTCAGTTCTTTAAGACCCCCCGTACTAATAGACCTCAGAAACTTTCTGATGACACCCTAAACCTCATGGCTGAACGACGTTCTTTGCGACTGCAGTCTCCCGATGATGCACAGTCACACAGGCAGCTCAATAGACAAATTTGGAAATCCTTGCGGCACGATATTCGTACCTTTAATACAGCCAGTATTAAAGCTACGATAGAGCGGAATAAAGGCTCCAAAGTGTTCGCGAGAGATAGTTCTATTGGGCAGAGCCAGATGACGAAGCAGAAGAGGGAAGATGGCAGCATAACGTCAAGTAAAGCAAAAGTGTTAAGGGAAGTCGAAAGGTTCTATGGACGGCTCTACGATTCGGTCACGAAACCTGTTTGCAGTGCGGCCAACGACCCAAGAGCTAAACTGACCCGACATTATACCGAGGATATCCCGGACATCAGCCTGTACGAGATCAGGATGGCCTTGAAACAGCTTAAGAACGACAAGGCGCCGGGTGAGGATGAAATCACTTCAGAGCTTCTGAAAGCGGGTGGATCACCGGTACTTAAAGTCCTTCAGAAGCTATTTAATTCCGCCTTGCTTGAAGGTACGACGCCAAAAGCATGGAACAAGGGCGTGGTGGTTCTGTTCTTCAAGAAAGGTGACAAAACCTTACTTAAGAATTACAGACCCATCTCGCTGTTGAGCCATGTTTATAAGCTGTTTTCAAGGGTCATCGCGAACCGTCTCGAACGCAGGTTTGATGACTTCCAGCCTCCCGAACAAGCCGGGTTCCGAAAAGGCTACAGTACCATAGACCACATTCATACGCTGCGGCAAGTGATACAGAAGACCGAAGAGTATAACTTGCCGCTATGTCTCGCGTTTGTGGACTATGAGAAAGCCTTCGATTCGATCGAAACATGGGCGGTGCTCGAGTCTCTCCAACGATGCCGAATTGACTATCGGTATATCGAAGTGTTGAAGTCTTTGTATAGAAACGCCACTATGTCAGTCCGAGTACAGGAACAGAATTCGAAGGATATTCCCTTAAAAAGAGGCGTAAGTCAGGGAGACGTTATATCTCCGAAACTGTTTACGACCGCTTTGGAAGATGCCTTCAAGCTCTTGGAATGGAAAGGACTAGGCATCAACATTAACGGCGAATACATGACTCACCTTCGGTTTGCCGACGATATTGTGGTCATGGCAAAGTCGATGGAGGAGCTCAGCACGATGCTCGAAGGCCTCAATCGAGTCTCCCAGCGGGTAGGCCTTAAAATGAACATGGACAAGACGAAAATCATGTCAAAGGTCCATGTCGTGCCTGCCCCAGTTATGGTTGAGAACTCGGCTCTTGAAGTTGTAGACGCGTACGTATACCTAAGACAAACAGTCCAATTAGGTAGGTCCAACTTCGAGAAAGAGGTCAATCGTCGAATCCAACTCGGATGGGCAGCGTTTGGGAAACTTCGCAACGTCTTTTCGTCCAACATACCTCAGTGCCTTAAGACGAAAGTCTACAACCAGTGTGTGTTACCAGTGATGACATATGGAACCAAGACGTGGTCCTTCACTATTGGCCTTATGAACAAGCTCAGAGTCGCTCAACGAGCTATGGAGAGGGCTATGCTCGGGGTTTCACTACGGGATCGAATCAGAAATGAGGAGATACGTAGAAGAACTCGGGTCACCGACATAGCCAAACGGATTAGCACGTTGAAGTGGCAATGGGCAGGCCATATAGCGCGCAGAACAGATGGCCGATGGGGCAGCAAAGTTCTCGAATGCAGGCCACGGATCGGCAAGCGCAGCGTAGGACGTCCACCTACAAGATGGGCAGACGACTTGGTGAGAACTGCTGGTCGGCGGTGGATGCAGACGGCTTCCAACCGCAGTACTTGGAGATCAATGAGGGAGGCCTTTGTCCAGCAGTGGACGTCCTACGGCTGAAATGATGATGATGATGATGACAATATTTTAACCACAGTTCCGTGCATTAAAAATTTATATTTTCAAATGAATCAATTCAAGTTGTACTTATTTACGAAAATCAAACTTTGTAAACATGTATTGACAGTAAAGTGACTTGTCTTCTGACTGACTGGTCTTGACGTTGACATTTCGTTTCAAAGCATTTCATGATATTTGTCAGTGTGGCATTAAAATAATTTATGAGAAATGTTACGAATCGGATACGTTAAGACTAGTGCTGCCATCTGTCGCGGGAGGGACGGTCTGACGAATGTCGGTCGGCCCGACCAAGTGGGGGAGGTAGTTGAACAAGTGTATAAAATAAGAAATAAAGATTGTACAGCTCTCTTTTCCATTTCGTCCGCTGATGAATAAACTGGTATCGCTGCTGCTTCTGTCTTTTATTCAACAGTATATAACTCACATAAATTTGTACGATAAAATAAAAATCTAAAGTGTTCACTTCCTACGGTTTACGCTCTGGAGTGGGAGTAATAGAGAGGATGCCGCATAATACTCAATTCGCTAATAAGAGTTCCGCTATGAGGATCTGAACAGGTTGGAACTTACGTACAATTAACGTGAGTACCTAGAAGACCCGTATAACATACCAATAAAATATTGTAATTTACTATACATGTTTTGTGTCTGGGGTAAATTATTAACCGTTCTTAGAAGGCCTGTTATTGCAAATGATTTTTTGCTTTAGCATCCCGTACAGTACGAATGCTAGTAGAATTTGTACTGTACGGGACGCTAAAATGGCGGCACATCTCTAAAAGGATTACGCTTGCCCAAAACTTGTACCATTATTTTAGCTTAATCGACTATTCAGATAAAAGAACAGGTAAATACGTGTAAAGCTGCCACGGGTTGCCTCAAAATATTACCTTAAGTTAGAAGCACGTGTGAAACGTGCACATGTCTAACAATGAAATATTATTGATTCAAAAATAATTTCGTAGGCTTAAGAAGATAGCCTGCCTCATCAAACTGATACCAGCACATAAAGCACATGAGACGAGCTCTGTGGCGCAGCGGGCGAAGGTCCGCCTGCGACGCAAGGGGTTGCGGGTTCGATTCCCGCCTCGGGACAAATGTCTGTACGATCTGCAGATATTTGTTCAGGGTGTTCTGGGTGTTTTTCTATATATAATAAAAATATCTATCTATGTAGTATAATGTATTAAGTATATCAGTCATCTAGTACCCATAAAACAAGCTCTGCTTAGCTTGGGGCTAGATGATGCTGTGTGATTTGTCCAGCATTATTTATTTATTTATTTATAAAGCTGACAGTGATGTTGATTTCCAAAAGGTTATCTTTAACTTACTGTTTCCGTAGTCAGGTGCCAGCATCCTCAGGTAAGGTCCTCCAGCAGCACCTCTGCTTGGGTACTTATAGTTGTTACACGTGCCATCCACACGGCTTCCTTCGTGAGGAGTACAAGCTCTTATGTCGATGGTGCAAAGTCTAGTAGAAAATAAACATAGTAATAGCATGGACCAAATAAATACAGAACTGACAATGCTAACGTAATTCAAAAATTAGTTACTGTCTTAACATATTAAAATCATTGACCTAATTTGAATTCGATCTTATGTGATTTATATACTTACCTAATTCTAGACATCTATCGACATGAACACAAATTAACTAAATACTTTTTCCTTTTTCTAATAATTTTTCTTAATTTAATTGCATGTGTGAGTATCTAATAGCATAACAAGACTCGCAGTTTTCTCGCGGTGAAAAATTTAACAAAAATAAAAAAAATAAAAGGAAGGGGTGTCTTCATTGGATCGAGATGAGGTATCTTAACAAAGGGCGTCCTCCAAAATAAGTGTCGACAAAGTGTTGAAACAAGTAAAAAAGTTTGTGTGACAAAATAGCGGTGTGTCGCGTAAAACAAAATGAACACAAGCAAAATTTACGAGTTTACAAATTATTTCGACACATCTGTAACGTGCCATGGTCGTCGTAGTACATATCCTGAGCCGTGAGGTGCCGGCATTAGAACCCCTTTTATGCCCGTGCATGGAGACGCTTGGAGTAGGTTTTCACCACCAGAGGAGATCCACGCATAGAAGTATTCATTAGTTTAGCATTTTTTTGTGTCATCATCATCATCATTTCAGCCGTAAAACGTCCACTACTGAACACCGGCCTCCCTCATGGATCTCCATGGGGGGTAGTTGCCATACTTACCACGCTTGGCAAGCGGGTTGGCGAGCGCAGTACGGGATATTGGTACACGGAAAGATGCTGCTGCCCATCTTCCGGAAGTATCCCTTAGCAGGCTCTTACTGCATCCACGGGCATGAGAGGAGCGGTAACATTCTACTACCGGCACCCCACGGCAATACTACCTACTATGGCTTAGGTTGTTAATGTAAGCAAGTTTTTTTCGTGTACCTATTGGTAAATAAAGCTCATTTTATTTATTATATGTATATATTTAATACGAAAACAAGACTCACTCAGTAGCGTTAATCAACCGTGGCTCTTTCGCTGGAACTGTATCCAGTTTTTTTCCGCTAAATCTGTCAAAGACGCTTCCATCCGTGCGAGATAACACCATAAATATTAAAACGGCACATAAATTATTCATTTTACATGTATGTGCTGACGGATGAACGGACCAATACTCTTTGATACAGTTTATTAAGTAAACGATTGCGTTTGGTTGTTTACAGCAGTAATGCCAACTGGTTTCGATATTTAATGCATCGATTGACTGGGGCATGCCGTGGGGTGCCGGCAGTAGAATGTTGGCCGTCTTCTGTATGTATTAAGTATATCAGTCCTCTAGTACCCATAACACAAGCTCTGCTTAGCTTGGGGCTAGATGATGTTGTGTGATTTGTCCAGCATTATTTATTTATTTATTTATTCTCTGAGTAAAAATCTGCCAAGGACCTCTGGAAGATGAGCAGCGTCTGTACGTGTATCAATAGCCCATACTGCGCTCATCAATCCGCCTGCTAAGCGTGGTTAGTAGGGCAACGACCCCCTCTTGATAATTACATGTAGATCCATGAGGAAGGTTAAGTCCAGCAGTGTATTAGGGAACGTGATCACCGCAGTATTGCAATATATATAGAGGTTACCCCGCTCAGCATCAGATGAGCCTTCGGCTTGACTCGTCATTTAGTCGTAAAAGATGTGTTTTGAAAGACATAGAACGTATAATATACGTAGATCTAGGCAGTAGTAGCCCAGCAGGCTCAACATGTTTTGTAACCGTAGTGTTGCGTTTAGTCACGGTTAGTTAACCATTTCCTACGGTAAAGGATGTCGTGAAAAAAACTGTTGTCTTTTTTATCGCTTGGAAACAGGTTTTTCTCTAATGGCCTCTTTTGTTTCGCAATGGATGGTTAGCTAACTAATCCGCATGGGTAGCTGGTTTGTTTCTCACTGCGGCACCAAATTATGTCGTTATTCGCAGTTTTCATGCTCTCAGTGATTTTATTGTATTCTTAACGTTCATGATACAAACACTTATAACTTCAATTATGACGATGTTATTCTTCTGTAAACTACCTTTATTAATTCCTGACGTTTTAATTAGTAAGCCATAGTATTATTGAATTGACAAATATATATAAAAATAGAGTCAGATGTTCCATGTGGCAATTGTCATCATGTTATTTACAAATAACGTGAAGATGTAATAACTGTAAAATAATGTGTGTTGTAATGTTAAGTATGATAACTAGACGCAAAAGTTCCAAGAAGCAGGGAAGTGTAAAATAACTTTATCCATTGCTATTATTCCTATCTTCAGGAGCTCGGAAAAAAACAGCTTTATACCCAGAAAAAACTTTAAAGAAAACGTACTTTATATACAATATTATGAGCAGACAGAAATGTTAAAAATATAAGCACTCAAAGGCAGAAATCTTTTGCATTTTCAAATGTAAACAGTTATCAAGACGAGAGAAGTTTTTCTATCGCACTTTTGAAATGCCTGCTTACTATTCCGCAATACGCTGCGGTATTGCAAAATATTGCAATCCTAACGACTTTAATTAAAACTGAGTTTGTTTACATTATCGACTCCAGGAGCCTGATATAGGAACTTATTATTATATTAAAACATTATACCGTGGGGTGCCGGCAGTAGAATGTTACCCCTCCTCTTATACCCATGGATGCAGTAAGAGCCTGCTAAGGGATACCTCCGGAAGATGGGCAGCAGCGTCTTTCCGTGTACCAACATCCCTTACTGCGCTCGCCAAAATTGTCCAGCATTATTTATCTATTTATTTACTTTCCAGTATCAAGAAGCAGACTGTTCCATATGAGCTTAAAATTTTACAATTTATACATTTTAAAATAGAAAATTGTATTGTGGAAAGCTAATTTTATAATTTTAGTTAAGTGTAGACAGCGTCATATATAAGTGTTCCCCTTGCACACGACACCCAGATTCAAATCTCTACGGCTCGGCAGCGGATGCGGCTGGGGGTTACTTAATTGTGACGCTGTTGATTGTTTTTAACTATAAGTTCTTTAAATAGAGAGGTTTCTTGTTTGCTTCTTTCCCACACCTGGAAAAAAAAGTTATCTGAAGCAAATTCAATTATGTGCTTATTCGATTTAAATGTAGCGTTTTGCTCTATTGAATAAACACTTATTGACTTTGAAAAATAACTGTAAATAAATAAATAGCGCTACTATTTTGCGCAGACTTCGAGGATGCAGTCCGGAGTAAAAAAGTCAAAATAATATGAAATTCCACCCATTCAAAGCAGATAACCGAGCATCAAGAGCAATCTTCCGTCATTATGAGGGAGCCACTATTAAGGAAAGCCCTGGCTTAAATAAAAATGTCAATTACGTATTCACCAAGTTCCAAAATGGACAAAGTTTTATTTATGCTGAAAGAGCGCCGGCCTCAGTGTATCAACAGTTGAAAAAGTTTTAATGAGTTTCTTTCACTCGTAATCCTAGGTGCTTCTATGTGCTAGAGACATGTACCGCAATCGTGTTGTTTACAAAAACTATCACAACCAAAGCTAGTGAGAAAGAATAAAGTATCTTCTACGTATTTTTAGGTTTCAAATAGAAGAGAGGAACCCTTATGGTGTGACTTTGTCTATTTATCTGTGACAGATGGATATCTTGACAGCTACTAATGCTATCGACTTGAAATTTGAAATAGTAGTAGATAACGCTTATTCTCTACTATTGCATATATGTATGTATATATATATATATATATATATGTTGAAAAATATTCTAATTTAGATTGTAAAGGAGGAAAAGGGTTCGTAAAAAAATTAAGTTACTAAATAATTAAATTGAGTTACTAGGTCGTGTGGGGTATCATAATGTAACGGGCTTTATTTGCACATTAAAAAATACTTCTAAGTGTTCCTTGAGTCATCGATTTTTACAAAAATGCTGAAAATAATAACTTTTATAGCTAGTAGAAGTGTATGTAAAGATTACAGGAAAATTTAACTATCACTCTAATTAGCATAGATTTTAGAAATCTTTGAAAGTTTCTAAAATCTACATAAGTTCCGCTATCAGACAAGTGATGGCTCTATCAAGGTTCTCCGACAAAAGTATACTTTACTTTACCACAAATTACATTGTATAATAGCACGGAACCCTAGGTGCCCGAGTCCGACTCGCTCTTGACCGGTTTTATGTATGACTCAGCGACCTAATGTGTATCTTGGCTTCTATTTAGAGACTGATTTTGGTTCAGCTGCCAGTTTTCCGCTAGTAGCTCTTCCAGGTCCGCTCTTGGTCAATGATGTCTCTTGTTACATTAAAACCTATCTATATAATCAGCCAGTAACACCCACTGCTCAATACTGCCGTAACTGAAGAGTAAGAAAAGTAGCCTTTACCCGCCTTTTCCGTAGTGATGTCTACTGTAGCTGCTTCTAAACCTCTAAACTATGATTAGCGCTTAAACCACGAACAAACATTGCATTTATTCAGATGTTTTTCAAAGAGACGTACATAAATGAGCCTTTAAGATAAAGTTAGCGATGCGGCGACGGAGCAGTCTTGATCCGCTTAATGCCTTAGTGCAACGTTAGTGCACATCTTGAATGCCTGTGTGCGAACGGTCTAATAAACACGGATAAAATAGCCTGGGTAACTAAATGCCAAGCAAGCTTAACCCGATCTTGGAACTTCGAAAAAGACACGTTCGGTTTCTTTGTGATATGAATAAACGCAGTTTTAAGTATTATAAAAATATTAATTTGCTTATACATATCGTTTAATATTATAATGATATTGTTAGATGGATTAGGCTTGCCTAGCACCTATACTATCCTCCCAGCTTAGTCGACTATTAGTCAGAGGAAAGAACAGGTCAACACGCCTGAAGCTATCTAAGCAGCAGGTTTCATCACGATGTTTTTCTTCACCGTTAAGCACGTGTTAAATGTGAACATACATTTTTCAAGAAAGAAAAATCCATTAGTTCACGGCTGGTATCGAACCCACGACCTTCGGATTGAGAGTCAGTGGTTATATGCCACTTAGCCAACACTATATCTACTGCATATCACGATTTCTGTTAACTCGCACAAAATTTGGTCGATATTGTCTATTGAGTCATCATTTCAGCCGTAAATCGTCCTCTACTAAGACCAGACCTCCCTCATATGCATGATGAGTTATGGCCATACTCACCACGCTTGGCAGGCGGGTTGGCGAGCGCAGTACGGGATGTTAATACACGGAAAGACGCTGCTGTCCATCTTCCGGAGGTATCCCTTAGCAGCCTCTTACTGCATTCACGGGTATGAGAGGAGGGGTAACATTCTACTGCCTGCACCCCACGACGTCTATTGAGTATATACGTATTATTGTAAAATCTTGCGTTCTTATATAGTTCTCTAATTGGCTCTGATTCGTTTACATTTCTGTGGCAACCTTAATTTACGTCTATTGAATTGGAAAACTCAAATGCTTACATCCTCTAGTACAGGATACTAAGTAGAATAAAAACAGTTTCAATTCCTCTGATTTTAAATTCAAAAGCTTGGTATTGTTTTATTGGAAATAGTTCTACGAGTTATTAGGTTACTTTAAGTAACTTTTTCACCTGCATGTATGCACCTAACATATGTTATCTGACAGAAATTAAGTTATAGTGGAGAAAAATCCAAAATGATTGAAAAATCTGGTTTAAAAATTTACAAGATGAACACGACTTTATTATTAACTTGCAGTTTGTGCACATTTTTAACCGATGTAAAAAAAAGATGAATTTTCTCAATTCAACATTTTGTAGCATGGAATTTGTCTGAAGCATTGTTTTAATTTAAGGTTCTACGAAATTTTGATCTGGCTAGCACAAGACCGCCAGGACTGGCCAATAAAAAGAGCCTTTCATCACCATCAAAAGTTTTTACAAACACATATTGCTTTCAGTATATAAGTGAGAAATGTAGGGTTTGGAAAGCCTCGACAATTTCAGAGCTTCGGGACACGAGATCATCAGACACATCATTTGCCTTTTCGTCTATTTCCGACGATTCAGGTGATGATCAGGGTTTGGGTGTTGCATTTTTTAAATGACTAAACAGTCCTATCCTTGACCTCACTGCGCGACCGCAGTATTAGCTGACGTGAGTGTCCATTGAAGTTAGTGGATTGTATGTATCTGCCTGCCAATTCAAGGGAAATAAACTCTACAGTACAGTCTGTTGTCTGTATTTAGTTCTATAATAGCAGCGATGCATGTAACAAATTATTCCTTATTGTATTGTTTTGAAAATAAATATAAAGATGGTAAGCAGAGAGGTAATAATTTCAGATAACTAATTGTTTACTGTGACCAGGAATATAACTAACTTTTGGATACTTCATAAAACAACACTTATTTGAACGTTGTAAAGTATTTTTCTTCGTTACCATCATCCTCATCGATCATCACTATCATCATCATCAGTCAAAGCCCCCATCAATCTCGCTTGTAGTTCTGTTTTATTCGAGGTAAAAAGTCACAAGTTTTATTTTTTCGCGAACTACTCTGAAATGGTGAAAGCCACAGGAAAAAGGTCCATAAAATTTGATCGTAAAATTGTCTACAAAAAGGTATCGATGATTTTTTCTAATTTATTTGTCCGTTTTGCTTAAAATTTACTCGCTTTTAATTTTATTATGAAAGTCTCAAATTTCCGTGACTTCCCGAGACTTTTATTGAGGGTTGCCTCGTATCCTGAAGCTCTGAAATTGTCGAGGCTTTCTAAACCTTACATTTCACACTTATATACTGAAAGCAATATGTGTTTGTAAAAACTTTTTTAGGGTTTAAGGGACTTCAACTCGTTAGCGCCATTATGCAATTTTGTAGCCTTCATTTTATTATCTAACTGAACCATACTTAGAGAGTATTATAATGAAGCTCGTGGGAATCGAACATATTAATATCAATTCCGATGATATCCTAACACGCATTTATCATTCGATCCCCCTCTCAACAGAGGGTGGCTTTTCCCTAGAATGGGGAGATGAAGTCTATAAATAATTGTAGCCTGCCAGTTAAACTATAATTTTTCCTGTGATAAACCTGTCCATTTCTAAGTGGATCGGGTTAAGCTTGCTCGGGTTCTAGGTAACCGGGCTATTATTATCCGTGTTTATTAGATCGTTCGTATGGAGGCATTCAAGATTTGCACTAACCTTGCATAAGGGCTCAAGATTCCTCCGTCCGTAGTTTTATCCGAGAGGCTCGTTTACGGCTCTGCGAAGAACATCTGAATAAGTGTTGTTGAAATATTTACTTCATTCCAGCCGTAGGACGTTCACTACTGGACATAGCCCTCCGCCCGCTGCGCCACATAGGTGAGTAGGGCAAGAACTCCTCATGAATCTAAAGATCATAAAATCATGGAGGTCCGTCTGTTACGCAAAAAGTTGCGGGTTCGATTCCCGCCTCGGGACAAATGTTTACGATCTGCAAATATTTTTCCAGGGTGCTCTAGATGTGTTTCTATACAAGGTGTCCCGTAACTGGTGTATGAAGCCAGGAGCTGCAAATTACCCCCCACCAAAGGAATGCAAAGGCGAAGAAAGATTTCAGAAAAACATATTTTCAGGTTTCCATACAAAATTAAATATCTTTACAAGTTTTCCAAGTCGCTGTCAACCCTAATGTATAACAGACGTGTGTCCGTAGTACATACCTACGCGCCTACGTACACCACGCACCTATACCCACACTCAATATACGCACAAGCGCGTTGCGGGCGCGCCGCGGGAATCCCCGGCGGTCAATAGGTCATTGCCCGTAACAGCTGAGAGCAGGGTTGTCACTCTTATGAAATTGGTATAAACTTTAAACGTTATCTTATCACTGAAAAACTTGAAAATCAAGAAAGTCGTAGAACAAACGTTGTTTGCAAGGGGGGGTAGAAAACCCCCCTTTCGGCTTAGTACCCCAATTACGGGACACGCTGTATAAAATAAATAAAAAAAACTATCTTTGTAGTATAAACGTATCAAGTATATAGTCATCTAGTATCCATAATACAAGCTCAACTTAACTGTTCGGGGCTAGGTGATGCTGTGTAAATAATACTTTACGACGAACAAACATGTTAATAGTTTGTAACAACTGTAGATCTCTTACATTATTGCTTTTTATCAAAACTCAAAAGCATTTGAATACACACACAAACAGTAGTAAAGTAAGCCACGTAACAAAATTACAATGTTTGTTTCCTTTCTTTGTTCGTTATTTAATTATTATAGGTAGTTACTTACAATATTATACCCACATCAAAATAATAAATAGGTTTTGCATTTGCCTACTAGGAAAGGACAGATTACGAAGCCAATGATGCATCACAGCATGACGATTGTGGTTCAAAAATTCAACATACCGTTTGACTAACCGTTTGCTCGGTCATGGTGAGATGCATGTCGGTTATGGGTTTGAATCCGTACGACCGTATAGTTTTTGCATTTAATTTATGATTTAAAGAACTTCAATAATACTGCTCGCTGTGTTAATCTTTTGTACATGGGCGTCACAATTAAGTAACCCCCTAGTTAAGTAATTGTGACGCCCGCTTTTTTTTTAGTTAGCTAGGTTTTAAACATGATAAAATAATTTTCTATGCATAGATATCATGATAGAAGGGGATTAAAGGAATGTTTATGGACCTTTTATAAATTATTAAAGCAAAGAACCTTAAAGTTAGCTTTGGCACAACGACCAGCTTTGGCACAAACTTATTCTCAGTAAGTAATTATGCTGATTTTGTTACAAAGAAGTTATGTTTCCAGAATATGTTTTTATTTATTTATTTCAAGAAAATTACAATAGTTCTTAAACTAAAATACACTTAAAAAGCCCTTTTGGGCTTGTCCTAAGCGTATCGGGCCCTCATAACTTAAATCTATACGTAGGTACGTCTAACACCAAAGACATACAGTAGGTAGATCACTAGAAAATAAAACTAAAAGTAGGTACATACATCAATATACGAATATAAAACACGGAGAATCAATACTACTGTGAGACAATATCGGGTGAGGAACTGTATCGAGCATATTTACAAAACTTTCTCATTTATTTCTATGCGACGCGCTTCGAAACCGCCGCGCCGGGAGAATCGCCTTGCTTATTGTGTGATCAAATGTTACAGTATACAGGGTGTCTAATACAACTTCATAAAGTAATGTCAAGATGGTCCTGGACTGGATGGACTTTCCTTGGTTTATACGTGTGATATAAACCAAGAAACTCAATGCATAAGTTAACATTATAATGTATTTCTTTGTACTGATCAGCAGTCTTAACGGCTCGATGGATTTTGTAAGTATGAGGTGTGTAGGTATGCCTTTACATTTTTATGATAGTCTTATCATAAAAAAAAGTTTTACTGAGGTAAATCAATCAGTTTTATTACTAAAAGTTCAATCAAATTGTATTAACATTATGGTGGCTAAATTAAGAGAGATTAAATACATGTAGGTACTACAAAAACAAAGCTTTTTAAAGATCAACAAGAAAATATGGTTAGCATTTGTCTTTCTATTACGGACACGTACCAAACAGTCACCATTTTATTGTTGCCTGCTGGTGTGCCTTAAGGCACCATATTTGGCAATTTTAATGTAAGCTTGTTTTTTTGATTGTACGGGTATACTAAAAGCCTTTCATTTAAAATTTTAATATATATCTTTACTAACATATCTTTGTATCGACGGCATCGTAACCTACCTGAGGGTACAATGTGAAGGGTTATCCAGGAGCACTCATCGAGCGCTCTAGATTCAAGCCAGAGCATTTGTTTTTTTCTTTTTACTGGTTCAAGAATACCTCGATGCAGAATACTTTACTTATTACTCGCTGCTTATTATTAGTGCTTATTACTCGCTGAATGGAGTAAAATAGGTCAAAACTTATCTAGTAGCATGTAACTTTAGTTACCTATGTCTGTAATACAATTTATCTGATGACCATTGCAAGGATGTAGTTCCAAGTACTTGCCGAATTTTATGTACGTTAAATCATTGTTTGGTATTTTTTAGGTCTATTGTATAAATAATTGTTATTTATTCTTATTATTTACTGTTAGTTTTCACGCTAAGAGACGCGATGACTATAATGATTGTAAATTTATGTATTTGGCACAATTTCACTCAAAATAAGTGAACAATCATGCCGATTGACAAGTGATTTAATCAATCATTTCAGCCATAAAACGTCCACTGATGACAACAGGCCTCCCTCATGGATCTCCATGAGAGGTAGTTGCCATACTCACCACGCTTGGCAGGCGGGTTGGTGAGCGCAGTATGGGATGTTGATACACGGATAGACGCTGCTGCCCATCTTCCGGAGATATCCCTTAGCAGGCTCTTACTGCATCCATGGGCATGAGAGGAGGAGTATCATTCTACTGCCGGCACCCCGACGGCGGAGTGATTCACTGACAAAGTGATTTAATAAAACGACGTAAAACAAACGAAACGTAGTTAAATCTAAGATTTACATACATTTAGAGGGGGTACTAAAATAGCAACGGAAATAGCCATAGATCACTAATTTGAGCGACAATTACTCCAAAACTAAAGAGCTAGCTCAACCGTATATATAGTTATGCTAGAAAGTTCATGGTTGCAACTACATTCATTTACATTCATGGATACTTATATAGAAAGAATAATTAGACACCAACAAAATTGTTTTCATTTGTTCGAAACATTTCACGGAAATTTCATTTGCTAAAAAATCTAAAAAAAGTTTGACAACTGAAGTGAGAACGTGATTTAGATTGGAGGAGTAGGACTTCTGAAAAAGTATTTTTGGAGCTTAGGGTATCCTAACGATTTAGTAGCGAGATGCCTACTATCGGACTTAATTAATTTTTAAGGCACCGTAGTACAACAAGGAACCCTTATAGCTTCGATTTGTCTGTCAATCTGTTTTTGGCTCTACGAAAAAACTGTTTGTCCTAGAAAGCTATAATTTTGCAGGGAAATATTAAATAATCACGCTAAGATAACGAGATAACGGTAGAAAATTATGCTCTAAAATAATGCATCACAATTTGGGCTCACGCTGTTGACGTCAAACATGTTTTAATTGCAATACTAACTAGTTAGTGTTTGTTTTGCTGCTTATGAATGGTACGCTTATGAATGGTACACATGTTTCCAATTTCAAGGTTTTGCCGTAAAAAAGAGTAAAATATAACTTTTTAATTGGCAGTAAACAGTAGCGGCGTTAGGGTAGGGCGCGGTTGGGCGACCGCCCAGGGCGTCGGATATAAAGGGGCGCCGCAGGCGCCCCTTTTCTTCCTTTCGCTCATTGACCGAGGCCTACTTACTCGTAAATTCTCCAGTGTTCAAATCGGAGCACTGCATGCATTTAATTTTACCGGGAATGCCCGACCATCGAGAAAAACATTATAGGTATATCTCTTTTTTACGTTTAAATTAGAGAGAGTTGATGTTATTTGAGCCACGACAAGAATTCGATATGTTAAGCGTCAAGCTGGTGAAACTGCCCGCGATGAACCTATAGCTTCTCCGAAAAAAAATTGAGATTGAATTTTTCAACTGCCTTTTGGACACTACATTAATCTCAGTCAATGAAATATTTGAACAGTTAAATGAGTACTCGGAATATTGGTCTTTTTTGTACAATATAAAACAGATTCCGGAAAAACCTGACCTTGTCAAACTCTGTGGTGATCTCCAATTGAAATTAACTGTAGACTCTAAATCAGATATAGATGGGTGTATGTTGTGTGATGAACTCATAAGTCTGAAATCTTTTTTGCCTGATCAGAATGTGGCTACCCCTGTTTTTGTTTTAAATTTTATCAAAGATCGCAACTTACAAGAACTGTATCCAAATGTATGGATAGCAATGCGCATATTATTAACTTTACTATACCTGTAACGGTTGCTAGTGGGGAGAGGAGTTTTTCTAAGCTTAAGCTGAAAAAAACCTATCTGCGATCGACAATATCGCAATCCCGATTGACAAACTTGGCAACTTTGTCAATCGAGAATGAAATTGCTGAAAACCTTGATTTTGATAAAATAATAAGAGTTCGCCGACAGAAAGGCCAGAAAAGTAAATTTTTTTTTTTAAATAATGGTTATTTGTTTTAATAAATGGTAATTTCATTATATCTTTTTCCTTTTTTCATATGGGTTTGAATTGCAGTTAGGGGGCGCCGTATAAATCTCGCCCAGGGCGCTGGTAGTGCTAAAACCGGCACTGGCAGTAAAAAAGGCCGCGTGTTTCTGCCCATCATTTTCAAATGTATTGACTGTCAGCCTCACTCATCATCGTCACTATAAGCCTGACTGATGTTAAGTTGCTGTCTCAGTATCATTATGTAGTTCCATTAATGTGACAACTAAAACATAAAATGTACCTTTTCGATTGAAATTTATTTATTTTACGGTATCGTTCTATCGTGTATTACACTAATTAAAAACTCAATTGAAATTCAATGCATAAGTTAACATATAATGCTGGGAAATTATATATTATTATATTATCCTCAGAGGCCTCCCTCATGGATTTCCAGGTATTGCGGTTGGAGGTGATCTGCATCCACCGTCGACCTGCGGTCATCACCAGGTCGTCAGCCCATATTGTTGGTGGACGTCCTACGCTGCCCTTGCCGGTCCGTGGCCTACACTCGAGAACTTTTCGGCCCCATCGGCCATCTGTTCTGCGAGCTACATGGTCTGCCCATTGCCCCTTCAACGTGCTAATCCGCTTGGCTATGTCAGTTATTACTTAGTAAATCTAAAATAACTTGGTTAAATAAACGGCAATCTCGTTTTTCTAAAAAAATTTAAAGGACTTATTATATTATATTATACATATTATTATATTGCAAAATTGTTTATTATATCTTGTTATGTTAAATTATGATTATAAACAAATCAACATTTTTTTTTATAACACAGAGGATTTTTATTTTGTCAATTATTTGAATAATGTAAATTCATGGCATAATGCAAGACGTCAGTGTATAGTTTATTATGTACTACAAAATTCGTTAATAAGTTTAAAAAAATAACAAAATGTTAGGTACCAAACGGTTACTCAGGTCCGATTATCATATCACGACTCTTAATGAAATTGTTAAAATAAGGATCGAGCGAACATGGCTCTTCTTTATGATCTAATTAAGATGTATATCCTATTTAATATATAAAATTGAAAGTAAGAATGTATGTATGTATGTATGTTCTCTTTTCATGTCAAAACCGCTTAACCGATTTGGATGAATTTTAGTATGTACGATAGTTGTACCCTACAACTACTCTACAACTCCCCTACAACTACTAATGTAGTTGTAGGAAGGGACCAAGGCAGGGCGTTTGCCGCCTCTATGCGGGTGCCGTGCGGTCGATGGCACTCTACGGAGCACCCGTCTGGTCCAAAAGACTGACGGGTGTTAGGCGCTGCAGGGCTATGTTTAGTAAGTGCGTAAGGACGCAGCATGTGTATCTGACCTAGAAGATTTCCCCCTAGTCATAAAAAAGGGTAGTTGTAGGATAAATGTAGGGTAGTTCTAGGGTAGTTGTAGGATAGTGGTTGTAGTAGGTGCGATACAAAGTTCGCCGGGACACCTAGTGTTTTAATACACGGCCATGAACATGGAATATTGCATTGTCAATACAAATCATACTCTTCATCCACCGTCACTTGAACGTAAGTACCTACTAATGTTTCTCGAGATAGGTAAGATTATGGGTTTACTCACGATATCTTCATTCATTTTCAGTAAAGCCTCTAAGAAATGTATTTAGTTCCCTTGAAAACGGGGTCTTTTGTTACTAAACTAATTATTTACGTAAGTTCCGAATTTCCCGAATAGCGTGGGCTATTTTGTAATTGTTTACATTCTCTAATTAGAAAAGTAAACCGAAATGTTTATTCCGAGAACATAGCGTGACTTGTCTTGATGACTCAGATATCAAAATATGCATTTAATTTAGATTCTACACTGACCTATAAAAAGAAGGTATAACAGTTTTTAAATTCAATTTTCTCCTCATCATTCCAGCCGTAAAAAGTCCACTACTGAACAGGCCTCCCTCATGGATCTCCATGAAGTGTAGTTGCCATACTCACCATGCTTGGCAGGCGAGTTGGCGAGCGCAGTGCGGGATGTTGATACACGGAAAGACGCTGCTGCCCATC
Organism: Pasiphila rectangulata; assembly: GCA_963082625.1. Lineage (NCBI taxonomy): Eukaryota > Metazoa > Arthropoda > Insecta > Lepidoptera > Geometridae > Pasiphila > Pasiphila rectangulata. The sequence continues at coordinate 15,396,665 of OY720244.1, forward strand.
TTTCGGAGGTATCCCTTAGCAGGCTCTTACTGCATCCACGGGCATGAGAGGAGGGGCAACCTTCTACTGCCGGCACTCCACAGCTGTATTAAAAATACATACCTGAAATAGACATAGCTTGTTATTTTTAGTAATGTAAAAATGTAAGAGATTTTATATATATTATTCATTTTAACCTTAGAAAGAGTTTTATTAAGAATCCTGTGCTTGAAATAAATAGAAGATGAAAACCAGGAAAATATAAACGGGAAAATGGTATACAATAAAATAATTTTACAATTTTAAGATTTCATTCACGTTAAATATTAAAAGAAACTTATGGGTATAAAATAAGTGTGCTAAATAAAATTTAAAATAACACGTCTCTCTTAAAAAAATAAAGTAAGGCCTTCACATCTAATATAGATGATTTAAACAGCGTCACCAACTGTTAATAATACTGTCCAGGACGCTGCAGTGCCTGGGACATTGTTAGATGGATTAGACTTGCCTAGCACCTATAGCATCATCTCAGCTTAGTCGACTATTAATCAGAGGGAAGAACAGTTAAAAACGTCTGAAGCTCTCTCTTTAAAAAATCTAAAATATCGAATGTGTGTATGGATTTTATCGACTCTAATGCGTTTTGGTCGATTTCACGCGATCACAATAAGAACTGAAACTAACCGTAACAAATAGGGTTGCCTCACGCATAGTTTTATTTTAATTTTAAATAAATGTATGATAATACAAGGTATTTTTACCCACCGACAATTAGTTTGACGGCTATTGTCTGTCTGCCTGTCTGTCTGCCTGTGGCACCCTTAAACAAGTGGACTGATTGAACTGTGGCAGTTTTTTCTATTTAAAATCAGGTGTTCTAACGGTGCTTCTTAAACATGTTTTATCAAAATTGTTTCAGATATTTACAATATATGGGGGATGAAATTGAGGATGAACAAGCTAATTTTTTCAAATGTCCAGCCGGGTTTTCTACTCACACAGACGATGTCCGGGCATCCGGGCGTGTGCCCCTTCCTGTGGTGTTCTTTTTCCGCTTTTACCTGCGATTAAGGGGTTCTCGGGGCGGCTCTAATGACCCGTTGTCTGTGCCCGCTTTCACGCGGGCGTGGGTGAGGCTGGGGGCCTTTTCAGGTCCCTCTAAGTGCATCTGCAGCTGCCCGAGCGTCCCCATCTCCTAAATGATTAGGGGATAGGGACGCTCGTGCAGAGGGATCACGCTTGTCCCCTGCCGGATTGCTAGTAGGATGTTGTGCACTATCTGCAGTGCTGCATCCAACACCTCCAGATGGGCCTGATCGTGCTGGAGGGTTTCTGTCGTAGTGATGTGGGATCGTAGGGGTGGTGGTAGGGCGTGGTAGGCCCAGTGTGGGTAACGGGGTCATCGGTGTTGGGAGTGGTTCAGTAAGTATTGGCTGGTCCACTGCTGCTGATAACATGCACCGGGGCGTTGGTTTTGAGCGGGAGTCGACGTCGTCGAGTAACGACGGAAACAAAGGGATAGTCGGTCCAGTCCTAACTTGACGTTTATTTCTTTCACCGTTCATTCGAACGTTCAGTTTAGACAATCTAAGAGCTTCATTGTATGTTTTTGTGCTATTTCGTTTCAATCTCAAAGTAATTTAAATCAAACAAAGTCCGAAACTTTTGACAGTTTTAAGTATTCTGGTGGTGGTGGAAAATTTTAAAGTAAAATAATGAGTTTAGGCAAATATTTTCAAACAGCTAGTTACATGTGTCGACGAATATTATAAAAACTCTTAAACCGAATTGTAGAGCAGTATTTTAATAACAAACAAGAACTGGCAACCCTACTTACAAGTGCATCAGGTCCACTTTGTAATGTAAGAGCTAGCTGTGGACGACGGAAATAAGGGGATTGCCGGTCCAGTACTAACTTGACACAATATTTCGACTTCATATTTGTAGGTTATGCGATTACGTTCGGTTTGAATGAGCTAAGAACTGCATTGTACGTCTTTGTTATAAACTTGCTCTACTTTGTTTTAATTTTAAGTAGGAAAATTTGAAAGTAGTGCTTATCTAATCTAGACTAATCTGTATGTCTGAAACCTTCTGTTTTAGCAATAGGGTACCGATAGATTATCGACGGGAGTAGTGTGGTGAAAGCTGATGAGGAGAAATATTATGTCTTTAGTATAGTTTAAAATAGTTTTGGGTCCTTGGGCTACGTACGTAAGTGATTCCTGTGCATTGGTATTTTATTTTATTTGTATTTATTTTTTTGTGTTCTCTCGCGGTAATCAAAAGATTCAGTCAGAAAACCGGCCATCTTTTATCCTAAGTGCTGAGACAGACATTTTGACACACCACCTAACGCTTGGAAATTGTGAACATGTAACTTCAAAATCCATTAAATGTATGTGCACTTAATTAGCTAATTAATTATGTTTATGGTGTATCAATAAACGCAGTACATTAAATTTTATAAAACATACTCGTACATACCTGTTTGTATTGAGACAAATGACGTAGGGTTTTTGTCTGTCTGTCCACGGCTTTACGAAGCGACTTAAGTCCCAGAAAGCTGTTATTTAACAAGGATATAAAAAATAATCACGCGAGATAACGGTACAAAATTCTAAAAAATAATTGATTTGGAGTACCTGCCATTCATGATAGATGTTACCTATGCTTTTTTTTTGTTTATCCCATCGTGTGCATTATCGTTGAATAGGACTTTCAAAAACAATTGCAAAGTCAATTTTTAGATTAAGTTCCGCTTTCGATATTAAGTAAAAATATTGATTTATTTTAAGGGTCGGTTTATTTATGAATTCAGTAATTAATTAAGGCCATGGGGTGCCGGTAGTAGAAGGTTGCCTCTCCTCTCTTGCCCGTGGACGCAGTAAGAATCTGCCAAGAGATACTTCCGGAAGATGGGCAGCAGCGTCTTTCTGTGTAACAACATATTCCGCCTGCCATGCGTGGTGGGTTTGGGATAACCCCTAATGATCATTCATCATCATCATCATTTCAGACGTAAAACGTCCACTACTGAACTAAGGCCTCCCTCTTGGATCTCCATGAGGGGTAGTTGCCATACTCACCACGCTTGGCAGGCGGGTTGGTGAGCGCAGTACGGGATGTTGATATACGGAAAGACGCTGCTGCCCATCTTCCGGAGGTGTCCCTTGGAGGCTCTTACTGCATCCACGGGTAGGAGAGGAGGGGTAACATTCTACTGCCGGCACCCCACGGCATCAGCATGGATCATTAATGATCTTTAATAGGGTCCATGCGGCCGCACTGAATAAAGTATTTTTTTTTTATTTTGATTTTTCTGCCTGTAATTTTCCAACTTCCTATTTTTTATTATTTTTTTCTAAACTCCTCTAAAGTTTTCTATTTATCAGCAAAAAGTAGGATAATCTGCAAATGTGCACAAATAAAAAAAATACTAATTATTTAAATAGGTGAAGTTGTTTTATTGTTAAGCGATAATTACGCTTGATTTGATTGATTTTCTTAAATTAAAGATTTTATCCTTTCTTCATACATTTGAAAAACTGAATTTTATATTTTACTACCAATGTGAAAGCACATTGAAATTAAGGCAATTACAGTTGGTACCTACAGAAAGTTGTTGCAAAATTGCATTCCATCCAACAAACTGATCTACCATCTTCCTTTAGTAGAATTAACATGAGACCTTTATCGCGAGTGAGACAATATTTGTACAGAAAGCAGGTTTGTGGATGTGATCGTTCTGGCTTTGATATTTCTGAAACGCACTGTTCGGTTATCTCTTTTTCACAAGATATACAATGTTGGATTTTGAACCATGACACAAAAAGAGGAGTGTTATTATAAATTTGACCGCTATGCGTGTGTTTGTCTGTGGCTCCGTTGCTCTTAAACACGTGGACCGATTTAAATGCAGTTTTTAGAGTTTCGTAGTAAAACAAGAAATTCTTAAAGTTTCGATTTGTCTGTCTGTCTGCCTGTCTGGCCGTCAGTCCGTTCGTCCGTCACCGGCCTTGCGAAGAGACCATTACTCCCAGAAAGCTGATATTTTGCATGGACAAATAAAATAACAAAAAATGCTAAAAATAATAATAATTTGAGGTACCTCCCCATACATGTGGGTAAGGTGAGGATATTTTTTTTTTTATTGATTTTTCATCCTGTGGGGTATCTTTGAATAGGTATTTTAAAATCATTTGGTTGCGAAGACAATATTTTTATTTAGCCTTATTTAATCTTAATTTTTTTTAAATATGAACTTTCTAGAAAAGCTATAACGGTTAAGCTACCTTTTTTAATTTTGGAGAAATAGTCGCTCAAATAAGTGATGCGTTTTCCCAGACATACTGGAATACATTAAACCGAAAACTCAATTAATTCCTGTTAATATGTTTTGGTAACCATAAAAAAGCATGCATCCAACAACAGGTCTACGGTTAACTATGAAACCCTATATAGCGCGTGGCCTGACACGCACCTGGCCCAATTTATTTTTATTTAAAAAGGTTTTGTAGCAGTAGTTATTTATTATATTTTATCAAAATCGTTTCAGACGTTTACACGATATCGGGGTTTTTTATTTAGAAAGGTTTTGTAGCAGTAGTGATTTATTATATTTTATCAAAATCGGTTTAGGCGTTTACACGATATCGGGGGTGAAAGTGGAGATGAACATTCGAAAGTTTTGAAACATATCCAAGTGTGGTATCAAATGAAATGTATAGATTGCAAAACTGAGGGAACAGTTATCAAAAGAAAATTAGGTAACCTCCGAGACTAGGTAGAGTGTCAGGGGTTATGTAGTGTTAATAGTCGTTGGTTTCAATCTGATTTGAACAAACGACACATTTAACACATTAAAAAAAAAAAAAAAGTCCTAACCCTGGACAATTAACGTAGTCTCGAAGTTTATAAAATTAGTAAGTAACTACTGCACAAAAATAGGTAAATAGTTTTGTATGTCAGTAGTTCTCGTGTATTAACGACAACCTTACATATATTACATACTAAATAACCTATAATGTGTCCCACTGCCGGGCAAAGGTCTCCTCCATCTCCTTCCACTTCTCACGATCACCGGCTGCATTCCTCCACCCTTCCTGGAAGGCATCTTTATCGTCACAGAAAATAAATTTATTTTTTATTAATTTCTTTCAGATTAATTGGCCTAATGTGTCAACATTAAAGAAGTTGAAAACCGCTTTACATGTAAATGCCGACAGCGTACAGGGTTCATTCCGTTTTATTGCAACACTGGTGAGGAGGTCACTACGGGACTGTTCGGGTAATCGAATAACCTAGCTTTTCCAGCTGAATTGTTTACTCTGGAGGAGGTATTATGTTGTATGTATGTTGTAAGACAACGAACTATGGAATAAAGATATACTAATATGGATAATCTAATCTAATATGGAGGCTTAGGAGCATTAGTCACAGCGTTAACTATATAATATGGTATTATGATATTTTTATACTCGTAATATGTACGCGCGTTTTATTCTGTGTAACGGTAAGGCACAATACCTTACCGTGACACAGAATTTTATCTAGCCCGGGAAGTAAGTTTTTGATAAATGCGCTAATAAATATATTGTAAGTGTTTATTCATAAATGGTTTTATGTATATTTTTAACTTTTTAATCTGTGAACTATAATTTAAATGGTATTATCATAGGTGCATTGGCCGAGGGGTGCTGGCTGAATGTTGACCCTCCTCGCTTGCTCGTGGAAGCAGTAATAATCTGCCAAGGGAAACTATCGGAAGATGGGCAGCAGCATCATTCCGCGTATTAACATCTTGTATTGCGCTTCCCAATCCACCTGCCAATTACCCCCTCATGAACAAAGCATGAACATTCATGAGGGAGGCCTATGTCAGCAGTGCATGTCCTACGGCTGATATGTTGTATTTTTCGAAGTCTCTTTCTCATGATCTTGACCTTTCTTGATCTTACTTCAAACGTCTCAGAGTACCAATATGAGTAACATTGTCATCGGTACACGCACGCACGCACTATAATTTTAAAACCTATTTCTTTTTTGTATATTTACGTAAGTCCTTTTTTAAACATTTATTAATATTTTCAAATTTAAATTAAAACGTAAAATAGGAATATACAAAACATTTCTAAAAACATTTCTATTGCTAGAGAACATTGGATTAGCATATTGGTGTGTCTTCGCAAAATTAATCTTTTCGTAGGCGCAGATAAAAACAATTATTGTTTTATGGTCGAAATTTAAATCTGCTGCCTTTGAGCTTAAAACCTTTTCCAACAACGATATTTCGATTCTTAAAAGGTGTAAATTTTAATACAAACTCTAAAACAGTTCCACCACCGGCGAATTTCCAAGTCAAAGGTTAGTTAGCCTACATAGAAATATTCAAGTCACGGTTGCCTAGCTATGCATTATTAGGTATGGTTGTTCGTTTATTATGCATACGGCACCTTGGGACGAGCAGTAATGTCGGCCATGACTTTTGAATGTCTGTGGAACCCAGCAATTTGTCCATTTTAAACTTTAACTTAGCATTTGCTTGGTTTAAATTTAAGCGAGGCGTGATTACGTGGCCAAGTGCATATGGGCTTGAAGAGGAGCCTAAAATCGAAATCATTGGCCTCTTATAGAAATTGTCTCGTCTTGTCTTGTCTTTTTATTTAATGGCTTTTTGTGTTTGGTTTTACACAATTCCGCCAGTGTCATGTTAATTTGATACTTAGTTTTTTCACGATTAATTTAATTTCCCTATAGAAATTGTATTTTTTTTCTGATTTTACTACACAGTGTCAGATACATTTTGGTAGCTTGGTCAATGCCACAATGACATTGTAATATTATATGATTTATATAGCTCTAGCATATCGCGTCGCGCGATAAACTGTCCATTTTTTTAATCCAGCAAAAATCTTGTTTCTTGACCAAGATACAATCTATACAACTCTACCGTGAGTATGGCAACTACCCCTCATGGAGATCCATGAGGGAGGTCTGTGTTCAGTAGTGGATGTTTTACGGCTGAAATGATGAAGCACATCATCATCATCATCACCACAGCCGTAGGGCTACTGTCCACGTTCACTGCTGGACACAGACCTCCCACATCCATCTCCAAGATCGTGAGCGGAGTGTTGCCATACTCGCTCACGCTTGGCAGGCGGGTTGGCGAGCGCAGTATGGGATGTTGATACACGGAAAGACGCTGCTGCACATCTTTCAAGGTTATCCCTTAGCAGATTATTACTACAACCACGGGCAAGAGAGAGAGAGGCAACATTCTACTGCCGGTACCCCACCGTTAGTCTTAACCTTGATTTATCTGCTTGTAAGCTTTCTTAACCCATTCCCTAAGAGTGAGTAGTGGAAAGAAAATAAACATTTCCTTACTTAAAGTGTGTTAAAAAGAGTTTCCGTTTAACCCCTTGCGGTTTCACACTAACCTATTTAAAACTAGCTTAAGAAGCTTATGTCGGAACTGGGTTAAGTATCTGCTCTCTATTAAAAGAGCCACCAACTGCATAAATTAAACGGGACAAGGAAAAACCGAAGTGGTATTAGTTTGCCCCGAAATACGATCCCGTAAATGAGCATAGTTACTTCATGTTTAAAAGGCAATTATTTGTATATTGTCCTGGGGTGCCGGTAGTAGAATGTTTATTTATTTATTTATTAAGAAAACCAGCAGCACATAAATACAGAAAAAAAATAGACTTACAAAACATTAGGCTAATAAAAGGTTCTCACGTATAGCTTACTTACTCCTCCTTTCATACCCATGGATACAGTAAGAACCTGCTAAGGGATACCTCTTGAAGATGGGTAGCAGCGTCTCTCCGTATATCAACATCCCGTACTGCACTCGCCAACCCGCTTGCCAAGCGTGGTGAGTGTGGCAACTATTCCTCATGGAGATCCATGAGGGAAGCCTTTGTTCAGTAGTAGACGTTTTACGGCTGATGATTTGTTTGTATTTTAAGGCATTTATTATTTTAGTAGTAGTAGAATATTTTGTGAAGAGCTTATCCTGGGAAGTACTACCACCTGTGACTACCACCATACCTATTTCTCCCGCCGAAAAGTAAGGCGTTGTAAAAAAAATAATAATAATACGGGCACCACTTGACAGCAACGCATCGCTCGTACACCGTTCCCCCCGCGCTGCTGACTTCGTGACCGCAACCTTAGGTACAGCTAATCTGAGTAGGATTCATTTCTCCCGCAGCTCAGTTGCTAAGTTATCTTATCATGATTGTGTTTTTACTATCTCTTTTTACGACTGAAATGACTCGGCCGTCCTAGTCGATCATTCTGTTACAATTTTGGGGCTAAATGTAAGCTTTTAAAACAAAAACATCTGGTGCGATCGTAACAAAATATTGAATTAGTTTATGATAATTTAAAATTTAATTTCAATTAAAGGTATTCTTCCACACTCCTATACTTTATTGTATAGCATTGGTACTGTTCATACCGTAGTCTAGACGAGAACATGAGATAATACCTGTAGTCTTGGCAAGTCTGCACGTTGAGGAAACATAGAGGTAAGGTTTCATTACCCTTAGAAAGGGGAGAAAGGACGATTACGCAACCTTGATGAATTCTGCCACACAAATAAAGGATCGGTTTGAGGCATGAGGTATGGTCTGACGTATACTATCCGACGCATTTTTAAAATGACATAAGTGTAATGCGACGATTGAAACTGGCTCATAAGCCATTCGCTCAAATGACACATGACATGTATCACATTGATTCGAAAGGTAACAATCAATGTGAGCGTAAAGGTAGCGAGTCATAGCGAATTTACTATTAATGGTGGATGTCTTCGCAGTAGACATCCACCATTAATAGTAAATTTGCTAACAAAGTGCTAAACACATTACACCTAAATATTAATATTATTTGTTTTTTTTTAACCACAATAACGTCGGTATTAAATTCGTCTTAACGTTATTTTAGTTTTGTAGCATGTTAGTTATGGAACTATAAGATTCCCTGAGTCGAGACGTATCGCCTTAGATATAAACTAAGTTACCTATATTTATATTATGTATATATATTTTACTAGCCCTCTAGCTGCAATAATTTCTATTTTTTATTTATAAGACAATATGTGGATAGCGCAGTGGACTACATTGTTAATAATATTATGCTTATAATTAAGTATTCTAATACTGTAACCTTTAATAAACACAATGTGGACGTTTGTTATTCCTAAAATAAATAAATAAACTCATTTACAAAACAAGGTAATCAAATTGGAATTTATTAAGTAAACTAATATACAAAAAGCTGTGTAAAACGAGCCATTTCGCGGAACTTTATGACCACCACGTTGTTGGAAGGGGGTTTGTTGAAAAATTATTCATATATCGCGGCTTTGTGGGTAAGAGTATGCGGTTTATGTGACAAGCATACCTTATTAAGGTATGATATAAGGGCCCGGACAGCGTTTAAGGTTACCTTAAAAACGGCCATATCTCTAGAACTACTCCTCCTAGACTGTTAGCTGTGGGTTCAAATGAAAGAATTTAATGAGATCTACTTTTTTGATGACTGCCGTCAAACTTGAAACAGCTATATTTCAAGAACTGCTTTGTCCTAGACTTTCCGTTGTGGGCTTTAATCAAAAAGACCTTGATGAGTTCTACTTATTATTTGATGACAACTGTAAAACTTTAATAAGCTATATCTTGAGAACTGCTCGTTCTTTCCGTTGTGGGCACAAATGAAAGACCTTGAAGAGTTCAACTTTATTCAGACAGCTCACAAATTTTAATATTGACAGCTGTCATCAAAAATTTAGATTTTATGTATGTCTTTAATATAAGCCCGAAACAATAACAGATGTGAAAAATGGAGTGAAAGAGTAATTTCGTTTTATTTGTAATCTTTTAAGGGTTGGTTTTGGCAACTGATTCCCAAACCTTTATATTATTAATTAGTAAGGTGACATTTGATTAGCAGATTTATAGTAGCAGAGAATATTACTCCGGAGCACACCGAGTAACGTAGATATTAGTTTTGTTTATAATTACCAAATGTCTGGTTTTCATGTAAGATGTGTGTCGAGAATAATGCCGAGATACTTCTCTGATTATACTAAGGTAAATCGTTTATATAATAGGATATTGAGGTTCTAGATATGTTTGATATGGCTTTGAAAATAGGTAAAGTTAGAGTTAGATTAATAAAGCGGACAAGTGCGAACGAGACTCGTGCCGTAAGGGTTCCAGAATTAGAGATTTGATGAAATATTTATGCTAGGTATTAGGACGTTCAGCTATACGTCATTTGCAGGTTTTTGTATGCTTATCAATACTTTTGAAATAACATTTTAACTACTTCATATTTAATTTACGCTAGATGGCGCTACCAGTTATAAACTTTAAAAAGGGCGCATAAACTAAATTTTAGAATTGCTATAGCTTCGATTTAAATATTTATTGATCTAAAATACCTCTAATATTTATATAATTATTGAAAAAGTCAAGGCCTTTTCAAATATGGTATATTTCAAACTTATTTTTCTTCAAACTTCAATAAAGTAACAAAGGGGTTTAAAAAATGTAATTCCCAAATTTCAGAATTTTTCCTATACTTGTGGCACATTATGGAGCTTAGCATTCCAAATTTCAGAGTACCTAGAACAAACAGTCCAATTAGGTAGGGCCAACTTCAGAGGTCAATCGTCGAATTCAAGCCCATGAAAAATATTTTGATGAAAAAATTATTTAACAAAATCATGCAAATTATCAATAAAAATACCTCTTTTTTTACAAAATATTAAAATAAACAACACTAAAATAATTTATATGTTTAATGAACTAAAATAGAACTTTCAATCAAAAATTAGACAATACATTATTGTGGCGACGTGGCCTTACGTATTTACTTGTGAAATGTGCAATTTTCTTGAATATTCCTTTGATTCCCGCAACAGTCTCTCACTAAACACGTAACCATAACCTTATGCCTACAACCGTATTGACATAAAATAAACAATCATTAATAAAAAAAATTAAATTCTGATAAAACTAATTACACGTGTGTTTACTAGTGCCGTGGCAATAGATTTTCTTTCCTTTTCTATCTTGCCATATACCGTTCTTTTCCCTCGCACTCTTGACAGGTAATTATTTACGTTACTAAAAAAAATCTGTGTCTATGGTATGTCAATACTTAATTCAGGCAGTTTAGAAAGATGCGTGAGCATTTATTCGTGTTTATGTGGCGGATGATCTATTTTCAAACCCGTAAAAACCATATTATATGTATCAAATCATTAGGTTGTAAAAAACAATTTCTGAGAGCATCCAATTATTTAATCGATAAAAGACACCTGTATTTTCCAACAATCCAGCGAGAAAACTTGTAAAGTAGGTAGCTAGTGTCGTTGTTTTAACAAAGTTTTCAATCCAATTAAAAGTTGGTGAAAGGAAAGTTTCTTCGGCTTTCCAACCGCATGTTTTAAATCTTTCGAGCACGTATCACAGGTCATGCAAAAATGTAGGGAATGTTTGAAAGCGTTGAGAATAGGTGAGCAACTAAGTTTTAGATTCAATTATGTACTTTCCAACCTATCAATTTTAATTAATATATGACCTTTAAAGTTTGCTTATGTTTATTTACTACTATTAATATTTGATTCCAGTTATTTCGTTTATATTGTATGAGAAAAGCTACGGCTAAGTCAGCGTCAGAGGTTATTGCCTATTGAACTGTTGTTTCGTCTGACTATAGCCGGCTAAAGGTCGTAGCACACGTATCAACTCTGAAAGGGATTGTCACCGTATCAACTCGAGCCGTTCAGTATTAGTTATATGAAACTCCCTACTGCAACGCACACTAATCGGAATCGTAACGTAATCGCCTCGTCTCAGGACAAGCTCACGAACCGCGGTGCGGTGCGTGGTCGACTTGCCGTTCCAGCGCTTACGGTTCTCAGTACCCTAGCTTACGGCTCTCCGGACACTAGCTTACGTCTCTTGGTCTACACTTAACGTTCGGATTCAAAATTATTGAACTAGAAGTCAACCAGCGGTTGGCGAGCCGTAAGCGCGGTGTCGCCTAGCCGTAGCCGAGTCGACGTATCGGAGCTTCTGATACGCTTTGGTTTCGTGCTTACGTTAGTTTGACGACTGCGAAAGGCTATACGGTAACGATCCCTTTCCAAGTTGATACGTGTGCTACGACCTTAAGCTGGGAGGATGCAATGGTAGAGATTCTGGGCAAGCCTTATTGATCGTACCAATATTCCAGGCACTCGTACATAATTAATACCAGCACGCTGACGCTGTATAAATCATCTACAAATTGTCCAGCATTATTTATTTATTATTTTATTATTTATCGTTTAATCAGCTGTTGAAGTTAAAGCTTTCGTGGTCTTCTCTTGGATGAAAATCCTGAAAAGTCGTTAAACAAAAGTTTAGTACACATGTTATATTACACCCTGTATAACAAAGGCCTTAATATTTATGCTGACTTAATATTACATAAGAATTAAATATGCTAAAAGGATCTTTACAAAAAAAAATGCCAAAATAACTGAAAAGCAAAAATAATTAACCTTCTTTATTTAACCTTAATAATTAAGTTCTTAAACTAATGTAGGTATACCTCAGTAATTTCCTCAGCGTGACGAGCGGCGGCGACGCGGCTTTGTTCATTGGTTGTTTGGCGTCGACTCAAAATTACAGAGGTATACCTAGGTACATTAGTTTCAGAACTTATTAAGATTACAAAAAAAAGTTTATTTTTGTGGGTAGATATTATAATCAACTAATTACTTGTTTTGTCTCTTGGCACAGAGGTTACCAGGAGAGTACACTAGGATGGACAGCTTTCGGAAAACTAGACGATATTTTTAAATCTACCCACATTTCACAGTGTCTTAAGACTTGTCCTACCAACCTGATACTGACCTACGGTGCTGGGACATGGTAACTTACTAAGGAGACTGTGCACAAAATCAGCGTTGCGCAGAGCCATGGAGCGCGCCATGCTCGGCATCACACTCATAGACCGGGTCTCCAACGTCGAAATTCGAAAGGAGACTAAAGTTCAGGATGCCGGCGAGCAAATAATGGGGCTCAAATGGAGTTGGGCAGGACACTTGGCCAGACGAAGTGACGACAGGTGGACGAAAACGCTGGCTGAGTGGTGGCCGAGAGAAGGGCACAGAAAAAGGGGTCATCCACCATCCCGAAGGTTGACGATGTTCGGAAGACCGTGGGTTGCACCTGGCTGATAATAGCTTACGACAGAGGCGAATGACAAAATCAAAGGGAGGCTTATGCCCAGCAGTGGGTCGATAAAGGCTGTGATGTGATAACTATTAAACTAGCTCCCTACCTTACTTTAGATATTAACTTTTATATACCCTTTCCAAAAGAAAAAAGAATCATCGAAATCGGACTACTTGGAAAAGTTAAGAAAGTTAAGTTATACATACATTACAATCAGTGAGTGAACAATCAATCATTCCCAGCTTTCCAAATTTATATGGCACCAACATCAGGGTACACCATTTTCAATAAAAAAAATATCAAATTCTGACTACTCCGTAAAAAGTTACGCGTAAGAAGTTGATTATACATAAAAAACGCGTCTACTTAAGAACCTCCTCCGATTCAAAATAAGAAGAATCTGTCGACTGAAGAGTGTTTCGATAACTGAACAGGACGAATTCGAATTTCAAAAACATTTTAGAAAATAGAATGTGAAATTGAATTTAAAAATGCGCCATCCACAATGCAAAACGATATTTGGACACGTACCTAAACGATGAAATTGCGTAGGTACAGTTTGGAACGTTTCCCGTGCAATTTTCATAACTCCTTCGTGATGATAGGAGGTTAACGAGAAAAATTTCAAAGAAGTTATAAAATAATGTTTAAGATATAAGATCATTGACGCTTTTTTGTGTTTGTATATCGTGCGTGATGCGTAGGTAATTCACTGTCGTGTAATTTGCGCAAATCATATCTAGCCTGCGTGATAATTAATATTTTTGAAACAAAGATCTAGATAATTTTACCGAACTTGTATTTATTATAGGGCTCAGTATTAAGTAAACATAATATGTTGACGTTGTAGAACTTAGATCGACGCGAAGGTAATAAAGCAAGGTCGCCTGAGGGCACATAAAATAGGGTAAAAATATTTGTTTTAGTGACCTTTAGAAGGCTTACATCACACCCTCAGACCCTCGTAAATGTAGTTGTATTTGAACGTGTGATTTATGAAAATTACCTTTGTATGCACGTTTTTCTAAATAACTAAATTATGATACTCGTATGTAAGAACTTTTCGGACTGTCTTCTTTACTTCTCTTGCCTTTTTTTATGGCATATTCAGCTCCATTTAAAAACAAATTGACACGAAGATAAAATTAATAGTATTCGCGGCAATTTTTCGTATAATGATTTATATAGTGTCCCAAGACCATGCGACATGAAGGGAAAGTACCTTAAATATTGTAGATTAGATATTTTGCTGAAAGAAAACTTTATTTTATTTTTGAAACTTATAAATGTAATACTGCATTCAAAGATTTTCTAAAAATTAGTTGTTCTGTCTGGGATTCGTCACATAAAATACAGGATGTTTTTTTTCACATTTGAGTCGGTACAAACACAAAAAAACCCTGTATGATGATGCCAATCGAAAGAACGGACAAAGAAGAACATACTTAGGCTGTATCCCCAGTAGGCAAACTGTTAGCGGCCGATTGAGTGATCCGCAAAGTAGCGAACTGAACTAACTGTCGCCGGCGAACAACCATACTGCCGCCCTCGACTGGAACCGGTTTTCGCTGTGAGTCGGCCGCTCATAGTTAGCGCACGTAACGCTGCAGCACTGCGGAGAGTGAGCGCAAAATTAGCAAACTGTGGACACTCCATTTTAAATATATGGTGGGGCGTACTAAACCTAACTATACTACACATCATGCCCTTTCACGAGCTCTGTGGCGCAGCGGGTGAAGGTCCGCCTCCGCCAGGGGTTGCGGGTTCGATTCCTGCCTCGGGACAAATGTCTGTACGATCTGCAGATATTTGTTCAGGGTGTTCTGGGTGTTTTTCTATATATAATAAAAATATCTATCTATGTAGTATAATGTACTAAGTATATCAGTCATCTAGTACCCATAACACAAGCTCTGCTTAGCTTGGGGCTAGATGATGCCGTGTGATTTGTCCAGCATTATTTATTTATTTATTTCATTTTGATACCACCCTTGAGTACATATGAAATTGGGCACATAGTTGAAAACCTTTGATTATTCACCCCTACTTTCAACAACCATAATTATCTCATTAATGGCTCGACCGATTTCTGTAAAACTTCAGTTTTTCATTCTACATATCATTACAATATCACTTCATCCATACATTTGATAACATTCGATTATTCATCCCCCCATCACATGCCGTGGGGTGCCGGCAGTAGAATGTTACCCCTCCTCTCATACCCGTGCATGCAGTAAAAGCCTGCTAAGGGACACCTCCGGAAGATTGGCAGCAGCGTCTTTCCGTATATCAACAACCCATACTGCGCTCACTAACCCGCCTGCCAAGCGTGGTGAGTATGGCAACTACCACTCATGGAGATCAATGAGGGAGGCCTTAGTTCAGTAGTGGACGTTTTGCGGCTGAAATGATGAATCGTCCCCCCATATCTTGTAAACTCCTTAACCGATTTTAATAAAACACTTTAAGAACCACCGCCGGAAAACTGGCTTTAAAATAAGAAAATATTGCATGCAAATCGGTCCACTCGTTTAAAAGCTACGGTGCTACAGACAGACACACAGACACAAAGATATACAGATACACAGACACACACACATAGCGGTCAAACTTATAACACCCCTTTTTTGTCAGGGGTTAAAAACAGACTAAAAACACTAAAAACCTTTATATAATTTATATATAAACTAAAACCATCATTCCCAACTGCTTTTTGCCTGAGCTATCTCAATTACTAACAAACATACATATACCATACATCGTCACACACACACACACACATACACACACACACACACACACATACTAGCGCGCATGTAATTTTATAGGTGTATACCTATAAAATTACATGCGCGCTCGCTTTCCAATTAGTAACTTTTTTGTAAATAATAAGCTTTATAATTTAAGTAGCCTTACATACCTACTATAATAACTACTAGCTGAACTTAATGTACGTTTCCAATTCTATTGTTTTCGGCAGAGCGAGATTCCCCTAACACAAGTAAAATACTTTACTTAATAGGGGGTCTCAAACACCGTTATATATGTATGTATTTTAAGTTTATGAATAAAGAATTTTGAATTTTATCTCAAAAACACATTTTAGATTTATTCTCGTATGGAGTAAAATACCCTATTGACGCTATTCTAATTTATTCTTAAAAGAGTACAAAGAAAGGGATTTTTGTAAAGATTCCACAACACGACGGTTGCTTCCCATTAGATCGTTTTCTGCGCACTAAACGTGCCCTCATTTACCCCATAATTGGCTATTAGTGCGGTTCGGTCTGTGCTGTTTTTATATCGATTGATTGGCACAGTCTTAAAGGTTGTATTCGAATCTTCGCATCTTCGTCTGTCAGTCAGGTATTTTATGGCTTTTTGTGTTTGATTTAACACAATTCCGCCAGTGTCAAGTTAATTTATAAACTTAACCCTTCACCCGGCTGTCAAAATAATGTCAAAAATTTCCAATTTCAAACTCTCTACATTCGCCCCCCACCACGCGCCTCTTTTTTTGCTTTTTTTAAACAAAACAAAATAATAATACAAAGTTATATAATTACAATATAAATATTCGTAATAAAAATCGATCACAGATATCTTTTTGAATCATTTAAGTGAGCCCTGTTCAATTTTACGACGAGTGTGAAGAGTTTGTATACAATACATATAAATGTACACTATACAAGTCAAAGGTAAAGTCAGTCAAAGTAAAGTGTTAATTCATTACTAGCTTGTGCCCGCCGCTTCGCATGCGTTGTACCCAAATATAAAGTAGCCTGGTCAATATTAATACGCGTGCAAAATTTCAGCTCAATCCGTAGCCTAGTTTTTTGCGTAAAGAGGTAACAAACCTCCATGCAAACAAACTTTCGGCTTTATAATATTAGTGCGATAGTAAACTTCTTAGATTAGTTAATTTACAAAAGATTGGTGATTGCGTTCGATGGGATTTGCCTAAATTCTATTTGGTTTTGTGAAAACGAAAGCCTCTCTGTGAACGTAGGTACTTTAAATGCGATTGCTCGTGCACCAAAGCTTCTGAGAAACGATCTGATTCGTATAGTAAAGCATTTTGTAGGCTATGCTCGGGGTTTCTTTACGGGATCAAATCAGAAATGAGGATATACATATGTACGTAAAAGAATTCGTGTCACCGATATAGCCAAGCGGATTAGCACGTTGAAGTGGTAATGGGCAGGCCATGTAGCTCGCAGAACAGATGGCCAAAAAGATCTCGAATGGAGGCCACGGACCGGCAAGCGCAGCGTAGGACGTCCACCAACAAGATAGGCTGACGACCTGGAGAAGACTCGACGGTGGATGCAGATGACTTCCAACCGCAATAACTGGAAATCCATGAATTATGTCCAGCAGTGGACGTCCTACGGCTGAAATTATAAAAAGATGATGATGATGTATGTAAGAACTTCTATTGTTGTTCATAAAATACGTAATACGGTATTTGCTGCCGATATATATGTAAAGAGAGTTCCCTGGATTCCTTATGGATCCTAGAACTGAGTTTTTAAAAGTGGGACAAATCTGGAAGTTTATTTATTAAAATCCAAAAATACTGACGACTTGAAGACCTTTTTCTTTTTTTGGGGTCGGTTAAAAATAGTATATTTACAAGGGCAAAATGTTAAGACGTCAACTTTAACGTGTAACCTGGTTACGTGATTAAAGAAAGTCTCGAAAGCAGTAATAAATATTTATCCCTCAATGTAATTTATCCTGAGAACTTTTACGAAGCGTTTTATAAAGAACAAAGGAATCCTTGTAAAGCGGAAGAGGCGGGATCGTCATCTGCTACTAATGATAATAGCCTACGGATGCCGAGATGGTGGATGGAACACGAATGAAAATTGGGGATAATTATAAACTATTGGAAAAATATAAAATGATGTAATTGTAAACTGTTATTGCTGTTTTATAATAAAATAATAATAGTAAATTATTTATTTTCGGACAACACAATCCACAGTATTGCCATAATATATCTACATGAATAATTTAGAGTAAAGATTTGATTGTTTATTTGTTTGTTTGTATGCATTAAATAAGCTCCGAAACTACTACACCGATTTCAAAAATTCTTTCACAATTGGAATCCTACATTATTTCTTATGAACATAGGTTATATTTTAGCCCCGTATTCCCACGGAAACGTTAACTGCGCGGGTGAAAGCACGGAGTGTGGCTAGTCAACTATAACATTAAAGGCTCGAGCAGACCGGATGCGTATGCGTAAACGTGCACGTACCACTGAGTTGTAATGTATGGAACTGACATATGACGCGCACGTCTACGATACGCAAGCGGTGTGTCCTGTCTCATACAGTTCCATACGTTACAACTCAGTGGTACGTGCACGTCTACGCTTACGTCTTCGCATACGCATCCGGTCTGCTCGAGCCTTTAATAGTACTTAACCACAATATCAAAGCACAATATAAAACACAAATTAGGTAGCGCAGTGCAAGGATGTCAAGGTTTCCCAACCTTGACATCCTTGCACTGCGCATGTATCATGCTACAGTGGTTTTGGTTGATGGAAGTAAATAAATTAAATATACCTATTGTATTAATCTAAGATAATCTTCTACTTATTTTAAACAAAAAAAGGTGACTTCATTATAAATAATAATAATGCTGGACAATACACCCAGCACCACCTTGTTCCAAAGCAAAGCTTTTATTATGGAAACCAGACGGTTGAAAGAAAACATAAATACATATTTATCTTTTGACACTTTATTCATAAAAATCGGTAACCGTAAATAAACCTACATACCTATGTGCATAGTCTGCTATAATTATGACCCTTCCCAATTAACGTTGACTTAACGCTGACTTAACGCTCAAACCGCGCGGGTCAGCTAGTTAGTGTTTTTCTATGTATAATAAAAATATATATCTATGTAGTATAATGTATTAAGTATATCAGTCATCTAGTACCCATAACACAAGCTCTGCTTAGCTTGGGGCTAGATGATGCTGTGTGATTTGTCTAGCATTATTTATTTATTTTTATTTAGTTATACATAAAGAACACCCAAACCCGAGACAAATATCTGCAGATAACGCAGCCCCGTTGCAGGGATCGAACCCGCAATCTTTATATACTTTTTTATGATGACACGTAAAACTTTCGTAGTATTTTCTTGAATATATCATCGAATTCTGAAAAGTCATAAAACCAATTTTCATTCCGTTAATAAAACTGGAAAGGGTTGAAAAAGGGGATGAAAGTTTTGTATGGAAAAATTGTTATTTACACTAAAAGTTGATATTTTACAAATAAATAAATACCTGTTTAGCTTGGCTCAAAATCAACCCCTACGTGAGAATAAGGGATGAGGAATTAGTCAGAAGAACATTTTTTGCACTTCATATACTTGAAATTTTGCATAAATAGTAAGAGACTATATGCATTAAATACGAGTCTAAGCATTTTTTTAAAAATCCCCTTTTAAGTGATATTTTTCATCCCCTAGATGAAAGTTCGTAATTGGGGAATCATAGCTTTCCATTAAATTTTCTAGAAGTGTTGTATAAATATGGAGATATAAAAATAATCAAACACGTATGTATCACAGATTTTTTCACAAATTATTTCTTCCCTATGAAAATATTCGGGGTAAAACTTTGTATTGGAAATATTTTTCTTTACTACAGTACTGACCATGAGTTTATTGTCGTGCTTACCACGCTTGGCAGGCAGGTTGGCAATTGCAGTACGGGTTGTCAATACACGGAAAGACGATGCTGTCCATCTTGCGGAGGTAACTCTTGGCAGATTCTTACGGCAAGAGAGGAAGGGCAACATTCTACTGCCGGCACCCCACGGCAATTAAAGACTTGCTACAACATATCTCATCATATAGGAGATGAAAATAACCATGGTTAAAATATAGCTTAGAACTTATTGCATAATCTATTGGGATTTTCATCAAAATCGGTAACCATATTAAATAGATACTTAGGTACATAGACTGCTGAAATCAATCCCCTTTCTAATAAACGTCTCAGGGCGGGTGAAACCACGCGGGTCAGCTAGTAAATAAATGAATAAATAATGCTAGACAATTCACACAGCATCATCTAGTCCCAAGCAAAGCAGAGGATACATTAGGTATACTACATATATATTTTTTTTATTTATAACATATCAACATACAGAACACCCTGAACAAAAATATTTACAGATCATACAGGCATTTGTCCCGAGGTGGGATTCGTACCCACAAACAACCTCTTGCGTTGCAAAGGTCGTCAATTTCATCAAAGGGTGTTTATAAATACACAACATAAAAAGAACGTTAAAGGATTCCTTAGATAAATTAAAAGGAAAACCTACAAGCAATGTTACGGGCAGAGTATAATGTTTTTATTTAATTACTAACCCGAATTTAACTTTGATCTTTTTTCAGTAGGTACTGAGTAATGAATTTTTAATAAAGATTACTAAATTGAAGCCATTAAATTATAACAGATTTTATCGCAGCAATCAAATAAAGAGCTCATAAGTCAGTCACTTTTTATTCAGTGCCGACGTGAACTCAAATCGGGAATATGAATACTATCAGTGTGATTTCCCACTCAAAAGTGGGCAATGCATCTAAATCTCTCAAAAAAAATAATTTTCTCAACAATGAATTGAAAATTATAAATCAATTTAAATCCTTATTTATCACGGAAGCAATAATGGGGATCAACAGACTCTATCTTTTCCAATACAATAGATTATTTAATATATTCGGTGTTTCATATAGTTTAGTGATTTTGTGTGGTATACAAGTGTTTCTTTCCCAATCAAAGCTAAGTAGCACGTCAACTATGCCACTATGGTACACAAAGCATATTGAGTGTACACTTTTCATCCTTATTGCTTTAATTGTGAACAAGAACCTATGCAAAATATACTTCAAAAACTTGAGCAAGTTTGACGAGACCTTGAACATACAAAATGATTTGGATATCACGAGCTCCGCAAAATATGTCTTATCCTGGACAATAGCCGTTGTTTTACTGAACATTGCTGATGGAATTTATACACTACAGTGGGTTAAAACTAATAATGCCGAGATTTTCCTCACATTCGTTTACAATGTATGCCATGATACGGAACAAGTGTTTATCTTTACAAATATACGCATTATATATTTGAGACTGTTGGTATTGAAAGCTCACGTTGCAAAAGTGTTTGGCGTGTGTGCTTCTAAGAAATTGAATAATGTGGAGCGTTTGTCTGAAAAGGAGCAGATTGACGTGGGCTCGTTACACAGAGTGTATGAACTACTACATAAATGCTCTGAACAATTAAACACAATTATGAACTTGCCGGTACGAATAGTTTATAAAATATTTTGTATGTCTCTCATCTTCATTGACGAGCTCTGTGGCGCAGCGGGCGAAGGTCCGCCTGCGACGCAAGGGGTTGCGGGTTCGATTCCCGCCTCGGGACAAATGTCTGTACGATCTGCAGATATTTGTTCAGGGTGTTCTGGGTGTTTTTCTATATATATTAAAAATATCTATCTATGTAGTATAATGTATTAAGTATATCAGTCATCTAGTACCCATAACACAAGCTCTGCTTAGCTTGGGGCTAGATGAAGCTGTGTGATTTGTCCAGCATTATTTATTATTATTATTATCTGTTTGCTGAATAATATGTATTTTATTAACCAACTTCAAAAAAGGAGGAGGTTCTCAAGTCACCCGTATATTTTTTTAATCTCTGCCACCTCGTTTATGAACCGATTAAAAAAAATATTTTTGGGTTCCACTAGAGACAATTTTGGATTTTTCAAAACTTGGTTCCGATGATGGGATCCGGGAATAATCAAAGAAACTCCTGAAAAATAATATAGGATACATAGGCGTTTTTGGTATTTTCTTTAACAATTTAAGCATTTCCATTCAGAATGTATCATTTGGTGTACTAAATCTGATGCCCATCTTCATCAGATTTAGTTATCCCTTTAATTTTGAAAAAATCACGGGTGCCATAGCATTTGCTATATCGCCAGATAAAAATAAATATATAGGTATATGTATATACAAAATTATACATATCTTTGTCGTCGCAATTACCTCATAATTAGGGTCATTAAAGTCGTTCGTTGTTGAAAAGTAAAATAATAATTAAATTTTCAGATTCTTTTAATATTTGTTACCTCATCACTGTTGACAATAATGTTACTGAAGAAATTGATAGCGGCAATTCAAATAACAGAACCTTCAGATGCGGTTGGTATCATTTTCCTCTCAATATGCTATTAGGTTTTTAACTATAAAGGTCCATTTATATCTGCAGACATCGAACGTGCCAGACACGTGCCGTGGCAGACAAAATAAATTATGCCATACAGTGAGTATTAACGTATTGGATCTTTCGTAACACGGCCGCCAGATACAATGTATAGAATAATAGTTTGTACCAAGCGTGGCGAGTATGGCAACAACCCCTCATGATCGGTACTGGCAGATCCATGACGGAGGCTTATAACTAGTAGTGGACGTCCTACGGCTAAGATGATACATTAATAATTATGAAAGTAAAATGCAATAAAAAAATAAGATATTTAGTTTTAATTCCGCTTATGCTGAGATGCAGGAGCACCGCCCTCCCGCCCGCTAATTATGCACATGCAGGGAGAATTAGTTTGTCAGTGCAGCATGCATACCCAAACCTATACGACGATACGTGTTTCGCCTCTCCGCGAGGCATCATCAGGTGAGACGCTGAGGTGTTGACTGGTCGGCCGCTGGAACGAAAGTGAAGCCACCATGATGAAAGCTAAAAAAAACCATAAAAAGTAAAAGTATAACAGTAAAATTTCTCTTCTACAGGTTAAAATAACAGACAAATATACAAATATATTCAGTTCACAGGCATGCTACATATGCATCTATTAATTATATTCCTTTTTCAGGATGCGGCTCATATAAGGATAGAAATAACTTTGATAGTGTTTCGATGTTTTAAGTATACTGCTCTTGTGGTGATTCCATGTTACTACTCGAGCGTAACGGCAAGTCAGACCACAGTTATCCGCATGACGCTACACGACGCTGTTAACAATATGCCGATGAGTAAGTCTTCATCATTCATTATTTTAGCCGTAAAACGTCACCTACTGAACACAGGCCTCCCTCATGGATCACCATGAGGGGTAGTTGCCATACTCTTGGCAGGCGGGTTGGTGACGCAGTACGGGATGTTGATCCACTGAAAGACGCTGTTGCCCATCTCCCGGAGGTATCCCTTAGCAGGCTCTTACTGCATCCACGGACATGAGAGGAGGGGTAACATTCTACTGCCGGCACCCCACGGCGCCAGCAAGTCTTAGACTCAGTAAGGCGCGCGTGAGTCGTACGTCACTAAATTTGCTAAACATTGTCAACTCAACATATTACAGGGTGTTTTATAATAAGTGTACAAGCCCGAAAGAGGGAGTTCAGCCTATGAAAATAAGAGGTTTTGAAAGAAAAAGAAATTATGCCAGATGCATATCGGGCCACGCGCAAGTTGGTGTATGTTTTTTTACGTTTACCTAAACATATGAACAGGTTTTAATTGTGTTTTCGGCTTAAAGCATTCCGGTATGTTTGTTAAACCGAATCCCTTATTTGAGCGACAATTTTTGCGAAACTAAAAAAGCTAGCTTAACCGTTATAGTTTTCGTGAAAACTTCTTGGTTTATACTATACGCAGTTTAGATTTTAGAACGGGGGATAATCGAAAAAAAATTTAAAACTTTAAAATTTCGCAAAAAGAACCCTAAATTGAAAAATTGTCTCCGCAACTCCTTTGTGGTTTTAAAATACCAACCATACTCCACGATAGAAAAATAAAAAAAGTTTACCCCGTCTTACGTGTATGGAATGTATTTAGGTACCTACCCCAAAACAATTATTTTTTTGGCAGTTTTTTGTAGCCTTGGCGTGATTATTTTATGATCATCATCATTTCAGCCGTAAAAGGTCCACAACTGGACACAAGCCTCCCTCATGGATCTCCATGAGGGGTAGTTGCCATACTCACCACGCTTGGCAGGCGGGTTGGTGAGCGCAGTATAGGATGTTGATACACGGAAAGACGCTGCTGCCCATCTTCCGGAGGTATCCCTTAGCAGGCTCTTACTGCATCCACGGGCCAGAGAGAAATTAAAAGGGTTCCTTATTTTACAACAGAAACCCTATAAATGAGGAATTCTTATAATGTTATACGAGTAGTTTATTAGGAATTAAAAAAAATATTTTATGTATTGTGTTTGGCCAAATATTCATAACACTGTTAATTTCATTATTTGATCTATACTAATATTATAAAGGGGTAAAGTTTGTGAGATTGTAGGTGGTAATCTCAGGATCTACTGAACCGATTTTCAAATTCTTTTACTAATAGAAAGCCACAGTATTTGTGTTTGTCATAGGCTATAAATTACCGCCCAACGAAGTGGGCACCGGGTCAGCTAGTTTGACATAATTGATTATTGTAATTTTTCAAATTTTTATAGACAAATTCTATTTTTTTTATATATATTCAAAATAATGTTTTTAGGTAAGAACGAGCGCCGCAAAGTAAAAACATTTTACTACCTAACCCGAGAAGATGACTTCAGCTACGCCATTGGTGGCGTCATCAAGCTTGACATGTCTCTTCCCTTGAGCTACATTAGCCTCTGCACCACGTATCTTGTCATCATTATTCAATTTTCAAAGTTTATCGATTGAAATTACAGGTTACGCTGTGTCACTATCCTATCCTACTTCCTATCCTACTAACCTATCCAACTAAATAATACATAAAAGTGAAAGTAAGAATGTATCTATGTATGTTCCCTTATCACGTCAAAACCGCTGTACCGATTTGGATGATTTTAGTATAGGAGTAGATTAGACCATAGAGCCGGACAAAGGCTACTTTTCGTTGCGTAAATTAAATCAGAAGGGGTTAAAATAGGGTTTAAAATAATAATAGGTGAAAGTTTGTATGGAAAAAAAATTTAACACATGTTTCAGCGTTAGTTGTAGCGTAGTTGTAGGCTAGTAGTAGGTAGTCAGTAGGTGTGTCACTATGCCATATAATGTAGCAAAGCACATACTCACTCATATTAATTAACGGGAATGTTCACGTACTTGTTTTTGTTGGTGAAGGCTCCAACTGTTTCAACCCTTATCGAGGGCCTTCTTCAGTATGAAGACAGTTTGCGACCTCGCCCCTCCGCGTCCTGTCGTGCACTGATTCTCGTAAATTATTATGAATGTAATAAGTCACAAGAGTTACTTTAGAAAAAACACATAATAATTACTATAATAATTACATATAAGTAGGTACCTTTTTATTTACTATTTTATAATAAGCCTATAAATTTGTTAAGTGAACTTGACCAAAAAGATGTATTCATCAATTATCGGGTTGTCTACAAAAGGGTAATGGGTAAAAGTGGCGTCGTATATAAAGTTTTTTAGCCATTAATGAAACCTCGATATTACATGGTATTTGGTATATGGATACCTAAGAACAAATCAATAGAAAAAAAGTATTGTTGCTAGCATAACTGCCATAACAGTATCGGAGACTTATTTTTGTTTTATTTATACCTATACTTCTCTGCCCATCTTGAATACTACATAATGTTTTAATGATTAGACATTAACTGTTTAGGTATTCTAACGCAAAAATCAAATTGTAAAGCGTGTCGATTAAGCACGCTTAAGGATTTGGCGTCAGTGGCTCGGCAAATACGATTAACCAATCGAAAATCGGGCCAAATTTGGTATTAAACCTACACCACCACACAGCATCCTACCACCACCACACCGAAAATCCGCCGTAACGACCAGGCCCATCTGGAGGCGTCAGACACAGCTCTGCAGATCCTGCAAGACGTCCTGCTAGCGATCTGGCTGAGGTAGAGCCCGATCAAGCTGATCCTCAGCGGTATAGGGACGCTCAAGCAGCTCCAGTTAGGGGTCCTGAAAAGGCCCCTTAAACGAGAACGCGGGTGAGAAATCTTCATGCGTCTCAGCATGCTAGTGTCATGAATTCAAAATGCGGTAGTATCGGTTTTAAGTAAATTTGTAGTTGAAAATTTCACAAATATTGCACAATAATACAATAAAAACTTTAAAACAAACAGACGGTATCTTTGCCTTTTAATAATAATTTTGAGCTTCATTATGTACTTACCTACTCCATATGAATTATTAATGGAACATTACTTGATTGAAGCCATTTAATTATATTTTTTATCAACACGGCCATCAAATTAAAAAGCTCACCCTACGTGAACTCAAAACGTGAACATGAATACTGTTAGCGTGATTTCTTACTCTAAAGTGATTCCAGCTTTTCTTAAAAATAATAATTTTGTAAACAGCGAATATAACATTATAAATCAATATAAATATTATTTCATAACATAATCAATAATTGGAATAAACAGACTACGTTCTCCAATACAATAAGTTAATTCGTATATCTAGTGTTATTTACAGTTTGGCATTATTGTGCTTATTACAAATCATTCTTTTTCAATTGGCACGGTACCAAAACAACTTTGTCATTATGGTACGCAAAGAATATTCAGATGTTTTATTATTATCGCTTTAACATTAAGATGACGCATCGGGCCGAGAAACACGAAAACGGCGAAAACAAGTACTTTTGAATGCGCGATGTGAGAGGATGGATGATATTGATTCAAATTTAAAAAATGTCATAGATAAGGGAAAATCTAGAAAAATTTAATGAATCGGACAAAATTTTGAAAAGTAACCGGCTTTATCAAAAAAAAAAAATACAAATTTCTCACCAAAAAAAAGTTTAATAATTCGAATGCTCAGAATTATCCGCGACAACACCCCATTATTTTTTACGAATAAAATAGCCAGATTACTTTTCTATTTCATAGTTCGAGAATTTTTTTTTTTTAATGTGTATATTATGATTAATTAATTAAAAACTCAATCAAATCCATTTGCGCCTACTCTTGTTTACTCTACCCAACAGTGTTTGCTCAGAAAATTTGATCAGGCGCTATCTGGGCCGCCGCGCGCCGGCGCGCACCGGTGCGACGGCGACGTTGCGACTCCGACGAACGCACGATTGCCTGTTCGCTCACCGTCGGGCTGGCAACGCCGCACGGCGCGAGACGCGTGCTGTTTGTTTTGGTTATTGTCTTGTACTCTGTGCGACGACAAACGAGTGATTTACTTCAGAATTATTTTCAAAATTATAACTTAGACTTTAGTTTACCTACTATATTATATTGTAGCTTCAGAACATTATTGGTAGTAAGTTAGGTAATATTTTTATTGACGATGGTCAACCCACATCCTCAACAGAGCCAGTAGATAGAGAGTGAGTACTGAGTAGGTACCTAATACCTATTTATCATTTCAGCAATCAATTTAAAGTACCTATCTAATAATAATACTCCGTCTATTTTTTATTTTCAAGTGTGTAGGTACTAAGACTTGTCAGTACAAATACAAAGTAACCATACTGTAGGAAACAAATATCAGAACAAAAAGCTATGGAGTCGTCTCTTGATATTTTAGAAACCTATCTAAAATAATAATATTTATTACTTAGGTGATGTTCTATCACCTAATAAATATTATTCGAATCCGACGGTTATTGTGTTAGCTTTAACTTTTTAATAATTATAATATAATTATGACCTTATTTATAAGGTCTATTTATGGAAAAAACCCGAAATCCCGAATTTTTGGATTAGGTCACTATATTTGTGAAGGTGCGATATAATTACATCATTTTATTTTGTAGCCACCCAGAAATATCACCAACTTACGCAGAGTTACACAATGTGTTGCCGACATTTGAGGATTCAGAAAAACGGTAAACATAACACTTTTTTTAAATAATCACGGTTATTTTATTGTCTTTTTACCGACTTCAAAAAAGAGGAAGTTGTCGATTGGGTTATTATTTTTTCCTCTTTTAAATAAACGAAAGTAAAATTACTCTCACTGATTTATCACAAAGATTTTTCAGGTATTTAGTAAGTATTTAGTACCCATCCCTCCGCCACTGTACTCTAGTCATATGGTAGATGTCTACTTCCTTTAATAGTACTGTAAGTAATTTTGTTTCAGTTAAAAAAACCAAATCCTGAAAATGAAGAGTTACAAAATGTGTTGCCCACATCTGAGGATTCGGGAAACGGTAAACTTAAGTACCTTTTTAAACTATAGCGATTATTGTCTTGTCTTTTTACCGACTTCAAAAAAGAAGAAGTGGTCGATTTGGTTATATTTTTTAAATGTCGTTGACTGAATAAATACTAAAATATGTGCTTAAATGTCAGATTCAAACAGAAACACCCGACTTGGGGCATCGAGTAATAGATTAAAATCATTTTACATCACAACTAATACAACTCTCTTAACATGAATCTCTGTTTGACTGCGGATCAGCCTCAATTAAATTAGTTTCTGAACATCGAATAGGATTACAATCGGAATTTACATTTGTCTGCTCTATGTGTAATTATAAAAACAAAATAAAATCTTTGGCTGATGTAAACAAAGATGCTGTTGCAGAAATAATGGCAGCAGGTTGTGGTCACGCGCAACTGAAGCATTTTTCCGCAGCAGTAGGATTACCCATTATATCTGAACACACTTACAATAAAATGCAGGACGATGTTTGTGTCGATTGGGAAGAAACTGCCTGGGAGGAAATTAAAATAGCCGGAGAAAAAGTAAAAGGTTGTATACTTTTAGGGGTTTATTTTGTACATCAAAACTAACAACATTTGTTCTGCGACTTTTGTCAAAAGTAGTAAAATAAAACCGGGCAAGAGCGAGTCGGACCGAGGGTTCCGTGCCATCATACAATAATATATATGACAAAGGCGGTTTTATATTTGTTGGAGAACCTTGACAGCGCCATCTCTTGTCTGATAGTGAAACTTATGTAGATTTTTTACACTTTCGATGATTTCTAAAAAAGTATGCTATGTAGAGAGATTGTAATAAATTTCCTCTAATCTTTACATACACTTCTAATAGCAATAAAAGTTTCAGAGGTTTATCTCCGCAAACTTCGGAGATAAGGGGGGGAACGCTATTTTTATTAACATTTTTGTAAATGACTCAAAAACTATACGACTTAAAGGAAAACTAAAAACTGTTTATTAATGTGCAAATAAATACCTTTGATATGATACCCCACACGGCCTAATAACTTTACTTAAAATTTTTGAAATCCCCTATCCGCCCCCCTGCAATCAAAATAAGAATGTTTTTCAACATTTTCATATATGCTATATTAGTAAAAAAAGTGTTGTCTTTTACCATTTCAAATTTCAAGTTGATAGCATCAGTAGTTCTCGAGATATCCATTTGTGACAGACAGACAGACAGACAGAGTGATTCTATAAGGGTTCCTTTTTACCATTTTGGTCCGGAACCCTAAAAATCAGCTGTTCCATACATTTCGTCGCGGGTGAACGATATTTTCTATGGAACAACAAAAATTTTTTTGAGTTTTGACAAAAGTTGCAGAACAAAAGTTTTTAGTTTTGATGCACAGAATAAGCCCCTAAAAGGATGCTAATTGATTAGAAATAAGCCTGTATTGTATGAAAAAAAAAAACAATCATTAAATAGTTCAATAGAATTTTTGCCTTTTTTTAAATGGTTGAATAAGAACAAGGCGACTCCATGATTATCAATGCTCTAGGCAAATCGAGTTGACGCGTGCCGCCGCCGCGCCGTTAGCAGCGCCACGTACGCTAGACTAGCGCTGCCGCCCGCTGCTAGGCGTGATCCTGTCGAGTGCGACCGCGTAAAATTTGTCCGAGTGAAGGGGCGCGGTACTCGATTTTTGAAACAATAGTTTATCAATGCGTCACCTTAAACAAGAAGCAAACCCAGACATTTTTAAAAAACCTAAGCACGTTAGATGAGACCAATATAAAGAATTATAGACAAAACTCCTTGATCATAAGAGCGTGTAATGAATTCAACAAGCCGTGTTCTGATAACGACGCTATTGATCTATAGGTATTGTACGAACGTAAGCTCAGCACGGTAGATTTTTTGTGTTTCTAATTAGTTCGATTTTGAAAAAAAACATGTATTCTCCTATAATAGTTTAACATTATAATATAATACAAGATGCATCGAATTAAATATAAAGAAACGTTAAAAATAAGTTATAAAGGTAATGTACAATGAAAATATAAATCCAGATCGGTGTTTTTAATTACAAGACCACCAGTTTTCATATTTGTATATATTGTTTGTTTCATAATATGAAAGAACTAGCGTAATGTTAGTTTAATACTTAACTTGCCGTCTATTTTCTTGTGTATCTCATACTAAAAATAACTTGCAACGTCTAAATATATCTACGTAAAAGTGCGAGCAAAGGTCTTTAGTCTTTTTATTTCGTTTCGTATTGTTTAGGTTATTTAGTAAAAATATTTGTTTTTATTTTTCGTTTATTGCTGTATTTTATTTTACAAAATATAGGATTTTGGAGCCTTCATTTAAGCAAAACATACCTATGCTTGTGTTTGAGGACACCGCTCTTAATCCTCCGCTCTTATCAAAATATGCATTTTTCTCGCACATTTATTACTGCAACATGCATCTCTTTGGTAAAATGTATGTACCAAAACATAACGGATTATAATCGTGTTGCAATACAACATTTAGAGAAGATACTTTTAACATGCTTATGGATTTTTATAAAGACACTTTTTTCATCATGGCATTTATGCCGTGGGGTGCGGGCAGTAGAATTGAAAGTGATACAATTTCTAATTTCCTCCATAAATATACTAGCTATCCCAGTGAACTTTGTATCGCACGTACTACTACAACAACTACTACTACTACTCTACAACTACTGCTACTCTACAACTACTCTACAACTGCT
The DNA here is from genome assembly GCA_963082625.1 of Pasiphila rectangulata. NCBI lineage: Eukaryota > Metazoa > Arthropoda > Insecta > Lepidoptera > Geometridae > Pasiphila > Pasiphila rectangulata. The sequence goes on from OY720244.1 coordinate 15,427,841, forward strand.
CTGCTACTATTACTCTACAACTACTACTACTCTTCTACTACTCTACTACTATTACTCTACTACTACTACCCTTCTTCTATTCTACAACTACCCTATAACTACTCTACAACTACACTTCCACTACTACTCCACCAGCCAAGCGTCGCGAGCATGGCAACAACGTTTCAAGTTTCATGGTTTTTAACTCGATTGTAATGTGTTTTGTGCGTGTAATAAATAAATACTATTCTACACTCTACTCTCTACTACTACTCTACAACTGCTATAATACTAAGACTACACTCTACTACTGCTTAGTAATAATTCTACTAACAACTACTTCGCTACTACAATAGCTACTACCTTAAATTATTATTATTATATATGTATATATATGTATATGTATGTTATGTATTTAATTATGTATGTATAATCGCTGAATATAGGTTCATACTTATATATTTATTAAGTACTTACGTTTAAATATTTATGACGACACCGTGCCTTTTTCATTCTTGTCGATTTTATCCATCCTAAGGTTGCCTGGAAGAGATCGCTTATAGTGATAAGGCCGCCCATTGTACTTCTACTTTTAGTTTTGTAAGTTTCTTTCTATGTTAATTTTTGTGTTAGTATTAAGTTAAGTACAATAAAGAGTTATCTATCTATCTACCTTATTATGCCAAAAATATAAACAGTTTGAGTTTAATCACAAAACAATTTCTCATAATATAATTAAAAGAAAAAAACTGTAAATGTAAATTATTATATAAGTTACTTACCCAGCTATTTGAATACAAATTACAACTCGAACTGTACCTAATTAGTGCTTAAATAAACTGCGGAGTGGAAACACTAACACATGATTTTTTAAAGAGAAATAAGTCGATAAAATAGTGTAGTAATAAGGAGCTGATTTAGACGGATTTCTGATAGTGTTCCCAACAAGTACTTAATCTTAATAATACAGAACAAAATCGATTTTGATGATCTAGAGAATAGCTGGGCCGATTTCAATGAACTTAGATTTTAAAATTTGCCTACACCCGCAATTAACACAACAGAGGCTTTTCAAACATCGTAAAAGTTCAAAGAAAAATTATTTAGACGAAATTTTCTCATACATGAATGACATTTTTTGGTGCTTTGTGGTTGTGAGGTACCTAAACTCAAGCTGTTAATTTAGGTAGTAGTATAGTTGGTAGTCCATGGTAGTAGTAGAATAGTAGTACAAGTAGTAGTAGGGTAGTAGCAAAGTAGTAGTAGAAGTAGTATGTAGTAGCAGCAACTGCAGAGTTGTGCTAAGTAGTAGTATTAGTTAGTAGTTGTAGAGTAGTTGTAAAAGTAGTAGAGGTAGTTGTAGTATTAAACAGTTGATTCTGAGGCAGTACAAAGCTCAACGAGACAGCTAATAAAAGTATTAAGTACAGCTCCATTTAGTCCTAAACTACAAACTTGTACTGGGGCAACCAGATGATTGATCGAATACTTAAATATTTATTTTAATAAAATTACTTATCACAGATAGTTAACACCCAGACCCAAAACAAATTACTGTAGTTTTTTTATTAAATTCTATTTGATTTTGGCTTGCATTTGACCACATCTTGCCTGATGTTAAGCAATGATGTGGTCTAAGATGGGGCACGCTTGCCTTGAAAGTACCAGTTTAGCCTTTATTTGAAGATAAGTATATTATTATATTATATTATATTATTTGCTGTTAGTCTTCCTAAAATAAATACATAAATAAATAAAATAAATAAATAACCAAATTGAAATTTTCGGGAATACTGACTCCGGAAACCAAATCCAGATTTTCGCGGTACGCATTAAAAATGTGGAATCGAAGCATATGGTATTTCTACCATGTACCTATGGCGCCTTTGCCGGGTAGGCCTTTACGGTAGAAATAAGAAGCTAGCAGATGAGCAAACTTTTGTCCTTTGGCGGGGATCGAACCCGCAACCTCCTGCGTGTCATCCGGGTGTAACACCATCTGAGCCACGGAAGTCGTCCTTTGTCGTGTAACTTGAATCTAGTCTATTTTTATTGATGATGTTGCTTGTGCTAGGCTATAACTCACTGAGACTGCCTGCGAGGCCAGGTGCCCTTAAGAACGCTGTGGAGTAAAGCATAGAATCCGGTAACAATGGATAGCACAGTACATTTTCACATATAGTGTTGCTTAAGTTAGCATGTGTTACCCCGCCGTGAAGTGCCAGCAGAAGAATACCCCCCTCTCTCTTTACCTCTTTTTACCTCTGGAAGATGAGCGTCTTCCTGTGTATCAAAATCCCGCACTTAGCTCGCCAACACGCCTTACAGGCGGATTACATCTCGCTTATGGTACTTGGAAATCCTTATGGGAGGCCTATGTCCTGCAGTGGAAGTCTTACGGCTGAAATGATGGTAATGACGATGATGAAAGTTAGCATAGAGCGCCTGAGTACCTCTAAGGGCTAGCAGCTTTACAGTCGTTAGTAAAATTGTCTATACAAATAACCTTGACCAATTACTTTGTCAATAAAAACCAAGTCGTTATTAGACCGTTATTCGTACCGAATACTTAAAAGGTCAAAATTCAACGCTCGTTTTTTGAAACGAAAACATCATTATGGACCCTGTTGACTGTTATGAAGGGTCAAATAGGCCTACAAATCGCACGAAACACGATACCCTCTTGATTAACTTTCAGAGGACGGTACTTCGGATCTAATAAAATAAAATTGGGTTCTATCAATACGGACTGTTTATTGTTAAACTGGAGCACTGTCGCGTCGTTAGTTTTAAATCGGATTTGTTCAAGGACCTAAGTTACTTACAACAAGGTGATTTGTAGGTACATATATAGCATTGTAATATATTTACCTCCTGCCAACTCGCTTAATACGTCTATGGCATTAACTTTGCAACCCCAAAAAGTTAATTAAAAGTTATTACGTTATATTACGTTCATTTTCATCATCAGTTCAACCGTTAAACGTCCACTACTGAACACAGGCCTCCCTCATGGATCTTCATGAGGGGTAGTTGCCATACTCTCCACGCTTGACAGGCGGTTTGGTGAGCGTAGTATAGGATGTTGATACATGGAAAGACGCTGATGCCCATCTTCCGGAGGTATCCCTTAGCAGGCTCTTCAACACGCATAAAGCATTATAAATATACATACACCCAGCAAAAATTGTAACCCTTTGCTAACATATAAAATTAAAAGTAAAGATAATAGTGTTTTATTACTGTTTTTAAACCACAAATGTGTTTTTATAAAATGAGTAAGCACTAATTTCGTTATAGGAGGACCTTGGGTCCTATTGCCAAATGAAAATAAAAATATATTTATCACAGAAAAATAGGGTACATCATCATCATCATTTCAGCCCTAAAACGTCCACTGATGAACACAGGCCTCCCTCATGGATCTCCATGAGGGGTAGTTGCCATTCTCACCACGCTTGGCAGGCGGGTTGGTGAGCGCAGTATGGGATGTTGATACACGGATAGACGCTGCTGCCCATCTTCCGGAGGTATCCCTTAGCAGGCTCTTACTGCATCCATGGGCATGAGAGGAGGGGTGTTATTCTACTGCCGGCACCCCACGGCTATAGGGTACATGGTTCAACTTAACTTGTATATTTTTTTCCAATCTTACGAATAAGCCGAATAAACCAATTTATTTCTAATAAATAACATCAGATGAAAATTGTTATTATGACTTTGGTGCAAATAAACGATTTCTTTCTTTCTTTCTTTCAAAACGCTACTTTGAATTTCGATTTTCCTGTAAAATTTATTAAAGCTTTCTCCGTAATTTTCTGAAAATTTCTGTTTTAGCGGATAAACGAGGGAGAGTTTCGCGCCAAGAAAAAATTAGCAAGATAACATTCAGTTTTATTGCGCGCCGTCCATCTTGGGGACATTCTGGGGTGACGCAAATGGAGAATGCTTATCTGAACCCTTGGAACCAGAGGATTACGTCATTCTAGTAATCGTTTCTAGTCTTTGAACTAGGGTTTTTCATATCAAAAACTCAATTACCTTTTGCTACTTTAGCACATAATCATATTAATACGTTAATTTATTTACACCTTCTTGATTTATAGAGTTGAAAATGCATGAAATTGGCATGCATTTTTAACTGACTTCAAAAGAGCAGGTTCTTTATGTAGTCTGTATTTTTTATTAATCTTAAATATTTCAGAACTTCGTTTAAGAACTCAGTTCTAACTCATGAGAAATCGAGGGAACTCATCAAATATTAAGGCATACATTACATACCTGTGTGCTTGGTTCCTATTTTTCTTAGCACAGTTTCAGTTCACCAAATATAATTAAATGAAGAAAAACTACAGAAGGGCGTGAAGACTCTTCAATGTTGAAAAAGTCACAGATTACGATGTTACATGTTAGCTATGAAGTGTATCTATATATCGTAACGCCTACTCATTATCATTAGGTATCACTATCATAAAGGTCATGGAAGTCTATTTTTTTACTGGAATTTAAAAGACTGTTTTTCAAAACATAGTTACATTTTCCGATTTAAAAAATTAAATTTGTGTTCGACTAGATACACTTCCCGATTGGTCCCAATAACTTGATTCTGATGATAGCCTCCATGAAGAATTAAATAATTGTTTAAGTGTCAATCGGAGTGCTTCAAGGCTTAGTCATTTGGCCTTCATTGTATCCAAGGGTTTACATTAAGGCCAAGTAAATGAGCCGTGGGGTGCCGGCAGTAGAATGTTATCCCTCCTCTCATGCCCGTGGATGCAGTAGGTGCCTGCTACGGGATACCTCTGGAAGATGGTCAGCAGCGTCTTTCCGTGTATCTATTTATATATTTACTTACAAAATAATGTTTGCTTGTTTCCAAATCTACTTCTAATGATGGGATCCATGAGAAATCAAATGAACTACTGTAACGTATTCATCATCATCATGTCAGCCGCAAAACGTCCACTACTGAACTCAGGCCTCCCTCATAGATCTCCATGAGTGGTAGTGGCCATACTCACCACGCTTGGCAGGCGGGTTGGCGAGCGTAGTATGAGATGTTGATACACGGAAAGACGCTGCTGCCCATCTTCCGGAGGCATCTCTTAGCAGGCTCTTACTGCATCCACGAGCATGAGAGGAGGGGTAACATTATTCTGCCGGCACCCCTAACTACTGTAATGTAATGTATTAGGCACGGTAATGTATTAGGCATGCATATACATAGATTATTATTTATAGCGAAAGTGTATGAAGTGATGAATTTGATCATAGATGTGTTTTTTTGTTGAAAATTTTAAGAATTATTATTATGGAAAATTTTGTACAGTAATAAATAATAATAAATAAATAAATAATGCTGGACAAATTACACAGCATCATCTAGCCCCAAGCTAAGCAGAGCTTGTGTTATGGGTACTAGATGACTGATATACTTAATACATTATACTGCATAGATAGATATTTTTATTATATATAGAAAAACACCCAGAACACCCTGAACAAATATCTGCAGATCGTACAGACATTTGTCCCGAGGCGGGAATCGAACCCGCAACCCCTTGCGTCGCAGGCGGACCTTCGCCCGCTGCGCCACAGAGCTCGTCAGATACACACGAGTACATATTTGTTTTTCTTTTGTATCATGTTAGACTGTGTTTATTTTTGTGTGCTAGGTCACAGGTCTGAACCGGATTCGATTGGCTCAGAACCGTGATCTATAACAGAAACATCAGGAGGCCTATACCCAGGAGTGGGGGAAGTTGGACTAACGGATGATGATGAAGTGGCAAATACATGCTGTGTAGACGCAGTCCATTAGAAATTTAGTCCACAAAATTAATCTAGGTAATAGAAATTAGTAATGATGGATCGTGTGTTGTTGTCACTGAACTGCCAAACTAGAGGGATTAAAATGAAACCGGGAAATTCTCATTTGCTATGTAATTTGTCATTTGTCACACTACCTAATAACGCAAATCCTGGCTGAACCACAAATCGACAACAACGAATTTAGGGCGATCCAATGATCGAACTATGATTAACTAGCTTCTGCCCGCCGCTTCGCATGCGTTGTACCCGAATAAAAAGTAGCCTATGTGTTAATACTAGTCAACATCAATACGAGTGCAAAGTTTCAGCTCAATCCGTAGCCTAGTTTTTGCGTGAAAAGGTAACAAACTTCCATCCAAACAAACTTCGGCTGTATAATATTACTGGGATATTACAACGTTGTTAACTGTTTTTTAACCGACAAAAATAAAAGGAGGAGGTTGCTCAATTCGAACTTATTTTTTTTTGTAGACATTACCAAAATGCAATAATTTAATCGTATGTTATTAGAATATTCATAGATGGGTACCGATAGATAGATAACTCTTTATTGTACTTAACTTAATACTAACACATGACATAATATAACAAAGACAGAAAATTACAAAATTAAAAGTAGAAGTACAATGGGCGGCCTTATCACTATTAGCGATCTTTTCCAGGCAACCTTAATAATTCGTAATAAAAAAAAAAAAATCATTCATTAACTTCCGATGGGTCTTATGAAGATGAATAGTGGAATCATGTGTAGTAATGACAGCCTCGGGTTGCTGGCAGTAAAGTGTCATCCTCTCTTGCCCGTGGATACAGTAAAAATCTACCTCCGGAAGATGGGCAGCAGCGTGTCTTTCCGTACTCAATCCCATACTGCGCTTGCGAACCCGCTTGCCAAGCGTGGTGATTACGGCAACAACCCCGTCATGACACCTGGAGGACCTTGAGAGAAGCCTATGTCCAGTATTGGACGTGGAAAGCAGTCCTACGGCTGAGAAAAAAAATCAGGATAATTACAAATTGCATTAAATAATTTAGCTTTTAGCTTTTACCCTGTGTAAGCCGCTTTTATCTGGTTTATCAAGCATTCAATTTTAAAACTAGACCATGCCGGTATTACCGAAGGTATTTCAATGAATAAACTCATAAAAAGTTAGGCAAAGTTTACGACTAAAATTAAGTGTTTTTGTGTCTTTAGCAAATAGTTAAGCATTTTTATTGGGAAAGTATGATGAGGTGAATTGGAACTGATGAAGAAGACCACAGATAGCCGTTGAAATTCTTGAAACAAAACAATCACGGTTAGCAGTATTAATGAGATGATGATGATAATGATGACTAATACCCAACCACTTATTGTACCTTTAACATAATGTTATAAAATAATAAAATATTCCTTCAATTCCTTCAAAGTCGTAAAACTGAGCACTACACTCGTAATATACCTAAATACAAAGTACAGTAGTAAGTGCGAAGCGGCGGGCACAAGCTAGTTCTAATATAAAAAAATATACAATAGAAAAAAAATCATAGCAAACCTTAATGAAAACTGAATTAACAATAAATAATTAATTATGTTCATATATGGCACGGAGGGCGTCATATAAACAACTACTCCTATCAACTTACATTGGAACCCATCATAGTGAAAGTCTTTCCGCTGCCTGTCTGTCCAAATCTGTAATAACGAAAATATGTAAATAACGGAAAATAATGTAGGCACCGTTAGCTCATAACATTACCGAATCCAAATAGTTGAATGGTGATTTTAAATTCATTCGCCAAGAGCCCTTAATTAAATTAAATTATAAATAAAAAGCCGTGGGGTGCCGGCAGTAGAATGATACCCCTCCTCTCATGCCCATGGATGCAGTAAGAGCCTGCTAAGGGATACCTCCGGAAGATGGGCAGCAGCGTCTATCCGTGTATCAACATCACATACTGCGCTCACCAACCCGCCTGCCAAGCGTGGTGAGAATGGCAACTACCCCTCATGGAGATCCATGAGGGAGGCCTGTGTTCATCAGTGGACGTTTAATGGCTGAAATGGATGAATGAATAGATAAAAAGGTTTCCGTGTACATTCATATTTTTCATATTAATAGTCAGTGAAATATTTTCTTGTTTTAATATTTTTATACCAACGGTTATTTTTTAAGGTGGTTCTGAAATCTTCTGTATTTTTTTAATCTTTGGTGTGCTCCCTCAGTCCTTCGTCGTTTATGAAAAATTATTTTCGGGTTGTACTACACACTCTTGCAGTTTGGTCCCAAAACTCCGATTCATGGAGTCCATGAGGAATCGAGAGAACTCCTCAAATATTATAATCCTCAAATATAATAACTCCACAAATAATTATTATTTCGTCACTTCATCCGAAGATATATTTGTTATTTACTAAGTAGTATTTTCAATCCTACAAGGCAGTCGCACGTTTAAAAAGATAATCGATTCTTTTAAGATCGATTCACATATTTTTTTTTTTTTTTATAGGGTAGTTATGATCTATCTGCTCCATCGCCCAAGGCGCTGTGTTCATTCTTTAAAGAAAGATTAAAAATTTTGCGGGTTTGGGATAGATAAATATCATATGGGAGGGTGATTTTATATCTTCGGATGAAGTGACTCATATAATAGTGATCGAACTTCACTTTACAAGTTCGATTGATCATCTATTATAGCGTTTATGGTATTTTTCAGCAGCAAGTCGAGCCTTTGCATTTAGATATGTTTTGGTGATCTGAAACTAAAGAATACAACCACAAATGAGCATCGAAACATGTAAATGTTAAAAACTTCACGGGTGGGAGCAATATCGAAAGCTAGCCTACCCATTAATCGTCGCACCAACCTACTTATATCACAACCATCATCTACCTCCTTTAATATTATGGTCACCTTTAAATACGAATTCGCTTATAGACTGTACTTATCTATTTTGCGTGGAGGCGGTGATCATTTATTTGTAGATGCCGTGCTAATAAGCCCAAGAGCTTATTACTTTTTACTTATTAGTTGTTGTTTTTTCCTTAAAGGTGAAGGAAACATCGTGAGGAAACCCACGGCTTAGTTAGCTTCAGACGTATTGACCTGCTTTTTCCTCTGACGCTGATACGCTGACTAAGCTGAGAGGATGGTAAAGGTGCTGGGTAAGCCTAATTCATTAAAAAAAAATGTACCAGGCACTGCAGCGTCCCGTACAGCATGATTACAAGTTGCTAACGCTGCATAACTCATCTATAATAGATGCAAACTTACTCTGAAATAATATGAACACAAAAATAATATAACATAAAAAGAAAATTACAAAAATGATTACATAACCGGTTCTAAGACAGATATGGCCAGCCCATTGCCTCCTTAGCTGTCTAATACTATGTGTTATGTCGACGACTTTGGTTCTCTATCGGATAGCCTCGTTGCGGATCAATTGTCATCATTTCGACCGTAAAACTTCCATTACTGAACACATGCCTCCCACATGGATGTCCATGAGGGGTAGTTGCCATATTACCACGCGGAACGACGCTGCTGCCCATCCTCGGAAGGTATCCCTTGGGAAATTCTTACTGCATCCGCGGGTAGGAGAGGAGAGGCAACATTCTACTGCACCCCACGGGTCCTCGTTTAGTCGTCATCTGAACATCCATTTTTTCTCATATCATATTGTATACCTACATAGAACACCTACTTCAAAATACTTAGAAACTTTCAGTAACATGATTTCGCTTTTTCCTGTCCATTAATTCTTTCAAGAATGCGCTCGCTAGATAAATTGTTGTTCATCCTTAATGCAAAAATTGTGTTATGCCATAAACAAAGAATAAACTTGAAAATCATAATATACCAGCGGCCATTTGGAAACTCGGCCAACAGTTTTAAAATCCCCTTTTGAACTTATAAATTATACTTTTAAAATGGCTATTTGTTTGTTATCATCATCACCATCATCATTGCACGGTTTTTCACACACCGCTGATACCGATTTTTATGATTGCATATAATAATATGCAATAATATTTTAATTATTATTATTACGATGACCCCACCCCATCTGATCTCACTGCTGGCTTTCCTCATTTCTTCTATGCATCTCAATCTTGAAAGTAAATTAAACACATAAGATAGTCATAAACTGACTAAACTTAATGACTAAACTTAATAATAAAATATATAAATACTGTTACGCACTATCCACTCTCAGCTCAATATCATCAAAGACTATTTCGAACATGATTTAGTTTATTTTCAATTAAGTTACGGCATCATATTCTGGGGAAACTCTGTATAGATGTCCAAACAACCTTTCTGGTGCAAAAATGAACATTGAGATGCATATACAACTTAAAAAGTACAGATTCACTCCGTGACATCTTTAGAACAAAGAATATTCTTACGCTTACATGTATATACATTTTAGAAATTTGCATTATTGTAAAAAAATATAAGAAATATTTCTTTGGAAAAATATCATGTCGCTCTTCCTCTTTACTAACAAAACATAAACATAATATTTGTATACCCCAGGTGAACAATACGATGTACTTTATAAGTACATACATATATCACAGCAATTAAAATGTATAATAGCCTACCCACTAATTTTAAAATATTAGAAGGCAACATTATTCAAAAACAAATTAAGGAAATTGTTAATTGCTGGTCCCTTCTATAGTCTCGGGGAGTACTTTGAACGTTGACTGTTGTAGGTAGTTCAAAGTATTCTATAAGAATAAGCTATTCTTATTACTTAGAAATAGGTGCACATCTGTATACATATTTTTAGAGTTATGATTGAATAAAATTAATAATATTGTACATCTTGATAAGGACGAATTGTTAAAACCAAACAAATTTTAAGATCTTTATGTACAAAAATTTTCAATAAATATTTTCTATTTCATTACATACACATTAGATAGTGTTTTAGAGGACTCTTCTAGCCGGAGTAAGTCCACTGCTAGACAGAGGCCTCCCTCAATAATCACTTAGTACTGAACAAGAGGGGTTGTTGCCATACTCACCACGCTTGGCAGGCTGGTTGGCGAGCGCAGTACAGGATGTTGATACATGGAAAACTGAGCTGAAGCTGAAATCTGCGGTCCATCTTCCGGAGGTATTCCTTTATTCTTACTGTAATCACGGGTAAAAAAGGATATGCAACATTCTACTGCAGGCACCTCACGGCTTGTCATTTACAATTTTCACATAATCGTACATTATAAAGGACGATAATGTGAAATTGTAAATAGGTTACTAACTCATGTCTTATTGATAAAGTAAGTAATTAAATCTGAATACCTATTTGTATTTGTCGGACATACATATTTTTCTTAATTTTTTTCTCTTAACGAACTATTTTCAGACCCAATATGCAAATCAATACGATTTTATTAAAAGGTCACAAGAAAAATCATCACATTCATAGTCAAGAACTTAAAACGATCCATTTGATTTATAGATAGATCTTGTCGTAACGTGACAAATGTTATATCTTCAGACCAATGCTCCAACCAATGTGCCGTTGGATGCCGGCAATAGAATGGTGTTCTTCCTCTCTTGCCCGTGGATGCTGTGAGAATCTGTCAAGCAATACTTACGGATGATGGGCAGAAGCGTCTTTCCGTGTATCAACAATCCGTACAGCGCTTGCCAACCCGCCAGCCAAGCGTGGCGAGTATATCAACAACCCCTCGTTATCAGTACATAGTGACCTATGGGGGTCTTTGTATAGCAGCGGATGTCCTACGGCTGAGATTATACCAAACAAAATAAACTAAGTATGCTTTTTAAATCTCACAGACTGCTCATTTATAATATTTTTCTTGCCTCACGACAAATGCTATCAATCTTCTCTATACTGACATAATAGGCGCCAAGGTTAATCCCACACGCTGCCAGCTTTATAAATACTATGGACGACCACAGCTAATATTAAAAACCTTGTTAAATAGCTCAGAAAGGCCTGAATTGTGTACTTAAAACCGATATATAGCGGTATGCATGATGAAATATTTCGGCAAATATTTGACACGCGCAATTACGGCAAAAATGGCCGCCACAGATGAAGGATTAACAACAACACTCAATGGCAACCTGAAGGAAAGCGGCCTTGCGCCGTCGGGATTAGCCTAGAAAGCGTTGACGTGACGATCTCGATCGTTTCGAACAGGACTGGTGGGATCATGCAGAAGCCAGTGATAACTGGAAGGATTTCGAGGAGGCTTTTCTCGGCTGTGTGGCGAAATAGGCTAAGAAAAACTACCGCGCCTTTTCACAGGTTAACTACAACTGTGAAAAGAAATGATATAACGTTTATTTGACACACACACACACACACATGTTTAAAGAGAAACAAGGCAAATTGCAGTCAAACAGGTAAATAGGACATAAAAACATTAGACAAGAGAACTACACTGCGGAACTATTTTAGTCATCATTCGCATGTTACCAAGCACCAACACACAGTTTATATACCAGTCAAACTACCACTAAGTGATTTAAAAAAAATAAACGACCCAGCTGTTTTCAAATACTTAGTTTACTGACAACCCAGGATACGATCCATCAATCATAGCTGAGGTAGTGCTTAGTATAAATTGGTTCCCCAAAACGTGTGTTACGCCGCTATTGTTCATATTAGGGGATGAATTGCAATTCTTTTATAATGGTAGGGTCTGTGTTGATTTACTTTCAAAAGGGAGAAGGGAGGGGAGGGTAATTGTGTAAATCGTGGATAAGGCTTGTCTTACCGTAACTTGATCATTTTTAATCGACTTAAAAAAGGAAGAGGTTCTCAAGTCTTCTGTATTTATTTTGTATATACATTAATTTTATCTTTCTTACCTCAGAACGCCGTCGTTTATGACAGTTTGACATAAATTGAATTCAAATATGTATATTATATGTATACCTTCGATTGGATCAATTTTTTTTTCAAAAATCATTTCTGATGATAGAAATCATGAAGAATCTAAGGCACTCCTCAAATTAATATTGTAGCTAAATATGAAGCGATTAAGGCATATCTACCTAAAGATCAATTTATTTGCCTTCAGAGAAGTATAATTTAGTGACGTCGAACTGATGAATAAGACTACAGATGGTTATCGAATCTTCAATATTACAAAAATCACGGGTGACGACATGGAATGACGGCTAACATAATACACATATGGCTCGTGGAATCATCGGGACTCATCCAGGTTAATTTCCTGTGAGGCTTCCTTCTGGAAGAAAGAGTCCTTCTTTCTCCAGAAAATCGGCCAACCTCTGTCCTCTAGGGTTCCGTTGCCCATACCCAAATTGCCCCACTCTCAACTCATCATCGCTTCTCTTGCCTTACTTTGCATTAAAGTCCCCCATAACAACAGTGAAGTGAGTGTTGTTCGTATTTATGGCTCTGCTGATGTCCTCATACATAGACTCTTCATCTGGGTGTGACGAGGTCGGCGCATATGCCTGAATGACCTTCAGCGAATATCTTTTAGATATTCTGTGTTAGGTATGTGACCCTGCTCAACAGACTGTCGATGGTGTCATTGTTGTTAATGAGTGAATTGTGAACGAGAAACCTAACACCACCTTGGGACTTAAGGGATATCGTGTCCTCGCCCTCTCTAAGGACTTCTGATAATCTCAAAATGTCCCAGTGTAACCTACTCATTTCTTTTTCCAGCTCAACAATCGTATCGTCTGTCCACAAAGTGCGGATGTTGAGTGTCCCAACCCCAACGACGAACACACATCTATAGTGCTTTTAAAAAGTTGCCCTTACCTTCTTTAACTTCGTGACGTGAAAGAAAAACTGAACGTGATCAAACATTTCTATCTAAAACTCTTAAATAGACATATACATATATACCTAAGCCATACCATTAAATAAAATAAGATTTAGATACTCGCGAATCAGTTCTTGAAAAAAATAAAAGTAATTCCAGCCGTCCTCAACCCGCACCAAATATGCGTTGAATACTTTATTAGTTAACCGATCTATGAACAGTTATAATTAAATATTTTCTGATATTGATATTTTTGATTGACACTTTTTTTAAATTGAAGCTTGCAGGTAGAAATCAACTGCTATCGTCTCATACTGGGTAAACTATTTTTTTTTATATTTAATATTGTAATGCCGTGGGGTGTCGGCAGTAGAATGTTACCCCTCCTCTCCTACCCGTGGATGCAGTAAGAGCCTGCTAAGGGACACCTCCGGAAGATGGGCAGCAGCGTCTATCCGTGTATCAACATCCCATACTGCGATCACCAATCCGCCTGCCAAGCGTGGTGAGAATGGCAACTACCCCTCATGGAGATCCATGAGGGGCACCCCACGGATATTAGTATTGTTTGCTCGCTTTTAAACCCAGTTCTGATGATGAATCCACGTTAAATTGAGAGAAATACTTAAATGTATTAAGTATACATTATAGATGTGACATTTTAGATCTTAAAATTAAAGTCGATTTTCTGTTATAATATGAAATAAATATATTGATTATGATTATACTAAGTTAAGTAAGCTGTAACACATTTATTTAAGTAAGGAAATATTAAGTAAACCATAACTCTGTAAACATCTATCATTAAACATCTATAGTAACTATGATTTATGTTGCTTGTTGTGTTTTAAGTTTTCGGCTTGTAAAACTTAGGTTGATCGCTGGCATATGCCAAGACACGAATAGGGCCGGGATGACGTCAAAAATATGAGGTAATGATGGTTACGATGATTTATCGGCATCGCAAATCACTATTCTTGCACCCATAAAGTACGACGTTGCCATAAGTAATTTATACCGTTACAAATTCAGAATGGCACTCAGGGCGGGATTTTAATGACAGCTGTTACATCGCTCAAGCTCAAGTTTTTCGACTAGTGCTTTAATTTTTAAATCACCTTTGCATTATTTTTCAAAAATATATTTAATAAACTTGCCACTCAGTTTGATAAAACTTTGCCATCAAAGAACCAAACTTTGGAAGAGAATCTCGCCCATTATCCTTTGGACAATGGTCTTACAAAGTCGAAATCTTACAAACAAGTTTGTGGTTGGCACTTTGCTACGTTTGGGTGTACGTTGTAAAAGAATTTCTATGAAATTTGTTACTTATTCCTCACATTTCTGTTTTTAACTGGAACGTAACTCGTTGCTGGAACCATACCTAAATTTTATAAGCTATTTTATTTCATAATGTAACCCACTCCGAGGTAAAGAAATAAAATAATTTATTAATTGAATTAAACCGTAGGGTGCCGGCAGTAGAATGTTACCCCTCCTCTCATGCCCGTGGATGCAGTAATAGCCTGCTAAGGGTTACCTCTGGAAGATGGGCAGCAGCAGAAATTATTTTTTATATTAATAGTTCTTAGAATATTATTCTAAGAACTATTAAAGTTTCGTTGAATAAAGAGCTTTTAGAAATTAAGCTTTGTGGCATTAAAAAAAATCATAGTTCAGAAATGATCAGTGACGATGATGATGAACTACTTTAGTAAAAACAGCAGCCGCATTTGGACGAAAAAAAATCTGTTATGTACTATTTGACATACAAGCACATGCAAGCCGCAGTTGGCCATGACACTTCGGTTTGGTTGTTGCGAGAGTATTTCCAACGAACCAGTATTTTTTAAATCTTTACCAGGGGGTGCCGGCAGTAGAATATTACCCCACCTTTCATGCCGGTGGATGCAGTAAGTGCCTTCTAAAGGATACGATTGAGCAGCAAAGTCTTTCCGTCTTTCAACATCCTGTATTGCGCTCGCCAACCCGCCTGCCAAGCGTGGTGAGTATAGCAACAACCCCTCATGGGAACATGGTGATCCGTGAGGGAAGCCTATGTCCAGCGGTGGACATCCTACGACTGAGATGATAATGTTGATGTTTTGATTAAAACAGAGGTGAGGCAATATTTTTAAATAGGTAACTCGTCTACGACTTGTCAGTACACCAGCGTTGCATCTTTTGGCCTAGGTGCAACTATTTCTGAGACAGAATCTTTAGCAACAATACGATTTGGAAATCTGTATCTAAATTACCTAATATTATGTTTTATGTTTATGTTTCTTTTGTTATTATGTTTAGTTTTAAGGTGTGCAATAAAGTATTTTCTATCTATCTATCTATTATAGAGGTTAAGTCTGTGAGTTTATGAGGTTGTAAGGAGTAATCTCTGGATCTACTGAACCGATTTTGAAAATTATTTTACTAATGGAAAGCCACATTATTCATGAGCGTCATAGGATAAAAATTAACACAAAAAATGAAATAAAAAACTTATTAGTGGTAGTCATAATTGTTACCGCCGTACAAAATGGTCACGGGTCAGCTAGTTGCAATATATAGATACATATTATTTACACTTAATAAGTTATTTAATTATGTTTAAAGTGTGGTGTCTCAATATACGCATATTAATTGACTTATCGCTCGCCAAGCGACACGATTGGTTTTGAATTAAATGTCTTGGTTTGCCGGCAATAAAACACCAGCGCGATCGTGACCGTGAGAAGTTCACCTGGGGAGGACATTTCGGGCGTTAGCCTCTTACCGCGGTGTCTTTTTCCGCCCTTAGTCAAAACTAAGCGGTCACTGGGGTGGCCCATCTGGGCCGTGTGTCTGTGCCCGTGTGGTGTCGTGCTCGGGATCGGTGTCCGTGTGGTTGCTTGGGTTGTCGTTTTCAGTCTGTATGTAGCAGCTCCCTGGCGTATGGTTTCGTGTTCGGTAGTCGGTCGTACTTAGGCCCTAGATCGGCTCGGATCGTTGGTTATTTTGTATATAGACATATACATTATTTTATCTATATCACACATATACAACAATGACACAGTGTAACAACAATTTATATAGCATGAAAATGAATCTATAAGTTTTATACACTTTGTCCGATCACTGATGTCAGTAGCCTGTATGGGTTATAAACAATTATTTCTCAAATATTTCGCCGTGTTGGCCCAGTGGTATGTAGGTATATGTATACCAGAGAGTTGTATTAGATAGAGGAACTGACAGCTCGTTATTGTGTAACAAAATTAAATTTTTCTATCGTCATAAGCTGTCGTTCATGTTTCAATTCTGGGGAAAACACAGTTCATCAAACAGAAACATCCTTTTCTCGAAGCAACTCTCGACAATTTCGACCCCTGTTCTTTCTGGAAGCTTTATGATTTTCGGTGACTATTATGAGGGGACCTTTCATGTTTTTTTAAGTCATAGTTGTAATGTCGTATAAGTACTAAAGGAGTAAGCATTGGTGAAATGTTCAAGTATTCTTTCCTCCGTCGACCGAGACACGTTCTCGGCTTGCCCGTTGACGAGCTCACTGCCGCTAACCCGGAGGTGACGTCAACCCATCCTACATAAGCTGCTAGGCACACATTCAATAACCGGTCTCGCCGGCGAGGCCGAAGAATACACTCTTCCGTCTTAAGGTGCAGTTTTGCACCTGGACGTTAACCATCATTACATAAAAAAATCTGGCAACAGTCCAAGTCGTGGTTCGAATCTAAGTGGTGCCCTTGAGCTTGTTGCCCCAACCTTACTTTTGCGGTTGGGCGCCCTCTGCGCTCGCAATAGTTCGGTAACGATGTCATGGCCATCTGCGCTCAACAACACATATTGTCATTTCTAAAAAAAAATGTTTAAATGTTAATGGCAAATCAGAAACTATTTTTGCTATTTCATATAGTAAACATGTAAAGCCAAGTCGCGGCGGAAACGAGTATACAAATAAAACCTAGTGTTCAAAAGTACTCTTCAGCATTGTGATAAAATACGACAAGGGTGTAGACCCCGAAAAGGGTGTAGGCAAACCCCACTTCAATGTGTGACCTCCGTCAAGTGTTTATTGGCGAGTGATGATGCGACCTTGGCAAACTAAGTGATCCGCTAAAGGGACAGTGAAGTCGGTCTCTTTCACTTGTCTGCTTAACCTATCTCCAAGTTTTTTACGATAAATAAAACCAGTGGAGTCAAGTGATGGACAAGTCGGATGAAGCCCTTACTTTCGCTTCGACTATTCAGTAAAATGAAGTGCAATTTAAATTGTTTGTGTGCAATTTTATCGAAGTTGTATAAAAATCTCACTTTCGGTTTGCCGATGATATTGTGGAGGTCATGGCAAAGTCGAAGGAAGAATTTAGCACGATGCTCGTAGGCCTCAATCGAGTCTCCCATCGAGTAGGACTTAAGATAAACGTGGAACTTGTAGATTATGTCGAATGTCCATGTTGTGCCTACCGCAGTTATGGCTCGGCTCCTAAAGTCGTCGACATGTATGTTTGCCTATTACAAACAGTTCAATTAGGTAGGTCCAACTTCGAAAAAATGGTCAAATCCAACTCGGATGGGCAGCGTTTGGGAATCTTCGCAACGTCTTTTCGTCAACAATACCTAAGTGCCTTAAGATGAAAGTCTTCAATCAGAGTGTGTTACCAGTGATGACACATATGTCATAGTGCTGAAGGACTACTCTTCGATTCTATGGATCCTTATATAGTCCTTCAGCACTGGCCTTATGAATAAGTTCAGAGTCACTCAACGAGCTATGGAAGAGGGCTGTGTTCGGGGTTTTTAGAAATGAGGAGATACCTAGAAAACCTTGGGTTACCGGAACGGATGGATCGCCAGACGGATTAACAACTTGAAGTGGCGATGGGCAGGCCATGTAGCTCTCAAAACAGAAGGCCAGTGGGGCCGACGACTTCTCAAGTAGTGGCCACGGTCCGGCAAGCGTAGCGTAGGATGTCCACCAACAAGATGGTCAGAGGACCTGGTGAAGATACTAGCAGGTCGGCGGTGGATGTGGGTCACTACCAACCGCGTTACATGGAAATCCACGATGGAGGCCTACGTAAACTAAAAGTAAAGTATTCATGATGTATGGGACTTTGCAAAGGGTACATTAATGTTTTAGGCTACTTAAGTCATCCTCCCAGCTTAGTCTGCTATTAGTTAAAAGAGAGAGCAGGTCAATTCTAGATTTCTCACGTGCCTTTGACACCGTCAATACTACATTGTTACTATCCAAACTATTTTATTATGGTTTTGATAGTACCGCTATAAAATGGTTTGCTAGCTATCTGAGCGATCGTTCTCAATTAGTCCAAGTTAAAAAACAGGACGGTACAATTAATCAATCAAATATTAAGTCAGTATCACGTGGTGTTCCGCAAGGATCAATCCTTGGCCCTATTCTTTTTATTCTATACTCGGCCGACATTGTAAACAATATTCAAAACAGTAAATTTCATTTATACGCCGATGATCTACAGTTAAACACCTCTTTTCAACCTAAAAACATGAATGTAGCTCTTGATGGACTTAATAGTGACCTAAATAGATTAGTTAGTTTGTGCAACTGTAATGGCTTATCTCTTAACCCCGGTAAAACTAAATTTCTTATACTCGGGTCTAGAAAACAGACATCTGAAATTTTATCTTATAACCCTAAAATATATATAAAAGGTGTTCTTATTGACAAAGTGCCCGAGGCTCGTAATCTTGGCCTACTCATAGATGCAGGTTTGCACTTTGAAAACTACGTTCTCCAAACAGTTCGTAATTGCTTTTACAGGCTATCCGTTTTATATCAGGTTCGACAATATCTAAATAGTGACATCCGCATATCATTATGTGACTCTTTAATTCTGTCCAAGCTGAATTATGTTGATATTGTTTTTGGCGAATGTTTGTTGGGCCGCTCTAAAAGACTAATTCAGCGTTTACAGAATTCTTGCATCAGATATTGTTTACCTATACCACGTCGAGCTCATATTTCACCGTATATAAATAGTCACGGACTTTTAAACATGTCATTACGTCGATCTTTACATTTTGCTTCGCTTCTGTTTGGTATTATAAAAAGCCGAAAACCAATATACTTATATGAAAAACTTACTTTTTCTAGTCGGAACATCCGTTCAGCTACACGTTTACTATGTCCATACCATAGAACGGCAGCATTTCGTGGAAGCTTTCGCTGCCACGAAATGCTGGAACAACCTACCACCTCCGATTAGAAATTCTATTAGTTTATACTCTTTTAAGTTAGGTATCCTATAAAAAATACTTATTAAATCTTCAAATATCTAAGTGTCTGGTATGATAGTTCTTCGATGTTAACGTTTCTTATTATATTATATTCTTTAATCTTTAATATTATTTATTAAATTAACTAGGCACTATACTTAAAACACTGTTGTTCTTGTCAATATTTCAAAGATTTTTGTTATTATTTGTTTTTCGGATTATTGTATTGTATTGAGGTTGTTGTAAGTTATTATTTAAACCCGTATTACTTTATTAATTTTTATTATATTTGTTACACCGTGTGTGTGGTCTGTGCTTTGCATAGCGCTACGGCGCCACCGAAAACCAGCGCTGCGACAGCATTCGTGTTGTTACAGCAAATGCTGAGTGGCGACCGATTTGTGTCTTATTTTAATGTTTTTTTTTTATTGATTATAATTATGTGTACATTGTTAAAATAAGGTGCAAATAAATATTTTCTATTTCTATTTCTATAATTCGTCAAAAGCTGACTAAGCCGCGGATTGTTCACGATGTTTTCCTTCACCGTTAAAGCATGTATTAATACATTTTTTCAGAAAGTAAAATCTCATGGAGATCCATCAGGGAGGCCTGTGTTCAGCAGTGGACGTTTTACGCCTGAGATGATGATGACAGATAAGTACGGTGATTGGTCGATGACGGCTTAGCGCGGTCAGATTACAATCTAACTAGTTGAATTATAAACTAACGGATCTTAAGATTTGAGCGTGCCAGAGACAGTGTTAGACGCTTTGATAAACATCAGTTTCTTATTTAAATAATACACGCTTCGCTTGCAGCAGGGTGGATAAAATTACTTTGTGTATTTGCTTATATATTCAAAACTGAACATCGATTTTCATTTCTTATTCAAAGCAGATAATAACTATGTCCATGTTCTATGAATAACTAAACACGAATGTTGAAAAGAAACAATAAGCAAACTCGGACGGTTTCTACAAGCTCTTACAACTCGGAATGTTTGTATGTTGTTTTGAGTCAAATCTTGCAAGCTGAACAGGGTTACATCCATTTTTTTAAAATGCCTTGATTAGATTTTATGGTGTTAATTAACTACTAAAAATCACCACATTTTTATGCAATCGAAATTTTTAATCATGTATTGGAATAAAATATTGCTCAAAAATTTCTACTACTACTAGGTATGGTGGTATGCCCGTGAATGCAGTAAGAGCCTGCTAAGAGATACTTCCGGAAGATGAGCAGCAGCGTCTGTCTGTGTATCAGCATCCCGTACTGCGCTCGCCAACCCGGCTGCCAAGCGTGGTGATTATGGCAACTACACCTTATGTAGATCTATGAGGGAGGCCTGTGTTCAGTAGTGGATGTTTTACGTCTGAAATGATGATGGGGTATGGTGGTAGTACTTCAGGTATGGTCTACTAATAAGATACGAAAGTCGCGAGTTCGATTCCGGAATAAATTCAGTGAAATTACGAACTCTATTACTTCAGAAGCTTGTAATACGTAAAATATTTATTTCAAAGCTAAAGGAATAAACGTCTCCTTTGAAAGGTACTTAAATAGTTTCTTTTAAAGTTTCTTTTATATCCGTAAAATAGAAGACTAGTTATAAGAATATTGAATTGAATTGTATTTTTTCCTTAATATTTAATAACAAGAAGTGTAATTCTCTTTGTACATGGCAGCATTATTTAAAATAGAAATACTCATATTCATTATGCGAAAACATCTCTCCGTAAAAGGGAAAATGTGAAATTATGACAAAATAACATTATCAATTATTGGTATCAAAATAATAAAATAGCATAGAGTTTTCGCCTTTGAGCAATTCTCTCTTATTCATATTATTTAGCTACAATAAAACTGACAAAATAAGAGAAAGAAGCTTCTAAAATAATTACGTTAACATAACTGACTTTTACTGACTTTTACTCGGACGAACTTACCTAAACTCACATAGTAAATATAATTCTATCTGTCCGTCCATTTTTGATTAAAGATCATTTGGCGCATTAACGTTCCAAAGTACTAACTTTGGTTGGGACTATTGGTGCTTTATGAATTGTTGGTCTGTATTATTGAAAATAAAATAGTATTTATAAAGCTTTTTTATTTTCACAATAGCGTTGACAAGATACAATAGGTAACTTTATTGGATTAACGGGTATTTATTACCAGATGTTTCGACTTAGTCTGCCCGGGACCACGATAGGTATGTATATCCTCTATCTAAAAACTTTAGTCAGTTCCTGCTTTGTCAATCTTAGCTCCTTACTGGTGATTCTGTTTTTGCACTTACTAGCTAAGGCTAATTAAATTGACTTAAAATGTACTAAAATGATGTAAAGCCACTAACCCAACAGGGTTAGTGACGTTCTAAAATAAAAACGGAACAAATATACCCAATGTTACGCTGACAACTCTAAATTTAGAAACGTCATAATTTAATTATAATAAACTTTAGAAAATGCAAAAACTGAATAGACACCACTGTCCTACTGTTAGCACGTTACATTGTCTTCAACCCAGCCTGCGTGACATTTAAAACTTTATGTGGGACTAATCTAGTCTCACGCGCCGAGAGACCTCTGTCTCCGCTCGACCAGGGCCGCTGCATGGATAATGACCACATTTAGAATTAAAATTTCACACACATACCAACAACAACCAACAAACCAAGACCTCCCTAAATTTACCGCCGTTCTTCTCCGCAAACGGCTACAAAGGTCATACAAGCCTGGACGTTTTACAATTTTAACGGGCCAAGGGTCAACTTTACTTATTGTTCTCGCGGGCGAATTAACGGCTGTGTAATCTTTTAGGGAAATTCTATCAGCTACACAATAAAGTATTTTAACGTACTCGAGGACCAGGGGCGCCGGGGGTTCAAGCTTAGCTTCAAAATTGTCTCAGGAACTAGTTTTTGACAGATATTTCTTACAACCTCTGTCAGAAATAAGTCAGTGATCGACTTTTTTTATTAACTCTCGACACAAAAAGATGCGTGTTAAAAGTTTGGCCGCTAAGTGTGTTTGTTTATCTCTCTCTGAGGCACCATAGCTCTTAAACGAAATAACTGATTTTAATGCAGTTTTTTTTATTCAAAAGCAGGTTTTCTAGCTGTGAGCTTAAAACATGTTTAGTGGGGATGAATAACCGAATGCTTCAAAATTACCCAACTTTGCTGTCAAATGAAAGGAATTGGCGTTTAGAATCAAATCTGAAAGTAACATCATATTTCAGTTGAGCCGTTTATAAGAAAAGGGGGAAAGTGCTATTTTGCTTATACTCAGAGAAAGGAGTTACATAAAAGCTATTGCAACAGCAGACTTGAATCCCTGATGGTTTTAAATATCGAAACTATCTGTTGCTGTAGACTGCTGTTATTAGAATGTTGCCCCTCCTGTTTTACCCGTGGATGCAGAACGAATCTGCTAAGGGATACCTCCGAAAGAAGGGCAGCAACGTTTGTCCTTGTACCAACGTGTACCAAGCGTGGTAGGTATGGCAACAACCCATAATAAGTATTTGGAGATACATTAGGAGACCTATGTCTAGCAGTGGACGTCCTACGGCTGAAATGTTGATGATGATGATTCCGCAGAGAAAATAAAGAATAGTGAGATATAACGAATTATAGTAATGCTACATGTGCATAAACGGAGCATCCTATAGTTATGCGCAAACGCATTGTACGCACACAGCCATGCGATAGGTTCACTGCGTTCGCGGGTTACCTGTGTGTGTGCAAAGGTGTATGCGCCGCCCTATCTTTTAACATAGACTAATTGTTTATAGTTAGTCTATGCTTTTAGCTAACTTCACGGCAATAAGCGAGCCATGACCGTATTGTCTCTTTGTGCAAGTGCGAACTATTTCAAAGTTATTTATGATTAGCGTAATTATTAATTTATGTGTTCCTTCCTACTTGAATTGTAATTTATGAGAACCTAGTGTCCGTATAAACCTAATAAGGTATTAAGGATGCTACTAACCAAATTATAATGTAAACTCTTTGTTAAATAAATAAATCTAAATCTAAACATATCCGTCTTTAGAAACCAAAGTGATCCTTATCAGAGTAATTTAAGTTCTTCCAACATAATCGTTGCCAATTTTGTATTTTGCGCCACACGAGGAGCGTAATAGAAAAAGGCAGATACGTCAGGATGAAATAAAATTTATTACGTTCTGTAAGCCCTCGGGAAACTATTAGTTTGATTTTCACAAAAATAAATTGAGCTCGATATCTGGCGGGTGCTGGATACCCGGGAAAAGTCAGCGTTTTTCTTGGCTTCGGATAATTCTATAGCCTACTGATGTGTTTTTTGTAAGGAAAATCTTGATAACCTTTTTCTTTTGATACATTTCCGTGCTATTGTTATCAAGTTGCCGTGGGGTGCCGGCAGTGAAATGGTGCCGCTGCTCTCTTACACTCTAGTGGATGCAGTAATAATCTGGCAAGTGATTCTTTCGATAGATGGGTCTATCCATGTATCAACATCCCATACTCGCCAAACCGCCTGCCAAGAGAGGCAAGTATCGCAAAATCCTCCACGGATACCACCGAAAGATAGGCAGCACCATCTTTCCGTGTATCAACATCCCGCACTGCGCTCGCCAACCCACCTGCCAAGCGAGGTAATTATGGCAAAATCCTCCAGAGATACCTCCGGAAGATGGGCAGCACCATCTTTCCGTGTATCAATAACCCGCACTGCGCTCGCCAACCCGCCTGCCAAGCGAGGTGTGTATGGCAAAATCCTCCAGGGATACCTCCGGAAGATAGGCAGCACCGTCCTTTCGTGTATCAACATCCCACACTGCGCTCGCCAACACGCCTGCCAAGCGAGATAAGTATAGCAAAATCCTCCAGGGATACCTCCGGAAGATAGGCAGCACCATCTTTCCGTGTATCAACATCGAGCACTGCGCTCGCCAACGCGCCTGCCAAGCGAGGTAAGTATAGCAAAACCCTCCAGGGATACCTCCGGAAGATGGGCAGCACCGTCCTTTCGTGTATCAACATCCCGCACTGCGCTCGCCAACGCGCCTGCCAAGCGAGGTAAGTATAGCAAAACCCTCCAGGGATACCTCCGGAAGATAGGCAGCACCGTTTTTCCGTGTATCAACATCCCGCACGGCGCTCGCCAACGCGCCTGCCAAGCGAGGTAATTATGTCAAAACCCTCCAGGGATACCTCCGGAAGATGGGCAGCACCATCTTTTCGTGTATCAACATCCCGCACGGCGCTCGCCAACGCGCCTGCCAAGCGAGGTAATTATGTCAAAACCCTCCAGGGATACCTCCGGAAGATGGGCAGCACCATCTTTCCGTGTATCAACATCCCGCACGGCGCTCGCCAACGCGCCTGCCAAGCGAGGTAATTATGTCAAAACCCTCCAGGGATACCTCCGGAAGATGGGCAGCACCATCTTTTCGTGTATCAACATCCCGCACGGCGCTCGCCAAACCGTCTGCCAAGCGAGGTAAGTATAGCAAAATCCTCCAGGGATACCTCCGGAAGATAGGCAGCACCTTATTTCCGTGTATCAACATCCCGCATTGCGCTCGCCAAACCGCTTGCCAAGCGAGGTGAGTATGGCAAATTCCTCCAGGAATACCTCCGGAAGATGGGCAGCACCGTTTTTCCGTGTATCAACATCCCGCACGGCGCTCGCCAAACCGCCTGCCAAGCGAGGTAATTATGTCAAAACCCTCCAGGGATACCTCCGGAAGATGGGCAGCACCATCTTTTCGTGTATCAACATCCCGCACGGCGCTCGCCAAACCGTCTGCCAAGCGAGGTAAGTATAGCAAAATCCTCCAGGGATACCTCCGGAAGATAGGCAGCACCTTATTTCCGTGTATCAACATCCCGCATTGCGCTCGCCAAACCGCTTGCCAAGCGAGGTGAGTATGGCAAATTCCTCCAGGAATACCTCCGGAAGATGGGCAGCACCGTCTTTCCGTGTATTAACATCCTGTACTGCGCTCGCCAAACTGCCTGCCAAGCGAGGTGTGTATGGAAAAATCCTCCAGGGATACCTCCGGAAGATGGGCAGCACCGTCTTTCCGTGTATCAACATCCCGTACTGCGCTCGCCAACCCACATGTCAAGCGAGATGAGTGTGGCAACTACCCTTTATGGAGTTTTATGTAGGCCATGGAGGCCTGTATTCATTAGCAGACGTTTTACGGCTGAAATGATGACACAGCGCTTAGTGTAACATGAACACGAGTCGCTGAAATCCCAACTTTTTAAATTTTTATATTTATAATTATATTACAACAAGCTACTATAACAAGCTTGGCTGGCACAACACTGCGTTTACTGTGTGTGTAGGTTTATGGTAATGCCACTCGCTTATCGTTCCAACCAGACCACATAAAAAGCTTAATGAACACCGGCGGGAATACATTTTAAACAAACGGCACTGTAATTTATTTATACAAATACTTTGCAACAAAAGATTATCCCGATACGAAGCGGGCTACGTAATGCAACAAAATAATACCCATTTCGTAACGGGTTACGAAAGCCAGTTACGTAATGGGACGAAGGGGAATTATCGAGACGAAAGAACAGGTCAATACGTCTGAAGCTGACGAAGCCACAAGTTTTCTCGCGATGTTTTACTTCACTGTTTAAGTACATATTTTAAATGTGAATATATTTTTTCAATAAAGAAAAATGCGTTGGTTCGCAGCCAGCATCGAACCTACGACATTCGGACCATAAGTCACAAGTACATAAGCCTCTGCCAACATGGCTAACTATACTGTAATACACAATGTACAAGACGTGTTGGCCGAGTGGTATGTACCCCGACTTTCAAAACCGAGGTCGTTGGTATGAACCAACCGACAAGTACCCCTTAAAACAAACTAATAAGGGTTCCTTGTTATACTACGGAACCCTAATAAAAACAGCTAAGTGCGAGTCTTACTCGCGCACAAAGGGTTCCATACCATTGTTCAATCAAAAGCACGTTGGTTGGAGCACCCCTTAAATATTTATTTTATGCTGTTTTTAGTAGGTATATGTTGTTATAGCGGCAACAGAAATACATCATCTGTGATCAACTGTCTAGTTACCACGGTTCATGAGATACAGCCTGGTGACAGACAAACAGACGGACGGACAGGCGGACAGCGGAGTCTTAGGGTCCCGTTTTTACCCTTTGGGTACCGAACCCCAAAAATTATAATTGTTGAAGTAATTTATCATTATTAACTTGAAAATGTAAAAATTACAATTGAAAAAGAAATAATCCTGACATGGCAGTTTTCTTTAATTTATTTGTGACATTACATTCACTTATTCATTTCCTTTCTTTTCATACTTTAATTTTGTTTCATGGAAAATTAAATTCTTTGATAACTATGTATGTATTCTAATAACACAATGACAGTGCGCATTCAGCAGCTTTATTTTATTGTACTTTACTGAGCTAATTAAACTTTTATTATTTTAATATAATTGTTTGTTGACAATGGCCATGTACGGCCAGCTATAGATCTTAGAATTAGGATTTTGTTTATTTTTACCATTTATTTTTTATTTTATTTAGAATTTTACTATTAAGTTATTAAGAAGTGACATTTATTTTAGATTTTGTGACATAGCCACTTCTACTAAGATATCCCTTGCAAATTCGCTCATTCTACCCATAATTGATTACGCAGATGTTGCTTTTCTCGATCTCAACTCCAAACCTCTTAAACAAACCTGATCGCCTACTGAAAACTTTTATCCGTTTTATTTTCTGTTTGCGTAAATATGACCATGTCAGTAAAAACCGTGCCCAATTTAAATGGCTTCCCATTGGACAACGCAGAAATCTCAGAATCCTATGTTTACTCTTTTCTGTTCTCAAAGACCCTTTCACTCCCGACTACCTCAAGACACGGTTCCGTTTTCGCACTGACACTCACAACAAACAGCTAAGATCTTCCGAAAACTTACTACTGGACATTCCAGAGCATAGTACTTCTTTTCAATGGAGGCTGTTCGACTTTGGAATGATTTACCCCTCGACATCAAAAAGGTACAATTAAAGGACTGTTTCAAGCAACTTACCCGCAAGCATTTTCTTGATAAATATACCCGTTCATCATCATCTCCCCTTGCTTGACCCTCGGCTGTTCTATTGTGAAGTGTAATTTGATTAAATGTAATTTTGTTTGTTTAGTTTTTAAGTAAGTACCATTATAGCACGCCAACCACACTATAAACTACAGGTTTGGTTGGTAGAGAATGCTTTAGCATTAAGCCCACCTTTTGTAATTGTGCAATAAAGTAATAAACAAATAAAAAAAAATATAGCCAAGTGTACTATATGTTCCTATGGTGAAATAAATGAGTATGAGTATGAGTAATAATAACTGATGAAGAAGACCGAAGGTGGGCATCGAAACTCGTGAATGTTAAAAATTCACAGGTTGTAATAACGAAATAATTATATGATGAATAGCTAGACATTTATGTTCGGCTATAACCGAAAGCCCATCTGATTTATTTATTTTATTTATTATTTATTTTATTTAACCAGAACGGTCGCTAATTACCACTTACACTAATTAATTATTCAAACTTTATCCACTAATAATAAAATAAAATTAACAAATTACAGTTCATTAGAAAATAATAGTGAAAATAATAATGTTTTTTTGTTTCACTTTATAATGTTTGCTTGTTTTTACAGCTGATGCATATTTTAAAGCTTATGACGGGGGCAGGGTTATTACGTATCCCGCGACAGGTCCTGCAACAGGCGACCGTTGCTGTCAAACGTCAATTTTGTGTAAATTAGAGAACAGCAAAAGAAATTGACATTTGACAACAACTATTGCCTGTTTTAAAACCTGTCGCGAGATACGTAATCACCCTGCGGAAGTGGTTTAATAGGCGGCTGAGACGCAGGAGGCTACCGATACCGGGGGTTCGATACCGAAGTCGAAGACAAAATGTTTGCTTTATATTTTTATGCTATATTTGGTATTTATTATGTACTTTGGATATGTATTTACACAGAAAAAAATATATCTCAGTATTTTATCAACCATGGCACCCATAACACAAGCTATGTAATTTGACAATTTGACATTTAAAATTGATTTAATTGCACTTGTCTATTTATTTGTTATATGTACATATATGCCTAATTGCTTACAGCTTATTATATAACATGAATATGGCAACATGTATAGTTAATAATAATTATTTTCCGTCTTTACATTTTTGTTTCATCATTTCAGCCATAAAACGTCCACTGATGAACACAGGCCTCCCTCATGGATCTCCATGAGGGGTAGTTGCCATACTCACCACGCTTGGCAGGCGGGTTGGTGAGCGCAGTATGGGATGTTGATACACGGATAGACGCTGCTGCCCATCTTCCGGAGGTATCCCTTAGCAGGCTCTTACTGCATGCATGTGCATGAGAGGAGGGGTATCATTCTACTGCCGGCACCCCACGGCGGGTCTAAAAGTTTTTATGGCGGGCCATTTTTGTTTAATATAATTATATTATAACTTGTAAAATATGATACTCGTATACTTACATGAAATTGGTGACATGTAACTCTGGTTATTAATAAATGAACTATAGACTATGAACTATGCTTACTTTGGGGCTAGATCGTGCTGTGTGTCATGTCCAGCATTATTTAATGTTTTTACTACCTATCAGAATGATTCTGATTTTAATTGAGAATTACTGAAGTGATACTCCATGTTTTTTGTAAGCTTGGTTCTATTCAAATACTAATTTCGCACTAAAACATTTTAAATGAGATGATAAAGTCGGTTCTATTGTGTATATCCTAAAACCACATCCCCCAGTCTACTATTAAATGAAAATAACTGTACCTACGGCGAATAAAAATACATTCAGTCGATTTTACCATATAACCAGTTTTTATTTTAGCATGAAAAACTAATAGAAACGAATCGCCTCCAATTAGTTTATTGTTTGCTATTTTTACTGATGATGCATGGAAACAAAACTTTATTGTCATGCTTCCGGTCAAGAACATAGTTTTGGATTATAGAAGCTAAACTTCCTATACTGGGTGTATTATAATATGTGTACTAAACCGAAAATGGGTGACTCTGATTACCCCAAGCAGCAACTTTAGTTTAACGACTTTACAGAATTCAGTGATTTTCATTCAAAGACCACAAATGTTTCAACTTTAACAGCAACAGCTGATTATACGACAGTGACAAGCGAAACGGAAGCTGGTTCTCGACAGGGTCAATGACCTGCTCGAAGAAATGCCGTAAAGGTACAAATAAAAATACCTAAAACTTTCAAAATGTAAAAAAACAAAGCTCACTTTTAAACTATCAACCAAGTATCAACAAAGTACATATGTAAATAAATAAATAATGCTGGACAATTCACACAGCATCACCTAGCCCCAAGCTAAGGAGAGCTTGTGTTATGGGTACTAGATGACTGATATACTTAATACATTATACTACATAGATAGATATTTGTTATTATATATAGAAAAACATCCAGAACACCCTGAACAAATATCTGCAGATCGAGAGTCGGGGTTCGAACCCGCAACCTCTTGCGGACCTTCGCCTGCTGCGCCACAGAGGTCGTCATATAATATTAATAATAAAAAGAAAATTAAATAAAAATTAGGAACGTTAAAATACGAAAAAGTATTTATGGGCTTGAAACCCCCCAAATTTGGATTAGTAGGTACACACGTTATTAAGAAACCGTGAATAGGAAGCTATGATTGCCCAATTAATACCTCCTGTATTAATTAACACATACATGTTGTTTTGTTAGCAGGTGTAATGGACTTACTGCCTACCAATAACTTGTAATTAGTTTGCATTAGTGTTTTATTCGGTCGTTTGTAAATAAAGCTCGATATGAAAGGAAATGCTTAATAAATTAGGCCAGGTGCGTGTCGGGCTACGCGCGATGTAGGGTTCCGTAGTTAACTGTAGATCTGTTGATAGAAGTTAGTGTATGTTTTTCTAAGTTTACCTAAACTTGAGAGCCGGGTGGTGCCGGCAGTAGAATGTTATCCCTCCTCTCATGCCCGTGGATGCAGTAAGAGCCTGCTAAGGGATACTTTCGGAAGATGGGCAGCAGCGTCTTTCCGTGTACCAACATCCCGTACTGCGCTCGCCAACCCGTCTGCCAAGCGTGGTGAGTATGGCAATTACCCCTCATGGAGATCCATGAGGGAGGCCTGTGTTCAGTAGTGGACGTTTTACGGCTGGAATGATGATGATCTAAACATATTAACAGATATAAAGTTCGTCTTCGATTTTAAAACATATTGATAAACCGTATTACTTATTTCAGCGACAATTTCTCCGACACTTAAACAACTTAACCTTTAAGCCAAAGACAGACTGACATAGAAAGCGAACCTATAAGTTTTATAGGGTTCCTTGTTTTACGTACGTAACTTTTAAACTCATCAAAACATTGAATGACTCTCTGTATACAGCTTTGTTGACGGCAAACCGTGTGTCTACCATGAGTTGTCACTGTTAGATCGCGTGCCGTTACTACAGTAGTAATAATACGTTACTATGACATCTGTCAGTTTTGTAACTCATGATACCAAATTCTAAGCAAATGAAGCCTTAACTACAGTCGCGTAGTATAAGTTCACTGCGTATGAAAATATGTATTAATACGTCAAATGTACAAGTTTTCATACATTTTTTTTAATTGCAGTCGC
The DNA here is from genome assembly GCA_963082625.1 of Pasiphila rectangulata. Classification (NCBI taxonomy): domain Eukaryota; kingdom Metazoa; phylum Arthropoda; class Insecta; order Lepidoptera; family Geometridae; genus Pasiphila; species Pasiphila rectangulata. The sequence goes on from OY720244.1 coordinate 15,459,412, forward strand.
TAGCGTTTATAGATTGTGAAAACTCATGGTAGACCTACAGTACGAATGCCATGTTTTGTGAGACGGCCTTCGTATAGCGTTACGTTAAAATAGCTGATTTACAGTAAGGGGCCTGATGGTTTAATTATACGAGCCGCCGAGCTGGATCATGGCAAGTGTTTTCTCCTTGTTTCGCATTAATTGTTAATCCGTCATGTACATTAACAAAGTCTGTTATTGGGCATGAGTTTTTTTTTCTTTTTTAACATAATCCAAAAATAACTGTGATACATAATCATCGAAATGTCGCATGAAGTCACACTCTAGTACGCGCTCACGAGCCTCGGTACAGAATTATGACACGAGCCTCCACTCCTAAGCTTCAACTCGCTTTATCTAAGTATTGTTTCTAATTTTTTTTAATCAGATCGTTGGATCCCATTGCTTGACAAAGGCCTCCCTTCCCTCTTTCCACACTTTCCTGTCTAAGGCGTTAGCCAACCAGTCAGCACAGGAAACGTCAAGTGCATCCCGCCATCTGCGCCTGGGCCGGCCGCGCTGCCGCTTTACTGTATGTGGGACCCACTCAGTGGTTATCTTTGCCCACATTTTGTCCGTCATGCGGAGAGTCCAGCCCAGTCCCACTTCAGCTTTGCTGATTGGTGAATAACATCGACGATCTTTGTCTTGGAGCGCAGTTGGTGTTTCTAATGCGGTCTGTTAATTTAACACCTAACATCGCTCCAACGCTTTTTGGCAGACTCCGAGCTTTGACCGCTGATTTGAAAAAGTAAAAAAATCCTGTCTATTATTTTCGTTTTATAAGAATAAGAAATGTTTATTTTGTGTCACAAAATATAAAACAATAACACACACAATAACAAAATTAGAAATACTGACAACAAAAATGGTCGCCACTCAGCTATTGTTACGGTAAGGCTGTGAGCCGTTACTGTAACGCTGGTCTTCTGTGACGCCAGCGTGCGCAAAGCAACATCTGAGACATACTAAGTATTATATTATAAGTATTATATTATCTAACTGCCGGACTAGTATTTTGTTTGTCATACCCAGTCAACATGCCTATTGGCATGTTTTGTTAAGCTACCTTCTTATAGCGTAACGTTATAATAGCTGATTTGCAATAAGGGCCCTGATGGTTTAATTATACGACCCGCCGAGCCGGATCTCTGTGAAGGTTTTATTTCTCCTTGTTTTGCATTAATTACGAAGCTCACGTGCAGCCCCTTTAGTCCTCCCATTCCGTGTACAAAAAGGTTTAGAATCTGCACAACCTGGGTTCTTCAAACAAATCACACATAATTTTCTAACAAGCTAAGAAGAGTTACTGTCGTTGGATTTTTTTTTCTGTTTTTAACCGACTTCAAAAAAGAGGATGTTCTATGTGCAACTGTACATTTTTTTATGTATGTTCACCGATTTCTCCGTCAATTGTGGACAGATTTTCAAAATTATTTTTTTATTCGAAAGAGTGCACTTGGAACCAAGTTAGGTTCTTATGGTGGAATCCAGAGAAATCGAGGGAAACCCTCAAATTTCAAAGGCACGTATATTTATTTTTCATTATTTGAAGTCTGTTTTAGCTTTTTGTAAAAAATATTATCACACGTACGTCACCGGATACAGCAAGACATAATTTTTTCTATGTTTAAATTACAAAGGTAATTTTTGAAAACTATCCTTAAAAATATTTGTGAAAACCTCAATAGGCCAGCAGCTATTGGTGTTTTTAAAAACGAGACGCTGTAACTAACGGAAGTAATTTTAATAAAAGAGTAAAGAATAATACGTTAATTATACTAATATAAGTAACCTTTGTACTTCACACATATTTTTTATTAACCTTTATTGCCCCACTGCTGGGCAAAGGTCTCCCCATTCTCTCTTCATGCATCACGATCGATTATTCGTATAAATAAATAATGCTGGAAGTTTCACATAGCACCGCATCCAGCATCAAAGAAGAACTTGAACAAAGAAGAGCTTGTGTTAGGAGTAAAGGATGGTTGATAGCGAATGCATATATTCTTTTTGAATACCTACATAAAATATCATACAAAGAAAGATACCCGAAACTATGTTACATTTCAGCAGATAAAGCAAACATTTTCTTCCTTGAAGGGGATCAAACCAATTGAGATTTCTTTCTTAATAAATTAACCCTGTAACGGAACAATTATATCAAATCAAAATCCCGATTTACACGACGCAGACGTTATAAAATAACTATATTCCTTCGCCGTAGTTCCATTTCTTACGTTATATTGTTCCATTAACGGAAGAAATGGGAAAATACAATATCAGAAAATGTACTAGCCTTTCCATTACAATCATTCAAAGGTCTTCAGTGTTAAATATGAAAATTCTAAACGAAAAGTAAAAATAAAGTTAATGTTTTATGGGGTTTCTGATGGTGTGTGTGGTGTAGTCCCTAGGTAGGTACCCCGGAGTGGTAAATAAGAAGACGGACTCACGGTTTTTCACGGCATAATATCCAACACACCAATTCCACATATATTTAGGTCCAGAAGGCAATTCAGAATTCGCACAAGCACCATATAGCACGTAGGCAAGTCTAGCACTGATGTAAGCAAAGTAAATACAGAAAGAATGCAGCGAGCGTCTATGTAAAAGCGCAGAGAAAAGAAGCGTGCGTCACGCATGGAAGCTAGTCTGTGACTGGTTTGACCTCTGCGCGAGCGCACCACGCGCCGGCCGTTGGCCGAGTACCTAAGGCCGCTATGTACCACACAGCACTAGTGATGTGCGTAGGTCGATGGATTACTTACGGAAACTTGCGGGAAGTACGGAACGAATCGACCAGCCGATATAAATATTGTGTGAAATGAGTGAGTATTAATAATGTATAAATAAACTAGAATGTTAAATGGTATATATATATAAAAGTTTACAGTTCTAAATAACATGTAGGGAAGTAGCCCACACCACCCCCCACCAGAGCCCGTCAAGGGCGATAAAAATCTGGAAATCTTACATGACGGCCAGAACGAGTCACCAGCTTTTGTGGAACTTCGGGTGAGGGTTCGTCAATTTGAACGGACAGTGTGAAGGCCGGCTTAAGCCGGTCTATGGACACTGTCATCTCTTTATTTTTCACAATTATCTTAAAAACTTTGTCTCCTCTAGCAAGCACCTTGTGTGGCCCGGAGTAAGCTGCAGTAAGAGAACCACGTGATGTGTCATCACGCAGGAAGACATGGTCACAGGTCTCGAGTTCTTTATAAATAAACACTCTGGGCTTACTATGGCGCGAAGTGGGTATAGGTCGCAACTTCTCGGCAAAATTTCTGAGCCTGGCGGAAAATTCAGAAACGTCCGTCGTGCCGGTATTTGTAGGCTCGAAGAACTCGCCGGGAAGTCTCAGTGGCTCGCCATACACGAGCTCCGCTGACGAAGCTTGCAAGTCGTCTTTAAAGGCGGCTCGTATACCCAACAATACCCATGGCAAGGATTCTGTCCATCGGTCGTTAGCGTGACATACTATGGCAGCCTTTAGTTGACGGTGAAACCGTTCAACTAAACCGTTGCAAGCCGGGTGATAAGCTGTCGTCCTTTTATGAACGAATCCGGTCATCTGCGACAGACATTGAAACAAGGCCGATTCAAACTGTCGGCCACGGTCTGTCGTAATGTCTGTTGGACAACCGAACCGACAAATCCAGGTTGCAAGCAAGGCTTTTGCAACGGTTTCCGCTGTTATGTCTTGTAACGGTATTGCCTCTGGCCAGCGAGTAAAGCGATCTACAGCCGTTAAGCAATACCGATAACCGTGCGAGAGAGGGAGAGGACCGATCAGGTCGATATGAACCTGACTGAAACGAGCGCGAGGCAAATGAAAAGTACCAAGAGGGGAAGTCACGTGACGAGTGACTTTAGCCCGCTGGCATGGTACACACGAACGCGCCCATTCCCTGCAGTCCTTCCTAACACCTGGCCAGATGAAACGCTCGGATACCAGTTTGGCCGATGCGGTAGAGCCAGGATGACTTAGCGAGTGCAGGCTATCAAAGACCTGCTTTCGAAATAACTTCGGTACGTAAGGCCTGGAAGTTGAAGTACTGACGTCGCAGTACAAGGGAACTCTACTTCCAGGAACATGAAGTTTTTTAAGCTTGAGTGATGAGCCTTTACTCAAAAGCTCCTCAAGTTCAGGATCGGAGGCTTGATTGTCGGCTAATGTCTCGAGGCTGACAGGTGCTCCCAGTTCTTCAATCCGCGACAAAGCATCGGCTACTACATTATCTTTGCCAGATATGTGGCGGATGTCAGTAGTGAACTGGGATATAAAGTCCAGGTGTCTATACTGCCTTGGTGAACAGTTGTTCTTCCGCTCGTGGAATGCAAAACTGATAGGCTTATGGTCAGTATAGACTGTAAAGTGACGGGCCTCGAGCATATGCCTAAAATATTTAATTGCCTCGTAAATTGCCAACAATTCCCTGTCATAGGGCGAGTACTTAGTCTGAGAGGGGCTAAGCTTGCGGGAGAAGAAGGCTAAAGGTTCCCATGCGTCATCCTTATATTGCTGCAGAACCGCTCCGATGGCTTTGTCCGACGCATCGGTAACCAGAGCAAGCTTGGCTGCGCAATCTGGATGAGCCAACAACGCTGCATCTGCTAAGCTATTCTTGCAGGCCAGGAAAGCCTCTAAAGTATCGCCCGTTAGCTGGATGGGCTGCGATCCTTTCACCGAACCTGTCAAAAGCGCATGCAGCGGGGCTTGGATCTGGGCTGCTCGTGGAAGAAATCTCCTGTAAAAATTGAGCATCCCTAAGAAACCTCGTAGCTGTCGCACGTTCGTAGGAGGGGGAAAGTCCTTAATTGCCAGCACCTTGGCGTCCAGGGGTCTGCATCCACTTTCCGAGATCAGATGACCTAGAAATTGCACCTCAGATGCCCCAAAAACACATTTTGACGTGTTGACTAGCATACCGTACTCTTTCAACCTATTGAAGACCTCGCGCAGATGCTCCTCGTGCTCTGTCTCGCTCCTGGAGTAGATCAGAAAGTCATCTAGATAGCTATAAACGAAATCTAGCCCTCTGGTAAGCCTGTCGACAAACCGCTGGAAAGTTTGTCCAGCGTTACGAAGACCAAAGCTCATGAATGGAAATTCAAATAGCCCGAATGGCGTGGTGATGGCGGTCTTGGGAATATCCTCAGGGCTGACAGGTATCTGATTATATGCTTTTTCCAAATCGAGTGTGCTGAAAACTTTACAACCAGCGACACTATGAGTAAAGTCATGGATATGCTTAATCGGATATCTGTCAGGGACCGTGCGGGCATTAAGACTGCGATAATCACCGCAGGGGCGCCATCCGTTGTTTTTCTTTGGAGCCATGTGTAATGGAGAAGACCAGGGACTTTCTGAAGGTCTGGCTGTGCCACAGGCCAGCATAGACTGAAATTCAGCTTGAGCGATCTTAAGTTTTTCGGGAGCTAAGCGGCGGGGTGGTAGGGAGACCGGGGGGCCTGGGGTCGTGCGGATGTGATGGACTGTGTTGTGTGGTGTGGCGTTGTGTCTACCAGCTGGTCGTGTTATTTCAGGAAACTCACCTAGAATTTTATGAAACCGAGTCTCACCAGTCACGACTTTTACAGAGGACACGTTGTCGTTACTGTTTACTAAAGTGGCAATAGCCGTTATAGAAGTTAGATTATCTATTAAACGCTTATTACGACAATCAACAACAAGGCTGTAATAATTTAAAAAATCTACGCCAATTATTGGTTTTGTTACTTCAGCAACTACAAAACGCCATACAAATGATCTGCGTAAGCCAAAATCTAAATTTAAATTTATATAGCCGTAAGTGGCAATATTAGAACCGTTAGCAGCACACAAGTTATAATCAGTCCGAGAACGGCGATCCCGAAGCGCCGACCGAGGGTAGACACAGAGGTCGCTACCAGTGTCGACCAGGAACTGTGTCTTCGAAGAACGATCGGTGACAAACAGGCGACCCGTAGACGGTAGGAGGCAATCGTCAGTCGCCATTATCGACTGCCTCTGGTGTTTTCCGACTTGTAGTCACATGGGCGGACGCACTTGCTCGCCTTCTCTCCAAACTTGCCGTGGTACCAACACAAGGGAAACTTTTTATAGTTCGATTGAGATCGCTGCCTCGAACCGCTTCGAGTGTTTCGGTTGTTGGTTGAGCGAGATTGGGATCTGCTTTTCCTGTCCGACGTTGCCAACTTCTGGAACTGCTTCCGGAGTTCAGCTACTTCCTTGGTGAGTTCGCTGAGGAGGGAGCCAGCATCTGCGTTGCTCACGGCGGCGACTCTCGGTGATGAAGAAGCAAGGTCGTTCACTCGATCGGCTAAGTCTGCCAGGTCCTCGAGGGAAGCTGTAGCTGGCTGTCCTGCAAGCACCGTCTGGATACCATGGGGCAGGCGGCTAGTCCAGATAGTTTTCAAAAAGTCATCTGGAACTTCCGAGCCTGCGAGTCCTTTCAAGTGTCGGAGAAACTGTGAAGGCTTGCGGTCTCCAAGCTCTTCATGCATGAGCAGTTGCTTAATTTTCTTCTCATTGGATGCGCTGAGCCTCTTGATTAGCTCGGTCTTGAGCTTCTCGTACTTCTGCGTAGCGGGAGGGCTGACAATGAGATCTTTAATTTCCCTGGAGTGCTGATTGTCGAGGTGTGCGATCACGTAATTGAACTTTGTGGAGTCGCTCGTAATCCCGGATATCGCGAATTGTCCCTCAACTTGAGCAAACCATATCTCTGGTTCTTCCGCCCAGAATGGTGGCACTTTAACGCCAACTTTGAAAACATCGCTTTGATTCATCGACATTGTCCCCTCACTAGTGCCTGCCGACGTGGTCGGCCCAACTGCGTCTCTGAATTCGTTTGCCATGCTCTTATAGGGGTCACCAGTATGGGGTTTCTGATGGTGTGTGTGGTGTAGTCCCTAGGTAGGTACCCCGGAGTGGTAAATAAGAAGACGGACTCACGGTTTTTCACGGCATAATATCCAACACACCAATTCCACATATATTTAGGTCCAGAAGGCAATTCAGAATTCGCACAAGCACCATATAGCACGTAGGCAAGTCTAGCACTGATGTAAGCAAAGTAAATACAGAAAGAATGCAGCGAGCGTCTATGTAAAAGCGCAGAGAAAAGAAGCGTGCGTCACGCATGGAAGCTAGTCTGTGACTGGTTTGACCTCTGCGCGAGCGCACCACGCGCCGGCCGTTGGCCGAGTACCTAAGGCCGCTATGTACCACACAGCACTAGTGATGTGCGTAGGTCGATGGATTACTTACGGAAACTTGCGGGAAGTACGGAACGAATCGACCAGCCGATATAAATATTGTGTGAAATGAGTGAGTATTAATAATGTATAAATAAACTAGAATGTTAAATGGTATATATATATAAAAGTTTACAGTTCTAAATAACATGTAGGGAAGTAGCCCACAGTTTAAATAAATGATGAGCACTTTATTACCGAGTCCCTAATGAAGTAACAATTGTATCATGTAACCTTTTTGTTTGGCTACATCCAATTTAACGCTGCAAAATTTATATTAAATTGGTATAAAATCTGATTCAGATAAGATATCACGCGCACTCACCAACCTAATAAAGTAAAACAACACAATGAAATTTTAGGCTGCTCAAAATAAAATGCCTATTTCGGCGGCCCTGTCGTAAATCCACAGAATCCCTGTAGCGAGCCTTTCTGTCATGTTCCTGTCACAACAACAAAAGGCAAGTGTTCCATACAAAAGCTTTACAATGTTGCGACGTTGCGGATGGGTCACAGAACATCAATGCACCTAAAACACGGTTTTTTAAAACAATTTTCCAACTTGTAAATGTTTGTTCATTTGACACGTGATTTTATTACTGTACAACAAAAAAATCGCATTACATATAGATGACCAGCGGTTTATTTCGTAAGTAGGAGTATTTTCTACAGATTCCTATTCATACGTTATTCTGGTATCAATGATTTGCTGGTTTGCTTTACAGGTTTCGCTATCGTCATCATCGGTAGGATCTGATGTGTGTCCACTATGCTTGTCAATTCGCGGATAAATAAGTGTCTATTATACTTCAGCCAATGCCAATATCGGAAATGATAAAATATATTATGTTATAGTTTAATAAACGTTTTCGATTATTTAACGATTTAAAATACGATATTTTTCATTTCACCTGATAATAATAAATTATGAAGCAAGGATAGTTTTGCTCGTTTTTGTGGTTGTACTTCAAGTGTATCAATGTTATACTCTCAAAGAAAATCTCAGAATATATGTAGGCAGCAACGTTTAGAAAAAATATTCAATGGTTAGTTTTTCTGAAAATCTAATTAAAAATTAGGGCGCGCCTGCGCGCACTCCTTGAAACTCGCCGCTGGTCATAAGTAAAAAAGCGGTTTAGTATTGTGCGTTTGTTAAAATTTGGTTGAAGTATAATAAACAAGACTTGACGAGACTCGAAATATTATACAACGTGCCGTTATATTATTGCTTCAAAGTTAACGTCGCTAAATTTACCTACATCGACTAAAATATATATAAGAAAGGCCAATGTAAAACATTATCTACGTTTAGTTTCTAAAGCCTACAGGAAATAGTTATCGTGAAGGACGTAGCATGTTTTTGTATAACTAATGAAAATTAAAAGACTTTATCGGGGTATGATTATAAATGTATAATTATACATATATTAGCCCCTATAGGGCCCTCCAAGCCTAGGGTCAATAGGGAACATTCACACCCCTATAGTTTGCCTTGCCTGAAAAATTGGCATTTGTTTTTAAAATAATTATAGTTGTATATAAAAATACCAAAAAGAATGATGATCATTAAAAAACCATAAAATAAAAATAGTGATTATAAAGTAACATCAAAAACATCACGACGCATTTCCCGTCCTGGATCCCTTAATCCGGGCCTGTGTTATCTTGCTGTAAGACTCATTAGAAAAAAAAAACATATACAACAACAAAACCTTTTTATGATGCTTATCAATTTAGTTCTTCATGCGAGTTCTTTTAAGTGTTTTCAAGCGCTTATTAGATATTGGGTGAGCGGATTTGTTACTATTATAAATTTTGTTGTTCATTTAGAAATTATAGTTGATTTCCGCAAATTCACGCCTGAATCAATTAATTTCACGTAAAGCTTTTAGGTTCTCTGTGACTCTTCACATTATAAATATTGGTTTCGATTTTACGTAATGAGTCCGCTGAAAAAGTTCCTTAAACATTTCGCATCATCGCCACTCTATCTTTGCCAATTTACAGTCGAACCGTTGTACTGAGAGCAAATTATTTTTTATTTTTTCTTACTGATTTTAAATGTTGTTGACCGCAGATGGCCATGACAACGTTACTGAACTATAGCGAGCGCAGAGGGCCAGCCGCAAAAGTTAGGTTGGGGCATCAAGCTCAAGGGCACCACTTAGGTACGAACCACGGCTTGGACTGTTGCCAGATTTATATACATATGTAGTGATGGTTAACGTCCAGGTGCAAAACTGCACCTTAAGAGGGAATAATGTATTCTTCGGCCCCGCCGGCGGGATTGGTTATTGAACGTGTTCCTTGCAGCTAGTGTGGGATGGGTTGACGTCACCTCCGGGTTAGCGGCGGTGAGCTCGTCAATGGACAAGCCTAGAACGTGTTTCGGTCGACGGAGAAAAGATTGTTAGATGGATAAGGCTGAGAGCAAAAACATCTCGGCGCAGTATTTATATTTTTTTCTGTGGCTTATGACACCAGGGTCACCGTATGTGCCGCGTCATAAAACTAATTGGCTATTACAAAGGCGGTTAGCGAGAAACGCTGATCGAAGCCTACCGATATGCAGAGGCAGCTTGCACGCACATTGTAACTTTTGGGATTCGTATAAGGTTGTTGTTAGATTAAGGCTGTCATATACAATCAGATTAATTTTAAGATGTTTATCGATTTTGTTCTTCATGCAAGCAAAAATAATTATTCGGACCTATTAAGTTAAGGATACTTAATAAAAAAATCTAAAAATGTATCCCGTACTTTTCGCGTACTGTTCAAGCACGTAAAGCTTAATCTCTATTCAATATTTATATCTTTTACTAGGTACTGCCCGCGGCTTTTCCGTCTTTTTTATTTTTAAGCGCGGAACCCTTTTTATGTTTAAAGAACGTTAGCCTAAAATACTTCTTATAAAACGACTTTAGCTTCGAAAATTTGCATGAACAAAGAGTCAGACTGACCAAAATAAAGAAAATATCTTGGTTAATAGGTATCGTATAAACTTTCTTATGCACTTTGTAAAAACCTGTTATTATGACGTAAGAAACAGACACTTCAGTTGTATTTATTCAATGTATATGTACCTTATCCATGGAGAAAAGATAAACATTGACTAAAAATAGAAAGACAAAATTACTCATGACGCAATGTCAGAAATCGTAAAATAAGTTCCCCGTACATAACGTATTTTCGAAACTCTATCTTTCCCAGTCTACAGTCAGATCGTTGTTATGAAAGCAAAGGAAGCTTGGTATCTGCCCATTAATTATTTTTTCTCTGTGGTTCGTGACGCTAGGGGCGCCGTAAGTGCCGCGTCATAAAACTAATTGGCTATTACGACGGAGTTATCGAGAATCCGCTTAAAAAAGCGCGAACGTTGATTGAAGCCTACCCATATGCACAGAAGGCTAGCACACGTGTAGAGTAAAGGTAATGAAAGACATACTAACCCCACGCACGTAACGTATGCAACGCATTATGACATAAAGACTCTTGTATTTTTATTATTTGACGAGCTCTGTGGCGCAGCGGGCGAAGGTCCGCCTGCGACGCAAGGGGTTGCCGGTTCGATTCCCGCCTCGGGACAAATGTCTGTACGATCTGCAGATATTTGTTCAGGGTGTTCTTCTATATATAATAAAAATATCTATCTATGTAGTATAATGTATTAAGTATATCAGTCATCTAGTACCCATAACACAAGCTCTGCTTAGCTTGGGGCTAGATGATGCTGTGTGATCTGTCCAGCATTATTTATTATTTATTTATTTTATTTATTTGTAGGAAAACAATTGACTTAAAAACCTACTTATCATATTACGCAGCGCTCTGACACTCGTCCCAAGCAACGTTAGACCCAGATCGACGTGGGATGGTGGAGGGGATATCATATGGCATCTCACGCGCAAGGACTGTGTGTTTCTAGAATTCATCGGATCAGTTCGCATCAGTCACAATCTGACTGGGAAGTACCACTTCGATTCGAAAATGAAAGAGGAACAATATATATTAAAGCACATTAAATTCGTCTGATCGTCAAAGAGTATTCATTGCACAAAAAAGATGTGTACGATCAGTAGCTAGGCTTAAACATACTGACTCATGTAAACCACTTTTTATTAAAATGGAACTTTTAACATTTCCATCCATTATATACTTGAAGCAGTCATATTTGTAAAAAAACCTAAATGAATTTGGTAACCTGCAAAGCAAGCGAGTAAATAGACTAGCCATGCCATGGCACAAAACAGCCATATTTGGGAAAAGCATATTATTATTTTACATGGGGCCTAAACTATATAACAAACAACCTAAATGTATTGAAGATAAAGAAACTTTACATTTATTCAAAAGTAGAGTAAAACAATTATTGATAGACAAAGCTTATTATAATGTACAAAAATATCTATCTGACAAACAATTATAAGAGTTATTTACCTGATCTGACATTTTTCCGTAACATATTAGTTAATTCATTAACTATTGAAATGTTTCATTGCATGAACAATTTAGGATTAATAATTAGCATGTTATATATTTTTATTTGTATGTTACCTTTAATATTTGTATGCCTATCTACGGCGAGACATAGCTGAATCTATTTTTATTTCAGACCATTACTGTAACCTATGTTTCGTACAAATAAAGTTCTTGTATCACTACGTACCTAAATTTGAAAGGAACTTAGGTGGGCAATTTTGAATAAATTTAGTTACATTTACATTTCCTTAAACTGTTTAAAATCTATTTAAAATGGCAAATCAATGCTTGAGCGCAATTCTATATAATATGGAGTTTGAAATAATCTCTTTTATTCTTAAACAAAACCACAATATTGTTTCCCGGCATAAATAACAAAGCGCAAAAACCATTTAAATGAATATACCCATTTAAATTTTGTGCTTCCAGTATGAATGTTTAATTTGCACAATATGCATAAACATGGTCTAGCGATAGTTGGCAAACATTAGTGCGCAAAGATAAAAGTTGGAAGCCCTGTGGAGTAAATCGAGCGGAGATCGTATCGCTGCTCGCCGGTCCTACCGCACAGGTCATTAAAATGAAATTTGCTTCCATATTAGCGGCGGTTGGGACGGAATAGCCGGATCGGCAAGCAAGGCGCTTTTATTGGAGCCGGATAAGCTATTCGGTTTTTATTGCTAGTGGGCGTTGTGTGGTTAGGAATAACTTTAAACCTTTTTATTGAGTTTTTCATTTAGAATGTTAAAATAATTGGACCTAAATGTGAAATCGAATCTCCCACAGCGTTCCTACGATAAACATTTCGCTTTCCCACTAGACAAGCTAGGCATGGAATGGTTGCCAGCAGTAGAATTTTGCCTTTTCGGATATGCCCGTAGATGCAGTAATCTTTCCGTGCGCTTACTTTGCTCGCCAACCCGCCTGCTAAGCGTGGCGAGTATGGCAACAACCATCTCCTGATTTTGAAGATACTTAAGGGAAGCCTATATCCAGCAGTGGACGTGGAAAGCAGTCCTGCGGCTGTGATGATGATGCACGGAATAGCCGGATTGGTTAAGAATAGAAAGGCATTTTATTGAGACCGGATAAACCATCTCATCTTTATTGCCAGTGAACGTTGTTTGGTTAGAATAACTCTATGCGGTATTCTTCGTTTCTGAATTCACCAACGTTTTCCTTATTGCTGAGGGTCGTGAATATACCGCTGAAAGATTCCCTCTTTTGACCATATTGCGCCATAGTATTTATGTACTGTGGTGCTTGGTTATCGCGTGATACATAGATTGTATTTATATAGGGCACTGTGGTGCTTGGTTAATGCGTTTTTGGTCAACCGGTGAACTTTTAAATAAATAATACTGGACACTAAACACTACAACCATCTAGTCTCAAACTAAGCGAAGCTTGTACTATGAAAACCAGATGATTGATAAAATAGTTATTTTTTTTTTGTAAATAAACACTTATGTATATACATACATTAAAAAACACCTAGGCCCGGGACAAATATCTGCAGAACGATTACATTCGTGGCGGGAATCGCACTTCCTGGGTATCAGTCGGCTATTAGACCAACTGTCACTGAAGCAGTCTCCGTTTTGTTTAATTGGTGCAGAGTTAGACAGAAATACAAAATGAAAATGTTAACGGATCACTGAATTGAAATTATCGTGGCTAGACATCATTTAATAAATATAATACGGCTTACACCACGTACCTAACTTATTATTCGTGTCGTTAACGTATCGTCGTTGTTCACCAATGTGCCAGTCGAAGACGCAATGAACATAATTGCCGATCGAATTAATGCTGCTGACCTGCCCACGGCATATATTGAGTGGACAAGCTATTGTCTAAAGAGCAGCTATTTCGTATGGAAAGGCGACCATTTCATACAAGTGGACGGGGTGGCAATGGGTTCTCCTATCGCGCCGGTAGTAGCCAATATTTTCATGGAGCATTTTGAGGAAAAAGCCATAACAACTGCATGCACTAAACCTCGATATTGGTGGCGGTATGTGGATGATGTATTTTCCATTGTAAGAGAGGATGAGCTGACAGACTTCCTAAAACACCTAAACTCGGTACATCCTAAAATACAATTTACTACTGAAAGGGAAACAGATGGAACCTTACCATTTTTGGATGTACAAGTTACCCGGGACTCGAAAGGTCGTCTCTCACACTCGGTGTATAGGAAACCCACTCACACAGATCTGTACCTACGTGCTGACTCCCATCATCATCCCTCACACCTTCTCTCCGTGCCCAGAACGTTGATCAATCGGGCCCTTAGTTTATGTGATCAGCAACACGTACAAGGTGAACTGGACCATGTAAAGACAGTATTGGAGAGAAATGGGTACTGCTGGCAAAAATGTTCTCGGATGATGTATGCGGATGAGCGCAGGCGAGCTCCAAACGTAGAACGGTCTCCCGTGTTTCTACCTTTCATACAGGGGGTAACAGACAAAATTGGGTACTTTTTACGCCGGAAATACAATATCAAGCCTGTATTTCGGCCATCGAGCCAGATAAGACAGCTCCTGAGGACACTGAAAGACCGGGATCCCCTGAGTGTTCCTGGGGTGTACAGTATACCGTGTGACTGTGGCAAAAGTTATATTGGGGAAACTGGACGAAACATTGCCACCAGACTGACTGAACACATTCGTAGTGTGAAAAAGCTGGAAACTGAGAAATCAGCAGTCGCAGAACATGCTCTTTCTCAGGACTCGGTTCACTACATACGGTTTGACAAGGCTTCGGTCCTAGCCAGAGAGAAGTTCTTCGTCCCCCGAAAAATTCGTGAAGCGATTGAAATAAGCCGGCATCCGAATTTCAACCGAGACCAGGGTTGGGGTATATCACCTTCATGGAGACCAATCTTGTACTCCGCGACTGCTGAACAGGGCAATGTTCAAGTCGGCCTAGAAAGTGACACAGTAAGCACCGTGTGTATCCAGCCTAACGCTACGGACGAAACAAGTGATGAGGATTTAGCAGGGGGATCCCTCCCACCACCAGCGCCAGCGGCTATGTCCAGCCGCGCGATCCGTGCCGAACGCCGCGCTCAAGCTAGTTCTCGTCTCGCGGCCCTCGGAGTCGGCCACGAACGGTGCTCATGAAGAAGGGCCTCTAAATGGTCTACGAAACGTCAGCAAGATGATAATAAGTTAGGTACGTGGTGTAAGCCGTATTATATTTATTAAATGTTAACGGATGTTTGAATTCACTTTATGGCATACATAGGGTAACTTCTGTTAAAATACCTACATTATTGTTACAAAAGTTAAGCTTTAGCCCGAACGTAAATTAAAAGCTACGCCGCCTCGCCGTAAATGGTTTTAAGCGTAGACCCTCTACGGCGTAGACATCGACGGCGTAGATTTTACAGTCTACTGACTGACGGTATCTTTTATATATGAAATGATTTGAATACTACAATAGATACATATTGCCGTAGGGTACCGGCTATAGATTGTTACCCCTCCTCTCATGCCCGTGGATGCAGTAACAGTCTGCTAAGGGATAGTTCCGGAATATGGGCAGCTGCGTCTTTCCGTGTATCAACATCTTGTATTGCGCTCACCAACCCTCCTGCCAAGCACGGAAAGTATGGCAACAGGCCCTCATGGAGATCCATGAGGGAGGCCTGAATTCGGTAGTAGACGTTTTACGGCTGAAATGATGACTACAATAGATACGAGTTCTTAAAATAAAACACTCACACGACGTCGTTAAGTGTTAGATACTACAATAAAAGCCGGAAAGTATCTAATAAAAACAGAGTTGACACCATCACTAGTCATATTGCAAGGTTCCCGCTTACGTCACGGTCTTTAAACTTAGCGCTCAAGATGGCCTGCACCGCCTAGAACCTATTATGAATATGAGCATAGATCGACTTTTGGCTTTGCATCGAGAATAAATTGTTTTCAGAAACTTTGTTATCTGCCTTATTAATGTAAGAACTATATTCTTATATTTATCAATGCTTTCATAATCATCATCATTACAGCCGTAAGATATCCACTGCTGGACATAGGCCTCCCTCATTGACTTAGAGATGCAAGTGCCTGAGGGGTTGTTGCCATACTCACCACGCTTGGCAGGCGGGTTGGTGAGCGCAGTTCGGGATGTTCTTACACGGAAAAACGCTGCTGCCCATCTTCTGGAGATATCCCTTAGCAGATTCTTACTGCATCCACGGGCAGGAGAGGAGGCAGGAGAGGATTAATGCTTTATTGCACAAAAATGCCTATTGCAGCGGCACATGAGCTTAAGTTGCCTTTCACATCTAATATGGATGTTTTATACAGCATCTATACGCTGCAATGTCTGGGATTTTGTTCGAAAGATTAAACTTGCTCAACACCTTTACCATCCTCTCAGCTTAGCCGGCTATTCTTTTAAAGGTAACTGTAGGTCAATACGTACGAAGCTGACTAAGCCGTAATTTTCCTCAAGATGTTTCCCTATACCGTTACTGCACGTGTTAAATGAGCATCCTACATTTATCAAGTAAAATTGGTTGGAACGGCTGGTACCAATCAATCTTAAAAGGTCAAACCCACGGCCTCCTGAGTGATAAATGGAGGTACTGATACCACTCGGCAAACATTTTGATTTGATTTTTAAGAAGTTTAAATGATCATTATTGATTTCGTATTCATCATTTCAGCCATAAAACGTCCACTGATGAACCACAGGCCTCCCTCATGTATCTCCATGAGGGGTAGTTGCCATTCTCACCACGCTTGGCGGATGGGTTGGTGAGCGCAGTATGGGATGTTGATACACGGATAGACGCTGCTGCCCATCTTCCGGAGGTATCCCTTAGCAGGCTCTTACTGCACCCATGGATGCAGTAATAAATGAGAGGAGGGGTATCATTCTACTGCCGGCACCCCACGGCGGATTTCGTATTATATAA
The DNA here is from genome assembly GCA_963082625.1 of Pasiphila rectangulata. Lineage (NCBI taxonomy): Eukaryota > Metazoa > Arthropoda > Insecta > Lepidoptera > Geometridae > Pasiphila > Pasiphila rectangulata. The sequence goes on from OY720244.1 coordinate 15,476,114, forward strand.
CTATATTTTTTAAAAAATTTAAATTATATTTTCCTTTTGTTATTTTTATTGTATTTTGAATATTATTATTGAGAAGACTTGAAAGCATATATTTTACAATTAAATTGTTTATTCTGAATTGTGGCTTCCTACAATCGTAAAACGCAACAATAAGAGGCTAAAACTTCATAAAGCCGCTTTATTCGTATCCTCATTTCGGCGGCGTCGTACCTACAATGATATACAAATTAAGCTGTGAAACTGTAAATGTAATGTCCAAGTGGACATAATTAGGCTCGATAATACTATCTGGCTGTCGTTGGGATTGCCTGTTATTATTTGTAAGGCCTTCGCACACGAGCTGATTGCACCAATGTATGTGCCAAAAAAAAATGTTAGTCGTGTGATATTTTTGACATTTATTTATTTATACATATTAGGTCTTCCTTTTTAAGTAATATACAAAAGCAAAACAAGGATAAAGTTAATTTCTTACATAAGCCACAGATACTACCTTTACACTAGTTAGACAAAACATTAATTTAATTTTAACAAACAACAAACAAGCCAACACTATAGGGTTGGCTTGTCTGTGGTTTTTTTTTCGGCAGTTTGACATGGTGGTGTACCACCATAAAAAGTCTTTGCCTCAAAAAATTATAGGTTACCTTTAATTTTTTACGATTTTGATTATGAGTTCTACTTATTTTATAGCTAGATAGTGTTGTATGAAATGTATTAACCACCATGTCTTAAACTGCAATTTACCTTTTAGGAGGGGTCTGAAAATCAGCGTTCCTTCGTTTTATGGTGCGAAAGAACACAAGCTGAGATCCATCCCTTTTGGTTTTACTGCAGCACATCTTTCACTACCTACTCTTAGGGTCAATGACTGGATTACCGGTAGGATAGTACTTAGATAAATATATTTCTTGTTGTGGTTGGGGCATGTATTGGGTGCTAGGTAGGTACTATGTTATTTATTATTTTTCTTTTTGCCTTTTGTTCTATGTTTGTGCTGTTATGTAAACCAAATAAATATATTTCTATTCGATTCTATTCAATTTAGTTTATGGCTTACGTACTTACTAACACAACACATTCAAATTTAAACATACATTATTGGATGCCATGCCAGCGTGCTAACAATGCCTCGGTCTGCAGTGTAGACGCGACATAAGCTGGAGCTTGGGCAGCTTAGTGCCTCTGTTGTAATAAGTTTTGCCTTGCAAATTTAACTAGTTAAAGAAGGCTGATACTGCGGCTTACTGCAGATTTAAGTAGGTTAAATTCATTTCGTGCTACTACTAAAACTTTTTGTTTCTTACGCGTTCACAACTATGCTTGTATAATAATTGCAAAAGGTTGCGGGAAAAGCAAGTGCCTTTCGCTTAAAATGTAGAAAACGCAAACTTTTTGTTTTACTAGGTCCTCCCCGCCGTTGCATGCGTTGTCATCATCATCATCATCATCCACAGCTCGCAGGTACATAAGCAGGTGTAGACCTCCTTATGTGCACTCAACATAATCTGGCCCTATGCTGTGGCTAAGACGGGATTTTCCCGCGACGGACGCGAAGATAATCATCGACCTATCGCGCCATTGGACGACCAGAACTTATCTGGCCAGTCCTCGGCCTCCATTTGGTAAAAGTTTTGACCCACCTGCTGTCACTTCGCTTAGCCAAGTGTCTAGTTCAATGCCATTCAAGATTCGTAAACCTAATTCCGAAATCTAAGAATTCAGTTCAGCGCTGGATCTCTTTGTTACGAATTCGGACGGAGTTTGATGCTGAGGGTATCAATTAGCTTTTGTTTGTTTTTTACTTTACCATCTGCACTTGCTGCACAAACATTTGCATCGAAGAATTTACAAACAACAGCGAAGAAGCAGTCGTGGTTTTTTTATAGGTCATTAAGCTTTGATCGGTGTCACCATGATTTTATTATTAACCGAAAAAGTGCAGTACTAGCCCCGCGTAGTGGTACCGTGTGTCAATTGGTGGTGTGTGCCGTGATCGAGTTGCGTTCGAAAGTGAAACCGGTAGTAGGGCTATCATTCTCAATCAGAGACTTAGAAAGAGGGTAGATTGCTTTGTCTGCTAATGACAACTCCCTCGCAAAAGACTTCAGTTTATCCGTGTTCATGGCATGTGGAACTGCGCCGAAATATCGGGAAACTCATAAAGAATCAAATCATGGTAAATATCCCGTAAATATTGCTCATAGTATAGTATAGTAGTATAGTATAATAGTAATAAATATAGTAGTAAGGTTAAATTAAAGTTTTAAACAAAATTAAACTCTTGCCAGTCCTCTGTCCAGCGGCCAGTGAATTTTGTAACCAGGTGTGCCCACCATCATAAGGCTTATAATTTATGTCTACGTGAACGTGATATTTACCAAGATATAATTTTTTTATTATTAAAAGCCGTGTTAGCCGAGTAGCACGTACCCCCGACTTTTGGTTCTTTTCGAAAAGTCGTTCGATACCGGTCCTCCAATGGATGTTTCCCCTTTTAAAACCCTAGTTTACTCGTATAACAAAGAAACACTTTAGAAGATAGACTCATAAAACAATTCGGAAACCCGAAAAGCGGAATGGGAAACTTTGTTGTCATAACCTGATTAAACCATAATTTTCTGAAGTGCGAAACACACACCTTTCTTTCTAGGTCTGTACTAAGTTGCGTAGGTACGTACAGTATCAAACTAGGTATGCAAGGTAGTCAAAACGACCCCACTTTCAGAAATTCAAATTTATATACGCTTTCAGACTATCTATAATGATCTAATAAACCAAAGTGTTCAAAACATCTAAGCCTGTCATAAATATCTCCTTTGCCAAGGAGTTCGTTGTTATCTAAGCAGTCAAATTGCTTAATGGTATTTAGGCATTAAAAATGGTCAAAAATATATATCGTCAAATTAACTGTCTGTATTTCTTTGTATTATGGTTTATTTATTATTTGTAATTCCAAAACATTGCTAGTGATGACGACAGTCATCATTTCAGCCGAAAAACGTCCACTACTGATCACAGGCCTCCCTAATGGATCTCCATGAGGGGAAGTTGCCATACTCACCACGCTTGGCAGGCGGGTTGACGAGTGCAGTACGGGATGTTGATACACGGATAGATTCTGCTGCCCATCGTCCGGAGGTATCCCTTAGCAGGTTCTTACTGCATCCACGGGCATAAAAGGAGGGGTAACATTCTACTTCCGGCACCCCAGGACAATATAATAACATAATCTAGAAAAAGTATTTATGTATTCCGTTGTAAAAGGTTGTAAGTTAAATAGTCACTAGCTGACGTCATGCACAAAATGAAAAAGATAAGTATATAAACATGGAAGAGAAAACTGCTTAGAAGTAAAGAGGAAATATAAGTTCAAATCGAAAGAACGCTTTGGTCAGTTTGGAGGCTAAGATAAATCGATGCTGACTGTAACTCTCGACTTGATTTATGAACAAGAATTTTTTTAATTTTTTTTTTATAATGTCATGTCAGTAATCCCCTATTTCATAGACCTATATTAATATTAAGAACCTTATAAGTTATCTTGTTTGGTTGAATCTCAGGAACTGGTGTTTCGAATAGAATATTATAAGAATATAATAAGTAAACTAGCTAGACAATTAAATTTAAGGTTACCTGTATTTCTCTTGTAAGTGAATTTTATTCTTTTAGAGAAATAAATGACTTAAACCATATTATTTCAGTGTTGGATAGTCCAACTATTGAGGAAGGCTATAGGCTATAAAACATCACGCTTCGACCAATAGGATGCAGTAAGAATCTGCCAAGAGGTACCTCTGAATTCGAATAGAATATTATTTCAGTGTTGGATAGCCCAACTATTGAGGAAGGCTATAGGCTATAGAACATCACGCTTCGACCAATAGGATGCACTAAGAATCTGCCAAGAGCTACCCCTGGATTCGAATAGAATATTATTTCAGTGTTGGATTGTCCAACTATTGAGGAAGGCTATAGGCTATAGAACATCACGCTTCGACCAATAGGATGCAGTAAGAACATTTTTACTGCATCCTATTGGTCGAAGCGGTCCAAAGGTACCCCATGGCAGATGCCAAATGATGATCTTTGAAGATGATGTGGTCTTTGATGAAACATGACCTTTGGAAGATAGATAGATAAACTCTTTATCGTACAATCACCATATAACATAAATTTCACAAAGAGAAACACAGACAAATATAACATACAATGGGCAGGTCTTTCGTGTATAGACATCCCGTACTGCGCTCGCCAACCCGCCTGCCAAGTATGGCAACCTCATGGTCTTGGAGATCTATGAGGGACGCCTATGTCCAGCAGTGGACGTGGACCGCTACGACTGGAATGACAATGGTGAATTAACGATATCTTTCTGTTTTCATCTAACTCGTGTGTTTTGCCTTAGACAAGTTCTGCTTCTGTAAGTTTGTGTACACAATGTATTTATTAATAAAGCAGTTTTAGTCCAAACATATTCCTATAACCCACGTACACTCTCATCACTCAAAACTTTGCCCATTTCAGCAACTCGCTTAACTTTTCATAACGCGGCGCAACTAGCTCAAGGTAATCATACACTTACAAAACTGAGAACCCGTAAAACGGTTATCAATATTAATTAAAACTCCGCTTCCTGCCTGACTTTGCTTGATTTAGGTGAATATTTTGGAGGGTTATAGTTTTAGAAGGCTCTGGTGTGTGAGTATTAAATTACCTAGTTATATAAGTCAAATATTGTACGTCCATAATTAATGGATAAACTGTTGTTCCACCTAGCTTTTAAGATCTTTCTTGTACACAGTTTCTACAATAAATTTCATTTCATTTTATTTCATTATACTTATACCCATTTTTTTCAAAACTGAAATTTTACGGTGTAGCGCAACCGTGCATTTAGGTATTCATCAATATTGTGAAATCATCCATATAATTCAGGTCACACGCGCCTTCACAGTATTACTCAGTTCACGTCTTCACCCCATCAAGTATAGGCGCGTGCTCATTATCATCTTTTTAATTATCAAATACTGTGGTTTAATCTACATAAACCGTTTATCATTTAACTTCAAAGTTGTCCCGTACAGAAATACTGGTTCATCATCATCATCATCATCGGCTCAAGACGTCCACTACTGGACAGAGGCGTCTCATGGGTCTGGTGGTACTGATCATGAGTGGCTTTGGTATACTTACCACGTTTGGCCAGGGGCTTGCCAAGCGCAGTGTAGCATGTTAAAACACGAAAAGACGCTGCTGCCCATCCTCTGAAGGTATCCCTTAGTATTCCTTCTTACTACATCCACGGGCAATTAAATACTGCTATTAGCAATACAAGTTACACGAGTTTATTTCTGCAAACCTCGGAGATATGGGGGGAACGGTCGTTTTTTCAACATTTTTGTAAATAACTCGGAAAAATAACAACTGTTTCATCATTCATTTTGGCCGTAATACGTCCACTACTGAAAACAGGCCTCCCTCATGGATCTACTTGAGGGGTAGTTGCCATACTCACCACGCTTGGCAGATGGGTTGGCGAGCGCAGTACAGGATGTTGATACACGTAAAGACGCTGCTGCCCATCTTTCGAAGGTATCCCTTAGCAGACTCTCACTGCATCCACGGGCATGAGAGGAGGGGTAACATTCTACTGCCGGCACCCCACGGCAAAACTGTTTATTAATGTGCAAATTAATACCTTTCATATGATACCCCACACGACCTAGTAACTTCACTTAAAAAAATTAAGATCCCCGATCCGCCCCCTGCAATCATAATTAGAATATTTTTTATCATTTTTATATTTGCTATAATAGCAAAAAAGTGTTATCTTTAACCAATTCAAATTTCAAGTCGATAGCATTAGTAGTTCTCGAGATATCTATTTGTTACAGACAGACAGACAAAGTGATACCATAAGGGTTTCATTTTACCATTTTGGTCCGGAACCCTAAAAAGTACGAAATCAATCATCGGAGTTAAGCAACCCTACGCGCGGTCATAAATTGGATGGGTGACCGAATAGATTTGTGCAATTTTTTAAATTTTACTAATATTTATTATATTCCCACGGAACACTCGGTGGGGAAATCCCGCTCGCTCTAGTCGGTTTTACTCTAGGTTTTATTTAGATTTGTCTGCGCTCAAAATAACATATCGTAAAAGTTTAAATAAAAAATAATACATTTTGTACGGAATGGCTTTTTTAATATGTATTTCTAGAACGGATTGACTTAACTTCGATGTTTGTTTTTTAAGTAGTAGAGTCTACTACTATAGTAGTTTTAAGTTTTGTAGTGGGAGTGGGAAGTGCTTGATTTTGAGGCGTTACGAAGTTCGCTGGGACCGCTACGCTAGTCTGTTCATAAATGATTAGATAAAAAAATCAAACTCAAGACGTTATATTTGATCGATCGAGTGAGCGAAGTGGGTTTAGATCTTAGTGGCAATTAGGACTATTCGGCACTCTTAGCACCTTTTTATGTATCATGAAGCAATATCTGTCCGAGCTAACTCTTAAACGGATGATCCGATTTCGATTGAATTTAGACATTTTAAAATGTAATTGTAATTAGATGTATTTGTAATTAGACGACCTCTGTGGCGCACCGGGCGAAGATCCGCCTGCAACGCAAGAGGTTTCGGGTTCGATTCCCGCCTCGGAACAAATGTCTGTACGATCTGCAGATATTTGTTTCGGGTGTTCTGGATGTTTTCTATTTATAATAAAACATATCTATACCTCTAATATATAATAAAACATATCTATATCCATAACACAAGCTCTGCATAGCTTGGGGCTAGATGATGACGTGTGTATTGTCCAGCATTATTTATTTATTTATTTAATTGTAATTTTAGAGATATATATGCATTTACTGTCGTATTTTTATAAGTTAAGATTATTCAAGTATTTATTCAGAGATATGGCCAAGAAGAAGAATAACAAAACAAATTGACGTTCATAGTCAAATCTAAGTTCGGGCTGGACTATTCGTTTAGACAATATGAGTCAAAGTAGGCACTAACACAGTACTTCTCCTTGAAAACAAAAGACGTTCATCTGAGCTCGGGGCGGACTACTTGTTTAGACTGTCGGGACAATATGAGTCAAAATAGGCACTAACACAGCACTTACTCCTTGAAAGCATATTATTGTCGCTTCATAAAATATACCAGACTATAGCTTGATATTATAGCTTTTGTCTGGTATATTTTAAGAAGAGTAATTTTATACGTCTTAAAAGATTTTAAGCATTCATAGCACGCTCGAAAATTCTTTCATCTACCCTGAATATTCTTAATGTATTAGGTACTTGAGGCAACGCATTTATAAACATTTTTTTTCATTTCAGCCATAAAACGTCCACTGATGAACACAGGCCTCCCTCATGGATCTCCATGAGAGGTAGTTGCCATACTCACCACGCTTGGCAGGCGGGTTGGTATAAACATTTATTTATGTAAAATTGTTCAAATTACAATCGGTATAACGCAGACTGAAACAGAACCTCTCGTACAAACCTGTGTACCACCTGCGTATAAACTGACACGAAAAGCTAGCTTGAAATGAAAAGTCATAAGCGCCAAAACAGTAGGTAATTCTCGTTTAAAAAATAACTATAAGTAATTGTATAAAATCCAATTAATATTCGACAAAGTGTATAGACTCATAATAATATATATAGAAAATACAAAACGCAAAAATCAGTTTGGTTTATCTGATAACTCAAAATCTATGTTTTTGTAAAGTCTAGACTTCTGAGGTTTTTCTTTCTGTTGAAATAATTAAGCAATCGTTAAACAAACTACCAATTTGAAGTAAAATCATGAATGATTAAAACTAAATTATATCAGTTGCGATTGTTTTGTAACTGCTGAAAAAGTTAAGTCACACGCAAACATACCGGAATTCTTTAAACCATAAACTCAAGCGCAGTGCTAATATAGCAAATGCTGCGGTAAATTGTTTTCACTTTTCTATCTTGTCACTGTATAACGGCTTATACAATGTAAGTGATTGTGACCATGAAACTTTTTATATTCCTATTTCTAAGATGGAGTAAGCTTGCCCAGCACCTATACTATCCTCCCAGTTTAGTCAGCTATTGGTCAGGCGGTAGGCTACCTAGTACCTGCGTAATAAACTGAATTACCAAAGAGCTCATGAATATTGTAATTTCATGTGCTGCTAAATTGCCTTGGTGTAGTGTAATTTACAAGCATTGTGTACTTCCAAATATTTACCTTAATAAACGGACACAGAAGATGGTGGCAACAATTTGCCTGTTAAGTACTTATTGTTTTTATTGTATTTTATAATATTGTCCATTATCAGTAATGCTTTTGATTTTTTAGGATTCCGTGCCTCAAAAGGAAAAAAACGAAGTCCTTATTAGATCACTTTGTTGTCCGTCTGTCTGTCGGTCTGTCAAGACCCTTTATCTCGAGAACCTTTAGAGGTATCGAGTTGAAATTAAAACCACTCAAATCTATTGCCTCTATAATGTGTGTGAGAAGATATGAAAAATCCAAAAACTGTACATTTGCAACGGAATCATAAAAAAATCGTCCTTAAAAAAGTAGGCACGCAATCAATCATCCCTACGCGCGGTTATACATTGGATGGGTGACATGAATCTTTTTGTGCATTTTTAAAACTTTCACTCATATTTGTTAGGTTCCTACATGCCTACGGAACCCTCGGTAGGCGAGTTCAGCTCGGACTTGTCCGGTTTTATTTTAAACTTAACTAAGATTCTACCTGATGGGATAGAACCCGTAACCTATGGCATCTCATCCGGCTATTAGAACAACGACGAATAAACACATCTTTTGAAACTGTGGCGATCACAAATTATACATTTTGAATATCGAAATAAGGATTTATTACGTAATTTATCCTAAGTAAACCCTTAATAAGATAAATCAGGACAAGCCACGCGCCTATTTCTCTATACAAATAAAACCGGGCAAGAGCGAGTCGGACTCGCGCACCGAGGGTTCCGTGCCATCTTAAATAATAATATATGACAAAGGCAGTTTTATATTTGTTGGAGAACCTTGACAGCGCCATCTCTTGTCTGATAGCGGAACTTAAGTAGATTTTTTACACTTTCGATGATTTCTAAAAAAGTATGATAAGTAGAGAAATTGTAATAAATTTTCTGTAATCTTTACATACACTTCTAATAGCAATAGTAAGTTGCAGAGGTCTATCTCTGCAAACTTCGGAGATAAGATGGGGAACGCTATTTTTTTCAACATTTTTGTTAATAACTCAAAAACGATACGTCTTAAAGAAAAACTAAGAACTATTTATTAATTTCCAAATGAATACCTTTCATATGATACATCGCCTAGTAACTTTACAAAATTTTTGAAAACTCCACTTCCACCCCCCTTGTCTAAAAACTATGCAAATTAGAGAGTACGCTATAATACTCCTATAAAGTTTACGTACACTTCTATTAGCAATAAGTGTCACGGGTTTATCTGTGTAAACTTCGGATATAAGGGGGGGAACGGTCGTTTTTTCAACATTTTTGTAAATTACTCAAAAATGATACGGCTTAAAGAATAAATAAAAACTGTTTGTTAATGTGCAAATAAAGAACACAAGAACATAGTGTCTTCCCCTTAAATAGAGACAGTAAGAAAAGTGCCATTGGACACATTCTTAGATATAATTTATTTTATAAAACTATGTCAAATTAAAATTGCTCATTAGCCTTCTTGGCTAGATTGTAATACTATTAGGGTACAATTATGTTTATTATTGTAAACTAATCAATAAAAAAAAAAAAAAAAAAAATGTGCAAATAAATACCTTTGATATGATACCCCACACAGCCTAGTAATTTCTCTTAAAAATTTTGAGATCCCATATCCACCCCCCTGCCATCAAAATGAGAATTTTTTTTAACATTTTCATATATGCTATATTAGTGAAAAATTGTTATCTTTTACCATTTAAAATTTCAAGTCGACATCATCAGTAGTTCTCGATATATTCATTTGTGACAGACAGACAGACAGATTCGACAGAGTGATAGAGTGATTCTATAAGGGTTCCTTTTTACCATTTTGGTCCGGAACCCTAAAAACGACGACTTCATTTATTTTTCGATTTGCATTAGGTATCTCAGAATCAAGTTGAAAAATAAATAACGTACCTACATACCTAATTATTACATAATCGATATCGATAAAACGATTACGATGTGATTATAGAAAACAAGCATTGGTAATGGGGGTACCAGAAAAGCTGACTAAGCTGAGAGGATGGTATAGGTGCTGGGCAAGCCTATTCCATCTAACAATGTCCCAGGCACTGCAGCGTCCCGTACAGCATGATTACCAGTTGCTGACGCTGTATAAATCATCTATAATAGATGTAAAAGGCCTTACTTTTTTTTACTACCAGAAAAGGGGGCGAAGGCCTCAAAAGGTCACCAAAGGTCAAAAATAGCATTTTTGAGTTTTTGAAAGTTTTCGGCCATTTAAAGACTTAGTTTTTTGGTAGCCTTTTGAGGTCACAATAACTCCAGTCCCTGTGACCACCAAAATCACCAAAATCAATCAGTACCCTTCTCTCATTAAGACGGTGCTAACAAAAAATCATGTAAATCGGTCAACGCGTTCGATTGTAATCGTCAAATACACAGACAGACAGACAGCGCTATGCATATAAAAATCTCATTCCTCAAACTAGTCTCGCTACACTAACCCCCTAACTCAATAAGGTATAAAATCGCGTTACTTTTAGAACATCGATTATATGAATTTTGACATACTTCTGAAGACAATAAGGTTCAAAATGTTTGTAAAAGATTTTGTCTTCTTTTTCTTAAGGATATAGTCACTTTAGTAGTATCGTAGGGAGTCAGTAGTCTCGTGTACATATTTTGTGATGTATGGACATGAGTTGAAAAAAAAATTATCAAACTTTTGTTTAGTTATGCTAACATGGTCTAAATTAGTTTCAAAATGAGGTTCAATATATAATAGAGATTACAAAGATACAATAACAGGCGATTCAATATTTTTATTAAAATTCGAAGATTTGATAAACAATGTTCTCGATTCCAAGTTTTGAAAAACATGTATAAAAATATTCATTTTGTTTATTATACCACCAAAATTACAGTGACATCCGAAACGTTATCGTTGTATTGATAGATTAGTGGTTTTTAATTAATCTTTACACACGTCATCAACACATTATAGGATTTTTCTCTGGAGCACCGGTCTCGGCTAAAGCGATTCTGTAACTGGCAAATCGATCACTTAAGTAGTTTTTATGAACCCGTTAGATTTTTTGCGTACAAGAGTGTGAGAGAGAATGGTCCGTTGGTGGGTAGTCCAGATTTCTCGTCTTAAAATAAACCTGACCTTTCGGCTGTGTTGAAAGAAATCTATGGTTGCAACTTTCAACACAGCGATATATGTATATATAAGTAGCTTTTGCCCGCGACTTCGTCCACGTGGAAGTCATAAAACGTAAAATCCCCTTTTTCACGCAGAGCCACTTTGATTCGAAAGTAATTCCCATTTATTCCCTATCCCGTGGAAATTTCGAAAAATCACTTCTTAAGTTTATTTCACTATAAATACCCGATAATCCAATATAGCTATAATACTATACCTGAGCCGAATATAGAAATAATAAGAACACCCAATACCTTACAATTCTTCCAAATCGTTGGGCACATGAGACGTCGGATTATTTTTATGACAGCATACTGGCAGATAAAGCAAAATAAATCTAAGGCAGTTATGTTACTTTGTCCATAATACACATTTTATCTAGTCTGCTCCTTTCGACATGGTTATTAATATGTGATCTCAAGAACAGGTTACGTTGCTCGTACACGTCGAGTCCGTAAGTACCTTAGGGACTCTATATACGCTTCCGACCTGCTACGTGACTTAAACATTTTACACAGTTTGATTCTTGACATTCTAAACCATAATGCAGTTAGATTATTTCTAAGTGATCTAATTCACGAGATATACATTTTTTGTTCGCCAACACGTTCGCAAATATGATCACGCAACGTGAGGCAACTCTGTGGTCGACAGCAATGTTTCGTCGATAATGGAAAAAATTGTCGTTGGCACAAAATCAGCAACTTTATGGCAGTAAGTGATCGCGTGAAGTGAGATAACTCGACACATAGACTCACCCCTATACATAATCCCATGTAACTCTTTTCATTTTATAAAAAAAATTTATCTCAGTGTTTTTTCTCTGTACAATAAAATTGTGATTGGTTTAGGAGCCGGATGCTGACACTGCTATACAGTTATTAAACTTTTGCAGTGCCAACGTTATCATTATCTGTACCAATGACATTCTGTAGAAATAAATAATTACACCTTGTAGTACATCGCTAGAGAGTCGGCAAGCAGCGTCGCGTGTTAGGCCAGTAACAGACAGTTTGTCGATTTGTTGCCGTCTGTCGGAGTCTATGGTGTGTTTAGTTCTGTTGTTGAGTCCTTAAACGATATATTTTTTGAAATATCATGGTTGTTAACATTACATGCAATATTTTCGGGATATTAAGCATGATTTGAGTCTTTTTGAGTTTCCCGATATTTTGACGCAGTTTCACACGTCATGATCACGGATAAACGACGCTTCGTCTCGGTGATCACCAAAGGATGTAGTACCCTTGCAAGTACCTGGAGTTTACAAAGTCGATTGCAGCTGTGGTCGTTCTTACATAGGCCAGACGAAGCGCACAGTCGCCGAACGTGTTAAGGAACATATCGCAGCGGTCAAAAATCGACAAGTAAACAAGTCAGCTATAGCGGAGCATGTAGTGGACTCAGGACCCAATCACTGGATCGAACTCCACAATCCCAAGATTATTTCAAACGAGAGGCACTACTACAAGAGAATGGTTCGGGAAGCGATTGAAATTAAGAAATATCCTAATTTTAATCGTGAAAACGGCTTCAGACTCTCTGCCTCATGGAATCCAGTGATAGCCAAGTGTACTCGGCGTGTGAATAAACCAAAGTGTGCTGATACAGTGAGTGTAGTGTGCTGTCCTAGTGTGAACCGGCCTTAAATCTCAAATTTCTAATTATGAAGACCAAGTGAGGGTAGTCTGAAAAGATGCCTTCGCTTTGCTGCGGTTAACTTCAGCACGCCAGTCTCCCCGCGACCACGACCAGGTGCAATCCGGTCGAAACGTCGGGAATAAAATAAAGGTAATTACGCGATAAATACCCGATAATCCCATATTTTTATAATGTGTTGTGATCGCGAAAGTTTAAAAAAGACTATTACCTGCGTTTGCCTAAAGATAGCTTTTGATTTGAAAAACCAGGTAATAAGATTGATTGCAGCTCTTAAACCTGTACTATTCTCTTAATGGCCATACCAAGCGGGCGATTGCCTGCCGGGTAAAAGAGTACATACGGGCAGTTAAAAATGCGGATACCCAGTTTTGTCTGCCAATGACTACCCAATCGCAAAAGACTTCGGTTTATCCGTGATCATGACGTGTGAAACTGCGTCGAAAAATCGGAAAACTCAAAAAGACTCAAGTTCTTAAACGGTTTACACGTAGGTAATTACATGTGATCTGCTTTACATCTCAGCCGTAGAACAGCTGTCCACGTGCACTGCTGGATTTAGGCCTCGTGGATCTCTGTGGGGATCCGTTCATACTTTCACAAAATATTTATTTATGTATATTAACTTCGTTTCTTTATTTATATGTTGTAATTTATTTATTACACGTTCATACACACATTTACACAACGTTCATACTTAATACATCATATGTTCATACTTACAGTTCATACACTCACACTATGTTCATACTTACTACTTCAACATGTTAAATTATTTTCTAACGCCCAAATGTTTTTCTACCCGCATGCATGAGAGAATGGTCAGTTAGTTCGTATGGAATCTTCCGCGCACTACCGTGTCAAATATATAGTATTTTCGATTATATTGTTTAACGCGCCGCATTCAACTAGTGAATATTTCAGTATACTTTCTTCTACTATCAACCGTGATCTAGTGTACTTTCTATTCTGCTCCTTCTAACAATAATTATTGTGCGTGTGACTTGTGGGCCCAATAAACCCGTTGGACTATAACAAACGTAAGTCTTTCTGTTTGTACCTGGACCCATCTCAACCATTACAATCTCCAAGATCAGAAAGGAGGGTTGTTGCCATATTTACCAAGCTTGACAGGCGGGTTGGCGAGCGCAGTACGGGAAGTTTATACAAGGAAAGACGCTGCTACCCATCTTCCGTAGGTATCTCTTGGAAAATTCTTACTTCATCCAGGGGCAAGAGAGGAGGGGCAACATTCTGCTGCCGGAACCCATGGCAAGGCAATTAAAATACTCAATAATCGTCATCATGGTTGAGTTTTATTTATGTGCACAATTAACGAGTAGCATTGAATTCATTTGTACAACTTATTTACTAATTTATAATCATATTAGTTCAGGCTAAATTATTCTGAGTTACTAGGTACATTTTTTAACACTAAACATTTAATTTAAAGCGAAGAGATTCTATTTAGTCACTGTATTACTGTCACTGTACCACTGTATTGAAAGATAGTCAATTTTGTTTCGTTGCTCGGTATAAACACTTGGTTCGCGAATATCCAACCCACTGTAATAGAGGTAGTAACAATAGGTTAGGTACCTATTGTTACTACCTCTATTACTAATTAGAGTTCTAGAGTTCTACTAAATAGAGTTTATCATACCAGGACTGGGCATAAATATTCTGAGTATGATACTTAGTACATTACATCTGATGGTCTTCAATATAAAAAGTAACAAAACGTTTTTTTACAATAATTCAAGTAACAAATAAATATATTAGTGATAGATGGCCACTATCCATGAATTTTCTAACGAAACATGCAGTAACAATAATTTTCCTTAAAACTACATCAAAATATCTTATGTCTATCTTTGTTTCAGTATACCAATTACATAGGTTAACTTTGAAATATACAATCACAATCATACCAACAAGATAAAAATGCTAGTGAAATTATTATTTACAAGTTTATAACCATATAATATATTGATTATAAGTATATTACGTGTTATCTACATGTTATATGGAAGCACACAGAATTTGGAATCCAACACATAATAAGTACAAAATTTGAAATTAAAAAATAAATGTTGACAAAATTATCTGACTGGTCATTTTACAAATGAGTTAAATACATATAAGTTTAAAAAAAACTTGCAAACAAACAGTATTTTTTTTTTCTTAATTTAGCTATATTTTTATTAAATAGTTACAATAGATATTATCATTCATCAATATCGTACAAAACAGAACTATATGCATGCTCTCTTCGACTACATATTGAGAATAGGTAGTTAAAATCTTTAAAACTTGGATAACAGTATTCTGTCTATTACAAGAACCACATAATGAACAATGACGGACACCAATTTCTATGCAAATCTGAAAGTGTTTTGTTGAAGTAAACCATGTCGATAAATAGCAGATATACTGCGCAATTATTTAAGATATGTACATTATGCCATTACATTTTGAAAACATTTTTACTTATTATGCTTGACCACCTAGTAACAGTGTAATTCCCAATATTCGCAATATCGCCATTAAGAGAATAGTACAGGTAGCTGTCAATAACAAGCACCCTTGAACCTTACTGGAGTGTACTTGGCAACTGTACCTAAATAAACAATCGTAAGACTCTAATAACATTCATGTCTTTGGTGACTTATTAAATCCATAATTATTTTGTGGAAATAATCACGTAAGTACTTGTGTGGTGAAGGCACCAACTGTTTTATCCCTTATCGAGTGGTGAAAACAACCTGTCACAACAAAAAAGGTAGGTACGTGAACATTTTAGCTAGTTAATATGAATTGCATGATTTTTGCGAAACATCTTTATCGTTATCAAAAGCGCAGCGCATCTTGCAAGAACCAGAAACCCTTTCATTTAGTTTAATGAGAATTTAACGAGTACCTACGGTAGAAAGCTACCAATTTCATCGTACCCATCTGTGCGGAGGAGCATTAAAACAACATTTGTTTTCTAAGGAAATACTAAGCTACGGCTTCGTGGATTTCACTCAAAGTAAACTCTTAACGAAATCAAGTGCAAAAGCATTGCTGTACTGATTTGATCAAAATAAATTATCTTGTTACGTCACGAAGGTTGTTCAATGTATTTTTCAAATAAAATATCACCAGTATTTCAGAGCACGATGAGATTCATATCTAGAACATTTTTTCTCTTTAAAACTCTTTAAAATAATTGAGACTAATTGGTTGCAGTTTCTTCGTTATGTTAAACATTATAAAAAGAAGCTTTTCTATGCGTATCTTTCTTAACCTGACAACATGTTTTGTCTACACTATGAACTTTCAGTTTAACTTTTTCCCACTTCTTAGTTTTGAGGCACATTAATATAGCAAAATTATGTGAGTGTATTAACTTTTTCAGTTTAGTTCATATTGTAACCAAATTTTGGACCACTGTTACCCACACTAGGGGTCATATGTAACCAAATGCAAATCAGATGTTAACTGATTTTCCATGATTTCCATTAATAATAAGAGATCATTACAGATTAATTTGTG
Organism: Pasiphila rectangulata; assembly: GCA_963082625.1. Lineage (NCBI taxonomy): Eukaryota > Metazoa > Arthropoda > Insecta > Lepidoptera > Geometridae > Pasiphila > Pasiphila rectangulata. The sequence continues at coordinate 15,492,743 of OY720244.1, forward strand.
GCACATAAATATTGCAAAATCAAAAATGATTTTCAATTTCGTATTTATTATAACCAAAGTTTTAACCACTGTGAACTAGGGGTCATTATGTAACAAAATTTCGAGGCTCGTATTACCAAATTATGGAAAATCAGTTATTGATGGATCTACGAGTACTTTATTAATTAGCGGTCATAACAGAGACTATATCCGATGTTCACATTTTCATCCCGATTATTGTCACACGGCATACCATCTGGTCCTCTCGTTCTTCCATTGCGGATATGTTTATTAACACTATACACATATAATACAGTTGGTACTAGGGTCCGTTCACGTGATTGGCATACACGACCCCTCGTAGCACTTGAGTCCTGGCTCGCAAGTGCCGCTGAAACCACCACATTCTTCGCCGAGCGTCCGCGCGCAGACTTTACAGCATCTGTGGATAACGATATGAGATTTTAACCTTAGAATTTACATTACTAAAAGACCTTTATCAACTATTATAGATGATTAGTGCGAGTTAGCAACTGGTATTCCTGTTGTACAGGACGGTGCAGTGCCTGGGACATTGCTAGATGGGTTAGGCTTTTCCAGCTATATCATTCTCCCAGCATAGTCGGCTATTATTTTGAGGAAAGAACAGGTAAAAACGTCTGACGCCAACTAAGCCGCGGGTTACCTCTTTATGTTTTTCTTCACCATAAAGATATGATACAAGATAAAAGATAAAAGAGAGAAAACGTTTGTTTGTGCCAGCATAAAATTACATTAATGTATTAAAAAAAATACTTAACAAAAAATGGCACAAATCGGTCACCATTATAAGCAGTAATAGTTCAGGAAACTATGACCACGCTGGTATTCTGTGGTGCTGGTGCCATCGTGCTACACAATATAATACGCATAAAATAATAATAGGTCTTTACCTATGAAATTGCCGTTCTTCAGTACTGGTAATTTCAAATAAAAAAAAATTTGACATGGCTTGGTATTTCAAATTCAAATTAATTTTGTTTTAAAAACATGACATTCTTTTTACAAACTCAGTCTTTTGTTTATTGATTAGCGTTGTATTTTCATTACATTTGAACATTTTTCGTCATAATAGGTACCTTAAAAAATCGTGTAATTATGGAATATGAGTTCCGTCGTGGCACCAACGTGACACAAACGGCACGTAACATCAAAAAGGTTTACGGAAAGAACTGTACAAACGAACGCACAACCCGATATTGGTTTTCCCGGTTCCGTTCTGGAAATTTTTACTTGAAAAATGAAGCTCGTGGCCGTCCGAAGACTATTATGAATTATATAATTCATTATTGTCAACAATGATGAATTAAAGGCGATTGTGGAAGCTGACGAAACTCAATCTACAGCTGAGCTAGCAGCAGCTTTTGATGTTAGCATCAAAACAATATTGATCCATTTGCGACAAATTGGCAAGGTAAAAAAGCTTGATAGATGGGTACCCTACGAACTTAGCGCTGGCGAGCGCAACGTACGCGTTGAGACCTGTCTCGTGCTGCTCAACAGATAAAGAAATGAAGGAATTTTGAACCGAATTGTTACGTGCGATAAAAAATGGATTCTGTTCGACAATCGAAAGCGCTCAACAAGTTGGTTAGATCCTGGTTCAGCACCAAAGCAATGCCCTAAACCAAAAATGACCCCTAAAAAGTGATGGTCACTGTTTGGTGGTCTAGTGCGGGTGTGATTCACCACAGTTTTTTTTTATAAAACGGCATAAGCATTACTGCAGATGTGTACTGTAAAGAACTGGAGACAATGATGGAGAAGCTTGCACATCTGCAACCAGCTTTGGTCAATCGGTCGTCCCTACTGCTCCTTCACGACAACGCGCGACCCCATACTGCACAACAGACCAGTTTCCAAGCTGCAAGAGCTGGGGTTGGAAGCTCTCCCTCATCCGCCATACTCACCAGACCTTGCACCTACCGACTATTACTTTTTTCAAAATTTAGACAACTTTTTAGTGGGTAAAAAATTCAATTCCCGAGGGGCAGTACAAAATGCCTTTGAAGAGTTTGTTGCCTCCCGTGCAGCTGATTTTTACAAGAAGGGCATCAATAAACTGCCAATGCGTTGGCAAAGATGCGTCGATTGCATGGGGTGTTACTTTGAGTAATAGAATTAAAAAAGTTAGGAAAAAAAGTACTTTCATTTATTCCATACAAAACGGCAATTTCATAGGTAAAGACCTAATATATAATGCATAAATATATACATATATGTATGTATATCTTATGGCATCATTATATGATACTAGTATAGTTTTTATGACTTTCGAGCTCTTTCTGACCTTCAAATATAATCTTTCTAAGTTTAACTCTAAAACTATAAAGACTTTGCAGGTTCCTTATCGGTGGGGGGATATTATTCCAGCACTTCGAGGCAGCGTACCGGAAGCTGCCTTTAAAACATTATATTTGACACATACTCGTAAAATTTGATAAACTTACTGTTTAATTTTGAGTATATTTTGACATAGAAATATAAATTTAAATAACACAATACAGATTATTAGTATTAACACACCCAAGCACACAACATAGTTAGTATTTAATTAAAATACTAATGGTTGTACAAATTTAATATCGGTATTAAGGCACAAAGATCAACCGTTTATGGATTAATATATATTGATTATTCAAAAGATATTTATCAGATTGGTTTTGAAAGAGTGAATAGAATAAAGCAGGTATTACTAAAAAAGAAAAAATCATTAGTGCGCCGCCAGTATCGAACGGCTTTTATTAGTAAAATTTCTAAAGATATTCTTATTTCCTTACACCTTTCGTGTACATTAGATAATTATTATGATCCATTTTTATTACAAGGAAGTCTTCCCTTTTCTGGCAGTACAAAAAAAAACAAACAATTTTTTACAGCTGTTTAAGCTACAGAAAGCTAGATGAGCATTTATATTTTATATTGCTGCGATTTAATTTGCAAGCGGAAATTAAGTGAAAGGGGATTAGCGTAACCGGCCTGAAATTTGTTTAAGCGTATTAGGTACGCGCCCGACTGTGACGGCTAGGGCAAAGAAATCGCAGCTCTTAACATTTTCTTTGAATTTTTCAGATCTGATAATTTTGTACCCCTGTAAATGGATGTTTCAAGGAAACTTTTTCAAGTAATTGCATTAGTTGTTCAGAGCTCCTTATTTTGAAGTTTCGGGGTGAAGTTTGGCTAAGTAGATCAGTCGCGAAGGACTGAAGTTTTTCGGTAGAAGCCGACGGTAATTACCTGCAGATAGAGATCGCCTCATCTTCCGATTCCTAACTCTTAAATTTATTGATCAATTTAAAGTTTGGGCAATTAGACAAAATGCCGGTTAAGATCTATGTCTTCTTTCTACTCTCCTAACGTTTAGCGAAGGGTTTATGGCGATTATGGAAAAGCTCTTATGAGTGTTCAAAATTAAAACATCAAAAGCGTTGTCCCTTACGTGTATGTGTTTGTTGTAGAGCTGTTAAGTTTTTTTTTATTTCGCTATGCAATGTTACACCGTAGCAAAGAATTAGCTTCTTTGCTAGGGTGTGAAATATGCGTAGCATTAAGCCAGGGTATCGGTTATGCACCGTGTCTCATGTCGACGGAGCGAGAATAAATTTCTTATCTGTATGACTCACTTTGGTTAGGGGTAAATCTTATTTACCCTAAATCAGTCTCGACTCATAGTAATTTTATACAAAAACCAACCTCAAAAGTCGAAAACCTTAGCTCCCGGCGGAGGAGTGGCATTACGAGTTCACCTGAGCGTGAACTTTCATACCCCTCAGGCAACAACCCAAAGCAAGATTTCTACCTATACTTAACTGGTCCCCTTGCAACAAAGTAACATAATTGCATTCGATAATATTGTGACGTAACGGCCATCTGCGTCAACAACAACAAAATCTGTAGGTAACCCATCTTTTTACATCAGATCTCGGTCAGTTCTAATTCTACCGAACATAAATATAAATAGGTGGATTCGGTCACCAAGCGGCCACGAATTGGGTCGCGAAGTGATAATAGAGAGGTCAGCTTTTCCGATTCGGGGAAGAATGGTCGGGGTTTATAATAATTTGATGACAAGTGTTCGCATGAACGACGATTCTGAAACGATCATTCTGAAACTATATATTTTTTTGTAATAGTAACAATAAACATATTAAAGGGGTACATTCTACACGGGCATCTATCACCGCTTGGGACGTGAAGAAAGATGTTATATGTTATTCTTTTTTAATATGAAATTATTTTTGTACAAGAACTCGGTTAAGTTTATACGCTAGGGACAATTAGTTACGTATGTTGAAATCTTAATAAGCCTCCCATATTAACAATAGGTATATAGGAGCGACACAAATACTAATATTTAATTTATTTATAATAGTTTCCAGGTAAAACAAACAAATCACTAGAGTATCACAACCAAAAGCTATTTCGTAAATTTCCCCCAACTATTCGCAAATATCAGTCACAATACCCCAAAACTAATTACTTCGGCTAGTGTACACAGCCCGGCACTGTTTATAAACCGAGTGAAGCGTACATCTCACGCTTGATTGAACTAGGTCATGTGGATACAAATGTAGATTGTGTCGATGGATGCACGATCTATCACTCATCCCCGGATCCTCAATGCAATAAATTATAGACATGTTAACGTGATTGACTTCTAGACAGATCATTTTACGGACTATCGGTAGGGGTGTCCCAAAATTAACGCAAGATTTGAACTAAATAGAAAACATAGTTTTTAGTCTTTAGATTGTTATTTTTTTATTAAATAATAAAGTACATAGGATAGGGTTATTTATGGAATGACACATCGGGCAAATGGCCTCCACGGCTTGGCATGCATATACGCACTCGTTTGTCAAAATTTTCCATGACCGTCTTGCATAAATGTGTCTGAATTTCGTTGATGCAGCGTTGCATCTCCTCCTTGCACGGCTGGTTGTGAGCTTGTTGATATAGACTGTGTATAACAATAATTTTGTGTTGTGATTTCAAAAACCCCATAAAAATAAATCGAATGGTGTTAAATCACATGATCTAGGGGGCCAATTCTGATCACCGACAGAGTACACAACCTGGAAATATCTCATGGAGTAATTGAATTGTTTCACGGACTGTATGGCATGCGGCACCGTCTTGTTGAAACCACATACTAATTAGCCACATCGATATCATCCAATTTCGGCAGAAAGAACTGTATTATCATGTCGCGATATCGAGCGAGCACCAGTAACAGTCACTGCTTGACCAGCCTCATTTTCAAAACAGTATGGTCCAATTGTGGTCCAAGTGGTTCCACCCGCCGTGGGGTGCCGGCAGTAGAATGATACCCCTCCTCTCATGCTCATGGATGCAGTAAGAGCCTGCTAAGGGATACCTCCAGAAGATGGGCAGCAGCGTCTATCCGTGTATCAACATTCCATACTGCGCTCACCAACCCGCCTGCCAAGCGTGGTGAGAATGGCAACTACCCCTCCTACTGGAGATCCATGAGGGAGTCCTGTGTTCATCAGTGGACGCTTTATGGCTGAAATTATGATGGTCCAATTATGCCTCCAGCCCAAAATCCACACCGAACACGTTGTGGATGCATTTGTTTTTCCACAATCACTTGTGGGTTCTCATGAACTGAACGTTTCCTGTGCTGACTGGCCGACTAATGCCTTAGACCGAAAAGTGTGGAAAGAGGGAAGGGAGGCCTTTGCCCAGCAGTGGGATCCAACGGGCTGATAAGGTTAGATTAGAAGCATTACTTTTAACAAAGAGCAAGTCAGGCGCCAAAAAACAATATTATCTAGTTGCTCTAGGTCAGTTTAAGATACTCAACATCTATTGAAGTTGGAGGAAGAGGAGTTTATAACAAGAATGCCATTTTGTCATAAACTTATTTTGCTATTTACTGAGGAGTAGTATGGGTGGGCATATCGCCTGTTTTCAATACACGATGTTTATAAACAATTAATCCACCTTGCTGTTTTCTGCTGCACTTTGGGTTTGAGAAACGCTATCATAAAATGCATGGTGTTTGACCTTGTCCTATCAAAAAACTGAAGAGCTTTTGCAAGTGATGTCATAAAACATACCATTTAAAAATATTCAATAAATGTACTATTTAATACACATCTTATTGATATTCTGATCTATAAGAACACACATGTCGTATGGACACTATTATTTTCATCATTTCAGCCGTAGGACGTCCACTGCTGGACATAGGCCTCCCTCATGGATATCCAGTTAATGCGGTTGGAAGCGATCTGCATCCACCGTCGACCTGCGGTCTTCACCAGGTCATCATCCCATCTTGTTGGTGGACGTCCTACGCTGCGCTTGCCGGTCCGTGGCCTCCACTCGAGAACTTTTCGGCCCCATCGGCCATCTGTTCTGCGAGCTACATGGCCTGCCCATTGCCACTTCAACGTGCTAATCCGTTTGGCTATGTCGGTGACCCGAGTTCTTCTACGTATCTCCTCATTTCTGATTCGATCGCGTAAAGAAACCCCGAGCATAGCCCTCTCCATAGCTCGTTGAGCGACTCTGAGCTTATTCATGAGGCCAATCGTGAATGACCACGTCTCGGTTCCATATGTCATCACTGGTAACACACACTGATTGTAGACTTTCGTCTTAAGGCACTGAGGAATTTTGGACGAAAAGACGTTGCGTAGTTTCCCAAACGCTGCCCATCCGAGTTGGATTCGTCGATTTACCTCTTTCTCGAAGTTGGACCTACCTAATTGGACTGTTTGTCCTAGGTATACATACGCGTCGACAACTTCGAGAGCCGAGTTCTCAACCATAACTGGGGAAGGCGCAACATGGACATTCGACATAATCTTCGTCTTGTCCATGTTCATTTTAAGGCCGACCCGTTGGGAGACTCGGTTGAGGCCTTCGAGCATCGTGCCAAGTTCCTCCATCGACTTTGCCATGACCACAATATCGTCAGCAAACCGAAGGTGAGTCATGTATTCGCCGTTAATGTTGATGCCTAGTCCTTTCCATTCCAAGAGCTTGAAGGCATCTTCCAAAGCGGTCGTAAACAGTTTCGGAGAAATAACGTCTCCCTGTCTTACGCCTCTTTTTAAGGGAATATCCTTCGAACTCTGTTCCTGTACTCGGACAGACATAGTGGCGTTTCTATACAAAGACTTCAACACTTCGATATACCGATAGTCAATTCGGCATCGTTGGAGAGACTCGAGCACCGCCCATGTTTCGATCGAATCGAAGGCTTTCTCATAGTCCACAAACGCGAGACATAGCGGCAAGTTATACTCTTCGGTCTTCTGTATCACTTGCCGCAGCGTATGAATGTGGTCTATGGTACTGTAGCCTTTTCGAAACCCGGCTTGTTCGGGACGCTGGAAGTCATCAAACCTGCGATCGAGACGATTTGTAATGACCCTTGAAAACAGCTTATAAACATGGCTCAAAAGCGAGATCGGTCTGTAGTTCTTAAGCAAGGTGTTGTCACCTTTCTTAAAGAACAGTACCACGACGCTTTTGTTCCATGTTTTTGGCGTAATACCTTCGAACAAGACGGAGTTGAAGAGCTTCTGAAGGACTTTAAGTATCGGTGATCCACCCGCTTTCAGAAGCTCTGAAGTGATTCCGTCCTCCCCCGGCGCCTTGTCGTTCTTAAGCTGTTTCAGGGCCATCCTGATCTCGTACAGGCTGATGTCCGGGATATCTTCGGTATAATGTCGGGTCAGCTTGGCTCTAGGGTCTTTTGCCACACTGCAAACAGGTTTAGTGACCGAATCGTAGAGCTGTCCATAGAACCTTTCGACTTCCCTTAACACTTCTGCTTTACTTGACGCTATACTGCCATCTTCCCTCTTCAGCTTCGTCATCTGGCTTTGCCCAATAGACATATCTCTCGCGAACACTTTGGAGCCTTTGTTCCGCTCTATCGTATCTTTAATACGAGCTGTATTAAAGGTACGAATATCGTGCCGCAAGGATTTCCAAACTTGTCTATTGAGCTGCCTATGTGACTTAGCATCATCGGGAGACTGCAGTCGTAATGAGCGTCGTTCAGCCATGAGGTTAAGAGTGTCATCCGAGAATTTCTGAGGTCTATTTGTACGGGGCGTCTTAAAGAACTGAGACCCCACCGTATGGACAGTTTCTACGAACCTGTTATTGATCTCGTCCACTGATGCATGTTCTTCGAGACCCAGACAATCAAAGCGATTTGAAAGTTCGAGTTGAAAGCTCTCGAGGTTTTGGATATGTGCACGAGTGGGTCGGAGCGTAGATTTCATCAGACGGGACCTTTCAAGTCTAACGTTCATATTCAATGTGCCTCTAACGATTCGGTGATCACTTCCGGTTTTCACCCTGTGAATCACAGTGACATCATTGAATACCCGTTTCTTGTTGGTCAAGATGAAATCAATCTCATTTCTCGTGGAACCATCGGGACTCATCCAGGTCCATTTCCTGTGAGGCGGCTTCTGGAAGAAAGAATTCATCATAAAGAGTCCTTCTTTCTCCAGAAAATCGGCCAGCCTCTGTCCCCTGGGGTTCCGTTGCCCATACCCAAATTGCCCCACTCTCAACTCATCATCGCTTCTCTTGCCTAACTTTGCATTGAAGTCCCCCATAACAACAGTAAAGTGAGTTTTGTTCGTATGTATGGCCCTACTAATGTCCTCATACATAGACTCTACTTCTTCATCTGGGTGTGACGAGGTCGGCGCATATACCTGAACAACCTTCAGCGAATATCTTTTAGATATTCTGAGTGTTAGGTATGCGACCCTGCTCGACACACTGTCGATGGTGACAATGTTGTTAATGAGTGACTTGTGAACGAGAAACCCGACACCACCTTGGGACTGTTGGTCGCCCTCCCGGTAGTAGAGTAGATTACCGGACTTAAGGGATATCGTGTCCTCGCCCTCTCTACGGACTTCTGATAATCCTAAAATGTCCCAGTGTAACCTACTCATTTCTTCTTCCAGCTCAACAATCTTTTCGTCTGTCCTCAAAGTGCGGATGTTGTGTGTTACCAGGGCCAGTGGTCGTCGTTGGGGTTGGTAGCCGTCCGTCTCCCGGGGATTCTTAGCACCCCTAGCCCCGCCGTTACCGTGGCCGCTACCGTAGCCACGACTAGCGGGGCTGCCGGGAACTCGGGGCCTGGTCCTTGGTTTCGCAATCATAAGGGGTTGTTGCCATACTCGCCACGCTTGGCAGGCGGGTTGGCGAGCGCAGTATAGGGTGTTAAAGTCGCGGAAGATGCTGCTGCCCATCTTCCGAAGGCATCCCTTAGCAGATTCTTACTGCATCCACGGGCAAGAAAGGAGGGGCAACATTCTACAGCCGGCACCCCACGGCAATTTCTATTACACGGCTATTATTTTAATTATTTATAATTACTGTTAGGTATCTGCTTACACTCTATTATCCATGATATAATTAAGTATTTATAATTTATTGGGAAAGCCAAACTTCTTAATAATGTATATATGTATGTATGTATATATATAAGTTTTTATCTACAATTTTCTATATATAAGTATTTATCTACAGTTTGTTTCCCTAACTGAACGCACTTTATTTATTGATTATTTACAATTTTTCACAAATACTACACCTATTCACAATAAATACATGTTAAAACTGATTTATATATACAAAAAAAAAAAAAAAAAATGTTCATCTACCTACATGTTGCACCCTCATGCAGCGTATTTATCGTGACTCAATGCACGAACGGAAAGAGTACTAGCTACCCACAACACAGGTTCTCCTAGGGTGGGAGCTAGCGAACTTTGTTTACAAATTAAACTTTGTCGTAATATTAAAAGTGTATGTATTATTTAATATTCTATAAGTTTGTAAAAAACTTTGTTTCATGTTTTGTAAGTTACTAAATAAAGTTTATTATTATTATATTCGGGACATTTTTTTTCTCAGTCGTCTGACTGGTATAAACTGCATTACGGGTTACAAAAACCAAGTAAATGCAGCCGTATATTTGGGTGTTTCAATTTATTGGTGTGGATGATGGGTCTATCTCCATGAATTTTCTGACTATTCTACACGTATTGAGAATGGCTGCTTTTTGTAGAGTTGTGTATATGAATGCGTTTAATCCTAATAACTCTATGCTGCGATGTAACTGTTTTGGTATCACTCCTGTGGAAGAGAGCACTATAGGTACAATATATACTTTATTTTGTCTCCATATTCTGATTATTTCGTCTTTCAGGTCTACGTATTTTGTAATTTTATCTGTAATTGTTTTCTGTATGTTGTGTGTGTTGGGCACTGCAATGTCAATGAGGAAGGTGATCTTATTTATTTTATCTGTCAAAACTATGTCTGGTCTGTTATAGTGTATGGTGCGGTCTGTGAGTATAGCGCGATCATAGTAGAGTTTGTGTGTTGTATTTTCTAATATGTTATTTGGTGTGTATTTGTAATAGGGGGCATGAGTATTTTGAATGAGGTTGTGTTTGTGTGCTAAGCTTTGATGAATTATGTTTGCTATTTGATTGTGTCTGTGTGTGTAATCTGTCTGTGTCAGTGTTACGCATGCTCCTGTTATGTGTTGTATGGTTTCAGGTTGAGCGTGACATCTGCGGCATTTGTCGTCTGAAGCTAAAGGATCTTTAATGATATATTTCCTATAGTTCTTGGTGTTTATTATTTGATCTTGAATAGCTATTATAAATCCTTCTGTCTCTGGGAATAGGCTACCTATTTTTAACCATTTATTTGATGCCTCACTATCAATATGTGTTTGTTCTATGTCATGGGGATGGCGTCCATGCAGTACTTTTTTCTTCCAACTCTCTATCCTCTGTAGTTGCAAGTTGGCAGTGATAAGGTTTTCTGTATGCATTGCTCTAGTTAGGTTAAGTGGTGTGTAGTGAATATCGTTGTCAACTATTGTTTTATGTATGTGACTAGTTTGGGATTTTGTATGGAAGAAGGTGTGTAAGTTATGTACTTGTTTTAGCCAGAGATGGTGAATGTCTATCATTCCTCTACCTCCATTTTGTCGTTTGATAGTGAGTCTTTCTATAGCTGATTTAGGGTGTAAGTGTTTATGTTTTGTTAGTGTGGTGCGTGTGGTTCTTTCAATGTTCTCAATATCTGTTTTAGTCCATTTTAAAATACCGAAAGAATATGTTAGAATAGGAATTGCATAAGTATTTATAGCTTTGATAAGGTTTTTCCCAGAGAGTTGAGTTTTACAGATTTTAGTAATTCGATTTTTATATTCAATAGATAAAGTTTGTTTAGTTGCAGTATGATCTATTCCTTTTAATTGTTTGTATCCTAGGTACTTATAAAGATCATTTGCTTCCATTGATGTGATAGTATCGTTAGAATCTATTGTGTAATTGCCTGGTTGGATTTTCCCTTTGATTATATGCAGTGTTTTACATTTATCTATACCAAATTCCATATTTATATCTCTACTAAATTTTGTTGTTATATCTATTAGTTTTTTCATATCTTTATCGGTTCTTGAGTATAATTTAATATCGTCCATATAAATAAGATGTGAAATCGGTGTATCAGTTGTGGTGTTTTTAAAACTGTATCCTACTTTGCAGCTGTTGAGTAGGTGTGATAGGGGGTTTAGGGCTAAACAAAACCACAAGGGGCTTAAAGAGTCTCCTTGGTATATACCTTTCTTGATGGCAATCGTACGGGTAGTTACTGTATTATTGTGATTATTTAGTTGGAGGGTGGTCTTCCAAAGGGGCATGATATTGCGAAGACATGTAATTATCGTGGGATTTATTTTATATATTTCTAAGATTTGAAGCAGCCAGCTATGTGGAATACTATCGAAGGCTTTTTTATAGTCAATATAAGTGCAGTGTAAGTTTCTATTTTTTGAGGAAGCATGTTTGTGAATTGTTGAATCTATGATAAGCTGTTCTTTGCATCCCATATGGCCTCGCCTACATCCTTTCTGTTCTTCGGATATAATTTGATTGTGTTCTATGTGAATGCTGATCTTACTAGTAATGACTGATGTTAATATCTTGTATATGGTTGGTAGGCACGTGATCGGTCTGTATTGTGAAGGTTGTGTTGAATGGTTTGTTTTGGGCAGCATATAGGTAATACCCGTGGCTATAAATTCGGGTAGGTTTTGTTTTCCTAAAACAATGTCATTTAAATTTTTTGCTAATTGCTTATGTAATGAAGTTAACTTTTTGTACCAATAGTTATGTATTTTGTCGATGCCCGGTGACTTCCAATTGTGTAGTTTGGCTGTTATAATATTTATGTCTGATTCTGTTATTTCATCAAAGCTCATTTCATCTACAGTTTCCCATTTCGTTTTTTCAGTATCTATCCAAGCTGCTTTGTCATTGTGTTGCAATGTTTGTTCCCATATGCTAGCCCAGAAAGTTTCTAATTCTGATTGTGTTGGAACAGTTGTGTCTGTTGAGTTTTGGGTGGATTTCTGTAAACCCCTGTAAAACCTTTTTTCGTTTGTGGCAAACAAGATGTTGTCTTTTTTCCTGTTTTCTGCTTTTGTGTATCTCTTAAGTCTATGAACTTTTAATGATAACTTTTGTTTGAAAGTATCTAAAAACTCTTCTGGTTTCTTATTATTTGTTTCATGTCTAGTGTGCAATGCCCTATTTCTAAATATTTCTTCCACCCTCTTAACAACTTTACGAGATTTATTGTTTTTTATGTATTGTGTAAGTCGTCCACAATCTGCTCTGAGTTTTTCAATGTCTTTTTCCAATCTAACTTGCCAGAAGGGTTTATTATTATATTTATTCTGGGGTTTACTATTACTACTCCCTTCTTCAGTTATTTTAAAGTTAAGTTCTTCTGAAATTACTACGGCTGTACAATAAATGAGTGTGTGGGTATCTAACAGTTGTGTCTCATTCGATAGATATGGGTTCAAAATCGTATGGTTAAAAAGATGTATTAGTTGACTAAGATGATTACTATATTTTAACTTCGGTAGTTTTGGTCTAGCCACTGGATCCATTCCAGAATACTTAGTTAATGCTGTTGTAAATTTATCGATTATTTCTTGTGTAGCTGTTGCTGTATTTCGGGGAGGATGTTCTAGAATTTCTATGTCATTTTCTAATGTTAAAATTAAGTTCTCGGTTTGTGTTGACGCGTTTGTGGTTTGTGATAAATTATGAGAGTCACTTAGATGTTGTGATGGTATTTGAGTAGATGTATAAGTCATTTGTGATTGAGTAAGTGTTTGGGAATTGGTGAGGTGTTGTGGCTGAGAGTGCATATTATTTTGCGCTAGGGTTTGCCGTTGAGTCATAGGATTGTCATCCGCTAATTGCTCTACATTGCTATTTATTTGCTTTTGCACCTCATCTTTCAGTTGTCGGAGTTCTTGTTCTGTTAATAGTTTATTACGTAGAATTGCTCTTCTTTGGTCCGAAATACGCTGTTCAGAAACACATACAGAAGGATATTGTCTTGTGAAAATTTCATGGAGTTGCTTACGATAGGTAGTCATGTCTGTCTCTAATTTAGTAATGTAGAAGTATGTGCGCATGATAAATAGGTTTACATCTTTGCTCCATTTCATGCGCACTCTGGGTTTTCCAGCCTTAGTGGACGCAGGTAAAAAGGCATTCGCCACCTGCGCAACATCTAAGTCTGATGTAGGTGCTTCACGAGAGCTGCGACCTACTGAGGATACGGGTGATGGAATATAAGACGCTGTTGATGGACTATATGGTTCTACTACTGTATTCGATGAATTTAAGCTAATGTTGTCATTGTCTGTCAGTCTGTCATCAGTCGGGTTGGCTGTAACATTTTCGGAAGATCCGGAGGGAGCCCGTCTATTCAACTCCTCTCCGCTGACGGTTCGCATGCTGTGACACCCAGCGTCAGCTCCAGGTGTGCTCCGGCGATCGCCCCCGGACAGCGGCCCTATACGTTTACTTCTTAACTTCATCTCCATTAAAATGGGTTCCCAGAGCCATGTTAGCCGCGCCAGAACTACTATTTTCGCGTGTCCGCCCCCCACGTGAATCTGATGTTCGATTCGGACGTATGGTTGGATTTAGGGGGCTTATTATTATTATTATTATTATTATTATTATTATAAAAGAAGATCTTAACAAGCTATTAGTTTTTATAATGGGGAAAATACAAGTTAAAAGATTTTATGGTACAGTCGCGCACATAGTAAAGGATACCACTAAGCCTTAGTGGTACATACCTTAGTGGTATCCTACCTATATGCGCGACTGTACTGTCAAATCTTAAAAAAAAAAACTTACCTGGCTGCAGAATACACAGCAAAAAAGGCTGAAAAGTTTTTTTTTGGATAGCCCTATATATGAATGAATCTAAAAAAAGGTTTACCGACCTGCGATAACTATATAAAGAACAGAAGGCGACCAATATGCTACCTATCTTGGCGCAAAAAACACACATTTAAGTGTTATTATGATACAGTTACAAAACATAGTTTTTGTTAAAAATAATGGTGCTTAGCTCTACTTAATATCAAACTTGTTACAAAGTTTAATAGTGTTTCATTTATCACGATCTAACACGGTCTACCGAGCGATTTTGATTATGTGCCGTCCGGTACGATGAAACTATAATAAATCAAGCCTATCGGATGATGTTAAAGGTACTATGAAATTAGGTTTGTGAACTTTATTTTAACATACCTAACACCAATATAAATAAAACTGTAACTTGAGTATCCAGTACCCAAAGTTTATATTTATCATCATATTTACTGCTGCGTTATGGCATGCCTGCATGTCCATGAAAAATAAGTAAGGCCTTTGCATCTATTACAGGTGGTTTATCAGTTACTGACGCTGTCCTCAGTAACTGGTATTCTTGCTGTATTTACGCTGCAGACAATGTTAGATGGATTAGGCTTGTCCAACAGCTGGCTAGAGCATCCTCTCAGCTAAGTCAGCTTATAGTCAGGGGAAGGAACAGGTCTATACGTTTGAAGTAAGCTAAGCCGCAGGTTCTTTTAACGATGTTTACCTCCATCATTAAAGCACGTATTAAATCTGCACATACATTTTTGAACAGAAAAATCCATCGGTGCACGACCGGTATCAAACCCACGACCTTCGGATTGAAAGTCCGGGGTAGATACCACTCTTCTAACACGACTTTTTTGCTATGATGTCCATGAAGTATGACGCAAAAAGAGTTATGTTTGCGGCGTTCATGACGCTCTATGCTAGCATTGTGATTATTCGGGCAATCGATGATTATGAAAATAAATTTTATGGATATTAGGGAAATAACATTTGGGAGACAAAATAGAGAACCAGGACTCATCATCAACATTTCAGCTGTAAATCGTCCACTACTACACAGGCCTCCCTCGTAGATCCCCATGATGGGTAGTTGCCATACTCAACACGCTTAGACGTGATACACGAAAAGACGCTACTGCGCATCTTTCGGAAGTATCCCTTAGCAGGCTCTTACTGCATTCACAGGTATGAGAGTAACATTCTACTTAATAATTAATAAAAAAAATTAATAAAAAATCAACAGTTTACAGGCAAACTGTCGTAGCAGTATAAACTCACTTGCAAGGGTCCCATACTATGACCCCCAGTCCGGGGCACCCGCTGGGCTCCAGAGCGTCGCATTCCCTCGGCTCGCAGACGCAGTTGATCTCCGCGGCCCCCACAACAGCCAGCACCGCCAACATTGCCACCCACTGACTACTCCTGAGCATAGTGTCACTTACATCACCGGTTATTCACACTGTCCTGACCACTATACACATTTGGATTACGGTGTCCGATCTGTAACAAGAGAGGTGTACAAATTATTGTTAGAAGGAAAGAAAACTGCAAGAATGGTAGAGGCGCTGGACAACCTGCTAACCTCGCTGGTAACCTCTTAACTATTACAACTGCAATACCGCGTTGATCACGTTCACTAAGCACGTGACCAACTCTGCCGAGCCGTGCAGACCGCGGAGGTCAAAGATTTTTTTCCAAAAGAAAACCGGATTCGGATTAAGAGCCGAAACATTGGATTATCACCATAATAAGAGTTTTAATTAATTTGTGGTGAGAGTTTAAACTGAAAATCTATCGACGTTTTCAAATTAGGAATTATGGCCACAAGGCTACAAGTTCCATCGATCCGCGGGACGGCTGCAACATCCCGCGCAGCGACGCAATGAAACACCGTGTCTGCGTAACGCAGCGACGCAATGAAACACCGTGTCTGCGTAACGCAGCGACGCAATGAAACACCGTGTCTGCGTAACTCGTCGCCGCATTCCAAACGAGTATCTTGGAAATTACATATCTAAATATCTTTGTTATTCTAAAAGGTCTATGGGCCATCGTCACAGCCGTAGGACTACTGTTCACGTCCACTGCTGGACACAGGCCTCCCTCATGCATCTCCAAGATCAAGAGGAGGGTATTGACATACTCAACACGCTTGGCAGGCGGGATGGCGAGTGCAGTAAGGGATGTTGATACACGGACAAACGCTGCTGCCTATCTTCCGGAGCTTTCCCTAAGCAGATTCTACTGCATCCACGGGCAAGAAAGGAGAGGCAACATTCTACTTCCTGCACCTCACGGCGATAGGACCATAGTTTTAGGTATTAAAGGTACTTAACTATTTTTGTAGCCTGAAATAAAGTTAATATTATTGTTGATTTTTAAGATTTCACCGGTCCCCATAAACCGGAACACAGAAATGCAGAGATTACTGTTTGGCGACAGAAATAGGTACTTCCCCTGATGAACTCTTCACAAAAATATCTACCTCTACTCATTTCAAAGGCAAAGGATATTAATTCTTTTAACCCTCTCAGATTAGAATGAAACCCGCCTAATAAATTTAAGTTTCAGAGAGCAAAAATTCCAAGAAAAGGTCTCATAATGTGTTTATCTATCACCTTTTAATGATGTATTAAGGGATATTTTTAAGTTTCCCCGTTAGGCGCCTTATACTCATAAACGAAATCTATTTTACGGTAATAACGTTGAGAAAAGATCTTAAAAGCTTACCTTATTTTGTCTTTTAAAAAAATGGTACTTTTATAACTTATGTTTTATGATTACACAATATTTTAGTAAACTGTCGCGCTATTTTAAAACTTCCACACACAGCGATCAAAATGTTAGGCATCAAATTAAACATTTAAGTAAAGTAAAATATTGCATTCATATTTTATAAACTGACACGTTAATTAATACCTGTTTAATCCCGACGCCTTGAGTCGATTATAAAATGTTTTGTTTGAGAAAATTTAAAGCAGCTCTCGCAGAAATGTAAGAGCCATATGTGATATACAGGTACAACAGATTTTCCCATATTTCGAATCTGTTGCATGCGGTTATTATCGCGGAAGAACAATTTATGATAAATATCTTGTTCGAAATATAAATCAATTATTTATGAAAACACAAAGGCTCTCCATATATGCATAAATCTGTAAGCAGCAGCTCTTCTTTAAGCATTTTTCAATTCGAATGTTTTTTTTTAACTGCAATTTTAACGGAAAAAACTAGTGAAAAGTTTGTGCTACTTCGAAATGATTAGAAACTAAAAACCCAATTGCACTCTCCCGATGCTCGGCGTATCCTGGGCAATGAAAAGTTGCCAAGAATTCTCTCCCTAGGTAATTCATCAAGTTTGATTTTTATTAGCCGATACCCTGTGGTCATTACCAATGGCCGAGACCCACCTCTACGAAATTGAGTCATTTATCTCGCCTTCTCTCCGCAAGGAATTCTGCTCTCTATTGAATCTTTGTGTGGGCTTATACATCCCATTGTAAGAGCCAGCTATTTACATCAAAGCCGGCTGGAGCATTGAGCATGAAATCGAATTAAGATCGTTGGCTAAAATTACTTTTTAAAAATGCTTCAGCGGTTTCAAGTAGGTATTATGTTCGTCATTTCTAAACAAATTATAATGATATTGTCGTGTCTTGATTTGCAGTCTGGGAACTTCGTGTGGCTTTGATTTATTTATATAATCGAAAAAATGACGCCAACAGGTACAATAACCAAACACTAATAAAAGCTAATACACAATATTTAATTCTGTTACTGTACGCCAATTAAAAACGAGCCCAACATTTTATTATTTCACTATATTGATGCGCGATGACTATTCTTAATTTAAGAGATGCCTCAAAAATAAGCACCACGTGATATTCAAGGTTTTCAAATATACCTACACATTCTCTCACTCTGAGGAAGAATGTGATGATTATTATTTCCAAAAACTTGATATATGTAGGTTGATGACTGAACCCATTTACATCAACAAATAGACTTTGGCTGATAACTTTAACGATTACTATCGTAAAGTAATATGAGAAATATATTACAGTCTGTAGTTTACTCTAAAATTGTCTTGAAATGCCAAACTACTTCGGTTTAAATGTTTACTGGCCTAGTCCTAATTGACTGCAAACACTCTAGGCAGGCATCCAGTCACTGCGGCGACGACCAGCCACCCGTCGCTTGATAACTTCATTTCGCTGCAAACTATTTTCATAGTTAGAATCCGTTTTGGTAAATAAAAATCAATTGAAAAATGTATGTGCATGCATCACTACAGAAAAGTTGGACTGACATGAATATACATTTTGTTATAATGACCCACAGTAGTGTATGAGCCAAGTACCGAAAAGCTTACAAACGAAAAATGGTGACACACTGTCTATGTGTATTGACTACATGAACTATTTCGAGGTTTTTATAACCCAAATTACTACATACCAAATTAGAGGTCATGTTCAATCCAAGCTTTTTAAATATCGACCAAGAAGGATGTTTACACTATTTTTGAGCAAACATCAATTATTTGGAAACATGATCAAAACAATTTTGATAATAACGTATTTGTTTGCCCATTGTCAATATACATTTTAGTGAATATTTTTTTTAATTCAAAATAAAGTATTACATGACTTTTTTATTTATGTATAGGACCTCTACCTGGGGTGGGTTACTATGTCCAAATAAGTAATTTTTGCTGCTGTTTTTATGAAAGATGGAAACAAATTTTTGGGATACGATTCGCCAGTAAAATGAAGCGTACCTTATCGTCCCCTTTGCTTTTAGCTACGCCCAAATCAGTTTAGCTTCAATCTGTGCTTTAAGTGAATCAGTTGTCCTCTTGGTTTGCTGCGTCTTTTGTTGTAATTAACCGCTAAGTTTAACCTACGAAATACAAACCGCTCGCTTCTCATGTAGATGAGGCTTTCCTAGACACTCGTATGCTCAATTTGTAGCCGAGCAACAGAGCGACCATGCTTTAATTGAAAATTAGTGAAGTGATTAAAGCAACACAACCAATTCTTTAATTGACTACATTTAATGTGCCATTCATTCAGTGCCATTGTGCCTTGAAAGTGTTAGTTAGTAATATTAATTTCAAAATTAAAATAGTCGAATATTTAGTGTTTGTAGAATTTGCTATTTTAGTCCAAAATCGTTAAAATTATACATATTCTACGCAATAAAAACTGATTAATGCAAACCCGTGGGGTGCCGGCTGTAGAATGTCACCCCTCCTCTCCTGCCCGTGGATGCAGTAAGAATCTGCTAAGGGATATCTCCGGAAGATGGGCAGCAGCGTCTTTCCGTGCAAGAACATCCCGAATTGCGCTCACCAACCCGCCTGCCAAGCGTGGTGAGTATGGCAACAACCCCTCATGCACTTGGATTTCTAAGTCAATGAGGGAGGCCTATGTCCAGCAGTGGATATCTTACGGCTGTAATCATGATGATGATGATTGCAAACCCATTCAAATTTTAATCACTGGTTGAGCACTTATTTAAAGTTACATTCTTGCCGTGCATCTCATCCCTGTTAGCGTAAAATTGCGTAGATTTAGCACTTTTTCTTGATATTCGTTAGATATATAGGATTATAGCGAAAAACCTTTTTACTTGGTAAATTATCAATTGAAGAATTGTGCTACTTATTTACGTTTGCACTAAGTAATTTTTTAAACACGTCTAACCGCTCCGAGCGCCAGCGCGAACTTAATTTTAATCAACAACATAATTGATCAATTTTAATTATATTCGGGTTTAAAAAGGATTCTCGTTTCAAAATACTGCCATTTGGACTGATATTTTACTGACGAATTTCCAATATAATTTTTAGTTAAGTTTAAGCTAAAGTTTATTAAGTATTTGGTTACTAGTTTGTTCTGTTTCCTTTAAGTTTTCATTATAAAAAAAACTATATATTTACCTAATATTATTTAATATATTTTATTTAACTTTGTTTTTTTTTATGTGCGGCACTCACCAATGGTCCTACCTGAAAACCAGCGTTAATCCTTATATTTAATTCATTCCTACTTTATGCTGAGTTAGGACCTTCTGGTCTACAAATTTTACTTGTTTTGTTAGAATTAATTTATATCTGACGTATGTACTTATCGCGGAACAATAAATTATTTTCTTCTTCTTCTTTTCTTCTTCTTATTCATCCAAAATTCTTTAGTTTTAACCTAAAAGTTAACAGCGCGACGCGGATGACTGCGACTTTTTTAAAAGTTCATAGTCATTGATTTAGATTTCTAGACATTAAACGAGTATTCACATGGCATTTTTGTGTCTTTTCCTATACTTGGTGCAAGTTAGAGCAATTAAAATAAAGTTTATGCTATACAACTTTAAAAACAAACGAATCAATCCGAAATACTATGATTTAGTTTAGAAGCTCATGCCAGAGACATGAACTTTTTGAAGCAGATATGCAATCATGTATCATACAATTACAATCGACATTCAAGCGATGAACGCTTGTGTGACTAAAATAAGGCCTTTTACATCTAATAATGATGATTGATTATTATAGATGATGATTGCCGTGGGGTGCCGGCAGTAGAATGTTGCCCCTCCTCTCATGCCTGTGGATTCAGTAAGAGCCTGCTAAGGGATACCTCCGGAAGATGGGCAGCGGCGTCCTACCGTGTGTATCGACATCGCAATAAAATGAAACCGCATCTAAATATCGATTCACCTGTTTTAGAGTTCGGTGCCACCGACAGACACACGCACACGGTCAAACTCACAACACCTCTCTTTTTGCTTCGGAATTAAAAATTATCTGAGGTTGCAATGTCAGCCTCTGTTTGCTAAAGCTGTATAAAATGTAAATCAGTTTAAGCGGGTCCCTTTTATTAGAAGATCTATCTAGTGAATCTTAATTAACTAACCTTTTATACGTTAGAACTCAAAGCGCTTTCTCATGACTGTGTTTATCCAATTACATATTTTAGCTTTTCTCGTGTTAAACATTTCACTGCTGCACTAACCAAGTCATTTAAACCCGCTCAAGTTTATCCCGCCTTAACAGTTGTTCTAACGAGCTAGCTTTGTATTAAACAGCTCTACGTAGGAAGGTACCGTATTGTAGTACAATGACAATAAAATAAACACTTAGTAAATATTGAAATTATAAATAAGGTAAGACAATAACATGACTGTGTACATGATTTATACTGCTTTAACAATTGGTATTCCAGCTGTACGGGACACTGCAGTGCCAGTCGAAATAGGCTTGCTCAGTAGGTACCTACATATACTGCCGCATATAAGTCAGAGGGAAGAACAGGTCAATACGTCAGTGTGTCTACCATGAGTTGTCACTGTCACTACAGTACTACCATTACTACAGTAGTAATAGTACATCACTATGGCATCTGTCAGATTTGTAATTCATGGTACCAAATTCTAAGCAAATGAAGCCCAAACTACAGTCGCTGTAGTATAATAGTTTACTGTGTATTTTAGTAACAAACTATCCGCCAGAGGCGCTGTACAAGTTTTCATATTTTTTTTAACTACAGTCGCTAGCGAGTATAAATAAATACCTAAATAATGCTGGACATTTCACACAGCATCATCTAGCTGCAAGCTAAGCAGAGCTTGTATTATGGGTACTAGACGACTGATATACTTAATACATTATACTACCTACATAAATAATTATTATAATATAGAAAAACATCCAGAACACCCTGAAAAAATATCTGCAGATCGTACAGACATTTGTTCCTAGGCGGGAATCGAACCCGCAACCACCTGCGTCGCAGGCGGACCTTCACCCGCTACGCCACAGAGCTCGTCAACAAGTATAGATTGTGAAAACTCATGGTAGACCTACAGGAGCTGACTAAGCCGCGCGTTTGATCATCATAAATTATTTCATCGTAAAATCACTAAATGAGCAGAGCACAACATTTCTCAAGATATAAAAATATTTTTGAATGCACGGCCAGCTATATAAAATAAAATCGGCCAATAGCTATGAAAAAAGTTGAAAACTTTTTATAAAAGGTTATTCCTGGAATGTGCTTGCTAAAACTACTAGTGTGTTATCTGTGGTGAAACTTACATTAGGGCTTACAGTTTGTGCTAACGGCACCAACGATGAGTTGGATTTCCTAAGCTACGCTGCAGCGTACAGTTAGTAACGAACCTTTTGAATGGGATCAGAGCTCACTGATTAGTTGGTTTGGTTTGGTTTGGCTTAATTTATATTAGCAAACAGAGAATCCCAGAACCTTATGGAAGGTTTACTGTTATCGCAATCGTTGGATCTAAGTATCCCTTTAATATTAATATTTAGATAGATACCCAAATATCAGCATGTATGAGTTTCGTTACCCATAATGGCACATCGAAACTGCTGATAGGGAAAGTTTACCCATAATAAATAGTACCAATTTGTCGGGTATCGCCGGTCGATTCGATCTCGTCTTGCAAGGCCGTTTTACAAACCGTCAGGAACTTTTAATAACTTTCGTTGCTTACGTAATCGTCTCCCAAAAGTGTTTTGGAGTTTTGTTATTAATTATCTTGTAAAATTGTGTTTTAATTAAATTGAGGGTCTGTGTGAAAGTATTTTAACGTACCAACGTCAAAACACTTTACACTTATTTTTAGTTTTAAAATTACAGGATTTTATCGCGTACCTTTTTTATTATTTTCCCGACGTTTCGAACACATTTCAGCGTTCTTGGTCGCGGGAGGACTGATGTGACTTGACTTTACACTTACAACTACTAAGTTGTACCAACGTTAAAACACTTTACACTTACAACTACTAAGTTGTAACGTTGTTGGTTCGACCACTGTCGTCTTATACATCTACTCTACAAAGATGTATAGGACGCTAATTAATAACATGATCATCATTATCACAGCCGCAGGACTGCTGTCCATGTCCACTGCTGCACAAAGGCTTACCTCATGCATCTCCACGATCATGAGGGGATGGTTGCTGTCGCCACGCTTAGCAGGCGAGCGCAATATGGGATGTTGATACACGGAGGGGCGCTGCTGGTCATCTTCCGGACCTATGTCCTCAGCTGATTCTCACTGCACTCATTGGAGAGAGGAGATGCAACATTCTACTGCCACACAGCATTTACATAATGGCTCTTTGCTGCGCTCATTATTTATCAATTATATTGTAAAATCGTATTTAGTTAAACATACCGTAAATGTGTTTTATTGTGTGTGTAAATGTGCCAATTATTATCAAAATGCCTTTTCACTATGCTCATTATCTCTAAGGCACGTGGCACGTCATTCCTCATTTAAGTTACTCATACAAAATAAGGTGAGATATAATCATATTTATATGCTGCATTATGGCAAGAATTAGTCAAGTATACGTAAGTATGTTGCGTATTACTAAACACATACATTTTATTTATTTATTTATTTTTTATTTATTTATTTAACTTTAATTAAAACGGTAATTAAACCAATAACATTAAGTAAACAAAAACAATACACAACATAGAAGTACATTCAGATTAAGAAATAACAAAGATTACCTACACATTAAGATTAATAAAAAAAAACAATAATAATAATTGAGTCAGTTAAAATTAAAATATTACAGATAATTAAAAAGTAAATTACATAAATCATAAATAATAATCAAATGTCAAAGAAATCAATTTTGCATACATACATAGTAAAAAAAAAAAAAATAATAATAAGCTCCCTAAATCCAACCATACGTCCGAATCGAACATCAGATTCACGTGGGGTTAAGATAAACAAGATAAACACATGTTATTCTTTAACGGGAAATCATGAGGATCTCAATTTAAAATGTACGAAAAAGGGAGAATATAGTAAGTAGGTACCTAATATTTAGGATGGCGCCTCCTATAATATTTTATATTCAAGGCGTGCCTCATAATAATGCAAAAGAACAGAGACATACCGACATCGGAAAACGTCGATATATCCGTAAGAACTGAAAAACCAAGATAATAAGAAAAACCTCGTATTAAGTTTATTGTTGCAGATTTTTTCAAGACATGTTTTGAATTCGAAGACTTTTCTTATACTGTTAACTTATTGTACAAGTGAATTTCAATCTAATAAAAAGACGCGTATATTTTTTTTGTTGTTTCAGCCAGCCGTAAAACGTCCACTACTGAACACAGGCCTCGCTCATGGATCTCCATGAGGGGTAGTTGCCATACTCACCACGCTTGGCAGGCGGGTTGGCGAGCGCAGTACGAGATGTTGGTACACGGAAAGATGCTGCTGCCCATCTTCCGGAGGTATCCCTTAGCAGGCTCTTACTGCATCCATGGGTATGAGAGGAGGGGTAACATTCTACTGCCGGCACCCCACGGCTATTTCATTTTTTTTGTAAATACACTTAAAAATATTTTTAAATAAAGATAAAGATAAACAAATTGGAACACTAAATAATGCCGGGCACTAAAGACAGCACCATCTAGTCCAATTTAAACAGAGCTTATTTTTAGGAAACCAGATGGTTGATAGAATACTCAAGTACATTTTTTAGGGTTCCGGACCAAATTGTTAAAAAACCCTTATGGTATCACTTTGTCTGTCTGTTTGTCTGTCACAAATGGATATCTCGAGAACTACTGATGCTATTGACTTGAAATTTGAATTGGTTATGAAGATAACACTTTTTTACTAATATTTTATTTTATTCGGAAGACAAACAGTTTTAAAGTTAACTTATTAAATATACTTACACGAACCACGTATTCGTCTTCGCATAAAAAAAACTTAACATAGCTTTCTGAAGATTACTATCAAACTAATAGGTACTAACAAACAAACTATAAATTTAGAAAACAAAAACTAAAAAGAAAACACAAGATAAATACTTATTAAGAAAAAACAATCAAGATGTTGGCACATTGAACCAGCGATCCGACAGGATGTTTTTAACCTTTTGTGCACTTGAATAAAAAACATTTAGGTCGGGGAGTTCCACCAAACTATTGTACGTAGCGACAGCTCTACTGAAAAAAGCATTTTGTCTGTAGTTAGTTGCGCTAAATAGCATTTTTAAAGGAATGGGTTGTCTGACCGATCTATTTGGAACTTTGATCTTTATGTTTTCTGAAGCTGTGCAGAATCAACCTTACCTTGGGCAATCTTACAAAGTAGTGCAACATCAGCTATTTTACGTCGTTCCTTTAAAGCTTTTTATACCTGGCTGAATACTCGGTATCAAAACAGTCACATTTAAATTGTAGGTATCTTAAAAATCTACGTTGAATACACTCAATCCTGTCAATGTAGGTTTCATATTGAGGGTTCTATATTGGTGCACAATATTCTAAGATGCTACGCACATAGGCACAGTACAAAATTTGTATCACTTTTATACAAGAAAACTGGGAGCTGGTTCTGATGACAAAGCCTAATGCTTTAATAGCGCACTTAATTATGGCGTCATGTGCTTGTCATAGGCAAGTTTACTGTCATGAATGATTCCAAGGTCCCTTATCTCGTCTACTACTTTCAGAGGAGTTCCCTTAAGGCTATAAAAATATTTAAAAGGCTGTGGACTGCGCAAAAATGTTATGGAGTAACATTTTGCCACATTCAAGTCCAGCTTATTTCATCGACAATAAAGCTTTAACAAAGGAGGAGATAACAGTCACTCATGTTATCGATATGCTTAAATATTTTTACGTCATCTGCATAAAGTAGAAATTGACTGTATGTGAAGAAGTAACTAATGTCATTCAGAAAAATAGAAAATAGAAGCGGACCGAGCATGGAACCTTGGGATACGCCTGATGGAATATTCACCCAGCCAGAGGAGGAGGAGGAGGAAAACCCATTAAGCACAACAGCTTGCGATCTATTTTCAATATAAGAAGTAAACCACCTATACAAATTTCTATGAATTCCTGCTCTGAATAGTTTCCGTAAAAGCATTTTATGGTCTATTCTACGCTTGTGCGCTATCTCTAATGATTATGACTCCAGGGGGGTAGTTAGGGATCTCAGGAAAATTATAACAAACCCTCTAAACTGTATAGTTTTTTAAAAAATCATCGAAAGTGTAAAAAATCTAGATAAGTTCCGCTATCAGACAAGAAATGGCGCTGTCAAGGTTTTCCAACAAATATAAACCGCCTTTATCATACATATATTATACTGTACGATGGCACGGAACCCTAGTGCGGGAGTCGCTCTTGCCCGGTTTTATTTTCTAAACACATGCTTAACACACATAGGAACACCCAGATACCTCCTGTGTCTCAGCAGGCTTTAGACCAACTGAGCTACGATAGTCATCAGATAGATCCCAAGTTTGAACTATAGCTGCAGTACGTATTTTATCGTGGTAAGTATGCCTCTAAACAACTATTCATTATACATAAATACCCTCTGCCAGAACCCTTGTTAAGCCCAAGCTATCAAATCCGTCCGAGGGTGAATGCGCATCGGAAACCCACACCCATTTTATGGAACACTGATTATTAATTAACGTGGTTAAACTTTTGGGTCGTATTAGTACTGAATGGCGTCACTTCGACCTTTATTGTTTTCTGTATGACTTTTAGTCTATTGTCAAACGAAAAAAGTTTTATATTTATTTTTTAATCAGTATCAATGATCCGGAAGATAGGTGGCAGCGTCTTTCCATGTATCAAAATCGCGTACTGCGCTCGCTGACCCGCCTACCAATCGTTGTGAGTATGGTAATAACCTCCTCTTGATCAATACTTGGAGAGGGAGTAATAACATGAGGGAGGCCTATGTCCAGCAGTGGACGTCCTGCAGCTGATATGATGAGATTTAATTGCTTACAGGTCATATGATTTAAAACCTATTATGCTGTCTTACTGGGCAATTCTCCCGAGTCCTTCCAGTAGTCCTTGCATATTTGCGTAAAATATTTCTCGGTCCTAATTATTCTTTGAAATATCAATTGTAATGTGTGGGGAATAAGTAAGAGGCTTTTTAAGACATATTTACAAGACTTCTAAAGCTTTTTAATTAATAGAATTGTAAATAATGTTTATGACTAGAATATTATGGAAATTACATAATTAATGTATCCTCCATATCTCCTTTATATCTTATTTAGTATGGTAATCATGTAGGAACGAACACTAATGGCCTATGAACATCACGACAGAATATGATAATTTCGTTATCATAAACAAATGGTAAGATACAGTGATGTTTTACTGGATCTAATTATTACCAAGGAAAAAATTGGCGCGAATTTCCAATGACGGTGGCTCCCTAGTACTTCTCAGGATTTACCTTTTCATGCCATTATTCAGAGACCAAGTGTGTGACGTGCTAAATCATCGTTAAGTGCTTAAATCGAGTGTGCCAAATCACCTGCTGGAACAATGAGTATAGCTGCAGATCGTCGGTGCACAAGTGTTTGCTCTGTAAGAGAGGAGATATACGGAAAAGTGTGATGTCTGATGATGATTTAGCAGGTCTCTTCACTTAGTCTTTACACGTCTCTACGTTAGTGCTTTCAGCTTTTATGTTTTGAAATACAAAAAAAACTTTACTACCTAATTCCTACTGACATGGTCGCCATTTTGTTTTAGTACCACCTGAACATGCTTCAATTCGCCTTCTAAATGTTCAGGGTCACATAAATCATACGCTCTATTTGTACGGTAGGAAACTACAGATTGTAGGTGAGTAGGGTGGTTATGTGAAGCAACGTTTAAGTATCTGTCCGTATGCGTGGGTTTCCACCCACATATATGTATAGACAGGGTGCGCCAAAGAAACTGATTTTACTATTATGAACATTTCTAAAGATCCAGAACATCAGTCTACCCGTGACAACGAGGGCTGCAAGCCATTTCAAAACATCGGGAAATAATAAAACAAAGTAATTACGCGATGAAGTCCCATTAATCAGTTTTAAATTTTATTTCTAGATAGACTTCACTACGTAGTACCTTTGAATAAATAAACGTCGATAACATAATATCGCTGTCAAGTCGTCTTCTCTGATATTACAGCTTCCTACATCTTTAGTTTTCGTAAGTTATATAAAAAATTCAGTTGTCCTAATTCTCTACGCGTATTTCCATCCACAATTTATTTTATAAAAAAAATAAAACCAAGAAATGTTACCTTCTTTCGACGCAACCTGCGAATGTTATCAATTATGTACGCGCAACTAAATGAATTTGGTGCTTACTGTAAGAGGTTCTACGTCGGGAACTTATTATATCTTTGTAAATGTTTTCCCGTTTATTTGCTTTACATTCTCACAAAGATTGCATATAACGATACAAAAATCCGTGGGGTGCCGGCAGTAGAATACTGCATTCAGAAAGTATGATTGGATATGATTTGGTGAAGTGGAACTGATGAAAAAGACCGCAGATGGTTATTTAAACTTTTCAATGATATCGATATCCAAAAATAGTGCAGACGCTAAACCATCATACATACATTTAATCATCATCATCACGAAATGTGTAGATTCCAAAACTGAGGGTACACAACACAAAAAAATAAATTAGGGAACCTCCGAGACGAGGTAAAGAGGCGGGCGTTACTTAAAATTAAAATTCTATAAACTTGCATTATTTCTAACCGATTTTTAAGATAATTGCACTGCCTGCTGTATTGGGATTATAATCTGTTTTTTCGGTAAGTACCGACAGTAGAATGTTGCCGCTGCTGCCCATGTAAAAACCGATGGTATAAGTTTCAAAACCATCCATTATTAAGCCTGATGTAATACACTGTGTGATTTTAGCTAATTGAAATAGTTTTATTTGGGCTAGGCACAGCTAGGAAGTAAGAACTAAAGTGAAATTCATAAAACGTTATTCTTTGAAAGCTTCCTACCAATCAGCCTGAAATATAGATCTCAAGAAACTTCCTAGGCTTCTTGTTACAGGGGGCTTGTGTTACCCGATGTAGTTTTAGGCGATAAATTATTGCAACAACCCATGTACATATGTATATATATTATATATACATACATATATATATGTTCATGTATAAGTATGGCAACAACCGCTCATGATCAGCATTTAGTGGTCCATGAGGGAGGCCTTTATTCAGCAGTGGACGTCCTACGGCTGGAAAAGAAGTAAGCTTAAGCTTATATCCACGAGGCACGTTTGCGTAGTTTGCTCAAAACAAATTAAGTCAAAGGTCCAAAATAAAAGGGAAATTTTAAAAATCCACAAATCGTCTTAAAAATTCATATTGACGAGTCATTTCAGTATCACTTTTTATTTCGCGTTGCAAAAGCTGTACACGAATCAGATTACATTTCGAGTTCGTTAAACTTTCATCGGGGGAGGTGCAAAGCTGATTGGTATTCTCTCTATACAGCTTTTCTAACTCTGCTGCAGAAAACAATTTTTCATTGGCAATCTTGTACAGACGTCGGAGTCAGGGTTCCGAATCCTAGATGGAATTCGGTTGGACACTAGGCTAGATAACGTGACGGCAGGTGGAGCAAAACTTAGACCGAATGGTGGCCAAGTCGTGGTCGTCCGATGACGCGATGGATCGACGACATTCCCCAGGTCGCAGGAAATTCCTTGCTTAGCAGCTGTGCTAGCACAGGTCCGGTTTAGGTGGCGTATGCAAAAGGAGCCCTGCACCCAGAGAAAACCTACCGGCTGCGGATGATGACAAATCTTGTACAACTTGTACATTTATAAACAGGACCGTGACTTTACCGCCTTTGACGACGGACCCTTGATCACGTTTACAAATAAAATTGAAGTGTCTGTTTGTAATGACATAAAACATGTATTAACTTTATGCTTAAATGACACCCATAACCAAAATACAATTTTTATTTTTTTGTCTGTATGTGTCAGCTTAACTCCATAATGGCTGGACTGATTTTAATGGGACTTTCACTAGCAGACTTTCACTATCTGTTTGAAGAAGGCAGCAGAAATAAATTTATATTGTGGTCAATAGTGGCAGGTCAAAGAAATAAAACTTTGTGTAATTTATTCCTCAACTTTCAAAATGGGTTTATAGTTATTTATAAATACCCGCACTCCGCAGTTTATTATACAAAATATAATTATTTCCGCATTATAATATTACTATAGATAGATGTAAGCTCTACGGCATAACGTATAGTCTGATTTTAAAGTTCATGAGACAAAATTAGTCCTAAAGTCATCCAACACCACATGACTTTTTAATCTATATTTATAATAAACCCCTAATTCTCCTGGTCACGCTATAACTTGAGAACGTTTTTACCGATTTGCCTTGTTTTAGTCTTAAAATCACACTTATAATAGTTTTTGAAGAATAGTTTTTGAAGGTAAGGGAAGGCGTTGTAAAAAAAAATTTAAAATAGCGAGAAATACCTATACTAAAATCATGAATTTAATTTTCCAATACAATTTATTCCTACCAGTCGAACATATGATGTTCGGCTCGTCGGTTGTAAATTATTACCTAGGTGCGTTCAAAAAGTTTGTTATCCGCTCGTTTGGTTTTGGTCAGTTTACTTACCAAGATTTGATACGGACAGATACTTAAACGTTGCTTCACATAACCACCCTACTCACCTACAATCTGTAGTTTCCTACCGTACAAATAGAGCGTATGATTTATGTGACCCTGAACATTTAGAAGGCGAATTGAAGCATGTTCAGGTGGTACTAAAACAAAATGGCGACCATGTCAGTAGGAATTAGGTAGTAAAGTTTTTTTTGTATTTCAAAACATAAAAGCTGAAAGCACTAACGTAGAGACGTGTAAAGACTAAGTGAAGAGACCTGCTAAATCATCATCAGACATCACACTTTTCCGTATATCTCCTCTCTTACAGAGCAAACACTTGTGCACCGACGATCTGCAGCTATACTCATTGTTCCAGCAGGTGATTTGGCACACTCGATTTAAGCACTTAACGATGATTTAGCACGTCACACACTTGGTCTCTGAATAATGGCATGAAAAGGTAAATCCTGAGAAGTACTAGGGAGCCACCTCTATTCACTCATAAAATAATTATCAACTACTGACAAATCATCATCAAAATAATAAATAAAGTTTTGCATTCGTCTGCTAGACAAGAACATGTAGCGATTGATCAGCTAGCGATTGATCACATCATGATGCTGGTGATTTAAAAATTAAACATTGTTACTACCTAGTTAGTGTGAAGTGTGTGATCCATGACGGTTCTGAGTTCAAATCAGCACGGCAGTATAGTTTTTGCATTTAATTTATGATTGCGAGAACTTCTATATTACTGTTCGCTGAGTTCAATTATTAGTTTTAATTTTAACTTTTTATTTTATTTTAATGTGATGTAATATGGATTTTAATTATCTGAATAAAGAACATTTTATATTATATTATATTAAACTTTGGTTACTGGGGTTGTTACCAAATTGTGACACACTATATCTTTTCCCGTTATAAATGGGATATGATATTAAAGCTGTAAGCCTTTATAATATGCCATCTTTCCAACATTTTTCTACAACTGTACCTACCAAAATATACGTAAAACAAACGCTATGGTCACAAAGGCCAAACTTCAAAGAACTATCGAAAAGTTTCGTAGAACGCCCCACATCGCATTATTATAAAAATATAGGATAGGCATGAACATTGGTCCCTGACATGGGCATACAAGCAAGTGAATTTGAACCTTTGGACTATTGATCATAAAGATTGTAATGCTTTACCTACTTACTCTCTCCGCATCGTGGGCTTAGTATTATTACCAACATGACAACGTGTTATAGCCAACGTCGGTCGGCGCAACCTCTCATGGGAAGGTATTGTGCTGGGCTGCGCAAAATTTAATGGGAAAAATAATAGTATCTTTTGTTACATTTTGAAACTTTCTTTATCGAAGAAGTTTTCGGATAACTATGGATTATCATTGTGCTGTTTTAGTGTGAATATGTATAGACGTGAAGTGTAAAGACGTTTTAAGATGACATAAAACTTTAATGGAAAATGTTTATTTTATTATTTTTAGTAGTTACGTCTAATTAAAAGCTTGTTTGTTAAAAAGATTTTTTTTAATTTTAATTTATTTTTTACTCTTTAGTTATCACTGGATAGTTGGTTTCTTGTCTGTTCATCTCATGCCCGCCATGTTGGGTTTAGAGTGATGTCATATACATTTTCGAGTAACTGTCAGCAAACACTTTTCTTTTATATCCATATTGTAAAAGTGCATTAATAAAATAACTAGTCCGCCATCTTGGGTATTCTGCCATGTTGGATTTAGAGTGCAGTCATTTAATTTTTCGACTAACTCTCAGCAACGCCTTTCATTTGATACCCATATTATAGGAGTGCATAAAGAATAACTAGGATGTTCCGCCATGTTGCATTCAGAGTGACGTCATTTAATTTTTTGAGTTATTCTCAGCAAACCCTTTCATTTGATACCCATATTATAGGAGTACATTAAAAATACAGGAGGGATTAAAAATAAGTGGTCCGCCATCTTGGGTATTCCGCCATGTTAGATTCAGAGTGACGTCATTTTATTTTTTTAATTATTCTCAGCAAGCCCTTTTTTATATCCATATTATAGGACTACATGAAAAGTAAGTAGTCCGCCATCTTGGATGTTCCGCCATGTTGGATTCAGAGTCATGTTATTTAATTTTTTGAGTTCTTCTCAATAAGCCCTTTTATTTGATACCCACATTATAGGAGTACATTAACGATAAGTAGTCCGCCATCTTGGGTGTTCCGCCATGTTGGATTCAGAGTGACGTCACATAGCTGATCATGCATTGACATCCAAGGAAGACATACATATGTACAAAATTGCAGCTCAATTGTTTGAAGATATCTGCTTCAAAATTGAGTTGCAAGATTCCGCGAACAAACATAGGTACATACTACTTACATACAGGGCAAGCTAAAAAGGTAAACAAGAGAATGATATGGAGCTATTTATTTATTTATTTATTTATTAGGGCACAAACAGTATACAATAGACTTAAGATTAACAAAGATTATAAATTATGGATACACCAATCAAGCTGCCACTAATTCTAAATAGTTTACAAAAAATATTTAATACACTGCGGACATTAATATGTTTAAGTAGCTATATGTAAGAAAACAAACAAAATGTAAACAAAAATTAATAAGAGAACATAATACTAATCTAAAAGAAAAACTTGTTTTTTAAATTGATTCTTAGATAGCGAAAATAAATCACAATCAGAGAATATTTCATTATGCAACTTACTTACTCTGGGAATGAAAGAATTAGATGCATAATTCGATTTCTGATTATATAAAGCGAAAAGATTATTGGTACTGCGAGCATTTAAACGAGGGCATTTAAAACTTAATCGACCTAGTAAATATGGTGAGTCAACTAAACCATTCAAAATTTTAAACAGAAACATTTGATCCTTGACCGTGCGCCGGCTTTGTAGTGTGTTCGAACTAATAGTTAGAGATGTGTCGCAATTTTTAATTTTAAATTTAAGATGTTTAATGAACTTTGATTGTATTCGCTCTATGCTGTTAATATAAACTTGATAGCGAGGATTCCAAACACTTGATCCGTATTCCAAAATGGGTCTTACGAGTGAATTAAAAAGAGCTACCATTGTTTTACTATCACTAAAATCTTTACCGACTCTGAGCACAAATCCCAATAACCGATAAGCTTTATCAGTTATATTCTGAATATGTGATTTAAACATCAGCTTATTATCAAGGAGAATACCTAAATCTTTGACTTCCGTTACTCTCTGGAGCGGTACATCATTTATATAATAAGTATAATTAAAAATTGATTTATTGCGAGAAAAGGTAATACAATTACATTTGGAAACATTTAATAGTAAATGATTATCATTACAGTACTTGCTTAGTCTAGACAGGTCACTCTGAAGCTCTTCACAATCACTGGTAGACCTAATGATTTTAAAAATCTTTTTGTCGTCTGCATAAAGTAATACTTTAGAAAATTTTAAAGAGGAATTGACGTCATTAATAAAAATATTAAAAAGAAGCGGGCCAAGGTGGGATCCTTGAGGCACGCCTGATGTAACGGGGACGAACGTGGAACAAAATCCCTTAATAGCAACGGCTTGAAAACGATCACGAAGATACGATTCGAGCCATCGAAGCAAGTCGCCGTGTACACCAATTGACATCAACTTTTGTATTAAAATATCATGAGATATTTTGTCAAATGCCTTTGAATAATCAGTGTACACAACGTCTACCTGAAAACCATTACTCATGGACTCTAGCAGGGTATCGAGAAACTCACATAGATTTAACTCAGTAGATTTTCTGTCGACAATGCCGTGCTGTTCTTGAACTATAAGGGGTCTTATATGTGGATACAAACTATCATAAACAATTTTTTCAAATAATTTAGGGATGCTGCTAAGTTTCGAAATAGGGCGATAGTTACTAATATCGTGTTTATCACCAGCCTTAAAAATGGGAGTAACATATGTTTTTTTTCATATTGTAGGAAAAACCCCGGATCGTAAAGAATGATTAAAAATAATGGATAGTGGCTTAGCTAATGATTCTAAACACTAACTAAGAAAAAATGGAGGTATTCCATCGGGACCTGCACTTTTAACAGTATCCAACGACTTCATATATTTTAGAACTTGCTCAGCTGTAACCACAATGTTATGTAAGTTAATATGGTTATCCAAGGAATAACAGCTAATTGAATTAGACGCGTTTACAACATTGTCTGGTTCAAAAACAGACTGAAAGTGTCTATTGAAAAGATCACAAATTTCATCACCTTTTGATGATGAAACATTTCCAAGAAACAAAGAGTCAGGAAAATCACAATTAGAGCGCTTAGACTTTACATATCTCCAGAAGTACTTACTATTTTCCTGTATTTTAGATTCTGCAAATTTTAAGTAAGATGAAAGACATTCAGACTTAACTCTTTTTAATCGGACACGTAAATTACTAAATGTTTCGTAGTCAGCTAAATTTTTATAATTTTTCCATTTTCTATGGTATTTTAATTAAACTTCTACTAAACCAAAATGGGTATTTGCCGTCTTCATAGACTTCCTTGGAAGGGACGTGCTTAACAATAAGTTTATTAATAATGCCATAAAAACAGGCTACAGAGTTTTCAATATTTGACAGATCTAAGATCGAATTCCAATCCAATAAATCAAGCTCATCACATATTGTTGAGTAATCAGCAATTTTAAATAACTTAACAGTTCTTTTAGGTTGACATAAATAATTAATGGAAATATTATCAAAATCTATATTTAATGTTGGGTGATATTTATCCTCCGGTACCAGTGAATCGGACTTATGAGAAACCACACAATCAATATTGGAAATAACAAGATCTAAATGTCTACCGTAGAAGTTTTGCACTTTATTAAACTGAGATAAACTATTGAAAGATAAAAAGGCCGACAAAGCTTCAACTAGTGGAACATCCAAATTAGCTTTAAGAAGTGCGGCGTTGTTACTTAAAGAACTAGTCCACTGACCTTGAGAAATGTTAAAATCGCCTACTATAATATATTTAAAGTCGGGCTCATTGGTAATTTTATTAGAGACGTACTCAAAAAATTCCAACTCAGCATTGTATAAAGCACTACATGGAGGAAAATAGCAACAAAACAAACGACAGTCTGGCCTTTTACCATTTGTGAGATTAACTGTTAAATAAATTATATCAGCTATACAGTTTGCATATTGAACACATTCAAATTCATTAACAATAATCCCACGACGCACTGCAATTAAGACTCCCCCACCCAAAGAATCCCCACGAAAGCTATAATTTCTATCGCATCTATATACACTATAACGTGAGTCAAATAGTTCAGAGTCGAGAATACCAGGTAACAGCCAAGTTTCGGTCAGAAAAATAAAGTCCGAATCACAATTTAACATATTATTGTAAAAAATACTAGTTTTAGTTCTAAGCCCACGCACGTTTTGATAAGCTATATTCATCTTAGTATCCATTGAAACGACAAATCAACAATAAAAATAAGAATTAACTTATGATGAATACTAAATAAACATATTATATGATAGTTAGGATGACTCACAAGCTATTGAGAAAAGCTCATCATGACCAATATATTAAAGCCACAAAATAAAATAACAACATGGTTTACCCTTTTTCGGTCCCTACTAAAAATACTGGGTTTCGGCGTCATGCGGCCTGATGAATATTTCACATCTAGCTATTCGTAATTCGGTACCAAAATATGTTACTCCCCAACCCGCGTGTTAATATTAAAATGTGCAAATCTCGGTATTA
Source organism: Pasiphila rectangulata (assembly GCA_963082625.1). Taxonomy (NCBI): domain Eukaryota; kingdom Metazoa; phylum Arthropoda; class Insecta; order Lepidoptera; family Geometridae; genus Pasiphila; species Pasiphila rectangulata. Next base: position 15,529,310 of record OY720244.1, read on the forward strand.
CCATGTGCCCACCTTGCCCGAAAATAAAATGCATCCGCGAACATAAAAGATAATATCGCATTCGGCGAGATAGCTGGTTGGGTAAATGAAAACTTACGTTATGACCAGCGGTTGTGTCAGTTTTATCTTTGTCTTATTTCTTCGGATCCATTTTTGTCTCAATATTTCCTTGAGTTAAACCCAAATATATTTTGAACAAAACGAAATAATAACCTACCTACATTCAGAATGTCATATTCATGAAATTATAGCACAAGGTATGGAATCTGGTCCCGGCACTTTAGTTTACACTGGTCTCAATGTAAATTAACGCAAAAGCGACAAAAATAAATATTTCTAGTGTTCAGTGACAAACGGGGCACCCTAGCCTTTATCTTTGAAGTATGAAAAACTTTAATAGTTAATATGTAAACAAGGTTATTTATGGTGAAAACTGGAACATTACATTTGACGACCTCTGTGGCGCAGCGGGCGAAGGTCTGCCTGCGACGCAAGAGGTTGGGGGTTCGATTCCCGCTCGGGACAAATGGTCTGTATGATCTGCAGATATTTGTTCAGGGTGTTCTGGATGTTTTTCTATTTATAATAAAAATATCTATCTATGTAGTATAATGTATTAAGTATATAAGTCATCTAGTACCCATAACACAAGCTCTGCTTAGCTTGGGACTAGATAATGCTGTGTGAATTTTCCAGCATTATTTATTTATTTATTCAAAAAGCAATATGGTGTTTTAAAATTAAAAATCTTATAACTCTTAAGTAATCTATTGGTGTCTATAATTGGCCATCTGGTTTCCATAGCACGACTTTCCTTGGTTTGGGAATAGATGGAGCTGTGTGTAGTATCCATCATTATACACAACAACATTATGTACAACGTGTATTATAACTTTTGTACTAACTCTAAAGGGGGCCCCTCAAAATAATGCTAAAAAGGCTTTTAGTTTGTCATTATCGTATAATCAGCTGTTGAAGTTAAAACTTTCGTGGTATTTTCTTGAATGTCAAAAGAATGTCGAAAATCACTGAATCCTGAAAAGTCGTAGAACAAAAGTTGTTCCTTCTATCTTCCAAATATTCTCAATCCCCCCTTTCTGCTTAGTATACATACCTCTACATGTTATAATACACGTATATTTATTAAATTGTTTTGCCTGTAAAAAATTTGGCACTATAGCATAAGCTTTCCAAAACCTTGTAATAAGTTCGTCTAACTCGTAAAAACAAATATAAATTTAATAAATATAATACGGCTTGCCGTGGGGTGGCAGTAGAATGTTACCCCTCCTCTCATGCCCGTGGATGCAGTAAGAGCCTGCTAAGGGATACCTCCGGAAGATGGGCAGCAGCGTGTTTCCGTGTATCAACATCCCATACTGCGCTCGCCAACCCGCCTGCCAAGCGTGGTGAGTATGGCAACTACCCCTCATGGATATCCACGACGAGGGAGGCCTGTGTTCAGTAGTGGACGTCTTACGGCTGAAATGATGAATACGGCTTACACCACGTACCTAACTTATTATCAATTCAGTGATAACAAATATAAAGTTCATTTATAAATTCAATAATTCCTATGAAACTCATAAATAATTTCCGAAGGTCTTCAGTATACTACGAAAAACTCCACCTACCCTAAGTGTAAGATATCTTCAGTACATTAATTCTAAAGCCTAAAAAATGTCTCTGATTTTACGAGAAATCCCCGAATCTTAGCGGAACGAGAAAATTATTTATACGATGTAATTTCATTTGAAATTTTCATGCTCAGTCTGATTTCGATAACACTTATTTGCATTTCTTTTCGTTGCCAAGTCTTCGTTCATAAACATAAACGTAAAACTTAAATGAGAAAATATATACCTATACAGAAGTGTTTTAAAGACGTGTCAAGCAGTTTTTAATGTATATAATTGACAAATTATGTTAACATGTTTTAAAAGATAAAGAAATAATTAAGGAATGTGTATTCGTTAGCATTATGTTGTCCGGATGGGTAGATTACACAGGTCCCTTCGATGCACAGGTTCATTTATTTTGGATAAAACATCGTGACAACCAGATGATATCGTTAATTTTATTTATTTTATAAAATGTCTTTGAGTTTTATTAACATGGAACTTACTATAATAGGGTTTGCACAGGGTAACCGTAAATAATCGGCCGGCCAATAGTTCGGATTGAAATAAAGATATTAAAGTATAAAAAAAATACATAATAAAATTTCTGAGGAAATCGACCAAGTTAAAGTGCCCAGTTCGTCGAAAAAAATATTTTACATTGTTTCATGAGACATCCCTAAGCGTATGAAGGTGCCTACAATAACATTAGAATTAGTAACGTCGCGCATCGCCTCGTCGCCTGCGCATTGTCCGCTCGAGCTGGCAACGTCGTATAGGTAAAAGCGTGCGGGCAGCGCTTGGCACGCGTCGCGGATTTCTTGGATTCCTTTGACGCGTGCCTCTTCGCTACTGACGTTTTTGGTACCCTTTGAGTTTGATTTTCGCGCGGTAATTATTAAATACTTCAAGTTTGTCGTGAATTTTAGTTCGTTCAGTGAGCACGGAACTTATCCATTCACAATGCCAACCAGCAGTTATCTCAAGATAACGTCGTAGTAGTGATAGTGGTGAAATAGTCAGTGAAGCCCAGGATCTGTACTAGACGATATACGGCTCCAAACCGCACAGTTCCATCTTGGGTGCGGTCCAGCGCCATCGCGAGAGTGGCGAGTTCAGACCGCTAATCGAGGAAAGGCAAGCAATCTACCTACATAGGGCAAACAGATCACATTTCAATGATAAGTCGATGCCCTGCGCATCACTTTGGCTGTCATAATGCAATACATAACCTTCTTTTTCTTCTTTTTCAATGGCTGATGCTTGCCACTTGCTGCAAATACATAACCTAGATCTACGTTATGACTTATGAGATTAAACGCCAGTAGGCACCTGCGTAGCAAGAAAAAGGTATATTCTAAGTAACTACCGCCTCAGAATAATATTACGCGATAAATACCCGATAATCCCATATTTTAATAATGTGTTGTGATCGCGAAAGTTTAAAAAAGACTACCGCCTCAGATAAAAATAGGCAGGTTCTAACTGACAAAAACTAAACTTAAAAACTTTAAAATTAAACGATCTGCAGATATTTGTTCAGGGTGTTCTGGGTGTTTGTCTATTATATAATAAAAATATATATTTATGTAGTATAATGTATTAAGTATATCAGTACCCATAACACAAGTCCTGCTTAGCTTGGGGCTAGATGATGCTGTGTGATTTGTACAGCATTATTTATTTATTTATTAGGAGGATGGCTTTAGCACAGCAGTAGGACAAAATAGGCTAAGTAAAAAAAATAAAAAGATTATTTTATGCCCTTACAGTACAGAACAGAAAAGTAAGAACTTTCTAGGACTAATAGTCTGTTAAGTCGCGGAGAGACGCATAGATAGACAAGACGAAACTATAAGGGTTCCTTGTTGTACAACGGAACCCTAAATAGGAGCAATTGATCAGAGTACGACTGAGAGAGGAGACTGTAAAAGGAAAACATGTCATGCCGACTCCGCATAGAGTGGAATAAGGGCAAGGAGATGAATGATTGATTAAACACTTTATTGTACAGAAAAAATATTTAAAATATACATCATCATTTCAGCCGTAAAACGTCCACTACTGATCACAGGCCTCCCTAATGGATCTCATTCTCCCATATGGGGCAGTTGCCATATTCACCACGCTTGGCAGGCGGGTTGGCGAGCGCAGTATGGGATGTTGACACACGGAATGACGCTGCTGCCCATCTTCCGGAGGTAGCTCTTAGCAGGCTCTTACTGCATCCACGGGCAAGAGAGGAGGGGCAACATTCTACTGCCGGCACCCCACGGCAAAATATACATAAATAATTTAAATGTCTAAGTTGTACAATAGGGGCTTTTAGCCATTTCTTAAAAGCAATGTCATGAAGAGTAAGAAGCCAATGAGAAATTTAAAAAACAGCTAGTGCTCAACTACCTCTATATAGAGGTAGAATAAGAAAAAAATCAAATACATAAACGTAATAAAAAGATGATGAATTCATGGATAAAATCTAGATATGTAAAGCAAATTTACTTTATTTATTTACGTGGACAGTGTAGCCAATAACAATGATTTCCAAGCTCGATGCCGAGAAACCGATCAAATAGAACGCTCGAAATTGAACACTGCAGTTGCAGAGATACTACATACTCCTATCACAAACTGAAATAGATTGCAGTTTGTGTATATACGAGTAGTGATATCGCCTTCTTAAAATGAATACTCCAACTGCAGAGTTTAAATGTTGCTGAACAATCAGAGAGCTTGTAAACTAACATAAAAAATGTTCAAAACGCTGCAAAACAGTTATATGCTAGCTTAGTGTTCGTAAACTAACATAAACACAAACAAACTGGCGTCAATTTTGTAAAATACAGAGATTACTCACGTGATAATATAACGTCGAAGCTTATTCCGACAAGTTCGATTTTTCAAGAAAATCACTTTTTGTGTTTTCCCCAAAAATAGTAAGCTCATTGTACCGCGCAGTAAAAGCTTCCGATCCAGATGAACCTGAATAATCCCCAGAGGAGTTTGGGCATCGGATTGCGTTGTTTATTCTTTGGCATTACATAATCCTTATTTTATTCCGTTTCCCGTTCTGGGGGCCAATTCTCGTGCATCGTGGTTTTCGTGATACTTCGTCTCATCTCACTTCTCAGTTTCTACTCCGAACTTGTCACATCACTCGAAGAGTTACCATCTCTATTAGTCGATGCATCACGATCGGTTTGCTCTAGGCATATGTGTATCGTGAGATCACAGGAATGCAGAAGGTTTATTTCAATAGAGATTTTGACAGTTTTTGTGAAGTTTATCGATTTCGAGCGTTTCTCACTTAAATAACGATGCACGAGAATAGGCCCCTGAAACTTCACCAAGGCTGTCACTGCGAGATGTAATATTATTGAGTTGTTTTACGGAGTTTGTGAAAAATAAAATTTGACAAATTTTCCTCATGTTTTTTTTCTAAGAATTGACGACATCCGTGGCTTAGTTGATTTGATTCTTGATATTTGTTGCCGTTGAAGGTATTTTTCTATGTACGTACTTATTAAAAGTGTATGCATTTGAGTAATCTATCAACCATCTGGTACAAGATATGCTTTCTTTGAAAGCTAGATGGTGCTGCGTGTAATGTCCAGCATTATTTATCTATTATTTATTTTACAGCGAAATCGTCTACGTAGCTTTTAATGTTAATTTGATCAATGCTTACTATTACTGGTACCTACCGTAGTCGAACGTGAAATACTTCATCATCATCATCATTTCAGCCGAAAAACGTCCACTGCTGAACTAAGGCCTCTCTCATGGATCTCCATGAGGGGTAGTTGCCATACTCACCACGCTTGGCAGGTGGGTTGGTGAGCGCAGTATGGGATGTTGATATACAGAAAGACGCTGCTGCCCATCTTCCGGAGGTGTCCCTTAGCAGGCTCTTACTGCATCCACGGGTAGGAGAGGAGGGGTAACATTCCACTGCCGGCACCGTGAAATCATCATCATCATCATTTCAGCCGTAGGACGTCCACTGCTGGACAAAGGCCTCCCTCATTGATCTCCAAGTACTGCGGTTGGAAGCCGTCTGCATCCACCGCCGACCAGCAGTTCTCACCAAGTCGTCTGCCCATCTTGTAGGTGGACGTCCTACGCTGCGCTTGCCGATCCGTGGCCTCCATTCGAGAACTTTGCGGCCCCATCGGCCATCTGTTCTGCGCGCTATATGGCCTGCCCATTGCCACTTCAACGTGCTAATCCGTTTGGCTATGTCGGTGACCCGAGTTCTTCTACGTATCTCCTCATTTCTGATTCGATCCCGTAGTGAAACCCCGAGCATAGCCCTCTCCATAGCTCGTTGAGCGACTCTGAGCTTGTTCAGAAGGCCAATAGTGAAGGACCACGTCTCGGTTCCATATGTCATCACTGGTAACACACACTGGTTGTAGACTTTCGTCTTAAGGCACTGAGGTATGTTGGACGAAAAGACGTTGCGAAGTTTCCCAAACGCTGCCCATCCGAGTTGGATTCGACGATTGACCTCTTTCTCGAAGTTGGACCTACCTAATTGGACTGTTTGTCCTAGGTATACGTACGCGTCGACAACTTCAAGAGCCGAGTTCTCAACCATAACTGGGGCAGGCACGACATGGACATTTGACATGATTTTCGTCTTGTCCATGTTCATTTTTAGGCCTACCCGCTGGGAGACTCGATTGAGGCCTTCGAGCATCGTGCTGAGCTCTTCCATCGACTTTGCCATGACCACAATATCGTCGGCAAATCGAAGGTGAGTGATGTATTCGCCGTTAATATTGATGCCCAGCCCTTTCCATTCCAGGAGCTTGAAGGCATCTTCCAAAGCGGTCGTAAACAGTTTCGGAGAGATTACGTCTCCCTGTCTTACGCCTCTTTTTAAGGGAATCGCCTTCGAGCTCTGTTCTTGTACTCGGACTGACATAGTGGCGTTTGTATACAAACACTTCAACACTTCGATGTACCGATAGTCAATTCGGCATCGTTGGAGAGACTCAAGCACCGCCCATGTTTCGATCGAATCGAAGGCTTTCTCATAGTCCACAAACGCGAGACATAGCGGCAAGTTATACTCTTCGGTCTTCTGTATGACTTGCCGCAGCGTATGTATGTGGTCTATGGTACTGTAGCCTTTTCGGAAACCGGCTTGTTCGGGAGGCTGGAAGTCATCAAACCTGCGTTCGAGACGGTTTGCGATGACCCTTGAAAACAGCTTATAAACATGGCTCAACAGCGAGATGGGTCTGTAATTCTTAAGTAAGGTTTTGTCACCTTTCTTGAAGAACAGAACCACCACGCCCTTGTTCCATGCTTTTGGCGTCGTACCTTCAAGCAAGGCGGAATTAAATAGCTTCTGAAGGACTTTAAGTACCGGTGATCCACCCGCTTTCAGAAGCTCTGAAGTGATTCCGTCCTCACCCGGCGCCTTGTCGTTCTTAAGCTGTTTCAAGGCCATCCTGATCTCGTACAGGCTGATGTCCGGGATATCCTCGGTATAATGTCAACCGTGAAATACTTATATAAATATATTATGTATATACATATATACATATAAAACATAAAAAGGTTATATTGAGCAAACCTTAAGAGTATGAGTATATTATATCCTATATATATGCTGTTGCTGACTTTTTTTAGATCTTTTAAGGGGGAACAATTCTGTCATACATGATTTTTGCGTAACTTTAACCGTTTACGCAGCGCACGCATTGGAAGCTCTCAAAAGGAAAAAAAATAACCCCGATGTTGAAATATTAGTTTTAGCGTAATGGCCTATAGCCTTCCTCGGTAAATGGGCTATCTAACACTGAAATAATTTTTCAAATCGGACCAGTAGTTCCTGAGATTAGCGCCGAAAGACATGGCGAAATGTAAGATTGAATACTAATATATTATATTTCGCCATGTGTTTCGGCCTGTAAGTATTTTTTACAAGCTTTTGATTTAGCTTGCCCTGTATGTATGTATGTATTTATGTTTGTTCGCGGAATCTTGCAACTCAATTTTGAAGCAGGTATCTTCAACCAATTGAGCTGAAATTTTAAATACATGTTTTCTTTGGATGACAATGCATGGTCAGCTATAAAACGTCACTCTGAATCCAACATCGCGGAACACCCAAGATGTTGGACTACTTATTTTTAATATGCTGAGAGTTACTCGAAAAATTAAATGACATCACTCTAAATCCAACATGGCGGTATGCTCAAGATGGCGGACTAATTCGAAAAATGAAATAACGTCACTCTAAATCCAACATGGCGGGCATGAGATAAACAGACAAGAAACCAACTGTCCAGTGATAACTAAAAAGTAAATAATAAATTATTAGTAAAAAAAAGCTTTTTAACTTACAAGCTATTATTTAAACGTAATAAAACAAAACATTTTCCATTAAAGTTTAATGTCAACTTAAAACGTCTTTACACAATTTATGTGATAAAAAAGCTTGTTGCGAGATTTAAGCAGGTACTCGTATATACATTGTTTGAAAAAAATTTAATCAATTAGGTCAGGTTACAGGTACACAGGTTAATCTCGGGAGAAGTTTTTTTACCACATAAATTGTGTAAAGTCGTTTTAAGTTGACATTAAAATTTAATGGAAAATAATGACTTATCTTATTATTTTTACTACGTACATATAAATAAAAGCTTGTTATAAAGTTTTTTTTACTCATAATTTATTTTTAGTTTGTGTTATCCCTGCTGTTTGGGTAAAGTATGTATCATAAATTAATTATCTATATAAAACATTATCTAATTAGATTTTTGCACAAATTTACTGAAAATAACATTATATGATAAATCTTATTTCGTCTTACTATGACAGCTAACTAGTTATTTGGAAATACAAATTAAATGAAAACCGAATCTGTATGACACTTCTGTGACAAAAGGTATTGTATCTCTTGTAGCGTAAACTAAAATGAACGATGGACGATAAAAGATAATACGGGCTCTTAGTTTTCTTTGATCCTTTTGATAGTGGGCAATATTTTATTGTAAGGTACGGATTTATCAACAGATCTAAGACAAATTTTGGTATGTTTTTCGTAAATAACCAATATAAAATAGACGTCATTAAAATAAAAACAATATGATTACATCGAGCTTTGACATAGTTTATAAAAATACCTGCTCAGAACCATAAATTCGACGAATTTCTTAAATAAGACAGGGTATTCTCACAAAACTTAAATAGTATTACGGAAAGAATAACAACAACGTTATCCGATAGAGCTGTATAAGTATTCGTAAGGTACATATTTACATAAAACTTCGACCACAAAGAGGCAATAATTTATTAATGAGTTTTAACTTGTTAAAGGTCAGCTTTGCAACATGACACAATCCTTTGAACACTAAGCCTTATTTACCAAAGGGAGCCCCTTGCATTATTTACGAGAGCTTACGACCCATACACATTTCACAAATATTTTATTTACCTGGCCTAAATATTCTAACCTAAAACTACAAGGAGATTAATTAAATAATTATAATTTACCTCAACGTAAAGGAAAATCCTCGCACCTCGATAACTTCAGACACAATACAAACACACGTATATTATATAACGCACGCGTAAGAACTAAAGTCGTGATTTGCACTGACGCAACCTCCTTTCGCGGTGTCCAGGCATACACTGACTCCATCAAGCAAACCCGACGCAGGCAAGCTGTGCAAGAACGGTGTGAAATGCGCAAGTCACACGCTTCTTAACTTAACCACTTACTTTTCAAATTCAAATTGTCATTTCGGACTTATTACACTTAGAGCGCACCGAACGGGTCCGGATGATAAATTTCCGGTGGGTTACCACTTCACAGTCCGTAACGTGACTAGTCGGGCTACTTGTATTCAAATCGCTTTTTGAGTGGAGAATTGTTTCCGGTTGGTTGCGATTGAAGGTAATGGCTTGAACGATGTAAAATCCACATTCACGGCCAAAGGCTAAGTTTTAGTTTCATTTGTGTGATTTGAGTGTCTCGTAGCAGTTACGTAGCAGTTTCGTAGCAATATCATAGACGCAGCGTAGCGCGTAGACAGTAAAATTTTGCGTAATAGGTAAGTGTATTTTTAGTGGCCGTTGCTTGGTACCGCTTGACTGGGATCACGGTTAGAAGTTATAATTAAGTTTCAATGTGTTCCCTTGTATATTTTGCTTGAACCTTTCAGTAAATAAAATATTCCTTTGTAAAGTATAAGGAGAATTTTCAACGACAAAAGTATTTTTTAGTAGAATAAAACAATAAGGATTATAGGCGGGAGTTTCTTTAGAGTTTTCTTTGTTTCGTGATACCCTTTCACGGTATTTTAATCAACTTTAAAGGAGACGGGACAATTACGTTTTAATTGACTGCGCTCTGGACGTCATACTTCTTGGATATAAAATAATTAATTAAGCTACTGCCAGAATATTTTTCCATCTGTCCCGATATTAAAAATAACTGAAAGATAGCAGCAATGGTTAATAGTATAAATTTATACTTTCACCTTTTTTATGAAGACCAAGTTCATACTCAGATCACTAATCGTTTTCACCAGCATCAACTGAAATCTCTTTCTTACTCACTCATTTTATGAAACTTAAAGTCTTGTTTCCCTAAGGTATTTAAAATTTGATTAATCGCCAGCACCTTGGCCCTAGAACTAATCCCTATAAATGAAATCGGGGATCCTGGAAATATCCAATATTTTTCCCGAGATAAGATAGGAACAAGGAATACCCGGGTTTTGTTTATGTTGGGGCGGTCGAGGGTCTAGAATCTCATGCCTTTAGATACGGAGATATCGGACGTGACTTTTAGTCGTGCAAAGACATAATAACCTAGCGTTGGTATAAAGCCTTTTTACATGTATTATGAAAGTTGTGGTAATTAGGTAGTGTATTGTAAAGGTTTTAATAAATATATGATTTAATTTGATTTTAAGGTAGGATAATATAATATACGATAAAGTTTATTGATACATAATAAGATAAGGCGGTACAAGGATTCTTATTCTGTAACTTATTAAAAATTAAAACTATGTACCAAAAATACCTCTGTTCCTTACACTAGGACTGAATAGCCGGTACAGTATTAAAAAAATATCAATATTTACAATAAAAAAATTCTCCCACATGCAAAAATAAATAAATACGAATATAAGAAATTATTATATTATTATAGTTGTCATTAATTATTTTTTTTAAATATTTTTTCTTCTCATTTTCATCATTTGACAGTGCTCAGCAGTTGAAGTTTTGCAAGTGATATGTTAAGGTGGTTTTTAGTTCATGAGTTCACATTAAGGAAATACGTTATTTTTAGTGATTCGGTTATATTTTTGGGCCGATGATCTTGAGCGACGTGCAAATTGGGTGCTGGTTCTGGGAATTCTGAATATTTTGTCCTGGCAACGTTTAACTTTAAGTTTTTCGAGAATGTTATGAGAGACTAGGGAATGTTGTTTTGTCGCAGATGCTTTTATAAAAAGTTGAAATACGTGTAACACCTAACAGTTCGCATATAAGTTTCTGTTGGAAAAAGCCTAGGTTTAAAAATACTGACTTTTAAGAGTGCTCTTTGAGCTCGCTCGGCGAAAATAAGTTTACTTACAGCAGCAGAACCCCAAGCTATGTTACAGTAAGATACCAGAGATTGTGCAAGACAGTAATACACCCTAATAATGGACTCGAAGTTAAGAACATGTCTTAGTTGTATAAATATATAAATAAGTTTTCTTACTCTGGCTGACAATTGTTTGGAGCCCATGTCAGATTTTGATCTATTATTATTCCCAAATACTTTATGTTACTTGTCTGAACGAGTTCACTACATAAACAAGAATCGGTTCTAAGACAAGGTTATGTATTTTGAGTTGTAAATTTCTAGCCGGTATTTTTTTTTGTAATCAAAAAGGTAATAAATTTAGATTTCGAGAAATTTACTGTGAGCATGCCGTGGGGTGCCGGCAGTGGAATGTTACCTCTCCTCTCATACCCATGGATGCAGTAAGAGCCTGCTAAGGGATACCTCCGGAAGATGGGCAGCAGCGTCTTTCCGTGAACCAACATCCCGTACTGTACTCGCCAACCCGCCTGCCAAGCGTGGTGAGTATGGCAACTACCCTTCATGGATATCCATGAGCGTTTCCTGTGTCCAGTAGTGGACGTTTTACGGCTGAAACGAACTGTGAGCAGGTTATTCGCTCGCCCTTTAGAGACAGCGTAGAGTCCAGTATTTGCAGATGATTCGACGTCGTGTCAGGTTTTTGCCGTGGAATATGACAACGGTATCGTCATCGTAGGTAACAACTTTACCGTTATCTAAGTACATGTCACATAGCTCATTAATACATATTCAAAATAGCGTGGGGCCAAGTATTCTACATAAACGAAGACGGGAGAAGAGAGAAGGGTTAGAGTTAGCGTTAGCCCAAAGTAATTATTCCACGCGGACGAAGTCGCGGGCAGAAGCTAGTATTATATATAGTAAATAAATATTCGGTTACTCTTGTCGTTTATTTCATACTAGCTGAACCGGCGTACTTCGTTCCGCCTTAGAGTCAACTATCTACTTCTACAACTGCAAACTACTACTACTACTATACAACTTCTCTGCAACTACTCTACTACTACTGTTACTCTCGAAGTAAACTCAACAAATACTAACAAACAAGGCACTAGCTTATCCAATATTTAAGAGAGCCTCGACCAAATATCGCGTCTCATATTTTTATCATGTTTTCAAGTTTTCCGGTCGCCGCGTCGATTTGTATCGGAAAAGAAAATCATCAGTGAAGATTACCGGCAAAACAAAATATTAAGGGAAAGAAAGATATTTTCATACATAAAACAATCAGGGCAAGCCAGTTGCCAAGCCACTTGTAAGCCAGAACGAAAACCAACTTGTTATGAATACAAAACTTAATACCTTTTATTTTTATTTATTTAATAAACCAACAACAATAATAGTGTAAATTCTGTTGCCGCTATTCCTAACTAAAGCTTACTAAAATTTCGTTAAATGGACTGATATGACATAATCTGTTCTTTAAGTGTCGTTCTAGAATTAAAACAGAATAAATTAACCTAACTTTACGTTGACAGTTTTAAATTTAGAAACATCTTAAAATGTAATTTATATTAACTTTAAGAAGTGCAACAACAGAATTAATACCATTGTCTCACTATGTATTTAAAAAAATAAGTCCTTTGCATCCATAGTAGATTATTTATACAGCGTCACCAACTAGTATTCATGCTGTATGGGACGCTGCACTGCCTGAAACATTGATAGATAGATTAAGCTTGCCAAGCACCAATACAGTCCTCTCAGCTAAGTCAACTATTAGTCAGAGGAAAGAACAGGTCAATACGTCTGAATCTAACTAAGCCGCGGGTTTCCTCACGATATTTTCCTTCACTGTTAAAGCTCGTGTTAAATGTGCGTATGTGCACATTTAACTTAATGGATGGACCAATGGATTTTTGTTTTAATGAAAGAAAAATCCATTGGTCCACGACCGGTATCGAACTCATGACCTTCGGATTGAGAGTCGAGTACATGCCACTCGGCCAACACGGCTTTTTAGTGTTTATATATTTATTTATTTATAATTATATATAAGTACCCAAAAAATAGTTAAATAAAACCACGTTTTTGAGTTTTTTTCATTATTCTGAAACCCATAATACAAGCTTAGTTTACTTTGTGTTCCTTAATGACGCTGTGTAAAAAGTCGAATACTTATAATAAAGTCGGTCAAGGAATATTAAGTTTTCCTAAAAATTTCGCCAATATAACAATAACCTAATTACGTGTATGTTTTCCGTGATTTGCTACGGCCTCTCAAAGACAGGCACTTTTCATATTCCTTATTTAATAAAAAACTTGCACTCTCCCTGCACTTCATACCGCCTAAGAATCTGTTATCTTTTTCTACAACTACTAACCACTACTACTATTACTCATCTATTGCTACTCCACTAGTACTAATATTACTACTCTACTACTATTACTTTACTAATACTAACTACTACTACTTCCTTGTTACATCAAAAATATAAACAGCTTGTTTAAAAGTTTTGGCACAAAATAACATTTCTAAACGCATCTATAAATACTTGACAACCAAAAATTATCACCATCTAAAATGTATGAGAAAATGAATTTACGTTATAATATGGGCAGAAAATCAGTTCTGAGTTTGGACAATAAACTCATAGTGTACCAGATGGTGCTGAGCCCGTATGGACTTGACTTACGGCATCCAGCTTTGGGGATCTGCATGCAAGACCAGCGTAGGCATCATTCAAAGAGCGCAAAACGGTATCCTAAGAAATATATCGAATGTACCATGGTTCATAAGGATTGATGATGTAATAAAGCTGTACTCGGCAAAATACAAACAGCGGCTAAACCACCACCCAAATCATTTAGCTACACTGCTCAGTACCATAAGCTACCCCAAAAGACTAAAAAGACAGCACATCATAGATCTTTACACATGATTGCATACAAAGGGAAAATTATCGCTGGACCATTCCCCAGAAAATTTTGACTCTCTGAACAAACCTGCTTAAAGTTATAAGACAGATCGCATAAGACTAGAACACAAAAAACGATATAATTATAATGTTCTTCCAGGTGCAGACAAATCAAAAAAAATCTGAAATCGGCCCAGTCGTTCTTGAGTTATGAGTGGTGTAACTAAACCGACTTTGTTTTATATATCAATAGATAGGTAGTAAAGAAATAGTGAATGCTGCACTGTTCGCAACACCATCTGTTCCCAAACTATGCAAAGCTATATATTATGTACTATGGAATACAGATCATTGACTTATATATTTGTAAATACATACTTACCATACAGACCCGAGACAAATATCAGTAAGCATACTTGTCCCCCGGCAGGAACCAATGCGTAACCTCCTGCATCGCAGCCGACTATAAGACCAAGTGAGCCACGGTAGTCATTATGAGTGAAAAATGATTTGTCGACTTCAAATTTATTTTCCACACTATTATTAAAACAATATAGCCGCTTGCCTTCACACGAAGCCCTATCGACGCGGGTTCGCTCGACTATTAACATAGTAAACTATAAACTTGAGCAAAGTATTCAGTGCATCAATTCTAACATTTAAAATAATAAAACCTATATGGTTATTACAATGGTGAATCATCTAGGGAAGGTAATAAAGTGGCTGCAAGTATTCTATGCTTAGTGCAGGCACACCACACCACCAAATTGCACTCACAAGCCTTCTTACTAAACCACTACTTATTAAGCTATATGTTAAAACATAAGTTTCTAAGTCTTAGAGCAGGCTCTTACTGCAACCACGGGTATAAGAGGAGGTTAATAAATTAGTATCGAAAGAATGAGCGAAGCGAACGTAGTTCTTAGAGGCGTTTCGGCTGAATGTTTGTATAAAAAAAAAGAAAATAGCTTGTAGCTATTTACTGGCGCATACCTCTACACTGTGACATAGAACAGATCATCCACACCGTCTTTTAAGAGTTTTGCACAAGCTACCCGCAGTTTATGTCATTCTTGAGAAACTTCTTATAAATTACAGTGCCGTGGCCTTCTAAAAATCTAATATAGACAGTCTTTTAACCCTATATTCAATATTTACTGGATCATTATCTAAGCCAAAGGCCTGCTGTCCACGTCCACTGCACTGGCCACAGGCCTCTTTCATGAATCTCTAAAATCATAAAGGGTTGGTTGCTATATTTACCACACTTGGCAGCTTGATCAATACATTGCAAGACCTACGGATGGCCTAAAGACAGGGAGCACAAAAAGTGGACAGTGTTGCCATAATATGTGGGTGTTCAATAAAGAAATAAAAATACGGAGTGTATTTTACAACCCGTATTTTTAACGCGGGGCGTCAGTACAGATTTAGTTCATACCAGATCGGCACTGACGCGTCGCGTTGGGATAATTCTTATGAATAAGTAACTCCTTATTCAAAATCCTCTCTTCTTCACCGATATCGTTTTTGACTTACTACATACAATTTACAGTGCCGTGGGTTCTTGTTTCATTAGTTATAGTTAGGACGGCCAAGCGCCGCGTCTTATGGGAGTACCTACATAGGATACAGTGCCGATAACATAATATCTCTATGATAGACCTTCTGACCTCGACACGCTCTGACTTAATTAGGGTCTTCTTCGAGGCATACAATCTTGTAGTTTGGATATTTTGGATTTAGCCCTATATAAACAAACAAGCAAACATTATTCATCATCATCATCATCATTTCAGCCGTAGGACGTCAACTGCTGGACATAGGCCTCCCTCATGGATTTCCAGTTATTGCGGTTGGAAGCGATCTGTATCCACCGTCGACCTGCGGTCTTCACCAGGTCATCAGCCCATCTTGTTGGTGGACGTCCTACGCTGCGCTTGCCGGTCTGTGGCCTCCACTCGAGAACTTTTCGGCCCCATCGGCCATCTGTTCTGCGAGCTACATGGCCTGCCCATTGCCACTTCAACGTGCTAATCCGTTTGGCTATGTCGGTGACCCGAGTTCTTCTACGTATCTCCTCATTTCTGATTCGATCGCGTAAAGAAACCCCGAGCCTCTCCATAGCTCGTTGAGCGACTCTGAGCTTATTCATGAGACCAATGGTGAATGACCATGTCTCGGTTCCATATGTTATCACTGGTAACACAAATTGATTGTAGACTTTCGTCTTAAGGCACTTAAGGCACACAAACATTATTAATTTAATAAAAAACAACTGCTGGTTAACTGCGAATATGAATTAAGGAACATGTATAGTGTCTTGTGGCACTTCAGCAGGCACCAGTATTATGAACATCAAAGTATCTGTAAAAATAGAAAATGCGAGTCAATTGTAGTTTTAAAACCTGGTTTTCATGTTTTTTATGTTTATTCAAACAAATACGAACATTAAAACCCACCTATTTTGAAAGTAGAACAGTGGAAGGTATGAAATACAACTTTTATATTTTTGCACAAATCCTTTAAAACTTGGCTCGTAAAATAGTCTTATAGTTTTGTAGCTTAATGACGTGCATGACAGAAGCAAATAAAAACAAAAAATCGTGAAAAGAAATAATAAAATTACAATTTTCTCGCGTTATATTTCTTTGCATGTTGGATTTATATCAACATGCGATAAAAATAAAGCCGCACTCAAAAAATAGTTTGATTGGTTCCTTAAAGGGAATGTAGAATGGGTGTATTTATTACATAACTGTTATTAAGTTACTCATAAAGAAACCTAAATCGCGTTCTGCTCATTTGTACACAGTAAGTCCATAAATCGGATATGTGTGAAGTAGTAAATTCTGAAATCTTTTCCAAAATGAGTAGATGATATTGAGATTGAGTACTTAACCTTTAACTGGTGACGTCGGGCCTTACAGGCCCTGCAAGACTATTAAAACGTCATGTCACCCCCTTTCTCGCGCGTCCCATGTGTTTTTGTTTCGGTAGCTTCGAGTTAAGTTGAGCCCACGCCGTGGAGACAGCTAGTTGCGTCAGTTGAAGCAAACTCAGCAAGTTAGACCGATTTAAAGTTTGGCAGTGGCCCCTCAGGCTGTACGTCAGATTAGCGATGACATTTGTCATCTCATAATAAAATCGCCGATAAGGCTTGTCAGGCCCCACGTCATCAGTTACGTTACACAAATGCTACGTCTATTGTTAAAGGTTAAAAACGCCAAGATTCTTAATTAAAGTGTTTTAAACGTAAGCGAAAGTTTCAAAAGGTGATAACGGTATCTAGAATTTATTTAACTTTGTTATTATTGAATACACTAAGCATCGCTTTGAAACATAAGATTTTTTTATCACCCCTTTACCAATCGATTTCGATTCTTCGATTCAAACACTATGGAAAACACACCTTACACACATGCAATCATTAGGTATAACCTCTTTCCAGTTAATCTTTAGCAAAAGGTTATTTCCTAGCCACATTCACGTGAAAAACTGGTTAAAGATACATTTATACCTCTATAATTTTATATTATAGTGTAGTTATTGCTTGAAGAATTTGTGTGTTTTAGAATTAGTTTTGTTTTTACCCTCTAGCTACTGAATACCTACTTACTTGGTGGCTACTGAATACCTACCACCTAGCTACCTCTCTTGCTAATCGCTTTTGATAACTTCATTCGCGATCAGCCAATTTCATTTATTATTATTGAAAGCCATTTTGGGGAAAAATCGTAAAACCATATTTTTTTGAAAATATATTTTTGAAAGGATCGCATGGAGACTGTAAGCCCTCTTTAGAGTGACACGGTACTACAAAGTAAAAGTAGCTCATTAACATTAAACACTCTAGAGCTCATTATTTTTATATATATACTAGCCGCATCCCACAGTTTCACCCGCTTAGTTCCCGTTCCCGTGGGAATTTTGAAAATTCCTTCTTAGTGCACCTCTAGGATACTCAAGGTATATGTGTGCCAAATTTCGAGTCTCTAGGTCCAGTGGTTTAGGCTGTGCGTTGTCTGTCAGTCACTTAGTCAGTAACGGAAGAGTATATATTGATTTATATCTCGTTTATATCCGTATTGTGTGGCGCAGGCGACACTGCGACACACGTTTATATAAATTTACAAAACTTGAATACAACATTATTTATACAGAACAGTTAAATAGTTATAACTTATTAAGTACACAAAGGAAGCAATGCAAAAACAACTAGGCAAACTTATATTAAAAATCTAGTCTAACAAAAATATAAAGTAAAAAAATAAACAATAACAATAGCTAACAATATAAAACCATGCTATACAATAAGTTGGCATGCTCCATTACATTGGAAGGCATAATCATAAATATTTAAAAAGAATTAAGAACGACATCATATATTTTTTTGTAAATGAAGTAGGTATATTTTTAGATATCATTTAAAGGAGTAAATTGAGAAAGAATTTCTAATAGGAGGAGGAATATTGTTCCAGCATTTCGTGGCAGCATAACGAAAGCTGCCACGAAATGCGTTCGATGTTGCGTTCCAATTAAAATAATGGCAAAACGGACATTACGTGCAAAAAAATCAAGTTTTTCTTATAAATAAAGTGGTACCTGACCTCTTATAACTCCATATAGCAGGGTGGCAAAGTGAAGGGTGCGACGTGTCGACAAATACGTGACCATTGATGTAAGGCGATATGTTGGCTCTTCGGGGAATCGGAAAGCAAAAACGAATACAATTTTATTTTGTACACGTTGCACAAGTTTTTTGGAACTAGCCAGCATACATCCACCAATCACAGTATCCACATAACTCAGTTTGGAGAGAACAAGGGAATAGCATAGTTTGATTCGTATGTCGGTGTTAATGTATTCTTTCATGCGGTACAGAACAGATAACCTGTAGATACAACTACGAGCGGTTTGTACAACATGGTTCTTAAAGTGCAATGAACTGTCAATCAGCATTTTTATATGACATTATTATTAACCTAAAAATTTACTTAAGACTACTATCTATAAAGTGAGTTTAAATGCTAGGCTGGGTAAGCATAATCCATCTGCCAATATCCTTGGAACTGCAGCATAAATTAACTGCAGCTGACGCTGTATAAATCATCTTAGCTGTGACACCGGGCTTTGCCTGTGCACTTAAATTAAGTAACTTTTTGTACCTATGATACTAAGTGTAAAAAGCCGTGTTGGTTGACTGATCCGACTTTCAATCCGAAAGTCGTGGGTTCGATACCGCCGTGTACCTTTGGATTTTTCGTTCACATGGATTCGTTCCCGAAAAATGTAGTGCACATTTAACATGTACTATAACGGTGAAGGAAAAAATCGCGAGAAAGCCGGAATAACTATCTTCGGACCACTTTACCTGTTCTTTCTTGTTGACTAATAGCTGACTAAGTTGATATAAACTCGACAAGCATATTCATCTAACAACGCCCCAGGCACTGCAGCGTCCCGTACAGCATGAATACCAGTTCTTGGCGCTGTATAAATCATCTATAGTACATGTTAAGGTCTTTTACTATGTATTTTTTATAACAATTTATAAAAGACCAAATAAGAAGGTAAGCGCTGACTTAGAAGTGGCAAACTGCTTTCCACGTGTACGAAGGCACACGTGAAGAAGCACCGTGTTTTCGCCTACGTCGATAATGCTCCAGAAGGCAATTTCCTGACTTCCATTTATGCCTACTTTCCACCTTAGCACGCAATATCCGCCGTTTGAAATCCTAAAATACTAATATGGAATGATATAATCCTTTGATAGCACGGTTATGGTTATGGAGGGTGACTCATAAATGATTTCAATACTACCTATTGGATATTATTATTATTATTTTGAGCCTATCTGATCTCACTGCTGGGCAAAGGCCTCCTCCCATTCCTTCCATGCATCTCGATCTTGAGCTACTTCCAGTCGACCAGGTGTTGATCGAGTTCGTCCCGCCATCTACGTCTCGGTCTGCCGCGTCGCCTTCTCGCCGGGTCAGGACGCCACTCAGTGACTGCCTAGGTCCACAGCTCGCCTGGCATACGGCAGACGTGGCTAGCCCAGTCCCACTTCAGTTTAGCTTTCAGAGCTACATCTGCGATCTGAGTTCTGGAACGCAGTTCAGTGTTGTGGACCTTGTCGGTTCGCTTGACACCCAAAATGCTGCGCTCCATCGCACGCTGACAAACTTGGAGTTTGAAATTTTGAATGTTGGTTACAGACCATGTCTGCGCAACATATGTCAAAATGGGAAGGATGCATACGTCCATTAGTTTACGTTTAAGTAATAAGGGGAGTTCTCCTTTCATAATGTCTCCCATGGACCAAAAACTCCGCCAGGCATTGTCGGTTCGCTGTGCGATTTTCTTACTCTGCCTGTCTTAGAAAGAGATTATATGGCCCAGGTAAACATATACTTGGACGTATGCGAGATGTTCTCCATCCACCGTTACATTCGCCTCAACGCGGTCGGTCATGATTTTAGTTTTGGTTCTATTAATTGAAAGTCCAATCTCCAAGCTAGCGATGCTAAGCTCTTGCAGCATCGTTTGTAGCTCTGAGGGCGATGACAAAAATAGGACTATGCCGTCGGCAAAACGAAGGTTTAACTAACTAATTAGGGTTCCGAACCTCATAATAAAAATGTATTCTGTCTATCAAGACCCTCTTTCTCCGAAACAGCTGAAGGCCAACTTGAAATTTATACCACACATCAAGGTCTGCGGGCAGACGCATTACACGCATCAACTATTTTCCGTTTTCCGTGTTCCTA
The DNA here is from genome assembly GCA_963082625.1 of Pasiphila rectangulata. Classification (NCBI taxonomy): domain Eukaryota; kingdom Metazoa; phylum Arthropoda; class Insecta; order Lepidoptera; family Geometridae; genus Pasiphila; species Pasiphila rectangulata. The sequence goes on from OY720244.1 coordinate 15,550,182, forward strand.
CACTTTCCGTTGTGAGTTCAAATGAAACACTTTATTGATACCTACTTAAATGATAAACAGTGTTTCAAAAAACACTGTATTAATGTTTAATTTTTAAACAGCTTTAGTTAAAAAAAACAGTTTTTTTACATTATTCTCAAACAGTTTTTTAACATTATTGTCAAATGAAAGATTTCATTGTCCGGTGCTCTCACCGGTCAATGAAATCATTCATCTTTTTTTTGAAAATATACTTGTTCTGCTAATAAAATGATTAACAAAGTTTCAGCATGTAATCATTAATCCGTTCTAGTTAAGTAAATTATGAAATAAATACTTTTCTATCATCGTGTCCATAATTTTTTTATTGGTTGTTATTAAAACAATCCTTAAAATCTTAACTTCCTTAGGATTTGACAAGAGCTCCTTTACCCCATTTAAATATTCGTATTTCCTCAAAATTATGATCACAAAACACCAAAAACTTAAAAACCATTATAACCTAGTCGTATTTTACAATCCAATTTATCCCAAGGTTGCCTGGTACAGATCGCTCTTTAGCGATATGGCAGTCAATTCTTTTGTTCAGTTATAAGGTGTGCAATAAAGTATTTTCTCTTATCTATCTAACTGAACACAAATTCTAGTTTTACGTAACGTGTCGTTTATGTCAGATTTCGTAAGAAGCTTTTTCACTTTGCGCTAAGGTATTATTTTAAATGTGAGTTTTCTTCCCTATTTTGTACTGTATCTCGGTTTTTTAGGCAAATCCAGAAGGTAATATCCCGCAACGCTTGGTTCCATCCATCTAACAAACAATGCCTCTGGCGTGTTCCGTAGCAGAATTCAGGCTGTCGACACAATTGGTGCACACTATTTATTTATTTCGATAAAATATGGCATACTAAACAGAATTCTTATTATAGTTTTAAAAACTTTTTAACAATAAAATTAAACCGCTGAAAATTTGAAGAGCAAGAAACAATAAACCTTTTTTACTTATCCTTAATAACTAGGTTTTTAATGTATATGGGACAAACTTCGGGGTATACCCTTACAAAAAAAAAATATCAAAATCATTTGCTATAACGTAGTATACCGCGCCGTTACAACACGCGATCCAATATTTCTACCAATTATATTACCAATTATAACTTTATTTCAGGCAACATAAAAATAGTACTAATGGTAAAAATGTACTCTAAGACCTACATACATATATATAGAATAATGTACCTTGAACCTAAAAATACGAGAAGAATTAAAACTCTTAAACAGAATTGCGTATAAGCAAAAGTAAAATAGTTGGTTAGCTGATAATTGCTGTTTTAATGTAATACATTTTTCATATATTTATTACAGAGTTAGACTTATGTTATTATTATAACGACTTTTTAATATTTGCACTCCTGCATATACTGTGACTAACCCTAGCTTTAAGATTTTTTTATGTACTTGTTTCTCGCAAATAAATGATTTATTTTGATTTTACGTTAAATATAGATTTACCTCGGTATCCCCAAGCCCTAACAAACAATGCCCTCAGCGGGTACCGCGGAAAGCTTATTTGTATCCCTGCTACTCCATGTTGTTCTGATATAAGCCTGTATTTTGTGCTGATACGTATGTACTTACTGTAGAGCCTACTTCGAATCTGCCTATTTTGACGATGATTGATCCGATGAGGATATTCTTTTGTTATAATTTTCTTACCCAAAACAAAAAAGAAAAGAAGTCGAACTTCTTTTCTTCTTTGCGTAAACCAAATTACCTATATCAATTTTGTTATAAAAGGCCTTTTCCCGTGACTTTTATTATATTTTGGATTTTACAACCGCTTATATATCATCTAATTTGTATTATTTATATATTATTTATATTATCATTTTATATTACATATAGACGATATAGATATGCGACGCATTGATATTCAATTTTTTGAATGTGATAGTTTAGATAACAATGATCAAACGCGAACTGGAAGGAGCCGCACGCTTACATAATATGCATGACGCGAAAAGCTAGCTTGAAATAAAAACAAATCCTAAGCGCGAAAACAGTAACTTATAAACAGATTCTGAAGTAGCCGAAAACAATTATGTCTGCTTTTTGAAATTCTTTAGGACAGAGGAAATTTGCAGTGCGGTAGCTGATTTTCCAATGATGCTCCGCTGCTACTGGTAGGTTCGTGATATTTTATAGCCTTCCTCGTTAATAGGGCTATCCAACACTAAACAAAAATTTAAATTTGAACCAGTAGTTCTCAAACAAACTCTTTAGCTTTATATTACTAGTATAGATATGATCTACACAGCATCAGCAAAGTTTATTCGTGCTCTACGTGATGCTACAATGCCAGAAATTGTTAGATGAATTATTTTGCCTGCGGCGAAACCTGCGCGTTAGCGACGCGGAACGTGCACCTGTGCGATTACAATATCGTCCCTCTCTGCTGTATCGGCCCTCGTTGTGGTCGCGTACATGTGACATAAGATACCATGGGTGGCGACCGCCGCGCGGCTGACGCTGCCGCTTCGCGTCCCGCATCCCGCGTCGCTGACGCGCAGGTTTGGATGAAGCTTAATAACTCGCTCCAAAGACATTGCTGACATTTACTGTCATTTATGCATTGATTCGAAAATTACTACAGGATCAGTCTGAAAACCAGCGCTGCCTCGTACCTCTGGTGCGGAGCAGCATATAGCTGAGACTGGTCCTTTTTGGCTAACAGCGGCACAGAAAGGACTTACTGGTGCCCTGCCCGACTACCTTTGTTCTATTATGTGTTTGTGTAAAAACCAACCTAATCGCATTGTATGTTAGCTATTATTATTAATTTTCATTCTCTAAGTGTAAAGTTATTTAATTTGGTCTTGTATACGTACTGTGTTTTGTCTGTGCTGTTTTGTTGCCAAATAAAAGTCTATCTATCTATCTATCTACTATTTACATTATTATCGTTAGCACTGTAAGGCTTAGGCGGCCCATTTCAGGCTTTTGGTATTCGCTTTTTTTAACTAAAGTAAAAAAGGAGCAGTTCCCAACATTAATTATCTTTTTTTACACATGCACTACCTGTAAGTACGTAATGTTAATAAATAATGTGTAATGTTGCCCTTAAAACTTAGTTCTTAAGATGGAATTTATGAACAGTTTAGGTAGCTCCACAGTTAGTGTGGGCCCACGTATAGTGAATTTATTTAAAGCACATAACAAAATATAGCTATAAATATTTTTAATAAATAAATAAATAGCATTCAGAGTCATCGAAAACGTTCTATGATAAAAATAATATCGCCACCAGTGAATTCTTAACAAAGATAGTTAAGAAGACCTATGGCGACATTTATATAGTAAAATACTGCTGTGGGGTGCCGGCAGAAGAATGTTGTCCCTCCTCTCTTATTCATGGATGCAGTAAGAATCTGCCAGGGGATACCTCTGAAAGATGGGCAGCAGCCTCATTCCCGCTGCAGACCCACCGCACAATCACCTATATTATTTTTCCCTGCACTGTCTTTCCACGTAACATCCCGTACGGCGCTCGCCAACCCGCCTGCTTAGCGTGGTGAGTATGGCAATAACTCCTCATGATCCGTACTTGGCCATGAGAGAGGCCTTTCTCCAGCAGTGGACGACCTACGGCTGAGATGAAATGAGATGTTATAATTTTGAATGTATAATGAACTTAGTTTGTCTACTTACATAACCATATAGCAGCATCAGTTTCATTGTAATCTGTTTATTAGTTTTATTCGTTAAAAAATTAAATAAATATTTAACTTGTTTTTGAATCGATATTCAAACCATCGAACCACAATGCTTCTATTTGCATACGTATTCAAATCAACTTCCTGTGTTTAAAATGGCAACTCTAGTTTCTGTTAGTTTAGGTTTGTCACTAATCTGCGATACCCTATTTATTATATTCGTTCCTAAAATAGTAGATCTGTCACCTAAATTGAATTACTAAGAAATATTGCCGTGGGGTGACGGCAGTAGATTGTTACCCCTGCTGAGGGATACCTCCAGAAGGATAACAGCAGCGTCTTCCCGTGTATCAACATCGCGTACTGCGCCAACCCGTCAAGCGTGGAGAATATGGCAACTACCCCTGCATGGAGATCCACGATGGAGGCCTATGTTCAATAGTGGACGTTTTACGGTTGAAATGATGATGAAGTAATATTAGATACAAACTACTTTACAAAAAAGCCAGGTAAGTTTCTGGTTTTGTTGTTACCACAACGCACGAGCCGAGCGAGCAAGGAAAGCGTGCCGCGGCAGCGGCCGGTGAAGTGCCAAAACCAAATTCTACTTGGACATTTAGGTGACAGATCTACTTGTCGAGGAACAAATATATTTATTACTAGCTGTGCCCTCGACTTCGTCTGCGTGGACTTAGATGTAGTAGACCGTAAAAGGCCGTATAATACCTACCTACTCGTTAGTGACAGTAATAAATTATTATTATTAACACGATCAATACCTAACATTTCTGCCACGTCTGTAATTAATCTTGCTAAAAAAAATAAGCAGACATATCCGAAAATTCGAAGAATACTCAGAGCGAGAGTCAAGTAAGTATTTTTAGTTTGTTAATTTCCGAATCAGCATGCACGTAAGATACTCAGAAAATTTTACGAAAATAAAATAAAGTGCTCTAATAGTAGAATATTTTTTTTTTCTTATGTTTTCTTTAAAAGATAGAAATAAGTACTCTCCACCAGCCTACAATACAAAGACCAACCAGAAAACGAAACAGTTTTCGAAACACTTTTACCAGTCCGCCGCAGACATTGAAAACGCGGAGTCATTTCAGCCATAAAACGTCCACTGATGAACACAGGCCTCCCTCATGGATCTCCATGAGGGGTAGTTGCCATTCTCACCACGCTTGGCAGGAGGGTTGGTGAGCGCAGTATGGGATGTTGTTACAGGAAATGACGCTGCTGCCCATAGATAGATAACTCTTTATTGTACTTAATACTAACACATGACATAATATAACAAAGACAGAAAATTACAAAATTAAAAGTAGAAGTACAATGGGCGGCCTTATCACTATTAGCCATCTCTTCCAGGCAACCTTAGGATGGACTTAACCAACAAGAATGAAAAAAGCACGGTGTCATCATATATATTTAAACTTATGCACTTAATAAATATATAAGTATAGTTAATAACCTATTTAGCGGCTATAGTACATACAAAATTAAATTATATAATCAAATCTTCGGGTGGTATCCCTTAGCAGGCTCAAGTAAGGTAGGCAGCAGGTAATTCTACTGCCGGCACCCGTTTAAAATTGATATGTTCGTTCACTCAATACGCATCATATTACAAAGTAAACAATGCCATACTAAAACTCCAACCATTCGGTGTTCCGACTAATTTGCACAGGTTTACTTTGTCGGCATTGTTTACATTGCAAATACTAGTTTAACTGTTTTAGTTAGTTACGTACATTTGAACTTAATATTGTTGCCGTGGAGTGCCGGCAGTAGAAGGTTGCCTCTCTTTTGCCCGTGGATGCCGTAAGATTATGTTAAGGGACACCTCCGGAAGTTGGGCAGCAGCGTCCTTCCGTATTAATATCCCGTGCTTGCCAGCCCTCTTGCATAGCGTGGCGAGTATGGCAACAGAAGTGTTTTAAAGATTTGAAAAATTAAAAATTCGCGTTTTCTAATACGAAATACATTTACTCGTATTAATATAAATAGACAAAGTATACTTTAGAAGACAAAGTGTACTTTAGGTTACATACATGATACTTTAGAAGAAAAATATCGTTTTAGGAAAATAAAATATTATTATTTATTATTAACATACATATAACCGGGTATTTATCGCGTAAATTACCTTTATTATTTCCCGACGTTTCGCTTGGATTGCACCAAGCATGGTCCCGGGAAGACTGATGTGATGGAGATACCGCAGCAAAGCGAAGGCGTTTGTAGAACTACCCTCACTTGATCTTCATAAAAAATATTAGGGCCGGTTCCCACTGGCCATAATTCAATCCAGTGATTAGGTCCTGAGTCTACTAATGCTCTGCTATAGCAGACTTAATCACTGGATTGAATTACACAACCCAAAAATCCTAGCCAACGAGAGGCACTACTATAAGAGAATGGTTCGGGAAGCGATTGAGATTAAGAAGCATCCTAATTTCAGTCGTGAAGACGGTTTCAGACTCTCTGCCTCATGGAATCCAGTGATAGCAAAGTGTACTCGGCGTGAAAAATCAACTCAGTATGTGGATACAGTCAGTGTAGTGTGCTGTCCCAGTGGGAACCAGCCCTAATAATTTTTATGAAGATCAAGTGAGGGTATTATTAAAATATGGGATTATCGGGTATTTATCGCGTAATTACCTTCATTTGCTGCGGTTAACTTCAGCACGCCAGTCTCCCCGCGACCACGACCAGGTGCAATCCGGTCGAAACGTCGGGAATAAAATAAAGGTAATTACGCGATAAATACCCGATAATCCCATATTTTAATAATGTGTTGTGATCGCGAAAGTTTAAAAAAGACAAGTTAGGGTAGTTCTACAAACGCCTTCGCTTTGCTGCCGTACCTCCATCACATCAGTCTTCCCGGGACCATGCTTGGTGCAATCCAAGCGAAACGTCGGGAAATAATAAAGGTAATTTACGCGATGAATACCCGGTTATATGTATGTTAATAATGTGTTGTGATCGCGAAAGTTTAAAAAAGACAATTATTATTTATAACGATAACATTTAAGTGTAAGCCGGTAAATATAAGGTCTAAGGATTGTTACACGTACAAAAGGTTACATTTATAATTGTGTAATGCACAAAAATACAATGATTGTTTATAAAGAGGACTTAAAGCAATAAGCATTTTCTACCAGTCATCCAGAAAAGGTAATAACAAACACATTGGCGTGCTAATGTGTACCTAGTACAAGAAAGTAAGTAATAATAACAACTAATATGAATAAAAAAGTAATCTACACATCCAATAAAAATATGCATTTGTGTATATAATAATACCTAAAGATCTAATAAATATAACACGGCTTACACCACGTACCTAACTTATTATCATCTTGCTGACGTTTCGTAGACCATTTAGAGGCCCTTCTTCATGAGCATCGTTCGTGGCCGGATCCGAGGGCCGCGAGACGAGAACTACAAGATGATAATAAGTTAGGTACGTGGTGTAAGCCGTATTATATTTATTAAAAGATGTCATACCTAAAGATCGATATATTTTTTTTCACATCTAAAAGATATTTCTGAAAAGATACATGTCGGTAGGTACGCCGCCCAGTACCTAGATGGTAATGCGTTCTTCCTCGAGCGATCGGTCTGACCTACTGCAAAAATACAATACAATTCAATAGTTTATTCAACAAAAGGTGTACAGTGTTACACATTATACAAACAAGCAGTTTAAATTAAAGTTTATTACTAAAGATATAATATTTCAAGAGTTAGCTCAAATATAAATTTGCAATATGTCGGTGATTTAAATATAGCTTGTTAGGCTAGCACAACAAGTAACCAAAAATAAAGTAAAATATAAATTATGGCCTTAAAACAGTCAAGTTCACTTTCCTCCGTACGAGTTCACACTGTATGACGGCAGGAGTGTCATGATCTTCCTCACAGGTCCATTAAATCGATTTAATTCTATTACCTATTAAAGGTCAGCACTTGGAGTACAACATGTTTCCAAATGGTACGCCCATCTATTATTATTATTACACATAGCCATGCGGATTAGCACGTTGAAGTGGCAATGGGCAGGCCATGTAGCTCGCAGAACAGATGACCGATGGGGCCGAAAAGCTCGAGTGGAGGCCACGGACCGGCAAACGCAGCGTAGGACGTCCACCAACAAGATGGGCTGACGACCTGGTGAAGACCGCAGGTCGACGGTGGATGCAGATCGCTTCCAACCGCAATAACTGGAAATCCATGAGGGAGGCCTATGTCAAGCAGTGAACGTCCTACGGCTGAAATGATGATGATTATTATCATCTTGTTGGTGGACCTCCTACGCTGCGTACTAAAAATATTATAATAAGGAAATGTGATAGGGAGTTATTAATTGAATATAGGGAGAAGAATTTTTGGAATATGGTTAGAAAGAGGGAGGGAGGGCTAGAGGTACACCAAAAAAGCGATGGATGGATTGTGTAAATGAGAATATGACCAATGTAAGGAGTGGGTAATGTGATGACGTCAGAAGGAGGAGAGAGATAGATGATGATGAATGTGATGATTCCATGAACTTTTCATACGCTTGTTTTAATCTTGTCGATTTTCCCGGTCCGCCCTGAACGTATTAATGTTCGAGTCTTGCAGATTATTTTTCGCTCGCAAATTCAAGAGAAAAATGTCTTAATACCCCAGAGATCGTTTAGGCCGAGACACCCGAGAATAGTGCGTCCTTGTCAGTCACAGTCGAGAGACGGTGTATTAGCATGCAAATTGATGGGCTCGATTTAATAGATCTTGGGCCTTATTGTTTTAGACAGAGGATTTTTTGCTGCTCCCCCAGCGGTGGGAATATTGATAAAGACTTTTAAGGTTGATTTTTAATTGTTTATACAGGCGAGGGTGAGACGAGATAGGCAGTCTGTATCAACATAGCTTTTTTCAGTTTACTTTATTGATTTTTCAAGACAGAAAAATCCATCGATGCACGTTCAGTCTCAAACCCGGGATCTTCGGATTGATGAAAGTTGGGGCACATACCACTAGGTCGACACGGCTTGCAGTTAACGTACCTTAGTTTGAAAGGGAACAAAGGTAGATTATATCATACCGGAGTTTGCCCTTGATATGAAGTGTGATGAGATGTAAATGGACAAATTTGCAAAATTGTGTTTGTCCGGCCCTTCCCCGGATCACTTCCTAAGGGTTTAGTGTTCTTAGCCGTTACGTTACAGCATTAGGATAATGCGTGGTGTTCTGCGAACTGTACTTTGTCTGTTTTGTCACTTGTAATAGCTGTTGTGTTTTAGTTGCGAAGCTTATCGAGTTATGTGATGACTGATAACACTCGGGGGTGCAAAGTGCCGGCTAGTATGCAATGTTTGATTCCAGGTAGGAACACTTTTTTTTGCACTGAGGTTTAATTACCATCACGGCTAAAATGTATGCACTAAAACGCAGGGTTCAATTGCCGTGGGGTGCCGGCCGTATGCCGCGGGGTGCCGGCAGTAGAATGTTACCCTCCTCTCCTACCCGTGGATGCAGTAAGAGCCTGCTAAGGGACACGTCCGGAAGATGGGCAGCAGTGTCTTTCCGTATATCAACATCCCGTACTGCGCTCACCAACCCGCCTGCCAAGCGTGGTGAGTATGGCAACTACCCCTCATGGAGATCCATGAGCGAGGCCTTAGTTCAGTAGTGGACGTTTTACGGCTGAAATGATGATGAACGCCGGGTTCAATTACCGCTTCGGGTCAAATGTAAGCACTTACACGCAGGTTTCGATTAACGCCGCGGGACATAATGTGTCAGATTGCAGTCTAGTTTTTGTTTTACCTATAAACCCAAGTTATATTATGTATTCAAATTATCATCATTAAAGTGCCTTTCATTCAGTTGTATGACGGGTAACAAATTCATAGGTGGTTCGGTTTCGGTTTCGGTTTAAAGAATGTTTATTTGCCAAGAAATTACCAAATTTCACTTATGACAAAACTTAAAGTACTTAATTAAATTACGAGCAGTGAGCGTACTCTAGAAATGTATGATAAACTATCATCTAACGTAAGCTAAATAAATTGGTTAAATTATTATTTATAATCAATCATCTGCAAAGCATACGGTTTGTTTTAAGGCAAAATTGGCTATCCGAAATGTACATGATTTATTTTGTTTATTTAACACGTTCTCTGGCAGAAACTATACGTATAATCACGTTTTTTTAGTTGCGATGGTAATGGTCAGAACCAGGGTTCTGAAAAATCTGATTTTTATAATATATATCAAAAATCCGAGCTCATAGCGCGTCATAGCGAAAAATCCATCATGGGGTCATGGGGCTGCGGTATCCCCTATGGGGGACCATCTGGGTCCGTAGGGTAGTCAGAGTGAGGGCTTGGACTGTCCCAGACGGACCCAGCGAGGGCGATGGTGCATGATGGCTATGCACCATCGTAAGTTCCGTGAGACGTAGGGGGCGTTAGTTGTGGACGCCCCCGGGATGTGCTCAGGCAAGGTGCGATAGTGGCTCCGAAGTGTTCTATACGAGGAACCGGAGCCCCTAGTGCACCGAGGCCGGCTATCGGGGGGGGGGGGGGGGGGGGGGGTTTAGTGAGTCGTCGGAAGACAACCTAACATAACCATGCTGTGCCCTTACGCAGCATGTGTATCTAACCTAGCAGATTTCCCCTCCGTCAATAAAAAGGGTATTTGTAGGGTAGTTGTAGTGTAGTGGTAGGGCAGTTGTAGGGTAGTTGTATGTAGTAGGTGCGATACGAAGTTCGCCAGGACATCTAGTATTATATGAATACTAGTAAATGTGCTAGGTTCGTCGATCAACATCGTATTTCGTAGATTTTTTACCAATAACTAGTTGTTAGTCGGATAATTACGGAGAAGACTATTAATCACGATTTTTCGTGTTCATATCCAGAGGCGATGTCGGTAATGCTTAATGGTAAGCTTGATTTATTATCTGGGAGTCATATTTCATCGGAAAAGTTCTGACTTTATTTATCTATCCCACCAATGCTCATTGCAATGATCCGAAAGTTTGATTGAATGTATTCTACTTGACTGCCAAGGAAGAATATTGTTTTTCGCGCGTATCTTGTATGTTTGTTTCTTTGTTTGTAAATTTCTTTATTCCCACGTATCTTCCAAACGGCTTGATGGATTTTGACAATAAAGGTATCGTTAGATTTGTCTCTATAACCGAAGTGTCCTTAGATACTTCTACTACTACTCTACTTCTACCCTACTTCTACTCTACTTCTACCCTAGTTCTACACTACTACTACTCTACTTCTACGCTACAACTAATCAATAACTACCCTACCACTACTCAACTACTACACTACAATTACTACTCGATTACTACCCTACTTCTACTCTACTACTACCCTACTACTACTCTACTTATACTCTACTAGTACTCTACTTCTATTCTACTTATACTCTACTACTACCCTTGATTTTAATAAAAAATCTTCTATTTTATTTTATACACACCTTGTCCTAATAATAACAAACACAAAAAAGAAAGAATCATCCAATTCGGTGCAGTAGTTCGGAAATTAGGGGCGTACATACATTTCGGTGATTATTTTTTATTTATATAGATATTAGTTTAATTTATGCATGCCTAAGATAGTACCTTACTTTTAGTTACCACTATTAAAAAGAAGAAGTTTAACGAAACCTATGCGAAGCGTTTATTTCGGCAAAACTAAACAGCTAGCTTTAAAAATCTAAAAAAAATCTAAAATGAAACTACATTTTAGATTGTTTTTAGATTTTTAAATTATTCTATTACCTATTCAACTAATAATGCGAGAGACTGGTAGCGATTATGTTATTGCACTAATTGACTGATTGGCGCTGACTCAAAATTACTGAGGTATACTTTGAGAAGGTTTAGTTCAAGAACTTAGTTGTTAGTGTTAAATAAAAAATGTTTATCATGTTTTGTTTTTTAGTTTTTTGGCAGTTTAATCTTTGGTTAAAAAGTTTTTATTTTTGTGGTATATAATGAATGAATGATTATAACTTTATTGTACACCATAAAATAAAATAAATAACATTAGAGGATAAGATACTTAACTAAATGCACAATGGGCGGCCTTATCGCAAAAAGCGATTTCTTTCAGGCAACCTTTGGATGGACAGGATTGTGAGAACTATATAAGACAGTGGCGTACCAATAAGATACATATTAAAACAAATAAAATAACAATAAATTAAATGAACTATTCAATACCCAAAAACAATAATATATATAAAAATGGTATAATGTCATACGGTTGAAATGACGATGATGATGAAATGGATCCCTACTACTTTTATAAATTCTCACCATATTTTCCACTTAGAACATAGAAAGCTGGGGTTCGGATCCATTTATAATCGATTTAAACAACTAGTTACTCGAATAATTATTTAAAACAACCGACTTCAATGAGAAAATATAAAAAAGTACTGAAAATATGACTTTGGCATCCATCCACTGCACAATAGTTACGCGGTTTCGCATCTAAACTTTGCATCTAAAGGAACGCATAAAACGTGCGTGCGCTCAAGCGGGCGTGTGGCAGCCTACTGCCGGCGTAACACCGACGTTACACCAAGCGGTAGGCATTTAACGCGTAGCCTTGAGTGAGTGACGGACGCCTGGTACTAGTGAGTAGAAAGTACTAACTAGAAACTTAAACACTCTAACGACTGTTGTAGTCCCCTTCGCGCATATTATTTCTACTAGTACTTAATATTATTAAGTAGGTACTAGTAGAAATACTAGTAGTAGTGGGCCACGGATTCCCAGTAATGATCTAATGATGCACGGGATCTGTTCTGGATCTGAAAGTACCTGCCAAATACTTTCGTACTTGTTTTAACCGTATATCATGTACGATTTCGAATTAACCAAATTTTTTATTGTTAGAAACTCGCATTAGAGTACGAGTTTCTAAATAACCTGAAAAGCTAATTAGTCTGTTTCTTTTTAATTAAAATCAACACAATAACACACTATCATGGTTTCGAAAATTATTTGTTGTTGTTCTTGTTGTTATCTTTTACTTGCTGTTTGTACCCCGTGGAATTTCGCAAAATGCCGTCTAATCGTACGATCACGTCATAAAAGAAACTCTCAATAGAAAATTTCAGCCTTGTAGCTCACAATACTTTCACAGATTTTATGATATGAGTATATTATGATATAGGTTTCTTAGTTGCTGGTCATCATTTCAGCCATCAAACGTCTACTGATGAACACAGGCCTTCCTCATGGATCTCTACGAGAGCTAGATGCAATACGAATATAGTTTGTGTGGTGAAACTATTTTCGTTATTTATTAACAGTAAGCACTCGTATAATAACGGTAAAGTAAACATAAAAACTGCCTACAATATCTTACAAACTTTAGTAATATTCCCAAGGACATGCCTAAAGAAACAGTCGGCTTGGCGATAACTCTACAAAAATAAAGTATCTTTGCAGGCATTAGACTATCATTTTTTGAAAGCTGATAACTTATTGGCGAGAGTCATTCGTCATCTCGCGGATATGAAACTCGCTGGAATCCGCGAGTCGAGACGAAAAGTTCTCATGGGAAAGAAGGTCGATCACTCAACACTTATTTTGCTTTTCTAACTGGCTACATCATAATCTTTTTTTATAGGTACTACTAAATGACGAGACAAGCGGAAGGCCTACCTGATGTTAAGCGGTGATCACTTTCATTATGCACGTGACCAACGCTGCATTGCATTGCGCCCGTCACCCTGAGACAGAGTTGTAAGGTATCATGTCTCCTTACCCTTCAAACCGGAACACAGCAATGGAGACATTACTGCTTGGCGGCAGAAATAGGTATGGTGGTAGTATTTCCCCGAATGAACGTTTCACAAAAAGTTCTACTACTACTTCTTATATATACAGTGTCAGTAACTGGCATTCATTCTGTACGGGTCGCTGCAGTACCTGGAGCATTGTGAGATAGTGCAGGCTTATCCAGCATCTATCTATACCCTCATCTCAGCTTCTCATCCAGCCGTAGAAAGTCCACTGCTGGACAAAGGCCTCCCTCATTAATTACTTAGTACTGATCATATGGGGTTGTTGCCATACCACGCTTGGCAGACGGGTTGGCGTGCGCAATACAGGATGTTGATACACTAAAAGACGCTGCTGGCCATCTTCCGGAGGTATCTCTTGGCAGATTCTTTCTGCATCCACGATCAAGAGAGGAGGGGTAAAATTATATTGTTGGCACTCCTCCTCCTCTCAGCATAAACGCTATATTATAATCTGATAAACCGCGGGTTGCCACAAGATGTTTTGCTTTACCTGTAATGAATAGTTATTTTCTATATTTTTTTTTTTCGAATGGATTTATAATGCAGCAAAAGCTGCCGCCTAGCCGCAAAAGTCACGATGAGGCAACAAGCACAAGGGCACCACTTAGGTACGAACCACGGCTTGGACTGTTGCCAGATTTTTATATAATTAATAGAATCAGGCGTTACTTTGCGGAAATCCATATTATTATGATAAACAAAGAAAAATATCTAGTTTTAATTCCGCTAATGCTGAGATGCATATGCACCGCCCTCCCGCCCGCTAATTATGCACATGCAGGGGGAACCAGGCTGTTAGTGCAACATGCATACCCAAACCCACACGACGACACGTGTTTCGCCTCTCCGCGAGGCATCTTCAGGTTAAACTATTATTATTTTTATATGTCATCATCATCATTCCAGCCGAAAAAAGTCCACTACTGAACAGGCCTCCCTCATGGAACTCCATGAGGGGTAGATGCCATACTCACCACGCTTGGCAGGCGGGTTGGCGAGCGCAGTACGGTATGTTGATACACGGAAAGACGCTGCTGCCCATCTTCCGGAGGTAACCCTTAGCAGGCTTTTACTGCATCCACGGGCATGAGAGGAGGGGTAAAATTCTACTGCCGGCACCCCACGGCCAATAGTAATATACCTCTGTGTTTCCAAAATGATAACGCTAGCTATACTTCGCGATACTAGATGTAGCTGCCTGTAATTGGGAGAACACTAGCTCCTGATTTTTATTGTTTTTACTTTTGTAATGTTTCTTTGTGTATCTTCTGTTGGTGGCTCAAATAAATAAATAAATACTCAAAAATCAGCGTAGAGACAAAAATATTTATGGGCAAAACTAAACTTAGAATGACATATAATATTTATGGGCTAACCTATCCAAAGGTAATGAGAAAACAGTAAAAACTCCCAGGAAACTTGTTTTGCCCTGTAATGTGATAAAACTTTTCGTTTAAGCTTTTAAGCTTTTGATAGGGTCTGATCGAATGGCTGGATTTTATTTCAGCGAGGATATAACCTTTAAATGCAACGAGGCAATTCGGGATATGACATTGTGGTGTTTTTTGGCAATATAAAAAATATATTGTTATACTGCTTAACGTGGGGTGACGGTAGTAGAATGTTACCCCTCCTCTCATGCTCATGGATGCAGTAAGAGCCTGCTAAGGGAAACCTCCGGAAAGCAGAGTCTTTCCGTGTATCAACATCCCATACTGCACTCACCAATCCGCCTGCCAAGCGTGGTGAGTATGGCAACTACCCCTTATGGAGATCCATGAGGGAGGCCTGTGTTCATCAGTGGACGTTTTATGGCTGATATGATAATTGCTTGTATCTGTTACTGTTGATTTACTTCTATATTTCTAACTAGCTGCTGCCTGCGGCTCTGACCTCGTTTTTTTTCGCGGACCCATAATACTTTTCTAAAATGTTAGTAGCCCTATTTACTCCATATAAGCTATCTGCCAGTGAAAGCTAAATCGGTCCAGGCGTTTCGTAGTTTAGCCGGAACAAACAATTAGACAGACGAATACAATTGGTTTTTTGTTATTGGTTTCGTCTATACTCTCATTATGCATTAAGTAGGAACCTGTTTTTTTTTTATATTGCAAACAATACTACGATTGTGTTTATTTGTACTTAATGTATTTCTGCAGAAGTATCGAACTATTTTTCAATTTCTAACTAATTATATAGAATATGGTTCTCTACAAGAGCTGTTATTACTATCTTATCTATATTAGATAAACCTAACCATCTATTCAACTTTCAAACCGCTTTCTATTCATCTTTTGCTGCAGACCTTTAAAGCAATAGTAATAAAATCTTTACAGCTTGTTACTATTATTTAAAAATATATCTTTAATTTCTTTAGCACTTTTAGTCTAATCCGAAAGATTTAGTGCACACAAAAGCGTTAAAAAACTCTTTAAAAATACAACGCTGCTTTGGCGAAATTCTGCGTAATCCACGTTTGGGACTTTATTATTTGACTTTGTAATGGCTGGCCCCGGCCGGCGGTCCCCGTAATGCCTATAAGCCTTTTAAACCCAAGTGATGGCGCCCTACTTGAATAAAAAGCTTTTGAAAAAGCTAAAATAAATCAAATTACATTCTCAGGCAAATTGAATTTGCTTTAAAAGATCGTGCTTCCCACCACAGATATGCTAACTTGCTGCAAGAGATTGCTTTGAGCAAAAAGGCCGCCTACTCCTTTATCAACTGTTTTGAACTGATGATTGACTTCTGTTCTGATAAATAAAAAGTGGTCTATCTTTAAAATTGCGCTTACACGGGAGCAATAATTGATATTATATTGAACTAGCTTGTGCCCACCGCTTCACATGCGTTGTACCCGGATAAAAAGTAGCCTTTGTGTTAATCCTAGTCAACCAACATCTATACGTTTGCAAAACTTCAGTAGTTTATGCGTGAAAAGGTAACAAACCTCTGCCAAGCGTGGTGAGTATGGCAACTACCCCTTATGGAGATCCATGAGGGAGGCCTGTGTTCATCAGTGGACGTTTTATGGCTGATATGATAATTGCTTGTATCTGTTACTGTTGATTTACTTCTATATTTCTAACTAGCTGCTGCCTGCGGCTCTGACCTCGTTTTTTTTCGCGGACCCATAATACTTTTCTAAAATGTTAGTAGCCCTATTTACTCCATATAAGCTATCTGCCAGTGAAAGCTAAATCGGTCCAGGCGTTTCGTAGTTTAGCCGGAACAAACAATTAGACAGACGAATACAATTGGTTTTTTGTTATTGGTTTCGTCTATACTCTCATTATGCATTAAGTAGGAACCTGTTTTTTTTTTATATTGCAAACAATACTACGATTGTGTTTATTTGTACTTAATGTATTTCTGCAGAAGTATCGAACTATTTTTCAATTTCTAACTAATTATATAGAATATGGTTCTCTACAAGAGCTGTTATTACTATCTTATCTATATTAGATAAACCTAACCATCTATTCAACTTTCAAACCGCTTTCTATTCATCTTTTGCTGCAGACCTTTAAAGCAATAGTAATAAAATCTTTACAGCTTGTTACTATTATTTAAAAATATATCTTTAATTTCTTTAGCACTTTTAGTCTAATCCGAAAGATTTAGTGCACACAAAAGCGTTAAAAAACTCTTTAAAAATACAACGCTGCTTTGGCGAAATTCTGCGTAATCCACGTTTGGGACTTTATTATTTGACTTTGTAATGGCTGGCCCCGGCCGGCGGTCCCCGTAATGCCTATAAGCCTTTTAAACCCAAGTGATGGCGCCCTACTTGAATAAAAAGCTTTTGAAAAAGCTAAAATAAATCAAATTACATTCTCAGGCAAATTGAATTTGCTTTAAAAGATCGTGCTTCCCACCACAGATATGCTAACTTGCTGCAAGAGATTGCTTTGAGCAAAAAGGCCGCCTACTCCTTTATCAACTGTTTTGAACTGATGATTGACTTCTGTTCTGATAAATAAAAAGTGGTCTATCTTTAAAATTGCGCTTACACGGGAGCAATAATTGATATTATATTGAACTAGCTTGTGCCCACCGCTTCACATGCGTTGTACCCGGATAAAAAGTAGCCTTTGTGTTAATCCTAGTCAACCAACATCTATACGTTTGCAAAACTTCAGTAGTTTATGCGTGAAAAGGTAACAAACCTCCATAAAAACAAACTTTCGGCTTTATAATATTAGTGAGATTAGTGGAGCAATATGCTGCAATTTCAATGAAATTTGGCAATTGTTTCTGCAATACTGCTTCTTATTTCTCAATATATGTATATCATAATGACCTTTATACCTTTTATTTAATCCCGACGTTTCGACCGGATTGCACCTAATCGTGGTCGCGGGGAGACTGAGCAATTTTTATTGCACCGCCCCTTTACAACTTAGTTATTGCCTTCATCAACCGACCGAGTCAGGCCACCGACTAACTAAAAAAATTAAGGCATTGTTTTCTATATTTCACTAATAAGTCAGTTATATAGTCTATTATAAGGGACAATATTAGAATTTAAAGAAAACACTCTTGAAACCACTCATGTCCATTACTTTATTCATTTTGTTTTACACGATCTACTAATATTTAAAGCACAAGATGAGCACTTACCTTAGTCAAGCCTTCCAGCAGAACACCAAACTTTAAACAGTGACATAGTTGGATAGGTACATACGTCTTTACTCCATGAACCTTCAAGCATGAATGCCAGAACCCTTCTACTCTCCTCTACGAAAACAACTTTGTGACTGAACGGAAATACGAACTACACACTATTTCTTAAAATAGAACTCCTATTAAAACAATTATTAATATTATGGTGAAAAATTATAAATAAATTAAGTTTGAAATATAAAGTAATTTATAGGTTAAAAAAAATTAAGTGCATCTCTAAGATCACCGGAAGTTTTACTTTCTTACTGATAAAATTATTTCAATAAATGTATAATGTATGGACATGGATATGTATATGTCCTAAATGTATATGTCCTAATAAATAATTACCTAACTATTAAGTGCCAGTTAAAAAATTGGTTAAATCAATAAAGATATCCTTACACTATAGTTAATAATTGATTCTTTTATAATTATTGACACGATTAGGGCTGCGGCTTGAAAATATGAGGATATAATTACGTTAGTGACTGAAAAGTCACCAACATGACCCATTGCCTGACAGGCCATGTACATAACTATTCGTTCAGTCCCACCCATAAAGTACGACGCTGCCACTGGTAATTTAAACCGTTACAAAACCAAAACTTGATGAGTGATATTTTATGACAGCTGTCGCACCACATCCCGGGATGGCCATGAAAAGACCGAGCCAGACCGTCGCAGCCACAGCTCACTGTGGCTCAACACCCACGGATAGAGCACGGTGGCTCCCTCATGGCCCCAGCCACTGCGTGGTCGAACCGCCTACCACGGCGGAAGAGGAAAAAAGGGTAAGTGTGACCTTGCCTTCTTACAACGAGATGGAAATCCGCCCTAAACCAACGCCCCGGCTCACGGCAGCAGCTGCAGAAGGCCAGCCAATATCTGCTGTGCTACTACCTACACCGTTGACCCCGCTACCCTCGACGACACCGCTACCCACACCGGACCTACCTCGCTCCATGACCACCATCACACCCACCAGCATCTCCTCCAGCACGACCAGGCCTACCTGTAGGTGTTGGACGCAGATCTGCAGATCCTGCACGACGTCCTTATAGTGACCCGGCAGGGGACAAGCCCGATCCCGCTGATCATCAGTGGCATAGAGACGCTCGTGCAGCTGCAGCTGCGCTAGAAGGGACCTAAAAAGCCACCCCGCCCGTAAGTATGCGGGCCACCACCCACGAAACTACAAGTGAACCCCAACGACCCCTTAGTAGTCACTAAAGGCGCACAATTACCGCAGTCAGGGGCTCATGCCCGAAACTACCTCCCCACGTAGGCTTCGCCCACGTGAGAAGGCAACTGATAGCTTTAATAGAATTTTGATTTTCATACTTTGACATCATGCCTATTATTTCAACGTGGGCACCACCGCAGAGGTCCGTTCTGCTTATGCGGAAGGACGCAGTGTTTGCGTATTTTTACTGACATTGTTGTACAAAAGGGCCCTTTGTTAATTTCATGTGCAGAGAAACCCTTACTACAGAGAAGCTTAGCGTATGTCGACTCGGTAATTAAAACTTAGACGTGTATAATAGTTTACAGAGGCAAAGAAAACATAGATAAAATGATTAAAAAGATACAGCATCGCTTAGTTAGGATTCAATATGTCTGTCTTAATATGAGTTGCATCCATTACTCTCCTTCCTTATAGTATAAATGCTGATTCAATTAATTAGCACTTAATTGATTTATTTTGATAAAACTATCAAAAATAACCCTGGGCCAAATGTATAATGTGCTGATTATTCGTTAGTATTTTCGTGAAGAAGTAACAAACAGGCAAACAAATTTATATAATATAAGTGGGATTAGTAATATAAATCAACCATACAGATGCGGATTGTGGAAGACATATGAATTAGTTATTTTATCACTGCGTTCTTGGTCGCGGGACTACCGTGCGCTGTAACGTGTTTGAAAAATCGGGAAAATAATAAATAAAACCGGGCAAGAGCGAGTCGGACTCGCGCACCGAGGGTTTCGTGCCCTCATACAATATAATATATGTTAAAGGCAGTTTAGATTTGTTGAAGAACTTTGACAGCGCCATCTCTTGTCTGAGAGCGGAACTTATGTAGATTTTTTACACATTCGATTATATATAAAAAATTATGCAAATTAGAGAGTTTGTTATAATTTTCCTGTAATTTGTACATAAACTCCTATAAGCAATAAAAGTTTCAGAGGTTTATTTTTGCAAACTTCGGAGATAAAGGACAGGGGGGAACGGTCGTTTTTTCAACATTTTTGTAAATAACTCAAAAACTATACGGTTTTAAACCGGAAAACTTAAAACTGTTTATTAATTTGCAAATGAATACCTTTCATATGATACTACCCAACATGACCTAGTAACTTCACATTTTTTTTTAAAAACCCCCCTTCCACCCCCCTTGTCTAAAAAACTATGCAAATGAGAGAGTTTGCTATACTGCTATACCGTACGTTTCATTTTCTTATACATTTTACATATGTACACTTCTATTAGCTATAAAAGTTTCACGGGTTTATCTCTGCAAAATTCGGAGATAAGCAAAGAACGGTCGTTTTTTCAACATTTTTTGTAAATAACTCGGAAACTATACGGCTTAAAGGAAAAAATATAAACTATTAATGTGCTAATTAATACCTTTCATGTGATACCCCAGACGGTCTAGTAACTTCACTTAAAAAATTTGGGATCCCCTATCCGCCTCTCTGCAATCATAATAAGAATATTTTTAACATTTTCAACATTAATTATATTAGTTAAAAAGTAAAAGACATTTATTTATCACTCAAAAAAATAGGTCCTTACTAACTAAAAAAGTGCTGTCTTTAACCATTTTAAATTTCAAGTCGATAACATCAGTAGTTCTTGAGATATCCATTTGTGACAGACATACAGACAAAGTGATACCATAAGGGTTCCTTTTTACCATTTTGGTCCGGAACCCTAAAAAGGTAATTCCACAACCGTTCTTTTATGATCGATTCGTCATTGGACTGTTCGTCGATGATTCATATAAGTCCGTTTTCCCAGTCTTTCACCTACTCGATAAAACCTGTATTTTAACACTTTTTAATATGTTACCAATTTGCGAATGTATAACAAGTGAAATGTAAAATTACTACTAAGTGCTCGGTATATACTCGCTCTAAAACTACATAAATCATTCAGTCTCTGCATAGAATTGGTTAAGTAGGTACGTTTGGCTTGACGCGCCGTGACTTGGATGTGGATTCCCTATTTGCATAAAACTGTCGCTAATTGCCTACGTATATTTATATATCATCTATTTGATCTTATAGGTACTACGCTGTTTATAGGTGTTACGCTGATACGTAATCACCCTGCCGACTTTGTTTTTTATATTAGAGATATAACAACAACAAGACAAAATATGTAGTGAACCCAACAGCTAAATCACCGGACAAGATGTCACCATGAAGGTCGAGAGATAATATGCGCCACAATAGTTGGTTGATACTGTTAAGGTTTCACTTGTAAGAAACATTTATTTTTTATGGCGAATCAAAAAAGTAATTAATTTTAACAACAACAAACGCAAATTGAACCAAAATAAAACCCATTTCAGGCGAAGAAGTGTCAGAGACGATTGTGATTATAATTTGTTTTTCGATATTTTTCTTACAGCTTCATTGAATAATTTTTATCAAGATTAATTTTAATTAAACGTTTATAAGAAAACTGTTCAATATTTTTTTTCCATTTGCAATATACATTTATCGAACATCAAACATTGAAAATGTTTTTTGACAAAAGATTCAACTATCACTTTTCAACGTTTTAGATAGATAGAAATATGTAACTTTGTTACAACCGAAATACTTTGTACTTTGTCACCTGTCTGCCTGCATGCGACTGTACAACACAAACTACATTAACTAAACTAGTACGTTAAACACCTTCCCACCTATGGACTCAGGGAAGTTTATCTACATTTATTCAGCGTGCGTCGCTAAGGTTGTCTCCAGCATGCATGTTAAACGTGTACGTAAGCTTGTCGTCTAATTAATTTCACAGGTTATTGGCGAGACGCTGAGTGAATTAGACGTTCCTACAAAATAAGATTAAAGTCATGGGCATGTTGCCCCTCCTTTCTTGAACGTGGATGCAGTAAGAATTTGCTAAGGGATATCTCCGGAAGATGGGAAGCAAGCGCTCTCCAACCCGCCTGCCAAGCGTGCCGAGTATGGCAAGCAGTGGACGGCTTACGCCTGAGATGATGATTATGATGGTGAATATTAAAGCTGACTCAAGGGCACTTGTGATCAATGACTTAAATCTTTAGATGTCCCTTGACACCAATAAACTGGCATTGTCTTTTAAAAGTGTGTTAACAATAATGCTGACGCATGCATACTGGTTTTATCAATAAACCCAACTGTTATTGTGCAATCAGGTTGCAAGAACTGTAGTGATAAAAATAATTCACACCACGTCCGGCGAACACTGTGTTTTGAGGCACAGTGATTCCAAATGAGCGTGCTCGCTTTTTGCCCATACGACATTTCGTGTGGAAACAAAACGGCGCGGTCTTATTACGGTAAGCGCGTATCTAGCACTTTAAAACCTCCGTGGCCCAGTTGGTGTAATAACCGGCTAAGATGCGGGAAGCTGGGTTCGATCTCCGCGGGGGGACCCGTTTGTTTTTCTCCTGATTATCAACTGAAAGGGTGATTTAGAACAGCTAACCCCCTCAGAAACTGTTACACTTCGTAGACACGTATTACCGTACGTTTCATTTTCTGCACAAAACGTCTCGGGTCCAAGTGTTTTTTGTATGATTTACACATGAAATATGTAATATTTCATGATTTAATTTTAGTTTCCCCTCAATAATCTGATTTCAATAGAAACTTTGCTTAGTTTGGGACTGAGGTTTAAACACGACGGTGTTTGAACTAAATGCCTAGAGACTTAATTTTTTTAACCTCTGAGAAAAAAGAGGGGTGTTATAAGTTTGACCGATATGTGTGTGTGTCTGTATGTCTGTGTGACTGTGTGTCTGGCTGTGGCACCGTCACTCTTAAACGAGTGGACAGATTTACATGCAATTTTATGCAGATTCTTAAACATGTTTTATTATTGTTAAGTAAGTAGCTTTAGTTCTTTAACACATTTTATTGTTGTTTATTATTTTCATAAACTGCATTAAGTTAAGATGCATAGGTATTTAAGTACTTCATTATAACGCAGTGGATTATTATTATCTGTAATGTTATAATGATTGTGTTAATAAATAAATTGAAATTGAATTGAATTATTTTAAAATCGGTTACGAAGTTTACACGATATGGGAGGTGAATGAGGGGATTAATAATCGAATGTTTTCAAATATACCCGAATTTGGTATCAAATGAAAGGTCATGATGTGTAGATTGCAAAACTGAAGGTACACATCACAAAAAAATTATGTGTCTTGTTAATTAATCGCCCGCGTATCATTCGCATAACCTTATCGCTCCAATTCTACTAATTTTCGTCGAACTCATTGCTCGCCAAACGGCACGATTTATTGAAACCACAATTTTAAATCCTGAACGAGGCTTTCCGACGGAGTACCAAAGTCGTCGACATGGCACACAGGATTAGCAATCTGAAGTGGCAGTGGGCCGGCCATATCTGTCAGTACCGATAACCGTTGGAGTAAACGAATTATTGAGTAGAGACCGAGGCTAAGCAAGCGTAGAGTAGGATCCCTATCAGCTATATGGAGTGATGATTTGCGAATGGTCGCTGGCAGACGCTGGATACGGAAGACAGAGTGATTTTGCGCATATTTAGAAAAAAGGAAGAAGAAAGAAAATGTATTTATTGATCCATTTAACAAACATAAAGAAATAACCTAATTAATAAAAAAATATAAATAAAAAACATTACCTGTCTGATTTGTGGACCGAAAGGTCCTGGATGTAATGGACCAACGCTGGTATTCTGGATTTAGGGAGGCCTATGTCCTGCTATGATAATAGTGGTAAGACTCCTTACAAGTGAAAAATTCACACGGCGATTCGAAAATAGAGCCGCATGAGTATGCGTGAATACGCAAATGATGTTTTTTTTTATATGTATAAATAACTACCCTCATATTTCTCTTTCAGTAAGCAAACTAGAGTAAAATGCTTTCCTTTACGTAAAGAATACTTTTGTAGCATTAACAATAAAATCCCAAGTAATCCAGACTGGTATAAAATCTATTTGCGCGTACTTGCCTAGTGCTATGCGTACACGACATGATAGAGAAGCGATGCGATTTATTTAAAAATCGGCATCAAATAACCTTGGTTTTATTGAAATCAAACTAATCTCATGTTAATGGTAATACAAGCATTTTCCTAAATCTTTCATTAAAAGTGTCGTAAGTAGTGTAGAACGCCCACCAGGTGAGAGGACTGATTTGCGAACGGCCTCTTACATATAAAACAAGCGCTAATTAGAAATACCTACGCCTGAACGGACGCGGACCGCTACGTCAAGAATGACGTCATCGCCCGCGACGTGCAGATCCAAACCATCGAGGCCTTCTTAACCACAATGCGCGTTGTTTGTTGGACCGCGCCGACGAAGGGCCACACGGGCTCTTAAGCGGCCTCGCCCCGCTGCATGCCCGACCCCCAGAATACAAAGGACACTGCCGGCCTCAGCCACGGGACCTCATAATACAGGGAGAGGAAGCAGACTAAAAACAACATCGACTGCCAGCTCAAAAGGCAATTTCTCGAATGACCAGGGGCTAGTAGCCCCTGGAGTTGAAGCCGGGGTAAGGAGTTGTAATCTCAAGGACACCCCGTAGGGGTCCGGAAGACAGGATGATGATAATGAGACCTACGCCCAGTAGCTTAAAAGAAGCCCCTAAAAAATTTGAGTTAAGGTAAGCGTTCCTTCTTGAAATATGTGGTATATGAAAAATGCGGTAACGGGGTTTACGGGGTCAAATGGTAAGGCAAAGAGAATTATTATTTTTATGAAATAAATTAAAAACAAAACTCTTGCTGTGAGGTGCCGGCATTAAAAAGTGGCTCCTCCTCTATTGCTCATTGATGTAGTAAGAATATGCCAAGGGATACCGCCGGAAGATGGGCAGCTGGCAAGTACATATGGTAACAACCCCGTCATGATCTTGGAGATCATAAGGGAGGCATATGTCCAGCAGCTGACGTGGACTGTTAGTCCTCCGGCTGAGATGATGTAAACGTACAATACGTAAAATCAGCTTTTCCTATCCTCAAAAGTTAAGCTAAAAGATAAAGATAAAAATTGTTTATTTTGTCACAGAAATAACACTATATTATATTTTTAAAACTAATTAAGTTTATATAGAACAAAACCGTGACAAAAAAGGCCACTACTCAGCATTTTCTGTGGCAGAGCAGGTCGTGCCACAGCGCTGGTCTTCTGTAGTTACCATCGTTTGCGATTGGTGGCAACCGCAGCACACTAATTAACATAAAATGACATAACTAATAAATGACATAACTAATTAAAATAAATGAAACATTAATATCTAAAAAAATATCTTAAAAGCTCGAAACATGTAATTTCTTTAAGCTTTTGTCTATGTATTTGCAGTGTGTACAATTAAGTACGATTTCTAACATTGTATCGATAAACTTTATCATGCCCATATCTTTGCATCTTAAAGTCACCGTACGTAAGTAGGACAGCGGCAATACGTAGCTATACGAGGAAGTTACCTTAATACAACTCGTTCCCCGCTCATTGTTTCAGAATTTACATTTATATTACTCAGAGTTTTGAGCAATACTTGCATGAGGGAGGATCAGTAGAGGTAATCCCGCTTTTGAGCAGCGTGTAAGTTGGAGCTCACTTTGTGGCGACTTTGTTGACAACTCCTGACGTAGATATAAAACAGGTGAAAGCTGTTATTTTTATAGATATTTTGCTGAGATTTTACAATCCAGACGGGATTGTAAAATCTTTACATTTAAATTTTAAAAAGTGCTTACGCATCGTAATTTTATGTGTTAACAATAGTTACAGTTTCTAAACATTCCTTAATTATTGAGCTAGCTTCTGGCCGCCGCTTCGCATGCGTTGTGCCCGAATAAAAAGTAACCTATAAGTTAATCCTGGTCAACATACATACGTGTGCAAAGTTTCAGCTCAATCCGTAGCCTAGTTTTTGCGTGACACAAACAGTTTGTTTGAATGGAGGTAACAAACCTCCATCCAAACAAACTTTCGGCTTTATAATATTAGTGGGATAGGGTTGGTTAGTGTTATCAACGTTACCAGGTTGTGTTAGGATCTGTAGTGTTTTATGCTATTTTCCTATGTAGTTGAAATCAGACAATTTTAAATTGATATTAGAGGTTTTGAGAAATACTTGCATGTAGGATTATCAGTAGGGGTAAGCCTGCTTTTGAGCACGCAAGCAGCGCGTAAGTTGAAACTCATTTAGTAACGACTTTGTTGACCACTCCTGGCGTGGAATGAAAACAGCTTAATAAAATGAAAATAGAACAACAGAAAGAACAGAAAAACTCAAAGAAATACAAATATAATTAAACAGTTAAAATAAAAAATCAATAGACATAAATCGGTCGTCAACTCAGCGTACGCTGTGTCAGATACAGAACTGGTTCTTAGGGCCGTAAGTATTTTTGCGCGTAGCGAACAACCAACACAGAACAAATTTTAACATTAGTACAACAAACAAGTAATTAATATAGTTATGGTTTAATTTAGTGACATGTGTATAATTTTTGTTAAATTAAGGTAAAAACTTTCGAAAACTTTTAAAATTAGATATTTTTACATTGAGTTGTTAAATATAATTACTTAAAATAACTCTAGTTTAGAGCAATATTTGTATGGGGGAGGATCGACCGGGGTCCACTTAACCCCTTCTTCTCTGGGTTGAAAGCAAAGGTTACTTCTGGTGTGGTTCCATGGATCTTTGGGTTAGTACACTCTGAGGAGAAACTGTGAAAGTCCTGAAATACCGACTACAGTAGTTGAGATTTAAGAAAGATTGAAACCAGTTTTTTTGCAGTTCTTTTTGTAAAATAATTGTATATATAACTAAAAGTCATCAACCAATAACTAAAGTTATTGGATGTTTCTAGTACAGTGTCAATATTAACATTGACTGAATAAACAACTTCAGAAATAATTGCGAGTATAAATCATTGGACTCAAACACAAAAACTCATATATGTATATGAACATAGAATAAGAACCTAAAGCTATATTTATACTACATCACTTGTGGTATTTTGGTAACCCTATAAAAAACCAACTCAACATGTATATTATCAATAAATTACTATTATGACTGTATCATCCCTCAATCCTCATGATCATCATTATCATCATCATCTCAGCCGTAGGACGTCCAAAGCTGCACATAGGTCCCTCATGGATCTCCAAGTGACCAAGAATTGTTGCCATACTCACCACGCTTAGCAGGCGCAGGGCGCTTCTGTCCCTCCGGTAGTATACCTTGGAAAATTCTTACTACATCCACGGGTAAGAAGAGAAGGGGCAACATTCTACTGCCGGCTTCCAACAACTTACCTTATCAAGGAATTGTTTTTCATTAAAAAAAAACTTAATCATCATCATTTCAGCCATAAAACGTCCACTGATGAACACAAGGGTGGCCACCCTCATGGATCTTCACCAGGGATAGTTGCAACGTAGGTATATTCAATACTCATGCAAATAATCGGAATTGATTTTATAATTGCATTAAAATTATCACTTAATTTATTTTGTAAATTTCGAAACTGGATCTACTGAGAGTTATTATTTTTTAATTAAAAACTTTGACTAGATCCAGTATTCGAAAAACTTTAAATACTGGATCTAGTGAGAGTTTTCCATTTAGAAAACTCTCACTGAATCCAGGCTGGATCTGTTGACTTGATGGGTAAGGACCAAATTCTTTGCATCGTTGGACAACGGAAATCACACTGGAATGTGTCACACAGGAAAAAAAAGTCGCACAATAAAATTTTAAAGGCACGTGTACAAGGTTTGAAGATGTACATCAGTAAAAAATAAAAATAATTTTAAATCATGTGTTTTTTTAATATCAAGCATGATAAAACCAAAACCTTCAAAACATCTCTCAAAATCTGTTACAATACATATAAAAATGCCTCTAAGTCATTATCAATTTTTTTCACATTTATCACATTTACATCTGCTTCATAATTTTCCTTTGGTTTTCCTATGTCATTTATCAAATACTTTTTTCTGAATTCAACTTCACTAGACATAGTCCGTCAATCCTCATCACTTTTTTTTTATTTTGTTTTGTTTTATTTATTTTTCCTTTAAATTTGATTCATCCTGTGTCTCTTCAAACTCAGGCTTCCTTCCATTGTTGTCTCATATCTTTGTTTTCATCTTCGTTCTTATCAGATATTTTTTTTTCTTCGATTTAGTTCTCTCCGCATTCTTTCGTTGCTTTTGTTTAAATTTTTCCGGATTTGTTTTTTTAAATTTTTGCGATATTTCCGACATCTTTCTGCCGAGGATGGCATCTAAAAAACAAAACAATGTTTAACTTTACAATTTCAGCATAATACATTGATTTAAACTTGCACGATTTTCACACATTATTATAACAAAAGGAGACTTAATCGCGTTCAAAAAGGTGTTTATTTCATTATCTCGACGTTGCGGACGTGATGTTACGTCCATGGTCGCAGGGAATCCCTCCGAGACCATGGACGTAACAACGTAACGAGCTTAAATGGGTCATTGTACGCATAAAAACAAACAACTTTATATAGAAATATATGTTTTATTAAAAGTATCCAGTAGGTATCCAGAGGTATGAGTATGCCACGGTTTCAAGTAAATCTGACCATAAAATAAACTCACAATCAGTTTTTTTCTCTTTATTTGTTAGACTAGATAGAGAATACAATGATTAAAATGATGTGTACGCACCTTTACGAATTTCCGTTGTGACACGTAGCACACTTTCGTGTCACTTGTCGCACAATGGAGCCAAAATACTTCACGACCTACCCTAAAATGTTTCACACTCAACAAACTAAACGAGTTACACTAGTAAATTTTGGTGTATTTCAGCAATGTACTATTATAGTTCGCACTTAATTATTCGCAAGTAGAGAAATCGTGATAGAAAGCAATAAAATTACATAGCAAAGTCACACAATTTTAACGCTACGCGGAGCTTCCACCGACACGATGCTCGATTGTCAGTAAAAAAAGATAGTGGCACTATCGGAGTTTTGCTTGAGAGTTCGGAGTCAGTGTTGCCATTAAAATAATTTAAGAATCTACTGGCTTAGCTTTGTAAATTCCGTGTTATGTCGTCGCACAACTGGAGGTTGCACAATGGAAGGATATTTAGGACATACAATAAATACTTGCTAAATTTTAAATTATGAAGGATATCCTTATGAAACTATAACTGCTTCTTAGCAAAACCTAAGACTATACATACAAATAAACTGTATAAGTTAAGAAGTTTGTATTTTTAAAACAAAATCAATATATTAACGACAAAGCAGAGTTGGGACATATTAATTTTCTATGGGATCATTAATAAAGATAAAAAATAATATTTATTAATAAAATGTTTATTAATTATTTTGAAAATCAATTAGTTTATAAAGATTATGTTTAATAAGAACTGTTATTTGGCGTGTTTTTTTACTCAATAAAGTAACAATAAATATTTTATTTTTAATTAGAGAAGAGGTGGACGCTAAAGTGTGACAGCATTTGCAAAGAATTTGGTCCTTACCCTGATATAGTGAGAGTGATCCATTGAACCGAACATAATGAGAACGCAAATCCGACAAGTTTATAAAACTAAGAAAAATCAGTAACTCCGACACATTACCTAGTGTCGGTTACCTATTTTTTTGTAATGTGGTACACATTTACTCAGTTTTGCAAACACTAACACACTACTCAGTTCTAAATCACCACATTAGGGTATATTTGAAAACAATCGATTCGAAAACGATGCTTAAATCATCTTATAGATGCAAAGGCCTTTTCATTTCTTAAAACTTGCCTTTTATAAAAAAAATGCATTCAAATCGGTCCACTCGTGTAAGTGCCACAGTCAGGCACACTCCTATTTTTGTGTGAGGGGTTAAAAATACGGGTTGTTACCGAGAAAAGGAAAAGATTTATATTAAGACTGCCATTACAAATATCCCTTCTGGTACTATTGTACCAGTAAAAACCCGAGACAAATATCTGCAGGACATTTGTCCGCGGGCGGAGATGGAACCCGATACCTCTTGTGTGGTATGTGTTAGGTTAAAAAAAAATTAAAATAATTTATTACAGTGAAACAAGATGAAAAGATTACACATTACTTAAAACTAATTACACTGATAACACTGAGACTACATAGACTAAGGTACCTATCAGTTTCCTCACTAGGCGAGGCCTGTGTCGAGGAAGTTAGGTTAGGTTAAGCTAACTAATCCACCAAGGTCGTCACTATGAGTAATATGCATATTTCAGCTTGCAAAATTTGACTTAAACTATTAACTAACACAACAAAAATTCTCGTAAAAAGAACTGGCCGTAAGATGCCGACAGAAGAATGTCGCCTCTTTAGTCTTGCCTTTGGATCATTCATCATCATTTCAGCCGTAAAACGTCCACTACTGAACACAGACGAAGAGATCCATGAGGGAGCTCATGGATCTCCATAAGGGGTAGTTTCCATACACACCACGCTTGGCAGGCGGGTTGGCGAGCCCAGTACGGGATGTTGATACAAGGACAGATGCTGCTGCCCATCTTCCGTAAGTATTCCTTAGCTAGCTCTTACTGCATGTGAATGCAGGGCAAGAGAGGAGGGGTAACATTCTACTGTCGGCACCCCACGGCACCTTGCCCTTGCCCTTGGATGCGAAGGGATAACTCTGGAAGTTGGCAGCGTCTTTCCGTGTATCAGCATTTCATACAGCGCTCGCCAACTTGCCTGTCAAACTCGGTGAGTATGGCAACAACCCCTTCTTGATTTTGGAGATGAATGAGGTAGTCATGTGTCCAGCAGTGGACGTGAACCTCAACATCAACAGGTGAGATGAGGATGAAAAAGAACATTATCTCTCGAACTATAGAGCAACGACCTCCACAAGAAAGCTGGCTCCTTATCTGTTTGCATTAGTTTTCTTGCTTGAAGCTCAGCTAAATGGAGGGTCTAGCCTCACGAGTTCTGTTGTTTCACTTTGTTTACGCTGAGACTTTTTGTGCTGGAAAGGGCGATGAACGCTGGGGACGTATTGATAAACGATTATTTGAATGTAATTATTTAATACAATAATGAAAGGGGTATATGAGACGATCAATGAAAGGGGTGATCTCGTTGCTGTTGTTATAGGCAGAGTTTACCGCTTAGCATCAGGTGGGTTTTTGGCTTGTCTCGTCATTTAGAAGTATAAAAAAACAATGATACAAAGCAGACAGTGAGGGGCCGTTTGTAAACAAACTGACGCAAAAAGCTGGCTTAAAATGAAAAGTCGTAAGCGCCAAAACAGTTATTCTCGTTAATAATACACACTATTATGTAACCACCACTCTGAAAAGACTTAAGTACAAAAAATGTAAAGGCATACCTTAGTTCACCTGTAAAGTTTAAATCTCTATTTTACGGAGCTTGAAATGAAAAGTCTTAAGCGCCAAAACATTTATACTCGTTTATAATGCAAACTAATAGTCATCATCATCATCATTTCAGCCGTAGGACGTCCACTGCTGGACATAGGCCTCCCTCATGGATTTCCAGTTGTTGCGGTTGGAAGCGATCTGCATCCACTGTCGACCTGCGGTCTTCACCAGGTCATCATCCCATCTTGTTGGTGGACGTCCTACGCTGCGCTTGCCGGTCCGTGGCCTCCACTCGAGAACTTTTCGGCCCCATCGGCCATCTGTTCTGCGAGCTACATGGCCTGCCCATTGCCACTTCAACGTGCTAATCCGTTTGGCTATGTCGGTGACCCGAGTTCTTCTACGTATCTCCTCATTTCTGATTCGATCGCGTAAAGAAACCCCGAGCATAGCCCTCTCCATAGCTCGTTGAGCGACTCTGAGCTTATTCATGAGGCCAATCGTGAATGACCACGTTTCGGTTCCATATGTCATCACTGGTAGTAACAAACTAATAGTGTTTATGTAAAATCCAACCACCACTTTGAAACGACTTAGGTACAAAAATGTAGAGGTATAAATCAGCTTAGTTCACCTATAAAGTTAAAATCTCTGTTTTTACGGAGCAGTATTTGGAATATTTTTTTGTTATGATATTCATATTTTTTTATGAAAAACATGAACAACTTTTTTCACTAATTACACAAATCATCGGACCAATTCCAAATGTTTTTTAATTGGTGAAAAAGTTGAAATATCTGACGCCAATATCGGAGATATTGTGATAAAATTAAATTAATATCCATAGAATGCCTTGTTTTTGTCATAGTAAAATATCAGATTATCTAGAAGACCTCGGACTTCGTCTTGGGACGGAACTAACTCCAACTTCGAAACAACTAAAATACTTACTTGTCAGAGCTGTGGGTCCTAATAGCTTCTTACTAAGAGTACTAAATAATTCACGTTTCATAATTTCTAATAACTTAGAATTTATAATGACATTAATTATCATTATCTCAGCCGTAACACGTGTACTGGACAAGGCCAACCTCATTGTTCTCTCAGGGTTATTGCCATGCTCACCACGCTTGCCAGGCGGGTTGCCGAGCGCAGTACAGGATGTTGATACGCGGAAAGATGCTGCTGCCCATCTTCCAAAGGATCCAGAGTATCCCTTGGTAGATTTTTACTTCATCCACAGGCAACATTCTGCTGCCGGCACGCTACGGCATTTTTGGTTGTTTCTTTGACGTGTCCAAGTTTTGTAATTACAAGCAAAGTAGGTACATACGAGTACAGTGAATTAGGTAATGAGTTATTGATTCATCAACATCATCATATCAGCCGTAGTGCTGCTGACGTCCACTGCTGGACTAAGGCCTCATGGATCGCCAAGTAGGTACTGGTCATGAGGAGTTGTTGCCAGACTCGCCACGCTTGGCAAGCTGGTTGGCGAGCGCAGTACGGGATGTTGATACACGGAAAGACGCTCCTGCCCATCTTCCGGAGGTATAAAAAACGAGCGACAAAAATAACAATAATAAAGAAAATTATAGTCTAGTGTTATCTCTACACGAGACGATGTGGTCGCTAAGCAACAAAGCCTTACATAAATTGAAAAAAAAATCTACACGAAACCTAGTGCTAATTGATTTCAGCTTTCGCTCTTTAGGAAGCAGAGATCGATCCATAAACTACGTCACACGAATTACATGACCTTTCCCCCCATCCACCTCCCTCCTTGTCACAGCTGGTCTCATTTGTGAGACACCCCTCCCTAGTGACGTCACTTATTTTGCACCTTCACATCTAGACATCATGAAATTAAAACATCAGTGCTAAACTCCTCGGCACGCAAGTCACTTAACCAGTGTTATTATTATCATCATCATTTCAGCCATAAAACGTCCACTACTGAAGACAGGCCTCCCTCATGTATCTCCATAAGGGGCAGTTGCCATACTCACCACGCTTGGCAGGCAGGTTGGCGAGCACAGTTTGGGATGTTGATACACGGAATGACGCTGCTGCCCATCTTCCGGCGGCTTATTATTATATGACCCCTTTATTAGTATTTAGATAATTATGATAAAGCAGCTATTGACATGAGATAATTCAGTTATGTGCTTTATTCAATTTAAATGTGTTTTGTTCTTATTTTCTAAACTGACTATTCTAAGTAGCGTTTTGCTCTATTGAATAAACACTTATTGACTTTGACTTTGACTTAGAGTACCTAGGTGTACTTAGATTACCCAGAGGAGAAACGCCATGCTAGGCAAAGATTTAAATCGTTAGATACGCTCTTACCGTAATGAGACCGCGGCATTTTGTTCTTACGCGAAATTAGTGTACCTCAAAACACAGTGTTAACCGGACGTGGTGTGTTATTTTTTTTCACGAAAGTTCGTGCAATATGATTGCTTATAGCGGTTTGGTTTATTGTCAAAACCATTATGGCGTGCGTCGGCATTATTTTTAACACAATATAAAATATGCATTTATATGCATGGATACATAAAATATATATATTTTATCTTATTTTTTTTTATTTAACCTAAGTTGTCCCACTGCTGGGAAAAGGTCTCCCCTAAAGTCTTCTAACCATCCCGATCCTTTGCAGACTCCCACCATCCTCTGTCAAAGGTAACAAGTTCATCCCGCCAATGCTTCCTCGGTTGACCCCGACACCTTATTAATTATTAATTTATCTTATAACTTATTTATTTTGTTACATATTTATTTATAATATAATGGTTACGTAATTAAGTTGTAATACGTATAAGTAATGATGATGGCAGGTGGAGTAAAGTTATAACTGAATGGTGGCCGAGACAAGGATACAGAAACGTTGGTCATCTGGCAGCAAGATGGGCAGACGACATTGATGAAGTCGTGGGCAGACGATGGATAGGACTGGCGCAGAATCGTGGCGGATGGCACAAACTAAGGGAGGCCTAGACCCAGCAGGTTGGGCTGTGGATGATGATGATGATGATGATGATGATGATGGTTACGTAATTAATTCTTAGTTCCTTGTATTGTAAAATTAATAAGTAGGTACTACGTTTAGATTTTGCCTTGTTTTCGTTCAGTTTACCTCATATCATAGCAGGCCTTTTTGGCTGTTTTTCACCTTATGTGGTTGACAGGTAGAAAACGCCTTTAGCATTATGTCCGCCAATATTGTACCCTAATTTAAGTTGTGTGCAATAAAGTATTAAAATAAATAAACACACATGTAGAGACAATGTCACAGTTTTTGGTGTAAGGGCATATCTAAAGATTTAAATCTTTGATGCTAGGCCGCTGCACTGTACGGAAACGGAAAAGTTCTTTCTCGCGTAAATTCTCTAACATATGGGAGCTTACGGGTTTACGGGATACGTCGTGCGTAAACTTATTTACTGAATCTAACAAGGAACCACTCTTGTTAGGTTT
Organism: Pasiphila rectangulata; assembly: GCA_963082625.1. NCBI lineage: Eukaryota > Metazoa > Arthropoda > Insecta > Lepidoptera > Geometridae > Pasiphila > Pasiphila rectangulata. Next base: position 15,585,465 of record OY720244.1, read on the forward strand.
GTTTGCGTGTCAAACGCACACAGTTTGAACTCAATCGACAAAAATAAGTATAACAAAGCAAACAACAAAAACATTTTATCAAAGTGCAGTGTGTTCTTTATTTTACTTGAGGTTTAAGCAAGCAAATTCAAAATCATCTTTTACTAACCTCCTTCTCATATGTATTCGATGTTTGCACGGATGAACCAATCATCGGTCATCTTGTATGAAGCGTAAAAATCTGTATAATATATAAAAATCAATTGATGTTCGCTTGTCTCGCTAAAACTCGAGAACGGCTGGGCCGATTTAGCTGATTTTGCTTTTGAAATGTTTGTCGTGGAGGGAAGGATTAAACGGTGAGAAAATAGTTTTAGCGTACATGTAGAGTAGTTGTAGCGTAGTAGTAGGGTATTACTAGAGTAGTAGTAAAAGTAGAGTAGTTGTGGGGTGGTAGTAGTAGTAGTAGAGTAGTTTTTAGTGTTAGTGTTAGAGTTGTAGTAGTAGTAGTAGTTAGAAAATGTGTTAGTAGGTAGTTGATTCTGGGCAGTACAAAGTTCGTGGGGTCAGCTAGTCTATACTAATATCATAAAGCTGAAGAGTTGGTTTGTTTGCTTGAACGCGCTAATTTCAGGTCCGATTTGAAAAATTGTTTCAGTGTTAGATAGCCCATTTATCAAGGAAGGCTATAGGCTATATATCATAGACTAATAGCGCCACTATGGTGTTAGAAATATATCTTTGGATCTACTTATTTCTTATCTCAGTAACAGGATACAAAGAGTTGATGTTAATGTTTTTCCAACATATCATCGTATATCTTTTCATCCAACATATATCTTTTTAGATGAATAAGTTAGTAATAAGTTTTGAAGAAGAAGGAAAACATTTATTTACCGCACTCACGATACAATACAACCACGAAGAAAATAAATAATTACTAATACAAAGAACACAAAAATATAAATAGACGGACGTTAAAACAAAATCAAACTCAAACAAACAATAAAACCTACTACCTAGTATATAAAAGTGGAAGTAAGAATGTATGTCTGTATGTTCCCTTTTCACGTCAAAACCGCAGAACCGATTTGGATAAATTTTAGTAAATTGTTACGGATGTAGATGAGACCATGGAGACGGACATAGGCTACTTTTCGTTGCGTAAATTAGTATTTGTAGGGTAGTTGTAAGTAGTGGTTGTAGTAGGTGTGATACGATTTTCGCCGGGACAGCTAGTATAATATATTTTTTCAAAGTCGTACAACAAAAGTTGTTGACACTTTCGGATTTCTAGAGTTTTCTGTTACGGCACAGATTACAGAACCTACCTGGTTACGGGTTGCATACATGGCCGTGGGGTTCCCATAGGGTGCCAGCAGTTAAATGTTGCCTCTCTTCTCTTGCCCCTGTATTCAGTAAGAATATGTCAAGGGATACCTCCGGAAGATGGGCAACAGCATTTTTCCGTGTATCGACATGTATTTCTGCGCTAGCCAACCCGCCTTCCAAGCGTGGCGGTGGTATGGGAATAACCCCAGATTATCTTGCAGATATGGATCTGATAAAGGCCTATGTCCAGCCGTACACGTGGACAGCAGTCTTACGGCTGAGATGATAATGATTACACGGAAACCAGACATGACACAATTTACCAAGATTGCTTTTTAAAAAATGTCTAAAACAATGTTAAGAGATAGACATATTCTATTGAAGACTTTTTTGTAAACCTTTTTAAGAGAAACTTAATTGGTTTACACACGTCAAAACAATCCCAAATCGGCACGAAATGTTCCGACAACTTAACAGCCTTCATCATAGTTGACCGAACTAACCTACACCATGAGCGAACCTACCCCAAAACTCAATGAATTTTACTTTTAAACCCTCCTCTTTAAACATTCTATCCATTGGAGAAAACGGCATCAAAATCCGTTGCGTGGGTAGGAAAACAAGAAAGCCTCACAGACAGACAGACAGACAGACGCGGGAACGACTTCAATTTATACCATGAGATAGAGAAGAGAAGGAAAAAAATAAGAATTATTTGGCCTGTTTTGTTTAGCCTTGAACTTTTTTACGAGTTATTAGGGGGTTTGGCCCCCTTATAACTCGTAGAGCGTATCGTATCGGAAGCGATTATCAATAGGATCCACTTTTCATCACAGGTAATGATTCGATTTAAAATCCCTTCATTATTGTGCCGGTTGAGTAATGCAACGCAGCAGTCGACGCGCGTTTGTCAATTTGCTTCACTCAATTCGTGAGGTACCCATCTTTCAAGCTTTTTCACCTTCCCAATTTGCTTCAAGTGGATTAAAATAGTTATATCACTAACAACGCAGCCTGCAGCTATTTCGGACGTGGTTTGCGATGGATCCGCTTCCACAATAGCCTTCAATTCTTGATTATCAACTTTGGTCTCCGGCCGTTCACGGGGCTTCTTCTGCAGGTCGAAATTTCCAAAACGAAAACGTTGGAACCAAAAACGCACTGTTTTTTCTTTTGCGACACCGCCGCCATACACATCATAAATCCTTCGAGCTGTTTCTGCAGCACTGGTGCCACGGTGGAACTCGTACTCGTAAACGCGATATTTCGCGAGTTTTCCATTTTGTAAACTGAGTGACACAAAGAAAAAATACAAAAGAGGAAAAACAATAAATGAAATATGGTTTTCGAAACACAAATGCATGAGTAAATAGCTGTATAAATTTTAATTTGGAATTCCTAACCAAAGTGGAGTTATTTGAGATCAAAGTGGCCAGTACGACAAAACGCCAATTTCATATGTAACGATCTAATATAAACCTAACTAGAAAACAAAATAAAAAAGCAATTACAACATAAACTTCCATCAGAACCTTGCATAGTCTCGCAAATTTCACAATAGGGACTATAGATTGTAATTATTCCTATTGTACAAGTCTTCAATACAAGCCTTCACAAATATGACTTGTTTTATCATGGACAAAACTAGTACAATAAAATTTTATTTCTACAGCACGAATAAAGGTTCCAATTCCGGCTGAATTTCCATTTCAAATACAAAACTAAACAAAATAATTCAATTTTAACCTTGCAGTGAGAGTTTAAAGTGGAATTTCGCAGTAAATATTTTTTTATCGCAGGCTTTTTGGCAAGAAAATGCTTTTCCTATAAAACGTTAACGAGTGTACATATAGAATAGGTATACGAAATACCTCTCGGATTCCTGTGCAAACATTAAAATCAAATTACCATAGGTGTTAAATTTAGCTCAAATCGATCAAACTCTTATATACTTAATTCATCATAGCCAAACAAAATACATTAGAAGTAAAAAACCTTTATAACAAACCAGCTTGTTAACAAACGTACCTAATAAAAATAATAAAATTAACATTTTCCATTAAAGTTTAATGTCAACTTAAAACGTCTTTACACAATTAATGTGATAAAAAAGCTGGTTGTGAGATTAACCTGTGTACCTGTAAATTGATCTAATAGATTTTTTTTTCAAACAATGTTAATACAAGTACCTGCTTAAATCTCTCAAAATAGTAATCAAAACATACTTAAATATCGAAATGTTTAAGTAAGTTTTGAGGATATTTGATTTCCACTCACGCACATGTTAGAAAAGAAGCTAAGTTTTATTTGTCATTCAGTATATTTAGATAACAACGAAATTAAAAAATCACCGAAATGATAAATAAAAATCACTTGTTGAAATTGACCCTAATCCATCTTTAAGTATCTACATGAAATAAAATTCAAACATTTTCCAGTAGCATCCTTTCAAAAAGCAAAATGCAAAGTAAACAGCCACGCGACCAGCTAGCACGTAGGAAGTATCCACAAATAGATCTGAACCAAGCAGAGCGACAAGCTAAGCGATTTCTAACTGGCAACTATATTTTCACCAAGGTTAGATTTGTCACTAATCTGACTTGTCACTAATCTTTCCTAGAAATTTCATGGTTAAAACTACATTAATGATTTTTTCACATTTGTTTAGCTAGCAGTCATGGTTTTAGAATGGTACAGACGCTCTTAAAAATATTCTTAACCTTAATATTTTGCAAAAGGAACACTAAATCGATTGTCTACGCAACACTCTATGGTTTGAAAAGACCTTATTACCTACCGTTACTTTACATTATGCGATAACCAGCAAAAGAACATACACATCTTACATAAGTAAATCTTCGTAAGGTCTTGATAATTACGGTAAATATGTTATAATGTTGTATGGTTTTAATAAATAAATGATTGGTTGATGGACATGTATGGGAGTTAACCCGAATCAATTAATTTTGCCGTTATCTCGGCGTGATTATTTTATAAGTCCTTGCAAAACTACAGCTTTTTGGACGTTCGTTAAGCCACAGACAGACAGAGCAAAACTAAGGGTTCCTTGTCCTTGTAGTAATAAGAAACCCTAAAAAGCCTAACTTGAGACGGTATCAAACAATTGTTGTACAGACGCGTTCAAAGCATACGATACCAATTGTGACTGGGCTACCTTTAAATATTTGTGAAGCTCTGCTGTATACCCACAAAAATATTAATAGTTTTCTAAAGAAAAGTGACTTTCACAATGTAAATACTAGAAATTAATATTAACTCGCGTTGCCCATTATTAGGCTACGTAAGGTCAGTGTATCTTTTGGAGTGCAGTGTACACGCTTCTACAATAAAATTCCTAAAGAAATGCAATGTTCTATCAATTAGTTTAAAAAAAAATATAAAATGTAATCTTCAGAATAAAGCTTACCATAAAATATCTGATTATCTAGAAAACAAAAATGCTTGGAATGAAATTTGATCCAACTCCGAAACAACTAAAAAACTAGCTATATATGTATTTCCTGTTATCATAAGATTTAATTAAATTTGCCGTGGGGTGTCGGCAGTTGAATGTTACTCTTCCTCTCATACCCATGGATGCAGTAAGAGCCTGCTTCTTAGCACCTCTGAAATTTAAGATACCTCCGGAAGAAGGGCAGCACCGTCTTTCCGTGTATCAACATCACGTACTGTGCTCGCCAACCCGCCTGCCAAGCATGGTGAGTACGGCAACTACCACTCATGGAGTTCTATGAGGGAGGCATGTGTTCAGTTGTGAACGTTTTACGGCTGAAATGATAAGATTAAATATTTTTTTTTAATTGTAAGTGGACGTGTCTTTGTTTTGTAATTGCAAATGGAAATAAATGAATGAATTTAGAATTTTACTATGAACGCGTCGGTACCTACGTTCTATTATTATACTGGAATTTGAATACATAATTCTGCTTCTCGCTCCGTACACCCCTAGACTAACAAGTCTGCAGATGGCGGCCTTTGCTCGCCTTAAGTATACGGGAGACTGGACTGGTATCGAGCTTAGCAAGCTTCATATTTTGCCTGGATATTGGATATGTGCTAAAATGAAAATATTCTAATACGCTGGATGTTGTGGTAGTTCGGACAAATATAGATATTGTTACGATACAACGTGATGAACCTACCATATTTTTTTGTGTAGCTATGCTTACTGTTACAATGTTATGAAATATTGTAAAGTATAATTTAACTGCAATTGCCAGTTGCTTCATTAGATCTCGATTTCCGAAATTGCGTTTAGTGAATTTTTTACTGTTAGTACCTATCATAAGGATAAAAATTTTCAAACAGCCTCCTATTTTTAGTATTATCCGAATCATGATCATTATCACCATCATCATTTCAGCCGTAGGACGTCCACTTCGAGACAAAATCATGATCATGAGGGGTTATTGCCACACTCACCACGCTTGGCAGGCACACGCAGTACGGCATGTTAATACGTGGAAAGACGCTGCTGCCCATCTTCCGGAGGTATCCTCATTACCCCTGTAAGAGATGAGGGGATTTTTTTTACTGTCGGTACCCCACGGCAATTATCCGAATATAAAGCAACAATAAAAAAAAACTTAAAAGCAATAAAAATGTTCTAGGAAATAAATCGATCGAACAGCGTGGGCAACCTTCTCATTCACTATCAAAATCAATCGTTCTAAAAGCAACTTAAGGAAGCATGCTCCTGGTATAACGAGCTAAAATCGAGAAGCTTAATCTGATGCTTACAGGGTAATCTTCATGAGAGACGCAATGATCTAGGATTACTAACGATAGTGATCCAAGCGTCCCGTGTGATCCCGCAGCTCAAAAACATAGAGCTTGAAATATGTAATTTATCCACCCTCGAGCAATATTTACGGGATATTTACCATGTTTAAACAATTTAATAAGGTCATAAGAATTCCGAAACATATCAGTGATTTTGCACTAACGCTATGAGAACTTTTACTGTCTCTCGCCTTTGACAGTACAGCGCCAACAGCCGACCTGTGTACTTTTCCGCACATATATATTCAGATTTCATTCAAATACTTCTAAACTGGCTTGTTCTATACGACGGTGTGGAAAAAGCAGCAGGATATCAAACTAATAAACAGATAAAACCACATTTCATCGGTAAATAAGAGTAAAAATACAATTTTAAAACCTACAACCATTTTAGCACGGCTCACGTAAAACTGTTCATTTGAAATGTCACTTGACTATGCTTCTCGCTTTCACTTACTTGCAATGCCTATAACGTCATCTCATTCTATTAATGCTTGAGTTGTGTGGAGTTGTGCTAATATAATAAAATATTATGAATTCGTACTACCAATAAGTATAACAAGAAGTAATTAAATCTAACTATTTAAGGGCTGATATTTCAAATACCTGACAAGTCTTAAGATATGTAAATGTCCATTTAACTTAACTGGCTATTTATCAATACATTAAAAATAAATGAAAAAGCCGTGTTGACTGAGTGGTATGTACCCTCGGCTTTCAATCCGAAGCTCGTGCGTGGGTTTGATACCGGCCGTGCACCGATAATTTTTTTTTCATAAAAAGATTATGTTCATATATAACCGTGAAGGAAAACGTAAGGAAACCCGCGGCTTAGTCAGCTTCAGACTTATTGACCTATTTCTTTCCTCTGACCAATAGCTGACCTGGCTGAGAGGATAGAATAAATGTCCCAGTCACTGCAGCGTGCCGTACAGCATAATTACCAGTTGCTGACGCTGTATAAATCATCTTTAATAATTATAATTCCAAGAAATTAACGCTCTTTTGCACTGCGAGTTCAGCATGGCCTTTCTTCTCTTCCTAGAAAGCCAATGTAGATTTGCATCTGGAGCAAATTCAGTATTCAGTAGTTTATTGCTTTCCATTGTAAACATATGTAGATAGATAGATATATAGATAATGGTACACATACAGCACAGAATAAAGACATACTTTACAGATTAAAGTTAGAACATAGGACAACAAAGCTACACAGAGGAATTAAGAAAAAAAAATTACCTCCACAAAGAGTTGCCGTACAGATACAAATAAAAATACCTCAAACCAAACAAGGGCTTTTTTATTCAATAATAAAAACAATGCGTTTATGACCTCAGGGTCATCTTCAGATCCCTCCGACTTGTAAAATTATAATTAAAAATAACTAAAAGAATAAAGGAGTTCCCGATTTGTTTTCACCTCAATGTAAATACGGCAATTCTGTAAGTTCAGTTGTCTATGGCGCACTGATCCGTTAGGTTCCCTGTTGATCCACGCTCCGATCCATTGATGCCTGTATGTTAATCTGTTAAGCTGCGATCTCAGTAAAGCTGTCGTTCCACAGTCGCCATACTCTAGATGTACATACATTGTGCTAGGCCGTAGAATTAAAATGTCTGCTTGTACAATGGTAACATCATAAATCGAAGTTTAAGGTTGATATAAAAACTGATATTTCAAGTTAATTTTAGTTATTTTCTGTATAACACAATAAACAGTTTATCTATCTATCATTTCGCAGCACCTGAGTCACAATTTTAAGATAATGATATTTTAATTTAGACTTTTAAAATCGTTACTGCTAAAAGTGTTACATTATGGACAATTCTCACAGCACAATGTAGTCCTAAAGCATGACGTAGGGAACGGGATGTTGATACATGGAAAGATGCTGCCCAACTTTCGGATATCCCTTGGCAGATTCTTACTGCATCCACGGCCAAGAGAGGAGAAGTGGCATTCTACTCCCGGTACCCCACGGCAGCGTTTTGTAATTGCTGAAACTGAAAAAAAAAGTTGAAATCCCTGACGCCAATATCGCTAACGGGTCCTCTTAAATAATTCCAACTTACGGGCACCTCGCCGATTCTTGGCATATGTTTGCGCGGCCATCGGTTTTCAGCTCAAGACAGCCTGAAATGATATTAGCCCGCCCAATAAGGTACGCCAAGGGTATTTAATAGGGTACAACCTTAACTAATTGGTAGGCTTAGTTATTGTCACACGTGATTTGAAAACCGTTAACGTCATGATTAGAGCCTTAGCAAACTGACGTGGAATTAAAGCGCTAATGGACTTCGGTAATTTGATAATGTACGCTTTGAAGTAGCCCAGAATCACGCATTATAATAATAATGTCATTTTCCCGGGCCGTTGGTACCATATACCTACATCCTACACAAGGAAGCCGTACGGAGTGAGTATGTACCCCCGAGTTTCCGACATCCGAAGATCGTAGATTTGATACGGCGTGCACCAATGGATTTTTGTTTCATGAAAAATGTGCACATTCAACGCGTGCTGACGGAGAAGGAAAACATTGTGAGGGAACGTGCAGCTTAGTCAGTTTCAGGCCTATTGAGATGAGTTGGCAGAGAGGATAGTATAGGTACTGGGTAGGTTTAATCCTTTAATAAATAAAATAATCAAACAATGTCCGATTATAAGGTACTACAGCGTCCCGTACAACTAACTACCTACCTACTGAGTGGTTTGAAACGCAAGTTTATGACCACTACTGAGACTGAATTAAATGTTTATTACAAGTTTCGGAACCATGTATTTCTAAAGTGGATTCCTTGCTAATAAAATTACCCAACTCTACATATTTTAGGACTCTATAAATCACCATAGTACAATTGCATAAACAATTTTTTAAACTCTCTTGATAACTTCTCTAATCTAAACCCTGATATGAAATCCAACATCGTCATAGCAGGAGATTTAAATATAAATGTTTTGTCTGATTCTCCCTCACGTCACGCACAACATGATTATTATTTGTGTTTATTGCCGAAAAGCATCTCAGAAATGTGGTTTCCCCCTCTAACAGAGATCAATCATGTCTGGACCACGTTTTAGTTGATATTCGATCTAAACCCGAATGCATAGTTTGCAAAACAGGTATCACTGATCATGACCTTGTTGTTGTTGGCTTAAGCGTATCTCCCTTTGCTCCTCGACAATGTTTTAAAACTGTAGTGGACTACGACGATGCAATATCCCTTGAACTTACACAGGTAGACTGGTCTGAATTGAAGATTTTGGTTGAGTATTAGTTATGTCAATGAAAACGTTATTTTTGTCTCAAAATATACGTCAATAAACTTATTATTCTTTGGAATGCTATAATCAAAACGATGCGTGTAAAAATAATATTCTCCCTACACCCTTTACTTTACCGATGGCAAAGTTAACCATTTCGCTGACTAGTTCAGGACAAAACACTCTATAATTCTCGCAGTCTTCCAACCGGAATATAGAATGACGCAGCTCGCCCCATTATGAGCCTATCGTGAACCATAGATAATGTAGAGTTATTGGATCCACCGCTACGTTACAAGTATTATTCCAAAGCCATGAAATAGATTTTTCTTTCATTTTCATAAAGTTTTGCGGGTATTAAAGTGTCCGCACTTGAGTCGGTTCCTGCAATTTGGGTGCGAGCCAACTGTTATATTACAGAGAAGAACCCTTCATTTTAGCTTATTACGTTTTAATAAACGAGTTTGCTATTCTAGTCGAGCAACGGCAAAAAATGTTCCTTCTTTCTTAACGACTTTTGGATTTTATGATCTTTGAGGGACTGTTGCTAATTAAGTAGGTATTTCTGAGTCGGCAATGCCGGAAACTCAATAATAAGCATCGCCCGGTAGAAGTCTGTACTCTCTAAAGATACTAGGAAAATGGTATTTTTATCGAGACATCGCACTTTTCCATTAAATAAAGTTAGGGATTATCATAATAGCTCTATTTATAACGAAGCAGGACAAAAAAAGACATCAATACAGATCATTTTTTTCCCAATTTCCTTGTTGTCTTGTTGTTGACCGCAGATGGCCATGACAACCTTACCGTCCGGTAAGGTTATAAATAGAGCTACGTTATAAATAGAGCTATTATGATAATCCCTAACTTTATTTAATGGAAAAGTACGATGTCTCGAGAAAAATACCATTTTCCTAGTATCTTTAGAGAGTACAGACTTCTACCGGGCGATGCTTATTATTGAGTTTCCAGCATTGCCGACTCAGAAATACCTACTTAATTAGCAACAGTCCCTCAAAGATCATAAAATCCAAAAGTCGTTAAGAAAGAAGGCGCCCAGCCGCAAACGTTAGGTTGGGGCAACAAGCTCAAGGGCACCACTTAGGTTCGAACCACGGCTTGGACTGTTGCCAGATTTTTATATGTAATGATGGTTAGCGTCCAGGTGCAAAACTGCACCTTAAGACGGAAGAGTGTATTCTTCGGCCTCGCCGGCGAGACCAGTTATTAAATGTGTGCCTAGCAGCTAGTGTAGAACGGGTTGACGTCACCTCCGGGTTAGCAGCGGTTAGTCTCATCAACGGGCAAGCCGAGAACGTGTCTCGGTCGACGGAGGAAAGATTGTTAGATTGATAAGGTTGAGAACAAAAACATCTCGGCTCAGTATTTATATTTTTCTCTGTGGCTCATGCGCCAGGGGTCACCGTAGGTACCGCGTCATAAAACTAATTGGCTTTTACGAAGGCGGTTAGCGATAATCCGCCTGTAAAATAGCAAACGCTGATCGAAGCCTACCGATATGCAGAGGCAGCTTGCACGCACATTGTAACTTTTGGGATTCGTATAAGGTTGTTGTTAGATTAGGGCTGTCAGGATAAACAATTCGATGATTTTTAAGCTAAAATACAGCTGATTACTGGGGAAATTGACGTTCCATTATTTATGACAAAATTACGTTAAAATGTGGGGTTTCAAAGATTATATTAAATCCAGGCCGAAACGTGGTCATTCACGATTGGCCTCATGAATAAGCTCAGAGTCGCTCAACGAGCTATGGAGAGGGCTATGCTCGGGGTTTCTTTACGCGATCAAATCAGAAATGAGGAGATACGTAGAAGAACTCGGGTCACCGACATAGCCAAACGGATTAGCACGTTGAAGTGGCAATGGGCAGGCCATGTAGCTCGCAGAACAGATGGCCGATGGGGCCGAAAAGTTCTCGAGTGGAGGCCACGGACCGGCAAGCGCAGCGTAGGACGTCCACCAACAAGATGGGATGATGACCTGGTGAAGACCGCAGGTCGACGGTGGATGCAGATCGCTTCCAACCGCAACAACTGGAAATCCATGAGGGAGGCCTATGTCCAGCAGTGGACGTCCTACGGCTGAAATGATGATGATGATGATGATGATTAAATCCAAACTCTTTAAAATTATTTCTGCTGTAGCTGGCCCTAGTATACGGTGAACTTTACTAGCAGGTATTTACTCAGGAGCATTGCCTTGTAGAAATGGGAAGGCTTGTAAAGTCTTAATTCGGTGCACCCATTAATAAGACATTTATCTTCATCTGCTGCAACTGCATTATCTTTTTTTTTGGTGCTTCCTTTTTTCACAAAATTGATTGAAAATTGAACTTACAAACAGTATTTTGATAGCATGTCATGAATATCATGCTATCTGTCAGAGAAAAAAAAATCATGAAACAAACAAAAAATCACAGATATTATTTTAAGTGGCCAGTCTCATTATGTAAGTACACCTTGAAATAGATTTAAACTTTCGCGATTTTCACACATAAAAATAAGTTAATAACGTACACGGCACATAATCATTTAACTGTTTATTTTGTTTACATCTGGCATGTATATCATATGTACTACCAGTTGAACTTTTAACACTGTGGTCTATGACAAAACCCAAGGGATATTCTTGTATTTTTATTAGTAGTACTAGTGACCCTACGGTGTATCATTTGTACTACCAGTTGAACTACGTGGTAGTACTATGGTCTCAGAGGGACGTTACGATGCGGCAACAAGCAGAAGGTACGAACCACGGCTTGGACTATTGCCAGGTTTTTTTAAAAGTAATGATGGTTCCTATGTAATACTCAGTTATTAAATAGACCTGATCAATTTTAAATTATTAAAAAGGTAATATATAACCCAAACAACAGCCAAATAATATACTAGAGACTTCGATGAATTTATAATAATAACAAAGCACCGCACTGAACTTTGAAATACCAATAAGTATTTAGGCTTTCTAATTTTGGTAGCAAAACTTTAAACTAATGTTAGCACACCTACACAATTGTATTTTGAGTTACTTTCTCAATTCAGTGTATGTAGGAAGTTATAATGTTTAAGATCTATTTTTACCCATGCCGTAACAAAAGTGTCTGTGTTTAGGGTGAGTGGTTATTTTGTTTGTACATACAACTTACTTTTAAACTGGCTTGTTGTACGATGGTGTGGGAAAAGCAGCAGGAAATCGAACTACAAAACAGATAAAACCACATTTCATCGGTGAATATGTATGAGTAAAAATACAATTTTAAAACCTACAATACTTTTAGCACAGCTCAAGTAAAACTGGTCATTTAAATGTCACTCGACTATGCTTCTCGCTTTTACTTAGCTGCAATGCCTATAACGTTATCTCATTCTATTAGTGCTAGATTTGTGTAGTGTTGTGCTCACAGATATCAAAAACAAAGATCTCTGATAGATAGATATCTCTGTGGTTGTGCTAATATAATAGATTATGAATCGATACTACCGATATAACAAAAAGGGGTCGGGTCCCGTTGGCCTTACTTGCATTTAGGCTGCGTTTCCATTGACGCGGAGCTGTGCGGAGATGAGCGGAGAATAGCGGTGAAAAGTGGTGAGTGTTTCCACTGAAGCAGAAAGGAGAGGAGCGGAGCGGAGCTAACTTTGGAATTGCGCAATTTTGAGCTCAGTTTGTCTCCATCTTTCAGAAAGAGCATATGTCATGTTGTCGCTTAATAAGAAAAAAGCAATCCTTTTATATCTTTCCTTACTTGAAGACGAAGATAACGAATCAGATGAAGTAGCATTGACTGTTGCAACTTTTTTGGATATGAAAAGAAAACAAAGATTCTGGATTCGACAACATATAAAATATCGTTCTGTGCATGGAGAATTTTCAACTTATTTCCAGACGTGTGATGATGAAATGTTCGAAACTTCATGTCGAGTCGTGGCGTCACACCCTCCCCCGCACCTTGCCGCTTCGCTCTCCTAGCTACCCTCCGCAACGCACCACCCCGCTGTCCTTCGCTCCGCATCACCTCGCTTTATATCGCTCGCATTATATGAATATCCGTTCAGCTCTGCCCCGCTCCGCTCGTGATGTTTCCATTGAAGCGGAGCAGAGATTTCGAGCATAGTGATTGGTCAATTCATGCACCGCTAAGCACGGCTCCGCCCAACTCCGCGTCTATGGAAACGCAGCCTTAGCCTTGCCGAGCAAAACGGCTCACTAGTACACTGACCAAGTATGCAAAATGACTTGGTTATATGCCATGTTACATATATAATGCCATGGTTACAAAATAGTACTACTGGCTATATAATTATGAATACAATAAAAACAAATGAAAAAGCCATGTTCGCTGAGTATGATCAGTGTACCCTTTCAATACGAAGCTCGTGCGTTGGTTCAATACCTGCCGTGCACCGATGGATTTTTTTTCATGAAAAGATTATGTTTATATTTATCACGCGCTTTAACCGTGAAGGAAAACATCGTAAGGAATCTGCGGCTTAGTCAGCTTCAGAATATTGACCTGTTTCTTTCCTCTGACCAATAGCTGATCTAGCTGAGAGGATAGAATAGGTGCTGGGCAAGTATAATCCATCTAACGATGTCCCAGGCTCTGCAGCGTCCCATACAGCATGAATACCAGTTGCTGACGCTGTATAAATCATCCCACTAATATTATAAAGCCGAAAGTTTGTTTGTATGGAGGTTTGTTACCTCTTCACGCAAAAACTACCACACGGATTGAGCTGAAACTTTGCACACATATAGATGTAGGTCTGGATTAACACAGGCTAATTTTTAAGGTACAACGCGTGCAAAGCGGCGGGCAGAAACTAGTCTACACTAGATGCAAAGGCGTTACTTTTTTTTAATAATCTTTTTTCTTATGCTTTGTTAACGATCAGTTAGATATCTGTATGTGTGGTTTTTCCGTGACTCTATTCTCGTGCAAATGTGAGAACGAGACCTAATTTTATAATGTCATTTTGCGATTTGTGCAAACAGCGAAATATTAGACAACTATGACATTTTTACCCGACTGCCAAGGAAGGGTATTGTTAAAACTGTATTATGCACGGAATTCAATTCAGAATAACACCAAGGAAGGAGATTCTCTCTAGGCTACTCTAAGAAGAGAGAGTTCCGTTTTGTTAATTAAAGTAATTAAAAGAGAATTTCAACAAGAGTGAAGAGTGTGGGGTGCCGGCAGTAGAATGTTACCTCTCCTCTCTCGCCCGTGGATGCAATAAGAAACTGTCATTTAATCCCGCAATTCAATAATGGTACTTCTTAAATTGTTTTTTATTCCTATTTAATATCACTAAGGCACCTTGTAGTAGTAAACTATACTTATTTTTATATTATTTGTTTGCTTTGAAATAAATAATCATAAATTGTTAATCGTTCACGTAAATAATTTGACTAATCGATATAATAAATCGATAAAAATATTTGCTTGCCCAACTCCAGTGTAATGACATTACCCAGTTTGACAACTTCAAAACGCAGCCGTCGCTGCAGTTTTTTTGGTGGAATTGTTCTTTAAACAAAATAAATGACATTACCTTTCTATTGGTCCTCGTTGACCTACAACCACAAAGGGGTTTTTTTATTGAAATTAAAAAAATATATAAATGCATCCAATTTTGACCTAAGGGTAAATTTTACATAACACGAACTAATTTCTTTTCCTTTCAAAGCTACTTGTTTTCATGGCCCTTTCGGGTTTGTACACATATTATAAAACAGGGTGTATTATAACACGTGTTTAAAGTGCATGATGTTTGTATAATTTGTAACCAATATCTAAAAATATAATAAAGGAAG
Source organism: Pasiphila rectangulata (assembly GCA_963082625.1). Taxonomy (NCBI): domain Eukaryota; kingdom Metazoa; phylum Arthropoda; class Insecta; order Lepidoptera; family Geometridae; genus Pasiphila; species Pasiphila rectangulata. The sequence continues at coordinate 15,600,687 of OY720244.1, forward strand.
AAGGTATTCATATGTATATGTACATGTAAGCTGTTAGCCCATATGTATGTAATAATAAATAAAAATAAAATTAAATAAATTATTGAATAAATCCCGAGTGCCGGCAGTAGAATGTTACCCCTCCTCTCATGCCCGTGGATGCAGAAAGAGTCTGCTAAGGGATACCTCTAGAAGATAGGCAGCAGCGTCTTTCCGTGTATCAACATGAAATTAATTATAATTAATTTTACTGCGCTCGCCAACCCGCCTGCCTAGCCCGGTGAGTATGCCAACAACTCCTCATGGAGATTTATGAGGGAGGCCTGTGTACAGTAAATTGATTAAATAGTAATGTCGTGATAACACAAGAAGTATCAAATCAGAAAACCTAAAATATATCTGGCGAGTCGGAAAAATACATAGGTACCTATAACCTAAATCGTGAGATCCAGCCTCATAAGTAACGATAACTTAGCTCCTATCTAAAACGAATCCGCGATCAAGTTATTGCACGAAACTTCTGGTACGAAACATAATGGTTGTATTGTGGTTGTTCTATATTTTATTACTTGCATTTTAATCTCCAATATCTAAATCCAATAACTCGCCATAATGTAGTCGCTCAGTAGTGTATTCTATTTATTTATTTATTAGGACAACCAACAGCTATAATAAACTAGTATACAACAGTGTGAAAACATAGAGCAAGTAATCGGTTATCTCGAATAGATATAAGAAAATAATAAGAGACAAAACTATAAACAAAATCATCATCATCATTGTCAGCTCTTAGTGACCCACTGCTGGGCATAAATCTTTAACTCTAATCTAAATTCAGTTTTTAAAGTAGCTACTTCTTACTTTTCAAATCTTCTAGTACTCTCGTACTTAGATGATTTCTTTATCGAGATAGATTGAATCTTAATGTTGCCCTCATCAATCTATGATCACTACCGGTTTTAAAGTTGCTCAGAACAGAAACATCGCTCACTATACCTATGTTTTTGGTTGGTGATCACGTAGTCAATCTCGTGTTTTGTGATCCCATCAGGATGTCCCCAAGTCCATTTTCATGAAAGTCCTTTCTTAAAAAAGTTGTTCATGGCAAAATACGAGTTCTTTTCAAGAAAATTTACAAGGACTTGACCACTAGCGTTACGGTTGCCAAGACCAAAAGTACCAACTGATTCCTCCCTACCGAGTTGTTGGCCAATCCTCGCGTTGAAGTCGCCAATGATATCAGTGAACTGGCAAGGTGCGTCTTGTATTGCCTTTTCTACGTCTTCATAAAATTGTTCCACAATTTCGTCATTGGCTGCGGATGTTGGCGCATAGACTTGTACCACTTGGAGCGTGTATCTGTTATTAAGTTTAATAAATAGTATGCAGAAATACTTTTCATCTCCTGCACGGCTGAAACGAGCGATTTATTTATGAGGAAACCGACTCCACCATAGGTTTTAATCCTGTGGGCCTCTGTAATAAAACATATTACCTGAAGACAGTTGTAACTGTTCTTCTCCTCTTCGTTTGATCTCTAACAAGCCTATAAGATCCCAATTAATATTTTCTAGTTCTTTTTCCAATTCTTTCCCCTCCCCTCCCCTCCTCACATACTATGGATGCAGTAAGAGCCTGCTAAGGGATACCTCCGGAAGATGGGCAGCAACGTCTTTCCGTGTATCAACATCCCGTACTGCGCTCGCCAACCCGCTTGCCAAGCGTGGTGAGTATGGCAACTAGCTCTCATGGAGATCCATGTGGGAGGCCTGTGTTCTGTAGTGGACGTTTTATGGCTGAAATAATAATAGAAATAAAAATAGGGAAGGGTTTTAGCCATGAAACGCCAAGCGTGGTGAGAATGGCAACTACCCTTTTCCGGTGGTATCCCTTGGCAGATTCGCACTACATCCACGGACAAGAGAGGAGGTGCAACCTTCCACTGCCAGCACCCCACGGCAATAATTATTATATACCAAATCGTAAACTTGTTTTATTATAATATTTTAGATTTCCGCAAGACTTACATATTTTCATTATTTTGTCGATTTCTGAGGCGTAGCAAAGTTGGTAGGTCAGTTAGGTAGGTACTTACCTCCGGTGCTTACACATGCCGGAGGTCTCCCATGGCAGATTTTTACTGTATCCACGAAGAAGCAACATTCTACTGCCGGCACTAATCTGAGATGAGTTTGCTGACCGTACCGCACGCACACTAATGACTTTTTTACTAGACATTAGTGTGCGTGCGTCGGCAGTATTGTAAACACACATATAAAGACAATGGTTTTTTGGTTTTTGGAGTGAGGGCTCATCTAACGATTTATATCAATGGTAAAAAATACTAAAATGCAAAAACTTATTCATGCTTTTTGTTGCATATTCCTGTTAGAACCCATCCTCCATTCATCCGTACGCAGCACGGGAATTCAATTTAATACCACTCACACTAGAGGATTACTAGTAGAGGCTTAGTCTGGATCTACTCCGGGAATATTCGGGCAATGGATTAACTGTTACAGGCCATGACGATATTAGTTACAAAGGTGAACTAAATTGAAATAAGTTATCGTCGGTTACACGCATTTATATATGCCATTGCGGACTTTTCTGTATAACTTTATAAGAGGAATATAGGTAATATATAAGGGGAATATAATTCCACGCTACGTTTGTTATATCATAATCATTTATTTAACGAAAAGTACATAATTGTGGAATTACATGAGGAACGGAGAGACCACAAAAGTTACAATCACAAATTTTATCACAAAGGGATTATGCTGCATTTTCGATGATAACTTCCAGTAAAGTTGGTCAACATATTATACCATCATCGTCATATTTCATTCAATTTTCACAAAACAATAATAAATAATACACACAAACATGCCTCTTGAACCACTCTATCTATTGTCTTAAACCGTATGAAAATTCATCTGGAAGCTTTTCCGTTAAGCCATAAATGTCGGTAACTAGGAACTCCCGTCGCTGCCTCCGTCGTCACGCGTCACGCGTAACTGTCAGATCTCTTTCGATCGGTTTAATCCCCCGCAAAAGATATTTCACATAAAAAATTCACATGTTGGACATACTGACCCTCATTCTATCTCAGCTTAGTCGTAGATGTTTGACATTAATTAGTTTATTGTTAGCTGAAATAAAGTTAATTTAATTTAATTAAAAATCTACACGTTAGGCATTGCGTTTTTAGGGTTCCGAACAAGTCTGTCTGTCTGTCACAAAAGGATATTCTAATAAGTACTGACGCTGACTTGAAATTTGAAATGGTATTAGATAACGCTTTTTCAGTAATATGGAATATAAAAAATATTCTTATTATGATTGCAAAGGGAGCGGGAAAGGGGGTCTCAAAAGTTTAAGTCACAGTCAATAAGTGTTTATTCAATAGAGCAAAACGCTACTTAGAATAGTCAGTTTACAAAATAAGAACAAAACACATTTAAATTGAATAAAGCACATAATGATCATAGTGAAGCTACATGTGCGGTATCAAATGAAAAAAAAGCATTATAAGCACATTAATAAACAGTTTTTAGTTTTCCTTTGAGCCTCTTCCTTAAGTATGTATAGTTTTCGACTTATTTACAAAAACACTTGAAACTTTTAAGTAGTTTAGCTAGATGTAGATTAACGTACATAATATATTAATTTAAGCTGAAAGTTCTCGGTTTTTTTTATATTACAAACAGACACTTCAATTTAAACTTTTAATGATTTCACAACAAAATTTTATATATTTCTTGGTTCAATTTCTCTACAATAGACTTAATATGATGAATATATTTTTTCCTTGAAATTACAATAGTTGTAAGAAAACTCTCATAGACACATTAAAAGTGATGATAAACTACAGTAATTATATAATTATCTATATAAAAGTAAAAACAGTTATTCAGTTATTCCGTGTAATCTTAGCACAGCTACCAACCGCAAGGATTTCTAGTTCTATTTCATTTTTGTACATAAATGATTGTTATGTTCATCATTTCAGCCGTAAAACGTGATGAACACAGGCCTCCCTCATGGATCTCCATGTTGGGTAGTTGCCACACTCACCACGCTTGGCAGGCGGGTTGGTGATCGCAGTATAGGATGTTGATACACAGAAAGACGCTGCTGCATCTTCCGGAGGTATCCCTTAGCAGGTTCTTACTGCATCCATGTGTATGAGAGGAGGGGTACCATTCTACTGCCGGCACCCCACGGCAATTTATTGTGCATCTAAATTATTAATTTATTGTGCAGTTAATATGAATTTTGTATAAATATTATCTTATTTGTTATTCGTATAATATACTCACGCTGGCTCAATTTGAGCGATAGATGCAGACCAATCTACACTTTTAACTGCTGATTTAATTTGCCGGATTTTCGATTTGTTTGTTTACAAAACTATATATTTTGACAAAGAGTCCAACAAATACACCAACGATCTTACACAGTTAGCACTGTTGGCCGCAGACGCCCGAGGTCAAAGTAAATAATCCTGCAAGAAGCTAACTATCGAGTTAAGTTAGTAATTGGCTGAGCTTTAATAATTGAGTCTGCTCTCAACCGGATTATACAGGGTTCCAATGAGAAGGGTATGGAGGACACGACTATAAGAGATTACCACAGTCTTCTTACTTCACAATACGTTTTTTTACAAAAACAGATAAATAAATAAATAATGCTGGACAATTCTCACAGCATCATCTAGCCCCAAGTTATGTTGTTACCAGAGCTTGTGTTATGGGTACTAGCTGACTGATATACTTAATACAGTTACACTAAAAAGATAATTTTTATTATACGAGTATATAGAAAAACACCCTGAATAAATATCTGCAGATAGTACAGACATTTGTCCCGAGGCGGGAATCGAACCCGCAACCTCTTATATTGCAGGCGCCACAGAGGTTTTCGTTGTTAACTACAGTTAACAACGAAAATCTCTGCACAAACACAGAAACTCCGTACAGTACCTTAAGTAGAATATAATAGAATAAAATACGCTTTATTGTACACCTTAAACTAACATGACAAACAGAAAATAATTAAAACTAATAACAATTAAGCTGACAATGTGCGGCCTTATCGCTAAAACCGATCTCTTCCAGACAACCTTTGGATGTACAAGAATGTTTAAAACAGAGACGGTGACGTAGGTACACCATAATATAAAAAAACAAAATAATATAGAACGAGGGTTGCATTAAATAAATAAATATCAATACATATAATATATATATATATACAGACAAAATTCTAAATAAATAAATACATACATATAATAAAACTAAGTGGGAAAGGAAAGCTAAGAGATAGAATCTAAAGAGAGAAAGTGTTTAAAAACCATATTTTTAAATAAATTAAAAGTTAAAAAAACTTTTTGACAAACAAGCTTTTATTTAAACGTACCCACTTAAAATAATAAAATAAACATATTCCATTAAAGTTTAATGTCAACCTTAACACAATCAAGCCTTTACACAATATATGTATATGTTTTTACAGAATATATGTAATAAAAAAGCTTGTGGCGGGATTTAGGCAGGTAAGTACTCGTATTTACATTGTTTGAAAAAAAAAAGATTATCAATTTGATCAAGTTACAGGTACACAGGTTAATCTCGCGACAAGCTTTTTTATGCCTATGTTCATCAGTGGACGTTTTATGGCTGAAATGATGATTCTCAGCCAGCCCTTTCAATTGATACCCATAATATAGGAGTACATTAAAAGCAAGTATTCCGCCATCCTGGGTGTTCCGCCATGTTGGATTCAGAGTGACGTCATTTCATTTTTTAAGTTATTCTCAGCAAGCCCTTTCATTTGATACCCATATTATAGGGGTACATTAAAATTATGTAGTCCGCAATCTTGGGTGTTCCGCCATGTTAGATTTAGAGTGACGTTACATAGCTGACCATGCATTGTCATCCAAAGTAAACATTTGTATACACTGCCTCATGACACTTTTCTCATCACTCAACATCCTGGTGCTTATCATCTCGTCGTCATCGATAAAGCCCACTAACTACTCCACTGATCCACTGTCACTCATCATGGAGGTTGATGGCAAGTTGGACAGCTGTGCAGCAAAAAAATTTCGGACCTTCATTCCGCCTCCTTTGCGATAATAATAAGAATATATTTTTCATCTATATTAAATATTGTAGAATAACCTTTAACTAATTATATTTGAAATTTCAAGTCGATAGCATCAGTTGTTCTCAAGATATTCATCTGTGACAGACAGACAGGCAGACAGCAAAAGTCACACCATAAGAGATCCTTTATACCATTTGGTCCGGAACCCTAAAAACGCTACCTAAGGCGCGTAGTACGTATCGTTCCAACCTGCCAACAAAATTATGCAACATTTTACGCTTTCAAAATTGAATTTTGAATTCAAATTGACGCAAAAGCGCATTGTTGCCAGGCAGGCGGCTCGCCTCCCGGCTAAAAACTGACGGCCGCTGGATTTAATGCAAATTCCTGATCATAAACAAAGCCTCCATAAAATTGACATAGCTGACACCGAAGCTTTTGTAATTTTTTGTCCATTAAAGCCTCACTGAAGCGAAGCAATATGTATTTTTTTATGATCAGCCGTTCCGTATTTAATTTGTCCTCGGTGATTAAAAGCCTTATGGGATTATGGACATCAAACCCATCACTACGATTCTATTTTGGTGCACTTAACTTCAACTGACTCAATCTGAGCGGGGAATCTATAACGGTTTGAATGTCAAGCGACCGACTAACTGTCACACTGCTGCTCTGTCACACTAATGTATCGGTTAGACGGTCGCGGATTGTACCAATATAAGGAAACTCATCATCATCATCATTTCAGCCGTAGGACGTCCACTGCTGGACAAAGGCCTCCCTCATTGATCTTCAAGTACTGCGGTTGGAAGCCGTCTGCATCCACCGCCGACCAGCAGTTCTCACCAAGTCGTCTGCCCATCTTGTAGGTGGACGTCCTACGCTGCGCTTGCCGATCCGTGGCCTCCATTCGAGAACTTTGCGGCCCCATCGGCCATCTGTTCTGCGCGCTATATGGCCTGCCCATTGCCACTTCAACGTGCTAATCCGTTTGGCTATGTCGGTGACCCGAGTTCTTCTACGTATCTCCTCATTTCTGATTCGATCCCGTAGTGAAACCCCGAGCATAGCCCTCTCCATAGCTCGTTGAGCGACTCTGAGCTTGTTCATAAGGCCAATAGTGAAGGACCACGTCTCGGTTCCATATGTCATCACTTAGGAACTCAAGAACATTCAAACCGTCCGCGACCGACTAACCGTCACTCTGTTACACTAATATAACCGTTAATGAGAAAATTTACAAACTGTCATTCACTTCCGAAGGTCGGGTCAGAACAGTTATTGCGTTTCTGTAGTAGACCGTAGACGATTTATACGAAATTCGCCACATTTGGCGGCTAGCCGCGGAGGGCAGCGGGATCCGAGGCACGGTGCACCGCTGGCCGACCGCAGGTAGTACGGGGCCCAAGTAGTGAGCAGCCACTCATGAAAGGCTGTCCCGCCAACTGTCGAAAAATCCCGGAGTTGCGCCATTGTTCCGGTTGGCGATCGGATGAGAGTGCCCGATGGATATCTCTGAGGGGGCTCGGGCGTCCCCGCGGTCTCCAGGCTAGTCCCCTAATAATGTGTGTGGTTTCAGTTGTGCATCTCTGGGTCTACAGTGCGTGACGCCTCGTTCTACTGGCGATTTTCCACCTCCTTTACTCCCAAATATGAGAAACAAGCAAAAGAAAAACGTTTCACAGTGGTTGCACTCCCTCTCATTCAAGGTAAACTTCTGCAACATAAGGGGTTTACACTCAAATCTCATACCAGTCCACCACCACCTGGAGACTAATAGAGCCCACCTCTTGTTTCTCACGGAGACGCAGATTTTCTGTCCATCCGACGCTTCATATCTCTTTTACACAGGTTACACACTGGAGCACAAGTTCAAACCGCGTGCGGACGTTTGCGTATACCCCCGGGATGACATGTGTTTTCGGCGTCTCCATAAATTTGAAGACCCCAATTTCTCTGTACTTTGGGCGTTGGCGAATACGGGTATAAACAAATTAATCTATGCATGTGTTTACCGATCGCATAGTGGAGACCAAGAGACAACCAGCCTCATTGAATATCTCAGTGAAGCGGCTGATGCTGCTCAACTTAAGCGACCTCAACGAAAAGCGACATAGTCAGGTGTGACATACACATTCACCAAAAGGAGGTCCGTAAAACGCTTTAAACTCTTGACGTGAACAAGGCTAGCCCCGATGGTATCTTTGCTATCCTCTTGAGGACCTGTGGGCTTGAGTTATCCCCAGTTCTAACGCGTCTTTTTCGCCTCTCTCTTAAAACGAATGAAGTGCCCAAATCATGAAAGCTAGCTAACGTGCAGCCCGTGCCCAAAAAGGGTAGTCGTGTTGACCCTGCTAACTACCGGCCAATCTCGATCACGTCCTTACTCTGTAAGACTATGGAACGTATAATTAATGGAATCAGGCGTTACTTTGCGGAAATCCATGACAATAAAATGCAATAAAAAATATCTAGTTTTAATTCCGCTTATGCTGAGATGCAGGAGCACCGCCCTCCCGCCCGCTAATTATGCACATGCAGGGAGAACTAGCTTGTCAGTGCAGCATGCATACCCAAACCTATACGACATATATGGAACGTGTCCTCAACCACAGGCTCCTTGCGTACATTGAAGAAAATGACCTCCTCAGTGACCGCCAATTCGGCTTTGCCAAAACCGTTCCACTGGGGATCTTCTAGCGTACGCTACGCATATCTGGAGTGAGGCCATCGAGAAATACGGAGAGGCGGTCGCCGTTTCCCTTGACATCTCGAAGGCCTTTGACAGGGTTTGGCATGACAGCCTCATTAGCAAACTTCCTTATTTCGGCCTGCCTACTGGACTTTGTGTTTGGATTTCGGACTTTCTGCGGGATCGATCGATTCGGGTGGTTGTTGACGGCTGCTCGTCCGATCTAATGGCAATCAATGCCGGTGTTCCCCAGGGGTCAGTGCTCTCTGCAGCACTATTCCTGCTGCATATCGACGATCTTCTGAAGCCCTACTACTGAAGCTGAAGTATCTTTTGGTACGCAGACAACAGCACAGTTGTAGAGAGCTACACATCCAACGCACAAACCAGTGGACCACAGATCCAGTCACTCAGAGAGACAATGGTAGAACGTTTGAACATGTCCCTTAAGGTCGTTTCTGACTGAGGTGATGCCAACCTGGTCAAGTTCAATGCCACTAAGACCCAGACGTGTCTGCCAAAAAAAGATAATTTGAACTGTCTCCCTCTTTCCAAAATGTGTCTGTACTGATGACTAATCAACTTTAATTCCTTACCCTCTCGTCGACTCTGAATTTTGGCTCCTACATTGAGTCAAAAGCGCAAGTTGCCGCTAAAAAACTTGGTATCCTCACTAAGGTGCGACGGTACTTCGTACCAGAACAACTACTATGCTTTTACAAAGCGCAGGTTAGATCATGTATGGATTACTGTTGCCACCTTTGGAATGGCTCTGCCAAGTATCAACTTGAGGCTCTGGAGTCGATAGAAAGGCGTGCAAAAATAATCGTAGGCAATGACACTTTACACGAGTCACGGTTACAAAGCCTAAAACATAGACGTAAGGTGGCCAGCTTATTGGTATTTCATAGGATACATTTCGGAGAATGTGCTTTCGAGTTGCACAATTTAATTCCGCCAGCCCCTTTTTTCTACCGTACATCCAGGGAAACCCGGCCAAGGCACCATAGATACATGGTAGAAATACCATACGTACACACGAAATGCTTTGTTTCCACATTTTTAATGCGTACTGCGAAGATCGGGTATTCGTTGCCGGAGTCAGTATTCCCCGAAAAGTGCAATTTGGGTATCTTCAAATCAAGCGTAAACAGGTACCTTCTAGGCAAGCGTGTCCCATCCTAGACCATATCATTGCTTAACATCACACAAACGCAAGCCTATACGATATAAAAATAAATAATATAACATTTATGGGTATATGTTAAATAAAAAACAAATTACATATCATCTTAATATAATTTATTAAATAAAATTCGTTTATGTTCTGAATAAAAATTAACGAAGTCTGTTAAATTATTTATGTTACAGAGGTATTATTTTATCCTAATTGAAATAAAATAAGTATCTTGCGATGGACAGTTAGTTAGAGTGAAGTCCGTTTGGTGACTAGACAAAACTACGGCTAGTCCAATAAAAAAGTAAGAATACACTTAAATGCAACTTACAGTGGGTTTTTTCGTCTGATCTCATACCAGTTTTCACAAAATTTCGTTCGAGCGGACATTCGTTTATGAATTCAATATTCCGTCTCTGTGTACAAAGTTTTATACAACAATGCATCAGTTTTTTCGTGAAGGTTTAACAGATAAGCATGAAACTTAATCACTTTCATTTATTTAATTATAAGTGTACACATAATATCCACAGAAACACAAAAATCTTATTATTATAGTTCTGAATTCTATTTCCCAAATATAAGTTATGAAAGAAAATATGTCTCTATATAATATCTACAACATTGTGAAGGAGGCACCTTTGTAATATTTCTTTGATATGATGCATTCTCTCAAAATACTATTATGTACAAGGTTCTTAATAAGGCAAATAACGACCGATATTTTTATACGATACCTATAATTCATATAGCTTACAATAATCATTCACTTTATATAAAACATGCAAAATCGTTTATGGATTCTTTGAGCATTGTAAGTTATACGAAATTATTTTTATCTTATCGATAAATTTTATCGTCGTGTGGTGGCATACTTATAAAATAAGGCGCGGGCGGGGGAGGTTGGGCTAAGTACCGTACTGAGCCGGGCCCCGGCTGCATCTTATGTGGCAAGGTGGCTGTCGATATCGACGGAGGCGGCATGGTCCCCCCGTAACCAGGCCAAGGAGGACCCCACATCTGCGGGGCTCCAGCCGGACTACTCGCTAACGGACCTCCTCGGTACGAGTTAGAAGACATGCGCAATCTCACAATACAAATCGCAACAATCAAGATTACTATGAAAGCTACTACACCGCCCACGATGCCTATGATCAAGTTATCGTCATTTGTTGATGCCACGCCGATGACAGGAGCTCCTTTCGGCTCTCCCTTCGGGCGATCATGTGTTGGAGCAACCGACCAAATTATATCTGGCTCCGCGGACGTCCGATGAACCAATCTGGGTGGGGATGTAGTCGAAAAACTGCTGGACGAAATTGGAGCTGTGGTCCTACGTCTTGTTTCACATGTCAACTCATCATCTCCTATTTCAACCAACAGAAATCCTGATAAATGTTCTGGGGATTCACATCTCACGTTGTCAATGCCGACATTGGGAAGCCACCTTCTCAATGCCCTAGCATTACAATCACATCTGATTTGGTTGCTTTCTAAACCAAACATTGATAGGTCAGCGCGTCTGTCGTCAAGGGCAACCAGCAACTGTGGCTGTAAAGTTGTTAGCTGACTACCGCCTACGTCAATTGTGATCTGGGATGATCTTGGTAAGGGGAATAGAAGGGCTGGTGGCAGAGAGGTGACGGAAGTATTACGCAATCGCACTGTGATAGCTGGAGCTTTCAAACCTGCAAGCACTCCTGACGATACCGTCTTCAATCTGTCACCTCTCATGCCAAGTTCTTCTAACCTCGGGTGCAAAGTTGAATGTAGTTGATCTGGCCCGATTGTAGTGTCTTTGAATTCGACGTCCAATTTCTCAAGAGCAAACAGGTGTTCTAGTGTCCCTTGAACATCAAAGTAGCCCAGTCTTGGATAACCATAGGCTCTTAGTTCTACCAAATTTGATAAGGTTCTGAATGCATTTTTCTCAATCCTTGTGCATTTATCTAAATTTGTAATATCTAGCACTAGAAGCGAAGATAAACCTTCAAAGTTTCCATCCATGACCATTAAAATAGGGTTACTGGATATATTAAGGCGCTGGAGATTCTTTAGTTTTGGCCATGCTACTGCGAGTGCTTTAGAAATGTCTGTAATTTGATTATATGAGATATCTAAAGATTCCAATAACGTCGTTCTAGAAAACGTCTTCTCAGATAATTTGGTAATATTATTATGAGATAAGTTCAAGTAGTGCAAAAACGGAGTCTCCAATTGTCCGATCGATTTGACGCCTGTTCCTGCCAAATTTAAATCGCGTACCGTCTTGGGTTCAGTTAGAACATTGCTAATAGTTTTCTCAGATAACGGGTTGAAGGACAAGTCAAGTTTCTTTATGTTCACCATAACGCTGTTCTCAGCTGGGATATCAACTATTTCATTTTGAGACAGATCAACTGCCGATACAAAAAAGTATTGCTTTTGTAAAGCTTTCAATGGGGCATGCTCGAATTGATTTCTGCTTAATACAATCTTCTCTAGCATGTGGAGGCGGGAGCGTTCAAAAATATTTTCTGGAAGTTCAGTTAGTAAATTACCGCCTAAATCCAAAACTTCGAGTCTGATAAGTCCTTCAAAGAGCCTATCTCCTAAACGGTCTATTTTATTATCAGACAAATCCAAGTGCTGAATTTGAGAAGAGTTGTGGAAAGCCATTTCGCTTATTGTTTCAAGTTCGTTTCTCGCTAACAAAATCGTCCTTAATTTTGGTAGACGGGCAAAATCGAGTTCGTCAACGTTCTTCAAGGCATTACCAGACAGATCCACAAGCTCCAAATATTGCAACGTACTAATAAGCTCTGATGGGAAAAAGTTGAATTTGTTGTTCGTAAGTTTGATCTCTCGCAGTCGTGGGTGGATCTTGAATGAAGAGGGAAATAAGTAACTTAATTGATTGTCAGAAAGATCTATTACTTCGAGACTCGTTCCCGTGTTGAAGAACTCTCCTTTAAAGGCGTTTAATTGATTACCTCTTAACGATAAGTATTGTATAGACATAACATTTACAAAGGCTGGCGTCCGGATTGTTGCGATGTTATTGTAAGATAAATCTAAATGCGTAAGGTTTCTGAGATTTTTAAATGTATGTTCTGAAACTTCTTGCAGTAGATTGTGCGACAAATAAATGCTACCCAAATTATGGTTTTTCGAGAAAAGGTTTATGGGAAGTGCTTTTAAGCCCACGTGGCTTAAATCGATGCTTTGTAGAGCGTGGTTATGCTGGAACACATTTTGGGGGAGAACGTTAATATGCGCGTTGCGACTTATATTCAAGTGCGATAAGCTGGGAATCGATTCAAAAGCTTCGACAGGTATTTCCGAAATTTGATTATCGGAAATATCCAAGAACCAAAGACTTACGAATTTCAATTGTTCTCCGGTGAATCCTAATATTCTGTTCTGGCTCAAAGACAAAAACTGAAGCGATTGCTCTAATCCCGTGAAAACTTCAGCTGCGATAGAATTTAGTAAGTTTCCGGATAAATCCAACTGTTTCAAAGCTTTGAAATGGTTAAAGGCTGCGGGGGGTAGTTCCCTTATTACGTTCCTTGAAAGAACTAGCGAGGTTACTCTATCAGACACGGATCTGAGAATGTCGCTCGACAAGGCCGTCACTCTATTGAAACCTAGATGAATTGATACTAAGTTAGGTAGACGTGATAGCGCTGTGGCTGGTATAAGTAGAATGTTGTTATCCCTAAGCAAAAGTGTGTTGAGATTCGCCAATCCGTCGAAAGCATCATCTTCAACCTGAAACAAATCACATTATCATCATCATCATTTCAGCCGTAGGACGTCCACTGCTGGACAAAGGCCTCCCTCATTGATCTCCAAGTACTGCGGTTGGAAGCCGTCTGCATCCACCGCCGACCAGCAGATCTCACCAAGTCGTCTGCCCATCTTGTAGGTGGACGTCCTACGCTGCGCTTGCCGATCCGTGGCCTCCATTCGAGAACTTTGCTGCCCCATCGGCCATCTGTTCTGCGCGCTATATGGCCTGCCCATTGCCACTTCAACGTGCTAATCCGTTTGGCTATGTCGGTGACCCGAGTTCTTCTACGTATCTCCTCATTTCTGATTCGATCCCGTAGAGAAACCCCGAGCATAGCCCTCTCCATAGCTCGTTGAGCGACTCTGAGCTTGTTCATAAGGCCAATAGTGAAGGACCACGTCTCGGTTCCATATGTCATCACTGGTAACACACACTCGATATCACATTATAATAAAAGAAATCACATTATAATAAGTACTTATTTGTACGAGTAAAATGATATAAATTAACTTTATGGGTCTACGTACGGTTCTGAGTGAGTTGACTCCGACGTCCAAATAGCGTAGTTCCGTTAGGCCGACAAACGTACCCGGTGAAAGTTTAACGATGTTGTTCCTGCTAAGATCCACAACTTGTAGAGATACTAGGGAATTGAGATGGCTGTTGTCAATATTCTGGAACAGAAAATACAATTCACAGATAAATACCTATTAATACTACATTCTACTGAAAGTATCTCGTAGTTTAGTAAAACAACTCTTCATAATATTTTTAACCTTCATTTATTCTAGACCTAAACTGAAACTTTGTAGGATTATAAAATTACAAATTGAACCTTCAAACGCTTTAAGCGCTTATCCAAAATTCTCAATAACTTTAAGTAAATTAAAAGTTTTAACCCACCGTAATCATATTACTGGATAGATTCAAGTGTTTCAGCGCAACGAATGATTTCAAGGCAACGGTGGGGAAGTCAGTTATAAAGTTTTCGCAGAGATCTAACTTTTCCAAATTCTCGGCGCCTTGGAAAACATCGCTGTTGAACTTGGAGAGCCTGTTGCGACCCAGATCGAGGGTTAGCAAATCACTCAGGCCGATAAATGCCCCGCCCTCGATAGTCGATATCATGTTTCCATGTAGGTCTATTTCTTCTAATGTCTTTTGGGAAACAAACGACGCTTGCCGCACCAATGCTGGAAAACAAACGAAATAATGTAACAAATTGTAATTTCCTAGCGTGCACTGTGATTCGATTATTTATTTAGTATATTTATTAAAACATATCATTCGATTCTGCGAGAAATACTCGTGAGATAATAAATCCAAGAACGCGCTTGTCCTTATTCCAAAAATTTCATAAAATGGGAATTTGATACATGAATAATGTATTCTGCAAATGTTTGTGGAAACTCAAGGTTAACAGATACGTCTTTATTTCAAGAGATGCCTCACTCCAACGCCCATTCAGACTGTACATAATATCATGAAAGGAAGATAATGACACACATTTTACATAATGAACTACATACCTTTTTTTCTTAACTAATGTCATCCCACTCTGCAGGGCAAAGGTCTCGCTCAAACTCCTTAACCATTTCTATCCCTAGCAGGCTCCCACCAATTTCTGTCAATGGTGACTAACTTAATTTTAAATATTACGTCCGTCATGTAGGACGGAAATATTACGTCCGTCATGATGGTTTTTTTTTTATTTCATACACAGTAAACGTATGTTTGCTTGCCCTGCGGTGATCGAACCCGCAAGCTCTTGCGTCTCTGCCGGCTAAGTTATCCCACGGTGGAAATCAAACGTTTCGCGTACCTATCAGCTAGCAATCCGCCTACATTGATCATTTCGGGGATACGTACCAATTCTATTTTCTCGCAGAGATATCACCCTGAGCGCCTGCGGCCCATTTAATGATAATGACGGCACTGAGTTGATGTTGTTACGGTCTAGCCTGAGAACCTAGAAATAAATTGTTAAAATAAATATTAATACATTAATATATGTATACTTATAATCATGATGTATATAAAAATCATAAAAACATTTTTAGGGTTCCGGACCAAAATGGTAAAATTATGGTATCACTTTGTCTGTCTGTCTGTCTGTCACAAATGAATATCTCGAGAACTACATACTGATGCTATCGACTTGAAATGGTTAAAGATTTTTTAATGAGCATTTATGAAAATGTAAAAAAAATATTCTTATGATTGCAAAAGGGGCGGATAGGGATCTTTAATTTTTAAGTGAAGTTACTAGGTCGTAATAAACAGTTTTTTTTTCCTTTAAGCCGTATCGTATTATCAGAGTTATTTACAAAAGTGTTGAAAAAAACACCGTTCCCCCCTTATCTCCGAAGTTTTCAGAGCTTTTAACTTTTATAGCTGATAGAAATGTATGTAATGTTTATAGAAAAATTATAGCGAACTCTCTAACTTGCATATTTTTTTATACAAGGCGGTGGAAGAGGGGTTTTTAAATTTTTTGTGAAGTTACTAGCTCATGTGGAGTATCATATGAAAGGTATTCATTTGCACACGAATAAACAGTTTTTAGTTTTGCTTTAAACCATATAGTTTTTGACTTATTTACAAAAACGTTAAAAAAATAGCGTCCCCTCCCCTTATCTACGAAATTTTCAGAGATAAACCCATAAAACTTTGCTAATAGGAGTGTATGTAAAGATTACAGGAAAATTATAACGCACCCTCTTATTTGCATAGTTTTTTTAAGAAATCATCGAATGTGTAAAAAATCTACATATCTTCAATCTGATAGTTCCGCTATCAGACAAGAGATAGCGCTGTCAAGGTTTTCCAACGAATATAAACGGCCTTTATCATAATTATATTATATTGTATGATGTCACGGAACCCTCGGTGCGCGAGTACGACTCGCTCTTGCCCGGTTTTATTTTTATTTATTTTCTTGCATTCCAGTCGATTTCAATTTCAATAAGCCTATAACATTCTTAAACCTAGTTTTACGATAAAATTTTGACCGGAATTATTGGTATGTTATTTTACTTTTTCTATAAAAGTACTAAATATATCATCATTTCAGCCATAAAACGTCCACTGATGAACACAGGCCTCTCTCATGGATCTCCATGAGGGATAGTTGCCATACTCACCACGCTTGGCAGGCGGGTTGGTGAGCTCAGTATGGGATGTTGATACACGGATAGACGCTGCTCATCCTTTAGCATCATCCCTTAGCAGGCTCTTACTACATCCATGGGCATGAGAGGAGGGGTATCATTCTACTGCCGGCACCCCACGGCGGCTAAATATATAACTGTAGGTTTTTACAATGTCAAAAGAACTAGCAGGCGCAGGCCAGATAGAAAGGGCGCAGCGGCCGGCGGCAGTGCAGCAGCGGTTGGCGTGACAACCTTGATTTTTATAAAATGTCGGCCTTAGTGGGCGCACAGGCGCGCCATTAATAATAAATAACATACATTGAAGAGGCGTGGAGTCGGAACGCCACTTGCAAGAGCAACGTGCCATAGGCGCGCCCTGCAATGTGACTTGCGCCTAAGTGATGTAAACAATATCTTTTGAAAGCCAAAGTATATCAGAAATAAAACAAATATAATATGTCATTACAAGAATTACTGGAGGACACAGACTTTGGTCTCATTATAAAACTATGGAGATAATATACCTATTATAACTCTTGTCAATTTCGAGATTGCGCATCATTTCGAGTTATTTAACTTTTGTGCTATTTTATTTATTTATTTATTTAACACTTTAACACATAACAATTGTGTAAGGAGGACTATTTTATTTTTATTTTCACTATTTTGTAAACTTATTTGAGTGACGGTTACAGTAAAATAACCTAATGCACTATTCCTGTTGTAGAACGTACCTTCATTACTTCACAGCCAATCAGCAGCCCCTCTTCCAGGCCTCGTATACTGTTCCCACTAAGATCCAACTCCTCAAGCGCCGGCAGGTTGTGAAGCTCAGCAGTCGAGAATATAGGGTTCAAGTTGTCGCCCAGTAGGTTATCAGCCAGGACTATCTTCGTGATGTTTCCTTTGATTCCCGCGAGGAGACGGTCAGGTAGCCTTCGAAGGCTGTTGTGGGAGAAGTCCAGCTCTCTCAGTGGAAGGCCGTAGGAGGAGAATATCTAGAAATAAAGGGAAAGCCGTTTAGAGAAATTACAAAAGGGGATTTATTTATAAATTTTTGGACATCATCATCATCATCATTGGTTAGGTACTATAGCATGTTTCGCCCTTCTACCTCACACGCATCGATATCATAACTGCGTTAATACGATTTCCTCTTCTATTTGCACTTCTGCTAGTTATTTGTGTAGTTTTTTGTGAAGCAATATATATTTTTTATTATGTTTATCTATAATTTACGTTATATATATATAAACCTTACACTTAGGTTGGCTTTACTCATCTAATATATACATAGATGATTTATACAGCATCGCCAACTGGTAATTGTGCTGTACGGGACGCTGCAATGCTTTGTACACTTTTATGCTGATGATGCATTAGGCTTGACCAGCACCTAAGTCATCCAAGCTAAGTCGGCTATACTCAGAGGAAAGAACATGTCAATACGTCTGAAGCTGACTGAGCAGCGGGTTGCCTCAGGATGTTTTTTTTCACCGTTAAGAAAAAAGTAAGGCCTTTGCATCTATTATAGATGGTTTATACAGCGTCAGCAACTGGTAATCATGCTGTACGGGACGCTGCAGTTCCTGGGACATTGTTAGATGGATTAGGCTTGCCCAGCACCTATACCATCCTCTCAGCTTAGTCAACTATTATTCAGAGGAAAGAACAGGTTAATATGTCTGAAGCTACGAGTAACTAAGCCGCGGGTTTCCTCACGATGTTTCCTTCACCGTTAAAGCTCGTGTTAAGTGTGCACATACATTTTTCAAGAAAGAAAAATCCATTGGTGCACTGCCGGTATCGAACCCACGACCTTCGGATTGAAAGTCGGGAGTACATACCACTCGGCCAACACGGCTTTTTTCACCGTTAATAGGCTTATAAAATTATCAAGAAAACTGCATTGGTGTCCGGGTGTTATCACATTTAAGACCTTCGAATTGCATATTTGGTTGGTAATGTTCTATAAGGTTCTCTATTTTGTCTCCGAAATGTTATATTCCTAATATAGTAATCCATAAAGCCGTTGCCGCCGTGGGGTGCCGGCAGTAGAATGTCACCCCTCCTCTCATGCCCATGGATGCAGTAAGAGCCTGCTAAGGGATACCTCCGGAAGATGGGCAGCAGCGTCTATCCGTGTATCTTAACTGCGCTCACCAACCCGCCTGCCAAGCGTGGTGAGTATGGCAACTACCCCTCATGGAGATCCATGTGGGAGGCCTGTGTTCATCAGTGGACGTTTTATGGCTGAAATAATGAATTCATAAAATTTATTCAGGACAGGATCTATGTATAATATAAGGATCCATAATATAGTTACCACTAATATCGGTCTCCCTAGTGATGAACATGCATAAACTCATTTGCGCTAAATAATGAAATCCATAACATTATTAACTCATAAACATTATTGTCCTAATTATTTATTAGAATAATTGTTAATGTCCGTAATATTGTATGTTGATGTATTTAACACCTCAACAAGTAAGTGAACGCTCACTTAGTAACACAACTCAACGTTTGCTTAGTGATATTTTTTTAAAGGTTTTGTCAAAGGTAATTTTATTTTAGATTTGTATTTTTTATTCTCCGTGTATTATTTGACTTTGAACCACATTTTGTGCTATTTAGATGTAGCTTATTTTTTAGTGTATTTAGTTACCAAAACCAAACGAGCGGATAAATAACCTATCTATGAAAACGTTTAATTGGCTAACAGCATAGAGGTTCTTTTGCTTTATAGAGTTGTTCATTATTTATAGACTTAACTAGCTGTAAACTCTCTTAAGATTTTAAAATAATTTTGACAACTCTCGCTCGCGCGTATTATTTTGTAGTTTAACTTAAATATATAAATAACCTAACGCCGAATTGGCCGACGGAATTTGCCCCCTGGCAAAAAAATCTAATAACTAACTTACGGTTCTGTCAAAGGCAGAGTTTTTGATTGGCTATAAAAAAACCTTATATCCTACTGTCTCTCCATCTTGATTCTGTCACTGACAGTGTTTTCGGATGGTTATAAAAAAAACCTAATATCCTACTGTCTCTCCATCTCGGTTCTGCCACAGGCAGTATTTTTGGATGGTTATAAAAAAAACCTAATACCCTACTGTCTCTCTATCTCGGTTCTGTCACATGTAGTGTTTTCGGATGGTTATAAAAAACCTAATAACCTACTGTACTTCCGTCTCGGTTCTGCCACTGGAAGGCTTTATAATCGTTCGAAAATATTCAGAAGAATAAGTATTATGATTCGATATTAGTATTATTATTTGACACATATGTTTATCATCATTTTAGCCGTTAAACGTCCACTACTGAACACAGGCCTCCCTCATGGATCTCCATTGAGGGGTAGTTGCCATACTCACCACGCTTGGCAGGCGGGTTGGCGAGCGCAGTAAGGGATGTTGGTTGAGACACGGAGACACGGAATGACGCTGCTGCCCATCTTCCGGAGGTATCCCTTAGCAGGCTCTTACTGCATCAACGGGTTTGAGAGGTTAGATTCTACTGCCGGCACCCCACGGCTATACATATGTTTATAACGATGAAAATT
Organism: Pasiphila rectangulata; assembly: GCA_963082625.1. NCBI lineage: Eukaryota > Metazoa > Arthropoda > Insecta > Lepidoptera > Geometridae > Pasiphila > Pasiphila rectangulata. The sequence goes on from OY720244.1 coordinate 15,621,147, forward strand.
ATGGAAATAATATACTTATTAGGTAACATAACTTTATGCGTAAAGATATTATTTTATTACATTAGGTTATACACTATCTTATTATAAATGTTATTTATGGGACCATAATATTATGGATGATGATGTTTCGGAGACACGTCTTGTTATTGATTGTGATTTTCGGACAATTGATTTTCGGAGACAAAATGGGCACTCGTTCTATTAGCCAAACAGCAATATCATTGTAATTCATCATATTAGCCGTAGGACGTCCACAGCTGGACATAGGCCTCCGGGATGAACCTCCAATTTCTGATAATGAAGAAGTTGTTGCCATATTCACCACGGGTTGGCGATACGCGGAAAGAAGCTGCTGCCCATCTTCCGGAGGTATCCTTTGCCGTGGATGCAGATTCTTACTGCATCCACGGGGAAGAGAGGAAGGCTACCGCCGGATCCCCACGGTAATGTAATTACATTCACCTGATTCAAAATTGCGAATATAGAATACCTATATGTCTTGGATTTGTCCCTTCTTCATATAATGTATATTTATAACAAAGTCGACGGAAACTTGAGTGTCCCAAAGGATAATGTATTCGTGATCATAAGTTTGTCAGTCGACCATCTCTCAACCGAATAGTCTATTGAAAAGGGTCAAATTGACGATCCACAAATTCTTGTGGGCAATCGGAAATTCAAATGGTTAAATAAAATAGATAGCACTTTGGATATATTTGCTTTTATTTCTTGCAGACACAGACAATGTCATTGGTGCAGAACACTTTATAATTGATAGATTTTTAGCTTTTCGACATTTATAATAACCTATGGTAAGAAAAATTATTATGAAAAAATATGATCATATACGCCGTGGGGTGCCGGCAGTAGAATGTTACCCCTTCTCACCTACCCGTGGATGCAGTAAGAGCCTGCTAAGGGACACCTCCGGAAGATGGGCAGCAGCGTCTTTCCGTATATCAACATCCCGTACTGCGCTCACCAACCCGCCTGCCAAGCGTGGTGAGTATGGCAACTACCCCTCATGGAGATCCATGAGGGAGGCTTGTGTTCAGTAGTGGACGTTATACGGCTGAAATTATTATCATATTGATTGTGGATTTATGGAAGTGCGGCAAGCCAAAGAAAGGATAAAATGGCGCACTTTTGCAAAAAAAAAATTATCTTTATCTGTCATTAATATTTACATCACTTTTAGACGCATACGTAAGAGTCGGTACTATTCGATAGCAAGCTACTATGCGGCATTTTCATGGCAATTACATTCATCTTTCAAAATTGCGAATATAAAATGAAAGTCTTGTGTTTATCCGACAGTCTACATTCATATAACAAAGGCGACGGGAAACTTCTTCCAAGTGTTCCGAAGGATAGATAATGTATTCGTGATCATAAGTTTGTAAGTGCCATCTCTCGACGGAATGGTCTACTGAAACGGGTCAAGTTGATGATCCACAAGTTCTGTGGCCAATCGGAGAGTCAAGTGCTATATAAAATGGATAGAACTTTGGATATTTTCGCTTGTATTTCTTGTAGGTACAGACAGTGTCATTAGTACAGAACACTTTTTAAACGATCGATATTTGTCTATTGTGTATTTATGTTTTTAATATATACATGTGTTTAAAATTGTGAGGACAGGATTTATTTATGTATCATCGAAAATTGTTATATTATTTGAATCATCATTCCAGCCGTAAAAAGTCCACTACTGAACAGGCCTCCCTCATGGATCTCAATGAGGGGTAGTTGCCATACTTACCACGCTTGGCAGGCGGGTTGGCGAGCGCAGTACGGGATGTTGATACACGGAAATACGGTGCTGCCCATCTTCCGGAGGTATCCCTTTCCAGGCTCTTACTGCATCCACGGGCATGAGAGGAGGGGTAACATTCTACTGCCGGCTATATATACATATATATATATAGCATCTGATTGATTTTAGTGACCCTAGGGTCACAGGGACCGGAGTAATTGTGACCTCAAAAGGTCACCAAAAAATAATTCTTCAAATGGCCGAAAACGTCCAAAAACCCAAAATTGCCATTTTTCACCTTTGGTGACCTTTTGTGGCCTTCGCCCCCTTTTTTGGTACCCTCGTACCAATGCTTGTTAGTATCAGCATTGCACTCGTGCGAAGCCGGGGCGGGTCGCTAGTAACGAATAAACTCAATAACTACTGGTCCGATTTTCAAAATTCTTTCACCATTAGAATGCTACAGTATCCCTGTATAACATAGGCAATATTTTATGCCCGTATTCCCACGCAAACGGGAACTACGCGGATGAAACCGCGGAGTGCGGTTAGTGAATAATAAAATAAAAAAATTACATGCTTTTTACTTGCACGGTTTTTCGAGGTCAAATCTTGTAAGTTAAATTTGATTCACTTCCTGACATCCTATTGAGCTGAAATTACATACGCTTTTAGTACTGTAGCACTCAATATTTTCAAAATGCCCGCCTACAGAAGATGGCGGATGATGTATTTTTTGTCAAACCCTATAATACAATAGTTATCAAATTAAAGTTTGTTATAAAATATATGTTTGAAAATAAGCTTATCCTTTCTTGCCCGTGGATGCAGTAAGAATCTGCCAATGGATACCTCCGGAAGATGGCAGCAGCGTCTTTCTATGTATAAACATCCCGTACTGGCCTCGCCAACCCACCTGCTAAACGTGGTTAGTATGGCAACAACCTCTCATGATTTTGGAGATTCATGAGCAGATAGACGTCCTACGGCTGGCATAATGATGATGAATGAATATACCATATATATATATATATATTAAGCCGTGTTGGCCGAGTGTTATGTACCCCCGACTTTCAATCCGAAGGTCATGGGTTCGATACCGGCCGTGCACCAATGGATTTTTCTTTCTTGAAAAATGTACATATGTGCACACTTAACACGAGCTTTAACGGTGAAGGAAACATCGTGAGGAAACCCGCGGCTTAGTTAGCTTCAGACGTATTCAGCCTGTTCTTTCCTCCGAATAATAGCTGACTATGCTGAGAGGATGGTATAGGTGCTGGGCAAGCCTAATCCATCTTACAATGTCCCAGGCACTGCAGCGTCCCGTACAGCATGATAACCAGTTGCTGACGCTGTATAAATCATCTATAATAGATGCAAAGGCCTTACTTTTACTATATATATATGCCCTCGAAGCAAGCAAATAATACGACCAAAAAGAGCTTACACAATTCCTAAAAGAAAGAATAAATCCATCAAACGTTTACGCAGGTAACACAACCAAATATTATGCGGAATTTTGAACACCACAAAACAAATCTAGTGGAACATTTATGCGCTATAACTCGTCTGAAATATGCTCTCTCCCATAAATTCTGCAACACAATAAGGACGGATGTGCCAAATGAGGCGGTAAACACGATGAAACCGGCAGTACCGCAATGATTTCCCCAAATTGATTGAGAACGTTATTCAGCTAACAGTATTATTTAGACATCTGTATGAATATTGTTACATAGAATCCAGGCAGACGATTATTAGTTCTTTTTCATGACTCGCAAGCCTTACATTGCTGGCATTGATTGTAATTTTTCGAATATGAGCCGGCTCATCTCGCTGTGTATAGACAACAAAGTAAACCTAAGTGTTCACTTACTACAAAAATCGGTTCATTTTAAATAATGCTCTTAAGACATTTATACACAACACCATAAAGCCTCAAAGTAAGCAGAGCATAATTTGGGTACCCAGGTGATTTATGAGGTGGTCCTACTAAATGAAGGCTTTTTGAGTTTTTTTAGTTTGAGAATGTTTTTTTTTAAATACGTACATGGAATAATTCTTAATTTTTCACTTCAATGATAAAATCCTTGACTACTCCTTGTTGCTGAAAATACCCAATACCGCTTTTATATAGGACGCCTGAGGGATCCAGTAAAAACTATTACAATATATAATTATTTTAAATTTATTTTATATTTATTTTTAGTTCCTCATAGATGCTATCATAGGTAAGGCTGAACTCTAACCATCTATGTTCTAACCGGGTAAAATCATAGCCTGATTTCTACGTGAATGTAGCCAATAAATATCGAACGTTAGATTTTGAGAGAATCAATGCTGAATCTATAGGTTCGTTAAAATTATTCAATAACGTTATACTAACGATCAATGTACGTTGTACTAACAATCAATGTACGTTGTACTAATGGTAAATATTAACAGCTTACCCATGTTCTGCTGATTGGGGCCGTTATTATATTCCTCTCATTGATTATGATATACATAGGACAGGTTTTCGAGTTTATATTCCTGAAAAATTATTTTTATTTTTCATTTTTAGTGTTCCGTGCCTCAAAAAGAAAAAAAAGAAACTCTTAAAGCATCACTTTGTTTTTGTGTCTGTCTGTCTATCTCGATAACTTGTAAAGGTATCGAGTTGAAATTAAAACCATATACTCAAATCTACAGTCACTTTCAACTGTGAAAAATTCTATACTCTAAGTTAACCTGAAAAAAGATACGACCGTTTGTGCCGCAAAAAACGCATGTTTCGACATCCTTAAAGGCATCAAAAATACGGTACTTCCCGTAGACCTAGAACCACAGACTAGAACTTGGAAAATTTGGCAAGGTATATTGTTTCATACACCGTGCGGTGCCGGCAGTAGAATGTTACCCCTCCTCTTACTGCATCCATGGGTGCAGTAAGAGCTTGCTAAGGGAAACCTCCGGAACATGAGCAGCAGCGTCTTTCCGTGTCTATACATTTACAAATTACAAATCTATACATTTGCAATGGAATTATAAAAAAAGAACGAAATCAATCATCGAGGATAAGGAACCCTACGCGCGGCCATAAATTGGATGGGTGACCGAATCTTTTTGTGCATTTTTTAAACTTTTACTAACATTAATTTATGTTCCCACATACATACGGAACCCTCGGTGGGCGAGTCCAGCTCGCACTTATCCGGTTTATTTGTTATTATAATGTAATTAACATTTCAAAATGTACTGTGTATGTATCTAAATGAAAAAATATCTATAGAATATATGAATCTGAATCTTCTAACATAATAAAATATTTGCCTCATGCTGATCCCAAAAAATTGTACCATAAAGAACTTGCACACTAAAGAAAGCGGAACAATTGAAAAGAAAAAACTTGCTGTCACGATGTAAAAGTGAAATCATTTTGTCGGAAAATTAAAGGGTCGTCGCCGCTTAGCGTCCTCGCGTAGCGTAAGTCCAATTCGGAAAAGATAACGTAGTTACAGAAAATTTTAAACGTTTATTTACCGTAATTTTAGGAAAAATATGTACATTTTGCTATCAAATGGGAAATGTACACAATCTTTTTAAAATGTGGTAATATTTCTTAAGAATTAAAAAATATCCCTTTGGGTCCACCAGCTTCGGCTCGCCACTGGGCCGAATGGGACTTTGTATTATAATTAATTTATTTTTTAAATTATATCTTGTTCTGCCCATTGCTAGGGCACAACTGGATATTAAATTAATTAAAAATATATGTTAAAAACATAAAATCTGAATAAGACTGAATAATTTTGTCACGAGCTGGGGGTTCGGGATTAAATAATGTAGTCCAATTAAACCTAAATTAACACTTAAATCACAGATCACACCAATAACAATCTTTCAGCAGATTCTCACTAGAACACTTCTTCACTGGACAACACCATTTCACTACTATAAAACTTGTTCACTATTCACTGAACTATAGTGTTCATACTATAGTGCACTTGTGCACTAGTCACGGATCACTGTATTCACTTTGAAGACACTCGGGTATATCGCACTGTTCACTTCCATAGCCAAATAAAAACCGTCCCTCGGCAAACACGCTCACGTATTTATATCGCACATAAAGAAGATTCTAGTCGCCGAAGTATCCAGATTCACAGCCAATAGAGACAGGACAACAATAGACAAGTAAACAACTTTTTACAACTTTATTACAACCCGCACTATTGTTTCAAACCGGTTTGTCTAGAAACTTCACGTGTTTGTGTTGAAAACAATAGAGAGTGACCTTTGGACTCTTACGGCCGTTCGCACACCGGTCCTTTCTGGATCTTTCGCTAACTTACTAGTTTACGTTTGCGCACGGCGCAACAATATTTATAAATAACAGTTAGATTTTAAATACCTATTTGTTTTGTTTAAGTGGCACCATTAGTCATACGTAATTTATTACTGTAACCATGTATAGTATAGTTAAAATGTCTTCAAATAACTTTAAATAAACTTATAAATGTGTTAAAGTCCTTCTAAGTTAAGTATGCGTTACTTAAAAGCATGTGTCAAATATTAAAATTATGTGAACTTGTTAGGTTTAAAGAAATGTATTTTCTCATAAGAACTAAATACAAACTATTTAATTACTTGTTAAAGTAAAAGTTTGTATTTTAAATAATTAATGCATGACTCATGGTTAACTTTTCACTCATACATTATATGTATTTGCCGTCACAAATAGACCACTCGTTCCGTCAGAGCCGCGGCAATCAGATCATGAAATCGCGTGCTCGAATAGAAAACTGTTCCGAGTCCACCCACATACCACGAATTTACATTTTGTGCAGTCAGTGTGCCTTCTAGTCAATGCACTTGAAATTTAAGATCATATGGGCATGTGTTATCATGAAATTCGACAAGTTTTACAAGTTCTAGTACTTTACGTGTAATTTCAGGGTATGCGTCCATTGGCCCGCGCCAGAAGCTCCGCAAGCGCGGCCCGCAACATACTCATGATCATCATCAGGGTCTTTGGAGTCATTTATAATGCTGTTAAATTAAATACCTAATTATTTATACACCTAGTCGATGAAGTCATACAATTCGGCATAACAAATCAAAGTATTTATTTTTCCGTGTATACTCCCTAATGATTTTTGGATCGCTCGTATTACTTATCCTTCGAATTCTACAAATTTTAAATCGACTTTTGAAAAATGTTTAAATTGCTGGCCAATAAACAATATATTAGTCCACACCTCACGTAAGTCAGTTCTTTGTCCAGCATGTTCAAATTATCAACTTATAACGCATTCACGAGTTCTTGTAGTCATAGAAACGATTAAATTTAGGCTCGGATCTCTTTCACTTATACCACAGATTACAGAAACTAACTTATACTCCTATTCCAACTCACCTGCGTCGGCAAAGCCTGCTGCCCAGCCCATTTTTGACTGAATGAAATGATCGGCGCCCCATAAGGTAGCGGCGGGAAGTCTCCAGCGAACACCACTCGGTCACAGTTCATCAGTATCCTCAACTGCAGAGCTCTGTCCACTTGAACTCGACAGCGGCAAGGGTAGCGGAGATCGTCATTCAATTCTGAGCACGGTACCCATTGCTGGCCAATGATGGACGGTACTGCGAGTAGAAGGAGTAAATACCGCATTGTAAACTGAAACAAGTGAAAAACGCACATAAGATAGTTATTCCTATAGAGTTATGGCGTCCTAGTATTTTGTCTCTGCCAATTTTGTTTGATAGTAATTATAACATCAGCTCACGTAGCTGATGGTAATCGTTATTGCAATGTAACTGGTGTTTTACGACAAGGCTACTAAGCGCATAATTTAGTTCACCCTGCTACATAGTGTAGAACATTAAAAAATAGGTACTTCTGATTTAAAATTAGTCAGCGAATATTACCCTCAACAAAATGTAAATGGCATAGATTCCTAAAGTTAAATAGGTACCTAATAACTAGAGTGTTTTTACCTAATACTCAAATGATGACAGCACAGCATTTGACTTACTTAATATTTATGAATTTACGATTAAAGTAACAGTTCACCTTTCGTACACAAATCTTCCCCATCTCCAAATTTTTCGCTCTATGATTCAACAATATTTGAAAATATTTCCATAGAAAAATAGAACCGCTCCAGCGATCTTCGACATATATTTGCCAGCTATAACATACAGATAACAATATATCAGTCAGTACCAACAGCCAACGATAGTAAGCGGTATTTACGACGGTTCTCATTTTTAACATAGCTGTAAAACGCCGATCCTTCGAAATCGTCTGATTGATGACCGAATTTTATAGTCATGCAGGTGAAAAATTGACAAATATAAACAATTTTAAAGGAATTTTTATTTGAAAAAAAACTTTGCTTTATAGAGACAAAACAAGACGGGCCTTAAATGCATTGGTACGATAACAACAAATGACTACACTGTTGGAGAGTAGCCGGCAGCAGATGCCGTTAGTGCAACATTGTACACAACAAAGTGATTCATGGAGGAAGTCACCACCCTCAACATTGAGGAATACGGCGCTAAGAGAAAGACACCCTTTGGGTTGACTGTGAATAAGAATAAAGAAAGAGATTTCACTATGGTATTTATTTATTTATTTATTCATCTTAGCGAAACTATCAGCACAAGATACACAATAGTTATAAGTATAATAATAAGTGGCTATTAATAAGTATTCACTTATAGATACACAGTAGTGCTTTACAAAAGACAAATTAAAAGAAATTAACAATATTATTATATTATTACTTTCAAATATGTTCCAAAATTTCTGTAATGCAATATCATTATCATCATCTCTGCCGTAGGACTGTAATCCACGTCCACTGCTGGACAAAGGCCTCCATCAATAATGTTAGTATTAGTACTTAATATTACTTAAATTACGAAGGAATCTTTCCTGACGCTCTAAAACTTACAAATTAGGCCTATCATAAAGAAAGTAAATAGCACAAAATATCCATGTAGCTATAAACCTAATAGCCCTCCTACCGACGTTCTACAAAATTTTCGAGAAAACTATGTGCAACCGAATCAATTACTTTTTGGACAAAGCTAATGTATATAATAATCAGTACGGCTTCCGAAAACATCGATCGACTACCCTCGCAGCCTACAAATATACGCAAAAAATATACGAAATTCGGAACAAAAAAAAAATTCGTACAGATAAAAGCACAAGCACAAAGTAAATCACGAAATTTTTTTACAAAAACTATACGGATCCGGAATTAGGGGTACAGCACACAAATGGCTAAAATTATATTTCAAGACCGCAAACAATTTGTGCAAATAGAACATTTTAATAAAGACTCAAACGAATCGGAATACGTCTCTTCAGATACAATAATAATAAACACATCTATACCACCGGGCAGCATAATCGGAAGCACACTCTTCTTAATATATAAATGATTTGCCCAAATGATATAAACGACCTGCATACTTTTTGCCGACGACATATCACTGCTTTTTAGTACAAAATATTGACAACAACTATATTAAATCTGAACTAAGCTTGTGCGAACAGTGGCTATGGGATCATTACTTAGGGATAAATTATAAAAAAAATAAAATCGTGCAATTTAGAACGCCACAAAGAACGTGTTTAAATCTAAATTTCTTGAAAACCAGCCTTAATATCACTGAACAAAATGAATCCTAGAACTAACCTTAGACTGTAATTTAAATTGGAAAAAAACATATAGAGAACACAATAACAAAACTTTCAAAATTCATGTACACACTAAGTATCCTAAAAATAAATAATACACCGCATCCTTCAGTGCATACTACGCCCATGCATTTTCGTCATTCAATTACTTACGGGATTATTTTATGGGGTGGGAGTGTAGACTTTGATCAGCTGTTTAAAATGCAAAAAAGTGTATACGAATATTAGTAAACATACCGACTCGAGTGAGCTGTAGACCTTGTGAAGAGTTAGAATTAATATACAAAGAGAAATTCTAACTTCCGTGTATCTATATTTTACAAGCCGCAGAATTGGTAAGGAAAAACAGACATTACTTCCAATCCTACAATGAACTTTACCCAAACTACAATAGGCGGAATAAGGACAAACTTAACCTACCATCAACAAAACTTCGAACAGTGGGAAAAAGTCCTAATTATATGCTCATAAAAATATACAATAAAATACCGGAAGATCTAAAATCAAAAATAAAGGACAACTTATTGTACAATAAATTTAAAAAAATAATTTAAAAAAATGTTATTATTCCTTGAATTAATACATGACTGAGAAATTTTTATTACAAATTTAAATAATGTAATTTTGACTTCAGTTCCCATTAAAATTATTATTGCATTTTAACTAGGTATGAGTACCTACCATTGAATTGTATGTGTACCGTCTCCTTCATTTGACCTCTGTAAGTTGGAATGTTATTGAAATAATTTAAATATGAATCAATAGTTTTGACTTAAGTCCGTATTGTTCTTAATTAACTCGACTTTATTTGAATCTTATTTTAATCTATGACTTATTAAACACCTATACGTGCATGTGTACTCACTATTTATTGACATAAAAAATAATGTAAATTATTTAATGATCTAATTATTATCTATGATGTATTATTTATAGCATTATGATTCTTAAAAACTGACCAAATTTGCATCGCCCTAACAGGGTTCATGTATGTTACTTATAATAACTTATAATTGACGAGCTCTGTGGCGCAGCGGGCGAAGGTCCGCCTGCGCTGCAAGGGGTTGCGGGTTCGATTCCCGCCTCGGGACAAATGTCTGTACGATCTGCAGATATTTGTTCAGGGTGTTCTGGGTGTTTTTCTATATATAATAAAAATATATATCTATGTAGTATAATGTATTAAGTATATCAGTCATCTAGTACCCATAACACAAGCTCTGCTTAGCTTGGGGCTAGATGATGCTGTGTGATTTGTCCAGGATTATTTATTTATTTATTTAATATTTATGTATTACTTAGATCTAATGCAAACCATGTACATGAAGCAATGAATAAATAAATTACAAATTACAAATATTTCTGTGGTAAAAACTGATGTTGTAGACAACACGTGTCAAATGTTAAAAAAATTAAATTTCATTTGATAATTGTTGTTTTTGTAAAATAGTAATGTTTCAGAGAAACTATTTGAAATACAGGCCTTACAATGTCTCAAGATTTTGCTTATCTGTAAAGTAATTAAATGTAACTAAACTACGTTCGGATTTTCGTGAATTATCTTGAAACATTGTAGCATTTATCTCGCGCTTTCAAACTACCAAATATTTTGTAGAACGCAGCTAGGTAAAACTATCAGCTCGTATATTGAGACGTGAGCTTGACTTTTGCACGCAAATCTCGTGTAATTAACGTAAAGAATTTCGGTACACTCATCCTATACCAAGGTATAAACTTCACGCTCCTTGAATAATCTAATACTCAAATCTAGTTGCCGAAAACATTGACATATTTACATGTTCTTTGGACCAATTTGTTAAAGCTACTCTGTTTACTTTAAGTTATAATGGCATTTTTAAATTGATTTTATACATTAAATAAGATTATATTTTGTATTTTTATTTGTATGACTGAAAATTGTGACGATACACTATTACATTGGGAATTTCCTGTAATGATTGTGATAATTTTGACGATGATAAATTAATTAATATATATATTAAAATTTATAAATATTTATATCTATTTTAACCAAATCTATTCTATATAAATATATTATTATAAGGAGAGGCCTTGGATCTCGAAACACAGCCTAGGCTAGTTCAAGATCCTAAGGAATCAACAATACAATTGTAATATTATGTGTCAAATAAATAAATGATCATGATTATGATTATAACCAAATCGAAATACATTTACATTTTGGGTACTTAAATGAAGCCGTGTTGGCGGAGTAGAAGGTGTCCCGACTTTTAAAACAAAAGTCTAATCTCTTGTAGGAAAACAAATTCTTATTCCAAGAGGATTTATCCGGACTTTTTTGTATCAACATTGACACGTGTCAAACACGGTTCCCGACCTCCGAAAATTTAGAGATACATCACGGCATACTAAGTAACTGCTGACATGGTAAAAATAATATATTAGTAACAAAAAACACTGGACATCAATATATAATTATATATGGGGAAGTAAAAACCGCAACCTTTTATACAGTGAATTCATCATACAAGATTAATTTACTGTAGGTACTCCGAAAGTTCCTTCCCGTGGATTGTATACAAAACTTCATACATATGAAATGGCTAGTTCAGAGTTTGATAGCCAGTGGCGGACTCAGGAATTGGTATAATAATACCGTTGTACGATTTATGTGCAAACTTCGAAGATAGCGTCCGAAAATTCCGAACTCTTCCTCTAGTCAACCGCTTTCTATATTATTCCGATCTATTCATTCCAATGAGAATTCTTGGGAACTTTATTAATGTCGGATCGAAAGGATTTATGGATAAGTCACGAACTCCTGTAGAGCTTTCAAATATTAGTTGTGTTATTTGTAACCGTGCTTCGAAGTTATTAAACGTTGCTCGCGCTTTTGCCCGTGTTATTACCCGACTGCTAAGGAAATTATTTTCGCGCGTATCTTGTATGTTTGTATATTTGTTAGTAATTTTTTTATTCCCACGTATCTTCCAAACGGCTAGATGCATTTTGAGAATTAAGGTATCGTTAGATTCATCTCAAAAACGAGTTCCATCATTCGAATAAATTTGTAATAATTCCAAAATATTAGTAAAAGTTAAAAAAAATGCACAAAAAGCATTTTTTAAACTTTTACCTATCCATCTATTAAGACCGCGCGTAGGGTTGCTTAACCTCGATGATTGATGTCGTACTTTTTTTAAAGACGGTTTTTTATGATTCCATTGTAATGTATAGTTTTTGGCCTGCCCAAATTTCATAGTTCTAGGTCTACGGGAAGTAACATGGCCAATTTAAAGCCAAAATACGACCCATTAAAATGTAAATGGTCGAATTTTGTCATTTTTTTGCTATTTTTTGTAATTATAATGTAAATGATGGTATTTAGAGCCAAAATACGACCATTTAAATGTTAATGGTCGTATTTTGGCTTTAAATTGGCCAAGTTTGTGTTGGACCTGGCAGTTGGGTTTTTTGTTTCACTTTTATAACGTAATAATTTGTTTAATAAATACTCGTAGTTTGCTCGATAACAGAAAAATAGTTTTTTTCAATTCGAGCCAGTAGTTTCTGAGCTTGGCACGTTCCAACAAACAAACTCTTCAGCTTTATAATAATAATCCTAGTATTGAATATGTTTACTATATTCGACAAAATCATTATTGTGTTTTTTTTATAACTATTACTATCACAATACATGAAACGTCTCTCGTTTTGTGATTACAATGCGGCAAACTTGCAAACGTACATATGTATATGTTTCATACTAGCTTATGCCCGCCGCTTGTAGTTGTAGCCGGATATAATGTAGCCTATATGTTAATTCTGGTCAACATCTATGCGTGTGCAAAATTTCAGCTCAAGTAACATATATCCATACATACTCACAAACTTTCGCGTTTATAATATTAGTATATACATATATAGTGTTGTGTTAAAACTTACTTCGCTAAAAAACTTTCAGACTTAGTAAGTTTAGAGACTCACAGATATCAATTCAATTTGACGACCTCCGTGGCGCAGTTGTTTTAAAAGACGGCTGAGACGCTGGAGGGTTCGATCCCTGCCGGGGGACAAAACGTTTGATTTATCAGCAGATATTTGTCTCGCATCTGGGTATTATCTATTTAAGTAAAGTAGGTAGGTATTTAAGTATTATTTCAGCCATTCAGGTACCCATAACAAAAGCTCTGCATACTTTGGGGCTAAATAGTGTTGGGTTAAATGTCCAGCATTATTTATTGCCGTGGGGTGCCGGCAGTAGAATGATACCCCTCCTCTCATGCCCGTGGATGCAGTCAGAGCCTGCTAAGGGATACCTCCGGAAGATGGGCAGCAGCGTCTTTCCGTGTAACAACATCCCATACTGCGCTCGCCAAACCGCCTGCCAAGCGTGGTGAGTATGGCAACTACCCCTCATGTATATCCACGAGGGAGGCCTATGTTCAGTAGTGGACGTTTTACGGCCGAAATGATGATGATGATGACTATTTATTTAATCATCATCATCGTCATATCAGCCGTAAGAGTCCACTGCTAGACAATGGCCACCCTCATCGATCTCTAAATACTGATCATGAGGGTTTGTTACCATACTCACAGGATAGACGCTGCTGCCCATATTCCAAAAGTATCCCTAAGCATGTTCTTACTGCATTCACGGGCAAAAGAGGTCAAATTCTACTGCTGGCACCCCATGGCAATTTATTTACCATTGCATCTCATTATTTATTTATTCTTATTGATTTCAAGCCCCGATTTTTTTTGGTCAAACGAATGGCAGATTTATAAATAAGAAGGAAGAGGAAGATGTTGCAAGTGGCATAGTTTTATTCCGGTGACCTTTTGATGAGCTAGCGAATATCTTAGCGAAGTTAGAGAATTAAATTTCCATACAAACGGGTCAAGTTTTATAAAGTTTGTATTATTTGACAATTTGTGGCGTAGTAGGTAAACCTAAGATCATCATTATTCTGCCAAGGGATTTTTAAGAAGTGGTCATTTCTAATTGTGGTCATTAATCGCCGAAAGGATTCCCAAGGGCAGTATCGTCTTTCCTTGCATCAAACTCCCGTACTCCGTTTGCCGAACCCGCCTGCTAAGCGTGATGAGTATGGCAAGAACCCCCTCATGATTCTGTACTTGCAGATTCACGAGGGAGGCATATATCCAATGCCATATATAGCAATGAAGGTCCTACCACAGATTACAGAAACTAAGTCCTACTCTAAGATACATCTTAAATAAATTCTTAGCTACACTAATTCTACAGAAGATGATGATAATGATGATGGTTTTGGTGATGATGATGGTGAATTTAATTTTCATTTTTGTACCCTCGTCCATATGTTTAGGTACTGGTGGGCTTAATTTTCAAATTATTTAACTTTCCATACACACACATAATTTCAACAATAAAATTCTAACAATATTAAAAAACCTAAATACTTTATAAATTACCACTAATGCAGTTCATCTCAAGGAGACCCACATATCCCATTAGTCTCTATATCAAGCTAAGCCGTGGCTTAAACATTTGGTTAATGTTAGGACAATAAAAACAACCAAACCTGATTATATTGTTTTATTAAATTCCCAGTAGGACCCTAGGTTTCCAACCTACCCGGACTTTCCTAGGTTACAATCGCAAATGGTAACCTTTGGTAGATAGACCTTCCTAAGGTAAATGCACATGAAGTGAAAACCCCCTTAAAAAAAGTAATTGAGCATCCTTTCCGCTAAATTTATTTAACAAGTTGGTCCACTTAAACCAAGAGCCTTCATTTTACGAGGCTGTCGGGAACAAATAGCTTTAATAGAATTGAATTTTCTGGAGAAGTAATTAGGTACCTGCAGGCTGAATTAAGGCGCGTTATGACGTCACGAGCCTCACTCCTTGACATAAATGCGCTTTTTCCATGTATTTTGTCTTTAATTTTAAATAAAAATCGGCCAAGTGCGAATCGGACTTGGGTAGCACTATTTAATTAATTTTTTTAAATGAATACACAACTAAATATTCTGCGAATATTTCAAGCGTTATTAAAAACGGCAAAAAAATCCCTTAATTATTAATTTTGTTCTGTTTTTTGTATTTGTTGTCATAGCGGCAACATCATCTGTGGAATTCCATTTTTTTATTTAAACGATTATTAAAAAAATATTTAATAGAACTCCAATTAAATTTTTCCAACCAAACAGGCAGCCGCTCTATGCCTTATTCTACAATTTGATTATTATATAAACTTAACTTCGAACCATACCTTTTTTGTTATTTTATTCATTTTGTTAATATTGTGTTATTTTATTGGTAAATTATGTTTTTTACATAGCACTATATTGTTATCTAATTATCTGTCTCAATTGTCATTTTGTGTTGCATAGCGGTCACTTTGCGCTTGTTTATGTGTGCAACCACGGAGGACCAGCGCTGTAGAGCGTTTTATTGTGCCACAGCATTTGCTGAGCGGTAGACATTTTTGTTACCATATTTTTAAGTTTAACCTAATTGTGTTTTTTTGTTTGATAACGAAGGTACATGAATGTACCTTCGAATTGTTTGTGTACTTTTGCTTGGTAACAAAATAAACTTATTTTTACCTTATCTTTATCTCTAAAATTTCAACTGTCTAGCTATCACGGTTCATGAGATACAGTCTGGTGATAGACAGGCAGACAGCGGAGTCTTAGTAATAGAGTCCCGTTTTTACCCTTAGGGTACGGAATCCTAAAAAGCAAAAATACGTGTCTATTATATTTTTATAATCTAACTGACGGAAAAAGAATTTGGATTTTCACAGCCTGTCAATATTCCTATTAATTACTAAAGTTTAGTCACTTAAAGCGAATCCTTAAAAAGTAATTTCGCATTTTTACTAATGTTGCTTATGCAAATTGGTCCAATCAAAACCAAAACTTGAAATAAGAGCCTTCATTTCACAAGGTTGAAAGGAACAAACAGCTTTTATACAATACAATTTTCAGGCGAAGAGTACTGCACGCTGAATTAGGACACGTTAAGATATAATTCCACCAGTGTGTCGGTATGATGATAATAATAATATATAAGACCGCCCATTGTACCAAATGTTTATTGTAAGTTTTTTTTCTGTAATTTCTTAAGGTGTGCAATAAAGTATTTTGTATTGTATTGTATTGTATGATGTCACGGGTTAGGAATGACGAATTTTTTTTTTGATTTATTATAGTTTTTATTGTAATTTAAATTTTAAAATCTTATATTTATTAAGTTTAATGTCCTATTATTATTTCTTGTTTTATATTTTGTGATTGGTATTAGAATTTGTCAATGTCTTTGCTTGTACAATTTTATATGTTCTATTTAATTTTATTGATTGTGTTGCCTTCTGTGACGTCACCAAACGGCTCAGTGTCGGAAGACCAGCGTTGTTTAACATGCCAACATTAAGCTGAGACTGAGACCTTTTTGTGACTCAAGCATGGCTTCATTATTTTTGTCTTTTTATTTGCATGTACCTAATCAAGGTTTTCTATGCTTATTGTCACAAATAAAGAAATTATCTATCTATCTATCTAAATTAAAAAAAAATTGGCACATTGAGAACACTCTCTTTTATTGTAGTCGGATGAAAGTAATTCATAATCATTTCGGCTATATTGCTTTTGCAAATTGGTTCTACTAAAAACAAAACTTTAATCAAGCCTTTATTTTATCGGGAGGTTCAACAGAATGCTGTCGGGAACAAATAGCTTTTAATACAAGTTTAATTTTCAGGTGAAGAGTACCTGCACTCTTGCGTTCGCGTCAAACACAGCCCCGAGCGTTGCGAGGTGAGCAAAGATTATGTAGCATCATTTTACTTGTTCGCAGCATAAAATAACTTTAGATACTAGGAATTCATTAAATCAGCCTAACGTAGCAGCTACGAACTAATAAAATAATATTTGAATAGGTATCGGTAACAGTATAATGTATAACAGTAGCAACAATCGATATTTACAATAGTAAGTATAGTTTCAACATCGTCCCAGCCTTAGCGTCTATCATAGCGATCAAGCTAAGTTTTACGGACTATATTAAGGCGTTTTGCTACTATGTTCTATTCAAGACTGTTGTTCTTAAACACATTGCATAGCCGAGCTAGGAGAACAGCACTTCACTCCTCTGGATTGAAGGCAAACTAATTTGAAATCACTGTCATGGTTACGTTTTTTTATTTAATACTAGCTACCCTAGTCTACTAGTCATGATGTTTACAGAATAGACACATAAACTAGAAAAATTGAAATTTCTTACTTGTATTAAAAGTATAATTTCTGTAATGTAAAGCCAAAGAACCAAAAAATATTTGTATTTTATTTCATCATTATCATCTCAGTCGTAGGAAGTCCGCTGCTGGACATTAGGCGGATTTTTATCATAAGGGTTTGTTGCCATACCGTTAACTCTATCCACCACACACTGACATTGTGCACTAAAGTGCGAAAGCACTATTTATTTGCAAGTTGACAAGGTTAAAATAGCTTGCCCTGGTTTGTGTATGCGATTACCTTATATTGTATATCAGAAATATTGTACCTAATTACAAACTAATGTGATTAACGACGCTTTATGTGTAACTTAAATTAAGGATTTGTAGATCTCTCTTTCCTTGGGATTATTAAATTCTAGTGTTTTTAAAGTTTAAATTCCTTTTCTACTTCTTTGTCATTGTATTACTAAGTATATTTTAAGTTTAATGCAAAGTAGATAAAGGAAGTTAATGGCTTAAATTAGGTTAGCCAGGCATAACATATTATTCCCTCTAAGTTTAGTTATAGAGGAAATTAGTAATGCCATCGCGGAAGACTCATCCAAGGAAAACCTACCCCGGTAACGGGACAAAATTAATGGGGTAAATGACACGAAGTCAATTGTATGGATGTTGAGCTACATTTATTTTTGGGTCTATGTTTTATTTATCAATAAAGTTGGACAACCAACAAGAGATACATAGAATACAACTTTAACAAGGGGTGCTAAGGACTAGTGCCATCTCATTAAAGGCCATAAAATGCACACGATTATAAGCACAACTCAAACTTCCTTACAACTTAACGGAAGCGAGAAAATATCCCTCTGCAGGCGGAGAATATTCCCTGCTTCACAAGCGAAACAATGCCTATAACTCAACTGCGCAGGCACACAACAAATCTCCCAAAGCACGGGCCGCTGTCCCACTCGTAAACAACTCGGGCCAGTGGCGAGCCAAATACGCTGGGCACAGGCCAAATTGCGACATTAGGCTAATATTTTGATAAACAACCGTGAGATTGCTGTGAGTTGGCGCCTCTTAAAAAAACCTCGGCTCATGTTAATGACTTCGCTAGGCGAGCGGCCGCAGCGAGTAGTTTGCAGCCAAGATGCCTTCAGAGATTCAATAGAAGATAATGTTGCGCATCTCACTAATGGTAATTTCACTAAGATTTGTTACCTCTTCACGCAAAAACTAGCGTACGTATCGAGCTGAAACTTTGCAAACGTATAGATGTTGACCAGGATTAAACATAGGCTACTTTTTATCTGGGTATAACGCATGCGAAGCGACGCGGGCACAAGCTAGTCTGCTATAAAATAGATACATATATAAAGAAATATTAACCAGGATTGTCAAAACGTCAAGCAATAATAAAGATAAATAATGCGATAAATATCCGGTTAAATATGTATCTGTCTTGTTTCGAAAGTTTAAAAATATATAAAACACTGAATTCGGCTAATTAGGCGGCAGCTTACCATAGGAAAGCCCCGATTTTAAATTATTTTTACTTTTTTAACAAATTTGATAGTATGATCTGTATTATAGCCGTTTAATTTTTCGAAGAGTAAATGGCGAGGCCCATGCTATCCTTAATTTATGTATTTGTATTTTTTATTGCATCATGTTATAGGTTTATTGTGTATTCGGGATTATTTCTACAAGTAAAACACAGTATATCATTGAACTCGTGTAATGGCCGACAACCAACTAACTTATTCTAGTGCCTACCCACATGTTATATAATTATAGCCGATACATACACTACATCCCTCCACCACTATTACAAAAATATACCTAAAAGAAACCATAACTTATCTATAGAGTACCTACCTAGTCAATACTTATAATTAACTGGCTTCCTAGTTTTTCTAATCGGCCAGCGGGCAACCCGTTGTTCAGTAACACAATCACTAGGATTATCCAGAGCGAGATCCCTGGCCGCTGGCACTGGGGAGCCTGCGTCTTGAAACTCATCATCAGACTCTTCCGCGTCGACTCCTCTGTTCTCCGCCCTACCATCTCTCGTAGGAGATGCGGTGGAGGCCGGAGTCGGCTCCGGTGACGTCACGCCCGAGGCCGGTGTCGTACCCGTCGTAGGTACGACAGGTGGACCCGTAGGTTCAGTCAACCCTTCAAAATCGTCGTCATTGAGCTCCAATAATGAGTTCCCTTTGTAGGCTAATAGCTGATCTACATGTTTTCTTACTTTAATATTACTATCTGGAATAACAATATTATACATTCGTGAGCCCAAACATTCTGTAACTATACCTCGTTTCCAAGTATGATTAGTACCGTTATTTGAAAAGCATTTTAACAACACCCTATCTCCTACTCTGAAACATACATTTCTTTTCCCACCAAACTGTTTAGCTTGATTCTCTTGAGCTTTAAGGACCTTGGCTTTTGCCGCGGTCGACGAGGCCGGTGACGAAGTTAGCTGTGAAGAAGTTCTTAACAAATCAAGCCGGCAGCGCAAAGGACGACCAATCATCAGTTGTGCCGGCGAGAATCCAGTAGATGCGTGAACAGAGTTCCTATAGTCAAATAGAAATTTATTTAAAACTTTTAATATCGTTTTAGGATCTGGGTATCTTATTAAAATAGCTTTTAAACCATTCTTGATTGTTTTAACGCTGTTTTCTGCTTGCCCGTTAGATATCGGATGATATGGCGCCCCCGTCATATGCTGGATTCCGTTCAATAAACAAAAGGTTTCAAACTCTTTCGAACAAAAATTAGTAGCGTTATCCGATACTAGCACGCGGATTAAACCAAATCTACTAAACATTTCGCACAGTTTACTAATAACCGACTCACTATCTGTTTTTTGCATTAGGAAACATTCAACCCATTTGGAATGAGCGTCAACAGCGATAAGAAATTGTTTTCCCTGTAACATAAACATATCTATGTGTAGGCGTTCCCAAGCGCGCTCGGGGTACGGCCACGGAGCTAGCGGAGACTTAGGCGGATTGCATCTTAGCGTGTTGCATATGCTACACGAACCTATCTTTTCTTCTATGTGTTTATCTATGTTTGGCCACCACATACGCATTCTAGCTTCGGATTTGGTTTTGACCACACCGAAATGCGAATTGTGCAATTCATCCAAAAGTCTTTCTCGAAAACAAGAAGGAATAACGATTTTGTGCCCGCGTAAAACCACTTCATTTTCTACCGCCAAGTCTAATCTACATAAGAAAAACGGGCGTAAATCTAAATTATTGACCTTAGCTGGCCAACCCTTGTTAATAAAACCTATAACTTTTCGCAATACTTCGTCACGACTCGTACCTACACGTATGTCGTCAATAGTAATAGGCAACGAAACACTTTTTCCAACAAAATTTATATACGTCGACCGGTCCATATCCTCACCCTCCATTGCGTTCGTTGTTACGGACCGAGACAAAAAATCCGCTACATTATCGTCACTTTTTACATATTCAATCTCGAAATTGTATGCTGATAAGAACAGTGCATACCTTTGCAGTCTATTCGCGGCTAATACGGGCACGCCCTTCTTATTACCGAAGATTGATAGTAGCGGCTTATGATCTGTCCGCAAAACGAATGGTACTGTACGCCCATACAAATAGTGATTAAATTTTTTAATCGCGAACACAATCGACGTGGCTTCCTTTTGAATTTGGGCATAGTTACACTCAGATTTGAGTAAGGAACGTGAAGCATATGCCACGACCCTGTCAGCGCCGTCCGGCTGGCGCTGGGCCAGCACGGCGCCCAGGCCGGCGGGGCCAGCGTCGCACGTCACTATCGTGGGGTACTCCGGGTGATAGTGGGCGAGCACCCGATCCGAAGCAAGCTCTTGCTTGATTCTTCTAAATGCATCTGAATGAACCTTTTCCCACGCCCATTTACTATCTTTTTTTAGTAATTTATTAAGAGGGCTTAACACAGACGAAGTATTCGGAACAAAACATCGATAATAATTAACCATTCCCAAAAATGACTTTAATTCATTAACGTTAGTAGGTGGTCTGCAATTAGTAATTGCTTCAATTTTACTGTTTGATTTATGCAAACCACTCTTATCGATTACGTATCCCAAGTACTCAATAGACTCCCTGAATAACTCGCATTTCTCTTGTTTTACCCGTAAACCGGCATCCTGTAATCTGTTCATAACCTGCTCTAATCGCTCTAAATGCATAGCCCTATTAGGTGCAGTGATTAAGATGTCATCCAAATAAATACATATACCATCTATGTCACCCAATAACTGTTCCATTGTACGTTGAAATATAAACGGCGCGTTAGCTAATCCAAAATTTAGGCGTTTATACCTATACAAACCTCTGTGTGTATTTATACAACACCACTTCTTTGAGTCATCAAGCTCTAATTGAAGATAAGCTAATTTTAAATCTAACTTGCTAAATTCTACTCCCCCATGTAGTTTAGCAAGCAAGTCTTCTATCCGTGGTAGGGTAAAATTATCTAGGTATAAAGCTTTATTTAACGTCACCGAAAAATCCCCGCAGATTCTAACTTTACCGTCTGATTTTAATACCGGCACTATCGGCGTGGCCACGTCTGAATGGTCTACTTTTTCTATTATACCTGCCGCCAGTAAACGGTCTAACTCTTCTTCTATTTTAGGTTTTAACGCTAAGGGTACCGGTCGGGGCTTAAAAAACTTTAAGTGCACGTTAGGTTTAAGTTTTAAACTTACTTTATATTTATTAAACCTTCCTAATTCTTCAGAAAACAAATTTGCGTATTTTTTTATCAACATTTCGCGGACGGCGGCGGTGTCGTCAACTTTTATGGAAACGTTATCACAATTAAGCTTACTACACAGATGCAACTTGAATAATTTCATAAAATCGCGCCCTAATAGAGGTAAACGTTTTTCATTTGTTTTAATAACAAAGAAAGTTATGTTTCTGGTGCGGTTTTCAAAATTAACCGGTACCGATAAACAACCCATTGGAGCGATTTTAACACCTGTATAAAAGTTAAAAACAACCTTGCATGGCTGCAATTGATAATCTTTGTTATCGCTTCCGATCAGCTGTTGATAGATAACGGCCGGCAAAACAGAGACAGCACTACCGCAATCAAGTTCACACTGAATTTCTTTCCCATTTATAAAGATTTTTCGCGAGATTGGTTCGTCCTTAATCGGCGAGCTTTTAAGATTAAATAAATTATAAATACCTTCGTCAGCGCCATCGTCGTCCGTTCCTATAAAATTGCTATCACTTATCTTAGCCTTGCACATTCTTTTTAGGTGACCTCTTTTCTTGCACTTTTGACAGATATAATTAGTAAAACGGCACTGCTCTTTTGTGTGATTTTTATACCCGCACACCTCACAACACTTAGACACTCGCGAGCTACTATCTTTATCACTGGATGAAGGAGCTGCACCTCGCTGCACGGCGAACACTGGCTGCGCCTCCGAGGCCCCCGCCCCGCCAGCGGCGCCAGCGCCCGCCGTCGCGGTCGCGGCGTTGTCAGCTCGCGCCGCGGTCTGCAACGCCGCGCGGGCACACCGCACGCATTGCGCCAACTCCAACGCCTTGCTGAACGTCAGAGTCTCGATGCTTTCCGCAAATAGCTTCTCTTTTTCTTTGATGTTCTCTAAACCTAAGACAAACCTGTCCCGTAAGGCCATGTCTAATTCACTCTTGAAACCACAGTATTGAGCTAAATTACGCACTCGCGCCGCCCATTCGGATAGGTCTTCCCCGGGCCTTTGTTCAGCCTTGTAGAATTTGTAACGTTCTGCGAACGTACTTTTCTTCGATTTGAAATGATCATTCAAGGTTGTTAGAAGAAATGAAAACTCGATGTTATCAAGTTCTGCAGGAAAAACCAAATCCCTTACGACGCGGTAGGTATCTTCCGACAATGCAGTAAGCAACAGAGCTCGTCTTTTACATCCAGACTTATCGGTGTCGTCACGAATGTCGTTCGCCGCGCAGTACTGCGTAAACCGGCTCTTGAAAATGCTCCATTCTTGCACGCGGTGATCAAATGAGAGACTGCCGCCAAACACCATTGTATTGTGTCCACTTGTCATCACAAATACTTGTTATAACGCTCCAACACAAAATTAACACACGTAGATTACAATCGTCGCCAAATATTGTGTATTCGGGATTATTTCTACAAGTAAAACACAGTATATCATTGAACTCGTGTAATGGCCGACAACCAACTAACTTATTCTAGTGCCTACCCACATGTTATATAATTATAGCCGATACATACACTACAAGGTTTGTATAATTATAATTTATATGTATAATTATGGGCGCTAAAATTAGTGATCGATTGAGATATGAAACCAAAAAAGCACCCTGATTCTACCAAACTATTATAGAAAACTAGCTTTTGCCCGCCGCTTCGCATGCGTCGTACCCGGATAAAATATTAACCCTATATGTTAATTCTGGTCAACATCTATACATGTGCATTTCAGCTTAATCCAAATAAAGGCTAGTTTTTGCGTGAAAGAGTAACAAAGATCCATACATTTTCTCAAACTTTCCCGTATATAATATTAGTAGGATACATATCTTAGCCTCTAATAATAGTCATAATGACCGATCAAATAATTTTAAATCACACTGGAATACGCGCGCTCAAACCGGACGTGAGCCATCGACTGCATATTAATCTTTCACTAGTCGATTATCATGCAAAGAAATGTAAAAAAAATGCCATCATATACTGCATCATACGCATAAATTAACAATTAAGCCAAAACTAATTTACTCTCACTTGAAAACATGCGCAAACCGCGTAATTCGTACGTTTTATTGCGCCAGTTACATCATAATGTAGCTCATACTGAGCTTTATTGTGCAATTTCGTTGATTATTCAAAGAACGTTAAACTTTTTAATGCAAAAATGATGCCAAACGGACCATGTACGGCGGCGACCACGTGCAAAAAAACTAAAAAAACAATTTAAACTTTAACTTAAACTTTGGAAGCGCTTAAAAGCGGGATATTTTCAAAATTTTTTAAACATTGTTCGGGTTTGACTCTGAAAACTAAATATGCTATGACTGCAAAAAGCCAAATATTCCCTATATTTAGATTTTTGCAGTAAATTGTAAAGCATAGATAAAATAGGCACCCCCATTCAACAGTATAAAAGCTTCTGGTTTGAAATTTGAATGCAAAAAAGTTTAAGCCTCAAAATCATACTGGATGTACTGGCATCAATCACTTTTATTCGATAGACTTTCCTTTTTCTAGCTCCTATGAAAACTGTGATAGTTTTTATTGCAAAAAATAAAGTACTTCCGGTTCCCGCTATATTAAAAAGATTGATTGATGTGGCTGCGTCATATAAGGGACATGAATAATAAGTGTCAGACTGATAATTTGTTCATGGTATGCAGAGCTCGTGTTAAGAGTACCAGATGATGGATAGAATATATTTTATTTCTATAAATACATGCCGCGGCATACGATACGGTACAATACGTGTATGAATCTCACCAAACACCCGGAAACACAGTACATAATAATAATGTGTGTGATCGCCAACGTTTAAAATGGACGATAGAAAGTGTACCATAACAACGGTGAACGTTACTTTATTACAAGCCTACAATACATTTGCTCTTTAAAAACCCGTGCAAAGTATAAAAAAGTTACAAATTCATGTGAACAGCAGAGATAGTCGTCACATCGGCAGCGCAGGATAAGGGGTATAAAAGTTTTATTATGATAGCGCTGCGACACTCAAATGTTATGGCTCTTTATGAGATAATAGATTGTGGTACACATGACCAGGCTGACAAGGTTTTTTACTACAGATTTTTTCCCAATTTGCAGTCAAGGTTTAATGCCGCATTTTGTGGAGATTCGATGCCTTTTACGGATTGTGTTCTATTTAATATTATTTTATATGTAAAACACGAAGGTAAGGCCAAAAAAGAGCTGGCGCGATGACCTAGACGCGATTGCACTGGACAGAGACAAATGAAGAGAAACGGGGCGGCCTTTGTCCAGCAGTGGGACGTTCCGTCATAACATGATTAATTTATAACCAAAAAAGGAAAAACCGGAAGCCTTATGTGAAGACCCTTTTTCTCCGAAACGGCTTAAGGCATCAAATTGAAATTTATACCAAACAACCCTTGATTATTTATTTGTCTAGATGGAGTGATGGGCTGCAATTCCAACTGAAACAATAGGCTAGATTTTAAGTGCTTGTGTGCGAATTACGCACATGACTGTAAGTACTGAGTTATACCAGCTCTTTGATATTTCTCCTAAGAGTATGGGAATAAAGATTTGCATCTGCATCAAAATCAAAACATCTTTAACATTTTATTTTGTTGTTTTGATTCACTTTTTAGGATGATGTGCATATCGGTTACTAGGAAAAATATATCTGTAATGAAAAATTTATGAAATAAATATTATTGAAGGTTATTTGACGAGCTCTGTGGCGCAGCGGGCGAAGGTCCGCCTGCGACGCAAGGGGTTGCGGGTTCGATTCCCGCCTCGGGACAAATGTCTGTACGATCTGCAGATATTTGTTCAGGGTGTTCTGGGTGTTTTTCTATTATATAATAAAAATATGTAGTATAATGTATTAAGTATAACAGTCATCTAGTACCCATAACACAAGCTCTGCTTAGCTTGGGGCTAGATGATGCTGTGTGATTTGTCCAGCAATATTTATTTATTTATTTTTAATATTCATATTATACACAACATACAAGTTATGGACACACATTCAGCCGAAACTCCTAGTTGCCTCTAAGAACTTCGTTCGCTTCGCTCACTTGTTTGATAAACCATACGAAATACATAAATAATGATTCCACAAAAATAACGAACCACGGTCGCCAGACTACAAAATTGTAAATCCTATTATATTACAGCCGGATTCGATGTAGAATAATCGTAAACAAACTGTTAATAGGTACTTCAACCTTAACATAGTTTTCTTTCCGATGGTTTTAATTTATATTTCTCTATTATTGGGGATTTGTGACCTCTCAATATAAACTGTAAACTTACTTACTAACCAGCTCTGCCGTAGGATGTCCACTACTGGACAAAAGCCTTCCTCATGGATCTCCAAATACTGATCTTGGGGGGTGGTTGCCTTAGTCACCACTCTTGGCAGGCGAGCAGTTGTTAGTTGACGAGCGCAGTTTGGTTTACATGTTGATACACGGAAAGACGCTGCTACCCATCTTCCGGAGGAATCCCTTGGCTGATTCTTACCGCATTCACGGGCAAGAGAGGTGGGGCTACATTTTACGGCCAGCACCCTACCCTTGGCTAAAAATTGAACCAATACATTTTAAGGTGTGACAGTTTGTTTAAAAAACATTCCACATCGAATTTGGCTCATATATAGTAAATGTGTAGTCATATATAGTAAGTGTTTTAACACCACTGCCAATCATTCTAAAATCTCGTTCAATGAAATAACATGAGTATTTTTTTAATCACTCTCGCCAATAATTTTACATACATTGCATGTTTCAATTAAATACACTGTTACGTACGCTAATTAGTAACAAATTGTTTCTGTCAGCTCCAGCGGACCTCAGAGACTAATCTTGTTAAAACTTCCTCAAAGTTCTGAAGTGTTACTGTAATCACTGAAAATATTATTAAGGGACATCTGCCAATAAAATTCTCATGGCGTAAAAGATAACATTATCATGTAACATTTTGCAGATATTTTTGTTGTAATTTACGAAAACCACTACGAACTACTAAAATTCTACTGCCAACCCGTGGCGAGTATGGCAGCAAGCCCCTCATGATCATATCAGATCCAAATCTATTGACTCTGAGGCTGCCTGTGATGAGCTGCAGCAAGACATTGCCTCGGTGGAGACATGGAGTCGGAAAAACCGGCTAGCGTTCAATGTGGCGAAATGCAAGGTAATGACATTCACTAGGATCCAAGCGCCGAAAATCCAATCCTACTCTCTGGGCGTCTCTGAGATGGAAAGAGTAGATAGCATTCGTGACTTGGGGCTTATTGAAGATACATGCCTTGACTTTCGGAACCACATTGTCACCATTTGTAAGCAAGCAAATAGAACTCTAGGCTTCATCATGAGGACTGCTTCGCAATTTAAGGACATCGGCGTAGCCATCATGCTGTATAATGCATTTGTCCGTAGCAAACTTGAGTTTAGTGCGATAAGCTGGGATCCACGAGAGGCCAAATATGCACTACTTATCGAAAGACTTCAGCGTAAATTTGCAAGGTACATTTATAAGCGCATGTACGGTTATTATCCGTATCTTTTCCCATCCCTCTTTGTGTATGGTATGGTTGGATTGAACACACTAGAGCTGAGGCGCAAACTACAATTGGCTATGCACTATTGCCTAATTTTGCGCAATAAAGTGAACAATCCAACCTTACTTAGTGATATGGGTATATATGTGCCGGATAACTACATTAGAAGTGGTCGAAGACACCATAGGGTGTTTAATTATTTTCCAGGGCGTACACAGCATGCCAACCACGCACCAACACAGAGGGCCCTCGCATTATTTAATAAGTTTTTGTCTGAGTTCCAGCATGTCGACATATTCGTTGATAGTTTTAATTCTATTTATTTAAATTTGTTATTGTTTTTAAGTTCTGTGTAATTTGTGTAGATAGTGGGTAAGCGTTTTGATTTTATTTTATTTACTTTAAGCTTTATTTAAATTTGTTTTTGATTCTAAGTTATGTGTAATGTGTGTAGATAGTAAGCGTTTTGGTGTCATTACTGTAAGCTACTATTTTTCTTAATAAATAAATGTCTAAATGTCTAAAATGTCTAAAGAGACGTGGACATCAGTCCTACGACGGAGATAATGATGATGATAGATAGATACAAGATGATCCAAAAGTGTTTACGAGTATTACACAAGACGGGTAGCAATATTGAGATGAAATACACCAGTATAATACAAACATCAAGACTTATTCATTCGCTGAAGTTCAACGTTCAGGCAGACGTACTGCCGTGTCATCACACATCTCCATAAATTCCATTGAATATGAAACATCTGGAGCTTATATCCGAATATTCCGCTCGGTTGATACACATCCAGGGTCTATACGGCTTGTAGCTAGGTATTAGATGTCAGGGTCTATTCCTCTAATTGCTATTATTCTTTATTTTTACAAAAAAATCGCGCCTTCAATGATAAAATTGAAAATGTTGCTGAAAATATCCAAACGCTGTATGTATTCTCATTACACCTAAGTATTTCCTTCGATTTATCATGATCATCAGAACTAGGTTTAAAAGGAAGCAAACATAAATACTAAATAAAACAGAAAGCCTAACTTTAAATTTAGGTCTTATAACTATGCCTTTAAAGACTTGTAGTAATTAGAAGACACTGTTAAAATTATTAATTTCAGTGACCCTGGCTGATGATGATGATGCGCAGGTAAGTATGATGATTAGTGGATAGTTCATAGCTTAACCATCTTTCTATGTGGTCACCCGTGATTTTTTTAATATTGGAGTGTTGGTCTTCACCAATACATGCTTTCTGAATGCAAATGCTTGACCTTTTCTAGTTTAGAAGTTTATTATAGATTATATAACAGATTTATTTAAATAATAAATAATGCCGGACAATAATACAGCATCATCTAGCCCCAAGCTAAGCAGAGCTTGTGTTATGGGTACTAGATGACTGATATACTTAATACATTTTACTACGTAGATACATATTTTTATTATAATATAAAAAAACTTCCAGAACACCCTGAACAAATATCTGCATATCGTACAGACATTTGTCCCGAGGCGGGAATCGAACCCGCAACCTCTTGCTTCGCAAGTTGACCTTCGCCCGCTACGCCACATAGGTCGACAAAAACTACGATCAGCCGAAGATAGTTATACAATTTTAACTATCTTCGGCCTAAAAGAAGCTAATTGAAGTATGTATGTAGGTTGTGATTACAAAAATCAAGTACGGGACGCTTAAGTCCAGGGAACTTTAGAACAGTGGCTACAAGCCGCTTGTACCTTCTATACACGCCGCGTAGACTTCGTGAATAGACTATGTCATGTTCTGTCGTGAATGCCAAGTATTGCCGTGATCAAGCCTGTATTGTTTGATATTGATTCAGCACTAGGTATCGGCTAGTATAGCCGACCTGCTCGTAACTAGAATATGTCGAGAAAACCGGAGACGGTACAATATGCAATACTCTATTATAATTGTAGCTGCCATAAGATGGTGGATGATGTATTATTTGTCAAGCCCTAATACTAATAAGGGTAAATAATACATATTCAAATGTTTACTAGAAGCTAACAATTAATGTTGCTCCTCCTCACTTGCCCGTGGATACAGTAAGGATCTGCCAAGAGATATCTCCGGAACATCCTGAGTAGGTACTTAGTGATCAATGAGGGAGGCCTTTGTCTAGCAGTGGACGTCCTACGGCTAAAATAGAACTAAGCTGCAGACTTAATGACCTTTATCTAATACTCTAATAGCCAACACAATTAGAAGGATGGTATTGATGTTCGGCAACTAATCTAACAAGTTTATAAAATTAAAAGTTTTAAGTAACCCTCAACACTTTACAAAGTCTCGGAGGTTACGTATTTTTTTTATAATGTGTTCCCACAGTTTTGCAATGTACACATCATGCCCTTTCATTTGATACCACACTGGTAGGTACATATATTTGAAAACATTTGATTGTTCACCTTTACTTTCAACCGTCATATCTCGTAAATGGCTTGACAGATTTCTACTTAACTTTCAGTTTTGCATTCTACACATTATTTCCTTTCATTTGATATCAAACTCGTGTATATTTGGAAACATTCGAATATTCATCCCCTAGGGGGGTGAACCCCCCATATCTTGTCAACTTCTTAACCGATTTTGATAAAACATGTTTAAAAACCACCGCCGGAATAACTTTTAAATAAAAAAAACTGCATGCAAATCGTCCTCTCGTTTAAGAGCTACGGTTTCACAGACAGACACACAGATACACAGACACACACACAAAGCGGTCAAACTTATAACACCCCTCTTTTTTTCGGGGGTTTAAAATGTCTCGTACAGCATGCCATACCAGTTGCTGGTCACATATCAATCTATGATGATATGTGATTATACTTTCACAATATAAGACGTTAAAGGCCTTATATATTTTTTGTTTACTAGAATATGTCGAGAAGAACTTCTGTAATGCAAAGGTAACCTTAGTTACCTTAGTTTTGAAACAGATTACAGAACCTAAGTTTGGGGCTTCGATTTGAATACAGTATGGGCCCGTTTGTTTCCCGTGACAATACTGCCTGTAATTTTTTTCCTGTGATTTCCCTAGTGCCATGGGCAAAATAAGGCATTTTTCCGTGACGCTACTCTGAAGCTAGTTGTTGTGCCTATTCTTATTTAATTTTTGAAAAAATTACGAGATAAAGATTATAACGCCTTGGAATATAATTATCTGTAATGCTACATGTGATAAAATAATAAAGAATATTAGAATTAAATTTTTGAAAAGATACGACCTATGAATAGTGTTATTCTCATTAAAAAAACATGAAAATTTTAGGGTAAGTATACGAAACGCCCATACAAACCTGCCATCTAGACACGGGGTGGCGTGTCCAGCCAAGTTCGAGCATATAGGGAGCGGGCGAAAACGCAGCTGTGTGTACATTACCCGAACCATTTGGAGCCGCTTTTAGTCCCTTCATAACTCATCATTTCAGCCGTAGGACGTCCACTGCTGGACAAAGGCCTCCCTCATTGATCTCCAAGTACTGCGGTTGGAAGCCGTCTGCATCCACCGCCGACCAGCAGTTCTCACCAAGTCGTCTGCCCATCTTGTAGGTGGACGCCCTTCATAACTCAAAATCTATTAAATACAAACACGTGAAATTGTTCGTTTGTTATCAGCAATATTCTATAAAATTAGTTTCAGGATTATCAACAGATCTTGGCGTCATTTAGATCTCAATTCTTTTGTGGGCGAAGTCAACAACCACGATATTCTCAGTATCTCCCATTTTCACATAGATAGTTTTTGATAGGTTTCGCCTTTACGATATAAGTTTATTTAAATTTATTTATTTATTTATTTGTGCCACCAACAGAAGATACACAGAGAAAAATTACAAAAGTAAAAACAATAAAAATCATGAGCTAGTGTTCTCCCAATTCATCATTTCAGCCATAAAACGTCCACTGATGACAACAGGTTTCCCTCATGGATCTCCATGAGGGGTAGTTGCCATACTCACCACGCTTGGCAGGCGGGTTGGTGAGCGCAGTATGGGATGTTGATACACAGATAGATGCTGCTGCCCATCTTCCGGAGGTGTCCCTTAGCAGGCTGCACTGCATCCACGGGTAGGAGAGGAGGGGTAACATTCTACTGCCGGCACCCCACGGCATTTCTAGTTCTCCCAATTACAGGCAGCTACATCTAGGTAAATAAGGAATATAAAGGTTAATGAGGTTGATGTTCAAGGAATATTCAATTTAAAACATTTTCTGATATTGTGATAATTTCCTAGGAATAACAATTACATAGTAAAAAAACATTGAAATAAAGAATTGTTAGAGTTTAAACCTAATGTAAAATATTTACGTATAAAATATATATTAGGATCATCATCATCATTTCAGCCGTCAAACGTCCGCTACTGAACATAGGCCTCCCTCGTGTATTAGGATAAAAAATGTTAAATAAAAAGAAGGGATGGAAATTATACTTAGATTCTAAAAATATTGTTTTTTTTTTAAGTTTCAATTGTCACAAAATGAGTAGCGCTATTAATAATAGCAATCATTTTAATAAACAAAAAACACACCGTATTACCCTAACCCCTGTAAACCTAGGCTTTTAATCGGAATAGTAGTTGCCAGAAGAATCTAGAAGTTAGTAAGTAGGTGGAACTAATATTTGCAGTCATAAGAACTAATTACCTACAGCCACGCCGTATTCCAGAGACGGCGTTATTAGTCTAGGTAAGAGCTTTTCTCTGATGAACCCGTATAAACTTGCGACGCATTGTGCAACGAATGAAGAAACTTTTTAATTTAACTTTTGATGCAATACTCCTCGGTATGCAGTGAACCTCCGTGGTTCACCGTGTGTATCTTGAATATTTATTTTTGAAACTAAATCTTATGCTCAAACATTGCTTTTACAAGGTTTCATCATCGTCATCATCTCAGTCGTAGAACGTCTGCTGCTGAGGCCTCCCTCGAGGGTGATGTTGCCATGATCACACGCTTGGCGGGTGGCTTGGCGAGTGGAGTACGCGATGTTAATACGAGAAAATACACACGTGCCCTCCTTCTGGAGGTATCCCTTGGATGATTCTTACTGCATCCATAGGCAAGAAAGGAGGGGCAACATTCTACTGCCGGCACTTCACAGCAAGGTACATGAAAATATATTTAATATGGTTTTTATGAATGAAAATAGTTTTATGACAACACTAAGCCAAATATATGTATATAAAGAAAAAAAAGTGCTCGCTGTAACACCGAGTGGGCGAAAAGGTCCCGTCTCAGCGTTATGCTACATAGGTATTTATAGATCAGTCTTTCCGCTGAATACAACTGAATTAGCATAAAGGAGGATATTTGGTGATAGGTAATCCTAATCCACCTCAATATTTGAGGCTCAGCAGCATCTGTACAGCATGAATTTGCTTTTTCAATTTATGTCATTTTTAGGGTTCCGGACCAAAATGGTAAAAAGGAACCCTTATAGAATCACTCTGTCTGTCTGTCTGTCTGTCTGTCTGTCTGTCACACATGGATATCTCGAGAACTACTGATGCTATCGACTTGAAATTTAAAATGGTAAAAGACAACACTTTTTTACTAATATAGCATATTTAAAAATGTAAAAAAATATTCTTATTTTGATTGCAGGGGGGCGGATAGGGGATCTCAAAAATTTTAAGTGAAGTTACTAGGCCGTGTGGGGTATCATATGAAAGGTATTCATTTGCACATTAATAAACAGTTTTTAATTTTTGTTTAAAACGTATCGTTTTTGAGTTATTTACAAAAATGTTGAAAAAACGACCGTTCCCCCCCCCTTATCTCCGAAGTTTGCAGAGATAACCCCGTGATACTTTTAAAGCTAATAGAAGTGTATGTAAACTTTATAGGAAAATTATAGCGAACTCTCTAATTAGCATAGTTTTTTAGACAAGGGGGGTGGAAGGGGGGTTTTCAAAATTTTTGTAAAGTAAATAATTAATGTGGGGTATCATATAAAAGGTATTCATTTGCACATTAATAAACAGTTTTTAGATTTTCTATAAGACGTATTGTTTTTGAGTTATTTACAAAAATGTTGAAAAATTGACCGTTCCCCCCCCCTTATCTCCGAAGTTTGCGAAGATAAACCTCTGAAACTATTATTGCTATTAGAAATATATGTAAAGATTAGAGGAAATTTATTACAATCTCTCTACATAGCATACTTTTTTAGAAATCATCGAAAGTGTAAAAAATCTACATAAGTTCCGCTATCAGACAAGAGATGGCGCTGTCAAGGTTCTCCTACAAATATAAAACCGCCTTTGTCATATATTATATGTTGCTCCTCTCCTGCCCGTGGATGCAGTAAGAATCTGCTAAGGGATATCTCCGGAAGATGGGCAGCAGCGTCTTTCCGTGCAAGAACATCCCGAACTGCGCTCACCAACCCGCCTGCCAAGCGTGGTGAGTATGGCAACAACCCCTTATGCATTTGGATCTCTAAGTCAATGAGGGAGGCCTATGTCCAGCAGTGGATATCTTACGGCTGTAATGATGATGATGATATTGTATGATGGCACGGAACCCTCGGTGCGCGAGTCCAACTCGCTCTTGCCCGGTTTTATTTTATCAAGTGCCGATGCACCTGTTTTGTAATTTTTTTGGACATACGTCAATATATGTCATTTTATCTAGTCCACATATAAGAGAATTACGCTACATAGCATTAAGTTCGCCTATGTACACTACGTTTAAGTTTGTGCACTATAGAATCTAATTATATCAGATATTTGTTCAGGGTGTTCTGGGTGTTTTTCTATATATAATAAAAATATCTATCTATGTAGTATAATGTATTAAGTATATCAGTCATCTAGTACCCATAACACAAGCTCTGCTTAGCTTGGGGCTAGATGATGCTGTGTGATTTGTCCAGCATTATTATTATTATATCAAATTTATAAGAAGATGTCAAAATAACTAGAATATGTAACTCATAATATCGTCGGAATAATACTCTTAAATAAAAACCGCCATATCTAGAGAACTTATCATCCTAGACTTTCCTACTTTGGCTTAGATGAAACAACTTGATGAAATCTACCTTTTCGATGACAGCTGTCAATCTTTAAATGTCCATATCTCGATTGTGGGTTAAAATTATAGACCTTGATAGGATCTAATTATTCGATGACACTTTTCAAATAACGACAGAATGCCCAAGAAGCCCCTATGCCCAGAAGAGATAGAAGAAGGATAATAATCTCGTAGTGGACGGCCGCTTGAATTAAAGTGAATATACTGTATTGTGGTTCTCCACCCCATCTAAGCACTTAAACCGGACAAAGCAAGTGCTATTAAATATTTACTCCAAATCTGACGCTATTCAGCAAGCTTTCAACGAAATTATTATGAGCATGAAAGATGTTAAAATGAATTAAAAGCTTCAATTCATGAACTTTATGTTAATATTCTATGGAACAGGTCATTATTAAAAGGTGCGAAATGAACGACTATACAGCTTCCGACGCTATTCAGACCTTTTTCCCGGAATCTATTTTACTTTATAGGCTACGTACGAGTCTAAAATGTTGGTGTAATTAAAGGTTTTTTTATGCTCACTAAGACGGAAATGAAAATACACGCTTTTGATAATTTAATTCCGTGGAGAAATCCTTTTAGTTTAGTTTTGTCTATGTGTCTGTTCGTCTGTCTGCAGCTTTACGAAGAGACTAGAAAGGTGTAACTTTGCATGGATGTATAAAAAAATTACGCCCAGATAACGTACAAAAAGCGAAGAAGCGAAGAGCGGAGCGAATATTTTGTACTTTATTAATTAATTACGTAGAAATCTCACAATAATATACCCGAGTCAGAAAACTATTATATCTGTACTAAAAACGCAAAAACAATCATGTGTAAATTTTTTATGATACTATGACAAAATTATTAAAATATGGGATTATCGGGTATTTATCGCGTAATTACCTTTATTTTATTCCCGACGTTTCGACCGGATTGCTGGTCCTGGTCGCGATATGTTCCTTAACACGTTACATATCGCAGCGGTCAAAAATCGACAAGTGAACAAGTCAGCTATAGCGGAGCATGTAGTGGACTCAGGACCCAATCACTGGATCGAACTCCACAATCCCAAGATTATTTCCAACGAGAGGCACTACTACAAATGGTTCGGGAAGCGATTGAAGTTAAGAAATATCGTAATTTTAATCGTGAAGACGGCTTCAGACTCTCTGCCTCATGGAATCCAGTGATAGCCAAGTGTACTCGGCGTGTGAATAAAGCAAAGTGTGCTGATACAGTGAGTGTAGTGTGCTGTCCCAGTGTGAACCGGCCTTAAATCTCAAATTTCTAATTATGAAGACCAAGTGAGGGTAGTCTGAAAAGATGCCTTCGCTTTTCTGCGGTTAACTTCAGCACGCCAGTCTCCCCGCGACCACGACCAGGTGCAATCCGGTCGAAACGTCGGGAATAAAATAAAGGTAATTACGCGATAAATACCCGATAATCCCATATTTTAATAATGTGTTGTGATCGAGAAAGTTTAAAAAAGACTATGACAAAATTGTTTATCAAATGTCCATAGTATTATTCAGTATTATTTGACATTTGTTCATCTTTGTGCATCAGAAGCGATACGAGTCTCGTGAAAATTAGTGTAACTACGTAACTATACATAAATTACCATAGATTGTCTTAACCAAACTTTCATGAAATGCAAAATCCTCGGCTCTCCTTTCTTACTATGTATTTGTAAGTGGCTTTCTGTTGTTTGTTGTGTTTGATGAAGTTGAGACGACTATAGTCGCAATCACAACCAATTTATTTCTGATGGTCTAAGGTTTGCCTACTCGTGTGTTGAGACAATTTCAATAATTTAGAGAATATGACGTATTAATTTAAAATTAGAAACTTCAAAAATAGTTCCCTTGAACCTTATAAATGGCGTTATTCTTCTTTACTTGTAGGAAACACAATATGACAATGATAGCAATCATCATTTCAGCCATATAATGTCCACTACTGAACACAAGCCTCCTCTCCCCATGGATCTCCATGAGGAGTAGTTGCCATACTCACCACGCTTGGCAGGCGGGTGGGCGAGCGCAGTACAGGATGTTTATTTACGCGGATTGACATGGAAACACGCTGCTGCCCATCTTCCGGAAGTATCCCTTAGCAGACTCTTACTGCATCCACGGGCATGAGAGGAGGGGTAACATTCTACTGCCGGCACCCCACGGCATAGCTGATGATAGCAATAGATGATAGCAATAATTGTGATTAATCACAAACTTGCTTTCACCGCTTGCCAGTTCCATCTGTTAGCTTAATAGAGAACACCTTATTATTCTTTACTAAAAACGTCAATTAATTCACATAAGAAATATGCAAATATCATAATTATATCAATTTAGAATGTTATGTTGTTAAAATTGTGAAGCACTGTAGTATATATTATGTTTTCTGTAAAATTATTTAATTTTTCGACGATGGACGATGAGATCCATGAGATCAATAATAATTGTAATAGTGCAGTATCAGGATCAATAAAATTGTAGTGTAATAGATTTGAGTCCCTCAAGGCATAGTCGTCCCTCACTCGCAAGTGAGGTGAACTTGCGAGTGAGGTTTATTCTTCGCTTCTTGCCCTCACTTGGAAAAAAGTTTTCCGAAGCGAACAAATTCAATTATGTGCTTCATTCAATTATTTTGTTACCTAACTATTCTATGTAGCTCTTTGCTCTATTGAATAAACACTTATTGACTTTGACTTTGGTTTTTTGTTTTACTTTATAATGTTTGCTTGTTAAAACAAGATAATTATCATGGATCCCTTCCTTCATCAGAACTGGGTGTAAACACTCAGTCAAGTCAGTTCTGATGAAGGAAATAATCAAATTTATTTGGCGTTATTTTTAGCAAGAAGTCAAGGATGTTTTTATTAAAATCGGTTCATAAATAAACTAAACAGTCATTTGATGTCGATTGTACAACTCGTAAAATCGTAGTAGGTCCTTGATACAGGAGATCCGAGTTTTATTCAGAATATTACGTTTGAGTTATATGATTCCAAACGGTAAATTTCCGAGCACTACACTTGAATAAAATTACATTGATAGGTATTGCATATATAAATAAGATTTTTCCGAATTCAAATACAAAACTTTTGAATCACGAGTATTTCGTTTTACGAATTTTTCGCGTTATTAACTTTATTTATTATTTTGAAATATCTATCTATGTAGTATAATGTATTAAGTATATCAGTCATCTAGTACCCATAACACAAGCTCTGCTTAGCTTGGGGCTAGATGATGCTGTGTGATTCGTCCAGCATTATTTATTATTTCTATTTATTTATTTGTTATTTATAATTGTCTTGATAATTTCGGTAAATATGTAATTATGTTGTAAAGGTTTGAATAAATAAATGATTTGATATTGGTTTAATAAATTCTCGTGACGATCAAAATTACTTTTTTTTGTCTCGTCTCTCTACCTTGGGGTGCCAGCGGTAGAATGTTGCCTCTCCTCTCTTGACCGTGGATGCAGTAGTTCCGTGTATCAACATCCTTACTGAGCTCGCCAACCCGCCTGCCAAGCGTGGCGAGTATGGTAACAACCAATACTTACTAGATACTACCTTTAGTGCCTATTTTTGTTGAGTTGCGCTCAATTGTGTGCATGCTGTGGCCGCCTTTAATTGGGGGAGCACAAGGCCCTTAGTCCCTAAGTTTTAAATTGTGTTGAATCTGTGTATCTCTTGTTGGTGGTCCTAATAAATAAATAAATAAATAAACCACCTCATGATTAGTGTGGCGGGGAGCCTTTGTGTCCGGCAGCGGGCGTCCTACGGCTGAGATGATGATGATGATAAATTCTCTTTAAGATTTTATCATCATCATCTCATGATTCGTCCTCAGGTTAAGACCGCAGGTCGGCGGTGGAAGTAGGGCGCTTCGAACGCCAGTACTGTGAGATCCATAATGGCGTATGTCCAACGGTGGACATCCTACGCCTGAGATGATGATGATGATGATTCATCTACATCTCTTTCACCTCTGCTGGGTGGTTTTCCTGTAGGAAGGAAAATTAAATCTAGTCGCATCGGATCATATAAAAGTCTCCAGTGTCAGATGAACTCTGAATTCAATTGATGCTCCATCATTTTATGAATTTAATTAAATAGCATTTAGATTGGCTTGTGTGATGTATAAATTAATATTCGAACGAAGTTCTTAGTGGCAACTAGGCGTTTCAGCTGAATTATGTACGGCCGCAATTTTTGTCCGAGGATAATTCTTGATCGGAAATTTAAACCATAAGAAGATTACATCAATACAAACCGATTGACGGGGGGGGTGGGAGTTTTATAGTTCTGAAATATATATAATTTTAGAACATATTGATAGATTCACTTTCCTCCGTCGACCGAGTCTTTCCTCCGTCGACCGAGCCATGTTCTCGGCCTGCCCGTTGACGAGATCACCGCCGCTAACCCGGAGGTGACGTCAACCAGTCCCACATTAGCTGCTAGACACATTTTCAAAAACCGGTCCCGCCGGCGGGGCCGAAGAATACATTCTTCCGTCTTAAG
Source organism: Pasiphila rectangulata (assembly GCA_963082625.1). Lineage (NCBI taxonomy): Eukaryota > Metazoa > Arthropoda > Insecta > Lepidoptera > Geometridae > Pasiphila > Pasiphila rectangulata. The sequence continues at coordinate 15,660,734 of OY720244.1, forward strand.
GTGCAGTTTTGCACCTAGACGCTAACCTTCAGTAGATTCAAAAATCTGGCAACAGCCCAAGCCGTGGTTCGAACCTAAGTGGTGCCCTTGAGCTTGTTGCCCCAACCTAACTTTTGCGGCTGGGCGCCTTCTGCGCTCGCCATAGTCCGGTAACGTTGTCATGGCCATCTGCGGTCAACAACATTTTTGTCATTTCGAAAAAAAAAAAAAAAAAAAAATGATAGATTATGTTGTCTGCGGATGATACTTGGATGGATTAATCAATTTCCATAAAATTATGGAATACGTTCAAGTTTCTATGTACATCTCGCTCGTTCTAAGTTCGGACCGAACCACTAGTCATTTAATAATAAAAAATATTATATATCATTTAATAATATAAAATAATCCGAACACCGAACTTTCAACACTTAAGCGCGTAAGAGCTTTTTATCAATGCGTTGAAATATGTATATCTATGTATAAATAAATAAAATAAATAAAAAGAGGTAAACTAGTGGATTATTTTAATCCTACTGCAGATTTTGCTGTCCCAAATTATAAAGTACTTATATTACAATATAACTAAATTAATAATTATAAGTTTTATTTGTTTTCCTCTCAGAAAAGCTGTCGATAAAACTTAAATTAAAGCCTTTACATATTCTAATTATCAATGATTTATACAGCGTCAGCAACTAGTATTCATGCTGTATAGAAACGCTGCAGTGCCTGGGATATTTGTTAGATGGATAAGGTTTGCTCAGCACCTATACCAACATCCCCTCCCAGCTTAGGCTGCTATTACGCTATCAAGTCAAGAGGAAAGAACAGGTCAATACGTCTGTAGCTGACTTCACCACGGGTTTTCCTCACGTTTTCCTTTACCGTTAGAGCACGTGGTAAATGTTAACATACATTTAAAAAAAAAGAAAAACCCCAGGTTACCGGCCGGTATCGAACCATGAGCTTCGAATTGCAAGTCGAGGGTATATACCACTTAGCCAAGACGACTTTTGATAATACTTCTAAAATAATTGTGTACACACACACACAGTTCATTAGTGAGAGACTGGTGCCTGATGTAGATTCTTTTTGATCTGTATAACAGGTCACCAGGCCGCTCAGTAGATAAATAGATAGTACAGCTTAGCCAAACTCTTTTTTTCTTACAGGAAAACAAGGTAGCTAAAGTGGAACATCGTGCGAAACTAGCGTTTTATCATGTCTATGAACCGTGTGTACCTATTTCTGTACACAACGGTACTGATTATCTGAGATATTAGTATTAAAATATTATATATTATAGGTTAGTATAAGATGTTCTTACCAACATTGCAACAATCTTATCCAAATGATTACGTTATTCGTCATATGTATTAAATTATGTACCTCTACTTATTTGCCTCCTATACCATTTGAATTCAAAGAATATCTTAGAAGACATCACAGTTTTACCGCGCGCGCATTTTAATTATGTGGAATGATGTGCGCGAGTAATGAATAATGCTAAACTAAGCATTTATTTGTTAATTTAGGCTTTACAGAAATAAACACTTTTTATCTTTTATCTTTATCTTATACAATACCCACAGCCCCAACCAGCCACAAAGTAATTAGAGCTTCTGTCATGGGAACAAGATGATACTATACATTTATACTTCTACTTATATGTATTATAAACCTGAAGAGTTTATTTGGTTGAACGCGCTTTTAACTATGTTCTATATTCTAAAAATATTTTGGTTTTAGATAGCCTTATCATCGAGATAGGCTTTATATTACTATAACAACATGCTACCAAAAGTAGCAAAGCATCATTGAAAAAAACCGGGCAAGAGCGAGTCGGACTCGCGCACCGAGGGTTCCGTGCCATCATACAATATCATCATCATCATTACAGCCGTAAGATATCCACTGCTGGACATAGGCCTCCCTCATTGACTTAGAGATCCAAGTGCATGAGGGGTTGTTGCCATACTCACCACGCTTGGCAGGCGGGTTGGTGAGCGCAGTTCGGGATGTTCTTGCACGGAAAGACGCTGCTGCCCATCTTCCGGAGATATCCCTTAGCAGATTCTTACTGCATCCACGGGCAGGAGAGGAGCATACAATATAATATATGACAAAGGCGGTTTTATATTTGTAGGAGAACCTTGACAGCGCCATCTCTTGTCTGATAGCGGAACTTATGTAGATTTTTTACACTTTCGATGATTTCTAAAAAAGTATGCTATGTAGAGAGATTGTAATAAATTTCCTCTAATCTTTACATATATTTCTAATAGCAATAATAGTTTCAGAGGTTTATCTTCGCAAACTTCGGAGATAAGGGGGGGGGAACGCTATTTTTTTCAACATTTTTGTAAATAACTCAAAAACTATACAATTTAAAGGAAAACTAAAAACTGTTTATTAATGTGCAAATGAATACCTTTCATATGATACCCCACATTACCTAGTAACTTTCCAAAAAATTTGAAAACGCCCCTTCCACCCCCATTGTCTAAAAAACTATGCAAATTAGAGTGTTCGCTATAATTTTCCTATAAAGTTCACATACACTTCTATGAGCTATAAAAGTATCACGGGTTTATCTCTGCAAACTTCGGAGATAAGGGGGGGGGAACGGTCAATTTTTCAACATTTTTGTAAATAACTCAAAAACAATACGGCTTATAGAAAAACTAAAAACCGTTTATTAATGTGCAAATGAATACCTTTCATATGATACCCCACATTAACTATTTACTTTACAAAAATTTTGAAAACCCCCCTTCCACCCCCCTTGTCCAAAAAACTATGATAATTAGAGAGTTCGCTATAATTTTCCTATAAAGTTTACATACACTTCTATTAGCTTCAAAAGTATCACGGGGTTATCTCTGCAAACTTCGGAGATAAGGGGGGGGGAACGGTCGTTTTTTCAACATTTTTGTAAATAACTCAAAAACGATACGTTTTAAAGAAAAATTAAAAACTGTTTATTAATGTGCAAATGAATACCTTTCATATGATACCCCACACGGCCTAGTAACTTCACTTAAAATTTTTGAGATCCCCTATCCGCCCCCCTGCAATCAAAATAAGAATATTTTTTAACATTTTTAAATATGCTATATTAGTAAAAAAGTGTTGTCTTTTACCATTTTAAATTTCAAGTCGATAGCATCAGTAGTTCTCGAGATATCCATGTGTGACAGACAGACAGACAGACAGACAGACAGACAGAGTGATTCTATAAGGGTTCCTTTTTACCATTTTGGTCCGGAACCCTAAAAATGTTGCATAAACAGAGTAAATTCCTTTTCCGAGCTTCCGTTGCGTGCACTGCAGTTTAAGTTACGCAACCATAATGCATGACGGAATTGGTTTCCTTAAAAAATCTAAAAGATAGGCTGCAAAATCATATGTATAAAATTAAAGGTTGAATCACTATAATGATGATGATGCTTCCTAGCCGATTTCGGCCATGGCAACTGAGCATTCAGATAAGAAGTATCATAGGAGGGTTTTGGTTTAATCACTATTACCTAATGTAAAAATAATGCATTTTTTACGAATGTGTTCTTACCAACATTGCAACAATCTTATCCACACGATTACGTTATTCGTCATATGTATTAAATTTTGTACATAATTGCCTCTTACACCATTTGAATTCAAAGAATATCTTAGAAGACATCACAGTTTTACTGCGCGCGCATTTTAATTATTGGGAATGATGTGCGCGAGTAATGAATGCATAAATTACTCAAAAAATATTACCCATACCAACAATATCTGCATGATCACATGATCAATGATCAGCTCCTTTAGAAACATAGTAAAATACCGAATCTTGAAAACATCAATAACATAATGCAAAAAGAAATACCACCGCTTTCTTTTTATCAATATGATGACAAGTATCGGTCCCAGAAGACAAGTATCTCATTCTAGGATTACCTACAACTTAGAAATTGAAACTGGATATAAAATTTCAGGATAGAATCGAGGCTCCGACACGTGTTACTGCCTGTCTGCCATTCGCGTGTGGATGCGTCCCTTCAGTGGGTTTTCCTTGTTCTCAGTGTCAGCAATACAGCCGTGAGCTCGCGGAACTAACAAGCATTGGACGCGAATTGAGGAAAATCAGCATCAACTTTGAGCCTGTCTGCAACCTGCCCAAATTTTTAGTACGTGGCGCAGTTGGTTTAATATCTTGCTGAGGATGTGGATTCAATTTTCGCCGAGGGACAAAATGTTTGCTTTACTATAGGATGATATCATACATAGGTACACATTTGCAAAGATATAATTAGTATTCCATCAATCATCTGGTACCCATAACATAAGCTCTTCAAATCACCAATCTAATCTCACTTACCAATAAAATCCCCATATTTACTTAATTACAATGAAAGATCGACCATTCTCAGCGATAGATTAACTCTAAGAACTGTTGTAAGAGAAAAATAAATGTTTTATTTCTAATTAAAAGCGTATGCTTAAGCAGACTAGAAAGGAACCCGGAAAGTGAAGTAAATGTAGAGATAGCAGCAACCAATACGCGAAGTAAAAAATAAAATCTATTAGCAAGAGGCAAGGATACTCAGACTTTATTATGCTGTAATTGCTGTAATGTTATTTTTTAATATCACAGGAGTCTAGCTTGTCGAGGCTTTAGAAAAGTAATAATGTTTCTTTATTTTCTGTTGTCTGTGTTTCTTTTTAGAAGTCCTCGAGTTATCTATCAATATTATTTATTAAAGAAAAAAGTACTGGTATCTTGCAAATAACACAACAGATTGTTACGTTATAAATTCAGGCTATGCCCAATTAGATATAAAAAATATAAAAATATTTATTTCAGAACAAATCATTTTATACAGAAAACACATTGGAAGCGATGGTTCCTGCAATAGTTTAATATTAAACTGTGACGCAGTTTCCAACACCCACCTCAAGACCAGGTGGATAACTTATGAGTCTTCATTATTTCAGTGTTATCTATGAAATTTCCCTAGGGCCATCATCATCATTTCAGCCATAAAACGTCCGCTGATGAACACAGGCCTCCCTCATGGATCTCCATGAGGGGTAGTTGCCATTCTCACCACGCTTGGCAGGCGGGTTGGTGAGCGCAGTATGGGATGTTGATATACGGATGGATAGACGCTGCTGCCCATCTTCCGGAGGTATCCCTTAGCAGGCTCTTACTGCATCCATGGGCATGAGAGGAGGGGTATCATTCTACTGCCGGCACCCCACGGCGGCCCTAGGGTGCCGGAAGTAAAATGTTGCTACTTCTCTCTTACCCGTAGAGGCAATGACAATCTGCCAAGGGATACTTCCGGAAGATGGGCAGCGTCTTTCCGTGTATCAACATCTTGTACTGCGCTCACCAACCCACCTGCCAAGCTCGCCCGCCGTTTGCCTATTTCTCAAAATAAATTATTTACCATATTTTCATGTCTCCTAGTTGGAATTGTCATGGGAGAGAACGGTTCAAATTGAAAACTGAACGAAGTTAGGTTCGATCGCGAATATTGCACATGTAGCAATTCCATCGCTTTATAACCGTGTGCGTATTCTACGGCTCCAGTATACAGTTGCTGCATAAGCAATTTTAACGCTTGAAAGCGCTTTATCAGGTGTGTAGACAGCTGGAGCAAGATAAAGGTAGGAGTAGATTGCTTAGCAAAATTCACGCTGCGTTACAATGACGGTTGGTGCTCATGTTTTCCTTAATAAGGTTGACATTGTTGTGAAACAAAGGGCGGGTGTTCTAGTGGACTGTCTGGGTCACTTGAGATATCGGCTAACAGAGCAGGTGCTCAAGATATGAGTTGTAGGCTGTACATTAGCTTTTAAAAGATTAACCAATGTTAAATAAATCGGCCAAGTGCGAGTCAGCCTCGCGCACGAAGGGTTCCGTACCATTATTTGACAAAAAAAGTTTGTTGTATGGGAGCCCCCCTCTAATATTTGTTTTTATTCTGTGAATATTTCAAGCGTCTACCTGTTGCTGCTATTAATATCGAGCAAAATAGGATAAAAAATCACGTTTGTCGTGTGGGAAAATAAATATATATTATATTCTGTTTTTATTACTTATCTGTTGTTATAGCGGCAACAAAAATAGATTATTCGTTAAAATTTATATTGTCTATTAGTATATTGTTCATGTGATACAGCCTTACAGCCAAACAGACAGACAGACGGACAGCGGTCTTAATAATAGGGTCCCGTTTTTACCCTATGGGTACGGAACCCTAAAAAGTAAGGCCTATGTTATATATCGTTAACTGAAATTCATTGTACGGAATGCGCAACACAGTTATTAAGGTTTGTTTGTGGAACAGAGATCATGCATTTTCTACAATTCTAGGCAACAAATACGTTTTATTTCCTTAAATAAGTACACCTGTCAGTTAAATTTTCATAATATATTTTCAGTAAAGTGGATTTTTGTAGATGTTCTACAACAAACGCTTACATTGTGACGGTTTCTGATTATTTAAGAAACGAGTAACATTATTATTATGTTCGTCTCTGTAATATCCTGTTTGTTAAATAATCTCTGTTACGCCAACATTGGCACATCTGGTTCGATATCCAATCAAGGAATGCCTTTCGGTCCATATTGGTAGATTTTTGCCGAAGTGCCGAAAATAAACACGATAAAAGAGATAGAATGAGCAAAAACCATTGCTGAAATTCCTTTGGGGAAATTCACGTTGAAGCTTTGATGGAAGTGTCTCGTTGTGGTTGTTTTGCATAACCAGGGCAGTGAAGGCCACTTTGCACTACCTACATATTGATATCGAGAATTCAAATTAGTACATCAAATAGGAATGCACCTTTGACCTCCTTCAGCGAATTGAGTTCTTAATTGGTTTGTAGATGAGTAAATAACGTAGGTATACTCCGAAAGTATTCGTAATTGCACTTCAGGTATCCTTTTGATAAGCTCGCTTTTGTGCTTAGGTATTTAACTATGAAAGTGAAATACCTGACAGCAATCGAACTTAAGCTTCCAAGAAAGCAAGATCGATTATTGAAGTAAAGTTCTGTGGAAAATATTGTCTTCTCTAACTATAAGCTTGATTGGATATTTACCGCTAGTGATGTATTTATTTTTTAAACTGCAAAAGAGTTTGACTATAAGCTTCTGAGAGGTCGTCAGCGTCACTGATCCGTTATTACCTTTGTTACAAACAAAACCTGTAATTTGAATTAAACAACAGCAAACATTAATGTTTATTCTGCTAGAAAAAAACAATGCCAAAAGCTGGAACGTTTTACAAAGGTGAAATAAAACCGGGCCAGAGCGAGTCGGACTCGCGCACCGAGGGTTCCGTGCCATCATACAATATAATATATGACAAAGGCGGTTTTATATTTGTAGGAGAACCTTGACAGCGCCATCTCTTGTCTGATAGCGGAACTTAAGTAGATTTTTTACACTTTCGATGATTTCTAAAAAAGTATGCTATGTACAGAGATTGTAATAAATTTCCTCTAATCTTTACATACACTTCTAATAGCAATGAAAGTTTCAGAGGTTTATCTCCGCAAACTTCGGAGATAGGGGGGGGAACACTATTTTTTTCAACATTTTTGTAAATAACTCAAAAACTATACAACTTAAAGGAAAACTAAAAACTGTTTATTAATGTGCAAATAAATATCTTTCATATGATACCCCACATCACCTAGTAACTTTCCAAAAATTTTGAAAACGCCCCTTCCACCCCCATTGTCTTAAAAACTATGCAAATTAGGGAGTTCGCTATAATTTTCCTAAAAAGTTTACATCCACTTCTATTAGCTATAAAAGTATTACGGGTTTATCTCTGCAAACTTCGGAGATAAGGGGGGGAACGGTCGTTTTTTCAACATTTTTGTAAATAACTCAAAAACGATACGGTTTAAAGGAAAACTAAAAACTATTGATGTGCAAATTAATACCTTTCATATGATACCCCACACGGTCTAGTAACTTCACTTAAATTTTTTAAGAATACCTATCCGCCCCCCTGCAATCAAAATAAGAATATTTTTTAACATTTTCATATATGCTATATTAGTAAAAAAGTGTTGTCTTTTACCATTTTAAATTTCAAGTCGATAGCATCAGTAGTTCTCGAGATATCCACTTGTGACAGACAGACAGACAGACAGAGTGATTCTATAAGGGTTCCTTTTTACCATTTTGGTCCGGAACCCTAAAAAGTATTGCAAAAATAAAAGTTTGTTTTTGCGATTAAGGTTTAGTTTAGTTCAGTTTAGCGTACATATATGGTTTATATATGAGCTGGGCAAGCGTATTTAGGCAGATATTTGTCCGTTTATGTTTACAGAAATCGATCGTGACAGATACGTGCCGTGGCAGACAAGATTATATTATTCCATACAGTGTGTATTAATCTTTTTATATCTATCGTAGCACAGACACAATGTATAAGAATAATATTTTTTTAATCTTCCTCGGCACGTGTGTGGCTCGCTCGATGTCTGTAGATATAAACGGAGAATTTATTTGTTGCCCCAATCACTACAATTTAAGTCAATAATGTTTTAAATAACGATTACGACTGTGTTCTATATATAGTGTCTACAACATTTTCACATAAGTCCTCTTCTAGATGAGTATATATCTAATCCAATTCCTATCTAATCACCTAGATACTCGTTTTTTTTTTCATTTTCGATTTATCACCCAATAATATATCTTAATGTTATGCCTATTCTATATGGAATATTATTTTTACATAGATACATAAAATACGATAGCTTTACACAAAATGATAATACAAAAACCTGAACCCAATACGAACGAACATCAAACTAAATTATTAGCGTACATAGCTTTTTTCCGAAAAAATTGGTTCTTTTCATTAGTTACTTGCTTCGAGACAAAGGTTGAAGGGCATGATACGACGTTTTGTAAAGGTTTTTCTACTTAATTTAGCCTTGAACTTGCTGTCCGGTTGTACTCGTATTAAAAGGGTTAACTTTGCAAGGCAGTCTGCTTGATTGGATTGCTGCGCGCATAATCAATTATTGAAGTTTAAATCAAGACATTTAATACCTAATTGTTTTTGGATGTTAAAAAGTTTATGGTTTATGGAATTACCAAGACTTTAAATATCCATATGGAAATTACAGGTACATGAGACCTTACAACTCTATGTCTCAGGGTGACGGGCGCAATGTAATGCAGCGTTGGTCGCGTGCTTCGCAAACTTGATCACCGCGGTATTGCAGTTGTCATTGCTTAACATCAGGTGGGTCTTCGGCTTGCCTCGTCATTTAGTCATATAATTAGTCGCCACATAACACAATATTCCTAAAACATGCTTATCCGTGGAATGTCAAGTTGAAATAACATGTGTAGAGTTGGAACGAGTTATTGTAGTAGCGTGTACACTCCGCACTCTGCCTCATATGAAATATTTCAAATATCATCAAAGGGTGGCTGTACATGTACGCAATACAGGTTCGCAACAAGCAGGTTATACAAAATTTAAATTAAATTAAATGCATTTATTGTTTCAGATAACATGATCCATAGATTAGAAATATAATGTCACACAACTAGTCATACAATTTTAGATTTAACCTAAACATTGGCACTTAGTTCTCATTTTAGGGTTCAGTAGTACAACAAGGAACCCTTATAGTTTCGTACTCCACCTGCCCGTCTGACTGTCTGTCTGCGACTTTACGACAATTTTAAGTAAAATATCTAAAAAAATCAAAACATAAAATATCAGTTCCTAAAAAATCACTGACACGAATATCGCCAATGCGTCATAAGGGTTAAGTAAACCTCCCGGCCGCTCCAGCCGTAGGGATTTGAAGGTGGGTGTCTTGTTCAAGGGAGATACTTCTCTATCACGCTGTCTGTACGTACATGTAAAGAAGTCACATCAACCACAAATTATTTTATTTCAGTTACACTAAAATTCACTTCGTATCATTTCAGTGGATCGCAATATTTATCTACCCTCGCATGTTGAAACATCGATTTGTTTCCGAATAGAACAAAGTGCCCGTAGAACATCATGATTTATTCTGAGGATAGCGTGTTCCGATACAGAGCATATTGCGAGCGGAGTGCACTCGCGAGCTTATCGAATTCTTATCGCTGTATCATTAGAGGGCGGCGGATATTGCACTTCGAGGCCTACCATGGTAAACACGCCTCGATCCACGATAAATCGAAATGGGTATCGAATGTGACATTTCCAAGGGTAGAAAGTAGACTTACATTACAGAAGCTGATATCACAGATAAAGGCTTCGCTGTATGTGTATCATTCTATGTTTTGAACATTTTTGTATTGGTAAATAGCTATTCACTACTATGCCGTGGGCTGCCGGCAGTAGAATGTTACCCCTCCTTTCATGCTCGTAAATGCAGTAAGAGCCTGCTAATCGATACCTCCGGAAGATGGGCAGCAGTGTCTTTCCGTTTATCAACATTCCGTACTGCGCTCGCCAAACCACCTGCCAAGCGTGGTGAGTATATCAACTACCCCTCATGGATATCCATGAGGGAGGCCTGTGTTCAGTAGTGGACGTTTTACGGCTGAAACGATGATTCACCACTGATTTAAATTATGCACTGAAAGCTCTATTTGGTTGAAAGGTTGTCATTTGTCAAGGGTAAAATGGCTTCTTCATGGTTGCGCCTGCGTGATTCTGTGTATTCTGAGACTAGGAATATGCAGTTGTCGCTATAAGTTTATCTATAGGATAGCGTGTTCCCACATTAAACATCTGGAGAGCGGAGTGCATTAGGGAGCTTATTTGCAATTCGAGGCCTGTCATGGTAAGCAATACTCGGTCCTCGATAAATCGGAAAAGGTATCCAATGTGAATACTTCCGTTACTATTAAGGGTAGAAACGTAGACTTACAGATTATGTAAGCCTTGTCACAAATATAATCACAAAAACATAATCTTTGTCTGGGTGTTATTTTTTGCTTTTTTTTATTTTACCAACAGTTAGGTACTAATAGATATTATGCATTAAAAATCTATTCGTTTGAAAGGGTAAAATGGCTTTACGATGTTGCGCCTACTGCGAATCTGTGCCATATTCTAAGCCTAGGAATTGTTTTTTGCGGTCGCTATAAGTATCTCATCTATAAGGGTGCCGGCAGTAGAATGATACCCCTCCTCTTATGCCCATGGATGCAGTAAGAGCCTGCTAAGGGATACCTCCGGAAGATGGGCAGCAGCGTCTATCCGTGTATCAATATCCCATACTGCGCTCACCAACCCGCCTGCCAAGCGTGGTGAGAATGGCAACTACCCCTCATGAAGATCCATGAGGGAGGCCTGTGTTCAGTAGTGGACGTTTCACGGCTAGAATGATAATGATGAACTTCGTTGTTGAGCAGAATGTTAAATATGACATCTTGGTCGGTCTACAGTTTTTATATCAAGAAACCTCCCTCTAGACTTCCTAGTCCATTTGCGATGCTAATGAGTTGTTTAATTAAAGTTGAAAAAGACTACTCGGTTGTTCTAGAATGGGGCCACTGTTACTCTATTGCCGAGAGTATTAAAGTAGGGATTTTTAGAAAACTGAAAACCACATTTTTACTCTCATTAATAGCCAATTAGGCCGTGGGGTGCCGGCAGTAGGATGTCACCCCTCCTTTCATGGCCGTGGATCCAGTAACAGCCTGCTAAGGGATACCTCCGGAAGATGGGCAGCAGCGTCTTTCCGTGTATCATCATCCAGTACTGCCAAGCGTGGTATGGCAACTACCCCTCATTGAGATCTGTGTTCAGTGGACGTTTTACGGCTGAAATGATGATGGTGATGATGAATAGCCAAACAAATCCAAATATCTAAGTATAGAAGTATTAAGGAAGTGAATATGACTGAAAGTCGATTATAAAATCCTTTAAACCTTTTTATGAAATGAATTGTTAAACGTGCCCAAACATTTCTTCGAGTAGCTGTGGAATTCAAATCAAATAACGAACTTTATCTCGTATTCCAATTCAGACCGTTTTACATCTTTATAAAACTTATCATATTTCCAGACCATGAGCAAAGAACTTAAATAAACGAACATTAAATTAAAATGAACACAAAGGAGTACCGGTATCTTTTAACGGCTTGTACAAAATGTTCAAGTATTTTCCAAGTCTAACTTTTCGTCTGGCAACTGTAAATCAATACGAAACGCAACGAAAGTGCCTCGATAAGGACACGAAACGTCTTGATGGCGGTACTTCACAATATGAGAAAAATACAGAATGATTACTTCCAATGCGGCAAAATTCACAGACTTTAAATTAAACCTTAGATTTTGTTTTATATAATATAATACACAGGCTAAGGTTTATATTCTAAAAAGGCCTTTGCATCTATTATAGATGATTTATACAGCGGTAGCAACTGGTAATCATGCTGTACTTGACGCTGTAGTGCCTGGGACATTTTTATATTCTATGGTCCATAGAATTAAACAAATATTATATAAATAATTTTGGACAATTCACACAGCATCATCAAGCCCCAAGCTAAGCAGAGCTTATATTATGGGTACTAGATGACTGATATACTTAATAAATTATACTACATACATACATATACAATTCATCATTTCATCATTTCCCTGCCCTTATCCCACTTTTATATGCGGTCGGCACAAAAGTTTTTCCTCATACATACATGTACAACTATTTATTATAAATATAAAAACATACTTCTGTCCATCTACAGATCATACAGATATTTGTCCCGTTGCGGGAATCTAACCCGCAACCTCTTGCGTCGCAGGCGAACCTTCTCTCGCTGCGCCACAGATGTCGTATATAAGATGTGTCTGAATAATTCAGACACATCTTATATACGATCTTTGTACTGTTCTTCAGTTGCCGGATATTAAATATTTTAGGTATTATTATTTAAATGTGTAGGCATTACGCGGTCATTTAAAAAGAGGAACACTAATATCCGTAAGTAATCTTAGTAATTATAGAAAAAAAATGGTAGAGTTGCAATAAACATTAAACTTGATCTACTGAGAGAGAAACAAATAAAAACTCACTATTTCGTATATCGAACATCAATAAATACTGGATCTGTTGACTGGATCTACTGAGAGTGATCACATTTGATCACACTTTCTGTAGTTTTAATCAAAAACATAATATTATTAAACCACGTCTAATTTTCCTATAAGCACGTCAGTAGTTTTCGGTAAGCTTTTCTTTTGCGAAGATACCTACGCAACACTTTAAGTACGAAATGTAAATGTTTACTTTACCTACTGTATTCCGAATGAACTGTGCCTACGCAGCCTGTAATTTACTACCCTTCGATAAGAATGCTTCGAAAAATAGGCGACAATAATCATTATAAATCGATTTAGTATCGAATGTGACAAATCGAGAGCGGCATTGTGTGCCAAGTGTCGTACGTGAGAATTTGCTGTTGATCTTTTCCTTTCCTCTGATTTAACGATAACATTGTACAAGAAAATGTGATTTCTGATTGTTTTATAAGAAATCAGCGATTATATTCGGAACATCGGCTAGAATTCATATCATGTTTGGAGTGTGGACGTTTTCGTTGCTGAGGCTGTATAAATTATCTTTAATAGATATAGATATAAAGACCATTCTCTTCCAGCTGTAGGACGTCCACTGCTGGACAAAAGCCTCCCTCATTGAGCACTAAGGACCATGAGGGGTTGTTGCCATACTCACCATGCTTGGCAGGCGGGTTGGCGAGCAGTGTACGGGATTTTGATACACGGAAAGACGCTGCTGCCCATCTTCCGTAGGTATCCCTTGGCATATTCTCACTGCATCCACGAGAATGAGAGGAGGGGCAATCTTCTACTGCCGTTTCCCTACGGATTAATATATTATAGACCCTACTATCTCGTTAAACAGCAAATTATTAAGTTTTTAAAATTGAACCACGCACCTAAGTTATGCGTTCTCTTAGCCGAACATTAATGAAGTAGAATGTTAAAAATACGAGCACTCCGCCAAAATTCCGTTGATCATAACTTTGTTTAAAAGCAGATCCCAAAGTTTCAAGAAATTTTGCCTTCAATGGATATTTATGAGGCATCGAGAAACTCATCAGCTATTTTCGGGTGGGAAATTGAACGGCTCATTTTCAATAACAAATGCAACGTCTTGAAAAGTTGGAGGAGAGCGATCGCTGTGATTCTGAAGAATAATAGAAAATTCTCTGGAACAGAATACCGACAATCAATCTGGAATTGAAACGGTGCCGGGTTTCGTTATAAAAGTGAATGCAGACTTTTCAACAGATGACATTATCTCCTCTAGACTGAAATAAATAAAACAAAAAAGCGTGCCCGTCTCGAGACGCACGACAGAAATGATAACTAAAACTAATCTAAGTTGAACTATTTAATATCGAAATTTACAGAAGGCTTCTGTCCGAAATACGGCTAGCGCTGCGGGTTAGAGTGAGAGAGGAGGAGCCTGCCTACCGCTGCCGTATGCGTGAGAGGAAGGGAAGTAAGACAGATTGGCGCCGTAACGCGTTACGTAACAAAGCGATTTCATATCGCGGTTCCATAAGAAGTTATCACTACAAAAAAATACTACAAACTACAAATAGGGGTTAATCCGTTCTGCTCGGAAAGTGATCTCAAGAAACTTTTTTCCATTTCGATTGCGCGATCAGATTCAACTGCAGCAATTAAAACTCCTGTCTTACTCATCTTCAGGCGTAAAACGTCCACTACTGAACACAGGCCTCTCTCATGGATCTCCGTTGGGGTAGTTGCCATACTCACCAAGCTTGGCAGGTGGGTTGGTGAGCGCATTTCATAAATCTTATACACGGAAAGACGCTGCTGCCCATCTTCCGCAGGTGTCCTTAGCAGGCTCTTACTGCATCCACGAGCATGAGAGGAGGGGTAACATTCTACTGCCGGCACCCCACGGCCAACGGCTGTCTTACTCAATTATCTAGAAATCAAACGATACTACGTTTTCTGAGATGAACAAACGCAACAATCATAATGGTTTATTTTTTACAAATACTCTTTCAGCATAAACACTGTCGGTCATAAAGCGAACCGTCCACCACGAGATGTGATGACGCATTATTGACTCGCAAGCTGCATTGCCGTGGGGTGTCGGGAGTAGATGCCCATAATCTCTTTCCCGTAGACGCAGTAAGAATTTGCCAAGTGATACCTTCGGAAGATGGGCAGCAGCGTCTTTCCGTGTAATAATTAATAGTAACATCCCGTACTGCGCACGCCAACCCTCCTGCCAAGCGTGTGAGTACGGCAACAACCCCTTCATGATCAGTACTTAGGTGGCAGTACTCCCCCGGATGAACTCTTCGCAAAAAGATGTACCACTACCAAAATGCCAACATTTTAACACATACTATAAGTGTAAAGACTACAATCAATCAATGTGTGTTACCGGTGATGACATATGGAACCGAGACGTTGTCATTCACCATTGGCCTCATGAATAAGCTCAGAGCCGCTCAACGAGCTATGGAGAGGGCTATGCTCGGGGTTTCTTTACGCGATCGAATCAGAAATGAGGAGATACGTAGAAGAATTCGTGTCACCGAAATAGCCAAACGGATTAGCACGTTGAAGTGGCAATGGGCAGGCCATGTAGCTCGCAGAACAGATGGCCGATGGGGCCGAAAAGTTCTCGAGTGGAGGCCACGGACCGGCAAGCGCAGCGTAGGACGTCCACCAACAAGATGGGCTGATGACCTGGTGAAGACCGCAGGTCGACGGTCAACCGCAATAACTGGAAATCGATGTGGGATCCTACGGCTGAAATGATGATAAGTGTAAAACCATTTAACCCAGGTTCAATTTAAGTAAAACATTTAAATCTTCTCCAACTTCACCTTAAACCTGCAAGTTTTCAAGTTAAGCAAGCGAGTAGTCTTAATTAGCCATCATTTACCTAAGCGGGGTTTAATGATAGAGCACGAGACGTTTACAAGTTATCCAAGTTAGTCTCAAGTTAAATTATTTGATTTAATTAATAAGCAGGAATGACTGCTAAAGATTTCCTCGACATTTTTAACGTATTAAATTTTCAAACGTAAGTTTAACGTAAGTAGGGTGTGAGTACGTTGCAAGTAAGGAAAGTTTCAAAGTTTACATTGTGTATGTATGTACATATGTGTATATGAGCACGCTTGGCAGGCGCGTGGTGAGTATGGCAACTCATAGAGATCCATCAGGGAAGTCTGCGTTCAGTGTTGCACGTTTTACGGCTGAAATGATGATATGTTAACCCCGGCTCAGATAAATTTGACACATCTAAGATCATAGAAATTAGTCCAGCGGTTGACGAGCGCAGTACGGGATGTTGATACACGGAAAGACGCTGATGCCCATTTTTCGGTGGTATCCCTTAGCAGGCTCTTACTGCATCCACGGGCATAGATAGATAGAAAATTCTTTTAAAAAATTGCACAAACTTAAAAGTACTGTACATAGGCGAACTTAATGATAAGTAGCATTCTCTTCCAGCTAACCTGTGTGTAATGTGGACTAGATTAAAGGTAGTGCACAAAAGATACAAAGAGATATATACAAACTTTCCGACACATACTTATAACGTAGATAAACATAAAACACATATACAAAAATATATAATCATATACATATAAACTTAATATATATATATATGTATATCCTTAAACTATATCATATATAAAATAAAAATACCTGAGACAATATACATATGTAAGATTTCGTGGAGATTATTATAATTAATGATTGTAGGATTCTTGAGATTGTAGGGGCATGAACGGCTAATATCCTACTGCCGGCACCCCACGGCGACTTATAGGTATAGTCTATCTATCTATAATTATAGAACCTCTGATACAATGCTGCTCCCAAGAGCTAAATTCTAGTTTAAATTCCAGTAGAGTTATGGAACAACCCCACGCCAGATACAAAATTGTAAATCACAGATTTATGCTACTGTCATTCACATACATTTCAATGTATTTACAGGCACAATAAAAGGGAATTGCCTCTTGTTGCTTTCAGAACCAAATTTATCGTGGATTGAGCACCCTAGCGAATAAATCAAAGGGCATTCAGAATAAGTTTTTCGTTCAGAATGATGTTATGAAGATGTCAGACAGATGTTGCTTTTTCGTGGTCTGCACTTTTTAGAGATATTAAGAAACGGTTTTAATGGATTTTGCTATCTGTGCTTTATACATGGAATTACGGGAATTTCGAACACTTGCAAGAAATTATTTCGTTTATATCTTACGTTTGCAAGACGAAATATTTTGATATTTTGATGCTGAGAACTAAAACATAGACGAGCGATAAAAAAAATCCGGATATAAATATCCGGATTTTTTTCCAGCTCACAGCTCTATTTACATAGTTTGTAATTTTATAGTGTAAAACCACACTTAGGTAGAACATTTCAAGGAAATTAAAGACCTTATTAAAAAAAATTATAAGATTTTTATTTGATGCTCAACCGTTATGTTACATGGCCTTATCAACACTAAGTTTATTTCGACGCAACCCGACAAGAGTTCCGTAGCTTAGTGGTTAATGCACTTTAGAAAGCGTCAAGGATCGATTTGATGGACGTGAGTTCGAACCGCACCGGAAGCAAAGGTTTTTTTATAACTTTTCAAACTATCATGGTTGTGAAGACTTTTGAAGATAATTTGATTCTTCACACGCCATGATCACTCATTCGTTTATCCGACAGCAGTTCAGTGTGGAACAGCGCCGAAATATCGGCAAACTCAAAAAGAATCAAAATATGGTAAATAAATAATATAATAAATAATTAATGCTGGACGATTCACACAGCATCATCTAGCGCCAAGCTAAGCAGAGCTTGTATTATGTGTACTTACCAGATGACTGACATACTTAACTACGTACATAGATATTTTTTATTATACATAGAAAAACATCCAGAACACCCTGAACAAATATCTGCAGATCGTTCAGATATTTCCGAGGTGGGAATCGAACCCGCAACCTCTTCCGTGGTGGGGACCTTCGCGGTGCGCCACAGAGGTCGTCCTAATATCCCGTAAATATTGCATGTAGGTTTTTATTGATGTTTCAGATCACTATTCAGCTGAATTAGAATGTTGGTTCTACGATGACTCATCGGCACAGCACATCACTATTCGTGCAGTTCCATCTATAAAGTACGACGTTGCAAAAGGTTATTTATATATCTACAAAATTCTAAACTTTTTTAACCGTTCTCGAGATAAGCCGATACAAACAGAGAAACAAACAATGTAAATATGCTTTTTGTTATATGAATTGTATATACCTGCATAATGTATTTGCACACAATAAAGCTGTTACTTTTAAATGCCAAACAATTTTATTTATTTGTATACATAGATGGCTGCTGGCAGCAGATTGTTGCCTTTCTTCACTTGTCCGTGGATGCAGTAAGAATCTGCCAAGAGATACCTTCGGAAGATAGGCAGCAGCGGCTTTCCGTGTATCAACATCGCGTATTGCGCTCGCCAACCTGCCTGCCAAACGTGGCGAGTATGGCAACAACCCCCTCATGATCTTGCACATCCATGAGGGAGGTTATGTCCAGCAGTGGACGTGGACTGCTATTCTATGGCTGAAATACTTATCATAATACTCGTCGTTGTAAAAATTGTCAGTCGCTAAGTTATGCATCGGCAAGTTAATTATGTCCGTTTGTTTTTATTGAGAAGTAATAATTTCCATGCAAGTAAAGCCAGGGGCTTATATAACAGTTAATAAAGAAAATGCAAATCATTTCCGAGCGGCCGTTAAAGTCGTTTAAAGGTTATGGCCATTTAATTAAATAACGGGAAATTGTAATTTTATTTTACGATCACATTGTAACTTAATATTCAGAAAATTCTAATATTTATTTAAGAATCTTTACCGGCATCGAGTAAACGGGCGCGCACTATATTCTGTAAATCTTAGCTCGATCACTGCGACAGCTGTCATCAAAATCCCGCCCATCAAGTTCCGAATTTTGCAACTGTTTATATAGGTAACCTTCGGCAACGTCGTACTTTATACGTGGAACTGCACGAATAGTGATGTGCGATGCCGATAAGTAATCGTAACCAACATTACCGTCATATTTTCAACATCGTCCCAGCCCTATCGTGTCACTTGGCATATGTCGCAGCGATCAAGCTAAGTTTTATAAACTATGGTGGTTCTGTAATCTGTGCTATGGTGTCGATTATTTGACATATGATAATTTTAGAGATACATATGAACTTTCTAAATCCAGAGCTGTCAACTTAGAATTAGGTAAAATTGTTTTATTTTAATTTTAGAACTGCACTGACCGAACAGCTTTCTGTCATTTTAGTCCATTTTACGTGAATTTAGTTTTATATAGGAATTGTGCCAAAAATTGGCACCTATAGTGACATTACCGTGACTGTTTTGTCACTCTTACCCAGCTACTATACCTATTAACGTAGAAAACAGTGTCATTCGATTATTAAACTCAGACAATAATAATAAAAGTAATTTACATGATAAATGCCCTAGTACATGTATATTAATAATGTTAACAAGGTACTTCTATTGCAGTTCTGTTTGTCATTACATCCCGTATACATAATGAAGATGTAAAATCACATACCGGAAATTACCCTGAGGCAGTCAAAGTCGGTTATCATCTCTCTCATCTCAATATATCATATTAAAAAGCAGTGCCATAACAATCACAGAACCGGGTTTAAACTCAGCCATGTAAGTTGCTTGTTCGAGGTTAACTTTTTCGACATTAACTTGTTCGGCATCTAAAATATTACAACGGAAAAGCAATTCTGGATCGTAATGAGCTTCTGGGAGTCAGAATGTTATTTTCCTTTCTTTCAGGTTCAAATTATCGGTATAATAATATGAATAATTATAATGCTGGATAATTCACAAAGGATCATCTAGCCCCTAGCTAATAGCAGTGCTTCTGTTATGAGATAGACATAGATAGATATTATTTGTTATTATAGAAAAACATCCAGAACACCCTGAACAAATATCTGCAGATTGTACAGACATTTGTCCCAAAGCGGGAATTGAACCCTGACTTGCGTCGCAGGTGGACCGTCGGCTGCTGCGCCACAGGAGTCGTAAATAAGCTTTTTTTATCCCATCTATTCGAAAAGGACGACTTGGTTCGCCTTTAAGTGCAACCAAAGGTGGTGTTTTCTTTATGAAACTTTTAGCGTTCAGTAATGAGTTTTTAATCCTCTTTAAAAGTGCGCCGCAATTATCTTTGCCACGCACTTTTTAAATTTGGAACATCTTAGTTTTCAACGAGAAATCGAACGCAAATATTGTTTGAATAAAGACTGGCTGGTACGACGGCCCATCATAGTCGCGCAGCCGGCTGAATAAAAAACAAAGAAATCAAATTAAAAACGCGCAAACTACAGTCCGCGTTTTCGTCAATTTTCACGGATTGTTAGAAATTCATGGTATTGTTTTGAAAAATTAGTTCTTCAAGTGAGAATGAAATATAAATTTTTAGTTGTTTTGTTATTAGATACTATTTAATTTCAATTTAGTTGTTACTCTATGTTTTATTACATAATAATATTACAATAAAATATGGGGCGCCTTTTAATAAATAATAAATCGCCCAAGTGCGAGTCGGACTCGCGCACAAAGGGTTCCGTACCATTATTTGGCAAAACAACTTAAATATTCTGTGAATATTTCAAGCGTCTACCTGTTGGCGTTATTAATATCGAGCAAAAATCGGCAAAAAAAACACGTTTGTTTCCCCCCTTAAATATTTATTTTATTTTGTTTTTAGTATTTATTGATATACCGGCAACATAAATACCTACATCATCTGTGGAAATGTCAACTGTCTAACTATCACGGTTTATGAGATACGGCCTGGAGACAGACAGACGGGCTGTCCGTCTCCAGTCTTAGTTATAGGGTCCCGTTTTTACCCTTTGGGTACGGAACTTTAAAAACAGTAATGGACAAACATGATGACGAACCAGAATTGCAATAGAAACAAACGAGCAGTAGCCAAATTGTCAACTTTTCAAACAAATTGTGATTCAGCACGTCATAGTGCAATCACGTCGGACTACGAACATTTTGACAAGAATTTTCATTTCGAAGCGATGTGCAATATCCCCCTTACTTAAAGGCAGTTCTTTGACCCACTATCCATACTAATATTATAAATGCGAAAGTAACTCTGTCTGTCTGTCTGTCTGTCTGTTACTCTTTCACGCCTAAACGGCTGAACGGATTTTGATGAAATTTGGTATGGTGATAGATGATAACCTAGAAATGGTCATAGGCTATAAATAATCACGCCATCGTTCTTAGGGGGTAGGCAGTAGGCAGATAACTAAATTGAGTTAGTGATTTTTAGTCGTTTTTGTTGGGACTTTTGCTCTTTCACGTATAAAAGGCTGAACAGATCTTGATGAAATTTAGTAAGGTAATAGATGGTTACCTAAAAACGATGATCACGTCATAGTACTCAGGGGGTAGGAAGTAGGCAGAAAACTGAATTGAGTTAGTGATTTTTTTATGGTTTTTGGTGGGAGTTTTGCTCTATCATGCCTAAACGGCTGAACGGATTTTTATAAGACTTGGTTAATACACAATGATGTACAATCTGGACAATATGCTGCTGCTCTTCTTAAAATTGGAGAAGATCGTATGGCAAAGGATGGTAATGGCATGATTACATTGGATCGTGAATTCTGCAATGTTGTGCATAATCCAGATGATCTAAATAACTTCGTCTATAGCGAACTGCTAACTAATATGAGGAATAGAGACTGGTTATGTGAAAGAGCAATTTTAGCGCCGACGAATGAAATGGTGGGACAGATAAACGAGCAAATTATGTCACGCGTGGAAGGTGATATTGTTGAGTTTCTCTCTGTAGACACTGTAATGGATACTGAACAAGTAACATCATACCCTGTAGAATTTCTTAATTCTTTAGAACTGTCGGGAGTACCTTCACACAAACTGAGGCTGAAAGTAGGCGTTCCTGTCCTTTTAATGCGGAATTTAGATGCACCAAGACTGTGTAATGGCACACGGTTGCAAGTGACACACCTCGGTCGCAATATTGTAAAAGCAATCATTATGACTGGAATGGCAAAAGGAGAGAACGTTTTAATCCCCCGTATACCCATAATTCCGACAGATTTGCCATTCCAGTTTAAGAGATTACAGTTTCCGCTGAAAATCGCATTCGCTATGACGATAAATAAAGCTCAGGGGCAAACATTAAAAGTAGCCGGCATTAATTTAGAAAAGAGTTGTTTTTCTCACGGACAATTATACGTGGCTTGCTCACGTGTTTCAAGTCCACAGAATCTCCATGTGTTGGCCAGAGAGGGAAAAACAAAGAACATAGTTTACAAAAAAGTACTACAGTAATAAGGCCTCTTATTTTTAGCTTCCTACATTATTATACTACTTACATTAAGTTAGTACTTCCTACGCAGACGATGTTACGGATGTCACACTGTCTAACATCGGGGGTTGGCAGGTAGGTAGTTAGTAGTATTTTAAACCGATTTACATTAGTTATTTACTTTTTATATTTACTAAGGAAACATTCGGAGCTATCCATTATGTAGCTTAGGTTGCTTTTGAACAAATTTTGATGTGAAGTTGAGGACTGGAACACGATAGTGGGACATTGTTGCAGGGGGACTTATAGCCGGGAGAAAACAAAAAAACTTATGCGGACGAAGTCGCGGGTAAAAGCTAGTATTAATATAAAACTGTCGAGGTTGCGAAAATTTCAACGTTTATAATAAGTAAGGCCTTTGCATCTATTATAGATTATTTATACAGCGTCAGCAACTGGTAATCATGCTGTACGGGACGCTGCAGTGCCTGGGACAGTGTTAGATGGATTAGGCTTGCCCAGCACCTATACCATACCCTCAACGTTTATAGAGGTAGTAAAGGTTTAAAATGAATTCCTTCAAATGTAATATTTTTTATTAAAAAAGTGCACGCGAGACCACTGATATACTATTTTTTAGCCTACACCACCGTTTGCGCGAATTTTTGATTTCGTCTCCAGGTAATACGAGATTTAGGATAATTTTGCTGATTGCCTAATGCTGATAACATCAGTTTGGCTGATTGACTTACCCGCGAAAACCACCTTCGTAATAGGTAAGTGGATTTCCATTTATATGCAAAACAAGTAGCAAAGCTCAATTGACCGAATTAGAACTTTAACATAGATTTTCATCACCTAAGTTAGGGGAATTTCGCATTTACGACCAGCGAGGCTCAGTTTCTTTGGGTTGGATCCCTGACGGGACAAATTTTTGCTTCATGTAGGTACAGATATTTCTCTGCAACACAGTTTCTTTAACTTTTGTAGTAGTCCAAGGTTCCCATTGTTTTTGTATCACCTGTTTTTATTCCTAATAAATTTTATATATATTTAGGGTGTAAAAGGACAACTACCGAAAACTTCGGAAGGTCAATGTAGGTACTCGTCAATATGAATAACTTTTACTAAGAAACTTTTGCTGTTAAAAATTGTAAAGAAACAGCTGTTCCATATATTTTAGCAAAGTAGGTATTGTACTTTTGTATGGAACACTTTTTCTGTTTCTTTACATTTTTTTACATCGAAAGTAAAAACTTGTAAGTGGAGTTCTGTATTATTTGTATACATTTATATAAGGACGCTTAAAATAGTACACAAAAGAATGCCCAAGAATACCCAAGCAAATGGCCTGCAAAAACTTCAACCTCGAATATTCCCTGCGCATTCGAAGTATTCCCTCTAACTAAACACACGACATTAAAACCCCGCAAAGTTCGCAGCGACATTATAACCCCGCCGGCAAAGTCATTCAAATTAACAAGAAAAATTCAGCGCAAGCAAAAAGGCATTAAAGTTTTGCTTAAATCCTGTGGATGTATGTGCCATTCTTTCGAGATAGTACAGGTTTTATGGTATCTTTATCATTAATATTTCAAACGTTTCGTTTGTGAAAAATTACAGATTTGAACGCAATGAAAGGACGTATGTTAGAGTACTAATACGTAGGGTAAAAATCCTATGGTTTGTTTGATTTAAATGGGTACCTAACATGAGTTTTAGATACTGTTAATTTAGTGGAGGAGTTTTAGCTGAGAATAAAAAATGAAAACTTAATGTGCAAGGGTCGTATCCCACACGACCTGATGGTCACTTTGCGTGTTAAAATGACAAGATGATTTAGCAAAGACACGGGTCAAATTACGAGTATGATGTTGGAGTTCGACCGAAATTGAGTATAACACGAGCATGGAATTTTTACACTCGCTGTCAGTATCGATTTTATTAAAACTGAGTTTCGTGAGTTTATGGGAATGAGTGTAAAATTGCAATGCTATTTAGGTCTAATGTGATACTGAATACGTGTACTATGGTTCGTTCCGCAGGCGTAATATGAAAATGAGTTTGAAATATCCAGGCCCCGGCGTCAACTGAACTTTGATGAGCCACCGCTTGATTTAGATTCATAGCTTTTCTGATGCCAGCTGGATTGCTTAGTTCCGCTTTGATGTTATGTTTTTGTTACATTATACAACCAAAAATATTTTATGGAATGCGGACAAAAATAACAATATAGGTATAGCTGTTTCTGGGTTGTCAAAAATGGTATGCATGTATCAAAAAGTCATCGATAGCCGAATCCTACGCTAGGATACTTTGTCGTAGGTGGAACGACGAATACAGTGTACTTAATGTCTGTTGTGTTCCTATATTTTCAAGGAACACAACACACATTAGTAATAAGTGAAATAGATAACACGCGAAATAGTTGGCAATCTCTGTACATCTGACATTTGTAGTCGTAATATGAATTGAATCATTTCCATTAAATATGTAGGACCAGAAATAAATAATCTCTTCGGCCTCATAGCGAATTTTCCGCGGGAACCAACGGGCTGGAAACCGATCTCATTTCGAACTGCTTCTAGGCATTATTATACTTTTTCCAGATCCAATTACAGCAATCCGATTACTCACGGATTTTTTGGGAATTGATGACAACTTTTCTGTGTTCTTGTTTTAAAATTATGACGAGGGAGTTTTTTTAGAGGATCTCTTGCGATTTTTATAAATTGCGAATTTGTTTACTTTGTTTTGTAGATCATGGCTGCATTATATTATCTGTGTCATGGACATGCAATAGGACTTACATAAACTGCTTTTAAAACTAAAATAAGTGAGGTGGTGTACTTTATCTTCTGATTTACTATGTAATAATTCTTTTTATAGTTAGGTTCTATGGTTTGAAGCAAATTAATTAGACACTTGACCTCGAAAGTATGATGTAGGTACGAGTAAGCCACTTCGGAAAAACACGAAATCTCTGCGGCTTTGTTTGCGGGTGGAAAATAACTAAATTCAATGCAAATCCCCAAGATATCTTCCGCGCTCATTCGCCTTAAGGTCTCAAATGAAGATTTCGCAAATTTTTGTCTTTCCAAACATCTAATAGGTAAGTAAAGTCCTTGGAGTTTATTTGAAGTTACCTAGATTGGCATCAGCCTAATGAATATTGGAATATTGGCACTGATACCGGCCAATCTCGTCTGGAAAACACGAAATATGCAAATAACTTTAAAATTGACTTTGGAATAGCGTGAACGCAGAGCACCTTCGAGCTTGTTTTCGTAAGCCGCGACCCGGTAAAGGCATTACTTTACAACCTTACGTACGGTTGAAGTAATTCATTGATTCAGGCGTGACGTTGCCTGCGGTAGAATCGCAAGCGTTCCCATAGTCTCAGCAAGCCTGATCCCCTAGAAAAGTGGTATCCATGAAAGATTCGCCCACTTTAAAAAAGGTGTACCTAAATCTTTATATACCGTGTGGTGCCTGCTGCAGAATGTTACCTCTCCTCTCTTGGCCGTAGATGCAGTAAGAATCTACTAAGGGATACCACCGGAGGATGAGCAGCAGCGTCTTTCCGTATATTAACAGCGTGGTGAGTATGGCAGAAACCCCTCATGATCAGTACATGCATATTATATGAGGGAGGTCTATGTCCAGTCGTGGACTTCTTATGGCTGAGATCATGTTGATGAAAATAGGTGTGACATGGCAGAAATTCATTATAATAAAATGTTAAATATGGTTCGTGTGCTATAAATGGTGTTTTGTTGGTTCAAAACACCATTATAGACTCCCCTCTGCTGTCAAAGCAAATTCATCCACAGGGAGGCCTATGAAAAAAAACAAAAGTGGACGTCCTGCGGCTGAGACGATTCCGGGTTGTTTGTTGAAATCCGGAAGTTTCTGTTTCTGCACTACTTAGCATTCACTAGGGGAGTATGTTTAACGGATTATGGTCAATGATGAGACGATAATTACGGTTAAAGTGTAATTTTAAGTTCCGCTCTTTGTCATCATTATCATTATTTCATCCATTGGCATAGGCCTTATTTTGTGCCATCTGTCACGATTATGTGCTAGTCCTATATATCGTTATTTTTTTTTTAATATAATAATTAAGGAAATAGTCATGATAATTTAAGCATCGACGTTGAATCGATGTTAGTCGTTAAAAAGGCATAGAATGCCATCGATCGACCGGCGGCGGCCGAGTCGCGCGTAACACAAAAACAAAGAACCTCAGAGACTGTTTACTCTGCTGATGGTATTTATATTAGGATTTAGTTGGATTATTAATGGAAAGCGAGAAGTTAAGGATTTTATCCGTTTACTACGAATACACTATCCGTGCTGTTAGCCCGACAACTTTCCACTAGAGGTACAAAACTTTACTCGATCAAAAATACAACGCAAGATTTTTTGAAACAACACAACATTTCTGATTCTGTTTCGAAAAATCAGGACCAACAGCAGACGGCTCATCCTCAGAGTACTCCTTCCTTTAAAGGCAAATTATGGGATCACTCTCAGTAGATCCAGTCTGGATCTAGTGAGAGTCAAATTAAAGACATTGATGATACCTTCTTTTTCGATGATATAATTAAATAGCCATAGGTATCTAGTAGACACACAACACACGTTATTATTTGACTATCAAATCAACGTGATTATACTATTCATTTTGTAAAAACGGGGATTACTCACGTTGTATTATAACGTCGAAGATTATTCCGACACGTTTCTATTTCAAGAAAATCATCATCAAGGGATTGAATGCCCGTCCGCGCGTGGGGCTGACATGGTACTGAATGTGTCGGAATAATCTTCGACGTTACAATTGTCATCATTTCAACCGATAAACGTCCACTTCTGAACACAGGCCTCCCTCATGGATCTCCATGAAGAGTAGTTGCCATTCACCACGCTTGGCAGGCGGGTTGGCGAGCGCAGTACAGGATGTTGATACACGGAAGAACGTTGCTGCCCATCTTCTGGAGATATCCCTTAGCAGGTTCTTACTGCATCTACGGGCATGAGAGGAGGGGTAACATTTTACAACCGGCACCCCACGGCATGCCGACAATACTACGTGAGTAATCCCTGTTTTTACAAAATGGACACGTTATTATATATTTCTTTTTGTTGATGATAATTACTGTAATGCGCACTATGAAATTTTATTCCCTTATTAAAATATCATGAAAGTCTTATCAAAGGGATTATTAGTTCCAAGTAGGTTAAATATGGCCATTTTTAGTTTTGACAGCTGTCATCTGTTTTTTTTAAATCCTGTAATTTTAGACACCTGTTAAAAAAACTATTTGGAACTTGATTCAAGTTATAAATAACATTTAAATAGACACAGTTTAATTTTTGGTTATTTCTAAACTGGATCTACTGAGTAAAAAACTCTCACTAGATCCATAATTTAATGCTGTTCTAAAAACTGGATTACTGAGAGTGATTCAAAAGTTAAAACTCTCACTAGATCCAGACAGGATCTGTAGACTGGATCAACTGAGAGTGATCCAAATTATCCGACCGGGAAAAATCCAACCGTGTACCTTTTTCGGCTTTTCTTTGTGTTGTTACGCTTTCCTTGATCGTGTTTCTACTTGAACAAAGTCAACTCGTAAACAAACTGGCTCCAGCATTAAATATCCACTTTGCGCTATACTTGGACACTGAATCTGTGAAAAGATAATATTATTCGTAGCTGAAAAAATACCCCGATATCAACTTTATTCCTTTGAAAAAAAAATGCGATTTAATATATATTATAGATATTATTTATCATAGATGTATACAGCGTCAGCAGCATTACGGTATTCATGATGGATTCAGCTTGCCCAGCCGTCCTCCCAGCTTAGTCGGCTATTAGTCAGAGGACAAAACGGATCAATGTCTAAAATCTAATAATATAGATTTTTTTATATATTTTTTAATATTATTATTATTTATAAAGCGTACTAAGTCGCAGTTTTCTCACGATGTTTTCCTTTATCGTTTAAGCACAATATAGTATATAATAATATATATACATTATTATTTTTTTAATCCATTGGTGCTCGGCTGGTATCGGACCCGCGACCTTCCGATCAAAAGATCAGATACATACCAATTGGTGAACACGGCTGAAGAATACGAAATACTCGTAAATAATCCAGTAAAGAGGCTCTAGTGACCAAAACTGCTTTTCTAAATATATCCTTAGGGGCATATGTCAGCTAGTAGTGTGAATGGGCCATAGAATAAATTTTCCCATGGGAGGATCGTGTATCTCCATAAAAGCTTTATGTCGCGTGAAGTGGCCAAGGCATTCCACCCCTGAATGTTGGAATTAGGCTAAAAATGGCCCGAATTTTCACTCGTCATAAAGAAAAGCGTTTCAGTAGTTTTATTTGTTTGCTCGTTCGGTGTGTTTCCTCCGGAACGTGATGAAACAATAGCCGCTGTTATGTTACCTTTATCTACGTCATTCTCTAGTTCACCTAAATACTTGGTCATTTTATCTACACTTTTTTAGAAATATCGATTTTAAAATTGAGATTTTAGACCTCCAAAACCTAACAGTTTCAGTAATATATGTAACGTAGGTGAATAATAAAGAAGTTTAAAACGATTTATTTCAAATCAGGGCAAGCATTAAATGTATTGCTATCCCATAACGCCATAATGTCGTGGGGTGCCGGCTACAGAATGTTACCCCTCCTCTCATGTCCGTGGATGCAGTAAGAGCCTGCTAAGGGCTCCCTCCGGAAGATGGGCAGCAGCGTCTTTCCGTGTATGAACATCCCGTACTGCACTCGCCAACCCGCCTGCCAAGCGAGATGAGTATGGCAACTACCCCTCATGGAGATCCATGAGGGAGGCCTGTGTTCAGTAGTGGACGTTTTACGGCTGAAATGATGAATGATGATCCCATAACGATGTATGTAATTATAATTAGTATAAAGTAATATTTCATACTAAACTTAAAGTTTAGTATGAAATACTATCTAAAAGTAAGTATAGTTTCTGCAACTATCTGCTGTAAACATTATTATGCAATACTTACGGTGAACTTACCATGAATTTAGTTAGGTACACATGCAATGATCACGGATAAACGATAAGGTCCGTTTATTCGCGATCATATTATGACGATAGCGTCGAAAAGTCGAGAAACTCAGATAGACCCAAATCATAATAAACATCCCGTAAATATTGCAAATATAATTCCTTAATTTTTCAACAACAATACCGTTTTCAATGATTAAATCCTTGACTTCTGGAAATATCAAAACCGCTATATGAGATCAATCAAGTAAAATACACAAATAATTGTGTAGTTTACTCGATTGATCATGGATCCCATCATCAGAACTGGGCGTAAAAACAAGCAACCATTATTAAGTCAAACAAAAAACTAACCTTACCCAACCGCAAGTTTAAATTTAGGGCAAGTAAATATACCTTGAGGCATAGGCCTCTTATCGTGCCTTCATTTGTCCCTCAAAGTTCAATAACTAACTACACTTAAAATTGTTATAGTTAGCCATGTACACATTGTTGGGATTGCAAGGGTTACTTATAATTAACATTCGTTATACAATAAACAAATAAAATAAATAAATAAATAATGCTGGACAAATCACAAAGCATCATCAATGCCCTTCACAGTCATGTCAGAATGGTCAAACATTGGTTTGATTTTGAATAATTGAATACCGAAATAGAAGAAAACTAAACCAATTATTAATATTTATGACACGATTGTAAAGGCCATTCTGACATGAATATCTTCTTCTCTTCTCTACATATAAGTAAAAGTCGCTTCCCTCGTCTGTCTGTCTATCTGTCTGTTCGCCGCTTACTCTTTCTAAACCATTAAATCATTATGTATATGGTGTGGTGTTCGCTGAATTATGATTAAGATTGTTGAAGAAGAAGATATAGATGTATTACTGATTATTGAAAATGTCGGACAATTTTATGCCCACTGGGAGCTGTTCTGAAGTGCACTGCTGGCGAATTACTTGTACATAGAAGTTATAGAGTTAGAAATAGAGTTGTCGCTCTTAAATAGATCTACAAAAAAGTCCGTCAGAACATTAACTATGTCTATCTTTTAAGGATAACTCATAGTGGGTGACCATTTTTCTTATGAAATTTTAATGAACAAGTATGCATTATTTGCGGAGCCGTTTTATCTAACATGGTGTTAATATAACTCTAAATAAGTTTTCAGTAGTTCATATAAAATAGATTTGCCTTTAATTTTAATCAATATTATTAGATAGCGAAATTAAAACCATGTCAGGTTTTCATGTATACAGCCTGTAACAAAAACCATAAGCATTTGAAAGAGGGTTGATGTGTCTACCAAGGGTGCCCATTTTGTATCCGAAAATCGATTGTCCGAAAATCAGAATCAATATCAAGTGTCTCCGAAACATAATATATCCATAATATCCCATAAATATAATTTACAATAAGATATTGTTCATCTTAATGCTCTTTACGCATAAAGTGATTTAACCTAATATATTATTTACCTATATATTTTTTATCGTTATAAACATATGTGCCTTAATAATAACGAATTATAAAACTTCATCATCATTTCAGCCGTGATATGTCCACTACTGAACACAGACCTCCCTCATGGATCTCCATGAGGGGTAGTGGCCATACTCACCACGCTTGGCAGGCGGGTTGGCGAGCGCAGTACAGAATGATACACGGAATGACGCTGCTACTCATCTTCCGGAGGTATCCCTTAGCAGGCTCTTACTGCATCCACGGGCATGAGAGGAGGGGTAACATTCTAGCGCCGGCACCCCACGGCATACTTAACTTAATTCACCCAAATTTTTTATAAAACTTATTCCGAATATTTTCGAATGATTATAAAACCTTCCAATGGCAAAATAGAGACGGAAGGAGAGTAGGTAATTAGATTTTTTATAACCATCCGAAAACACTGCCTTTGACAAAACTGTAAGATAGTTGAAAAACTGTAATTTATTAGATTATTTTTAAACTCCAAAATACTAAATACGAGCGAGCGTAGTGAGCAGCCGCGGAATTTTTCTTTTATTTTATTGAAGACTAATTAATTTTACTAAAATTACACTTGACTAAACATTATTAAAAAAAAATATCACTAAACAAGTTTTAATTTGCCTGTTGAGGTGTTAAATACAATGTCAATGTCAACATACAATGTTATAAATATTAAAATTATTCTAATAATTAATTAGGAACATAAGGTTTACGACTTTAATAATGTTATGGATTTCATTATTTATTGCGAATGACTTTATGCATGTTCATCATCATGGAGACCGATATTAGTGATCACTATATTATGGATCCTTATATTATAGATCCTGATTATTCGGTCAAACGATGATTATGAAAATAAATTTTATGGATATATATGTATATTAGGTAATTAGTAATATTATATATTATTATATTATATATTAGGGATTTAAAATTTCGGAGACAAAATAGAGAACCGTCCACAACCTGAACCACTTTTGTTTTACGACTTTGGCATATCATAATTTTTCAAAATGACCGCTGATTGGTTCATCCGTACACCTGTGTGAAGCCAGTGGGTCGCAAGTGTCAAATAACCCTCATTATGAACCTTGAGTGGCTGTGTTCTATCTGCTCATAGTTATAGTTGTTATAGTTGGAAAAGAGTTTGTTCTGTGCCAGAGCAGACTCTTTTCAAACTATAACATATCCAGTTGAGTGAGCAAAAACATTCCATTTAAACGTGGAAGGTAGATACTTAGCTAAAATGATTCTACTTTAAAGAAAAGAAAAACACTTCAGAACTTGTTCAGTCTAGACAACTTTGTCTTCATTTTATTTTGCTATGAAAAATGGAGACAAGTATTTATATTTATCTCATAAATTGTATCATCCTTTGCTTTACAAAGTTTTCCTTAAATTCGATTAAGTTATGGAGGATTAACACAGATGACTTATAAATTCTGATAAAGATGGTTTTTATTTTTTGTTTGAATTGCTATGAATCAGGGGCTTCTATATTTTGAATCGCTCTCCTATGACTGACACGTTCTTTCGACTTAACGCTCGCCAAGAGACACCGTTGCGACCGTTTCCAGTGATATTGTCATACGAGTCAAAAAAAAATATAATAATCTGCGTAGCCGTTTTCAGCAGCAGTGGTGTGACTCCTATCTTCGATAAATTCAGAGATTTGGATGTTTATCTCTGATATAACTCTTGTATCCGATCTTAGCGCTCAATCAGCGCATATTAGAGTACCATTAACAAAGTATTTGAAGGCGGTCTTACTTTAGGTTAGTCACGTTTTATAACTAGTTCTGCGAGTCATAGGCGAGCGATTAGAAAAATAGAGCCCCCGATACATGTTAAGAGAAAGACATCCAATTCGGCCATAAAATGGTTTATTATATGTAGTACATTGTACACAAAATTTCTGGAACCTTTATTTCAAGAATCTGCAATACTTAAACTTAAGTTACTGACCTTGTTGGTATTGCGTCTGAGCCCAAAATTACATTATTTCTAGTCTGTAGAATTTTGTAGAATATCTGAAGCCTTGTAGATGAAAGGATTAGGTATGTCTATAGAAATCCTCCATATTAGAGTTTCGTAGTCAAACACTCTTAAAGACACTCTTAAAGTCTGTCGCTACGTTCTTAATTAAATAAATAGCTGACTAAGTGTAGGTTATGATTCAATGTATAATTGATTTTGTTTTAAAAAAAGTTTTACGTCCTGTACAATACACTTACTGTTAACGGTGAAGATAAGTTTTTAAATGTATGGCAAACACTAAAACTCACAAATAATAAATTAACCAAATCTTGTAGTTTCTACCTACGAATAGTTAGCACCTATGCTATGCTTTGTCACTTCCCCATGGTAACAACTGTGTGTAAAATCCAATAACCTGGTAGCTATAATAATTAGACAGTTCAACGTTCTGAATTTCAACCCAGCAAAGGTACCGAATCAAGGCTCAGAAACTATTTCTCAGCAATCTAAGGGAACATTCAATGTTATGTTGTCGTTACCAACTCTAAAGCTTTTCGCTAGATTTAACACGTTTTTTATTACACATTAAACTCACAAATAACTTTATATCTCTCTCATTTATGTGGACAATTATACTTAGAGCACCAATCAGCTAAGCAACTATTGTGTAAAACCGTTACATTTATTAAGATTTCTACAGCGTCAGCAACGGGTATCTGGTAACAGGACGCTGTGGTGCCTGGGACATTGTTAGATGGATAAGGCTTGCCCAGCATTTATATAATCCTCCCAGCTTAGTCAGGTATAAGTCCGAGGAAAAATCAGACTAAGCTATGCTAGCTTTTCCTCACAATGTATTCCTTCACCGTTAAAACACAATTATGTGAACATACATTTTTCAAGGACGAAAAAAATCTATGCACTGGTTCTTGGCTGGTAACCTTCGGATCAGAAGTTGGAGGTTCAGTATTCAGTACATACTACTCGAATTTATATTTTTTACTATTAATAGCTAATTTGTTTAGTTTTTCACTGTTTTAGTACGCCACCGTCATAAATATTGTTAAATCTTTTTGAAAATTGAATGATTGAATGAAATTACTTTATTATACACCAAAATTGAGAAAATTACAGGAAAAATATAATTATTAGAAATCATAGATGTAATGGGGGGCCGCCGTGGGGTGCCGGCAGTAGAATGATACCCCTCCTCTCATGCCCATGGATGCAGTAAGAGCCTGCTAAGGGATACCTCCGGAAGATGAGCAGCAGCGTTTATCCGTGTATCAACATCCCATACTGCGCTCACCAACCCGCCTGCCAAGCGTGGTGAGAATGGCAACTACCCCTCATGGAGATCCATGAGGGAGGCCTGTGTTCATCAGTGGACGTTTTATGGCTGAAATGATGAATGGGGGGCCTTATCGCGATCTCTTAGTTAGATGTATAGATGTATGTATATAACTGGGCAGTGATTAACTGAGATTTGATGCTAATTGCCTCCTACTATGATTGATAGACATAAAAGTGCTTACGTGTTTTATTATATAATAATTCGTTCCCTGTCCTATCGCTATTCTCGTATTTCTTCCAGGGCAGCTGGTAACACTGTTAGAGTTGATCTCGGCTCCTGATATCTGTACAAGGTTTCCTTTGTACACGTGTCTCGTTAGTACCCCAAACTCCCGTGTTACGTGACCAGCTACAAATATTTGAAGTGTAGATTCTGATAGAATAGCACTCTTAAAACTATATACATTATATTGAATTTCTGAACTAACGAGGGTCGATCCTGAGCTTTTTAAGAAGTTTTGAAAACGTGACCTGGGCCGTAAACAGACCATTTTATAGTAGTAACTCAGAGACATTACAAAAATGTTTAGCTAGCAGTTACTTAAGTAAATAACAGCCTAGAATCTAAAATGAATGCCAAATTATTGTATTGTCATCGGTTCCTGATAAGTATGCAAAGTATCAAATTAAATTTCAGTCTTAAAGTGGGTTAAATTAAAACAACGTTCGAAGATTCCGTTACATATAGGTAAAGCTAATGAAAGCATGTTAAAAACAAAGTAAGTCCTCTTATCTATCTCACATCAACTAAAGGTCATTTATACAGCTGTACGAGACGTATACAGTGATATACATAGACGTGTGCAGTATCTGGGGCATTGATAGTGCATTAGACATGCCCAGCACCAATACCATCCCCCAGCTTGGCCGGCTTTTTCATTTAATTTCATTTATTTATTAAAACTTATACAACATAAAAGCCGTGTTGGCCGAGTGGTATGTACCCCCTACTTTCAATCCGAAGGTCGTGGATTCGATACCGGCCGTGCACCAATGGATTTTTCTTTCTTGAAAAATATATGTGCACACTTAACACGTGCTTTGACGGTGAAGGAAACAACGTGAGGAAACCCGCGGCTTAGTTAGCTTCAGACGTATTGACCTGTTCATAGCTGACTAAGCTGAGAGGATGGTATAGGTGCTGGGCAAGCCTAATCCATCTAACAATGTCCCAGGCACTGCAGCGTCCCGTACAGCATGATTACCAGTTGCTGACGCTGTATAAATCATCTATAATACTCATACTCATACTCATTTATTTCACCATAGGAACATATAGTACACTTGGCTATGTCACAGAATCTAATATAAATGTCACTTCTTAATAATAGTAAAATTCTAAATAAAATAAAAAAAATGGTAATAATAAATAAAATCCTAATTCTAAGTTCTATTATTATAGCTGGCCGTACATGGCCATTGTCAACAAATAATTATATTAAAATAATAAAAGTATAATTAGTTCAGAAAAGTAAAATAAAGCTGCTGAATGCGCACTGTCAATGTGTTATTAGAAAACATACATACAAAGTTATCAAAGAATTGAATTTTCCATGGAGCATAAGAAAGGAAATGAATAAATGAATGTAATGTTATAAATAAATTAAAGAAAGCTGCCATGCGCATTGTCAGGATTATTTGTATTTTCAATTGTCATTAAAAAAATTAGTTATTAATAATAAATTATAAATTTGGATCAGTCAGGTCAAAATTCAAAACAAATAAACAAGTAAATAGTCAAGAGATACCTTACACTATGTTGTTGTCATCTAATATGTCCTGTAAATTGTAATAGCTTTTCTAATTATTATTTCTTTCAACTTCTTCATAAATAAGTCATAATTAAGGTTTGTTAGATCTGATCCAAGTTTATTAAAAAAATTTATTCCATTGCACAAATAACTTTTTGACAATTTCGAAAGCCTAGTAGATAGAAATAGATGCAAAGGCCTTACTTTTTTTTATACAACATATTACATAATTTACCGCAATATTTGTCACAGGAAAAAACAGGTCAACACGTCTGAAGCTAACTAAGCCGCAGGTTTCCTCACGATGCTTTACTTCACCGATAAGGCACGTGTTAAATGGGCCCATACATTTTTGAAAAAAGAAAAATCTAATGATGCACGTATCAAACTCACGATCTTGGATCGAGAGTCGGGGGTGCATTCCACTCGGCCAACACGGCTTCGTATCAACATAGGCATTAAAACCTATTGTATCCTAGATGTAGCTACCTGTAATTGGGAGAACACTAGCTTATAATTTTTATTGTTTTTACTTTTGTAATTTTTCTTTGTGTATCTTCTGTTGGTGGCTCAAATAAATATAATAATATAAATAAAAGGAGCTTAATTGTCGCCGTTTGATTATAAGCTTTTGTCAGGTTTCGTGCTCGTAATTTGTTTAATGCTTACCAAAACAATAATTTCTTACGATGTTCCCACTTTATTAATGTCATTAAAGTTGACTTGTATGCCACAGCCGTGGGGTGCCCGCAGTAGAATGTTGCCCCTACTCTCTTGCCCATGCAGTAACAATCTGCCCAGGGTATTCCGGAAGATGGGCGGCAGCGTCTTGCTGTATATCAACATACTGTCCTGCGCTCGCCAACCCGCCTGCCAAGCGTGGTGTATATGGCAACAATCCACTCATGATCAGTATTTGGAGATCCATGAAGGAGAGGAGGCATATGTCAAGCAGTGGACGTTACGGCTGTGATGACGATCCAGGTCGGCATGCCCAATAATCTAAAAAAATTGAACCGTCACGGGACGCCTGGCAGATGTAAAATATTTAGTCGCCCCAGTCGCCACAGTCAACACGATGGGAACGATGGACAAATGGCAGTCGCACTAGTAAACTAACTCGCACATCTCCAAGCGTCACGCGTCATCTCTCGTCCAATCGATTTTAATCCCCTAACCCCCCGCAAAAGTTGTTTTACATCAAAATAACAAAAGCTTATAGTACTTTAAAACGGTATCAGAAGTGCTTATGTCAGCTTTTCATCATTTTGGGTGGAGCCAGTTCCGCTTATAATTAAAAACAGGTTCGCTGCTACAATAAATCAAAGTAAAGCAGCTTGTGGGAATAATTAAATAGGATTTGCAGCTTTTTGCCCCGTACTTAGCTAGAGAGCCCGTCGAATAAATTGGAAAAAATACATCCCCTCCGTAAGAGAGCAATTTACCTAATTTTTTGCGTCCATTCGTAATTTTAGGGGAAAGCTTAAATAGCCCTCAGGGATAGTTCTTTGCCTCAGGAAGGAGATAGAAATAAAGTGGGTCTTATTGTAAAGTAGACGAGATTTTTTAAAAATTTAACTTAACCATGGTGTAACTAAGCCGCGGTGTACCGGCTGTAGAATGCCCGAATTAATCTCCTCTCTTGCCCGTGGGATAAAGAATGTCCGAAAGATGGGCAGCAGCGTTTTACCGTGTATCAACTCAACATCCCGAACTGATTTTGCCAGCCCGCCTGCCAAGCGTGTTGAGTATGGTAACACACTCATGATCCATTAATGCTTGTAGATCCATTAGGGAGGCCTATGTCCAGCACAGTGGACGTCCTACTACATCCAAACCCTAATAATATTATTGAATGATCCTTTATGAATTGCGCTCAACATTAATTCGCCATTTTGAAATGAATTTGAATAATGTTAACTGCAGATTTAGGTAGCGATTCAAAATTCGAATATCAACCTCGAAATGCGAAGCGTGTGTCACTGTCACAATCATCGCCTGCCGTTACTACAGTAGTAATAGTACGTTACTATGACATCTGTCAGATTTGTAACTCCAAATTCTAAGCTAATGAAG
The DNA here is from genome assembly GCA_963082625.1 of Pasiphila rectangulata. Lineage (NCBI taxonomy): Eukaryota > Metazoa > Arthropoda > Insecta > Lepidoptera > Geometridae > Pasiphila > Pasiphila rectangulata. The sequence continues at coordinate 15,698,850 of OY720244.1, forward strand.
CCCAAACTACAGTCGCTTTAGTATAGTTTACCGCACATTTTAGTACCAAACTATCCGCTCGTATAAGTTTTCATACATTTTTTTAACTACATTCGCTAACGAGTATATAGATTGTGAAAACTTATGGCAGACCTACTGTAGTGGAGACTTGATTCCCAGTAGTAGGTATCAATCTGTCTACGAATATCCATGTCGGATATTCCTCCACTTTATGTCAGAGTGCAATAAATTGAGTGACTTTGTGACGCGCTCAAAGAGTACAAAGCCAAGTCTCGATGCGGCGTCACTCATTCGAGAGGTGATGGAGAGCTGCTTTAATAGGAGTTCAAAGAGGGAACATATTTCAGGGAGAACTTGGATAGGAACTGAGTTTTGTTCATTTAGAGCTAGAAATAGATATCTGATATATGTTTTATTTTCTGTAAATCTGGGTGTTTTCTATTTATGATAAGGTGTACAAAAGAAATATATAAATCATCTCGTACCAATAACACAAGCTCTGATTATTTTGGGGCTAGATGATGCTGTTTGTGGTTTCCTAGAATTAATAATTATTTATATTTTTATTATCATTTATTGAATCAATACGGGGTGTATTATATTGTATATAATGTTTACTAACCCGAAGGAATTTGCGTGAGTTCACCACACTTGGCAGGCACCTTAGGACTGTTGTTCACGTTCGCTGCTGGACATATGCCTCCCTCATGAATCTCCAAAATCATAACAGGACTTTTGCCATACTCGCCGCACTTGGCAGACGTGCGCAATACGGGATGTTGATACATGAAAAAACGCTGCTGCCCATCTTCCGGAGGTATCACTTGGCAAGAATCTGCCAAGGAATATCTGCATCCACGGGCAAGAGAGGAGAGGCAACATTTTGCCAGCAGCAGCACCCCACGACTGTAACCGGGTATACATAGCATAAATTACCTTTTACCTACTACCGACGTTGTGACTGGATTGCACCCATCATAGTCACGGGAAGTAAATTAATAGTGTGTTGTGATCGCAAAAAAGCGGCCAAGTGCGAATCGGACTCGCGCACGGAGGGTTCCGTAGGTACCATTATTTGCCAAAACAACTTGTTAAAATCATGTTTGTTGTATAGGAGCCCCACTCTAATATTTGTTTTACTCTGTTTTTAGACAGACAGACGGACAGCGGAGTCTCAGTTATAGGGTCCGGTTTTTACCCTTTCGGTACGGAACCCTAAAAAGACAATATTGTAAGGCTCTCTGTATCTATTATAGATTATTTATACAGCGTCAGCAGTTCATTGCGTCCATGTTGTACAATGGTCTTACAAATATTATAGATTCAAACATGAGCCCAACACAATGTCTTTGGCCCAGCACAACAATGTATTTAAATACCCAGAAGCACAAGATATCTATCAATGTTATAGACAATACTTCTTATTAATAATGGAGACTTGATGTCTCTAAAAAGAATAACGGAGGCCTCAGGGAGTGGACGTTGTATATATAAAGGGTGAATTTTTGAGACGGGACAGTAAGGGCAGGTACCTTAACCGTTATAGTTACAGGAAAACGTTTTTAGAAGACTATCCATAAATGTTTAAGATATTCTGAACTGCATTTACAGATTTTGGAAAAAATGTACAGTCAGCAAGAAAATGGTCATTTTACACAAAAACTTTTTTTGATGCCAATCGATCCTCTTTCTTATTAGGATCAAAAGTCTCTACTGGACCGACTGAGGTTTGAGTACTAGAAATGTCAGAAATTGCGAAAAACTTTTCCAATACTTACACCGTTGTACCTTACACGCAGGTACCTTAACCGTTATACGGTTAAGGTACCTGCCCTTACTGTCCCGTCTCAAAAATTCACCCTGTATACTGCTGAAATGATGATGATGATGTTTATAAAAAAAATATTTTTTTAAATAACGTAAATATATATAAAAAATAAAATAATTAACAATAACATTTTATCATTAAATCTAGGTGGTAAAAAGATAATGAAGAATAACCCAGTGGAGTCAAAGAGGTTACCTCCAAGTTTTTACATTTGTATATTTACATACACGACATAACGCAAAGGCTCACTGCTTCGGCTCTTTGCTTCAGCTTTACAGTAGGTACATACAATGGAGATTAGAACATAAAAGATTACATGCTAATAACATTTACTATATATTATTACTATATTGGATTATCGTGTATTTATCGCGTAATTACCTTTATTTTATTTTATTTCCGACGTTTCGACCGCATTGCACCTGGTCGTGGTCGCGGGGAGACTGAGTCTCCAATATAGTAATAATGTGTTGTGATCGCGAAAGTTTAAAAAAGTATACATATAAAAAAGAATGAAAGATTTTTCCAGGTTACCTTATGCCTAAGATTCTCTTCACCTTGCCAACATCTATTACCAGAGCCTACTCTCGTTGTAAATTCTCCACAGCTCCAATTTGCTCATAAGAAAGCAATTCTGTAAGAAAATATACGAAAACGTGCTTTATCACACCACGATCGGAGCAAAATTGAATTCAGAATTAGGTTACCCTAATGTTTTCGTTAGCGACAAGACTGTATGTCCTCCGAGGCCAGACGTAATTTTATCTTAGTCTGAAACCTAAGTGTAACAGCAAATACTAACTATTAAAAAGAACTGTGTTTTCTAATCGCTTCTTATCACTGTGCTTAAAACAGGGAAGCGAACAGATTCATTTTTTAATTTATTTAAAAGGGAGATTCATTCATGTGCCTTATTTCCTGTTAACATAAGATTAAATTTGTTTTTTTTTCTATTGTAAGTTGACGTGTCTATGTTTTGTAATTTGTAATTGCAAACTATGGAAATAAATGAATGAATTTATAAAGAATTTATGAATTTACAAGTCTATATCTATCATCACAGGCCTCCTTATGGGATCTCCATGAGGGGTAGTAACTTATAACGCTTGGCAGGCGGGTTGGCGAGCCTAGTTTGGGATGTTGATACATGGAAAGACGCTGTTGCCCATCTTCCGGAGGTATCCTTTGGCAGATTCTTACTGCATCCACGGGCAAGTGAGGGGGACAACATTATACTGCCGGCACCCCACGGCAATTTTGGAATACTCAAATAATTTTATTTTGTAAGAGTTTATGTAAGAGCTTAAGTTTACCGTCCTATAAATAAATACTTAGATAAAATAAATAATCCTGAACATTTGATAGTATACTTAAATACATACTTCAGATCCAGTGAGTTGTAAATAGTTAGAGTAGCTATACCAAACAAAAAACGTGTCGCAACTTGATGACAGCGGGGGTGCATGCGCGGGGCGCGCTCGCCCCCCCCGCACACAAGTATTCGCTGCAGCGCTACACGATTAGAATGTCGTCTATCCATACCATCAATACATGCAGCGCTAGATCGCTAATAGAGAATAGTTTTCTCGCGACCAAAACGTCGTAAGCGCCGTGAATTTCGTGGCGCTTACACGTTTCGTTCAACATAGTGTAACAACATGTCGCTCTAATAGATTTTTTTCACCGCAGAAGGGACACTATTAATGCAGTAATGTTAATGCAGTAGGTACCTATGAATATTATATTTCAAAACGTAAAAATATTTAAGTACATTAAATTAAAACGAATCGTTAAGCGTTTAAAGTCATTTTTTTTAAATAAATTGGTATTTTATCCAACAAGTACGTACATAGGTAGGTAGGTACTTACACTAACTAGACCCCACACTTTATTTCACTCTGCCCCTCCTCTCATGCCCGTGGATGCAGTAAGAGCCTGCTAAGGGATACCTCCGAAAGATGGGCAGCAGCGTCTTTCCATATACCAACATCCCGTACTGCGCTCGCCAACCCGCCTGCCAAGCGTGGTGAGTATGGCAACTACCCCTCATGGAGACCCATGAGGGAGGCCTTTGTTCATTAGTGGACGTTTTTTGGCTGAAATGATGATGATTATCTAGCCCAAAACTAAGCAGAGCTCTTGTTATGGCTACTAGATAACTGATATAATAAATACAATACATAAATACCTATTTATTTATTATTATACGTAGAAAATGACCTGAACACCCAGAACAAATATCTGCAGCGATCACTAAACATTTGTCCCAAGGCGGGAATCGAACCCACCTCCTGCATCGCAGGCGAACCTTCGCCCACCACGCCACAGAGGTCGTCAATTTATTACATTAAGAATTTGTTCAGACAACAATATAGGTATAATACAGCTTCAGCAGGCACATTCTGTAAACTCATTTCGAACCTCACTGCGCTGAATCCGCAGTGACTTTGACGTTTTGTATTCTATAAAACTCGATAATGCTAGTAGCGCCACAGCGACGAGCGTGGAAGTGAAATGAACTAAGCTAAGTGAGATTTTGACACTTGTCCTTAGAAATGACGTTTAATTGGTATTCTGTAAAGGAATTCCCCAATCATCTCGAACCCGAAACTCGAACTCACCTGTCAGATAAAAAGTTACAAAGGAGCGATCGAATTTGGTTGATTGTTTGTAGTTGTTATGGTAAACACGATACGAATTTATTATGGCTCGGTCATTCGTTTTTCTTAGTTTATTGAAAGAATCTCACGAGTTAGACATTAACACTAGCAGACGGCAAGCAGTACATTTCAGACGTGTAAATATATTTAACAGAAATGAAAATTATGTAGCATTATATCGATTAACACAGGAGTTGATTGATTGATAACTTGCTATTAGAAATAAAAACTTTACTTCCAAGTGCTCGCAGACCACGTAGACGGCGAAGGCGAAAAAAAGGTAAGTATAACAACTTATTAAAATATAACATCATCATCATCATTTCAGCCGTAAAACGTCCACTACTGGAACAGGCCTCCCTCATGGATCTCCATGAGGGGTAGTTGCCATACTCACCACGCTTGGCAGGCGTGTTGGTGAACGCAGTATGGGATGTTGATATACGGAAAGACGCTGCTGCCCATCTTCCGGAGGTGTCCCTTAGCAGGCTCTTACTGCATCCACGGGTAGGAGAGGTAACATTCTACTGCCGGCATCCCACGGCCAAATATAATATGTAACTCCTAGGTATAACTATGTCTCCGATCCTCCTTTTCGTAAGCTGGAACCGCCCCAGAGTATGTAGGAAGAACTTTACTTACCTAGGCAGCTTTTCACCATGTACTAACCTCATTTTAATGTTTCAGTTGCTGTGTACGCTATCGTTTTTAGCTAGCGGAAGTTACCAGAGATTACTAGGCAGAGATATAAATACATTTTTATCGCAACCATCGGTATCTGGTACATACTAATATTATATAGTACATAAAATAAAAACACTTTATAATCTTATATTATTTATTTTAAAATTACCTCCTATCTATAATCTAACAAAGGAACTCCGAAATTTCGGAGGCTATTGCTTCCAACATTTAACGCCTAAACGAACAACTGTCAGAGACAAATAGGGCCATCGTGTCGGCATTAAATGCCATTGCCAATAGATACTACAAAGTACTATACAATAGAGTTATAAACACTTTATAATCTTAAATAAATTATTTATTTTAAAATTACCTCCTATGTGCTAACATTCTAAATGCATTGGCAATGGCATTTAATGCTGACGCGATGGCCCTATTTGTCTCTGACAGTTGTCGTTTTGGCGTTAAATGTTGGAAGCAAAAGCCTCCAAAATTTCGGAGTTTTTGTTCTAGCTCCATTCGCTGTTCTTCCAACCTTAAAAATCTGTCAGTGGTGCTAGCCAACTGAGATCGTCGCTGTGATGGTGATGATGGCGGTATCAATGCCCGTCTAGGACGACGTGGACCTAGAACAATATTTTTTTATTACAATATATGCTATGATTGCTTTCAAAAGCCCTCTGGACCTATTCAATGCTACACAACTGAAAGTATCTTGATACATTTTAACAAGAAAATATTAAACATCTTAGGGAAGGTCAGAAGGTACTTTATAATCCAAGTACCAAGCTGGTGAAGTAACATAAAATATTTTTGAAACAAAAATATGAGTAGGTGCCTTGTTATTTTGTACTTAATATGGTTTGAACAAATCTAACAGTTGTTGAATACCAAACCAAAATATATTTAGATCTGAATTACCAACCTCAGCAATAATTTTGTATATAATTATAATATGTTTTGTATCTAGGAATTTTTAACAGGAAAAATAAAGAAAATAACTTACTTGTGTGTCGGGGTGGCAACTGGCTTGGTGGTGGTGAGTTCCTAAAATGTTGTGGAGAAGGAGAACCCCGGTGTGGATGAACATCCCGTCTGGAAGGTGTTGTATGCACTGCGAGGTGTACAAGCACAATTTGAGGGCTCCTGGGTGGTGAAGCCAACACTGGGAGAGTTTCTGTAGACTCCTAGAAATATATTGTATATTACATTTTAATCTATCTAGAAACTATATATTTTTAAGAAATAAACAAATATTTACCTGAGGTATAACATAACTCTGTCTAACAGATGCATAATGATATCCCAGGAATAGATATTGTGTCAGCCATTGGGTTCTTAAACAGACATACAAACAAAATTATGTTAAATACTTCATTATGAGTACTAATTTATTCATATAATAGCAATGTAGACTGAACTAAAAGTACCATACCAGTGTAGTATCTATTGCCAATTCCTCCGGCCTTGAAGGTGATGTTGCAGGTGGTGTTGGCAACAAATTCTCATTCTCTAGAGGGTCCTAGAAATGATAACATAAATTAAATTCCATAAAACTATAAAAAAAAAATTAAATGTATACTAGTAATCAAAACTTACACTAAAGGGATCAATAGCTAAATGCCTATCACCAATAGCAAAGCTTTCACCACCTTTAAGGCATATGATCCGCTCCTCCACCTCTGAAATATCCATCACCACCTCTTCCACACCAACACCGGTCCTGCATCGGGCCGCAGCATGTAGGGCAGCTTTTTTTTTTACTGCACTCTTTTTGTCAGCCCAGTACTAAAAAAACAATAAATTGCCCATTAATATTTGCTGACAATCTAACAGATAAAAGTTAGTGTATGATGTTAAAAATAATTAGCTACATAACATAATGTTGCCAAAATTAGTACTAAAGATACACATACCTTAGTCCACTGCTGCCAAGTCTTAGTGCTCCCTCCCATGCTATTGAGTTGGACGGCCAACCTCACATCATCTCTAGCACTGGCAACCTTAGAGAAGCCCTTTGCAAGGCTTGGATTGCCTTCCAAATATTGCAAAAGAGCCTCTATTTGTTGTCGGCTAGGGTGAGACGATCGTTCGCTGGGACTGCAATGGTAATGATTGTTTATGAGTCAATATAGTTAAATGCTTACCTACCTACCTATTTCTAGATTGCCTAGTCAACTTTTGTAAATAAACATGTACTTACTTCATCTTCTTTAGATGTAGACCAAATTCACAATTTCCAACTCACAACAAACACCCAATTAGCTTCCACTTTTAAACTAAATGTAGTAAATAAATAATATTATACTCTTTCATGAATTGATGATAAACACTACATAAACAAAACAAACTCGTCGGCGAACTTTTGGCATTGACAGTTGACAGACACACAACGAAGAAAACAAAAGTTAATAATTTTATTTTCAGCGATTTTATTCATTTCTCGTAGGTAATTTGTAGACTTCGACCTTATATTGACATAATATTACGTAAAACATTAATTTTCTTTCGTTTCATTGTTTAAACCCCAAAAAATGATAAATCGATTGGACGATTTTATCTGTAACATGTAGGTTCAATCCCTAACTCATTTCAATACTCACTTCACTTCACTTGTTCGTATAAACATAAACAGAATACCATTTCAAGGTGAAGTGGGTTTGCGTTCGAAGTGAGCTCGGTCACTTGAGTGAATTCGAGTTCGTTATCGAGTTTTTAGAGAATGAGTCTGCAGTTTATAAGTAATGACGATTGCAAAAGATACCTACAGTAGGTACCTAGAGTACCTACTGTTACTGATCAGACAGACGGCATAGGGCGAGTAATATGAGTTAAAAATAATCAGTTAAACCTTTGTCGCCAACCCTTAGTAGGTACCTACACATCCCATCTGTACGAATCACTTTTCATAATCTATGATTTTCAAACAAAATGTCAGTACAATAGAAAATAATGTACAAAAATTAATTTTAGTTGGTTTTAGTTGATATTCTGTTTACTTTCCGATGATAATGTCACGCCACTATCTTTTTTCTTCGCAGTTGATTGATTAATTACACGTTTTTGACACGCAGGACGGCATTTTTAATTTGGGTTTATTCGCATGCGGTCGCGATGGCCGTCGACGAACGACTAAATGAGTTGTTGCCGGCCGGCAACAACTCATGGCGCAAACTTGTTGTTCGCGGGTGTCAATTCTATACGCTAGTAATAATACTTCAATGTTCAGATCTCTTATATAGAAAAATACCCAGAACCGGGACAAATATCTGCAGAACATTACAAACATTTGTCCCGTGGCGGAAATTGAACCAGCTACCTCCTGCATATCACTCTGCTATTAGACCAACTAAGCCACGGAGGCAGTCGAAGCACAAAAAGCTTTGATAGCTCTTTTGCATAACACACCTGACATAGGTACACTACTCCCAAAAAAAATACGTCGTTTATACCAAAAACGTTTTTCCCACGTTTTTTGTTACAGTTCACTCCACGCTTTCCATTAAACGAATAAAAATCGTATGTACGTTTCGTGTTCCATTTAAAATCAACATGCTACAAAGGCCTGTGCTTTGGCAGTTAAATCACAGGGCATACATCACGGCCGATCACGTGACTGTATGCACGTACATATGTAAGCAGTATGCACATGGAATAACACGTCAGACATAGACATAGACATATTATTTATTTGCTACTTAGCACACAAAAAAAACACAATCAAACACAAGACAAAATAACATGTACATGAACAATGGCAAAAGGTACAAAACTTAATCTATAAAAAATACATTAGGAACAACATTAGGTAAAACAAACAAACTGTGCTGAATTGCGTATGTGCTACAGTAGCAAAATGGCCACGACTCAGCATTGATGCCCAGTGTTTGAGACAAAGGGCGCTGTTATTATGCCGTAGCCACAATAGTCAGAGGACCCTGAGAGAACAATAAATATATATATATATACAGAAATAGAAATACAGAAATACATTTTATTGGTAAAATCAATTTATATATATGTATATTGTATTTGTATATATATATTTTTATTCTTTTATATATATATATATATATATATAAGAATAAAAAAGAAAAAAACATGATTATAATAAAAAATAAAATATAGTACCCAGCCGTAGGTCTGTGTCCCCGTCCACTGCTGGACATAGCCCTGCCTCATGGACCAGATACCGGTGCAGCATGAATCTCCGGAAAATGGGCAGCAGTGTCTTTCCGTGTATCAACATCCCGGCAACCTGTCTGCTACGCGTAGTGAGAAGGGCAACAACCCTCTCATGATCAGTACTTGAAGATCCATGAGGGAGCCTTATCTCTAGCAACGGACGGCTGTGATTATGAAGCTTCTAAAATCTGTTTTCTTAATAAGTTAAACAAAACTCTACCGAAACGAGAGCAGAGCATAGGTAGTTTACAAAGGCGACAGGAAACACATGAATATACAATGAAATTTTATATCCACTGCATCGGAAGTTATACCCGCACTTCCAGCGGTTAATGGCAATAAACACGCTGAACACAATATTATGAAGAGTATCGGATAATAATAAAAGCTGGTTTTGGAACCTGAAATGTTATACGCCACTTTGGCGTACAAATGTATACAGTAAAATAACCAGTTTGTATGTCAGAGGTTGCTCCGAAACTACTGCAAAAGTATATCACCAGCGTATAAACGACTTTAATTTTGGTTCCTTTGAGAATGTCGAAACATGCATTTTTTGCGGTATAACGGCTGTGATAACGGTCGTATCTCTTTATAAGGTTAACTTAAAATATTGATTTTTGATCACAACTTAAAGAGGCTGTAGATTTGAGTATATAGTTTTAATTTCAACTCGATACCTCTACACGTTCTCGAGATAAAAAGTCTTGACAGACAAACACACAGACAGACGGGATAAAAATCCTATAAGGGTTCCGTTTTTTCCTTTTGAGGTACGAACCCTAAAAAAGCAGCAGGTTCTTAAGTCCGTAGTAAGTTAAAGTGTATTTTTATTTTATAGATTGGACCTCCAGAGTTAATATAGACTATTTTTATCATCCGTACCGTCCAGAAGAGAGAATGCATCCCAATAAGTTGCACATGCAAGATAAGATTAGTATAAAGAAGAAATATAATTATTTGAATAAAATATTTTTCAAATATTTGCAAGCCCTATTCCTCATATATTTTTTTTATGAATTTGTAAACTAAAACGTACTTACTCGTAGCGTACCCCGTTTGCGATTCCAATCTGTAACAAAAAGATGTCCGTTTAGTTTTATGATGATTATCATAATATTAACATGATAATTACAAGAAAGACAAGTTCACCTCCGAAACTTTACCTAGTTTACCTTCATCATCATCATCATATCAGCCGTAGGACGTCCACTGCTGGACAAAGGCCTCCCTCATTAATCTCCAAGTACGCGGTTGGAAGCCGTCTGCATCCACCGCCGACCAGCAGTTCTCACCAAGTCGTCTGCCCATCTTGTAGGTAGACGTCCTACGCTGCACTTGCCGATCCGTGGCCTCCATTCAAGAACTTTGCGGCCCCATCGGCCATCTGTTCTATATAGTTATATAGCGCGCTATATAGTTATGGTTAACTCTTTCTCGCTATGAACTGCTGGTATTATTAATACAATTTTGTAGGCTATTAAAGCGTAGATATTTTCGCTTTTGTATTGGAGTGATGTATCTGTTAGTTTCTATAATCTGTGATAGTATTCTCTAAATTGTTTTACCCATATTCTCTTCAACACAAAAATACACTCCATTAAAGACTTTTGAAAATTTCACACGGACACTGGCCGAATTATGCCAATGCTGTAATCAATTGGATGTAGTAGGGTAGTAAGAAGCAATAAGCCAATCTGACAAGGTAAAGATTTAAGAAGCAGTAATTTGTTACTTTCAAAGTACAAACGTGTCATATCCCAATACCACAGCAAACTAGAAAAGTTGAAACTTCATTGTCGTTACCTTAGTACTTTTACGACACAGTATCTAGATTATTATTGCAGTAACATAACTGCACTATTCCGCATTCTTCACTGATTAGGAGCGGCCGGTGGCGACGGCGTAACAATAGAACATAATTTAATACACCCATAATAAAGGCTAGTTGTTGTAACAGCTTCTTCGGTATTTTAACTTTTGCGGTCTCAACGTTCCTTATGTAACCCACAAACTTATGGAATTTATGTACTACTCATGTACTTTACGCTAAATAAATGATTATGATTATTTCTCCTATGTTTCCGTACGGAATGCAGCTGTAATAAAGTAATGAAGGATTTCGGTTGTTGTCGAAAATAAAGGTGCTTTAATACTCCTGGTTATATTAATTTAGTGAAAGAACACATGCATTTTGAAATCACACCGTATTAGATCAAAATGCGTCTGTTATTTGTTATAATATTAATTAATAATTTGTCTTTTTTAAGACACAAGATCCATATAAAAGTCGTACAAACTAAATTCAAAAAATATATTATAATTAAAAAATAGTATGATATTACTACCTATCTGTAAGTAGGTATAACTCAGGATGTTGATTCCATCCAGCGTTTATACGTTTTGGTTAGTATTAGCCTATCTAAAGTTTTGAATCAAAAAATATATCAATACTTACATAACTTTTAGAATCCGGCACTAAACCATATTGGGAAACCATGATTGTTAGGTAGGTTAAATTAGCTAACGTTAAGATATTAAATTAGTGTAGATGTATGTAAAGTTCAGTTTTTAGCCAGTAAGCTGAAAGGAATTGTACTAGATAAGCCTAATCCAACAAACAACGGCCGACGCACTGCAGCCAGCGTTCCACAGAGCACGGGTTTACAGTGCTGACGCTGTATAAATCACCTCGAAATATTTGAAAGCCCAAATTTATGCACAGTTGCTCTACTGATATTCTCCGACTTTGTTATCACAGCTGAGCAAACCACACGCCAACGAGAACTTCCCTCATCGAAGCGATGCAAAGTCGACTCGATCAGAACCTTAGTCACTCTAATTACGTTACAAAGTTAAACGAACGAATTAAGTTGTTCGGAGTTATACGCAGCTCTTGTTGCTAGTGCTAGTTTTACTGTTACTCGCACCTGTTTGTGTGTTCTTTGTGGCCGCTCCAGGGTCGCAATTTGAATGCAAGTTAGTACAAAACACATGTTTTCCTCTCTTACCCGTGGATGCAGTAAGAGCCTGCTGAGGGATACTTGCGGAAAATAAGCAGCAGCGTCTTTCCGTAAATGAACATTCCGTACTGCGCTCGCCAACCCGCCTGCCAAGCGCGGTAAGTACGGCAACTGCCTCTCATGGAGATCATGAGGGAGTGTTCAGTAGTGGATGTTTTTCGGCTGAAATGATGATGATGACATGTTTTCAGTATTTCACATTGTTAATAGAACTAGTATTAAACGTAAATAAAACAAGTTTATGGTTATACTAGCTTTTGCCCGCGACTTCGTCCGAGTGGAAGTCATAAAACGTAAAATCCCCTTCTTCACGCAGAGCCACTTTGATTCGAAAATATAAATCCCATTTATTCCCTATCCCATGGGAATTTCGAAAAATCCCTTACTATTTCTTAGTGCACCTCTAGGATACTCAAGGAATATGTGTGCCAAATTTCAAGTCTTTAGGTCCAGTGGTTTAGGCTGTGCGTTGATATATCAGTCAGTCAGTGAGTCAGTCAGGACTTTGAATTTTATTTAAATAGATAACAAGTATATTATTTAAAAAATATATATATATTTAAATTAAAAATGATTATTTAACAACCAATTTCAAGGAAAGAGAAATTGGCTCTCATACCATGTTAAACAAACCAAAAACTATGATAAACCTCTACATTTTCATCATATTAGGTACATCGTACTCGTACGTTTTTAGGGTTCCAGACCAAAATGGTAAAAAGGAACCCTTATAGAGTCACTCTGTCTGTCTGTCTGTCGACTTGAAATTGAAATGGTTAAAGATAACACTTTTTTACTAATATATCATATATGAAAATGCTAAAAAATATTCTTATTGTGATTGCAGGGGGGCGAATTGGGGATCTCGAAATTTTTAAGTTACTAGGTTGTGTGGGGTATCATATGAAAGGTATTCATTTCCAAATTGATAAACAGTTTTTAGTTTTCCTCTATGTGTATCGTTTTTGAGTTATTAACAAAAATGTTAAAAAAAACTAACGTTCCCCCCCTTTATCTCCAAAGTTTGCAGAGATAAACCCGTAAAACTTTTATAGCTAATAAAGTGTATGTAAAGTTTATAGGAAAATTAAAGCGAACTCTCTAATTTGCATAGATTTTTAGACAAACGGGGTGGAAGGGGGTTTTGAAAAAAATTGAGGAATTACTAGGTCATGTGGGGTACCATATGAAAGGTATTGATTCAACCGTATAGTTTTCGACTTATTTACAAAAACGATGAAAAAATAGCGTTCCCCCCTTATCTCCGAAGTTTTCGGAGATAAACCTCCTGAAACTTTTATTGCTATTAGAAGTGTATGTAAAGATTACGAGAAAATTATAACGAACTGTCTAATTAGCATGCTTTTTTAAAAATCATCGAAGGTGTTGAAAATCTACATAGGTTCCGCTATCAGACAAGAGATGGCGCTGTCAAGGTTCTCAAACAAATATAAACCGCCTTTATCATTATATTGTATGATGGCACGGAACCCTCGGTGCGCGAGTTCAACTCGCTCTTGCCCGGTTTTATTTTTCATTTATTTATTACATGCAGAAAAGTAAAGTTAAAAAGCTAAAAGTATGCAAAAACCGTAAGCGGTTTGTCCGCATGCTAGTGACGATACGCGCCAGCAGAATTCCTATCTAAATTGCACTTTGAAGAGAACGCGAAGTAATTAGACATTATTAAAAATTCTTACTTCAGAAAATAGCTGGGGAGAAATATCTACTTTCTGCGAACATTGTATGTGTCCCCTTTGCGTAAAATTCAGCCAAATTTTACACGTAAAATTCAGTCATAAAATTCAGTTTTGACGAGCTCTGTGGCGCAGCGGGCGAAGGTCCGCCTGCGACGCAAGGGGTTGCGGGTTCGATTCCCGCCTCGGGACAAATGCCTGTACGATCTGTAGATATTTGTTCAGGGTGTTCTGGGTGTTTTTCTATTTATAATAAAAATATATATCTATGTAGTATAATGTATTAAGTATATCAGTCATCTAGTACCCATAACACAAGCTCTGCTTAGCTTGGGGCTAGATGATGCTGTATGATTTGTCCAGCATTATTTATTTTATTTATTTATTTATTTAGTGCTTACTTAGTGGTTAGATGTTTTCTCAGCTTAAACAGCTTCGCAAATGTTGGCCAACTCAAGAGTCGCGCGAAAAAGGAGCATTTAAGGTTAATTCTAGAACGCCATATCTACAAAGATGTGACAACTTTCCGGGGTCTTCATGTCATTAAAGGCTCGCGCAGTTGGCTTAATTTTAGTTTAAATCTTAATTATAAGACACGTATTATTTTTTTTATTATACGTTATCAACAAACTGTCGTGGGTGCCGGTAATGTTGCCTCTCTTGCCCTTGGATGCAGTAAGAATCTGTCAAGGTATATCTCCGTAAAATAGCAGCGTCCTTCCGTGTATCAACGTGATGCACTGTGCTCACCAACCCGCCTGCCAAGCGTGGCGAGAATGGCAACAGCTCCCTCATGATCTTGGAAATCATGGATCTCCAAGATGCCTAATGTCCAGCTGTTGACGTGGACAGCAGTCCCACGGCTGAGATGATGGAGTCGAAATATCGCATGACGTTATAGTTTAAGGCAGGATATGACGTCACAAGCCTTATTACGCTTTATGTTTCTGTAATCTGTGACTTTATCTAATTTTTATCGTAAAAACAAAAACTACGTGTCTACGATATACTCGTAACTGACGGCATTTATGTACATTTAGCGTTAAAGGTAATTTCTCATTTGTAATCAACAATGTAAGCAATTTGCCACAATACAATGGGCAGCAAGAAACAAAGCATCTACCCAGCTTTCATCAGTTAGCCGTGATCTAAACAACTGTCACCATGGAGACTGGGATAGATTTATTCTTCTTGTTATTGGTGACGCATTAGAAGACTTCAGATCGGAAGACAGATCGGCCACAGTTCTCATGTCGGGTGTCGTGGATCGTGCCAGTCATCTCTGATGGACGCTTTCTTTTAAGAAGGACGCTTTCTTCTTCATGCGAAGAACCATCCGGTACAGATTTCACCAAGTCCGTCCATGTCATTGGAGACCTTTCTCGTGCTCGAGTGCTCGCCGTTGTCCTTTTAGACGCTCTTTGTATAGCTCTCCTCGTCACGACAAGTGGCTAAAGAACGCGAGGATTCGAGATTTCGCAACAGATGATAAGCGTTGTTTTACGCCGAGTTCTTTGAGAAAGTTTGATTAGCTATCGCCATCTCTACGATTTAACTTCACTAAGTGAACTTCTTCCCTAAGTGAGTGGCAATACAATTCTGTTCTAGTTTAATCCACCCTTTTATCTATCTTATCTCTTGATTAGTTACAATGAAGAAGAACTGTGTGATATACGTAGGCATTCCTAAACGGCACTTAGTGTATCTCAAGGGTACTAAACAATTTTTGTTCCTTAACTGTTCTATTTATAGTTTACTGCTCTCTGGACTCATTGAGTTTCCATAAACAAAGACATGGGCTGAAATAAACTTTATTCTATGAAACCCCGAAGCGTATTCACTGTTGATCTTGATTTGTGAATTGCGTCACTGTGGCCAAGACCTTACGGTCGGAATTCGCATTCGCACATAAATAACACATCCGAATGCATTATTCAAGATCAAATCTAATGAGATACTCGACACTTTCGTTCTGCACAAAGAATGGATCGTTTACAAATGTCACCGACATTCTTCTGTGCTCATCGTCGCTTTAGGGTTGTCACGATATTTATGGCTGTATCATAAAATTTGGTTTGATAAATTGTGTCTAGAACCGTTGAGAAATAAAGCTCAAATTAAGCTCTTTTAGGGTATATAAAAAACTGGGAATACTTTAAAAGTTGCAATAATGATGAGGCCATCTCTCGGGTTTCATTTGATGATTAACTTTTTAAACTATTGTGGTTACATAATTTATTATACATTTATAACAAAAAAAATATTGATTTTATGTGTAGGTAACTAAACATTGAAGATGATGATTGAAAAAATGAAGAACAAAGATCAGCCGTAGGCCTGCTGTCCATGTCCACTGCTGGACATAGGCCTATCTCATGTACATATCTCCAAGAAAACGAGGGGGTTGTTGCCATACTCGCCACGCTTGGAAGGCAGTTTGGCGAGCGCAGTGGAGGATGTTGATACCGTAAAGACGCTGTTGCCCATCTACCGAAGGTATTCCTTGGCAAATTCTTACTGCATCCATGGGCAAGAGAGGAGAGGCAACATTCTACTGCCGGCACCCCACGGCAATTTGTTAATATTTTGTAAGTAGCGGCTTTTGAGGCTGATGGCTTAGTATAAGTACTAACAATATATATTTTATCACCATATTCTCACGGGAACGGGAACTACGCGGGTGTAACCGCGGAGTGCGGCTAGTAATATTATAAAGAGGAACGATTTGTATGTTGTAGTTTGTATGTTTATAACGAATAAACTCAAAAACTACTGGACCGATTTTTAAAATTCTTTTACCATTAGAAAGCCTGAGTAACATTTACTTGTGTAACATATTTTATCCCCGTATTCCTACGGTAACGGACTACGCGGCTACGACTACGACTAACCCTAGCGTCAAATGAAAGCTCGTATAGGTAAATGCAGAGCAAATATCGATCCGTACATATTGTGTTGAAGCATGCAATCGTCAGCTCTTTGTGCCTGCAAATACATTTATCGATTGCCTACCTAATTACTAATAAATTAA
Source organism: Pasiphila rectangulata (assembly GCA_963082625.1). NCBI lineage: Eukaryota > Metazoa > Arthropoda > Insecta > Lepidoptera > Geometridae > Pasiphila > Pasiphila rectangulata. Next base: position 15,715,958 of record OY720244.1, read on the forward strand.
GGTCGCTTTCGCTTTATGAGTTGTTCCCATTAGCAGCTGAATTGGATTTGAGTAATTAACCATGAATGCGGAATAGCTTCAGCTGCTCATCAGGTATTGTGAATGCTTCAGTTGTCGACCTCTGGCTCAGTTAGTCTTGGAGCCGACTGATATGCAGGGGGATCTGTGATTTTAACTCCTGTTCCTCCTATTCCGCATTCATGGCTAAATAATATTAGGAACTCTACTAACTACCCCAAAAATGTTGTAATTTGCAGAATACATACACCAATACCAGGTCTACGGGTAAGTACGGAACCCCACACAACGCGTAGCCCGACACGCACCTGGCTTAATTATTATTATATTTGATACCGGCACAAAGCTCGGATTTGTACCTGCCTACAATCAGTATTACAAATTATATAATTTTTCACTGATAGTTTTTAGGGTTCCGGACAAAAATGGTGAAAAGGAACCCTTATGGTATCACTTTGTCTGTCTGTATTTTACAAACGGATATCTTAAGAACCACTGATGCTCTCGACTTGAAATTTCAAATGGTATATATATATATATATATAGATAACGCTTTTATACTAATATGGAATATGTATAAATGTTGAAAAATATTCTTATTAAGATTGCAAGGGGAGCGGAAAGGGGTCTAAAAATATTAAAGTGAAGTTACTAGGTTAAGTGAAAGGTATTCATTTGCACTTTAATAAACAGTTTTTAGTTTTCCTTTAAGCCGTATCGTTTTCGAGTTATTTACAAAAATGTAGAAAAAAATATTGTCCCCCCTCCCCCTCTTATCTTCGAACTTTGCGGAGATAAACCCCTGAAACTTTTAAAGCTAGTAGAAGTGTATGTAAAGATTACAGGAAAATTATAACGAACTCTCTTATTTGCACAGTTTTTGAGAAATCATGGAAAGTGTAAAAAATCTACATAAGTTCCGCTATCAGACAAGAGATGAAACAATCATGAGATTGTATTGTTTGCTGATGATACTTCACTTTTGTTCAAAATGAAACGACGTGCCACCGATTATGATGAGGTGAATAATGCAATCTCAAAAGTTGTTAATTGGTTTAATGTCAATAACCTATTACTTAATGAAAATAAAACTATTCAGCTATTTCCACAGCATTATGTCTTATGGCTTACTACTGTGGGGATACTGCAGATATAGACACCGTATTTGTGCTGCAGAAGAGGGCTATACGTTCTATCTACAATATGGGTCCCAGAGAATCACTTCGCACTAAATTTAAAGAAATAAATATAATGACAGAAGCTTGTCAATATATTTATGAGAACCTGTTGTACACCCATAAAAATATTGCTTCGTTTAAGAAGAACAGCGATAATCACAACGTAAATACAAGAAATAAGAATACACTCGCTGTGACCACTACTAGGCTTCATAAGGTTGAAATATATTTTAAAGGGCAATGTATACGCTTCTACAACAAACTCCCAAGTGAGTTGCAGAAGTTATCATTGAATAAATTTAAAAACATTATCAATCGCAATCTGTGCAATAAAGCATTTTATAAAATATCAGATTACCTAGAGGACAAAACCACTTGGTACGGAATCTGCTCCAACTCCGTCAAATGTAACATAAGACAAAATAAAATTGTTAAATGATGACTATAACGGCCGAGTAAGGTTCTTCTGTTCGCTTCTTTTCCTACTTTTCCTTTTCCTACTCGCGTGTCATCTGAAGTGAACAAATCAATTATGTGCTTCATTCTATTAATTTGTGTTGTTTTATTGTGTAATTTGTGACGCGTCAATAAGGTCCATGCGGCCGCACTGAATAAAGTATTTTTTTGATTATTGATTCTTTTTTGATGGCGCTGTCAAGGTTCTCCAACAAGTATTAACCGCCTTTATCATATATTATATTGTATGATAGCACGGAACCCTCGGTGCGCGAGTCCAACTCGCTCTTGGCCGGTTTTATGATTTGTTACTGCTTGCTTAAAATAAATCTAGATGTTACAAACAACAATAATTAAGAAATTTATCAAGAATTACTGACAAGACATACTGACATGACCTAAGACACAGCACCATCTAGCAAACCGGTGTGACACGAGTCCGCCGCCGCGCGCCGTCTAGATACATATCAATGTTTATTTTATTTTTTTATAAGGTCTTTAGATAGTTGGTACTTTTCAATCCATTTTTGTTATGACTGTACTTTATAAGGGCTTGCGAGTTGACGACAATAAAAATTAGTAAAATCAGAAGGTGCCAACTTGCGGATTCCAGCGAGTTTCAGATCCGCGAGATGACGAATGAGTCGTCCCAAACCAAGCAGAGCTTGAATTAAACTATAGAAATCAGATGGCATCCAGGCACATAAAAGAGCATCCAGACCTCTACTTTATAATCTATAAGCATTTGTTGATGCTTTATAAATAGATTTATGCATTCATTTATTTACTTAAGATCACACAACACATTTAAGAACGCCAAAATACTTTTTTTACATTTGGTTGGTTAAGAAAAATGATTTGTCGTAATATAAACATTTGTCTTTTCTTTTCTGTTTTTACTTCAGCATGAAAGAGAAAATGTACGCGATAAATTACCCATGACGACTAACGTCGTTAACTGGGTATGTCATATCTCTATGTTCAAAGCAATCTTATCCATTTGATGGTGTTCATAGCGGAAACTCCCTACCGACTGGAACGAGCCTACAATACCGTTGCTTTACCGCGAAGAATGAAGTCGTGTCCATTTTATCCTACAACTATCAATCAGTTGTAAGCTTTATCTGTGAGACAGTAAGATTCAAAAGTGATTAGAGTCTTAGCCTATGCACTAGTCAACATCTACACGGGTACCGTTGTGTGGCCTTAATCAGTATTAGTGAATAATGGCTAATGGTTTAGGAATACTAGAGGTTTGAACACTCACTGATGTCACATTATTCCATCATGTGCATCCTAATTAACAAAAAAAATCAGCATGTCCCGAAGATCAAGTACACATAACAATAAAAAATTACCTTTGCCCTGCGCTGGGACACTATCTAAGTCAGGCCTTTACATCTGTTGTAGATGATGTATACAGCGTCGGCAACTGGTACTCATGCTGTACGGGACGCTGCAGTGCCAAGAACATTTTTAGATGGATTACAGCACCTATACCATCCTCTCAGCTTATTCAGCTTTTAGTGAGAGGAAAGAACAGGTCAACAACATACCTGTGATCTGTGTCAATACGTCTAAAGCTGACTAAACCGCGGGTTTCCTTACGATGTTTTCTACAGAAGCTCTTTTTAATAATAAAATTGACAAAAGTTATTATTCAAATTATAAATCAATGTTCGTAAACGCAAGTAATTAATTTCATGACTTTTCGTCATAATTAAATCATTTTGTCTTTGTATTTATAATTATGGCTAATTATGAGACAACAGATGGACGGGTAGAGCTTTAACTCGTGTTAATGCAAATTATATTAATTTGAAAATCAAATAAAGCTGACAGTAAAGGGCCGATTGTTATCCTAATTGTAGTCTTCTAACCTGCCCTATTGTAGTCTCGCCGCAGGCATCGTTTTATAGCATTTCAGAAGCAATTATCAATTTAATATAAACTTCAAAGTTGGACTCTTACAAATAAAATAAATAATAATCTTGATATCTCTGAGATTTTAGGTGACTTTGCGAAGGCCGGTCAAATTCAAAGGAGGCCAAAATACGATGTTCTATTCACAGTATACCTTCTTTTTCTGGATCAATCATTAGAGACTGATTTAAGATAGAAAACCTGTAGTAACTGACATTCTAGTAAAGATATTAGATATGGAACATATTATTTAGTAAAGATATTAGAAAATAAAACGACAAGTGGGATCGAGAGCGCCCTAGGGGAATTATAAATTAGAATATTACGAATTTTTGATGAAATACTCGTATTCTATCTAGGCTAGGACGTTCAGCCATTATACTTATATTATACGCCATTTTGTTGGTATATCTATTTTGTGTAAATGAATTACGTTCTCGTACATTTAAAATGGTAGGTTATTCAAAATCAAAAATTCAGAACTTTACCGTTACTTGTGCCAGAAAAGCTCTATTCATTCTATTTAATTTTTGCCATTTTCATACAAAAATTTTACTCGTTTTGCTATAACTTCTGAAAAACCTGAGGAAGAATCCTAGGGTGATTTTTAAAGGGCACCATCTGCCTGCAGACCTTGATGTTCAGTCTAAATTTCAAGTTGATACTCTGGATACCCTCAGCCGTTTCGAAGACAGACAGACAGAGAAACAAGTGATCTTTTAACGATAGAATATAAGAACTAAAAATATTTATATTCTCTACTTGACTATTAGAAAAAGAAAAAAATGCATATCATTTACGAAATACAAAACATTATGGGCGAATTGATGTCTTTTTCGTGACCAAACAACAAAAAAAATCAAGTACTTTGAAAATACGTATACAGCGTGTCCCGTAATTGGGGTACTAAGCCGAAAGGGGGGTTTTCTACCCCCCCCTGTCAAACAACGTTTGTTCTACGACTTTCTTGATTTTCAAGTTTTTCAGTGATAAGATAACGTTCAAAGTTTATACCAATTTCATAAGAGTGACAACCCTGCTCTCAGCTGTTACGGGCAATGACCTATTGACCGCCGGGGATTCCCGCGGCGCGCCCGCAACGCGCTTGTGCGTATATTGAGTGTGGGTATAGGTGCGTGGTGTGCGTAGGCGCGTAGGTATGTATTACGGACACACGTCTGTTATACATTAGGGTTGACAGCGACTTGGAAAACTTTAATTTTGTATGGAAACCTGAAAATACGTTTTTCTGAAATCTTTCTTCGCCTTTGCATTCCTTTGGTGGGGGGTAATTTGCAGCTCCTGGCTTCATACCCCAGTTACGGGACACCTTGTATACGAATTTTGCTCTACGGAGTTTATTATAATATGTGTTCTAACCCGAAAGGTCTGCAGCCACAAGGAACTACTTTAGTTTTACGACGCTTCAGGGATCAGTGATTTTCATCGAAGAAAAGACCACAAACATTTTAAATTCGACAGCTGCTGCTGATTGTACCTGTACGATAATGACAACCTAAAAGCCAGTAGATTTTTAACGGAGTCAGGAGGAACAAAAAAAATAAATGCCTTATAACTAGTTATAACACAGAGAGAATATCTATTTTCAAAATGTGATAAAAAAATATAAAAAAAATCCCGATTATTTCCCTACGAAACGTCTTGTTTTCATGGGCCCAACACCCTCTCTTGGGTTAGTACACATGCTAATATTATAATATAAATATAATACACACCCTGTCTCTAATACATCCTTTCTGTGTAAACATGTCCATCGAGACAACGTAAATTGTGTCTCAAAGACGTGACAAACACAATAGAGAATATCCGAAAGCTCTAGAATTCTTCTAGACAATGAGAGATGGATCTTCAAAGAATTTAAAATTGTACACTTCATTTGCATCAGTGATTTACTTTATCACGGTTTCTGTGAATAGTTTTTTCGATGAGAAACTATGGACTCAGGTTTTTTGTGACAAAGAACATAAACCTAAGTACGTTCTGTGTTCTGCCTTTAATTTGACAATTGCGACGCGTTTTTATTACCCATAGAACTAGCCTCTCCAGTTCTGTGAATTAACCATGCCGAAATCAATTTACTATCAGATCAAATGGTATTTTTCTATTCGCATAAAATTTTAAATCTCCTATTCAAATTTTTTTGAACTCGTATAAGGAATACGTGATTTTAACTCTACAACCAAGTTTTTAAATTTATGCCAATTGATCTACGATATAATAAAATCTACCTTATCGAAAATTTCCAACTCCACTAAAGTTGAAACGCTCGAATGTGCATCAGCGAAGCGTGAACTTTGAACATCTAGTAAACTGTCATATGAGAAACTTAGTGTTCGAATTTTAAACTTTACATTTTGTCAAAATTGTAGGCAGGTGTAAAAATTATATTCCGTGTAGCACATGAGCAGTGTTGCCTCTCCTCTCTTGCCTGTGGGTGCAGTAAAAAGCGGTTAAGGGATACCTGGGGAAGATGGCAGCATCGGGCTTTAGGGCGTTCTGCTCTAAATTATTGGTGGGATTAATATCTGCAGTTGCCTTTCCATGCATATTAATTGTGACTACCGCGGTAAAACAATCTGATTTTAAAATCAACTAGTTATACAACCAAGCACGCTGTATAAAAATAGATACAAAAAATAAAAATATATTGCATATCTCTAAATTTGGACTCAGAGAAGTAAATAAATCATTAATGGGAAACTGTGTGTATAATATTTTTTACGTACTTCGCTCTTCGCTCAATATAAGTACGAGATGTTGATGCGCCCATAATATAGTCCACAGGAAATGCAATTTATTTTTATTTCTTATATTTTTACACAGCGTGCTTGGTTGTATAGGTATACCAAGATGATTTTAAAATCAGATTGTTTTGCCGCGGCACAGTCACAATTAATATGCATGGACAGGCAACTGCAGATATTAATGCCACCAATAATTCAGAGCAGGACGCCCTAAAGCCCCCCAATACGAGGATGAATTTTCATGAGGTCCACAAAAAGCGATTAGAGCGTGTAAAAAAGTTTCACATACTCGTGTTACCTGAGAAAATCGTTGTTGTCGTACAAAAATAGACTTCTACATTTTAAATATCATCTCTCTCGGATCGAAGACGTAATATTATATATATATATATATATATATATATATATATAGTATAATACCATGTTTCTGTATAAATTAGTTAGTGGCTTTATGCTGGCTATGGCTGTTGGCGGTATAATACAATACTCTCTATCATCATCATCATCTCAGGCATAAAACGTCCTCTAATGAACACAGGCCTCCCTCGTGGATCACCATGAGGGGTAGTTGCCGTACTCACCACGCTTGGCAGGCGGGTTGGCGAGCGCAGTATGGGATGTTGATACACGGAAAGACGCTGCTGCCAATCTTCCGGAGGTTTCCCTTAGCTGGCTCTTACTACATACATGGGTATGAGAGGAGGGGTAACATACTACTGCCGGCACCCCACGGCTAATACTCTGTATATGACTACTCATATGATTTTTTTCTCTGACAATTTATTAAAACTGAAAGCCTATTTGAAGAGGGATTATCCTGTACGCTAACATTTGCCAGGGGGTTGATGCAAGATCCGAGTACAGATGATGAGGGCATCATCTGTACTTCGAGATCCGTGAGGGCAGCCTATGTCCAACAGTGGACAGTCCTACAGCTGAAATAACGTTGATGATGATAAAGATTTAATGTCGCATATATTAATGTCTTACAGTACACAAAAAGCCGTGTTGGCCGAGTGGTATGTACCCCCGACTTTCGTGGGTCGTGGGTTCGATACCGGACGTGCACCAATGGATTTTTCTTTCTTGAAAAATGTATGTGCACACTTAACACGTGCTTTAACGGTGAAGGAAACATCGTGAGGAAACCCGCGGCTTAGTTAGCTTCAGATGTATTGACCTGTTGTTTCCTCTGAATAATAGCTGACTAAGCTGAGAGGATGGTATAGGTGCTGGGCAAGTCTACTCCATCTAACAATGTCCCAGGCACTGCAGAGTCCCGTACAGCATGATTACCAGCTGTATAAATCATCTGTACCTAATAGATGCAAAAAAGGCCTTACTTACTCACAGTACACAAAACAAATGTTGCTTGATAATACTAAAACGAATAAAGCTAATACTAACATCACGCTTATACATTTACCTATACATATGTATATGTATAGGAACTTACAGTTTGCATTGGGAAACATGAAGAATACACAGAATCACAAGTACATAGTGGTACAAATAATGTTTATACTGACATCTGTTTTGCGTATATCAATGCTAACTCAAATCAGTTGGCAAGGTCCACGTCGTGGAATCCATCAAACTCAAATCAATTTAATCATAGGTCATGCGGTGCTTTGTCTTCGCCTAAAATGCCAAACCCTTGGGCATTCAAGTAGTGCCTGCTGCGAGTTTAAATGGCGTATTGTGCAACACGTACTTACGTGCCTAATACCCCGTATTCGCTCGTCCTGCGTGAATTGGTATTGTTTTACCTTCCACCCCTGTTACGGGCCCTAAGTCTAATTTATCGTTTTGTGTGCGTTGAATCGTTTCAGACTTAACGAATGGGGCGCTTTTATCCATACGTAACCCTAAGTTCTGTTAGACAAAGAGCTTTTCAACAGTTTGGTCCTTATCTACTACATGTTTCTATAATTAGGGGGCGAAGCTCCCTATTATGCATAGTGCTGTCTCTCTGTCTGTCTGTGTATGACACGATTACAACCGAACACGTTGACCGATTTACATGAAACCTTTTTTGTTAGCACTTTCTTAATGAGAGAAGGGTACTAATTGATTTTTGTGACCCTAGGGTCACAGGGACCGGAATTATTGTGACCTCAAAAGGTCACCAAAGGCCAAAAATGGCATTTTTCGGAAACCTTCGCCCCCTTTTCTGGTAACCCCGTACTAATGCTTGTTCATCTGTACGTGTAGTATATATGTGTAGATTAGATATTGACTGTTTTTATTTGGATCCGCAAACAGTTGGTAAACCGCGAGGCACTGCCAGTTCAAATAGTCTTGTCTTGTCTTTTTATTTTATGGCTTTTTGTGTTTGGTTCACACACAATTCCGCCAGTGTCAAGTTAATTTATAAATTCATATCTAATTTTTTCTTACTTGTGTTTACGTTTGTTGATTTTTCTGTCTGCCCAGTTTAAATAGTAATAATCTAAACAAATAAATGCTAAACATCACTTGCATATAGATGTCATTAGAGTGCAATTCAGCGAACACGGAACAAACGGTTCGCTTGTGTAGCTATGCAACCGGCAAGTGCGAGGGGAAATGAACGCGATAGAAAATTGCTGTGCTAGCTTCACTTCACTGGTTCTAAGTAGTTTGAGTCAACAAACTGTTGTTGCATACGATCCGCTTTTAGCAAAAGAAAAATCTTGAGCAGCGACACCGCCGCTCGACATATATGAAATACTAGCTTTTGCCCGCGACTTCGTCCGCGTGCAAGTCATAAAACGTAAAATCCCCTTTTTCACGCAGAGCCACCTCGATTTGAAAATATAAATCCCATTTATTCCCTATCCCGTGGAAATTTCGAAAAATCCCTTCAAATTTCAAATCTTTAGGTCCAGTGGTTTAGGCTGTGCGTTGATATATCAGTCAGTCAGTCAGTGAGTCAGTCAGGACTTTTAATTTTATTTATTAGGTAAAAATGTGCTTCCTATAACGGTTAATAACTGTGACAGACATACTAACTAAGTAATAGGGTCCCGTAAAGTGTTCTTGAAACTTTTAATGAGACTCTTATGTTGAGAGGATGGTTAAGGGCGAGTCCAGATATGGCGCAGGGCATGTAAGGTTAAGAGTTAACTCTATGTACCGTAGCTGAAAGACAGCTGGGAAATCCGAATCTACAAAACCTCTACAGCATGAATAAAAATTGTGTATGTACATCCCGCACTGCGATTTCCAACCCGCCTTCCAAGCCTGGTGAGTATGGACACCCACCTTATGATCAATACTTGGAGATCCATGAGGGAGGCCTATGTCCAGCAGTGGACGCCCTACAACTGAGGTGAAGAATCAGAATCAAAAAATACTTTATTCAGTACGGCCGCATGGACCTTATCGACGCGTCACAAATTCCAAAATAAAACAACACAAATAAATAGAATTAAGCACATAATTGATGATGACGTTGATGATGAATAGAGGTGAAAGGCCAATATACCTTCAATAAGTCATGAATAAATGTAAGGGCCTAAGTAAAAAAGCAAGTAGCCGAGCGACCGCATAACCAGCATAGGTAACTAACTAAATGAGCTCAGTTGAGTATTCCATTTCCTGAAGAAATTACTGGACCGGGTGATTCACATTACAGCACTCGAAACAAAGTGCCTTGCTAAGTGGGCCGAGTAGCTACATAGCTTAAAAGGGGCACAAGAGCTAAAATTATGGATTGGAATCAATTTTCTGGGGACCGGAGATTTCGGAAGAACACGTTGGCATCGCAAGCATAATAGCAGGGTTCTATCTAGCAGGGTTAATGTAAAAGTTTAACATCTTTTATAAATGCGTCGCAAGAGGGGTTGCGGTTTCGTTTCCCGCCTCGGTACAAATATCTGTACGATCTGCAGATGTTCAGGGTGTTCTGGACGTTTTTCTATATATGATAAAAATATCTATCCATGTAGTATAAAAAAAGTAAGGCCTATTATAGATGATTTATACAGCGTCAGCAACTGGTAATTATTATGCTGTACGGGAGGCTGCAGTGCCTGGGACATTGTTAGATGGATTAGGCTTGCCCAGCACCTACCATCCTCTCAGCTTAGTCAGCTATTATTCAGAGGAAAGAACAGGTCAATACGTCTGAAGCTAACTAAGCCGCGGGTTTCCTCACGATGTTTCCTTCACCGTTAAAGCACGTGTTAAGTGTGCACATACATTTTCAAGAAAGAAAAATCCATTGGTGCACGGCCGGTATCGAACCCACGACCTTCGGATTGAAAGTCAGGGGTCCATACCACTCGGCCAACACGGCTATGTATTAATATCCATGCCATGTAGTATAATGTATTAAGTATATCAGTCATCAAGTACCCATAACACAAGCTCTGCTTAGCTTGGGGCTAGATGATGCTGTGTGAATTGTGGACTGAAATATTTTTTCTGGGGACCGAAGAAGTTATATTAAACTTATTAACACATATTTAAACGGGTATTTATCGCGCTATTTACCTTTATTATTGCCCGACGTTTCGACAGGATTGCATCCATCGTGGTCCCGGGAAGACTCACTAAATACACAGACAGACTAAATAGCGCGATAAATACCCGTTTAAATATGTGTTAATAATGTGTCGTGATCGCGAAAGTTTAAAAAAGACTATATTAAACTTTTATACATATTTAAGGACCTCGTAACAACATGTTTTGAAATAAAGATTTTAATTGAATTAAATTAAGTTGAAAATATCGTAGTTATCATAGGGATCGTTTAGTTATGTTATGGCATTAACATGAACATCGTGAGACAACTCAGTAAACTAAAGACATATTGACATGTTATTTTCCCTGAATAAAGCCGACTAAGTTATGAGGATATTATAGGTTGCCGTGGGGTGCCGGCAGTAGAATGATACCCCTCCTTTCATGCCCATGGATGCAGTAAGAGCCTGCTAAGGGATACCTCCGGAAGATGGGCAGCAGCGTCTATCCATGTATCAACATCCCATACTGCGCTCACCAACCCGCCTGCCAAGTGTGGTGAGTATGGCAACTACCCCTCATGGAGATCCATGAGGGAGGCCTGTGTTCATCAGTGGACGTTTTATGGCTGAAATGATGATAGGTGGCAATCCTAATCCAACTAACAACGTCCCAGGCACTGCAGCATCCCGTCGAGCAAGAATGCCTATTGCTGGCGCTGTACAAATCATCAAAGAAACTGACGTAATCTTGAAATTGATTAAATCATAACTCCTATACGTTATACGTTCCAAGGGGGATATTTAGTAACTTAACATGGCACTAACAAGAAACTCAACAATCTTAATACTCAACAGTATCATGGGAGATCGTAACATAAAGCGGGGCTTGTAAAACCCTGTGACCCTTTTGTCTAGCAGTGCTTTTAAAGTCATCGTAATAGTTTGTAAGTAAGTACAAGAAAGGTATCACGTATATTTATGTTGCGACTGTTGCGAGTTACAAAACGCATTTAGAATAATCCGAAATTAATGTCATAGGAGAACGCTGTTAAGGCCAGGTTATTCCGGCGGCGGGTTTCGAGTGCGCTCGGTGTGGCCTACTTAATAAAAATTCGTTTTAAAAATGATTAATTATGTTTTCTGAAAAACTAACCGTTAAATATTCTTCTAAACGTCGTTGCCTACTTTGTGAGATGTTTTTTGAGAGTAGAATATTGATACACTTGAATTACAACCACAAAAACGAGCAAAAACTATCCTGCCTTCATATTTTCAAGTTAAGTGAAAAATATTGTGTTTTGAACCGTAAAATATGATAGATCATATTTTATCAAAAAGTTATAAGTATGAAAATAAAACTTGCGGTCGGAATAGATAGAAAATAAACTTCTCAGAATTGACAAAAGAATAGCGAGGGAAAATTAAATAACCCAGCCATAAATAGATAAGTGAAATTAATGAATCAATTTGCGACAGCATAAAGGCCATAAGATCACTTATTTAGTTTTCCCTAGACACATTTTAGGTCCACCAGGAGCAAATGGAATTGGTAAAATAAATAGGGTTAGTTATTGAATTATCGTCCGTTATGATTGTGTTAGAATAGTAAAAAATAAATTGATCAAAATATTTTTATTATATTGTCCACAAAAGTTCGCCCGTTTATACAAGTTTAGGACAAGTAGAATGAAATAAGAGATTTTGTTTAAATTAGGTAGAAACAACTTTAAGAAGGAAGTCAAACGGAGGATTCAGCTAGGCTGGGCAGAATTAAGAAAACTACGTAGGGTTTTCTCCTAACATATACCTACACAATGCTTAAAAACAAAAGTTTTGAGCCAGTGCGTTCCACCCGTCATAACCTACGGTGCCTCTACGTGGTGCCTCGATATGTTTCGGAGATTTTCCTAGTGTTGTATTGTTTATAAATGATTGTTGTGTTCCAAAGTTGTTTAAATTTTGTTGATTTTTTTCGAAATAGTCATAGGTTTGTTATTTACCTACAACAAATACTGATTATCTAAGAATTACAGTAAAATATAGATGTTTCAATGGTTTTCATATTTTTATTTCGTGCTCTTAATAAAAAGAAATGATTATTTATTAATAATTTGCTTTTATTTCGATCTTTTATTTAAACACAACTTGAAATCATTACCAATGGATAGGATAGTTATACGAATTACAAAGTGAATAAGAATGCATTGTATGATTTCACTAATGTAGGAAAATTAAACAAGGGCTTTAATCGTATGCTTTTTAATCTGTAGCGGAGAATATTGTCGAAGGAAAAATAAACATCTAGCACATAAAAGTAAATAACTGACATAAACATTCAAAATTTTGGCGAGGGAAAAATAAAGTCGTTTTTTATTTTTTTTCTCGTATACTACTGACCCAAATACATGTTTTATTAGATTTAAACATAGGTATAGTAATTTTAAGTAACATATCAAAAAGTGGACTGTAAAATGTTTAGCCAAAAATGTAATAGCCGTTTTTGTCGCAAAAAAAAGTTAATCGCGTTTTTCTCGCGATTTTGGTTTTGTCAGTTATTGAGTTTTCCAACTAAAGGGATGATATATATTTTATAGTAATATATGTTCCGATCAAAACAAAGGTCGTTTAAAATTGAATCGAAAATTGGCTAATTGAGAATATCGTGGCCTTAAAATACACAGAAACCCAACCTATTTTCACCAAAAAGGTAGGTAATGTTATTTATCATCCGGTATTTGAAATTTTATTAATTCGCTCTGAATATTAATGAATTCAAATCAAATCCGCTTACTCGAATAAGTCTAAAATCGAGTTAGATTCGGACAGTTCGCTCCGGGAGATGTGGTTTGACCAATTACCGTTCCGTACAGCTTATAATAGATCGGCTATTGCACTTTCACAAGTTCTAGAAACTTTCCGCTGTGTATGTCTGTACAACTTAATAATATATAAATAATTCTTCTGTACGCGTGTTTGTCACCTTACTCCTCCTAAACGGATGGATCGATTTGCATGATGTGTATTATTTCAATTGGTTCTTGAATGTTTTGAAAACACATTTGGACCTGGTAGGTGGCGCTGCTGTAACATAACGAAGTTCAGGATTCTCTCACAAACTAAGACTATAGAAACAGTAATTCTACGCGTATTAGACGTGTATCATTAAACGATGAGAATATAAAATGAGGGCAAGTTAGTACCTACTGATGGGCAAAAGTACGTCCAAATAGAAATATTTGACGTAGCAGCTGTACCGCGATAACATTTGATATCATACGCATAATCACAAAACGAAAATGAAATCGATCTCTTAAGTTGTGGTTTAAAGCAACAAAATAATACACCTATTATAATAATATAACTATATATGAAACTGATATTATATGAAGCCTATAATAGAAACTATATATCAGTCTACAATTGATCGACAAGTGGCCTTCTTTTGACAGTCATACTCATTACCGTACATTCACCACAGATGTATGTTTTACAGATCTCTATTACTAAGTAATAGTATTTTCTATTACTACTTAATCATGGACTTTCAAATGAAGTCAAATGTTTTACTTGCAACTAAGAAATACACAGCAGAGGACATTAACGAAGGCAATAATCTGTAATTTACAAGATTTGACTAATAATTATCTAATGGCTATTGTAATCTAGGTTGATAATTTTATTTAATAAGATATTTGTAATGTAATATTTGTATGTCTTCGCTGGTAAAAATGTTAATCATTATCATTTCAGCCGTAAAACGTCCACTACTGAACACGGGCCTCCCTCATGGATCTCCATAAGGGCAAGAGATGAGAAGAGTAATCCACGGGCAAGAGAGGAGGGGCAACATTCTACTGCCGGCACCCCACGGCATATATAGGTATGATATCATTGTAAACCTCCAATCTGACAAATAAATGAAATAATAATAAGAGTGGTCTAGGTGAAGGACAGATTTAGGCTATGACAACGTTGTGACTAAACCGAAAAGCAAACTGAGGACTGTTAGTCCATTGTACAGGCAGGCGTTTGGACTCGTGCCCTCAGTCTCTTCGTCATCATTTACCTGATTCTACTATCATCAAAATCGGGACCTAAATTACAATGTACCCTTAAGGTTGTATAGCCAACTTATACGAAACATTTCAGCTTTTTCTTTTTTCATTTCATTTTATTTTCGATGAATATTATTTTGCCGGGTGGGAGCGCCCACCCGGCAAATAATATTCATCGAAATGTGAGCTTTAAGGCGTCTTGTGTGTGACATACTTGTGATCATAATGATGATGATGATGTCCTCCGTGTCGTATCCGACAATGGCGAACCTGGCCGGACTCTTTAGATTGTCGGTTTTAAAACCGAATTTTGTTTTAAAGGTGACACACACGATCGCTGTAAGCGAGCTTAGTGCCATTCATCGTATCACCTCTATAGTTGACTAGTTGACGTCTCGTTTACCAGGCACTTCAAGCGGGTGACCCGCGCGATGTTTGCTCGCTTGAAGTACCTACGTCGCTTTGCTAGCATGTTTGTCGCACGCAGCTAGTTAACTGGCACGCAGCTAGTTAATAAGCGCGACGTTAGTAATCGACCGTAGGTTGCATGCTGGCTGTCGGTGCGTGGACAGCGAGTAGTCTGTTTTTGGCGGTGTTGGAGCGGGGTCGTGTAGTGAGTTACGACCTTTACAGTTTTAAACCTTTTCTCATTGTAAAGCTTGACCTTCGTTTGACCGCGTTTAAGACGTCAGAATCATTTGACACGACTAACCTTATTTTTGGTTTTATTTTTAATAACCTATAATGTGTCCCACTGCTGGGCCAAGGTTTACCCCTTGTCACGGTCACCGTCCGTCCCTTCCTGGAAGGCATCTATATAGTCACGTCAGCGTCTTTTAGGCCTATCTCGGCTTCGTCGCCAGTCTTCAGGCGAAACCTTAAACTGTGAGTAAATCTATGAATAGTGACCGAGACAAGGATATGGAAATGTTGGTTGTCCGGCAGCAAAAAGGGTTCATTCATCATTTCAGCCATTAAACGTCCACTGATGAACACAGGCCTCCCTCATGGATCTCTATGAGGGGTAGTTGCCATTCTCACCACGCTTGGCAGGCGGGTTGGTGAGCGCAGTATGGGATGTTGATACACGAATAGACGCTGCTGTCCTTCTTCCGGAGGTATCCTTTAGCAGGCTCTTACTGCATCCATGGGCATGAGAGGAGTATCGTTCTACTGCCGGCACCCCACGGCCTCATATTCATTTGATAATGTAATTACAATTAATTATAAATGAGAAGGTGAAATAAGACGTAGAAATTACAAATGAGCTGATAAAATAATACGCAGAAGATCCAATTATTAAATTTCATCTACATAAGGCAGAACAAATAGGCTCTGGTGAAAATTATTTCTTGTAATAATTAAATCTATAACCTGTGGAAATTTCGTTGTTTTCGTTTAATTTACAATTTACCGTAAAATTTTGCTCTAGTTTTATTTACATACCTTCACGAACAAATTAATGGATCAGTTCCTTTAACAAATAATGTTCAATATTATTTCAAATACCTACGGGACCCGTAATTACGCCTTTATGAGCTTCGAATGTTTACACGTTCAAAGTTGAATTGATTATTAAATACTGCGAATAGAGGGCTTTGACGACTTTGGTCCAAGATGAAAAATGACAAGGTATAATAATGCCAACAATCACAAAATAATAAAACCGGGCAAGAGCGAGTCACTCGCGCACCGAGGGTTCCGTGCCATCATACAATAATAATATAATATATGACAAAGGCGGTTTTATATTTGTTGGAGAACCTTGACAGCGCCATCTCTTGTCTGATAGCGGAACTTATGTAGATTTTTTACACTTTCGATGATTTCTAAAAAAGTATGCTAAGTAGAGAGTTTGTAATAAATTTCCCATAAAGTTTACATACACTTCTATTAGGTATAAAAGTATCACGGGTTTATCTCTGCAAACTTCGGCGATAAGGGGGGGGTAACGGTCGTTTTTTCAACATTTTTGTAAATATATCAAAAAAGATATGGCTTAAAGGAAAACTAAAAACTGTTTATTAATGTGCAAGGGAATACCTTTCATATAATACCCCACACGGCCTAGTAACTTCACTTAAACATTTTTAGATATATCCGCCCCCCTGTAATCAAAATAAGAATATTTTTTAACATTTTTATATATGCTATATTAGTAAAAAAAGTGTTGTCTTTTACCATTTCAAATTTCAAGTCGATAGCATTAGTAGTTCTCGAGATATCCAGTTGTGACAGACAGACAGACAGAGTGATTCTATAAGGGTTCCTTTTTACCATTTTGGTCCGTAACCCTAAAAATGTCAACATGAAAGTAGAGTAAGGGACCAAGTTGACCAAGTAGAGCCCAATAATAAATAATATTTAGCCGTGCCGGCAGTATAGATAGTTTCCCTTCTCTTGCCCGTGGATGTAGCAAGAATCTGCTTAGGGATGGGCAGCAGCGTCTGTTAACAACCCGTACTGCGCTCGCCGACCTGCCAAGCGTGGCGAGTATGGCAAGAACCCCTCATAATAAGTACGTAGTGAACCATAAGGGAAACCTTTGACCAGCTGTGGACGTCCTACTGCTGAGATGATGATGAGGATGATGATAAATAATATTCAAGGCACTGTAAAATTAAACACATTTATACCATGGCCAAGACTCTGATGCCGTGGGGTGCCGACAGTAGAATGATACCCCTCCTCTCATGCCCATGGATGCAGTAAAAGCCTGCTAAGGGATACCTCCGGAAGATGGGCAGCAGCGTCTTTCCGTGTATCAACATCCTATACTGCGCTCACCAACCCGCCTGCCAACCGTGGTGGGTATGGCAACTACCCCTCATGGAGATCCATGAGGGAGGCCTGTGTTCATCAGTGGACGTTTTACGGCTGAAATGATGATACCATGGCCGTGTTGGTCGAGTGGTATGTACCCCGACTTTCAATCTGAGAACGTGAGCTCAATACCGGCTGTGAACCAGTCGCTTTTTCTTTCTTGAAAAATGTTTGTTCACATTTAACACGTGCTTAGCGGTGAAGGGCAACATCGTGAGAAAACCCGCGGCTTAGTCAACTTCAGACTTATTGACCTGTTCTCTCCTTTGACTAAGAGATCATCATTTCACCCATAAAACGTCCACTGATGAACACAGGCCTCCCTCATGGATCTCCATGAGGGGTAGTTGCCATACTCACCACGCTTGTCAGGCGGGTTGGTGAGCGCAGTATGGGATGTTGATACACGGATAGACGCTGCTGCCCATCTTCCGGAGGTATCCCTTAGCAGGCTCTTACTGCATCCATGGGCATGAGAGGAGGGGTATCATTCTACTGCCGGCACCCCACGGCAACATACTACATTTTATTTTTAATACTATTATATTATTTTGGGTTAATTAATGTAAAATAGTTACATTACCGAAACTGGTACAAACGACGAACATGTCGCTTAGAAGCAATTTCGTCCAGATATTACATTAGCGTTATTATATTAATAATTTATAATGTCTGCCGGCACTTATTTTCCGTAGGAGCCTTCGAGCCTAGCCCATTCGACCAGTTTCAGCAACTTCACTCGCTTCTAGCAACGCATAGACAAGTTTATCCATAGCCATATCTAAAGTATCATTTTATTGGCCGTATCGAAGCGAGCCAAGGTCTGTAACCGGTTGGGAATCACTTGCACCAAGCTTTGGATCACTTTTGACCAAGTAATGGAAGTTGGCCGGGTTTCGCCGCCGGCTGTGAACCGTTATTACAATAAAAACGCTGGAGAAGTGTGTCTACGTAGTTGTGTCTGTTGACCGAGATTTGGGGTATAACTAATCGGCGCGATCATATTATTAGACTTTTATTTTAAGTAGTGCCGGATGAACTCGTTGATGCCATGCAATACACTATTTTCATTTACAAATTATAAACACGCGGATTTTCAAAACAGTTTTTTTCTCTTTCATGTGGTATAATATATTTTTCATGCTGTTTCTGGTGAAAATGATCTTGAGGTCATAATCGGATTTTTATTGTTTATTTACTTTTTAATAAAAAAACTTAGGTATTTGTGGCTATAGTTATATTTATTTGTACCTGTAAGGCAACACTTCGCAGAGGGCAATGACCCTGTAAAGAATCACCTGGCTTTTAGGTCGTCATTATCGTATAATCAGCTGTTAAAGTTAAAATATACGTAGTCTTTTCTTGAATGAAAATCACTGAATCCTGAAAAGTCGTAGAACAAAAGTTGTTCTTTGGGATGATGGTCCGAATCACCCCCTTTCAGCTAAGTACATATTAAAACACATCTAGTATATGGCACACATCATTTATTTATTTATTTAAATCACAAAACATGGTGTGACTTCATACCTACAAAAAATGTGTTTTCTTAATTATAGGGCGCCACATAGTGCACAATTATTATAGGCCTTGTACCATTGTACATCTATAAAAGATCAATGACTAACGTGTCATATAATGTTTAAAGGACTTTTAGATACAATCCACGTGTTAGTATGATAAACCTTGTACCGAACGAGAGGTACTAATGTACAAATATGATTGGGGAAAGGCACTACATTTGTACAAGCTCGACAACTGTGATAGTAGGGCACCGTACAATAACTTTCATGCGATTACAAATGTTTAGTGAGGGATCGTGACTACACAATTTGCGTAAGCTTGTCAATAAGACGGTACTTGGCTCGAATAGAGACCTCGGCTAAGTATAGTTCAGCACGTATATTTCTGCCGACACTGCCTTCTACCCAAATTAGTTTATTAAACCTTCATACGCTATAACTTTTGAAACTATCATGTTTAGTGTTCAGAACACTAAACCACATACACGGGTACATCATTATCTCAGCCGTAGGACTGCTGTTCACGTCCACTGCTGGACATAGGCCTCCCACATGGATCTCCATGATCATGAAAGGGGTTCGCCATCATGCTTGGCAAGCGGGTTGGCGAGTGCTGTAATATTCACGGGATATGGAATTGAGTACTTTTGAGTTACCCGATATTTTTTCGCACCTATAAAAGTTCCCACAAACTAACACTAATTAAACCAAGCATCGAATAAAACAAATAGCAAGCGAATAAATAAATGATGCTGGACATTTTACACCAGCCCCATATTAAGCAGAGCTTGTGATAAGGGTAACAGATGATTGATATAATACTTAAATACATTTTTGTAAATGCATACTTAATCAAACCAGTCAAACATAGAAAAATACCCAGATCGGGATAAATATCTGCAGAACATTTGTCCCGTGGGCATAGAGGCAGTCATAAACGAATCCATGGGTATATTTTACCATCGCTCTTCGTTTCTTTGTTTTTTTCCACTCTCCTTTGTAAGCAGGTAAAAACATTTAGAACAGTCACGTCAGCGTCGATCAAGTAAAACGCATTTAATATTCAGACTAGGGAACCTGCGCTGCGGGAGGTTAGATTCTGTCGCAACTGTATTACACGGCTTCCGATATTTTTTCCCGGATTTACGGACCAGGCCGCGGGATTTACAGCTTTGACCGAAATGCTTACCCACAGCATTTTGTAGCTTTTTATTGGCAATTTGTTACCTTGTGTATCTTTTTGGGATTCGTGATTCGGCCCGCAAATTGAACTCTTGACGTCGCCACTGATTTATTTATTGTGCCTACTTGTTTATACAGCGGAGTGCTTTTAGTGGATGGGGAATTGAGCAGACAAAGCTGATGAGGCTTGCGTTTCTTCTGCGAGCGAGGTTAGTTTTGGATTTCTTCTGAAGATTCTGCAACGAAATTCTAACAGTCTGTACCGTACGGCGCGGCGCCGCGAAGGGAAGGGGGAAATACAGAATAAGTAACAAAGAAAAAATACACCACATAATCCAAAATGATATGCTGCAACATTTCAATATGGCGATTTGAAGATATAATATTTTCATTCAAACCCAAATCTATAAAAGTAATTAAACGACAGTGAGTAGTGGCGTTTGCTTTACGAACAATACGGACTAATTGCTATTGCAGTAGCTCAAAGTGTAGGTACCTTTATTGGCTATCTGGAGTCCAAACATTTAGTACCTACCATTATAACAAAATAATAAATAGTCGAAATAATAAATAGTCGTGGGGTGCCGGCAGTAGAATGTTACCTCTCCTCTCCTACCCGTGGATGCAATAAGAGCCTGCTAAGGGACACCTGCGGAAGATGGGCAGCAGCGTCTTTCCGTATATCAACATCCCATACTGCGCTCACCAACCCACCTGCCAAGCGTGGTGAGTATACAACTACCCCTCATGGAGATCCATGAGGGAGGCCTTAGTTTAGTAGTGGACGTTTTACGGCTGAAATGATGATGATGAATAAATAATGCTGGACATTTCATACGGCACCATCTAGCTCTAAAGTAAGCAAAGCTTGTGTTATAGGTACCAGACAAAGATTTAAATCTTTGGTACAGATGGTTGATTAGACATAGAAAACACCCAGACCCGAGACGAATATCTGCAGATAATACAAACATTCTCTCCCCCGCCAGGGATCGTACCTGAAACCTACGTCAGCTGGCTATCAAACCAACTTCGCCAAGGAGGATTAAAAATATCGCATCTTTATAAGCAATATAAAAGCCACGTGAGCCTTTCAAGCCGCAAGGTACAGGGTACACGAGTCAAGGACTATAATCCTCAGCTCTAAGAGGTCCAAGGGTCCGGTCCGGATGCTTCACTCCGGACGCAAGCGTCCGTCCGTCCGCTCACATCGGGCAATGTGCTGATGAAAACTTTGCTAAGCTTATTCGTACCTTCAAGCTTTGATGGCTTACTATGGGGTAGATAGCGTTGTGTAAAAGAGTTGTAAAGAAAGTGAAAGAGTGTAAAAAAGTAAGGCCTTTTAGATCTATCAAAGGTGATTTATATAGCGTCAGCAACTGACGCTGTATAAATGTGTGCCTAAGAATTGTGCCTGGGGTCTTCTTCACGATCTTTTCCTTCGCCGCACGTGTTTAATGTGCACATCAATTTTTCAAGAAAGAAAAAAATAATATTTGGGGTACATACCACTCGACCACGACGGCTCAGAAAAAGTTTAATAGTATTATATTTTATCTGTGCCGTGGGGTGCCGGCAATAGAAACTTACCGCTTCTCTCATATCAGATATTTAATAGCCTGCTAAGGGATACTCCGGATCCGGAAGATGGGCAGCAGCGTCTTTCTGTGTATCGACACCCCGTACTGCGCTCGCCAACCCGCCTGCCAAGCGTGGTGAGTATGGCAATAACCTCTCATGATCAGTACTCGCGGCCATGAGGGAGGCCTTTGTCCAGCAGTGGACGTCCTACGGCTGAGATGATGATGATATTTTATTTATTAAATGTTTCCGTGGAGAAAGTGAAGGGAGGCCTAGTAGTGGAATCCAAGGCTGATTAGTTTATATTAGAAATGATGTTGCGAAGCAAAAATATAAACTTATCGATGTTAAAGCTCTGTATTACGCGAAGGACATATATTTTTTTATTTTATTTTTATGAAAAACTCAAAAAATCTCTTGTAGAAACTCTGAGACATGTGTCTCAGATATTTCCCTCGAACCTTCAAATGATGGATTGGTTCTTAATTAGCCCTATAACTTGCAGACGGAATTTGGTCTGGTAATCTTGGACCAGTTTGTCAACCAGCAAATGAAATACTAATTAAGTACTTATTTGAAGTAAAAAACATGAAAAATTCCGAAAAACACCAACCCGTCTTCTTAAGCTTATCGTAAACTAGCTTCTGCCCGCTGCTTCGTACGCGTTGTACCCGGATAAAAGTAGCCTATGTGTTAATCCAGACCTAAATCTATAAGTGTGTAAAGTTTCATCTCAATCCGTGAGGTAGTTTTTGCTTGAAGAGGTAACAAACCTCCATAGAACCCACTACGTCAGATGGTCCACATGTTTTTTCTTAAGAGCACATCATACGGAATCGTCGGCCATTTTCACCTTCACTTGAACTCAGATTACTTCTATTTACCAGCTCAACATAAAACGGTCTACGCTGAAAGCGATACTTCACTCAACGACATGCAAATAACGTGTCGAGAAAACGGCTACTGTCAACCGTAGACTTTATTCGTTCCCCGCAGTTTTATTTCTGCCGAGACTTTTTCCAAAGTCTCGGCTTTACAGCTATCCGATCCGAGAACGGAACGATAACAAAAAGGTTTCCTGTATGAAAGATAAATACTTAACTATTCATAACATTATATAAGTAACTACGACGAGCTCTGTGGCGCAGCGGGCGAAGGCCCGCCTGCGACGCAAGGGGTTGCGGTTTCGATTCCCGCCTCAGGACAAATGTCTGTACGATCAGCAGATATTTGTTCAGGGTGTTCTGGGTGTTTTTTCTATATATAATAAAAATATCTACCTATGTAGTATAATGTATTAAGTATATCAGTCATCTAGTACCCATAACACAAGCTCTGCTTAGCTTGGGGCTAGATGATGCTGTGTGATTTGTTCAGCATTATTTATTATTATTTATTATTATTAACTAGCCGCACCCCGCAGTTTCACCGGCGTAGTTCCCGTTCCCGTAGGAATTTCGAAAAATCCCTTCTAGTGCACCTCTAGGATACTCAAGTTATATGTGTGCCAAATTTGAAGTCTCTAGGTCCAGTGGTTTAGGCTGTGCGTTGTCTGTCAGTCACTCAGTCAGTAACGGAAGAGTTTTATATATATTGATTGATTATGGACATTTCACACCTTTCTTCCGCCATCGTACTTGTAACTTACAAACATTTATTTTTCTAAATACATACCTATCATACATAGAAAAATACCCAGAACCGGGGTTAATATCTGCAACCAAATGAACAAACATTTGTCCTGCGTCGGAAATCGAACCCGCTACCTCCTGCGTAGGTATCAGTCTGCTATGATATATGAACCACGGAGGCAGTATTCTATCAGCCATCTGGTGTCCATAACACAAGCTTTACATAATTTGATTTATTTGGGAATAATCTAAAGTATTAGGTGCGCGATAAATTACTATATCTTAAGGGTTCCGTACTCAAAGGGTAAAAACGGGACCCTATTACTAAGACTCCTCTCCACTAAATCTGTCAGTCTGTCTGTCTGTCACCAGGCTGTATCTCATGAACCGTAATAGCTAGACAGTTGAAATTTTCACAGATGATGTATATCTGTATATACTAAAAACAGATTAAAATAAATATTTAATCGGGGCTCCCATACAACAAACGTAATTTTTTTGCCGTTTTTTCTCGATATTAATAACTGCAATAGGTAAACGATTATACAAGTCTTCGTGCGCGCGTCGGACTTGCTCTTGGCCGATTTTTTTTTAAATTTAGAAGGAGAAATCTGTTTTACTAACCTGTGTGTAACCAGCTTAAATAATATCGTAAACCACCGTTAAGGTTTTTACGAGTCGGGATATAATGTAAATAACTTTTTCTCGCGGTTATTTGTACTATGACGGCAAATTGTCCGAAGGCGAGAATAATTTTCACGTCTTCTCAGTACGGAGCGGAGTTATAAGAAAGTATTTTTATTCACATGAGACTTCTTCGCAAAACTGGATGCAGATAATGTTTTAATATATGGCCCTGTCTGCCGCAATGTGAACGCCCGGATCATGACCGTTATACGACAGTGGTCTCGCACAGCTAATAATATTGTAATAAAACATGGTATTGTACCTACGAAGCCGTGGGGTGCCGGCAGTAGAATGTTACCCCTCCTCTCCTACCCGTGGATGCAGTAAGGGCCTGCTAAGGGACACCTCCAGAAGATGGGCAGCAGCGTCTATCCGTGTATCAACATCGCATACTGCGCTCACCAACCCGCCTGCCAAGCGTGGTGAGTATGGCAAACTACCCCTCATGGAGATCCATGAGGGAGGCCTGTTGTCATCAGTGGACGTTTTATGGCTGAAATGATTGTACCTACAACCACCAAGACATTAAAATTTAATTTTAATATCGCTAACGATATGAATGCTAAAGTGACCTAAGAACTAATTCCGCAAAACTTGATCGCTGCGACAGCTGTCATAAAAATGTCCATTAAGTTTTGAATTTTGTAACAGTATAAACGCACGAACAGTGATGTGCGATACCGTTAAATCATATTCTCAACATCCTCCCAGTCTTATTCGTGGCACGTGGCATAATTCGCAGCGTTCAAGCTAAGTTTTTGTCAGAGCAAAAGCCTTTTGCAAAGTGATACAGAGCGGCTTAGATTTCTAGAGTAAATAAACAATGTGCAAAATAAAAGGCACCTGGTCTGAGTACTTATAAACAGAGAGATAAAGCGTTTTTAATGTGAATGACCGTCTGGATAAAGCCTCTTTGAAATCGTGCTACGAGTACAAAATCAAAGTTAAGTCTAGACTTTTATTCGTTTCCAATGAACAGACATAAAACCTCTAGTTTTAAGCCATAAAGATCCCCTAAGAGAACGCGTTCATTGACGATAAGGATACACACTTTTATGTTTTCATCATCATCATTATCATCACAACCGTAGGACATCCACTGCTGGCCCACCTCATAAGTCTAAATTGTACCTATTGCTTAAGTACTGATCATGAGGGGTTGTCGAGTTTGTTTATTTATATTTATTATTTATTTATTGTATACTTACCACGCTGGCTGGGCTGACGTGCGCAGTATGGGATGTTACGGGCGAGAGTGCAGAACAGAAAAGGGACTCTTTTATATATTACTTTTACCTAAAGCCGCAAAGCCCAATGACTTACTCCTTTACCGTGATAGAGTAAATAAAACCGGGCAAGAGCGAGTCGGACTCGCGCACCGAGGGTTCCGTGCCATCATACAATATAATTTATGACAAAGGCGGTTTTATATTTGTTGGAGAACCTTGACAGCGCCATCTCTTGTCTGATAGCGGAACTTATGTAGATTTTTTAAACTTTCGATGATTTCTAAAAAAGTATGCTATGTAGAGAGATTGTAATAAATTTCCTCTAATCTTTACATACACTTCTAATAGCAATAAAAGTTTCAGAGGTTTATCTCCGCAAACTTCGGAGATAAGGGGGGGGGAACGCTATTTTTTTTAATATTTTTGTACATAACTCAAAAACTATATGACTTAAAGGAAAACTAAAAACTGTTTATTAATGTGCAAAAGAATACCTTTCATATGATACCCCACATCACCTAGTAACTTTCCAAAAATTTTGAAAACGCCCCTTCCACCCCCATTGTCTAAAAAACTATGCAAATTAGAGAGTTCGCTATAATTTTCCTATAAAGTTTACATATATTTCTATTATCTATAAAAAAATCACGGGTTTATCTTTGCAAACTTCGGAGATAAGGGGGGGGGAACGGTCGTTTTTTCAACATTTTTGTAAATAACTCAAAAACGATACAGTGTAAAGGAAAACTAAAAACTGTTTATTAATGTGCAAATGAATACCTTTCATATGATACCCCACATCACCTATTTACTTTACAAAATTTTTGAAAACCCCCTTGTCTAAAAAACTATGCAAATTAGAGAGTTCGCTACAATTTTCCTATAAAGTTTACATACATTTCTATTAACTATAAAAGTATGACGGGTATATCTTTGCAAACTTCGGAGATAAGGGGGGGGGAACGGTCGTTTTTTCGACATTTTTGAAAATAACTCAAAAACTATATGACTTAAAGAAAAACTAAAAACTGTTTGTTGATGTTCAAATGAATACCTTTCATATGATACCCCACATCACCTATTAACATCACAAAATTTTTGAAAACCCCCTTTCCACCCCCCTTGTCTAAAAAACTATGCAAATTAGAGAGTTCGCTATAATTTTCCTATAAAGTTTACATACACTTCTATTAGCTTTAAAAGTATCACGGGTTTATCTCTGCAAACTTCGGAGATAAGGGGGGGGGAATGGTCGTTTTTTCAACATTTTTGTAAATAACTCAAAAACGATATGATTTAAAGGAAAACTAAAAACTGTCTATTAATGTGCAAATGAATACCTTTCATATGATACCCCACACGGCCTAGTAACTTCACTTAAAATTTTTGAGATCCCCTATCCGCCCCCCTGCAATCAAAATAAGAATATTTTTTCACATTTTTATATACGCTATATTAGTAAAAAAGCGTTGTCTTTTACCATTTTAAATTTCAAGACGATAGCATCAGTAGTTCTCGAGATATCCATGTGTGACAGACAGACAGACAGACAGAGTGATTCTATAAGGGTTCCTTTTTACTATTTTGGTCCGGAACCCTAAAAATGTGTAATCGGACAAATTATTGAAATCTGCCCCGGTGCTTACGTACAACATTACTTCAAAACACTATTTCAAATATAAGGACTTTAATTACAACATGACATGTCAAAAACCAGACAAAAAGCCTTATGGTCCCTTTATTGTCATCTCTAATTCAAATGATGATTTGTATTGTATATTTTATAACGTGTTTTATATACGTAAGATTTTAGTAGGAAATTATTAAAAACTAGCTGACCCGGTGGCGGTGCCCACTTCGATGGGCGGTAATTTATAGCCTATGACACTCACAAATACTGTGGCTTTCTATAAGTAAAATAATTTTGAAAATCGGTTTAGTAGTTCGGAGATTAATAATAATAATGATAAATAATAATAATAAATCTTTCCATATTTTTCTTAAAAGTAAACATAAAAACAGAATAAAATTTTATTAAATATATATTTGATTACCCCCTACAACCTTACAAACTCACAACCTTTACCTCTTTATAATAATAGTGTAAATATAGATCAGGCAAGCGTAAAGTATATATTAATAGGTTAATAAACTCAGTGCATTCTCTTGCTTATAGCTAACAGGAACGTTAGCTTTTCAGAATGTTTATAGGAACATTTGTTTTTAAGACCATGCTGCAAACGGGTTTTTAGTTAAGTGCATCAGACTATGACAAGCTTAAATAATAAACAAAATTTATCGGCCGGCTTGAATTTTAAAGACGTTTGCATCTAAACTTTCAAACATAAGTTAAGGCCTTGTCAAACAGAGAGCGTAATTAGCGCGCGTCAAGGCGCTAAAGCGTCCTGGCCTAGCGCCGCGTTATAGCGTCGCGTTGTGTTCTACTGAACAGGCTATAACCTGTCAAACAGCGCTAGCGCGCTACCAGTACGCGAGGCTCTACTTTTGTTTTAAAATGTGATTAAACCAACGGTTTTCATTGTCATCTTCATCATCATCTCAGCCGGAGGACGTCCACTGCTGGACATTGAAGAAATCCACGTGGGAAGCTCATGGATTTCCAAGTAGTGCACTTGGAAGAGACCTATGTCCACCGCCGACCTGCGATCTTCGCCAGGTCCTCTGCACGTCTGGTGGACGTCCTACTCTGCGCTTGCCGGTCCGTGGCCTACACTTGAGAACTTTTCGGCCCCACCTTCTGTTTTGCGAGCTACATGCCATGCCAGTTGCATGCTTCAACATGCTGATCCGTTTGGCTATGTCGGTAACCGAGTTCTTCTACGTATCGCCTCATATCTGATTCGGTCAGTAGGACCACCTATCGGTTCCATATGACTGTATTCACTGGTAACACACACTGATTGAGTCACTGAGGACTGACTGTAGACGGTGCAAAGTTTCCCAAAAGTTGTTATTTTATTATATTATCACGCATATGTTCTTGGTGCAGTAAGAATCTATCAAAGACGCTGCTTACCATCTACCGGAGGTGTCCCTTGGCAGATTCTTACTTCGTCCTCGGGTAAGAGAGAAGGGGCAACATTCTATTGCCGGCACCCCACGGCAGTCGGTCCTTGTGCCATAATCATTCAGAATGAATTTGTGGGCCATAAGACTGGTACAAAGCTGTTACTTTTACAGGTATGCTTGTAAACGCCTTCGCGGGAAACAGCCGTAAATATGGTCGTAACCTCTTTTCCTATTTCTTAAATTGTTGTCGCCTCAGAGTGACTTGCACAATTACTTTCTTTTGTGTAAATTTCTTTTTTACTGTTAATTTTTAAGCACGCACCTTTTTGTTATAATTTTTAGGGTTCCGGACCAAAATGGTAAAAAGGAACCCTTATAGAATCACTCTGTCTGTCTGTGTGTCTGTCTGTCACAAATGGATATCTCGAGAACTACTGATGCTATCGACTTGAAAAAGACAAATCTTTTTTACTAATATAGCATAAATGAAAATGTTAATTAACATTATTAGTGTATGAAAAATATGAAAGGTATCCATTTGCACATTAATAAACAGTTTTTAGTTTTCCTTTAAACCGTATCGTTTTTGAGTTATTTACAAAAATGTTAAAAAAACGATTGTCCCCCCCCCCCCCCCCTTATCTTGTTTGCAGAGATAAGCCCGTGATACTTTTACAGCTAATAGAAAGGTATGTAAAGAATAGAGGAAATTTATTACAATATCTCTACATAGTATACTTTTTTAGAAATCATCGAAAGTGTAAAAAATCTACGTAAGTTCCGCTATCAGACAAGAGATGGCGCTGTCAAGGTTCTCCAACAAATATAAAACCGCCTTTGTCATATATTATATTGTATGATGGCACGGAACCCTCGGTGCGCGAGTCCGACTCGCTCTTGCCCGGTTTTATTTATTCATATTTTACATGCTAACCTTATCAAGTTAGCATGTAAAATATGAGTAAATAAAACCAACTTCTCTATCGAGAAAGAGTGAGGTTTCTTGTTCGCTTCTTACCCTCACTTAGAAAAAAATCTAAACGAACGGATAAAATTATGTTCTTCATTCAATTTAAACTGTGTGTTTTGTTTTTGTTTTCTAAGTGTGGCCTTTATGTCCAAATGAAGTAAGCACTTTTGACTTTAAATACTAAAATGTAGGAGCCTAGCAACTTCAAAGAGAAACCTATCCAGAGGCCGAATAGTTATACTTGTACGCAACTTACGTAAAATGTGAATAGGTAGGTCGTCATCAAACCAACCTCATTTTAATAGTTACGTATATACCAACCTTTTTTCTGATTATACACCCACTTCCGAATTTCGCAAAACTCCAGAACCTACAAACCTGTCTAGGGCTTTAAAGGTTGAAAGCATTACTTATACTCATTTATTACAGCGTAGGAACATATTTTACACTTGGCTATGTCACAGAATCTAAAATTAAATGTCACTTCTTATAATAACATAATGGTAAAATTCAAAATAAAATAAAAAAAATATAAAATAAACAAAATTCTAATTCTAAAATCTATAGCTGGCCGTACATGGCCATTGTCAACAAATAATTACATTAAAATAATAAAAGACGGAAATGCGCCCCTTATAATTGAAATGGGGTTTGAAGGTTATATGGAAGTATTTTCCAATAGCGGAACTGCTGGCAAACCTATTAAGGCCCAAGATGCAACTGACCACTGTTGGAGAACTTTTTTTATAAGGAAAACCAACAAGTGCATAAGTACGCAATGTTAACTTTATTTTTAACCCCCACACAAAAAGAGGAGTGTTATAAGTTTGACCGGTATGTGTGTGTGTCTGT
Organism: Pasiphila rectangulata; assembly: GCA_963082625.1. Taxonomy (NCBI): domain Eukaryota; kingdom Metazoa; phylum Arthropoda; class Insecta; order Lepidoptera; family Geometridae; genus Pasiphila; species Pasiphila rectangulata. The sequence goes on from OY720244.1 coordinate 15,746,312, forward strand.
GTGTCTGTCTGTGGCATCGTAGCTCTTAAACGAGTGGATTTGAATACTTTTTTTATTAAAGCAGGTTTATAGGCCTTTTATCAAAATCGTTTAAGACGTTTACGAGATGTGGGGGTGGGAAGAGTGGGGGTGAATGTCAAATGTATCAAAATATACCCATGTTTGGTATCAAACAAATGAAAAGAAATTGTAAATGCAATTTGTAGAAAGCCATTTACAAGAAATGTGGATTTCAAATATATCCAGATGGGGTATGAAACATCTGTGGTCGTGAAATCACCCGGGGCCCCAACAGAAAACCAGCGTAGCATCTGATCCTTGCCAGGTGCTACACAATGCTGATTTGGGGACATTTTTACCCGCGCCGCATCCATTCCTGTCCGCATTATTATTTAAATTTATTTTTACTTGTTTTCCTGTTCTGTTAACGTATAGTTCTGTGATTGTATTTGTGCACGTGGTAAATAATGCTTTATCTTTTGACAAAGGAAAAAATCTGTTTGATTAACAAGATTCCCTTATAAGAATTTTATATTCTCCATCGTGTCGTGGGTGCTGGCCCTAACACGGGTTATTTTCCCGAAATTAAAAAGCTCGAGTTGGCTAGGGACTTGTTTATGTCAAGCATCAATATTCATCAGATTCCATCGATGTTTCTGAGAAATAAGACGAAATAATTTGTTGAAAACTGCTCTACTTTTGTCCACCAAGTCCATCGGTAGATATCCCTTAATTCTTCTTCTAAGTATGTCGTGCCGGGCCGAGCCTGATATGATCATATTGGTTGAATACTACCTATAAACCAATCGATTTCCTCCGAAATGCACCTAGATCAATTCATATTTCCTTAAATAAAACTTTTATATGTTGCTAGCTTCTGCCCGCCGCTTCGCATGCGTTGTATCCGGATAAAAAGTAGCCTATGTGTTAAGTCTGGTCAACATCTTTATGTGTGCAGAATTTCAGCTCTATCCGTAAGGTGGTTTTTGCGTGAAGAGGTAAGAAACATCCATAAATCCCCCATGGTTTTACGGCTGAAATGATGATGATTCGCCTCACGATTTCTCGTCGTCTTCCTTTGAGTGGATCTCTGTCTTAATTACTGAGATAAAACAGTAAGTAAGCCTTTTAAGAGGTAAAGAGATCTAATAAAAGTTTAAGCCAAAATTCAAAGAGCCTTTTAAATTACATAAATTGAAAAATACTTTTGATTAAAACTAGTTACAAGTGTTCTTAAATTATGCCCGCCAGACTGTAATTGCCCATCAGTTTAATTTTATAGCAATGGCCTGTGGCTTTAGTAGAGATTGCGATTTAAATTTAAATTCCCCAGAGTCCCTAAAATGTACAAGATTTTTCTTCTCCAAAATGTAGACAACGACGCGGCGAAACAAAATTCTACTGTCGGCATCCCACTATGGTCTAGGATGGGAAACGCTTGCCTAGAAGGTACCTGTTTGCCCTCGATTTGCAGATACCCAAATTGTATTTATCGGGGAATACTGACTCCGGCAACGAATTCCAGATTCTCGCGGTACGCATTAAAAAATGTGGAATCGAAGCGTTTCGTGCGCACGTTTAGTGAGTATGGTAACAACCCGAGATCAGATTATCTAGTCGAAGCGTCAAATGGACTAATATGGCATTTAGATATTGCATTAGTGCCGTTCTAACATTAGAACGAAGCAATTTTACCCCAATTCTAGGTCGACAGCTCCAAATTTGGAAACCACGATTCTAATGTTCTAATAAGCTTTAGAATGTGCAACAATAGAATCGTTACCACTGAATGTCTCTCACATCTATTATAGATTATTTATTCAGCTGACGCGGGACGCTGCAGTGCCTCAGACATTGTCACATTGTCAGTATGATTAGGCTTGCCCAGTATGTCTCATGTGTCTTTACCATCCTCCGAGCTTAGTCAGCTATTAGTCAGAGGAAAGAACACGTTATTACGTCCGAAGCTGACGAGGCCACGAGATTTCCTCACGATGTTTTCCTTCACAATTAAAGTATTGTCAGTCTACGATCTGAGATTTATTCTGATTATTCTAATAATTCAATGATAAGTTAAAGTAGCCCAAAAGCGTCTCCACCTCAAAAACCGAGATTATATCGAAAGCTCTAACATCGAACGCTGTTTGCCTAGCAGATTGATGTGTACCCGTAGGCGCAGGCTGTTTGCTCGGTCAACATCATTGTGCTGAATCTTTCTCCTTTTTTCCTCATCATGACATTATGGGGGGACCAACAAGTTTAGATTTGTCAGGCCCTCCCATGGTGTTAAATAATTCAATAGTCTTATCAAATGTTTCTAAAACTAAATGGTTCCGAACCAAACTAGCAATTACAGTATTTTTTGCATTAATTGTAATTATTGACATGCAGCGTCCCGTACAGCATTATTACCAGTTGCTGACGCTTTATAAATCAAGAATCAAGAATCAAAAAATACTTTATTCAGTGCGGCCGCATGGACCTTATTGACGCGTCACAAATTACAAAATAAAACAACACAAATAAATAGAATAAAGCACATAATTGAATCTGTTCACTTCAGATGACACGCGAGTTAGGAAAAGAAGTGAACAGAAGAACCTAACTCGGTCGTTATAGTCATCATTTAACAATTTTATTTTGTCTTATGTTACGTTTGACGGAGTTGGAGCAGATTCCGTCCCAAGTGGTTTTGTCCTCTAGGTAATCTGATATTTTATAATAAGCTTTATTGCACAGATTGCGTTTAATAATTAATGTTTTTGAATTTATTCAATGATAACTTCTGCAACTCACTTGGGAGTTTGTTGTAGAAGCGTATACATTGCCCTTTAAAAGATATTTTCACCTTATGGAGCCTAGTAGTGGGCACAGCGAGTTTATTCTTATTTCTTGTATTTACATTGTGATTGTCGCTGTTTTTCTTAAACGAAGCAATATTTTTATGGGTGTACATATAATCATAGAATCATCTATAATAGATGCAAAGGCTTACTTTTTTGACATTAACTGGTAGTTTTGACAATCCGGCCGGTAAAAGCGTCTTTTGCACTCGTGAATCATGGTAAAATAACTCAAAGATTTTAATTGTTAGATGTTCCTGGTACCAAAAAGTGTGGCATTGTATTTATATGTGTTAAGAATAATGCCGACGCACGCATACTGGTTTTTCCAACAAACCAAACTGTTATTGTTACCATTTATTTATCATGGTGCACGAACTTTCGTGAAAAAAATAACACGAACCACGTCCGGCTAACACTGAGCTTAGAGGTACACTGATTTAAAATAAGTGAGCTCACTCATTTCGTTTGGGAACAAAACGGTGCGGTCTCATTACAGTGAGGGCGTATCTAACGATTTAAACCTTTGAAATAACTAATATATAAAACCCTCATCTAGCTGCATTTATGGTGATTTCTCTTTTTCGTAGCTAAGTGCGGAAAGGGAATTAAAATTAATAACATTTAGGCATAAATTAAGTAATGGAAACGTCATACAATAGCTGGTGATAATAGTCATAATAGTAATTTATTGATAATAAACACAATTGATAATAAACACAATAAACACAATTGGTTTTTACGTGGTTACCAATACCACAAATGACAAAATTAATAACGCACACATGTCAATAATAATTTAAAAAAGCATGTCAACCAAAAGGTCCTATGGAATGTTGGTAAAGTTACAACAATAAACTCAAATGTCAAATAATAAATAAATAATAAAGAAAGAAATACGTCAAGTTCGATAATAAGCAAGATAGGAATAGCAGCTAAGCCTTAGGCGAGCTGACTTTGTTCAATGTTCTCAGTGTTGTTAACATATTAATGTAAATACAGGATTTTACCGCGTACCTTTTTTGTTTGAAACGTCGGAAAAATTACAAAAATGTATTTAAAACGAATTTCTCAGTCGCGTAACCTCTTATATTTTGGTAAAGTAGCTTCTAAGTAGCCAGTTCGTAAGTACTCTACTTAATTTGCCAACTTCACTGAAAAACTAAAGCAATCAAAAGGAATTCTTGATTACGCTCGGTAAAAAGCAGACATGAAACACCACAACTCCAAGTGCCAAGAACTTCTTCGTTTTAATTGAGAATTTTTCACACAAGTACTTTTAAATTAAAATAGAGCAAACTACATCGGGAGAAACAGGTATCGAAGGTTGGGCAGGCATTGGTAGATGCAACATTGAATGAGACTGCATTGTATTTATTGTGAGTTAGGAAGAGGTTATACGGACAATGCTGGTAAGGTACCATGTTAAATTGATCCTCCGATATTAAAGGTGACTTTTTGACAGTGAGATCCAAAAAGGGACCTAATTGAAGGTGTATCTATTTGAACTTAAAAATAATTTTGGAAATCGGTCTATAAACTACGGAGTTCTGAAATAACGAGATTAAAAAAACAGAGGACTTAAGAATCTCCTCCATTTTTAGAAGTCAGATAAAAAAATGTGAAAAGCCAATTTTTGTCACGATAGCTGAAACCCAGCTAGCTAACGTTTGTGACTGATACCCAAATTGACATTTACCGATCGCACTCAAAGTTTTCCAATATCACAGCGAAAACTCTCAAATCTTTGATAAGCGATTTGTAATCATACCGGAGGCTTCTTTGCAAATGAAAGTCATCTTTAGGAACAATTTTTCTTCGAAAACGAGTTATTAATCGATGATAATATAGACTAGCTTCTATGGTTTTGAACTTAATATCATCATCATCATTTCAGCCATAAAACGTCCACTGATGAACACAGGCCTCCCTCATGGATCTCCATGAGGGGTAGTTGCCATTCTCACCACGCTTGGCAGACGGGTTGGTGAGCACAGTATGGGATGTTGATACACGGATAGACGCTGCTGCCCATCTTCCGGAGGTATCCCTTAGCAGGCTCTTACTGCATCCATGGACATGAGAGGAGGGGTATCATTCTACTGCTGGCACCCCACGGCGGACTTATTATATTACTATACAAATAAAAAGCTTACCATTGTGGTCTAGACCTCTACAACTACTTAGTTGTATGGTTCGTTACACCACTTATAACTCGAGCACGGCGGGACCGATTCCAATGATCTCAGATTTTTCGGATTTGTCTGGGCCCGGAACATTATTTAAAATAAAAATAAATAAATAAATAATGCTGGACAAATCACACAGCATCATCTAGCCCCAAGCTAAGCAGAGCTTGTGTTATGGGTACTAGATGACTGATATACTTAATACATTAAACTAGGTACATAGATAGATATTTTTATTATATATAGAAAAACACCCTTAACATTTAAACATTGTTAAAGTCCACAGAAAAAATAATTACAACGTAAATTAATTTTCTCATTTATTTGAGATCATGATATGTTTGTTTGACGTTATATAATATTCAGATATTAATTCATTCAGAAACTTTATTTTGTGACTTAACTTAAACTCACACTATTTATATTGTTAAGTCAATAGTAGTATAGTAGTTGTATAGTAGTAGTAGAAGTAGTAGTAGGTGCGATACGAAGTTTGCCGGGACAGCTAGTATTTATTATATGTATTCATTATTGTATATGTGTATTCATTACGCATTTTACGATGACGCGATTATTCTGACTAACTGGTCACGGTCAACGTGACCAGTTTTGAATGCATATCGCGAAAAACATTGCAGTTACAGATAATATTTGGGACAATTACGAGTATAAAATCATCCATAAGAAATATAAAATAATGATAATAAAAATCATTTATTAGATCAAAAACACGTTAGAATACATGCAGAATACAGAATCAACATAAAATGCCACCTAATTTAATGTTGTATCTACCAATGCATACTTTAAACCTTCTTCACCAGCTAAACCTGTTTCTCCCGATGCAGTTTGCTCTATTTTAATTTATAAGTACTTGTGTGCAAAAATCCCAATTAAAACGAAGAAGTTCTTGGCGCTTGGAGCTGTGGTTTTTCATGTCAGCTTTTTACTGAGCGTAATCAAGAATTCCTTTTGATTGCTTTAGTTTTTAAGTCAAGTTCGCAAACTAAGTACAGTAATGCGAACTGGCGTAACGGATTCATCATCGTCATTATTTCAGCCGCAAAACGTCCACTACTGAACACAGGCCTGGATTATGGATCTCCATGAGGGGTAGTTGCCATACTTACCACGCTTGGTAGGCGGGTCGGGATGTTGATACACGGAAAAACGCTGCTGCCCATCTTCCGGCGGTATCCCTTAGCAGACTCTTATTGCTTCCATGGGTATGAGAAGAGGGGTAACATTCTACTGCCGGCACCCCACGGAGATTATAAAGATCTAAATACAGCATTTAATGCGTACCTTTTTAAAAATGTTCCTACTTTTCAAACAAAAAGTGTACGCGATAAAATCCTGTATTTAAAGCTAATTAAATATGTTAACCTTTGTCGTGGGGTGCCGGCAGTAGAATATTGCTTGAATGTGGCTCCTCTCTTGCCCGTGGGTGATGTAAGAATCTGCTAAGGAATACTTCCGGGACATGGACAACAGCGTCTTTAAGTGAATCAACAACTAGTAATGCGCTCGCCAACCCGCCTGCCAAGCGTGGCGAGTATGGCAACAACCCTTCATGATCAGTACATCCAGTGATCCATGAGGCAGGCCTTTGTCGAGCAGTGGACGTCCTACGGCTGAGTTGATGATGAATATTTTAAGAAATCGTGAATTTTAAGGTTTTACTTACGATTTTTGTATAGCTTCAACTTTCAACCAATGTTGTACGGGATGCTGTAATGCCTTAGACAACTTTTGACCTGCACTAAGTAAATAATTCTTCAAAAAAGTAGGCAAGAGTTTTTTTATGGTTTTCTACAAATAATAAGAAGTCAAGAGATTTATCACTAAAATGAGCTATTTTTCATTAATTATATGCATTCATCGGATGTTACATCACAACTTTTGGTAAATAATTTACTTAAATAAATTGCCGTTATTTTTCATCGTCTTTGAACTAAGACTTCAAAGCCGTAGGCAGTCTATAATATTAGGTTATGATTAAGTGAATGATAAATCTCGTTTTACTTAGGCACTTATCTACTAAGTTAAAGCAAGTCTTAAACTAATTGTAATTGTAGGTTACTATGACATCTGTCAGATTTGTAACTCATCGTACCAAATTCTAAGCAAATAAAGCCCAAACTATAGTCGCTATAGTTTACTGCGTATTTTAGTACCAAATTATCCGCTAAAGGCGCTGTACGCGCTGTTCATAATTTTTATAACTACAGTCGCTAGCGAGTGTAGATTGTGCAAACTCATGGTAGACCTACTGGTCGCGGTCGGTAAGATAACTTCACAAATAGACATGATAAAGTACAAAGCTATCTTAGCTTTGTTTAACTTTCAGATTTAGTTTTATAGATATTTGTGTGACTATATATCGGTGTGACTTCTTAAAGAAGTCACTTAAATGAGAATAGTTATTTTTCTTAATATTATAGCAATTTAATTGATCGCTCGATGTTGAATTAACAAAATTTATAAATATGTGTAATTTAATATAGATAAGTACACATCCAAACACTAAGCATGCCAATTTTCAATTACAAATTTAGCAAGTGCTTTCTTAAACGCGTGATTTGAGCTAACATTTTTCCACTTTCCTTGCTCTCTTCAATTGAAAGCTAATTTTAAAAGGAAAGCAGAAGTCGAAACTAATAACAGTGATATTTTTAACACATAAGATAAAAAAAAAAAACGCCAGTGTCACAAAACTGCAAGTCAAACTTGGTTTTTTAGATACAAAAGTCTATAAGATATATTAGCATTACTAGCTGTCCCGGCGAATTTCGTATTACACCTACTATAACCACTACTTACAACTTACCCTAAAACTATGTACCCTACAGCTACCCTACAACTACTCTTTTTTTTGGTGACGGTGTGGAAATCTGCTAGGTCAGATACATACATGCACATGCTGCGTAAAATTCATGCGTAAAATTCATCCAAATCAGTTCGGTTTTGACGTGAAAAGGGAACATACATACATACATTCCTACTTTCACTTTAATATATTATTAGTAGGATGAGATATAATTTCCTTATAGTTATATCTTATAATGCTATACAAACAAAATCTCATGAAATCCGAAACCTACTCCAGATGAAATTGGATAGGTCTACGTAGTGGAAGGCGATTGAGACTTCCACTACTCTGTTTTGTCTCGGAGAAGATTACATAATAAGAAAGTCCACGTAATCTCACTTTAGTTACACTTCTCATAATATCCGCAAAAATACGAAACTTATTGGTACCTATACTCTGTTCGCCGAAACAAGCTAATAGGGAAATCATAGACTGCAGGTTATTGGTCGCAGATAACGAACATAGGGCACGTGCACACTGTGCACGCTGTGTGGCCAAAAGTCAGTCTTATCTGTCTCTTGTGCGGTGCGGACGTGTCGTTCGGTGCTCGTTACATGTGTTCTCAGTATACAAAAATGACAAAAATGTATAAAGCATGTAGTTGATGTAGTAGAGCCTGTTATGGATGTTATGGATAGGAACGTAGAAAATATGGCAGAACGTTTCTGATGTTTTATTTTTTGTACACAACCCAAATTAAACAAAATATATATTTTTAGGTTCTCAGTATCATAATACTTATTATGATACTGAGAACCTAAAAATATACAATTATCAATAACCCACTCATCCACAAAACCCCGGGCGAAAAGCTAGTGAATAATGTAAGTAATAGTTTGAAGTGAGCAATCTAAACATAGCTTTACATTTTAAAATAATGGTCACTCCCACTGACCAATCTTAGTCTCTCACGCTAGTAGTCCCGTCCTTTTCACTTTCGTACAATTGTGCAAGAGAGCGCGCGCTATATTAGCTTGTCTCCGTGAACAGACTATAGTCGTAACTGTTATCATCACTATCAGCAGCCCGTGACAGTGGACTAACGAATAGACATGAGCCTAATATTGGTATACCAAGACTGCAAGGTTTTGCTATAGTACCTATCCTAGTCCTAGTTTATCATCTATATTATTTATACTTACAGCGTCACTGGTATTCCTGCTGCAATGCCTGGACATTGTTAGTAAATGGATTAGAGTTTCCTCGATCCTCTATGCTAAATTCAGGGAAATAACATGTCAATGCGTCTAAAGCTGAAACTTAGCTTGAGTTTGCCTTAATTATATAGTAACTCACATACCTTTTTACAAAACCACCGTCTGGAATCTTTGATGCCACAGAAAGTTACACACAGCTAATCTTACGATTAGATTATGTTTCTGAGATTTTCAAGCTCCCCTCTGCTACTCAATTTCTAGATTTCGTGTTTCGGATATCATTTATATATACCCGGAAAATTTGCGAGATAGTATTAATGGTCATCCTTTGTTGCATTGATAGATATTGATTAGGTTATTTTTATATAAGAAATTTTATATGTTTTTGTTAAAAAAACGCTGATATCCTTTCTGTACTGGCTTGTACTCCTACAACACCAATGCATGAAAGGCAATGCTATTCGTTGTTACAATTCCTATTTCTCGTAAAGAACTGCCGCATAGTACATGCCTAAGTCATAAGAAGTCCTAACTGTAATCGAGACTATGTGGAAGTGTCAACTTTTTACACTTGGAGGTCGCCGCACCCACACACCTGTTCTAAGTAAGGCCGTATACATTCGCTTAAATTAACGCCACTTATCAAAACTTAATACTCGCTTTTAAATTATTTTAACAGGCTGTTGACATCTATTGGACCGCCCACCAGCTTCTGTCTTACGTTATTTAAACTCAACCTTAAGACTTATTAGAAAACTAACAGGTATTTAGTTTTATATACAATTCTGAATAGCCAAAGTTCTGAGCTCAAAGCTGAAACGCTTAATTAGTTCTTATATTTCTCTCTCCTTCTCTCTCGGGATATTACTGGCGCGGCGTCACTTTCAGCACAGGCAGAGCCTTAGGCAAGATCTTAAAAATGCTGCTCATTAAAAATGGCAAAGTGACAGTTCCAATGGAGGTAGAATCTTGTCTTGTCTTGTCTTTTTATTTTATGGCTTTTTGTGTTTGGTTTTACACAATTTCGCCAGTGTCAAGTTATTTTATAAATTCTTATGTTATTTGGCTTGCCATGTTGGCGGCCATTTTCGTACTGTAATGGAACGTTCCATTGGATTGATGCGAATAGAAATATTGAACAGCATGAAGAGATCCAGAAATTCATTATAATTTGTAATCTTCTAATGCCTTTTGCGACTTTTAAGTCCCTTTTCCTGAAACAAGAAAGGTTTTTGGGTTGTTTTATTCCTGACAACCTTTAATTGGCTTAATATTTGTGACTCATTTTACTTTTTTATTGTATTAGACTGTTGGTTTTCCACTAAATAAATAAAATTAAATAATACAACGAAATACAAAAGGAGATCGAGCAGGGTTAAACTCGCTTAACTATAATGAATGACGTAATTTTCAATGTTACTATCGTAATGTTGTTTTTCTTACGTTGCCTATGAAATATTTGGACTCTACATAAACCTTTAAACAGTTGCTTGCGGTCATATAGGTACCTAATATGATTAAATCATAATATCTACTATATACATATATAAACACAGTCGACCGCATGTTTGTATGTGATTTATGTATAGCCCACACAACGTCTATTCAACAAATAAATACAATTGACGAATCTGTTTGTTACGTCAAAATAAACTTTTAACTAATTATGAAAGTATAGGTTTATACGATACTTATAACATTTTTTTCTGATTATTCCAGCTAATCGGCTAGACTGATTTTAACGGGGACACAGATATCTGATGCTACAAGTAGGCTACCAACAACTTAAAAAAGTTTTTAGTGTTCCTCGCAAAAAAATAAAGTCACGGGCAACAAATACATTCTACCATATGTAGCATGGCATCATTAGCAACTACTGCAGTTACTACAGCCAACAATTTGCCACGTATGGTAATTTTTGACACGTAAATAGTAATTTGTTCGCGTGTAATGCGGCTCTGCATCGCGTGAGTCCAGTACTACTCGTGTGAATGCGTCTGAACAGTTACGGATGTTAGTGGTAATCACTGGTTACCAATAACCTGGTCGTCTCAAATAGTTACGTACGCCTTAGAAAGTCGGTAAATATGTTAGGGAGGAACGTAATGTGTAGAAATGTAACCTGACCGGTAGACCTTTCATTTATTTCTAACAATTTTCTCCGATTTTCTGGCGCAACTCTGAAGGCGTAACAGCTTATTTTCTGGGAAAAAAAACATCTATGTATTTTTTTCAAAGACTTGACTACATTAATTTAATCTCATCACTTACCTGAGATTGGACATCAGATTGTCACAAAGAACTCCGGTTTATTGTTCTATATTCACTTGCTTTTGTGCGAAATGAAGAGACTAAAGATGATTTCCGAGAAAATAATACAAGATTTTCCGCTATAGAGCGATACTTAGAGAAATTGCTGGATCGTACATTTTGGGAGCCGACTCTTTATTTGATGAGGAGAATGTATAAACGGCATTAGGTTATTAGGAGGGCCGGGGTCAGAGGAGGGGCGGGGGGAGGGCACGATTTATATTGCTCCAGATGAGATTATGGCATGGCGGAGTAAAACATTAGAATGCTAAGCCCGTTTGCTTCATTTGAACCTCTCTTATTCTCCATTAAAAATGGAATTTTGACCTCAATATTCATAATGAACTCGGCTCGGCATCATTAAAATTTGTATAACGTATTCATTTACACAGATTTGCTTTATTTCGCCAGGTCTGTTTATTTTAGTTGAACTACAGTAAAACTGTAAAACTATTTTACCTCGTTAAATCCTATTGTTTATAATGTAGTACATAACTACAGACGAAGGGCTAACGAAAAAGTTCCTATTTAGTGGGTTAACTCGAGTATATACTGTATTTCTATACTCGTATACTCGATTTCTATAGTAAGTTCACACGCCAGAGTTCCTATATAATGATCTTTACGCCTTGACCTTCACTAAAAACATCTCAAACACACATGCGGTAATAAGTAAATTTTTAAGTAAATTTAGAAATTTAACGTAAAGTGGTCATCATAATAAGAGCTAGCACACCCACACCACTTCAAAGGAAATCTACAGAGAAACACATCTTTTTTTCTGGGGATTCGCATCTCCCCATACATTTAAAGCCTCCCAAAGCCAACCCAATAAAAACGAACAGCAGCCTATCTTCGAATGAACAATACAATCTTATTTACCTTTACCTTGCCTAACTCTGGACCTTTGTCTTAATGCCTTTGTGCTGAAGTCGTAAATTCCTTCAAATCAGCTTCTTATTACTCTCAGTAGCTTTGGGGCGATACTCCGCTGTGTATCACAGACACTAATGCCGGCTTTGCTTTGTTTCGTTTATTACATCTTTTATTTCGATCAAGTTTGGAGATCTTCGCCTTTATGCATAAGAGTTTGATGACTTCTTCACTACATAGTTAAAACAAAGTCACTTCCCGTCAGTCTGTCCCTATATTTTCTTAAATCTTTAAAACTACACAACGGATTTTGATGCGGTTTTAATGGATAGATTAATTCTAGAGGAAGGTTTTTATGTATAATACATGCATAATATAGTAGAGATACACTGATAGTTTTATAGGTTTCTTATGTGATGTCGTAAATAAACACTTTTTTTTGCGCTTACATTGCAAACGCCGGCTGAACCCTACGAGATAGATCAAAATAATGTACTACAGTATTATACAACTTAAAAAGTTCTACAAAAAAGTCCGCAATGGTATATGTCTATCTCTTAGGGATAACCCACAATAAGCATTTTTTATCCTTTACTTTTTACGAGAAATAATGGCTTATTTACAAAGCGATTTTAAGCATTAAAGCATGAATCCATATCTAATTAAGTACCTTATATAAATTGTGCATTTAATATAGATCAATCTGGCCCAATTCAGCATGTAATTTAAAGAATATTTTCGAAGATATTACAGATTTAAAATGCAGGGACATAGCGGTTGCGACGGTACCGGCCGGGCGGGGGGCCGGCGGCCTAGAGTGATGATGCGCTATCTCATCTTGATGATATTAATTTTGTTCTAATTGGACTATGCTATTTAATACCGAACCTAAGCTTCCTATGTTCTAAGTGGAAAATATGGTGAGAATTTATAAGAGTAGTAAGGATCCATTTCATCATCATCAGATCTACTATCCATTCCATCCATTTATAATCGATTTAAACAACTAGTTACGCGAATAATTATTTAAAACAACCGACTTCGATGATAAAATCTAAAATAGTGCTGAAAATATGATTTTGACACCCATACACTGCACAATAGTTACGCGGTTTCGGCATCTAAAGGGACGCATTTAACGTGCGTGCACTCAAGCGGGCGTGGCAGCCTAATGCCGGCGTAACACCGACGTTACTGTATGCGGTGGGCATTTAACGCGTGGCCTTGAGCGAGTGACGGACGCCTGATTTAAGGCTGTTTTGTTCTTGCTGATTTAATTTCACTTGTCAAACAAGGGAAAACATTTGAACGGCATGAAATTGTTATTGATCTTTTTTTAAAAGGTGCCTTATCTTCAATAGATCGCTTTGCCTTTAGTAGAATAAAACAACACCTGTAAAATCAGATTAAGCGCAGACGCTGTAATGTTTGAAGCATCTCAATTTACTTATTTACGGAGTTTATGAAGACACCTCCCATAAGTATCTACTAAAAACGAAATTTAACCACACACGCAAACCCACCACATGCTCCGAAGTAATTTGGAGCATGTATCTTCCTTTGAAATTTCCAACAAAATACTTCTAAACTGAGTGAGGCAAGTGTCGCGCGTTCCTACAAATTAAATATTTCAACATATTAATTGATCAAAATGTTTTACCGAGTTCGGTTTGCGGATGTTCAAAGGATTTACGAAATAGGTATCAGAATTTAGAAAACAATTTGTCCTGAACCAAGTAGCGTCTCGTAATTTGTAAAAACTTTTTTAATTAGAACTCTTAAGAACTTATAAGTTCCGTGCTGTTTTTAAGTGTCAAACTTACCGAAATGCTTGTAGTATAAGAAATAAAGTTACTATTAAATTAAATTTGCAGTATTCATTTAAAACCCCAAAGTAAGCAGAGCTTGTCTTATGGGTACCAGATGATCGAAAAAAAACTTATTTTTTTTGTAAGACACTTTAAAAAATACTGAGACCTAAGAAAAAATTTTGTAGAGCAATTTTATTACAAACATTCGTCCCGTGACGGGAATCGAAACCCTCCAGCGAACAGTCGGTTATTTGACCAGCTGAGCTACGGAGTCGAACTACGGAGGCATAAAAACTAAACTTTAAGTGCGCGAGTACACGGGCCGCCGGCCACAACCATAAAACGCCGCCACCGGATTTTTATTTGTAGCGTGTGGCAGCCACCGGCGTCAACCGTAAAAAAAAAATAATAATGCTGGACAAATTACACAGCATCATCTAGCCCCAAGCTAAGCAGAGCTTGTGTTATGGGTACTAGAAGACTGATATACTTAATACATTATACTACATAGATAGATATTTTTATTATATATAGAAAAACACCCAGAACACCCTGAACAAATATCTGCAGATCGTACAGACATTTGTCCCGAGGCGGGAATCGAACCCGCAACCCCATGCGTCGCAGGCGGACCTTCGCCCGCTGCGCCACAGAGCTCGTCAAATCGTGTGCGATGAGTCCATATAAAATGTATGAAAACTACAGGAAATATGCCGGTGGCGGCGTTTTGTGGTTGTGGCCGGTGGCCCGTGTGCGGGGACCCTAACAGTCCACGTTCATTCCGGCGAAAAAGAAGGAGGTTTCTCATTTCGACCGTATATATATTTTTATTGTTATTATCATGTATACAAAACGTATACACGTACATTTCATTATGTTTCACTTTTAAATAGTGTAGTAAGTAAATAAAGTATATTGAACACTGAATGTCTTCTATTCTATTCTAATATTTTTTTGCTATATTATATTTAATAATACACTCCGTGTAACACACGTTCAAATACAATTAAACGCGCGATTGAATCTACTACCATCTACCAGTTGCGGCTTAATTAGTAAACAACATTTCGATGTTGTTGTAATTGCACTGTAATAGTCTAATTTATAATAGAACCACTGAATTGCGTAATGGTTGGAATGCATTTGCAGACAGTTATTGTAATCATCCATAAAACACGTCACTTCTGTACAATCTACATTATTTAGGTTTTAACTGAAAACGATAAGAAATTATGTCATATTCATCATCATCATATCAGCCGTAGAACGTCCACTGCTGGACAAAGATCTCCGGTTGGAAGCGGCCTGCATCCAACGCCGACCTTGCGGTTCTTACCAAGTCGTCTGCGCATCTTGTAGGTGGACGTCCTACGCTGCGCTTGCCGTTTGCTCCGTGGCCTCCATTCGAGAACTTTACGGCCCCATCGGCCATCTGTTTTGCGCGCTATAAGGCCTGCCCATTTCCACTTCAACGTGCTAATCCGTCTGGCTATGTCGGTGACCCGAGTTCACCTACGTATCTCCTCATTTCTGATTCGATACTATAGAGTAACCCCGAGCATAGCCTTCTTCATAGCTCGTTGAGCGACTCTTAAGCTTATTCATAAGGCCAATAGAGAAGGCCCACGTCTCGGTTCCATATGTCATCACTGGTTACACACACTGATTGAAGACTTTCGTCTTCAGGCACGAGAATTTATTGAGAATATTGCACGCTGATATATGGAGTCCAACTTTACCGACAGAGCCACTATCTGCTAGAGCTGGTGTTTCGCAGATTCGATTTCGAGTTTGTGGAATATTTTAGCACCCGCCATGTACTTAGAACCACCATGTACAAGCGAGTGAAGGAACACTTCCATGAAATTGAAAGAATATTGAACTTTGCTCTTTCTCAATGTTTTCGGCTTATATAGGTACCTACTAACAATGTTTCCACATCCTTACCTAACTCATTTTATACTTCAGAAACTGGTAATTTAAAGAAACACGACCCACTCAAACAATTTGACGTAAAAAAGACAGCGGACAAAAACTCGCTTTGAAAAACAACACATTTTTAAGATCTCGGCTACAGGCAAATAAATGTTTATTTGATAATAATTTTACATGTTTTGTTATGTCTTGTCTTTCTTAAGAGTTAATTTTGTTCACCTATGAAGAATAAATAGTTCAAAATAATAAAAACTAATCGCTACCGCTGGGATGGACGCTTGAAAGGCAATCGTAGAGTGGGCTGTCCACTGCGAGATATACGGGAAGAATCCCTTCGAACTACTATAATTTACCGTGAGTATATCCCTTGTCTCAATCTTTGTAAGACTTTCTGAGTTATATCCTAAGGTTCAATGGTATGATTTACCCTTAGGTAAATTGGCCTTACCTGTTGTTGTTGACGCTAAACAGTGTCATAAAATCGTACACCTGTAACTACTTTACGTCAATATACGCAGTATTAACTATAATTTCGACAATCTCTTAGTGCTCTTTTATAGAATCAATCTTGATCTAGATATTATATTTCTGTCAAAACGTTAGTTGAGTAAATGGAGTAATCTACCCCAATTAGTCGGATTTAACGTGCACTGCAGATCTTACAACAACCAAAACGAATGTGCCTACGTTAGTTCTCGACTAAAATGCGGCCCCCGCATTCAACGATGCCAATGCTTTACAAAAATACTGGGAACAAAAACAGTTCATACAAAAACAATGGGACCGTTGAACTAGTGCAAAAGTTAAAAAAACTGTGTTGCAGAGTCAGCGCCCTCCTCCGAACATGACAATCATAAGTTCCGTAAACAAAATAAAAACATACTATACACATTACATCTAAAACTGATACATTACATCTAAAAACAGAAAAATACACATTTAAAATGAAATAATAAATTTAAATTGAAATACTCTCTGTTATGTGTGTGTGTGTGTGTGTGTGTGTGTGTGTGTGTGTGTGTGTGTGCGATAAGTTTTGGATTTGAGTGATAAACAGGCACACTGGTGCCTAACAACACAAGTTATTTAAAACAGTACATAACTAACTTGTTTTAGTATATGTATAGATTATCTCTAAGAACTTGTTGTGAGAGAAAAATGAATGTTATTATTATCATAAATAATATTTTTTAAAAGTACGATTTTTTCGTAACGAAAAAAAGGAAAAATTAGGAACGTGCCGTGGGGTGCCGGCAGTGCCGTGGGGTGCCGGCAGTAGAATGTTACCCCTCCTCTCCTACCCGTAGATGCAGTAAGAGCCTGCTAAGGGACACCTCCGGAAGATGGGCAGCAGCGTCTATCCGTGTATCAACATCCCATACTGCGCTCACCAACCGGCCTGCCAAGCGTGGTGAGAATGGCAACTACACCTCATGGAGATCCATGAGGGAGGCCTGTGTTCATCAGTAAACGTTTTATGGCTGAAATGATGATGACGATTTTTTTGCCTTTTAATGTTGATATGCACCGTAGTTGATTTCACGGAAAAATAACGCAACAGCGTTTAGCGCTAACAATAACAAGTGAAGGTCGAGCTCCATCTGAAATGAGCCGCATCACACGTTGTGGTGCAATCGAAACACAATTGGTTGTAAGAATGCCAAAATGGAAATTACGAAATCAATAACGTCATGTCCATCGTGCTAGGACCTTTGAGCGCAAAGCTGAGAGGTGTGGGTGCTGGGCAAGCCTAGTCCATCTTTCAATGTCAGACTGCAGCGTCCCGTACCTACTGCTGACTTTGCTTTGTATAAATATTAGAATTCTTCTTTTAAATCTTAAGAGCTATATAATAGTTTTTCGTAAACTTTCGCGACCACAATTCATTCTAAATGTCAAAAACACGGGAATGTATCGCGAAATACCTTTGATTATTACCGACTTTTCGACTGTGTTTCAATCGCCGCGGTCCCGGGTAAACTTATAAAATAGATAATAAGAGACTTTTTTACTTTATGACGCAAAGTGTTGCGGGTTTGATTTGCTGCGGTTAATTTATTGTACCTCAAATGTTTGTTACTCTTTATCGGGAATGGGTGGTTTTCAATGACAAAGATTTACTTAACTTGGGACTAGATGGCGCTGTAAAATGATATACTTGCCTAATGAACCACTTAATCACAGACTTATTGTTCGATTTACTAATGAATCTGGTGACAAATAAAATCAATTACCTACATAGATAGACTTATACTTCAACTAAAAATGGTCAACTATGAAGTAATTTTTATAACTTTTAATATAACCTTATATAACAATGCGTTGTTACCCGCATGAACAATACTCGTTTTCCAATTTCAATTATCATTAAAACTACCATTATGGCGTATTTTGCAATCCAAAGTAAAAGGGAAACATTTGATATCGTATAGCGTTAAAATTAAACATATACCAGAAAGAAAAAGTTTTACATACCTTTAAAACATATTTTTTTTGGAAAATATAATAATAAATGTAATTATGGCAAGTATGAAAATAGCACATAATCGGATTCCTCTTGCTTTAAATACCTTTGAGTCTTCCCGGACCATATGCAATCTAGTCGAAACGTCGGGAAATAAAAAAGGTAATTTACGAGAGAAATAACCGGATTAAAATACTTAAGCATCGATTTTCTTGTCTTACTAATGCCCCGTTACGAGCATAATTGCTGAGTACCTCATCAACTTTTTACATCTCTAATCAAAGTCCTGTGAAGACTGGTTTATGGTATCTGGCTTAGAGTTAAACACGGCAATTTGAATCCAAGTGATTATAGATGCTCGCTTCACGGACATTCTGGCATGACCGACATGACCGTACCGTTAGTGTGGTTGTATACAAACTACATTACGAGCGCCAGTGACAGCTGTCAGCGACTTGTCAATGAAAAATGTGGTCGAAAACTACATAACACATCATATTTCAGCTCACTCGACTAAGTTCATATCGCAACACTATTGCTGCACCGCCTACCAAGTCCAATTATTGTCAATGTTAACCATCCGGGAAACACACACAAGAGAATTCACTAATTCCGGTCCAGTTTTGGAGGAGTTCAGTGACATGCATACGAATTGAATAATTATTGTTTTGGTTTAATTACTATCATTATTTTTTGGGTTTTTTCTCTCAAAGTATTTATATATTTTGGCTTGTGAAACTCACGGCCATGTGCGTAACACTAGGGTGTTGTGATAAAGTGGGGTCGTCCGGTAAGAATTTTCGGAACTTTCTACCTGTATGCCTATTCACGTTATTATCATTATCAGACATTAGGCAAAGAATCGAGACGTCTGGAGGCCATTTCCTCCAGTCTCGTCTAAGCTAAGTTGGTCTAGTCCTCCAGAAAATCATCGAGCTCGTCCCCCATCTACGTCTTTGTCCAACGCGTAGCTTTCTCGCCAAGCCTGCCTTGTTTAAAGTAGAGAAGAAGAACTTTCGTTCGTTTCAGCCGTAAAACGTCCACTACTGAACACAGGCCTCGCTCATGGATCTACATGAGGGGTAGTTGCCATACTCATCACGCTTGGTAGGCGGGATGGCGAGCGCAGTACGGGATGTTGGTACACGGAAAGACGCTGCTGCCCATCTTCCGGAGGTATCCCTTAGCAGGCTCTTACTGCATCCATGGGTATGAGAGGAGGGGTAACATTCTACTGCCGGCACCCCACGGCGCCACTTTACTCGTTTGTTATAATAATAATTAAGTATGTAGTATAATCTAGCAATTTTATTTTTTGAAATTGAATGAATTAATATTTTTGTCTTCAAAGTACGTAGTTTCGCGTTTACGCTGTCAATTGCTTGGGGAGTTAGAGAATTCTGTATTGGGAAGTCGGAACGAGCACTTTTTAAAAGATTTCTACAGCAACGGGCCCTTTACATGATACAGCATCTTCTTCTCGCATCTGCTAAAACTGGCCTTTGACAAGCCAATGGTTGACACAGTGTCAGTATCTAAATACGAGTAAGTAAACAATCCCGGACAATTCACACATCACCCAAAATCGAGATTGTTTTTTTGGTAACAGATGATTGATAGAATACTTGAATACAATTTGTTTGTAAATAATACAAATCAACAGAAATCTGCAGAAAAGCAAATATTTGTCTCCCGGCGGGAATCGAACCCGCAAACTCTTGCGTACCGTGTATTATGTAACTATTGGATGGGGCTTAACCAGCACCAACAACAACATTTCTTAAAATTGTTTAAATAAAGTTATTCAGTTGGACTTTTACTTTAAATTATTCTAAAACAGTAGTCATAACTTCCCTTTGAAATAATGAAAGTATGAGTTACCTTTGTTCAATGTTTTAATTGCCTACTTATTCGAACGTATGGCTAGTGAAAGCTCAGTCAAGAATTAACGTTACTATACAAATAAAACCAGCCAAGAGCGAGTCGGACTCGCGCATCGAGGGTTCCGTGCTATCATACAATATAATTTATGATAAAGACGGTTTATATTTGTTGGTTAACCTTGACAGCGCCATCTCTTGTCTGATAGCGGAACTTATGTACATTTTTAACACTTTCAATGATTTCTAAAAAACTATGCAAATTAGAGAGTTCGCTATAATTTTCTTGTAATCTTTACATACACTTCTATTAGTAATAAAAAAATCATGGGTTTTTCACTGCAAACTTCGGAGATAAGGGAGGGGAACCGTAAATTTTTTTCAACATTTTTGTAAATAGCTCAAAAACGATACGGCTTAAAGAAAAACTAAAAACTGTTTATTAATGTGCAAATGAATATCTACCTTTCATAAAATACCCTACATGACCTAGTAACATCACTTAAAATGTTTGAGACTCTCTTTCCGCCCCCATGCAATTATAATAAGAATATTTTTCAACATTTTTTATATTCCATATTAATAAAAAAGCGTTATTTTATACCATTTCAAATTTCGAGTCGATAGCATCATTAGTTCTCAAGATATCCACTCGTGACAGACAGACAAAGTGATACCATAAGGGTTATTTTTTACCAATTTGGTCCGGAACCTTAAAAACGTGAACGTAACGACCTTAAAATTATGGGTACCCATAATTAAGAGGACGCATTGTAATTCGGAACTGATATTTTCTGTTTTGAATTTTTCATGTTGTTTACTCCAAATAGTTTATGCAATTAATGATTTAAATGTAACCAGGTAGTTATCGCGCAAATTACCTTTATTACTTCCCAACGTTTCGACTGGATTGCCCGGGAAGGCTCTTCCCGGGACCACGTCGGGAGAATAGAGGTAATTTGCGTGGTAAATACCTGGTTAGATTTATGTGTTGTGATCGCGAAAGTTTAAAAGGCAAGTTCAGGTACTTAAACAAAATTTCCAACTAAAATTAGCTAGTAAGTTTGATAGCGTTAAACCACACTTATTGGCAGATTTTTACTGTATCCACGGGCAAGAGAGGATAGGCAACATTCTACTGCCGGCACCCCACGGCAACAAACATTAAACTCATTTAATAGTTTAAGAAAGTTTTATTTACCAGGTTGATAATATTTATGTAACGATGGAGGAAATCGCCTCTCTCGTCTTAGAAAAGGCTTGGAAAGAAAGTGCGTCTTAAAAATTAATTATTTTCCATTACAATTTTATTGTAACCTATCGAGCCGTGCTGTGGGCAACATTATAATGTTGCCACTTCTCTCTTACCCGTGGATGCAGCAAGAGACTGACGAGGGATACCTCAGGAGATGAGCAGCAGCATCTCTTCGTGTATCAACATCCCGTACTACGGTCGACAACCCGCCTGTCAAGCATGGTGAGTATGGCAACAACCTTCTCATGCTCAGTACTTGGTGATCCATGTAAGGCCCGCAGTGGACTTCCTACGGCTTAGATGGTAAACACTCATCATAAAATAGATCGTTTTTTAAACCGTGTCAAGTCATCTTGACTTTGAAGAGACCAGGAAATAATTGAAATATTCTTTGTCTATGGAATAGACGAATCCAAGAAGGAGCCTAACGCACTAACAGCTCTATAATTGCATTGTAGCATGGTCTGGCCATCTGATGAGGAGGAATAGATCTAATTTCGGAAGAAGAATGTTAGCAATGAATGTTGATGGAGATGGTGGGAGAGGTAGGCCAAAGAGAGATGGATGGAGTGCGTAAAAAAAGATATGCGAAAAAAAGAGTGAGCTTTGAGATGGCAACAGAGAGGAGAGTGGAAGAGGAAAATATGTTGTACCGACCCCGCATTATGTGGGATAAAGGCAGGGAGAAGAAGAATTGTAGACTGAACGCTTCTCCTCCACACCTCCTTCCGACACACATTGTCGGACATTCAAAAGTCTGTAAAATTTAGCTCGATCGCTGCGACAAATACTAAGTGAAACGATATTTATTTATTTATTAGGTACACAAAACAAAAAACAAGCTATACAAAAATAATAATAAAAACACTGAAAATGATCTGGCTTGAATCGCAACTCATGTGTACACGACAAACTTATAATATAATTTATGTTAAGTGAAGCTTAATTAAAAACAAGAAGACAAAAAATGCAAACAATATTAATTATTGGAAGGCCAATAAACCAAGAATTGGAAGACAAATAAATAATTATAAGGTAGCTATATAAGCTACCTTGTAATTATTTATTCATCCTATTGTCGTTACAACACTACTGCTGGAGAATCGTAGCTGTTAAAATGGAGGATGTCTTTAACAGTTGTAATATATTTATATAAACTGTAACAAAATATATCCAAATTAGGGTTTTCTTTTGCTAGTTCGTTGTAAGTAGAGATGTAATATCTTTGATAGAGCTGGGACGGTGATGAAAATATGACGGTAAATGTTTGCTTTTCTGCAGATAAATTGAAAAAATATATCCAATATTTTTTCATGTAAGATGGGCAGACGACCTGGCAAGGTATGAGGTCGGCGGTGGTTGCAGGCCGCTTCCACCCGCAATACTTGGAAGTACATGAGGGAGGCCTACGTCCAACAGTGGATGTCCTATGGCTGAAATGATGATGACGATGATTTTTTTATGTATGTATTACAATTTATGTATTCTTATCAACTCTTCTATCTATGTGGGACCCATAACAGAAGCTTCACTTCACGAGCTCTGTGGCGCAGCGGGCGAAGGTCCGCCTGCGACGCAAGGGGTTGCGGGTTCGATTCCCGCCTCGGGACAAATGCCTGTACGATCTGCAGATATTTGTTCAGTTTGTTCTGGGTGTTTTTCTATATATAATAAAAATATCGATGTATTATTTATGTATTAAGTATATCAGTCATCTAGTACCCATAACACAAGCTCTGCTTAGCTTGGGGCTAGGTGATGCTGTGTGATTTGTCCAGCATTATTTATTTATTTATTTTGCTGTATGAAATGAACAGCTTTATTCATTTACCAAATATCTTTGCACGGAAGATTACCTACCTACACCAAGCACAGTCCACCTCGGGAATACCGAAGTGCACCACCTGCTAGAGCCATTTTTGAAATAATTACGAGTTTCATCAACGCATTTTGCGATTCGAAGTGGTCGTTAAATGCTGCAATTACGCCAAGTTTTTATATTAATTTAGCGCCTACTTGGTCACGGGGTGCCGGCAACAGAGTGCC
The DNA here is from genome assembly GCA_963082625.1 of Pasiphila rectangulata. Lineage (NCBI taxonomy): Eukaryota > Metazoa > Arthropoda > Insecta > Lepidoptera > Geometridae > Pasiphila > Pasiphila rectangulata. The sequence goes on from OY720244.1 coordinate 15,769,947, forward strand.
GAGGATGCGAATGTGCCAAAGGATAACTCCGGAAGATGGGCAGCAGCGTCTTTCCATGTCGGTATCAACATCCCGTACTGCGCTCGTCAACCCGCCTGCCAAGCGGGACGCGAATAGCAACAACCCCCCTTATGAGCCGTATCTTGGAGATTAATGAGGGATGCCTATGTCCAGCAGTGGACGTCCTACGGCTGATTAAATAAATATAAATTAATATTAATGCTGGACAATTCCCACATCCTTAGCAGAGCTTGTGTTATGGGTACTAGATGACTGATATATGTACTTAATACATTTATACTACATAGATAGATATTTTTTATTATTTATAGAAAAACATCCATAATACCCTTAACAAATATCTGCAGATAGTACAGACATTTGTCCCGAGGGGGGAATGGAACCCGCAACCTCTTGCGTCGCAGGCGCACCTTCGCCCGCTGCCCCACAGAGGTCGTAATTGAAGTTGGTCTTACTTGGTCATGCAAATAGGCGTCAGCTGATGTGTACGATTTATGTATAAACCGCACATTTGCACTTTTGCAAGCGGTGCATTTTACTTACCCAAGCCTAAAATGCAGTCAGTGCGCGTTCGACCGCCGTCCCGCGTATTCATAGCATTATCAATTTATCAATAAATCAAGTAATCAAATTAATCTCTATCCCTTATCATCTCTCTATCAATATCATCTAATGGTGTAGGGAAGAAACTTTACATCTTTATGGTTCTTCGAGCCGGATAGGAAATACCTCAGCGGCAATTAAAGCTATTAATTGATATACCTACCTCTATTAACGTTATTTTAAATCATAGGGCAGATACCGTCTTGTATTAAAACTTATAAATCGTGAGCACTTTAGACCATAAAACTAAGCATGATCGCTGCGACTGTTGTCCAGTGACAAGATTAGGGCTGGGACGCTGTTCAAAATAAACTATTACAATTAACGATTGATTGATATGCGACTATTATCGATACCTATTCAAACAATTTTAAATTATTCATGATGAAGGAAAGAAAATATATCAAAAAATCTAACACGAGTTACCTATATTGATCAGATGATTTTATTATCTTAGAGATGGACAACGTTGTCGTTGTCGTCCATCGAGCACATATCCAATATAGGGAAAATAAGGTCATAAGAATTCCGAAACACATTAGTGCTTTGCACTAATGCAATGACAACTGTCTCTAGCCTTTGACAGTAGGTACAGTGCTAATAGCCGACCTGCGTACTTTTCCGTACAATTATGAAATAGTTTTGGCGGAATTGTTTAGACAAAATAAATAATAAAATAATAAGCATTTCCTCTCTATTGGGTATGTCTTCGATGTTGTAGTCAAAGTTTGAGTCAGAGTGACAGTCATTGTGGCTTTTTTGATTGAATCTGTAAATCCCGCTAATATTCTAAAGCCGAAAGTTTGTTTGGATGGAGGTTAGTTACCTCTTCACGCAAAAACTAGGCTACGGATTGAGCTGAAACATTGCGCACGTATTGATGTTGACCAGGATTAACACATAGGCTACTTTTTATTCGGGTGCAACGCATGCGAAGCGGTGGGCGGAAGCTAGGTAGTTAATAATAAGTCTTGTTCGCTTACAATATTATCAAAGTGAACTTCGCGCACCCAATCTTCTTGTATTAGGTGCCTACTTTTCAACAATTTGTTGACTACTTTATTCGTGCATTCCCACGCATGAATATTAATTATAATATATTTTAAACTATTACTATATCTAAGTTGTATAATTATAATATGTTTTTTGCTTATTTTTAGATATTTAAACATTTATAATATAATATATTTAAATATTATTCCTAAATTTACATTTTCATTGGACATTCTGCTAAAATGCTTAAAACGTGCAATGCAATGACATTGCAAATGTCAAATTCTCAATTTAAATCGGTGGCATTGCGAATAAAAATCACCCCGAATAGTCGCCTACATGGCCAGCCAAATAACATACGAATTGATAAATTAACTTGACACTGGCGGAATTGTGTAAAACCAAACACAAAAAGCCATAAAATAAGAAGACAAGACAAAAATCACCCCGACAGACGGTAAATAAAAGCTGGTCCACATAATTTAGCAGGTGCTATCAAAACACGGTCAAGAAATCATGATCATGTAGGCGTGTGGACATGCTTCTATGAGCATTAACAGCTATCTTGTGGATCTTACTTTCACGGCGTGAGACGTGACATTGTCTGATTATCACCATCCCATGAATGAGATAGGAACTCGACGGGCGAGATTATCATACTAGTACTTAACTGAGTAGTCTTCTAAGACTTTAACTTTGTCAACTTTCCATGTCTGGAAATGAAAAAAAATCTTCCTGAGACTTAAACTTTGTCAACTTTCCAAGTCTGGAAAAAAATCAAAACACTTGTGAATATTCCTTTTTGTAACTTTAGAACCCCTCTAAATCTAGAGAATTCTTCTTCTTCTTCTCTTTATAATATTTCACATCTGCATTTCGGTTATAACCTGTCAAGTTCAAGCAAAGAGGTTGAAGACCTCTATGGGCGGTCAAGAAAACAGTGCAAGAAGTTTTTTTATGTGATCACAGGTTTATTTATCTACAAATCTACAAATTACTGTAAAATAACTGACGCTCAAGCGATACGTGTTTGATTACTATTATTGTTAGACATAAGAACCTGCTTTAACAGAGTTACCTACCCACCAGAGGCGGCTCTAGCCCTTGTGGCGCCCGTGTGCCACCAGTACCCTGGCGCCCCCTAGTAGGAGCGGGGTCAAAATGGAATACTTACAGTTATATTTTCATACGAAAATTCGGGTGCAAATAGTGCAATTTTAAATGATGTCAAGAAGCTTTTTAGGAAGGAAGGGGTTACCCTGCTCTCCCATCGAGTATTTGAGAGTGGTTTTAGACTTAAAGTTGGCACTTCTTTAGCAAGTATTTGCCAACGTAACATAAATAAATAACATTATATAACATAAATAGTAACATAAATTTCTTGCACAATTGAAAATAAATTTACTATTTCTAATGAACCTTTAGCAGCGTATTCACTACCAAATTTAGGTTGTGTGTCGCACATGGTACATAAAATACGCGCGGGTTTATATCTGAAATTCGTTTTTAAAGATCTATATTTTGCCCTTTCATGTTTGCACCATTCTCGTAACCTTGACCACGCATACCTTGTATGTCAATTTCGTTTGAGATTAAAAAATCTAACAAAAGTTGAGTTATACCCTGGCCAGTAGTGTCTGTAATAGGAAATAAAACCGGGCAAGAGCGAGTCGGACTCGCGCACCGAGGGTTCCGTGCCATCATACAATAGAAAAAAAAAGACAAAGACAAAGGCGGTTTTATATTTGTTGGAGAACCTTGACAGCGCCATCTCTTGTCTGATAGCGGAACTTATGTAAATTTTTACACTTTTTTTTTAACTTTTTTTTTATTTATTTATAAGGACTTTCGATGATTTCTAAAAAAGTATGCTAAGTAGAGAGTTTGTAATAAATTTCCTATAAAGTTTACATACACTTCTATTAGGTATAAAAGTATCACGGGTTTATCTCTGCAAACTTCGGAGATAAGGGGGGGAACGGTCGTTTTTTCAACATTTTTGTAAATATCTCAAAAACAATACGGCTTAAAGGAAAAATAAATACTGTTTATTAATGTGCAAGTGAATACCTTTCATATGATACCCCCACATCACCTGTAACTTCACAATTTTTTTGAAAACCCCCCTTTCAACCCCCTTGTCTAAAAAACTATGCAAATTAGAGAGTTCGCTATAATTTTCCTATAAAGTTTACATACACTTCTATTAGCAATGAAAATATCACGGGTTTATCTCTGCAAACTTAGGAGATAAGGGGGGGGAACGGTCGTTTTTTCAACATTTTTGTAAATTACTCAAAAACGATACGGCTTGAAGAATAAATATAAACTGTTTATTAATGTGCAAATGAATACCTTTCATATGATACCCTACACGGCCTAGTAACTTCACTTAAAAATTTTGAGATCCCCTTTCCGCCCCCCTGCAATCAAAATGAGTATATTTTTTGACATTTTTATATATGCTATCTTAGTAAAAAAGTGTTGTCTTTTACCATTTCAAATTTCAAGTCGATAGCATTAGTAGTTCTCGAGATATCCAGTTGTGACAGACAGACAGACAGACAGAGTGATTCTATAAGGGTTCCTTTTTACCATTTTGGTCCGGAACCCTAAAAATTCAGAAAGTGTTATTTTGCCTTGTTGTTGCTTGCATTTAAAAGAACGTACCGTACGACAACCGATATATTTTGGTTCTTCGTGTGCAATATCTGGAGTGCAATCTAAAATAATTGAAAAATATCTGGATTATGTCAATTGCAAAACAATAGCTTATTTTATTCTTTCTCCTAATAATTGTATTATTTCATTCTGAATATTATGGCCAAGATAATGAGTTTTGAATAAGGGCAATGTGTTCCGCAAGCACATTATCAAAATTAGAGGTATATTCAACCAGCTTTAAAAAGTTACCATTACCAGAATCGTATTTTTTTTTTCGGATCTTCCCCGAAAAGCCAGACATTGCCTAGCTAAAAAATGAATAATGTTAATTATTCGTTCGAGTACTGCAACCCAACGTTTTTTTTCCTGTTCATCCGGCACGCGCCTTTGGCAGTGATGCGACACTACGCCAACAATATAATCATTAACCTATAATCTGTTGTGTCGCATTAGAGGGCGCTCGGCGCCCCCTTAGACCCGGCGCCCGTGTGCGCCGCACACCCTGCACTATAGGTAAAGCCGCCTCTGCTACCCACTATGATTAATGTTATAATGTACATTACCTGAATTATTGATAAAAGCTCTAAGCTTCCAGTAAGATTCACACAATCAGAAGCCTATTTACGAACCTATTGTATTTACCTATTTACTTGCATCAGAATACCTTATCTAGGGCGCTACGTATTAGCCTGAATAGTTTACTACCTTCATTTCCAAATGAGATAGTGAATTACAACTTGTTTTGAGCTTAATAGTTACTAACCCATTTTGCTATTTTGTAACGCGATTTGATAACAAGACTCAAAATAACTTTACGATTCAAATTAGTGCTCCTCGTTATGAATCTTCAATTTTGAAATAATTTCTGTTTGTAGTTCTATGCATAAATGTATAAGTTGTATTAGTCATCCACTTCATACTACATAAATTTACATAAAAGTACACATCTCAAAATATTACAAAATTTCCAGAAAGTTTAAATAACGTAATAATTGTTAAAGGAGACAAATATGTTTTTTATATTTTATTTCAATGTCTGTTGTAATAATATGTTGTCTCAAGGCCTGTGGCGTGACCCTTGAAACCTTCACAATAACTTGTAATGTAGGCTTGTGGGCAACCGGGCCTGTAAAAGCCAACCCCAGACGGACTACACAAAGACCCTGAAAGTAACAAAACAATTTAGGCAACATAAAGGACTTTTCAGGTAAATTGCTTTTACATTAAATTCGAAACAAACGCTTGCGAAGTGCTCTACATATTTTTCGCAATTATTAAGCAAAGTGATGTTGTACAGGTGCTTACAGAAATCGTTTATTCAAGTTCGACCTCCACGGATTCAACGATCAACTCGTCAAAATTTAAATAATAAAGCATTCCGAAATACGTTGAAGACCTGTGGAAGCTTAATAATATTGAGAAGTGCTCGTTTAAAATTCGAAACGCTTTAAACTTACCTGTTGTAACTTTGCTGTACCGGGAGTTTTCTGGGAACTGTGCAAACTTCCACAGCGATAATCACCTCACCAACAAAATCACAATAAACGCCACCATTTCACAAATCACATATGGCAAACTCTAAGTTATGTCACTGAATTTACTCGTATCTTTGTTCGGAATTTCCTCTCTTTCACGTTGATGGAATTTCTTGTCTCGTAAGTCTCGCGCCTGCGCAGAGAGGGCAGGGACCCGAAAGCGTGCGTGCGCGCCGACAACTGGCAAGTCCGCCTGCGATACCGTTGTTCGGAGTGGGAGCGAGGTCGCAAGACAGGCTTTGACATTAACATGCTATTTTGTTACTTAATTTCGCTGTTATGCCTTTTGTTGTGGCTGGTTTTGTTAAGATATTAGAATTTCGACTTAGTATACCTACCAAGGACCGGCACTAAGTAGTATGGTATTAAATTTAGTAAGGTAAAATGTTGCAAGCTTTCGATCCGAAGGTCGCGGGTTTAATTCTCGTAACCGGTCATAGATTGCATTCCCGTACCTTCATGAACGGGATATGTCCTTCGCTAAGCGGACCATCAAAATAATGATCTTTAAGTACCTTCCAAATTTTATTCATTCAACATGCGTCTTTTAGTTGTTATTTTCAGGGTTAGCGGAATTGATATAGGTAACGGGACCGATGCAGTGGGAAATACGCAGCGGGAACAGTGGACCGGGATTGACGCAGCCGGGCTTCGTCTGCAGCGGAGCAGAGGAAGCCGGTCAGAGGTAGCGCTACTGACGCAGTGGGAAGCGCCATTCCCTAGAATAACGCAGCGGGATTGACGCAGCACGACTCGCGCAGCGGGAATGACGCAACGGGACGGGACGGTACAGGGTACTACTTAAAAATGCAAATACAATAGGTACATGTCAAGCAAACATGCCCGGCGCTAGCTTTTTTTAGGGTTTCGTAGTATAACTAACGAAATCTGATAAAAACAAATGCAAGTGTGGACAGGATTTGACTGTTTACCATCTTTTAACTGAATGCTCAGCATTTAACAATGAAAAAAGTTTATGCAAGATACCTAATAATTTAAAAGATTGTTTAAGTCTAGATGTATGTAGTCGAATAATACCCTTTTTGAAAATGATTAATGTTTATAAACTAATCTAAGTTATTTAACCAACTGTACCATTATATTCCAGTGTATAATGAGGTCGCTAATGACCTTAGATGTTAAAAAGCGACCTAAAATAAATAAATAAAAAAAAATAAAAAAACCCTTATGGTTTCTCTTTGTCTGTCTGTATGTCTGTCTGTCCGTCCGTCACCGGCTTTGTGCTTCTTGATTTACTACGAAACCCTAAAAATTACTTCATCAGTCCTCTGACGAAGTAATTCTTTTTATCACCAAACATGTTCTATTAAAAAAAAATCTTAGGTTCTAGTCCTTTCCATGTCAAATTTCGAACTCTAAGTTCTTACGTAGAGTGTAACATGTTTGGTGATAAAATATGATAATTTGTAATACCTACATTACAAATACAAAAAACATAAAAATAATGTTTAAAGTGTATAAGAATTGATGATCAAAATTAGCCCAATTGCTTTGTCTCTTAACTAATCTACTATCGAGGATTTCATATTCTTACTAACGTTTATAATTCTAATAAGAAATAGTCTCGATTTGCTATTTTCGGAAGGAGATTATATTGTCGAGCAGAAATATTTTTTTACTTCAAATAAATTATTGTTTAAACTTACCTATAATTTTATATCATCATCATCATCATTTCAGCCGTAGGACGTCCACTGCTGGACATAGGCCTCCCTCATGGATATCCAGTTAATGCGGTTGGAAGCGATCTGCATCCACCGTCGACCTGCGGTCTTCACCAGGTCATCATCCCATCTTGTTGGTGGACGTCCTACGCTGCGCTTGCCGGTCCGTGGCCTCCACTCGAGAACTTTTCGGCCCCATCGGCCATCTGTTCTGCGAGCTTCATGGCTTGCCCATTGCCACTTCAACGTGCTAATCCGTTTGGCTATGTCGGTGACCCGAGTTCTTCTACGTATCTCCTCATTTCTGATTCGATCGCGTAAAGAAACCCCGAGCATAGCCCTCTCCATAGCTCGTTGAGCGACTCTGAGCTTATTCATGAGGCCAATCGTGAATGACCACGTCTCGGTTCCATATGTCATCACTGGTAACACACACTGATTGTAGACTTTCGTCTTATGGCACTGAGGAATTTTGGACGAAAAGACGTTGCGTAGTTTCCCAAACGCTGCCCATCCGAGTTGGATTCGTCGATTTACCTCTTTCTCGAAGTTGGACCTACCTAATTGGACTGTTTGTCCTAGGTATACATACGCGTCGACAACTTCGAGAGCCGAGTTCTCAACCATAACTGGGGCAGGCGCAACATGGACATTCGACATAATCTTCGTCTTGTCCATGTTCATTTTAAGGCCGACCCGTTGGGAGACTCGGTTGAGGCCTTCGAGCATCGTGCCAAGTTCCTCCATCGACTTTGCCATGACCACAATATCGTCAGCAAACCGAAGGTGAGTCATGTATTCGCCGTTAATGTTGATGCCTAGTCCTTTCCATTCCAAGAGCTTGAAGGCATCTTCCAAAGCGGTCGTAAACAGTTTCGGAGAAATAACGTCTCCCTGTCTTACGCCTCTTTTTAAGGGAATATCCTTCGAACTCTGTTCCTGTACTCGGACAGACATAGTGGCGTTTCTATACAAAGACTTCAACACTTCGATATACCGATAGTCAATTCGGCATCGTTGGAGAGACTCGAGCACCGCCCATGTTTCGATCGAATCGAAGGCTTTCTCATAGTCCACAAACGCGAGACATAGCGGCAAGTTATACTCTTCGGTCTTCTGTATCACTTGCCGCAGCGTATGAATGTGGTCTATGGTACTGTAGCCTTTTCGAAACCCGGCTTGTTCGGGACGCTGGAAGTCATCAAACCTGCGATCGAGACGATTTGTAATGACCCTTGAAAACAGCTTATAAACATGGCTCAAAAGCGAGATCGGTCTGTAGTTCTTAAGCAAGGTGTTGTCACCTTTCTTAAAGAACAGTACCACGACGCTTTTGTTCCGTGTTTTTGGCGTAATACCTTCGAACAAGACGGAGTTGAAGAGCTTCTGAAGGACTTTAAGTATCGGTGATCCACCCGCTTTCAGAAGCTCTGAAGTGATTCCGATAATTTTATATACCTACCGAAAATGTCTCTATAATTATGATTATCTGCCTCTAAACATTCGAGGAAACAAGTGAAACTGCTCAAAACTTAAAAATTCCGTGCTATACTCGATGCCATTTAGCGTGGCAATACAGGTCATTCACCTACCTTCACTACGCTATCATAAAATGCAATGAAAGTGTCGCTAATACTGTCGCTTACCATACAAACCACATAGCACGTTTTCGATAGGTTTGTATGGTAAGCGACAGAATTAGCGACACTTTCATTGCATTTTATAATAGCGTAGTGAAGGTAGGTGAATGACCTGTATTGCCACGCTAAATGGCATCGAGTATACAAACCTGTATTTTTACAAGCTTTTATTTAGCTGGGCCTTGTATGTATGTTTGTTCGCGGAATCTTGCAACTCAATTTTGAAGCAGATATCTTGAACCAATTGAGCTGAAATTTCGTATATGTTTACTTTGGATGACAATGCATGGTCAGCTATGTGACGTTACTCTGAATCCAACATGGTGGAACACCCAAGATAGCGGACTAGTTATTTTTAATAGACTCCTACAATATGGGTATCAAATGAAAAGGCTTGCTGTGAATAATTCGAAAATGAAATAACGATACTTGATTCCAACATGGCGGAACATCCAAGATGGTGGACAGTTATTCTTAATGCACTCTTACAATATGGATATCAAATGAAAGGCCTTGCTAAGAGTTACTCGAAAAATTAAATGATATCACTTTAAATCCAACATGGCGGTATACTCAAGTTGACGGACTAATTCGAAAAATGAAATAACGTTACTCTAAATCCAATATGGCAGAATACCCAAGATGGCGGACTAGTTATTTTAGGATATCAAATGAAAGGGCTTGCTGAGAGTTACTCGAAAAATTATATGACATTACTCTAAATCCAATATGGCGGGCCTGAGATGAACAGACAAGAAACCAACTATCCAGTGATAACTAAATAGTAAAAATATCCTTGTCAAAAAAAACTTGTCTAACATTTTAAGGGTTCCGTACCTCATGAGGAAAGAAAAGGAACCCATAACATAGGATTACTTTGTTGTCCGTCTATCTGTCTGCCTGTCTGTCTGTCTGTCGGTCTGTTAGGACCCTTTATCTTGAGAACGTGTAGAAGTATCGAGTTAAATTACCCTATTCTCAAATCTACAGATTCGATATACTGTGAAAAAAACAATATTCTGAGTTAACCTGAAAAAAAGATCGGCAGTTTATACCGAAATAAATGCATGTTTCGACATTCTCAAAGGAATCAAAATTCATAGGGTAGGTCGACCTCCGTCGACCCGTCGACCTAGAACTATAAAATTTGGCGAGGTATATCGTCGTATACTGTAGATACAGAGAACAATCCAAAAACTATACATTTGCAATGGAATTATTAAAACATCCTTAAAAATCCGTCCTTAAAAAAAGAAAGTACGAAATCAATCATCGAGGATAAGCCCTACGCGCGGCCATAAATTGGATGGGTTGGCCGAATCTTTTTGTGCATTTTAAAAACTTTTACTAATATTTATTATGTTTCTAAATACCTACGGAACCCTCGGTGGGCGAGTCCAGCTCGCACTTGTCCGGTTTTTTAATAATACAAACTAAAAAAGTTAAATTAGGCAACTAGCTATGCGTCTATTTCACCACAAAGGCAAGGGAATATATCACCTTCAAGAACTTGGTACTGATAAACGGGCATTAAGTAAAGATGCGCCGTGGGGTGCCGGCAGTAGAATGTTACCCCTCCTCTCATAACCATGGATGCAGTAAGAGCCTGCTAAGGGATACCTCCGGAAGATGGGCAGCAGCGTCTTTCCGTGTACCAACATCCCGTACTGCGCTCGCCAACCCGCCTGCCAAGCGTGGTATGGCAACTACCCCTCATGGAGATCCATGAGCGAGGCCTGTGTTCAGTAGTGGACGTTTTACGGCTGTAAAAGATTCAAAGAGTCATAGAATCTTATACTGTCTGAATCTATAACTGATAGAATTCGTAAATCAGAGGCAGATGTCTGAGGTACCTCAGAATACCTATAGGGAAATGTTCCAAGAACTTTGCTCTTATGTTTATTTAGCGTGATGGATCGAGTCACACGTGGGGCTGACTCCTTTGATAAAAGTTATTTCACAGCTTTTCTATCAAAAAAGGCCCTATAAAAAATGAAGGTCCTCATTTTAATCTAACTACGAGTACATAGATGATTTATGGGGTTGTTCGCAAAGTACTCCATACTTTATTCTCAAACTACTACACGAAATTTTTACCTAAAATAAAAGATTAAAATTAAGTTTAATTCTACTCCATGCCAATATTATCATTTCCATACATTCGTTCTCAAAGTACTACAGACATTTTTTAATAGAATAAATTAATCTTTACGTCGCACAAGGTAAGGTTAAGTACAGTCAGTTGCAAAATTTGAATTATAAAAATATGTTGCAAGTGTAAGGAAAAATTATGTATATTATATATATGTATATATATGTATATATATAAAGTTATATCCTTTATCTACAAAACACTTGAAGGTATCTTAATAAATCTTTGGTATCGCAGTGACTTCATTCTGTGCTCTACGTTTGCACTCTTTTTTGAACTCTTCAATAATTGCGCTCTGTAACGTACATGTATGGTTATGTTCTCTTAAAACAGTTTCACCTGATATTTTCAACTTTTCACAGCTTTTATGCAAATATTTCCACATCTGAGATCCATCTCCAGAAGTGTGGTGTAAGTAGAAGCGGTACCGGGCCCGAACTAGAATTCTTCCTTCTGAAAATAAATATACAGCGTCAACGTCATCATCTCAATTTGGTAACTACCTATATAGGTACATAAAGAAACTAAAAAAAAGTGAAAATACAGAAAAAGTTTAATCTAAACAAGTTAAGGGAAAGTACGTGTATGTTAGCTTTTAAAAACAGAGACATGCATTAGTCGTCAAGACAATTATGAATCGAAACAACTAATAAAAAAATTAAGATGACAGGTATAAGTTCAAATTTATTAGAATTAAAAGTAATTGATTGTGCAAAATTAAAATAATCGTGTAAACAAAACACAAGACATTAAATAAGACCTAAATAAATAACTACGCTAATGGATAAAATATAATTAATAAAAGTACTCAGTTTGTCCAGCTTCAAAATGGAATTCCGGGATTTCGGTACTAGGTCCAGCACTATCGTCAAAATGGTCGTTAGACATATTTTTATAACCTCTCACACACTTTGTTTTTTGTCCCGTGACGTCAACTGACTAACTGATGACGTATTCCGCTCATTGCAAAAAGAGACATGAATTCCACTTTACTAAAACAATAGATAGATAACAAATACTCTAACCAGTTAGACCACTATTGCGCCATCTTTTTTTACAAGTACGTTGTCTCTTTTTTACAACTACATTGTCTCTTACACTTCTGTTTTATTTTTTTATAATTTGTTACAAATATGTCATATTGAAGTGATGCAATTTATTCTTTTTAACACAGACGTGAACGTTATATACAGGAAACTCTTGTTAGGAAAATTTTGTTATAGAATTACTGTGACTGACTGTACTTCTTCAACATCTAATGGAGTAGAACGAAATTTATTTTGAATAATTAATAATTCGATGTTTTTGATGGAGCAGTTTGAGAACAAGCCCAGGTACCTCGTGGAGTAGGATGCAACAAAAATTCAGTAATTTTTATTTACAAATTTATTTTAAAAATTCTTTGGAGTAGATCGAGAACTAGTGTATGAGATTCTTATCTTTTTTAAACAATAGAATGGAGTACTTTGCGAATAACCCGATTTATTAACTTACCAGCTTTTTCTCGCGGCATTGCTCTGGTTTTATAGTTAGTATCAAATGTGCCTTCAAACTGAAAACAAAATATCATTTGCACAAGCTAGCTGTCTGCCTGTCCGTCGGTTGCGGCTTTACGAACAGACTAGTCGTAGAAAGCTGTAATTTTGCATGGACATTTAATGACGCCGAGATAACGGTACAAAAAAATGCTGATAAAATGCAGATTTTGTTTGACCACAATCTCACCTGATGCTAGCTTTTTCAGTTTCTGAGAAATTGTCGTATACGGTTTACCAAACATACCGGAATGCTTTAAACCGAAAACTCAATGAATACCTACCTACTTGTTAATATTTCACTTCCAAATGAACGTGAAAGTATGAACGTTCACTAGGTAGCCCATCGGTACCAGGAGCTTTGTTGTCTGCTGATGACTTTCGTGACTTCGTCAAAAGATAGTACCTACTGCTTCGTTATTAGATGCCGCTCCCATGACATTTAGAACTGATGGGCGGTTGAACAGTTCTATGAAGTAGTTGAGCCAGTTTTTCTTCTCTTCGGAGTCAAATGTGAGATTTCCCTCGCTATCCTCAAAAAAGAATCTCACGGTCAAAGAGCCCGAATGTTTTTTTTGTCCGAGACCGAAAAAATATACACCAACTTATAATTAAACAGGCCAGGTACGTGTCGGGCCACGCGCTATGTAGTTTTGTAGCTAACCGTAGTCCTGTTGTTAGAAATTGGTGTGTGTTTTTTAAAGTTTACTAAAAATATATACATACATATAAAAGGAATTAATGCAGTTTTCGGTTGTTTGGTAAACCGTAGGTATTTCTTATTTGAGCGACAATTTCTCCGAAATTGAAAAACTAGCTTGTTTAATAGTTTTAATAAGGACGATTCATGATTTTTCAGATTAGATTTTAGAGAAAAGGGGACGCTCGAAAAAATATTAAAACTTTAATATTTCGCTTTTTTAATTGTCTTCGCAACCCTTAATTGATTTTAAGATACCTATAAAACGATACCCCGTACGACAGGAAAATCGTGGAAAAAAATCGGCCAATTACGAGTCGGACTCGCGCACTAAGGGTTCCGTACCATTAGTCTGTTAATATTTCAAGCGTCTACCTGTTGCCGTTATTAAATTCGTGCATAAAACGGTAAAAAAACACATTTGTTGTACAGGAGCCCCCCTCAAATATTAATTTTATTGTTTTTACTGTTTTAGTATTTGTTTTTATAGCGGCAACAGAAATACATCATCTGTAAAAATTTCAACTGTCACGGTTTATTAGATACAGCCTGGTGACAGACAGACAGACGGAAAGCGGAGTCTTAGTCATAATAATTTTACCCTTTGGGTACGAAACCCTAAGAAAATCATCCTCATCTTACCTACGTGTAAACGAAGTACCTACCCGGAATTAATTTTTTTAAGCATTTTTTTAGCGTTATTTTGGCGTGATTTTGTATGACCCTGCAAATTTACTAATAACCCCTTCGTAAAGCCGACGTCAGAGACGAAGCGAAACTAAAAGGTTTTCTTATTTTACTACGGAACCCTAAAACAGGTCTATGGGCAACTACGAAATCCTACACAGCGCGCGACCCGACACGCTCTAACCACAGAATAGCACTATGCGAAACTTATGCCATGCAAAGGAGAGCGGTGGTATATTTGCGGGCGGGGAGGTCCACGTGTTCTTGATTATCTATCCATTACCTATCCATAAGACGTAAACGTGACGTAAATTTAGCAAAATAAGTGTTCATCATCATCATTGGTAGCTTGTAGTGACCCACTGCGTCACTTCTCTAACCGCCAATCAATCAATAATTTCAGCTCTACTGAGCTGAAATTATTGATTGATTGATTGGCGTACAGGGCATAAAGGCCCAGAGTACCTACTGGGCCTTTATGTTCTGTACTACGAGGCCGAGAGGTCTTTTGAATCCCCTTGGCCACCTCTCAGTCAAGGCCTTACTCCACCTGCCATCACCAAATCTTATTATTAATTAAAAATATTCTTTATTTTTAGGGTTCCGTACCTCAAATAGAAAAAAAACGTAACCCTTTTATGATCACTTTGTTGTCCATCTGTCTGTCGGTCTGTCAAGACCCTTTATCTCGAGAACGTGTAGGTATCGAGTTAAAATTAAAACTATATACTCAAATCTACAGCCTCTTCAAGCTGTGAAATAAACAATATTCTGAGTTAACCTGAGAAAAGATACGGCCCTTTATGCCGCGAAAAAAGCAAGTCGAAACTTGTTTTTTTATCCTCAAAGGAATCAAAATTCATAGGGTATGTACTTCCCGTAGACATAGAACTATGAAATTTAGCATCTTATACTGTAGATACAGGGCAAAATCCAAAAACATAACATTTGCAATGGAATCATAAAAACAATCGTCCTTAAAGAAGTACGAAATCGATCACCGATGTTAAGCAACCCTACGCGCGGTCATAAATTGCATGGGTGACCGAATCTTTTTGAGCATTTATTTATAATACTTACCTACCTATATTAGCTTAATCAATAAGGTATCGATTATTCCAACATCTCATCTCACTGATATTATAAAGCCGAAAGTTTGTTTGTATGGCGGTTTGTATTGTATAGTTTGCTGAAATTTTTCAAACGTATAGATGTTGACTAGGATTAACTAACACATAGGCTACATATCCGGGTAGGCTACATATCCGGGTACAACGCATGCGAAGCTGCGGGCACAAGCTAGTTCTCTATAAAACGATAATTTTGAAGTCATACCTATCAAGAATTCCAATTTACTTCAAACAGGTTATTAATGTAGAGTTGAGATATCTTAAAAATAAGTAATTGGTAAAAGCCTAGGAGATTTCTGATCTCAAATTGATTTTAATAATACTTACCTTCTTTAAAAATAGGGCCATTAGTACTGCCTGTGCGTGATAATGAGCGGAATATTTTAATAGGTAGGTAAATAACTTAAATTTAGAAAAACGTTCCCGTTTTCTGGTAAGATAAATTCACAACCTATTATTGTAAAAAAGTGGCCCGCTGCGGGGTGCCGGCAGTAGAATGATACCCCTCCTCTCATGCCCATGGATGCAGTAAGAACCTGCTAAGGGATACCTCCGGAAGATGGGCAGCAGCGTCTATCAACATCCCATACTGCGCTCACCAACCCGCCTGCCAAGCGTGGTGACGAGAATGGCAACTACCCCTCATGGAGATCCATCCTTGGCCTGTGTTCATCAGTGGACGTTTAATGGCTGAAATGATGATGATTGTAAAAAAGTACCTACCGATAACTACCTAAGATTGATGGGTGCAAGTTATATATAAGTATTGTTTAGTTTCTTAGTTTCACTTGGAAGTTTTCGTATCAATCAGTCGCCACTTTTGCTCGCTGTTTAGATATCTACTCACATGCTGAATAATGGCCTACCTCCTAGAAAAGTATTTCTGTCTAACTAATGAGTAATGATGGTACACGGAAAGATGCTACTGCTCATCTTCCACTGCATCCACGGGCAAGACAGGAGAGGTAACATTCCACTGCCTGAACCCTACAGCACTCCGGTTCCATGCAAGAGTATTACCAGGTATTGCATAGAGCGGTGAATGCTATATATGTATACCTCATATGAATATCGGTTTTACTCAGTTATTATAGGTAATATTATCTCATTCAGTCTAGTTAGGTGGTAGGTAACTTTGAGGTCCCAAGTTTATATCCAAGAGAAGACCAAATTGCATGGTACTTTCCAAGCAAGACAAGAAAAAGAGGATAAAATGAAAGAAATCGGCAAAGTGCGACACAGACTCGCGCACGAAGGGTTCCGTAGATACCATTATTTGGCAAAACAACTTGTTTTATAGCGGCAACAGAAATACTTACATCTGTGAAAATTTCAATCGTTTGCTGTCACGGTTCATTAGATACAGCCTAGTGACAGGCAGACAGACAGATCGACAGAAGGACAGCGAAGTCTTAGTAAGAGGGTCCCGTTTTTACCCTTTGGGTACGGAACCTAGAGTGGTCTAGATTTTAATGCAAGTTATTGCAAGAAAATGTACGTTTTATGTACTTAATTAGAAAGTTCGTAGTAATTTCTTAAAGCGAGAAATTTAACAAAAATGGTACAAGTACCTATGGCCACTGCGCGTGTACAGTACATGGTGATAAGTAGCTTGGTTTTATAATCGTAAACTTGTTTTTAAACAATCGTACGCTTATTGTTCATTCATATAATAATGTAAAATACTTACTGAAAAAGTCTACCTAGTAAATCTACTTACCTATACAAATATCGAAATTAAAATATGTGATCACATCACGCCTTGTATGGCTCTAGCGCGAAACCAACTTGCATGATGTGATTACTATATATATATATATATTGTACAATTGACGTAGGTACCTACTCCAATTGTACGTAATTTGTACTATAATTAAAAAGTTGTACTACGTTGCCATTTTCATTCTTATAACGTAATTTGAAGTTTGCTTTTTGCCAGTGAGGGGCAAAGTATTAATTTAAGTAATTAAAGTAATTAAAGTATTAATTTAGTAGTTGTCAATGTCACTGTCATCAAACCCTAAACAGACGTTGGCAAAGTGGTGGAATATCTTTCCTGTCACACACGCCATCAACAAAAGAAGAAGATGAAGTGAATGATTTTATGATTGATGTTTTGGTTTTTGGGGAGATTGTTGTGTTGTGATTAAAATATTTCTACAATAGTAAAGTTGCTTATTCTTACGAGCTTGTGATTAGCAAAAATCAAATATCTGAGCAATCAGTTTTACAAAATGAACGATTTACCCTAAATAGTGCAGCAGATAATTGGATTTTGGCCGCTTAGAAAGTAAATTAGTTTGTGGATTTCTAGTGCATGATAAACTAAAACAAGGGAAAATGTCGGCGTTACTGACTGCAGATTGGTTTCAACTGGACTCCTACTATAGGTAACATCAACGACTGTTTCTTGTATCATCTGCTTTGCAATACTGGCTGACTGACTTCTAAATAATATTCTTTTACAATCCAGGAAGTTTGACGTATATAACATGAACTGGTCTATGGATGAAGGCCTAGAAAACATGATTTTAAGCGGTGCGGCGTACGGAGGCCCTATTGCAGTAGTTCGGGATAGGAAACAGTTTGTCAGGATCACCACTACTTCAAAGCCTGTTATAACAATTTATAACTGCGCTGGAAATGTTATTTCCAAGATTTTGGTAAGTTTCAGCTATCTTTATCTGTTATCTACTAAATTTATAACTTATTTGGCTTTGTGTGATGTTGCCCTAAAAGCATCAATGGTTTTAATAACATTTTCTCAAATAAAGTTACCCTTAAATACAAACAATATATATATTTATTTTGTTAACCAATTTTGTCCCACTGCTGGGCAAAGGTCTCCCCAAACTTCCAATTTTATTCAATAAATTGTTGTGACATATAAATTAGGGAGGTTGTTAATGTATTTTGCTGTGCATTTTTAGTGGAACAGCGGAGTTCTGGTCCATATGGGGTGGTCCGACACAGAACAGCTGCTCTGTATACAAGAGAGTGGGGATGTCCTGATCTATGATATGTTTGGAGCCTACCAGAGGACCTTCAGTTTGGGCCAGGAGGTTAGAGACACTAAAGTAAGTTTAAAAAAAATACATGTACCCTTATATCTTATTTGTATTTAAGATTGTTACATGTATAATTTACGTTGACTGGAGGGAAGCAGCTCAGGATTGGGATGTATGGAGGGAATTGGGGGAGGCCTTTGCCCAGCAGTGGGACCCAAATGGCTCATAATAATAATAATAACATGTATAATAATACTTTGTTATATAATAATACTTTGTTAAGATTTTAATGAAAATAAATGATTTGATTTTAATTTATGATTGTAAGGTTCCAAATGCCTATGACCTAATAATATCAAAAAGAGGTGAAGCTCTAAAAATAGCCTTTGTTATTTATATTAAATCTTTGTACAATCTAAAATCTTTAGGCACACTGACATCATTAAACATTATGTTTCATTTTATTTATCAAACAAGGATAAAACTCCCAAAATCCCACATTTGTTATCAGTAACCTACTTGTTATCTGGTCAGTTTATCTTCCAACATAATATTATATTTTTAATTCTAGATAATAAAGGCCCAGCTGGTTCCAACTCAACATGGAGTTGGTATAGGTGTGATTACCACCACCAACAGAATGTTCCTACTCAGCAATGTATCAGAGCCAAAGGTCAGATCCGTGCCCGATCTACCAAGTAAGTATAATCATCATTTCAGCCGTAAAATGTCCACTACTGAACAAAGCCCTCTCTCATGGATCTCCATGAGAGTTGTTGCCATACTCACCACGCTTGGCAGGCGGGTTGGTGAGCGTAGTACGGGATGTTGATATACGGAAAGATGTTGCTGCCCATCTTCCGGAGGTGTCCCTTAGCAGGCTCTTACTGCATCCACGGGTAGGAGAGGAGGGGTAACATTCTACTGCTGGCACCCCACGGCAAGTATAATGCACAATGTTAAAAGTTACATAATATTCCAGAGGCTTTCAAATTAATATCTGGGCTGCTTATGACACTCTTGACTCAACTAGGTTGGCCTTAGAAACAAAATACTCTTAAGAAATCCATAATTACACAAGACTTACTTTCCTGACAAAAGTGTTCTACTCTATTACAATTACACCACAACGTAATCTCTATTTAAATTTGAGAAGCGTTATTTGTGGAAAAATACAAATTAACTTAAAAAATAGATACATATTCTACTTTCCCTTTCATTCACCAGCTCTGCTTACATTGGGACTAAATGGCGCTGTGTGAAAGGCATTATTTATTTAACCTGATTTAGAATTCCAGGTGGAAATAAACAAAATATGTATATTGGAGCAGTATCACTTGTAGAAAATCACAGCATGATTTAAATATTTACATAATCTAACATTTATTTATTTGTAGGAAAACCAAAAGCAATATTATCATAACATACACTTGTTCTAGATAGATACCATAACACAAGCTATGCTTATTTTTGACTAAATCACTCAGTGTGAAAAGTCTAGCATTGTTTACTGATTAATAAAGGCTCCTACAGCCATATTGTTTGCTGTACTTTATATAGTTTCCTGCAAGTACATTCCTCCTGAATAAAAAAATCAGCTGTTTTTAAGGGTTCCATACCCAAAGGCTAAAAACGGGCCCCTATTACTAAGATTCTGTTGTCCGTCTGTCTGTCTGTCACCAGGCTGTATCTTATGAACTGTGATAGCTAGACAGTTGAAATTTTCACAGATGATGTATCTTTGTTACCGCTATAACAACAAAATAAAATAAATATTTAAATTCCCGTACAACAAATGTGTAATATTTTTTTGCTCGATATTAATAACGGCAACAAGTATAGGTGCCTGAAATATTTACACACGATGGTACGGAACCCTTTGTGCGCGAGTCCGACTCACACTTGGCCGATTTTTTTTATTTAACCTATTGGTTGACAATTCCAGGAGCGAACGAACCAATCTCATGCTGGTGCGTAGTCAACAATGCCTTCCTCGTGTGTCGGGACAAGGAGATCTACAAGTGCCAACTCGGAGAGTCAAGAGCTGTTCTTATGGTAAGTTGGTCTTTCACATCTAATCTAGAGCAAGCAAGTGAAGGGCCGGACTAATAGCAGCCAAGACGAACTGGTAAATGGTGGTGCAACATCGTGAGGAGTGGCAGGATTGAAGGGCATTTAACATTCTCTCATTCCCGTGGATGCAGTAAGAGTCTGCTAAAGCCTGTATTACATTACACGATATTCAGGGATCCTTACCCTAACTAAGAGTGGTGTAATAAGAGTTAGAGCGTAAGGGACCCTAACTAGCGCGACCGGCAAGCCTTGCTTGGTAGTTAGGGCGATTAGGGCGCCCTAACTACCGGGCCCTGAATACCGTGTAGTGTAATACAGCTTTTAGGGATACCTCCGGAAGATGGGCAGCAGCGTCTTTCCGTGTATCAATATCCTGTACTGCGCTCGTCAACCCGCCTGCCAAGCGTGGCAACTACCCCTCATGGAGATCGAGGGAGGCTTGTGTTCAGTAGTGGACATTGTATGGCTGAAATGATGATTGCATTTTACTCAGCACCACCCACCCCCAAAGTAAACAGTAACCCTTACTTGTCTCACAATGTTACACTTCTTCGACCCTCTCCGTCCCTTAATGTGTGTAGTACTTAATAAATGGTTCCTCATCACCTAGTTGCCAAATCTAAACCAACCTTGCCATTGCTTTCAGCGTCCCGAGATAAAGACTCCGTACACCCAGATACTGTCAATAGTGGCTTCTCAGAACGGCAAGCATGTGGCTCTTTTCACTGACTCGGGGTTCCTGTGGATCGGCTCCTCCGACTTCAAGACAAAGTACTCCGAGATCGACACTGAGAATATCAAGCAACCGAAAGAGCTGATGTGGTAAGACTGATTACCTTAATTCTGTCAATAGAGTAAAAACGTTCATTTCTAAAATAAGGTCTTACATGGAATGGAGGACCTCGTTAACCGTTATTAGTTTGAACTCCTTGCTCTTCTAAGTTCTCGACTTGTGATTTAGACGCAAGGGCAAGACGCATCTCTACCTCGGCACAGTTAAACAGATATATGTACATACATGTCATAAACATCGAGTAATATTAAATGTATCTATAACAAATTTATACCGCCGTGGGGAGCCGGCAGTAGAATGATACCCCTCCTCTCATGCCCATGGATGCAGTAAGAGCCTGCTAAGGGATACCTCCGGACAATGGGCAGCAGCGTCTATCCGTGTATCAACATCCCATACTGCGCTCACCAACCCGCCTGCCAAGCGTGCTGAGTATGGCAACTACCCCTCATGGAGATCCATGAGGGAGGCCTGTGTTCATCAGTGGACGTTTTATGGCTGAAATGATGATGATGATAACAAATTTAATACTTATCTAAATCTAATTGTATTATATACCTAACCTGGTACCCCTCTCAATCTTCTTATGTCCGTTTACACAAGTTCCGTAAATTGTGAGTTGCTGCGGTATGGATAAAAATGGCCTATGGATTGGAAAAAAATTGTAACCAGAGAGAGTAGTGTGGTGACTACCAATATAAAAACATACAGTAGAACATGGTTGAGAAGTATTTGAAGGAGTAAAAAAATATGGGAGGTAAATTTTTGATAGGTTATTGAAGTCAGTGTAAGAAGTGATATTTACAGCCTAATATTATTTATATTAATAAACTTACATAAGCATACTTACTTACATTTAGAGGAGGTTATACTCAGCAGTGGGTGCAATCGGGCTGAAATGATGATGATAATGAAACTTACATAATATATAACTCATTAGCGGGGAAAAGTATACGAAAGCACACATTTGACTGAATTAGGACGAGGGATCTCAGGAGGCAAGGATATCGTATAAAGAGTTACGAATTTGTGCAACAGCAAAAAACAAGGATTAGTGTCATAATCCCCACTAAGCTGTCCCCACCAGTGGGGATTACGAAGGAGCCACTTTGCATTAAATATAACTAGTGATATATTTTGCTGCTAAATCTAGAATTCGTGCTGCAAAATCAGCTACATTGCTGCTAAATAATGGTGAGATCAGATTTTAAAAATCTGATGTGGCTCCTCAATCCTTACGGACATAAAGTTTTGTGTTTGTTTTTATTTTGAATGAATACCGTGTTGTTAAAACAACTTTGAATTTGTAGTTAACCCTGTTTTGTTCAATCATTTTTCAATTACCATAATCTATTATTTCACGGGAAATAAAAGAAAGGTAATTACGCAATAAAGTCCCATTAGTTATGTAATATGTTAAATATTTCCAGGTGCGGCTCCCAAGCTATCGTAGCTCACTGGGACGACATGCTATGCATTTACGGCACCAAAGGCAAGTCCGCGGCGTTCCCCTACGACGGGCCTTTCCACCTCGTCCAGGAGATGGACTGCGTGAGGATCGTCTCCGAGCTCTCCCACGAACTGCTGCAGAAGGTGCACTTCGGAGTGGAGAAGATATTGAAGATCAACTCCACTGCGGCTGCTTCTTATTTGGTGGAGGCTTCAAGACAGTTTCAGGTATTTTTTGAACCTTCTCGGTCAAAATGTCAAATTGTTTTTTTGGTAAAAAATGTTTAGCCGACCATGGCAAAGCACAAATCGACGGGTCCCAAGAACAAAATCGTATCTGCCAAATTCCTACTTTACAGTGTGAAGGTTTAAAGTTTTGTAAAATGATATTCATGAATAATTTCGTTTGATGAATACATTTTTAAGATTTTTTGATTAAAGGTCATTTATTTGATAAGTTTACTAATATTTGCATGTTAAAATTAAATATTTATCAATTATTTCTATAGAAATAGTTTTGTATCTAAACATAAGAGTTTGTTCTTTGGAATATACTTACACTTATATGATTTTACGACATTGTTCTATGAAATTTACATTAGAAAAACGTGTTGTATGTGCACACATCATGTTTTTCTTCGGAGTTTTACTATTAAAATAAAATCGTATCTCAAGGTCATCATAAATAAAAAAATGTATTAATAATAATCTTTATTGATATAATTAGTTTTGTTTAATCCAAATAAAATCACACAAACAAGTAATTAGTTAAATCAATGATTACTTAATCATAAATTTCTCAAAAACACAGAGTAAAAAAAATAAAAAAATATCTCCTAATCTTAAAGTGCTGTGAACCTTAATTGGCAAAAACAAAAAAAAAAAAAAACTAGTTCTCTTCAAAATCAAGTTTACAATATCTGTAATACTATCCTTAATTGTTACTAGTATTATATTAATCACAACATAGTATTCAGTCTTACAATTTCACTCGAGTTACATTAAAAACTAATCAACCCTCTCTCTAATAATAAACAAGAACTATCATGTTAATCTTCATCACTTAAATCGTTGTTGTTTGTAGTGCTTTCAGAATTGTAGGGCAGTGATCGAAAATAGACTGCATTACTTGCATTAATGACACCATTATTGCACATACTTACTAGGTCATATATCTAGTATCTAGGTGTGTATTTCGCTTTTGATAACTTGAGAGGTGACGAATAAGCACGTGGCAAATTCGGTACTACAGATGAGTGTCTGGTCTCACCCCGAAAAACCAAGCATTCATAAGATTCTTGATTTAAATCGTATTTGAAGTACAGTTTATTCGGCTCACATGTATCGACAAACACTTCTTTAATTTAAGTCCATAATATTTTTGTTTATTGATAGTTTTGTTCCAATGTTTGTCATTAACAGTGTTCTTGAAATTAAAGAAGTGTTGTTGCTCCATTTTCTTAACCAAATACGGTTCTCCTTCTGTTTTAGGCCATCGTGCAAGCAGACGCCATTCATCCAGAGTATAAATCGTTTTTGATCCAGCCGAGCGTTCTATAAGGGCATGTACACTGTCTCCTTCGTTTTGCGTGTGCCCTTTCTGGAGAAAGCGATGTTTGATTGAAACATGAAATTTTTTGGCGGCAAACAAATACATAAGCTATGTATAGCTTTCCCATAACTTTAGTATCAACAAACTTGTCTCTTTTTGATACGTAGTTCTTTCCATGATTTTTAAAAAAAATTCGTTTCACCAGTCATCTTTTAATACCAAGCGTTTTTTACCCTTTTTTTGTTTTCGTTTTGGTGTATTTGGTGTAGATCTATCAGTAGTTGGTGATTGAAGTTGAATTGAATCTATCCAAGCGCAATGCTCGGGACAAAAGGCATCGGCACATTTTTTATGATTATTTAATGGAGAGGGCATTGGTGTAGCTAAAACCGTATGTGACGTTGACGGCGTGGAGCTGCTGGTTCTTCAAATTCTTCAATATAAATATTAGGTGAGTTATTAAAGCTAGGGTTTGCCTCTATAATAAAGGAACTCAGAACCTCTTCAGCAGTTTGATCAGTGTTTAGCAATGAGGCAGATGCAGGACGGTTGGCATGGGCAGAATGTTCATATTGCCAGTCTATGACTATCTCAGGGTCGACAGCAAAGCATCTTGCAAGCAGGTGGCATTAGCTGATTTTTGCGCAGTCTCATTTTCATGTTTTGATGTACTGGTTTGTTCGCAGGCGGCAGGCAGCAGATGATTGATATTCACTGGGATGTCATGTAGTTGTTCACAAACCATATTTTCGTCATCGTCATTAAACACTTCTTGATATACGTCTGCTAAATCGTTGAAAATATTTTGGGCTCCCGACGGCAATGGAAAACTGGCTCGACTATCATGTTGATTGGATGATTCTGTTAGAAAAACAGAAATAAGGATTGTATAAAAAAGGTTTAAAAATGTTATCTAATAGGTAACTAACAAAATGTGTAGTTTTTGTTAAAAAATATGTAAGAATGTATATTTTTTTGTTTGGAATAAAATCGCATCTGAAAATTAATACATCAAACAAAAACACATTGTCACATAAGACAGGCAAAATTAATTTATTTTTCGTAGAACAAAATCTTATCTGCAGATGCGATTGATAATTTTGAGACATTTCTGGCCGAACAAAATCGTATGTGATAATAATTCGGTAAAAATTGTTATTGAGATATAAAATATCACTTCATAAATTTTCATATAAACGTCAATATAACTATAAAAAAACATAGAAAACCGTGGGATATTATTTTTTTTATAATTTCCATTGAACAAAAAACGATCATCTCAAACGACGGTATAAATTGAATTTTAATGAAATTTAAGGAAATCTTGAATAAATTAAGATAAACTTTTAGGTAATTATCAAAACACATAGTGAAATAAAAAAAATATATGTTACTTACCAAGATTAGCACATTCCTTTTCCTTATTTATGTTAGAAATGGGGCTGGCGTCATAATTTTTCCCTATATTTAGGGCTAAATCCAAAATTCTATTTTTTTCTGGATGGAGCAGACATAGTTCATTAGTCACTAGAACACATATTTTAAACTAATTGTGATAATTAATGCACCGAATTACAAATCACGGTAGTCGGTCGTAACACCCGTCTCTGCCGAGAACAAACTCGCGACTGACCAAATGTCACGGCCGCGCACGGGTCACAGTGAGCAGAACAGGTTCGTACATGTCGATGCGTGGTTGTTCATCGAAACGTTTTTCAGATGCGGTATTGTCCTACTGGTTATATCAAAAAGTAAACACTTAATTAAAAAAATAATTACACTCCCGTGTAGCTAATGATATACAGGTTAATAATTAACAATAAAATCAATTTTGTCTTATTTTTCCATACGATTTTGTTCTTGGGACCCGTCGAAATGGTCATGTTTTTGGTTCATAGCTGGCTAAGACGCAAGAGATCTAGAATCACTCATAGACACTCAACCATCATTCTAGAAACAACCATATTCTAGTAGACACTCGACCAACATTCTAGCTAGACCCTATGTTTTATACTTGGTTATAGTTCGTAGACAGATCCAGGTAGTTTTATAGTAAACACAATTATTCTATTAAATGAAATGCTATTTGTTAGTAAATAAATCACCTGACAACGGCTGAACCGATTAACTGGGTTTTACGTTCGTCCTGATACAGTTATAAAAGACGATTAAGTGATCTGGATAATAAACATTTATTAAAAGTTGTTTCAATACGAAACGAATTCTTCGGAAATTTGGGTCGTTATAAGTATTAAGAAAACCTCAGAAAACTAAAGAATATTTGTGTTTGATGTTACCCCTCACCAAAGATGACTAACGCGCATCCATTTGCGCAACCCTCGTAGTACATACTATGATTATTATCTGTGAGCTCGAGTTTCACACATTCATAACTAGATGTCGCTCCTGGAACAATAAAAACGCGCCTTCGAAGCGTTTCAGTCGTGAGTGGATTCAAATCACTCCTATCAGTCCACATTCCCCGTCCCACACTAGCTGCTAGGTAACTCCGGCCCACACTAGCTGCTAGGTAACTCCGGCCCACACTAGCTGCTAGGTACTCCGTCCCACACTAGCTGCTAGGTACTCCGTCCCACACTAGCTGCTAGGCACACATTCAATAACCGGTCGAAGAATACTCTTCCGTCTTAAGGATGAACGAGTCGCTCATCTTTCCATACAAACGTGGAAGGGTAACTACTCCACTGTTTGACGTTAACCATCCAACACTAAGGATTATATCAATTTATCTAATCATAATCTATGTTTGTATACACCCCAAACCGTAAAAAAAGTATTTATATCAAAAATACAAGCTTCTAAACTTTCGTATTTCAACACTGATTTTAGCCCAACTTTGGACGGAACTAAGTAATATAAGGAGAAAGAAAACTCAAAAATAAATGCCGTTTCGACATAGTTTAATTATTCAAAAGTTGAAATAAATGTTATTTTGAAAAGATTACACTCAAGTTTTTCTATAATAACCCTTGTGTTAAAAGTCTATTCACATATTTTTGCGCGTTCGGTTTAGGAATGAATCATTGTGCATTTCATTCTAGCGCGCGGGTAAACACACTATGTCAGGTGAGATAGCATACATTTAGGCCGCGCTCACTGACGACTTTGCCTCCGCGACTATTTTGCACCTAGCTGTTAACCATCATTACATTATTATAAAAATCTGGCAACAGTCCAAGCCGTGGTTCGTACCTAAGTGGTGCCCTTGAGCCTGTTGCCCCATCATAACTTTTGCGACTGGGCGCCCATTTGCGCTCGCGATATTTATTGACATTTTAAAATTTAAATTTGCTCATATTAATATCCTCATGACATCATAGTTGAAATAATTATTAGGTACTAGGTGTCCCGGCGAACTTCGTATCGCACCTTACTACAACCACTTTACATCTACCCTACAACTACTAATTTACCCAACGAAAAGTAGCCTATATCCGCCTCCATGGTCTCATCTACTCCTATACTAAAATTCATCCAAATCGGTTCTGCGGTTTTGACGTGAAAAGGGAACACACATTCTTACTTTCACTTTTATATATTAGTAGCGATAGAAACAGTTTGTTTGTTTGAGTTTGATGTTGTTTTGCCGTCCGTCTGTTTATATATTTGTGTTATTTGTTTATATTTGTAGTTATCATTTTTATTTTCTTTGTGCTTGTAATAGTATCGTGCGTGTGGTAAATAAATGTTTTTCTTCTTCTTCAAAACTTATAACTAGCATAGTTATCTAAAAAGATTTTCGATGATATTGTTGGAAAAACAAATTTAAAAAGTAGTTCGTTAAGCACAACCGTTCTGTAAGGAGCCGACCACGCGTCTGAGCCGCACACATCATAAATGCGCGCGCAGTACCTACCTACTTGATCATTACTTATTTTAAAACTGCGATATCTCCTAAGATATTCATTGAAATCAAATGATGTAAAGGGCAATTTTGTTTTAAATTAAATACTTGTAATGAATAACGTAGGCATTTATTTGGATAAGGATTAATATCATGTTTATAAAAACACCTTCGCAAATACCTAATGCATTAATTTTGAACAAATTTGGTTAGCATAAAGTAAGTTATAGTGAGCCAAACTTAAAAGATATACGCTGTCGTGGACTTTTTTTAGATCATTTAAGGGGGAACAATTCTGTCATATATGATTTTTGCGAAACTTTAACGCAGCGGAAGCTCTCAAAAGGAAAAAAAACCCGATTTTGAAACATTACTCATTGGTACTCCGCTCCTGGTAGTATTAGCGTGATGATATATAGCCTATAGCCTTCCTCGATAAATGGGCTATCTAACACTGAAAGAATTTTTCAAATCGGACCAGTAGTTTGAGATTAGCGCGTTCAAGCAAACAATGTGGGTGTCTTATGTCTGAATAAATGATTTTTATTTTTTTTTCAATTTCAATAGTCCGGTAACGTTGTCATGACCATCTGCGGTCAACAACATCAAGTCATTTCGGAAAAAAAAACCACCTTCCCTCATGTTTGGTGAGCGTTTCACAAGTCCAGTGTTGAAAGCGTATAATACTCATATTACTTATTAAATTAAATTAGGAAAAAATTGCCCGAGTGCATGTCGAGACGTGTAGGGTTCCGGAGTTACCCGTAAACCTATTGCACAGATTACAGAACCTAATATTTATAATGTTAACGCTTAGGACTAGAAGAAAAAAAACGTTTTAGCTGTAATATAAGGTATAGTGCTTTGGCATTAAGCCCACCTTTCGATTATGCCTGCGACGCAAGGGGTTGCGGGTTCGATTCCCGCCTCGGGACAAATGTCTGTACGATCTGCAGATATTTGTTCAGGGTGTTCTGGGTGTTTTTCTATATATAATAAAAAATATCTATCTATGTAGTATAATATATTAAGTATATCAGTCATCTAGTACCCATAACACAAGCTCTGCTTAGCTTGGGGCTAGATGATGCTGTGTGATTTGTCCAGCATTATTATTATTATTATTTTAATAATATTTCGAACACATTTATGCCACATACATAATATTTTTTTTTAGAAACGCAGTCACAGAGCGGACGAATACATCCGGCTAGCGAAACCGGGTTTGCCCACCGCCGTTCAGGACTGTATAGAGGCAGCCGCGTTCGAGTTCAACCCGGAGGTCCAGAAAATGCTGATTCGCGCCGCGCAGTTCGGCAAGGGCTTCCTAATGGACTCAGAACTGACGGATCTCTATGTGAAGACGTGCCGATGGCTAAGGGTTCTCAATGCTGTGAGAGACCCGAAGGTCGGGATACCGCTGACTTCTGTGCAGTATCCTTTTAAACAACATCTTAGTGCTTTATAAACTTTCGCGATCAATAGACATAATTTTAGACTGTTTAACAGAACTTTATCGCGTAATTATCTTCTTTAATTGAGGACCAGAGGAACAAAAAGGGACAAATCCACTTTTGACCTCTTCCGTTTTTTTTTCTTTATCGTTTTCGCCCCTCAAAACCATCAAAAAATATCCTTATGTTAACTAAGTTTTTCTTTTAATTTGCCAAAAATTTGTGAAACTGGATTTATCCCTTTTTGTTCCTCTGCTCCTCAATTATTTCCCGACGTTTCGTGTGCCCTGCTGCCCTCGTGCACTCTTCTTTTGGTGTTACTTAGGACACCAAAAGTTGTCATACCGTTGCAGATGCCTGGTGTCTATAAAATTTACTGCAGTAATTTATTTTTAGTTAACGCCCACGTTCATGGACAAACTAAACGGACAATAGCTGACAAATTGCGGCTGTAAAAAATCGGCAGGTGCACTAGTCGGCGATAGCGGACGTTTACCGCTGAACATAGGCCTCCCTCATGGATATTCAAGTATCTGATCATGAGCGGCTGATGCCATGCTTGACACGCTTGTGAGGCGAGCGGGCGAGCGCAGTACATGTTGTTGATACACAGAGAGACGCAGCTGCCCAATTTCCGGAGGTACCTCTTGGTAGAAACTGCATTCACGGGCAAGAGATGGGCAACATTTTACTGCCGCCACCCACGGCACGGTTTATTATACAGTGCCTTAATGTTTAAAGAGCATGGTTTTATGCGATGGTACCGAAGCGGAGGAGGTTATATCTGAATAGTTTCGGAGATTATCACCGACTAAAACTTTACCTCTTTGGAATAATTATATATTCGTTTAGATTAACATTCTCGAATAATATTTTAGGAAAACATTTAAGTGAATTCGCCAAAGCCAAAGTTTATTTATCACAATATAAAGTCAGTTCTTTAACATACCCTGGGTGGTTGCCATATATGTACATTTTTCAACATTATTTATATCTTTTGAAACTATCATTATGGTTGTGAACACTGTATGAAATTTTTGCGAAATATTTACCATGATTTAAGTCTTTTTGAGTTCCCCGATATATCGACGCAATTTCACACATAAAACATTTATCCGTGATCATGACGTATGACGGATAATTATTTTTATCGCAAGATACAAGAACTTTATTTGCACGAAACATAGGTTACAATAATGGTCTTAACCAAAAATATGTTTAGCCATGTCTCGCCGCAGATGGGCATACAAATATTAAAACCTAGATAATGATATGATATAATTATTATTTTCCTAAGCGTTACACAGAATGGGTAACTTAGGCGAGAGGGTGCTACTCGACAGGCTGATCTGGCGCCGCCTGCATTGCCTCGCCACGCACATAGCGCAGTATCTACAGCTGAAGGACGGCCGCACCCGGGTGCTGTCACACTGGGCTTGCTATAAGGTAAGTGCTACTCGACAGGCTGATCTGGCGCCGCCTGCATTGCCTCGCCACGCACATAGCGCAGTATCTACAGCTGAAGGACGGCCGCACCCGGGTGCTGTCACACTGGGCTTGCTATAAGGTAAGTGCTACTCGACAGGCTGATCTGGCGCCGCCTGCATTGCCTCGCCACGCACATAGCGCAGTATCTACAGCTGAAGGACGGCCGCACCCGGGTGCTGTCACACTGGGCTTGCTATAAGGTAAGTGCTACTCGACAGGCTGATCTGGCGCCGCCTGCATTGCCTCGCCACGCACATAGCGCAGTATCTACAGCTGAAGGACGGCCGCACCCGGGTGCTGTCACACTGGGCTTGCTATAAGGTAAGTGCAGACATGTTAGACCACCCGGTCAGGTGAACCGTGGATAATAAGGTTTGTAGTTGTGCCCGTGGTACAACTCCGGGGTGTACCATGGGTCAAAACAGGTCCCCTTTGTCCACTCAGGTGAACTTGTGAGGTGGACCACGGGTATGAAACGGTTCTAAAGTTCTATAATTATGAATAAATAGCAGTTGTTTACTAAAACCACAATGCCACATCCAGCCGGCTACCTCTGTGTAATTCCTCTGAGTCATTGTCTTTTTGTCAACTTCATCATCATCATCATTTCAGCCGTAAAACGTCCACTACTGAACTAAGGCCTCCCTCATGGATATCCATGAGGGGTAGTTGCCATACTCACCACGCTTGGCAGGCGGGTTGATGAGCGCAGTATGGGATGTTGATATACGGAAAGACGATGTTGCCCATCTTCCGGAGGTGTCCCTTAGCAGGCTCTTACTGCATCCACGGGTAGGAGAGGAGGGGTAACATTCTACTGCCGGCACCCCACGCTTTGTCAACTTGGTCGTAGCGATATTGAAGTTATGTAACCTACCCGCATTAAGTTTTAGAATAGATTATTTTTGCAGTGTATTAAAACGAGTATGATCAGCTTAAAGATAGAATAATCAGAAAACTATTTATTTCTCATGTTAGTGAATTGTTGTATGAGAAATAAATGATATTAAAACGGATGTGAGTATGACACAAACTAGGCAAGGCTAC
Source organism: Pasiphila rectangulata (assembly GCA_963082625.1). NCBI lineage: Eukaryota > Metazoa > Arthropoda > Insecta > Lepidoptera > Geometridae > Pasiphila > Pasiphila rectangulata. The sequence goes on from OY720244.1 coordinate 15,802,021, forward strand.
TTGGCGGGATGATCTGGCGCCATCTCATAAGAACTGTGCAAAACTTGTGTATTTTGCTTAGATCATTACATTGCTGCTTACATATCGGTTACAATTTCCCCAAAGCTTAGACCCGGCAGATAACCGGCATTACTTAGTGCCTAGACGGGTATGACTAAAAAGGCTATACAATTTCTGAAAATCATCAAATTTTATAATACACTAGCTTTTGCCCGCGACTTCGTCCGCGTGGAAGTCATAAAACGTAAAATACCCCTTTTCACGCAGAGAAAATATAGATCCCATTTATTCCCTATCCCGTGGGAATTTCGAAAAATTCCTTCTTAGTGCACCTCTAGGATACCCAAGGTATACTCGTATGTGTGCCTAATTTCAAGTCTAGGTCCAGTGGTTTAGGCTATGCGTTTATATATCAGTCAGTGAGTCAGTCAGGACTTTGAATTTTATATACATTTATAGATAACTTTTGAAACTTTCATGGTCGTGAACATGGAGGGTAGACCGTTTCGTTTGCCGATGACTGCCCACTCGCATGACTTCAGTTTATCCGTGATCATGACGTGCAACGAAATGTCAGGAAACTCAAAAATTCTCATCATTTCAGCCATAAAACGTCCACTGATGAACACAGGCCTCCCTCATGGATCTCCATTAGGGGTAGTTGCCATTCTCACCACGCTTGGCAGGCGGGTTGGTGAGCGCAGTATGGAATGTTGATACACGGATAGACGCTGCTGCCCATCTTCCGGAGGTATCCCTTAGCAGGCTCTTACTGCATCCATGGGCATGAGAGGAGGAGTATCATTCTACTGCCGGCACCCCACGGCTATATATTGCACGGTAAATATATTGCATGTAAATAAATGCAAGGCCGAGGTTCGGCCAGAGAAGTCGTAGTCGCGATGGGTCGACGACATTCGCCAGGTCGTTAGCAATTCCTGACTTGCACAGCACAGGACCGGCCTATTCGGCGGACACGAAGGGAGGCCTACACCCAGCAGTGGGTATCTACCGGCTGTGGATGATGATGAAACACTACCTCCTATTCCAGGTGACCCAACCCCACTTGGACAACGAAAGCGCCGCGCGGGAGATCGGCGACAAACTGCGGAACGTGCCCGGAATCTCATACACGACGATCGCTATGAAGGCCGCTGAGAAGGGCCGGCGCCCACTTGCTATCAAGGTAACTTATACATTTACTTCCTGCGAGCGTTGCGTTGTGTGACAAAGACACTTAAATAAAATGTCTCAAGATAGAAACCCATTCTAAAATACTAATTCTGTCGGGCGTTTAGTACTGAGTAAATGTATGGATCAATAAAAATACGTTGATGTACACCAAATACACAATGAAAAAAAATATAACATATTACAACTTAAGGAACAATGGGCGTTCTTATCGCAGAGAAACGATCTCTTCCATATGTATAATATATAATAATAGTAATTCATTTATTTTCAGATTACACAGATCCGTAAATATGTTAGTACAAAAAAAATACTTAGGGCTATATTAGGTGCACATAAAAAAAAATGTGCGTCAACATAGTGATGGAGTGTTTGTACACTCCATCGAACGTATCGGCTATTACCCTCAGGATGGTGTTGGTACTCCCGCGCACTCTGTCTAGCAGAGGCTGCTTTCTTTCTGCAGCAGGCGGCGAACCTGTCCACACGCGCCTGCGCGGACATACCAGTCGCGCTGCAGAACCGCGGGAGGCCCAGCAGCATCCTGAACTCATTGTTATATTGGGCGTTGACGGATCTCTTCGTATAATTATGTAAACCACAGGCTGCTTGTGTAAAAAGATTGACATAATGATTTGAAGAGAGTTATTTTAACTTCCTCGGAGCAACGAGCAAACCTGCGGATCAACATATTAGCTCTCACCGTCAACACCCTTCGCTCCCCCTCTATATCTTCTTCAGCTTTTAGGTTATCTGGGACAAGATGACCCAGATATCTAAAACTAAAAACCCTTCACCGTCAACGCCCTTCGCTCCCTCTATATCTTATTCATCTTTTAGGCTATCTGGGACAAGATCAACGCCCTGCTTCGCTCCCTCTCAATATCTTCTTCATCTTTTAAATTATGTGACAAGATGACCCAGATATCTAAAACTAAAAACCCTACTGAGTATCTTTCCACTCAACATAATGGGAGGCACGGAAACCGGTCTTTTACCCTTGGGACCAAAAACCATGAACTCGCTTTTCTTGACATTATACTGCAAGCCATGATTTGCAGCATAAGTCTCACAAAATGCAACCAAACTTCTCAGTGCCCCATTAGACGGCGCCAGTAGCACCATATCATCTGCGTAGCTTAGGTTGTTAACGCTTACTCCGTCTATAGTGCAGCCGACTGGTAAATAAGGGAAATAAGTGTGAAGAGGAGAACCCACCAGTGGGTGTCAACGAGCTGTAGTAATGATGATGAAGGGAAACAAGCGAAAAGAAACCTTGAGAATGTTTTTTTATTTTCAGATACTAGAGTACGAGACACACAGCAAGCTGCAAGTCCCGTTGCTGCTATCCCTCGACGAAGGCCCGACTGCGCTTCTGAAGGCTACAGCGAGCGGCGACACCGATCTAGTCTACATAGTACTGCTGCATCTGAAGGAGAAAATGGGGAAGCACCAGTTTGAGGTGATCCATCATCATTCACAGCGCGATTTCACCCACTGTTTATAGGCCTCCCTAAGTTTCTGCCTTCCACCACGGTCCGTGCCAACACTGTTGGGTATAGGCCTTCCTAAGTTTGTGCCTTCCACCACGGTCCGTGCTAACACTGTTGGGTATAGGCCTTCCTAAGTTTGTGCCTTCCACCACGGTCCGTGCTAACACTGTTGGGTATAGGCCTTCCTAAGTTTGTGCCTTCCACCACGGTCCGTGCTAACACTGTTGGGTATAGGCCTTCCTAAGTTTGTGCCTTCCACCACGGTCCGTGCTAACACTGTTGGGTATAGGCCTTCCTAAGTTTGTGCCTTCCACCACGGTCCGTGCTAACACTGTTGGGTATAGGCCTTCCTAAGTTTGTGCCTTCCACCACGGTCCGTGCTAACACTGTTGGGTATAGGCCTTCCTAAGTTTGTGCCTTCCACCACGGTCCGTGCTAACACTGTTGGGTATAGGCCTTCCTAAGTTTGTGCCTTCCACCACGGTCCGTGCAAGTCGCATCCATTGACGCCTCGCGACGTGTACTGTGTCGTCTATTACGAAGGCCCGACTGCGCTTCTGAAGGCTACGTACGGTGCACCGATCTCGTCTGTATAATACTGCTGAATATAAAGGAGAAAATGGGGAAGCACTAGTTTGAGGTAATCTACAGCGCGATTTCACCCACTGTTGGGTGTACCTCCCGAAGTTTGTGCCTTCCACCACGGTCTGAGTCGCATCCATTGACCCCCCGCGACTTGTACTATGTCGTCGACGCCGAAGGTCCTACTGCGCTTCTGAAGGCTACCACGTGCGGTGACACCGATCTCGTCTACATAGTACTGCTGAATATGTAGGAGAAAATGGGGAAGCACTAGTTTGAGGTAATCCATCATCATCATCCACAGCGCGATTTCACCGATCAATCGATATGGAGGTAATCAATCGTAGAGGTAGATTTTATTTAAAAAAACCGACTTCAAACAATAAAAGCCTTTAGTAGGTGCTAAAAACATTTGAACCGCTTTATGTGAAACATAATACCCAACCGCAAGGTAAAATTTAGGGCATGAAACCTATGCCTTGATGGACACTAGTGTTCTACTGTTACAATTATTTAATTCCTCATGGATTGGGATCCATGAGGAATTAAATAATAAATTTTGGGTCATCTGAATCTAGTTTTGAATTATCTAAGACATAACCATCATCAATATCTATTCATAATTGGCGGTGTGATTGCGTAACTTACAATAAAAATAAAACATACAGTTGAATTGAGAACCTCCTTTTTGAGGTCGTTTAGAATTGTATATAAAAGATATATGTACTAGCAAAACAAACTAATTTATGTTCGACAACCAAAGTATTTTTTATTTATAGCTGACAATACGCAGTTTCCCGCTAGCACATGCCCTGTACATCAAATACTGCGCCAGCCACAACCGCGAGGCTCTGCGCCAGGTGTACCTGCAAGAGGACGACTTCCACGGACAAGCCGCCAGCCACATCCGCGACGCGGCGGAGCAAGCCAACCCGGGCAGCGTCGAGGCCTCGCTCGTGTCGGCTCGAGACTGCTATAAGAAGGGACGGAATGATCTAGGTAAGGGACAATAGCATAGCGCCATTGAGAAGCTCTGCGCCAAGTGTACCTGCAAGAGGACGACTTCCACGGACAAGCCGCCAGCCACATCCGCGACGCGGCGGAGCAAGCCAACCCGGGCAGCGTCGAGGCCTCGCTCGTGTCGGCTCGAGACTGCTATAAGAAGGGACGGAATGATCTAGGTAAGGGACAATAGCATAGCGCCATTGAGAAGCTCTGCGCCAAGTGTACCTGCAAGAGGACGACTTCCACGGACAAGCCGCCAGCCACATCCGCGACGCGGCGGAGCAAGCCAACCCGGGCAGCGTCGAGGCCTCGCTCGTGTCGGCTCGAGACTGCTATAAGAAGGGACGGAATGATCTAGGTAAGGGACAATAGCATAGCGCCATTGAGAAGCTCTGCGCCAAGTGTACCTGCAAGAGGACGACTTCCACGGACAAGCCGCCAGCCACATCCGCGACGCGGCGGAGCAAGCCAACCCGGGCAGCGTCGAGGCCTCGCTCGTGTCGGCTCGAGACTGCTATAAGAAGGGACGGAATGATCTAGGTAAGGGACAATAGCATAGCGCCATTGAGAAGCTCTGCGCCAAGTGTACCTGCAAGAGGACGACTTCCACGGACAAGCCGCCAGCCACATCCGCGACGCGGCGGAGCAAGCCAACCCGGGCAGCGTCGAGGCCTCGCTCGTGTCGGCTCGAGACTGCTATAAGAAGGGACGGAATGATCTAGGTAAGGGACAATAGCATAGCGCCATTGAGAAGCTCTGCGCCAAGTGTACCTGAAAGAGGACGACTTCCACGGACAAGCCGCCAGCCACATCCGCGACGCGGCGGAGCAAGCCAACCCGGGCAGCGTCGAGGCCTCGCTCGTGTCGGCTCGAGACTGCTATAAGAAGGGACGGAATGATCTAGGTAAGGGACAATAGCATAGCGCCATTGAGAAGCTCTGCGCCAAGTGTACCTGCAAGAGGACGACTTCCACGGACAAGCCGCCAGCCACATCCGCGACGCGGCGGAGCAAGCCAACCCGGGCAGCGTCGAGGCCTCGCTCGTGTCGGCTCGAGACTGCTATAAGAAGGGACGGAATGATCTAGGTAAGGGACAATAGCATAGCGCCATTGAGAAGCTCTGCGCCAAGTGTACCTGAAAGAGGACGACTTCCACGGACAAGCCGCCAGCCACATCCGCGACGCGGCGGAGCAAGCCAACCCGGGCAGCGTCGAGGCCTCGCTCGTGTCGGCTCGAGACTGCTATAAGAAGGGACGGAATGATCTAGGTAAGGGACAATAGCATAGCGCCATTGAGAAGCTCTGCGCCAAGTGTACCTGCAAGAGGACGACTTCCACGGACAAGCCGCCAGCCACATCCGCGACGCGGCGGAGCAAGCCAACCCGGGCAGCGTCGAGGCCTCGCTCGTGTCGGCTCGAGACTGCTATAAGAAGGGACGGAATGATCTAGGTAAGGGACAATAGCATAGCGCCATTGAGAAGCTCTGCGCCAAGTGTACCTGAAAGAGGACGACTTCCACGGACAAGCCGCCAGCCACATCCGCGACGCGGCGGAGCAAGCCAACCCGGGCAGCGTCGAGGCCTCGCTCGTGTCGGCTCGAGACTGCTATAAGAAGGGACGGAATGATCTAGGTAAGGGACAATAGCATAGCGCCATTGAGAAGCTCTGCGCCAAGTGTACCTGCAAGAGGACGACTTCCACGGACAAGCCGCCAGCCACATCCGCGACGCGGCGGAGCAAGCCAACCCGGGCAGCGTCGAGGCCTCGCTCGTGTCGGCTCGAGACTGCTATAAGAAGGGACGGAATGATCTAGGTAAGGGACAATAGCATAGCGCCATTGAGAAGCTCTGCGCCAAGTGTACCTGAAAGAGGACGACTTCCACGGACAAGCCGCCAGCCACATCCGCGACGCGGCGGAGCAAGCCAACCCGGGCAGCGTCGAGGCCTCGCTCGTGTCGGCTCGAGACTGCTATAAGAAGGGACGGAATGATCTAGGTAAGGGACGACAGACACAGATGAAGACAGTTTCGACACTGACGCTGGAATTCTGAACAATAATCAGTTTTAGTCTGTATGCCCACAGTAACACGCATGGACCACACTGCCTCGTCACGTCATGTCTGAGCGCTCTGATTGGTAGTTTTTTGACACATACCGTTAATACATCGACAATTAATGGCGATTCAATGCTTAAACATAAACGTATCCGGTTCTTTGCTTTTTATTCATCTTTAGTATGCCTAGTTCCCACATCCGTGACGCGACAGAGCAAGCCAACTTGGGCAGCATCGAGGCCTCGCTCTAGTCGGCTAGAGACTGCTATAAGAAGGGACGGAATGATAGTTAAGGTACAGAACAACTAACAAACAGCCACTGTGAAGGTAGATTTGACACTGCCGCTGGAATTCTGAATTAATGATTAGATTTAGGCCATCTTGCTACGCTGCACCACATATGCACACCTTTAGGAATCTTAAGTGGAAATTGTATTATCTTCGGGGGCGTTTTTATAAAATTAGATCAATTATTTACCGAATAATAACGTTATTCGTCATAAGTATTAAATTTTGAATGGAATTGCCTTTACACAATTTGAATTCAATGAATATCTTAGAAGATATCACAGTTTTACCACGCGCGGATTGAAACTATAGGTACCTACGACCAACTTTCTCTCGTATCTGACGCAGTCGAAACTGCGCAGGACAGCTGGTGTATTATAAAGCCAAGGAGTTTGTTTGGTTGAACGCGCTAATCTCTGGAACTACTACTCTGCCCTACTAAGCGGCATAATGTGAATGCTGACTTACCTTACCGCTACAACGCTTAGTATTTTTGTGCTTACTTGATCTGCAAATCATGAGATACGGCTGCAGCTGCAAGTCAAATTGATCTTTATGGCGTATTCTATACGGACGAATTTCTAATACATCTTGCAGTGATTTATCCCTTCCTTGGCTAATATTCGTGTCATTACTTGTTTTTTGTTGATGTAAACAAGTGGCAATGTTATAATTACTTTTTTTAATTAATGAAAATACTGTAAATTAATGTGTTCAGTGGTTTGGTTGTGTGCTTCAACAATCAGGTAGGTACCTACCTAAGTGTTAATATACTTAGTTAAAAGTATAATTTGCATGTTAATTTTGGTAAAAGTAATATCCACGTAACCTCTTTGCGTTCCGTACTTTGGTGTCTGAATTTGTGTACATGATATATCGCAGATCAATGATTTTACTACAAATAACTTAATAATCAAGCAGGTATTACAGAGGTAGAACCATTGTTGAGTTTGTTATACTTTTTAATTTCGCGGTTAAACAGTCAGTCATATTCAAATGATATCAGCGCCGATAAGATTGTGATAAAATATTTCGATCCAGGGCACACCTTCATGTCAGCCGACTCCTTCCACCACAGGGTGTTGTCAGTGAAACGCATGAAAAACAAAACATATGATTTTGCAGACTTTTCTCAAGCAGTTAGTTCTGCAGGAAAAAACGTAAAGCTGAAAGAGATGACTCTACAAGATTTTTATGAGTGGGAGGATTACACGACCCAGTATAAACTGTCTCGAATTAAACCGCGTCCTTAGTGAAATGGTCTAAGTAGAAGTCAATAGAGGCAGTTTTGATTTGACATACAAAACAGGATTCAATAAAGATCCTATCACTACTAGCGTAATAGGTAATAAATAAAATTTAAAAACTGGACTTTTGCCGCCACCGACGAAAAAAACTGCACCAGAGGGTATTTCTACAAACAAAAAAGATAATATTTTGAAATCTTTCCAAAATATTATACCCCAAAATAGGATGTCCTTTTGGAGAGAACTCCCCACTTCTGACTGATTAGAATTCATAGAACACGTTTCTTTTTTTAATATGTTTTTTTATAATTATAAATTTAAATAATAAAAGACTTTATAAGTGCACTTTGATTTGTTTTTTTCTTTATAAAAATATGTATTTTATTTTACTGAAAATCCATATCCTTTTCTATACAAGCATGTTAGGTGAAAAGCTAACCAAAAGGCGGCAACTCAATTCTTAAGTTTGTAATTACTAAGCGGTGTAGCAGTATCTCATGGTTATGGCATTTCCATGTATATTTTACATATTTTAACTATTGTGATAGAAAACATACCTAGCATTATATATAAATTACATTTAATAACCAAAAATAACTAAGTATCTATAAATTAACGAAAAAACTAATTTTACATAACGTCAAATATCTCCAAACTAGCTTTCACTGAGATACCGCTTTTGTGCTTAGTAGGGCAGTACTCCGAATTGAAAAAAATATTTTTGTGTTGGATAGCCCATTTATCGAGGAAGGTTAAAGCTGTTAATACCGTGTAATGTAATCACTACACGGTATTCAGGGCCCGGTAGTTAGGGCGATTAGGGAGCCAGGCTTGCCGCGGTCGCGCTAGTTAGGGTCCCTTACGCTCTAACTCTAATTACGCCACTCTTAGTTAGGGTAAGGGTCCCTGAATATCGTGTAATGTAATACAGGCTTCACAGTATTGTTAATAACATACGTTTCAAATTGTAAAACGCGTGCTAAGTCGCGTTTCTCATAAACAGGGAAGTAATTAACACTACCTTATGAACAATATATCCCCAGGCGTGTCAGTCTGCGAAGACGGTCGCAAACTGTGCAAGCAACAGTCGACTCTGCAAGAAAACTACGGCACGGGCTTCGTGGGCCTCTCGCTCCACGACACTGTGAAGAAACTCCTCGACAACGGCGAGGAGAAGCTGGCCGACAAACTGCGGGCCGAATATAAGATGCCTGATAGAAGGTATACCTCCTGTGGTTTTGCATTTATAGATTTACTAGCTTTTGCCCGCGACTTCGTCAGCGTGGAAGTCATAAAACGTAAAATCCCCTTTTTCACGCAGAGCCACTTTGATTTGTAAATATAAATCCTATGTATTACCTTCTTATGTATTCTTATGTTCTTATGTATTACCTATCCTATTAGGTCGGAAACCTACCGTAGGTACCTACCTTTTCTCTAGTCTATACATACCTACCTTTTTACGTTTACGTTACGTTTAGTAGACACACCTATCTATCTTTTCATCTACTTTTAATTACTGTTATTCCTTTCATTTACTATACAAGTACCTATTTCTAACTATACTGAATTCTGTAGGTACTCCTATCTTATAAATACCTTCTGAAAAGGTTTGAAACCTAACTACTCTCTAGTCTATTTATAGATACAATAATTTACTATCTTACGAATAAAGACACATACCTAACCAACTCAGTACCTACCTAATATAAATACCTATATTACATTCCAATTTTTGTCTATTATTACATAGGCTACTTACTTAAAATATATTGTATCTTATTTATTACTTCTTACATAAGTACATACGATAAATGAATAGCACAGGTCTTTCCATTTATTACCAAAACACGAGGGGTCTTAAAACAAAGACGAAAGAATTTTATCAAAACCAGTCTCTGCATTATTACGACGTGATAGTACTGACTGAGTCTTGGCTTAATGATGGCGTCTTTGACTCAGAACTGTTTGATGACAGGTACATCGTCTACAGGCGCGACCGATCATCTAGCATGTTTTTTAAAAGGAAAGATGGTGGCGGGGTTTTGATAGCTGTAGCTAAGCACTGGATCTCATGCAGAATAACTGATTTTGAGAGTACGTGTGAAGATTTGTGGGTATCTATTGAGTATAAATTAGGACAGAAAGTGCATAAACTGCTGTTATGTGCTACCTACTTGCCATAACCCTTACAATTTAATGTTCTCGAAACTTTTATTAATAATGCACAAAACGTATTAGATCACTTTGATCATACACTCCTGATGGGAGATTTTAACCTCACTAAAATAAACTGGACATCTGTCACTAACTCTCAGTATAAAATCCCAGAATGTACCAGCGTTAAGCTACATACACATTTTATTGACTTCATGAACCTTAATGCTCTTGAGCAGTATAACTCTACCTCAAACTGTGATAACAAAACACTGGACTTAATTCTTAGCAATAAGACTATTCATCACCTTAAACGTAGCGATCACTTTCTTGTACCAGAAGATAACTATCATCCCCCATTAGAATTTTTTATACCATTACAGACACACTTAAATTTCTTAGCACCTAAATCAGAAGCCAGGCCTGCTTTTTTTCAAGCAGATTATACCAAAATAATCTCTGCACTTGAAGCAATCGTGTGGGAAGATAAATTTACATGTTGCTCTTCCGTCAGTGATATGGTATCAGTTTTCTACAACGAATTTCATGTAGTTATAAAAAATCACATTCCGCTGAAACATAAATCGACTAGTATATATCCAGCTTGGTACTCCCGTGAACTAACGCGCATGTTTAAAGAGAAATATAATCTGCACCTCAGAATAAAAAAATACAGCAACCCTCTCGATATTATTAGATTTCAAATGCTACGTGATAAATGCGCCAAAGCCCAAAAAACTTGCTATTCGAAATACATAACATTGATGGAAAGCGCTGTAACAAAGAAGCCGAGGATATTCTGGTCATTCATAAAAAGCAAACGCAAAGGATGCTGTCCCTATCCAGCTAAAATGCAATTGGTCGATAAAACAGCTGTAAAAGGCGACGATATTTGTAATTTGTTTGCCGAAAACTTTGTAAAGAATTTCAATCTACCATCTTCCTCAACCACTAACCTTATAAGAAACGACACAACAGGTGCCTCGTACTCTCTCTGTTTACCTAAAATCAACCGGAGCCTTATCGAAAAAACACTGCTGCATTTAGACGAAAATAAAGGCGCTGGTAACGATGGAATACCACCAATTTTTATAAAAAAATGCGCTTCAGCACTCGTTAAACCACTACATAGTATTTATAACGAATCCATCATACAAGGCACGTTTCCAACCGTATGGAAAAAAGCTCTAGTTGTCCCCATCTATAAATCCGGTGATAAGAAACTTGTGATAAACTATCGACCCATCTCTATACTATCCGTACTCGGTAAAGTTTTTGAAAAACTGATTTCCTGCCAATTAAATTGGCACATCAAACAACAAATAACCGACGCACAACACGGCTTCATTGAAAAACGATCTACTGTAACCAACCTTGCCTGTTATACGTCTTCACTCTATGAATCATATGATAATAATATAACAGTTGATGCAATATACACCGATTTTAGCAAGGCGTTTGACAAAGTTGATCATTCCATACTTGTAGGAAAACTCTGTCAACATGGTATCTCAGGGGCGTTGCATAATTGGTTTAGATCCTACCTCCTAGATAGACCTTCTAAAGTGGCGGTTGGCGGATATACTTCCCAGCCGTTCATAGCTTCTTCAGGTGTGCCTCAAGGATCGATACTGGGTCCTATTTTGTTTAACATATTCGTTAACGACATCACTAACTGCTTCCTTCATTCTGAGATTCATCTATTTGCAGACGATCTAAAAGTAACCAAAGCCATTCATGGGCCTTTAGATCGCCAACTTCTTCAAGGCGATCTTGATAACCTATCAGATTGGTGTAAGATCAACAACATTCACCCAACTATAACATTCATAATAATACTGTGGAAAGGATTCAGAAGAAATTTCTTCGCATGTTGTGCTATCGTCATCAGCCTGGTCGCTCAGATTTAACATATGAAAAAAGGCTTAAAATATTTTATGTTACTCCCCTTGAAACACGTCGCGTATATTTCGATCTTGTATATCTTTATAAATTGATTCATTCCTTAATAGATTCGCCGGAATTACTGTCACAAATTTCATTTAATATTAAATTCAGTGCTAGAAGGTCAAATAGGAGCAATCTGTTTGCGTTACGAACATATAAGAATAATATCTCTTATTTTAATCCACTTACAAGAATGGCACGTCGGTATAATGAATTGGCTATTGAACAGAACGAACTCGATATCTTTCACCCTAGGTTAAGCTACTTTAAAAATAAACTTAAGAATATCCTCCATTTTAATTTCCCTCATAAATATGATGCTCCGCAGGGCATCCAGAACATTATTAACATATAACTAGATAGTAAATTAATATATATGTACATACATATATATAGGTATATCTCTCTTCCAGGGTTTAAACTTATCCGCAACGATCGCGTAGGTTCTGGTGGAGGGGGTGTTGCCATATATCTACGTGCACACATTCCCTTCTCTGTTGTGAGTATGTCATCACAACCACCACCGTCCAATGCGGGAGAACACCTTTTTATAGAAATTGATCTTAAGCATGCGAAGGTGCTTCTGGGAGTGTTTTATTGTCCATCTTCTCAAATTAACTACTTTCTTTCCTTCGAAACACTGCTAGAAAATCTGGTTGCTTCTTATGATCACTCTATAATAATGGGTGATTTTAATACGTGCTTACTTAAGCAGGATAACCGCGCCTCTTCTCTTGAATCTCTTGTACAAAGCTGTAACTTACATATCCTTCCTCTAACTGCTACTCACTTTTATCCTCATTCTACTCCTTCTCTTCTAGACCTCATGATTGTGTCATCTCCTGCTCATGTTGCCAAACATGGTCAATGTGCTGCAGGAGCTTTTTCCTATCATGACTTACTATATCTTTCCTATAAAATTCGACCTCCAAAAGCTAAGCCCAAGGTCATTCTGCAACGGAACTTTGGTGGTATGAGTATGGAAAGTTTAAAACATGATGCGGAGTGTATTAACTGGTCTTTGCTATTTGATACGAGTGATGTTGACGGCAAAGTTAATGTTTTTAATTCAATAATTACGGATCTTTACAACAAGCACGCACCATTACGATCAATCACACTGAAGCATTTGCCAGCTCCGTGGATAACATCAGAATTAAAATCTATCATGCATGAAAAGATTGTAGCAAAAACTAAACTCAAACACAAGCCATCTGTTTATAACAAGGAAAAGTACATAGCTTGCCGGAATCGCTGCAATAGAGCGTGTCGTGACGCACAACGCCGTTATATTCATACGTCAGTAGAGGACTCTGACCCTGCTAAGGTTTGGAAGTTCCTACGGTCATTGGGAATCGGAAAATCTAAAGTACAAGATAAAATTCCTCCGCACATTAATCTAGATTCTCTAAATAAATATTTCTCTACTTCTTCCGATGTCGATGGACAAACGAAATTGCAGACATTGACTTATCTTTCATCTATTCCGATTCCCGACTATCCTTCATTCGTTTTTAATCAGTTCACTGTCTGTGATGTTAAGAAGAGCATTTCATCAATCTCCTCCAACGCTATTGGCAGCGACAGCATAAGTCGAAACATGATTATCCCCATCCTTGACGAAATCGCTCCAATAATCACGCACATCCTTAATGCATCTATATCCACTACCTCATTCCCTACTTTTTGGAAAGAAGCGCAGGTTACTCCTTTGCCTAAAATATCCAATCCTGCTTCTTTATCTGAATTCCGTCCCATATCCATTCTCCCTTTCCTATCAAAAGTCCTAGAACGCCTTGTCCATCAACAACTTAGTAAATTCCTCTCCAGTAAAAATCTTCTAAATCCTCAGCAATCCGGTTTTCGTCCAGGTCACAGCACAGTATCCGCGTTGGTAAAAATAACTGATGACATACGCTGGGGCATGGATAATGGACAAGTTACTGTGTTGTGCTTACTAGATTTCACCAACGCGTTTAATAACGTTGACTTTGAAATACTCCTTGGGATCCTTCGCTCTCTTAACATTTCTACAGCAGTGGCTGATTGGTTTCGCAGTTATCTGCAGGGGCGACGCCAGCGGGTACGCATTGATGATGTTTATTCATCATGGTGCGACATATCTGCAGGCGTCCCTCAGGGCGGCGTTTTATCCCCTCTTCTTTTCGCCATCTTCATTAATTCAATATCCCATCAACTAATTTCATCGTACCACCTCTATGCAGACGATCTCCAGATTTATACACAGGCCTCCGTAGACCATCTGTCGGATGCTATTGAGACCATCAACAATGACCTGAGACGAATATTGGAATGGAGCAAGGCCTACGGTATAAGGGTGAATCCAAATAAAACGCAAGTTATAGTTGTTGGAGGCTCGCGAATGATATCCCGAATTGACTGGAGTGTTCTTCCTGCTGTATTATTCGATGGCACTCACATAATGCAGAGCAAATCGGTGAAAAATTTAGGCGTCCTCATTGATAGAAATCTATCATGGGGACCTCAACTTACTGAAATCAGCCGAAAAGCTTTTGCAACTGTAGGATCCTTCGGAGACTTAGAAACTTCCTTCCTACTGCCACTAAGGTTTCACTTGCTCAATCACTTCTTCTTCCTATCCTAGATTATGCCGATGCATCCTTTCTTGATCTGACGGAGCAACAATTGGACAAGCTTGAGCGCCTGCAAAACCTCGGAATACGGTTCATATTTGGCTTACGCAAGTATGACCATGTTTCGGAGTTTCGCAGGAGGCTAAAGTGGCTACCAATACGGCTTCGTCGGAATTCCCATTTCTTATTCTTACTCTACAATATTCTATTTACTCCTTCTACTCCTTCTTATCTCAAGGAACGCTTCATGTTTCTACACCTTTCCCATACTCGATCTCTTCGGTCTTCTGACACTTTACAGCTAATGACACCTGCACACAACTCGTCGTACTACCATAAATCCTTTACTGTCCAGGCTGTAAACTTGTGGAACGCATTGCCAGTATCCATCAGGCGTGCTCCATCCCTTCAAGTTTTCAAATCTATGGTTAAGGAACACTATTTGTCCTGTTGAAATAAGCTGCTTGAATTATTGTCAAAATACATAATTTGTATATTTATTTATTTGTATATAAGTATTTATTTACAACATGCTTTATATATACATATATATATATATTTATATAGTATATCTAGTATATATATATACATTATTATATATTATGTAAACCTATTCTATATGGTATTTTTTTTTTATTTACTTTTCTTTTAATCTCACACCATTTTACCCCATCTCATTACCACAATCCAATTCATCGAAAGGTTGTCTGGTAGAGATCGCTCTTTAGCGATAAGACCGCCGATTGTCACTTTATATTTAGTGTTTCTCATTTTTTTGTTAATTTGTTTAGTTTAAGGTGTGCAATAAAGCATTTTCTATCTTCTATCTATCTATCTATATTTTTTTATTTTTCATTGGTACTTGTTTATTACATATATTTTGTTTATTTTTGCTATTTTCTAAGACGGTACTTAATTATCTTAGTTTATGTCCGCTTAGTATTTATATTATGTTTAGCTGAGCACACATATGTTTATGTTGCAACGTAGATCGTATTTTTAGTTCTTAAACTTATTTTTATTGGCGTTGTAATGTGTTTTGTGTGTCTAATAAAATAAAAAATAAAAAACATGGCACTTAATATTGACAAATGTTTTCATATACAGTTCACTCCCAGTAAAACTCCACTTGAAAATAAGTATCACATTAATGGCCGACAACTTAATACTGTAAAAGAAATACGCGATCTAGGAGTATTAATAGACACAAAACTCACTTTTAACACTCATATCCTTAAGACCGTTTCAAAAGGTTTTAAAACACTAGGCTTCATTACCCGCAATAGTAAAGACTTTAAATAATCATTAACCAAAATTAAATTATACGAAAATCTTGTCCGTCCTATCTTAGAATACTGCTCTACAATATGGAATCCCCAATATGAGATATATAGCAAACGCCTGGAAAATATACAAAAACGCTTTTTATACCACCTCTCTTATGGTGACCATTTGCAAAGAAAATAAACAGTTATGATAAACGTCTTAAACACTACAAAATGACCACATTGACACTACGACGAAAAAGAACTGATTTACTCTTTTTATTCAAACTTTTTAATGGCGAAATTGATTGTACATACCTCAACAGCAAACTGATGATAAATGCACCTTTAAGGTTACCGAGAATTAAGGCATATAATATGTTCTCAATCCCTTATAACCGAACTAACCTAGGAAAAAACGCCCTACTTTCAAGGGTCTGCAATAATTATAATTTCTTATCTAAAAATAAAGTACTTGATATAAGTGACCCTCTCCACAAATTCGACAAGGATCTTAAATTAATTCTGTTTGATGATAAAACATCTATTACGTAATCTATTTTCTTCCGTCTTCACCTTCTTTCCCCTCCATTCTTTATAATTTTTACTACTCTTAGAGCTTTTTCATAATAATATTAAAATTATATATAACTTTACACAGACAAATGTTATTCAGCATAATAGCTACTGTTGAATGAAAGACAGACGCAGCAGCGATACCAGTTTATTCATCAGCGGACGAAAAGGAAAAGAGAGCTGTACAATCTTAATTTCTTATTTTATACTCTTGTTCAACTACCTCCCCGCTTGGTCGGGCCGACCGACATTCGTCAGACCGTCCCTCCCGCGACAGATGGCAGCACTAGTCTTAACGTATCCGATTCGTAACATTTCTTATAAATTATTTTAATTGTGGCCACACTGTGACAGATACCATGGAATGATTTAAAACGAAATGTCAACGTCAAGACCAGCTGTCACAAGTCAGTTGTTTACATTTGAAAATATCAATTATATTTAATGCATGAGATTGCGGTTAAAATATTGTAAAAGTTACTATTAATGACAGTAAATAACATGAATAGTGAATACTAGGTTACAAAAAGGTGCAAAGCTTGCTTTCAGACATAGTGAATACATGGATTACTGAATTTATTTAAAATGATGGCTTACACTCGGCCTTTCCTGACAAATGGTTACGCCCTCGGAACAGTGTTCTAATAGAAAAGATAATACAAAGGGCCTTTCAAAATAACCTTTTGAAACAAATTAAAATAAAAGTTTATCATAATCAGCCAAACATTTTGACCAAATTTACAATTTAAAACCAGAAACTTAAAAATTAACCATCACATCACATTCGATTTCACATCCGCAGTCGGCCTTTCCTGACAATATTACGTCCTCGTAATGCATGTAGTACACAAATTTAATGAATACTAAATACATTTATACAATATTTGTCTTTTGCAAATGAACCAGTGCTTATTGTGATCTAATTAAATTTCTTATGCTATGTTTACACAGGTCTTGATTTTCATTTTGTGGTATTTATAGAGTACAGTAGGTATATACCATATAAATTATTATTCTAAAACAATAAATGACAATTATAGTTGGCTAAAATAAACATTTGCTATCATAACATTTTGTTTTATTTGCTTACAGATTCAAATCCGTTTATAACAGTGGGACAAACCCGTTTTATAATAGTGGGACAAACCCATTTTATAACAGTGGGACACACCCGTTTTATAACAGTGGGATACACCCATTTTATTTAAGTGGGACACACCCGTTTTATAACAGTGGGACACACCCGTTTTATAACAGTGGGACACACCCGTTTTATAACAGTGGGACACACCCGTTTTATAACAGTGGGACACACCCTTTTTGTATCTGCGGGACAAACCCTTTTTGTATCTGCGGGACAAACCCTTTTTGTATCTGTGGGACAAACCCTTTTTGTGCATATAATATAATTGCTTTAGATTACCTGTTAATAATAATTCAATTATAATTACGAATATACGAAAATTTAACATAGCAACCTCCTACAAAATTATCAATATCAAAATAATATATTTATAGTTTTCTAGAGGTAGATCAAAGTAATGAATTATTTAAAGGTTTAACTTCATTTACATACATTGCATTAATACCTGTACAATATTCATTAGTAAGACAACATAATTTGGTATTACTCTTTTACTACAGATAGTATTGTAAATATCTTTTGTTTGAAAAAAACAGTTGCTCTAATTTATACTCTTATTTTTATATATTTTACTCAAATATCAATATTCACCAACAAAATAAAGTACTCATTGTTCAATAACATAAACGATGATTTATAAAAGCTGTGTCGCAGTCGCACACTTGTCTACAACCAACTAATTGTTATAACATTATCATAAACATTTATTTCTTTACAGATACCAGCATACTTTTCTAAACTTATTTTTAATTATTATTCTATGTTCATCATTATAATATATTCTTAAATTAAAATATATATATTTTTTGTAGTAACATTTTGTGCAAGAGCTCGGAGTTGTGGTATGTTTATTAATAATCATTTATTTAGTAAATTGATTTTAAAGTAGGATCTAACTTCGAAGGTATGGATATTTGTTAGTAGTGCTAGTGTATGGGGTGTTGATACCCTTGTGTACCCAGAAATTCTCATCAATGTATATTATTATATATATATATATATTTTAACATCGCACTAAGAGATACCAAATACCTAGAACAGTTTGACTATTCAATTTGCCTATTTATGCGAGAGCATGTCACAGAATTCAAAATATGCCTTATTTGTTTGCTGTTATAAATCGATTCAAAATCATTACTGGTTAAATCTTTATCTGTGCTATATAACTGCCGGATCACATACTTGACCCCCCTAGCCTATTCTCTAAAAAATAGAAAACTAACTTAAAATCATGGCTGGTCGAGAAGGCGTTCTACAATGATGATGATTTTGTGCCTATAATTTGTTGACATGATTTAATTTATTAACTGACATTGACGAATTTATTATTTTATCAACTATTATACTGTTTTACTTGTACCTATCTATTTGATTTGACTTGTGCCCAAAATATATTGCTTAATTTTACATATAATATTTTGTCTAATTTAATTTTTGCTGAATGGTTGACCTCATAATTTTTTATAATTGCCTTGTCATAAGTAATATTATTATTTGAATTAGAAATGTTTAACCTATAACGATTGTTGTTACCAATAATTTGATTATGTTGATTATTCTTTACCTTTAGAAAATAAAACTATCGAAAATAACTTTCTACCTTATAAAGTGCCACGTGGTTCATGTAAGTCTGTTGGTGTATGTAGTACCTACACTTTTAATAACAGATCACTATCTATAGTACTTGAAATCATTTTACTAGGTGTAATCATAGACACTCACTCAAATTGGACACCACACACACAAAAGATTAAATCCAAATTATCAAGATTGACATACGCACTCCAAAAAAAAAACTGATTTAAACGTTCCCTTGCAATTTATTACGCCTACTCAAATAGCTACATATCTTAATCCTTTATCTTATTAAGGAATAGTACCCATGCATAGGTGGTCTTTATGCAACAAAAGAAATATAATATGCAAATCTGTTTGAAATAATAAACAATTCTATAAAACTCGTGCGGGAACCTACACAGCTTACTCATTACGTTATAATAATAAATTAACGCTAACTTTTTTTTTTAAATGAAACTGCATTCATCTAGTCCATATGCTATGTCGATAAAAATATAAATTATAATACATTCTATTTAAAAAAAAAAAATGAGATTAATTAAGGACCCATATTCATAAAAACTAAAAAAAATCCTAATAAATGAAATGTTATTATACGATCGATGAATACTTTGGTAATAATCTTTATTAACGCTCTAGTTTGTATTACTTATATTAACAATTTTTTTTTTATTTTGACCTACATAAACCTGACCTAGATATTTAACTTTTAAATGACACAAGTTTAACTCTCACGATTACAAAATCATTTTTTTTTTTGCTTGCTTTACAGTATACTAGCTTCTGCCCACCGCTTCGCATGTGTTGTACCCGAATAAAAATGTAGCCTGTGTGTTAATCCTGGTTAACATAAATACGTGTGCAAAAAAAATAATTTTTCAGCTCAATCCGTAGCCTAGTTTTTGCGTGAAGAGGTAACAAACCTCCATCCAAATAAACTTTCGGCTTTATAATATTAGTGGGATATTATAACCTTATTATCTAGTATGAACATTAACAATGACGTCTTCCCGTCTGACTGTACTTAACGTGTAAACATGGCTACGTAGCTGCCTAGACGGCTTTTTAAACAGAGAATCGACTAAACGCGTCATCGACCAAGCGCTACGGCGGCACTATAAAAGGGATCTCGGCAAAAGAAGACTGACGTAACGAGATTCATTTTAAGGGGTTTCGAGCCAACAAGAAAACGACATGCCGGGAATTATTCCTCTCTTCTATAGTTATTGTTGTGCCCTACATGGTCTGTAATGCTACCTATCACCATTGCCAACACCACTGTAGGTACCTACATTATAGAACAATAAAATATTAAGTGTTGATTATCGGTAAGATTCTTCCTAGTTTACGTTAGTAGTTGTCGATTTAGTTTTTCAAGCTATAGCAAGCTAAGCTAAGCTTCCCCCGTACCAATGATTGTTGAACACGATAAATTCCCGTGTTTATGTTAATTTTTTTCTGACTACCCACTTCTATCTCATCTCTATCTCTTTACGCATGTGACGTAGTTTGTTGTAATGAGAACACATTTTAAGCCTACAATTCTCAGTTTTATGCCCTGCTTTTCACATGAGCCACATCGAATAGAATCTCTACAGACTGCCACAATATGACCCCAACGACCACATTAAAATATTTAGTTTGCCTGATATTTTTCTCTTTAGTAACGTTAGCTTCTTTGGGATGAGATGACGTATCTAATGAAGCATTATTAATTAACTAAGTAAAGAACGCGTACCAATACCACGAGCTCCTACGTTCAATAAAGGGTTACTTAATTTAAAAATAATTACATCTCCTATTAAGTCATCAGAAAGTTTACAAGATTCACCCTTAGCAAAATTTTTTTTTTTTTAAGTAGAAGTTAAGTACCTTTTCTTCCTGTTGCATGTTCATGGTGACGAAGTAGTAAAGCTTTGTTGCTAATCCTCGGCAGGCTGTCATGTGGTAGACCAGTGTTCATTAATCCCAGCCGTAGATTTTCGCCAAGGACTCCAGACGGTGTAACCATGTGAAAATAGAAGTAGCATTAATGTCACCATCAAATTTCAGCACGTTTTCAAGTTTTACATAAAATGTCAGGTAATGGATATTCTTATTTGGGTTTATGTCGATTGGATGTGTTGGATCTAATGTTACCTAATGACGACATGCTTGGAATTGAAAATTATTGAAGGTAGATAGCAAAATTTATGAACTGGAATGTGCTATTGTTTCTAATCAATCGCCTGCTACATTTTCAAAGAATTATTTTTTTTGTGTACCTTGTATTTTCTGTTGAGGCTTCGATGAGGTTATTGTTCTATCCGGTTGTACCGTTGATCCGGATCACCTGGCTGCTTGATTGCTCATGAACTGCTCCAGCATATTTTCAAGCCGATCGTTGTTGGTTGGACGAGGTGGATTTTTCTTTTCTTCTTGGAAGGTGGCTCCCGTGGCGATGGTGGTGGTGGCGTTTCTTGCGGATCCGGTTCCTCGTCATTGCTTATAACAGGAAGCCTTCGACGTTGGCTCATGGTTCAGGATAGAGCACGCAGCGTGGACTCGACGAACACTTCTGATTTGTTGAATGAAAGACAGACGCAGCAGCGATACCAGTTTATTCATCAGCGGACGAAAAGGAAAAGAGAGCTGTACAATCTTAATTTCTTATTTTATACTCTTGTTCAACTACCTCCCCGCTTGGTCGGGCCGACCGACATTCGTCAGACCGTCCCTCCCGCGACAGATGGCAGCACTAGTCTTAACGTATCCGATTCGTAACATTTCTTATAAATTATTTTAATTGTGGCCACACTGTGACAGATACCATGGAATGATTTAAAACGAAATGTCAACGTCAAGACCAGCTGTCACAAGTCAGTTGTTTACATTTGAAAATATCAATTATATTTAATGCATGAG
The DNA here is from genome assembly GCA_963082625.1 of Pasiphila rectangulata. NCBI lineage: Eukaryota > Metazoa > Arthropoda > Insecta > Lepidoptera > Geometridae > Pasiphila > Pasiphila rectangulata. The sequence goes on from OY720244.1 coordinate 15,824,068, forward strand.
ATTGCGGTTAAAATATTGTAAAAGTTACTATTAATGACAGTAAATAACATGAATAGTGAATACTAGGTTACAAAAAGGTGCAAAGCTTGCTTTCAGACATAGTGAATACATGGATTACTGAATTTATTTAAAATGATGGCTTACACTACCTATATTTTTTTATTTGTATACATAGTCAAGTATTTACTTCTACATTTAAAAACCTACCTATCTTTTAAGTTTAATTTTAATTGGTATAATCTTTAACATAGTTAATTTTGATCTCAACTCTAGACTGTAAGTTTTAGTTTAGTTGAATTTAATTTGTGCAAGCCGTGGCGTCCTGTAATTAAAAAAACACACAGCCTTTAAGACAATTTAGACTATCTTATTTTAAGTTTTTATGTGATTTTTTTGTTGGATGTCCTAAAATAAATAAATAAATATCCCGTGGGAATTTCGAAAAATCCCTTCTTAGTGCACCTCTACCTCGTGTGTTCATAAGTTTTGAGACGAACTTATTTAATTAATTTAAAAAGAAAGTAATTCATGAACTTTTAAAATTTAAATTACGAATGTTTTGAATCAGAAAAAATATACATTTGAATATTTGTTTCATTCTCCGTGAAAATGGCACCAACAAAAGATTTGCGTGCGACTGTAATTTCACTGTTTCAAGCAGGAAAAAAACCTATGCAAGTTTTTAGTGTAATCCAAAGTTTGGGATGTAGTCGGAACTTTGTGTATTATACCATAAAGAGGTACAAGGAGACCGGCTCTTTAGAAGACCGTGGAAGATGTGGCCGCCCGCGGTCTGTAAGGACGCCCGCCAACATCAAAGTAATCAGAGAGCGAATTCGTCGCAACCCTTGCCGGACTCAAAAGAAATTAGCTCTGCAGACCAACATTTCGCGAATATCGGTGAACAGGATACTTAAATATGATCTTAAACTAAAGGCCTACAGTCGAAGGAAAGTGCATTATTTAAACGAGCGTCTTCGTAAATTGCGACTGGAACGATGTCGGAACCTATTGAAGAGACACGATCCAAAAAATATCCTGTTTACCGATGAAAAGATCTTCACGGTGGAAAAAAAGTTTAACCGGCAGAACAATAAGGTTTACGCCAGAAGTTCAAAGGACGTCCAGCCATCTGTACGCAATGTCCAGCGCACTCATCATCCAGCAAGTGTGATGGTTTGGTGGGGTGTTTCCTACGAGGGGGTCACTTCGCTTCATTTTTGCCAGCAAGGCGTCAAGGTGAGGGCACAAAATTACCAAACCGACATATTGGAAGCGGTGGTTAAACCATTAAATGATACGCTATTCGCTGGAAAATACTGGGTTTTCCAACAGAACTCTGCTCCCTCCCATAAAGCTAGACTACCCAACGTTGGCTGGAGGCCAATTTGCCAGGCTTCATTCGGAGCGAAGATTGGCCCTCGTCAAGCCCTGACTTGAATCCTTTGGATTATTCTTTATGGACGGAATTGGAGCTGAGGGCATGCAGAAAGTCTCACCCAAACCTGGATTCTCTCAAGCGAGCCCTTATTAAAGAATCGAAACGGATTCCCATTGAAAAGATTCGTGCCGCCATAGATGAATGGCGCACGCGTTTGAAGGCCTGCATTGAATGCAAAGGCGGCCATTTTGAATGATTTATTTTTAAATACAGATCTAGATGTCAGTAGTTTTAATTTTAATATCCAATAAATGAATACTCAACTTAGCTCCAAAAATATTTTAGTTTTACTGTGTCTCAAGACTTATGAACACACAAGGTAGGATATTCAAGGTATATGTGTGCCAAATTTCAAGTCTTTAGGTCCAGTGGTTTAGGCTGTGCGTTGATACATATATCAGTCAGTCAGTCAGTCAGGACTTTGAATTTTATATATACTTATAGATTTACGACAAAAAACTACAATCAGACTGAGTTACCTAACCTAATCTAAGAGGTACGCAAACCAAACTCAAAGCATAATGTGGGCACGTGTGAAAGTCGTAACCAGGTCAACTTCTTGAAATATCAGAAGAGGAATCCAGGCCGTTTTATGCATAAGGATGAAAAGAATGAAAAACCAACTGCCTAAAAGAACTAATTTAAGAATGTAGGTTATGAATAACACTGACAAAAAATGTACTTTGACAGCCGTGCTAGGCGGAGCCTGCCTTACGGACTGCTAATAATTATTCCTTACAATTAACGCCACAAGCACACTGCAATATTCTGTGACACTGCTTCATCAAGGTTCCGTGTCAGCTTTATGCTACACTACCCGCGTAGAAAGAAGCGCGTAGAGTAGCGCTGGTATTCTGATGCAACTGATGAACCTTTCAGATGTTTTAGATATTTCTTTGTACCTATCTCTACGGCAACTCTTCGCGGAGGTCAATGACCCTATAAAAATCAGCTGGCATTTAGGTTGCCAATATCGTATAATCAGCTGATAAGACTTTCGTGGTCTTTTCTAATAACTGAGTAACGCAAGCCTTGATGTTGGATTATAGATGAACATGTCGAAGACCAAAGTCATGGCTAACAGCATAGCATACCGTATACGGTATGCTATGCTGGAGCAGTTCTTACCTCTTCTTACCTCGGAATAATGTTACCTTTTCTCTTTGGGTTCGGTAGTATTTTTTTTTACTTAAAAAACGGTTTATTAAGTACGATTACATCGAAAAGTACATAATAATATCTTGAGCGAAATTGATAAGATTGAAGAACTTTTTGTGAAGAGTTTATCCCGGGAAGTACTACCACGCTACCTATTTCTGCCGCCAAGCAGTAATGTCTGCATTGCTATATTACAGTTTGAAGGATAAGGGGGCCGGGGAAATAACAGAAACAAAGAGACGTTACAAGTCTATGTATCAGGGGTGATGGGCGCAATGCAATGCAGAGTTGGTCACGTGCTTCGTGAACTTGATTACCACGGTATTGCAGTTGTAATAGGTAGAGGAGACAAGCCAGAGGCCCACCTAATGTTAAGCGGTAACATCAGGTGGGCCTTCGGCTTGTCTCGTCCGGTATAAGAATCTATTTAACTTGTTTTAGATACTGGTGGCTCCGCATCTTAACCCTAGCCGAGAAGAACGAATGGGCCGAACTGGATCGTTTCTCCAAGGTCAAGAAGTCCCCCGTCGGCTACGAACCATTCGTGGACGCGTGTCTCAAATATAAGAAACCCGAAGAGGCTCTTAAATATCTGCCGAGATGTAGAGACGACATCAAGGTCAAATATTACGTTAAGGCTGGGTGAGTTGACTATTAACTATACACACGGACAATTTTACTAGCACTGTACCTTAAAAAACGATTTATGTAATGTAGGTAACTATTGTTGAACAAAACATACTATAGAATATTAGTGGAATAATTATTGTAACTTATATAATTTTTTTAGGGTTTCCGTTCGAGTGCTAACGGAAAAAAAAATATTTCCTTTCTTTCAATCGTCGCCGTCGCCCTTGTCGCCGACTGTGGTATATATTGTAGTCGACTATAAAGGTACTAAACGTCTTGTTTCAGATTCTACGAAGAGGGAGCACAGGTGGCTTTTGATCAAAAAGACAAAAGCGCACTCCTGTTCGTTCAAAACAAATGTCCAATGAACGAATCAGCGAAGCACGAAAGAATATCAGCTTTACTGGACCAACTTCCCGCCAGAAAGTAATGACCTAGCTTTAAAGTGTGTATCTAGTTTCCAAAAACGTTAATAACTTGCTTACTGTGATATCCTAAATTCCTTACTGTATAATAGGAATAAATAAAACTATTCAAGTCAGTTGTCCTTTCATTAATTAAGTGACAGACATTAAATGAAACAGCAATAGATTTCACAAGGATTAACACGTATTGAAGAAAATACTGTCCTATTTTAAATGAGTAACTACCATCTTCAAATCAAAAACATTAGTGCAGAAGGAGCAAAAAGTCCTCAAATTCGTGCATTCGGATCAATGTGAAATCTCAGGGCATCAAATCTACAAGATGATTTGATATACCAGTGACAAAATAAAAACAAAAAGTAGACCATAGTCTTCTTTAAAACTTCACATCGAAATGACTAATTAATATGTTAAAATCATATTAGCTAACTTCGAACATGGTTAAATATCAGGGCTAATATCTTGAATTGTTCTTTCTTCTGAATAGGACTGACAAAGCAAAAGATGGTAAATGTGCTAGGCAAGCTTAATGCATCCTCAGTGTCCCAGGCACCCAATACAGCATGAATTAATAGGCATCCACCTGTTAATCCTGCTTGTACAAATTATCTTTAAAGATGTGAAAGGCCGGCTTTAATATATTTTTTATTAAAATATAAATATTTGTGTGAAGTTATAGGATAATCCAATACCATGTTCAAAGTTGTATGCATTACAGTAACAAGCATTGGTACGGGGGTACCAGAAAAGGGGGCGAAAGCCTCAATAGGTCACCAAAGGTCAAAAAAGGTATTTTTGGGTTTTTGGACGTTTTCGGCCATTCGAAGACTTGTTTTTTTGGTGACCTTTTGAGGTCACAATAACTCCGGTCCCTGTGACAGTAGGCTCACCAAAATCAATCAGTCACCTTCTCTCATTATGACGGTGCTAACATAAAAGGTTTAATGTAAATCGGTCAACGCGTTCGGTTGTAATCGTCAAATACACATACAGACAGCGCTATGCATATTAGGGGGCTTAGCCCTCTAAAATCTTAACTTAAAATAGAACATTTAAGTACTGTGGACAGTAAGTGTGATATCCTCATACGCTCTCGTTTCACGGTTAAGCACGTGAATTAATACAATAGTTACATCGCACATATGAGTTATAATCTATCAATAACGAAATGATTTTAGGTACAATTCAAGACCTATGCAATTATTTTTTTAATCATTGATATCATGCAAAATCGTAGTATTCTTACACAAAAACCCAGTCAATTTAATATTATCATTGTTATTAAAAACCACGCTTACCTACCCATTATATAGAATGGTAAAATAACAAAATCAGGATAAATACTCAGTAATCTTACTCAGTTATACAAGAGATTTATTTTACATAAGTGAACCCGTGCGAGTAAAAATTGAGCGAATATATTATCGTATCTTTTAATTTAAACACAAAATAAAACGTATAACCTTAAAATGAAAGCAAAAATCCAAATTTCTAACACATCAGGTGCACACTGTAGGTACGTACCTAACATAGAATCTAAGAAAAATACTACGACACAAAAGCTAAGTTATCGCATAAAAATTAAAAATAACATTTCGAGGGTAGCCCAACAAAAATAAAATTTTAAGAAATAACATTTTAAAGTAAGGGACATCCGAATCTGCCATTTAAAAGCTCGGTCACTATAGTTCAACTCGGAGCCGAAACGTTGTTCAAAAATTGGTCACTTTAATTGACGCTTGCCGCAATCTCAATCTTTTCTCTTTTAAAGTCAATCTGTTAGATCTCTACTTTCTCTTACTCTAATTTAACAACCACAATGTATTTTCTATTCAAGGAAGTAAACTGAAACATATTTAAAACAATTGCATCTTGTGTGATGTCAGTCAATGGGCAGTGCCTGAATAGAATTAAAAGTGCAGAATTTCTCAATTAAACTAAGTAATTTAAGAAAAAAATTGAAGAGCTGCCTCAAAGTCTGCAAATCCACCGCATAGGTGTGGTTTACTTCCTCAAGTTCTTACATTACCATACCATTGAAGATAATATAAATAAGGCATATTTTTTTCCTTGCTAATGTCCACTACAGATACACCAACCTATCAGTCTTAAAATAAACTAAATTATTATTTGATATGGTATACAAAACATAAGGCAATATGAGCAGTTCACTAAACACAAGAATAACAACTAAGAAATATAATATGTCAGTTCCTAATATATATTTTGTAATCACAAAAGCGCAGATAAATATAATCTTAAATGACCTGCCACTAATTATTTTCTTATAGTCAATATTTTATAATGTCTTTGGGTATAACGTTTGATAACTCAAAGGACGGACATATCATTAAACAATGGTATAGTTCGCGCAAAACTTCTTGAGCTCTGTGAAGTTAGCTTCAGTGACTGCGCAGAACACAGTTTTTAGGGCGTTGAGGGGAAGGAATGATAAAAGGGGTTCGAGAGGGGCTCAGTCTGTGAAATTAGGGTTGCCAGCGCGAGTTTTGGTGTATTTTCGTTTTATTTAGCACACATTTTACTATGCATTTATTTATTTTTCAATTATTAAAACAAACATATTTAAAAATCAATTATTGTATTAAATTAAGGATTAATAAAAACTTAAATGCTAGAACGAATTCACCTTTATTATCGCAAGAAGCCAATTTTTTAATACAAAATTTCGACTATGTGGCAAGATTATTTATAATCTAGTTGGCAATATTGAATGAACATGTCAACATGCGCAACTTTTCATTTGCCGCAACGTTCACAGAGCTCAAGAAGTTTTGCGCGAACTCTACATAATCTAAAATTACGAAGGTTACAACAATATTTCTCAACACTTCTACGAACGAATAATGAAGATAAATTAATCAAATGATGATGTAATTTGGAAAAAAAAACGTTTGTTGGTACAATTTTAGCAAAGCAAATTTCTAAATCCGTCTAGAGCAATAATGCTACCATTCATTTCCCTCGCCTCATCCAAGTCACTAGACTTACCTACCTTTCAAATTGTTCTTTGGTCATTCATATCATAACACACTTTTTTACTTATCACATTAAATTTTGCCCTTACATCAAATGTTTGCGACACGAGTGAACAAGTTGCTTGTCTACTTTAGACTCGAATAGCACCTTTCCTAGGTTTAAAGCTCTGTTATTCAAAATCGAAACGAATAAACGCACTGGCACTTCAAATACAAAAATAAACCATTTTCCAACGAAATCTCTTCGATTGTTTGTTCGATCTCACTTTAAATATTTTCATATGCAGTCCGATTCCGAGAATACTAAATTCGGATTGATTAAAAACAAATTTCGGAACAATGAGTTATTTACAAATGAACAGGGTGTAAATAGATGCATGCATTTTCCCTAGGACAGCTCAATAAGTATTTTAGCTGCTACTTTAATTCTACTTTTCTTTGGCGTGTTCAAATTTAAATAAGACTGACTTACGAATACTGAGTTAGTAATAAATTACTTCCAATCTAAATAATAGTGCAATTTGAAATTCGCGTATTCTTTACAAAGGCACCGAAACATTCAGGACATCACCCATCCAATACCTACACACTGGTCATTAAGCATTTTTTTTTATTTTATCAGTTTCGTGAGTATTATTCTAGGTCAAACTAACTAACCAACAACATTTTTTGTGTATTTTTTCTGTATAAAATCGAACATTAAAAATTGTTACGATAGATTACCCTACTTGCAATTAATACGGAAAGCAACCAAACAGTGTCAAATACAATATCAATGGCACAAGAGATAATGAAATTATTAGACCAATGAAAAATAGACACATTCACACACATTGAACAGGGAAATTACAAAACCATACCAGAGTAGGAAGACTACACAAAATGAGGATTAACAAGTCTACATAAATATACTTATAGTAGGTAAGTGACTGATCACATAAATTCAGCCTTTATCAATGAGACACATAATAATGTTTATACGACATCAAAAATCTATCATATGTTAATATAGAATCAGTTGTTTTTGGGCACTGAAACCCATTCAAGCTGTCTTTTAGAACACTACTAAACTCTCACTAAATAAATACTTTCAACTAAACAACTTTAAATAAAAATCTCCAGCATAAACAATTCACATTTCTAAAGCAGAAACATACTTAATACGAAGGTGTGTTGTGATGGAATATTTGTGCATTTAATAATATTAAAATAAGAAAGCATGCTCCAAGCATAATTAAACACCTTCGTTAATAAATTGGCGCAACTAAATCTTTCTTTAGGAACTTTGTGTTCGTAACTAAAACTAATGACTTAAAATTCGTAGTTCTGCCGACAGCTCGCTGAACTCAAACCTTGTGGACCGAACAGTGCCCATTTTCTCGAAATATACAAGTATTCCAAAGAATGGAAATGTCCTAGTAGTCTTCGTAGCTGTACTCTATCTACAGAAAGCTTTATGGTAGCGCCGGCCATGCCGTTGACTCCTATTCTGTGTTGAGTCCTGTTTCTGCGCCTAATATGCTTGTATATTTGGTGAAAGAGCCCGCCGTCCACTCACATCTCATGTCCAAACGCAAGAGGTTGGTTGTGCACCGTTACCTTCGGATTGCGGTCGATAATCTTCACCTTCTCAAGCGGAGACGAAGTGACTCCGGTGATGTTGGCATGTCTGATCTGGCTTACGGTGATGCCGGACAGAGCATGCTTCGGAATGAACGTGGTTCCGTCTTTAGTCTTTATGGAATCATAGATACGGACGAGTTTGTCTTCCGTGAGGGTCCGAGCGGGCGCGGCGGTGACGACCAAGCCAGGCATCTTCGTATGTACTCTCATAGGCTGTGGCTCCGGGGTCGGCAGGGCAGAGGTAGCGACTGTGGCGGCCGTGTGGATGACAGAGTGGGCTTTAAGGCTTTGGGCCGTTTTGTAGCTTTTGCCGCACTTGCATTTGTAAGCCTTTTTTACCCTGAAAATATCATTTGTGACGTTAGAGTGGTTGGGCTATTATTCTTGATTTACCTATGCGTCAAATGATATCAAAGTGAACAATGGACTGAGACAACATTAAATTTCTATTAGCTATCGGACCGTAAGTACACAACACTAATAACTACCGAATATGCGTTAATACTGGTCGAACGCAGAATACAAAATTCGGATATGGATCTAATTAAAAGATAATGATATCAAATATTATGCTTCAAAGTATCACTGGCCTACTATCAAAACTTACTCTAACTACGTAGACTATTTACATAAATATCTACAGAAATAATCTTTCTCGAAGTTGTCGACGATCTAAGTACTGATAAACCAATGTACCCATTTCTTCCAGAAATATTCCTGAGTAGTCATACGTTTCTTGGGGGCAGCGTAATACTTTTTTTTGTATCGATCTGCCGCAAACTCAGGGGGCTTTCTGCGTGACAAGTTATTAGGAGTATGTTACGAACTTGGTGGGTTTTATATGTGTATAATCTAAATACGAAAATAAAAAGTATATTCTTCTGCCTCAAGTTACGGTTGTGTAGACATTAAATGGGTCAGCCGTTTCATTAGATTACTCTTTCACGCAAAAACTTGCCTACGGATTGCTCAACGGATGGGTACAACGCATGCGAAACGGCGGGCATAGGCTAGTAGGAAATAAACGTAACGCAACTCACTTGCCATCCTTCTTATGCCCGTTCTTGGAATGGTACTTGATACCGTTGACGTTCTTGTAACGTTTCTTGCAGCCTGGCACGGGACAGGCGAACGGCTTCTCTTGCGCAGCCGGGCCGAGCGCGCCGGACACTGCGTTTGGATTCAATCTGGAATTAATTACGGAAATATTTTATTTATAGTAATTTTAGCCCTGGAGTGCCGAATGTTGCCCGTGGATGCAGTGAGATTTTGCCAAAGGATACTTCCGAAAGATGGGCAGCAGCTTCATTCCGTGTATCAACGTCCCGTACTGCGCTCGCAAACCCGCCTGCCAAGCGTGGTGAGTATCAGAAAAATGTGTGTTTAAATGAGTTCAGTCATTGAAACACCGGCCCTTTGTAGATTAGACAAACCCTCCCTGCTATTAGTAAGTATTAGTATTTCTTCATTTAAGTTATCTTCAGGATTAAAAAAACTCAACGCCAAACGTCTTCTCAAAATGCAATTATGACAAAATCAAATGTGAATTGGCACGATGTTTTATCTTCCCCGATGTTGATGGTTCATCCGATATATTCTATGAAAAATTGTTCTCTATTATCAAACAACACACCCCATTGACCACTTCAAAAGCTTCATCATATCCAATTTGGTAGTAAATTTAAATTTGTGGTAAAGTACTGAGGAAAAATATAAATTTCATAAGCAGTACAAACATTATGAAAATCCTCGTGACTATGACACGTTTTCATTACTCCGTCAGAGGTGCAAGGTTCTAGCTGACGCGACGAGTGCTATAAACATTTTATATCGACTACGGAAGATTAAATTCAATACAATATAAAATCTTTCTGGCGATTTGTCAATAACCGGGGTCAATCTTCTATACCTCAAACAATGACATCTGATAATTCTTCTTCGTCTAGTGGGGAGGGAATATGTGAGCTATTTCCACATTATTTTGGTTCTGTTTTTGTGAAAGATACCAGCCTCAGTCAAAAACCTATCAGTCATACCTCTTCAGACAATTTTCTTAATAGCACGAATACACTGTCACAAGTCTTTATTAATGAAAAACATATCTCCTCAAAAATTAGGAAATTAGACAAAAACAAAGGATCTGGTCCTGACCTTCTACCACCGTCATTTGTTAAGATATGTGACAATTAACTATCAACTCCACTTTGCATTATATTTAACAAATCGCTCTCTTCGGGAGTTTTTCCGAAGCGATGGAAGACGGCCCATATCGTTCTCATTTTTAAATCTGGAGATAAATCCCGATGTGATAATTATCGTCCAATAAGTATTTTATCCTGCCTTGCCAAATTATTTGAATCCGTAGTGTACAACGTATTATATAATCATGTCAAACCAATTATCTCTGATAAACAACACGGATTCGTTAAGAATAGGTCCACTGTTAGTAATTTGTTGGCATATAAAAGCTACTTGTGTCAAGTGTTTGCAACGAGCGGTCAAGTTGACTCAATCTATACCGATTTTTCAAAAGCTCTTGACAGGATTAGTCACAATTTGCTCTGCCGTAAACTACTGCTATACGGTGTCCATGGCAGTTTATATCGTTGGATATGCTCATATTTATACATAAGAAGTCAATTAGTGGCTATTAAAGGTTTTGTGTCTGCACCCATTGTTGTTACTTCTGGGGTTCCACAAGGTTCCCATTTGGACCGCTTCAATTTGTCATCTTTATCAATGATCTGATTCAGCGTCTATCTTGCAACTGTCTTCTCTATGCAGATGACCTTAAAAATTTTAATGCTATATCCAAGATCGATGATTGTCTCATTCTCCAAAATGACTTAAAAACCATTGCTGAGTGGTATACAGACAATCAGATGTTCTTAAATATTAACAAATGTTTCGTGATAACTTTTACAAGACCTATAAAATTACTAACAACTGTACAATTAACGGTCACATGCTAAGCAGATCAATTACAGCAAAAGACTTGGAGATTCTGTTTGACGAAAAGCTATCCTTCCACGCGCACACCCAACACATTACCTCTAAGGCCAACCAACTTCTGGGTTTCATTCTCAGATCATCCAAGGGTTTTAAAAAGCCACAATGCTTGATAGTTTAATAAAATTATAAAATGTAATATTCACTATAAAGCTTACCTGCTATAAAATATCTGATTATCTAGAAGGCCAAAATGCTGGGAATGAAATTTGCCTCAACTCCGAAACAACTAAAAAAACTGCGTTTTCTCATCGCTTCTTATCACAGTGCTTAAAAAGCGAACAGATTCATTCATGTGCGTTATTTCCTTTTAACATAAGTTTAAATATGTTTTTATTTTTATAAGTTGACGTGTCTATGTTTTGTAATTGCAAACTATGGAAATAAATTAATAAATTTCTGAATTTCAGTGGGGAAGTCGGGCTGTGCATGATGATGATGAATCATTTTAACCACACTGTTTTTATAAGCCACCATTCGCGTTGAATTTTGCCCTTCTCGCATACAAAAGTGCCTAGTGAGTTTGACAGTGTCATCGACCCATCTCGCACCTAGACGACTCAGATTTCTATTTATCCGTCGCGTCGCCAAGCTCTTATCATCAAGTATGTTATTCATCAGTTTGACATCAAGTATATAAGATACATTATCATTAGGGTTCAGGACCAAAATGGTCACTTATGGAATCCTTATGGTGAGGCTTTGTCTGTCTGTCACAAATGGATATCTTGAGAACTACTGATGCTATAGACTTGAAATTTGAAATGGTATAAGATGACGCCTATTCACTAATATGGAATATATGTATAAAAATGTTAAAAAATATTCATATTAAGTATAATTGCAAGGGGGCCGGAAAGGGAGTCGAAAATTTTAAGTGAATTTACTAGGTCATGTGGGGTGTCATATGAAAAGGCTTCATTTGCACATTATTAAAAAGTTTACAGTTTTCCTCTTTCCTCTTATCTCCGAAGTTTGCGGAGATAAACCCCTGAAACTTTTATTGCTAATAGAAATAATAGTTATGTAACGAACTATCTAATTTGCATAGTTTTTTTTAGAAATCATCGTGTATAAAATCTATAAATCCATAAGTACTATCAGACAATAGATGGCGTTGTCAAGGTTTTCCAACAAATATAAACCGCCTTTTATATAATATTAAATTGTATAATGGCACGGAACCCTCGGTGCGCGAGTCCGACTCCCTCTTGGCTAGTTTTATTTTCATTGTGCACCAAATTTGATAGAGCGCGGAAAACTTTAGTGTACATCTCTACACTTACACCCCCACATTACAACATTCTCCAATAAATAACCCGAGAATGTAAGTATCTCTACTGCGACGATGACTTTGTTCCTCAAGTCTGACTTCATAAGTGCACACTGCATATATCTGAAATCTATTGTGGAGATAATTCTATGCGGGCGACTTGACTACAATTACTGAATCACCGCAATCTGACTCATAATAGCGTAACCGACCAAACATTCAACTTGATTGATTGACATCACAGTTAAATGCAACTATGCACGTCGTCTGATGACGAATTTCAAACAACCAAGAAGGAAATCTACAGATTTTAATAATAATAGTTTTTAACCTAAAAAGACATGCCAAATTATCAAAATTGTAAATTGAAGGGTGATAAATTATATTAGGCAGTTGAAATTAATTATATTATTTACGAGACAGAATTAATTCAATGAAATAAATACAAGATAGTATGAGAAGCAGTAGCATAGTTAGGTTTGTCGAAAAATATTTATCGCACTAAGCTAAATGAAAAATGGAACTATCGCGAAAATTGTGTTCGACGTAAACGAAAATCACACTCATGGACATCCCCAACTATTCCCGGTAACGGGTTCTTTCTCGCGCAGACCTATAGATTTACCAGACGTTTTAAACTAGCCATGGTCGCGCAATACTTTAAAGGACAAAAATAGCAAAGTATAATAAACACAAATATTGTGCAGAACTGTAGACCAGTGTAGACCCCATATTGTAATGATGGTTAGGGGCAAGGAATTGATGAGAATGATAGGTAGGTACTTCACTTACTTAACTCCATAACGCAGAATGAAGTCGGAGTTGTATTCATCAACTGTGGTCCAGGAATCGTTGCTGTCTTCAGAGTGGCTCATCGTTTCATCTTCATCCATCTCGCTTCCTGAAATATCCAACCTAACTAACAAAAATGATCTCGAATGGAAAGCAAATTACGGTAAGGTGGGTATCGATTAGTCATGTCATTCATTAAAAATAAATAAAAATTAAGTGTCTGTTTTTAACGTTAAAAAACAGGTTTTAGTATATGCATAGTTTAATCAGGTATATGGTATAGGTTTCGCACAAAACTTTAAAAATTGTATTTTGCTTCCTATACCTACATATATACATGTTGTATTTCTGTTTGTATAAAGCTTCTCTACGAAACGGCTAGGTCGATTACGATCATACTTTCACTGCTGATGTGCTAGCTGTTTTTGTGAGGAGTAACTTAGGACATCCAGAAAAATAATTAGGGTTCCGCGCAAAAACATAAAACAAATAAAACGCGGGCAAGGCCGCGGCTAGCAGCTAGTACGTACATATATATGGTATAATAATGATTCATGTTAGTTTAGGGTACGTTAGCCATATCAGAGATAAACATCCAAATCTCTGAATGAATCAGGGCAAGTCACTGCAGCCGAAAACGCCTAGTAGGTGGTAGGTGTATTGTATTTTATGTCATGCAAAGAATGCGTTCGATACCCAGGTTCTTGAGAATCTGGCTATAACACAATTCTTACTGACTGAAGCAATAGGCATGGTAACAGGGCTTAAAAAATCTAAATAGTCCGTCATGTCACATAATAATAGAAATAAGTAATGGACAAGTAGTATCTTTTTGCTTTTACCTAACTTTTACCAAAAAGAAAAAAAAATACTTAGACAACCGCATTAAAGTGGATGAGAGTGGAGCTCGTGACGTCATATACCAACTTTGGTAAGTACCTGGTGCGTACTAACAACTTAATAGATATTTTTCATAGTCTCCCCTAATAGCTAAGGTGAGCTTGCTAGTCTTGAAAGGTACTAACCCGTGGGACTGCGGACTGGTGGCGGCTCTGGTAACGATAGAAGACGCCGCCTGACCTCAGGAGCTTCGCTGTTTTGAACATCGCGCCTCGCGTCCGTGATATATTTGAGTACATAGCTCAGAGAAATATACTGCGGCTGTGATGCTTCCTTCTGCTCAACAACCTTCGGGTCCAGATCTAAATCAAAAATAGAAAAAGTTGGTAGTAAATAGGTATAGCCTCAAACACAAACAGCTGAATCGGAAATGAAGCGAGCTCGGACAGACCTGTGGTCAGACCTTTAGACGAGACATCGTCAAAGGTGAGACCCTATTATGTCAGGTCAGCTGTTCAGCGCACAGTTACAATGTTTACATTGCGCACGATTTGGATGCGACAGGCACAAGCAGCTTGATTTACGAAATATTTATTTTAGATAATGTACGAATGAATTTCAGTTCTTGGCACACATATTTGTAAATAAAATTAAACGAATCTAAATATAAATAGAGAAATCCAAATGTAACATTTTGTATTTCACGCAAAAATAATACACAATGATGACAACATAATGATATTGATAAGGCGTAAATGGGGGAGGATCACGGATTACGTGGTTTACGCAAAAATGTAGGATATTTAAAAAAAAAATTATACTTACCGATATGAACATCTTCAATGTGTTCAATTAGATCTGGAAGTCTTGGAAATGTAATACCACAGCCTTTGAATTTACAGATGTTCAACATGAAGACGGCCATTTCGTACAATGGCTCCTCATCTTATTGGAATAGTCATAATGTCTCCCAACGACAAACTCATTATTATCTATTTATTTCAAACTGCGATTGAATTAGTGAAAACAAATAGAAAGTAAACAATATATAAAGTTATAATTTCCTTATAAGATTTGAATGGCCTTTTAAATTAATTAAAGATAACTGAAATAAAGAAAGATACTCAACGATCATGTCATTCGCGCAGAATCTAGCGTATTGATCATTGTTTAGCCAATCGGAGGCAATCGTACGGGACACCATCAGATATCAGCCAATGGCATAGCTTCCTCGGACTTCTGTGATACTTCACCACTCAAAAATTGAACATTCCAAAGGCCGGTCTCCTCCTTTTCGGTGTTCTTTGGTAAGTGCGGCAAATTTTGCGAATAAAACAAATCGTGAAAAAGTGTTGGAATCAGGAGATATTGTTGTATGAAAAGTGGTCTAAACTACGTATTTAGGCGTATAGTGCGTGACAGTGTTAATATTTCTTGGTGAATTTGTAAGTTGTCAAAATAGAGACAGAATCTCTCAGTCAGGTCGCCGAATCGGCCATTTTTCGTCTTGGTTAAACTATTGTCGTCGGTGGTAATAATAAGCCTTCTTTTCCATTACATAGTAGGCCCAGTGCTACCGGTATCGTTAAGTTCCCATTGAAGTGTTGATATATCGACCTACGCCTCCGTTACGTAGTGCCGTGAATTACGTAACACTGCGGCTCATCGGCCAAACTGTCAGTCTTGAAAGTCACAGTTTCTCATTCGCTCAGTGCTGTGCCGGTGTTTAGAACAGTTACTCATATCTTCTCCTTCGGTTTATTTCAGTTGTCGCTCGCCGCACCCACTAAAATCACAAAATGCTGTTCGCCGCCAGACTTATCGCCCCTGCAGCCAGGTCTGCTGTAAGTAACCCTATATTTTTTTTATTTTATGTAGTTTTTAGGTCTTATTCTTACTCATAACTTCACTTACATGATCCAGGAACCCAGTATCAGACTTTGACATTGCCATCAGCTGATAGTTTCCTGGTATATACTTCAGTCAGAACTTTCCTGCCTACATCCAATTGGAAATCCAATTGAACAGAGCATGCTACAATTGTGAATGATACATTGACTGACACATTTATTGGGGCAAAAACCTTAAACTTTGAATGTTACATAATAATTACCTAATCTGGTGGACTTGAAATTGTACTGGATCAGCTGTTCTCTTTCACAAGATTTATGACATAAGAGGAGTTTGTGCTTTCACCACATTTTTATTGTTAGGGTGGAGCTTTCGCAAAATGTATTGTATAACTAGACTCAAGAGATTGTATTGATAACCAGAATTATTTATTTTATTTTCAGATGTTCAGCAACCCCGCCCTTCTGCGGCCACTTGCAGCAGTCCCCAGCCAGTCACAGGTTGTGCCCGCACCTGCTCAGCTCTCAGCTGTGCGCTCCTTCCAGACCACCTCTGTCACAAAGGACATTGACTCTGCTGCCAAATTCATTGGTGCTGGTGCAGCGACAGTTGGAGTAGCTGGATCTGGTATGTATTCATTTATTCTGTCTAGTTAATGTGGTTAATAAAGCATTATTAATCACGGTCATATGGCATCATTATTTAATGTTTTGTGTCTGCTTGTGAACTAATCCTAGTAGATATAAACTTTCAACTCAAAACCTTGGCTTGCTGGTACAGCACAACTGATTGCATAACCTTCATAACCTATAGCTTCGTAATGGTTAACTCATGTGCAAGTTGAAATTTTATATGTATCTGGAGGTTGTGCATTATTTTCCAATAATCCTGATATTTAAACTAATCTTCTAACCATAGTACCCTATTTTAATTTGCTATCCTACTCATCTGTGTTTTAACCCTTGCACTCAATTAACTGTTTTCCTGCAGGTATTGGTATTGGTGTGGTCTTTGGATGCTTAATAATTGGCTATGCACGCAATCCTTCCCTCAAGCAACAAATATTCTCATATGCTATCCTGGGATTTGCCCTTTCAGAAGCCATGGGATTATTCTGCCTTATGATTGCATTCCTTATGCTGTTTGCCTTTTAATTTTATTTTTATCATTTAATGGTTACCTTGTTGTACAGCACCTATAGTGACTAAACTTTGTATGTTGCATGTTGTTCATGCATTTTTGACAAATTTTATCATGGAAGACACATTATAAGGTGAATTGGTTTGTGTTATATAATAAGTAGTTAGAAGTAGTTAGATTTTAATATTTACATTATAGCCCATAAATAGCAAGTCTTACACTTGCAGATTAACATTTAAATTGGATACTATATCTAATCAAAACATCTATATTGGTTATGTTGCACAACACTCATGCTTGTTTTATGATTTCAGGTGCGGGTATTGGAACAGTGTTTGGCTCCCTCATCATTGGCTACGCCAGGAACCCCTCCCTCAAGCAACAGCTTTTCTCATATGCCATCCTGGGATTCGCCCTGTCTGAGGCTATGGGTCTCTTCTGTCTTATGATGGCGTTCCTGCTGTTGTTCGCTTTCTAAATAATTTATTTTAAGAACACTACTACTGCCATCCTGCATGATGAGGTTTCAGTGAATACTATCTGGAGTTGAAGGCCGGGAATCAAATGTTTGGAAACCTCCCTCAGTGATGTTAGGACTGATGTGTTAAAGTACATTTTCTAGTGTGCGTCATCATCAGGAATGCAATTTATTTAATTATGTAGTTTAATGAAAATCTGCAAAATAAATGTTGTACGTAACATTATCTTAATGCTACCATTATTTCTATTCCTGATTTTTGTAGACTGACAATATCTCTTGTTAAATATCATGATCAATTTTCGATGATAATATAAATTAGCCAGTGATTGCGTGTATATGCGTGAGTATTATCAACGATTTTTGGAATGAATGTTATCCTCTTCAAAAATGTCGGCATCTGTATTGTACATTTTTAGGGCGATTAAATAATACAAACAAATTCCAAGCATTTTGTTGTATGATTTCCTGTCATAATCAGTCCATAGAACTAAATAGGTAGGTATAGTTCGCGCAAAACTTCTCGAGCTCTGTGAAGTTAGCTTCAGTGACTGCGCAGTACACAGTTTTTAGGGCGTTGAGGGGAAGGAATGATAAAAGGGGTGCGAGAGGGGCTCAGTCTGTGAAACTAGGGTTGCCAGCGCGAGTTTTGGTGTATTTTCGTTTTATCTAGCACACATTTTACTATGCATTTATTTATTTTTCAATTATTAAAACATATTTAAAAAAAACAATTATTATATTAAATTAAGGATTAATAAAAACTTAAATGCAAGAACAAATTCACCTTTACTTATCGCAAGAAGCCAATTTTTAATACAAAATTTCTACTATGTGGCAAGATTATTTATTATAACCTAGTTAGCAATATTGAATGAACATGTCAACATGCGCAACTTTGCATTTGCCGCAACGTTCACAGAGCTCAAGAAGTTTTGCGCGAACTCTAGGTGGTAAAACCTCAAGACCAGGAGCACTACTCTATACTAGGGGATTGACAACCTTTTTACTGTGTGTCTACCCTGAGTTGTCACTATTAGATCGCCTGCCGTTACTATAGTACCTAGTAATAGTACGTTACTATGACATCTGTTAGATTTGTAACTCATGGTACCTACCAAATTCTAAGCAAATGAAGCCCAAACTACAGTAGCTGTAGTATAGTTTACTGCGTATTTTAGTACCAAACTATCCGCTAGAGACGCTGTACAAGTTTTCATACATTTTTTAACTACAGTCGCTAGCGAGTATAGATTGTAAAAACTCATGGTAGACCTACTGGTGTGGGTCATACTGTTCGCTGCTTGCCCCCTTTTTAGGGATCCAGACCATAACGGTAAAAAGGAACCCTTATTATGGTGTGACTTTGTCTGTCTGTCACAAATGGATTATCTTGAGAACTGTCCACTGATGCTATCGATTTGAAATGATTCGCTTTCACTTATAAGGAATAGGTATATAACAATGTGAAAAGTGACGGAAAGGGGGTCTCAATAATTTTAAGTACAGTCAGCGTCAAATTGATTGTGCGTCTAGAGTAGTCAAAATGATCTGAAAAACATAAAAGCAATTTGGATGTTGTTAAGCATACTTAGTCCAAGCGCCATTTTCAGTTTTTTGGCAAATAACATAAACGCGTTTTTATTAACAGGAGAGTTGAATTTGCTTCATCTTAAAGTAAATGGTTTGTTGGGCTTGTTATGTTTAAACGAAAAAGTGTTTTCTCATTATTAAATTTTGTTGTTAGTTTTGATTTGGTTTTTGGGCTTGTTTTGCGTATCAAAATATCTCGTTTGCTATAGAAGGCGCTTGGACTACATAGGTATTAAAAATTACCACTCAGAGTGAAGCTTGCTGCATAAGTGTTTTTTCTATGGCTAAATTATGTCTTAGAGATTACAAAACTGCAAAAAAATTAAAAAAATTAATTTGGCGCTTGGACTCACTATGTATAACTGTATCCATTTGATATACGCAGTTCGAATCATCATATTGTTGCAAGCACCTAAGGTGTTCAAAATATCTTACTACTCATTGTTTCATATTTATATGAGCAGTCAGGGTGTTCAAAATTATCTTAGTAAACAAAGCTCTCAAAGTTATCTGTGCATAAAATGAACCTTGAGAAAATTATAATAATAACAGAATTCATATATTTCCATAGTGCATTTAATAAAAACAGGGTAGACACAGTAAAAAGGTTGTCTATCCCCTAGTATAGAGTAATGCTCCTGACCTCTATATTTATATGAGCAGTCAGGGACTGCTCATATAAATATTAAACAATGAGTAGTAAGATAATTTGAACACCTTAGGTGCTTGCAACAATATGATGATTCGAACTGCGTATATCAAATTGCTTTTATGTTTTTCAGATAATTTTGACTACTCTAGAGGCTCATATCAATTTGACGCTGGCTGTACCTATCTAGTTACTATTTAATGATAAAATAATAAGGGTATCACATAAAAAAAAATTACAAGTAAAAATAGAACCGGGCAAGAGCAAGTCGGACTCGCGCACCGAGGGTTCCGTGCCATTATATAATATATGACAGGCGGATTTATATTTGTTGGAAAACCTTTACAACGCCATCTCTTGTCTGATAGCCGAACTTATGTGGACTTTTTACACTCGATGATTTCTAAAAAAGTATGCTAATTAGAGAGTTTGTAATAAATTTCCTGTAATCTTTACATATACTTCTAATAGCAATAAAAGTTTCGGAATTTATCTCTGCAAACTTCGGATAAAGTGGGAACGCTATTTTTTTCAACGTTTTTGTGAATAAGTGGAAAACTACGGCTTCAAGCCGTAAACGTACTAAAACCTGTTTATAATGTGCAAATTTCCCGTTCATATGATATTCCACATACCTAACCTAGTAACTTCACAAAAATTTTGGAAACCCCCCCTTCCACCCCTTGTCTAAAAAACTATGCAAAGCTATAATTTTCCTATAAAGTTTACATACACTTCTGTTACCTAGCTATAAAAGTTTCACGGGTTTAGATAAGGGGAGGAACCCGTCATTTTTTCAACATTTTTGTAAATAACTCAAAAACGATACGGCTTATAGGAAAAATAAAAACTGTTTAATAATGTGCAAATTAATACTTTTCATAATTTTATGATACCACACACAACCTAGTAACTTCACAAAAAAATTGAAAACCCCCCTCCCTTGTATAAAAATTATACAAATTAGAGAGCTCGCTATAATTTTCCTATAAAGTTTCCATACACTTCTATTAGCTATTAAAAGTTTCACGGGTTTATCTCTGCAAACTTCGGAGAAAAGAGGGGGGGGGAACGGTAGTTTTTTCAACATTTTTGTAAATAACTCTGAAACGATACGGCTTAAATGGATAATGAAAACTGTTTATCAATATGCAAATGATTAAACCGTATGCTTTACTCCATTCAGATATTAACTTTAGGTCCGCGTTTGTGGTGTTGATCGCATCTGAAATAAAATTTCATGTAAATGTACCTTAGTGTAGATCTGCAGGTCGTCTGCATTATAGATGATAGGAAGATGTGAGTTTATAAAAATGGAAAAAAGAAGAGGGGATAGGACGCGACGCCGCCTTGCGGAATACCAACAGATGTCGCGCACCAGGATGAAACAGACTCACCAAGGCCACAGGACCCGCTGACGACGTCTTATGTAAGTAGTTAGAAAACCAGTCAACCGCTGCCGGGGAAATGTTTAAGAGTACGTAGTATTGCAAGAAAGATGTTAAAGTTCATAGTATTGAAAGCATTAAAGTGCGGTTGCGGTACTGTGACCTTTACGAAAACCGGATTGTAATGGATTAAGGATGTTGTGCAAGGAAAGAAAGGAGTTAAGCTGACCGTGGGCTTGACGTTCGAATATAACTGTTGACATAAAAAGGAGGATAGATATAGGACGATATTCAGAAAAGGAATAGGTAGGTACTACATAATGGCCCATTAATCCCATAGTGCGTAGGTATTTTCGCTTTTGTATTGGAGTATCTGTTAGTTTCTGTAATCTGTGGTAAGATGTCCAAATCAGACAAAAGCACTAGAGGGGTTCAAAAATGAAATAGCTGTTTTTATTAACAATTTTATTTGTAAATGTTTTGTAATAAAACCGTGTGCATACCTACCTAAGGCGCGGGACAAATACAAGGGGCGTCGGGCAAGGGCGAGGAGCGGGCTAACGGTGTCGGAAAGGCGAGGCGCGGGCGGACACAGGGGGATGCATTTGGGGCATTCTTGTGTTTGAATCTTATCTGCGGTGCGCGAGGGCGAGGAAGCAGCGCCCGCGCCTCGCCGTCTCAGTATGTCTCGCTTCCATACATTTTGTATGAAATAATAAAGAAGAAGCGCCGCGCCCGCGCCTCACCTCCGCCCGACGCCTCTTGTATTTGTCCCGCACCTAACTCCGTAAAAATAATATAGAAACACAAGATTCGACGAATGACACTTGCCAAGTCACATGATAGTTACTAAATATTTTCAGGCATTCATAATGCTTATTTTAGAATTTCCATAATCACTGACAAAATGAGTACAATCTAAAGTAAGTTCAGAATGTACTCAATTTGTATTGCTTAGATAATTTGTTTGCAATAATTTGCATAACAGAAGCATACAAAGACCGCATCTATTGGAGGTAATTTATGTACTTCTTCGATTACACAGCACGTAAATCAGTCATACTGCCGAATCGCCCATAAAATGTCAATTTATTCTTCAGAAATTCGAGTTATAATAAATTACATTCTTAGACACAATTACTTCACCTACAAATGCGGTCAACTGATGCGAAATCTCAAGCATACAAAGCTTACAAAATATAAAGAATAATAAATATTTTCAAAGAAATGTAATTATGAACTGATATGGTCTAAACTTTCAGTCTCCTGGCTATTTCAAAACAATGTATAGGAATGCTTCACACAAGTGTGGCACTTAGTTAGCTGAATACGTTTACTGCATTTGCGCTATAGGCACTTTTTGTCTACATTTCCTTGAAAAAAAAATACAAAATATAGTCGTTTTTAAATCATAATCAGTACAAGTACACACATTATTTTAGAATTCAAAGTTAAATGTTTAACAATGTAATAGCAACACTATTTCTTTCTGTCATTGGCTTTAAAACATTTGTAAAACATTACAATAATTTTCCTAAACTACAAACAGCAAAACAAAATAAGGCATTTTCTACACAAGTCCATCAAACAATATCTGCACATCACTCGTGAATTGAGTCCTTGAAATAAAATATAGTTTTATTTATATATTGCAAAACAGATTTTTTTTTCTTGAGATCAACACTCATTATAATTATTTGGTCCAAGTTACTTAGTAAAAATATTCAAGGACTCAAATCAGAAGGTCACATCTTACACAATTATTTTTGGCTCAACATAATTCACTGTATACCATAACTACCATTCATTTCACATCTTTTCTATCAACTAGGTCTGATATATTTATATTACAGTTTTTTTTATAAATAGCATTTCAGTAACTTATTTAATTTAGATTGCTTCAGTTTCAAACTGAGCACCTTTAGAAATAGTAATAGATCCGTATGTTTCATGCTGTACTAGTTTTAATACTTGATGTTTCTTGAGGACAAGTAGACTGTAGAATTTCTGTGCAACCTAAAAGAAAAAAAGTATTTAGTGTATTCATTGGGCCCAAACGCTAAGAAAATGTCGATTTACAAAAGAAAAACAAAACACATTTAAAAAGAATCAAGCACTTAAACCAATTTTTTCTGAAAACTTTTTCCAAATGAGGGAAAAAAGTGAAAAATAAACTTTTTCACTTCTAAAAATAAAATTAATACTATAAAATTGTGTATTATATTTAGCTTAATTTAATATCAGATAGGAAGTTTGATAGTTTGTAAATGACATAATATATAATTGATAGTAAACCAGCTCACATCAATAATGTTTGTGCTATTATGTATCACTTCTGTTTCGTAACTATTTTTACAGAAATAAACATTATTTTATTAGCGAAGGCACTATTCTACCACCTTCTTATCACACATAGGTCTTTAGTAATGTTAGGATCAAGATCATTTAGGAGAAATTATATAAGTATAACTAGCAGTGGATAAAATCGGGATCTAGTTGGTATCCAAAAAGGTTATAAGTTATTTCTACAAAATAATCGTGAAATCTGCGAAAGTATGAATAGACTCCCACTCAGCGAGCTACCCGCCATGAGGTGTTGGCATTCGCGCCGGGAGAGGGCGTTTGGGTCGGGCACTGTAGAGGATAAAGTCAAGTTGCCTCATTTTCAGGTTATATACCCCGCAGTGAGTGAAGTCACAGTAGATGAGTAGATGTGGATGATGAAGTTCTACTTTTTAAGGTGTGCAATAAAGTATATTGTATGGATACGCACCTGCTTCTTGTTGTTATGACGCGGCGCGAGCTCCGTGAAGGCGAGCTCGAGCCCGGCGGCTAGCTTCGGCCGCATCACCGCGAACAGTTGCGCCGCGCGCCGGTTCAGCACTCGCTCCTCGAACTGCTCGTCCGTTTCACCAGCTTCACGCTCACCTTCCTCAGCCTGTGAATACAAATATGATTAACTATTTGACCCGCGTCACTTATGAGAGAGAGTGAGAAAGTTAGAGCAACTTTACCCTTCTATGTGAACGGTTAAAGTTGCTCTAACTTTTTTTTATGTTAGATAGGTTAGCACTTGATTTCGCAAGAATGAGATCGACGATGGAGCGAGCTTCCCTAGAAAATGCATATTAACTCTTTTCTTAAACGTAATCGGGTCATAAGAGGTTGGAAACACACGGTGGTAGTTTGTTCCAGTCGAGAGCAGTGCGCATTATAAAAGACGATTGGAAGCGTTTAGTTCTCAGCTTTGGGATTTCAACCAAATGAGGATGATAGTGTGCACAACGGATGCTCACAAAATACATTGTCCCCGTTTTCGCAAAATATTTCATTTATGCGGCCTTCATTTATAAATGGTATTAGCTTTCCCGGCGAACTTTGTATCGCACCTACTACAACCACTTCTTACAATTTACCCTACAACTACCCAACTACTATGCAAAATTTTACGTTTTTAAAGTGATGAATAACGATTTTTCCATACAAACTTTCATCCCTTACCTATTTTAACCCCTTCTGATTTAATTTACGCAACGAACAGTAGCCTATGTCCGTCTCCATGGTCTAATCTACTCCTATACTAAAATTCATCCAAATCGGTTCAGCTGTTTTGACGTGAAAAGGGAACATACATACATTGTTACTTTCACTTTTATATATTACTAGCTTTTGCCCGCGACTTCGTCCGCGTGGAATTCCCCTTTTTCAAGCAGAGCCACTTTGATTCGAAAATATAAATACCATTTATTCCTTATCCAGTGGGAATTTAGAAAAATCCCTTCTTAGTGCACCTCTAGGATACTCAAGGTATATGTGTGCCAAATTTCAAGTCTTTAGATCCTGTTTAGGTTGTGCATTGATATATCAGTCAGTCAGTGAGTCAGTTAGGACTTTATATGTATAGATTTTACTACTTTTATATATATAGATAATCTATGCTATTCAAACATCACAAAAATAGTATATTATCAAAAATCACAAACTTAATTAGTTTTCTGCCTACTGCCTACGCCTTAAGTACGATAGCATGAATATTATTTATATATATATATATTATATATCATATCCTTTTCTAGGTTACTATCTATCACCTGACTAAATTTCATCAAAATCCGTTCAGCCGTTTAGGCATGATAGAGCAAAACTCCCACCAAAAACCATAAAAAAATCACTAACTCAATTCAGTTTTCTGCCTACTTCCTACCCCCTAAGTACTATGACGTGATCATTTTGATCTTATATCCGTTTTTAGGTAACCATCTATTACCTTACTAAATTTCATCAAGATCTGTTCAGCCTTTTATACGTGAAAGAGCAAAAGTCCCAACAAAAACGACTAAAAATCACTAACTCAATTTAGTTATCTGCCTACTGCCTACCCCCTAAGAACGATGGCGTGATTATTTATAGCCTATGACCATTTCTAGGTTATCATCTATCACCATACCAAATTTCATCAAAATCCGTTCAGCCGTTTAGGCGTGAAAGAGGAACAGACAGACAGACAGAGTTACTTTCGCATTTATAATATTAGTATGGATAGTAGGAAATAGGATATCCAACACTAAAATATTTTTTTCAATTTGAACCAGTTCCTGAGACGTGCGCGTTAAACCAAACATACAAACTCTGCTTTATAATATTATTATTACTTTTGTTATGTAACTCACTTATGGAATCGCGCAAGTGACGACCCGAGGTTGTAAGTTATCAACTTACTTATCAATACAACGTCACTGGATTAAATAGAAATCAATCTCGCGGCAGGTTTGCAACAGGCGTAAATCCCGCGATGATCGCTGTCAAAGGTCAACGTTGTATTAGACAACAGCCAGGAATTGATGTTTGCAGTGATGAACACGAGAATCTCGCATGTTGCAAACCAGTCGCGAGATACGTAACCAGCCTGCGGATATTAACCAAAAGGACGTTGCGTCGTGATCTCGCTGCTTTACATTCGCTCTCGCGCGAGTGAATGTATTGCAAACAATGCAACGCGAGTGTGGATACAAGCAGAGCTGTAGAGAGAGAGGCGAATCTATATGAGGCTTTATTCTCACAACGCGGTGAAAGATCACGGCAACATACAAAATACCTCATGAGGAAGCAATGCTACAACGATGACGTCTGTTGAACATGTGCTTATCAAATATTGAATGAAATAAAATAATTGTGTGCTTACATTTTCAGGCGTTGCAGGTAAATCGTAGTCGTGCTGTGGACTTTGAGGGCCGTGGTTGTCGTCGTAACCTAAGTTTGTCATTTGCATGCCATCCTGAAAAAGAAAATAATATTTGCTTTAAAGAAAAAGTCGCAATCTCTTATCCATTCAACAGTATGTTCAAAGTACTAGGTTATTTCTGGAGTTTTAAGGACGAAACAAATACGCACCCGATATTGATCTGAGAGTCCCATGAGAGGTTCCTGTGATGAGATTTGCGGCATCATCGGCGCTCGCTCCATACTACCGTGCAGTAACGCTGGGTGTTGAGTTCCTGAAATAAGACCACTTATTAATCTCTTGAAGTCTGAAAGATATAATGATTGTGATTGATACGAGTGTCATAATAGCCAATATGGATTTGCTGTTACGCACCTGACTGACCTCCATGATGCAAGCCGGCCGGCGTCATACCGCCGTGCTGTAAACCAGTAGGCGTCATCCCTCCGTGCTGTAGATCCATAGGCGTCATTCCGCCGTGCTGCAGTCCCGCTGGCGTCATTCCTCCGTGTGCTAATCCAACTGGCGTCATTCCCCCATGTGCTAATCCAACTGGCGTCATTCCCCCGTGTGCTAATCCAGCTGGCGTCATTCCCCCGTGTGCTAATCCAGCTGGCGTCATTCCGCCGTGTGTTAATCCAGCTGGCGTCATGCCTCCGTGCTGTAAGCCTGCGGGCGTCATGCCTCCGTGCTGTAAGCCCGCGGGCGTCATCCCTCCGTGCTGTAGGCCTGCGGGCGTCATGCCTCCGTGCGAGTAGTGGGCGGGCGTCATCCCTCCGTGCTGTAAGCCGGCTGGTGGCATACCACCGTGCTGAAGGCATACGGGCGTCATGCCGCCGTGGTCGAGCCCGCCCGGCGTCATTCCACCGTCCAATCCAAGACCCGGAGTCATACCTGCATACGTAACATCGTATGATAAACACTTCCATTTAAAATAAAACTCCTAAAGACGAAACCTGGGATAGACTGAAAACCAGTCCTGAGTAGACTGTAGTTTACTTAGTCCAGTGCAGAGTCTACTCCATTTGCCTAAGAGGTTCTTATTTTATTGTAATTTTTTAAATTATTAGCTGTGTTCTCTTTTTGGCAATAAATGCATTTGTATTGTATAAGTCAATCAGTCGCCTTGATAGGCGGGTAGATACTTACACATATGGAAAAACTTGATTAACACTGAGAAGCTTCTGCGCTACATTGGGACAGTTATGTGAAATAAATAACCGGAAGACTAAACATTTGTTAACTTACCGCCATGATGTAAGCCTGCCGGCGTCATATTACCCGGCAGCCCTAAGTCCACTGGTTGGTCGCCATGCTGCAATCCCGCGGGCGTCATACCGCCATGTTGGAGTCCACCTATCGATACACAAATATGGCATATTATCCACTTCCCATAGGTACACGTACACACACACACACGCTGCCTTTCATAATCGTACACAAATTATGTATACGAGTTTTTTAAATACTGGGATTGCTCTATCTATAGTATTATAACATCGAAGTTTATGTCGTCCCCACGCGCTGACGGGCATTCTATCCCATAATTGAATGGATCCATTAAATTCTTAAAATATCTAAATTAATCGGAATAAATTTCGCCGTTAAATACTACGAGAGTATTACGTGCGATATACTATTTATTTACAAAATAAAACACAAACGTTAATTTCGCAGGTAAAATGTCGATGAGTATAAATCATTGCGCTCGCCAACCGGCCTGCCAATTGAAGCGAGTATGGCAACAACCCCATCATTGGAGATCCATGTCAGCAGTGGACGTCCTACGGCTGATGTGATGATGATGAATTAAAATCTGTTCTAATGTTGTCGAACATACCTGGCGTTAGAGCTCCATGCGTCAGTCCACCAGGCGTGATTCCTCCTTGCAACAGCGTGCCGGGCGTCAGCGGCACTCCCAACATTCCGGGGGTCATCGGCGGCCCCAGGGAAATGAGCATACCTGTTAGAATGAAGGAGCATTGTTAATAAGTTTTCAACTAGATTTTTAAGAACTTTCAGTAGGTAATGATCTGATAAATAAGGCCTACATCTATTACAGATTATGTATACAGCATCAGCAATAAGTATTAGGTATTCATTACTGTACGGGACGCTGCACAGCCTGGGACAATGTTAGATGTTCTGATACTTCTAGAACATTAGTCTGTTCCTTATACACACAAAAAGTGTTATTTCAGATTATTTTTATACACATTTAGAAAGATTCAGTGATTTCTGTTGTGTAACAAAAATCTTTACATGTCGGCTTTACTTATTTTGATAGTCATTAAAATTCGGGCTAACTTAAAACGTGAATGGATGGTTAGTATAGTAATAAATGGGGTATAGTGATATTTAAAACCAACCAGAAATAAAGTTATTTCTAGGTTAAGTATTGACAGTTTGTTTAAATATTCTACATAGAATTTGGCTGAAGTATGAAGAATGATAATTATGATGACACGGAACCCATTTACTAAGTTACTTTTAGTTGCCATTATCATGGATGCAGTAAGAGCCTGCTAAGGGATACCTCGGGAAGATGGGCACCAGTGTCTTTCCGTGTATCAACATCCCATCTGCGGTCACCAACCCGCCTGCTAAGCGTGGTGATTATGGCAACTATACTCGATGCCATTTAGCGTAGCAATACAGGTCATTCACTACGCTATCATAAAATGCAATGAAAGTGTTGCTAATTCTGTCGTTTACCATACAAACCTATCGAAAACGTGCTATGTGGTTTTTATGGTAAGCGACAGAATTAGCGACACTTTCATTGCATTTTATGATAGCGTAGTGAAGGTAGGAGAAAGACCTGTATTACCACGCTAAATGGCATCGAGTATACCTCACATGGAGGTCCATGAGGGAGGCATGTGTTCGTCAGTGGACGTTTTACGCCTGAAATTATGACAGCGGCGGTTATGTTACCTGGCGTTGTAGGAGGTTCGATATCGTCGACTTTCGGCGTTTCCGGCCGCGGCGACTCTGGCGGGTCAACTCGGTCCTCTGAGCGTGCGTGAATGATAGTCACCAGGTTAGTGTTGCATAGTGAACGTTAAACGTGAACATATAGAGGTGATTGATGCAGCGTCGTAAACAATTAGATAGGGTCGTGATTGTGATTAGCCACTCGTCGTTTTATGATTTAAATTTGTTAGCATCGTGATTGTTGAGCAAGCCGATCTCAATGCATGAATGTAGCTTATATATGGAATTAAGTAGGGTGGAATGGTTGTTGTATGAAAATGTTGATTATATTGAGAGATTAAACACAAAATTACTAATAGCAATGTGAACATTAGAAAGGTACCTACAAAAGGTGATTAGGTGTGGAATAACTGATATTTATAGCGAAAGTTGATTGAAGACTCATAAAAAATAGAATGTTTATCATTATGTGTAATCTTATAATCTGCTAATGTAAAAGTGGTAAGAGAAATTCGGATGTAACTGATGAAAACACGCATTGGTACGGGGGCACCACAAAAGGGGGCGAAGGTTTCCGAAAAATGCCATTTTTGACCTTTGGTGACCTTTTGGAGTCACAATAACTCCAGTCCCTGGGACCAAAATCAGTACCCTTCTCTCATTAAGACAGTGCTAACAAAAAAGGTTTCATGTAAATCGGTCAACGCGTTTGGTTGTAATCGTGTCATGCACAGACAGACAGACATACAGCGCTATGCATAATAGGGGGCTTGGCCCCTTGTACGTAAAATTATAAAACGGCGTTGTAACTAGAAGATAAAGAAGCTGAACTTCGCATAGCGTTTTTTCTCTAAGGTAGAATAGACGAACGAAAAAAAAATAAAAAAAAAGTCAAAAAAATACCCGGTAACATGTATATTTATATTATGTTTAAAAAAGACAAAAATTACATTTAAGTGAAAAAACGCCATGCATGGTCCGATGATATGGTTGATCATAAATTAATGTAAAGAAAACAACATAGAACTCCAAAAAATTCTGCCTGTCCACCGAAGCAGAGCAAAGATGGGCAGTGTGGAGCGAACCAAATCCAATTGCAAAAAAACTGAGCAGTTTTTATTTATGATATGATGAATTATATTGGTCAGTTCCACTCTTCCCCGCTCCGCTCTGGTGGACAGAGCCAAATAGGCTGAGCTGATAATGAGTTGTATTTTTATGAAATTGAGGCATGAAAAAAGCTTTTTAAAAGATTAATCAATGTTTTAAAGAAGAAGCAGTCAATGAAAATTATATTTAGGATAGAGAAAGTCCAGCTTGAGATACTGAGCTGATTATGCATCGTATACATACCGACAGAAGGCTCATATTCCTGCGGCACAGGCGTGGGCGGCTCCAGGTCGGTGGTGGAGGAAACAACTGGTTCGGCAGCATGGATAGACTGGAACAAATAATTTTGAGGACATCAAAGAGCAATCATAGCTTTAGGAATTAATTGTCTTTTGCTTTATTTAAAAACATTTGCGATGCATTGTAAGAAAAAATTGAGGTGTTTCTTTTAATATTTGGAATAAAAATTTATTTGGATAGGATTTTAAAATCAATCGTTTAAAAACATGGAGAAATATTTGAGTGACCCTTGCCAAAATACGAAAATGGCGGATACTCGGTGATTTTATAAGACGTGTGACGTGACAAAATTTTGTCTTGGGATAAAAGAAGTGTTTTTGGATAACCCTTAGCTTCCCCTTTCGTCTCGCACCTCATTTATTATTAAATTCGTGCGACCGTATTCTAATGCAGCCCCAATAAAGATAAGGACATTTATTTGCAAAACCATGCATTTACATGAATAGTAAAACGTTTGCATACCTCGTCGTGCCTGCGCTTGCGGCCGCCGCGGCGCGGCGCGCCGGGCTCGCGGTCGGGCGAGCGCGCCGGCTCCAGCTCCTCGCCCTCAGATCTCATCGTCAAGTTGCGGGAGTATTTCTACAACAAACAGATTACATTACAAACCTCTTTCATGCAACATTCAAACTCTACGATACAACCCAAGTGCTA
Organism: Pasiphila rectangulata; assembly: GCA_963082625.1. Classification (NCBI taxonomy): domain Eukaryota; kingdom Metazoa; phylum Arthropoda; class Insecta; order Lepidoptera; family Geometridae; genus Pasiphila; species Pasiphila rectangulata. Next base: position 15,855,573 of record OY720244.1, read on the forward strand.
ACAGTACCTACGTCAGATATTTATCTTGCAAACCATACTTCGCAAACACTCCCAAATAATATATGATCCCAACTTCGAAAAAACTAAACGGAGATCCGACATCGTTTGTAAAAATCTCCCCGCCGTACGGCCTTAACAAGCCTACATTTAAGCACAGCGCTATATAATAAAATTAATAAAATAATTAACATATCTCACTATAAATATAAACAAAGAAGTTTAAATTGGTTACTGTCACTAAGCTATAAAGACACGGAAGGTTTATTAACAGTGATAAAATAAAAATAAAATCAACCATACCAACACACACTTACCACACACACCACACAAACACACACACACCATACACCCCAACACCTCACGCACATACATACTTACATTCTTATATTTTCGATAACTGTTTAATTCCGTAGCATCATATCATTTAGAAATATTATTTTTGTCTGTTATTGTGTACCTTAAGCTGGAGGAGGGCGTTGGTCTCTGCGTCAGTTTTTTAAACTTTTGCAGATATCATCGTTTTTCATTTATTTTTCTGTGTTCTAACGTGTTTTTGATCCAATAAATGATTTTTATTTTTTAAACATAATGTCTACAACTTGTTGGTTATTAAGGCAACCCATATCCTCACCATATAAGATAGTGGCATTTGTGGGTAGTTTCAGGTGCCAAGCAACTTAATGCTGGAACAACATTCCCCCACCCAAAAAATTAAAGTATTATTTTAGAACAACAACTCTGGTTTGCTTGGTATCAACATTTGAATGTTAGGTTGGTTCAACGTCCAGTGTGGTGACGATATCCAATGTGTTGCTGAGCTGGTTCTTCACGTGTTCTTTATATACCTACCTTTATCAGGCGAGATATTTACCTTGAAAAGCACTCGCGACGGTATGGGCCTGGCGGGTAGAGTAAAGAGTTTCTCCACTCCTCCAGTCTCCTTCCAATGCATCAGTCTTCTAGTAGGCGGGGCCAAGTCCAGTGTGGTGACAATATCCGATGTGTTGCTGAGCTGGTTCTTCATGTCCTCGCCAGTAATGTTCTTCACTTCATCGACGATAAGCTTCCGTTTGCGTTTGGTTTTTGTGATGCCTGTATTGCAGTTTGAGAGGAATTTAGACATCTTCCATAAATATTTTTTATGTTAAGGGTTACACTAGATATGTCTGGCGAGCCACATCTGGGCTCATATATAAAGAAATTAAAACAGATAACTCATGAAAGGATCGAAATCGATGAGGAGATACAAGTAGTAGAACTTTTTGTAAAAAGTTCATCCGGGAAAGTACATACCTATTTCTGCCGCCAAGCAGTGATGTCTGCACATTACGGGCAAATGAGACCTTACAACTCTGTCTCAGGGTGACGGGCGCAATGCAATGCAGCGTTGGTCACGTGCTTAGTGATTGTGATCACGGTGCGGTATTCCAGTTGTTATACGCAGAGGTTACCGCATAACATAAGATGGGCCTTCGGCTTGTCTCGTCATTTAGTATAATAAAAAAGAGGACTATAATATGCCTTTGAATGAATGCGTGTGCCGTGGGATGCCGGCTGTAGAATGTTGATCTTCCTCTCTTAACCATGGATGCAGTAAGGCATACCTCCGGAAGATGGGCAGCAGCTTCTTTCCGTGTATAAATAAATATTTCGTGCTGCGCTCACCAACCCGCCTGCCAAGCGTGGTATGGCAACAACCCCTCGTGGTCAGTGGTTGGAGATCTGCGGGCGCTCACGTGCAGTGGGCATCGTACGGCTGAGATGACGACGATGAATGAAGGAAGTGTGACACCTTTCAGTACAGTAGCGTCCACAGGAGCCAGCGCGAAGGATTCCTCCTCGTTCTGAAGGAGCGTCGTGTTGTCCGCGGGCGCAGGCTCGGGCGCCGCCTCCGCCTCCGCCTCCGCCGTGTCCATAGGCAGCTCGTCGAGGTCCTACAATCAAACTAATTTCTCAGGGAGAAGTCCTTTACATTAAAAATAATCAAATCATTTATTTATTAATACCTATTACAACATATTTAGCGCAATTATCAAGACATTACCTACCTCCCGTGCTGGTTAAGGAAAGGAAGGTCTATCAGACTACGTGCAGATATAATAAAATAAATGAAATTACGGGCACATGAGACCTTACAACTCTTGTCTCAGGTGACGGGCGCATTGCAGTGCAGCGTTGGTCACGTGCTTAGTGAAAGTGATCACCGCGGCATTGCAATTGTTATAGGTAGAGGTTACCGCTTAACATCAGGTGGGCCTTCGGCTTTTCTCGTCATTTACTAGTTTAAATATATATCACATATATAGGTCGTAGATACATAACACTATTTCATAAAATAGATACATAATATACAGTGTGAGTCTTCATAAAGTGCACATATGAAAATGGGTGAACAAGACCCATTTTTATCGAAAGAAAAAAGTCAAAAAAAATCTGAGTATTTTTTTAAATTATTTTATAAGTAGATATTTTTTTCATTTTAATTACCTTCTGTTGACTTATGTTGCAAGAAAACGTTAAACTTTTGATTTAAGAGGTATATCCTGATAAAATAAAAAAACAGTAATGATTGTAAACAACAGGTGATGCTAATAAAATACACAAAATGCCCAGAGAACGGCAACAAGTAATAATAAAATGTTACTTTTTGAGAAAAATCTGTATTTTAATCGGTGTTTTTTTATTACTTGATAAATTTCTCCAAATAGCCTATATTTTAGGTGGTTTTTATTATTAAAATTTCCTTCAATAAAAATGGGTCTAGTTTCACCCATTTTCATATGTGCACTTTATGAAGACTCACGCTGTATAGAACACCTAAATACACTTATATCAGCGTCGTCTCAGCTGACTAAGCCGCATGAATAGTAAGTCTCGCCCAGCTCCTATACCATCCTCCCAGCTTAATCAGAAGAAAGAACAGGTCAATACGCCTGAAGCTAACTAAGCTGCATGAAAATAACTGATTATTTTTCATGCGGCTTAGTCAGCTGAGACGATGTGTCTATCCATCTTACAATGTCCCAGCCACTGCAGCGTGCTGTACAGCATAAAAACTAGTTACTGTATAAACCATCTATATAAAAGAAAGGGTCTTACCATAGGTCTGACAGAGGGCGGGCGGGGCGCCGCGGGCGGCGGCATGAGGTCCGGCGGAGGCGCCATCGGCACGTCATCGTGAGCAGGGGATCCGCCCCAGCTGAAAACAACATAAATGTTAGATTACTATACCCGAGTAATGGATAGTTTTGCCTCAGATTTGCCATAAGATGTCCACACAAAATGTGAAAATCTAACTTTTATTACGCATAAATATATGTATGTCGATTTAAAATGGGGTTTGGGCGCAAATAGAAATCAAGTATAATACATATTTGAAACAAGTCGAGTTTAAAAAAATCACTTTTTATAAACAAGCTTTTATAACTTGCTAATAAAATGAGCTAAAAAGTTTGAAATCTCCATTATCAGACCCTGGTCGAACACAATCAAACGAGTCCAAACTCGATGGGGTTGTGTCGTTTAACTACCGAGTTCTTATGGCCACCTTCCGGTTCCATCATCAGATCAGCTCCATGTCATAAAAAAATTGAGTTTGAATGAAAAATTTCAGCTCAATCGGTAACCGGGAATTGGATCAAATTTAACTTGCAACATTTCATTACAGACAGACATTGGGACAGGTGAAACTAAATAAAAGCTTGTAACAATATTATGGTCAGAAAGTGTGTTTTGTTAAAACTGAACAGCGAAATCCAGCCATATGGTTTGGTCATTTGCAGTTCAGTGACATACCTGTGGTGGGGCGAGTTGCCGGCTTCGTAGTGATCGCCCATGTCGTCGTCGGAGTCGGGCGCGCCGGCCGCTGCGCCGCCCGCCGCGCGCGCGCCCTCCTCGCCCGCGTCGATCTCAGTGACATACCTGTCGTGGGGCGAGTTGCCGACGTCGTAGTGACCGCCCATGTCGTCGTCGGAGTCGGGCGCGCCGGCCGCCGCGCCGCCCGCCGCGCGCGCGCCCTCCTCGCCCGCGTCGATCACACCCGCGTCGATCTCAGTGACATACCTGTGGTGGGGCGAGTTGCCGGCGTCGTAGTGATCGCCCATGTCGTCGTCGGAGTCGGGCGCGCCGGCCGCCGCGCCGCCCGCAGCGCGCGCGCCCTCCTCGCCCGCGTCGATCTCAGTGACATACCTGTGGTGGGGCGAGTTGCCGGCGTCGTAGTGATCGCCCATGTCGTCGTCGGAGTCGGGCGCGCCGGCCGCCGCGCCGCCCGCAGCGCGCGCGCCCTCCTCGCCCGCGTCGATCTCAGTGACATACCTGTGGTGGGGCGAGTTGCCGGCGTCGTAGTGATCGCCCATGTCGTCGTCGGAGTCGGGCGCGCCGGCCGCCGCGCCGCCCGCAGCGCGCGCGCCCTCCTCGCCCGCGTCGATCTCAGTGACATACCTGTGGTGGGGCGAGTTGCCGGCGTCGTAGTGATCGCCCATGTCGTCGTCGGAGTCGGGCGCGCCGGCCGCCGCGCCGCCCGCAGCGCGCGCGCCCTCCTCGCCCGCGTCGATCTCAGTGACATACCTGTGGTGGGGCGAGTTGCCGGCGTCGTAGTGATCGCCCATGTCGTCGTCGGAGTCGGGCGCGCCGGCCGCCGCGCCGCCCGCAGCGCGCGCGCCCTCCTCGCCCGCGTCGATCTCAGTGACATACCTGTGGTGGGGCGAGTTGCCGGCGTCGTAGTGATCGCCCATGTCGTCGTCGGAGTCGGGCGCGCCGGCCGCCGCGCCGCCCGCCGCGCGCGCGCCCTCCTCGCCCGCGTCGATCTCAGTGACATACCTGTGGTGGGGCGAGTTGCCGGCGTCGTAGTGATCGCCCATGTCGTCGTCGGAGTCGGGCGCGCCGGCCGCCGCGCCGCCCGCCGCGCGCGCGCCCTCCTCGCCCGCGTCGATCTCAGTGACATACCTGTGGTGGGGCGAGTTGCCGGCGTCGTAGTGATCGCCCATGTCGTCGTCGGAGTCGGGCGCGCCGGCCGCCGCGCCGCCCGCCGCGCGCGCGCCCTCCTCGCCCGCGTCGATCACACCCGCGTCGATCTCAGTGACATACCTGTGGTGGGGCGAGTTGCCGGCGTCGTAGTGATCGCCCATGTCGTCGTCGGAGTCGGGCGCGCCGGCCGCCGCGCCGCCCGCCGCGCGCGCGCCCTCCTCGCCCGCGTCGATCACACCCGCGTCGATCTCAGTGACATACCTGTGGTGGGGCGAGTTGCCGGCGTCGTAGTGATCGCCCATGTCGTCGTCGGAGTCGGGCGCGCCGGCCGCCGCGCCGCCCGCCGCGCGCGCGCCCTCCTCGCCCGCGTCGATCACACCCGCGTCGATCTCAGCCTGGGGAACATTACTTATTATTATTACGAGCCATTTGGGTGCCACTGCTGGTCACACCTCCCCCAATTCCCTCCATATATCCCGATCCTGAGCTGCTTCCCTCCAGTCAACGATGTACTGATCGAGTTCGTCCCGCCATCTGCACTTCGGTCTGCCGCGTCGCCTTCTCGCCGGGTCAGGCCGCTACTCCGTGACTACCTTTGCCCACAACTCACTCGGCATGCGGCAAATGTGGCCAGCCCAGTCCCACTTCAGCTTAGCGGCTATCTAGAGCTACTTCCGCGATCCCAGTCCTGGAGCGCAATTCGGTGTTTCGGATCCTGTCGGTGCGCTTGACACCCAGGATGCTGCGCTCCATCGCTCGCTGACAAACTAGGAGCTTGGACTTTTGAATGTTGGTCAGAGACCAAGTGTGTGTATCATGTGCCTAATTGTAACAACCATACCTCGTGTGTTCATAAGTCTTGAGACACAGTAAAACTAAAATATTTTTGGAGCTAAGTTGAGTATTCATTTATTGGATATTAAAATTAAAACTACTGACATCTAGATCTGTATTTAAAAATAAATCATTCAAAATGGCCGCCTTTGCATTCAATACAGGCCTTCAAACGCGTGCGCCATTCATCTATGGCGGCACGAATCTTTTCGATGGGAATCCGTTTCGATTCTTTAATAAGGGCTCGCTTGAGAGAATCCAGGTTTGAGTGAGACTTTCTGCATGCCCTCAGCTCCAATTCCGTCCATAAAGAATAATCCAAAGGACCAGTCAGGGCTTGACGAGGGACATTCTTCGCTCTGAATGAAGCCTGGCAAATTGGCCTCCAGCCAACGTTGGGTAGTCTTAGCTTTATGGGAGGGAGCAGAGTCCTGTTGGAAAACCCAGTATTTTCCAGCGAATAGCGTATCATTTAATGGTTTAACCACCGCTTTCAATATGTCGGTTTGGTAATTTTGTGCCCTCACCTTGACGCCTTGCTGGCAAAAATGAAGCGAAGTCCTCCCTCCTCTCTCCTCGGTCACTACGGAAGACCAGCGCTGTGGTACGGACTCGTTCTGCCACAGCATATGCTGAGTAATGACCATTTTTGTCACATTTTTATTTTATTTTTAAACCTTAATATTGTACATGGATTAATTGTAAATTGTGTGACAAAATAAACGTATCTTTATCTTTAAGTGACCCCCTCGTAGGAAACACCCCACCAAACCATCACACTTGCTGGATGATGAGTGCGCTGGACATTGCGTACAGATGGCTGGACGTCCTTTGAACTTCTGGCGTAAACCTTATTGTTCTGCCGGTTAAACTTTTCTTCCACCGTGAAGATCTTTTCATCGGTAAACAGGATATTTTTTGGATCGTGTCTCTTCAATAGGTTCCGACATCGTTCCAGTCGCAATTTACGAAGACGCTCGTTTAAATAATGCACTTTCCTTCGACTGTAGGCCTTTCGTTTAAGATCATATTTAAGTATCCTGTTCACCGATATTCGCGATATGTTGGTCTGCAGAGCTAATTTCTTTTGAGTCCGGCAAGGGTTGCGACGAATTCGCTCTCTGATTACTTTGATGTTGGCGGGCGTCCTTACAGACCGCGGGCGGCCACATCTTCCACGGTCTTCTAAAGAGCCGGTCTCCTTGTACCTCTTTATGGTATAATACACAAAGTTCCGACTACATCCCAAACTTTGGATTTCACTAAAAACTTGCATTGGTTTTTTTCCTGCTTGAAACAGTGAAATTACAGTCGCACGCAAATCTTTTGTTGGCGCCATTTTCACGGAGAATGAAACAAATATTCAAATGTATATTTTTTCTGATTCAAAACATTCGAAATTTAAATTTTAAAAGTTTAAAAAAGGTTGCATGAATTACTTTCTTTTTAAATTAATTAAATAAGTTCGTCTCAAAACTTATGAACACACGAGGTATAACCGTTTATTTGCCACACTTGGCAGGTGGGTTGGCTAACGCTGTTCTGGATGTCGATACATGGAAAGACGCTACTGCCCATCTTTCAGGGGCATCCCTTAGCAGATTCTTACTCGCATCCATGGGCAAGAGAGGAGAGGACAACATTCTACTCCCGGCACCACACGGGCATGGCGTTTTTATTTTCATAAAAAAAATTTAAGAATTATTTTTAACTCTTCATTCAAGATGACCAATAATTGGTTCATCCTTAGATCTGTGCGAAGCAGGGGCGGGTCGCTAGTTATCTATATTCTATGTGACTTACCTGTAAAGACTGAGGTTGCTGCGATGTGCCGGGCATACCGGGCGCGGCGCCGGCGCCGGAGCCACTGGTCGTGACGTCACCGAACAAATCGCCTTCGAATAGACCACCGGCATCATCTGGAAGGGAACAGTTTCACTGAAAATTACAACATGTGGTCACTCTGCGGGTCTTCCTGAATTCGCGATTTTATTTAAATAGCCTTTTTCATTATGTAAGTGTTCAGTGATAGCAGAAATAGAAAAATAAATAATTGTAGAAAGAGGACGGCAGTTTTAGACTACTTTCTGCATATAAATTTTTCGCGCGCGCCCTCCATCAACGTATCGTGTCTCTACGAGTGGGACTGGCGACACTGGTACGGGAGCCTATTGACTTTGACGCACAAAGTCAACCTAATAGTGCCTCTGAAACCGTTTTTCAAAGTCCCTGCGGTGAGCCGCGGCCTCCCGTGTGTCTCTATGAGCGTTGTGCTCGCGGCACTTTTACGGGGGCCTATTGCATTATACAGATACTCACGCCCAATGTCAACTTTAATAGTGCGTCTGAAGCCGTCTTTCATGAGTCCCGGTGGCGCAGCCTCCATACGGCGTTCGTGTCTCTATAAGCGTGGGGTCCCGAGGTATTGGTACGGAGGCCCATTGAATTAGACAGATACTCACACCTAAAGTCAAATTTAATAGTACAGGGGTACTATTAAATTTGACTTTGGGTGTGAGGGCTTTAGGGAAAGCCTTCTTCCATGTGTCCCTGCAGCGGTCTCCATCAGCCGTTCGTGTCTTAAGAGTGTGGGGTCCGAGGCACTGGTAAGGCCCATAGATTTGACAGATACTCACGCCCAAATTCATCCCCGATAGTGCCTCCGAAGCCGTCATCCATATGACCCTGCGGCGCAGCCTCCATCCTTCGTTCGTGGGTCTCAATGAGCGTGGGACCCGCGGCACTAGTGCCAGGGACCCCTCCACCTTTGCCACCTAGCTCCAGTGACGAACCATCGGCGAAGAGAACGTTACTCTGGATAAAATCATAATAAATGTTTTATTAGCTTCATACAAGGAAATGTTCAATTCATTTTCGCTTGATATTCTACGGCAGGGTAAATGATGTAATCCCAAAGAAATTATTAGAATTCCTTAAACTTTATTGGCACTTTTGAAACAATAGTGCGGATTGTAAATAAAGTTGTAAAAAGTTGTTTACTTGTCTATTGTTGTCCTGTTTCTATTGTTGAATCATCTTTATGTGCGTGTGCGATATAAATACGTGAGCGTGTTTGCCGAGGGACAGTCTTGATTTGGCTACGGAAGTGAACAGTGCGATATATCCGAGTGACTTCAAAGTGAATACAGTGATCAGTGACTAGCGTACAAGTGCTATAGTGTTCAGTGAATAGTGAACAAGAGTTATATTGTGATCGATCAGTGTTGTTCAGTGACAAAGTGTTCTAGTGAGAATCTGCCGAGAGATTCTTATTGGTGTAATCAGTGATTAACGTGTTAATTTTGGTTTAATTGGACTACATTATTTAATCCCGAACCCCCAGCTAGTAACAATATTTTAGTTTTTTTAAAGGTAATTCAAATTGAATATTTAGATCTGCAATACTCTGTCTAATAGAAATATTAAGTTTTTTACCTGTTCTCCTAATCCTCCATCATTTCCAATAGCCTCTCTCATGATATCAGGGTGGTCTGTGTCAAAACCCATGTCTCCAAAGCCATCATCATGAGTAACCAGGTTCAGTGAGCCATAGTCTTCACGCATTGTGATCTCTTCAGCTCTGGACTGATTGAGAGAGAACTGTGCCTCTATGTCCACTTCACTAAAATCATTTAAAGTTGTTTTTTAATTCAGAATACAACATATACATATAAAGAACTAGCCGCACTCCGCGGTTTCACCCGCGTATTTCCCGTGGGGATACGGGGATAAAACATAGCAACATATTATTTTGACGAGCTCTGTGGCGCAGCGGGCGAAGGTCCGCCTGCGACGCAAGGGGTTGCGGGTTCGATTCCCGCCTCGGGACAAATGTCTGTACGATCTGCAGATATTTGTTCAGCGTGTTCTGGGTGTTTTTCTATATATAATAAAAATATCTATCTATGTAGTATAATGTATTAAGTATATCAGTCATCTAGTACCCATAACACAAGCTCTGCTTAGCTTGGGGCTAGATGATGCTGTGTGATTTGTTCAGCATTATTTATTCATAAAAGTTTAATGTCAACTTATAACATCTTTACACAATTTATGTGATATAAAAGCTTGTAGCGAGATTTACCTGTGTACATAAATAAGTAAATATAACATAATCTAATTGATTTTAATAAATTTTCAAACAGAGTAGAGATACAGGTACCTGCCTAAATCTTATGATAAAGATAAAGAAACGTTTATTTTGTTACATTTTTACAATCAAATAAAAAAAATCATCATTTCCGTTTTAAAACTAGTGACAAAAATGGTCACTACCCAGCATGTGCTGTGGCAGAACAAGTCGTACCACAGCGCTGGTCTTCTGTAGTAACCATGTATGACAAGCTATTATGTCACATAAATTGTGTAAAGATGTTATAAGTTGCCAGTTTTTTCCTGCAGCTGCCCTATATGTTCTGGTCGGTATATATGTGTAAAATTCAGCTTGATCTGTTTGGTAGTTTTTGCTTGATGAGGTAACAAACATCATGCCAAACTTTCGAATTTAGAAATTTTGTTAGAATCATTGCACTTCTTAGATCTATCATTTTTTTGCGGTGAATATCTCCTAATACGAAATTACTTTCTTTGACACACTTTTTTAACACACACACTAAAAAAACATGGTCCATTTTTTGCCACTGTTGGATAAAATCAGATGTTTTACCAATAATCAAATCTGAATAGTTGATCTCCTGACATGCATAGTTGTTTGATCTCCATACAGCTACAGTACTCTTTGTATATACTTACTTTAGCTCAGGCATAGCAGGCATACAGCTACAGTACTCTTTGTATATACTTACTTTAGCTCAGGCATAGCAGTGTCAAAGTCATGAAACACTTCGGGCAGGGTAATGGCATTCATAGCAGCTTCTCTGTGTTCCTCAGGCAAATCCACCATGCCAGGCCTGAAGGCCATCTGAAAGAGGCCACTTGTTAGTCAAATATGACACTTAGTCTTCCATTTAGAAATTATTGATAGTGAATCCCACAAAACTCGACTCGGGTTAAACAGTGACGTCCATGGTTTTCCTCAATTATTTAAGATTTTAATTATGAAAGACTTACTTTGATCTTGACGAACGCTTCATTGCAGTCTTGCAGTAAGTACTTGGCTTTCCTTGAATAGATTCTCACCACTCCAAGCAACAGATGGCCAGAAGTTCTCAGAGCCATCTTGACTTTAGGTTTAAGAATTCCATCGACTGACTTTTCTATGTTCGTTTCGAAAACGTGAGCTTTTGTTAGCTTCTTATCCCAGTGAGCCGCCAGCCAAATCTTGGCCAAAGGGCCCTTTTTGGCCAGCACAAAGTGTGCGTAAAACATCGTGGATTTTCACTATGTCCACACAATAATTACATTAACCTTCCCTGGAATATAAAATAATACATTAAATAGCAGCAGTGCGATCAAAATAAATAGTAAAGGAAGACTGGCATACGCCATTGGGGTTGGCCAAATTACGCTAAACAATAAAGTTACCGAGTAACAGTTTGGCGCCTAATCTTTCAATGGCTTACAATCGAATTTAGGTGTACCTAGATGATTTATTTCATTATCACAAATACCTAAATGCTATTCTAAAGATAATTAGGATAAATTAACTGATGTTTACCAATATTTATGACGAATAATCACAAATTTCACCTTTCACAATGCACTAACGTTAACGTAAACATGACAACAATTGCGTTTTCAAGATGGCGCCATGGCGGTGCGCGGAGAGGCGCGCGGGGCGCAAAGTAGTATTGTGGTAGTATTGCCAGATACGCGTATATTCTCTTTGAAACCACGGTTTTGTTAAACCAAAACATGTCTCATCTTTTAAGGTCTCATCATTACGTAAACTATTTATTACATCTTGATCGATTGTAAATCCTTAAAAATTAATATGCTCACAAAAAGAAAGCACTTAAGCCAGTATGTATGTTTCGCTTGACCCTCACCTCACTCCACAGAGCAAATAACTAGTGTTGATGGCTGCCAGCAAAGAGTATGTAACATTCCGGCTCCGGTAGTTTTTAATTAACACGGAACACGCCATTCAATAATGTAACAAATAAATAATAATAAACACTCAATCAATCAATTCCTACCATGTGCGTTCCGGGATACCTAAGTCAGGGTTGTCACTTGGGCCTCTTCTTTTTACCGTCATGGTCAATGATCTTCCAGAGTGTCTCCGCAATAGTAGATGTTTATTTTATGCATATTACCTAAACATTTTCAAACCTATAAGAAGATGATAAATAACCTATATGAAGATATAAGAAATTGTAAAGAATTTACAAGTTCGCACAAAAATATAAAATTGTTCGAGTGTGTGGTATCCATTAGAGTCTACTTATTGATTTAATGATTTTAAATTGAAAAAGATCAAAAAAGATTTCTTAAATTTCTTTAAAAAACAACATGTCACGGATATTTTCCATACCTGTATCCCTCCAAATACTTACTGGGAACATTAGGTTTCAACTCATTAGAGACGCGAAGATCACCAACTTAATTGTGTGTATTACATTTACGAGGTCTATTGACAGCACTGACTTAGTTTGCAAAGCTAGCCGGCTCTGCGTACCTACCAGTAGGTCTACCATGAGATTTCACAATCTATAGTCGCTAGCGACTGTAGTAAAAAAAATGTATGAAAACTTGTACAGCGCCTCTAGCGGATAGTTTGGTACTAAAATACGCAGTAAACTACACTACAGCGACTGTAGTTCGGGCTTAATTTGCTCAGAATTTGGTAGCATGAGTTACAAATCTGACAGATGTCGTAGTAACGTACTATTACTACCGTAGTAACGGCAGGCGATCTAACAGCGACAACTCATGGTAGACACACTGAGCAGCACGGCAGGTTCCACCCTGGGCGAGTCCCGCAGCTGGCCCAAATACCCCCGCGCACTGTAGCACGACAGCAATCACCCGTCTGCCCTGCGCAAAATCAGCATAATGCATTTTTTAAATACAACAGGATTTTATCGCGTACCTTTTTTGATTTTGTATTAATTAAAAACGGTACGCGATAAAATCCTGTATTTTAAATACTAATAATATGTTGACTAATCGCGAAAGTTCAACAAATTCTATTCACCTTAATGAGATTCTAAAACTTCACCCAGAAATTGATCTATTTGCGGATAATATCATTAATACATTATAACAAACATGTTTGTCGTATTCGGAAAATGTTTCCAATATAATTTAACTACTAGGTTAAAATTGTAAGTGTGCATATTTTTTATTTTATGTTTTTAATAGTGTGTTAATTATTTTTCGTGTACCTATTCTTGTGTTTTTCTCGTCTAAGAGAGGAGCATGGATGTGTGTTTTTTATGTTATGTTTTTGTATTCAAATTTTTAATTTAAATAGATGTGTAGGTTAAGTAGTGATTATTTTGATTTGTATAGATTATAGCGTCTTAGGATGTTTATCCTGTAATGTTATATAACTAATGTGAAATAAATAAATAAAATGTTTCTCATAGATAGATCTACAAAAAAATCAGCGACATTATGTTAAGACAGACATAATGTCTATCATTTATGGCTAACTCAATGTTACCATTTTTGCTATTGAAATTTTGACAAAAAAAGTAAGCTCATTATTTTCGAAGCTAAAAAGTTATTATTATGTAGAACTACCTACCTATGTAAATATATTTCTTTTAACATCTTGAGTATTTTACGAGGGGAGGTCAAAAAGTCCGCAGCATGGCGGGGCAGAAGTTCTATATAAACATTTTATTATTTTTCTTTTTCAATATATTCACCCTTAAGCCTATTAATAAGCTTATTCTTTGATCGGTCGAAAGTTTGTTGATACCTTTTAAGAAACTGTTTTTTCCAGGCCTTTAAAATAGGCAAAAATTGCCGACTTGACTTTTTCATCGCCCATAAATGTTTTTCCTCGAAGTTCTATTTTCAATTTTGGAAAAAAATAATAATCAGAAGGAGTTAAATCTAGTCCAGATTTAGCTCCTTCTGATTATTATTTCTTATAGGGAGGGTGGTTTAGTGTTCCGTAGCCACATTTCTGCGAGGCAGCCATTGCAACATGCCTCTTGTGAACGGGTGCGTCGTCGTGCAAAAGCAGCACTCATCACGTTCAATTTTTCCTTTTAAGGCATCTTTTAATTTTTCTTTTAGAGTCGCATAATATCCCCCTGTGATATTGAGTCCTTTTTCTTTATAGTCTATAAAATACCCTCCTAATCCCAAAAACACAGTGGTCATGATCTTTCCGACCGATTGTGACACTTTATACTTAGGGGCCATCGCGATTCTCTCGCTCGTGGAGACGGCCTCTAAGAGTGTATAGAAATACGTGGCAACGACGATAACATCGCCGCGATTCCCTCGCTCCTGGAGACGGCCCCTTAGCGGTGTAGCGCCTTTTTTCTGCCACTGCATGGACTCCTGCTTCAATTCAGAATGCAATAATTTTTGGTTCAATCTTAGACAAAGGCTTCAATAAGTCTATAAGACTGCAAATAATTTGCAGTCGTTTAGAGTTCGCTCAATTTCTTAAAAATTAACAAGTATTTGTCAAAGTCGTGCTAATATTACATTTGATGACCAAAGTTGATGACTTTGACGTTTGTTGACAACTTGATTCGAGTCCGCACGAAACATAGTCAGTTTTCTTTTCCTGTTTGTCTGTGGAATACGCGAGACGTACGTTGAGTTTATATCCGTAAAAATAATAGTTATCCCTTATTATTTTCTATGTTATTCCATAAAATATGTGTTAAAAGTGAATGAAGTGTTTACTTGTTCGCATATTTCCTAATATTACTCCTAATTTCAGTGTCCGGCATGTCGATCATGCTGTGTCTGATTGCTCTTTTTTTGTGGCCAGACCGATGATGTGACTTCTGATCAATATGCATTGATTTTGTTGCTAGGTCTGCCACAGGCTCATCAAGATGGGAGCGTACAGATATATTCAAGAGTTGTACAGAAAGAAATTGAGCGATGTTATGCGATTCCTTCTTCGTGTGAGGGTATGGCAGTACCGCCAGTTGACCCGCATGCACCGTGCTCCTAGGCCTACCAGGCCCGACAAGGCTAGAAGACTAGGATTCCGTGCTAAGCAGGGTAAGTTACACGATAAAACAAACAGTCTACTAGCATATTCTGCATCTGTTAGGAAGAAAACTCACCTTTGAAGTCTCAATTTATTTTGGTATGAATGGTGTACATAATTACAAACAGCCTGCCAGGCTCATTCTTGATATGGGATGAAGATGAACGGCAAAGCATGAAATGTACGTTCATGGTATTATTATCAGTAAGCAACGCTTTAACCTGCATGGTGCTCTTAACATGCTATATAAAATGTATAAGAAACCAGAAAAAAACATGAATCGGTATTGACAACCTGGTCTATTATATAGATCTGGTGGTGGTTTTCTAAACTAATGCTTGCTTAATTTTTAGGATACGTCATCTTCAGAATCCGTGTGCGCCGTGGTGGCCGCAAGCGCCCAGTCCCCAAGGGTGCCACTTACGGCAAACCCAAGAGCCATGGAGTGAACCAGCTGAAACCCACCCGCAACCTGCAGTCTATTGCTGAGGTAGGTTCTATTCTAGGTTAAGTTTGGAATGAGTAGTAGTAGAACTTTTTGTGAAAGGTTCATCCAGGGAAGTACTACCACCATACCTATTTCTGCCACCAAGCAGTAATGTCTCCATTGATGTGTTCCGATTTGAAGGGCAAGGGGGCCGGTGAAATTACAGGCACGTGAGACCTTACAACTCTGTCTCAGGGTGACGGATGCAATGCAATGCAGGGTTGGTCACATGCTTAGTGAACATGATCACTGCAGCATTGCAATTGTTATAGGTAGAGGTTACCGCTTAACATCAGGTGGGCCTTCGGCTTGTCTCGTCATTTAGTACTATAAAAAAAATGAATAGTGCTGTAGTTTCTTCAAATTAATTGGACGTAGTTAAGCAGAAAGGACTCAACCCTCAAAAAGTAACTTTTGAGATATCGAGGTTTAAAGTTGTCGAAGTTAAGATGTTGTTTCTAACATGATTCGTACTCGCAGTATTACAAAATTATTGTCTCATATTATGCACAAAAATACTAACTTTAATATGTTCTTAGTTTTGTTTCATAGATTAACGTATTTTTTGAGTTATTAATAAAAATATGGGTCTGAGTCGTTTTTGCTAAATTGGTTTTTACATTACGGAGTGTTTCTTTGAATTTCTCAAAAAGGATTTATGTTACAAATAGATCCAAATATAGTCATATATAAATAAAAATCAATAGTTATTATGCAAAATATGTATTTAATTGAAAATATTATAATCATTTCAACAGTCTTCCCCGTCATTCTCATCCAGCTCCACCATAAAATCTGGTTCTACTCCAAATCCATCCATGTCCTCCATAATAGTATTGCCTTTTAATGTCTTGTAAAAGCCCAGACAGTCTTTTGGAATTAGATGAAACATAGATTTAAGGTCATCTAATTTAGCCTGCGCAATTTCTTTGTCATTAGGCCTAAGACAAACGAAGTCATCTTCACATATGTACCTATATCAGATACTAATTTTCCTTTAACTTTTTTTTCAATGCATAGCTCTCTCCACCCCATCTATTTTCGTAATAATGGAATGTTTTGAACCTTTCTTAATCCAAATTTCTTTGGTTTTGAGCCAGTTTACTTTTTTACGTCCACTGCTGGACAGAGGCCTCCCTCATTGATCTCCAAGTACTGCAGTTGGAAGCCGTCTGCATCCACCGGCGACCAGCGGTTCTCACCAAGTCGTCTGCCCATCCTGTAGTTGGACGGCCTACGCTGCGCTTGCCGATCCGTGGCCTCCATACGAGAACTTTGTGGCCCCATCGCCCATCTGTTCTGCGCGCTATATGGCCTGCCTATTGCCACTTCAACGTGCTAATCCGTTTGGCTATGTCGGTGACCCGAGTTCTTCTACGTATCTCCTCATTTCTGATTTGATCCCGTAGAGAAACCCCGAGCATAGCCCTCTCCATAGCTCGCTTTCGTATTCATAAGGCCAATAATGAAGGACCAAGTCTCGGTTCCATGTCATCACTGGTAACACACACTGATTGTAGACTTTCGTCTTAAGGCACTGAGGTATGTTGGACGAAAAGACGTTGCGAAGTTTCCCAAAAGCTGCCCATCCGAGTTGGATTCGACGATTGACCTCTTTCTCGAAGTTGGACCTACCTAATTGGACTGTTTGTCCTAGGTATACGTACGCGTCGACAACTTCAAAAGCAGAGTTCTCAACCATAACTGGGCCAGGCACGACATGGACATTTGACATGATTTTCGTCTTGATCATGTTCATTTTAAGGCCTACCTGTTGGGAGACTCGATTGAGGCCTTCGAGCATCGTGCTGAGCTCTTCCATCGACTGCCATGACCACAATATCGTAGAAAATCGAAAGTGAGTGATGTATTCGCCGTTAATATTGATGCCCTTTCCATTCCAGGAGCTTGAAGGCATCTTCCGAAGCGGTCGTAAACAGTTTCGAAGAGATTACGTCTCCCTGTCTTACGCCTCTTTTTAAGGGAATCGCCTTCGAGCTCTGTTCTTGTACTCGGACTGACATAGTGGCGTTTGTATACAAACACTTCAACACTTCGATGCACCGATAGTCAATTCGGCATCGTTAGAGAGACTCAAGCACCGCCCATGTTTCGATCGAATCGAAGGCTTTCTGATAGTCCACAAACGCGAGACATAGCGGCAAGTTATACTCTTCGGTCTTCTGTATAACTTGCCGCAGCGTATGTATGTGGTCTATGGTACTGTAGCCTTTTTGGAACCCGGCTTGTTCGGGAGGCTGGAAATCATCTGTGTCAAAACCTGTGTCCGAGACAGTTCGCGATGACCCTTGAAAATCGCTTATAAACATGGCTCAACAGTGAGATGGGTCTGTAATTCAAAAGTAAGGTGATGTCACCTTTCTTGAAGAACAGCACCACCACGCCCTCGTTCCATGCTTCTGGCGTCGTACCTTGAAGGTTCCGCCCTGCTTGAAGCAAGGCGGAATTAAATAGCTTCTGAAGGACTTTTAAGTACCGGTGATCCATCCGCTTTCAGAAGCTCTGAAGTGATTCCGTCCTCACCCAGCGCTTTGTCGTTCTTAAGCTGTTTCAAGGCCATCCTGATCTCGTACAGGCTGATGTCCGGGATATCCTCGGTTTAATGTCGGGTCAGTTTAGCTCTTGGGTCGTTGGCCGCACTGAAAACAGGTTTAGTGACCGAATCGTAGAGCCGTTCATAGAACCTTTCGACTTCCCTTAACACTTCTGCTTTACTTGACGTTATGCTGCTATCTTCCCTCTTCAGTTTCGTCATCTGGCTCTGCCTGTGATTCATTAAATTGTAGTAATTATTTCACTTTTTTGTTTTATATTGTTAATTAAAAACTATTGTATTTAAAGTGTAAAACCCACGCTAAGGTATCATTTATAGAAAATAAAAAATGCAATCAAAATTTTGTCTCCGACGGGACTTGAACCCGAACTTCGAACTCGAAGCCGATAAAGGCAGTCAAGATTTTCGACCCGACGGACGGTCATTTGTTCCGTGGCCGAACGGTAAAGGCAGCCTGCGTTAAAGATGTTAGTCTGAACGTTACGGGTTTAAGTCCCGTCTGGTACAAAGAAAATTTTGATTGCATTTTTCATTTTCTATAAAAATTATTGAATCTCAAACATAATTTTTGTTGAATCGGATAATTAACTTAATTCGTGTGTGTTATTAACGTAGTTTAGGGTTTCTGTAATCTTTGGTTTAGGTCATTTAGGATGAGTGCAAAATTGGATAGTTTCCTTGTCAATCAATTTATCAGTAAAACCCACACAGTTTGAGTCGTTTTCGTTAAACGTAAAACAAGCTTGTTTCTTAATAAATCTTTTTAGCAGATATGACCCACGCGGTTTGAGTCGTTTTCGTTAAACATAAGACAAGCTTGTTTCTTAATAAATCTATTTAGCAGATGTGATCCACGCAGTTTGAGTCGTTTTAGCTGAATGAAAGATAGACTTGTTCTAATGAAGGTAAATTTAACTGAAACGATTTATGTGGCTTGAGCCAATCCTGTTATATTCAATTTAGACTTGCTTCTTTGAAATTGGATTTCTCTAAAACGATTCAAGAAGCCTGGGTTATTACAGTTGATAAAAAAAATATACCCACCCTTATGTGGGTTGGCTCGCATCATTCAAAAAACTAACTTATGCTTATCCTATCACGGATCTTTTTTGCTGGGTGAAAGAACCAACCTTTAGGACCTCTTTGGTATAAATAACTCATTTTTGACCAAAGTGTGGGTTGAGTCCTTTCTGCTTAACTACGTCCAATTAATCAATAGTTGCTATAAAACCAGTCTAGTACCAAAGGTCTTGTCCAATTGTGAAATGGGCAGGATACATCACAAGTTTTGCCGAGCTGAACTGAATTAATTGATACAGGCACAGGACTGTAACATGGTGTATTTCTTATGATGAACTTTCTGTCATGCACCAATCTGAAAGGTTTTGCTGAATACTCACCTACCGGTATATCTGAATTTTTCAACCAGTCTATATTATAAATTATTGATGTGGATAATATTTAACTCATGATACTTGTTATTTCAGGAGCGTGTTGGTCGCCGCTGTGGAGGTCTCAGAGTACTGAACTCCTACTGGGTTGCCCAGGACTCTTCTTACAAATACTTTGAAGTGATCTTGGTTGATCCCTCACACAAGGTAAGATTTTGATCTATGTTTTAAAATCATACTCCTTATT
Organism: Pasiphila rectangulata; assembly: GCA_963082625.1. NCBI lineage: Eukaryota > Metazoa > Arthropoda > Insecta > Lepidoptera > Geometridae > Pasiphila > Pasiphila rectangulata. The sequence goes on from OY720244.1 coordinate 15,875,166, forward strand.
TTCTCTTACTATGATGAACATTTTTGTCATGCACCAATCTGAAAGGTTTTGCTGAATACTCACCTACCGGTTTATCTGATCTACTTCAATCAGTTAAAAACTGAGTCATTACAGCTTGTGCAACAAATTAACCTGTTATTTCTTCTTAGGCCATCCGCCGTGATCCTAAGATCAACTGGATAGTCAATGCTGTTCACAAGCACCGTGAAATGCGTGGTCTCACTTCTGCTGGGCGCAGCTCTCGCGGTCTCGGCAAGGGTCACAGGTTCTCCCAGACCAAGGGAGGTTCTCGTCGCGCTACCTGGATACGCCGCAACACTCTCCAGCTGCGTCGCAAGCGATAAACAAATCACACAATACATCATTGACTTTCTATTTGTTACTGTGTGCATCAGATGGAAAGCCAGTGGCTAATAAACTTTTCAAAAACCGTTATTGTTTTCTTTGTTCATTAACTTAGGAAGGATCGAGAAATTATGGGGTAAGATAATCCTGTTTCTAAGATATTATGTTCTGAATGACCAATGTGAATTATTACTCATATTATTAACCTTTCTTGTAGGTCCAACTTGGGATGTCCAGAAGCTAAAGAGTTGTAGTTGGAGCAATTTTTTTATCCTCGTTGATCCTTCACACAAGGTAAGATTTAGACAAATGGTTTTCAAAATCTTAATGTTTTATCTGTGTAGTTCCTGTGGGGAATACAGGAATAACTTGTATACATATAGCCCATGTAAATTTCAAAATTGGATTAGTTTGGGCGTGAAAGTCAAAGTTGAAAGAGTAACAAACCTTCATTCCCATTTATAATATTAATTAGGATTTATAAAATTTTAATATGATGAACTTTTTTGTCATGCACCAATCTGAAAGGTTTTGCTGAATTCTCACCTACCGGTTTATCTGATCTACTTAAACCAATTCAAAACTGAATTATATCTTGTGCAACAAATTAACATCTGTTGTTTCTTCTTAGGTGATCCCAAGATCTACAACAGCATAGTCAATGCAGTAGCAAATACAGAGTTTTAGTAGGAGCTACTTTTGAATATGGTAAGATATTTGGTTGTTTATTATTTTATTTAAGGAATAGCATTCCTGTGTGATGTAAATGTAACACTGCTGTTAAAGGAAATTATATTTAAATATAAATTTCTTTAATTTAACACTGTGCTGTTACATTTACCATTTTCAATGATGATACAATGTTTTATGAACCCTGATTAGCACCGCATTAAAACTTCCTTGGATGGCTGATAATATTTATTTCCATAATCAGAATACATATGATGCAATAAATCCTACAGTATTATTTTGTCTTTACAGAAAATGGGTGCAGTTATGGTTGTTTCCTATCCTGTAATGCTCTCGTCAATCTCAAGTAAGTTTACCTACTTCAACAAATTAAATGTACAACCTACCTACAGTAACGTCTCCACTTGTGTTGTCTTGAGATGATTTAAATGTTGCACATATAAGTGTAAAGTTGTGGACTAAGCATCGCAAGTGGACGATCGTATTTCGATGATGATACAATGCTTTATGAATGCGCAACCGTGATTACCACCGCATTAAAACTTCCTTGGATGGCTGATAAAAGTTATCTGAATTCAAATATGATAGGTAGATAACAATAAATTATTCTAACACTTAGATTATTTGCAGGTAGTGACGGCTGTTTTTCATACACCAGAAGTAACGCCTCACTCAAGAGGTTGAATCAGGACAAACGCAAAGCCAAATGACACAACTACACTCGTGAGAAAAAAAATCGACTCAGGCGACACCTGCAGCCTGCAGTCGCAAGTCACTGACAAAAATCTGCGATAATATTTTTTTCTTTGTAAAATGTTAAAACTTTACTATTACTTATACTAGCTTCAAAATATAAAATATTGTAATGTTTCTTGCTCATACAACCCAACAATAAATATGTTGTGATCGGTAACCACCTTTTTTACGCTTGTTGTTACAATAGTGCTAATGAAGGGTTACTTACTGACCCATATAAAAGGTTATCTACCTGACCCACCCTTATCAGTTTTCTTTCCTCCGTCGACCGAGACACGTTCTCGGCTTGCCTGTTGACGAGCTCACCGCCACTAACCCGGAGGTGACGTCAACCCGTACCACATTAGCTGCTAGGCACACATTCAATAACCGGTCTCGCCGGCGAGTCTGAAAAATACACTTCCGTCTTAAGGTGCTATCCTTATCCTTGTAAGGTGGTAAATGCTATCCCATTCTTCAATGAGCGCCGCTTTGAGGTCCGATTTCTAGCCCGAACTTTTCTTAAGTTCATCCCACAAATACGCGCTGGCCAGTCCATAGCAGCGATTTCGACCTCCTGTAAATACTGCATGACGGAACCTGCAGTATGTGGACGGGCATTGTCGTGCATTTAAAATTAAGTTTTCGCCGATGAAACCGGCGTAGGGAACGACGTGATACCCTGAAATCTCTTCGATGTATCGGTTCGCCGTCGCTCGACCGCCAGTTTCAATAAAAACCAATTCTGTTTTTGCATCCATTGAAATGCCCGCCCACACCATCCAGGAACCTCCTCCAAAAGCCACATTTTCTTTGATGCAGCACTGCGCGAATCTTTCTCTAGGTCTTCTGTAGACTCTTCCTCTTCTATCGCTACCATGCAAGCACACTGCTTTCGTCTGAGAAGAGAACGGAGCTCCATTGTTCGTCAGTTCAATCAACGTGCTCTGGGAAATCGTAGGCGGGCTGCTCAGTGGGCTGGGGTTAATTTGGGGCCAGTCTGAGTAGATTTTTTTTGCTCACGAGTGTACATTTAATATCAAATACATCTCTAGGCCATTACCACAAACTGATAATAACGGCGTGTGATTAGTGTAGGTAATGTTATGTTGACCTCGCAAAATAATTATCAAATTTGTAGAAAATGAGAAGATGGGCGAGGCCCAGTAAGAGTAGTTAGGTAGGTACTGAGACACATCTAAGGATATATTTTTTCTCATTGATCTCAGTTACAAATATATATAGGAAAATAATTGCCTACCTACCTGCATTTTTAGCTTTTATGTGACAACCCCAACCTAAGTTCAAATGCATATGGACTACTCACCGACGGACCTTCCCCTCTGTCAGTCATGTGCGTGTGGATTGAAAGCTCACTTTTGAAATCCTTTCAAATTGAATAATCACAGATTTTGTGAAAAATATGTAAAACCCGAAGCAAAGGTCCATAATTTTGTAAAACTTAAAGCTGGTATAGCCAAATGAGTGGAGCTCTCAATCCACATGCTTGAAAAATAGGTATATTGTATATCTCAGAAACTACGATGCCAATTTTATCCTATTTGCCAAAAATCTAACGGGTTTATAAAAACTAATTCACTACCTAATCGATTTCCCAGTCACAGAATCGCTTTTAATTTGCAGTATGAAAGCTCTTGGGAAAATGCCTGTTAGTGCTGTTAGCGGATGCAAAAAGAAATCCAGATTTGAGGTAGGTATCTACCTACCTCAAATCTACAAAAATATTGAATAAGTTTTAAAGGTGTGCAACAAAGTATTTTCTTTGTTATAAAAAAAAATCTAAGCTAAGCGAAACGTTTTGAAATATTAGCAATGATAAATAAGTGACACGCTCTACCCGATGACCCTATGTACAATAAATTTAAAAATACTATTTAAAAAAATCGGCCGAGTGCGAGTCGAACTCGCGCACGAAGGGTTCCGTACCAGTCTGAATATTTGAAGCGTTTACCTGTTGCCGTTATTAATATCGAACAAAAATGGCAAAAAGTCACGTTTGTTTTATGGGAGTAAAATTTTTATTTGTTGTTATAGCGGCAACAGAAATATATCATCTGTGAAAATTCCAACTCTCTAACTATCGCGGTTCATGAGATACAGCCTGGTGACAGACAGACAGCGGAGTCTTAGTAATAGGGTCCCGTTTTTATCCTTTGTGTACGGAACCCTAAAAAGTAACTTAACAAGACGTCTTATTTACAAAACCTATTTAAATAAAAATCACATATCGAGTTGTGTCAAGCTATTACCTACCTACTTAGTTTCTGTAGTGTAGTCTGTGCCACTACTTATAATTACCACGTCGACATATTGCGCTCGTATTGTGACGAGTACCATCTATCAGATCTTAAGGCGGTTCACACACTACCACGCTGCATGCTGCGTGAATGCTTCTTCTAACGTTGTATCTCCGTTTGTATAGAAAACACGTACAGTCCAACACCGAAAATGCATCTACGCGCGTTCATGCCGATCACGCGCGTAGGTGCGGAGAAACATGCGCCCACGCGCTTAGGTGCGGGGCGAGACTCAAGGTACCTATGGCACACCGAGTCCCGCAGTCTAGCGAACAGGCTTTGAATGAAATGAGTCAGAGCCGCCGTGAATCCACAAAACGCAACGACGCGCGTGAGTGCGTGAAAAACCAGCACGATGATGCAGATCTGCACTCCCGTAAGTAGGTGCGTCGACATGCAGCGTGGTGCGTGGCAGTGTGATAAGATAACCGCCTTATCGCAGTCCGCCGGCAGATGCTGGATGCGTCTAGCCGAGGATACGGCGAAATGGCGCTTACTGGGGGAGACCATGTCCAGCTGTGGACTACTATAGGATGATGATGATGGATGATTATCTTTATAGGCATGATTTTATAGTAATTTATTGCTTTTATAACAGAAAAGTCATTTTTCATTGCGAAAAAAAAAAATTAAAAATTATGCGGCGTTTCTGAGAAACATCTGGTAGAAGATGAAGAAACCAATCAGCAGGCTTTCAACTTAGATAACGACATAATATCTATCCGTTGACAGTGTGGCAGGTTTGATCTATGAATTCCCAATGAAAATAACAATGAGTTTTCAGACAGCGAGATAGATGATGCAAATGGCAATCCTTCCAACATTAGCCAACTTTCTTCTTTATAAAGAGAGCAGCAGATACTAATAAAAGGAAAGGAAAACAGAGAAGAAGAGCACTAGGTTTTTCTAGAAAGAAATGTATTAAGCGGTTGTCTAAATTAGAAAGAAAGCAGTGCTTTGATGATTATTGGGCTCTAGGAAGCAGAGATCGGAGAACGGTGTTTGAATAGGCCTGTCTTATTACCATATTACGGAAGAAAACCGACAGCTAAAACTAAAGGTTTTGTTAACAATGTTATAAGTAAAAAAAAACACTAAGTGGAATCATTCCAGCTGATAAAGAGGACTTAAACAAGCTAAAAATAAAAAAAACTAGATTAAATAAAATCAGCCTAAGACCATATCTCCTATCATTCCCACACTATAAAAGTGATTATTGCAGAAATAAAACAAAAAGAAAATATTTAACGTCAGATCCATCTGTAGCTGATATGTATCGTTTAAATAAAGCAAGTTGCAAAAATCCTATTTCGCTGAAATTGTATCCCCAATGTTAACACGATTTAAACTTACCCTTCAAATAACCGGCTAAAGACACAAGAACGTATACTTAGGTACTTTTCTGTGCAAATTTCAATCTTAAAAATAAAAAAAATATTTATATAGGTATGTATATATAGTATGTCATAAATATGACAAAATTATTGATACTTTATTATTTGTTAGACCTTAAAACCTACACAAATGAGAATAAGGTTTTCTTATTCATAAAGAAGAACGACACACTGACGTTGAAAAGTTACCTCGAGACCAAAGAAAATATTGTCATTTAAGCTCTAGTCGCCTAAAGAGAAAAACAGTACCTAGGTATACTTGTGCAATAGATGTATGAAACTGGTATGCTTAGGATGCACAAAGAAAGTGCGTTCGGTGTATTGGTATAGATGGGGAAAGAGCCGACTACGCGTCTGAGCCGCACATCATAAATGCGCACGCAGTTCCTACATGATCATTATTTTGCTGCGATGTTGTTTTAAAACTGCGATATCTCCTAAGATATTCATTGAATGAAATTAAATGATGAAGGTAAAAGGCAATTTTGTTTTAGGTAAATTAAATACTTATAATAAATAACGTAATTATTTGGATAAGGATTAATATCATGTTTATAAAAACACCTTCGCAAATACCTAATGCATTATTTTAGAACAAATTTGGTTAGCATAAAAAGATTATAGTGAGCCAACCTTAAGGTCCAACTAGTCGCGGAGGCAAAGTCGTCAGTGGGCGCGGCGGTGGAGTGTAATCTTTTCAAAATTACATTTATTTCAACTTTTGAATAATTAAACTATGTCGGAATGGCGTTTATTTTTGAGTTTTCTTTCTCCTTATATTATTTAGTTTCGTCCAAAGTTGGGCTAAAATCAGTGTTGAAATACGAAAGTTTAGAAGCTTGTATTTTTGAAATAAATACTTTTTTTCGGTTTGGGCTATATGGAAACATAAATTATTTATTTATTTATTTACACAGTAGATTTCAAACATTACAGGATATGCACCCTAAGTCGTTAAAAATCTTTATTTAAGAAAATCCTTACAAGTCTAAATAAAAAAAAATAAGAAATATGAGTAAGCAAAATTATAGGTACACAATATAGAAACATGTCATTTCGAGACATACTAATAAACAAATACAAGAAAAAAAAAACAAATGGAAGAATTAATATAACAACAAGAACAAATACAAGAATTAATATAATTAATTGAATTTTATAATAACAACAACAAAAAGGAATCATAAAATTAAGTCTAAAGGGTAAAAACATTACAAATTGTCTCATTATGACGAGATAAATTGATATAATCCTTAGTGTTGGATGGTTAACGTCAAACAGTGGATTAGTTACCCTTCCACGTTTGTATGGAAAGATGGGCGACTTGTTCATCCTTAAGAGATAGATATATGCTGACGCTGACTTTTTTTTAGATCTTTTAAGGGGGAACAATTTTGTTATACATGATTTTTGCGAAACTTTAACCGTTTACGCAGCGCACGCAGAGGAAGCTCTCAAAAGGAAAAAAATAACCCCGATGTTGAAACATTCTTCATTGGTACTCTGCTCCTATTAGTCTTAGCGTAATGATATATAGCCTTCCTCAATAAATGGGCTATCTAACACTGAAATAATTTTACAAATCGGACCAGTAGTTCCTGTGATTAGCGCGATCAAGCAAACAAACAAACTCTTCAGCTTTATTACATACTTAGTATAGATTTTATTATTCTGTTTTTAGTATTGTTTTGGTGCATATAACCAGTTATTTTTGTGCAATACTGAAAACAACGTTTATTTTCAGTAACAATGAGTGAAACAGAGACTCAGGATGAACATAGAAGAGAACTGCTGGTGATAAATCATTATAGTAATGTTGACCATCAGAAATTTACTACAGAGCTACAAAAGTACTACAGCGGGCACAAGGTAAATAAAGTTATTCCGTTGTAATGTATAAATAAATAATTTATTTATCTACCTATCTATAAGCCCACAGCTGGGTATAATAGGCCTCCTCTTTTTCATTTATTTAAAAAAATTATGTATCTAGTTATCTTTTTTAATGAAATTTGCATGTGTCCGTACGAAGTTAAACGAAATAAACGTTTTATATATCTTTTATCTCAGGTGAACAGCAAAAAATCTGAATGGACGGATGAAAAAATCAAAAGTGTGATCTCACTGATAGAGGAAAATAATTTGGCAAAACTTCGGGGAACCCGACCGTCTGACAAACAGTACCATCACGCTAAGAAATATGACATAATGGCTGTTGGCAGCGAAAAATTGCTGATAATCAAAAGGAAGTCACATTCAGATCCAGTGGTGCAAATAATTCCAAGCAGTGAATACTATCAACGAATACTAGATGCGCATATTGCTACAGGCCATGGACGACGTGACAAAATTGTTAACGCCTTTAAAAACAAATATGTAGTACCGATATTTGCCATAACGATTTTCCTCGAATTATGCACAACATGTCATTTGAAAAAAAGATTGCTAAAAAGAGTCGTCAAACCACTTTAAATGATTTTAAGAGAGGGCAAGTAGACCTTGTACAGATAAATTCTCTCTAGATATACATACATAGGTATGGTTTTTAAGGCTTTAGTTTTTAACGACTATTGAAAAGCAAGAAGTCAAGGAAATGGGGATGTGATACTGAAAATATTTATAGAAGTGGTTGCTTTGGTTTACTACAAAGCAATAACGGCGATGAGTTGACAGCATCGGTTTTAAATAAATTGTAAGCTTAAGGTATGTATCAAGAATCAAAAAATACTTTATTCAGTGCGGCCGCATGGACCTTATTGACGCGTCACAAATTACAAAATAAAACAACACAAATTAATAGAATAAAGCACATAATTGAATCTGTTCACTTCAGATGACACGCGAGTGTAAAATTGTACATTACGTCCTGGATTAGCCCATAAGCAAATTCGAAAATAAAGCGTCTTGCGGGCGGGCACCTGAAACAGCACCAAAAAATATTTGCTAGCACATGAGAGACGAAATTCTGTTTAAAAATCAGCGTGTTTTAAATTGACTGAAGCGTGATATCCAAGATGTATTCCTTACAGTAATTTATCATAATTTCCAACATTGTTTGAAGATATCAAGAACATACATCTACCTAATGCTAATTTCAATCCAAATCAAGCCACGCAAAACTAATAAATACCCATTATAATTGAAGACCATATAAAAATACGGAGATAATCACAACTAAGAAGAATAATCAGGTTAAAGTTTCCATTGTTGGCAATAAAATTAACATTTTAGATCTCAAAATTATTTCAAACCACTCGAGTAATTTTATTGATGTGATTCATACTAAACATTTGGAAATTAACATAGATGAAACACATGAACAAGACTGTTACTCGTATTATAAGATCGCCATCTTAGACAATCCTATCATTGTCGAGAACTTCATTATTTAGAAACTAAATAAAACGTAAAAATATTTTAGATTAATTTAGCATTTAAGCGTTGTACATAAATACATTACTATTGAATCATTAATGCTCCTAATAATTAAAGATAAAAATAACTAAATGCATTTACTTTAATTCTCTTCAGATAAAGATAATAGCGTGCATTATAGAACATATTTGACGGAAAAGACGATTTAAATCTTTGACTGACTGATGTGATGGCTGACGTTCTTGCCAAGCGTGGTGAGTATGGGTTAGGTCAGCGCAGACAGAACGGAGCGCATTTTATTGACGCACTTGAAAATAAACTTTAAAATTATTACAATAAAGTGCATAAATGCTTGAACCTAACAAAAAATGCTCGCGCGTCCTCGAAGATACGCGGGAATCCCCGCGCGGCGTTTTGCACTTTATTTTAATAATTTTAAAGTTTATTTTCAAGTGCGTCAATAAAATCCTCTCCGTTGCGCTCCGTTCTGTCTGCGCTGACTGACCCTTAGGCAACTATCCTTCATGGAGATGCATGAGGGAGGCCTGTGTTCAGTAGTGGACGTTTTATGGCTGGAATGATGATAGAACGTAGTAGGTAGGTTCTTCATCTTACTTAGTTAAAGAAATCCAACAACAAAGAAAACAAAAGGTAAAAAACATACGGAAACTAATTCAAGCAAGAAGAAACAAAGGATTGTCGCATAAAACACAAAAAAGTAAAATAATTCCATCGAGACAGGTTATGCCATTAGGTACCACTTACTTTTTTGTCGTATGTAATCATTTTTTGACGAATTGTGGGCATTAGGTAATTGATTATACAAAACGTTCGGCGTATCTATCTATACTAATTAATATAAAGAGGTAAAGTTTGTGAGGTTGTAGGGGGTAATCTCTGGATCTACTGAACCGATTTTCAAAATTATTTTACTAAATAGAAAGCCACAGTATTTGTGAGTGTCATATAGGCTATAAATTACCGCCCAACGAAGTGGGCAGCGGGTCAGCCATAATTTTAGATATTCCAAAATAAGATCACGAACCGAAACCAAGAAGTATAAATCCTATATACAACCTAAAAGTAAACGACACTGATGAAATCTGTAAGGGTTGATTTTTGAAACATTTCGAATTTCTATTAGGTAAATGCATCGAGGTGGCATTGAAGAAAAGATCCGAAAATAATTCCAAGTTCAAGTCCAGACGAACGTAGTCCACAGTGCCTCCTAATAAATAGAGGTGATACAATCTGAGTAAAATTCATTCAGATCATGCAAATTCTTATTCGGTTAACGAATGTCATTAAGGTCATACATAGAAACAAAAAAATATTAACACGTAATCAGCAATGTACCAAATGATCCTTACGAATTGTACGTACTCGTATAAAAGCAAACCGCCTGTACATAATATTACTTTAAGTAAACAATAAATGTATTGATTATAGAGAATGTGTGTTTTATTATTATACAAAAGCAGTCTTTGCTAATAGAATCTATACTTCAGCCAAATTTGATGTAAAATATTTGTAAACAAACTGTCACACTTAAAATTTAATTACTTCCTAAGGGTTGGTTTTTTGACAGAGTTAATAGTAATATTCATATTGAAGGGTGTGGTCACAAATCCCTAATAAGTAATTGAGAAATAAATATAAACATCAACAGAAATTAAATGAACTCTTAGGTTGTATTTACAGTTTGTTTACAATCATTCTACATCGCATTTGGCTGAATAGCCTAAAATTTAATTTGTTTCAATTAAAAAGAATAATGTATGTGTTGTAAGTTTTTTTATTTTTATACGACCTTATAAATAAAATAACATTTTTTTATTAAGTAAAATATATAGGTAAGTATATGAATGAATTGGAACCTATGTATGGTGGTGGCAATCTCAAGTTGATTATCCGTTACAATTAATATGAATAATGATATAGATGATTTCACCTAAAAGACAATGTTTATTCGTAAATTGAACCGAAAATTATGACGCTTAACCTAAATAATTTTAAATACAAAAAATATAAATCTAAACACCTATTTACACCACGAGACCAGGTGAAGTTATTTTGGTAAATAAATTATAGACTCAAAGGTGATCTAATATCGGTGAGCTAATAAGACTTGGACATATTTTACAAGTTCGATTTCGCTGGTCACCGATATTTATTACATGAGCAGATATCAGTTAGGGGTCTTTAAAAGCAGGTATTTATTATGAGTTTACAGTCCAAAAATGTGCTTAGTTAGAAAGTAAATAAATGGCTCTGTGAAAGCTAGCTATAAATTTATAATATTGTTTTTTTGGTTTTTCAGCATACAAAGCAATCTTCAAATTTATTCCAACTATAAAAAAATAACAATCGATCACTATTTGCATAATATCATTTCAATATAGCGTCTTCTTTCCAGTGTTTCTATATTTTTTTTACATACTTCTTTATAACATTTCCGATAAAATTGACGCAAACTATTTAAAATCACATTTGCTCAAAAAACATTTTATCCATATACAAAATACTCATAAAGAAAAGAGCGATTGTTAATGTTTACTTTTAGCACATTGCATCCAGCGTCCATCGGCCTTATCGACCCTTTGACCAAGGATTGGCCGAATCCCATGCGTTTTCAAAGGAAAGGCGTGCCACTTTGTGCTGGTCTTGACAGAGCTAAATTTAATCCAGAGTGGCCGCTAAGTTCTTCAGTTATTTGATACGTGTATCTGACAGAGAAGTAGGTCGCTATCAATTGTTTTAGGGACAAAAATATATCGCAAAACCTCCCGACTCTCAGGTGAAAGCCGCCGGTTGCCCGTATGATGTAGTTATCAAGTTAAAACAAAAGATGATTAGGCTAGCGAATAGCGAGAGCCCTATTACGATATTTAAGGCATACGAAAATGCATGCATGGTCAGTCCCATAGCTCCAATTAATTCCGAGTCCGCGAATTTAGCACCGACCGCCGATCATACGACATTCACTCCTATCATGTAGGTTTATATACCATTCAAAGTCGATTAAGTTGCGGACAATCAGTTGGTTGGTACCGGCGGTTGCTGGCGACGGTCGATTTGGAAGGTGTCCGAGATGTATAGGCCGAAGATAGCGACGCTGTAGAATACTGTTAGGCCGAATAGCGCTACGCTTGCGCTGGCTGTGAACATGTTTGAGTATTCACATCTGAAACAAAATCAGTTTGTAAAATTAAAAATTCTAAGTAACGCCTGATACTGATACTAAGTATGAGCCAGAAAACCTGCATTCTAATAAAATTAACTTTGCCGTGGGGTGCCGGCAGTAGAATGTTACCCCTCCTCTCATGCCCGTGGATGCAGTAAGAGCCTGCTAAGGGACACCTCCGGAAGATGGGCAGCAGCGTTTTGCCGTGTATCAACATCCCGTACTGCGCTCGCCAACCCGCCTGCCAAGCGTGGTGAGTATGGCAACTACCCCTCATGGAGATCCATGAGGGAGGCCTGTTCAGTAGTGGACTTTTTACGGCTGGAATGATGATGATGAAACTTGAAAATATTCGATTATTCATACCCACTTTCATCACCCATATGTGGGGGGGGCCACACAAAAAGAGAGGTGTTATAGGTTTGACCGCTATGTTTGTCTGTCTGTGGCACCGTAGCTCTAATACAATTGGACTGATTAGAAAGCAGTTTTTTTATTTCGAAAACGGTTTTCTGGCGGCGGTTCGAGGTGTATGGCGGTAAGAGGTGGACTCTTGTAAACGTCTCAACTGATTTTGATAAGAACCGCCGCCAGAAAACCGTTTTCGAAATAAAAAACTGCTTTCTAATCAGTCCAATTGTATTAGAGATTAAAACAATTAAGTTCTCTAGTTTTATTGAAACATTTTCCTTATTTTCATCACTTTTAATAATAGTAGTATCATCGGAAAACAAGACAATATCCGTTTCATTTTCAACACAGGTTACCAGATCATTAATAATATAAATGACGAACAACAGAGGGCCTAATATAGATCCCTGTGGTACTCCCATCTCTACTGCTCTATATTCCGATTTTGCCCCGTTAAAATATAGTTAAGATACACACCTAAAGAACCAGACGACAGTCAACGCCACAGAGACCAGCGTCATCAGGATGTTCTCGAGGTCCCACGCTCGCTCCACCTGCACCCGCTCGTGGATGATCTCCAAGGGGGCGCCTATCGCCTCACCGGTCACAGGGTGGGGCTGTAATCAGAATTCAAAATAAGAAATAAATAATGCTGGACAATTCACACAGCATCATCTAGCCCCAAGCTAAGTAGAGCCTGGGGATGTATGAGGGAGAACTACGAGGGGCGGCTGATACGTCCGCGGCCTAAGGTACTAAAAAAACGATAAGTCAAGTTTTATATTTTTTATTTCTCAAAATAATCTCCCTCAAGGGATATGCAATTCTCACATCGGGAGTATAATGCTTTTAAACCACCAAAAAAATATTCTTTGTCTTCAAAATGTGTTTTTACGGCGGCTATCATTTCATTGTCATCTGATTAGTCCCCGTTAGTCCTTTTTCAAATTGGAAAAAAGGAAAAAGTCGCTAGGAGCCAGGTCTGGACTGTAGGGAGGATGGTCTATTTCAGAAAAGCCGGTGTCTCCTAGGGCCTGCCTCGCAACGCGCGCTGTGTGAACAGGCGCGTTGTCCTGCAAAAAGAGCACTCCACGCGCTAACTTCCCGCGTCTTTTCTCAAGAATAGCGTGACGAGCCTGAACCAATAAATTTGCATAATACTGACCATTCATCGTAGTTCCCTTAGGTAGGTAATCAATTAGTAAAATGCCTTCGCTATCCCAGAAAACAGTCGCCATAAGCTTTGAGGCTGACTTTTCCACCTTAAATTTCTTCGGCGCCCTTTCACCTTTTTTCATCCATTGCATGGATTCTTGTTTGGACTCCGGATCATACTGACGAACCCATGTTTCATCAACGGTCACGATGCGATCGCAAATTGCGTCCAAATTTTCGCCGGCTAACTCCAAAAAATCCATGCAAGTCTGGAGTCGTCGATCTTTGTCGAGTGGCGTAAGCATTTTTGGTACCCAACGCGCACAATTTTTTTTCATATTCAAATGATGCAAAATTTCTCCAACCCTCTCTTTTCTGATCTGCAACTCTTCTGCTATTTGCTACAATTTAATTCTTCGAACGGCCAGTACCAATTTTTCGACTTATTTAACATTTTCTATGCACTGCCGTTATTGGACGTCCCGGGCGGGGGTCGTCTTCCCAGCTTTCTCGTCCTTGTTGAAATAAACGTACCCATTTATTAACTATCGTGTATGAAGGCCCAGAATCCTGAAGAACAGATGACATCTCTTCAAAAATGTCTTGCGACGTTTTTCCCTTTTTTACAAGGTACTTTATTACGGCACGGTGTTCAAAATTGCGAGAATTCGTAGATTCGGCTGACATGATGTTGTTCGATGTTCCACAAAATATTGAGTTATGATTTAAAAAATAAAATGAGAGTAGATTTATATACCACTGAACCTCGCAATAAGTGATATCAGTAATGAGACGGTAGGTAATTTTTAAGTACCTTAGGTCGCGAACTTATCAGCCGCCCCTCGTATGTCCAGCAGTGGACGTGGACCGCAGAGTCCTACGGCTGTAATGATGATGATGAAGTAGAGCTTGTGTTATGGGTACTAGATGACTGATATAATACATTATACTACATATATATTTTTTATTATAAATAGAAAAACATCCAGAACACCATGAACAACTATCTGTAAATCGTACAGATATTTGTCCCGAGGCGGGAGCCGAACCTGCACCCTCTTGCTTGGCAGGTGGACCTACGCCCGCTGCGCCACAGAGGTCGTCAAAGGTACCTGAGGACGTTTCACTTAATGATTATTAGCGTATCTGAAGTACATAATTATGCGACGACCTAAAACTGAGTGTATAACTAACAATGTATGGAGTGTCCACGGGGGTGGATCTACCAGTTATCTGTCCGATCGCTGGATGGATTCGCTACGGGTACGCGACCCCGGACCTTACGAACTGTTAATGTCACAGTCTTCTAACCTCCGTAACAGTAGTACCCTTACGCTTATTTTCCCTCTCCTCTTTTATCTGGGTGTAGTGAGAAAATAGCGTCGCCTCTTGTGCTAGCCGATTTTATTTATAAAGGCCAGTTGTCGTTAAAACCGTTCCCACAATCTCTCATCAGTGGCTCTCAGAAGCTGCAACAACATCGCAGCGGCCACACCCTTGCTCCCTTGTCCGCACGTGGGATAAAACCGGATGAGGGGATCTTTATCCTTCATTCCTCTTTAATATGTAAGTACTTATACATGTATACTGATTTTAATTTTATGTTTATGTATGTTTGTTTTGTATCTCCTATGTATAGTTTCTTATTAGTATATTGTTCTTAGTAGTAAGTTTGATTGTTATTTATACTCTCTTAATTTTACACCACTGTCTATGTCGTTCTCGTTCCTGTCCATCCCAAGGTTGCCTGGAAGAGATCGCTCATAGCGATAAGGCCGCCCTTTGTACTCATATACTGTATTATTTAATTCCTTTATTTTAATGTTCTATTTTTTATGTGGTGTGCAATAAAGAGTTTTCTATTCTATTCCTCTCCCTTTTCTTTCTTTCTTCTTCGCTACTCCGGCGCGAACCGCGACCTTCATTTGCTAGTGAACAGTCACTAAAGCTGCACGTCTTTATGTGGTATAACTACTTAATTGTTGTGATGATGACATCCTCGTACTTAACATCGGAATCTGACTCCGATGAGGAAGACCTCTTATTACTTGCTCTTGCGGAACAAACCACACGGTAAATACTGAGACATCTTTGATTTTTATACGATTTTAAACTCGCTGATTCTTACCACGAACTTCCGCCTTAACATTAATTTGATTTAAATAGGAAAATCAGGACAATTTTACGTTAAATGGATTATCAAAATTACATATATAACAACTTTACCAATATTTCTTATAAATCAAAGTAATAATTTTTAAACAAGCTAACAATATTATGGAAGACAGCTTTCTCGCACGTACACACGTCTGACCACTAGACGCGTGCGTCCCGCTGGATCCCGCTCTGCCGACGCGGCCCTGCCGCTTTGTGGTCGCGTAGGTGTGCAAAGAGCCATAGATAAAATATAAGTAGCGTCCGCCGCGCGGCAGACGCTCCCGCTACGCAGTCACGCAGGTTTGACCGATCCTTTACTAACCATGTCCGTAAGTGCCGATCCTCACAAACAGACGCTGCTTAAATCATATTTTATAGATGTCAAAAAGCCAATGATGATGATGGTGCTATATGGGTAACATAATATAAAATCTGGAACCTGCTATAATTTGAACCTTATAATAATAAAATTACATTGTTGAAATTAAAAATAAACAAAAAAGATCCTATTATATCCTAATAATTTGTTTCGCTTGCCCTCACGCACGACGTTACCTCACCGTTACAGCACTTATTAAATTTGAACATGCATTTGTCAAGAAAGAAAGGCGATACATACCACTCGGTAACACGGCACTGATGATGATAAGGGCTCTGAATAATAAAGGTCTCGGCAAACATGGCTCTTCTGATGATGGTGAAAGCACTAAATAGTATCAAAGGTACACCTCTGAATAATAATAATAAAGGTCTCGGCAAACATGGCTCTTCTGATGATGGTGAAAGCACTAAATAGTATCAAAGGTACACCTCTGAATAATAATAATAAAGGTCTCGGCAAACATGGCTCTTCTGATGATGGTGAAAGCACTAAATAGTATCAAAGGTACACCTCTGAATAATAATAATAAAGGTCTCGGCAAACATGGCTCTTCTGATGATGGTGAAAGCACTAAATAGTATCAAAGGTACGGCTCTGAATAGTAATAATAAAGGTCTCGGCAAACATGGCTCTTCTGATGATGGTGAAAGCACTAAATAGTATCAAAGGTACGGCTCTGAATAGTAATAATAAAGGTCTCGGCAAACATGGCTCTTCTGATGATGGTGAAAGCACTAAATAGTATCAAAGGTACACCTCTGAATAATAATAATAAAGGTCTCGGCAAACATGGCTCTTCTGATGATGGTGAAAGCGCTAAATAGTATCAAAGGTACACCTCTGAATAATAATAATAAAGGTCTCGGCAAACATGGCTCTTCTGATGATGGTGAAAGCACTAAATAGTAATAAAGCTACGGCTCTGAATAATAATAATAAAGGTCTCGGCAAATATGACTCTTCTGATGATGGTGAAAGCACTAAATATTATTAAAGGTATGGCTCTGAATAATAATAATAAAGGTCTCGGCAAATATGACTCTTCTGATGATGGTGAAAGCACTAAATATTATTAAAGGTATGGCTCTGAATAATAATAATAAAGGTCTCGGCAAATATGACTCTTCTGATGATGGTGAAAGCACTAAATATTATTAAAGGTATGGCTCTGAATAATAATAATAAAGGTCTCGGCAAATATGACTCTTCTGATGATGGTGAAAGCACTAAATATTATTAAAGGTATGGCTCTGAATAATAATAATAAAGGTCTCGGCAAATATGACTCTTCTGATGATGGTGAAAGCACTAAATATTATTAAAGGTACGGCTCTGAATAATAATAATAAAGGTCTCGGCAAACATGACTCTTCTGATGATGGTGAAAGCACTAAAAGCTGTATTACACTACACGGTATTCAGGGCCCGGTAGTCAGGGCGATTAGGGAGCAAGGCATGCCGCGGTCGCGCTAGTTATGGTCCCTTACGCTCTAGCTCTTATTACACCACTCTTGGTTAGGGTAAGGGTCCCTGAATATCGTGTAATGTAATACAGGCTTCAATAATATGAAAGGTACCTGTCTGGCGAGCTGCCTACGCGGATGCACCAGCGCGTGGACCACGGCGTGGTCCTCCAGGCCGCAAGCTTGCAGCGTGCGGCCTTCTTCCAGGACGCGTCCGCGGTAGATCAGACGAACCGCGCTCTGCTCGGTCAGCTCCTTGCTAAAGTGACGCCTGGAACGAAGCACGTTTCAAATCAAATTACATTTTATTTTGAACAGAATTTAAAAAGAGGAGGTAATTATGAAGAAACTCCGTTTATGAACCGAGCCGGAACGAATGTCGAAATTAAACTCGATTGGTTGACGAATTAGAGAATTACAGGGTTGTTTTGGCACATATGTACTTAAGCCAATTATAATTAAAAGTTTTTCTATACTTCAACGTAAAATTAGGTTAATAATTGTTCGGTTTTAATTTTAGAACAGCACAAACGGAATAGCTATATGCCATATTATTACATTTTACGTAATTTAATGATATCTTTAGTTAGGAAGTGCTCTAGAGATGATTGAAGATGATGATGATACGCTCATGTGGGACAGAATTGACACAAAACAGTCACACTATAATTAACAGCATATTTTGTTAAATGAACAAGAAAAATAAGAATAATTGAATCTGTATCTATTTAGGTAGTAGTAGTAGTAGTGGAAGGAAAATGCTTACATTTCAGGTGCCTTATGTACTTGCCCCCTATTATGCATAGCGCTGTCTGTCTGTCTGTGCATGACACGATTACAACCGAACGCGTTGACAGATTTACATGAAACCTTTTTTGTTAGCACTGTCTTAATGAGAGAAGGGTACTGATTGATTTTGGTGATCCTAGGGTCACAGGGACCGGAGTTATTGTGACCTCAAAAAGGCACCAAAGGTCATAGATGGCATTTTTCAGAAACGTTCGCCCCCCTTTTCTGGTACCCTCGTATATTAGTTACTTGTTTTTATTACTATTACTAAAACTAACTAACTGAATTAGTTAGCCGTGGGGTGCCGGCAGTAGAATGTTACCCCTCCTCTCCTACCCGTGGATGCAGTAAGAGCTTGCTAAGGGACACCTCCGGAAGATGGGCAGCAGCGTCTTTCCGTATATCAACATCCCATACTGCGCTCACCAACCCGCCTGCCAAGCGTGGTGAGTATGGCAACTACCCCTCATGGAGATCCATGAGGGAGGCCTTAGTTCAGTAGTGGACGTTTTACGCCAGGAATATCTTAGAAAATATCACAGTTATAACGCGCGTTTTTTTTAATTATTAAAGGTGCCTATGCACCACTCTCTCTCTCTCTCTCTCTATGTGACGCAGACGAAGCGCGGAACAGCTAGTTAACTATAATATATATAAATAAATATATAAACGTCAATTACCATTTAAAATCCTTCAGCAGCTCATCGAGGCTTCCCTCGACTTCCTTCTGCGTGTCGTTCAGATACTTCAGTTTGATGAGTATCTTCCTTGCGTTCGCCTCTTCGGAATCGACCGGCTCTGAATCCGTTTCTGTCGTTTCGACCGATTCGTCTCCGTTCAGTCTTGCTGCATCAGGCGCGGTAGGATTTCTGCTGAGATCACCTAGAAAGAAAACAAATAAATATATATATGTTATACTAGCCGCACTACGCGGTTTCACCCGCGTAGTTCCCATGGAATACGGGTATAAAAAAATTAGCTTTCTGATGGTGAAAGAATTTTACAAATCGGTCCAGTAGTTTCGGACCCTATTCAATGCATACAAACAAACAAAAAATCAAATCTTCTAGGAAAGATTTGATTGATATTACATATCCTGAGCAGTACGTAAATTAGCCTTTCACATCTATTGTAGATGATTTATATCGTGTCAGGAGCTGGAATTCAATATGTAGGTACGGAGTGCTGCATTGCCTGGGACGTTTTTAGATGGATTAGGCTTTCCCAGCACCTATACTATCCTCTCAGTCAGGCTATATTCAGATGTAAGAATTTGTCACGTGAAGCTAAGGCACGGCTTTCCTGACGATAATTTCCTATACCGTAAAGAGTATTAAATGTGCATTTGATTAAGAAATATCGATCGAAAGTCACAAGTACATACTACTCAGCCTACACGGCTCCCACGTATACAATCATCATCATCATTTCAGCCGTAAAACATCCACTACTGAACTAAGGCCTCCCTCATGGATTTCCATAAGGGGTAATTGCCATACTCACCACGCTTGGCAGGCGGGTTGGTGACCGCAGTGCGGGATGTTGATATACGGAAAGACGCTGCTGCCAATCTTCCGGAGGTGTCCCTTAGCAGGCTCTTACTGCATCCACGGGTAGAAGAGGAGGGGTAGCATTCTACTGCCGGACCCCACGGCTACAATACCGTACAATACCCTTTCAACCGTGAATGCGTTAAGAACAAACACAAAATCGCATTTTTAATATTAGTTTATGTTCAAACGGCAAGCTCAACAATCTGTATAGGTTTAAAACTATTTAAATAAATATTACTAAGGTTTGTGTCGGCTACCGCTCGGACTTATGGCTCGTTTCCTCAATCACAGCGTTTGTGGTCGTGTTATGGTTGTATGTATGGATACCCATACTAATTAGCCGTAATTCAAGGTTACATAGATAGATAGAAAATGCTTTATTGCACACCTTAAACTAAACAAATTAACAAGAAAAAAGAGAAACACATAGGTAACATCGCCAACAAAGATTAAATATTCTTAAAAATAACAAAAATGGTTATTTTATGAATATTTAATATTTGTTGCATGATTCAAGCGGTTATCGGTAATTCGTGCACTCGTTAGTGTGCTTTAGCTCTTATATTGTTCGAATTTAGGTTTGGGCATTTTTGTAATTTTCTCATTTCCCTAGTGTTTCTAATGTCAATGCTTCGCACGGATTTTATAGTTTAATATACATAGGTGTGCAATTAAGCGTTTTCTTTTTTTACCAGCAGGACGCGCTGCCCCGCGAGCGCCTCCTTTGACTCGTCTCGCAGTGGAATGCTACTAAGCAAGACCCCGTCTTAAACACTGCACTGGCATACCTATGGTTTGGCTACGTCCATCCAGACAGGCGGTTTGCTTAAACGCTAGAGCCTAGTGACTCGTAACGAACTAAGACTTACATCCTTGTTACCCAGTAAGTAGGAAAGACGTCAAGCGCGCAAAGCGGCTCGCTTGGCGCCAACTTAGAACATAGCGAGTCCCTTGCTTGTAGCAAAGTGCAGCGAACGTTCAAGATCGCAATGCATCCGTTAGTCAACCACACAGATGTGAGTAGGTAGTGTATGGGTTTTGGCACTTGCTGTCTTATGTCTCCTCTCTTCGCAGTCTCATTGGACTGATTTAAGGTAAGGTATAGGTCTCTTACCAGCGGGCTGTGTGAAGCTGGGAGTGTTTACGTCGCCCCGCATAGCGTTGGTGCTACTGAGTAGGCCTCAGTAAAACAGCCGCAACATCGATGACACAACCACTACCAGGCGAACAATCTCTGTCAACAGATCTGGGGGTTCAAGTCTGCAATGGCTTCAAAATGGTCGACCACCGACTCGTTTTTAGCGTTCCGTATATATAGTAACTAGCTTTTGCTCGCGACTTCGTCCGCGAGGAAATCGACTTTTTCACGCAGAGCCACTTTGAGTCGAAAATATAAATCCCATTTATTCCCTATCCCGTGGGAATTTCGAAAAATCCCTTCTTAGTGCATCTCTAGGATACTCAAGGTATATGTGTGCCAAATTTCAAGTCTTTAGGTCCAGTGGTTTAGGCTGTGCGTTGATATATCAGTCAGTCAGTCAGTGAGTCAGTCAGGACTTTGAATTTTATAAAAAGTGATGGAGGCAGCTCCATCAAAAACCAAACGAATCTTTAAGCAATTGTATAACCTTGGTTAGATTAACCAGAACGTAAAATCCAGCTCCACCCTACCTCAGATTGGTTGTGTCGTCGATGCTTCGAACAGATGAGCGTATGTGTCTCTTACCAGCGGGCTGTGTGAAGCTGGGAGCGTTGACGTCGCCCCGCATGGCGTTGACGATGTCGTCCATCTCTCTCATCTGCTCCGTGCTGGCCGGCTCCGCGGGCGCCTCCTCGGACTCGCTGTCTGACGGCTCCTCTCCGCGGAGTTATCTACGCACTGATGTTAGATATACTCGTAACATCGTGGGTCCCTTACCAGCGGGCTGTGTGAAGCTGGGAGCGTTAACGTCGCCCCGCATGGCGTTGACGATGTCGTCCATTTCTCTCATCTGCTCCGTGCTGGCCGGCTCCGCGGGCGCCTCCTCGGACTCGCTGTCTGACGGCTCCTCTCTCCGCGGAGGCAGGTCGCTGGGCGAGCCTAGATATACAATAATAAGTATTTTATTCATAATGAGTATTTTATTCATAATGAGTATTTTATTCATAATGAGTATTTTATTCATAATGAGTATTTTATTCATAATAAGTATTTTATTCATCACCGTCGGCTGCCTCCGTGGCTCAGTTGGTCTAATAGCCGACTGATACGCGATAGGAGGTAGTTCGATTTTGGGTTCGATTTCCGCCACGGGACAAAAATGCAAAGATTTAAATCGTTAGATACGCCCTCATCGTAATGAGACCGCACCGTTTTGTTTACGCACGAAATGAGTGAGCTCACTCATTTGGAACTAGTTAACATATAAACACAGTGTTAGCCGGACGTGTTTTGTGTTATTTTCTTCACGAAAGCTCTTGCAACATGATTGCACAATAAATGGTAATAATAACAGTTTAGTTTATTGGCAAAATCAGTGTGCGTGCGTCGGTATTATTGTTAACACACATAGGTACAAAGACGATGACACAGTTTTTGTGTGAGGGCACATCTAAGGATATAGATCTTTGGACAAATGTATGTAATTTGTTCTGCAGCTATTTGTCCCGGGTCGGGTATGTTTGTATGTATGTATGATGGTTATGTTTTTACGAGAGAAAAAATATCATCATCATCATATCAGCCGTAGGACGTCCACTGCTGGACAAAGGCCTCCCTCATTGATTTCCAAGTACTGCGGTTGGAAGCCGTCTGCATCCACCGCCGACCAGCGGTTCTCACCAAGTCGTCTGCCCATCTTGTAGGTAGACGTCCTACGCTGCGCTTGCCGGTCCGTGTCCTCCACTCGAGAACTTTGCGGCCCCATCGGCCATCTGTTCTGCGAGCTATATAAGGCCCGCCCATTGCCACTTCAACGTGCTAATCCGTTTGGCTATGTCGGTGACCCGAGTTCTTCTACGTATCTCATCATTTCTGATTCGATCCCGTAGAGAAACCCCGAGCATAGCCCTCTTCATAGCTCGTTGAGCGACTCTGAGCTTATTCATAAGGCCAATAGTGAAGGACCACGTCTCGGATCCATATGTTATCACTGGTAACACACACTGATTCTTTCTGATGACTGATGACTTTCGTCTTAAGGCACTGAGGTACGTTGCGAAGTTTCCCAAATCCGAGTTAGATTAAAGAGTTGGATTGAGAAAAAATATGAGTTCTATCAATTATCTGGTACATAAGCTATGCTTATTGGGGCCAGCATTATTTTATTATTTATTTGTATTCACTATTGCTGTTTCACATCCATTATCATTTCCCTGCCCTTATTAATCTCAATCCCAAAGGTTCTCTTCTTCTAACTTAGTACGAGTTAAAGATGACTTGAGCGGAAATTGCAGCGGAATCACTGCCCTGTTCTCATAAGCCGCAGCTGTGCACACCAACAAAAGCTTTATAAACGCTGCACCTATTGAACAGAACTTACTCTCCACTCTCCTGTAGAAATGCATGCGGCTGTGGTTGAACATGGCGACGTCGGCGTCAATGATGCTGTCCATTTCTTGCAGCGGGATCACTGCCCTGTTCTCATTTTCTGCAGCTGCGGCTGGCGATAGAGAAACTGTAACAATAGGCATTATGAAGGTACGAAAATCAAAATTCGTTATAGTCCGTCAGTTACATATTATAAAAAAGCGTGTGCGTCTCGGGACGCACGACAGAAGTGATAACTTAAACTACGGCTAGCGCTGCGGGTTAGAGTGAGAGGAGGAGCCTGCCTACCGCTGCCGTATGCGTGAGAGGAAGCACAGAAGGAAGAGAAGCCAGACAGACTGGTGCCGTAACGCGTTACGTAACGAAGCGGTTTACCCTCCCATAAGTTATCACTTCAAAAAATTAGACACATATTTATAATTATTCAAATAAATGAAAACAATAGTTAAAGCGCATTGAACTTTAGGATTAGGGGCTCCTGACGTCATAAACTGTAACGATCAGTAACACCACGCCTTAGGGACTTTACCAAGTTCCAGAGACAGGCGAAAGAGTCGTGTTAAAATAGGAGACAACTCAGGAGCACATGATTTTAGGACTACTGCTGAAATTCCATCTGGTCCACTGGCCTTTTTCACGGCGAGGTTACGTAATGTTCTGAGCACTTCCTTTTGATGAATGCGAATGTCGCTATAGCATCAACCTGCATACACAGAGCCTTGCATTCAAATCTTATTTCTTAATCAATACATATAAAACTCTTCCGTTACTGACTGAATGACAGACAACGCACAGCCTAAACCACTGGACCTAGAGACTTGAAATTTAGCACACATTCATATTGACCTTGAGTATCCTAAAGGTGCAATATGAAGGGATTTTTCTAAATTCCCACGGGAACGGGAACTACGCGGGTGAAACTGCGGGGTGCGGCTAGTAATAATATAGTTTTGCATTCCTACTAAAAGCTAAGACTTCACATGACATCTGTGGCTCAGTTGCTTTAAACGCAGGAGGTTGCGTGTTCGATTTTCGCCCGGGGACAAATGTTTGCTTTATCTGCAGATACTGGCATGTGTCTCGGGTCTGGGTGTTTTTTACGTTTAGTAAATATTTATTTACTTTAATCTTGCATGTACTTTTTAAAACTGGAAGAAGAACAAATCTGTACCTAAATGTTTGCGATTAAGTATAATTAATTCTTGAGCTGCAAATCAATACATTAAAACTCTTCCGTTACTGACTGAGTGACTGACAGACAACGCACAGCCTAAACCACTGGACCTAGAGACTTGAAATTTGGCACACATATACCTTGAGTATCCTAGAGGTGCACTAAGAAGGGATTTTTCGAAATACCCACGGGAACGGGAACTACGCAGGTGAAACTGCGGGGTGCGGCTAGTTAATTATAAACGTGCAAAAAAAAAACTGGAAATGCGATGACGAATGCGAAATGTTCATGGCTGCCGCCACACTAGTCACGAGGTCGTGAAGAGAGCGAGTAGTGAAGTGTAGCATTATGACTATTTATGACAACAGAATTTGGTGTTTAATATTTTTTATGTTATATAACTTAAGTATGTCCAGTGCGATCTCGCCAACTGTCATGGAACACGACTAGGTCAGGTCACGGCCATCGCTTCTACGATATAGGTAGACTAGCGCATAAAGTATAAAAAAATGTAATCGTATGGTATGTCCAAAACTATTTATTCGATTCCAAATAAGGTCATTGATTCCTATAGTTTCTTTGAAATTAAAATAAGTCAGAATATCTTTACTTAAGAGCTACCTTAAGAGTAACGTTCTGTTTTATCGTCCTTAGAACGGACTCTCGGAACTGACAATACTAATTTTAAACGAGTATAGCCACACATAATGCTGCACAGCCGCGCAAGCAAAAATTAATTAAATGGTCTTTTAAAATATTATAAAGTGGAATCTTTCTATGAGCAGGGATAGTTTCCAAAACTCCGCGACTGTAAAAGTTATTTTCAATGCTCTTCACAATATTTTGAATGTACTTAAATATATACTTTTGGAATCGGCGAAATATTCCATGAGTTCATGTGTTCAGAGAGCACGTTTTACGGCTGAAATCTTCATCATTCCAGCCGTAAAACGTCGACTACTGAACACAGGCCTCCCTCATGAAGATCCATGAGGGGTAGTTGCCATACTCACCACGCTTGGCAGGCGGGTTGGTGAGCGCAGTACGGGATGTTGATATACGGAAAGACGCTGACGCCCATCTTCCGGAGGTGTCCCTTAGCAGGCTCTTACTGCATCCATGGGTAGGAGAGGAGGGGTAACATCCTACTGCCGGCACCCCACGGCATTACGGCTGAAATGATGATGATGAATTCATCATCCACAGCCCGCCTTCACCCACTGCTGAGTATAGGCACCCCTTAGTTTGTGCCATCCGCCACTATCCTGTGCTAGGCCGATCCATCGTTTGTTATTTATTATGCAGCTCTGTGTTTGCCTACGACTTTATCCGCGGGACGACATACGCCTGCCCGTCTTCCTACCTTTATTTCGTTTTAATTTTCTGTTTCAATTCCAAGGTTATATTATAATAGTTTTATTGTTATTAATTTCGAATAATATATTTTTACTGTTTTTTTTTGTTAATGTCTATGTCCGCGTTTTCGAAACGGTCCTTACGGAAGATCAGCGCGGACTGGCCCTGCAGCCCGCAATATGCTGAGTAAGGACCCTTTTGCAGCGACAAACCTATATCATAACTTTATTAAACCTGTATGTAATGTTTGTTTTGTAGTTGCAAATAAATGATTATCTATCTATCTATCTATCTTCCTTGTAAATAATAACGATTAATAATTATTCACCAGCAGATCCCGTCGATCTTGCAGCTCGTATTGTCGCTCGAGCAACGCTCATAACATTAACGCTGGGTTCTGAAACAAAATTAATGTTAAATCCCAATGCTCTCCACAGACATATTAAGTAAATTGGACTTTCACATGCAGCTCTGTGTTCACATGATACAGATGGTCAGCAACTGTTAACCTATGCTCTACATCGTTCCGTAGTGCCTGGGACAGTGTTAGATGGATTTGGCTTGCCTAGCCCCTATATACACCCTCATCTTGATTGAAATTGAATTGACTGTACACGTTCACACAAGCGTACGTTAAACGACCCTAACGTCAGGTCCATACGTCTGAAGCTGTTTAAGCCGCAGGTTTCTTTTTCGGGAGCAGAACATCCATTGGTGCTCCTCGACCTTCGGATCAAAATTTGGGGGTACATATGCATATCTCGACCTTTTCTAAACCTCCAAACACAGTGTTATCAGGTCGTGGCGCGTTTTTTTTTTTTACAGAGCTATTAATGGTAAATAACAGTTTGGTTATTGGCAAAACCAGTATGTGTGCGTGCGTCGGCATTATTAACACAAATATAAAGACAATGCCAGTTTTTCGTGTCAGGGCGCATCTAACTATTTAAATCGTTCAATCTCCCAGCTTAGTCGGCTATTAGTCAGAGGAAAGAACAGGTCAATACGTCTGAAGCTGACAAAGCCGCGTTTTTCTTACGATGTTTTCCTTCGCCTTTAAGCACGTGTTAAATGTGAACATACATTTTTCAAGAAAGTATTATCCATTGGTCCACTCACAGCCAGTACATACATTAAAATCACTCGAAAATACGAACTTGTCCTCTTATTATTTCACAAATTAGATTTGTCTTCGATTAAAAAGTAAATTGCAAATGGCCGTCTGAATGTTTTGGCACGCTCTGTTTACACAGCTTTAATATTGTTTGGCTCGAAGAAACAATTAGACATAATTATGCAATGCTTCTTGCGCAGTTGGTTAATTATTATAAATTTATTTATTTTTGAGACCCAATTGAATTGATTCTTAATTTAGAACAAAAAACATAAAATGACATTAAATAAAATGTATACCTTTAAAAGCCGGCTGAGACGCAAGAAGTTGCGGGTTAGATTCCCCTGGGATATTTGATATTTGTCTCGGGCCTGGGTTCTATAATAGGTATTTGCCAACTGTATAATGTTGCCCGTCCTCTCTTGCCCGTGAATGCAGTAATAAACTGCCAAAGGGATACCTCTGGCAGATGGGCAGCAGCGTCTTTTCGTGTATCAACATCACGCACTGCGATCTTCAACTCGCCTGCTAGCTTGGTAGGTATGGCAACGAACCCCTCATGATCTTGGAGATCCAAAGGGAGGGCTGTCTCCATCAGTGGACGTGGACAGATGATGAATAGATACATACCACCTCCTGTACGAATGCTAACACTGACAGGCCGTTGATCTTGTGAGCGCATCAGCACAACGGACCGGTATCTATCCGGGCGAGCATTGGTGGACCACCAGGCTAGTACGCTGACTGTAATCAGGAGCACGGCAGCAGCAAACTGAACCACCTCATCCCCTATCCCCGCTATAAGCGGCATGTTAAACTGAAACAACAATTTACTGCCTGTTTTTTATTAAAATCTTTGTGACCTCAGTGAATGAAATGAGTCAGAGCCGCCGTGAATCCACAAAATGCAACTACGCGCGTGAGTGCGTGAAAAACCCGCACGGTGATGCAGATCTGCACTCCCGCAAGTACCAAGTCCCGCAAGTGCCAGGCACCACGCTGCATGTTGCGTGTCGACACGCAATATGCAGCGTGGTGCGTGGTAGTGCGATAACCGCCTTAATGCACTCTTACAATATAGGTATCAAATGAAAGGCCTTGCTGAGAGTTACTTGAAAAATTATATGACATCACAGTAAATCCAACATGGCGGGCATGAGATGAACAGACAAGAAACAAACTGTTCAGTGATAACTGAAAAGTAAAAAATAAATTAAGAGTAAAAAAAAATTAACAAACAAGCTTGTATTTAAATGTACCCACTAAAATGAATAACATAAACATTTTCCATTAAAGTTTAATGTAAACTTAAAACGTCTTTACACAATTTATGTGATAAAAAAGCTTGTTTATGCGTTATTATCGCTCTTTAACTTTCTTTTTTAGTCATCCCTTTCTCTAGAGATCTTCCACCAATCTCTGAAATCAAATGTGTCAAAATCGTCCAGCCATCGCTTTGTTTTAGTTTAGTCACATAATAAACTTTTTGAACGCATCTATAAATATTTGACAACCAAGTATATTAGAAATAATTTAATTTAGTGGTTAAGTATTCTTAATTTTTTTAAAAATTTTCCGCGAAATTTTCCTAATTTTTTCTTACATAAGAACCTTCTGACAATAACAAAAACAACAAAAAAAGAAATAGCAAATTAGTCCACCCGTTCACACTTGATGCCGTGGCCAAGGGAAATAGGGATTAAGTTTTATATATGTATATACTTAAGGGGCGAAGCCCCCTATTATGCATAGAGCTGTCTGTCTGTCTGTGCATGACATGATTACAAACAAACACATTGACCAATTTACATGAAACATTTTATGTTAGCACTGTCTTAATGAGAGAAGGGTACTGTTATGTACGCAACCTGCAAGTACTTGTCTGCCTTCTTGCAATAATAAGGTTGGCTAAGTGAGGGTAGTTTGACACACTTTGGTGATTATTAGTCTGTATCTTGCTACCTAGCGCAATACACATATTTACCGAAATATGTCGTTTTATTGGATTGGTCACAAGGACCAGAGTTATTGTGACCTCAATGTATTTTAAATTTATATTAAATTTTTTTGTTCTTTTGGAAACCTTCGCCCCCTTTTCCGGTACCCCTGTACCAATGCTTGTAGATGATAAGGCCAACTGCTTATTTAATATTCGATGAATAAATAACAAGCTCACAGGAAATGAAAACATGTCCTGATTTTAATTACCATAAGGTTTGTTGTTTTTAATAATTAAAAAACAACAAATGGGTCAGTATTAGAGTATGATTGCACAAATTAAACAAGAAATGAGGTGCCTGAAAACACTACTCTTATTCCAGAAAAGTTTCGTTCCATTATACATTTAAAATTACAAGTTTCCTGAGGTAAAATCTAGCATTTTTATAAAGTTTTTTGGCACAGGTACACTTAATGTAGTGTTTTTGGATAGCCCATAGGCTGAAGGGAAACCCTCTATTATATATAACATACCACATTTATTACTGCAACCATGTTCTAATGCAAACCTCAACAAACCTTATGAATTTACGATAATTATTATTGTCAAAATCTAGTCTACAATTTTATTATCATAAGATGCTAGGTTGAAAGTATTGAAAACACTGATATTGACATTAGTTCATAGTTAGTAATGAAAGCTAGATAAGTCTGTAGATTATTCTTTGGTATGAAACTTCAACATCAAGTTTATAATAATGTAAAGCTAGGCCATAGATAGATTAATTGCCTACTTAATAATAGTTCTCAGTGTATAATAACGTGAGCCTGCTACAGCTAAATCACCAAGGTCATACTTCAATACAATGATGTTAAAAACGTAAACTTGCTTCAGTAAGTATATAAAGCAGTAAGGTAAATAAAATATTCTTACAGTTTCTTCCTTTTGTTCAAGAACGGTGATAACTCACGGATGCAAAACTGCGTAAAGACCACGATGTTTTTTTATGTATCACGACACAAGCACGAAACTAAATAACCGCGTAGAAAATATAACATTTCGATCACTCAAAGCGGAATAAGATTTTTTTCCATTTCTACTTTAAAATCCATTATCTAAGTTGTTATTTAAACCAATTAGTAAGAGTACACAGACTTTGACTCTTTCTAAACCTAAGATAAATTTCGCAAACGGTATAGAAATAAAAACACTAGGTAAAGTGAAAACTCAACTCCTGCATCCACAGAAATTTACAGACAGAACAGAATGGATGTCTTCTTCTTCTTCATATTTATTTAATGGCGTGTGTGACAGAATGGATGTCAGACAGGTCAGATAATGGATGGACAGACACGGAACTTCAATCAAATATTCAATTACTTCAACTTCAGTTTTTTGTGTGCTACTCACCATCACTTGTTCTGCCACTGTCAACAAAAAACAGAAAAAAATAAGAAGAAGTAAATTGAGTGATGTCTGAAAAACCCTTAGCGATATAGAAAAAGGACAAAGCACGCGCCTATTTCTCAATACAAAAAAATCTGCCATTTTTAGCGGAAGGAGAAGAAACACACACTTTGAAACACATGAAAATTATTGGTGTCTTTATAAACACACACAGACATATATTCTCAACACTAGTTTAAAATTTGGGAAAAATACGCATCACTATTTATTTATTTATTAAGGACTCCCAACATAAGTAACACAATAGAAACAAGGTAACAAGCTTAACATTAAAATGTCTAGTGCACTTATAATTACAGGGTGTCACTACATGTACTGTAAATTATTATTCGACTAAACTAAACAACAAACAATATTCATGTGCGCCACGGTAGGTGGGTAATAGTTACAAACAGTAGGTAAATTATCTTAAACAATTCAGCATAGGTTGATTATATCTAAAAAAAAAGAGACAAAACAAAGAAGATAAACAGAAGGTACAAAAATCTAGATTATTTTTTATTTTTTTTGGCAAAAGAATCTTACTTAAACAATTTTTAAACTTTGCTAGCCTGGCGTGGCGAGGCGTGAATCGAACTCTTAACCTCTTGCGTCGCAGGAAACCTTCGCTCGCTGCACCACAGAGGTCGTCAAACAAAAGTTGTACAAAAAAATATTCATGGTCAAACGTCAAAATTATCGTGTTTTTTCATTTCTCTCGTAAACGGTAAATTTAATAACAGAAATATGTGTGTAATGTCATTATTTCAGAAATATCGCAATTCGAAATGATGGAGAAAAATAATGCCACATAACAGGAACAAATGTGTTCACCACCTCTGAAGTTTTAGGTGTTTTTTTCGGCAAGTGGAATACGACTACATCAATTTTAAGTATTTCTCTTAGCGGGAAAACCGTTTAGAACATTAAATTATTTAGTTATTTTCTAAGACTCATAATTACATTATTGTATATTTTACTTGAACTACAATTTTGTATGGCTTTATTCATCTGATATAAATTATCGTTATGATATACATACATATATGAGATATGCCAAAAACTGACATTAGACCTCAAAAAACTATTAGGCACTTGACTTGATTTTAACGTATTGGTGTTTCTACCCATCTGTACCAATTTACGCGATAAATACCCGATAATCCAATATAACTATATATTAATAATGTGTTGTTATCACGAAAGTTTAAAAAAGACTAACGTATACGTTTCATCGATATCGATGGAAAGCATTTCAAAGTGATTACAGGAAAAATCCCATGCCTCAAACTAGTCTCGATTTTTTTATAATTTTTTATTCAATGTTCTCGATCTCAAATAAATAACGAAAATCTTTTGTAAATCTACGAAATTGGTTACTATTTCAACAAAATTATACTCACAGATGAAATGCTATTCCATCTTTTTGTAGATTTGAGGTATTGGATATCGTTTTGCATCCGCTAACAGCACAAACAGGCATTTTACCAAAAGCTTATCACACTCGTTTTTATAAACCCGTTTAGATTTTTGACAAATAGGATTGACAAAGGGGAAGGTCCGTTGGTTAGTAGTCCATATATCTAAGGAAAAACCATAGCCAGAATTTTACTAAGAAAAACACACTGACTGACAATGCTAACCTTAGAATCAAAAACACAAACAAAAAAAACACATTTTTATTGATAATAATGCCAAAGTATGTGTTCTGATCAGTGAAGTAATCACCTCATCTAGGCCAGTGAGTCGAAGTCTATAGGCCATTCGACCATCCACGACCCCCACCCCACCATTTTGGCGCGTAACGTCCATTTGTGCTACTTTTTGTTTGGTAGAGCCAAAGAGTATGTATGTGATTTTCTTGTTGCCCTTACTTTTATAAATAAATAAATAAACACTCCGTTTAGGAATAGCTGCCTACCAAAAAACATAATTTGTTTAAAAAACTTATATTTTTAAATCGTGCTTCGGAATATAGCAATTGATGGCCGAATAATATTGGATTAAAAGCATGGAATTGAAATATCGATTCCCGATTCGAACAAGACTGGGTATATTCTATTTAAGCGTAGTACAACTTATATGTAAGTATATTCAAAGTACTTATTAGTTATGTAGAACGTGGTAGAACCATTTAGGCAGATTAAAAATAATATTTATTAAGAACACAAACCGTAGGTTATGTTTAGTATGTAACTTCCTTCTACTAAACTACTACTGCTACCAATCATTATAGTTTTAACGTGTTAAAAATATTTTTATCGGAAACGTAGGTTACCTATGTTAAGAGAACAGTATACTTTTCCAATATTTCATATTTATAGTCAACAAGTTTATAAAATTAAAAACTAAGTAACCCACGACACTTTACTTAGTAATTTTTTAGTAATGTATACCTATTAATATTTTATTTTTAAGTTTATCTGTGTACAATAAAGTGTTAATTCATTCATTCATTCATTCATTCTACCCTCAGTTTTGCATTCTACATAATTATCATTTCCTTTCATATGATACCAAACTCGGATATATTTGAAAATATTCAATTATTCCTGCCCTCTTTTACCCCTCATATCTTGTAAACTTCATAATCGATTTGATAAACAAAAATGTTTAAGAACCACCGCCGGAAAACCTGCTTTTAAATAAATAATGCAAATCGGCTCACACTCGTTGAAATAAAAAATAACATTGGTGGAAGTATTGAGGCTGGCTAGCTCATGCCTAGCTATGACGTCAATCGTATGATGTAATACAGTTACGTCATTGCGTTGCCTATTTGATTCGATTCCACGCAGAATCTCGCAGGATTTTTCATAACACAACTTCTTAATATTATAGCCTAATGTGTAACGGAACGTTTCGAAATATTGCATCAGCCTCCAACCAAACAAACCTCGTCATCTCTTCCCGGTCACAAGCGAAACTTGGTTTACTTGCTTGCGTCACTTATTCCCCAGTCTTGCTAGCGTGAGCTCGTAGATAAATCAGCTGATCTAACTTCCAGTGCATTACAATCCATTATTATCAATTTGTTTAGACGTGCAAGTTTCAGCCATACTATTGGTAGATAAGACATATTTTTGTTTGTTACTATCGGTCTCATAACTTTGTTATAAGACCTCCGTCAGAATATTTTTGTGGTTGTGAGAAAATAAACGATAAAGAAAAAATATAGAGGAAAGTCGAAGAAATAATTAACATGAGCTACGTTTACAACCAACTACCAAACCTATTCACGATTTATTACGGACCTGTGAACAACATTCAGAACTTGACAAACAAGCAGTTGGTTTTGCGTAGAATTAACCATTGTCAGAGAAAAGACAAGTTGAAGAAGTTCAAGACAATAATTTTTAGAAAACACGTTAAAATGTGAGTACCTACATATCTTCTCAGTTTAATCCTAGTTTAGTTATTTTTATATAAGGAATTTGAACTGAGTCCTTCGATACCAGCTGTTTCCGGCCATCTCATCCAATCAAGGATCCAATCCTTGAAGCACGGCGCGCTGTGATTGGCTAATCAAAAAATATAGACAAAAAATTATACGGCTGGGTAAATTTTACCCATAGCGAGCAGCGCCGTTCCCTAAAATGAGATATGGGGTTTTTATTGTTTATTCATCATCATTTCAGCCATAAAACGTCCACTGATGAACACAGGCCTCCCTCATGGATCTCCATGAGGGGTAGTTGCCATTCTCACCACGCTTGGCAGGCGGGTTGGTGAGCGCAGTATGGGATGTTGATACACGGATAGACGCTGCTGCCCATCTTCCGGAGGTGTCCCTTAGCAGGCTCTTACTGCATCCACGGGTAGGAGAGGAGGGGTAACATTCTACTGCCGGCACCCCACGGCATATTGTTTATTATTTTATTTTATTGTATTTTTTTTTCCTGGGATATCTCTTGAAGGGATCATCCGATTTTAATGAAATTTATTACATTAGAGGATTAATGAATAGGTACTTATTGATTTTCTTTTGAGGATTATTTATAGAAACCACCCCAGGTATGAGATTTGAGGAATTAATCAAATGATTGTCCGAGGATAAAAACTTGAATAGAGGAGATTACATCAATACAAATTGGGTTTTTGATAAGTTATCAACAACTCTCAAGACAATATTTTTTTTAAAAGCAACTTCAAATGCATTGGGACTTCATTGAAGAAAGTAAATACGGCTCGTTATATCTAAGTTCTGGGCTAGTATTATAAATCCGAATGATCGGGTGATTTTCTTTTAAAATAAACACAATTGTATTAATAAACAAATGTGTGTCTGTTTGTAATATCAAAATAACAGGTTTTTAGTAAATACATATGAAAGTATGTATTATGTACGATTACCAAAAAATAATAATTTATAAGGAGTAACTTAGTAACTAACATTCTAGCAAAACAATTAGGGTTTCGCGCAAAAAAACCAAAAACAATACAAGCGCGGGCAAAGCCGCGGGCAGTAGCTACTTTTTAATAAATAAATGTTTATTTCACAAATAACGTGTATGGGAGGAGGTAAAAGTTAAAAGTACCGCAAATTAATTATTTATTTAGCATTTTTACCGTTATCTCGAATCGAAGGCTTTCTCATAGTCCACAAACGCGAGACATAGCGGCAAGTTATACTCTTCGGTCTTCTGTATGACTTGCTGCAGCGTATGTATGTGGTCTATGGTACTGTAGCCTTTACGGAACCCGGCTTGTTCGGGAGGTCATCAAACCTGCGTTCGAGACAGTTCGTGATGATCCTTGAAAACAGCTTATAAACATGGATCAAAAGCGAGATGGGTCTGTCATTCTTAAGCAAGGTGTTGTCACTTTTCTTGAAGAACAGAACCACCACGCCCTCGTTCCATGCTTTTGGCGTCGTACCTTCAAGCAATGCGGGATTAAAGAGCTTCTGAAGAACTTTAAGTACCGGAGGTCCACCCGCTTTCAGAGGCTCTGAAGTGATTCCGTTCCCACCCGGCGCCTTGTCAAGCTGTTTCAAGACCATCCTGATCTCGTATAGGCTAATGTCTGGGATATCCTCGGTAATATCGGGTCAGTTTGGCTCTTGGGTCGTTGGCCGCACTGCAAACAGGTTAAGTGACCGAATCGTAGACCCGTCCATAGAACCTTTCGATTTCCCTTAACACTTCTGCTTTACTTGACATTATGCTGCCATCTTCCCTCTTCAGCTCCGTCATCTGGCTCTGCCCAATAGAACTATTCCGCTCTATCGTATCATTAGGCACGCCATCGTACAGGTTATTTATACCTACTTTGGGTGCCTGCCTATGCGTTCCGTTCTGGATAGTTTTTATTCTAGTAGAATTAAGAACTAAATTGTATTTGTGATGTTTTTGGTAAAAATAAATTATCTTTATCTTATCTTCAATACGAGCTGTATTAAAGGTACGAATATCGTGCCGCAAGGATTTCCAAATTTATCTATTGAGCTGCCTGTGTGACTGAGCATCATCGGGAGACTGCAGTCGCAAAGAACGTCGTTCAGCCATGAGGTTAAGGGTGTCATCAGAAACTGGGACCCCACCGTATGGACGTTTTCTACGAACCTGTTATTGATCTCGTCCACAGATGCATCTATTTCTAGACAGTCAAAGCGATTTGCAAGTTCGAGTTGAAAGCTCTCGAGGTTTTGGATATGTGCGCGAGTGGGTCGAAGCGTAGACTTCAAAAAAACGGGACCTTTCAAGTTTAACGTTCATATTCAATGAGCCTCTAACAATTCGGTGATCACTGCCGGTTTTTACCCTGTGAATCAGTGACATCATTGAATATTTGTTTCTTGGTGGTCAGGATGAAATCAATCTCATTTATCGTGGAACCATTGGGACTCATCCAGGTCCATTTCCTGTGGGGGTTCCGTTGCCCATACCCGAATTGCCCCACTCAACTCGTCATCGCTTCTCATACCTAGCTTTGAATTGAAGTCCCCCAAAACAACAGTGAAGTGAGTGTTATTCGTATGTATGGCTCTGCTGATGTCCTCATACATAGACTCTACTTCTTCATGTGGGTGTGACGAGGTCGGCGCAAACGACCTTCAGCGAATATCGCTTAGATATTCTGAGTGTTAGGTACGCGACCGTGCTCGACACAATGTCGATGGTGATAATGTTGTTGATGAGTGACTTGTGAACGAGAAACCCAACACCATCTTAGGACTGTTGGTCGCCCTCGCGATAGTATAGTAGGTTACCAGACTTGAGGGATATCGTGTCTTCGCCGTCTACGGACTTCTGATAACCTCAAAATGTCCCAGTTTAATCTACTAATTTCTTCTTCCAGCTCAACAATCTTTTCGTCTGTCCTTAGTGCGGATGTTGTGTGTTACCAGGGCCAATGGTCGTCGTAGGCGTTGGTAGCCGATCGTCTCCCGGGGATTCTTAGCACCCCTAGCCCCGCCGTTACCGTGACTGCTACCGTAGCCAGGATTATCGGGGTCGCCGCCGGGGACTCGGGGCCTGGTTTTAGTTTGTTTTATCATAGGGGGGTTGTTGCCACACTCTCCACGCTTGGCAGGCGGGTTGGCGAGCGCAGTATAGGGTATTGGAAATACGAAGAGATGTTGCTGCCCATCTTCCGGAGGTCCCTTAACAGATTCTTACTGCATCCATGGGCAAGAGAGGAGGGGCAACATTCGACTGCCGGCACCCTACGGTATTTTTAGCCTTTGATTCGATCGAAACATGGGCGGTGCTTGAGTCTCCAACGATGCCGTATTGACTATCGGTACATTGAAGTGTTGAAGTTTTAGTATAAAAACGCCACTATGTCAGTCCGAGTACTGTACAAGAAAAGAGCTCGAAGGCAATTCCCTTAAAAAGATGTAGAGAGATGTCATCTCTCCGAAACTGTTTACGACTGCTTTAGAAGATGCCTTCAAGCTCCTGGAATGAAAAGGACTGGTCATCAATATTAACGGCGAATACATCACTCAATTTCGGTTTGCCGACGATATTGTGCTCGTGGCAAAGTCCATAGAAGAGCTCAGCACGATGCTCGAAGGCCTCAATCGAGTCTCCCAACGGGTAGGCCTTAAAATGAACATGGACCAGACGAAAATTATGTCGAATGTCCATGTCGTGCCTGCCCCAGTTACGGTTGAGAACTCGGCTCTTGAAGTTGTCGACGCGTACGTATACCTAGGACAAACAGTCCAAGTAGGTATATCCAACTTCGAGAAAGAGGTCAATCGGCGAATCCAACTCGGATGGGCAGCGTTTTTTGGGAATCTACGCAACGTCTTATCGTCCAATATACCTCAGTGCCTGAAGACGAAAGTCTTCAATCAGTGTGTGTTACCAGAGATGACATATGGAACCGATACGTGGTTCTTCAATATTGGCCTTATAAAAAAGCTTAGAGTCGCTCAACGAGCTATGGAGAGGGCTGTGCTCGGAGTTTCTCTACGGGATCGAATCAGAAATGAGGAGATACGTAGAAGAACTCGGGTCACCGACATAGCCAGATGGATTATTACGTTGAAGTGGCAATGGGCAGGCCATATAGCATGCGGAACAGATGTCCGATGGGGCCGAAAAGTCCTCGAGTGGAGGCCACGGACCGGCAAACGCAGCGTAGGACGTCCACCAACAAGATTGTCTGACGACCTGGTGAAGACCGCAGGTCGACGGTGGATGCAGGCCGCTTCCAACCGCAGTACCTAGAGATCAATGAGAGAGGCCTTTGTCCAGCTGTGGACGTCCTATGGCTGATATGATGATGATGATGACCGTTATCTCGGCGAGATTATTTTATGGCCTTACAAAATTACAGCTTTCCAGTACTAATAGCCTCTGTAGGGCCGCAGACAGACCGACAGACAAACACAGTGAAACTATAAGTGTTCCTTGTCGTACTACGGAACCCTAAAAAACTGGTGGGTGAAACCAAGGGGCGCTGCTAGTATGTTATTTTATAGCAAAACAAACCTGTCGACACCCATCTTTACAGACAACCTTGTGAAGTAACACTATCATGCTGTGTAGGTAGGTAAACTTACAATTCAATATACAAAAGTTCCTACTATCTACCTCTACCTACCTATCAGGACAAAATATCAAGTACCTTACCTACAGTACAGTAGGTATCGTATGCATTTATCTCACCGATAGGAACGTAGGTGTTAAATGTATATATATATATAAATACTCAGTTATCACTGACGTGTTCAGTGCTA
This sequence comes from Pasiphila rectangulata, assembly GCA_963082625.1. Taxonomy (NCBI): domain Eukaryota; kingdom Metazoa; phylum Arthropoda; class Insecta; order Lepidoptera; family Geometridae; genus Pasiphila; species Pasiphila rectangulata. Next base: position 15,913,869 of record OY720244.1, read on the forward strand.
ATTGCCGGTTTACGAAGAGGCCCCGATGGGTTGCCATAATTATATCTGTACTAAAATGGTAAATTTGCTATTGTCATCAAATTATAACAGTCACCTAAACCATCTTCATCTTCATATTTGCCTGCCATATTAGGTGCCTACCTATCAGGGAATCAGGCACGCATAACTATGTTTTCCGTGCCACTATATTCAACTACGGACACTATATTCAACAAAGGACCTCTTCCGCTATTCTTAAATAAAACCGGGCCAGAGCGAGTCGGACTCGCGCACCGAGGGTTCCGTGCCATCATACAATATAACATATGACAAAGGCGGTTTTATATTTGTAGGAGAACCTTGACAGCGCCATCTCTTGTCTGATAGCGGAACTTATGTAGATTTTTTACACTTTCGATGATTTCTAAAAAAGTATGCTATGTAGAGAGATTGTAATAAATTTCCTCTAATCTTTACATACACATCTAATAGCAATAAAAGTTTCAGAGGCTTATCTCCGCAAACTTCGGAGATAAGGGGGGGGAACGCTATTTTTTTTAACATTTTTGTAAATAACTCAAAAACTATACAACTTAAAGGAAAACTAAAAACTGTTTATTAATGTGCAAAGGAATACCTTTCATATGATATCCCACATCACCTAGTAACTTTCCAAAAATTTTGAAAACGCCCCTTCCACCCCCATTGTCTAAAAAACTATGCAAATTAGGGAGTTCGCTATAATTTTCCTATAAAGTTTACATACACTTCTATTAGCTAGAAAAGTATCACGGGTTTATCTCATCAAACTTCGGAGATAAGGGGGGGGGGGGGAACGGTCAATTTTTCAACATTTTTGTAAATAACTCAAAAACAATACGGTTTAAAGGAAAACTAAATACTGTTTATTGATGTGCAAATTAATACCTTTCATATGATACCCCACACGGTCTAGTAACTTCACTTAAAATTTTTGAGATCCCCTATCCGCCCCCCTGCAATCAAAATAAGAATATTTTTTAACGTTTTTATATATGCTATATTAGTAAAAAAGTGTTGTCTTTTACCATTTCAAATTTCAAGTCGATAGCATCAGTAGTTCTCGAGATATCCACTTGTGACAGACAGACAGACAGAGTGATTCTATAAGGGTTCCTTTTTACCATTTTGGTCCGGAACCCTAAAAAGGAAGCTCATGGACATGTACATTCTCCCCATCCTCACATACGGTGCCCAGACTTGGTCACTTACAAAAAGTCTTGCCTCGGGGTATGCCAGCGAGCTTTGGAGCGCAGTATCCTGGGTGTCAAACTCACAGACCGCGTTAAAAACACGATACTGCGCTCAAAAACGCAAATAGCCGACGTAGCGTATAAAGCAGGCCAGCTCAAGTAGGACTGGGCTGAACACGTGAGTCGTATGCCCCCAGAACTCTGGCAAGAACAACCACTGATTGGGCTCCCCAACAACGACGACCACGTGGAAGGCCTAGGCGGCGATGGAGGGACGAGTTAGAGTCCTACAGCGACAATTGGTACCAGAAAGCACATGATAGGGATCAGTGGAGAGAGGGAAGGGAGACCTTTGCCCTGCAGTGGGAAGAATCTGGCTCATAAATAAAATAAATTAATAAAAAATATACATACACACATGTCATATTTAACTAGGTACTAAACCTAGAATCAAAAATTTTTTAATGAAAAAGGTGGACCATTTGGATGACGAAGGCGAGAGAAAGGGACATATGGAGGGTTTTAGGGGAGGCCTACGCTGCTGAGGCGACTACTGCTTTAAATATTTAGTTTTAAGAGTTCGCGCAAAACTTTATGAGCTCTGTGAACGTTGCGGCAAATGCAAAGTTGCCATAATACAGGGAATCCTAGTTTGGGTACCAATGTTTTTCTACATTATTATAATTAAAAATAATGTAACTGTTACTATTTCATGTATGTTGTCAATAAATATTTTTTCATTTAAAAAAAAAAAAAAAGTTGCGCTTGTTGACATGTTCATTCAATATTTCCAAGTAAGTTATTTATTATTGTAGGCGGTCCCCTAAATGAGTGCACAAGGTAAACCACACATAGAGAAAGATGGCGAGAATCACATCAGCCTCAAATGGATAATAATTTAATCTACCATGATGACCGCTCTAATAAGAGTGCAACTGCATAGATGATAAAGAAAAATGTCCGTAAGGATTGAGGAGCCACATCGGTTTTTTAAAATCTGATCTCACCATTATTTAGCAGCAATGTAGCTGATTTTGCAGCAAAAATTGTAGATTTAGCAGCAAAATATATCACTAGTTATATTTAATGCAAAAGTGGCTTCTTAATCTAAAACGTCTGAATTGAGGAGCCACCTGGAACTCGTTAAGTAATTAGATGAATATTTTTGAAAATTTTGTATCATTTAGCAGCAATTGTGCATTATAGCATATACCGTCTAAAAATTTAGCTTCTGTAGCGCTAAAATGAAAGGAAATACAATAGTTTTAGTATGGCTCCTCAATCTACACTCAAGAGGTGAATTTCTATTGGATGTGAGAGATCAATTAATATATTCGACATAATGATCATTTAGCAGCTGTTGTGTTTGTTTTTGCAGTATAGTAAATATTTTAATTGGTAGTTACATGTTTTAACTTTTGCGATCACAACACATTATTACTATATTGGATTATCGGGTATTTAGCGTGTAATTACCTTTATTTTAATCCACACTTTTCAACCGGATTGTAAATTGTCTCCCTGCGACCACGACCAGGTGAAAAAATACTTCTTCTTCTTATAGTGCCTCTCCAGTTATTGAAGGTCGGCGGTCATCCTCTTGAATTGTTCTTTATCTTAAAATACTGGACGAATTTTAAAAATTCTTTTAGCATTAGAATGCTACATTATCCCTGCGTAACATAGGCTATATTTTATCCCCGCATTCCTCCAGGAACGCAAATTACGCGGGTGGAACTGTGGAGTGCGGGTTAGTAGTTAATATACATAGTACCTACTTGTTTATGGGTGAAACTGCTAAAGATTGTTAAAACGTAGTAAGATACCGTTGTACCTTACTACGTTTAAATCTTTCACAGTTTTACTCCTACTATGTACCATATGTATTTTTTATTTATGTATTCAACAACATGATAGGGTTCGCGCAAAACTTCTTGAGCTCTGTGAACGTTGCGGCAAATGAAAAGTTGCGCATGTTGACATGTTCATTCAATATTGCCAACTAGGTTATAAATAATCTTGCCACATAGTCGAAATTTTGTATTCAAAAATTGGCTTCTTGCGGTAATAAAGGTGAATTCGTTCTAGCATTTAAGTTTTTATTAATCCTTAATTTAATATAATAATTGATTTTTAAATATGTTTGTTTTAATTATTGAAAAATAAATAAATGCATAGTAAAATGTGTGCTAAATAAAACTAAAATACACCAAAACTCGCGCTGGCAACCCTAATTTCACAGACTGAGCCCCTCTCGAACCCCTTTTATCATTCCTTCCCCTCAACGCCCTAAAAACTGTGTACTGCGCAGTCACTGAAGCTAACTTCACAGAGCTCAAGAAGTTTTGCGCGAACTATACCTACATAAAAATATAGAACAGACACGAACTATGACCTAAAATAGTGCGAGAGAGAGAGACCTATGTGAGTGAACATAAAAATCTATAGCACCTAAAATTAAAAGAATTTCCCAGAATTATTAACTACCGGGGCGGCGGGGCATCAGCTTGAAGGTGTTTACATTTCAAAGTCCTACTGGTGGGTAAACAATAGGTATCTACTTATGTAGGTTGTTATCTTAATTATATCTGCTTCATAAACATTGACTTAATAAGTGTAAGTACCTACCTATTATTCAAAGTTCAAACCTGTAACAATGAATCATCGAGAGAACATTCACATTGTACGCTCTGTGGTTCCCCAGCAAAGCAAGTGAACAACACAAATTCTACTATATTAAGTTTATTTTATGATATAGTATAGTCTCGTGACGAAATATCACTCGATACTCATTGGTTCGTGCTGGTTAACGTTATACAGAAGGGTCCAATAACAAGCCAGCAGATTTATTTTTAGAACGCAAATGTAAATGGTGGGGAGCGAGGAAAACCAACGAGGCTTCCACGAACGCTAACGCTATTATTATTGGCAATAATAATAGCGTGTGCAATAATTTATTGCACAACATTTCCTGAGCTCTTTCGGAGTGCGCGTGTCGTTGCCATTAAAACTTGACAATATTTTAAAGCTTACATTTCCTCTAACGTGAAATTAGAATTTGCGGTCGAAAGTATATATTATATTTTTTTTCAATTACATTTTCGGCGAGGGATCTCCACGCAAACCACGAACTGGCGTTACCATTTATATTTTTTCTGTAACAGGTATGTCTTATTTTATTAAACTATGCTGCGCAATATTTTTGTTTAAACTTCACTAGCAGATTTTGCTTACCGAAAAAAACACAAATTTCTCTCTATCTATCCGATTAATGGGCTATATGAACCCCTTAAATAGGCAGTAATAAACTAGGCAGTAGATAAGTGGTTTTTACGTAGTGATTTTTACGCTAGTTGTAGAACAACTTTCTATTCTTGTGTTTTTATAATACAGAGTAGCTAGTTCTAATGTGAAGAAACGAGTGAAATTCGTAGACTTTCCCCCTTTCCCTGTGTATGACTGGCTCTTAACCTGTCTCGACATGTTTATGTTGTGTGCGTCATACTCGTCGTTCGTCCCCACTCCACGTTAAATGCGCCTCTGTAGGATACCACTTTGGTATCTTCTCGAACACTTGCTTTACACTTTGGATGTTTATGTATATTTTAACCTCGAAGCGAGGGAAATTTTTGACGGTATCTATTTTTGTGGTTACACAAGCCACAAAAATAGATAGGTATCGTTTTTAATATACCTACTTTTATAATAATACTTAAAGGTATGTGATAGGTAGGTACTAGAAGGTCAAAGAGGTTATGTTTAGTTGCGTACGTTTAAAACAGTCCTTATTTTAAAATAGAGAAATTGATATGAGTAGGTAATTTTAAGCAGGTAACCAATAATTCACAAACTCAATGGTTTATTAATGACAACAATCAAACTAATGTAAATAAAATGGCTTCTAGAACATTGCTGTGTCACAATAACTTGTTTATTGATGATAATTATAATAGATATTATCAGCCCTCGAGGTCAATCTCATTCAGTTATCTTCCTAAAGTATATTTACATTTCCTAAAATATATTTAGTACCTACGTATATTTTAATTATGTACTAGCTTTTGCCCGCGACTTCGTCCGCGTGGAAATCCCCTTTTTCACGCAGAGTCACTTTGATTCGAAAATATAAATCCCATTCATTCCCTATCCCGTGGGAATTTCGAAAAATCCCTACTTAGTGCACCTCTAGGATACCCAAGGTATATGTGTGCCAAATTTCAAGTCCTTAGGTGGTTTAGGCTGTGCGTTAATATATCAGTCAATCAGGACTTTGAATTTTATATATAAGTATATATAGATGAATAGATGTATTTTAAACATTCAAATTTACTTGAGTTTATATTGTTACAGGCCTACTTTCGGGACAGTTACTTGGTTGGCTGCCTAGAGAGCTAAGATTTCATTAGGAGCTCAAGAAGAGTTCAAACAAGTAAGTAATGGCGTTCGCCTCCCCTCCCCAATTACTCTGTTCACAGGTCGACGGCGTCGAACATCATGAAGATCTAATATTTTTTTCTTCCTTCTCCCTTATAGGTTCCATAAATTACGAGAACATTCTTCTATTGCTTTTAAAGCTGTAGGATCCTCGTTATTAAAAAATGTAGTCAATTAACTTCGAGTTTCCAATATAAAACTACAATACAAGATAACTGATCAACTCAGATTCTACCATCAGATAGGAAAGTATCAGTAAAAGCTACGGCTTGTTAACTTCAATGTTTTTATAATGAACTTCTTGTTCATGCTTCAGTTTAATACACAGTAATGGATAACTGTACTCAATCAACATAAGATGATGATTAACTTAATGCTCTTTAGTATATCAAGCTCTCTTGCATAGCATTATCATATCATATTGATTTATGCCACACCTCCATTCAGTGTTTCATTATCAACATCTTAAATCATGATAGAGCGCTAACTCAATCATAAAAAGAAAAAAAGTAGTTACATTATTTATCTAAAAAAAAACATAAATCAACTTTATTTGCTCACGATAAAATTAAACAGTAACGCAAATAATGATTGATAGTAGGAGACCCAGTTAGGCCGGTTATGGAATATAATGACCAACATATTTTATTTGACTGAGGCGAAGAAAATATTATACGCATTGATAAATAAATACATCGATAAAATGCACACGGATTTACTAGCTAAATCCTGGGTCTGTCATACATAATCTTTGTCCTAGTCGAATAACAAAAGGGGAATCTATATTTCTTAACCGGATCTTAGACCATGAAATGAGACAGATAAATATATTTATCTAGCCTTTACTTACTAAGATTATTTATTTGGGATAAGTAGCTTAATATATTAAATAACTTTTAGAAATTAATGGGATAATTATCTATCTAGAATAGTCTTATCTCATATTTTTTTCCTCCAGGGGTAATCACTAACCGGGAACCAAGTATACCAGCTTTGTCTTGAAATAATACCATGATTTGAGATGATGATAAGATCATTGGGCAGGTGACAATATGTTGATTGCATAACATCTAGCACATTAACAACAGCAACAGTTATCCGAGTACAATAAATACGTTTGTCATAATATAACATTATCAGCATTTTTTATCTTTGAGTATTTATGCAATCATCACTCCAAACTTCCTCATATACCATTCTATAATTATCCATATTTGTTATAGATTAACATAATTGTATCAGATTCAAGGTTTTGACCTTAAAATTTTATGTTCAGATTTTAGTGGTCACGCGATTGAAGCGTACATTTCAAACCTATAACGTATCGCGTCATTATCACTTCACTGTCATTGAAATTTAATACATAATTAGCATGTGGAATATTTTTTATTGGTAGATCTTGAGACTTAGGACATTCGTAAAGTCTTGAAATTAATTTAATTACCTAAAATATATTTTAAGTATTCTATTTTTCATCCCATTCTCACCGCGCTTCATAAAAATATGCACATTACGTTACGTCGTATCATTTCTGTTTGTAGTTCTATTCAAAATGGTTGCTCAAAAGATCAACTGTCCGAGTCGGAGCGACGATATCGGAAATCGATACGCCAATTCAAACACCAAAAGACATGGTTTTTTCGCAAACGAGTCACAAGACTCAAAGTATTTTGAAAGTGATAGACCTAGATCGTTTAAAACCCGAAAAGAGTCAGCAGGTGAACGGTTCAACCGGAGTGGTTATCGAAGGAATTTCGGAAGCGATACTTTCTTTGCCGGCGGCCACCACGAGCTTTTCCGAGGTAAGGGCGGGTTGCAGTAACCGTGAGTAATAACATAATTTTTTGCTTATTTTATTATTAGTACCTATTTTATTATTATTGGATTTTTCCGATTTCGCTTCGTATCATTTGCTAACATGTAGTTTTCAATTTTCAGGAGTTTTTGAAAACGGAACCACTTTACGACAGCACCATGATTCACGATACGGACTCAGAGTTCTTCCAAGATCTGGTCCAGTGGTGCTCCACTCCCGCCAAGGAAGAACAAGCACTGACCATTGGTAAGGCAAAGCGTTATTCTTTTTTTTTAAATAAGGACTTATCTTATGTCATTTTCCTAAACATAGCAAAATTTAAAGGCTAAAATGACATGATTAGTCAAAAGTTTTATAGCTACTTTAATTAAGCAATTGACTATATAGGTTCATAAATCAATATTAAAAATAATATTTTGAGTAACTCATATTTTTCTCTTAATACAGATTCGAGATCCACTGACAAGGCATACACAATCGACACACCAAACACACAATTCTCGCCCCACGACTGGGATACGTCTGACGCTAACGCGACATACGCTCAGGCAGGTTTCTATAACACAACACCGCCGGTTGAGCAACATTCAGGAAACTTTGAATCTTTTATATTTGACAATAAATTTGTTGGTTTCCCGGAAATGGAAAATAAAGCTCAATTTCAAGAACAATTTTTAGACATAAATAGTTTACCAGTCGTTATAGATGACCTAGTATCGGAACGGGTCACTGAGGCCGGCCAGTGGCCGGCCGCAGAGCAGGTTGCGTGGACAAACACACATTACAATAAAACATACACACACACAATGCCCTTCTTCGATCTAGAAGAGAACCCTGACTTTAAGTTTGGTTCGGTCATTCCGCGGGTAGTAGAAGACAATGATGAAGTTATATCAGAATTCGTAGTCAAGGATTATGAGGTCACTAAGGGGGCACATGACGCTGGGGTGCAGCGTCGGCTGGAGGGGCTCTCCGTGGACGTGGCGGCGCGCGCCTCGAGCTGGTCCAGCGACGTCATCAGCACGCCGGAAGTGCTCTCCTATGTCGAACAATTGGAGAAAGAAAAATGCACACACGTTGTAAGTATTAATTACGACGCTGGACAAACTTATCATAATACGTGGGGCGCACTAAAAGTTTCCGGAATGAATAAGAAAAAAATAATATTAAAGGTCAAAAATGAATTTATTGTTTCTCAAAACATTCATTCTCCCTTTGCGTAAATGCACTTTTTCATGCGATTAAACCAATTTTAAAAACTTTTGTGCCACTCCTCCGTGGTGACTTCAGAAACGTGTTTTTCATACTCTTCGACAGCCTCTTCTGGTGATGAAAATCGTTGACCGCGTAATTGGTTCTTAACTTTTGGGAACAGAAAAAAGTCGCAAGGTGCCAGGTTGGGGCTGTATACAGGATGGCCATAAGTTCTACGTTTTCCACCTTCAAAAATTCGTTTGTTTCGTCTGGCCGTGTGGGAACTAGCATTGTCGTGGTGCAAGATGATACGGCGGTTCCGGTTATTTTTACGGAGTTGGTCAATAATTTCTGGCAAACAAATGGTCGTGTACCAGTCACTATTCACGGTACGACGATTCTCTGAAGCAACAGTAGCCACGTGCCCAGTTTTATTAAAAAAAGAAGCAATCATCCGCTTAGATGCACTTTTCACGCGCGCCGCTTTGGTTGGCTTCGGCTCATCTTGAAAGATCTATACGCTCGATTGCTGCTTTGTTTTGGGATCGTAGCAATAAATCCATGTTTCGTCACCTGTTACTATGTCCCACACCAAATTTGACGCACCTTCGTTGAATCTGGTAAGCATGGCACTGCACCAAATGACGCGGTCCGTTTTTTGAGCCTCGGTCAAATTGTGGGATCCACCGCGAGCACAGCTTTCTCACACCCAAATGTTTGTGTAGGATTAGATTGATTGTATTTGACTCATGCCTATGTCTAAGGATGCGCGAATCTCATGGTAGGTCACATGCCTGACCGCGCCTGAATTCTGCAAACCAGCTATAAATAGTCGTCTTGCATGGTGCTTCATCGCCAAAAGCAGATTGAAGCCTAGCGATGCTCTGTTGAGCTGTCAAATTACACTTAAAATCGTAGAAAATCATACTACGAAAATTTTCCCGAGTTAAATCCATGTTAATGTAGACAAGCAATTTTTTAAATGGCGCCACAATGTAAAAGCAATTGACAGTCAGATGAAGCAAACATTCTAGAGCCAAAGAGTTCCATTTTCAAACGTTGTAATTACTTTTTAAATATTGTTTATGTAAGTGGCCAGTTCCGGAAACTTTTAGTGTGACCTATGTATTACGAGCCGTGTGTATAATTTTAAATATTTTATCACTTTTGTTGCAGAAAACTAAAGAACAATGGCCAGTTCAAGCAACAACGCCGGAATCAATGGAGGCAAGCCCCAAGATGGACATCCCTTCGCCGGCCGAGTATGAACCCATCACCCCTAAAAGCAAATCTCACTTGGAGTCTGACCAGGATGACGTTAAGTCTCACTCGAGCAAGAGGAGACGAATTGACAGTGAAGATTCAGATGAAAATTACTCCCCATATATGGAGCTGTCACCTAAAAAATCTAAGAAGAGGAAGCCCAATATTCCTATTAAAGATATGATTACTGCGTTAGAAGGGTCTCGGCAATTGACAAAGGCGCGTAGAGGCCGTCCCCCAAAACGCAGGGAGAGCGCAGTTTCGTCAACTTGTAGTGTGGATGAAAATTCTTCATGTATTTCTAATCAAGAAGGAAAATACAGGGAATTAAGAGATAAAAATAACGAGGCATCAAAAAGGTCAAGAATGAACAGAAAACTCAAAGAGCTGCAAATGGAACAGCTAGCAGAAGATTTAGAAGAACGAAATAAAAAGTTAAAAGTTAAAGCTGATATTTTAGAAGATATGACAAAAAGGTTGAAAGATGCATTAATGACGGCTATATTGCAGAAATGATTGTAGTCTTGAGTTGTTTGTTTGTGTGGATGTACACAAACAATTCAAGACTACAATGATTTTTGCATATTTTGTTAAATATTCATAGATGCCATTTTATCTGTTTTGTGTAAGTACATATTGGCGAATATGTTAACGTCATGATGGAAGTAAAATCTGATGATTGTTAAGCATTTGGGTAATGTTACCCACAAATAAGGTTTTAATTGTAAGGGGGAGGTAGTGTTACTGTAATCTGTTGTTTTTAAATGATATCACTAATTAGGTGTAAAAGACAACATAAATTGGATATCTATATTTTTTGTTGCATTTGCTTGCTAAAACTATTGTAATGAAAAAACATAATGAAATTTATAAAAAAATATGAATTGAAATAATACGTACATATGTACTTGTAATTTAATATGCATGGTAATTCATAATGATTATTAAATGTGATTTTAATTAAATGTGTACTTATTATTTTATTTCCCAAGTAGGTAAACTATGTAAGAACTATTGGATCATGGTTTGTATCTTTTGAACCCAATGAGATAGAACATAGGGAAGGTATTTGGTAATTCATAATGATTATTAAATGTGATTTTAATTAAATGTGTACTTATTATTTTATTTCCCAAGTAGGTAAACTATGTAAGAACTATTGGATCATGGTTTGTATCTTTTGAACCCAATGAGATAGAACATAGGGAAGGTATTTTGTTTTTTAATTTTTGGTAACATTTCCTTTGTGTGCGTTACTGGGGCGGCATGTCGACTCGGATCAAGTTGAAAATTGTGAAAAAATTAGAGCCCTATACCCTGTTAATGTGCCCTAAAAATAAAATAAGTGCCTATTAAGGTTTTTAGAGTTATTCTTAAAAAATAAAACTTTCAGGCGTTACTGCAGCGGCATTTTTTTTATTAGCCTTAGCCAAATTTAAAGTAGCCTAAAAGGTAGTGTAACGGCAGGTGGGTCAGGGTGGCACAAAATGAAATCTCACTTAAGTAGTTTCAAACTTGTATTCACAGAGTCACAAAGTTTAAGCGCGGCGTGCTCTTCGTTTGAGCGTTTCACACAGTCTGAATAACTAAAACATCTCAGCACCAAGTATTACTTACTTCAATAATCAAAATAATAGTTCTTTATTACTACGCAGAAGTACACAATCAAAGCTCTATGTCGCACCGCCCAACAGGTAAACAAAACTATTCTACGCGGCACATATCAGATTCGGAGAATATATAGATATAGATATATATAGATACATATAGATACGTTACAAAGACGCCGTTGATGGATAGTATTACAGAGGGCGACCGACGTGAAGCAATTTGTAACACTCGGCCATCCTGCACCCGCGCTGTGTCCCACAGTGCTTAGGATTGCGTATCCCTGCTGTTCCGTTCTGACATCTGCAACCAAATAAACACACGCAGTACTTGGCTGTAGGGTTAATCAGATCCTAGCAATAAGGTTGTATTTATGGCACACAGCCACGGATCACATAGCCGTGTATCACACAGTTTATTTGAACGAATCACACAGATATATCACACAGCCACGGATCACACAGCCGTGTATCACACAGTTTTGTATTTATGTCACACAGCCACGGATCACATAGCCGTGTATCACACAGTTTATTAGAGCCACGGATCACACAGCCATGTATCACACAGTTTTGTATTTATGTCACACAGCCACGGATCACATAGCCGTGTATCACACAGTTTATTAGAATACTTATTTGAATAAGAATCACATAGATGTATCACATAGTTATTATCTACGAGCAATTTTATTTTTGAATCACACAGTACAGGCAACACAACTTATAAGTAGGTACCTATACACATTTGTAGAACTAATGCAAATAAATTTTTAGAACCCGTGATGTTTGCTTAAATTTTTACTTCCATTTCTTTTAACTCTCTAATAAATCAATGAGATCATCTCTATCTACTTCACGATCACTACTAGAAGTGTCATCATCAGATACTGCAGGTTTATAAGGTCGAAGAACTTCGCCTGAGACTACAGCATTGAATCTCTTGTAACCTTTCATACTGGTAATCGTGTATCGGTCTAAAGAGTGGTCAGCTGAACTAACTTTATATGGGCCTGTATAGAGATTTCTTAGTTTTCTCGCAACTTTAGTAGTAGAATCTGTAGCGGTGTGTAATAAATAAATGCATAGTAAAATGTGTGCTAGATAAAACGAAAATACACCAAAACTCACGCTGGCAACCCTAGTTTCACAGACTGAGCCCCTCGTACCCCTTTTACATTCCTTCCCCTCAACGCCCTAAAAACTGTGTACTGCGCAGGCACTGAAGCTAACTTCACAGAGCTCAAGAAGTTTTGCGCGAACTCTACAGCAAACCAAATGGTAAACCGGATTTTAGTAGTATTGTTATTGTCTTGTGTAGTTCACCACGCAAGAGAAACATTCCAGACGATTTCCGAATATTTTTCCAATCGATTGCGTGAGGGAGACAGACAGATGGACAACACGAGCGAATATGACAGTAAATAAGGCAATGTGAACACTATTCGTATCAAAGTAGGTAATGCGTGGCTGTGTGCGCATGGGCAAAGTTCAATTTTTTTACTGTCTGTCCAGTTGCGCCAGTGTTGCCAGCGGCATTTTATTTTTTCGAATAACTCTGAAACCTTTAATAGGCACTTATTTTATTTTTAGGGCACTTAACAGGGTATGGCCACAGAATAGTATTCTGTGGTATGGCGCACTAATTTTTCTACAATTTCCAACTTGATCCGAGTCGACATGCCGCCCCAGTAACGCACACTCTTAAACTCAAGAGTAGAAGTATTTGTAGACTAGTAGTAGAGTAGGAGTAGTGATAGGAGTATAATAGTTGTACTGTAGTAGTAGTAGGTGCGATAAGCCTGCTGGGACAGCTACATATACATAAATGTATACCTGTGCTTCACCTACAACTACATACAAAATTCAAAAAATAATAATAAAAAACGTTTATTATGGCTGTAAAAAGGATATTTATTTTATTTCACAATAAGAACATAACATACCAAACAAAAACTAGTGATACAAATTATATAGGTAGCCAGGCCTCAATTCTAAGGCTGCAGAATACACAAGGTATTACTGCAGTAACAGGTGCAGTAATGCATACTTTTCAAGTAATGAGTTGTAAAATATATAATGATTATACGTTAACCAATTTGAGTGTAAAGATAAATAATAAAAATTAACATTCTAACAATAAAACTAATATATCAACTAAATATTTAACACAAAGGCATATTCTAGAATAAAGAACAAAAAAATTCCCTATGGTGGCACTGCAATAACTGCACTGAATGAAAAAATCTAAATAGGTACAAACATTGCAAAATATCAATTATTATTGTAAGATATTGGAATACACAAATTATAAATCTGAAGTAGCACCCTCATTGAAAAGGACACCAGAATTAATTATCATACATACAATAACATGTAGCAAACCCATAGAAAATTTTACACCAATCAGTACAATAATGGTCACATAAATGAGCCCCAGTCTTTACTGCACCTTTTATCAAGCTTGTGAATTGTTATGGAATATCTTGCAAACTGAATGATCTGCATTATAAGTGTAATAAAGACTGGGGCCAGCTTCGGAGCAATGTGAGCATGTAGCAACCCTAATATACGCCTATATGCACACCGCACTAACCACTAAATTGAGTTCTTAATTTACATACTAACAGTATGTAAGATCACCTCGGTGTCGAGTCCCACTACACATTACACTTGATACTCGTTAATTTACACTTTACACTTGAGTCAATTGAAAATGGACACTATATTTAGCGCACACAAGGTCCAGTCAGATGTTAATCAGAAGCGCCGCCGTCTTCACCGTCATCGAGAAAGCTGAATTTATTAGACGCGACGAAATTCTGTGAACAAATAAAATTTACTTTTAGTTTCATTGTTCCCATTGTGTTAATTACGATAAACACCAAGGAAATTATACAAAGTTAATGCGGAAATACGTACCGGTTTATCCTGTTCCTTAAACTTGGGCAGTGGCTTCTCTTGATAGTCATCATCGCGGCGGTCGCGTGAGCGGCTCTGGCGCTCTCCGTTTAGTTCGTCTTTGCTTTCACGGTCGTTCCGTGTGCGTGAATCAGGACGGCCGCGGGAGTATTCACGCTTATCGCGGGAGTCAGACTTGTTGTGGGATTCGTCACGCCTGTGTCGGGAGCCGTCGCGCCTGTCTCGGGATCCGTCACGCCTGTCTCGTGATCCGTCGCGCCTGTCTCGTGATCCGTCGCGCCTGTCTCGTGATCCGTCGCGCCTGTCTCGTGATCCGTCGCGCCTGTCTCGGGAGTCGTCTCGCCGGCGGGAGCCACCGCGGGATCCATCCCGGGAACGATCTCTGCGATCGCGTGACCCGTCTTTGCGGTCACGGGAATCGTCACGACGGTCGCGTGAGCCGTCCCTGCGTCTGTCTGAGGAGTAGTCCCGCCTGTCGTCTCTGTAGTCGCGCCGGTCCCGGTCGTCTCGCGAGTAGTCGCGACGCTCTCTGTCGTTGCGCCTATCCTTGTCGTCCTTCGAGTAATCTCGTCGGTCTTTGTTGTAGCTGCGAGAGTCTCTTGGACGCTCATCTGAAAGGAGATTGTGAAATTCAAAACCTGTACTTGTTATTGATTGAGAATGTGGCTTAGGAAAGTATTTCCATCTGCACTAAGTTGTAGAATTTTATTCAAGACATTCCAAAGGATAGTTGTCAAACTAGTTTTGATCAATGTTTGTTTGTTGGGGGTTTTTGGTACAAAATAAACGAACTTACCGCGCCTTGAACCGCTGCGACGGTCGCCGGAATGTTCCTGCAAAATAATGTTTTATTAGGACACATTCGATCCGTTAAATGTAGAATTCACAACAGTTCATTTTGTAAAAACGGGAATTACGTAGTATTGTAACGTCGAAGATTATTCCGACACGTTTCGATTTTTCAAGAAAATCATCATCATGGGATTGAATGCCCGTCCGCGCGTGGGGCCGACACGACACCCAGTGTGTTCGAAAAATCGATACGTGTCGGAATAATCATCGACGTTACAATCATTCATCATTTCAGCCGTAAAACGTCCACTACTGAACCCTCCCTCATGGATCTCCATGAGGGGTAGTTGCCATACTCACCACGCTTGGCAGGCGGGTTGGTGAGCGCAGTACGGGATGATGATATACGGAAAGACGCTGCTGCCCATCTTCCGGAGGTGTCCCTTAGCAGGCTCTTACTGCATCCACGGGTAGGAGAGGAGGGGTAACATTCTACTGCCGGCACCCCACGGCAACGTTACCCTCACGACGTTACAATACTACGTAAGTAATTCCCGTTCTTACAAAATAAATAGTATATCTCACGTTAATTTTGAAAGTGAAATTTACAACAGATTTGTTTTCAATTATACTTACTCGTCGAGATCCCCATTTTTCTTTCTCCTCAGTCACACGTCTTGATTCTTCTTCCTGTTTGCGGAGACGTTCTTCTATTTCACGTTCCCTAAAATAAATGTAACAGTATTATAAAATGTACTAATAAAGCCAGTTTTGTGACATATCATAGTTAGTATTATGTCACTTGTAGACCCCTTAAATTCAATGATAATCAGATGTTGGTATAAAGCGACCGAATCGCACATCAAAAGAACGATACGGTGTCTGTTGACCCTTATGATCTAGCACAGTGCCACTCGAAAGTGACGACAAACATCAAAATATTGAATTATGGGTTTGTTTTCAGTGCTGTACTATTTTACCTAGAAGGATAATTATAAACGTCAATATTTTCCGGGGCTCAATTTTTCAGTTCACGATTAAATTGGTCGAATTCTAAAAAAATTCGATAAGACTATACCGCCAATCGACACTATTGCGATCGTTACTCCCGTGACTCTTTTCGAGTTAAAAATTAATGCGGGTCACATGCGAGTGTTAAAAAAAGAGCTTTTGGAAAGAAACAAATAGATGCATCAATTGTGCCAGCAGAAGTCAATAGAAAAACAATAATGTATTTTTTTTAATTCTGGCGTAACTTAGCGGAAATCCACGGTACGAAATAATTGTCACTTACCTACCTCTATATTAGATAATATATTGAGAAGAATAATTTCAATCTAGATGCGGTTTGTTTTTAAGGTGTTCACGTTTAAAATCGCCTGCGCTTATCTTCAAGTGCAGACATTTTTCTGTACTAAACGTCTCCATTTAGATTTAAATACTTACTTGGCAGCAGTGTCAACAGGTTTAGCTGCTCCAAAGACCTTCTCCGCGGAGACAGGTTTGGGTTTTTCAACAGGTTTCTCCACTTCAAGACCCGCGCCGTCCGCCGGTTTGGTGGGCACCTCCAGCTCGCGGGGAACCGTGCGAGGCAGCAGGTTCAACTTGGGACGCTCACGCGTTCTGTTGTCTGTAGGGAATTCAATATTAAACAAACTATACAGCTACTGACTGGTGTACAAGCTTAACTTTTTTTGGGACTAAATGGTGCTTATTTAAGATAAGACACCCCACCAACACACCCAGTATTGGGTGTCTTATCTTAAATAAGCACACTTAATAACACTTATACACAAAATACTTAATTCTATAAGGTGTTAATGGTCCTCCTGTAATTATAGGGCATCACAGCATGTTTGACAACAGACAATACATTATAATACAATATAAATAAAGAAAAATATAAATGGAACATTCGCAATATAGAAAAAGAAGTTATGTAATGTACTCGTACAGTAAAATTAAATACCTACTTTAAAATAAAAAAATGTAGAATGAAAAAAACATACTTTATAAGTTTCTAAATAGCTATCATAACAATTCTGTCACTGTGTGTTACTGTTGTATGCAGAAACGATGGGGCGAGTTATTTTTCCTTGGGATTATGGTATTTTATTTACTAATTATTTAAACACCAATTCCCGAATGAAATACGCATTTAACATGAACATTAGTACCTTTTATCTGTCCCAAATTCAATGTGTTCCCAAATAAATGTTTTCAAAGTGACAAACTAAGGTATAAAAAGTTGGTATAAAGCGATCGAATAGCGCATCTAAACGCTTAGGTATTTTATTTACTAATTACAAAAACACACCAATTCCCAGAAATACGCATTTAACAAAAACATGAGCATCTTTTATCTATCACAAATTCAATTAAACTATTTTAACCACTAATCAAACCACTTTCCAAAGAGATTTGAGTGTCATCGTTCCTGATAGCGTGCGGAAGCATTTAAGGGTGGCCTTTACTCATCATTGGGACGATATAGGCCGTAGTAACAAATTCGCTAACCTATGTCTAATGAGAAAGCGAGTTCACTTTCTGTTCGGCAGAAAATATTTTTGAAGTGATAAACTTAACCCTAGAATACTAATACCGCTTACTACTAATGATCGCCTAGCAGGCTACTTTTGGAATAAAACAAAAATTAACTACATATCTTATATTTATATTTCACACACTTTATTATATTATTTTTTTAACCTATGATCTTTTTTTTATTATTTTTGATGTTGAAATTACAAAGTAATGTGTTAACTAATTATAGTATGTAGTGTAATAGTTTTTGTTGGTTCATATTAACGAACCAACAAAAACTATTCTAATCATCATATTTTTTACTACAGCCTAAATTTAAATCAGGCTATTTTTCGGTCACAGTTTGGCGATCTATATGCTCTAAACAATCTTCTTTATTACGTTTGGAGCAGACATAAATGCTCTTGGTGATGATGATAATAATATTATTACAATGTTTTTTAGATCTTCTTAGCTCTTTCAAGTTGGTATGGAAGAAAAGTCTGATCTGCCACACTGTCATTGGAAACGTAAGCAGCGAACTCTACGCTGTCCTCCGTTTCAGTACCATCATTTGAAAAAATACCACTATCTGGTCCTCGTTGTGATCTCGATAAATCTATCAATTGAAATTTGCATTTTGTAGCTTATAAAACTCACAAATTTTATAAAAATAATAAATGAGTAAATGTA
Source organism: Pasiphila rectangulata (assembly GCA_963082625.1). NCBI lineage: Eukaryota > Metazoa > Arthropoda > Insecta > Lepidoptera > Geometridae > Pasiphila > Pasiphila rectangulata. The sequence continues at coordinate 15,932,324 of OY720244.1, forward strand.
TGAAAACTTGCCTCTAATACTAATGAAACACCCACCCTTAGTTGGCGTGTACTCACGACTCTATAGTCCGCTCCAATTTAAAAAAAACCACAAAAATCTGATCAGCCTCACAGGCGATGATTAGTACTCTAGGGTTAAGTATACAAATGTAGGTATAAAGCGACCGAATAGCGCATATAAACGCGATACGGTGTCTGTTGACCCTAATAATCTAGCACATTGCCACCGAGGTGACTACAAAAGTCAAGATATTGACAACTTGGTTTTGTTTTTATGTGCAACTGCCAAGGTAAACTATTTCATAAAAAAGCTGAGGCGGTGACAGGAATAATGGAGCCGACCAAAAGAATTGAATAAAAACTCCGCTTCGAAAGTATAATACATGTATGTAATACAATCCAGCTCCCCTCTTCCCTTTTCTGCTCCGCTCCGGTGGATAGGCCAGCCATAGGCTCAATGGTGCTATGTGAAATGTCCAGTATTATTCAGAATGTGATTCAGACTGGTCATCATCATCATTTCAGCCGTAACACATCCACTACTGAACACAGGCCTCCCTCATGGATCCCCAGGAAGGGTAGTTGCCATACTCACTACGCTTGGCAGGCGGGTTGGTGAGCGCAGTACGGGATGTAGATACACGGAGAGACGCTGCCGCCCATCTTCCGGAGTTATCCCTTAGCAGGCTCTTACTGCATCTACAATATTGAGTTAGACACCAATACTTTTGCCATTAGTGGCAGGTACCGTAAAAAATAGACTGCAATACTAAAAACTAATAACAAATTAACAAGTGCAGTTACAATTTCATAATAAATCATGGATAATCTATCAATAAATAACACGTACGTATCAATAGAGAACACCCTGAACAAATATCTGCAGATCGTACAGACATTTGTCCCGAGGCGGGAATCGAACCCGCACTCTTGCGACCTTCGCATGCTGCGCCACAGAGCTCGTCGTAATAATGTGACTTTGAAGTGAATTTCAGATTTTTGTTAATAATACAGTAGGGTCGACTTCTAACCAACATTAAGTACATTATACAAAACTTTATAACCTTTCCAGAAGTAACAAAAAACATGTGGAAGATTACATAATAAAACATTTTTTGAATTAGTCCTCTTGAGTATACCGCCATGATGGATTTAGAGTGGTGTCATTTAATTTTTCGAGTAACTCTCAGCAGGGCTTTTCATTTGATACCCATATTGTACGAGTGCATTAAAAATAAATAGTCCGCCATCTTGAGTGTTCCGCCATGTTAGACCAGAGTGACGTCATTTCATTTTCGAATTATTCTCAGCGAGCCCTTTCATTTGATACCCATATTATAGGAGTACATTAAAAATAAGTAGTCCGCCATCTTGGGTGTTTCGCCATGTTGGATTCAGAGTGACGTCATTTCATTTTTTGAGTTATTCTCAGCAAGCCCTTTCATTTGATACCCATATTATAGGAGTACATTAAAAATAAGTAGTCCGCCATGTTGGATTCAGAGTGACGTCACTTATCTGACCATGCATTGTTATCCAAACAAAACATGTATACAAAATTTCAGTTGCAAGATTCCGCGAACAAACATAGTTACATACATACAGGGCAAGCTAAATAAAAGCTTGTAAAAGCAATGTTTACCTTCCCGTGGAGGGTCACGTTCGCGGTCGCGGTCACGGTCACCAAAACCGCGACTACCACCAAATCCTCCTCTGCTTTCTCGATTTCTATAAAAAGATTTTCAATTATATTCTCTTTAAACATAAAGGTTATCCCAACACCTAATCGACGGCGACCTTTACTGATTTCTAGCATGAACTTGAATGTGGATGGAATCCAAGTTGACTTTTTAATCTTCTATACCAATTTAAATGGTCTGTCAACATGAAGGCAGCTTGCACTTAGCGTATATGACCACACTTACTGCCGTGGGGTGCCGGCAGTAAAATGTTGCCCCTACTCTCTTGCCTGTGGATGCAGTAAGAATTTGCCAAGGGTTCCATCCAGAAGATGGGCACCAGCGTCTTTCCGTGTATCAACATCCTATACAGCGCCCGCCAATCGTGGTGAGTATGGCAATAACCCCTCATGATCTCTTTAAGATCGAAGAGGGAGGCCTATGGCCAACAGTGAACCTGGACAGTTGGTTCTACTGCTGATGAAGTCTGAGCGAATACATACGAGGTATTTTCTCAAAGGAATCTAGGACACTGGTTTTGTAACATGTCACTTGTGAACTTCTAATTTAATGAAAAACGGATGTAGGTATAAAGCGACCGAATCGCACATGGTTAGAACGACACGGTGTCTGTTGACCCTTATGATCTAGCACATAGCCACACGCAGGTGACAACAAACATCAAAATATTGAATTCTGGTTTTGTTTTTCAGTGCATTATATAAGTGAGGGACCATTCATTTGTTACGTCATTCATAAACCTTCCCCCCATATACCTTACTAATAAATAACAGCCTAATACCTAAGTAAGTTTGTTAACATCTGATAGAGTATTTATACAGCGTCATCATTCTCTTTTTTTACATTTTCGGGGATGCTCATGCGGAAAGCTGCGGCCCAGATTCCTTCTCCGGTATTTCAAGGGTTTTGTCTGGGTAAGGTCGGGGAGTGTCACATGAACAATACCCCAACGCGGGACATCAGTGCAGGTTTAGTATCCCCCACCAGAATTAGAATAAAATTATTGTAATAGGAAGTATAAATATTTACCCGAATCCGCCGCCATCACGCTCGGGACGCTCGGCAGTGCGGAAGCCGTCTCTCCCTCCATAGCCGCGCTCCCTTCCACCGCTAAAAGTAGAAACGTTCATGGTAGCAACATCTTCCAGTTTATGTAGTAAGAAAACATAGTGAAGTATTCACAATTATATGTACATTGGATAAGACAACCAGCGTTCTAATGCCCAAATGTCATATCCAAACAAATAAAATGATCTTGATTATATTAGTTTTTGTGCCTGTTCAATATTTAACCCCCGACGCAAAAAAGAGGGGTGTTATAAGTTTTACGTGTCTTTCTGTGGCATCGTAGCTCCCAAACGGATGAACAGATTTTCGTTTAGTTTTTTGTGTCATATATAATTTTATCCCGAGTGTTCCTAGCCATGTTTTATCAAAATCGGTTAAGAAGTATACAAGATATTAGGGGTGAAAGAAGGGATGTATTGTAACGTCGTGATTTCACGAGTTACACTGCTACGCATTTGTATTAAATTTTTCATTTGTTTATATGGATGTTGAGAGATTTGTCCAAGGTTATTTGATGGTTGTTTCATTTTGACAGTGACATTCGAGTTGGCCTAGCATAGATTGAAGCTACGAGTCTATGGTAGACAAATTAAAGTTATTGATTGGTTTTTCGAGACAGTTTTGATCAGTTTTGATTGACAGTTTTCGGCTCGTTTATCGGTATTTTTAGTCTGTGATCGATTTGGATTTGGTAGAGGGATCGATTGCTGAGATTACTTTACCTTCCGTCACAGAAAGATGCAAACCTTTCTTTATTATTAAATTTTAAAATCCAGACTAATCAAGTCGGATTATGGCTCTTATAGTAAAAATATTGTAAAGGAGTCCAATTGAAAGCCTGGTTAGGCTGTGGTTCCAAATATTTCTTCAATTTGGTTTTATATTCGAATGCCGATGTCGACCTTCCATCGCGTTAGCAGGATGAATTTATTTTTATTTCATTGAGAGGCGCTTCCCTTCAGGAGCGCCTTTTACTTTCGCCTTCTATTCTCGCCTTTTATTTTTACTTTTTAGCCTTTTCCTTTGGCTTTAAACTTTTATTTGGAATTCAACTTCTACGGCAAGTTTTTGGTTTCATCATTCAAGTTTCCCTATGGAATTACAACCCTAGGAGAGACAAAGGCCTGGTGGTGGCCCGCCGCCATGGATAAGTTTAAAAGGGTTTAATTTAAGTTAAAAAAACAGGTATTTATAAGACCTTTATATTACAAGTTAGCGGTTTATGATGCAATAACAACGGAATAGGATAATGACTGTGTTAAATTTCTTCTAAATTATAGTAATTTACTCTTGAATTAAGATAACTTTAGGCTAAAATTTATAACTTACCAACTTCCACGGAACTTTAAAACCACAACCTTTGAAAAAGTCAATATACATCTTACTAAATTACACAATAGTTTATTTTTGTTCCCCCGTACTTAGATTAAAAGTCCAGTGTCACGCCTGAGGAGAATCCAGGTAATTATTAGATTAATTCACGGTATTTGGACGCTGTCTGGCGCCCGGAACTTATTATTTGTTATTTTTTCTATTTAACGACAGCGTACCACCTTTGTTTTAACTAGGCATTGTTTAGTTTAGCCTGGTACAAAGGATTACCATTTCTTTCATTTCATTTTCTTAAATTATTACATTCATTTTATTAACACACACAATTTTTATTATTACAATATGTCGCTCAGCGAACAGGGACTTGAGTGGATTTTGGAAGTTACCGTTTGTTATTGCATCTAACTTTGGTTATAACATTATTCTAAATTTAGTTACCTTTGAACATTTATAGGATATTTAGTACTATTTTGTACAATTTTTAGTGCGATTATTTCTGCTATTTAGCAATATTATTAGCAACTTTGTGTCCTTTATTAACACATGGTTTCTTTAACATAACTAACACAAGGCAAGTTATTTGTTAATTTATAAATACTTTTCTGCGGATAACTTTTGTGAACATACCTTTTTGGTTACAAATTGTAACGGAACACTTTTATAGACAAACCTTTATATATTGTAAAACATATTGAACCTTTTATAGAAACAATATTAGATTAATTAGGTAACATTGTAAGTGGTTACTGCATCTTAAAACAACTTAACTTATAAAATTCAACTTGAATTTAAAACTTAAACAATAATTTTGATTTAACATTGCATTTTTGCTGCGGTTTTTGTTCATCATTTGATTAGGAGGTTCTTTCTTGGAGTTATCATGGATAAGGCGATTCAGTTTCCAGCTAATCCATTGGATGACCACACTACTTTGGGTTCAATTGATAATCCATCACCGGTTACTAGGGAGCCGTTGACAAACTTGGATCAAGTAGGGAATATTATGCCTGAGTTTCCAGATACTTTCTTAAATACAGAGATGCCTGCTCACAGTTCTGCAAATGCTGCAAAACAATTACCGTCGTTTAACGCTATGAACGAAAGCCTTAAAAATCATTTACCTGCTTCTTGTACTAGATTGCCTGACTTGAAGAGGAGTAATATTGTTTATGAGGGTACAACTTGTGTTCGTGAATTTATCACACAGGTTGAGGAGTACTTTTTGTACAAAAACTTTGACGAATATTTACTGGTTTGCTCGTTTTCGGATTTACTTTCTGGGTCTGCCGCCAAGTGGTTCCGTACCATTAGATTTAACATTTCTTCATGGACCGACCTTAAGGTTGCGTTGCTCAAGCGGTTTGATAAGCTTGAATATGACTACTTTTTGGAGTATGAGCTACGTACTAGGAAACAACTTGTTAGTGAGTCGCTTCCAGATTTTCTTACTGAACTTATGGATATGGCTAGTCGTCTTGCCAACCCTGTTTCAGAAACAACGATTATTACCATTGCTAAGCACAACATGCTTTCTATTTATACACCTTATGTGTTAGGTAGAAACATTTTTTCTTTGGAATGCTTCATGACCTTGGGAAAGGAGTTAGAAATTTTTGTTGATAGGAAGTCCGCGAAGGAAGCTTCTAAGCCTTCCAAGTCAGGAAAAATTCAAGCCAGTGCTGTTAAGACTGAAAATTCCACTTGCTTGAAATGTAAATCTACTGGACATACCTATAAAGATTGTACTTCTATTCCGGGTATGATTTGTTTTAAATGTCAGAAGTTGGGTGTTATCACCAAGTTTTGTGATGTGTGCAATTCGGACAAGAAAAACTCTACGGAGTCAAAAAAACTGATTAGGCCCCATCGAGTACCAGTTTCTGAGAAAACCCAGGATGACTCGATGTTGAAAAATGTTAGACACAGTTATAAACCTGATGATACTACCATTCATAAAGAATTTTCAGATTGGTTAAAATATATAAAAACTTTCTTTGGCGTTTATAAGGCTTCACCTGTTCTCTTTGTTAAAAATAATGATTCTAGACCATTTTTACAGTTTTCAGTTGGTAATCAAAAATTTACAGGATTATTAGATAGTGGTGCAACTAGCTGCGTTCTTGGTTTAAATAGTCACAAACAATTTTTGGAGATGGGTTATGAAATGGAGATGATATCTGGTTCTGTTCATGATTCTGCTTATACTGCGGACGGATCTGCTCAGAAAGTTATAGGTGCTATTAATTTGCCAGTCACGTGTGATAATGTCACAAAAATTGTAAAATTTATGGTTATACCTTTATTTGAATATCAATTTATTTTGGGTTTTGACTTTTGGATAAAATTTGACCTTGCTAAAGACTTATGGGAAAAAATAATTTATATTAATGATAATGATAAATTTCAAACTTGTTCAATTACTTCAGCTGCTGAATTATCTCCTTCTGAGAAACAGCAACTTGATAAAACAATTTCACTTTTTGAAGATATTTCGTATGAGAAAAAAGGTTTAGGACTGACTCATTTGGTTCAGCATAAAATTAATGTTACTGGCGAACCGTTTAAACAAAGATATTGGCCATTAAGTCCGGCTAAACAAAAGGAACTTTTTGATGAAGTACAGGTCTTGCTTAAAGAAAATATTATTCAACCTTCTAAATCTCCTTGGAGTTCTCCTGTTCTAGCTGTTGAGAAAAGAGATGGTAGTACACGATTATGTTTAGATTCACGCCGTTTAAATTCAATTACTATTAGAGATTCTTATCCTCTTCCTTATCCTTCTAAGATATTAGATAGCTTACGAGGAGCTCGTTTCATTACAACCATTGATCTTTCTAAAGCTTTCCTTCAGATAGCTCTTGAAGAATCTTCACGCGAGAAGACTGCATTTGTAGTGCCAGGTAAAGGATTATTTGAATTTATTAGAATGCCTTTTGGGTTAACTAATGCGCCAGCTGAATTACAGAGATTGGTAGATAGATTATTTGGATTCGAGTTTGAAAATGTACTATTCTGTTATTTAGATGATTTAATTTTGGTTAACGATAACTTCAAAGATCATTTGGAATATTTAAATAAAATTTATAAAACCCTTAAAGAAGCTAATTTAACAGTAAATTTAAAGAAGTGTGAATTTTGCAAAGATAAACTACGTTATCTTGGTTATATTGTTGATAGTAAAGGTTTACATACTGATCCTTCTAAATTAGATACCATTGAGAATTTTCCACGCCCTGTTACAGTTAAAGAACTTAGAAGTTTTCTTGGTTTATGTTCATATTATCGTAGATTCATTGATAGATTTGCTGATATTGCTTCACCTCTTACTAAATTGACTGCTGGAAGTAAGAATTCTAAAAAATCTCTGCTTTGGAATGATGATGCAGAAGTAGCTTTTCATAATTTAAAACAAGCTTTAGTTTCTTCACCCGTTTTACAATGTCCTAATTTTGAAAAACCGTTCTTTTTACATTGCGACGCTAGTTCTGTTGGAATTGGTAGTGTTCTGAGTCAGGAAGACTCGGATGGTAAACAACATCCGATTGCATTCTACTCTCGTTCCCTGAACAAGTGTGAACGTAATTATAGTACTACAGAACGTGAATTATTAGCGATTTTAGATTCTATAGAACATTTTAGACCTTATGTTGAAGGAATGGAGTTTACAGTAGTTACAGATCATGCTAGTTTACAATGGTTGTTAAAGTTAAATAATCCCAGTGGACGTTTAGCGCGTTGGGCTGCTAGAATTTCTCAATTTACTTTTCATGTTATTCATAAAAAGGGTTCGTTGCATTTAGTTCCGGATGCATTGTCAAGAATTGAAATTACAACATTATTAGTTACACCTATTGAGATCGTTTCCCCTGATGAGGATATTGAGGATCCTTGGTATAGAAAAGTGTTCATTAATTGTCAGAAGTTTCCTGTTAGATATAAAAATTTTAGAGTTGAAAGTAATGTTTTATACAAGTTTTGTAAAAGTAAATTTAATCTTAATAGTCGTTTGAATTGGAAAATAGTTATTCCTAAGGAAAATATATTAGATACAATTAGATCAAATCATGATGATATTAATTCTGGTCATCTTGGAATTCATAAAACTTTAAAGAAATTAAAACAACACTATTTTTGGAACGGAATGTTTAATGACGTTCAGAGTTATATTAAATCTTGTGAAGTTTGTAAAGCTTATAAGCATAGTACGTCACCCCCGTTTGGAATTATGATAAATCCTAAAAAAGTAGATCATCCCATGGTCATGCTTTCGGTTGACATTATAGGAATTTTGCCTAAAAGTTATTCCGGTCATAAATATATTCTTTCAGTAATTGATGTTTTCACTAAATTTTGCTGGATCTTTCCTATGGTTAAAGCTACGACCTTATCAATTTGTAGATTATTTGAAAAAGAAATATTTCTTAAGTTTGGATGTCCTAAAATTCTAGTTTGTGATAATGGAACTCAATTTACTTCTAGATATTTTGTAGAGTTTATGAAAAGTTATAATATTGTTAAAATCTTTTATAACACAGTTTACACACCTCAAAATAATCCTGTGGAACGGTATAATAAAACGATAGAAACTTGTATCTCATGTTTTGTTAAAGATGATCAACGCACTTGGTCAAAATTTTTGCCTCATGTTCAGTTAGCTTTAAATAACAGTGTTAGTCTTGCCACTGATTATACACCTAATTTTCTCATGTTCGGAAGAGAACTAATTTTTGATGCTTCCTTACATCGTTTTAGTAATTCTTTAGAAACTTTGTCACAAGTTGAGCTAGGAGATAGGAATTCTTTTGCTTACTCTCTTAAATCACTTGGTGATATTTATATTAGAGTTCAGGCTCATCTATTAAAAGCTTATAAGCGTAATGCGCGATATTATAATTTAGGGAGGAAAGTCATTTCTTTTGTTGTTGGCGATATTGTTTGGAGAAGGAGTTTTGTACAATCTAATGCCCCGGCATATTTTTCGGCTAAGTTTGCACCTAAGTTTATTAAATGCGAAATTATTGAAAAAGTTTCTGATAACGTCTATGTTTTGAAAGATTTAAGTAAAAATACTTTTGGCCGTTACCATGTTAAAGATATTATTAAATACTAATTTTGGATTTATACTTTAAACTTGAGTTTAATAACCGTTAAGAGTTATGCAATTGAAAGGGATGAATGAGTATTGACTATGACTTTTTGACTTTGACTATTGTGCGATTGGATGATGTATGAGAGGATTGCTTGTTTGATGATGTAGAGTTAGGTTAACTTGAAACATTAAAAACTTTAAGACTTGAAGTTCTAAATTAAAGCTTAGGTCATTTTATTTCACCACATTCATTTTTTCAACAACAAAAGATCTTAATTGTATATTATTTGTACATTTGTTTAGAGGAATTTCAACCTCGAATTTGTTTTGTTTATACAATACACGTTTATTTTGTGAAGTTTTTCAACGATATTTGTTATGGGTTTTGTGTTGTTCCTAGTTTAGTTACACGGATTTGACAACAATTGGTACCACCCTGATTTGACATTCATGTAAGGGATTTTCTCTGCCACTTTTGTGTAGACCCCTGAAGTGAAATTATTGGATTTGTTTACATAGATCTCGGATCTTCCTCCGGTTCTATATTTGTTTACATAGATCTCGGATCTTCCTCCGGTTCTATATTTCCTTTGTATTATTGTGCCCGGAAGTTTGGTGGAGTTATGCCGATCACAATTTGCAAACTATGTTTGGTTCACGGTTTTCCCCCGGTTCCACCTTTTTGTATTTCTGTCTGTGCCCGGAAGTTTCGGTAGGGTTGCGCCGTTCACAGTACATTAATAACTTCCCCCACGCTTTTAGTGGCCGGAATTTTTTGAACTTCCACAACTTTCGTTGTGAGGGGTTTCTTTTCACTTTTCGGTGATTTAAATTTCCGAGCGGTTAAAACTCGTTAAATAAGCCTTAGCCGAGCGGTTAAAACTCGTTAAATAAGCCATAAATTCGAGTCGGTGACGAGGGTGTCTAACCGTACTTAAAGACGTTAGTTGGGAGAGTTTCGAGTCGGTGACGAGGGTGTCTAACCGTAATTAAAGAAGTTAGTTGGGAGAGTTAGGATAGGGAGAGCTTCGAGTCGGTGACGTAGGTGTCCAACCGCACTTTTATTAGTTTATATTCAATAGATTTTAAGACGATATTGTCGGGAATTTAACAACGCTTTGAGTGTTGAATTTATTTGTTAGTTTGTTTTGATAATTGAATAATCGCTAGGTTCTCAGGATACTAGTCGACTTTTTTGTGGAGTTTTTGATAGAGTTTTTGGTAGAGTTTTTGATAGAGTTTTTGGTAGAGTTTTTGATAGAGTTTTTGATAGAGTTTTTGGTAGAGTCATAATTAAATTTGGGTTAGAGTTTTTACAACTATTGTTATGTTTCGGCATAAAAGAAAGTACTCTTTCTTTTATTTTTTTTGGGAAGGGATGTAATGTAACGTCGTGATTTCACGAGTTACACTGCTACGCATTTGTATTAAATTTTTCATTTGTTTATATGGATGTTGAGAGATTTGTCCAAGGTTATTTGATGGTTGTTTCATTTTGACAGTGACATTCGAGTTGGCCTAGCATAGATTGAAGCTACGAGTCTATGGTAGACAAATTAAAGTTATTGATTGGTTTTTCGAGACAGTTTTGATCAGTTTTGATTGACAGTTTTCGGCTCGTTTATCGGTATTTTTAGTCTGTGATCGATTTGGATTTGGTAGAGGGATCGATTGCTGAGATTACTTTACCTTCCGTCACAGAAAGATGCAAACCTTTCTTTATTATTAAATTTTAAAATCCAGACTAATCAAGTCGGATTATGGCTCTTATAGTAAAAATATTGTAAAGGAGTCCAATTGAAAGCCTGGTTAGGCTGTGGTTCCAAATATTTCTTCAATTTGGTTTTATATTCGAATGCCGATGTCGACCTTCCATCGCGTTAGCAGGATGAATTTATTTTTATTTCATTGAGAGGCGCTTCCCTTCAGGAGCGCCTTTTACTTTCGCCTTCTATTCTCGCCTTTTATTTTTACTTTTTAGCCTTTTCCTTTGGCTTTAAACTTTTATTTGGAATTCAACTTCTACGGCAAGTTTTTGGTTTCATCATTCAAGTTTCCCTATGGAATTACAACCCTAGGAGAGACAAAGGCCTGGTGGTGGCCCGCCGCCATGGATAAGTTTAAAAGGGTTTAATTTAAGTTAAAAAAACAGGTATTTATAAGACCTTTATATTACAAGTTAGCGGTTTATGATGCAATAACAACGGAATAGGATAATGACTGTGTTAAATTTCTTCTAAATTATAGTAATTTACTCTTGAATTAAGATAACTTTAGGCTAAAATTTATAACTTACCAACTTCCACGGAACTTTAAAACCACAACCTTTGAAAAAGTCAATATACATCTTACTAAATTACACAATAGTTTATTTTTGTTCCCCCGTACTTAGATTAAAAGTCCAGTGTCACGCCTGAGGAGAATCCAGGTAATTATTAGATTAATTCACGGTATTTGGACGCTGTCTGGCGCCCGGAACTTATTATTTGTTATTTTTTCTATTTAACGACAGCGTACCACCTTTGTTTTAACTAGGCATTGTTTAGTTTAGCCTGGTACAAAGGATTACCATTTCTTTCATTTCATTTTCTTAAATTATTACATTCATTTTATTAACACACACAATTTTTATTATTACAGTATAATGAAATGTTTCCAAATATACCCAAGTTTTGTATCAATTTGACAAAAAAATAAAATGCAAAATTTAAAGTTTATAGAAATCGGTCGAGCCATTCATGATAATAAGGGGGTTGAAAGTAGGGGTGAACAATCAAATATATCCAAGTTTGGTATCAAATGATGAACAATCAAAAGCTAGAACTGTATGATAAAACCTTATTTATTATGATCTTAATAAATAAATTATTAATTACTTTGTTTTGATTAAAACCACCATCACATTCACATTGTAAAGTAAGAACTATGAAGATCAAGTGGAAACTTTGGACATGTAAACCAGGATAACATATCAGAAGTTAGTAATTTCATAATAACAAGAAAACAATTTTAATTTATGCAGTAAAACATACTTCAAGATACTTTAGTAAGTGTTTTGTATCATAATGATTTTGAATTACCTAGTTAATTATATTTATTTAATTCCAATGTTACACATTCAATGAGGATGTTTACTGTTATGCCTCCATAAAGACAATTCCACTGTTATGTTGGTATTGTCTATGAGGAGCAAAGCATGTTATAATTTATTTAGATTTCAACAGCAACATGCTATGGGGTGCTGGCAGAAGAATGTTGCCCCTCCTCTCTTGCCTGTGGTCCACAGCCAAGAGAGGAGAGCCACAGGCTGTGGATGAAGTAAAAATATGCTTAGGGATACCTCATGGTGAGTATGGCAACCACCTCATGAGTAGTACTTGGAGATTTTATGAGGGAGGCATAATTCAGCCCACTGCATGTCCTACTGTTGAGGTGATGATTCAACAGCTTTTAGAAAAATCAATCTCTCTTCTCTCTTCCAGCTATAGGATGTCTACAGCTGGACAAAGGCCTCCCACATTGATACTATGTACTGATCATGAGGGGTTGTTGCCATACTGACCACGCTTGGCAGACGGGTTGGTAAACGCAGTACAGGATATTGATACACGAAAATATGCTGCTGGCCATCTTTTGACGGTACCCCTTAGCAGATTCTTACTGCATCCATGGACAAGAGAGCAGGGGCAACATTCTACTGTCAGCACCGGAGGGCAGAAGATCCAAGGAAGAAACTTACCGATCCCTATCTTCGAAGCGATCACGTCCGAACGAGTCCCGCCCGCCGTAGGGCGTCCGCGCCGGCTCGGGCGCGGCTCGCTCCCCGTCGCGCCATCCGCCCGGCTTGTTGTCTATAGCTGTAATAAGATACCATTTGCTTGTACATTTATTTGGTTTATTTACAGAACTTTTTGTTCAATTCCAATTTTATGTGAAGAGTGGGGTGGCATATCACCTACCCTGTGCTTATTAGCTTATGATTAGCATAATAAATGTTTTGTTTTATGCATATCAAGTTACTCAGGTTTCTGTTATGTCCGGAGCACGCCGAAGATTAGTCTGAATTGAGTTACGACAGCGTCGCGTCACAGATTGAACTAAAATGGCCGGTCACAAGACATTTCAAGGGCAAACAGGACCAAATCTCGTCGATAGAGTCCTAGACGAAGTCCTGCTGGCCGGTTTCTGGTAGCCTCGCCGTTGCTATTGGCAACGCCCCCCGCTAGAAGGTATCCATTACCCGTCTTTGGCTTCGCCGCAGTTGGGTTAAACAAAAGGACGACCTTTACTCAGACCTTCCCGGGACATTGGGAGTAACAAGGATCACCGAAAAAATACCTTTATAATAGAAAAAAATATATCAAATCAAATTAATTAATAGAAAATTGAATTAATAATTTCAAGTAAAGCTAACGCTTTTGTGGTAAATAAAACAATGATTCACATACTCTGCAGGTGTCTCCCAGTTGTGACATTACAGCATACTCCAGTCAATAACAGATACTTTCATCATTGTAACACGACGCCCATAAATATTTTAGTATTGCACAACAATATAATATATATTTAATGCAGCAAGAAACATTATTATTTCCAATTTTGTAAGATTTTATATCAAAATAATGTTCTGGAATATATGTACCTACCTTAAACCCCAGTTATGTGTGTTACTTACGGTCTCTCTCTCGCTCGCGCATCCCTTCGCGCGTCATCTCGCCGCGGTCGGGGTCTCGCTCGCGCTCCATGCGCGGCCGGCCGCCGGAGCCCGAACCGCTCTCGGGCGCCACGCGCGGCCCGGAACGCCAGTCGCCACTGGTGCGTTCAGGATCATACTCCCTGGGGAGATTAAAACAATTAGGCTTAGATTGACAGACTTGTTTGTTTGTTTGTAGTAGCATGCCACTCAGGAGGAAAATGCACAATTTACCACATCACAGACACCAGTGCAGATTTGATCTTCGAATAAGAGGCCTTGATTCAACTGATGAAATTATAATTAGTGCAAATGATCAGGGTTCTACATTTAAACTGACAATAGAAATGATCAATGGATATGTTAATGTTTTGAGTTAATTACCTTTTACTAATCTTTAACTTTATCAATTAGCAGTAAATCAGCCAATTGATAGCAGACTTAGTTTACAATTCAGGCATAGATGCCTTATCTAATAATCAACATTTCATAATAAACCTAACCTAATTCTATAGTATATTTTAGTCTGATCTAATATTACCTGTCCCTATCTGATCGGCCCATACCGCTGCGCCCCATACGACGGTCATTGTCTTGTGTCGACACTTCAATTCTTATTCTTCTGCCGCTTACTGTCTGCAAAACAATACAACTGGTTCAAAACTTTTCGAATAAGTCATGATAATGTGGAATTGTTTTTTAAAAAAGGCTTGATGGGACGCCAAAACCAGTCTAACATAAGATGTTCTATAAAGAGTGAACAAGTAAGAATTCCACATAGCCTTTATCTAATATGGTACATGTTTTTTTTTTCCATCATCATTCCAGCCACAAAACATTCACTACTGAACACAGGCCTCCCTCATGGATCTCCATAAGGGGTAGTTGCCATACTCACCACGCTTGGCAGGCGGGTTGGCGAGCGCAGTTTGCAATGTTAAAACACGGAAAGACGCTGCTGCCCATCGTCCAGAGGTATCCCTTAGCAGGCTTTTACTGCATCCAAGGGCATGAGAGGAGGGTTTTTTTTTCCATAATCATGCATAATTAATAACATTCATCTGATTTTAAGTTAACGTTATTTACTTAGACAATAGATAAGACACTTACCAGATCAGCAATGTTCATAGCACTGACAAGACTCTCCCTGTCTTCAAAGTCAATGTATCCAAATCCTTTCAGGCGGTCTCCTTCCCTTGGCAATCTCAGGTTGGTAATCTGTATAAAATGTAATTGTTGTGTTAATCAGCAATGCAAAATAAT
Organism: Pasiphila rectangulata; assembly: GCA_963082625.1. Taxonomy (NCBI): domain Eukaryota; kingdom Metazoa; phylum Arthropoda; class Insecta; order Lepidoptera; family Geometridae; genus Pasiphila; species Pasiphila rectangulata. Next base: position 15,947,468 of record OY720244.1, read on the forward strand.
GGAAAAGACATTTGACCCGAAGGTTATCAATGCAAACAATAAACATAGCTTTTCTTATCTGCTATGAGAGTTCCCTAGTAAACATTGCATCTAGTTTCCATAAATAAATTTGTTTTAAATTGACTTAACAAACCAGTTTAATTCTACCTCAGACAGTAGTATCAACACTCATAGTTAACAAACATCCATTGTGTCATCTACACATCTATATAAGTGTAGACCTTACACTTAAGATATTTTAATAAGGAAGAAGTTATCTGGCCTTCTGATTCAGGTGGGGGAACAAGAACTGCACTGAAATATCCCATGTTGGGGTGTATTGGACACTGGTCTTTTATATCTATCTAGCAGCTAGAGTAACAAAACAGTAAGAGTTATTTCATGTTGGCACTTTTGGTCATCACAATCAGTCCCACTGGCTTTTGAGCATATATGTGTCATTCCCCTCTCCATACATATAGGGAGGCATATAATGCCATTATTAGGAATAGATCTAATCAGCCTGCTGGGCTAATGCCTCCCTTCTCTTCCACCTATCCTGGTCTAGGGCTTCCATCCACCAAGCTGCACATTGCGCATCCCGTTCATCCTGCCATCTTTGTCTGGGTAGACTATGAGCGAGAGCTCTGCGCTTTGCTGGAAATACTATTGGTGGGAAACTAACCTTGAGGCCCTCAAAGACCTCAGCGATGGCGCTCTCGTCGACATCGTAGGGCAGATTGGATATATGCGCGATGTAGGGCGGCCGGCGCGGGATGGACTCGTCATCGACGGCCAGGCCGCCGCGCGCGGCGCGCGACACCGACGGCAGCACCACCGGGGCGCGCGTGCGGCTGCCATGCCCCACGTAACCCCCCTCGGCTGAGAGAATATCATGGTTAGAGAAAGCAGCAACACTACTGTAGGCCAGTCAACTAGTTTGAAACTGTGTTCTAGTTTCTCAAAATTAAATACAAAATAGATTCTGCTTTAGAGTTAAAAGTAAAAGCTTATGTTTTATCTACAATCTATAGATTTTAAAAGTTGCAGCTTAATCTGTTTGGTAGTTTTTGCTTGATGAGGTCACAAACATATCTATTAATAATTTATAACATTAGTGAGATTAAATGTATGTTTAGAAATTACATATTTATATGATGAACACTAGAAAACTAACTGAAACACATTTTATGATGAGCCATGTATTGCTTATTTTATTAGTAGGAATTTATTAGCATTATGATCTAGGTGAGGTCCTAAGTCAAGAAATAAATGACTGGATTATTAATCTTTTCAACCTAGATCCATCTGATAGGCTATTAAACATCGAGCAAATATGGCTTCTTGCCATGTTTCCAAGCATTACAGTTTAACATCATCTTATAAGGTTTAGCTAAGGTTAATTAGTTCTAGGCAAAGTACCATGCCTTCTAATTAATCATAACTAAGGCTATAATAGCAATCAAATCAATTTTTTTTTATTAATACACTAAGCAAGTAAACCCTCAGCACTAAAAGGGAGCAGGCCAATGAAAGATTAGTCTGAATTGAGTTGTGACCAAAGTCATCTCGTAAATCATGCTAAAATGGCTGGTCACAGGAGTTTCCAACAGTAGCAGTGCCTTCACCTCTTCCTGGCCACGAGGACCAGGGTTCCTAAGCTGAGCACTACACTGACATTACTGGTTCCCCCACCATCCCTGTTAGGGAAGCTTCCGGCTAGAAAATGTTTCAAAACACATGAGACCTTTCCTCAGACCTTCCCGGGGCAATAGGAGCGACCAGGCGCTCAGTAGGTGTGCCCCAAGTACGAGATTAACATTGGCCCGCCATTACCCTCGATTTCATCATTGGGTTATGTTTTGCTAATGTATTATTTATTTTGATGCAATTGGTTGTTCAAAAGGGTATAAACATAATGTTTGACTTACTTTCTTCGACTGTATCTGCAGCCCAGTTAGTCGCCGGAATAGTGGTCGGCTCCGCGAGGATATCTGTTAGGTTGGCTTTGACCCATTTTGCCTTCTTTCCTTTCTTGCCTGCGAAATACCAGTCCACTTAGAAACAAATCACGCTAAAGAACATGACTGACAGCTATACAATACGAAAGTCTTAATTTTAATGAATAATGATGACGCATAGTACGTGAACGACCTACACTTCGATTTTGGAAAGCGGTTATTTAGGGGCACCTCTAAATAACTTGAGGCAATCCTTAAGCTACCGAAAAAATATTTTAAATCTAAGAACACAATGAAAGTATAATAAACACAAACCTAACTGATTAGCACGAGAAATAAGGTGTAGAAAAGTTCAGAAATGTGGCCACGCGGTAAATCCGAACGTCCGCAAGGGTGAAATGATGACACGTTAGCATTATTAGGTAACTATACAAAGCTTTCGGAAAGATGCTTTACGTAAACTTTTGGTAGATAAATAAATTTACGTGCATACATAAAATGCAACACTAGGAATTCTAGCAAATTTTAAGATTTTTTGATGTGACAAAATTTTAGGAACTAACCTGTAGCGGCCATATTACAAGGCTGGGTCGGTGTTGCCACTGACTGAAGTTAAATTAACCACGCCGGACTGCTAATAATTGCCAAGTTAAAGGTGCTAAAATTATTTTAGCGAGAGCTTTTTTGTATTTAAATAAATTTTAAGGAAGGAAGGCCTTTCCCCACAGTGGGACATTCAAGGCTTGTAAAACATCGGGTCTCATGTTAGATTTTTTATTTCATTGTGTGTTATATGGACGCCTGAACAGAAATGTTAGCTATTGTTTAATTTTTTTAACAATAACAAATTGCATTAGAAATATTATTTTAAAGGACAATAAAAAACACTGTTCATATAACTAACAAGTCAGATGGTAAAAATGCAACAATATAATGGTTCTAATTATTTTGATTCTAGATTCCAATATGAAATAAGTAGCAAGAAAATACTAAAATGTTTGGATTATTTATTTGCTAGTAACACATTTATTTGCATTTGTCTATGGTTTTGGCTCGTTTAGCACGGTATAGTACTAGCCACTAGAATGCCACGTAAATGTCTCGGAATTCTGTTCATAACAGAATTCCGCAATTGCCGTCATGTACTAAATTTATGATTATTGTAAATATATACTTGATTTTATATTATTACACCAACCAGCCTGCCAAGTGTGGTGAGTATGGCAACAACCCCTTATGATCAGTACTTACTTGTTGATTCATGATGGAGACCTTTCTCCAGCAGTGGACGTCCTACGATTGAGATGACTTATTTTTATTTATTTATTTTATTTATTAATTACGTAACATTACAGGTGAACTAAATCGTTACGTAAGTAAACGTACATATTACATTACAAAATGAAACACAGTTATGAAAAGTCGTAAAATAGGTAGGTACATAAAACACTAATAAGATACACAATACAGAAAAGTTAAACAAAAAATATCATCGATTGAGAAAAACAAAAAAAATGTAACTACATTAATAAAATAACAAAGCATATACAACACAGAAAAAAAAAACAAAAAAATAATAATAAAAATACATAGTTAACTCTTAAAAATAAAATCAAAATAATTATAGTTACAATCAAACACTTTCAGAATACATATGACATGCTTTTGCAATATCTTCAATTTGGTCTTTTAGAAATTCATTAAAGTAGTATCTTCTACATACTCAAAAATTAGAATATACGTAGTCGTTACGTGCCGGTCCACTACCTTTACTTTGATTTTCATATTTAGCATAGATCCGTGATATTTTTTAAATTCTATATTACATTGCATGCAAATTATTTTTGTTTAATTCATTTGAAATGTTATACATTATCCATATAATTTTATATTCCTTTTTGTAAAAATGTTATATTTATGTATTTTGTATTCCATCTATTTCTTTTTCATTCCATTTATTTATTTATTTGAGCCACCAACAGAAGATACACAAGTAAAAAATTACAAAAGTAAAAGCAATAAAAATCATGAGCTAGTGTTCTCCCAATTACAGGCAGCTACATCTTACAAATTAAGTTATCATAGCAAAAGTTAATATATTATGAATTAGAATTTTTAAACATAGGTAACAATTATATTAAATTATATTTAAGAATGTTTAAACAAAACAAATATCTACGTTCTACATAAGGTTGAATAAAATAAAAAGAAACTAGTGAAAGTAAACTAGTAAAGAAACTATGACTTAGTGTCAGAAGACTATGCACAGAGAGATGCAAGGCTTTTTTTATATTTAAGTAGAGGTTCTCCTAAATATACATAGGTCGCTTATTTTCGATAAAGTGTTATATGCTTTACAAATCCTGGACAAAACAGCATTTTGTCCCAAGTTGCTATGGGAAAATGGTACAAAGAATAGGTTAAACGCTTTTTTTCTAGGTAATCTTGAAGGTATGTTGATGTTTAATTTACTGGTTAATTCAGGGCAATCTATTAATCCGTTAAATATTTTGTATAAAAAAATAAGGTCTAGCTTCTTCCTACGAGATGAGAGTAAAGACTTATGATAATGTTTGAGTCTATCTTCGTATTTCTTTACTGTTTTTGCTAAATTGTCACCATACGATACATGGTACAGGAAACGTCTTTGTATGCTTTCCAGGCGCTTGGAATATACCTCATAACGAGGATTCCATATAGAACTACTATATTCCAGTATGGGACGAACTAAGGTGTTGAAAAGCCTTAACTTAGTTTTATGGGACTTAAATTCTTTAGAGTTACGGATGACAAAACCCAACAGTTTAAAACCCCTTTTTATTACATGTAAAATATGGGAGTCGAATTTTAATTGCGGATCCATCAAAACACCTAAATCACGGACAGTTTGGACATTGTTCAGTCGAGAATTATTGATGTAATAGTCATTGTAGTTTGGTGTCTTATTTCTGTGAAATTGAATGTAGAAACATTTACTGACATTGAGTGACATTTTGTTATCAATGCACCAGTTATGAAGTCTAGTTAAGTCATACTGTAGAAGAGTGATATCAGAAGGCGTCTTTATGGGTTTAAATATTTTTAAATCATCATTTCAATATGTTCCAACTAAATATTTAATTACCGTGCGATGCGGTAGCACCAAACGCACACATGGTTACAACGGAAGACCAGCGCTGTGGTACGACTAGTTCTGCCACAGCACATGCTGAGTAGTGACCATTTTTGTCACTAGTTTTAAAATATAATTGTTGTTATTTTTTATTTGATTGTACAAATGTGACAAAATAAACGTTTTCTTTATCTTTATCTAATAGTGGATAGCGTATCAGCAAAATAATGTCTGGTTGTAACTTTACCAAAGAATTAAGGTGATTTTGAGCACGGCATATGGGTGATTGTTTACGCGCAACAGTGCGCGGAGGAACAGGTGCAAACAGGGGAACTCTGCCTGGGCGGAACTTAGCGCGCTGCTCAGGTACGCAAAGCCGGCTCGCTTCGCTCACTAGGTTAGGGCAGTCTACCACTCCCCGCAAAATACGACACACGTTAACAAGCTGGTCACATATTCGACGCGTCCCCAGCGAGTTAAATCCTAGCAAGCATCAGAGCATAAGTCGATTAATGAGAACTCCATACACATGACCCGCATTCCAACTCAGATCGTACAAGTGCAGTGTACAGCAGCCAGAAGGTATGAGCTGCTGTAAAATCCATGCAATTCCTAGAAACAAATCCCAAGCGTTTAAAGCAGTCCTTTGTGAGCGTGCGAATATGGTCATGGAACGTCAGTTTTGGATCAAAAAATATACCAAGGTCTTTTATTAGGGTACATCTGGTTACTGACTGACCTTCCAGTTCATATTTTCATATTGATATCGTGAGCACGTGTGAAGCTCATGACTTGGCATTTTGAAATGTTAAGGAATAGTTGATGTGGTCAATCAGCGCGTTCGACCAGTCCCTCATGTGCCGCACTCACGATCACGTCTCGCACATTTTCATTTATAAGAACAACATCTAGTTTACTTCCAATGTCATTAATTATTTAGTTTTGAGAAAAACTTAAGTTGCAATGAATTAAAAAATAACATAAATAATTATTTACTCACGCTTGCACTTTTTAGATTAAAGTCACCTAAAATTATAATAATATTTTTTCTATCAGACCAAGAAGAAAAGTTACCTTCAATTTTAGTAAGTCGTCATCTTTTGCGGTTGGCTTTATGTACACTACACAAATGAAACACTCACGGCCCTTATGTAGTAAAGAAGCCCACAAGTCTTCGCCATGGTCTGTTTCAAGTTCATGTCTTCTTCGGAGATCTAGCCCTGGCCTCGTGGCTAATAATACACCCCCTCCTGTACCAGACTCGCGATCACGCCTTAATATGTTCCAACCGTAAGGACAAACTTCTGTATCAGTCACCGAGGGGTCTATGTATGTATGCTCCAGTATCTAAGCTTAGTTTTGAGTCCTCGGACATTCTGATATACTAAGTTTAGTTAGGTGGGTCTCCCCTGTACGTATTTTGGTTAGAACTGTAGGGGTGACGTTTTTCTGCTGCACATGATGATGAACAAACAATACTTATGATTTTAATGTATTATAAAAATTATATTTTATGAATTACCATTACCTCATACTTTGGTGACAGAAATCACAGATATGTTATATTAGGCGATGTTGGTGAACTGTCGGTGAGCCGTTTTTAGTAAAGAAAAAAAAGTGTTTTACCAAACCTAAAAGCTCGCAAGTGGGGAAAATAAGTTTGTGATTAATCACTATTGCTGTCATTCTCAAATTGTGTTTCGTACCAGTAGGGAACTATTTTTGAAGTTTTAACTTTATTGAAAACATTGTGTTTACTGTGAAGTTGTAAATGAGGCATGGTTTATTGCAATCTTGTCTATGGATAAATGGCGGTTTTATTTAAAACTTGGGGCTTGCCGCGTCGTGCCTGTACTGCCTGTACCTACTATTTATATATAATTAGAACTCATGTGCGCATTTTCATAACTTATATTTGATTTATGTGGAGTAGGAATTTATGGATGGATGATTGGTTGATTGACTTTTTTGTTATTTTGTGGTACGAAAAAATTGTTATTTAGTCGAAGGAAAACACCTACATATTTATAAAAGGACTTCTGATCAATAAATAATCGTTACCAAGCTCTGATACTTTTTGCGAATAAGTTCCACGCTTTTTTTACTTTATCTATATCCCACTTCCCACTAATATTATAAAGCTGAAAGTTTTTATAGAGAATGGATGTTTGTTACCTCTTCACGCAAAAACTACCCTACGGATTGAGCTGAAACTTTACACATGTTGACCAGGATTAACACATTGGCTACTTTTTATCCAAGTACAACGTATGCGAGGCGGCGGGCAGAAGCTAGTAATTATTATGGTTCTTATGCCTTTCTAGTTTAATTTAAAGATGATGCATCTTGAGGAATTTCGCACAACGCACTCTAACGATTAAAAAGCAATCCGCTTATTTTCGGTTAATTTGGAATAACATGTTTTTTTTTTCAATATTTACATACGAGCCGCACTCCGCGGTTTCACCCCCGTGGTTCACGTTCCCGTGAGAATACGGGGATAAAATATAGCCTATGTTACTGAGGGATATTGTAGCATTCTAAGAAGTAAAAATCGGTCCAGTAGTTTTTGAGTTTATTCGTTACATACATACAAATCTTTCCGCTTTATAGTATTGAGAGATGAGAGAAGAGATGACAGATGACATTATTATGTGCCATGATTTGAGTCATTAGGTTTTCCGATATCTCAGTACAATCATGATAGTTTAAAAAGTTATCGAACGAGTGAGCGAAGTTCTTAATGGCAACTACAAAGTCGTTTCGGCTGAATGCTTTTATGTATGTAAGTATCTGTCCGCAATTTTTGTCCGAGGATAACTCTTGAACAGATGATCGGTATTTGTTGAAATATAAAACTTTTTTCATCGGTTCTTTCATGTGTCTTTTTTCAACTGATTTTATCACTACAAATCGATTGTCTGGGAATTTTATTTATGGGGTAGTTTTTAAGATATGGGTTTTATTAGTTTTTTTTGTACGAGGATAACCCTTGAACGGATGATCCGATTTTGATCAAATTTGAAACAAATGAAGATTACATCAATACAAATCGACTGTCGTGTGGGATTTTGTTCCTATAATTTGTTTAGTGTCTCACTGGTTGAATTAATTCCAGATCACTACGTAAAATCAAGGTCAAATGCAATGGGACTTCATTTGAAAAAAAGTACCTAGTTCGGGCGAACAACTAGTATAAAATCCTATGGACTAATTTATTGGTTCATGCGATAGCCATCCTACATATAAATCAGCTGTAGTGATCAGTAATGTGAACAAGAACCATATCATTCTACCTGCAATAGACGCAATGTCAGACAAAGGGTAAACTGGGGTAAACACTAAACAACGGATAGCACTGCGAACGCTTGAATGGTTCCTTGGCGTAGTAAATGTTCGAGGACCAAGCGCCAGTCAAGCGACGACGACGGGTGACGGTGACTAGGCCACAGACATGATGAACGCAATGCCTGCCAGCCAAAGCGATTTAGCTGTAGCTGTTAGCTAGCCATTCAAGGCGAGTGCCGTTGCCGAGCGGACGCGCGTGTCACTCCCGCGCTTTTTCTTTTATGTTTCTGTTTTAAAATTTAAAAATCGAACCGAATGCTTTTCACAAAACATAATTGGATTGCCGTGTAAACAAAGAATTTTATCCACCGTACCATGTGATAGTGTTGTGTTTACGTGAAATGTGCACAGTGCAGTAGTTTGTTTACAATGGGGTATGCGTCGAATGGAACGGCAGCGCGAGGGGCCCACGAGGCCCTGCTGGCCAGGCAGGATGCTGAGCTGCGTTTGATGGAGGCCATGAAGAGGAGCATTCAGGCCAAGATGAAGAGTGACAGGGAATACGCACTGGCCCTATCCGCTGCCGCTGCGCAGGGGCAGAAAATGGACAAATGCGAGGAGCTTAATGGTAAGAACTACGATTTAATAAGAGCCTGTTTAGTTTTATTCTTATTTTAATGCAAAGGTTGTACAACGACAAGTAGGTACAAGTATACTTCAAAATGGTAGGTAAGTTAAAGTTAAAAAAAAAATGTAACAAACAAGCTTTTATTTAAATGTACCTACCCACTAAAAATAATAAAATAAACATTTTCCATTAAAGTTTAATGTCAACTTAAAACGTCTTTACACAATTTATGTGATAAAAAAGCTTATCGCGAGGTTTAAGTGTGGTTTAAGCAGGTACTCGTATTTACATTGTTTGAAAAAATTAATTAAAACTTGATCTAATTGATTTAATTTTTTTTCAAACAATATAAATACGAGTACCTGCTTAAACTTCGCGACAAGCTTTTTTATCACATAAATTGTGTAAAGACGTTTTAAGTTGACATCTGCAAAAAAGCGCAAATATTTGTCCCCCGGCGGGGATCAAACCTGGGTCTCAGTCAGTTATTAGACCAACTGAGCCACTCAAGTTGTCTTACGTTTCTTCTAGCTTCATGATATCGGTAATTTTTAAGACTATATAATATAGACCTAATATAAAAAGGGAAACAAAAAAATATTTTTATATAAAACAATTATTATTATTTATTATTACTTAGTTAACGTTAAAACGTATTAAACATCTCACTAATATTATTAATCCGAAAGTTTGTTTGTATGGAGGTTTGTTACCTCTTCACGCAAAAACTACCCAAACGGAATAAGCTGAAATTTTGCACACGTTTAAGTAGATGTGAACCAGGAATAACACATAGGCTATTTTGTGTCCCAAAATTGAGTTCCCAAAGATAAATATGACGTACAGTTTTCTTTTGTATGAAAATTTCAATCTAACTGGTCTACTGGTTCAATCTAACTCACCTTCTTTCCTCTCCATTCTTTATAATTTTACTCCTCCTACAGCTTTTTCATAATAATATTAAAATTATGTACCTTTACACTGAAAAATGTTAAATCAGTATAATAACTACCTATATTTTTTAATTTTAATTTGTATACATAATCAAGTGCTTACTTCTACTTTTAAAACCCTACCTATCTTTTCATCATCATCATATCACCCGTAGGACGCCCACTGCTGGACAAAGGTCTCCCTCATTGATCTCCACGTACTTCGGTTGGAAGCCGTCTGCATCCACCGCCGACCAGCAGTTCTCACCAAGTCGTCTGCCCATCTTGTAGGTGGACGTCCTACGCTGCGCTTGCCGATCCGTGGCCTCCATTCGAAAACTTTGCGGCCCCATCGGTCATCTGTTCTGCGCGCTATATGGCCTGCCCATTGCCACTTCAACGTGCTAATCCGTTTGGCTATGTCGGTGACCCGAGTTCTTCTACGTATCTCCTCATTTCTGATTTGATCCCGTAGAGAAACCCTGAGCATAGCCCTCTCCATAGCTCGTTGAGCGACTCTGAGCTTATTCATGAGGCCAATAGTGAAGGACCACGTCTCGGTTCTATATGTCATCACAGGTAACACACACTGATGATAATGACTTTCGTCTTCAGGCACTGAGGTATGTTGGACGAAAAGACATTGCGAAGTTTCCCAAACGCTGCCCATCCGAGTTGAATTCGACGATTGACCTCTTTCTCGAAGTTGGACCTACCTAATTGGTCTGTTTGTCCTGGGTATACGTACGCGTCGACAACTTCAAGAGCTGAGTTCTCAACCATAACTGGGGCAGGTACGACATGGACATTCGTCATGATTTTTGTCATGTCCATGTTCATTTTAAGGCCTACCCGTTGGGAGACTCGATTGAGGCCTTCGAGCATCGTGCTGAGCTCTTCCATCGACTTTGCCATGACCACAATATCGTCGGCAAATCGAAGGTGAGTGATGTATTCGCCGTTAATATGCCCATCTTCCGGAGGTATATCCCTTAGCAGGCTCTTACTGCATCCACGGGCATGAGAGGAGGGGCAACATTCTACTGCCGGCATCCCACGGCAAAAAGTAGTTATTTTAAATCGGAATAAACTATCATTATTATTTATTTATTTATTTAATATAAAACTATTATAATTGTGTCGTCCGGTCTTTCTAGGGTCCGTGATAGCCTCAGCGTGGCGCACCATGACCGAGGAATGGGAGAGCACCAGCCGCCTCATCAGGTCCAACGCCGAAGCCCTGGAGTCCAGGGCTCTGGACCGACTCACCACGCTCATGACTGAACGGCGGAAGGCAAGGAAGGTCAACCATGAGGATCACTCGAAGATATCTTCACAGTTTACGCAGGTTGGTGGTGTTTTGATGCTATTGTTTGTCAAGAAAACTTGCGTAAAGTTACGTTGGCAAATAAGCCTTGAAAAAATCTCATTAATTATGTGTATCTACTTAAAAGTAATATATCTGATATCAACCAGGAGCTTCTTCTAAGAAAAATGTAAAGTTTACGTTATTATATAAAACAAAGATTCCTCAGCATATGTACGTATACAAATATGTAGCCAGATCAATCCAGATTCTTTGAAACAACTATAATAAGTGTTCAAATTGATACCAGCTGGTGGTCATTCAGAAACCTTCCCCAACCACCACTAATGCCTCATTTGGAACTCTTACGTAATGAAGTAAACCACATGAAATAAACTATTATTATAAAACCAGCAGTAACCTTGAGGCAACTTAAAATAAGGATGTTACGGCAATAGTAACATTTGTGACTTATTACATACATATTAATTAGAGGGAATGTTTACGTACTTGTTATTGATGGTGGAGGCACCAACTGTTTTGACCCTTATCGAGGGCCTTCGTCAGGGTGAACACGGCTCGAGGCCCGCCACCTCTGCGTGCACTGTACACGACGGGACGCGTTAGAGATCCTCCCTCGATAAAGATCGAAACAGTTGGTGGTGCCTCCACCAACAATAACAAGTACGTGAACATTCCCGCTAATTAAATAAATAAAATAAATAAATAATGCTGGACAAATCACACAGCATCATCTAGCCCCAAGCTAAGCAGAGCTTGTGTTGTGGGTACTAGATGACTGATATACTTAATACATTATACTACATAGATAGATATTTTTATTATATATAGAAAAACACCCAGAACACCCTGAACAAATATCTGCAGATCGTACAGACATTTGTGCCGAGGCGGGAATCGAACCCGCAACCCCTTGCGTCGCAGGGGTAAATTAATATGAATGTTACGGCAAGTATGTATAAGGAAGCTTACTTGATCCATGTGCCTAAGTGATATATGACACAAAGAAAACCTTTTGAAAAAATCTTATCCTATTCTAGGTTTTACTAATCTAAAATTAGAGAAATTATTGTTCTCATAGTAAAGACATAAACGCGCACCCAATGCTACGAATTAACTACAAAACTTACTTCTTACTAATATAAAATAACAATTATTATTCATTGATATACAGAGGCGGCTCTAGCTCTTGTGGCGCCCGTGTGCCACCAGTACCCTGGCGCCCCCTAGTAGGAGCGGGGTCAAGATGGAATACTTACAGTTATTTTTTCATACGAAAATTCGGGTGCAAATAGTGCAATTTTAAATAATGTCAAGAAGCTTTTTAGGAAGGAAGGGGTTACCCTGCTCTCCCATCGAGTATTTGAGAGTGGTTTTAGACTTAAAGTTGGCACTTCTTTAGCAAGTATTTGCCAACGTAACATAAATAAATAACATATAACATAAATAGTAACATAACTTGCACAATTGAAAATAAATTTACTATTTGTAATGAACCTCTAGCAGCGTACTCACTACCAAATTTCGGCTGTGTGTCGCACATGGTACATAAAATGCGCGCGGGTTTATATTTGAAATTCGTTTTTAAAGATCTATATTTTTCCCTTTCATGTTTGCACCATTATCGTAACCTTGACCACGCATATCTTGTATGCCAATTTAGTTTGAGATTAAAAAAATCTAACAAAAGTTTTTCGTAAACTTTCGCGATCACAATTCATTATAATATAATAACATAAACACGGGAATTTATCGCGTACGCGATAAATTCCCGTGTTTATGTTATTATATTATAATCTAACAAAAGTTGAATTAAACCCTGGCCAGTAGTGTCTGTAATAGGAAAAAACCCAGAAAGTGTTCCTTTGCCTTGTTGGTGCTTGCATTTAAAAGAACGTACCGTACGACAACCGATAAATATTTGTTCTTCGTGTGCAATATCTGGAGTGCAATCTAAAATAATTGAAAAATATTTGGATTGTGTCAATTGCAAAACAATAGCTTTTTTATTCTTTCTCCTAATAATTGTATTATTTCATTCTGAATATTATGACCAAGATAATGAGTTTTGAATAAGGGCAATGTGTTCCGCAAGCACATTATCAAAATTAGAGGTATATTCAACCAGCTTTAAAAAGTTACCATTACCAGAATCGTATTTTTTTTCAGATCTTTCCCGAAAAGCCAGACATTGCCTAGCTAAAAAATGAATAATGTTAATTATTCGTTCGAGTACTGCAACCCAACGTTTTTTTTTCCCGTTCATCCGGCACGCGCCTTTGGTAGTGATGCGACACTACGCCAATATAATCATTAACCTATAATCTGTTGTGTCACATTAGATGGCACTCGGCGCCCCCTTAGACCCGGCGCCCGTGTGCACCGCACACCCTGCACTATAGGTAAAGCCGCCTCTGTTGATATAAATAAGTCTTTTAAATAGACTATTGTGTATAATTGTATTTAAAATGTTTCATGACGTTTTCTACTTATAATAAGATTATGAAATCACTCTACATTTACCGACACATTGAATCTCACTAATATTATAAAGCCGAAAGTTTGTATGTAAGGTTTGTTACCTCTTCACGCAATAAACAAGCGTACGTGTCGAGCTGAAATTTTACAAATATAAAGATGTTGACTAGGATTAACACATAAGCTACTTTTTTATCCGGGTACAATGCATGCGAAGCGGGGGGCACAAGCTAGTTTAAATATCTTAAAGTTTTATCTAATAAATCTTCTAAAAATTGCTAAACATTAAAAATTAAACCTCGAAAGTACAAAGAAATCCGATAGCTATTAGTCAAACTATTAGTTGACAAGCAAAAAAATCGTCAGTATTTCTGTTTGATTTCCTCAAACAGAAATAGGGAACAAATAGTGAAATTGAGGTAATTCAATGATGTCATTTTCGAACGCCAATGAAACAGTTTGATCGTATAACACTGCGTTATCATCGCATCCAATCACATTTAGCTGATAAAAATGAGTCATTCAACATGCATGTCTCATGAAAGAATCACGTCTATGTAAAAGCTCCTACGTCAAGTTACCTTGTTAACCAGGCGTTTTAGTCACGACATTTATTTTTTTGTGCCTTTAATCTATTAGCTTCCCAAAAAGATAAAAGGTACAAGAAAAAAATAACACTAAAGTGTCTCTGTCCTCATAAAACTAAACTTTCAACTAGTCCCCTTTTTCTTTTAGTTTTACTTAGTCTTGAGGTGTTTATGCTACCGGTGCTGATAATGTTAATTCCACCATTTAGATTAAAGAAATGTGCAATGTTTCGTGTTTGGTTTGTGTCACGGCGTCCGACCGACGGCACGACCCGTTACGACCGCAACCGGTTTCGTGTCGTAGTTCCTTCGTTTCCTATCTGAGATCAGCTCTCGGTACTCCTAGGTATGTCTAAATAATTAGGTCTTAGCGAACGGAGCAAATGAAAGAACTGTGTCGAGGCCGCTACGAGCTGATATGTATAGGTAGCGTGTTGTCAAACTAGCCAATAACATTGATCTTATCACGCTTGTGTAAGCCACTGGGAAACGCCACCTCCTTCAATCAACGGGATCATAAACTACTGATCGTATCACGAACCCGCTCGTTTATAATCACGATGACAACGTGTTGAACTCCATATAGATACCACGTTGTTAATGCAAGATAGTTTTTTTATAACAAGTTTATCCTCAATATGAATTAGGTTTTCAAATATCGATTAGAAAGACATTTTGCTCAAAAAAATTTGGTTCGCTGCCAATTTTTTCTCGGCCAAATGTAAATAAAACAAACGATATTGGCGCCTTATCCATTACCATGTGTTAAATTAAATTTTATCGCTTCAGAAAGCTCAAGCAGATTTTAAGCTGATACCCTGTTGTGAATCGAACGATAATTTTGCCACTAAACGCGATCTCATCATGCAGTAGAATGCATCATTGAGTAACTAGAAAGTTGAGTTTATTCATCAAGAGAAACGCGTAGTATTGGCAGGAAGGACATTTGTATGCTGGAGAATGCACTATGGTTAATGAATGAGCAACATTAGCTTCCACGGCATTGGTTTACATTATGGAATGTGTGGGCTCTCTGGAATAACAATAGCGAGGCACAAATGCCAGTCAAGCTGCTCCGTATGTATAACAAAGTTTTATGTAACGTTATCCTCCAACAAAGGTAATCACGTAATGGTCTTGGCACAGAAGATTGTTCTAGAGCCAATAACTGTATTTATTTGACTTTTACGTTTTTTATTATTTTTTTATTTAAACCTATCAAAAAATGTTGCATCATCGAACAAAAAGGTAAGTATTAATACGTATGTGTACTGGGCGGATTTTTTTCCCACGTGATTGTACCGTAATATTCATAGTAGATCTATTTGGAATAAAATCTGCGAAGCAAAATAATTAAATTATATCAATCCGGCGAATGGGACCGCGGTCCCAATACCTTGTGGTCCCAAACGACGGAAGC
Organism: Pasiphila rectangulata; assembly: GCA_963082625.1. Classification (NCBI taxonomy): domain Eukaryota; kingdom Metazoa; phylum Arthropoda; class Insecta; order Lepidoptera; family Geometridae; genus Pasiphila; species Pasiphila rectangulata. Next base: position 15,963,180 of record OY720244.1, read on the forward strand.
CTCTGTATTAAATGTTCGATTAGTCAGTCTAACAATTTGGAATATTTCTGTCCAAACAGTTAGATAATCGAACTACTAGTAGGACTAGATGGAATAAACGAACAAAACGCAGCTTATGAAGAAATACATGTATGGTAACCGTCATACATAACGGTTGACAGTATTGCGATATAATGACTATACCTACGCATTTGCAGATCTGAAAACAATAGCATGAGACTTTAAGACCGGACCTTTCTTATATCCCTCCAGTGGAAATCTAGGATGTTTCGTGTTTGCGTTACTAAACAAATATAACACAGTAAGTAGGGCAAAAGAATCTCGTGTCGACTGCAATGTGTTCCGTTCGACTTTGCTACCGATAATAATGGCTGACCGACTTGGGAGAAACGACAAACGAAAAGTTTCATTTTCTTTGTTGCGTATAATTCCACCTAGATGAGGTTGGAGTGAAATAGGTTTTAAGATAATACGATAGGCTCATTTTTCCTGTGGTATAATAAGCAATTAATAATAATAATTGCTGACGCTATATTACATATAGACGAATCATTTAGAGCAAATGTCAAGGCTCAAAACAACATTGTACCTGGTCTACATGTTTTGTAGGAGCAAGATTAGGTTCTACATTGTTCAAATCATACCAGATAGCATCTTGAATACTTGCCAGACATACATAATTATCTAAAAGCATCTCACTCCACCTGCCGGCAATGCGGAGTTGGTTAAGACGTAAAATACTGTAACCATCATCATTATGTACGGATTCTTGGATAATAAGGTTTTTCTCCCAAAGGATGATAAAATAAAATAAACATTTTAGTATCAGGAATTACTAACATAATAGAAGTTCTTTGTATTTCCTATGTGCTATTCGAGCCTCCAGTTATCTAAAGGCCAATCCCAAGTCTTCCCCATTGCAACGCTTTTCCTGTAGTGTTGTCATATCATATTGTAGCGCGGGGTTTACTGTAGCGTCACCGTTGATTGCAATATTATGTATAAATGCCAGAGTAATGTAAAAGCAATGATTATAGAAATATATACTCAATACAGGTCTATAGGCCTGCTTCACTAGTTCGGGACTAGTCTCGACCACCATCATGCATGAGTCACAATACAATACAAACAATACAAAATACTTTATTGCACACCTTAAGAAATTACAGAAAAAAACTTACAATAAAAATTTAGTACAATGGGCGGTCTTATCGCTTAGAAGCGATTTCTTCCAGACAACCTTTGGATGGAGAGAAATATGAAAGCAAGACAGGCAGGGGTGTACTGTACATACAATAAATCCATAAACCTACGAAAAAATATAAACCAATAAAATAAATATTTCTATGATATAAATGTAATATATGTATATATATATATATATACATATACCTATAATAAATTATCTGAGAAATAGAAACTCTTTACGCGAGTTTTGAATACTGGCAAGGACAATGTTTTTCTTAAAGATTCGGGTAGTGCGTTCCACAGTCTTACAGCCTGGACAGAGAAGGACTTGTCGAAGAACGTGGTGCAGTGTGCAGGAGTTTTTAGCACCAGGTTTTCGGAAGAATGAAGTATGCGGGAAGGATGGGAAGAATGAAATAACTCAAAACGTTCCTTCAGGTAGGATGGGGTGAAAGGATTGAACAGAATATTATGCAGAAGGGATAGGATGTCAGTAATCCGGCGAAGACGGATAGGAAGCCACTTAAGTTTAGAGCGGAATTCCAAAACATGATCAAACTTTCGAAGACCAAAGATAAATCTGATGCAAACATTCTGAAGGCGCTCGAGTTTGTTCAGCTGCTCCTCAGTGAGGTCAAGGTAACAGGCGTCAGCGTAATCAAGTAAAGGAAGGAGTAGGGATTGAGAAAGCGTAATTTTGGTAGCTGTTGGCAGAAAGTTACGAAGGCGTCTTAACGACGCGACAAACGCAAATATTTTCCGACTCACCGCATCCAACTGTGGACCTCAGGACAAGTCTTTATCTAATTAATGGAATCAGTCAGGCGTTACTTTGCGGAAATCCATGACTATAAAATGCAATAAAAATATTTAGTTTTAATTCCGCTTAATGCTGAGATGCAGGAGCACCGCCCTCAGCACATAATTGGCGGTGCTCCTGTATCTCAGCATAAGCGGAATTAAAACTAAATATTTTTATTGCATTTTAAGTCTTTATCTATAAAAATACCTAAGTTCTTAACACTACTGCTGAAAGGTATGATTACATTGTTAAATTTAATTTGTGGTAGAGTGCTCCAGTCAATTTTACAAGTGGTACGTGAGCTGCCGACGATTATTACCTGGGTCTTAGTAGGATTTACCTGGAAACCATAGTCCACGCTCCAGCCAAATACGCATTCCAGGTTGTTATTTGTGCGGTGAATAGCGTTAGCCAAGTCATTTAGGGGAGCTTGAGTATAAATTTGGAGAACGTCTGCATAGAGATGGTAGGAAGAAGTTAATTTGTTGGAAATAGAGTTGATGAATAAAGCAAAAAGAAGGGGAGAGAATACGCGGCCTTGTGGGACTCCGGCAGTTGTGACGCACCAAGAGGAAAAAGAGTCGTCAATACGTATCCGTTGCCGGCGCCCCTGCAGATAACTGCGAAACCAGTCAACCACCGATGGAGATATGTTAAGTGAGCTCATTAGTCCAAGGAGAATTTCAAGTTTAACAATGTTAAAAGCATTGCTGAAGTCGAGGAGAGTAAGAATAGTAAGTCGAAGTACAACTACTGCCCTTGTTCAAATAACTAATGATATAAGACTGGGTATGGAAAACGGAGCCCGTTTTCCATACCCAGTCTTATATCATATCATCAGTTATTTGAACAAGGGCAGTAGTTGTACTGTGACCGGGACGGAAACTAGACTGAAGAGGATTAAGAAGGTTGTGAGAGGTGAGGAAGGAGCTGAGTTGGCCATGAACTAGCCGTTCTAAGACCTTAGATAGGAAAGGAAGTATAGATATAGGACGGAAATCAGACACCATCATCACCAATCCCAATCTTATTCGAAATCACGGTTAACACATGTTTTTCAGCGTTGATTATTCTTCTATAATATATTCCCATTCAAATCAAATCACTTAAGCATCATGACGTTGGTCTCTATTAATAAAAAAAATATCCCAAAAAATCAATCAATTACTTAAATTCGCCAGCCGATCGGTTCTGTGAGAACAACTTGCGCAACAGTAGGTATGCGGGCTGCGGGGAAAGTGAACAGCTACAAGTGAAAGTACATGACAGTTATCTAATTTTGATACCGACAGGTCTGGCCGATCATGACCTGTTTGGGAACTAAGCGAACTTATTTATAAAGTCAATGGGTATGTTACGGTAATTCTTGCGTCACTGACGGCTAGACAAAGAAAGCCGTTGGGTCTTTTAATTCAGTGAAGATTTAATGACATTACAATTAACTTATGACTTGTCTTTAACGTATAAATAATATAATAATAAGCATAGTCTGAAAAGTCTTAATCGCAATAACTTAAAAAATATTGATATTGTAAACACGCGTTGCGTTTAAAGATTCAATATTTTTTAAGTGTCACATTTCAACCGTAAACGTAATCTCTGATTCTGGTGGGGGATACCAGATCTGCACTGACGTCCCGCATAGGGGCGCAAAAGTAATCGAATGCTTAACATACATTCGCTTGATCATGTTCGTTAAGCTGTCGATCCACAACCAAAAGGGTTAAGGCCAGGTTATTCCAACGGCGGGTTTCTGAAGGAGTGCGCGCGGGCGCGGCCTTCTTCAATTCTATAAATTCATTTTACAAATTTTTAATTAGGTTTTCAGAAAAAACTAAGCATTGAATATTATTCTTAACGGTGTTGCCTATTTTCTTAGATGTTTTTTGAGAGTATAACATTGATACACTTGAAGTTAAACCATAAAAACGAGCAAAAACTATCCTAGCTTCATAATTTATTATTATCAAATGAAATGAAATATATAATGTTTTGAACCGTATATAATATTCAAAAACGTTTATTAAAAACCTAACATAAGTATATTTTTTCCGATCAAAACAAAGAATGTTTGATCGTTTGAAATTGAATCGAAAACTGGCTAATTTGGAATACCTTAAATATCTATACAAAGAAAAACGTTTGACCACCAGTAAGGAGATTATTGTCATGTCACTAATTGTAATTTTCTTAACTTTAGACAAAAAAAATATAAATCAATTTCCAATAACATTTGAGCATTTAAACTGCATTAATATTTTTGGAAGGTAGATAACGAACAAAGGGCATAACACAACTTTACCTATAAGACACTTGACAAAGCAATGTTATCGGTCGCATTCCTGGACTGACTAAGCATTCATACCCTAAGCTGCTCCTGTAGATTACAACATTACTGGTATTTCCTTTTACTTGATAACGTTGTTCTTTGACATTTTGTGCAAATATCAAGGTCTATGCGGGTGAGCATTAACTGCATCCTTGTTTGTTTGTTCACTATTTTTTATACGGTCTTGTAAAAAAATATTTACACAGTTGTTTGTAGACAAACTTCTAAAACTTCTTTTTTAATATAAAATTGATGTGACCGTTAACTAAACCAGCCTAAGGATGGCATAGTAACTAAATGATTTAATTAAAAATGGAGGGATGGAATAAATCAAACACTGCTTACTATATACTACATTTCGTTTTATACAAAAGAGACTTTATGCGTGATGCACAGTTTTTGACAATAGATTTAAATGTTGCATTTTTTACTTCCTTGTACTTTTTTGAGAAAGATCCACTTCTATATTTTGTTATATTTCTATATTCTGTATCCACCACACCAAAATGTACATTAGTATCCTCACTGCAGTGGGCTGCATTTATGGCATTCACAATCACAATTTGATCATTACAAACAGTTTGAATGTTTCCGAAATTCTGTTTCACATCGACGTTACAATTGTAGCCAATCATAATAACACTTCCAAAATTCTTATCAACACTAATGTGGTTGTTGTTGCCGACTATTTTAAGGCGATAGTGGTTTTCTAACATGTCCATTTCGAGGTTGTTTCCAATAAGACGGTATTTCTTCATTGATTTGTAGCTGTCTTTTACAGAATCTTCTAGAAATGTAGACTTATACATTTATTATGAGGAGTTGTAAAATGATACGTTCTAATGTTGTTACGACAAAATACCGGTCAGTTATGGATGATCAATCTGTTTCCCTGGGTTTTAATACCTCTTTGAAGCAAACTTGCAGTGATTCCCCGGCAGTGTAATTTTATTCATACTGACTACGTGTATGTTATGATATATTCTAATAAACTCCATTAGAGGTAAACAAAGCTGCCTGACGTCATGTGACGTTTGCCTTCCCGCTTCAATATCGATTCCAAGTAATGTAATGTAAGTGATGTTATGAAATTTAAGTATCTGCAAGAAAATAACGAAATAGGAAAAGGAAACCAGTTTGGTTAAAAGGTTATGGTAAACAAATGCACTATCCTTAATAACCATCACCCTTCAGGCGCTATACATGAACTTACCCGATTCATAACCAATTTTACCCTCAATATGTATAGAATAAAATATTATGATAATATTATTATGATCTCACTCAACAAGCAGCAATTTTATCGTTCCGTTTTTGATGTAGATACATTGTAAATTACCGGTCCTTTGTTGACTGTTGCCGCCATTTTAATTTGGCCGAGAACACCGCGCCGTTTTGGTACGACTTGTTTTGCGATTCGAGGTAATCGCTCGATTGGGATCGAACCTGTTATTTACGCTCGCCCGACGACAGATCTGGACCTAGACTTTTTCCAAAGGGCCTTAATAATATTTCTGCAAACATAAATACCTAATAGAATTCATAATTAGGTTTTGTTGCAGCTTCTTTTTATGTTTGTCTATGAACTAAAAACTGACAAAATAGAACAGACAAGTGCGAGCGAAACTCGCGTCTTCTGAAATTAGAAGATTATAATATTTGATGAAATATTAATGCTAGGCAGCACGTTCAACCATTATACGCTATGTGGTAGGTATATCAAAAACACCAGGCTAATTAATCAAGGCCTTTTACAATTTCAAACGCCTAGTGAAATTCCTAAATTTCAGAATGTTTCCTTTACTTGTGCCACATAAGCTCCAAGCGTTCCAAATTTCAGTGTCGTGAGACTTCTGAAGGTCCCTGAAAGGTTTTTCATTTGTATACAAAAAATGTACACTACTATAACTTTTGAATGCACTGAGGTAGAACCTTGATTTTTGAAGGACATCATCTGCCCGTAGACCTTGATCTTAAGTATACATTTCAAGTTGTGTAAGTTTTAAGCCGTTTCAAAAAAAAAAGGTTTAAAACCGTAAAATTTAAGGATTTTTTTAGTTAGTATTTTTAACTTTACTTGTCCAGAAAAATTCCTCATACTATCCTCGTGTAAGCAATATCATTTTATTCTATTTCCGCTTTTAATTAATACATTTCGTCTGATATTTATCGCTTTATTACCCACTTAATATGTGTTTAGTAAAGAAGTTCAAAAGAGACTACAGCTTCTACCTGCTGCTTAAACCTTGGCCCTCTAATTAGTGCACTTGAATCGTGCCTGCCTCTATTCTCAGCCTCTAGCTATACCGGATGCCAATACAGTTTGCGAACGTAACCTTACCCTTTTTCATCTCGCGTGAAATTGCCGTTTGATCGTTTTCACTTTAAAAAGTTGATAATAGTTCTTGCATCGTGCTTATGTTTTACTAGGCTTCTGCCGCCGACTCGTGTAATCGTACTTATGAAAAAATGCGTGGTTCAAGTGATTCTTACTAACCCTGCAAAGAGCCTACATTTCAACGTTTGTAATTTTTTTTTATAAGTACCTATGTCATTTTTCTAACTTCCGTCGATACTTAATTAGTGTTATTTCTGTCGTAGAAGGCATAGCATGTAATTACGCAATGCCGTTACAGTACTTTATGTATTATAATCAGATGTTTATCGATATCGGCATTTACCTATTCTCTATTATTTCCGTAAGCTTTTTATTTTTTTTACTTTATTCCCAATCCATAAAGTTTTTGTGATTTTGTTTTTATGAAATCAAAAAATAACCCTGTATCGTTTTTAGCACAGACGAAACAACCTCAGACTCAACATCATTAGTCTTGACTGGTAATAACGGCGGCTGGTTTTGGCGATGCATTCGCATTAACCGAGCCGTCCAGCGCGCATCAATTACTGTACGACTGAAATAGATCACACTCGTGCGCATCTTGCCCGCCATCTGCATAATGTCCTTTAATCGACTGGGCCTCAATTGCATCCTTCATCATATTCTCAGAGCACTTGGAATTTTAATCGATTCCTAACGAGTCAAATGTTTCTACGTTTGAATCGATGCTATAATCGCGACCTGGTGTGCCTTGTCTTGCGTCAGCGCACGACCGGTCGGTCGTACAGATCAGGCGTGGCGAAATTCAATAGGTGAATAAAAAATCTGAACTATAGTTAGAGATTATTTTGTCTTGATCGGTTGCAAATTCATATTTTTATCTGATATGTCGATTTTTTTATTTTATTGTCTCAGTGGAGCCCCAACACGGTGAGGCGCCGCGGCAGACCGAAGAAGCGATGGCGTGACGAGTTAGACCTGCATAACAGCGCATGGGTCGAATTGACGGCGGATCGGGATGCATGGAGAGTTGGAGGGGAGGCCTTTGCCCAGCAGTGGGACACTTATGGCGAATTGTAATAGTAATGTCGATTTAAACCCAGTTCCTACATATGATTCGAGGTTTCCATGTTAAAGATCAATCAATCGTCGCAAAGGTTTTAGGTAGATACAGAAATTACTTCCGCTATATAAAAATAAAATGCAAATGCAATAAAATGCAAGAATAAGAATTTCTTAGACAATATACGCAGAGACTATAGGAGAATCCACAACACCTTAACATATTACAATAAAGTTCTTGAAAGTTTTTGAAATAGTAGACAAAAAATGTGGGTGAATAATATATGAAGGACTATTACAAAATAAAAAAAGGCGTGTTGGCCGAGTGGTATGTACTATGACTTTCAATCCGAAGGTCGTGGGTTCGATACCGGCCGTGCACCAATGGATTTTTCTTTCTTGAAAAATGTATGTGCACACTTAACACGAGCTTTAACGGTGAAGGAAACATCGTGAGGTAACCCGCGGCTTAGTTAGCTTCAGACGTATTGACCTGTTCTTTCCTCTGAATAATAGCTGACTAAGCTGAGAGGATGGTATAGGTGCTGGGCAAGCCTAATCCATCTAACAATGTCCCAAGCACTGCAGCGTCCCGAACAGCATGATTACCAGTTGCTGACGCTGTATAAATCATCTATAATAGATGCAAAGGCCTTACTTACTTACAAAATATCATGTGTCATCCTCAAAATGGTTTTTAGACTTGAGTTGAGAATATAAAAGGCAAAGGAAGCTATCATTCGTTATTGAAGCGACAATAAAACGTGTTTAAAAGTGAGATTTGGCTTCACCAGTCTCGCTTGGCTCGCGGCCGAGTAGTTCTTCTTGGAATTACATGTCCCATCTCATCGCTTCAAATAGTTCGTTGCACTGTCTTCTAACCTCGTCGCTTTCAATATATATTATTATATATATTGAAAGCGTATATATGTATATACCTAAAGCACGGCTATAAAATATGATGACTAATTACATGTAACCTAAATGAATAGTCAAAAATATCCTTAGACTCGCCTGTTCCAGATTAATTTCTATACACTTTAAATATTGCAAAAACCGTACATGCAAAGGTTTAGATTTTTAGCCTATTTGATTTAATTTAATTTCGGAAGTTAAATTAATATTCAATGCCCGTCATTCATTTTTGACCTTTGATGACCTTTTGAGATCACAATAACTCCGGTCCCTGTGACTCTAGGGTCACCAAAATCAATCAGTATCCTTCTCTCATTAAGGCGGTGCTAACAAAAAAGGTTTCATGTAAATCGGTTAACGCGTTCGGTTGTAATCGTCTCATGCACAGACAGACAGACAGACAGCGCTATGCATATTAGGGGACTTCGCCCCCTAAATATCAAATTATGATTTCTGATTAGCACTTAAAACAAGTGGAATGGGTCAGTTGAAAACGGTTTTTTTTGTAATTCAAAATTTTAAAACTTTGTAGTCTCGATTGAATCCTTTGGAGATATTAATTTTTTCTTTTCTTTAACCTAGTCCGTTCCAATGATGGGTAAATGCCTCTCTGAAATCCTTCCAGACATATCTAGTTTTGTAGTTCATGATGATTATTATCATCTTGTGCCGCATACAGCAGCCGCTAGCGCCTGCTAAATAGAGTAACCACGGAAGACCAGCGCTGTGGCAGGATGTATTCTGCCTCAGCTTACGCTGAGTGGTGGCCATTTTTGTGTCATTAATTTTAACATTTTGTTTGTTTTCACGCTTACAATGTAACATGGAATATGTTCACGAAATAAACTTATTTTTATCTTTATCTAGTTTTTGCGGTTTCCCACCCAGTCACTACTAGCCGCACTCCGCAGTTTCACCCGCGTAGTTCCCGTTCCCGACCGATTTAAAAGATTTTTTTAATCGGTCCAGTAGTTCAAATATTTCCTCTTTATTATTATCAAAATAAAAACAAAATAAAAATGGCAACTTGAATGGCAACCCGCATTGCTAATCATTGTTGATTCTGCAAAAATTACATCAGGGGAATACTTCTATATTCTATTATTAAAACGAAAGCATTGCAATATAAATTATGAACTAGATTAACCTACTATTGTTTTAACTGATGCAATTCACAATGTTGTGAACTCGTAATACGAATATTGTGATATAATAAAACCATTTTGTTGAAAACCAGGTCATGAGAGTGAGCCAGAATTACATGGTACTTACTCTAGTTACGAATTCATTTTGATTCATAGGTACGTAGAGTAGTAGGGAGTCTTAGGTTTATTCTCGATTTATTCTTTGTTTTGCAATTTCTAAGACTTAGCTTAGGTACTTATATTAGTAATCTGCCATAGTCACGAGTTATAAAAGGGCGATTTAACTTTGCTAACAATCAGGCTGTTGTTCAGAGTACTAAACTGTAAACACTTGTAGGTAAAGGAAAATGTGTGAGACAGAACATATTTGGGTGAATCAACTATTTTCTGTATAGAATAAACTTTTTGTGTTAAAATTTATATATTTTATTTTAATGAATTTAAGTTTTAATATTGATAGATTTATAATTGAATTGTATGTATTTGTAAAGAGCATCGCACTTTTGTGAATTTAACTATTGTTTTTAAACAAAACCTGAGAACTTGCTACTTATAACGTCCTTTGGGTAACGTATACGATTTTCTAATGAAACAACACAAGATAGTAAAACTTTTGTACTTAAATTCTTAAAAACCTCTTAGGGAATAACTACAACAAAATGAATTTCAACAATTCAGTATTATAACAAAAACACGGATGTTAATTGTATCTCTTGAGTCACAATGTAACAAATCAGAACCAATTTTCTTTATAATATTTTTTGAAGCTAATACGCAAGAAAATAATTATGCGAACAATATTTCCGTGAAATCTTTTAAATAAATCTAAAATTAAAAATGTAATCACTAATTTTTGCATGTTTTAATGAAAGACATAATGGTCATGGAGTATGGGGACAATCATGTCACCCAGGAGACAAAACTTGTGACTCAAGAGACTGAAATGGTAACTGAGCATACAATGTCGAGATTTCTGCTAAAGGTAACGATAACTATTATCTAAATCTTAACGATAACAATCAGTCTCAAATTATATTTTAAAGTCTTATTGATCACAATGATATTATGGTAGCGTACCTATACCTTCTATCAAAAAATCTCTTGTTATTGTAATTATGGAAATCTTACAAAAAGATATCCATAATTTTAGGTACAAGAAACTAAAATTGAAACTTTGCATAATTAAAAAGTTAGGAATAACTTCAATTTTTCAGCATAATATAATGACAAAACAAAAAAAATCAAAGCAAAAAAATATAAGAGTTATCTCTTATATTTTTTCAGAAACATCTACAACATCATTTTCAAAAACGTAATACTGTTGGCCTCGTTTGGAAATAATTGTAGGTTCAGAGAGAATTTCTAATATGTCTGTGTAGTCGATGTCAGCTACGTCAGTTTTATCCAGACGAAATGTGTTTTTTTTCTTCACTGAGCGTAAAAATGTGACCCTAATCTCACCATCTTCGTGCAAATCCTCGACCATGCAAACATATTTAAAAATCTTACTCTTTGTTGCATGAACGTTAACTAACATAAAATCACCCTTTTGGACTGGTCGATTTTCTTTGTCGGCAGATTTGTGTGTTGAAGTACCCTGTTGTTTCTCATCGTCAGATGTTTCGGGTGTTTTATAGATATGTCGGTACCAGCGTTTGTTACGAGGCTTGCTTAAGTCCAACAATTCAATTTCTTTTAGCGGAGACTTCTGCCGAGAGACTTTATAGTTACTCAATGGTAAATCTTCGTCGGAATTTGCTGGATCATCAACGAGTTTCGGGTTTGCCGACACACTTCCCGAAACACTGACATTGAAGCTATTCTCTTCAAAGTGGGCTATCAACTCATGTACATTTTCATGGTTTCTGGCATTCTCTGCACTTGTATTAAAGTTATTTGTGTTCTGCTCTGGGTCTCTTTCAGTCACAAGCGGAAGGGGGATATAATCTTTTGGCGACAGACAATCGCAAAAGCCTCTGCTACAGAAACAGCTCAGGTGCCTGTATTTAAGTTTTCCTTGACTGGTACTAAATATTTGGTGGACATCTTTGGTGCCAGGTAATGGCTGGATTTTTGGTGGTATTTGTTTGGAACAGTCTTCTATATTAAGGGATGAAATTAAATAAAGCTTTATTTTGCTCAAATTCTTCATCACTGTATAAAATTTATCTGCACATGAAATATCTTCACCTCTAGCTACTAGGTCATCCGCAGTTCTTTTAAGATATCCTCCAATACCGTCTGCTGGTCCCTTGCCATGGCCTGCCTCGAAGAACGACCAGGTCATTGCTTTAAACCCGTGGTCAAATACTGCAGTAGAAGCGAGATAAAAGTTTTGTTTTTGCCGATATTGACTAAAGGGACCATCTGTGAAGAAGTGTATTACAGAAATATCGGGATAAGTGGTTCTGATGTCCTTTAGAACTGGGTCCAGATGAGCCCATATAGCTGGAGGTTGGTGATTAGTATTTGGTGACACCGTGCAGAATGATTCAACTCTAACACCAACATCTGTATGAACATATGCCACAACTGTATGCAGTGATACTTGTAATCTGGAACCACCAAAGTGATGTGCTTGAATCTCCTCATGGTGTTTGCAACTATAATTTTCACTAAGATCTGCAACTACCACTGCTTCTGTTCTTGATAAATTATCAATGGCTTGTCTGAAGTTATAAAATTGAACTTTCATGTTATATACATGTTTCTTCAATGTTTTTAGTTCTTCATTAAATGAATAGAGCATATCTTTAACTGTTCCTTCCTTATCTTGCTTCACATTCTTGAATGCTTTTGAAGTTTTTCCATCCTTTTCATATGTCTCTTGTACTCTTGCCCATTCTTTCCATTGTATTTTATGGCTATCTTTGTCAACATCATTACTCTGAATTTTTAAGTTGAAACATTTTTTACAAGTTCCATACATACAGTCTTTTTCTCTTGGATTACAGACTATCGCAGTGATCAACTCGCTCATATTTTCAGTATTTATAATGCCCTTGTTCTTTTAAGCACTTGCTTTATACATTGGATTGGTGTGCGTTTTGCACAAACACATTTCGCGTCCACTTACAGAAGGTTTCAAAACATAAAAAGGCTTCTTTTTAGTGAAATAATAATATGAGCATTTTATTGCCGGATTTTCTTGCTTAAATGCCTTATAGAGGTTTTTTATTGTGTCTAAAAGGAACCTTTTCTGCACTTTTTGTCCATGGCGCGTAATTGTTTCCTTTTTTCCTGCTGTCGGTCTAGAAACATCCTCTCTTTGGAAAAACGTTTCGACTTCCTTCTCTAATTTAGACAAATCGGCTTTTAATTTTAAAGTCGACCTCAATGGTCCAGTTATTCCCAAAGACTCGTTAATCATTTCTCTTTTTTCAGATTCTTCAATGTTATCAAATATATGTTTCAATATATCTTTCTCCTTGTGTTTCTTTGTTCTTTGGTACCTTTCTTTGATTGCGTTGGACAGTTTTTTGTATTTAATCGTATCATCAGATTTTCTTTTTTCTTGTATATTTTGTCCTGTGTCTTTTTTGGCCCTATTGAAACGTTTTTTATATTTTTCATATTTTTTTTTCAGATCTGCAACTTCTTGCTGTAATCTCAAATTGTCTCTATATAGCTTTGATCTATCTCTTCTAACTTTATTTCTACCTTTATTTTTTTTCGAATCGTTCCTACATATATGTTGTGCATCAGAGCTTTGAGGAGTACTAATGCCCGAGATATCAGTATCATCATTCTGCTGTTGATAATTTAAAACAGCATTCTGAGGTTGGTTTGCTTCAGGCACCAATATAGAAGGAGAACTCGGTGGTGTTATATCAATAATCCTATTCAATTGTTTCTTATTTTTTCTCACTTTCTGTTTTCTAAGTTTCCAAATTACCCTTGCATTGTGTCTCTCTTTAGGTGTTAAGTCTTTGATAAGTCTTTTTTTAACATGATAATTGTCTCGTTTTTTTCTTTTATATTCTTCATACTTCGCAGGGTCACGTTTCAGATTTTCTTTGTATCTCCTTTGACGTTCAGCAGCTGATAAAGGCATTTTTATTTAGTTACTGAAAAAAAAATTGAAAATTAGTTATTTTTTTTTTAATATCTGAGTCTTATTTTGACTATCATAAACTTTATTTAAACTGTATGACTATGAAACAGTAAAGCTAACATTAACACAAAAAAATGTTTAGTTTTATATAGATAACACATTAAGATTTTCACTGTGAACATTAGTACTATGTTACGTTATTGATAAAGAAATCGTAGTTTGTTTAATTTGGTACTAAAGATACAAATTTCTCTTGAGTCACTAACATTTTCTCTTGGGTCACGATTTTCGTTACCCAGTGGACTCGTGACCCCAGAGAAATTTTATAATATTTTCAACATTTTGTTAAAAAAAATTTCGAAAAACAACAAAAAATGTATTCAATGTGAAATTTAGATCTTAATTCTTACTAATATAGTATGATTTACGATAAAAAAACACTTACGTTTCATTAAAATTCGACGTGAGCCAGCAGACACATAATAAACACACGTAGCCTCTTCCGGAGTCACGGACGAAATGGCCGAGCCGCGGGAACGTCACGTTAATGGCGGACGCGATCATACGATGTTCAGATTAGTTTCCTATTTGTCAAGCCCTTGATTACCTGTCGCTCTCGCACTTAGGAGCGATTTATATGTGTGACCCAGTAGACGTGTCGATTTCGGTTATCTTAGGGACAAATATTGTAACATTGATATTTATGCCGTAAATTGAAGTTGCGTACTCGTAAATGAAGATAGCATACAAATGAATATTGTAGTAAGTAATTTCCATTAAAGTTTACTATGTTCCAAGGTAAAATGTTAAAATTGTCGGTAACTACCACACCCCATACGCTAGAGGGACAGCAAAGTTTTGTATGACAACATTAAATTATCCACTGGGTCACGATTTTATTTTTCCTGTGAAAGTGTAATTTTTGCGATATGTAAGGTAAAAAATATTGTTTTAGGATCTGATTAACCAACAGTATTAGTTAAATAACCAGATCTTCATAGTTTGTTTGTTTTGAGGCTTTATTATGTCAAGGACACGTGCTGACAGAAAAAAGTTGATCCACCCATTTAACGAAACATTTTGTGCGATCAGTAGACATTACCACGTGATATTTCGTATAAAATATATAATGTACCTATATTGCCAAAATATCAATTTTCCACGGTATATTTTGATATACCTACCTAAAGTGATTATATTCGCGAGCTAGCTAAAGTTAATTCATCTAATATAGTACAATTTTTCTAGCAGCTTTCTGCTGTTGTGTGCACAGATAACAGCCAACCGTCAATTTAAGAGTTCAATGCGAGGTCAATTGGTTATTTCCTTTGAGATTGCCATCGTCTAATTGCCTCCACGAGAACAGATGATGCTGCTGCTACGGACTATATTTTGCGATTATTCGTTTGCTTTGCGAGGCTGTTACAACGTGACAATTTTTTTTAAATTGTCTAATGTAAATTCTTTTTGACATCACAGAATAATTTGACGTCAAATGTTTTTTTCCCATACAAAATTATTACTTTAGTAATCTGCGTATATAATTTTGTATGTAAGTATTTTAAAACTCATTGTTTTACCTAGAGATGAAAAATTTATAATATCAGGATTATTCTAAAATAGAGTTCACTTCCCGTTAATTAATGTTACATTCATCAACTCACATGATTTTTTTGGTGTACTCTAGTATTTCAGACAGCGATATCATAGGCGATTATACAATAAACTTCACAGTAACGTGTCAGACATCACTGTTCCAATCAGTTACTTCACTAAACTTAACTAAATAAAAATAAATTGACAACCTATCCAACGTAATATATTAATGAAAAGATGCAATAGAAAAAAGTTATTAGAAATCCCAACTTTAAAAGGCGGCGCGTTCAAGCAACCATGCGCAAGAGTTTATTTTGTTTGAGTGCTGGAAAAAGGAAACAAAAAGTGTGTAGACGTTCTTTTCTCCTATTTGCCTCTGACCTCCTGTTTTTATTGACAATGGCTGCCAGAATGAAATATGGCGTGCCGCTAACGAAAAAGAGATTAGGTGGACGATATTATTCCCTCGGCTATTGTGGATCGTCGCTGGGCGGCGGCGGCGCTGTTTCACCGTGTTATTTTTTTAATCACCTGCTAAGCTGTGACGAAGGTTGAATGTTTTCTTAAGATATCATATCTCTCGATCAAAAAACCAGTTATTGTGTTTATAAAACATGATAGGTCAAATAATTGTGACTGTACTCATAAGAACCAACCGGCAATAACAAAAGAGCTGCACACAGATGTAAAGATCATCGATATTGCGCGGAGTAAATGTAACAAGTTGTTGGTGTTGGCGCCTGTAGAGCAGGGAAGGCGCGGGGAGGGCAGGCAGACGGTAATGAAGCGCGTGTGGAGGGCAGACACAATAGCCGCCGCCACCGAGCCTTCCCAGAACCGGTCCATACTTCTCTGCGTGTGCTCTGCCGAATTTCGCGTCGACCACCCAACGGACTGACCAACCGGCCATGCTCGCTCGATACTTATCGCGCCTGTATATTTACGACTAGACAGACCAATACCAAGAGATGACTATATCGTTGTGAGAAGGGCACGATGATGTTTTTGGGTTAGCATTGGTATCGGCACCTTTACGATTATATTATGATAGGTAATTTACTTTGCTGTCATACAAATATCCGCAAACAAATTTTAGTTTTCGTTTAGGTTCAGGAACATTGACAAGAGTGAGACTAAGATATCGGATGGAACTCTACAATGGAAATAGTATGTATGTATGTATATCATTAATGCCTGTTTATAATATCAATAAAGATCCTAAGAAACTCGTCTGTGATAATTGGTGTCTAGTCATAAATTGAATGAGGTCCAAGGAACAATATTACAGTAAACAAACATCAATAGACAGATCATTTGTTACTATTTCTCACGGTTTTACTATTCAAGCCAATACCGACACTGTCAGACCTGGGGCGCTCAGGATAGCGAGACCACCCGTCGTATCCTGTAAAATATTGCTAACAGAAACAGAACTACAGCTCAGACGGGTTATGTTATTAATTATAGTGCATCTATTTTTAACTCTATTTATGTGCAAAGAAAGTCGTCGATTTTGTCCTATTTCATTTACATAATAGGACGAGATGGCGCTGCAGCTGTGTGTAGGTACCTGTAATTATTACTATTTAAACGCATCGACATACGACGCAATAAAAGTTCTCTAACAGTCGACCTCACCTAAAAACATTTCAGTTAGATGTCCCTACGTGATGACTTTTGTTTTATCATCGCTATTAATAAGATTAGGTAAGACTGCAATGATTAGCCTATAGATTCAAAATGCAAAGTTTTATAAATAGCTTGAATCGGTGCCAAAAGGAGTCTTTATCGAACAATCACTTGCGTCGCTTTTCTATTTACCATTATACAAACACCACCATATCTAACATTAGCAATTTTATGCCTCTTGCGTGTGGAGGTGTCATGCGACGAAGATTAAAACCAGTGTCGGTTTAAACTACTAAAAGTTATATATTGATTTATTAGAGCACGCGACGACGTTCTTTGAGACGAGCCAACAAGTTTTTTTATGCGACTACATTATAAATAGGTGACGCATCTCCCGAAATGTAAGACTTACGCTTGAGATCGTTCAAATATTTAGAATTCTCAATTATGTCTCGAAATATGCATAACCATAGGTTGAAATCATCAAAACAATGACACATACCATATCACAAACCAGCGTAATTTTATTCCGCTGGCAAATAAACATTTATTGATGAATAGGTATTACTCGTACAATGATGGAATACATATGCATTCGTAAATTTCTGTATTCAGAATCATATTAGTGGAACAATAACAGTTCAGCTAGGTCCGAGATCACTGTTCATTGAGTAAACCTGAGCTGGGCAGCGCAGGCGCTCCGGGCGGGCACGTTTCTGCACCTGTGTGCGTGTGCGTCGGTGGGTGCCCGTCTCTGTGTTAGTTTATTTGCTGTAACAAATCGTAAGTTTAAAAGCTCGCCCGGCGCCGCTCTCAGACGTGTTTCGTTAACATTTACAGTTGTTATAGTATATTTATTGTTGTTTATAATTTTTCATTGAATGATGGCTTCTTTTCTTATGGAATCGCGATTTGTAGTCGATGAATCTTAACCAGTTGTAATGTCATATCTAGCAGGGCTTAATATATTTCTTACTCAATCAACTTTTTTGAGTTTAACTAAATACTAACAAGTAAAAAGTAAAAGTATGGCAAAGGCATTATATAAACGTAATAGCACGACGAAGATATTAAATTGTGCTTTACTGATTTTTATGACACAATATTTAACTTTAGGTAAAACGTAAGTAAGAAGTAGGTATTTACCAAACGAGGATGTTTATAACGAATTATAGGTAGGTACCAACTTCAATAAGCTATAACAATATATACTCGTACGTACATATATACGCCATACGTAAAACAAGCGCACATCCTTACCTTTGAAACAAATAGCACCTACTAGACTTTTAATATTGGTAATTTTCATAGTGTACTATTTTACTGCCGTTTATCCCATGTAGGTACTATTAAAATTTACTTGAGTCTATTGTTTTAGCACGTGAATAGGAAGAAAGGACGAAACAATAATGCAATCGTTTGCACAAGTGTAATCTAGGCTGTAAACATCGACCTACTTTTCTGTACTGTAACTATTATTTTACTTTTCCTCGGTTGCTACGTCATTACTTGATAATCGCTGACCAATCAGGCGAGACCCTCCACAGCAGTTTAAATTAACATTTACACCGTAATCTGTGTTATTAAAAGAGCCATACTGGGTGTCTCGTTTGAATGGTTCGCCGATGCTAGTTTGCTTAGCTGTCCAAACAGTGGCTCCACGAGCAATACCAAGAACTTTCTCGTTTACTTGCTTATGTACTTAAATTGTATTTATCTTTGTTATTTAGTTACTGACGGATGTGAAGATAATATTGTTTGTCTGACTAACGTCTATCAAAATGTCATTATCATTTATGATTTCGTTATCGGTCATATTATCAATTTCCTACTTTTAATCGAATAAACTATTCTTAACTTTTGTAGCACATGTTAATAATTAAATACCTAGGTATTCGGAATTAACAAAGACAAAATATAATGCAGTCTTGTCCAAAAATCTAACAAGATAAAAAATAACTGCACCACTCCAAACCACTAGTTTAGACGAAAACTTGCGCCTCGAACAAAAACCCCTTTTTAGGGTTTAGTAGTAAAACAAGAAACCCTTATAGTTTGTCTGCCTGTCTGTCTGCCTGTCGGTCACCGGCTTCGCGAAGAGACTATTGAGACTAGTTCTAGAAGGCTTTTATTTTGCATGGACATATTAAATAACAACGCCGAGATAACGCTACAAAAAATGTGATTAATTTAGGGTACCTCCCATACACGTAAGAACTTTTTTCCCATCGTGTCGGTTCCGTTTGCAAAATATTCCTTTTAAACTTTTTTCGAGCCTCTCAAATCTTAACTGCTAGAAAAATCAAAAAGTTAAATAATTAAATTTACAAATCGGAAAAAATCGTAAATGTAGTTTTGACCAAGACTTTTCTAGGAAAACTAAAAGGTTTAAGCTAGCTTTGTTAGTTTTGGAGAAATAGTCGCTCAAACAAGTGATACAATTTCTCAAACACATCGGAATACTTTAAACCGAAAACTCAATGTACTCCTGTTAATATGTTTTGGTAAACGGAAAAGAACATACACCAACTTATAACAACAGGTCTACAGTTAACTTGTTATTTGGGTAATATTTGTAGACAATCTGCATTCCATCTAACTGACCCATTTGAGACCTATAGATCTATAGCTGAAACAGAGAAAATACTAAATACATGTAGGTGACGTTAGGTTAAATAAGGGGTAAAAAACTATTTATGTATCAATCTAAAGCACTGGGTACTGTGCTGTATTATGCGTGCTGTTAACAACTTCACTAAGGTAAATGCACTCGCATTATTAGAAGCAGAGACCACCTATGTCGATAAACAAAGGCCTCTGGGTTAGTACTCGCATTAGTTGTGAACGTGCAGGCATGTCGTACAAGTCAATGTCCTTTGAACTTTGTTTACATTCATTTTATCTGTAGATGTTATCTATTGCCGTGACAATATTATCAATTACTGAAGAAGCTACATAGTTAACTTTCATGAGAATACAGAAAGTCATTAAAGTGCTATATGCTATGACTTTTAATTGAACCTTATTCTCGTAGCTGCAACCATCGAACAGGACAGTGATTTTGAAAAAGCCTGTTACTTACTTCAACTTTTAAAGAAGACTTTGATTGAGTCTTATGTAGTATTATTATACTACAATCTTCATTCTCGAATCTTCATTGAAAATTCAGAGGATCTATTTACAAAATAAAAAGAAAAAGTTCTCAATCAAGAAATTGCAAAGCACACCTACAGAAAGATTAGAGTTGATGGTAATTACAGCTCGTGGGAAAACTCCCGAGGCTGTTGAATGGAGTCCCGATGAATGACCATGCAGGCCCGGCTACGCCTTATTAACTTCGATAACAGCTTTGCGAAAGGGGAAAACTGAGGAAGTTTATATGACGAGCTGTTAACCTGCTTCAAATGTAGCTAAATTTTACATACAAGTAAATTAGGTACTAAAGAAGGATTTAGTTACACCTTAAAGAAAACTAGTGAAACATTCAGTAGTTCGTGATCTCTGATGATGGCTGTGCGGTGCTTATGAGCATCAATACATATCAATACATAGTATAAAACAAAGTCGCTTCCCGCTCTCTGTCTGTCCCTAATTCCCTATATTTGCGTAGATATTTAAAACTACGCATCGGATTTTAATGATTTTTTTTAATAGTTAGAGTGATTCAAGAGAAAGGTTTTTATGTATAGTAGTAAGTAAGGCCTTTGCATCTATTATAGATGATTTATACAGCGTCAGCAACTGGTAATCATGCTGTACGGGACGCTGCAGTGCCTGGGACATTGTAAGATGGATTAGGCTTGCCCAGCACCTATACCATCCTCTCAGCTTAGTCAGCTATTATTCAGAGGAAAGAACAGGTCAATACGTCTGAAGTTAACTAAGCCGC
This sequence comes from Pasiphila rectangulata, assembly GCA_963082625.1. Classification (NCBI taxonomy): domain Eukaryota; kingdom Metazoa; phylum Arthropoda; class Insecta; order Lepidoptera; family Geometridae; genus Pasiphila; species Pasiphila rectangulata. The sequence goes on from OY720244.1 coordinate 15,984,127, forward strand.
GGGTTTCCTCACGATGTTTCCTTCACCGTTAAAGCACGTGTTAAGTGTGCACATACATTTTTCAAGAAAGAAAAATCCATTGGTGCACGGCTGGTATCGAACCCATGACCTTCGGATTGAAAGTCGGGGGTACATACCACTCGGCCAACACGGCTTATGTATAATACGTGCATAATATAGGAGAGAAACAATGACAATTTTAGAGGTTTCTAATGTGAGGTCGTAACTAAACACATTTCTTTGTGCTTACATTGCAAACGCTGGTTGAACCCAGATAGATTAAAATAATGTACTACACTACAGAATGTACACCTTAAAAAGGTCTGCAAAAAAGTCCGCGATGGTATATTCTGTAGTATAGAGTCGCTAGTAAATTATATAATAGAGTAGTTGTATACACAATGTATACAAGTCGTAATAGTGACTAGGTATAGAGTATAAATTAATGTGCAAAATATTAACTTATGGTATAGAACATGGATGAAAATGTATGAATAATACCTGGTGATGGAAAATAAAGTAAATGATTGACCAGTTCAAACTAGAGGCCACAATCTAATGTTTACTATAATTTAAGTTGTAAGACTTGATAAAATGTCAACCTTATAAAGAAATTGACCTTTTTGCACTTTAGCCAGTGCATATCTCGCTGTTGGACTGAGCTATCAGTATGGCTCAATACAATAAAACGAATCGTAGATGACAGTGCTGTGATAGTAACTCTAAGCCTATAGATACCCTATAAACATTTCGAATGTGTACAGTTGCACGTGTGCTGGCGGCGAGCAGGCTGGTGAAAGCTGCAGCCGCACCCTGACTTACACTGGTTTTCCTTGTACTTAGGTACCTATTGGTCACAAGTCGTTTATGTTTTCACTTCAACTATTTTTTATACTCACCAATGCACACCACACCAAGGTGCACCAAATAAGGAATAATTTTGTGACAGCCCGTGCTGGTTTGCATTTCTTAAAATTATAAACTAACAGAAATAGTGGACACAGAGTTGAGATATAATAAATAACAAAAATACGGGAATTTATCGCGTAATATCGGGTGATACCCTAGCCTAACACAGGTTTAATTTAATTAAAGTTATGGTTGAGGGATGGTGTTCTTTTAGTTAGTTCGTTAAAATATTTGTATAAAATCGATTTAGCATGTTAGTGATCTATCAGTTATTAGTATAACGTGCTTTATCAATCAGTCAGTGACTTACGTATATAGATTGAGAGTCGTTGAGTTTATCAAAAGCTTTACAAAAGACTGAAAATGTGAGCATTTTTACCTATAAATTCATTTGTGGTTCTTCTTGTACCAAGACAATACCAAGACACATTATTAAATAGTTATAGCATGTTTTCGTATCACCTATTTAATTACGAGTATATTGTTGCAGCCTTTTCTTTCATAGACACGAACACGATTGATTTTTACGAACATACCCACTCGTACATTAACAAGTGTTTTAATAATTTATATTTGTTGAAACATAAGTTCAGTATTGTTACCCTGCCATTTGTCTGTTCAGTTCTAGAAAGCTGCACAGATGTTTCTCCAGATATGAGATAGCACGAGATTGAGTATATTTCTCACGGGATCAGGTTTTGCGGGTTTCGCAAGTGGCTCACTAGGTACTCGTTAGATAGAACGTGTCTTTTGTTTTATGCACAAAAACGACTAGTCATTTACATATATAAAGCTTCCAAGAATGAACTTTTTTGGTGCTAGCAAAAATCCTCAATTCTTTTACACTCGAATTAAAAACATTTTTTTTTAATATTTATAAGGTTTATGTTTGTTTAAATTGCTGTTACTGCACTTTCTCAAGGGTTAAATAAAAAAAAATACTATTTGCAGCACTCAAGGAGCAAAAACATCTTTTTCCTCGACGACTGTTTTGTAATTTTATAAAAGATCTTGTTATATTCGTAACGTTATTGTTTTTATTTGAAAAATCTAGAAGATAATACTTCGAAAATTTTAAATATCCTACCGATAGATAGTACGATGTATGTATATGTATAGGTTCTGTGTAATCTTACGCGTTAAGAATAATAATGGGACACGTCATTGGTCCCAGGGCCATTCCAGAGCGTCTCCCTGCGCTGGTTGTATGCAAGAACGTGTTCTGTCTTAAAGCAAACCTTGGTTTTGATCTTTATTCTGTTGAGATATGAGCGAAAGCTCAACTAGTCTGCAAGTTCCCAGTGAGTCATACTCGATCGATAACCAATTAAAAATATTCATTCGTAGGTATGCATTTCCTGTAAACTGTATTTTAAATTGTACAAGTATATGTACGGTTTAATATTTTGTTGCACCAAGGATAACAGTCATCCTTGGTACTAAATAAATAAATAAATAATGCTGGACAATTCACACAGCATCACCTAGCCCCAAGCTAAGCAGAGCTTGTGTTATGGGTACTAGATGACTGATATACTTAATACAATATACTAAATAGAGGTAGATAGATATTTTTTTATTATATATAGAAAACATCTAGAACACCCTGAACAAATATCTGCAGGTCATACAGACATTTGTTCCGAGGCGGGATTCGAACCCGCAACCTCTTGCGTAGCAGGCGGACCTTCGCCCGCTGCGCCACAGAGGTCGTCGTTAAATAATAGTTACTATTAAAACGTAGTGAATAAAAAATATTACTCACCCGATGACATAAGTAGGTATATTCTTATTTATAAGACATAAGTGTATAATTATGTATAAGCTCTTATAAGCAACGAATTCCACGTATGTATTTAGGTATGTAGCATTTAATATAATTATTTGATGCGACCTTTATAGAACGGGTTCGGCTTCAGAAATGCAATCTTTAGACTTACTTATAAGCCCAAAAAGATAAAAAAGACACTAGGTACTTAATTCGAATATAAAACTATTTATGAAGGGAACTTAATAGTTAACTGTAAACACATAGGTTAACAAATTGCTTCAAAAGTACTCAAAACAAACGGTTTGGTTCGTCGTTTCCACGAAAACGCTTTCTCTCTGTCAGCAGCGGCTACGCTCAAAGCTCCGGTGATGTGATCTCGACAGTGCATTCGCTCATGGCGTAGCATTTCTCATCAAACCACTGCCACAGCTTACGTCGTTCGAGGAACCGGTACTGTTTCTGAAGGCTTATATTGCGGGAACAGAGTTGATCGATGGGACAATAAGCCATTTGGAAGACTGTATTCATTGCGACAAACCAGTATTGGATATTTTCTCACGGCCAAAGCCATTTGCTTACGTTTCCTGGAACTTTAATGAATAAACGAAGGGTTCGTCGTTTAGTGGCCTAATGTGTTTAGCTTGATACCGTTTTTTGGAATAAGCTGAATTACATTTAAAATAACTACTTAAAGCCACTTAAAATGCGGGAATCATACTATTTGTTGTCAAAGGCAAACCTACGAGAAGTCATTGCCATAATTATGCATATCACGTATCTTCGGGCGCTTAATGGTCAGTTAGGCCAAAGTCCTGACTCCTTAGTTCGTTGACATGCAGTATCTGATTAGAAACAGCTGCAATCTCAGCCGCAATAAAATAAATATTAGCTGTTAATGCTCAGCTCCAAGTGACAAACCAATGACTAGAAGCACGCAGCTGTATTGGGTTGACCTACAAAATACAATTAAGTTTTTTTATGTAAACCATAGCATGACATCATCTAGCATCTTTTTGTGGATGATGAGTATCGTGTTGACAGACTTACGAAGGTTTCTCAAAACATGGTCAAGGCAAAAGAGTTCAATGTTTATAAGGGTCACCGTCTCCATTCAAAATGAAATATATTATGTACTTATTCTATAACTAAATTGACTAGTTCACATCGTTAATATACTTCGTTATGATATCGTCAGCAGGTACATACTAATTTAATTTTTAGGAAGATAATTAAACAAAATCCCCATAGTCCATAACTCAAGTCAGTATCGGTGTTGTACGTTTTAAGGTACCGTTATTTTGTCTCTTTTCATGTTCCATCATAAACGACATTGTTGCTTTCTGCTTTTGAATTGAATAGTCGAGCTCATTATTGCCGCTATCCTATCCACTTGACAGCTTTTTTGGTATCTTACACAATCTCATTGCTATGCTGCATTGTACTTTCTCTCCTTTGTGATCATTGCCTGTCATCGTAAGTAGTTGCGGTAAAAAGTAATATCCGTTTCAATATGCAGAATACTTATCGTTTCCTCTTGTACAAGCTGTAAGTTAGATATCCTGTCACCTAGTAAAAATACAGCACACAATATTAATATTTATAGCATTAAATAAATGTAATTACTTCCAGTTTTTTTTAGAACTTAAAAGCTAGCAGAGCTTTGGATACTAATTGACCTGCTTTTGTACGTTGGTTCATTTTCGCTGTTGTAGTTTCGTTATGGAGTAGGTGTAGTGTAGATTTCCAAAGTTCATCGAAATGGACAAACCAGTGAACATAATAAGAGTGAGAGTGTCCGTGTCAACGAACTACGCGAGTTGTTAGCGGTTTACCGCAGGGCTCTGTACTGGGTCCTTTTGTTTGAGTACCTACTTACACATAATGACATAATGAAATTTAATAGCCCAGGTCTCATGTATATTGCCTATGTATAATAGGGGGCGAAGCCCCCTAATATGCATAGCGCTGTCTGTCTATCTGTGCATGAGACGATTACAACCGAACGCATTGACCGATTTACATGAAAACTTTTTTGCTAGCACCGTTTTAATGAGAGAAAGGTATTGATTTATTTTGGTGACCTAGGTTTCTAGGGTCACAGAGAAAGGAGTTGTTGTGACCTCAAAAGGTCACCAAAAAAATAAAAGTCTTCAAATGGCCGAAAACGTCCAAAAACCCAAAAATTACATTTTTGATCTTTGGTGACCTTTTACACACACAAGGTCGCAATAACTCCGGTCCCTGTAAGACGGTGCTAACAAAAAAGTTTTCATGTAAATCGGTCAATGCGTTCGGTTGTAATAGTCTCATGCCCCCTTTTCTGGTACCCCCGTACCAAATGCTTGTTGTAAGTGTGTGTGTAGAAGTGCACATTTAATCTAAAATAATAAAAAATCGTTTTAACTCGCCTATTTTGTGTAACATTATACTGGATTTTGCTATTGTTAGCCTGAATTATATGGTTTTCGTCCTTGCTAAAAATTCTACCAATGCTCATATTTGAACAAAAGTGGGCGTTTAGGAGATGATGACTGCAATAAATTATCACTTTTAACACTTTTAACATTTATATGATTAGTAGATTTATGTTAAGACCAAAACAACATAACACAATCACGTGTTGACTATTAAATATTAATACTTATTTTTAGTTTTAACAGACAGTTTACGATTACCTCGACCCGAATAGGTGAATTGCATATTACCTACTGGGTGAATAATGTTCCTTTACGTTTATAGCACTTCATGTTTAATGGTACAAAGTTCAATATTTTATGATGACGCATTGACAAGGCACTTTTTCAGAAAAAGTTATCCTACAAAATGTTTAATTAAAGGAAAACCTAACCACGAATAAAATTGAATTTCATTATTAAGTAAATAAATAAATAAATAAATTTATTTATTCAGATAATCCTACGACATCTTCACATTACATTCACAAAAGTAATTTTACATAATACTGGTCCCGTGTGTCCCTTACAGGAATGTACAGAAGCTAGAAAGCTAAAATTACCTAACTACAATTACAAAATAATAAGAAAATAAACATTTTATTCGGTCTCAGAAATGGTTTTTTTAACTTGGGATTCATCTCAGGTCTCATCAACTCAGTGAGACCAAATACATGTCAACGTCACGAGTCTTACTAGTGTGGTATATGATCGTATACAACGATTGACCGGTGAGAATTTGCCTATGAATAAATATCAAAGGAATTCGTTATTCTGAATTTCTGAAACGAGGCAAGGTGCGGGGGTACTGATACTTTCAGCAGGGCTAGTATTTCCGCGGCATCATATTATTACTATAATAACATAATGATATCTACCTATTCGTACTTTGTTACAAATTACTTTTCAATTTGTGATAACTTGTCTAATCCATGACTAATTAACACCTAATTACTTCAGGTGTAAAAACTCACGACCACGTTGCAATATTGTGAATCTGTGAACGTTGTCTATAATTTTTTCTTTTAATTAGATGTTGTGGCCGTGAGAGACTTTCGTATCGTTTATAATGTTCTTGCCTGATACAACTTTATTCCTGACATATTTTACAGCTATTTTAAACGTTCGTCTATCTGCAAACTGGTTTGCTATTTTTACTTCGTTTCTAGAATTTGCGTTTGTAACGAGTACCTACTTCTCGGTTTTATTCAAAGAAAGATGTTTAACATCTAGAACTATAGATTTATTCAAGTCACGTTTTGTTCAACCCACGTGCGCGTAATCTGTCTCGGTTAGTTTATGATTCATTGAAATTTGGGTTTCCTTTGCTGACATTTGTAAATTGATGCCTACGCAGGATAATTTTTGCTTGAATGATGAGCACATTTTGTTTGATTTGAACATTTGTTGCAATAGTCGTATATAGTTTTATGATGACATTTATAAATTTGCCACAACTTAAACCAGGAAAAACTCAAAATGGTGAATTAACTGGTGCACTTAATTAATTATTGTTCTCTTTGTTCGCAGCTCTCAGAAGAAGTCACGAGGAAACAGAGTGAATACCAAAAATGTTTAGAGTCTTACAAGCAAATGCGGACAAAGTTCGAGGAGAACTACCTTAAATGTAAGTGTAAGTTTGTACTTCTTACGTTATTTTGCATTTATCTGCGTGCCTACTTATTTTTTTAAGTCTTAGGTTTCAATACGTTCATTGTCTTGCATGCATTGTCTCGTTTCTACGAATGTCTGACTCGACGCGATTTCAATATGCTTTTATAGCTTTATTCAATTATTGCCTGTGTCTCGTTTGTTGCCTCTCGTCATGTGCACTGTACTCATGAATGCTAATCGAGGACTTGTTATTCGCATTGCAAGTTTGCACTTTCTCATTTTATTTCTTGACTCTTTATAACTTTGCTACCTACCTAAACCCTACCAACAAGTTTTCGTAACTTGTGGTTTGAGATGGAACAGAAGAAACTCCAAATTATGTTTTCACCACATCTCTTATTGTTATCTAATTGAAACAGATTATACATGATTATTATTTATTGAGATCTCTTATTAGAATTAAATTCTAAAATGTCGAACCAATTTATGTTCTTCTGCTTCGATATCTACTTGAGACTGCCAATAAATCAAGACCACCAGCTAACAAAAGTACAGAAGCAAACTCACCCAAAACACCTAAATTCCAGGTCCAACTGGTAGAGGTGGCAGGAAACTGGACGAGACCAGAGACAAATACGGCAAGGCCTGCCGAAGACTACATAGGGCGCACAACGAATACGTGCTTCTTCTGGCCGAAGCGACAGAGTGCGAGCGAGCACTGCGGACTGCAGCGCTACCGGCGTTGTTCGACCAGCAGAGGAGGCAGGGAGAAGCCACTGCGACCTCGTGGTATGTACTACACATACACGCAACACGAAACCTGCCCAGGGTTTTTATTTACCAAGATAAATAATGCTGTCATTACAAAGAACACTATCTAGTCTCAAACTAAGCGAATACCTACTTTTACTATGGAAACCAGATGATGGATATAATCATACGTCATGTTAAATTTATTAAAGCTAATTAATTACCTATTTCATTAAGATCTGAGCCATGGAGGCAGTAAATATATCTTAAAGGATCCAACATAAAGAAAAGCCTCCCGAAGCATACACTAATATTCTATTTTAATATTATGTTTAAGCTTTTATCTGACTTATAAAAGCTATTTGACTAATATATTCATTCTAATATATTCATTCTTCTAAATTGCATTGCCCATCAGGGTTCCATTCAGTACTATTGATTTAATTTAGGTAGGTACTCGTAATACCTTTGTTTACAATGGAAAGCTATATACACATCTGAATACTGACCACTAAAGACGTTATTAGCTGCTACTCGACCAGGGGTCAATCAATAATTCATTTAACGGCTGCGTGAAAGGGAAACTTGAAACTAGAGTTTCACAGACCATTGCATCCAGCGATTCAATAATCACGATGGGGTCATTCTTAATCTGGGTATTATGATGATGATGATGACACGGAGATGTAGGTACAAGACAACAAGTTACCATTGTTATGATCTAATCTTGCGAGGAACTGGGGCGAACGCTGTTACCTAGAAATCATACCATAGGTGTGTAGATAACTGTGATAAGCTAATACTCATAAGGTAACTGTTCTACTGCAGTCTTCGTCAGGGGAGGCAGAGCGAAATAACTGCTACTCCACGGTTATGAATCGCTATGATACTTACTTCATCGCGTGATCACTCTGTTTGAGTGATTATTACGGACAAACACCGGATTTGAAGTGTCATAATCTTAACATTATTAGGTGAAACTAAATGAATGTACCTTTCTATTTATAGCCTATGGTGGTTAATCTTTTGAGTTCTGCTGTCTAACCCAAACGATTTAGTTTAACTGTAATGTTCTTTAATCAATAAATAAATGATACGACCCTATCATTTTGTTAAGACCGTCCGTCCATCTATTGACCATTATTATTAACTTTTAAGCACCCTTGGCTCAATTCTAAAGCCTTTGATTATTTCCTCATAGCGTTTTTGTACCACACTCGTTGTCCATCTCATAACATAATCTCACATTATATATGTACATATATATAAACATATATGTATATAATTACCTTGTTTATTTTCCGACGTTCCGAGTGCCTTTCAGCCGTCATGGTCACGGGTAGACTCAACTACCCTCTACCCGTGACCACAAGAAAAATAAGGTTATACGCGATAAAGCCCCCTTAAACAGTTTATAATTACAATTACTTTGTGGTCATTTTGGCCCACAGGTCATTTTATACGCGGCAGTCCAGTTCTGCTTTATCTACTATTTCAATATTTTTGTATTTATTTAATATTTTTGTTAATATCTTTAATGGATGACTGGTAGAACATGCTTATTTTATTATGTCCTCCATTTTTGTATTTTTGTGCATAAAGCATTTAATAGATCATTTACCTTGTATTTTTACAGGAAAGGCATATTGTTAGAAGTGGTGCAGCGTTCAGACTATAGCACAGACAAGTTCACGGAGATCCAGACCAAAATTGAGACCACGGTGCAGAACCTCAGGCCCCAGGACGAATACAAAGAGTTTATAGAAAAGTACAAGTGAGTACCTAGCCACTTCTTCCTCTTCAACCAGTATCATCTTCCTTGGAAGACATGAGAGTCCTTTTTATCTGAAATAACGAAGAAAGACTATCTTGGCATCATGAATTTGGGAAATCAGGAGTTGGGCTAGCTGTAGTCGGTAGCTTCAGAGGGACAATGCACAATGCTCCCCAAAGCGAGAGGTAAATGCGGATCTGGTCTTCCCCTTTGGAATTAGCCACCTGCTTTGGTTTTGTGCGGTTGGACATTAGATGATGATCACTACAGAGGAACCATTAGGTTCCCCTCTATATAATAATAATAATAATAAGCCTTTATATACTAACTACACAGAATATTTCATAAAACATTATATAACTATTTTGCTCTTCGGTTTTAACCTTAATTCTAGTAATTAGCGCATCCTTGCGACGCATAGGTCTCCTCCAGCTCTTTCCACGTCTTCCTGTCCTGTGTTAGTCTTGTCCATAGGGGTCCTGCTACTTTCGCTATGTCGTCGACCCATCTTTTACGTTGTCTTCCTCTTTTATTCTCGAACCATCGCGTGGTACCCATTCCGTTAATAGTTTGGTCCATTTTTCACCTGTTTCGCGTATCATATGTCCTGCCCATTTCCATTTGAATGTTTTTATTTTTACTGTTACATCTTTAAGTTTTGTGATTCTTCTGAGGTCTTTGCATTTCCTTTTATCCATTCTTGTAAATCCTAGCATGCTCCTTTCCATGCTTCTTTGGCAGGTGATGAGTCTTTGCTGGTTTTTTGGGTCGACGCCCACGTTGGGCATCCGTAAGTTAAAATAGGGAGAATACAGATGTTAAAAAGTTTCCGTTTAGCAGTGATACCCTATCAGCGCTAAAAGGAAACTTTTTAACATCTCTTTGTTGTCAGTCTTTGTTTTTGACAATTTCTTTTAGAGACCAATATCTCTTCCAAGAGTTTGTTATTCTTCTGTCGATTTCTTGTGTCATTTGATTCTTGAATGATATGAGTTGGCCGAGATAGATGTAGGTATCGACGAATTCTATGTTCTCACCTTCTACGATGATATTTGTTATTTCTTTAATGGTCATAACTTTCGTCGTTTTCTTTTTTGTTTTTAGGTTCCCCTCTAGTGATCATCATCTTTCTACCATCATGAGGTAATCCTCATGATATAAAACAAAACCCGCCGACAAAACGTGCCGTGGGGTGCCGGCAGTAGAATTAATGAATGAATGAAAGAATGTTGCCCCTCCTGTTTTGACCGTGGATTCATAAATAATCTACTAAGGGATACCTCCGGAAGATCAGCGTCTTTCCGTGTATCAACAACACGTACTGCGCTCGCCAACCCGCCTGCCAAGCGTGGCGAGTATGGCAACAACCCAGGCACCAGGCTCATTCAACAGTAACTAAAGACAAATTACCTGAGAGTGGCTACAAAATTTCATCCAATGTAAAAGGTAAGACATCTAATGACATCATAAGAGGAAATATGTGTAGGCACTTGAAATTTCCGCATAAAATGAACGGGACAATGGAACGTGATGAATGAAATAATGTAGGACATATTAGGATTACGGTCAGTTGAATCAAATTGACGTAAAAAGGTGTTTTTACACTAATTACCAGACCACAACAATTCTTCCTGTAGTGACTAAATTGGAAATGAATAGCTTTTATTCTTGTAGATATAGGTTCTGCCCTGAATTAGTGCAATTTCAGGCGTAATGTTTATGGTTGAGTCATGTAGGTTGTAGGTATTAAATGTTTTTAGGGTTCCGTAGTAAAACAAGCTTCCTTGTTGTACTTGTAGGTCCTAGAAAGCTATAAAAAGTGTTTGCAAGGGCATTATAACAGTCACCCCGAGATAACGGTAAGAAATAATTATAACATACACTAATATTAACATACATCTAAGATAGCGATGTTTTTTTGTTTATTTCACCGTGTGTAATGTTGAAAAGGTCTTTTGAAACCATTAGGGGTTGGGTATTTAATTTTTTGATTTAGAGTTCTGTTTGCGCTTTTTGAGTTTTCTATTTTTTGTGGAGCTGTTTTGGTAAACGTAAATAAACACACACCGACTTCTAACAACAGGTCTTCGGGTAGCTACAGAACCCTACACAGCGCGTGGCCTAAAACGCACTTGGCCTCATTTATTTATCAAAAAGTTAATTGTAGTGTGTAGTTGAACTGTTTGTTGAACCTTTAAAACTTACCCGACCTACTAAAAACATTTTCTTTAGATAAGATAAGATAAAAACATTTATTTACAGCAAAAACAAATACATGATACTAAAACAATATTAACTTCTTATTTCTAAGTGTAGACAGTGTAATTTGTACCTACATTTGGTTGTTGCCGTGACGTATCTTAGTGATAGGTAATTTCTTATGGTTTCCTCACTAGGCTGGGCCTGTATCGAGGAAACCTATGTACGACAGTTCCAAGAGTACGCAAATACGGAAAATACTGATTATAAAATAAAATTAATGAAATGAAATAACATAATTAATACCTAAATTAACTTAAAATACAAATAGACTAAAATAAAAAAAAAAAAAAACGAAATTAACTGTTCTATGGTAAATTGGGTAAAACTATTGAGTGCAATTAGGTTACAGCTTGTAGAATTTCTTCTGTTTTGTTATATGACAAAGTAGCTAGCCACTTTTGTATGATGTGTTTAGCTTCAGTAAAACTTAAGTTTTTGATATTACAGTTTCTAGCTACATTGTTATACACGCGAATTTTCATAAAACTACCTGTACGTTGTGCAAACTTTGTGCTAATGGAGGGAGTAATCAACCTGAAAACTCTACGATTTGACACGAACTCAAAATCAGAAGAGGAACTGAAGGATTTGTGTACTGATAGGGCAATTTTCAGTACATAGAGTTGGCGAACAGTAAGAACACTTGCTTCTTTGTAGAGGTCCGATGTAGGATATCTATATGGCTTACGGAGCATCACTTTCAAAACAGAGCGCTGCGCTCTCTCTGCTTGAATGATAAAGGACCTAGCTGCACTACCCCAACAAGAGATACAGTAGGTTATAAGTGATTGACAGAGAGCGAAGTATACTATCTTAAGGGTATCAAAGCATGCCACATAACGGAGGTTTTTCATAATACCTATGACCTTTCTAATACGTGTTGTGAGAAAACCAATGTGAGTTTTGAATGTTAGTTTTTGGTCAATATGTACTCCCAAATATTTCAGATCCTGTGTACGGGTAAGCGTTTCACAGTAACAGCGACTTAGGCGCTTGCATGTAGTTTCATGAATTTGGATAATTGCATTTGTATCTGGAGCTGAAGCCGCTGTCTTATGGAAGCTCAAGAACGAGGTTTTTTTGGTGTTAAGAGTAAGGAGGTTTTGTTGAAGCCATTGACCTATAAGTTCAACACCACGCTCTACAAGTGAATACACCTCGGGCCACGAAGGACCATCAAATATTACTGCAGTGTCATCCGCGTAACACAAGATATCTGCATTTGGGATAGAAACTTCGTGGATGTCGTTAATGTAAAGTAGAAATAAAGTTGGCCCAAGGATGCTGCCCTGTGGTACTCCAAAACTCACAGATTGTGGAGCACTCGTGACCTGTCCGACCCTTAGACACTGTCTTCGATTTGTCAGATAGCTTTAGAACCAGTCAAGCGCGATGCCACGAATTCCAAGGGCTTCCAGTTTACGAAGAAGTATCGGAATAGAGACAGTGTCAAAGGCTTTGGCCAGGTCGAGAAAAACTCCAACACAGCATCTTCCTTTATCCAAATGCGACGACACCGCTGAAGTCAGGTAAGAGACCGCATCATCTGTGCATTTTCCTCTTCGAAACCCATATTGCTTTGGAGAAAGAATATTGTTGGAATCTAAGAAATTGACAAGGCGTTTATTTACCAACTTTTCAAGGAGTTTTGAAAAGGTTCCCAACAGAGATATCGGTCTATAATTATCTACGGAGCTCTTTGTTCCACTCTTATGTATTGGAGTGACTAATGCTGTTTTCCATTCATCTGGGAACACGCCATTAGATATGCAAAGGTTTAGTATGTGCGTGAGCGGAAGAATGATAACGTCTTTTATGTGTTTGATGAGGGCATTGTCAAGACCATCCTTCCCCGGGGCTTTATCAGACTCCAGGTTAGTTATGACGTTGTTAACTTCCTCAAAATCTGTCGGGTTCATATAAATTGAATGGGCGGGAGAGTTTTTCACCCGTACAGTCTTGGCAAGTTCCTCATCACTCTTGTTTATACTAGACATGATGCGAGGCCTTGACCAATCGTAGAAAAGTAATTGTTTGCCATGTCAGCAGATTGCTGATGGTCCTTACTACCAGGCAGTGTTAGTAGTTCGGTAGGGATGTTGCTACGACTGGTTACATTACAAATATTCTTAATTGATCGCCACAGTTTTTTTGGATTATCTTTGTTTGCAATTAGTTCTTTATTTTCATGTTCATTTTTAAGTTTTCGCAAAAGGCTAACAAAAAAGTTTTGATACCGTGAGTAAATTACTTTGTGGATAAGGTTTTTCGGTTCTTTTTTTGCTCGTAAGTGTAGCCTATCTCGATTCCTCATGCATCTCATCAACCCTGGAGTAATCCAAGGCTTTAGATGATATCGAGACCTACTTAACCTGGCTTCGTTCGAGTGAGCATTTACAATGTCAGTTAAGGTAGCAGTGAAAACTCTGTTTGCTTCATTAACTTCAATGATGTCCGTCACCACAGCCCAGTCTACAATTTTCAAAGCGTAATAGATAGCATCGAAATCTCTTTTTATGACAGTGCGATTAGGACGTATGGCTGCTTGTTTACACAGATTTATTCCGAGCAGAACTGGGTAAACTTTGATTACATAATTGTATTAAAATATCACAACATTAGGGAAATATTTTTCCCGCACGGAATCTCCGTTGCAGCTGAGTATTTGCGTTCCCTGCTTAATAGAAAAGAAATAATGCTGGGTTTGTGTTATAGGAACTAGATGACTGATATTCTTAATACGTTATTCTACATAGATAGATATCTTTTATTATAAATAGAAAAACATCCAGAAACACTCTAAACAAATACATATCTGCAGATCGTACAGACATTTGTGCCGAGGAGGGAATCTAACCCCTTGTGTCGCAGGCGGACATTCGCCCACTGCGCCACAGAGGTCGTCATTAAATTAAAACATTCACAATAACTATTAAACTTCAACAGATCGCCATCTCCAACACCGATAACATTCACATTCGACGAGAGCTTAGTCGAAGATACGAGTGGGAAGCTGCAACCGAACCAACTCACCGTAGACAATCTCACAGTGGAATGGCTGAAGGAAAAGCTAACCGAACTGGACGCCACGCTTCTAGACAACAGAGAGAAACAGACGGCCCTGCAAGGTCCAGAGATCATCGGGAATGGAGTTGGCAAGAACAACAATGGACTGACAAATGGTCATAATGGAATAGATAGGTAATTATGTCTGCTTTTAAAATTGTCTTTAAGTTTTTTAACTTCCTCTATTAGCAGGAGGCCTACTCTTGAATGCAAATCGCGATGAATCGAAATCATAATCAAGCCAATCTAGCTCTTACGGCCATTACGTAAAGATTCTGACGATAATATCGTAATCGTTTTCTAGAGTTCAGTTTCTGTCGACGCTTGAACACTTATATCCCGGCTTCCTCTAATCAATTATCTTCATCACCTCCCTGCCCTTATCCCACTCTATTTAATCCATCTCTCTTTAATTTGGTGTTTTAGAAATTCATTAAAGAAGAAACGTTTACATGCTCAATAATTTTTATTAAAAAATTCGTATTTGGCACGTATAGAAGAATTACATAAAGATACAGTAAATTAAATTGAGTCAATTCATCTGACTGACACAAAGGAAACTGTATATACCTTGAAGTGTAAACATTTAGAACCACTATATACACAATTGATGAATCAAACTACCAGGAGCCACGAAGTATTAGTTTCTGCAAAGCAGTGACGCAAAAACTTTAGAAAACATAAACAAGAATCAAGCAGGCTGGTTCAAACCACAAGAATTCGAATCTGTATGATTCACTAATGGCCATCGTTTCTTAAGTTCATTATTGAACAATTTTGTTTTTGTGGTCAGTTATTTTGTTAGTGAGTTACCTAATAATTGCTTTTTAAAAGTGACTAAGCGTCTACAACAGTTTTTTGTTAACATATTAACAGATTTTATTTAAGCCTCACAAAAAAAATCAAGCTTAAACTAAACAATTATCACAAATTTCACTACTAGCCGATTTTGGTGACTAATAACGCAATTTTTAAGGCATTTCCCACCATTCCAGTGACGATATCCGACCTCCTTAACTTTACCTTAGAACTCAAGCTGAGACTATAAATATTATATTGACTAATTTACTATGCTAACTTACGAGTATGATACAATTCTAAAGGCACTCTCCTCCATCCCTGTGACGACAATTGAGCCCCTTCATTTTACTATAACTGCGGGTGTGGTGCAGGACAAAACACACTCGAGCCTAGACCACGACCATGACTAACTTTACTACGCATTTTCTGACTAATGATACAATTCTAAACCTATCCCAGTGACGACATCCGAGCTCCTCAAGTTGTTAGAACTGTTGGTGGCCGCCAAAACAGACTCAAGAGTAAACTATTATGACTAATTTGACTATACATTTGGTGACGATTTATACAATATTTAAGGCATTTCAACCACTGATTCCATTGACGACATCCGAGCCCCTCACGTTGTTAGAACTGCTTGTGGCAGTCGAATTAGTGCTCAACCGATATGACCTTATCAAGAATTTCGACTTAGCCCGCCTGGGGTACCCGTAGCTTAGTTGGTAAAAGCACTTTTTATGTAATTCTTCTAGAGTGAGGCCTATGTCCAGCAGTGGACGGTTCTACAGTTAAAATGATGATGGTTTTGACGAGCTCTGTGGCGCAGCGGGCGAAGGTCCGCCTGCGACGCAAGGGGTTGCGGGTTCGATTCCCGCCTCGGAACAAATGTCTGTATGATCTGCAGATATTTGTTCAGGGTGTTCTGGGTGTTTTTCTATGTATAATAAAAATATCTATCTATGTAGTTTATTATATTAAGTATATCAGTCATCTAGTACCCATAACACAAGCTCTGCTTAGCTTGGGGCTAGATGATGCTGTGTGATTTGTGTAGCATTATTTATTATTTTTTATTATTATTTTTTACATGAGTGTGGATTAACACTCTAAAAATCCAAATAATAAAATATTATAAACAATAACAAAACTTGACATTATACATTAATCATACAAGAGTACCTAAATCACACATTTCAATACATTTGGTGACTATTTATACAATTTTAAAGGCATTCTCCACCACCGATCCCAGTGACGACATCCGAGCCCCTCAAATTACTAGAACTGAGGGTGGCGGAGCGGAAATGTGCCAAACAAGCGGAGATGATCCGCTCAGCCCTCGCGGAGTTGGGCTGCGAGGAAGCCCCCAGCGGCTGTCCCGATCTCTCCAACGAAACCGTCGGCGTCGACAGTCTCGATGGAAGCTCTCCTGATCATCAGGTACGTGCAACTTTATCAAAGCGTAAATTCCAAGCCTGGATGCCGTCAGAATGTTGCCCCTTCTCTCTTGCTTGTGGATGCAGTAAGAATCTGCCAAGGGGTATGCTGCCATGCTGTCTCGCCAACCCGCTTGCTAAGCGTGGTGAGAATAGCAACAACCCTTCGTGATCAGTTCTTAAAGTTCCATGAGCCTCGGTCCAGCAGTGGGCATCATACGGTTTACGGCAGTTGCTGATAAATTCCAAGTAGGAAAAAAAATATTCATCTTAAGCAGTAAAACTGCATTTGATAAACGTCAGGTACAGAAAACATAATGTGTTAACGCTTTTTACGTGTCGTATTAAGCGAAAGGTGTTAGCAGTGAACAAATTAGGTACTTGTGACAGTGAATAATTTTCTTTATCGTCATTATCTTTAATTAAACATGTCTTTTCTAATAACTGGAGGTCATTTACTATTTCACAATTTATTAAAAACAAGAAGGGGCCTAATATTTATCCCATTCTGTTGTCTAAACTGGTTTCGAACCTTTGGTTTCCAAAGCGGCCGAAGGGCCCTGTTTATGCCTGATTGTTTTTATTTTATTTATCCTTTGTTTTCTGACCATAACGACCACATTATCAATTTTTTGTAGTTCCATACTCAGTTAAATTCCTCTACCATTTACTCGTTCAACGAATCCTGGACCCCGGTTAAGCGACATCAGCTGCCGACCTAGATACAGACGAGACGATGATAATTGGCAGGATCGCGCATCGATCGGCTCTAAGGCGTCGACGGAAGTGTTGCGGCTGCATCTCCACTCGATAATACCTCCGAGGCCCTTCTTCAAAATGTTCACTCGGCCGTTCCGCCGCAAGTCGGCTCCTTCCAGCCCGGCGCTACCGCCAAAGACTTTCAGATGCAGCAGCGTTGGGCCATCGGACTCGGTAAAACCGCTGGCTCTCCGCAAGAAACGGATAAGAGTCCTAAAACGCCGCTTGCGTAAACGTATGGATGTATATGTGAAGTGTCGTGTGCCCGGTAGAACTAAAACGATGTTCAGGAAGAGATATACGCCTCATGGCGCGTTCGATAGCTCTAACTGTGTGGTGAGTGCCGCTAACCGCATGGCATGATTCGCATGGAGTATAACGAGGCACTAGATCACTTTATTATACGAGTAGACGTCACTCAAAATCTATTTTAGCGCAAGTTCGGCGTCACTGCACCGCACGAGATGACGCGAGTGGGCTTTCTGAAATTAAAATAGCACCGGCTCTCACTAAAACTCGCATTCAAAATCAAGGTGAAGCGGAATGGGCCGTTCCAGAAATGTATCTGTGTTTACTCCACGCCTGTGTACGTCTCGCGCGCGTTTTCGAGATTCCCAACGCGCTGTGGAATGAAAAGATGAAGTGAAAATGATGTGTCTTTTGGAGGTTTGAGAGTGCAATGGACCCGTTCGCGATGTATATCACACGCGCGGAGTTGCCGCCTCCGGTAGTGATTCCACGGAGGAAGAAGCGACTAAAACAACTGCAACTTGATCTGGAGAGAGAATACTTAGAAGACGTATGTCCGCCTTTGATGTTGCGTGCTGTGTACATCTCATTAATTATGTAATTTAACATAACAGTGTGAGCATGCGACCTTGCTTAACGGTGTGTAAATATTTGCTGCAGCGTGTGTAACGTTAACCTCACCACTAATAAACTGTACGCGTATCTAATTAGTATCGACAACTTAATTATGCTTGACACTGTTTTTGTAGTCTTAGATTATTTACCATCCAATGTGTAAGAGTTAAAAAATTAGGCGATGGTTTTTATCATGCCCATTATTATTTGAGTAAGTTGATGTGCTGGGATTTCAAAGTATAGCAAACGAAAACCTGCCTCAACAATCTTAGAATATCAAAATTCCAACTGATTTTAAACAACTCCCACTAAGAACTTTGTTCCCCAATTATTCTTATTTTTCAATATTAGGCATTGTTTTTTGTACACAATTATTTGATACTATAAAAATCATAGTTCTTCGTTGTAAGGGAGAACTACCAGCCTTAAGACGTACTCTTATTTTTTTAAATCACTATTCCCAAAAACGTTATTCGTCAACATAATAACATATTTTTACTCATTTTAGGTTAGTGTGAGTGAGACAGAGCGCACGTTGGTGGAACAGGAGTGGTTCCACGGCGTGCTGCCGCGCGAAGAAGTGGTGCGACTCCTGCGAGCCGACGGCGACTACCTGGTGCGGGAGACCACGCGCAACCAGGCGCGGCAGCTAGTGCTATCCGTGTGCTGGGGACAGCACAAACACTTCATAGTACAGACTACCCCTGAGGTTTGTGTCTTGTGTTACTAGCGTCTGTGATTGTTAGCCCGAGATGGTGCGACTCGAATACCTGATGCGGGACACCACGCGCAACCAGAAACGCTTTCGGTGACAGATCTACTATTTTAGGAACAAATATATTAAATAAGTTATCATCATCTCAGCCGTTTGCCGTGGGGTGCCGGCAGTAGAATGTTACCCCTCCTCTCCTACCCATGGATGCAGTAAGAGCCTGCTAAGGGACACCTCCGGAAGATGGGCAGCAGCGTCTTTCCGTATATCAACATCCCGTACTGCGCTCACCAACCCGCCTGCCAAGCGTGGTGAGTATGGCAACAACCGCTTATGATCTTTGGATCCATGAGGGAGGTCTATGTCCAGCAGTGGTTGATACACGGAAAGACGCTGCTGCCCATCTTCCGGAGGTATCAGCAGCATTAAGAGTCTGCTTAGGGATACCTAAGCAAACTCTTAATGCATCCACGGGCATGAGAGGAAGGGTAACATTCGACTGCCGATATAAGTAATAGGTGTTGCAGATTCACTAATCTGCAACACCTATTACTTATATCGGCAATCACTTATTACTTAGTGACAAATCTAAATTTTGATGACAGAAAATATAGTTGCCTTTTAATAATGATGAAAATTCCGTAATTTTTTCCAGGGCCACTACAGATTTGAAGGTGCAGCGTTCCCATCGGTAGCCGAACTAATAGCGTGGCAGAGAACTAGCGGGGTGCCAGTCACGGCCAGGTCTGGAGCGCTACTGAGGCGGGCTGTGCCTAGGGAGAACTGGGAACTGAACAATGATGATGTGCAGCTATTGGATAAGATTGGACGGGTGAGAATATACTCTTTAGTAGAATTTCTGTTTTATAAAGCCTACAGCTATGCAGTAATGCCGTGGGGTGCCGGCAGTAGAATGTTACCCCTCCTCTCCTACTCGTGGATGCAGTAAGAGCCTGCTAAGGGACACCTCCGGAAGATGGGCAGCAGCGTCTATCCGTGTATCAACATCCCATACTGCGCTTACCAACCCGCCTGCCAGGCGTGGTGAGAATGGCAACTACCCCTCATGGAGATCCATGAGGGAGGCCTGTTTTCATCAGTGGACGTTTTATGGCTGAAATGATGAAAGCCTACAGGCCATTACTACAGTAACGCAAGTGGGACTATAAATATTGGCTAGCAAAATAACAATTCGTTGAAAATATGTTATTTGATTTTTACCATTCGAAACATAAAATTGCTGCGCGTTACCATGCGGGTCACCAAGCAAAGAAATATAAAAATGTGTGTAGAATCGGGCTACTCCTTTAATCCATATGCAGCTTTGGACAAGATTATGTATTTAATTTAACAGAAAGTATTTCTGGTCGGTATATTAAAATGGATTTCCACTTAGTCACGCCTGTGGTCCTGTAGGGTTCTTGTTTGCTTCTTTCCCCCCACTTGGAAAAAAGTCATCTGAAGCGAACGAATTCAATTATATGATTTATTCAATTTAAATGTATCTTGTTCTTCTTTTATAAATTTACTATCTTATGTAGCTTTTTGCTCTAATTAATAAACACTTATTGACTTTGGTCACGCCTGAATCAAGTAATTTCTTGAAATTATACTCCTCTCACACCTAAGGTTCTCAACACTCTTCTCTAAAGAGGAGATCATCATTCATTCAATCATTTATTTATTTATACAATCTCTATTTGGTCTACGAAACGTCAGCAAGATGATATTATGTTGCATGGTGAGAGCCATATTATATTTATTAAACCTAAAACATCCTTCCGTCCAGGGTAACTTCGGAGACGTATACAAGGCGCGCCTCAAGACCACAAGCCAGGAGGTCGCCGTGAAGACCTGCCGGGTCGCCCTACCAGAAGAACAGAAGAGGACGTTCTTGCAGGAGGGTCGCATCCTCAAGCAGTACCAGCACCCAAACATCGTGCGGCTGATCGGCATTGCGGTGCAGAAGCAGCCTATCATGATTGTCATGGAACTCGTCTCCGGTAAGCTTTCGATATGTGTGTGTTTTATACTACGGCAAAGCCAAAATAAAGAGTTATGAAATTGGTTTTTTGAAGTGAAAGATGGTGATGCCAAGAGACTGACACATAATGGGGATGCTCTCAATTAACACATCTACTGTAAGTTCACAAAATTTGAAGGTATATTAAACACACAATTAAAAAAAAATCAAGCAATTGAAAAAAAACATCGTCAAATAGGTACGAATCTCCTATAGACGGGGTACGGGGTTTAAACTCGTTAACTATTAAGCTAATTTATATTTACACTACTTTTTTAACCACTGACTGTATTACGTTGACAGATACGCTGACAGACGCAAAAACGTATATATTTACAACAGCAAATAGATACGTTTTTGCGTCTATCAGCGTATCTGTCAACGTAAATATCAAACAGCTAACGAACCTTTTTTTTTTACATTTTCGAAGCCATTATTAATTGGTTTCAAGGTATTTTTTTTAATCTCGGTTAGGCAACGATGCAGCTACTTACTATAGGTAAATAAGAGCCTACCTAACTGATTTTATGTTGAGTAGGTAAAACTAAAGCAGTTCTTGTACGGAGCTTGACTCTCTTTTGAGAGTCAAGCTCCGTACATTCAGGTCAGTAACATTTTAATCTCGCATCTGTTATAATTCTGGAAATAGGTGGGTGTTCCAGTCGTTTCCAGGGTTGGCCCAGAATATGTGCGTTATTCCGAACTATTTTAACATTTTGTATTACAATATTTTTGTAGGTTTTATTATTACTTTTGTTGTGCGAATATATAGAAAATAAATATAGATTCATATTTAAGTTTTTCAATAAACATTTTAAAAACCACTCGCAAAATGATTACTTACTAGGTTACTTATTTGAACCCTAACTAACTTATTTGTTCTGGGTGTTCTGGGTGTTTTTCTATATATAATAAAAAACTATCTATCTATGTAGTATAATGTATTAAGTATGTCAGTCATCTAGTACCCATACAAGAACGTTTTCTTCCTCTTTTCCCTCCTGATCGTGTCACACGCTCCTCCTTACATCTACGTATTAAGACTCCGAAGCATAATACCTCCTTTTACACTGACTCCTTCACAGTAACTGCGATCCGACTGTGGAACTCCTTGCCAGTGGAAATTCGTAGGGCCTCGTCTATCGGAATCTTCAAATCCAAACTGTATTTATATTTTATATCCCTTCAGAATGGTCAACAAAATTGAGCAATTTATGTTTATTTATTTATTTGTAGATATACTTATTGTATGTATTATTATTTGGATATTTCTTTTATTATGCTGTTTATCTTATTATGTATGTATCTTTATGTTAATTTTTATTTGTAAATTACCAACTCAAAATCATATTTATTTCTCGCACCACCACAAAACTCTGCACTACACAAAGGTTAGCTGGAAGAAAATGCTAAATAGCATTAAGTTCGCCTATGTACATGTTTTTGTGCAATAAAGAATTTTCTTATCTTATCTTACCCATAACACAAGCTCTGCTTAGCTTGGGGCTAGATGATGCTGTGTGAATTGTCCAGCATTATTTTTTATTTTTTTTAACTATATTCTGGTTAATCCTATACAGGGTATATTATGTATGACATATGTACTAGCCCCAAATGGGGGGTTGGAGCGCATGAAAACAAATCGTTTTCGAAGGGAAAAATACAAAAATATTTTTATTTACATTTTCACTAGTTGACGTGATGTGAACACGATCGTGAGTTCATAATTTGATTTGATTTTATATTTAAAAAAATACCTTTCTGTCATTTTAGGTATTTTCATTGTAACTCTACGGCAACTCTTTGTGGAGGTCAATGACCCTTTCGAGAGTCAGCTGGCATTTAATATTTATATTATTTAGTCATTATCGTATAATCAGCTGTTAAAGGTAAAACTATCGTGGTCTTTTCTTGAATGAAACTAACCGAATCCTGAAAAGTCGTAAAATTACAGTTGTTATATGGGGTGGGGAATTGCCCCCTTTCGGGTTGGTACATATTTATTTATTTATTATTGGATAAATGGTACATTTTTATTTGGTTTTAGTGTCCAAAAAACCTATATTAGGTTTGTCCAGGACACTAGGTTCTCGGTTGACTTACAAGATTATAATAAAAGATACACAAAGAAGAAAAGAAACACAACTTAATAACAGCTTAAAGTATAAACAGAAGGTTACAGATTTAACTTATACAACTTATGCACATTTGCGTACCTACAGCGCGCACACACAGAAACAACAATTCCGCCACTGTTCTAGAACTATATATATTATAATACAACCTGTATATGTAATATTGTTTATCAGTAGTTTATTCAGCGCAAGCTCACCAATTTCGAAAGCCAGTAGGCGCAGACAGTGAATGAGAGCAGGGTTAAAATTAAACCTGAACTTCGGAATTTGACACATGATATTGTCTTTTATTATTTTTGGCAATGATGATGAGTTTTAAAGAGTAGAACTTTGTCACCGGTCTTGTCTGGGCAAGCTTAATTATTCCAATACAAAACTTGCCTGGGTTTCGTTTGGATGAAATGGTTGCTGGTGATATTTATGGATTCTCACTACAGAGTCTCATACATAACACTAACATACCTCAAGTTAATGGACCAAAGACAATATAGGTAACGCAGATAACGCTTTTGTACGAAATCTTATCTTTTTTAAATTCGGCTAATGAACGCCCTTATATTTGCGGTTTTGTTTAGTTTAGGCACTCGGCAGTTTGTCAACCATTTTAGATTGCGTAACGTGCGTTAAATTGTTGTTCATTTTGAGGTTTTCTGCTGAAGCCATAAGTGTAGTCCTCACTATTATGATTACTGCACATAAGGCTAGTCATTTCCGCTTCAGATTCATCACCATCATAAGTAACTTGGCTAAACCTTCCATTATCTTCTCCAGGTGGATCCCTCCTAACATTCCTTCGCACGCGAGCCGCGACGCTCAGTTCTCGCTCCCTCCTCGCCATGTGCCGCGACGCAGCCGCCGGCATGAGATACCTCGAGTCAAAGAATTGCATCCACCGGGACCTGGCCGCTAGAAACTGCCTGATTGGAGACGACAACATTGTGAAGATATCCGACTTCGGCATGTCACGGGAAGAAGAAGAGTATATCGTGTCGGGCGGTATGAAGCAGATTCCGATTAAATGGACGGCGCCTGAAGCGCTCAATTTCGGTAAGTCAACAGTGAGGGAAAATGAGCCTAATCAGTCGTAGTGGGGCTGGACGGGCGTGTTGGTTTCAAAGACAATGTACAAAGCACCCCAAAGTCCATATGAGCGCAGATCAGATTTTCTCCACAATAATTAGAATAAGTCCTAGAATAGTGTCGAAGGAAATTTAGGCTACCTAGAAGTACCAATTAAAACAAACGGTAATTTAGTGCAGTAATCATAGTGGGGCTGGATGGGCGTAATAGTTTCAGGGAACAGTGCACAATACTTCCTAACGCGGGACGTCAGTTCAGATTTCCTCGACTGGAATAAGGTTTTTTTAAGCCCTAAAGTGTCAAAATAAATTAACACTTACTGCTAGTGCCATTTAGAAGTGCCAAAGGAAACATACGGTAATTTAGTGCAGTTAGTCATGTGTCGCGACGCAGCCGCGAGTCACCTGTATTCACCGAGACCTGGTAGCCAGGAACTGTGCCGGTTCCCGGAGGTATCCCTTAACAGATTCTTACTGCATTCACGGGCAAGAGAGGACGGGCAGCTTTCTACTACCGGCACCACGCGGCAGTAGAATATACTATTACAAATTATTATCATTATAAATAATCAGTCATAAACAATATAACAATAAAAAAGCCAAACGTTTATGCGCATATAAATGATTGGCAAAAATATATTGACGAGGCATGCTCAAAATGTCAATAGTTTAACACAGGTCCTAGACCTCGCGGAGTCTGTAAATGGCTCTCGCTGCCCTTTTCTGCCGCACAAATACACCTATACAATCTGCCGCATTACCCCACAAAAAAATCCCATACGACATTAGCGAATGAAAATAACTAAAATAAACTATTCTTGCTGTGTGCACATCACTAAGTTCCCATAATTTGAAAACCGCATAGGCAGCCGAGCTTAGTTTGGAAGACAGTTCTGTGATATGGGGACCCCATTGTAGTCTATAGTCAACCAAATCCGACTAAACGGTCATAGTTCCCACCTTACCCAGATAAATTTGTAAATTTATCAAAGAAATTAGTAATAAAAATAATAAATAAATAAATAATGCTGGACAAATCACACAGCATCGTCTAGCCCCAAGCTAAGCGGAGTTTGTGTTATGGGTACTAGATGACTGATATACTTAATGCATTATACTACATAAATAGATATTTTTATTATATATAGAAAAACACCTAGAACGCTGAAGAAATATCTGCAGATCGTACAGAAATTTGTCCCGAGGCGGGAATCGAACCCGCAACCCCTTGCATCGCAGGCGGACCTTCGCTCGCTGCGCCACAGAGCTCGTCAAATGTATATATTAAAACCATATTGTTTGAAATAACTTTGGTGGATGTCTAGAAACATTTGACATATTAATTTAGTCTAGCAACATTTACGTATTGTCTTTGTTCACAGGAAAATACACTTCCCTATGTGACGTGTGGAGCTATGGAGTTCTGATGTGGGAGATATTCTCGAAGGGAGACACGCCCTACGCGGGCATGAGCAACTCGAGGGCGAGAGAGAAAATAGACACTGGTGAGTTGGGGATGGTTGGAGTTTGTTGGAACGGTGGCCAAAGATCGGACCAACAAGTGTGTGGCGACTGGTGGCGAAATGGGTCCACGACATAGTTCACGGCTCGGGGCGTCATTGAATGACTGTGACCCCGCAACACTGACTCTTTGAGACCTAGTGCGGGGAACAGATTTTTTTTTATGAACTAGCACAGGACCGTAGTGAATATATAGCACTTAGGTATAACGGGCTCAATATATAAATCAGTGTGTGTTACCAGTGATGACATATGGAATCGAGACGTGGTCATTCACGATTGGCCTCATGAATAAGCTCAGAGTCGCTCAACGAGCTATGGAGAGGGCTATGCTCGGGGTTTATCTACGGGATCGAATCAGAAATGAGGAGATACGTAGAATAACTCGGGTCACCGACATAGCCAAACGGATTAGCACGTTGAAGTGGCAATGGGCAGGCCATGTAGCTCGCAGAACAGATAGCCGATGGGGCCGAAAAGTTCTCGTGGAGGCCACGGACCGGCAAGCGCAGCGTAGGACGTCCACCTACAAGATGAGCTGACGACCTGGTTGAAGACCGCAGGTCGACGGTGGATGCTGATCGCTTCCAACCGCAATAACTGGAAATCCATGAGGGAGGCCTATGTCCAGCAGTGGACGTCCTACGGCTGAAATGATGATGATGATAACAGGCAACAGCCCGTTATCATCATCAAATAATATTATCTTAACTGATGTTTACATTATCCAAATGCACATCTAATTACTGTCATAATATACATACGTAGCCATAGAGATCCCTACATTTATGTAACGATCAGAGTATAAAACAGATTTTACTTCAACACTTTATATCGTCTTCTAGGGTTCAGAATGCCAGCACCAGAAGGGTGTTCCGAGGATGTATACAACCTGATGCTGAGATGCTGGGAGTACGAGGCAGAGAAACGACCACCCTTCCACCAAATATACACGCTCATAGACAATATTTACAACAGGTAACACTGCCCTTGTTAGATGTTTACACGGAAAGAGAAGAAATTTAAGGAGTTTTGTAAAATTAGTATGAGATTATTCGAAACCATTTTATGTTTGAAATAACTTTGGTCATAGACATCCGTCTAGAAACATTTGACACATTAATTTAGTCTAGCAACTTTTACGTCGTTGTCTTTTAGAAATCTGTAAACCGGAGTGCCTAAATGGTTCTATAATTCCTAAGTATTATTAACCTATTTTCAGCAATATATTATGGTACCTTTCTGTAATGTTCAATTTTGTGCAGTTGATTACGTTTATGTCATTTAAACTAGTGATAGGTTTAATTAAATAAGTTTTAAGGATACTTTTAGCTTTAACAAAATGTTGCCCTTAAGAAAAAACAAAATGTTGTCTTGAGGAATTGAATTGGTCAGAATCTACCAAAGCGAAAGTAGTATTAAGTATTCCCTTTTGTAGACACTGGCCTTTACGCTTAGTTGGAATTGTAACTTGTTGTTTAGTATTATTGGAATGTGTCACATTTGTGTTGATCTCCTTTGAATGGTACTGTTTAGCAAGTAGGTATTGTTTTGTACATTTTGTATCAGTTTTAGGCTGACTCTGTCTTATACTATACGTTTAAACCCTCATTTATATAAAATGTCTGCCACGCCATAATGGCTATGGAGTACAATTAATATAAAATGTCTGCCACGCCATAATGGCTATGGGGTACAATTTATATAAAATGTCTGCCACGCCATAATGGCTATGGAGTACAATTAATATAAAATGTCTGCCACGCCATAATGGCTATGGGGTACAATTTATATAAAATGTCTGCCACGCCATAATGGCTATGGAGTACAATTTATATAAAATGTCTGCCACGCCATACTGGCTATGGGGTACAATTTATATAAAATGTATGCCACGCCATAATGGCTATGGAGTACAATTTATATAAAATGTCTGCCACGCCATAATGGCTATGGAGTACAATTTATATAAAATGTCTGCCACGCCATAATGGCTATGGAGTACAATTTATATAAAATGTCTGCCACGCCATACTGGCTATGGGGTACAATTTATATAAAATGTATGCCACGCCATAATGGCTATGGAGTACAATTTATATAAAATGTCTGCCACGCCATAATGGCTATGGAGTACAATTTACACACATGTAACTTTAATACGTAGAATAAGTGGCGGTATCTAATAAAGAAAACGTTTTGTACCCATTTTATTAGTTATTTTCTATTCAAGAAATTCACATAGATTTTATTTAACAAAATTAATGTTGCTTTTAATAGTTGAAAATTGGTATTTTGTACCGGCAACATTTTCATTTGTTTCATAATTCATGTTTTCTGTACATAACGAATAAATTCACATAATGGAATTAATTATTATTTTGTTGTGGCAATACAAAAAAATGTGATAACCTGTGCTTCCGTTATAACAGTTTAAATAAATGTATTTTGTATGTTTTAATCGAATCTTTGTTTTATTATTCTTGGTCAATATTATATCATTGAATATATTTGAGTTTATAGCAAAGTGAGATAGTTATGTATGTTAGCGTTGTCTGAATATAATATTGGTTATAGACCTAATACAAGTTATTGTAATTTTTTTTCCTACACAATAAAGTGCCAGGCAATTTTCTAAACCTGTTATTATTTTTGTTTAAACTCCTTTAATAAACAATGTATAGGTACTACGGTACTACCAAAAGTAGCAGACGTAGGTAGGCCGGTAGGAGGAAATGTATTAGTTAGGGAATGGCTTATATTGTTGACTGACCTGACGCCTGTCGCACGTCCACCAGTGGACTGACACGGGCTGATGATGATGTGTACTGACTTTATTTTTTGACATCCTCTGTAACACAGTTGGTTTAATAACCGGCTGAGACGTGCAGGAGGATTCGATTCTGGCCAGAGGATAAATGTGTGTAAGTTTTCTGCAGGTATTTGTCCCGGGTCTGGGTTTCATAATTATGTATTAAAAAAAAGTACTAATAACACGAGCTCTGCTTCTTTTGGGGCTAGATGGTACTGTATGAAATGTCCAGCATTCATCATCATCATCATTTCAGCCGTAGGACGTCCACTGTTGGACATAGGCCTCCTTCATGGATATCCAGTTATTGCGGTTGGAAGCGATCTGCATCCACCGTCGACCTGCGGTCTTCACCAGGTCATCATCCCATCTTGTTGGTGGACGTCCTACGCTGCGTCCAGCATTACTTACTTATTACTGTGGTCTGACTTTTTCCTTACCCACACACTAAAGGATAAATAATAAATACACAAATAAACAATACTTATAAACAATTTATTATTAACATTACGTGTATAATTTCATAAGCTCGTCGCTTACTGCCGACGGCGTGAGTATTCCTATATCCGTGAAGAGCGTTGTTATGAACACCGGCGGTGTGTAGTCTACTAAAGGATGTTGTTGGGACAGATCCTTACCGGATTTCAGTACTGAGGATAAGTATTTGAACTCCTTAGGCAGATCCTGCTGGTTCAGTGGATATATTCGGGAGAATTTGAAGCTTTCTGTGAGAACATATATCCTTTTTTTGAGTTCGTACGCTGCGATTGCTAAGCCGTATGTACCAATCTGGAAGTAAAATGTATGAATTATAAAAACAAAAATTAAAAACGTTGCCCTCTATGAGAAACTCATGTTTCTTTTAATGTTTATGACACCAGTAGTAGAAACCAAAATGTATAACGAATTAGGGCACAAATATATTATAACCTTGATTATGTATGTTTTGAAAGCTTTAAAATACATTTGCAGCTAGATAAAAAAAGAAAAAGACAATTCAGATAAAATTCAATATAAAAATTATATGCAGAATGGGGAATCTTGCCGTAGGGTACCGGCAGTACAATGGTAGCCTTTCTCTCATGCCCGTGGATGCAGTAAGAGCCTGCTAAGGGATACCACCGGAAGATGGGCAGCAGCGTCTTTCCGTATATCAACATCCCGTGCTGCGCACGCCAAGCGTGGTGAGTATGGCAACTACCCCTCATGAGGGAGGCCTGTGTTCAGTAGTGGACTTTTTACAGCTGAAATGATGATGACGATATGCAGAAATGTTGAAAAAAGTTGGCTTAGCAATTTATGCTAAGTTGCCTTTATTACCTATCAAACTACGTATTTGCTATTGTTTTATTTCAATTGACATGTCCAAGTTTTGAATTACAAACTTAATGAAATGGTTGTAACGCAGTTTTTAACTAGCACGGGAGGTAAGGTCTTGATAATTGCGGTAAATATGTTGTAAAGGTTTTAATAAATAAATGATGGTTTGATTTTGATTTGATTTAGTTTTGTTTTATTGGTTAGGGCTCATAATGTCCCACTCGCAAAATGTCCCACCACCAAAATTACGTCCCTTTCGCAAATGGTCCCTTATGCAAAATACCCCATTCCCATTACGTCCCTTTCTCTAAACGTCCCATTGTTTTCGCAAAATGGCCTTTCTGATAAAGCCCCTTTCGCAAAACGTCCAGTCTACAAAATGTCACATTAGCAAAATGTCCCGTTCGCAACACATCCCTTTCGCAAAATGTCCCGCCTGCAAACTTCTTGTTTAAATAAAGAAACAAGTCTCTGTGCAAAATGACATTTTTGGTACAAGCTTTTATTTCCGACTGTACTTTTCTGTATACCACCATCAACTACTGAAGTCGAAGTCAGCGGATGTTACAGACATTTAAATGCCGCTATTTGGAAAAAATCAGCGGCGTTAAATGTCACTTTGACAGGACCAGGGACGAAGATTACAAGATGGTGTGCTGCTCTTCCACTAGTTCCTGCAGAATATATAGCCGAAGCGTGGACATTTATACGACAAAATATGCCAGACACAGCTGAAATAAGAACTTTTCTGGAATATTTTCAAAGATATTGGTATCCTAGATACAGCCCGTCAGTTTTGTCGTGTTACGCCCAAATGCACCGCACTACAAATCCAGTGGAAGGATGGAATAGCCGATTTAATAAAAAACTGACAAAACCAAAGCAACATTTTTTCTTAATTAGTGAGTGCACACACAATTTTTCTGCCGTTAACCGCCACAACTAGGAATAGCAGAAGTAAACGTAGACTAATGAGTTAAATAAGATTTGACCACGATTTTATCGTAAAACCTAACTAGGTAAAATGTCTTGTATAAACTTATACGGGACATTTTGCGAAAGAGACGTTTTGCGAATGGGACATTTTGCGAAAGGGACGTTTTGCGAACGGGACGTAATTTATGTGACGGGACATTTTGCAGAGAGGTCGTTTTGAGATTAGGACATTTATAAAAGGACCTTTTGCGAAAGGGACAAAGGGATATTTTGCAAGTGGGACATTATGAGCCCTAACCGTTTTAATTTGTATAGTTTTGTCTAAAGTTTGTAATGCAGTAGGGATAAAGAGGTGGAAGCCATTTTAAGATTGTCACAGGGTATGGCTAATAGCAGCGTCTGTAATCCATGGTTATGTACCTTCCTTCCGCCCCTACCATGACAATGTTCACCTGCTCCATCATGATGTAGCCGACTGATGAGTCGAGGATCAGGGTGGCCTCTATACCCGCCGGCGTCAGTTGTAAGTGCATGTCTAATATACATGTAAATAAAGTACCTTGTTGATGATGCCGCCACTCTCGGTGACTCCTTCCGCCCCCAGCATGACGATGTCCACCTGCTCCATGATGTAGCCGACTGCTGAGTCGAGGATCAGGGTGGCCTCTATACCTGCCGCCGTCAGTTGCTTATGCATTTCAACTCTGTAACAAATTATGGTAATTAAAGCCTTGGGTCTTTTGGATTCCCAAAATTAATAGTTGACAAAGATTTATTTTATAGACTGGATTAGCTAGATAATAAATTGTTTGCACCACAAGTTACTATAGTGCAATACAGTTTGTTGTAGTGTAATTAATTCCTTTTAAGTTATTATAATGGTTTAAACTTGAAAGTAAAGGTTTTGAACTTTTTGCCCTTCAAAATAATATATGAAGCAAAGACTTGTCCAACTCAATTGTCCAAGAACCAACACTTACCCTGTATTATCTGGACCAGACATTGTCACAAACACCTGAAACCGTTTGGTTTTTGCCGCTTCCAACAAGGCTTGCAGCACCACTCTTGACTTTGAATGTGTTAATATTATCTGCAAATCGCAACATGAAACTGGTTATTGGAATTTACTAAAACAGCT
This sequence comes from Pasiphila rectangulata, assembly GCA_963082625.1. Lineage (NCBI taxonomy): Eukaryota > Metazoa > Arthropoda > Insecta > Lepidoptera > Geometridae > Pasiphila > Pasiphila rectangulata. Next base: position 16,016,262 of record OY720244.1, read on the forward strand.
GTCTATAGTTTACAATGTTAAAAATGTTATCTTTGTTAACCACTAAGCACAAACATAAAAAAAAAAAAGTTTGTTTCTGTAACAGTCATACATTTAAAGGACATGGACAAAAATGACATTCCATGTACACATACATAGTAAATTACATTGTAAAATAAAAATAGAAAAATGAATTATTACGTAGTTTTTAGCTTCTCTGAACTTATCAATTATTATTTCAAAATATTAAGTAATGCAAGATGCATTAAAGCGCCTTATTGTTTTTAATAGCAAATCTATGCACTTATTGCCAGCAATCTGACTAAAGGTTTAGGAAACTACGTCTATGATGCTCTGTGATTGCAGATTCAACGTCCTATTGTGTTTGTATTTTGTGATTATTTTCTGATATTTTTGACCCCCGCTTATCTTTACGGACTGATACCTTCTACCACACGATTAAAAAAAAAAAAAGTAAAGCTTTCGCATCTATTATTATTATTCGATGATTTATACAGCGTCAGCAACTGGTAATCATTAACATTAATTAATATATTAATTAATTAGTAATCATTAATTAACCACACGATTACCTTGCTAATAATACTGGACTCTGATTTGCTTTGCGTTTTGGATTTGTTTTGTGGATTACTATTAGGTGCATCAACTGCGGAATAGCCATACAAAGGCTGCAGAGGCATCTCATATCCCCGCTTTTAGAAAAATACTGTCAAAAATCTGTTTTTTTTTATATTTTTTCATGGTATGCGATTTTTTTATTTTTATTAATTTGCATTAAAGCTCCTTATTGTTTTTAATAGCAAAGGACATGGACAAAAATGACATTCCATGTACACATACATAGTAAATACATTGTAAAATAAAAGTAGAAAAATGAATTATTACGTAGTTTTTAGCTTCTCTGAACTTATCAGTTATTATTTCAAAATATTAAGTAATGCAAGATGCATTAAAGCGCCTTATTGTTTTTAATAGCAAATCTATGCACTTATTGCCAGCAATCTGACTAAAGGTTTAGGAAACTGTTTACGTCTAGTCTGTTGTAATGACAAGTTCTTTATGTGTTTTATTTATTGCATTTTAATGTACCAATAATCACGAATATAAAACACCAAAAATCATTGGTGTACATTGAATTCGATAACTATGCCAACGCCCATACAGAAATTGGCCATGTCCTTTAAACAGTTCGTTGAGACCTTCATTTAAGTATAAAACTTGTGTTAGAAGGTCGCACTCTTCTATAACAGACATTACAAAAACTTTTAACTATAGAATTGTTAGGTACCTTTATGCATGTTTATCATTGGTTCCTGACATGTGATATTGTCTTCATTAAATTTAATGCTAACAGCTCATTCTATCTTCAACCAAAGGTTAATATTGTGCTGATGGAAGAGGTAAACAGATCTATTAAAATACATCATCATCTCAGCAGTAGGATAGTGCACTGCTGGACATAGGCCTCATGAAATACATACTCATTTTAAAAACAAGAAAGAATGAAACTAGTTAGTATATAACTTTGTTAAGCTTTCACGATTTGTTAACATATTTTTAAGTTTTAAAATTACAGGATTTTATTGCGTACCTTTTTTATTATTTTCCCGACGTTTCGAACACATTTCAGTTTACATTTAGTTACTGTAGTCTTTTTTAAACATATGCAATCAGGAAACATTATTAACACATATTTAACTGGGTATTTATCGCATTATTTATCTTTATTATTACGTTGTGGTCCCAGGAAGACTTGTCAGGAATGCACCACGATGGGTGCAATCCTGTCGAAACATCAAGCAATAGTAAAGGTAAATAACGCAATAAATACCCGGTTAAATATGTGTTAAAACCAGTTACTTACACATCCATCACTGACAAATGGCAAAGCTGCCTTAGCTATCTTTGCTCGGGATAAAAGAAGGCTGTCCAAGAAGGTATGGCCTCTGCGAAGCATAATCTGCTTTGTGTCTTCAAATGACTGAAATCAATATAAAACAATAATGAATTTAGAAAATCATTTAAGCTATTTAACATTGTTTTAATAGTTGATATTACTCTATGTGCTTGTTAGACACACAATTCTTTTGCTTAGGTTCTTTCCTTCTATGAGAATTTAAACAAATTCTACCATATCATGCTGACAGATACTGACAAATCTGGAATAAAGTTATAAATTAACACAAACCTTTTCATCTAGTTTTGTATATGTGATAAATCTCATGAATAGTTCACAGCATGAGTTGATGGCAGTCACAGGCTGGTCGCAGTTCCTCATCACATCCACAGCCAGTTGCAAGTTCAAGTGGAGCTCTCGCACTGTCGTCCCTGAAGCGAGTTAAATCAAAAACATCCATAAAATCTCAGACCACCCTGTCTGAGTCAAGAAAGCACATTCAACAGGCGAGCATGATGTAATTCACAAAATCATGAGGAAAATACCTTTGTATTGTTCTATAACCGCTAACAGAGTCTTGATAGCTGCTACTCCTACAGACATATCTTCTTCATTTTTCAGAATCTTGAGAAATGTGTCTTCGATTTCTAAAAGTACAACACAAATATTAGCGGTGGTACCAACTAAATTTCAATAGTAATTACGTTTTTGTCAAAGCAGTTATTGCATGATTTACCTTCCTTCTTCATTTTTAGATAATTTGTTTGCTATTTGCCTGCTAACTACAGTAAAATTTAAATAGTAGTTTGTTTACTAGTTTGCCACAGCTGCAAAAATCCTACGGAAAAATAACCTCAATCAGAAACGTCAAGTTCATTAGAATCTTAAGTCCAGTTAATAAAGTATGTCAGTGTCAAATTTCTGTTTATTTACCATTCTTCCATCTTCGAAGCCTTTTTTTAATGTGTTTAACAAAATTGTAATAATGCCGCTCGAGTTATAGGCGCGTTCGCGCGTGGTATCTTGATATCTAGGTATTCTGCCAGAGATTCAGTAAAAATCCATAACAAACAAAACCAGCACCGGCGTACTGCACTGCTATCCGCACTGCAAAAAATACTAGGTAGGTATTGTGTTGAAGCAGTCACAGCAGTAAACGAACCGTTATAGCCGTAGTGTTAAACGAAGAGGTACCTACTATCTACGGTGGGTCAGTTGGGTACAGTGGGTCACGCACATATTGACAGACTGAGTACACGTAACGCTGCCGCTTACCTCTACATAGATTCCCGTCCGCACGCAACCAGTTCCAGCGTGGCCGCACCACGTGATTTTGGTAACGACGACGCTGTTAATAATTTAAAACGTCATAATATATTTAAAAAAATACGATGGATATCGACAAAATTGTATGGCACAAAGTTGAACATGCTAAAACATTGTTACCTATATCATACACAAACAACCAGTTACCTATTTGTTATTAGCAAGATGAATCTTGTTTGCGTTTGTAATTGGCTTAGGGTGAGCAGTGGGTCTGATTCACTATGCACTCAGTGAGTTGAAGTTTTTAAGGTGAAGAGGTCCACGTGATTGCGTTTTAATGTTGATTTGGGTTTTATTTATGGGACAGTAGATCGATCTGTATTATTAAATACATATTTGTTGTAGGTAGTGCAGCGCCTTAAGGTCGAAACCTATTTCATTATCATAAGTTTTGCTAAAACTAAGCTTAAATAAGCTATAAGCGGTTGTTTTTTATGAACTATATTAGATCCACTGAGGTAAAGGTATATAAATAAATAAATAATGCTGGACAATTCGCACAGCATCGTCTAGCCCCAAGGTAAGCAGAGCTTGTGTTATGGGTACTAGATGACTGATATACTTCATACATTATACTACATAGATAGATATTTTTTTATTATATATAGAATAACATCCAGAACACCCTGAACAAATATCTGCAGATCATACAGACATTTGTTCGGAGGCGGGAATCGAACCCGCAATCTCTTGTGTCGCAGGTGGACCGTCGCCCGCTGCGCCACAGAGGTTGTCAAAAAAAATTAATTAACTACAAACAAACAAGGAAGTCGCATTATATAATAATGCCTTTAATTATTTTCCTACTAAAACCTGGCCTAGGCCCATTGTTAACCAAGGGACTCATTGTTTCACTACTCGGTAAACAAGTATCACTCTTTTAAAAAAACGTTGTTTACTCTTACTTGTAGTTTGTTGTTCTATTGTTGCAGGTCGACTGTTTAATGGTATTCTAAAGGCAGTTAAAATATACTATATATCTAATCAAAACTTTAGTAAATCTAAGCACGAGGTTTTGACATAGAAGCGATAAAAAAAACCAATGACCCACTGTTTACACAAATATCCACTGTTGACCAGGTGGTGACGTACTGTTTGCCACTAGTTTACAAAGCGGGTTATTTCTTTTATTTTAGAACATTTTGTCTACTCTGCTCTACGGAATACTTGCAGGGTCAGCAGTCAAAAATATTCTGAACGCTGGTGAAATATATAGATACATTTAGTAAAGCTCTTTTGGATAGAGTTTTAAGATATGAGCGATGAAATAAAACCGGGCAAGAGCGAGTCGGACTCGCACACCGAGGGTTCCGTGCCATCATACAATATAATATATGACAAAGGCGGTTTTATATTTGTTGGAGATCCTTGACAGCGCCATTTCTTGTCTGATAGCGGAACTTATGTAGATTTTTTACACTTTCGATGATTTCTAAAAAAGTATGTATGCTATGTAGAGAGATTGTAATAAATTTCCTCTAATCTTTACATACACTTCTAATAGCAATAAAAGTTTCAGAGGTTTATCTCCGCAAACTTCGGAGATAAGGGGGGGGGGGGGGGACGCTATTTTTTTCAACATTTTTGTAAATAACTCAAAAACTATACGACTTAAAGGAAAACTAAAAACTGTTTATTAATGTGCAAATGAATACCTTTCATATGATACCCCACATCACCCAGTAACTTTCCAAAAATTTTGTAAACGCCCCTTCCACCCCCATTGTCTAAAAAACTATGCAAATTAGAGAGTTTGCTATAATTTTCCTATAAAGTTTACATACACTTCTAGTAGCTATAAAAATATCACGGGTTTATCTCTGCAAACTTCGGAGATAAGGGGGGGGGGGGGGGAACGGTCGTTTTTTCAACATTTTTGTAAAAAACTCAAAAACTGTAGGGTTTAAAGGAAAACTAAAAACTGTTTATTAATGTGCAAATGAATACCTTTCATATGATACCCCACATCACCTATTAACTTCACAAAATTTTTGAAAAGCCCCCTTCCACCCCCCTTGTCTAAAAAACTATGCAAATTAGAGAGTTCGCTATAATTTTTCTATAAAGTTTACATACATTTCTATTAGCTATAAAAGTATCACGGGTTTATCTCTGCGAACTTCGGAGATAAGGGGGGGGGGGAACGGTCGTTTTTTCAATATTTTTGTAAATAACTAAAAAACGATACGGTTTTAAGGAAAACTAAAAACTGTTTATTAATGTTTAAATGAATACCTTTCATATGATACCCCACACGGCCTAGTAACTTCACTTAAAATTTTTGAGATCCCCTATCCGCCCCCCTGCAATCAAAATAAGAATATTTTTTAACATTTTCATATATGCTATATTAGTAAAAAAGTGTTGTCTTTTACCATTTTAAATTTTAAGTCGATAGCATCAGTAGTTCTCGAGATATCCATCTGTGACAGACAGACATACAGACAGAGTGATTCTATAAGGGTTCCTTTTTACCATTTTGGTCCGGAACCCTAAAAAGTGACCCGACTGACTCGCGTTAACTAGGCTTAAATTAAATTGATTATTAAAACTACGTAACTTTTCGTTTACAAGCAAACAAGGAAGTCGCATTATATAATTCGAATAGCCCATATACCTACATATCTTTAGGGAAGGAAGGTTGATTCCTGTACTGCTAGTTAAGGTCACATTAATACAGGTAGGTACGTCTTATTTAAGAGGTAGGTCCGCTATCTATGTGCAATTCATTTCCTTGGACGAAGGAAGTAAAGAATGGCGCAAGCAGCAGTTACCTAGGGAAAGTCATGGCCGTCAGCTAGTCGCAAACTAGCTCAAAGTATTGCTCACCGTTGCGTTGGGTGGCTAACACGCTTTGTACGAAATCTAGTTTAATTTCAATATAATTTGGTTGAAGTGTCCCTGAGTGGTATAGGAAGCTATGGGAAATTCTGCATCTGTCAAACCGGACGATAAAAGGCGGTGGAAGTAAGTTTTTTTATTTAAACGTAGGTTTTATTATTACATAGTATTATTGATGTCTTTCGCTTTGAATTGTTTTTGTAGCTCTCTCGCAATGTTTTTTATTTCATACGGATACAGATACGACCTTACTGACGTTAGTTAGGGTGATTTGTGGTGTGTATTTTTGTATTCAGAAAAGACATCAACGCGCACCCGGTGCTACGAACTTGCTACGAAACTTACGAATAATTTTAAATGTTTGGTTCACGACAGTTTACGTTTTATTTGGCCTTTGGGAGGACACATGCAATGTCACATAGTCGTTACCTTATATTATAAGGTAATTTTATAGTTTTATATTTAATATAGTTTGTTGTTTGATAACTTTTTTAATAAATTACGTTTCGGATAAAAAATATTTACGTTTATGGACAAGCGATTTTTGTTATGTAACCCAATTAATAATAATATTTTAGAGGGTAGACATCTCACATAAAACCTAGTACTTAAGTACTTTACTCACAATCAAACATTGCTCAAAAATATATACATTTTCTACACTGGAACATGTTTCCTCAAAATACTACTAAACCTTACATCATCACCATCCCAGCTGTAGGACACTGATGGACATACTCCCTCATGGATCTCCAAGTAGATATTATGATGGGTTGTTGCAATACTCGCCATGCTTGGAAGATTCTTACTACATCCACAGACAAGATTCTACTGCCGGCACTCCTCGCCTACCTTACAAAAACTAGCTAAAATTAAGGGGCAAAAAGTACCTACCTACTACCTACATATATCTATAATTTCATTATCTGCATCACCAACTGTTCGCCCAGCTCGTGGTGCATTTGCAGTTTTCCATACCTCCTTTATCATTTATGACAAAAATTCCCATGAGACGCATCATTATGCATTCATTGGTCAAACTTATTTAATCGCTAACTTGTGTCATCTTCCACGGCCGTCTTCGACACAGCTGACCCAATTTATAATCGATTTAAAAAAGGAGGTTATTTGGGTTTGCTGTAAGTACTCGTACTTATCTATAATTATTTGCTGTCGGTACTTCTTCAAAGGTTTCTTATCTGTTAAAAACACTCTGAAGGCCAATAAAATTGTATCTCATAAATAGGTACTCACCAAAACATTTTTTTAATCAGAATAATCAATTTATTGGTAACAACAATCATTACAGGTAATAATTATATGTTTATTTTATTGTAAGCATTTGTAAAGAGAGATTCGACGCTTTGTAATAAAATAGAATATAAATTATTTATTTACGACTCATAGGTACATAGGTAATTTAGGAATAAAGAAAATGAAAATCTTATGTATGAGACATAAATTGGTCACCAACTCGGCACACACCCCGTGAGAATACGGTACTGATTTTCAGTGGCGCCATAATTGCCCCACACGGCGCAACACCGACCGTAAGTATTCCTGTATTTGTTTTTGTGTGCTAATAAAATATTCTGTGCTACACGCTACACCATACGTTATTTTTTAATGATTGGCAATAAATACATTCTGTAATGGATAATATTGTTGGGGATTTTAGACAGGTTGGTAACCGTAATAAAATCTCTCACAGATCCATTATTTATTGCTGTTCTAAAAACTGGATCTAGTCAGAGTTTTTTTTCAAGGAAAACTCTCACTAGATCCAGACTGGATCTACTGAGAGTGATCCGTCTAATACCAAAGCAAATCTTGAACGATGGGATCCGAATTACTTATTTATTTTATAACCGAATGACAGATAAAAAGGTAACAAATTCCTATCCTGTAGTTCTCACTAAAATATGATCCGCGGCGGTAATCGAACCCGCTCTCTGTGGTACAACATGGAGGTCGACAAACAAAATATGTGTGTGCTTTTATATAACTCATTAAAAGTACGTAGCTTCAGGCTTCTTAATGGTAGTTCCTTTTATTTAATAGTTTTGCAGTAATTGCTGCTGCGCCGCCCGTAGCTTCGCACGCCTTGTTTCCGGATAAAAAGTAACGATAAAGCCGATGTGACAGTTCGCTACAGTTTTTTTTAATGGTAACTGATTCCTTTTATAGTGAGGAATATTAGCCAACTTCACGTAGCTGGTTCGCGGTACGGTTAACATTTAGATAAACATTTAAATATTAAGCGCGGCGCGATTTTGAAAATTATCACTGAAAACTGTTACAAATATAGGACAAACAATTTTACACAAGAACATACATACTTTAAGTTTTACATTTTCATAGAAAAAATACTTATAGTTTTATATCATAATATGTTCGTACCAAAAATTCGTATAAAGATGGGGAAGATTCGCTACAGTTATACAATGTACCAAACCAAAGAAGATATTATTGTGTGGTGTATGTTTTTTCACACACTTACACGTGTGTGAAAAAAAAGTCTGAGTCACAGATAAGTAACTTTTGTTTTTAACTCGTTAATTCTGGTCAGAATCTAGATATGTTCATCCAAAGTTTCAGCTTGATCTGTTCAATAGTTTTTACTTGAAGAGGTAAAACAATAAAACAAACAAACTTTCGGGGTGTAATATGAGTGGGATGGGATATACGAGGGATGGCCTCCATTATTTAAATGTTTCCTGATCACCTACATTTTTAATGAGGTGGTATGGTGGTGGTGAGGAGGTAACTTAAGTGTTTTCATCGGAACAATCATATAGCTTATAAGCATTGCAATTCACGACTTGAACCACAGTTGCGTTGTAAATTGAGAAAAAACACGTTTACGCCAAAATAAAAAGAAAACAAAAAGGAAATGATCAATGATCCTGCGCAGGATCAGAATGATTGGAGGACTTTGAGGGAAGATCTATGCCCAGTAGTGGGACGATTTCATGATGATTGTATCGGCCGTAAAACGTCTACTATTGAACACAGGCCTCCCACATGGATCTCCATGAATGAAGGGCAGTTGCTATACTCACCACGCTTGGCAGGCGGGGAGCGCAGTATCTACGGGATGTTGATACATGGAAAGACGCTGCTGCCCCTTTTCCGAAGGTATCCCTTAGTAGGCTCTTACTCTATCCACGGGTATGAGAGACTAACATCTACGACAACTATCCTACAACTACCCTACCACTACCCTATAACTACCCTACAACTACCCTACTACTACACTACAAACAAACCCTACAACTATGCAAAATTTTGAAAGTGAAGAATAACGATTTTTCCATACAAACTTTCATCCCCTGTTTTAACCCCTTCTGATTTAATTTAATCAACTAAAAGTAGCCTATGTCCGTCTCCATAGTCTAATCTACTCTTATACTAAAATTCATCCAAATCGGTTCAGCGGTTTTGACGTGAAAAGGGAACATACATATGTACATACATACATAATACATACGTTGTTACTTTCACTTTTATATATTAGTATAGGATAAAGGATAGTAGGATGTAAATTAGCTAATTTTTTGTTAAATAAATGAATAGGCATTCCAATCTAATAATATTAGCCTGGTTTTGTGGTAGCACATGGTATACAAATGACTAAACGATATGTCGAAAATATAAGATAAGGAAAACAGTCTGGAAAAAGAAAATTAGTACCTACCATCAAAATCGTAATATCATCATCACTTAAAAAACTAATTAGGTAGGTATATAAAAAGGTTTACCGTGGAAGTTTCCTAGAGTGAACTTAGACAATAGACATATAAATTGTTTACTAATGCCGTAGACTTGTTCATGGGACATGGGCTTTATTGATTAACGTTACTAGATAAAGGCCCTATCCTTCCGCTCCCATTTACAAAGTGGGATTTTGGTCGAGATATGAAGATGTCGAAACACGAAGTCATGCTAAATTCATGCGGTTAGCGCAGTGAATAACCAAGATATTTAATGGTGAGTCTTAGTGTAGTGTACTTGTAGTAACTACCTATTAAAGCAGAAACTAATTAACTACGTACTTTGAATATGATGAAGCAATATGCGCTATACGGCAACCGTGATTTATGCACCTCGTCATCTGTAAAGATTAGATTGCTGAATCATTGTGTCAAGTCGCAATGATTCAGCAATCATCATGGCCTTGGGTTCGGGATATGATGCGCGACAACCTTTATTATAACATGACATTTCTCATGGTAATTATCTGCCTAAGTTACGACTTATTTACATCGATTTAGTGGGGAAAACCCTTTTTAAACCACCCTGTTGGTAGAATTATGGTAAGATTATATAAATGTAAAACTATTCAATATTTTTCGTTTAAAATTTATTTAATAACGAATTTTATTAGTATTACGAGATGTTCTCAAAAACACCTTGAGAAAATACAAAATGATAAAAGGAAAGCTTTTCTGTGGAACATTTTCGATCCGATGGTTGTGAGTTCGATGCACCAAAATATTTTTTTTTACGATTAACTTAACAATATATAGAATCTCAGGTTTTAAGAAAAACAGATTGGGCACGTGAAACGAAAAAAGTGATGTCCGCATTTGCACAATGTGCACATCCTACTTCTGTTAACCTAATATGTGCACAAATAACATGTTGCTATATATTACTGTTTAATTCAACGCTCTGATGGAGAGGACGATATAGGTGTTGGGTTACTATATATCCTAAGTAAGGCTTTGCATCTATTATAGATGACTTATACAGCGTCAACAACTGGTAAACATGCTGTATGGGACGCTGCAGTGCCTGAGACATTGTTTGATGGATTAGGCTTACCCAGCACCTATACCATCCTCTCAGCTTAGTCAGCTATTAGACGAGGAAAGATCCTTGTCAATACGTCTGAAGCTAACTAAGCTGCGTGTTTCCGTTAAAGTGCGTGTTAAGTGTGCACATACATAAAAAAAATTAAAATTCCAAAACATGATTTTTCGTGGTAAAGTGCGCTATAATATGTGCCAATTTGTCTAGTAGTTTTTCCAATAAATGCATGGTGTATGAATTAGACGAGTTTTTTTGAAAATCGAAAATAGCCTCTAGCTCTTGAACTACTTAAGTAATGCGCTCTGCAATTGCACTGGCTGATGCCTATTAGAAATATGTATCTCCTGACAAAATTGTGAAACCCTACATATAATTTTCAAAGAATTATATCAGTGTAAATACTGAAAGTGGTTTACTTATTCCGAGCCTCAAACAAGGGGTGTTTTAACAAGATAACAACTTCACATGATTTGCCAAAAATACAAAGCCTATGTTCAAATAAACGCACACTGAATATCAGCTTTCTGCACTATGTAATTAACCGTTAATAAATAAAAACAATGAAACAGGCACATTCATACAGTTATCCGACCAAATGCGAAAGGTCATTAAAAAGCGGCGTTCAGTACTTCGTGCCAACATCTTTAAATCGGTAGCTATGTCATGTTTAACGTTAGGTACAGTTACGTAAACAAATTTTAGTGTGGGATATCGACACCTTTAATATCAGTGCTGGGCATCATTTATTTCAGATATTAACATGCAAATGAACAAATAAAAACAATTATTACCTGCTTGCTACTTACTGCTTTTTTATTTGACATAAAAATACCAGTTTCATTCGTTTATATTCCTTTTTCTAGAGTCAAAATATTTCATTCAGGTCCCCATGCGATAATGAGGTAATAAATAAAAATATAGTTTTATTAAAACTGAAAAAATCAGCTAAGGTGCGAGTCCGACTTACGCACGAAGGGTTCCGTGCCATTATTTTAATTTAATTATTTATTTTTAAAATGCATTTTCAACTAAATATTCTGTGAATATTTCAAGCGTCTACGTGTTATTAATATCGAGCAAAAAACGGCAAAAAAATCATGTTTGTTGTATTGGAGCCCCCCTTAAATATTTATTTTATTCTGTTTTAGTATTTGTTGTTATAGTGGCAACATATTTCTGTTGCTTTACTAATTAATTAGTTTTATCTAAAAAATTGTAAAACTGATTATCCTACTAATCCTATCCTACTTCCTACCAATACATAAAAGTGAAAGTAACAATGTATGTATGTATGTACTTATGTTCCCTTTTCACGTTAAAACCGCTTAACCGATTTGGATGAATTTTAGTATAGGAGTAGATTAGATCATGGAGACGGGCATAGGCTACTTTTCTTTGCGTAAATTAAATCAGAAAAGGTTAAAATAGGGGATGAAAGTTCGTATGGAAAAATCGTTATTCTTCACTTTGAAAACTTAAAATTTCGCATAGTTAGAAAGAAAGAAGAAAGAAAAAGCGTTTATTTATCTCACATGCACAATCAGTAAAACTTAGACTAATATAACCTAGAGCATGCAATAAACATGAACCAAAAAAGAAAATACAATTGAAAATGAACTAGGTGCAGAGCTAGACCACGTAGTGCAGTGTGAGCTAAATCGGCCCCGTCTCAGCATATTACCGCGAGCCATAGTTGTATGTTTTGTTTGTAGGGTAGCAGTTGGGTAGTTGTAGTGTAGTTGCAGGGTAGATGTAGAATCTTGGACTATCCCAGACGGACCCAGGGAGGGCGATGGTGCATGATATGGCTATGCACCATCGTAAGTTCCGCGAGACGTAGGGGGCGTTAGTTGTGGACGCCCCCGGGACGTGCTCAGGCAAGGTGCTATAGGGGCTCCGGAGTGTTCTTTACGAGGAACCGGAGCCCCTAGTGCACCGAGGCCGGTCATCGGGGTGGTTTTAGTGAGTCGTCAGGAGACAACCTCACACAACCATGCTGTGCCCTTACGCAGCATGGTATCTGATTTCCACCCCATCACCAAAAAAAAAACAGAAAAAAGGGTAGTTGTAGGGTAGGTGTAGGGGCGTTCCATTGCCATCAGAATCGTTCGCGGTTATCGCACGATTTCGCACATTATTGGCGCGGCTCCCGCCGCTCGACCTCCTGGCGGAGATGGACGCACGAGTGTAGTCTTCTCCGACAGGAGGGCGATGGTGGGGCTGCGCCAGCTGAAGTGCGGCATGAATAGCGTCGACGTGCGCTTAGGAAGTGGCGCGAGGAGCAGAGGAGTTTGCGCCAACGCGCCGTCAACGCTGTTCTGCCAAGCTTCGAAGCCCTAGCCAGGCTGGCAGGAGGGAGGGACGTAACGTCACCTATCGACTTACTCAGGTACTCACCGGGCATGCTTGCTTCGGTGAGTACCTTAGTAGGATCGGACGCGAACCGACACCGCAGTGCCACCATTGTGGGTGGGGCCAGGATTCCGCCCAGCGCCCAGCACACGCTCGAGGATTGCTCGGCGTGGTGCGTGGAAAGGCGGAATCTGGCACTCAGGATCGGGCAGGATCTCTCTCTGCCCAGGGTTGTAGCGGCTATACTGGCAGATGTGACGGCGTGTAAGGCTGTGGCCTCCTTCTGTGAGACCGTTTTGGTTCGGAAAGAGGCCGCGGAGCGGGATCGCGAAAGGGCTGATCCCGCTCGTAGAAGGCGGCGGGGGGTGCAGGCAACGGCCGCCCCGTGAGGCTACGGCGTCACGGGGCTGCGGCATCCCCTATAGGGGACCATCTGGGTCCGTAGGGTAGTGAGAGGCAGAGTGAGGGGCTTGGACTATCCCAGAAGCACCCAGGGAGGGCGATGGTGCATGATGGCTGTGCACCATCGTAAGTTCCGCGAGACGTAGGGGGGGTTAGTTGTGGACGCCCCCGGGACGTGCTCAGGCAAGGTGCGATAGGGGCTCCGGAGTGTTCTTTACGACGAACCGGAGCCCCTAGTGCACCCAGGCCGGCCATCGGGGGGGGGGGGGGGGGGGGAGGGTTTGAGTGAGTCGTCGCGAGACAACATCACATAACCGGGTACATAAACATGCTGTGCCTTTACGCAGCATGTGTCTCTGCTAGTGTTATTATAAATTAAGTGATTGCGCTGTATCCGTTGGTAGCTTATAAGAATCTTTTGCATGCTATAAAAGTAGACCATGGATTAAAATTACCGTGGCTTGAAATAAAAACATGCTATTGAGATTTACGACTTACCATCCGTAGCATGTTTCTCCATACCCCAGAGTACTTGGCAACAGTGATAAACTCTCATCAATGATAGAATCAATCGCTTGTTTGTCCTACTGTTCTATCCTAGAGGCGACTTGTTTTGCTGTTTAGTGATGCAGGTTACAGGGTGTATTATAATATGTGTACTAAGCCGAAAAGGGGTGATTGTAACCACCCAAGGAACAACTTTTGTTCTGCGACTTTTCTGGATTCAGTGGTTTTTATTCAAGAAAAGACTACGAAAGTTTTAACTTCAACAGCCGATTATACAATTATGATAACCTACACGGCCAGCTGATTCTTGTCGGGGTCACTGAACTCCGTGAAGATTTACCCCGTATAAATAAAAATACCAATAACCACAAAGAGTTTTTTTATATTACAATTTAAAAAAAAAATTAAAAATTTAATTTTGAACCTAGGATCAAAACAATGGTAAAAATGATATTAAAATGATATTAAAATGATATTAAAATGATATTAAAATGATATTAAAATGATATTAAAACGATATGTAATGATATTGATCGGAGAACCGCACGATAGGTTATGTCAATGAACTTAATAAAAATTTCAGTGTGAAACGAGCACTCGCGGGTTTCGTTCTTATCTATTCCGCTACAAGCCCCTACAGATATTAAAATGATATTAATATTATATTAAAATTCAATTAAAATTATATTAACATTATCTCATATGGCTACGGTAAGCCGAAAAACTTTTGCTGTTGGTGCGTCTTTAAAACGGCTGCGTAACTTTCTCCCCACTTCCACCAAAATTGCGCTAGCACAATCTTTGTTGCATCCTATTGTCGACGACGCCGACGCGACGCCAGCTACCCAGATTTAACTGAAGATTAACTCAATAAACTTGAGCGTCTTCAGAACTACTCCATAAGATTATATTTGGCTTGCGAAAGTTTGATCATGTTTCGAAATACCGAAACATGCTCAAATGGTTACCCATCCGTCTTCGCCGGAATGCTCACTTCCTGAATCTCCTGTACTCTATCCTTGTCTCTCCTTCTACGCCATCCTACCTCAAAGATCGTTTTGAATTCCTTCATGTCTCCAACCCCCGATCCCTTCGTTCCTCTGATACCCGCGAACTGAAGATTCCTCTTCATACTTCAGAGTTTTATGGTGATTCTTTCACATTACAAGCCAAATTCCTTCCTGTCTTCAAAAACTTGGTTCATTAATTTTATCTGGATTCCCGTGATAAGCATTCGTAACTTCGTAATCCGTAAAAAAAATATAAATATATATATATGTATATAAACATACATACGTATAGCAAATATAGGTCAGTTGTAGGGCAGTAGTAGGGTAGTTGTACGGTAGTTGTACTTAACAATAAAGATAAATATAAAACAGATAGTTTACACAAAATATAAATATACATATACTAAAATTCATCCAAATCGGTTCAGCGGTTTTGACGTGAAAAGGGAACATACATACATACATTCTTACTTTCACTTTTATATATTAGTAGGATAGTAGGAAGTAGGATAGGATATTACCTTATTTGTTTAGTTTTCACTGTTTTAGTACGCCACCGTCATAAATAAATTGAAATCTATCCTGTACATCCAAAGGTTGCCTGGAAGAGATCGCTGTTAGCGATAAGGCCGTCCATTGCACCTATGTTTATTTTTAATAACTCTTCCTTTTCCTGAAACTCTCTTGATTTTGGTGTATAATAAAGTGATTTTTCATTTTATTTTCATTATATTAAATTGATATTAATTAAATAATATAAAAAAAAAAATAAAATTATATTAGGTACTGTTTAAATATAACGTAAAAAGAAGACTTAGCTCATTTGCGATGCGAGTCATGGGATTTTAGATCGTTATCAGTTATGTCGTCTACGTCACTGTAAAAAAACTCGTCTAATTCATACATACCATGCATTATTTTGGAAAAACTACTAGGGCACCAATTGGCATATTACAGCACACCTGCCTGCGAATAATTATGTCTGTTTGTCCAGCCGTTCCGGAGATAATATGGAAATTGCCAATTGGAATTACCGAAATCCACAGAGGGCACAAATGCCGCTGGACGGCCAAGGAAAGGCACAAATATAAGCTACCTTTTAGGCTACTTTAAATTTGACTAAGGTTAATAGAAAAAAAATCATGCCGCAGTAACGTTTTCAGGCGTTATTGCAACCGCATTTTATTTTTTCGAATTACTCTGGCCTACCTTAATAGGCACTTATTTTATTTTCAGGGCACATCAACAGGGTATAGGGCTCTAATTTTTCTATATATTTTCAAGTTGATCCGAGTCGATATGCCGCCCCAGTAACGCACACCTATTGTCGCTCTCCGCTTGCGTTTTGTTTAATGCAGGCGGAGTACCTACCTATACAATGTATATTATTATATACATTGTATAGGTATCATACTTGATCTACCGAAGTGTGGTTAAACACTATAAAAATAATAAACTACCATGTCAGCAAAATAGAAAAAAAATAAAACGCCGTGGGGTGCCGGCAGTAGAATGTTACCCCTCCTCTCATACCCATGGATGCAGTAAGAGAGAGCTCTTAAGGGATACCTCCGGAAGAAGGGCAGCAGCGTCTTTCCGTGTACCAACATCCGGTACTGCGCTCGCCAACCCGCCTGCCAAGTGTGGTGAGTATGGCAACGACCCCTCAGAGCGAGGCCTGTGTTCAGTAGTGGACGTTTTACGTCTGAAACGAATGTCAACAACTTTGAACACACGCTATAGGCATACTATAGGTACGGAACAGTTTCTTTAACGTTTGAGACATGATAAGGTGGAGCAGCCTTAACGTTACCTACGCAATAAGTTACGTTATCACATTATAACCACATTTTCCACTTAAAGTAGCCACAAATACCTACAATAAGCGACTAATCACTGTTTTCTTGGAACAAGCTAGACGCTTGTTTATCGTTTTACAAAAGTGTCTTATAATTTGAAATGAATTTAACGGAGTTATGTACCCCGTGCTCTGTAATAAAATAGGTACCTACCTCATGGTTGATGCTAAGCATGGTCCAATAACACATACATACCTACCTATCTGATGATGATGTTATTTTTAGCTTACCCAGGTAGGTTTAGACATGTTTATCATCATCATCATCATTTCATCCATAAACGTCCACTAATGAACAAAGGCCTCCCTCATGGGTTTCCATGTTTATTATAATGTGCCTATTTTACTAAAATAATGTATAAGTATATACTTTATAAATAGGAATATATTTATATGGGCCGTTGTTTAAGTACAATTTTATAACATCGTGTACTAAACTAAGTTTGTTGCCTGAAATAAAGTTTATTTAATTTTTTAAATTTTTGTTTTATTAAAATATGAATACGCGTGATCCTTCATGCTTCCGAGCGCGAGCACCATTTCAACAAAACGGTAAATTGAATACAGTCTTTAGATAATCTAACGTAGGTATTGATTTAAATAAATGTTGAAAAATATGAAAATGTGCGGGGGCGCTCCGACACGGCGCGGATAACACACGACACATGCATATTTGCCCAGTAGACTGAAATATAAAATAACGTCATCTAGCATTGACGAAGACCCGCAAATATAAATACAGTCAGCAGCCAGCGCTCCAAACGGAAATTATTGGCAACGTATAACGTAAGTTGCAAAAACTAAAGCGCCACCTAGAACTTAGCTGAGATTTTGACATTATTTGAGTGACGATTTCCCTTCGACCACTTACGAAACCAAAATTCGAAACCAGTTCTTAAATAAGAATTATTTTTCTTCTTTCGAAATTGGTTTCGGTAAAAGAATAATATTTCTTATCTCTAAATTTATTACGAATTTCTAGTATGGACATTAGCAGTCCAGTGTTTATTTGGTCCATGATACAACTAATCTACCTCTAATAGCAATATGAACCTGAGTGGACTCCAATGCAATTTATGCATATAGTTGTGACAACACTCAGTCACGCAGAATCCAACAGAAAGCAACGCACTTTCTAATGTAGAGGTACATTGCAGTTGATGACTAACATGTGGTTTTTCCTACGTAGTCACTGTGGTTGCCTTACTCCCGGATAAAGTTTATTGCGGGGTTGCGTTCACTAACTGCATTGGCAAATGTTGCAATGCAAGTGATTATAATACACTACAGCCAGTCTAAATGGCAAATGCAAGGCATGCAAGACAGCTTGATAGGCAAGTTTTCACGTTACTTTGCTCAGAAGTGTCGGATATATCTTTGAGTACGTAAAGTCCGCGTTATAGACATTCACGAACGAGAATCTATGAATAAAAATTGTATATAAAAATCAATGCGAAAAGTCGTAAATTATGTTATATATGCCTTTGCGTGAAAATAATCTTTAAGAAGAAAATAAACTAATAAATTATTTGTACGTATAGGTACTATTTTTAGCCCGTGTTATAAAATTTTAATGAAATCCTTTTGGCTACCTAGGACGGCTAGGGCGTGTCCAGATTAGACCTACGCGCCGACATAATTATCTTAGAAAAATCGTAAACGATAACTACAATTTACGACTTTTCGCATTGATTTTTATTACAATTACAAAATAAAAATATCTTTCATAATATGTTTCCGTGCTTTATTACGTTAATCATCAGTATTGCCACATCAAATGACTGCTTGAGTGAAAGCCACTTGGCGTTGCGAATCAATAATAATATAGATTACTTGACTTTTCCATTTTTAGGCCGTCATGTAGAATAACTAAAACTATAGAACTATGTATTGTTATGTGAACAACAACTACTACTAATATTATTAATAACATTATTATGATAATCATCATCATCATCATTTCAGCCGTAGGACGTCCACTGCTGGACATAGGCCTCCCTCTTGGGTTTCCAGTTATTGCGGTTGGAAGCGATCTGCATCCACCGTCCTTAGTTGTACAATCATGACGGGTTGTTGCCATACTCGCCACGCTTGGCAGGCGGGTTGGCGAGCGCAGTATATGGTGTTTAAGACGCGGAAGACACTGCTGCCCGTCTTCCGAAGGCATCCCTTAGCAGGTTCTTACTGCATCCACGGGCAAGAGAGGAGAGGTAACATTCTAGTGCCGGTACCCCACGGCAATACCCCATGTATTATGATAATATCCATTTATTTTAAATAAATATCTACTAGATTTAAATCTTCATTTGCAAGTTTTTGGTTTTCTATCATTGCAGTATTGTGTTTGAATCATGTAAATATATACATACATATATATAAGTAAACTCGCACAAAGCCAATTATACATATAGATCCATAAACACTTATTGCATCCAACGTGACATTAATAAAACGTTACATGTCGAGTAGATACATATTTCTGCATAGATCTACATTCTCATGCCCTTGGTGTGAACCCGACCTGCGTACGCACATGCAACTTCATGCGCGTGGCGTGCGAGACGCCCGCCATGGCCTAGCGGGGCTTATCTAAGCAAGTTCGCGATAGGGCTGCGACGAAAAGTATGTAAAAAATATTTTATTATGCCACTAAGGCCTTTGTCCTTTCACATAACATTTAGTTTGGCTGGTAGATAATACTGTGGGCTTTCAATAATACATTATTACAAGCCTACCTTTAGTTATTTTGTGCAATTTAAAATTACTTTGTGCATGTTTGTTTGTTCGTTTGTCATAAATTAATTATCACGAGATCTGGATGATATTTATCTTGTAGATTTAGTGCACCTGGGTAAAGTACGCCATGACGGGAAAAGAGACTACTTTTATATGCCCTATACCCGTGCGCAGAAGCATGTACATAATCATATTAGGTAGTATTAAAATTACTTGAATGCGATATTATCTTATTTTTGCACATTAATGCTCACTCATCTGAAAACTCACTCCTTGATCGAGGTTTTTTTGTAGAGAAATAAAGTCGAATAACGAAGGAATAAAATTGATCTGATATTCACTTGTAAACACGTTCAGAATCCAATATCGACGCCAAAAGTTTTAAATACTGTTAACTGATAACCCTATCTGCGAGATCGTTGCACAACCACCTGACATTGGTATTGATCTTAACCTTATCTAATGTAGGGCATTGTCATGTAGAGCAGGTGCGGCGGGTCCGCTGCAAAAATGAAGGCTGCAAGCATATGTATATTAGATTTATGATGCCTAATTAAGTACACACAATCGTTGTCATGGCTTTATCTGAGTAAAATATATTGCTAGACATAATATGCAGCACCATCTAGTCCCAAACTGAGAAGTTTTGAGAGCTGATAGCTCATATAACTTTTTTGTAGATAGAAAATTTACAACATTAACAGTAAGGTTGTAGTTTTCAAAGAAATTAATAACCTTATCAAAATTTTTACGGTTCCGGTGGGATTTGAACCCACGTCCGTCAAATCGATACTTGACGCTTCCTTAAGCCAGAAGTGCTTTGACCGCTAAGCTACAGAACCCATGTCGGGACCCGCTGAAATTCTTGATAAGGTGATGTCGGTTTGAGCAACCGAAGAGCGCCATCTACAAGTGACTACTAGAGTTACCTGTAGCTTAGCGGTCAAAGCACTTCCGGCTTAAGGAAGCGTCAAGTATCGATTTACGGACGGGGTTCGAATCCCACCGGAACCGTAAAATTTTTGATAAGTTTATTTATTTACTATGTGTGGTTAAACACTATAAAAATAACAAACTATAGGTTGTAGTTTCTTACAGTTTCGAAATGAAAGCCATCTTTCTGCATGCCCAGGATCTAAATAAATAAATAATAAATAAATCATGCTGGACAATTCACACAGCATCATCTAGCCCCAAGCTAAGCAGAGCTTGTGTTATGGGTACTAGATGACTGATATACTTCATACATTAAACTACATTTAGATAGATATCTATCTCTATCAGAGAATGCTTTATGTCCTCCTTGCACAGTTTGTTATGTGTTAGGTAAATAAGCTACGAGTAATAGTGTAAGTACACAATATAAAATTGAAGTTTGTATTTCGGTGTCTACATTTTACACCATTTTTAAAGGTTCCTCTCTCTCGGTTTAAAAAAATTAAGTGAAGTTACTAGGTCATGTGGGGTATTATTTGAAAGGTAATAATTTGCATATAAATAAACAGTTTTTTGTTTTTATTTAAGCCGTATCGTTTTCGAGTTATTTACAAAAATGTTGAAAAGAATAGCGTCCCTCCCCCCTTATCTCCGAAGTTTGCAGAGATAAGCCCCTGAAACTTTTATAGCTAATAAAAGTGTATGTAAAGATTACATGAAAACTATAGCTAACTCTCTAATTTGCATAGTTTTTTAGACAAGGGAGGTGGAAAGGGGTTCTTAAAAATGTTTGTAAAGTTACAAAAAAAGACGTTATTAGTATCGAGTTTCATTCATCATTTTAAACAGAATTGCCTTAACCATCATGAAACTTCAAATTAAATAACAGAATCTATCTTTATTTCTGAGTCAGTAGGTACACTTACCTATTGTCTCTCTGGAATGTGGGAATATTCCGTAACAGTTCTTAGACGAGATATAACAGTTAGATGACTATTAAGTTATCTTTTACTCACCTACATAAAACAGTAGATACCTAAGTATAATCCTAATTATATTTGTAATGTATATACAAAACGCAGGTCAACTAATTTGTTATCAGGAGATCACGCGTTTTTAGCCGAAGACTTATCCCCTCGCCACGTGATGTCGTTATGCTTGGTTCACAGTTAACTTACACGATAAACCGAACCGATATTATTATAGATAATTGCACATCCTCCTTTAGTTGACTTTCAGAGCTCGGTTGAGCTGTAAGCATCTCCTCAACCCCAAAATCAAAATTGAAAAAAAGAAATAAAAATTCCTCTGGAATATAATGAACTATTTCATATCTATTCAACAAAAAGTTTTTAATCTGTGATATATTTAGACTTTTTAAAAATGGAATTTCTGTCCCGCAAAGTAAAGTCGTACAGTCAAAATCAAATTGACGCACGTCAAGTGAATGGCGCAGACGGTACTGGCAAAAATAAACGGTAAGTTTCATCACAACACCTCTGCGCTTATTCCACGTTATGTGGGGTTGGCAGATGGGATATGGCTGTCTTGTTAAATTACTGTGCTATAAATAAATTGATGACCACCCGTCCGTCTGAGCTATAATCCATTCCAAAATGAAAGTTTTTGGAATACCACGAGCCGATGAGGTTGGCTTGGGCGCCAAAAGATTGGTGTTCCTTACCCCATTGTTAGGTATCTTTCTAAAAGGTAAGTTTATTAGATGCATAACATAAAACAATTAATAAAATGTGTTTAAGAAAATTGAGCTCACATTTTAAACGACCGTAATGCTAATACGAGTAGCCATTAAAAAACTAGATAAACCTATAGCTTTACAAAATCCTCTATCCAAACACCTATTACCTAGGCATTAAGTGCGCGGTAAGTGCTTAGATACTTGTACTGTATTAGTGTACTCTAGTAGGTACTCTATTATGATGGTAAAACACTCGAGGTTAAACAGTGGACTGTAGACAGGTGGTTCATCATTTCAGCCATAAAACGTCCACTGATGAACACAGGCCTCCCTCATGGATCTCCATGAGGGGTAGTTGCCATTCTCACCACGCTTGGCAGGCGGGTTGGTGAGCGCAGTATGGGATGTTGATACACGGATAGACGCTGCTGCCCATCTTCCGGAGGTGTCCCTTAGCAGGCTCTTACTGCATCCACGGGTAGGAGAGGAGGGGTAACATTCTACTGCCGGCACCCCACGGCATGTTTTGACAGGCGGTTGGTATTTTGTTAAAATCCGTATAAAGGAAATCCATTATGTAATTGGTTTTTGTGCCTTTTTAGTTTACCGCCGGGGTAAAAATATTTTTAGTAAAATCTAGTAAAATTTTAACCAATTTGATTGAAATTTTCATAAAAAAGAAAACTGTTTACGTCATATTTATCTTTGGAAACTCAATTTCGGGTCAAAAAATAGCCTATGTGTTATTCCTGGTCTAAATCTATATGTGTGCCGAATTTCAGGTTCATCCGTTGGGTAGTTTTTGCGTGAAGAGGTAACAAACCTCCATACATCCATACAAACAAACTTTTGGATTTATGATATTAATGAGATTATCCAAAGTTCAAGGTTTTATTGCGTCCATGTAGGGCTAAAATAACATAGGTACCTAATCGGTATTTTATATTATAAGTTTAATACCTGCGGTACTGTGAGCAGGCAATTAGTATTAAATTATTTTATTACCACAAATTAATATTAACTTACCTAGTAGCTACTTTAAGAAAACTTATTTTTTTTAGTTTTCTCTCAAGATTTGAAAGTCTCTGTGCGAAGATATTATACTCGGTAAACTATTTTTTGTTTATTATTCTTTATTAGTTAATTCATAACGACTGTTTATCTGTAGACAACCTGTTAGATGTGGCTGTGTGATTCATAATTAATTTCAGCACAACATCATCTACATCTTAATAGTTCAAGTAATCAGTATTATTTAAATTGTAGTGGTAGATAAGTACACAAATTATGTTCAGATGATTATACATAAACACTGGTTACTAAAATTTACGTTACTAAAACTAGTTCTGTTTGCTTTGGAAGTAGACTAATCCCCGGTTTCTGTAAAAATAAAACGGTTCGTTTTACCGACGCACAGTAGTCTAGTCGACTGAACAAACAAGAAAAGAAATCACTAGTTCAGTCAACTGAACTGGACAACTGAACTAGTGGGAATAGATGTAAAATATGACACCAGGCGTAAGTGTAAAACGTTTCTTATGTAAACTCCTCGTAGTTTAAACTACCAACAGTTTGTTACTGACGGATGGGAACTTCAACGCTCCGTAACTGCTCAGTATGGAAATCATGACACCATTTGGTGTTACTATAATTACCTACACTCATGGAAATAATTAGAGGAGCGGTACAAAAAAGAAAGAGATCGGAAGTTTCACAAGTTATGAATAAATGTACCTACCGTACATGGAAACTGTAAAGTTATCTATTCAAATGTTTGATAACTTTTAATACCGAATACCAAACAATTATAACATATTTGTAAATTAAATACACTCCTTAGTTAATACAAGCGTTTACGTGCGACTAACATGATCTTAAAAAGAGCAAGCTAAAAATGACACAATATAACAAACTAGTTAATTAAAAAAAGTTGCAAAAAAATATTCTGACAGCAAATATCTGGTTGGAGTACGAACAGTCATTGCTCCGTGATCAGAATAAAATTGTTTAATTATTTATTCGAAACGTTGAGAATACATACATTCCTTTTTTATTGTATCCGGAAAGCACAAAGGGGTTTGTGCAACTTGCAACTCAATGACAGTATTTCGACATAAGTAGTCAAACAATCTCTGTAGTCGTGTTTTCTTTTCAGAGAATAACCGCTTTAAATGAGCTGCCCTTGCACAAACCGCGGGAAGCTATGTCCTGCTACGCGTTGGTAGGCCGTAGCAGTAGCGTAGAGCTTCGTAGCCTCGTAGACTTTCGTAGCACGTAGCCCTAGTATTGATTAGGACCTATTAATTAAGTATAGATTTGGCATCCTGTCTGACAGGTACGCAGGTAGTATGTAACTTTGCTAAGGAACCGAATGTTAATTTGTTAGTAGTTTTAGATAAAAGTATATATATATATATATATATCTTATATATATAATATATAGATATATATAACATTTTGTCAATATATCACATATATATACATATATATATATATATATATATATATATGTATGTATATGTATACGGTTAAAAATAAATTTTGGTTGAAATATTTTTTAAGATCAGTTACTCAAATCGTCACTAGAAATACGTCCGTAGACACTAGGCGGTTAATTTCACATTCCCTAAGTGTGCATGACCATAAACCGTATTACTTATTGTGCAATAACTCTAAGGTACAATCGAGGATTGATCCATTTACACAACATTGCTATTGGACAAACTGCTCCGGATACCTGAAACGAAACTGAAATCATTGACTAAATCTTGTTTTTCTGTACGCAAAAGTCTTTTCAAAAATACTTCTCACACCGAGATTAAATTATGGTATTATTATTATGAATCAGCATTGTGTCAATGACCGAATGACTTTGTAAGTAGAAACCGTAAAATTTTAACCCTGCTGCTCGTTAACCGAGTCAGTTTTCAATTTGTGGTAGAAAACAATGATAGCAACCTATACATATTGTAAATTAGTTTTTTCATATAAATAATATGGCTTTCACCAGGTATCTACGGTCTACGAAACGTCAGCTAGATGCTAATAAGTGAATAGGTACTATATTTTTAATTCAGTGACTATCGAGTAGAAACCAAAAAACATTTTATACGTGTCTCTACTATCAACTCCCGAAACCTCAATTGGGTTACGATAGCATGTAATCAGCGCCATCTGTTATCTATCCACCGCAACGTACGGTGGTGCGCCGTGTTATCGCTGAAAATTTCCCCGTTTTCCCAGGAGCGAGACAGCGATGAGTCCAGCGCCCCTCGCGGTGAACAAAAGCGGCGCGTTCGACGCTAACAGGCAGTCGGCTGTCGCCTGCGGACAGAAGTGCACGTACAATATGGAGCGAGATCGCATCGGACTGTGGGGCTCCGGGGACGACGGTCACTCGGCTAGCCTCGTCTCGGGGCTCGACCGCCTCAAACACCCTGGACTCAACAAGGTATGTTGTATAACCTAGTATATAGGTAGTACCGGTTTGGTCATGGTTGCAAAGTGCTTCCGCTATGCCATGTTCGATCTTACAGTGTATTGAGACGTCCTGATGTGTACGGAACAGCATGAGTCCAAGCCGGGTCACCCCGTGCCGCATCACGCCATAAACACTTCTGTTATGCAAAGTGACCCTGTAGTTGTGTATGTAAATGTTTTGTTTTGAACTACACGCTAGCGGCAAAGTTCACGAGTCATCAAACTTTGCATAGTTTTTATTTAATTACGACTGTAAAGCAGTAAACACGAAAATATTCCATCAACCATGTGGAAAAGTTATGATGACCGGTAGGTATTCAATGTCAATCTAACCATTTTTAGATAAATGTTATTACTGAGCGTACATAAATACTTACTAAAGCTACTAAATTATAGCTCTATATTTATATAAACATATGTATTTATCTAAGGTACGAGTATGTCCATTATTTTTCTTTTAATGCAATCGTATTACCTGATTAGTACGGGCCACTGGGAAGTGGCAATTCTTGTTCCGGATTGGCACAGTGTAACCTAGCATTGCTTTAGTTAGGAACTTCTGAATCGTTCAAGGCTGAAAATGAAATATTACATAATTTCCAAAAAGTAAATACATTGTCAGTTAGATTGAAAGCAGTGTTGCCGTTGCCGAGAAATGTGCAGCCGAATGGTATGTACCCCCGACTTTCAATCCGAAGGTCGTGGGTTCGATACCGGCCGTGCACCAATGGATTTTTCTTTCTTGAAAAATGTATGTGCACACTTAACACGTGAAAGCAGTGTTGCCGTTGCCGAGAAATGTGCAGCCGAATGGTATGTACCCCCGACTTTCAATCCGAAGGTCGTGGGTTCGATACCGGCCGTGCACCAATGGATTTTTCTTCCTTGAAAACTGTATGTGCACACTTAACACGTGCTTTAACGGTGAAGGAAACATCGTGAGGAAACCCGCGGCTTAGTTAGCTTCAGTCGTATTGACCTGTTCTTTCCTCTGAATAATAGCTGACTAAGCAGAGAGGATGGTATAGGTGCTGGGCAAGCCTAATACATCTAACAATGTCCCAGGCACTGCAGTCATTATATAATCTAACAATCAAACGTATCTAATCAGTATCTTATCTGTGGTATTTGCTAACTAGAGAGAAAATAGTTATTGTCACTATTCATCACACTTATATTATAAAGCCGGAAGTTTGTTTGTATGAAGGTTTGTTACCTCTTCACGCACAAACTAGGCTGCGGAGTGAGCTGACACTTTGCACGCGTATTGATGTTTACCAGGATTAACACATAGGCTACTTTTTATTCGGGTACAACGCATGCGAAGTGGCGCAGAGCTAGTAGTGAAATAAATCAGGCCAAGTGCCAACAACTACAGACAAAATGTCGTCCGTACCCTTAATAATAGAAATTATAATATTATCACAATCCTACGCATACCTCCTTACTTGAGGAGTACTCACGTTAGCTTACATTTTTTTATTTTTTTATTATTTGTTAACCGTATCAGTTATTTGAAAGACATACAGACAGACAGACAAAGTGAAACTATAAGAGTTTTTTGTTGTACTACGGAACCTACAAAGTTATAACACAAAACAATAAATTTAACCGTGCTAGTCTACGGCGTCCCTCCAATACATTAAAAAAACTCTACCTTTCTACCGGCCAGCGCGAAATTCTTATTTCGCTACATATACTCGTATTTTCCATTGATGTACTCGCTTCCTGTGGAAAAACATACAAAGCTAAAGTTAAAGACGATCAGACCGTAGTGGTGTTTATTTTAACACGTATTTGTGAGTTTATATCTGACAGCTGAGGCTGACTATTGAGAAAACATGCTAATAAGAGGTAAGGCTGTTTGAGTCATGTGTACTGGAAGGCAAGCAAAATAAATTTGAAGACAACCTCTACGAAATGTTGCACCTTCAGTTTTTTATTAAATCTTCGTAAAACCTATCATGTATTATCTATCACAGAACAAAATGCATCAGCATAAAATTATCGAAAAGTGTCATAGGAATATCTAAATTAGATGCGAGGTGCCTTGAGTCTGGGTTCTCACAATAGTTCTAATCCATGAACATGGGGTTTGAAGGACGAAGGGGTAGCGTAGACATAGGGGTTATTTACAATCTAAACCACTAAAATCAATAAAAGGGCGTACCTTATATTGATTTTAGTGTTAAAATTTCTGAGTCTATGGTATTTTAAGAGTTCTAACTTGAAATGACCTGACTTTATGCTTAATTATGTAATTATTCAAGTTAGACTGGATTGTGATACTTACACCTAATTGCCCGATGCTTAACAGGTTGTTATTATGGTGAAATTAAAGTTTTGATTGTAATCCAAGTTACTATACGAGCACAGAACACATTGACTAGTCCCCAAGCCAGGTAAAAATCTCATCTTCAATTTCCTCTCGGACGATACTTATAAAATGTTTAAGAGAGTTGTATCATAATGCCTCGTGAACGTCAGCTCCGGTTCCGTAGGTAGACCTGACTTCAGCAGACAGCAGCTTTTTAACTCTTCAAAATATTGAGTTAGTAATAGTATCGTAGTATTAGTTTTATAATATGATGATACAGACTAGCTGTACAGATAGTTGAACACAATGGAGTAAACGTCAATAGATAAAGCAATTCATATGCATCAAATCGCTCAAACAAACTTGACAAATTAAATAAGACGTTCACCAATTATGACAATAATGTTAACTTAACGAAACTAATCTTCCTTAAAATACAAGGATTCAGTTGTATCATATATCTTTTAATTATTATTTAAATAAATAATATTTTCGTATTTAACGAAAAATAATCCACAAAAGATTTTGCCTAGTAATGCCAACCAGCGTAATACTGGTAATACGTAGTAACGTCAGTACCTACCTTTTGTTTGATCAGGGCTGTACCAGCTACATACCATCTAATCGAATTACTTCCATGTCCATAAAGTGCCTACTCGAGGCAAGAAGGTTTTGTTTTCCTTACATAAATAATGACACTCTTTCAAGTTGGTAAAATAATATATTATGATTTTTGTTTTAGAGAAGCAGAAGATTTATATTTCATATTTTAGAAAATTTTAATGCATTATTATTCACGAAACCTAACTCATAGAAGAGCTTTGCTGTGAAAATTGTATGTAATATTATTTTCTGTCGCAATCAATCCAGACTAAACACCATAAGTAGAATCCAATATTTTAAAGAAGTGGGTAAAATCGTGACGTCACATTGATCTACGTCAGTATGATCAAGGTATTAAAAGGTCATTATAAGGTAGGTTGTAACTTGTAGTTAATATCACTTTTTATAGATGAAACACATAAACCTTAACTATTTTACTCATATATAATTATAATAATGGAGTAGAAACTGTTTTCAAATTAATCCTTACGTACATTTTTGAAATTTTAAACATTGTAAGCCTAGAATAGGTAGAAATAAATAGGTGTCATAAAAAAGCATACAGAATAAATAGACATCTAAACATAATAGGGATGCTGTACACTATACACAAGGATGTCCCTGTGTTTAAAAATAAGTTAAAGTAAACCTATCCAGAATAAATTAACTATTTCCTTCTGCTATCTGCTTCTGCGCCGCACATCGACATTTCCATAAAAATACACAGCTTTTCATGTACTTCTGGCACCTTTTGTAGTTGTGTATCAATTGATAGAACTGACTGCATTAAATATTTGGGAATTCTCATAGATGAAAGACTTAAATTTAGTAAACATATTGAATGCCTATCGGCTCGGTTGAGAAAGGTTATTAATATAATGCGAAATCTACGCGATATTGCCTGCAAGGAATTAATCACATCTGTATACTTTGCATTGTGTCAGTCTCTTATAGTTTACTGCATAACGTGTTGGGGAAGCGCTGCTAAAACCTGCATGATTCGGGTTGAGCGAGCTCAAAGGTCGGTGCTCAAAATTATGCTTAAGAAACCATACAGACATCCGACAACAGCGGTGTATAGAGAAAGTGGTGTGCTTAGTGTGCGAAAGTTATTTATTTTAAAAGTAACTTTATCAGCACATAAGAACCTACTTTCATCAGAGCAATACCCCACAGTTTTAAGTAAACGTGTTTACAAGATAGCTAAATCGTCAACAAAAACATCCTTTGCGCAACGTTTTGGTTCATCCCTAAGAGCTCGTGTATATAACAGCGTTGTTAAAGTCTGTGACCTTAGAGAAAGAACAAATAGAGAAGCAAAATATATACTAATCAAATGGTTAAAAACTCTTACCTATGAAGCTACTGAAGAATTGTTGGTCATCCAAAAATAATAAACTTAACTTACCTATTTACAATTATGTAATTTTAACTAGAACCTATTTTTCTAAATTTATTTGGTTTCTTTTTCACGTTTATTTTAAGGTGATGGGTAATTTATGTAAGTAAATTTATAGTTGAACGAGGCGTACCTACTAATCTTAATTTGTCTAACCCTTTTTATGACCCTCACAATACAGGCTTTGCCTAGTGTAAGGGTTGTTGGACATGTCAAAAACATTGTAAATCTTTCTCAACAATATGAGTTTTTTATAGAATGTTATTTAATAACTTAAAGAACTATTTTTGTGTTATCATAGGCTCATTATGTTGTTGCTAAATAAATACTTTTTCATTTTTTTTTTTCATTTCCTCACAGGAAACAAATCTAAAGCCAGATAGCATTATTATATTCATGAATACACGACAAATTAAAAAGGCATTTAAATAATTCAGCACACTGAGATCTGCCTGTTATGATTATGCAAGACTATTTAACCAAACCATGGTATAAACTTGTCCTGTACTTACGAAAAGCAATTACCTACTCAATGTGTTTTGTTTAGTCTTATATATAATAATACTCGCCATAAAGCGAATTTTCATCAGCTCCATCTTTATAGCTGGTTCTCCAGAACCACTCGTTTTTCGCGCTCTTTTTTGCCGCGGACGATCAAGCTGTGGAACTAACTCCCATCTGCGGTATTCCCTCGGAGCTACGATATGGGGTCCTTAAAAAGGCGGGTATTCTCCCTCCTCAAAAGCCGGCAGCGCATCAGCTTCGCCTCTGGTGTTGCAGGTGTCCATGGGCGACGGTGACCAGTTCCCATCAGGTGGCCCGTCTGCTCGTCTCACTGCTTATAATATAAATAATAATAATAATATTGGCATCGTCACTGTAAACACATCAGCGTTTAAACGAAGGTGTCAAGATGTCCTAAAAAGATTGTCGGAAATGAGGAATTTCCATAAAACGCAATCATAAGGAAAATTGCTTTAGCAAATACAAGAATTTGCCTCTTTGCTCATTTATCACTTTGTAGGAGCACAATAAAATGCTGAAATGGCAGTTACTGACAGTAATTCTTTTATTTGTTTCTTTAGAAAGGGCCGTTTTAATACGAGTAGATTAATCTCTTTTTTAGCTGATTCATGTTTGATCACTTATTGGTGAACACTGCCAACATTTCAGCAACAAATAATTTGATGAACATACTAATTAACATTTGATTTTCTCTCTTAAAACATTTGACTACTACATTAAAGATATCACTTACGTCGACTAATAGTAATTTTTAAGCACACGTTTAATATAAACCTAAAGCAAGTAACACTTTTAGGGTTCCGTAGCCAAATGGTAAAAACGGGACCCTATTACTAAAGCTCCAGGCTAGCTATCACGGTTCATGAGACAGTTTCTCAGACCGATGAAATTTTCACGATGAATTTCAGAT
Organism: Pasiphila rectangulata; assembly: GCA_963082625.1. NCBI lineage: Eukaryota > Metazoa > Arthropoda > Insecta > Lepidoptera > Geometridae > Pasiphila > Pasiphila rectangulata. The sequence goes on from OY720244.1 coordinate 16,047,875, forward strand.
GATGTATTTCTGTTGCTGCTATAACAACAAATAACACAGAATAAAAAAGATAATTAAAATAGATTTCAACATACAACAAACGTAATTTTTTTGCCGTTTTTTGTTCGATGTTAATAACGGCAACAGGGAGACGCTTGAAATATTTACAGAATATTTAATTTCCATACGTATTTAATTAAAATAATGTACGGAAAACTTTGTGCGCAAGCCGACTCGCACTTGTCCGATTTTTATTTGATTTATCATTGCCTTTTAATTAAAGCTGTATCTAACCTAAGCTATAGAAAAGCCCATACGATAAACACAATTGGGTTGGATTATTGTAGTCATGGAAACGAGATATCGCACTTATGGTGTTGGTTCTATGGCGGTGTCATCACTCCTCAGTTATGTCTTTGTTCTGTGGGCGCCGCCATTGCTGCGCTTAGTGTGAAATGTGACACAAAATATAACTCTTAGTGCATTTGTTCTAAAATGGTTGTGACCAATTTATTAGCAAAATATTTCTATGGTGAATAATTCCCGTGATAATGAAATTCAATTAACATTATGAAGACTTTCTTTTTTACAAACAACAATCAACTATTAAGTATATCCTGGGTTACTTTGTTTGTAAAGAAAATCTATTCTGATATCCACAAGGGGTACTTTGGCCAGGCAATGAGGTATCATTGCAGGTACCTATAACCTTTTAATGAAGGGTCCTTACAACTCGTGATAACAATCTATTTTTATGACACATGTAAAGAGGTCATTGTGTGTAGATTATGGACCTATGATTAGACAGACACTTACCTTGATCTATTAAATCGGGTCTAATCGTCCTAGGTCAAGTCTCTTTATTATAAGCTTTTGATTTCTTCGCTATTATCGATGATGATAAAAACTTTTCTTATTTTTTATAGTAAGAATTAAATACCTTATCGTAGCTATTATACACTCCTAGTCAAAACATATGTGATAGCTTAAATACATAATATGGGTGAGCTTAAATACTTCATTTCAAACTAGAAGCTGAGTTTGAAGTCTTGGGAAACATAACCTAATGCGCCGGTAAACTTGAAAATTTATTAACATCAAAGATTTATAAAAGTAGCTTAAAACACAACTTGAATATAGAGCCTCATCACCCATGCATCAGTATCAGCTTCTCACAAAGATGACTTTGTTACTGATATTTATTGATAGTATTTAAAGTTTACTGTCACTAATTTATATTTTGTTGGATAGACACTACTAGAATAGAATTTTAATTATCGAGAGGGGCTTACCTTATCTTATTTTCTTAATTATTTTAGGCACTAAATACAGCAACATCAAACCCCAGAGTGCCAGATGATTGATAGAATGATTAAATTATTATTTTTTTAAATACAAATGCTCTATGCATACCCAGTCTCGAGACAAATATCTGCAGAAAAGCAAACATTTTTTCCCTCAGCAGGAATCGAACCGGCAACCTCCTATGAGCCAGCTATTATACCAACTGAGCCACGTCGTTTATAATTGAATTGTAGTTTTAAGTTTCTTAGTGAAACTAATTAGCAACCATGGTAATTGATGAGACCTGTGTCCTTATGAGAAACCGTACCTACACCCTTAAAAGTCGCTTCTCATACCGCTTTTATAAATTCTGTACTTGATAACTTTAACTTTAATTTTATTTTATTATTTAAGACTCTTTTTATTTTATTTTTGTTTGATTTTATTTACATGTACCAATGTTTAAAATTGTGATTGGTTTAGGAGCCAGGCGCTGACACTGCTACACAGTTATTAAACTTTTGCAGTGCCAACGTTCATCATTATCTGTACCGATGTGTTTTTGTTCCACAATAAATACTTTAATACTTTATTGATTAAAAAAAAAAAGACTAATTAGTAAAGAATGCACCCTTCGCATTTTTTATTTATTATAGACTCGATTATTTCGCAAATTCATTGTGTATGAAAAGTATCAAAAACATTGACAGCTATCAACAAGTTAAATTCGTCATAATTCGTTTTAGTGTTAAACAGTTGTTAATAATGAATAAAGTTTATGCTCTACCTTACTTAACATTTGCCTCTTATTACTCTCACTATCAAGTTCACCTTAACTGCGAGTACTTCATTGTAGTGACGCGATGAGAGATAACTGGTTATTTGGGAATTCCTTGTTTTGTATTTGCTGTTTGCTGAGCCTTTCAAAACATTGACATTCTGCTTGAATTGTAACTAAAAATATCACTTAACAAATACTAGATTTAGTATACCTATTGATATTGATTTTTTCTTGTTGCAATAATTTCAAAGGAATTTTCCGAGAAGTGGTAACGACATGCTCAAAAAAAATATTTAAAGTCAAGTCGACCAATATGTTTGTAGGCTACATACTCTACCCGACTGAACCAATCAATATTAATTAATTTCAGCCACCATCTTGATTTGATTGATTGATAAATTCGTTATTCATATGTTTAACGTGTATTTTCTATTTTCGTTACATTATAAATTTATTTATTTATAAAGAGCGGATTCTCCTAATACAAGCAAATTTTTGCTTAAAAGGGGACTCCAAACCTTTTATGTGCACTCTGTAACTGAAAATAAATATTTTTTCATTTTTTCATTTTTAAAGCCGTCTCCAGCCAGTCAGATAAACGGATTATACTGATTAATTTGTTGTTATTCAAAGATCAATTACTACGCCCATTCTTGTCAGTCTAGGCAGATTCCGCCCGAGGCACTTAGTACAAAGTGAAGGTTTGGTTTTAATTGGAACTGTTTGAATAGTGACACACCTGTCGGCAAAATGAATACATCTGTGATCTAATATGTTTGCACGATTATCTAAGGATTCGTAGTTTATGGTTTTTACATATAGATATTTTAAAATAGTAATTTGTATAAAAATAATAAAAATAAATTTAATTTAATTTAATTTAAATTTCTGCGCTCTAAAACAATAATTTCGTTGACGTTGGTCATAAAGCCGCTAACTTGAAATGGAACTGGGCTGGGCACGTCCGTCTGCCGGATATCAGGTGATTTGCGGGCAAAGAACACCACGGAGTGCATACCACCCAATGCACGCCGGGGACGTGGAAGGCCCAGAAGGAGATGGCGCGATGAGCTAGACACCCATCTTGGCCTGTAACTGCGTTAAATAGCGAAGAGTGGAAGAAAGGAAGAGAGGCCTTTGCCCTGCAGTGGGACACAAATGGCTGAAAAATAAATAATTAAATAGCACTTTTACTCTCTAAACCCAATATTGACAATTGGTTGTGCCTTTTAGTACCTATTTGAATTTTAATTATTTGACGTTGTACAGGGTGGCTGTTTGTTAGGTTTTTCCACCCCCAGATTTTCGGTCATTAAATGGACACAGTTACCATCACCCGTTTTAATTAATGGGTTATTTTTTTTAAATTAGGTAAGTGGTAACGCAAAATGGTGTTATAGCATATAATCTAAGTTTATTAAAGAGTAACCTGAATGAATATCGATTCTTGTCGCATAGCCGACACTTACCAATAATATGAATAATAAAACAATGAACTCCCGAGTATCAGCACGAACGAACAGGGCTGTTTTAGTCAGCTGCAGTCCTTAACGAACGAGTGTCATCAAACTTGTTTTCTTAATGTTGTGCTATTAATGTAATTGTATTTAAAATTAGCTATTACAAAGTTTTAACTCTGCAACGCCAGAAATTTATCAACTAATAAATTTTCTATCATCTCAATATAAATAAATTGGGGAATAAATTCTTGTGATCTCGGCGCGTGGATAGCAGTGAAACAAACAAAACAAAAGTGACGTTAGTGAGTGAGCAAGTGATGTGTTTTAAAGACATCAACTAAGTTTTCTGTGATCAATTTTATTTTTATTACTTTAAAGTTATTTGTGGGCTTAAGTGATAATTTGATCTTAGAAAATATAAAAACGATTTGTTTTTACTGTAAAGTAATTTGTTTACCATAATCGGATACATCATGGGGGATTGGTGGCATTTGACCCCCCGTAAACCACTCTTCACGGTTCCCGAGTGTTTGACTGCTGAAGATTCCAGGGTTTGTTAAATTCCATTTCATAATTTGTGTTTTTGGTTATTATTTATTTTTTGCTTGTATTGTCCCACTGCAGAGCAAAAATCTCTTAGATAAGCTTTTTTTATACTAAATGTTGAGACAAGCCGAAGGCCCATCTGATATCTGATGAAGCGGTAACCTGTATTATCGCGTGAACACATTCACTAAGCACGTGACCAACGCCGCATTGTATTGCGCCCAGTACTCTAAGCCCAGTGGTAAGGTCTCATGTGCCCGTAATATCACCGGCCCCCTTACCCTTCAAACCGGAACACATCAACGCAGACATTACTGCTTGGCGGTAGAAATAAGTATGGTGGTAATACTTCCCCGAATATACTCTTTGCATAAACTTCGACTACTCTAAATCAAATTAATAATTGTTTTAAATACCATAAGACTTAAGGTCTCTCATAAGACTAAATCAATTATTACTATGGACTTAAATCAGTTATTGAATGTTAGCCCTAGGCTGTCAATTCACTTAAGGATTATTTAAAATTGACAGCCTCGGTTCTGTGTATGTCCATCCTAATTGAATTGACCTACTTATTTGACAATATGGTTGTAAATGATTGATAGCGCAGTCTGTTGAGACGCGTTAATTTCGGGTTCTTTCCAAATTGTCATAACAATTTAAGGCTATAAAACTAAAAGGGAAATTTAAAGCCGCCAAAATGTATTCGTGAGGGATTGCGGTAACAACTCGAGAGCAACGGCAATGAGTTAGAATTGTGTTAACTTTGTGACGGTTTTTAGGCGTACTTTGATTACTTAATGACGAAACCGCAAATTAAATCTTTCGTTAAACATTTAGTTGAATTATCTGATTTTATTTGGGTGGTTGTAATTTTAGAGCCTTTTTTGTTTTCTGTTTTATATACACCAGTAAAATGTTCTATCGAACATGGTTTAAAATGTTAAAATCTAGTCGTCGTTCTTGGCGAGTTCGAAACGTTCGATGTAGAGCAATGCTTGCGGTTAGAGAAAATCAACACTTTCTAACGTTTTATCTGTATATACATATTTCCAGCTTTGTTTACACGCAATTCGAATTTCTTGCAATTTTTTGATAAACTTTTAAAAACAAACAGATCTCGTGCCGTAGTTTTATGAAAATCTCCGTTTTTTAGTTTGTAAACTCAGCTCTATCATTACGAACGATTGGTAAACTCATTTGCAAGTTTGTTCGTTTTTGAAGAAGTGAGCTCTATGATTATTGATTTAGTGTTGATTTTATGTTGCGCGTACGACCGTTGAAGCAGGCAAGGCCACGTGCAAGCGGTCACCTTGGTTACGTCACCCACAGCTGATTGTCAGGTCATTTCCTGAGAACATTGCTCTCTTGCGTGAATGTGAAGTGTAGTGCATGAGATGAGAGCAATTATCGACACTTGCGTTTGTTTTGCTATTCAAATCCCTAACACAAAAAACCAGGGATATATTTTTTTAATATCTATCTACGCATCGGGTTGATCCTGCTACAAATCTTTTGCTCGTCGATATTCTATTCATATCCTTAAGTAAAAACTAAAATGAATGTAGTAAGTAACATAACATGTAAGTCAAATCCTTAATATACTTGTACCTCGGTGGGCCTTTTTGGCCTGTCTCGTCATTTAGTCGTAAATAGCCACCGTAGAGAACGCAGACAAGAGCAGTATTAGCCAAGCAAGAAAATACCTCTTCCCAGAAGGTTGGTATTTACTCAGGATCGTACGTAGCAAAGTAGGGATAAAAATGTTTGAATAAAGTTGCTAACCGAGGTGCGAGAATATTTATAGGCGCGAAATTTCCTCTTAATTACGTAAGGTATTTTTGATTTTTGAAAATCTAAGTGTCGGTTGGTATTTTATACCAACCTAAAGCGGTGGCGAGGTACTCTTATCTTCGATATAAGGGAAAAAAGTAATTCTACCTCTAAGCTCAACATTGATTGGTTGAGAGATCGACAAGGGAGTGTTTATCACATTTGCTCAAAATTGATTTTAGGCCATTGTATGCTAAGTAGTTCGATCTACGATTAATTTAGGTGTTTGGCATGATTCATTTGCCCACACCTAAACACGACTTTATTTTTATATTGTTGGAAAATTCCTTAGCATCGCCAAGCCCTACATACTCGTATGTCCTAGTAACTCGTGACTCAACGTCGCCAAATAACTGTTACGTTTTTATAATAAAAAAATAAATAACCGTCGACGTTTCGACTGGATTTCATCAGCCGGGGAGACTGACGTGTTGGAGGTACTGTTGATTTGCGCGAGAAATACCGGGTAACATCAATATTTATAATATATGATCTTCGATCAAATATAACCTAGATATCGCGCAAGCTCACTAAAAGTGACCAGACTAAAGAGTGCAAAAATTCATTGTTTGCACTCTTTTGCCGTCAGTATTGCGCCGACTGTCACGCGTGTAACAATGCCGAAATGTTTCGTAAAAAGTTGTAAAAATATCACACTCGCAAGGAAAAAACAACATGGAATCTCGTATTTTCGGAAAGTATTACATTTTAACAAGTACATAGAGTGATTAAACTTCTACGGAAGACCAGCGCTGTGGTACGACTCGTTCTGCCACAGCACATGCTGAGTAGTGACCATTTTTGTCACTAGTTTTAAAACCGAATTGATGATTTTTCTTATTTGATTGTAAAAATGTGACAAAATAAACGTTTCTTTATCTTTATCTTTAAATAATCTAGTAATCATCTCTAAATTAGTTTTAAAAAAAATGTATATCCTATTATTTTGGCTTCGATGTTGTCTCTTTCACACGCGTAGCGTAAGACAAGGACAAATATAACCTTGGTTCAGAACAATAACATTGCAAAATATTGGAGTCGCCTTATTTTTAAAACATTTTAATCTAAAAGTAGTTTTAAATTACAGATTTCCCAAAAACGAAATTCAAAGAGAAAAGTGGCGGTTATTCATTAAAGAAGAACGCAATGACGAATATTATACACCTAATGACTCCAGTGTAGTTTGTTCAGACCATTTTGCTGAATCAGACATGTACATCACAAAAAACGGACTTCGAAGAATATATAAAAATAATAAAAAATAACCCTAATACGTGCCAGTTTAAAGCAGCATACAAGAAGATGTTAGCCCATTTAGAGCTAAGTAGTAAATTCAGTGGGAATTGTATACCGCTAAAAAATATTTCCATTCTGCAAACTACTTCAACCCAAAATATTAATAATACTTCGAGCAGTCACCTGACGGTGTATGAAAATACGAGTATGAAAATGAATTGTTATTATAATTGTTATTAGTAATATATAAAAGTATTTTTGTTATCAAATTATTTGCCCTTTGAATTCATGTATTACCTAATGCCTCGAAGTTTGGGTTAGTAAAAATATTAACTTAAATTGTTCAGTCGTTGCTATATGAAGACCATATAAGACCATATAAGTATGACCATGTCTCGGAATACAGAGCCAAGCTCAAATGGCTTCCGATACGTGAGCGACGCAATCTTCGGATCCTCTGCCTTCTGTTTTCGATTTTGAAAGACCCAATGGCTCCATCATACTTAAGCGTAGTTTTCAAATTTGTGGCAGATGGTCACAATAAAGAACTCCGATCATCAAATACCCTTATTCTTGCAACTCCGGGTCATCGAACTTCTTTTGTTGACAATTCATTCGCAGTCGTGGCCGTCCGCCTCTGGAACTCTCTACCGCTGAATATAAGGAAATGTGAAACAAAGCAGAGTTTCAAGCAGGCAGCTCGCAAATATTTTGTAGGTTCATCCCATTTCTTAATTTTCTATTTTTATTTCATTTCCCTTCTTAGGCCCATAAGCTATTATGTATTATTTATATATTTTTTATATATATATATTTATTTATTTATGTTATATAATGTGTTGGTATATTTTATGTTAACTATAAGTATATATTTTCATGTTAATTAATATTTATGTAAAAATTTTCCATACTTCTGTTGTTAGTGCCTTCTTATTTTTTCTTGCACGCCCAGGTTGACTGGTAGAAAATGCTATTAGCATTAAGTCCTCCTCTGTACATTGTTTTTGTGCACAAAGTATTAAATAAATAAATAAATATGAAAAGAGAACAAACAATCTCACTTGTATATGAATGTATTTCGGAGTCAATGGAGAAAGGTTATTACAAAAAATGATAATTTGAGCGAAGCCAGGGCAAGCTATCTAGGTCATAAATTTACAGTAAAATTTCAAATTTAAAATTCTTCATAAATTTCATAAAGCAAAAAAAATATTATACGAAAACTACTCCATTGGATTTATGTTCTATCGTAGTTTTGACAGATTTCAAAAGTAAAAATCAAGCCGTTTTCTTGCGTAGTTTTATAAGGTAATGTTGTATCTAGTTTATATTTGATCGAAGTATATGATACTTGACGTGTAAATTGTCATTTCATATCAACACTGTAACACAGCTTTTTAGCTTGTTGCACAAGGTAAAAAAATTAATAAATAAAAAAAATAAAAATAAATAAATAAATGATTGATTGATTGAACACTAATAATAAAAAGCTGAAGAGTTTGTTTGGTTGAACGCGCTAATCACAGGAACTACGGTTCGATTTGAACAAGTTGGATAAACCATTTATCGAGGAAGGCTATATAAAATCTTTGTAAATCACAATGCGATTTAAAATGTCAAACGCATGCGAAGTCGCGGACTGCTATATAGTCTATTATATAGAAAATTTATCAGCAACTTGTATTAACGCTGCAATGCCTGAGGTATTGTAAGCTGGATTAGGCTTGCCCAGCACCTATACTATCCGCTCAGCTCAGCTTGGTCTGCTGTTATATTCGGAGGAAAGAACGTGTCAGAAACTGAAGTCTCGGGCTTTCTCACGATGCTTGACGTTGGTTTTATTATTTTCTATTACCTTCCTTTTTTTGGTAACCATTGTGTTATCATTTCATTCATTTCAGCCGTGAAACGTCCACTACTGAACACAGGCCTCCCTCATGGATCTCTATGAGGGGTAGTCGCCATACTCACCACGCTTGGCAGGCGGGTTGACGAGCGCAGTACGGGATGTTAATACACGAAAAGACGCTGTTGCCCATCTTCCGAAGGTATCCCTTAGCAGGCTCTTACTGCATCCACGGGCATGAAAGGAGGAGTAACATTCTACTGCCAGCACCCCACGGCATTGTGGTTTGTTTTATCACAAATAAGAACCCAGAAAAGTTTGAAAACATATGTAAAGCGAGGCAAGATTGATTCGTTTAATAAAGAGGCAGGAAGGAAACCCATGACGCAGTAGCCGGGCTCGTTCCTCTTGGCAGGACAAATGATAAAATAATAGGAATCACTGAGAATAAAAGAAATGCACGTACTGGTAGCAGAAGACAAAGATACTTAAGTAACGCTCTACGTTACTTTGTATTGATCGCCGTCAAAGAACTTAGTTCAAAAATAAAACAAATAAGATTCCGGCTCTTTTCACTCCTGCGTTGTTTTGTTAAAGAACCTGCTTCACTTTAACTAGTTTAATATAATACTAACCTAATATACTTTAGAACCGAAATATCTTTCTAAACTACTAGAAAAGGTAGTTTGTTCACAACTAACTAAATACTTGGAAGAAATCTTTCTAAACTACTAGAAAAGGTAGTTTGTTCACAACTAACTAAATACTTGGAAGAAAACAGCATACTGCCCGAGCTTCAATCAGGTTTCAGAAAGAATAGAGGTACGAACACTGCTTTACTAGATGTAACGGATAATATTTTAACAGCTCAGGATGTATGAATGGGCACAATCTTGGTGCTTCTGGATTTTTCACGCGCTTTTGACGCAATTCATATTCCTCTTCTTCTAGCTAAACTGAAGTACTATGGGTTCGAATCTAGTGCGCTGAACTGGTTTAACTCCTATTTAAGCAATCGTACACAATACACAGAAATCAAAAACATTGACGGACGCTCAAGGGTGTCTAAACAGCGAGAGATCGGTAGGGGCGTACCACAAGGATCTATCCTTGGTCCGATTTTATTTATACTATACAGTGCTGATATTATTCGTTGCTTTCATCATTGTAAATACCATATATATGCCGATGATATTCAAATGTATATATCTTTTAAACCCGAAGACCTTCGCGTTGCTGAGCGAAAGATAATGCAGGATATAGACAGGGTGCAGGCTTGGGCTGCGTCAAACTGTTTACTACTCAATGCTAAAAAAACTAAATACATGGTCTTAGGAACAAAAAAGCAAGTTAGCAAGATAGTCAATTTAAACCCACGATTGATTATTGGCGGGGAAATCATCGAGCGTGTAACCGAAGCAAAAAATTTAGGTCTGATCGTAGACGAACACCTGAGATATGAACGCCAGATATCCGAAACTGTAAGTAATTGTTTTTATAGATTGAAGCTACTTTACAAAATAAGGTGCCACCTAAAAACAGATCTCCGTATTATGCTTGTGGACTCCCTTATATTGTCAAGGTTTAATTACGTAGACTCCGTTTATGGCCCTCGACTTCTTGAAAAAACTTCTCGTCTCATACAGAGAGTGCAGAATGCTTGTGCTCGATTTTGTTTCGATGTACCCCCGCGAAGTCATATCACACCTTTTCTTAATAAGTATAATATTCTAAAGATGAAGAACAGAAGGAATCTCCATCTCGCAGTTTTAATGTTTGGGGTATTAAAATCGAAGAACCCTCAGTATCTGTACTCTAAATTTGTTTGGGCACGAGACTATAACAGATACGCCGCCGCCACGTCTTCCCTCCTGCTACGTACACCTCGCCATGGTACTGCAGCTTTCCGAGGTAGTTTTCGTTTTTCTGCTACGAAGTGCTGGAACTCGTTACCCATTACTTACGCTTCAAAGTATACAAAATTTTAAAATTCAGTACAAAAAACTTTTAATAGACTGACAGGTGCATGATCAGAGTTGACACTAACTCATTCCTGTTTTAGATTGTTTTTACTGTTTATGTGCCTACCTACTTATTATAATATAGTTATTAATATACATATATATACATATATATTTATTTATTAAAGGATTAAAAAATATAAAAAACAAAGTGCTACTTTGGAAAATATCGTTAATAATTAAACAAATTCATACTTTTTCAATATTATACGACTGTGGTAGGATTATGCAATTACATCATATATAAAAATATTGGTTTCTGTGTTTGTTTATATAACGTAAGCTTTTATTTTGTGTATAGCCGGCACAATTAAGATTTTTTTTTTTTAATTTTATTTTATTAATTCATTTTCTATTATTTGACAATTTAGAATGTGGTGCATCAGTTTCCGGTTCCTTCGTCAACAAAGCCTTGAGCTGAAAATCAGCGCTGTGGATTTACCGCAGCATTAAGCTGAGCTCGTGGCTTTTCACACAGCACATGGCGGGCACTGCACATGCTTTTTTCAGTTTAGGTACTTTAGTTTGTGTATGTTTCTTAATTAGTATGTGTTTCGTGTTTTTATTTTAATCTTTGTTGCAAGTACTTATGTATTTTCTATGTCGCTGTGTGAATAAAAACAATGTCTATGTCTATGTCTAACCGTGGGGTGCCGGCAGTAGAATGTTAACCCTCCACTCTTTCCCGTGCATGCACAAGATGGGCAGCAGCGGTTTTCCGTGTATCAACATTCCATGTTGCGCTAGCCAATCCGCCTGCCGAGGGTGGCGAGTATAGCAACAAAACCCTCATAGTCTTAGTAATCCATGAGGGAGGCATATGTCCAGCAGTGGCTGTGGACGTCTTAAGGAAGAGCTGATGAATATACATAGGTACAATATTTGATTTTCTCTATAGAATAAAACGTTTTCTTTCCCTCAGGGCATGGCGTTCACGATCGAGGAGCGGCAGACGCTGGGCATCCACGGCCTGCTGCCGGCCAGGGTCAAGAGCCAGGACGAGCAGGTGCAGCTCTGCAAGCTCTCCATCGAGGCCTACGAGAACCCGCTCAATAAGTACATCTATCTGATGGGACTGCTGGTTAGTATCCCTTTATCATAAATCCTCTTTATTTTTTATGTTCACAGTAAATAATAAACTGAAATACACAAAAAACGGACGTGTAAAGGCGAGCTTAACCCTAAAGTGTTCTAGCCTCTGAGGCTGATTTGATTTAGGCGTAGGGGTTTACACAAGAATTTGACATAAATAGGTTTAAGTTAATTAAAAAAAAAACATTTTAAAAACCAGCGCTTAAAGTTCGTAACGGCACTTTGGTGACGTCTGCAACCAGTGTTGCGTACCACTTCCGAGCGATGGGTAAGCAGCTTTATGATGAGACGTCACCTATTGGCTCACTCGTCATATAGGACCCACGTAATTCTATTATTGGTTTGCTTCAAACTTGCCGTTATATTTTCCTGTTCATTTAGATTTTTTGTTTGTGTTTACCCGTATGTCATGTGTGCCAATAAATGTGTTTACTTAATAAAGCACTTTCATTTGATGACTATATTACGGCGTTTGACAAAAAATACATCATAGGCCATCTTGTGACGGTGGCCATTTTGAAAGTATTGAATACTGCATATTGTATTGTCATCGAAACTTAAAACGAATGTAAAATTTTAGCTCAATTGGATATCTGGAAGTTTGTATACCTAGCGAGATTTGACCCGGATATAGGCACAAACAATTTACAAACATTTAAATTTATTAGAAGCTAGTCAAATTTAAAACGATGATAATAATATAACTTATAGGTACCAAACTAATTTTAATGTAAAATGCTTGACTAATATATATTTCGCAAATAATAAAAAAAATAATGGTAGTTTCAATTTAGTGTCAACACTGATAAACTAAATTAAACTAATTTATTTTTTATTGGTAAGTACTTAAAATTTTAAAAATAAGATTAAACGTGAGTGAGCGTTTCCTCACTTGTTCGTTCTTGGGTGATCAAGAACGATTTTTTTTCTTTCCGCTTCTTGATCATTTTTGTTAGGTTTACGGCTATATTTTTTTACTGTCAATGTTAAACGTCCAATCCACGGGAAAGAGGAAAGTCCTGTGGTTATCTTCTTCTGTTTTTCACTTTATATGCGATTTTACTCTTATATGACATTTATAGTTTAAACAACACAGTGTGCGAGACAGTAAACGTAACTCGTGATTCATTATAACTTGCCTTAGATAGACACCTAGTTGAAACAAAACCAATCGAGCACGCAAGATTAACGAACAATCTGTTTTTATGAGCATAATTTAATGAATGGCAGGGTGCCGTAATTGATCAATTATTTTTACTGAGAGTTTCATAACAAGCTGGTGGTGAAGGTGAGAGGAAACCAACCACGGTTCCTGAGACCTCGCCTCGGGCTATTTATTTAATACTTCCTTAAGGTGGCACAAACATTACAACTAGATTGACTAGTCCCCTTTACACTACGTGTGATGACTGCAATTGTCATGGATACAATATTAAAATCGTTTTGAAATATTCGCATGCTTTCATAGACCGAAACTTCTCGAAGCAGAGTTCTTAGATTTAAGAACCTTGAAATGTAAATGACATGTCTTAACAGTGATTATACCCATCATACTTTTCGAAGTCACGTAGACAGACAAATAAAATAATTAACTAAGCAAATATAAAGGGATGACTCTCACTAGATCAATCAACAGATCCAGTATTTATTGTTTTTTGAATACTTGATCAGGTGAGTTTTTTATTTGTTTGTACTCTTAGTAGATCTAGTTTCTAAATTTACAAAATAATAACTGTATCTTTGTTAATACGATTACTTTAATCTTCAAGTTCCATATCGATAGGACACGTCATGGTAAACTGAAGATACTGCATTTATTGTAAACCATCATGTTTCAAAAGTTAAAACAAGGTTTCTCTATTTTATCATCTACTTTATTATGTTCGGTATAAACCCAAAAGCCCAATTTAGCCTTTTGGATTTATTTGAGTTAAATACAATGATAGATGTATTGAGCTCGTACAGCACTTGAACCATGCTCGCAGCTTATTTGGCGACATTCAGAGGAAAGAACATGTCAATACGTCTGAAGCTGACTAAACGATTTCGCACAGTGTTTAATGTGCACCTTCATTGCATAAGAAAGTTAGGCGCCTTTACCCAATAAATAAATACATTTCAGGACCGCAACGAGCATCTATTCTACCGCTTCGTCGGCGAGAACGTGTCTCAGATGATGCCGATAGTGTACACGCCGACCGTAGGCCTGGCCTGCCAGAAGTTCGGCCTCGTGTACCGTCGGCCCAGGGGACTCTTCATCACCATACACGACAAGGGACACGTCTATGATATACTAAAGAACTGGTGAGTTTAGTTCCATATTACCTGTGACTGGGGAACCTTTCATGGTTGAGAATTAGGCAACTAATAAGACATGCCGAATGGTAGATTATCGTAAAACAATTTGACAAAATTCTACTTAGGTTTCAGAGAGAGAAAGAGAACAACCAATATATTTTCATATTAATTCGGGAATGTAATAATAAGTCACGGGAGTTATATTTATTCATAAAATTAGTACCTACCTTATTTCATGAGTACGTCATTATGTTCATGATATTTTTTTAAACAAAATAAACTGGACTTGTTTAGTGAGTATGTTTTAAAAAAAGGTATTCTAATAACACGCCCATCCCCCTAGTGGTGCTGTGTGTACAATTTCCAGGATTATGATAAACGTGATGTGTATGTTTTCAGGCCCGAGACAGATGTGCGCGCTATCGTGGTAACTGACGGCGAGCGTATCCTAGGACTGGGAGACCTGGGCGCCTGCGGCATGGGAATCCCGGTCGGCAAGCTGTCGTTGTATACCGCACTGGGAGGGATCAAGCCGCACCAGTGCCTTCCCATCACTCTGGGTAAGTCCGACATCCACAGCGTATAGTCGCGTTCAGCCTCGCGCAAACAGGGGGTCGAACCAACCGTGCCCCGAACTGAATGGCTTGCCTATGACTTGCATAGCTAAAAAAGGTTATCAGCTGCTCCTTCGTCACACATTTTCGATCCACATTTAGTTTGAAGCTAGACAAGACTAACATTTACCGTCCAAATGACTGTCAACTCTTATCTCGTTCTCCAGACGTGGGCACCAACACGCAGTCGATGCTAGAGGACCCGCTGTACATCGGCCTCCGCCAGAAGCGCGTGCGCGGCGCCGCGTACGACGAGTTCGTGGAGGAGTTCATGCAGGCCGTCGTGCGCCGCTACGGACAGAACTGCCTCATCCAGTTCGAGGACTTTGGCAACGCCAACGCCTTCAGGCTGCTGGAGAAGTACCGCGGCAAGTGAGTGTGACCTCTCTCATCATTATCATCATCTCAGCCGTAGAACGTCCACGGGCAAGCCTCCTAATTAAACTCGAAGTATTCATCATGAGGGGGCTGTTGTCATACTCACCAGGCTTAGTAGGCGGGTTGTCGAGCGCAGTACGGTTTGTTAATATTATACACGGAAAGACGGCATCTCCGGAAGATGGGCCGCAACCATCTTCCGGACCGAGTATTTACTATAGGGTATTCATTTGTCTTCCCGGGGACACTCGAAATTTCGGGAAACAATAAAGGTAGGTAATTTACGCGATAAATACCTGGTTGCTTGTATATTAATAATATCGTAATTATGCTGATGAATGCTCCACTATTAAGTATTTTAGCCGCAGAGACAAAATGTCTAATTTGTGTATGAATAGGTAAATGATTTTGTCTGTATGTTCAGATACTGCACATTCAACGACGACATCCAAGGCACGGCGTCGGTGGCGGTCGCGGGGCTGCTCGCTTCTCTGCGCGTCACCGGCAAGAAACTCTCTCAGAACACCATCGTGTTCCAGGGCGCTGGAGAGGTAACGGCTCCTTTTCCTTTGCGACATTAAGACTCAAGAAGAATTTGAGCTCGCTGCTGCATGCTAGCTGCCCGTCATGTAAATTATCAATAAAATTCTAAAACTTGTATTCATAAAATAACGATATATTATTATATGAATCGAAGTCGCGCGACGTCACGGAGCTATGAAACTATGCTAAGCTAAGAACTATGAAAGCAAAAAATATCTACTGTCGTATTTATAGCCTGTATAACTGACGGACTAAATATAATTTTGTGTCATACCCTGTCAATGCATCATACGTTATGTCTTTGTTCTTTATGATGTTAGCCATTGTTTTATTAATATTTATCTAAGTACTTATATTATTATTATATTTAATTATTTTTCTTATTTAGAATTAGTTTTAAAATGAAGTCCACCGAGGCATAAACAAAAGCCTAACCGCGAATTCCTGGCCTTCCACGACACAGGCTCAGCCTAGTGTGGATACCATTGTTAATTGTTTGTACCTAGATTAAGTTTTTTTTTGGTCAAATAAGTACATTTTTTTAATGAAAGTTCCTTTTAATTTATGTTCGTACTTTGTTTACAAATAAAGGTTAACGTTGAGACTGCTACACAGTTTCACTTTCAAATGATTCGTGAGTTACACTATTCATTGTTATGTTAACGGGTTTTCTACTCACGTTAATTATTTGTTGAATATAGGTATCCAACGTGTTCAGTTCCTCCCAGGGGAACTTTCGTCAGGGAATGGAGCTTCTTTACGCGGTACCGTCTCCTTCCCTCTCACGCGCTCGCGTTGCACTCAACGACAACTCAAGGGAAGGAGACGGTACCGCGTAAAGAAGCTCCATTCCCTGACGAAAGTTCCCCTGGGAGGAACTGAACACGTTGGATACCTATATTCAACAAATAATTAACGTGAGTAGAAAACCCGTTAACATAACAATGCTACACAGTTATTGCAGATTCACCGAACTCATTTCTACTTATCAAAAATGGTTATAAGTAAATAAATATAAAATCAAATACTTACATCATATTATTTGTAGGCTTCCCTCGGAATCGCGGAGTTGTGCGCGATGGCCATGATGGAAGAAGGTTGCGACGAAGCCGAGGCTCGCGGCCGAGTGTGGCTGGTGGACTCCAAGGTAAATATAATCACAAGTAAATCTATCTTCAATGTAAAACTTATTCTATTTTACTGTTGTGCACAATAATGTGTTAATTCTATCACAAACAAGGTGACCATGGAAGACCAGCGCTGTGGTTTAATTTACTTTGCCACAGCACAAGCTGAATGGTGACCTTTTTTGTCACTTTGACTTAGTGCTATTAATAATTTTATAACTGTTTGTAATAAGTGACAAAATAAACATATTTTTATCTTTATCTTTAATTCATTCATTCATTAATAATATAATGAATGAATGAATAGGAATGGTATGTATGTCGTTCTAGCAGCATTTGAGGTATAAGTATTTGCATAGAGCATGCCTTGAGACACACTGGTGGCATTGTGTAGTTACGGTACCTATAGGTATAGCCCAAAGTGTGTTTTCGCAATCTTAAGTGGGTTATGTTGGGTAATGCGTAAGTGATTATTGAAATATTACAATCACTCTTGACTTTTAATTTAGATTTTGGGTTATTAATTAAGTACCTCCAAAATCTAAATTGTGAAAAAATCTACGTCACCTTTTAGCAAATCACCCATCTGAGAACCATCGCTGATGAATCAAAAACAACAGAAACCTCATCTTATTTGGTCAAACCCATAATCGAGATAAATGGCTAGGTAATTGCCTACCTACATAATTGTGCGTACAGATAACACCCATACACATTCTCTGCTCCGTCGTCGTGGGTAGTGTAAAGGATCACTTATATACGGTCCCGCGGCTATACCACATGGAGGGAAATTATCTTAAATATCAAAAATAAATATGGGTTTGATACCCAATTCAGACTGTATATTAATGCAGATTAAATTGTTTTTAAGATCAAAATGAAGTCTACTTCAGTAAAACTTTCTATCTACAATATTTAGGACACTTTCCCGTTATTTGGCCTAGCCGTGGGACGCCCTGTAATGGCTTTATCGGTGACATTAAGTTTTAGCTGTGTAATATTTTTTGACACTACGTTATCTTTAGCTATGTTTACGTGCAGGGTCTGATTGTGAAGAACCGTCCCGAGGGCGGGCTCAACGAGCACAAGGAAAAGTTCGCTAAAGATCACGCGCCCGTGCGCACGCTGGAAGAGGTGGTCGAGCTCATCAAGCCGACCGTGCTTATTGGTGAGTAGTAGTAAGGTCTTTGATTTATGCAGCATTAGCAACTGGTAATCATGCTGTACGGGACGCTACAGTGCCTGGGATATTTTTTGATGGATTAGGCTTGCCCAGCACCATCCTCTCAGCTGAGTCAGCTGTTAGTCAGAGGAAAGAACAGGTCAATACGTCTGAAGCTAACTAAGCCGCGGGTTTCCTCACGATGTTTCCTTCACCGTTAAGCACGTGTTAAATGTGAACTTACGCTTTTCAAGAAAGAAAAATCCATTGGTTCACGGCCGGTATCGAACCCAACTATTGGTGAGTAGAGGGTCTATTAAAGCCTGGTTTTAGGACGCCTTTAACCTCCAGTATGTCTAAGCACGGATCCGTGACAAAACTTTTGGTGCGTCTGTATGTCTAGACACGGATCCGTGTTCGCGCGCTCCTCTTTACTTTTTTGATGAAAATATAAACAATTTACAAGAATCTGTGGATTATATTTATTTTGACAGTGAAGTAATAAAAGAATGAAGCCTATACGACATTTGTCTAGTCGTTCATAAACAAAAAAAATGTAATAAACTTATTCGAACTTTTTCACTTTCCGCATTTTCGAGTTTGTTAAGAGGTGACTAAAAATGAAAAAAATTAAAATAAAAAAAAAATCTATCATTTTTTCATTTTAATTACATGGCTGTAAACTTCTGGAATTTCAGCCTATTTCGCAATGATAATAAGAGTAGATTGACATTTTATGGCATTTTTGACAAAAAAATAGGGTGAACCTTAAACCATTCCAAATCTATAGGTAGATACGATAGTTTCTGAAATAGTCTGTAACAGAGTCGCGAAAATAGAGCTATGCTGTAACAGAGTCGCGCCCTAACAGTTCCTTATATAGGACCTTCGACATGTTGATAAGCAAAGGTTTATTCTAATTCCGGTGCGGTATACCTACAATATATGCACTGACGTCCCGCATTGGGGTGTATTGTACTTTGTACTAGCAGTACAAATAAATGATTGATTGAGTACTTTGTCCCCGTGATACTACTCCGACCCCTAGCCAGCCGAACTCCTTGAAATACCGGAGAAGGACTCTGGGCCGCTTACACGCGCATCTTCGAAGGATATGCAGTTTTAGAAGAAGGACTCTACAGAGTTTAAAAAAAAATCTGAATAAAAGAAGTTACTGCTTTAAGTAAATGTAACATATTTTATTATAGAAATGAAAAATGCAATCATAATTTTGTCTCCGACGCGACTCGAACCCGTAACCTTCAGACAAACCCTTTAACGCAGGCTGCCTTTACCATTTCGGCTACAAAGACACTAACCGTCGGGTCGAAAATCTTGAATGCCTTTATCGGCTTTGTAGCACCGAGCAGCGACATCTAGCAGAAATCTTCGGAGATATTCTAGACAGTACCAGTGAAGAGAAGTCGCCTTAGTTAATTTTATATATAGCTGAAATGTCTTGCATTTTTCATTTCTATAAAATGTACCTTAGTGTGGGTTTACGCTTTATTAACAAAAATATTTTATTAATTATGGCGCAGGTGCGGCGGCCATCGGCGGCGCCTTCACGCCGGCCATCCTCCGCAAGATGGGCGAGAACAACGAGAAGCCCGTCATCTTCGCGCTCTCCAACCCCACCAGCAAGGCCGAGTGCACGGCGGAGGAGGCCTACAGCAACACTGACGTGAGTTCACTATCTTTAAAATATGCCCTATTCACTTTGAATCTATTTTGCCGTGGGTTGCCGGCAGTAGAATATTGCCCCTTCTCTCTTACCCTTGGACGCAGTATGAATCTGCTAAGGGATACCTCAGGAAGATGGGCAGACGACCTGGTATGAACCGCAGGCCGGCGTTGGATGCATTGCTTACAACCGCAGTGCTTGGAGATCAATGAGGGAGGCCATTGTCCAGTATTACGGCTGATGTGATGATAATATTTTAAAGATACCGAAAAATGTTAAGAAAGGTTATTTCCTTTCGATGGACCCTATCGATATAGGGTCCATCGAAAGGAAATAACCTTTCTTAACATTTTTACTCATCCCTGCATACAAATATGCTAGTTTTGGTGGAAAAGGTTTTGATAATTGTGACACATTTGAAAGAATAAAGGCCACTTCAAAGCACCACGATGAAACTGTACGACATTTTATTTAAACAAGAAGCAAAATGACTCTCCAAATATCCCATCGTCTGGTCTTCAGCCAATTATTATTTCTTACTTCCGCCTAATAAAATACAAAATGGGCGCCAAATGTGTTGTTATATTCTGCACGAGCACGCATCGGCTTCGAAGATGCACGAGCACGCATCTTCGCGTCCAGTTCTCGGTTTATCTCTTTACGAATAATATATAAGTAAATTATAGATACCTACATCTCGATCTTGGTCTTCAACTTTATAAAATGGCAACCCTTATAAATATACAAAATGGCCGCAAAATGTCTTATTGTCAACTCAATTTTTGAAAATAAATAAATATTGTGAGCCTTCACGGGACGCCTGGCAGATGTGAAACATCGACATTATTTTGTAAAAGTAATATGCAGAAAAGAACAGATTACGATAGGAACTAAATAGGTATGACATAAGGATAAAATAAAATATTACGATTTTCTTCCAGAAAATGATGACTGTTTATTTAATAAAAAAATATTTTCATTAAATACAAAAATTACAGTACTGTACAGTAGGTACAGTACAATACTACAACATATATAATATATACCATCATAAATCGGTTTTACGTGCGGCTATAGATGTTTCACATCAAAAATGGCCGTTAAAACTCTTGTTTTTTTTAACCAGGATCGTGCAATCTTCGCTTCCGGCTCTCCGTTCCCGGACTACCGAACCAAGGACGGGCGCGTGCTGCGTCCCGGACAGGGCAACAACGCGTACATCTTCCCGGGACTGGCGCTCGGCGTTATCTGCGCCGGGATCGTGGACATCTCGGACGACTTTATGCTGTTAGCCGCCGAGGTACTACTTTTATTACCAAGCGAAAGCGGGTAATAAAGAAATTACATAGTAAACTTATTGTGTATTCGGGATTATTTCTACAAGTAAAACACAGTATATCATTGAACTCGTGTAATGGCCGACAACCAACTAACTTATTCTAGTGCCTACCCACATGTTATATAATTATAGCCGATACATACACTACATCCCTCCACCACTATTACAAAAATATACCTAAAAGAAACCATAACTTATCTATAGAGTACCTACCTAGTCAATACTTATAATTAACTGGCTTCCTAGTTTTTCTAATCGGCCAGCGGGCAACCCGTTGTTCAGTAACACAATCACTAGGATTATCCAGAGCGAGATCCCTGGCCGCTGGCACTGGGGAGCCTGCGTCTTGAAACTCATCATCAGACTCTTTCGCGTCGACTCCTCTGTCCTCCGCCCTACCATCTCTCGTAGGAGATGCGGTGGAGGCCGGAGTCGGCTCCGGTGACGTCACGCCCGAGGCCGGTGTCGTACCCGTCGTAGGTACGACAGGTGGACCCGTAGGTTCAGTCAACCCTTCAAAATCGTCGTCATTGAGCTCCAATAATGAGTTCCCTTTGTAGGCTAATAGCTGATCTACATGTTTTCTTACTTTAATATTACTATCTGGAATAACAATATTATACATTCGTGAGCCCAAACATTCTGTAACTATACCTCGTTTCCAAGTATGATTAGTACCGTTATTTGAAAAGCATTTTAACAACACCCTATCTCCTACTCTGAAACATACATTTCTTTTCCCACCAAACTGTTTAGCTTGATTCTCTTGAGCTTTAAGGACCTTGGCTTTTGCCGCGGTCGACGAGGCCGGTGACGAAGTTAGCTGTGAAGAAGTTCTTAACAAATCAAGCCGGCAGCGCAAAGGACGACCAATCATCAGTTGTGCCGGCGAGAATCCAGTAGATGCGTGAACAGAGTTCCTATAGTCAAATAGAAATTTATTTAAAACTTTTAATATCGTTTTAGGATCTGGGTATCTTATTAAAATAGCTTTTAAACCATTCTTGATTGTTTTAACGCTGTTTTCTGCTTGCCCGTTAGATATCGGATGATATGGCGCCCCCGTCATATGCTGGATTCCGTTCAATAAACAAAAGGTTTCAAACTCTTTCGAACAAAAATTAGTAGCGTTATCCGATACTAGCACGCGGATTAAACCAAATCTACTAAACATTTCGCACAGTTTACTAATAACCGACTCACTATCTGTTTTTTGCATTAGGAAACATTCAACCCATTTGGAATGAGCGTCAACAGCGATAAGAAATTGTTTTCCATGTAACATAAACATATCTATGTGTAGGCGTTCCCAAGCGCGCTCGGGGTACGGCCACGGAGCTAGCGGAGACTTAGGCGGATTGCATCTTAGCGTGTTGCATATGCTACACGAACCTATCTTTTCTTCTATGTGTTTATCTATGTTTGGCCACCACATACGCATTCTAGCTTCGGATTTGGTTTTGACCACACCGAAATGCGAATTGTGCAATTCATCCAAAAGTCTTTCTCGAAAACAAGAAGGAATAACGATTTTGTGCCCGCGTAAAACCACTTCATTTTCTACCGCCAAGTCTAATCTACATAAGAAAAACGGGCGTAAATCTAAATTATTGACCTTAGCTGGCCAACCCTTGTTAATAAAACCTATAACTTTTCGCAATACTACGTCACGACTCGTACCTACACGTATGTCGTCAATAGTAATAGGCAACGAAACACTTTTTCCAACAAAATTTATATACGTCGACCGGTCCATATCCTCACCCTCCATTGCGTTCGTTGTTACGGACCGAGACAAAAAATCCGCTACATTATCGTCACTTTTTACATATTCAATCTCGAAATTGTATGCTGATAAGAACAGTGCATACCTTTGCAGTCTATTCGCGGCTAATACGGGCACGCCCTTCTTATTACCGAAGATTGATAGTAGCGGCTTATGATCTGTCCGCAAAACGAATGGTACTGTACGCCCATACAAATAGTGATTAAATTTTTTAATCGCGAACACAATCGACGTGGCTTCCTTTTGAATTTGGGCATAGTTACACTCAGATTTGAGTAAGGAACGTGAAGCATATGCCACGACCCTCTCAGCGCCGTCCGGCTGGCGCTGGGCCAGCACGGCGCCCAGGCCGGCGGGGCCAGCGTCGCACGTCACTATCGTGGGGTACTCCGGGTGATAGTAAGCGAGCACCCGATCCGAAGCAAGCTCTTGCTTGATTCTTCTAAATGCATCTGAATGAACCTTTTCCCACGCCCATTTACTATCTTTTTTTAGTAATTTATTAAGAGGGCTTAACACAGACGAAGTATTCGGAACAAAACATCGATAATAATTAACCATTCCCAAAAATGACTTTAATTCATTAACGTTAGTAGGTGGTCTGCAATTAGTAATTGCTTCAATTTTACTGTTTGATTTATGCAAACCACTCTTATCGATTACGTATCCCAAGTACTCAATAGACTCCCTGAATAACTCGCATTTCTCTTGTTTTACCCGTAAACCGGCATCCTGTAATCTGTTCATAACCTGCTCTAATCGCTCTAAATGCATAGCCCTATTAGGTGCAGTGATTAAGATGTCATCTAAATAAATACATATACCATCTATGTCACCCAATAACTGTTCCATTGTACGTTGAAATATAAACGGCGCGTTAGCTAATCCAAAATTTAGGCGTTTATACCTATACAAACCTCTGTGTGTATTTATACAACACCACTTCTTTGAGTCATCAAGCTCTAATTGAAGATAAGCTAATTTTAAATCTAACTTGCTAAATTCTACTCCCCCATGTAGTTTAGCAAACAAGTCTTCTATCCGTGGTAGGGTAAAATTATCTAGGTATAAAGCTTTATTTAACGTCACCGAAAAATCCCCGCAGATTCTAACTTTGCCGTCTGATTTTAATACCGGCACTATCGGCGTGGCCACGTCTGAATGGTCTACTTTTTCTATTATACCTGCCGCCAGTAAACGGTCTAACTCTTCTTCTATTTTAGGTTTTAACGCTAAGGGTACCGGTCGGGGCTTAAAAAACTTTAAGTGCACGTTAGGTTTAAGTTTTAAACTTACTTTATATTTATTAAACCTTCCTAATTCTTCAGAAAACAAATTTGCGTATTTTTTTATCAACATTTCGCGGACGGCGGCGGTGTCGTCAACTTTTATGGAAACGTTATCACAATTAAGCTTACTACACAGATGCAACTTGAATAATTTCATAAAATCGCGCCCTAATAGAGGTAAACGTTTTTCATTTGTTTTAATAACAAAGAAAGTTATGTTTCTGGTGCGGTTTTCAAAATTAACCGGTACCGATAAACAACCCATTGGAGCGATTTTAACACCTGTATAAAAGTTAAAAACAACCTTGCATGGCTGCAATTGATAATCTTTGTTATCGCTTCCGATCAGCTGTTGATAGATAACGGCCGGCAAAACAGAGACAGCACTACCGCAATCAAGTTCACACTGAATTTCTTTCCCATTTATAAAGATTTTTCGCGAGATTGGTTCGTCCTTAATCGGCGAGCTTTTAAGATTAAATAAATTATAAATACCTTCGTCAGCGCCATCGTCGTCCGTTCCTATAAAATTGCTATCACTTATCTTAGCCTTGCACATTCTTTTTAGGTGACCTCTTTTCTTGCACTTTTGACAGATATAATTAGTAAAACGGCACTGCTCTTTTGTGTGATTTTTATACCCGCACACCTCACAACACTTAGACACTCGCGAGCTACTATCTTTATCACTGGATGAAGGAGCTGCACCTCGCTGCACGGCGAACACTGGCTGCGCCTCCGAGGCCCCCGCCGCGCCAGCGGCGCCAGCGCCCGCCGTCGCGGTCGCGGCGTTGTCAGCTCGCGCCGCGGTCTGCAACGCCGCGCGGGCACACCGCACGCATTGCGCCAACTCCAACGCCTTGCTGAACGTCAGAGTCTCGATGCTTTCCGCAAATAGCTTCTCTTTTTCTTTGATGTTCTCTAAACCTAAGACAAACCTGTCCCGTAAGGCCATGTCTAATTCACTCTTGAAACCACAGTATTGAGCTAAATTACGCACTCGCGCCGCCCATTCGGATAGGTCTTCCCCGGGCGTTTGTTCAGCCTTGTAGAATTTGTAACGTTCTGCGAACGTACTTTTCTTCGATTTGAAATGATCATTCAAGGTTGTTAGAAGAAATGAAAACTCGATGTTATCAAGTTCTGCAGGAAAAACCAAATCCCTTACGACGCGGTAGGTATCTTCCGACAATGCAGTAAGCAACAGAGCTCGTCTTTTACATCCAGACTTATCGGTGTCGTCACGAATTTCGTTCGCCGCGCAGTACTGCGTAAACCGGCTCTTGAAAATGCTCCATTCTTGCACGCGGTGATCAAATGAGAGACTGCCGCCAAACACCATTGTATTGTGTCCACTTGTCATCACAAATACTTGTTATAACGCTCCAACACAAAATTAACACACGTAGATTACAATCGTCGCCAAATATTGTGTATTCGGGATTATTTCTACAAGTAAAACACAGTATATCATTGAACTCGTGTAATGGCCGACAACCAACTAACTTATTCTAGTGCCTACCCACATGTTATATAATTATAGCCGATACATACACTACAAAACTATACACCTTTCGTGATGCTGATCGTGATTTGGTTTGAACCCGCGCCGCGACACGTCGACGGCCACACGCGTGGCTTATATTAAATTTATTTTTTAGGTGACTTTTAGGTGTATAAGGTAATAAGTATTTAATACGGGGCGTACTTTTAAGTATTAGGCATCTTGTACTTTACTAGTCTTTGCTGATATAAACCACAGAATAGTAATGTATTCTGTGTATAAACGATTATTAATATTATTCAACAACCGCTTGTAATTTTGAGCAGGAACATTGTCAGGGGATTTTCGGATGTCGAAAAAAAGGATTCTATCAATCATCTAGTACCCTTAACCCAAGCATTGCTTACTTTGGCGATATATTGTCCTGTGTGAAAGAACCAGTTTACTATAATATTAAAATTATCTGCCCCCTAATCCAGGATAACAATCTTATTACAGGCTCTGGCTGAAATTGTTTCGCAAGATGACTTGAACGAAGGCAGTCTGTACCCTCCACTAGAAAAGATTCAGGAGTGCTCTGTCAAAATTGCAAAGAAGGTCGTTGAACACGCCTACACAGTCGGTAAGTTCAAAATACCTACGTAGATCTAGGATTTCGTTGTAGTTCAAGATACAATGGTCCTCACCATACCCGAAAATTTCCTATAAGTACCTACTACTTTTTTTGCGAGAATAACAATTAAACATGCATTTCTCTAATAATTAACGCAAAATATAACTGTTTTTAGTTGTATTTTAACGAGGAGGTTCGTTATGCTATATTGAGAATCTGGCAACGTATTGATTTTAATACCTATGTAGTTACCAATTTGATTTATTGCATTTGTGTGCCAGAGCGTCTGTAAACTGCAGATCTATTAAGTTTCCAACGTCAGCAGGTACTGAGTAGTACACCTAACCATATTTTACCCCTAATAATGTGGTCAGGAGAATCTTTCAGTGCTTAAATCAAGTATTTCTGTTAGTGGTAGGTACCTACCTACTCTCTGCGCTAGTAAGAATAACATCAAGAATATAGAAATATTCAAAATTAGGCACTAAACACAGCGTCAAAACTAGGTAGTTTTGACGTTGTGTTTAGATTTAGCTAGATTTCTATGTTTTGACCCATGCCTAGGTAATGTCGGCAGTGCAGAGCATTGGGTGACTAAGTAGACTAGGTGTGTTTAACAAAAACGTGAACGTGATGTTGTTTTCCCCAGGCAAAGCGTCAGTCCAGCCCCAACCGAAGGACATCGAGAAGTTCATCCGCGCTCAGATGTACGATTACAACTATACGCCCGCGGTGCCGCCGGTGTACCCGTGGCCGGCCCAGGGCGCGCATAACGTTATGTAGATGTGATCCACTGTAACCCCCTAACTTAAAAACCGATACGAGCCAGCCTTTAGTCAAACCGCAGATTTCTAAGCAGATTATTTACTTACAAACCACCGACAGCTCAATCAGTTGATAGCAGAGGTCTCTACTCTACGGCAGGGGTTTATCATCATCATTATCATCTCAGCCGTAGGACGTCCATTGCTGGTAAAAGGCTTCTCTCATGGATCTGCTGATCGTGAGGCGGATGTTGCCATATATATTCACTACGCTTGGCACCTATCAACTACCGGTACTACAGGTACACGGAAGGATGCTGCTGCTCATCTTGCGGCGGTAGGTATCCCTTGGCAGATTCTTACAGCATCCACGGGCAAGAAAGGCGAGACAAAATTCTACTGTTGGCGCCCCGCGGCATAACATTCAGGGGTTGACCAACGACGATTGTTTTAAGCTTGTTCTGCTAGCCAAGTAAGCAGTGGTTTGATAATTAAACATTCTGTCTTCAATATGGCTTTTTAAGCAGCTGCTTAGTTGCGGTTTTAAGAATGGACTCATTCAAAGTCGTTACTAAGCAGGTGCTTAAAGGTATGTAGCGACTATAAGTGAAGCGGTGGGTTATTCACAAATAAAATTTTATACTGTGATTTTGTATTATGTGCAGTCAGCGCAAGATTTAGGAATTCAATGTTTGAAAACTTGCAGAATATACAATGGTTTTTATTACACACATGATATTATTTTGACGTTGACTGTGAAAAAAAACACAAACTTTGTAGGTAATGCACAAACCATGCCATTATCAGTAATTTCATGATGTGGAATACTTCAGTTTCAATGGAAACCATTTTGTAAAGATCTGAATTCCAGAAACATTGCCTAAAAATATTTGAAGATATTTAAAAAGTCATTATTGTTTTGTCTAGACGGAAGGTTGTAGGATAAATTATGAACCTATTGCTGACATTGTAAATGCGCATTGCATTATATAGTGATACCATAAGTCAATAGATAGGGTCTGCGGGAAAAATTGTAACAAGCATTTACCGTTTTGCCAGATTCGATTCTGTTCATCACAACTAACACTATTTATTAATCATTCCAACGAATGTTCTTAGTTCTTTTTGGATAGTTTATTCATTCTAATAATAATTTAAACGCTCATTTTCATTAGCATAGTGTTATGAAATTTTGGTATAAATCTATCTTGTACTCATATAATGTTATTGTGCGTATCAATACTTACAATTTTAAAAAATGTATGTTGAAATAAATGTATGTACCTATTCCTATTTATTACAACTTTGTTTTATTTTACCAACATAGATCAGCGTTAAAAAAGCAGGTCTGGCTTTAAGTCAAAGTCAATGTTTTTAAAAAGTGTTTATTCAATAGAGCGAAAAGTTACCTAGAATAGTCAATTTACAAAAGAAGACACATTTAAATTAAATAAAGCACATAATTGTTCTCTCGCTCTTTCATTTCTATTTGTTACAAAAAGCATTGGTATGGGGTACCAGTAAAGGGGGCGAAGGTCACAATGACTCCTGTGACCCTAGTGTCACCAAAATCAATCAGTACAGTATTAAGAAGCTTTTTTGTGTTATTATTTTATCGACATTAGCCATCATCAAACATGTTCAATACTCTAAGGAGTATAAAAGTTCTTAGTTTTAATAACAATATCAAAGTCCGATTCTTGACATGTTTAAGCTACATAGCTTAATCTAAAATCATTATTTCTTAGAGATTTATAAAACATTATTTTATCTCGACTTTTGATTGCAAACGCTTACACTACAAGATCAGCGCATTCCATAGATAACCATAGCCACGTAATAGTATCTATCTTAAGACAATATGTAAAACAGAGCTCATTGCACCTTCATACAATAAAAACATATCCAATTTAAAGCTTTTCCATTCAACTCGTCCTCCAGAAGGTACCAGATAAATGATACAACATTACATGGCAATCTTGGCATCTCAGTCTTTCTATCAGGTATAATAGGAAGAAAATAAAAAAAACATTAAAACAATCAGAATAGACTGACAGTCTTTATTTCAAAATAATTACTTTATAAATACAAATTGAGAAGTACCGATTCACAACAAAATATTACCTAGATTACAGTGTTCGACAATAATTATCACTTATCACGTTTATTACTCTAACTGTACAAGTGAGGCGTGCGACGGCGTGCGACGGCGGGCGGCGGCTCACCGGCTCAGCGAGTGCGAGCGCTCGCGAGAGGCCGAGCCCTCACCGTTGCACCTGGGCCGGTCATTGCCTGCAACACGCACGCGCCCATCAACTCGCTGCTGACAACAACTGCTTTGCGGTTACTTATGCGGTATCAGATTCAACATTTTCGCAGTTACCATTTGATTGATTACCAAGCCATATTGTTTTAAGTTGACTTTTAAATTTCTTTATTGTGAGATACTCTTGGGCTTAACACGGCAGTGTGGCTCGGCCATTAATAACCGCAAAGCGTTGTACCATACTGAAATAATTAGTATCGAAAGCAAAATATCTAAAAAACGGACGATAACAAAAAGAAAACACTCCTGACATTATAAAGAAATGTAACATGTACACTGCAT
The DNA here is from genome assembly GCA_963082625.1 of Pasiphila rectangulata. NCBI lineage: Eukaryota > Metazoa > Arthropoda > Insecta > Lepidoptera > Geometridae > Pasiphila > Pasiphila rectangulata. The sequence goes on from OY720244.1 coordinate 16,077,662, forward strand.
AACAATAGTAACATGAAGTTATAACAAAAGAAGTGATTGAGTTGTTATATTATAAGAGTAAGCCAATAATAAAAGAAAATAACTGCACAACAAAACCATAAAACGATAACACTATGTCTCAGCAAGTGTTCGGCTTCGAAATTATAACAAAACGAAGCCTAAGAAGCGTCTAACGTTAAAGTAGGCCTGACCTAAGGTATGCTGGCCTTGTAAACTGGTGTCCTATAACAAAAGATCGAATGTCATTTACATACAAGTTGACACGAAGATTACACATTCAATGAAAGTGCCAATTAACAAACATAGTTCACGAATTTAATTACGCATTATAAGCATATCTGTGTTATATTTTCAACTTGAAATTTCTTAGATAGGCTTGTGTAGCATTGTTAAACAGTTAATACTGCTGGTGGAGATTTTATACATACTAAAATTGTGCATTTTTAGTACAACTGATTGATGTTGATGAGGTTAGGGTATGTTCTAATATTATATTTAGCATGTTAACAAAATTGTGTTGCTGAAAGTTGTAAATGCTGCATAGTGTGAAATTAGAGACGATTTTCGAACTTGGTACGTTTTCTTACAGTTAATATTTATTATATAAAGTATATAAGTAAATTATTTATTAGTAGTGCCGAATTTAGTGCATGCGAATATGCATAAGGGATTATTGGTCAAATTCTATGAGACCCGTGTTAACTAAATGTGGTTATGAGTTATTTTTTTTATGGCTTTCAGTCAAACGTAAAATAGGTCGTATTAGCCCCCAAGTCAAGTTTTAGTGTGTATGTGAAAAGGGAGTACACACAAAACACACAAAGCCACATATTTGTAGTATATGATGAACATTGCAAAGTGTAAATACCTAATTAGTTTTTAAAATGCAGTATTTTATCTCGAGAAAACGCTAAAACGTGTTCGAAACGTCGGGGAAAATAAAAAAGACACGCGATAAAATCCTGTGTTTTAAAATGGAATATGTTAACAAATCGCGAAAGTTAACGAGTTGTAAATACCTAATCTCTGGTGCGGCGGCAGCTTGTTGAAGAAGGGGTGTTTGAGCGCGTCGCGCAGCGTGATCCGCTGCGCCGGCTCGTACTCCAGCATGCGGCCGATCAGGTCAAACAGCTGCCGCGACTCCTCGCTATTGCTTTGCAGGTACCTCTGCGTAATACAAAAGGGTATGATTTTATCAATCATCTTTGATATATATTTGTTTCTAAAATAGTCCATCTGTCACCAAAATTAACAAAAACCTATACTTTAGGAAAATTGTAGAATATCATTAGACTTAATGACAGTTTGTTTACAAACATTCTAAAATTAAAGGCCTAAAATCACTTTCTTTCTGTTGGTTTTTATACATATTTCTCAGCTATGGGGGATATTATGTCACCACTATCTTCAATATAAATTACTATTAACGCGGTCAAAAAACCAGCACTTGGGAGCAATTCCATTTTAAGCGTGACAGTTTGTTTACAAACATTCTACATCGAATTTAGTTAAAGTATAATAATTAATATATAATATGTTCCTAAAACAGTAGATCTGTCACCAAAATTGAATCACCAAGTACAATTTGGTTCTGGCACTTTGCCGGCCGCTGCTGCGGGATGCTCGCTAATGTTGTGAGGACCTTAATTAGTTTTGATGGTTCAATTTTGGCGACTGATCATTGTGGATGCTGAACCGGAAAGAATGCCGCAGAAAAATGCGCAAGCGTAACCATAGTCAAGATGGCAAAACGATTGTTTTGACGTGTTCAAGTTTTGTAATGAGGCCTTTTTCATTAAAAGATAAAAACTTCAAGAACACATTTGACAATGACAGTAATTATGATTAAACCCAAACTTCATTAAAAACAAAGGAAATATCTCAGAATAATAAGATAATAGAAACCACAGGCTTTAATTAGCAACCAACATCAATCAATCTGTACTCTTTTTACTTATGACATTTTAAATGGTTCAAATGTATCTAGGACTTCGATTTTAGAAGATATACAACAATTTTCCGACCATATTAACACAATTTATGCAAATTTTACAAAAAAACTCACCGATGAAAAGTTATCGACTTGTCCGTATTTTCTTTTCGTGATGTATGCTATTTGCTGTCTTTTTACTACACAAGCCATACTTATTGCAAGTGTTTAAAGATTCTATTAATTCGTTTTCACAGGCTATTTTAAAAATTTTCTTAATTTACCAACAGCACACCACAAATTACGAACCAAACAAAACACTACCATGTTACTTGACATAATCATGATCGTGTCAGACACGTCATTTTAATTTATACGTCATACACAAGTAAAACCAAATTTAGAACCTTTTGACTGTTCATTTACGCCAACCTTGTAAATTATCGAAGATACAACTTTATATGCACCTCTTTCTAGTTCCTTTAAAATGTCATAAGTAAAAAGAGTATAGAATGATTTGGGTTTAGAGATTTTGGTTGCCTAATATTTTTGCCTGGTTTCTATACGTTATTATTCTGAGGGAAATATAGTGAATGATTTTGACAGCGCGTCAAGCGAACACCGTGCTGGGTTTCAGCCAGTATAGTCCAGCAAAACCATGGAATAACCCCAATTAAAGCCATGGCGTGATAAAAGAGCCATTTTATCTAGCTGTGGGGAATGTGGTCTGAGTAGAAAATATAAATTTAGATTTGGCAAATAAAATTATGTAATAAAATATAAAGAGGTACTTTTGTCTGACAGGGCGCATCCGATTGGTTATAATTTTGCTTTAATTTAATTTATTATTTTCTGCATTCTTCACAAACGTTCGATTGTATAATAAATTTATACATAATTGTCAGTCCAGCCTGTTTAAGGAAGGAATAATGTTTTTAACAGTATTAAAACAATATGATTGACCTAGATATACATGAAGCGGAAAACCGCAAGCCTTGTGGTATTCTTGTCAAATCATACTGTTCTCATATAACATAAATAATATAATGGAACTTACCAATAACGGTTTGCAGTTTTCTCTGACATATCTTCCTGCTGACGATTTCTCGTCCCAGTCTAATTTGCCGTGGTAAAAGTATTTTGTCCGTGTTTTACGTGCCATTCTGAAAGGATAGTACTAAAATTACGACATTTAAATATTTCTCGTTTCAATTATCTATTTCATTGTGATAGCTAAATCGGTCACCACTCTGCACTTGCTGTATTGTGACAGAAATTATCTTACACTACCTTCAACATAACCAAGCAATTTGTCTGCCACTTTTAAGACCGTTGCTGTTGCTTAGCAACAACCCTAACGATTTACGCAAGTGGCGATCATAACAAACGGAACTTAGGTGCTGCTTGTGTAAAATCAGTTTTTTGAAAAATGCCATTTTTGACCTTTGGTCACAATAACTCTGTTCCCTGTGACCTAGAGTCACCAAAATCAATCAGTACCCTTCTCTCATTAAGACAGTGCTAACAAAAAAAAGGTTTCATGTAAACCGGTCAACGCGTTCTATTGCAATCGTGTCAGCACAGACAGACAGACAGACAGACAGCGCTATGCATAATGGGGGGCCTAAAAACTCCTCATGATCACTTGCATATCCATGAGGGAGGCCTATGTCCACCAGTGGATGAATGATGATCAATTATCTGGTACCCATAACAACACAAGGTGTGTTTTACTTTGGGACTAAGGCGGTTCACACACTGCCACGCATCACGCTGCATGTTCCGTGAATGCCTCTTTTAACGTTGATTGTAAGGATCTCCGTTTGTATAGAAATCACGCACAGTCCAACACACCGAAAATACATCTACGCGTGTTTATACAGATCACGCGCATAGGAGCGAGACGCAAGGTATGGCACACCGAGTCCCGCAGTCTAGCGAACAGCTTTGAATGAAATGAGTCAGAGCCGCCGTGAATCCACAAAACGCAACTACGCGCGTGAGTACGTGAAAAACCCGCACGATGATGCAGATCTGCACTCCCGCAAGAACGCGCGTAGGTGCGTCGACACGCAACATGCAGCGTGGCAGTGTGATAACCGCCTAAATGGTGTTGTGTGGAAATTCGTTGAAAACCATTGATATAAATCGTTAGATATGCCCTCACCGTACTGAGACAGCGCCGTTGTGTTTCCAAACGATATGAGCTCACTCATGCAAGAAAGAGAAAGTAGTGTTTGCAAATAATGGGATAAATGAGATAACACAATTTTTTCGGTACGCGTGGCGTGTTGCGCATTCGTCGGCAGTATTGTAAACACAATGCCAGAGTTTTTGGTGTGAGGGTTCATCTAACCATTTATATCAATGTTGAAAACGATACCAATAAATAAAGCCTTTGCATCTATTACACATCATTTATACAGCATCAGCAAGTGGTAACCATGCTGTACGGGACGCTGCAGTAGCTGGGACATTGTTAGATGGATTAGGCATGCCCAACACATCCTCTCCGTCTACACTCAATACGTCTAGAGCTAACTAAGCCGCGGGTTTCCTCACGATGTTTCCTTCACCGTTAGTTGTCCAGTAAAGTATGACTCTTGCTTAAACTACTTTTATTTTTGTATAAGACCATGATGGCGCGTTGGCCTGTGGTTACCTACCTGTAGGGTATCGGTCCCAGTATCCGCTCCATCATGGCGAGGTGCTCGCGGTTGTCGTGCGTCTGGAACAGCGTGATGCCGAGGTACAGCTCGAACATGATGCAGCCGACGGACCACACGTCGCACGGCTGCGCCCAGCCCAGCTCTGCAACCACACACACATTGTTTAACTTAGCCTATTTTTTGTTGGGCAAAAGCCCCCCCAAACCCTTCCAATCATCCCAGGTTTTTGCATGATCTAACCTAACCAGTCCCGTTTTTTAAAGTTTTATATGAAACATGCGTATAATGCCTGAAAGTCCTACTGCGTGAATATTATAATTATCTTCTACGTTCTTAAACCTTTAAGGCGCGAGTCTCGTTCGCACTTGTCCGTTTTATTTAGTATCAATGCTGGTCGTTAGTTTACCTTTTGTTCACATCGAATATGTCATGCAAAAGTAATCATTGCATGTTTTGAATAAGTAACTTCTATTCATATATACATACATATATGGAAGAAGAAATATTGCAACATTGAACTTGGAGGTCCATGAGAAAGGTCTCTCTCATGGACTTTCAAGACCAACTGTGGACAAACTACGGCTGAGACGATAATGCTGATGACTGCACTAATAATAATGTATAGCCGCCCAGTCATATACCAGGCTGCTTAAATATTATAGTCTCAACGTCATCGTCACATGTACTAAATTAGATGCACAGACATAAAACAATTTGCAAAGGTGTTGGCATACCACAATTTTATCCAGACATCGTCAACAAAAATAATAAAAATTATACGATTTTCCTAAATAGATTAGGTTGTTTGCCAACTTCTTTATGTTTTACATACAACAAAATTAAGATTGAAACAATGTATTGATGATTGTCCTTTTAGACATTAATTTCCAACTTAATTTATTCGAATATAAAAAAATAATAGCCATCCTTAAAATATAGCAGCTAGTATAATATTTTGGAATTAATTCATAGCCCATTTGCCGTGGGGTGCCGGCAGTAGAATGTTGCCCATCTCTCTTCCCCTTGGATGCTGTAAGAATTTGCCAAGGGATACCTCCGGAAGATAGATCTTTCCGTTTATTAACATCCCGTACTGCGCTCGCCAACCCGCCTGCCAAGGGTGTCGAGTATGGCCACAAACCCCCCATGATCTTGGAATCCATGAATGATGGGAGGCCTATGTCCAGCAGTAGACATGAACAGCAGTCCGAAAGCTGAGATGATGACTCCATAGCCCAACATGTCTGGCATCTCTTATTATGGGAAGTTTGAACCAGTCACTTTTCTATAACATGACTAGTCTCTTGTCTCTTTCAAATCTGACTAATCAGTTTAAATGCGTCACTCGCATTATCGAGAATTTTATGTATATAATATCATTAAACGTGTTTATTTCTTGGCTCTAATTATAATGGGGCTAGCTTCTGCCCGCGACTTCGTCCGCGTGGAATAGTTACTTTGGGCTAACGCTAACCCGCGTCTTCGTTTACGTAGAAGGTGAAAATATTATTAAATAATACCTACGATAAGCGTTATTTTAGGTACCTACTTCAAGCTTTTATCAGTAAGAGTGGAACTTTAAAACGTTAGGTAAAAGTACTGGGTCTTATAATCTTATATCATGTAGATTGCCCATTGTACCAAATGTTTAATGTAAGTTTTTATTTTTGTAATTTCTTAAGGTGTGCAATAAAGTATTTTGTATTGTATTATTGTATTGTATTGTATTGTAGGTTATTCTAAAAACTCAAAACAATGTTATTTTATAGTGCTTCTGCGTACACTATATTTCTAGTTTTGTTTTCTTCCGGCAGAAGTAGATATTGATTTTCACCAGAACCAGATCTAGATATGACAAAAGGAAAAAAAAACCCCGATGTTGAAACATTATTCATTCAATTCAACTTAACTAACTCTTCAGCTTTATAATATTATAGTATAGATATAAGTACGTGGCGTCATGCCTGTTGTTGTACTAAGTTTCAATGCGTCAATTGTATAAATCATTCACTCATCAGCAACACAAAAGCGTCAAGATTCAAAACACTAACTTAAAAGGCGCATAAATAAGTATAAGTCGTTCACAATACTGCCCTCCTTATCATAAACGCAATAACTCTGTAGGCCCCAAAAATAGAGTTATTGCGTTTATGATAAAGAGGGCAGAATTATTCTCGTAACTGCTATGTCATCTAAATTTCATTTCATTTAATTTTTTAAATAATCTTTAATTCTTTAAAGAAACTAAAGAAACTCTGTGATGCTATGCTAATAATATCAGTTCTTTTATATTCTCTGGTATTTTATTATATATTTTTGGAGCCATGCAGAACCACGGTATTTGAGAGATTTCAAGTATATGTATTTTATTTTATTTATTATCTAAAACTCACAGTTACATTATTGTTTTTTATTACACTGCATAATATGTACTATTCATAAACCAAATCGAGTCTACATTATATTAATAGCACTTACTAAATTAGGGTAGGTAGGTAAGCAATGATGTTACAAACAAACTAAAAATATTAACAAGATAACATAGGTACATGTAAACTAAACTACGAACAAAAATCGCATAGTGTAAGTAAATGTGTAGTGTAAGTGTGTAGTGTGGCTGTGAGATGCATGAATGTGTATAAACCATTGACCTACAACTTCTGAGCACAATTTTCTAAGTACTAAGTATAGGCATATCTCGATCGACAACAACAAGCTGTAAGGGATATATAAACTAGGTAAGGACTTCCAGATAGTTTAAAAAAGGGCACGCAACTTTCTATCGTCTGTAGTTTAAATATCGCTCTGATACATTTTTTTTGTGCAATAAAAACATCTGTTTGTTGGTACTATTTCCCCAAAATAAAAGGCCGTATCTTATTACTTACGTGCCATGGGCACTGTTGGTTCATTACTAAGCATTGCATTTATACGCAATAATAGCCGTTTCATTACTCACAACTTGCGACAAATGCCGTAGTGCATAGGCTTGGCTATTTACACGACTGATCACAGTTTCCGTATGGTTTCTCCAATTCAGATTATTTAATTATTAAGTCCTAAAAATTTTGTCGCGGAAGATTCATTTATTGTATATTATTCTCATAATGTATATTTAAATTGTTCGATTTATTCCGTTGATTGAAATGCATTATTGTCGTTTTATTTATATTTACGTTTAGATTATTTACATTTAACCAATCTATAATATATTTTAATGTAATATTTATATCATTTTCATAGTCAGTATCATTTTTTTTAATGAAAATGCTTTGATAGATGGAAAAAATAACATTATATAAATACATGCATACATTCTTTGTTTGCATTGCTGCTTGGTTAAAACTGATACCATAAACTATATATTTTATGGACAGAACATCCTGATATGCATTTTCATTGAGTAGAGAGCAGTGAGAAGTTTTGCGAACGATTTTCGATTTACATTACATTCCCAAAACAAAGGTAACATTTAGACATCTGACGTCCTGAATAAACAAAAATATACAACAACTGATATAACGCTCACCTAATATGACTTCAGGCGCTCTGTAGTGCCTCGTGGATACGATTGTGCTATGATGCTCATGGTCAAAGGTAGCGCTTCCGAAGTCTATGAGCCGGACATCTGTGCGCTTCACACGAAGCAAGTCGTGTGCCTGGAAATTAACACAATTGTTTTTCTACAAAGAAAAGATTACAATAGACGATCACTATATAAAATAAAACGAGAGAAGAATCATTTGCTTTGCTGTTTCACCTAGTGCGTCAGGATTGAAGAGTTGATAGAAAATCTGTCCAATCTACTTCAGCGCCGGACAAGTTTTTCTACCACTTCTCCATGTGAAACGCATCGATCATAATGACCTTATGAAGCGGGGACGACTTTCTATCAAGCGACGAGTTGAGAACCATGTCCGCAAAAGCTACTTTCCCATATACACACTTCTAACGTTTATAGTAATGGCGCTCATAAATCAACGCTAATATATAATTTTTCACCAAATAAGGTAATTAGATTTATTGTAAACACGAAAATTCATTATGTTTTTTTCGGAGAGGTAATGTTAGTATTGAAGGCCATATGTGAATTGCTGAAAAAAAAATGACTTAATGTAACTGATGTCCTTCGAAAATGTTTATGATAAATAGGTATGACGAGACTTCTATTGGTATAACAGAAGCTATTTAACAGATTGCCACCGGCCAGCAACAGACATAGGTCAAGGTTCAGCCTAAATATGGTTTTGTGATTTGTCACTATGAAAAAAAAATATGTACATATTTTAATCCAAAATGGTTTATTTTAAGTATCCTCTCTACATTCATGTTCACAATTTGTTTTGTCTACAAAATATGGAACAATTACGCGAACCTGTCCAGAAATAGAAAGCTCGTGATTGTTTTCTTCTCAAATAATAATGGCTGGTGTTAAATGGTACTTAACGAAATAGGGTAGTGACCCATCCTAACTACACCTGTTTTTATAATCGTTATTTGTACCATAAGGCGACAATCTCCGTGACGTGATATGCTAATACGTTGGTTGAGATGTAGGAGCTTATAGTTACAATTTTACATTGTGTTGTCAGTATATTATCAGATAGCATTTTCAAAAGAAACCTAGACTACGGCAAAGCCATAAGAAAAAAGGTTATGATTGAAGCCGTCTATGACATACATAGTTATACTGCTAACACACTATTCCTTTTGGCTTTGCCGTGCCCGGGGTTAACGTAAAAAGTAATTTATGTACCTTTTTGGAGGTTTCTTGTACCTTTTTAGAAGGACTATAGACGGAGCAGACTTCGTAGTCGCTATCGACGAACAGTATGTTCTCCGGCTTGAGATCTGTGTGAGTGAGTTTGTTGTCGTGGAGGAACAGTACGCTGTATATCAGCTGGTAGGCGATGTGTCGCACTTGCTCTAACGGGTACGGTTGGTAGTTGTTGTCTTTCTGTAATAAACAACATTTAGTGTAAGCTTTCGTAACAGTGTAAGCACGGTGACTCGTTTTGAATACAGCATTTTATCGCGTAACATTATTTATAATTTTCTCGAAGTTTAAGGAATGCTGTACCGTATTCAATACATCGGGAAAGTAAAAAAAACAATAGTTAAAAACTAAAAAACACGCTGAAATATTGCATCAGTCCTTAATAAATATGTTAAGTTTCAATCAAATCTGATGTGGGTTTAACCTAACCCAACAACGTTCGAAGATTTCGTTACATAGATAAGTGAACGCAATAAATTCTTGTATTTAAAACTACACAATATTAAGTTTTGACTTATTTGACAAAAACACATCGTTTATTCTTGCCACTACAAAATATACATTTAAACTTTAAATTATTAAAGTTACAACTTGGTGCAAACAAAATACACCGAGGAAATTTATCGCATAATTTGCCTTAATTTTAAATAATTGTGATCGTGATCATTATTTTGTTATTTGTTTTCTGGAGATTTATGACTAAAATTGTTTAATCTACATTCGTCCAGAATTAACTCAAAAAGTTATTCCAAGATTAATACATATTTAATTATACTAAAATTAATGCGTAAACAAACTGTCGTTTCTGTGCCTGCAGATAAATTTTAAGATAGTATTTTCGTTTAGTGCAGTTGGATGACCAGAACACTAAAATTATAAATGGGTCGTAAATGTGAATTCATTGAGTTTAAGTGATAGTAAAATACACTTACCAGGAAGTCGAATACGCTCTGGCCCAGCATCTCAAACGCGATGCACATGTGTCCGTGGTATTCGAACCAGTCTAACATCTTTACACATAAACTGAAAAGCAGAAAATCACTATTTTACAAATTACCACGATTTTCAAAAACAAGGGCTAGATCTAGACGCAGAATCGGAAAGCAGACAGTAATATAGTTCGGAGTTGACATCGGGTTCTTCATTGGCCGAGTGCCAGCAAGGAGGCATAACGTCGCATATAAACGTGCAAGGTCGAATTTTGTTACATTCTCTGGTGTTAAACCGAGCCAGCCTCCATTATCAACAGTGATGCCTCATTCATAATTTCAGCCATAATACGTCCAGTGATGAACACAAGGTAGTTGCCATACTCACCACGCTTGGCAGGCGGGTTGGTGAGCGCAGTACGAGATATTGATACACGGGAAGACGCTGCTGCCCATCTTCCAGAGGTATCCCTTAGCAGGCTCTTACTACATCCACGGGCATGAGAGGAGGAGCAACATTCTACTGCCGGCACCCCAGGCAGTAGAATGCCTCATTGTCACCTCTCAATTACCGATACTGAACATAATACTCACTTTTTGCAGTCAGGGTCAATTTCTGCCAGCTTTTCAAGCACATTAATCTCAAGTTTTGCAGCCTCTCTGTACTTTTCAACATTTTTGATAATCTTCAGAGCCATTCTATGCTCCCTGTGAACAGAAATGCGGATAGTTATAGCATTAGATATAAACCTACACAATGGAATACGTTGGCACTAGGTATAGAAGAAAGTTACTATAAACAAATTTAAATGACGTAAGGCGCACGCACACTGCCAAACAATGTGTCATCATTAACATGTAAACGCGTCGCCCAGCTTATGTAAAATCATAATATACATTTTTCCGATGTAGCATAGCAATAAAGCTAAGACATTTTTCATGCAGGGTTTCATTTAATGTACCGGTCGGTCGGCACGCCAGAGTACCATATCAGAAAAATACATGGATCGCGTGCAACGCTTTGACTACATTACAAAAGTGCATCTATCGTACGGCCAATGCGAAGCGATATCAAATGTCAACAAACTGCCAGTATTTAACCTTAACCCAAAATCACTTTCTTCTAGTTTATTATTACGAGACAGTTAACCACTGCCATCAATGTAAATTGTAATTAATTGTGTCGAAAAATCAATGCCAAATACTAGGCAAGCAAATTTCTGGTGTTCCAGTTCGTTGACATTTGGTTTCGTTTCTCATTGGCCCTAGGTACTTATGTATTAATTAGTTAGACAAAATAGTATGCAGAGTACTTACATTTCCAAGTCTTTCACCTCGACCACTTTGCCGAAGGTGCCTTCACCGAGCGTGTCGATGATTTTGTCTGAAATAAAACCGAGTTAAATTACTCATTTGTTATACAGAACAAAGTCATGATGGAATCTGGCATTGGTCTTTATTTTAACGAGAGCTCAATATACGAATAACAATAACATTATTGGAATTTAACGTTTAAAGAGCACAATATTATTATTTTTCCAATGGCCGACGTTCCAAAATGACTCTATGGAATGTTTTTGATGTGGCATTTAACAGCAATTTAATTGTTCATTATAACATTGAACACAAAATTAAAAATCAAAGTTTAAATTCTTCTTTGGGACGAGTCACTGAACTCCAAAGGGCATGGCTGTTTGGAACAGCGAAATAAATATTTAGACTTCTGTATCTTGTCACGTGTAGACGTTATAGTGACGTTTCAGCTTGTGTGTATGTATAGTGCATGAGTGTACTTATGTTTGAATGTGTATGTGTGTTAGATATTGTTTTCATAGTTATGTTGTGGACACGAACATCTCGCTCCCATGACATATCCGGGCCAGTAGAAGAGGTGTCCATCCTTGTCGTCCTTGACGGAGGAGCGTGCTCGGGAGCTCTGCAGGGCCGCACCGCGTCACGAGGGCCGTCAGCAGGGGTGGTCAGCAGTCGCGCCAGCCGCACAGCACAGGTCCGCCGCCGCACCGCACCGAGGACGCACCGCACGCACCACGCCACATGCCACGGAGAGCGCGCCACGAGACCGCCACGACCCGAGTAGTGTTGTACCCAACAATCAGACAATGGAACGGTTGCCCGTCAGACAAGCGACAATTGGTATGGTGTGTCGTACATGCTGTTAGAAGGGCAGACGGGTGGGCGCTGCGGGGCGGCGACCGGGCCACCTAGCCAGGCCCGGCCGCCCGCCGCCAGGGACGGGACGGGGATGGGACGGGACGGGGCGGAGGGATTCGACGCACACTCGCACTCACCAACTTCATACACGCACATCCACAGCATACATCCTTTAGGATAAGTGTCCACCCGAATCTGCCTTAACGATAATTTCAAATCACATTTGTATACTAACACTGTCAGAAAATGAATTTTTAGAACTTCGTTTACAATTAGGATTGGAAATATATTTACACATAATAGGGACACATTAAAGTTCAACATACGAAGCACGTAATTCAACACATGCACTATCATTGTTAATTAATTGGTTCAACCATTTCACACTGTTAGCTTAAGCTGTTGTGACAGATTACTGAATCTTTTTATGAAATGTCTACCCTCAGTTATGCTTATAATTTTGTCAGCTGCAATAACTAGATGAAAGTTTAGAAATACATGCGCGAAATGAAGTACTGCATCAAGGTATGCTGTACAATGTAAAGGTAGATAGAAGAATACGTCATTTCTAGTAAGGTAGCATAAGTAAAAAGAAAAGTATAGAAAGATACGTTATGGCTTTCCTATATATAAAAAATACGTGTAATGTGCAATAAAATGGTAACGTAATTGATATTTGAATAGTACATTTATCGAGAGTATGTATTGGTATTTATTGAATATTACGGACCGGGTGTTTGTTAGCGGCACACAGAGGCTCAGGCGCAGGCGGATGTTAGCGTGTGCTTACAGGCGGCGTGACCGCGCGCCGCATCGGGAAGCGCGTCCGCTGCGGCCGAGTGCGGCTGCGCAGCTCGGGCGGCAGGGCCACTATGTCCCCCACGCCCAAAGGCTCGGCCCTCGAAGCCGTGCTTGTTTCGTTCGCCGCAACCCTCATTACGTCCTTGTCACCGATACGTCCGTAGGCTTCGTCGAGATGAGCGTATTTCATAATCAACCCCTGTATTTCTTTCCGTTTCGCTTCCCGCTCGCTTACAATCCTATCTCCTACAGGAGTCTTATCGTCGTCATCCTCGTCACTTGACGGGAAATAGATTTGTCTTTGTTTACCAACATCTCTCACTGGGGAGGAAGCAGGAGTCTTTGATGTTGTTAGATTCATGTTGACGTCTTTTTTGCTAGACAATGGTGATACAAGATCGCGGGTGCTTGCTAGGTCGAGGTCTATCGGGCGAAGAGACAACTTTTTATGTTCATTATTTTGACTTTTCTCAGCTCTTAACGATCTACGCTGGTGTCTTTTATAAATACTATCTCTGTCTTTGCCGTAATAAGTCTGATCTCTCAATGTTACATCGAAAGCATTTTTTGGTTCATCTTTATTTTTATTGGACAGTCGACGATCGGAATTATTTCTGAAAGGTGTCTTGTCCCGAGTTTTTTCCCTGGAATAATGGTTTCTTTTGAAGGAATTTTCACCAAAAACAGCTGTCGTAAAACTCCTCATCAATCCTCTCGGCATCTGGGGATCAGGTTCTAGGGTCTTATCACGATCTTCTTTTTCCTTTTTAGCCTTTTCTTTTTTCTGTACGGCTATTCTATCCAATACGGAAGAATATTTGTCTTCAAGACGACTTCGAGTGCTACCCAAAAAAATTTTACTTTCAATGTTATTATTGGCTTCTTTTAGAGGATATCGTTTGAATGGTGATGATTTATTATCATCCTTCATGTGTGCTCTGCGGAATGAGTCACTACGTCCCAGAGCGCTAAGGCTGGCAGCAGAATGTAAAGGTGATGTGTTGATGCGAGATTTAGATGCGCCGAAGTAAGAAAAATTACGATCATCGTTGAACTTTTTCCCGCAACTCGATGAAAGGGATGTATATGGCGAGATATGCCCATTATTCTCGTAACGTCGAACATTATTCAAGACAGAGCTGTTATTTGACAGGTATTTGTCATCAAAACGTGACCGTGCTGCGGCAAGTTTGGTGTCAGCCCCGGATTCGGATTTTTCTGAGGGCCCTCTTCTAGTCAGGCGATTAATAAAACTGGAGTATCCATCTGACAGTAGTTGTGTTACACTTGTGGTCGACGAGCGGTTGTACCGTTGTCGCCGTGGGCTCGTTGTCCCATTACCAGTCGCACTAACACTAGCCATTTTGTTTTATAGATTTGTGAATTTACAATAACTTTCAACCCGTATGGATCACATGTTTCATAAACATTATAACGTCACTTTCGGCACTGTCAGCCAGATCATGTTAGGCATTTTTTCTACAGGTTTTATACGGTGTTATGCTTCACCACCGGACATAAGACTGAGGCTATCTGGAGATTGAGAGCGAGCATAAGAGCGAACGAATTTCAGAAAGATCAGTAGCGCAGCCGAGTGCGGCCGTCGGTGCCAAGTAATGGTCGCGGACTAAAAATATCGGCAACCCGTGGGAGCGCCCTCCCGCGCACTCCTGAGGTGCCCGTCGCGAATACATTTCTTCACATTACACATCATTACCTACGTCTTTGCGTTTTTCGTATATATGTTTTTTCTTCAGAATTGTTATTATCAACTATTAAACGCGAAATTACGCGGCTTAAGGCCATATACATGAAAACAGAATGCGGGATTAGGTTATTCTATCAGTTAAATTTTGGTTTAAAATTATCACGGGAGTTGCATCGAGTATCTTTTAAAGGCACGGTACAGCCAAGACAGTTCTGTCAATAAGATGCAGACAATTAGGTCAGTGGAGCGTGAGCGAGCTCTGAACAATACCGACGACCTACGACGATGCCCCAGGAGGTATTAGCTGCTCGCGCGCGGCCAACATAACATAACCACCGAAATCATGCATGTGACAATTATAAGTATAATTTGGTATATTCTAATTTTCTGTCCTACAATGAAGATTGTCTGTATAGCAGTAGTATAACTGACTTTGATTGTGGTAATTAATGCGAAATTGTTTGTTTTCTCACACAAAAACACGGACACTATACATTTAGATAAGGGAACGGTTTGTAAAGTCTTTATAAACAAATGCGCGGGCAGAAGATAGTTTTAAATAAAACAAAAATCTGACACGACTCCTATACGTGTTGTACCTACCAGACAGCTTATCAACATCACGTCTGAGCATCCAGCGCACGCTATCTACAACTGCATTGCAAATATTACATATTTTGTTTAATTAGGTTCTTTTTGTAAAATAATTAATAAATACATTGGGAATACAAAACTCCATAATATCGCCTACAGTAACAATATCGATAGATTTGTTTTAGTGCCCTCTCGTTTGCGTGCACCGTTAACGAGTTGCTGAAATTATTGCATAACTTCGGACTAAAATTCAAATGCCGACCTTCGTTAAGTCGATCAACAGGGATAACATAAATACCTTCAGATTGTATTAAAAGCACATAATAATTTGTCGTAAGATTTAAGCTATAGGCATTTACTGTTTTTCTATTGTAGTAATTGGTTTAATTGCGAGTATGGATTCTACTGAGTAAGAAGGATCGCGGTTTTATAAGATTGTTTTTAACGTTATATTTTGTGGAATTATATTATGAGGTGAACGAACGTACTATACATTTAGGTACGACGAACTGTGCTTTAGATTGAATTTAGGCACTTTAACAGTTTTAATTTAGGTTATCGCCTTGGTAAACTGTATGTCTTGTTTTTCGTCCACTTGACTGGGAACAGCTTTTGTAGTTTTAACTTATATTATTCTAGTATACGTAAAACCTTAATACATAATACTCCACATCTACACAACATCAAATTATTTATACTAATTCACATACGAGTACACTACATACTACATAACAGATACACTGTTTCTTAGATTATCAAAACTAATTTCAGTACACACATTTATTGCTTGTTGGTTGCTTGTTTTCTGGTCACTGCAGATGGTAGTACTGAAAATCAGTGTTTGCTCTATGAGTAAACAGAAGCTGAGTTGCTACCTTTTTGCCTTACTGCAACACACACATTCAGTATTTTTGTCTTATTTTTTGGGCAAAGGTTTATAATTGTATTATTGTTTTTAACATTTGTTTATTTGGGTTTTGCTTTCTAATTGTTTGTATTTTAATCGTTTTCAAATTGTTTAATGTAATGTTATTTTTTCTTTATTTTATGTAATGTTGTTTCATGTAATTGTAAGAAAATGTGTATCACCATTTTTGTAAAAATTGTATGTGTGTGCTGAAGTAGCAAATAAAGAATTTATCTATCTATCTATCTAATTAGTGACGGCAATGACAAAGACTATTAAACGACTCTTTTTCTTATCTTCCAACGCACTGCATTTAATCATACTGGTGCGTATTTAAAATGGACTGTTCCTACAGTCAGTCCTATATTTAGTTCGTCCATATCAATTAATAAATAAATAAATTCACAAAATAACTATCTGATAATAGCTTATCGATGTTTTATTTATTTATTCTAAGTAAATAGTTTTAAATTCTATAGTACCTACAAGCTTTGCTTAGTTTGGTAAGATTTTACTTATATATATTTTTTTAATAATAGTATTGTAACATACCCCGGGCAAGTCATATTTTTCTGGTAATAAAGGATAGTTGAACTCAACAATTTTTTGGATGGCTCTCAAGAAGTTGCACGTTTTCATGATCTTATTTATATGCACAACCACTGATCACTGTTGCACAATTCATTTTCAAATATCACTGTAAAATATTGTCGCTTATAGACGTTGTCACTAAAACTGTGCAAGAACTCTTTAAATGCATTTGCAGTTGTTTCGTAGCGTAGAAGTAAAAAGGGGACAACTGATCGAACAGCTGTTCTGACGTAGGGTAGGGACCGGGACACGACTATAAGAATAATAAGGGCGAGCACATTGGCGCACAGGTAAAAACTTGGAGTGAAGTACTATATTGTTGTTCCTTTCTATTGACTCTAATAATAATATTTTGTATCCACGCTGGACCAGCAATTCCATGACCGGGGATTATGATGCGAGTGCATTTTAAACATAATTAAACAGAAATCAACATCAGATGCATGCCATGTATCTAAACAAACAAATATTGTTATGAAAACATATCTTGGAAGGAGAATGAACTGACCTTTCGAAGGAGTTTACTACAAGCGCCATCGACATCAAAGAGAATCTCCGCTACTACAGTGAGTAGTTTCGAAACATCATGCCACTTGCACCCGTGATCCTTGAGAAACCTCTTGTAAAGTTCGTAAAAGGAAGTGAGTTTGAGAGGGAACCGCGCGCGATCATATTTCACAGCTAATTCTGACATTATGCACTAGCACTGCACCAATAATAATGACTACATGTATAAACAGTGTATCTGTAAACACCCCGGTTCGCGTTAGGGGCGGGCGAACTCACGGCCGGTTGTTACACAACTGCGATACCGCCTAGCAAGTGTTGCCGAATGTAAGTAATAATCAATCACAGCACAACAACATTTATTTTAAACTGTTTAAAATTAATAACTTTAAGAATGTATTCAATATTACTGTCGTAAAACAATAACAATGGCAACGCTAATAACCGCACCGGTCTGTGGTGGAGACAAAACTGAAAACAACGACTCAACGATCGACAAAGTGGCACTTTAATTAACGCTAGCAAATGACAAACAATTGTACTGTAGCTTTCAGTTCAAACAGGATATATCCGCGCCTTACTGATGCTAATATCTTGAGAATTATAATTCATATTTTTGCCAGAATAATTATGTAAGTACTCATGATTTGTTAGTAATTCCTTACGTGGTACGAGGTACATATTATTATTTACCGTTTTTTAGTCAATAATTTTGCAAAGAAGAATATCTACAAAGTCAATAAATCTATTAGTTATTGTTGTTTGATAAATCATTATTTATAATAAATAAGGTCAGGTGCGTGTCGGGCCACGCGCTATGTATGGTTCCGTAGTGAACCGTAGACCTGTTGTTAGAAGTTAGTGTATGTTTTTTTACGTTTACCAAAACGTATTAACAGGAATTCATTTAGTATTCCGGTATGTTTGGTAAACCGCGTCAGATTTTTGAACCACGATTTGAACTCCGAAACTAAGAGGTAGCTAGTTAGTTTTTCTAGAAAGTTTATGGTTAAAACTGTTCATTCATGATTAATTGTAAAGCTACATGTACATTTTAAAGGGTCGCTAGAAAAAAAATTAAAACTTAAATATTTCGCAAACGGAACGCTAAATCGAAAATTTGTCTTTGCAACCCCTAAATGGTTTAAAATACCTATTCAACGATACCTTACACGATGGGAAAATCAAGAAAAAATAAGTTCATCCCCACCTTACGTGTTCAAATTCTCGGCGTTGTTATTTTATATGTCAATGCAAAATAACAGCTTTCTAAGACTAGTCTCTTCGCAGCCGGCAATGGACGGTCAGACAGACAGCCAGACACACACAGACAGACAAAGCGAAACTATAAATAAGGGTTTCTTGTTTTATTACGAAACCCTTAAAAAGTAAGTGAGCGCTGTCGCTAGTTCACTTGTCAGGGCATGGTCATTCATTACACTGTTAGAGATTATGTAGGAAAATGTGGTCAACATAACAAAGGCATTAAGAGCATTATCGGCGTGCCGCAAGGTCTGCCGGAAGGAACTGGGCATTACCAAATAGATAGGTGGGTAAGACAACAGGCGCACTACATTTATCAGACCATATCAGCCTGACCGCCTCGCCCGCCAACATTGCAGGGCCATATTAATGTTGTGCATTCCGATATCACGCATATATAAACTGCTAACTTGACCCACGATATAATCTTGTAAGAACGATAAGGTTTTGAAGTTCAGAAAGACCTAGTGAATACTCTTTAATATCAGAATTCTTGGGAATATTGTCTTGTCAGTTAAGTTGTTTTTGTTGGGTTTATAACCGCAAAATCGCTTGAGAAACAAAGTTCTCTAAAGACTCTGATGCATACTGGTTCCAACAGGTTTTTAAATTGATAGGTACAGTTTCACAACATCAATTGAAACGAACGTATGCTACTTGTTTACTCTCGATACAGTTACTATAATAGTAGCTAAAACCATGACTACTTAAAATTTATACTTCAATAATCTCCTATTCCAAATATGAATGATAACGTACTCGATAATATGTATAGTTTATCCTAGGTGAAGGTGATCATCGCAATACTATTTCCGTGCGCAAGCGTCGGTCGTAACATTCAGACCTGCTGAAATTATAACACGTGGCGCCATCTAGTATTTGCCATTTGAACTGCATAGTTTTATGCCAGCTGCTATTCTATTTTAGTCTTCAATCATTACGTTATGCGCCACTACTAAGCTATAAATGGATGGTATTGGTAAATATTCGTTTTACATTGAAATGAGGGTCGGTTACAATAATCTAAGTATAAAACCATGCTAAACATAAGATTCAGTCACAGCATGCAAAGGATGTTAGACTATAATCCAGAAATAGCTTTCGTACATAGATAATATCGCTATGAGGCAGATAATAGAGGAATGTTGAAGTTTGTCAATATAATTTTGTCTTTATCGAGAGATATCGAAGATCATTGCAGTTATTACGAGTTAAATTAATCGACGGAGGATGACAAATTCAATCCTTGACCTAATAATATAACGCTAAAATAGATGCGCATTGCTCCCAATAGCGGTGCGCTGGCACTGGCAGCGTTTGCGCTTTACTTTGACAATACATAGGAATTCATTCAACTTTGAACTAATAATTTATGAGACTAATTAATAGTTTGGGGGCTGACCTCTACTTCTTTAGGCTGTTTCTCTGGTTTCAATTGTGCTGTTTGTACTGGCGGTGGAGCTGGTGCGAAAGAACAAGACGGCTGAGGATCCACATGAGCTTGCTGATTTACTAATGTAGTTGCTGTTGGTGCAGACTTCACACTTTTTACTGATTGTTCTTTTAAACTAATGATATCATTATCATCATGTATGGCAATTTTTGGTATTTCTAATGGTTTATCACAAGTTGATTGTTTAGACTGTAACCAAGATGAAGGAACTGCAGGCGGAAGTGGTACGTTTTGAGGTGTTTTTATTGCAGATGCATCTTTCATTATACTTGAATCAGTAGGGTGTGATATTGAGGCTTCTATCTGTGTATTTATATTCACCTGAGAAGTAGTTGGTTCAACCACTTCATCGGTTGTTACCACTTGCTTTACAATTTTATTTTCTATTTGGTCCGCTTGAGGTAATACTTGTGTTAGACACTCAGCTATTGGAATGAATGGCAGTTCACTTAGAGGTAGATTGGATGAAGATTTAGAAATCACATCTTTCGCTTTTATTTCGGAGCTTGTCATATTCTCTCTGATAACTTCGCTAACTATTTCTACTTTAGTCTTAGGTAAATCAGCAGGAATTGGTGAAATTTCATCTCTGCTTTGTGAATAATCTGTGCTATCGCAACAAGACAAATCGTCAAGGCTTTGCACTAAATCAAGTGCAGAAGCTTCTTGGTAGTCAGTGGAGCATGGGGACGTGTCATCGTTGGTGTCGTCACCGCCGTCAGGCATCTGTGAACTTTTACTGCTTGGAACAAATGCTAAACTGGATGTAACATCATTCGAGAAATCATCATTAGCAGATTCTTCAGACTGTACAGATGTCTCTTTAGTTGCTAACTCACTTGTAACTGTACTTGTTGCTTTTACGTCGTAATTAATAATGTCTAAATCTACTGATGGCACAGCTATTGGCTCTGATTGAATATTTAATGTATTATCATTACACTGATCAGCGTTTTCAACATTAGTAATAAGGGAATTTCGTAACAAATTCAGACTTTCTGTATTTTCTATTCTAGGTGATTCTACCACTGGTAAGCTCATATACGTTGGTATGACATAATCCAAATCGGTTAAAGGCATATAATGGACGCCGTCTTGATCGTCGATGGGAGCTTCATAATGTGGGGAATAATATTGAAATCCTACATTATCATTACCATAAGCTGACCATGGATCATTTGAAGGAATTAGGGGCATACCGTCATAATACAATCCCGTATTAAAATCTCCATCCACAAAATCGGGTTTATAATTCCAACTAGGAACAAATGAATCTTCAAAAGATAGATAGTTTTCAGGTAGCATTACCATTGCTTGATTTACTTGTGTCGAGTCTAACACGTATGATCCATCATAGAAGGGGTTGTTAAGAACAATTTGAGGTTGTTCTAATGGAGCACAGTCAACGGTCACTTCTGCTTGAACAAACAGTCCATATTTAGAAAGGTCTGGTTCAGACCTTCGATGTCGCAACGCACATATGTCAATTTGGCTATCAAGACGAGTTACATAAATATCAGATATATCAAAACTGTGCGTTCTTCGTAGATAGTTTTCCGAAGGCAACTCAAATTCTGATTTATCTATTTCAAGCACGTTGTTCACAACTTGACCATCAAATGTTTCTCCAAAGGTTGGCACGCCCACGTTGTTTATTTCGTGTAAAGCATCCTCATCGTCTGTTTGAGTACACATTTCAGGTGGTGGGAAAAAGGGTTCAACGTGAGTAGCGTCACTGGGCAGTAACACTACGTTGGGTAAAGAGGGAGGGGGTCCACAAAAGAGCAAGTTATTAGGGGGTATTCGCGGCGTTTGTGCGGCCATGGCTCAGACGGTGGCCGGCCGCAGCTTGTCGCCGCGGACTCGATTTTCAGTGCGACAGAAACGCGCCAGGCGGCCGGCTGAGCTTTGCGACTGACTGAAGCGGTACAGAGTGACGAAGGCGAACACAAATAGCACAGGCGCAAGCGCGAGGAGGTCGCCGTCTCTCGCGCACATCTTCACGGGCGATGGCGCACGCGCATTAGCAAGCCAAACCCGTCCCGCATGTTATCTCAAACAGGCACGCTGACGTTTATGCTTTTCTTCTGGTTCCGCTTTATGCTTTCATCAAGTACATACCCGAGGACACACATAAGATACGACTGCCTGACAGGTTTTCGGGTGAACACTTGCGTTGGATAACTATCACATTGTACATTCGTTCTCGTTCGTTCATCATCTCAAAGTTACTTAAATGGAACGTATACTGACCTGCTCTGGAGAACGCAGTGAAGAGTCGTCGCGATGGTGTCTCCGCCGCCTATGCGACGTAGGCGAACGCCGGTGATGCGACCGCTTAGAGCGTTCATTCCTCCGTCTCCACGAATGCTCCGAGCTGTGAAATCATTCATCGATAGGCTGTAGGGTTAGTTATTAGGGATAATGCATGAAATACATAAATAAACGTACATAAAATAACGTTTAGGTGAGATTTAGGTGTGCGCTAGGATGGGTATACTCGTAAATTTACTAACTTTGGTGTACGTTCATGGCAGTAGTGTGGATCTACGAGTTGGAAGACATGATCTGTTGACGGCAAACAATATATGCTGAGTACCGCCCGCATAGAACTCCAACATTGTCTCGTATCTATTACTTTAAAACGACCTATCGTTGCCAAGTTTATATGACGATATCAGTGGTTGTTCGAAAGTTCTTGATTATATAGAATGAACACTTCATACATTTACATCACTGTAATCAAAATCAAATACCACTAAACAAAATTGCAGCTTAGCGAAGGTCAACATAATGGTTCACTATACACCGAGCCCGGACAAAATTCAAATTTATGATAGATTAGATAAAAATGTAGTTTTGTGTCAAATGAAAGCGGAAGAATGAGAGAACGTAAGGCGAGTCGCGGTTGTGTTCCAAACTATTCACTCAGCGAGGACCCGGCACGGCCTGCGGTCGCGGACGCACTGCCAGCATCGATTCATGCCCCTAGCGCACGAGATACTTAGTTAAAGTAAAGTAGCATCAATCAAATAATCATCGTTGTAAATCGTTCACCATAACATTGAAACACCAAGTCATTCAAAATGACTCGTCTAGCGCTGAAGATAGCTCAGGAGACTGTTAAATTATCAGGTTGAATCTGACTGAACCAATAGAACATAATAATAAACTGTATATACCGACTTTTCGGGCTTAAAATGCTACTTGCATTGGTAATAAGTAATAACTCACCTCGATACTCTCAAATAGTGTGGTCTGGCAACTAGGCTTAATAAATCAATGTTTGATAGGCTACCATATTTTTCTTCCATTTTATTGGTTTATGAAAGAATGTCACTAGGAGTTTAAATATAATATACTGCCATAAAATAAACACAAAGAAAAACGCTGTAACACTAATGTAATTAGGAATTTATATAATTGGTTTAGTCTGTTGTCTCTTCGGTTGGCTCTTGTCTGCAGTTGGTATAAACAGATGCAAAAATAAATACATCAAATGTAGCATACGTAGGCGAAATAAATAACCGAATATATTTGATGATAAATTTTTAAAGCAATGTGTTGTGTAAGGATTTGCAATGTAAGTACATGAAATGTTGTGTGTTTATATATGTATGGGTTCCTGGATGGTTTGAAAATAAAATTAGACCCGGTAGGTGGCGCTGCTGTGGGTTAGTCATAAAATTGATGGAACACGTATTTTTTATAACGTTGGTAATTTATAAATAACGGCGATACATTATTTGGAAATATAGCGTACGTCACGTTTTGGTACAGTTACACACTCCTAAAATGCAATGGGCTAAGATTCTGTTTTACACTTCCTAAAGCTAATTTGAGTTAGAGACATGGTCAACCTAATTATCAAAATTCGTAAGTCCAAATGAGATAATTTTACAGGAGCAACAAAAAACAGCTTTTTGTTTTTGTATTGAGAATGTTACGTATTTTCTATATATGCCGAATAACTTTTTAATCAACTTTTCGCGGGAAATACAAAGTATACCATCTGATGGGGTTATAAACCCCATAGGGATAGATTGCATTAATTAGGCCGACGATATGACGTTTTTAAATTTTGAGCTGTCAGCGCAAAGTTGGGTATAACTGTTCAGTTTTAATTTTAAAATAGCACTAACCGAAAAGCAATATAACATTTTAGTCCGTTTTACGTCAATTTAATCAGCTTTAGCTAGTTAATGCAACAAAAGAATCGCCACTGTTGTTTCGTTCATTTAAAAAACTAAAACATACGTGTCTATTATTTACGGAATAAATTGAATTTTGATTTTCATAATCTGTCTATTGTTTAATAAGTTCACAATATACATTGCTTATTTTCACTTATAATTTTGTTTAGGCACTATTTTTGACACTTGTATTACACACCTTAGGTATATATTAATATTTTACAAAATATAACAAGCAAAAAAAAATCCTTGAGCGATTTGCGCAGGCGTTAGTGATCTATGCCAAGCTTTATGTCACATTGTTTAGCGGCACTAGCAGACATAACAAGTTGAACTTGAGCATAAGGCCGTATGTGGCATACACCGTAAACGATATAAACTTTAGCAATCATGAAAATAAATCAAACGACCCTATCTAAGTTAACAGTGTCAAGAGCAAGATCAGTTTTTTGTGACCAGATTGCTCAAAACGGCATTGACAAAAGAGAGAATAAGCATCATAATTGATTTAATGGTGGTATACAAGTTAAACGAAACCCTGTACTGGTGGACCTTGTCGTAGATATTCTGCTAAATACATTTTGATCGCTATCTTTAGAAGCTGCATCGCCTGGAAATACATACCCTTGGAGGGAAGTAAAAGTAGTTGTTCTCCCGAAACCTGGTAAGTCAGATTACACCCAACCAAAATCGTTCAGACCAATCAGCCTGAGCTCCTTTCTACTAAAACCCTGGAAAGACTATGTGACAGGCACATTGTACGTAGCGGGCCACATGTCGAAAACCCGGTAAACCAAAATCAGCACGCCTACCAATCAGGTAAATCGACGGAGACTGCACTCCATCAAGTGGTCCATAAGATCGAAGGTGCAATAGAAAGCAAACAATCATGTTTGGTCACTTTCATAGATATCGAAGGAGCATTCGACAAAACGACTTTCCCGAGCATTGAAAAAGGCCTGAGGGACAAAGGAGTTGATGAGAATCTAAACAAGTGGATTAATCAAATGCTAACAAACAGAGCAGCACATACAGAGAGTTCAGAAACCAGACGTTGTCTGGTTACAAGAGGTTGCCCACAGGGCGGTGTACTATCACCCCTCTTGTGGCTGCTAGTAGCTAATGAACTTCTCGATTCCCTGAACAAAGACGGCATACTCACCATAGGTTACGCCGATGACCTAGCAATCATGATATCGGGGCTCTTTGAATCGACTCTGTGCGAGAAGATGCAGAAGGCACTCCGAATCGTTGAAGCATGGTGCCAAAAACACAGTTTATCTGTAAACCCTAACAAAACGGAACTAGTACTCTTCACTAGGAAGCAAAAAACACCCAAACTAGAATTACCATCTCTATTTGGAACAAAACTGACACTCGCTAAAGAGGTTAAATATCTTGGAATCTGGTTAGACAGCAAACTCCTCTAAGGTAAGCAGCTCGACCACGTAACCACAAAAGCCACAAACGTACTATGGCAGTGTACACGAGCCGTCGGACAAGATTGGGGTCTTAAACCAAAGCTTTGCCTATGGATGTACACAGTAATGGTACGACCAGTGCTCACCTACGGAGCAGTGGTGTGGTGGCCAAGAACAAATCTAGTTACAGCAATAAACAAGCTACAACAGATTCAAAGGCTTGCGTGCTCCTTGATATGTGGATGCACAAAATCTACTCCATCAGCAGCACTAGACATAATTCTTGGTCTGACACCGCTTCACGTGCATATACAGCAAGAAGCCATGTCGGCCGCTCTAAGAATAAAATCCACAAACCAATGGAAAGGAAATGCAAGGGTTACAAACCACTGCAAAATACTGGATAAGGCTATAAAAAATATACCAGAAGCCTTAAATGGCACGGATAGAATAGCCACAACATACCTAAATAACAAGGGGTACTATGTGACCAGTCAAGACGACTCAGTAGAAACAACATCTCCGTTTATCTACCATATAATAGATCTTTACCTATGAAATTGCCGTTCTTTAGTACTGGTAATTTCAAATAAAAAAAAGTTTGGCATGGCTTTGTATTCTAAATTCAAATTAATTTTGTTTTAAAAACATGCATTTTTTTTACAAACTCAGTCTTTTGTTTCTGGATTAGTGTTGTATTTTCATTACATTTGAACATTTTTCGTCATAATGGATACCTTAAAAATTCGTGTCATTATGGAATATGAGTTCCGTCATGGCACCAACGCGACACAAACGGCACGTAACATCAAAAAAGTTTACGGAGAGAACTGTACAAACGAACACACAACCCGTTATTGGTTTTCCCGGTTCCGTTCTGGAAATTTTGACTTGAGAAATGAAGCTTGTGGCCGTCCGAAGACTATTGTCAACAATGATGAATTAAAGGCGATTGTGGAAGCTGACGAAACTAAATCTACAGCTGAGCTAGCAGCAGCTTTTGATGTTAGCATCAAAACAATATTGATCCATTTGCGATAAATTGGCAAGGTAAAAAAGCTTGATAGGTGGGTACCCCACGAGCTTAACGATCGCCAGCACAACGTACGCGTTGAGAACTGTCTCGCGCTGCTCAACAGACAAAGAAATGAAGGAATTTTGAAACGAATTGTTACGTGCGATGAAAAATAGATTCTGTTCGACAATCGAAAGCGCTCAACAAGTTGGTTAGATCCTGGTTCAGCACCAAAGCAATGCCCTAAACCAAAAATGACCCCTAAAAAGGTGATGGTCACTGTTTGATGGTCTAGTGCGGGTGTGATTCACCACAGTTTTTTACAAAACGGCATGAGCATTACTGCAGATGTGTACTGTGAAGAACTGGAGACAATGATGGAGAAGCTTGCACATCTGCAACCAGCTTTGGTCAATCGGTCGTCCCCACTGCTCCTTCACGACAACGCGCGACCCCATATACATATACTGCACAACAGACAGTTTCCAAGCTGCAAGAGCTGGAGTCGGAAGCTCTCCCTCATCCGCCATACTCACCAGACCTTGCACCTACCGACTATTACTTTTTTCAAAATTTAGACAACTTTTTAGTGGGTAAAAAATTTAATTCCCGAGAGGCAGTACAAAATGCCTTTGAAGAGTTTGTTGCCTCCCGTGTAGCTGATTTTTACAAAAAGGGCATCAATAAACTGCTAATGCCTTGGCAAAGATGCGTCGATTGCATGGGTGATTACTTTGAGAAACAGAAATAAAAAAGTTTGGAAAAATAAGTACTTTCATTTATTCCACACAAAACGGCAATTTCATAGGTAAAGACCTAATATATACGGATGGGGCCAAATGCAAAACAACCGCGGGCTGCGGCTTCTACTGTCCAGAAACGGTACTGTCCAAAGCGTAACCCCTCAATGGTACAACAACAGCTTTCCAGGCGGAAACGCTTGGGCTTCTTCAAGCAACTAAGGCAATAACTGCTTGTACAGATCTTGCAACCGAAGACAGTGCAAATCAAACGATGCATAACTGATAGCGCAGCACTTACAAACGCACTGAGCAGACCAGAAACCAGGTCTAAATCCGTTGCAGAATGCCACAGTGCCCTACAAAAACTAGCTGAAAGGTACACAGTAAAAGTTAAATGGACAAAGAGTCACAGATCCTGCACGGGGAACAGCAGAGCCGATGAATTGGCAAAGGAAGGATCTAGTATCACTCCAAACCCTGAGGATATCGGCCTCTGCAAACCTCCGACCGCAGAGATCAAAACTAGGCTTAAAATGAATTCTGCAAAAGAACACCAGAAAATATGGGAACGCAGACCGGACTGCAAGCATACAAAACTAATGCTACCAGAGATAAACAAAAAGATAACCAACACTCTGCTCAAGATGACAAGACAAGACCTACGGATGATGGTGGGCATCATCACGGGACACTGGACAGTGGACTATGTCGCGGGTGTCTTGAGTAGGAGGAGACAGTGGAGCACGTGCTATTGCATTGCACCGCAACAAAGGACGCCAGATCGGAGACGGGACTGCAAGAGCTCATAGAGTCATGCCCTTCTTCTTCTACAACATCTGCATATCCTTCGGGAATGCTCAGGGAATGCTGCCTACATAATACATTTATTTATATCTTTAATTATTATTATTTATCATATGTACAAACTATTTATTTACTTTAAGCTAATTTTTGTCATTTTGTTCTTCTTTTTTTTCTTTATACAGACTTAAAAATTCCTTAAAAAAATTGTATTCATTTACTTAATTCTATTAACTAGCCGCGTTGTTAAGTAGCAGGTCTCTCTAAATTTTACTTCAAAGAGAGTCTCTTTCAATGTATGTGTATTCGAATAAGTAAGAAAGAATATATTTTTTTTTTATTAAAAAATGCAGTTTTCTAGGTCTAATAATTCTTTAACGTGTCAACAAAAAAAACCGATTTGAATGAGATAAATTGTATTATGAAGGGCACTCTTTCGAATAAAAAAGAATTTTGAAAATAGGTCCTCAATTGAAGGAGAAATCGGTGAACATATGTACATAAAAAAAATATACAGTCGAACATAGAACCCCCTCCTTTTTTGAAGTCGGTTAATAAATAGTCTCTTCGTACAGCCGCAGACAGACTGATACACAGACAAAGCGAAACTAGGAAAGAGTTCCTTGTTGTCCTTCGAAACCCTTAAAAACTAATCAACCATTATTCATGGTAGGATACAGGGTAGGGGGTTTGAAGCTTTTATGTATAATATTAACTGTAATTGAGACTGAATTACAGTTAATTTTCAAGTAATTAAGCCGTGTTGGCTGAGTAGTATGTACCACGACTTGCCATCCGAATATCGGCTGTAATAGATTTAGCTTTCTAAAAAAGTTTATGTGCACTACTAACACATGCTTTAACGGCAAGGAAAAAATCGTGAGGAAACCTGCTGCTCTGTCAGCATCAACGTTCTGGCCTGTTCCTTCCTCTGACTAATTAGCCAATTAAGCTGGGAGAATGGTACAGGCGCTGGACAAGCCTAATCCATCTAACAATGTCCCAGGTACTGCAGCGTCCTGTATAGCACGAATACCAGTTGCTGACGATGCATATACATCATTATATAATAGATGTGAAAGAACTTTACATAACTGTCACTATTAGCATTCACGTAAGAAATTAAACATGTAGGTATTAACTTATTCGATAGTGCCATCAAGGCGTTTAACAAAGCGACACACGTCACTATGTAGATGTGATTGTGAATAACAAACACCGGAAAATTCACTTTCGACGACCAACGACATCGGCATCATCCGCCGACCGTGCTGTAACGTAACGTTCAAGCTACCGAGCAGGTATATGACGTATTAAACTACGTAGCAGTGCTTTGCTATCTAAAATGAGCCGTTTTCAGTAACAAAACAAAAAGAGTTTTCTACTAAACCTAACAGATGGAGCTGGCAAGCGGAGTAAGCAAGTTTGTGATTAATCCTGTCATTGTCAAATTGTGCCTACCAGTAAAAGAAAATTAACGCCATCTATAAGGTTCGAGGTAACTATTTTTGAAGTTTTTACTTTTTAATGAAAACGCCTCATTATATTAGTGATTTCTTATCGTTTAACAAGTAGAAGCGTTTGAAAAACTGTAACCCGACTACGAAGGTTTAGACTTAAGTAAGAGTTAAGTTTCGCAACATTCCAACAAAACTTACCTCTAATTATTGAAATAGGTTAAATTAATATTTCGGTTTACGAGGTAAAATCGATCCCTTTTTTGTTGTCGGTTAAACATTCCAATCATGGGAGGTGAGATCGCATTCATAAAAATCGGAAAATAATAACATAAACCTACTTTCATGAACTGCGAAAAGCATATAAATCCCTTTATTTTGGCTTTGCCGTGCTCAAGTAAGAAATAAATAATTTCCTGAACACTTCAGATAGTCTATAATTACGACTGCTTGTCTTGTACTGAAGGTGAAAGCGAACTTGGACATTATTCGCGACTAATGTGTGGTCACAACGAAGGCTTTACTTGAGCACGCCGACTACGTGACCAGCAGCTACTGCCTTAATATAATGACATAAGTAAACACAAGTAGAAACCGAAAGAAAGTTCCTATAATTGGCTATGCAACGCAACGTTACTAGGAACTAGGTATGAGTGTAAGTTATTGGATATTTTTGGATTAAGTCTTATTTTGAAATCAAACATACCGATATGAAACCAAAATAAATAAAAATGCGAGTATGTAATAGTTTGGACAAGGTAGCGATTCGCCCTTCTCACGTTTTGGTCATAAATTTATGTTATTTAGAAATAATGTACGGAAAAAACCAATGAAAAACCTATTTGGCAATGAGGTTAACGTTCAGCTAAGAATGGTATTCAAGCAACGGTTCTCTATATTTAGAGACAAAGAACACGTGTACCGGATTGAATCATCTTCCACTGCTTGTACTTTCCGCTATTATTTCGACAACAAGTATCATATTTTCCCTTTCATTTGTTATCTAAATTACTAGAATAAACCTTCCTCACAATTTCAACCATCTTTTTATTTCTACATAAAAAAGAAACTTGAAAATAGTAAGTTACCTTAGTGATAAGTAAAGCTCTGCAAGGTTATAGACGCAATAAACAGTGAGCGGGTGGGTAACTATGTCCATAATCTTGTTTTAGTCCAGATGGACGGCGAGCGCACTCTTACACACATTTTGAATTCAAAGGCGTCCAACGTGACTGACATCTCATATATACTAATATTATAAAGCTGAAGAGTTTGTTTGCATGAACGCGCTAATCTCAGGAACTACTGGTCCGATTTGAAAAATTCTTTCAGTGTTAGATAGCCCATTTATCGGGGAATGCTAATATATCAATCATCACGCTAAGACTAATAGGAGCAGAGTACCAATGAAGAATGTTTCAAAATCGGTTTTTTTTTTCCCTTTGAGAGCTTCCTCTGCGTGCGCTGCGTAAACGGTTAAAGTTTCGCAAAAATCATATATGACAGTGTTGTTCCCCCTTAAAAGATATAATGCATTAGGTATTTGCAAACGTGATTTTATAAACATGATATTAATCCTTATCCAAATAAATACGTTATTAAATATTTACTTTAAACAGCCTTTTACATAATTTGATTTCAATGAATATCTTAGGAGATATTGCAGTTTTAAACTAATGTCGCAGCAAAATAATGATCTCTAAATCCGGGTGGCCTTCCCCCACATTCACTAAAATTAATAACTGGCACTCCAATTGTGTTGCTAAGAAACCTTAAACCACCAAATTTATGCAACGGAACCAGACTCCAAGTAAAATTTCTTCGCAATAACGTGATTGGTGCTACAGTTTTGACTGGTCCAGCAGTAGGGCAAACAGTGCTGATATCTCGCATCCCCTATGATACCAAATTTGCCTTTTAATTTATAAATAATTCAATTTCCGGTGAGGGTATCGTTTGTTATTAATTAAATTAATAAGGCCCAGGGACAAACATTTAAGCACGTAGGATAGGTTTACGACAAGATTGTTTTTCGCACAGGCTACTATATGTTGCCATATCGAGATCTGGTTCTGGTGAAAATAACTACTACTGCCGGAAGAAAACAAAAGTAAAAATATAGTGTACGCAGAAGTACTATAAAATAACATTGTTTTTAAGTTTTTAGAATAACCTACAATCTAAATGATATAAGATTATAAGACCCAGTAATTTTACCTAACGTTTCAAAAGTTACCGTTCAAAGTTCCACTTTCATTGATAAAAGCGTGATGTAGATAAGTACCTACCTAACATAACGCTTAATGTAGGTATTATTTGAAAATATTTTCACCTTCTACATAAACGAAGTCGCGGGTTATAGTGTTAGCGTTAGCCCAATTCCACGCGGACGAAGTAAAAGTAAAAAGTAAAAGTAAAAATGTATTTATTAGATACAGGAAACATTTTGCTTATTATAACCTTACCTTACGAACTACGAATTAATTAATTAATCGAATAAATCAACCTTAATTAAGAGTAAGGTAAGTGGTTTACTAGCCTCCACACTAGGATTCCCTGTGTTGTGGAGGGTAGTCTCTTCAAGTGCTGAGATTGTGTGCGTGCATAGTGAGTAAATATTTTTTGTAAGGTTGGGTATACACTAAGTGGCCAAGTTTAAGGGAAATTAGTTTTTTTACAACAATTTGTAAATATAAATGTAGTGTTCGTTTTGGGTAGTTAATGGATTGATAAATTGTATTTATTGATATTAATATGTAAAAATCTACAATATTTGTTATTATTAAATAAGATACAAAATGCAGCAACAACGAAATTATTTATTTACCTGTAAATAAAATTATTAATGATAATTAAATTTATAATCAAATTATTATGATATTTAGAGTATTGATCATGAAGTGGTGTTTATATTTATCCTAAACTATATAACTACTAGCATACATTTAGATATTATAATCTATAAATACATGTTTATGTATACTTGTTACTGATTGTTGATTTATCGATAATTTAATCTTAAATGTTAAATATAGTAAATTAGTAATTTTATCAATTTTATTTTATTTTAATATTTTTAATTTTTAAGTCGCGGGGAGAAAAGCTAGTCTTCTATACTTTCATTTTACTAACATTGCTATTGAACTGTCTAAAAGTCTGATGTACAAGTTATGTGACAAAAGCTCATGTAATAGAATATGTAAGTAAAAAACTTATAAAGCTATCCAAAATGCTTTCTAATAAGGCAAATTTGAAGCTTTTATCTTATTAAAACATTTAAAATTACGTGAAAAAGACATTTAAACTAATGTAATTCTCATTACGTTATGTCATGACGCCTACTTAGTTGACAAAATCTTGCCAAGCGTACAAAGCAAGACCAGGGACCTTGAAACATACACTGTACACTATCGAGACGAATCTTGAGCTATGGCAGTACCAGGCGCCCACGGATATCTAGTCTAGATATTAAATAAAAGTTGAACAATGTTTTGAAGAGATTGTTATTTCAGGGACTGATTTTCGGTTAAGTAGACACAAGGAAACCTTTATTCATGCAGCTAGAAGCCGTTTGTTGTAGTTTCTCATTAAAAGGTAGACCGTAGATTCGATTAAATCATTAATGAGGCTATCCAATAAAACAAATCTTTCGAAGTCAAGAGACCACCACCACATCTACAATTCAGAAGAATGGTATTCCAAAAATACATATTAACGTACAAAGTAGGTTTGATGTAGTTTTACCGATAATGGGCGAAGGCATTAAGCAACCCGGAGCAAGATGAAGTACTTGTAAAGCGCTCCAGAGGTGAGTCACAACAGTTGTGTAATGATTTTGCACAACCCGCCAGGGTTATCGTAACAACTGCCACAATGAACGACATAATAATTATTACATTATCGGATCATGATTTCAAGAGCGTAAAGGAATTCAATCTCTTCTACTAGATCAAGATAAAACTTTAAGTTAAAGTTGCCGCGAGCCTAAGTTAACCCGCGTTTCATTAATGTTTAACAACAATTATAGCGATCAAATTAGCCTTTGGCTCATTCTCTTTTATCTTTATCCCAATAAATCATGGTGATGGATGTATGTTTACTGGCACTCGTAATGCAAGGCAACCTACAGTTAGCCATAAACCACTAGAAAGTATTGAATTCCACTGCCGAATATAGAATTGATGTTTTACGTAATTTGGAACGTGTCGGACGTCGAGTGCGAGCCGGACCGAAGGTTTGGTATGTGTAATACTTGGTGAAAAAGGGGACTTAACTGTTTCATGACCACAAAATACATATTTTGGCAAAAATAACTTACATGCCAGTAATTCAGAGTTGACTTATATTTCAATTTTAGTTTCAAGTAGTTATAAAGCTTTTATCAATTACAAATCGATTTAAAAACAAAACTATTAGGTTTCTGTTTCACTTAAGGTGCTGAACCCTCTTTCTAACGCACACAGTGGGAAATTCAGGACATATAAGGTGATGCAGAGGGGAATCATTGTTAGTAGGGACATGTAGTTTCGTCATGTGGTACATACGATACGCTCCATTCGTGGTCCCGCATGTTCTTCTGAAAAGCGGCAGATTTAGGCGTCCACGAGTCCACGCCTCGGTAGAGAGCCGGCAGCTCGGCCACCTTCACCTCGAGTCTTTCCGCGAGCCTCTGTTCCACCACCGCTTTGGGGCCGCTGGTCAGCGGGCGCGGCTGCTCCTTCCGCACCTCCAAGGCACTGTGTCCGTTTAGCTTATCGCCGTTGCAAGACGTCACGCTTTTCGGACTATCTGTGCTGAGCAATTTGCTTTTAACGGTTTCTGCTTTACTGTAATTTTTATATTGCACCGATTCTGTTCCGTTCGCTGTTCGCGAATACTTCAATGAATCAAAGGTGTCGCCGTTCAGGCTGATATATTCGACATTGTTGAGATTGACGTCTCTTTCGACTCGCTTAGATGAGATGTCATATCCATTTCGTTTACTGATATAACGTTCCTCATGATTTTGCTTGAGAAAATTGTTTTCGAAACTATTTTTACATTTAGGAACATTGCTTAGGTAGTCGCTATACCCTAATTCTTTAGTATGTAAACCTTTATCACAGCCTTTTTTAAGAGTTTCTTTTATATCTATGCCGTTCTCGTTCACTCGACTGTAGCAAAAGCTGACGGGCAGACCGCTATCAGTTCTATGATCAATAGCCTCAATACGTTCTGCATCCTTGCTTTCGAATTCGTGTTTAGCTAGGGCAACACGTGAAATATCACTATTCTTTTTGGGTGGTTTTCCGTTGAAATCTGCGGTTAATATGCCAGCTCTGTTCTGTTCACTCGAAACAGTCCAAGTATCGTGCTTCTTTTTGTCGTTGCTTTTGGAAGACCATGCCTTGGCGAGAGCCGCCTTCAGAGCTTCCCGCCGCTCGTGCACGCTAACCCTAGGGTACTCGTGTATGGGCACTATCGCGGGAGCGTACAGAGTCGATCGCGGTGTAGCCCGCGTTATTCGGAAACTTCTGAACTCCCTGTTGAACTCCGAACTCAAAGAATAAGCCGGTATTCTCGAAGTCACCATTTTGAGATCAAAATTTTCTCGTAGTAGTTACTTTTTACCGTTTACTTTAGCACTAAGTACACTGAACACATATCGACTCTACCTGAAATATTAAATTTACAAAATATAAGTTACCTACCTACACAAAAAATAACAAAACCTACGTAACGAAATAATGTGCCGAACTAAACGTATCAGGTATTTTTATAATGCCGAGCTTCTTAATTGGTCCTATAAAAATAGCACCATTATTAGTCATGGTATTTTTTTTTATTGTGATTTTACTTTACTATGTTTTGATTATTATTGTGCAGCTATTGTATTTAAGATTATAAATTAAAATTGCATGAAGTGTACTTGTGCGAGTGTGGGCCGCGACCTTCGCGGTGGGCGGCTGCGTCGGGACAACGCACTGGTCATCGAACCGCCCTGCTCGATATGCGACGACGCCGCTGTCTCTGAGCTCGGAAACTTGCATAACGCGATGCAAGCCGACCCACACCCTCCTAACCTTATCACATGCAGTAATACCATCACGTTCTACAATCAAGTTTGTTTCACACATGACAGACAACGCGCTAAATGAATCTAATATGTAGGGCATAGTGATAAAGCATCACTAGTGCGTTAAGTTTATTTTGTAGAGCAGTTGCTCCCTATAAGTGCAACAAGTGTCACCTTGGTACCTAATAAGGTTTGAAGCTATGCCATATGGCCAGAACCGATCTTAGTGGAGAGTTCACGATAAACCCGCATCTGTTGCATCGCCGAACACACTACACATGAAGATTTTTATTTGAAGGACCCATAAGTAAACGTATTGATAAATAATTTTTATAATTATCGAAGGATTACCCAAGATTCAGAAATCGGTACCGATAAAGGTTCGCGTATTGAGTTTAAAAACTTGTTTTGTACTTACAATCAACGAAATGGTCTAGTAATAGTTTTTTCAGGGTTTAATATTTATTAAGCTTATATCTCTTTATAGAACTCGTTGCATCAATCAATTGATAAGTGTAGTTTATTTACGAGTACTATTGCTTGCTCTCAAATGTACTGTATGTACAATAAAAGAAATGGTCAATTAATAGTTACTTCACGGTTTAATATTTATTAAGCATCTTTTTAATAAAAAGATGAGAAGATTTTTAAAGAAAAGAAATGCAACGAGGTCTATAAAAAGTTTTTATAGAACTTGTTGCATCAATTAATTGATTAGTACGAAGTCTATTTTCGAGTACATGTACTGTTTATGCAATTACCATTTATCTGTACAGATCACCTAAACATGTACTCATCATCATGTTTAAAGTATTAACCGGGTTATTGTTTTAAAACTGTGTAAACACGGAACACCAATATTTATGTAAACTGCACGTTTAGTTCGACACATTTTCCAATTAAATAATATCACATTTCAAATTAAGTGGAATAAGGAAATCACTTTGAAACTCAAGCCGGGCACTAGCAACAGGCGTTTGCGGTGGTAACAAGCCACGAATCGGACATAGGAAAACCGCGGGCTGTCATAACATTGAATGCGAGAGAAGCGATCGTTGGAAGGAGAGCAACCACCGGAAACGAATGCGTGCGTGCATACCTTCTCGAAGCGCGCGCGAGAACTGCGTGCGGTGTGCGTGCACCGCTGCGACTAAACTGAAGGGAAGCAACGCCAGGCGGTAGGACCCCACCGCCACCGCGCCTCTCTCCTGCGGTCCACCGCTCCGCGTCGGCACGCTCCACCACTTATGACTCTAACACGAGAGCACTACGGGTTGAAACGCAGGAGCACTGACCTTCACTACCGCAAAGCCGATGTACTACTAGCTACCATAGAACTACGGGTTCGAGTACCGAGGCCCCGCTTGCATCCGACTCAGTGCAATACTTTAACCAGATTATAACTCATTGTCTTCTACAAATATCGGCTTCGAGTTATTTAATTTATCTAGTTATCATTCTTTGTATAAGCACTAATCGGAAATACAATTTGCAGTATGTTCGCTGGTAGCAACTGATTTTCTCTGGTGTCACCCAAATTTGTAATTCTTCCGGAGTTAGTTTGGTATATTTAGATTTTCGACTTCATCCCATCAGTATTACTTATCAGACATGAATCTGTTCATCTGTCTATCTATTGAAACTTCTAACCAGCTTCTTGCCCTAGGTCGAAGACTTTTCAACTCCTGAAGATTAAGGGCTTCAGCCTATAAAAACATTTAAACACACAAGAACAGGGATAAGGAAAAATATGGGTCAAAAATAACCGGGACAGGAACAATGACAGAAATAACACATGGGAGGATATTCCAAAACCACAGATAGACGTATTATTTCCATTTGTTTTTCCTATATCTTGTGAGCAAAACACATTTAAATTGAATAAAGTACATAATTGAATTCGTTCGCTTCGGGATAAATTTTTTTTCCAAGTGAGGGAAAGAAGCGAACAAGAAACCTCACTCTTTCACTTCTAATCATTGTTACAATATTTGTCTTAATATTATGCCTTATTTAATGTCATAGGATATTGGATGATTAGGATATTGCAAGATGACATCATTTTTTATCGCGGTTGAATCGAGCAACACTATGCCAAGGGTTAATATCATTCAAATAAGCATCTATGGAGTAATAAGCTCTTTCTATGAGATTTTGTTTTATAAAAAACTTAAACCTATAAATCGATAGTTCGTTCGCCTCAGATGGAAGCTTATTATAGTAACGCACGCAGTTTCCCATAAATTATTTATTAACTTTTTGGAGCCGAAATTTAGGGATGTGCAATTTATTTTTGTTTCTTGTATTAGTAGTGTATTTATGCTATGCACATAACAAAGTGATGTGCATAGCATAAATTGTATAACTAGGTTTTTCACAGTAAACCAATCGTGTATGTGACAGTTAATTATTTACATCGTCGTAATTATCTTTACTCCTATCAAATTAGTTGTATTTTTGTGTGCACAGTACAGTAAGTTTTCATAAATATATTTCGATATAACAGTTAAAATGTTGATTTCCTAAAATAGTTATCTAAGTGAGTCGCGATGTTTCATATCACAAAAAAAGCCTGTTGCATTTTTCGAACTTTCCCAGGCCTCAAATATATGTTTTAAGAATATTGTTCCCGCATCGGATCTACCTTTTGTGAATCCAAATTGATTATCATGAAGTATATCCTATGCAGGCTGAAGTCAGAGGTCAGTTGGTTGAGGATAATTTTTTCAAAGATTTTACTCATAGTGGGTAGTATAGAAATGGGTCTGTAATTAGCGGGATCACTGTGACTACCAGATTTAAACAAAGGAACTAATTTACTATACTTCGAGATCGGGAAATAATCCTACGTCAATACAACTGTTAAAAATATGGGCCAAGTAAGGAGCAATGTCATGAATAATGTGGCCTAGAACTTTTGTTGAAATACCCCAAAGATCTTCTGTATGTTTAATGCTAAGGGATTTAAATTCTTTGACAATTATACCAGCACTGTCGCGAGATAATTTAAACAATGCCATGGACTTTACAACTGAAGATTCAAGCAATGCAACCGCCTTCGATGCCGATGAGTTTAGAGACTGGGTTACAATTTTGGGGATGTAGACAAAAAAAGTATCAAAAGCGTTTGCAACATCCTTATTTATAAGTATTAAGAATTGAATTATTTATTTTTAGG
This sequence comes from Pasiphila rectangulata, assembly GCA_963082625.1. NCBI lineage: Eukaryota > Metazoa > Arthropoda > Insecta > Lepidoptera > Geometridae > Pasiphila > Pasiphila rectangulata. The sequence goes on from OY720244.1 coordinate 16,116,826, forward strand.
GTGATTAATTTACTGCGGGGCTTAGATTTACCTGTTTCAGGGTTCATAAGTCTCCACGTTGCTTTTATTTTATCAGATGATCTCATTATTTAGTTGTTTAGAAACAGGGAATTGGCTGTATGACATGCTTTTTTGAATACTTTAGAATAATTACCTACATCATCATTTCAGCCATAAAACGTCCACTAATGAACAAAGGCCTCCCTCATGGATCTCCATCAGGGGTAGTTGCCATACTCACCACGCTTGGCAGGCGGGTTGGCGAGCGTAGTATGGGAGTTGATATATGGAAAGACGCTGCTGCCCATCTTTCGGCGGTATCCCTTAGCAGGCTCTTACTGCATCCACGGGCATGAGAGGAGGGGCAACATTCTACTGCCGGCGCCCCACGGCTTACCTACATATTACCTACATATTGAACAAATATTGGATCATGTTAACATAAATGCTCTAGTAGCATAAAGATCGTACAGTTTATTTCTACTTCTATATATTCCTGGAGTAGCCCAATCAATGAACCCAGTTCTATCTCTAGCTTTGCATGTTTTTAACATGCAAAGATAATGCAAAATTAGAATTATCCAAGCACGTTATGTTCGTTAATTTAAGTTCAATGGTTTCTTGATGCGGCCTTCTGTAATGGTTCGGTAGGTGTATTCATCTAATTTGTCTGAGTGGGATAAGCTACAAGCAAACATAGCACTATGACTACAGTGGTCGGATTTCAAATGTTTCATTACAGTTTTACTTAACGGGGGCTGACTACAGTAAATATTATAAGTAGCAGATGTTACCGTGACCCTGGAAAGTTCGTTGAAAAGGTGGTGCAAATTAAAGCATCTTTAAACAAGCTAAGCAGTCTCTCAGAGAGGGGATTTACAGGTATATCAATGTTGAAGTCTCCACAAATAAATTAAACTTTTGTTATTAGAAAATATTATTATATAAAATACTTCCTCCATAGTGGACTCGAATACATCCTGGTTTGCATCAGGGGGGCGGTACACGCAACAACTATATGTCGCTCTAGTTCAACACACGACAACCCTACGGTCCTTTCTATAGATGTCTATAGATCCTTTCTATTTCTAACTATAATTAAGGAGCCACTACGTATTGCGGATTTCCTTTTGAAATAACTTAAGTATGCGAAAATACTAAAGTATGGGAGTAATTCATTATTTACGATCCAATGTTCTGAAATACACATAACATCTACATTGAAATAATTTAAAAATAATTCTAATTCTAAGACTGCTGGGATATTATCCCTATCTCTCGGAATATCTGTTTGTTCCGACTAATTTACGAAACGACTGAGCCGATTTTGACGGGATATTCACTGGCAGATAACTAATGTTATAAGGAGTAACTGAGTCTAAATAACTAGGGTTCCGCGGAGCAAAAAATAAAACCGCAAGCAACGTTAGTGGAGCACTTAACATTTTCTAAAATATCTTTCAGAAGGGTTTTGATTGTGTATCATACATAAATCATAACGGGGCAAGCGTTCTCGCTAGTCATACCTATATTTCATAGAAAAAGTACTACTGGATGATTTAAACATAATTATCTTAATACAAGTAAAGTTACATGCCATGAATGATCAACTCAAGATTTAAGTCTGTTGTGCCACATTAACAAAAACCTCACCCTTACGTTTTATTGTTTCAGCAAGGCCTATATTTACCTGTAACAAAATTAAATGTTATTAATTTTTCGGTGATCAACCTTGTAAAAATGAAGATATGATAAAAGTAAATAAAAAGAAATCATGTGCACATGAAGCTAACCGAGGTATAGAAGGTCGGCGGCGGCAGTGTCGAAACAACGCTGCATTACTCGTGCTGAACATTATAATGTATGCATCTGGGCCACTGACAGAACAAAAATATTTACAGTCGAGTCCTACCCAATACCAAACCACAGCTCACTTTATATGCATTACGTATGGAGCAACGATTTTTTTTGTTGCAAATCAGAGCTTGAAGCATATATCAATTAACGCACGTCGCTACGTGCGTTAATTTTATTAGCCCTTAATCCCAAGCGGTCGTATTTGCCATCATTACAAAATATTTCAAGGCATTATTATATTTTATTCTGCAAAAATTGTCTCGTTTCGCATTTATTTATGTGTAAAAAAACACGGTCTAGGTTGGCAAGACATTATTGCTTATTCAGTGGCGATATATTAATATGTCACTGCTAACAATTACACTTGTATGATTTTTCTCTCATTAGGGCTTGCCGTAGGGTGCCGGCAGCAGAATGTTGCCTTTCTGTTTATCAAAGGTGGTAAGTATGGCAAAAATCCCCTCATGATCTTGGAGATCCATGAGGGAGGCCAATGTCCGGCAGATGACGTGGACAGCAATCCTACGGCTGAGAAGATAAAGAGGGCCTTAAGCTCTCGTTTGCTTGACCTACAGACAATAAATTGCAGACAATGGAAACATTCATGAGCACATTAGCCGCTTGTCGTGGACTCGATAAAGTATAATATCTGAATCACCAAAATAAAAAAGTAACCTTCCTAAACAACCGTTAGGTTTTATTACTCACCTCCTACGCGTTAATTGTATACACTCAATTCAATATGTCAATGGTAGGTGAAACTAAACATGTAAGAAACCATAATAGTTCTTTATAAGTTGGTTATCATAATGAGGTCGAACCACAAAGTAGGTGACTGTGACTACTTGGTACTATACAACAACCAAACAATTGGCGGCGTCGCGTAATGACAGCAAAAAATAATGGCACCAAAGCGGAGGTAGCATGGTACAGAGAGCCGACAAACAGCGAGGTCCAATGACCCAAATGAGCCGTGACTAGGCCACCTGGCTAGACTCTCTAACGAAAGAAAAATCGGTCACTAGTCATTATTTCTAAGTATGCATTGCTCACTTTTGTTTATGAATACTGTTCTGAAGAGGTTATGATATATGCATTATATATCTACAACTTCTTATTGTCCAGGTTTAGGACTAAAGAAACCTTAACTACGAGTCTAGTGTCAGTGTATTAGGTATATTAAATTACAATATGAAATCTGGTCAGGAATAAATCAACAGTAATGTTAAGTCTTAAAAGTTTATGTAACTCCTCATATTAATTATCAGGAATTATTTTTATTAATTCTCGTGCTTGTCATTGTTGGTGGAGGTAAAATACTCAAGTTTGTGAGTGTCAATAAACATTTCTCATACTTTGGCACATGTGTACATTTTTAACCGACTTCAAAAAAGGAGAAGGTTCTCAAGTCATCTGTATTTTTAGGGTTCCGGACCAAAATGGTAAAAAGGAACCCTTATGGTATCACTTTGTCTGTCACGAATGTATATCTTGAGAACTGATGCTATCGACTTGAAATGGTTAAGATAACGCTTTTTTAGTAATAAAGCATAGGAAAATGTTAAAAAATATTCCCGTTAGCGATAGCGTTCTGAGTATTTTCAGCAACAAGCAAACGACAGTTTTTTTTGTTTCAAAAATACAAAATTATTAAATTATGTACACGCAATAATATTTTATAATAAGAGCTTTAAATTTAATTCAAGGTCAAAATGGCTTCAATATTAGTGAACTCGGTTGTCGAACATATAATTTAGACCAGTTCTATTCCAACCAACACTGACCATGGCAAATTAAATCAATACCGTAAAAGGCATTCTTACGAAAACCTGATCAGGCGGGCGTGAGTTCAACATGATCTATCAAAATACTCACCATAAATAGACTTCCTGGAGCCCTGGGATCTATCACTGCTTAATCTCTTGGCGAGCTCTTTATCTTTGACAAACGACATAATAATATAGCTCGCAAATTACAATAATTCCTTTTCATCGAATCGCTCTATGCTAAAAGTATCAAGACACAAAATACAAATATTCCCTCTTTTTAATATTAGTATAGATACATTGTAGATGACTCGTTTTCTAGTGATCAATTTAGGCTACTTACTGATGTAAAAATGAAACAAAACTATGTAAGTACAAAAGTAACGGACCTCATTAATCATCGGGGCCAGTATCGGTCAAATGACCAAGTTCGTTTACCCAACAAAATCATCGCACATTCATTTCGCTTTCTGAACCAATTTGTATCACGTCGTTAGAAAAAGTAAGAGTAGGATTTTTTTTGCGATGTGACTAGTTTTTATTTCGCTTTCTAGTTTTATCATCATACATTTTGGTTACTAATCCTTAGTGACCGTTTATTTCCATAGTAGGGAACATTGTTTAACTTAACGTAGCGCGTCAGGGATGTTTGCTTACTACTGTACAGATGGCTTTCACGCCATCATTCGCAAGAAAACAGTACCCCTGATAAGCAGAGTTCGGGGCAGCCAAAACAGCATCCTGAAAACTGTACCCGAAAATTGGACATCTCCGCTGTGGAAATGCCTCATACGAAGAGTGATTAGTGGGGGAAAGTATTTCCCTCAGTAATAATTCTTTACTTATATATCGAATTAATTAATTTAAGAAATACATAGATATGATATAAATAAGAATTAGCTATAAATATGGACTTGTAGTTGTCTGAAATAAAATATTTTTATTTATTTAACACATTTTCAGTAGTTTTATGTCCCTTTGTAAAGGACAGGTAAACCAGAAGGGAGAAATCAGACCGACGACCTGCATAAAAAATGCCTTTCCCACAAAGACTTGCCCGTTAAGTTTCTTGGAAGCCCAACAAAGATCCTGTTTACGTGTTTGTGACTCACGTTAAGTCAAAGCCTTTAGGTACATCCAGGAGACCAATGAAAAGTAACTTAACACAAAGAACATTACGCGCACAACAGAAGGCACTACAGCAATGTATGCTGCACTTCTGATTTGTGGTACGAAAATACAAAACAGACTAATTTTAAAAATGTTTTTATTCCGAAATCCGATTCATTATTGCTTGATTACAAACTTAAATGACTGTTCTTTAGTCGAAGAAAACAGTAGAATTAGCTGACGTATTTCCAAGTTCAATTAAATAGGATCAAAAAATGTGGTCACGAGCCGGTAAGATTCCGCTGCGCGGCTTGCAAATGGGGCAGAAAGTTGTCTTACTTACACTGCGTACAGTTGGATTCTGTGAAGAGACGCGTAGGAGTCACCAGTCGCATTACCACCACTAACAATCCTTCATACAAGAAATTACTTGTTCCCATAATTTGTATTCGAGGTCGGCGTCACACTTATGATGTGCGCGGTTAGAAAGGAGACGATTGTATTGCAATGAAAAACATATGTGGGTGGCGAAATTTAATTATCGACCTGAAGAAATTCTGGTGAAACCTTTAGAAACCTTGCACAATAAATTGTTATATTTACGCCATCACAGCGAATAATTTCATTTGTAAACCATAGGAATTTAAAATTTTGCATCATTATATCAATGCAAATATTTATCTTGCGACACAATAAGGTCCATGCCGCCGCACTGAATAAAGTATTTTTTGAGTGCAAGTTTGACTTCCATAAAAACAGCCAATTATTGAATTCATACCAACTGATTCAGGGTAAAATTACGGTCCAATTTAATAAAAACTTGTATGGTTTGTGACATTAAAGTTTGATTTACAAGTAAATTACTCACTTAGAATGCAAATCCAGTAAATAATTTCCTCGTAAATAAACTTTTAAAAACATACATGAAACACGGAAGCATGTACTCATTTGGTAGAGAAGAAGGATATATTATACTACACATAAAGCCATTGACACTATCCGACACGTCACTCCTAGTTTATGCTAAGGCAACCTCAGAGTTGCCGCAGGCAACAAGTGGAACTTTCGCTTAATAATTATTGTCACATAATATTTCTTTTGATAAAAGGGAAATCGTATCGTCACTAACAATGAACAGATCAGCGTTTGTGAATAATAATAATCAAGGTCATCGAGAGTGGGCCACTGCACCGCCAGCAGGCTCAAGATGCGTAAAAATTTGAAAACAAAAGTGATCTGGTGGTAACATGGCAGAGATTGCGTTAAAGAACTTTTGAGCTTTGCTCGCCCACGATTCCACTCAGTAAACATAATATTCTCGTAAATGTTAACGAGTAAAACACCATGAGACAGGAAATGTAGAATGTAATGTGCGTAGAGTGCAACATATTGTAAATAGAAATATACAATCAAATGGTTGGCTGGACTTTCCTTTATGGACCGTCGATTTGGGGGGAGGGGGTTACCCCCCTGTACCATCCCCACCCCGCGGAACCCCAAGGTTATGGAGATATCCATGGTTAAAGTTTCATTATGAACCATCTATTTAGGGGGAAGGGGGAGAGGGGCTACCCCCTGTAACATCCCCATCCCGCGGAGCCCCATGGTTATGGAGATATCCATGGTTAAAGTTTTTAGGTTAGAATAGCGCTATTAAGAGTAACTGTAGCTTCTGTGACAGCTCCGGCGCTGCGGGATGACCAGTCCCTCCGCCCCTAGCGTAGCAAAGCGGGCGGGGACTGGTCTCCCTCCGCGCCTCCGAGTTATATACACTCTAGGGGTACGTTAGACAAGGCCACGTGGAAAGTGGGGTACTCTGTGTCGGATCTGTCACTAAAATCGAACCTAAACAACTCTTTTCGGGGTGCTCTGTGTTGGATGTGGATAAAAATATGGACTTCGATGGTCCATAATGGAAAGTTTATCCCAGAAGCCAAAAAATAAGAAGAAGAAACATAATGGCGTCGCTTCGCGTTCAGTTCAGAGCACTACTCCGTTATTTTTTGTGAAAATAAGTTAATGTAAATTGATAATATTATTGTGCATAAAGCGTAATATTGCGTATTTATTATACACCAATAATAATGTGAAAATATAAAAATATTTATGTAAAAATACATGACTTAAAATGGAATAAAATACAACTCGACTGTTTACGAAACGTAAAGTGTCGACTTTGACGTCTGACATGACAATTAGTTGTCAAATTGAAGTGGTGATTGTGTATTATTTCCAAATTTGTATGAAAACTAAAAATAAATATATCCCATGAACCGTAAGCTTCCGCAACCTGAAAAGTGGTAAAACGCTTCCTTTTCATGAGTACTATCTACAACAAAAATATGGACTTCCAAAGCGACGGTCCATAAAGGAAAGTTTAGCCCAATGGTTTTGTTTATAATTTACAACACTACGTTTGTGCAAAATTAATATGTCTAATGGGGGTCATAGACGTCTGCCATAGATGCGATTCAATCATAATTTGTATTATATATAACAGTGTAATTAAAGATTATAAAAAAGTAAGCCGATTTACGAGTTGCCCGACAGTTAAATACTTCCGTGAACATTTACCAAAAGATCATTTGCAGTGTTTTAGTGTGACGCCTCGCATCGGTATTGAACAATACGTGGGCGGCCCATGCATTGCCGATCCTTAAACGGAAACCTTGTTTACCTACTTGTCTTCCCTTTGGGATTGCCAATATCGATACTCGACAAGGTCTCTTGTCATTTTACTCGTTCTCGTTAAGTGAGGAATCTTATCTCTTTCTTTAATAAGTTTTGAACAGGCCTTCCTCAGTCCTTCGCAAAAATGATTCGATCCGTTCGTTCGTATGTGCACACAACTTCCGTGATCATGACATGACCGACACCTGATGCAGACTAGCCTGCCCTGAGTAAACATTGCGTTGAGTACATGGACAGCTTGTGTGTGTATATTTCGTATTTTATTTTGCACAAAAAAGGGAATAAACGATTTCATTTGCATAATCAACAACATGCCTTCACGATTAGTCTTTATTTAGTAAGCTGACTTTGCATAACTTGCTTTGTACGAGTGCATACAGTATGGTAGAGTAGAATAATTTACGAATAAGGTATTTTATTATCTTGAGTATCATCCGTGACTGGTACTGGTGGGAGTCGTAAGGTAATTTTAAATTAGGAAGTGTTGATAACACCTTTCGATCCACGACTACAATGGTTGTGTACATGAGACGAGCGACAGATGGGGTTTTTCATATATGTGTTTTTTTTTCTTTAATTTATAATCACTTTTTATTTTTATTTCTTCGAAAGCGTCAAAATATATGATCATGGGATACATGAGAAAAGAGTGGACGGTGCAAAATAATAGAGAAAAATTACTTCTACCAAAAAAATACGTTTTCTAGAGAACGAATTGTATTTGTTGCCCTTTCCGCATTTATCTAGAGCCCAGCGAACCGGGCCAAAGGTATCAAAACCATTCCACTTTGAAACCATAATGGTTTCTTGACTGTAAACATCGTTATTAGCTAAATTCAACACGCCATTTATAAGCTGAGACCGAGCAATGGTCAATGTCAATGCTGACTCGCGAAGCGAACGCACATTTAACACGCAATCCGATGAACAAAGTCTTTATTATGCTTTAAAGCGTTTAAAAATTATGATAGTGGAAATACTTAACAAATTGGAGCCTTGGAGCATCATCAAGGCGACCATGAAAAAACCTACCACAATCGTTGAACATTTGCGCCGAAACAAACTACATTTTTATCGACGTATATGAAGCCATTGGTGACAATAAGTACCTACAATTTGGGTTAACTTCACGAGATCATTCACCGTGTATGAGTCAGACCAGACCCAACATAGTTAACCGTAGTCGGTCTACGTCTACACTTGATCTAATTGCCCACATCTTTCATGAAAACGACATCGTTGTGTGAACTCATTACTCGTTTTTGTCGCCATTGTGTGGAGAAACATGTGTTCTTCGACGTCACATTATACGAAAACAACTTTCGATAATTTCCCCGCGGAAGTTTTTAAGGAAACTTATGAAGTTTTGATCATATAGGTGTTATTTCATCATGATCATCTCAGTGTTCGGACACTGAGACACGTCCACTGCTGGACAGCATAGGCCTCGCTCATGGATCTCCAAGACGATGAAGGGTATGTTGCCATACTTGCCACGCTAGGCAGGCGGGTTGGCGAGCGGCAACCGTTGGCGCTATAGTCCATCTTCCGCATCTAGATTCTTACAGCAACAAAATCTATAAAATATGCTAAAAAGTGATGAACTTATTAATAAAATCATTTAGGTTGCGAGGACTAATTCATTTTTAATTATTTTAGGAGGAGTAAATTAGTTAACCAACCAACTAACATAAAATGAAGAAATACAATTTGGTTCAACGGGATATTATGGAAATAAAGCTCGTCGTACGTAACACTGTTGATCCATGCCTCGTGCTTCATCTTGTTAAATGCGTGTTCAATCGATTTGTTCCCCGCCTTTATAAAATATTAATATTAATGACTGCATGTAAATCTTCTGAATTAGAGTGCTTTATGAAACAAATTTGTATTTTAAATTAATTATTCTTACATAATTTTATGTTCGCATGGAAAGAAGTATCGGTGTGAAACGGAGAGTATTAATTAACGCTTTTAATAATCTGCCATATAAACAGGTCCGAGGCAAGTAGCTTTCACTGGACGCCTACCATCTGCAGGCCGCGAGCGGGTTCGAACCGACAAAACTAGTTTGATGAAAAAGTTATCGAGTGATGCGTTCTCCGAAACGCCTACATTTTAACCTGAACGCCAGCTTAGATAATGAAGAACAGCTAATTTATGAATTAGATATATTTCACAATTTGATTGACTTACTAATAGTGAAAGTTTTAAAAAGATGTCACGGTTTATAATTTCAAAAGAGAAAGGTGCTTTTAGATAACTAGGTACTTAAAATGTAATTATTTGTACAATCAACGATTCAACGTTCACATATTTGAGATTACCATTTAGGTGCATTCGAAACACGAAACGCAGAAAAAAATTTGCATCTCATTCAAATATTGTAAACGTTAATTTTCAAATGAATAAATTAGTCATTGGTAGTGCACCTTGATTGTTTTATAACTGTCATTCTTTTACCACACTTATACTGTATAACAATATAAAAAATATACATATTTCATCATAATAATGTATTTAAATAAAATAATAAATAATGCGACAGTTATATTTACGTAACTTATATGGTGTTCAAACATAAAATATGCTGTGATAAAAGATTTGAAAGTTTCGCACGTAAGCGGATAATTTATGAATATTTATGACAACAGACTTGGATTTGTAAATGGCAGTGTGTTGTGTGTCAGTCATTAAATATATCTGATGTAATTTGCGTTTTTTAATCTGTAAACATCTGATCCTGTTTGTTGTGCATGTAAAAGCTTCGAATATGTAGGTGTTTTGAAAAAAAAATAAAACCGGGCAAGAGCGAGTCGGACTCGCGCACCGAGGGTTCCGTGCTATCATACAATATCATCATCATCATTACAGCCGTAAGATATCCACTGCTGGACATAGGCCTCCCTCATTGACTTAGAGATCCAAGTGCATGAGGGGTTGTTGCCATACTCACCACGCTTGGCAGGCGGGTTGGTGAGCGCAGTTCGGGATGTTCTTGCACGGAAAGACGCTGCTGCCCATCTTCCGGAGATATCCCTTAGCAGATTCTTACTGCATCCACGGGCAGGAGAGGAGCATACAATATAATATATGACAAAGGCGGTTTTATATTTGTAGGAGAACCTTGACAGCGCCATCTCTTGTCTGATAGCGGAACTTATGTAGATTTTTTACACTTTCGATGATTTCTAAAAAAGTATGCTATGTAGAGAGATTGTAATAAATTTCCTCTTATCTTTACATATATTTCTAATAGCAATAATAGTTTCAGAGGTTTATCTTCGCAAACTTCGGAGATAAGGGGGGGGGGAACGCTATTTTTTCGACATTTTTGTAAATAACTCAAAAACTATACAATTTAAAGGAAAACTAAAAACTGTTTATTAATGTGCAAATGAATACCTTTCATATGATACCCCACATTACCTAGTAACTTTCCAAAAATTTTGAAAACGCCCCTTCCACCCCCATTGTCTAAAAAACTATGCAAATTAGAGAGTTCGCTATAATTTTCCTATAAAGTTCACATACACTTCTATGAGCTATAAAAGTATCACGGGTTTATCTCTGCAAACTTCGGAGATAAGGGGGGGGGGGAACGGTCAATTTTTCAACATTTTTGTAAATAACTCAAAAACAATACGGCTTATAGAAAAACTAAAAACTGTTTATTAATGTGCAAATGAATACCTTTCATATGATACCCCACATTAACTATTTACTTTACAAAAATTTTGAAAACCCCCCTTCCACCCCCCTTGTCCAAAAAACTATGCTAATTAGAGAGTTCGCTATAATTTTCCTATAAAGTTTACATACACTTCTATTAGCTTCAAAAGTATCACGGGGTTATCTCTGCAAACTTCGGAGATAAGGGGGGGGGGAACGGTCGTTTTTTCAACATTTTTGTAAATAACTCAAAAACGATACGTTTTAAAGAAAAATTAAAAACTGTTTATTAATGTGCAAATGAATACCTTTCATATGATACCCCACACGGCCTAGTAACTTCACTTAAAATTTTTGAGATCCCCTATCCGCCCCCCTGCAATCGAAATAAGAATATTTTTTAACATTTTTAAATATGCTATATTAGTAAAAAAGTGTTGTCTTTTACCATTTTAAATTTCAAGTCAATAGCATCAGTAGTTCTCGAGATATCCATGTGTGACAGACAGACAGACAGACAGAGTGATTCTATAAGGGTTCCTTTTTACCATTTTGGTCCGGAACCCTAATTACGTAGTTTTGCGCGGAACCATTATTATTTTACAAAAAAAAAGTAGCAGCTATTCTTCTTCAGCTATTTTGTGTCTGTCCCGTCAAAATAGATCCAGCCGTTTTGGAGTTGAGTCAGAAACGAAGACACATTTTTTTTGTTTTATTTGTAAGATAATGACAAAAAGATGTATAGATAAACGAGATTTGAGACGAGACTACCAAGAAGACAAATTGCTTGATTAGCAACTCACGCTAGCTAAACACCAAACGATCTTTACTCCAGTTATTTTAAGTGAAATATATTGCTAAACCTGAGATGGAACAATACCATCTTAATTGTCGTTCTTGCACGCGCTACCGGTACTTTCTAGTGTCGTTCACGTTCCACGGAGAACAATCACATTATCATACCACATTTTTCATTATTATCACCTGCACTTTTCAGCATTTTTACAAGCTTTTATTTAGCTTGCCCTGTATGTGTATGTAACTATGTTTGTTCGGGTGGAAACTTGCGACTCAATTTTGAAGCAGATCATCATTACAGCCGTAAGATATCCACTGCTGGACATAGGCCTCCCTCATTGACTTAAAGATATCCAAGTGAACGAGGGGTTGTTGCCATACACACCACGCTTAGCAGGCGGGATGGTAAGCGCAGTTCAGGATGTTCTTACACGGAAAGACGCTGCTGCCCATCTTCGGGAGATATCCCTTAGCAGATTCTTACTGCACCCACGGGCAGGAGAGGAGGGGTGATATTCTACTGCCGGCACCCCACGGCATGAAGCAGATATCTTCAACCAATTGAGCTGAAATTTGGTCGGCTATGTGACATCACTCTGAATCCAACATGGCGGACTACTTATTTTTAATGTACTCCTATAATATGGGTACCAAATTAAAGGGCTTGCTGATAATAATTCGAAAATGAAATGACGATACTCTGAATCCAACATGGCATGGCGGACACCCTAACTATATCCAACATGGCGGTATACTCAAGATGGCGGACTAGTTATTTTATTAATGCACTTTTACAATATGGATATCAAATAAAAGGGCTTGCTGAGAGTTACTCGAAAAATTATATGACACCACTCTAAATTCAATATGGCGGGCATGAGATGAACAGACAAGAAACCAGCTGTCCACTGTTTACAAATAAAATTATAAGTAAAAAAAAAACTTTTTAACAAACAAGCTTTTATGTAAACGTACTAAAAATAATAAAATAAACATTTTCCATTAAAATTTAATGTCAACTTAAAACGTCATTACACAATTTATGTGACAAAAAAGCTTGTCGCGAGATTTAAGCATACTCCGTATTTACATTGTTTGAAAAAAAAAAAAAAAACAATTAGATCAAGTTCAATAATAAGGTACACAGATTAAACTCGCGACAAGCTTTTTTAGCACATAAATTGTGTAAAGACGTTTTAGTTGACATTAAACTTTAATGGAAAATGTTTATTTTATTCTTTTTAGCACGTTTAAATAAAGGCTTGTTTGGTAAAGTTTTTTTACTTTTATTTTATTATAATTAACAATCTAGTTGAGGGTAAAGGTGCAGTGCGCTCAAATGGTCGCTCAACCAGTGTGAGAGAAGCACTGGTGTGTGGTAAATAGTGACCATGATACATAAAAATAGTCCCCTTTGAAATACAAAGTATTAGGTCACCGGTGTCCCGGACCTTTAGGGAGATAATATGCGGTAAATTTTATTGACAAATCAACCTCCATAAATATATTTCTCTCACCATAACAAAAAAAACTCACGTTGAGGTCCACAACACCATTTTCGTGAAACACAACACTATATTGTTAGCTTAATTTGTTGACAAGAAGTTAACAAATGCTTTACAAAAATAAAACATGTCTGGGAAAGTCATTAAAATTTACCATACATCCTTCGCCTAAAGTCTCAGACACCGGCGACCGGACACATTGCACAACATACTACAACTCTTGCATACATCTATGTATCGGCTTTGTTGTTGCTATATGCCAAATGAGCCTACACTCGCTTTCGTCTCCCAAAATGGCGATAGCAATAACGATGAGTAATGAATAGAGAGCTGCTTTAATTCGCGCCGCTGATGCCTGCCTGCGCCCACGCACTCGGTACAACGCGCATCCACTCGGAACAATGCTTACTGGTTTACTTTCTCGATTGACTCATACTAATTCATTACATACGTCTAGCAACACGAATTATATTAATGGTAACCGGTCTTCTTAAGACTCACAATACATCGTGACAACTACAACTGATAAACTTTCAATTTTAAATTCTTAGAGGTCAACGAATCGTTGTCAATAGGAGGTTCAATCGTACATGTAAATAAAGACGAAAGAACAATGTCTTCGCTAAAACACGAAACCGAAAAGAACCTTGACTTGGCCCTGTATATAAGTTCACATTTTATTGGTTTATCGACGCGTATCATGCAATGAAACATTTAACTGCTATTTACAAAGTCATCGTTCTGCAACTTTAGAATACTTTATGTATATGCCTTTTATACATATTAATTTCAATGTTGATTACTAATTTTATTAACAAGTCTAGTCGACAAAACGAACATAATTTCTATAATATTTGTGGCAGTTGATCTTTTCTGCAGATATTAGGTATTATAAAAATATTTATTAACTATCTGGAGTAACACAAGCTCTGCTTGCATTGGGGCTGGATGGTGCTGTATGTGCTGTCTAGCATTATTTTCTTAGAAAGCCTCACGCTCCTACGTCAGTGATGCACACATTCATGTGCGATGCATAACCGTCGAGTGCATATGCGCAAGCGCACGAATGCGCTAATGAACGGAACGCATGTCGCGCCGCTGACCCGACCCGACCCACGCGGGTTCGACGCCCGCGCCGCCCCGCGCACCCCGCGACTGCGGCCTTTCAACCAGGACGACTCCAGACGGCTTTATCACTCCTTTATCAGGCACTGCTTCTTGTTTACACTTCCTAAACTCAATTTTATTAGTGCCACCAGTATTGACACATTATTATGCGGAGGGATAATATCATGTTATGATAATGACGTTGAATCTGTTGTTGCATGTTGCATTGACTTTAATTAAATTGGGGTAAAAATGTCTAAAATGGCATCAAGTTATTTTGTTGGTGCCGTTCTAAAGTCTATTATATATACTATTTGAAAAAATAAGTCCGTTACACTTACAATTCGAGAACGCCTGCACCGATGCCAGTGATCTTAAGATTATTTGGATTTATCTGCGCGTGGAATAAGGTAATAGGGTATTTATACATCGTAATAGTTTACAGAAAAAACTATTTATAACGTAAATTCATTTTCTTATACATTTAATTTGTACGATAATATTTTTTGGTTGTCAAATATTTATATGTAGGTGCGTTCAGAAAGTTTATTTTGTGACTAAACTGAAACTAAGCTGTTTAATATTTCTGGCTAAATTAGGTAGTAGTAGAGAAGTTATAGTAGAGTAGAAGAGTATTAGTAGTACCTGGTAGAGTAGCAGTTGTAGTAGTAAGTAGGTAGTTGAATTTGATGCGGTACGAAGGTCGCCAGGACAGCTAGTTTTCGCGTACGAATGATTCCGTACCTTATTTTAATTTAATTATTTATTTTTAAAATAAAATACAACTAAATATTCTGTGAATTTTTGTGTGTACCTATTGCCGTTATTAATATCAAGCAAAAAACGGCAAAAAAAATCACGTTTGTTGTATGGGAGCCCTATTAAATATTTGTTTTATTCTGTTTTTATTATTTGTTGCTATAGCGGAAACAGAAATACATCATCTGTGAAAATTTCAACTGGTTAGCTATCACAGAATGAATTGTGTTTGTTAAAGATGATATGAATAACAAAGATAACAAAATCTTGATTTGATGCCCGACAGAGGAAAGTTGAAGAGGAAATGTTTTGCTGGCCCCACTTAATGCGTGGGATAAGAATGTATAATCAAATGAATAGTATTTACTGAGACATTAACGCGTTATTAATTGCATCCCGTCATCTATATCGTAAAAACTTTGATTTATAATAAAAGGACTTTAATAAGGGAAGGGAGGCCTTTGCCCTGCAGTGGGATAATAACGGCTGAAAAATAAATAAAAATAAAATAATAACTTTAGGAACGATTTGAACGAAGAAACAAGGCACGCGATTCAATTATTTTTCTGTAGCTTGCGACGACATCAATAAGGGACTACTAATGTGACAAGTGAACCCACTCACTTAGGCTGAGGCAAACGAGGGTAATTTTCTTTGAGTTCGAGTCGCGGCATTTACGCTGCAATCGGTTTGTGGCACATGGCGAAGCAATTTCAGTCGACAGTTTAGTCGCACGTCGGCGTCGATCCTAAATACGCAACTTAATTAAAAAAATACGCTCGTTTGGCTTCAGCCATAAACACCCATAAACAAGAATTAATATTGAAACAGAAATCTGTCCATGATTGAATATAAAACTAATACGTCTAGCTAGGGCGTAGCAGGTTTCCAATGGAAAGAAGTAGTAGGGCACTCAGTAGTTAGGTTCACTTCCTACCTTTCTTCTGGTCGCCGGTGAGCGACACGACCACGTAAGGTAGGAATAGGAACACCTGTCCGTAATTGCACAATAACGGACGTGGCTAATTAAAATACGAGATACCAACGGAGCCTGTCATCCGTCGCCGGGTGAAACCAAGGATAAGTTAGTGCGTCTATGATAACGTGTGATATATTATTTGTGTCATGGAAAGTTCTCGTAACGGTGTCCACCTTTACCATCTTAGGGCTATGTTCGGCTAGGTGTTTCAGTGACCGACCATCTGACTTAGGAATTATTAAAATCCTATTTAGAAATTTAAATGGTAAACCTAATTTATAAATTCCTAAATAATGTCATAGCAGGGGGGGTATCACAAGCTGGTGAAGTTGGCTTGAGTGCAGAGTGGATAAAAAATCCGGATCATCCATTGTTACAAGTGTTATATGAGGTAGGACCTTTTTGGTCCACAAATTTTACTATAGGTATTATTAATTTTATGTACTTATGCTTGTTGTGGATCAATAAACGATTTTCTTCTTCTTCTTTCTTCTTATACCTAACTGTAGAAATTGACGTCGCTAGTTATCTATCTAGACTTTTTATTTATTATAAATATTTAATCCTTCACACATAAAAAATATCTGACTTTTAAAAGCTATCCATAAAATACTGAAGATGCAGAGATTTTTTAACCAGGTATGTAGCTACCACTAGCAGCTACACTTGTAGTGTAAAACTTCGGTGTAAAAAGAAATATCAAATAAAGTGTATCATTCAAACATGTTCATCTACGGCGTCATGAATGTAAAATTGGTTATTTTTTGTACGAATGAATTTTCTTGCAAACAGTGGCATTGTAAGATTGAAAAAACAACCGGAATAAAACAAGAATTGAACATTCACCCTAAACCTTTAGTGACCGCCCTGTAATTTCCTTAATTAGCCGCCGAATTTCGCTACCATATTGTGATTTGTGACTCAACTTTTTAGGCTTTATTAATAACTGCCTTGACATTTCCACAATGGGAAAAATACAGGAAATCAGGAAAAAGCTAGCAAGAACACGCTTGGTCGGCCGCCACAGGGTAGAATGCGAGGGGTGTCAGTTAGAGCAGAAAGGCGCAAATTTCAAGACCGATGGCATGAGCCTCGGGCTCGGGAGTCAACGCACCGAGGCCGAGGACCGGTTCGATAATTGATCCCGGCTGGTCCTCGCTCCTGTCCGCACCTTAAAGCGACTATTGCAACTAACGGCTTTCTTCACAACCAGCTCTCATCAGATACCGTGTCGTGTATTTCTGCAATTCATGCAATACTAGTCTAACTAGTGGCAGTAAGAACTTATGGAATTTGTACCAACAAAGGCTGCAAGGTTTTGTGCAACTGCTGCTGTATTAAACTTTTGAGTACATGCAGTAACAAGTTTTATTTACCACGCCAGTATCGTTTTCATTTTTCTTTATGTTACACTACTTCCGAGCGAATCCCAAATCGTTGTTTACTCACAACGCGTCAGCTTTAACTGCGAGAACACACACCAATATGTGATAAAGCTTTAGGTACGATTTATGCAAATCTGATCATGTAACGGCTCATCTAACACGTTTTATATGTGCCGCTGCATGTTGGATATTTTCTTGCGTTGCTTTCGGTTGTTACGTCAATCAAAATAAACATTGGGTCGTTTGCCACCAAACAGAACCGAAGTCTATGTCAATTTCTCCTAAGCGATTGTAATTTTAAATCGAGACTGATTCCGAGGACGTGACAATGGCCCTATTGTTTCTTTCAGCTATTGTGAAAACATTTCCCATAATGTATGCTAAATCAAGTTAGTATGGGTTACTGGTGGACTGTCTCAACAAGATGTTATAAAGATTTATTGACACATACACCCATATTAAGGATCTTCCAGTGATTTATTTCATTTAACATAAAAATAAATTGTAGAAATGTATCAATCAAACATGTATAATTTAATTAAATCCTACCTAAAATTCATTTATGGCAAAACCGGTCATGTGTTTGGGATGTTGTTAATGTACAAATCAAAATCAATCCATGATGCCAATAAACAACGAACCTAGAATAAAAACTAGATTGAACAGTCAATCGACGACATGCTTTGGCAGCAAATTAAAATTCTATTCTTAGTAAAGTATGTAGCGTAGCACAATTTTGCGCAGTCAATGCTACATTTTAGTGGCGTGATAGAGTCCAGCTCTCACTCAACGGTCGTTGATTCCATCAATTTGTTCAGTCTCACACGTATAGACGGCACACATCACACACAATAAAACAGATAAAAAATACTGACTCAAAATCTTACTAACGCAACTGATTCTGAGCATAATTTTGGATTTGTTAGACAAGAAATGTCTTAAATTTACCTAAACTGATTAAATGTACCGGACTATTTCGTGATTGTTATCTATTTGCTTGCTTTACTGGCCATTTATCGCGGCTCATGATTCGATGCGTTTAACTTTAACGACACCGAAGATGAATTATGTAATTTGGCGCGGCGAGCGTGAAATGAAGCGTCGAAAATTGTGAATCTGTAAAGCTAAAACAAAATGATGTATTGGTAATGAGGTGTCGGAAATAAACACCGTCACCGATTCCGGAGAGAAATTTCACGAAGATCTTATTATGAAGATGCTTGCAAGTAATAACTAAGACACTTAGTAGAAGAAATAATAATTCTCAACCTTGCTCCGAAGTCGTGCGACAGGCTGGGTTCATAACGAGTGTATTTTTTGCCAATGCGAGGTTCCACGAGTACATACAAAGGATGATCATTAGTGTTTCGTGTTTCCGATATTGCATACGGATAAATCATAAGATCGTAAATAAAGCAGTGTCAGGAAGTGGGTATAAGGGCACGAGTTATCGAATGTTCAACAAGCAGACAATTGGTACAATACCTACCTCTACAAAGTACATTGTATTGTCATAAATCCCGATCACGGCTGGCGGCGGTTGCGTTCCGCCTCGCAACATGGAAAGTTACAATGTTTCTTGGTCGAGATCAACTAGAAATATATTACGTTTTGCTATAATTATTGTCAAGAATGATTTGAGCATCTAGTGAAATTAGAGTACCGGCTTAGTAAATTGATATATTTTAGTTCCAATTACATCCCAAAACATAGATTTAGCGATAGAGAAGAGTCAACAGAGATCAGCCACATCCCCTATATTTTATTTATCTTTTAACTTAAAAGCTATGGATAAATGTGTATTTATTTATTTTACATTATGTTTAGGCCAAGTGCCTAGTTAGGTAGATGACACAATAACATTATGTTATTCCTTTTTTTTTAGATAAGAATGATACGTGGCACCAATTACACTTAATTAAAGACAAATTCTCTTACAAACTAACAAATTATTAAGCATGTTAATTATTTATATAACAATAGAGCATTCAAGTTTCCACAAAGATTTGCGGGCCGTGTTTCAGAAATCAATATAACGGCAACGTTGAGTTATTGGCTCAAGCATTATCAGTTTGCAAAAAGCTCGGCGTGGGCGCAGCTGCACCTACTGCACTTCTAGTTTTACTGTGTCAAGAACAACGCCTCTCGCCCCCACCACCGCACCCCGCGGACCTGCGACGTCGACCCACCATTTGTCTTGACACCTGAATAATACAAGAGACACCAAGTCTTGCGACAATTGCTACGCAATCCGTATTGCGGTTTCAGACGTTGCACTCTTCTGTTTTCACCAAATAACAATGCGGTTTAGACTTGCAGCTTCCTTATTAGGCAATGTCATTATTTTTATTTTTTGCATTGCTATGCTATATACGTGCAAGAAAGCGTTTAGTGTGACTGACACGCCGCAAGAACGCATAATAAATGCAATTTATGAGGATCCCGTCAGTTGTGTGAAAATCGAAATCACGTTTTGCTCGTTCGAAGATAATATAAAGATTGCCGTTTTAGTAAACGACCTTTTAGAGGTCCTTGGCATACTAACGTTGCAAAAGACAAGAAAATGCAAACTTATTGAGGCGCTCATATACCGGTAAAGCAGCAAAAAAATTAAATACGGATATTGATCAATTTCACAGCGCCGCCGGTGGCGTAGTGTAATGTAAGCATCTCTTCCTAAAGTTAGCGAAAATTGCTAACTCGGACACAAAAGTTACTTGACCTCAAAGGCTTAAAGCGAGGAATTAATTTAAAAATAGACATAATGTACCTTAACATCAAATAATATCACACCGCTTACACCTGTAAATTTAACGTTTCACTGTGCAACGGTGTATAACGTACAATTAAGGTTTTCGTCGGATTCATAAGATAAGGCAAGTCTGGGAAAAAAGTGTTTTTTTGTGTTCTTTGATTATGTTTCTGGGCCAATTAAATTTTAAGAATTAAACACCTGTCTCTTCGACAACTCATGCGTCGGAAGTTGAGTCACCCATCAATTAGACAGTTTCAGAAATGTCTTAATTTTCCGGCAACTGCAATTACTGTTCTGTATGGGCTTTATTGATGTAATTGCATCAAGAATGCCTTCGAGTTTACTGAAGCAGAAACATGGTCCGAGCGATCATAGCCTCTTAAATTGTAGAATATTTGAACACAAATAAAAGCAACTATAACTTATGGAGATTTTTTTTATATTGCCACATAACTAGTTTATTTTTTATGTGGATAGTAGCGGAAATATAATAATACATTTCAGTAAATGCAATCGTCCCTTGCTATCGTCTCGTATTGAAAGAAGAGAACCTAAAAACGCAGCCAACTGGCATCGAAAAATATACAACGAAAATAGAGAAAAAACTATCTCTACCAGAACTGAGGACAGTCTTAAAGCCTACGCGTTCAGATGAAAAAGTGACTGGCTGGCGTGGAATGCAACACAAACAGGATTCCAGTACAATGAAGACAACTGCAGCCCAGCACAACAATTTGCCAATTTTATGCGATGTGTATAGGTATGGACCTATATGTATATACGGATACGTGAACAACATAGGCGCAGATGGGAATGAACTCATCGGTCTTGAGAAATTCCACCTGCACCCACCTCTGCGTTCATATCATACCTGTTTTACAAATATAGGTGCTCGTACGAGTTAATTTTACACACAATGCAATAAAACGCACAAAATACTAGTAAAATCGCAAGCAAAAGCGAGACCAGAAAGTAAAACTTTGAGATTAAGAGTAAAACAATATCCATTATGTGAGCCAATGTCAATGTTAGCAACGCAAAAAAGTCAAGAGCGCTCCCACGGAGCCATACCCGTCGAAGGCCGACGTTTTGATCAGACTTCATTATGTGTTTGTAATTTTGTATGACAGACAGCATAAACCGAAATACATAAGTATTACAATTTTATGTATGCCACTACTACTTAATTTATCTCAATAATTAAGTGACTTAAGCATAACTTTTTTTTTCACTATCTAGCCCCAAACTAAGCAAAGCTGGTATTATGGGAAAACTTTATTAAAGGCTTGCCGAAAAGCGTAAGTTATATTCAGGAGCCGTTTTACTATGTTGTGTATCAACAGATTGCACTGAAAACCAATGCTGCACTTATACTTGATTCCTACATCTTATCTACAAAATTTTAGAATAAACAGCTAATGCTCAGTGAGTGTGGACCTAACCAGCGCGTACCGTTCGCTAACCTGCAGTTTCAAACACCGTTATTTTCTCTATAACATCTAATCTCTTCAAATTATGGCATACGTAACTCGCCGTTCACATGGTCTGAGGAATGTTCTTAGAAATAGAAATTGTTAGCTGTTGGAAGTTACCCTAAATAGAATAACTTCTTACTACTTTAGTACTATTCGCTAGTATTTATTACTAAACCCAAAGGCACTAGTTACAAATTAAGATGCCACTTGTAAATAGGAATATCTTTCCTTTTAAATAAGGTCAAAGTAAAAGGCTGGGCAAAATCACCCTTATTAAGTCAACTATACAAATAGAAATATTTTTATTTCTGTAACTTAAACTAAAATACATTTCATGGGTTTGGGACCCTCTTTTAAGTTAAAAATACCTGTCTTAGAGGATCTCGCTCTTCAATATTAGTTACAAATATCTGTTTATGTACAGACACGTTAGCGCATATATTTAAAATATTTACAAAACTAAAGTAGGAAAATTTAAATTAAAACAAGGTAATAATATTGTTTTGTGCGTGTGTGAGTGGTTAGTTGTGTATAAAGTGTACCTAGTGTTGTGTGTGTTTGTGTGTGTAATGTGTTGTGTGTGTGTGTGTGTATAAACGTGCTATCTAACAATTTCAAGTCAGATAATAATAGCCAAAAAAAATATCATAATAATTGGCATAATAAGTGGAAAATTTAAATGACTCCAAACTTGATTTCCTGTATGTACCACAACATTCTGAAATGCTAAACACTAGTTTATGATAATTTAAAGTTCGTTATATAAGATTTGCTGTTTTCGTAAAAGCGCCACCTATCGTACAACGGTAAAACGACATGTCTATGATACTCCTATGGAACCTAGCAGAGATGGGTTCTTTAGGCGTCAGTGTAATTTACTAAATACGCTGGTAGATGGCGCTGTCGTGGTAAACTCACAAGGCAATTAAAGAATATTCTTATCTTTTAAAAATTTGGTTTAATGTAAAAATCGTGTTTAAGTTTGTATGTGTATAACATTTTTAGATTTTTGCCATATTCATCATTATCATTCAAGCCGTATGCCGTACGTATATGATATCCATGAGGGAGGCCCTCATGGATATCATCTATATTATCATGAAAAATTATATGAATATTTGGTGATGTTTAAATTTAAGAAGCGTTTTAATATAAGTGGGAATATTATCAGGGTGTGTTACACCTACACAGAATAGAATGACGACATTCTGTATGGTGCTTATTTTCTTATTAAGCTTTTTCCCTTATGCAGGCAGCTGATCAAACAAAATGTATAACAGCGCAAAATTTGTGTACCGTCTGAATTCCCGTGTATAAGAAGTATTGTGACGACAAAGTTTCAGAATTACTTTTCTTACCTGTTATTTTCTCTTGATCGACTTCTCTTTCTGTAGGTCCCCTCTGCAGAGCCGTCATCTAAACGGCGCCGCTTCGTGTCGTAGGACCGCGACCGAGACCGCGTGTGAGACGCATAGTGCTTCCTTCTCGTACGCGGCATCTGCAAAGCAAATGACGATTACTACTTTGATAACTTTTACCAAGCGGTATCAGAATAGGCCCCATGATAGCAGAAAAGACAATGAGATTGATGGGGTATGATAATGTTATGATGGCTGCAGCTAAAGCAGCACATTCCTAAAACAATAAAAAGACAATTTCAAAAAAGGCCCTTAAAACTACTGTTTCCTTTTGTTAAATATATGGGCTGATTTTCTTACGTTATATTATATATAACATCGAAGCTTATGCCGAAACATTTAGATTTTGACATTTAAAAAATCGTCATCAAGGGATTGAATGCGAAGAACCTTCAGTGAGTAGGGAACCCATAACACTGATAAATTTATCTAAATCTAAATTTATCATGTCTCACGTTAATTTTGATAGTATAAAAATAGTACTTATAAAGAATTTATAAGTCCGAACACTAAGAAACATAAAAAATTGTACCAAAAATAAGCATGGAGTTTACTGTACGCTATGTAAGCCAAGTAAGGCAGATGCTAATAATTTAAATTAGCATCTGATGTGATGTTCCTGTATTTTCCATCATCACCCTTATGCCGGATGGATGTCTCTACCATAATGGGTAGCGATGACAACTGTCACAAAATTTTGGCCTAGCTATAGCTAGATAAAGGCCTTGCTTGGCTGTCCCTAGCCATAAGATTGTATTTTATGTTTTTTATAAACTTTAATCACTTTTATTTTCTATTTTTTCATGCTTTAGCTTGCTATGTTAGTTTGTTTATGTCAAATCTTGCGAAATTAGGATCACTTTCTGATATCCATTGAAATACAGCAGTTTCTGGTGACAATACAATAATGCACAACTCTACACTATAGAAAAATATTTTTTCTAATATTCTCTTCTCTAAGTCTTTTTTCTAACTTTGGAATAGGATACTGAAATTTGTGTTAATGACAATACACCTATATGATTCATGTTATATTTCATTATATAAATTGTTACTGACATGTATTCACACTTCAGTTATGGAATCAGTATGTAAAAAGCATCATTGAGTAAATAGTGTGATTGTGCAGTGTGGTCGCTCAGTGACATTTAACACAAATAAGTGCTACATCCACTCCACAAAACAATTTACTGTCCAATGTAGACATTCAAGATGAAATACATGTGGAAGTTATAAAATGTAAGGCTTTAATAATTATTATTTATTACCCTAAAATGCTATTGAAATAAGTTAAGTTGTGTTAGGGTCTAATGTTAGGAAATGGCATGGAAATGGTTATGTAAAGAATTTTCTAGTATATCCATTATTCCGACAGAATATGGCATTTTAAAACATAAGTGGGTAATAATCATGCAGTATGTTTGCTGAACAATGTTATTAATTTGGTCATTGGTTTGATTTTAATACAAATGTTAATTTGGCAGTCAATTAATGAAGGAAAGTACATTTCATTGGTACTTCCACTTACCAGTAAAATTTAAAAACTCGTATCCAGTTATAGCTGAAAATAATAAAGTATTTAGACCCTAAGTATAGGTCAGCACATGGATCCTAGGACTTTTTATTAATGTGATCTACCTAAATGTGTTCCTAACACATGTTGGTAGCATGCTTGGAAGCTGTGTTATTAAACTTTCTGCTTTGTTATTATCCAGATGGAAAAGGAAGTAGGTTCCTAGTAACAACTGCAGGAATAGGTAACAATACTAGGTAAGAACTGATGGGTGTATATGCAGTTATTGATCAAAGTTATTCTCCTACAGTGATAAGACAAACCCAACAACGAATGAAAACCTCGAGTTTGATGTTAGCTCCTCTATTGAAAACGGATAACTAGCCGATTCCTGAAACAGCAATCTCAGGTACTATAAACTTAGCCTCTACCAAGTTATTAGCATTGATTTACTTTAGCTACCATTAGAAAACCCAATTTCCTATTTGTCGGCTGATGCATGTCAAAATTGTATTTACATTTTACACGCTGACGCCATGTTGGTTTCACTACGTCTTTTTCGGAGCCCTAAGATGCAACTATCACTATAAATACGATTCATAAAACTTACTCTCAATTCACGAAGATATTTTAGTTTACACCAAAGTATTTGTGTGAAATTAGACAAGTAGTTCCAGGTTCGCGATGCAGAAATTTGTATGTAGCTGCTTCGCAATAAAGGCCCAAACATCGATCCAACCAAAATCCCAGCTCCCAGAGGTTGGTTTTGGTTGGTCGGTGGACAGAACAACGCAACGCAAATCGGTCAGTCGCAGAACGATCGACAGACAGCGACAGCGATGGTGCAAGCTAATAAAAGTGTTTATTATTTTTCATATTGTAAAAGTTATGTCATAACCGAATAAATAAAATTATTTTATAAAAATTATAAAGCGATAATTAAAAGGCAGTAAACGCATGAGGTAAAACAAATATTTAAAAGTCACTCAAAAACAGGAACATTCATTCTTTAGTTTTATCATTCACACCTATACCAGGCGCCATCTAGCGTTGTCCATTCGTACTTAAACGTAATGTAACAGGGTAGAACCACAGAATAGTAATGGTAGAACCAAAGATTACAGAAACTGTAGAACGTTCTTCTAAAATAAATTAGCGATGTGCCGAGTACGGCTTGACTCGAGTCGACTCGATTCCTGCTTAGGATTCGCCCACTCGAATATTTTACACACATTACATTTTATTATGATTCTAGTAAGACGGACTAGCTCACCAACCCGCCTGCCAGGCGTGGTGAGTATGGCAACTACCCCTCATGGAGATCCATGTATGTGTTCAGTAGTGGATGTTTTACGGCTGAAATGATGATGATGATGACGACGGACTCGATTTCGGTACTCGAGTCAGGAAAAATCGACTTGTACTCGTTGACTCGATTCTATTAGGCGTTTTCAACTGACTCGAGTCTTGTATTCGAATCAGGTTGACTCGTTCATACTCGATCTCTTTTAAAAGCCTGTATTACATTACACGATATTCAGGGACCCTTACCCTAACTAAGAGTGGTGTAATAAGAGTTAGAGCGTAAGGGACCCTAACTAGCGCGACCGGCAAGCCTTGCTTGGTAGTTAGGGCGATTAGGGCGCCCTAACTACCGGGCCCTGAATACCGTGTAGCATAGAATAAAAACACTACAGAAACCAAGTCCGCGCGTACATTTTGAAGCACTTTCATTGGAGCCAGAAATGGCTCCAATCGCCGAGCCGCGCCGTAGTGTTCAATGTCAAATCACGTTGAACGTGTCTCGCGCAAAAAAAATAATTATGACGGTTTGTGCAAATAAATTGTGTCACAACACATCTGAAAAAAAAGATGGGTAACAATGAGGCGTTTTCATTAAGAAGTAAAAACTTCAAAAATAGTTACCTCGAACCATATAGATGGCGTTAGTTTTCTTTTACTGGTAGGCACAATTCGACAATGACAGGATTAATCACAAACTTGCTTACTCCGCTTGCCAGCTCCATCTGTTAGGTTTAGTAGAAAACTCTTTTTCTTTTTTTACTGAAAACGGCTCATTATTAACATAACATAACTGTATACTTTTAAAAAAAAACTTGCTTCATAATATTTTAATATTTTATTTTAATTTAGTGTTTAATTTTAGTCAATAGTAGTATGGCATTTTTGTTTCTATAAAAAACTGTAATACCTTTTTTTTTTTAGTTTTAAGTTATCACATTATGCATGTTGTCTACACCTTTAATTGTACTTGCACTAAACAAATGTATCTCCTTACACTTATTTAAAAATGTTTTAGTGCTAGCTATGTTGGTGTTAAATAAATAAAACATACATACATATAACCGGGTATTTATCAGTCTTCCTGGGACCATGCTTGGTGCAATCCAAGCGAAACGTCGGGAAATAATAAAGGTAATTTACGCGATAAATACCCGGTTATATGTATGCTAATAATGTGTTGTGATCGCGAAAGTTTAAAAATGACAAATGTGTAACAATATCAGTTTTCACAGGTAAGCACGCAATATTTCATAGAATTTTCTAGTTAATTAGGTCAAAATAGACACATTTTGTTTATGTTCTGTTTCAATGCTCAGTGTTGCCCGGTTGTGGATGGATATTTTCCCATTTTAACTGACTTAATTGCTCCGGCATCCGACTGATTAATTTGCTACTGATATTTAATTAGGTTAATTAGGTGCCGTGGGGTGCCGGCAGTATAATGTTGCCCCTCCTCTCATGCCCGTGGATGCAGTAAGAGCCTGCTAAGGGATACATCCGGAAAATGGGCAGCAGCATCTTTCCGTGTAACAACATCCCGTACTGCGCTCGCCAACCCGCCTGCCAAGCGTGGTGAGTATGGCAACTACCCCTCATGGCGATCCATGAGGGGAGGCCTGTGTTCAGTAGTGGACGTTTTACGGCTGAAATGATGATTTAATTAGGTGACACGCTCTCTAATGTAGGTGTTTGTGTGATTTAACGATATCATACCTGAAATTCTGTTACATGAAAGTTGAGAAGACTAAAACGAATGTTGTTTTCTTTTATATAATTTATATTCAGATTCAACTTTAATTTACTACTGTATTTAATTCGAATTAAAAAATAAATTGTTGAAAATTGTTGTTGTTTTATTTATTCATTTATATAGACGTTCCCGCAATGTTACAAGTTAACATAACCATACCTATACTTTAACCACACTTAGCTATTTACGTAATATTGCCAAGTACTAATGGTTATCAGCGGCGGAATCATTTCCTCGCTTTCGGGGAAATTGCACCTTTGCTGGCAACATTAGACAAGTGTATGTGTGCGTGTCGCCGAGCGTAAGCTAGTAATCGTCACATCTGTGTGAATCGGAAAGTGCTTCATTTTTGAAACTGCGCTTGTATGAAGATTAACTTTCTGTTATTCTGAGCCGTGTAGTGTAATACAGGCTTAAGCAATGAAGTATAGCATAATAAAACAAGTTTGAACCTGCCACTTATAGATTGTTCTATGTTATTTCTTGTAATGTTAAAATATTTTCAATAAAAATATTTGAATTTTATTTATTTATCTAATAAAGTTATTTGAATTATTAAAGTTGTGTCATTACACTAAACCTACATGCTAAAGTTTACTCCTTTTCGATTTATCCTTTTTGTTCTAAAATCAGTAACACAGTTCCCGACTCGAATTTATAGACTCGAATCCGAGTCTTGGAGATCGTGTCAACATTGGAATATATAAGTAAAAAGAGTACAGAATTGATTGATTTTCGTTGCTATTTTAGCCTGGTTTCTATTACGTTATTATTCTAAGTATGTAGCAGTGGCATACCACAGGCAAAAGGAGATGTTTCAAAATGGGCTAGGTCTATGTACCCAGACTGAAAAATTGCGCAAAAATCGCTGATTTCGGAAAAAATACTCTCTATTTAATTCAAACTAAAATGATTGTTTTATTAATGTTTTAAATACGAGGCATAATTATCACTGGTAACATTTTTACTAGGCAGCCAAGACAGTTTCTAATAAATTCTTGTGACTGTCACTGCCTAATGATTTTGACAGATGGTTTTACGTGTTTGAGTTGAAGATTTTGAAGTTTTTTAACAGTAGCTAGGCTCTTAATGTAGTTTACGTAGGTAGCCTGAGGTACTTAGGTACTCAAAAATTGAAATACCTCAGGTTGACTTGATTTAGCTTCTATCATAAATCATTCATTTCACTATTATGTCAACAGCTGTCAAAATGACGTCACCGACTGTATTGGTCCGCCATATTGTTCTACAGTTTTGTGTTGCTCGACTTAGGTTAGTTATTTTTAGGAAAATGCATCAAACGAAGAAACATATTAAAAAACTGATAGTGGGAACATGTTTAATAAATATTTAGCCATGTTTGTGCACGTGTACACCTAGTTAGCCTGGATTCCATACATTCGTGAAACATCTCCTTTAAGAAGAAAAAGTTACGGTTTATGGAAGACGTCTTACAATTTTGTTTGCTGTTTGACATTGACATCAACATTTGATGTTTCAGCTATCAGCGGGCACACTAGTGTGTCACAGTCATGACTGACATATACTACATCCAAAAAACTCAAAAGTGATACCAGTGTCATCATTATTCACCCTCATATTTTCTTATTTTGCTCAACCGATTTGGGCTACGTTGTAGAATTACATAGAATTACATATTTTTATAAATAAATAAATACTTATGTAGAAACAATAAACCTATATTATAATGTTGGTGTTTATTAAAAAACAATTTAAATATCTTAAAAAGTCGTGATATTGCTACATTTTTATTACAAAATGAATCCATTTTGTAATAAAAAATAAGAATACCTACGCGATATTATTAATATAATATCGCGTAGGTATTCTTATTTGTCAAGTCATCACACTTGTCGAACAAGAATAAAATAAAGCATTTTTTACTGAAGGTATTATTGCGGATTACAAAGCTCCGAAAATATAATAACATGCAACCAATGAGCATTTATTTTCCCTAAATTGTGTAAAAAGTGGGAATGAATTATAGTGGTAACATTATTTCTCAGAATGACAGTAGAGTAGTCATAGGGATTGAAAGTATCTATAATCAAAGGTTGATGTTCGGTTTCACGGATTAAATAATCGATTGTTATTTATTGCGACTATATAAAATAACCAGAGTTTTTACGAAAGATTTATAATCAATAGGTACATACTTTTAACATAAAAATAACAAACAGTAGGTACCTATTAATATAAGGAATAATACCTATTCCTTATATTAATAGGTACCTACTTGAAATATAAAACTGAAATCAATTTGTTATGGCTATTGCAGTGTATTTATGTTTAAAATATTAAATTACTTAGTAAGTAAGAAATTATTATTACAGAATCCTGAGCGGAGCAAGGGATATAACATCCCAGATGAATATTTGTTCTGTAAATCAAATAATTAACGCACTATATGTTACCTGCTGTGAGCCGGCTAAGGAATACTTCGGAAGATGCCCATCTTCCGGAGTTTCTTGTTACATACATATATTGTGTAAAGACGTTTTAAGTTGACATTAAACTTTAATGGAAAATGTGTAATTTATTATTTTTAATAGGTATGTTTAAATAAAAGCTTGTTTGTTAAAAATATTTTTTTACTTTAAATTTATTTTTTACTTTTTAGTTAGGTATCTATCACCGGACAGTTGGTTTCTTGTCTGTTCATCTCATGACCGCCATGTTGGATTGAGAGTGATGTCATATAATTTTTCAAGTAACTCTCAGCAAGGCCCTTTATTTGATACCCATATTATAGGAGTGCATTAAGAATAACTAGTCCGCCATCTTGGATGTTCCGCCAATTAGATTCAGAGTATCGTCACTTCATTTTCGAACAATTTTCAGCAAGCCCTTTCATTTGATACCCATATTGTAGGAGTCCATTAAAAATAACTAGTCCGCCATCTTGGGTGTTCCGCCATGTTAGATTCAGAGTGACGTCATTTCATTTTTTGAGTTATTCTCAGGAAGCCCTTTCATTTGATACCCGTATTATAGGAGTAAATTAAAAGTAAGTAGTCCGCCATCTTGGGTGTTCCGCCATGTTGGATTCAGAGTGACGTAATCTCATGTTTTGAGTTATTCTCAGCAAGCCCTTTCATTTGATACCCATATTATAGGGGTATATTAAAATTATGTAGTCCGCCATCTTGGGTGTTCCGCCATATTAGATTCAAAGTGACGTCACATAGCTGACCATGCATTGTACCCAAAGTAAACATGTATACAAAATTTCAGCTCAATTGGTTGAAGATATCTGTTTTAAATCGCAAGATTCTGCGAACATAGTTACATACATACATACAAACATCCATACATACATACATACAGGGCAAGCTAAATAAAAGCTTGTAAAAATGACCACAGATGGCCATCGAAACATTTTTTCCGAGGCGGGAATCGAACTCACAATCTTTTGCGTCGCACGCAGGAAACCTTCGCTGCGCCACAGAGGTCGTCAAACAAAAGTGCTACAAACAAAAGTTGTACAAAAACATTCATGGTCAAACGTCAAAATTTTAAATAAAA
Organism: Pasiphila rectangulata; assembly: GCA_963082625.1. Taxonomy (NCBI): domain Eukaryota; kingdom Metazoa; phylum Arthropoda; class Insecta; order Lepidoptera; family Geometridae; genus Pasiphila; species Pasiphila rectangulata. Next base: position 16,148,217 of record OY720244.1, read on the forward strand.
TAATAAATAATGCTCGACAAATCACACAGCATCACCTAGCCCCAAGCTAAGCAGAGCTTGTGTTATGGGTACTAGATGACTGATATACTTAATACATTATACTACATAGATAGATATTTTTATTATATATAGAAAAACACCCAGAACATCCTGAACAAATATCTGCAGATCGTACAGACATTTGTCCCGAGGCGGGAATCGAACCCGCAACCTCTTGCGTCGCAGGCGGACCTTCGCCCGCTGCGCCACAGAGGTCGTCAAATTATCATGTTTTTTCATTTCTCTCGTAAACGGTAAATTTAATAACAAAAATATGTGTCACTAAATTGTAGGTCATGTAATAAGGTATAATAAATAAGGTATTATCTAAGTCAATGAGGGAGGCCTATGTCCAGCAGTGGATATCTTACGGCTGTAATAATGATGATAATGTTGATGAGATCAATTTACAGGTACACAGGTTAATCTCGCAACAACCTTTTTTATCACATAAATTGTGTGAAGACGTTTTAAGTTGCCATTACACTTTAAAGTAAAATTTTTATTTTATTTGTCCAGCATTATTTTTTTTTATTAGTTTTAGTAGGTACGTTTAAATAAAAGCTTGTTTGTTAAAACTTTTTTTTTACTTTTAATTTATTAGTATTTCTCTTAGCGGGAAAACCGTTTACAACATTCATTATTTAATTATTTTCTAAGACTCACAATTACATTATTGTATATTTTACATGAGCTACAATTTTGTATGGCTTTATTCCTCTGATATAAATTATGCAAAAAACTGACATTAGACCTTAAAAAACTATTAGGCACACGTGACTTTTGATTTTAACGTATTGGTGTTTCTACCCATCTGTACCAATTTACGCGATGAATACAAATGAAGAATAGTTTAGGTGGGGCGCCAGAGTGCTTTATGCTGTGCGCGCCGAAAGTTTCTACCCATGACCATGCGGAAAAAATCTGTTAGATACAGCGGTTGAGAGGCTGGTGGTGGTGGTTATAAGTAATTATCGAGAAAGGAGAATGGGCAAGTTGGTCTACCTACTCAACACCAAAGAGCCATATATCATTGAAAAGAACATTTCCTAAGCTTCATTTTTTTATATGACCGCAAATGTGTAGCTCATGGGGTTCTTTGTATAAATGCCAAAAACAATAGCAGTAATGGTCTCTCCTGTCTATTGCATTTCTACAGGGTTGCTAGGGAGAGGGCAGGTAGGATTCAATTCCGATGCAAGCGCAACCCGCATCATCATCATCATTTCAGCTGTAGGACGTCCACTGCTGGACATAGGCCTCCCTCGTGGATTTCTAGTTATTGCGGTTGGAAGCGATCTGCATCCACCGTCGACCTGCGGTCTTCACCATCCCATCTTGTTGGTGGACGTCCTACGCTGCGCTTGCCGGTCCGTGGCCTCCACTCGAGAACTTTTCGGCCCCATCGGCCATCTGTTCTGCGAGCTACATGGCCTGCCCATTGCCACTTCAACGTGCTAATCCGTTTGGCTATGTCAGTGACCAGAGTTCTTCTTCGTATCTCCTCATTTCTGATTCGATCGCGTAAAGAAACCCCGAGCATAGCCCTCTCCATAGCTCGTTGAACGATTTTGAGCTTATTCATGAGGCCAATCGTGAATGACCACGTTTCGGTTCCATATGTCATCCATCACTGGTAACACACATTGATTGTAGACTTTCGTCTTAAGGCTCTGAGCAATTTTGGACGATAAAACGTTGCGTAATTTCCCAAACGCTGCCCATCCGAGTTGGATTCGTCGATTGACCTCTTTCTCAAAGTTGAACCTACCTAATTGGACAGTTTGTCCTAGGTACGATGGTACGGTGGTAGATACGCGTCGACAACTTCGAGAGCCGAGTTCTCAACCATAACTGGGGCAGGCACCACATGGACATTCGACATAACCTTCGTCTTGTCCATGTTCATTTTAAGGCCTACCCGCTGGGAGACTCGATTGGAAACCTTCGAGCATCGTGCCGAGTTCCTCCATCGACTTTGCCATGACCACAATATCGTCGGCAAACCGAAGGTGAGTCATGTATTCGCCGTTAATGTTGATGCCTAGTCCTTACATTCCAAGAGCTTGAAGGCATCTTCCAAAGCGGTCGTAAACAGTTTTGGAGAAATAACGTCTCGCCTCTTTTTAAGGGAATATCCTTCGAACTCTGTTCCTGTACTCGGACTGACATAGTGGCGTTTCTATACAAAGACTTTAACACTTCGATATACCGATAGTCAATTCGGCATCGTTGGAGAGACTCGAGCACCGCCCATGTTTCGATCGAATCGAAGGCTTTCTCATAGTCCACAAACGCGAGACATAGCGGCAACCCGCATACCTGCTCACAATCCCCGCCCGCGTCCCCCACCCCATGCCGCTTCGTCTTTGCGCACACTCCTACGCACCTCGCAGTTGATCTTAGCTTTTCCTTGTGTATTGTGCGTTTTACGTATTAGTATTTTTGATCTTTGACTCGGCTTGTTTTACTGGACTGTTGGATATTACCATTGTTTGACCTGGGCGTATTATTGGACTCCAATACATTATTTATATCGATAAATTACATTATTTTTATATTTCATGTTTTATTTTTTTCTGAATTCTGCCAAGCCCTAGTACTTTTATATTATTATTTATTGGTTTGATTACATATAATCTTTTCATTAGCATAGATGGCGTTAGTGTTGAGGAGGTAGACCAAGGTTCATACATTTTTGCCCATTCTCCTTTGTACGAGATGAGCCAAAAAATTTACTAAAAAGGCGATTTTTTAGTAAATAGCTTGAATAATATAATTAGTTATTAAAAAGTAGTGCAATCTATTATATGTAGAGTATAGATAGTACTTTAGTGGTTATCAAAATATAAATAAATTCAAAAATTCCAAAAACAAATGTGATGTTATTTATCGTTATATAGGTACATTAAGAATTTACAAAATTGGGTTGTAAACTAATAATGCACAATTTATATCTATCCAAGTGGATGTATAGGTCGGTTAAGTATTATTTTGTAAGTATTCGTTGACTACCAATAAAATAAGAAAGTCATACGAATGACTGTCATTGAAACGCTCAGATAAGTTCAAAACTATTAATATGGATTTAAACCATATCAATAGTCAAATGTTTTTTAACAGTTTTTATTTAACTTCTGCAAAGCTAAGCTCAATGTGACGTCATACTGATGTTGCTAATATTGTTCATCGTGGTACCTAAGCCGAGTGCCGGTAAGGGCATTTTTTAAGAGTGAATTGAGGTCTTTAATAGTGAAGGAAAAAATTTAAAGGTTTTTAAACTGATTCCTTGTTAAATAAGAAAATCAATCAGTTTGTAAAATCGTGTCGTATGTAAAATCAATCGGTATCAAATACGACCTTTTGAAATTGAATGTAAAAACTTGGTAGGTAAGGGAAGTAATTTATTACATACCACTACCTAATTAAGATACTTTCCTAACACCATTTACTTTAAAATTTACAAAACTGAGAATTGCAACTACCTTATACATTTAGACTCTTGTTGAGTACCTAGTCGGTACAAACACGGCGTAGTTTATAAGGAGGTACGTATCAGGCTATTAGTTATTAAAATTCTCGCGCCGGGATCCAACAACGCGCCGTTCCGCTCGCTTGGGGTCGGCCGGCGCGGAGCCGAGAGTAATATCTGCGCGTCGAGAGGGCCGACCTTCTGGCGGGAATCAGCTGATCGGGTTTGCGCAGTGCGCAAATCCGCGGGGCGCGGGGCGGGGGTTCGGTGCAGGGCGCCACCGCCGCCGGCAGTCGCGCGCTCCGCGGCCCGGCCAGCCTGCGGCACGCATCGCTCGCGCGCCCACACCCGCGACCTGCCGCCGATTCGAAACTGAAACGGCGAGCCGTTACCTTTTCGCGATATCTAGACTTCCGGCTCGTATCGCGCCCGCCTCGCGTCGCATTCGTGATAAAAGCTCGCCATGCGAGCGAAAACCGCACACGCTTCGCAGCCTCCTTCCTGTATTTGACAGATGCACCGCTAGCGCGCAGTCATGAGAGGCGAAGAAACTAGCACGCAAATAATGGACATGTCGATTCAGGAAGTGAACGGCAAGGGGCCGAGGAAGCGGAAAAAGTCCCTCGAGATCTGCGATACCGACCCTCGCGGTCGGGAGCGGTCGGAGGACGCCGCGTCGGAGGGCCAGACTTGCCTGGGGGAGGCGAAGGATGTGGCGAAGGCGGCCCCCGTGGAGCTGCTTCACTGGCGGGACATGCCGCAGCATCTCCAGTTCAACCCGTACGTGCTGACCGGCTACCGCCCGCTGCAGAGCTGGGCCGGTTGCGTCGCCAGCCTCTTCTACTTCCACAACGAGACCATTAATATACTTACACATGGTAATTATCCCAATCTTGATTTATGCCAACTTTGAGTAAAGTATTACATAATTTACTAGCTTGCACAGCGCGCTACGAATCGCGCGCCGTAGCATCTGCTACGAAACTCGTAGCTTCGTTAATTATTAAAAAGAAACCACCACAGCAACGTTTGCAAAAGCTTTATTACGAAAAAGTATCTAAAACACGAATGTCTTGGTGAGGATTTGTATGACATATTTTTTGAAAGTGGTAATACGATTAACCAACATTTAGCTAAAAAATGTTATGTTTAGACTTGTGGATATTACGCAATTTATTTAAATATTAAGGTAAAACCGTTGTCAAACTAAGCAAACACGAGGACATTTTACTGTATACACCTACACATATAGGCTACATAGCATGGAAACATTTTACCGTCTATACTTAGTTACAAAGAGGAATTCCAAACGCGACGCAAAGATGCCAAAGAATCCATTTGGCCGAGCATTCCATACGACAATCCTGACAAAGGAACGCAAATAATGCTTGGCCTTGGAAATCCGATTCTACAAATTGCCTGCTTTCTAGGGTTTCGTAGTATAACAAGGAACCCTTATAGTTTCGCTATGTCTGTCTGTCTGTCTGTCCGTCTGTCTGCGGCTGAAATTTTGCATAGACATATAAAATAATCACGCCGGTATAACGGTAAAATAAGTGATGAAAAAAATATAGTTTGGGGTACCTCCTATCCATACACGGGAGATGGGGGGTATTTTTTTTGTTTATCCCATCGTGTGGACATTGTTGAATAGGTCCTTCCAAAACCATTGAGGGGTTGCGGAGACCATTTTTCGGTTTAGAGTTCCGTTTGCAAATATTAAAGTGATCATTCTTTTTCGAGCGTTTCGCCCTTCTGAAATCTCAACTGGTAGCTTTAGAAATCTGAAAAAAATCATGGATAACCATGAACATGATTTAACCATGAACATTCTAGAAAAACTACGACGGTTTAGCTAGCTGTTTTAGTTTGGAGAACTTATTGCTCAAATAATATGTAATGTGGTTTACCAAACATACCGGAATACTTTAAACCAAAAACTCAATGAATACCTCTTAATATGTTTTAGTCGACGTAAAAAACACACTCCAACTTCTAACAACAGGTCTACAGATAATTACGGAACCATACACGTTGCGTGGCACGTGACACACGCACTTGGCCTAATTTATTATTTTATGTAGCTAGTTATGTTTGTCGATCAGATGGTTGTAAGTAATTATTAATCTCTTAGAATTATTTTTCGATTTTATTTCACTTGCATTTAATGTTTATCATTCTAAAAGTATAGTGAGCACTACTTGAAGCACTTTCAATCAAATTGTTGATCTCTGAATGCCTTGGAAGAATTGTTTTGTACAATTTCTATTTTTTTTTTAACTCACGATTTTTTTATCTGGTAAACAGGACAAAAAGTGAAGAAATCAGCGAGGCTCCTTCAAACGATACTTTCTTTATAAGCTTTAAGTAAGACCAAGGTAGCGTAGGTGTGTTGGTGATCTAACTCTAACACGCTAAAAATAGCAGGAATAACTTCAAGTCTATGCGACCACGTATAACATTTCCAAGAGATCTCTAACCGATGCGTAGCAGTTTCCGATTCTCAAAACTCGCCGTAATACGCTTTATGGGTCTATAAAGTGAATTATTTTATTTATTAATGAATTTAAAGTAAATAAAACTTGCCGTGGGGTGCCGGCAGTATAATGTTACCCCTCCTCTCCTACCTGTGGATGCAGTAAGAGCCTGCTAAGGGACACCTCCGGAAAATGGGCAGCGGCGTCTTTCCGTATATCAACATCCCGTACTGCGCTCACCAACCCGCCTGCCAAGCGTGGCGAGTATGGCAACTACCCCTCATGGAGCATAACTATCCATGAGGGAGGCCTTAGTTCAGTAGTGGACCTTTTACGGCTGAAATGATGATGATGATGATGTTGATGAAGTAAAACTTTTTAACAAACTAGCTTTTATTTAAACGTACCTTTTTAGGGTTCCGGACCAAAATAGTAAAAAGGAACCCTTATAGAATCACTCTGTCTGTCTGTCTGTCACAACTGGATATCTCGAGAACTACTGATGCTATCGACTTGAAATTTAAAATGGTAAAAGACAACACTTTTTTACTAATATAGCATATATAAAAATGTTAAAAAAATATGCTTATTTTGATAGCATATTGGCTAAAATCTCAAAATTTTTAAGTGAAGTTACTAGGCCATGTGGGTATCATATAAAGAAAGGTATTCATTTGCACATTAATAAACAGTTTTTATTTATTCTTTAACCCGTATCGTTTTTGAGTTATTTACAAAAATGTTGAAAAAACGACCGTCCCCCCCCCCCCGTATCTCTGAAGTTTGCAGAGACATACACACATACACTTCTATAAGCTATAAAAGTATCACCCGTGATACTTTTATAGCTTAGAGAAGTGTATGTAAGCTTTATAGGAAAATTATAGCGAACTCTCTAATTTGCAAAGTTTTTTAGACAAGGGGTGTGGAAGGGAAGTTTTTAAAAATTTTGTGAAGTTAATAGGTGATGTGGGGTATCATATGAAAGGTATTCATTTACACGTTAAAAAACAGTTTTTAGTTTTCCTTTAAGCCGTATCGTTTATGAGTTATTTACAAAAATGTTGAAAAAACGACCGTTCCCCCCCCCCCCCTTATCTCCAATGTTTGCAGAGATAAACCTCTAAAACTTTTATTGCTATTAGAAATGTATGTAAAGATTAGAGAAAATTGATTACAATCTCTCTATTTAGCATACTTTTTTAGAAATCATCGAAAGTGTAAAAATACTACATAAGTTCCGCTATCAGACAAGAGATGGCGCTGTCAAGGTTCTCCAACAAATATAAACCCACCTTTGTCATATATTATATTATATGATGGCACGGAACCCTCGGTGCGCGAGTCCGACTCGCTCTTGCTCGGTTTTATTTATTACATATAATGTGTAAAGACGTTTTAAGTTGACATTAAACTTTAATGGACATTGGTTTATTTTGTTATTTATAGTGAGTAGGTACGTTTAAATAAAAGCTTGTTTGTTAAAAAGTTTTTTTACTTTTTAGTTATCACTTGACAGTTGGTTTCTTGTCTGTTCATCTCATGACCACCAATGAAAGGCCAAAACCATTTTGCTACATTCCTCCTTCCTTTCCTTCCACAGGTATATTCGTACATGTATTTATTTTGTATTGTGTTTGTTGTTATTTATATATATTTTTTTTTATGTATACTTGTTATATTTATCGTAAAAATATTTTACCGAGCAAAATAATGGCTTTTGGCTTTTCAGGTTCAACAAAAAATAATGTAAAAATAATTGTTTACTAGCTGCTGCCCGCTGCTTCACACGCATGGTTTTGAATCGCATTTTACTTACAATGATGATTAATTATTTTATTAAGCCTTCCTCGATAAATGGGCTATCCAACATGAAACAATTTGTTTTTAAAGACGAACCTGTGGTTCCGGCGATTCATCATCATTTCATCATTTCAGCCGTAAAACGTCCACTACTGAACTAAGGCCTCCCTCATGGATCTCCATGAGGGGTAGTTGCCATACTCACCACGCTTGGCAGGCGGGTTGGTGAGCGCAGTACGGGATGTTGATATACGGAAAGACTTTGCTGCCTATCTTTCGGAGGTGTCCCTTAGCAGGCTCTTACTGCATCCACGGGTAGGAGAGGAGGGGTAAATAAACTTTGACGTCTAATCGAAGAATTTAGAGATATTCCGCTTAAACGGTCGACTACTAGGATTACCCTTAACCTTACCCTTTTACATCTCTCGCCTACTTAACAAAGATAGTTCTTTTAAGTGTAAGCAGCAGCTCCCACAGAAGCATTTTCTTTTCACTTTCAAGGTTTTATACCACGACGTGGCACTGTCGCAAAACGGCCTGTGCCGAGTTACTTTGTCTACTTGCTCATAATTATCTTGTTATAGAAGCCAACCCGTACTTAATGAGATTGGCCCGCCAGCGCCAAGACGCAAACTTGAAGACCTCAGTAACTTGGCTAGACTATGAATATGAAAAAGTTGGTGTTGCAGTGAAGCAGCTATCAACTTCAGATACACTTTGTTTAATACAAACATCTTTGAAGCTGGAAAGTTGACCTAATTATCAAGGACTTCTACGACATTTTTGTGGTGTAATCATCTATGTATTTTGCACAGTACAAACACTTTTCATTAATTGTAACATAAATTATTAATGTTTTTTTAGTTATTTACCTACAACATATAAAATTCACAACCTAATAAAACGTTTACCTAAGTTCAAAACTATATAATTGAGCTAGTTTCTCCGACCAAAACCAAGAATTTAAAATATAATCGACTGAAACAATTACCGAATTCACTAACAATAATTTTAATTACAGCAGAGTCGTTCACAACTTAAAACATACGCTACACCTTCAGTTAATCAGTGAAAATTAACAAAACACGTTGTTTAACTTTTGCCAAACAGTTAGTCGTAACTCGTGACGTAGCGGAAATTATGCTAACGCGCCACTCCAGTTCGTGTTAAAATCCCAACCGTACCTACAAACCGAAAAAGTAGAAATCTCCTCTACATTTTCTGCCCTTGTTGGAATGAACATAATATAATAATATTATAATGCTGAACATTTCACACAGCACCACCTAGCCTCAAAGTGAGCGCAGAGCTTGTGTTATTTTTAAAGTATACATACTTATCGTACATAGAAGACCAAAGACAATTATCCGCAGATAAAGGAAACATTTTGACTCCCGGCGGGGATCAAATGCGCAGCCTCCTGCGTCTGAGTCGGCTATAAAACTAACTACACCACGGAGGGGAGGTGTCCACCGTAATATAAAGTCAAAGTCAAAAAGTATTTATTCAAAAGAGCAAAAAGCTACATGGAACAGACAATTTTTAAAAGAAGAACAAGTCATATCTAAATTGATTATAGCATATAACTGAATGAGCCGTTTTCAGTAACAAAACAAAAAGAGTTTTCTACTAAACCTAACAGATGGAGCTGGCAAGCGGAGTAAGCAAGTTTGTGATTAATCCTGTCATTGTCAAATTATGCCTACCAGTAAAAGAAAATTAACGCCATCTATAAGGTTCGAGGTAACTATTTTTGAAGTTTTTACTTTTTAATGAAAACGCCTCATTCGTTCGCTTCCGATAACTTTTTTTTTAAGTGAGAACAAGAAACCTCATTCTTTTACTTCTATTCATTGTTACGATTTATGTCTTAATTTGTGCTTAATGTAATGTTCGCTATATTGGATACTTTGGATATTGCAAGATTTCATTATCTCTTATCGATGTTGAACCGAGCTACATCTGCTAAGGGTCAATATCATTCAAATAATCATCTATGGAGTAATAAGCTTTTTCCATGAGATTTTGTTTTTATAAGCTTAAACCAATGAATCGTTCAGTCGCCTTAGATGGAAGCTTATTAAAGAAGCGCACACAGTTTCTCATTTAATGATTTATTTACTTTTTGAGTCTAAATTTAGGAATGTGCAATTTTATTTTATTTCATGTATGCTTGCACAGCGTGCTTGGTTAAAGGTAAGGTAAGGTATGCCTATTTGATTTTAAAATATGGTTGTGTTGCCGCGGCACAGTCAAAATTAATATGCATGGATATGCAACTGCAGATATTAATTAATAATTTAGTGCAGAACGCCCTAATCCTAACCCAAACGGGGGTGAATTTTTATGAGGTCCACAAAAAGCAATTAGAGTATGTAAAAAAAAGTTTCACATACTCGTGCTATTTGAGAAAATAGTTGTTGTCGTACGATGATAGACTTCTACATTTTAAATTATCATCTACGAGAATCTCGGATCGAAGACGTAATGTACATATGATTATTATAATATATTATACCACGTTTCTGTAAATTAGCTAGTGGCTATATTGAGGCTCTCACGCTATTGACGGTAAAATACAATAATATGTATAATACTCTCTACATATGGATTTTTTTCTCTGACAAATTATTAAAACTGAAAGCCTATTTGAAGAGGGATTATACGCTAACATTTAATTTCATCGTTTTCTAGTTATTCATTATTTTTATTGACATTATTTTGTATTTTATAATTATTTTAGATTTTCATTAATGTTTGCTCAATTTTTAGCTGATTAATAGTCTAAAATTGTTTTTTTTTAAATTATTATTGTATAATTGTTGCTCTTGCTCTTTGTCTTTTTTGTCTTGCTACATGCAAGTCTTTACCTACAATTATAGAGGCACTTGCTCTGTATTTTATATCCGTGTTACATTAAGTTTGTGATTGTTATACACAATGTGTTGGTGTTCAATAAAAAAATAAAATATAAAACATGATTACAAGTAGTTTTGGAAGAGAAAAATCAGGAACTCCTATAATATTTTTTATATTATTATTGTTTTTACGATGTGGTGTGAAGATAATGCTGAGTTAATAATCGGATTTCTTTGTATAGGTACATCAGGGGCTGTTTCATTTTATAACGGGTTTCCCAACCCGTTACCTCGCCTGAGGAATTTCCGGAAGGCGGGCATCTGAATATTTTACAAAATTGCTAACCCTAATGTACTTAGTACCCCGCAATGATGAGCCGGGCTTGTTATGAAAACATGCTTACGACTTTAGGTAACCACTATTACAGAATTCACAGACCCTTGTACGTCAAATTTACCGGACTCTGTGTGTTTACCTTTGGCCGTACTTTCGTAAAACAAAAGATGGCTAGCGGTATATCTAGATATCGAACGGTTACTTTAGGCGTAGATATATGTAAATTGGGTGTCATTTAGGTTTCCCTAAAACCATTTTTCTTCGAAACTTTGAAAATGCATAGTTATCTATGCCATACAAGGAACGTTCTCTTCGTTGCAAAAATGAAAATTATCTATATTAAGTATCTAAAATAAAAATAATAAGGTACCATCTGTTTTTTCAGTAACTACCTTTTTCTTCTCTCTCTGAACCTTTGAATTCTATGTTCTCTATTCAGATAAACCTACCAAGACTTTTAAAGCTAAGAATGGAGACTTCCTCTTATTTGTTAGTTTCACTTTTCACGGACCAACTCCTTCTCTTTTTATTTCTCTCTAGAGCAGCCTCCTTGACCTCCCTGTACGACATGACATTTCTGTCCTGTCTTTCCGAGAAATGCGTTTTTATTTTTTAAGTTGGAGGAATCTTTATGTGATAGGATATATATTATGTCATATTATGACGGAAATATAAATCGCCGATCGGCAATAAAAGTCCCACCCGTTCTAATGGAATGTGATAAGGGCCACCTACATTGTATTTCGGTACTAAATAAAGTCCGTTAAGGCCGGGTACTACCAGATTTCATCATTGTAAAACAAGTAATTGTCATTAACCATTAAACATAGAATTCTGAAATTAAAACATATTAAAGTTCAGGATATTACCTAGAGAATGGTTAAACAAAAACGCGATTGAGGATAATTTAATCGGTAAAACAAATCCAAAGTTACCTCTGAATACAATCTAAAACAACTGGTATGAGTAAACTACACTATGAAATCAAATAAAAATTACACCAAATCCTTGGCCTCTTTTTTATGGAGAGAATTGTGAAATTAGATTTTTTAATTTCATACAAATATTTTATGAAATGTCAAAATGCCTACAAATTCGCGGCGCAGCGCCTGTGCTCCGAACCGAACAGATCATCAGTACCGGCCGAGCCATCACAGAGAGTGGTCAAGTCGCTCTGTGCCGCTCCGCTGTTTACGTTCATGTAGTAGGTAAATAGCACAATTACACCGTAGATCGAAGAGTATGCTAACAAATTATGAAGCTCAATTTTTTTCGTTGTATTTTGTTAGAATATTTTCGAACAAGTGAGCGAAGCGAATGAAGTTTAAGAGGCAGTTTGGAGTTTCGGCTGAATGTTTGTATGTCTGTCACCAACTTTTGTTCGAGGATCTCTCTTGAACGGTTGAAATTTACAACTTTACATGAATTGAATTGAAGATGATTTTTATAGGAGCTTTTTCATAAATGTGGTAGTTCTTTAGGGTTAACAGGATATTTTATCCAAGGATGACTCTTGAAAGGATCATCAGGTGTCTGTGGAGACTGGGGCAATGGTAGCACCTTTGGTGACTAAGGCGACTGTAATGACCGGGTTGACTGTGGTGGCTATGGTGACTGTGGCGACTGTGTCGACTGAAACGACTGTGGCGACTAGGGCGACAGTGCGCACTGTGACTGTGGTTCCTGTGGTGCCTGGGACTACTGATAAGACTTTGGTGACTAGGGCGACTGGTGTATGTGTCGACTGTGGTGCCTGTGGTGACTATGGCGACTGTTTTTATTATTTAGATAATTGTAAAATAAATATTATTTATCTTACAAATATTATGCTCGATGCCGTTTATCCCCTTTGGGGACTAACTATAGGGACGTTTGTCCCGTGCGAGCACGTCACCGTGGTGCAAGGTAGATAAAAAGCGCTTTTCCGGTTTTTCTTTTGTAAATACTAATTTTTAGCTATTTTCATCTCTTTAGCAGCTATTTTCAACTAAGCAGCATAGTTTGACACCTGAATTGCCAAAACCAGATGATTCGTTGTAGCATGTGTATAAGAGAAAAAATCCACTCTAAACATACGCGTCCCTTATCCATGGAGGAAGAGTAGTTGCCATACTCACCACGCTTGGCAGGCAGGTTGGCGAGCGCTATACGGTATGCTATACACGGAAAGACGCTGCTGCCCATCTTTCAGAGATGTCCCTTAACAGGCTCTTACTGCATCCATGGGCATGAGAGGAGGGGAACATTCTAATGCCGACACCCCACGGCAAGTGTTTTTAACATACCTAATACTCCCTCGTCCAATCACACCTTGAGTACCTAGTAGAGGTATGGGGCTCAGCAGCGGGCACAAACATCAACCCTCTTCAAAGAACACAAAATAAAATAATAAAACCCCATTATCTCATGCCTACAAAAGAAGTTTATGAAAAAAGTAATATAACACATGCTTGTTGATAAAGAAAAACACTACTAATTACCTTCGATAAAATATTTGTTTGGAAATTAAAGATAACAAATACAATCATAGAAATAAAATAAAATTACAACTACCTTGCACACGAACTAACTATGGAAAGAAAAGTATACTATCGGAAGGAGCAAAGATGTTTAATAATTTACCGAACGACATAAAATTATCAGAAACCATAGGATCATACAAACATAAGTTAAAAGAACATATATATTTACACCGATACTAATATACTGTTACGAGCTGAGGGTTCGGGAATAATGTAGTCCAATTTTACCAATATTAACACTTTAATCACAGATCACACCATTATGAATCTCACAGCAGATTCTCACTAGAACACTACTTCACTGAACAACACTGATCGTCACTATAACACTTGTTCACTATTCACTGAACACTATAGCACTTGTATTCACTTTGAAGTCACTCGGATATATCGCACTGTTCGCTTCCGTAGCCAAATAAAGACTGCCCCTCGGCAATCATGCTCACGTATTTATATCGCATATAAAGAAGATTCTAGTAGCCGAAGTTTCTAGATTCACACACAATAGAGACAGGACAACAAAAAGACAAGTAAACAACTTTTTACAACTTTGTTTACAACCCGCACTATTGTTTCAAAACCGGTTTGTCTAGAAACGTCTCGTGTTACCTTAAATACTTTGTAAATTTACGTAGAGGCTGCAAGAGGCTACTATTTTATATTTAATTTTAGATTATGATTTATATGTATCTCATTTTAAGTGAACTTTGTACTTAGTTCTTATGAGAAAATACATTTATTTAAACCTAATGATATTGATAGACATACATACATACATAGATAGTCTGATGCTATACATACCACACACTTTACACACACACACTTTGTATACAGTTCTTTTTGTCCCATTTATCCGTTTAAATTCTTCACATCTACCCCATATTGTGTTGAGTCTGCTCAACACAATATGGGGTAGATGGGAAGAATGGGGTCTAATGAGCCGCGTAGAATAGATGTGAAGAATTTAAACGGATAAATGGGACAAAAAGAACTGTATACAAAGTGTGTGTGTGTAAAGTGTGTGGTATGTATAGCATCAGACGTATGTGTGGTAGGTACTACGGGGATTAAAACTGTGTAATTATCTAGGCATGCATGTGAAAAATATTCGAAGACACGATCAAAAATAAGATAATACTATAATGATCATTGAAATAATGTTTTTGAGTAACGAAAATTTATTTTAGTGACAACTGTTTGAAATTATTTGCATTCCCCTACTGAATTACTATACTATGGCGCAAGATACGAGTGTCTAGCGCGTGCGGGCGTGCGAAGCGAAGTAGCCTGTAATTGCCTGGTGTTCGGATATCATCGCCTTAAGAGTTTCGCGTGGTTCGCCGGCTTACCTAAAAGCTTGATGGTCTGATACGGTACTCGTAGGTACATAGTTGGTACATAGTTAATGAAATTGTATACTAAAAGTATTTTTTTTATTAATATTCCCAGGGTACGTGGTTGTGATAGAATTTTCGAAATACTTAATTTTTCTCCTAAATTTCAAGCTATCAATCTTCTATCAATCACCCATGACATGACACAACATCTGCTTGTTTAAATGCTTGGTAGTGCAGTGCGAAATTTTCAGCATTTCGCAAAAATATATTTCTTGGTTTTAAAAGTGTGGTTTCTTCTTGAAAAGCACAACCAAGTACGATTGGTTGTTGTATGCACTTGATCATTTTACTCGTATCATTGAATACAATCTAGCCTTATCTAATAAAGGAATATAAATTACACAGTTAGAATTCCATTCACGTCTTTCGACCAGTTGTTTGTGCTGTGTTTTATCTGCTTGTTTGTCACGCAATAGCATAGTAACCTATTTAATAGTACGTGTACTTTTTTTATTTAAAACTCGTATAAAAAACAAAATACAAATTATATTGGTTTGAATAAGAATAATGCATATAATGTTCACAACCGTAACAGTTTCAGAAGAAAAATCACTAAATAACAATACTTTCAGACGTTTGTGAGCCACAGTCATCCACACACATTTACGACTCTTCTGGTTGGCGACGGCCAAAATAAATAACTCGGTTCACCACTATCATGACCTTATCACACACCACGTAGTAGAACTTAGTTCAAAACGAACAAGGCTAAAATATTAATAACATGCAGCAACATTCTATTTTCACCCTGTTGCATAATGGATGAAACAAAATACAATACGAACAGTGCCTATGAAGGCATCGTTGTTTTAAAACATTTGGATTGCAAAGTTTAACTTCTCCGAGTTGAATTAATATGGACTGAAGTTTGGTTTATATTTGCCTACTGTTTTTTGCGACGCAATATTCTTGTTAAATGAATAAATTTTGTAGATACTCATTGTATTATTAATACATCTATTAGTGCTCTTTTCCTGAAAAAAAAATAAGCAGTACCTATTCAAAAGTTGGTTCCAAAACTATTCACCAACTTGAAATTCAAAGCAGCAACCGTGTTACTAGACTTCTCATTTTCAAAAAACGTCCTTTTCTGTAAACACGCACTGCAATAAAGTTATTCTGTCCAAGTCTTGGTTGAAAAATCGCCGAGACAAGAGATTAGCTGCAAAATCCCTTGAAAGCTTTGTTACATAAGTTTCATAACTCGAGAAGCTGGTCTGATCTAGATGCTTCATGTTGCTTTAACTTAGTGGCCTGCTGGGGCATACTAGTTAATTGGCTAGCTCTTCAAATAATGTGATTTAAGTTTGTAAACACGGTTATAAGTATTATACTTCGAAGACGTATCGAACCGATGTTAGTCGCTAAAATGTTTGGTATTGGCTTTTTTATAAGTTTAGGATTCAGTTTTGATGTAGCATTATAGGTTGTTTTAAGTTTATTGAGGTTCCTGTCTTTTTTCTTTATAACTGTTTCATTATGATTTTGTTTTTTGTTCTATTGTGTCGACACTCACTAAAGGTCCTACCTGATAACCAGCGTTGATCCTTATTTCTAAGAATCAACATTATGCTGAGGACCTTTTGGTCCACAAACCTATAAATACTTATGTTCATATATACCTATACATTTATCATGTATTTACTGTCTGTGGACTAATAAATGTTTTCTTGCTTTCTTTCTTTCGAAAATTAAGATTTTTTTTCATTTACTTATTATAAAAACAGGTAGAGGGGAGACGGTAAAATTATAACAAAACGTTAGAAATATTACAGTCTTCAGCTTTTTTTGATATCTGTCTTAAATTGATATTATTTTATATACAAATAACTTAAATAACTAATTGAAATACCAACTTGTACAAAATTAAGACTTTTATAATTATTATTATTAACAAAAAAAACCGGCCAAGTGCGAGTCGGACTCGCGCACGGAGGGTTCCGTACAAACCTGTAGGTATATAAGACCTGTGTAGTTGATATGAATTTCAATTTAATACCTACGCGTTCATAAGTAAAGGGGTACTTATAAAGTTTAAAATTATTAAAAATATTTTTGCCTTGGGGCGCCGACAGAAAAATGTTGCCCCTCCTCTCTTGCCCATGGATAGGAGTAGGAATCTGCTAAGGGATAACTCCGAAAGATGGACATAGCCATATATGAGCATAGCCCTCTGGCTATGCTCGGGGTGTCTACGGGATCGAATCAGAAATTTGGAGATACGTAGAAGAACTCGGGTCACCGACATAGCCAAACGGTTTAGCACGTTGAAGTGGCAATGGGCAGGCCATATAGCGCGCAAAACAGATGGCCGATGGGGCCGCAAAGTTCTCGAATGGAGGCCACGGACCAGCAAGCGCTGCGTAGGACGTCCACCTACAAGATGCGCAGACGATTTGGTGAGAACCGCTGGTCGGCGGTGGTTGCAGACGGCTACCAATCGCAGTACTTGGAGATCAATGAGGGAGGCCTTTGTCCAGCAGTGGACGTCCTACGGCTGATATGATGATGGTGAAAAATATTTTTATTATATGATGTAACTAAAAATATACGGTTTTCGCAATTTTTCTTTTGTCTGTGCTATAAGACGTTGCTTTGTACCAAATTTCAAGATTCTGAGTTCACGGGAAGTTCGTTTTGATTCCCTTGCGAGTGTCGAATTATTTGTATAAATTTGCGGCATAAACGGCTGAATCTTTTGATTGCGTTAACTTACTCGTATAAGTTTGATTTTTTTACAACTCTAAGGGCATACCGGGACCTCAGTATTTGATATAAATTCCAGCTTGATACCTTCACGAGTTACTGAGAAAAAGGGTCTTGACAGACAGACGGACGGACAACAAAGTGATCCTATAAGGGTTGGTTTTTTTCTTTCGAGGTATGGAACCCTAAAAACGATCTCAATGAATGGTTGACTTGTTGCTGAAAATACTTAAACCCCTTTATGTACCTACGCCTATAACATTTAACAATTTCCTAAATTTTCATGGATTCCATCATCAGAACTGGGTGTAAAAAGAAGCAAACATTATAAAATCAAAAACCTTCAATTTTGAGCCTCCAGTAGACACTATTACAATTATTTGATTCCTTAAGTATCACATCATCAGAATAGAGTTTAATAAAACGGGACCTCATTGAAAGTGCATCTATTCGAACATAAAATGAATTTTCAAAATCAGTTAATTAACAACGGAGTTCTGAGGTTTCTTTGTTTAAAGTCGGTTGAGAACTAACAAACACATATTTCATTATTTTAAGATACACATTTCAAAAAACAACAATTTGTAAAAGCGTATCTGCCGTTTCTATGAAATGTTCAACGTTATAGTACGTAGTTGCGCATGGCTTTTTGTATACATACTTACTTTATTTAAAAATACTGACAAAGTTAAAGTTTGTGTTCTCCATATGTAGATCAAAAAGCGGCAAAATTCCAGTTTACTCGTAGAGTCACCTTCGTCAAGAGTTTGCACAGGCGTGTAATGTATGGATGTTAACACCCTGTGCGCTAAGAAAACCACACCTCTCAATGTGTTAAACCAAAACAACAGGCTGCTCGTGTTGATACTCGTACCGTTGGTCAGTCCAAAGTAAGCAAAGCTTATTTTATGGGTTTTATTTAATAATAATTGCAGATATATAGAAAACTTATATAGGTATTATTTTTGTTCATGCATCGAAAAATAACTAGGTCGGCGACAAGTATCTGCAGAAAAGCAAACATCTGTCCTCTGGCAACATTTTGCATCTCAGCAGCTTACATCACAAACACGATACTGTCACGGATGTCTTCAAGAATCAACGAGCTATTATAATAAAATGCACTGTCAGCGCTGTACACCGCCGGTCGATAGAACCCGGTATTTTCCAACCAACTGTACTGCAATTATGTCCCCCTCCGAGCAAATAATGCAGCAATTATGATAATTTTATTTGTTCTTTCATTTGTTTCAAACTTAACAATCATTTCAGCCGTAAAACGTCCACTACTGAACACAGGCCTCCCTCATGGATCTCCATAAGGGGCAGTTGCCATACTCACCACGCTTGGCAGGCGGGTTGGCGAGCGCAGTATGGGATGTTGATACACGGAATGACGCTGCTGCCCATCTTCCAAAGGTAGCTCTTCGCAGGTTCTTACTGCATCCACGGGCAAGAGAGGAGGGGCAACATTCTACCGCCGGCACCCCACGGCATCTCTACTCGCACTACTTAACAATATGTGAAGTAAATGAAAGAATTAACTAACTAATCTTTATCAGAGGAGGAGATACTAAAATGTGTTTTTAGTCAATTTGAAATCGCCTCGCTACCGTGTTAAGGCAATACACTGTATGTCAAGTTACAGTGTTTTGCCTTAACAGGGCTCAATCGTTTTCTTTTTATGTGTTCTATGAAACTGTATAATTTTTTTTTCGATACCTGTTACCAACACTGAGAAAATACAATTTAAATAACACTGTATTCAAGAAATCTATAAGATTTAAAATTCCAAAACACGGTAAACAAATATACCGTGTAATGCCAAAATAAAATAACGCGCGAAAAAGATACAGTGTTCTATTATTCGAATTATCGAGACCTGTGAAACGCAAGCGCGTGGGTCTATTAGAGAGGTCTACTTATAGTGGCTTGCACCCAAACGGCTTGACCGGGGAGGAGTGCGGGGTGCGCGGGCCGATAGATGGGAGACAGAGAGATAAATAAGTTAATTATGAAAGAGAGTTGATAAGTTTACGCTAATGAGTGGTTTGTTAAAAAATGCGCGGTTTTCGCACTAAATATGTACCTGCTTGATTTGTCACAAAGAAATGTACAACATCACAATATTTCTTCATCTGCAACGATGGCCTCCGAGTTAATGGTTAAGTGCAGAACTTGAAAATTTTAGGTTGATGTTGTTAGAAAGGTTGATGTTTTAGATCACACGGATATGATTTTAATCCCCAACGATTCAAAAGTAGCATACCCAAAAGGATTTAATATACAAAATATGAAAATTGTAGAGTTTCGAAGAGGTGAAGTGGCAATGTTTGCCAAAAACGATTGTCAAGGAGAATATGAGAAAATAAACTTACTGAAAAGAAACGTCGCTTCTAAATTGATAAGTGACATAAATTCTGGTAAATCTGATATGTTCGATGTGATTCAAAGAGAACCGGAACCGAAAGGAATCAGTGATTTGAAGAAGAAGGAGTTGTTATTACTCTGCAAGTCCATGCCGCAATCAAGGAGATTTTTTTACGAAAATCTTGTTATATCTGAATTGCCCGAAGATGATGAATGAACATTGAATATAAACGTAAAATGGTGATTTTAATAATAAACATAATTACGGCTTATTCCATTTAAACAGTAATATTTAAATGTTAATTTTTTTCCAATTGATAATTAAGAAGACGGATCTTTTGTGACTGATTGTTAATTGATCTCTTGTCCACTATTGCAATTAATGATACTTAGGGCCGGTTTTTTGATCCGTAGTTAATCCAGCAAATGGTTAAAAATCTAACCAATGGTCATATTTTGACATTATTTCAACCACAAAAATGTCAAAATGTGACAATTGGTTAGATTTTTAACCATTTATTATATATTATATCATTATATATATATATATATATATAAATATATATATACATATACATATATGTATATATAACATAACTAGCTAACGTAGTTAACCAACAAATGGTTAAAAATCTCATCTTTCTCTCATCTCATCTCTCTCTTGGTTGAGATTTTTAACCATTTGTTGGGTTAACTACAGATCAAAAAACCGGTCCTTAGTCATTGATAGTTAATTTTCATTTCGTTTATGATAGTTTTTTTTTTAAATAATATAGTAATGTTTATATTTTATTGTTTAAAATAAATGTAAGTTGTTTTAATATGTGCGGGATAGTTGTTTATTTGACTGATTGTTACATTTTTAATTGTTTATTAGTATAGCAAAAATTTCAAACAAACTGATTTTTTCGTTCTGCTACCTACTTTCAATAACTTTAAGGAACAGTTTTAGGGTTTAATTGATAGTTAATAGGAGTTACAGTAAAATGACTTCATTGTTTATCTCATATAACTCTAATTTATAAGGGCAATACACTGTAATATCACATAATAGTGTTTTGCCATAACTAAATAGCACCATTACTGCGAGGACTGGAAAGGTAAAACAATTTTTTAAAGATATATCATTTATTTCTAAAAATATCGCATTGAAAGTAATATGAATAGATAGATAATTAAAAATACTTTTAAATAATACCAAACACTTTATATTTTAGAATAGAGATGAAAGAACAATCGAATAAAAACCGAAAAAAGTTTATTTGCGTGTTTACTCAAATTGGACTTTTTCAACATACAGTGTATTGGCTTTACACGGTAGCTCGGTTAGACGACTAAACAAAAGGCAGTAGGTATGACAAGGACAATAATGCTTCTGGATGGGAGAAATGTGAAGCTATCCGTTTGGCGTTCCGTGGGTCCTCAGTGCCTTCACATGTACACATAATTATGTGGTTTGCGAGTTAAGGTAGCTTCTTATGTCATTCCCGTGACCCACTGTTCGCGATATTGGAAATTCGGACACACTCGCCTATTATACCCCTCTAAACATCTCTAACATCTAAAATCACAAAAAATAACAAAATTAATGCTTAACTAAACCTAAATCTAATAAGTAATAACTTAACCAAAAGCTCTACCTCTTCACGACTAGGGTTGGATAAAATGCTATTTACAATACCTACATCTAGTTGACGGATCTTATCTACACAAGTGGTTCTAAATGTTGCGTTACGGACACATTCCAACAAAATATGCTGGAGATCTTCGAGCACTCCACAATCATTACAGTTTGGAGATGGAACTATATTTATGAAAAAAGTCAATTTGTTTGAAAGGATGTGTCCAGATCGCAATCTAAGTACAGATTTTAAATTATTTCGCATGAAAAATGTAGTATCAATCCAAGGATGTTGGGCTATCAGAGGTTGGATGGTTTTGTACCAGATTCCCTTTATACAATCGGAAGCTATATACGGGGCGGCATCGGCACCGCGTAGCATAGATGTGTTGTGTTAGTGAGCTTCATTGTGTTGTAAACTTTATTACGTAATGAGGCTCGTCGATTCGTCGTACCAAAATAAAGGTTTTACCTAGGTACTGCTTTGCGTCCAGACTAGATAAAGCTACCTAAAATAATTTGCGCTCGTGATGTACAATGATAATACTATGGGCAAACAGAGGCTACTGGGTGTACATAATATTCTAGGTTAAAAGACCTCTTCACTTCAAATACATAATTGTCTTTTTTTATTGCAGGTGTATCGCTAGTATACATGATGCTAGTTCTCCCCGGGCTTCTCCCGTGGGGCGGCGGCGGTGCGTGGTTTCTATCGCTGTGCCATCTGCTGGGTGCTCTGGCGCCCTGGTGCGGCTCCTTCCTCTACCATCTGTTCATGAACCACACGCGCGGCGAAGGGCTGTACCATCGCCTTCTACAGCTTGATATGCTCGGGATTTGGGTCAGCCAGAGCATAGGTAAGTCACATTTCACATATATATGATTTATGCAGCGTTAGTAAGTATCACAGAGCAGTAAATGTTCTGTGGTAAGTACGCTGTACCCTGTCATTGTTAGGTGAAGCTGGTTCGCTACTTTTGTCATCTGTATAAAACGCGTGCAAAGTAGCTAGTCCAGAATCATCATCATCCAGAACACTTACACAAAATATTTCATATACGTAAGCCGATGGAAAATACTACTTCCTCGATTAACTGCTTCTTCTAAGAATATATGATTCATGTCTCAGTCTCTGATGTATTTCAATAATGCTCTAAAAATATTTTCTGTAAACAAATATTCCATCATACACCATCATATCTATTAACGTATATATCACGTAACGTCTGGAGTTTTGTATACCTGACTATTTTAGGAGAAAAGTTTTAAAATAAACATGAAATTTTTGGAGCGTGCTTGTTTAATCCAAATTCTTTCTACAAAATAACATTATTAGTTGAGTTATTCAGAAATTGGTAAAAACTGTAATAGAAACCAAATATTAACAATGAGTAAGATCTAGGTCTCGTACGCGAGCTAGCCAATAACTTTTTACCGAAATTCACAAAGGGTCGTATAAATTTACATTGAAATGTAAATATCGTTGATAAATCTGTATAACATGCTCAGAATAGTAAAATTTACGTTATTTATGAGTAAACTAGTTGTTCGCTATTAGCTTATCAATAAAGTCCCATTGCATTTGAACTTGTGTTTACGTAGCGATCTGGATTTGGACTGAATTATGTGTTATCTACCGCGTAAAATTCTTCTAACCATTATCCAAGGGCATGAGAGGAGGGGTAACATTCTACTGCCTGCACCCAACGGCAGTTCAAGAGTTTCAAGAGTTATCCTCGGACAAAAAATGTGGACATACAAACATACATACAATCATTCAGCCGAATATGGGATAACTGTTGAAAAATATTATCAATTTGTCACACAAATTGAACATCGAGTTGTTTGCAATGCTCTTCAGGCGATTTGGCTACTCTTTCATCGTTCGAGTGCATGACATAGATGTATGAAGGTTAAGTTGACAAAACGTTATTTGTTTTTATGCAAACGTTCCTCGAATGCCTGTCAAACGACCCACATTATTCATTCATGTTTCACGGCGTGCCGGAGAACGAGCTATCCATGTCAAATCTTCATTTACTTGTACAAAACTAAAGAAATTTAGTTTTTTCGTAAAGACTACAGCAAAATCTGGATGGACAGCAGCGTGTTTCCGTGAATCAACATCCGTTCTGCGCTCGCCAACCCGCCAGCCAAGCGTGGCGAATTTGGCAACAACCCCCAGATAATCTCGGAGATTCATGAGAGAGGCCTATATCCACCTGTGGACACCTTACGGCTGAGATGATAACGATGATAAAAAAATACACTGCAGAAACGTGTAAATGTTTAGCATTTGCATACATTTTTATTTTAAATAAGGAAAACCAACAGCTAAAGTAAATGGTAGTAAATATTTTCGATAGCATCAGAAAGCCAATTACAGGTCTTCATTGATAGAAATAGTCTACAATATAAAAGTGGACACGTGTAAAAACATAACTATTATCTACCTATATAAAAAAATCTATAAACCTACAAAAATGCACCTACTAACCTATATGACTAAACAATATAATTAACCTACCTAATTAACATGCCGTGGGGTGCCGGCTGTAGAATGTTGCCCCTCCTTTCTTGCCCGTGGATGCAGTAAGAATCTGCTAAGGGATGCCTTCGGAAGATGGGCAGCAGCATCTTCCGCGACTTTAACACCCTATACTGCGCTCGCCAACCCGCCTGCCAAGCGTGGCGAGTATGGCAACAACCCCTTATGATTGCGAAACCAAGGACCAGGCCCCGAGTTCCCGGCAGCCCCGCTAGTCGTGGCTACGGTAGCGGCCACGGTAACGGCGGGGCTAGGGGTGCTAAGAATCCCCGGGAGACGGACGGCTACCAACCCCAACGACGACCACTGGCCCTGGTAACACACAACATCCGCACTTTGAGGACAGACGAAAAGATTGTTGAGCTGGAAGAAGAAATGAGTAGGTTACACTGGGACATTTTAGGATTATCAGAAGTCCGTAGAGAGGGCGAGGACACGATATCCCTTAAGTCCGGTAATCTACTCTACTACCGGGAGGGCGACCAACAGTCCCAAGGTGGTGTCGGGTTTCTCGTTCACAAGTCACTCATTAACAACATTGTCACCATCGACAGTGTGTCGAGCAGGGTCGCATACCTAACACTCAGAATATCTAAAAGATATTCGCTGAAGGTTGTTCAGGTATATGCGCCGACCTCGTCACACCCAGATGAAGAAGTAGAGTCTATGTATGAGGACATTAGTAGGGCCATACATACGAACAAAACTCACTTTACTGTTGTTATGGGGGACTTCAATGCAAAGTTAGGCAAGAGAAGCGATGATGAGTTGAGAGTGGGGCAATTTGGGTATGGGCAACGGAACCCCAGGGGACAGAGGCTGGCCGATTTTCTGGAGAAAGAAGGACTCTTTATGATGAATTCTTTCTTCCAGAAGCCGCCTCACAGGAAATGGACCTGGATGAGTCCCGATGGTTCCACGAGAAATGAGATTGATTTCATCTTGACCAACAAGAAACGGGTATTCAATGATGTCACTGTGATTCACAGGGTGAAAACCGGAAGTGATCACCGAATCGTTAGAGGCACATTGAATATGAACGTTAGACTTGAAAGGTCCCGTCTGATGAAATCTACGCTCCGACCCACTCGTGCACATATCCAAAACCTCGAGAGCTTTCAACTCGAACTTTCAAATCGCTTTGATTGTCTGGGTCTCGAAGAACATGCATCAGTGGACGAGATCAATAACAGGTTCGTAGAAACTGTCCATACGGTGGGGTCTCAGTTCTTTAAGACGCCCCGTACAAATAGACCTCAGAAACTCTCGGATGACACTCTTAACCTCATGGCTGAACGACGCTCATTACGACTGCAGTCTCCCGATGATGCTAAGTCACATAGGCAGCTCAATAGACAAGTTTGGAAATCCTTGCGGCACGATATTCGTACCTTTAATACAGCTCGTATTAAAGATACGATAGAGCGGAACAAAGGCTCCAAAGTGTTCGCGAGAGATATGTCTATTGGGCAAAGCCAGATGACGAAGCTGAAGAGGGAAGATGGCAGTATAGCGTCAAGTAAAGCAGAAGTGTTAAGGGAAGTCGAAAGGTTCTATGGACAGCTCTACGATTCGGTCACTAAACCTGTTTGCAGTGTGGCAGAAGACCCTAGAGCCAAGCTGACCCGACATTATACCGAAGATATCCCGGACATCAGCCTGTACGAGGATGGCCCTGAAACAGCTTAAGAACGACAAGGCGCCGGGGGAGGACGGAATCACTTCAGAGCTTCTGAAAGCGGGTGGATCACCGATACTTAAAGTCCTTCAGAAGCTCTTCAACTCCGTCTTGTTCGAAGGTATTACGCCAAAAACATGGAACAAAAGCGTCGTGGTACTGTTCTTTAAGAAAGGTGACAACACCTTGCTTAAGAACTACAGACCGATCTCGCTTTTGAGCCATGTTTATAAGCTGTTTTCAAGGGTCATTACAAATCGTCTCGATCGCAGGTTTGATGACTTCCAGCGTCCCGAACAAGCCGGGTTTCGAAAAGGCTACAGTACCATAGACCACATTCATACGCTGCGGCAAGTGATACAGAAGACCGAAGAGTATAACTTGCCGCTATGTCTCGCGTTTGTGGACTATGAGAAAGCCTTCGATTCGATCGAAACATGGGCGGTGCTCGAGTCTCTCCAACGATGCCGAATTGACTATCGGTATATCGAAGTGTTGAAGTCTTTGTATAGAAACGCCACTATGTCTGTCCGAGTACAGGAACAGAGTTCGAAGGATATTCCCTTAAAAAGAGGCGTAAGACAGGGAGACGTTATTTCTCCGAAACTGTTTACGACCGCTTTGGAAGATGCCTTCAAGCTCTTGGAATGGAAAGGACTAGGCATCAACATTAACGGCGAATACATGACTCACCTTCGGTTTGCTGACGATATTGTGGTCATGGCAAAGTCGATGGAGGAACTTGGCACGATGCTCGAAGGCCTCAACCGAGTCTCCCAACGGGTCGGCCTTAAAATGAACATGGACAAGACGAAGATTATGTCGAATGTCCATGTTGCGCCTTCCCCAGTTATGGTTGAGAACTCGGCTCTCGAAGTTGTCGACGCGTATGTATACCTAGGACAAACAGTCCAATTAGGTAGGTCCAACTTCGAGAAAGAGGTAAATCGACGAATCCAACTCGGATGGGCAGCGTTTGGGAAACTACGCAACGTCTTTTCGTCCAAAATTCCTCAGTGCCTTAAGACGAAAGTCTACAATCAGTGTGTGTTACCAGTGATGACATATGGAACCGAGACGTGGTCATTCACGATTGGCCTCATGAATAAGCTCAGAGTCGCTCAACGAGCTATGGAGAGGGCTATGCTCGGGGTTTCTTTACGCGATCGAATCAGAAATGAGGAGATACGTAGAAGAACTCGGGTCACCGACATAGCCAAACGGATTAGCACGTTGAAGTGGCAATGGGCAGGCCATGTAGCTCGCAGAACAGATGGCCGATGGGGCCGAAAAGTTCTCGAGTGGAGGCCACGGACCGGCAAGCGCAGCGTAGGACGTCCACCAACAAGATGGGATGATGACCTGGTGAAGACCGCAGGTCGACGGTGGATGCAGATCGCTTCCAACCGCATTAACTGGATATCCATGAGGGAGGCCTATGTCCAGCAGTGGACGTCCTACGGCTGAAATGATGATGATGATGAATTAACATGCTAACGTTTTAAGCGAGCAAAGTGGCATGTGAAATCTAGTCATCCAAAATAAAGACAGAATAGTGAAACTCAAGGACTGCACGCGATTTTCTTGAAACAGAATGCGAAGCATACTATTCAAGAAAAAGCTAGAGTATTATATATTGGTATAAATTTATGTACATACAGGCCTGATGAAATCATAACTAATTGTAAGTTACTAAAATAATACCCTACCGTTTAAAAAAACTACATTATATTTGCACTAAAAACCTGTGAACTAAACCAACATTAGAAAAGAAAACATAAATAAATGCTTATTCATTACTTTTATCGCTCATAATGATACCCCGCTGAAAGAAACAGTTATAGGCGGCTAGATAGTAAACTATTCATGGAAATCACAACGTTGCCACCAGTAATTAGGAAAATTAGTTACCCATTAGCAATGCCCAGTCATTTATATGCTACTTGTTGCAGTTCATAGCCTATTTTTTGCGTTGCAAAGTTTACATATACTGTATTATTTCTTTTTAGGGTTTCATAGTAAAACAAGAAACCCTTATAGTTTCGCTTTGTCTGTCTGTCGGTCTTTCCGTCTGTCCGTCCGTCACCGGTTTTGTGAAGAGACTATTAGTCTTAGAAAGCTGTAATTTTGCATGGACATAGAGAATAACAACGGCGAGATAACGCTCTAAAATCCAAAACTAATTTACGGGTACTTCCCATGCACGTAAGGTGGGGATGACCTTTTTTTCTTGATTTTCCCATCGTGTGGGGTATCGTTAAAAAGGTATAATCCATTTAGGGGTTGCAAAGACAATTTTTCGATTTAGAGTTTTGTTTTGCAAAATATTAAAGTTTTAAACGTTTTTTTGAGCGTTCCCTCTAAAATCTAAACTGCGCGCTTAACAAATCTGAAATAAATCATAAATGTAGTTTTAACCATAAACTCTAAGAAAACTATAAGGGTTAGTCGTATTTATTGTAATATTTAGAGAGAAAGACCGGATCGACTAACCAACTGATTTATTAGCGGTGTACCCGCAACAACTATTAATACAGAATACCACACGCCCCCTCCCCCCTTAGAAACAGAGAAAAAAATACGCTTACAAATAACGTTATTTAAACTGTTATAGCAGTAGAAAACATACATCATCGGGTAAACAACAACAAAAAAACAAAGGCAAAAACTTATCCAACTTAATGTCTACAAATTATACCTGTGGACATAGATAAATTTAACTGCACCTTTAACCATAAGTAATAACCTAATTATATTAAAATCGCTAACAAAGCGATATTCAGTCTTAGACAAATAGCTTTAGTAGGCATTAAATAAACAATGCAATGCAACAGGTGTTCACAAAATGTTATGCTGACAAAACTAAGATAGGTAGATAGATATATTATGAACTATCATAATTTATTTATTTATTTATTTATTTATTTATTTATTTACATAAGGAAGGCCTACAGCTTTTATAATAACAATGTAAAAAAGTGAACTTATGTCTAGGCAACAGAGAAGCTAATAAATGGCCTTCACGGCTAAAAACAAGTTATAAAATTAAAACGCTAATACATTCATTTAACCCTGCAAGTTATTTTTAAGTTACAGAACACAAACTATGAATCAAAAAAATATGTACACACTTAATAGAAACATCCATTATATATCATTCTGTAGCTAATTATGGACTGGTAAAGAAGTTACTGCTAAGCAGCCGCCGCGCCGAGCTGACGCTCGTGCAGTAAAGATCAATGTCACCGTTATCAGAACAAAGCTTGTTGAAATCATTGCACGCTCTTAAGATGAAGGAGTTTTGTCTATAATTGGTATTAGCAAATGGGACAAAAAGGGGTGCACTGTGACGTGTACGCTTAGACGGAATATTTAAGTTAATTTTGCTAAGTAAAACTGGACTATCAATTAGGTTGGATGTTATTTTTAAAAGAAAAGTTAAGTCAGCTATGTCGCGCCTCATAGAAAGAGGAAGAAGATGAAAACGTTTGCAGTTGTTAATATAATTGTTAGTGCTGAGAGGTATATTGAGTTTAAAGAGTAGGTATTTAACAAATTTCTTTTGAATACGCTCAACACGTGAAACATATATATCATATTTCGGATTCCATAGCTGAGACGCATATTCTAGTATACTACGGACGAAAGTACAATAAAGTATCTTTAATGTTTTAGCTTTTTTGAATCCTGTAGAACTTCTCATAATAAATCCTAATGCCTTGTTTGCTTTTTTAACGATGTGGGAAATGTGGTCATCAAAAAGTAATTTGGAGTCGTGAATTACACCGAGATCGCGGGTGATGTTAGTACGCTGAAGAGATTGATTTTTTAGTATGTAGGAGACATCTAGTGTTCTAACCTTTCGAGTGTATGTAGTGACACTACACTTGGATGGATTGAGGTCTAACTTATTCCGTGTGCAATAAGCGTCTAGCCGTCTCAAATCATCTTGTAGTTCTTTGGTATCAGCAAAGCTATTAACTTTCTTGAAAATCTTCATATCGTCGGCAAAACATAGTAGCTCAGAGTTTTTAATACAGTCAGAAATATCATTAACAAATATTCCAAAAAGAAGTGGTCCCAGTAGAGATCCTTGGGGAACACCGCTAGGGATAGTAACCCAACTAGAAATATAATTGTTAACCACGACAGCCTGAGAGCGTCTATCGACGTATGATGAAAACCATCTAAGAAGGTCTCCATGGATACCAATGATCTGGAGTTTAGAAATCAAGGTGATATGGTCTATCCTGTCAAAGCATTTGCTATAATCGGTATAGACCACATCCACCTGGCTACCTGAGTCCATTGAGTCCGTAATATATTCATTAAAAATAATAAGATTGGACACAGTTGATCTTCCCTTTAGGAAACCGTGTTGGAACGGGCTAAACGAGTTTTTTAGAGCTGCATAAACTTGGTCGTACACAACACGTTCAAAGACCTTAGCCACAACACATAACTTTGAGATAGGACGATAGTTAGTGACGTCCAATCTTGACCCTTTCTTGTGAATTGGGGTTATAAAGGCAGACTTCCAAAGAGATGGACAGCTACATTCAGCTATAGACCTTTCAAACAGAATTGATAGCGGTAAAGCGATTGCATCTGCACATTTTATTAACACAATGGGATGCAAAAGATCAGGACCTGCGGATTTGGATGGATCTAACTTACTAAGTAATTGAGAAATTGTAGAGGATTCAATAAATACTTAAATAATAACAGACGTATGTAGGTGTTGATTAATTTTTGACATATTTTACTGTTTTTAATTATTTTCTTTATGAGTAGGTACAGGCCCGCTCCGGGCGTTCGTAAGGCTTATTTGACTCATCTATTTGTGGATTCTGAACCGAGTTCGGTTCGACTTCGGGAGATAGTAACCGATATGCGTTAGATGTGTGGACGTGAACTTTTCACACCCTCTTGGGTATCCTCCTCCCCAATCGCGTCATCGAATTTACATCAGATTTTTCCGGCTCAGACAACGGTGGCGCGATCGCAAAGTGTCGCAACGTGGAACGCGATCCTCTAACGGGCAACAGCTGATCGATATGCCTTTTCCACTCGAGTCCATCAGAACACCGTACTTTGTACTCGTAGGTGAGCGGTGCGTCCCTAGCGGTCACAAAACGCGACGGCCGGCGCCCACTTCTCGGCGCGCGCGCTGTAGTCCCGCGCCAGCCCCGCGTCGTTGGGCGCGGCGCTGCGCTCGTCCAGGCGGCTGCGCAGATGCGCCCAGCATAGCCATGACGGCGGTACGCCGGTGATGGCATGTTTACAGTTTCGATACTGAAAAAGAAATTTGGCGACCGCCGTATCGACATCGACCCCCTCGTGTGCGGCTTTCTTCATGGCTCGCTTGACCGACTTCAACGCGTTCTCCGCCGCTCCGTTTCCCGCCGGTCTATATGGACTCGTTATCGTGTGCGTTATGAAGTTTTTCTTCATAAAGTCCGCGAACTCCCGGGAACCGAAAGGAGGGCCACCATAGATGACCACCTGCTGAAGGCAGACCGAAACGCGCAAAAAGTTCTCGTAACTTGCCGATGGTCGACGCAGCGTTGTTACCTGTCATTTTCTGTACCCCAATCCAGTTACTATGAGCGTCCACAGATACCAAATAGTGTTCTCCTCTGAGAATATATAATGATTTGTTTTTTACTCCAGAGACATTTTTTAATGTCTGTCACACAGCAAGCACGTAGGAAACATTTGTTCACTTCACATTTAAAATAATAATAAATATATAAAAATTAAGCAGTAATTCAGCCGTACAGTTGCCACCAAATATGATGAGAGCTGTACTACAATGGCGCTAAAAAATCGTATTTGTAGTCATAAGCGCTCGCAACAGCTCATAAAGCGCCATTGTAGATCAATAAGCGTGCACTACGGCTCTTAAAGCGCCTAAATGGCGTAGCGCTATTTTAGAACTAATAGATGTGTAAAAAGTGCCTATTTTGGTGGTAAAGAGGTCGTATAGCAGTATATACGGCTATTGTACAGCTTGTCTATAGAGCCAATGCCGTAATCGACAGCCTTTAACCGACTACTATAGAGCTTCTTATTACCGCTTGTGTGTTACTTCGGATAGTCATAGATATTTGTCACAAAGTAAGGTTTGTACATCTATTATAGATGACATATACAGGGTCAGCAACTGGTACTCATGTTGTACTATGGCTACTAGGCTTGCCCAGCACCTATACCATCCTCCCAGCTTAGTCGGCAATAGAGTCATAGAAAGTCAGAGAAAAGAACAGGTCAACGTCTGAAGCTGACTAAGCCGCTGGTTTTCTGACGATGTTTTTCTTTACCTTTATGTCGGGACATACACTCGGCCAACACAGCTTTTTGCTTAAATAATTAATATTTTTGATTAAAAATAGCACTTCTTACATCATCTTACAACATGAGGGACCAAGGATAATTTTTCCATTTCAATTATCAATTTC
Organism: Pasiphila rectangulata; assembly: GCA_963082625.1. NCBI lineage: Eukaryota > Metazoa > Arthropoda > Insecta > Lepidoptera > Geometridae > Pasiphila > Pasiphila rectangulata. The sequence continues at coordinate 16,180,506 of OY720244.1, forward strand.
CAGTTACTAAAAGGCGTCACTAAAGAATTCCATTGTTACGCGTTGCTAGGTATCCCCGTGACATTGCACTTGGCCTAGCTGTTACATAATACTGCAGTGTTTGTTCTGACTGCAGGTGTACACTGTGACATGCGCTGTGGCTGTATCTAGTCTAGACGGGACAACAATAGAATCATCTAAAGGGATTAGGTCAACTCGATAAAACAATTTATCTCACTAATATTCTAAAGCCCAAAGTTTGTATAGATATTTGTTACCTCTTCACGCAAAAACTAGCCTACGTATTGAGACATTTTGCACACGTTAAGATGTTGACTAGGATTAACTCAGGTTATTTTTGATCCGGGTACAATGCATGCGAAGCGGTGGTACAAACTAGTATTTTCTAATTTTATGATTTATTCAAGTTTAGGGGTAGTTGCCATTCTCACCATGCTTGGCAGGCGGGTTGGTGAGCACAGTATGGGATGTTGATACACGGATAGACGCTGCTGCCCATCTTCCGGAGGTATCCCTTAGCAGGCTCTTACTGCATCCATGGGCATGAGAGGAGTTAATAATAATAAAAGTTAATAATATATTTTGTAAATATTTTTATAGAAGCAATACCCACGCATTATTACAATAAAGTACTAAGGTACTTGGACCTACCTGGCTGTGCCCTTGCAGGGTTCATGTTGAGCTTTTATCTACGTAAGTATATGACGTTTAAAATAACACATGCATGCAATAAAGAACTTGAAACTATAATAGGTTAAAAAAAGTTTACGTAACGTAGCTGCGAGATAACCCAGTTGTCTCTATTAAAGTCAATCTGATGGCACGGGCTATGTGCACAGCGGCGCCGGCGTGGGACAGGCTCCACGGGGGGCTATTTCACCGACCACTGGTCATTGAGTAGGGTTGATATTGACAGAGATTTGAATTAAACAGAGAAAATAGAGATGTGCAGTTGAATCTATTGAAATTACATCAAAATTGATCATATACGAGTACTTATTTCGTGTAATGTCAAGAAAGCTAAAAATATGTTTCATCATTATTAGAGCCGTAGGACTACTGTCCACTTACACTGCTGGACAGGGGCCTCCCTCACACATCTCCAAGATTATGAGGGGATTGTTGCCATACTCGCCACGCTTGGCAGGCGGGTTGGCGAGCGCAGTATGGGATGTTGATACACGGAAAGACGCTCAGATTCAGATTCAGATATATTTATTCCATTAAGATACATACACCGTACACATGGAAAAGCTGTTGCCCATCTTCCGGGGCAGAGCAGACCTTACTGCACTAATGCCGGCATCTCACGACAAAATATGTTTGTACTTAATATTATATAATCGGATTTTTAAATCCTACTGCTGGGCAACGACCCCTTATAACTCTCTCCTCCACATTTTCCGATCTAGGACGTTGGTGGTCTATTTTTAATATCTACGTAATAGGTAAAAATATAATGAGGCTACTTATGGTACGGACTAAGAAGAAACCTCACTTTTTCTTATTAAAAAGTTAGGTTTAGAACTTTCAAAAGAATTTCAAGTTATTTTCTATTACCACAGTCATTAGCCAAGTTTAATGCTTGGAATGAACTGAATTCATCCAGACCAAATGAAATTTAATTCCAGTGAGTAGAAATTTCAGTATTTCCCGAGGGAGCAATTAAATAAATCAAGTACCAGCTTCTATAACGTTTGCACTACGGGAACAGCTCTTAAGGCGGACAAAATAAATGTATGTGGATCGGCTTGGTTGACTTTATCGTGATCTTTTTTTATACGACAAAAAAATTAAGAGACAGGACGAAGGCCCATCTGATGTTAAGTGGTAACCTCTAACTATTACAACCATTACAACTGCAATACGTCATTGATCACGTTCACGAAGCACGTGAATGTTTATGAGTAGTTAGGTCTTAAATGTACTAAAGGTACACTAATAAAATATTTCATTACATAATTAATGTAAATGAAAAACCTACAACATAATAGGGGTAAAACAACTTATCAGGTTACAAAATAATATCTTACACTTATATTTTAAAATGATTTTTTTTCAAATTTTTATCCGGGTATAACTCTTGCAAAACCGAAATAAGGTTTACGAATTAATACTGCAAGCTTAATTAGAACCATTTCCTCGCATCCTATTGAGCTGAAATTTTACGTCTACCTTTAGTTCCGATGACAATGCAATTATGCAAAGCTTTCAAAATGGCTGCCTCCAGAAGAAGGCAGATGATGTTTAAATTGGTAGTTGGTGCAAGTGAACCAATCGTGTAGATTGGTTCATTAGAACAAAAGAAAAAAATACCAATAACTTATTTATTTATTTATTCATTTATTGCATACATATACATTATTACAGTTTTAGCTTAGGTGGTAGTTAGCTTAGAGGTAGGTACATGTACCCTGTAAGGGCTTTATTTTAAGACCGGTCGTACAGAGGTCGCTTTCAACCGCAATAACTGGAAATCCATGAGGGAGGCCTGTATCCAGCAGTGCACGTGCTACGGCTGAAATGATGATGATATATTATTTAATAATAAATATGATGATATATTATTATTAAATAATATATCATCATCATTTCATAATGGATTTTACATAAAATTACTAGTTTTAATTTTAAACGAGGTTTTATTTTTGGCGCATACTACTTTTCATTTCAAGCTAGCTTTTCGCGTCAGTTTGTATGCAGGCGTAAAGAATTACCTTCTCAAATTGTTAATCAATTTTTTTTATTTTTATTGTTCAGTCTTTTGTGTCCCTCTGCAGGGCAAAGGCCTCCCCTTCTTCCACTCCTCGCGATTTAACGTCATAAATCAATGCGTCACCTTAAAGCTTGTTTTTATGTATTCTAAACATAACAATTATTATGGACACCGGTTAACTTGTGGATCTTACCACAAGTTAACCTGTGACCTTACCTTACCTGCTGACATTGGGCGAAGTAACACTACAGACATGAAACTGTCGACGCCACCGTTCAGTAGCGTGAGTAAGCTCTAGCCGCGTTAACAAACCCGTGCGGGTAGGGTTACCTCGTACTTTAATTAGACGTGATATTTATTTTATGTTTTGAGGAGACAAATTTCAGCTATGAGCGAATATTAGATAATTATTATTTATTTACCACTGACCAGAGTATCAGATATAGGCTAGTTGTATTATTTTAAAATGTTAGTTCGTCTCATGAAGATTATAAAAAAGGTTGGGACTCGTATTTTTTTTTTCCAACAATGTCGAATGTACAAAGTTTACACAGCATTAGTCGTTCAAGCACTTGGTGCTCCTTATTACTTTTATAAAAAATTACCTTTGCCGCATGATTTATTGCTTATTCTATCATTACCTTTTGGAGTTACAGGGTAGATTACAGGGTGTCCCTGATCCTAAGCTTCGTGCATAGCATGAACGTCTAATCAACATCATCTTTGGGCTTTGCATCTATTTTAGACGATTCAGGTAATGCCTCTGGTCCTTGATCTCACGGAGCGACCACAGTTTTTGCGGACGAAGTCAGTCATAATCGTTAGTATATTGGAAGCGTTACTTGACGAGTGGGTGGTAGCTACAGAGTAAAATACACATCATAAACAATGCTCACCGTTTTCTGATCAAACGAAGCCCAATAAAAGAGCAGTTTAAAAAAAACTATTCTTTAATTAGTCAAAAAGTTAAATCAATCCCTCCTTGATCATTGGTTCGGCACAACCTTTACATATAACAGGCTGAAGGGAATTTCCACGATGTGGTTCAAAAACCTCCCCTCACTAATGAATGACTCACGCTTTTCGATTTTCGACGCGGCACGACTTCACAGTCCTGTGATTACCCTTTTTAATTTCACTCCACAAAAACAAAAAGTTAAGAGAACGATTCAGTTATAATTGTAGATTAATTGATATGTTGGTACCCATGTACCTATTCATCTATAAGCAACTTTATATGTTCGCTTTATTATGGGGCGAAGCAAAATGAAAAAAAAACTAATTATTATGCATAGCGCTGTCCATCTGAAAATACATACAATAGATAGATAACAAATATTCACTCTAACCAGTTAGACCACTATCGCGCCATCTTTTTTTACAAGTACGTTGTCTCTTTCTTACAAGTACATTGTTTGTGTTTCTTACACTTCTGTTTTATTTTTTAATAATTTGTTACATATATGTCATACTGAAGTGATGCAATTTACTCTTTTTACCACAGACGTGAATGTTATATACAGGAAACTCTTGTTAGCAAAATTTTGTTATAGAAATACTGTGACTGACTGTACTTCTTCAACATCTAATGGAGTAGAACGAAATTTGATGGAGCAGTTTGAGAACAAGCCCAGGTACCTCGTGGAGTAGGATGCAACAAAAATTCAGTATTATTTATTTACAAATTTATTTTAAAAATTCTTTGGAGTAGATCGAGAACTAATGTATGAGATTCTTATCTTTTTTAAACAATAGAATGGAGTACTTTGCGAATAACCCATGAATACCAGTTGCTGACGCTGTATAATTCATCTGAAATCCTGGAAAGAAAGTAACAAAAAAGCATATCTATTGATGAGGTGCTAGCTACACATAACGCACATAATCCTTAGGTCTAAAAAATATTAGGTAAGAGCCAGGGCCAGGAGCCCCCGATGACCCGACACCGCCGTGGGGTGCCGGCAGTAGAATGATACCCCTCCTCTCATGCTCATGGATGCAGTAAGAGCCTGCTAAGGGATACCTGCGGAAGATGAGCAGCAGCGTCTATCCGTGTATCAACATCACATACTGCGCTCACCAACCCGCCTGCCAAGCGTGGTGAGAATGGCAACTAACCCTCATGGAGATCCATGAGGGAGGCCTGTGTTCATCAGTGGACGTTTTATGGCTGAAATGATGATGATGACAGCATGTACAAAGTTAAAGCGGCTACAGACAATAAAGAGTTATTATTACCTACGACATTTTTTTAAACAATACCTAACAGCGAATGAGGCAAATATTAACATAAACTTTAGGATCAATAAAATCAATCAAGTTAGTAGGGTAAAAAAGAAAACATTTTGATTAAAATTAATGGTAAAGGAACAAACATATTTGGGGATAAATAAAACAAATGTGTTCGCTTGACTCGCCTACAGAAAGCCGCGTAAAAGAACTCCACTTTAAAAAACATCAAAGAATGCTCTTAAACTATCATTAGCAGCCCTAAATAAAGTCCCAGCGCGGCGCGCGGAATGTCAGTAGGCCTCTACAGGCCTCCCCGGCGCAACTGGGTCACCCTCGCAGTGCAGCCACTTCACTTTCAGCCGCTTTAATTAAACGCTTTGATGCTTTTAATGAGCCCCACAGATTTGAACGACAATCTTACAATGCGAAGAGTATTCCTACTCTTCGCATTGCAAGACTGTCGTACAGCAGTAGTCCCGTAGGATGCGTACACAAGATACTAAGAGTGCTAATGCTGTACGACAGCATAAATATTAATAATAAATAATGCTGGACACTACATACAATACCATCTAGTCCCAAACAAAGCAAAGCTTGCAATTAAAGTGATACATGTAAAGGCGCTGCTGCCCATCTTTCAGACAGATTGTTACTGCGTCCACGGGCAAGATAGGAGGTGCAACATTCTACTGCCGGTACCCCACGACATGAATATTTATAATAGGTATCTGTATTTACAAAAAAAAAATTAAGTATTCTATCAATCTTCTGGTTCTTGTACTATGCAAACCTTCATTCTATCTGGGTTATTAATGTATGACAGTTACTTCATTTGGTATTTCAAATTATAAATCAAGTGACGCCTTTTGCCGGAACAACTCCAAGAGACAGAGTCTGCCTTACCTGATTATAGCATATTATGTCCGACCTTGCAATCATGACAGAGACTACGTTCCGCCTAGCCTAGCATTCTTCCAAGCCATAAACATTATCTTTTGATAATTTTCCATTCAAAAGTATTGCAAGCACGGCAGGTTAAATCCCAAAAAACTACTTTTCCCAAATACCTACCCAAGTTGTACTTTTACACAACAAACAGTTTACTTAATTAACCCTTGACAGAGCATTTTTAACATTGTTCCAAACAGTAATTAGCTATAAGGGCTTCAGTGAAACTTTCATTAGTTAGGTATTTATGGCCTTGTAGAAAGTAATGAGCTAAACTTCTACACAAAGGGCGACTCTCGGTTATTCGTAGAGTGGCTAAAGGTCGTCGAAGATTAGAGGATTTCAGTCGAGATTATATTTGTGTCAAACGACGGGCAGTTCCGCTACAAACATAAACTTTAATGAGATTATCAAGTTACCTCTGAAAACCTTTTCAGCTTGGGCTTGGAATAAGTAATCCTTGAGATAATCCCTTGATCGACTTGAAACTAATTTTAAAGGTGTTTCTTTTCAATAGGCTTTTCTTAATCTTTCACGATAGATTTTGACACGGTAATTTCTAATGTAATTTAGTCTTCCTGGGACCAGGACTGTAGCAACACACAAAACGTCCCGTCCGTCTCGATGTATATAGTACGAGTGAACTTGTTAAACTTTCGCGATTTGATAACTTAAATATTATTAGTTTTTAAAATACAAGATTTTATCGCGTACCTTTTTTATTATTTTTCCCGACGTTTCGACCGGATTGCACCTGGTCATGGTCGCGGGAGGAAATAATACTACTTTAAAAACTATAATAATATTTCCTTTTATCCTGTAGTTGTACTTAACCGGTTTTCATTGGTTTCCCATAATAACTAGGGCTAACTTTTTAGGAAGAATGTGTTTTTGAATCCAGTGTGTGAAGTATATAATTAGAAACTTAGTGATATAGTCTTTTTTAAACTTTCGCGATCACGACACATTATTAACACATATTTAGCCAATTTAGCCAAGTGTACTCGACGTATGAATCCAACCTAAGTGTGCTGATACAGTTAGTAGTTGATTTTTAGACAAGGGGTGTGGAAGGAGGGTTTTCAAATTTTTTGTGAAGTTACTAGATCATGTGGCGTATCACATGAAAGGTATTCATTGGCACGTTAATAAACACTTTTTAGTTTTGCTTTAAGCCGTATAGTTTTTGACTTGTTTACAAAAACGTTGAAAAATAAAGCATCTCCCCTTATCTCCGAAGTTTGCAGAGATAAATCCCTGAAACTTGTATTTTATTTCATTTTATTTTATTTATTTCACAAAATCCACAGCTCTTAATTAAATACAGTTCAAAAAATAGGAGTGTATAAATTATATTGTATGATGGCACGGAACCCTCGGTGCGCGAGTCCGACTCGCTCTTACCCGGTGTTATTTAATCTTATTGTATTTTTTTAATGTTAATTAATGTTAATGTAAATTTATAAAATCTACCCTACATTGTTATGTTATTATCGCTCTCGTTCATATGATTTATACTATGTTTTTGAAGTAAATTTTATTTGTTCTGCATACTTCTGTTAATAATATTTATCTTTGTTAATTTGCTGGTTTCTGTAAAATTATTTCATTTATTTATTTCATTTATTTCATTTCATTATATAAGTTATGTGCTGTATGAAATGTACAGATTATAATTTATTCTTATTATTCTCATTACAATGCTCAAGCCACAAAATATCAATACCTATCAATACCTACATAAAATTTAAGTAGCTGTATTCAGTAGTATTCAGGAAATTCCTATCTCTCTCTCGAAAAAAAATTACAATTGCACCTCACACATTAATTTACTTTTTGCTTTTACTTTCTCGCAATGCGATGAAGTGCCTTTTTACGGCCTGAATGAATAAAATTCTCATAACGAAAAGTGATAAAATGAAAATACAATTTTCTCTACAAGCCGTCATATAAATACAATTACGTGCCAGCCTCCAATGTACATACATACCTCCAATATAATACCTTCCAACTTCAATCTATAGAAATCGTTTTAAAAACTATTTGCGGGATCTAATCAAACTTTTAATAATCGTATCATTCATGTGGTTTCTATGAGTAGTGGGTATACTCGCTTTGCTAATGTGAGATTCGGGCTTAGCACTGTGTATAATGTCCAATACTGATTTGATTAGGATTCCTAACTAAATTAATTTATTTTTTAAATTTAATTTAATTTTCTTTAATTTAATTTTTTTAAACATTCTATTGCATTCTATTTGTATTTTTTTTGTGTATTTTATTTAGATACGACCCCTAACGGCGCTTACAAACTTTGTCTACGTTCTCAATGAAGCAATCAAAAGAGGAATAGGTACGAAATATATTTTAATTATGAAATGTTACCAACAAAGGGTTATTTAGAAGGTTTAGAACAAATGCTCATGTAATATAAAGGGAAGCATAGCATGCAAAAAATTGTGTGACAACTTTGGTGACAACAGACAATAAGGCCCAGTGTCCCTTGCGATCTCCTGCCAATAAGTACCTTATATGCTCATAATGCCGGTACATGGTCATAGAGTGAACAATAAATTTTCAATGGCCTACTTGGCACCAGGGCTCGCTCGATAGCGGCTTCCTCTCAAGCTTCCACGAGTACAGGAAGTTAAGGTACCAACATGCTGTGTCTACAACTTGTTTGGATTATTTATGTTTGTAACGAATTTCAGATGATAATAATAATAATAACGAATTTCAATAAGTCTATAGCAGATAGAGCCAAAAACAAAAGTCAATTTGTGAGTGTTTATCATTTGATATAACTTCTTATTAAATTTGGGATCAGTTGGACATTTTTGAGCAGGTTAAAACTTAAACAGTGTACGTTCTTGAATAATACCAGAAAATCAGAACTATTGAATCTATGAATCTACAACTTATGTCAAATTTTGTCTGTGTTTATTACAAAATCTACCAACGAAATATACATACTTTCTAAGTTCAATCATTCGATTGTGACTTTTATATTTTATTCGAAAGAATACTCCCAATTCCCATTTATGAATAACATAACGACTTCAAAGAAATACATATCTTCCATACCAGGTACAGTCGCGCTCATAGTAAAGGATACTAAGCTTTAGTGTTACCTTAGTGTATCCTTACCTTAGTGGTATCCTTTACTATGAGAGCGACTGTACTATAATAGGTATTCGATAAAAGTATTGACTTTATTGGCCTGTTTTTACTCCAACGCATGATTAATTCCTTTTTACAAAAGCATACATAAACATAGATTAATTCAATTGTAAACCCACTCATAAGAATATATTAAAAGCATATTTGGATTCAATATATTCTTGGAAGAAAGTGAAATGATTATTATTTCCAGCTAAAGCATGTCAGCAAGGCATTATGTACATACATTGATTGTCACTGTGCATCTTTTAGCAGACGGTGGGCGGGCGGTGTTCTAGGGCGGCTTGGGCGGCATGGGCGGCTTGTCGCGTGCCACAGGCCGCGCTGTTACGATCACAAATTATCATAATACGTCTATACGTATTATGATAATTTGTGTGTGACCGGAACCATTTCCGGTCGAGGTTTAAGTGTAGTAAAACTTTTTGTGAAAGGTTCATCCGGGGAAGTACTACCACCATAACTATTTCTGCCGCCAAGCACTAATGTGTCCATTGCTGTGTTCCGGTTTGAAGGGTAAGGGGGCCGGTGAAATTACGGGCACATGACACCTTACAACTCTGTCTTAGGGTGACGGGCGCAATGCAATGCAGCGTTGGTCACGTGCTTAGTGAAGGTGATCACCGCGGCATTGCAATTGTTATATGTAGAGGTTACCGCTTAACATCAGGAGGGCCTTCGGATTGTCTCGTCGTTTTATAGTATTAAAAAAAAAACACAAGTCCATTATTGAGACAGGACACTTTTTTTAGATTTGGAAGCTTGATTAAAATACAAATTAAACTATCTAGTTTTGTTATATAAAATGATGATCGTTGTTGGGCAAAACTAAATGTTATCGTCAAAAACTCATCAAGAATTGCTTAAAATAAATAGAACACTATGCAAATTTCAGAGTTGAAACAATTATCTAATTACGTAGTCTTCCGATGGAAAACGGGACAATTCAAAGAGGCAATCAGTTTTCCCAGCTCTTGATAGCTTTGGGATTAGGTGGAGATCACGAGCCGAGAGCGAGGCACGACAGTATAAGACGTCTGAAGTGCGACGATCCTAAGATTTCTTTTCCTTCCGCCACTCTGCTCGATAGCCCTCATCTTTTACATTCAAGAACACCGACTACCGCCTGTAAACCAGCAGACAAACTTCAGTTAAAAGTTTTAACTTTTAATGTGAGTTCGCAACGGGCAGGCTAAACTCAAGCAGAATACGAATCGCCTATTTTGTATGACAAGAGATCGCGGGCACACATTCTTTAAAAATAGGCCAACCCGGTTGACTTCTCGTCCGTCATTCGTGACATCTTTGGTCGTTAACTTGCGCTATAAACCTTTCGCCTACCCCAATTTCATGCTTCTTTCTTTGGAATATCTAAAAGGCATGTTCAAGGTTACCCTTCAATCAAAGAGTGGACTGGTGTGGTTAAATATTGGTGCGCGCAGCAATCAAGCTGTCATTAGGTATGGGCGCGGTACCTGCGGTGCCTCACGACGTCAAAGGTCACACTGTGGACTAGATTACTAGTAAGGTAGCGGAACGATGAACGAATGATTTCATCATCATCATTTCAGTCGTGAAACGTCCACTGCTGAACACTGGCCTCCCTCATGGATCGCCATGAGGGGTAGTTGCCATACTCGCCACGCTTGGCAGGCGGGTTGGCGAGCGCAGTACGGAATGTTGATACACGTAAATACGCTGCTACCCATTTTCCGGAGGTATCCCTTAGGAGGCTCTTACTGCATCCACGGGTATGAGAGGACAACAACATTCTACTGCCGGCACCCCACGGCAAACGATCTGATTTGTCATGTTATATCGCATTGAGGTGGTTATGATATTGTTTTTAAACGACTTCAAAAATAAGGAGGTTCTCAACTCGACTGTAGGTTATTTTTTTTGTGCGTTTGTTACGCGATTACTTCGCGAATTATGAATGGATAATTAATGAATAATTATTTTTTTATAAGGTAGGTCATATTTCAAAACTCGATGTTGAAGATGGAATCCATAAGGAATTGAATAATTGTTATAGTAGGCACTTAAGGGATAGTTTCATACTCATTTAACCAAGGGTTGGGTTTTTTGTTTCACTACATAATGTTTGCTTACGTTTACACCCAGTTCTGGTTTTTTTAGCGACAAGTCAAGGATTTTATCATTTAAAGCCGGTTTTTTTTTTAATTAAACAGTTGTTTTATTTAGCTACACCAAGGGCATCTAATTCATTGGAGGATTTTGCCTATCTTTCAAATCTATGATTAATGACATCATTGCAAGTAGTTACTATGTTTATTCTAATTATCATTTTAGAATACTTTCTCCTCAGTATATTATTATCGAGCAAAGTGTTAACCTAACACAAATAAATAAAAAAACTTGTTACGTTTCGTAACAGTTTTCAAATACCGTAGCGTCGGCGAACTAATCTAGATATTAGTTATTTATGGTAAAGCCTATCCAATAAATACGTAATAAGTGGGGTATTATGTTTTGTTCGGCCAATTACGACCGGGGGCGGGCGGGGCCTCCCTCATGCTCAAAGAAACGTTGTTAACGTTGTCATTAAAAAGGAACATTGTTGATATGCTACGACACGTAGCTGAAGCAATAAAAACAGTTCTATAAATGTGTCTACGGAATTCAGTAATAAAAATATGTAATGGGTAATAAATAAATAACCAATAGGCGTTTTTATATCCTAGACTTCAATATCAAAAATATGTGTCGAATAAATGGCACATTAGAATAGAATAGAAAACTCTTTATTGCACACCACATAAAAAATAGAACATTAAAATAAAGGAATTAAATAATACAATATATGAGTACAAAGGGCTGCCTTATCGCTATGAGCGATCTCTTCCAGGCAACCTTGGGATGGACAGGAAATAGAGAACGATATAGACAGTGGTGTAAAAGTTACTATTATTGTTACATTAGTCACTTGTTAAACCGTACTCAATTATTTTGTGGCAAGACTATTAGGGTTTCGTATGGTACAACAAGGAATCCCTATAGTTTCGCTTTGTCTGACTGCGGCTTTACGAAGAGACTATTAGTCCTAGAAAGCTGCAATTTTGCAAGTAGGTACATAATATAAAATAATCACGCCGAGTAAAGGTTAAATGACATTCTGAAAAAAAATTTAGGGTACCTTCTATAGACGTTAGATGGAGATGAGTTTTTTCTAGTCTTTCCCATCGTGTACTTCACGATACTTCGTTGAACAGGTCTTTTAACCATTTAAGCATTGAGGGGTTGCAAATACAATTTTTCGGTTTAGAGTTCCGTTTTCGAAATATTAAAGTTTACAATATTGTTAAGGGGGTAACTACGGAACCCTACACAGCGCGTGGCCCGACACGCACTTGCTTTATTTATTTTTATATCTAGAATGAGCACTCTGAAAACATACGCATCATAGAACTTGTGGCTCTTACGGCTTTATTATAAAAATGGCAATGGGGTGGATTGGGAGTTTAATGGGGTAGTTGGAAATATATCTTATTTTTAGGTTGGTTTGTTTTTGTTGGTAAGGAAGATAATATGATTGGAGCTCTACGTAGAATTCTTAACTTTTACTTGCGATAAATTCGGTACTTTGTTCTTTCCCGTTAACCTAGCGATCATCATCATCATTCATCATTTTAGCTGTAAAACTTCCATTACTGAACAAGGGCCTCCCTTATGAATCTCCATGAGGGGTAGTTGCCATACTCACCACGCTTGGCAAGCGGGTTGGCGAGCTCAGTACGGGATGTTGAAACACGGCAAGACGCTGCTGCCCACCTTCCGGAGGTATCCCCTAGCAGGACCTTTCTGCATCCACGGGCATGAGAGGAGGGGTAACATTCTACTGCCGGCACCCCACGGCATACCTAGCTATACCTACGTCACATTACGATCACAATGAATCGTACGTACTAAACGTAGGTTCTGTAATCTGCGCTAAGCGTACAAATCATAATTATCATAGAATGCGTAGAATGTTTAAACTTCGTTCATTCATCTTCAAACATTCTACGCATTAGTGTTGGTATTGGCAAGCGGGGACCCATTTCGTAAGTTACTCTCTGGCACGTAAGTTGTGTCAACCAACTTATGATACAAGCAGGAACTTGTAAGTAGGATGGTTTATCTGCATTGAATTTATATTCTGTGGCTGTTTGCCGCATATTTCCTCTGTGGATTTATGTTGTAGCTATTTGCGAATAACTTATTGTTTGGGGAACGTGAATGAAGAAACTCGTAGAAGCTTTTAACTTATACTTGGGTAGGTACTATAAATTTAAGAATTTTGTATGCTTGTGAGAGAATGCAAGACTTACCTTCTCAAATCTTTTAATTCGCTCTAAGAGATAAAAGGGCGCTGATCGGTATTGAATTTCCCTTTTTTAAATCCTATATATTTTTATATTTCTATAGTCTATATATTTTTTTAAATCTTTATTATACCTCAAAACAGAACTGATTTGGAAAATTCTTTTTGAGTTTGAATACATTTTCAATTACGTCCCGTTTTTTTATTCAAAACTACATTCTGATGATCATGAGGAATTAAATGATTTTAATAATGTCTACTGGAGTCCCTCAAGGCATAGTTAAACCCTAAATTTGAACTGGCGGTTGAGTTTTTTTATAAAATCAATATGCTCAAATCCGCTACATTTGGGTATTTTCTTTCAGCAACAGGTGAAGAATTGTATCATTATAGTCGGATTTATATATCGGATAATGCCGTGGGGTGCCGGCAGTAGAATGTTACCCCTTCTCTCCTACCCGTGGATGCAGTAAGAGCCTGCTAAGGAACACCTCCGGAAGATGGGCAGCAGCGTCTTTCCGTATATCAATATCCCGTACTGCGCTCACCAACCCGCCTGCCAAGCGTGGTGAGTATGGCAACTACCCCTCATGGAGGTCCATGAGGGACCCCTTAGTTCAGTAGTGGACGTTTTACGGCTGAAATGATGATGATGATGATGATGATAGTCGGATTTTTGTTGAAAAATTAAAGAATAATTCTTTTAAATGAGCGACAAAGCAATTTTCTATGATCAGTAGTAATTTTTTAACCTTGTCCATCACGAAACATTATATGTACACATCTTCTCATTCTCATTTCTAATTGAACAAGCGTGGAAGCCTTATTACCTTCCGTATGCACACATTAGCTCCAGGCCGGCCCAGTAATAATGACTATTAGTGTCGCCCTGCTCAACAACACGAGCCAGCCGGGTTGAACGGCGGTTTAATCAGGGCAAGTTAGCCATAACTAACCATCTCTAACCGCCGGCGGACAGGACGCTATTAGCTTTAGCTTAGCCTTTAGTTTAATTAATGCTGCTAATGCTTTTCTTTCATATTAAAGTGTTCTGAGAGACTACCATCCAAATGCGACTATACTTAAATATTACTTTCATAAAGCGGATTACGAGAAAATAATAATCTCATAGGAATAGTACACAATATTCCGTTTAGTTTTCTTTTGTTTTTATAAGATTACTTAAGGATAAAAAATAAGTACCTATCGATTTAAATTTCGTAAATATGGTAACCCCCGTGATGCTAGCTAAGCGCCAACGTTCGATTAGAGCTAACGTTCAATGCCCACACTGCAAACGTGTGTAGAAAGGCATTGAACATTTACAAGCAGTTGTCTTGAGCCGCCAGGATCAGTTGAGGACTTCATCCTGATGTAATCAGAATAATATACACCGCTACGGTAGAGCCTGTCATCATGTACGCCGCTAGTGTCTGGGCACCAGCAACAAAAAAGCTCTGTATACAAAGGAAGCTGAACGCGGTCCAGCGGGGGTTTGCCCAGAAACTGACTAGAGCCGTACCGCACAGTCTCCCTGAACTCGGCACTGGTGTTGGCTGGGGTGCTCCCTCTTGACCTCCGAATACAGGAGGCAAACGCCCTGTACGAGGCAAGGAGGGGTGTACCGCGGCCGGCACTAGGAGATCGGGAGGTGGAGCGGCTAACACCTTACGCCCAAATTAAGCATCCAACTGACCCTAGGAGCATAAAATTTGTAAGCTTGGCAAACCAGGGACAGGTAGACCTACACACCAACTATGCAGTTAAAATCTACACGGACGGCAGCAAGCTTGAGGGCGAGGTCGGTGTTGCCTCATCCATATGGAAAGGTAATGCCGAGACCAAAACCCTGAAGTTAAAACTGTCGTCCCACTGCACGGTCTACCAAGCTGAACTCTTCGCTCTATGAAAAGCCACTGGGGAAATCCTGAAGCGCTCGGAGGTTACCTATGGTATATACAGTGACTCCAGGTCGGCATTGGAGTCCCTAGTTGCCCAACTGCCCTACATCCCCTTGTCGTGGAGGCTCGTGCCAACATTGACACGAGCAGACTCCAGAACAAAGAAGTTTCTTTGTTCTGGATCAAAGCCTATGCGGGACTTTAGGGTAACGAGAGAGCGGACGAGCTGGCAAAGGCAACTGCCCAGTCACGAAGAGCGACTCCAGCATTTTAATCTGCATTCTTTTAAAGCCGTAATAAGGTTCTAGGCCGCATGTTCTTATATTCTTATTCTAATTCTAGGGGGGTCACCAGATCTTCACTGACGTCCCTCCCGCATTGGGGTGTATTGTGCATTGTCCCCCGAGGAGTACCTCGGGGGACAATGCACAATACGTAATAGTTAGGTTAGGGTCGGGGCAGTAGGCCCGACCCTAACCTAACTCCTTGTTCCCCCAACTCCTTGATCTTGTGATTTCATTGTGATCACATTGAATCTACTATGACTCACATTCTCTTTAATACTTTTTTAATACTTTTAGTGTTTCTTTAACTTATCTAGATTCCGAGAATTACAATTTTTATCAAAGGGAAACAACGCTACCGCCAAACGCCTAACGAAAAACGGGTAATTATTCTATCAGTAATATTGCCATGAAAAAATGGTAGGCGTTAAAATTTTTTTTAGATTTTCTCCTTAACTACTGGCTGCATTTTATTTCTGATTATATTTTTATGAGGCACATTGAACGTACGTTCATCTGGTAAATATCAGGTAACCATGAGATATCTACAACCATAATTATCAGAGTACACACGCGGTTCGCACCGTCAGGACCGCGGCTCATTTTATTATTGAAATTATTATTGTTTCATGGAGGTACATTGAAATTCATGAAAGTACATTCAAGTACATTACTTGTACATTCCTTTTAAGTATCTGTAACATTATCATACATGTTGATTTTGGAAAAAGTGCACCCGCCATCCTAACTCACAAAAAAAACCTGAATACAAGGCTGATTTAACTTTGTTTCGGAACTCTAAAAATAAAAAAAATGTTAAAGTAAGATGAATTCTCCTATGATAAATGAGGTTCTGGAAGGCCGATTGAAAACGCACATCCATCTTCAAAGGCATCCTGTGTGACATAAGTACACACCTTCGATTTAGTCGATTTCCTTTGTTGTTGTTTTACTTAGGTTTTTTTTTTGCTTTTTTAGGGTTTCGTACAGTCAGCGTCAAATTGATATAAGCCTCTAGAGTAGTCAAAATTATCTGAAAAACATAAAAGCAATTTGATATACGCGATGAGCGTCTAGACGCTCATATCAATTTGACGCTGACTGTACCCAAAGAGTAAAAACGGGACCCTATTACTAAGGCTTAACTGTCCGTCTGCCTGTCTGTCTGTATATCTGTCACCAGGCTGTATCTCATGAACCGTGATAGCTAGACAGTTAAAATTTTCACACATGAAGTATTTCTGTTGTCGCTATAATTTATGCTTTGAACGCGTTGTGACAAGAATGAGCTTTATGTTATTATAATTCAGGTTCTAAACAAACGATAATTATCTGATTATCCTATTTTTGTTGACAATAATCGTTTAACAAGGCCCTAGACCGACTTCATCAACGCATTTTCCGCACCAAAATTACTCAAAGTAATTGTTGTTCAGTCAGTGTGCATAAAAAAGTAGAGGACGGAAATTAGGGTTAAATTTCTATTAGTAATATTAGGGTATTGAAAAGTTATCTTTGTAGAATACCCAGAGCCAGCTGTTATTTATCTTGTGGTTGGAAAATCCCTAGAAATAGGAACCGAAGCGTTGAATATTTTATACGAGAGAATAAACTAAATTCGTTCTTGAAAATAGGCCACGACACACATATAGGTAACAACCTATTTTGCTTCAGAGTCTCCAATGAACTAGTTATGTTAGAATTAATTCGCCATGAGCGTCGGATACGCTTATGGTATAGGGTTCCGTAGTAATTAATAAGTTTATTAGCACGTGACTGGTCAATAAATATATTAATTAAGTACTTCGGAACCCCATCCCTATCATAAGCGCGATAGCACGCTCACGGCAATATATTCCCGATACATGAAGATAATTGTACAATCCTGTTTGTAATTGTTCCCGGGTCTGGGTATTTTTCTATTTACCTATGACAAGTATGTATTTACAAAATAAGATGTATTTAAGTATTCCATCAATTATCTGGCTTTAGTATAAGCTTTGCTTGGTTTTACGGACTAGATGATGTTGTGCGTAGTGTGTAGCATTATTGCCATTATTTATTAATTAAATTTTAATCTTCTGTTTTTGTTTATTAATCCGCCTTCGTTCAATTTTTATGAGCAGTTATAGAAATAGACTTCGACAAATTAACGTTTCTTACTCAAAAATAACTTGTGGTTTTATTGCAAAATACAAATTAGTTTCTTCTTGCTATTACATATCAAAGAGTTGCTTGCTATTACATTCCAAGTATCCGTTTATACTACAGAACAATCTCATGAGATTGAGAAGATTTGTGAGATTGTTGCGATGTAGGCAAGTAGTCCAATATTTGATGAAGGACCGCCTGTACGAGCGTAACTTTGATTAATACGTTTCTAACGACTACCCTTTCCTGCTAAACAGATACTTGGAAAAAAAATACAAAGATTTAAACCGTTAGATTTTTTTCACGAAAGTTCGTGCAATATCATAACGAATACGCGTAACGAATACGCACAATAAATGGTAAAAATAACAATTTGGTTTATTAGTAAAACCAGGGTCACTGCGTCGGCATTATTGTTAATATGCAGTGTTTACACATAATTTTTGGTGTGAGGGCATATCTTACGGTTTAAATACTTGCATAAAGACAACATCAATAGAAATCGATTGTTAGATAGATAGAGTATGCTTATGCGTACACCATATACACAAAAATACAAACAGTAGAAACTTAACAAAAAGACAAATAATGAGGCACAATGGGCGGCCTTATCGCTAATTAATTATCGCGATTGTTGTAGGGGAATTTTGATTTAGTGGATAGTTTTTGAGATATGAGGCTTTTATGGTTTTTTTTTTGCCCGAGGAAATCTCTTGAACGGATGATCGGATTTTGATGTAATTTATAATTTAAGGAAATTACATCAATACAAATCAATTGTCGTGGAGGAATTTTTATTAATTAGGAAGTTTTTGAGATCTTTATGATTAAAAATAAAAGTTTTTGAGATAATACGCGTTTTTTGTCCCACTTGAACGGATGATCCTTTTTTGATCACATTTATAACATAAGAAGGTTACATACATTATTAAAAATCAATTTTGTCGTTGGGATTTTTTGAAGTAGTTGTTGAATTATGGGGATTTATTAATCGTAGTTTTTTTGTCCGAGCATAACTCTTGTACATACTCTATACTATAAATAAATAAATAAATAATGCTGGACAAATCACACAGCATCATCTAGCCCCAAGCTAAGCAGAGCTTGTGTTATGGGTACTAGATGACTGATATACTTAATACATTATACTACATAGATAGATATTTTATTATATATAGAAAAACACCCAGAACACCCTGAACAAATATCTGCAGATCGTACAGACATTTGTCCCGAGGCGGGAATCGAAACCGCAACCACTAGCAGCGCAGGCGGGCCTTCGCCCGCTGCGCAGAGCTCGTCAATGCCCGGATTTTCATGAAATTTAAACATAGGGAGATTTTACCAACACACGGGTAGTAGCCGATTGAAACGCAGTAGGTTGCAGGTTCTATCCTGCCACAACTCAAGTACAAATGCAATGGGACATCATTGAAAAAAGTCTTTCGTTCGTTTAAGTTCGTGGCTAACAACTAGTTATTCCTGATCAGCCTGTTAAAGGCCAAATGTTTTGCTTACACGTGTAACCTTCTATTTTTAGAGAATGATTAAAAATGAATAACAAATTATCGCTTGAAAAAATTAGGACGTCACGAGACAGCTACGCGCGAAACAATACTTTAGCGCGATCGCTCACATAAAAAAAAACATTAAAATATGTATAGTATGTAGACCATTAATTCTAAAACAAAACTTATACCATCCTCTTACCTCTGTCCTCTTAGCTTAACATTTGCAACTAAAAGTAATTCCTCCAGTTGTACTGACTCGCGGGATGGTGGCGGTTTATATGGATTAACATGCCTAGGCACCTATACCATCCTCTCAGCATAATCCGCGAAGCATTTGAAATTAAAGGTTATTCCTCCAGCCGTACTCTGGTTGTTCCAGGAGCCATCCCGATGGTAACGGCGACGGTGTACTGTGCCCCCGCGCTGCTCCGCTACGGCGCTCTGGCCGTCTACTGCCTCGGCAGTCTACTTGGCCTTTATAAGGTAATGAATACTACTGCGATATTGAAAAATTAAAGAGCATTCATTAATTTAGTAGCAATAGATTGTATAATATAAATAAAAAACCTTTCAACATCTATAAGTATAGTAATTCACATTGTACCTCTTACTAGAAGTCATGAGGCGGAAGAGCACTTTTTCTCGCGGGGCACGAAGCAGACGCTGGCACCATAGCGCTAGGTAGAGGATCGTGGCAGGACCTCATATCATAGTCCACATTCACTCTCGCTGAATGAATGGCTACTGAGTTATTGCACCTCAAGATCGGGAACAGAGTGGCGAGGCCCGAGTCTTACGCCCGAACCCTAATATTAAATGGAGTGTTAAATCAATCAAATGTCAATCGGCTAATGTGTTTGCTGACGGACAGTTGTATTTTGACATGACAATTTGTATGGAAGTTATGTCGTACATGAGATATTAAAGTAGTTATTGGGACAGGCTATGCGGGCGTGGTCGCCATGGGAGCGGCGGCTGTGCTTCGCGGCGCCGTTCTGCATGCGTCTGCTGCTCGCGGGCGCGAGGGCTTCGCGCTACGGCGGCGGCGACCAGCACGCCATCCTCCATGTCTTCCTTCAGGCAAGTACAGACATGTACAGGAATAGCTACAAGGTCACGTGGTCAGAGTGGTGAGAGCGCATGCTGCTCGCGAGGGCATCAGATGTAATGAATGATAGATATGCGCGCGTGGTCGTCCGCTAGTTCTACGGCGGCGGCGACCAGCAGCCATCCTCCACGTGTGATGACTCTTGTGTAGAGTAGCAGTTCAATTACATTCGAACTATGTTAAGTTGCATGTAGTTTCGTTTATCGCACATCAGTTGGACTTATGCGCGCGCCTTTGGATATGTTGTACTCGAATAAAATTAACATAATTATGTCCAATCTGTTGGACATAGGCCTCCATAGTGGATCTCCGAATACGGATCATGAGGACTCCATACTTACCGAGCTTGGCAGGCGGGGTGGCGAGCGTAGTACGGGATGTTGATATACGGATAGATGCTGCTGCCCATCTTCCGGTGGTATGCCTAAGCATATTCTTAATTCATCCACGGGCAAGAGAGGACATTCAACTTCATGTTAATTCATTAACAGAGGACCCACGGCATGTTAATTAATTCTAGATATAAGTACGTAATTTTTGTAATCGTATAGTGTTTTAATATCTGTGACCCGACATCCAGCTCACTCGAGCATCCAGCTCTTCAATTTTAGCACTTATATTTCTCCTCGCAAACCACATGTGTTGAAATTTTTAAACAACTTTCAGAGATTTACAATTTTTGAATTTATCTATATCCGTATTTACTATGGGACTATACATTTATAAAGTTGCAAAACCACCATCGCTTCTTGATGGACACTCCAATGAATTCTTCAGTCTACCAGGGACCACGACTGTTGAAACACAGTCGAAGTGTCGAGAATAATAAATAAATAAATAATGCTGGACAATTCACGCAGCATCATATATTTTATTAAATATAGAAAAACATCCAGAACACTCTGAACAAATATCTGCAGATCATAGAGACATTTTATTAACACATATTTAACCGGGTATTTATCGCGTTATTTACATTTATTTATAATAATGTGTCGTGATCGCGTAAGTTTAAAAAAGAATACAGACATTTCTCCCGAGGCGGGAATCGAGCCCTATTGCGTCGCAGGCGGACCTTCGCCCGCTGCGCCACAGAGGTCATCAAAAGTATTACGAGCACTGTCCCGGCGAACTTCGTACCGCCCAGAATCAACTACCTACTACCACATCTTCTAACTACTACTCTACTACTACTCTACTTCTAACCTACTTCTACCGTATTTCTACTCTACTACTATTAAACTTCTACCCACTCCTACTCTACTACTACTCTACGACGATAAACCTCTCAACGCAAACACCATTTGAAAAACCGTTTTTCTGTTGCGAAAGAAGCAGTAGTTGTGATTGACATTATGATAAGACGTAGAGTCGGCGCCACAACTCAAGTCTTACGGCAAAAGCGGGAACTAAACTCTACAATACAGTCTGTTGTCTGTATCTAGTTATATTTGTTACCAACGCCGCGTCTATTGGACTTGAATGGTGGGTACGAACTCTATGGTCTGTTTGAAGTTGTCATTCGTTGGCTAAACAACTGAACGTCATTATGTCTCATTCACTCACTTTTATTTATTATGAGTTTTTATAAAATGTGATTTTAATATAAACAAATATTTTTTATTTTATTTTATAAAAACCTTTTCCTAAAAATAAATAATCATCCAATTGGGTGCAGTAGTTCGGAAGTTATGCGCGTACATACATTTCGGCGATTAATTTTTATTTGTATAGATAAAACAGATAAAGAGGTAAATATTGACTGCAATTCTAATGTCAAAGTATTATTGCTGTGTTACGTTATTATTCTGAGGTCGTGAGTAACCACGCCCCGCAATTGTCAACTAGTTATTACTTTTGCGGTAGGTTTTATATTCTCTTTGACTTTTGCATTGTGACTTTCCACAACAGAGCTTTTCATAAGTGTTTGAGTTACGATTGGACTGATAAAGCAGAAGCTTTATCGGTCATATTAATTTATCTAAATCTTACTATTTTTTTTATTTCGTATAGGCTTGCGTTTGACCACATCTTGCCTGATGTTAAGCATGATATGCCTTCTAGGCAAGCGTGTCCCATCCTAGACCATATTGCTTAAAATAGTCAAAATAGTCATGACACTCGTACATATGTATGTATATACAAACTATGTCATCATCTCAGCCGTAGACCTGCACTGCTGGACAATCCCTCTTGGATCTCTAAGTATTGATCACGAGGGTGTAGTTGACATACTCGCCACGCTTGGCAGACGGGTTCCCTAGCGCAGTACGGGATGTTCATACACGGAAAGACGCTGCTGGCCATCTTCCGGAGGTATCCCTTGACAAATTCTTATGGCACCCCAGGACGTTGGTATAGAAATTATGTACGTACATAAATGAAATTGCTACGAAACGGGCCCGTGCTACGAAATCTCGTAGCAAATATTGTATACCAAATATCTGTTTGTTTGGCGCTAGAAATGTATTGTTTGTGACTAAACAACACTAACATTGACAGTAACATAAAATTTCTTAAATATTAAAAAATCCAGATATTGTCTAGTGCCTAAAAGGTTAAAAGGTTACTACTTAAATCTCAATCGAAAATGCATGATTTACGCTGAATGCAATTTTCCCTTACATTTGCTCGATAGCTGGACACAAGCCAGGTACTGTGCTTGCAAGCTTGTGTTTGGCTTATTTGTTCGTTTCGCTCGCGCTCGCTACTTCGATTAATTAACGCTTTGTAGTCGGGATTGCGCTGTGCTGCCGTGAGAGGGGCTAGCTTGTCATAGCAATACGATATATTCATATGGTTGGTTAGAGTGGTTATTGTATAAAAAACTGAGACTAACGTGTTAGGCACATTACCTGCACCAATATTTTTCTTTCTTGAAAAATGTTTGTGCACATATAACACGGTAAAGGGAAACATCGTGAGGAGACCCGCGGCTTAGTCAGCTTCAGACGTATCGACCTGACTAATAGCCGACTAAGTAAGGAGGATGGTTTAGGTGCTGGGCAAGCCTAATGCATCTATCAACGTCTCAAGCACTGTAGCGACCCGTACAGCATATTTACCAGTCGCTGACGCTGTATAAATCATCTACAATAGATGCAAAGGCCTTACTACTACATTACCTGCTAACTAGTTACACGTTCTCATTAGAATTTTCTATATCAGTTAGT
The DNA here is from genome assembly GCA_963082625.1 of Pasiphila rectangulata. NCBI lineage: Eukaryota > Metazoa > Arthropoda > Insecta > Lepidoptera > Geometridae > Pasiphila > Pasiphila rectangulata. The sequence continues at coordinate 16,204,034 of OY720244.1, forward strand.
AAGTAAAAGAACTTCCGCCGGTAGTAGTCCGCTGAAAAAATAATATACAGCTAAGCTTATATTTTTGGGGGAGCGTTTGCGCAGCAGTAGGACGATAAATTTTAAGTAACCCTTGACACTTTTGTTTGTAATGTGTAATCTCCGTTTTGCAATCTCACATATTTTTCCTTTGATACCACGCTTGGGTATATTTGAAAACATTCGTCTGTTCTTTCACCCCCTCCCCATATCTTGTAAACGTCGGAACTAATTTTGATAAGAAAAAAACTACATTCAAATCGGTCCACTCGTTTAAGATCTACGGTGCCACGGACGGGCACACATAATTATTGTTTTTTACCCATCATTTGAAGAACTGAAGAATAACTGCTTATTTTTTGTTCCGTACTCAACTAAAATAACAAATTCGTGGGTGCCTAATCGGCTGAATGATCATTAATTGTTGTTCCGTGTATTATTATCGGCAGGTCATGTTGACACGCAATCAATTACACAGAATACAACAGTTCCACCTTATAAAATAAAACCGGGCAAGAGCGTGTCGGACTTGCACACCGAGGGTTCCGTGCCATCATACAATACAATATATGGTAAAGGCGGTTTATATTTGTTGGAGAACCTTAAAAGCGCCATCTCTTGTCTGATAGCGGAACGTATGTAGATTTTTTATATTTTTGGTGATTTCTAAAAAACTATGCAAATTTGAGAGTTCGTTATAATTTTCCTGTAATCTTTGCATACACTCCTATTAGCAAGAAAAGTTTCAGGGGTTTATCTCTGCTAACTTCGGAGATAAGGGGGGAACGCTATTTTTTCAACGTTTTTGTAAATAAGTTAAAAACTATACGGCAAAACTAAAAACTGTTTATTAATGTGCAAATGAAAACCTTTCATACATACATACATTCTTACTTTCACTTTTGTATATTAGTAGGATTTCGCTTTCAATTGGCGGGCTGCCAAGCGCCGCGCCTCGGAGCCTACGCCTTACTCCGTAGCAATCGTCACGCAACATATTTTTGCTCAGGAAAACTTCTCAGTTCGTTACTGTTACCAACTTCAATACCCGTAGGTGCGGTGCCCCAAAATAGCTTTGAGGGAACAAGATGATTACGATTTCTGCGAACAAAATCCTACAAGTGCGTATGGTTTACGCGTCTTCGCATTCTGTACACCAGTTTACTGTTGGTTACATAAATTCTTAGAATGGAATTTTCCTCATTAGGTACTTATTCGTACTACTAAGGAAAATTCCATACCAGTAATTAATGTTATTTGATATTTACTAAAGTAAATTGATACTTCCCTTTGGGGGTAGGTTAGGTTCATAGTTGAAATAAATTACAGAATTATTTTATTTCAATAATGAATGTTGAATTTACTTTACAGAATTCATAAAATTTAAGACTTATTTTGATACAACTTTAATATAAAAAACACAACTTTATCAATAGTTGTACAAAACCATGTCGTGTACGGTACCGTCTTCTGCATACTCTCGCGGAGAAATATAAATGGATCGTTCCCCTCAGAAACGGGATAATCAGAGCTCGGCCCAGCAGAACCCTTATGTTGACCCTTCAATCGATATTAGGGCTTTCGCACATTCATATCGTGGCAATTTTACATTGTTTGCGCCGCTCACGGCCCGTCTCGCAATTAACAATGGAACATCAGAGTAACATGGAGTAAAATCTATACATACGGTGGTTGGTGGTCATACGAACGATTTGAAGGTACAGATTTTTTTAACTAAATATTGTCATAAAATATTAAGTTATGTGTACCTTCTTATAAGTACTAGTTATTTTATGATATATACACATGAATCGAGCAAACAGGACTAGGAATATAGAACAACAACGCTTACTATTTTTCAACACACTTGCTCGTAAAGTGAGCCTTATTACATCGCTTTTAGAGCCATAAACCGAGCTATAACACACGCGTGCGTAATAATATTACACACTAGTGCGTAATAGAATAAAATTATACCTACAAAGTTTAATTAGTACCTTACTGTAAGTTATATGCGAGTCAACAGAGCATTTTCAATTTAACCGGGTAATACAGTTATTTTCAAGTAACACCAAAGAGGTTTTATGTCGCTGAAAATCCATATATAAATATATTTGGAATAAATTAATGTGTACGTCCTTAATTAAGTAAAACAAACATTTATTATTATTAAATTATTCATTTCACAATAATTTGTTATAAAATATTAAAATATTTGCATTTAATCACTTAAAATTATAATTTTCAAGAAGGCTGTAAGTTTACCAACCTTGCACTGGGCGTGTTAAAAAAACTTGCGCGCCATTTCCCATATTCCATATTCAAATATGAAAACTAAAGCTGTGATACTTTAGTTTTCATATTTGGTTTTATCGTTTTCGTCGCTGTGTGGTAAATAATTTGTTTTTTCCTCGAAAGTTTGTTGAAAAACGTCGTATGACACGTGTGAGTATTGATCATTCATTTCATTACACTCTCGGCTCCATTACGCCCTCGACCAACATTGCACACTTGTTTCATAATGTACTATTGTTTTTCATGTTATAAGCTGGAAGACTGGACAAGAGTTATGAACAATTTATTAAATTGCTCAAGACTTATTTCATGTGATACTTAGATTGAAAAAATCAAAGTAACATTAGTCACAAAAAAGCAATTTAATACATTTAACTCAAATGATTAGTTAATAGCATGTCTACGGCTTTTAATTACTACTTTAAACCGACCAAAACCACTTGATTTTTTGACGGGACTTTTACAGACAGATGGCTTGTTGTACATAAATGCTGGGTATCGCGCTGTTATTGTCAGCATGTATCCATTTTTGGGCAAAGGCATCCCCTAACCGCGCTAAAAAACAAATTCCCATTAAATTGTGAACAAAATCAGATTCAAATGTGTAACGCGGATAAGCTTAGCACGCGTCGCTATGCCTACTTTTATATTAGCATATGTATCTTGTACAAACTGCTGCTGCTAGAACAAGATCATCTTTTAAGCCGTAAAACGTCCACTGATGAACACAGGCTTGGCAACTACCAGATCCATGAGGGGTAGTTGCCATACTCGCCACGCTTAGCAGGCGGGTTGGTGAGCGCAGTATAGGATGTTGATACACGGAAGGACGCTGCTGCCCATCTTCCGGAGGTATCCCTTAGCAGGCTCTTACTGCATCCATGGGCATGAGAGGAGGGGTAACATTCTACTGCCGGCACCCCACGGCAAGTACAAGATATGATAATTTATTAGTTGAACGGAATACCATCCTAGATATTACTTTTTAAAAATGTATCTGTATAACACTAAAATAATGAAACATGCATGAAACTAAGGAGATGCATATATGTACATAGGTCTAGTTAACGTTTCTATTCTAGTATGGAAACCTACCTAGGTACTTACAGTAACAGGTATTCAGGGTAATATATACCTACCTATTGATATTTTAGGTATTATCCTTAGCCGTTGGTAAAAATCAAACAATTATTAGGGGGCCAAGCCCCCTAATATGCATAGCGCTGTCTGTCTGTCTGTGTATGAGAGGATTACAACCGAACGCATTGACCGACTTACATGAAACCTTTTTTGTTAGCACCGTCTTAATGAGGGAAGGGTACTGATTGATTTTGGTGACTCTAGGGTCACAGGGACCGGAGTTATTGTGACCTCAAAAGGTCACAAAAAATAAAAGTCTTCAAATGGCTGAAAACGTCCAAAACCCAAAAATGCCATTTTTGACCTTTGGTGACCTTTTGAGGCCTTCGCCCCCTTTTCTGTCACCCCCGTACCAATGCTTGTTAAAGAACAGGATGAATCTTTGGTGCATTTTGTGACGCAATCGCAGTAATAATCTAATTGGATTTGTATGTATGTATGCTGACTAGTCCAATTTGTCAAGCGCGTTGTAAGGTTTCCTTCTTGAACATTCCACTTTGCAGCAACCAACTGAAAATATGTAGGTATGTTCAATAATTGTGGATTTATTTACTTCTGGGATTGTAAGTGTTTGTAACTTATTTCCTCTTGCAGGTGTTTATAGCTAAGGACTATAATGAGTAAATAAACAATATACACTTTTAAAGGATCGATTACTTGGCGCTTAGCAATAAGCGAGTTTGAAAAGTGGCATTCTTCTTCTTCTTCCTCAATTTTAATTGTTCATCCATCATGTAGATTTCCTAAATTTATTTTGGACATGTATATTTTCTAACGTTCCAAAATAAACCGCGATATTCCAAAATTAACGTCATAATGACGATGACGTCACGAGCCTCCACTCCCAAACTCCAACTCGCTATATCTAAGTATTGTTTCAATTATTTGATGAGGCAAAAAATACGTGTCTATTATTTTTGTATTATCTAACTGACGGATCACATTCTCTGTTCTGTGGATCACATCATGCCTAATGCGTTCGTCCGGTGTTACAGGACGCAGTCTCGCTCGGCGGCGGGGTGATCGGCGCGATGCACATCCCGGAGAAGTGGTTCCCGGGCACGGTGGACCGCTGCCTCAACTCGCACAACATCATGCACGTGCTCGTCGTGCTAGCCGTCTACTCCATGCACCAGGTACGTCGTCATCATCATAGCTTTTGTTGGACTATATAGAAAACCAGCGTAGCATCTGAGCCTGGCCAGGTGCTACACAATGCTGAGTTGGGGACCCATTTACCCACGCCAGATCTGCTTCTTCTTGTTTATTTACGATATTTTTTTTATTTTTAATGTAATTTTTTGTGGATGTATGTTTTGTGATTTGTGCGTGAGGTAAATATTTTTTTTTTCTGCTGCTTCTTCTTCTTCTTCTTATATGTGGACTATACAGGGTGTATACGTATTACATACGTGTACTTAGCCGAAAGGGGGTGATTCTGAAAATCCCAAGGAACAACTTTTGTTCAACAACTTTTCAGGGTTCAGTGATTTTCATTCAAGAAAAGACCACGAAAGATTTAACTTCAACAGCTGATTATACGATAATGACAACATAAAAGTCAGATTGTTTACAGGGTCATTGACCTCTGCAAAGAGTTGCCGTACAGGTACAAATAAAAATACCTATAACCACAAATAGGTTTTTCTATTAAAAAGTAAAAAAACAATTTATAAAATTGATTATGAACTCAGGATCATTTTCACATCACACCATCTAGTAAAATTATAAATATTATTATTTTTCCTTCTAAAGCAACTTGTTTTCCTGGGCTGAAACCCTTTTTGGGTTAGTAAACATGTTATAATATATTATGGGTGTACCCTTTATTGGTTTAATAATACTGTTACTGTTAGCCCGAATCATCTCATTGTCGAAAAGATCATCTCATTGCAAAGACATAAAGAAAAAGTTACAATAATATTAAATGATGCTGGGCAATTCACACAGCATCATGTAGCCCCAAGCTACGCAGAGCTTGTGTTATGGGTACAACGATATGTATGTCCACTGTTGGACTTTAGCTTTTGTTGGACTATATATAGACTATTAGTATGTATGTCCACTGTTGGATTTTAGCTTTTGTTGGACTTTAAATAGACTATTAGTATGTATGTCCACTGTTGGATATGTCCAACACTCAAAAGGCCTCCCCTCCCTCAATTTGTTCCATTTCACCCTATCTTGAGCCGCATCCAGCGTCTGCCAGCTTGCGGTGGCCATCCGCGCGCACGGATCTTCATGAGGGGTAGTTGCCATACTCACCACGCTTGGCAGGCGGGTTGGCGAGGGCAGTGCGGGTGTTGATACACGGATAAACGCTGCTGCCCATCTTCAGGAGGTATCCCTTGGCAGGCTCTTACTGCATCCACGGGCATGAGAGGATGGGTAACATTCTACTGCTGGCACCCCACGGCCCTATTTATAATATGCTTAACATAAGAGAGTGAAGAAAGCAAACTAACATCATAAGCAAACAGTCATATATTACAAACTTCTATTAATAACCTATACAAATCATGCACTCAATCTAATTGACGAGCTCTGTGGCGCAGCGGGCGAAGGTCCGCCTGCGACGCAAGGGGTTGCGGGTTCGATTCCCGCCTCGGGACAAATGTCTGTACGATCTGCAGATATTTGTTCAGGGTGTTCTGGGCGTTTTTTCTATATATAATAAAAATATCTATCTATGTAGTATAATGTATTAAGTATATCAGTCATCTAGTACCCATAACACAAGCTCTGCTTAGCTTGGGGCTAGATGATGCTGTGTGATTTGTCTAGCATTATTTATTTATTTATTATTTATCTAATTGTTTCATGAAACTGAGGGTGACAAATTAAACTCGCTGGTATTTTAAGTCGTTTTGCTATTAAGATAACCTTTAAACGATCTGCGGGCTTACCCTTGAATCCAATCCCAATCTCAATCCAATTCTAATCCGAATCAGTTCCAATCTCACCAAACGTAAAATTGGCACTCTTGAACAAAATTGAGATTGAAATTAGAATCGAGTATGAGATCGACTTCACATTGTAAATAACAGTGGTAGAATGAAATATCACGATGCGTACCGGCTTAAAAAAAAAAAAAAAGCGGGAAATTACAAACAAGGTTCCCACTTTTTCAAGACCTTCTTGGTATTTACACAAGCTTTTCAGCCTAATTTTGCTTCGAGACTTGAAGAGTGCAGCAAAGTTGAAAGTAATTTAATACATTCAGTTTTTTATCAATTATCAAGGTAAGCTTTTAATTGTAATCTTTTTTATTGTACGAGAATCCAAGTAAAATGATAAATTACTAAGTACTTTAATAAGTTTTGTCCATTCCAATAGGGAACAATGAGTAGTAGGCCTACCTACCATCAACTTGAGGCTCTTGCAGATTTTCTGGGGGAAAACCCAGGAATTGCTAAGGGTCTCCTCCGCTCTTTATACATTTTACATTTAAATTTGATACAAAGATGAAGTGGGACGAGCTGTCGGCAATCCTCAATGCGCTAGGCGGTGCCCAAAAAGATGGAAAGGTGTTAAGACAAGGGGACATGGTGCCCCTCGCTTCTCCTATTCAGGTTGCAGAGACTGCTACATGTACATGCATGAAATAGATAGGTATTGAATGATTAGTTTATTTTTCAGTTTAAATATTTATTCTTTTTAATTTTATCATCAGTTGTCACACATCACCGCAACGACAGAGTAGTCCATTACGGAGGTCTCCTCGCAGCAACCAGAGATAGCATACTCGGGCTGGGAGGGCCGTGCTGGACCAAGACAGGGAGAAATTTGCAGAGATAGAAGCAAAGAGGGTTGAGGCTGAGACCCTCACGGCGAGAGCTTTATCTCAAGCTGTGGAGCAGCTGACAAATGTCTCAACAGCCATAGAGGGTTTATCTACAGCAACAAGAGAAGATTGCCAGGCTGTAGCTGATGCTCTAAATAGGATTGCTGCTGCTCTTCAGCCAGAGTAGTACTATTATTATTATTAATATTTTATATTAAATTTACTTTTATCTCATAAGACTGATTATAACATTAAAATAAACATTATAATTTAAAAGTTTATTATTGGTTAAAAAATTATGTTAGATGGGATGAAGATGCCGAGCTGCCCACAGTTCTTGAGCTAGGCGTGCACGAGCTTCAACTCCCCTTCTCAGCTCAGCAGAGGCAGGCCCTTGTGGATTATCTATGAGTGCCTCCTGTGGATCTTGCACTCCTTGTGTAACCTTGCATAACTATGTCATCCTGACACAAACGTGCTTTGTTGCATGACTGAAACAAGACTAATAAAACATTTAGGCCTGCAGAGTGAAATGGAAAGTCCCACTACAAAATACCACGCATGAGAGTTCAACTTTGTGTTTACAAACCTTGTATCTCATGAGGTTATATCAGTACGACGCGAAGGCTTAGGCATCAAAGGCACTAAATCGTTACTCATAACGTTATAAAGGCTTTTGCTGACCCTGTAGCACTTTTTGAATTCGTCGTCGGTCATGGCAAAAGCATTTTCTGAATACCGGGCTATTCTTCTTGTATTTCGCCTTTGCCTTATGTCTTCTCGATGAGCATTGGTTAAAATATCACTTATAATAGCCAAATGTGCCATTTTCTCGTTTAAAATCACTCTGTAAATCACTAATATCCTCGCACAATCGCTAAAAAGATAACTTTTGGCAACTGTGAAATTTCTATCGTAAACTCGATTCCATTCTCAATACGAAACGTCAAAATCGCGTCAAGAGTGCCAAAGAAGTTGATAGTTTCGAGAAGAGTCGATTTCAGTTAGTTCCATAAAATTCCACCAATTTCGATTCCAATCGTGCGCTAGTTGCGCGGTCAAGAGTACCAAATGGCACGATTTCGATCCCAATTTCAAATTACGATTGGAATCGAGTCTCAAGAGTTAGCCTGCAGATCGTTAACCGGATGAGGGCCTTAATCAATACTGTTACATGTTTTTAAATAAATATCTCTGGTACATTCATACCTTATGGGACCACTCCACGAGCGAGGGAATCGCGGCGATGTTATCGTCCGTGCCAAGTATTTCTATTCACTCTCTTAGAGGCCGTCTCCACGAGCGAGAGACGAATCAGCGCTATAGAATCGCCGCGATTCCCTCGCTCGTGTAGACGGTCCCTAAATTATAACTATTTATAACTCACAGAAGACAGTAGGTGTAAACGAAGAAAAGCCACTGTAATCTTGAAAAAAATTACACCTCTTCTTACAAATTGTGCATTCATGTATGTGCATAATGTCAATCGTTGAAGTAAAGAGTGAGGCTTCAAAACTACACAAATCAAAACATTGAATGGCGCTCTCCATGTCCATATTCCTGTTCTGTAACATTGTGCACAGACCTGATTTTTTTGTCAATTTGTCAAGATTACCTACAATGCTCAGAATAATAACGTAATATTCTGAGCTACAATGGCTTTTCTTCGTTTACACCTACTATAATTCTGTGTGTCACAGCTGTCTGTCAAGTCCTGCTTTAAATGTTATTGTTAATTATTCTGCTTTTCTTGTATTTTAACATAGATTTTAAGACTTACTAACAGAATAATAAACTTAATATGTTGTCTGATTTAATAAATGAATATGATTTAATTTAATTTACCCTTTTATACGGCTTCACGCTCAAAATATCTTAGGGGAGCTATTACTCGATTCTTAAAGGGCCTTAGAGGTACCATGTGAAGCATACAGGACTTAGGTTCTGTAATCTGTGACAGGAATCTCATTGGTCAAGATAATCTAAGGGGATTTTGATCAAGAGGCACATTCTATTCTAACGCGCAACAGGTTGAGACACTGAAGTGAAGAGACGGTCAACAGGCCTCAAGTATCACTCTCAACTTAACATAAGTAATTTTATGTAAATCCTTATGAAGGGTTGGTCTATTAATCGTCAACTATACGTAGACTTTTATGATTAAAACAAAATACGTACATATATTAATTTCCCAACCGTAAACAAATCTGCAACGCTGACGTTCTATATGAAATAGTAGATACCTACCTACTGATAACAAGTGTCGTACGCATGTAAGTGATCAGGCTAAAAAATATAGTTTCTTTTAGGTTCTTAGTTTATGTGGAACATTCTATATCTTGTGTAATTAAGCAACTCAAGAACAAAAATAAAGAGTATTTTTGTTCTTGTATTGCATAATTATTATTTTGTGTATATAATTTTGTTGTTTCACTGTGTTGGTTATTGTTGTATGTGTGTGCTAAGTGAGCAAGTGAACGATTGTCTGTGATAGATAAAATCTTGAATGTACCTTAAAAAATAATAACTTAATTCTAACACAAGAATATAACAAAGGATTCAAAAGTTTAAAAATTAGAAAAGTAAAAGCCTACTTACAATGGGCTGCCTCATCACTATAAGCGATTTCTTTCAGGCAACCTTTGGTATATGTATGTCTATGTTTATCCGACAGTTTATACCCATAGACAAAAAATAATAACAACGGCCAAGTCAGGTTCTTTTCTAACTCGCTGAAACAGACTATTCATCATCATCATCTCAGCCATAGGACTGCTGTCCACATCCACTGTTGGACATAAGCAACCCTCATGGATCTCCAAGATTATGATGGGGTTCATGCCATACTCGCCACGCTTGGCAGGCGGGTTGGCGAGCGGAGTAAAAGATATTGATACACGTAAAGATGCTGCGATAGAGTAAGAGTCCAGTATGAGTCTACTGATAACTTCGGAACCATCTTCCGGAGGTATCCATAGCATACTCTTACTGCATATACGGCCAAAAGAGGAAGGGCAACATTCTTTTGCCAGGACCCCGTGGCATCAGAAACAGACTAGACTATTATTAAACTATTATTATCAAAATATGAACTTTTATTTTGTGAAGGTATCTTTAAGTTTTGACTCTTGTAGTTTCTCTATGCTTTAGATATAAAGCGACCTAGCCTCTTCGAGCGAAAACGGCCCGCCCGGGCCCATTTTATATTCATACCGTCACGGCTCAAACGGCCCGAACGGGCCGCGCGCGGCTCGCGCGCTACAGGCCAACTAAATCTTTTTTTTCTCAGTCCAGTGCTTGTCCTGCTTTGGAATATTTTTATTGAACGATACTGAACGAAACGTATTACATTTTAAATGTCACTGCCAAAATTCGACAGTGACAGAAATATATAAACAAAAAAGGTTTTGAACAGACTTTTTTGTAACGTAATCGCGCGTGTGTGTGAAAAGTGTTGGTGACAAATTGCAAAAATAAATTGTTTATGGTGGATTTATAAGGTGAGTGCATGTTTATTACTATATTTGATGTTTTTTCTCAACGTTTTTACAGCCAGAACTTGAGAAAAAGCCGAAATAATTAAGTAAATACAAAATAAAACCGAGACTATTACAATCCTCAGATTAGCTATATTTGAGGTTGTTTTACACGTAAATGATAGTAAATAACCTAGTAAATGGGTTTTATTCAATGTTATCTACATTTTATCCTATAAACATAACACAATCCTAAGAAATATAAGAAAACAAAATCATGCCGGGGGGCGGCCATTTTGTTCAATTTCAGTTCGTCTTTATTTCATAGTATAGTAGGTTCATTTTCGTATAAAGCGTCGTAAAATAAAACTTCCTACTAGTGCGTGGTAAAACCGTAGGACGTTGTCCGGAGATATCGATGTTTCTCGATGACTGATCATGGTACGATAGAATTATGTTTTATTCTTTTTTTTTATCTGGTGTATTTTCTGTTGTATTTTTTTTTAATATTTATTTATTGAAGTAAATTCAAATATAATCTGAGCTACATGTAATCTGATCTTGTGGGCAATAAATATACAGAAAATATCCAGTTATGTTTCCCTTCACCCCACACCCTTCATTGAAATTGGTCTAAAGCTAAACGGACATGCATTAATTTACAGATGTGGAGACCATCGTCATCATACGGACCTCCTCAGGAGATTGAGGATGAACTGTATGATAGGGAAGAGGATGAGGAAGGCGAAGTCGATGAAGATGATGACGTATTTGATGAAGAGGATGATGATGATTTACCTGCTTCAACGTAAGTAAAATATTTGATTAGTATGTAAAGTTTTAAAAACCCGACGCTAACAGGGGGGTGTTATAAGATTAACTGTGTGTGTGTTTCAGTCTATCTGTCTGTGTTTGGTGAAAATCGGTTAAGCCGTTTGAAAGTTATGAGGGGTGAAAGTAAATATACCCGAGTGGGGTATTCAATGAAAGAACATCACATTTACATTACAAAATTGAACATTGAATATAAATGGAAAGGACTTGCTATTAGATAACAAAACTGAAATATATAAAGTAATCGGTTGAACAATTTACAAGGTATGTGTAGGTAGGGCAGACTTGTTTACTATGTTGTTGAGCAGGCAGCTAATAAAAGCTTTTGTTTTACAGTTTTGGAAATGAAAGTGGTGAAGATTTATTTATTTATTTATTACAATTATAATAGAAAGCTCACAGTTTACACCAAAACGCTTACGGCGGCGTCGAAGATATTGAGGTAATGATTTGTTTTTCTTATTTTGTATTTTAGGGGCTAGCGCTGTCTGTCTGTCTGTCCATCTGTCTGTGTATTTGACGATTACAACCGAACGTGTTCTGGATGTTTTTGTATATAAAATAAAAATATATTTTCAGGTGAATGCTCCCGAATATGGCGATTTCTCTCGGGGTTTCTCTACGGGATCGAATCAGAAATGATGGATCGAATCATAAATGATGATGATGACAAAACAAACCTTAGACCTTATAAACCTTATCACCACCACAATGGCGTGCAATTAGTTGTCGATGGGCAGCGCTTGGGAAACTTCGCAACGTCTTCTCGTCCAACATACCTCAGTGCGTTAAGACGAAAGTCTACAATCAGCGTGTGTTACCAGTGATGACATATGGAACCGAGACGTGGGCCTTCACTACTGGCCTTATGAATAAGCTCAGAGTCGCTCAACGAGCTATGGAGAGGGTTATGCTCGGGGTTTCTCCGAGACGCGTTTGCTGGCCGCACAGAATTGTTGACGAAATGAAGTGCTTCATACCGGCGCTGCGAGAACATTGTTCGGAATATCGGAGAGCATTGGTGTCATACCATTCTTTCCGAAAGCTGGCGGATGTAATTTGCGGAGGCGTAGCGATTGGTTTCATTTACAAGCAGCGTTTGGGAAACTTCGCAACGTCTTCTCGTCTAACAGACAGGTTCTGTTGCCCATCTTCTGGTAATTTTGATCCTATAGTCATCTCTTATAAAATGCCAGCATTTGTAAATACCTACTGAAGGGTGCGGGGTGAAGGGAAACGCAACTAGGTATTTTCTGTATATTTATTTTATTTATTGCCCACAAGATCAGATTATATGTAGCTCAGATTATATGTGAATTGACTTCAATCGATACTTGCGTTGGTATATAATTAGGTACGCTGGTACCTACTTGTATACCACCGCTGGTACGCTATATCTGTATATTTATGTGAATAAATGCGTACTTAGATAGGTAAGTTGAGATTTGCCATTTGTAAACGATTATGTGTCATATTTAGTTTGTAAGTACTTGTTTGCCATTTTTGTGTTAGCTTTAGATCTCTTATTTCATAATATGAAAAAATAAAATCTTGAATTGTACCTAATATGTTTTGTTATTTCCACTGCTGAGCATAGGTCCTCCTCATTTCCCCCATATGTCTCGATTATGAGCCACCCCCTTCCAATTGTCTAGGAACGCGTCATAGCGCGGCGTAGCTCGCTGATGATTATTAGTAACATATTTGGACATTTATGCTAATTCAGGTTCAGAACCACAAAGTGCAAAATTTCGTCAAAATCGGTTCAGCCGTTTTCACGTAATACATACAAAACAAACGCACAAACCTTCGTATGATATTATTAGGATACTTAGATTCCAACCGGCGTTTATCGATAACCTTATACATATAGTTGTCCCATCACTATCGGTTATGACGCAGGTAATAAGTGCTTGAGTCACCACTTGGGGTTAGTTTTTTGTAAAAATATCGTTCGAACAAGGGTTTGTTTATATTATTCAAGGGTCTATTACATCTTTCTTAGTTACATAAACAAGTTTGTTTTGAATGAATCGTCATAGATTCAGCGAATTATTCCTTTAAAGTTTTCGATGAAATTCGAATGTAATTGACATGATATCAAATAAATTGTTTATACGTAAAAATAGGTAATTTATTCTAGATTCTAGATCAGAAATCATCATAAACAAATACCAAGGGGTTCTTGAGATACAAGCGTTTAAGTGACCAAGGTCGCGCTCCCGCGCCCCCCCTCTGACGAACGGTTAATTTGAGTATTTATTAGAAAGCCTAAGAGGCTAGATTAGACGTCTGACTGGGTACCGTTGGTTTCAGGTGACGAAGTGCGACCTGGCGTGGATGTCCAACGTAGACTGCTACGCACCCCAGCTATGACGTCACTCCCACCAGCACCCGCTCCGCACTCCACGTAGTGGCTAACTTTAACCGCCTAAATGGACAAGCTTCAACTTTAGACTATCATAGTTGTGAACACTATAAACAATACTAACGGGATATTTGCCATAATTGAGTTTTTTTAGTTCCGGATAGGATGACACGTGATCATGGCACGAATAACTGCGTCGAAATGTCGGATAACTCTTTTTATGATAATTTCCCGTAAATATTGATTATAAATTTCACATTTTAATTGACCGAACATGAAAAACAAACACAGTAAACATTTTATTATTAAAACCACAGAGAAAACAATACCGCGATTACTATATCGATAGATAAACTCTGACCTTGGTAACCTAGACTAGGCTATATCGAATGGTGAAGCAATCAGGCATGATAAAATACACCAAAAGGAAGTAACTCTCATAGCGAATTGTATTCTTTGAATGTTAAAATTGTAATTCCATTTAGATGCGGGTCATTAACAAGAGATATACGGTTGAGCTATGAATGAAAAATGAACTTGCTTGTTCCCGCAGCTTCGCACGCGTAGTATCCGAAAAAATATCGGCCAAGTGCGAGTCGGAGTCGCGCACGAAGGGTTCCGTACCATTATTTGGCAAAAAAATTAAATATTCTGTGAATATTTCAAGCGTCTACCTGTTGGCGTTAATATGGAGCAAAACACAGCAAAAAATGTCGTTTGTTGTATGGGCTACACTTAAAAATTTATTTTATTCTGTTTTTAGTATTTGTTGATAAAGTGACAATAGAAATACATCATCTGTAAACATTTAAACTGTCTAGCTATCGAGATAGCTAGACAGTTTAAATTTTTAACCGAGGTTCATAAGATAGAAAATGACAAACTGGGAAATGGACGAACGGGCACCGAGTGGACAAACGGGGAAATGGACGAAGGGTGCCAAATTGATACACCCTAGTGACAGACAGACAGAAAGACAGACAGACGGACAGCGGAGTCTTAGTATAGGGTCCCGTTCTTACCTTTGGGTACGGAACCCTTAAAAGTATGGCTACACGTTAATCCTAGTCTACATCTATATACTTATGTGCGAAGTCTACTTTATCTATCCGGTAGTTTTTGCGTGAAGGGGTAACAAACATCCGTACATACAAACTTTCAGATTTATAATATAATGGGATTAGGCAAAAAAGCCTGAAATTAAATGTCTCTAAAAGGTTGTAAGAACTGATTAAATAGAAATGTTTAATGCACTAGGAAACGGACAAGCACTTCAGTTGTAGCGCGCTTCAAATACCTCTAGATATGTTATTTCACGACCCGGTTAGGACACTCGAACATGGTCGGAATTCTCCATACATAAATAATATACTTACAGCATTTCAGGAAAATATGGATAGCTATGTCTACTAAGATAATATGGAAAATGTTTACCGAGCGAATTCATTTAAGCACCCGTTTCGGGTTAAATAAATATGTTTGCCCTAATTCGTATTGCCATTTTACAATCTGATCACATCAAGTGGTTCTGTGATAACTGCACTTGAATCAAAAACAAAATTGGCTAACATATCAAGCAATTAATTCTATAGTCATACATAAAAATGCCTAAGAAATGTAAAGGAACTTTAATTAAACGTCTATAATCCTATAACTCATATATCTACAACTTTATTTTTGCCATAGAAACGAACTTATAAAACGCTACTTGCACTTATGCGGTTTTTGACAGTTTTCTATGAAAATATAATGTAAGTAAAAAGTGCTGCCTGTGTTAGCATCCCCTTTAATATGTAGGGGTGGTTGTACGAGTACCTATTATATAAATTTCTGAAATGAATATAATTAGCTAATTTTCTTAAGTTAACAGCACTTAGCTTCAGTTAAATGGAATTATATAACTTAATTGTTATGGACAATATCACGGCCTACAGAAAGCAGTTTTTAGAATCAGTCCTTTCGTTGCAATTTTGATGAGCACACCCGCAGGGTGATTACGTATCTCGCGACAGGTTTTGCAACAGGCAATTGACAGCAATATTGCTGTCAAATGTCAATTTTTGTATTAGAGTACAGCAAAGAATTGACATTTGACAGCATTATTGCTGTCAATTGCCTGTTGCAAAACCTGTCGCGAGATACGTAATCACCCTGCCGATCATGCTTTACGTTAGTCACTTACAGCGGTAATAAATCCTTAGTTTTATAGTATCAATAATACAAATTTCCATTAGTTTGTTAATAACTAGTATTCCGGTAACTAAATTTAACTAATAGTTAGTGATTTAATTAACGGGCATTAGAACAGCTCACAACGCGATATCGACACGCGAATGACCTCTTAGTAATCTTAGTAATGCTTATTGTAAGGTTTAACATACGGTTAGATGTAGACATAATGATAATAACGACCCAATTACTAAAGTATAAGAAGCAATCTTAGACTAAGAAGTACAAGAGATGCTTATAAATATAAAAAAAAATAATGAAAATATATTAGTTTGCTAGCTAGAATATTCCGCACATAGTTAATTTCTTCTCGTGAAGCGTGTGAGTTGACAGATACCTATACGGTGTTACATTAAGTTGATAATATTAGATGTTTATTGAGTACGGGTAAGGGGTTGGAAAGGAGTAGGAACGAATTGCAGGCATTCGCCTATTATGACACACAGCGAGCAAGATCCCGCTCTTAGCCTTATTTGATATTTACTAGAGTTTTGATGTTGGCGAACAAACTATTTCGTACCATATTTTAACGTGTGTATGATTATTTTTAAAGCAGAACATTCACGCCAATGAAGTAGACAAGGTCCGTGGGAGTACCCCACGCATGATAGCGCGATCGTAGAGACGTTGAGTTCCGTTGTTGGGTGTTAATGAAAATATAAAATTATCGTAGACTTTATTTGCAGAGGTTACCATTGTAATCTCTATAGGCATTTATATTGTATAATACAGCACTTATAAGCCTTTCTAAGATAATTATAAGCTTAATCTGATTCGCATCTTATGAAGACTTAGTCTATTATCATTTGTATCGTACCTTCACTATGTACTTGTTACGACCAATCGGTGGTATATTTTTATATTCTCGATGTTGTCCGCTTCTCTGCTTGATAATAACTCCTTGAAATTCCTCTATCGTTAGTTAATTCCGCTAGTCATTTCGATTGAATACCAAATATTTGTAGCTCTAGCTATGATGTAGGTCGCATAGATAGATAGATAGATCACAAGCAATAATTAGATGACTATAGTTGCAAAGTTTGACAAAAGTAGACTCGTTCATATCAAAATATAAAAAACCGTATAGGATTAAAAATAATCGTTGTGTGGTTCCTGTTTCAATGGCAATTGAATCTACTTTTGCCAAACTCTGAATTTGTTAAAATACAATTTTAGATATTGAGACGATGTAGTGTTTTAAATGAAGCCAAGTGTACTTGAGGTTTTATACTAGTCGGGCGAAGTGTCGGACCGGAGCACTAAGCCACTCACTCAATCGACTGTTAAGAAATGGATTACCTAACATTATTTTTCTTTTAATTTATTTATATATGTAGTTCCTAACTTATAAACACTGATTAATTTTAAGCAGCCTTAATTGACTATTTTTTGACAAAAAATCTTCACAAAATAGTGCTGCTTAAACGTAACATCAGTTTTTATATGTAAGGGGGATAATTTTCTTATATTTTTGGATAATGTTCATGTCAACAATAATTTCTTACAATTTACAATTGCGAACAGTTTTATTTTTGGCTCCTTTTACATTAATGAAATAATCATGGTCATTATTTTCTTTAAAATTATAATTCAAGAAATTGTTATAATATCTAAGTCTTATTTTTGCGATATGTGCGTGCACACGTTAAATTATTTATTATTGTACTCACATAAGTAAAAAAATATTTAATCAATTAAATATTTTGATTGATTGAATTAGATAAATTAGAATTCTATCTATTTTTTAGTTATATCTAGGTAAGTTTTCCAAAAGCAGTACCTAAGCAAATTTACCTTTTAATGAAATGCATTCTGTACATAAGTAGAAGTAGGTGCTTATTTACCTAATTCATTTTAATGACTTGGAATTTATGAATTTAAGTTTGTTGTGACTAGGTTTGTAAACGTTAAAGAAATTACGTTAGTTATGACAATATGATGTGCAAGATAAATTGTATGTATTTTGCTGGCGTAATTTCAAATTTCCTTTTTCATGAATGAATTTCAGACTATTTGCCGTTTCTTAGACCTAAAGTTAAAATGAAAATGTTTTTCAGGTAAGCATTGTTATCGTTATTATGTCCGTTAGATCCAGAGGCTTTTTTTTAATCTTTCCCCTATGACTCGCATGGCTTTCACTGGAAACAAGTTCCAATCCAACCCAATCGTGTCGATTAGCGAGCGATGAGCATGAAAATATCATGCAAGTTAAAGGTGAATGATTCGAAAGTAGAGCTACGATGGCCACCGTAGTTCATATTTGCAGTGGTTTCAATCGCGTTACTACGAATACGAAATACACATTTAATGAAAGCGAGATAAAAAGGTCTTGGTACTGAAATATTACAGCAAATAAAAGTACCAAGAATATAATATGTGATTAGCAGGTTAACTTCCAGAAATAAAGCAATTTAAGAATGAAAATAATTTACGTAGGTAAACTAACTGCTAGTTTTCCACTGCAAAATTTACGGCTTGGCTTGATAATTCGAAACAATTCAATAAAAATATCAATGCCTGTAATGTCATTAATAGCCCAGTTCATTTTGAAGTGGAGAGGAGTTTGTCGACTTGTAGAAAGCCAGCATAAAGCCGGCCGTTCACCGCCTAAACTAATTGAAAACCATGCTCAGTGAACTAAGCTAAGCTAAACTGGGAAATAATAAAACGTCCACCAAAAATAAGCTAAAAGTACGTTAGTGATTGCCAGTTTGTGCTATAATGTTGAGTTAATCGGACGTGATGGAAGAAGAGACGAGCTATGATGAGAGTTCAGAGGAGGATTACAATCGTTTACAAAGGATTACAAGCGCTTAGTTTAGCTCACGTAGTAACGGGTCGGATACACAACTAAATTATTTCGACTTAGCTGGGCTATTATACGTAGCTTAGCTGGCATAGTTAGCCGTGGACGCACTTGTATGAAAAGCTGGCTCAACTATGCGAGCTAATCTAAACTAACTTAGTTTAGTTGGCGGTGGACGATCGGCTTTAGGGTTTTTTAAGATATTTTAACACGAATGCCAAAATTCTACTTGATTGAAATACAAACATACACTTCTTCAAGTTATTATTTAATTATTTTGCTTATTTCATAACAGTAGTATCTATTTTTTTTAACAGTAATATTCTGGTAAGCCTATGACGGCATATTATTATAACTTTTCAAACTATAGACGTTGAAGAGAATTAAATAAAGTTTATTTCGATTCCGTTTTGTTTTATTTTTGCAACCTACAATTATCGATGTTTTTGTAATTAAATGCCCTTTCGCATAGGTACCTATAAAAAAGTGTTAAGGTAACGGGTGCAATGAAATGCAGCGTTGGTCTCTTGCTTCAGAACGTGATCACCGCGTTATTGCAGTTGTTATAGGTTACAGCTTGACATCAGGTGGGCCTTCGGCTTTTCTCGTCATTTAGTCGTAGATATTTAAATTGATGGTGCTTGTCCACCCAACACGGTATATAATAGAACAGAATAGAATGTCATTTATTTCAGATAACAGAAATCCTTACAAATTATTAGTATTATTCTTAAAATTATATTACTTCTAAATCTATTTTATGATAGTATAATCAAACATGTGTTAGGCCTCATTCATAAGTACAGCAATGCTGTGTTTGAATAGCGGACCATCGAATCTCTCCGCTATCATCTTCAGGATGGTGTTGGTGCTCCGACGAACTTGAGACTCGTGAGGTTGTTTTTTTGCGCATACAGGCAGTAAATCCGTCTGTATACTATGCGCATTTTGTTTACGGCCAAAAATAAATATTGCAATTAATGGTACTTATGGCCTTTCTTAGAAGGAAGAATTACCATATCTATATGTGTAATTAAATACTTAAAAAAAACCAAGGATGCGACTGAAGCCAGATATAGCCCGCATAATTGTACGTTACTCAGAGGTTCTACCAGGTAGATAATAGAAAAAAAAGGTATCCCAATAAAAACACAAATGTGAAAATGGGAGCCGAGTTCAATATTAACAATCGACTTTGCCTAAAATAGACCTAAATAAGTTCCAAGTGTTGTAGATAATTCTGAAATTTATTTAAAATAATATAGCTGATAACAGCTTAGGGTCAAGAAGTTCGCGGTTTTTGGCTAGTTTTCACAACTGACAAATTACTGTTTTAATATTAGAGGGCTATCACTTCTTATTCTTCTTCTTCATTTCCCATTTTCTTCACTTCAGCATGAATTGTTGCTGACGTTGTTTAAACCATCTATAATAAATGTAAAGGCTGGATCAAAATAGTAAAAAGAAACCCTTATGGTGTGACTTCGTCTGTCTGTCTGTCCGTCACAGGTGGATATCTTGAGAACTACTGATGCTATCGATTTGAAATGGTATAACGCTTTTTGACTAATATAGAATATATAAAAATGTTGCAAATTATTCTTATTATGATTGCAAAGGGGTATCAAAAATTTTCATTGGTCGTGTGGGGTCATATCATATGAAAGGGCTTAATTTGCACATTAATAAACTATTTTTAGTTTCCCTTTAAGCCGTATAGTTTTCGATTCGTTTACAAAAATGTTGAAAAAAATACCGCGTACCGTTAAATGGGCGGATTTCTAGAAAGTTGTCTGTAGGAAATTTGCGTGTCCTATGCCTTCTATCTTGATTATCATAACCCATTAGATAAAAACACTTGTTTTTTTATTATAAATAATAATTATTATACAATATACTTATTGAATATATATTTATTTTAACTGAACAACCCAAAAATGATTAAAAATCAATTAAATGAAAAATAAAAACATGGTCATTCTCACGTGTCCACCACCCCAAATGCAGTATTCAAAGTAAAAATTTGTAATTTTGTCTTACTCTTTGATACTGTACTATGTGTTATTTGAAAAGGTCATAATGCCTAAAATATAAATTCAACATAATGATAAGGTAGTTAGAGTTAGATATTAAAAAGAAACACAAATATTTGCCGACTTTAAAATTGGTTCACGCGGAAATTCCGCAATACGTCACGTCGTGTTTGATCATGTTCGAATAAAAAAGCTACTAAAATTTGGATTTATTTTAACAAATGGCATCATTTTATACCCATCCGGCCGCCACAATATTTGCTTTTGGCGGCATTCGATCCAGAAAACGCCGTAAAGTGGTCGCGCCGTCACGTGTCACCTTTTATATTTCCATTACAAACGGCTGTTTTTGAAGGTAAATATTACTGTTTGAGGTTGACCTTTGGAAGCTAAATGTAAGGTGTCTTCCTTAGTTATGATGAGTATGAGTAGATCGTTCACATTAGCATTAGTACAAGAGTAATTTACATTTGATTCCCGACCGCCAGAAATACGTCACATCCATTACAGAACGTTTTACAAGGGATGAGGGGGATTTAAATTGTGGAATTCCATTACATAACGGACAACTTTCTAGAAATCCGCCCAAATACTGCTTTACCGTTGTTTTGGTAGATCATCGACGTTTTTTGTTCCTAGATATCGGTCACGAACGCCTCTGAACGCCGATGCGAACAAACTAAAACTGACTCATAGCGGGAAGCATAACCGGCACTCATCTCGGGAAATGTGCACTCTTCGAGAATTGAACACTTAAACTGGATAGTTTTTGTTGACTAACAAACAACAACAAAGCAAACACATTTTTCTACGGTAGTCACGTTCTTGTGAAACACACTGCAGGCTGTAGTTCGACAATGAGATATTATTTTGAAAGTTTCATTTTCATATACGAAGATTCCGGTGGAGTATTTTGCACCCAGGTGTTCCCGGCGACACTGATAATGTCGTCAACCCAACCGGTCGCTGTCGGACGATCTTACACTAAAAAAAAGTTCTTTGAAGGCACTCAATAAAACCTTAAACATCAGGATTGATGATGAGCTAGTCCAAGCCACAGTGCCGTCGTTCAATTTCCTCGTATCGATACATAAGTAGCGATCGTTGGCGGCGGAGCGGCAGTCTCCCCCACAAGCTGACGCGATGCGCTTCGACTGTTCCTTTGTGCTTCTGGCGCTCTGTGCGGCTGCGTCTGCGCTCCCAGCCAATACCAATGATATCTTCGTCCATGCAAAAGACGGTAAGTTTTACCTTAAGTACCTTTTTATTACATTAAATTTAAGAAATAGTAATGAACCCTACGGAGCTCTTAATTAACATTCTATGTTAAATAAACGCCGAATTACATCATATTTAATTTTTAAGATACATATCTCGAAAGGTCAAAAGTAAGACCTTTAAAATTCAATAAACTAAATATCATTTAGTCAAATCGATCTTTCAATTTTAGTAAGGTTGTTTATTTACTTACATTTTGACTTATGATGATGCCTTAAATATGAACTCGAAATTAAACTACGTAAACACGAAGTTAAGTTCCGTAGGTACGATAAAAAACAAATCGCATTGAAGGTAGCTTCAAATCAATTTGTTGTATGAGATTATCGTAGCCAGGACAGATAGCGCCTCGTTACCGATAATAAAATCATTTACGATAACACTAAGATTTTGATTAAGTCGACATGACATTTTAAGCCAGTTCTCATTATTAACCGCCTTGCGTGGTGTTTTCTTTTAATAATGCTGTGCGTTCGTCGTTTGTTTTCAAATATTGTTTTGTTTCTACTTTTTGTGGCTATAATTGCAGAAAGTAAGTCTTAACAATACCTAGTTACAGTTTAACCTTTGATTTTTATTATGTCCTTATGATTGTTTACTAATTTTATGGATTTATCTTCTCTCTAAATCTCATTTCTAAATAACTGGATCCTAACAATAACAATATTACGTATTTAAATAAATACGCATACTTAGTGGTCCACTCACTTAGTAATCTCTCAACCTCTATGCGTTCTTGACCTTTTATCGCTATCACTGGGAAGTTTAACCAATGTAACTTACCAAGTCAAAATTGTGTTTTAAATTTGCATGTAGGTATATTGATTAAGTTTAAAATAATAACAGAGGAGCTCTTTTGGGGGGGGGTGTATGACTCGCATGAATTAAATGTTTTGACAAGAAGCAGTGGTCTCAACCAATCGTGGCGATTGGCGAGTAATTAAAATGTAGAAAATGTAGATACGCTGTTTCGTAAGTCGAAGAATTCTTTGAAGAACTGTAACCACTAAGTCATGCGAGTTATACCTAAATGATCAGCCCCGGGATTCAGTACTACGAGTGCTTCTACGATGTGCTACGAAACGCGCGTTGATGTCTTTTGTATGAAACCAGTGTTGAGACCAATTTACGTAAGAACCCACACTCGACCATAATCATGTACAATATTCCACCATCAAAGAATATGCGCTTCATATTACTTGGTACCTGCTAACAAGGCAGTAAACACAGTGAAAATTGCCGGTGGTTCTACGCCAAGGTTTCCATCTGGACTAATTTACTTTTAATGGGCATGTCATTTATCTGACTATTTATTTCCATTGTACCTATTGTTTACAAGTCCACGCGTCATCGATAAGTGCATGAATACGTAAATGCCTCTAAACAGGCCATATTTTGATGCTATGTGCAACGTACGACGTTAATATAATTTATAGACGAATTTGTATTTATTTTTTATTTTGTAAGAACGGGAATTACTCACTTAGTGTTGTAACGTCGAAGATTATTCCGACACGTTTCGATTTTACAAGAAAATCATCATCAAGGGTTTGAATGCCCGCCCACGCGTAGGGCCGACACGACTCTGGCTGGCGGCGGCGCGTGCCGCGCGAGCCTCGTGTCGTTCGGCGCGAGAGGAGGGGCGCGGTCTGCGTAGCTGTTGATGTTGTAATAATGTAGTTATATTTCTGGTGGACGAGTCGAGTTATAGTACTTCATTGTTGTATATGTGTTTATTGTAGGAAGGTGCGATGAGTTCTGTCCGAATACAATGAGTCTTAAGATACTATTAATTATTCTATGGATAAGGAATGCGCTTACACTACATCTATATTTTTGGGGACAAATAATTTGAATATGACAATGTTCAAATTATTTGCTTACAATACAGAATTCTTAAGTAGGTTCTTACACTACATCTATATTGTTTATATATTACAATTTATAAAGTTATCTATGTCATAAATTTAAATTCAATCTATATTTAAACAATTTCAAATAAAATATGTCACCAATATCAATAAATCATTTTTTTTTAAATCATAGGTACAATTTTATATTTACTTAAACAGCAATATATCTGAAAGTTTCATAATTTTGTTAATTAAATTATTTTATTTCATACTTAATTACAAGTAAAGTAATACAAGACAAATAGGTGTTTACCTAAAAAAAATCTTCTAAAAAAGTTTGATTAAGTTATTTGACATACAATATAATTAGAAACACTCGTACGTAACAATATAAACATTCTTTCAATGACTTCTAGGTATCAATTACAATTCTTTAAATGTACAGTTGGCTACAGAAGTGTCAAAACAAATATTTGATTCAAATTATTATCTTTATATATTTTAATTCAATACTATCTTTCCGTTTATTATATAATAAAAGTATTCATGAGGATTCCGTATTTAAAATTATAATACTACTTTCTTAAACATAAAAAAATATATTAAATCTTTTAAAATTAGACTTGTTCTACATTTCCTTTAAACTTATATTACCTCTTCATTCAAAATAACCTGTCATAAATTGATAAAAATCGTTCAAATCAACTATCCTTTCTCACGAAATTTATTTCTATACTTCCACGTCATAATACTCTTGTCTTCCACATTTGTCATAAATATATTCCAATCCATTTTCTCGTTCTCTTTCATATACTTTTCATCTACACTGTCAATATTTAAATTATCGTTCCTTAATTTGCATAAACTCTCATTACTCTTCTCTTTCTCTTTCTCACACTTTTCTTGTACACAGTCCGTATTATATATTTTTTCTTCCAACAATTCCGTTAGATCGCATTTATCATGTTTAATAGTAACATTTTCATTTATTTTTATATATATCTCATCTTTTTCATCCATATTCGTCGAGTTAGTTTCATTCTCACTAAATAAGTTTTCTAAATTCCATTCATTATTCTCATGCTCATCATCAAATCTGCTTTCATTTTCTCTCTTATCAAAAACACTTGTCGACTCGTCTTTCATTCCATCAACTAATTCGTTCCCATTACATATGCTCGTCTCAAAATTCATACCTATATTTGTTCGATTACCATTTCTGTAAATAGGCACTAAAGAACGTGTGACACAATTCTTACTCGTTATCTCAGGCGTCTGATTTCGCTGAGCCTGCTGAATTTGCAACTTCGTCGCTATGTTGTTACACACGCGTTGCTTCTTTAACTCGTTATTATTTTTATGATTACATTTAGTTTCCTGGATAATGCAACTTTTTGTACCGTATTTCTTTTCAATATGGTAATTACTTTTCATCTTAAAACTTTTATTCCTAGCACAGTAACCATTCATTCGTTCATTATAAATATAAAAGTTCATATTTTTGTTCAAATTACGTCTGTCACGCTGTATCCTTTCATTTTCAATCATATTTTCTTCCTCAATCGCAACTTGGATGGCTTGGTTAAGTGAATTAAACTGCCTACATGCCATAATAAGCCTTAAACGATAGTCTGATATTCCGTCACAAAAACATTTAATTGCCGTTTTCTCGTTTACATTCAATAACAATTTTTGATTATTTTCATGTGAATCATCCAAAAACTCTAGCTGTGCATAAGTCAATTCTACCAATAACTGATCAATTTCCTCTCCAAATTCTTTAACACTTTTATATCCCTGTTTACAATTTAATAACTTAGTTTGCAAATAAGTAAATGATTTTCTTGGCAATAAGTATTTTTTCATATCATTCATCATTTCATATACATCCTTATATTCCGATTTTAAATAAAATTTTCCATTTTTACTTAGCCTGGTTTTCAAAACAAAGTTGATTAGCATTTTCTTCCCACTTTCACATAACATATCACTGTAAAAATCTATTCCATTCATTAAAGTTCTTGTCACGCTTTCTTCTCCGTTCATAACTGGTAATAAGTCTAATGCCGTACTCAAATCAAAATTTTCCGATCCCATTTTAAATTAACACAAATCTCACAAAATACTCATAAAAATTTACTGATACTGTTTAATTAACTGTTCCCTATGTTGTTTAATAATATTCTTTCAATTACTATTTTATTATTATTTATCAGTTTAATATGTAAAATATTCTTAAACTTCTAAATTACCGTAAATTATATTAATTTATAATAGTTTATCTTTTTTTTACTGACCTTATCGCAAATTACATAAAAACCTCGTAAGTACTTTTCTTCTCTTCATTCGACGTCATGTTCAGTGCTGAATGCGAAGACTGGTGCTCGTCCTAGTCCTGCTCCTCTGGAAAGGCTGCTTGGCACTTCCCTCGTCTGGACGGCTGCTTGGGCCGGGCTATACCCTGGACACCACTGCTAACTGAGCCGGGAATACCCCTGGACTCCTCCAACAAAACAAAAACTCTTCTTTCTTCTTAATCTTCTCACAACAGAATATCTTCGTTAAATTATTTATTCTTCATATTTTTCTGTCTTCATAAAAATATGTATTTATTATTATTCATTTTCTTTCTTCAGAAATTAATTATCTTCTTTTTTCTTATACTTCATTATTTTCATTAAAATATTTCTTCATTTTTCATCATTTATTTTTCATCATAAAATATTTTCTTACTTCATTTTCGTATTTTATTCTTCTCTTCTTACAACACAATGTTTTTTTCGTTTTCATAAAATTATTTCTTCTTTCTTCTTTATTTAAATTCGACTTACTTCTTAATATGATTTCTTTCTTCAGTCATTTTTCTTGCTTCAAAAAAATATATTTTTCTTTCTTCACTTTTCTTCTACATTTTTCCCATCTATATTTTTGGGGAAAATGTTTAATGCGCACATTTTATTCTTCTCTTCGTTTTCGGCAAGGTCGCCATGTAATAATGTAGTTATATTTCTGGTGGACGAGTCGAGTTATAGTACTTCATTGTTGTATATGTGTTTATTGTAGGAAGGTGCGATGAGTTCTGTCCGAATACAATGAGTCTTAAGATACTATTAATTATTCTATGGATAAGGAATGCGCTTACACTACAATGTGCTTGCGCTGTTGCAGGCGTTGTTGACGTGATGGCGCTGGCATGTGTGTCCGGTGCGGGTTCATCCTCACTACTATCATCTTGCGCAAATGTGGATAAACAGAACACGCTTACTGTATCCACATTGGATGTTGAGGGCCCATCCTGCGTTTCGCTATCGTATAGGTTGAGGCTTCCATGCTGGAGGCACCATCCATCCCTGATCCCTATTGAAGTTCCTGGTTCTAACAATCTCAATGGCTTTACGGACCTTACGCGGCACAAATAATTTATCCCTAGCGAGTACTTGAGCCTTGTCGAACCGGATATATAATGCGCAGTACCGGAAGTCTGCGCATTATATCCGGTTTTGTATTTATGTCAGCAATACGAAACCAAATTATGGATCATCTATTTGTTCCTATCTGTTGCAAATATATTGCCAAAAACGTTTTGTTACGACGGGCTAAATATTTATTATATTTAGCCCATTGCACAAACGACTTGCAAAATGTAGGTGAGGTTCAGACTGGTCAAAGGTTTCAGATGATGAATATACCTAAATAAATAAATAAATACCATTTAAATATTAGGTCGTTACATATGAAATTGGCGTTTTGTATGAGAGGAACATAAAGTCGATATTTTTATATAAAATATTTAATTAATCAAAGTATGTATAATTGCTAACGAATCTATGCACTTTTGCCATTCATTGATCCCTTTACTAAAAAAACCATTCGGACGGGAATCAATAAAATCTTTGAAGGCGGTTTGGACTGCCCCATCAGAGTTGAATTTTTACCCTTGCAAGAAGTTATCTGCCGCTGTGACCCTGCTATACAGGCTATTCAGTACTAGTGTAGGGAACAGAGATATTTTTGGTACATACTTTAATTTTTAATAAGTTACAGAATAAGAATCCTTGTACCGCCTTATCTTATTATGGATCAATAAACTTTATCTTTATCCAAATTTCGTCCGGAGAGTACGGTGGATGTCTTAGATATTCCAATTGAAGCACCTCTAATTTGGTAGCCGTCTGTTGAGCAGTGTGTGGTCTAACGTTGTCCTGAAGCAGCAGTGGCCTAGAGCGATTGACCAGCCTCGGTTGTTTAGCAGCTAGCTTTTCTATCATGGTTTGCAGTTGCTGACAATAGACATCTGCCGTAATCGTCTGGCCAGATTTAAGAAAGCTGTAGTGGACGACACCGGCACTGGTCCACCAAGGGCTCACAAGTAACTTTTTTGAGTCAGTTTTCGCTTGGGGCATGATTTGGCTGGTTCGCCAGGGTTCAGCCATTGCGATGAGCGCTTCTGATTATCGTATAGGGTCCACTTTTCATCACAGGTAATGATTCGATTTAAAATCCCTTCATTATTGTGCCGGTTGAGTAATGTAACGCAGCAGTCAACGCGCGTTTGTCGATTTGCTTCACTCAATTCGTGAGGTACCCACCTTTCAAGCTTTTTCACCTTCCCAATTTGCTTCAAATGGATTAAAATAATTTTATCACTAACACCGCAGCCTGCAGCTAACTCGGACGTGGTTTGCGATGGATCCGCTTCCACAATAGCCTTCAATTCTTGATTATCAACTTTGGTCTGGTATTGCGCTATTTTTGAAGATGGCGGATAATATTTTATTTAATTCAATAGTAATACATGGTCTCTCTGTTTCAGAACATCGCCTAGTGTAGGTATTGCTTCTATTTATTATTACCACTCCACAACGTGTGTTTTATCATGTGTACTAAGCCGAAAGGGGGTAATTTTGACCCCCCAAGGATCAACTTTAGTTCTACGACTTTCCAGATTTTGTTGATTTTCATTCAAGAAAACACCAGCAAAGATTATGCGTAATCAGCTAATTAATACGATGATGACAACCACAGAACAGAGAAAAATGAGTAGAATTAGCATGATGCCTTTTTACTAAGAGAACCAGTGTCGCTAAACTCACACATGTAAAAACTAACACACATAGAAATAAAAATTCTTATTGGTTGAAAGAGTACCTTAAAAAGGGCATAAAATCATAAAACTAATTTTATTGATATTAACTTTATTCCGATCGCCACATGGTTCAAAGTTCAATAAAATAAACAGTGATAAAAAATTAATATTTAGTATGTCCACTCAGCCAGAGATGGCGCTATTGCCAAATATTTTTTACAGTCTCTATTCCCAGGAAATAAGATTACTAATACAATGGCTGCTTTTCTTGATTGCTTGATAATCCACAACACAAAGCCACTCAACAAGAGATGGCGCTATTGCTATATTTATTTGACGGTTTTGCATTTTGAACAAAACTAACAAAAAAACAATAAAATAATGCTTACCGGTGATATGATATGCCCCCTTTTGTTAAATTTTTGGTTCGGCTTTCGTTTTTACACTCTAAAACGGCACAATACGGCATTTTTATATTTTTTTTAAGTATGTTTACTCTGCTAAATTAAAACACGACTGAAGTAAGCGGTGCTTGAAGTGCGCAGTACTGCGCCTACTAGGTGTTACGCGAGCCCCGCCTACTTACGATTTCTATGTTTTCTCTGTTCTGTGATGACAACCCTAATATCAGCTGATTCTTGACCTGGGTAACGAGTACCTAGAAGTACCTACCTACATAACTATGTAGGTAGGTACTTATGAAGATTTGAATAGGATGATAACCTATTAAAATCTTCTTGTAGAAGTTTTACATCAGACGGAAATGATAATATAGGTGCCGCTGAAAAAAGAAGTGCTACTCTCCGATAGATGGTGTTAGTTTATATGCAAAATCCACAGGGCTAAGCGTATTTATATTGAAGTTCGTTGTGGTTCCTACTAATAATGATAGATGGCGCTCTGTGGAGCCTGTATCCGTCAGTAGATGGCGCGGACTCAGGTCAAAGTCTCAAGAGATTGCGCCGCCGGTGCACACGCAAAGCTCAAGTTCCGCCAGTCGTCACCAGATAGAGGTCGTAATTCGGTGTAGTTCTACAGCAGATGGCGCTGAATGCCAAGAATTTCTAGGCAGAATTTACCAGATCGGAAAGTTCCACTACTCAACACTAGGTTTTGCTATCCAAACAAGTCTGTTCTCAGTTACGAAAATGTTTACTCTTTGCCCATCAATATGTAGCGATACCCTCAATATTAAAAAATGGTAGGTGATGCAGAGATTTATTACCAATTTTATAGCCGCACTAGCACAAACAGTCACTCAGTTAAATCAAATGTTCGCCAATCCAAGTAAACGGTGTGATTACGTTGTGATTGGTGTTAACTTTAAAAAACTAATATAATACGCGGACACAATGTAAGTTCTCGTACGAGACGTATACGTATGTATTTTTATATGTACATGTACGGCAAACTCTTTGTCGAGGTGAATGACCCTGTCAAGAATCAGTTGGCGTTTAGGTTGTCTCTGTCGTATAATCAGCTGTTGAAGTTAAAACTGTCGTGGTCTTTTCTTAAAATGAAAATCACCGAACCCTATAGTCACAGAACTAAAGTTATTCCTTGGGGTGGTCAGAATCACCCCCTTTGGGCTCAGTACACATATTACAATACACCCTGTGATATGCTCCAGTTTTTAAAGACTGGAGAGGCGTTCAGTGCAACTACGGCATACGGCATACCCAGAGAACACTTGCTACTCTTTCTCATGAGCACACTAATTCTTCTCATGGTTACTTTTCACATTAGTCCGAACTTAGTAGTAGTAGTAGCACAGATTACAGAAACGTAGAACTTTTTACGAAGAGTTCATCCGGGGAAGTACCAACCGTTACTATTTCTGCCGCCAAGCAGTAATGTCTGTATTGCTGTGTTCCGGTTTAAAGGGTATGGGCCGGCCGGTGAAATTACGGGCACATATGACCTTACAATTATTCTGTCTCAGGGTGACAGGCGCAAAGCAATGCAGCGTTGGTGACGTGCTTAGTGATCACCGGTATTGCAGTTGTAATAGGTACCTAGAGGTTACCGCTTAACATATGGTGGGCCTTCGGCTTGTCTCGTCATTTGACTTAAATGATAGCATAAAACTAAAATAAAAAACACTAATATTCGCTCATATTGTGGCAATCATAATGCCAAAATAATAGCATTCAGTAATATTGTGAATATAAGACGGTTATCGTAAGTATAACCATAAAGTAATTTTGTGATTTGCTTTGGATTTGATACACGGTAGGTACAGTTAATCATCGCACCGAGACTATAACGCACGTTACAATACATTTTTACAAATATTAAAAAATGTTTTGCAGCCTGTGTATGTACGCACCTACATATATATTTTAGGTGAATCTAACAAAACAGCTGAATGAAAGCAAATTATTCGAATTAGTGACGTAACTGCTTTTCAACCACACTGAGATTAAATGCATAAATTGGTATGGACTACATGAATTACCTACTTTGCCTACGTCAACACCTGTAACTGTACCTAACTATTACTCATATCAGCAGCGGTTCCGACCGAGAAGCCCAATGCTCGCTCCGAGGAGTTGAAGGAGGTGCCAGTGAACGAGCAGTACCCCTCGGCGGTGCTCTTCGGAGGGACCTGTGGGGGAACCATAATCAGTGCCAAGTGGATCCTGACTGCTGGACATTGGTAAGTCACATGACATGATTTTTTTTTAATAAGTCAAGGGACGATATAATAATAGAATGGTATAATAGTTTAGTTTAGCTTGCCGTGGGGTGCCGGCAGTAGAATGTTACCCCTCCTCTTCTACAACCGTCTTCCGGAGCACATAGTCGCTGCACCCAGCCTTCCAAGCTTTAAGAGCAGGTTGAAGTCTTGGCTTGTCGAAAAGGCTTTCTATAAAGTGGACGATTTTATTTGCTAAACAAATCAACTTTCATTACTGTTGTAACTGGTGTATGGAATTTATTTTTATTTGATTGTTATGACTTTATCCATATTTGTAATGAATTTGAATTTTGTCATGATTTAACATTTTATAGTATTTTAGATTAGTAGGTACGACGAATTATGTTAAACTTAGTGAATAATTTCTCATGTAAGTGAAATTTTTTGTTTTCTTTTGAGAAATAAATGTTCTGAAACCTATTTTTTATATTATTTTATTCAATTATTTAATTCAGTGATTTTAACTATTATTATTTTGTATTGTGTATGAATGTTATTATTAAACAGACCTGTAAACATATATTTACCAATAAAATTGATTATTCTGATTATTCTACCCGTGGATGCAGTAAGAGCCTGCTAAGGGATACCTCCGGAAGATGGGCAGCAGCGTCTATCCGTGTATCAACCTCCCATACTGCGCTCACCAACCCGCCTGCCAAGCGTGGTGAGAATGGCAACTACCCCTCATGGAGATCCATGAGGGAGGCCTATGTTCATCAGTGGACGTTTTATGGCTGAAATGATGATGATGATGATGAATAGTTTACAACCCAAAAAAAAAAGGAAAATGCATACGTAATAAATCACATCTCCCTCATGCCCGGGACGCTTTAACCAATAAAATAAGACGTAACAATCATCATCATCATTAACATTCTTATAACCGGGTATTTATCGCGTAAGTTACCTTTATTATTTTTATCAGTGTCAAAGCGCCTACCTTGTTGCTAAGACGTGTGACTCTTGACGCGTTCCCTAGCTGTTATCGTAATCTATTGTTTGGCCCGGCCGGCCTGTAAGGCTGGCCATTGCTGTTCGATTTAAAACCTTGCGCGCATCATGAATACGGATCAAAGTTGTAGTGATGAAGTAACCGACAATATTATAATAAGTGAAGGTGAAATGAATAATATGGAATTAAATGAGGTAGAAGACATACAAGAAGATCACACCCATTTATCGGAGGTTGCGGAGTTGCGAAATTCAGACCTTTTACGACCAAATAAGAGGAAGGCTATAGAAGAAGATGACTGGACCCCCGTTACCAGTAGAAAATCGAGATTTAGAGAAGTTAGGGGCATAACGGAATTATGCGTCACGAGCAAAGATATCTTACCTAAGCAATTTGCACTCGCAAAATTATTTAAAAATTTGAATATTCAGAATGTGACTAAAGTAAGACACGTTAATCCATACAAGGCTGTTATTGAATTAAATGACGCTGACAGTGCGGAGTTGTTGATGAACTGCGAGCACCTACAAAAAATGGGTTGGAGATTTCAACGTCCTTTCGAAGTGGGTTTATCTTACGGTATCATAAAAAATATCGATTTAGTTATCACAGAAGAAGAACTATTGGCATCTATGACTTGTTCAACAGAAATAGTCACAGTGCGGCGCTTGAAACGTAGGAATGAAGAAAGTACTGGATGGACGGACAGCGAGACATGGAGAGTGGGCTTCAGTGGCTCTTCTCTGCCAGCGTACATACAAATCTATAACATGAGAGTAGTAGTCGAACCCTATGTTTTTCCTGTGACTCAATGTTCGAGATGCTGGCGATTTGGCCACACCCATAGAATGTGTCCATCGAAAAAGATATTTTGCGCAAAATGCGGAGGTAAGCACGAAAATTGTGAGGCCGAGGTTTCTGATTATAAATGTATAAACTGTACCGGAATCCATATGTCGTTATATAGAAGATGTCCTGTTTATCTGAAAGAAAGAAAACTCCGTGAAATAATGTCCCAGTTCAACGTCACGTACAGAAAAGCGAAGGAAATGTATGTACCCCCAGCTACAACACCAAGGCATATCCCCGAAGAGTTTCCAGTCGTTATTGCGTCACCAGTGCTGCCATCAAAATCTATGCCCGTTACTTACGCCAAGGCTGTTTCGAATGGGAAAAAAGTACCTGAAGAAAATCTAAATTGGTGTGACTCGTCCCTCTCTCGGTCAGATGGAGAAAACGCTGAAAATCCTCAAAAAAAATCAAAAAAGAAGAAGAAGAAGAATCAGAAAAATAATGTATTCGGATGTGAAGAAGATCTACAGGAATATGCTATGGAGATGGGTGACACGAACAGTGATAAGGAAGAACAATCTGATGATGAGAACTCCGATAAGAACAAACGGTCTAAAACAGACTATTCGTTCAAAAGACTATTTAGTAAACTAAAAAACATTTTTATGAATTCACACGATCCCTTGCAACTAAAATTTGCTTCAGCCATCCAAACTTGTATAGAGTGGGCAATACCTTGGATATTCAGAAAACTACCTAAAGATTTTTCTTTCCTACAAAAAATCTTTAATAATGGTTAAAGTCCATTTGAATATTTTGCATTGGAATGCCCGGAGTATTGTATCCAAATTAACAGATCTAGAACAGATTTTGATACTAGATAAAATTCAAATAAAATAAAATTCATATAAGCGAAACATGGTTAGATTCAAATACTAAGGTTTATTTAAAAGATTATAATGTATATCGGCAGGACAGAATCGACGCATATGGAGGTGTGGCTATATTTACTCATATAAGTATTAAAACGCAATTAATCTCGTCAAGAAGCTCTAATCCCGGAATTGAGTTGATCCACGTTAGAATACTCAACTGCAACTTTTTAAAAAACGTTATTTCAATTTATTGTCCTCCCAATGTTCGAACAACGCAAAATGACTGGGACGCTATTTTTTCTTTAAATCGTGGTAAAACTCTAGTCATTGGTGATTTTAATGGCCACCACACAAATTGGTCCTCGAAAACAGATCAAAGGGGTGTACAGATTTTTGATTCTTCGATAGAAAATGGTTATTTTATATTAAATAGTGGAGATCCTACTCGATTAAAACTAGTTGCTGGTGTTTTGCAAAAAACTGCGCCAGATATATCCATAGTCTCTTCAGATATTTCTATAAATTTTGATTGGAAGGTTACTAATGAATCTCTAGGTAGTGACCACTTAATGATAAAACTATCTACATCCTTTACTTTCACTTCACAATCGGCTAGGAAAAGAAATTTTAAAAAAGCAGATTGGAGTGCTTACGTCGAGTCTATTGAGGATTCTCTGGCTGAGTTTACCCTGCCTCAGGACCCGCAAGATGCGTACGACGAGTTTCTGAGGATCATCAATAGTGCAGCAGACGTGAGTATTCCGATTTATAAATTCAATCAAAACCCTAGTAGTAAATTTTCACCAAAGCCTTACTGGTCTCCCGACTTATCAAAAGCTATAGCAGAAAGACGGTTGGCTCTTACTTATTTTAGAAAGAATCCAACCCCCGATAATTTAGAAAACCTTCAGAATAAAACTCGTCAGGCTCAAAAGTTAGTTCGGAATGCTAAGAATAAAGGCTTTCGTGATTTTTGTTCTTCAGTGGATGAGGTCAGTTCAGCTCGTGATATGTGGCGCCGTATGCGATGGCTAAAAGGATATCGATCTCCCCGACGTGTTATAGACCCATCATTGGCGAAGGGGTTACTTAACAACCTTACCCCAGATTTTACATGCCCTATAGAACCTACCTTCTCTTCTCATAACCACCAATTAGAGGCTGCATTAAACATACATGAATTTGAGAAAGCTCTTAAATCTAAAGATACTGCGCCAGGTTGCGATGATATTTCCTTCTCTATGATTAAACATCTTCCTGACATCGCAAAACATATTCTAGTTAAGATCTATAACACTTGTATATCATGCAGTTTTGTCCCAGTTCAGTGGCGTAATGTTCGCATTGTTCCTATTCCTAAGCCAGGAAGAGACCCCACAGCAGCCACATCCATAAGACCCATTTCCTTAATGTCGTGTTTGTGCAAGATATTACATTCTATAATTAACAGACGAATAGAATGGTATCTGGAGAGT
The DNA here is from genome assembly GCA_963082625.1 of Pasiphila rectangulata. NCBI lineage: Eukaryota > Metazoa > Arthropoda > Insecta > Lepidoptera > Geometridae > Pasiphila > Pasiphila rectangulata. The sequence goes on from OY720244.1 coordinate 16,240,032, forward strand.
CGTAACTTTTTCGCTGAGGAGACTATAGGATTTAGAAAGGCGCGTTCGTGCTTTGACAATCTCACTTCAATAATAACTAATATTCAATTGGGATTTTCAAAGGACTTAGTGACGGTAGGATGTTTTTTGGACATAGACAATGCGTACAATAATGTTGATATCACCAGTGTGCTACTTACGTTGGACCGGCTTGGTGTGGGAGCTCAGTTTTGTAGATATTTATGGGAATACCTTAAGGAAAGATACCTCACAATTGATGCTAGTGATTGTTATGTAACTAGAACAACTAGTAGGGGCTTAGCCCAAGGAGACCCCTTATCTCCGTTGTTATTTAATGTAGCAACAATTCACATATGTAAAAGTATAGCTAATAGTCCAGTATCAGTATCGCAGTATGCTGACGACTTCACAATTTTTATTACATCAAATAATATCAATCTAGCTGCTGTTCATTTACAGGATACTTTGGATACTTTTTTTGAATTATTTAATGATCTAAATCTTGATATTTCACCTAACAAAAGTAAAGTTTGTATTTTTAGTAAAGGTTTTAGAAGACACTCTGTACATTTAACTATTAAAGATGATAGATTGGAAGTTGTAGATTCTGTGAGATATCTTGGTATGTGGTTGGATCGTTCACTTAGATGGGGCAAACATATTAATGAAACGTCGGAAAAAGTGTTAAAATATCTTGGTATTTTTAAAGTTTTAGCGGGGTCTAATTGGGGAGTACATCCGAAATATTTAAGAAAACTTTATATTAGTTTGATAAGAAGTCGAATCGATTACGCCAGCTTTTTTTATGACAATAGCGCAAAAACACATCTATTTAAATTAGAAAAGATTCAAAACCAGGCGATGCGGATAATAGGTAGCTGCATTAAAACGACACCCATTCATTCCATGGAGAGTGAGTTGTGCTTACAACCATTATATTTACGGCGGCGATTTCTGGCCGGAAAATACTGGCTAAAAACGAGATCTATCGAAACGAACACTTCCACTGATTTAATATTAGAATTATCAAATTTGTGTCAAACTAGCAACTTTTGGCACAATAAACGGGAACCATTGTTAGTATCCATGCATAATAAGCTAAATTCACTAGAAATATACTGTAGTACGAAGATAGACATGTTTTCTCTTGACACGTGGGTTACTAACATTGATGTTTCTAACGTTATAAGACCTATGGTAGACTTTATGACGCAACCTAAAAATAAGTATAACACAATTAGTTTGAAAAACATGTTTTATGAATTTATAAACACAACTTATTCAGACTTTGTAAAAATTTATACGGACGGTTCTAAGGAAGGTTTTGGCGTAGGTGCAGCATTTTATGACTCACATTTTAATTGTTCCATTAAATTTCAAATAACTACGAATATTTGCATAATGGAGGCGGAACTTATTGCTATAGCAGAAGCATTGTCGTATATAGAATCCACTGATTATACAAACGTCGTGATATTGACGGATTCAAAAAGTTCCCTCCAACACTTGGCTCGGTGTACCTCGACATTTCGAGGAACCCCGACTGCCTACACAATATTACGTGGCATTTTAAATTTACAATCAAAGGATATAAATATAGTCATTCAGTGGATCCCATCACACATTGGAATACGTGGCAATGAAATCGCCGATATTTTAGCCAAAGAAGCCATAACCGACGGTATACCTATAAATATATTGCCCTTTTATTCTAACTTCATAAAAAACATAAAAGTTGATTGTTATAATTTATGGAATGAATACTTTAACGAGCGTTCCCGAGAAGTAGGTATTTGGTATAAAACGATCCAACCACACCCTTTGAGTTCTCCGTGGATTGATAACACTATTCTGAACCGTCGAGAAATTGTAATTGCATTACGACTTCGAACCGGACACATCCCAGGCAACAAGTTCTTATATTTAATGAAGAAATCACCAACACCAAATTGCTTACTTTGCAATTCTATTGACGATGTTTATCACATCTTAATGGAGTGTGTTCGTAACGAATCGTTCAGAAACAGAATTAGGTCATTTAGTTTTAAAGAGATAGGTTACTGCAACAGCGTCCTAGCTGACCCCCTCTCGGAGACAGCTAGAACGCTGTACAAACTAGCTATACTAGATATGTAAGTTGATTCTTTTATTTGTGTATTCTTTTTTATTTAGACTAGAAAATTCGATTTTGTTTTATTTTTGTTAATCTTATCGGGGCGGCATAATCGCATGTGCGACAAAGCCCTTTCATTTTGAATTAAAAAAAAAAAAAAAAAAAAAAAATATTTTTATATGCTTGGTGCAATCTAAGCGAAACGTCGGGAAATAATAAAGTTAATTTACGTAATAAATACCCGGTTATATGTATGTTAATAATGTGTTTTGATCGCGAAAGTTTAAAATAACAATCATCATCATCATCATCAGGTAGCTTCTTTCTTACTAAGATTTCATTTTAGGTAGTTACTTTCTATAAAAATGTAAAAAATTAGAACAGGAATATTACCTACCTTGGATATTATTATAAAATCAGGTCAATAAATCGGTATTACCGTATCACTCATTGATATTGTAATACAATATTTATGGTATTATTACCTAATGCGAATCTGACACAGTCTTCGCCACAATTACAATTTCCCTTCAACAAGGCACAAGATAGGTAGTTAGTCAATTAATAATCCAATTACCTACCTACTTGATTCTACTACCTAATTAATTACCTATAAGTATCTATGCAACTTGACACGACGCTTTGATACATGCACACGTAGGAACCTGATTCGTTTAATGAAGATAGCCCTATGCATTGCAAATAATGCAGTGCATGTTGATGAGATGTTGTTTTCCTGGTTTTATTAATAAATAACACACAAAGGTGATCCGTTGTTAGTAGGTACGCTCTATTGGTTATAGTTATTATTTTATATAGCAGTGGTGGTCAATACCTACTCGATTAATATTATAAACGCTGTTCATGCCTTTAATTGGTACCTACACATCTAATAGTATTTTAATTTATAACAGGTATAATTTCAGTTTTCACTTATTGCCTTTAAAGAAATAAATACATTTGGACCCAAGTTTGAATCGAATGGTTCCCACTTCCTTTAAATTGATATTTTGGGATGTTAAGCATATTTAACATTTGAAGTGCGCTTTACCCACCATCCGTGTTTCCTACAGCACTCTGTTCCAAAGCGGGCGCGGCCACACCGTGGTCGCCGGGACCAACAACACCGGCTGGAACAGCAACGGAGTCATCCGCCGCGTGAAGCGGCTTGTCATCCACCCACTCTTCTCGGTGGGGCCTTACTGGCTGGACGCGGCCGAATTCGATATTAAACAGGTTGATTATTCTATAACTTTATCATTATGTCAGCTGGAATCACCCATGGTGCCAGCCCCAACAACGTCGACTACAGTAACAGTCTACCGCCCCGCGTGAAGCGGCTCGCTTAGGCCGCTCTCACATTAGGATTAGGATGTTTGTGAGGACAAATCTCTCTCGAACACTTTGGAGCCTTTGATCCTCTCTATCGCATCTTTAATACGAGCTGTATTAAAGGTACGAATATCGTGCCGCAAGGATTTCCAAACTTGTCTATTGAGCAGCTCAATGTCAATGCTAAGTCACATAGGCAGCTCAATTTGAGCTGCCTATGTGACTTAGCATCATCGGGAGACTGCAGTCGTAATGAAGTGAACAGATTCAATTATGTGCTTTATTCTATTTAATTGTGTTGTTTTATTTTGTAAGTTGTGACGCGTCAATAAGGTCCATGCGGCCGCACTGAATAAAGTATTTTATGAATTTTGAATGAGCGTCGTTCAGCCATGAGGTTAAGACTGCCATCAGAATTTCTGAGGTCTATTTGTACGGGGCGTCTTACAGAACTGAAACCCCACCGTATCGACAGTTTCTACGAACCTGTTATTGATCTCGTCCACTGATGCATGTTCTTCTAGACATTCAAAGCGATTTGAAAGTTCGAGTTGAAAGCTCTCGAGGTCTCTTTGGGTATGTGCGCGAGTGGGTCGGAGCGTAGACTTCATTAAACGGGACCTTTTAACTCTAACGTTCATATTCAATGTGCATCTAACGATTCGGTCATCACTTCCGGTTTTCACCCTGTGAATCACAGTGACAGTGGCATCATGAATAACCGTTTCTTCTCATTTCTCGTGGAACCATCGGGACTCATCAAGGTCCATCCATTTCCTGTGGGACGGCTAATGAAAAAAAAGAGTTCATCATAAAGTGTCCTTCTTTCTCCAGAAAATCGGCCACCCTCTGTCCCCTGGGTTTCCGTTGCCCATATCCAAATTGCCCCACTCTCAACTCATCATCGCTTCTTATGCCTAGCTTTGCATTGAAGTCCTCCATAACAAAAGTGAAGTTGTTCGTATGTATGGCTCTGCTGATGTCCTCATACAGACTCTAATTCTTCATCTGGGTGTGACGAGGTCGGCGCATATACCTGAACGACCTTCAGCGAATATCGCTTAGATATTCTGAGTCTTAGGTACGCGATCCTGCTTCGATGGTGACAATTTTCAAAGAAATTAATAACCTATTGACAATGTTGTTAACGAGTGCCTTGTGAACGAGAAACTCGAAACCACCGTTTTTTTTGTTGAAAAGTTAAAGAATTATTGACAATAGGATACCTATTTGTATTATTTCAGGTAGCAGCCCGTTACGACTTCTTGCTGGCCGAGCTGACGGAGCCGCTGCCCCTCAACGACAGGACCATCAAGGCTGCCTCACTAGACGACCAGCCCAGCTTACCCGCTGGACTTGAAGTCGGCTACGCTGGATACGGCACCGATCACCACGGGGTAAATCCAATTAATAAAATTGAAGTGTCTGTTTTAAATGTTAAAATAACAGATTTTTACTATATGCCTAAGAATGTATGTACGATGATAACTATAGCCAAGATACAATATAAACTCATTTTATCTGACTGCCTCCGTGGCTCGGCTGGTCTAATAGCCGACTGGTACGCAGGAGGACTGATAATGAGTTCGATTCTCGCCACGGAACAAATATTTGTGATTTTTCTACTGATATTTGTACCAGGTCTGGGTATTTTTCGATGTAAGATAAGTATATTGTATTTACAGAAAAATGTATTAGTGTTGCGTGTCCAGCATTATTTATCTGTCTGTTTTCATGCTAATCTCCGAAACGGCTGAACCGATTTTGACGGTAATTTCCCTGGCAGATAGCTGTTTTATAAGGAGTTACCTACTAAGGCTAATTTATAAGACACCCAAAGAAAAAGCAGCATAAACTGATTACGGTATTTTGCGTAAAATGTCTACATGTAGCCTGTGGACGAGTAAAAATATATAGCTATCAAAATAATTCCCAGTTGTCGCCAGTGGTGACGCCGCCAGTAGTGACAACTTTGAATAACCGGTCCCAAACCAAGGAAAAGCTCTAATATACGCAAATGCAACTTTGATGACTGTGGCGCAGCGGGCGAAGGTCCGCCTGCGACGCAAGAGGTTGCGGGTTCGATTCCCGCCTCGGAACAAATGTTTAAACGACCTGCAGATATCTGTTCAGGGTGTTCGGGATGTTTTCTATATATAATAAAAAATATCTAGCTACGTTATATTAATATATTAAGTATGTACCTATATCAGTTATCTAGTACCCATAACACAAGCTCTGCTAAGTGTGGGGCTAGGTGATGCTGTGTGAATTGTCCAGCATTATATATTTATTTATATACTTATATCTTACGCAATATTGTATATCTTATGTTCAACCTACATCTTATGTTCAATATTTTCTTTACACCAGGGTACAATGCGCAGCGAAATGCATGGAATGGAACTAGAAATACAATCGGACTCAACCTGCTCCAAGCTTGAACATTATAACAAGGAAGATATGGTCTGCGCCAAGGGACGTCCGCCACGGTTCGACTCAGCTTGCAATGTAAGTTAACTTGTATCATCTTTAACATAGGAGATAAATAAACTACGCCCGTAGAACTATTGTTAGAAGTTGATTTATGTTTTTTAAGTTTACAAAAACATACTTACCGGTTTAAATTAAGTTTTCGGCACGCATTTACGATTTTACGCGCTTGAATTGCATACTGACGCTTCATTTATTTATTTATTTATTAAAGGGCATCCAACAAGAAAATCACATAACATGAGTTAATAATAGATTCTATAAATATTGTTGACTGTGTGTTTCCTCAATTACAGGTTGCCACAGCGTGCACAATTTTAAAAAAAAGAGAATTCATTCAAAATGATCGTTACTTTATACAACAAACATCAACAAAGACAAAAAATAGTCAACCTTATTTCTTAGACAATACGCTTTACGTGAATTAGCAAAATTTTAGAATTATGGTGGATTATTGATGATTTATTTTTGTGGTTTATGTAAATATTTTGGATTTTTTTTCCAATGAATTAATGTTTCTTTTTTATCGTAGTATATTTTTTATTATTTGAAATCTTCGAGTTATTGAGATCTATGCACCGAAAGTGGGGCTATTTTCATAGTTGTTGCGAGAAGAGGCTACGGAAAACTATATTTTTTGAATTAAAAGTATATTATTTTGAAGAAAAAAACCCATATTCTATAAATACTGGTTTTTTAGTTCATTTGGTATGCTTAAAATATGTCAAACTTCGACGGATAAACCAGAAAATGAACCGGAACTAGTCCTATTTTCCTAATATTTTGACGCGTTTCGTAATGCGTCCTTAAGGTATTCCGGTTAGGTAGGTAAACCATATCACTTATTAGAGCGACAATTTTTCCGAAATTAAATAGCCTAGCATAACCGTTATTATTTTCCAAGAAAGTTTAAGGTCACTTTTTTAGGGTTCCGGACCAAAATGGTAAAAAGGAACCTTTATTTATATGAAAATGCTAAAAAAATATTCTTATTATGATTGCAGGGGAGCGGATAGGGATCTCAACATTTTTAAGTTACTAGGTTGTGTGGGGTATCTTAGTGAAAGGTATTCATTTGCACATTAATTAACAGTTTTTAGTTTTCATTTAAGCTGTATTATTTTTGAGTTATTAACTATATCTCTGAAGTTTGCAGAGATAAACTCGTGAAACTTTTACAGTTTATAGAAGTGTATGTAGTTTTTGGAAAAATTAAGAAGAAGAAGAAAACATTTATTTACCACACGCACAAATCACAAAACATACATACACAAAAACAAAAAATAACATTAAAAATTAAATAAAAATATCATAAATAAACAAGAATAAGCAGATGTGGCGTGGGTAAATGGGTCCCCAACTCAGCATTGTGTAGCAACTGGCCAGGCTCAGATGCTACGCTGGTTTTCAGTTGGGGCCCTGCGTGATTTCACAACCACGGAGAGAAGGAAAGGAATAGAATAAACAGACGGGCGGCAAAACAAAAACACAAAAAAAGTTACAAAAAGAATAATAATAAAGATAACAAATTACAGTACATTTAAGAAAAAGAAAAATGTCGCTACTATCACACGTATTACAAAGAAACTGCCGAGAATATACAGTGTATCCCTGGATAAAGTGCAACCCCGAAAGGGGGTGAAACTAGATCAAAAATTATCGACAAAAAAATAGAAAAAAAAAATTAAAAAAATTTCGTATATACTTTATTGATGAATTAAAATTTGTATTACTCACTAATGACTCTATTTAATAAAAAAATGATTTCTTCCAAAGTAGTGGGTCTATTTTGTTAAAATAAAAACCATAATCATGTCAGATATGTGACGATGACGATAAAATAACAAGTAGCTCATAAACGAGTGGCTATCGTGACTTAAAGTTTAATTTTTGTATTAAAATTACATTTTTTATGCTGTTTTTTTTCAAATAATTTCCAAAAATCTTAAAATTAAGCCTATAATACTAGATATTTTTATGACTTTTTATTATTTTCTATCATAATAGCTTTTAAATAAAAAAAAAACCTACGGTCTAACATAAAAAATGCGCTGGCTAGGAGCTTTTAAAGTTGACCACTGATTACGTCACCACTCAGGTAGAGACACTTTTTTAACTTCTATTGTTGTAGATTATGGTCGCTGGGCCTGTTCTATGAAAGATGAAGGGTGGGGATCGAAACAGGATTCACAACAAGGCACGCCCGCCCGGCCCGCCACTCGCCAGTCGCTCTGATATTCTCGCCGCTGCTACCGTCTACCGTACCTTACTGCGCCTTCAAGTTTTTGTTACGTTGTTTTGCTTTTGTTTTGTTATTGACTTTTTGTTACGTTTTTGACTTTTTTGTTACGTTTTTGACTGTACTTTGTTGTGTTGTGGAGATGCCGCGATTGACTGAGTTCTCTCCGCGTGAAATCGCTGACATTCATTATTATTATGGTATGTCACGTGGACGCACAACAGTCGCTCGTTCTGCATACATATATGCGTTTCCGAGCAGACTTGTACCGTCAGCACGAAATTTCCAAGAAGTTCACCGAAAGTTATCCAACATCGGACTTGGATTAGCAAGAGATCGCCGTGAGCAACAAGCTACCATTATTGACCATTCCATAGAAGAGGCCGTTTTAAACGATTTGTTTGCTGATCCCACAACCAGCATTAGACGCTTAGCTTTGCGTCACGGTATATCAAAAACATCCGTATGGCGAATTTTGAAAAAGAAGGGATTGCATCCATATCATTATCAGCGAGTACAGCATTTGCATGAAAATGTAGACAATCGTGCAAGATGCGTAATGTCTATGTGGATTCAACAAAAAATTAGAAATAATCCACAATTCCTAAAAAAAATTTTATGGATGGATGAAGCGAAATTCACCCGGAATGGAATCACAAATTGCAGAAACTTACATGTATGGTCCGAGGAAAATCCACACCTAAAGAGGGCGTCTACTTTTCAAGTGCAATTTTCAGTTAATGTATGGGCAGCTCTAATAGACGACACGCTGATTGGGCCAGTTATTTTACCCGCAACATTAAATGCCGAAAGTTTTTTAAGCTTATTAAGAGACGATCTGCCACTACTGCTGGAAGATGTTCCGCTGGCTACAAGGCAGCAGATGTATTTGCAGATGGACGGATGCCCTGCGCACTACGGGCGCAATGTGCGAAGTTTTTTAAACGAAAACTACGCTAATAGGTGGATCGGCCGGGATGGACCAGTCGGGTGGCCGGCACGTTCACCTGACCTGACACCCCTAGACTATTTTCTGTGGGGTGTTATGAAACAAAGAGTCTACAGAACGACCGTAAACACCGAGGCAGAGTTACAAGATCAAATCATGCGATGTGCCGATGAGATAAGAAGTGACCCAGAGATGGTGCTTAGAGCCACACAACAAATCGCTCTTCGTGTGGCAATGTGCCTACAACAACAAGGAAGCCATTTTGAGCATTTAATGCATTAAACAAAACCCTTATTTCATACTTACATGTAATAAGTTAAATAAAAATGTTGTAACTAAAATTTGATTTTTAATACTACCTGAGCAGTAAAAACAAGTGTCTCTACCTGAGTGGTGACGTAATCAGTGGTCAACTTTAAAAGCTCCTAGCCAGCGCATTTTTTATGTTAGACCGTAGGTTTTTTTTTTATTTAAAAGCTATTATGATAGACAATAATAAAAAGTCATAAAAATATCTAGTATTATATGCTTAATTTTAAGATTTATGGAAATTATTTGAAAAAAACAGCATAAAAAATGTAATTTTAATACAAAAATTAAACTTTAAGTCACGATAGCCACTCCTTTGTGAGCTACTTGTTATTTTATCGTCATCATCACATATCTGACATGATTATGGTTTTTATTTTAACAAAATAGACCCACTACTTTGGAAGAAATCATTTTTTTATTAAATAGAGTCATTAGTGAGTAATACAAGTTTTAATTCATCAATAAAGTATATACGAATTTTTTTTATTTTGTTTTTTCTATTTTTTTGTCGATAATTTTCGATCTAGTTTCACCCCCTTTCGGGGTTGCACTTTATCCAGGGATACACTGTATACCACCGGGTTGGTAAACGCCATAGTTAGGATGAAGGTCTAATTGTCTCCCCTGCTGGATTCCCTATGGGAGATATTAGTGCCAGCCACCACCCCGGTAGCAAGCTCGAAGGGGGCAAATGGGAATAAAGGGAAACTGTTAATTTCCGCTTGCAAAAAGTACACTGAATTTGGCGATGTCAATGTTGCTCAACCTACACCAGCCTGGCTGTTGTAGGTTAATGTTTTTTTCGATCTAAAAGGGATGAAATAGTGGGAGTTGTTGCCTGAACGAGCGCACATAAATATCTAAGTATCCATTATATTTGTTGCAGGGAGACAGTGGAAGCGGCTTGGTGGACAAAAACGGGCGCCTAGTGGGCGTCACCTCGTGGGTCGAGCGGGACGCGGTGGAGTGCAAGAACGGCAACCTCGTCGTGTTCTCCCGGGTCTCTGCCGCGCGCGATTGGATCCGACAAGTCACCAAAATATAGAACACATGTTAGAATAACTTCAATAAACTAAGTTTTAAGAAAAGTTAACATACAAAACAATGATTTTATCTGTTTTTTGTAAAAATAAACAAAATAACCGTAGATTTTGGTAAATTGCTTCTAATTTCAACAGAAAGTGAAGAGGAGCGCGCGGACTCGGATCCGTGACAAGACATACGGGCGCACCAAAAGTTTTGTCACGGATCCGAGTCTATACAGACCTTAGACAAGAATACAGACTGAAGTTAAACTACCTTTCGGTCTAGCTTTTTGTTACCGTTACTAGTCATCTATTGACATGTTTCTTAGATTCTTATTGCCAGCAATTAATTAGTGGCATTAATGTACAAGTCATATAGTTGTGTTTATTTCGGACACGGACCGACTTTTTGTACATAAGTGATATACTTTGTTGCAAATATATCAGAAAATATGATTTTTTTTATTTCTTTACATCCCCTTACAAGTAAGGCCACTAGCAACGCGTCCCTCCCCTCTATTTACATATGGTAACCCTATCCAAGTGTCTCTTGTTCGCCGACGACCTAAAGCTCTACTCGGCTGTGCGCGGAAAGGACGACTGTTGGGCTCACCAACGCGACATTAACCTTGTTGCGGATTGGAGTATAGCCAATCAGCTCTCTTTCAACACCTCAAAATGCAAAACATTGACATTTACCCGCCGACGCCTACCAATCAGGCATAATTACTTTTTGATCGACGCTCCCCTTGAGCGTGTTGTTATGCTTTTGCGTGGAACGGTGGACAATCCGGTACCACGGCGTCACATGGCGGGTGGTGAGGGAGTAGTAGGCCCACGGCGTCGTCCTGCACTGTTTGCGCGTCCACAAGGAGTCTGCACTCGTGCTCGTGGAGCGGCCGCGCCTACACCTGGAGCGCTCGACCTTATGAATCAGTATGTCTCCGCAACCAACGCCGACGTGTTCTCCGACAATATTTCATTACAGATTCAATTATGTGCTTTATTCTATTTATTTGTGTGTTTTATTATGTAATTTGTGACGCGTCAATAAGGTCCATGCGGCCGCACTGAATAAAGTATTTTTTGATTCTTGATTCTTAATACTGCTGAGTTATACCGTTTGCTAAACTCTTGACTGTACCTGATGCTAGACTAGACTAATTAGTACTTTTCGCGATCTGTAGACATAATTTTAAACTGACTAACGGGACTTCATCGCGTAGGGTGATGGAACCAGTAAGTGACACTTTAAGGCATATGTGTAATTTGATTTCAAATAACTTTTTCTAAAACAAAGATATTAAAATAGTTTTTAGTTTATACTGCAGGTATTATTATTGAGAAAGGTATGGCTGTCGTAAGTTATTAAGAAAAGCTACATGATGGACATTACAAGGTAAAAACCAAAATTACTCAAAATCTCCAATGATGAACACCAAAAATCCATTAATGAACCCCCATTAAATGACACTCCCCAATTATGAACATCCAGTATTTGATACTTACCCAGTAAAGAACACCTAGTAATTGACACAAATCTTGATTTAGATTTGCCAATTACAGAATTATAAGTGCTTACCTATATCGTATCATGGTAGTAAAGGATAATATAGAAATAAATATAAATATAAGAAAAAAGAAAAGACATAATATAATTAATGAAAACACTGTTTTATATTACTTGATCGCTGGTACACATTTACGTGTACCAGCGATCAAAACTCAGTGCATATTTTATTATTTGTAAATAAAGGGTTAATATTTATCAATTTCTTGTACTTTGAAGAAGCCACTTTTAATACAAATAGGCTCGTTTATCTTTTTAATCTCATTTTCAGTCCTATACCATATTTTATAAGTAGTATCAGGCCATTTAAAAGATCTTCCTGCAGAAAACACCATCGTGCTCACTTCATATTGGTGTCCTTCTACATTTTCTACTTTTCCTGGAAAATGCTCACCTTCATACTTCACTATAACGTAACTTCCTGTAATAATACTTCTATATTCATTTGGTGATTAGGTGCCATCTAGAACAAAATCAGTGAAAACCAGTTGATGACACTTTTTTTACCCATTGATCGACACATTGTTCTTTACTGGTATTCGTGTTTCAATCGGTGTATTTCAACTATATACTTAACTAGCAAAATATTTAGAGCTAAGTTTGCTTAGCAACCAAAAAAGTCAGCAAATGCATAAGTATGAACAGCTGTCGGTAATTGGAGTAACTCACTTTCGCAGTACCAGTAATGAACATTCTGTCTAAAATAAACAAAATGGTGCCCCGATGCAAGACTGATTATAAAATTATATCTAAATTCATTAAACTTTAGAAAAAATCAAACAAAATACATTAATATTTATTAATAACGAATCTGTAAGCAAAAACGTGTACTCACTTTCTTATCGATTCGGATAAAAAAATATGCAATTATTTTTGACGGCCCGGGGCAGCACTTTCACTCCTCCATGATATTGCAACGAAATGTCAGATTATCCCGACGTATTAAAAAAATGACAGTCGGGAGTGAGTTGTCTGTGATTTAGTGTATTCATGTGGTAAAATTAATTGCTAAGGCTTACTCTAGACAAACAAAAAAAAAAGTGTCGGTCACTGGCGCTTGTCGAATACTGGTTCCATCACCCTAATTACCTAATTTTATTTCCCGACGTTTCGAGTGCCCTGCTGCCCTCGTGGTCACTGGTGAACAGTCCACCCGTGACCATGATAAATTTAAAGCTAGACTAATTATTATGACTTGACATTGTTTTTTTTTAAATTATATTTTACTATCTTATTATACTCGTATTTTTAATTAGACGAAGCCAACTGACAGTAGCTAATGTCACTTTGTAAAATAATGTTGCCATATTTAAAGTAATAGTGCGTGTGTAAATGCGTTCAGTTGTCGTTCAATCAGATGAATGAACAATGAGTGTGAATAGTTAATCATTTCAAACTATAAAAGAATATTATTTCTAATTTACAATGCAATTGTATAAAAGTGCTCTGATATAAGTTACTAGTAGTATGTAACTACAACAGTGAGTTGTAAATAGTTAGAGTAGCTATACCAAACAAAAAATGTGTCGCAACTTGATGACAGCGGGGGTGCCTGCGCGGGGCGCGCTCGCCCCCGCACACAAGTATTCGCTGCAGCGCTACACGATTAGAATGTCGTCTATCCATACCATCAATACATGCAGCGCTAGATCGCTAATAGAGTATAGTTTTCTGGCGACCAAAACGTCGTAAGCGCCATGAATTTCGTGGCGCTTACACGTTTCGTTCAACATAGTGTAACAACATGTCGCTCTAATAGATTTTTTTCACCGCAGAAGGGACACTTCAGACAGCTATTAATGCAGTAGGTACCTATGAATATTATATTTCAAAACGTAAAAATATTTACATTAAATTAAAACGAATCGTTAAGCGTTTAAATTATTTTTTTTTAATAAATTGGTATTTTATCCAACAAGTACGTACATAGGTACACTTACACTAACTAGACCCCACACTTTATTTCACTCTGCCCCTCCTCTCATGCCCGTGGATGCAGTATGAGCCTGCTAAGGGATACCTCCGAAAGATGGGCAGCAGCGTCTTTCGATATACCAACATCCCGTACTGCGCTCGCCAACCCGCCTGCCAAGCGTGGTGAGTATGGCAACTACCCCTCACGGAGACCCATGAGGGAGGCCTTTGTTCATTAGTGGACGTTTTTTGGCTGAAATGATGATGATTATCTAGCCCAAAACTAAGCAGAGCTCTTGTTATGGCTACTAGATAACTGATATAATAAATACAATACAATACATAAATACCTATTTAACTATTATTATACGTAGAAAATTACCTGAACACCCAGAACAAATATCTGCAGCGATCACTAAACATTTGTCCCAAGGCGGGAATCGAACCCACCTCCTGCGTCGCAGGCGAACCTTCGCCCACCACGCCACAGAGGTCGTCAATCGATTTATTACAAATTTATAAACCTTAAGAATTTGTTCAGACAACAATATAGGTATAATACAGCTTCAGTTTATAAGTAATGACGATTGCAAAAGATACCTACAGTAGGTACCTACTGTTACTGATCAGACAGACGGCATAGGGCGAGTAATATGAGTTAAAAATAATCAGTTAAACCTTTGTCGCCAACCCTCAGTAGGTACCTACACATCCCATCTGTACGAATCACCTTTCATAATCTATGATTTTCAAACAAAATGTCAGTACAATAGAAAATAATATACAAAAATTAATTTTAGTTGGTTTTAGTTGATATTCTGTTTACTTTCCGATGATAAGTCACGCCACTATCTTTTTTCTTCGCAGTTGATTGATTTTTACACGTTTTTAACACGCAAGACGGCATTTTTAATTTGGGTTTATTCGCGTGCGGTCGCGATGGGCGTCGACGAACGACTAAATGAGTTGTTGCCGGCCGGCAACAACTCATGGCGCAAACTTGTTGTTCGCGGGTGTCAATTCTATACGCTAGTAATAATACTTCAATGAACTACAATCAGTTTTTTGACGGCTTATTACAAAGCACGGCGCGGCCATACCACTGTGAGCTCAATCCCATTGAGTTGGTACGGGCGCAGGCTAAAGGATATGTTGCAAGAAATAACAAAACCTTCAAAATGACAGAAGTAAAAAAACTTTTTGAAGAAGGACTTCAACATATCACACCTGAAAAATGGAGTAGCTGCGTGTCTCATATAATGAGGCGTTTTCATTAAGAAGTAAAAACTTCAAAAATAGTTACCTCGAACCATATAGATGGCGTTAGTTTTCTTTTACTGGTAGGCACAATTCGACAATGACAGGATTAATCACAAACTTGCTTACTCCGTTTGCCAGCTCCATCTGCTAGGTTCAGTAGAAAACTATTTTTCTTTTTTTACTGAAAACGGCTCATTAAAAGAAGACAAAATGTATGGTCTCGACCACATGATCGACAATGTTTCAGACAGATTTATAATTAATGTCACCGAAAGCGATAGTGATGATTTTTTATCTGATGATGGATAAAAACAAATTATGTAATAAGCGATGTTTTTTATTTTCACTACCTACCTATGTTATATTTTATACATCTATAGTTTCTTAAAACTACATGATGTATCGAAAATAGGACAGGCTTACAAGTTTCCTCGCAATGTTTTCCTTAATGTTTAAAACACTCGGTATTCAGTATAGGTAGATACTATAGAAACATAGTCGTCGAAAACTCGTTGATATGTACAAAGCACGACTAAAATTCGAACCCCGTACCCGATATCGGCAGTTCGGCACACTAACTATTCACTAGACAATCGAGGCAATTTCATTCATTCAGGAGTTTTTTCAATCATTCACTTTGTCACAACACTATTTTTATTTCATCAAAAACTGACATGACAACACAGGAAACGTCAGTGGACTTCGTCTAATTAAAAATACGAGTATAGATATTTGTGTATCTGCTGTAATTACTACATAATCATTTTGTGAATTTTTGTTCTTGTATCTGTTAACAATTTTTGACATCAATGTATTATTTATTGTTAATTAAGTTATTAAATTTCAAATCTTAATACAATACATTTTCAAATCGAGTCTCCCAGCGGGTAGGCCTTAAAATGAACATGGACAAGACGAAAATCATGTCAATGTCCATGTCGTGCCTGCCCCAGTTATGGTTGAGAACTCGGCTCTTGAAGTTGTCGACGCGTACGTATACCTAGGACAAACAGTCCAATTAGGTAGGTCCAACTTCGCAAAGAGGTCAATCGTCGAATCCAACTCGGATGGGCAGCGTTTGGGAAACTTCGCAACGTCTTTTCGTCCAACATACCTCAGTGCCTTAAGACGGAAAGTCTACAACCAGTGTGTGTTACCAGTGATGACATATGGAACCGAGACGTGGTCCTTCACTATTGGCCTTATGAACAAGCTCAGAGTCGCTCAACGAGCTATGGAGAGGGCTATGCTCGGGGTTTCACTACGGGATCGAATCAGAAATGAGGAGATACATAGAAGAACTCGGGTCACCGACATAGCCAAACGGATTAGCACGTTGAAGTGGCAATGGGCAGGCCATATAGCGCTCAGAACAGATGGCCGATGGGGCAGCAAAGTTCTCGAATGGAGGCCACGGATCGGCAAGCGCAGCGTAGGACGTCCACCTACAAGATGGGCAGACGACTTGGTGAGAACTGCTGGTCGGTGGTGGATGCAGACGGCTTCCAACCGCAGTACTTGGAGATCAATGAGGGAGGAGGCCTTTGTCCAGCAGTGGACGTCCTACGGCTGAAATGATGAAGTTATTAAATTTATTGTTATTTTTTTTCTATTGTATATTTATATTAGTATAGTGTCTGGGCGCCTTGGATTCATCTGTAAGCCCATTTAGCAATTTGAAATAAATAAATAAAAACAGTTTTTTAAAAGTAAGATCTGATATCTCCCCTAGGGGATCCATCAGGGGAGACAATGGACCTACACCTTTCTAGGTAACCCACTCAAGCCACGGGAAATAATATTTCCCGTTAAACTACTGGCAAACAGTGTGTGCCACTGGAAATGTACTTTTACCCGTAGCACTACCAGTAGTGTCACGCGAAAGTAAAATTTCCCTTCACTCTATTAGTAGTGCCAAGCAGTAGTGCCTAAGAAAATAAAAGCTCAGTGTGTACGCGGCACGCCCCGCACGCCCGCGCAGTTAAGCAGAATCTGCGCGCGGGACGCGATCTCGCACACCAACGCGTTGTCAGTGTTGTCCTAGGCCTGTGTTTTATAGCTGTAGGTCTATTGTCTCCCCTGATGGATCTCAAAATTGATATATTGGTGTAGAAACCAGAACATTTCTTCAGTTCTGTGCGAGCACCCGCACCGGTCGGTCCATAGAGTAACATATATAAAGGGAGATAGAGGTAACAGTAATTAAACGATGCAACGCCATCCGACGGTAATTGACTGCAACTTATCGTAACTTCCGTGGCTCAGCGGGACAGTAATCGGCTGAAAAGCAGGAGGTCAGGGTTCAATCCCCGCTGGCTGGCAAATGTTTTTGTTTTTACCTGTATACCTATTACTACTTTTCCTAAAAGTAGGTGGCTAAGTAGGTTAAATAGCGTAGGCAAAATATCAATAAAACATAATGTTTTATTCAAACATTTATTTATTCAAATTTTCAAACATTTTTTTTTTCTTTTTCTTGCATATTCTTGCGCAAGATTTTGAAAAATATCGTCACTGTTAACAGTCTCCCTATTGCGACCTTTTAATATATTGTTAGTGTCTTTACACCAATTGTGTAAAAAAAATCGACAAGCTAAATCAAACATGAAGTCCACATTATCTTTTTTATGTTTTTCACAATTAATGAAATTGGTATTAATTTCTATATACAAAACTGTTTTAGTTACATTCTTTATATTATAACTTTGCGTTTGTTTCTTTAAAACCCACATTAATACATCTTGTATTTCAGAAAACATTTTTATCAACTTATCTGTTGGGTAACCTAAGTATTTCTTTTTTTTATCATATTCCCTGGCCCGAATGTAGTCATTATCTTTATCTTTATTGTAAAGATCGTTTTTACAAGACACACAGTTTTTAAACACATTAATTTTTTGTTCTTCTTAAAAGGTAACCAGTTACATATTCTAGTTGTCCTAAAACCACTGGACTTTCTTTTTTTAAATTGAAATCTACAAAAATATTTTCGTTCATATACGATAGATCTATATTTTGAGGGATGTTGTTCATTTGATTACTTTTAAACAGTTCTTTCATTGACTTTATGTATCTCGTTCACTGTTAGAACCAGGCGAATGCATCCCTGTTAAATTGCTGATTAACAGAGATGCAAACGCTACTTCAAAACCAGCTGGAGTAGGGCTTATGTTTCGGTAGCCATGACTCCGAATGCTTCCGAAGAAATTCTCAAGTGGGTCCTGGTTGAAATGTCTCATCCATATTGATTTGATATTATATTTAAAAAACAAAACATCCCTCAAATATTCTGCGTTATTTACTGTATGTAACCAGTTACTAACAGATGGAATAGTAACCTCTTGATTATTTTTTAAAAATCTAATTGATTTTAAAACATCTCTTGCATTTGCCCATGTAGTACTGTGACTTGAGTTTGGTGTTACTGATCGCAATAATGGCTTTCCACTTCTTTTCCTTGAGTTGACTTGGCTTCCATTAAAAGAGTCAAATAAATTGTCAAAGAAGAGTATTACGTCCGCAGTCTGCTGGCATTCCATTGGCAATATATGTTTATCTGGAACATTAAAAAAATTGCATTATAAAATAAAAAGTCAGTATGGCTTGGCTATTGTGCAGCTAGCAAGCCCTGCAAATATTTCTATTCAATGCAACTACTCTACTGCTAGTCTTTTTTGATTAACCATAACATAAAATATTATTATATGAAAATTACCTGCTAAATAACCAAATTGTGCTTGCAACTTTTTGACTAAAAATTTGTGTAGCAAGCTTCACCTTCATCTTGCATTTTTCGGGGTTAATATGATCCTCTGTCAGATTTTTTATCAATTTTATGCCTGAATAGGAAGGGTTTTCTTCGTTTCTGTGTTCTAACGTTTATTATATGTTCCCATTTTGCTATTTTGATAGCTCCATTAATTGTGCATTTTAAATTCTTATCTAAAAGATTATTTCTAATGCCTTTAATCAGATGCGGCGGATCGTACAGCGGTATAATTTCTTCATCATCTATTTCGAAGATGTCTCTTTTAAGTTCTTCTCCTTTTCTTAAATATTTTGCTTTGGTTTCGGCAATTAAATGTCTGATGCAACTTACATTGGCAGCTCCCTGATCACACACTGTAGCCAAAACCCGCAAACCCACACTGTTTAATTTTCTGATAACAGTTTTAATTAACATGGCCAGTTCTGCCTTTTTCGTGCTGCCAGAGCAAAATGTGTATGCCACAGGTTGTTTGTAGTTTCTTAAAACTCCCCTTATCATAAAAACCAATGCATGATCTGCAATTTTATTCTGGTTGTCTGCGCCATTAGTAACAAAACCTGAAATTTGGTCTTTTCTTTGGTTGTATTGAAAATGAGGTGATATCGCCATTTCGTCAAATAACAATATGCACAACTTGTCATCAGGTTTCAGCTTGTTGATTTTCTTCCGCATCACAATAAATAACTTTTCATTGATTCCTGCCCTTAAATCCGCTCGCTTTATTAATCTGCTTAATGTTAGTGGAGAGGGCAGCACAAATATTTTACTGAGTAGCCTGTAGCACCTTGGTCCCTGTTTATAAATGCTCAGTGCCATGATTTTTTCTTTTTCTGTGAATCTTCTACCCATCTTTTTCTTTGTAATTTCTCTAAATTGCATTGCCACAAATATAGCTGCCAGGCTCGTAAAGTTTTTCAAACTATTTTGAAAAGTGTTATTTTCTGATAATTTTAATGCCTTCTTCAAACGTGTTGCGTAACTTTCTTTTTTTCTGGTTTCTTTCTTTAGCATTTGTAAGAAACTTGCTTTGTTGTCAACAAATCTGATCCCTGCAATTAATTTATTTAAATGTCAGTCATCAATGCAATTTTAATAAGTATAAAAGATGCCTGTGAAGATAATCTACATATTAAATATACATATATATTTTTAAAAGTTGTAAAAGAAAAGAAAAATATTAATTATTTAATATTACATTTGCAAATCTGTGACAATTTGTGACTATCTATACACTACTATTATGACTTAAGCTAAATCACCTTTAGAAGTAGTAGCAGCTGTGGGATTCAAATTTCGGGTGGTGGCATCAATGGATTGCAATACTTCTAAATTACTGGCTGCAGGCAAATCCTTTAAATTACTGACTTCAGGGAAAACTTCCAAATCACTGCCTGCAGGATCTATGTTTGTATAATGTCTCTCATCGCCACCTTCTTCATTTGACTCCCTGTTAAAATTAATAATGGGAATCAATAAACAGTTAAAATATTTCACTTTGAAAATTAACGTGAGATATACTTATGAAAAATGAATAGTTTAAAATAAATAATAAGTGCTACATTGTTTGTTAGTAATTTATTTCACTTAAATACTTCATTGATTTATATACATTATTTGTAGTCAATAGACTATTATGTACTTATTACACTTTAAAACCATAATATCATATATATCTACTGTTGTCAAATTCAAAACTCAATTCAAAAGAATGTGTAGAAAATTCTGATAATATTTAAAATAATAAATTACCATGCATGTGTAAAGTTGGAATGGCTATATTAGATAGCATTCTAGTCCGTGTCAAATATTTTTCTTCAAAGTGATAATGGCATATTTTTCTATTTTTTAAAACAAACTCCAGATCTAATGAAGTAATAGTACTTCCAACAGCATTCACCCAAGTAAGAAATCTTTCTTTCTCTTTTCTTAGATTAGGAAATGCATGCAGCACAACATTGTCAGTACCTGCAAATATTAAAATAGATTATTAGAAACTATACATCTCATCATAGTAATAAAAATAAAATAGGGTCTCTCAGATCTCTTGGTATCTAGTATTTACGATACCTTGGGGATTTTAACGGTGATAGTCGGGTACCTCCAAACATTAATACTTTTAATATTATAAATGCGAAAGTTTCAGGATCTAGGATGGATTTTTGATACTTCTTCACGCCCTAGAAACGGATTTGGCTGAAACTTGAAATAAACCTATACGAATAACACACTGGTAGGTACAACGCGAGCGAAGCCTCGGGCAGATACTAGTAAAGAATAGATGAAGAGATAGACTGTTATATTTTGATAAGAACTTACGAGATTTACCACATTGTGGAACACAACACTTCCTAGCAGAACAAGCCATGTCCTCCGGTATCGACAATATCCAAATCGTCAGGCACAAAAACAGTGTCCAAAGCGTTTTACGAGGGTCAAAATTTGTCAGCGGGGTCATCGGAGTCCAAGGGAAAAGCAAAAGTAGAAGATAATTATTAGTAAAATCACAAAACACGGACACACAGCACAGCAAACGAGACTGAACTTCGCCAAGCCAATTTATTTACGTTCCGTTACTGTCAATAAGTGAGTGAACAGAAAATAATTGGTCAAATGCCAGGACTGTGAATGAGCCCTTATGAATAAGCCCCTATTAATATTGAGAAATAATTACCTAGACATTCATTATTTTATTTTAGATCTAGTTTACAGTAAATTTAAACTTGCTGGTATAGTAATCTAAATTCTTTTTATGCGTGAAAATGAACGCAAAAGTTACCCAAATGCTGCCATATGAAATAGTAATACCATCACAAAATAATAAACTATAGTGCACGTGTCGACATCTAGAGGTAATTGACTCAACTATTAATACCTCTCAAAATCATAATGTATGGGAGTGAAATGACCCTGGGTCGGTCACACTCGCGAACATCGCACAGCACGATACGCTAAAAACCGATTTACGATGTCGAAATCGACGCTTAAGTCGCTTGAAAATTTACTCGTTCAATTTATCACACCGATCGATCAAAAGTTCGCGACCGTGATGAAAGAATTGAAGAAACTAGAGGAAAAAATAGATAAACTTGAGACCAGAAAGCATCTATCATCCAACATTGAGGGTAGCAGTCGCAGTTCCCCGGCAACATCGCTCGCAAAACCGACGACGTCAAACACGCGCACAGCTGATCGCGACCAGCGTACCTTACAGAAGCGGTCCACTCACACATCGACAACTCCTACCATAGTCGTCAAACAGGACCGCGCCCCGCACCCGCCGCAGCCTGCGCCCGCGCCGAGCGCTACACTCGTCCCAGTGCCACCCGTCAGTCAGCGGGCGGCCGAGCCTGTGGTCACTCCACTGCGCAGACCTCCGCCGGCAAGACCGCTCGCACCTGCTTTCTCGAGATCGTATGCAAATAAACCCCAGCAAAATGACGACGAGTGGAACGTCGTAAGTTATAAAAACAAACGCCCGCCTCGCCGGCGCGAAGTTATCACGGGTAAGGGATCGACCGACAACGACTTACAAATCGTTGAGCGAGTGAAAAAAATTCACGCTTGTTTTTTCAAGCCCGACACAACGCCGGAATCTATCATAGCCTATATGAATAAAAAGAGCCCGAACAGTAAATATCACGTAGAAAAACTGAAACTGTCGCACACGTATTACTCGTCGTTTGCAATTACCGTGCCATGTAGTCAATTTGAGTTTTTCACATCCGCCGAAAACTGGCCTCAAGGCACAGAGATAAGCGAGTGGTTTCGTCCGGGCGACGGACGCGCGAGAGGCACGTCCACCAAACCAGCATCCCAGCGCAAGCACAGCTCCGGCGCCGCCGGGCCCCGGGACAACTCCGCTGCCGTTAGCCCGCTTCGGGCCGCCCCCCAGGCAGTCCCAGCCTTCCTCGCGACCAGCTCGCGCTAAGAGCCACCTTACCATCTGCCACCAGAACACTAGATGTCTACTTAATAAGACTAGGAAATTGGAAGTGCTTTTGACAAAGGATCTGTCCTGCGACGTGTTAGTGTTAACGGAACATTGGCTACGAAACCACGAACTAGCGTCTGTAACACTTAATAATTTTGACCTAATATCTAGTTATTGCAGACCTAAAATCCTTCATGGTGGAAGTTGTATATATGTTCGCACCGGTACAAAGGTGACTAATAAACAAGATTTTTGTGATCTATCACAAGAACAAATATTTGACGTGTGTGCCGTGCAGCTTGTTGTAGAAAATATACTCATAGTGGGAATATACCATTCTAATCAAACTGACGACTATGTATACTTAAAACTATTCGAAAACCTTCTTACAAAGATACACTATGAAGACGCTATCATCATGGGAGATATTAATATAAATTTTCTAAAAAATACGAAAGCTAAAAAAGAGTTAGTAGATATTTTATCGAGACATAATTTTGTCCAGCTTATTGACTCAGCCACTAGGGTAGACGGGGACACCTCCACTCTACTCGACCACGTATACACGAACCTCTCCGCGGAGCGCATCGTGAGCTGCGCCGGCGTCGCTACGCACCTCAGCGACCACGACGCTCAGCGCCTCCGCGTATCCCGCGCCCCCACCCCCCCGCCACAGTCCGTTGCAAAACGTTCGATGACGGCGGCTAACAAATTAAATTTTAGTAGCGCTCTCGAATCGATCGACTGGGCCTCGGTGGTGGAGCGGTCGGATGACTGTCACGCGCTCGCTGAGACTCTAATGGCGGTAGTTGTTAGTAAGTTCAACATCTGTTTCCCGATCAAAAAACAACCCTTCATCCCTAGACACAATACCTGGGTAGATAGCGAGGTCCACTATCTAAAAAACTTAATTTTTGATTTAATGAACCTCAAAAAAACTTTTCCCGGTAATATTGACCTTATAGAGGTTACTGATCGTTACACAATCAAATATAATTTGTTAATTAAAGAAAAACGCCGCGACTTCTTCTCCAAAATAATTCTTGACCATCCGAATAAGGCAAAGAGTATGTGGAGCGTTATAAATACCGAACTCGGACGGGGAAACCGCGAAAGGGTCGACTATACAGACCTCGTGAAAGACTTCGCCGGGGCGCCCTATAGCACAAAGCAGCAGCTGGTTAACGAGCTTAACCTCGAGTTTACAACGGCTGCGAGCAAGTGCGGCGCCCCGTCGGCCGACATCACGAGCGCCTGTACGACTCTGAGCGCGAACGCAATAGCACGTGACACCTCGCTGCGACTTACAAATTTCACCGCGGACGAGATCGGAAAAATAGTGAAGCTACACATAGCTCCAAAAAATAGCACGGACTTATACGGAATATCTTCAAACCTACTCCGTACCGTCGCTGATTCCCTCGATCATGTTGTAGCTTACCTATTCAACGCCTGTATCCGGGAAGGGGTATATCCTGCTACTCTGAAACGGGTTAAGATATCTCCCTTGTATAAAGGTAAAGGTAAGAAGTCGGAAATGAAGTCCTACCGACCAATATCACTGGTACCCGCTATTAGTAAGATATTTGAGGTGGGACTGAATAAAAGGCTCTTATCGTTTATTGGAGACGGTAACCTCATGTCCGACAGGCAGTACGCGTACAGGGCCGGGCGCGCAACAACAGACCTGGTGCGAGAAGTGTTGTGGCGCGTGCTGAGCGCGCGCGAGGCTGGCCAGCACGTCGCTTTGCTGTGCTGTGACCTCTCGCGCGCGTTCGACACAGCCGACCACCATCTGATCGCGAACAAACTTAATTTCTATGGCATACGCGGCCCGGCGCTGTCCTTGCTGACCTCATTTATGTCGCAGCGTACGCAGACAGTGATTGGCGACCAAGGGCGGTTAAGGTCAGTGGAGCTGGAGAACACCATGGGCGTACCGCAGGGTTCCTGCCTCTCGAACACATTGTTCAGCCTACTGCTCAACGACCTACCCGAGTCCGTGAGCGACGCGCAGGTCTACATGTACGCCGACGACGTAGCGGCCATTGTGACTGCGCCGTCGACACTCGAACTAGAGCTGAGGCTGAACAATGTCGTTCGAAGGCTCGAACAATGGTTTAAATCAAATGGTTTAGCCCTAAATAGAGAAAAGACCTGCTTCTTGACCTTTCGCCTTAATGGCACACCATCGCCACCCTGCACCGTGATCGCTGGAAACACCGCACTGCAAATGGTGGAGACTACAAAACTTCTGGGTTTCCACATCGATAGTGGCCTCACCTGGGAGGTTCATATAGAGGAGCTCTGCTCCAAGTTAGGCCGCACCTGTTTCGCACTACGACGGCTTGCCGACACCGCGTCTCGTAGCGTAGTACTGTCGTGCTACTTTGCGACCATCCACAGTATCCTCACCTACGGCGTGGAGCTGTGGGCGCGGGCCGCGGATGTTGAGCGGGCCTTCGTCATGCAGAAGCGAGCCGTGCGCGCGATCGTCGGCGTGGCGGATGATGTGTCGTGCAGAGATTTATTTAAGGAGCTGAATATCATGCCTCTCCCCTGCGAACTTATATATCAAGTAGCATTATTCACTCACAATAACATCGATGAATTCAGGAGGAGAGGTGTGAATACCGCCCGCACTCTGCGCAGCAACAAGCTCGCACACCTACTCGTCACGCCCGCGCACAGGCTGCGCAAGTCGGAGAGGTCCGTATACATCATGGGTCCCGCGGTCTACAACAGGCTGCCGGACGCTATTAAAAAGGACGCAACTTCCACCATGATGTTTAAAAATAGACTAAAGAAATGGCTCTTAGAGAGTTCTTTTTATTCCGTAGACGAGTTCTACGCATTGCCCATTATTTAATTAGATTTAGAATAATATATAAATATATAAATATATGAATTACATGAATTATTAATTGAGATGAATAATTATATTAATCGAATTACCTATATTACTTTTATACATATACTTACTATAATTTAAGGTCGATATTATAAACTATATTGCTTACCTTATCTTTGTGACTTGTAACTTGGTGTTATTAATAAATAATTGTATTGTATTGTATTGTATTGCATTATTTACAATGATAAGATTGTATGTATTTCTTCTTCTTTTTCTCAGTGTCAATTATGTCACCGGGTTAACATCTGCGGCCCGCGCTACGCGACGGAGCGCGATGCAGTGTGCGCCTTAAGAGTTTTAATAAAACAAAGTGTATGTTCCTGAAATTTTAATGACTTTAAAAGAAGATAACTAAATTAAAACAGTAAGAAGAAAATCATTCATTAACATTTTTCATATGATTAGGTATGTTATGTAAAAAGACCAAAATTAATCAATGACCTAACAAAATATACAACAAAAGTCATTAAATAATCGAGTCCAATGAAATTAGTCTACCTTGGACAATGATCGAAGCGATACATGGATATCATTGCGTCAACTTCACCACTAAAATGAACAAGTTACATAATAATACAACTTACAATTTTGAATAATATTGTGATTAAAAGAAAAAAAGCTAAATAATTCTTTCCTACTTATATAATGTGTAATAATATAAAGTGTCGACTACTTAATATAACTATCTATATGCTTACTTTTCAATTTTTTCACACAAAGAGCGGAACGGGGCGGCGCCGCCCGCGCGCTCTCTTAGCCGAACACACCACAATCTGCTAAACACTATGTCACTTATGCCGAATGTTAGACGAAAAAAAATTAAAGCGACACTTCCCAAACCAAATTACAGTACTAACAATTTGCAGACGGCCCGGGGCTGGCGCGCCCCGCTCGGACCGCTTCAGCTTACGATTGTTATCCCAGTTGTGAAGCGCGGTATTTCCTCGGATGGAACCATAACAATGTAGCTTTTTTTGGAGTTTTATTTTTTTACAATATATAGGATTTGTCTCTATAATTAATTATATCTAGTATTTACAATGGAGGTGAATGGACATATTCAAACTCTACCTTATCGTCATCGAAAATAATCCCGTATCCTACCCGAAAAGAACGTATCTACAATTTATAAAATTTTAAAATTAAAACCTCGCCATGGTTAAAACCTAAACAAATCGGATCGAGTCTGCGTCTCGAATCTCTGACGTCGGGATGGATGCGTCGCGCGGCGCTAGTCAACTATACATATCACCGAAATAAGAGACACAAACTCGATCTCGGCATTTATTAATGAGTGGCGAGAGTGTGCTTCGGGCGGGTGCGGCGAGGCTGTCGCGCGCTCATATCTTGTGGATCTTCTGGCTGACGACGACGGGGTTGTTGCGCCGGATCTCCTGCGCGCCCAGCTCCCGGTAGTCGAACGAGCAGTCGTGCTTGTCGCTGTACCGGTGCACCGCGCAGAACAGGCCCCCGCACCGGCACTCGAACCCTGCAACCAACAGCGCACGCACGTCACGCAACTGCCTACCTAAGGCCTGCTGTCCGCGTCCCAATCTCCAGATCATGAGGGGTTTGTTGCCACATTCGCCACGCTTGGCAGGCGGGTTTTCCAGCGCAGCACGGGATGTTGATATACGGAAAGACGTCGCTGCCTCTCTTCCGGGGTCATCCCTTGGCATTCTTACTGCATCCACGGGCAAAAGAGTAGACAACATTCTCAATATAAAATCTGGCAACAAATCTATCGTCTACATGTCAACATGAGACGCGATGTATTTGTCATTGCGCGCGTACCTACTGGAGAAGAAAAGGTCTAAGACTAAGGTTAACACACTGCCACGCACCACGCTGCATGTTGCGTGTGGATGCACCTACGCGCGTGGGTGCAAGCACACGTACAAGCAACATCAGAAGACGCATTCACTCAACATGCAGCGTGGTGCGTGGCAGTGTGTTAACCGCCTTAGCCTCACGACATTAAGTTCCTGTTTCGGATCTGTATTCGGTGGGAAATAAAGTTCAGAATCTCTCTGATCAGATTGTAATCTGAGAAATGGCATTTTGCTTTTCCTTCCCAATATGTTTTATTTTATGTATCATTTTATAGGTAAAAAAGCTCCAGTCTCAACTATCGTATCCGATAATCGTTAAGTCTAATTAGACTTCGCTTTGGCAAGACAATGTCTTTTAACTGATATATCTAATAATCTAATCAGCCTGTAGGATCCCACTGCTGGGCAAAGGCCTCCCTTCCCTCTCTCCATACTTTCTGGTCCAAGGCGTTGGTCGACCAGTCAGCACAGTACATGTCCAGCTCATCCCGCCATCTGCGCCTGGGCCGGCCGCGCGGTCGTTGTACCGCATGTGGGTGATCTTTGCCCACATTTCTTATAATAATTCTGATATAACTTCTTAGAAATCCAATAGACTGCTATTGGATTTAAAAGCAAAACCACCACTTGGGCTAAAATAAACAGGAATATATATGTG
The DNA here is from genome assembly GCA_963082625.1 of Pasiphila rectangulata. Classification (NCBI taxonomy): domain Eukaryota; kingdom Metazoa; phylum Arthropoda; class Insecta; order Lepidoptera; family Geometridae; genus Pasiphila; species Pasiphila rectangulata. The sequence continues at coordinate 16,268,343 of OY720244.1, forward strand.
GTCAAATTACCTGTGAGTCCAACCTTCTTGCGGCAAACAGCACATCTGTTCTTTTTCTTCTTGTCCTTGTCTTTGTCGTCCGCGTCGTTGTCGGAGGTGCTGGCGCCGCTCGTGCCCGCGCCGCCCTCGCTCTCTTCTTCTAACTTCTGAAATCAACCAGACATAACCTTAGCAAATATATTACCACAGAATTTAACTAAAGTAATCAAAAGTGACGCTAAATGTGGTATAAAATGTGTAGACCGCAACTTGGCAAGCGTAGTGTGGAGAGCACATCAGAGTGACGATTTTCAACGGGCGCTGGCAAAAGCTCATTGCCGATACGAAAGTACGATTTTATGGGAGCTTTAAGTTAATATACTCGACAGCTAACCAAATCTACAAGTCGGTTGACTAAATCTGGCACGTAGTATCAAAACAACTGTCTCCATTATACTCATACATAAGCTTGACCGCGCGCGAGGGCGGATTGACGTGCTAGCTATAACTGACCTGTGTACGAAATACAATGCGCCCCCATGCGCGGTAGTAAAGAACGTGTACAGTATGTAAGTGCCGAGTGAACAAACGAACCCGCTTAAGATTCCTTTTGATATTGGTACCGTCCTGAATAGAAAGGCGATGTTCCTTCACGGCGGGCAAGATGTTCGACTGGATGTTTGACTCGGTGTTTGTTTTAGCGATATCTTCAACAGAGAGCGGTTCTTCGATAATTTGTCTTTCGTTTCGGCTTTCGTGTATTTCGACGTTTTTCTTTGCTTTAGCAACTTCAGCTGAGCTATTCTGTATAATGCTCAGTCTACCCTTGTTAGGTCCGGTGGGAGGGTTGTCTGCTTCTTTTTTGACTCCGTCTGGTTTGGGCAAGGGCGTGCCGTCATTGATTGTGACAGAGAGGCTCTTGTTCTCTGCGCTCTTGGATCGCGAGGCTCCTACTGTCTGATCAGAATTTTGTCCGCTACTACTGGACTTGCTGTTGCGACGGAGTGCTTTCTTTAATATTCTCTTCCCCTTCGACTCTTTCTTGTTTGGGTCATTTTCCATTATTCGATTTTTTTGGATCTTTTTATCAGATTGGACATTTTGACTGCAATTAATGTTTAATTGTAAGTGTATTTACTGTATTGCCGACACGTTCGTACTAAGTATTGAGTAAGAATGAAAATAATTACGACAAAAACACTTGGCTTGAAAATTTAAATTGTAAACACTTTACCAGTTGCTATGTAAAGGTGCCCCTCATCGCCAGTCAATGACTCGGGGTCTTCAAAAAAACCCAAAATAAACTAATTACATTTTAAACTCACTACACAAGGTTTGTATAAATTCTCTAAGGGTAAAAATATTGCAATAAAATATTCTAAAATCTAGCTTGATTGCGTTCAGTACAAATGTCACTTTGACAAAGTTTTGTTTCATATTTCGAAATAGACAAGACTTGCATTTCAAAAAGTTCCATAAACTCTATATACTTTTTGTCATTTTCATACAGGTTGAATTTACCGTAATGGATGCTGGACGAGCTTGATGCAAGGAATCTCAAAATGTTTTCTATAACTCACTGAAGAATCCAGATTTTGAGTACATAATTTTTTGTACATGATAGGTGTCCACATTGACTCTAACAGTTACATAGATAAGCCATATAATCTTAAAAAGTATTGATTCAACCAACGGCGAAAGACTATTTTTGCCTCTAAAAAGTAAAAGTGGTCATGTACCATGCACATAAATTGATGTATCTAAAATCCATTTAAGATTCTAACTGTAATTTTGTGTTACATAAATCGATATAAATACATACTATCGCCTATCTTTACAATATCATCAACATCAACTCACGCCCCAGGCTTTAATCCATAGCATCGCCACTATTTAACAGATTAATAACAGTTTAATTCGCAAGCTCTAATACTAAACTAACTTATTAAAAGCAATAATACTTGATTATTATAAACCTGTTAATAAACACAGCACAAGCACTCATGTTGACACTACCACTTAACAGCTTTAATTAATACGATGACGGTGTTTAACAAAATATGATTTAAGACGGGAACTGACCAAATGATCTTTGTATTCTTGTTAAAATATCAAGGATAAATTGTTCAGAAAAGGCAAACGAAGACCGCAGACCGCAACCGACGCCTGATCCCATAGCTCATCTACCGTTTCTGTAATCGGAATGCCTCAGTGTAATCGGAACCATTGTCGTCGAGCTTGACGTATCGTGACCACAGTATGCACTAACCATTCTGAGCCATCTGCCGTGATGATTGTTAATCTGGCCTATTTAGATCACAAAGATCTTTGAGTGGGTGCTTATTAAGGTCGCTTTAGTTTAACATTTATGTGCATACCTTATTTTGTTAGGGAATGTTGCTTATTTATGATTTTATTTTATTTCCTAAAACAGTCGTGTACACAGATCATCTATTGTAGAAAAATAATAAATAGATTTGTATAAAGTAACAACAGACTGTATTTCGACCATCTATAAAAGTAAAGAGTGTCGGTGCGGATGCGGTGCTTGACTACCTGCGATTTGAAGACCTACTAATCATTGTACTTGCTAAGTTGTGACTGGTGTTTTCTGGCTATAATCAAACATATTCCATTCATGAATTCATAATTATGAATTTGGCGCTGCAAGACCGCTGTTTCATATTTACCAGATACCATTGCGCGTTACTGAGGTATCTACTTTGACAGTTAATTTTATAACCAAAAAACACGCAGTACGTCATTGAAGTAATTTCTCTGTAACTATTGTCGTTATAGACAATTCAACAGCTTTTATATAACACACATAAATAAGCACCATATTATATTATATATATTATATATTCTGTTCCATGTGCACTTGAATACATAAGTACAATATCTAACTCATGACATTCAAGAGAGGTTGGTTACACAATAGATGTGTCGTCAGACAGATACCTATACTTTGGTGATGGTTCTATGGTTGCTATGAGTGCTTGGATTTCAGATTCCTTTTTCACGTATAAATAGACGGCTCGTCTCTTTCACGAGAACTTCATTGCGTCATTTTCATCGTTTAACTTTAGTTCAGAATGGTATGGTGCATATCTTTAACAACTACATGCGTTATGGCAAACCCTTGTTATTGAGTAATCACAATAGTGATAGTATTATGTTCAACATAAATCAATCTTAATTTATTGTATTTTACAGAGTTTCACAAACCCACAATATGTAATTTGCATCTGATTAATGGCGTCCTCAGTGTGGTACAATGTCACGCGTGGAACGTAACGTGAACTTGGTGGAGGACAAAAGTAATAAAATAAATAACGCTAGTCATTACACACAGCACCACCTAGTTCCAAGCAAAGCGTGTACTATGCACAATACCTATATGATTGATTCAAAACTGAAATACAACCAACACCCGGACCCGAGACAAATATCTGCAGATAAAGCAATTTATACTGGTATTACGATTATCGCTATCATGATCATCTCAGCCACTGCTGGACATAGGCCTCCCTGATGGAACATGACGGGGCGGTTGCCATTCTCGCCAAGCTTGGCAAGGCGGGTTGGCGAGCGCAGTATGGAATGTTTATACACGAAGACGCTGCTGCCCATCTTCCAGAGGTATCCCTTGGCAGATTCTTACTGCATCCACGGGCAAGAGAGGATTCAGACCATATTCAACTGCCGGCAGCCGGTAACCCCACGGCAATTTACGATTACACTGTTGTTTTATAAAATTCAATGTTGTTATTGTACCTAATAATGGTGGCACTTTATGTAATATTAAAATACACGACAATATTTGGAATAATTGATGTGTGATTGAAAGGCAACAAGTCCAACTGAGTTTAAAACTAAATCAAATGTAGCAAATTATGCACATTGCTATTTTTGGAAAGAATACAATGATACTAAGTTAACGGTTACAAATAGATCGACTAACAACATAAATCACAGGCTCATAAAAGTTAATTTTAAAAATATAAGTAGTATAAAACAAAGTCGGCGTCTGCCTTTGTCTGTTTCTTCGCTAACATTTCCTAAACCTCACTGATAACAGCATCAAACTACGGTTTTGCCTTAGTCTCTGTAGATACATAATTTGTACAAAACATGAAGATGTGGAAATGTGGTGCAACGATTTTAAAAGCTAGTATGCACGTAAAGCCGATGTGTACCGGCAGTAGAATGTTGACCCTCCTTCCATGCCCGTGTATGCAGGAAGAGTCTGCTAAGTGGTATCTCCGGAAGATGGGCAACGTCTTCCGCTTCTCAAACACCCTATACTGCCGCTCGCCAACCCACCTGCCGAGCCTGCAAACGTGGCAAGTATGGCAACAACCCCTCTACATGTACTGTGTGACTCTACATGTACCTCTACTGTGTGATATCTGATATTTCATTTGTTCTGTCAAAAAAGAAAATCGACCAGAGAAAGATTTTTTCTATAATTTAAAACAATGTTTGCCAAGCGATGTAAAAATACACACATTACATTATTTATATTTAATAAAATAACTTTAGATTTAATAAACTAGTGACTACAGCACTGGTTTTTCTTAGTTATAGCTTACACTTAAGCGCAATGTACAATCCTAACTAATATTATAAATGCGAATGTGAGCTTGTTTGTTTGTTACGCTATCACGCCCAATTTTAAAAAAATATTTCATTAATGGAAAGCGGAGTATTATCAGCGAGTAACATAGGCTATATTTTATCTTCGTATTGCCGCGGGAAAAGCGCTGCTATTTAAGGTATAATTAGGTGCATTTAGCGGACACTAAACGCGTTAGGCTAAGATTTAAATTATAGATTGGATGTGCCCTGACACCAAAAACTATGGCATTGTCAGGTTCAGGTTTCCTGTCCAATTAATCTCATAATATGATTCATTGGAGTGCTTTTGTACCCGATCTGTTACGCTCATGAATCATATATGCACAATTTTTGATGCTTTTTCCTATATTTTTTTGTATCAGAACGTGGCGGGCTAATTTCGTTTTTTGTATGGGACGTGACAGGACACATCATCAAAATTAAATAAACGAAATAAAATCTGGTAATTTTCGTTTTTTTTAGTGCATGGGGGTTCAATTTTGCTGGCAATAAAAGGCATTTTTTTATAAAAATCTTAGTGTTATTTACGAAATCATAATCATTTACACATTTGAAATCACTATATTTGTCCAAACACACATCAGTTTTTATGATTTTCATTGAAACAGATCAAGCAGAAGGCTTTGTTACACATCTTACACGTTTTGTTTGTTTGTTTACTTGTTTGGCACGAAGGGGATTGCCTTGAGCTGCTTTTATATTGGAATAACAGGCAGAGCACGGCTTCCGAACTAGTTTTTCGTCATTCCTAGGGATTTCTGTTAGGTGGTGACTTGTGATGGAAGTACTAGATCCTTTGCCGTACGTTCATGAACCACATGTGTTTGTGTTTTTTTTTCTTATTTATTATTTTTTTTTTACAAAAATCTTAGTACATCACGTCCACTGTGTTTAGAGGTACACTGATTCTAAATAAGCGAACCATCTCTCATGTGTGTTAACAAAACGGCGCGTTCTCATCACGGTAAGAGCGTATCTAACGATTTAAATCTTTGGTCATAGGATAGTTTTTTAAGAGTAAGGTCAATACGATAAGTTCGGAAGAGCATACATGGTTTAGATACACGTCAAAATCGAAATAGTTATCAACGATGCAGCGACTCCATTTGCGTCGTACAAGTAAGTTCAAGTTCGAGAGTATGTCTCGCCGATGGGGTAATGGGGGGAAGGGGGGACGAGTGTTGTGCTCACGTCAGAATGCGCCTGCGGACTGGCCGGCAGGCTGGGCACGGTGGGCGCGGCGGCGGCGAGCGGCGTGGCGGCCGCGGGCGCCGCCGGGACGAAAGGCGCGCTCACCGGCGACGGAGTCGTCGTCGGTGGCTGCTGCTTCTTCTTTAGCGCCTCCTGGAATACACATAATGGTTTATTTAGCAAACAAACTAGTAAGTAAACACATCTAGGTGCACACATGACACACAGTTAAACACAAACAACAAAATCTGAATGAACAGGAAAATAAATCGGCAATAAAATAACAATATTATGTGGGTAAGGCCCTATGTGACGAGTGATCATACATCTAGCATTGAGCGGGACAGTCTCGCTTTAGGCTTTCTCTGTCCCTCTGTCACCAGTGCGAGTAAAAATGTAATAATAAATATGTTGTTATATTTGATATATTGAGACATTTTTGCTAAACCACCACTTATCCCACCTGTAATTAATTCGAAACAGGACAAGGCGGGCGGCTGCAGAACGGCGGCGCGGGTCGTGTACACGTACACGCATGACACTCGATGCAAGAAAATCACAGCTTTCGCTCGAAAGACATGTTTAATTAAAACATGAATTGAGCAAAAATTTTCTCGTACAAAATCTCAAGCTATTGCTGTAAATGTGCCTATGGCGACTGATGAATTCTGTGCCTCCTGTGACCAGTGATGAACTGAAAAATCACAATTTTACAGGACAGCAAAAACAAGATTTAAAAAAGAGAGAAAAGAGTTGAAAGCTCTCGAGGTTTTGGATATGCACAAATCCAAAATGGGAGAGCGAGTGGGTCAGAGCGTAGACCTTATCAAACCGCAATATACGAAAAAATTAAATGTGAAAATGAATATAATCGCTCTTATACCACGAGGCACGAAAAAATGTGTGGAGCCTATGACCTAAAGGGGTTACAACTAGGACATATATCCAAATTCACGATATATTTTCCAAAATCCTGTCAGTTATATCACTGCACCAAATTATATAATAGCACATAGAAAAACGCGAGTTAGACCAAAAAAATCGTATTTTTCTCAAGTCAAGTTAAATCACCTTTCACAGGAGGCACAGAATTAAAAGATTTATCTATGCGAAGCCTGAGAAAATCTAAATTATCTGCTGCATAATTTTAAAAACAGATGTTTCGATAACATTCAACAATGTCATGGCTCGATAACATTCAACTCAATTATTTTAAGGAAGAATAATGCAATGATGTGGCAATAAATATAGAGGTAAATGAGTATTTTTTTGGAGATTTAACCTATGATCTGCAATTTTGGAGGAAAAAATAGAAACAGGAATAATGCTTATGAAAAATTAAATCTGTAATTCGAAAAACAAGTTATTGGGATTGCATGTAGAGCCCCACACATAGTTTACAATGCAATCAAAACAGCTTTAGTCTTCTTGTAAATTTCGAATGTATTGTATTGTAAAAAATGTTATACGCATTTATCGAGTGGAAGGCACGAAAGAGTCTTGTGATTCCTCCGACACAAAGAAGGAATAAGAAACTGCCGGTTATAGTAAATCAAGGTGGTTCACATAATGCCAGCGCTTTATTTTTTCTTTTTAATGAATGCAGAGACAAAATTAATATACATTACAAAATTTAGCAAGCGTCCCGCTCTGACCACAAAAATAAATGGTCACGTTAATCTAGACATTACTTTGCGCCTAAATTAGTACCTAACTAAGCGTATTTTTTCATTGGTTCACGACAAAAAGGTAAAAATATTATAAAGTTACATTAATAATTACTAAGAAAAAGAACACGCACGACCCCTTCAAGCGCGGGTTAAGGGCAGGAAGAAGTATATAATAGTGATTCGGATTTCTATATCCTAAGGACCGATTGTTTTTCCACAGAACCGATATACATACTCCAACTACAAGATAAGCGTACAACGTAATAATTATAACACTATACCTACATAATTATAATGTTTAGAATTATTAAAATTTTCATAAGTGTTTTATCAGCAAGTCAATCTGTACTAATATTATCAAGCTGAAAGAGTTTGGTTGAACGCGCTAATCTAAGGCCCGAATCGAAAAATTTTTCGATTCGTAAAAGTACACGAGCACAGCATCAAAACGCGTAAGATACGAACTAGTACGAAGACGCGGGGGACATTTAGTTTTTTCGTAATTTCAGTAATTCGAAACATAAGATGACTCATAGACATTGGTCACACAAAACGATACAATTTTTTATTTAGTAATGCATAATTAGGACAGGCGCGTGTCGGGCCACGCGCTATGTAGGGTTCCGTAGTTAACCGCAGACCTGTTGTTAGAAGTTGGTATATGTTTTTTTACCTTTATCAAAACATATTTACAGGTTTTTATTAAGTTTACAATTTAAAGTATATCGGTACGTTTGGTAAACCGCATCATTTATTTCAGCGACAATTTCTCCGAAACTAAAAAAGCTAGCCTAAACATTTTAATTTTCCTACAAAGTCCATGGATCAAATTACAATCACGTTTTTTTTTAGATTTGTTAGTTAAAGAGTTTATATTTCAAGTCGCTCGAAAAAAGGTTAAAACTTTGATACCCATTTCGCAAACGCATCCCTAATCTAAAAATTGTCTTCAAAACCCCTAAATGATTTTTAAATACCTATCCAACAATAACTCACATAGTGGGAAAATCAAGAAAAAAAATGATCCTGAAATTACCTGTATGGTAGGTACCTCAAATTATTATTATTTTCTAGATTTTTTTTAAAGCGTTAACTCGGCGTCATTATTTTATATGTCCATGCAAAATTACAGCTTTCTAGGTTTAATAGTCTATTCGCAAAGCCGCAGACAGACGGACAGACAGACATACAGACAGACAAAGCAAAACTATAAGGGTTCCTTATGTACTACGGAACCCTAAAAATAAATGCCACTACAGTGTATCAAAAAATGCCATTCAACAATATAACCTCATCCCATAATGTTCAAACCGCTTTTTGTATCATTTTGATAGAAAATATTTCTTGTAAAGGCTTTGATACGGCTACCTAACAAAATAATGTCATTAATGGAAGTTGTAAAGGCTTTGATACGGCTACCTAACAAAATAATGTCATTAATGGAAGTTGTAAAGGCTTTGATACGGCTACCTAACAAAATAATGTCATTAATGGAAGTTGTAAAGGCTTTGATACGGCTACCTAACAAAATAATGTCATTAATGGAAGTTACTCTTATTCTTACGGGATGGATAGTTAATTAAACTCGTGCTCTTAAAGTTATAACTTATAATAAACGTTAGTGATACTCATAGCAAACAAAGTAATACGTGCTAAAATGCTGTCTTTACGTCAATCATCATAACGCTAACTGCAGTTCGAGCAATTTCTACGCTACGTTCAAGCAAATACTCATTAAATCCTACAAAGGAAATTATTACTTTAGTGATGATGTAGAAGCATAAATGTGGTTTATGCGTAAGCGATAAGATACACGTTGGAAATACGCAGCATGGTATTTTAATGGAACAACAAATCTTGACGTCATAGTTTACCATGGGCTTATAGAGTGATAGCCACAATTACAATTAGAATTAATTATTCATAGGGAAGAGGATGACTCACTCACTCATTAAATGCCATATTGCTAATAATGCAAGGGATAAATAATCCTATACTAATATATATCAAAAGTCGGGCCAATTGAAGTGGGATTGGGCGGGTCACGTCTGCCGCAGGCCGGATAAGTCATGGGCTAAATCCACTACCGAATGGATCCCACAAGACAGGAAACGACCTCGCGGCAGACCGAGACGTCGATGGAGAGACGAACTCGACGCATACTTGGAAGACTGGACCACAGTAGCTCAAGACAGAGAAAGGTGGAAGGAAGGAAGGGAGGCCTTTGCCCTGCAGTGGGACAGTACAGGCTCTTAATAATAATATATAAGTGAAAGTAAGAATGTATGTATGTTCCCTTTTCACGTCAAAACCGCTGAACCGATTTGGATGAATTTTAGTATAGGAGACCACGGAGACGGACATAGGCTACTTTTCGTTGCGTAAATTAGTAGTTGTAGGGTAGTTGTAGGGAAGTTGTAGGGAAGTTGTAGAGTAGTTGTAGGATAGTTGTAAGTAGTGGTTTTAGTAGGTGCGATACGAAGTTCGCCGGGACATCTAGTATCTAGGCTCCAAATTTTAACAATGTCAATCATATTTGCCGTGGGGTGCCGGCAGTAGAATGTTACCCCTCCTCTCCTACCCGTGGATGCAGTAAGAGCCTGCTAAGGGACACCTCCGGAAGATGGGCAGCAGCGTCTTTCCGTATATCAACATCCCGTACTGCGCTCACCAACCCGCCTGCCAAGCGTGGTGAGTATGGCAACTACCCCTCATGGAGATCCATGAGGGAGGCCTTAGTTCAGTAGTGGACGTTTTACGGCTGAAATGATGATGATGAATCATATTTACTACAAATTTAATTATTTATAACTATGTTTTTGATTATTTGTTTTTATTGATAAAGATAAAGATTATTTGGATAATACCAATTTTTTCAATATCTAAGTAAATTCGTTAAAATCAACTTAACATTTTTTTTTAATTAAGTATTTATAATTTTATTTTTCATTATGTTTACTATATTATTATAATTTTCTTGAATTCGTATAACGAATACTGTATAAATGTAAATTTGTCCCTGAGAGGCGGGTGCTCGATCATTAGTAAAATAACTTTGATTTTATTCAAAGTTAAATAAAGATAGTAAATGAGTATAATATAAAATCAAGAAAAAGGTAGCTCTAAGTTAGTTCTATTATAAAAAGTAGGCACTAAGAAAGCTTTTTTAGGAAAATAAATACGTATAATGTAGCTGTTGTTTAACAAAGAACAAAAATTCACAATCGACGTCAATTTGTACGGCTACCTGTTTACATTAATGAAAACCTGATGATAAAAATGTTAATTAAAGGTATTTTTTCGAAAGGAGTAAGTACTTTTTAATTTATTTGTAAAAAATTGTTTAAGGATGTAAAAGCCAAAATGCACTTCACGAATGTGTTCTCTCTTCATGTGTGTAAAAATGTGTTCTCGATGGGTGTAAATACTAAACCGTCACTTGATCTACTAAACTTTGTTTTTTTACAACCAAGCGCTATTTGTTACTTTGGTAGTAAACCATACTTGACTCAAATCTACTACAACCAAACAGAACTTGAAAAAATATGGCATTACTAACATCATCTCAGCCGTAGATCGTTCACTGCTGGACGAAGGCCTCTCCCTCATGGCAGAGTACTGATCATGAGAGGTTATTGCCCTACTCACCACGCTTGGCAGGCGGGTTGGCGAGTGCAGTACGGGATGCTGACACACAGAAAGACGTTGCTGCCGATCTTCCGGAGGTATCCCTTAGCAGGCTCTTACTGCATCCACGGGCATGAGAGGAGGAGTAAAATTATATTGCCGGCAACCCACGGCAATCCTTACTCCCAATGGTCATAGCAATAATATTTTTATTTGTTTTTACATCTTAAATTCCAACAAAACTCGAGAAGTCGTGAACAATATTTTTTTGCGAATTTGAAAGCGTCACTTAGACCAATCAATAGAGCGGACAATTCTGAATATGACTGCATTCATAACTCATTTTAGGTAAAATGGTTTATATGACCTTTCTACACCAAGGTGTCTATATATTTGTTACAGTAGGATGACGAAACCAAGAGATCTTGTCATTTGCTTAGCTGGGCGTCCATACTATCATTAATCATGTCCAACACCTTCGGAGCTCCAAATAATTTAAATTAAGCATTTATATTTATATAAAAAGTGTCACCTTTTATTCCTAGATAACGCTAAACTAAGAAAAACCTTTGTCTTCAAATTTTTAAAACTTCTGTAATCGGATTAATTGTACCCTTCTACCTCGTGTGTTCATAAGTCTTGAGACACAGTAAAACTAAAATATTTTTGGAGCTAAGTTGAGTATTCAATTATTGGATATTAAAATTAAAACTACTGACATCTAGATCTGTATTTAAAAATAAATCATTCAAAATGGCCGCCTTTGCATTCAATGCAGGCCTTCAAACGCGTGCGCCATTCATCTATGGCGGCACGAATCTTTTCAATGGGAATCCGTTTCGATTCTTTAATAAGGGCTCGCTTGAGAGAATCCAGGTTTGGGTGAGACTTTCTGCATGCCCTCAGCTCCAATTCCGTCCATAAAGAATAATCCAAAGGATTCAAGTCAGGGCTTGACGAGGGCCAATCTTCGCTCCGAATGAAGCCTGGCAAATTGGCCTCCAGCCAACGTTGGGTAGTCTTAGCTTTATGGGAGGGAGCAGAGTCCTGTTGGAAAACCCAGTATTTTCCAGCGAATAGCGTATCATTTAATGGTTTAACCACCGCTTCCAAAATGTCGGTTTGGTAATTTTGTGCCCTCACCTTGACGCCTTGCTGGCAAAAATGAAGCGAAGTGACCCCCTCGTAGGAAACACCCCACCAAACCATCACACTTGCTGGATGATGAGTGCGCTGGACATTGCGTACAGATGGCTGGACGTCCTTTGAACTTCTGGCGTAAACCTTATTGTTCTGCCGGTTAAACTTTTCTTCCACCGTGAAGATCTTTTCATCGGTAAACAGGATATTTTTTGGATCGTGTCTCTTCAATAGGTTCCGACATCGTTCCAGTCGCAATTTACGAAGACGCTCGTTTAAATAATGCACTTTCCTTCGACTGTAGGCCTTTAGTTTAAGATCATATTTAAGTATCCTGTTCACCGATATTCGCGAAATGTTGGTCTGCAGAGCTAATTTCTTTTGAGTCCGGCAAGGGTTGCGACGAATTCGCATTCTGATTACTTTGATGTTGGCGGGCGTCCTTACAGACCGCGGGCGGCCACATCTTCCACGGTCTTCTAAAGAGCCGGTCTCCTTGTACCTCTTTATGGTATAATACACATAGTTCCGACTACATCCCAAACTTTGGATTTCACTAAAAACTTCCATTGGTTTTTTTCCTGCTTGAAACAGTGAAATTACAGTCGCACGCAAATCTTTTGTTGGCGCCTTTTTCACGGAGAATGAAACAAATATTCAAATGTATATTTATTCTGATTCAAAACATTCGAAATTTAAATTTTAAAAGTTTAAAAAAGGTTGCATGAATTACTTTCTTTTTAAATTAATTAAATAAGTTCGTCTCAAAACTTATGAACACACGAGGTACAATGAATTTTTTTAAACATTGGGGGGAAATACTTTTTCAATAAACGCCATTTTATTTTAGATATTTTTCCGTACCGTTCCGTCGGGTTGTGGCACAACTACGCAAAAATTTGCGATTATAACCGGATGTTTGCGTCCACTAACGAAACCTGAATGATAGGAAAAGTAACACGAATACTCAAACTGAGCACTGCGACGCTATAGATCAAACAACGCACCTACATACAGTGACTCACCAGGCGCTTAGCAATGTCACCTAGGCTAAAGAGGTCGGTGATCCATCATCCTTCCAAGTCTGCCTCAAAATTGTTACATTCATTTTATTTAAGACATAAGAAACTGTGATTCAAGTGTGCCATCCATACTAGTGTTTGACGGTTGGCGCTCATTGAAGCCTGAATCAAAAAGTACTTACTGCAATACAAGTCTGTTTATTGCGCAAAGAAAACATCACGCCGAGCCTACTAAGTAGATAACTTTAGCGTGACGGTTAGCCGTAAGAAGGCACGCTTGGCGGGTGCACTTACCTTAAAGCAAACTGAGCAGAGTCCATCTTGGGAAGGGTTGCCGTAGAACCCGCAGCCCGAGCGGCACAGCTGTTCCATGGGATTCGATTCGCGCTCCATTGTTCAAATCGATAGTTCACTTCCACACAATAACAACAGGTCTATCACTATATGGTTAACACGAGAGTACGATTGCACTAACAGTATTATTGCACTTGTTTTCGTAACAGTGTTCCACAACGGCTAGCGACGTGGTGCACTTGTAACGTTTCAATTTAGACGTGATTTATCTCTCTGGCTTGTGCAGCGGTAAGTGGCTCCCTTGCCAACGAGTTAACTGTTTCTTCTATGTCAGGATCGCGGCGGGCCCTGGAACAAAAAAAAAGCTATTTCAAACAGATGCAACACATGCGCACCTATTTGGTATAGACATTTTCACAATGAAATGTATAAACTTTAACATTATTTGAAGCGTAACCGTATTATTTAGTATTTATTTATAATTACTTGCTATAATTATGGTACGAACCATATTGAGTAGAACCCACATAATCACCACCAATCATAAAATAAAATATCACCTCGCAGGTTAAGCTCATTATAAACGTGCCCTACGTCGCCGCTGCCTTGCGTTCGCTACCTTGAGTCGTACAACCTCAAGAGTGTAATTCAACCCGGTCACCAAATCTATAAAATCGAAATACAGCAATGCTGCTTGGCGGTAGAGAAGGTACTTTCTAGGCATTAAGTTCTTGAATTAAACTAGTACGTGAACCACTCATTTGGAATTATGTTCTTAATAGACGTGAATTTTATTATCCCGTAAGTCACGCCGTTACTTCGTGAGTCCATAAATAAAGTACATCATTTTATTGAGAATTGATTGTAAATGGTGTTGGTTAGTGCTTCCCCGGGCTTCATATCTCACACGTAACAATGCGAACGGCAAACAATAACCGCATAATTATTGAACAAGCAACATTTTGAAAGCGATAATGTATCGTCTCTGCAGCGCGGTCCGCTGCCGTGCTCATATGTGCGTGGAACGCGATTATTTCATTAGAAAGTGATATTAGGCGTCGAATATGATTTCGTCGACTGGAAGCAGAACATAATAAGCATAACGACAGGTTTGCGTAACAAGAGAGAGTTAATGCTAAAGTGGAACGCGCCCGCGAAACTAAGCACTCGCGCCCCGCGCCAAGGTCGCTCCCACTACAAATTACCAAATAGGTACGAAATATGCGAACTACCTTTTGGCGAAATCGAGTCTGACGAATCTTGCGCAAAATCAGCCTTGTTCTGGCAAATTTCAAACCGAGCAGAATTTTCAAAGGTGGTTTTAGCCAAGTTAGTGATCAAGATACTCGAGAGTATCAAAAATATTGACAGATACGAGACAGTCGAGCATTAGTCGACACAGAACAAGAACGCAATTGAAACAGAGCTTCCACAATACATAACCATATGTCTGTTTTCATGAATGACTATACGCTATGCTCATGTTGGCAGCATTTTTCGTCCAAATCAAATAATCCTTCTTCAAATTTAGAAATCGTTAAATTCTCAAGGGATCTTGAGTACGCAGTCCCGGAAAGCTAAGAAAGAGAGAGAAAAAGCTAAGCCGGAAAAAATAGATTACCGTCATTGAAGTATTATTACTAGCGTATAGAATTGACACCCGCGAACAACAAGTTTGCGCCATGAGTTGTTGCCGGCCGGCAACAACTCATTTAGTCGTTCGTCGACGCCCATCGCGACCGCATGCGAATAAACCCAAATTAAAAATGCCGTCTTGCGTGTTAAAAACGTGTAATTAATCAATCAACTGCGAAGAAAAAAGATAGTGGCGTGACTTATCATAGGAAAGTATACAGAATATCAACTAAAACCAACTAAAATTAATTTTTGTACATTAGTTTCTATTGTACTGACATTTTGTTTGAAAATCATAGATTATGAAAAGTGATTCGTACAGATGGGATGTGTAGGTATGTACCTACTAAGGGTTGGCGACAAAGGTTTAACTGATTATTTTTAACTCATATTACTCGCCCTATGCCGTCTGTCTGATCAGTAACAGTAGGTACTCTAGGTACCTACTGTAGGTATCTTTTGCAATCGTCATTACTTATAAACTGCAGCTGTATTATACCTATATTGTTGTCTGAACAAATTCTTAATGTAATAGATTGACGACCTCTGTGGCGTGGTGGGCGAAGGTTCGCCTGCGATGCAGGAGGTGGGTTCGATTCCCGCCTTGGGACAAATGTTTAGTGATCGCTGCAGATATTTGTTCTGGGTGTTCAGGTCATTTTCTACGTATAATAAATAAATAGGTATTTATGTATTGTATTTATTATATCAGTTATCTAGTAGCCATAACAAGAGCTCTGCTTAGTTTTGGGCTAGATAATCATCATCATTTCAGCCAAAAAACGTCCACTAATGAACAAAGGCCTCCCTCATGGGTCTCCATGAGGGGTAGTTGCCATACTCACCACGCTTGGCAGGTGGGTTGGCGAGCGCAGTACGGGATGTTGGTATATGGAAAGACGCTGCTGCCCATCTTTCGGAGGTAACCCTTAGCAGGCTCTTACTGCATCCACGGGCATGAGAGGAGGGGCAGAGTGAAATAAAGTGTGGGGTCTAGTTAGTGTAAGTACCTACCTACCTATGTACGTACTTGTTGGATAAAATACCAATTTATTTAAAAAAAATGACTTTAAACGCTTAACGATTCGTTTTAATTTAATGTACTTAAATATTTTTACTTTTTGAAATATAATATTCATAGGTACCTACTGCATTAACATTACTGCATTAATAGCTGTCTGAAGTGTCCCTTCTGCGGTGAAAAAAATCTATTAGAGCGACATGTTGTTACACTATGTTGAACGAAACGTGTAAGCGCCACGAAATTCACGGCGCTTACGACGTTTTGGTCGCGAGAAAACTATTCTCTATTAGCGATCTAGCGCTGCATGTATTGATGGTATGGATAGACGACATTCTAATCGTGTAGCGCTGCAGCGAATACTTGTGTGCGGGGGCGAGCGCGCCCCGCGCAGCCACCCCCGCTGTCATCAAGTTGCGACACGTTTTTTGTTTGGTATAGCTACTCTAACTATTTACAACTCACTGATTACCGTACGTTAGTTTCGCAGAAACTGGAAGATGGCGCGACCGATTTGTTATTTTTTTATTTTGTTTTCGTAATTGCCAGAACAAGATTTATAAATTATAAGAAAATTTACAGGCGTCTCCAAATTCGAGATAAACTGTACATGAACAGCCTATGTTTTTTAAGTAATCTTTTCGGAAGTGTCAGGACATTGTCTTTCGCGGCAGCTTGTTAGCAATAAAATATGGAATGTAAAAAGTGCAACAATGATCACTAGCATAAGTGCTGGAGTAGAGTGGAGTGGGGTCGTTAGCATCGGGCGCCGGTCTCAGTTGGGAAGTCATCGACCGGCGCGCACGCAGGGGTGTGATCCTCTGCGTCGCCGCACCCGCGCACCAGACTATACGCTCACTTCAAATCTAGGATTATTTTGACACACATTAAAAATATATTAATACACAATAAGGATTATTTTTGGTACTTTACTGGAATTTTAATTAGATTTTAATATCCGGCCAAAAATTTAAATCACTGAATAGTTACATATATTTGACCTCGATCGGATTTGGGGAAGTCAAGATATACGTTAAAAATTTTACAACAGCTCAGCTCAACAGCATATTTAAAAAAAACCGTTTCCTTTTGAAGAAAAAATATGTTTACCTGAATGAAACAGTGAATTTTCAAACAATTACAAAAATTATAAGTTACTAGTTCAGTTTTTGTTGAATAGTGTTTTTAGTGTTAATAGTGTTTTTGACAAGTATGGTATACAATTCGTCCTTCAGAGCTAGATCGTTTTGGCAAAATTTGAAACGGCTAAGAGGTACCTACATACATTGGGATCTAAAAGTAAAGCACAAAAAAATGACTGCTATCGATTTTTAGTACTAATCGCCGACAGATGTTTATTTTATAATACTCTGGCATCAATATAATACGGCACATCGCGCCGCAGCCGTATTAGGGCTAGTTAAAATTTTATATTTGGGAAAATCAGATTGTCTTTAGCTCCCTCTTTGTGTGCAGTTATAAGTATGACGAAGTCCGTAAGACTATCATATTTTTTAGAATACATTATAATTCAGTTTTTTGCGTTGTGCAGTGACTGTAGAACCCCTTCGTAACGTTTTCGCTTCGCTAGACGAACGGTCGAATGAATTACTTATTGAAATATCCTGTTATTGTAACTGTTGATATTTGATAAAGTATCCCTTTATAATTCAGAGTTTTTTGCGTTGTGCAGTGACTGTAGAACCCCTTCATGACGTTTTCGCTTCGCTAGACGAATGGTCGAATGAATTACTCATTGAAATATCCTGCTACTGTAACTGTTGATATTTGATAAGGTATCCCTATACCTCCATAAAATACCTAGAAAATGATTCATAATAACAATTGTTTGGATATGAACTAAACATGTTTGGTTTTACGTATACATCGCAACTACGTACACAGGCCTTCCAATATAACTTTTGACAGAGGTCGTTTTTTAGAATAGAGGGGAAGAAACTCATCTACGTGAACCTTCAAAAAACATTATAGATATAAGTTATTTCATATGGCTTTCAACGAAATGGACTCACATTTGAGTAAAACTGATACGAAATAAGTATGCCAAGGCGACGATCAGCCTATTCTACCAGTCGGAAACGTGATGTTCTAATATAGCGTACGATAATGGTTGTTCAGCCTGCGTTGCCAAATTAACAAATACCAATCATCGTTAAAATATTCCAAATAAATTTAAAACGGATTATGTTAAAAAATTTCGAAACAACGTTTAAACTTTGAACATGATCAATATTCACAAACGAGGTAAGGTGGAAATGGTACACTGGGACGCGAGTATTTTGAAATAAATAAATAATTAATAATATTTTTTCGGTCGTAATTGGATCGCATGACTTTTGCTCGAATCCTACTATTATTAATTTAACTCATCACTCGCTAATCGACACGATTGGTTGAGCGCATTCGTTTCGAGTGAAAAAGTAGTAGTCATAGGCAATTCAAAATTAGAGCTGCTTTTGCAAGTAATCGTACACATGAGGTGCCGATAAAAATATTAGGGTTCACATTCATAGTCATAAGTTGGCAGAACAGATAAGCATAGTTTATATCAGCATCATGTGTGAGAATGTGCGTTGTTTGTTTAAGTGTGGAATTGGTGGCGTGGCGAGGCCCCGAAGAAGACGTCACACGGAATATGTTAAAACTCGAAATATGTTGAATCATTCTTTAACAACGTTTACAAACAGAACATGATTGGCAAATACATTATTTAATATCGACAAACAATTAAAACGGAAAAAGGCATGTTGGCAGATTAAGAAAATCTAAATTGTATTAAGTGTATTGCCGGCAGTAGAATGTTACCCCTCTAATACCCGTAGATGCAGTAAGAGCCTGTAAAGGTATACCTCCGGAAGAAGGGCAGCTGCGTCTTTCCGTATATCAATATCCCGTACTGTGCTCGCCAACCCGCCTGCCAAGCGTGGTGAGTATAGCAACTACCCCTCATGGAGATCTATGAGGGGCCATGAGGCCTATGTTCAGTAGTGGATGTTTTACGGCTGAATTGATGACATCAGATAAAGCACATTAGTTTTAAGGGGCCAGTGACGTCATACCGTGCCATAACCGGCAACACGTCCCGACATCAACAATTTTTTTTAAATTTTGATTACGTAAGAAATACGTGTCCATGATAAAAACATTTTATGAACTTTTTTGCCTGCCAGCTAGGCAAGTTGGCAAAACAGATAAGCGCAGTGATATATCAGTAGCAAGTGTGAGAATGTGCGTTGTTTGTTTGAGTAGGGGATTGGTGGCGTGGCGTGGCGTGGCGTGGCGAGGCGCCGAAGCCGACGGCAAGGCGGCCGCTCGGGCGCGGGCGGCGCTGTGCCCCGCCGACCCACTTGTGTGCGCTAGCTACGCAATTCGAGCGCGACCTGCCTGCAT
This sequence comes from Pasiphila rectangulata, assembly GCA_963082625.1. Lineage (NCBI taxonomy): Eukaryota > Metazoa > Arthropoda > Insecta > Lepidoptera > Geometridae > Pasiphila > Pasiphila rectangulata. The sequence goes on from OY720244.1 coordinate 16,287,974, forward strand.
CACACATTTTATTTCTAATCTACTATTTAACTTCCACAGCAAGCAAAATTTTGAACTTATTATTTTTCTGGGAAAAGTAACAGCTATGTATTTTTAAAAACACGAGGATTACCTACGTATTAATTAAAAGTCAACGCTTTTGCCAACGGCTTTCTTTTATAACGGTCTTCTTGAAAATATAAAACTTTCGGCATTAGATTCAAGTTTAAATTATTATCTAAGCCCGTATTCTTAAATAAATTATGTAGTTTGTCTTGCGTTAGTTTTGAAAGTAACAGCTAGGTTTTAAGAATAAATAGTTTTGCTGGTACAGTGGCCTGTTTTAAGTTTTCACAGATTTGCTTTAGTCCATCAGATGACCTACTTCCAAAACCCTACTAAAACAACATCAGCGACCTAGTTTTTGTATTTTAGGAGCATCTGTTATACCTTTGGCACCAACTTTAAATGGGTAATTTAGACAATTATCTGTGGACGACTCATTACATTCGCCTTCTATAACATTTTCTATAAGAATTACTACTTTTCTATACGAATATATATATAAAATATATATATATAAAAAATATATATATAAAAATCATAGACGTTTTACTTAAATAAAGTTATTTAAAAAGCAACAAATTAAAATCAAAAACTTCAATCAAAACCAGGTAAGTAACGAAAAGATAATAAGTACAACATACTCAAAGGATAGACTTAATCATAGATTTTTAGTTTAGCTAACGACACATATAGTTTTTAATGAAAAAGGCAGTAAGTAATAAATAAGTATAAACTATTTGATTTATAAAATAATCGGACTTATACAACATTTATAATTAATTTATGACCAACCCGTACAGAAATGAAAACACAGTCACATGTATTATTTCGAAATCGGACCAAAGCCAAAATTTCTCGTGAAAATAGAGGCTGCACGATTTATGCTTACTCGAAATAAAATACAGGTCTGACCACTTGATCAACGGTAACTGTAACGGTTCGAGACAAAAATCGTGCACGCCTGAGAAGTCCTCCAAAAACAGGCGGTACTTTTACAGGAGACCGCACTGATTCTTATAGTAAAACCAAATTGGGCACATCAAAGTAGATAGCAAAATATGTTTTTGACGGGGCCGGTTGTTTTTAAATAAAATCTTTCAAATAACATCGCTTGTATTTGTAACGTAAGCCATTCAAAACGGCCCTACCTGCCATTCAAGTTTTTTATTCGAGTTAGAGCAAATATGACAAAAAATGTTCCTCATTTTGTTATCAAACAAGAATCCAAGGCAGACCAGTATCTAACGCTCAACACAAAGAACGAACTGTGTGAAAACAAGATTCACAACGAAAACGACGCTACATCGAGGTCAGCTGTTTCTGTGCGCGCTAATTTATTTCACAAAATCATTGAACAGCGTAGGTAGTTTGTTCAACCACATAATGTTACGTACAAGTGCGAGTCCATGTTGGCGGAAAGGAAACGTCACTTACCAAAAATAGAATAGCCAGGGTAATCTGGTTTGTTTAAACTTCCGCATGACTTCGCATATAGGAAACTGACAAAGTCATTATTACTAGACCTCCCTAAGTAGGTAATTCCTCAGGAAGTGAAACAAATCTTCACTCGGACAATGACATTAAAATTTAGAAGGTAGATCGCGTCACGCCTTACAGTGGGCACAAGATAACGATGACGATGACGCGGCGACAACGAAACACGCAACTTAAGATGGCCGCCAACAAACAAATCGTATCGTCTCAGTCAGCTGATAGCGCTCACGCAGCGCAGCAGTTGTGCCGTGTTCTGTGACATTATGGACAAGGTGCCTCGCATCCTAGCTTTGGCACGTAGATATGCTTGTCTCTCTCACACCCAGCTCACGAGGAGCACAATGGACGTGCTCACTCATTGTTTGAAACAACACAATGACAACAAACTGCGCCAGTGGGTAGATTGTATGTATCGTAAAATATGCCGATATTCGCATTTTACCCGTTAAAAATCACATTGAAAATACTACTTTGTACTTTGTAGACTATGTTTGTTCAATTTCATTGCTAAACACATACAAATAAAAAAACTAAGACAGGGAATTTTACACAGTACATTCAATATAACAAGATATACTGTATTTGAAAATACTTGCAAATTTTATTTTAATCCGACTTCGTTCCGGGCGACAAATAAGCAATTAAATCAATCATACAAAATGTATTTATGTACATAGAGAATGATCACTACAAACAAGATCAGGCCAAGTTGAAAAACAAACAGTTAAAAAAAACAAAAGGCTTGATGATGACACTGTTTCTATTTCCTTTACACACCTAACATACTAGAAACCGACGATGCCTGGTTTTAAATCGTCGAAGTCAAAATTAGATCGAATTATGATTGAAAGCAAACTGCGATATCGTATCTATTTTAATTCCAATGACTACTCGTGCGGTTTAGTCAGAAGTTTCGCGCATCACAAAGCTAAGTGAATAACAACATATAAATCTTCATATTTGACTAACAAAGAGACCGTAATTTATTTATTGTGTGAAATTTTAAGAGTTTATTATCTATTTAGTGACGAATACCTAACAAAGAATTGATAAACAGAACAGCCGAGAACAATAAAGGCCCGCAATAAAAAAATATTGTTAATAATGAAATTGAGATAAAATAAATTAGATGAAAGTTCTAAACAAGCGAGGACGTTGACCTTCTGACACCAAGGTCAGAGCGGCGGCCTTCAAACAGCCTCGAGTCTCGCCTCGCGCCTACCTCTGCCGCAGACTCCTCAGTACATCTCGAGACGCACTCACGCACTAAACGACATTACATTACCTTCGACTGCGAACATGAGCCCATGGCCACGTAAAGATCACCACGCTCCGAAGCGTTTCAAAGTCACTTTAAACATTCACAGACACTTGCATTATGCACCTATTCTGTTCACTGGCACTAATTCACTCTATTATCTGAGCAGATAAAGGGTATTAGACATTCCTCGTCATGAAAATCGTATTGTATCACGTATTGGTCGTTGGCCTCGACAGACGAGCTCCGACGCGCCCAGCTCGCTGAGAACTGAGCGAGCGGATGGCAGCGGTCGCGGCCTGCAACTATTCGCGTCATAGCACTCCACACGCGCACGCACTCACCAACACAAACAAGCCACCAGTTGGCGGCGGCTAGCTGATAAACACATGTGCACAACGCTGTTAGCTGTGCGATGCCATCACACATCTCCACGTATTCCACTTATCTCTACTCACAGCGCCAGAACGTGATATTACAATAAACATAACTGGACAAGTGGGAATAACTCCGCCGAAGGAAGGGGACTTAGTTTGACCAGAATTAAGAGATACTCATAATGAGATGACTCATGCGGAGAAGGCAAATAACGAAAGTTGATGGAATGATTCATCGCATAGTGGGTTAATTTGGTGACTAGGGGATATTTTTTCCTGGAAGTTGGTCAGAAATTTAATTATACAATCAATAATAATGAAAAGATAAAATTACGATTTCCTTAAAAATTTATAAATGTATGTATATACCTACGTATTTTAATGCACGGTAAGATTCCGATTTTGTGGAATTCCGTTTTAGTAGGTAACGCCTAACAGACGACAGCTGTAGCAGATGGACAAAGTTATGATTCTGGATAACTTTGTCCACCTAAAACAGCTGATTATAAATTACTTTTACTGAAGCTATTTCCTACAAATTACCTGTTGTTCTGTAATAGTAGAAAAATCTATTACAACTATTATTTCAATATATAATAAAATAACATGTAACTTTTAATCAATCCAGTACCTATTACCGTAAGTTCGTTTCACACTAGAAAACCAAATCAAAGATTCAGGTCAACAACAAAAACCTCTTACGAAAAAACGACAAAAATAAACCAATCCCACAAAGATAAAACACATAAATAAGTTTGTTTGCGCTTGATTCGCACAAGCAACGTGAACCTGAAATTGCGCAGTTCTGCGGAATTTCACGTCGTCATTGTCAAGTTTTATGATAATGTAGAAATGGGTGACGAGAAAGCGTCATTATAAACAAAGCCACGCGACGCGTGCGTCGTGGACGGCCGCGAGGTAGTCAGACAAAGCCCGGCGCGAGTCGTCGATCTCCCCCGAATTAGTCCTGGGGCAGGGCGCTGACCTCCGCGAGCGCACTCAACGCCCGCGCCCGACACCAGATTCACCAATTTTACGATATCGAACCACTATTCATTCATCCTCCCTTTATAACAAGTTTGAATTTGAATATTCGGTGAACATTGCTGTTAAGTTTTTTCTGTGGTTTCATTAATCAAAGAACTTTTTGTGAAACAAAAAAATTGTTATTTTTAAAAATTATAAAATTATTTTTATACTAATTCAACAATATTATTTGTCTTTTATGATGGAAGGCCTTAGAATATTTTATTTTAATTTATTTAAGTAAACTAATTTATTATTTTTCTATCAACACCTAATGCCGGGACTAATTATACGCTTATTGTTACAATAAATAAACTAAAACAAAGGGACAAAGACCACAATAAACTACAGGAGTGAAGGAAGGTCGACGATACACGCACGTGTAAGAGAGAGTAATCACCTTGTCTTCGTCGCAGAACAGCCACAGAACATACAACAGTTAGTTAAATATCACATCAATTATCTGGTTAAAAAAACGCAGATTTGAGAACAAATGTAAAAAAGGTTTTTTTGTAAATTTCTTCTTTGAAAAGACACTTCTTTCCTTCGAAAAATATTTCTTTGAAAGAAACAAAGAGCGAACTTCAGATGACTTTATTTGACTTCGATCGGTTATTTACGACGATCTCTGTGGACGCAAGAGGTTGCGGGCTCGATTCCCGCATCGGGACAACTAATGTCTACGATCTGCAGATAATTGTTCAGGGTGTTTATGTGTTAGTGATGTGTCATTCTATACATAATAAAAAAATATGTAATAAGTATAACAGTCATCAAAGTAATCACCTTGGGACTAGATGATGCTGTGTTAATTGTCCAGCATGAAGCCAAAATACGGGTATGTTTATGCTTTCGATGACAAAAACGTAAGGGAGTTTTAAGTTATAGGGAATTTTAAAAAAATGCAACTCTACATTTGAAAACTTTGGAAGTGTAGTCAACACTTCCAAAGTTTTAGATGATCGTGAATTAAATAATCGATGATAGGTATATTTACACGCTTGACAGTGCTACGCAAGCAATGTGTTATATGTATATAAACGACGTAGGTGGTATAGTCTACAAAACGTGGTAAAATCTGAAAATAAGTCTTATTATACTATCACAGATATGTATATTATAACCACTATCTAAAAAAACTGACTACGAATGATAAAATCCTTCACTTGTTGCTGAAAACACCCAAACCGCTGTACGTACCTACCTACGCCTACCGGTTGGTAGGAGTACGTACAGCGGTATGGGTAAGGTTAAACAGGCATTGGTACGGGGGTACCAGAAACAGGGGCCATCAGTACCCTTCTCTCATTAAGATAGTGCTAACAAAAAAGGTTTAATGTAAATCGGTCATCGCGTTCGGTTGTACCTAATCGTCTCATGCACAGACAGACAGACAGCGCTATGCATATTAGGGGGCTTCGCCGCCTATATTTAGGGTACAAAACTATACCTTTCTGGGTCTCCCAGTATCTAATATTGTAATCATTTAATTTCTCAGATTTTCCATATTCATAAAAGTTTTAACATAACAACTTATGAAACATGAGCCACCTTTCATTTTGTAAAAACGGGAATTACTCGTTACTACGTAGTATTGTAACGTCGAAGATTATTCCGACACGTTTCGATTTTTCAAGAAAATCATCATCATGGGATTGAATGCCCGTCCGCGCGTGGGGCCGACACGACACTGTGTTGTTTGTGTTCAGTGTCGTGTCGGCCCCACGCGCGGACGGGCATTCAATCCCATGATGATGATTTTCTTGAAAAATCGAAACGTGTCGGAATAATCTTAAGATTAAGATTATTCCGACACTTAAGATTAATCTTAAGATTAAGATTTGACATTGCTTTTATACAAAATATATACTAAGTATAAAACCTTCACCTGTTGAAATAAAATGAAGGTTTTGAATGTAAGAAATGTTAATACATGAGCATGAATTGAAATATGTTAAGGTATATGTGTACACCGCCGTAGGGTGCCGGCAGTTTAATGTTGCCTCTCTTGCCCATGGATGCCGTAGGAATCTGCCATGGGGTACCTTCGGAAGATGCGCAGCAGCTTCTTTCCGTGTATCAACATCCCATACTGCCCTCGCCAACCAGACTGCCAAGCGTGGTGAATATGGCAACCACCCCTCATGATCAGTACTTGGATCACCAAGTCCATGAGGAAGGCATATGTCCAGCAGTGGATATCCTACGGCTGTGATGATGATATGTGTACATACCTGGTGTTGAAATAAGGAGTTTCGTACCAAACAAATGTCTTTCCAGGTGCGTAGCCCCTTCAGTTCACAAACAGGCGACTCCACATCTGTGCGGTCCAGGTAGGCATCCACCGGCATCACAATGAATGGTTACACCACCTGAAGAAAGGAATCACCATTATTCATTATAAACTAAATTTAAAATTGAATACCTTGAAAGACATTATCATAATATGTATATTAAATAACAAAGTCAGGTTAGGTACACCATTTCTAACGCGAGTACAGCTGACTGATTTCAATGTCTTAGATTTTTTGGGATTTGTAGGAGGTGCCCGGAAAAACATTCTAGTCCGCATATTATTTTATTTTTTTCTAACTTTGTTGTCCCACTGCTGGGCAAAGGTCTCACCTAAATTCCTCCATAATTAAAATAAAAATTTATCAAAATTTTTTCTTTCAAAATTTAAACATTATAAAAGTTCACAGACAAAATAATTATAACATAGGTAAATTCATTTTCTTATACATTAAATACGGATGATGATAATTTTTGGTTGTCAAATATAGGTGTGTTCTAAAAGTATTTTCTGGGACTATACTTAAAACTCAAGCTGATTATATTTTTCCTAATTTAGGTAGTAGTAGTAGGGTAGTTTTAGCGTAGTAGTAGAGTTGTTGTAGTGGTAGGGCAGTACAAAGTTCGCCGGGACAGCTAGTTCATTATAAGCTAAATTTTGCATTTAATACCTAAACAGACATAGAACTGTTCATAATACTCAATCCAATGTTAAAATGTTAAAAAATATTCTTATTTTGATTGCAGGCGGATAGGGGATCTCAAAAATTTTAAGTGAAGTTACTAGGCCGTGTGGGGTATCATATGAAAAGTATTCATTTGCACATTAATAAACAGTTTTTAGTTTTTCTTTAAACCATATAGTTTTTGAGTTATTTACAAAAACGACCGTCCCCCCCCCCCTTATCTCCGAAGTTTGCAGAGATAAACCCGTGATACTTTTATAGCTAATAGAACCGTATGTAAACTTTATAGGAAAATTATAGCGAACTCTCTAATTTGCATAGTTTTTTAGACAAGGGGGGTGGAAGGGGGGTTTTCAAAAATTTTGTGTCGTTAATAGGTGATGTGGGGTATCATATGAAAGGTATTCATTTGCACATTAATAAACAGTTTTTAGTTTTCCTTTAAGCCGTATTGTTTTTGAGTTATTTACAAAAATGTTGAAAAAATGACCATTCCCCCCCCCCCCCCCCCATCTCCGAAGTTTGCAGAGATAAACCCGTGATACTTTTATAGCTAATAGCAGTGTATGTAAACTTTATAGGAAATTATAGCGAACTCTCTAATTTGCATAGTTTTCTAGACAAGGGGGGTGGAAGGGGGGTTTTCAAAAATTTTGTAAAGTAAATAGGTGATGTGGGGTATCATATGAAAGGTATTCATTTGCACATTAATAAACAGTTTTTAGTTTTCCTTTAAGCCGTATTGTTTTTGAGTTATTTACAAAAATGTTGAAAAAACGACCGTTCCCCCCCCCCCTTATCTCCGAAGTTTGCAGAGATAAACCCGTGATACTTTTATAGCTAATAGAAGTGTATGTAAACTTTATAGGAAAATTATAGCGAACTCTCTTGATCTCTCAATTTGCATAGTTTTTTAGACAATAGGGGTGAAAGGGGCGTTTTTAAATTTTTTGGAAAGTTACTAGGTGATGTGGGGTATCATATGAAAGGTATTCTTTTGTACATTAATAAACAGTATTTAGTTTTCCTTTAAGTCGTATAGTTTTTGAGTTATTTACAAAAATGTTGAAAAAAATAGTGTTCCCCCCCTTTATCTCCGAAGTTTGCGGAGATAAACCTCTGAAACTTTTATTGCTATTAGAAGTGTATGTAAAGATTAGAGGAAATTTATTACATTCTCTCTACATAGCATACTTTTTTAGAAATCATCGAAAGTGTAAAAAATCTACATAAGTTCCGCTATCAGACAAGAGATGGCGCTGTCAAGGTTCTCCAACAAATATAAAACCGCCGTTGTCATATATTATATTGTATGATCGCACGGAACCCTCGGTGCGCGAGTCCGACTAGCTCTTGCCCGGTTTTATTTTATATCACAGAAAAATAATTAAAACCTTTGTAATAATACACATAATAATTTTAACAAACATGACCTTCTTTTGATCTTTTTTTGTCTATACAACCTAAGTAGCAAACCAACTTTAAAAAAAACCTGCAAGTGTCCATACTTTTTTTTACACCATGTTAAATAAAAGTAATAATCTTCCAAAATTTAAGAAAAAAAAAAATTGTATGATTTCTGTGCGCAGGCTTATCACCATATCAGTTATCATTGAATTTTGGGACATGTTTTTACTCCTATTTTCATTGTAATAATTTTACCCCATTTGCACTCATACTTTAACCTACCTATAATGTAAGTTTATTAGTTACATTTTGTGTAGTTTGTGCAAAATGGCAATAAGAACAATTTATGACATTTGGTTTTTGTTTAGAAATATTACTTTTATAGCTAGTTGTCAAAGAGTATTAGGTATAAATACTATTTTAGAATTATGGAATAGTGTCCATACTTATTTTTTACACCACAATGAGTGAAAGTGTATTAAAATCAATACAAATAAGGAAAAACATTTTTTTTCTATGTTAAAACTACAGATAGATTTTTGTTTAAACTATAGTTTTTACACAAAAATCAATCAGTAGTTTCAACAGCTTTCTGGGATTTTAAGTTTTTGGTTGTGGTAGATACTTATGTTGTAGACACAAGAAATAATTTGGTCATGTTTGTTAAAAATATCATAAGGGGTTTCAATTCAAAGGTAAATAGTAAAGTAAGGTAAATAACGCACATAACGCGATAAATACTTAAATATGTATTAATAATTTACTTTTTTTTTTGTAATTTAAAACATAATTGTTTTTTTTTTGAGCACTCAGGTTCACAACTACTGCTGCATGCTTTATCATTGAATTTTAGGACATGATGTATTATTTTAACTTATATTATAATAATTTTTAACCCCATTTGCACTCATACCTATAATGTTATTTATTACTTATATTTTATTTGGTGTAAAATGGCATTCATAATTTTACATATTAGGTAATTTAAGTAATTATTGTAAATTTTAATTGTACTGTATACCTATTGTTTTAGTCATTCTAAGAACAGTATGCATCTTATGATGATGATAATGCTGATTAAAATATTAAGTATTAAATTTAAAAAAAACACCTCAGCATGCAAGGTTAACAGACCAAGATTATATGATTATTAGCTTGAAATAAAATAAATGCTGGACACTGCACAACTCCATCTAGTCCTAAGCTAAGCTATGGAAACCAGATGATTGATAGGATACTTAAATACAATAATAATAATAATTTTGTATGATTCTGGGTAGTAAGCAATAAGCAACAGATGATTAATGTCCCAATTAGACCAAAATGTTCCCACCAAAATGATTTAGGTCACAACAATGGGTCGATACTAATGTGCTGCATGTGCTTTTCATTATTTATCTTGCCACAGCCACAAGCTGATAAGAAGTCAGTAGAGTTATCAGTTATTTATCTAAGTGTACCTAACTATGAAGCATGTGTGAACATATAGGCAACTTAACACAATCAGTGCGAAGAAGTATAGGTACATAACAGTATTTGAAATGTACTAACCTAATTTCAATGATAAGTTCCCAAAAATAGTTCAACAGAAAAAATCCAATGACATACATTTTGTTTGGAACAAAATGGCCATGGTTAACCCCCAACACGCTATATGGAGCGATGGGTCTCCATAAGGTCTGAATGCTCCGCACACTTAATGTACCGACAGGTGTACATAAGTTAAATCAGGTTAGTTATTTTATGTTTTGTAGAATACATAAACGTGTAGAACATTTAAATATGAATCCAATGGTGTATAATTTATAACATATTATTATGTGGTGCTTCCATAAAATTCATTTTTATGAAATAAAAACAAAAAATATTATAAAAAATAAAAAAGTTGACTCACCCGAGGGGTTAATTCTGCAAATGTATGATAGTCAACTGCCTATATATTAGACTTACCCCTAGCAGGAGGGATATTATTTTGAGTTTGTAGCAGGTTAGTTTTATGGAGGCATATATCAGTGATGTGATACATCTTGTACTGTTAATTATGCTGATGTAGCTGTTATTTTAAAATTTCATCTAATGTATAAACCAAGACAGTATGTAAATGCAAACTAGTGATAGATATGACCAAGCATGCTTCAATTTCGAATTATAACAAATGCACTGTAATGTTTATACTAGAAACAAATAAATAGACTTGCAAGCCAGTTTTATTTCCATGTTTATGGTAAAGATGGAATGCTAACCTACTTTCTAGGCATAAGTAAAATTTTGTCCATACCCACAATGCCTATAACTTCGTTCCATGAGTATTTATTGCCCCTAACTTCCAAATTCTACTTTCTTGACATAGATATGGATGTCCACCTGTTGGTTGGAAATAAATAAATAAATAGATTGTTTGTATTGCAAGTAATTGTCAAAATAAACTAATAAAATAAGCTCTTGCTCTGGACTAATCAAAGGATATATTTCTCTAAAAAAACTAAAAGTTTATCATTCCTATACATGGTGGAAACAACCACAACAGGTTTAATTAGGATTATTTTAGAGAAATGAATCCTCTTGATAACCAGTCAGATATATAAGACGATTTAACATCTGGAAAGCAGAAGTGCGACATGCGAGTTCCATTGTTGAAGCTACGACCTTACAACAAAAAGAACAGCTCAAACCAAGAACCACGCTACATAATTATTTACAGGAAGTAGTTAGCTAACACTGAATAGGTAGTAAAACAATAAAAAACATTTCTTGGGAGTATTACGAGTACTAGTCGTTACAACATTAATGAACACATGGAATGTAGACAGTAAATATGTTTAATGTAGAGAAGAAAGAAGCAAATACTAAAAAACGCCACCCAAGGTGGTAGTCATACAAAAAATGCGTACTTGGTACCTACCAGTTGGCCAAGCAATAATAGCTGGTGCAGTGAAATCCAAGACAAAAACAAGGCACTTGATGATGAAACTTGCTAAAGCATTCTATTACGAGAAGGTTTTAACAAGAATATTCCAAAATCCGACAGAAACAAAGAAAATAATGATGAATTTAGTAATTGGCATTCACGAAGAAAATGGCGTCATATCACTAGTCACGGAACAAGGTACAATTTCGTCATACATACACGCGTTTCATAATCACGAATAGGCACCACACCGAAATTCAATCATGGTTAACTTATTATTTACTTGATTTACTTACTCACTTTGAATAAAAATTCCAAAGAAAATCATCCAAAAATTATAGAGATTGATGACAAGGCACTCCACTCACCGTTTGCAAAACCAGACTAAAAATCACGTGACCAAAAATGCTGCCATACATAATATTCAAAGTATTTTTGGTAAGATTTGGTCGAAAAATATTATTATATTAAATATTTATCTTTGTAAAATGACTTAGTTATTTTAGGTGTTTTTCTGTTGTATTGATGATTTAGAATGGATGTCACCAAATTAATTGTCAAACAGAAACATCGCGAGAAAACCTAAGGCTTTTAAACTCTTGTTTTTCTCGGCTGGGCTGACGCAAATTTTTCAAAGAAATTAAAGCTGCACTTTGTATTATTGTATAATTAAGAGCGCAAGACACAGAAATAGCTAAAAGAAACAGTTGCAAATTAGTGGTGAACATAGAGTTGACTTTTAACCAACATGCGCTTTTAATGTTGCTCAAAATATTTGGATATTGATGTCCAAATAATTTGATGTGCAACAATAAAAGTACTTTTGCTCAGCAGTGGCACAATGTGGGCTAAAAGAAATAAAAAAAAAATCTAAATTTTCCAAAAAAAACAGATACTTTCGATTAAACTACATACTTCAGAATAAAAAAAATATAAAACTTCTTCTAAAAAAAGATTTTATTTTTATAAATAACGTTCTTAAAATAAAATAAACTAAAAAAATAGTCATACATAAAAAATATCACCTTTCAGTAATCGTCAAAAAGTTTTTTCTACTAAACTTAACAATGGACCTGGCAGGCGGAGAATGAAAGTTTGTGATTAATCACAATTGTTGTCATTGTCAAATTGTGTTTTCTACCAGTAAAAACTAACGCCATCTTTAAGGTTTGAGGGAACTATTTTTTTTTTTTAGTTTTTAATGAAACGCCTCATTAGGCGTACAGTGGTGTTTGCAAGTTGACTTATTTATTTAAACGAATTTTATTATGATTTTTTTTTATAGAAGGAATCACAAAAAACATAAACATAGAATTAAATTGACTTAGGTCTAGAAATCTATGAAAAACATTTACTTAATGAAATAAAAGCAAATGATAGGTAAGTAAGTTATTAAAATCTGCTAACAGAAACTACATATAAATTACATACTTATATAATAACATACATATAAATTATCTAGAATAATTTGAACTTTCAAACGAGTTAACGAAGCGAACGAAGTTCTTAGTGGCAACTACGAGGAGGCGTTGCGGCTGAATTTTAATGTATATCGAGGATAAAGATTCATGACTGCCTGCACACATAATTCCCCATCATAAAAATGCGCACGCGGTAAAACTATGATATCTTCAAAAGGTTTTCCTTGAATTCAGATGGTGTAAAAGGCAATTCTGTTCTTATTTTTATACTAGTGATAATTAACGTAGGTACATATTCATTTGCATATACATATGTAGATTGATACTATATTTTATAAAAACAACTTCGCAAATAATGTATTATTTCAGAACAAATTTAATAACGATAAAAAAATTATAATGAGTAAACCTTAAAATTTAGGCAAATGCTATCGTGGACTTTTTTTACAACTTTTTATGGATTCCGCATTTAATGATAAGCGAACCGCCGGCCGCGCCGTGTACGCTGCGGACGCAACGGAAGCTCTCAAAAGGAATACATTTTTCTCATATAAGAAACATAATTATTGTAATAGGTAGAGTTTTTTTTTGGGATTTGTGTTTGTTTGTTTTAAAACTCGTAGGCTAGGGCTTGACCGATAATCTGTTGTACATTATTTTTTCAAATCGTAAATTCCTACTAATTATGGTAGAAATTTATAAATTAGTACACCTCTCGGAATTTATGGACTGACAGCACTAAGATGACATTATGACCTGAAATTGACATTCTTACGCATTTGACATGTGGCAGCCAGCTGCTTGTGTGTGAGTGACTGTGCTTCTGATCTGATTGACGGCACCAACACAGGCGGCAGCAGCAGCACGCAATACGCATGCAGCGATTTTTACCCGACAGGCTTGGGATAAATAAGACTTAAGATATTTTAATGTAAAACAATGCCTACAATTTCAGTAAAACGAGATGTCCTTTTCGCAGCACTTGGAAAAACCTACAGTATGTGTTGGAAGTCTAAAAAATTAAGAAAAATGCTATAACCACCCGTGAAACCTAACTTATTTCCTATCTTTTCAGCTGATGACGAGTTCCAGGATCTCTGCTTTGATTTCGGACTAGAATTAGACGAAGTCGTAAGTATACAATATTAAAGCTGTTCGGATATTCAAAGGGAGGATGTGGAGTTGTTTCTCCTTACCATTTCCATTCTTATTATTTTCAGACTACTGAGAAACAGATGTTGATGAAGGAGCAAGGTGATCAAGCTGGTGCAGGAGTGTCTGAAGAGGTTCTATATAGAATAGACATCCCAGCAAATCGATATGATCTATTGTGTTTAGAAGGCCTAGTGGATGGTTTGCTAGTTTTCCAAGGAAAGTGAGTATCTACCTAACCTCTAGTACTTTTACATTACTTCCCCTTATCTACAGTATAATTTCGGCATCAAGTGACCATAAGAGTATCTATTCATTATTTATTTATTTTATTTAATACAAAATCCACAGCTCTTAAAATTAACAAATCACTATTACGAACTTGTATTACTGAAATGAAAGCCAATAACGGATTAACATTTTTTAAGCTTAACTTACATGACTATAATTGACAGAAATGTAAAGATAGAAGAAAAAGATCTAATAAACTATGTGAAATACAATAAACATTGTAATGTAAAAATAATGTTTTATTATTATGTACATAAACAGCAAAGAGAGTGAGAATTTTATATATGTTGTGATTTACATTGCAGAAAGTCACCTCCAGTGTACAAACTGTCTAAGTATGAAGATAGCCATGCCCTGCACCTGACCCCAGCAACAGCTCTAATCAGACCTTATGCAGTTGCTGCTGTGCTCAGAGGGATTACCTTCACTAAGGAGTCCTATGACAGCTTCATAGACCTTCAGGTACCATGTAATTCTCATTCTGCTGGAGAGACTTATTAATATACACAAAATTCCCTCATTATGGTATGTTTTGCAATTAATATACACAAAATTCTCTCATTAAGGTATGTTTTGCACATTGTTAACCTTTGTGGCTCCTTTGGTCTATAGCTGGAGGTTGTGGGTTTGATCCCTGCTGGGGACAAATATTTATTTTTCTGGAGATATTTACATGTCTCGATTCTAGGTGTTTCAATGTATGATAAGTATTTATTTATAAAAAAATGTATTTAAGTATTTGATCAAGTAATGAACTTTTTTGAGCGCATTATCAAATCTGATTAAAGCTATGCGGCTGATTGCAGATAGACAAATATAAAATAAAATAAAATAAAAAAAGTATTTGATCAATCATCTAGTTTCCATAATAAACTTCGCTTAGTTTGGGACTTGATGGTGCTGTGTGTAGGCTAGGCAGCATTATTTATTTATTTTTGTTATGTATGGATCCTGCTCATACTTGTCTGCTTTATTCTGAGAATAAGGTTGACTAAGTGAGGGTAGTTGTACACTTTTTGTGATTGCCAGTCTGTATCTTGCTACCTAGCGCAATACACGTATTTACCTAAATATGATGTTTTATTGGACATAACAGTGGCGACTTGGATTAAAAGTGAAATATGGCGACCAAATTAGTGATATTTGGAGAATTCAACGGAAAATCGGACAATTGGGACACTTATATCGTGAGACTAAAATATTGCTTTGAAGCAAATGGTATCGATGACGACGCCGTAAAGAGGGCAAATTTTTGTACAGTTTGTGGTGTTCAGACATTCGAAACACTTCTTGCTTTGATAACGCCACGAAAATCGAGTGATGTATCTTTCGAGGAAATAGTGGAGATATTAACTAAACATTACAGTCCAAAGACCAACGAAATATCAATGTCATATAAATTTTACAAACGCGATCAAGGGGAAGACGAAACATCATCAGAGTATATCGCACAGCTACGGAAGATCAGTACCGACTGTAATTTTCCAAATTTGGAACGCATGCTGCGTGACAGGCTCGTGTGCGGCATGAGGGATCGCGCGCTGCAGTACGACCTGTTGAAACGTGATCGCCTGCAGTACGCCGACGTCGTGGACGCCATGCTGTCCGCCGACAGCGCGGGGAGGGACGCGCGCATGATGCACGCCGCGACATCGCCGCCCGACACCGCGCCCGCGGCGTCGCGAGCGCCAGAGCCGATGGAGGTCAACGCACTCAAAACCAAAGCGGACTTTCGATTTTGCTACCGCTGTGGAGACAAACACGGCGGTGAATGTCGTTTTATCAACGCGGTTTGTCACTACTGCAAAAAGATGGGCCATATCGAGAAAATCTGCATCGCTAAGAAGAAAAACGGACCAGGAAAAGTCAACTATGCGGACGACGACACCGACGAGAGCATTAACGGCTTCTACAGCGTGGGGGCCCGGGGCGCGCGCGTGCCTGCCTTCGTGGTGCGCGTGGCGCTGGCCGGCGTGCCCGTCGACATGGAGGTGGACTCCGGCGTCGCCTTCTCGCTGCTCAACGAGCGCACGTGGGCGCGCCTGCCGCGCGGCGCGCGCCTGCGCCCGCTGCACACCAGGCTGCGCACGTGGAACGACTCGCGGGTTAAGGTGCTAGGACAAACTACGATTCCGGTGATGTATAGAGACATTAGACGTGACCTTAACGTAGTGGTAGGTAAAGGTGCGGGCCCGAATCTGATTGGACGAGATTGGTTCAAGGCACTTGCTATTTCTGTGAATGTGGACAAAATTCTAGATTACGATGACATTAGTGCGACTGAGAGTGTGGTAGGAAAGTATGGTGAGGTTTATAAAGAAGAACTCGGTACGTACCGGCAAGACTCAATTGAGCTTCAAATTAAATCGAACGCATCAGCTACATTTTTAAAAGCTCGACCGGTGCCCTATGCTATCAAAGATAATATAAAAAATGAGATAGATAGTTTGTTTGGTAGGTGATAATGCTCTTAGGCCAGTATCTTTTTCAGAGTGGGCGACTCCCGTCGTTCCTATCATTAAAAAAAGGTGCGATACGACTGCGGAGACTACAGAAGCACGGTAAATCAAGAGTCGGATACATATCCAATGTCCAGCTTTAATGTAAGCTTTTCTGGGTTTATACATTTTTTACGAAAGGTTCGTACCTACCTCACAAGGATACAATTCTCGAGCCTCTACATAGAGTGCTCGACAAGTATTGGACATCGGCACCACAACTATGTGACGTACTGCTCATAGCCAAGGCTCCCGAGGATTTGACTATTGGTGTTGATCAATTAGCAGCAGCTACAAAGCGCAATAAGTTACTAAATCGGTTAAGTCATCACTATGCGGTTGGCCAGCTAGAGAATAAGACGATGAACTGCGTCCATACTGGTTGCATCGCGCTAAGCTGTCTGTGCATGATGACTGCATCCTCCTAGGCTGTCGCGTAGTGGTGCCTCCATCGCTGCGTGAAGCTGTTTTGCGTGCTTTACATAAAGCACATAGTGGCATTGTCCAAACAAAGTCACTGGCCAGAAGATGGTAAAATAGTCAGTAGACATACAGTTATTTAGGAAACAAACATTATACACAGCACCTCAGTCACAACACACAAACACTCCAGCTAACATCCAAGAACAGGAAGGTAAAGTAGATACGGAGGTTGTAAGGGAAAACATAGAACAAGAGCAGACCATGGATAATGTATCTACTAGTAATGAAAACAAACTAATAATAGAGATACCACATCCACAGAAATGGGCAGAAATGCTAGGAATACCACTAAGCCATTCTTAGATGGAAGAGTAAAAAATAAGCAAGTTATGCATATCAGGTCTTTCCTATACTCGGAACTGTAATTTTAGGTTATAAGTTTATGTTTTGACTGTACAAAGAATATATTATTTCTTTTAAGTTTATATTGTTGTACTTTTTATATTTTGTTTAATTTAAGGTATTTTTAGAATTGTTATTAGTTTGCTTCTGTTTTTATTTATTATACCCATTGAATTTCTGTTTACATACTTGGGGGAAAGGTATGTTATGTATGGATCCTGCTCATACTTGTCTGCTTTATTCTGAGAATAAGGTTGACTAAGTGAGGGTAGTTGTACACTTTTTGTGATTGCCAGTCTGTATCTTGCTACCTAGCGCAATACACGTATTTACCTAAATATGATGTTTTATTGGACATAACAATTTTATAACCCAAAATTTAATCCATCAACAATGTCCCAGGCACTGCAGTGTCCCATACAGCATGAATACCAGTTGCTGATAAACAATCTTTAAATATGTAAAGGCATTTTATTACCGAACTCCTTGAAGTGATCAATTAGGACTTTGGGTTGCTGAGAACATTTGTTAGCAAGATGTTGTGGGTGTTGATGAAGAAGAGCATGACTCAATTCAAGTACCATTCATACAGCTTCTGTCTAACTAAGGAAGAAATTCCTGACTATTAATCTGTTAATTACGAGTGGTAGTGCAACTAAAGTACACACAATAGATTCTATTGCAATATAAGAGTAATATTCTAAAATGAATAATTTTGTAATTTTTGTACTCTTAGACTTTGTTTCTTATGATAAGAAAACACCACTAATAATATAATAATGGTATTTTCTAGGACAAACTGCATCAGAACATATGCCGCAAAAGAACATTGGTTGCAATTGGAACACATGACCTTGATACCATCCATGGCCCATTTATCTACGATGCATTGCCGCCAGACCAGATCAAATTCAAGGCACTGAACCAGCAGAAAGAAACAACTGCACCGGAGCTCATGGAATTATATTCTGTAAGTAAATTACACATTTCTGGATTATATGTGTATAGCTGACCTGATTTTCTAATAACTTTAACACATGTTGGTGTATTAAAGTTATTTAGAAAATCTGAAACACTGCATAATTCATTATTTCATATGTCCAAAATTATGATGAAGCTAATAATATAAGTTTAAAACATTAAACAAGTAATTGTAAAACTTTTACACCTCCATCTAAAATAGCCCTGATTTTAAAGGCGAACATCCTTTTTTAATTAAATAATTTTATTGCAAGTTCATCTAAAATTATGTAGAATATGGCATCACATTTCAAAAGTTTTGTCACTGCGTGGCTTCTCCCCTTCTTAGCGAGTAGCCCTAACAGCAACTTTGACTCTAAGGGGCCGTCTCCACGAGCGAGGGAATCGCGACGAGTCCGCGCTATAGAATCGCCGCGATTCCCTCGCCTGTGGAGACGGTTCCAGCTGTTGCTAAGAGTCAAAGTTACTTTTAGGTTGATAGAATAATATTATGATGTTTTACATAGTTACGATGTTTTATCGCAATATTTTACGCTATGGGCAATATTTTTGATTAATACTTATTCTCTATACTTAATTATATTTCTTGCTAACTTGTTATCTAGGAAGCTATATCGATAAAAAAAAAACATGCAGGGGTTGGTTTTATAAAAACGCTGAAACACGTTATTGAATTATTTGTTGGCCAATATTAGATCAAACCACATCGGTCCCGTTAAAGTCACGTATGGGTGTAGCTCGAGGGTCGTCGGTTTCGAACATTTTTCTTTCATTGCTACTAAACGACTTACCAGAAGCTATTCCTGTACCTGAGATTCTAATGACTTGTGGATCTATTGTGTTATATATAATACTACGAAACCCTAGGAAGACATTCCCTGTACAAATTTTTAACCCCCATCCATATTTTATTTCAAGGGATGATGTTTGAGAAACTCTTCAAGCACGTATTTAATTATTTTGTTTACTAATAATTGAGCAAATTTTAAGGATCGAGAGAAGTAAAAAAAGATATTTCCCTTACAAACTTTAAACTGGCATAATTTTACTCATAATTAAACGGGATGATTTTTGAGAAAATGCTGAAATACAATGTTGTTTTATTTTTTATATTTCCAACATTAATGCAAACAACAGTTCAACTCCTATATTTTTACTTAAGGTATGATGTATTTTGAGATATGCCGAAAAATTATATTAATACATTTCAGTAAAATGTATACCTACATGTGATTGTGAGGGGTATAACTTCCTACTGGCTTGACATGTTTTAATAGATAAACTCAAAAGGTATCTCAAGCATTTTTGTTGTGTTAGATTATGATTAGTGATATTATCAGCATCTTCAACTGCATTATGGGCAACTATTCTGTATGAAACTTGACAGTGTCTTGATAATTTGATTTCAGTTTTGTGAGCACTGAATGGGGAGAGTATCCAAAAGATTCGAATCGTACACCTACGTAAAGTACATGACCTTCTCATGTTTCAGACTCACGCTCAGTTGAAGCAGTATCTCGGCATCATTAAGGACAGCCCCGTCTACCCGGTCATCAAGGATAAGAACGGCGTAGTGTTGTCTATGCCGCCCATCATCAACAGTGACCACTCTAAGATTACATTGAGCACGAAAAACGTCTTCATTGAGTGCACAGCTACGGATCTTACTAAGGTATGTCCTCGATGGTGATAAATAATGCTTGACGACTTGCGATAAACAAAACACTATCTAGCCCAAACTAGGCAAAGTGGAACCAGATGACACTAGTCCAATTATAACTCAAATTCAAAATTACACGCGAGTCTCGCTGGCACTTGTCGCTTTATTTTTAATTATTAAGCTTCAGGGTTGAATTAATCCCTATATCTATTGTACCATTATCTTATACATAAATCATACTCAGTATTTATCAATAATTAAATATGAATGCTTGGCATACGAAACTTGCAATTGATCAAAACTTGTTTGTTTAATCCGCAGGCAAAGGTGGTCCTCGACACGGTGGTAGCGATGTTTTCCAAATACTGTTCAGATGCATACTCTGTGGAACAGTGCAAAGTGTTCGCGGCCGACGGAACCTACGAGTTGTATCCGAAGCTGAGCTGTCGCGAGGAAGTCATTAATGTGGACAAGGCTAACAACTATATCGGCATAAGGTGAGAATTCATTTGTTCAACTAATAATTATGTAAGTTGGATTTTTGCTTCTATCATCGCAGCCATAGGACGTCCACTGGCTGCACATAGGCCTCATGAATCGACAAGTACTGATCATGAAGGGGTTATTGCCATACTCACCACGCTCGGCAGGGTTGGCTAGCGTAGTACTGGATGATAACTGCCTCCACGGGCAAGAGAAAAGATGCAGCATTCTACTGCCGGCACCCCACGGAATCCCAAAAAACAACCCTTGTCTTGTCTTTTTATTTTATGGCTTTTTGTGTTTGGTTTTACACAATTCCGCCAGTGTCATGTTATGTAATCATTTTAAAATATATTTTAATTTTACAACAAATCAGTCATGTCATGACATGACAGATCAAAACAACCCTTATGAAGCAATTCAATTTTAAGTTTGACAGTCAGTTTATCATTCTACATCGAAAGTGGCTGGAGTATGGTTTAGGTCAGCAAAACATGATCTCATTATTTCTGATTCAGTGAAAGCGGACACAAGCTGGCAGCGCTACTATCCCGCATGTGCCTGTCCGCCACGCTAGAAGACGACAATTCACTGCGGATTCGAATCCCTCCCACGCGAAGTGACGTCATCCACGCCTGTGACGCGTATGAGGATATAGCCATCGCTTATGGGTAAGAAAAAGCAGCAAACTTCATCATCTTTGTCAGATAGACCAACTGCTGGGCATAAGCTTTCATTCCCATACACCAATGTTCTGGGCCTTATTTATCCAGGTCTTAGCCTGTATGGTAATGCTTAAAGGCATAAAAAATGACAGTAGAAATTTACCGTCTTTTAACATAATGTAAGTTGAAAGTTCCTATGGTCTTTAGCAAACTAGTCTATTGGTGTAAGCGATTATAAAATAAATAAGAGATTTCGTAAGTTAAACGAAAATGTATACAATTGACGACCTCTGTTGTGCAGCGGGCGAAGGTCCGCCTGCGATGCAAGAGGTTGCGGGTTCGATTCCCTCGGGACAAATGTCTGTACGATAATATGCAGATATGTTCAGGGTGTTTTTGATGTTATTTATAAATAATAGTAAAAAAAACATCTATCTATAATGTATTAAGTATATCAGTCATCTCGTACCCATGACACAAGCTCTGCTTAGCTTGGGGCTAGATGATGCTGTATGAATTGTCTAGCATTATTTATTTATTTATTTATTTTTATTTAACTCGAGCGATGAGATCATACGAGTCTGACGCAAGCGATTCATAATAATATTTCCTTAAGTTTTTAACAGATTTCAATGACTTGTTTCCTATGGGACCACCTAAAAAGTGCACACACTCGATTAAAACAGAATTTGTAAAATCGGTTTACAATCTAATATCTAAAATATATTATTGGGATAGGTAAGGCAAAAAGCAATCGGAAATTGTTTGAATATTAAAATGAAATTTCAAGTTTTCAGTTTTTTAATCTGTAGTAAAAAAATTGCATCTACTAAACTAATTATTATTATGAGCCATTTGGGTCCTACTGCTGGGCAAAGGCCTCCATATATCCGATCCTGAGCTGCTTCCCTGTCAACGATGTACTGATCGCGTTCGTCCCGCCACCTACTACTTTCGGTCTGCCGCGTCGCCTTCCCGCCGGCGCCGCGCCAGGCCGGCTCTCGGTGACTACCTTCGCCCAAAACTAATAAAGCAAGTCAAATAGTACAATAGGAAACAAGTGTGCAATATTGGTCATTACAGTCGAGGCGAGATTGCATTGCTCGTAATGGAGCCGAGAGTGTAATGATCAATGCTCACGCGTGTCATACGACGTTTTTCAACACACTTGCGAGGAAAAAACTAATTAATTTACCACACAGCGACGAATACGATAAAACCAAATATGAAAACTAAAGCATCACAGCTTTAGTTTTCATATTTGAAAATATGGAATATGGGAAATGGCGCGCAAGTTTTTTTTAACACGCCCAGTGCAAGGTGAGTAAACATACAGCCTTCTTGAAAATTATAATTTTAAGTGATAAAATGCAAATCTATTAATATTTTATAACTAATTATTGTGAAATGAATAATTTTATAATAATAAATGTTTGTTTTACTTAATTAAGGACGTTCTTACGCATTAATTTATTCTTAATAATGTTTGGATTTTCAGCGGCATAAAACCTCTTTGGTGTTACTAAAGAAAATAACTAAACCCCCGTTAAATTCCCGTTAAAAACCCGGTTAAATTGAAAATGCTTTGTTGACTCTCATATAACTTCAGTAAGGTACTAATTTAACTTTGTAGGGATAATTCTATTACGCACTAGTGTGTAATATTGTGTGTAGCTTGGTTTATGGCTCTAAAAGCGATGTAATAAGGCTCACTTTGCGAGCAACTGCGTTAAAAATAATGTTCGCACTCCAGTTACAACCGCATCGAAAAGCGCGCGCTGCCGATGGCGACGGCCGGCGGCCAGGATCCGCGCAGCAAGCTGACGGAGCAGCTGCGCCAGTGCTGCGCGCACGCCGGCTACACGGAGGCGCTCACCTTCACACTGGTGAGTACCATTCGAACCAGTTACAACCAAAAATTTGAATCGTTAGAAGTGCATAACACCAAAATGCACAAACTTTTATGGAAAAACATAACTTGCCACGTCCGGCTGGCACTGTGTTTAGATCATCATCATCATCATCATTTCAGCCGTAGGACGCCCACTGCTGGACATAGGCCTCCCCCATGGATTTCCAGGTATTGCGGTTAGATGCGGCCTGCATCCACCGTCGACCTGCGGTCTTCACCAAGTCATCTGCCCATCTTGTAGGTGGACGTCCTACACTGCGATTACCGGTCCGTGGCCTCCACTCGAGGACCTTTCGGCCCCATCGGCCATCTGCTCTTCAAGCTACATGGCCTGCCCATTGCCACTTCAACGTGCTAACCCGTTTGGTTACCCTATGTCGGTGACACGAGTTCTTCTACGTATCTCCTCATTTCTGATTCGATCACGTAGAGAAACCCCGAGCATAGCCCTCTCCATAGCTCGTTGAGCGACTCTGAGCTTATTTATTAGGCCAGCAGTGAAGGACCACGTTTCGGTTCCATATGTCATCACTGGTAACACTGTAACACACACTGATTGAAGACTTTCGTCTTAAGACACTGAGGTACGAGTATATTGGACGAAAAGACGTTGCGAAGTTTCCCAAACGCTGCCCATCCAAGCTGGATTCGCCGATTGACCTCTTTCTCGAAGTTGGACCTACCTAATTGGACTGTTTGTCCTAGGTATACGTACGCGTCGACAACTTCAAGAGTCGTGTTCTCAACCATAACAGCGGTAGGTACAACATGGACATCCGACATAACCTTCGTCTTGTCCATGTTCATTTTAAGGCCTACCCGTTGTTTAGATATTGCTGCCATTTATTGTGCAATCATATTGCACAAATTTTTATGAAAAAAAAATAACTTGATACGTCCGGCTGGCACTGTGTATAGAGGTACACTGATTCCAAATTCTACTCAATATCCAGTGGCGACTGCTATCGGTCCTCTGCTGGACATTATATAGGCCTCTCCAATTTGCGTCATATTACCTGTCTAAGGCTTGCCGTAACCTGCGGCCGCCTGTCACCGTTCCCTAAACGTCAGTCCTTCTAACTGGCGTCCTAAAACTACGCATTTCGAATTTTCCTCGCCGAAGAACTAGTTAACCCTATCTACGGTGCGACTCCCCATCATAAGAAATCATTGTGGTAATTGGTGACGTAAAAGCTAAATTTATTGCATTAGAATGTTGCCTATCCTCTCTTACCCGTGGATGCAGTAAGAATCTGCCAAAGGGATAGAAGAAAGATGGAAAAAATCTCTGGAAGATGGGCAGCAGTGTCTTTACGTAAATCAACGCCTGCCAAACTTATTATGGAGTATGGCAACTACCCCCTCATGATCTTTTGGAGATCCATGAGGGAGGCCTATGTCCAGCAGTGACGTGGACAGCAGTCCTACGGCTGAGAAGGAGAAATGAAATTCATGATTAAAATCTTACCAATAAAAATTTGCTTACACTTGCTTTAGTTACTGGTATTGTAAGAAGGGACAAACTTGTAGAGATCAAATCAATCAAATCAAAAATCTTTATTTGGAACAATAACAATTTGACAAAAAATATGAAAAACGATGGTACTCGCAAAAGTAAATGTGTCGCAAGTACCAACGCCCTCCTCCATGGTAAAGACAACACAGTTCCAATTTTTATAATAAGAAAATAAAAAAGTTATTAAAAAAGTTTTTACTAGCATACATAAAAAACAAGATTGTGAAATGTATGAAGTATGTGTGTGTAAGTAGGTGCGCGTTTATGTGTGTTAAAGTGTGTTTGAATGAGTGTGTGCGTGCGTGTGTGAGTGTAGGTGTGTGTTATGTGAAATGTACATATGTTATTCAGCAAACTGTAAAAGGGCTTCAGTATCTTCGTAGGATAATGAAACAAGCCATTCTATACATTTTAACTTACACTTAAATAATGGAAGGGGGAAAATGTTTATTTTTTTGTTAATACTATTATACAGTGAGGGCATGAGAAAGCAGAAATGTCGACCTGCCAAGGTAGTGCGACGGCGTTCAATTGGACAAACCTTGTCTGATCTTCTTTTCAAGTTGACAAGTTCAGGGTCGTATGTTATTTGGGAATGTTTTTTTAATATCGAGTGGAGTATAAAAAGCTGTCGGATTGTGGGAACTTGGCAAATTCTGTAGAGATCAGAAGTGGGAAATAGAATGGGTTTTTTTAATATAACTTTAAGTATTGCTCTTTGAGCTCTTTCTAAACGTATCAACTTGGTTTTTAAAGCACATCCCCATGACGTAATACAGTAAGAGAATATGGACTGAGCGAGAGCGTAATATATAGTTTTGAGGCAATTTAGGTCCAGAGAATTTCTCAATTTTTTAAAAACGTATATTAATTTTCTTGCTCTTGATGTTAAAGATTCTATTTGAGGTTCCCACGTTAAAGCACTGTTTATGATAACTCCTAGATATTTGATTGAAGATGATTTTTCAATGGCCATGCAATCACATAAGCTTTTCCCGTCGTTGTCTATAGGACAAATATGAGCATGTAACGAAAAAGAGGATGGGGGTTGTGAAATTTTATTAAATGCAAAGGGGATAAACTTGGTTTTTGCGAGATTTAGTGTCAGAAAGTTAGAGCGGAGCCAATTCATTACTACTTTTAGTGTACTCTCTGAGCGGTTTTTAACTTCTAACCAGTTCCGACCGTGAACAAGGAGTGCTGTATCATCGGCGTAAGTAATGATCTTACAACATGGGAGAGATAGATCACACAGCTCATTGATATAAATCAAAAAAAGGGTTGGTCCGAGGACGCTGCCTTGTGGAACACCATACAATGCAGATTCCTCGCTACTTTTTATGTCGTCTATAATAACATATTGCTTACGATCTGTCAGATAATCAGCAAAGATATCTAAGGCAACACCTCTAATCCCAATGTCCTCTAATTTTTTAAGTAAGATGGTAACCGAGACGCTATCAAAAGCCTTGGAAAGGTCAAGAAAGATACCTAGGCTTTTTTGCTTGTTATTCATGTTTTTAACAATACTATCCGTCAGTTCCAAAACAGCATCATGAGTATATAGATGTTATTCAACCTTCCAAACTATACATTGCAGTGTTCCCGCGAAGACGTATCCACGAAGCTAGGTCTGAAGATAGAGGATGTGCCAGCCGTCCATATCTCAAACCCGAAGACACTGGAGTTCCAAGTCGTCCGCACCATTCTGCTGCCCGGTCTCCTAAAGACCCTGGCTGCTAACAAGAAGATGCCGCTGCCTTTGAAGCTGTTTGAGATCAGCGATGTCGTATTGCAAGACAAGGATGCAGGTAAGTTTATTGGTAATTGGGTTTTATGTAATTGAAAGTGTAGGTATATCTTATTCTAACTCGAAAATAATTTTCCAAATCGGTTCATAAACGACGGAGTTCTGAGGTAACAAAGATTTAAAAAAAAATACAGACGACTTGAGAACCACCTCCTTTTTTTTAAGTCGGTTAAAGAATCAGTCAATAACGATAGTCAGCAAGAAGATGTGAACCATTTCGTGTTTTCTGTCATCAAATAAGAATGTTTACCTTCCTGTTGACAGCCGCCGTGGCTCAGTTGTCTAATAGCCGATTGATACGCAGCGGGTTCGATTTCCCCCACGAGACAAATGTTTGTGATTCAAAGAATGAAGAGTCAAGCACTTTCATCCCACTAATATTATAAAGCCGAAAGTTTGTTTGGATGGAGGTTTGTTATCTCTTCACGGAAAAACTAGGCTACGGATCGAGTTGAAATTGCACACGTTGACCAGGATTAACACATAGGCTTTTTATTCGGGTACAACGCATGCGAAGCGGCGGGCATAAGCTAGTTTGTTCATAAGGTAAGGTTATATATTAAGCAAAATGTTTCTTGTTTCTAATAAATAAATGTTTACTTTTTCCGTTTTTTTATACCCATATTGAGAAAAATAATAAAAATGTAATCCGCCATTTTGTTGTGGCGGCCATCTTAGTTTTACAATGATACTGAATAATATCAGAACTAAAGATCTGTACCAAATTCCTGATCAAACGGTCAACAGAAAGGGCTAAAATTGTAATTCATAAATTTAACCCAAACAGGATTTTGAATGAAAAACCGAAGTTTAAAAAAAATTTCAATTCCTAAAAATGTTCAGTTTTCTGATTTGTTTTTTGTATGCACACAATTACCAAGCTGGATGTTAAATTTGAAGTTACTAGGTCATGTAGGAGTGGGTAAGAATTTTAATCTATTTCTAGCTAGCTGGCTGGCTAGCTATCTATCTCGAAAATTGGCGATTTTTAGATGGTGATGATCTCGAAAATCGTTTGAGCTATAAATATTAAATTTGGGCTACTGGTTAGTCTAATGGGGTAGTAATGTGGGTAGTCTAATAAATAAATGAATTTTACGTGCTTTTATTATGTTAGATTTTGAGTTATGCAAGGGACCAAAAGCGCCTCCAAATGGTCCGGGTGAAATACCTACCGCGTTGTCGCCCGTTCGCTTTGCTTGAACTTGGACGGACACGCTATCGCGTGTCTAGATTTAAAGAAAAGAGTACAGATGACTTCAGAGCCTGCTCCTTTTTTTGAAGACAGTTAAAAAATCGGTCGAAAACAATTATCACAGTGTAGATGTGTACAATTCCGTGTTGTCTGTCATCAAAATGGAATGTTTAACTCTTAGAATAGGTAATAACGTAATAGAAACCAGGCTAAAATAGCAACGAATATCTATCATTATGTACTCTTTTTACTTATGACATTTTAAAGTAGCTAGAAAGAGGTGCATATATCTTCGTAATTTACAAGGATGGCGTAAATAAACAGTCAAATGATACTAAATTTGGTTCTACTTATGACGTATAAAGCTAAATAAACCAAAACGTGAAGTTAGCTATAAAGATTACTCCTAACAAACTTGAAGTAAGGCTCAGACAGAATTGTATTTTAGCCTATTAAGTATTATTTATATTAAGTAATTCTTGTAAGGTTTAACTGTTGTTTCAGAGACGGGAGCCCGGAACGAGCGGCGTTTGTGCGCCGTGCACTGCGGGCGCTCCGCCGGCTTCCAGTGGGTGCACGGCCTGCTGGACCGCGCGCTGGCCGCGCTCGCGCAGCCCTGGAACCGCCAGCGGGGGTACGCGCTGCGGCAGTGCGAAGGTAACCTACCACTCTAGTGTTTGTGTTTGGCGCCGTGCACTGCGGGCGCTCCGCCGGCTTCCAGTGGGTGCACGGCCTGCTGGACCGCGCGCTGGCCGCGCTCGCGCAGCCCTGGAACCGCCAGCGGGGGTACGCGCTGCGGCAGTGCGAAGGTAACCTACCACTCTAGTATTTGTGTTTGTGCGCCGTGCACTGCGGGCGCTCCGCCGGCTTCCAGTGGGTGCACGGCCTGCTGGACCGCGCGCTGGCCGCGCTCGCGCAGCCCTGGAACCGCCAGCGGGGGTACGCGCTGCGGCAGTGCGAAGGTAACCTACCACTCTAGTATTTGTGTTTGTGCGCCGTGCACTGCGGGCGCTCCGCCGGCTTCCAGTGGGTGCACGGCCTGCTGGACCGCGCGCTGGCCGCGCTCGCGCAGCCCTGGAACCGCCAGCGGGGGTACGCGCTGCGGCAGTGCGAAGGTAACCTACCACTCTAGTGTTTGTGCGCCGTGCACTGCGGGCGCTCCGCCGGCTTCCAGTGGGTGCACGGCCTGCTGGACCGCGCGCTGGCCGCGCTCGCGCAGCCCTGGAACCGCCAGCGGGGGTACGCGCTGCGGCAGTGCGAAGGTAACCTACCACTCTAGTCTTTGTGTTTGTGCGCCGTGCACTGCGGGCGCTCCGCCGGCTTCCAGTGGGTGCACGGCCTGCTGGACCGCGCGCTGGCCGCGCTCGCGCAGCCCTGGAACCGCCAGCGGGGGTACGCGCTGCGGCAGTGCGAAGGTAACCTACCACTCTGTGTTAGTGCGCCGTGCACTGCGGGCGCTCCGCCGGCTTCCAGTGGGTGCACGGCCTGCTGGACCGCGCGCTGGCCGCGCTCGCGCAGCCTTGGAACCGCCAGCGGGGGGTACGCGCTGCGGCAGTGCGAAGGTAACCTACCACTCTAGTCTTTGTGTTTGTGCGCCGTGCACTGCGGGCGCTCCGCCGGCTTCCAGTGGGTGCACGGCCTGCTGGACCGCGCGCTGGCCGCGCTCGCGCAGCCCTGGAACCGCCAGCGAAGGTACGCGCTGCGGCAGTGCGAAGGTAACCTACCACTCTAGTGTTTGTGCGCCGTGCACTGCGGGCGCTCCGCCGGCTTCCAGTGGGTGCACGGCCTGCTGGACCGCGCGCTGGCCGCGCTCGCGCAGCCCTGGAACCGCCAGCGGGGGTACGCGCTGCGGCAGTGCGAAGGTAACCTACCACTCTAGTCTTTGTGTTTGGCGCCGTGCACTGCGGGCGCTCCGCCGGCTTCCAGTGGGTGCACGGCCTGCTGGACCGCGCGCTGGCCGCGCTCGCGCAGCCCTGGAACCGCCAGCGGGGGTACGCGCTGCGGCAGTGCGAAGGTAACCTACAAAATCTTTAAAATGGCTAATACACAAGCCGTGCAAAGCCAAGAGAAAAAAAAATACTGTAAGGTGTCCCAAGTGTAAAAGCACTACTATAAAAACGCGAAACAAATTATACATACATTAATCGTTCCAACACTTCAAGTACAAAGAAAGTGGCCTTGCAAGGAGGAACGATGCTCATACCTATCTATATTTTTCGGCTTCTGATTCAAGAATGAATTTTTCTAAAGATCTTTTTTTTTGAGTGTGAATAGATTCCTGATTGCACTTTTTTACTTTTTATTATCCATTATTATAATTGAGGAGTTGCCCCAATTCCTCATGGATCCCATCATCAGAATCGAGTTTTTATTTTTATTTATTTAAGACTTTGTCGCTTAGCGACCACATCGTCCGTATAAGAAAAAGAAATGAAACAAAATCACAAAAAATAACAAACTTAATGCTTAACTAAACCTAAATCTAATAACTTAATCAAGAGCTCTACTTCTTCACAACTAGGGTTGGATAAGTAAAGTAAAGTAAACGTTTATTTGTATTTCTCTCACAAAAGTACTTAGTCAATAAACTTATGGTATAATATAGTTGCAAAGGTATGCATACTTGCTTAGTGAGAGACTGGTGCCTGATGTAGGTTCTTTTGAACCTGTATTACAGGTCACCAGGCCACTCCCCAGCATGATCGCCACATAAAATGCTATTTACAATACCTACATACATCCAATTTGACGAATCTTATCTACACAAGTGGTTCTAAATGTTGCGTTACGGACACATTCCAACAAAATATGCTGGAGATCTTCGAGCACACCACAATCATTACAGTTTGGACATGGAACTATATTCATGAGAAAAATAAATTTGTTTGAAGGGATGTGTCCAGATCGCAATCTAAGTACAGATTTTAAATTATTTCGCATAAACAATGTAGTAGGTATCAATCCAAGGATGTTGGGTTATCAGAGGTTGGATGGTTTTGTACCAGATTCCCTTTTCCCGTGATCTTTCGTCAAAATACTCTTGCCAAAAATCAGCACACTTGTTTTTAACATGCCTGATAAAGTCTGAAAGCAGAGACAACTGGTCTAACGGAACTCCATCTGCAATCGCCTGCTTTGCAAGAAGGTCTACTTGATCATTTTCTTTTAATTGAACATGTGAAGGAATCCACTGGAGCAGAATCGAGTTAAAAAAGATGCCAATCTGGAATATATCTAATTGTTAACCTACATAAAACACAGATAGGCATCGACACTCATCAATGTAAAAAAATAATGTTTATCTTTACATTTATGGTAGCACCTTTCTTCTCTTCATCATCACCATGATCAAGTAAATGTTTTGTTCCAGATCCCGCGTACTTCCCTGGTCGATGCGCGGAAGTGCTGCTCCGAGGCAAGGCGATAGGCAAGATAGGCGTCGTGCACCCCAGCGTGCTCGCGGCCTTCGAGCTGACCAACCCGTGCTCAGCCGTCGAAATCACTATCGAGCCGTTCGTATAATATAACAAATATATGGCTCTTAGATTTATGAATTAAATATTTTATATGACCATGTCCTTTGTTTTTAAACGTTAATTCCTACCTACTAGCATGGACCAAATAAATACAAGACTGACAATCCCTAACATCAAAACGTAATTAAAAATTAGTTACTGTCTCAACATATAGATGGCGCGAGGAGTAACGATTTAACAAATTGGTCATTCCCCTACTCGTAAACCACAGACCAGTCTTGTTTATAGTGGTCTGTGTCCTAAACGAACCACACAATTTAGTGATTGTAAAGATACAGCAGTCAAATATAGATGGCGCTAACATAAAAATATTGTATGACATCAAACAAATTGTAGTCGTTATTTATTAATGATGTCATCTCAGCCGTAGGACAGCTACTGTTCAGATGGATTACCACAAAAAAATGGCCGCCAACTTGGCCAGCCAAATAACATAATAATTTATAAACTTGACACTGGCAGAATTGTGTAAAACCAAACACAAAAAGCCATATTGTTATTATTTATTTGGTCCATGCTACTAGCATGGACCAAATAAATACTGGACTGCTAATGTCCATACTAGAAATCAAATAATGTCAAATTCTCAGCGTATTTCTAGATGGCGCTGTATCTTGAGATACTTATACGTTGTCAATAATTTCCGTTTGGAGCGCTAGACGCTTATTGTATTGCGATTCTTCATCAATGCAATAGATGGCGCTATTTTATATTTCAGTCTACTGGGCAAAAATGTGACGTGTATTATCCGCGCCGTGTCGAAGCGCCCCTGCGCATTTTTATACTTTTCAACATTTATATCAATCAATACCTACGTTAGATTCTTTATAGACTGTACTCAATTCACCGTTTTTTGAAACGGTGGTCTAGATAAAACGAAAATACAACAAATTCACATTTACTTATCGCAAGAAGCCAATTTTTTAATATAAAATATCTACTGTGTAGCAAGATTATTTATAACTGTTTATAACCTAGTTGGCAATATTGAATGAACATGTCAACATGCGCAACTTTGCATTTGCCGCAACGTTCACAGAGAAGTTTTGCGCGAACTCTACCTACCTGACAAACCGTCCTATACAGTATGCTGACGCTGTATTATGTAAAGGTCTAAAAACCGACTATGGCCAATCATTATGTTTTTGACAAAAACATGTCAAATATGACAGTAAATGTCAAAAATGACACTAAAACATTTAATCTTCAAATGGCCCTATCTCGAGAACTACTCGTTGTGGGCTCAAATGAAAGACCTTCATGAGATCTACTTTTTCGATGACAACTGTCAAACTTCAAACGGTCATATCTCGCAAACTACTCGTCCTACACTTTCCGTTGTGGGCTCAAATGAAAGACCTTCATGAGATCTACTTTTTCGATGACAGCTGTCAAACTTCAAAGGGGCATACCTCGAGAACTACTCTTTTAGACTTTCCGTTGTGGGCTCAAATGAAAGACCTTCATAAGATCTACTTTATCGATGACAGCTGTCAAACGGCCATATCTCGAGAACTACTCGTCCTAGACTGTCCGTTGTGGGCTCAAATGAAAGACCTTCATGAGATATACTTTTCGATGACAGCTGTCAAACTTCAAAGGGCAATATCTCGGAAACTACCTGTCCTACACTTGCCGTTGCGGGCTCAAATGAAAGACCTTCATGAGATCTACTTTTTCGTTGACAGCTGTCAAACTTATAACGATCATATCTCGAGAACAGGGTAGAGATACAGTGTGATTGGTAATTCGATACATCCCTTTAAGGGGGTCTGGAAGAGCACATTTCCGATGGATTTTGTTGTTTATTAGGGTGTTGGAAATATTTTTTTTAATTATCCCTAATTTTGATATTTTTCACTAAAATCATAATTACTTACAGTAAACTTTTGATATTATCTGATAGCTAAATGATTAGGAGTTTATTTAAGATACACATTTATTTACGATTAAGTACTAGAAAAAAAAAAAGATAAGGTTCAAAAACTACGATCGTTATTCACGGAATTTTTATTTCCTTACAAGCGGTTAATTCGAGTAAAAATAATGTATGGAACTTAGCGTACAAATTGTTTAAATTACTTCCCTATTTCATCAGCTATCCAAAACGTGTATACTTAGACGTGTATAATTTTAAAGTAAGCAATTAGGTAGGTACCTATTGTAAAAATAAAACAAATTGTTTATTTTTACTTCTGCCTTTTCTAATGTTTAACGTCATAGTACCTATGTATGTACATAGTTGCGCCTGGATTTTTGTCTACTTAGGTACTTTATAAAATTATACAAAAAGCCGTAGGGCGCCGGCAGTAGAATGTTGCCACTCTTCTCTTGCCCGTGGATGCAGTAAGAATCTGCCAAGGGATACCTCCGGAAGTTGGGCAGCAGCGTCTATCCGTGTTACAACATCCCGTACTGCGCTCGCCAACCCGCCTCAAGAATGGTGAGTATGGCAACAGCCCCTCATGGAGGGAGATCTATGTCCAGCAGTGGACGTCCTACGGCTCAGGGGATTTCCGTAAAAAAACTTATTTAGAGATAATAAAAAATCCGACACACTATACAACAAAATTCAAGTCGGGGTAGTAACTATTTAGTAATCTGTGGTCGGGGCTAGATACCACTTGACCGACACGGCTTTTTATCGTTAACAATAATTCATTGAAAATTTGCGATAAGATGACCTACATTATTTTAACTAATACATTAGGATTACTGTTTTGGAAAGAAATTATAATATTGATATAATTATAATGAGAAAAAATTAAGATGGATGAACATACATATACTTGAAAGCACTTACAGAAAAGTATATCTACAAAACTGGGACCTTCAATATTATTATAACTGCTTTAAAATAGACCTTTTATGATATTGTTGAATGAGGCTATTAGATAAATTATGAGATGATTCAATGAAGGGTGGGTATAATATAATAGAAAAGTACTACACAGTTTTAATTATTAAATTTAATCAGGTTTATTTTTAGACATAAATAGAACAGCACAACAAAATTTAAAGCATCACAAATACAGAACATTTTTAAATAGTTTTAACTAAAACACAATACCTCCAATTTAAATACATTATATTATGCCCATACATAATTAATACACCTAAAGACCTGGCGAAATATATTATTATCAAAATAGATACATATCTTATGACTCTTGTGTTATTTAATTTTTGAAAAAGCTATGTTTACTCCTTTTGGTTCATATTTGACACAATACATTTAAATAACCTGTACCTCCTGAACTGGCAGTAATACTATAGATATAACTACTATTTCTTGTAAATATAACTATTCTAGAATTTATAAGGCACTGACATACTGTTTCACAAGATAAATACATTCTTCTACTTTGTAGATATTTTAAAACTAAATATATTTTAAATACTGATTCAATACAACTGTTTAAAAAAGTTATGCAATACAACACAACCCTTTCTTTTATTATGTGATCTCAATTGAAACCATAGTCATTGATTTCACAACTTTTAGGGGTGGACGGACAGACCTAATTTGTGAAAGAACACATACAAGCCATTTTACATAATTTAATCTAGCAACAATTGTATTTTGAACATCCGTTCCAACTCTGTTCTTTGAAAGTCACGGGCAATGATGAATGGGCAGAGATAAAATGACAATTCATTCAAGTTGGGTGCACTAGTTTTGATAGCTTTGGCTACCTGCATAGTAACATGCAGACACCTTGAAAGACTGAGGTAGGTCAGTTTGTGAAATGTATTATTTGAAAAATATGCAAGCAATGCTGTAGTTGAGAAATACCCATGGCGGAGTTTGAGAGAATGTAGATTCTTTACTCTATACAAGTGCAATAAGCTTGAATCAAACAGAGTTTTACACATCATAATGTGTAGAACCTGTAAAACTTTACAATTGGATATAAAACGAACTATATCATCATTTAAGGTATCCCCATAAATGTGTAATGCTCGCAGGGTACACTGTTTTGTACGAAGAAGGGATTCTAGGAAATCAGCTGGGATGTTTTTCATCTTTTCCATATTTAAACTAACCAGATTCATGCATTGTAACATGCTATAGAGGCTCTCATGTGTCAATGCAAAGTTAGAAAGGATTAGAGTCTCCAAATTTTTTAGTTTTTCAAATGGCAAATGGTACACAAAGTTCCCATTGGTATTTTCAGTACTGTGAACAATGAGTGAGTTACGAAAACTTAAGAACTTCAAATTTGGCCAGTAATGAAGATCATCAAAAATACTACTGTCCACCTGAGATATGCTTATTTCTAGATGAGTCAGGTTTGGACAATAACTGGTTAGGGAAGATCTTACCTGAGAATACAACTTGAAATATTGTAATTTAACATTCTTCAAATATTTTGATACAAATGGTACAATATTTTCACTGATTCTCACATAGTTCTTCATGCACACAATCAAGCGGGTATTGTCCCACACACAAGGTGTCAGACACAGTTGCTGCCATCTCATGCAAACATTTGCAACGGCCAACAGAGACTCAAAATCAATCATAGAAAATATGTAAATGAGTATCTCATTTGGCAGATCATTTATTGTTAATGTATGTATGCATAGTTGAGCTTCAGTCATCTCGAGGTGCACCATCCTCCACTATGGCTGGGTTTCCCTTGCTTCTGTGAACATGGTAGACTTAATAAGTACAAAATAATTATTATCAAACCACCTAGTACGCCCGACAAACGCGCCAATCTGACATAATTATCGGCATTTTCTGTGTGCCTATTACAAGGATTTAATTAATTTATCCGTAGTTTATTGTTCCGACAAGGAATATTAATTTAACCCAGTAAGGTCATGAACCTTGAACAACCGTAATACGTGATCTAGAGCCCAATCAAAGGACGATATTTTAAATTATTTAACAAAATGTAGACCATATTTAATTACCTTTTATTCTGATTCGTTCTAAGTTGCGAAATTCGTAATGTTTGCTGTAATATAATCATAGTTTAAGAAACAAATAATTTGTTTATTTCACGTTATACACTCTTTGTAAAATACATAAAAAAATTGCATTTCTTGATTACATTTTTATATTTCATTCTGTTTTGTAAAATACATCAAATTATTGACATAATATAATTTCCTACTAAAAATAACTCATTGATCTATTTTTGTAAATCGTGTGTGACGTTTGTTGTTTTAGTTGACTTTGACAGAAACACTGGTTATTTTTTTTTTCGCTCCTTTTGGAGCAGGCTAGTCTAGGACCATACCGCCTAGTCTAACGTTAGAATAGGATAACTGGTGCGAGATTTTATGCGTTTCGTTCGTTCTCATCTGATAACATTAGTTAGAAAACTGGTGGTAAGTACCTTGATGCCGGAGTAACAACTGAACCCTGTATCGGTGTTCCACTATCAATTTTTGGTGGTAGGTAATCAGACTGCGGTTGTGCTGGAGTAAATGGGCGTGGGCGTGGAGTAGGATTTGTCTCTGCTCTGGCTCTGGGCGGTAAATACCCTGTGTCCTGAATGGCAGTAGGACTGGTTTTTGTTTGTGGACCTGTCGCTATCGAGGGGCCTGGGGCTAGATCAGTTGATGGTGATGGTAAACTGCTAGGTGGTATGTATGCAGGATTTGGTACGGAAGAGGTAGGGCCTTCGGTTTGACCCATGTTTGTGGGAATGGAGGCTTGATTTGTTGTTACAGGTGAAACCATGGTTTCAGGTTGACTCACAGGTGGTAAATATTGGTCTAAGAGTGCCACAGAGCCACTGGAACCAGAATTCCCTAGGGATCCTCCAGAACTACCAGAATATCCTCCCGCAGATCCACTTGAGGGTTCACTAGAGTAGCCTCCCATGAGAACACCTAAAGGCCCACTTGAATAACCACTTGAAGATCCACTTGAATAACCTCCAGTGGACGAACTTGAAGAATCTCCTAAGATGCCTTTTGTGGGAACACCTGCAGGTCCACTTGAATAACCTCCTGAGGATCCACTTGAAGAACCCCCTGATGTATCTCCAATGGATCCACTCGAAGGGCCACTTGAATAACCTCCTGTGGATTCACTTGAAGGACCACCAGAATAGCCCGCACTAGACCCACCTAAAGAACCATCTGTAGAGCTACCTGTACTTCCACTACTTGACCTACCGTCACTATCATTAGGCGGTAGGTATTGCGGTGCGTTTGTGGATACATCTACCTTAGGGCCTTCTGGGACCACCGGAGCTGGAGCGGCGTAGTCGTAACCAGCACCTGAATCAGTTTGGGGAGCAGTATTGCTTGTTGCGGAACTTGAAGATTGAGAACTGCCTGTGGAAGCCGTGATCCCGGACGATCCGATTGTTGGCGTGTCATAAGAGTATCCAGTGCCAGAACCAGCAGACTGGCCAGTAGTGCCTGCGCTCTCTTGAATAGGTCCACTGGCCGGCGCCACTTGTCCCGCTTCACCGCCTGGCTCTGCGTAGTTATATCCAGCTCCAGAAGTACCCGTGGAACCTGAAGCTTCGTTCCCGACACCTGACCCCAACGACGGACCAGCAGCTTCGCGCCCTCCATTGGTGACCGCCGGCCGTGGCACAGGATATGCGTAATACATCATTTGCGCCTGTGTCCTGTCAACAGTAGGTGCTTGAGTGGTCGTAGTAGGAATTTCAGCCGGAGCCCGTGAAGGCAGATCGAAAGACACACTTGGTCTGTTGTAAACGTACCCGGCCTGGCGCTTCACGCGAACTTCCTCTGTTATGAAAAAATTCGCTCCAGGCGTCAAGGCTGCCTCCAACATAAGCAAGTTCATAAACAAAAGGACTCCAAATCGAAAAATCAATATTTTCATTTTAGAAGCAAACAAAGAAACCGTGGTTGGCAAAGTTCGTGCTTGGCTTCATCTGCCAGTACTTATAATAACTTTGAAGAATTTGAAAGCACTTGCTACCTTCCTTCACCGCGGATATTACGAAACTACCTTCCTACCTACTTCCACTCCCTTAACCTAACCCTAGACAACAGTTTTAAAATATTCACTGGGGCCCAAATATGTAAAAAGTGAAGATTTTAAATTTGTTGCTATACAACGTGTATTAATTATAATAAGTAGGTATATAAACCCAAAAATGGGTGAATCGCAAATTATCACTCCACCTAGCTGGTGGGCGTCCTAAACTTCGCTTACTATGCCTATGGTTATCGGTTCTTCGAGAGATATGGCCAACCCACTACCACTTTACCTAGCTCATCCTATGTGCTATGTCGACGACTTTGGTCCTCTTTCGGATAACCTCGTTGCGGGTTTTAAACTTCAGAGAGACTCCGAGTACTTATAGCACGCTCCATAGCTTGCTGAGACACTTTAAACTTGTATACCAGCCGTACGATGAGTGTCCACGTTTCGGCACCATAGGTCAGGACGGATTTCCGAGAATTCGGACTACCTGCTTCTACATCGCGATTGGCAGAACTTTATGCCTTCGCCTTTCAGTGTATCAACCTTGTAGTGCAGGATCTCGGTTACATCGTTGTTAGGTTCAAATGCGAAAATATAATCTCGCCATGAGTAAATTAGGTCGGAGCCTGGACTATAGCAGACGATAGAGAGATACAGAGAGCCTCGAACAAGTCGATGATCAGATCCGGTATTAAACCTGTTGATCACAGAGATACCTCTAAATATGTGCTTCTTATCCGTCATGATAAAGTCGATCTCGTTTTTTGCCACAGTATCGGGGCTTCGCCACGTCCACTTCCTTTGGGGCTTCTTTTTTCTCCACAAAGTTTAAGCATTTTCCCCGTGTGGTTCCGACATCCATAACCATAAAGTCCAACACGGGACTCGCTGCAATTCTGGACTCGTACAACGTTGAAGTGAGATTTGGTGGTGCTGTGTAAGGCTTTAAAGACCTCATACAATATTCCACTCCGTCATCCGAGTGTGCCAAGGTCGGTGCGTAGACCTAAATTACCTTCAGACTATATCGCATCGATAGTCGAAGTACCAGATTCGCTACCCTAGTCGAAACACGTAAAGACTTCTTCGACGTTGTTAGTGAGGGTTTTGTTACCGACCAACCTGGGATGTTCGATCACTCTCGCGGTTGTACATAAGGTGGCCCGAGTCTAGGGTGATAGTGTCCTCGCCCTCTTTGCGAACTTCACTCGACCACCATGCCACCTTATGTTTCTAGGTCCACTTCCAACTGAATTCCGCGGGGATTCTTAGCATCCCCTGCCCTGCCGTAACCGTGACCGCCGCGCCGCCTTGGTCAGAAACAGGGCGACTGTGTACTGGGGCCCATTCCTCTTGTGTCTTCATATTTGGGGGTGCCATTATGGCAAAATCCGTTTACTCCCACCTGTTCTGTTGAGTAGTTCTGTTGACAGAACAGCTGGATTTTTTTCCCCATTCGTTCTGTCCACAAAACAAATGGTAATACAAATCTCACTTGTTCTGTTGTGATTAATATACTTCTCCATGCAATCAATTGTATCACGTGTAGTTTCGCCACGCTCGGCAAGCGGGTTGGCGATCGCAGGGACACAGCTTCTCGCTCCGTTGACACTGCTGCCTGTCAACGGCTAGATAATTTAGCTGTGCCATCAGGTGCCATCTATCTAAGCTAGGTTATACTGCCTTCCGCCGGTAAAATATGTCATAGCCTCGTCCGTTATTCAGTAGGGGTACCACGAGCCGATGAGATTGGCTTGGGCGCCGAAAGATGTATGAGTAGGTGGGCCGCACTTACCCCTAAAGATCTCAGTTTGTTGCGTTTAATAATATTGCGTGTATAATTAGTTATTGTTTTTTCTTTTACTTATTTTGTTAGGCTATGCAGGGTTAGCTAGACTTTTCCATCACACAAATATGCTATTATGCGGTTTTAGTAAAATGAGATTTCATTGTAAGGTACCTACCGCAATAAATTACAGTCCTACAGTTATCTCAAGGATGTAGGCTTGACTAATCATCATCATTCCAGCCGTAAAAAGTCCACTACTGAACAGGCCTCCCTCATGGACCTCCATGAAGGGTAGTTGCCATAGGGTAGGCGGGTTGGCAAGCGCAGTACGGGATGTTAATACACGGAAAGACGCTGCTGCACGGAAAGACGGGCATGAGAGGAGGGGTAACATTCTACTGCAGGCAACTTTACGGCAGGCTTTACTAATATTTTTCACTTATTTTCCATAAACGTAAGTAAGCTAAAGGTTTATTAAGGTTTTATATAAATAAAGAGTAGGTAGGTAAGAGTTTTAAAATACGTCCGCTGTAATCCTCAAGACACTAAGTCCAGAATATTAAGTAGGTACATATTGTACATACCTATCTGGCTATCTACCTACCTAAATTGTCATGTTCCAAATTTTGTCTCGGTCGTATCAAAGATGTGGCACGGCTGAATTATCTACATATATTATTCTGTGGATATGGGGAGCGGCGTCAGAATAAAAGCCCATCTTAATAATTCTTTAAGATAAGGATAAAATCCTCGATTTGTTCCTGGAAATACCCAAACTGCTATAATGTACGCCTATTACATTTTCATTACATTTGAGTATTTCCTTCGATTTATCATGGGATCATCAGATCTGGGTCATTTATTTATTTATTTATTAGGACCACCAACAAGAGATACACAGATTCAACACAATTTAAAACTTAGGGACTAAGGGCCTTGTGCTCCCCCAATTAAAGGCGGCCACAGCATGCACATGTCATCTGGGTATAAAAACAATCAAACAAAAACCCAACCGCTCTAGTTTAAATTTAGAGCATCTAACTATTGAGGGAATCCAGTGGACACTTTTAAAATTATATTAATTCCTCATGGATCCCATAATCAGAATCGAGTTTTGAAAATCTAGAAATCAGCGTGTCCAGCCAAGTGCAAGCAAAGCGAACGGGCGACCACGCACGCAGCAGTGTGTCTTTTACCCGAACCATTTGGGCCTCCAGATGTGAAATACACATTATCATATCATAACTCGAAATTTATTAAACACAAACACGTGAAATTTAAACCCATTTAGACTAACCAATAACCCAAATTTCATTAATATAGCTCAGTTTTCGAGATACATCTAAAAATCGGCACTGTAATTTTTAGGATTTAAAAAATTTCGAAACATCGGTTTTTAATTCATATACAAATTCAAGATGGCCGCCACGTCATAATATCGGATGTCATTAAATGTCATAACCTTAATATGGATCAAATAAAAGGGCTTGACTACTAAAATAAGGTATATGAATAAATCATTTTCATCAGCTCAGCTGTAGCACGTTCACAGCTGGACATAGGCCTTCCTCATGGATCTTTAAGAGCTGATCATGAGGGGATGTTGGCATGAGGTACTCACCACGCTTGACAGGCGCTTGCTAGTTTTTTTCAAGAAACTTGAAAAAAAGGATTATGTACAGTACTTGGCGTCATTTAGATCGAGGTTTCTTTTGTGGGCGAAGTCGACAACCACGACATTCTTAATATTGAACTTGGCTCCCATTTTCACATTTATGTTTTTGATAGGATAATAATTTCAAAAACATCTTTACAAATCGGTTCAAAAACGGCGGAGTTCTGAGGTTACAATGATTAAAAAGATACAGACGACTTAAGAACCTCCTCCATTTTTTGAAGTTGGCTAAAAATAAATCAGTAAACCCTACTTAGGTCAGCGTGGCACAGTCTTCGGAATCCAGTGCAGGTAAGCTAAGCAAGTGAAAGGTCTGCGGGCTTCCGAACAGCGCAACCTTCGAATAGTCAACTGTTATTGTTTATTCTGTGCACCAACTAGCATTACCAGTTTCTGTTCCGAAGATAGCGGACAGTTTCATTTACCGTGAGTAACAAGGTACGTGAGATTAATCATTATTGTTATTTGTGAGTTTATTTTATGAACCTTTGCTGGTAGGAGGTTCTGATGCGTGAAGAGAGAAGGACGTAGGTAGGTTACCTGATTATACTTATATAATAGTAGTAGTATTCACCTGTGCAGCAGCTAATTCCTTATGTCTATGAGTAGGTACTAGGTACCTAACCATTTTGTGGACTGTCGACTGCATTCCTTCTTCTAGTAGGTAATTAACTTAACTTTTAAATTAGTAGGTAAATCCGGTTATAACTACGACCAAGGGACCGGTGATATTACATCGTACTAACCGGAAGGCGTACTAAACGAACAGACAATTTTTGTGTTTGATTATTCAAATTTGCCTTTTGTTGAAGCATAGCCCATTTAAGGGTATTCTCCGATTACGTTGCAGCTTAAACCATTGTAAAAGTGCCACTTCAACTTGTTCTTGAGACGACACCCTCACGCGTTTAGGCTATAAAACATTCGCATTAAACCAAGGTTTTATCTTGTGTTTATTTTTCATAATTGTAGATATTGTCGAATGTGAAGTCGTACAAAACGGACTACGCTGTATTGCCCTTTGGTTTCAGAATATGAACATGTCGCTTAAGTTATACGCTGTATCGGATGGACCACCATCGCTTTCCGTAAGGCAAGCCCTGAAACATCTGCATATACCTTTCGAGCTGATAAATGTTGACTTCGGAGCCGGGGATCACATGACTGAGGAATATGCCGAGGTAAGTAACCACTACAAATAAAAAGGCAAATGAAAATTTTTAACTGTATGTACGTAAATATATCAACATCCCGTACTGCGCTCACCAACCCGCCTGCCAAGCGTGGTGAGTATGGCAACTACCCCTCATGGAGTTCCATGAGGGAGGCCTTAGTTCAGTAGTGGACGTTTTACGGCTGAAATGATGTACGTAAATAGGCAAGAAGGCAAGTGAAAACTATCTTCTTTTCGAAGACCACGTTATTGACCAAACATGACCAC
The DNA here is from genome assembly GCA_963082625.1 of Pasiphila rectangulata. Classification (NCBI taxonomy): domain Eukaryota; kingdom Metazoa; phylum Arthropoda; class Insecta; order Lepidoptera; family Geometridae; genus Pasiphila; species Pasiphila rectangulata. Next base: position 16,331,248 of record OY720244.1, read on the forward strand.
TGACTGAATGGTGCTGGACTAGCCGTATAGTGTGGCATTAAATTTATTTTGTAAGTATAAAAAAATCTTCAAAAGGATATATATAATTTTCCAGATGAATCCACAAAAAGAGATCCCTGTGCTGGATGACGAAGGTTTTTTTCTCAGTGAGAGCAACGCAATTTTACAATACGTCTGTGATAAGTTCAAACCTGGAAACCCGTTGTATCCTCAGGATCCTAAAACCAGGTAAGTCGACGAAAGAAAGTTATTTTCTCTAAGTTGTTGATATAACCTAAATAAAATGTGTATTTTTCAGGGCTATCGTAAACCAGCGACTATGTTTTAACTTAGCATCCTACTACGCCAACATTTCAGCATATACCGTAAGTTTAGATGACTATTACTAGGTATGTCATAATGAATAACCGTTATCGTTATAATTTTATTACAAAAAATATCTGGAACGCGAGATTGCTGACTTTTTGTAATTTTTTAGATGGCTCCGATTTTTTTTGACTACCATCGCACTCCCTTGGGTCTGAAGAAGGTTCACATAGCTCTAGACGTGTTTAACACGTATCTAACGCGACTGGGGACCAGCCATGCTGCAGCGGACCACCTTACCATCGCTGACTTCCAGCTTATCAACTCAACGATGACCTTGGAGGCGATCGACTTTGACTTCTCTAAATATACTAAGGTAATCATTCTAGAAGCCTCAAACAACTCGTTATAATAAAGAGATATGCTTGATACTTTTTAAATCCAATCAAAAACCTTGTAAAATATTTTTTTTTTATTACAGGTACAGAAATGGTATGACGATTTTAAAAGTAAATACCCCGATTTGTGGAAGATATCGGAAGACGCCATGAAAGAGATACAGCATTTTGCGGCAAATCCTCCAGATTTAACCCACATGGACCATCCCATTCATCCAATTCGTAAAATCGTTAAATAACCGGTTACCCAGAGCCGCTAACACATCTCTTCATGTATCCTAGGCATGCGTTTGTACAGCATTCAGTGTGGTATGTGCACTGGGGACAAAAAATATAAATTAAATGACAGTAATTTTTAGATTTGCTGCATTGAAATGATGTAACCTTGCTTACCAGAATAAATCATCTTTGACAACATGTTCCTTTTATTACTATATTGAATTTTGGGTATTTATCGCGTATTTACCTTTATTTTTATCTCTAACCCGACGTTTCCACCGGATTGCACCTGGTCGTGGTCGCGGGAAGACACTACAAGTTCCTGTTCTTTCAATCCTAGATACCCATCGAGGTAATGTTTAAGTACTTACAAACTCTCCAATTCCAGCGCATTTCTTAGGCGGTTCCGTCCCAAACACTTCTTCAGTAGGCGTCACTACTTCGTTCTTCTCGGTATCAACTGGAACAACCGACGCTTCTTTTATGGGCTGCCCATTATCAATAACATTTTCATGTGGTATTTTGACATCCTTCGTAGTTACATCGTCCCTGATAAGATTCCCGGAGACGCACCCAATAACCAAGACAAATCCAAACAAAACGACAGCGCGAGGCATTGTGGGAGGTGGTAATGAATGTGGTGTCTACGGCTTGTCTGATATAGGGTCGTTTGTCGACCACTCGTGTTTTATCTGCATGGCTAATGTTGTTGCTAATGCAGGTGCCCGCATAAACTAAGGAAAACAGCACAATGATAACGCTGTAGTGGACAGGGTAAACTGTGTAAAAGGCGAATTAGTTTTTTTTATTTTATTTAGAAAAAGTTATTTTGTAAGTAAAGATTCTTGATTATTGCCATGTTTTCTTAATGTTTAATGATGAGCTTGATAAATATATTTTTAGAAGGTTAATGCCCTAGGAGGATGAAAAAGAGAAAACAATATTATATCCGAATTTTTTTAAACGACATTTTCTAATTTATTTGAGGATATGGCGCTTAAGACGGTTATACATTATACATAATAACTAAACGTATCAGATCTACAGTGGACCGGTCACAGCGTAATCGAATCCGCTAACACATTTCTTCAGGAATCCTAAGCATGAGTTTGAGCAGCAGTCATTGTTATTGTCGCACTGGGGACAAAGAAAGGAAATATGTTTTAGTAACTTCATCAGTTTAAATTACTACCTACCTAGTTTTGATATTATATTATCTGATAATATCACATGTGGGGCATAGTTGTTTTGTAAGCGACAGTTTTTATAATTAGGTATTTAAATATTTCTGATTCTTATAAGTTTGTGTTAGGAAGCATTAACGAACGAACAGATGGTTTGTACTTACATACTCTCCAATTTCGGCACATTTAGGCAGCACCAGCTCGAGTCGAATTTCAGGAGTCTTGACTTCGTTCTTCTTTACACCAATATGTTTAAGGGTTTCTTCTTGCGTACGTTCATAGCGTGGTATTTTAATATCCTTTATCATAGATATTTTGTTGAGGATTTGGTTCCCGTAAACAAATGCCAAGATCGAAATAAAGCATAGTAAGACAACGCGCGACATTGCGAAAGCTTGCATCAGATCCTGTGTCTACTGCAAATGTGATAATTATGCACGATTGTTGTATCGACCACTCGCAAAGTGTGACGTTGATAATATGCATAACTTGTAGTCCTGAGATATTGAGTGTTTAGCCAAATAATTTGTAACAGTATTGGTAGGTTTAAAACAAGCGCTAAGTACTAAACGAAAATAATCTTGCGAACGTAGGTCTAGTAGTTATTATTAATCTTCCTTTTTTCTCACGTTGGTTGTCACGTTGTCACCATCATACGATTGATATTATAGAAATAAAACCGGACCAGTGCGAACTCGCCCACCGAGGGTTCCGTAGGTATGTAGGAACATAATAATTATTATAAATTTGCTGATCTGATTTAGTAAAAGTTTTAAAATGCTCAAAAAGATTCGGTCGCCCATCCAATTTATGACCGCGCGTAGGGTTGCTTTCGTACTTTTTTAAGGATGTTTTTTTATGATTCCAGTGCAAATGTAAAGTTTTTGGATTTTTCTCGGTATCTACAGTATAAGACGATATATGTACCTTGCCTTGCCTTGACGATATAATTTCATAGTTCTAGGTCTACGGGAAGTACCCTATGAATATTTATTCCTTTGAGAATGTAGAAACATGCGTTTTTTGCGACATAAACAGTCATATCTCTTTTTCAGGTTAACTTAGAATACTTTTTCGATTATTTTTTATTGATTTTTTTCACAGCTTTAGACTGTAGATTTATAGTATATATACCTACTTACCTATATGGTTTTAATTTCAGCTCGATACCTCTACCCGTTCTCGAGATAAAGAGTCTTGACAGACCGACAGATATACGGACAACAAAGTGATCCTATAAGGGTTCCGTTTTTTTCCTTTTGAGGTACGGAACCCTAAAACATTTCTTTGTATAGACTAGGAACGTGGTGAGCCACTCAAACAAATACTTCCTTCATGTAAGTATTCCTTATTCCTCATCAGTTTTTAGGGTTCCGGACCAAAATGGTAAAAAGGAACCCTTATAGAATCACACTGTCTGTCTGTCTGTCACAAATGGATATCTCGAGAACTACTGATGCTATCGACGTGAAATTTAAAATGGTAAAATACAACACTTTTTTACTAATATATGTTAAAAAATATTCTTATTTTGATTGCAGGGGGGCAGATAGGGGATTTCAAAAATTTTAAGTGAAGTTACTAGGCCGTGTGGGGTATCATATGAAAGGCATACATTTGCACATTAATAAACAGTTTTTAGTTTTTCTTTAAAACTTATCGTTTTTGAGTTATTTACAAAAATGTTGAAAAAACGACCGTTCCCCCCCCCCCCCCCTTATCTCCGAAGTTTGCAGAGATAAACCCGTGATACTTTTAAAGCTAATAGAAGTGTATGTAAACTTTATAGGAAAATTATAGCGAACTCTCTAATTTGCGTAATTTCTTAGACAAGGGGGGCGGAAGGGGGGTTTTCAAAAATTTTGTGAAGTTAATAGGTAATATGGGGTATCATATGAAAGGTAATTATTTGCACATTAATAAACAGTTTTTAGTTTTCCTTTAAGCCGTATTGTTTTTGAGTTATTTACAAAAATGTTGAAAAATCGACCGTTCCCCCCCCCCCCCCCCCCCCCCTTATCTCAGAAGTTTGCAGAGATAAACCCGTGATACTTTTATAGCTAATAGAAGTGTATGTAAACTTTATAGGAAAATTATAGCGAACACCCTAATTTGCATAGTTTTTTAGACAATGGGGGTGGAAGCGGCGTTTTCAAAAATTTTGGAAAGTTACTAGGTAATGTGGGGTATCATATGAAAGGTATTCATTTGCTAATTAATAAACAGTTTTTAGTTTTCCTTTAAGTTGTATAGTTTTTGAGTTATTTACAAAAATGTTGAAAAAAATAGCGTTAGGAGATAAGGGGGGGGGGGCCCTTATCTCCGAAGTTTGCGAAGATAAACCTCTGAAACTTTTATTGCCATTAGAAATGTATGTAAAGATTAGAGGAAATTTATTACAATCTCTCTACATAGCAAACTTTTTTAGAAATCATCGAAAGTGTAAAAAATCTACATAAGTTCCGCTATCAGACCAGAGATGGCGCTGTCAAGGTTCTCCTACAAATATAAAACCGCCTTTGTCATATATTATATTGTATGCTCCTCTCCTGCCCGTGGATGCAGTAAGAATCTGCTAAGGGATATCTCCGGAAGATGGGCAGCAGCATCTTTCCGTGCAAGAACATCCAGAACTGCGCTCACCAACCCGCCTGCCAAGCGTGGTGAGTATGGCAACAACCCCTCATGCACTTGGATCTCTAAGTCAATGAGTGAGGCCTATGTCCAGCAGTGGATATCTTACGGCTGTAATGATGATGATGATATTGTATGATGGCACGGAACCCTCGGTGCGCGAGTCCGACTCGCTCTTGCCCGGTTTTATTTTTAAATCATGCTCCATTCATTATTATCAACTTAAAATTACTAGCGCATTATACCAAGTTGGTCTGGTTGGATTCGAGGCAAAAACATCAGCCTGTGGCAGCTTGAACTCATTTGTATCGATAAGCCGTAGGCATTCTTCACAACATGAGTAATCGTCAACATTGAGTAACTTATCACTGTTTACCGCTAACTGGCCCGTTAACCTTCATTGACGCTATATAAATACCGACCAGCAATCCATTAAAGATTCCATCTGCTTAGCTTAATTCAATAGTTACGGAAAGACTTAAATTTCCCTCTAGGTTATTTACCTATTTTATTTTAGGTCGAGAGCTCGTCCCTAAGTAGATATTTTACCTGTCTTACTTACTTACGTGGTGGCACAACAACACTCTTCTATCAAACGTCAAATCGACATTTACTTTCCTATGTTCCCCTACATACACAATAGTCCACAACTCTTACAAATAATACAACGATATGTGAAAACATTTTTATTTTAAAACAGTGTCCGTTAAAGGTTTCTTTGTCATTGGTAAAGCTGGCATTGTGTACAAGGCCCTAAGCCACTGCGTCGCGGCCAATTTGAATGTTCAAAGCCAGCCCTAAGTTTGGGATGCAGGTCCTCAGGACACCGAAGCATGAGCTGGTGCAACAGTCTCCGTGGGTAGAGCACTGCAGACAGAAACATATGTCAGTCTTTGACAGAATACAACAAAGTTTAAGTATTTAGGTACGTACCTAACTTTAGGCGACAACTTCACACGTGTGTTTACTTGTCAAGGAAACATATGGGAACCGAAATGGTCATACCTGTACGAATTGAAAATATTTAATCTGCTTTGTATTGCAGGCGTAGGTAGTTATAAGCATCCACACATCCACCCAAACTTTCATATTTTAATAACCGGGAAGTGTAATCAAATTATTAACATACCTCTACATATACATATGTATAACCGAGTATTTATCGCGTAAATTACCTTTATTATTTCCCGACGTTTCGCTTGGATTGCACCAAGCATGGTCCCGGGGAGACTGACGTGTTGGAGGTACCGTAGCAAAGCGAAGGTGTTTGTTGAACTACCCTCACTTGATCTTCATAAAAATTATTAGGGCCGGTTCCCACTGGGACAGCACACTACACTGACTGTATCCACATACTGAGTTGATTTTTCACGCCAATTACAATTTGCTATCACTGGATTCCACGAGGCAGAGAGTCTAAAACCATCTTCACGATTGAAATTAAGATGCTTCTTAATCTCAATCGCTTCCCGAACCATTCTCTTATAGTAGTGCCTTTCGTTGGTTAGGATTTTTGGGTTGTGTATTTCATTCCAGTGATTAGGTCCTGAGTCTACTATGTGCTTTGCTATAAAGGTAGTGTACGCAATGAATACCCGGTTATATGCATGTTAATAATCATTAATCTAGTAGAGTCTTCAATATGTAAGTTACGCAAGTATACTCACAGATTGACCAACGCCCGCACACTGCCTGGGAGGGTTGGCAGCGCCTCCTTGCAAGGCAACTATCGAGGTAGCTTCAACATTATTTCCTTGTACTTCATCCAGAGTTTCTAGAGGGACCGTTACAGCAATGTCTTCATCATTCTCCCTGATTGTGTTCCCAGTTCCGTATTTAGTGAGGAGAACGAAAGACAGGAACAAAACAACAGCTCGAGACATGGCACAGAGAAGTTTGCAAGTTTGTATTTGGAGATGCTTGACTTTAGGAAGTCGGTGGATTGATAGTAATCATTCAACCACTGCTTATTTATATGGTGATCACTTATCGATGCAATACAGAATTCGCCCGCATGAAAGATTGCGCTAAGCCGAAAAATTTAGAAGATAAAATAGCAATAATTTACCAAAGTTTAAAGTTTTATAAAGGGGGGAGGACAAAATATCTACGATTTAGACGAGACATTATGTAACAGCCTCTTCAGGTTGAGGTGCAGTAGACGAGTGTAACTCTGATAAATAATGCGGATGCAATCCCTCCTCGATGTTTTTTTTGTTTTAATAAAACGTTCTGGCTTTGTGTTGCTGGTCTTTGCTGCTGTGGATTTTATAGAATTTTCTAGGGAAACGGAATAAAAAACTATGTGAACGGCAGGTATTTAATTTCAAGTAAAGTGTGAAGCGTAAATCATAACTTAAACAGATCCAGGTGTGACAGAATCGAATCTACTAACCAGACGGATTGCCAATCTGCAGGTTAAGAGCGAAGCCCAGGTTCGGCGCACAGGCACGTAGCAATCCAAAGCAGTAACTGGTACAGCAGTCACCATGGGCTGAGCACTGTAATCATGACATTTAAATTAATAATAATAATAATAATGATATTTTTATTATATAATCACGAAATTGAGTACCCTAGCTGGGTACGTGTTTAAACAAATTATTAATTTAAGGCCTCTATTACTCTGTAAACTACAACATGCAATACATATTTTGACTTTAATTGCGATCTATTGTTCAACCAAAAGGTGTTCACAAGGGATTCAGACCAAAGCATCGAAAGATATACAAATCTAGTCTAGATAAATTAAAGCTAACAATCCACCGCCTTTATCCCACACATTCGCAATATGATAAGCCGATTTGGTAACATGTCCTTCTCTACAAATCTCCTCGATCGGACGTTAAATCAACTCATCCATCTCACTAACTTCCTCCTCACTATCATCTTTCACACTATCCATTCATTTCTTCTTCTACTCAGATCAAATGTGGAACATACACGTGGAAACAAAGCGTGTAATAATCTTGTCAGACAAGTTAAATAAATAGTGTCCGTACTTACTGCTTGCCCAATGCCTGCGCACTGTCTATTAGGGTTTCCTAGTTGCAATGTAACCAATTCAGGAGTGGCAGGAACTTCCGTGATATAGCCTCCGTCCAGGGGAACGTTAATTCCCGCCTCATTAACATCGTTTTGCCTAACTGTGTTCCCTGTAGCGTATCCAGCAAGCAGCAGACAAGAAATTAACAAGATAGCATGAGACATTTTGATTGCTCAGGTTGGATGATAGTTCTTCGTAGACTGATTAGTTGAGTTGATGAAAATCGGCGACAATCGTTCATTTTTATACACTTATGGAAAATGGAAAATATTAACCCGCCCGCATGTAGATAGCCGAAAATATTAACGATCTAAAGGGTGAACTCATTTTAATAGAACGATTTACTACCTACGTTATTTACATTTGCATCTAGCCGGTGTTTCTTTAGTACGGCATTGTGCCTACAGGTTTGATGCCAACATAATATGTAGGCAAATATATGTTTGATGAAGCTGAGCATCTGATAATATCGCCTTCATTTAAGAATTTTAATAGAAGAACATAGGACCAGAAATATCACATCTTATATCAAAGTATTATGAGAAGGTTTGTTTCGTATGAACCGGTAGCGAATAAAGCTTTATATCGATTTAGTTAAACAGTTGGTTAACAACGAACATCCTGTATAATTTGGGGTTATGCGATGTGTTCATTGAAAAATGTGGCGTAATATTTGGAAAAAATTCAGCGCTTATTGCTTATCAGGTGGCTTATTATGCCATTGAGCAATCTTACCCTAGTTATAAGTGACAGATACTGACTTATGTGCTGATATCAATGTTTATATTAATTTGTTGTTGTTGATTACTATAAGAAAAAAAAAACAGAGATAATACTAATCGAACAGTTTTTAATATTTAATAATAATGGGTACCGTTATTAGAACCGCGTAATAACCTAAATTTTAAAAATCAAATGGGAATCTGGCCATGACAGTGGTTTTTCGAACAGGTTGTCGTCGCGGAGGTGGGGTTCTTCTCTGTCCACCTCCTAATAGGCCTCCTACCAACGGGACATTCTCGACTGGCATCTGTTGGGCATTCCCAGAATTCTGCCCATTCTCTCCCAGGAGACCGCCAACTAGTGGGACATTCTGAACAACTTTATTTCCATTTTGTCCATTACCCTTCTGCGCACCCCCCAGTACTCCCCCTAGCACATCCTGGCCTGGAATTTTGTCCAATGGAAGGCCGACGTTAGTTAGCAGGTCTGTGATCAGGTTCTTACAGAGAGCAGCTGTCAGTCTGTTAGCCAAATTGCCCCAGATACCCATTTGGCAGAACCTGAAAAACAAATTTCCGCACACTTACTTAAATATTTTTTTTATTAGCTGCAATCAAAAGGTTAGCGCTCTACCGTACGAGATACGGTCTTAGCAATTTAATTTTTAATTGACTTCTAAAAAAGGAGGAGTTTCTCAGGTCGTGTGTGTTTTTTTATCTTTGTTACCTCAGTCAGTATGTATCCTTGTCTATAAACAGATCTAAAACAAATATTTTTGAGTTCGAATAAATATAAGATAATGGTTCGATTTGGTTCTACCTCTATAACTAATAATCTTTGTATTCTAGCGTAGCTGCTGATTAATTCAGCGAACAAGATTTATTTTTTATGTAACTTAGACTCTTATATGTATGTATGTGAAAACATGTCAATGGTGTTTAGTTAAATTTCTATACTTTTTTTTAGTCTTAAGAACTGTTTGTTTTCCTAATAAAATAAAATAAATAAACTTCAACTATAGTCTGTTCGCGGAGACAAACTAATAGGGAAATCATTATAGGTTCCATAGTTTTAAAAACTCTGATGATGGGATCAAATAATTGAGGAATTAAATAATTGTTATAGTGCCGTGGGGTGCCGGCAGTAGAATGTTACCCCTCCTGTCATGCCCGTGGATGCAGTAAGAGCCTGCTGAGGGATACCTCCCGAAAGATGGGCAGCAGCGTCTTTCCGTGTATCAACATCCCATACTGCGCTCGCCAACCCGCCTGCCAAGCGTGGTGAGTATGGCAACTACCTCTCATGGATATCCACGAGGGAGGTCTGTGTTCAGTAGTGGACGTTATACGGCTAAAATGATGATGATGATATAGTGTCTATTGAAGTTCCTCAAGGTATAATTAAGTTACATGCCCTCCCTTAATTTAAACTTGCAGTTGGATTTTTTGATTTGTTTTTAGGGTTCCGGACCAAAATGGTAAAAAGGAACCCTTATAGAATCACTCTGTCTGTCTGTCTGTCTGTCTGTCTGTCTGTCACAGATGGATATCTCGAGAACTACTGATGCTATCGACTTGCAATTTTAAATAGTAAAAGACAACAGTTTTTTACTTATATAGCATATATAAAAATTTAAAAAAATATTCTTATTTTGATTGCAGGGGGGGCGGATAGGGGATCTCAAAAATGTTAAGTGAAGTTACTAGGCCGTGTGGGGTATCATATGAAAGGTATTAATTTGTACATTAATAAACAGTTTTTAGTTTTCCTTTAAACCGTATCGTTTTTGAGTCATTTACAAAAATGTTGAAAAAACGACCGTTCCCCCCCCCTTATCTCCGAAGTTTGCAGAGATAAACCCGTGATACTTTTATAGCTAATAGAAGTGTATGTAAACTTTATAGGAAAATTATAGCGAACTCTCTAATTTGCATAGTTTTTTAGACAAGGGGGGTGGAAGGGGGGTTTTCAAAAATTTTGTGAAGTTAATAGGTGATGTGGGGTATCATATGAAAGGTATTTATTTGCACATTAATAAACAGTTTTTAGTTTTCCTTTAAGCCGTATTGTTTTTGAATTATTTACAATAATGTCGAAAAACCGACCGTTCCCCCCCCCTTATCTCCGAAGTTTGCAGAGATAAACCCGTGATACTTTTATAGCTCATAGAAGTGTATGTAAACTTAATAGGGAAATTGTAGCATACTCTCTAATTTGCATAGTTTTTTAGACAAGGGGGGTTGAAGGGGGGTTTTCAAAAATTTTGTAAAGTAAATAGGTTATGTGGGGTATCATATGAAAGGTATTCATTTGCACATTAATAAACCGTTTTTAGTTTTCCTTTAAGCCGTATTGTTTTTGAGTTATTTACAAAAATGTTGAAAAAACGACCGTTCCCCCCCCCTTATCTCCGAAGTTTGCAGAGATAAACCCGTGATACTTTTATAGCTAATAGAAGTGTATGTAAACTTCATAGGAAAATTATAGCGAACTCTCTAATTTGCATAGTTTTTTAGACAATGGGGGTGGAAGGGGTGTTTTCAAAATTTTTGGAAAGTTACTAGGTTATGTGGGGTATCATATGAAAGGTATTCTTTAGCACATTAATAAACAATTTTTAGTTTTCCTTTAAGTCGTATAGTTTTTGAGTTATTTACAAAAATGTTGAAAAAAATAGCGTTCCCCCCCCCTTATCTCCGAAGTTTGCGGAGATAAACCTTTGAAACTTTTATTACTATTAGAAGTGTATGTAAAGATTAGAGGAAATTTATTACAATCTCTCTACATAGCATACTTTTTTAGAAATCATCGAAAGTGTAAAAAATCTACATAAGTTCCGCTATCAGACAAGAGATGGCGCTGTCAAGGTTCTCCAACAAATATAAAACCGCCTTTGTCATAAATTATATTGTATGATGGCGCGGAACCCTCGGTGCGCGAGTCCGACTCGCTCTTGCCCGGTTTTATTTTAACCCAGTTCTGATGATGGGATCCATGATAAATCGAGGAAAATACTCAGGCGGTTTGGTATTTTCAGCAACAGGTCAAGAATTTTATCATTGAAGTCTGTTTTTTTTGTTGAAAAGTTAATTAATTATCTGCAAAAGCGTTGGAATTACGCGTAAAGGCGTATATTACCTGAAATCTTTTTCGACAGTTATCGTATCTGTTATCTTCAAAAATTGATCATGCTCATCTGATTTCGAGAAGGGTGACAGTGAGAAGCCGAATAGCCCTTTGCCTCCCGTCTTCTTCTCTTTAGGCTCACTGGCCCCGTGCGCAAACTTCGCGATTAGGCCTACGAAGTTGTCCCGCACTCGGGCATCTGTGCTGGACATTGCGTCTGCTGCCACTGACTGGCCGTCGCCGTTCAGTGGTTCGAAGAGATAGGCCAACTCATCTCCGTGAGCTGGACCCTTCACTTTTTTGTTTGGAGGGATTTCCGCGTGTGCTGTTTGAATTAAAAAGACATTTGGATATCAGTGTCAAGTGAATTGTTCAGTTTCATTCAATCCTACTTTATCATATCCCAGGGATAGGTTGGCCTTATGAACAAGCTCAGAATCGCTCAACGAGCTATGGAGAGGGCTATGCTCGGGGTTTCACTACGGGATCGAATCAGAAATGAGGAGATACGTAGAAGAACTCGGGTCACCGACATAGCCAAACGGATTAGCACGTTGAAGTGGCAATGGGCAGGTCATATAGCGCGCAGAACAGATGGCCGATGGGGCAGCAAAGTTCTCGAATGGAGGCCACGGATCGGCAAGCGCAGCGTAGGACGTCCACCTACAAGATGGGCAGACGACTTGGTGAGAACTGCTGGTCGGCGGTGGATGCAGACGGCTTCCAACCGCAGTACTTGGAGATCAATGAGGGAGGCCTTTGTCCAGCAGTGGACGTCCTACGGCTGAAAATGATGAGGGATAGGTTAAGAACTAAGTTACTCGTAAGTACAACATTGTACGATATAAGGAAAGGCATTTTACTAACTCATCGTTATCATAATGCCTATATTCCGGGTCATGTGGGATCAATACAAACTCTTTTTCCATTCCTTTCTAATAACTACAACAAAATCAAATGGTTATGTTCATGAGCTACCAGAGAGCGCCATTCCAGGTAGAAAGAAGGATCCTTTGCTCAGGTTGCCAACGTGTTCAAAGCTGTAGAGGAATGCTTCGCCGCCGCCGCCGTCTACATTTCCGCTCCACGATTTGACGGTAGCGAATGCTGGGAAGTTGAAAAGAGCGTCTCCTGCAAACATAATATTACTATGTATAACTATAAAATATAATTTTTAAAATACTATTTATTTATCAATAAAAGTCTTGGCATAGGTGTATTAGTAGTTAATTTATGTATCTCTACAGGTATATAAAATTCAATCAGGTATTAAAAGTCCTGACTGACTCATATGACTGATATATATCAACACACAGCCTAAACCGCTGGACCTAAAGACTTGAAATTTGGCACACATATACCTTGAGTATCCTAGAGGTGCACTAAGAAGGGATTTTTCGAAATTCCCACAGGATAGGGAATAAATGGGATTTATATTTTCGAATCAATGTGGATCTGCGTGAAAAAGGGAATTTTACGTTTTATGACTTCCATGCGGACGAAGTCGCGGGCAAAAGCTAGTCACATATAAGATTCCCCCCTGTTTTCAACCTGTTCCCAACGCAACGCTACGCAACCCCACACCCTGATCGCGTATAGTTATTAAACAGCAAAATAAATCCGGCCAAGAGCGAGTCGACTCGCGCACTGAGGGTTCCGTGCCATCATACAATATAATATAGGTATGACTAGCCGCACCCCGCAGTTTCACCCGCGTAGTTCCCGTTCCCGTGGGAATTTTGAAAAATCCCTTCTTAGTGCACCTCTAGGATACTCAAGGTACAATATGTGTCAAATTTCAAGACTCTAGGTCCAGTGGTTTAGGCTGTGCGTTGTCTGTCAGTCAGTCAGTCAGTGAGTCAGTCAGGACTTTGAATTTTATATACATAGATAAAAGTGTATGTAAAGATTACCTACAGGAAAATTATAACGAACTCAATGAAAATGAAGAAAAAAGCGTTTGAAATTCGGAAAGGTCTTGATTCAGAATTATTTTATGATTGGTTGTGCCTGTAGATCAATATAAAGAGAGTAGAGAAATATAAATCAAATTATTTTCAAATCTAAAATTATAAGTATATTTACTTCTTTTTAATAGTTTATAAAAGCTGCCAGCATAGATATTTCATCAAAAATTATACATGCATGTATCTTCTAACTTCGGAACCCTTTGGGCGCGAGTTGCGCTCGAACTTGACTAATTTATTTTTTGGCGTTTGCCAAAAATAAATTAGTCAAGTAAAAAAATAGTGTAGGTGTTTACCTACACAATTTTTTTTGTGTGAAGCCGCTAAATGCATGTAATTAGACCTTAGTAAATAAAACTCAGCAAATCCGACCTGTAGCCTCAGCGATCTCGGACAAGCCATCTATTGCGCTGGTGGAGGCTTCGAACACCGCCTGGTAGTAGTTTCCTAGCGGCAACACCTGGTTCACGACGTTGGCAATGGGGATCAGGCCTTCCACCCCGCTCACCACGGACTGCAGGCCTCCAAGCACGTCCTTCTTTAAAAAGTCTTTCACATTCGTCAGCTGGCTCGATAGGAACTTGTTGTATTTTCCTGCAAAGTATCCCACTAGTATTATCAATCCGAAAGTTTGTGTGTTTGGATGTTTGTTACTACTTACTTAATCAATCAATCATTTATTTAAAATTGCGCTTAATATCAAGCACAATTTTAAATAAATGATTGATTATAATATTAAATTTTTTATAAAGTATTACAATATTGTAATACTTTATAAAGATTTTAAATAAAAATAATGATTGATTGATTGACTTAATAAATATGATCATGACAAGCTGAAACTTCGCACATTATATATACGATAGATATTTACCAGGGTTAACACAATTGCTATTTTAGCCGGGTACACAGCGTCCAGTACAGCATGAATGTCAGTTGCTGAAACTGTATAACAGCTAGATGTGTTTCCAATTTTGTTTATATTAAATTCTGATTTAATAAAACTCCCCAGAATACCTAGTATAGATACAAACTTAACAGAAGCTCTTCTTACCAAAAACGGCTTTCGAGGTTTCAGCAGAAGTGACCCCAGTCAGCAAAGGACACCGTTTCTCCTTCTTGTTGAGTGAGTCCGCTGGTTTTTCCTCTAGCATCGGGGGCAATCCTCGAAGGTCGTCCTGCCCTTCAATTCTAGCGCCAGCACCTTTACAACGAAGCGTAAGTATATGATTTTGCCTGCCTGAATACAGGGTGTACTGTAACATGTGTACTAACCCGAAAGGGATCCCCCCTTCAGTCCATGACAAGTAGTTTTAGAAGGAAAAATATTCAGGAATTCGTATCTTTTTCCCTTTTTTTATATATTTATTTATAATTTTACTAGACGGTGTGATGTGAAAATGTTCCTGAGGTCATAATCGCATTTTTAAGTTTTGGATGGACCTATTTGCAGATGTACATAGGTACCTATTTTTATTTGTACGGCAACTCTTCGCGGAGGTCCATGACCCTGTCAAGAATCAGCTGGCTTTTAGGTTGTCATTATCGTATAATCAGCTGTTGAAGTTTAAATTTTCTTGGTCTTTTCTTGAATGAAAATCACTCCTGAAAGGTCCTAGAACAAAGGTTGTTCCTTGGGATGGTCAGAATCACCCCCTTTCGGCTTAGTAAAATGGTTATAATACACCCTGTATAGGTTACTCCAAAACTGGTTGTTTAATTTAGATAGGTCACTAATTGGGAACTTTAGTAAGACCTCATTGTTAAAAATGCTTCTTACCCGAACGCCCTGAAATCTCGTCTAAAAATACCATTGTGTCCATTCCATCCATTTGTATGTTTTGGTCAGCCTGCAAATATTCCATCATTATTGCGATTTTTAAATGAAAAGACCCTATAGGCTCTAGCTAGAGCCAAGGGGCCTAGGCAAAGTTTTATACAATTTTAGCAGGTGCGTGTTTGGAACTGACATCGAAATTAAAGTGGAAGTTACCATGACAACCTTCTCCACCGGCATTTGTCTAAGGCACATAACAAGTCTTTCAGGTGGTTTCTGGGGGCAGCCGGTATGATTGGCCAGGGCACTCGCATGAGCCGCAGGGTCGGACCGAACAGCTCCAGGAGAAAGGGGCGTCCCCGAGAGCGCTGCCACTCCCGTGGCGCTGCGGCCCTGCGGAGACAGGGCTAGGAGCGACGCAGCACTGCCACCGGAGCCCTGACCCATCAACACCACGCGGTTACGATCACCGCCGAAGAACTCTATGTAGTCGTTGATCTAAAACATTTACAATTATATAGAGGTATATTGTCCTTATGATTAACCAATACAGAATAACATGTTATGTATTTTTCGTAAACTTTCGCGATCATAATTCATTATAATATAACAACCGGCATCGGCAGTGTGATTACGCATCATCTCGCGACAGGTTTGCAACAGGCGTGTATCTCACGATTAACGCTGCAACAGGCGTAAATTTCGCGATCATTTGTCAATGGTAAATGTTATTGTATAAAAAACAAAACATGACGTTTGACAGCGATATTTGCGAGATATACGCTTGTTGCAAACCTGTCGCGAGACATGTAATCAGCCTGCGGGTTTTTGAGTCAACCGGGACCACGACTGTTGAAACAGACGAAACGTCGGGCGGGATAATCAAAGGTATTTATTACCTACGCTATAAATGCCCGTGTTTTTGTTATTATATTAGGTATAATGTTAGGTATTTACTCTGACACTAGAAGTAAAATGTTTTCGATAACCTTCCGTAGCTGCTTTCTTTTCATCCACATTTCTTGGAAACATGCAACAGACAAATTAATGACCGGTTAAATTTACGGTAACCTACCCAAACCATAGCTGACTGTAGATCGAAGAGTCCAAGGTTTCCGTTCACATCCCTCTGGCCCGTGCTGAGGTATCCTAACGAGCCAAGTCGGTACTGAACTGTTACGATAATGGTGTCCTTCTGAGCGAAATGTTGACCCTGTAACGTTGTTAAACTCTTGTCAGGCTACTTATTATCACATATTGTTTCCTGTTTGAAAAATGGGAAAAAAGAGGCGTCTCTAGCCCTTGTGGCGCCAGTGTGCCACCAGTACCCTGGCGCCCCCTAGCAGGAGCGGGGTCAAGATGGACTACTTACAGTTATATTTTCATACGAAAATTCGGGTGCAAATAGTGCAATATTAAATGATGTCAAGAAGCTTTTTACGAAGGAAGGGGTTACCCTGCTCTCCCATCGAGTATTTGAGAGTGGTTTTAGACTTAAAGTTGGCGCTTCTTTAGCAAGTATTTGCCAACGTAACATAAATAAATAACATATAACATAAATAGTAACATAAATTTCTTGCACAATTGAAAATAAATTTACTATTTCTAATGAACCTTTAGCAGCGTATTCACTACCAAATTTAGGCTGTGTGTCGCACATGGTACCTACATAAAATGCGCGCGGGTTTTATATCTGAAATTCGTTTTTAAAGACCTATATTTTTCCCTTTCACGTTAGCACCATTATCGTAGCCTTGACCATGCATATCATGTATGTATGTCAATTTCGTTTGAGATTAAAAAATCTAACAAAAGTTGAGTTAAACCCTGGCCAGTAGTGTCTGTAATAGGAAAAAACCCAGAAAGTGTTATTTTGCCTTGTTGTTGCTTGCATTTAAAAGAACGTACCGTACGACAACCGATATTTGTTCTTCGTGTGCAATATCTGGAGTGCAATCTAAAATAATTGAAAAATATTTGGATTGTGTCAATTGCAAAACAATAGCTTTTTTATTCTTTCTCCTAATAATTGTATTATCTCATTCTGAATATTATGGCCAAGATAATGAGTTTTGAATAAGGGCAATGTGTTCCGCAAGCACATTATCAAAATTAGAGGTATATTCAACCAGCTTTAAAAAGTTACCATTACCAGAATCGTATTTTTTCAGATCTTTCCCGAAAAGCCAGACATTGCCTAGCTAAAAAATGAATAATGTTAATTATTCGTTCGAGTACTGCAACCCAACGTTTTTTTTCCCGTTCATTCGGCACGCGCCTTTGGTAGTGATGCGACACTACGCCAATATAATCATTAACCTATAATCTGTTGTGTCGCATTTGATGGCGCTCGGCGCCCCTTTAGACCCGGCGCCCGTGTGCGCCGCACACCCTGCACTATAGGTAAAGCCGCCTCTGTCTACGATGCATGACGAATCTCGACATGGATTTGAAAGGGTAAAACTTACTCCATACGCCGATGCTGAACCGCTGCGGTAGTTGCCTCCATGTATGAATAATACCACTGGGCAACCTGGTAACAAAAAAACAAGGATTGTGATTGTTATGTTAAACGGGTTTTCTACTCACGTTAATTATTCGTTGAAAATAGGTATCCAACGTGTTCAGTTCCACTTGCGTTGAGTGCACTTGCGTTGAGCGCAACGCGAGCGCGTAATGCGAGCGCGTGAGAGGGAAGGAGACGGTACTGCGTAAAAGCTCCATTCCCTGACGAAAGTTCCCCTGGGAGGAACTGAACAGGTTGGATACCTATTTTCAACGAATGATTAACGTGAGTAGAAAACCCGTTTAACATAACAATGAATAGTGTAACGCACGAGTCATTTGAAATTGAAATAGGATTGTGATTATCGATATCTCATTTAAGTTTTTACTATATTATTTACAAAGATATATTATGAAAAATATACTTTTGCTGTGCCCTTGCAGGTTTCATGTTGGACATTTACACATATTGGTGCTGCGTGAAATGTCCGAGTTTGCAGACTTATTTGATAGAGGAGGGATGACGCGAACCTGTCTCATCCCCAGGCATCTTAGGTGAAAACACGTTGAGACACAGACAGTCCTCGTGGCCCATCATGCGGCCGGAGCTGGGGTCGGCCTGTGGGCACGGCAGACATGGCTTGGTGGCGGCCAGCTCGCCGGTCAGTAACCTGCGAGTCGGCCGCTGGAAGCGACGTGGCCCCACTGGTGGTTCCGCATACCTGAAACAAACGACCAGGGGCCTTAGTTTGCTGTTGCATGGCGTCATGAATTGTGGCTGGGTCAATGTTTCATTTTGCCGTGGGGTGCCGGCAGTAGAATGTTACCCCTCCTCTCATGCCCGTGGATGCAGTAAGAGCCTGCTAAGGGATACCTCCGGAAGATGGGCAGCAGCGTCTTTCCGTGAATCAACATCCCGTACTGCGCTCGCCAACCCGCCTGCCCAGCGTGGTGAGTATGGCAACTACCCCTCACGGAGATCCATGAGGGAGGTCCGTGTTCAGCAATGGATGTTTTACGGCTGAAATGATGATGATGATGAATGTTTCATTCTGAACATACCCATGATAGGTCAAATTAAGTAAACACGGCGTTACATAACTTATTATTATTTCATTGTAAAATGGTTGTAAATAATATGGATAATTATATTATATATTAATGTACAGACATATTTAATTGAAACTGCGGTAGGCTATAGGTAGGTATTATACGAGTAATATAAATACAAAAAGATGCAATCAGAAGTAGTATCACTGAAATAGTGGATTTTTTTATCAGTACATCCGTCCGCTGAGCGCTAAATTCTGAATGTCATTTTCATTGATAAACATTAATAACCTACCCATAAAAACAACCAATAAGTAGAATATTACATGTCTGTATGTATGTCCGCAATTTTTGTCCGAGGATAACTTATGAACGAATGATCGGATTTTAATGAAATTTTAAACTTAAGAAGATTACATCAATACTAATCCATTATTGTGGGGGAATTTTGTTTTATGGTGTTTTTATTTTATATGTCCGATGATAACTCTTGAACGTATGATCCGATTTTCATCAAATTTAAAACAAAAATATTACATCCAATACTAATCGATTGTGGGAGGTTTTTGATTAGTCGTGTAGTTTTTGAGATATGGGGATTAATTATGTAAATATGTAAATGTTCGTATTTTTTTTTAACATAACTGATGTAACGTAATCTTCGAACGTTGTTTTACCCACGCTATGACATCCGATTTAATTAACATGACAATATAATAGGGATAAATTTTACGCGGTAGATTACACATTTAGTGTAGTGGTATGTACTCATGACTTTCAATCCGAAGGTCGTGGCTTCGATACCGGCCGTGCACCAATGGATTTTTCTTTCTCGAAAAATGTATGTGCACACTTACCACGTGCTTTAACGGTGTAGGAAACATCGTGAGGAAACCCGCGGCTTAGTTAGCTTCAGACGTATTGACCTGTTCTTTCCTCTGAGTAATAGTTGACTAAGCTGAGAGGATGGTAAGTATAGGCACTGGTATAGGTGCTGGGCAAGCCTAATCCATCTAACAATGTCCCAGGCACTGTAGCGTCCCGTAAATCATGATTACCAGTTGCTGACGCTGTATAAATCAACTATAATTGATCACACAGAAGAAAACAAATACAATCCAGTACAAATCTAGCCAGATCGCTACGTAAAATCAAGTTTAAATGCAATGCGCACGCCCGTTTTAAGTTTGTGGCGAACAACTAGTTTAGTACAAAGTGTCTTAATATGGTCATGCCATGCAGCGAGCCATGCTCAGCAAGAAGAGTCTTATAATCAATCTTAAGAGTGTAAGATGTAATACCGAGATCCGGCGCTGGACTAACGTTCAAAAGCCAAGATAAGGGTTTTGAATCTGAAATCGAATTGGGCTGGACACTTGGCTACGTTGGCAGGTGGAGCAAAACTTTACCTGAATGGTGGTCGAAGACTGGCCAAAAAAGTCGTGGTCGCTCGATGGCGCGGTCGGTCGATGACATTCGCCAGTTTGCGGGCAAAACATATGCCTAATAGGCAAAGCACTGGACCGGCCGGCGCGCGTTAACAAAGGCAGGCTAACTAACCTAGCAAAGGCTGGCTAGCTAGTACCTACGGGCTGTGGATGATGAAGGAGGCTTTGTAGCTGGTAGGTACACACTACCCAGTCAAATTTCCTTCCTAACATCCTAGGCTATGTAGCAGGTAGGTAACACTACCTAGTCAAATTTCCTTCCTAACATCCTGCAATATCGTATTCCGAAGAATCGTTTGCTGGTAGGTAAAGGTCTATCCTATTTTTTTTTATTGGAAGCTATAAACTTAAAAGCAATGAATCCATCTTACTTGATGCCAAAGAAACTGTAATATCCTAGCTTATCGTTCTTGATCCCCTCAAGTCTAGCACTACGGCCGAACTTCTGCGCGAAGACCACGGCCGCGTCAGGTTCCGGAGGCGAGGCCGGGGCGCCACCCACCACGGCCCGGGCAGCCGGGACCAGGCACAGGACACAACACAGCCAGAGACAATACATCACTGGACAATACTGGACATTCGAGACAAGGGCAGCGCCGGAACACACATCCTTTGATATCGCTAATCTCTTACTGCCGAATACCCCGTTCACATTATTCCAGTCCAGTAAAACAGAGCTGGACTGGAATGGAATGGACTTAATAGCTGACCTCGCCTACATGTTCCCAGTCATTTCAAAGCTACAATACAATATACGCGTGTTTCCTCGACATTTGTTCTGCCAGCATGCTGAATTGGTACTGGATTGGCCGTCCCCACCACACTGTATGCTGACGCTGGATTCAAAGTAAACTCGCAATCCAATTACTGTACTAGATTACTTACTTAATTAATGACATTCAAGTATTCCTTTCCTTCTTCATTATTTCAGTAGATTCCAGTAGTGCCCTACTGGAATCTACTGACCAGCGCTAGCATGCAGTGCTGGACTGGAATAATGTAAACAGGTTATTAATACCCTTATTAACACCATAACTGCAGTTATGGTGTTAACATGGGGTTATATGCACCCTCGACTTTCAATCCGAAGGTTGTGGGTTCGATACTGGCCGTGCACTAATGGATCATTGATTCTTGAAAAACGTACGTGTACATTTTACACGTGCTTTAACGGTGAAGGAAAACATCGTGAGAAAACTAGTAGCTAGGTCAGCTTCAGACGTATTGACCTGATCTTTCCTCTAACTTAAAGCTGACTAAGATGAGAGGATAGTATAAGTGCTGGGCAAGCCTAATCCATTTAACATTGTCCCAGCCACTGCAGCGTACCGTACAGCATGAATACCAACTGTTGCTGACGCATATAAATCACCAATAATCACCATCTACAAAATATGTAAAGGCCTTTTATGGGCACTTGGGTTGGTACTGCCGTATATAAATAGAAACAAAATCTTAGAATGAAAACACTAAAATGCTTTATTGCACACCTTAACATAGATAGGAGATACGCTTTATTGTACATATTAAAACATAGATAGAAGATAGAATACGCTTTATTGTACACCTTGAAACATAGATAGAAGATATAATACGCTTTATTGTACAGCTTAAAACATAGATAGAAGATAGAATACGCTTTATTGTACACCTTAAAATAACATAACAAACAGAAAAGAAATAAAACTAATAACAATTAAGTAGACAATGGGCAGGCTTATCGCTAAAAGCGATCTCTGCCAGGCAACCTTTGGATGGACAATTTTTTTTAAAGAACAGAGACGGTGGCTTTCATCGTAGTCATAGTATACATATAAAATCAAAATAATATAAAAGTAGGGTTTAATGCATGACATAAATAAATAACAATACATATAATATTAAATATTCAAATTACATTCCAAATAAATAAATTCATATATAATATAATAAAACTAAGTAGGAAAGGAAAGCTAAGAGTTAGAAACTTAAGAGAGACAGTATTTATAAACGATAGTTTTAAAAAATAAAACCGGGCAAGAGCGAGTCGGACTCGCGCACTGAGGGTTCCGTGCCATCATACAATATAATAAATATGATGAAGGCGGTTTATATTTGTCGGAGAACCTTGACAGCGCCATCTCTTGTGTAATAGCGGAACTTATGTAGATTTTTTACACTTCGTTAGAATTTTCCTTTATTCTTTACATACACTCCTATTAGCAATATAAGTTTGAGGGATTTATCTCTGCAAACTTCGGAGATAGGGGGGGACACTATTTTTTTCAACGTTTTTGTAATTAAGTCAAAAACTATATAAAGCAAAACTAAAAACCGAAATAATACCTTTCTTATGATAGGTACCTAACATGATCTAGTATACAATGTGTCTTGTTCTTCTTTTGTAAATTGCCTGTTCTAATTAGCGATTTGATCTATTGATTATACACGTATTGACTTTGACTCTGATATAGTTATTATAATCCCTTGTTTTCCTATGTGATAGGTTATTTGTTGAGAATCAATATAGCCTTGGTACTTAAACATTCTAGTATGTGTTTTATAATATTTATTCCACCCTCATCCTCTGCTGTTAGGCTTAGCAGATAAGACTAAACAGGTTTGCTGCCGTGCTGAGTATAGGTCTTGGTAGATATAAGCAGTAAATACTTATTTATTAAGGAAACTCTAGGAATATACTTAGGGACCATTAGGGACTAATTATAAATCTGACAAGCGCAAGGATCGGGATTGGGATTCGGAAAGGTATTCAAATCTAATTTAGAGATTCCTGGGATAAATAGGATTGAGGATGTTGGATAGAGGATGTTGTATGTATAGTAGGGAGAGGAAGTGTGCATCCTGGCGAAGGCGGATTGGTAACCACTGAAGCCTTTTGCGCAACTCTGTGATGTGGTCATACTTTCGTAGACCGAAAATAAAGCGAATGCAAACATTTTTAAGCCGGTCAAGCTGTGCTTGGGTTAAATCGGGATAGCTGGCGTCGTCGCGTCGGCGTAGTTAATCATAGGAAGCAACAAGGACTGAGCCAGCGCAATTTTGGTAACTCTATAAATCTTAGGGTGACGTGCGGATTGCAATGCAGCGTTGGTCACGTGCTTAGTGAACGGAACGTGATCACTGCGTTAATCCAGTTGTTATAGGTAGCGGTTCGCACTTAATATCAGGTGGTTCTGGGGCTTGTCACATTCTCATTTAGAAGTATAAAAAAACTATACAAAATTAACAACTAAAGAAACACTGAACACTGAACATGAAGTGACAATCGACTTTAGAGTCCGATAAACTACAAATCAGCGGACATTTAAAGCGAATCAATCCCTTTTGATGACCTGCGTGGCACAGCTTACTGAGACCATAGTCTATGCTGAGACGTAGAAGGTTGGTTGAGGGTTCGATTCCGCCAAAAAAAATTGTAAGACAAACTCAAGTGTTTTTTACTGTTTTACTGTATGCAGGGACTGGGCAGCAGCTTAGGTAAGTGCAGCAAAGGAGATGTTTCACGAATGTATGGAATCCAGGCTAACTAGGTGTACACGTGCACAAACATGGCTAAATATTTATTAAACATTTTCCCACTATCAGTTTTTTAATATGTTGCTTCGTTTGATGCATTTTCCTAAAAATAACTAGCCTAAGTCGAGCAACACAAAACTGTAGAACAATATGGCGGACCAATACAGTTGGTGACGTCATTTTGACAGCTGTTGACATAATAGTGAAATGAATGATTTATGATAGAAGCTAAATCAAGTCAACCTGAGGTATTTCAATTTTCGAGTACCTAAGTACCTCAGGCTACCTACGTAAACTACATTAAGAGCCTAGCTACTGTTAAAAAACTTCAAAATCTTCAACTCAAACACGTAAAACCATCTGTCAAAATCATTAGGCAGTGACAGTTACAAGAATTTATTAGAAACTGTCTTGGCTGCCTATTAAAAATGTTACCAGTGATAATTATGCCTCGTATTTAAAACATTAATAAAACAATCATTTTAGTTTAAATTACTTAAATAAAGAGTATTTTTTCCGAAATCACCGATTTTTGCACAATTTTTCAGTCTGGGTACATAGACCTAGCCCATTTTGAAACATCTCCTTTTCTAATTTTAACTACCTAACCTAGGTACTTATTAAAATATTGACTAAAAGTAAAGATTTAAATAGTAGATAATAATAATAATCGTAATATGACCGCGTTACTTTGTTTTCACACGAAATGAGTGAGCTCACTCATTTGGAAACCTCTAAACACAGTGATAGCCGGACGTGGTGTATTATTTTTTTCACGAAAGTTCGTACAATATTTGCTCAATCAAAATGGTTCCAATAATATTTTGGTTATTGGCAAAACCAGTGTACGTGCATTATTGAGATCACACATCTAACGATTTAAATCTTTGCTAAAAAGTCCAAGAAAGTAAGTAGGTAAGATTGATAAGGTCTATCTACTTTGAGTAAAACGCCTGATAAAATTGTGTGAGCAAGCTGGCTTGGGAGGTAGGTCTACTACCACTACTACGTTATAAAGGTACATACATATACAGTAGTTCATCATCATCATCATTTCAGCCGAAGTACATCCACGGCATATCATACATAACACAAGGACATAGGCCATTGAAGTATTATTACTAGCGTATAGAATTGACACCCGCGAACAACAAGTTTGCGCCATGAGTTGTTGCCGGCCGGCAACAACTCATTTAGTCGTTCGTCGACGCCCATCGCGGCCGCATGCGAATAAACCCAAATTAAAAATGCCGTCTTGCGTGTTAAAAACGTGTAATTAATCAATCAACTGCGAAGAAAAAAGATAGTGGCGTGACTTATCATCGGAAAGTACACAGAATATCAACTAAAACCAACTAAAATTAATTTTTGTACATTATTTTCTATTGTACTGACATTTTGTTTGAAAATCATAGATTATGAAAAGTGATTCGTACAGATGGGATGTGTAGGTACCTACTAAGGGTTGGCGACAAAGGTTTAACTGATTATTTTTAACTCATATTACTCGCCCTATGCCGTCTGTCTGATCAGTAACAGTAGGTACTCTAGGTACCTACTGTAGGTATCTTTTGCAATCGTCATTACTTATAAACTGAAGCTGTATTATACCTATATTGTTGTCTGAACAAATTCTTAATGTAATAGATTGACGACCTCTGTGGCGTGGTGGGCGAAGGTTCGCCTGCGATGCAGGAGGTGGGTTCGATTCCCGCCTTGGGACAAATGTTTAGTGATCGCTGCAGATATTTGTTCTGGGTGTTCAGGTCATTTTCTACGTATAATAATAAATAAATAGGTATTTATGTATTGTATTTATTATATCAGTTATCTAGTAGCCATAACAAGAGCTCTGCTTAGTTTTGGGCTAGATAATCATCATCATTTCAGCCAAAAAACGTCCACTAATGAACAAAGGCCTCCCTCATGGGGTCTCCATGAGGGGTAGTTGCCATACTCACCACGCTTGGCAGGCGGGTTGGCGAGCGCAGTACGGGATGTTGAATATGAAAAGACGCTGCTGCCCATCTTTCGGAGGTATCCCTTAGCAGGCTCTTACTGCATCCACGGGCATGAGAGGAGGGGCAGAGTGAAATAAAGTGTGGGGTCTAGTTAGTCTAAGTACCTACCTACCTATGTACGTACTTGTTGGATAAAATACCAATTTATTTAAAAAAAAATGACTAAACGCTTAACGATTCGTTTTAATTTAATGTACTTAAATATTTTTACGTTTTGAAATATAATATTCATAGGTACCTACTGCATTAACATTACTGCATTAATAGCTGTCTGAAGTGTCCCTTCTGCGGTGAAAAAAATCTATTAGAGCGACATGTTGTTACACTATGTTGAACGAAACGTGTAAG
Source organism: Pasiphila rectangulata (assembly GCA_963082625.1). Taxonomy (NCBI): domain Eukaryota; kingdom Metazoa; phylum Arthropoda; class Insecta; order Lepidoptera; family Geometridae; genus Pasiphila; species Pasiphila rectangulata. Next base: position 16,357,516 of record OY720244.1, read on the forward strand.
CGCCACGAAATTCACGGGGCGCTTACGACGTTTTGGTCGCGAGAAAACTATTCTCTATTAGCGATCTAGCGCTGCATGTATTGATGGTATGGATAGACGACATTCTAATCGTGTAGCGCTGCAGCGAATACTTGTGTGCGGGGGCGAGCGCGCCCCGCGCAGGCACCCCCGCTGTCATCAAGTTGCGACACGTTTTTTGTTTGGTATAGCTACTCTAACTATTAACAACTCACTGACATAGGCCTCACTCACCACAAGGGTTTGTTGCCATACTCGCCACGCTTGGCAGGCGGGTTGGCGAGCGCAGTATAGTGTTTAGGGCGTTAAAGACACTGCTGCCCATCTTCTGGGGGTATCCCTTAGCAGATTCTTACTGCATCCACGGTAAAAAGAGGAGAGGACAACATTCTACTGCTTGCCGGCACCCTACGTCAAACCCACGGCCATGTTACAACCTGTTACAAAAATCCGTGTCCACCAGTGAGTTGTAAATAGTCAGAGTAGCTATACCAAACAAAAAACGTGTCGCAACTTGATGACAGCGGGGGTGCCTGCGCGGGGCGCGCTCGCCCCCGCACACAAGTATTCGCTGCAGCGCTACACGATTAGAATGTCGTCTATCCATACCATCAATACATGCAGCGCTAGATCGCTAATAGAGAATAGTTTTCTCGCGACCAAAACGTCGTAAGCGCCCCGTGAATTTCGTGGCGCTTACACGTTTCGTTCAACATAGTGTAACAACATGTCGCTCTAATAGATTTTTTTCACCGCAGAAGGGACACTTCAGACAGCTATTAATGCAGTAATGTTAATGCAGTAGGTACCTATGAATATTATACTTCAAAACGTAAAAATATTTAAGTACATTAAACGAATCGTTAAGCGTTTAAAGTATTTTTTTTTAAAATAAATTGGTATTTTATCCAACAAGTACGTACATAGGTAGGTAGGTACTTAGACTAACTAGACCCCACACTTTATTTCACTCTGCCCCTCCTCTCATGCCCGTGGATGCAGTAAGAGCCTGCTAAGGGATACCTCCGAAAGATGGGCAGCAGCGTCTTTTCATATACCAACATCCCGTACTGCGCTCGCCAACCCGCCTGCCAAGCGTGGTGAGTATGGCAACTACCCCTCATGGAGACCCCATGAGGGAGGCCTTTGTTCATTAGTGGACGTTTTTTGGCTGAAATGATGATGATTATCTAGCCCAAAACTAAGCAGAGCTCTTGTTATGGCTACTAGATAACTGATATAATAAATACAATACATAAATACCTATTTATTTATTATTATACGTCGAAAATGACCTGAACACCCAGAACAAATATCTGCAGCGATCACTAAACATTTGTCCCAAGGCGGGAATCGAACCCACCTCCTGCGTCGCAGGCGAACCTTCGCCCACCACGCCACAGAGGTCGTCAATCGATCTATTACAAATTTATAAACCTTAAGAATTTGTTCAGACAACAATATAGGTATAATACAGCTTCAGTTTATAAGTAATGACGATTGCAAAAGATACCTACAGTAGGTACCTACTGTTACTGATCAGACAGACGGCGCATAGGGCGAGTAATATGAGTTAAAAATAATCAGTTAAACCTTTGTCGCCAACCCTTAGTAGGTACCTACACATCCCATCTGTACGAATCACTTTTTATAATCTATGATTTTCAAACAAAATATCAGTACAATAGATAAAAATACAAAAATTAATTTTAGTTGGTTTTAGTTGATATTCTGTTTACTTTCCGATGATAAGTCACGCCACTATCTTTTTTCTTCGCAGTTGATTGAGTTTTACACGTTTTTAACACGCAAGACGGCATTTTTAATTTGGGTTTATTCGCGTGCGGTCGCGATGGGCGTCGACGAACGACTAAATGAGTTGTTGCCGGCCGGCAACAACTCATGGCGCAAACTTGTTGTTCGCGGGTGTCAATTCTATACGCTAGTAATAATACTTCAATGTTCGCGGGTGTCAATTCTATACGCTAGTAATAATACTTCAATGGTGTCCACAGAAAAATTAAGAGGGTTCTGTAATCTGTGCCTCACCTCTTCTCTATTCTGTGGACACACCATTAATCTGAACAACTTGTGTTGTAGTTACAATTTTTTAATCTAATTTTAACCGACTTAAAAAAGGAGGAAGTTGTATGTTCGACTCTTCGCAGATGACTTCAACGATCTCCAACTCATGTTAAAACAACTGTACGATGCTTCCTTGAAAGTTGGTCTAAGGATGAATTGTCCAAGACGAAGGTCATGGCGAACATCTCCAGTGTCTCAAATTAACATGACGTTAGGAAGTGAGAAGTTGGAGATGATCAACCGATACATATTCTCTCCTTTGGCAACGAACATCAAAAAACAGAGATTGCCAGAAGAATTCAAGTTGGCTGGTGGGCAGCGTTTGGAAAATTGGACGACTTTCTTAAATCCGCTAATATCCCACAATGTTTGAAAACCCGTCTGTACAATAAAGTGTGTTTTGCCTACCATGACTTACGGTGCCCAGACGTGGACGCTCACGAAGGAGGCTGTTACTCAATGAGAGTTGCACAGAGAGCCATGGTGCGCTATGCTCGGCATCAAGCCTTTAGACCGTGTTCACAATGTCGAAATCCGAAGTCGAACAAAGGTGAAAGATACTGGGAATCGCATCACGGTACTAAAACGGTGGAGTAAAGCGTCAACTGAATGGCGTCCAAGAACTGGGTACTTACAGAAATGTCGGCCGTCCGGCTGCAAGATGGACAGACGATATAACGAGCGTCGTGGGACGAACTTGTATGAGGCTAGCACAGGACCGTGCGGAGTGGCACAAAGGGGTTGACCTACCAAAGCAAATGCAAATTGCTTTGGTAGGTCATTTACACTGGTCACGCAAATTTGGGTTTCCTCCTCTATCTCGTCCCTGCCTCTTTCCCTTCGAACAACTTTTTTCCCCCGAATTACTGTTTCCCATCCGTCAGCGTCCTCCGAAGAAGTTGTCTCTTCACCAAGCTGACTCTGAATATGTCTTTTCCTGACTAGATTAGTAGATATCGCTTCTTCTTCCATCACTTCTTGATTTGAGACATCTACAATGTCACTACACTCCACTAACGCATTTCTTACATTCTCTTCCGTTACACCATATTGTACGGTATTGTCTTCGACACTCGGTTGAGAATTCATTTGTGATAAAGTACTCAGCTTATAGCCCGAACAGCCGGGCTTGCAGCCGTGCACCGATCAATAAATAACGAAATTTATTTAGACAACGGAGCTAATGCACGCGACCTTCACACTCGAGGTTTAGTTGTCAAGATTGGGCAGAGTATTTGTCTTAGTATGATTACATAGTTGTTAAAAGCATTATTTTATACATGTAAATGCTTTGTAACTGTAAAACCTTTTTGAAAATAAACACATTTTTTTTTTTTTTTTTTATTTATAGAAAAGAGGGTTTTGTCGCTAAGCGACCATATCACCCTATATTACAAACAAAAACACCAGGTAATACAAATTATTACAAAATTACAAATCACTAGAAACAAAATAAACTTATAGGTAAGTAAATAAAACAAAAAATTAACTTCTTAGAGAAAAACACCTAGCAGCTAGTTCATACAATTGTTCTGCTTTGTCGGACAAAGGCGACGCTAAGATTACGTTGCACTGGCCGACATTATGAATCTTAGAAAAATCAAAATATCTACACTGCCGGCCAAAAGTTTGAGACCACTTGTAAAAATCTTTGTAACCACCAAAATATTTCAAAAGTACACATGATAAAGAGCTAATTTGAACACCTGCGTATTCTATTGTTATCAAAGAATTTCTGAGAGTCATTTTTATTGTATATTTTTAAGTTATCATCCTTTAAAGGTCTATTGTTTCAAAACATAAATGAGTACCGCGCGCTTACCAGGTGATAGAGTCATTGATATATTTTTTATGGCCTGCTCATTTCTAATTATTTTGGTTTTGTTTTGCGGTAACCGTACTTCCGGATTATTTTAGCTTCCTTAAATATATTTTTTACCTGAGTTTTGATGGAGTAAATTTTTCATTATCTTAACTAGTCTGAGCTCGTCGTTCTTACAGTGAAGACATCTTAAAATGGGAAAAGTGCGCGAAATTAGCACTGAAACTCGTTCTGCCATAGTTGTTTTACACGGCGAAGGCAAATCTGAACGTGCGATTGCCTCTCAACTTAAGTTGTCGAAGACTTGTGTTCATAACGCAATAACCCGATACAAGGAGACTGGCAGTAATCAAGATCGTTCGCGATCGGGGAGACCGAGAGCTACCACTTCTAGCGAGGATAATTTCATCGTCGTTACCAGCAAGCGGAATAGACGCCTAACCGCACCAGAAATCCGCGCAGAAGTGAACAAATCCCGATCAGAACCTGTGTCATTGACTACAGTAAAAAGACGATTGAGAGATGCTAAGTTATTTGGTCGCGTCGCCGTTCGAAAACCACTACTAAGGCCACAAAACAAAAATAAACGAATGCAGTGGGCCCTTACCCATCGAGACTGGACTGAAGAAGACTTTAAAGAAGTTCTTTGGACAGATGAATCCAAGTTTGAAATATTTGGTTCAAAACGACGAATTTTTGTTCGACGTACCGCCGAGGAAAAGATGATGCCAGATTGTGTGGTGCCAACAGTTAAGCATGGTGGTGGTTCCATTATGGTCTGGGGATGCTTCTCGGGCCATGGAACCGGAGATTTGGTACGAGTCGAAGGAATCATGAAAAAGGAGCATTATAAACGAATACTACAGCAAAATGCCGTTCCGTCTGGTTTAAGATTAATTGGAAATGGATTTTTTTTCCAACAAGATAATGATCCTAAACATAGTTCAAAATTATGCAGGGGTTATTTAGAACATAAAGAAACAGAAAGGGTGTTAAAAAACATGGTGTGGCCCCCTCAGAGTCCGGATCTCAACCCCATTGAGCTATTGTGGGAAGAGCTTGACAGAAATGTGCGCAGTTGTTGTCCCTCCTCACAAGAAGACATGTGGAAGGCTTTACAAGAAGGCTGGAACAATATCTCACAAGATACAATTGATAAATTGATTGCTCGTATGCCGAGACTAGTGAAAAAAATTATAAAATGCAAGGGAGGCTTTTTTGACGAAAAATCCGTTTAATGATTTTATTAAATATGAACGTCATTTTTAACGTAAATGGTTGATATTTCTTGATTTTTTTTTCTTCTTGATGAATGTGTATTAGTAAATAAGCATTTTAATTAATATCTAAACCTCTTGATTTATATTTTGAGTTTTATTTCATTTTGCTACTTAGATGTAGGTGGTCTCAAACTTTTGGCCGGCAGTGTATTTCTTTCACTGGCGTTCCGCACACATTCCGTCAACACGTGTTGTACATCTTCTAGGGAACCACAAACGTCACAATTGGGCGAAACAACTTTCTTCATAAGAAATGCAAACTTATTGGTCGGAATGTGTCCGGAACGGAGCCTGAGCGCCATTACGAGTACATTCCTAGGTACAGTCATCAATCCAAGGGCAAGATGTAATTTGTGGTTGTATCGTCTTGTACCAAATTCCTTAAACACATTTTATTATTATTATTTATTTTTATCGAGCTGGTAAGATACAAATATTTTTTTAAAACTGCACAGGATCTGTGCAATTTTTGGAGAGGGTATCACCAATGCAGTTTTTTGTTTTTAGATAACCGATCTTAGCACATTGTGATAAAACTTATATTGCTCAAGCAAAAAGTATGAACCGAGAGTGTAGTGTATCTCTTTTTTAATATATAGCGGTCTCGCTCAAGAGCAGAAATGTTATATGAGAACTGCTAGCTGCCTTGCTTTGGCTTTACTCGAAAATTGTTCTACGATTCACGCGTTATACAATAGGTAGGTACATATCTTGGATGTCCGTCGTATTTTGTAGTCCCGTTCATGCTTCCGAATATTTTAATGACTTAATTCATCGACATTGTAATAATGTTTACTACATTGTTGTTTTCTTTAATTATTACTTACCTACTTACAAGCTTTTATTTAGTTTGCCCTGTATGTACCTATGTATGTATGTGGGTAACTAGGTATGTTTGTTCAAATTTCAAATCAAGACTGTACCGTCAAACACGGCATCTTTACCTAGTTATTGAACATAAAACGGAATTTTTAAATTTAGGATTTTAGACTATTTTGAAAATTTTAATATGACTCAGTGGAAGTCTGCTTCATAGATTAAATTAAATTTACTTCGAACGTTAAATACTCAGACAACAATTTTACTTGACTCAATAGCAGGCAGGTAAAGTTAACACGGTAAAGTTGACACATGCTTCATAAACTTTTCATACCTACAAAATCTTAGTATCATGTAGGACTGTAAAATTAAACAAATGGGTAAGGGAAAATACGCTTAAGTATTATTATTTCAAATCACACCCTGAAAATATATTTGCAGATCGTACAAACATTTATCCCGAGGCGGGAATCGGACCCGCAACCTCGTGCGTCGCAGGCGGACCCCATCGCCCATCTCGCCACAGAGGTCGTAAGATCATTTTTAAAAAGTGGCAGCCCTACGAAAAAAATGGAGAATAGTTATGCAATGCTGTCAAATAGTCTTCGGAAATATGAACGAGAATCCATTATCTCCCACACCACGACGCGCGAGTTGCAATGAAAACCGTTTGTACAACAACCGAATCAACAATGATTTTTGTGTAGATTGGATGTTAACATGGCGTTACCAAACCCTCTCCGATCATATTTAGAATAATTGTTAGACCATAGTTTATGAATAATTATTTATTTAAAATATGTGCAACTATTATTTTATTTTAATAATATAATTAATTTAAAATTTTAACTGTTATTTTCAAAGAAAATTAATTTAAACTATTATTGTGCAGTTCATTACGTTCGCTACGGCCTTGTGACGACACAGTTTGCGGTACTTTGCGTCATCATTCATTGAACATTTCTCAAACGGGGAGGACGTGTGATGACCTTAAACGCGTTGGTCTGTTAGAAACACATTTATTTTTTCAAATGTTTCTAACGTTGAAACATAAAGTACAAAGAGTATAGGATAGGTAAGAAAGTGTTTTTATTGTGCTCTCGCTCGTTTCCACTAATTTGTTGGTGTTATTGTATTATTTACTAATATATATATATATTCTATTTCAGGTCTTACAAAATAAAACGCCATCATGGCGTCGGACGAACAATTTTCATTATGTTGGAACAATTTCCACGCAAATATGTCAGCAGGATTCCACGGCCTGCTGTCGCGTGGAGATTTAGTGGACGTAACATTAGCTGCCGAAGGCAGACTGTTGCAGGCCCACAAACTAGTTTTGTCGGTATGCTCCCCGTATTTTCAAGAAATGTTCAAAGTGAACCCAACACAGCATCCTATAGGTATGTGTACTATGTAACTCTTATTACTTCAATTATTTATTGTTCAATACTTACTGTGTACTAATGTTTTCTGTAATTGTTTCAGTATTTTTAAAAGACGTCAGTCATTCTGCGTTAAGAGACTTATTACAGTTTATGTATCAGGGAGAAGTAAATGTTAAGCAAGAAGAGTTAGCATCTTTTATTAGTACAGCGGAACAACTTCAAGTGAAAGGTTTAACCGGAAATCAGAATGAAGAAAGTTCCACGCCATCCAAACCAAAGCCGACTTCAAGGCCAGGCCCGAGGTCGTCACAACAAAGGCAATCCATTATGACTAAGCTAGAGACTGATTTAGATAGTAAGCCCTCCTCAACTCCAGTAGCAGTTAAACGACCAAATAGGCCATCAATAGCATCAAACAATTCGTCATCGTCACAAAGTGGACCAGCGAAACGGAAATGCGTAGACCCATTGGAAGCCGGACCATCTGGCTCTGCCAAGGAAGAATTTGTAACCATTCCTGACGAAGACGAAAATAACGCTGTAGCACCGAAAATGGAACCTGAATTTGTGAACGAAAGTATGTGGGACGATGATGAAGACGGTACCAATAACGACGAAACAAATTTTGGCGAAGATGACTCTAATATGGATTTGACTGGTAAGTTACCCCGGCGATTATCTGCTGAATTGGGCTGCGGTCGTCTTTCCCATGTTATTCCTTTCTACAATGTAGTTTTTATTTCAGGCTTTGATGGATCAACGACTGGCGATGGTAACTTAACTGGAGGTGAAGGTGGAGCAGTAGGCGACGCACAAGGTAGGTTTGCAAATCATATTGTGAACCCCAACGCAGGTTCCTGTGAATGGGGTTCCACCTCCATGATAATTCAATCGTGGAGGCTTATTAGTCTTAGCTCATGAAATTTGTAAGTTAGTGTATTTAGTTTGTAGTTCGTTTAGTTGTTCAGGTAAGTTGGTTGTGGTAATAAAAGGTAATGGTATTGGTGGTCTCAAAAGGTAATGGTATTTGTACGGTAAATTGTTTCAAGGTAAAAGTTTAGGTACGGGTAACCCCTAATTGAGGTAACTGGTATATCTTGGTATTTAACTGGTTCAACGGTAAACGTTTGGTATTTGTACCGAATGTGGTAAGGAGGTAAATCTTGGTATTAACTGGTTCAGTGGTAAACGTTTGGTATTGGTACCAAATATGGTAAGGAGGTAAACCAACCGAACGGAAGCTAAAGTATGAGCTGGATGTTCGAGGGTGAGTGCGTGTGGAGTAAGTTACGTAGTCCGCGCAGGCGGGAGGATTCTATTGACCACAAGTTTCCCGCGTTTGAGAACGCGCGACCTTTTTTTTTTTTTGTCGGGTTCAAGCATTTAGGTATGCTCATTGTAATTTCGTGCGTTCATAAAATCTTCCGCCGCGCTCCTGTCTGCACAGGCAGGCAGGCTAGCTGCGCAGTTGGTCTTCCAGTAATAATTGCGTGGATTGAGAGCTCTTGAAATCCTTTCAAATTGAAAAAAATCGCAGATTTTGTGAAGAATTTCTAAATGTGAAGCAAAGGTCCATTTATGTGTGTGGATTGAGCTCGCTTTTGAAATCCTTTCAAATTGAATTGAAAAAATCTCCGATTTTGTGAAGAATGCTGAAGCAAAAAGGTCCATAATTTTGTAAAACCATAAAGCTGGTATAGCCAAATGAGTGCTCTCCATCCACGCTTGAAGGCATACAGTACCACCTACCTACCTAGGTTTGGTACCTTAGCTTGGCGTATGACGTCATGTATGTATGTACCTAACAGGTACCTACCTATTTACTTCGTTGTTTCCATTAGGTACCGTGGCCTATGATGACGCACCTAGCGCGTCGATAAAGAAACCTTCAGGTAGGCCAATGACGCGCCAAGTGGCCAAGCGCCGTTATTAGAAAAAAATGTCCGTAAGGATTGAGGAGCCACATCAGATTTTTAAAATCTGATCATTATTTAGAGTAGCAATGTAGCTGATTTTGCAGCACGAGTTTTAACTATTTAAGCAGAAGTGGATCCTCGATCTCGTAAGTTACAGATGAATATTAATGTATCATTAGGCAGCAATTGTGCATATTACCGTCTAAAAAGTTAGCTTCTGTAGCACTAAAATGAAAGAAAATACAATACTTAAAGTAGGTATGGCTCCTCAATCTACACAAGAGGTAGGTACCTAATAAATTTCTATTGGATGTGAGCGATCAAATAATATACGACATAATGATTATTTAGCAGGTGTTGTTTTTGCAGTACCTATAGGACTAAAATAGTAAAACAGAGTAAATTTTGTAGATGAACTTTTTTTTTTGGCTCCTCAATCCTGACGTTCATACCTACCTACCTATGTTTAACTTTAGCACTACGGACACGATACCCCTGGCGATACCCCTGGTGGTATCGTGGGTCTTTTAAAATCAAACGATACCCCCAACAAATAGTGTTGCGACACTGTAAGAGCTTTATCATCTCTTGAATTTTATATTTACAAAAAAAAACAAATTATAGTCTTAGTCTTCTTCTAGCCATCTGAGATCTCAACGGAATCTAAAGCCAGAGATACCTACTAACGTTTAGCAGAAATGTCTGCTAAATATATCTGCATAGTTCAGCAATGTAGGTATATATTTTGGATTCTGCAACAACAAATACTTAAATATTTTTTCATATTTTAAAAATCTGATGTGGCTCCTCAATCCATACGGACATATTTTTTCTTGTAAATTCAGTGTGAAGGGTGACAACATTTTGGGTGTACCTACAAATTAATAATTCACTTATCTACCCACAATAGTATTTATTTAGTAACAAAATATTCATCAGCGGTGAAGTAGGTATTCTCGTTTGTACATGAATATCGCACCTCCAGTCGTAGACTGACTCAATTCAAAATTTGGGTGAATTAAGTTAAGTATACAGAACGACTCAAAAAAGTGCGCTCTATCGCCTAGTAAATCAGAAACCGTAATAAATAAACTGTAATAGTCTGTGTTTCATTTATAGTCAAGTTATAGTGTGATTTATCAAAAACTGTCAAGGACCGAAACACGTTTTCTTCATTTCCCAAAAAACATGAATTTTGGATTGAGTCAGTCTACGACTGGAAGTGCGATATGTTCATGTACGAAATACATAATTAACTTGGATTTCTTATTCTAAAATTCGTATAAGCACTAATCAGCCAATATTCATACACACATTCTATAACTTATAGCGAAATTGATTGCTAAATAACCAAATCGTAGGTACGATAAATGTAACCTGTTATGAAAATATAAATTTAGGTATCCTGATTTCATTAGTACGTGTATAATATGGTCACCCTTCACACTGAATTTACGAGAAAATAGTTAAGTATTGTTTTCAGAATCCAAAGAATACATTGCTGAACTGTACATATATATTTAGCAGACATTTCTGCTAAATGTTAGTATCTCTAGCTTTAAATTCCGTTGAGATCTCAGATGGCTAAAGTTAAACATAGGTAGGTATGTGATTAGAACGTCAGGATTGAGGAGCCAAAGAAAATGCGTTCATCTACAAAATTTACTCGTGTTTTTCTATTTTATACTGCAAAAACAAACAACACCTGCTAAATGATCATTATGTCGAATATATTATTTGGTCGCTCACATCCAATAGAAATTCACCTCTTGAGTGTAGATTGAGGAGCCCATACTAAAAGTATTGTATTTTCTTTCATTTTAGCGCTGCAGAAGCTGAATTTTTAGACGGTAATATGCACAATTGCTGCTAAATCATACAAAATTTTCAAAAATATTCGTCCATTAACCTACATAACGAGTTCCAGGTAGCTCCTCAATTCAGACGTTTAGATTAAGGAGCCACTTTTGTATTAAATATAACTAGTGATATATTTATATGGGTATGCAGATGACAGTACCGTTACAGAGATATATATCCAACACACGAGCTACAAGTCAGGAGATAGATTCTCTGACAGGCTATGATTGAACGAACAAATCAGGCTCTTCAAACGGTCTGCCTTTGGGGAGAAAGCAACAGTTAGTTTTAACGCTGCTAAAACACAAGCGTGTGTATTTTCTGCCAAAAAACACGGATTTGACCTAGCGCCAGTGTTTTGTGGTACTACTGTAGATGTTACTGGCCACCTTGAACTTCTTGGCATAGAGTTGACAGCTAACCTCAACTTTGGCACTTCCATCGAATCAAAGGCTCAAATAGCGGCTAAAAAGTTGGGCATCTTAAATAAGGTAAAGCGATACTTCATACCGGGACAGCTTCTCGCACTCTAAAAAGGTCAAGTCCGATCTTGCATTGGAGTATTGCAGCCACCTCTGGGATGGTTCAGCTAAATACCAACTCGCTGCACTCGATTCGGTGGAACGCAGAGCTAGGAGGCTCATTAGTGAGGAATATCTTGTGACGTCAAAGCTTGACAGCCTAAGTCACCGTCGCAAGGTAGCATGTATATCAGTTTTCTACAGATTATACTACGGAGTGCTCGCAGGAACTACATGACTTAATTCCACCATCACCCTTTTTCCATAGAAACTACGCCTGTAGTTGTGTTGTGTGTATGATTAATCATAGAGAACATTAATTGTAGGTACCTACCTGATTGTTAATACATGATTAAAACTAACAGGTAAAACAATAGCTCAATAATATTAGCTAATAAATAAAATAAAATAAATAAATTAGAGTAAGTAAATTTGTTTTTCCTATGAAACAAATATCCCTAAATATCTAATGTTGAATAAAAGACAGAGAAGCAGCAGCGATACCAGTTTATTCATCAGCGGACGAAAAGGAAAAGAGAGCTGTACAATCTTTATTTCTTATTTTATAGGCTTGTTCTAATACCCTCTTCACTTGGTCGGGCCTACCGACATTCGTCATGCCGGCCCTCTCGCGACAGATGGCAGCACTAGTCTTAACGTATCCGATTCGTAACGTTTCTTATAAATTATTTTAATTGTGGCCATACTGTGACAAATACCATGGAATGAATTATGGAACGAAATGTCAACGTCAAGACCAGCTGTCAAAAGTCACTTTACTGTCAATACATGTTTACAAGATTCTCGCAAATTAGTACTTGAACTGTTTACATTTGAAAATATCAATTATAAATTATAATGCATGAGATTGCGGTTAAAATATTGTAAAAGTCACTATTAATGACAGTAAATAACAAGAATAGTGAATACTAGGTTACAAAAAGGTGCAAAGCTTGCTTTCAGACATAGTGAATACATGGATTACTGAATTTATTTTAAATGATGGCTTACACTAATTATAACAATCGGTCACATAATCAGTCTTTAATTACCAAAATCAACAATAGACATAGGTACATGGGTACAACATTGTAATATGTTTTAATACTTAATAAATCTTTAAAAACTTACACTTCTTTCATTTATCCCTGATCATACCTACTAAGGCATAAATTATTTTTTAAGTATTTCTATAATATTTTGCATTATAGCATATCTTTCAGTGATGTTAAATCGGAGTAATTCATTTGACACAAATTACCCAAAGTATTTGCAGCCGTGTATGTCCACGACTGTCAAAGCTTATCATCTTCCGTCTGCTTCTCAGTGCACGCACGCTGCACTATCCTTCGTTGTATTCTTCGTGCATGTTGGACCATCCTTCCCCGTATCCTCTACATATGTTCCACTACCAGGTTCCCAGGACTGAGAGCTGATCGAATAGGTCATCGTTGCACTGTGTGAACTATTTCCGTTTCGGGAATATATTTGCGTTTTCTAATCAATTCTGGAAAATAAAATAAAAAATATATTACCGGGAGGCCCGTATAAAACGGTCAGTATGGGAAAGCCTGAAACTATAAGACATGCGAAGATCTCTTCTTAGGAAACATGACATCGATTTTCTAAACTGCATTCAAAGATTTTTGAAAAGTCGCTTACTAGAGCCGAGAATCGAACGTTTTTTGATTTGGATTAAATACGGGTAGTATAAAAGGGTTAAAGGGTATAAAAGGGTATAAATAATTAAAGGGTTAAAAAAGTTAAAGGGTATAAAAGGGTATAAATAGGTATAAAAGGGTATAAAAAGGTTTACAACACATGGTCGAAATCTGTAACTTACCTTCCATCTCCTATAAAACACGTAGATAGTCACTTTAAAACACACTAAACTAATTTAAAAAACAACACAGTACCTACTGTGTTTTGGTATCAGGGCTCACCTTGAATTATTATAGTTGAAATTGCTTAAAAAAGCGTAATAACATTACTGGGGTTTAATGTTGTATGGGGCCGGGGCGGAAAGGCTTGAAAAATTAAGGTGGCAAGGAATCGGTTAACAGATTGTGTTATAATATGACACCATGTGTCTGTATTTTTGGACCCTTATGACCAGGGACAAGCAGCCTGGCTGTGGCACCCAGTCGAACGTGCGACCAATGGGTGGAGCTCGCGCACTAAGCATCAATGCAGCCGGCATACTTTCGACAAGCTGCCAAGAGCAGGCCTGGTCGTAGGCGCACTGTACGCTCGTTGGCGAGCGCAGTACCTACGGGATGTTGATAGGAAGGGAAATAGGTGATTTTTGTATGTAGGTTAGTATACCAGTTTGTTCAGTATGAATACCGTATAAAGGTAATGTGGCGTGTAGAATACTCGCAACACAGGGGGTGAATACGAAATATTTTCTGTTGTGATGATGAAAAAATATCAAATTAAATTGCTGTAATTTTTCATTTGTCAAAACATGACAGGTTTGTACGTACTACAAGAAGATAAAATACTATGAACATTGAACATCCTGACATGTATCCAAAATGCTGGAGCTGGGCTTAGCTTGGCACAACTAGTAGCGTGAATTGACATTTTACTTTTCTTTGACACTACTATTCTTAATGGCTGTTAAAACGCATATTATTATAATCTCCCGTGGATTTACCAATGGCACTAACTAATACGAAGGGGCCGTCTCCACGAGCGAGAATCGCGATTCTCGCTCGTGGAGACGGCTTCTAAGAGAGTGTAAATACGTGGCAACGACGATGACATCGCCGTGATTCCCTCGCTCGTGGAGACGGCCCCTAAGTTAGTTTCTGTAATCTGTGCCCTAAGTACTATATTACAGCAAGATAAATGAAATTTGTTAAAAACAAAGTTGTCTTCTTATAACAAAATCAAGTTATCTATGTTAATCTTGTCGATTAAAACCCCTTATTCCTACTAGTTTTGTTGAGTAGTTCTGTTTACAGAACTAGTGGGACTTTTCACTCCCAATAGTTTATGTTGGCAAAAAATAACATCCTGTTTACCCGAATTAGTAGAGAATGGCCTTAGGTAGGTATTCCCACTAGTTCTGTTCTTGTTGGCTGTCAGACTAAACGAGAGGTTTCGACGAGGTTTTCGTTCTGGATGACACCCATTGGACAAAAAGTAATTCACTAAGGCTACCTAACTACCTACGAATTAGATTACGCATAAAAAGGTTTTCTTTAAGTATCACTGATAGATACTAGGTAGGTACATACTGATATTGAAACTAGATAAGTAGGAATTGGCCATTTCTGAGTACCTAAGCTACGTCATCGCTGACAAATGAAATCTTGATTGTCTTGAAATTTTCTCCAATAACGGCAATACCTATTTCACATGATATAGATTTTTCTAATTTCCCAAGCTTTTATGGAAAAAAATCATGTCATTAAACGCGGCCACGGTCGTGTACTTATTGAGAATGGATTTTAATATTATCGCCTTTCCATTTACGATAATAAACAAGTTTTGTGGAGATGTGCAAGTTTGAAAAAAAAACAGTGTAGCGGAACTGTTAAAACTACTCCGGTAAATAAGCTTAACGTTAAACTTTTAGGCTATTTTCTTGTAAGCTATTTTATATTGTCCATACTTAAAACTGTAACTTTAACCATTTTTTTAGGACGAGACCACGCATAGAAAATAGGAAAGACCACATGAGTACATATCTTGGGAGATATGTACTCATGTGGATCATGGATCATGATAAAGAAAAGCTTTACAAAACTGCAAACAACAAATTGCATCTACCAGTGATGCTGCACCAGTTATATATAAAAACAATATGACTACACCAGTCGTAGGTCGCCGGTGTATGCCTGCTCCAATACTAAACTCGACTTGTCTAAGGCATTAGATCTAGTGTCGTATGACGTGCTCTGGAACAGGTTGAGGGATACGGGTGTCCCGGCGGGTCTGTTACGAATCTTTCAGTACTGGTCTATACCAGAAATATAATAAAATTGGACTGGTTTCTATAACCAGTCCAATTTTGTCAGCTGGTCTAATGCATCTTCTGAGACGTATAGGTTGGAATGCGGAGTGAGACAGGGGGGAGTAAGCTCCCTCGCTTTTCAACCTGTAGGTACGTAAATGAGCTCATAGTCGAGCTCAGCTGTGTTAATAACATCAGCTACGCGGATGACATGGTGGTGCTGGGTCCGACTGCGGGCTCGGTCGAGATGTTAAAGGCCTGCGCTAGATATGCTGCTTCTCACGGACTCCGTTATAATATAAAGAAATGTGAACACGTTGTCTTTAAGGCCGACGGCAATCACGCTAAGAGCTTTCCCATGCCTTAAAGGCGTGAACATCAAGAGAGTTAGTGCTTTAAATATCTTGGACATCATGTCGCCGAAGACCTTAAAGACAATGTGGACATAGAGAGAGAGCGCAGGTCTGGCGGTTCGAGAAAATATGTTGATTCTTAGGTTCTCCCGTTGTAGCGAAGAAGTGAAGATAACCCTTTTTAAGGCCTGCCAATGCACTATACGGAAACCTATGGTTTCGGTATGCTGCGTGTACAATACAACAATGTTTTCAGGATGATGCTCGGATTACCCCGCTACTGTAGTGCGTCAGGGATGTTTGCAGAGTACCAAGTAGATTACAGCTATATGTATGAGATAGGTTTACAGCTATTCTCTGAAAAAGACCGCTTCCCTGATGCGCAGAGTCCGGGATAGTACGACAGCATCCTGAAAAATATTGCTGATAGGGTCTCCTCTCCTTTGTGGATATGTTTTGTGCGAAGGGTAATAGGGGTAATAATAGTGTTTTTATAGTTGGTGTGTTGTGATTCACAACACACTAATTGTAAAAACATTGTATTACACAACTTTATCACAACTTGTAATTGTTACTAACCTTATTTTTAAGTTTTTTCGATAATATCTTTACTAGCAGAATATGGATCTTGTTATTCGAAATATAATATTTTTAATTATTGATGAGCTCCGAAGCAAGTTTAGTTGCGAAAATGCCATCATTTGAAACCATAAAATCATCTGCTTATCGACGGAGGAGCCAAGAGCTTGAAGTCAAAAAAATGAGCTATTTAAATGATACAGCCCTTGCAGAAGAAGTTCCACCTAAATTCAATAAGTTTTTACTAGCTGATTGCCACTGCGAAGAAGACGGATTATACGTATTCTTGCATTTTTCACCGAAAAAGTTAAAAACACTTCTACCGAAATTGAAATTGTTTTATGTACATTTAAAATTTGTCTATTAGCGTTTAAGCAAGTTTTTATTTATTTATTTATTCATGGAGACTTGGGGAGCACAGAGGACACTATTAATATAGTTACATTGATATACATATATGTACCCAAATCCACACGAAACACGTGTCGTCGTGTGGGTTTGGGTACGCATGTTGCACTAACAACCTAGTTCTCCCTGCATGTGCATAATTAGCGGGCGGGAGGGTGGTGCATATGCATCTCAGCATTAGCGGAATTAAAACTAGATAATTTTCATTGCATTTTATTGTCATGGATTTCCGCAAAGTAACGCCTGATTCCATTAATTATACCTAGAGCTTTAGCTTTTCTCCATACTGCTTTTGACCAATGGTAAAGCAGCCTGGTTTATAATTGCAGTTATGATAAAGAAGATTAATAGCCATTTAACCCACTCAAGTCACGGGAAATAATATTTCCTCCACCTTATTGTGCCCACTCCTCACGGTCCTGTTATTATCATACATAGAAAAATACCCAGACCCGGGCAGGATAAATTAATATCTGCAGAAAAATACAAACATTGGTACCACCACACCACTACATTTTTACATTACGTCCTACTCGACTGCGTATTAGTTAGGTTCTGCTGGCGATAGATGGCGTTAATAGTTATCGAACCTACACTGTGCCTACACTAAGACACTTTTCTACAATATTTTTCTTGGTAGGTAACTATTATCTTAGCATAGCGTTTATTTTCTTTCTATAAAGCTATTATAGGCGTTTCTATTTTTTCTTCCCAGAATAAAAGCAAAAATTACGTACCTACTTACGCTTTCTTACTTTATTTATCGCTCTGTTAGAAGAGAAAAAAACAATGCATTTGCATTTTTGAGAAAAATTATTTCTTACCCTTCCCGCAGTAGAAGTACCTACATTATATACTAATATTATAAAGAGGTAAAGTTTGTGAGTTTGTGAGGTTGTAGGGGGTAATCTCTGGATCTACTGAACCGATTTAAAAAATTCTGTTACTAATAGAAAGTCACAATATATGTGACTGTCAGGCTATACGTAATCAGCCTGCAGGTCAGCTAGTTGGTAATAATTATAAACAAGCGCCACTTCCGAGTTGTCATACTGTTTTGTCATATCAATATGACAACCAGGACAAACATGAGCTGGTTGGTAGTCATACTGTAATAGAAACTAGCTTTTTCCTTCCCCTGTATAAACAAGGTAGGTACCTATAATACTGGGTGTTTGCTAAGCTGAGAGGATGGTATAGGTGCTGGGCAAGCCTAATCCATCCAACAATGTCCCAGGCCTTTATTCCCAGGTCTTCACTTTACCAGTTTTGCACATTTCCAGATTATCAAATTACCAAATTTTCACATGCTCAGTTCTTCATGGTCTCAATTCTTTACATTTTCAATTCTATACGTGCCCAATTCATCACAGTCACAGTATTTCACACTGTTAGGTAATACATGCCCAATTATTCACACTGTCACGCAAAGTACAGAGGAGTATAATAATACTACTGACCTAAAAATAATAAAACATTTTTAAATCGACGAATTTATTATCGTAAAACAGAAACTGTTAAACATTAAAATAACCAACTCTTTACTCAATGCTGTTTAAGGCCAGGTTATTCCAGCGGCGGGTTTCTGAAGGAGAGCGCGCGGGCACGGCCTACATAAATTTTATAAAAAAATGTTTAATTTTTTTTTAATTAGGTTTTAGAAAATAACCGTTGAATATTCTTTTAAACTAAAAAGAGGAGCATTATTATAGGAAGTGTTCTTTTTTAGAGTATGTACTCAGTGGAAAAGTTGGTGGGTTACGAAATCTGTAGTACCTGCGTATTAATTAATGCTGTAGAATGGATTTAGGTACGTATTAATGGATGATAGAAGTATAGGACAATCAACGACACAGTAGAGAATTTTGTGAAGGTAAACTAAATCACCGCAGTCTCTTCTTACGGACAGTGCAGTAACTTTGAATTTAACTAGTCTCATTTCATACCCCGACAGTGAGCGACCCAAGTTATGTCTATAGGAGAGCATCCTGAGACAGGTGACCGCTTCCCATCAGGTGGCCTGTCTGCTCGTCTCCCTGCTTACAATATAAAAAAAGACATTTATTTTGAATATTCTATTCTAGCTGCGTGATTTTGGTCATATGGTGACCAGATAATGCTTCCATATTCAAGAATCGAACGAACTCTGCTATTGAATACGTGAATCAGGCTGTTGGGGTTTTTAATTTCTTTTGCAAAAAAAAAAAAAACTGAAAAAGGGCGGCTGCGTTTTTCTCACTGAAAATTTTATAATTAAATTTTTAACGAAATATTGGTCAATAGTTCGGCCTATATAGGCCGGTAGCCGTGCATTATGAATGAACCTTATGGTGGAAGAGATTTAGTTCATTATGGCGAAGAAAATGAGGGTGCAAGCACAGTTACGATGGAGGTTATGGATTTTCCTACTCAGCAAGAAAACGGAGAACAGCACAAGAGAAGACTTGAGGAAACATCGTCGGACGAAGGATGGAACACAGTTCATCGTAGCAGGAAAGTTATTCGTAGATCTAGTACAGAAATCGTAGAAAAGATTCAAGTTTATGTCATGTGCAGCTCCGGCTTGCCCAAACAATTTGCCTTGGCTAAGCTTCTACGTGACAATAACATCAAGGGAATCAGAGAAGTTAAGTATGTTCACCAGTATAAGATAGTGATTACTTTCGAAGAAGATGGCGATGCGGATCTTCTTATTCAATGCAAAAAGTTTATTGATTTGGGTTGGAGATGTCAAAAGTCGTCGGAGGTTGGCCTTTCTTATGGAATAATAAGAAACATTGACTTAGATTTATCAGAGGAGGAGATACTAAAAGGTGTTGTAAGTCAATTTGAAATCGCATCGGTTAGACGACTAAACAAAAGGCAGTATGACAAGGACAATAATGCTTCTGGATGGGAGAAATGTGAAGCTATCCGTTTGGCGTTCCGTGGGTCCTCAGTGCCTTCACATGTACACATATGTGGTTTACGAGTTAAGGTAGCTTCTTATGTCTTTCCCGTGACCCAGTGTTCGCGATGTTGGAAATTCGGACACACTCGCCTATTATGCCCCTCTAAAAAGGTGATCTGTCCGAAATGCAGTAAAAATCATGAGAACTGTGAATCAGTCAATTTTCGTTGTGTGAATTGTACAGGATCGCACATGGCTCTACAAAAGATTTGCCCAACTTTTAAAAAAGAAAGAAGATTAAGAGAACTTATGTCAGAGTTTAACTGTACGTATCGCAAAGCCCTAGATATGTATGTTCCGCCTTCCCCAGTCCCTGAGAGGAGTTTTTCACCTGGCCCACCACTTCCAGAGGTTCGTAGGCCGCAGTTGATTACCCGGGAGCCTCAGTTGCAGGAGACCAACACCAGTGTAACACCAACACCAACTCGGAGGGTAAAACTCATGTCCGAATTATTTACTCACTCGGAGGAAGCCCCATTCAAGCCAGTAATTAGTCGTAAGAAGGTACAGGCGCAGCGTAAAAGACAGTCGAACCCCTCCAACCCCTCTCCCCTTCCTACTTCGACCCCAATGGAGTCCGATTTATATATTGAATCTGAGTGTTCGGACAGCGAGCCTCAGCAAATCACCGCTAACTCTACACACCGTCGCCCGCGTTCCAAAACTAGCAATGAAAATACTAGCGATATGACGTTTATACGTTTACTAACTAAACTTTTTACGATTGTAGTAGGTAATGATTCTTGGGAACTTAAAATAAAACAAGTGGTATCAATCTGTGGAGAATGGATTCTAGTAAATATAGTCAGCGGTTTTTCGGCTGGCTCCCTCCTTAATATGTTTACTCAAAATGGATAATAACACCTATAGTAGTGTCAATGTCAAAATTGTACAATGGAACTGTCAAAGTTTGCGCCCTAAGTCATTATCTCTTGAAACCCTTCTCAGTAAAGAAAAAGTTCACATAGCGGTACTAAGCGAAACTTGGCTTGAAGCTGACAGCTATTTTAGGATAAATGGATATAATACCTATAGATTGGATAGATCGGATGGGTATGGCGGTGTAGCCATTTTGACTCATATGTCTGTCCGTGGTTTTGCTTGTGTAACAACATGCCCAAATATTGGTATAGAACTTTTACATGTAAAGATTATAAATTGTCACTATATTGAAAACATTTTGTCAGTATATTGTCCGTCAACAGTACATACGAGTCAAAATGATTGGGATTACGTATTTTCCTTGGTAAATAGAAAGTCATTAATTTTAGGTGACTTTAATGCACATCACTTGTCATGGTCGCATAAAACCGACCAAAAAGGACATCAGATTTTTGATTCCATGTTAGAAAATAATTTTAGTTGCTTGAACAACGGCCAACCTACAAGGGTCAGACTTGTAAACGGAATTCTACAACAAACTTCTCCTGATATATCATTTGCTTCTACTGACATCATAACACAATTTTCTTGGACAGTCAGTAATGAATCGCTCGGAAGCGATCATCTTATAATTCAATTAATAATCAACATCAATATTTACAAAGAGTTTATAAAGAAAAGGAATTTCAAAAAAAGTGATTGGAAAGCTTATACTTTATATTTGGAAACTTTATTTACAAATTTTTGTTTTACCTCTGATCCCCAAGAATGTTACAACAAGTTTGAACAATCAATTCAAACTGCAGCCGATAAATTTATTCCCTACATTAAAATCCCAAAACATATTTGTGATAATTTTAAGCCTAAACCTTACTGGAATTCCGATCTTTCCAAAGTAATAGCCGAACGGCGGTTAGCTTTGACTAATTTAAGAAGATCTCCTACTCCTGGTAATCTAGAAATTTGGCAGGATAAGGTACGCAATGCTCAAAAATTAATAAGACAAGCGAAAAGTAAGGCATGGCAGGAGTTTTGCTCATCCATCGATTTTACCACTTCGTCGTCAGATATGTGGCGTAAAATGCGATGGGTTAAAGGCCATCACATAAGGTCTAATCACGGTATAAATATCGATAAGGCGGAGTGCTTACTTAATGATCTTACGCCAGATTTTGCATGCCCACCTACTCCTCTATTTAACTCAAATAACAGCAATTTAGAATCAGAAATTTCATTACAAGAAGTTGAAAATTCGATTAAGAAGTCTGATAGTGCGCCTGGATGTGATGAAATTTCATTTTCTATGATATTTCATCTTCCGAAGATAGGCAAAAGTGTTTTAGTAAAATTATTTAATATATTATTTTCTTCCAGTTTTATTCCTAGTCAGTGGCGTAAGGTTCATATCATTCCAATACCAAAGCCAGGCAGAGATCCAAATTCAAACTCGTCACTTAGACCAATTTCACTTCTATCCTGTGTTTGTAAAATCTTTCATTCTATCCTCAATAAAAGATTAGAGTGGTACCTTGAAAAGTCGATCTTATTTTCGGACAACATGGTTGGTTTTCGCAAAGGGCGCTCATGTTTTGATAATCTTTCACGATTAGTCTCTAGCATTCAAATTGGCTTTTCTAATGACTTAGTTACTGCGGCATGTTTTGTGGACGTAGATAACGCATATAACAATGTTGACGTGCGGGGTTTATTGGCCGTGTTGGACGAGTTAGGCGTTGGGTCTAAGATTTGTATATACATACATACTTGTGGTCTTACCTAAAAAATAGGGTGTTACAGGTAAGAGTAAACGGGTCGGTTTTAGTCAGATCTACTGGCCGGGGTTTGGCTCAAGGTGATCCATTATCTCCTCTTCTTTTTAATGTCGCGACCATAAATATTTGTAAGAAAATAAAGGGTGTCAGTATCTCTCAGTATGCTGACGATTTTGTTTTACATTGCTCACGTAAATCGGTGGATCCGGCGATAAGGATACTCCGTCTTTCTTGCGGGAAGCTAAATGATTTGTTCGGTAACTTAGGTCTTTCAATTTCTACATCTAAATCTAAAATTTGTGTTTTTAAAAAAGGAGGATTTAGAACGCCGATAGATTTTAGAATTAATAATAACTCGTTATCGTTGGTTAATCATGTAAAATATCTAGGCTTGTGGCTGGATGGATCACTTAGGTGGGGAAAACACATTAATGAACTTATTCAAAAAGTATCTAAATATATTAATTTGTTAAAAGTATTATCTGGTCCGGGGTGGGGTATACATCAAAAACATTTAAGACGTTTATATATTTCGATAATCAGAAGTCGAATGGACTACGCTTCTTTTTTATACGATAACTGCTGTCATACAACTTTACTCAAGTTAGATAGGCTCCAAAATCAAGCGCTACGTGTAATAGGTGGATACATTAGAAGTACCCCCATTCATGTCATGGAGAACGATCTATGTCTACCACCA
Organism: Pasiphila rectangulata; assembly: GCA_963082625.1. Lineage (NCBI taxonomy): Eukaryota > Metazoa > Arthropoda > Insecta > Lepidoptera > Geometridae > Pasiphila > Pasiphila rectangulata. The sequence continues at coordinate 16,380,833 of OY720244.1, forward strand.
CTCCATGTTCGTAGGAAATTCCTTGCTGGAAAATTTTGGTTGAGATCTAGATCGTTTTCTAACAACCCGACTATAAAGGTAGTACAAGAGCTAGATTCTGTAAGCAATTCTCGTTATTGGTCCAATAAAAAACTTCCTTTACTTACCTTTACCTATAATGAGTTCAATTCTTTACCAATGCACAGCTGTTCTTACCTCGAAATGTTTTCTTTGGAGACTTGGGTAAGTAGCATTGACTTACAAGATGTCATTTTTGATTCCATCCCATTAATAGTTAACGCTAAGAGAACTTATAATTGTCATCTCCTAAAATTTATAGCTATCGATTATGTAAATAAAAACTATAGTAATTTCTACAAAATATTTACTGATGGATCAAAAGATAATGGTGCAGCGTTTTTCGATCCATGTCTTGATTGCTATGGTAGGTTTAGAATTGATGCGAATATATCCATAATGAATATTGAACTAATCGCCATAGCGGAAGCTTTATCGTACATAGATTCAATTAATTTTGATCAATTTGTAATTTTGACTGATTCCAAAAGCTCATTGCAACACTTGGCTCGATGTACCTCTCACGTGAGAGGCATACCGATTGCATATCAGATATTGCAGTCAATTCTCAATCTTAAATCTCATCACAAGACAGTGTGCCTTCAGTGGATTCCTTCACATGTTCAAATAAAAGAAAATGATCAAGCAGACCTTCTTGCAAAACAGGCGATTGCAGATGGAGTTCCGTTAGACCAGTTGTCTCTGTTTTCAGATTTTATCAGGCATGTTAAAAACAAGTGTGCTGATGTTTGGCAAGAATATTTTGACGAAAGATCACGGGAAAAGGGAATCTGGTACAAAACCATCCAACCTCTAATAACCCGACATCCTTGGATTGATACTACATTGTTCATGCGAAATAATTTAAAATCTGTACTTAGATTGCGATCTGGACACATCCCTTCAAACAAATTTACTTTTCTCATGAATATAGTTCCATCTCCAAACTGTGATGATTGTGGTGTGCTCGAAGATCTCCAGCATATTTTATTGGAATGTGTCCGTAACGCAACATTTAGATCCACTTGTGTAAATAAGATTCGTCAACTAGATGTAGGTATTGTAAATAGCATTTTATCCAACCCTAGTTGTGAAGAAGTAGAGCTCTTAATTAAGTTATTAGATTTAGGTTTAGTTAAGCATTAAGTTTTTATTTTTTTGTGAATTTGTTTCATTTCTTTTTCTTATACGGACGATGTGGTCGCTAAGCGACAGTCTTAAATAAATTAAAAAAAAAAAAAATTTCTTTTGTTATTCTAGTAATAAATCCTAGAAGTCAATTTCTCTGCTATTATTCGATAATAATGAACTAGGTACATGAAAGCTGTTCATCGAAATCTGGTCTCTGTTTTCTAAATAAGAGCGAACGAGTAAAACGAGGAATAGTATAACGAGGTGTTACTTACTGTAAGCAGGTAATATCAAAGGATTTAATTGATTTGGCCATACTGCGTTTTATATATATTATGCCTACTCCTGTGACAGAAAATAATGATGCCATATAAATCTAGCAAAAACATATTTCTATCACCATGTACACGTTACTTAAAATCAGCGTAGTCATGTTGCAGACTGTACTTTTCGTTGTTGGGGTATTGAAGAATTGGGTAATTGAGTAACTGGGCATCTGATAAATTGGTGATGTGGAAAATTGGGCATGTGAAGAATTAAAAATGTGAAAAATTGAGACTATGAAGAATAGAGCATGTAAAAATTTGGCAATGTGGAAAATTGGTAAAGTAAGATCTGGAAATGTGAAAAATTGGGAAAGTGAAGACGTGGGAATAAAGGGTCCCAGGCACTGCAGCGTCCCGTACAGAATGATTACCAGTTGCGGACTCTGTATAAATCATCTACAATAGATGCAAAGGCCTTACTACTACTACTACTTGGCTAATACATTAGTGGAGACATATTTGGGGGTTGCCTTTATCCAGCAGTGGATAAGTACAGGCTGAGATGATGTTGTTGATTTTTTTATTGGTACCTACTTAGATGTATGGTGATAAGATATTTTATCTAAAAATAACGTAAATGCTGCGGTAGATTTGTTTCACTCCAAACTATAAGGGTGTTTCAATCAGTGCATGTCCAAAAAGAAATCGTTGCACGAAACCTACACGCAGGTATTCTACGTGGTTTACCGGGGTCATTATTGAGGCAATTAAATTCAAATGGCGGTTACATTAAATATGGAAATCTAGCCAAGATCCACATATTAACAGCTTCTATGCAGCAACCAGAGCATCGATAAAATATAAAGTTACAATAGCGCACAATAATTTCAAGTTGAACATTCAGAATAATATAGCATCTACGTGCTTTCTGGAATTACGTAAAAAGCCTTCGTACCAAAGGAGGATTTGAACCTTGCATTACTCACGAAGGACATAAACTTACAGGCCGAGCAGCAGTCACAGCCTTTGCTGCCCATTTCAGTAGTGTTTTCCTACCCACGTTACTCAAACTGGATCTTTCCCAAATTACAGTCTCTCAACAAAGTTAAAGATACAGACTACAATGTACTACAGACAAACCGAGCCTTCTTTAGACGTCGCTTTCAGAAAGGTTCGCCCTGTCGATTCCTTCTTACGCTTGTTGACTTCATTTCAGATGAAATCGATTCTGGTATTCAAGTTGATGACATCTCGATCTCCAAAAAGCATTTGATAGGGTGGACAGTGACGTCTTGCTTCAAAAACTAGCATCATTTGGTTTTTCCAACAGTTAACTTCTTTGCCACCTACCTCCGAGATAGAAAACAGTTTGTTAGACTAGGGTGCAATGATTCCCGACCTTATCACGCACGTTCAGGTATCAGCCAAGGATCGTCTCTAGGTTTGCTTTGATGGTCCGTGATATTAAACTATACAGCAGAATACAATCACCAGAAGATGACATTAATTTACAGAAATTCCTTAAAGCTATACAAGATTGGTGCAGAGGTAGTTGTCTGACTCTAAATATAACAAGTTCCAGGTGATGACTTTTACAAGATCTACCTACAAGTCCCTGATCGCGCAATATCATCTCGATGAAGAAGTCATTACGAGGCCACATCTTGTCACTTGGGTGTTATATTTGATCCCGAGCTTACATTCCACAACCATATGAGACAACTTGTAATTGACTGCTTTAAAAGACTGGGATTTGTCACTAGCAACTGTGGTGATTTTACAAACATTGAGCAGTCAAACTTCTTTACTGAGTCGGCTTCAGAAGTATTAATTTTATTTTTATATATCTATTAAAAACACGAATTGGGCTTACAGATATACAAGGTGTCCCGTAACTGGTGTATGAAGCCAGGAGCTGCAAATTACCCCCCACCAAAGGAATGCAAAGGCGAAGAAAGATTTCAGAAAAACGTATTTTCAGTTTTCCATACAAAATTAAAGTTTTCCAAGTCGCTGTCAACCCTAATGTATAACAGACGTGTGTCCGTAATACATACCTACGCGCCTACGCACACCACGCACCTATACCCACACTCAATATACGCACAAGCGCGTTGCGGGCGCGCCGCGGGAATCCCCGGCGGTCAATAGGTCATTGCCCGTAACAGCTGAGAGCAGGGTTGTCACTTATGAAATTGGTATAAACTTTGAACGTTATCTTATCACTGAAAAACTTGAAAATCAAGAAAGTCGTAGAACAAACGTTGTTTGCCAGGGGGGGTAGAAAACCCCCCTTTCGGCTTAGTACCCCAATTACGGGACACGCTGTATACCAAAGCGCTCAAAACGTCAAAACGAATGTTCACTAATCGTAATCATACTTAAACAGTAATTTAATTAAAAGAATAAACATTAATATAATTAATGGAATCAGGCGTTACTTTGCGGAAATCCATGACAATAAAATGCAATAAAAATATTTAGTTTTATAGAAACGTCGGGAAACAATAAAGGTAATTTACGCGATAAATACCCGGTTATATGTATGTTAATAATATTTAGTTTTAATTCCGCTTATGCTAAGATGCAGGAGCACCGCCCTCCCGCCCGCTAATTATGCACATGCAGGGAGAACTAGGTTGTCAGTGCAGCATGCACACCCAAACCTATACGACGACACGTGTGACACTGCACTCAACACTAATTCTAATGTACTTCCGTCATATTCATTGGCAATACTATTGTGTTGTCGTAGATTACAAATTTCACAAAAAAGTTCGAATTGTTTTTTTATATTGACACTGCACGAATTCAAATTAAAATCTCCAATAACAATTAAATTGAATTCTGAATATTCTCAATACAATTTAAAACATAATGTACGTATTGTCACTTTAACTCTGTGGTAAATATACAACACAATATACAAATTTAATTCGTTTATAGACTAAGTACCTTAGTTACAATCAGTTCTATTTCTTCCGTTAGCCCGTCAATGTCAGTGATTGGTGGTAGCACGAAATCATTACGTGCTCTGCGAGAAGCACCCCCCAGCCCTTGTCGCCCGCGCGGTCTTTCCGAACTATATTAAAATCGATTGGAAAGAGCTCCACATCATAGACAGAGGTAGTTATGAACGTTTCTGTTATTGCAATTAAGTCGGACGTACACAAAGTTATTAAACATTATCAAGAAAGATTTTGGTCTTGGACCGAAGACATTCATTATCAGAACGTACGTGGTTCTGGTAATTAATTAAAATTCGCTTAAAATTATCTCTTGTCATTCACTTTTGCCACGAAAAAGCTGTTTCCATAGTTTGATGCAGATGTTTTGTGTCCAATTTCCGGGAGCAAGAACATCCTGGGACCTCTTTATCGGGACACACAACTTGAAGGATGCATAGTTTCCCAGGGACATCAGCAGCTGAGCGGTGCAAGGGTAAAAAAATATTTATTATTATTCTACTTAAAATTATTAATATTTATTTTTCAAAATATTACTCTTAAAAACATTGCTTATTTTACACATTGCTTACGTTTCTAACAATACTACAAGACAGAGCGCGCGCGGTGCGATGACCCGGAGCACGCCGGAACCGGAGCTGATGATGATGATAAGCTGCTTTGCTGATTAAATGATCACCTCGCTCTTTTCAGGGCGAAGGGTGATACTACTGTTCTTTGACTTGTTTCTTATGGCCAGTCAAACATCTTTCGGCTTCCAGTCTGCGTAAATTAAATATATGTGATGGTCTTGTTTCATTAAATCTATGCTTACGGTAATCTGGTAAGGCAATCTGGTTGGTAAGTACGTAGTAGATACGGTACGTAGCTACAGATAATTTCAATACAAACTGGATTTTATCGACTAACCTGCAGGCTGATTACGTACTTCGCGATAGGTTTGCAACAGTTACGCCTGTTGCAATTGATCCTGATCTGCGAATCACTTCGCACTAAATTTAAATAAATAAATATAAGGACAGTAGCTTGTCAATATATTTTTGAGAACCTGTTGTACACCCATAAAAATATTGCTTCGTTTAAGAAAAACAGCGACAATCACAATGTAAACACAAGAAATAAGAATAAACTCGCTGTGCCCACTACTAGGCTCCATAAGGTGAAAATATCTTTTAAAGGGCAATGTACCTCTATACGCTTCTACAACAAACTCCCAAGTGAGTTGCAGAAGTTATCATTGAATAAATTCAAAAACATTATTAAACGCAATCTGTGCAATAAAGCTTATTATAAAATATCAGATTACCTAGAGGACAAAACCACTTGGGACGGAATCTGCTCCAACTCCGTCAAACGTAACATAAGACAAAATAAAATTGTTAAATGATGACTATAACGACCGAGTTAGGTTCTTCTGTTCACTTCTTTTCCTAACTCGCGTGTCATCTGAAGTGAACAGATTCAATTATGTGCTTTATTCTATTTATTTGTGTTGTTTTATTTTGTAATTTGTGACGCGTCAATAAGGTCCATGCGGCCGCACTGAATAAAGTATTTTTTGATTCTTGATTCTTGATCTGTATTCTGGATAAACCAATCGGCAGGCGACAGGTTTGCAACACAGCGTTGATCACGAGATTTACGCCTGTTGCAAACCTGTCGCGAGATACATAATCAGCCTGCCGATGAGTTTATCCAGAATACAGATCAACCAGAAAAAAGGGAAATATACCTACCTATTATTCCTTTTTCTTAAAAGGCTATCCATCACAGAGAAAAGAAATGAAAGAAAACGTATGATGAAAAATCATCAATTTTCAGACGTGAGGTCATCTGATGTGCATGTAGATATCTAATGTGTGGGCCTCCTTAGCACTAGAGATCCTTACAGTAGAGATTTACACTCATCTAAGCACGTGGACGTCGCCTGTTACTGCGTTAAGTCGCAAAGAGTGGAATAATGTAACGGAAGCCTTTGCCCTGCAGTATGAGGCTAAATAATAATATAGAGCATTATAATCAGTCCGAAGAAACTTGTGCCAACAGAACTCATCATTTTGTGGCTTACTAGTTACTGAAAAATACGGTACCACAGTCCGAAAAAAACTAAAAATCATATCCACCCTACATGATTTGCTTCTATACAAAAATGTAATATGTGTTTTCTCCTTAAGTATATCATGTAATTCGACGGACGATGCGTATTTTTTTGTAAAAAAATTGTAAAAAATTTTTTTTTTTTATTATTTATTTAGTATAAGTTAACATGACCTACACTAAAATACATTACAATCTAGCCAAACCGGCTAATGAGTAATTTTATGCTAACCTAGTTTTATAAAAATAAACTTTAAGATAGTGTTCATCAGCACTTTTCTTATTGACTCTAATTTTATTAAGGGGAAGACACTTTGTTCTTGTGTTCTTTGTAAAGTTAAAAATATCACTTAGTAACTACTTGCACTGACACAAATTGCACTATGCTAGCTCAAAAGGTTTTGTCCTCTTTAGCCTTCTTACTAGGTTCGTATGGTCGAGGAGCTGGATTGCCTCGACGTTTACGTGATGATGAAGTCTGCGTTCATGACACTCTGCATATTTCTTTATAACTTTGCCGACGACCTCTATATTCAGGTCCCGATGGAGGTCATCATTTCTTATGTACCACGGCGCATTTACTATCGCTTTGAGTACTTTATTTTGCAATCTCTGTATGATATCGACATTGCTCTTTTTGGTACAACCCCAAATAAAAAATAAGTCCATACTGGCATGAGGCTTTGCTTGTATAAAAGTATTTTATTATGTACTGCTAGAGTAGAATTTCTTCCAAGTAGCCAGTACATTTTTTCAACTCCTCTTTTTTTTTCTTGACATGAGCTTTCCAGCGAAGTTTGGCGTCCAGCGTCATGCCCAGATACTTTGCTGTATTTTCATATGGTATAATTTCATTGTTGATGAATACGGGATGGTAATCTTCTCTTTTGTTTGTGAAGTTGATGTGAATTGATTTCGATTCATTTAATTTGATTCGCCAAATGTTTGTCCAATGGGATGTTTTGTTGAGAGCTTCTTGAACCTTTTCAGCTGCTTCAGCCTGTGTTTTTCCTACAGCCATTATTGCAGTATCGTCAGCGAAAGTGGCTATGGTATTATTTCCTAGTTCAGGAATATCACATGTATATAATAGGTATAAGACCGGACCTAATACGCTTCCCTGTGGCACTCCTACTTTGATTTCTTTTATTTCTGAGAACGAATCTTCTTGCCTTACTCTATAGGCTCTGTTAGTAAGATAAGATTTTAATATGTCTGTGTACCTCTATTCTTTCGGCAGCATGCTTTGTATCTTAAACATAAGGCCTTCATGCCATACCTTGTCAAAAGCCTGTGCAACATCAAGGAAGACAGTAGTGCAGACTTCTTTACTTTCTAGGGTATTTTCTATTATGTTGGTGCTTTCTAACTTGTTTTATCCTTGAAGGTTGAACCTAGGCAATGTAGCCGAAAATACGGAGCTCTCAGATTTAAAATAAGATTCTCTATAATAACTTCTTAACTGTTAAATTTTGGGTCATTATTTCTTTTTCACGATGTTCGTTAGGTAAACTAAACTACATATAATGAAAGTCAAATAATTTAAAAATGGATTTTATGGTATGTTTTGAACATTTTTAAGTACTGATCTGAGAGCTCTAGTTGAACCTCTATAATTCTGTAACAGCGTTTTCTAGCTAGTTGAAATTTTCAGTATAGCCTTTAGAAGTTATTCACAAAAATGTAAGAAAATAATGTGCAAAATGCAAAACTGAAAGTAATATAGAAATCAGTTGTTTACAAGGTATTGCGGTATAAGGGTAAAAGTGGGTCTGAAGAATCTAATGTTTTCAAACACTCAATTTTGGTATCAAATAAAAGGAAATGTGTAGATTTCAAAACTGAAATTGAAACAGAAATCGGTTAACCCATTTACAAGGTACAATACAATATATTCTTATATATACAATATATTCCATCCATGTTCGTTAAAGTAAGTTTCTGCATCCCCATCTTCATCATAAACTGATCGCGTCACCTGTTCATAGCATGCAACATTTAAATTAATATTATTTTGAAAAGTCAAATCATTCCTATAATTCCTCAGAATTAGAATTGTACGGCAGGACCTAGTCAGTTATATCTCACTTTAAAAATTAACGTGAGATATACTATGCATTTTGTAAAAACGGGAATTACTCACGTAGTATTGTAACGTCGAAGATTATTCCGACACGTTTCGATTTTTCAAGAAAATCATCATCATGGGATTGAATGCCCGTCCGCGCGTGGGGCCGACACGACCATGATGGTGATTTTCTTGAAAAATCAAAACGTGTCGGAATAATCTTCGACGATACAATAATACGTGAGTAATTCCCATTTTTACAAAATGCATAGTCAGTTATATTTCTTATTCTTTCTAATTCTTCCAATGCTGATTTATCGTGAGGACAATTAAATAATTTTCTTTGATCCAATTAACAAATTGCAACACCTTGTAAACTTTTTACACTACTCAAAGACACATTGCCTGACCTTTCGCAAACGTAAAATAATACAAACCGAATAAAACTTTTTCAAACTTTAATACTTCCGTGTATAGAATATTGCTCTGTGGTTTGGAACCCACAATATGAAGTTTAATCAAAAATGTTGGAAAGTGTTCAAAAGAGATTTTTGTACCATCTATCATACAAAGAAAACCTTGCAAAAACACTAGGAGCTATAGTGATAGAAGCGAGTATTATAAAATGACTACACTCAAAAGCCGTAGACAACAAATCTAATCTAAGCCTCGACTGACCCGTAGCATCTGCAAAAAGAGCTTAAAAATTATGACCTTAGCACAGTTTGGCAAAAAGTATTTTTTAACTTTTGCGATCACAACACATTATAAACAGATATTTAACCGGGTGTTCATCACGTTATTTACTGTTATTATTATTCCCCGACGACGTTTCGACAGGATTGCACTTATCGTAGTCCCGGGAAAACTCAAGTTAAATAACACGAAAAATACCCGGTTAAAAATGTGTTTATAATAAAAATATGAACACATATTTAACCGGGTATTTACGCAAAAGTTGTTGCCGAATATCCTTAGTATAACCAACAGAGCTTTGAAAATGCTAACTCCTTTGCCACATAATTCTTTTTAATTTTTACAAAAAAAAAAACAGACTTATGTTAAAATCTAAAATGTACCCAAATCTCTTCTTACATTTGAGTATTTCCCTCGAGTTTAAATTTTAAATATAGGGCTATAATTTAAATATATAATTATGGTCTAAGTATAAATATAGTAAGTAAGAATCTGCTAAGGGATATCTCCGGAAGATGGGCAGCAGCGTCTTTCCGTGTAAGAACATCCCGAACTGCGCTCACCAACCCGCCTGCCAAGCGTGGTGAGTATGGCAACAACCCCTCATGCACTTGGATGTCTAAGTCAATGAGGGAGGCCTATGTCCAGCAGTGGATGTCTTACGGCTGTAATGATGATGATGATGGTCTAAGTAACTTTTTTTTCCAATTGACATCAAATGTGACCGATGGCCGTGACAATTGTTTCATCACATTTTATTTCATTTCAATGACCCTGATTATTATGATAATGATACAATAAAAAGACAATATAAATTAATAAAAAAAATGATGTGTAGATAAGTATGATGATTAGTGAATCATCGAAATATGGCTAAGATAATATTAAGTATCCCTATAATATGTAAGCCATCTTTCGAAGTCTTCAACTGTGAATTTTAACCGACTTAAAGAAAAGGAAGTGGTTCTCAAGGCGTCTGTATTTTTTAAATCTTTGTTACCTCTAAGATCCGTCGTTTATGAAGCTCTCTACGACGACTAGCGAAGTCGTCCAAGTTGCCACACGTGATGGGGACGGCTGTTTACAACCCTATTCCAACTTCTGTCACCAGCGCACAATCCATCAAGTCTTCTTTAATTTCTCTATTCGTCTCTTGCTCCAAAAGCTTGAACACTGCGGAATTAGAGGGTTACCTTTGCAACTTCTACAAACCGCTTCCAGCGAGTCAAAATTGATGACTGGATGAGTGACCAGCAACCTGTGAGTTACGGTGTCTCCCAGGGAAGCATTCTCGGACCAACGCTATTTCTCGTATACATCAACGGCCTATGCAATCTTGAACTCTGTAATGGCAAGATCCTTACATTTGCTGACGATACCGCACTCTTCTTTAAAGATGAAACCTGGCTAGACATCTTCTGCGCAGCCCAACAAGGATTTAACTTGGTCACTCAATGGCTCAAAAACAACCTTCTTACGTTGATAAATCAAACTTTATAACTTTCGCTCCTAAAGCCAACTTACTACCCCCTAATCATCTATCTATCACTGCCCATGATAGAGATTTTTGCCAGGCCAACTGCACATGCCCTCTTCTCCATAAAAGGGAAGAAGTTAAGTATCTCGGTATCGTCATCAACCAATCTCTTAGCTTTAAGAAACATGTCGCTATACTTTCAAGCCGTATGCGAAAGCTGATTTACATCTTTAAAGCCCTTAGGAATGTCGCTGATCTTAAGACGGTGAGGATGGTCTATGACTCACTTTGTAAGTCCATCATGGAGTATTGTATTCTAGCATGGGGTGGCTCAGCAAAATCACACCTGATAGAAGTAGAGACAGCTCAACGTGTTGTTTTGAAGGTCGGTGCAGGCTTACCCTTCGATATCATACGAGGGACCTATATAAGGAATGGGATGTACTTACTGTTAGACAGATATTCATACTCAGATTAGTTCTAAAACAACACTCATCCCTTGTATACGATCCAGCCTGTTTCCGAGACAAACGAAGAAAAGGTGCTGTCTGCAAAACCCGCACCTTCCGTACTTCCCTATCTCATAGGTTCTACTGTTTTTTAGGTCCCTATGCTTACAATAAATAAAATAAAATATTAGATTTATATTCACTGCCCAAGCATAGTTGCAAAAGCAAAATTACGTCTTGGCTCAAAAAACTGGATTATAATTCTACTGAAGACTTTCTTAAACCCACCTCATACCACATTCAACCCACCTTCATCATTTATCATTTCGGCCGTAACACGTTCACTACTGAACACAGGCCTCCCTCATGGATCTCCATGAGGGGTAGTTGCCATACTCACCACGCTTGGCAGGCGGGTTGGCGAGCGCAGTACGGGATGTTGATACACATAAAGACGCTGCTGCCCATCTTCTGAAGGTATCCCTTAACAGGCTCTTACTACATCCACGGGCATGACAGGAGGAGTAACATTCTAACATTCTACTGCCGGCAACCCACGGCAAACCACGGCACCTCATAATTACCTTGTCAGAACTCACTCCTTGCAAAAGTCTATCTCTTGTTCTATAATTCACTCAGTCCACTCTCACACACCCCTTGGCACTCACACCAATCTCTATCTTTGTATCTTCCGTTGCCCAGACTCTTATGAGACTGGTGTCAATAGGAGTACAGGAGTCAACACACATACTCATAAACTCACCCTAACCCATTCACAATAAGACACACATGCACACACACACACACACACACACACACACACACACACACACACATACACACACGAATACTTGGCATTCGGGACCACTTCTAATATAAATATTTATTTATTTATTTTATTAATTAATTAGCACGACTTACATAAATCAATTACACTAATTAACTAGAATAGAATAAAAATAGAATAAATTAGTAAAATTCCCAAATAATAAAACAAGTATAGATTCAATCACACATTCATTCCTCAATCTCCCAAAACCTCATGCATACCAACATAATCTTCTTCCACTCATCAGCAAAAATATCACAGTCAGGGTTCTGGTCAAGAAGTCTGTTCAGGGCTGCGAGGGTGCGAGGCAGAGGAGAATTGGCGCGGGCTACGGTTCGGCTATAGGGCACAGAAAAAAGTCTATGACTTCTACTCCGAAGATAATTATTTGGAAGATGGAGAAGAAATAATATATTATGTAGATCAGGGGCATCAATCCTTCCGCGAAACACTTTGCACAGTGTTGCAGTCTGGTCGTACGCTCTCCTAGTTTGTAGGGAGTTGTAGCCAAGACAGCCTAGCAGAAACTTGGTTGGGTACATATAGGGATAAAAACCAAAAATTCGTTTGTACATAAACCTAAGAAACGCCTTTTGAACCTTCTCCAGTAACAGAGCGTACGTACTTTCGAAGGGGTTCCAGAGGCAGCAACTTGCCTCAAGCTTGGTCCTCACTAGGGCCCCAAACAAAAGCCGAACAACACCATCACTGCGAAAGTCTCGGGCGTTTCTAAGTACAAAGCCAAGTCTCTGGTAGGACTGCTTGGCAATAATGGAGATATGGTAAATAATATAAAAACTTGTTAGCCGCTCTGTTCCGTACCGTGGAGAGGGAGGCCTGGTGACCTGTACCACAGGTTCTTTTGAACCTATTTCAGGCACCAGTCTTCACAAACCAGGTTACTACTGGCGGACTACCAGCGCGAAGTAATTACTTATTGTTGAATAAAAGACAGAAGCAGCAGCGATACCAGTTTATTCATCAGCGGACGAAAAGGAAAAAGAGCTGTACAATCATTGTTTTTTTATTTTATACCCTTGTTCAACTACCTCCCCAGCTTGGTCAGGCCGGCCAACAATCGTCAGCGGACGAAAAGGAAAAAGAGCTGTACAATCTTTATTTTTTTATTTTATACCCTTGTTCAACTACCTCCCCCGCTTGGTCGGGCCGGCCAACATTCGTCAGACCGTCCCTCCCGCGACAGATGGCAGCACTAGTCTTAACGTATCCGATTCGTAACATTTCTCATAAATTATTTAATTGTGCCACACTGACAAATATCATGAAATGCTTTGAAACGAAATGTCAACGTCAATACCAGTCAGTCAGAAGACAAGTTATACAATACATGTTTACAAAGTTTGATTTTCGTAAATTAGTACAACTTGTTAATTGTTTAGTTGTTAAATTGTTTCATTTGAAAATATAAATTTTTAATGCACGGAACTGTGGTTAAAATATTGTAAAAGTTACTATTAATGACAGTGATTAACAAGAATAGTGAATACTAAGTTACAAAAAGGTGCAAAACTTAACTTATGGCTTACATTATATATATTTAAGGACAGTTTTTAAAAGGTCACGCGTGTTGGAATCCGTATTTTATGTTTTTTTTATTAATAAGCTTTAGTACACATACATTTTGTCTATGTAATAATTTATTTATAAGCCTATTTTGTGAAGAAAAATAAAGAAATATTTGATTTGATTTGAAATACTAGGTGTGCGAAATGTTACCTATAATTTTCTTTCCATTTATAATAATGTAAAAAAAACAATTATTTATTCCATATTTGAATAAGGATTGATTCTATTCTATATAAAAAGCTTAAATATTATTATTAAATAATTAAATTGACCCAAAAAAACACGACAGCGTGCTCTAACGGGTGAAAATGTTTTTTTGTCCTTAATTTTATGTGTTAAATGATGTAATTGAGCTATTTTTAAATAATTTTAGTGTTTTTTAACGTAACTAGCTAGATTCCGAGATATTAATTTTTTTTATCAAATCAACGCTACCGTCAAACACCTGACAAAAAACGGGTAATTATTCTATCAGTAATATTGCCATGGAAAAATGAAAAATGATACTTAGGCCTTATTTTTTTTTTTAATTTTCTCCTTAAGGCCGCATTATATTTCTGATTATATTTTTATGAGGCACATTGAACGTACATTCATCTGGTAAATATCAGGTAACCATGAGATATCTATAACCATCATTATCAGAGTACATCCGCGGTTCTGACCGTCAGGACTGCGGCTCATTTTATTATTGAAATGATTCTTGTTTCATGGAAGTACATTGAAATTAATTAAAGTACATTCAAGCACATTGCTTGTACATTCCTTTTCTGTTTATCATTATCATACATGTTGATTTTTTAAAAGTACACCCGCCATCCTTTCTCTCACGCGACTTTGCATTTGCGGCAACGTTCATAAAGCTCATAAAGTTGCGCGAACTTCACACAATAATAATTGTGTAAAAATATCTATCGTTACTTCAGTCTCACTGATATCTTACGATGTACAAAGCTAAGATAATAAGGAAAACAATATAATTTTAAGTAGCTCTTTGATACACAATCATTATTATTATATCAAAATATTACATAATAATAATCAAATTAATTAGTAGTACACGTACTTGAACTCAATATAAACTTAACATTATTAATTTCTGTATGAAACGGAACGTAAATCCGTTATTTGTGGTCATCCGTCTTGTTACGCCGTGGAGTCTATGGTTCCTTGCATTTGTGTCATTCGGAGATTGTTTACTATTTTCGTCGATCTACAAAATTTTGTTCTAAAATTAGTAATACTAAATACGTTCTAGCAAATGCAATCAATAATCAAATGAAATCGTGGACTTGTTAAATTTGATTTTCTTGGAATGTGCGTGTGAATGAAGATTTCATAGTTTCAATTGCGAAGTTGTGAACATGTTTACCTTCGTGAAGTGTTGTGTATTTGAGTTGTTATTATAATAGTTGATAATTATAAAAAATGAGTGATTTTGTGATGAATAATCATATTATTCGTGTGATTATTTGGTTCCAATTATAGTGCATCAGAGAAAGTAACACGACAGCCGACGGAATGATTGCAGGTTGACAGCGATGCTCCAGGTACTTACTTTTCTCGTTTTTGCTATGACAGCATATTTTTATCGTACGGAATGGATTATACTTTTAGCAAATATCATAACACATACCAAACGGCATTCTTTACTATTCAAAACATAATTTATTTTTGGGTATTCACCCTCAGCTTGTAAACATAACCTAAAAACGTTTAGCATTTTCGTCTGTTGATGATTCGACAATTGGCGGTCCTAAGATTACTAAGCCTGATACAAAATATTGCGGAAGCTAAATAATAAAAACATTTTTATTCTTCCTAATATATCTGAAACAAGCCCGCCAACAAATTCGATAAAATTATCTACATACGTAGTTGTGTTGACAAAATACATCGAAGTTTTATACTCAAACAGGTAGATAGTTCATTTGTTTGTTTTAACACTTTTCACCGTAAGACTTACCGGACTTTTTAAATATACCTATAGTAAAACTGCATTCCCTGTGTATCAGCACTGTTACTAGATTTATGTGTGCAAGCAACAGACTCCCAAATTATGAACGTGACCATTCTATATCCGATCTGTTGGCCATTGTAGGGGGACCCTAGAAATAGTGAATAAAAAAAAATGCATTATCTGTTACAAAATAAGTTACTAAATCACATGTAAGTTGCTAGATCTTTCTTCTTCCTAGTTTTGTGAGGGATCAGTACCTGTCAGTACTATATCAGTTGCCTGTAGATACTGTTTCAGTTCTAGGTTACATATTTCAGAGAGTAAGAAGTGCCTGGTGTACCTACCAGGCACCAGTGCCTGAAATATGTTACAATATTTTGAAACTTGAGGACCAAAAGAGTGATGCATTTTCGGTTTGTTGCATGTCTTCAGCTTGTCTATAATAAATTATGTCATATTATGAAGTGATCATAATAATATTCTGCACAGGTTTAATTGGTCTAGCTTTGTTGTATATTCTATAAATCTTAGCAAATGCAGTCTGGGTTTAGCATCTTCGTACCATTTAATTTAAAGCTTAAAGCCTGTATTACATTACACAATATTCAGGGACCCATACCTTAACTAAGAGTGGAGTTAACTAAGAGTGGTGGTGTGACCGGTCGGACCTGGCAAGCCTTGCTTGGTAGTTAGGGCGATTAGGGCGCCCTAACTACCGGGCCCTGAATATTGTGTAGTGTAATACAGCTATTTAAGAAATGTTTGTTTGTCACTATGGCTTTGCAGCTATGGTCAAAGTTACTAAAAATATCACCCAAAGGTGAGCATCCTGTAAAGGATGTATGTGCAATGCTGCCAGCGGCCCACAATCCTTTTCCGGTAGTGTTGGGGCTGGCTAGGGTTGGGCAGTGTCAGGGAAAGCACAATAGACTGACATGGAATGTCAGTGCTGACATTACATCTCCACCAGAATTTGAATTAAAATCTAGGTTCTGATTGATGATAATCTTTACATAAGACTATCAAGCCTCAGTAGTTAAAGCATTATTTTGATACTAAACTGCATATAATTAGTTTTATAGAATTAGAATCTAGTTTCTGATTGATGATAATATTTCCGTAAGGCGATCTAGCATTAAAGCATTATTTTGATAATAAACTGCATATAAAGATATTCTTTTGCCATTTAAAAAAAATAAAAATTAAAAATCATTTATTTCAGACTTATAAAATCCATAGATGTTACATATTTTAATACACAATTACAAATTTCACGGAGGATACGGGTTTCAGCATCATCATCCAGTGGCCCATATAATACTGGAGCGGAGGTCCTGCGCTACAGCGGCCAGCAGGCTATTGGGGCTGCGGCGCATGCAGCCCACCAGGGATGCGGACCGCTTGCGCATGATTGCGTGGAACCCATCCACGTGCGCGTCCGCGAACATCCCTGATGCGCTACAGTACCGCGGCAGCCCCAACAACATCCTGAAGCCGTTGTTATACTGGACGCGTAACGCGTTGTAGGCTTTTAGTGTATATCTGGCACACATATATACACACAACCTAGCCTTTTATTAACATACAGGCTACTTTTTATTTGGGTAAAATGCAAGCGAAGCTGTGGGCAGACTAGTCCTACTAATATACCACCTGGTGTGCTCTGATGAAGTAAGCCACACCAAACTATGGTTGAAGAGTGTCAGAATATGTTGAATAAAATCCCTCTTACCTAATAATCTGATGTTGATTAGGCACAACACAACATAAGTAATGGTTTTATCATCATCAAAGGATCATTTCAGTCATAAAACATCCACTGCTGAAAACAGATTTCCCTCATGGATCGCCATACTTACCACTGATTTTATAAATAATTCTATAGACGATGCTATTTTGTAAGGGATTTTTAGACTATTTAAGTATAAATATATTGTCAGCAATATGGGGTGACGAGGATGCGGTTCCAAAGACCTTTTAGATTTAATGTACACTGCCCGCCAAAAGTTTGAGACCACCTACATCTAAGTAGCAAAATGAAATAAAACTCAAAATATAAATCAAGAGGTTTAGATATTAATTAAAATGCTTATTTACTAATACACATTCATCAAAAAGAAAAAAAAAATCAAGAAATATCAACCATTTACGTTAAAAATGACGTTCATATTTAATAAAATCATTAAACGGAAACGGATTTTTCGTCAAAAAAGCCTCCCTTGCATTTTATAACTTTTTTCACTAGTCTCGGCATACGAGCAATCAATTTATCAATTGTATCTTGTGAGATATTGTTCCAGCTTTCTTGTAAAGCCTTCCACATGTCTTCTTGTGAGGAGGGACAACAACTGCGCACATTTCTGTCAAGCTCTTCCCACAATAGCTCAATGGGGTTGAGATCCGGACTCTGAGGGGGCCACACCATGTTTTTTAACACCCTTTCTGTTTCTTTATGTTCTAAATAACCCCTGCATAATTTTGAACTATGTTTAGGATCATTATCTTGTTGGAAAAAAAATCCATTTCCAATTAATCTTAAACCAGACGGAACGGCATTTTGCTGTAGTATTCGTTTATAATGCTCCTTTTTCATGATTCCTTCGACTCGTACCAAATCTCCGGTTCCATGGCCCGAGAAGCATCCCCAGACCATAATGGAACCACCACCATGCTTAACTGTTGGCACCACACAATCTGGCATCATCTTTTCCTCGGCGGTACGTCGAACAAAAATTCGTCGTTTTGAACCAAATATTTCAAACTTGGATTCATCTGTCCAAAGAACTTCTTTAAAGTCTTCTTCAGTCCAGTCTCGATGGGTAAGGGCCCACTGCATCCGTTTCTTTTTGTTTTGTGGCCTTAGTAGTGGTTTTCGAACGGCGACGCGACCAAATAACTTAGCATCTCTCAATCGTCTTTTTACTGTAGTCAATGACACAGGTTCTGATCGGGATTTGTTCACTTCTGCGCGGATTTCTGGTGCGGTTAGGCGTCTATTCCGCTTGCTGGTAACGACGATGAAATTATCCTCGCTAGAAGTGGTAGCTCTCGGTCTCCCCGATCGCGAACGATCTTGATTACTGCCAGTCTCCTTGTATCGGGTTATTGCGTTATGAACACAAGTCTTCGACAACTTAAGTTGAGAGGCAATCGCACGTTCAGATTTGCCTTCGCCGTGTAAAACAACTATGGCAGAACGAGTTTCAGTGCTAATTTCGCGCACTTTTCCCATTTTAAGATGTCTTCACTGTAACAACGACGAGCTCAGACTAGTTAAGATAATGAAAAATTTACTCCATCAAAACTCAGGTAAAAAATATGTTTAAGGAAGCTAAAATAATCCGGAAGTACGGTTACCGCAAAACAAAACTAAAATAATTAGAAATGAGCAGGCCATAAAAAATATAACAATGACTCTATCACCTGGTAAGCGCGCGGTACTCATTTATGTTTTGAAACAATAGACCTTTAAAGGATGATAACTTAAAAATATACAATAAAAATGACTCTCAGAAATTCTTTGATAACAATAGAATACGCAGGTGTTCAAATTAGCTCTTTATCATGTGTACTTTTGAAATATTTTGGTGGTTACAAAGATTTTTACAAGTGGTCTCAAACTTTTGGCCGGCAGTGTATGTTCAACTTACCAACAATAACAAATTAGTGCAATATAACTTGTTGTTTGCCCTGAACTAAGAGTGAGAGAGATTTACTTTTTTTAATGACATTCCATTTGAACTTGATTTTATGTAGCAATTTGGTCTAGATTGCTGGAATTCTCAACAACTTCAATTGGACTCTTAATTTGTAATTTTTCATCACAATTTGAAAAACTAAACTACTACTATTCTAAATTCAAACTATCTATTCTACTAATCAAAAATCTCTAACAACAATCAGTTTAGGCCCGCATACCTGAAAAAAATCCTCTAAAATTGATTTGTATTGTTCTCTATTTTCAATTTAATCAAAATTGGATTGTCCGTTTATTAATTTTTCATGGTTAAAAAAAATTGATTTAACTTTTATATGTCAAAAACATATGTACTAAAATTCCCCCACAACAATCAATTTGTATTGATGTAATCTCCTTATGTTTTAAATTTCTTTAAAATCCGATCATCCATTTCTGAGTTATCCTCGGACAAAACTTGCAGACATACAGTCATACAGACAGACATTCAGCCAAAACTTCTAGTTGCCACTAAGAATATAATGATTTAGTAATTCTACTTAATAATACTTTATATACCTAAAAAGTATACAAAGTATTATTAAGTATATATAGTTATTATCAGTATATTAAAAATTGTACAGGAAAATAGATTCACATAGTTTACTATTTTTAGATGGAGTGTATGAACTTAGTTTTCACTTTCTGTTTAAGTCATCCATCCTTCCACCTATAAATAAGTAGGTAAGATTTTGTACATAATTACTTCTAATTTGCTTATTACACACACATTATTATTAAATACAGGCACAGAGATTTATATTGTCTCTAAGTCCTTTTTTTATAATAAGCATGTCTTAAATATATATTTTGTTTAATTATGTTCATAAGCAGTTAACCACCAAACCTAACACTTTCCTGTGCAATTTTAAATAAAAAATGCTGGACATTACACACAGCACCATCTAGCCCCAAAATATCCAGACCCAAGACAAATATCTGCAGAGGAAACAAACATTTGTTCCATCAATTAACAACCTCTTGGGTCAAATAAAAGCTATCTGTCATTTGCACCATTGATGATGTTGTAAAAGCTAAAGCTCAAAGAAATATGAGATGCTCAAGTTAATAATCATAATTTGGCATGAAATAAAATCATTTATCCTATGAATCAGACTATACTTTAAAGAATTTTAAGACTGCTTGTCTATTAAGCTTGATTCTTTGGTAACTGAAACATTATCTCTATGATACTATTTGAGAAATATAAAAAAAAATAACATTGTGGATAATAATAAAGTTAGCAATCCTAATAGTGTTAAGAGCCCTGAATCTAACTTGCACAGACTCACCCATGGCATGACTCATTGTCAGCACATGTTACAATCATAACATAATATCAGAATCATCTATCCTCTTATTGTGATACATTAATCTGCTACCTAGCTGTTGTTGTTCATTTTTATAATAAAATATGAGTAATTATATTTTTGTGTTTGTTTCATTTGGCCTGGCCTTGATCCCTACCCAACCATTATCTAAGTTTATAGAAATAGACTAAATCATTCACAAGGCACATATTCTCGGCGCTGCCCTGATTAATTCATTGTATTTTATTTAGTTTTAGGGGCCTTGTCAGCTTCAGCAGGAAAGGGCGACCTCCATTTTATTCAAACCAAAAGTGGTCATCTGCAATTGATCCATGAACCCTACATATTTGTGACTGACAGTGTGCGTAGTGGTCGGACATTCTGGAGGTGTATGGACTATGCCAAACGGTGCCGTGCTAGAATTACCTCAAAAAATAATGTCTTGAAAGTAACCAATCCTGTACATAACCATGTGGAAAATCATTTACAAAAAATCACAAGAAAATATGAACTGGGAGATGTAGTGACTTGTCCCTCAATTTAATTTATTGACATCTAAGGTATTAAGAGAGAATGTGATGATTTTAGCCATAGATTGTTTTAATATTGTGTGGAAATTTTTAAAGTCAGCATTTGTAAGGCATTTATTATGCATGACAAGCAGTACCAGGACTGTAGGTTGAGCTATCATAATATAACAAGTTGATCTTTATGTTCTGCTTCAAAGCAACCTTTGTTAACATTTGCTATTATGTTTCATTTATTTTTTGACGAATAATAGTACCCCACCTAAAATTGCTAGTTGTTTTGATGATGTGCCCACTGACTTAAATATTTCGGTATTAAGTAATTGATTTATTTGTGTCTAATTTTTTTGTGTGTCAAGCTTGTAGTTTTTCTTTCTTATAAATTTATTAGCTTACCTGAGTAGAATCTCTGAGTATCTATATAATTAAGCTAGTAAATTGACTGCCCAGAATGAATGAACATTCCACTCATTTCAATAATCTGCTACATTCAATATAGTTCTCTTAAAATTATGTCTGGATACAAAATCTTACTAATAA
This sequence comes from Pasiphila rectangulata, assembly GCA_963082625.1. Taxonomy (NCBI): domain Eukaryota; kingdom Metazoa; phylum Arthropoda; class Insecta; order Lepidoptera; family Geometridae; genus Pasiphila; species Pasiphila rectangulata. Next base: position 16,402,529 of record OY720244.1, read on the forward strand.
ATATTATAAAGCCGAAAGTTTGTTTGTATAGATGTATCGATGTTTGTTACCACTTCACGCAAAAACTAGATTACGGATTGACCTGAAATTTTGCACACGTATATATGTTGACCAGGATTAACACATAGGCTCCTTTTTATCCGGGTACAACGCATGCGAAGCTGTGGGCACACGCTAGTTCATTTCATTCTCTTAAAATTATGTCTAGAGCTGATACAAAACAAATCTACTTTTTCATCCTCTGTACATAAGCAATGTCATAATAATAAATTGCCTGGTTTGATAAATAATTACAATGTGATTAAAGTAGTATTAAGAATCACTTGTAGGAAAATAAATAAGTACCGTTGAATACATAAGAATACGATTAAATAAAAGTTTTTTACAATTGCTACACGTATTTATTTAAAACCTTGATTGTGTGCATTACGCATCAGAGTCGCAAGTCCCGATCGATTTTGCCATTACTGCGATTTTTCTGTAAATTTTCTGGTATTTTTTGTGGGGCAATGGGTCTTGTTATTTTTAACATTTCGTGTATTGTATTCTTAAATCAACTTGTAACTGGCCAACATTGTAGTACGATTGTATAGCAGAGTCCTCCGTAGTTCGGTACTCGGTGACACGTCGCGGCGCGCCGGCGTTGTTGATCGGCGGGTTTGGGTTCGTGGCACGGACTCGCCGCGGGCCGCGCGTGTACTGGACGTGCCGCGAGCGCCGGCGCGGATGCCGCGCGCGCGCTCTCACGCAGCACGGTACGTTGCTGCAACACTTCGCGGAACACAACCACCCTACGCACGGGCCCACTCCCGTCACCGGCGACGAACACGCTCGTATCGAAAGCCTTATTGAGACTATTCCACCACCTATCCCGTGATTCGTCTTTTAAATCAATTAAAATATAATTCATATTTTGCTGTTCTTTTTTATTTTATTCCTATATCGAACACTAGAATTGGCTGGGCGAAAATTTCAGAGCTAAAGTTATGTTGCATGAAACGGTGTGGGTCGCTTAGTGACAGGGGTTTTTTTCCAGTGGAGTTCGTGATATCTAACCGCGGGAGAAGGCACATGCGGCTGGGTGGCTTCTCGTTTTACATGGAGAAGGTGTTCCCGGAGAAGAGCAAGGTGCGGTGGCGTTGCACGCGGCGGACCTGCCGCGCGTATGCGCACACGCTGCACGACCGCATATTCGCGCTGAGCAACGTGCATTCGCACGAGCCGCCCGCGCGCGCGCTGTGCCACGCCGCGTTCGCCGCGCAGTCCGTGCAGGCCGTGCTCGACGACTAGACCTCATAACTGTCGACGTTCCACCCTTGCCCTCTATTTGTTGCATCAAATATGTTTTGTGTTATGGAAAAGCTTGACAGAGTTGGGTTTAGGTATTTATGTTTTCAACCACTTTTTCTCACTATGCTATACAATTTTGGTTTCATAGTGAGAAATTTTTGTTGAAAATATAAATACAATTTAAACGAATAAGTTCTCTTTGCTTCAACCTTTAGAATTTTAGATTATATTGGAGGGCAGGGGCGGAACGCTATATCATCATGTATTTTTAATGTTTGCGGCCACTGGCAGCCTGGCCCTAGTGGTTGCGATGGGAAGTAACGTGCCTGAGCTACGCATTGTGGGATAACATTCTAACTTCGTTTTGCTTTGCGATTAATTAACAACTAATTATGCAACTAATTTATCAAAGACGTCGACTAAAACGAATCAGCATCAGGGGAATAAGTTGTTGAATCTGCAGCGTTTCTGATTGAATTGCAGTAGAATTTAATGTCATTGTGGCAGGTCTAATTGCTAGTAAAGGTGCTAGTGTTGTGTGGGTATTTTTTTTTAAATATTTTCGTTTAGAAATCGTCGGGGTTCTTATTTACTTGCAGATAGAAATAATTTTACAATTTTATTAAATACTTATCGTTATGAAGGTACTCGTGTTGTACTTAGTTTGTAGTAGTAAATAATCGTGTTTTAATGTAATTAGGTACATTAAAATGGATCTGAGGCAAGATCTTTATAGACAACGCACAAAAAACTGAGATGCGTAGTTCATTATATAGCTAGTTTTATTGATTGTATAGCTCTTAATTACGGCACTAACCGTTGCGTATAAAACGCCTGTAAATCCGAGAATTTTACATAATCTAGTCAATTTTTAATGATCTCACATTTTGTTGCAACTCTTAAATATACCTATTGTTTAACGTATTTGCGAAATTCCATTATAAGGTATGATTAAGAGAAAATAGCCGTACAAGATAAGCAATAATTTATTTTTAAACTAATAATAACCTTACAAATAAAAACAATCGTTAGGTATTATTTATCCCGTAGATAGATGAGGAATATGGAAAAAAGGGTTTATAATTAAAAAGCTGTTTGTATTTACTAATGTTTGTAACTACTAACACAGTTAACCGCAAACTCAAACTATAATACTTGCACCGCTTCTTCTGTCAGTCTTTTATTGAGAAAAATCATTTCAGTATATGCGCACTGGGCAAGAAGGTTTATATAATTATGTCACTGATGTTACGGCAAATTTGAATATCCTGTAAGATTACTCCTTACTGTAGCACCCTTATAGGAATGTCAACCCTTAAAATTATTTGTCACGAAACATTTACCGCAACATCGACATCGCTATTGCATGCGTTTTGATTATGCCATTGTTTATCAATGTATAAACGTGTTTCTGTATTTTAGAAAAGAACTTGGTCCGATTGTCAGTGGGTCCGGGCGGCAGGCCCAGACTGTGGGTGCGGGGTCGTAGCTTCTACGCGGCTCACACGATGCGCTCCGGCATCGTCCGTTGGCGCTGCACCATGGGTGGCTGCGGGTGCAAAGCCTACACCCAAAAAGGCGCCTTACACAAACTCGTCGGCGAACACAACCACGTGGGCCGCTGCGGACGCCGCCTTCCCAAATCACAATCTAAACAATCTTGCTCACCCCCCACTCCTCTACTAGTCCCCAGGCTTCCTAACATAGATTTCCATAACTTCGATCCTAACGCTTGGGTCGTACCTTTACCCTACTGAGTTATGAATTGGGGGTCTCGCCGATTAGTATAGTTATCGATACGATCAGCGCTTACGTATTCCCCTGATTCGTAAGCGTTGATCGCATCGGTGACGTTTTAGAGCGGGCATTAACTCGCTCTTGCTTGCTATGTTTATGTGCGACAGAACGGGATAGTTGATGGAGAATACAAATTGGTACTGAGACGTGAAGGCCGCCCATAAAAGGCTTCGGCTGTTGCGTGTCTTATCGTACTTGTACCCTAGACTTCGATCCAATGAAGTGATGATAAATCTTCACCTGTAATGTATGTGTAAGTAATTAACTTAGAGAGTCATTAATTGCCATGTAAATGTTTTGATTACTGTTGCGTGCCAAATGTTATTGTAATTTCTAATCTAGTCACCGACACAATATCGGAGTACAATATCATGTTTTCAGTGTTTCAATAAAATCAAATTGTGATATATTTTTAGAAAGATCTCAATAGAATAAGTGCTTAGCGAATACATGCATACTGCGCCAAAACCAAATAGCAATAGATATTTATGGAATAAGATTTTCTAGGAAGAATTGTTCTTTAACTGTATCATAGATTCATAGTGATAATATAAGGAATTCCCTATCCTATGTTAGGAGATGCGGGCTGACTTGATTTGTTATTAATCTAGTGTCGCCTGTTAAGTTAGGTTTATGTAAATCTGTGTGCCATATTAAATATTATTGTCTTCCTTTTCCATTAATAACTCTAATAATGATAATTTATGAATGTTATTTTTTTAGCCATCATTGTTTTGTGGTTTTCATTATTGCTCATTAGGTAGGTAGTTAAATGTCGTAGATGTGAAAGTGTTTAAATAATTTAGGTACCCATGTGCCAAGTTTAATGCTCATATTAGTCGTACGTTACCAATCATGAAGAGATTTTGACAGGCGGTTTAGCTGCATTCTTGTCTAGGTGTTGTCTTCTTCGATCGAACTCAGTCGAATTACATAATAATAGACATTTCAATAATAAGTGTATTTAAATAGGAAATCGTGTCAAAGTGAAATTAAAGAATATTTAACGGACCCAGTTGTTTCATTGACCCTTTATAAACTAAGTGATAATAAAAATTCGTTAAGATATTTTGTTGTTTCATTTTGTTTATTAACCCCAAGTAATGTTAGGTGCCTACTATAAAAAAAATGTGCATGATAATAATTGAGGTATTTCATTTCACCGTAGTCGAAACTGGTAATTTGATGAGGGCCGATTTCTTGAAATAAGGTATCTCTGTAAGACGAATTAGCTCCGATTCCGTACTAACGATGCATTTCACTTTTAGCACGCTTCATCCGCGCGGGCAAGGGCCGGCTCCTGCTGCATCGAGGCTACACCTTTCGCCTGAAGAACAACCTGGCGCACGGACGCAAGCAGTGGTACTGCTCGTCGCGGCTCACGTCGCGCTGCCTCGCCGACGTGAACACCGAGGGGCCGGAGGGGCACGAGCGCATCGTGCGCTCGCGCTACTCGCACAACCACGCGCCTCCCAACGTGCGGCGCTTCGCGGACGGGCGCTACGTGGTGCGCACGCCGCACCAGAGCGGGCACCGCGCGCCCGCGCCCATCGACCCGCACCACCAGCTGCTGCAGCTGCAGCACGCGCTCGCGCTGTACGCCGCCACCGCGCACGCCAACGCCACCGCCACCGCCAACGCCGCCGCCGCCGCCGGCGCCGCGCCCGGCGTGGGCTCGCAGACCTCGCCGGACGGCGGCGCGCAGGGCGCCAAGCCGTGCAAGGAGGAGCGCGCCACCACGCCGCTCCCGCTGCTCGTCGCCAAGCCCTGCAAGGAGGAGCACACCAACTCCGCCATTCTACCGATGCTCTACGATAACTCTTGCAAGGAGGAGGACGTCTAGTCCTATACGTCCCGTTGGGGCTGATCGTTAACTACCGTTTAAAAATGCATACGAATATTATAGTTAAGTGAACGACTAAGTTTTACCGTTGCGAGTAGAATTTAGATATTTCACGAAGACGCGCCGCAATCCGGATTCAAGAGATACTCGTACATGAGCATGAACTATGAGCGTGCTTTTCGTTGAGGTTTTTTATTTTACCGATTTAAAAAGATTACGTTTGAAATAGCTGACCGTTAAAAAGATTGCATTGCGTCGCGTCATCGTTGAGTGTACTAACAGTACTTTTTTCGAATTATCTGAAAGCCTATGGCTTGCGAAATTATAGCATAATATAAGTGAGTTGAGAATATGATTAAGTGTAGGTTAGGAGGGGATAGATAGGGTGTCTTTAAATAAGGTTTCGGCGATGGTTATTGTTGGTTATTCGATATGGTAATGTGAAGGCGCAGGCGGCGGAGTGTTTGTTGACCAGTGACGCAGCGCAGACCAGTGAGCGACTCGTCCAGATCCGCGACTACGTTATCATATAGGTGTCGGCTATTTATCGAATCGAATAGGTTTAGTAAGAATGTTAAGCGTAAGAACTTCTGAATGTGTAACGGTATGAGCACGTATCGATGTTGGGCTTTAGGCAGTTGGTTATTATCCTGAGTGGGTGGGTAAGCCCGCTATTAGTGTTTGTTCAATGGACCCGTGCAGAATAGAATGATCCGGAATGTAGTGCGAGGCGGAAGCAGCAGGCAGAACAGAACGAAGGTAAGTACGTCAGGTCAGGCTGGATCGGAGGTCGAACGCAGTGCGGTAGTCAGCTGTCGCCGCGAGCAGGGCAGGCCGGCGGGTCTCCCGTCGGCGACGGAGTCGGTGACTGATTGAGGAGAACTCGTTCGAAACTAAGCAATACGATGTCCCCTGGACTGTACTTAGAATTACTTAATTTATTTTGAGAGTTTTAACTTTACAATTTTCGGATACTTTTTGCTACTTAGACATTTAGACGTCCGCCTCTTATCTTTAAGAATTATACCAGTAGTTATTGAAATTTACCAAAGTTCGCGCGGAACGAGAGATGCCTTCGGATATAATGCAACACGGAAGGCGGAGGCGACGATCGGAGCCGCGCTCTTTGAGAAACATTTCGAAGTACTTAAAGCTCAATCAACTACCTCTTCACTTTTATACGGGTTTACATATTAGTTTAAATTATACAAAAATTATACACATGAAAAAATACTCAGAAGCTTTACTTGAGTAAGGTGTCTTAGGTTAAGTTATAGTTTATAAGTAATGTTATGTGTAGATTATAGGCTAGGGCGGCCGGGGCGGGAGTCCGCGCAGGGTCCGGCCGCCCGCTCGCTACCTCTAGATGTATCGAACCTCAACTACCTCTTTGTCTAGGCTAACAAACACATCGTTTACACTGTCGTGTTCACGATCTTGTCATTCATACGAATATGCTCTTTTTGAGACTGTTTTGGCTAAATTATTTTTTATAAGTAAATGTTTTTTGGCTACTAAGTCCTAAGTTGCTCGGCTGAAGAATGCATAATGATCGAGAAATCGATTGTTTATGTGTAGGTACTACCTATTCTGATTTAAGTACAAATTTTATCGCTTATTACTTAATTTTAATTGTTATTTAGCTTTATGTTCTTCGGGATCTAGTGTGTGTGTGTATGTAATATTTTAATTAGACAAAATTATAGTTTGTGTCAAATGTTGGTCGTAAAGAACGCGGATCACGAACACCTCGCTTTGACACAGCATAGTACTTTCAGGTGAAGTCTGTTCTGGGTGAGCTGTTTATATGTACTTAAGGTTTCCAAAGGTCCTACAACATCTTCATCTGAAACTCTATTGTAAACCAACATCTATTGCACAGAGAATTAAGTAATTTTATCGCATTTTTAACCATTTGACATGGTCTATTGTACCTGACGAATTTCAAGCCGAACACGGGCTATATGAACGAATGTGAAACCATGGCGACAGCTTTGCATAATATTATAATTAAAAAATGTGTTATTGTAATTTACTATGGCTATTTAATTATATAGAACGATGAAAATATGCGTCAATTATGATAAACGAAATACGGTTTTTAAATTATTTTTGAAATTAAATAACTCCTTAGGACGTTCACGCGATGTATTGTGTAAATGTTGCATTTATCTGATTTTTTTAACATTGGTTTTTGTAATGTAACTTTCTGTGAATCTAGGAAATGTTGTGTAATAAGTGTATTAATATGAATGTTTTATGGTTGGTGTTCTGTACTTATAAGTGTTTGTGAGTTAATTGGAATCTCTAGCAGCGCACAGCCGTGCAGCGCTGCCGCCACGGGTTCACGAGCATATGCGCCACTTTTTACAACTATCCGATTTATATTTCTCATTTAAACATAACTCATATTATATTATACGAGTCGTCTAATATATTAATCATCGCTAGCGTAATTTTATACCTACTTATTCATTCAATATTATAAAATAAGTTTTAGTTCATGTTCGTTCGGGGTACGTTTGTGAATCATATTAAATTGTACTTATAAACAACCGATCGTTTTATTTTTGTCCTACTCATTTGTTTTTGGGGAAGGTACTTAAATTAGAGGTATTCTGTTATCTGACGTGGTTTTGTCCTACAGGTATCACGTTTCTGAAGTCTCGCCGCGGGAAAGTCATTATGATGGTGAATACCTTCCCTTTCTGCGAGGAGTCCAAGCTGAGGGACAAGGTGATATGGCGGTGCACCTCTAAGAAGACGAACTGCAAGGCTCGGATCCACATGCTGGGTCAAAGCGTGGTGGCGGTGAAGGGCATGCACAACCACCCGCCGCGGGCGCTAGGCCTGCCCCCGCGCAAACAGGCCTCCCGCAAACAGACCGACTCCGTTCCCGCGGCTCAGCCGAATGCGCCTCCGACACACCCATCCACCAAATTAGAAGCTCTGTCGTTACCCCTAGAGTTTCCATGACTATTTTGCGATAAACCGATGCAACGAAACGGCGATTCACCGAAAGAAAAGACAGACACATTTATATGTAAAGTTTCAAAAACAGAACTCTTATTGATGTAGTCTATGTCTTCTCCTTCGTTTATCATGTTGAGTTGGACGTTGGTGCTAGGGCGCTTCAGACTAATCGGTGTAAGGCATAATCGAGATGCGAACACTTCGCTTCTAAGTACTGAACTGCAGACTGCAAAAACCTAGTTAAAGCTAGCAATACTGTAAGAGGATATTATTTTTAGTAGTTTTATGAAATGTCGAGCTCACGTTTGATATTAATAAACAATCTTAGGTTTGAGAGCAAGTAGAAACTAAGGTGTAGTACGCATGGTGTGTGTTTAACACTCCAGACCATTCCATTGTAATACCTTTAATTCCCCTTCAACAAAGTAACTTACGAGTTATTGGTGCTTTTCATGTTATATATTTTTTACATATTTACGAGTATGGTATGTATTTTTACCGTTCGAAAATATTGAACTGTTGGTTATTCGCCCTGCCTTGTGACATTCTATGAACTCGCTGCAAAGAGCATAAACTTGTGATAAGACTATACATTGAGAGTTGTTCTCTTATATTTAGAAATTGGTTTTATGTACTTAGCTGATATTAAACAAAAACAATTTATACATAGTTATTGAATAATGTGTATCTCTTATATTATTATACACATTTTAAAGTGCCTTCTGTTAAACAATGGGACCATTTTGTCAATTATTATAATAATTGATGTACTGAACATTCCTTTTAAAAATATTTTTGGGGTTTATAAAATTTAGATATTTTTACTTAGTATTGAATAATGTTAAAAGACGGTTACGTTAAAGAGTATTACTTAAGGTTTAATTAAATACTTATTACCTACGTTAATTTGTGTTTGATTTAGCATGTCTGCATGTGCATGATCAACTGTTTCGATGTTAGCCATTCAGTGGTTTCGACAGTTGGTAAACGTGTGGTGTGTTTTCTGAAGGTGGTCGCAAGCCGCCCTCGAGGATGGAGTTTACGTTCCGCGACGTGTCTCGGAATAAGGGGCCTATGATCTGCACGGGCAAGTTTAACTTCGTGCAGGACGTGGACATGGGCGAGGGTCGCACCAAGTGGAAGTGCGACCACCGCTCGGGAGCGTGCCCCGCCAACATACACACTGTCAACGGCAACGTCGTCCTCGTATACGATAAGCACATCCACAAGACTGCTAAGAGGAGAAGGAGGAACTGAATTAATGGAACGTCTTATTACGAAATCACTCACGATAAAATAACATGATCTGCAACATTCATAGATTTGTTAGTTATCTGTTTTGTGGTTGTCTATTGCAGGAAATTTGATACATCGCCGAAATAGTTGTGGTGTAATCTAAAGGTAGAATTCCAGTGTGCGGCACAAATGTTTAGGCTTTGTCTGCTGAACATTAATTTGCAGATCGTAGGCAAGCTGTGTTAGGAGGCATCGTAGCTGGGTGATTTCGCGAACTGACTTAATCTCTTAAATATCGGTATATATGTAGATGCCTACGCACGTCTTTTGCGTTGATAGGTACCTATGTGGGTAATAATATTGACTGAATAACGGCGTATGAAAAATTAGTTAAGATCTGAGGAGTTTGGGCAGAGAATGAAATGAATTAATGGTATGATGAGGTCTGATTTTAAAACAAACTGGATTGATAATAAATATTTAATGTTGAAGTTTTAGAATTATGTGCTATAAGATCCTTGCAAACCTGCAGTGTAGTTGACAGTATATTAATAAGTGTAAGTCTATATTAGATTGACATTGATGTTTTAAAAAAAATTGAATGTTGAACTAAACAAATACCTTTCTCATATCAATTCATCTAATTCTGATAATGACAGGGATATAGTTATATGTATTATCAACTTGTCCCTTATTTAAACGCGATGTTACCGAGCAATTGGGTAAATTTTGATATGGCTGAGCGATGACGTGGATTTCACTCAGTTACATAGAGCTGTGTCTCTATCTTATATTAACCAAGCGAATACCGTACACAGCTACATTACATATCGTACACATCTCGTTTCAATAAGATGGAGGCAAGAGTATAGCTATTTATGTTACATTATTTATCATAGTTGTGTATTATAGAAGTCGACTACGGCGTGGATCCGTTAGGAATGTTGATGATGATGTCAAGTACCATAATTACGAATATGCATTTACGAGCACTCAACCAAAGCTTTACGTGTGATTATTTGAGTATTAAATATTGTGTATTAAGTATGACGTTCTTAGAATGGCATTATTATAATGAAGATGAAGTAACTAATATATATTTTTTCTAAATTTAGTCCTCTGTAGAGGAATTTCTATTCTTACCACCTATATACAATACATTATCAATTATAAATGGCATTTAATCCTAGGAGGATCTATTCTATTTATTGTATCCTAGATATAAATACATTTTTGATGTCTTTTGTATTTTTAATTTTCCCTAAAATATATAGGTACTCGTAAAATACAGTATAATGTAATAACCTATTATTTTACTTAGTAAGTAAAATTAAAAAATAATATGTTATTATTTTAAGACTTCATTTTAGAACAAAAATATATGGTCGAATTGAGAAATTTTTTCGTCGGTTAAAAATGACGTAGTTTGATATATAAAATATGATAGGTACCAGTTATAATTAGGGGGCCAAGTCCCCTATAATGCATAGCGCTGTCTGTCTGTCTGTGCATGACACGATTACAACCGAACGCGTTGACCGATTTACATGAAACCTTTTCTGTTAGCACTGTCTTAATGAGCGAAGGGTACTGATTGATTTTGGTGACCCTAGGGTCACAGGGACCGGAGTTATTGTCACCTTAATTTTTTTTTTTTTTCGGAAACCTTCACCCCCTTTTCTGGTACCCCGTACCAATACTTGTTCTAGGTAGTGAGATGACAACTTATTACAACGGACAATGCGAGGCATAGTTCTTATATAGTTAATGTTAATATATACTTCGAGAGAAAATCCATTTATATAGGTAGGCCTCAACATTGAGTACTCATTCGCGATCACAATACATTATTAACGTACATATAAACCGGTATTTACCTGCAATAAAGGTAATTTACGCGATAAATACCCGGTTAATATGTATGTTAACAATCTAGTACTCACTTTTTATTATACGAGTACCAACTATACTTATTGGAAGACAAGTGGTCAGTCATACATGCCACATTGATTTAGTCCAATCCTTACTTCAATTACCTCTTCGACAAATGTAAACCAGGCTCCAAAGTTAATTCATAGATTAAGACTGTTACGTTTTCAGATGTGTCTTATTAATGTTCAGCTTAAATTTACAGAGGCTTTCTTTTTGCCATCGCGTGCCGGAAAATCGGTCCTTATATTCAAACGCAACAAGTTCTGGGTTAACAATCAGTACCGAAGCAAGTTAAACTGGGCCTGCCGGGATAAGGATACGAGGGGCTGTCTATGTCGGGTGCAGACCACTCTCGAAGGCCGCTTCATCAAGGTCAAGAGTGATCATAATCATGAGCCTAACTTCACTCCCGACAATTTTACCAATCCAATACCGGAACGCAAGGCCAATACAAATTCGATTAAAAAAATTAAGACAGAAATCAGGACAGAAGAGCATGGAGAAGATTGGCACGAGGCCGTCATGTGTAGCAAGGGATGGAAAGTAAGTACGTAGGGAGAACCAAGCTGTTGCGGATGGCGTGATTGGCTGTGAGCACTAACGTCTATTGGTTTTTGTGTTATTAGCGTAAGGGAACTTTGCATTCCACGACCATTCTTCTCTAGCGTTGTTCAGTGATGATCCTTGTATTCTGCATTTATTTTTGCTTAAGGTCCATTGCACGTGGTGCTAACATAAGGCATTTTACGTCCTTGATTTTTTGTTGGGCTGCGAAAATCGCAATGCGGTTATATCGCTGCTGTTAATTATGCACCTGAGCCAGCTATAAATTCCGAATCAGAATTATTTTATTGCATAACTGTACAAAAGTTCTTATAGTCCAACTAGCTAATTTGTACAGATGCTGTATTATTATTATTACTGTATAGGATCACATCTCCACATTTAATGAATGAGTACAGCAATGGACCAGCGCTCTAAAAGCAACGATAATATTGTCATTACTCTTTGATAACCTTATTTTTAAGAAACATTCGTGTATATTGTAAAACAAAAAAGACAAATTAATGTAAGACTGACATAACTACTTAGAAGATTAAACATTTGGTAACAGTGAAGTTGTGTCACAAGTGTCATACACACTCACAACCATAAAATACGAGATGCTACAGTATTTTAGAAGACGCAAATAAATAAATATACTTGCAAATGACACAAATATTTACGTCTATTTAGCATCATAGCATGAACCTGCAGAAAACTGCATTTATTTATTAGGTAACCATTATTGGTATGTAATATGATATCAATGTATAATCTTTTTATTTTACTACTTCATCATGAAACAAATTTCATAGAGTATACACAAATAGATTTTATACTTCCTAATTGTTATAATAATCCTACAAAAATGTAGTGAAATCTTTTACAAATGACGATAGGACGAATCTCGATCAACAAGCTACATTCATTGGTTTTTCTCTTTGCTCTATTTTTTCATATTGTAAATAGTTATATCACAGAGCTATTATTGTAAATCGTACTTTAACACATGTTTGAAATCATGAAAACATCGTCCGAACACATGTTATTTAATAGTCGTAGTATTAAGAAAGAGATACTGAATATAAAGTATTTTTAATGAGTGCGTTTCATTCGAATAGCTGTCTGGCTTTCTTTTGCCTCGACACACATGATCAGCTGCGAGTTAATAGTTTTCTAGGCATCCGGAATCTGTACTGTACACGCACACCCATTTATTATATCAGCAATGGTAGTTTATGTGACAGATTCCCAATCAGAAAGTGATTTACAAAATATTCTTAAATACATAATTTTATTGTGTACCTTTTTATTATTTTTCTGACGTTGTGTCCTCCAGCGACCAAGAACGCTGATAACGTGTTCGAAATCCTGTATTTAAGAATATTAACTACATTATTTCAGATTGAATGTCTACTATGTTAACAAATTGCAAAAGTTTGACAAGTTTCGATTGTGATGATTACCTATAACAAAAGCAATTTAAGGTCGGAAACGTAGGAGGTCTACGCAAGTGAATTCCTGAAAATTAATATTTTGGATGTTCCCAACGAAATGGCGACATAACTAGTTACGGGCTGCTAGAAAGCTACGCGATACTAGGTCATCCGAAGTTGTAGGCTGAGCAGAGGTTGCAACAAGTGATGTACTATTCAAAAATGTTTACTGATTTCTGGACAACATGAAGGCATTTAGACACGACAAATGTGAAGAATTGTCAATTTTTTTACAATTTCCTGTCGTTGAAAATGTTTTAGTTTTCTGATAACCGATAATAGAGACCCTTCTATATTTGCAGGTATTACGTGTTTAGTCCTTTTCTTTTCTCCAGTTCTTCTATGTATGCAAGTAATGTCTTATTTTGCAAAATCATAAACTAAAAAACAAAAAGCTTAGAATATCGTGTCTAATATTTTTTATTAACAGGTTGAGTTCAGTTTCAGTCGCGGCACGAGTGGAAGCTGTGAGCGCGTCCGAGACTCCATTAACGCTGGGTCTGCCATTTCCATTTCCGTGCTTCCCGGGGCAGTTCCGTTATTGTCTGAGCAAGCGGGGTAAGCCTGCTATTGAAGTGGGGGCTCACCGGTTTTGTTTCAACGGGCGTGCGGCGAGTGGCAAGGTATGGTGGCGTTGCAGCCGCAACCCTCGCTGCCGTGCCGCCGTGCACACATTCGGACTACGGGTCGTGCAAATGAACAGTGCGCATACGTGCGGCGTTCGTGCTACGCCTATTAGACCCATGTTCTAGTACTCTCAATACTTTTAACTAAATTCTACGATAACATACCACGTGCTTAGTTGCATTTTTGTTAAACGTATACTGCTGATATAAGCGCGGCAACGAGAGTTGTTTTCGTAGAATCTCTTTACAGTCGTATTTTTTTACGACATATGCAGCTATGTCCTGTTTTAGCGAGAGTCTATAAGTCAATTGTGGGAGGCTCGGCGTCCGGGGTGACACTGGCTACGATTAGTTGTTGGTGTTCGGCACGGATTTTGATCTCAATTGGAATCTACGATCGATGCGAATGTTACTCAAGATGGATTCGAATCTTTCGGATGGTTTGTCAAATTATGCTCTTGTGCCTTTAAGCCGGTGGCGCGGGCGCCGCGCCGACGACGTGTGTTGAATACGCATTTATTACCGATTACATGTACGAGTATACGATAGAATAGTTTTTGCGAACTATATATAGTTCGCGCGTTCTCTTGTATTGTAATGTTTCTCCAAAGAGATTATTATGATGATATACTAATCTATATTACGTATAGTAGATAACCACGTAAGAATGGTAGATATTTTTTGCGCTGTGTAAGAGTATACGATTAATATTAAGTCTATTTAGGGCCGGGTCGGTGAGATCGATATTAGAGCTAATTTTATTATACAACCGAAACTACAAAGCAATATTATTTTTACCTATATTGTACTGAAACGAAACAATGCAAACTTAAATTATGTAGTACATATGGATTTACATAAGGATGTGTGTAGTGACGGTAGAGTTCTTCCAATCGCCGGCCGGCCAGTTAGTTGTAGCGACTGTACAAAGTGATAGTTCTCTTATGATACCCTAAGTATTTTTATACATTGTTTTTACATTATTTTTTACGATTTTGATCGTCATTTTGGTGGTTGTTGGTGGGCGGGTAGAGCAGAGGTCGGGTTCGGTTGCGCGGGTGCGGACGCACGTTTTGTTGTCAACCGTCTGTTGCACGCTTTACAAGATGTTACGAACGAAGTCAACTCATGTATACGATTAGAAATAACACTTGTTAAAGTAGATATTTGCATTTATTACAATTTACTCATATTAATACTCATTGTATACGTTAGCTTTAAGATATTTTTTATTTAGTGAGATTTTTTTTACTGTTTATACTTATAATTTTTATTTTTTTGCTGCTGTTGACGGTACTTAATAATATGTTTATGGATTATAAAATTATATTAAAACAATTTTACTATGGTATCGACCATAGAATACCTATTTTATGTTAACCGATTTGAATGTTTACCATAGTTTATGTTATCTCGTTCACATTACCTACCAGTGGTATGTTTCCGTTCGAATGTATACGATTCCTGTGTTAAAATTCCGAGTATTATTTTAAAGTATTATTTTATGTGATAAGATATTTTATTACTTTTACGTTTAGTCCTGAAAGTATTATGCAATTAAAGGTAGCTATAAGCGGCAGTCGTCGGCGGGGAGTGTAACGCTGAGTAGAACTACGAGTAGATGGAGATGTGTATAGGTACAAAGAAACGATTATATTGCGCTGAGGCCATCACCGACTTTTATTTACCTGCTAGTCTTTGATAATAATGCATTCGGTAGAAATCGTTTCCAAACCTCTTTCAGCAGAAACGAAGCTTATTTAGAAAACAAAAATGCAAGTCATAACCATCTGGAAACTTGACACAGCCAACTAGTTTCCATCGGAGAGAATAGTGGCAGCTAGAAGTAAAAAGCTAGTAATTTATGCTGTTCTTACCAAGTGTGCTGTAGCGACTGTAGCGACTTGGTCGGTAAGTAGTCTGACTTTGTGGTATTTTCAGGGTGGTTTTACATTCGGTCAGCGCGCGGCGGCTTGCACCTTGTGGCGGACGGGCATATATTCTACGAGGACGGTGGTTCACATCCTCGTCGCGTCACCTGGAGGTGCGCCCGGTCGTATCAGAAAGCTGAGAGGTGCCAGGTGGCTCTGTGTCTGCGGGACGGACGGCTGGTGTACTTCCGGGGCTCGCACAACCATCCTAAGACATACAACGCCGCGAAGCACGAGTCGCGGAAGTTTGAGGTAGATCCTATGGGGAAGTATAAGATCGTGCCTGGGTTCGCTGCGCGGAGGGTGAGCTCTGTGCCTCAGATGGCGCTCGTGCCGCCGGCGCCGCACGCGGCCCTCATCATGTAGGCCTGGCGCGACCTCCTGGTCCGCGGCCTGCTCGACGCAAGGCATTGACCGCGCACCCGGAGCGTCGCGCCCGATACTACATCTGCAACTTATTTGCATAGGACTCTGATTGCTGCGCCTTTCTGTCTTGGGGCTTTAACTTAAGAACATTCGATTTATCCGCATTAAATATCAAATGTAATATCGATCGACCAGAGAACTGTCTCATCGACCAAGGTAAAGCAATAACACTTACAGCGTTTTACTATCGTGCACAAAATATCTTTCATGTTGATAATTCGATACTAATTCCGAATTTTGACAGTTGGATGTGTCGGACGATTATTTTTAAACTTCCTGGTATTTTAAAACTCGCGATTAGAACACCTTTAAGACACCTATGAAGTTGTGCGTAAGTAAAGGTCAACGCGAGAAATCCTCGTTGATGAATTCACCTACTTTGCTATCCCGAGCAGAGTCATGCATGATAATCATGACTCGCCTTGGTCATGTCTTAGGTGTTAGTTTCAAACAGCTGTTAATTTAGATTTTGAGATATCAGAGGCGTCGGGGTTCCATGTGAATGAGTTAGGAGCAGAGATCTCGATGGCTACGGATTGACAAAGTTTTCAAAAATCCTGTCAATTCTTAGTCGAAAAAAAAACTAAGGCCTTATTATATAGTTATACAATATTCACAAAATTTGCGTTACATAATATTTAATACGGTTGGTTTATTTGGTAGCTTACCTACCTATTTATACGCTAAAGCTAATCAAACGTGTTCCACATGAGGGATCTGTAGGTCTATAGGCATTAATTATTTTATCAGAGCGTGGCTAGATACCTATTAAAGGAAAGTTATCTTTAAAGTAAGAGATATCAAAAGACTATGATCTCAAATTAGAATAGACAAAAATTGGTCGCGTCGTTTATCTGCCTTGATATTTATTGCAATACTCAAATTAGATTATTTGTAGTTCCTTAATAGATCATAGGTCAATCGATACCGAGGTGACTTTCGGTAATCTTCCATTTGTAATAAGTGTCTCTAGGATTTATATTTGTGATACGATCTAAATTGTTTTTATTGTTTGTTTTTGGATAGCTTGTGCTTGCTAGGCTATGGAGCTGTTGTTTTGTTGATCATGTTATAACGGCAATTTCATATGCCAATATTTTTATTTATTAGGCAAGTAAATGGAATTCATAGCGAGAAGGTGGCTCTATATTAACGCCCAACCGCCTTGTTTACCATACTTATTTATATTAGTTTTAAGAAAATTACAAAGATACGATTATAAACGTGAATGTGCAATATTCTCTTACCAAATGTTTAGAAATTATGTATACAAACTGTATAGCTTTAACTATAGTGTAGCCGTCTTGTTGATGCTTTTTTATAAGATTCTATTTATTGACCGCCTTGTAGAGAGCGGAACGACTGATAGGTGAATATTATGAATACTCCAATACTACCTATGAAATGTATTTAGCAGTAGTACCTAGTAGTATTACGTGTAGTACAATACTTATACCAGCTTTTGAAATATACGAGCGATAGTTTTCTAATAGAAGTTATACACTAAATGACCAGTAGATCATATTTAAGTAGAGTCAATATATCTGTATAGATTAATGAAGCGAAAGTAGTGGCAGCTGGTAGCCCGGGTTCTGTGTAGAAGTTAACTGAATCGCCGATAGAATTCGACTTTATTAATTGGGCAGGAGGTTTTAAGATTGCGTAGCTGAAGACCAAATAATTATTCGATACGAATGACAAACAATTCTACAGAGAGTAGAAAAAGAAGCTTTATCTGTTTATTGGTATTTCCTTCCGAATTCTTTTCTTCCTTCTGAAGCACACTGAGTGCAGTTGTCTTCAAATAACTCGGATCTAAATGATCAATGCCAAGTGGTAATGTTTTATGCATTAAGAATAATTTTACGTAATATGCTCCTATTCCACAATATTGTAATAGTAGGTAATTTGTTTATTTCGCAATCCATAAACGTATACGAAAGAACCGTTTGTATTCACTGAAGCTCCTTTTTTCATCGTATCAGGTGCTAGGATCAAATTAGTGAACTATTTTACTGATGCTTATTGGACTCGAACTTAATGGCTATCTCATGAAGCATGGATAAAAAAGGAATTAAGAGCGTTGTAGGCATCAGTCAATGCAAGAAGTCCGACTAATCAAATATGTATATCTCACATTATACCCCCTAGACTACATAAAGTACCATCTAGCCCCAACGTATATAACGTATACCTTGTGTTGATAAAACCACTAAAATATTTACGTGTATGTGAACATTCCTGCTAATTAATATGGATTTAATAAGCCACAAAAGTTATTTAGTAAAATGGATATGTTACCGGCCAAACCCGATTTCAGGACAAACTAGTTTTGTCTAGGCTAAACTAGTTCTTTTCCTAATAACCTACTGTCTCTCCATCTCGGTTCTGTCACAGGCAGTGTTTTTATTTTATACATTTCCTAAATAGCTTCGGAATTGTATATAGGAAGAACTAGTTTAGCCTAGGCAAAACTAGTTTGTCCTGAAATCGGGTTTGGCCGGTAACAGATACACCTTGTTGGGCAGTTTTTGAGTGCGGGGAGCAGTTGTTGAAGATCGGTGCGCATTGGTACCAGCTGGATGACCGCTACCGGAGGAAGAGACGCTGGACGTGTGCGCGGGGCTGCCCTGCCAGGATCCACACGGACGGGAAGCGACTGGTGTTCTCGGATCTCAGACATTGCTGCAGAAATTTCAACCACACTGTGTGACACACACATTTGTCACGTTCAGCTTTAGTCTGCAACATGGTTGCGTAGAATTTTGTTCTACTTAAGGATTAACTTCCATACTCTATCAAAACTGATGACTTTCAATAACGTACCTACTGCTTCACATAATATCACTGATCAAATTTAAAAATCACTTAAGTTTTATAGACATAGTAGCTTCTGCCCGCCGCTTCGCATGCGTTGTACCCGAATAAAAAGTAGCCTATGTGTTAATCCTGGTCAACATCAATACATGTGCAAAGTTTCAGCTCAGTCCGTAGCCTTGTTTTTGCGTGAAGAGGTAACAAACCTCCATCCAAACAAACTTTCGGCTTTATAATTATTAGTGGGATTTTCAATAAAAGAGGACAAATCCTGCCATAAACTCGCTCCTTAAATTTAATCAGCGTAAAAAAGTTAAGCACTCACTTTCACTATCAAAATTAACGTAAGGTGAACTATTCATTTTGTAAAATAAGGGTGTTAGGTACTCACGTTATTATAACGCCGAAGCTTATTCCTACAAGTGAGTAATCAGTTATTATAATAAATTATTTTACATGATTAATAGTTACCCTCTTACTTATAAAAACTGATGTTTTTTTAAGCAGGTCCTTAGGAACGGTTTTATGATTGAGGTCATTCGACAAATTGTCGCTAAGCGGTTGGTTAAGGGAGTTAGTATCGGCAAATGCATTAAAAAAGTGTAGAATAGCTACAAACGTATCAGTTGCCTCTATGGTAAAGCTCTATCAAATCTTCCATAGTTAGCCTGATCTTAACTACTAAGCGTGGGTAGGTTTCCGTTTGTTATTATTTTATTTTAATAATTAATTTCTTTATTTTTTATCATCTAACGTTCGACTTTCACATGTGTTTATAAAATTTTTGTGGAAGGTAGCTTTAAGTTTTAACCCACCGTTGCGTCTTAACTGATTATTATAAGTATTTTTTTGTACCTTTTTATTTTATACATTGTTATTTCTTATTTCAGTTATTTTATAATAAATATTAAATAATGAATTTTATAGTAAATAATAAACAGCATCACTAGATAACCTGCTATTCGTTTACCTAGATAAGTATAACACATTTGAAATTCCAGTTATATACTCGAATAATGGTTACCCGAAGTTGGTGTCAAATAATTACGTGTATCGTCCGCACAATGCGTACCGAAAATCTTCTAAAATATTATGGTACTGCGCGGGAAGGTACAAACACAAGTGTTCTGCGAAAATACGAACATTCAACCAAGAGGTCATCACATCATCGGGTCGACATAACCACGCGCCCTGAAGTGGACCTCCAAAACAAGGGCCTTCTGAACAAACTGTTCTGTTTCAATGTACTTAGTTTTGTTCCAATCCATAGATCAAGACGACATACGTAAGGATATAATAAGGTTGATATAGGTATATAGTCTATTGAAATATATTTATAAAAAGTATAATGTAAGTACTAATGATGTTGTTATTAAATTAATCACATAATATTGATGTTGTCATTAAGAAAAGTAGTAGCTAAAATTCCTACTTTTTATTAATCTTTTCAGAACTCGCTGCAGCATAGATACGTAGTTTAATGTTGACATACAATCAAGTATTGTCTAGAATTGCTAGAAATTAAGTAAGTATCCAAGAACGTAGATATTGTTTAGGTGACTAGTTACTATAGAGTTTGTGATCAATCGTTGGTAGATTTTAGGAACTAATGCCATGTGTAGCTTGATATGATGGATTTTGACGCAGTGCCGGCAATTTACGTGCCGTCGCGAACGGGCAAGTCTCTTCTGGTTCACGACAACTATACGTACTACCTGAAGAACTTACAAGCGCATGGAAGGAAGCAGTGGTACTGCTCGAGTCGGGACATGGCGGGCTGCCGGGCTGACGTCATCACGGCCCCGGGGAGATCCGGAGCCGGCGACGTGTTGTTCCTGGTGCGTGGTAGGCATATCCACGCACCGCCTAGCTATTACTTCACGTCGGACGGTAAATACGTCAGAAAGAAAGATGTTTACCATAGGTATAGATAGCGAAGTTATTTTTTTTACGTTGCAATTTTTTTACACCTATGGCTATTTTGCAAAATTTTTTTTAGCAATCAGTTTACTCATTTATGTTTATTTTTTATTATTTTGATGTATTATTTTTTTTGTTATGACGCCTACTCAATATCACATTTTATTTTACAGTATTTTTTACAAACGATGTTATTTCTAAGTGTATTTTATTTCGCTTTTTTTAATATTATTGAGGTGGATGCAAAATTATACGTATTTGAAAGTTCCTATCCGACGGTAGCTAAACTAAGGTAATACAATGTTTGTTCCGTGGTTAAATATTTGTATAGACGCTATGTTGAATTTATGTTACAATTGTGATAAGTCAATTAGGAAGTTAGCTAAGATATGCATTTGATTTTTGTACACACACTGATTCAGTGGTTGGACATAGTTTTAATCACTGATTATAAATACTCAGAATTATTAAACTTGATGAATGAAAGCGTTGTTTTTCCTTGAAGCGTTGTACGCTTGGGCCACGTGGCCCGGCCTAGTAAGTGTTACTTAAGCTGTGGCTGCGGGGGGTGCGTAAGCCGAGGGTAGAAGGGCTGCGTAGCCTGGGGACCGTTATGTAAGGCTAAGTATCTCCGTCACGTGGCATCTTCTGACGTCGTTGGTTTCCGTAAATACACGTGGGCGAAACAATGTTTGTAAATACAACGTTTTTTTTTTCAGGGGATTGTGAAATTTATATTTGTTAGAATCTTGGGAACGATCGGGAAATATTGTTGTTGCTGACTTTTATTTTTTTAAAAGAGCAACAGTTTTACTAACCTTAAAATAAATTTTATTTTGTCACGTTGATCCTCAGGATAAATTTATCCGAGAATTGGAAGACAAAACATCTCGCTACAACAGTTAATAATTATAATTTAAAATTCGAAGAAATATTTTTGAAAGCTTACTGCCACCACCAAGTATCTCAGATCCAGTTCGACCTCGTGAAGGGAGAATACATTTGGCAAATACATTAACCAGCGCATGGAGGGAAAGGACTCTACGTCAGAGATGCTACGGAAATATGAAAAAGAATTGAAGTTATTATGGTTGTCCTGACTGCCCAGGATTCCCAGGTTTAATCCTCACCCCTTTTTTTCGAGGTTAACATAAATATTAAACTTAAATTAAAATTAATTTAATACAGGGTGGGTGGGCCATGTCCTATGTTTCAATTCATGGTGGGTGGCACATTAGCAGCGCCATAACATTCCTTGGCGTTTGGTGCCTCAAAGGCACAAAAGTTTGCTATGAAGACTATACCGCACTGAATCGATTAATATCTAATAAAAATATGTAGATACCATGCCGAGACAAGATAATCATTTAACACATTTTTACTTACTTAAATTTTGAAATAATAATATTTGGATATTCGTCACGTAGATTTCTAAACGTAGTATTTTTACAAATAAAATCTATAATAATAATGTGTAAAGTGTACAACCTTACACATTACTAACTCTTGTGAAAATTACTGATAGGTAGTTACTTATTTCTGTTTCTTAACAAGCATAGGTTCTTAACTATTTTTATTTAGAAATACTTAATTGAAATAAAATACTCATAATCAATTAATCTTCATAAACAAACCTAAAACATAACATTGTCGTAAAGTATAAATAGAAAATCAAATAAGAATTCTAAAGCCACCAAAAATTACACGGAAGCATTGAAAAAAGATGAAATATTGTATTGTAGCAGTAAGACAAACACCGTTATCAATCGAGCGCTGTAACATCCGACGTACCTATCTCGGAGAGGTCATGAATTGCGCAGTTGTGACGGATCAATACGAGCTACAAAGTTATGAAAGAAGGAACTTCGGCAGGGCTCGGATCGTATGGGCGGTTCCTTCCATCCCGCGGTATAGCCTAGTTACGCCCTGAATGCCCTAATTTCGCCTGCCTGCGTAGTAGACTACGTTTCGTTTCACGCAGTTCGCATGAGACTGCGCCTGTGTGCGTGAGCGTAGTACTACAATCTACGCATCCACGCTCTTGTTTACGTTCTACGCCGTACGCGGGTTTGTTGTTCACCTGATATAAACATACAGATTCAGCTCTAGATAGCGGGGACAGCGGATTGTTTTGTTAGCCGCGGACATTGCAGAGTTATGCTCAACTTGGAGAAGATAGATGAATATAGATTAACTAATGAAGCGATGGTGGGTGTCTGCAAAGGATCGGGATGGTTGGAAGACTTTTGCCCAACAGTGGGATAACATAATAAAAAAAATAAGCGAATTTCATTATTAAATTGTCTGTTATTGATTGATTAATCATGTTGTCAGTACTCGATGCTTGAATACATTCTGGATGGGTTTATTATCTTTTTTCTTCTGGCCTATACTGCCCCACTGTTGGGCAAAGGCATATTATCCTTAAAATAATCTAGATCTAAATAGCCCATCAGATCCCACTGCTGGGCAAAGGCCACCCTAATAAATATTATATCTTTAAAAAATGTAATATTTATTTTAATGTAATGTTGTTAAGTATGGTATGGTAAATTAGTTAAACGGAGTTTTCATGGATTATAATGACTCAATTGTTTTTCCACTATAGATCATAGGCCATAAACCCAATCACCGATGTAAAGGATGATGATCAAAAACGAACCTGCATCTAGGAAAATGAAACAATGCAGCACGAATTGGTCTCTGATCAACAAACTCTAATACCTCGAAAGCGTACACGGTAATCTGTCCAGAATTCCTAATCGTCAAAACAGGTTTGGGAACGCTAATCGCGCATTTGTAAGTTTCCATGGCAGCATAGGCCCGGGCGTAGTTCTGGGCTCGTAGGTAGGTACCTATAGCAACGAGTGGGGTGCCGGGTGTAGTGCTAGGTATTCTGTGGCGGGCTAGCGCGCGGCAGCCTAGCACGCGGCGCGCATGTCTCGCCCCCACGCAGCCTTCTGATGGTACCAATCGATAATATCCCAGAATCCAGCTCCCCTCCCGCTCCGAACCATGCCTCTCAAATTATAACATCCCAGTCTAGCAATAAGGTCGTTTTTCATCTACGCTTCCTAATGTTGTATTGTATCATCCGTACCTAATAGCGCCTATAAAGAAACTTTTTTGATTCAGATATTCGTTTCTCTGAGCCGCTTTTATGCCGGCTACGTTATGGATTATTTTACGGGTTTTGTTATCGTTGTCTGAAATTGACTGCGACTTGATTTCGTAACGTAGCTTTTGAAAGACGATACTAATAGCTCTATTGAAGCAATATTTGAGATTTTTGCAGTTAAGTCGTTTCTGTTTCATTTTTAATCCAAGTCACGTAGTCAAATCTTGCAATAACATCCATGCTCATCCATATAACTAACTGATGGAGCGGATGGTTTGAAGGTTGCTGGGAGTCGAGCTCGTGGACGCTCCGAGTGCGGCTGCTGGTGTGGCAGGGAAGGACCCTGTCGGTGCACCACGCGCCCTCGTGCTGCGTGACCGCGCTGACCAGGCGACGATGCGACTGCCAACTCAGGAATAAACTCTGACGGTTCAATAAAAGTTCCTAGAAGTCATACCTTTTTGTTACTGCGACACGGGAAATTATTGCGTTCTTTACCTTAATGACCTTTGACGGCTTCCGGTCAAGTTGATCTAATAGCCGACTGAGACGTAGGAGGTGCTGGTGTGATCCCGCAGGTAATTAGTTCACCTACGGGGATCACACCCGCATCCCTGTTTGCTTTTCTGCAGATCTCTTGTACTTACGAGTAAGTATTTACAAAACTAAATATTGTATTTACAAAACTAATAAGTGTATTAAGTTTTATATAATCCGGTTTCTATAGCGAAGCTCTGCTTAATTTGGGACTAGATGGTGTTGTCTGTAATATCCAACATTATAACGTTAATCCCGATGTTTCTGCTTGATGTCTGTTCACAGTCGTATGGGAGACTCGTCGGGATATATAATAACGTAAAATATGCGATAAATTCCCGTGTCGATGTATAAAATGGGTCCTGCACGTTGCAACGGTCTCAAAGACTAATAAGTACTAGGTATAAAGGGATGTTTTCTATGACCTAAGCTGAGTCTTCTTGAGTTTTCCGATTTTCGTCAGATAAACGTGATAATGGCGTGTATTATCAAACATTGGGAAGGTCAAAAAGTTTCTAATGCTCTTTAAGACTGTGGATCGAACCGGGGTCTGATTATATTCTGTATACTTTAATCGAACCAGGCGCAAACACAAATACTCGTATGACCGATGCAATGTGTATGGCAAGAGAGATGGTCATTATCTCATCATTCCAGCCGTAAGAAGTCCACTACTGAACAGGCCTCCCTCATGGATCTCCATAAGGGGTAGTTGCCATACTCACCACGCTTGGCAGGCGGGTTGGCGAGCGCAGTATGGGATGTTGATACACGGAAAGACGCTGCAATCTTTTACCATGCAAGATACTTTTTTCAATACAAACTTTCATCCCCTACTTTAACCCCTTCTGATTTAATTTACGCAACGAAAAGTAGCCTATGTCCGTCTCCATGGTCTAATCTACTCCTATACTAAAATTCATTCAAATCGTTTCAGCGGTTTTGACGTGAAAAGGGAACATACATACATACATTCTTACTTTGACTTTTATATATTAAGTAGGATCTTATTATTTCCTTAAATTGACATAATTTAATGTCAATGTCAATGATAACATCGTTAACTTATAATTTATAAACCTATAATTATTAATCTGAGCGTTTAGGAATGTCATAAGGGAAATGAAGATGATTTGATAATGACTAATTCACCTACTTTTTTGTAATATATCTAAGTGAAGCCCAAATGATATAATGGTCAATAGTACACAGGCTAGGCGTGACACTTAGATTTTACTGATGCTTGTTAATCTTCATACTACAGAAATACGGCCAGTTATTCGTAAAGTTCGTTGACTATTTCTTCTTTATGCGTGTTATACATATTATTAGCTGAAAGCATTCATTGAATATATCACGCACTACGTAGATTAAATCACGAAGCCATGTATTTAGGTCACTCTCAAATCTAAGAAGTCTGCATTGTGATATTTTGTGATGAGAATTTTGAAGGTCTTACCTTCTATACCTCGACAGTGCATTTATTATGATAAATTGTTTATGCTTAGATAATACCAACACAAAACAAGTTAGTTTAAAATAAAGGACTTGAAAGGAATATAACCCATTTTGATTGGCCCCGAGCGGTGTAGGTACTTTAAACTGGGGAGCTTTGTATCGCTAATAAAACAAATAATTTTGTACCTCTACTTCATCGCTCTGTCACGTGTACACTGTGTACAATGAAACTGCAAAAGAAGCGGTTTTCATTAAACAGTAGTTAAACGTAGCAAAGTAACGAAAGCACTGTAAAGTATTTACCAACACTAAACTGCGTCGTTATGTTGCGTAAGTAAATATAACTTATCCTTGATTTGTAGCTTTATTGCCGTTTTGCACGGAATGCTTGTTTAGTTCGCGTCACCCAAGGATTTTCAATTTGAAATCTGAATTGGCAATGTTTGATTGTAAGGTTTGGCGCGTTATTTGACGACGTCACGTGGCTCGCGGCTGTTGTACTACCAAGGGAATACGTACTTCATCAACAGTAGGAAGAAGAAGCAAAAGTCTCGTCTGCTGTGGTACTGCTCGTCTCGCAAGTCGCGGTCCTGCCAGGCTTCCATCCTCACCTTGAACGACCGGGTCCTGGTCCAGCCGCCCAACCATACGCATCCGCCTAAGCTCTCCCTTACTTACTGCCGTGAGTACTCGGGTGACACTAATGCGGGTATCGAAACCTTCTTAGAGCAAACCTTGATAAATAAGTAGTTTGCTAAGGTTTCTATATGTTCAGGAAGATGAGTAATTATATAATGAAGAACGATTCAACTTGTGAAACGGCAGGAATGGTTTATCAGTATGGGTACGCGATTGGCATTTAAACTTAGTCATGATGACAATTCGCGAAAGCTTTTGAAATATACAATTGGAAACTTCGCTCTTGGTAACTACTGGAGAACCTGCCTCTACGCACCGCCACAACCGGCGACAGTTTGTTGGCTGAACATTTTGCAAAGGAAGACTCAAAGTCGCCGACTGTCGGCGCGCCTGAGGGCCTTAGGTGTCTAAAGTCCATAAGTAATAAATATCTCATTCGTCTTGAGTGTGCGAAATATTTACGGAGGTATTGCTAATTCTGTTATTGATCAAATATTAACGATAAGTGATTTTTTTATGATCGGAGGATTTTATTTTAGTTATTATGATGTTGCATTATCGTGCCAAATATTTATAAAATACGTTTTATTAAGGCTGAGTACTTATTTACCTACTGTTAAAGTTTAGCCAAATAATTAAATGTTTTATTTGTTTTATTCTACCTAAATGTTAACTTAACTACGAAAGAACTTAATGTTACAACCAGAAAATTAGATTATCTAGTTGTAAAAATGTTATTATAAAAATAAAAAATATTTTGTGAAGTAAGAATTATATCCTACAAAATTTCAGTCAAGGATGAAATCCGAGCAATATTTTATTTATATTATAATTATTTTTTATAGATCTCTGGCATATTTACAGCCCTTTATTTGTTTTATTAAGTATACTTTTATTTGTTTCTGTATCGATTGATAGTCTATTCAGTGTTGTATTGATGTATTGCGTACAATCGAATTTTAATTATACTAGTCAACTTTTAAAATTATTGTAAGTTAAATAAGAGCTAAAGAGTACATCTTTATGTGTCTAATTTGTTTTTAATTATTGTACGTACCTGTGTCTCTGTAATAGATTAGCCAAATGTTACTGAATAAAAATCGAACGTAAATATTGTGCTATTTTTCTAGTCGACAAAAATCTGGGTCTCTCAGCCGCATCGACGCTACAGATCTTCTACCTGCTCTTTCTGGAAAAAAATATGTCTAGACGTCCTGTCCTTTGATGGTTTTTCTATTTAAAACGTTTTTATGGAATACTTTGATTGCTTACAATACTAGCGCCAGCTGCAGGTAGGAATCTAGTTGCCCATACAAATACTACTCTAAGTATAGAGCACCAAGATACCTTTTCATACTAGCTTTCCGATACTTTTTTGGAAAGTTACCCTTGGCTTATTATTCCGACGTTTTGTGTACGAAGGGTATGCTGTTACTAACTGCAGATAGGGTCCTAAATAATACTAAGTACAGTATATTCACAAAACGAGTTTTTGCGCTGGGTTAAGTTTTATTTGAGTTTAAATTATGCACAGGAAATTCACGGTGTTCACTCTTAATTTGGGATGATATCTGAGTCGTTTGAATTGGATAGACCTTGTGTTAAAGTTGGGGCTATAATCCCTTTTCGAAATGTTAAACATTATTATTTGATTAAGGTGGAGAGTGGTACGAACGCCGCAGGTAGTCTTTAGGCATTATTCATGAGTCTTGCTCGGTAAACCAGATTCAGCCGGTCAGCCATGCGTGTAGTGCTTACGGCGAACAGCTGAGCTTTTTGACCGAT
Source organism: Pasiphila rectangulata (assembly GCA_963082625.1). Classification (NCBI taxonomy): domain Eukaryota; kingdom Metazoa; phylum Arthropoda; class Insecta; order Lepidoptera; family Geometridae; genus Pasiphila; species Pasiphila rectangulata. The sequence goes on from OY720244.1 coordinate 16,430,896, forward strand.
TCATAAACAAATACCCTGTATAAATACAAAGGATGTCCTTGCTTAAAAAAAGTAGAGAAAGTTTTGTAAGAATTTTGTACAGTATTAATAATGATGATGGCGATGTAGCAGCAGTAAACACCTGGTGTGCAGTCAGGCATTCCGGACCGTTACCGCAACTGGATCTAATGACTACTCTCCATAACTAAGACTTGCTCTTACAATGCAAAGCGATCATTATTTTATTCTGATCGTATCTTTTTTCTGCTTGTGTTTCTGTACTAAGAACCAATGTAGAGTGGCTTGGTTAAATGTAGTAATATTATGTATTTTGTAAAAATAATTAAAATGTATCGAAGTCCTTATGATTACTACGTAGGTTCCGACTTACTTACCTACATTTTAATTGAATAAGTGGAAAACGAACAGGAATCGTATAATAAAGGCATTTTTCACTACGAGCGATCATAAAATAGTAGCTTTAGCAAGCTTTAGAGAAGACTAGAGCTAATTTGTATCTACATGAAGCCACATTTACTGTTTGTAATACCAAAAGGGAGGAAGGTAACACATCCAACACTGAATAACATTTTTAACATTTAATCTAGACACGAGGTAGCGCGTCCAGCTAAGTTCAAGCAAAGCTTTAATGTAGGTACCTACTTGTAAACATAAGTATCGATTTCCAACAAGGTGATTTACCAACTTTTAAGATAACCTATCTAATATTTTTCTCAAAACTTATGACGTTGATGACCCGTTGTTTCGCCTTGAACGACATATGTATACGATATACGACGCCTCTGAGGTAATTACTTGTATTCAAAGACACCTTTTAATGTAGCGGTAATTCCACAGCTACAAATCATACATGTCGGTAGAGTATCTATCAAGACTATTAAACCTACCTTATATTTTATTACGTACGCCAATTTCTCAAAAATTCATCTAAGATACAACTTATGATGATGTGATATGACGATCCAGCGTTGACGTTACTCTATCTGATATTTTGCTTTGGCCGGGCTATGCAACGCTACTCTTTGAAGAAAGTCATTGAATCATTTCTTTATAATCTAGCGGTAGTTCCTCAACACAAAGTTCAAATCATACATGTTGGAGGAGTAATAAAACGATTATCAAAATATGAAAATGATGATGAACACATTTTTTTCAAAATCCCATAAAACTATGTATGGTGTTGTTGCCACCCAGCAGTTTGACGTCATGCTATCTGTTTTCTATCATTTCGCTTAGAGCTTGCCGCCACTCTTTGACGAAATGAAACCTAATCTAACGGTAGTTATTATGTTCCTAAAATCGCCATCGGAACATTGTACACGCTGTGGCACCCTGTGTGCTAATAAACCACCGAAAATCACCAATTTTTTGTTCAATCTATTAGTGTCACAAAAGTGCATTTAATGTTTTAAATTTCGCGCGTAATTTGACGAACACGGTGGACGCCATGTTTTTCTGTGGTCATGACGTCACTCAAATGCGCCATCATTATCAGTTGACACTGACACTTGATTTACATTCGTATGACCTAATAACATGGCGGCTTGTTGCGAAAACAGACTAAAACAACTGAAACTTTTATAACTACGAAAATAATACCCTAACATGCAAATTGCTGCAAACCCACTTTCAAAGCCAAAGTAGGGTATATTAGTCAGACAGAACACACGAACGATCTCTGCCGAATAAACAAAAGTTAAGACTCATCATCTCTCGATATCGCCACGCCGCTTGTGATTTTTCAGCATTGAAGAGTTTCGGTGCCCTGTGGTCGCTTATTGCACGCAGTCTTCTTCAGCCGAGCCTTCTCCGAGGGACCTACATCATATATTGTTGTTTATCTACACGACTAAATGACGAGACCAGCCGAAGGCCCCCCTGATGTTAGGCGGTAACCTGTACCTTTTGAAATTGCAATACCGCGGTGATCACGTTCACTAAGCTCGTGACCAACGCTGCATTGCTTTGCGCCCGTCACCCTGAGACATATCTATGTCTATATGAACTATGTATGCAAGCTTTACAGACTAACAGCGTTTCTTTGGCTTTTCTAATATTAGGTAAATATAACTTTGAAACTATCATAGTTGTGAACATTTTATGTAATATTTACTGATGACTTTTTAGATATTAAGTACCTAGGTAGTAACACTAAGTACATTAATTTACATATTTATATAATTATAACTCAGCTACCGTCTCCGCATGTGTCGCTAACCTTTGAATTTCTTGTCCTAGCCAAGAAGTTACGTCGGAAGAAGAAGAAACTCAGGATCCATTCTCAAATCAAAAGCGAATGTGCCAATTTACTGGACTTTGCAAATCTAGACGAAGAGCAAGCAGCCGAATTCGAACTCCGATTGGCTCAAGAAGACAAATTACCCCTGTACCTACGAAAAGGTTGTTTTAGCGAAGCATGTCGTAAGCAGAAAAGGAGAACGGTGTACATCTGCTCAAGCTGCATGATACCTATATGTTTAGGGTGTGCTAAGAAAGTCTGCAGGCCGTGTTTCGCGCAAAAAGTATTGCTGCCAGAATATTCTGCAGAGTAGTGCACCGAAGTTATGTAAATAGATTATGTTGATAGGTAACACATAATTTATTTAATTTAGGTTCCAGGTGTAAAAATCTCGTAACATATTTCTTGACGCACATGCTTACGTGCTTGTTATAATCGCTTACTATGAAATTCACGCACAAAATCTGCAAGATGGGAATTAAAAATCCCTACTTCTCTACTTACTAATATTATAAAAGTGAAAGTGTGGATGTATGCATGTATGTTTAGTTTTCACGTAGAAACGGTGAAACCTATTTTGATGAATTTTAGTAGGTATAGTAATAGATTAGACATTGGAGACGGACATAGGCTACTTTTTTGCGTTGCATAAATTAATCTAGAAGGTGTTGAAATAGGGGATGAAAGTTTGATTGGAAACATTGTTATTTTTCAATTAAAGTACTTTTTGCATAAATATTAGGTTTCAAAACGTAAAATAAAAAACCCGTATTTAAGAATTTCTTAAAAATCATCCCTAATTATAGGGGTTGATAATTTGTTAGCGAATATTATTAACACATATTTAACCGGGTATTTATCGCGTTATTTACCAATAAAAAACCCGTATTTAAGAATTCCTTAAAAATCATCCCTAATTATAGGGGTTGATAATTTGTTAGCGAATATTATTAATACATATTTAACCGGGTTTTTATCGCGTAAATTACCTTTATTATCTCCTGACGTTCAAAACAAAGTTCAAGTCGACGTTTAGGTTAGAAGTGTTTTAATAATTTGTTGTGATCGCGAGAGTTTAAAAAGGATTGCACCCGTCGTGGTCCCAGGACTTAATAACGCCATAAATACCCGGTTGTAATATAAATATGTATGTATTGTTGTAATCGCGAAAGTTTGAAAAAGACTGTTAGCAAATATGTTTTTTACTTGAAATAACTTGAAATAAACATATACCTACAGGGCAATATTATTAAACAAGTGTTTCAGCTTTTCTCAAAAACCACCCCCTGTGTGGCAAATTAGGGGATGAAAGTTTGTAAGGTTGGAAAATCATAATTTTTCACTTGATTTACAAGAAATTTTGCGTAAATTTTGGGACAAATATTATGAAAGGTATTTAATTTTTTTTATATATTAAAAAAAACAGCCCTTTTCTTGAGTAAAACTATAGGGGAAATTGTATGGAAAATCACTGTTATTTACCGAATCAACTTGAAAATTTGTGCAAACATTTATTAATAAAAATAATTAAACATTATGTGTTAGCATTTTTCTGAATTCATCCCCTGAGTTACAAAACATAGGCAAATGCTACACGCTCGATATCTATCGCGATATTTAACGTGATTAACGTGTGTAGTATAGCGTATCGTAATAAAAAAAATATATAATATATATAGGTATATTTAATATATATACTAGCCGCACCCCGCAGATTCACCCGCATAGTTCCCGTTCCCGTGGGAATTTCGAAAAATCTGAGTCTCAAGGTATATGTGTGCCAAATTTCAAGTTTTGGTCTAGTGGTTAAGGCTGTGCGTTGTCTGTCAGTCACTCAGTCAGTAACGGAAGAGTTTTATATATATTTTTGACGAGCTCTGTGGCGCAGCGGGCGAAGGTCCGCCTGCGACGCAAGGGGTTGCGGGTTCGATTCCCGCCTCGGGACAAATGTCTGTACGATCTGCAGATATTTGTTCAGGGTGTTCTGGGTGTTTTTCTATATATAATAAATATATCTATCTATGTAGTATAATGTATTAAGTATATCAGTCATCTAGTACCCATAACACAAGCTCTGCTCAGCTTGGGGCTAGATGATGCTGTGTGATCTGTCCAGCATTATTATTATATATTGATTGCAGTGCAGGGTTGATCACGTGCTTAGTGAACGTGATCACCGCGGCATTGCAATTGTTATAGGTAGAGGTTACCGTTTAACATCAGGTGGGCCTTCGGCTTGTCTCGTCATTTAGTAGTATAAAAAAAATCATTACCATTCTTAATAAACGCAGGTGAAACCGCTTGGGTCAGCTAGTATTTTTATAAGTTTTGTTTCTGTTGTATGGAGCTCAGCAATTAAATCGTGATCACCGCGGTATTGTAGTTGGTATAGGCAGATGTTACCGCTTTACACCAAGCCTTTGGGTTGTCATTTAGGGACCGTCTCCACGAGCGAGGGAATCGCGGCGATTCTATAGCGCGGACTCGTCGCTATTCTCGCTCGTGGAGACGGCCTCTAAGAGAGTGTATAAAAATACGTGGCACGGACGATAACATCGCCGCGATTCCCTCGCTCGTGGAGACGGTCCCTTAGTAGTATAAAAAACAGGAGTTTATTAAGTATAAGTTTTTATCGGCCAAATGGTGAAGCTATTTATTTTAAAAATTCTACCAGAAACCTACAAAAAACACAGGACGAAATGACGAATTTTGCTCTTTTGAGCGAGGAGAGAGGACAAATTGCCTAAAAATAAACGGAAACGTGTTATAATAAATCCTGCCGCAAGGAAAAAAGGAAAATGCATACCTTTGCTCCTGTTGTGTGATCCGGATGTGCTTGGGGTGTGCCAAGATAGTTAGCAAACCATTACACAAATAACGTTTTGATGCATGAGAGATGCTGAATTGAAAAATAATGAATACCAATATGTCAATGTGTAATAAAAATATGTCTTATTACGAGTAATAATAAATCTAAAATTATGAATATTATGATAAAAATCGCAAGGGACCGGATAGAATAACACATTTAACAGGATGCCTATATCCAACAGTAAACGGGCTCAAATGATGATGATGAGGATGAATATTATTATTCGCCAACGCTAGTGAGTAGGTAGTAGCACTAACTTGATGCGTCGCAAGTGGAGATTTTTTTCTCAATTAGGTTTTCGGTAAACTAGAGAAACAAAAATACACTAAATGTTATTATGACGGTGTTACAGTGAAAAAGCGTCGAAAGAAAACAAAAAGAAGCTCTCAGAAAATCCTGTCTCAAAGTATATTTGAAGAGGCGGGACTTGACTTGAGCGAAAATAAAATGGCTGAAATTGAAAATAGACTAGCTGAAAAGGACAGATTACCTGGAAACATACGGAAAACATGCGTAACCATAGAATGCCGCAAGTTAAGAAGAAATACTACATCTGTTTGCTCGTGTTGTTTGGATCCTATCTGTTTGGCGTGCTCAAAGAAAGTATGCAAACCATGTTTTGCAAAAAAAGTACTGTTGCCTGAATATTGTTAAGAAAATAAATTGGTTGTTATTAATTTTTTAAAGCCTCGATTGTACCACTGCAGGGCAAATGCCTGCCTTTCCCTCTTTCCATTTCTCCATATTGCTAGCTAGTCGTAGTTGAGACCCCTCCATGAAGTATGCATCCAGGTCATCCCTGCAATCTCCACCTGTTATGTTACTTCATAATTCATTCACTATCATTATCGAAACATTTCCAAGTCTATCCACATGTGTGTATCTAATAGATATCGGACCAGCAGTTTGCTCTAGTGTTGGAGAGTTTTCATTTTATAGAGCTGTGGGACTAAATTATTCAATTAGCGTCCTTATCGACTGATATATCGTGCAGGTTGGAAATAACAGGGTTGTAATCTTTTTGAAATTGTACAATTGTATTTGTTAGAGAACTAGAAGGACTTTTAATAGTTAAATATGATTTATACATTGTAGCTAGCATTTGTTTCTTCGTTTATATTTTTTAACCTTTGATTATGTCAATCTTAGCTATGAAGAAACAACGAAAGCGCCCCAAGAAAAGTCTGAAAGTTGTTTCTCGAATCAAAAAGGAAAGTGAGATTATGCTAGATTTAGCTATTTTGAGCGCCGATGAATTAGTTGAATTTGAACACAGATTAGCTCAAGAAGACAAACTACACGTCAGCCAACGAAAAACATGCAACAGTCGGCCGTGTCGCACGTTATCGAGGAAAACAGTATACCTCTGCTCAAGCTGCATGATTCCTATATGCTTAGGATGTGCCAAGAAGGTTTGCAAGCCATGCTTTGCCAAGAAAGTATTGTTGTCCGAATATTGTAATGAAACTAAGTCAGGGCATTTAACGCATTAAGATCTAAGATTATTTTCAATAAATGCGACTAGTACAATTGATTGACACAGTTGAAACATCGGGAATGATCGCAGGTATTACGCGATAAATTCCCGTGTTTTTGCATTTATTAAGTTGGTAGGTATTCAAGCACACATTGAACTAAGTTCTCTTTGTGAATAGGAATCGCGATCGATATCTTAGATATCGTCCGTGGATGACTAGCGCATAATTCTTATTTCGAGCGTTAGATAGTCAATTTAGTCTAAGTTAAATATTTGTGCTGTGCCCTAGCAGGGTTCATGTTGAACTTTTGTACATATGTATACTTTAAGACCTTGTATTAAAACATGTTTTGCAATAAATAATGAAAAGAATTGAAATTGAAGTAATTAATGGAAATTCATCATGTTTATATGTAAGGTGAGAGAGTAAATAAATTAATACTTAGTTTTATCATGGCATACTTATTTGTTTTTCTACCCGAAATTATTTATTAAGGCTCTTTATTTAAAATAGTTCTACAAACATCAGAACAACAGTATCATTATTTAGTGTACAAAAATGCCCATAATAATTTATAGATTGTTTAAACCACACCAGGAAGGACAAATATTAATATTTAAGTTCCCGTGGTAACAGCAGTATAGCAGTATAGAATCAATGGTTCTAACCATTGATTTACTAATGAATTATTAATTAGGATCTATCCTAAGCCACTGAAGGAAAATATACTCTATAATAAAATATACTTGAAGTCTTAGATGTATTGCGATGTCCACAAATTCGAAATATATATATATACATATATATTATCTCGAGATCTAAGAGAGCGATATAACTCGGTAGATTAACATACATATTAACATAAAATGGGGATTTATTCATTCATAATGTTTATTTTCAAAAACAAGCATGTATAAATCAATTAAAATATAAATACAAAAGTTTTTAGGTCTAGTAGGTTTAAGATGATGGCTTGTGGGTGAATTTTGGTGGTGTGCAATGCCCGCGCTAAGTAAAGAATAATTGTGTTGTTATTTATATTATTATAATTATTTCACTCATTCTCAGAAGTTATGAAACGCGCTCTTAGATCTTTGAGATAATATTATTTAGTCGATATGTAGTATCCATACAAAAGCATATTTGATATTCGACAACAAACAACAAAGATATTAAATAATAGCCATTATCTATCGTAGTTACCTTTTTAATGTAGTTGAAACATCTGCATCGTCGAAGACAGCAAGCGCCTCCTATCGCATTATATCAGAAACATCTTAGCCGTGAGGTTGCGCACATCGCTAGACTGGGAACCCAAGACTCGACGGAAATATCAAGAGGTGGCGTTAGCAGTACCGAAACCAGAGAAGTTACCAACCTCAGGCATTAGTCACACATTATATTAAACTGATAAAGAAGCTGATAACGATTTGTAGTAGGAACTAGCCTTGATTAGTCATAGTGTGGTTATTAAAGTTTCTAATCTATACTCTATTGCATTGGTTATTTTTACGTACGTTGTGGGATAGTTATTGTGTCAATGTTAAGAGATGTCACCACTTGTTCAAAATGTTATCGTTCTTATGGAGGACTACACTAAGGTTCGTGTTTCAGAACGACGTTTAAACGTTAATTCGTAGTTGAGTGTCAGTTTTGAGACACTTTTTAATTAAAGTATGCTAAAAAAGCTCAACTTTAGTCCTTTTTTAGCTTGAGTAGCGTACTGCTTTGATGAATCGGGAGAATCTGATAGCCAGCAAAGCATACAAGGGTCGCCCAGTTGGGCGTTCGTGTTTCAGAACGACGTTTAAACGTTAATTCGTAGTTGAGTGTCAGTTTTGAGACACTTTTTAATTAAAGTATGCTAAAAAAGCTCAACTTTAGTCCTTTTTTAGCTTGAGTAGCGTACTGCTTTGATGAATCGGGAGAATCTGATAGCCAGCAAAGCATACAAGGGTCGCCCAGTTGGGCGACCCTTGTATGCTTTGCTGGCTATCAGATTCTCCCCTATTCGGCCAGTTGGCCGAAGGTCTATCAACCGTCCGTGGTACCGCTGGAGCAACGAAGTTGAGAAATGTCTGCATAAACTTCGTGCCGTCGACTGTACTGAAACGGCAAGGAACCGGGACAGCTGGCGCTCTTTAGTGTCGGGGGCTAAGATCCACTTTGGGTCACTGCGCCGCGGCATGCAGCAGGGCTAGCATGGCCGGAGATATTTTATCCACGGGGAGAGGACAAAATACTATTCCCCTCTGTCAATTTTGTCCACTCTCCGAGCATGGCGACATGGGTGGATAAAACTATTCACGGTGAACAAACCAGGGGAAACGCTTGTCCACGTCTAATGTCAAAAAGTGATATAATTCTCTTTCCCCCTGTTGCCGTGCTTTGGCAGGTGGATAAAATAATTTTATCCATTGTCAGTGGAAATAACCGGTGGACAAAAGTATTTATTTATTTATTTATTTATAATGTAAGTTCCTTTACACGCCTAAACTACTGATGGAGATAAAACTTGTTCCGAGCCTTAAATCATATGATGTATACTTTTATCAAGTGCAAAAAATGCAATGCAGCGGGCAGAAGGTGTAATAAAATTAGGTTAGGTTTATAGGATTTGAAACATGGGGATCTTACAGCGTTTTAACAGTAAAGGCACACAGCTTTTTACCTAATATAAACAAAAAATGTGAAAGTAAAATTAAAGGTATCACATGATTTAATAAATATTTAATAAATAAATAATTATGCTGGACACTACACACAACACAATCCAGTCCCAAACGAAGCATAGCTTGTATTATGGCAACCAGATGATTGATATAATCCTGAAATACCTTTTTTTGTAAATACATACTTAGCATACATAGAACAATACCCAGACCCAGGACAATTACAACACTTGAATCGAATGCTGCCTCTTGCGTATTAGTCAGCTATTAGACCAAATAAGCCACAGAAGCAGTTATTGATAGATTATATATAACACAAGTAGAAGATACTTAACTTAGATTTTATTATATTGTTTAAAATACTACTACTCTCAATATGAAGGATCGTTTATTTTTAAGTTACTTTTTACAAAAGGACGTAAACGCAAGTCTTGCCTCAGCTGGTAGGCATTAGTCTTATCTATCTATATTCACTAGTTACCTACGTGTTATGAGCACATTTCATACGATTAATTGAACTACCCACTAGTTCATCAACAAATATTTCTAACGGCGATAATGTATTTTTTTCAGAGACATTCACGTATCGAGATCGTAAGTTTTCTTTTTATGATTTGGAGCTGGCTCTACATTACTATTCGAACGATTAATCGAGGTGGATCAACAACAATCCAGCATCCCGGCATGGAAAACATAATTGAACTTAGTTACACAATAAATTAAATAGTATAATTATAAAAATTGCCGTGGGGTGCCGGCAGTAGAATGTTACCCCTCCTCTCTTGCCCGTGGATGCAGTAAGAGCCTGCTAAGGGATACTTCCGGAAGATGGGCAGCAGCGTCTTTTCGTGTATTAACATCCCGTACTGCGCTCGCTAACCCGCCTGCCAAGCGTGGTGAGTATGGCAACTTCCCCTCATGGAGATCCATAAGGGAGGCCTGTGTTCAGTAGTGGACGTTTTACGGCTGAAATGATGATGATGACAATAAATTACATAAGTGTCTGGTCACCGGTTTTAAGGTTCATTTTTAGGGGTTCATTTTATTGACAAATATCGTTGTAAATATTTCTCCTCTAAAAATGGATTGTCATAAATTCTGATGTCTATAAACACAATCTTCTGGGGTCCTATAAACACAAAAGGGGTGTCGTTTGTTAGCTTGTATCATACATCCAAAGGCGTCGGTGACCGGGCATATTGTATGTGTAGAAAACAGATGGTATTATACTGGCAGTATACCATAGTATCAAAATAGTATATAAATAATAGATATTTACTCATCTCTACCTAGTCGGTACTGACGAGTGGAAATAAGTTCCACTCTTCCCAACCAATAGTATTTTGCGCGAGTTCGTGTATAGGTAATGGCATGCAATAAATACCCCATAGTACATATACCGCTTATTCTGATGGGGTCTAGTGGAAAAGTCATTAAGAATTCGACACAAACAATGTCTAGTCTGTCGTTTAGTGGTTCTTTAAGAAGCCCATGAAGTCAAAAGAAGTTTTAATCATAAGTACTTAAAGAGTGAAACAGTTTGTAACTATGTGCTTCCATAATTTTAGATATTACGGGTGTTTTAGCTTATATACAAAGAAAAACATGGTGTTCAATTATAGTTATGGGTAAGTAGGTACAGAGATAGGAGATTAACGGATGACACAAACTATAATGCCCAGCAATGGGGGATGTCGGGCTGTGAATGATGATGTTACAAACACTACGAATATTTTTATACTCAATGAAATAAAGGTCAATTAATTCCGCTAATCAGCTTCTGAAAGATAGATATTATGTCATTAAATTTGGAATGTAATTTGCTCCAACTAAAAAAACTAACTATTAAAAAGAACTGTGTTTTCTAATCGATTCTTTTCACATTGCTTAAAACAAGGAAGCGAACAGATTCATTCATGTGCCTTATTTGGAATGTAATTTGCTCCAACTAAAAAAACTAACTATTAAAAAGAACTGTGTTTTCTAATCGATTCTTTTCACATTGCTTAAAACAAGGAAGCGAACAGATGCATTCATGTGCCTTATTTCCTGCTAACAACTGGCAACTACCCCTCATGTCCATGAGGGAGGCCTGTTCAGTAGTGGACTTTTTACGGCTGGAATGATGATTTCCTGCTAACATAAGATTAATATGTTTTTTATTGTAACTGGATATGTCTATGTTTTGTAATTGCAAACTACGGAAATAAATGAATGAACGGTGGCGCTGGTCTAAATATCGTCTGTGAATGACACAAAACATATTTCGAACTTTGGCTAGTCAAGTTATTCCTAGAAATTCATAATGTTTATTACTAAGTTTAATCTTGGCATACGAAAAGATAATATTATAATTCGATGAGGATGATGGCCCTAGTGTGGTATTTATAATCTAGTTTTACCACGGTAATTAGTGTATCGTTTTCCATTTTAAATTGGCCAAAATTAAGGGTCGTGGTCGGTCTAGACGGAAATAACGGGACGAACTAAATGCACATTGTACAAACTGGCAGACAAGCGCTGGACCGGGAGAAATGGAAGAGAAGAAGGCAGGCTTTTTTTGCTCAGCAGTAGGAGCCGACAAGCTGTCAGATTCAGATTACAAGCTCAGCACTGCGAGATATATGGAAAACTCTTTATTGTCCATTACTATCATCAGCAATCGATCGTAATGCGTAATGAGAGAAAGAGGACCTTAGGACCTTACCTTAGGGTAAATAAAACAAAAGTTTTTTTATATTCTAATTTCAAGAATGTTAGTATCATATGCAATGACACAACTTAACCCACGTCATAACTTGATTGTGTTGGAAATCGATGCGTCCGTAGACGTGGCGAGATGTAGCACGATATTGCAACACTAATATAAAATGCTCTGCCTAGGTCATTGTAAGACGTAGCTTTTTACATACGCCGACGCAGGTACCATAACAATAATGTAAGAGATAAATTTTCTGCAAAAGCATACTGATTAATTAATACTAGCGTTTCTGTCGTCGTCATATCGAATAGTGGTCATGCACAAATTTAGTAAATAAATGGAGTTATAAAAATGATTTTAATTGATTTGGCAAAAGATGCACGAAACACCTTGTACATGGGGCATGCTTGGTTACCTGATATATACCTGTTGATAAGCGATAAATATACTGTGCCATTAATTAGGGGGCGAATCCCCCAATTATGCATAGCGCTGTCTGTCTGTCTGTCTGTGCATAACACGATTACAAACGAACGCGTTGACCGATTTACATGAAACCTTTTTTGTTAGCACCGTCTTAATGAGAGAAGGGTAACACGGACCGGAGTTATTGTGACCTCAAAAGGTCATCATAGGTAAAAATGGCATTTTTCGGAAACCTTCGCCCCCTTTTCTGGTGCCACCGTACCAATGCTTGTTACAATATTAACAGTACCAAAATCGTCTCGATGACAATAATCCTAGTGAAGTTTTGTATAAGTATTGTATCTGTAAGTTCCTACTGGAGGGAAGTGACGTGCAATCATTATAATTAATTATGAAGTTCCTTTTTGCATTTTATAGAATTATTCAGATACATGCTTTTGTATTTTAAAACATGAGTGTTTATTACGTATGTTATTTGAATCATGGACATTATTGAAAATAATGTGAATGTTACAAAATAATTTCTGTAAATTATGAAATTGAAGAGTTGATATGATTATATCAGTGAACAGTTCACTATTAATATTAATCAGTTCTTGCGTGATCTGATCATGGATTTCAACAACGTATGTTGAAATATCTGAAAACTAACAGTTGACATTAAATTTTAATGGAAAATGTTTGTTTTTTTAGTACGTTTAAATAAAAGCTTGTTTGTTAAAAAGTTTTTATTTAAATGTACTGAAAATAATAAAATAAACATTTTCCATTCAAGTCAATGTCAACCTAAAACGTCTTTACACAATTTATGTGATAAAAAAGCTTGTCGCGATATTAACCTGTGTACCTGTTACTTGCTCTACTTGATTATTTTTTTTTCAAACAATGTAAATACGAGTACCTCCTTAAATCTCGCGACAAGCTTTTTTTATCACATAAATTGTGTAAAGACGTTTTAAGTTGACATTGAACTTTAACGGAAAATGTTTATTTTATTATTTTTAGTACGTTTAAATAAAAGCTTGTTTGTTAAAAAGTTTATTTTTACTTTTAATTTATTTTTTACTTTTAATTTATCACTTGACAGTTGGTTTCTTGTCTGTTCATCTCATGCCCGCCATGTTGGATTAAGAGTGATGTCATTTAATTTTTCGAGTAACTCTCAGCAAGGCCTTTCATTTGATACCCATATTATAGGAGTGCATTAAGAATAACTAGTCTGCCATGCCATGTTGGATTCAGAGTATCGTCATTTCATTTTCGAATTATTCTCAGCAAGCCCTCTCATTTGATACCCATATTATAGGATTACATTAAAAATAAGTAGTCCGCCATCTTGGGTGTTACGCCATGTTGGATTCAGAGTGACGTCATAGCTGACCATGCATTGTCATCCAAAGAAAACATGTATACGAAAGTTCAGCTCAATCGGTTGAAGATATCTGTTTCAAAATTGAGTTGCAAGATTCCTCGAACAAACATAGTTACATACATACATACATGCATACATAGGTACATACAGGGCAAGCTAAATAAAAGCTTATAATAAATTAATTGACTCTGGCGTGACTTTGCGAAAATCCATTATAAATCTCACTATAATATTATAAAGCCGAAAGTTTGATTTTATGGATGTATGGATGTTTGTTACCTCTTCACGCAAAAACTAGCCTACGGATTAAGCTGAAATTTTGCATATGTAGATATAATGTTAACTAGGATTAACACATAGGCTACATTTTATCCGGGTATAACGCATGCGAAGCGGCGGGAACAAGCTAGTAATATCTAAATGAACAAGAAATATAGTAACAATCCTCTAACCTATATGTACCTGTAACTTGCTCTACTTGATGATGACCTACATATATAAAATATATATCAAGGGACCAAATGGTTCGGGTAAAATACACACTGCTGCGTTCGCTTTGCTTGAACTTGGCTGGACACGCTGCCGCGTGTCTAGATGTAATGGGTTTGAAACGCTTGAAAAAACACTTATAAAAATATTTATTTCTGTTCGGTAACATGTCCAGGGACCGGAGGGTTATTCGTTACTGGACAAATACCTCTGCCTGTTCCTTGTTTTTAGAGTATTCCGTGACGAACGGGGAGCCGATTTCTCTTGAAGGTGCCTTGTTGAAACACGTGTCGAATGCTTTTTCAGCGCTCATTAGATATAGGAGAGCGGATTAGTTACTATATATTCGTTGTTTATTTAGATAAGTGTATAGATAAAAGGTTAAGTGTGTTTAAACTTAGGTTTTTTTAATGTGATGAGTAAACTTTCTTTTATTAACAATAAATGAATTTGGGTCTATAACCATGAATGTTTTAATGAATCAAGTCTAGTCAAGACTCGAACTGAATTTTTCTTCTGTACATATGTTTAGGTACCACAGAGCAAAGGAGATTACTAGACGGATACAAGTACGTTGGGCTGCGTTCAGTAAACTAGAGGATGTTCTCAAGGCCGCAGTTTCTGTTCCTGTTTCTAAAACCAAACTTTAACTATTTTAACCAATGCGTCTTGCCCACCATGACTAACGGTACCGAGACATGGACGCTCACTCAGGAGACTGCACAGAATGCGAGTCGCACCACGGGCCATGGAGCGTACCATGCTTGGTATCACCTTACTTGACCGAGTTCGTAATACGGAAATCCGACGTCGAATGAAAGTAGTCGATGTTGGGGACCGTATCATGAACTTAAAATGGAGTTGGGCAGGACACTTGGCAAGATTTGGTGATGGCAGGTGGAGTAAGGCTTTGACTGAGAGGTGGCCTCGGGGATTCAAAAGACCTCTTGGCAGACCACCTGCCAGATAGATGGACGATATAGTTGCCGTACAGGGCAAGACGATGCAAAAGGCCCAGAGCAGAGCTGATTGGCGGTTAGGGAAGGAGGCTTATGTCCAGCAGTGGGTCACTGCAAGCTGACAATGATGATGATGATGAGTCAAGACCAGAAGGAAACCAGCGTGTTCAGACGTATTGACATGTTTTTTTCTCTATACATACATATATGTATACCATATATATATATATATATATATATATATATATATATATATATATATATATATATCCATCCTAAGGTTGCCTGGATGAGATCGCTAATAGTGATAAGGCCGCCCATTGTACTTCTACTTTTAATTTTGTAATTTTCTCTTTGTTATATTATGTCATGTGTTAGTATTAAGTTAAGTACAATAAAGAGTTATCTATCCATCTATCTATACCCGACTAATGGGATGGTATTAGTACTGAAGAAGCTATCAGTATCATATCAGATAACCATCTAACAATGTCTGAGGCACTGCAGCGTCCCTCACAGCATTAATACCAGTTGCTGTCTATCATCTCGAATTATATGTAAAAGCCAATTCAATTCACTTTCTCTTCGTAGAATCTGCAACCTTAAAAATCCTCTACAAGTGGACTGTTTAAATGTGCATTTTCTACCAGTCAACCTGAGCGTGCAAGAAAAAATGAAAATTTTCCTTAGTTTATGCATCGTGACTTATAATGACGGCGCGTATTTCTAGGATTCACCCTGTGGAGAGTAGTGGGACTCTTATCGTAAGACTAACTAGATATAAACTGTTACAGCTACTGTAACAGTTTATACCTAGTTATTCTTACGATAAGAGCCAGATGTACCGGATGAACCGCGCTTATTAAAAGGAAACCCACTACTCTCCACAGGGTGAATCCTAGAAATACGCGCCATTATAAGTTACAATGCATAAACTAAGGAAAACTAATGAAATGAAGTTCTTGATGCCTGAAATTTAAAGCTACATCAGTAACTTTACGGCTCTTATTCTAAGGCATTGTCAATTAAAATACACCTACGTTGGCAAGTAGTTCAATCATTGAAGAAGTTTCAGAAACAGTACCTGGTACCAGTTTCAGTTTAATGCGAGAACCAGAAGAAAGCGATCCTAAGATGAGAGATCTAACGCCAATAATGAATGACAGAAACTCTGACACACAAACCGCAATAGGCTCCGGAAATAACGTCGAATACTTGCAAGATAATACAACAGGAACTATTCACACAACACACAAATCAACAGAAACAGAAGACAAGGGATTTACTAAAAATGGTAAGCCACGTAAAAGGAAAAAATTCAATGAATCTGTCATGGAGAGACTTGAAAAGAAGAAGAAAATTCGAGAAGAGAAGACTAAATTAAAAGAACCCTGCAAAGATTCATGTAAAAAGAAATGTTCAACAAAATTCACAGCGCAGGAAAGGCAAGACATACATGACAAATACAATGCTCTGAATTATGAATCGCAAGGAATATTCATTAAATGTAGCATTGATGAAAAGCCAGTTATTCGAAGATCCAAAGTATCGGATACGTACAAGAGAAATACTACTTTCATATATAGTTTAAAAGGAAACGATAATATAAAAAAAGAAGTCTGTAAATGCTTTTTTCTTTCTTCTTTAGGCTATAAGTCTAATAATGACAGCAGAATTATTACGGCGATGAAGAAGCCTGTTGACGAACAAAAAACAAATCGAGGATCCTACAAAAGAACTGTAATAGACAAACAGGCTTTTTGGGTGAATTTGCCTACGACATATTCTGCTGAAAACTTGTTGGATGAAAACTAACGTAACCTTAAGTTTTCCGTGTTGTGTTTTATGATGTTCCGTTTTTTGAAGGTGTATTACGCGATAAATTTCCGTGTTTTGTTATATTACATAATAATTAGATGTTAGAAAATTGAGAATTCCAAATACACAGTTTTAGACTAATTAATATGCTTATTAACTTATTTTTTCTAAAGTCTACTACAGTATTTTTCAAAGTAATGCTACATTTAATATAATTTTCTTAAAATTACTTCTGCATTAACATGCGATAAGCGCCGTCTCTGGCGTAAGTATTTTAGGGTGAAAATTTATTTATATTATGAATTCCTACTCATAATCACCGTAGGTCATGTGGTTAAGGCGATTATGCTTCAAACAACAATTTATTTTCTAATTTTGTTTCTATGCAATGGAATTCATTTTACTGCACGTAACATACGTGCAGTAAAATGAATTCCATTGCATTAGCGCTCTATAAATATATAAATAATACTGAACGATTCACACAACATCATCTAGCCCCAAGCTAAGCAGAGCTTGTGTTGTGTGTACTAGATGGCTGATATAATAAATACATTGTAGGTACTACATAGATAGATATTTTTTATTATATATAGAAAAACATCCAGAACACCCTGAAAAATATCTGCAGATCGTACAGACATTTGTCCCGAGGCGGGAATCGAACCCGCAACCTCTTGCGTCGAAGGCGGACCTTTGCCCGCTGCGCCCACGCCCGGTGTGTTGCTTATTACAAGAATTTGACTTTAAAAAACAGTGAGCTTTCTCAGCATAAAATGGTTTTAGTTCTTTTATTGAAGTAATCGTTGTTGTAAGAGTACTTGTTCCTATCATTTTCTCTATAACACAAATGTATCAGAAGTATCAAAAAGTGAATTTTGTAGATTTAAACAACAAAAATAAATTGATTCTTTTGGTGCAATTTTCTCAAAACTAGTACCTATGCACTTGTCGCTCTTATCCTTAGCACGGCAGCACTACTGAACACAGGCCTCCCTCATGGATCTCCATGAGGGGTAGTTGCTATACTCAATACGCTGCTGCATCTTCCGGAGGTATCCCTTAGCAGACTCTTACTGCATCCACGGGCATGAGAGGAGAGGTGACATTCTACTGCCGGTACCCTGCGGCAATTTTCATATATTGTAGGCGTAATTAGTACCTAAAGCGGCATATATAGTCATACAGTTCTATATTTTGGAACGGTTCTGTAACTGAAATACTAGAGGCTGAATTTTTATTTTTAGATTTACCCTTGTTCAGTAGGCTAATATAATGTTATTATAATCTGTAGATTCTAAACTTGTCGGGGAAGATATGGGTTATAAAAAGGACCTATGCAATGGGTGTCAACGGACTGATAAGTGTAATGATATGACTTCTCCTGAGACAACGCAATTGTGAAAGTCAATGAAATCGTCCAAACAGGTAATTATGCACACATCAAATTATTAATTAGCACAGAAAAAACGTTACCATTAGCGTTATAGCTTCAGTAAAACCTGATTCTGGGAGATATTTCGTCCTCCGGTTACGAAGAAAATTGATTAACACAAAAACTTTGATGTCGATCTAGTTTCTTAAGAGTTAAGTCTATTTGCGACCAAAAGCTTATATGCAATATACCTACATAGCTTGGCATCAGTTACCTCTTTCATCATATCAGCCGTAGGACTTCCGCTGCTGGGCAAAGGCCTCCCTCAATGATCTCCAAGGACTGCGGTTGGAAGCCGTCTGCATCCACCGCAGACCAGCGGTTCTCACCAAGTCCTCTGCCTATCTTGTAGGTGGACGTCCTACTCTGCGCTTGTCGGTCCGTGGCCTCCATTCGAGAACTTTTCGGCCCCATCGGCTATCTGTTCTGCGCACTATATGGCCTGCCCATTGCCACTTCAACATGCTAATCCGTTTGGCTATGTCGGGGACCCGAGTTCTTTTACGTATCTCCATCTACGTATCTACGATCCCGTTGAGAGACCCCGAGCATAGCCCTCTCCGTAGCTCGTTGAGCGACTCTGAGCTTATTCATAAGGCCACTACTGAAGGACCACGTCTCGGTTCCATGTGTCATCAGTCATCACTGGTAACACACACTGATTTTCGTCTTAAGGCACTGAGGTGTGTTGGACGAAAAGACGTTGCGAACCGATCTCACCGATCCCAGTTATCTCTTTCATCATCATCATCATTTCAGCTTTGAACATAGTGAAATTACCGGAAATATTTCCTACAAAAACGTTGTCAACTTTGTATTACTGTAGAAGAGTATTTATTCCGTCACAGGGCTCAGCACATTGACCGTCTATAAGCAAATATTTTCTACTAAAATAATTTTGTTCATTAAGAATGGCAACACTGTCCACAAAGGATCATAGCTGCAATTTTAGAATCAGAGCGTTTGGTGAATTCGAACAGTGAAGACGGTGTTTTGCTGGTGTCGGCGGATAGTCCTCATTCCATAGGTCAGTTTTAAAGCATTTTTCTGATTACCTATTTGTATCACAATATTGAATTATTTGTAATTGTTTTTTGGTGTTATTTGAAGAAATATTTGAACAGTTAATTTAGACAAACGTCGTCTTGTTTGGTAAGAATGTGTTTTATTCTCATCTCATTTGGAAAATGTGACGTCAGTTCAGTGACGTTTTAAGCCGTCACATATAGGGCGGGCCACCAGTCACCAAACTTACTCATAAAGCTAGGTAAACACACAATGTGTGTTTTCTTGATCAAACGAAATGTGTGGATAAAATATTAAATGATAAAAATTCAATAAAAAAACAAATTAAAAATTGAAAGCAAAAGAGAAAACAATTTAAACCCGAAAGATTTGAATTTAAAATTAAAATAGTACTTGCCTTGTTTTTTTTAAAATAGCTTCCTTATCGATTTTTATTTGGTTATTATCGATATTTTTTGTTTTTGCACTTTTAGTTTGATCAAGTGTAGAAAAAACATATTGTATAGCAATTAAATAATTTTCAGGTAGTTTTAACAAACCTCATATGCCACTAAGTGGCGCAGAAAGAACACAGCGATATAGAGATAGACTTAAAGAAAATCATCCTGAAGAGTATGAAAGACAGAAAAAACATAATTTAGCCAAAATAAAATCCAAGAAGAAAAAAATCTCAGAACTCACACTAGAAGAAGCGAAAATAAGACGAGAAAAGTGGAGAAAAGAAAAAAGAAAGAGCCGAATAAGCCAAAAGAAAGTATCCTACAGAAAGGGATAATTTCTAGTTGTGTAATATGTAGATTTGTTGATTATTTTCTGTGATTTAATTAACGCTACGAAGAAAGTGGGTGCCCATTTTGTCTCCAAAAACGATTGTCCGAAAATCACAATCAATAACAAGTGTCTCCGAAACATCACCAACCATAATATTATGGTTCCATAAATATTATTTGCAATAAGATATTGTTCATCCTAATGCTCCTTACCTATAAAATTATTTTACCTAATATATAATTTCCATAATTTTCGTCGTTCTAAACATGACGTGTCATAATAATAACGAATCATAAAACTTATTATCCTGAATATTTTCGAAAGATTATAAAACCTTCCAGTGGCAGGATCGAGACGGAAGGACAGTATGTTATTAGGTTTTTTCTTACAACTATCTGAAAACACTGCCTGGGACAGAACCGAGATGGATTCGAGATGATTTCTTTCCTTATTGCGAATCACTTTATGGATTGTAATCGTTATGGATACCGATATTAGTGGAAACTATATTAAGGATCCTTATAATTATTATAGATTGTGATTATTCGGGCAATCGATGATTATGAAAATCATATTAGGGAAATAAAATTTCGGAGACAAAATAGAGAACCGAAGAAAGTAGTAACCTACTTATTATGTAAAAAATTTCTAGCCCAAAGGTGATCAAATCAAATTGATAACTACTGTTTTTCTTTTAAGTTATTTTAAGTGTCATTTTTAAAAACAATTTTGATTACATTTATGGTTACTTTTTGCAGGTAGTTGAGCTATATTTAATTAGTTTAATAGATCTACGTATTTTGATTTTCGACATAAATAAATAATAACATGACTGAAAACAACAAATACATGTTACTAATAGAAAAAATCGACTTTTCATTCCAATTTTTCATCATTGTAGCCTCATCCTAAGGATTTTAGATATGCCAGTTTGCTGACGGTCCCAACTTACATGTGGTTGATTTTACTATCAATAATTTAATTATAACTTTTTATTTATAATAATTTTCATAATTTATTTTTTCTTTTCTTTAAAGCAGTTTAATAATGAGTATATAATTAATAAATTGCTGTGGGGTGCCAGCAGTAGAATGTTACCCCTCCTCTCATCCCCGTGGATGCAGTAAGAGCCTGCTAAGGGATACCTCCGGAAGATGGGCAGCAGCATCTTTCCGTGTCCCAACATCCCGTACTGCGCTTGCCAACCCGGCTGCCAAGCGTAATGAGTATGGCAACTACCCCTCATGGAGATCCATGAGGGAGGCCTGTTCAGTAGTGGACTTTTTACGGCTGGAATGATGATGATGAATTAATAAATTATAGAACAGGATGCTTAACTTAAAATTATAAAGAAAATAATGATCGCAATGGAACCAATGGTCACAAAACGAAATTGAAAGCTTTATTTTAAGTAATATGAAATTAATTCTACATTAAAACGTATTTTTTTTAAATAAATAAAAATGTTTGACACTGATCAAAGATAAAAATAATGTCAGTCCCTTTATTTTTGAAAATACAGGCGTTTTATAGTGTCACCAAATTGACTTTTCCATAGTGTCCACTTATAATTGTCATTTTCTTGTAAATAGCGGTATTTGTAGGAAATAATGTATTATTTCCAGTTCGAAAAACATGAATCAACTCAAAAACACAAGTGTTCAAATTCGTGTCAAAAATCCTCAATTTTTTTAGGGGTGGTTTTCTTAGTAAAAATGCCCATATACATATACTATATAACACTATTGCTTTCACGAAGTACGAGTATTACGTTTACAGATATTGTATATTTCCAAGAAGACTGTGCAAAACGCCGCATCTGGCCTGAGGAAAAACTGGCTCCCGCGGCGGAGGCTGTCCGAGGCGGCAGAATGTCGACGAGAAGGGCAGCAACATACTACGGCATTCCTAGGACTACCCTCCGACGGTATTTAGATACTGGCAAAGCATGCGATAAACTAGGAAGAAAGCCAACATTCACTCAGGAACAAGAACGCGTCCTTATTTCCCGCCTCCAAGACTATTTAGAGAAGGGAAAACATGTTACGCCAAAACTAATTCAAAAAGAAGCTTTTGATTTATGTGCAGAACTAGATATACCAACCTACTTCAACGAGAATAAGAAATGCGCTGGCAAGAATTGGTTAAAGCATTTCCTAACGAGAAACCCGAAGTTAATTTTTAAGGGGAAGTGAGATGATAAAGTGCTAAAATTTACAATTTTGACTTAAAGTTTTGATGTAATTTAGACCGGTAGTTGGTTTTCCAACGGTTCATTTTTAATTAACTTCAAAAACAGAAGGAGGTTCTCCAGTCGTTTGTTTACTTGATACGGTTTAAAGGAAAAATAAAAACTTTTTATCAATGTGCAAATTAATACCTTTCATTTGATACACCACACGACGTAGTAACTTCACTTAAAACATTTAAGATATATATCTGCCCCCCCCCCTGCAATCATAATAAGAATATTTTTTAACATTTTCATATATGCTATATTAGTAAAAGTGTTATCTTTAACCATTTTAAATTTCAAGTCGATAGCATCAGTAGTTCTCGAGACATCCATTTGTGACAAACAGATAGACAGACAAAGTGATACCATAAGGGTTCCTTTTTACCATTTTGGTCCGGAACCCTAACTAGCTTCTGCCCAAACCTTCGTACGCGTTGTACCTGGATGTTTTAACCTATGTGTTAATTCTGTTGATGTCTCGAGAACTACTGATGCTATATCAGTAGTTCTCGAGACATCCATTTGTGACAAACAGATAGACAGACAAAGTGATACCATAAGGGTTCCTTTTTACCATTTTGGTCCGGAACCCTAACTAGCTTCTGCCCAAACCTTCGTACGCGTTGTACCTGGATGTTTTAACCTATGTGTTAATTCTGGTTAACATGTAGATATGTGTGAAGTTTAAATTTAGCATCTATTGGATAGCTTGAAGAGGTAACAATCACACTTGTGGGACAAAATTTAAAATATTATTGGGAACTGAGATAATAGTGACAAACATTCTAAGTTAACAACAAGGTTGTTAAAAACGCCACTATTCTTAAAGACAAAATAACCAATCATAAAGAACAACAACATTCGTAAAGTATGAGTAGGTACTGTTACTTTTACGGATACATTTTTCATTAGGTTCCTTAGATTAATTTGTTATTAAATATTCATCATCATCACCTCAGCCGGAGGACTGCTGGACATAGAAGTCTCTCATGCATCTCCAAGATCATGTTGCCATACCCGCCACGCTTGGCAGGCGGGTTGGCAAGCGCAGTACGTGATGTTGATATACGGAAAGACGCTGCTGCCCATCTCCAGGGGGTATACCTTGGCGGATTCTTACTGCATCCACGGGCAAGAGAGGAGAGGCATTCTACTGCCGGCACCCCATTGCCATGGTATATGGAATATTACCATCTTTTATTTACAGTTTAAACGTTATATGTTCAAAAGTATGTTAAGTGAAATTAAATTAAAAACATTGTCAAAAACGTTCCATTCCGGCGGGATTGAAACCCATTTGCTACAATCGATACTTGACATGACTCTTCCTTAGGTGTCTTCCTTAGGTGTATGTTAGGTGTAGGGTTAGTGCTAGTGCTTTAACCTATTAAACTACCCATAGTTTGGTAGTAGGCCGGGAAGAACATCTTGATAAGATCATACCATCGGTTGAGCTGAGCACCGATTTGAGCATTTTTGTTATAATTTTTCATTTAATTTTAATGTGCTAATTCGTGTGGTTAAACACTATAAAAATAACAAACGATGTGTTTGAAATCAGTAAATAATAAATATTGATTTGCTCCATTCTTTCAAGTGTGTTTTATTTTTTGTAAACATCTGTCTTATTATAAGTATAAGGCTTTGTTTGAACTCTAACAATACAATTGATTAAAGTTAGCGGCTAGGAAACGAATTAAAAAAAACAATTTTTCCTTAAACTTCTTTCTTAATTGTCTTAAAGAGTATTTATTTCTATAGTTAGACAAAAACAATTACGAAATATTTTCTAGTAAAGATGCTTATTTCCCCACTCCAAGACTATGTAGTGTTAGGAGAACCTTTCATCTCCAAGCCTTGTTCAACAAGAAGCCTTAGATTTTTGTACAGAACTAACTTGCAGGTAAGGATCGAATCAGAACTACTTTTACGCAGAAAACTTACAGACTAAAACTAAACAGTTCTAAAAATGTATTCACAGAAAAAAAAAATGTTAGAAAAAAACGCCCATGGACCGAGGAACTCATGGCACCCGCTGCGCGCGCAGTCCAATGCGGTCGAATGTCGATGAAAAGGGCTGCATCGCACTTCGGAATTCCTAATTCTACCCTCTGGGATTATTTAAGAACTGGCAAAACATGCGACAAACTAGGAAGAAAACCAACATTCACTCAAGAACAAGAGAGAGTGCTTATTTTACGCCTCCAAGACTATATAGAGGAGGGAAAACAACTTACTTCGAAGCTTATACGAAAAGAAGCTTTTGATTTAAGTGTAGAGCTGGATATACCCACTGGGTTTAACAAGAAGACACAACTCGCTGGCAAGAAATGGTTGCAGACGTTTGTAGCGAGAAACCCAAAGTTACTCCAATGAGAGCAAATAAAGTGAAAATAATATAATTTTGAATGTTTGGTTTTGATTCATTTTAAAATACGTATAAGCTTAAACAACGATATAACTTCCTTGACTGTACTAAAGTTCTCTTGCGGAATTTTCGATAGGAAATAATTTAATTTATTTAATAATTTAATCGGGTATAATAACTACTTATGGCTATTGGGAAGAAACAGCTTTTGATGTTGAAAATACATTTTCCTCGTAAGATTACAGTACAACATGCAGTTATTTATTTGGTTGTAGAGTTGTTGTCTTTCATGTGCAAGTCCTGCAACCAAAGTAAAGCAATTCCCGAACATGTCAAGTTGGTTAACATGCCCAAACTGCTCAAATGGGATGTACAACAAAAGAACAACTTCATACATCAAATTATAAATACAATTCTATTGATCTAATGGAGTAAGTAATAGCTTGGTGTCCAGCTTGCTCAGAATAGAAGCATAATAAAATAGAGGGTATTTTATTATGCTTATCAGAGTTTTGCGTAGGTTCATCTTCTTCACATCACAAAAACTAGTAAAATTATACATATATCATCATCATCATCATTTCAGCCATAAAACGTCCACTGATGAACACAGGCCTCCCTCATGGATCTCCATGGGGGGTTCATTCTCACCACGCTTGGCAGGCGGGTTGGTGAGCGCAGTATGGGATGTTGATACACGGATAGACGCTGCTGCCCATCTTTCGGAGGTATCCCTTAGCAGGCTCTTACTGCATCCATGGGCATGAGAGGAGGGGTATCATTCTACTGCTGGCACCCCACGGC
The DNA here is from genome assembly GCA_963082625.1 of Pasiphila rectangulata. Taxonomy (NCBI): domain Eukaryota; kingdom Metazoa; phylum Arthropoda; class Insecta; order Lepidoptera; family Geometridae; genus Pasiphila; species Pasiphila rectangulata. The sequence continues at coordinate 16,456,562 of OY720244.1, forward strand.
GGTGACTTATACATACATATATAAAGTAATAAAATATATATGTATATTTGCCAATTTCTTAAATGTAAGAATAAATTGTTGAAATAAATTGAAATTGAAATACATTACACCAAAACAGTGACGAAATATTTTTGAGACTAATGACTCCAAGACTATGTAGCGCTAAGAGAGCCTCTCATCTCTAAGTCTTATTTAACAAGAAGCTTTAGATTTATGTGTGTGGTATTTGGGATGCAGAGTAAAACACGGTATAAACGAGACTGACATTTATTGCTAGTGACGGTATACATTTTAAAAACATATTTGCGCTTACCCGCATTAATATACTACAATTTTCCCCTCTTTGATTAGGTATAAAGATCCAACACCAACTAAAGTAGATATATTCTAATTACAAACTAAATTATGAACCCTACACCTATACATATCATGTACACGTGGGTGCTTACCAACTAACTTATCAATTATACATAATGCCTATTTAGGTAAACCATATTGCATACCGAAAGTAACTTTTTGAAACTTATTATATTTTATAATTGGGTTTTTTGTTGCGAGGGCGGAGATAACCAGCTGGGACATTGTTAGTGCGTATGTCTTCCTCATGGTCAGCCTGGAGGGGCTGGGGAGTACTTGGCCGCGGATGTGCGAGAGCGGCCGCGACCGCCGGCGAGAGAGACGACTCCGCATCATGAAATGCCGAATCGGCTATCTCTGTACCTCTATATGAATTAGACTTACCGATGGTTTCGCCTCGGAGCAGATTAGACCCGCTGGCATCGTCTGTAGAATCGGTTCGAACACTCCTGGCCAGTGAAAGTCGATTACCTTTGTGTGCTGGTATTATCTGGTCTATGTGTTTGGTTTTCTCCTCGTCCTCAGTGCGTACCTTGTACGTCACCGTACCGGTGCGTTTAGCGATAACGCCCGGCTTCCATTTAACTATATTGTTGGGACGTAGTTCTTTAATAAGAACATGATCGCCCTCATTTACCTCGCGGTACACACCCCCCGCGTTACGGACCTGCGCCTCCTGCGCGGCCTCCACGCAGTCGGCGGTGCGCGCGCGCAGCATGTCGAGCCGCGAGCGCAGCCGGCGCCCCAGCATCGCCGTGGCCGGTGCGCGCTTCGTGCTGGCATGCTCAGTGTTGCGGTACTGGAAAAGAAACTTACTAATCGCTCGGTCTATATTTTCTCCTTCTAGCGAGGCCTTTTTCATAGCCTTTTTGACCGTTTTTACGGCGTTTTCAGCGGCCCCGTTGCTGGACGGATGATACGCCGCGGACAGGATGTGCTTGACTCCATTGCACCGGAGAAATTTTTCAAATTCCTCCGATGTGAAAGGCGGGCCGTTGTCCGTAACCAGCTGTTTGGGAAGACCAAATCTTGCGAAGCACTCTCTCAGCACGGTGACGACCCTCGACGCTGTCGTGCCCGCTGGCATGTAGAAAACCTCTATCCATTTTGAATGGGAATCGATCACTAAGAAATAGGTCTTACCTTTAAAGTGAAGAAAATCAGCATGTAACCTTGACCAGGGATCAGCGGGCCATGTGTAAGGCACGGGTGGCGCGTGCGGTGGCGCATCGCGCACGGCGGCGCAAGCGGCGCAGGCGCGCGCTCGGCCCTCGATGTCGGCGTCCAGCGCGGGCCACCACACGTAGCCGCGTGCCACTTGCTTCATGCGCACGACGCCCGGGTGCCCGGAGTGAATCTCGTCGAGAATTCGCGGCCGCAGCGACGCTGGTACCACAACCCTGTAGCCCCAGACTATACACTCGTGGTCTACATGGAGATTATCTTTTCTGTAGAAATACGGCTTTTCGTTTTCTATTTCCGTAACCGCCGGCCACCCACTCATTAAGTAGCCGTAGATTTTACGTAGGACTAAATCATTTTTAGTCTCCTTAGCCACGTCTCTGTGACTAATAGGGAAGCTATCTTCCACAAAATGTAGATATGCAGCGTCCTCACGTTCGGACTCACCTTTACATTGTTGCTGCGGCAGACGCGACAGTGCGTCCGCGTTACCGTTTCGTTCCGTCGGCACGAACTTGATGTCATAATCATAGGCGGCCAACCTGACTGCGTACCTTTGAAGCCGGCTGGCGGCGGTCTGCGGGATGCCCTTTTTAGGTCCAAAAATATAGCTGAGAGCCATGTGGTCGGTCTTCAAAACAAACTTACGGCCGTACAGATACTGGTGATGGCGGGTCACTCCGTACACGATGGCGAGGGCCTCCTTGTCCACCTGACTGTACCTCCGCTCGGTGTCAGAGAGCGTGCGCGAGGCGCAGCTCACGACGCGCTCGGAGCCGTCCGGGTAGGCGTGCGACAGCACGGCGCCCAGCCCGTACGCGCTGCTGTCCACGGCCAGCACCAGCGGCAGGGCCGCGTCGTAGTGCGCCAGCACCGGCGAGCGCGTCAGCACCTCCTTCACACCGCGGAATGCCGCCTCGCACTCCATAGACCACTGCCAATTTGTTCCCTTTTTAAGGAGACCATACAGAGGCTGTAACAGAGTACTCATGTTTGGAATAAATCGAGCGTAATAATTAATAAGCCCCAACGCCGCCCTCAGTTGTGAGACATTCTCGGGATTCGGAGCCTTGGAGATCGCGTCCACTTTACTACTATCGGTATGCAAGCCGTGTTTGTTGATCCTATAGCCGAGGTAACATACTTCATTTTTAAAGAATTCACACTTCTCAAACTTAACCCTTAGTCCTGCCTCCTGTAACCGCGACAAAACAGCCCTTAAATTTGCCAAGTGCACCTCTTTGGTGGCGCCGGTTACACAGATATCATCAAGGAAAGCCACACAGTTTAGACCGTTAAGGGTTTCTTCTATTAGCTTTTGGAACATCTCTGGTAAACACTTTAAACCAAAAGGCGCTCTTCTATACACAAAAGTACCTATATGTGTGGTTATAGCCGTAAGTGGTTGCGAACATTCCTCTAGGATACACTGTAAGTAGGCGTGTTTAAGGTCTATTTTACTATAATGCTCCCCTCCGCTCAACGCCGCGAACAGCTGTTCGATTCGAGGCAGTGGATAGTGAAAGTCTTTTAAAACCTTATTTAAGGTTATTTTATAATCTCCGCATAATCGGATGGACCCATCGCGTTTGATAACGGGAACAATAGGTGTTCCATAGTCGCTGCGATCTACCTTGAATATCACCTGTTCGCGCTGTAAGCGTTCTAGCTCCCGTTCAACGGGATCGCGTAAGGCGAGGGGCAGCGGTCGAGCTTTACAGAAAATTGGCGTGTCATCTTTCAAAAACAACTTTAGTTTAGTTTTACAGCTGCCTAAACCAGATTTAAAAACATTAGGAAAATCAGTCTTTAATTTTTCTATCTTAGGATCGTTTTCCGTCGAAATATTATACAAGCTGATTGAGTTTAATCCTAACTTACGTAACCAACGCCGGCCTAGTAGCGGAGGGCCCCCGTTGTTTATGATAAAAAGCGGCAATGATACCGTTTTACCCCCACAGTGTACGTTTACCAACACGCGCCCGAGCGGAACGATCGCTTCTCCCGTGTATGAATGGAATGTATTATCATCCGAAGTTATAGGTAGGTGCGACAGATGTTTATCATAGAATGACTTACTGACCGCCGATATCCTGCTACCTGTATCTATTTCAAATAACACTTTTACATTTTCAATTGAGAGTTTATAGTGATATGGACCGTCCTTGGAATCCTTTTTAACCGCAACTACTTGATACAATCCATCACTCGAATCTGAACTTGAACTTGAGCCATTGTGGATAAAGTTTTGGTACCTGGATTTCGGCGCCTCCTTGTTATTTTTGTTGCACATAACGGACAGATGACCTTTGACCTTGCACTTGTCACATACATACGACTTATATCTACACTTATTGGGCGCGTGACGAGTCTTGCCACAGCGCCAGCAAGCGCCCCTCGGCTCGCGCGCTGCTGGTGGCCCCTGCGCCACCCGATGCAGCCCGGCCTCGGCGGCGCCCTGCCCGAGTCCCGTCCCGCCGGCGGTCGCCGACAGCGCGGCGCCGGCCACGGCCTCCGCCGCGTGCCGTTCCGCCGCCTCCAGCGCGAGCGCCAACTCCACAGCTTTCTTATAGTCGAGCGACGACTCGGCGAAAAGACGCGAACGCATGTCTTCGCTTCGCAACCCTGAGACGAACTGGTCTCGGAGGTTTTCTTCTAGCGTTGATCCGAAGTTACAATGAGTCGCTAGGTGCTTTATTTTCTGTAGAAAAATGGCGACAGATTCGCCGTCCGCCTGACGTCGCTGACGAAAAGTGTGCCTTTCTGCTATCTCCGATCGCTTGGGTTCTAGGTGGCCAGTTATGAGCTCGACGAGCTGCTCGAAGGTTTTGTCTTCCGGATGACTTGGAGCGCACAGGTCGCACATCAACTGATAAGTCCGCGCGCCCACATGCGTAACCAGTGTAGCCACGCGTAGTCCAGGTTTTATTTCGTTCAGCAAAATGAATTGTTTCACTAAACGAACGTATGCAGACCAATTCCTGCCTTCTTCCAGCTCAAACTCAGGTAATTTACCAAAAGGCATGATTAAATCCCAATAATCGTCGTCAATGTGGTATTTGGGATGCAGAGTAAAACACGGTATAAACGAGACTGACATTTATTGCTAGTGACGGTATACATTTTAAAAACATATTTGCGCTTACCCGCATTAATATACTACAATGTGCAGAACTATACTCATATTAACTTCAACGAGAATAAGTAACTTGCTGACAAGGATCAAGTTTCTAGCAAGAATGATCTTCGGAAGACAACTAACCAAACCTTAAAGAAAACCCGAGGGGGAATAAAATAATATAGTGCTCTGAGGAAAAACGTGGGGTTACTTATCGCTGAGGCGTATTGTATATACTTACATGTATGTACGAGTATACTCGTATATTTTTTGGGGAAAGTATTAAGAGTTTTTATCCGGGTGTTACACTGGGTATTACTACAAGATTTCATCTTCCCATTATTTTATTAAATTATTTCATCAACTGAAATATTAGTTAAGAGTAAAGGTAGACCAGAAGTCTACCTTTACTTTAACTCTGTCTTCAGCCTATTGGATCTCACGGCTAAGCGAAAGCTTCCCTCACTACAAGCTTTCTGAGCGGTCTGAGTTTCCGGTTACCAACATTTAATAGTTTTATTATTACTTTCACGCAGAAAACTTACAGACTATAACTAAACAAATCTAAAAATGTATTTCAGAAAATTTTGTCTTTACAAAAAAACGTCAATGGACCGAGGAACTCTTGGCACCCGCTGCGCGCGCCGTTCAAAGCGGCCGAATGTCGATAAGAGGTGCTGCATCACACTTCGCCATTCCTTATTCTACCCTCCGGGACTATATAAACACTGGCAAAACATGCGACAAACTAGGAAGAAAACCAACATTCACCCAGGAACAAGAGAGAGTGCTTATTTCCCGCCTCCAAGACTATTTAAAGGAGGGAGAACCTCTTACTGCAATAATTATACGAAAAGAAGCTTTTGATTTAAGTGTAGAACTGGATATACCCACCACGTTTAACAAGAAGACACAACTCGCTGGCTTCGACTGGTTGCAGAAGTTTATAGCAAGAAACCCAGATATAACTCCAACGATATCAAATAAAGTGAACAAATTATAGAAATATGAATTTATGGTTTTGATTTATTATTAAATATGTGTATGCTTAAACAACGATATAACTTCCTTTCCTGATTGGACTAAAGTTCTCATGCGGAATTTTCGATAAGAAATAATTTTCGGGTTTCTATTACTATGGATATTGGTAAGAAACAACTTTAGATGTTGAACTGCTCAAATATCTTCATACATAGAAATGAAAAATGCAATCAAAATTTTGTCTCCGACGGGACTCGAACCCGTAACGTTCAGACGAACACCTTTAACTGCTACAGACTACTTGTTGTCGGACAGTGGGCAAGAATATCTCCAAGGATTTCTGCTAGGTGTCGGCACTCTGTTCGAAACCGATAAAGGCAGTCAAGATTTTCGACCCGACGGTTAATTTTTCCGTGGCCGAACGGTAAAGGCAAACTACGTTAAAGTAATCTGTGGTTAAAGGTCGGTCTGAACGTTACGGGTGCGAGTCCCGTCGGAGACAAAAATTTTGATTGCAATTTTCATTTCTATAAATGATACCTTAGTGCGGGTTTACACTTTAAATACAAAAAAAAAGAAAAAAATAGCTTATAAAAAACAACTTCATACATTAAGTTATATATAACTCCAATATTACTCCAATGGAGTTATTATTAGATAGGTATCCGATTTTTTAAGTCCATTAAAAAAAAATTAAAAAATGTCCAAACTCTTAAAGCAAAATAACACTAATCCAAATATACTTTACAGATGTGCAATTTATACCGACGGAGAAAGGCAAATACATATTGGTGATGGGCGGTTTTACGTACTCACAAGTTGGAGGGCGCTTCTTCTACTGTTCGTCCAAGCATATGGGCTGCCGTGCGCGCGTGCGGCTATTGACTGGAAAGCTGGTTCCGTCGGGCGACGCGCACAACCACGCGCCGCCGTCGCACGCACGCTGCGGCAACGGTGCGTTTGTTCAACTGCGTCCTCGCAATCTCGCGTCTCTCTTCCCCTCCGCTACAGCCGCCGCCGCCGCTCTTGCCTTGCACGGCTGCAACTTCCCGAGAATACTACCCAAGACTGACCTTTGGTCAAGCATGCCTAAACCGGAATCGAAAAAGGATTAGGCACCGACCAAGTGCCAGCGTAGTTAAATATGTATTAAAAGTTGAATACTAAATCCTAAATTAGATTGGAGACAGATGTTTGTAAGCACACTGAAATCACAGGACAGCTTTAATTGAAACTTGCCGAACGTACTGTTCGGGTACAAACGTGCTTGCTTCATAATTTACAAAAACCGTTGTCGAAAACCGAATAATCGTCTAATTAGCTTGTAATTATTTCTGTAAACATTCGAATAGGTTTCGAATATACGTATGTACATGATCTGTTCAGTTTGTGGATCATTAAAAATGTTCATAAATTTAATAAGGGAGAAGATGTTATAACAGTGTTGAATATATTTGTGCACATTAAGCAAACTTTAAGGGAAATCATATCATCAACGTTTATCTTTTGTCTTTTCTTATAAGAATATAGTAACTATCAGTTTGTGAGTAATTGCCTTATGGAATAGATTTAATAGTACTTACTTAGATTTAAAGATACATATTATGTTTAAAGGTGTTTAAAACTCTAACTGACTGTCATACTGTGCGGTAACTACTTCAGAAATGTCCATAGCGGCTTTGTGTGGCAACTGCATAACTTTTTATACTTTCTCGATTTTGAAAAAGTAAACTACAACCTGTTAGTAAATATAATAGACGTCCTCCGTGAGCTGAGGAGGTTGCGTGTTCGATACCCGCCGCGGGAGAAATATTTGTACTTTTTCTGCAAATATTTGTTCCTGGTCTGGATATTTTTCTATGTATGATAAGTATGTATTTGCAAAAAAAATTAAGTATTTACGAATTCTATCAACCACCTGGTTCCAATCATTACTACTTAGGACTAAATGGTACTGTGTGGTTGTCCAGCATTAATTATTTATTAAAATAGATTTTGTTTCTGCTATTCGATACATGATGTGCCGTTTCAATACCATACAAAGTCTAGTTTACTTTGTCACAATCGAGATAGTGAAAACACCCCCACACGCGGGATCGATTCGTTGGCAGCTGACCCATAATCTTTGTTCTTCGGTACACTGTTCCAAATGGTCTAGTTGACTAAATTATTAGTTCTTTGTCTACTTTGTTTTAAGGCCGATACAGTGATTCGAAATATCGCGTGTTACCACCGAGTCCCTCAGTTTAAGGCACGTGATGCCGTTACGAGCTCTAAACTTCGATGCGCGTTATCTAAGTATTTTTTCATTATTTTGAAAAAGCAAAGAAACTTTCCGTTATTTTTTATACCTAACTGACGTACTAAATAGAATGATAATTTTCATGCCTGTTGGGTAAGTTAGGAACTTTACAATGAATAGGTTAATAAGTGGTTTTAAATCTTGTATCGAACGTCCAGAGAGTATATCATATACTCGTATATGTACTACTTAGTTATATCGCAATAATAACGTAAGATTAAAACATATTGTTGTCTTGAATTTGTTAAGTGATCTCTAAATTGTAAATGATAAGCTTCGCTTTCGGTGATATCTCAACGCTATACGTAATTCGGTGATATTTTAGATAGGAAATAATTAATTAAGTTTCTTATATTTGTCATATTATACGTAATGTTCTACATATTTTCTTGAATGTTAAGTTTGTACATAAATTCCTATTTTATAATAGACAGCTATGAATTATATTATGCTTGGAGGATGTTGTTTTTTTGGCCGGTCACGAAACAAGGTTGGTAATTGCCTTAACGAAACATCTATATATTTCTGAACGAAACACCTATAGATTTCTGAACGAAACACCCACATAAAAATGTGAAACCCATGAAAAATCGTTCAGGTCAGTCACTGTACCATCTAAAGTCCTTGTAACCTAGCTATAAAATTATCGGGGCATTTCATATATGTAGGTATGAATGAATATAGCCTGACATGAATGTCCTGCTCAAAAATAACTTTAGTAGGAGAAGAGCAACGATTATCTGATGAAGCCTTCAAGGAAATAAAGTTATGTATTTGTATTAATATTACCATTTCTATATTCCAGGTGTGAGTTATAGATTCGTCGAGTCAGTGCGTGGAGGCGTGCTATTAGAGTATGATCACTACAGATTCTACAAGAACTACGCCAACGGCGACGTTGTCTCCTGGGTGTGTTGTCGTTCGCCGTACTGCAAGATGCGGGTTCGGACCTTCGGACGCCGCATCCTGTCCCATCAGAACGAGCACACCGAGAAGTGTCGACAAGCGACAGTACCCAGAATTGGGCCTATGACTTTTAGTGGTAACTAAGAGCTCTACAAGAACTACGCCAACGGCGATGTCGTGTTGTGGGTCGCTCTCCGTGCTTCAAGATGCTGGTTCGGACTTTCGGACGCCGTTTCCATTCCTATCAGAACGAGCATACGTTAGGTCTACAAGCGACAGTACCCAGAGTTGAACGTATCACCAGGAGGCGTCCGTCACTCGCTCAAGGCCACGCGTTAAATGCCTACCGCTTTGTGTAACACCGGTGTTGCAAGGCAGTAGGCTGCCACACGCCCGCTTGAGCGCACGCACGTTAAATGCGTTCATTTAGATGTCGAAAGCGCGTAACTATTGTGCAGTGGATGGATGCCAACGTCAAAGATCTAATGAAAAATTGACATTTTTTCTTTGCCAAGAGACGAAAAAAGATAAAGTAAAAGATATTTTAAATCTTAAGTTTCTAGAATTATATTTTCCCTTTCTAAAAATGAACATAGGAAGGTACTATATAAATATTCGTAAATAAAGGAGTTCAGCTATTAAATGAGTGTTGTTTTGTATAAAAAAATAACTACCTAATATCTTTCACACACAACATAAGGTCATATGTGTGTATAAATAACTTTTTGGATTTAGACTTTAAAACGTCAATTTTGCGATTTCGATTGCGATTTGCGACAAAGTTAATCAGTATTGTCTCCTAGTTAGTATAGTTGCTGCGTAAAGTACATTTAGATATCAGTTTAGAGCGTGTCAGTTTTCTTGTATGAAGAAAGCTTGATAGCGTTATAATTTTACCAGTATAGCGTTTGTGATCTCTATCTATAAATATGAGTATTTCAAGGTATGTCAGATATCAACGGTAAGAGATGTTCAGATATCAACACTATTTTTAATATAAAAAAATATTTCTTTATTTACTTCTGTTCATTTAAATTTGTGTAACAGTGTTTTTTATAAATTATGTTTGGGTCGACATATTAGAATATCACTAAGTATTTGTTTTAGAATGTGATATTTTGTATTTTATAATAATTATGCATGTAGATTTACTAATTTTACAGTAACGAAAATACTTTCTTCTAGTTTCTACTTGCTTTTATTAATCATCATGGAAAGAAGGTAACTATCTCTTCTACTTAAAACGCCTTTTTAGTTTATTATTTTTTAAATAAATTTATAAAGAAATTAAACATTTAATGTTATCGGTGTAGTTGTCGTTTTCCGCATTGATAATATTCGTACGAAGCCTGTCTTTTACTTCATAAGCTTAAATATAACCTGTTTCCCCCATTTTATTTTCGAAAATATCGTGTAATTAATAGTCTCACAATTGTTTACAAGTAGGCACTAAACCAATGCAATTCTTTCAGAGGCCGTTTATATAACGACAGCGAAGGGCGGCACGATGCTGATGTACAAAGGGAACAAATTCTCGAAGAACTATCAGAAGGGGGGCCGCGTGTCTTGGAAGTGCAACAAGGCACGATGTATCGCCCGCGTCAGCTCCTTCGGAAACCAGATCATTGCGTTCAAAAACACACACAATCACAGTCAAGGAGACGTTATTTCTTAAAAGACATTCTCGAAGAACTATCAGAAGGGAGGCCGTGTGTCTTGGAAGTGCAACAAGGCACGATGTATCGCCCGCGTCAGCTCCTTCGGAACCAGATCATTTCAAGCGTTCAAAAACACACACAATCACAATCAAGGAGACCTTATTTCTTCTTAAGAGACATTCTCGAAGAACTATCAGGAAGACATTGATATAAATCGTTAGATGAGCCCTCACACCAAAAACTCTGGCATTGTGTTTACAATACTGCCGACGAATGCGCAACACGCCACGCGTACCGACAAAATAGTTTTATCTCTTTTTCTCCCACATTATTTGCAAACACTACTTTCTCTTACATGCATGAGTGAGCTCACTCTCAACGTTTGGAAACACAACGGCGCGGTCTCAGTACGGTGAGGGCGTATCTAACGATTTGTATCAATGCAGGAAGAAGGTCGTGTGTCTTGGACGTGCATCGCCCGCGAGAGCTTCTTTGGAAACCAGAGCATCGCGTTCAAGATCACACACAAAATCATTAACAAGTACCATTTTTCTTTGAAAAAAAAATACTATTTGAACATTATTCACGGGGTATATAAATACCATGATTTGCGTGCTCTTGAGTTTTCCGATATTTTGAAGCAGTTTTTTCTTATACGAAGACAATGTTCATAGTGTTCGCAAGAATGTTGGTTTCATTATTTTTTGAGCCATCGCAGACTAATCGAGGCAAATTATTTAGTGAATTTTTATGTTGTCAGCAGGCAAAAGAGCACACTAATTGAATTAGTTTACAGTATATTTTCTAACAATCATAACATAAGATTATAGTTAAGGTAAATTGGCCTTTACATCCATAGAAGATTAATTACGCGTCAGCAACTGGCATTCAAGCGTTCTTTAGGACGCTGCTGTGTTTGGGACCTTGTTAGACGGATTAGACTTAATTAGTACCAATAACTACCTCTCAGTTTAGTCGGCTATATTCAGAGGAAATAATATGTCGATACGTGTGAAGTAGACGAAGCCGCGGGTTTTCTTACGTTTTACTTCATACTTCTTTCTTCAACATAAGCTTATAATTATGTTTGAGTGGTAATAATTTGTTATAGCGTATGAAAATTAATTCAAAAAGGTACCTAGGTAGCTCTGTAATATCAGCTTGTTATTTGCACTTAGAATAAAATATAAAAAGACTTTAAAAAATTGTGATAACATACTAGTAGTCGCATACATTTTCTAGTCAGTTATGCGCGTGTTCCTTTTTAAATGTATTTCTAAGTTGTGACATAAAAAGTCGGACATAACAGGTCTTTGAACTTATTTAAATTTCAAACAGTTGCATCTATTGTTATATATAAAAAAAATCGTCGACTGTATTAACACTAAATAAATATTTTAGGTTTCTACGTCAGCCCGGAGTTTCGACGCAAAGTTCTCTTGACACCTGTCGGATATAGTATCCAGTTTTTACCTGAAATTTATGAATCTCTTCCAACTACGTTTTTCAACTTTGACTGCTCTTCAACTCGGAGAAAATCAAAATGCCTGAAAATCTTTAAACTACAGAGCTTTGACTGCAAAGAAAGCTGGGAAAAATCTTAGACCATACAATTCTACAGAAAAAAACCTTGTACATGTAGTTGCACCATATTTGATTGTGTTATATTTTGAAGTAGTTCAGTCGATCGACTTGGTTGTCATTTTAGTGAGATTCCCTTTAAGATTTTCAACATTTTTATCAGCCTGTAAGAGTCCACTTCTGGACAAAGTCCTTTCCCATGGCACGCCGTGTTTAAGAGTTTGTGCCTTAGAGTTTGAAAAGGCCACTGACTTATGACTTAATTTAATGGGTATGATTCATTACCCGTTCACTTTCCTGTAATTGTGGTATAAAACGAAATTAATTAACCAAAATGACACACATGTATGTTTTTTGTAAATTTTATTGAATTTTGAATTTTTAAAGAGAATCTCGCTAGAATGATTTTCAAAAAAGACATTGCGTGACTTTCGTTTCCATTGTTTCAGGTAAATAGAAAGAAAGATATGTGAAGAATATCTTTGAAAAGAGAACTTACAGTATTCAAAATAAGGCATTTTGCTTAATTTGCTCCCAAGTGGGAAGGGTTTGTATCGTCAACACATTTAGTAATGATTTGTACAAATAAGTTATTGGTAATTCTGGTAATTGCGGTCACTGGTCTTAAAAATTAATTGTAGTTAGTAGTAGCCATCGAAATACTACGGTAACAAAACAACAAATGGTAAACGGTTTTTTTATTTACAGCTGCTGCTCTATTAGCGTCGGTACAAACAACGATTGCCAAAAAATTCGACCCAATCAAGTTCGAGATGACGAAGTTTGGGAACCCTACTATCTCCTGGGGAAACTACCGGTTCATCAAGAAGCTCAGCCGGAAGACCAAGACCTGGTGGGAATGCTGCGCGAGGAAGTCTCACGACTGTCGGTGCGTGGCGGTCACCGTGGACGACCGGCTCATGAAGTTAAATGGCTGGCATAACCATTCTTAATGTAATTTTTAAACTTCCGATATCAGTAATAAGAATATCAAGTCTTTTAGTTTTTCTGTATTGCCACGGTGGCGAAAAAAATTTAGGCAATAGATTCCTATTTATTAAAAATTTTAGAGGTATTCAATAAGTATTCTAAAAAACCTTCTATCTAAAGTTTGAAAAAACTCGCGACTTTTGATTCAGTCAATGAAACGAACGAAACGTTTTCGTTTTTGGATTTATTTCAATGTTCAGTATCAGTGCCCTGTTTTGTAAAATTTACCTGTACAGTCCCTTGGCATCCGTTTAAAGAGACAACCTATTTCACTAAATAGTTTTCTTTTTAAACTTTCGCGATCACAACACTTTATTAATATACGTGATAACAATAAATAATGTTATTTCCCGATGTTTCCGCGAACATGGCTGGTGCAATTCCGTCGAAACGTAGGGAAATAATAAAGGTTATTGATGCGATAAATACCCGGTTACATATATTTTGATACGTAGGTGTCATGCTGTTTGGACCTATATGATTATAGGTCCAAACGTCAGTAAAGCAATCTTTGGAATCTGCCCAGTGCTTCCAGCGAATCCAACCTTTTGCCCATGTACTTTGTAAATTAGAGAGGAAGAAATAGCTGGACATATTAATATACACGTAAATACACAGCTTCTTAATATAATAACGATCATTAGCGTTGGTCGGTTAGAAGTGGTGATAGACGCGTTATTAAAGTAATAATTAAAAAATAAGTGTGACTTTTAGTAGCTTAAAATGTTGCCACGTCAATAGTTTTAAGAGTGTCATGTATCATAGAGGAAGGCAATTTTACACAATGTTTGGATTCCATGTAGTGATGGGACAAGTAGTGGTTGCTTTTGTTACAGCGTAGGAACATAATTATTAAAAAAAATTGAATATAAAACATAAACTTACAATTAACTGGAGCATGTTGTCTGTAAATAGTGTTTTCTTTATTATAATTGCCATGGCCATTTTACGGAAAACATTCCAGAATCAGAAGTTTATTGTATATGCCATATACGCGGCAATACATAGAGTATCGAATTATCATAGAAACCTCTGTCGTAATCATGTAAATATTGCTATTGCACTATGGCACGAACTGCATAGACTTTTTCATTTCATAATTGTTTTATGTTTGAAGAAATAGATAATTTAATCTAACCTTATAATGATGTCAAAAGTATATTTTTGTATCCATGCTAACCACATGTATATCTAGTAATTTTCGTTTCGTTATTTTTAATTTTAGGCTGCATTTTGTAGTAGATCACTATAGTGTTTAGTAGAATCTGGTTTAGTTATTACGTAATTTGTGTGTTGCTATTGTTCAGTGTAATGTACTTGTGATAGCCTTAAGATATAGTCCTTGTATGAATGTTTTGTGTGTAATATTGTAATAATATATAATTAGTTTGAAAATCTTTGTCAATATAACTAAAACTCTTTTAAATTTGCGGTCTGTATAAGTTATAGATATAAAGAGACCTTATTGCTTATCATATTTTAACTTCATACCGACGTTTAGGTATAGTCAGAGAAAGACTCAATAAATAAAACAATACTTAAGTACACGAAAATTGTCCCGTTATCTCTAAATTCGTAATATTCTTATTAAATAGCGTTCATCATTGTAATGTTTAGCAAAATAAAATCGTCTATAGTTCACGAATTGTTTGTTTTTTTTTACTTTATGATTTTAACGACCATTTCATTTTTAATAGCGCTCTGTGATGAAATTTCAAAATTTCCCTTTAGGGCATTTAAACTTTAGAAACCGTCAAGATCTTTCCTCATCTATATATTATAAATTTTATACTTATTGGCTTTTCAGGGTGTTATGATTTTCCATAACACTTGGTTTGTTTTCGGTCTGGTTGTGGTTCAATTTCAGCGTCGGTATCATGCTTGGTACAGTAGCGACACTGGTTACGTTCAGGCGTAACCTGGGAAAGACCATTATTTAGGGTTCCGTACCTAAAGGGTAAAAGATAAGGGATCCTTTTACTAAGACTCCGCTGTCCGTCCGTCTGTCACCAGGCTGTTTTTCATGAACCGATAGCTAGACAGTTGATATTTGCATATATGATGTATTTCTGTTGCCGCTATAACGACAAATACTAAAAACAGAATATTTTTGTTTATTGGGGGCTCGTATACAACAACCGTTATTTTAATGCCGTTTTTGCTCTGTATTAATAACGGCAACACGCTAAAAATATTCACGTACTAGTGGTACCCTTCGTGCGCTACCTATCGGTACTTTTAGAGTTAAATTGTTCAGTTGGTGCTTTCTTGTTTTCTTTTTGTCTAAAATATGTAAGTATTGTGTTTCCGTGTAATCGCTTATTTAAGAACAGAACTAACCATATCCCCTTTTCAGAGCCGAAGTTCGATCTTTCACAGCGAGGCAACCTGGTGATCCAGATCGGAGATTGGCGGTTCAACAAGCACGCCTGCTGGGGCTCCAAGGTTCGCTGGACTTGCATCAAGAAGAAGAACGGATGCAACGCCGCAATTACAACTGTCGATGACGTCATTGTCAAAACGTTGGGGAAGCATAATCATTGATTTGTTTTTACAACCCACTTTACATTCTAGTTGTCAAAAGCTGCTATGGCAGAGAGCGTGCGGTGTACTTGGAGGCCTAGAGTATTCTTTTGTTACATTCTTATACTTAACTGAAAATTAGAAAATGTACCGCGTGAATGCCTTTTGCATATAATATAACGCGATATATTCGTCGACTTCACCGTCTTGCCAATGAGTGGTTAAAAAAAGTGTTTAAACTAGCTTTAGAAACACATTTTTAACCTGAGATTATTATTACTTTTTGTAATATGTAGCATAAAGTAAGCATTCCATGACAATGGTAACATATCACCGCTGCTGTTTTGTTTGGTGGATATAAAAATACAATCTATAAATTTTCAACCGTCTTCAAAAAAAGGAGGAGGTTCTTAAGTCGGCTGTATTGTATTGTTGTTGTATTGTTCCTCAGAATTCTGCCGCTGATGAACCGATTTGGAAAATCATTTTTGAGTTCGAATAGATACACTTTCAATCAGGTCTTATTTCAAAACTCAGTTCTGATGATGGCATCCATGAGGAATCACTAATCATCCCAGAATTAAACCCAGTTGTGATAAATCGAGGGAAGTATTCTAAGTTATAATTATACACAAAGCGGTTTGGGTATGTACAGCAACATTTTAGATATTTTCATTGAAATCGGTTATTATTGTTAAAAATTAAAGAATTAGTTTGTTCCGAAATTCTTAAAATACGTACTTAGCTATTTATCGATAAATCGAGATATTTGTAGATAAGGGCAACGCTATGAAGCTGTTCCTGTAGCGAAAACGTTGTTATAAAAAAAAGGATTTTGACGACTCATTTATACGACTTGTCTATCAGTGTTGAGGTTATGTATGTAGGTACTTACAAATGGTACAAAAAATTATACTTAGTCGTAGTTTATTCTCATTATTTTTTGTACTCTACTTTTTGTAATCAGGTGATAATTTACGCAGTATTCTGACGTTAGATATAGAAGTTCTAAATTAAATACGTAATCATGATTGTGTAATTCATTTAACAAACCGAATTGCATTTAGTGTTTCTCTGAAAAGCGCAATATGGCGCAATATCGCTTGGTACAGGTAAAGGTATGCTTTACAAAAATACCTGAAACTTTAGAACTGCAACTAATTAAGCCAACCATTTCAGATCTCAACCCAGTCTTTGCACAGTCACAACGAGGCAACCCTGTTATAATGATCGGCCAGTACCGCTTTAACCGTGTCAATAAGTACGGCAGCCGGACGAGATGGGTCTGTGTGAAGGCGAAGGCTGGCTGTCGAGCTTCGCTGCACACCATGGACAATGCCATCGTCAGGGTCTGGGGGTTCCACGACCCCCAGGCACACACCAGCGCGAATCGATACCTCCCGTAGCACGATCACTTGCTGCCCCCGCAGTTACTAAGTTAGTTCACTTTAGATAGAACAAGAATGACGTAATAGTTGTATTGAGGTGGAGCGACTGCGTGGATGCTAAGTTGACAAGAATATCTTTTACAAGAATTCTTTGTTGTTATTATTTCGGTTATCAAGAGGATAATTTTAAATTCGTTTTTATTTGGCACTGTATAAATTCATACGCGTCAAAACACGACATGTATTTAAGAGTCAAACTGATATTGCATGGGTTATGTATGAATAAGGTCTCTTCTATACTTTAAACCCAGTCGTGTAAAACAATAATTTCTCGGAATCTCCAAAATCATGACAAAACGGTGCTCCTTCCTTTTATTGTTGCTTGTTGCGAGAGTTTACTAAGAAGCTCGGTTTATTAAGCATTTCCACGGAGAACTAATATCAATTTTTATTAAACTATTTTTAAGCCGTACTTTATGGAGAGGGATAGTTGCTAAATGTTACATCATATAGTGGTATTTTAAAAGTATTTTTAACATGAAGTAATGATCTATTATCATTATCATTAATGTAACAGCTGTCGTGTATCTAACACGTCGATTAATTTAGATTTGGTGGCGGATGACATTGCTTTTATTCAATGAATTTCATAATCATGAATAGTATTTTAACTTAATTATTTTACTACTTACAGTTAATAAATAAGCATAAGTATTTATGATTTTACTGGTGTTTTCTATTCTTACAACTCAAATATTCCGGATAATACATTGATATCATATTTATGTTATGTGTGTACGACATTGTAAAACTAATATTTTTTTCTTATAGTGTTTGTCGTAGGTCGAAAAACAACGGAAACGGTAACCTCGTCAGTCGTAATAGCTTATAGGTTAGAAATGTCGTAAAACATATTTTACGCAACGGACTATCTATTGTTAGACAAAAGTATTGATGTAGTTTTATATTTAATGGTATTTTAATGTTCTAGTTGTAAAGTCTAAAAAGGGCACAAATCTGCTACTGGTGGATGGTAACAAGTACTATTTAGAATACGGAAAAGTAGTGCGGTACAAAAATGTCGCTGTAATCAAAAAAGTCGGGAGTAATTGCAAAGCTAGACTGCAAGTTATTGAGAAAAAAAATTACAAGGGAATCTATGATTAATCATAAGGTAGACAATTGGAAAACGTATCTAGTACTTATTAAATAAAAACAACGACTTATTGAGACTGAATATGGCCTCGGGGGCGTACTTGGTTCAATAGTCGTCGCAGACGCAGCAGCAGGATCGAGACGACTATTAAACCTGTGTGAGTAATTCCCGTCACGGGTCAAATGTATGTTATTTTTCTGCTGATATTTGTCCCGGAACTGGGTATATTTCTATGTTTATAGCTTGTGTTATAAGTACCGCTTAATTCATAAAGTTTTTATTCTCTACTAGATTAAAAACTTTATGAATTAACCGGTACCTATAACAGAAGCTCGTATTACATTGGCTACGTGGTGCGTTATGAAATGTCCAGCATTATTTATTTTATTTCGTTTTTTTGAACAGATTTTTTTTTATTTTAAGATATTTAAAGTTTTTATTCTTCAATAGAATAAAAACTTTAATATTTAACCGGTACCTATAACAAGCTCGTGTTACTTTGGATACGTGGTGCATTATGTCCAGCATTATTTATTTTATTTCGGTTATTTTGAACTGATTTCATTATTTCAAGATATTTTGTGTTTGGTTTTTAATTACAAATCGTTAAACGACCCCTTCGTTATTAAAGAGAGTATCTTGAATTAAAAACGTTTGTGTTTCTATTAATACCATCCAAATATACGACATTGTTATAATCATTGTCCACAGCCTAAAGGTACTTCCTGCCATTGGGTACCTACGAGCACATAAGCTTGGTGGGTACAATTGTACCATAAATATAAAAAAGCTTCATGCTCTCCTATTTAATATTCAAACGATGAAAGCAACAGCTGAAAGTCATATGGTACCTAACATTTAGTATATTTCCAGTTCTGGTGGAGGAGTACAAAACTTGCCGCGGGACAGTGATGCTTCTAGCCAATGGGTACAGGTTTTCGCGAGAAAATGTCCGAGGACACAAAACGAGGTGGCAGTGTACCCTGAAGTCTCGTATGAGATGCCGAGCCTACATAACTACGGTTGACGGACAGGTCATAAGGCACAGTTTTGTACATAACCATAATCACTCGTGATGTTATTATTACATGTACTGTATACATTACTACATGTACTGCGTAATAACTCACTGCTATGTACGATTGTTCTTACACTCTGAAGGCTCGTATGTAGTGCCGAGCCTACATACCTACGGTTGACGGATAAGTCATATGGCACAGTTTTGTACATAACTTCTAGGATATATTTTTATCGTTTGTGTAGGTACTCTAAACTCTTGTTATGGTGCCGGGCATACTTCACTACGGTTGTCGATCCGGTCATCCGGCATTGTTTTGTATAATAACTATGTATCATGTAAAGCAGGCCATTCTTACTATAATTACTGCCTACCTATATATACATATACTCGTAGCAAAATGTATCATAATTTATAATATGTACACGAGGCATTATTGCCGTCATTGTGTTCTTTGCAATATCTACTGTAAACGTCCGACCATTTGCCTTATAATATTAAATTTAATAAGATATATATTTTTTTACAGTTTATCTAGTTATAATAGGTATGTAAATTATGTTAGTAACTAAAATGCAATGAAAATATTTAGTTTTAATTCCGCTTATGCTGAGATGCTTGAGTACCGTCCTCATCTCAGCATAAGCGGAATTAAAACAAAACATTTTCATTGTATTTTATTGTCATGGATTTCCGCAAAGTAACACCTGATTCCATTAATTATGTTAGTAAATACTAAACGGGAAGCCGAAGTATCGAGTCAAACATTAGCGAAAGAAAAGTAAAAGATCTCTTTCTATAAAAATATAAATATTTTATCACAAAAACGTTTTTCTGAGACGCGTTGATGTACAAAGCTTGTCGCGTAACACTTTCTTTGCGAATATTTGTCTCGTAGTGCACCGTATCTTCGGGTTCCCCTTTGGTATTTTAGGGGCCGAAGCTATTATGCATAGCGCTGTCTGTCTGTCTGCGCATGACACAATTACAACCGAACGCGTTGACCGATTTACGTGAAACCTTTTTTGTTAGCACTGTCTTAATGAGAGAAGGGTACTGATTGATTTTGGTGACCATAGGGTCAGAGACCAAAGTCATTGTGACCTCAAAAAGGTCACCAAAGGTAAAAAATGGCATTTTTCGGAAACCTTCGCCCCCTTTTCTGGTACCCCCGTACCAATGTTTGTTACAAATATAATTTACCTTATTTTAACTACATATGTATGTAGGACATAAAAATAGTTTTAAAATACAAGTGGGGCCAATACCATGATAAAATTTATAAAAAAGTTGGTTTCTCTGTCAGAAAGTGATAGTGAGCCATTTTCGTAAAATGCGAAATATTTTATTTAATTTTTATGAAATATTGTTACATGTACTTTTTAACAGATAAAGTATTTTCGTAACTTATCGGCTTTATGTGACTTACGAATAAGATTCGCTTATTTTGTACGTATTTAAATTTTACGTGTTTTATATTAATAAATGGGGTTTTTGGATACATAGATTCTGTTATATATTATAAATTCTTAATTTCAAGTAATTTTCTGTTCATATCGTGTATAAGTAATTTACTTACGATTAATTTCATTTTCACAGGGGAGGCATATAGCAGTGATGCGGCATTGCACTTACTTGGCGACGGCAATGATTCAGAGGTAGAAGGTTTTGATGATGAAGCAGAAATACCGCTCCAAACGTCCTCAAACCCAGGGTGGGAGCAAATAATGATTGAAACAGCTCTAGTACCGCCTTCACCTACACGAACCCGTCTTGGAAACGCCCCTCAAAGACGGTCGGAGATAAAAGAAAGAATATGGAAACAGATACCATTTAACCAAAAGGAACATGATTACAATTCACGGCCTCCTCCAGTAGCAATCAGAAACCCCATGGAATACTTCAACGATTACTTTAATGATGAGTTTTTCGAACAATCTGCCATGTGTACTAACAATTACTACATGCGCCGCAAAGGCCGGGTTCTAAATACAAATTCGATTGAAATTAAAAAACTTGTAGGCATTAATTTGATCATGGGTGCTATCCCATACCCACAGCTATTTATGTATTGGCGAGATGGAATGCGAATGGACATGATAGCGAAAATAATGACTAGAGATAGGTTTAAGACTTTGCGTACAGCTTTACACGTCGTCGACAGCGACAAAGCTCCACCAGGTAATACGAACTCACTCTGGAAAGTCCAACCAATACTTAACCGCGTTAAACAAGCCTGTGACCAATTGGAGAGAATGTCTGGATTTTATTCCATCAACAAACAAATGCTACCGATCCGCTGTGTTAGTCCACGTGGTCCGCGACGGGTGATCAAAAGTAAGCCTCGTCATCAAGGTCTTCAAATGTTCGTAGTCACAACTCATGAAGGACTCATGGTAGACTTTGAAGTATACGCAGGTGCCAACACTCGTATCAGTGACAGAGGTTTAGGTTTTGGGGCATCGATAATTTTACATCTCTCCCAGTCTATCCCAAGAGGGAGCTGCATTTACTTTGATGACAACTTCTCATCGATAACTTTGCTTGAAAAGTTGAACACAATTGGATTGCACGGCACTGGAATAATGAACCGAATACCAGAATGCAACAACATTGTTTTTAAACCTGATTGCCTCATGAAGTGCGGTGAATCACAGCAGTTCGTCTGTGACGATGTCGTTGTAATCAAGTGGATGGAAAACAAGTCCGAACTTGTTGCATCAAATTGCACTTCTGCTGACGACACCAGTTTTGTTAAACGCTGGGATAAAAAAACATCAGAAGTTATCAAGGTTCCCACGCCAAAAGCAATCGTGAATTACAACAGGCACATGGGCGGTGCGATGATCCTTGAGCAGTCAATGGAGTCCTACCGCACCTTATTGAAGTCTAGTAAATGGACATTGAAGGTTATATTACATTTCTTTGATCTGGCTGTTTGTAATGCATGGCGTTTGTACAAGGTAGAATGTGCTGCAGCTGAGATACCAAGCAACAAAACCATGGACTTGTTGGAATTTAGAATGGAAGTGGCGGATGGACTTACCAACACACCTATTCGCCAAAGGAGAGCTGAGACAAGTGATGAAGATGATGATGCAGATCATGTTGCCCAACGTTTTGAACCAAGCTCGTCAAGATTTAGGAGATCAGATCAACCGTCTCAAGCTAGAAGGTATGATGGCTATGACCACCTTCCAAGCTTCGCAAGCATTGTTTCCCCTCGTAATTGCAGAATGAAAGGCTGTAGCAGCCGATCAAAAATCAGATGTGAAAAGTGCGATGTTTATCTATGCCTCTCGAGGAAACAAAACTGCTTTGCTGCTTACCATATAAAGTAGCAGCAAAACTTAGAATATAGTCTGAATGAAGTCTGATTACAGTAATCGTAAAACTGATTAATTAAATTACTTGTGTTTGATCTGTATAGTGTTTTTGTAATTGTTGCATTTTCGTCAAAGTTAGTATATAAATATAATGGTGCTAAGCTTAATAATAATCAGTTAGTAATAAAGTACCAGCTTATATATTTTTAGTTAATAAACTTATAGGTAGTAAAGCATTAAGAGATTTAGAAAAATGCAATGGTAATTTAGATAATTTTTTGTTCTTTTTTACATAATCATTTTGATCGTAAATATCTTTCAGTGCAATGGATCACCACCAGCCGGGGCACGCCGATGCTAATGTGCGGCACATTCCGCTTCGGCAAGTCTTACGTGAACGGGAACAAGACGCGCTGGCAGTGCACCACACGCTCGCGCACAAAGTGCTCAGCTTTCCTCATCACGGAGACCGAGGGCGGCAACATTCTCCGCTCCAACCTGGTACATAACCACCAATATTGATGACTTCCGCTACATCGTAACCACGGCGAAATGGAGGTGCAGGCACATTCCGCTTCAGCAAGTTTTACATAAACAGGCACAAGACGCGCTGGCAGTGCACGTCCCGCGTACCAAGTACTCAGCCTTTCTCATCACGGAGACCAATGGGGCACCATCCTCCATCCCAACCTGCAACATAACCACAAAAATTGACGATCAACGAAAATCAGCACTTGGCTTATGTTGAAGAATGGACGGGAGCTTCATTCATCAACATAAGCCAAGTGCTGATTTTTGGCATATTGCGCTTCGGCAAGTCTTATGTGAACGGCCAGAATACGCTGGCACGCGTTCTCGCACCAAGTACTTATCACAGAGACCGAGGGACGCACCATCCCGCAATATAACCACAAATATTGACGACCCATCATATCCGACTAGATGCTAAAAGGCTGTTTGCGCTGGCCCAAAACTACTGGCCGAACCATCTTATTATGCCATACACCACAGCGACTTACAGTATCTACATTAAATCATTTTTGTAAATATGAAATTTTATTATTAATTATTTAAATTATCACGATGCTTTGTGAAGATGTTTTTTGTCATGTGTTTTAGGGCGATAAATATTAAAATACAAGGGTGAGCGGCTCATATGTTGTCTTTCTTTTGAAATGAACCAACGG
This sequence comes from Pasiphila rectangulata, assembly GCA_963082625.1. Classification (NCBI taxonomy): domain Eukaryota; kingdom Metazoa; phylum Arthropoda; class Insecta; order Lepidoptera; family Geometridae; genus Pasiphila; species Pasiphila rectangulata. The sequence goes on from OY720244.1 coordinate 16,480,235, forward strand.
ATAGGTTATGAAATATATTGGTTTTTGTTATAAATAATCTCGCAAGTAGAGTTAACCTAGATATTATGAAAAACTGGTGCACTTAATGTAAGCGTGTGTAACAGATACACATCAACATATAAAAAATATGTATTGGGCATTTAATGAATTATTGCATGACATGAAAGTGTTTACGAATCAAAGGACGGAGGACCAAAATATCATAACGAGGTAATAGTTACGGAAATCATGAAATGCTTTAGTTTTACTTCGCAATCATCCTTTATGGTTGTCTGAAAAGTGCGTAGTTTCTGTGACAAGGCAAAGTAGACGAAAACAAGTATTATTTATTATTTCTAAATCAATCTTCCGATTCAATAGTGTCTGATAAGTGTGGTATATTTCAATGTAACAAGATAAAGTATTTTTCGAGTTCTAGTAAAGACAGACTAAATGAAGCTGCTATTACAACTAGGGATAGTCTAGTCTTGTTAATTTAAGAAGCCATAATGCTAGGTTAAACCTAGCCACCATGATTGATAATATGCATTGACGTGTTGAATGCACAACATGTCTGAAAGATAACATTTTTTAAGTGTTATAATGGCTCTACCTCGTTAACGCCTCGTCAAGATGTAAGTATTTGACAGTTGTGGTATGTTTCCAGTATCCAGAATCATGACGCACCGAGGCACGTACATGCTGGAGGTAGATGGATACCGGTATTCGCAATGCAGCGTACCTAACACTAAGGGTCGCATCAGATGGCAGTGCTCCCTCAAGACCAGGACCAAATGCCGCTCCTCTATAATCACGCTCAATAACAACATTATCAAGGCTAATCTCGATCATAGTCACTGAATATTAAGAAACATGTTATATGTGATACTAATAATGTGAAGGCCCCGTGGTGAAATTTGATGCTATTTCCGTCTACTTATTATTACGTAACAGTCGCATTGAACGCACTGCGAAGGACGTTACTTTGATTGCGTAATAGAGCTCTGAGACCCCTAAGACCTAAACAGTTTTCTAGCGTTTTTATCCCTAAACATTTCTTCAAATGTTTGTGCGACACGCAGGGAAAAGTATTTTTTTAGGAATAAGAATCGAGACAACTCCATACTCAAACCTTTCCCACTCTATATTTATCATCATTCACATAAATATACTTCTTCTTATTGGCCAGTTTCTGCCTTCATTCTTAGCTTCTGCACGTGACTTCCTCTGTCCGCGTCCGGTTCGCGCCATACAGCGCCAGATTATCAGGTATTTTTCTTGTATACAAATAAGCGTTTCTTGAGTAATGACGTGACAAATTATATAATTCTTTAATATTTCAACAAAAACCGACTTCAATGATGAAATCCTTGACTTGTTACTGAAAATACCGCTATATGTACGCCTATTACATTTGAGTATTTCTCTCGAATATCATTAGAACTGGGTGTAAAAATAAGCAAACATTATAAAGTGGAACAAAAAACCCAACTGCAGGTTTAAATTTAGGGCATAAAACTATACCTTCTATACCTTGAGGGACCCCAGTAGTCACTATTACAGTGATTTAACTATTACAATTATTTAACAATTTATCCTCATGGATCCCAAAATCAGAAACAGTTTAAAAAATGGGACATAATTGAAAGTGTTATTCGAACCCAAAAAAAAAAACTAAATCGGTTTATACTCGTAAGCTACGAAGATCTGAGGTAGAATTTTTTTTCTACTAACCTATGTCGTCCCAATTTCCTCCAACCATCCCGATCCTTCGCAGACTCCCACCATACTCTGTCGAAGGAAAAATGAAAAAATAACATTACAGATGACTTGAGGATCTCCTCCTTTTTTTGTTAAGTTAACAAAGGTTATTTATGAACAGTGTGTATTTAATTTGAGGTGAGTGATTGTAACTCTTGAAATATGGTTTCTAGCACAATTCATATTATGCAGTGGTATTTTTACAATAGATAGGCACTATTTTATTAAATTAATTTATTATATTCAGTCCTTTTTATTTTCTGCTATATGATGATATGCATTAAAAAACTTTAAATCGCCTATAACTTAATAACTCGTTTAGGTAGGTACTTTGAAAAATATACGTGCAGAGTGATCAACTTCGAGAATTTTTTTAAAGAATTTTTTTTTTGTAACTTGATGAAAATCAAAATTAATGTTGGTTTAAATTTAAATACATTCGCAACGACATCGACATCGAGTTGAAGGATTCTTATAAGTATTACACACGAGTACATCTGTTCATGTCAACTCGTCTTTTGATTTTCAGTTCGCAGAATAGTAACAAATAGGGGAACGGAAATGCTAATGGTGAACGGATACCGCTTCTCAAAATCAGGGATAATTGGACGAAATGACCGGATAAGATGGCAGTGCAGCACGAAGAGTAGAACTAAGTGCAAAGCATTCCTCATCACAGTGTTAGACATCGTCGCCAAATCGAGCTTCTACCACAACCACAATACAGCAACCTCAAGATGTGATTAGGCCAAAGAAATGACAAGACAGTTTTGTGAAATTAGTTTTTTTTTATAATAAAGAGAGGTAACTTACCTAAAGCCGGCTGTTTTTTCGGGCCTAGCCGGACAGAGCTAACGTCAGCGGGCTTAATCAGTTGGGCTAATATGACAGATTATAATGGTGACCCATATTTTTTTACAGTGATTCGATAACAACGTGAACTGTTTTTCCAAAACCTTGAATTTAAATTACTGAAGGTGGTACTGGAAGTGAGCCAGTTTAATAAACTATATCATGATAATAATGTAATGACAATATGAACTTGATATTGCAGAACTACGTGTCGGTTCGTAATGACTAAAACTGGTAGCCCAGTGTTATTCCGGAACCTCGGTTCGAAATGGCAATAGTTGGTTAGAAATTAACAGATTCAGGCGTTACTTTGAGGAAATCCATTATAATATCAATATTCTCTTCGACCGCCGATCAGAAAATGAGCTTACCTTCTGTTCGGCGGTCGAAAAGGCAGCACGTCCAGGGAGTGGTGGTGTTGTTCGTTGCTGGGCATCTTCTTCGGCGTCGTGCTTCGTTGTCTCTAGTGTACTCCATCACGTAGCACGGGAAGGAGAACGGGGAGCCGATTTCACCTGAAGCTGCGTTGTAGAGAGGCGAAACACGTGTCGAATTATTTATAAGTGTTTTCAAGCGCTCATAAGATATAGGTTACTGGATTTTTTACTTTATACATGTTGTTTAGACATAAAAGCTGGTAACCCAGTGATGGCGCTGAATATGCTGATCATGTGTGATAATTCGGAGAAGTTATGACGATGTTGTAATAACAATATGAATTTGTTATTCCAGAACTGCACTTCGAAAGGACGAAAGCTGGTAACCCAGTGATGGTGCTGGATGGGTTCCGCTATAATCGCGTTACGGCATGCCGCGGCCCGCGTGTTCGTTGGACCTGCGTTAAATACTGCGTCGGGTGTCGAGCGACCATTGTCACTGTCGATTCTAAAATCATAGCCTATCGTAAAAATCACTGCCACATTTAAATTTTTTTTATCGAAGTTATTTTGTTTTCTCTTTAGAAAACTGTAAATGGACCACGCAATCGGTTGAAATCCTGGTTTATAATGTAAAAGTTAATCCTTTTCTTTTTGTACTTCCTAAAAACCTTATTTACAAATATAATACAATTATTGTATCATATTTATAAATTTTATTCAATTTTATTCACAAATAAACTATGCTATTTGTACATGTTGCTGTTTACTGAGTAATTTTAACCCATATTTTTCATATATTTTTCGCAAATGGTGCGAAAAATACCGTTTTTGTGTCAGTATCGGTAGATTGCAATTAAAATACGGTTAGATTAAGCTTTTGATTTTCCTTTATAGCTCCCTACTTTGACACGACAAAGTCTGGCAACCCGGTCCTGGTGTGGCAAGGGTACCGGTTCAACCGTCGACTGTGCGACAAGGGGTCAAAATCCCGTTGGACCTGCTCCAAGAAATCATCCGGATGTCGCGTTTGCGTCGTCACTATTGACGAAGCCATCGTCAACATGACTAATACTCATAACCACTGATCATCAGATACTGTACTTCTGGCACACAACTACAGTAAAATACAGAATAACAGTAAAAGAAGTACTCTCAGCAAATCAGTGCTTAATGTAATTCGTTGGTGGGTAGAGCTATCGGTATGACATGGACGATGAACATAGAATCGAATGACCCTATCTGTCCTATAGCTGTGACAGCAGCAATGATAGTAAAGTTTTGTGTGTAAGCATCATTCTGTCTATTACTCACGGGAATATTGTTCATTGTGATTTCAACTTGTCATCAGTTGTGTTTCCCCATGCTGTCAAAATAAAGGCATGATCACAGAATATGCATTTACACTCGTAAGCCCGCGTTGTTATTTTCATACGTTTTTTAGATCCGTATTATGAGACAACGAAGTCTGGCAACCCGGTTCTCGTGTGGCAAGGACACCGGTACAATCGTCGACTACGCGACAAGGGATCCAAAGTCCGTTGGACATGCGTCAAGAACCCCGGAGGTTGCCGCGCTTGTGTTATAACATACGACGGAGTTATAGCCGCCCATACTAACGCTCATAGCCACTGATAAGCAGAAAGACTATTGGTTTGACAACTATAATTAGCTTATTAATAAAATGTTGCAAATGGTTTAGATATATTTTATTCTCAAAAAATACACAGTGACTTACATGTGAACAGTTATTTAGCTTAGCGTTAACAATGTACAATAGTATAGTAGAGAGATATATGTAGTTTTTCGGTCTATAGGTATTAATTACAGTTTTGCATAAGTGGGTACAATTGCCGTGGGGTGCCGGCAGTAGAATGTTACCCCTCCTCTCATGCCCGTGGATGCAGTAAGAGCCTGCTAAGGGATACCTCAGCGTCTTTCCGTGTATCAACATCCCATACTGCCCTCGCCAACCCGCCTGCCAAGCGTGGTGAGTATGGCAACTACCCCTCATGGAGATCCATGAGGGAGGCCTGTTCAGTAGTGGACTTTTTACGGCTGGAATGATGAAGTGGGTACAAATAGGTAAAAGACAGATTTATACCTACTTACATAAAATATAAAAATTGTTATTAGACTTATCTTACACTCGAATTCGGCAATTTTATAAAAATGGGCCAATTATCCTTAACAAAGCTAGCAAGTTCAGTTTTAAAGGTATGAATCGAGTTAACTTTTTTAATGTTTTAGGTTGTTTATTATAAAGCTGTGCTCCTTCAAAAGTAAACATTTTTTCCCAAAATTCGTTCTGACTTTGGGCATATGTTTTGTTTATATCAATACCTAAGTTGTTTATTGTGATTTCAATAGTGTTTGAGTCTCCGTTGCCATTTATCAATACGAAATTAAGATTATCACAGAATATGTTTTTAAAAGTCCGCGTTGTTATACATTTTTTTAGATCCATGTTACGAGACGACAAGGTCTGGCAACCCGGTTCTCGTGTGGCAAGGATATCGGTATAACCGTCGACTGCGCGACAAGGGGTCCAAAGCTCGTTGGACGTGCGTCAAGAAACCCAGAGGTTGTCGAGCCTGTGTCATCACTATCGACGGAGTCATAGTCGCCCAGACTAAAGCTCATAGCCAACACTATCAACAGCTAGACTTATAATTGAAAAATTACATATAAATTCAAAATTAACTTGTTCAACTCACCACGTATAAGTTGAACAAGTTATATTTGATTTGACAGTTAAGCACGGAAACAAGCGTTTTTGTTAGCGGCCGAAGGAGAAGGGCTGAGGTCGTGGCTTGGATCTTTCTTCTAGCTTATTGCCTGACAAAGGAGCAGCAGGCTTCCCTGATTGGTCGCTGCAGGCCGTTACGTAATGCGCTGTGTTTTCATAAGATGGTCTTCAGATATGGTGAGCGAGTGCCGCCTACAACTATAATCAGCTAATTATTCAAGTGTTGTATACTGGTGCTTTGTATATTAAACATCTAAATTGTTAATTATGATTTCAATAGAGTTTGAGTATTAGGTAGTTGGTTTTATCCTGTCTCGCCAACCCGCCTGCCAAGCGTGGCGAGTATGGCAACAACCCCCTCATGATCTTGTAGATCCATGAGGGAGGCGTATGTCCAGAAGTGGACGTGGACATCAGTCCTACAGCTGAGATGATGAGTAGAAGTTGTCACTCACAATCCTCCTGTATTAATATTAGGATAATAACTAGGTGTACAGCAGCGCGTGCTTCCGTTTAATAGCCGGCTGAGAGGTTGCGGGTTTGCACCACCGAGGGACAAAATGTTTGCATTCATGGAGATATTTGTCACGTGACCTCCTAACCTCCTAGGACAGGGAGAGAAAGATTGAGGGAAGTCTCATACCAATATGATCATCAGCCTGTTAGGCATGTTATCAAATGATCCAGGGGTAGTTCTGGAGTTGAAGCCGAGGTAAAAAGGTGTAACCTCTAAGCCCGAACCGGAGACCCCCGAAGAGGTCCGGAAGATAACGATGACGATGGAGATTATTTTAGGTCTAGGTCCTTGCTCTTTTCTACACATGTCGAGTATTTTAGTATTTACAAAGTCTGCCTTTTAAAGCAAACAGGTTCTACAGAGATACAGGGTTCTACACTTCTCCATTTTCAGTGGTTATCGGCTTAAGTAAGTGGTATCTATAGAATATACAAGGTTGGAGGTGAACCAATCGTTCCTTCGGTTATGGAGAGTATGTGACGTTTCTCATAGACATCATAGATAAGGCTAAGCGGAGGTAAAGTGTCAAGAAAACTGGCCCTGACACCATGTGGAATGCGAATAGCCGGGTAGAGAGAGATAATATTTTCAAAAAACATATAAGCAAAAGTTTATTTTCGTAAAATTAGATTTTAGGCCTGTTACCTACAGTAGAAAAGTTATTATTTGTTATTAAACTTCATGATGATGGATTCCAGGAACTGCAGGAACGCTCGCATTTACTCAGACGAAAGCTGGGAACCCTTTGCTGATTCTGGACGGATACCGGTTCAACCGAGCGCGACTGGGCGCCCAGAAAGGCGTGCTTCGTTGGACGTGCTCAAGTCGCGCTGTGGGCTGCCCGGCCAAAGTTGTCACTCTTGAGAACAGCATTGTGTCCTACTTCAACGTCCATACTAATCACAGGAGGTGGTTCTCGGATAAATATTTTCACCAGCCTTTATGAGTCCACTGCTGGACATAGGCCTCCCCAGCCTGCCAGCGACCGTTTATTTATGTTGGTAAACTATCACTACATCTATTGGCAAATTCTTTAAAATCATTTGGAATGAGGAACATACGTTGGCACTGAACGTGTTATCTTTATGTAATAATTAAGATTATAAGACATGGTTATATTGTCTGTAGATACGAGTATGCAAGGTGTAATAGGACAACTACCGAAAACTTCGGGAGGTCAATGTACACGTCAATATGAGCAACTTTTACTGAGGAACTTTTGCTGTAAAAAAATGTAAAGAAACAGCTGTTCCATATAATTATGTTAGTAAAGTAGGTATTGTACTTTTGTATGGAACAGCTGTTTCTTCACAACGTGAAAAATTAAGAATTAGGAACTAATCGCCGACAGGATTTTTTACAGCGAAAGTTCCTCAGTAAAAGTTGTTCACATTGATGAGTACGTTGACCCCCGTAGTAGTCGTCCTTTTACACCCTTTTACATACGTATTACAGTTGGTTTCGTGACTAGGGTAGTTTGTCTAATATTACCTAATCATGTTTTTATTTTGCATGTTTCATATTTTCATAATATTTTTATTTTAGACATTAATTATGATTCACGATGATAGTATTCATAAAAATATTTAGAAAACAAAATCATAGACTATAAATACTTTAACTAATTTACTAATATTACAAGAGCACATTATGTAACTCCACGTATATTATAAGAACATCTTTAAATAAATAACGAACCTTCATCGTTACGTTTTTTTACAAGCTTTTATTTAGCTTCCCATGTATGTATGTATGTATGTAACTGTTTATTCGGGTGGAATCTTGCAACTCAATTTTGAAGCAGATATCTTCACCAAATGAGCGGAAATTTTGTATACACGTTTTGTTTGCATGACAATGCATAGCCGCTATGACAGCTATGTGACGTCACTTTGAATCCCACATGGCGGAACACTCAAGATGGCGGACTAGTTATTTTTAATGCATTCCTACAATATGGATATCAAATGAAAGGGCTTGCTGAAAATAATTCGAAAATGAAATGACGTCACTTTGAATCTAACATGGCGGAACACCCAATATGGCGGACTAGTTATAATGGGAGCAGAATTTTATTATGTCTATCTGTATGTATATTTTATTATGAAATATCATAAAATGGACAAAAGTAATCTTGTGATATTATGGTGCGATCCAAGAAATGATAGATGTTTTAAAATTTACAGGTTGTGTGTAAAGAAAACAAGCCAGAGACCCTTTGTTAATTCTTGTACATTTCTCCATGACTTTATGGTCCAGTATTCATTGATCAGCCAATGGTATCACAGTTATGCTCATATTCAACGAGTCAGAAGGTACAACAGCGTGGATCAGCTCGGTAGGGTGCCAAAGCGTTGGATCTGTGCCAACGAACCTGCGGCTCACGCTGTATAATCGTCTCCTCATCACCGAGGGTAAAAGGGATTCGACAAGTGACCGTCACATTGTCGTTTTATTATACAATACTAGCGACCCGCCCCTGCCTCGCACATATGATACGGATGAACCAATCATCGGTCTTCTTCCAAAGTCTTCTGATTGAATACCTACATGGAATCCTGACCGCCCTAAATGTCGATAAATTTCATTTCGCTATAACTCGTAAGATATTGATTTCAATTATATAATTTAACGGGCAAATTTTATATGTTATACATGAGTTCATATAAAACATATTTCACATCTTGACATTATTTTAACATCTTGAGTCAGAATCCGTTGCGTGGTTTAGGAGGAGAAGAAATGCAAACAGAAAGACAGACAGACGCGGGAAGCGACTTCAATTAATACAATCTAGAGATAGGCAAGCAGGAAGATGCGGCACATCGTCGTCCATGGAAATCTACAACACCGGTTAAGTTGGTGCGCTGCCTTTTGCGTTGCGCGGCTTTTGAGGAAGGAGAGACACCCTTTGGAGGACCCCATGCCGACGCTCCGAGGTCTGCGGAAGAAGAATGCGCGAAACGAGTGGTTGTGGAGGACCAGCTGTCCAGGTGTTGCGCATGAAATTACACAATTCAGCGCATGTGCGCTGAAATGGGTATGTACTAGCGCGAGAATGTGAACCGCTCAATTCTTATGCCCTTGCCGCTCTGTTACACCACTAAACACGCTTTTCGTTCGAGTCGAGACTTTACTATTATTGGTTATGGTCTTCCAAAAATAAAGTTATTTGTTAACTTTATTTTTTTAAGTTTGTTAACTAAAAAAATTGATACTAAAACAAAATTTAGAATGATACATAGTTTATGATCCTTCGCCGAAGATTATCTGTTAAGCCAACTAATATGCATATCGGTGTACAGAAAGACATTTGCTTGTGCTTAGTTTTATTAAATATTTTTTTTTAATAATTGACTCTCCTTATTTCTTACTTAACTTACTAGTTAACCCAAGTAGTTGTACATTGGCATTTAGGAGTCCTTATATGCAAAATCTCATCTCAAGCGGGCCGTCCTCTGAGCGGGATCAGTAATGACTGTAATTTTATTGGCATTGATTTACATTTTCCGCATTTATTTGAAAAAATTGGCCAAGTGCGAGTCAGCCTCCCGCACGAAGGGTTCCGTAGCATTATTTGGTAAAACCGTTATTAATATCGACGTTTGTTGTATGTATATTAAATATTTAAGGGGTGCCCCCTTAAATATTTATTTGATTCTGTTTTTGGTATTTGTTGTTACAGCGGCAACAGAAACACATCATCTATGAAAATTTCAACTGTCTAGTTATCACGGTTCATGAGATATATCCTGGTGACAGACATACAGACAGACATACAGACAGACGGACAGCGGAGTCTTAGTAATAGGGTCCCGTTTTTACCTTTTGGGTACGGAACCCTAAAAATGACAATCAATGCCAGTGATAGAGCTTGTGCGTTTAATGACTAATCATTAATTACCACAATCCGTTCGCAGCGGACGGCCCGCTTTACATTAGTTGCCGAAAGTCGGCGGCTTAGGTGTGTATAGTCCTTTTAGTTTCCCCAACTCCCCATTCTGCTTCACTGCATGGTTTTTGTTGCGCTTTCCTTCCAGGTCCTGTTTTTGGTAAGACTAACACAGGCAAGCCGGCTATCCTTGTAGGAGGTTTTAAGTTTTATATGAATGGCAACGCTCGCAAGGGACGCAGGTGGAACTGCAGCGTTAAGTCATGCAGAGCCACGCTTTTCACGGTGAACGATGTGATTACGAACACTAGTGGGGAACACTTGCGTACATGTGAAGAGCAGATGAAAGCAAAGCTAAAGCGAGCACCGCTTAAAAGAAGTGCAAGTAAAAAGAAGTTGAGCAATGCATGTTGTATAAACAAAAGCTTGCATTTTTTTAATAATTAACCCTGAAAAATCTTGCCTTCGAACAGTATAGTACTCTATCGCCCATATTATCTTGACTTTGAGTAGTATAGAATATACTGAATTTCGCATGAATTCTTCAATTAAAGTAGCAGTACAACGTAATTACGAAGTGGCAAATCTCACGAAGAAATTACATTTTAAGTTGATTAGCCGTGAAATGCATTTAGAGATTGTTGGGCAAGTTTTACCCATGCAATGATAGAGGACCAGCCAGTAATGGAACCCGAACATGTTCATAAAGAAGGTCATAATTCAAATAATGTAACTTTTAAGACCATCATGGTTGTGAACGGTGCCCAACGAGTATTAAAATTCTCCGAAAAATTCTTAAGATATGGAAAATAACTTGCTCTCAGTAAAACGCTCAGTAAAAGGTTTGATTGATGGTAATTCTATAGTTTTATGTTTTGTTGTTGCGGGTTACCGCACTTCTTTTGTTTTCTATTTGTTTGCGTTATTTTTCTATATTATTAAGTAATCTGATTACCTACGAATTAAGTGTTTTTATTTAAGTGGGTTTTGATTAACCACTCGATATAAAATCGCTATTTTTCCATTATCTAAGTATTTGCTTCGTTTGGTCGGGAATAATATTTGTTTGTTATATTATGTGCCATTTAGATACCATATATGCTATTAACTACTATAAGAAAATTGTTAGATAATTAGTTTTGTTAAGGATATTGATGAAAAACAATCAACGATTATAGTATAAAGTAGTAGTCGTTTGAAAATTAGTTAAGTAGGTTATTTAAGAAAAGGGTTGTCGACTACTCTTTCAGGTCTGAATTCCAGGTACCTACTAAATGGATTAGACCGATTTGCCTCAGAAACTGTCTGAACTGGAAAACTGCCTTATGTTACATTACAAAAGCTATTACATAATGTAGGCAGTATCTTACTTCCTTAGCCATTGATAGATAATTATGCAATTTTGCTTGCTTACTTAAAATGTTTCAATAAATATTTTTCAGAATATTCTTCTATTCTTTTCTGTATCTGTAATTTGGAAGCATGTTATAGCAATTTATTAACTCAAGTTGAAATAGAACTACTTCCTGACATCCGATTGAGCTGAAATTTTGCATACACCTTTACTTCCGGTGGAAATACAATTATACAACAACAAAACTTACATACAAACTGGCCACACAGCCACAAGATGGCTAATAATGTTTTTTTGTCAAACCCTAGACATGCTATAAGACATTTCACAGACTCAACATAAAATTATAACTTGTCAGTCAACATTATCTTTTCAGAATCATCTTCAAAGCCTACTGAATTTGACTACGTAACTTCTGGAAGAGGACATCCGATCATTCTCCGCGCAGGGTACCGGTACGAACTGATAAAAACAAACAAATATAAATCCACAGTCTGGCGCTGTGCGAAGCGCAAGATCTGCAGAGCGTTGCTATATTTAAACAGTGCCAAAGAAATAAAAAGAGCCACAAATCACGCCTGCCAACCCGACCTGGACGGTAACGAGATCTCGAAAGAGCTCGACAGATGTAAAAAAAATATTTTGATGGATGAAGGCATATGTATCCGAGAGGCGTACCTCGAGTTTGTGAGCAGGCTTCAGGCCATGGGGCCCGGCGTGGCGAGCAGAATACCAAAGTTCGGAACTGTTAAGAGCACTCTATACCGAATAAAAACGTCTAAACGTTAATAAAAACCTTGAAGGTTTACTTAATTTATATATTACTTTAATCATATATATATATATTTTTTCTTTTTTGCTTTATTTTAGGGCAAGCTAAAACATTATTAGATTTCTGGACATGGGCCGCTGGAAGACCGATTCTTCTTTATAAAGATAGATGATGGCGTTTCAAGATTTAGCGTGTTAAGAACGTTTATCTAGACACAAGCTTGGCTATATATACTCGTAGGTATATAAAAGAAAACATCACTTACAGAGCAGCTTAATAAAAAGCTGAAATTATGCATGTAAGGCGAGATTTATTTAAAGACAAGAGAAATAATAATTATATACACAGAGAATTTGGTAATGACCTTTGACCAGTATTGCGAAAGTAGGTATAGGTAAGAAAAAATATCCAGAGAACACGTCCGACTCTATCTAGACCAACTTCTCAAAATACCGGAGAAGGACTCAGAGGCACTAGCAGAATTTTATGAGCATCCCCAAAAGAGATGAACATTTTGTAGAAGTTATCGGGCATGCAATGATTAGCTCCTGTAGTGTTCTTATGTACACTTAATCAAAAACGTTGATTAAGTGTCATTTGTAACTTAATGAAGTATATTTTTACAAAAACTGGAAATTTTAAACACAACACACAACAGAAACAATTAATGAAAAAAAAACAATAAACACAACAGTTGAAGGGTAAGTTAAATGTAAAAGTACGTAAACAGAGTTGTACTATTTAACATAATTTTCAGATAGATCTCAGAAATGTGATATACATTTCTGTACATCTGGGAAAGGAAAGCCACTTCTTCTGCGATCTGGCTATAAATACCATCATTTGCGGGTCTCCGCGAGTGGTTGGACAGTGTGGCGTTGCGTGAAGAGACCCGCTTGTTCTGCATTGATTTTTTTGTCGAATTCAACTGGTATAAAGAGAGAAGACGAACACGTTTGTCAACCGGATCTCGTCGGAAACGAAATTTTTAAGGAGTTCGATAAATGCAAGACGAGAATCAAGAAGGATGATACGGTTTCTATTCTAGATGCGTATCGTGACACTGTTAGCAAACTGCAGGAAGCTGGACTTGATGTGGATGGCAAAATACCAGAGTTCAAGAGTATAAGAGACACCCTTTACCGCATTAAAAGAAAAAGAAATAAAGATTTTGCATAAATAAAACTTGATTGAAATAGTTTTATTGAAAAGTAAAGAAATGACCGGTAAGTACATACGCCAACTGATATTTCGACATACGCATCTGTGTCACAATCATAATAATGTTTCACTTTTTTTTAATTCCGATGTAGAGAAGGTCGTTCTTTCATTCTTAGTTTAATGGAATTATAGGTAAGGAAAATTCATACATGGTTTTGAATTGGAAGATTATGTAAGGGTGCAAAAAGCAGCCTGTGTATATAAAACTAGGTGTACCGGCAAACTTTGTATCGCGCCTACTACAACCACTGCTTACAACTACCCTATAGACTTCCTCGATAATGGGCTATCTAACACTGAAAGAATTTTTCAAATCGGACCAGTAAGTGGTTCCTGAGATTAGCTCGTTCAGGCAAACAAACAAACAAACTCTTCATCTTTATAATATTAGTATAGAAGGCAGCGTTTTTCAAGGCTTCAGAAACTTCTTTTAATAAGGTTTAATACTACGCAAGTTATTATTTTCAGAAGCCGAAATATACACGAAGTCAAATGGTTGAATTTACGTTCTTCTTCCTGTTTTCCTAAATAACGATTTTTATTTTAAAATTCTAAGAATCCATTGCTCTTGGTGAGATGGGCTGGTTATATTTTTTTTTTATTATCCCAACAACGCGATTTCACTCGCGGTATGAAATATACGTTGCGAACTATTTTCATACCTTTACGAGTACATAAAAATCGGTTGAGCCGTTTCGGAGGATTGCGACTACAGATACCGCCCGGTGTCACCCACGTAAAGACAACGTTTATTAGGAAGGGTAATGATTTTAGCAGTCTATGAACGAGTTTGTACAGATTTTGATGAAGAAAGCATCAGTAAATTCGTTAATATGTCCTCGGCTACATTTTAACCATAGAAGTTTTCATCTCCTATATTTCAAAGTAAGTGATGGCTCTCGAGCTATGCTGCAGCACCTATTGAATAATTTTTATTTTCCATTGTTCGTACAATTTTAAAGGTAAACGAAGTAGAAAAATTCTGGTCTTATTTAAAATTTGATCCCAATATTTTTACTCGATGTATGATTAAAAAAAATGGTAATTTTTTTTTTATACGGATTATGATGGATGAGTCACGGCTGGGCAAATACCATATTTTATATAACACTTAGAAAATGATTTTGTCCGCGTTTGGAATCTATAGGTAAATAAATTACCTTAGCCTTAAGATAGTGCATGTGCAATTTCGCTTGCGTAGTTGAAATGTTTAGTATATGTATTTTCATTCAGAGTTTTCTTCTATTACGTTCTTTGTTTGAGACTCAGATGAAGATGGCTAGTTATTTATTAAATTGAATTGGAAAAAAGACAAATAAACTACGCATATTATAAGTCGCCTATTATTTATTAAAAGCATTTGTTTACTTGTAAAGTTTGTATGTATGTTATAGTTCGGGTCAAATCTTGCAAGCTGAAATTAGAACCTCTTCCTGACATCCGATTAAGCTGAAAATTTTCAGCACATTTATTTTTGGTGGTCAAAACTTACAAACCGCCGCTACAAAGAGGCGGATTATGTATCTAACTACATAATATTAGTTTCAAATGAACGGGAGTTAAAGCTTCTTTTTGGTAAAACTTATCTTACAGACTCATTTGCTGAATTTTGACGTGTCAGACAACATTATCTTTTCAGAATCATCTTTAAAGCCAACAGAAATTGACTACGTCACTTCTGCAAAAGGTTACCCGATCATACTCCGCGCAGGATATCGATATAGTCTGATGAAAAGAAACAAAAATAAATCTACAATCTGGCGCTGCGTAAAGAAAGGTTGCTGCAATGCGGTGCTATATTTAAACGATGCCAAAGAAATAAACAGACCCAAAGAAATAAATATGAACCACGCCTGTCAACCCGATCTGGACGGTAACGAGATCTCGAAAGAGCTCGACAGATGTAAAAATAAAATCATGATGAATGAAGGCATATGTATCCGAGAGGCGTACCTCGAGTTTGTCAGCAGGCTTCAGGCCATGGGGCCCGGCGTGGCGCGCAGAATTCCAGAGTTTGAAACTGTTAAGAGCATGCTGTACCGAAAAAGACAGAAAGCTTTGAGACAAATACTTGAACATCAGAATATAAAAGAAAAATATGGCAAATGATTTAATAACGAGGATGATTATTTACTCAAATTAATTACAATTCACTTACAGAGAATTTCTTAAACTAATTAAAATTCTCCAATTTAAACCTCGAAGATTACTGAGTACCTATATGATAATCATTATTTACAACATTGATTAAGTATTGATGCATTTTTAATTAGGTAAATTATACTCGCCTCTAATGACCAGAGTGTTAGCCCCGATTTCATAAACGTGCTAATATAAACAAAAATGCACCTACATTTCAGGTCTAACTGAAACAGCATATGCTCGTGTGGGATTAGATTTCTGTACATCTGCCGCTGGAAGGGCGATTCTTCTTTATAGAGGATATACATAAGTACACCCGTCTCAGAGAAAACACGCGGGGATCAACAGTTTGGCGATGTGCCAGAAGACCAAGATGTTGTGCGATGCTATGTACGACAAGTAACAATACAATATACAGACAAGACGAGCACATGTGTAAACCGGATATCATCAGGAACGTAATCTTCAAGGAGTTCGAGAAATTGAAGTTGAGAATCAAGACAGATGATAGCATTTCTGTTAAGGAAGCGTATCTAGACACTGTTAGTAAGCTTCGAGAGTCAGGTGTCCACGTGGAATGTAAAATTCCAGAGTTCAAGCATGTTCAAAGGACACTTTATCGAATTAAACATAATAGAAGACAGTAAGCCTGCGCAAAGTACCTATTCACGACTGTTTGGTAGCAACTACACTCATCAAAAGTCTAAGCAGCACAGGTCTTCGCTGGTGATTTCTATTTCTAATTTTTATTTTCTTCGCTTTTAACTTTCTATCAGTCTATCTGCTTAATTTATAAATAAATTCTGGCAGTTTTTCTGTATTTGGTAAATGTAAGCACAACAATGAAAAAATTATACGAGTATTGTCCAATTCAACGCTGTATCATCGAGGCGGTTTTATTTCATAATAAAAAAAAATTGTTACCGCAGAAACCGTTCGTTATGTAGCGTGAATAAATTCGCGAGGTCTTACTGTAGCAATGGAGCGTCGTCATCTCACCCGTTGTCGATAACGGAATAGATACAGAAAGCTCTAGGGAAGAAATTAAAATCAGTTAGCCTGTTTCCCGACATTTTGGCGTAAACAGAAGCGTAATTAGCGTTATTGTGATGTGACACAGATGATCAAAAACCAAACCAAACCAAAGAAATTACCTATTGACGCCAACTGATAATATCAAACGAATATTTCGACAAACGAATCTGTGCCATAATTATAGTCATCTAGTAACCATAACACTAGCTCTGCTTACTTGGGGCTAGATGATGCTGTGTGATTTGTCCAGCATTATTTATTTATTATAATACTTTTTTTTTCAATTTCCATGTAGAGAAGGATGCCGGTCAATCTTTCATTCTCAGTTGAATGGAATTATTATTTTATGTATGTGCTTGTTCTTCCCTCCGCAGGGCGAAGGCCTCAGGGGAAGTTTCTTTTTATATGTTTCAATACGAAAATTTTTATTTTCAGAAGCCGAAATATACACAAAATCAAATGGTTCAAAATGTCTTTATTTTGAGGGCTTCAAGCATAATTTGCATTCTGGCTCCCGTTTTCCTAAATTACGATGGATTTGCACAAGGAAGAACACCTCTTGTCGGTCTACTGTTGTAACCATCTCTGGGAAAATAATAAAAGTGCTCAATCATCATAATCACTTATGAAATTAGAGATTTTAAGATCGAGTTAATTTGAATTTTGTATCACAAACATGTTATAATTAAAAAAAAATTGTATACATTTTGTTAGTCTATTTAAATTGGTTAATGATTTTAAATTTCTAAGAATCATCTGAAGGATCTCGGGGAGGCTTCTGCCCAACAGTGGGACGATGTAGGCTGATAAAAAAAATAATCACAACATTTTTTTCTATTTTTATAAGCTGTTTGGGTCCTACTACTGGGCAATGGCCATATTTTTTGAGTTAATAACAAAAAACATTGAAAAAACCGCGTTATGGTTTGTCCGCATGCTGTGTCTTGCTTGGGAGTGTCTTAGGAAATAAGCCTACTCGTAATAATAACACCAACATATAATTCATTTTGTAAAAACGGGAATTACTCACGTAGTATTGTAACGTCGAAGATTATTCCGATACGTTTCGATTTTTCAAGAAAATCATCATCATGGGATTGAATGCCCGTCCGCGCGTAGGGCCGACATGACACTGGCGCAATCGTTAAGGAGGAACATATAGACGGGTTGTTGTCTAGTCTGAACTCCAGACACCCTAACATTGTGTTCACTGTGGAGCGGGAACAGAAGGGAGATTTGCCTTTTCTGGACGTGTTGGTGAAGCGAGGACCGTCAGGATGCTTATCGTATTCAGTATCCCGCAAACCAACACACACAGATAGGTATCTACGAGCTGACTCGCACCACCACCCATCTCATCTGGCCTCGGTTCCTAGGACACTTATAAACAGAGCCCTAAAATTGTGCGACCCTCAACACCTAGATATGGAGCTCTCACATGTGAAGAAGGTACAGGAATAAAATGGTTACACCTGGAAATAAAGGTGGCGGATTGCGAACCCTTCTGCTAATCAGCGCCCGACGTCGGTGGAGAGATCTACCTTCCGTTTATCAAGGGGGTAACGGATAAAGTCGGACACTTGCTACGAAGAAAGTACGAAATCAAGATGATTTTCTGTCCCCCTGCACAACTAAGGAATCCATTAAGATCTCCGAAGGATAAATATCCCTTAGGTACTCCGGGTGACAAAATTCCTTGCGATTGTGGACGATCTTACGTAGGCGAGATGAAAAGAAATATATCAACCAGATTGTCGGAGCACATACGGGCCATGAAGAATGCGGACGCAGATAAGTCAGCAATACAGAGCATGTCTTGACTTCCGGTACTGCGCATTACATCCGGTTCGACAAGGCTCAAGTGCTCGCTAGAGATAAATTCTTTTTGCCACGTAAGATCCGCGAAGCTATTGAGATTGGTAGAACCAGCAACTTTAACAGGGATCAGGGATGGATGGTGCCCTCAGCATGGAATCCTTGCCTCAACCTGTACGAGAGCGACACGCAAGGTGGGCCTTCCACATCCAATGGAGATGCAGTAAGCTTGTTCTGTTCATCCACTTGACACGCTTGACATGTGGGTTGCCGAGCGCAGTGCGGGATGTTGATACGCGAAAGACGCTGCTGCCAAACTTTCGGAGTTATCCGCAAGCGAAGCTGCGGCCACTGGTAGTATTAAGGTAGTATTTTTATATGTTTACAAAGTTTGAGAGACCTCACCTTGCCGTAACACAGTTTGTAACTAGCACGTAGCAGGTAGGGTCCTGATAATTGCGGCAAATGTTTAAATAAATAAATGATTAGATTTGATTAACAAGCGTCACATTTCAGATCTGTTGTCCACATTCACGTTTAGCACTTTTAAGGGTGCTAAAATCCTTTACTTCGGAGGCCATAGGTACAACCTGCACTCCTCGTCCCGAGAACCCAAGCTGCGGTGGTTGTGTACGAAGAAGAACGTGGCTTGTCGCTCTACTGTCGTGACTATGTGGGGGAAAGTGGTAAAAGTTTTGAATTCACACAATCACTCCTAAGAAACGTCAAAAATAATCCTTAAGCCAAACGTATGAGACAGAATCCAAGTGTACATGAGCAAAATACGAAAGCCTGAAAAGCGTACGGACGAAGTCTGTATTTGTTTAATTATCTAACGACATCCGCGGCGCCGTTGCTTGTCGATTGTTTACTTATTTGCATTATTATTGTGCATTATTTATTTATAAAATTTTAGTTATTACGAGCCATTTGGATCCCACTTCTGAGAAAAGGTCGTATATTATTAAACAACTCGTGTCTATTTTAATGTCTTGACTCCTCACTATTTTCCTAGTGTTTATATAACTATTGTACAACCTAATTCGTACACAACACACTCAAATGGGCTCCTATTGAAAGAAGAATTATGTGGACAAAACCAAATTAAAAACATTTATTTCGTTGATCAGTTGTTAAAACATTTAGTAAAATAGGATTAGGAAAATGTTGATTAGGATCTTAACTAAAATTGTTGTGTATTTAATCTTAAATAATTGTTTGAAAACATGGTAACAAATAAATACTCGTATACCTATTAAAGGGTCGACATTTAACAGTTAGTACTTCTTTCTACATCACTATTATTTTCGTATTCGTGCCTAATACGACAGGTGTTGTTTCAGATATGAACCAGCTGAGGTTCGAAACGACTCGTTTCGGAAACCCCGTGATCGTGGTCGGCCGGTATCGCTTCAACAAGTGGAGTGGCAGCAAGGCCCCTCAATTGCGCTGGACCTGCGTCAAAAACCAGCAAGGCTGCCGCGCCACCATTGTCACTTACGACAACATTGTGCTTAAGACTAAGAATCAGCATAACCATTAATGACTTCAAATTGAGAAACGGCAGTAGTACAAGCAGTAATGTCTGTATTGCTGTGTTCCGGTTTGAAGGGTATGGGGGCCGATGAAATTACGGGCACATGAGACATTACAACTTTATGTCTCAGGGTGACGGGCACAATGCAATGCAGTGTTGGTCATGTGCTTCGTGAACGTTATTACCGCGGTATTGAAATTGTAATAGGTAGAGGTTACTGCTTAACATCAAGAGGGCCTTGGACTTGTCTCCTCATTTAGTCGTATAAAAAAATTATCCAAACTTCTATATTGGGTTAAAGCTTCAGACATCTTGAACTCTAGTTAGAAGCAGGTGTAGCGCGCATCTTGATATCTCTTTTCAATGTAGAGATAGTATCTATAGTTTAAGTGTCATGGTCCTACGTATAATAAGTATGTTTTTAAAAAAATACCATATAATAGATCTGTCACCTATAACACAAGGTCTGCCTACTTTGGGACTGTATGATGTTGCGTAAAATGTTATAGATTTTTGAATTATTTAACAAGCAATAATATAAAAATATAGTTGGCGGGCTATCTCGTCACCTTCGACAGACGGTGGTGGTGGGAAACTGTGATGTAGATAACTATAACAAAATGGTAAAAAAATACTAGTTGTGCCGATTTGTTACGGTGTCCATCATCAGATCTTTAAAAACGAATCGTACCAAAAGTACCTTATTCATCAAAAGCGGAACCATTTTATTTAGCGAAAACCATTGATCACAACTTCACCATATCTAGAGTAACGTGTTAGAGCGATGAAAGATGGCCTCCAAGATCGGGCCAGTCGTAAACACCAGAGTGCGCACTATGGCTCATTGTTGGTGAACGGTCCAATAGACGCTGGTTATTGTGGTCAGGTAATTTATTTATTTTATTTTATTTTATTTTACACATTTTAGGGAAACTAACAGCTAGCCTTAAAAACTAATAGATAAATAGTGGATAAAGCCTTGGTGGAGTCACTTGGGGGCTGTGTATAGTAATGGCTGCCAAACTTTACTCTTTTGTACAGTAATTATTTTAATAACATCTTCCATTACCTCTAATTCACCTAACGATAACCGTTACTTTTTTAAGTAAATAGATAATACTTCAACAAACTGTATATTAAGTTAAAATATTAAAATCACATTAAAAAAATAATTATTAATCATGTATTTAAAGTATAGAATGCATTATATACTTAAACTACCTACATGATTTATTTTAGAATGTATTCTGTGGATAGCTGTAAGATAACAATAGTTTATTAAGAACATTAAATTATGTAAACAGTCTAATCTAATACAATCATAAAGTTAAACATTGTAAACTAACATGAGTACACCTCAAGTAAGGAGCTAAACGTAGCATAATGATAAGTTTATAATTTTAAAAATTAATCAAAATGGGTATGCACGACATTTGTCTGTAGTTGTTAAATTAAAATCAATAAATAAAAAAACGAGTATAGTAAGAAGTTAGAATGTAGTTAATAGCTACGTATATTACTATTAAAAACTATTACTGTATTAGATAAATTATATTTTTATTGCGTATTTTTTAGTAATAATGTTGCGTATTTAGAATCTTGGCCTGTTAGTGCATATAGTCGCGAGGAGTGGATAGAAAAACAGAGAGGCCTTATTTTTGGGTTAGTGCCAAGATTTTAGCCTTATCTGAAAAATCTAGTCGACTTAATTGAATAAATAAATAAGAAATTAGTGGTATCTTTTTTAATTTTAAGCTTGTATTATTATTTAATATCCATATTATTCTTAATACCAGTATTAAATAAATAATATTGATAAAAATATTTGTATGTGTTGTGTATTTTTTTGACTGCAACTCAGTTTAACCTTTTTTATCGTAATAAAATTATATATTTAATAATGCATTATTTGCGAAGGTGTTTTTATACACATGGTATCAAGTCCAAATCCTGAACTAAATGTAAATAAGTTGTCCAAAATTAAATACTTATGATGAATGTATATAATTTTGGACGAAATTGTTCTTAACAATATTTAATTTAAATTAATATGTTAGGACATATCGCAGTTTTAAAATAATTTGGCAGCAAAATTAAGTACCGCGTACACACTTTTATTGATTGGAATTAACATTTTAGGGTTACTCAGCGTTTCTTTATTATTCCTGTTTCCGTAACATTTGATTAAGGTTTCAAGTACGCGACTCTATCTTATGTGACGCAGACGAAGTTGTGCGGGACGGCTAGTTTTAAAATGTAAAATGTATTATTTAAAGTGAATTAGTTTACATTTCCAGCTATTACTGTCCCATTGCAGGGCAAGTAAATTTATTGAATTTTTCTGCATTTATAGGCAGAGGGTACACTTTCACAAAGTCCCGCTTTGGAAATCCTGTGATTATAATGGGAGACTACAGGTTTAACAAGTGGACTGGCAGCAAGGGACGCAAGGCTCGGTGGAGCTGCACAAAGATCAAAAAGGGATGCAAGGCTACCATCTATACATTCGACAATGAGGTATTGCATGTAAAGCATGGTCACAGTCATTGAGAAAAACAAGGTTTTCTTAGTGCTGATGCTAAATAGAAAAAAAAAATCAGAATTCGGATTGCTACGACAGTTTCAAACGTTTTTAATTATGCCAATTTAAAATTCAAGTCAAACATTTGAGTACATTTTAAGACAATTTAAGAGTTTTTCTGTATGTCATAATTCTTTAATTTTTGAACAAAAAAACGACTTCAATGATAAAATCAAACCACTATATATGTATGCTTATAACATTTGAGTATTTCACTTGATTTATCATGGATACCATCATCAGAACTGGAAAAGGCAAGCAAACTTTATTAAGTGAAACAGAAAACCCAACTACAAGTTTAAATTTAGGGCAATATAACCTATGCCTTGAAGGATTATTACAGTAATTATTTTATTTCATGTGTAGGTAAGTATGATGATAAGTGAATAGAATTTTATTATGTTAGTCATCTTTTGATGTCGTCACCCGCTAACGTTTGTAGTATTGAAGAGTTTCGATAACCATCGATAACCGTCATCAGTTCCACTTCACCAAATCATACTTTCTGAATGCTAATACTTAACATTTAGCTAAATATGCCAAACTAGCTATATGTTTACCTATAATGTTTGAAAAGTTCCCGCGGTTCCTCATGGATCCAATCATCAGAACTGTTTAGATATAACATATTGAACTTGTTAAACTTTCGCGATTTGTTAACATATTATTAGTTTTTTATGTCGATAGGGCCAACTTACTGCCATCATACAACATACGTCATCGCGTATTTAAGACCAAGTTTGGCCTTGCGAGCCACATCAGGGCTCATGTTAGAAATAAAAACTAATAACTCAGAAAAGGGTCACCGTCATCGAAATCGATGAGGAGGACTATATATATGTACATATATATATATATATATTAGTTTTTTAAATACAGGATTTTATCGCGATTTATTATATTATATAACATGTTTACCGTAATTACAAAGATTTACATTACGATTGGCTTTACATTCGACTAGGATATTTAAATTTATTTCATTTATAGGACTGGTATACACACAGTCTCGGTTTGGAAATCCTGTGATAATGATCGGCAACTACAGATATAACAAGTGGAGCAACAGCAAGGGACTCAAAGCCCGCTGGAGTTGCACGCGGGCAGGGAGCGGTTGCAAGTCCACCATCTACACCTTTGGCAAAGATGTTCTGCACATGAAGCTTGATCACAACCATTGATGGAGGAAACGAGCGAATCTGATTATTTGGTCTACCATGGTTTGCTCAGGCTAGCCAAGGTCACAAGTAATGGTCTACTTCGTGTACCTCGTACATTCATTCCCATTCCTTGTTTATGGATGTTTAATTTATAATTCAGTAGCATTAGTAAAGAGAGAGTTAACAAACACAGAAAAGAGAACAGGTTTTTGTGAACAAACATCTATGACTAACTGCAGTTGTACAATCAGTGTAATTTTTTACTTAGGCTCTGAATCTGTGTGTTACAAACGTGTGTGAATATTGCGCTTTATTTATTTTTAAGATAGCCTGCAGTAGGGAAATAATGACTGACAAATTACTGTTACTGTAAGCGCGAATCATCCCACTGTTGGGCTAAGGCCACTTTCCCATGACTGACAAATTTATTATTTATTTATTTATGAGCCTGATTCTTCCCACTGCAGGGCAAAGACCTCCCTTCCCTCTCTCCACTGATCCCTATCATGTGAAAAAAAAATCGTTTTAAGCTGTTATTTTAACGTTTAGGTACTAGGTATAATATTTTAAAGTGATATGTTTTGTTCTCTGCTAACGTTTTATAAAAGTAACGGCAGGTATAAATTATTAATTGCAGTTAAGAGTAAACTATACATTTATTCATAACAAAATCTAACAATAATTATTTGATTGTAGAGGGAATTGGAGAACTTACATTTACACCTACGCGGTTCGGTAACCCTGTGATGATTATCGGTAATAATAGATATAATAAGCGTGGTGGCAGCGGGCGCAGGCTTCGATGGCGGTGCACTATGGTGAACACGGGATGCAAGTGCACAGTCACAACCTACGACAACGAGATCATTAGGATGGAAAACCAGCACAATCACTGAAGTCTAAGGAAAGATAATATATAATTAAAAAAAAGTATTTTAATTAAAAGTTTTAAGTATTTATTACAGTATTTCGATCGATTTATCATGGATCCCATCATCAGAACTGGTTGCAAAAACAAGCAAACATTATGAATTGAAACAAAATATCCAACCGTCAAGTTAAATTTTACATTTTACTGTACCTTAAGTACTAGTGTATTATATTATCTCTGACCTTAAGGCAGTGCAATTATTTCATTCCTCATGGATCCCATCATCAGAAACGAGTTTTGATCTGACCATCTCTGAAACATTAGCTACCTTATAAGAAAGAACCATAAAAATCCCTTATTAATTAGCGGGGTAATCGCGTGTCAAACATACAAAAAATATACAGTAAATTTGAGCCTTTTTTTTCTCCTTTTTTAAGTCCGTTATATAAGTCTCTCACGGCTACAAATGCTTATTCAAAACTAATGATGACCCTCATAGTCGAGAACCAGCACACTCATGAAAGTATAAAGTAATGTTATGAAGATGTCAAGTTTTAAATTATGGCACGGCGGCTGATAGTAATGGCAACAGGATTACTTACCGACTATAAATGACTATAAGTGAACAAAGGGACTGTCTCCACGAGCGAGGGAATCGCGGCGATTCTATAGCGCGGACTCGTCGCGATTCTCTCGCTCGTGGAGACGGCCTCTAAGAGAGTGTATAGAAATACGTGGCACGGACGATAACATTGCTGCGATTCCCTCGCTCGTGGAGACGGTGCCTAAGTAAAAGTAAAACGGTACGTTCAGAAACAACGCCAATGTGTGTTAGTTAAATGTGTGAAAATAATTGTCAAATGAATAATTAAAAGTTATTGTGTAATTGCGTAATTATTATTTGTTTCGGAACATCTTAAATAAAAATACCTACATGCTTTAGCATTATGTCTATTAAATTGAACAACCCGCATGTTTTTTTATACTACTAAATAACGAGACAAGCCGAAGACCTACCTACCTGATGTTAAGTAATACCGCGGTGATTCACTAAGCACGTGACCAACGAGTTTGTAACGTTGACTTCAATTAAACAAGATATTTTTTGATGAGCCTATATTTTCTCACTGCTACTACTACGGCCGAACAGCGACAACGAATTTGAGGACCATTAATGTGGCACTTAGTCTGTCCTGTTATAATATTTCGGCCGTAATACGTCCACTACTGAACACAGGCCTCCCTCATGCATCTCCATGAGGGGTAGTTGCCATGTTCACCACACTTGGCAGGCGGGTTGGCGAGCGCAGTACGGGATGTTGATACACGTAAAGACGCTGCTGCCCATCTTCCGGAGGTATCCCTTAGCAGGCTCTTACTGCATCCACGGGCATGAGAGGAGAGGTAACATTCTACTGCCGGCACCCCACGGCACGGCACGGTCCTGTTATATCTGTATTATATATTCCCGATTTTGTGAAATTGAATTCGTTGGCGCTTCGTACGGCCGTCAACAGAGGCTGCAAGACTGATGGAATGAAAAACGAACACAATTAATGTGGTCTAGGAAGAATAATAAATTTTCATTCAATGAATATAAATATTACATACCATACAAACCAGAACACTACCGAAGATCAAAACCAAGTCTACACACGTATCCAGTGCACAAGCGTTTTTTTTCTTAACTTTTTTGACCCACTGCTGGTAAAAGGTCTCCTCAAACGTAGAAGTCTTTAAAAGGACTTGATCACTTACATATGTAGCACAAAATCTTAATAAATTAGGCTAAGTGCGTGTCGGGTCACGCGCTGTTTAGGATTCCGTAGTTACACGTAGACCTGCTGTCAGAAGTTGTTACAAAAACATATCGCTCGAAATAAATGAGGAAAATTTCGCAAACGTAATTCTAATCCAAAAATTGTCTGTGCAAACCCCTCAATGATTTTAAAAGACCCTGCACGATGGGATTAAAATAGTCTCTTTGTAAACTCGCGGACAAACGGACGGACAGACAGACAAAGCGAAACTATAAGGGTTCCCTAAGGGAACCCTAAGTTAATAACGGTTATAACTTTTTCGTTTAAAGCTTCATTACATCACTTTCAGAGCCCGTATATTCGACGTCAAAACTGGGAAGACCAGTTATTTTACTAAACGGCTACAGATTCAACATGTGGTCTGGCAGCAAAGGCAAGGCTAGAGTGCGATGGATCTGTACCAGAAGCCACAGCGCATGCACCGCTACTATCATCACATTTAACAACGAAATCATCAAAATGAAGCCACATAACCATTGAATTGTCTGCCAAATCAATACACGCATACAAAATATGTACGTATTACACATTTTTATAATTTCATAAAACCCTTAAAGACAGCTTAAGCTCTACTCAGTGCCATAACGTAGCTTACAATATAGACACCGTATCTTCTGTCCGTGGCTACCATAGTATCCCAAAAAAGTCGCGCGTCACGTCCGTGGATACTATGGTATGAAAAGCGCCGTTTCGCGCTGATACCATCTAGCGAATTAATGCGTCAATTTTAGAACAAATAAAATTGAGAGTGGCTGCTCAATAAAATAGTTCACCGTAAAACACATGTCAGTGTAAAGTGTGTGACCTCGCCTGTAGAAAAGATGCAGGTTATATATACAATAGATATATACATACATATATATATATATATTTATGTATTATACATTATTTATTTACAAATATTCATATTTTAGTTACTTGTTTAATAGTACATTCACATAAAGCAGGTATATTTTGTTCTCTACGTCACTATCATTCCCATGATAGGGTTTTATTAACCGACGATATTGGCCGCACACATTGTGTGTTATTTTATAGGACTTTTCTCTTTTGCCATGAAAAGATCTGAAGTTATGTTTTAATTTCCCATTTAGTGTATTAATATTATATTTTTTTTCAGTTATAGTTGCTTGATTTCTATCAATTAACTTTTTTAAGATTAAAAAAAAAATCGAAACATTGGTTTTTAATTCAAACTCCTGTTGGGTCAAATTTAGGAATTGCAAATTTTACCCCTTTCTGTTGACCGTTTGATCTGGAATTTGGTACACATCTTTTCTCTAACAATTATGTATTTAGATACAACATCTATTTAATCTAAACAGTCTGCTGGATCCCACTGCTGGGAAAAGACCTCCTTTTTCCACTTAATGATGGAGAAGGGGTTTGGACCGTAACCCACCACGCTGGTCCAGTGCGGGTTGGTGGGTGAATTATGTATGTTCATTGTAAAACCAAGATGGCCGCCACCACGAAATGGCGGGTTGCATTTTTTCGTCCTTCTCAATCTACAATACTATCAAATTAAAGTGCTTGACTAGTAGAATACAGTACATCATAAAACATCTTATTCAAGATGGCCGCCACCACAAAATGGCTTATTACATATTTTATTTGCTTCAATACTCTTAATACCGGTTATTAGCTGAAAGGGCTCGACAAGTTGTATACTGTCCACCATGAAGAACCAAATTCAAGATGTCCGTCACGACAAAATAGCGAATGCCATTATATGTTTTACCCTTACCCATAGTATCAAATAAAAGGGCTTGACTTGTAGAATGCAGTAGATATGTCATATATTACATCATCATCACCATTAACTCCACTGCTGGACATAGGCCTCCCTCATGGATCTTTTAGAACTGATCATGACGGGATGTTGCCTTGTATGCTCAACATGCTTGGCAAACGCTTACTAGTTTCTTTACGAAAAGTAATGATATCCTATCAAAAATATAAATGTGAAAATGGGAGCCAAGTTCAATATTTAAAATGTTGTGGATGTTGACTTCGCCCACAAAAGGAGATCTAAATGCCGCCAAGTTCTGGACATTACAAAAATATGTATATTTGGAGCTATCACTTCTTAAATATGTTGTTAAAAAAGAGCCAAATTTAACCGTGAGTTTCAATTTGATTGTAAGTTACCAGCGATATTCTATTAAATATGTTTCAGGATTATCTACAGAATTTTGCGTCATTTAGATCTCAACTCTTTTGTGGGCGAAGTCAACAACCTTCTAAATATTGAACTTGGCTCCCATTTTCACATTTATGGTTTTAATAGGATATCTTTTAAACTAATTATTTATTGGGAGGTTTAGCGAATAATGGCTATTATTTTTATGTAAAGCAAAAACGAACGAGTAATAGTTCTTTCATTTTAATGCTATAAAACTTCATTTTCGGTAAACTAAATGCACTGTTATGTTTTAGATCACCAGTTGAATGTAATTTGGGCCTTGGAAAAAGTCGCGCATCCCGGACAAATTGGGGGAAGATTGGGGCCGCAACCGCTACTTCTACATGCACGCTCTGCGCAAACTAAAATCAAACCACTCAAATCGAAACGACCAAAGATACGACCAAAACTGGACCACAAGCACTTTCCTGTACGTACTGGTTCGAAGCAAACACGATGTTTCCTATGTTCGCAACATAAAGTTCCCAGGCGCACTATTTGGAAGTGTTTGCAGTGCGAAGTAAACCTGTGCGTTGAAGGCTGCTTCATGGAATACCACATATAATATAACCTAGGTATATAATAGGTTTTATGGGGTATTCCATATAAAGAGTCATCGTGTTTTTTAAAATAAAAAAAAAAGCATTAATTTGCGTTGTAATTAAAAAGTGAGGATTTCACTAATCAGAAATAATAAATATTCTGTAAGGTAGTTAACATCTCGGACTGCATCTCGCCAACCCGCCTACCAAGAGTGGTGAGTATGGCAACTACCCCTCATGGAGATCCATGAGGGCGGACTGTGTTCAGTAGTAGACGTGTTATGGCTGAAATTATGTTGCTGAAGGTGGTTAAATCAAAATCACTAAATAATCAGATTATACTCTTGTATTCGAAGCTTAATCGGCGGCCATCTTGGCGATTTCGCACGGAAATCCCGGTTTCATTCATGCATGTGGATAGGTGGTTTGGTTTAGTTTATTCTGATTGTAAGAGAAGTAAATGATTGGTTAATAGCTTGTATCTTCTAGTTTAATAATAAACAGGGTGGATTTTTGATTCGAAGTCGATCCTGTTTCTTATAAGAATCAAAAGTCTCAAACGAGTACTCAGAACGAGTAAAAGTCAAACTTCTTCATTGGACAATATTTTGTTACCATGTTGAACTCTTAGCGAAATGTATGTAAAATATTTTTCGCGATTTCTGACATTTATAGTACTCAAACCTCGGGAAACAGGATCGATAGGCATTTACAAAGTTTTTGTTTAAAATTACCATTTTCTTGCTGACTGTAATTTTTTTCCAAAATCTCTGAATGCAGGTCAGAATATCTCAAATATTAGTTACTCAGTTATGAATGGTCTCCTACGAACGTTTTCCTGTGACTATAACGGTTAAGGCAGCTGCCCTTACTGTTCCGTCTTAAAAATCTGCATGCAAGATTAGGTAGAACTGCAAATTAAAGTTTGAAAGTAACTAAGAAAGAAAAAAAATACTTCACTACTTTTGTCAAGTTTAGGCATTTTTATTGGAGCGTTATATTATTTCTAATAAATCTGTGTAGGTTTATTGATTCCGTATAGCTTTAGCATTTTTATGGTATATATTTTGTGACGATAGCTGTAGTTGTTAGGAAGATATTAACATTTGTGTAACAAATTAAATCAAGCGCGCTCGCCGCGCCGCGAATCGCGGCTGCGGGACCCGGACGTTCGTTGGAGCCATGTTTGCTTATGCGCGACGGTTTGGACGATACAGAGGGTATCAAGATTTAGAATAACAACTGGACAAAATAAGATGCTTGCTACCAAAGATTTTTATCGTCAGATGTGCCCTGACACCAAAAAGTTTAGCATTGTCTGTAATATATGTTAACAATAATGCCGACGCACACACACTGGTATTGCTAAGAAAACAAATTGTGATTGTTACCTTTTCTTGTACAATCATATTAGAGGAACTTTCGTGAAAAAAATTACACACACCACGTCCGGCTAACACTGTGTTTAGAGGTACACTGATTACAAGTGAGTGAGCTCACCCATTTCGTGTGGGAATAAAAAGGTGCGGTAAGGGCGTATCTAAAGATTTAAATTTTTGCTTGCTACTCTGCGACTTCACATTATCGCGTTGCGCATTGCGTATTTTTATATGTGTAAAGTGACTACTGTTTTGGCCATGTTTTCACGACGTCACAACGCGACGTACGATCCGTCGAAAGGCATAGTGTACCTAAAATTAAATAAAAATGTAATTTTCAGCACCCATTTATTCGACGACATATCAAGGGACTCCGGTTATTATGGTAGGGCGCTACAGATTCAACATGTGGTCCGGCAGCAAGGGCAAAGACAAAGTGCGATGGATATGCACCAGGAGGAACTACGCATGTACTGGCGCTATCACTACTTATAACAACGAGATCATCAAAAGTTCGCCACATAACCATTGAGTTGTCTGCGAGACCTATAATTCCGTCCAGATTGTATTAATAAGGGGCTGATTACGTATCTAGGTTTGCAACAGGCGCAAATTTTGTGATCATTGCTATCAAACGGGTCATATAGGTCGCGCAGCGGTTTAAGATCGCTCGATGAATCTAGTGGGGGCAATTGGCGCATGTGTCAAATCGCGCACGAATCGAGACGCGACGCGGGAGGTAACCTTGAGACCTTGAGAGCGACTGATCTACCAATGACGTGACGCCGTCAGCGCACACCCGCCCCCCTCAATCCGCACATCACCAAATATACCTTAGAATTGAATACTGCGCATACCCCTTCTACTTTTGCCGAGCGATCTTTAACTATTGCGCAACCTATACGTAACACTTGTCGTGAGATACTTAATCAGCCTGCCGATTAAATCGCTGAAAGTATTCAAATAAGCATTAATGGTGGCGATTCTGTTGTTGCACTAACTAGCTAAAACTAATTAAATTGACTTAAAACGGACTTAAATTACATAATTATAGCTATTCAGTTGGTGTCGTTCTAAAATTGAAACGGAACAAATAGACGCAATTTTACTCTGACAGATCTTATATAGAAACGTCATATTTCTAATTATAATATGTAAAATTGAATTGACAATCTCAAAATTGAATTATATCACTATAATCATATCTGATAAAGATTTTGCAGACTTGTGTGGTGAAGTAATAAATTACCCTTTCAGAGCCCATTTTTTCAACGTCAAGGCGAGGGTGCCCGGTTATTTCGTTAGGACACTACAGACTTAACATGTGGTCCGGCAGCAGAGGCAAGTCCAAAGTACGGTGGATATGTACCAGAAGAAATGCATGCACTGGCACAATTATTACAGTTAACAACCAAATCATCAAAGTTACGCCACATAACCATTAAATAGTCATTCCGCGTTTTATTGAAATCTGTAATTCCGTATTTTGTTAATAAAATCCAATATGAGTGTATCCAATATGTGAGTATGTATGAGCTTTTCAATGAACCTTTAAGATAAGAATAGGGTGCGATAGGATTAAGATTGTTGTTCTTGTTGTGTTCTTTTCAGAGCCCATATTCTCGCAGTTCAAATAAGGGATCCCTCATGGATCTCCATGAGGGGTAGTTGCCATACTCACCACGCTTGGCGGGCGGGTTGGTGAGCGCAGTATGGTATGTTGATCTACGGAAAGGTACTGCTGCCCATCTTCCGGAGGTATCCCTTAGCAGGCTCTGACTGCATCCACGGGCATGAGGGTAGGGGTAACATTCTACTGCCGGCACCCCACGGCTAATTTTCAAACGGCTAATTTCAGTAATCAAATTCAGTAATGACAGTAAAAACTTTACAATGAGCATTTATAATAAATATTAGCGTGATAAAGATTGTGATGGAATCGTGATTTAATAAAATGACCTTTTCAGAGCCCATTTATTCGTCGTCAAAACAAGGGACTCCGGTTATTATGATAGGAGGCTACAGGTTCAACATGTGGTCTGGAAGTAAAGGCAAGGCTAGAGTGCGATGGAGATGTACCAAGAGAAATAGCGCATGCACCTCCATTATTGTTACTTTTGATAACGAAATCATCAAAATGACACCACATAACCATTGAAGAAGTTGTTGAGAATTTTATTACATGAATTGTATGATATTCTTAAAACGCTACTGTGGGAGACCGAGACGGCTGGTAAAAAAGGCATTTGCAAAGGCATAGGCAGGGAGGCTTTTGATCTGCAGTGGGACAACACGGCCTAAAGATAAAAAAATAAAAATAACGATATTTATAAACTTTATTGCAAAATATTGTTGTCAAATACTAATGATATTTTTATCATTTCGTCGTTTTACAAGGCGTTCCTTCCGCTTTGTAGTCGATTGCGTCATTTCAACATACATAAGTTGAATGTCTATGTTGCTTACAGTACCACACTTCACGATCTCCCGATATGGCAACCCAGTGCTCATATTAGGAGGATATCGATACAACAAAGTTTCGCATAAAGATGGGACTGCGAGGGATCATCCGTTTGTCGATGCCCGCCTTAGGAAAGACAGGTGGGTCTGCTCTAGGAAGACCCGTAGATGCAAAGCTTTTGTGATTACACTATTTAATAATATAGTAGCGATCAAAGGGTGCCACAACCATTAATATAAACAATGATATACCTGAGTAGTTGTGTTTTACTTTTTCTCAAAGTTTTCTAAAACAAAGCGTTGTGTTGAAAAGCTCGGCGTATTATTATTGCTGCATTGACAATCATCAGTTTTGTGGATTTGTGGTCCCATTTGAAAGATATGGTTCCAGGTATGTGCGAATTTTAAGCTTGTGCTTCTTCTACGAAATTGTACTATTAGGATATGTCTCCTAATATATGATTACTAGCTTGTGCCCGCCGCTTCGCATGCGTTGTATCCGGATAAAAAGTAATCTATGTATTAATCGTAGTCAACATCTATACGTTTGCAAAATTTCAGCTCGATACGTACGCTAGTATTTGCGTGAAGAGGTAACAAACCTCCGTACAAATAAACTTTCGGCTTTATAATATTAGTGAGATGGATCTAAATTAAAATATTAGTTTTTCTTTTTAAAGATGTCAATTTTGTCAATTTTAAAGATGTAATTTTTACTTACCTACATAATTTTACTATGAAGTGGTTCTAGTTGATGTATTTAATATTTGTAAGTAAGTAGATATTGTACTTAAGGTACTAACGATTTTACTGCGTCTAGATGTAGAATTATACTTAAATTATTAATTTAACGAGAGACTTTTAATCTTTGTCTAACATGTTTTATTTTCTTTCAGTTCAAGACTTTTTTTCAGTTCAAAGTTCCTTTGTAACCAACTGCAAGTATAATTTCTTACTATCTTCTGTCTTATTTCAGTTGTAGAATTCACCGTATCTCGGTATGGGAAGCCAGTGATGTTGCTAGGAGGCTACCGCTACAACAAAGACATCGGAACCAACGGCCCAAAAGTCAGGTGGATATGCAGCAAATATCCAAACTGTAGGGCTAGAGTGCACACATTATTGAATCAAGTTTGTAAAACCCACAATTCACATAATCATTAATTACTAAATAAATTGATGTTACGAGAACGCGATGGAAGTCGATTGAACCTTAGATGGACTTGACTGAGGAATGAGCAAATGAACTTACCATTATATAAACCACTTATAGTAAGACTCGTAGCTACCTAACCACCTAGTAAGATCGAAGCTAGAGTCGAGTGCAACCATACACAGGTTTATGCTAAGCAAGGTTTCCATCCTTGCGCTTATCCCACCTTATGCGGGGTACAACAGGTTTTTACTTCCACTCTCCTCTCTCAGTCGCCATCTCATCACCCACTGATTTCTTGCGCATATCTTCTTTTACACAATCCATCTATCGCTTATTTGGCCTACCTCTCGCACCATCTCCATATACATGCATTCCTAACATTCCCCATTAAGGTGGTTCACACACTGCCACGCATCACGCTGCATGTTGCGTCTTCTAACGTTGCTTGTAAGTATCTACGTTTGTATAGAAAACACGAACAGTCCAACACACCGAAAATGCATCTACGCGCGTTCATGCAGTTCACGCGTCTAAGCGCGGAGAAACATGCACCCACGCGCGTAGGTGCGGGGCGAGACGCAAGGTATGGCATACTGAGTCCCGCAGTCTAGCGAACAGCTTTGAATGAAATGAGTCAGAGCCGCCGTGAATCCACAAAACGCAACTACGCGCGTGAGCGCGTGAAAAACTCGCACGATGATGCAGATCTGCACTCCCGCAAGTACGCGCGTAGGTGCGTTGACACGCAACATGCAGCGTGGTGAGTGGCAGTGTGATAACCGCCTTACATGCAGAACGTAAAAAGCCCTACCAAATATCTTTTGGGTACTTGGGTTCCAAGACGCGTAGACTCTCGGGTCAAATGCTAATAATCTGACACATCTAGCAGGGGCTCCTCCAAGCTCCTAAACCTCTAGCTAAGATAAGCCTGTTCGTTTGCCGTAATTCAGTCTTAGACCAGCACGCACTCCTGCACGTCATTAATGAAAATGGGTAGCAGCGACTTTCCGTGTATCAACATCCCGTACTGCGCTTGCGAACTCTCCTGCCAAGCGTGCTGTGGGATGCCTTCGTCTAGAAATGGATGTCTTACGGCTGAGCAGATAATGATGTTCCGAGCTCAATGTCACCTTAAGGCGACGAACAACTCTAATTCAGATGTTGACTCTTTTGCAGATAAATGGTCTTATTATATTTCTTTATATTTATCTTAGAGCCGTACGTACCTCTGTATGTATTATTGCGAATAACCGAGTTCCTTATTACCGTTGTAACTACTTGTTTTGTTTTACGTTAAGTTATTATTGTTACCCTCTCATTTTTTGTGCCATACTTACTAATAAATACCTACTTAGATGTTAGCATTGTTATCATATTTTTAACCATTATTTTCTCTACCTTACACTGGACTGATATAGTATTGTGTACGCTATATTATATGTATGTATTATATTTTATTTTAATGTGTAAGTGATATGTTACTTTTTTGAATCAATAAATTGAAATACCTTATTGTTCACCAAACACCGGAAATAACCAAATAAAAAAAATACACTTAAGGTACATTGGGCGGCCTTATCGAAATCCGAGAAGCGATCTCTTAAAGAATGTTTTGACTGCCAAGTTATAATACCAAACTATTTTGTATAATTTTAATATCCGTCCACTGTGTTTGTGATTGCCATAATTTACATGACTAAGTAATGCATTAGACTAGTATCTGTAATGTTACCGTTTAACATCAGATAGGCCTTCGGCTTTGACGTCATTTGGACGTATATAAAAAAATGTGTGTAAATAACGCAATAGAATTGACATCAACATCAGCTCAATATAAGAATAAAAATGTTCTATTGAAACTTTTAACTAATAAAATGATTATATCCGAAAGTTTGTATGGATGTTACCTCTTCAAGAAAAAAGTACCAAACAGATCAAGCTGACACATTGCACTAAGATGTTAACCAGGATTAACACGGGCTACTTTTTTTTAAGCTAGTGGTCTATAAATCACCTAACTGACCTTACCTCATTTGCTGTTATATGTTATTATTATCTAACTAATATTATAAAGCCGAAAGTTTGTTTGTATAGAAGTATGGATGTTTGTTACCTCTTCACGCAAACACTAGCTCATGGATTGAGCTGAAACTTTGCACACATCTAAATGTTG
The DNA here is from genome assembly GCA_963082625.1 of Pasiphila rectangulata. Lineage (NCBI taxonomy): Eukaryota > Metazoa > Arthropoda > Insecta > Lepidoptera > Geometridae > Pasiphila > Pasiphila rectangulata. The sequence goes on from OY720244.1 coordinate 16,516,565, forward strand.
ACCAGGACATATAGATGACATATAGATAGATAGAAAATGATTTATTGCACACCTTAAATATAAAAATAACAACAGAAAGATAAACACTAAACACAAAGTGACAATTGTCGGTCTTATCGCTAAAGAGCGATTTATATAGGTTACTTTTTATTCGGGTACAACGCATACGAAGCGGCGGGCAGAAGCTAGTAATAAATAAAACTTGGCATTTCGAAATAACATCATGCCCAAATTAAGGCAGCATTTTGGCAGCTTGAAATAAATATTGTTCGATGTAATTTTATACGTTAACACGGGAACTTATCGTGTATTAACTTGATAAAACCCGATATTTCCACTGTGCTGCCACTGACGTATTCCCGAGAAGACTGGATGACACGCCTGCTGGAACATAGTCGAAATATCGGGATTAATTTAATGTAGGTATGAAATATGCTGTGATCGCGAACGGTTTAGAAAGACGAAAATTTTTAGTTCAGTGTGAAAACGTTTAGAGAATTAAAGATAAATTTAATTGGCAATCGGAAACTGTTTGTATAATAGTCGAGGGTTGTCGGAAATGAAGGAGGAAATCGACTAGCAAGCGGTTCATTTCAATGTCTAAGTTTTCATTTGATAACCATATTATAGGAGTACATTTAAAAAAAGTAGTCCGCCATCTTAGGTGTTCCGCCAAATTGGATTCAGAGTGACGTCACATAGCTGACCATGCATTGTCATTCAAATAAAACATGTATACAAAATTTCAGCTCAATTGCTTAAAGATATTCTTTTCAGTTTCAGTTTCTAAATTGAGTTGCAAGATTCCGCGAACAAACATAGTCACATAGTACATACATACATACATATGTACATACAAGGCAAGCTAAATAAAAGCTTGTAAAGAGGACATCGATTGTTAATTTATGGAAATCAATTAAATAAAATAGTATTAATTGTATCTTGTATAAATAGTTAATTTAAAAATGTGCTTACAGTAAATACAGGGAACAAGGAGGATTTAAAAAAAAATCGTTTAGTTAAAAAAAGATTAACTGAACGATTAAGAAAAGCTCGAATCAAAAATAATCCAGAATTATATGCGGAACAAAAGGAAAAAGATATGCAAAGGTACCGGCAAAAGAAGAAAGAAGGAAAAATAAAATCTATTAGTGAGTTAACTCCTCGTGAGCGACGCATCGCCAGGGAGAAAAATAGAATGACCTCGAGGAAATACTATTTGAAAAAAAAGCTTTTAGACGAATTGACGTATAAACAGATAAATACCGGTCCGTAAAAATGCGCAGTCCGTAAATGCCGGGGAACCGGCTATACACGGATATATATATAGGAATCATAGTATGTAGTTTTATACATTTGTATTAGTTTTGCTATATCATAATGCTTAATAACTTTTTATTTGGAAGTTAATTAATAACTTTCTTTACTGGTTTACTGAACATGCTCGTACGTCCACTCACAGTCTTGACCGCGTTCGAGCAGTTGAAAAAGATCTCGGTACGACGAAACGTACGAAAAAAGAAACAGGCCCGACCGATAGTTGAACACAATTACTTTCCTATTCGAACCGGGTCTAAATACACGTCTGCTCGAAGTGTACGAAAAGAAAACGGACGATTTGGAAGTGCGAAGAGTGCAATGTGTACCTCTGTGTTGACGGATGCTATAAGGCGTACCATAAACCCGTTTCCGACCCCCTTGAAAACAAAATCTCCTTAAAAAATATAAATAGATAGATAGATAGATAAACTCTTTATTGTGTAAATCATACAGAAAAAAATAAAAACAAAAATAACTAAAATTAACTTAAACTACAAAAACAACAGAAATACACAATGGGCGGTCTTATCGCTTAGAGCGATTTATAGAATATACATCCTTCATTGGCTGTAAGTTAGTAAATTTAAAACTGTATTTATTTAAGAAGATTTTGTTTCATAAAATATAATATAAAAAAGTGTTCAACCGTTTTAAATAAATTATTAATGCATAATCAAAGTTTAAGGTTCTCCCGGAATAGAAAATTTTGACCGAGAATTATGTTATTATTTTAGTTTCATTATAGCACCCCAAAACCTTTTAGACCGTTATAGTATAGGTAGTATTTTTGTTTGATGAATTGAACACATTATCTTTTTAAAAAAAAAATGCTTGAATTATTGCTGAAAATACGCAAACCGTTCTTTGTATGTATTAATTTGAGAGACACAGAAAAAGTCATTTAAAAAAGGCAATATTCTTGTAACAGAAAAGTTGTGAATGTTAGTGTGGGATGAAAAACTTACGAACTGACGAAACTTGGCATATTGAAAAATTAAAGAGTGCTGAAGTGGGGAAAGGATGAGTTTCTTACATATAATATACAAGGACTCGTAAATAAAATGTATCCTTTTTCTGCATTTAAAATTCTGCGATAATAATTTACTTACCGGTTTTATGTGCCCTTTGGGTCTAAATTAAAAAAACGCATTTGTGAGAAATGGAGTCAAACTCTACTTTGAGTTTCTAGGTGTAATTGAGTCAATCTCAAACTAGAGTTTAATTCCATTTATCTTAATTTTCATCACTCCGGTTTATTATTAACGCCGGCACAGGAGTTCAAAGTAGTCATAACTGATACTAATATAATTTTAACTTTATGTTAACTTATCCAACTAAATTGATTTCAACTTCTTAATTTTAATTTGTTTACTGCAACGTCCTGGAATCTAATTTAAACTAGTTAAAACGGAGGTGGGCGCTGACTCTGCAACACAGTTTACTTAACTTTCGCAGCAATTTAACATTCCAAATTGCTTAAGTTACATTATGTGTATTGGTTCCAAATAAATATTTTTATTTTACTTATATTCACAGGACTTCAGTTCACAACCTCTCGTTTCGGGAAGCCGGTGATCCTACTGGGTGGGTACCGGTACAACAAGAACGCTCGTTACTACGGACCTAAGGCAAGATGGGTCTGCAGCAAGGTCTCACTAGGTTGCAAGGCGACCATTTTTACATGTAACGAAAACTATGTAATTTTCGGAAAAGAGAATCATAATCATTGATAACGTAAATAAATATGAAGGCGGAAGCATAGAAAATCGAGAAGAAAAGAGTCGGATTATGAAATGGACTACCAATGACAAAAGACTTTTAAAACGCGATTGGCGTGATTGCTGGTTGGCGAGGTTTAGAAGACAGATGGCCCGGCCAATACGGGCTGTTAATTGCATGTATGTAACATGCAATTAACAGCCCGTGTTCCTAAATTAATTACAAAGTAAATGTGAAACACTTGTACGATCTCAATAACCAATAAGCATAAATGAAACTGATAAAATATTTAAAACTTTTATCTGTTATGGATGGACATAATAAATGCGTAATATTATATTTAACTGTTTTCCTTTGAATGAGAAGAAGTCTATTCCTCGTTTAGCATACTACGGAAATTGTAATGTTATAATTATAAACTTGTAACAGTTTTTTACTAGAAACCTACCGTACTAAATACTCTTATAATAATCATAAACACAGTGTTTTATCAATTCAACTAAATGCATAAAAAATATTATTATAACAAAAATGTTTTCCAATTTATTTATTTATTTAGTCCGCCATCTTGAGTATACCGCCATGTTGGATTTAGAGTGATGTCGTTTTTCGTGTAACTCTCAGCAAGGCCTTTCATTTGATACCCATGGTGATACTAAGCATACATTGAACGAAACTCTGTCCGTGTTTCTTCAGGAGCAACGTACACGACTTCGCGATACGGGAGACCCGTACTTCTGTTGGGCGGCTACAGGTACAACAAATATCACAAAAGCAAAGGACCCAAAGCGCGCTGGGTCTGTACATTTACTGCTAGCAAGTGCAGGGCTTCCATAACCACTTATGAAGGTGTAATTCTTATAATAAATGATTGTCATAACCATTGAGTTTTCGACATATGTTTCTAATGTACTGGTGTTTTTTTAAGAACGTCAAAGTCAAATATTCCTGTAATTTAAAAGCTATCAAGTTTCTAACTTCAGTAGATTCGGCTATACGTTGATAAGTCATCCAGCCAGGACCTCATATTTTTATGATTTAATAGCCAAATAGTCAGAAAGATAAATGGCCATGTGCTTGTTTCCTCAGGACCAACATATACAACGTCGCGATACGGCAAGCCCGTGCTTTTGTTGGGCGGCTACAGATACAACAAGTACCACCGGTGCAAAGGACCTAAAGTGCGTTGGGTCTGCACATTGATTGCTAGCAAGTGCAAGGCTTTTGTATGTACTTACTATGATGAAATTGTCGTAGTAAATGATTGTCATAACCACTGAATTTTTGATACGAGCTTTTAATTACCTGTTGATTTTTATTAAGAAAGTCAAAAGTCATTTATTTCATAAGACCTGCAGCTTCAGTAGTTTAAATATAGCATAGTATTAAATAACCATATACTTATTTCCTCAGGTCCAATATTCACAACGTCTCGATACGGCAAACCCGTGCTTTTGTTGGGCGGCTACCGGTACAACAAATACATCAGGTGCAACGGACCAAAAGTGCGGTGGGTGTGTACATTTACTGCTAGCAAGTGCAAGGCGTCGATATATACCTACTATGAAGAAATTATTGTCGTGAAAGATTGTCATAACCATTGAATTTTTTTTTGACTTAAGTGCTTAATCTGGTGATTTTTTTATCATTATGAAAACCAAAGTCAAATTTCCTTTATTCTGCAAGAGATGTCTCAACAGTACTTTAATAAATAAAATTAATTCAATCAATCAATCATTTATTTATTTAATTTTTTTAAAAAGTATTACATACCAGGGCGTTCAATGTATTCTCGGTATCGGGGTGATTAACTATTAACACATATTTAACCGGGTATTTATCGCGCTATTTACCTTTATTATTGCCCGACGTTTCGACAGGATTGCACCCATGATGTGATTAACTATGTAAATGAGGTAGTTAATTTGAAGAGCAAATTAATTACCTCATTAGTTAAAGACACTCTTTGAGGGTATAAATATAAAATTTCATGTAATTGTCATCATTAGTATTCAAGTTATCAATACGAGAAGACAACTACAATGGCAGACGCCACAATGTTGACGAAAATCGAGCACCGCGCAGTGATTAATTTCCTTACAAAACAAGGAAAGACTCAAAAAGTTATTCATGAAGAAATAATGGCTGTTTATCAAGATTCTGCTCCTTCATTATCTACTATTCAGAAGTGGTCTAGTGAATTTAAACGGGTAGATAGAGTATTGAAGACGACCCCCGTGCCTGAGGGTCGGTTAGTGCCACTTCTGAAGAAAATGTCAAAATTGTCGAGAAACTTGCACTGGAAGATCCCCGTACAAGAGTAAAAACATTAAGCAGAAAAGACTAAGCTATCCGTGGGTACCATTTACACTATCCTTCATGAACATCTGAATCTTTCAAAAGTCAGTGCAAGATGGGTGCCGCGAATGCTCACGCGCTTCAGAAACAAGTGCGAGTTGGGTGCAGTAAGGAGTTTCTGGAGCACTACAGAGCTCCAAAAACTCCTTACTAAACGCGCCCTGTGTGAACCGGCGCGTTGTCGTGAAGAAGCAAGACGCCACCGGTCAATTTTCCTCTTTTTTCTTTTAAAACTGTAGTATATTAATGCGGGTAAGCGCAAATATGTTTTTAAATGTATACCGTCACTAGCAATAAATGTCAGTCTCGTTTATACCGTGTTTTACTCTGCATCCCAAATACCACATTGACGACGATTATTGGGATTTAACCATGCCTTTTGGTAAATTACCTGAGTTTGAGCTGGAAGAAGGCAGGAATTGGTCTGCATACGTTCGTTTAGTGAAACAATTCATTTTGCTGAACGAAATAAAACCTGGACTACGCGTGGCTACACTGGTTACGCATGTGGGCGCGCGGACTTATCAGTTGATGTGCGACCTGTGCGCTCCAAGTCATCCGGAAGACAAAACCTTCGAGCAGCTCGTCGAGCTCATAACTGGCCACCTAGAACCCAAGCGATCGGAGATAGCAGAAAGGCACACTTTTCGTCAGCGACGTCAGGCGGACGGCGAATCTGTCGCCATTTTTCTACAGAAAATAAAGCACCTAGCGACTCATTGTAACTTCGGATCAACGCTAGAAGAAAACCTCCGAGACCAGTTCGTCTCAGGGTTGCGAAGCGAAGACATGCGTTCGCGTCTTTTCGCCGAGTCGTCGCTCGACTATAAGAAAGCTGTGGAGTTGGCGCTCGCGCTGGAGGCGGCGGAACGGCACGCGGCGGAGGCCGTGGCCGGCGCCGCGCTGTCGGCGACCGCCGACGGGACGGGACTCGGGCAGGGCGCCGCCGAGGCCGGGCTGCATCGGGTGGCGCAGGGGCCACCAGCAGCGCGCGAGCCGAGGGGCGCTTGCTGGCGCTGTGGCAAGACTCGTCACGCGCCCAATAAGTGTAGATATAAGTCGTATGTATGTGACAAGTGCAAGGTCAAAGGTCATCTATCCGTTATGTGCAACAAAAATAAGAAGGAGGCGCCGAAATCCAGGTACCAAAACTTTATCCACAATGGCTCAAGTTCAAGTTCAGATTCGAGTGATGGATTGTATCAAGTAGTTGCGGTTAAAAAGGATTCCAAGGACGGTCCATATCACTATAAACTCTCAATTGAAAATGTAAAAGTGTTATTTGAAATAGATACAGGTAGCAGGATATCGGCGGTCAGTAAGTCATTCTATGATAAACATCTGTCGCACCTACCTATAACTTCGGATGATAATAAATTCCATTCATACACGGGAGAAGCGATCGTTCCGCTCGGGCGCGTGTTGGTAAACGTACACTGTGGGGGTGAAACGGTATCATTGCCGCTTTTTATCATAAACAACGGGGGCCCTCCGCTACTAGGCCGGCGTTGGTTACGTAAGTTAGGATTAAACTCAATCAGCTTGTATAATATTTCGACGGAAAACGATCCTAAGATAGAAAAATTAAAGACTGATTTTCCTAATGTTTTTAAATCTGGTTTAGGCAGCTGTAAAACTAAACTAAAGTTGTTTTTGAAAGATGACACGCCAATTTTCTGTAAAGCTCGACCGCTGCCCCTCGCCTTACGCGATCCCGTTGAACGGGAGCTAGAACGCTTACAGCGCGAACAGGTGATATTCAAGGTAGATCGTAGCGACTATGGAACACCTATTGTTCCCGTTATCAAACGCGATGGGTCCATCCGATTATGCGGAGATTATAAAATAACCTTAAATAAGGTTTTAAAAGACTTTCACTATCCACTGCCTCGAATCGAACAGCTGTTCGCGGCGTTGAGCGGAGGGGAGCATTATAGTAAAATAGACCTTAAACACGCCTACTTACAGTGTATCCTAGAGGAATGTTCGCAACCACTTACGGCTATAACCACACATATAGGTACTTTTGTGTATAGAAGAGCGCCTTTTGGTTTAAAGTGTTTACCAGAGATGTTCCAAAAGCTCTGACACCGAGCGGAGGTACAGTCAGGTGGACAAGGAGGCCCTCGCCATCGTGTACGGAGTGACCCGCCATCACCAGTATCTGTACGGCCGTAAGTTTGTTTTGAAGACCGACCACATGGCTCTCAGCTATATTTTTGGACCTAAAAAGGGCATCCCGCAGACCGCCGCCAGCCGGCTTCAAAGGTACGCAGTCAGGTTGACCTATTTCTTAGTGATCGATTCCCATTCAAAATGGATAGAGGTTTTCTACATGCCAGCGGGCACGACAGCGTCGAGGGTCGTCACCGTGCTGAGAGAGTGCTTCGCAAGATTTGGTCTTCCCAAACAGCTGGTTACGGACAACGGCCCGCCTTTCACATCGGAGGAATTTGAAAAATTTCTCCGGTGCAATGGAGTCAAGCACATCCTGTCCGCGGCGTATCATCCGTCCAGCAACGGGGCCGCTGAAAACGCCGTAAAAACGGTCAAAAAGGCTATGAAAAAGGCCTCGCTAGAAGGAGAAAATATAGACCAAGCGATTAGTAAGTTTCTTTTCCAGTACCGCAACACGGAGCATGCCAGCACGAAGCGCTCACCGGCCACGGCGATGCTGGGGCGCCGGCTGCGCTCGCGGCTCGACATGCTGCGCGCGCGCACCGCCGACTGCGTGGAGGCCGCGCAGGAGGCGCAGGTCCGTAACGCGGGGGGTGTGTACCGCGAGGTAAATGAGGGCGATCATGTTCTTATTAAAGAACTACGTCCCAACAATATAGTTAAATGGAAGCCGGGCGTTATCGCTAAACGCACCGGTACGGTGACGTACAAGGTACGCACTGAGGACGAGGAGAAAACCAAACACATAGACCAGATAATACCAGCACACAAAGGTAATCGACTTTCACTGGCCAGGAGTGTTCGAACCGATTCTACAGACGATGCCAGCGGGTCTAATCTGCTCCGAGGCATCGGTAAGTCTAATTCATATACAGAGATAGCCGATTCGGCATTTCATGATGCGGAGTCGTCTCTCTCACCGGCGGTCGCGGCCGCTCTCGCACATCCGCGGCCAAGTACTCCCCAGCCCCTCCAGGCTGACCATGAGGAAGACATACGCACTAACAATGTCCCAGCTGGTTATCTCCGCCCTCGCAACAAAAAACCCAATTATAAAATATAATAAGTTTCAAAAAGTTACTTTCGGTATGCAATATGGTTTACCTAAATAGGCATTACGTATAATTTATAAGTTAGTTAGTAAGCACCCACGTGTACGTGATATGTATGTGTAGGGTTCATAATTTAGTTTGTAATTAGAATATTATCTACTTTAGTTGGTGTTGGATCTTTATACCTAATCCAAGAGGGGAAAATTGTAGTATATTAATGCGGGTAAGCGCAAATATGTTTTTAAATGTATACCGTCACTAGCAATAAATGTCAGTCTCGTTTATACCGTGTTTTACTCTGCATCCCAAATACCACAAAAACGTCCTTCAAATTGCGTAGGCTAGTTACGTAAGCTGCGGCAGTAATACCCTTTTTTGTGTATTCGATCAGTAAAATTCCCTTAAAATCCCAAAACACTGTGGCCATGATTTTTTCCGGCGGATGGGCAGACTTTTTACTGAAATCGAGTGCATCAAGGTCGTTTTTAGTCACTAGGCAATACAATAAAATGGTAAGGATTTATAGTTGACAATATCGCTCTTAAGTGGCCCCATAATCTATCGAGTTGATGTATCTTTTTTCCGCTATCATCTTTACCGGACAGTCAGCAGAACCTGTTATGTGCTTTTAAGGCTTTTTGTAGTGAAGGCATGTAGCACACTGAGGATCTTCCGCCTTTTTTGTGTAGTCCTTAAACGAATGTCCTTGGAGTCCACAGTGGCTGCAGGTGGTGGTGGTCTCTCGACAGGTCTTGGCGGCGTGTCCGTATTGCTGGCACTTGAAGCAGCGTGTGACAAAAGTGAAGTCTTTTACTGGGCAGGACGACCAATTCACGTATACTCTTTCGATATAAGGGCCTTGCGAATTGTTGCAGGAACTTCTATTATAAAGTTACAAGTTTCAGCGTCCTTTTTTCCTGATTTGTAACTTAATTTAATGAGGCCCAGGAATTTCTCCAGAGAGAGGTCTTGAAGAGTTTCAGCCAGGTTTTGGCGGTAGATGCAGGTGAACACTTCCTTCTCTTGCATATTCGAGGGCACTCCTACAGCAACGATTCTGGGTTTCCGTTTGAGTTGCTCATCAATTAGAAGGGTTGAGTTGGAAATTTCCATAGACTGCTTGAGCTTTTCTATGACACCCCTCGTTTCAGTGCTGATCCTCCGTTTCTTGTTTTACGAAGGCCTCTAACTTGTAGCTTCATTTCCTCTGGGCAAATATTTTTTTTAACCAAGTATTTGGTTTCTTCGCTCGTTTTTAGCTTGTCTAAAGGATATATGGCCACAGAGCTAGTGTTCTTGGACTTCATGAAGCTGCTCCCTATTTTCACCATGTCAGCAAAGGAATTCCCGGCGGGAGGTGCAGAGGCAATGCTTTGCTTGAGGTCTTGTAGCTGTTGCAAGATATCCAGTTGCTCTCGGAGGGCTTGAACAGCGGAATAGGAGCGAACAGCTTTCCCCTTGGTAGTGCATCGCCATCTGCGATGTCCCACTCGACACTTTTCTGCACAGAGTACTAATTCGAAGTTTTTGCTCCGAATTAATCTTGTTCTCTACAATTAGATAAATTAGGTAGTTTTAACTTCTTCGCATACGATAAAAAGCGAGTTTGGCAAAAACCACCCAGTCTCGTACCCGTTTTGGTTTCACCGTTTTAGCAGCAATGTTTATTTTTCTGTAAATTATGCGGTCAGATATTATTTCTAGGCCCGAAGATCACTATGGCCCGTAGCCAATAATAATGATATTTAAGTAAAATGACGGCCAATCTTTCTAAATAACTTGTACCTTATTGTTCATAGGTCCAAAGTTCACACTGTCTCGGTACGGAAAGCCAGTGCTTTTGATGGGCGGGTACCGGTTCAACAAGTACTATAAGTGCAGCGGACCAAAGGCGCGGTGGTACTGCACTCGCCTGACAGTTGGGTGCAAGGCGAGTATAATCACCATAGATAATATAGTCGCCGTGGTCAATAATGTTCATAATCATAATTAAGTATACACTGCCCGTAATTTCATAGTCTAACGAATTAATGTAGTGTTTTTGACATGTTAGCCTGTATTAACTGCAGGTAATCGTTAAAACTTGTATAATAAAAAAAAACTAAAATCTTTAAATTCAGGCAAAGGACCCATATTCCAAAAAATACCATACACAAATTTTAACTTAAAGCAACACAAAAATGTCAAAGAAAACAATAATTAATGTACATATAAAATGCTAGGAGCATTAAGCTGTTGCGTCGTCACTTTCTATTTTTCTCCAGTACTTAAAACTGGAGTTATTAAATACCTGCATAATAAATACACAATTTTTATTATGTAACATTTTACGCCGTTTGTTTTTGAAACCTTTTTGTCTATAAATTGTTCTTTTTCCAGCTCTGATGTACACTACCCGTTATTTTATATTTTTACAAATAAACGTAGTACTTTCTAATTTACAGAGTAGGCAACGGTGTACTGAACATAATATAATATTTTTCTCGCAGAGCCTAAGGTTACAGCATCGCGAAAGGGCCGGCCCGTGATCCTCTTGGGAGGATTCCGCTACAATAAATACTATAGATGTATCGGTCCCAAGGCGAGGTGGTACTGCAGCATGCAAAGTAGAGGGTGCAAAGCATTGATTGTAACATTTAAGGATGACATTATTCAACACAAAAATTTCCACACGCACGGAAGTACAAGATAATTTTATGTTGGTTGTTTTGTTGTTTATTGAGGTGAGAGTTGCAATTAAGAGTATGTTAAGCCGATAGAGATCATCATCATAATCATATCAGCCCGTTGGCACTCACTGCTGGGTATGGTATAGGCCTCCTCTTCAGCACGCCAACGTAAACGGTCCCGTGCTAGACGCATCCTCTGTCGCAGAGATATTATTAGTTAATTCAATATTATTTTTTTGCAGTGGTAATATTAAAAATAAAGAACAGCAAATAAAATTTTATTTTTAACTAAGTTGAAGGTTAGAGGTTAGTTTCTTTGTGGTTTTATGTCTATTCAATATTCCTGTGGGTATTTATGTTTGTGCATTTTATAGCAAATGCTCTCAATATCTCAGTAGGAATATTGTCTTACCTTTTGAAAGTTACATTTTGCCCACTTCTCAAGAAGTATTTCGAAAAGTAGAACCTCAGAAGCATCATCCAAAATAACATTTGCAAATATGCTTTGTAACCTTTCAAATTTCGAGCAGAGTATTAGAAGTGTGTGTTCGAATACCTTAAGCAGAAACTTAAGAACTTTTAAAATAAGTAATGCTGGACACTACAAACACCACCATGTCTAGTCCCAATCTCAGCGTCAGAGCTTGGACTATCATTGGAAATCAGATGATTGACCGAATATTTAAATACAATCATATCATATATAGAAAACATGGAGATAATAATCTGCAGCAAAGAAAACAATTGTCGTTGGCCGGGATAGAACCCACAATCTCCTGCTTCTCAGCCAATTAGACCAACTGAACTACGGAGGTCATCAAAAAATTTTAAGTTTTGTTCGCAACCTTAACCTAGAATTATAGCTAATAATCTAAGTAATTTGTTTAATAAATCACTCCAATGACGTTTTTATCTTTTAATAAAGTCTTTAATAAAAAAAATGTATTGCTATTTATGTACTTGCCTAAAAAATGACAACAATCTAAATAATAAAGTAGTCAAGAATATATAGCCAATATCATTAATATTTACTATATATTCTTGACTACTTTAAAGTTTAGAAAGACAGACTGACGAAGCTATTCGTCTTGCATCGTTGGCTTAGTAATAGAATCGGGTGTACTGTTCGGTTAATGAACAATAATAACTATTATGATTTCAGAAAACATTTTTTCCTTCAGTCAAAGTCGTAGAGGGATACCTGTTATATTATTCGGAGGTCATAGGTACAACCGCCACAGCAAGTACTCGGTGGGACCTAAAATTCGTTGGGTTTGCAATAAAAAAAACCAATGCCGCGCATATATTGTAACTGTTAACGAACGAATAATTTTAATGCAAAATAACCATACTCATTGATGTTAACGACGAATTAAAAATAATATAATTTTTTAACAAGTTTATCTAAAAATCTTTTCTATGTCTATAAATTGAGTAAAGTTATAATTGAAATATTTAATTGACTTATGCTCGTATATAATCTAAATGTAAAATGTATTTGGACGGCAGAAATCTACACTGAGTCTTTGATTATTGACAGGTAAATAATCAAAGCGCTGAGTATATCTTTAAGAAAAACTTATATTCCGTCTAAGAGTATTAATTTCGGAATCAAATCTTTTGAAATGAAACAAGATATAACATTATAAACACATTTATATGTCATTATCAACTTAGTGTAGGCTAACTAAGTAGCTATGGAGTTATGTGATTTATATGTTTTAGATATAGTAAAATTTTTAACAGTAGGTATGTTTTTCTACTGGAGTTTCTATTTAAACTGTTGCCTTATCTAATTTTCCATTTTCAGAAGTGAAATTTGGGGTATCTCGTTTCGGGAATCCTGTGATTGAAATGGGAGGATTTCGCTACAATAAACATATCAGCTGCGTCGGCCCCAAAGCGCGGTGGATCTGCTCCCGGCAGTCCTCAGGGTGCAAGGCTGTGGTGGTCACTTATATGAATGATATCATTAGTGTCAACGCTTCTCATAATCATAGAGGATATATTTAAAGTTCTTATACTACACATAATTCATCTAGAAAATTTACATTTTATTTAGTTGAAAAAATATATTGAAAATAAACGTTAACTATTGACCTTTCCCGAGTTTGTATTGGTTTGTAATAGTTTACATTCAGAAGGATTACATCTCATAATATGAGAACTTTATGAAACTATATATATATATATATTTTTTATAACTTTACTTTATTTTTTACTTTTTAACTTTTACTTTACTTAAAATACCATAGTAGACTTAAACATAATTAGGTATACTACTTTCCAATCAAGAGTAGATCAAAAGTTCGAGAGTACTTGTAACTTACAAAGAAAGAGCGTCACACTTCATGTTCTTCATATTTTTGACTATGTCTTTTTAAGACAAGGCAAATGTCTGACTCCAACCCAACCTCGGGTTTCTTTTTGAAATTGCCATAGGCTTATTTGTTAGCTAGCGTGGAGTTCCTCAAGCAAATGGAAGTTGAAAAATATATAAAAGAATAGCTTTCAGTTTGTTGCAATTAACCAAATCGTAAGTTACACTCGACCTACAAAAAAATTGGAATTAGAACTCAATGTCACTGTAATTAGAGTGATTATTGCTTCAGGTCCAATATTTACGACGTCGCGGTACGGCAAGCCTGTGCTGCATCTCGGGATTCACCGGTATAATATGAACACGTACTGCAAGGGAGACAAAGCCAGATGGGTCTGTTCCAAGATCTCTTCCAGATGTTGTAGGGCCACTGTTACTACCTTCCGCGGAGAAGTCATCAAGTTCACTAATGAACACTCTCACTAAGGATTGACTCGCAAAGGTTTATATTTAATTCACTTCACACACTACCTATTCTTTTACGTGTAAGTGAGTAAGTGATCCCGTCTACTATATTTTTCGCAAGTTATATGGAATTTCTTTACAAATGAAACAATGTATCTAGAGTTAAAAACGTTTTATTAAATTACTGGTTCCGGTTTAGTTGTAATATTTTACTTCTTTAAAATTATTTTGTAACTATTGATAATATTCTTGGCGAGCGAGCATGTAAGGATTTTGGGTAAGGTTTTTTTATTAATCAATACGCAGCATACTCCACAAAGTAAGTACACTTATGTTGTTTAACCTTACAAGGGCGTATACAATTTTGGCTGTGGTACCCAAAAACGCATGCTTCGGCAGCATAACTCTCGTTTGCAAGTTACCCTGCAACGCCCTCGTTTGCTACCTCTTCTAAGCTACCTTGGACTGCTCACGAACGTCTTGACATCTTGTTAGCTGGAGAATGCTGATCTAAAATAGTACTGCCATACCGCTAACGCCAACATTTAAAGGTTTTCCCATCCCTATCAATTGACGAAGCGAATTGATATTTGCAGACCTGTTAAATATGAGCGACAAACGTCGGCGGAGCAGGCGAGATAAATTACCAAAGAAGTCACACAAGACAGCCAAAACGCCTTGTAGGAATAAGAGTGTAAAGAGAGTAAAGGAAGAAAGAAGAATCCTGAAGCCAACCCTTGTCAGGCCGGCGGACAGTGTCAGGTACGATGCTGCGGGTCATTTTCCAGAAATTGCCGAAAAACAACGCTGTAAGTTCTGCAAAGACGGTCAAACTAAAGTTTACTGCGTCAAGTGCAATATTAATCTTTGTTTTGTTGTAGGAGCAAATAAGAACCGAAATTGCTTTCGGCGATTTCATACTAAATGAAAAAAAATCGTTTATATTTTTTGTGATTTTCATTCCTATGTTAAAATAATATGTCAACATCATCATTCTTGGCAGGGTACTCCACAGAGTACAAATACACGACAATTTATATATGACGGATACTAATTGGCAAGGTATAACAGCACAATTATTTTTTGCGAGAACTGGCATTTTTGGATTTTTGCAATTGCGTGTTCTAGGATCAAAATCACAGAACCCGATGCGCCCGATATTTTTTTGCACGGAATTCGTGGTATCAACCACCAGAGGAAACCTGACAATCCATGTTAAAATTGTGCATCCGATTTTGTGAATAAATAAAATACGAAACGTTTATTTTCAGTTACGCCGATATTTACCACATCTCGGTTTGGCAAGCCCGTCCTGATCCTTGGAGATTATAGATACAATCAGCGACCTACTCGCAATGGAAATAAAGTGACATGGGTGTGCACAAGAGTTGCGGACGGTTGCAAAGCCTCCGTGGTAACAGTAGCCAATCAAATAGTTAAGATTAGTTCTGTTCACAGACATGTTAGTAGGGATCGTAGACATGGTTCTCGAAACCCACCATATGGACCATACGAGTATATGTAGGTAAATATCATATGAGTCACATAAGAGAGAGAGAAAGAGAGAGAGTGGGTAATTTACGCAACGAAAAGTAGCCTATGTCCGTCTCCAAGGTCTAGTCTCCTTCTATACTAAAATTCTATATTATATATATAAATTCTATTCAAACTCAGTTCAGGCGTTTTGACGTGAATACGGAACATACATACATCCACACTTTCACTTTTATATATTAGTAGGGAATTTATTAGTAGTAGGGATAGGGCATCGTCATTTCGTCCCACAGCTGAGTAACCTAAACTTTTCCAAAGTAATCTAATTATATTAATTTAAATGTTTATTATTTATTGAACATCGGACAATGTTTTGATTGTTGTTTTGTTAGACTGTGCTATTTAGTTTTATAAAGAAGCCTCTTATAATGCATAGCGCTGCCTGTCTGTCTGTCTGTCTGTGCATGACACGATTACAACCAAACGCGTTGACCGATTATCCGGGACCGGAGTTATTGTGACCTCAAAAGGTCAACAAAGGTCAAAAATGGACATTTTTCGGAAACGTTCGCCCCCCCTTTTCTGGTACCCCCGTACCAATGCTTGTGCTTAAATAACGATGATTTGAAATCTGACAGCGAACAATATTTTTGAAGTGTAAGACAGTAATAAACGAAAAGTAGTGTACAAAATATGATTAGCTTCTTTTGATAATTCTTTTACTTCTTTGAATGAAAATAAAATAAAAATAAATAAAAGTTCGATGTGCAATATTTATCGCCGGGTAAAAAGCTTACCTATATCTTCCTATTTCCTTCTTAGATTTTTTTTTATGTTTCGTCGACGCTTTTAAAACGATTTAATGCAAAAAATCTATATTGCTAATAGTGTTACCATCATCATCATCATCAGCCCGTATCTACTGCGAGACAGGCCTCTCCCATGGGAGAGCCATGGCACGCCACTGTCGGCAATCGTACCTAGTGTAGGCGCCCTGTAGCTATTCTTCAGCTAAATTCTATCTAGAAAGCTTGTAAACAAACTGTCATATTTAAAAGAATGGGGATGTCGATAAAAGATGTTTGCTTCATTTGCAAATATTTGTCTAGATTCTGTATTCACAAAATAAAAGAATTGCACCTGCTGACTTTGGGACTAAATGGTGGCTGTTTGTACAATGTCAAGCATTATTTACTCTATTTATTTGTATTGTTTAAGATGCCCTCACATTTACAACCTCGCGGAATGGTAAGCCAGTGTTGCAACTAGGCGAGTACAAGTTCAACCGGAAAGTGCCTTGTAAAGGTGACAGGGAGCGTTGGGTCTGCACGAGAAACAGGATGGGCTGCTGCGCGAAACTGACCACCGTTTGCGGCAAAATCTTACTTATCAACAATGAGCATACTCATTGAAACCATTGAGCATACTCACTAAAACTATTGTGCATATTCACTGAAACTATTGATCATGCTCACTGAAACTATAGAGCATACTCACTGAAACTATTGAGCATACTCACTGAAACTATTGAGTCTCACTGAAACTATTGTGCATACTTACTGAAACTATTAAACATACTAACATAGTTTCACTATTGTGCATACTCACTGAAACTATTGAGCATGCTTACTGAAACAATTAAGCATACTCATTGAAACTATTGAGCATACTCATTGAAACTATTGTGTATACTCACTGAAACTATTGTGCATACTCACTGAAATTACTGAGCATACTCACTGAAACTATTGAGCCTACTCACTGAAACTATTGAGCAAACTCACTGAAACTATTGTGCATACTAACTGAAACTATTGTGCATACTCACTGAAACTATTGTGCATACTCACTGAAACTATTGAGCTTACTCACTGAAACTATTGAGCTTACTCTCTGAAACTATTGTGCATACTCACTGAAACTATTGAGCATACTCACTGAAACTATTGAGTATTGCAATGGGTAACTATGACTAGTCATTTAAATTATTTTGTTTTTCTGTAATAAAATATTGTGTTCCATTATTTTTCTGTTGCCTTGCTTGCTTTCAATTTTTACCACATAATAATAAATCATGTTACATATTTTTTTCTTTTATATTTTTTATATACAGTCCCACATTCATCCACTATTGGGTATCCTTCTCTTTATTACGCCATTCCTTCCGGATCCTTATCACTAAACAAAACAAAAGCATCTGTTCTAATAATAAATCTACTCTTTCCTAGCAATAAAATCGATGTAAAATGAAATAAGTTTTTAATAATAATTTTTTTATACCATAGCTACATGGACAACCTCGCGGTTCGGAAGGCCGGTTCTACAACTGGGAGGCTACAAATTCAATCAGCACGTAAGTACGTACCACAGTGATAAGGGGCGATGGTACTGCACTAGGAAGACTGCGGGCTGCAGGGTGACAGTGACTACATTTAGCGGCGAAATTCTCACGGTTAAACATGAACATAATCATTGAAAATACAAAAAAGTGGCGGTAGACAATATTTTACCGTTGCACATTCATAGAATAAGTAATACATTTCGTGTAAATGATAACAATAATATCTTTGTTTAAAATATTATTGAATGTGAGGTTTTTTATACTTACTAAGCACCTAAGCAATCAAATAAAATCTAATTCTAATTATATAGATACTCGTATTTTTATTTTGCAATGTTGTGTTTAGAAGTATAGCTACTAAGGAAAATATATCGCTAAAAACTAAAGCAAGAACGACCAGAAGTTTACGAAGCACAAAGAAAAAAAATAAGATTGGATTAATGCTAGAAAGAAAAAAAATGCAATAATGACATCACATATAGCAGAAGCTACAAGGAAAAAATACAGAGAACATAAAAAGGAGAAACGCCGTGGTTGCTAATTTAATTAAGTATTCAATATCGACTACTTGTAATATCTTATGTATTGTATTTTATACAACAGCTGACTTACAAATAACAAAAAAATTGATATGTCAGCTGTTTTAGCGCGTGTAGCACTGCTCATACACTCCTGGTGTCGCAGAAAACCAGCGCACAATAGCGTTGTTGCTGTTGTGCACATGCTGAGCGACTACTTTTTTTACCTAGGCACTACTTTTTTTTGTTTTCACGACTGCATTTCTTTCTTATTCTGTTATACTTATTGTGAATCAAAATAAACGTTTTTTGTCTTTATCTTATGATGAAGCGATTTTTTGACTGTTTAAATAAATCTTACATGGCACAGCGCGGGACCGATTTATGTGGCGTTTACAAAGGCCCTACACCCCCAGCAGTGGCCTGTGGATGAGGATCATGAAAACAATCTCGCTATCAATAGCTTAAATAGTTAATTGATAGATTTTTTATACGACTAAATGCCGAGACAAACCGAAGGCCTACCTGATGTTAAGCGGTTACCTCTAATAACAATTGCAATACCACGGTGATCACGTTCACGAAGTACGTGACCCACGCTGCATTGAGTTGCTCTGAGACATAGAGTTGTAAGGTCTCCATGTGCGCTTAATTTCACCGGCCCCCTTACCCTTCAAACCGGAACACAGCAATACTGCTTGGTGGCAGAAATAGGTATTCCCCGGATGAAATCTTCACAAAAAGTTCTATTACTTCATGAAAAGTCTATGTTACAGGAATGGTATATATAGAGTCGCGATTTGGCAATCAGATGCTCCTGTACCAAGGCTATCGGTTCTGCTTAAAGGACAAGAAAACAATTCGGAAAACGTTCCGCTGCAACCACTGGGACCGCGGCTGTCGCGCTCTTGTTTTAATTATCGACGACAAAGTGATTAGCTATAACAATCTACATATAAATCATATGCCTAGGACCGCGTCTCGTAGACTCAGAGAGTCTTTTGGAATATTATGATCAAAATATGAATTGAAATGGGGCGTTAAGAATGTCTCCTTTATTGGAGATAGGGTCATCGATTTGATTCACGTACACCAAGGGGTACTGGCTTTCTTAGGAGCAGACCTTAAATAATCAGTTTAGATTTTAACCAAGTGTGGTTTTGCAATCATCGAAATTGATGTCTTCGCTGTAGTTAGCACGAAGATAAGCTCTTCGTGCTCAACATCCGTTTTGTTAATAATAATCAATTGATCAATTCAGAATGGTTGTTTTTCTTTCACGTTCCAAAATCTTAGTTTTAAGAGTTTTTTTTTGATACCTGACTTAAAGAAAAAACTGAAAGACTTAAAATATTTTAATTGTTTTGCTTTTTAGGTCCCATTTTCTCGATGAGCAGGTTTGGGAGGCCGTTAATTTTATACAAGGGATATCGATTTAACCAACACAGCTCCAGCAAGGGGTCCAGGGGATTCTACGTGTGCAATAAGTGGTCCATGGGCTGTCGCGCCCAAATCAAGACTCACGACGACGAGATCATTATGATACATGAGAAACATAAACACTAACAGCAAAAGGAAGGTAACTGAGCGCCTGTATATCTATTATCGGAATACTGGTTTCAATTGAGTGAAAAAGATTGCTGATTTAGTAGGGGGAAAATCCAATATTCCCAGTGCTAGGATCTTATTTTTCGCAATAATCTAGAAGGAGACAAGCCGAAATACCAGCCAATATAATAAAGCTTTGCTTTACCAATAATAAAGCTTTGTAAGGGAACGAAACAATAGATACAACGTTTTGTAAAGTATATCGTGTTAACCACACCTAGGTAGAACATTTTAAGGAAATGGAATTGAACCAGTGCTCAACCCGTAAGATGATCAAGATTTTCGACCCGGCCTGTGTTACGGCGTCAACGTAGCTATACCTAACATGAGGGCGACCGTAGAAGGTTTTTATTTTCCTTGAAATATGCAATGTTCAACATATTATTAATAGTGCACTTATCTGGAAAATAGTGACAAGACAATAATGTTATACAAATGTCTTCAAGCAGTGTAAACTTAAGCCGGAAATAAACGTAATTATACGCAATGATACACCCCCAATTGTTAATAAAAAACCGCAGTTAAACGAACATAGCAGTACTAGTTACTTTACTCTTATAATTGGATTCTTCTCTTAGACAGACAACATTTTTTTTCAGTAACATTGAGTATTACTTTACGCAACGGTCGCGAATACGAAAGAAAAAAGGAAATCCACCAGCGAGTGAATGGATCTAGCAAGACAATACTAGTTCCTGCAAGCCCACAGCCTATATTCTCAACATGTGGCGTAGGTCGTCGTAGCCTGTGGTATAAGGGGCAACGGTATAGGCAAGCCACTGTCAAGTCCCAGCCGAAGGCTCGCTACGTCTGCGAGAAATGGTCTTCTGGCTGCAAAGCCTTCGTCTGGGCCGAGAACGAGGAGATCATTGAGATTCAAGATTATCATAATCATGTATGATGATGTAGGTTTAATGTGTCACTGTGTCAAAACCAAAGATCTTTACCATAGTAATTGTAGTCAACTTTTTGGCTATAACGTCAATTATCCAAAAGTACAAAGTGTTTTTTTATTATTAATTTTAGGGCAATAAGAATAAGTTTTAACTGTGTAAGTTCTAAAAACACTTATCCAAAGAATCAACTAAGTAACTAAAGTGATTTATAGACTACAGCAAAAGTTGAAGATATACAATAGTTACGATAAGAAAATCATATATAACTAAATATCACAAAAAATATTAGTGGCAATTTAACTTTATACTAGGAGTAGTATATTTTCTCGTCAGTAAGTATTATTATGTATTTAGGTATATACTTAGTATTTTAATTAGGAAGCTAATAATCTTCAATTTATAGGTTATTATGTAGTGTCTTAGTTAATAAATTGTTTTAGTGTAGATTTATCGGATTAAAAAAAGTACTACTTAATAACTACTTATTTTTTTAATGTACTCCTAATATGGGTATCAAATGAAAGAGCTTGCTGAGAATAACTCAAAAAAATCATCACTCTAAATCCAACATGACGGTATACTCAAGATGGCGAACTAGTTATTCTTAATGCACTCTTACAATATGGGTATCAAATGAAAGGCCTTGCTGAGAGTTACTTGAAAAATTATATGACATCACTCTAAATCCAACGTGGCTGTCATGAGATGCACAGACAAGAAACCAACTGTCCAGTGATAACAAAAAGTAAAAAATAAATTAAAAGTAAAAGTAAAAAAACTTTGTAACTAGCAAGCTTTTATTTAAATGTACCCACTAAAAATAATAAAATAAACATTTTCCACTAAAGTTTTATGTCACTTTAAAACGTCTTTACACAATTGTATGTAATAAAAAAGCTTGTCGCCAGATTTAAGCAGTACTCGTATCGATTTTTTATTCATTGTTTAAAATAAATATTAAATCAATTAGATCAAGTTACAGGTATGTACACAGGTTAATCTCGCGACAAGCTTTTTTATTAGATATATTGTTTAAAGACGTTTTAAGTTGACGTTAAACTTTAGTGGAAAGTGTTTATTTTATTATATTTAGTGGCTTAAATAAAAGCTTGTTTGTTAAAAAGTTTTTTTTACTTTTAATTTATTTCCTGAAATGTTGGTGTACAAGCTAGTGAAATTCGTTCATTCAACACGAGCTTTAATCTGAGTACCCCGTCGTTTTAGATTCGGTGCCAGTACTCTCTGTGACGAAATTTGGGAAACCGGTGATCCTGTATGGAGGGTATCGCTTTAACAAGTACGTCAGCTGCAAGGGACCGATAACTCGATACGTATGCAACAAATGGTCGACTGGCTGCAGAGCTGTCATCAGAACTCATGAGAACACGATTATTGATGTGAAGAATAATCATACGCACTTGCATACGAACAAGCGGCAAAGAAGAACTTAGAATAAGATTAATTCAAGATCTTAGAATCTCTACTACTATACACGGCTTGGTTCGATACCGCAAAGTGATTTAACTAAATAACTAAATAAGTAACTTATAATTTCTCAGCTTAATCATTATAGTTTTATGTATTTATGGCACCTACTTATAAACTTTAATGGTAATTCCTGTTACATTATGTTAGTTTTTCAACAAATATACCTTTTATTATTTATGATTATGTGTCTAAGCAGAGTAGTTCAAACGAATTCTGCTTTGTCGGTTGTTCAAATTACCAAACAAGTTGCAGACTACATATTAGATGATTGTATGTAAATATTTAAAGATTCATAATTTTGTTATGTAATTTAAGTAATAAAGAGTATTTAAATTCGTTAAGAATGGGTTATTTTATATTATGCGAGTGAGAAAACCTTCAATCAAATCAGCTACAAAGAGCATTATAGCTGCTATTGTGCTCTTTGTAGCTGATTACTAACTAAGGTTATGGCTGATATCGAGAGAGGTTTAGCTGAAATTTTGCATACGCATTTTTTCAGTTCAGATGACAATTCAATGTGCGATACTCAATACTTTAAAAAGGGTCGCCGCCAAAAGATGGCCGATCATGTAAAAGTTTGTGAACCCTATATGCCCACCCAAGGAAACAAATGAAGGAGCTTTCAGAGTGTTTTGTACAAAAAGATTTTATTGATACCTTTTTTCTTCAGGACCAATATACTCTGTTACGAAGTTCGGTAATCCAGTGATAATATTCCGGGGTCAGAGATACAACAAGCACAGCAGCAGCAGAGGTCCCAAAGGTGTTTATGTGTGTACCAGGTGGCAGAACAAATGCAGAGCGTCCATACGGACAGTTCATAATGAGATATATGACATGAAGTTACAGCATAACCATGGATGACCTACACTCATAACATAAGGCAAAGATTCGCAGTTAGGCGCAAACGAACAAGTACAGTAGCAACCAAGGTCCCAAAGGTGTCTATGTGTGTACCAGGTGGCAGAACAAATGCAGAGCGTCCATTCGGAATGTTCATAATGAGATTTATGACATAAAGTAACAGCATAACCAGGGATGACCTACTTTCATATAAGGCAAAGATTCGCAGTAGGCGCAAACGAGGTGAATCTCGTAACCTTAAGAAATTGTTGTTATAGCAGGTTTTCTAACTCAGTCTGTCTGACGCTACAATAAATTAACTTAAGGTTGCGTAAATTGTTAAGTTTTCTGGTAAAGCAACATCCAGGACATTAAAAAAACTATTTGAGGCTTCTCAGCCTCAAATAGTTTTTTTTTTATTATTTGTTTCCATTTTATGCACGTTCTCACGTGCATAAAATGGAAACAAATAATATCACGGATTTTGGCAATAGAATTTGTCTACGCTTACAATAAAAATGTCTACGTTAAAAAGAGTTTTATAAAATTAGAACTTAATTTGTTATTTGTAAATGGCCTTTAGATTTTTTATCCCCATAATCTTTATTAGAGCACCTTAATACAAAAAAAATTAAATATATTTCAGAGCCGATATTCGAGAGAACAAAGAACGGTAAAACTGTGATATGTTATGGTGGCCATCGGTTCAACCAGCACAGCAACAGCCGAGGACCGAAGCTCTTCTACATGTGCACCAGGGCCAACACGGGCTGTCGAGCGTGTATAAAAACTATAGAGGACGTTATATATGACATGAAGTTACAGCATAACCATACGTGAAGCCCTAGACTTAGATTTCATCACAATATTGGCCACTGCTAGACGTATAAATGCCCCAATTTGCAAATACGAGCTGTTTAACGTGTATAAAAACAATTGAGGACGTTATGCATGAAGTTACATCATTATTATACATGAAACCCTGGTCTTCTTTCATCTTTCATCGTCGACATAACTTTAAACTGCCACTGAACGGCCACTGTTAAATGTATAAATGCCCAATTTCCGGTCCATAAAACTATTATATGACATGAAGAATAATAACCATACTATCTATTACTTTTTTGGGTCTTAAGTATTTGCAACGACGTAAAGCGGAAGCAAAGAAATATTATATGGCGGCTGCAGATTTAACCGGCTCTGCAGTAAAGGACCAAAATACTGATGATGTAAGAAGCGAAGATGAGATGTGTGTGAGAAGCGGCAGACCTTGTTAAACTCGATTTTAACAGATTTCTCTAGTTTTCGTCGGAAAGGTCGAAAATCTCACGAGGCCGAGATCCTGTAGTTATTTTATGATAGCGTATTCCTGTATTTATTATAATATATTCTAAGGAATATAATGTGTTTAAAATTGATGTAATACGTATTTTAAAACCTATAGTCGCATAGTAACGCGATAATTCCATAGTCTAGTTATTTTTTTTATTTTGGCTTGTTTAAATCAAAATAATATACAAATTGATGTGAAAGTGATTTTTTAGAACCTATATTCGCAACGACGAAGCGCGGGAACCCAGTGATTATTTACGGCGGCTGCAGATTCAACCAGCACAGCAGTAGTAAGGGGCCCAAAGGGTTTTATGTGTGTACTAGATGGCCCTTCAAATGTAGGGCTTTTATTAAAACGATACAGAACACGATATATAAAGTGCAGCTTGAACATAATCATTGAATAGTTCACCTTTTTAACTAATTAGATATTATTTCACTTTCAAAATTAACGTGAGATGTACTATTCATTTTGTAAACACGGGATTACTCACGTAGTATTGTAACGTCGTAGATTATTCCGACACGTTTCGATTTTTCAAGAAAAACATCATCATGGGATTGAATGGCCGTCCGCGCGTGAGGCCGACACGACACTGGACGTAACGTGTCGGAATAATCTTCGACGTTACAATACTATGTGAGTAATTCCCGTTTTTACAAAATCAATTAGATATTTTCAAAATATTGAAACTGTTGAAATTACAAAAAAAAGACAAGTACATATATACTTATATACTCCATGATTTTTGATCTTTGTTTTCGTATGATTAACTGTGACTCTTTATAAGTATAACAGTGATATAATAATAAATATACTGGATTTATATACCTAATTGACAACATATTATAGGTAGGGTCTGTGAATTTTCTGTGAAAACCAAGGATTATTAGATGAGCGTAGAATTTTCAAGTCATAGGACGGTCCAGCAATAATATCTAGTATATCAGGCTTTACCAGTATGTAATAGATATTATTATACTATGCATTTAAGTATTTATCTAATCAGCACGTAGTCAGTATTTTAATCTAATCTAATCTAAATAGCCCATCGGATCTCACTGCTGGGCAAACGCCTCCATTCCCTTTATATAAATAATTCTGAATACTCCCTAATGTGTTTATTTAACCCCTAATAGTTCGCAAACTCATCAGTTCATTACTCTATATATAAATATAAACGATAACAATAAGAACGAACTGAGGTTCTTGTTTTCTTCTAGTCTTGTCTTTCGTCTGACAAACCAATTCAAATGAGTACTTTTGTAGGCAATTTCAATTATTATTTAACATTTTTTCTAGACCACATTGTCCCACAGCTGGACAAAATTCTCTCCTTTCTCTTATCGCAATCTTCATCTAGTCAAATGCATCCAAGTGATCTCTTTCATCTCTACATCCGACTTAACATGCTTTGTATTATTTATTTATAACATGCTTCTATATAATATATAGGTATTTGTGTACATTCTGTATGGTATTTTTTTATTTACTTTTTTTTAATCTCTCGTTGTCTAGTAGAAATCGCTATTTAGCGATAAGACCGCCAATTGTCACTTTATGTTTAGTGTTTTCTCTTTTTTTTGTTAATTTAGTTTAAGGTGTGCAATAAAGCGTATTCTATCTTCTATCCATCTATCTTAATTTGTCTTTTTATTATTCTGAACGTATCCTATTTAGGTGGGATCGGCACAACTTGTGATTTCCTTCCATTCTGTCCTATCACTCGTCACATTTACATTTTTTTTCTGGCTATATCATCTTTCACGCAGGCCATCCATTCTTGATTTTGTCTCTCTCGTCCCTAATGCATTACCTTTTTTGTTACAAGTATATGAAATGAAATACGTTGATCTTAAACATAATTATTTAGATAATTAAGTGTCATCATCATCATTTCAGCCGTAAAACGTCCACTACTGAACACAGGACTCGCTCATGGATCACCATGAGGAGTAGTTGCCATACTCACCACGCTTGGCAGGCGGGTTGGCGGGCGCAGTACGGGATGTTGATACACGGAAACACGCTGCTGCCCATCTTCCGGAGGTTTGCCATGGCAGGCTCTTACTGCATCCATGGGTATGAGAGTAGGGGTAACATTCTACTGCCGGCACCCCACGGCTAATAATTCAGTGTAATGATAATTTCAGGTTAATTTTATATAGGTGTGATACCTAGGGACTGAACCGAGACCATGTAACCAATTTTAAAGATGCTCTAATTGGAAAGCTTACTTGACATGTCATAAAACATCCATCTGCTAAAAGTGCACTGATTGCAGATTGAAAAAGAAAACAAAAAAATTATAACACGCTAGCCCTTACTTCTTATTTTTTCTGCAACTGGTGCTACTTGCTTCTCATATGTTTGACTTTATTTGTCATAGTTTGTAATTTGCATAGTGTTAAACCACAGGTAGAACATTTTAACGAAATGAAAAACCCTATCAAAAATTTACGATTCCGGTTGGGTTCGAATCCACGTCCGTCAAATCGATCCATGACGCTTCCTAAAGATAGATAAAGATAAGATAAAAGGTCATATCGGTTGAGCATCATCATCGGCCTTTTCGTCTATTACAGACGATTCAGATAATGCCTGTGGTTTGGGTGTTGCATTTTTTAAATGACTAAACAGTCCTATCCTCGACCTCACTGCGCGACCGCAGTTTTGGCAGACGTGGGTGTCCGTTGCAGTTGGTGGATTGGATGTATCTGTCTGTCGATGCCGTCTCGCTCGTTTCTCGGCTAATGAGACAAACCAGGTTTGGTCGTGGTGTTTAAGACCTTCGTGTAAGTTTTTTCTCTATTCTGGTCTGTTCTCAGCCAGTGATGCCCAGTCAGTGCGCTTGATGTTAAACGCTGGGCACCGATTAGACCATCTACATTCTTAATTTGTCTTTAACCTGATTGTTTTTTTCAGCTGTATTCGCACAGTCTCGCTCCGGCAGGCCGGTGGTGTTGTTTGAGAACTACAGATTTTTGTTGCACTCCGGCGCTCCGGATGGGCCGAAGCGAACCTGGCGATGCTGGCGGTGGAGAGACGGCCATTGCAGGTCCAGCATAACCACATTCAATAACGCTATTGTAAGAATAGGCAATAAGCCACATAACCATTCGCCATTAAAAGCCACTCAGCCACTGGGTATCCACTATTTTCTTTAAGAACCGTACAAATAGATGAAGGTATTCTAGTCATTTGTATATAAAAGAGGTTACCTAGAAAGTTTTCCGAAAGTTTTGAGAATTGGTAATGGAAAATTGTAAAGATATTATCGAAAAAACTATTTTTTCCAATATTACGCGAGCGGCAAGTGTAGCAAAGTACAATTCGGAAATAGATAGATAGAAAACACTTTATTGTACACTAATTTAAGAGAACATAAAAAAATAAGAAAAAGCGCATCCTAAATCAATAAAATTAACTAAATTTCATTACTCCTGAAAAACTTTCCAGGTAGAAATACGGAATTACTGTACAGCATAAAGTTTTATAACTCAGTTTGCGCAGGGCTCAGTTTCATACTCGTAATTCTAAAATAAAATCATTACTTTCTAATATGAGTGCTTAATATAATAAAACCATATTTTATCTACGTATTCCCACCTGAACGGGAACTACGCGGGTCAAACCGCTGGGCACTATTACTAACTATCTATCTATCAGCCAACGAACACCCACTGCTGGGCATAGGCTTACCTACTACTAGTACATATGTATAAATAACTGCGCTCCTGTATGTTTTTGATCGACTTCAAAGAATAGTCTGTATTTAATTATTATTTAGTTTTTTTTAACCTTTGTTACCTCAGAACTCGTCGCTTAACGGATTTGAAAAAATCTTTTTGAATTAAATTAGATCCCATTTTTTGATGGGATCTATAATATAAGCAAACGAAATTATAATAAATAAAACTATATAAAAATATGAATTAAATTATTATTAATTGGGATTAATTATATTATTATAATTATATTAGATACTTATGCTGTAATTTAAGGTCAATATTATAAACTATATATTACTTACCTTATATCTTTGTGATTTGTAACTTGGCGTTACTAATAAAGAACTTATTGTATTGTAAACTTGTAGCGGACTGCGTGTTATCAACGTCCTAGATTTTGTCACTGAACTGGGTTTTTTTGTTAAGAAATTAAAGAATTGTTATTAATATAGATAGTAGGATGTTACCACTCCTTTCTTGCCCGTGGATGCAGTAAGAATCAGCCAAGGGATACCTCCGGAAGGTGGGCAGCAGCGTCATTCCGTGTATCAACATCCCGCATTGCGCTTGCCAACCTGCTTGCCAAACGTGGTGAGTGAGTATGGCAACAACCCCTTATGATCAGTACTAGGAGAACCGAGAGGGAGGCCTATGTCCAGCAGTGGACGTCCTATGGCTGAGATGATGATGATGATAGATTTCAGATTAAATGGTATCACAGGGTTTACCGCTAATAATACTACTAAGATGATATTATGATAATACTGTATTATCGATACCATTCCATTTTGCAATCAAATGTTTGATTTTTAATAATTTTTTGTTTATACCATAAAAACAATTTGAATTGAAAGTCACGAAAGTTATTAAAATCGTAG
Organism: Pasiphila rectangulata; assembly: GCA_963082625.1. Taxonomy (NCBI): domain Eukaryota; kingdom Metazoa; phylum Arthropoda; class Insecta; order Lepidoptera; family Geometridae; genus Pasiphila; species Pasiphila rectangulata. Next base: position 16,545,779 of record OY720244.1, read on the forward strand.
TAAATGATATAATACCGTTAAATGTAATTTAATCTTATACAAGGTGTATTATATATAATATATGTACTAACCAGAAAGGGTAACTAACCCCACCCGGGTTGAAAAGAAAAAAAATTGGTAATTCGTATTTTTTTATATTTTTATTAACAATTTTACTAGTTGGTGTGATGTAAAAATCATCCTTTGAATAATTGGATTTTTAAATTTATTTTGATTTTAATAAAAATAAACCCTTTGTGGTTATAGGTATTTTTATTTGTACGGCAACTCTTCACGGAGTTCAATGACCCTTAACAATCGACAAGATCTGAACAAGAATTAGCTGGCGTTTACGTTGTCATGATAGTACAATCAGCTGCTGAAGTTTAAACTTTCGTGGTCTTTTCTCGAGTGAAAATCACTGAATCCTGAAAAGTCGTAGAACAAAAATGGTTCCTCGGTGGTCCGAATCACCCCCTTTCGGCTTAGTACACATGTTATAATACACCCTGTATGTATTATTATAATAAATTATTTAGTTAAATGGAACTACGCGTAGTTTTAGGATAAGGTTAGTAATTGTAGTTAAGTTTCTTATTCTAGTCAATTGATACCTAGGCGTTATATCCCGTTTCTGAAGAGGTCAGTGGACCTTTTCTAATATTATCACTTATACAAGTGCTAGAACATGCTTTTTCCCGAGGCTTTGCACGCGTTGTATTCCGTTAAAAAGTGTTGTATTTAATGTGTTCAGAAAGTTCAATAGAAATGTTAGTGAAATATCTTTAAATCGCATTATAAGTTTCGGAGACTTCGTTGGCCTACAGCTGAATGTAGAATGAGAATGAGACGCAGGAGGTTCAGGGTTCGATTCCCGCTGCTGCGAAACAAGTATTCTATGATGCCTTTGTATGTATTAACAAAAAAATATTTATTTAAGCATTATAACGATCATGTCTTAGCTAACGTCTGCTCACTAATGGGGTAGATGATGCTGTGTTTAATGTCCAGCATTAGTTATTTACAGATGAATAACATACAAAATTCCCAACATCATAAAATATTTTTAGTATTAAATATATACTATAGTCCACATAAAATAAATTGCAGTTTGAAATCAACCTTGAATTATTTTAAATTATAACAGGAAGCAAAGAAACTAATCGTGTTGAATATGTATAATTATTAGGTATTTTTTAGATAAGACGTATGTTAGCGACGCGATTATAAAAAGTGAATAGAAGTGCACCGAATATTATGTACAGGAGCTTGCGGGGTATGCACAGGTGGGGGGGCAGCTCTGACTTGCATGGCTGCCCCTGAACTTGAGAGATAGTCGCAATCCTAGCCCCACGCATACCGCACGCTCCTCTGGTCCTCATGAGTTGTAGCATTTTTCGCGAATAAATTAGTGTAAACCTTAACATTTTGTTCATCATTTAACTGCCAAACCATCTTCTTACACTAACTCGAGTTAAGACCTTGGTCTTCGAGTCGGATCTATGTACCACACGCCGCCAAGTAAGAAGATGGTAAGTACCCGCAGTTCCGCGAAAAATGATGGACAATAATCCAAATCGCAGACTCGTTCAGAATTGGTAAAAAGTGATAATAAATACTTAAAAGTGATCGATAATAATCAAAAACCCGGAACTAGTGAGGGAAGTGCTAAAGTTGAACCCATGGATCCACTTCTCGTACCGCAGCCAGTAGTACCCTCCGCGTCTTCAAAAAAATCGAAAACTTCACACACCAAAAGGTCTTCTACATCATCTGCCCTGGCACAGAAGAAAAAGCTGGAACTCGAAGCTGCGAAAGCCAAAGCTAGGATTCAAATGGATTTAATCGACTCAAAGTTGGCAGCTGATTTGGCAGCTATCGACGAACAATACAGTCCACCTGCATCTGAAGATGCTAGTCGGAGTGATGGCAAGGATATTGAGAAGTGGTTGGAGCAAAGCCAGCATGAACTGGAGAAACAGAAGGTCGCCCAGGTTGGTATCATACGTGGCTCGATGTTTCCGCCGTCGAATGAAGATGCACTAACGGTCCAGTTCAACAGTTGGCCAGCGCGCTGAGGGACTTGGTTGTGTCCACCGCCTCCACCAGCCATAATGCCAATCTACTTAGCCGTTTAAGTACACCAAAAGAACTACCCTGGTTTTTTGGTGACCCAATGGAATGGCTTTCATTCAAAGCCGCATATGATGAATCCACAAACGTTTGTAAATTTAGTAAGAAAGAGAACTTGGGAGATTACGAAAATGTCTACGTGGCTCAGCGAAAGAAGCGGTGTCAGCTTTATTGGTCAGCACTACGTCTCCTGATATCATTATGTCTACGCTGAAGCTACAATTTGGCAACCCAGAAATAATTATCAACAGCATTCTACTAGAAGTAAAGAAATTAAATCCTTTAGCTCAAGAATATCACAAAGACATAGTGCCGTTTTCTGTGAAAATAATGAACTATGTGGCAGCTGTGCGTGAACTCAAGTGTGATGAGTACCTACAGGGACTTAGTGTCGTGAACATAGTACTATCTAAATTACCTACAGTGCTACTGTCTAAGTGGGCAGATTACAGTTACCCACTCATAACTGCAGGTACTAGAAAACGACTAGATATACTATCCGATTTCCTAAGTGAATAAGCTCTGAAAGTATCTACGTGCAGTGCCAATTTAATGAACATTCGATGGGAAAATAAACGTAAAAATAGTGAAAATAACTCTGGACACGGTCGTACTGTTTTGTTGCAGACGGAAGAAACACAAAGTGTTAAAAAGTGCGGTTTTTGTCGTGAATCGGTACACAGATTAACAGACTGTAAAAAGTTTAAAAAATCATTACGTAAGAATCGGTTGTTATTTGTGAAGCGCGCGCGCATTTGTTATAAGTGCTTGTTATCGCAACATGATAGACAAACCTGCCCAGCGGCCGCCTGTGACGTCGAGGGGTGCGGGGCGGCGCATCACCGCCTGCTGCATTACGTGCCTAGCTCGCGGCAAGATAACATTAACACAGTGCAATCTTCCCCCACGGACATGACCTTATCTGAGACAGAGAATAATCCCGCCGAAAGTGTTAATAATATCAAGATGAACAGTTCAGTGTTTTTAAAGGTAGTGCCTATAGACATTTATGGACCTAACGGTAAGTTTCGTACCAGCGCGCTACTCGATGACGGGTCGACCGTATCTCTTATCAGTGCGAAACTTGCTGCGCGCGCGGGTTTGCGCGGACGCAAACATTCCATGCGAGTTCGTGGTGCGTGGGACAATACAGACTTACGATGTGATACGGAAGTAGTGGACTTAACTTTGTGTAATAAGAACGGACATAAATACAATATTACAGTGCGCAGTGTAAATGAACTAAACTTACCTGAACAAGACTTAATGAACTGTGAACAATATAAGTACTTACGTGCAATAAATGACGAGCTGTGTGTTGGCCTCCAGACGCCAGAAGTGCTGATAGGACAGGACAATTACCAACTACTGGTACCTCTGGAGGTATTGGTCGGCGAGGCGGGCCAGCCCTGCGCCACCCGAACAGCAGCAGGCTGGAGCCTGCACGGTGTCGTGCCGCACGTGCGCGCCTCCACCGTGCGTAAGAACCATTCCACTCTTTTGATCAGCGGCGGTGAGTCATCTAAAAATCGTTATCACGTATGTACCTGAGGATGACTGCGACCTTCGGGATCTCCACGACGATGTCCGGCGCTACTTTTCAATGGAATCCATGGGGGTTTCTGCTTGCGATCCACGGCAGAACTCTGAGGAACAAAGTGCCTGGCATCACTTGGAACAAACGGCTACACTGGTCGAAGGTAGGTGGCAAGTCGGCTTACCCTGGAAAGACAGCAACTGCGTAATGCCTGACTCACTACCCACTGCGTTGAACCGGCTGCGAGGAGTAGAACACAAGATGAAGAAAAATCCCGAATATGCACAGACAGAACCTGGTACTTACCGCATTTTGGTGTTGACAATCCAAATAAAAATAAATTGAGATTAGTGTTTGATGCCGCAGCGCAAACCTCAAATTTATCATTGAATGACTATCTATACAAAGGGCCCGACTTACTTATGTCTCTATTCGGTATTATGTTACGCTTCCGAGAAAATAAAATTGCCGTAATGGGAGATATTAAAGATATGTTTTAAGGGTTAAAATCCGCCCTGAAGACCGAGATGCGTTAAGATTTGTTTATAGAGGGTGCCCTTCACTAGAATACACAGCTAAAAATCGAGATGAACCGATAAAAACCTATCTAATGAAATCCTTAATATTTGGTGCCAACTGTTCGCCCTTTATTGCCCAATTTATTAAAAATAAAAACGCCCAACGATTCGAGTCAAATATGCCTAACGCTTGTGAAGCTATATACAAGCAACATTACATAGACGACTACATACAAAGTCTATCTGACGAACAATCGGCTGTCCAGCAGATAAGGGATATTTCGTACATACATTCGCAAGGTGGGTTCGAAATTCGTAACTGGATAAGCAATAACAAAGCCGTGGTAGATAGTACACCGAAAGAGACTCTCGGCGCTTCTGCTGTAAGGTTGAAAATGGGGCAGCAGTGTGACGGCGAAAGAACACTTGGGCTAATATGGTGCACCGATGACGACACACTAAGGTTTGATGTTTCTTTTAAGAAAATTCCTGCACGTATTATTAATTGCGAAAAAATACCTACAAAGAGAGAAATGCTACGCGTCGTCATGTCCATCTTCGATGTCTACGGATTTTTATCTCCACTCACAATCAACGGTAAGATTATTCTACAAGAAACTTGGCGCCTAGATATCAGCTGGGACGAACCTGTACCCGAAGAAATTAACAAAAAGTGGCATTTATGGATATGTTTATTACGCTTAGTAAATAACATTAGATTACCGAGATACTATCCTGCGGCCACTACGAGTGTAAGCGAGACGGAGCACGATACCTACCTACCATCGCAGCCGCAACCTACAGATTTCGTAGACAGTGCTACGCCCGTAGCAGATCACAAGAGCGCTACGAGGTGCGCTACGACTGCTACACGCGCTATGTCCCGAGGCCCGCAACCGATCCCTGCTAAGAATAATAATGTTTCTATAACTTGCTATAGAAACCTACAGCTGCATATATTTTGTGACGCATCGACAAAAGCATTCTGCGCGGTGGCTTATTGGCGCTGGACAGATACGGATTTTAAAACGCGCGTGGCGTTTATTGCAAGTGCCGTGTGGCGGGAAATAAACCTATAACTCTACCGCACCTGGAGCTGCAGGCCGCTGTGCTAGCGGCAAGATTAGCGAACACAATAACAAAGAACACTGGAAGTCGGAGATTTAGTGTACGTGGTTGACCCAAATGGACCTAGAAACAGATGGCCGAAGGGTTTGATCCAGGAAGTGTGTCCTGGAAGAGATAAGAGGGTCAGAATGGTATAGGTAAAAACAATGAATGGTGTACTTACCCGCTCAGCTGCTCGCGTCGCACGGATCCCGTTGGCTGAAGAGTGTTGCTAGGCACACTAGGGTGGGGAATGTTAGCGACGCGATCATAAAAAGTGAATAGAAGTGCACCGAATATTTTGTACAGGAGCTTGCGGGGTATGCACAGGTGGGGGGGCAGCTCTGACTTGCATGGCTGCCCCTGAACTTGAGAAATAGTCGCAATCCTAGCCCCACGCATACCGCACGCTCCTCTGGTCCTTATGAGTTGTAGCATTTTTCGCGAATAAATTAGTGTAAACCTTAATATTTTGTTCATCATTCAACTGCCAAACCATCTTTTTACACTAACTCGGGTTAAGACCGTCTTCAATGTATATAAATTAATTAAATAATATTCTGTGTTTTTATTTCAGTAGATTTTACATTTAACTGCGGCGAGACAACACGAGCTATAAATTATAAATGTTTGAACATTTTTTTTCAGCGTTCGACCTTATATAAAATGCTCAAACCAAACCGAAAAATAGAATCAGAACTTTTGCAGGTGTGCTTGTAACAGTGAAGTGTGAAAACAGGTAAGGGTAACCCTTATCTGTTTTCACAGGAATACGGAGTCGTTTGTCTTGCACTAAGCACTAGAAAGATTTACGCCCTACCATGATGTATATGTATGTTGTGGGCTGCCGGCAGTAGAATTTTACCCCTCCTCTCATGCCCATGTATGCAGTAAGAGCCTGCTAAGGGATACCTCCGGAATATGGGCCGCAGCGCCTTTCCGTGTATCAAAATCCCATACTGCGCTCACCAGCCCGCCTGCCAAGCGTGGTGAGTATGGCAGTGGACGTTTCATGGCTGAAATGATGATGATGTGTATAGCATGCGAAAAGTATCTATGCAAAAACGGTTTTGCTTTGCATTTGATTGTCTTATGTTTGTTATTTATGGTTTGCAGGTCATATATGTTTTCCCGCGTGCTGTGTACATTCCGAAAGTTCAATCTAAATATTGGTATGAAAATAAAATCTAAAATCGGATGCTTGATTTCCGAGTAGAGTTTATTGTTTTATGTTTGTTATATATGGTATAAATAACTATGTTGATTGAAAAATAAAAATGCCAGATTTATGTCATATAACTGTAGTTAAAATTTGAATTGGCTCCTTCCAACAAGGCCTTATATAAGATTCCCACTCATATTCGGCAGTGAAATTAACTCCTGGCCCGAAATGATTTTCTTTTAAACTATTTGAATTTTAAACTACCTTGAGACATGGTATGGATGGAATCTAAGGAATTACCTGTATTAACTGTAGGTAATCTAAACCTTTGACTTACATATATATGAACTGATGTGGTTAGAAATAAGAAAACTGTATTTTTCAAGCAAGCAAAATACTTATCACGAGTTTCAGTGCACACAGTCTTTAAATATTGATGCGAGAAATAGCTCTATATACATTGTGGTACATTAAGTGTTTCAACATCATCCATGCATGCTTTCAGCGTTCCATCAGTTTCACTTCCTGGCCAGAATTGAAGCAGATGTAAAAACCGGTTCCATCAAACCTGCGAGAACTTTCACTGGTGTGATTGGGGACCACTTGCCCGTCCAAATATCTAAGCGAAGAAGATGCGTCTCTTGTGCTCAGCTCAAGAAGGAAACTCGTTCGTCCACCATGTGCATGGCATGCCAAAAATGCTTCTGTAAAAATTGTTTTACGCCTTGGCATCTGGGTTAATTATGTTGAAAAAATAATATAAAGTCTATTATCATGAGAATGAAAAAATAAGAGAGAGACTAATAATTATTAAGGTGATAGATTTTGTAACATAGTTTTATATACTTATATGTTAATTTTGTCCGATTATTTTGTACCTACGTTAACTAAAATATTAAATATTTTGAATATTTACAATATTAACACATTTATTTTCTTAAAGACCCAGTGTATTAGTCCATGAAAACACATAAAAAATAGTGCATTCTTTACAATCAAACTAAACTCAACATTACAGTTGACGAGATTGCTTCCAAAAGATGTGGGATTAAGATCACTTGGAGTATAGGACTGACTGCAAGGTTTTTAATATAATCATTTTATTTCCTAGGAATCTCATTCGTAGTGTCCCAGCGGGGTAAAGTGATGTTGCAGGCAGGACAGTACCGCTACTCCCGGCACAGCGCCTACAAGATAGACAACCCGAAGTGCCTGTGGATCTGTGGCAGGACCTACGCCGGCTGCCGGGCCTCTGTGTACACGCTTGATAATCAAGTGCTAAGAGTCAACAATACGCACAACCACTGATGCCTTACGAAGGCGATTTTCAATTTAAATCCCTGAAATTACTACCTATACTTACACGGAAAGACGCTGCTGCCCATCTTCCGGTGGTATCCCTTGGCAGATTGCAACTGCATCCACGGGCAAGAGAGGAGGGACAACATTCTACTTCCGGGTCCAATTAGATGTGTGTAATTGTTAATCATGGTATATATAAAGTGAATTTCAAAACGAGTGATTTTATTATTTTATCTGTCTTTAGATCGAGATACATCAACCAAAACATATCCTTAATATTTTTGACTATTGCAGATATCGTGTACACAGTTTCTAAAAGAGGCCACCCTGTTATCCAGTATGGAACATACAGGTTCGCGCGGACAAGTGACTATAAGAAATTCGGTGGCCCGAGGTGTAGGTGGATATGTCGGGCGAAGTACGGCTGCCGGGCAACCATCACTACTGTTGCCGACGAAGTCATAAGAATTAAGAATACTCACAATCATTAATCAAAGAGGATCTTATAAACTGTAATGCTTCCTAAGATGACGCATTCGATAAAGCGAAGTGGAGAGAAAAGACCAGGAAAGCAGACACCAAAATCAGATGACGATAATAATTGTCAGAGATTGATCATAAGGAAACTAGGTATTCCCGAACTTTGTACGGAGTTTATGGTAGCGGTAGATGCTTTGTAGAAATCAAAATAATATATTAAACTACTACTTATTTACTTATTACTAAATCAGTCATGAACTACTCTTAAATCATGTTTTGGTGGGAATGCAGGAGTATGTTTTTCAGAAACGATGAAATAAAAGTCAACTGAGGCTCTCGCTTATAACCAATATTATACATAGTTATCAATAATGTATTAGCCGCTTTTATACTTCGGAGATCACGACACAATACATTGTAAATACATAATATGTTACCGGGCCTTAATCTATAAGATTATAACGAAGATAAATAACGCGAAAAATACCCGGTTACATATATCTGATGTAACGTTTTCGCGTTACTCGTCTTCTCAATGTCCGTTTCTTTTTCAGATTTGAAATACGTAACAAACCATAGAGGTACCCTAATTCTACAGTACGACGGCCATGAATGGCGTCGGCATAGCGATTACAAAAGACGAACGAATGTAACGAATCCAAAAGTGCGATGGAATTGTGTGAGGTTAAGCAAGGGCTGTCATGCCTCACTATACACTTATGAAAATCAGCTTCTTAAAGTGAACAATGATCATAATCACGAACCTCCCATTGAAACGGATAAAGTTAATATAGAATTATTTTACTAAATGCCTGGTTAGTTTTTTCTTTCATACCTTTTCATTGTATTTGGAAAACTACACGAAATACGTATACGTTTGCAATATGAAAATGAAAAAATGAAATGAAAAGAAAAATATTTATTTAACAAATGAGAAGTTATACTAAAATTATGTTATATCAAGTGGTTCCCTCACTAGGCAATGCCTGTATCTAGGAAACCTGTTCATTACTATTTATACAAAACAAAACAGCCTACCTGTATATGTGATATAATATGCTTTTAATAATTATATATATATATATATATATTAGATTACGTATCTACTTACATACAAAAATAATAATATATAAATAAATAAAAATGAAGTTAAATATTTCCTTATATTAGTTACATTGTCAATATAATATAAATAATATATACTATATCATTTTATTACACGCAGATAATTTTATTAGATAGTAGGTATGTATTATTAAAAATTAAAAACTATGGCATATAAAATTTCCCTAGTATTGTCATACGTTAATGATAAGAGCCAGTCTTGTATGATGTGTTTTGCCTGAATTAAACTTTTATTTTTAATGTTGCAATGTTTAACAACTTTGTTGTAGACACGAATACGCACAATGTTACCTATACGTTGCCGAATCTTGTGTTAACGGAGGGAGTGGCCCTTAGACTCGACGGCATACCTAATCGCAGTAGAGCAGGGTAAGATGTTATATAAATATGAACATCAAAATTATAATCAAAGCTATTTATTCAGCCGGGTTGCAACCCTGTACTGGTTCCAACAGCTTCCTCTGTATTCATCTTAATCAGGTCCTGTGTCGTCCTTCTCTGCACTCAATTTGTACGTTCCCTTTAACAGTTTTACTGTACTACGAGTATTACTTTATTTAGTAGCTAATTTAATATCTTTACAGACGACAAATTAAACTTTACCGTATCCCAAAAAGGCCGGCCGATTCTTCTCTACGGATCGAATCGATACCACCGCCACAGTAGTTACGTCAGTGGTAACCCAAAGTGCCGATGGGTCTGCGTGAGGACCCACCACGGATGTCGAGGCTCGGTCCACACCTACAACAACGAGCTATTCAAAGTAAACGATGTACACAATCATATATGAAATACTTATGATTTATGAAAAAAGACGAGAAGAATGATGAAGATTTTATTGTTACTTATACATACGTATACTGCCGATAAGATTATTGCTATCGATCATTGCAGTTGTTTACAATAAAGTGTTAATTCGTTCATTCATTAATTCATTTTTAACGACAGTACTTGATTGCATCAGACTACTGCCATAAAGTTTAATTTATACCTGGGTATAAACAAATAATATTAGTGATAACTCGAATGTTAAAAGAAGAAAGACAACCAAAAATTGTTTTGCTTGCCCTAAGGGTATCACAAAAATAGATAGATAGATAAAAATGTATTTACAATTTTAAGTAGACTTATTTATGTGAATTAAAATGAATATTGAGTAAATTGGTTATATTTTTTGCGATATGTAGTAGAAAAAAAGAAGACCATGCTAATTTCATACGAGTTTCAATTATATATTTTTTGAAAAAGAATGTGGCTTATCTTAATTTAAAGCTAATACCATCATTAATGATGATAACGAGCCAAGCCGTGGTTTGCCGCAAGATTGCTGCGCCACCAGACATAAAACCGAATGTAAACTGTCACTATAGGTAGGTAACGAATATTTTCAGGATATACATTCGTGATGTCCCAAAGAGGATACACGATAATCCAGTGCGGGAACTACCGTTATTCCAGACACCGATACAAGGATGGCAACCCCAAGTGTCGCTGGATCTGCGTGAAGTGGTGCAGAGGGTGTCGTGCCTCCCTTTACACGTTCCAAAACGAAGTATACAAAGCAGAGAATCTTCATAATCACTGAATTTTTTTGAGTTTAAGTAATATGAACAAGTCTAAGAATAAATAAACAAATAGAACTATTACACACTTTACTCCTTAAGAGATGATTTAACAAGAAAACAATTTATCAAGAACGCAATTAAAGATCATAAAATTCCTATGAACAAAATAACAGAACCAGGGATCAGTAGCAGAAGAGCGAGTCATGTCATCTATTCGACATAGCTTCCAAGGCATGTCAGTTCTGCCCTCGACCAAAACCATAAAAACCAAAACCAACCAAAAAAACCTACACCAAATACATTTAAAGCCTATAAATACAGCCGCATGACAGATTTACCACAACACAAAAAAATACAAACGGTTTATTTGACAGTAACGATTTTTTCAGAATACTCATTCGTGATGTCCCAAAAAGGATACACGATCATTCAGTGCGGGCTGTACCGTTATTCGAGACACCGCTACAAGGAAGGCAGCCCCAAGTGCCGCTGGATCTGCGTGAAGTGGTGTAGAGGCTGCCGCGCCTCTGTTTACACGTACAAAAACGAAATAATTAAAGGAGAGAATGCACACAATCACTAAAACATTTTTATTATAGATGTGATTTTTTAACATAAATTTCATTCACGGTCGCCTACAGGTGTCAGTTTAAGTGTCGCTAAAGAGTGCTTACTGGCTGGAGGAACGAGATCGCGGGATAGCTTCTCGAATCGAATCACGACCTGGAAGATAAACATTTTACTGCAGGCGACTACTTAGGTATAGTTTTTATGTGCACGACTCTAATTGTTTCATTTCTCCACTGAAGCAGCTTTCGTAATCTAGTATTTATATTCACTGAATAAAAGTACCTAATTGTAAATGTTTACAAATATAAACTACTTTTTCTTTGAACTCGTTATATTATCATCACTCTCTCTTAAAAATACAGCAAGAAGACAACTATAAATTATTTATAATATATGTGAAAAGTTATATTTTAAAACATCAACAGAAGGAGATCGCCAGAAGGATTCAACTTGGGTGGGTGGGTGCGAAAAAAACTGGACGACATTCTTAAGTCAGCTGAAATTCCACAATGTCTGAAAACCAGGCTTTACAATCAGTGTTTTGCCCACCATGACTTATGGTGCCGAGACATGGACGCTCACACAGAATGCTGTGTACAGAATAAGAGTTGCACAGAGAGCCATGGAGCGTGCCATGCTCGGCAACAAGCTTATTGACCGTGTTCCCAACGTCAAGATCCGCAGCCAGACAAAGGTAAAAAATGTTAGGAATCGCATCACGTAACTCAAATGCAGCTGGGCAGGACACCTTGCACGGAGACATGACGACAGGTGGAGTAAGGCGTTAACTGAATGGCGTCCCAAAACTGGATATAGGAACGTCGGTCATCCTATAGCGAGATGGGCAGACGATATCACAAGCGTCGTAGGGGTGACCTGGCCAGATTGGCACAGGATCGTGAGTTATGGCACAAAAATAGGGAGGCCTATACCCAGTAGTGGGTGAAGTCGGGCTGTGGATGATGATGATGATGATATCTGAAAAGCCTTACTACTTTTCACATATATTAAAGTGTTGAAGTGTCGTCTTTATTGATTTGCTGATTAAATTTGCATATTATATTTAACGAAGTAGAACATTTGAAATTTGGGAAACAGCTCTAATTTCGACTATGCCTATAATGATTAAGTATCACATAGTCAAAACTTTACAGGATTTTGTTTCAGAGTATCCCAAAGAGGTCAAACGGCACTCCAGTACGGTCCGTACCGGTACTTCTGCGACAGCAGATACAAGAATAAGACCGGAAAGCGACGCTGGGTGTGTGTCAAGTGCACATCGGGATGCAGGGCCACTGTGGTCACGTTTAACAAAGAACTAATCCGTGTTAGCGGGACCATATCCATTCAAGATCTCCAAATTTTGATGATACTTTAGGCTGCTTTGTACGGGCAGTCCATTGTCGACTCTTGTGGTTTTTTTAAATTAACTTTTATCGTCCTACTGCTGGGCAAAGGTCTCCCCCAAATCTCTCCAGTCATCCCTTTCCCTAGAGATCTTCCACCAATATCCGTCAAATGTGTCGAGATCGTCCCGCCATCGCCTCCTCGGTCTGCCCCTATGACGCCTACCTTCTCCTGGCAAGTGCCCATTTTTCAGGTTTCGTTGTACTAACGTGGCTCGCTCAATCTTACTTTAACCTTGCGGTTCTGTATCCCACGTCACCAATACCAATAAGGGAGCGTAGAATGGTGTCGGTCCGCTTAAAGCCAAGAATGCTACGCTCCATCGCCCTTTGACAAATCTTGAGCTTGGACTTCTGTGCCTCAGTCAAAGACCATGTCTGCGCCCTGTAGGTAAAGACGGGCAGGATACACGTGTCGACTAGTTGGCGTTTAAGTGTTATTGGAAGTTTGCCTTTAATGTATTCCTTCATACCTCGGTTTACCTCACAGGCTTTATTAATAATATGATGGTCGTAAAAATGTTCTATGTCATCGACAGAGTGAGCAGATGTTGGTGCATATATTTGAATGGTGGTCTTGGACATGATTTGAAATCTCAATACAGCAATGCGCTCAGAGTAGCCTTTGAACTCGATAATATTATCCTTCCACTTCTTGCTCACTAAGAACCCCACACCGTGTTGTTCTTTAGTTTCCCCGTAATAGCTTAGTCAGCTATTATTTAGAGGAAAGAAGGTGCTGGGCAAGTCTATTACATCTTACAATGTCCCAAGCGCTGCAGCGTCCCGTAAATCATGAATACCAGTAGTTGGCACTATATTAATTATCTATAATAGATATAAAGGTCTTATCATCTCATCCCTAGTGTGACGTCATCAATTTTGCATCAAGATGTTATGAAATTTAAACAGCAGTTCCGGAATTCGTTTTTTAATTTTTTTTATATTTTTTTGTAATGTGACGTCATGAGTTTTAGGACTCGTTCCACCCCTTGTCACACAATGTCACACTTTGTCTACCCCATAACGTGTGACGTAGTTTATGGATGGCCTTATGGACCTTCTAAATCTAAAAAAATCAATTATAACTTATTCTACTTCTTATCGTTTCTCCCAGAATTGGTGGGGTTCCTAAATCTACTATGCCATTAATAATAAGATAAATTTCCAGGCTTCAGTTTTAGAGTGTCTCAGAAGGGTCAGACGGCACTCCAGTACGGTTCGTATCGGTATAACTGCGACAGCAGATACAAGAACATCGCCGGGAAGCGTCGCTGGGTGTGTGTCAAGCGCAACTCGGGATGCAGGGCCGCTGTGTTCACGTATAACAATGAACTGGTCCGTGTTAATGGGACCCACATCCATTGATTAAAAATCTCCAAATTTCGATGATACTTTCTTCTGCTTCGTACAGTAAGCCGATTGTGGACATAATCGATGATAAAGGCCATCCATATACGAATTACGCGAAATTCATGAATTTTTTATCACTCCCCTCGCTCCTTGTTTGTAACTCTCCCCTCTAGTGTGACGTCACACATTTTACAAATTCACATCTTGAAATTAGGTTGTGTTTCTGTTATATGCCTCATAGTTTGCAATTGCTGAGACTTTTTTGTGTTTATAATTTAACAAAATTTCCAGGATTCTCTTTTAGAGTGTCCCAGAAGGGTCAGACGGCACTCCAGCGCGGCCCGTATCGGTACTATTGCCACAGCAAATACAAGAACAAGACCGGGAAGTGTCGCTGGGTGTGCGTCAAGTGCAACTCAGGATGCAGGGCCCATGTCATCACGTATAACAATGAACTGATCCGCGTTGACGAGGCTCACAACCATTAATTTCAGATTTAAAAAATTCGGTTAGAGTTTATTCCTTTTCTTTTCGTAGGTCCCTCGATAAATGGGGATCTAGGAAATAAATAACCTTGTGTAGTTTTTCGAGTAAAAATGGTTCCATGGTAAATAAAAAAAAAATAAAAATTGTGAGGCCTTTGCATTGGAAAGTGTTCAAAAATGGTTCCCTCGAACTGCGCTATATTATTTATTATTTCTTTTACTGTCCGACGCTGCTTGACAGTGACAGCAATTGTGATTAGGTAGCAGTGAGTTGTAAATAGTTAGAGTAGCTATACCAAACAAAAAATGTGTCGCAACTTGATGACAGCGGGGGTGCCTGCGCGGGGCGCGCTCGCCCCCGCACACAAGTATTCGCTGCAGCGCTACACGATTAGAATGTCGTCTATCCATACCATCAATACATGCAGCGCTAGATCGCTAATAGAGTATAGTTTTCTCGCGACCGTGAATTTCGTGGCGCTTACACGTTTCGTTCAACATAGTGTAACAACATGTCGCTCTAATAGATTTTTTTCACCGCAGAAGGGACACTTCAGACAGCTATTAATGCAGTAGGTACCTATGAATATTATATTTCAAAACGTAAAAATATTTAAGTAAATTAAAACGAATCGTTAAGCGTTTAAAGTCATTTTTTTTTAATAAATTGGTATTTTATCCAACAAGTACGTACATAGGTAGGTACTTACACTAACTAGACCCCACACTTTATTTCACTCTGCCCCTCCTCTCATGCCCGTGGATGCAGTAAGAGCCTGCTAAGGGATACCTCCGAAAGATGGGCAGCAGCGTCTTTCCATATACCAACATCCCGTACTGCGCTCGCCAACCCGCCTGCCAAGCGTGGTGAGTATGGCAACTACCCCTCATGGAGACCCATGAGGGAGGCCTTTGTTCATTAGTGGACGTTTTTTGGCTGAAATGATGATGATTATCTAGCCCAAAACTAAGCAGAGCTCTTGCTATGGCTACTAGGTAACTGATATAATAAATACAATACAATACATAAATACCTATTTATTTATTATTATACGTAGAAAATGACCTGAACACCCAGAACAAAATATCTGCAGCGATCACTAAACATTTGTCCCAAGGCGGGAATCGAACCCACCTCCTGCGTCGCAGGTGAACCTTCGCCCACCACGCCACAGAGGTCGTCAATCGATCTATTACAAATTTATAAACCTTAAGAATTTGTTCAGACAACAATATAGGTATAATACAGCTTCAGTTTATAAGTAATGACGATTGCAAAAGATACCTCTACAGTAGGTACCTACTGTCTGATCAGACAGACGGCATAGGGCGAGTAATATGAGTTAAAAATAATCAGTTAAACCTTTGTCGCCAACCCTTAGTAGGTACCTACACATCCCATCTGTACGAATCACTTTTCATAATCTATGATTTTCAAACAAAATGTCAGTACAATAGAAAATAATATACAAAAATTAATTTTAGTTGGTTTTAGTTGATATTCTGTTTACTTTCCGATGATAAGTCACGCCACTATCTTTTTTCTTCGCAGTTGATTGATTTTTACACGTTTTTAACAACGCAAGACGGCATTTTTAATTTGGGTTTACTCGCATGCGGTCGCGATGGGCGTCGACGAACGACTAAATGAGTTGTTGCCGGCCGGCAACAACTCATGGCGCAAACTTGTTGTTCGCGGGTGTCAATTCTATACGCTAGTAATAATACTTCAATGTTAGGTAGACTACCTCCTCAAATCACAAACTCCCTTTCTCCGCTTGTTAGCTGGCTCCATCTGTTGGGTTTGGTCGAAAACGCACTTGTCTCTTTTACTGAAAACGTCTCACTATGATGACAAGTTTTATATTATATTTTACAATACAGGTACAATAGCCAATCGAAACAACAACCTACTCAACCAATAATCAATGTATATTTACGTTGTTGTTTTATATTCACGGGCGATTAAGTCCAATAGGCTAATTAGTTATATTTACACAATATTGTATTTTTCATGTAAGTGAATGTGCTATATTCTTTATGAAAAATAAATATCTTAAACCATAATTATTGTAGGTACACTGTTGAATATATCATCTAATATAATAAAACTTTTAAGTTACTATTGTGATTTTTTTTTGGATGTCCTAAAATAAATAAATCGAAGTTGGATGTTTGGTTTCAATATTCTGGCAATATATAAAAAACCTGTATCTAACTCCATCATCTCCTTTTCATTACGTGGAATCTAATGCATGATAAAAGTAGTTTACATAGTTAAGTCCTCATTTTCTTTCAGCGATCACCTATAAATTATCCCGTTAAGGTCACACGATACTTGAATGTGGAAGATGCCGGTACAATCGACACAGTTCTTACGGGGTAGGGAAAAATCAAAGTCGCTGGGTTTGTGTTACGAAAAAGAAAGGGTGCTAGGCGTGTATTAATTCTCTCTATATACACTACCCTCTATAGCATAGCTCGAACGCCAAAGGTACACTATATGACCACTGAATTTTTTGTTACTTTTTGTCAAACCCCGTCACAACATGTCTTTCTCTTCTCCTCTCCCTTTAAAAGCTTATTTTTAAACACATATTTAAAATATACCAATTTTGTTTTTTTTTAATAATTTTAGAATACAGTTTCACGCAATCTCAGTCGCAATCTTATACCCGGCTGGCGCGTAGACCTACGTAGACATAG
This sequence comes from Pasiphila rectangulata, assembly GCA_963082625.1. Classification (NCBI taxonomy): domain Eukaryota; kingdom Metazoa; phylum Arthropoda; class Insecta; order Lepidoptera; family Geometridae; genus Pasiphila; species Pasiphila rectangulata. The sequence goes on from OY720244.1 coordinate 16,563,207, forward strand.
ACATAGACATTCGTTTATTAGCTACAGAGCACCTACGTCTCAGCAGGGTTCGCTTCCGGCCTGGGGACAAATGTTTGCTTTTTTCAGGTCTGGTTCGTTTTTTCATACATACATAATATGTATGAGAAAACAACCAGACCTGAAAAAATATATACAAGGTGTCCCGTAACTGGTGTATGAAGCCAGGAGCTGCAAATTACCGCCCACCAAAGGAATGCAAAGGCGAAGAAAGATTTCAGAAAAACGTATTTTCAGGTTTCCATACAAAATTAAAGTTTTCCAAGTCGCTGTCAACCCTAATGTATAACAGACGTGTGTCCGTAATACATACCTACGCGCCTACGCACACCACGCACCTATACCCACACTCAATATACACACAAGCGCGTTGCGGGCGCGCCGCGGGAATCCCCGGCGGTCAATAGGTCATTGCCCGTAACAGCTGAGAGCAGGGTTGTCACTCTTATGAAATTGGTATAAACTTTGAACGTTATCTTATCACTGAAAAACTTGAAAATCAATAAAGTCGTAGAACAAACGTTGTTTGCCAGGGGGGGTAGAAAACCCCCCTTTCGGCTTAGTACCCCAATTACGGGACACGCTGTATATTATATGATAAGGAAAATGTGAATATCAAAATAAACTAACCAGGTTCTTAAAATTAGTATCAAAAATAGTCACTACCTAGCATAATGCTGTGGCAGAACGGGTCGTACCACAGCGCTGGTCTCACGTAGTGACCACACTGAAGTATTCAATAAATAAATCAACTGGTTCAAGCTTTGTTTATAACTGGTGATGTGTACAGTGTCCAGCATTATTTATCTACTTACGAATTTTCAGGTTTTACCTACACGAAATCCCAGCAAGGTCAACCTCTCATCCAGTACGAAGGCTACCGATACAGCCAACACAGCTATTACAAGCACGGCCAGGCGAAGAGCCTATGGACTTGCGTGCGATGGAGCAGGGGATGCAGGGCATCCGTCACTACGTTCGAGAACGAGATCATTAGCATGAAGGGGTATCACAGTCACTAAGGAATTATAGGATATCAAAAGCAATTCATTTTAAAAATACAAGGCTTTTTTTATTTAAAATTAGCCTGCGTCTGCCCACATCTTGCCTGATAGATTTTTGCAAACTTTCGACATGTGTAGACATAATTTTAAAACTGATCAGCGGGACTTTATCGCGTAATTACTTTTTATATTATTTACCGACGTTTCGTGTGCTTTGCAGCCTTGTAGTCTACCCGAGACCACGAGGGCTGGGATCGTCGGGAAATAATAAATAAGGTAATTACGCGATGAAGTCCCGTTAATCAGTTTTAAAATCTTGCCTTAGGTTAAGCAATGATTTGGCAATACTTCCCTGGATGACCTCTTCACAAAAAGTTCTATTACTATCCGGGGTTCGATCTCCGCCAAGGAAAAAATGTTTGCTTTATCAATAGACTAGCTGTCCCGGCGAACTTCTTATCGCTACTTACAACTTACCCTACAACTACCACCCTACTACTACCCTACAACTATGCAAAATTTTTAGTTTTTAAAATGAAGAATAACGATTTTTCATACAAAGATTCATACCCTATTTTAACCCCTTCTGGTTTAATTTACCCAACGAAAAGTAGCCTACGTCCGTCTCCATGGTCTAATCTACTCCTATACTAAAATTCATCCGAATCGGTTCAGCGGTTTTGACGTGAGAAGGGAACATACATCCATACATACATACATTGTTACTGTCACTTATAAGTATTAGTAGGATATTTGTCCCGGGTCAGGGTGTTTTCTAAGTATGATAGGATTGTAATTAAAAAAGTAGATATTGTATCAGTCATCTGTTACGCAAAACTAGAGCTTGTATTATGCAATACAAGCTTTGGTTTGGGACTAGATGGCTGTGTGTAGTAAGTGTCCAGTGTTATTTAATAATATTTACTGCTGTACTAAAAAAATATTTTTATCTATATGAGGACGGTACGGGTTGTTGATGAATTTATTAAAAATTCTTACGTATATGGTCTTATTTTTTATCACAAGGATACCTTTTATTGACTACAATTTCCCCCGAGCAAAGATGTTGTCGACGATAATCACAAACGCCTTACATTTATCTACCTTTGAACAATACCTGGTACCTATTTCTGCTAAAGCCCCGTTAAAATCGGTTCGGCCGTTTCGGAGATTAGCTGAGACAAACAAACAAACAGACAGTAAAAAAAAATTCATTTAGGTATCGCATATACCTTTATATGCATACAGTAACATTTTAGGCAGTATTCCCCGTTATTTTGACATTACAAAGATACACTTTAATTTAACTTATACGGTTTATTAAACATGGCGACTACAGGGACAAGTCCAGGTGTCAGTGTGTCTATGCGCACTAGAGCAGGGGCTTTCGGGTGTCGATAACTACATTCCTGAACGAAATCTTTTGCCTACTTCTTGAATTTACTTACCTGGTGTACGTAAATTAACAATATTCCAGTTAGAGTTGAAAATGTTGTTCCAGGGTTCAAGTTAACACGGTCTCTAAGAGGCCGAGAGATACTGCAGTGTGGCGGTTACCGGTTTAACAAACATGGTGCCTACAGGGACAAGCCGAGGTGTCGGTGGGTCTGTGCGCGCTGGAGCAGGGGATGTCGAGTGTCCATTACTACCTTCCTGAACGAAGTCATATGCATCAAAGGATGTCACGATCACTGATGGATAAAGAGAAAATTGTAAGGACTTTTCTCTCCTGTCAGCAAGCCTAAACCATCCTTTATAGTGACCCAGGTAAAAACAAAAATATCAATAGTTATTTTTTGGATATTTTTGTATTTTGCTTGTTGAGAAGATGTCGAAGTTTTGGTGACCTACATTTTACTACCATAACGTCTTTTTTAAAGGCCCTGTAGATGTAGCTACTGCAAAAAGAATAAACTATACCAGTACACTTACCTTCTTATTTGAAGTGAGATAAAAATACATTTATAATAATAAGATAATGGTTATAAGCGAGTAAGTTAATTCTTCCAGTGTTTACCCTCACGCAATCTCGACAAGGAAGAACACTCCTGCAATGCGGCGGCTACCGGTACAACAAGCACAGCGCGTACAGAAACAACCAACCACGTTGCCGATGGATTTGCGTCAAAAACAGTTCAGCCAATTGCAGAGCTTCCGTCATCACATTCGAGAATGAAGTTATCGCTGTAAATGGATCACATTCTCATTGACGTTTTATAAAAACACGAAAGTATAAGGCATGAGATTATAGGCATAACCTTGAAAATATATTTAACCTGTTTAATCTAAACAGCTTACTGGATGCCGCCACTGGGCAAAAGCCTCCCTTCTTCTCTTCCACTTACCCTGGTCTAGGGCTTATGGCTGCCAATCTGCGCAATGCGCATCCAGTTCGTCCTGCCATCTCCGTCTGGGCCGAACACGAGACCACTGCGCTATATACGATACTCAAAAACTACGGGGTTCTAGGCAGTGCGTACATTTTAAATGACACAATCGGTATAGCACTGGGAAAGTAGATCTTTAGCAGCGCGTCTTTCCTTGCATTAACATCCTGTACTGCGCTCGCCAACCCGTGGGGAGTATGGCAATAACCCCCGCATTATCGTTACTCCATCTATGAGGGAGGCCTATGTCCATGTGCATGTGGGAGGTCTATGTGCAGTCGACATTCTACGGCTGAGATGATGATTAATGATGGAAGTTCATTGTCTGTATCTGAAACTTATGCAGTTATTTGGTTATATTGTTACAATAAAACTTAATATATTTGCCATGAAAGAAGTTCGCCTTGCCTTCTCTCTCCTGCCGCCTTTATGTCACCTAGGTGTGGCACAACATGTGTTTTTCTTCCATTCTGCCCTATCACTCGTCAGATATACTTTCACACCATTTCTGGCCATATCATCTTTTAAGTTGTCTATCCATACATTTTAGGTCTCCCTTTCCGTCGTCCCTTATATCCATCCACTTTCATAGATACGTACACGTAATAAGATTAGTTTTTTTTTATTTATTTTACTGTAATTTTCTTATCAGTTTTTCAAGACGAATTTTCACCGCAAAAGTTTCAAATACATTTACTGTTCCATTTTGTTCCAGGTTTTGTTTTTTCGAGGTCCCAAAAGGGTTTTCCTGTGCTGGAACAAGGATGTTACCGGTTCATTCAGCACACGGGCTATAGATCAGGCATGCCTAAGAAGCGCTGGCGATGCGCACGGTACAACTATGGCTGCAAAGCATCAGTTATCACATATAATGAGGATATTATACATCAAATCGGTACTCATACTCATTATGCCTAACATTTGTAAGTTTTACCATTTGATAAGATAATAAATTGGAGAAAAATACTAACTTATTATGCCTAACATTTGTAAGTTTTACCATTTGATATGTTAATAAATTGGAGAAAAATACTAGACAATATTTAATACTAGCTTCCGCAACTTCGCACTCCTGATCCTGGTCAACATTTTATAAATAGTGCAAAGTTTCAGCTTAATCTGTTTGAGAGGTAACAAACATCAATAGGTACAAAAAAACTTTCAAAATTTTAATTAGCTTTCGCCCATCTCGTCAGTAGATGAAGATACTTGGTGATGAAGATAATTTATATTAATTAATTATACTATGTATTGATATTCCAAATCAATACATAGTATAAAACAAAGTCGCTTCCTGCTGTCTGTCTGTCCCTATATTTGCTTAGATCTTTAAATCTACGCAACGGATTTTGATGCGGTTTTTTCAACAGATAGAGTGATTCAAGAGGAAGGTTTATATGTATAATACATGCATAATATAGTAGAGAAACACTAATAATTTTGGAGGTTTCTAATGTGAGGTCGTAAATAAACACATTTTTTTGCGCTTACATAGCAAAAATTGGCTGAACCCTAACGACATAGATCAAAATAATGTACTTAGTAAATACAGTATTGTACACCTTAAAAAGGTCTACAAAAAATTCCGCGATGGTATATTCTGTAGTATGTATATATATCAACATTGAACCCGTGCGAAGCCGGGGCGGGTCGCTAGTCGTTCTATAAATGATGAACTTCTGAGTTAACAAGCATTTTAACAATACAAACCACTTGAGAACTTACTCGTTTTTTTGATTTCGGTTAAAAGCGGTTTAAACTATTAACACATATTTAACCGGGTATTTATCGCGTTATTTACCTTTATTATTGCCCAGACTGACAGTCTTCCCGGGACCACGATGGGTGCAATCCTGTCGAAACGTCGGGCAATAATAAAGGTAAATAACGCGATAAATATGTGTTAATAATGTGTCGTGATCGCGAAATTTTAAAAAGACGGTTTAAACTAGAATAATATTTTCCAGGATTCACGTATACTACATCCCAAAGAGGTCATAAACTGCTGCAGCAAGGAAGATATCGGTTTAATATGTCCTCTAGGAACGGTGTGAGAGGGAAGCCTAAGTATCGGTGGGTTTGTGTCCACCGCAAGGGGTGTCGGGCCACTGTCGTCACTTACAACGATGATGTGGTGCTTGTTAAGGGATTTCCTCATAACCATTGATGTATTTCAACGATTTCGCTGGAAATCGTGTACAGTGTGTCTTCACATGTTTAGGTGAATAGAGGAGACATAGAGGGAGTATCGTAGTGTACATAGTATTTGTTATGTTTCGTTATTATCTTAAGCGTTTTTAAGCAGATAAATTATTAAGCTTTTAAATGTGTCTAAATTAATGCTTAATTTAAATTGAAACTTCACTATCACACCAGTATGACTCACGTATTTCAAATACTTCAGCAACCCAACTCACATGCACCCAATTATCAGCATCAGAAATAAATAACAACTAGGAACAATAACAGGCCAGGTGGAAGGTTCAAAGTGGTAACATTTACTCTACTGCAGTACCTTCAATAGAATATGAAGAAAGGAAGAAGAAGATAAGAGAGTACAAATTCGATTCACGACGATATTGCTACGTTAAAAAATAAAAGTTCAGACGAGTAGAAAAATGCTTAAATATTTTTCAGGAATCCCAGGATTCTCGTATACTACATCTCAAAGAGGTCAAACGCTGCTGCAGCAAGGAAAATACCGGTATAATAGGACCAGTGTGCCGGGCAAGTTGAAGGGCCGGTGGGTTTGTGTGCACCGCAAAGGGTGTCGGGCCGTCGTCTTCACTTACCATGATGACGTGGTGCAAGTTAAGGGATTCCCTCATAACCATTGAGATATTTAAAATCTTTGGTATGCATAACACAAGCTCTGTTTACTTTCAGGCCAGATGTAGTTATTTAGGGTGAAGTATTTTATAAAGTATTGTGCTATTTATTTATTTAAATTATAAAATTACTATGTCACCCCGTGATTAGGAGAACGCAGTACGAGTTGCATAACTTAAGTAATTCCTTTAAACACTTTTTCGTTATAGTCGGGTCCTTTATTTAATAGATGATTAAGTTATTAAAATGTCTATAAATTTAGACTCGATTGCCTCTGTCAATCTAATTTCACTTGTCAAGCACACCAATTAAAAATAACGTGAGGGCTTATAAAACATTGATTATATTTCCCAGGAATCCCAGGATTCTGGTATACTACATCTCAAAGAGGTCAAACTTTGCTGCAGCATGGGCGGTACCGGTTTAACAGGAACAGTGCGCCGGGCAAGGCGAAGGGCCGGTGGGTTTGTGTGCACCGCAAGGGGTGCAAAGCCGTTGTCTCCACTTACAACGAAGTTGTGGTGCACGAGAAGGGATCTCATAACCATTGAGGTATTATACGGTTTGATACTCGCGTGTCATCTAAAGCAAACCATACAGCGGTCCGTTTTATCGTAGACGTATGTTTCGAGTTCACACACACGATGGTATTCCGGATCTATCCGTACAGATTATTCCGTCCCTAAGACCTATGAAAATACTAGAGGTATACACGAATACTTCAACACTGTTGAATATAACTCGTCTTTAATTCAAGAAAACAAATATATAATTTGACTTAAATATAGTGTAGCAATCATTCCACTAAGTACTCCTCCCCCAGTCTTTTAACTAACCTATTGCAAAATCAAATCACAGATTTAGAATTTTACTTACCAGCCAGTGACTCCGCAGGTGTGCAGTTCACAGTATCGAAGTTCGGTAAACCGGTGATGATTCTCAACGGGTACAGACACAACCTTCAGAACCCGAAGACGGTCCACCAGTCCACGATGAGGTGGAGGTGCTGTAAGTGGTCCTCTTTCCACTGCAGAGCCACTGTTGTTACCATCGATATGCATATCGTGAAAGTTGTAAATGAACATAACCATAGGCCTGATGAGAAATTAAAAAATCACTCTATGTCATTCATAGGATAAGATGGAGAATTTTGGGTGAATAGTAAGTATGGGCTGACGAACTTCATCAACAGGCGTACCCCTTCTATTTGGGAGATATCTCGCGTAAGGTGGGTTGAGCATTGTCCCCTGAACCTAACCAGCCAAACTCCTTGAAATTCCAGAAAGACTCTGGGTCTTTGCATTTTACTCGATAACAAATTTTGTTAAGAATTTAGCTTTCAAAACTAAAATCGTATTTATTTAATTTAAAAATACTTCGGTGCTGTTGATATTAGATTCGAAGGCTTTTAACGATTACGTTAGTAATCACTGAATTTTTAAATGAATTAATGTATCAAGAATTTCGACACAACATAAGTCACACAGGCACAACATGGTCCTAAAATGAAAGAGTCGAACATGTTGTGCTGACACCACGTAATGAGTATGATGACGGGGTTTTGACTTAGCAGTGGATGGTATAGCAATTTTTTTTATTAAAAACGAATTTGATTCTATTTAGTTCACGCATTCACACAAGACATCCACAATGTATATATTTAAATTTAGCAATAATTTATACAAGTAATTTTAAAGAAATGTTCTAGTGTAAGTAGTAAATAACTGTTTGAAACAAAGATCAAAAAAATGAAACTTAGTTTATGGTGTAGTTTAGTTTAAGTAAGTCATTGTTTAAACATTTAAGAACATGTTACTGAACTGGAATTGGAATCTAAGTTAACCTTTTTTTATTTTTCTTGAGTGAGACTTTTCATGACATAAAACTACCAGTAAAGATATAATTAAGCACGCCAATCTTTTTCATTTGAAGGTGAGAAGGCAATGATCTTGTTATTTTATAGTGTTTCCGTCCATCTCAGCTGTAGGACTGCTGTCTACTGATTGATTAGGATACAGTATTTATTCAATAGTGGGTAGACTTACATTTTGCATAGTAATGGAACTCTCAATTTGTTTGTTACAGTTGAAACCTACACCACATTCACATCTTACTCTGGAAACCCTCTGGTTCAACTGGGAAAATACCAGTATTACCGAAGAAGTGCCCACTTTAATAAACGAAGAATTCAGTGGCTGTGCTGTCAGCGGGCTTACCAGTGTAGGGCCTTTCTGGTGACGAAGGATATGGAGGTCATAGCTACAAGGAATCAACATAACCATTAAGATTTTCTTATTGTAAGATCTACAGATATTTGTATCTGGTCTGGGTGGAATATATGTGTAATAAGTATTCAAAAACAAAATGATGTAAGGATTCAATGGTAAGTGTAAGCCCTGAAAACATCTGTATCGGGTTTTGTTGTGGTATATGTTTTTACTGTATTCCAAATTAATATTAGGTAAGGATTTAAAGATAACAGTCGGTAGAACTTGGCACACCTTCACCATTTGTTTAACTAGTAATTCGTTTCAAATTTTCAAATTTGACGAGCTCTGTGGCGCAGCGGGCGAAGGTCCGCCTGCGACGCAAGAGGTTGCGGGTTCGATTCCCGCCTCGGGACAAATGTCTGTACGATCTGCAGATATTTGTTCAGGGTGTTCTGGGTGTTTTTCTATATATAATTATATTTTCTATATATTATAATAAAAATATCTATCTATGTAGTATAACGTATTAAGTATATCAGTCATCTAGTACCCATAACACAAGCTCTGCTTAGCTTGGGGCTAGATGATGCTGTGTGATTTGTCCAGCATTATTATTATTATTTTTTTAAATAAATAATTAAATTAAATACCGTATTTAGTCAGTAATCCAATTTCCTTAATATTGTTTACGAGTAAAATATCCATAATTTTTTTAAATCATAGGTTATATACATATTTCCTGATAGAATTCAGAATTGTGGCAACTTTTATTACACTAATATCACCTATCGTAGAACAAGACAGTTTACTAAGTTACGTTATAAATATAAAAATCCTTATAATCATAAAAATTAAATAAAATATGAATCATTACGATGCGGTATTTACTTAAAAACGCGTAGACTATCTTACATTTTAAATATTACTGAAACTCACAATTTATATGTTCCAGATGACACCCACAACACATTACCTCCCTCTGGAAACGCTCTCATCCGACTGGGAAAATATCAGTATTACCGAAGTAGTAGTGCCCCCTCGGTTAACAAGCGTAGAATTGAGTGGCTCTGCTGTCAGCAACGGTCAACACAGTGTAGGGCCTTTCTTGTTACGCTGGATATGGATGTCATCGCTAGGTTGCATGAACATAATCATTAAGATTATCTGGTCTTTTTCCTGTATTCTAGAATTGTAAGTATATTATAAACAATATTACAAAAGTACACAATGGTAATATTCAGTAATCAGCTAACACTAATACAAGCCTTGTATAGTTTAGGAGGATGGCTCTAAGTGAAATCTAGCATTATTATCGCCACCCTCAGCAAGCGGGTTGGCGATCGCAGGAGCACAGCTTCTCGTACCGTTGACACTGCTGTCTGTCAACTGCTAGATGATTTAGCTGTGCCATCTAAGCTAGGTTATTCCGCCTTCAGCCGGTTATAGATGTCATCTTTATTGATGGGGTACCACGGGCCAGTGAGGTCGTCTTAGGCGCCGAAAGATGTAAGTTGCCCACCCTTTCCTACTTCGGAAACGCTCTCATCCGATTGGGAAAATTACGAAGAATTCAGTGGCTCCGCTGTCAGCGGGCGTACCAGTGTAGGGCCTTTCTGGTCACGAAGGATATGGAGTCATAGCTACAAGGAATCAACATAATCATTAAGGCATACATTTTCTTCTATGACTTTCAGATATTTGTATTGTAGTCGTGGTTATTCTGTGTATTATAATTATAAAAAAAATATAATGATAAGTATTCAATGGTAATAGCATTGTGGTCTGTTTTTAAACTAGTCAATTGAAATTCCTAAACTGTGAAAATTTTTATTACTCTAAATTTTTCTCTATTGTATAAAGCGCAGCGATACCAGCGTAAGGTTTTCTACAAAACACCTCATATATATGTACATTGAATTATCCTTTCCCACTGCTGGGCATATACCTCCCCATATTCGTGCCATATTTGAGAGTCCTGTGCCAATCCCAGGTTTAGCCCTAAGACGCTTGTGATGTTGTCTGCCCATCTCGCTATAGGAATGACGTTCCTGTGTCTAGATCTTGGACTCCATTTAGTTTTCACAGTATCTTGTCAAAGTGTCTTGTCCAGCCCCATATTAGTTCCGTGATGCGATAAACAGCTACTTACGTTTTTAATGTTTCAGAAGCAAAGATCGTAAAATCTCACGCAGGAAACCCTCTTATACAAATAGGGAAGTATCGGTTTTACCGAAGAAGTAACCACGCCAACAAGCGAAGAGCTCAATGGCTCTGCTGTCGATGGTCTTTCAAGTGTAGGGCCTCGCTTTTCACCATGGATATGGAGATCGTAGATACAAGGAATGAACATAATCATTGAATATATCATCATCTCAGCTGTAGCATATCTAAGTATTGCGGTTGGCAGCGGCAAGCATCCACCGCTGTCTTTGCCAGGCCGTCTGCCCGTCTTGTTGGTGGAATTATGAACATACATATAACCGGGTATTTGTCGCGTAAATTACCTTTATTATTTCCCGACGTTTCGCTTGGATGCACCAAGCATGGTCCCGAGGAGTCTTCCCGGGACCATGCTTGATGCAATCCAAGGTTATATGTATGTTAATAATGTGTTGTGATCGCGAAAGTTTAAAAAAGACAATTGTTGGTGGAAATCCTTCACTACCATCACACCACTACACTACACTATACTACCACTACAGAACTCATATCATTACTCATTGAATGAGTTTATAATAAAACGGGATCTGATTACTTAACAAATTCATATGTTTTTTTCGAGCGCAGGTTTCATGTAAGTTTATATCAAGGATTTTGTTTTATTAATATTTGTATTGTCTACTTGTAATTTTGATCTCATTTCATTTATTGTCAGTGTCTAGTCAAGCTGAATAAAAGCTAAAATCCAAATAACAAAATATAATGAACGAAAAATGTGTTTTGAGTTTTAAATTTTGGAACAAATATTGAAACACCTTTGTAAATATTAGCCGCCATTTACTGTTTCTAACTTTTCACTACAAAATCTCGTTTGACCAAGTGAACATGTCGTTGAAACTCAAGACTGATTGAATAGAGTCAAGGTTGTACCTGTAACCACTGATCCAACCACTGCATTTCTGTATTGTCTGCATGACCGCCCGCGTCATAGGGTCAAGGGGTGCGCACGCGCCCCTATTTTTAAAATATTATCTTGGTTACTATATCACTAAGATATAATCTAAAAGCACTTAAATATAGCTTACAGCCTCAAGAATCTAACAGTAAATAAAATAAAATCTTGAAAAAAATTAAACCAACTTAATACCGCCGCTGGCGGGCGCTCCGACTTCATATAAATGCTCATATCTCCTAAATTTCCAAGCGAACGAACATAACGATGAAACATGAGACTGATTGAATACAGTCAAGGTTTTAACTGTAAGAGAGTCGTTGACTAGTTAAACTCTTTGTAAATCCCAAACAGTGAGAAGAGTTAGAGAGGTAAACAGTTAGAGGAGGTGTTTGTCTGTGTGTCTGACTGTGGCATCGTAACTCATAAACGGCTGAACTGATTTTAATTCTTTTGTGTAAGAGGTGAATGCTGAATGGGTAGTGTTTTTGGATTTTTGATAACCTGTTCCGCCGTAGTCATTCTTTAAATTTCGCAATCACAATACATTCTAAATATCAAATACGGGACTCACGGGATCACTGTTATTTATAAGTTATAACACAGCCAAAACGCCTGCATTAATCAAAGGATTAATCAATGCTCGTGTTTGATATTTGAAAGAAAGAAAGGAAATAGATTTACAATCTGATTAAATATTACTCAAGATTGGGTGTCGGGGGTGTTTAAATTCTATGTTTTATGTCTATCTTCTTAATTTGATAAAATATTAAAAAATCAAATGACGTTGCAGTGGAATTCGTGATCTCGAAATTCGGCAACGAAGTGTTACTGGTGAATGGAGAGCGTTTCGGCAAGCACAGACATACTGCCACCACGGCCAGGACGAGGAGGAGATGCACTCAGTGGAGATATAAGAAGTGTCGGGTATTTGTTGCTACTGTGCACGACCGAATAGTCACATCCGATTTAAACCACAGCCATGGAATTAATTTTCCGTAGGACAAGTATATTTATAATACAAGGCACTTTACCCATTAATGTATGAACGGCAGTGCCTGGGTCTTTATCAGGCTTGATCAGTCTATATGGTAGTGGAGATATAAGAAGTGTCGGGTATTTGTTGCTACTGTGCACGACCGAATAGTCACATCCGATTTAAACCACAGCCATGGAATTAATTTTCCGTAGGACAAGTATATTTATAATACAAGGCACTTTACCCATTAATGTATGAACGGCAGTGCCTGGGTCTTTATCAGGCTTGATCAGTCTATATGGTAGTGGAGATATAAGAAGTGTCGGGTATTTGTTGCTACTGTGCACGACCGAATAGTCACATCCGATTTAAACCACAGCCATGGAATAAATTTTCCGTAGGACAAGTATATTTATAATACAAGGCACTTTTCCCATATAATGTATGAACGGCAGTGCCTGGGTCTTTATCAGGCTTGATCAGTCTATATGGTAGTGGAGATATAAGAAGTGTCGGGTATTTGTTGCTACTGTGCACGACCGAATAGTCACATCCGATTTAAACCACAGCCATGGAATTAATTTTCCGTAGGACAAGTATATTTATAATACAAGGCACTTTACCCATATAATGTATGAACGGCAGTGCCTGGGTCTTTATCAGGCTTGATCAGTCTATATGGTAGTGGAGATATAAGAAGTGTCGGGTATTTGTTGCTACTGTGCACGACCGAATAGTCACATCCGATTTAAACCACAGCCATGGAATTAATTTTCCGTAGGACAAGTATATTTATAATACAAGGCACTTTACCCATATAATGTATGAACGGCAGTGCCTGGGTCTTTATCAGGCTTGATCAGTCTATATGGTAGTGGAGATATAAGAAGTGTCGGGTATTTGTTGCTACTGTGCACGACCGAATAGTCACATCCGATTTAAACCACAGCCATGGAATAAATTTTCCGTAGGACAAGTATATTTATAATACAAGGCACTTTTCCCATATAATGTATGAACGGCAGTGCCTGGGTCTTTATCAGGCTTGATCAGTCTATATGGTAGTGGAGATATAAGAAGTGTCGGGTATTTGTTGCTACTGTGCACGACCGAATAGTCACATCCGATTTAAACCACAGCCATGGAATTAATTTTCCGTAGGACAAGTATATTTATAATACAAGGCACTATACCCATATAATGTATGAACGGCGGTCAAGACCTCTCAGTTTCATCTTTATCCGCAGACCCGTAGGTACCCACTGCTGGGTGTAGGTCTCCCTTTATGCACGCCACATAAGCCAGTCTAGTGCTGTGCTAAGCAAGGAATTCCCCGTAACCTGACGAATGTCATCGACCGACCCCAGCGATCAGGCGACCACGACTTTTCTGGCCATCATTCGGTCAAAGTTTTGCTCCACCTGCCGTCACCTTGGCGTTAGTTAGTTTAGATAGATAGATAGATAAACTCTTTATTGTACATTCACCATAAAACATAAACAAAAAATCGGCCTACGCATTTGGGCTTTAGAGAGCCACATAGGTTCAAACATACATACATAGACTGATGAACACATTACCACTCCTTTGCATCGCGCAGTCGGGTAAAAAGAGAAACACAGACAAATACAATATACAATGGGCGGTAGTAGTCAGTACCTAAGGTAAGAAATGATAAATTGAAAGAAATGCAACAAGTATTTGGATTTTTCTGAAAAAAATATGGTTACTGTACTAATGTTTTTTATTTATCATATCCACCTGAATTTGCCTATATCTGAAAAAATGCCTCTCCCAAACCATACCACAAAGAGCTGTTGAACAGACGTCATCTACCACCTGTTACCGCTTAAACTATGACTTACCGCTGAAATAAAGTAATTTTAATTTTCATATTAATTAACGTAAATGTTCACGTACTTCTTTTTGCTGGTGGAGGCACCAATTGTTTCGATCCTTATCGAAAGCCTTTTTCAGGGTAAATTTTAATTTGAAAATCAACATGGAAACCATTTTTTTGTGTATGTTGAAACAGCTTTTTTGTGGGTATCCAGAAGTAAAAGTAAAATAATTAGCGAAGAACATTAAATAAAAATTAACAAAAATAGAATATTTGTGCATTGCATTACTCGCCGTGGGGTGCCGGCAGTAGAATGTTGCCCCTCCTTTCTTGCCCGTGGATGTAGTAAGAGGCAGCAGCTTCTTTCCGTGTATCTAGAACCCTTATGGCCAGTATGGCAACACCCCATGTAGTGTAGTGATCCATGAGGGAGGCCTTTGCTCTGTAGTGGAAGTTCTACGACTGGTATGTGATGATGAGTTGTAGATTTAATTGTATTTCATCTGTTTTTTTAACTCATCTCGTCCCATAGCTGGCCAAAGGCCTCCCTTAAGCTCTTCTAACCCTCGCAGACTTCTACTAATTTCTGTCGATGGTGACGAGATCGTCCCGCTTAAGCTTTCTCGGCCGACTCTGACGCCGGATTCCGTCAGTATATAGAAATAATTTACGTCACATACTCATCTTGTTTTTCAATTATTTCCAGTACCAACTACCTGACTACCAAGTTTGGAAAGCCGATTCTGTTGTTAGGACATTATAAATTTTACCTAAACAGCAAAAGTAGGGGTCCAAGAAAATACTGGACATGCTCGAGAAGAGTTAAATTGTGCAAAGCATCTGTTTCTACGTTTCATGATCAAATTATAAAAACCAGTAATATTCATAACCATTTTTGAATATTTTGAGCCAGCTAGTTTTACTCGATCGAAGAAGGTGTTATGTTAACAATTGTTTTTAAATAATTATAATGTTAAAAGTGGAGCAAGATTGCACAAGTATAATGTATGTATGTGCGGAAATAAGTTAATGTTTATTATTAAAATTGTACGAGCTAGTACTTTCTTTTAGGTCTTGACCTTTATATATAAAAACAGTGCAAGATATCTACAGTTTTTTAAAGCACTAGTAATGTGGAAATTCTGAACTATTCACGACACACGAAATACACCATTTAAAAACCTCCGTTACATTCCAGGATAACGCAATAAATATCATGACTATTCAAACTTCTGAAGTTGTTTAAGTAAGAAAGTTGACCATAAGATTACCAATATTATTTAAGGACTTTGCTTTTTACTGAGTTGCTGAAATATCAAAAATTATAAATACAAAACGTAATACTGATTATCAAACCGCTCTATCTGCATATTACGCTAATGCCTATTCTTGGTTTAATTATTCAATTGTACTTTGGGGAAATAGTGTTGACTTCAACGATATCTTTATAAAACAAAAAAACTGATTAGGATATTAGCAAATATAAAACAAAGACAAAGCTGTAGGCCGCACTTCAAAATACTAAAAATATTGACCTTGCCCTGTATATACATAATGCAAATGACCTTATTCGTTAAAAAATATCGTCATTTTTTTAAATCTAATTCTGAACTTTTTGTTAACTATAATAGACGATATAAAGATAAACTGATATTACCTTCGACTATCCTTACACAATTTAGCAAAGGTCCTTACTCACGATCAGTAAATATTTATAACAAAATACCGAGCTCCATAAAAGATCTTAAGAAGGACTCGGTTTTCCGCATTAAACTTAAGGAATACCTCATTTCTAAATGGTACTACTCTGTTGATGAATTTCTAAACGAAAAAATCTAATCACTAACTGTTTGGCTGCCTGAGTAAAATGAATTGGACATACCTAACCACAAAGTTATTATGACAACTATTTTGATTTTGATTATTGTAACTGACATTGCATTATATTACCCGACTTCTGTGTGAAACAGTAAATAGATTATATTCCTAATACCTACTAAAATAATAATCGTTAGACCAATTGCTGCGCCCTTACAGGGTACATGTACCTACCTATAAGCTAATTACCTCCTAAGCTAAAACTGTAATAATGTATATGTATGCAATAAATGAATAAATAAATAAATAAACAAATACCTAAGTACCTATTATCCATTCAAATGTTTCAGAACCGAATTTTACTCTGACGAAGTTCGGCAAACCGGTTATGCTTCTCGGCGGCTTCAGATTTAACTTGAACAACAGAACTACTGGTATGAAGAGGCGTTGGACCTGCTCAAGAAACGGTGCGAGAGTTTGCAAAGCTTATGTTACAACCGTCAATAGCAAAATCGTGGCCTTGCATAATGAACATACTCACGCGATGGGCCGCTCCAACGCTGCCTGTTTCGCTAAACCACCTTCAGTAGATTTGTCACCTGTATCGAAACCTGGACTTTCATACGTGGATCATTCACGTGCTCAGTATTTAGCCGATAGATCGCCACCACCATTCGACTACAGGTCTCCACCGCGACCAAATATATTCGGTTCTCAGTCTATGTATATGTCTAGTCAGCCTCTTGCGCGTTCAGTAATAGTACCTCCTTCTCCTCTAACTGATATGTTTCGCTTGGAAAGTCGGCCTTTAGCTTTGTAAATTAAAATTCAATAATCAAACAATATTATGTATGATAAATAGAACATATAAGCACCTAATAACGTTATCAGTAAGTACTGCAAATTGGTATTGTTTTATGTACAATTAATAGCACAAAGAATCAGCTTTTTCTAGTCATCTAATATATCTTAGTTTGTACGATTATTATTATAATTGTAATTACTATCTAGTAAATAATAATAAAAACTATTTTTGATTATCTTAAAAAATGGATAAATTCTGAATTGAATTTAATAAATATAAAATAACATTAAGCATCATTTTCGTATTAGTGCAGATATTGCTTCGGGTCTGGATATTTTTCGATGTATGATAACATGTATTTACAAAAAAACTATTTAATTATTTTACTAAACAACTTCATACTTTGGAGCTGGATGGTGCTGTATCATCATTTCAGCCATAAAACGTCCACTGATGAACACAAGCCTCCCTCATGGATCTCCATGAGGGGTAGTTGCCATACTCACCACGCTTGGCAGGCGGGTTGGTGAGCGCAGTATGGGATGTTGACACGGATAGACGCTGCTGCCCATCTTCCGGAGGTATCCCTTAGCAGGCTCTTACTGCATCCATGGGCATGAGAGGAGGGGTATCATTCTACTGCCGGCACCCCACGGCGGTGCTGTATGACCAGCATTATTTCTTTATTTGTACCTTTCAGAGGCAACGTTCACGGAGACGCGTTTTGGGAAACCAGCGTTGCTTTACGGTGGGTACAGGTTCAATTTGAACAACAAGAGCAAAGGAACCAAGGCACTGTGGACTTGCACGAAAGCACGCGCCAGGTGCCACTGCAAGGCCACCGTTACAACTGTCTACAGTACGATTGTCAAACTGAATGTGGAACATAGTCATTGATGAGGATCCATAAGTTATAATCCTTTTAAAGTACGGTCAACGATACCAAATGAAGGGTCCACTGCAATAATGCTGAATGTCCAAAATTTTACCAATTCAAACCAAGTATGCCATTCGATTCCTTGATCTGCATAGTACATTTTCAAACTGTTAAATAACGCAGGCACCCGAGATAAATCGATTTAAAAAAAATGGCTACACGACTAGAACGATGGATGTCACAGGCGTTCAGAACTATAATGATAAATGTCCATTCATTTCACCTTATATTCCATGGAAATTACATATTCCATTACGATCAGCTTCCGCATGCTGCAAATGTAGCAAAACGAAGGGATTAATAGGACGTAAGATTTTGGACAACCATCGTCTAAGACCGTGTAAAAGTGTGGACATTCATCATTATAGTGCAGAATTTTTAGGACTTCAACGCTAATAATCAAAATTTCACATAATTATAAGAACGTTTTTTTTATAAACATTAAAAAATAATACTCTGATATGTATACTAAAAGTTCATAAATCCATTTTTTTTATTCCTATTACTGGAGTTTTGTATTATCCAATTAAAACCTTTAAACTCAAATATCTCAAAACTAGATTGCAATGACATTCATCATTATTGCAGTGGACCCTTCAAATGTAAACAAAGACGCTGTTGGAGTCTCAGGTGGAAATTAAAGAGAGTGGACTGTATATAGAAGCTAGTTTAATCAAGACTAGAAAAAGCGTGCGTCTTCGGTCGCGTGTGTGATGTTAAGGTCCCAAGCGTGGAGTGTCGGTCGTCGGTCGCAGGTCGACGGCTCGCCCCCGGCCCCGCGCCCCCGCGCGTCGGCCGCATCCTCGTAGTGATGTGCAGCCGTGCAGCGAATTCGCGTGGCGACGCAAGGCGGTGATTTGTCTCCGACAACGCAAACAAAAATAGGACGCGGCATTATGTCCAATTCCTTAGAGCGAAGGATATGGATATCCTTTTGGATCTTTTGTATCACCTCTTGATGGTCCTTCGCTAGGCACTGCAGCATCCATAGGGATGCTGCAGTGCCTAGCGAAGGACCACCAGGCTCTACGGTTATATCGTGGGTTAATAGTTGCTGATATTGTAGAAAATCAAGATGTGAAAGACCAATTAACTTAAGTCATAAGACCTTGTGGAATACTAGATATTCACTCAAATTTTGAGAACTAGTCATAGAAAAATACCATTTTTATTACCTACTTTGTTTAAATAATATCTCATGTAAGTAAATATTTCCTTATGAGAAATAAATGTTCTTAAACGTGAACTGAATGTTAAAATAAGTTTTTAGTTTTTCCTTGAAAGCTCCGTTTTTTTTAATTAACTATAATCACAAACTTCATTTAAATAAATCGTTAAGTAAATATAAATGACGCATCAACCAAATTTGTAGAAACACCTTCTCTCCACTCCTGGATAATTAGTTATCTAAAAACAAAAATAGTCTTAATTGATTCAGCCGTGACTTTGCGGAACTCCTTTATAATATCGAAATGAACAACAAATATTAGTAACAAATCTAATAATCTCTGTTCGGCGGTCGAAGGAGCAACCGGGCCTGGGAGCGGATCTGTTGACTGGATCTACTGAGAGTGATCCGTTTTATTTAATAGCACAACCACCACACTCAGAACAACAGATAGGAATTTTTAGTTTTTTTATGAAAAATCTAATTCCAGCCATCAATCAACAGCCGATGTTTACATACACTAAGTTCGGGAACCCAGTGATACTGCTGGATGGATTCAGGTATCACAAGAACAACAAAAGTCGAGGGCCCAAGGCATTGTGGACTTGCTACAAGCGGATATCTCGAGGGTGCAAGGCCAACCTCACTACTATAGATAATCGTATTGTGATGTATAAGCCATTTCATACGCATTGAATACACTTTCATGTATAGGTAAAATATATGTGTAAATTAATGTGATTTATAAGCTGTATATCACACTAATCCACACATATATTATAAATCCAAAAGTTTGATGGATGTAATTTTTGTTGATTTTGAAACAGAATATTTTGAGTATTCACACTCTTACAAGATCCATAATTTAAATACTGGATCTGCCTTAGCAGATCCTGTATTAGGTAAGTCTCATTGGGGTCTGTGGACAGGAATTAGTGAGAATGATCACTACTACACTACTGAATATTTCAACTTGAAACTTTGCACATTATCGACAATAGGCAAGCGTTTGGCCACCATCTAACTTGGAGGCAAGTAAAGATGTGGCCCAAGATGGAGCATGCTAGTATAAAAAGAACCTACGAACTCGGGCCTTGAAGACTCCAAGGTCATACTGGTCTGGGAACAGACACCGGCAGCGAGTTTCCTCTTTACCAGTATTTATTTATGATGAAAGAGGTTGAGTGTCGCTTGGTTCGACAAAATCGGATATCTACTAGATATATGTACATAGGTGATAGTTTTCCGTGTCTCTGTTAGTGCGGTAAAAGAAAGGAGACTGAGGTATTTAGTAGTACACCTTGTGCACATTTACTGAAGAGATGTGACATTTCTATCTAAAGTTTAGTCAAGTTCAAAGGCATGTTTTGTTTTTGTGTATATATATATAAAGTTATTACATGAAATATATTTTATTAATAAAATTCTTGAAATAATACAAAAGTTAGTCTGTCTTGACCATGGCAACCTTTTTCTGCTGATATAAAAATTTATATAAAATAACAATTAAAATACTGCTAACTCTTAATGAGAAATAATATGTTTTTTATTATTTGGTTCACAAATTGAAATCTACGCTACAGTTATGAACTAAAAGAAAGAAAGAAATGAACTCTTACGGCGTAATTTCTAAAAACAGTAAACACTGCGTGCTTTACAAACTGTGCAAATCAAAACTACAATAAGGAAAATAAAAATAAAAAAAATCTATTCTAATAAAAATAAACAAAACTAATAAAAGCAAAAATTAAACACAGAAAAAAAATGGAAATAACGGGTACCTAAGTTTATCGAGCCTAAACTTTTATTGCCACTTATTTTCGCGAAGGCCAAAGAACCAAGGTAACGCGGTTCTAAAATATATGACACTTCTGTGTCACTGCTTGTCCAAGAAATAGTCTTTAATATAATCCCATATAATTGCACAATTTGTTCAACCTTTATCAAAGATCGATCAGCCAAATATTTGAAACATTTTTACTTTTCGCATTAAGCTTAATTTAACTTGTATAAGTAACTATTTTCATTCATATTTTTTTTCAGCGTTTCATATTGATGACTTCCAGCCCCAGTTCACATTCACAAAGTTTGGGAACCCGTCGATGGTGCTGCACGGCTACAGGTACATCAAGAACAACAGATATAAAGGAGCCAAGGCATTGTGGACCTGCTATGGTCGGCTTCGACAAGGCTGCAAGGCTACCGTCACTACTGTTGACAACTGCATCGTCAAACATAATATATGGCATAACCATTGAGTACATTGGCGTACAATTTGAGTACCTATGCCTACAATTGAGTACATCTGCATACAATTGAGTACCGATGCATACTATTATTGAGTACCTGAGCGGAATGTGGCATGCCGCGTTGTCATCTAGTCACCGTGAAGAAACTATTGCCTATATAGGTTCCGTGAAGGGATTAATTTCCCTAACATTGCGTTCAGCTTAAAGGTCACAGTTCATCGGAGCCACCTGGAATCCAATCAACACCGCCTCGAAGTTCGGCGTCTACTCGTTGTGGACGGTTGGTCCACGGGTGGACGCCGCGTGGTCAACCAGATAACCTCGTGTGATCAACGTGTGAACGTCGCGTGGTTACAGTTAAACTTCACGATATTCATACAAATATACAAACAATCTTGTGCTTTGGCAATGTGCAGCAACATAAAGCAAGCATGCGAGCAGCGAGCTGTCACCGAGTGGTCCATTCGCTGTCCCCGCGTGTACCGCTTACCACCGAGGCAGGTGGCGCTACAAGTTGATGTAGTGAGCGCATAATATACAAAAGGCCATATGTGTGCCGAGTGCCTCTCATGAACTTATGTCCTTTGGGCAATGATCAGAGTTCCGAAAAAAGAGAAAATTAAAGTATTATTTCATTAAACATTAGTAGATAGAACTCTAGGTATTTTTGTACTAATCATGTGCAACATATACACATATTTACCTACATATTATAAAACATAATAAATAAGGATAACCCATGGTGTATGGAGAGGAATGTTAATGTCTCAGTGCATTAATAATTGCTACGCGTAAAAAAATAACCTTTTCCGAATTGTGTATGTTCGATTGGCTGGATAATATGATTATTTACTCGTAAAACTTCCAATTTCTTGCCTTCTACAAATTTATAATTCTGAAAATAAATCTAAACTTTGTAGAAAAATCTAGAATCTATTGGACTTAGAACAATGTAGATTTTTTTAGGAAATTGAGTTTTATTCCCGTAATTATTCGTATTATTCGTAATTTAAAAAAAAAACTTGTTTATCGATCCTGTGGCACCCGATATCCTGTGGCACAGGGTTTTGCAAGCTTTGAGGTTACTTCGTGTTGTTTATGTCCAGTATTATTTATTTTATTTGTTAAGTGATCGAATAGCTGTGTAATTATTGAAACGTTATGAGTACTTATATTGTTCGGTATTAAGCAAATCAAAAGTTGTACCGTTATTTTGTTTTTACGATACCAATGTAGCGCTTAGCTTTTTCCTTTTCGAAACAATCGTGAGTTACACTATTCATTGTAATGTTAAAACGGGCTTTTCTACTTACGTTAATTATACATCGAAAATAGGTTTCCAACGTGTTCAGTTCCTCCCAGGGGAACTTTCATCAGGGAATGTAGTCTTACGCGGCGCATTCTTCTTTGCTCTTCTTCCTTCCTTTGAGGAACTATTTTCGACGTATAATTAACGTGAGTAGAAAGCCCGTTTAACATTACAATGATGAGTAGCGCTTAGTGTTTGTGTTCAGAAGTAAGATTTAGTTCATATTTCCATAAAAATTCATTTCAGTCGTGAACCGTTCACTAATGAACACAGGCCTCCCTCATGGATCTCCATGAGAGTTTGTTACCATACTCACCACGCTTGGCAGGCGGGTTGGCGAGCGCAGTACAGGATGTTGATACACGGAAAGACGCTTCTGCCCATCTTCCGGAGGTATCTCTTAGCAAGCTCTTACTGCATCCACGGGCATGACAGCAGGGTTAACATTGTACCGACGGCCACTACCGCCGGCACCCCGCGGCCATATTCATAAAGTGAAATCAATTTGAACCAGTCCATTTAATTATATTATATTTGATTGTCTTATTTACCATATTCTTGTCTTCAAATAATATCTTATGTACATATACATATAGTACCTTATCAGATCGCAAAATTACCTTCTGTGCACATCGTATTTTGATGAAGTATAGTCACTTCGTATATTGTTTAAATGTAAATATTTTGTCCCTGAGAGGCGGGCGTTAAGTCTGCTCCACAGTTTTAACTTTTGCGGTCTCACCGTTCCTCATGTAACCCATAATGATGTACTTTACTGTAAATAAATGATTATGATTACTTCGGAAGTTAACATTTACCTTGAGCTGACAAAGTTGTAAAGTTTTTAACATAGTAACATAGCGTTTGCATAGAGTAATTCCGGGAAATTGCAGAGCAATCGATGACTCGGGTAGAGGCGCGCGGGGGGCCGTCCGGGTCGGCCGCGTCCCGTGTCCCGTGCCTTGGCGGCTGTTGCATCCGGGCAACAGGTCTGAACTTAACGAAGTAATGTTGGTTGGACTTTGCCAGGCTTTTGATACCTTTGGGACCTTACGGGTCAAGTCCAAGCTCTAACCGCAGGGTGGTTAACCTAGTGCGTTTGAGTCTAAAGATTTTGTCCAAAAGGGCGCGTTTTTGCGTTTTTGCCGCGTATTCTTTGTGTATTTTTCGCGTGGACGTAATTGGTTGGCCAGAACCTCGACTGGTCTCACGTGTCAGTTAGCAGGGTTTGACGACTTTGGTCCAAAATGAGAACGAAAATGAGACATTCCGCGCGTTCTTTTTCTGGGCAAGCTGTGTAAATATCAGTGTATTTGTTACTGACTGATTGTACAAGGATCTTGAAATGCTTAGCGGTTAAACATAAGTGTCAAAATATAGGTTTCTTTAATATCCAATTATGATTATCTGCTAAATGCGTTTAGTTATTGTTGTGCACGTCGATCTTGTCGTTAGTAAACTTTTATTAACTAACAAAATAAGTATTAAACTAGATGTTCTCTTACATTCCAAAAACAAGTAAAAAATTATTGCGATTCGCCATGCGAATGAGATGTCAAGCATTAACTAGTGTTTGTTTAATATGGTCTGATTTTAGTGTTGTTGTGAAGTGAATTTAGATTTATTTGATGATTACAAGAAACAGTGAATGAATCAATCAACGATGGATCTGTCGGCTAGCGGTTATGGTAAGTATTTTTTATTTTTATTTATTCAGGACAACAAACAATTACACTCAAGTATTACTAAACACAGAAATAGTACATAAGTAGTAGTTATATAAGCGCAATCAACCCCGTTGTCCACGGGTGAGTATGTAAACAAACATGGGCAAATACGGTGTGAAACTGTGAACAAGTTACTTAGGTTGGTATACAAACTACATAAATATGCAGGAAGACAAGAATAACAAGTGAGTACCAGGATAGCTGGACCCCTCGACGGCGCGCTGCCCCTGCACTAGGTCGACTACGGCTGCTAGCGAGAGAGAGAGGGCAGCATCCAGCCGGGGCGCAACTAGCCTGGCGGGAGCTGAGTTTATAGAATACATACATTACCTATTATTTTTCTTAATCTCAACAAATCCTCAGGTACTACTTACAATCTATGTGAAACTAATTTATAAGTTAAATTTATACCTAGTCTGTACTCTTATGTTGACAATACTGAGTTAGATCTTAGTAATTTCGGTGAATAACATGTTGTTATGGCTATAGTAAAAAAAATAAATGATTCCATTTGATATACTTAATAGAAAATAATGACGAGTTCTGGGGTGGCGTAGCGAGCTAAGCTCCGCCTGACGCACGAGTTTGCGGGTTCAATTCCCGCCTTGGGACAAATGCCTGAAAAAGTAATAATAATAATGCTTTATTCAATCTTTGGACACGTTGATTTGTATGAGGAAAATTTAGCTTCGGAAATCCCACAACACTGGTAAGTTGTTTTACGTAAACACAAAGTAATAATATATAAACGTGACTTTTTCTCATATTTCATATATACGCTTATAACATAGAACTGTCAAATCGAGTATTAATTTCAAAATTATTTCGATATTTATCATAGTTCATAGTACTTTATTAATAACAATATGTTACAGGTCACATAATATTATTATCTATTGTGATATTGTATCGTATACCCGATAATAAGGCCCCAGGTATAATTTTAATTGAAGTTGTGTACAGAGACTCTTAGCGAAATAACGGCTATTTTTTTAACAAGCATTGATTTCATCTCTGTACGTTATTGGGATGACGTGGTACATGCGATGACTTCTGTGGTGCGGTGGACGTTCCCCGCTGTAATGCTAAAGGTGCGTGTTCGTTTCCGCCGCGGGACAGATGTTTTTTGTTTGTTTTGGGTTCTAATAATAGTTAGACAGGTGCGTACCTTTTGATACATTGTAAGAAACAGGAATTGGATATAAGACTATGTTAAGACCAGATCTTACGCCTATTAAGGATATTGTGTCTTTGGACTAGTAATCATAGCAAACATACGAATTATTGATAGTCTTTTATAAACATTCGTAAGGACGTACCTTTTGAATAAAATGTATTTTCAGGAGTTTGTACAACGATGTGTACAGGTAACGGTAAGGTTTCTCCAAGGTATTTAGTCTTTAGGCCTGTCGTCGTTGCATTGGTCCTACAAGCCACCTACATGAGGGCCAACAAACTAACTATCCTTAATACCTTTGCGGATGCAGAGGCAAGGAAAGGTATTTGGACCAACAACGATCAAAACGGACATTTAAAGGTATAGAAAGAAAGATCGAAAGAAAAAACTATATTAATTAGACACACACAAACAAACGCAGCTACTTAGAGGCAGGGCCTATTACTAATTATAACATTTATAGTACGTAAATAATAGGAGTCAAAGGAAAAAAGACAAAGTATTAAAAGAAAGTCAACATATCATCACAGGTGACACAAACATGTGGCTGTTCGAATGCAACAGGACCTGACCTAGCATTGTACACACATTATAAATGCTAAAAAGCGCTGTAATATCAAGAATGATTTAATTTTAAAATCGTGACTAACATTAATTATTTTCCAGTGCCAACATTCACGATCACGAGGTACGGAAAGCCAGCGATACAGAAGGGGATATACCGGTTCAATAAGAACAACCGGACGAATGGGCCTAAGAGCCTTTGGACATGTTGTCGAGTCAGTTCTGGATGCAGGGCCTCCATTACCACCCTTAACGATATGATCATCAAGGAGAAAACGGAACATAATCATTGATTTGATGAAACTTTTGCAGTCACGATACATTCAGACAGCAGTACATGAGTCTATTTGGTACCACGGCTGTTTGTAACACAGTTAAAACTTCGCGCATAATCAAAGGTTACGCGATTAATTCCCGTGTTTTCTTATATTTATAATCATTGTTGCAGATGATACGGGCGTCTGTCCAGAGCAGTGCAAATGGGCCACGCTGCTTACGACTGCTTCACCCGTCACGTCACGTCTTTGGCCTCTGCCTCGAATCTTGCGGGCAGCGGGGCGGCGGCGGCGACCGCGCGGGAGCGGCAGGATCTTATGCGTAAAATCAAATGGACCGGCCCTCGAAAACAGCGGCGCGGCAGCGGTGCGGGGGCATAAAAACTCCGGCCGCTCCCGCGCCGCCGCCGCCGCCGCCCCGCTGCCCGCCAGATTCGAGGCAGAGGCCTTTGCGTCGCAGGTGACACGCAGCCGCAGACAGTGTGCCCCACGTGCGCTGCTGTGGCCAAACGCTCTTAAGTATCTTGTTCTAAAACAACGGTTTGTTGTCTTGTCTTGTCTTCTTATTTTATGGCTTTTTTTGTTTGGTTTTTCACAAGTCCGCCAGTGTCAAGTTAATTTATAAATTCTTATGTTATTTGGCTGGCCATGTAGGCGGCCATTTTCTCATGATTTGTTGTTATCGCGTATACTTTGTTGTTATCGCGTATACGTTACAAATGTCAGCAGACTGACAATAAGAAAAGTCAGTAACAGTGGTTTTGTGCCACGTTTCCATAGCAACGTATGAATAGCCAAATAGCCAGCACCATGGCATGACTGCCTATTTATAAACATTTGCAATCAAATAACTTTTCTTATTTTGCAGTCATGTTACATCAGAAAAAACAAGACACAGTTTTATTGCTATCAAAGTATTCAAACTATTATATTGCACACTATTTCACCCGCGTAGTTCCCGTTCCCGTGGGAATTTTTAAAAATCCCTCCTTGGTGTACCTCTAGGATACTCAAGGTATATGTGTGCCAAATTTCAAGTCTCTAGGTCCAGTGGTTTAGGCTGTGCGTTGTCTGTCAGTCACTCAGTCAGTAACGGAAGAGTTTATATATTGATTATTATACAGACTTCTGGTAATAGTGGTCATACTACTCATAATACACTTATAATTGTTTTACTTCAGTATATTGATTGTTTTATTTATAAATGATTAACTTCGTTATATTTAGATGACCTCTGTCGCCCAGCGGGCGAAGGTCCGCCTGAGACGCAAGAGGTTGCGGGTTCAATTCCCGCCTTGGAACAAATGTCTGTATGATATGGAGATATTTGTTCCGGGTGTTCTGGATGTTTTCCAATATACGTATAGTAAAAAATATCTGTCTATGTAGTATGTGTATTTGAGTATATCAGTCATTTTGTACCCATAACACAAGCCCTGTTAGCTTGGGGCTAGATGGTGCTGTGTGAATTTTCCAGCATTATTAGTATTTATATTTATGCTCCAAGGTTACTTAATTTAACTGTGTTAAGAAGTTGCATAACAAAATCTTTATCTATATCGCAACCGGTCACATGGATGGCAAAGAGTACCAGATTTTTCGTTCCTTTTTTTTGTAACAATGTGATGGAATATCTTGAAAGATTGCTACGCCCTTTCTACGGCGTAACAGGTCTACGCAGCCTCAACGAGGCCTCGTAGCTGATTATTAAATGTTGTTATCAGATATTATTCGATTTAAGATTATACAATACACCAAACATAAATTAGTTTTAGTACGTTGTAATAAACATAGATTTTTGTGAATTTTCGGAATGTTTAGTTAATGTTATGCTACCTATATTTTCAGCTCGCAACATTTATAATGATGTACATTTATTGCTATGAGTTATTTGACGAGAGTTTGTGTCTGGAGTAAATTTAAGTATTTTGTAACATTTTTGTAAAAAGTACCAAATATTAAAATTCTAAAAATCAAGTATGAAGAAAATTTATTGCTAAAATTTATTTTGTTATTTTTTTACATTAATAAGTACCTTGCAGTCATCTCTCTCCTTCGAAATATTGAACCAATTAGAATTGAATTTGGGGAAGACTTTTGCCCAGCAGTGGGAAGAGATAAGTTAATAAAAACAATATCTTGTCTGATTCTCGCATCGACCTTCCATGTCATGTACGTAAATTACACGTGAGAAATTATGATTCTCAAAAACGTCTGTTTTTAAGCATCCAAATTTCTCACGTACACCAGAACGTATATCTCACAAAATCGCATTGAAACCTATACTCCCATGATCTTAACATCCATTACACCATTACACTATCCTATAAGAAGAAGGTCAGTTATTGACCTCCAGCTACATGCGTTAAATGAGTTCAGTAGTTTAGATTAGAATAATAATCACGCTTTAAAAATTGTCTACGTAACTACATTAATTCCTTTTTTTCAGGATCTTCGAGCAAGTTCGTCAAACCCTTGCTGACATTGGACGGTCATAACTTCTTTCTGAAGAACGACAGGGGGTCTCGTAGATATTGGACCTGCAGTAAATACGATATCGGATGCAACATGGGTGTTACCACGTGGGACAACACCGTCGTGAAGCAGAACGGGGAGCATAACCACACTTAGACGACGCAGTTGATAAGGACCAGGACCAATAATCACTTTTACTTCCATTACTTTCGTGGTTTCTATTATTAATAACGAAACGGAAAACCGAATTCACGTACCCGTTAAATTGAAAAGGCACCAACAGTTTTAACCCAGATCGTGGGTCTTCATCAGGGTGAGTGCGCCGTTCCGTCGCGCCTACTAACATTATTTGCTGAAAAATATCATAAAATCAAATTATGAACCAATAATAATTAAAAAAGTTAATTGTGCAAATAATAATTATGAACAATTATGTAGTAAACGAATTGGAGCATTTTGGTGTATGTAGTACAAAATCAGGCTAATGACTACGATGTACCTAAACAACTTGCCATAGTTATTGTATGAGTCCATGAGTCGTAATTGAACCCTAGAAATTACAGTTTAAGTACAAATTAATGATATTGTGGCTTCACAATAGCATTAATTTGTACTTAAACTGTTAAGCTGTGTTAGGGTTAAGCTGTCGAGTGTAGTAAAAGCGTAATTTTCCGCATTTGGTTCAGTCATCGGTTCGGACATGTAAGTAACAAAATTTATATCTACATTATTGAGACTACACCAAGTTACCAATACCATAATCAGCTTAGGTATTAGTTGTATTTACATTATAACGTAGGATGTTAATAATGATAACATTACATTGTTGTACATTTTACCACTAAATACAAAATTGTATTATCTGAGGATCGTATGACTAGGAAAAGTGAATATATGTACTAAGGTATGTACGTAAGGTAATATGAAATATATATACTTACTGGATTATTCATAAGTAAATATTTAGCTGTAAAAAATCTTTAAAATAGTTGTTAACTTTTCTACCTCTTTAAACACTTAAAAAATATCATCATTATTTATAAAGCTGTAAAAGAACCGTCATCATTAATTTAATTACCATTAAAATTAATATTATTTATACGGTTTGGCAGAGATATGTCCAGTACCTACATACATACATTATTATTGTAATAGTATTGTCTTCCCTTAATCTTCCTATGTAACAAGCACAAACTAAGCTTCCCTGTATTATTGTACATATTATTATTATTGTACATTATTGTATTTCCATACATCAATATATTGTATAAAGCCATTATATAGCTATAAGTCTGTGTAAGCTCTTTCCATTTATAATATTATTGAGTGTATTTATAAATTGTATTAGGTACAAAAATCTATTAGCTGCTATGTGTTTGCCCAATTGTTTTTGAACAGTGTAAAAGCACTTAGCACCTAAATTACTTGTATATGAAATTAAATGATGATATTATATAATCACACATTGAATCCGCTAATCCTCCTGAAGAGTGATAAACCAATTCAGACGCGGAATCCTATAGACGTCGCGTCGAAAATCCTGATTACCTTATTTATCGGTTCAGCACCGATTTACCTGTATTTTGTACCTGATTGTAGTTACTAATTCACCCAATGTGTATCAAGTCTAGTTTATATGTGATAAATGTTTAAATTATGATCTCGTAGGTAAGATAGTTTATAAATTTAGGATTAATTCGTATTTTATTCAGATAATCTTCCTAAATAATATATACCAAATCATGTTTTTAGGGTTCGTTTTGTGCGTTTCTGTAAATGTCAACAGGATTCATTAATGGGTCGATTTGTTAAGAAACGCCGAGCTATATTTAACTCAAACGTAATTGTAGATTTTCTTTGAAATTACAAGTTTAGAGATTTGAGACCGAATGAAAACATTGATCGAGTACGTTATATGTTTTGTTGATAAGACATCATTTAAAATAATAATAAGCCCTATAATCTGAATTGTAGAATTCTTAGACGAAGTCCCTTTATTCAGTTTGCCTATTAAGAAAGGCATGGGCCGACACTGAGTTTGATGTCATCTTCCCACCTTTTCTGTTGTCTTCCTCAGTGTCTCTTTTCGTCTCTGGGGTACCAGTTTCTTAAGACTTCGCTCCATTTTTCTTCTGTACTGCGGATTATGTGACCAGTCCACCTCCATTATGTATGATCTATTTTTGTGAATATATCTGGGACTCTAGTTTGTTGTCTTATCTCGGTATTTCTTATTCTAAGGCAGTATTTAAGCTACAACAATGAAAAGTAACAATTTAAATGGGTTGTTATTATTCTCTCTCTATACTGTAATTTATATACAAGTAAGACTACTTAATTTCTTACAAAATATATGATAGGTACATAACATAGTTAAGTGTTATTTATAATTCTTTACAATTTATCATGAACGTGAATTATGAGTACATTTAATATATATTGTCAGTATTTATTCCATGATACGAGTACCAGTAGTTATAAATAGCTGTAAGGTAAAATCTAATTGGAATTAAATCTAGATATATTAATTGAGTTTTTTTCTCAGGTATAAAAAGGCTTAAGTCCGAAATGAATCCCATAAGATTGAGAATCTTATGCGTTGACATCATGTATTAGGTACAAAAAATCTGTTATTTCATATCGATAATTTTAGTTTGAGGGTACTCTTTGGTTCATACTCGTAATTGAAACAAATTTTTGATCACTTCCTAGCCAAGGCTCGTTCAAGCAATATCTTTTTCGATAAGTTTATATGTCAGTTTCTAAAAAAGGTGGTAAAATTCATCAGGTTTTGAGAAAGATAATGTGTAATCAAAATGCACAAATGAGACCAGGACCTCCGTCCCCTCGTCGACCCCTCATGCCGGTAGACATTATCTACCGGCATGAGGGGTCGACTAGATTCGAAAGACTGGTTGCACGGGGCTAAGACTAGCGTTAGATCGAGCGTTAGATCGAATGGCAGTGACAGGAAAGCCTTTGCCCAGAAAAGTGCAACTTGCTGATGATGAATCAAAATACCCCCCTAATATTTACAATTATTTCAGATACACACATCCAGTTTTCATACTCCAGCCGTGGCAAGCGTCTATTACACTTCGACAACTATAAGTTTAACCTCAAACACTCGAACGGTCCCAAGGAGTACTGGACATGCAACCAAGCGCCTAAGGGATGCAGGGCACATGTTATCACGATGGAAGACGAAGTCGTCAAGGTTAAGGGATTCCATAACCATTGATATGCCCAGAGTGAGGATTATTTAAAAGAAACATTTTGAGATTATATAATATATGAAAGGTCTGCAGATATTTGTTGCGGGTCTGGCTTATGGGAGATTTAAATAGAATATTTAAATATCCATGTTTGTTTGTTTTATCGTTCGTTGTAATCGGTTTTCATTAACCGGACTAATTTACACCCTATCTTCTTTTCGGAATACTCGTATGTCATACGAGTATTAGACACACACACATTAGTATTATATCAATCGTTTTGTTTATTATTATCATCATACGACTACCATAACATTGTGATATCATTTCCGTACCAGGTCTACTATTTTTTTTCAGTCATGGGTGTCATGGTCTACATTCAAACTTTCTTGTACGGTTTCTGCACGTAAAATTAAATATGTTATCGCAATGCTCTTGTAATTACAACTATTTCA
This sequence comes from Pasiphila rectangulata, assembly GCA_963082625.1. Taxonomy (NCBI): domain Eukaryota; kingdom Metazoa; phylum Arthropoda; class Insecta; order Lepidoptera; family Geometridae; genus Pasiphila; species Pasiphila rectangulata. The sequence goes on from OY720244.1 coordinate 16,595,760, forward strand.
GGCATACACGTCCAGTTTTCATACTCGCGACGTCAGACCGGGAAGCGTCTTCTACATATTGACGACTATAAGTTCAACCTGATACGCGCCACTGGTGCTAAGGAGTACTGGACATGCAACCAGGCGCCTAAAGGTTGCAGGGCCCATGTTGTCACGATGGACGATGAGGTTGTCAAGGTTAAAGGATACCATAACCATTGAAGCGTGGAGTCTGTTTGACCTACGCTGCATTGTAGGCGAAGCAGGAAAAAGGAATATGCGTTATTTCTACCTACATAACAAAGCTTTTCAAGGAAAGAAAAAACCCAAATTCTTGCATATTTTATTTATATAGCTGCCATAGCAGAGTCAATTCTAAAGTACATTCTGGGAATGTAACTTATTTTATGTTAAAATTTTTAGCCTTTCTTTTACTTGTGTATCTCAAAGTAGTCATCTTATTAGCATCTGAAGCTAATGATAGCGTTGCTTTCAAACCACTTTCCTAACAATCGGATAATCAGATCGGCTTGTTCTTCCACTACCTCGTTGTTTTTATTCTTTGTTCCAACATATGTACGTATCATCTGCAAAAAGCCCATTCTAGTAAACAGTGTGTAATGTCGTTCACATAAATTAAAGATAGTAGTGATCCTACAATAGAACCTTGTGTAACACCTATTATTTCCGTTTCTAACTTCTAAATCAGACTTTTATTGTTAGTATTAACCATGTGAATTCTATTTTTAATAATGGTCTTTAAAATGTCTAGTTCCATTCCTTTAAATCCGTAAGTTTGTGGGTAACAATGTCATGTTTAAAATTATCGTTTCCCTGAGATTAGTCACAAAAAATACTAGCTACTTTCTGTAACTCATCCAAAGCATCTAAAATGTAAAATATACCGTGTTTCTTATATCCATGTTTGTCGATTTAAGCAATATAAGTGAATAATCATTATCTAAAACAATTAATAATTTCAAGTCAATAGTTCTACGTAATTCGGTCCATCTGTGAGACTAAAGTCAAATCATAAGGTTTATTTTTACCATTTTGGTCCGGAACCCTAATTACAAATTATAACTCAGCTTTGTAAAAGGAAATAACATTTTTTCCTGCTCGGCTTAAGGGAATAATCATTTTTCCTGCTAACTACTTACTATATATGATGTGATAAACAAAGAAAAATATCTAGTTTTAATTCCGCTAATGAAATTTTAGCCATTAGTGGAATTAAAACTAGATATTTTTCTTTGTTTATCATAATAATATGGATTTCCGCAAAGTAACGCCTGATTCTATTAATTATATATATGATGTTTATAATTGTTATTTGTAGACCTCGACCTCCGCTCTTTCCTTCGTTCGTCTTAGGGGCCGTCTCCACAAGCGAGAGAATCGCGACGAGTCCGCGCTTTTATTGTCGGGTAATCTCCACGAACGAGCGATTATTCCGCCAGCGTATCGTCGCGACTCGTAACGGAATCGCCACGGTTATTTGACGACGCGTTGTGCTATTAATGCGAGCGCGCCATGTTCCGCGGCAAGCGCGCGACGGGCTCGCCGCGATGTAGGTAATGACGTTTCGCGCGCACTTAAACACTCGTCGCATCGCCACGATATCATCACCGTGATTCTCTCGCTCGTGGCGACGGTTCCTTAGACGCAGAAAGAAGCACGGCCGATTTTCACCGCGAAACAAAATGTTGCATGGTCTGTAGATATTTAATTCGGCTATCATTGCATAAACTAGCTTTGCCTGCAGCTTCGCACGCGTTGTAGCTGGATAATAAGTAGCCTTAGTGTTAATCTTGGCCAATGTCCATAAGTGCAACGTTTCAAATTGATCATTAAGGTAGTTTTCGCTTAAAGATGTACCTAACAACGTTATGGAAAAATATTGAAGATTATATTTCCTTTGATTCTATAACGAGAAATTAAAAAAAATAAACAGGACTCTGAAGTTTCTTTAAAAAAATTTATATGATTCCACATTACACAGCTCATGATGCCCACTGCTGGGAGAAGGTATGCCTCGCTAACCATGTGATGGTTGCGACTTGACGAAAGTCAAATATATTGCTTTTACTATTCTTAATTCTGTATTTCAACGCCGTAGAGTGAAAACTTCGGATGTCGATACTGTTTTATCTCACTAAGAAGACACTATCAATATAACTAAAAATGTTTAAATATATTCTCCATAATTCTGTACTAATTGCAAATATTTTCAGCAGAAATGACAGCTCAATTCACAAAAACGAAATCGGGAAAGCGCGTTCTACAACTACAGGGGTATACGTACAACTGTATCCGGATCTACAATGGCAGGGGGTACTGGTTCTGCAACCAAGCTTTTAAGGGATGCCGGTCTTCTGTCAGCACCATGGATGACGAGGTCATTAGAGTGAAAGGACCTCATACTCATGAGGGCAAACACGAGTAAAAATTTTACAGTAATAAATTATTAAAAATTAGCGGGAATTATCGCGTAGGTACTTTTTCTTATATCCCCGCTGATTAACATATATGTATAACATATGCACATAACCGGCTTAAGATATTTGAGAAATGTCTTGTAAAATTTGAGTTTTGTTGAGTTTCTTGATATTTCCATGAAGATGCACAACGCCATGGTCGCAGACACTCAGCGAGACGCAAATCGTGTAAAAATTTCGTGGACGTAGTTCATAGTGTTAACCACAATAGTTGAATAAGATTTATTGTAAAATGCTTAAAAACGTTTTGGATGTTTAACCTTAGCAGGCTCTTACTGCATCCATGGGCATGAGAGGAGGGGTATCATTCTATTCTCTAGGGTATTATTCTATTTCTACTGCCGGCACCACGGCGGAAAAGTAATGTATAAATATTACTTTTTCCGCCGTGGTTTCAGTAAGAGCCTGCTATGGGATACCTCCGGAAGATGGGCAGCAGCGTCTATCCGTGTATCAACATCCCATACTGCGCTCACCAACCCGCCTGCCAAGCGTGGTGAGTATGGCAACTACCCCTCATAGAGATCCATGAGGGAGGCCTGTGTTCATCAGTGGACGTTTTATGGCTGAAATGATTACTTTAACATTCATTAATATACTATCAAATTATTTGAGGACTAAACCAATATTCAAGATTGTTTTTATATATAATTATTTTAATATTACGAGTAACATCTTATTGTTTTAATATAATCTTAGGTGATATTTTATGTTTTGTTATGAAGTATAACTTTTAATTTTGTTAAAGTTTTGTAGCTTATGCCAATGGGGTAAGTAAAAAAAATATGCTGTTCTCTTTAACACAGCGCTATTTAATCGCAAGTAAAAAGTCTAGGGGGTAAGTTATGTAAAAACAATGTTAGTATGTATGTTTTTCGTTTGCTCAAGAAAAAATCAAGCAGAATTCGAACCGCTTTCTGACATACGAGTGAATGAACGATTTGGAACCAGGCAAACTTTATTCAGCTAAAAACTATCCGACGCTATGTTGAATCTTGTATAAGTTGTATAAACAGCATGTAAAGATAGTTTATGCAAGAAATACTCAGTAACCAAATACAAATACTACAGTGTGTAATGACTTAGATTATTATTCTAAATGATATCTAATAGCTTCTTCTCTGCTTTGTGTTATCTACATAGGTTTTAAGTGTTAACCAGAAAAGGTTTTAAATGTTTTCCAAAATAGGTTTTAAATAAGCTAATTTTGTTTTTAAAGTGTAATCCCACACTAAGGTATCATTTATAGAAAGGAAAAATGCAATCAAAATTTTGTCTACGACGGGACTCGAACCCGCTATGTTCAGACGAACGCCTTAAACGCAGGCTGTCTTAACCATTTCGGCCACGAAGACACTAGCCGTCGCGTCGAAAATCTTGATTGCCTTTTATCGGTTTTGTAGCACCGAGTAGCATCTAGCAGAAATCTTCTGAGATATATTTAGGATTATAATTATTTAGGCTTTAAATGTTATTACTAAACAAGATTAAGATGAATTTACTGTCTTTGACAAGTAATCTGTTACTATTATAAGTAGGTATTTTACTTTCAAAACTAACAAGACAAACTGCATTTAAAAAAATACGAGCTTAACTCACGTAATAATTTTAAGTCGGATAGTATGCCGACAGGTTTCGATTTTGAAGAAAACCGTCTTCAGGGCGAATGGGATTTGGCGAAAGCGCGCGTTAGCCCACTAAAAATTTTAACGTGACTAATCCTCGTATTTACTTAGAATAAGTAGGTAAGGTACCTTTAAAATGTTAATTTTTTTTGGTTTTCTCGTAAGTATATATTTTGGTAAATAAATATTTTAATTATAATCCATTGTTTTGTAAGTTTTACAAAATTATTAGAAATATAAAGTTTGTTTGAATCAGCGTTATTGTTGCCGAAATTGTTTTTCTTTAATATATTTAATTATAGGCTTCTCTGTTGCCTAGACTCGTGTATTTTAAGGTAGCTTCTATGTTACTTCACATACGATACACTTAATTATTTTTGTAAATTTCGAAATTGGATCTACTGAGAGTATAAACAAATACAAAACTCTCACTAGATCCAGTATTCGAAAAATCTAGTGAGAGTTTTCATTTTAGAACCATCCAGGCTGGATCTGTTGACTTGATCTAGTGAGAGTGATCCGAGTATACTCGTACATTATTGCTGTATAAGCTGTAGGCTTCATAAAAGGAAAAAAAAACAATCACATCTATGTTTTTTTTGTGTCCAGGTACTAAATTAGATATTCGATATAATAAATTACTCTGTTACTTAAAACTGACGATGTCTAAGCACAACATAAGTAATGGTTTTAAGAATGAATTCATTTAAGAAGTTGTTAATGTAAGGTAAAGGTAATTCTTAAATTTAATCTGTGTTTGTAAGTAAGTGGGTTAATGTGTGTAGAAAACTGTAGATCTTGACTAACAAAATAATGAAATCGATGTTTTCTATATTATGCAGGTACTAAATGTACGTGGTGTATAATGGTAATTAAATATAATTCCTTTTGCAACCGCAAATTACAAAATATAAGATGACGGAATATTGGAAATATTAAACGTTTATTAATATAATAATATTATATAATAATATATTAATAATAATATAATTGCCGTGGGGTGCCGGCAGTAGAATGATACCCCTCCTCTCATGCCCATGGATGCAGTATGAGCCTGCTAAGGGATACCTCTGGAAGATGGGCAGCAGCGTCTATCCGTGTATGAACATCCCATACTGCGCTCACCCACCTGCCTGCCAAGCGTGGTGAGAATGGCAACTACCCCTCATGGAGATCCATGAGGGAGGCCTGTGTTCATCAGTGGACGTTTTACGGCTGAAACGAATATAATAATAAATTAATATAAAGTGTTGTATAATATATAATACAACACTTAGAAATTTCCTCAGAATCAATACATTTAAAACACTAATAAATAAAATTAAACTAGCAGTCGTAGGACGTCCACTAACGTTGGTCACTCACATAAATCTTGAGTACCTACTAATAATGTAGGGCTGTTGCCATACATACTACGTTTGGCCGACACAGTACGGGATGTTGATACACAGGAAGACGTTGTTTCCCATCTTCCAACCTCCCTTGCAAGAGAGGAGGAGCAACATTCTACTGCCGGCCCCTCACAGCAAACAATGTACTAGTGGTACCTCCCGGTGTAGGTTATTTGCTCTCCTATGGAGCATGTAGTTTTAAGAATGCTAATGAAGACAAAACTAGCCGAGCCTATGAATTAACCATTTATCACATAAAAAGTAACCGAAAACGTGTATTGTTCTAGCATTCCGTGACTCCAAAGGTACGTACCACATCTGGTACAGTGGATACAAATACACCCGGAACAGGACGAGGAATGAAAAGAGCTGGTGGATCTGTTGCAACCGTTTCGCTTTCAACTGCAAAGCTTCCCTGGTGACAGTCGGGAACACAGTGCTGAAGATGAGATCAGAACATAACCATAACAGGACTGAGATGCCGTTGAAACCTATGACGTAGCACGTTGTTTAATTTTTACAGCAAAATTACCAATAGATCATAATTATTTTATAATACGACGAGGGAATTTATCGCTTAATTTAACTTAAGAGCAATTTGTTAGAATTCTTTAGGGGACAACCCTATGGTTAAACGCCACTAAAAATACCAAAAGTTGCACAACGCGTATTTTAACATATAAAGTTAACAAGCCAAAATAGGCGATATGCGACGGATTTTTTTTTTAATTTGCATTGGCGACAATGATAAATAAAATGAGACATAAAAATCAAGAAGTTAACGCTCCCTTTTCAACTATCGGCCCTATTTATTTTTTATGGTGTTATTCCATATAGATGTTCTCGACGGAGGCATCGGTATATCCCGTCTTCCCGGGACCACGGCTGTTGCAACGCAGTCGATACGTCGTAATAAATTAAGGTAATGCGCGACACCTTCCCGTGACGATTTATAAAATATTTTGTGATCACAAAAGTTAAAGAAAGACTAGGTGATACTTGCATATTTTTTTTTGTATTTGTACTGAATGATACTCTATAGTGAATCGATCTATTGTTGGTGCTTTCTTTGACTGCATAGAATATTGTTAAAACAAAACATGTAATCTGAAAACTAAAATACCTCTAATTAAACCTATATTTTCAACCCCGAGACGGATAAAACAAACAAATAGTACAGGTCAATAATAAAGTACGTTAGTAAATTTTGGTTGTGCTCAGAAAGATCGTAAGGATCAATATTACTTTTACCATTTACAACCATATTGGTAAAATAGTACATAATATAAGCAGAATATATTGATAAGTGGCTTACTAATAGTTTCAGAGTTACTGAAGAGTACCTTATAATATATGCATATAAACGGGATGTATTATATAATATGTGTATAGACCCGAAAGGGTGTAACTCTGACCACCCAAAAAAAAAGGCATTTGCATCTATTATAGATAATCCATACAGCGTCAGCAACTGGTAACAACAATACCAGCGTCCTGTACAGCATGGTACGGGACCTTGCAGTGCCTGGGACATTGTTCGATGCCCAGCACCTATACCACCCTCTCAGCTTAGTCAACTATTAGTCAGAGGAAAGAACATGTAAATACTTCTGAAGCTAACTAAAGCCGCAGGTTTCCTCACGATGTTTCCTTCACTCCAACTATAGATCAGGACACATATTATAATACAGCCTGTATTAATATATACCAATATAACTCTAACGCTTCGCTTGTACTAATTTCAGTAGAATATAATGCTCAAGGTAGATAGGAGGCCGCTTTTTAGGGTTCCGTAGAACAATTAGGAACCCTTATAGTTTTGCTTTGTCTGTCAGTCTGTCCGTCCGTCTTCGGCTTTACGAAGAGACTATTACGTCCTAGATAGCGGTCATTTTGCGTGGATATATAAAATGATGACGTCTAGATAACAGTACAAAAAATGCTAAATATCTTATTAATTTGGGATACATACACTTGTGGGAATGGACTTTGTTTTTTGATTTTCCCATAGTGTGGTATCGTTTAGGTGAAATAGGTATTTTAAAACCATTTAGAATTCCCCTTGCAATATATTAAATATTTAGCTTTTTTCGAGAGTCCCTTTCTAAAATCTAAGCTGCTTGCTTCACAAATCTGAAAAAATCATGGATTTAGTTTTAACCTTAAACATTTTAGTAAACCCATAATAACGGTTAAGCTAGCTTTTTCACTTTTGAAGAAATTGTCACTCAAATACGGTTTACGAAACATACCGGAATACTCTACCGAAAACTCAATAACTACCTGTTAATATGTTTTGGTAAACGTAAAAAACGTACACCAACTTCTAACAACAGTTCTTCGGTTAACTACGGAACCCTACATAGCGCGTGACCCGACACGCACCTGGCCTAATTTATTTAAATATGTTATTGTTAGATTAAGAAGTAGTCGTTGTCATTATTTAGTGGATTTTAAGTATTGTTTATCTTTTACAGATGTTTATGCATTGTCAGGTTTTTTAGTTATATTCAACAGTGTTACTACTGTCAAAGTACATATTTTTTTTTATCAAAATAATTATTTAAAGTGTAATTTAGAGACATTAAGTTTACAGAACTTTGGATAAGACTGGGATTTGTCAGACATGTTTATTTTTGGTTGGAGAAGTATTTTATATTTGTTACTGTTGTAAGATCAAAAAAAGATTTAGGACATTAAAATACGTCCTAATTTAACATAAGTTAATGTGTGAAGTATTTCTAATAATATTTACTTATAGTATAACCTGACACTCATGGTATTATTATAAGTTCTATTAAAGGTTATGTTTAAAATACATTCACAATAAACGTATGCTTCTTAGCATAGTAGTTTTAGTCTGTTCTCTTACCATCAACATGAAAAAATTACAATGTTAAAAATGTTTTATAACAACTTTATTTTTAAGTTTTAGTACTACTACAAATTAAAAAGCTGAATAATTACTACGGGACATTTTTACCATGATTTAAGTCTCTGCCCTAAAGTTGCCCATCCTCTCTTGCTTGTGGATACACTGGAAATCTGCTAAGGGAAGATGGGTAGCAGTATATTTCTGTATCAACATCCCGTACTGCGCTCGCCGCCAGTCAAGCGGGGCGAGTACGGCAACAACGTGATCTTCGAGATCCATAAGGGAGGCCAAGTCCAGAAGTGGACGTAGAAAGCAGTCTTTCGGCTGAGATGATGAGTCAGTCCATATCAAAAAGGCTATTTGCCCAGTCTCCTTAATCTAAAATAATAATATATAATACAATCGCAAGACGAGAACTGAAAAGCCGTGTTATATTTATTAAATGATGTCAAGCCACGTTACCATAAATATTTTTAAATAATTTCAGATAAATCACAAGAAAATCAGGACTACGATAGCCACGATTCTATTGAGGAAAAAAATTATGATACAGCTAAATGGACAAGGAAAGCATGCAAAATGGCGAGATTGAGAGGGTTACCATATTATTCCGCAGTGGCTAAAAAGAGACGTGAAGTAGAGAGCCGTACGCTCAAAGAACCTTGTTCATGCAAAGCGAAATGTTACCTAAAAATATCTGAATGCCAAAGACGGCTTGTATCAAAAAAAAAAAAAATCAAAAATCATTTATTGGATCAAAAACACGTTAGAATACAGAAAAATAATGAAAAACGATGATATCCGCAATAGTTAAAAAACTGTGTCGCAAAGACCAACGCCCTCCTCCAGCTTATAGTACACAATAACAGACAAAAATAATAGTTCTGAATTATATGATTTTAAAGAATTAAACAGTTATCAAAAATATAAGAATGTAAGTACATGTGCGTGAAGTGTTGGGATGTATGGTGTGTGTGTTAGTGTGGTGTGTGTGTTTGTGTGGTGTGTGTGTGTATGTGTGTGTTGGTGGTATGGTTGATTTTATTTTTATTTTATCACTGTTATTAAATCTTCCGTGTCATTATAGCTTAGTGACAGTAACCAATTTAAACTCTTATGTTTACATTTATAGTGAGACAGGGGATATATGTTAATTATTTTATTAACTTTATTATATAGCGCTGAGCTTAAATGAAGGTAGCTGCGGGTTGCTAAGGCCGTACGGCGAGGGAGTTTTTTACAAACGATATCGGATCTCCGTTTAGTTTTTTCTAAGTTGGGATCATATATTATTTGAGAGTGTTTGCGAAGTATGGTTTGCAAGATAAATATCTGACGTACTGTTAGCACTTGGGTTGTATCGTAGAGCTCGGCGGTAGGAAACCAGATGGGTTTTTTTATCATCGTTTTTAAAACTGCCCTTTGGGCACGCTCCATCCTTAGCATAGTGGTTTTGACTGTACCGCCCCAAGAGATGATACAGTATGATAATATTGACTGACATAGTGCAAAGTAAATTGTTTTTAGGGAGTTAAAGTCTATGATAGATCTTAATTTCTTAAAGATGAATATACATTTCCTGACTCGAGAAACAGTGGAGCTAATGTGTTGTTTCCAAGCAAGACATGAGTCTATTATGACACCGAGATATTTAATACTTGATACTCTTTCTAAAGCTGTACAATCACAGGACACTGAGATATCGTCGTGGTTGCAAATGTGAGCATTGACAGAGAATGACTCGATGGGTTGGGTTGAAATGTTGGAGCTGAAAGGAAGGAATTTACTTTTTGATAAATTAAGGGTTAAAAGATTTGAATGCAACCAGTTCATGACAATTTTGAGCACATGTTCGGAGTGTTTGCTTACCTCGAGCCAAGTTTGGCCGTGTATCAACAGAGCTGTATCGTCTGCGTATGTGATAATTTTGCAGTTTGGAAGGGAGAGGTTACACAGTTGATTGATATAGATTAGGAATAATGTTGGTCCTAAAACGCTACCTTGCGGGACACCAAAGTAAATAGTTTCTTCCGCACTTTTGAGGCCGTCTATCATAACATATTGGGTACGATTTACTAGATAGCTTCGAAACATGTCAAGGGCAACACCTCTTATGCCTATTTGCTCTAGCTTGTTTAGGAGAATTGGAACCGAGACAGTGTCGAAGGCTTTCGATAGATCTAAGAAAAAAAGTTTTTTGTCACTGTTTCAGTAAGTTCCAGTACCGCATCCTGAGTTGATTTTCCCTTTCTGAAACCGTACTGATGTGGAGAGAGAATATTATTTTCGTTCAGATATGTTACGAGTCTTTTATTTAGGACTTTTTCAAAGATCTTCGAGAAGACAGTCAGAACAGAAATTGGTCTAAAATTAGTAACATTGTCTTGGTCACCGTTCTTAAATATCGGATGCACGACAGCTTTTTTGAAGGCACTTGGAAAGACTCCCGATGCTATGGCATTATTAAAGATGTGCGTTAGTAATGGGACGAGTGTGTTTCTGGCCTCTTTTACAATGGTAGTAGAGATATTATCCCAGCCAACAGATGACTTGTTTTTAAGACTCAATATTATATTTTCTATTTCATTATGTTCTACGCTATAGAGGGCCATGGAATTTGTAAATGTTTTACGAGGATCAATTTCTATTCTATGAGATGCAAGTTGCGGAATGTTCTTTGTCTGTCGTGTGTTATCTGATGCTAGTATCTTTAAAGATAAATTTTTACCCACATTCGCGAAGAATCGATTGATTGTGTTTAAAGAAGCTAAGGGAGTGTTATTTAGTTTTAAAAGATGAGAGGAGGAATTCTTGTTGCTGTTTAAGTTAGCTATCTGCTTTATAATTTTCCATGTTGCTTTCGGATTTTTTCTCGCATTCTGAAATTCTTCTTGGTGATATTTAGTTTTAATTCTTTTGAGTAAATTATTACAATAATTGCGATACCGATAATATACAGTTTTATGTAGATCGCTTTCGGGGTATTTTTTAAGTCTTCGGTGCAGTTGATCTCTATGCCGGATACATTTAAGGAGACCAGGAGTGATCCAGGGTTTTAATATGCGCTTTCGGCTGGGTAGGGGGACATCACGGCTGTGTTTGTTTACAATAGTAGAAATAACATATACTAGGTCTGAAGCAGCTGTGTCGGAATCACGAGATAAAATTATCGAAGAGAAGTCTGTATTTATTAGCTCATTGACTATGGCTGGGATATTATGCTTCCTAAAAAGACGAATTTCAGCATTAGTATTTTGTTCATTTTGTATATTTAATATTATAGGTGCATGATCAGTTATTTGTGTGTCCAAATCAAGAGTATAGATGGATGCAGGATTAGGATTACGCAGAATCATGTGATCGAGGCAATTTTTATCTCTAGTTGGGAGAACATGTGCAGGTAACATTGCATGAGAGGCCAATAAGTTAAGGTACTCGTCAGTTACTAAATCATTATTATTTAAAAGGTTTATGTTTATATCTCCTACAATGACAACAGTTTTAAAACAATCTAATGAGTTAAGAGTTAAATCCAGACAATCGAAAAAAGGGGTCAATATTTTATAAGAAGGTGATCTGTATAGAGCAATAATAGCTGTGTTATTTGTAAATTTTATAATGACACAGTTTGCGTCTTTAAATGTAGGGCTTTCAACATTACATTGAAGGTTACTTTTAATAAATACTACAACACCGTCATTTTGGTTTTTAAACGAGGATTTGTGATGGATATAGCCTGGAAGAAATGGGATTATCGGGCATTTACTTAGCCAACATTCGGAAAGAATGATCACATCAAACGAGATATTCGTACGTTGGAGAAGTATAAGTAGTTGGTCAAAATTACAGTTGATACTTCGTATGTTTGCGTGGAATAATGTTAATCCGGAGGCATATATGTAATTAGTTACTTCTTCTGGTGAGCAAATAAACGACTTAGAGACCGATATCTGTTCGATATCCTCACTAACTTCGATGAGACTATCCATACTTCGAGCAAATAATAAACATGTAATCTAGAACGTAATTATTAAGCTTTACCAAAGCAACCATAATAATTACGATATTGTGTGGTAAAGGCAAAAATAAGCTATCAACCAGTTTATCTACACCATGTTTCTTTTGTATGTAAGTGTGTAAGAGAGATAGTGTAAGTCGATGTGTGAGAGTGTGTAAGTGTATAAAGTTTATAAAGTTTAATAACATTTGAATGCAAAAATTAATAATATATAAAATGTGTTGTAAAGGCACAAGACTGAAGTAAGTGTATTTAACCACTTTTGGAAGCAATGTAAAAGTTGGGACCAGCGCCGGCAGTTTGTAGTCAGTACCGTAAAAAAAGCTGAAAAGCGACGGATGAAAACAGGCGGTAGCATAGAATCGGACAGGAGAAAGTTCACATTTACTTATATACTTAGTATGGGAAGCTTGAGAGAAAGGGTATGCAAAGTCATGTATTTGAATACACTATCAGTTGGAGAAAAATTCGTTAAAATAAGTGTCGAAAAACAAACGGCAGGAGGCAAAACGATTGGAGATCAGAGAGCATGTCCCAGGAAACAAATCCGCTGAACTTATGATTGTATCGGTAATCGATCATATTCAAACTTGCCCATTTTGTGAGCGTCATTATTCACCTCAAAAAAGCGAGAAAAAATATTTAGGAACAGACTCAAACATTGCAAATATGTACGGTCATTATAAACTATTAAAGAACAAAGAGAAACGGATGAAAACCTCATTGCAAAATAAATGAGGTTGAAATATTTTAAAGCGAATTAATGCAAAACAGTCAAAAAACAAAACTACCTTGAATAATGTAAAAATAACCTTTAAGAAGTTTGCCGCACAAAACTTAAGTAAATTGCATACTGGTTTTTAAAATTAATCAATTTTGTCTAAGTTTTTCTCACTGCTTGTTTTTTAATATATCATTTTCTTATGCTGATCACCGTAGTACTAATTTTATTATATCAGCACAGCCCTAATACCTGGTAATAAATAATTTGTTGTCATGCCGAATGGTTAAAAAAGATTAATAATAGTTGACAGAAACGCACAAAATATTATCATTACTTAGAATTTACTTTATTTATTTAATTATTTCAGATGATGCACGTCATGTTAATCTTTACTACGATAGCGACAATTCTATAAAGGACAAAAACGATGATACAACTAAATGGACAAGGAACGCATGCAAAATGGCGAGATTGAGAGGGTTACCATATTATTCTGTAGTGGGTAAAAAGGGACGCATGGTAGAGAGCCGTATGCTCAAGGCACCTTGTTCGTGCAAAGCGAAATGTTACCTAAAAATATCTGAACGCCAAAGACAGGATATATTTAACCAGTTTTGGAAACAATGTAAAAGTTGGGATCAGCGCCGGCAGTTTATTGTCAGTACCGTAAAAAAAACTGTAAAGCGACGGCGATGTATAAAAAGAGGCGGTAGCTTAGAATCGGACAGGAGAAAGTTCACATTTACTTATGTTCTTACTACTGGAAGCTTGAGAGAAACGGTATGCAAGGTTATGTATTTGAGCACACTATCAATTGGAGAAAATTTCGTTAAAGCAAGTATCGGAAAGCAACTGGCAGGAGGCCCAACAATTGGAGATCAGAGAGCATGTCACAGAAAACAAATCCGCTGAACTTATGATTGTATCGGTAATCGATCGTAATCAAACTTACTCATTTTATAATGTTATTCTCCTCAAAATGCGAGAAAAAATATTTAGAAACACACCTAAACATTGCAAATATGTACGCTCATTATAAACGATTAATGAACAAAGAGATAACGCGTGTAAACCTCATTGCAAAATAAATGAGGTTGAAATATATTTTAAAACGAATTAATTCAAAACAGTCAGAAAAGAAAACGACCTTGAATAGTGTAAAAGTAACCTTTATGAAGTTTATTTTTACACTATTCATTGCAATTTATATTTCAAAACTAAGTAAATAACCTACTGGTTTTTAAAATTAATCAATTTTTTATAAGTTCTTCTCACTGCTTGTTTTTTAATATATCATTTTCTTATGCTGATCACCGTAGTACTAATTTTATCATATCAGCACAGCCCTAATACCTGGTAATAAATAATTTGTTGTCATGCAGAAAGGTTAAAAAAGACTAGTAAGTAATAGAAAGAATAGTTGACAGAAACACACAAAATATTATTATTACTTAGAATTTACTCAAAATATTCATTTAATTATTTCAGATGATGCACGTCATGTTAATCTTTACTACGATAGCGACAATTCTATAAAGGACAAAAACGATGATACAACTAAATGGACAAGGAACGCATGCAAAATGGCGAGATTGAGAGGGTTACCATATTATTCTGTAGTGGGTAAAAAGGGACGCATGGTAGAGAGCCGTATGCTCAAGGCACCTTGTTCATGCAAAGCGAAATGTTACCTAAAAATATCTGAACGCCAAAGACAGGATATATTTAACCAGTTTTGGAAACAATGTAAAAGTTGGGATCAGCGCCGGCAGTTTATTGTCAGTACCGTAAAAAAAACTGTAAAGCGACGGCGACGTATAAAAAGAGGCGGCAGCTTAGAATCGGACTGGAGAAAGTTCACATTTACTTATGTTCTTACTACTGGAAGCTTGAGAGAAACGGTATGCATGGTTATGTATTTGAACACACTATCAATTGGAAAAGACTTCGTTAAAACAAGTATCGAAAAACAACTGGCAGGAGGCTTAACAATTGGAGATCAGAGAGCATGTCCCAATAAACAAATCCGCTGAACTTATCATAATATTGGTAATCGATCATATGCAATCTTACCCGTGACATGAAAATCCTTACTGACCTCTAAAAACCGAGAAAGAATATTTAGCAACAGACTTTGCAAGTATGTACGCTTATTATCTCAGTAATATTATAAAGCCGAAAGTTTTTTGTATAGATGTATGCATGTTTGTTACATCTTCACGCAAAAACCACCCTACGGATTGAGCTGAAAATTTGCACACATACAGATGTTGACCAGGACTAACACATAGGTCACTTTTTATCCGTCCGGGTACAACGCATGCCAAGTGGCGGGCACAAGCTAGTAAACTATAACTGAAAGAAGAGAAAATGTCTAAAACATCATTGTAAAAGAATTGATGTTTAGGAATATATTTAAAACTAAATTTAACCTAAGCTTTAAACTACCTTCACTAGGCTTATGTGACGATTGTGATGATAGGCAATGTAAACTCAACGATAGACAAAAACGATAGAAAAAATAAAAATAATAGAAAAAGTTTATGAAGTAGGTACACTATCAAATTTGCTGGAGAAAGATAGACTGAAAAAGAAAAAGAAATAAAAAGCAAAAATTGTTCTGGAAAGAAAAAAGTTCTGATGAATGTTTGAAATAATCTATTTGCGTAAACTATGGATCTAACTATGTATGGTGAGCACTGCAACGAACCTGCTATTATCAGAGAACATAAGCGGAAAAGAAGCAAATCAAATCAAATATTGCTTTATTTTTAGAAATTAAATTGCGTCCTGTCTTGAAGTGCTCAAATGAGAAAGTCCTGAAAATCGCAAGTTTCGAGTTCATAAACTGGTTGAAGATTGAAGAAAGACAATTTTGTTTGTATTAAATTAGAATAAGTTAGAAGTAATGTTTTATTTCACACTAAAAGGGATTTAATACCTACTCAACTATGCAGGCTGTAATAAATGATTTTGGTTAATCGTTTATTTTATTCCACTTCCAACCTTCTGACTGAAATCCGTCTTCGGAACCGATGACGAGGACTATACATAAACGTGGTCCTTCACTGCTGGCCTAATAAATAAGCTCAGAGTCGCTCAGAGTTGCTCGTGGTCTTTGTATTTTTGAGTTCTTTGTTTATATTTGTAATTATCATTTTTATTTTTACTTTCTTTGTGGTTGTATTGTATTATGCGTGTGGTAAATAATTGTTTTTCTTCTTTATTCTTCTTCTTCTTTAGTAA
Organism: Pasiphila rectangulata; assembly: GCA_963082625.1. NCBI lineage: Eukaryota > Metazoa > Arthropoda > Insecta > Lepidoptera > Geometridae > Pasiphila > Pasiphila rectangulata. The sequence continues at coordinate 16,612,116 of OY720244.1, forward strand.
CATGCACAGCGGGGTAAATAAGGCATCTCCTATTTCACTGGTTCCGTATTCAAATTTTAATCTTATGTATAAATAATAAATAAAATAAATAATGCTGGACAAATCACACAGCATCATCTAGCCCAAAGCTAAGCAGAGCTTGTATTATGGCTACTAGATGACCGATATACTTAATACATTATACTACATAGATAGATATTTTTATTATATATAAAAAAACACCCAGAACACCCTGAACAAATATCTGCAGATCGTACAGACATTTGTTCCGAGGCGGGAATCGAACCCGCAACCTCTTGCGTCGCAGGCGGACCTTCGCCCGCTGCGCCACAGAGCTCGTCAACGTATGAGTTTGGTGTGTAATAAATTAGTTCTAACTATTTCCTACTATATAATTAATTACTAAAGATATCGTTTGCCAATTTTTTGACATATTTACTTCTATTTCAAATAGCAACTAAATTAGCATTCTTGGACAAAAATTATGTTTAGATCTAAGTGGCAGTAAAAAAGGGATTTAAAAATTTAGCAAGTGAAAATGTAATAATTCAATGTTTTTTTTTCAGCTGCAGTATACCAAAGAGATAAAAGGGCAATGTACGTTATGTACGATGGATATAAATATAGTAAAAACAAAAGCACAGGGCCCAGCACGTGGTGGGTGTGCAGCAAACGGTCTGGATCTAATTGCAAGGCGTCTATCAAAACTGTGGATAATGTTATTGTGAAGACCAAACCGTGTCATAACCATGATAGAGCTTAAGGAAATAACACGGTGTCCGTCCACTCGTGATCTATCACCCGAAACAAACCTCTAAGCTAGGCTTCCAGAGAGTAATTTTAAAGTGACTGTATTTTTTTTAAATAATGTAACGTGAAAGCATAAAGCTTTTGCCAAACCGGCGGGACCCATCGATGAAGTACCACATTATCTGTAGATGAGTTTACCGAAATAAAATGAAAACTAAATGGGCTTGAGTCAATATTATTATTCTAAATTTGACGAAGTATATATGTGTTCATCCCTTGTTGTAGTCGCTTAGGTGTGGATGGCGTCATACTCTACGAAGAAAATGCAGGAAAAAAGACTTCCTGAAAAAGTGTCTCTCGGTTAGCCCTGGATTAAAAAAAGCCAACCAAACCAACATGACGATAACGCGCAAAATGGAATAAATCTTTATATCCTTAGGCGGAAAAGTAGGTTCAAGATCACAGTGTTAATATGCAATGGAAACCTCATACTTCATACTTTTTTTTTGTTACTTAACAGAATTTTGAAAATTCGAAGATTATTTACTACTTGAATCGTATGTATTAAATTTACGAAAGTTTAACAAGTTCTAAGGCTTTGAAATAATTTGGACTTTGTTTGATTTATTTCATTTGACAGTATTCTTGTGCCACTAACAGCAACTTGTTACGTAACTGTATATGAAATGACACACATAATCGCACCTTGATGAACTGTGGACTACGCTGGCTTTGGGCATAGTTATTTGTATCTATCCAATCGACCAGGAACACCCACTGCTGGATAGGTTTCACCCACGCAGTTCTCATTCCCGTGGGAATACGGGAAAAATGTAGCCTTTCATTCTCGCTGATAATGTAGCTTTCCATTGGCGACAAAAAAATTTAATTGGCTCAGTAGTGGCGTCAAACTCACCATTTATTTCCGATCTGAATACATATTATTTCCAGATTTTTTCAGTTGTAGTAAGCTTAAGCAAAAGAGGCGCGCTATACATTATTCACGATGGATTCAAATTCGTTAAAAACCGCTGCGAAGGATACAAAACGTGGTGGGTGTGTAGCAGAAGATATGGATCTAACTGAAAGGCGTCGCTTAAAACTGTTGATGATGTGATTGTCAAGACCAAACTGAATCATAATCATGATTGAACTTAGGAGCGCATCCAATCAAAACGACAAGGGTCAAAGGAAATATTTTTTGCGAATAAATAAATAAATGTAAATATTGCTGGACATTTCACTCAGCACCATCTAGTCCCAAAGTAGGCAGAACCTATGTATAAGGTGCCAGACGATTGATATTAAAAGAATGTTAATAAATACTTATCATACCCGTACATGGAAAATTGGCCAGACCCGAGATAAATATCTGCAAACATTTGTCCTCCGGCGGGAATTGAATCCGCAACCTCTTGCGTATCAAACCTTCTATTAAACTAACTGAGCTACGGAATTCGTCCAATAATCCACATTGTGATAATAAAAGATAAATAAAAAAGCCTTTACTCACTGACCAATAAGAACAATTGAATTTAATCTGCCATGCCGTGGGGTGCCAGCGAAGAATGTTGCCCCTCCTCTCTTGCCCGTGGATGCAGTAAAAATCTGCAAAGGGATATCTCTGGAAAATGGCAAGCAGCGTCTTTCCGTGTATCAACATCCCGTACTGCGCTCGTCAACCCGCCTGTCAAGCGTGGCGAGTATGACAACAAACCCCTCTTCTTGTGTCTCAACTTCTGGTGTCTTCTGGACATCAGCCTTATGATGATAAATTATAATGAAATTTAATCTTTTAGAAGCCAGTTTGTTGGTCAGCTTAGCAGGTCTGCAGGTCCTCTGACATCAGGCTTTTAAAACGGTAAAGGAAAACATCGTGAGGAAAACCGCGGTTTAGTCAGCTGCAGACGTATTGACCTGTTCTTTCCTCGGACTATATTAGTCAGATAGCCGAGTAAGCTAGAAAGATGGTATAGGTGCTGGAAAAACCTGATCCATCTTACGCTACAGCGTCCCGTACATCATGAATACCAGTTGCTGACGCTGTTTAAATCATCTACAATGGATAAGGAGGTCTTAATTTTCCTCTGACACAGGCCTTCCTTACTTTCTTCTACTCATCTCTGTCACGCGCTAGTCTTCTACATCCTTTAAGTAGGTCTTCTTCATCTCTCAGTGTCAAATCAAGAGATGCCAAAATTTCCTTTGTCTTGTTGCATTTCTAGGGTAACATTCCATTACAACTTTCTTTTTAGATCATAATGATAAAAGAAGAATGATCTGGGTGTGAGCTAGGTTATTTTATTTAGACAACTGAGCCAAACTCAAGATATAACGTTTACTAACACAACAATGTTATCTATAATAGATATTTCCTGTTTAGTTTAAGCCCCTGCTAACCCCTGCTATCAGATGATTGTCTCAGTGGTTTATAGGTAAACCACTGATAAACCACTGAGACAATCATCTGATAGGCTTAAACTAAATAACCAATAAACAAGTAAATTTAATTGAGTAAAACTAAAATGCTTCTGTTGTTACGTTAAGCTACTACTTTAAAAATAAGGGAACCTACTAAAATAATTTTGATGTCTTTTTAGGGTTTTTTGTAGATGAGGAGATATTACCTGACTTACCTATTAAATTGGAAGTAAGCTATGAAGAAATCCCTCATTTATATAAAGAGCGTAAGGCGAAGAGAAATAGAAAATTCTCACGCTATCAAAACTTAAAGCTCTACGATCCCGTAAAATACGAAGAGTATAAAAGAAGATGTAGGAGGTACTATTACGAAAAGAAGAAGCTGCCTGTTACTCCGGCGAACAGAACACATGGTGATTTTGGTAAACCGAGGAGAAATCTAAGATCCAAAAATAAGAGACAGCAATAAGGATTCTTAAATAAGTTTAAATTTAATAGTTTCACTAAACTACTAATTGTTAAAACTATAGCAATTTGTTAACGTATGAATAAGTTTTTTTAAATATTTGATTATATCGCTCAGCTTTTTTGTAATAATAAACAATACCGACAAATGCCGACCCGCTTGTTGCCCATTTGCGTGATCATGTTTGCGAACGTGTTCGCGAACAAAAACCACGAACAAAAAGTGAATTTCTCGTGAATTATATCAATTAGAAATTAATCTAAAAGCGCTTCAGAATCGAGCTAAGAACTGAAAAACTAAAAACTTAAACCATTAGGTTTATGCACCCGTTTACACAAAAAGCGCGCCGGCGCACACTGGTCCCAATTAATAAATTCCAGGGACATAAAGTCGAAGTCCGATTTTTTATTTGTTCTTTTAGTAAAGGTGGCGCGGCGCGTAATATTATTTTACCTACCGAAAGAATAATCTGATGCAGGTCAGCCGCTCGGCGGTAAAATAGATAGTCATGAAGTTAACAAAAACAAGAAAATTATTGAAAATTAGGCAGTACAGAATCAATATAAATATAAAAAAGAGGTTTTGAAACATTTTTTTCTAACACATTAGAGTGCACCCCCTAACGGCCTCAACGTGTGAAAGTTTAGCTATACATTTTGAATAAATAATAATAAGCTTACCGTGAAAGGTTTATTTTCGTATATAACACATGTACGTCGTATTTTACTTAATACATAATAAAACAATTAGTAATTCGATCGCAAAGTAACATGACACCCGCAAAGACTTTAAAAATAGCCGACCGCGGTCTTACTTTCAAACGGTTTTTATTTAAATATTTTGTATAAAAAGTGCATGAGAAATTATAACAATACATTTACTGAAACGGCCAAGAACCGTTAGGTATCAAATAAACAAATTTTCGCATACCTATGTACATCTAGACACATATTTTTTTATCGTGACGTTACAACATATCATGTGCAAATCAAAAATTTGAAATTTTGTTAACATGAAATGTAAGTAGTAAGTTTACTAACGTTTACTTTATTTTTGATGATTCATTTCTAAAAAAATCACTGCTGTTTAAAAACTTCAAATGTAACAAGTAAACACGACACTGTTTATGTTTTATTTTATTGAACTCTAGGTTCTTTTCCAGCAGTGGGACGATAAAGGCTGAGCGAAAAAAATACTTTAGGTATCATTTTGTAAAACGGTGACACATCACCCTTCCTGAATCTACATATTATTATATCGTCACACCAGTGTTTTTTAGGCCTGCCTTGGCTTCACCGCCCGTTTTCTGCCTCCCACTTGGAAGGAGACTTGAGTTTTTTATTTGATACAAAAACTTTATAAATTAAAACTGCTGGACATTCACAAAAACCACCCACCGTCTAGATAATCAGAGATTGTGTTTTAAGAACCAGATGACTAATACTTATATGTGTTATTTTATAAATAAAAATCTTATCAATAACAAATTATAATGAATTATTTCTCTCCTCCCTAATTGACCTCTTAAACTAACGTTAACTTGTTCCCTAACTTCCCAGAGAATTCTCCCTTGCCAGAATGTCCGATGTTCACATGGCATCGCGGCTATAAGTACTCCAGGAACCAGTGCTCCGGTGCGAGGGTCTGGTGGCTCTGCAGCCGCAGCAGGGCGATGAGGTGCCCGGCTTCCATGGTCACCTTCGAGGAAGAGGTCATCAAGATAAGCTCTAAGCATAATCATAAGAATTACTAACCTTTTGACTTTCACAGTAGGCTAGTTGCCTAATAAGTGAGCACTCCTAGGCCATTAATTTTACAAAAAACAATGACCTATCTAAAAAAGTACTTTTATTTTTAATAGTTTTTGCCCTGCAGTGGGATAATAACGGCTGAAAAATAAAATAATAAATATTGAATATAGAGCTTTTGAAGTTGGAGATTAGTCCTCATTGTTCTGTCATCACGATAATCCAATTATCAATAAAGTCAGTCAGCTTGATTTATTTATCTTAGAGAATTGTTAATTATGTTGCAAATTTTATCAAAAGACGTTTATTTAACTTTTATTTGGAGTATGAAGACTAAGACTAATATTTTGTTACCTACGCTTGGTAATTAAATTTCAGTGTGCATATTTTCTATACCGTATTTTTTGTCAGTATATGATGTTAATTAATATTTATATTAAAATCCAAACCCCTTCCCTTATGAATGTACACTCATAGAAACAGGCCCCCAGTGCCCGGCGACTCCAGTGGGTTTACCGCCGATGACAGTGGGCTGGTGACCCCTGGAGCATGGGGCGCATACAATCTCCGGGTGAGGTCCAACTGTCAGACAACCACTGCTCGCCAAATTGATTCCGATAAATTCAACATTCTTACGTTTAATGTCAAGACACTTCGCACTGAAGAGCGCTTGGTCGAATTAGAGAACGCCTTACTTGATATTAACTGGGACGTAATAGGACTGTCAGAAGTCAGAAGAGATGGAGAGGAAATAGTAGAAAGAAACAACAATATATTTTATTATACGGGAAACAGCACCCGTCATTATGGGGTAGGGTTTTTAATATCCAAAAAGTGGAAAAATAACATAAAAGAATTAATTTCATATTCAGATAGACTAGCAGTGTTAAAGATTTATATAACAAATAAGAAATTCCTCACCATTGTTCAGGTATACGCGCCAACATCCTCACACACAGATGTAGAAATCGAAGATTTTTACGACCTTCTTAACAAAGCATGTGATGAACACAGAGGAACTTGGACAATAGTTGTAGGTGATTTCAACGCAAAAGTCGGTCCCCGTTTAGATTCTGACAACAACAACATACTCGGCCCGTACGGATTGGGAACCAGGAACCAGCGAGGAACACGGCTATTACAGTTTGCTTTCGGACAGACTATGAGTGTTTGCAACAGCTACTTCCATAAAAAACCTCAACGTCGCTGGACCTGGTATTCACCTGATAAAATCACCAAAAACGAAATAGATTTCTGCCTTTCTTCTAATAGACAAATAATTAAAAATATCGACATACTTAACCGCTTCAAATTTAGTTCAGACCACCGGCCACTACGTGCTACTCTGAAATTTAACTTGAAAATACATCGGCTAAATATTATCAAAGGCACCATCAAGCGGTTGGATAAACTCAGCATTTTGCAAAATAAAGATAACTTCCTTCTAGAACTTAAAAATAATTTTGAAACACTCCCCATTGACAGTTCAAACGATATCGAAACTCAGTATATTGATATTAAAAATAGTATTAAGAAAGCAAGCCAGAAAATTAAACTATGCTCGAATAAAACAAACAAATTAAGCAGTCATACTAAAAACTTAATCGAAGAAAGGCAACTACTAACTAAATACTCTCGTGATTATAGCCGCATAGATAGGCAGGTAAAAAGAAGTATCCGGAAGGATATAAGAAACTATAATGTCACCTCTGTTCAAATTGCCTTAGAAGGCAACCGTAACTTGAAATCTGTAATTAGAGGCACCGAAGTAGGTAAACGCGTCATAAACAACTTGCGAGATAGTAATGGCGTAAGGCAAGGCGATAGGACACATATACTGAATATATGCACAGAATTTTATAAAAAACTTTACTCTGATCCCGCCAATTTTGATGGACTACAAGCCCCAATAGCGTACTCATGTTCCGAAAACGTAGAGCCGATAACAAAGTCGGAAGTACATCGAGCTCTGCTCAGCATGAAGTACAGCAAAAGTCCGGGCCATGATAATATCACCACAGAAGCTCTAAAAATTGGGGAACCAGCACTTATTTCACACATAACGCATCTTTTCAATCCAATATTAACTACAGGCACTTTTCCAAAAGATTTTTGTCATTCGGACATAATCTTACTTCATAAAAAAGGCGACAAGTCGGATATTGGCAATTATCGTCCTATTAGCCTTGTCTCTCACCTCTACAAAACCTTCATAAAAGTAATAGAATTTAGAATATCGGGAACTTTAGACCTTCATCAACCGGCAGAGCAAGCTGGATTTCGGCGTGGCCTCTCTACCACAGACCATCTACACGCGCTGAATCAAATTATAGAGAAGCATATAGAGTACCAGCTTCCTCTATACCTTGCTTTTATTGACTACTCTAAAGCCTTTGATAGTCTAAGCCACAGTTCCATATTTCAAGCACTCCATAACCAACAAATAGAACCAACTTATATACAACTCCTTCAAAACATTTACCATGAAAGTACCGCTGCAGTCAAACTTCAAACATCTGGACCATCTTTTCCCATACAAAAAGGTGTAAAGCAGGGCTATCCACTGTCTCCTAAACTTTTTACGGCCACCTTGGAAGAGGTTTTCAGACAATTGTATGATAGCTGGGAAGAGAAAGGAATTGTCGTCGGCGATAAAAGATTGACCAACCTGCGCTTCGCAGACGACATCGTGTTATTCTCCTCTTCTGCAGCAGAGCTGGGCGATATGATCAACCAACTTAACAACGCAAGCCTCAAAGTCGGACTGAAGATGAATATGTCGAAGACCAAGCTTATGTCAAACAGCACACAGCACATAGTGAACATGGGGGGTGTGGGGATTGAGTACGTGCAAGAGTATCTTTATCTTGGCCAAATAGTTTCTCTCCAGCAGGCAAGACAAGTAAAAGAGGTTGCCCGACGCACAGAAAATGCCTGGAGAAGCTTTTGGTCAATGAAAGACCTGATGAAGGGAAATTTACCCTTATCCCTCAAAAAGAGACTCATGGACGTACGCATTCTTCCCATCCTCACCTATGGTGCCCAGACTTGGTCTTTGACTGATCATCAGAAGTTCGCACTTGGCGTATGTCAACGAGGTATGGAGCGCAGTATTTTAGGAGTGAAACTGTCAGACCGCGTGCGGAACAGTATACTGCGCTCCAAAACACAAATCGTTGATGTTGGACATAAAGCCGCTAGCTTGAAGTGGAACTGGGCCGGACACGTCTGCCGCATGTCAAACGAATTATGGGCAAAGCTCACCACGGAGTGGATTCCACCTAACGCAAGCCGAAGACGTGGAAGACCTAGAAGAAGATGGCGCGATGAACTAGACGCCCATTTAAGATCTTGGCCTGTAGCAGCGTTAAATCGCGAGGAGTGGAAGAAGGGAAGGGAGGCCTTTGCCCTGCAGTGGGATAATAACGGCTGAAAAATAAAAAATAAATAAATAAATATTAAAATCTAAATTATTAACCTAATGTCCTAAGTCTGTTCGTGATATATTGTTTTCAATGTATGATTTATAAATGTATGAGAAAGAAATATTTTTTACCTTTGGTATATTTATCTTACTTATACTTGTGATATTTTTGCTTTAAATTTTCCTACCTCCATTAAATTTTTATTATAATCTAGTATTCGGTTGTTGCAAACTAAATGTATTAAAACATTAATGAAGTTATAATTTCCTGTTATATATATAACCTGTACTTTATTGATCAAATTCTGTTAGTGTAGAAATTATTTTAATCTTACAAGGCTTCACACAAAATTTGTGTAGCTCAATGTAACAAAAAGTTGTTGAAGCTGTAAATAATCTAGATCTGATTATTTTGTATGAAATATGTCAAATTATGAATAGGAAATAGAATATCTAGATTCATCATCACTTCAGCCGTAAACTTCTACTACTGAACATAGGTCTCCCTCATGAGGGGTAGTTGCCATACTCACTACCCTTGGCAGGCGGGTTGGCGAGCGCAGTACGGTGTGTTGATAAACGGAAAGACGCTGCTGCCCATCTTCCGGTGGTATCCCTTAGTAGGCATTTACTGTATCCACGGGCATGAGAGGAGGGTTAACATAGGGCCCCCACGACATATTCAGATTGTTCAACTGTAAATGATTGTTTCCTTTTAATTTTATATTTTTTGTGCCTCAATGCTGGGCAAAGATCCTGCCTCGATAGTTAGTGATCGCATTAAGAGTAGAGATAATTCTCTACTCTTAATGCGATCACTAACTATTTCCCAGCACTCCCTGGAAAGCATCAATAAGATTTATATTCATATATTTTCAGGTCAACAGCCGAAGTTCTTCAGAACTAAATATGGGAATCCCTGTATGATCCTCGGAGACTACAGGTTCAACCGTAGAAGTGATAGCAGATTTCCACTTATCAGCTGGGTTTGCGTGAAGAAGGCCTTCTGCCGTGCTACTGTGGTCACCCTGGACAATAAATTGGTTAAAGTCAACAACACTCATTGTCATAAGTAAGTTGTATCGAGAATATGACAGGAAATGCATCTAAGTGGTTTTAATATTTTGGAATTGCATTTCAGCTGCATGGGAAATTAGGATGCATTTACTTAAATTACTAGTCAAAATTAGAATTAATAAATTTTTACTTTATAACGAATTGTATAAAAGTTTAAAAGTCAGATCAATAAAGAGAATTTGATGTCTTTAACTTTTATTTAATAATTAGCATACCCAGACATTACGGGTTCGATCATCGCCGCGGAACAAATATTTGAATGAACTGCAGATTATTGTGTTCTGGGTCTAGTTTTTTTTTTCAAAAAAGGGGTTACTAATAATTTTCATTTATATTTTTAAATTTTTTCCTTATTTTTGTTATAAAAAAATATTATCAGCTTTGGTTTGCTTAGATTGGGACTTGACTGCCACTGCGTGAAAAATCGAGCATTACTTATTATGTTTTAGTTTGTTAATGTTTCTATCAATATCTTCCAGATTCCAGAAAGGATCTAAAAGGATTGAATCCAACTTTCTTAGAATCAAAACGAGGATACCCTATTTTGTTATTGGATGGTTACAAATATAATGAGAAATATGAGAAATGCGGGAAATGTATATGGCGTTGTGCCTCGAGAAGGCTCTCCAAGTGTAAGGCAAATGTGGTGACTATTTCTGGCGAAGTTGTAAAGCTGAGCAATGACCACAACCACGAAGGATACATTTGATCTGCCACAAGCTTTGTCAATATTCTGTTAGAGATAAACAGCTGTGCTTGAAGAACTATTAAGCGAGTAAAGGAATTAAGTGAACCAGTGGAATAGCCAAAATTGGCATTGCTCAAAAATACCTGCTGTCTGCCGTCATCTTATGACTGTGAAGTGAACTGTGGTGGGAAGATCGCCGAGTCAGCTAGTATTATCTTAATCCATATAATTCTTCAGTACGTGTGTTTGTCATCTAACTCCTTTTAAACTTAAAATACTTTTAAGCAGAAAAGTTTTGGATAATATTTTCTGTTTATATTTCAATGGGTTCATGGATGTTTTGAAAATACAATTGGACCCGGTAGGTGGCGCTGCTATCGGTTTGCTACCCAACCAGCGGGCAGAATGACGTCTGCCGGGTCCGCTATTATAATTTCATATATTTTGTCTCCTTTTTTTCTACTTTGTGTTTTTTAGGGTTCCGTACCTCTAAAAGGAATAAAAAGGAAACCTTATAGGATCACTTTGTTGTCCGTCTGTCTGTATGTCTGTCCATCTGTAAGTCTGTCAAGACCCTTTATCTCGAGAACGTGTAGAGGTATCGAGTTGAAATTAAAACCATATACTCAAATCTATACAGCCTCTTTAACCTGTGCAAAAATCAATACTCTAAGTGCAACGCAACAAGTAGACAACGGTGTAAATTCTCTAGCCATTCGATGATGCTGATTTGTCCAGCATTATTTATTTATTTATCAATAAGACCCTGGTGACTTATGTTCAAAACCTAAATAACTATGCCTTTTGATGGTTACAAATTATTTTTCACAAAATAAGAAATTCAACTGTCCATAGTAGGCGATTGACTGCATGGTTTTGGACTTGGATGGATTCCAGAGTAATATGTTATTTTCGTTAAAATACGAAAGTAAAGTGGTGGAAATAAAATTGTATGATGTTGTAGTCTGCGGTTGTATCATAAAATGACGATTAACCGATACCTCATTACATGTAAAGTTAGGAATTAAGTTCACTACTTAGTTCCAACAAACAAACTTATAACTATATGATATAAAAACAGTAACATCCGTCTTTTTTTAAAAATAATGCGATTTGCAAATGTTATATTTTTTTTCTAAAAATCGAAACTTTAAAATGCTCTGGTGTAAAGTTTCAAAAATGTCGGTTAATACAAATAGCCCGGAACCCGTAGATACATGAAAATGTTAAAAAGTATTCTTATTATAATTGCAGGGGGCGGATAGTGGATCTAAAATGTTTTCAGTGAAGTTACTAGGTTTTGTGGGGTATTATGTGAAAGGTATTCATTTGCTCAATAATAAACAATTTTTAGTTTTCCTTTAAGCCGTATTGGTTTTGAGTTATTTACAAAAATGTTGAAAAAACAACCGTTGCCCCCCCTTATCTCCGAAGTTTGCAGAGATAAAACCGTTCTAGTTTTAAAGCTAATAGAAGGGTATGTAAACTTTATAGCAAAATTATTAAAAACTCTTAATTAGCTTACTTTTTTAGAAATCATCGAAAATGTAAAAAATCTACATAAGCTCCGCTATCAGACAAGAGATGGCGCTGTCAAGTTTCTCCAACAAATATAAAACCGCCTTTGTTATAATTATATTATATTGTATAATGGCACGGAACCCTCAGTGCGCGAGTCCGACTCGCTCTTGCCCGGTTTTATTTTAACTGACTGTACAATGCAGCTATTTTTGATGGTGTCCGAATCGACAGTAACAAAAATATTAAAATCAAAAGTGTCAAATAGGACACTGTATCCCAATATATTTTGTCCAAATCGTCAGCAACCCCTATGCACAGAGCTAAAACGGGGTTATTTTTGACGTATGAAATATTAATTGTACTTTGTGTGTGTAATACTGTATTAAAATCGTTTGTGAATAATGTTGTATGTTGAATTTTTAACCCCAATAAGCACATTTTTGCTATAATCCTTGGAATACATGTTTTATAGTAACACTTGAACATTTTTTTTAATAGATTTACATATTTATAAAAAAATATTCCTAACAGTGTTGTTGGAACTGAAGCTCACATTGTTATAATTTCCATAATACCTTATAGGTTCTAGGTAGAGAGGTACACGTTAAACTAATCATTCTTAACGTTTCAGTGTTGTCGGAACTAAAGCCGAAGTTTCTGAACTCCCTGCGAGGATTCCCAGCGGTGGAGCTAGGCGGGTACCGATACAACAAAAGGGTGGAACGACCGGGTCCGAAGGAGTACTGGCGGTGTTCACAGCGACGAGCGAAGAGGTGCAACGCACAGATCGTTACATTGGGCGACGAGGTCATGGAGATAAAGAGATGTCATAATCATTGATATTCCAGGTAGGGGACATACTTGTCGTGAAGTAGACGAGCATTGGTACGGAAACCAGAAAAGGGGGCGAAGGCCTCAAAAGGTCACCAAAGGTCAAAAATGGCATTTTTGGGTTTTTGTTCGTTTTCGGCCATTTGAAGAATTTTATGTTTTTGGTGACCTTTTGAGGTCACAATAACTCCGGTCCCTGTGACCCTAGGGTCATCAAAATCAATCAGTACCCTTCTCTAATTAAGACGGTGATAACAAAAAAGGTTTTATGTAAATCGGTCAAGGCGTTCGGTTGTAATCGTCCCATACACAGACACACAGACAGACAGCGCTATGCATATTATGGGCTTCGCCCCCCTAATAAATGTTACAATAAAGGAATATTGATATGCTGTCAAAATTTACGTCCGTGGCTCAGTTGGTCTTACAGCCGACTGAGACGAAGTAGGTTGCGGATTCAATCCTCTTCGGGAGACAAATGTTTGCTTTTCTACAGGTATTTGTCTCAATCTGGGTGTTTTGCATGTATGATAGTACGTTTTTACAAAAAAAAATTGGTCTCCGTAGTACACGTTTTGTTTAGTTTAAGGCTACATATATGATGCTGTAATGTGCAACAGAATTTCTTTATAAAATGTGTATTGAACATTGCTAAGAGATTTTTTTCGATATTTAACGTTTATGTACTTCAGAACAAGGTCCCTGGAGCCAATCTGCCTGTATTAGCCAGCTAGAGTAATTGTGATAAGGTCGACCATCAGTTTAGTTTTACAGGTCTGTTGTTTACTGTCAAAATGAAGCCGAACCTATTGACTATTCTGGCACGTAATAGCAGAATGCCACACCTCTGGGTATCGAGTCTGCTATTACCATGGCGTAATGGCTAATGAATTGTACAAATAAACGAGGGATCTCGGTAAATACATGGGGATTTTTCAGTACTCCCGCGATCATGAACGCTGTAACGTGTTGCAGAGGTCGGTAAAAAAGATAAGAACGCGATAAAATCCTTTCTTAAAGAATTTGTTAACTATGTAAACAAATCGCAAAAGTTTAATGAGTTCCAATACATAGGGTTTTTTGTTTAATGTATAAGTTGTTGAATTATATCAAAACTTTTAAAGCTAGAGACCCATATCCAACAGCTGACTGTTTACAATGAAGATGAAATGTAGGTACTTATATTAGTAGATAATTTTAAATCGATGAATATTTAAGACAAATAGGATGCTAGTTGATTAGTTCTATACTAGGTGCGAATCACGATGTTTGCCGGTAAATATATTTTCATAATCGTTATTGAGTTAACGTTATTGATGACATATGTAGGTACTTAATTATTGATGGTAGGAATATTCAGCTAATCAAACATAACTTTGGTGCGGCTAACTTAAGATAAAGAACAGGTAGTTATTATCTCAAACTATACCATTCATACTATACAAATGAATGAAACTAAAAACTGATCGTAATGTATTATTTTCACTTTATTACCATAATTGTGTGCTTTTTACCAGAATTAGGATATCAAACTCGATTGAAAGTAAATTTAATGTAAAATTCAAATATTAGAACTAATAAATTATTTTTTTAAATAAATAAGCGTTGTTATGAACTTTATTAGTAACAAACCTAGTTTTTGACAGCGTTGTATGAAAAGTTCAGCATTATTTACTATTATTTTATAAATTTTTAGTATTTTATTCAATTATACAAGTCAAAATGTCGTAGCCATTTAAGTAGTTTTAAGAACATGATTTTGGAGTATTTAATGCAGCAAACAGTGAACTAAATCGTTGCTATTTTAACATTTTTATCCGAGCATTCAATACAAGATAATTTTAATGAGCGAATTTCGTAATCTTATGACAATTATGAGCACTTATGAATATGGCTATACAAGCATGATGAACCATTTTACTTCTCCTCTACAAACATTGTATTAGTTTATCTCCAAACTAGTTTAATAGAAAACTTAATTATATAATTTTGATACATTGGTATTATTTATTTATTTTCATACATAACCTTATATTTCTACATACCCACCTAAACTGGCGCAGTCTAAAGGATATTATTTTATCAAATTTATGACGAATTCTACATTATTATTATATGTTAAAACTCCTTGACACAAGATACAATATATGTATATTAACTTAAGGAGGATAAGGGAGCCCTTTGTCTAGCAGTGGACGTCCTACAGCTGAGATGAAAATGAATGATGATGAACTTTTATTTTAAAACAACATTCATACATTTTTAGAAGCACTTATGGTGCAAACGAAGCGAGGAGCCTCACAACTGATAATAGACGGCTACACATTCATCAGGAACAAGATCAGGGGTCAGCACGTCCACTGGGTCTGCAACATGAAGAGGAAGGCTTGGTGCAAAGTCACGGCGCTCACACACAAAGAAGACGTGCTGAAAATCAACGGCGAACACTGCCATACACCGAAGTCGTCGAAATTGAAAAAGAATGAATCGAAGATATAATATTGGTTCTGGATCATGGTTATCTCTGCTGTAGGATGTCCATTGCTAGACCATAAACCTCTCTCATGGATCTCCAAGTACTGAGCATGAGGGGTTATGTCCATACTCATCACGCTGACAGGCGGGTTAGCGAGCGCAGAACGGGATGTTGATACATGGAACGACGCTGTCAGCACTCACAGCAAGCCAGCTGCTACAAGATTATTTGCATTCCACATGCGAAACATGGTCTTTCATGTGACAAGTAAAATCGAGATGAGTTGGTATATCGTTATTGCGTTCTAAAACATTTGACTGGATATTTGGCGATGACGTATCTACTAGCAATAAACTACAGAAAACTCTTTAATAATGGTTTTATAAATAATTATACACATGTACCTTTAACATTTTGTACGTTTACACATTTTGTGGAAGTGAATACCTAAAAGTGTATTCAACCTCATAGAAAACTTCATTATATAATGTTGATACATTGGTATTATTTATTTATTTTCATACATAACCTTATATTTCTACATACCCACCTAAACTGGCGCAGTCTGAAATATTATTTTATCAAATTTATGACGAATTCCATATTACTATTATATGTTAAAACTCCTTGACACAAGATACAATATACTTAAGGAGGATAAGGGAGCCCTTTGTCCAGCAGTGGACGTCCTACGGCTGAGATGAAAATGAATGATGAAAAAACTTTTATTTTAAAACAAAATTTATACATTTTTAGAAGCACTTATGGTGCAAACGAAGCGAGGAGCCTCACAGCTGATAATAGACGGCTACACATTCATCAGGAACAAGATCTGGGGAGATGGTCAGCACGTCCACTGGGTCTGCAACATGAAGAGGAAGGCTGGGTGCAAAGTCACGGCACTCACACACAAGGAAGACGTGCTGAAAATCAACGGCGAACACTACCATCCACCGAAGTCGTCCAAATTGAAAAAGAATGAATCGAAGAAATAATCTTGGTTCTGGATCATGATTATCTCTGCATCCTACAGCAGACTGTAGGATGTCAATTGCTAGACCATAAGCCTCTCTCATGGATCTCCAAGTACTGAGCATGAGGGGTTATGGCCATACTCATCACGCTGACAGGCGGGTTAGCGAGCGCAGTACGGGATGTTGATACATGGGACGACGCTGTCAGCACTCACAGCAAGCCAGCTGCTACAAGGTTATTTGCATTCCACATGGGAAACATGGTCTTTCATGTGACAAGTAAAATCTAGATGAGTTGGTATATCGTTATTGCGTTCTAAAACATTTGACTGGACATTTGGCGATGACGCTGACGCCTTGTATCCCACGTATCTACAAGCAAAAAATTACATAAAACACTTTAATAATGGTTTTATAAATAATTATACATATGTACCTTTAACATTTTGTACGTTTACACATTTTGTGGAAATGAATACCTAAGAGTGTATTCAACTGAAATTATTATAACACTAATAAGATTTGTGACCTATTCAGTCTCTTTAAAGCAATACATTTTTACATATAAAAAATTAAGTTAGGTTTAATTAATTTTCTCTTTAATATGTAATTGGTTATATTCCTTTACAACTTTTATTAAAACTGAAAGAGCTCCGGCCTAACCATGTGATTTTATTTAAAGAAATATAAGGGATGCCTTTCATGTTTGGTCGTAGAAGAAAAGTTAACAATTTGAACCTAATATCACTACGGCATATCATTTTGGCCTAGGTCAGGACTGTATGGAGGCTGGCCATGGTCAAGAATGTCTACGATTTCCGGCTTCAAATACTCGAATCAACAATATTTCAGCCGTGTGATGTCCACTGCTGGACATAGACCTCCCTTATGGATCTTGAAAGTATTGATCATATGAGGGTAGTTGCCATACTCACCACACACCACATACGGGCAAGAGAGGGCTTTACAAATACACAAATAATAGAATAAATTCGAACAAGTTTTTATATGGAACAATTCCAATTTTAAATTCAACTGTATCTTTATCATCTCAGCAGTGTAGGACGTTCACTGCTAGACGTAGGCCCCTCATGAAACGCCAAGTACTGATCATGAGGGGTGTTGCCATACTGACCACGCTTGGAGGGCGGGTTGGCGAGCGCAGTATAGGATGTTGATACACGCAGACACGCTGCTGCCCATCTTCCGGAGGTATCCCTTGGCAGATTATTACTACATCTACAGGCGAGAGAGGAGGGGTAACACACTACTGCCGGCGCCCCATGGCACTAGCGGTAATGTAAAATGACTGAACTTAGTAACAACATCTTTATATTACCATAACTTGATGAGTGAGGTATTGTTTCTAATTGTGCAATTTTTCAGGTTCATTTGGTTTAACTCCATATGGTAAAAGATGTCTAGATATCGGCCTAAATCGTTTCACTGTCCACCAGCATGAGGGTATGAAGACGAGATGGCGTTGTATCAGGAAAACCACAGGGTGTCCCGCTTTCGTCATCACTATCGATAACATCATCATCAGATTACGGCAGTGCCATAACCATATTTGAAAATGGTGGTTACTTTTCACGTCGTGTTGCGTAGCGCCTTCGCTATGAAATCTCAACATCATTAGCTATTAAAAAGTTTGAGTAAGCTCCTTTAAAGTTATATCATCATCATCGTCTCAGCAGGATGTCCACTGCTGGACAAAGGCCTCAGTCATGGCCGTGTCGTGTACTGATTATGATGAGTTATTGCCGTACTCACCAGGCTTGGCAGGCGAGTTCGCGAGCGCAGTACGGGATGTTAATACATGGAAAGACGCTGTTACCCATCTCCCAGAGGTATTAAGAAGTTCTATAAAATTGACAGGATATAGAGTCCTTAAAGCCGATAGGTTGATTCAAAATATATTTCAACACTGCAAGGTATTTTTATCTAAAAATTCTAGATATCTTCATTTCTGGAATACCTTCATTTAAATAATTATAAAATTTTAAGTTTGATAACATGGTAAATGTCACTGGGACTGATCTCTTTCTTTCTTAAAATAGTATTAGACGCGTTCTTAAAGCGCAATACTTTATAACCTACATAGGTATAGGTATTAAAATATTTTAAAAAAATGTTTGATTGCATTTCTTGCTATATATTTATCTTTATTAAAACTAAGTATTTTTGTATTTTATATGTAGCGGGATCCGTTTCCAAAACTATTTTAAGTATTTTTTTGTAGCCACGGATACCGGGATCAGTGGATAAAAATATTTAATCGTTTTTCATTGGAAACCGATCCCGATATCGGTGGATAAAACTTGGCGGTATCAGTTGCCAATTAAATCTGATCCCGGGAATTTCGAAAATATCTTACCTTAGTGCACCTCTAGGATACTCAAGGTATATGTGTGCCAAATTTCAAATCTCTAGGTCCAGTGGTTTAGGCTGTGCGTTGTCTGTCAGTCACTCAGTCAGTAACGGAAGAGTTTTATATATATTGATTGCAGAAAGTGTAGCATGAGTGACATGACCTGACCAACTACCTAATCTAAATTTTTTGGATAAACATAAAAGTAGTTAAACAAATTACTACTTTATGGGGTTATCGGTTATTTATCTTTATTTTTATACCGACGTTTCGACAGTATTGCATTTATCGTGGTTGCAAGAAGACATAATAAAATCATCATCATAATCATTTAAGCTATAGGACGTCCACTGTTTTTTTATACGACTAATTGACGAGAGAAGTCGAAGGTCCATCTGATGTTACGTTCACTAAGCGTGACTAACGCTGCATTGCGCTAATTGCATTGCATCCGTCACCCTGAAACATAGAGTTGTAAGGTCTCATGGTACCCGTAATTTCAACGGCCCTTCAAATCGGATTACACAATACAATACAAAAATTACTGCTTGGTGACAGAAATAGGTATGGTGGCAGTACTACTCCGGATGAACGCTACACAAAAAGTTCTACTACTACATCAAAAACTATTAGACATAGGCCTCCATCATGGGCCTCCAGGTATTGCGGCTGGAAGCGGCCTGTATACCTTAACAGGTCGTCCGCGCATCTCGTTGGTGGATGTCATACGCTGCGCTTGCCGGTCCCTGGCCTCCACTGGAGAAACCTTCGGCGCCATCGGTCATCTGTCTTAAAAAATAGTAAAACAAACTTTATAATTTCAGGAGCATATTTTGAAACCTCCTGTCGAGGACAGAGGATACTCATTGTTAATAATCAGAAGTACCACAGAGACAATAAACTACAGAAGGACACGCTCAAGATGATATGGAGGTGCAGTAAGAGGAAAACACATAAATGCAAGGCGAATGTAGTGACTTTGGACACGGAACTCCTCTGTTTCAACTATGGACATAATCATGAATGAGCACTCTCTGTGATCAGTTTCAAAAAGTATTTATTGTGTTTCTGAATTTCGACGCTAAAGGCGAAATGCCACTAGTGTGCACGGTATATGTACAATACAAATCTGTGTTCACTAACCAACGTACACGTTTGTACCTATACACTATTTATTTATAATTTGTGATGGCAAAATAAACATATTTCTATTATTATCAAATGTTTCTCTAGGTGGAGTCACGGGAGTAAACACAATACGAGCTCTTCGTAAAATAGTTGTAAAGCAATGTGTTAAACATGATTTTGGGGGGATTGAAAATGTATATATAACATTAAATGTGATATTGTTTTTTTATTCTTATGCCATTAAATGTGATATTGTTTATTTATTCTACTCGTCTTATCTTCTGAACGGTCATTATTTATGTTTTTTGGATAATTAATTTACAGAATTCAATAATGTTAAGTATTGCTTTAGCAGAATATTCCCCAATGATTTATTTTATACCTCTAATGTGCCTGTATGAAATTACTGTAGGAAATTGCTCAAGATTTTTGTCATATGCTACTCATTAAGTGTTCATCGTAGTCGTGTTTTAAAAGTAAAATTATAGTTTGTTATTTTTGTTTTGTTTACGTTATGCTTATAAACGTTACGCAAATATAATAAAACTAGCCGCACCCCGCAGTTTCACCCGCGTAGTTCCCGTTCCCGTGGGAATTTTGAAAAATCCCTTCTTAGTGCACCTCTAGGATACTCAAGGTATATGTGTGCCAAATTTCAAGTCTCTATAAATAAGTCGGCCGTGCACCAATGGATTTTTCTTTCTTGGAATGTATGTGCACACTCTTAACACGAGCTTTAACGGTGAAGGAAACATCGTGAGGAAACCCGCGGCTTGGTAAGCTTCAGACGTATTGACCTGTTCTTTCCTCTGACTAATAATAGTTGACTAAACTGAGAGGGTGTTAAAAGCGCTGGGCATGCCTAATCCATCTAACAATGTCCCAGGCATTGCAGTGTCCCGTACATCGTGATGATCAGTTGCTTACGCTGTATAAATCATCTATAATAGATGCAAGGGCCTAACTTATTTTTAGAGTGGGTTAAAACAAATTTCGAAGTTTCCGTTACATTTACATAGAGATACACATTACATAGATACTGATCATAGATACAGGTGAAGCTAATAAAAGCGTCTTAAAAATGTACACAGATGGCCACTTAGCATTTAATTTTTCAGACAGCAGCGCCGCGATGTACGTTAAAAGCCGATACGGCAAAAAGAACATGCTGATTGTGTACGGCTTCACCTTTTCCGAGTATTTTCCTAATTTCTGGTATTGTACTAAGAAGCGAATCGGGTGTAAAGCGAAAGTGAAGACGAATCTTAGCGGGGATATAGATTCTATCAGTAACGATCATAACCACAGCCCGCCCAACTTTAAGATTGCGAATGGCCATTATATTAAGCTTGATTAAGTTCAATTTTAGGCCCATTTGATTTTGATGCATTTTGCAAGCTTGTCCACGTGAATATATCGTTAAGACAATAACTATGTTTACTTTGTTCTATTTCCTATATTTATAAATATTTTTATACATATAACTTTGAATTATTATGCCTACTTTTATTAAACAAAGATGTACAGTGTATCTGCAAATAACTGTAAATATGAATTATACAGCTTTGCAGTTGACTATTTCAATGCAACTTATTTTCACACTATTATAAAAAAACTACATTTTCATACTATTATAAAAAAAAAACCCTTTTCGTACTAAACCGGTTTAATTTTCAGCTGCAGCATTCATGGCGTCCCTTCTCCGAGCGCAGTACCTGCGCGAGCGACAGACAACAAGCATCGTGATTGGAGGGTTCAAGTTCTTCAGGCATTCGCGCTCTCTCGTCGGCAACAGGATCAGGTGGACATGTGCGAAGAAACATAAGCTGAAGTGCAAGGTATCAGCGGTCACTATTGACGGAGTGGTCGTCTCGACATCGGGACTCCACTGTCACGTTTAATCATCATCATCATCATTACAGTCTGCGCTGTCCACGCCCACTGCTGAACAAAGGCCATCATGCCTCTCCAAGTACTGATCACGAGGGAATTGTTGCCATACTCACCACGAGTTGACGAGCGCAGTACGGGATGTTGATACAGCAAAAGACGCTGCTGCACATCTTCCAGAGTTGGTTCCACTTGGCTGATTCTTACTGCATCTACGGGCAAGAAAGGAATTTGATAAATTTTCCACATTTTCACATTGCAATGTGTTTGGTTGATTAAGGCTTCCTTCGTATGCACTCAAAAAAGCAAAGTATTTGTAGTACGCAGAGAAAAAAAAGCATCTGTTTAAAATACTTGCTACGCAAGCATTTTTTCTACGTATTTAATTAAAAAGAGGACAAGGTGAATGCTCTGTTAAACTTTCAGGATGCATAAATAAAGCACCTGAGTCATTTTATTAGCGAAAAAGGTGAAATTGCGCAAACTTAATATAAATTCCTAGTTTCTTCAAGGTCTTATAAGTATGTTATTTTTGTAAATTTAACAGAGCATATACCTTGTCCTATCAACATAATTTATTAAATTATTGGGACATCATGGCAATTGAGTGGTACTAAAATGTAAAAACGTGTATTCGCGAAAACATGTGTGTTGGAACACTATAAATGTTCCAGATTTATACGGCGTTAAACGCCTTAGTTTGGCCTTCTAGAACTTTACATGTACCTAGATCTAATATAGGTTTTTATAATATATATTAAAACTTAATGTCGTTATAATATTGTGAGCTTATGAAGAGTACGACCTAGAGTTTATTCTGTTATTATGTGTCGTACTGGCACGTCTGCTTACTATATCATCCATTATATCTTATTTTAAAACCAATTTTTATATGTAAAAAGGTGTCTAGTAATTGTTTAGTGATTCACTTAAAAGTAGCAAAATTTTATAATACTCTTATAAAATGACCAAATTAGAACTCATTGGGTCTTTGCGATATTTTGTGGTGGTATATTTAGGGACAGTTACATATATTATACAACTAGTTTAATGTTATACAGTCATATTCCATGATTTTTATAGTTTTACTTATTTATAAATAAAAAAAATCGTGAAGACAGTTTTTTATACTTGCGAGTAATAAAATTACTAACTTTATTGTAGGTACTAACATGTTTTACACATTTGGTAAGTATAAATTCGGATAATTTTAAGTTATTTTAGACTTAAGTTTGGGTTATGTAAAAAATGTTATTGTTACAAATGGTTTTTATGAGAAAAAATAATAACAATTAGTGTTGTGTTTTTGTTTAATAATGTTTATGTAGTTGTTTATTTAAAGATTTTTTTAAAAAGTATTAACAGATTAACATTCCATTTATAATAAAACTAGGTACAATTTAAGATGATTTTAAAACAGTTTATTGTTCTAACCAAAGTGATAAAGTTGTGTCTAAAGTTTTGGATTAAAAATATATACTTGTACATAATATAAAGGTACTATATATGTATATTGTATTTAATGGTTACTTTTAACCTCGTTTAAATTTCAAAATAAATACGAAATGTTTTGAACAGTTTTTGATGTTAATAAAAAGAGGTTCATAGATATATTTACCTATTTTTGGTGTGCAATAAAGCATTTTCTATCTATCTGATTGACGACCTCTGTGGTGCAGCGGGCGAAGGTCCGCCTGCGATGCAAGAGGTTGCGGGTTCGATTCCCGCCTCGGGACAAATTTCTATACGATCTGCAGATATTTGTTCAGGGTGTTCTGGATGTTTTCTATATATAAAAAAACGGCCAAATGCGAGTCGGACTCGCGCACCGAGGGTTCCGTACAAACCTGTAGGTATATAAGACCTGAGTATTTGATATGCATTTCAATTTAATACATCTACGCGTTCATGAGGAAAGGGTTTGTAAGTTTAAAATTATTAAATTTATTTTTATTATATGATGTAACTAAAAATTTACGGTTTTCGTCCTTAATTCCGGAATTTCGGAATTTTTCCTTTATCTGTTCTATAAGACGTCGCTTCGTACCAAATTTCTTCTGAGTTCACGGGAAGTTTCCTGTAGGTTTTGATTACCTTGCGATCTTTTGATTGCGTTAGCTTAGAAGTTTGATTTTTTGACAGCTCCAAGGGACAGTAGACCTGAGTATTTAATATAAATTCCAGCTTGATACCTCTACGCGTTTCTGAGAAAAAGGGTCTTGACAGATAGACGGACGGACAACAAAGTGATCCTATAAGGGTTCCGTTTTTTCCTTTCGAAGTACGGAACCCTAAAAATATCTATCTATGTAGTATAACGTGTTAAGTATATCATTCATCTAGTACCCATAACACAAGCTCTGCTAAGCTTGGGGCTAGATGATGCTGTGTGAATTCTCCAGCATTATTTATTTATATGAACCCAATTTCTATACACTTTACTCAACATTTTTGAATAAAGTTAATTCATTCATTATTGACGGCCTCCATGGCTGAGTTGATCCAATAGCCGACGGATACGCGAAGCAGGGGCAGGAGGTAGCGGATTCGGTGTTTGAATTAAATGTGTTTATAATAATTTGTTCCGCAGTTTTAGCCATCATCAGTGATTTGTTTGATTCCATTGCCCATCCCACATCACGTAGAATATAACACCAAGTTTTCCTATATCCTCAACTATACTCGTGTTATTTACGTTTTAGTGAGGAACAGTAAACAATGTTCACATACCTCTAATATCTTCAAATATAATTCTATCCAACTTTATCTCAGGCAACTTTTATATAATCAATTTTAAAATTCAATATTTTCTTTCAGTGTTTAAAATTCTGATTGGTTTAGAGCCGGCGCTGACACTGCTACATAGTTATTAAACTTTTGCAGAGCCAACGTTCATCATTATCTGTACCAATGTGTTTTTGTTCCACAATAAATACTTTATACTTTTCAGTGGCTACATTTGTTACCAGTGCACGTGGTAACAAGGTCCTGAAAATGAATGGTCTTTCCCACAGGCTGGTCTACCAGTTAGGATCCAAACGAACTTGGCTATGCGTCAAGGAGAAGAGCAGGTGCAAAGTTCGGGTCACGACGATTGATAACCGTATCATCAAAGTTATGGGGTTGCCCCATACTCACGAGATTTATGAATGGTAAAGGGGACCAACTCTTAAGTTTTCGCTTTAGATAAAGATACGTTTATTTTGTCACACAATTTACAATTAATCCATATACAATCGAGTTCTGCTTAAGCTAGAAAGACTTTAAAATAAATTATATACCTATTTAAAACTTGTCTTTTTCCCCAACTATTATAAGGGGCAAAGCCTCCTATTATGCACAGCGCTGTCTGTCTGTGCGTGACACGATTACAACCTAACGCGTTGAGCGATTTACATGAATATAATTTTTTGTTAGCACTGTCTTAATGAGAGAAGGGTATTGATTGATTTTAGTCTCAGGGACCGGGGTTATTGTGACCTCAAAAGGTCAAAATTGGCATTTTTCGGAAACACTCGCGCCCTTTTCTAGTACCCCCGTACCAATGCTTGTTAGCAATGCTTGTTAGATAGCACCCGTTTGTAAGTAATTGTTCATGCATTCGACGAGCTCTGTGGCGCAGCGGGCGAAGGTCCGCCTGCGACGCAAGGGGTTGCGGGTTCGATTCCCGCCTCGGGACAAATGTCTGTACGATCTGCAGATATTTGTTCAGGGTGTTCTGTGTGTTTTTCCATATATAATAAAAATATCTATCCACGTAGTATAATGTATTAAGTATATCAGTCATCTAGTACCCATAACACAAGCTCTGCTTAGCTTGGGGCTAGATGATGCTGTGTGATTTGTCCAGCATTATTTATTTATTTATTTATTAAATTCAAATTTTCGACCCATATCCTAGCTAATATAGTGTTTGCTTAACGTTAATTCGTTTTTTTATATATTAACAGAAAGCTTTCTATATTCGTGCTCTTACTTGCCATTTAAATGTGAATTTCATCTTTATGTTTCAATTAAATAACGTTTGAGATCCCAACACATCCTGAACATCCCGAACTGAGCTCGCCAGCTCACCTGCCACGCGTGGTGAGTATGGCAACAATCCTCTCACGATCAGAACTTGGAGATCCACGAGGGAGGCTCGAGTTCAGCAGTGGATGTCCTATGGTTGTAGTGATGAAGCAAGTTAATTGTTGATGACAGCTGAACGTGTAAGCTTCCTTTCGAGGAATCAGAAATACGCATCACCGTCATTGAAAATTGTATTGTAAAAGTGTCGGGAATACATAAACATGATATATCTGATGACATCGCCTCCTGATGACTGAACAATACAAAACCCGTGTAACAACCATTTTGCTGATGAATCGTCAACACTTTACAGGAAAGCGCATCGAAATAAAAAGGTTTATGATAAAAGTGAGTTCGGTTGAAAAAAAATTAGGATTATATACCAATATCTACCTGAAAACCAGCGTTAATCCTTATATTTAAGGATTAACATTATGCTGAGGTAGGACCTTTTGGTCCACAATTTTTTTATTTTTTTAGTTGTGTTAGAATTAATTTATCATATTAGTATTAATTTTACGTACCTATTTAAGCCTATTGTGGACTGTGGATCAATAAATGATTTTCTTCTTCTACTTCAATATGCTGACAGCAATCTTGGGTTGAATGTTTATTTTAATGATCCCATCTCGTAATGGGATTTTCTGCTATGTGATTTGAACGAACAAATTAGCTTTGAAATTATTGATGTCTTTATAATCATAATTAAATGAAGGAGGGCCTATACCCTGCAATGGGACAGTACAGGCTCTTATAATCGTCGTAGCTCTAAAAGTAATTACAATTGATAGTTTGATATCTCAATAATGGTTTCCATGTTCATTTTCAGCTCAATGGTTGAACTCCTCCACTGGCTCTAGGGTATTGATATTCAATAAATACAGCTATTCCCGCAGAAAAGTTAACAGAACCTCGGAGTTGTGGTATTGTGTTAAACGACAGTCGTGCAATTGCCCAGCGTCCCTCAGTACCACAAGGGAAGGAGTTAGCAAAGTGAAGAGTTTACACAATCATATTCCTAGCAAATATGTTATTCGAAATGGTGTTTATTATAGTGTTTGAACTTCAAGAAGCACTCTCACGGAGTTTGTTATTTCTTACGTAAGGAAAATAAATTTGATCTTTAGACAGAATCGCCGTGGGGTGACAGTAGAATGTTGCCCGTCCTCTCTTGTCTGTGGATGCAGTAAGAATCTGCTAACAGTAGAGACATCTTCTCGGCAGCAGCGTCTTTCCGCATATAAACATACCGTACTGCGCCAACCGGCCTGCCAAGCGTGGTGAGTATGGCAATAGATGTAGCTGCCTGTAATTGGGAGAACACTAGCTCATGATTTTTATTGTTTTTACTTATGTAATTTTTCTTTGTGTATCTTCTGTAGGTGGCTCAAATAAATAAATAAATAATAACCCCCACATTATCAGTACATCTAGATGCATCAGGGAGGCCAATGTCCAGCAGTGGACGTTCCACGGCTAAGAATTGGCAGAATTGTCACAAATCCTATGTATAAAAAGTATGTATTAAATATTATAAAGAGACAAGATGTCTAGTTTTGTATATTTGTAATGAATAAACTCAAAGTACTGGACCGATTTTGAAAATTATTTCACTTATTGAATGTTACATTATCAGGGAATATAGCGTAGCTATTTTGACCCGGTTGGTTGCAATAGAGGTGCGGTACGATAGGAAGTTCGCCGAATTAGCTAGTCTAGTACCTATAGTCTTAGACGAGATAAAATAATAGTATTGTATCATGTGTCAGATTAAATTAAAATATTTTTTTAATTTTCAACTAAACGAACCGACCTCAATGATAAACGTAAAAATTCATAGTAATGATCCTGGTGATCATGATAATGTGTATGATTTAAGGAGTTACCTCGATTGCTCAATATTCTACTCTCAACACTATTCTCAAGCCGTCTGTATTTGTTTATTATTTTTTGTTACCAAATGCAGTCGGTGTATGAACTGATTTGGAAAATTCTTTTTGAGTTTGAATACTTTCAATTATATCCTATTTTTTTCAAAGTTAGTAATGTGTATCATTTAAGGAGTTCCCTCCATTCCTCAAGGTTGCCATTATAAGAACTAAGTTTTGAAAAAAACGGGATGATGACGACATCCACATGTTATCGTTTAAGTGCCGATTATCTTCTCATCATCATCATCATGGGTCTTTGCGTCTATTACAGACGATTCAGGTAAAGCCTGTGGATTGGGTATTGCATTTTTTTAAATTACCTAACAGCCCTATCCATGACCTCGCCGCGCGGCCGCAGTTTCTGCACACGTGGGTATCCATGGTCGGAAACACCACGGACCAAACCTAATCCAGGTTTTGTCTCATTAGCCGACAAACGAGCGTGACGGCATCGGCAGTCAGGTATCTAATCCACCTACTGCAATGGATAATTATTGGTCTTCTTCATTGTCCGTTATTGTAATCTTAATAAACCTTTTCATTTAAGTTCAATGGGTGAACTCCAAATGTGGCTCCAGAATGCTGATCTTCAGAGACTTCGCCTTCTACCGCCACAACACTTACAAGAGCTCGGAGATGTGGTACTGCGCCAGGCGGTCCACAACTAAGTGTACAGCTAGCCTGAGAATCTCAGAAGATGAAATTCATATTAGATCTTCCGAACACAATCATGTTGCTAGCAATTATATCGTTCGCGATGGTGTTTATATCAAATTATAAAAATCATCACAGCCGCAGGACTGCTGACCACGTCCACTGCTGGACATAGGCCTCCAACACCTTCAAGATCATGAGGGGAATGTTGCCATACTCGCCACGCTTGGCACGCGGGTTGGCGAGCGCAGTATGGGATGTTGATACACGGAAAGACGCTGCTGCACATCCTGCGGAACTATCCCTTGGCAGATTCTTACTGCATCGCCGGACAAGAGAGCGGCCGGCACCCCACGGCTGTATAAAAATACCACAACTGTATTTTGTAAACACACTATTGTGTTGAGTTGTGTCGTATCGCGTCGGTATGGTAAAAACTCGGAAGAGTTTCTAGCGTGCAACAATAAAAACGTATGTTAGAAAAAAAATCGCGAAAAATTCGTTGGGAAAACATTTCAAAATACGACACACCGCAATGTAATAATGTGTTCCTAACTATACTTACTGTTACACTGAGATACTTCTAACTAATGTATAATGTATAAAATTTCTATAACGCTATTTCTAAAACTGATAGTGATAACACAGATCAATATTAATTTCCTACTTATTTGCAATACCAACTCGTCAAAAAGTGTCGAGCTATGGAATAAATGTGAAACTATTGCTTCTTACTTCAAAATATTGAATAGAAATTACAGAAAACAGTAATGAAGCCAATGCGTAATATTTAATGAAAAATATGAATATAGAAAATCATTTATATCACAGGACATCGAGACTTGCCTATCCATCAACTTTAAGTATTAATTAGATACAAAAAATAAAACTTTGACAATATTATAAATGAATTTTATAAGCCAAGTACCAAATTCATGCATATTCTCTCACCGAGCTTGTTACCTTTCAGTAAGAATTTACACCATGTTATTTTCCTTTGAGACATAAATAAATAATTTTAATTTGATCTCATTATTTCATTTCATATCCGTATTTTATAAGCACAAGTACCAAACTCATACGTATTTCACGTGCTCATTTCCATTCAGTATTTTTTACACCATGTTCATTTCCTTTCAGTGAGGTTCGTTCGAAAAAAAATAGACGGTAAGGAACTGGCGATTGTTCACGGATACACGTACTATCTTCAGAATCAGAGTAAAAACAGTATGATATGGCAATGCACCGTTGGAAATGCGAAATGCAAAGCCAGGTTTATCCTCAACGCTGCGGGTGAAGTGAAAAAGGGGATGGTCGAACACGACCACCCTCGGCCAAATTACAAGATTATAAATGGATATTACTTAAAATTATGAAGCATTTGAATAATCATAAGATCATCATCATCATCACCATCGTCCCTGCCTCAGGAAGTCCTCTGTTGGACAGCTTGGCTGGTGGGCTGGCGAACGCAGTACAGGATCTTGATATGCTGAAGGACTGCTGCTGCCTAACTTCCGGAGGTACCACTTGGCAGACTGCCCCTTCGTGCATAACATTTTACTGCCGGCACCCCACGGCATTATAATATAAAACTATCTTAATAATAATAACAGGAAAAGTATAACTTTAAGATATTATAAGTTAGTCACAATAATTATCATCTACAATCATATAATTGTAATAGTTCAGATATTTTATCAAACACTGCTTTATGTTCCTGCATTTATCGTTTATTTGTCTTTGAGTTAAATTGTTCACAACTCTTTTCAACTATGTGCTTATTAAATGAATGTTAACTTTTTGGTACACTATGTAGCTTTTTGCTCTACTGAATAAACACTTGATGGTTTTGACTTTGTCGTATCTACAGATACAACGTTTCAGAATAGCATAATGTTCAATGTAGGTCACGTAGGTTAAAAACCTGGAGAGGAAAAACGGCACAAACAATCATAAGAAGGGAGACTTATAAAATCGGTCAAGTGCGAGTCGGACACGCTCACGGAAGGTTCCGTACCGTTATTAGGTTACCTGCTGCCGTTATTAATATCGAGCAAAAAACGGCATTAAAATTACGATTGTTGTATGGGAAATTTTTATTTTATTCTGTTTTTACTATTTGTTGTTGAAGCGGCAACACGGTTCATGAGATACAGCGTAGTGACAAACAGACAGACATACGGACAGCGGAGTCTTAGTAATAGCACAGATTACAATAGGGTCACATTTTTACCCTTTGGGTACAGAACCCTAAATAAAGAGGAAAAGTTATCCCTATCAGTGAAATGGATCGGGTAGAAAAGGAATTGTTAAAAGAAAGAAACAGAAAAAGCTCCAGAAAGTATTTTGCGCTGAAGAAACAGAAAATATATATGTAAAGTAAATGTGTGGGACTGACCGACTCTATCTCAATTTAAAATCGAACTGAATTGTGAACCCATTATGGATCATTATCAGCCGTAAAACGCCCACTACTGAACACAGGCCTCCCTCATGGATCTACACGAGGAGTAGTTGCCGTACTCACCACGCTTGGCAGGCGGGTTGGCGAGCGCAGTTCGGGATACTGATAAACGGAAAGATGCTGCTGCCCATCTTCCGGAGGCATGCCTTAGCATGCTCGTACTGCATCCGCGGGCATGAGAGGAGTAGTAACATTCTACTGCCGGCACCCTACGGCAACTCCACTATTCGGTGTCTACAATTACAATAATTTAATTTCTCATAAATACCATCATCAGTAATGGAAGACTTCTGAAACATCAACTACTGTATAAAAAAAAATAATCAAAATCCATTCATTATTGGCGGAGTAATCGCGTAACTAACATACAAAAAAATGCAGGCGGACCTCCTTCTTTTTGAAGTCTGTTCATAAACGTCATAAGTGCGTAAGAGTGATTTGATAACGTGATTTTAATAAATACACATTAAATTCAATAGGCATCATTTTTATTTCCACTTAATCATTTGCGCATGGCAGATTCAAGGCTATGTCTAGCATTAGACTAACATATACCGGGTTTATTTCCCGATATCTCGAACTATCTCACTACTACTACTTGTAGCAAGCAAGGCTTCGAACTTTGTTCCACAATACCTACCTTTTTACTGTGGCGCCTATTACCTTAATAAGCACCTTTATCTCAATATTAAGGTAAAGGTCAACCTTGTTGTTCTTCAGACTTTATATAAACCTATAAAATTGTATGAATTGTTATTATTTACAGTAATGTACGTGACAAAGGCATCAGGAAAGCAGCTAGCAATCTTCCACGGATACACTTTCTACTGCAGCCGCCAAGGCAAACACACAAAGACGTGGCACTGCACCGCCTATGGCAAATGCAAGGCCAAATTTAGCGTGCTCTTAGATGACATCGTCAAAAGTGCAGAGAGCCAACACAGCCACCCTCCGCCCATGTTTAAAATCATTAACGATATTTACTATAAGTTTTAAGCTAACGAATTTATACATTTTCAAATTGGAGAGGATAATGCTGTTGAATAGACGACGATTATAGAAGTTTATACTAGGAGTTTTAAGCTCGGACATATTAAAACAAAATTATTTTATACTTAAGTGGACTCGTCTTTATTTAATAGACAATTAAAAGATTTGCCGTAGGGCTGTAGAATGTTGGATCTCCTTTCTTACCCGTGGATGCCTCTTCGAGAAAGGTGCTTACCTTGAAATTGGCTCTTATTATTAATATTTGCAGTAACATACGTGAACAATTCATCCGGCAAGCGACTGGCGATAGTGGAAGGGTACACTTTCTACGTCGATGGGGAAACCCACTCCACCGAAAGATGGTATTGCACATCTTGGAGCAGATGCAGAGCCAGGTTTATCCTCTACAAGAACGGTGCTACCAAGTCTGCGGTTTTGGAACATAACCACTTGATGCCTAAGTTTAGAATCATGAATGGCGTTATGGTTAAATTTTCATAGTAACAACAATAATCCTAACTCATTTTCTAAATGCGAACGTTAGTTTGTGACGCTTTCACGTTTAAACTACTAAACCGTTTTTTATTTATTCTTTCATCAATAGTAAGCTTCATTAACAGCGAGTAACATAGGGTATATCCCCGTATTCCCACAG
Organism: Pasiphila rectangulata; assembly: GCA_963082625.1. NCBI lineage: Eukaryota > Metazoa > Arthropoda > Insecta > Lepidoptera > Geometridae > Pasiphila > Pasiphila rectangulata. The sequence goes on from OY720244.1 coordinate 16,644,649, forward strand.
GAACGGGAATGATGTAGGTGAAACCGCGGGGCGCTACTAGTTTCTGATAATGATAACATTAAGGAATTGTTTTGTAATAATTGATGTGCATTTTATTTTACATAATGTAATTTATACATTTGTAAAACATTTAAAGGAAATTAATCGGTGCTCAACCGATATGACCTTATTAAGAATTTCGTCATCGGGTTCCGTAGCTTAGTTGGTTAAAGCACTTCCGGCTTTAGGAAGGGTCGAGGATCGCTTTTACCGACGTGGGTTCGTAATTTTTTTTTAATAATCAATTTTTTTATAAGGTTTTTCTATATGTGTCGGGGGTTATGGATGGTTGATGGGACTTGAAACAACGGCTGTAACCAGGAGTGCAGTAAAACGAATTAAGTGATTAAAAAAAATAACGTTCAGACACGTACTTATGTATTTTTTTAGGGTTCCTATACGTGTTAATTACCTGAGAATTATTTGTTTGTGTTTAATTTCAATTATTCTTAATTTTCTAAGGAACAATCTAGGAGATAATTAGTGCCTGGAAACATAATTATGAATAATAAAAAAACACAAGAAAATGTTTGTAAAATTACTACTTTTACTAACGTAACTAATATAAAGTCCAATGTTTTTAAGTAGTGTTTTTTATTTCTTTCAAATGTAAATATAAAAAAGTTTTATCTAAACAGGTAACTTCTAAGCAAGCATTTGCCATCCTAGACTACATTATTGCTTAACATTTAACGAAGCTTGCGTTTGAACACAACTTGTTAAATATGAAACAAAAAAAGCTAGTGACGGTAGTCCCGCAGGTTACCGTCTCATAAGTTAAATGCCTAATTTATTTTCTTTTTCTTAACCAAACTCTGTTTATTTCTTCACAGTAATATTTGCGACTAAAGAAACCGGCACGAGAATCGCAATCTGCGGTGGCTACTCATTCTACTGCTATAGACAATCAATTCGGACTAACACCTGGCTTTGCACTTCTTGGGGTAACTGCCGAGCAAGAATTATACTAAAAGAGGACGGACAGATCAAAACAGCAAGGTTGCAGCACACCCATAAGCCCCCAATGTATACTATAATAGATGGAGTCTATTATAAAATGTATTAAGCTTTAATTCACAATTGTGTGTCATGTATGAGTTGTTTCAAATGTAGGCCGTTACAATGGTTTCATCAAACGTGTCTAAAACATTTCTTTACAAACATTCTGTGAAAAACTTCAGCGTATATAAAGCTGAAGTCTGTCATAAATGCTTCTCTCTTGCAGTTGAATAAACTGATTATTCAAATGAGAGAGAGAGATGTATAACGAGAGAGGGAGAGTGCGCGCACATTTAGCTTTTTATTTGGATTTTGGATCTTTGTCTGACAGTTGGCCCTCACCCGGAGATATTTCATTACGAGATCCGCGATATGAAGAACTCTCTCCGACTCTCGCTCAATTGAAGAAACTGATAATTGAACTGAAAGAGAAAGAGATATAACGAGAAGAAAGAAAAAAAACGCACAACCTAACCTCTAGGTTACATATAGACTACGCTTCGCAGTGGGAAAATAATGGCTGAAAAAATAATATAAAACATTTGCAGATTACTCGCGAGAGTACGCCAAGATAAATATTTGTGCCGAGTACTGCAGTTGGAATATTGCCTTTAGATATAAACGGCGCAGTGTCGCCTCTTTCCGTAGGTGTTACTTGTTCTTAACCTTTCGTACCCCGTTGGTTCCCGTGGGAGTCATCGTCAAAAATATGATGATAATGATTCAACCGGGTATTTCGCGTTGGTGCAATTGACCACGATAGGTGCGATCCTGTCGAAACGTCGGGAAATAATAAAGGTAAAAGCGATAATAGTTAAATACCTAGTAACCGTCTTTATTGTTTTGTAGTGAATCCGTGAACCAGAAGATTTGTGAAGTCAAACTTCACGTTCAAAGGCTGATTTTCTGATTTTGTTGATCAATACACAAGATCTGCTTAGCTTGGGGCTAGATGATGCTGTGTGAATTGTCTAGCATTATTTATTTAATTAATTATCTAATACAGAATTCAAGAGTCAGAAATGATACTCGTATGCTAAATATACTAAGATAGTGTTTTTGTGCTGGACTGTATATCAGTAGATATGACAGCAAATCAAACTTATGTAGTAAAGTGTGTATATAAATTAATTTATTAGACATAAAAAAATCATTAAGCAATTTTATCGTATAGGTAGAGAATTGGTTCGTTGTTGTAATGCGCTTGTTAGTTGTTAATTAAATGGTTGTATTTGATGAAGTAAAACAAATGATTAGCTACATTTCTGTGTTTTCATCATATTGTATGGACATTTTTGTTTACTGTGTGTATAGTTAAAGTAAGTTACAAGATTATATGAAATAATCCTTAACCAGTGATAGAGAGCCTCGAGGCAAATCTTGACTATATCATCTGGCACCTGTCACATGGGCGAGAGGCACAGGACCGTTTAAGTTGGTCTGTTAACACGTTCACTGCGGAACAGGCCCATATCGGCCTGCCGCGGTACTTCAGCTGGTGCGGACGAAGAAAACTATGTCCCTCTCGCTTGTGCGAAACGATTATCTCAGGTGTTTGTAAAAGTTCGACTGAGACAAATATTTATTTTAACCTGCGGTCAAAATTGTAGGTGTTCCCCATCAAAACATCACGACAGGCCCTTATAGGCACCACGACCACGCACTGATGGTGAAAAACATCCGCTGAGTGCGGCCTATTTCGGGCCGCCGCGGCCGTCCCAACAGGCAGCCGGCGACCCGATATCGCACTGAGCGCGGGCCCTGCCAGTTAGTGTTGTGCTATCTAGCTGATCTGACGAAGCGTTCGTTAATAAACCATGGCAAGCAATAAAATTTTATTAATATTATTAATTTGACATAAAAATGGCGTTAAAATTATTAAATGGGTTGACAAAAGGCAACTACTGATGCTATCTACTCTCAAAGACGACAAAGATGTGCTTGTCAACACGGCAGAAAAAATAGGAAGACGAATGAAGATATAAAAAAGCCTACATGTGTGTCTTAACGTATAATAACAACAAAAACATACTATTCTCCATTAAAAAGAGGGCTCAAATGGTTCAGAAAAGTGGGTGTGGAATATTTGTTTGGCATGGCGTTGGTAAACGCTTGGATCACTTGGATGGCTTGGGAAGAGGTTTATATATATTGATTTAAAATATGACATGTTTGATTATGTTAAGTTAAAAAGTGTTCTCCACGCTGTGACATGCATTAGGTCACTTTTCGGAGAAAAGGCCCCTTGCACTGTGGCGGCGTGACATATTAAGTCATACATGTATGCCAAAAACTGTCTCACTTTATAGTTCAAAACGTTCCATCTTTTAAATTTTATTTAAGAACCTATTTATTTGTTCCCAACACTAAGTCCTATGGTAAAACTCATATGGTAAATAAATCACACGGAATTATGAAAAAAAAATCATTTCAGAAAATCAAGTAAAACCTAAAGACAATGATCATGTCCTTGAGATGAGTGCTAAACGGAGAAATTGTGCAGGGTGCTACGAGAGACTGCGGAGAACATTAAATAGTGCCGAAGCAAAAAAAAAAGTGAATAAAATAAAAAAATATTGCAGGAAATGCAACCAAAACCTTTGCGTGAAATGTTTCCAAGACAGGCATAAGTAAATAAAGAACATTTTTCAGTTATTTTACGATAATTCTGTTTTATTTTCGATATCCCCTTATTTTGCTTTGCTCTCACAAAGCAAGTACGCATACCTACCTATGTAAACGTTCACAATTTTTTTTACATTTGTTATTTTGTGAGAGAATATTAAATAAACATGTTTTTTTTTGTCTGTCCCATCACTACTAAAAATACTTTCTAGTGCGGTTCAGGTCGATGTCAGCCTGCCGCTTTCCCTGCTTTATTTCTCATTTCCTGTTTGGCAGATCCCGGGGCGAATTGAACCTGAGGAAGTTGGGTTCAAGGTCATTCTAACAGTACAAAACAAAATTGTATACTGTATGTTTTCGCAAAGTTATAACAATTTAATCTACCCTAGTGCTGGTGGGTCGAGAAAGACCTGCCACGCACTGGCGGAAATGTCATTGAAGAATTATGATTTTACTTGCCGCAGTAAACGTGTAGAGGAGGTCTATACCCAGTCCAGTGGATGTTAACGGGCAAATATGATGATGGTGAATCCGAAACTGCGTTTTCGTTTTCCCACTTTTTTCCACCTCGACAAATGTTACTGCTTTTCTTTTAAATTTACTTTTGTCAGTGATTGACTTCCATCAAATCTGTATAGTATTATCTCTATAATAGTAGTATTTATACTGCCACGAACGCGAATAATAGACACCCTAAATTGGCGAATCTCATACGTCATTCATAAAGATTTAATTTAAAAGGATTCGATTTCTAAATCTCCAATAGATCATAAGGGTGTTGTAGCCACGCTTGGCAGGCGCGTTGGCGAGCGCAGTACGGGATGTTGATATACGGAAAGACGCTGCTGCATATCTTCCGGAGATATCCCATTCTTGGTCTTTGGCATCCTCGGAGAGGAGAGGCAACCTTCTACTGCCAGCACCCCACGGCTCCTTTCTATACTAACGAACATTTTTCCTTACAGTAACCTTCGTAAGTAAGGCATGTGGGAGACGGCTCGCAATGCACGCGGGGTACACGTTCTACCGCGACAAGACCTGCGAAAAGACCTCCGCTTGGCGGTGCACCTACGGAAGCAAATGCAAGGCAAGGTTCATACAGGCCACCGAGGGATATATACTGAAAACGAACTTCTTTCATAGCCATACACCGCCTAACTTCCAAATTCTTAATGGGATGTTTTTCAAAATATGAATGGGACAAATGTTTGTCATAAATCATTGAAACACGTTTAAAGCATAAAAAAAAATTGTACTTATTATCATTCTTATGGTAAATTCAACCTAGAAATGTAATTTGAAATTAATGTTAATTGAAATTTCTGTAAAATAACTGCAGCTCATGTAATTTTCACAATAATTGTGGTCTCACCACTGATTAAAAATGTGAGCATTTGTCAAAATTGCTAGTTGTGAAATTACATGATTTTGGATAAGAAATAATAGGCACACATTTTTGAAAAATTATTATTATTATTATGACTACAGATTTATTATTTATTACAATAAATTTTCAAAATACCTTCCTCCAACCTGAATACATAAACGACAACGTCTTAAAAAGTTATCTTTTAATTGTCTGAAGCTACTCGAATACTCTATTCTTTTTTTATTTTTCTTTCCGCTTCTGTTAAGTTTTTGTCTTAATTCTGTTTCGTTGTTGCTTTCCGTCGCGTACACCAGCTCTTTGTAAAATCCCCAAACAAAAAAATCGATGGGGTTGAGGTCTGGAGAACGCGCAGGCCATTGGATCGGCCCTCCACGCCCAGTCCATCTTTATGGGAAAGTAGTGTTGAGATGCTCTCTTACTTGTCTTGCATAGTGACAGGGTGCGCCATCTTCTTGAAAAATCATTTCTCTTCGGGTCTGGAGATTCACATTTTCTAACAATTCATAAAGATTGTTTTAAAAAAAAATTAAATAAGTATGTCGTGATTAACCCGACCCCAGCCAGCCCAGCCATAAGCATTCCCGAAAAATATGCAGATGTTGCAGAAGGAGAAGGGCATGACTATATCAGCTTCGGTAGTCCCGTTTTTGATCTCTGTAGCATCCTTTGTAGCAGTGCGGTGCAGTAGCACGTGTTCCACTGTCTCCTCCTCCTCCTCAAGACACCTGCGATATAGTCCACTGTCTGTGGCCCCTGTCTTAATCCCCATCATGATACCCATCATCATCCGTAGGTCTGCATACAAAACCTTTCAAAGACGAACCAGTGATCGACCATTTTGAAGCCATAGCAGACTCGGTCCTCAGTTGATTTGACTTATGTTAATGTATTCTCGTCTTTCAGTGACATTTGTGAATAAAGTATGTGGAAAAAAACTAGCAATCTATGGTGGCTACACATACTTCTACAATTGCCGGTCAAAGGCCTCGTGGCATTGCACGTCCTGGGGCAAATGTAAATCACGACTGAAGCTGTCGCCGGAAGGAAAAGTCTTAAGTGCTACAAGTCAACATAATCATTACCCACCACAGTATGCTATGGTGAATGGCGCATATATAAAATGCTAATTTAATATGTTTGATCGGTTGAAACAATTCTCCTCGTAATAGCAGTAAAAATGTTTTTGACCATTTTTGATTAAAATAAATCTGCCTAAATTCTCAATTCTTCAGTTCTAAACATTCACCCAATTATAAAGTTTGATATGGGTAAGCAACTATCTGGATCTCTAGTTACATTGGGTGCACCGCAGGGAACAATTCGTAGAACATTCTTATTAATGAACTACCTATCCCATCTTGCAGAAATAATCAGCGACTGTATTTATTCAATGATAAATCTTAACATTCAATCAAAATAAACGACGTGATAGTGATTACGACGCATAAATCGATCTCAAGCTTTGTTACCTGGTGCCAATAAAATTTACTTTTTTCAGTGACATTTGTAAAAAAAACATCTGGCAAGAGATTGGCAATCTATGGTGGCTACACATACTTCTACAATTGCCGGTCAAAGGCAGCTGAGACTTGGCATTGCACGTCTTGGAGCAAGTGTAAATCACGACTAAAACTGACGCCAGAAGGAGTCGTCTTAACCGTTATTGGTCAACATTTTCATGTACCACCAAAGTATATGATGGTTAATGGGATTTATGTAAAATGCTAATTTGTCATATTTATACAGTTATCGTAGGTATTAAACTCATTTTACGATATTATTCAATCAATTAATCAATTCAATTTATTTATTTACACAATCATTATAACATTACAGATAATAATAAGTCCATCCGTCTGTGTATTTGACGATTACAACCGAACGCGTTGACCGATTTACATGAAACCTTTTTTGATAGCACCGTCTTATTGAGAGAAGGGGACTGATTGATTTTAGTGACCCTGGTCACAAGGACCGGAGTTATTGTGACCTCAAAAGGTCACCAAAAAAATAAAAGTCTTCAAATGGCCGATAAGAACAAAAACCCAAAATTGACATATTTGACCTTTGGTGACCTTTTGAGGCCTTCGCGCCCTTTTCTGTAACGAATAAACTCAAAAACTACTGGACCGATTTTAAAAATTCTTTCACTATAAGAAAGCTAGATTATCCCTGATTAACATAGATTATAGTTTATCCCCGTATTCCCACGGGAACGGGAACTACGCGGATGTGGTATATAAAGTTTAGTTTAGTGGTCTAGTATATTAAATTAAATAATAATATTAGTGAGATTGGCGCGCGTTCTGGATAGACTGGATTTTCATTTTTCGTGTGTTTGTTGCGTTCAGAGCTATGCTACGCTTGTTGCGTCTATAGCTACATGTTGCACGATCAAACACTGTATGTAATGCCACGCTTAATTGGTCCACTTCAAATATTTGGAACGCGTTCCGCAAAACGCACTCTCGGCGCGGTCATTATATTGTTACTGTGGCTTTAGCATATAAGCTACGGCCAATTTATTGTTATTGGTCGTAGGATATATATGTAATTTAGGATAATGTAGATTAAGGATTGTGGATTTTGTTTAAATAAATAAATAAAATTATGTAGGAGAATATTAAAAATGCAATTTTTATTTCATGAAACGCACTGGCACCTGTTGGTTAATTAATTTTATTGATTCCCATTATTTGATGTGAAAAATAATATTTATTTCAAGCTAAAGGTAAAAAAAATTACAACAACGTCTGGGTATGGTTAAATATATTATTATTATTATTGGTCTTTACCTAAATGTACTCGTACCTAGTGTGAAAACATTAATTAAATACTTAATAATATTAAAAAAAGTTTAATTATTTTTATGATTATTTAGATAGATATTTGATTTATTATTCTAGTAAATATCTGAAGATGCCAACAGGACCCAGATTAGCAATATAACAGTAATATGATTAATCTAGGTCCTGTTGCCAACTGCAGATGTTTACTTTTATTATGTAATTGGACGTGTCTATGTTTTGTAATTGCAAACTTTGGAAATGAACGAATTTCTGAATTTCATACTAGAACAATGTTTTGGTCATGTTCGGTATGAAATCTTAAAACAACGCTTATTGTAATGACAACGAGTGCAAAAAAGACTACTAACAAGTATTTTTTTGTTTCAGTGACGTTCGTGCAAAATAAATTGGGCAAGCGCTTGGCAATACTCCTCGGATACACATTCTACGTGCACAGAACAACAAAAACTGCTCATAGATGGCAGTGTACGAACGGAGGAATGTGTAGGGCTCGATTTATACTGTCACATGACGGCGAACTACGGAATGTATACACAATACATACACATAAACCACCTAATTATGTTATAAGTGATGGGATTTATATCAAAGTATAGGTAAGTATCCTTATCCATAGTTTATTTGTAATTTATCACAACTCCTTTAATACAGATTTATTAGCATTGTTGTAACTATAAAACCTATTTATGTGTAAGAAAAACTTGTATATAGTAAATCTATCAATTAGGTAGTAATTGTTATTTAGACTACCCGCCTGTAATATACATGTTTGCTTGGAAACTGTCTAAACATGTTAGTTGCTGCGCAAACGCCGCGCGCGTTGGTCGTGCTCAACGACTTCTCTTATCGGTGATAAAGCTGTAGTAGAGTGATCTTTTTATACTCAGTATCAATAATAATAAAATTAATCTTTGTATCGCATAATTGCATGTGTGTTTTCTAGTGTTTTAAAAATATGATTAGTATGATGATAATAGTGCATTTTTAAGTGTAGCAAAGTGAATTAAATATTGTCAATCCTAAAATGTGTTTATGTGTAGTGATAGTGTTAACTTGTGAAAAATACCTTTTTGACCAACGGGGTTGTTGTACCGCTTCAGTATCGGGTTATTTAGAAGACGTCGGTCGTGAGTCAAATTTTATTATTATTTTTATTTATTTCTGTGTCTATGAACGTTCTGTGTCTGTACGTTTCTGTGTCTTGTACCCTGGTAGCGACTTTGTATTGTGAACGGCCCTTTGCATTGACAATGGGCAGGTAGTAACAGCTGTTCGTGTTGAGGGGTTCGTTTGCGAGCACTAACACCTTTTGAGTTTAATTATTTTGCAAATAATAAATCTTAAGTACGGGTTTTGCACGCGCTATTTCAATTTATGTATGATATTTACATTGGAAACTTGAGTGAGCGTTTCGTATACTTGTACTGAGATAATTTAATTATTATCTCAAGTCTTCATTTATAGGACAATGTGCTCAACATTAAAAAGAAATATCATAGTAAGTAGTTAGTTTCAGGGATTTAACACCCGACTCTTATTTATCTATACTTGACTGTTTACATAAAGATAAATTTTACTTATACTATAAATGCAATATATGTAAATTTCAATTGTATCATAAAAAACTTAGATTAGCTACACATGTGAGTTACCTTATATGCTTTAAATTAGACATTATAACTACTTACACAATCAGTCACCTAATTATTCTTGCAAGTAAACATTTAAATTGAAATGATTGGCTTGGCATCAATTCTCGTCTCATGGCTTCGGAGGTGGTCACGAAAGGGCCTCTAAGCGGTCAACGAAACGTTGAATTGAAATAATTGTGGGTTGGCATTAGTTCTCGTCTCACGGAGTCGGATGTGGTCACGCCTATGAAGAATGGCCTCTGAACGGTCAACTAAACGCCAGCAAGATGATAATAAGTAAGGTACGTGGTGAAAGCCGTAAAATATTTGCTAGTAAGTAAACTTTTTACTTTTTTGACGATTTTTGCAGCGGACAAAGGTCCGGCTGCGATGCAAGAGGTTTCGGGGTCTATTTCTGCCTCGGGGCAAAAGTCTGTGACATCTGCAGACATTTGTTTAGGGTGTTCTGAAGGTTTTCTATTTATAATAAAAAAAATCTATCTATGTATTATAATGTATTAAGTATATCAGTTATCAAGTAACCATAAAACAAGCACTGCTACTTGAGGCTAGATGATGCTGTGTGAATCGTTCAGCATTTTTTATTAATTTACTAATCCTATTATTATTTCCAGTACAATGGCTTAAAAATTTACGGAACACCAGACAAGTGTTAATTGTAAACGGTTATCCGTTCTTCAAGAATCTAACTACAATGTCAACAGAGAACTGGCGTTGTCGCAAGCGATGTGGCGCGTACGCCACTGTGCATAGGAATACACGGACTCTGCTACGCCTGACGGGGATCCATAACCATGTGCCTACGTCATTCTCATCCGTGAATGGCGTTTTTTTCGGGGCGAGCGGTCGCTGATGGATTTGAACCTGATTGTCTTGGCGCGGTGACTTGGCTTTGTTTCACCATCATCATTATCCCGACTTTATTTACTGCTGGGTTTAGGCCTAGTTTGTGCCAACCGCCACGATCCTGCGCCAGTCCGATCCATCATGGTTTCAGAAGGAGGACCCTACGATGTATACTGTAGGATTAATAAGTTTGGGCCCCCAATAGACTAGATGCCTATTGTACTGATGGAAAAATGTTTATTTTGTTTGTACTAGTCAATTTATGTAGGAATGAATATTATGAGATTGGGATGGTTTGTTCTATCGTATAAATAGTCATAGACGAAGGCTAATTTATACATCATATCAAAAAAGTTCATCTACACAACATACTACGCGTGAGATGTCATCATCATCTCTGCCGCAGGGCGTGTAAACCGTCATACTGTCAGATTTGTCAGTAAGTGAATTTGTATTATCAAAGTTTTGCTGTATATTGTACTATCAGCGCCCGCGGTTTTACCCGCGTGGTTCCCGTTCCCGTGGGAATACGGGAATAAATTTAGACTATTATTGCTTAATTGCCGTGGGGTGCCGGCGGTAGATTGTTGCCCCTCCTCTCTTGCTCGTGGATGCAGTATGAGCCTGCTAAGAGCTACCTCCGGAAGATGGGCAGCAGCGTCATTCCGTGTATCAACATCCCATACTGCGCTCGCCAACCCGCCTGCCAAGCGTGGTGAGTATGGCAACTGCCCCTTATGGCGATCCATGAGGGAGGCCTGTGTTCAGTAGTGGACGTTTTACGGATGAAATGGAATGGATGGATTGCTTAATAATGAAGTTTTCCATTTGTAATATCATTTTTGTAATCGGTTTAGTGTTTTACGCGTGAAGGGGTAACAAACAAACTCACATTTGCGTTTATAACTCATAGCTAGACTATTACACTAGTTACTTTTAATAGGGCTTATATTTATTTTGTTTTTTTACAGACTCGTTCAAGAAAGGTTAAAAAACGTTAAAAATCGCTTACTCCCTATGGCCACTCACCAGCTCCATCATCAGACCCTGGTTACCATCTAGCACCAACGAGTTTAACGAGTCCAAACTCGATGGGGTTGTGTCGTTTAACTACCTCTGTGGCGTTTGACGACCTATGTGGCGCAGCGGGCGAAGGTCCGCCTGCTACGCAAGAGGTTGCGGGTTCGAATCCCGCCTCGGAACAAATGTCTGTATGACCTGCAGATATTTGTTCAGGGTGTTCTGGATGTTTTCTATATATAATAAAAATATCTATCTATGTAGTATATTGTATTAAGTATATCAGTCATCTAGTACCCATAACACAAGCTCTGCTTAGCTTGGGGCTAGGTGATGCTGTGTGAATTGTCCAGCATTATTTATTTATTTATTTATTTATTTAACTACCGAGTTCCTATGGCCACCTTCCGGTTCCATCATCAGATCAGCTCCATATCATAATAATTTTGCATTGTCATCCGATTTACACATGCATGCAACATTTCAGCTGAATCGGTAACCGGGAAGTGGATCAGATTTAACTTGCAAGATTTGATTACAGATTACAGACAGACATCGGGACAGGTGAAACTAAATAAAAATAAAATCTTGTAATGAAATGAAATATCGTGAGTAGTATATGTATTTTGTTATAAATAATCCATAGTTTTAACATGTAGGTATCTATTCGTATTTAAGTTTTCACCTAATTATATGACACTGTGATTATCTCTCTTGTTATTTACAAAAAAATATAATATATATTAAGTCCTACTCTGTACATTATGTTTTTCCTATAAATGTTACAATTTTTGATTGAACTGAATTTAATGTTTTTATTTAATGAATGATTAATTTCATCATCACAATCGTCTCAGCCATAGGGAGTCCATTACTGGACAAAGGCCTCTGCCATCAATCTGCAAGTAGGTAATGATCATGGGGTTGTTGCCATACTCACCACGTTTGACACCTGCCAATCGTTGGCGTTACCAAAGCGTTGGTGAGCGCAGTTCGGGATGTGAACGAAAAGACGCTGCTGCCCATGGTTAGTTTAATTTTAATAAAAAAAAATATCTAAACAGGCTTGTAAATTGTTTATAAATAATCAAACGAAATTCAATGTTATAATAAAATTACTTCTAAAACTTTTGGCTTATTGCTAACATAAATAGTCTCTAGGTGTATATTAAACAAAGTTGGGTTAAGTTACAATAATTCAAAACGGTATGTGTTCAAGGTGGTCTGACTCTAACTCACTGAATAACCGGATAACGAAATAATGATTAATGAAAACCTGAATAGCGAATTGACTGATTTCGACCATTTATTTGTTGTAGAGTTTTAGTAAATACATATAATCGTAGTAAGTAGTTGTATAGATATAAGTACTTTGTAGTTGTAGCAGGCAGTAGTCTTGTAATTACATTGGTAGGTAGTTGATTCTCAGCCGTTACGAAATTTACGGAGAAAGCAAGAGATTTTTAATGCAGGTTTTTATCCTTGAAAAATAAAATGAATGGGTCAAAAATTTACTAATTTCAATATTTTTTCCAGTACAATGGCTTAAAAGCTTACGGAACACCGGCCAAGTGTTAATAGTGAACGGTTATCCATTCTTCAAGAATCTAACTACAATGTCAACAGAGAACTGGCGTTGTCGCAAGCGATGTGGCGCGTACGCCACCGTGCATAGAACTACACGGACTCTGCTACGCCTGACGGGGAACCATAACCATGAGCCTACGTCATTCTCATCCTTGAATGGCGTTTTTTCGGGTCGAGCGGTCGCTGATGGATAGATGAACAAATTATGAGTATTTTTTTATTTTTTTATGTACGCCAAAAATAACAGCTACACATTATATCGTAATGTAGAGTGAAGTCACACGCTGGTACACGCCGACGAAGCTCGGTACAGAATCACGACGCCACGAGCCTTCACCCCTAAACTTCAACTCGCTTTATTTATGTATTGTTTTATTAATATAGTAAAAATACGTGTCTATTATTTTTGTATCATTTAACTGACGGACTTAATAGAATTTGGTTTTGCATACCCTGTCATCATGCCTATTGTACTGATGTAAAAATGTTTGTAATAGTCAAATAATGTAAGAATGAATAGTAGGAGATTTGGATGGTTTATTCTATCGTATAAATAGTCATAGACGAAGGCTAATTATACATCACATCAAAACACAATCATCTTCACAACATAGAAGAAAGAGGGGGGACCTTGATGATATGCGTGACATGTCATCATCATCTCTGCCGCAGGACGTCTACTGGTGGGCATAGATTATTCTACTGCTGGCACCCCACGGCATGGCACACAGTGGCACAGCATGACGTGTAAACCGTCATACTGTCAAAGTCAGTTAGTGATGTATTAACAAACTTTGTTGTATATTGTGCTAGTAGCGCCGGTTTCACCCGCGTGGATCCCGTTCCCGTGGGTGGGTATACGGGAATAAATTTATAGCCTATTATTAATAAATAATGAAGCTTTCCATTGGTAATATATTTTTAAATTCGGTTCAGTGTTTTAGGCGTGAAACAACAAACAATCTTACATTCCCGTTTATAATATTACCACAGATTACATAAACTAACAGATACATCACTCCAATACAAAAGCGAAAATACCTACGCTATAATAGCCTACAAAATTGTATTAATAATACCCGCAGTTCACAGCGAGAAGGAGTGTGTACCATGAGTATGCAAACAATAGAGTTGAGATGGCTTTGCTCACCCTCACCACCTACTTGCAAGTAACTACTTGTGATGCGGCATCGAATGTGTGGCTAGGGTTGCTTCTACGATGATTTTGATAATAAAACGAATGTGGTGAAAAAAACAGTTCATTTTAATTGATTGATCAAATATGATTGAGTTTTATATAATGATGGATACATTTTTTTCTTTGTCTCAAATCATGGTTACTAAATTTTAACGTTCAAAATATGCTAAATCGCGTAAATAATTTTTATAGGTAGGTACGCATGAAGAAAACAGGAGCAAAGCGGATGCAATAGTGGTATCAGTGTTCTGTGAAGAAGTGTTCTAGTGTGAATCTGCTGTGAGATTTTTATTGGCATGATATCCGATATAAAGAGTTAATTTTGTTCTAATTGGACTAAGTTATTTAATCCCGAACCCCAGCTTCCTATGTTCTAAGTGGAAAATATGGTGAGAATTTATGAAAGTATGTAGTAAGGATCTATTTCATCATCATCATCATCATTTCAACCGTAACCGTTGATTCTCAGGCGGTACGACATTTACGGGGAAAGCAAGAGATTTTTAATACAGGTTTTTATCCCCGAAAATAAAAAATAAAACGGGTCAAAAATTTACTAATTTCAATATTTTTTCCAGTACAATGGCTTAGGGATTCACGGAAGGACCGCCTCATTTTGGTTATAAACGGCTACACTTACTTGCGCAACCTTAACACGTTGAAAACTGAGCACTGGCGGTGTTGCAAGCGATGTGGTTCGTACGCCACCGTTAGCAGGGAGACGCGAGACCTTCTCCGCCTTACTGGGATCCATAACCACCCGCCCACCGTATTCAGCTCACGGAACGGCATTTATTTTAAATACGTTACGTAACAGGAGAAACTTGTACTCAGAAGAACTCAGGTCACCGACATTGCCAAACATATCAGCACGTTAAAGTGGTAATAGGTAGGCCATGTAGCGCGCAGAACAGAGGACCGATGGGGCCGTAAAGTTCTCGAATGGAGGCAACGGACCAGCTAGCGCAGCGTAGGACGTCCACCTACAAGATGGGCAACTTGGTTAAGACAGCAGGTCGGCGGTGTAAGCCGCTTTCAACCGCAGTACTTGAAAATCCATGAGGTGGTCTATGACTTTCTACGGTTGAGATCATGATGCAGCAGGGTTCCTTTAAGCCCTTCTTCCATAAAGGAACCCTGCTACATCATGATCTCAACCGTAGAAAGTCCCTTCTTCCATACCGCGGGGAATTTCTGAAAAGGAAACCCGTAGTCCTAGAACGCAAGGGGCAACTGAAGGACACAGGTGTGGTTTTAGTCAGTAAAAGTCTGACACGCCCTCCCGCTCCACCCAGAGCGGGAGAAGTCATTAGATGACTTCCACAACTAAAAAAAAAACCTGCTTTAGCTTCAGGGATGCTCATAGAATGATGCCAACGGCTCAGAGTTTGCCGTTATTTTAATGAGTTGAGCTGGCTCTTGTCTGGATAGTGTCGGGGGACAATGCACTCACTACATCCTAACGCGGGACGTCAGTGCAGAGCTGATATCCTAGAATACGAATTACAATCATGGTTGATACTTCTCACCTAAAATCGCTGTTCTGATCATGAAAGTTGAGGAATTTTAGAGGGCTCAAGCTTCTTTAAAGTGCGCCAACAATAAAGAAAGAGTTTTTATTATATTGTTGAATTTTTTGCCTTTGATGTACAGCAATTGCAAGACATAACTCGTTTATATCCTTGTTGTATTGCTTAACTGAAGATAAAACGTTCTTTTCTTATAATTTTGATTGAGTTTATCTGCCGGCAAGCACTAAGTAACTCATTTTTTGTATTTTTTTTCTAGTTCGTCTATGTCTGTGACAAATTTTTACTAATCCCAATCTTTTTTCAGTGTACCTACATTCACAGAAAAACCACCATTTTTTATTGCAAACAGTTATCCTCCTTTTCATCCACTTCAAGTAAAACGATTATTTTCTAGTGTTTATTTGTGTAGGTTTTGTTGTACCTACGTTGTAAAAGTATAAGTGAAATTTATTTTAAAATAATGTCCATGACTATTTTTGCCAACGTCTATTCAAATGCATCCAGGTCGTTTCCTGCTAATCTACTGAAAAAATCTAGACGCAATATAATTTGACAAATTCTATCCTTTTTTTCAGTACAATGGCTGAAAAACATACGAACAAACGGCCAGGTGTTAATTATAAACGGCTATCCGTACTTCAGGAATTTGACAACACGGTGCAATGAGAACTGGCGGTGTCGCGATCGGTGTGGAGCGTACGCATGGGTGGACAAGAAGACCCGGGCCCTGGTCCGAATGACTGGGATCCATAGTCACGCACCTACCCCATTCCTAACGCAAGATGGCGTTTACATTTATAGGTAGCTTAGGTAACTATACTTATTTAATTGTCTAAATCTTATTTGTATATATTATATATCGTCGGATGATTTAATAATTCGAATTATCGTGAAAATTCTAGATTTTGCGAAAACACGGATAATAATAACCTACTGTCTGTCCATCTCGGTTCTGTCACAGGCAGTGTTTTCGGATGGTTACGTAATTACAATTGTCTAATTATCCGTGTTTTCGCAAAATCTCTGGAATTCTCGCGATAATTCGAATTATCAATTTATCCTACGACATATATAATTTAACTGTACGGCTACAAAAGTGTTAATTATTAATTTCGGCGGTCATTGGTGATAAACATCATCACACGTTAACAAACTACATATCTCTTATTATGATAGACTACAAAATTGTTATTCAGTTTATTTGATTTTTTAACTACTTAAAATCTGTTTTTTTCTAGTACAATGCCTTGAAAACACACGAAAACGTGTAATCCATTTAAATTCGGCGGTCAATGTTGTCAGCTATCATCACATGATAACAAACAATCTATCTTAGTAAGATAGTCTATGTAATTGTTATTCAGTTTATTTGCGTGTCTGCTTTTTATACTGCAAGATAATAAATAAAGCTGGCTTTCTTCTTACATAATTTAATATATTTTTTTTCTAGTACAATGGCTGAAAAACATGCGAACAAACGGCCAAGTCTTAATTATAAACGGCTACCCCTACTTCAGGAATTTGACAAAACGGTGCAATGAGAACTGGCGGTGTCGCGATCGGTGTGGAGCGTACGCATGGGTGGACAAAACAACCCGGGCGCTGCTCCGACTTACAGGCGTCCATAACCACCCACCTACCCAATACTTTACAAAGGACGGCGTTTATATTAGGTAGCCTATACTTATTATTTTCTCTATATGTTAGTATTTAAACTGAACTTTACGAAAATTAAAGTTAATCCGTTTATTTTCGTCAGTCATTGGAGAAAACTATTATCACATGGTCACAAACTATCTCACTTAAGATATCTATACTATAAAATTGTTATCCAATTTATTTGCGTATAAGCTTGACAGAGTATTTATTTAATATATGAAGATGTTTTTCTTAATAGACTTACATATTCCTCGTAACAAAACAAATGCAAGCGCAACGAAAGAGACCAAATAGCTTGATGATTATGAGTGCGAGTGAGATGACGCTACCATGTCATACCTGACATGGTAGCCCTGGCGTATGGCTCTAGCGAAAAGCATCTCTTGCTATGATGATGATGAGTCTTTTATTTAATTTTATTATACATATAACGCAATTTACTTAAACGATGCTCACTTGGTGCACATAGTGCCGGCCGTTTTACTAAACCGTATTAAAATAAAAGTTAATCCGTTTTATTTCTTTTCTTCCGACTTCAATGATAAAATGAGTTGTTGCTGAAAATAGCCAAACCGCTATATTTTCGCCTATAACATCGAAGTATGTTCTCGATTTATCATGAACCCCATTATAAGATCTTGGTGTCTTACAACTAATAATTGGTTAATAATAATAATGGGACAAGCAAATATTATTAGAATGTTACCCCTCCTCTCTCATGCCCGTGGATGCAGTAAGAGCCTGCTAAGGGATACCTCCGGAAGATGGGCAGCAGAGTATTTCCGTGTATCAACATCCCGTACTGCGCTCGCCAACCCGCCTGCCAAGCGTGGTGAGTATTGCAACTACCCCTCATGGAAATTCATGAGGGAGGCCTGTGTTCAGTAGTGGACGTTATACGGCTGAAATGATGTATCTAATCAGCCGGTAACACCACACCCAGCCCACTGCTGAGTAAAGGCCTCTTCTCTTATACGCCACTCCTGGCGGTCTTGTGCCAGCCGGATCCACTGTTCCCCTACTGCTCTAACAATATCATCCGACCAGCGAGCAGGTGGTCTGCCCCGAGGCCGCCGCATTGCTCTTGGTCTCCACTCGGTGACTGCTTTGTTCCATCTTCGATCTTCCCGCCGCGCTAAGTGTCCCAAAATAAAAAAATAAATATTATTTAGTGAAACAAAAAACCCACACGTTTAAATTTAGGGCATCTTATCTCTTCTTCAGTAGACACTATTGCGTCATCACCATCATCAGCCCTTATCAGTCCACTGCTGGACATAGGCCTCTCCCATGGCACGCCACTGAGGTCACATATGCCGCAGAACAGATGGCCGTTGGGGCAGACTGGTTCTTGAGTGGAGACCGCCTGGCGGCAAACGTAGTGTAAGGCGCCCTGTAGACACTGTTACAATTATTTAATTTTTCGTTAATTTCATCATTAGATCGCCTTTGTACATAACTAATAAGTATACAATGTTTTTTAAGTTCTTTGTGTACAATAAAGAATTTAAGAATTTAAAAATTAGATCTAAATAAAAACGATCAGATTAAATAAAAAAGGTAAGTACCTAATTTAAAGTGTATTCAAACTCAAAAAGAATTTTCCAAATAGGTACATAAACGACGGAATTCTGAGGTAAAACAAATACCATACGACTTGAGAACCCGCTCCCCTTTTTTGAAGTCGTTTTAACTATTATAGAGGTAGAATATGATGTTGACCTTCTTGTTGTTAATAAAAAAATATTTACACTTATAAAATGATTATTTTTTTAATACGATCAATTATTTTCTAGTACAATGGCTTAAAAACATACGAACCGACGGCCCTGTTATAGTTATCAACGGATATCCGTACTTTAAGAACGTGGTAAAGTGTAGCACCGAAAACTGGCGGTGTTTCAAGCGCTGCGGCGCCTATGCCACCTTGGACAAGAATTCTTTAGAACTTCTACGTCTCACAGGGGTCCATAACCATTTGCCGTACGAGTTCGCTATGAAGAACGGCTATTTTTTTCGCTGACTGCGGCCCACAGGTATAAAGGAGTATGTTTTACCGGGAGGTAAACGCAGCAAATAATAAGCAATGGTTCCCGCTGGCACAAACAAGGCCGTGGTGGCGTGATAGAGTAGAGGCATATACTCAGCAGTGGGTACTTCGGATATATAAAGATATAAATAGATGTTTCATTCTGAACGAAATCTGTTCAAACTACGTTAAACGGAACATAAGGCAAAATAAAATTGTTAAATGATAACATAACGACCGAGTTAGTTTTTTTTGTTCGCTTCTTTTCCTCGCGTGTCGTCTGAAGTGACAATTTCAATTACTTATGTGCTTTATTCTATTAATTTGTGTTGTTTTATTTTGTAATTTGACACATAAAAAAGGTCCATGCCATTTAGTGTGATAATATGTTACTTGGTTTAATCATTAAATGAATTATACTGTATTATGCTGTGTCTAATATCAAAATGTTGGATATTTTTTGGACTATTTAATATTATAATATTCTTCTGTAATAATTAAGAATGTCATCAACTTGTAAAAAAATAATAATGAAATACGTCTTAACCATTGTTTTCAATTTTGACTTATATGTATGTGTATTTGGAGAATCGCTCAACCAAAAACTAAAATTGTTCACGTTTTAAGAGTTCATTGGAAATGCAAGGATGATAAACTGGGGTGAAGGACTGTTGATAGAACAACCAGAATATTACGCGGCGCAGCTAAGGAGTGATAGAAGCGTTAAAATATCTGAAATGACACTAGATGCCGCAGAAATACAAAGACAAAAATGGAGAGAAAGGAAAAGACGGAGCAGGCAACGCTTAAGATTACAAGCAGATCGATGCAATTTAGATGTATAAAACATAGTTACATTTCGACACGGAAATTTTTCGCGTAATATAGGCCTACTGTAGAAAACTATTACGATATTTTGGTCAAAATGGCAATCTTTACGTAATGGCCATAAGAGTTAGTTTGGCTTGATTACCATTTCGATTCATCGCGTTTTGCATTCAAGAGTAGACCCCCTAAGTTAATCGCGAACGTTTCGACCTTGTTGCAACAATGGTGGTACCGGGAAGACTAAAGTATACACCACCGGAGCCTCTAATCATATCTATATTGACACATTTGTGCAACTGGTGTAAATAGATTCTAATGATGGCCATCAGAATCTATTACACCCGCTTTCACATTGCGACACACGTCCGCATTAATCCAACCTAAAAGTGTGTTTGTTTTTTCATTTTGAAATTCTTGTGTCGATTTGTTGATACGAAACGTCAGCAAGATGATAATAAGTTAGGTACGTGGTGTAAGCCGTATTATATTTATTAAATGATGTCAAGCCACGATAATTTCAATTCATTGATGTGTAAAGGGTATTGCGATGGCGAAAGGGTATGAAATACTTTACTGATTAGGAACGTTTAAGAAATACTACATACCTACAGAATGAAACACGATGAAAATCTTAGATAAGCGAAAATCCATCGTTGTTTGATGTTAAAGTCAAGCAATTCGATTAACTACTACCTACTATTTATATAGGTAAAAAACTATAATAATGTATGTTCAGGACTTTTAACTATACTTCGTATTTCATTCTGAAAGAACAAATAGTTGAATCTATTACAATTATAAACTTGGCTAGTTTAAACATCCAATTTACGAGTAAATCTTTTAAAACCGTCATGGTTCACAAGATTCTTGACATTGAACCATTCAAAATGTTTTTTTTTCAAACTAATGATGATAGTTACAATAAAGATACAATCAAAAAAGGATGTTCAACAATGGTTTTTATAAAATATACCAGATTCCAATTTTATTTAGTAAAATACGTTATAGCCTACTAATGACGTAAAGATTAATATCCTTACGGATATTGATAAATTTACTGTTTGCAGGTCCTCCATGGCTACGTAGGTGTCAGGACGTATCAGCTGTACCAACAATCACAACAGAGAGGCAACAAGTATCGGCAGCAATAACGAACGAACGTGAGAACCAAGAAATATCGCCAACAATAACGGTCACATGCGAGATTGAAGAAGGATCAGCTCCAACAATGGTCACATGTAAGATTCAAGAAGGATCAGCTCCAACAACGGAAACACATTTCACTCACGTAGTGTCAGTACCAGCACTGGACACATGCGAGATTCAAGAAGTATGTATACAACAATATACAACAAGTGATACGCAGACACAAACGGACAACTTTTACGACGGTCCGTACACGCAGGACGGATTCCCCGTTCACGTATATGACAAATGTTTAGCATTTCTTATGGACCAGCGCCACTATCATAACAGTACTGATAATGATGTAGATGAAAGTGTCGGTAATAATTTTAGTACTGATAATCGTGAAGATGAAAGTGACGGTAACGATGATGCTTATACGAGTAATTATAGTACAGTCGCTTATAATCGTGAAGATGAAAGAAACAGTAACGACGATGGTTATAATTGTAGTGATGATATAAGAAACAGTAACGACGATGGTAGTAATTGTAGTGAAGGTGAAAGTAATGGAAATGAGGATGCTAATAATTTTAGTACCGACCATGGCGATGAAAGTACTAATGGCGAAGATGGTAATAATAACAGGAGTTTTGGTCTTCTTTTCGATTGAGATTTTACGATACATTTCGCAAATGAATTAACAAATTAGTTTTCTCCTTATTTCATTAAACTATATTAATCTAAAACTCGGTTGTTGGGTTAGATACGCTATGTTTTATTTCAGAAAAAAATATCTTTTGACTAGTGCACCAAAAAACGCCAGGGTTTTTGGTTAGAATGCATCAAAACATAATAACTACGTCTCTTTCATTTCGGCGAGTATTAAAGAGACCTATATTGGTAATGAGCCGTTGTATTACATTATGTGTAACGTTTTGCCTTGACTTAAATGTGATAACATCAGTTTATGACGAAAAATTTTAGATAATAAGCCACTTAACCCTACATTAAAATTATAAAGGCTTTTTTTAATTCGGTCTTTGGTAATTCAGTGTTAAGAGTAAAAAATTGACTTAATTTTGGAAAACATTTTACAAAAACAGTAAATTCTTTTTAAAATAAATATTATATTTCACAGCTATTTTAAACTTTATACGCAGACAAAATTACAATAATTATTTAAAAAAAATCAGGTATAGGCCATCATTTAAGCTGCAATATAGTTTTGATTAAATCATGGGATCTTACTCGCAAAACCATTTTTCCTACAAAATAGGATTTCCGAGTTAAGTCACTTTAATACTAGGTGTGCGATATTCTAGGCGGTAAAAGCCCTCTACGAAGCTTGAAAATAAGATAGTGAGTAAAATCAAACATTGCTATGAAAGGAAGAATGTACCTTCGTTTTAGCAATTAAATTCATATAAATACTTGTAGATCTGATTGTATAGCAAAATGTTTGTTTTGATAAATGTTTGTAGTGATAACTAATAAATTAATAATGATTATCTAGTGTTATATTTTTGTAGTTTTAAAATTACAGGATTTTATCGCGTACCTTTTTTATTGACCGCGACCAAGAACGCTGAAATGTGTTCGAAACGTCGGGAAATAATAAAAAAGGTACACGATAAAATCCTGTAATTTAAAACTACAAAAATATAACACTAGATAATCATTATTAATTTATTAGTTATCACTACAAACATTTATAAAAAAATATGTTCTCGCGAAAGTTTACCAAGTTGTCTAGTGTTAGGTAAATTATTATTCACCTACATAAGTAGATTTAAATAACTTCTAGCTCTCAGCTTATAACGATTATAATGTTCTAGTCAATGTTCGATCTTCCAATCGTTAAAGTATAAATATTAAGATTCCACTTTGAAAACATATTTATAATGTTTACCAAATTATAAGTATCTAGTCCCACTACAAGGCAAAGTCCTCTTTTTGTTATATAGGTATTTACGAGTAGGTATAGTTCTGTATTGTTTGTCTGATCATTCGATAATTTACCGTAGTTATAACCGTAATATATAAATAATGTTTTGTCAAAATTGCATTTCTGCATTTCTTATTCTAGTGTCATGATAGATTTTGTAGACGTTACAGTATATTCATTCATCATTAACTGTTTGATGCCTATATAGCACCTGATGCTAACTATGCCGCGGGTTTCCTCACGATGTTTCGATGAGAGGATGTCTCATCGAAACATCGTGAGGAAACCCGCGGTTTAGTTAGCTTCAGACGTAGTGACCTGTTCTTTCCTCTGACTAACAGCTGACGAAGCTGAGAGGATAGGATACATACAGAGATTGGGAAACCTACTTGTTTACGTATAAGTAAATACAAGTATCAATCAGTAATCTTTTTAATTTTATCATGTCCTCATGATACGTACTTGGACATCCATGAGGTCATATTTAAAACGTTAGGTGGCTTATGTCCAGCATTGGAAGTCACGGCTATTACGGTGTCCTTAAATAATGCGTACAAAGTGATTTAATCCAAATCTGTCATAGCACTTTAAACGCGTTATTTGATGACATGCTAAAAGTGACTATTGGTTAGAGTAACATGCACAATCGTAGTCCCACGTTACCTATTTCAGGTTGTAATATAAAAAAGTACTTGCTTTTCAGTGACATGGGCCAAGAAGTCAAACGGCAAACCAGTTGCCATAATAAATGGTTACACCTTCTATTGTAGCGGCGTTACAAATATGAAGAACCAATACTTCAGATGCACAATGGGATCGAGTTGTAGCGCACGTTTTAATACACTCTCCGGGTCAGATCTTATAACTAAACAAAACTTGGTGCATAGCAATCATCCTCCGCCTTCATTCATGATTCATAATGGCGTATATATTAAGATATAAGTAAATACTTAAAAAATTGTACAAAGTAAATAGTTTTTGAAACTCATTATGATTTAAGAAATATGTGACTTCTCAGTATGTGTGTTTAACGGTACAAGCAATCTATTATGTATTTGTTGAACCCTGCTTTTTGTTATTACCAGTGGTCTTTCTGAAATAATAACTTATATCAAATAAACCCTCTTAAACAGTAACTGGTTAATAACGACGAGTTTCTTACGTAATAATAACTGGCAATTGACTTCAAATGTATTTTGAAGCCTATCGGGTTGCCTTAAATCTTATGAAATCATATCTCTCAAATAGGACACACATAACATACGTATAAAATATTTATCAAAAACTGAAAAAAAAACGTTGGTTTCCTCTGATATAATAGTAACATATGGAGTACCAAAAGGAAGCGTATTGGGACCTTTATTGTTTCTTTTACTCGTATATATAAATGAAATAACAAGAGCAACTGACAACTCAATTATTTTATTTGCGGATGACTGCACTGTAATATGTAATAGCGAAGATGAAATTAATTCTAGTGTGGCATCTACCTCTTTAATAAACTGGCTGAATATAAATAACTTACAAATAAACTTGGACAAAACTCAAAATTACATTACGTACATTACGAAATTCTAACAGACATGTAAAAACAATCAAGTGACTTTAATAAATTCTGAAGGTAAAGTTATAAGATGGACAGGATCAGATTCCTTGGATATAGATAAAAAGATGAAATGGCAATCACATTTTTATTTGTAGCGTACCATGGAAATGTCGTTTCTAGGCTCAGATATACTTACTTACTATCCTGGCGCGTCGACCCCAAAGTGGGTCTTGGCCTCCGAAACAATAGAACGCCACTGGTTCTGTCATGCGCCAGAATTATGTTATATTATTCTTATTATGTTATTATAACTTAAGGCCAGATATGGAATAACTTTAAGGGGAAACGTTACTAATATAGACAGCATATTGCTCAAAAGGGCTATATAAGGGCTGTATGTGTTATTAAAACAAGGGAGAGATGCAAGTCATTTTTTAAATCTTTACGACTCCTAACACTGACATCAATCTATATTCTCGAAACAGCACTATTTCTAAAACGTATCCCTGACTCATTCTTAATGGTAACAAGCGCACGGCGCTGTAATTTAAAACGTTAAAACGACATTAATTAGTAAGAGCAT
Organism: Pasiphila rectangulata; assembly: GCA_963082625.1. Taxonomy (NCBI): domain Eukaryota; kingdom Metazoa; phylum Arthropoda; class Insecta; order Lepidoptera; family Geometridae; genus Pasiphila; species Pasiphila rectangulata. The sequence goes on from OY720244.1 coordinate 16,670,065, forward strand.
TTTGGTGATGAGCTCTAAAGTATATAATAAATTACCTAACGACATTCGAAATTGTGATGATCTTATTAATTTTAAATCTTATCTGTTTGACTTTCTTACAGATAAGACATTTTGTTCTATTCAAGATTTTTTTGTCTACAAGGAAAAATAATGATTGCGTGATTGTTTTATTTTTGTTAGAATTTAGACATCTTAAATTTTAATATGTATTATTGTAAAACTGATTATGTTATTATAACTTAAGTGATTGCGTTGTATCCGTTGTGAGATTGAATAATCTTTTGCATGCTTTAAAAGTAGATCATGGATGCTCATCTAGTGTTATCTATTTATACCCATGTATCTCAAAACTGAATAAATTAAATGTAAGAAAAAGTAATTGTAAGCACTTTTTAAGAATTTTAATCTTAATTTTAAGTAATATTCAATGATGTCTAGATTAAATAAGTCAGAGGGTAAATGTTCTGATGAGCGGTCTTTATCATTCATATAACTTCAAAATATCATAAAACCGAGTGATTGAGCTGAATATGATGGCAAAACATACATTCGTAATTATGTGTAAGTCCGACAACTATATCTAGCATAGTCCCTTGTATGCATATGTACTCGTTTTCGTAGTAAGTTAAATAACATTCATTTTATTCAATGAGTATCTAGTGATTGTTAAGAAAACCGATAGATAAGGCATGATTGGGAAATTGTGTTATTTTCCATTTTTTTGGCATTTCTATTTATTATTAATCATAATAATAGAGTCACGTTTTACGTTAAATTATGCTTCAAGGCATCTAAATAATAGGGGTTAAAGTATGAAATTGTCGTTTTATTGTAATAGGTACTTCGAATTGACATAGAACCTTCATGGTTTGAGATTTTTGAGTGAAACTTTAATCACATAGTACCTATGAAGTTCTTCTTTTAAAAATTGTGCAACATTCGATTATCGACTTTCAGTTGTTTTTTTTATTCAGCTTAGAAAAGAAAGTTGGATACTTCGAAAATTCGAGTGATTTTTGAATACGAGTTCCGACGCGGAACTAAAGCGGCAGAAACAGCTCGCAATATAAATGTTGCGTTTGGAGAGGGACTGCTAATGAACGCACTGTGCGATTTTGGTTTAAACGCTTTCGTGATGGAATTTTTGATTTGAAGAACGAACCACGTGGAAGACCGCCCCACACAGGTGAATAACAATGAATTGAAAGAGATGGTGGAAGCCGATCCGAGCCAAACTACCCATGAATTAGCGGCGTGGTTTAACCTTACCAATAATATAGACTCATTTGCGTCAAGTCAATAAAATAAAAAAATATGAAAAATGGGTGCCTCATGATTTGACTGATCTGCAGAAAGAAACGCGTCTTGAAACTTGTGTTGCCTTCAATATAGAAATGAAGGAATATTGGATCGAATTGTGACGTGGTAAAAAGTGGATTCTTTACGATAACCGTAAGCGAAAAATGCAATGGCTGACCCCAGGTCAAACGCCGCAACAGTGTCCTAAAGCAAAGCTTACCAATATAAAGGCTGTTTGGTGGTCTCAGCATGGCGTTATTCACTATAGCTTTCTCCGATCTGGTCAAGCAATAACGGTAAATGTCTACTGTGCCGAACTCCGAACAATGATAGCAAAACTAGCAGTGAAACAGCCCCGACTCATGAATCGATCTTCACCATTATTGCTCCATGATAACGCGAGACCTTATACAGCACGAGAAACCGTTTTAACTCTTCAGGAAATGCAATTAGAAATCATTCGTCACCCTCCGTATTCGCCAGACTTTGCTCCAACGGACTACCATTTTTTTCTTAATTTAGACAATTTTCAACGTGATAAAAAGTTTTCTTCTCAGGAGGCAGTACAAAATGCTTTCACACAGTTTGTCGAATCTAGATCACCTTATGCACTCACTGCATATATTTACAACTTATTATTTTTCAGGAGATGGGGAACCAGCAGTTTCTTCTAATCCAAGCCAAATTGGTTTGAAAATAATAAGTTCAACGCGTGGAAACCCGATACTTCTACGTGCAGGGCACAGATACAATAAAAGACGAACAAACAAAGACAATTCAACCAAATGGCTTTGCACAAAAAGAAATATATGCAAGGCAGTACTAGTGACTGCTAGCAACTACTCAATCGTGAAAGAAGATAAGCACAACTGTGAGCCTGATTTGACAAGTGTGCTCAAAAAGCAACAGTTGACTGTACTGACCTGCAGTGTGGTCCGATAAACTTCCTAGTGTGGTCTGAGTTACTATGCGAGAATTAAAGGATTAAGGACTGGATCGCGTTCAAAAACTACCAAATAAAACAATGCCGTGAGAAATCTTGCTTTAACATGGTGTCGAAAATGTCACTATATAAATTAATTAAAATTAAAAATAAAATTTCGGAAAAAGGGTTCGAAAATATAGTGTCCGATATGTCACTTTGCCGATCATTATATCCCAACAACTTATGAGGTATCTGCGCATTTACGTTACAAAAATGCTTGTTGTGACCAACAGAAGGTGTTCTAGGGTTTTAAGTAATATAATATAGAGGTAAGTAATATATATGCACAACTCGTCCTACTACCACAATTCCTTTTCTGTCAAGGCTGTTAACCTGTGGAACGCATTGCCTGTATAGTATCAGGCGTGCTTCATTCCTTCCAATCTTCAAATCTATGGATAAGGAACACTATTTGTCCTGTTGTCACTAGCTGCTTGATTCATTGACACGTCATTTATATATTTATTATTAACATGTAAGTATATTGTGTCTATACGATAATTATGATATTTATGTTACGTACTTATAATGTATATATTTATGGTATATTTGTAATTAGTTTAACCTACATATATGTACACCATTATAACCCTTTGTCATATATTACAATCCAATCCATCCTAAGGCTGCCTGGTAGAGATCGCTCTTTAGCGATTAGGCCGCCAATTGTCACTTTGTTTTTCAGTGTTTCTTGTTATTATGTTTAGTTTTAAGGTGTGCAACAAAGTATTTTCTATCTATCTAATATAAGTAAGTATTTGCTTCTTTAAAACTTATATGAAATAATAAAAGATGACTGTTAATTGGTGAACTGTGATATTATTGTTATAAAAAGCAATTTTTTTTTTAATTTTAACAGAACTTTTGTTTAATACATAAGCAATTAAAACCTGTTGTTTTATTATAACGCTTTGATTTTAACATAATGTTCTTCTAAAATACATACTTAAAACCATGATAGATGAAAGTGATCATGGATCATAGTAACAACGTACAGCGAGTTACATGTTACCTGTGTCAGTCAGCGCTAAATTGACTGTAAATATTTATTGTTCGTTGAGATATTATAATGGATTTCCGCAAAGTCACGCCTGAATTAATTAATTTCTTGCTTTTCAGTGACATAGGCTAAGAGGTTAAACGGCAAACCAGTAACCACGATAAACGGATTCTCATTCTGCAAGGCAGGCGCGGCCAATAACAAGAAGAACACAGAGTACCACAGATGCACAATGGGATCAAGTTGTAATGCACGTTTCGTTAAAGCATCCGGGTCAGATCTTGTAACTAAACATAAATTGGTGCATAATCATCCTCCGCCTAAATTCATGATTCACAATGGTGCTTATATTAAGATATAGAGTTATAGAAAACTATAAATAATCGGAAATTGAGTCAGCGAAAGTGATTCGATGTTCAAAGTCAAAGTCAGTGTTTAATTCATTAGGACTCAAAACAGAAATGTCAATTCATAAAAGAAAAACAAAAAATTATGTTCCATTAGATATCTTTTTGAATTGTTAATGAAGTTGGTACTTTTAGATGTAGTGCAGGTATGTCTTTTGATTGAAAAAAATTATATATTATTTGTACCTACTAGAAGATTTGTAGTACTAATGTTTGTTGATAGCGATTGTATCATTATTATACTGATAAATCCCAAAACAGAGATTATAAGAAAACTCAATTATGTACGAGAAATAACGTGTAACTGAGTTCATTACAATATATATCTGACAAAGTAAAAAATACCATCGACCGGTGTCAGCTATAGCGATAACGTAAGGCAATACTTGCTTTTCAGAACATGTTACTTTTTTATCGTATCATTAACAATTCCGCTTTTCAGTGATATGGGCCAAAAAGTCAAAAGGCAAGCCAATAGCCATAATAAACGGATATACATTTACCAAGACCGGTCCTACCCCTAAACATATGAACTCTGAGTACTACACTTGTACCATGATTACATCGGGCTGTAGCGCACGTTTTATTAAACACTCCGGGACATATGATACAGCTAAACGGAAATTAGCGCACAATCATCCTCCACCAAAATACTTGATTCATAATGGAGTATATATTAAGATATAAGTATAGTTTATTTATCTGTACTAATATTATAAAGAGGAGATTTGTATTTTGTATGTTTGTAACGAATAAAATCAAAAACTACTGGACTGATTTTCAAAATTCACCATTACCAAATTATTTCAAACTACTATTGGAATGCTACATTATCCCTATTAAAATATAGGTTATATTTTATTGGTATTACAACGGGAACGGTAACTGCGCGAGTGAAACTGCGGAGGACCGCTATATAGTTGAAAACTGAGACTGCAGAAATAGTGTTAGTAGTCCTTGGCTTCTTTATACTTATTATATGAATAAACAAATAGGTGACTTCTTTTTATTATCTGAACGCTCCATGCGTTTCACTTTCACAGAATAACTTTTTAAATAACATGTTAAAACCTTAGCACAGTGAAAGTGATGACGAATTACAGTAACAATGTACAGCGTAGGGTCACGCTAATTGTTCCAGTGAGCGCTTACGTAAAAATAATGGTTTATTTTCAGTGACTTGGGCCAAGAAGTCCAACGGCAAACTGGTAGCTATATTAAACGGCTACACGTTCTACAAGTATTCTGTCAGAATTGGTGCCTCCTCGGAGTACTACAGATGCACAATGGGGGCGAGTTGCGGCGCACGTTTCGTTAAACTCGCCGCGTCTGATGTTTTAACTAAACGAAACGTGGTGCATAACCATCCGCCACCTAAATACATCATTGATAACGGCTTATTTGTTAAAATAAGGGCTTAGATGGATAGACGGATAAACTCTTTATTGTTTGAATCGTCATCTTCAGCCGTAAAACGTCCACTACTGAACACAGGCTTCTCTCATGGATCTCCATGAGTGGTAGTTGCCATCACCACGCTTGGCAGGCGGGTTGGCGAGCGCAGTACGGGAAAGACGCTGCTGCCCATCTTCCGGAGGTACCCCTTAGCAGGCTCTTACTGAATCCACGGGCTTGAGAGGAGGGGTAACATTCTATTGCCAGCACCCCACGGCTGTTTAGTTTAGTTATTGGTAAACTGGTAAGTAAAGTAATAACTGTAAATACCTGATTGCCGTGGGGTGCCGGCTGTAGAATGTTGCCTGTCCTCTCTTTCCCCGTGGATTTAGTTAGAATCTGCCAAGGGATACCTCCAGAAGATGAGCAGTAGCGTCTTTCCGTGTATCAACATCGCGTACTGCGCTCGCCTCATGAACTCTGGAGATCCATGAGGAAGACCTATCCCAGCCGTGGACGTGGACAGTAGTCGTACGGCTGAGATCATATGTGAATATTTAGACAGCAGAAGCATTGTTACTCACAAGTAACATAATTCTAATAACTAAAATCACAACTTTAGTTATTAGAAGTAAGGATTTGTGTCTTAAGGTTGAACAAGCCGCGGAGGCAAAGTCGTCAGTGGGCGCGGCCTAAATGTATGCTATCTCACCTGACATAGTGTGTTTACCCGCGCGCTAGAATAAAATACACAATGATTCATTCCTAAAACGACCGCGCAAAAATATGTGAATAGACTTTTAGCACAAGGGTTATTATAGAAAAACTTGAGTGTAATCTTTTCAGAATAGCATTTATTTCAACTTTTGTATAATTAAACAATGTCGGAATAGCGTTTATTTTTGAGTTTTCTTTCTCCGTATATTATTTAGTTTCGTCCCAAATTGGGCTCAAATCAGTGTTGAAATACGAAAGTTTAGAAGCTTGTATTTTTGAAATAAATACTTTTTTTACGGCTTCGGGTATATACAAACATAGATTATGGCGAGATAAATTGTTATAATCCTTAGTGTTGGATGGTCAACGTCAAACAGTGGAGAAGTTACCCTTCCATGCTTGTATGGAAAGATAGGCGACTCGTTCAACCTTAATACTCGTATATTAAAAAAAAAATAGATTTGTAATTTGTGTTATAATAACAGTATGCTGTTTTAATATCACTTTCAAAACACGCGTGACTTACATATATTAATAGTAAAGTCAAACGGGTATTCTACTTGCGATAACTACGCCCTTAGTCCCTAAGTTTTAAATTGTGTTGAATCTGTGTATCTCTTGTTGGTGGTCCTAATAAATAAATAAATGAACTGTAAATGGAAAAGAGGAGTCCATTGTGTCCAGGTTAGGTCCTCCCAGGTAAACTTTCGTCAGAAAGTAGTGTACTCGGAAAGTAGTGTTGTTTTGATCTGATTATTCGGTGGAAAATGCTGCTTCCCTCCATAGAGAGGGAAAAACTTATACAAATTACTTCCCACCTAAGGGCCGAAATGAACTTTAAAAATAGAACTGCTGTCAGCTATGAAGAGTTTAATGTAAAAAAATACTAACTAAAAATAATGCTGCGGCCACGTGACTTTCTAAACAGCCAGTGTGAACTTAGCGCAAACTTATTTGAGCGGAATAAGCCGCAACAATTACGCGGTGAGTTCCATATTTAAAATTTAAAAAGTCGACATAAATTGGCGGGTTAGTAATCTGTTACGTATCTGTGACGGAATTCAAAAAATAGGTCCTAATTTGACAATTAATTTGAAATAGGTAAGTACTACTAATATTATTATATATTATCAATAAATAGTTTAGATAAACAACTAGTTTTATTTTCATCATATTCGAAATGAAAAGTAGAGTGTTTAACACGGGTAAAAGAATCAATTCCTACTCGGACTAAGCCGTCTAAATACCTCGGGAATTGATTCTTTCAACCCTCGGTTAACAATCTACTATTTTCAAGAGCGGACCTCAAAGGAATAAACTCTGAGTACTATAGATGCACAATGCACGGATCGGGATGTCACGCGCGTTTTAAAACTATCATAAACGGTCATGTGATATAACTAAACTAAACTTTGTGCATAGTCATCCTCCATCATAATTCATAATTCGTGATGGCGTATGTATTAAGGTACGTTACAGCCAAATAAAATAAATGTTCTTACTATTTATTCTTCGTCTTGAATAGAGACAGTAAGAAAAGTGCCATTAGACACATTTTTAAATATAATTTTTTATTTTATAAAACTAAGTCAAAGTTAAATTGCTCATTGGCCTACTTGGCTAGATTGTAATATTAGTAGGGTACAATTATGTATTTTTGTGCACTATTCAAATAAAAAATAATAATAAATGATGTGGAATCATAATACTTGAAAACTACCGCAGAAGTAGTGTTACTAGTGATTTTAGGAATATGTAGTGAGTTTTTTATTCGTTAAAATTATTATAATTAGGTATGTGTTTTGCAAAAAAAATATTTTAGTGTTCTATCAACCATCCCAGTACCAGAAACACAGGCTCTGCTTACTTTAGGGCTAGTTGGTGCTGTGTGTAATGTCCAGAAGGTATACGATTTGTAATTTGTGTCTAAGTCATCCATAGTAGCAGTAGAACTTTTTTGAAAGCTTCATCCGGGGAAGTACTACCACCATACCTATTTCTGCTACGTGATTCATAATGGAGTATATATTAAGATATAAGTATAGTTTATTTATCTGTACTAATATTATAAAGAGGAAAGATTTTTTATTTTTGTAACGAATAAAATCAAAAACTACTGGACTGATTCTCAAAATTCACCATTACCAAATTATTTCAAGCTACTATTGGAATGCTACATTATCCCTATTAAAATATAGGCTATATTTTATGCCCGTATTAGCACGGGAACGGTAACTGCGCGAGTGAAACTGCGGAGGACCGCTATATAGTTGAAAACTGAGACGGCAGAAATAGTGTTAGTAGTCCTTGGCTTATTTATACTTATTATATGAATAAACAAATAGGTGACTTGTTTTTATTATCTGAAAGCTCCAATTTTAAATAACATGTTAAAACCATAACACTTGACTTATGTGCCCCAAGCACAAAACGACTGCTTTTCGTGGCAGTTTCAAGTACGCTGCCACGAAATGTCGGAACAACTTGCCACCTCCAATTAGGAACTCCTCTTCAATTTGGTCTTTTAGAAATTAATTTAAGAAGTACCTTTTACAGACTCAAAAATTAGAACAAAATAAGTAGTCGTTTTGTGCCTTACCTTTACTTTGATTTTCATATTTAGTATAGATCCGTGATATTTTTGTATATTTAGATTGCATGCAAATTATTCTTGTTTAATTCTTTTGTGTCTTACATTATCCATATAATTTTATATTTTTTTTTGTGAAAATGTTATATTTATTAATTTTGTATTTCTTTTTCATTCCATTTTAATGTGTACCTAATAAATATATAAGTACCGTGCATTGCGGTAGCACCAACCGCACATCATGGTTACTACGGAAGACCAGCACTGTGGTACGACTCGTTCTGCCACAGCACATGCTGAGTAGTGACCATTTTTGTCACTAGTTTTAAAAACGATGTAATGATTTTTTTTATTTGATTGTAAAAATGTGACAAAATAAACGTATCTTTATCTTTAAGTGATGACGAATTACAGTATCAATGTACAGCGTAGGGTCACGCTAACTGTTTCAGTAAGCGCTTACTAAAAAAATTGGTTGATTTTCAGTGACATGGGCCAAGAAGTCCAACGGCAAATCGGTAGCTATATTAAACGGCTACACATTCTGCAAGTATGGTGCGAAAACTGGTGCCTCCTCGGAGTACTACAGATGCACAATGGGGGCGAGTTGCGGCGCACGTTTCGTTAAACTCGCCGCGTCTGATGTTTTAACTAAACGAAACTTGGTGCATAGCCATCTGCCACCAAAATACATCATTCATAACGGCATATTTGTTAAAATAAGGGCTTAGATAGATGGATAAACTCTTTATTGTTTGAATGATCATCTTCAGCCGTAAAAAGTCCACTACTGAACTCAGGCCTCTCTCATGGATCTCCATGAGTGGTAGTTGCCATTACCACGCTTGGCAGGCGGGTTGGCGAGCGCAGTACGGGAAAGACGCTGCTGCCCATCTTCCGGAGGTACCCCTTAGCAGGCTCTTACTGCATCCACAGGCATGAGAGGAGGGTTAACATTCTACTGCCGGCACCCCCCGGCCGCTTAGTTTAGTTATTGGTAAACTAGTAAGTAAAGTTATAACTGTAAATACCGGATTGCCGTGGGGTGCCGGCTGTAGAATGTTGCCTTTCCTCTCTTTCCCCGTGGATTTAGTTAGAATCTGCCAAGCGATACCTCCAGAAGATGAGCAGTAGCGTCTTTCCGTGTATCAACATCGCGTACTGCGCTCGCCTCATGAACTCTGGAGATCCATGAGGAAGACCTATCCCAGCCGTGGACGTGGACAGTAGTCGTACGGCTGAGATCATATGTGAATATTTAGACGGCAGAAGCATTGTTACTTGTGATTTTAGTTGTTAGAAGTAAGGATTTGTGTCTTAATACTCGTATATTAAAAAAATAAATATTAGACTTGTAATTTGTGTTGTAATAACAGGATGCTGTTTTAATGTCACTTTCAAAACACGCGTGACTTATATTAATTTTAAAATCAAACGGGTATTCTACTTGCGATAACTACGCCCTTAGTCCCTAAGTCTTAAATTGTGTTGAATCTGTGTATCTCTTGTTGGTGGTCCTAATAAATAAATAATAAATAAATAAATAATGCTGGACAAATCACACAGCATCATCTAGCCCCAAGCTAAGCAGAGCTTGTGTTATGGGTACTAGATGACTGATATACTTAATACATATACTACATAGATAGATATTTTTGTTATATATAGAAAAACACCCAGAACACCCTGAACAAATATCTGCAGATCGTACAGACATTTGTCCCGAGGCGGGAATCGAACCCGCAACCCCTTGCGTCGCAGGCTAAAAATAAATAAATGAACTGTACGTGGAAAAGAGGAGTCCATTGTGTCCAGGTTAGGTCCTCCCAGGTAAACTTTCGTCAGGGTGTGAGTATAATGCGGGGCACCGCCCTCGCTTTCTAGCGCTGCACTACCACGATAATTAGCGCGAGCAAACTATCCGATTGCCATTACTTTGTGTTTTCCTTAGCCTTTTTCGTCCCACTGCTGGGCCGACGCCGCCCGAAATCCGTCCAGACATCTCTGATTTATTACTTTATAAGTGTTTAAATATTGAATACTCCTACTATATCGTCCTTCTGAAATAAATACAAGAAACTATGAAATGATAAGAGTTAACATAGATTTCAGTAACATGGCACCACGCTACATGTTAACTTTCTTATTTATTAAAGCCAAGAGAAGATACACAAATAAAAATCACAATAGTAAAAACAATAAAAAGCATAAGCTAGTGTTCTCCTTAGTTTTTCTAAATTGGGTATAACAATGCCTGCTTTTCAGTGACATGGGCCAAGTTGAACGGGAAACCAATAGCCATTATAAAGGGATATACATTTTCATTTCTCATACTCGTAAAGTAGTGTTGTTTTGATCTGATTATTGGGTGGAAAATGCTGCTTCCCTCCATAGAGGGAAAATCTCATACAAATTACTTCCCACCTAAGGGCCGGAATGAACTTTAAAAATAGAACTGCTGTCAGCTATGAAGAGTTTAATGTAAAAAAATACTAATTAAAAATAATGCTGCGGCCATGTGACTTTCTAAGCAGCCAGTGTGAACTTAGCGCAAACTTCTTTGAGCGGAATAAGCCGCAACAATTACGCGGTGAGTTCCATATTTAAAATTTAAAAAGTGGACATAAATTGGCGGGATAGTAATCTGTTACGTATCTGTGACGGAATTCAAAACATAGGTCCTAATTTGACAATTATTTTAAATAGTTTACATAAACAAATAGTTTTATTTTTCTCATATTCGAAATGAACAGTAGAGTGTTTAACACGGGTAAAAGAATCAATTCCTACTCGGACTATAGCCTATACCTTACCTTATACTTGAAAACTACCGCAGAAGTAGTGTTGCTAGTGATTTTAGGAATATGTAGTGAGTCGTTTATTCGTTAAACTTATTATAATTAGGTATGTATTTTGCAAAAAAATGTATTTTAGTATTCTATCAACCATCCCGGTACCAGAAACACAGGCTCTGCTTACATTGGGGCTAGTTGGTGCTGTGTGAAATGTCCAGTGATTTGTAATTTGTGTCTAAGTCATCCATAGTAGTAGTAGAACTTTTTTGAAAGGTTTATCCGGGGAAGTACTACCACCATACCTATTTCTGCCGCCAAGCAGTAATGTCTCCATTGCTGTGTTCCGGTTTCACCTGAACTTTCCTCTGACTCATTTAGGAGGGTGGTATAGGTGCTGGGCAAGCCTAATCCATCTAGCAATGCCCCAGGCACTGCAGCGTCCTGTACAGCATTATTACCAGTAGCTGACGCTGTATAAATTATCTATAATAGATGTAAAGGCCTGAATTCATTATAATTAAAAAAAAACATTCTTCGGAAGAATAAAATAAAATCCATGACAGGTCATAAAAAACTGACCTTGGATCACAGTAACATGGCACTACGCTACCTCAACGCTGATACATTTTTTGATTATTGAACGCTCTAATTTCAAGTTTCAAATTTATTTATTTTCATAAAAATATGCATTTGTACAGGATACAAATTAACACTGGAAAATGCAGTAGTATAAACTGTGTCGCAGTTTCCAGTGCCCTTCCTCAGTACATGAGGAGATGTAATAGTTGTAAATAGTGATTGTAACATTAACTAAATATTAAATACTTGAACATCCAAAATAACAAAAGTCATGTTATTTAAGATATTTACATAATTGATATCTAAAATCAACCAAAATAAATTTATGTTTTTATAACAATTTAAACAAAGGCAATAGAGTTTAAACAGAATGTCTCTAAAATACACACTATAACCATGACATGATGAACGTGATCATGGATGTCGCAAGAACAGTGTAGTAACATGTTACCTGTGTCACCGCTTACGTTAAAAAATGCTTGCTTTTCAGTGACTTGGGCCAATAAGTCAAACGGAAAACCGGTAGCTATATTAAACGGGTACACGTTCTGCAAGGATGGTGCCACGAGAAGTGGTGCCTCCTCGGAGTACTACAGATGCAGCATGGGGGCGAGCTGCAGCGCACGTTTCGTTAAACGTACCGCGTCTGATTTTTTAACTAAACGAAACTTGGTGCATAACCATCCGCCACCTAAATACATGATTCATAACGGCTTGTTTGTCAAAATATAATTGGTTATTAGTAACCTTAGCCCTAACGAAGCCTTGTTGGCCAAGTGGTATGTTACTCCGACATTCTATAAGTAGGAAGAAAGAATTCAAATGTATTTAAAATAGAGAGAAATAAAGTACATATGCTAATAAAAAATACGAAAGAAATATACTTTTGCAAGGAATTTAACCAATGTACTAACCCTAAAATGACATGGAGCCTTATAAATTCATTAGTTACAAATAAAACCAAAAACACCAGTTTACCCGCGAAGCTTGTTATTAACGACGCGACTTTCACCGATTCCGCCCAAATTTGCGATAATTTCAACATATTTTTCTCATCGATTGCAACACAACTAGCTAAAGATATCCCGACAACCTATCAAAACAACACTTACTACACAATGACTTACACACACAACAAACAGCCATCGACTGAATTGCATTTTTTACGACCTTGTTCGGAGGAAGAAGTTAGTAAGATTATAAATAACCTTGCCTCGACCTCCAGTACCGGACTAGACGGTATCAGCACAAAATCTATTAAATGTATTGCCAGCCTAATAATCCCTAAATTGACAAACTGTATAAATCAATGTTTACAATCAGGTATTTTCCCGGACAGTTTAAAGGTTGCGAAAGTTATTCCTATCTATAAATCAGGATGCAAATCCGACCCGGGAAACTACAGACCTATATCGGTTTTACCCACTATATCTAAAATATACGAGAAAGTTATGTACAATCGGCTTGAGTATCATCTAACTAAACTAAACTTTTTATACGAACATCAGTATGGATTTAGACCGAAGTCGAATACCTTGTCCGCAACCATTGATTTAATCACTAAAATCAAGGTAAATATTGATGAAAAACGCTATTGTTTGGGAATTTTCATTGATTTCCAAAAAGCATTTGATACAGTTAGCCACAGCATATTAATAAAAAAACTTTCTAATTTAGGTATCAAGAATACAGCCCTAAAAATTTTTGATTCGTATTTATCAGACAGGTATCAAGTTGTAAAGATGGGCAATAGTGAAAGTAGTCGTCAGAAAATCGTCTGTGGAATTCCCCAAGGATCCATAGTTGGCCCGCTGATTTTTTTTGATTTACATTAACAACTTAAGTAAAATAGGGTTAAAGGGACACATAACTTTGTACGCCGACGATACGTGCCTATTTTACTTTGGGCCAAACATGCGCGAGCTAGTCAGCGATGCGCAGGCCGATCTATTTAAGTTTAATATTTGGTGCCAAAGCAATCTGCTTACAATCAACACAAAGAAAACATCTTTTATGATATTTGCGGCAAAAAAACAAAAAAATCCCACCTTTTCCACACCTTACAATAGGCAATTCCATACTTCGTCGCTCGCACCAAGAAAGATACTTGGGTCTTCAACTAGACGACAAGTTGAGTTGGCGACCGCACATAGAATATGTCAGATCCAAGCTGACCTCACTAACAGGTGCACTGCGGAGATCCCAAGGATGTATACCACGTGAAGTGCGGACCACAATCTATAACACATTGGCCAAATCACACCTAGAATATCTTTTAGAGGTTTGGGGTTCCGCAGCGTTATCAAATCTTAAAACTCTCCAAACCTCACAAAATAAACTGGTAAAAGTACTTTACAGCTATGACTACCTGGCTAGCACTAACATAGTCTATGAACAAACAAAAATTTTTACCATCAGGCAACTTTACAAATATTTAACCTGCATACTTGTTAAAAAAATTCTGACTGGTAAAATCCACACACAACTCACACTAACTAAAAGGACCTATACACACAATCTTAGGAATAAGAATAAGCTTGCACTACGAACACCGAGGACTGGATACGGAAAGAGAAGCATATTATACGAAGGTGCTCAGCTGTATAATAACTTGCCTGATAGTATTAAAAACTGTTTACATATGCACACTTTTAAAAAACGGCTTAAACGTCACATTTTTGAAAAACCTCCGTCCCGATAACCACTTATCAATACCGATACTTTTACTACTAAGCTAGACATAAGTTAGTTTAGTTAGTTATAAGTTTTATGTACCTACCTAACTCATTTAAGTGAACCATGTTCTTTATGAGAAATAAATGCTCTTTAAACGTAAACGTAAACGTTCTGTAATTTGCACGCAAACTTTTCAAGAGAGGAAAATCCATCGGTGCGAGGCCGGTACCTACAGAACCAAGGACCTTCTTAAGTATCTGTGTAACACCTAAGTTGATTATTGTTATTATTTTGTGTTAATTGTTTAAATAAATAGTTTTCTAATTATTTTGTGTTAAGTGTTTAAATAAATATAATGCTGTTCTTTCCTCTGATTAATAGCCGACTAAACTAGGAGGATGGTATAATAGCAGGGCAAACCTAATCCGTCTAACAATGTCCCAGGCACGGCAAAGGCCCATACAGCATGAATACTAGATAGATAGATAACTCTTTATTGTACTTAACTTAATACTAACATAGAAAGAAACTTACAAAACTAAAAGTAGAAGTACAATGGGCGGCCTTATCACTATAAGCGATCTCTTCCAGGCAACCTTAGGATGGATAAAATCAACAAGAATGAAAAAGGCACGGTGTCGTCATAGATATTTAAACTTAAGTACTTAATAAATATATAAGTATACTAGTTGCTGTTCCTGTATAAATCATCTACAATAGAATAAAAAATCTTTACAATTTAATTAGAGTATCATCTCGTTTCGCTTGGAACTTAAATCTAAAAGGAAAGTTTCCTTCTACTGAATCTTGAATGAAATAACAAGGTAAATAAACTTTCAGCTGTAGTTTCTGTTTGTGCAACATTGATCTTTGTTTCGCTGTTGAACTCTTAATTTAAATTATTGTATATGTATGTACATGGGAATAGGATGGGCATGCGAGCCATTACCCCTTCCATTCGTTACGTGGGTTCGGAAGAATAATAAGCTTATTATAATAACGTCCATGTTGATAAAACATTTAGCTATGTTTATATCACTGCAGCATTATATATTTTCATTGTTTCATTTCTTAAACCTGAAATGTATTTCTAAGTTTGTGTTACATCAAAATAAACTGTGATTTTTCTTTTAAAATGTTATTTCGAAGTGTTTCAATTGGTTCTAAACTAGCAACTGTAGTCTTATTTATGCATTATCATAGAGGATCCGGGAAAATCAAAAATACATTGTGGTAAACTTATTTTTTTCCGTATTAGTACTTCCTTCAAATATACTCACTACCCTAACCATTTCAGTGAAATGGTTCAAAAAACAAAACGGGAAAGATATCTTGATGTATGACGGTTTCACGTTCTATGAACACAAGAAGGCATTGAAGAGCTCTATCTGGTCGTGCACCGGATCCTGCTCCTGCAAGGCTCGCCTGAAGTTGACAAGAGAGGAAAAAATCGAGGACAGGATTGTGCTGAACGCTAAAACTGTCCACTGCCATGTGCGACCCAGCTACATCATCAGCGATGGGTTTTATGTGAAACTTTGATTGTCATAATAAAGAACGAACTTTTACATCGCATGATCCGAAGACATCGGAAAATGTTCTTATTAATAATTTTTCGCCAGCACAACGTCGTGAGTCAATTTATTTTAGTTTTTTTTCTTATTTGTGTATTTATAGGTTTAAAATATGAGATGTTTGAGGCACATATTATTATGATTTATTTAGGGTGGTCAAATCGTTATTTGATAGATAAAAAAATAATAACTCGTCAAATTGTCAAATAAAAATAGTAAGCCGTCACAGGACGCCCCGTAGATGTGAAACAAGTACGTGGACGTTTGTTACTGGTGACTTGCACTTCATTTTCTCGAGTCATATCTCGTGCGATCGGTCTAACCCCCCGCAAAAGATGTTTCACACTAATAAGAGGGATTATGTTCCAAAATTATGCTAATAAGCAACTGTTATACATGAGATTTACCTTTTAGCAGACACTGAACATGTTTATTTTAAAGCCCAAATCTAACAAAAAATTTGGTGATATTTCAGTTATACTGCTAGCAAAGTCCCGTTACTCTGGCAAACACCTCGTCATGTTCAACGACTACACGTATTACTGCAAAAAGCAATGTAAGAAGACTAAGTTCTTCCACTGGTACTGTTCCACACACAACTGTAGGGGCTGCAATGCTAAGTTGAAACTCGACGAGAAATTTGGAATTGTCGGGCTGGAGAATAAGCATACTCACCCGCCAGCGAAGTACTGTATTTACGAGGGGCAGTACGTCAAGTTATGTGATTCATAACATATTATCGCTACTGGGTTTGTTATAAGAGCTGGTCGTGCAATTAGAACTCCAAGGCTGCTTTGTAACCAGAGATGTCCTTACCAGTTTAGTTAGCTGTAGCCTTTTACACCTACGTATTATGCATGCTGTGGGGTGCCGGCAGTAGAATGTTACCCTTCCTCTCATGCCCATGGATGCAATAAGAGCCTGCTAAGGGATACCTCCGGAACATGGGCATCACCATCTTTCCATGTATCAACATCCTATACTGCGCTCACCAACCCGCCTGCCAAGCGTGGTGAGTATGGCAACTACCCCTCATGGATATTCATGAGGGAGGCCTGGGTTCAGTAGTGGACGTCTTACCGCTGAACTGATGATTATGCATGCTACGTATTATGCATACAGTGGAATTCATGCTGTAGCGCCTGGGACGTTGTTAGATGGTTGAAGCTTGCCCAGGACTTATACGATCCTCTCAGCTTAGCCAGTTAATAGTCAGAGGAAAGAACAGGCCAATACTTCTGAAGCTGACTAAACTGCGGGTTGCCTCATGATGTTTTCCTTCACCGTTAAATATTCACATACATTTTAAACATGTTTAGCTAAAGATTGTGATATTCCTTTTAAACTTAGCTTCGTTGAACCCGTTTCCACTAGTGCTAAGTTGGCCTTGGTGTATATGCGGCGTAAACAGCTACAGTAGTATCTATAGGGTTTTGGTATATTTTTGCCATTTTGCCGCACTTTCTGGTTATCTAAAGTGAAACCTTGTTAAAAGTTGGTAACATCGAGCTATAATAATCAGATCATCTTACAGTAAAAGTCAGGCCAGTTTCGGTTCAAATAACTATGCTCTAGCCTTTAAATATATTTTTTTAACTTGTAGATTTCTCCTGTACATATCTTAGATTTAGAATTCGAGTGTTTCCATTATTAGTGCGGTAAAGTTACTCTGTTGTACCCGTTTACATTTATCACTCATCATAACATCACTAATAGCTTTTAATATTATGTTGTACGCATTCTTTTGAAGTTAACCTTTAACCACATATTATTCAAACGCTTGCTTCTGTTGTTTTATTTGAATTATATTATTCTCGACAACACCACTGTTTGTTTTTGACGATTAAACTGTTCTAGTTTGTAATTTTTATAGTATTAAACCGGTTAGATCATTTTAAGCAAATTCAATATCTTATCAGAAATTGACGACTCCGGCGGGGTTCGAACCTACGTCCATCAAATTGATCCTTGACGCTTCCTGTAGTCGAAAGTGCTTTAACCACTAAGCTACGAAACCCGTGTAAAGTTACGTCGAAATACTTTGGTATAAGGTCATATCGGTTGAGCACCGATTTGAGCGCCAGTCTGCAGTTTACAGTAATGTATCTATTTTTTTTCCTTTGTTTTACTATTATTTGTAATTTTTATAGTCTATACCACTGTATTTTATAGTCTGTGTGTGAAAAAGGCATGTAAACTCTTGTTTGATTTTATCTCTCAGCTGTGTTTATTTGACATTGGTATTTTTTCATAGATTTCAAATATGTGAAGTCAAAGACGAGGAGGATATTGATAATGTACAATGAATACACATACTACAAGGCTAAAAAGTCGACTGTTAACCTAGATTTGAGCTTTTGGAGATGCTCCACGCATAAGAAATGCAAGGCAAGGATCACTTTTCATGCCAAGATGGGCATTCTCAAGGGAAATGTAGATCATCTTCATAAACCAAAGAAAATAAAATTATTTGGTGACGGACCAGAATTCCACGAATGTATATAACTGGATTAATGTTTGCACATTATGAAAATCTGTAAACGTTTCATTGCAAAATTGTCTATTTTTTGTTGTTATGAAATTAAAATATAACTTATTTTTCAAGTATGCTAATCTCTGAGTTGTCCTGTCTATAATATGCACCAATAACTAAAACAAAAAATATGGTTAAAGTCATATAAAAAAATATATTTTACTATAATCATCATCATCATCATTTCAGCCATAAAACGTCCACTGATGAACACAGGCCTCCCTCATGGATCTCCATGAGGGGTAGTTGCCATTCTCACCACGCTTGGCAGGCGGGTTGGTGAGCGCAGTATGGGATGTTGATACACGGATAGACGCTGCTGCCCATCTTCCGGAGGTATCCCTTAGCAGGCTCTTACTGCATCTTGACCTTAAGTCGTATTCTGACTGTCCAGCCACGCACAGCTACTCCTCGCGTTTCTCTGAGCTCTTGTTGGACTTGAACGCCAGTAAGGTCCCGATTTCTCAGCGATATGCTGACAATGAATCTGTCATCTCTCTCCAATCTGCACGTTTTTCTTCCGGAACTGCATCTTCGATTAAAGTTACCAGTCATTTGGTAACGACGGTAAACTCTGGAAACAGCAGACTGGCTCATGTTTAGCGCATGTGCCATTTCACGCTGAGTCTGACCTTGTTGCAATAGGGTGACCGCTTGAGCAGCTTCATCACTGAGATGTGTATCGGTTGACGTTTGACGGCTAGCTGATAAGGGTGGGTCAGGTAGATACTATTGTAAACAAGCGTAAAAGGGTGGTTATTTATCACAACATATTGTTGGGTTGTGTGAACAAGAAACATTATAATATTTTATATAATTTTGAAGCTAATACTATCAGCTTTCACATTTTACTAAGAAAAAAATGTTTTCGCGTTCAGTTTTTTTGCCAGTGACTTGCGACTGCAGGTGTGTCGCCTGAGTCGATTTTTTTGCTCACGAGTGTATTGTTATTAAGCGACACATAACCACAAGTTTAAATATAGGGCAAATAACTATGCCTATGAGGTACTCCAGCAAACATTATATCTGTGCATGTCGTCATCAGAAGCGACTTTTGTAAAAAATAGGGTTAATCTGGAAGTTGCAGTAGAATGTTGCTACTATTACTTTCAAAACGAACGTGTCAATGAGGGACGCGCGCGTTTGCGTGGTGTCCGTTCAATCTGAAGACGGTTTTCTTGAAAAATCTAAACTTGTCGGTATGTCCGACTTAAAATCGTTACGTGAGTAATCAGCGTATTTTTTAAATTGACCTTCAAAAATATATAACAAGCTATTATGTTTCAGAGATAATCTTCATTAAATCTCGGCGAGGCAAAATGCAGTTGGTTTACGATGACCACACATTCAGTCGGCAGACTTTCACGAACCAGCACAGCCATTGGCGTTGTTCAAAGTTCAAATGCTGTAAAGCACGAATCACTATGGACGCTAGGTGTAAATATATATTGAAAATTAACTCCGTGCATAACCACTAATACAAATATTTTACTAAAATATTCTTTAATTTTTCAACAAAAAAACCCGATTTTAACCCTGATGATGTAGTAGATACGATAAGTGGATAGGTCTTAATAAATGCATCTTCCCTATCTTTCGATAATGTTACCCGTGAAATATTTATTATGTAAATGTTTCGATTGTGGTCAACTTTATCAGTTCCACATCATCAAATTATAATTTTTAAGTGCAAACACTTAATTGTAGCAAAAGATGCCAGAATTGCTGTGTCTGCTATTGATTCTCGATATTATTTCTCGTGAATCATATCGGAACCGTTTTAAAAAAATGGGTTCAATTTATAAGTGCATTTTTTCGAATCCAAAATATATTTTTTTCATCGGTTTTTATCAACGCTGTTCTTAGATATTTAAAAAAAAATCAGACAATAAAATACAGGTTCTTCTCGTTTTTTTTCAAATTGTTTGAAAAGTATGTATGTATATGGTTTTTATTAGATCATTGCAATCTCCCCATATTTTTTATCATATTAGCACTTCAATTTTATTAGACTAGGAAGACTGTGATATACTCTAAATAAAAAAATCAGTGGGAACGGTTTTTAATATGTAATTATAATTTCAGAAGTGGACATCAAAGATGGAATATTGCCGCAAGACCCGGATATCAGTGCGCATAGGAACCATTCCCGTCTCATTTGTACCTGGTACTGCTCAAAAGGAAAACTCCGATGATGCCAGCAAAAGAGCCAACAACAAACTTTGTTTAATATAAGACAAATAAAAAAAGAAACGTCGAAGAACCATTGCTAATGAATCGCCAACACTTAACAGAAAATCGTATCCCAATCGATCAAACCGTTCTTGAAATAATTGCACAAACAATCAACCTCTGACACCTAAAAGGCACCACTTCTCCGTTCCGTCGTGAAAATGAAAAGTGGTAAAAATAAGTAATCACACTTTGAACGTCTAACCAAAGCGGGAACCAGTTTGTACGTAGAATATTTTTTAAATACGATGAACTAACATTTAGAAAAATACTCAGACTGTTACCACCATTTACAACTTACCCTACAACTACCCTAAAACTACCCTACAACTACCCTACAACTACCCTACAACTACCCTACAACTACCCCACAACTACCTCACAACTATCCCACTACTACCACCCTACAACTATCCTATGACTAATGAAATGAAATGAAATTTATTGTAGAAACTGTGTACAAAAAAGATCTTAAACTACCCTACAACTACCCTACTACTACCCTACAACTACGCTACAACTAACGCTGAAACATTTGTTTAATATTTTTTTTCCGTACAAACTTATAACCTCTATTTTAACCCCTTCTGATTTAACTTACGCAACGAAAAGTAGTCGATGTCCGTCTCCATGGTCTAATCTACTCCTGTACTAAAATTCATCCAAAACGGGTCAGCGATTTCGACATGAAAAGGGAACATACATACATTATATTTTAGTAGGATATACTAGAAGATGACTTTACACATTAAAAAACATTTGCATATAACTATGTAATTAAATGAAATTAATAATATGTAAATAATTATGTGCAGTGTACATAATGTGTATATGTACAGTGTACATAATTATGTAGCTATAAAGTTTAATTTTACATTTCCTACAAAACCAAACTTGTACTTCGGGTAATTCCTGTATGTTTATGTCCAAATTCTGTACAAATGTGTTGGGATACATTTAGACATAGAAAGTAAGTTTAGAATGATTTGGAAAGAAGTAGTAAAAGTTTGGAAAGGATTAGGTAAGGGCATGTTTTTATTACAATTTTGGGATGATTTTATAATATAATTAACATTTTCAGGTAGTTTCTTAATTAAATGTATTTTTTATAAATATTCACTACATTAAATAAAATAAAATAATGTATTATTAAGAGCATTATTATGTTGCCATACACAATAAATAAATACAATTAACATAATTTCTAAATAAGTAAAAACGGTACAAAAAAATTACATAGTAATAAACCTGCCCTTAATATAAGTGTAACAATCATTAATTTCTGAAATGGATTGGATAGGCATATTTATAATAGTGTTTATGTATACACAATATTACGAAGCAGTACCCTTTGTAGCTTTGTTCCCCACTAGGACATAAAGCCTGTATAATAAGGTCACAATGTCTTGCATCGGGCTCACCTTACATAATTAGATATACACAATATTTTTGTATTGTTTTTAGATTATATAAAGTTCAAGCTGCATATATAAATTTTGGTAGTTAGCATTACGTCCAATTAATACTAACCTCAGAGATGAGGAAGCCTATAATTATTTAATATTATTTCTGTGTCATTGCTATGTACATATCAGCATTTCATAGTATTTATTAAATATTATAATCAAATATAACTGGAAAAAAAACGTGAGATTTACTCACGTGACGCCGAAGCTTACTGTAGGAATAATGCGACAAGCTTTTTCAACGTTAAAAACAACGTTAATAATTAATAAATAAAGAATAATAAAGCTAGAAAATTTTAATAACTCTGACTATAAATCCTTAAGCTTCCATAATTTAATGCGTCTCTGTGATATTTGTGTTTGTTCAAAACATTACATTTATTCTTATTAGGTATACAATCAAACTAATAATAATGAAGTCAACATATTTAATCACAAGCAAAATAAATAAAAATAAACAATAAGGAAAATAACAATTAATTTAAATAAATACGAGTACAATTTGTCATCAATATGTCAGCATAATATAATATTTCATAATTAATTAGTTTTGAGCCGTGGGCCGCCGGCAGTAGAATGTTGCCCCTCCTCTCATGCCCGTGGATGCAGTAAGAGCCTGCTTAGGGATACCTCCGAAAGATGGGCAGCAGCGTCTTTCCATATATCAACATCCCATACTGCGCTCGCCAACCCGCCTGCCAAGCGTGGTGAGTATGGCAACTACCCCTCATGGAGACCCATGAGGGAGGCCTTTGTTCATTAGTGGACGTTTTATAGCTGAAATGATGAAGTGATCAACACGGTATTTCAATCAGCTTGTCTCGTCAATTAGTTGTATAAAAATTCAATATTAAATTACATACACCCAATTGGGATCCGAAGATAGAGGAAAGGGAGGACTTTGCCCTGCAGTGGGAAGAATCAGGCTCAAATATACACACAATAAATAAATAATAAACACACAATACTCATCTTACAACCATTCCTTTCAGCTCCTTTTATCTGCAGGTTCAAATACTCTGTGAACGGAAACCATATGCTTCAGATAGGTTTCAATACATTCTGGTGTGCTAACGGGAGATACGAGGAGGACCGGACATGTCGGTGGTACTGCTCCAAACATAAAAGTAGGAAATGCCCTGTCTCAGTAAGAACGTATGGAGGAATGATTCAATATATCAAGAACAGTCATAATCATTGAACTGTTTGCTTACATTAATATAAGAGAAATAACAATTTAGTTTCATTGTACAAATAATTGCTAAGCTTACAAAAAATCGAATTATGCTCCTAATTTTATTACTTTTATCTTTGTTTATTTACATCTTTCGTATTTGTAATTACCGTATCCTTTTTTTACAATCCACTTGCAGAAATGCAAAATATATAAATGTATTTTTCTTTTACTTAAATATTTTTTTGGGTATTCCACTTTAGTGTCTAAATTAACCTTGTATCTTCCTTTGTTTTTAAACATATTAAGGTGTATTTTATAATTGAATTTACAATTAAATTGTGATATGTTAAATAAAAAAAAAATCATATTATAAATATAATATAATATAATATATTCTACGTAGTTATTTCACAACTTTGTAGATGTTTTAAACAATGTTAGCAACTTTACATGTACAGGACGATAGAGTAATATAATGTAGTATCCTTAATTCGTTGGTATAACCTAAGTTCTAGAAAAAACATAAAACTTCTTGTGTCATCCATCATCGTCAAAAAAATCTCATGTGCTTTCTAAAGATGCCAATATTCTTCTTGACAGAACAAGATAATTACCCTGATCTAGCCGATGAAGGCACTACTCGCCATATTGGAACTGACACCTGCGCTGACACAGATTATCCCTCTCGTCTGATTGGACGACATTTCCCCAGCCCAATACCTTCCAGGAGTCACGAGAAGGCACTCCAGCGGTGCCACGTTTGTGCTACCACGTCGCGACAGAAGAAACGAAGGACGCTTACGAAATACATGTGTTCAGAATGTAACGTTGTCCTCTGTACTCCATGTTTCAGAAGCTATCACACAATTTTACATTACTAGTCTGTAAGATACGTGTTAGGGACATCAGCGCAACTCTATGCTAGATTTAAAAGATCAGAAAAAGAAAAGTAAGCTTTATCGTCTTTGAACGTAATATCTTCTCAAAATCTTATATTTATTTTTATACTTACCTTATAATTTACATTTATCTTTATCTTATATATAATTTACTTTTATCTTTACTTTTATTGAAAACTAGTAGCGCCCCTCGGTTTCACCCGCGTAGTTCTCGTTCCCGTGGGAAAACGGGGATGAAATATAACCTGTGTTACTCGCTGTAATGTAGTAATAAAGACATTTTGAAATCGTGTTTGTGGTTTAGGCTTGAACCCGTAACAAACAAATAAACGCATTCGCATTCATAATATTAGGTAGTTTATATAATTCTGAACTCTAAGCGGTTGAACTGATTATGATACTTTTTTTGCGTGTGTTTGAATGAATCCCAGGATGACTTCGACTCACAATTAAGAGCTGGCGCTATAGTTTATTGGTTTAAAAAGTCAAAATATGAGTCTGAAATATTTCATTCTAAATTAGCGACAATAATTGATAGGCTGCTTGACAGGGTATTGCTTTTAGAATTTATGAAATAATACTTAGATAAAGTGCATTAAAGCGTAAGGGTGGGGCTCGTGACATCACGCTACATTTCAACATTACTCGTATGTTAAAAAAATAAAAAAAACGTGTTTAAATTCAGACGGACAAAAAAAATAGTCAAGAAGCCTATTGAACAGATAATAATGGTGCTGTAAAATATAGACGGTATTACTCACTTTTCATCTTCTAATTTTGTATGGAGTTTAGCCATGCGATTGATCCCTTATTACCCTTGTAAATAATGCTCAAGTTGCAAATTATGATTAACCCTTAAGCTCGACTGTCACCTATCATGCCTTACACCCGTAAGCTCGCGCACTGTCATGGCGGCGCCACCCGATATTTGCAGACTTTTACAAGAATGACGATAATACTGAAACTAACAGGAATTTTTACTTGAAATAAATAGTAAAGTATTCTATGATAAATAATGATAATACAGTTCTAAAATTCAACATAAATTTGATATGATTTATTATTATTCCATATTTTAAAATAAAAAAGGACATGTTCATGGAAACTTAATATTTTTAGGAATTTAGGACAATTTTGGAAAAATGAGGTATGCCTATTGTTATCTTGAATATAATGTCTAAAACCTCCTATGTATCTAGTTTCACTCCCTTTTCTCACGAAAACTTAACACGAAAAACACAAACAACACGCATTTGGTCGTACCAAACGTCTGATTTCAAAATGGCAGTGCTCGATGCCAAAGACAACAAACCACACATATTATACATCAAATGAAAGAGCATATTAACCTCTCTTTCTTTCTATACAAACCCTCGATGGACAGAGCAAGAGAGAAACACTAGAATGCAATTTTTGATATGTTGGTGTATACGCACAGATTTGTACGTTGTCGAGTCAATGGTGGTATTTTATGACGAGGACAAATGTGTGCGTTATCGAGCTTAAGGGTTAAATAAAGTGGAAAGCAATTTAAGTCTGTTTTTCCGTTAGTCACTGCTTTTTTATGTATAAAACATTTTACTGGCAATATTATTAAGTGAGATTTGTGTTAGTCGATAATGGAAATAAAGAGTAAGTTAATTCATATCCTTTGGTTTTTTATGTTCTATTTTTGTCGTATCCAATGTATTTATTTTTACCTTTTCCCATTACTTTAGAATATAAAACAGCGCCAATCTTTAGATACGATTTCTATGATATCTAACAAATCATGTACAGATTACAGGTTCATAAAATCACAAAAAGGAAACATACTACTGTACTGCAATGGATTCAAGTTTTTCTTACCGAAACACTACCGCATGAGCATAAGGAAGCGATGGTATTGTTCCACCGCAAGACCCAAGGGCTGTGGTGCATACGCCATCACAGAGGGCAACAGACTTCTCATGGTGAACAATCACCACAACCACTCAATACCATGCGGGAATATCAAGAATAATGCGGTGCCTACATACGGCGCAACGTTCACTGGATATGGTTTGATAAGTGACATAGAATCTATTTAAATCGACTATTACATATTTTTTTTATAAGAAACAAATACCTGAGTCATCCCATTAGTGGGCAAAGGCCCAGTTCCCCCCTACTTTCGGTATAAGAACAAATAAATATATATTGCTGGATATTCAACACTGCACCCTACCTAGCCCATAACTAAGGAGAGCTTGTGTTACGGTAACCATAGAGCAACCACCGAGCGACGAGCTCTGTGGCGCAGCGGGCTAAGGTCCGCCTGCGACGCAAGGGGTTGCGGGTTCGATTCCCGCCTCGGGACAAATGTCTGTACGATCTGCAGATATTTTTTCAGGGTGTTCTGGGTGTTTTTCTATATATAATAGAAATATCTATCTATGTAGTATAATGTATTAAGTATATCAGTCATCTAGTACCCATAACACAAGCTCTGCTTAGCTTGGTGCTAGATGATGCTGTGTGATTTGTCTAGCATTAAAAAAAAAAAAATAGATGTCTATAGAAAACATGTACACATTTATTTTGTAATATTATATATTCATAAAACAAAAATAATATATACCCAGACCTGTACAAATATCTGCAGTATTTACAAAGATTTGAACCCGCTCTTAACTGGAAAATAACTGTCCTTCGCAGGTCATCAAATATGACAGGACAAAAATATGCTGTAGGTATCTGTAAATTTAATCGATTCCACGCACATTATGTAGATGAAGTAAATATAATAAAGTAAATGTTAATTATGGTAGGTGCAATTTATGTCTCCTCAGTAACAAGATTAGACAAGACTTGTCTAATCATTAGTATAATGTAGTAAAGTCGTATTTAAACTTAAAATAAACATAAATACCGAACGCCATAAAGGTTACAAATATAATTAATTAATTTCGAAGTCGGGGTCGACCGAGGAAGCGTTGGCGGGATAAACTTGTTGCCTTTGACAGAGGATGGTAGGAGTCTGCAAAGGATCGGGATAGTTGGAGGACTTTAGGGGAGACCTTTGCCCAGCAGTAGGACAACATAGGTTAAATAAAAAAAAAATAGTACGAGTATTTGTTAGAAATTGTTTTTATCCTTCAGGTTCGAATATGTCCTATAACAAAATTCTGTTTATACAAGGTTCCTACCATAGTATTATGTAGATATCCCTAGTTATTTAAGTAGAATTTATGTTCGTATATCTTAGAAGGTAGCTGTATTACCAATGCTTAGTACGTTTGATAAAAATTAATCTCCCAATTAAAGCACGCGTGTTTCATAGGTGTACGAGGTACCTATTTACTTTTTAAACTTCTGCTGTCAAATAACGTTTAATAATATAGTTTCTATCTTAACCTAACTACTCTTTTATTTCATGTGATTCTATATGGTAAAATAACTTGATTTTTCAATGAAGTCAAGTAATTTATAGCTTACAGAAACGAATATCACAGTTATTGACATAGGTTTCATTCAAGGTTATGTTTATTGAAAGAAAGAAAAGAAAGAAAGAACCGTTTATTTGCACCAAAGTCTTAATAACACACATAAAATTATAATTATCTTAAGTTTACATTGGCACAAATCGGTCACCACTCAGCATAAGCAGGAATAACATTGCTCAGCAAGCTGTTACTGCGCTGGTTTTCTGTGGCGCCGTAGTATAGAGCGCACTGCGCACTTGACACACACATTATATAATTTTAAAGTCTTATAAGGGTTGCAAGTTAAACATAGAAAATATTAACATTTATGACACAAGAAATATAAATTTAGAATAGGTACACAGCTTAAATATTACAAGTAGGTATTATTGTCCAACTCTCCATCCACCATCGATTGACATTATGATAATAATGACTGATGTGCTAAAAGCACGATTCGTTTGAAAGGTTGTTTCTGAATTTTGATATTGTTAGTAAGGTCACTATATCTTTTGTAGATATATATGTACATATATACAGCGCAAGCAACTGGTATTTATACTGTACGATCGTCGCGAAGCCGATTGCGACACGTTTCGAATCATCATCAAGGTATCGCGCGCTGAGGTTTGAGTGGCGTGGGTGCTTTGCGCTCGGAGGTCGCGTCGCATTCAAATTGATGAATTTTATTAAAAAGTGTATACGTTTTTGAATCAATTTCGACGTTATATATTACGTGACTAAACCCAGAATTTTACTAAATTAATAGTGTGTCTTACTTTAATTATGAAATTAAAGAAAGCAATTTACATATAATAATTTCACCTCGCTTGCACTGCAATTATGTTAAATATTCTAAGCTTGACCAATAATTATGTGTATCTTATTTGGAAATTGATTAACGCCCTCTTTCAGCATACATGTTAACGAGTACAGATTCCACCTGCACTAGTCGTTCCCATCTTTTCTACGGAGGTTACAAGTTCTACCAGCATTCAGCACGTAAAAACGGCAAAGTGAGGTGGGTTTGTACTAGGAGAAAATGCAAAGCTTATATCCACATGATGCTCGGGATAATAATCAAAATGCAAATCAATCATGATCACGAAGTGTACGTAAGTGTACAAAAACTGAAGTTACTAATGCAAGCGTGCCAGAAAGTGGAGGTTCTTACTTTTGACCCTAACGCTCTGGTGAATGTTATTAGCGATGATGAAGACTAAACAAAAACAATGGATAACGCTTATCAAAGTCTTCGATACCACGATGGGATTTGGGCCCGCATCAGAAATTCCAAAGAACGTACCTTTGGTACTAGACGGCGCGTCGTCGGTTTGATAATCAATTTATTGGAAATGGTTGTTAAATAGAGTAATATATTTTTATACGAATCTGTAGCGTTTATTTCTTCAGGTCATATTTATCTGTACGTCATCATGCTCTTTGTCCAAACTATCCAGGATTGCGGTGTTGACACGCCACATGCTACTCTACTATTCTTCTCTACCAGCAGGGCTAGCATGGCCGGAGATATTTTGTCCACGGGGAGAGGACAAAATACTATTCCCCTCTGTCAATTTTGTCCGCCCTCGGAGCATGGCGACATGGGTGGATAAACTATTCACGGTGGACAAACCAGGGGAAACGCTTGTCCCCGAAATTATAGGCGGAGGGTGAGTATCCACGTCTAATGTCAAAAAGTGATATAATTCTCTTTCCCCCTGTTGCCGTGCTTTGGCAGGTGGATAAAATAATTTTATCCCTTGTCAGTGGAAATAACCGGTGGACAAAAGTTTTATCCCCAACCCATGCTAGCCCTGCAGTCGGCATATCCAGTCCTACCCATATCTGTGTCTAAAAAATATATTAAATTTTTCTATATTTACATACATACAATTACTATAGACATTCCAGTTATTTCCTCTGAATAAAGTCGACTTAGCTGAGTATAGGTGCAGGATAAGCCCTAATCCTTTTAACAATTTCCTAGACACTGCAGCGTCTGTGGCATCAATACTATTGCTGACGCTGTATAAATCATCTTTAATACATAGATGTAAAAGGCCAATTTACTTACAATCACTAACATCTATACAATAGGAATAATCTTAATATGTTCACTGACTGAAATGATAATAACAAAAATAATTGTCACAACTTCGCAGCTTTAAAAAATCTACTCTTAATTAATTGAAGTCAAATCTTCTTATGTTTTCAGCACTTTTTGTCAGAAATTCGAGGGGATACAACCAAATCATCTACAAAGGGTACAAGTTCTACAAGGAATATTCTAGACTTGGCAAACAAACTAACGGTAGATGGCGCTGTACGACAAGAAATTGCAGAGCCTTTTTACACACCTCAAATAATACAATAACTCATGCTTTCGAAGAACATGACCATATTTATAGGATGTCGAGGCAGAAAATAGTGATGTACCCGAAAAATGTAAGCTAAGCCATAATGAGTCTGACTATAGCATTACATATATATATTTTAAAACTTTGGCGAACTGAAAATAAACTATATAAAACTATTAACTATTAAAGGCAAAAAGCTACGCCTATAAACATACGAACCGAGTAGGTTAGCAGATTCCTCACAATTTATATAATAAGTTAACATCTAAATAAACGCACGCCAATTTAACCTGTCGTCAAGCTTTTGTTATTATTGTAGTAGCGTATAGTAGTATTATTGTATTATTGTAGTTAACACGGAAATTCATCGCGAAATTTGTCCTTTTTTGAATCCCGACGTTTTGACTATTAAATTGCAACAGTGGGGGACGCAGGGAGACTTACGCCTGAACGCTTAATTAAATAAAGCAGATTTTTTGACATCATAACTGACAAACTGTCAAACACGCGACGATGAACCTGCGTCCCCCACTGTTGCAATATAATAGTCAAAACGTCGGGATTCAAAAAAGAAAAAATTTAGTAAGATAAAACTACGCGTAAAATTCCCTTTAAATATATATATAGATGAAAATTTAAATGTGATCGCGAAAGTATAAGAGCGACTATGAAACTCTGTTTGTGATGGCTTTTACTTGAAATTGGTTGGATTCCTCCCTCGTTTTGTCTTCACACAAAACCGCTGTAAAGGATTAGAAATGTATCGGAGTAATATCGAATTTAACCCAACCATAAAAGCAATGGATCATAGTTTTTATCTTTATATAGTTAAACCAGACTTTAGGTAGCACATTTCATGGAAATGAAGTACCTTTGGATTGTCCACCTCTAGATTAGGGATATCAATAAAATTGTAATTATTTTTTTTTCAATCGTTTTACTCGGGTACTGCCGTGGGGTGCCGGCAGTAGAATGTTACCCCTCCTCTCCTACCCGTGAATGCAGTAAGAGCCTGCTAAGGGACACCTCCGGAAAATGGGCAGCAGCGTCTATCCGTGTATCAACATCCCATACTGGGCTCACCAACCCGCCTGCCAGGCGTGGTGAGAATGGCAACTACCCCTCATGGAGATCCATGAGGGAGGCCTGTGTTCATCAGTGAACGTTTTATGGCTGAAATGATGATGATGATGATTCATTCCATTTACCGTTTGGGGAACTCAATAGAAACAAATAATGTTATATCTCTAGCCTTCAGGCTTAAAGATCATTAGACGAGGGGACGAAAAAATGGTAATTTTTTGTACGTATTGTTTGTGGCGTAAGTACATAAATTAGGTTTAAGTTCTGCAAGCTAACGGTCGGCGCAGTCAAATGGCGGGACGAACTGGATGCTTATTGCGCAGATTGGCGCACGGAAGCCCTAGATCAGGATACATAAAAGAAGGCATTTGTACAGCAGTGGGATCCAGCGGGCTGTTTACATTAGAATAATATGCAAGCTCTATGTAAATTACGGGCATAACTCATAATGAATATCAATCTAAAAGTATTATTGTTTTATTTTACAGACTGGTGTCCGGTGTTTTATACAAACGAGAACGGGAAGAGGGTATTGGTTATAAACGGCGTTAAGTACAGGGTGAACTCATCTTCGAGAACCAAATCTATAGATACAGTTGAAATGGCTAAAGTGAGATGGCGATGTTCATCTCACGAGCGGTACAGCTGTCGAGCTAAAGTGCACACTGTGGGCAACGAAATAGTGTACTTTGTTGATGAGCATATTTCACAAGGCTAAAAAAGGGCTAAACGACAAGTTGACAGGGTATATAAATCAAAATTATGCATAATTCAGTATGTCTGTTAGATGATAAGACAGTTATTTATAACTTTTTTAATTTAAACAAATTAAAATAGAAAAAAATACTTAGTTAAAGCACATTTATGAGTGGGCGCTCGTGACGTCATAGCGTGCAACTGTGACACGCCGCCGTGACGCCACGCGGCATATCGACACAACATAAAAAAAAACAAAGGATTTTAAAAATACAAATATACACTGCATTATTTGCAGAATAGTGCTTAGTAAAATCCAATGAATATTGCACTTCACCAAAAAGGAGGAGGTAAATTATAGAAATTAGTATTATGTTGTAGTTAAATTAAAGCGACGTAGGCTTTATAATATTTTTTTAAGAACCCCTAAGCTCCATAACGTATACATTCATACGTTTCGTTTGATACTACCGTTGACTCGACAACGTATGAATCTATACTTATGACACCAACACATCAAAAAGTGCATTCTAGTGTTTCTCTCTTGCTCTGTTCATTGAGGGTTTATTTATGAAATAAAGAGAGGTTAATATGCTCTTTCATTTGATCTATAATATGTGTGGTTTGTTGTCTTTGGCATCGAGCACTGCCATTTTGGAATCAGACGTTTGGTACGACCAAATGCGTGTTTATTTGTGTACTTCGTGTTAAGTTTTCGTGAGAAAGGTAATACATAGGAGGTTTTAGAGATTATATTCAAGATTACAATATGCATACCACATTTTTTCTAAATTGTCTTATTGTCCTAAAAATATTAAGTTTCCATGAACATGTCTTATTTTTGTTTTAATTTTAAAATATGAAATATAAATAAATCATATCAAATTTATGTTGAAATTTAGAATGTATTATCATAGAATAGTTTACTTTTTATTTCGAGTAAAAATTCATGTTAATTTCAGTATTATCGTCATTCTTGTAAAAGTCTGCAAATATCAGGTGGCGCCGCCATGACAGTGCGCGAGCTTACGGTTGTAAGGCATGATAGGTGACAGCTGTGTAGAAGGGTTAAGTGTTTACAACAATAATTCGAAAAAATACTATGTTGTAAACGTGATTTGTTTATATACATCAAAATATTCAAAATATTGATCTTACTGCGTTTAAATACACGTAAAACGTTAAAATTTTAATTTTATTTAATCACCTATAAGTACTGATTTTTTACTAAAAGTGACGCGATATTTGAAGGTATTTATATGAGTAATAAATAAAATAATTAGAGACTTATGAATAAATTAAAACTGTTCGCAGATACAAAGCCTCAGATGTTTTTTACGGGAAGAACAAACAACATAATGATTTGGCGGGGAATCAAGTACAGGACAAACAGTAAAACTGGGAACAAAGTACGTTGGAGATGTACATCCCACGCGAAGTACAGCTGCAAGGCAAGAGTGCATACCGTGGAAGACGATGTTGTGTTCTATTTAGATAATCACACCACATCGCGCAACTAAATGTGTACACCTCCAATCAATCAGCTAAGGACGGCCACTGCTGGTCATCGGCCTTTCTCATCTCCAAGTACTGATCATGAGGGGTTGTTGCCATTCGGCAGGCGGGTTGGCTACCCATTTTCTGGAGGTATACCTTGGCAGATTCTTTCTTTATCGACGGGCAAGAGAGGAGGGGGAGTATTTTACTGTCCTCATCATTATTGCACATGGTCATTAATGCGCAGCATATTTATGCTGCTACAAGCCTCGTAGCGTCCAGAAGTATGCGTCGACATTTAACTTGTTTGCAGAGTCCAGAGAATTGCTCAGGGGATTTCTGGAATAAGCCATTTGTCCCGGATCTGGGTATTGTTTTTTACAATAAAAATATTTTTGTATTCTATTCATATATATGTAATATATATATAAAATTGCTTTATTCCACTCTGATCCACTGAACAAATCCACTAGTGGATCTGTTTCTACTTTTTGTTCCACTCTAATTCAAGTGGATTGTTTTCCACTACTTTTGACACATGTTGTGTATTCAATTCAAAGAGTCCCCTTTGGTCACTACAGAAGACCAGCGCTGTGGCAATACCCGTTTTGTCGCATCATATGCTGAGTGGTGACCATATTTGTAGCTAGTTTTAGAACCTAATTAATGTAGTAGTATTTTGATAACTTATACACTGTAGCCCGTGGTGGTAATTCGCAGACAACTGTAGCAAGTGCCCGGCACCGCCACACGCTGTGCGGTACGTCGTTACAAAATGTATGAAAAAGCGCCTGAACGATTATCATCTACCAATCATCTGTTACCTACACAAGCTTTGCTTACTTTGGGGCTTGATGGTGCTGTGTGAAAGGTCCAGTATTATTTATAAATTTTACCTAGCTGGTAGGTTTCCTTGCTCTTCGCTTGCCAAGTCGTAATCTGCATTCAAGAACTTGTTTTACAATCTTTTTAGACATATTTCTTTATGAATGTTGAATTGAAGGTTACCTTTGCAGTAAAATACATAATGTCGCAACGTGGCAAAACTCTACTCAGCGTTGGAGGTTTTACATTCTGCGTTCGCAGTGTGTGTGGTCCTAAGACAAGATGGGTTTGTTCGACGCACAACAACAAGCAATGTCGCGCGATGGTGCATACTATATCTGACCAAATAATCAAGATCAATAATGACCATAACCACGATGTTAAAGTTAAGCGATGCATCGACCTCGACTATTAATAAAACTCATAATATACAAGGGCTTTTACACTTATCTAGTCTGGGTATGCTATGTATTGTGTCTTAGGACTGTGTGTGATAGTTAATAGAAGAATTAAGAAGCGCAAAAGAGACTAAGCCGTTGTTCCCTTTCCGTTTATTGATTTTGATTTATTATATCCTCCTTTCACCGAACTCTTCCTACGTGACAAATACTTATGTGATTATAATCATAAGTGCACTACGGGAAACGAACCGCCAGCCACAGCATCTCCGGGAGCTGTCAATGCCACTGTTGCATCACGACCGATAGGCATCCAAAAGTCCTCAAGATACTTCGCACTAAACGGTAGCGAGTGGCCGGCACCAACCACAAGGTCTGATATGGTGTGCGGTACGTCCTTACAAAATGACCTATGAAAATATAAATACCTTAACTACTTTCCGATGGTCACCTATGTGGCCGGTGGTCCGTTTGCGGGTGCACTTAATCATTTTAGCCATAGGACGTCCACTGCTGGATATAGGCCTCCCTCAAGTACTTCCAGGTACTGCTGTTGGAAGCGGCTTGCATCCAACGCTGAGCTGCAGTAATAACCATCGTAAATAATATCTTAACACGTTTTAGTAAAATACCTTTCTTTTCAGTAAAATACGTTACCTCACAGCGGGGTAAGACACTTCTCAGCGTCGATGGTTACACATTCTGCGTCCAAAACAAAACTGGAGAGAGGAAGAGATGGGTCTGCTCCACCCATAATCACAGGAAGTGCAGGGCGAAAGTGCATACTTACGGGGATGATATCATTAAGATGGACAACGACCATAATCATGGAATTACTAGTTTGAACGTTTGGAAATTGAACGATAATCCACTAAATCCGTCGTTTCAATAGAGTGCGACTCTGTGCAATAACACTGGACAATACACTGCACAATTTCCTATTTATTTTCTTTAGTTTATTTAAACCTTTTATGAACACATTTTATGTAAGCGGGTAATTCTCGCATAAATTACGGTTTTCTTTTTATTTCCCGAGACGTTTCGACTGGATTGCACAAGCCATATGATACAAGTCATCGAAGAGAGTGCATACTATCACAGATTACAGAAACTAACAGATACATCACTCCAATACAAAAGCGAAAATACCTACGCTATAATAGCCTACAAAATTGTATTAATAGCAGTTCACAGCGAGAAAGAGTGTACCTTAATTATGCAAACATAGAGTTGAGATTGCTTTGCTCACCCTCCCCACCTACTTGCAAGTAATCTGTGACGCGGCATCGAATGTGTGGCTAGGGTTGCTTCTACGATGATTTTGATAATAAAACGAATGTGGTGAAAAAAATAGTTCTTTTTTATTGGTTGATCACATATTATTGAGTATTATAAAATGATGGATACATTTCTTTCCTTGTATAAAATCATGGTTACAAAATATTAACAATTTGGGTCCCACAAATGGCTCATAATAATAATAATGAGTATGTGAAAGGATACAAGTATGCGTTTCAAAATGTAATTATATTCGTAAAACGTTGTAAATTGAGCTCAAAATTACCAACTCTATAATGTATATTAACAACTATTCGTAGTCAGGTTTATAGCTGACTTGATGTCAAATCCAGTTGCCGACTCTGTTTATATGATCTTAGAATAGACGTTGAAGGCCATTCACTTGTTTTAGGAACATTATCATGTAATTTTGGTGAAATCGCTCGATAAAATACAAAATGATCCATAACTCAATAAATTATTTTATTTAAAAAAATGTACAAAATGACCCATAATATATTTTTCCAAGTTAAATCCATTTTGTTTTCGGTATTGTGAAATGTGGAAGGAGTTTTTTTTTATTTGTTTGAAGTAAATATAAAATTGCAAAGTGTCTACTTAGTTAAATCATTTAAGATAACGTGTCGTCAGATGGACGATGGACTTTTACGATACGTTACAACTTCATGTAACGTGCCGACAGTACGTGATGAGACGAGGTTCTTCGAGTTTCTTTTATATTTGATCTATTTACCTACCTAACCCACACTCACTTAATTCTGTCTGAGTATGTGTACCGACTTTCAGCAATTATTTCTGGTTCTTCGCCAAATGCATCATTAAGTTTCTACTAATCTCACGATTTCGTCTGATCATCTGGCTAGTCTGCCTGGTTGGTCCATCTTAATTGAAATTCAAATTGAAAAACATTTATACGGTTCACAAAACACCAGAGATGTATAATACAAACATACGTATTTACCCTATAGGCCAACATTTACTATTCTTTCATCATCCAAAACATCCACTAATGAACAAAGACCTCCCTCATGGGTCTCCATGAGGGGTAGTTGCCATACTCACCACGCTTGGCAGGCGGGTTGGCGAGCGCAGTACGGGATGTTAATACACGGAAAGACGCTGCTGATCTTCCGGAGGTATCCCTTAGCCGGCTCTTACTGCATCCACGGGCATGAGAGGAGGGGCAACATTCTGCTGCCTTTTTAACGTAAGTACTTTATTTTCCAGCACAATACATACAATCTCGACGAGGGACAACTCTGCTCTGCGTTGACGGATACACGTTTTGCTTTAAGAAGGCAGTGGGTCCTAAGACTCGCTGGGTATGTTCCACCCACAACAGGAGAGGGTGCCGGGCGGCCGCACAAACTATTGATAATCAGATCGTCAGGATAAGTAACGAACATAACCATAGCACACCTCAGATATCGTAACAATCTTGTGGCATTCCACTAAATAACAATTCACAAAAATGCCAACTTACTATTATGGCTGGATTGATTTTTTGAACCAATGCGCTCGTACTGGACGACCCTGCTTAAAGCCTGTATTACACTACACGGTATTCAGGGCCCGGTATTTAGGGCGCCCTAATCGCCCTAACAGTGGATGAGACTTGCACAGGACCGTTTACGTTGGCGTGCTGAAGAGGAGGCCTATACCCAGCAGTGGGTGTCAACGGGCTGATATGATGATGATGATGAATCGCCCTAACTACCAAGCAAGGCTTGCCGGGTCCGACCGGTCGCTCTAACTCTTATTACACCACTCTTAGTTAGGGTAAGGGTTCCTGAATATCGTGTAATGTAATACAGGCTTAAAGCTGTATTACACTACACGGTATTCAGGGCCCGGTAGTTAGGGCGCCCTAATCGCCCTAACTACCAAGCAAGGCTTGCCGAGTCTGACCGGTCGTCCTGTATTCAGGGCCCGGTAGTTAGGGCGCCCTAATCGCCCTAACTACCAAGCAAGGCTTGCCGAGTCTGACCGGTCGTCCTGTATTCAGGGCCCGGTAGTTAGGGCGCCCTAATCGCCCTAACTACCAAGCAAGGCTTGCCGAGTCTGACCGGTCGCCCTAGTTACGGTCCCTTACGCTCTAACTTTTATTACACCACTCTTAGTTAGGGTAAGGGTCCCTGAATACCGTGTAATGTAGTACAGGCTTACAGGCTTTAATAGTAGCGTGTAGGACTGTTACTAAACCGCTGGACTTCGTGGCATACTGACTAATAATATAAATGCAAAGATCGATAAATAGATTAACTCTTTATCATACGTACTCCGTATAGGGAAATAACACAACGATCAAATAATAACGTGCAACAGGCAAAGGTTGGTTGTTTTGTGTTATTTGTTTGCACACACAAAAACTATAAGGCAGCACAACTACACAGGCTATGCAAAATTACAAAAAAATATTAAATACGAACAAACAAACAATCAAATCTTTCCTCTTTATTATTCGTGTAGAAAAAATGTGTGATCGATTTCAGTGATGTGCTTTATTCAATTGAAATGAGTTTTGTTTTTCTTTTGTAAATTGTCATTTCTGTGGCCTTTGGGTCCAACTGAATAAAACACAGTTTGACTTGAATCATAAAAATTTTAAAAGCAAAAAGCTTTAAGAATTTGAACCTTAAACCTTTTGCGTCTCTTGTTATTTTGCTGATAAAAACGTTGCCATTTTCATTTAAAGAAACTGTAATTTACAAAATGTTCCTCTCAATTTCATAAAATGTGTGTTCCAGCTTGCTTCACTATGTCCCGCCAAGGGAAAACCCAGTTGTGTGTAGATGGATACACGTACTGCGTGAAGCGGAAATTGGGTCCTAAAACTACGTGGGTCTGCTCGTCCCATTGTTTCCGTGGATGCCGGGCAAGAGTGCTGACTATTGAAAGTGAAATTATCAAAATCCACAACCAGCATATACATAGTCCTCCGAAATATTATGTTTGAAAAAAAAGTTTTTTTTATTATTAAACCTTAATTTATAATAAGGACCCCTCGCCGTGGGCTGCCGTATTATATTTATTGTATAAGCCAATTAGATCTTATCTCGGCTAAAAACACAGCTTTCGTCAGAAAATATGTAAATATATGTTATTAACTGCAATTATTTTGTTTGTCCTTTTTAGTGTCTTTCATTGTGTCCCGCTTCGGAAAGACGCAGCTTTGGGTGGAGGGATACACGTTTTGCAAAAAGAGAATTAATGGACCCAAAGTTACGTGGGTTTGTTCATCGCACAACAATAAGGGGTGTCGGGCGACGGTGTGTCTCGTCGATAGCCAAGTTATAAGATTAAATAATAATCATATACATGATGCGCCGAAACACCGCTGAAGTTGGCGCTGAAACCTGCGGTACGGCAGAAGTTGTTTTGGCAAAGCAAATGCATTTAGTATTTGCAAACAATAAAATCAACATAATAACTATCGTGAATTCATATTAAATATCGGGAATGTTTACGTACTTGTTAAATTGGTGGATGCACCGACTGTTTTGACCCTTATCGAGGGCGTTTTTCAGGGTGATGCCAGCCCGGCCGCGACCGTTTCCCTCCTCGTCCCGTCATACACTAGTCAGTGTACGAATTTAACAAGTACGCGAACATTCCCGATATTTAATATGAATAAAATCACCGTCAAAGTAAATTATATAAGTGTTTATTCATTAGAGTAAAGAGACCTTCTTCGAATAGTCAATTTACAAAGAGTTTTTTCGTTTTATGTGGATTGTTACTGAGTTATATATTTATAATGGGAGCTGAAGTACACGTTCTTTATTTAAGTGTCTATTTCTGAATCATAAGGTTAAATAAACATGTTTATTTCTAAAATATTATGATATTAAAAAAATGTTTACAAAAACTAAAACTGTGTATAAAGCTTTTAGATATCTTAAAAATCGTAGATAAATCCCGACTGCGAATAAGTAGTTACGTTTTATGGTTTAAATTTATACTAGCTTCTTTCCGCAGCTTTGCTTGCGATGTACCCAAAAAATAGTGTGTTAATCCTGATCAACCTCTGTAAATAGGTAAAATTTCAGTTTGATCTGTTTGGTAGTTTTTGCTTGGAGAGGTAACAAACGTCCAATTTGGATGACCAAACTTAACTTACTATTTTGTCACAGAAATGCAATCTGACTATAACATAGGAATCTCTCTTAAAATAAGATAAATGCGATTTGAACCACAATATTATGTAATGGCGTAGACTCCGCTTTAAAAATGTTTTTTTTCAGCAAGTTTTACGTTATCACGGCTTGGGAACCCTCAAATTTGCGTAGAAGGATATACGTTTTGCGCTAAAAGGAAACAAGGCTGTAAGACCAGTTGGGTTTGCTCTTCGCACAACTACAAAGGATGCCGGGCAAAAATGGTTACTGTCGATAACCAAGTAATAATAATAAACAATCAACATACCCATAGACCGACAGCAAAATATCCTCATTAGGTAAAGTATAGGGTCTTAGATGATACTCCCCACAGAAAAAACTCCTTGTTACCATAACATTTATGTCAGCGTCTAAAAAGGTTTTTCAACTTTTATTTAAATTAAGGTGTTAAAGTTTTAGAAATGCATAGAATTAGTCACTGTTATATAGCGAGAGAGATTTATGTTGTTTTTTTAATTGTGATGCATAAATAAATATTTTATTCGCTCACCAATCACATTTCTGTTGATAAAATAGATTTGGGTGTTTGGCCTTCATAAGCATGCAAAACAGATTTTAGCTAGCATCTTCATATAAAATTATACAATGCTTAATTCTACTGTTATATTGTATTCCAGTGAGATATGAATTTATAACTACAAACAGAGGCACCTTACTTGCTGTCAACGGGTTTAAATTTTGTATCCGGGCAGAATCGGGCCCAAAGATCCGATGGAAGTGCTCCACGCATAACAGCAAAGGATGCACTGCTAAAGCTCATACTGTGGGCGAACATCTCGTCAAAATCGTAAATGATCACAATCATAGACAGCCTTCCCATCTACCAAGAGGATCTGGCCCTTTCTTTTGACATGATCTTGACCTTTCCATCTATCAAGATGAGTCGATGCAATACGGAACGGCAGAAACGCCTAAGACAAGATGAATCTAAGGCAGGATGAAGATTGCCGAGCACTTTTACCATTCTCTCAGCATAGTCGTCAAAATCCAGAGGCCTTACAATCTGCCAAGATGGTGTGCATGCTGTATAATATGCTGTAAGGTACGCTGTAGGGTCTGAAACATGGCCAAATATAAAAGGATTGCCTAGGACCTTTCCAATCCTCTCAGCATAGTTCGAATCCAGAGAAAAGTCAATAATGATGTAATATATTTCATTCGCCATTATACATTTTTGGAATTATGTACACCAACGATGACGTTGTATCTATACATATTATTTATTTAGTTGCAAATGAAGATAGTTACCTGTTGAAACAGTGGTGAGTCAAACTATTAATTGCCATTAATTGTCAACGGGTATTCTAGTCGCATTGAAATATACGTTTAAATAGAGTCGAACTTGTTCAGACCTCGTCGAAGAAAGAAGAAAGTTCAGCAGGGTGAATGGTGCACACACGCTTGTGTAAAAAAGAAATAAGACTTAGGGTTCTTTATTGGCATTTTATTTTATCAGCCCTGAGCTCCTGTCTATACGATTTCAGTCTTTTTCTAACCTAAAAGATTTAATTGTTGCATTTTAGGTATCACTTGGGCCAGAACACAGAGAGGTAACGTAGGATTAGTACTCAACGGCTACAAATACTTCGTGAAATCGACTTGCTCTCAAACAAATAAGAAGAGGTGGGCCTGTTCCACTCATCATAATCGAGGCTGCAAGGCGTTTGTGACCACTATAGACCATGTGATTGTCAGACGCAATGACTACCACAATCATTGAAAGATTGACTAACGAATGGTGCTCCGGATTTTGCGCTATGTGTAGTGTAATTAGTCCTTCTCATCGTTGCGATGACGGCGACCCTAAATAATTGTTGCGGACTATTTATTTCTGAATTTATGAGTTCTGATATGGCTCGCTAGATCAACTTGGTTTTAAATACGACACGTGTGGCAATATAGTTGGCCCGCGGAGTGAAACTTTTATACTTGGGAGGGCTTAGGCCTCTTACGGAGACGCGGGGCGTCGTGTCTACAATTAGGCCTTAGGTCTCTGCGAGTTTGGCATTTGGCGTCTAGCGTTTTGTGTTCATTTGCGTTATGTAACGTCGATAAGGTCAAACAACGGCGCGCTTTACGAAGTCAAGCCTAGTTTTGAAGCGGAAGTCTATAGCGAATACAGTTGCCACGATTCAGCTCAGCTGTCAAAGTTGAGGTTTGTGGTGATGATGTTATCATCGAAAACGCTTTGCAAACGGGCCATCAGTTACGTCCACAGGTAGCCAGGGTAAGGCAGTTTACGCGCTAGCTTTGATTAATCCGATATTAAGTTATGAGGTCCGCGTTTTTCGTATTATCGGTTGAGCACCGTCTATTTTATTTTCCATGAAATGGGATACTTAAGTGTTATTTTAATACTATAAAATAAAAATCAACGGATAACGCGGTATATAGAAAATTTTTAGGGATATGCCGCACACGGGGCTACCCAATATTTTTTGTTATAAGTACAACTAAATGACGAGACAAGCCTATTTGTATCCGCGACTCGCCACCAAGGGCGAGTATACTGTATTTTAAAGGCATGTTTATTTATGCCAGTGGATGGGGCTGATGGTCCATTTGTACTAAGCTAAAGTCTGACTTCACTTACCTACTGCTGAGTACAGTGTATAAGCTACAAATATATACATAGAACGATCTGATGATAAAATAATAAATAAGCATAATGTGCTTGTGCATTTTAAAAGAATCCTGAGTT
Source organism: Pasiphila rectangulata (assembly GCA_963082625.1). Taxonomy (NCBI): domain Eukaryota; kingdom Metazoa; phylum Arthropoda; class Insecta; order Lepidoptera; family Geometridae; genus Pasiphila; species Pasiphila rectangulata. Next base: position 16,712,869 of record OY720244.1, read on the forward strand.
CCTGATGCAGTTATGTCCACCACCAATGTTGCTTAATTTAACTATACTAATTAACACGCAAAGGTAAATTCCTGGAAATCTTTTACTGCTGGGTATAATATGCCTCCCTTAACTTATGCCAGCCATCTCTGTCCTCTACATTTTGCACTAAACTGACTGCTGTAATATCTTCAACCTCATCAAAAAATTTTTAAGGACTAATAAAAACTAGTGGTTGTTTCAGCACGATACAAGTTTATCAAGTCACAAAAACGAGGTTCTACACTTCTATGGGTCGATGGTTATACCTTCTGCATCCAATCGAGATCGAAGGTCAAGACAAGATGGGTGTGTTCCACTCATAACAGCAAGAAATGCACGGCAGTTGTGTTCACTTCCGAAAACCAGATAATAAAACTTAGAAACCAACATAACCATGCCATATGTAACTACACCAAACAGTTCAATTATGAGGTTATGTTGCAATAAATATAGGTACTTATTTTTGTAGACTAAAGATTTGTAAGAATATTCATTATGTTATTTAATCGTGTGTGCGTTGTGTTCCGACTGTACAGCCGCCTGACTGAAGGTCAGTGTATTGTGTCGTAATGTTAGCAAAGATTTGTATGATTCTGAAGACTGACTGAGTTGAAGGAAGTCGTGGATTCTACCATCAATTTTCGGCGGTAGTTCTCAGAAATTTCAATCCTCCCGCGACCATGAATGTAACGACTGAAACGTCGAGAAGTTAATAAAAAAGGATCGCGATGAAATCCTGCGTTTTAAAGTAATTAATGTACAGAAGACCACTTATTCTAAATTATGTTGCCTGTATAATAATGATTTTATTTTAATTTTTATTCGAATATTACGTGTGCGTATCCTTTGTGTAAGCGACGCGTACCTACTGGCGTACTTAGCTTTATTTCTATATTTGAATTTTATAAGTAAATAAATTGTGGCGCGTGCGGGGAGGATACATTTGGGTGCGGTGCGGGGGGAGGTACTCCGATCGGCGGGAACGGCGCGCGGCGTCGACCAAGAAAGCGCGGCTTTTCAGTATCGTTCAACGCGACCGACCGCCCGCACGCGCGTTTCTCGTGAATTATTTCCGCTCGCCAGCCTTTCGAACTAAAGCGTTGTTTAAATCAGCTCCAAAGTGGTCCTTCGAGCCGGATAGGTTACGAATGTGTCGAACACCTCTTCAAAGTATGGTGAGCACGCGAAGTGCAAAAAGAAACGAAGAGGTGCGCCTAGCGGTCGAAAGCGATGCTATGCAGCGCGAAACCGACGATTGGATGCCGGAAACGAAGCTGTTGGAACAGTTGAACCCGGGAACAAAAGGATCGAACTACCTGGACCTTCAACAGCAGCGTTATCCACCAGCATGCAAAAGACATCTAAGTACTCGGAAAAGTACATCGACATCTTCGATATTAGCACGAAGAAAAAGGCTGGAGTTGGAGGCCGCTCAAGAGTTAGCTAAAATCAAAATAGAATTCATAGAAAAAAAGTTAGAAGTTGAAATAGCAGAACTTGAAGATGAGACGAACAGCTGCAGTCAACCCTCAAAAAGCGAATGCCCTACTGAACGCGACTGCACAGTGGAAAAGTGGCTAGAAAGTAGCATTATAGATGCTAAACCACAGTGCACCTATGAACCACAGGTACCCAGATCCGCATGAATCAAACCCGCCAGGACAATTACAAATTATTGTTACCTTTGGAAGTGCTCAGCGGTAAACCGAAAGATCCCTTTTTCACCCGCACTCTGCTGGGTTGGTGCATGATCGGCCGCATGTGCACCGAGTCGACGCTCTATTACGAAACAAAGCTCCATTCCACTCTGTTTCTGTCAGAAAAAGAAGAAACTGAAGAAGCATAAATCCTGAAATAAATTTAAAAGGACATGCGGCTTTCATTCGCGATTGATGCTACGGGAATTTCAAGAAAGCCTCGTGAAAATAGCTTAGACGTACTAGCAGGTGAACATCTTTAAAAAATGACCATATTAAAAGACGGTCGGTGGTACGTTGGACTGACGTGGAAAGGTACCTTCGGAGACATGCCTCACTCATACGAATACGCAGTAGCCAGACTGAGAGGAGTTGAGAAAAAATGAAGCAGTACCCAGGTTTTGCTAACCGCTACAAAGAAAGTGATTGACAACCCTGACAAAGAAAATTACGTATGAATAAAGAAAAGCATTGATAAAATACGCCTACCTACTACCGAGACACTGCGAATCAGCCGCGAAAAGAACCTGCGCTAACACCGCCCGTGCGAGTGAGACAAACTACACGCTATCAAGTACTCGCGCACTAGAGCCGCGCTATCAAATACTCGCGCACTAGCGCACTAGAGCCGCGCTACAAAGACCTACACTTACAGTGTTTTGCGATGCGTCGTCGGAGCGCGCTATGTGCGCTGTTGCGTTACTTAAAATAGCCGAACTAAATCACCAAGCCACAATTAAGTCTATTTAACATAGGAACCTATAATAAAACCTTTGTGCTTTTGACTGACAATATCTCTAACAATCAGAGCACAAAAGCATGATCTCAGTAGGTTAAAGACAATTATCTTACTTGTCACTGGTAACCAAAACACAAGCTTTACTTCCTTCGGGCTAGATGGCGTTATGTAAGAAAAGTGTATAATATCTTATTTTCGAACGTAGCTAACACTTTTTGCAATTTTCAGAACTTAGCTGCCACTACGGACAAACTCTACGCGGCAAGAAGATGCTGTGTATAAACCGGTTCACGTTCTGCGTCCATTCCACCATAGGCACCAAAGTGCGATGGCGGTGTATGTTCCACCGGAGGAGGAAGTGTCCTGGGTTCGCGTGGACGGACAATGACAAGCTGATCAGGATGAGCGATAATCATAATCATTGATGATGACACTGATGAGGATGTTGGTAAAGATGTTGGTGGTCGATGTGATGATAATGATTACAATAATAAGATAATCACTGGATACAGTCGATGACAAGTTGCTACTTAATTTGTAAAAGGACTTGTTCGCACGGAATCGTGAGGAGAGGCGGGAATGGTGTGAGGCGTCCGCCCAGCAATGGAATGAGACAAGCGCACAGTAAAAATAACTCTGGAATGTATCTGGATACTGTCGACCACTTACCACTAGTCGCAACATTGTTACTTCATTAACTTGCGTAAATCTATAGAGGTAATACTTTTATGCAACCATTAATAGCAATGTTCATCGAACAAATCATACACATGCTTGTAGTAATTTTTTTTCTAGTCCACATTCTAGTCCTTAGGCGCTATAATGCTATAAGATTTAGGAATAAGTATTTAATTTAGGTCAATACGCTCGAAAGACACAAATTGATGGCATTCGTTCAGATAACCATCTGTGATAGACAGATAGACTGACGCAATGAGACGCACCATAATATTTTACAACTTTAGTACGGAACCGTGCCGTGGCTTGCCAGCAGTAGTGTTTCCCCTCTTATCTTGCCAGTGGATGCAGTAAGATTCTGCCAAGGTATACCTCCGTAAGATGGGCAGCAGCGTCTTTCCGTAAATTAACATCCCGTACCGCGCTCGCCATCATGTCTGGCAAGCGTGGGGAGTATGGCATCAATCCCCCATCATCTTGGAGATCTATGAGGGAGGCCTATGTCCAGCTGTGGTGTGGTCCAGGATGTGCTTAGCAGTCCTACGACTGAGATGATGATTTCGAGTACGAAACCAAAGGAAGGTAAATAATATAGCATAGTTTTGGGGTAACTGATATGTACATAAGTTTTCTTTAAGGTCCATCAGTTTTTTGGTCCAAAGACATTGTAAACGCAAAAAGGAATCATAAATCTGGCTTCAATGCTTCAGGCTGGTTAGATAGGATTTTCCTTTTAAATTTTTGCGGTGTTCAAGACCCGGTGTATCAGGTAAGAGATGAAAGGATTAGGCCCAGTTAGAGACCCTACAAGAAAATTATTCTGAGGTAGATCGGGTACGACTGCTGCCGAACCTATGGTTTAAATTCTGACTGCATTATTCTAGGTACTAAGCAGTTTATTATTTACGGGGCCTCACCTTATTAACTAGGTTTTAACAAATTTCTAGCAAGCTTTATGTCGCACAAAACACATTCTGTTACTTCGTAACTTTCTAAGCGTATTTAATTGCTTATTTGTATATTATTATAATTATAATGTTAGTATTTGTGTGATCTCACATAACCATTCCAAAGTATTACTTATTTAATTAGAATACCGAAGAGAGGGTATGTAATAACAACCTGTCAATATGTATGTACAATCATCTGTTTGTGATGCTGTAAATAAATGACAAAATAACATTATCCTAGACCTATTGTATACTACAAAATATGACATGTCTTTTCTAGTCAATAAATTAGTTATAGAATCTATAACATAATTTGTATTAGGATAAAATTACAATATTAAAGACTTAATGATAACTGATAATATGGTTTTATACTGCCGTGGAGTGCCGGCAGAAGAATGTTGCCCCTCCTCTCTTCCCCATGGATGCAGTAAGATTTTGTCAAAGCGTACCTCCAGAAGATGGGCAGCAGCGTTTTTCCGTGTATCAACATTCCGTACTGCATATGCCAACCCGCCTACCAAGCGTGCTGAGCATGACAAGCAACAACCCCCTTGTGACCAGTACTTGGATGTCCAGGAGAGAGGCCTATGTCGTTGACGTCCTACGGCTGAGGAGATGATGGTTCTGTACTTGTGAAACTCGATTACGTTATCGTGCCTGGGGACATGCACGGTGCAGGAGATCTTAGTGCAAAACTTGAAGAAGATGGCCCCGGTGTGACAGCGGCGCTGACCGCGTTTGGCGCTAACCTACTTGTACATTCTCCTTTTCTAAAGACTTAAATATTTTGTATTATTTTAGTCCAATTTACAACATCACAGAGAGGAAAACTACTTCTTTGGATCGACGGACACAAGTTCATCGGCCGTGGCACTACTAAAGGCATTTCAAGGTGGCGCTGTGCGAAATATATGAATGGATGCCCCTCGAGGGCAATAACCAGTGGAAGACAGATTCTGAAGAAGAGTGAGCACAATCATGAGTTGGAGTTATATGTTATGTGTTAAAGGCATCTTTGCTTCTCTAGCTCAGCGACTCAAAGTGGATCTTGGCCTTCTTCACAAGATCTCTCCAAGCGCACAAGTGGAGGTAGCGGGTTTGATCCCCGCCGGAAGATCATTGTCTGCTTTGCTGCAGATTTTTTTCTAGAGTCTGGGTGTTCTCTTGTCTATGAATAATTATGTATTTTCAAATATACATATATATTTTATCGATCATCTGATTGAAGCTTTTCATAGTTTTGGTTATTTTTGAGTTTGAGGTTCTGTGTGATTTTTTTTTATTTTTTGTTCAGCATTATTTATTATTAATATTTATTCCGGTGTTGCGCTTTCTCTCTTAAGCTTGACCTTCAGCAGTTAGGGACGTGACGCATACTACGCTGAAGGGCATCAGATATATGTACCTACCTTCTTTTGCCCTGCGATAAGAAGTTGAACTTTGAACCTTTTGGTTTGTTTATGATTTTGACTTTTCTAAGAACTTTTGTAGTACTCTTTTAGTTAAATGAATAAACAGTATTCGATTTTGATTATCTGACGGCTCCAAACTGATCTGACGCCTCCATATGTTGCGCAGTTTCGCGGCGCTTGTACTTCGACTGTACAAGAGCTTATTCCTAGAATACTTTCTGTACGAGCGATTCTTTCCCAATTTCTCAAAATGTTCAAAATTCACTTGCTGTGTTTGGTTCCGTGCATATATAGAGGTAGAAGGACTTGGATTGTTTGGACTTTATAATTTACCTCTTCCCACACTCAAGATAAGGCTGTAAATCCTTTGTACCTTCCAGTTTGATGTTTCAATCATTTTAAAATTTTAACTTAATCTAATTACCGATTTTTGTTCCTGATATTCTGTTTAAATTAAGTGAGTTGCAATTGAGTATTGTCTTCATTATTCTATGCGTTTATTCGATGTTACTGAAAAGATTTGTATACACATGACTTGTAAACAAAATAAAAAAGTTATTTATATTTGCGAAACAATTTTATGGAATTTATAATACAAATTATTATGATTACCTATGATTTATTTTATTTACAGAATAGTAAAGTTAATAGCAATACAATATTTTGATGAAATATAACAACTAAAAATACACGGAATTATTGTTATGTAGTTTTAAAATTTTCACTTTTATCTGATGTCTTAATAAAACCTTGAAAGATTCCGATAGATACGGGTAATGATATATAATAAAAGCGTGTTAAAATCTGCAACATTTTCCTAATTTTATTGTAGGTACTAAAGGCATTTGTTATCGAATAAAGAATACAAATAAAGATCATGATTCCCCATTCATTTATATATCCATATCCTTGTACCTGCATAATTTCTTATTCAATTCCAGTGTCTTTTATCGCATCAAAAAAGGGGAAGACGTTACTCTGTGTAGGAGGTTACAACTTCTATAAGAAGACTGTATCAGCAGACCGCATCAGATGGACCTGTTCCAGCCACAGAAGCAAAGGCTGCAAGGCCAGGGTCCTGACGCATTGCAACGAAATTACTAAGATGTCTAATGTGCACAATCATTAAGCATTTAAATCATCATCACCATCTCAGCCGTAGAATGTCCACTGCTGGACGTAGCCCTCCCTCGTGAATCTCCAAGAACTGATCATGAGAGTTTGTTGCCATACTCACGACGATTGGCGGGCGGGTCGACAGGCACAGTATAGAATGGTAATAAAGAATGATACATGAAAAACACTGCTGTCCATCTGCTATTCCTTGGCAAATTCTTATTGCATCCACGGGTATAAGAGAAGGGAAAACTTTCTCGGCACACTACGGGACTGAGGCTTAGAATATGAGGAACAGAATAATGTAAATCGTTGGTGGATAGAGCCAAAATGAACAGAACAGTGATAGAAGCTTCTTTAACTCTCGATTGAGGATTTGATTTGGATAAAAGACCTATCAAAAATATCATTAATGGGAAACTGGGTGATGCACAGCATGTATATGTGTTTGCTAACTGAAAAGGGGAGTTGCAGGTCACGCATGCAAGTTATTCTAATAGGGATGTCGTGAACTCGGTTTTTCTTCGCGTGCCGGCCACCAACATAGTACATGTTTTGGATACCCAGGTGTGCATTTAATTGGCATTTGAGGAGTTAGCTGGTATCATTATCTATTAAGCAGCTGGTTTTGATTGGTATTTTTGTAAGAACGAACAAAACCTGATAAGCCGTTATAAAAATAAAGCTGTTGTTTCTTGACGTGTTCACAATCACCCCCTTATTGGTTAGGAAAGATAGCTTATCACGCTGTAGAAGCAGTTAGTTATGTTTTGCTTCAAAAGATGTGCTGAATACTGTGTTTTTTTGGCTGTAACGTGTGAGAATCCAAAGGAAACCAGTTCAAATTTTCCGTATTAGTTCTGGATACTCTGGGTTGTTTAAGACTGCATTGCAAAATACTCTTACAATAATGTTGAAGACACTAACTACATAGTGGTTATTAAGTTGTGTTAAGTAATAATTATTATGTTTTCCTAGCTTGTTAATAAAGTTATCAAGCCCATGACATATTATTATCATCACGATCACCTACCGCGTAGTACCTGCTCTGCATAGATGTAAAACGTATTCTTCCAAAAAAAACCTATTACGCAAGTAAACAAATCGAATGCCTAATATGTTGGCTTTGTAAGACAATGTTATCAGCAGTCGTTTGCGAAATTTGGTATTTGTGTCAAAATATTATGATTGCCTTCCTGTAGACCTACATCAACTACATACGTAATAGAGAGGTAACAATGAATCTTCTAATCGTGTATATGGACTCCTGATATATACTTGTCATAAAAAAATACTTGGAACCGAATATGTACCAAGCTTTGTTTTTATTTGTTTGTGTGTCTGATATTCAAGACTTGTTTAGATATTCAGACGTTGATACCGCTAGACTTGTTTACTTCAGCTATTTCCACAGCATTATGTCTTATGGCTTACTACTGTGGGGATGTGCTGCAGATATAGACACCGTATTTGTGCTGCAGAAGAGGGCTATTCGTTCTATCTACAATATGGGTCCCAGAGAATCACTTCGCACTAAATTTAAAGAAATAAATATAATGACAGTAGCTTGTCAATATATTTATGAGAACCTGTTGTACACCCATAAAAATATTGCTTCGTTTAAGAAAAACAGCGACAATCACAATGTAAATACAAGAAATAAGAATAAACTCGCTGTGCCCACTACTAGGCTCCATAAGGTGAAAATATCTTTTAAAGGGCAATGTATACGCTTCTACAACAAACTCCCAAGTGAGTTGCAGAAGTTATCATTGAATAAATTCAAAAACATTATTAAACGCAATCTGTGCAATAAAGCTTATTATAAAATATCAGATTACCTAGAGGACAAAACCACTTGGGACGGAATCTGCTCCAACTCCGTCAAACGTAACATAAGACAAAATAAAATTGTTAAATGATGACTATAACGACCGAGTTAGGTTCTTCTGTTCACTTCTTTTCCTAACTCGCGTGTCATCTGAAGTGAACAGATTCAATTATGTGCTTTATTCTATTTATTTGTGTTGTTTTATTTTGTAATTTGTGACGCGTCAATAAGGTCCATGCGGCCGCACTGAATAAAGTATTTTTTGATTCTTGATTCTTGATTTACTTATCTTCGTTTTTAAAACTTAATTGAAATTGCAGGTCAATGCGAGTACCTGCCATCCAAACGCTCCGGTAGGGTGATGATAAGGGTAGGTGGCTACACGTACACCCAGAAGAGCACAAGTGGTCAGAAAACGAGGTGGGTCTGCTCCTCCCACTGCTTCAGAGGGTGCAACGCTTCGGTCACTACCGTTTCAGATACCGTCGTCAAGATCTGTAATACACACACACATTAACCTGGTCCGTTAATGAAACGAATATTGTAATTAGTACATTTCAGGTTTAAGATCAATTTATTTCTCTAAAGAATAAAAAAATCACTTACAAGAGAAAACTTTAACATAACATAAATGATTGGGCTGATCGCACGAAGTTCATATTACACTTAAAAAAATATAAACAGAAAAAATGCAGGTAGGCGAAAACAATGTAGCTAGTAACATTTGCTAATTTTACCTGGAAAGATTTTCTGGAATTTTGAAAATGGGTAGTTTTATTTTGTTGTTTTTAACGTGAAAGGTTGTAAAGGCGATATTATGAAAATACTGCTTTTACGCGCTAATTTTCCAAAATGCCAGTGCGAGCACTAAAGATAATAATAAGGTAATTACGCGATAAGGTCATGTTTATCAGTTTAGATTATGTCTACAGATCGCAAAAGTTTAGAAAGTACGAGGTGACTACGTTGAAATTCGGAAAAAAACGTACTTATAGAAATGTATAAAATTACCCAATTACCCATTTTCTAAACATCCCAAAAAATGAGAAGGTAACCCCTTTTTTAACCGAAAGACTTGAAAACAGGATGTTGGATATTATATGATCGATGTTATATGTATGTCGTATCACTGCGGTTCAGCGCCTATAGCGCTATTTATGAATTCTCCGTGCCGTTGGGTACCGTCAGTAGAATGTTGCCCCTCCTCTCTTGCTCGTGGATGCAGTAAGAATCCGATAAGATACGTACGCTAGTTTTTGCGTGAAGAGGTAACAAACCTCCATACAAACAAACTTTCGGCTTTATAATATTAGTGAGATTACCTAAAAATTAGATAATTACAAAAAAGGACTTCAAATTAGACAATTAGAACAAGGTACAATTACCTAATTGAAATCGTGGTATTTTTTAGTACAAGTAGTACCGACATTATACGATATGTATTATGTACCACAACTATCTAGTCTTAATAAAGTGTAAATACTTTGATCTCTCTATTTAAAGTTATTCATAAGATAAAATTGTATTAATTTTAATAATATTTGTTAGAATTACTTTATTTCTAAAAGTACGTAGTTACATAGTGTAGGTATAACAAATGTAGCATAGGATACATCTTCTTTACTGTAGGTATTATTAGTATTATTAGTTGGAGGGGAGGCCTTTGCCCAGCAGTGGGACACTTATGGCTAATTGTAATTGTAGGTATTATATTTTACATGTATTTTAGTATTGGTCCAGTATTTACTATTACATATTATACGATGCACACGTATTTTTTAAACTCTCGCTGTTTTATTTAGAAACAGAAACCTTATATTTATTTTTGACGTTGTCATTCTTAACGTCCCACTGTCGGGCAAAACCTAACCGCCATTCTTATAACAAAAGTTAATTAAATTTGTAAAATAGATATTCCGGGAGTCGAACCAGCAACCCGCCTATCAGTCAGTACTACTAAACTAACTGAGCCACGCAGTAATGGTATTAGTAGTAATAGTAACGCAACATATAATATCTATCTAATATCTCACAAAAATTTCTCAAACCATCAGCAGATTTCTTTTTTATAAATCAATAATGTTATATGAATATGTACTAATGTTCAGATTGCGATACTACCTCTATATAACTTTAAATCAGTTACACTAGAAGCTGTGTATTTTGTTTGATATTTTTAGTTGTTTAAGAGTGAACAAGTGGTTATCGCCTCAGCGCCGCGCCGACCAACACAAGTCGACAAAAAGCCATTAGTTTTCTTCAGTGGCATATGTAGGCGTCGACGGAACCAGACGAGAACGGTGGTTGGCTCCCTTTCGACCAATGCTGTGGCGTCTTATCATTGCATTCGATTGGCTGGTCAAGATTGTACGATAATAATGTTTTACATATTCCACAGATATCATTGGTGTTTTTGCTAACTAATCATTACTTTTGATTGGATGGTACTTGTGTTAAGATTGTAATATATATACATACGTTAAAGATAATATTTGTATTCTACAGATATATTTTTTCGGGTCTCCTTGCAAATGATGTGGCGTTTTATAACATTCTATTAGCTGGTATTTAGGTTAATATTGTACATTTTGTTTGAACGATTTTGCAATATTATGCTGTAGGTACGAGTTAATTTATTCTGTAAATACATCCTCTAACAAGTTTGTAAATAAAATCATTTTAAATACCTTACCCTTGACACATAAATGTAACTATCAGTTTTGTACGTTACACATCATTTCCTTTCATTTGTATCATATCTTTAGAAACATTTAGTTATTCATTCCCATTTTCATCCCTCATATCATGTAAACTTCTAAACCGATTTTGATAAAAAATGTTTTTGAACCACTGCTATAGAAATCGACCCACTCGTTTAAGAGACACTGCCGCAGATAGGCACACATTCACATAGCGCTGAAGCTTATGACCCCGCTGTTTGTTTCGGGGGTTAAACATGGAATTTGTTAAAACTACGGCCAGTGTGTGTTTCGTCAATAACTATCGAATGAACTCCGTGCGGAAACTTGTACACAAAATGTTTTATTGTTTGCAACCGCTTTGTTTTTTAATTTATTTATTCATATTATATATATGTATATATAATTAAAAGTAGATAAATGGACTTTAGGTGACTTCCATGTTTAAATTAAATATTTATTAATATTTCAGAACGTTATCTATGGACAGCTAGAGGCACAAGATTACTAGTACTTGGATATCATAGATATTCTCTTCATTACGTGAGAGCAATTAAGTCTAGATGGCGTTGTACAAGACACAGTTTTGGTTGCAGAGCCTCGGTTTACACGATCAATGACAGACTGGTGAAACTAAGGGATACTCATAATCATTGAAATAAAGCTTTTGAAATAAAAAATATTTATATTTATCGAGATGCATGGGAGATGGGAGAGGCCTTTAGAGACACTTAGTGTCCCACTGCTAGGGAAAGACTTAAGTCTTATGGCTAACTGTAGTTGTAATTCAACGCATTTGAATGCGTCATGCTCACTGGTAAACTTATTCGAAATATCGGGAATTCGCCTATTTCTTGTTGTTGATGTCCATCGGAACTCATACTCGCCATACACAGAATCTGCAAATAATTAAAATACCTCTAGGTAAGTTTGCTCCTTTTTTTAATTTTACGTATTGACACGGAAATGTTTCGACCCAACTTTGACCTTTTTTTTAATTTGACGTATTGACACGGGAATGTTTCGACCAACCTTTACGAATTGAAATATTTTCGCATAGCTACGTCCAATTCACAAAAACCTAAATTCAGCCCACAAGAAGTCTATACTTACTACAGACGTATGGAACCGGTCAGTACCCCCGTTAGGCATTAAATGTTAGTTTCCTTACATCTTTTTTCTTTCTTATTTTTCAGGTGGCCCGCCCTTTGCATACAAAATAATACTATCCCAGAAGGGAAAGCCTTTGATATCTATTGGAAACTACACGTACTCTTGCAGAAATAATGGACCGAACAGCATTAGGAAAACATGGCGTTGCTCGACAAATTGCAATTTTGGCTGCAAGGCTTCAGTATGCACCGTGGACAACATGGTCGTGGTCATGAAGGGTCAGCATAACCATCTTTGATTAAGTCCAGATGATTTAAAATAATGTTTTTTTAAAAGCTATCTTAGTCTTATTTAAAATTTAAAGGTCAAAAAAGTATTGGACAGATATTTTTTCTTTTAATACGTAATTTGCAAAAAACGGCGATTCATTGAGTCGAAGCGTCACATACCTTAAACTAAAACGCGTGCTTTAGTTTAAGGTATGTTATGACGTCACAAAGCCCACTTCTAAACATCAATGCACATTATTATTATTATTATTAGTTATTTTATTCGTTTTCATTTCATTTAACTGACGTATGCCCTACAATTTTTATACGCTGTAAACATGGTCTTAGTATAAAGGTAAGGGTTTATTGTTAAGTTTAATGTTTAATTTTGTATCTGTCTTCAATTTATTGAACAAATACAGATTTGGCAGAACAGATGCTGTACTTATATTGTTACAATGGTTGCAGAGCTTCAATAATGAACGTGTATTGAAGTTTTGCAGCTATTGTGAAATATGAACGCAAGCCTAGGTATATTATGAAAAAAAAAAATTAGACCATGTGCGTTTTATGTCACGTTTAACTCTACAGGATTACGTAGTTAACCATTTCCTTAAGTTTAAATACCTCGATGATTCCCTTATGGTACATACCACAAAAAAAACTAATTTCAACTATGACAATTGTTCAACAGTGGTTAATTTTTTTTTCTTTTTCTTTCTTTTTTTTAATTTTTTTTCTTTTTTAGCTAGGGTTAGGGTTTTTGTGTGAATTCAATCTTAAAATTAAACGAATTAAATAATATAAAATGTCTCATCTTTTAAATATTTATTTGCCTTAATGTATGTATGTCTTTCGTAATTAGATATTACAGCAGTTCTCCGCAGTTTCACCCGAGCAGTTCCCGTTCCCGTGGAAATATGGGGATAAAATATAGCCTATGTTACTCAGGGATAACGTAAACATTCTAATGGTGAAAGAATTTTGGAAATCGGTCCAGTAATTTTTGAGTTTATTCATACAAAATACAAATATTTCCTCTTAACAAGATTAGTATGACATATTAATAGATGCTAGTTTCGTGGGGTGCCGGCAATAGAATGATACCCCTCCTCTCATGCCCATGGATGCAGTAAGAGTCTGCTAAGGGATACCCCCGGAAGATGGGCAGCAGCGTCTTTCCGTGTATCAACATCCCATACTGCGCTCACCAACCCGCCTGCCAAGCGTGGTGAGTATGGCAACTACCCCTCATGAAGATCCATGAGGGAGGCCTGTGTTCATTAGTGGACGTTTTATGGCTGAAATGATGAATATAATAATATAATATATTAATATTAGTCTTTATTATATTAGACTAGCCTTTTCTGATCCACCGCAGAACTATGGCCTCCTACGTTTCTCTCCATGTCTCTGTCTAGGGCAATCTCTCGCCAACTCGCAATAGGTCATCGCTGCAGCGCTATTTTGACCTGCCTCGACGTCGACTTGCTTCCTCAGAGGTCGAATCTGTGGCAATCTAAGCCCATCGCTTGAGATGCATCCGGGTAATGTGACCGGATTGACCAAATGATTAATTATCTTACTTTCAGGTGATCTCGTGTTCCAATATTTAGTATCGAAAAAGAGAAGATGCCTTATAGCAGTCGGCAAATACACGTTCTGCGTGAAAAGTAAAAGTGACGGAGAACCATCTAAAAAGCGTTGGAAATGCTCTACGCATCAGAATCTGGGCTGTAGAGCTAAGCTGCTCACTGTAAACGATCAAATTGTTATGGCCGATAATACACATAATCATTAAAGCCAACGATCAAGTCAGAGGATGTTTGTTAAGAAAAACTAAAATAACAAAAAAGTACGAAAAAACAACACAATTAATAAATGAGAAACAAGTGTTAATGTCGTATTCGGACGTATTGACATGTTCTTTCTATGTAGTATAGCCGACTAAGATGAGAGGATGGTATAGGTGCTTAGCAAGCCTGGTCCATCTAGTAGAAGTATTTGGCCCATTTCCCTAGGTGAACCAGAATTTGCAGCGTCCCGTACAGCATTGATGACCGTTTAAATCATCTACCTCTATAAGATATGAAAGGCCAATTTACTTAATGAAACATGTCATTACTTCTTATAATTTGACACAAGTAGTCTTAATATGGTTTCAATTCTCAATATGTTTTCTAGGCATATTAATAAACTGCCTAATAACTATAAACTTATTTTACACATTTCATGAGTGTATTAAATGTTAATACCAACATGGGTTATTTTGTGTACCTAAAAATACTTAATGATAAGACTATTATTAAAAAAATCTAATTGCAGCTTCAGTTGGACCTTATCGCTTTCTGAAGTCGCAGACAGGAAACCGCCAAATTTACATGCAAGGATATCGATACACGACACGAAAACTCATACCGCTTTGTAGGAAGCGGCCCTGGCGATGCTGTAGCCACAGCAGAGGCTGCAAGGCCGGAGTTGTCACAATTGACAACGTTATCTGTGGCATCAAAAATAAACACCACAACCATCCTCCTAGATATTTATCTGATGACGATTGTGATATTTAGCAATGATTGGATTGACGCTCCTTGTTTGATAGATCAAAGTTTGTCATAGGGTTGTAAAAAAATATAATGGAACCATTGAAGAGGTTACAGACCCCTTCGGAATTTATGTAAAAACATGGAATTTTTTTTTGTAATGTTGTATTTTGTAAATAGTTTTTTTCTTAAACGATATAATGAAAAGACAAATAATTTTTATATAGTAACTATTATACATACGTACATTTTAAAGGTAAACTAGGGTACATAGCTAACGTAGGAAGCAAAGATAGAAATCTAATAATGATTCAATGGATTTCACCGTCACATAATTAAAGAAAATACGTTGATGATAGTACAAAAATTGCGAACACAAACAGCGATCCGTGTAAAGTAGTTATTTTTACATATGTTATAACAAAGAGGTTGTATCTTTAAAAACCATTTTATAATCATGAGTTTGACTTTGATACTTACTAATAATGTGTTACCCAACTATCACAATTATGTAGTAAAAAATAAAAACTAAAATTATGGTGTTTTTTACAACCAGATATTACTAAATTGAATAGGTATATCCTTTGGGATACAAAATTTCAAATGCAAAAAAGTTATTTTCAATTAATTATCAAAAGTCCTTAGAAGTTAAGATTTTAGTATATATTTAAGTTGATCGTTATTATTTCGTATATTAAGTAATATACATACTGTAATTTAATTGTTTTAGAACTGCTAAACGCAAACAAAGCATCAATAAACAATCAAGAAGAACTGCGTTCAGAAATGGAAACTGTAGACTTGACTTTGGATTCCCCCGAACCAGAAAATCTGTACAAATTAGAACAACCAGTGGAAAAAATCCTACTTGAACAGACGACTGCATTCACAAAACTAGGGTTGGTCGCAATGGTCCATACGACTGAAACTCGATCGGACCAATCGGGAGATGCCACAATATCATCGTCAGCCGAGAAGACATTGGTGATTTTATCAGAAGATGTTTATAAGCAATATGTGTCGCCATTCATCGGCGATACGGTTTCGGGTAAGTATTTAATCTTAAAACATATCTATCTATCAGCCCACATTCATCCACTGCTAGGTATTGTTCTCCTCTTAACTACGCCATCATTTCCCAATAACCATGTAACCAATAATAATATTAGTTCATAAACAGTTTAGATTGTGGCCGGAAGTAGCAATCGCAACCTTTGCCCAGCAGTGGGATAATATAGGTTGATAAAAAAAGTTTAGATAAACGCAAAGTAAACACACCTAATATATTCTTTTCTTTAACAGGCTTGTCGACTATCGAAGTCGACGAAGGACTCCAAGAAGTTCAACTTCAACGAGACGAGGAGGTACAACTCATGTACGACCAGGAAGTTTCAGGAACAATCCAGATACCTGTTATAACCGATCCAAATTCCGCCCCTGGAGTGGTTACATTCCGCGCAGGGATATATGAAGGCGATGTGATTCCGCCAGCTTTTTCTGATGTAACTATAACTACAGATATAAATAATTATAAGCCGCAAACACCGGTATGTGTTCAAGCTGACATGTCGATCATACCTGAACCTATTTGTGAACACGTGAATGTTGAACATTTCGACGAGCAACTCATTAATAGCGAAGTCTATGAACCAGTTGGAAGTATTCAGAGTTATCCACGATTGGTTGAGAACGTGGAATTGCAGAAGCAACAGGCAACTTCCGGATTTTCATCAGCCTTAGGAGGCCAGATCATAGGTGAATGTCCCTTCATAAATAATAAGTATTTTACCAATTACAGCTTACAAAGTTACTGACATTATTTTTATATTTCAGATGCCAGGTGTCTGGTTACACTGCGTCACACAAGGCTAATACTTATCTACAAAGGTTACCATTTTAGTCGTTATTACTGCCAAGGTTTAAATATAAAGTGGCAGTGCGTCGACCGAAAATGTGAAGCTTATTTGTTTTCTGTTGAAAACAAAGTAACTATTACTCATATCAAACACAACCACTTGGAAATAATATCAAGAAATTCTGCTCAAGTAGAAGCCCATATCCCCTTGGAAGATGCTATCAACGACTTGACTGAAGATTCTGTTTCATCATCTGCTCAGAACAATGATCAAAAAGAGTCTAATTCGGCATATACAATGACGTTGTCATATGCCAATGAAACTATGTTTTCAGAAACCGCTACTCAAACATCGCCACAACCATACAACTTTGAATGCGTTCCGAAACCCCGGCGCGTTTTGTTCACTGCGGGAGACACTATAATTCCTCATGACCCTAACCTTGAAATAACGATCAAATCACCAGTCTTAACAGAAAATAATAATAATGTGCATATGAGCTCTGCAAATATACGTACGGATTCGGATCTTCCAGATCCCTTGGATTATTGTGTCACAAGCTATGACCCAAATATAACAATGGAATATAAATCCTATAGCACCTCACCTGCTTTGGTGCACAACAATTATAACTATATGTCTGTGCCTAAAGAACTACAAACAAAAGTCACACTAACAACGATGCCTCCAAAAGCGAATCCTTTAGTTTACATCGACGGGAAGCTAGCTGAACCGCCAAAAAATCTAAAAGCAAAAAATATAAATACTCGTTCAAAAGGTACTTCCATTGCTTCATCGTCGAAAAGTAATCGAACTGTTGCAATATCTATGAATATTAATGAAGATAAAGCTAAGGTTTCTAATGTCACATCTCACAACTCTCGTGTAGCTAGAAAGCCAAAGAAAAGCAAGTATGCTACTCTTGACTTGCGTTCTCGGTCCGCCACCATTTCAAGGGCTCAAACACCAGCTCTAACATCTAGTAAAAGATTCACAGAAGTATCACAAGGCAACCAGTCATTGCCAGCATCTACAGCAACTTCGAAAATGAGCAACTATATTTTACAAGATCAGAAAAATGTTCCTATCGTTGTTATTTCAGGGATATCCGTTCCAAGAGTATAATATTCTTGTCACAGTGGAGATATTTCTAACGGAGCATCTATTTTATTAAATGTTAAAACTGGGAATTACTATTAAAAAACTGGGAATTACTATTAATTGTAAAGGAATCTTTACAATTAACTTCTTTTCTATAAATACCTGAACGCTATTTTCTTTAAGTACCAGAAATAAGAAAAATAGGAATATTGTGAAACTAGTCTGTGTCAAATGTTATTGTTGTAATAAACCGTTTCTTAATATGAATATTAATTGAAAACAATATTATGTATAGTCAAAACATTTTTTGATTCTCCTACAATTCTCGTTGTCGTAAATTAGATATAAAATCAATATTTAATGTTTTTTGTAGATGCAAAACTAAAAAAACTATTAAGATCAATTGTCTTAACCAATTCCAATATCATAGTTTGAGCTCTCGAAAAAAGCCGGAAATTCTAAAACATTAAGATGCCGAATAAATTGAATATAGTAAAATGCCTGTAGAATATGCGTGAGCTTAGAAAAAAGGCTATAAGATAGTAATACTATTTCTATAAGAAAAGAGAGCTCAAAAATCGTGTCTTTCATGTTTATGAAAAGTTTTCCTCGGGTGTGTTAAACATGTTTAGCATAATTAGGCAAAAGTATATAAAAAAAACTTAAGTAACTTAATAAAACTTAGGTGTTAAAATATTTATTCGATGTTTAGAATCTAAGAAAATTATTGTGATCATCAACCTAAAAGGCATTATTGATTTCCAAAATTTTAAGAGAAACTTGATCTTATAATGTTTCGATCTGATCGATGTTAATGTGCCATTACTTTTTTATATATTAAGTACCTTATTTATGAAACTGAAACTGTCCATTGGTTAGTTCAAAATGGTGACCAACGAATCAATATTAATACAGTTAACTAAAGTGGATAAATACCAAAAAAGTATTTTTAAATCCTGTTCAGGGCTTCAAAGACAATCAAGGATCTGAAGAGTTTTATATATACATATACATACATATGTATATGTATAAGAGTTTTATATATGTACATATATATATCTACCGGTTGTTGTATATAGCAGAGCCGGTTTCACCCGCGCAGTTCCCGTGAGAAAACGGAGATATATATGTTTTCCATGTTACTCGCTGATGATGTAGCTTTACATTGGTTAAATAATTTTTGAAATCGGTTTAGTGGTCACATTCGCATTTATCGCATATATATATTTTTTGCATATGTATTTATTTAATGCGAATGTGAATTTGTTATACATATATACATATATGTACATATATGTATATATATATAGATATATAGATATGGCTTTTAAGCCTTTATATATATATATATATATATATATGTATATGTCACCTGATGGAATGAAGATGGTGTGAGAATTGATAATTAAAAAAAATATATTTCGTCTCATTTGTGCCGGGCAAAAATATCAAGTTAGATATTTAACTTAAAACATTTGTCATTAAATAAATTTGTAGCGGACTGTTCAGATTACTGTTAGATTAAATGAATATTTGACTGTTTACATTGAAATCTTATACACAATTATGTATATAAATATCCTTAACCTTGATCTAATGTCGAAGTTGTAGCCGCGTGTTCTCCAATTTATCTATGTGTAAAATTATTGTGATGTAGATACTATCAGCTTCCGGTTTTAAAAATGTGTAGTTTTATTGATATGATATAAAAATACGTTCGACACCTGTTGTGATAAATGTGCTTTATATTACTTTAGAGCGCTTTATTTATTATTAATAAAAAAAATGTTTAAGTAGTAATCAGTAATCAATATAAACGTAGTGTTAACTCAAAACTGACTTCCTTCTGTTACGTATTTTGACGTAAATCTTGTTGGGTTTGAAATGTCAAATAATCGTTCTTTGTCCGGGATTTTCAGTCAAAGTTGTGACTAAGTCTTTAATGTAGAAGCCTACCAAATTTCAATGGTTGGTGTGAAAGAAAGAAATAATGCATTTATGGGAATGGGTTTGAAGTATCAGTTAATTGTTCTTTCAATCAAGTATAGAGACAAATTTGTGCTAAAAAGCGTTCAGCTCAGCATAAATGTTGGGTGCGTTTATTCCGCCCACTGTTAACGTAGCATATTATACATAAGCTATCTTAGCAGTATCTTGCCTGGAAATAAGAGTTCATAATAAGGCTCCTGTACTCGAAATATTATATATAACATTATGTACCTATACATATAAACTGTAACCATCCTTTTCTGTGTGTGATTAATATAAACTCGTAATATTTCACTTTCAAAATTAACGTGAGATACTATTCATTTTGTTAAAACGGGGATCACTCACGTAGTATTGTAACGTCGAAGATTATTCCGACACGTTTCGATTTTTCAAGAAAATCATCATCATGGGATTGAATGCCCGTCCGCGCGTGGGGCCGACACGACAGTGACGGCGGCGGCGCCGGCGCGTGCCGCGCGAGCCTCGTACCGTTCGGCGCGAGAGGAGGGGCGCGATCGGCGATGTGCTTGCGCTGTTGCAGGCGTCGTTGTTGGCGTGGTGGCGCTGGCATGTGTGTCCGGTGCAGGTTCATCTTTACCACTATCATCTTGCGTACATGTGGATGAACAGAACACGCTTACTGTATCCACATTGGATGTGGAGGGCCCATCCTGCGTTTCGCTCTCGTATAGGTTGAGGCAGGGATTCCATGCTGGAGGCACCATCCATCCCTGATCCCTATTGAAGTTCCTGGTTCTACCAATCTCAATGGCTTCACGGATCCTACGCGGCACAAAGAATTTCTGCCTAGCGAGCACTTGAGCCTTGTCGAACCGGATATAATGCGTAGTACCGGAAGTCATCACATACTCTGCTATGGCTGAATTATCTGCGTCCGCATTCTTCATGGCTCGTATGTGCTCCGACAATCTGGTTGAGATATTTCTTTTTTCTTAGCCGTATTTCTTAGCCGTGGGGCGCCGGCAGTAGAATGTTGCCTCTCCTCTCTTACCCATGGATGCAGTAAGAATCTGCTAAGGGATACCTCCGGAAGATGGGCAGCAGCATCTTTCCGTGTTTTTTTCACTACCCTATACTGCGCTCGCCAACCCGCCTGCCAAGCGTGGCGAGTATGGCATCAACCCCCTCATGACAACACAACAAAAAACCAGGCCCCGAGTCCCCGGCGGCCCCGCTAATCCTGGCTACGGTAGCAGTCACGGTAACGGCGGGGCTAGGGGTGCTAAGAATCCCCGGGAGACGATCGGCTACCAACCCCTACGACGACCACTGGCCCTGGTAACACACAACATCCGCACTTTGAGGACAGACGATAAGATTGTTGAGCTGGAAGAAGAAATTAGTAGATTACACTGGGACATTTTGGGGCTATCAGAAGTCCGTAGAGAGGGCGAGGACACGATATCCCTTAAGTCCGGTAACCTACTATACTACCGGGAGGGCGACCAACAGTCCCAAGGTGGTGTCGGGTTTCTCGTTCACAAGTCACTCATTAACAACATTGTCACCATCGACAGTGTGTCGAGCAGGGTCGCGTACCTAACACTCAGAATATCTAAGCGATATTTGCTGAAGGTCGTTCAGGTATATGCGCCGACCTCGTCACACCCAGATGAAGAAGTAGAGTCTATGTATGAGGACATCAGTAGAGCCATACATACGAACAACACTCACTTCACTGTTGTAATGGGGGACTTCAATGCAAAGCTAGGCATGAGAAGCGATGATGAGTTGAGAGTGGGGCAATTTGGGTATGGGCAACGGAACCCCAGGGGACAGAGGCTGGCCGATTTTCTGGAGAAAGAAGGACTCTTTATGATGAATTCTTTCTTCCAGAAGCCGCCTCACAGGAAATGGACCTGGATGAGTCCCAATGGTTCTACGAGAAATGAGATTGATTTCATCCTGACCAACAAGAAACGAATATTCAATGATGTCTCTGTGATTCACAGGGTGAAAACCGGCAGTGATCACCGAATTGTAAGGGGCACATTGAATATGAACGTTAAACTTGAAAGGTCCCGTTTGATGAAATCTACGCTCCGACCCACTCGCGCACATATCCAAAACCTCGAGAGCTTTCAACTCGAACTCGCAAATCGCTTTGACTGTCTAGGAGTAGATGCATCGGTGGACGAGATCAATAACAGGTTCGTAGAAACCGTCCATACGGTGGGGTCCCAGTTCTTTAAGACCCCCCGTACTAATAGACCTCAGAAACTTTCTGATGACACCCGAAACCTCATGGCTGAACGACGTTCTTTGCGACTGCAGTCTCCCGATGATGCTCAGTCACATAGGCAGCTCAATAGACAAATTTGGAAATCCTTGCGGCACGATATTCGTACCTTTAATACAGCCAGTATTAAAGATACGATAGAGCGGAATAAAGGCTCCAAAGTGTTCGCGAGAGATAGTTCTATTGGGCAGAGCCAGATGACGAAGCTGAAGAGGGAAGATGGCAGCATAACGTCAAGTAAAGCAGAAGTGTTAAGGGAAGTCGAAAGGTTCTATGGACGGCTCTACGATTCGGTCACTAAACCTGTTTGCAGTGCGGCCAACGACCCAAGAGCTAAACTGACCCGACATTATACCGAGGATATCCCGGACATCAGCCTGTACGAGATCAGGATGGCCTTGAAACAGCTTAAGAACGACAAGGCGCCGGGTGAGGACGGAATCACTTCAGAGCTTCTGAAAGCGGGTGGATCACCGGTACTTAAAGTCCTTCAGAAGCTATTTAATTCCGCCTTGCTTGAAGGTACGACGCCGAAAGCATGGAACAAGGGCGTGGTGGTTCTGTTTTTCAAGAAAGGTGACAAAACCTTACTTAAGAATTACAGACCCATCTCGCTGTTGAGCCATGTTTATAAGCTGTTTTCAAGGGTCATCGCGAACCGTCTCGAACACAGGTTTGATGACTTCCAGCCTCCCGAACAAGCCGGGTTCCGAAAAGGCTACAGTACCATAGACCACATACATACGCTGCGGCAAGTCATACAGAAGACCGAAGAGTATAACTTGCCGCTATGTCTTGCGTTTGTGGACTATGAGAAAGCCTTCGATTCGATCGAAACATGGGCGGTGCTTGAGTCTCTCCAAAGATGCCAAATTGACTATCGGTACATCGAAGTGTTGAAGTGTTTGTATACAAACGCCACTATGTCAGTCCGAGTACAAGAACAGAGCTCGAAGGCGATTCCCTTAAAAAGAGGCGTAAGACAGGGAGACGTAATCTCTCCGAAACTGTTTACGACCGCTTTGGAAGATGCCTTCAAGCTCCTGGAATGGAAAGGGCTGGGCATCAATATTAACGGCGAATACATCACTCACCTTCGATTTGCCGACGATATTGTGGTCATGGCAAAGTCGATGGAAGAGCTCAGCACGATGCTCGAAGGCCTCAATCGAGTCTCCCAGCGGGTAGGCCTTAAAATGAACATGGACAAGACGAAAATCATGTCAAATGTCCATGTCGTGCCTGCCCCAGTTATGGTTGAGAACTCGGCTCTTGAAGTTGTCGACGCGTACGTATACCTAGGACAAACAGTCCAATTAGGTAGGTCCAACTTCGAGAAAGAGGTCAATCGTCGAATCCAACTCGGATGGGCAGCGTTTGGGAAACTTCGCAACGTCTTTTCGTCCAACATACCTCAGTGCCTTAAGACGAAAGTCTACAACCAGTGTGTGTTACCAGTGATGACATATGGAACCGAGACGTGGTCCTTCACTATTGGCCTTATGAACAAGCTCAGAGTCGCTCAACGAGCTATGGAGAGGGCTATGCTCGGGGTTTCTCTACGGGATCGAATCAGAAATGAGGAGATACGTAGAAGAACTCGGGTCACCGACATAGCCAAACGGATTAGCACGTTGAAGTGGCAATGGGCAGGCCATATAGCGCGCAGAACTGACGGCCGATGGGGCAGCAAAGTTCTCGAATGGAGGCCACGGATCGGCAAGCGCAGCGTAGGACGTCCACCTACAAGATGGGCAGACGACTTGGTGAGAACTGCTGGTCGGCGGTGGATGCAGACGGCTTCCAACCGCAGTACTTGGAGATCAATGAGGG
Organism: Pasiphila rectangulata; assembly: GCA_963082625.1. Classification (NCBI taxonomy): domain Eukaryota; kingdom Metazoa; phylum Arthropoda; class Insecta; order Lepidoptera; family Geometridae; genus Pasiphila; species Pasiphila rectangulata. The sequence goes on from OY720244.1 coordinate 16,736,982, forward strand.
AGGCCTTTGTCCAGCAGTGGACGTCCTACGGCTGAAATGATGATGATGATTTCTTTTTGTCTTGCCTACGTAAGATCGTCCACAGTTGCACGGAATTTTGTAAACACCTGTTCCTAAGGGATCTCTATCCTTTGGAGATCGTAACAGATTCCAAAGTTGTGCAGGGGGACGGAAAATCGTCTTGATACTGTACTTTCTTCCTAGCAAGTGTCCAACTTTTTCCGTCACTCCCGTCCTCCACGGAAGGTGTGCTCTGGATCTCTCTACCGACGTTGGGCGCGGTTTAGCGGAAGGGTTCGCAATCCGCCAACTTTGCTTCCAGGTGTATCCATTTACTTCCAGTACCTTCTTCACATGTTTGAGCTCCAAATCCAGGTAACGTGTCTGAATAATCTTCGAAGTTACAATACTACGTGAGTAATCCCCGTTTTAAGAAAATGAACTCGTAATATGCTCCGTTTATTAGAAATGGATTTTCAGTATAGGTGTATTTTCAATATTACATTATAAGCGACATATTTCTTTCATGCTTTTGTCAAAGTAAGTACAACAAATAGTATCGTAGTATCCTTTGCTGAATAACAAAAAAAATGTAATGAAAACAATAACAATATTAAATTCAATAAATATTAGCACAGGTAAAACTTCAAGTTTATTTTACATTTACCAATCCATAATTTTATAATCGATTTGAAAAAGGAGGTTTTCAATTAAACGGGAATGTTTTTTTATGTACTCGCATGTCTTTCGTTATCTTCGCCGTCTGTAAACTCGTTTTGATATTTTTTTTATACTGATGGAACTTCAGATGTGGTTCCATGAATTTGGTTTATATATTTAAAAGTTAACGAGAAACCATAATAAATTTACATACTTCATGGTTTCCATCGTCATACAAAATACCGTCGTCGTCGGTATCTTCGCCTGAAACAATTTAATTATAATAAATTTATTAATACTGAACACAGGTCTCCCTCATGTATATCCATGAGGGGTAAAGTTGCCATACTCACCACGCTTGGCAGTCGGGTTGGCGAGCGCAGTTCGGGATGTTGATACGCGGAAAGACGCTGCTGCCCATCTTCCGGAGGTATTCCTTAGCAGGCTCTTACTGCATCCACGGAAATGAGAGGGGGAGTATTATTCTACTGCCGGCACCTCACGGCACTGTTTACTAACTGATTACTATTTATTTATTTTAGAAACGGCACGTTTATTCCTGTATCTTGACTCGTCCGATCACAACACGTCTGATCGGTGCGGATTCTAGTCCCATCGGCATCGAAAATGCATATTTTTATTGGCTTTTTCATTTTACTAACATTAAGCTACTTTCAGGTATAGAGTATTGCCTGTCAGCTCGTGGTACCAGACAAATAAGGCATGGACACTACACCTACTGCAGGAAGTCGTGCAGCGGATATAAAACAAGATGGGTCTGCTCCACGCATCATTGCAAAGGGTGTCGTGCCTTCATCTATACGTTAGAGGGCGAGATTGTCAAGCAAAATTTCGACCACAATCATCCTTCAACTAAGGATGATTTCTACCGATTGTCCGACCCACACATGTTCACAGAACATAACGCTTAGAGTCGAAGTAGGCGAACAGAAGGTGTAGGTGATGCGTTTTTAATCATAGACTAAGCGAGAATTTTAATAGAAATGTTAATATTTCTAAAACTTAGCTCAATATTGTATGCGTGTTCCAAAATTAAACGATAAGCTTGAAACTAAGTTGAGCTGCATTCGAGAAAAAATTTGATTACAATTTTCATTGCTATCGACTAAAACTTATAAAAATCGCAGAATCATGGTTTTTACAAAAATCTATCAAAAATAGGCTTCTTCCTAAACATTTGAAAGATTACAAGTAAATTATGGACACTACTATGGCTAGTTTTTTAAAGTTGACGGAACTAACTGAGATATGTAAAATGGTATAATACTCCTAAAATAAAATTACGTAACTTTTCTTAACTAGAACCAAATTTCGTAAAATCTTGTTAACAGTAATTTGTGTAACAGTAACTTTTCAAATTTCTCAAGGTTTTGTTTTGCAATTACAAAAAACACGTGCGTTATCAATATCATTTAGAAGTTATAGAGCGATATCTCTCTCTTCAATCGGTCCCTCATTGCTGAGGATCGTGACTCAGTTTGATTGAGTCTACTAGCTGTCTCCATCGTTCCCGTTCTGTAGCTTGGTGGAGTGCGTCGCTGACAGGTATTTTTAGTTCCTCCGCTATTTAGTCTGACCATCGTTTAGGACTTCTACCCCTAGGCCTTTTTCCCTCGATTAGAGCGATATAGAGATAGATAAATAAATTATATTGGTAAGAGTAATTTTAGTGCACGGAGCACTCTTTGTTTGATAAGAGAAAGGATATAGGCGCAACATGATGTGTCGACAAAAACAGAAACCTAAAAAATCGGCCAAGTGCCAGTCGGAGTCGCGCACGAAGGGTCAGGTTTTACCATTATTTGGCAAAACAACTTGTTAAAATGACGTTTGTTGTATGGGAATCCCCCTCAAATATTCGATTTATTTTAATTTAATCAATTGTTTTTAAAGTTAGTATACAACTTCATATTCTGTAATTATGTCAAGCGTCTTCCTGTTGCCGTTTTTGCCGTTGTTTATTATATTCTTTTTTTAGTATTTGTTGTACCGAAATACATCATTTGGGAAAATGTCATTTGTCTAGCTATCACAGTTCACAAGATACAGCCTGGTGGCAGACAGACAGCGAGACCGCCAGCAGAGTTTGAGTAATAGGGTCCCATTTTTACCCTTTGGGTACGGAACCCTAGAAACGAAGACGCCATATCATTTAACGAAGCTATTTCAAGCGTAAAAGTATTTTTTTTTCTATTATGTTATGTATGACCTTACTAGACACTAGTGTTATGATTTGAATATTAAAATACAAAAATGGGATTATTATGTACTGGTAAATTAACTTATAATATGTTAAATGTTTTTAAGGTAGGTTACTCGTGTAGCATTATAATTTATTAGATGATACAACAATACGTTTTGTTTCATTATTACCACTACTTAAGATAGTAGTTTGTAAAATACGAAGATTACCCACATAAAATTATAACAACATCTTATCGTCGAAGCGAAACCCGACACGTTTTTCTAGATTCATCATCAGGGTCGCGATACGCAGCACTCTCCTTGTTCTTCCAGATCACCCACAATACTTACTGAGTATGTTGCTTTGGACTTGATGGCTTCACTCACAACAATAAATAAATAAATAAATAATGCTGGACAATTCACACAGCATCATCTAGCACAATCATCGTTTTAATTCAAATAATCTAAAGTAGGTTGATTTATAGTTTTTCCGAGACAAAAAATACAAATATGAGGAAAATTTGCCTTTGTATATATCATAATAATATATCGTATAAGTTTTTAATATAAGATCATGTTTTACTTTACAGAATTCACATTTATAACATCGAATCGGGGAACAAAGCTGTTAAAATATGGCCGTTATACGTACTACAGGAAGAGTAATTTCGGTTTGAAGATAAGATGGGTGTGCTCCTCGCATCATTGCAAAGGATGCCGTGCCTTCGTATACACGTTGGAAGATCAGATCATCAAGCAAAATTACGACCACAATCATCCGTCAACTAAAGATGATTTCTAGCGTTTATCTGACACAAACATGTATTAAGAAACGAACGGGAACGCAGTGTACAGAATCATCACCTTATCAATAGCGTCTTCTGCTGGACATAGGCCTCCATCTCCCCAAGCTTTAAACTCCAATTAGTGTTTTGATGAACGTAATCACACACCAACGACAACAGGTCTACGTGTAACTATGGAACCCTTAATTTTATTTAAGGCGATGTGATCTCATTCTTATTTTTCGTGGTATCCTATCAACCATCTGGTACCTACAACATTAGCTCTGTTTGTTTACTTTGGCGCTTGATGGGACTGTTTATATTATTAATTTATTATAGTGCCCATCAGGGTCCATAGGAACTGTGATTTGATTATACATCTCCTCCTGTTACTACTTTATGAGAACAATAAAACAAATACAAAAAAAAACCATAATGAGTGGGACTTAGTGGTGCACTGTTTCTTGTGTTAGTTTTCACTGTGTTACAGGATAACAGTTCTCTGTTCTCTACGACTATACATTGCAAATTTTCCATAACTAGTAGAATTATTGTATATATTGCAAAATTTGTACTATTAATTGACATGTATTAGTAAAATGTATGAATGTTGAGTAGTGTTTGGATCACTTTTTATATGAGCTTGACCGGATCAGAGAATCGCATAGACGTCACTTCAAGCGACAAAAACGAAAACTTAAAACGAAATGGCATGATGTATATAGTATTGCTGTTATATGTAGCTTTTTGCTTTATTGAATAATACATGGTGGCACTTTTAGATCGGTCAGTATGGGAAAGTCTGAAACTATAAGACACACGAAGATCTCTTCTTAGGAACCATGTCATCGATTTTAGTAACAAGAAAAACTGCATTCATACTTATAAAAAAAACTTTTACTCAGCTTGGGAATCGAATTTATATATTTAGAACCGGATATATTTAGAAGTAACTTCAAGAACAGGTAAATGTTACTTATGAACGCTGGTTTAACAAATCAGCTCATAATTGAGTTTTTTTTGCCAGGAAACCTTATAGATTATTATGGTATAAGATTTAATATCACATCATGCGTTACTTCTTTACAGAATTTACGTTTATAACATCGATCCGCGGCACAAAATTGTTAAAATACGGTAGCTACACGTACTATAGAAAAGCTTATTATGGTTTGAAGAAGAGATGGGTTTGCTCGACGAATCACGGCAAGGGGTGCAAGGCTGCCATATACACGTATGAGAACACAATCGTGAAGCTGAATGAAGGACATAACCATCAGTCTTCGCTGAAAGACAGGGACCCCTATATTTATCAGCACTAGGTACTGATTGCCGTAGGGTGCTCACAGTACTTTGTTACCCCTCCTCTCACGCCCGTGGATGCAGTAAGAGCCTGCTGAGGGATACTTGTGGAAAATGGGCAGCAACTACAGACACACTGCACACTATCATCCTCATTTGGTTGAAATCCCAAAGCTGAGAACTAAACGCTTCCAATCGTCTTTTATAATGCGCACTGCTCTCGACTGGAACAAACTACCATCGTCTGTTTCCAACCTCTTATGACCCGATTGCGTTTAAGAAAAGAGTTAATAGGCATTTTCTAGGGAAGCTCGCTCCATCGTCGATCTCATTCTTGCGATAGCAAGGATGAAATCAAGAGCTAACATATCTAACATAAAAAGAAACGTCTTTCCGTGTATCAACATCCCGTACATCGCTCGCCAACCTGCCTGCGCCAAGCGTGTTGATTATGGCAACTACCCCACGTGGAGATCATGAGGGAGGCCTGTGTTCAGTAGTGGATGTTTTACGGCTGAAATGATGAATGATGAGGTACTGATTTCAGCAGCACCTCAGTAACGGTTCTTTTAATGTCTTGTTCCGCCGACTAAGCTGTTAGCTGAGGATGTTTTAGGTGCTGGGCAAGCCTAACTATCTCACAATGTCCCAGGCACTGCAGGGTTTCCCACAGCATGAATACCAACTGGTATAAACATCAATACTCCAATAGATGGAAAGGCATTACTTAAGTAACATCGTCGTCACTTAAGTGTTGCTTGAATGGCATCATGCTTATTGTATATATATATATATATTTGCAAGGAAGAGTAAAGAGCACTCGACCAACAGGCAGATCACCAATGCCATGGACTGATCAAATCCCACTGGCGCCGGCGGTGGGCAGTCCATTAAATGACCAGGAAAACAACTCAAAGCGAAGAAATCGTGAGACGAATCACATCAGCCTCAAATTGATATACCGTTATCCTCTTATCTTATATAAAAGGATAACGAAAAAGGAGATATATATTAATGTATTATAGAGATATGTATTAAGTATATCAGCCATTATGTACCCATAACACAACCTCTGCTTAGCTTGGGGCTAGATGATAATGGGTGAAATGTCCAGCATTATTCATTAAATTTTTAAAATATCATTGAAGATCAGTTGTTAAATGTAAGGGTGATTACTCCCTATTTCTAATTGTTTCTCAATGTCGCTTGCATTGCCTTATGCCCAGCAGATATTCAATACTAGCTGAAATTCATAACGATAACAATTAAAGAAAATTGAAAATTCTGATAGCATTTATTTATAGGTTATTTTAAAGGCGCCCAAAAATAAAATCACGAAACGTCTAAATTTACAGTTAATATATTTTTACTACTAGATGTCCCGGCGAACTACGTATCAACCTACTACAACCACTACTTACAACTACCCTACAACTAATAATTTACGCAACGAAAAGTAGCCTGTGTCCGTCTCCATGGTCTAATCTACACTTACACTAAAATTCATCCAAATCGGTTCAGCGGTTTTCACGTGAAAAGGGAACATACATACATAAATTCTTACTCACATATATTAGTAGGTATTTACATTTATTTATTCATTAAATTTACAGGTATCTCATTCATAACGTCGACTCGGGGCTCGAGGACAAGGACAATGTTAAAATATGGTACTTATACTTACTACAAAAAGTATACATCTGACCATTTAAAAGTTAGGTGGGTTTGCTCCTCGCATCATTGCAAAGGATGCAGAGCTTCTATCACCACCTTGGAGGGTAACATCGTGAAACAAAACACAGATCATAATCATCCGTCTACTTTCAAAGACTACTGTTATCCTACTGCTTGATTTTGTTTTTTTTTTATTTAGCTTAATGCTTGATTGACGACTAAATAAAGATTTAGGTTTATAGAATTTTGTTTTATTGTATTTTAAGTGTTATAGATTTTTAATGACCAATTTATGATGTAGAGTTTGCATGAAGAAAAAATTGGATAATACGAATCAAGACATTCATGAATTAAAATTGTGTAATTATAAAAGATAACCACAGAGTGGACCCCAAACGCATGTCGGCCGCGCGGACGACCCAGGAGGAGATAGCGGGATGAGTTGGACACTCATATGAGCACGTGGCCTGTCACAGCGTTAAATCGCGAAGAGTGGAAGAAGGGAAGGGAGGCCTTCGCCCTGCAGTGGGACAGTGGAGGCTAAATAATAATAATATAATTTTTTAACATGTTCTGTATCCGGGCGACAGCTCAACTGTAAATAATTAATTGAATGTTATTTTATAAACTATTTTCATATATTATCTTTAGTTAACCTATTTTGTCCATCAGCTGAGCAAAGGTCTCCGAAGTCCTCAAACTCTCAGTGTCCCACCACTGTCTGTTGGTGACGAGGCCGCCCGCCACGGCCGACCACGTCGCCCCGGTAATTTTAATGTGAATTTTCATATAATCATCCTCATCATTTTTAGCCCACTGCTGGGTGTAGGCCTCCTCCATTCCTTGCCACTTCTTCCGGTGTTGGGCCGATCGCATCAAATTTTCATGTATCTGGCAATAATTAATTATATTTATTATAGGTCCGAAACGTATCAGGAAGGAATATTGCAAGTCAATGCGCGGAAAACTGTTATGGAGAATCGGTGACTTTACTTTCTTCAAAAAAAGCGGGAATAGTCCAAGGGAGAGATGGGGCTGTTCAACTCATCATTCAAAAGGATGTCGAGCACTTATAACCTTGTGTGGCGATAAAATATCCAAGTATAATAACACACATAACCATCCACCGTCGAGCCACAAACCACCGGCCCACCCGATCCGTAAATTCTACATTGTTTGATTATGAAAGTTTAAAAAAAAATTTAATGAATGAATATGTATTTTTTTTACCAACCTATCTCGTCCCACTTGTGGGCAAAGGTCGAATATATCTTTATTGTTACTTAAACTAAGGCCTCCATGTATACGGCATGGAAACATGTAATATTATATAAAAAAAATGGTTTTTAATAAACATGGCGTGTCTTAAGAGTATTTTTTTGATAATAAGCGTTATTATTGGCCGTGGGATGCTGGCAGTAGAATATTACCCTTCCTCTCATACCCGTGGATGCAGTAAGAGCCTGCTAAGGGATACCTCCGGAAAATGGGCAGCAGCACATTTCTGTGTATCAACATCCCGTACTGCGCTTACCAACCCGCCTGACAAGCGTGGTGAGTATTGCGACTACCCCTCATGAAGATCCATGAGGCAGGCCTGTGTTTAGTAGTGTACGTTTTGAATGAAGAAGCATTATAATATAAGTCACAATTGGTTTTTATGTGGTATGAGAGACTGGAAATGAGAAATTAATACTACCTATGTCAAAAAAATTATTGAAAAACATGTCAAAAAGTGAGATTCCTATTATTTCTAGACAGTATGTCACGTAAACTAAAATAAAGGTAGTATAAACTAATTCGGAATAGTCATAGATATGTTTGTTTTATAAGCCGACGTTTTAGTCTGTGTTTTAAAATATATTATTAAATATTTTTGTTCTTACGATAATAAATTCTTTAAACTGAAAACTAAGCCGCTTGTTGCCTAAATTACCGCTTTCGGAAGTGAAACTAGTAACAAATTGTATTGGAAAGTTAAGCTGGATACTTCACACAAACTCTGCTTTCTTTCTGTCTAGAGCTTGTGGTATGGGGACCATATGACTGATGATACATTCTCGTAATATTTACATAGAAGAATACGCAGACCATCCATCTGACAGATATTTGCATGTGAATGAAAATTGTAACAAATAACAGCTTAGCCATGATCCTGCAGTCTTCTCGTTGGCTCTTTAAAAAAATACTTTATACACTACTTGACAGGGTAAGAAAACCAAAATTCTATTTAATCCGTTAGTAATTGTAAATATTAGTAATAGATTTTTTTGCTTTTTCAAATCAGTGAAGAAATACTTAGATAAAACGCATTGAAATTAAAGTGTTCGTGACGTCTGTGCATAGACATAAACCGTACCAAAACACGTTGGCGCGTAACGTCACGCTACATTTCGATAGAATGTATCGCCGTTAAATACGTTTCCAATGGTTTTTGTTAACCTACACGAAGAACAAAAAAATTTGTCAAGTAGCCTATTGTGTATGTCGAGTAAATTGAAAACTGTTGAGATTTTAATAGTGAAAACCTAAAAATGTTACGTCCTTAATACCGCTTTAAGGATTGCATTGCGTCCGTCATCCTGAGACATAGAGTTGTAAGGTCTCATTTCGCCCGTAATTTCACCGGCCCCCATCAAAATGGAACACAGCAATGCAGACATCACCGCTTGGGGGCAGAAAAATAAGTGTGGTGGCAGTACTTCTCTGTACGAACTCTTCATTAAAAAAGTTCCAATAATATTAGGGGGCGAAGCCCTCTAATAGCGCTGTCTGTCTGTCTGTCTGTGCATGACACGATTACAACCGAACGCGTTGACCGATTTTCATGAAACCTTTTTTATTAGCACTGTCTTAATGAGAGCTAGGGTCACCAAAATCAATTAGTACCCTTCTCTCACTCTCGGTCATACGGACCGGAGTTATTGTGACCTCATTGTATGTGAAATTTTGAAATTTAAATTTTATTTTTTTTCATTTTTCGGTAACCTTCGCCCCCTTTTCTCGTACCCGTACCAATGCTTGTTTAATAGATGTCAAAACAGTTATTCTCCTAAACAATGTTAACTCTATTATTCTTTGCAGACGTCACATACTGCGAATCACTACGCGGCACAATACTCTTGAAAATTGGCGACTATACGTTCTTCAAGAAATACGAAAAGAACTCTCGGGCCAGGTGGATTTGTTCTACTCACCATTGCAAGGGATGCCGGGCTAGTGTCTACACTTGCGGAGAGAAAGTGTACAGATATAATAACACGCATACCCATCGCCCGTCGAGGCTACCTCGTCACTTGCAAATGATAGCATTCAACCATAAATAACAGATCATTAGAACATTGCCAGTGGATTCAGACAGCAGTCTGTCAAGGGACACCTCGGGAAGCAGCGTATTTCCGTATGTCAACAGTAAAGAGTCATAAATAGAAAAGAAGTTTTTAAATTTTATTAGCTTTTATAAGTAAGAGTTGAAGTTACTATGTGGTTTTGTGTACTGAATGAATAAATGCTTTTTGAGTTTCGAGTTAATAAATTTTGTTGTCAGTAAGATCAACTTATTATAAGGTTTTGTATGTTCAGTTTTTAATTAAGGTTTGATATTTTGTGATTTAGTTTAATTTTAAGGAAGGATAGAATAAGTGCGCTTCTAGATATCTGTAATGGTATAAAACATTTAAATGTATCTTGAATATATTACATTGCATCATTTATATGCTCCAAGGACAAGGACTATTATTGATTAGTTGATTGCTTAGTACAAGTTTGGAGATGTTTTAAAAGTAATTAAATATTAAATGATATAAATATATTTTATTCTCTCTTTATGTCATGTAAAAACCTCCTGTACATTTATTAAAAAGAAACTGACTCTCTCAGATACACGAAGTTGAAAACCAAAGCATAATAGTTGGAAATCCAGGTAATGGTAAAAGGTAGTTTTTCACTTACAACCACTTCTGGGCAAACGGCTCCACTTTAATCTTACTTCTTACGGCCCATTGCCAATCTCCGCGCTGTGGACTCAAGATCATCCAGATCGTCTTGCTATCTTCTTCTGGGTCCCCCGCGACGTCGTTGCCTCTTTGGTGCCTAGTGTACGAGGGTGGTCCGATAAGAACTTAGCCTACAAAAAAAAACGAAAATTTTGGGTAAAGTGGCGATTTACATATTTCTCTACATAGTCTCATTTAAGCTCGATACACTTGGCCCAGCAATGTTCCAACTTCTTTAACCTCTCTGAAAAATATCTTTTCTCGAGGTCTGCAAAGTAGGCCTCCGTGGCGGTGATGACCTCCTCATTCGACTCAAATTTCTGCCCGGCGAGGGCTTTTTCATATTTTAAACAAAAAGAAGTCGCACGGGGCCAAATCTGGCGAATACTGAGGATAGGGCAGCAGTTCGTAGCCCAATTCAACCAATTTGGCCGTAGCGACTGCGGAGGTATGAGACGGTGCGTTTTCATGGTGGAAAAGCACTTTTTTCAAATGGGGCCGTTTTTTCTGCAATTCAGCGTTAAATCGGCTCAATAATTCGGCATAGTACAGCCCTGTAACGGTTTTGCCCTTCTCCAGATAGTCATCGTAGATCACACCCTGTGAATCCCAGAAAACGGTGGCCATCACCTTTCCTGATAGAACAGTCTTCGCCTTCATTGGAGCACGTTCGCCGGGTGAAGTCCACTGTTTCGACTGTTCCTTGGTCTCTGGTGTGTACCAGTGGATCCATGTTTTATCGACGGTAAACGACGCAGAATCTCCTTCGGATAACGTTGAAAAAGCGTCAAATACTGCTTTGAAATGGTCTCGCGGTTGCGCTTGTTGTCCGGAGTGAGCAAACGCGGCACCCATTGCGCCGACAGCTTTCTTATGCCCAAAATTTCATGCAGGACATGACCCACGTGGTCTTTTGAAAAGCCTACTGTCTCAGCTATCTCGCGCTTCAATCGGCGGCCTGCCAATACGAGATCGTGGATTTTTGTGATGTTATCCTTCGTGGTAGCCGTTTTCGGGGCACCTGGGCGCGGCTCATCAAACACCGATGTATGTTGAAACTCGTTAAACCAATTTTTGACGGTCGCCATCAAAGGATAGGGGTCACCGTAGACAGCATCCAAGCGCTCTTTGATTTGGCTGCGCGATTTCCCTTCCAAAAACAAGAATCGAATCATCGACCGATATCGTTCTTTTTCCATTTTTCTAAAATCTGCGGACAAGCCAGCTTCCACACGCGGCTAAAACAAAATTGCGAGTCCGATTCGGCTGGCATTTTGACAGTAGCTGTCTACATCTCACTAATATCTCACTAATATTATAAAGCCAAAAGTTTGTTTGTATGGAGGTTAGTTACCACTTCACGCAAAAACTAGCGTACGTATCGAGCTGAAATTTTTTAAACGTATAGATGTTGACTAGGATTAACACATTGGCTACTTTCTATCCGGGTACAACGCATGCGAAGCGGCGGGCACAAGCTAGTATTCTATAGATTTAAGTAGTTACGTTTTTACAAGTGTCCGTTTTTATATTATAGACTATTTCTATCAGTGAAGACCTGTAATTGGCTTTCTGATGCTATTGAAAATATTTACTACCATTTACTTTAGCTGTTGGTTTTCCTTACATTAAATAAATAAATAAATACGATAATGAGTTATTTTGCAATAGCGGCGCCATCGGGCGATGAGGCTAACTACTTATCGGACCGCTCTTGTCGAGATTCACCCAACGTCCGGGGTGCATTCCAGTAACATGGCCTGCCCATTTCAAGCGAGCCGTTTTACCCATGTTTATTAATTATTAATTCAATATTATTTTCAGAAATATCTTTTTACATATCGAAACGGGGTTCCAGAAGCTCTAGAATGCTCAGAGCAGGCAAGTTCAACTATTGCAGGCACTACACAAACGGTCTTAAGACACGGTGGTTTTGTTCGACGCACCATACTAAAGGGTGTCGCGCTTTCATTTACACTTACGAGGACCAAATTATTAGAAGTAATTTATATCATTATCATCTGCCAGCAACTAGCGGTGGACAGTAAGCCGACTAAGGTACAGGTTAGATTCTGATCGCTATTGGTATGTCTTTGGAAGAGCTAACACTTTTACTGTCGCTTTGTATTTAATATACAAAGCTAGAGCTGTCTCAAAAACTATAGCTTTAATATAATCTTTCTCATAAGAAAGATCCCTAGATGCCCTACTCCCAGATTTCAAGGGATGTAGGAGTAAATGGTACATTCTAGACGAAACCTTTTAACGGCTTACTCTATTTTCATTACTTTTATTTTGTACGAGTGTGTATTGTTAAAAAAATAATCTTGTATATTTTCCTTTCGTTAAAATGGATAACAACATATACAATGGTAAACTTAAAAAATTGTGTATACCTAACATTATTTAATTTCACAGCAATATCATTCTACACATCTCGCCGCGGCACGACAATGATAAATTGTGGTCAGTATAACTTCTGCAAGCAATACACAAAAGGGTGTAAGACGAGATGGTTCTGTTCCACGAACAGCCGCATAGGCTGCCGTGCCTTCGTGTTCACAGCTGGTGATGAGATCATCAAAACTTCTCTTGTTCACAACCACCCACCTTCTTTGCGCTCTTCGTTCTCGGAATATCCAGGGTGGCCAGCAAAAAACGATGAATTAATAAATTAAATTATATAACTGCATTGAGGCAAAAAAAAACAATTTGAGTAACAATGCTTGTTTCCGATAATTTTGAAATTATGTTACACGGATAAAGTCTCAATACTTATATGTATTTATAATAGTCTCAATTGAATAACCATGCTAAGATAAGCATTTTTACCTATACCTATAATTATCATAATCCACAGCCCGACTTCACTGACAGCCTAATTCTAGTTATTGAAAATGTTGACGGAAAATCTTCCTGACGTAGAAATATAAATAAGTATCAAGTAAATAAAGAAACATCAAAACTTTCATACTAAATGAAAAAAAAAACCTTTTATTTCACCCCAGTTAACCCGTATGTAGAAAACCCTAGATTTATTTTAATTATTAGGCTTTTAAGTTTCGTGTACGTTATACTTTTAGTTCCACACAATCTGTTCCACCAAATCTTATTAATATCAGTAGTTTCAGCGAGGTTTGTCACCTCACGCCGTGGAAAGCGCATGATACAACTGAACGGGTACAAATTCTACTTGGCTCGCCAATCCCGCAACAGAGCCAGATGGGCTTGCTCCACACACCACCGCTTCGGCTGTCGAGCAGCCATCCTGACAGTAGACGACCTTATCACCTCCATCAACCAAAACCACATGCACAAGCGCAAAGGACACGAAGACGATAGAGAAATTGAAAAGGCAAAAGCGAAACGAGAAACGGATAATGAAGAAGATGAAATATACCCCGAAGAAGAGAAGCTCATCCTGGAAACAGTAGACAATGATATCTTCGAAATTGGAGAGAACGAAATTTATAACGTACTTCAGTTGAATAATGATGGAGAAAATTATATTATTGAATTGCAGAAATAATCTGTATCATCTATTATTCCAGGCTGCCCTGATTGAACTAACAATAAATATTTGTACCCGTAACCTCAACCAAAGTAATAAATAGTTGGTAAGAGCCTATTTAGTTAGAAGCCAATTCATAGTTTGATAAATACGCAGTAAGTTTGTATGCCATCATTTTAATTATAATAATAAAGAATATATACAACGCAATGGCAGTAATTTTGGATTTGTTGGAGATTTTGTTTAATATTTTAGTTGTAATTAGCGCATTATAAGTACTAATTAGGATGATTGTTTGAAAACTCGTCTTGTTTTAAGAATAATTAAAGTTGATTACGGATAAAGAGTATTTTCTTTATATTAATATAAAAAAGCCTACATCATATTCATTAGTTTTAATGAGAAAAAACTCAAACACAGAAACAAAACAAAAACAGAAAAAACATGTGATAACGTTAACTGGATATTTTTTTAACAAACTTTGGTCATCCTACTGCTAGAAATTAATTGGATATATGCATATTATTATACATATTATTTCCTCTGACTAGCTGACTAAGCTGCGAGGATGGTATAGGTGCTGGTCAAGCCTAATCCATCTAACAATATCCCAGGCACTGCAGCGTCCCGTACAGTTTTTGACGCTGTATAAATCATCTGATTCTATAATAGATGCAAAGGCCTTATTTATGCATATTATAAATAGTTAATATTTTGTACTGTTAGACAAAGTTAAGTAACAAAGAGTTTGGAAGAATTCAATCTATCAATGAGGTGTTTTCATTAAAAAGTAAAAACTTCAAAAATAGTTCCCTCGAACCATATAGATGGCGTAGTTTTATTTAACTGGTAGGAAACACAATTTTAAATGACAGCAATTGTGATTAATCACAAACTTGCTTTCTCCGCTTGCCAGATCCATCTGTTAAGTTTAGTAGGAAACACTTTTTTGCTTTTTACTGAAAACGGCTCATTAAATTGAACAAATATTATAAATGCGAATGTGAGGTGGCCACAGTAGGTGCTGGCAGTAAAAGGTTACCTCTCCTCTTTTGCCCGTGGATGCAGTAAGAATCTGCTAAGGGTTACCTACGGAAGATGGGCAGCAGTATCTATCTGTTTATCATCATCTCGTTCTGCGCTCTCCCATTTGACTCACACAACTTTGTGAACTGGTTGTTCAATATTCTGCTTTGACCCGGTGAGTGAGCTGCTTACCATCTATTTGTCACTATGTCGCAGAATATTTAACTGGGTAGGTACTCCTATTTTAAAATTAGAAATAAGTCAGTTTTTTTAGCATAGTTATTTTTAAGTTTCGTGTATGTGTCTAATAAATGTATTTCTTCTTTCTTCTTCTTCTCTCGCCAACCTGCCTGCCAAACGTGCTGAGTATGGTAAGAACTAAGAACCCTCATGATCAGTATCAGGACGTCCTACGGCTGATGGTAGAGGGTGATGATGACGAATGCGAGTTTGTTTGTTACGCATTCAGACCTAAACCACAGAATGAGCTTCCTATTCAAAGATTTAAATCATTGATGTCATTCTACTGCTGGCACCACACGGCAAATATTTATGAAATACTAGCTTCTGCACGCGTTGTACCCAGATAAAAGTAGCCTATCACGTGTATACTATAGAGGTAGATGTGCAATATCTGCAATCTTTGTGTGAAAAGAGACATCCATACATCAACAAATAAAGGAGGACGGAACCAGTAGTTTATTGGATCCCTTGGCTGTAATGCGAGGATTACCTCAGGGCTCCATATTGGGTCCCCTGCTTTTTATAATTTATACAGCGGACATTTCTCGGGAGATAGTCAACTGTAATTTTCATTTATATGCCGATGACGTCCAATTATACATATCTTTTAAACCCGATGACACTCAGATAGCATCAGATAAAATCACTGAAATCTTAATCGTATTTACGCTTGGACTAGAAGAAATGCCTTAATGTTAAATACATCTAAATCTAAATTCATGGTACTTGGAAGTAGAAAACAGGTTTCCAAAATCATAGCAACTAACCCAATAGTTCGTATCCTTGATCAACGTCTCGAACTCGTCCAAGAAGCACGTAATCTTGGTATTTTATTCGATAGCAATCTTAGATTTGAGAATCACGTAGTGAACCTGGTTAAAAGCTGTTTTTATAGGCTAAAAGTACTGTACCAAATTCGGAATTTCCTCAAGGAAGACTTACGGATTCTCTTAGTCGAGAGTTTGGTACTATCTAAATTAAATTATGGTGATGTTCTCTACGGCCCACGTCTTCTATCATCATCGCAACGTCTTATCCAACGCGTCCAAAATGCCTGTTGTCGGTTCTGTTTCCATATACCCCCTCGAACACATATAACCCCATATATTAATAAAGCTGGCATGCTGAATATGGTGTCGCGCCGAACTCTACACTTAGCGACACGTTCACGATGTTATGAAATATAAGCACCCAAAGTATCTTCATGATAAATTAGAGTGGTCTATTTCTAGTAATCCCTACAATACTCTTGCTTCTTTTTACCTGCTCGTAGTTAAACTACATAAAACCGTTGCTTTCAGGGGAAGTTTCCGCTATCAAGCTACGAAGTGCTGGAATAACTTGCCTCCACCCTTACGAAGACCTGTGTCGAAGTCTACTTTTAGACGTAGACTCAATCATACACTTCTAATAGCACAAATGGCTTGTTAGCGTTGACTTATCCTGACCTATTTCTATCCCTATCCCCCTTTTCATCATGTCTCATCCCCAAACTCGTTATGCATATTGTGTTTATTATAATTTTGTCAATTCCCTTTTAAGTAACGTTAAATACTTTCTGTAATATCCTGTATACTGTAACATCCTACTGTATTAAATACTGCTTGTTACTGACTGTAGGAGCCGGCGGAAGACCAGCGCGACATGTACCGGGTCACGAGTACGTGCAGCATCATGCTGAGCCGCCTCCTAATTTTTAACTACAGTTGTAACTATGTGTACATACATATATTATTTCAATTTTGTTAAATTTTTGTTATTGTGTAATTGTAGTTATTAATAAATGTATTTTCTTTCTTCTTTCAGTTCTCACCAAGTCGTCTGCCCATCTTGTAGGTGGACGTCCTCCATTCGAGAACTTTGCGGCCCCATCGGCCATCTGTTCTGCGCGCTATATGGCCTGCCCATTGCCACTTCAACGTGCTAATCCGTTTGGCTATGTCGGTGACCCGAGTTCTTCTACGTATCTCCTCATTTCTGATTCGATCCCGTAGTGAAACCCCGAGCATAGCCCTCTCCATAGCTCGTTGAGCGACTCTGAGCTTGTTCATAAGGCCAATAGTGAAGGACCACGTCTCGGTTCCATATGTCATCACTGGTAACACACACTGGTTGTAGACTTTCGTCTATGTTGGACGAAAAGACGTTGCGAAGTTTCCCAAACGCTGCCCATCCGAGTTGGATTCGACGATTGACCTCTTTCTCGAAGTTGGACCTACCTAATTGGACTGTTTGTCCTAGGTATACGTACGCGTCGACAACTTCAAGAGCCGAGTTCTCAACCATAACTGGGGCAGGCACGACATGGACATTTGACATGATTTTCGTCTTGTCCATGTTCATTTTAAGGCCTACCCGCTGGGAGACTCGATTGAGGCCTTCGAGCATCGTGCTGAGCTCTTCCATCGACTTTGCCATGACCACAATATCGTCGGCAAATCGAAGGTGAGTGATGTATTCGCCGTTAATATTGATGCCCAGCCCTTTCCATTCCAGGAGCTTGAAGGCATCTTCCAAAGCGGTCGTAAACAGTTTCGGAGAGATTACGTCTCCCTGTCTTACGCCTCTTTTTAAGGGAATCGCCTTCGAGCTCTGTTCTTGTACTCGGACTGACATAGTGGCGTTTGTATACAAACACTTCAACACTTCGATGTACCGATAGTCAATTCGGCATCGTTGGAGAGACTCAAGCACCGCCAATGTTTCGATCGAATCGAAGGCTTTCTCATAGTCCACAAACGCAAGACATAGCGGCAAGTTATACTCTTCGGTCTTCTGTATGACTTGCCGCAGCGTATGTATGTGGTCTATGGTACTGTAGCCTTTTCGGAACCCGGCTTGTTCGGGAGGCTGGAAGTCATCAAACCTGCGTTCGAGACGGTTCGCGATGACCCTTGAAAACAGCTTATAAACATGGCTCAACAGCGAGATGGGTCTGTAATTCTTAAGTAAGGTTTTGTCACCTTTCTTGAAGAACAGAACCACCACGCCCTTGGTCCATGCTTTTGGCGTCGTACCTTCAAGCAAGGCGGAATTAAATAGCTTCTGAAGGACTTTAAGTACCGGTGATCCACCCGCTTTCAGAAGCTCTGAAGTGATTCCGTCCTCACCCGGCGCCTTGTCGTTCTTAAGCTGTTTCAAGGCCATCCTGATCTCGTACAGGCTGATGTCCGGGATATCCTCGGTATAATGTCGGGTCAGTTTAGCTCTTGGGTCGTTGGCCGCACTGCAAACAGGTTTCGCGACCGAATCGTAGAGCCGTCCATAGAACCTTTCGACTTCCCTTAACACTTCTGCTTTACTTGACGTTATGCTGCCATCTTCCCTCTTCAGCTTCGTCATCTGGCTCTGCCCAATAGAACTATCTCTCGCGAACACTTTGGAGCCTTTATTCCGCTCTATCGTATCTTTAATACTGGCTGTATTAAAGGTACGAATATCGTGCCGCACGGATTTCCAAATTTGTCTATTGAGCTGCCTGTGTGACTGAGCATCATCGGGAGACTGCAGTCGCAAAGAACGTCGTTCAGCCATGAGGTTT
Source organism: Pasiphila rectangulata (assembly GCA_963082625.1). Taxonomy (NCBI): domain Eukaryota; kingdom Metazoa; phylum Arthropoda; class Insecta; order Lepidoptera; family Geometridae; genus Pasiphila; species Pasiphila rectangulata. The sequence goes on from OY720244.1 coordinate 16,755,927, forward strand.
AGGGTGTCATCAGAAAGTTTCTGAGGTCTATTAGTACGGGGGGTTTTAAAGAACTGGGACCCCACCGTATGGACGGTTTCTACGAACCTGTTATTGATCTCGTCCACCGATGCATCTACTCCTAGACAGTCAAAGCGATTTGCGAGTTCGAGTTGAAAGCTCTCGAGGTTTTGGATATGTGCGCGAGTGGGTCGGAGCGTAGATTTCATCAAACGGGACCTTTCAAGTTTAACGTTCATATTCAATGTGCCCCTTACAATTCGGTGATCACTGCCGGTTTTCACCCTGTGAATCACAGATATATCATTGAATATTCGTTTCTTGTTGGTCAGGATGAAATCAATCTCATTTCTCGTAGAACCATTGGGACTCATCCAGGTCCATTTCCTGTGAGGCGGCTTCTGGAAGAAAGAATTCATCATAAAGAGTCCTTCTTTCTCCAGAAAATCGGCCAGCCTCTGTCCCCTGGGGTTCCGTTGCCCATGCCCAAATTGCCCCACTCTCAACTCATCATCGCTTCTCATGCCTAGCTTTGCATTGAAGTCCCCCATTACAACAGTGAAGTGAGTGTTGTTCGTATGTATGGCTCTACTGATGTCCTCATACATAGACTCTACTTCTTCATCTGGGTGTGACGAGGTCGGCGCATATACCTGAACGACCTTCAGCAAATATCGCTTAGATATTCTGAGTGTTAGGTACGCGACCCTGCTCGACACACTGTCGATGGTGACAATGTTGTTAATGAGTGACTTGTGAACGAGAAACCCGACACCACCTTGGGACTGTTGGTCGCCCTCCTGGTAGTATAGTAGGTTACCGGACTTAAGGGATATCGTGTCCTCGCCCTCTCTACGGACTTCTGATAGCCCCAAAATGTCCCAGTGTAATCTACTAATTTCTTCTTCCAGCTCAACAATCTTATCGTCTGTCCTCAAAGTGCGGATGTTGTGTGTTACCAGGGCCAGTGGTCGTCGTAGGGGTTGGTAGCCGATCGTCTCCCGGGGATTCTTAGCACCCCTAGCCCCGCCGTTACCGTGACTGCTACCGTAGCCAGGATTAGCGGGGCCGCCGGGGACTCGGGGCCTGGTTTTTTGTTGTGTTGTCATGAGGGGGTTGATGCCATACTCGCCACGCTTGGCAGGCGGGTTGGCTAGCGCAGTATAGGGTAGTGAAGAAACACGGAAAGATGCTGCTGCCCATCTTCCGGAGGTATCCCTTAGCAGATTCTTACTGCATCCATGGGTAAGAGAGGAGAGGCAACATTCTACTGCCGGCGCCCCACGGCTACACGGCGCAGTTAAACAATAAACAGAACATAATTCTAGATTGTCTTTTTAGCTATCACCTTTGTACGGAACTCGAAGGGGCGTCGAATGCTGATTAGTGGCCACGGAAACAAGTTCAGTCAACATAGAAAGACTAGGGACAAAACACGCTGGCGATGCTCCGTGAACGCCAAGTGCTGCGCTGTCGTGTACACGATCAACGATACTGACCTTGTCATCAAATGTTTAGATGTACATAATCATACTGGTGTCTAGGATACTGAACTATTGTTGACTGTCTCCGTGGCTCGGTTGTAATTTTTTTGCAGGAGTGCTGTAATCAGCCATACTGAAATAACTGCAGTAAAATGACAATTTCAACGTATAATTAGTGTAGAAAACCCGTTTGATGTTACAAAAATTTTAAGTACTTGAAGATAAATGCTTGCATAGATTTTAATTTAAATTTTAAGTAGTTTCGCTAGCACCTAACAAAGCATTTATAACAAAAAAGTGTTGTTTGAATTACATAATTTGTTTAATTTATGTATTTTTTTATTATTTGACAGTTTTGTAAAATCTTGCAATGTATTTTAACAATCATCTGGTTTTCATCACAAGCTCTGCTGTGTCCACATTTCTTTATTTCAAAATGGACGCCGTCACAAAATGGCGCATGGTGTATTTTTTTGTCAATCCTATTTATGGTTATTTAGTAGCTTGTTTTTTAATATATGTATGTATTAACGAAATAAAATTCTTTCAGCGCCGTTATGGAGTCTTTCAGCACAAGGCAAGCCAATCCTTATGATCGACGGCTACAGGTTCTGCAAAAAGTGTAATACGACATCTAAAACAATATGGCAATGCGGCACGAATGTAGGCAAGGGATGCCGCGCGGTCGTGCATACACTTTTAAATGAAAACATTGTAATAAAATATAAAAATATTCATAATCACTAGAAATATACGTTAGTAAAAGTTATTATATTTTTACGTGCAACTAGAACGTAAGTAAATCATAAAACTCCAATGGTCCTAATTCTTTAATTGTTCAACAGAAAAAAACGACTTCAATGGTCCTTGACTTGTTGCTGAAAATACTCAAACCGCTATATATTTGCAGTATTAGTAATGTATTGAGTAATTTGTATTTTTTAGTGTTTTGTACATAACTGGGTGTAAAAATAAGTGAAACAAAAAAACCCAGCCCTAAATTTAGGGCATGTTACTGTGCCTTGGTAGACATTATTACAATTTACAACTATTAAATTCCTCATGGATATGCTATCATCAAAATAAGTTTGAGAAAATTGGGATCGACTTATAAACAACGACTGAGTTCGGAGGTAACAAATATTTAAAAAAATATAGACGACTTGAGACTTTTTATAGTCGGTTAAAAAAATACAAAAAAAAGGATTTACATTATTTTTATACGTGTCAATGAATTCTCCAATTTAATCTCCTAACACAATTTGGAAAACATCTAAGAAAAAAAATAAGTAAAGTGTTCGTAAGTATAACTTGAAGCATTTTAATTTTCAGAAGCAGTCTTCGGTGCTTCGGTCCAAGGGAACCCCATTCTAATAATATCTGGGTACAGGTTCAGCAGGCATAAAAGTGCAAAGCGTGCATCAGCGTGCAAAACGAGATGGCAGTGCACGAAACGTGGGTGCCGTGCCGTGGTGCACACCTTGAATGACCAGAACATCATCGTCAAATGCGCTAATATTCATAACCACGAATCTAGAAGATGACAATTTACATATCTGTAATCTAATTGCCAATTGTATGTTATATTTGTCTGTGTTTTTATCTTTGTGAAATTTATGTTATATGGTGAATGTACAATAGAGTTTATCTATCTATCTTTATATTAGGGGTTAAAGTATGAAATTGCCGATTTGTACTGAAAAATTTAAATTACTTTTAATTTAACATATTTATTTAATCAAAATAATTACCATTATTATCTATACATTGCTGCCGTCCAACAGGAAAATCATTTATGCCTTAGCGATAGAACTCTGGTGATCTAGATTCGACAAACTGTGTGAAAGCATTTTGTACTGCCTGAAGAAAACTTTTTATCACGTAGAAAATTGTCCAAATCACGAAAAAAATGGTAGTCCGTTGGAGCAAGGTCTGGAGAATATGGAGGGTGACGAATGGTTTCTAATTGCATTTCCTGTACAGTTAAAACGGTTTCTCGTGCTGTAAGGTCTCGCGTTATCATGGAGCAATAATGGTGAAGATCGATTCATGAGTCGGGGCTGTCTCACTGCTAGTTCTGCTATCATTGTTCGGAACAAAACCAAGCAATTACCATTACCTTTTTATTGGTAAGCTTTGCTTTACACTGTTGCGGCGTTTGACCTGGGGTCAGCCATTGCATTTTTCGCTTACGGTTATTGTAAAGAATCCACTTTTCATCACATGTCACAATTAGATCCAATATTCCTTCATTTCTGTATCGATTCAACAAGGCAACACAAGTTTCAACACGCGTTTCTTTTTGCAGATCAGTCAAATCATGAGGCACCCATTTTTCATATTTTTTTATTTTATTAATTTGACGCAAATGAGTCAATATTGTTGGTAAGGTAACGTTAACCCATGCCGCTAATTTCTGGGTAGTTTGGCGTGGATCGGCTTCCATCATCTCTTTCAATTCATTGTTATTCACCGGTGTGGACGTGGTTCGTTCTTCAAATCAAAGTTTCCATCACGAAAGCGTTTAAACTAAAACCGCACGGTGCGTTCATTAGCCGTTCCCCCTCCAAATGCAACATTGATATTGCGAACTGTTTCTGCCGCGTCGGAACTCATAATCAAAAGTGACTCAAATTTTCGACGTATCCATCTTTCTTGTCTAAGCTGAATAAAAAAAAACAACTGAAAGTCGATAATCGAATGTTGCACGTTTTTCAAAAGAAGAACTTCATAGGTATCATGTGAAAAAAGTTTCACTCAAAAATCTCAAACCATGAAGGTTCTATGTCAATTCGAAGCACCTATTACAAATATTATAAAACGCCAATTTCATGCTTTAACCCCTATTCTATTTATATAAATAAAATTGGAGTGCCTATTTGTAATAAATTTTTTCACTAATTATTCAACAAATAAAAAACCGACTTTGAGACTGATAATGGTGATGATGATGATGATAAGTAGGTAGGTGTGTCGATAAATAAAAAGGTATCTTAACAATTTTCACTCAACAAATTATAAACCGACTTTGACAATGATAATGGTGATGATGATGATGATGATAAGTCCCTACTTATCATCATCATCACCTACCTAGGTGTGTCGATAAATAAAAAGGTATCTTAACAATTTTCGATATCGTCAAACGTGACTTTTTTGTGAATGTTTTCAAAAAACAAGTATCGAACCCGAAATCGATTCAGGTACGGTGTAGTTAACAAAAATTTCTAAAGAATACAGTTTCTTTTTAAGTTGATTTGATATATGACTAGCAACTCGGCTTTGCACATGTGTACGGATGAACTACTCAGCGGTTAACTTGTATGAAGAGGAAAAAAAAATATGATTTCCCAAAATCGTACGTCAAATGTTGTTGAGTGAACACTACAACTTTCGGATTTCTAGGGTCTTTTTTACAGACTATATTTTATTCATGGAAACCAGACATGACACAATTAACCAACGTTGCCATTCAAATAATGTATTTCTGTACACTGTTTAGAGCTGATTTTTCATTAGACAATACAAACAGATTTGATATTAATTGAACTTTTAAACCTTTCTCCTCAAAAACTTAAATATTAGTGAAAACCGCATCATAATTCGTTGCGGTTTAGGAGGAGTATGCGGCCAAATAGATAGACAGACACTTCAATACATACTATGTTTAGAAAAAATAGGGATTTATTTAGCGTCAGCCAATATTCATGCTGTACGGGAAAGTATTCATGCTGCAGTACATAGGACATTGTTAGATGAATTGCCCAGCTCTGCATCCTCCCAGCTAAGTAGTCTAGCCAAAGGAAAGAACAGATCGATACGTCTGAAGCTGACTGAGCCACGGGTTTCTTCAAGATCCTTCACCGTAATTGCATATAAGTACATTTTTCAAGAAAGAAAAATCCATTTGTACGTGACCAGCACTGAACCCACGACCTTCGGATCGAAAGTCAGACAACGCCGCTTTTGACTTTAATCATCTGTGCCAAGTGATGTAAGTCTACTTATTTCATGATATTATTTTAGGAATAAGCACAAATATGGGAAGGAAAATGCGACAAAGTAAAGAAGAAAGGCTCGAAAAAAAGAAACTAGCAGAAAGAAGACGAAGACGTAGAATAAAAAATGACCCCGAAGCATACACAAAATATAAAAAAGCAGATAGAGAAAGGTATTTGAAAAGGAAAAAGGAGGATGATTTTTGTAGTTAACTAAGTAAATAAAGAAGAAATAAATAAATTACGGATAAAGCAGCACAAAAAAATCTTGGAAATAGAAACACTTAACAAAGACCTCCAGTCGTACGATCCGTTAAATTGAATACAAAACAGATTATATCCGATATACAATCATAACTTATAAGTCAATAATTAATAAAAAAAACTAAATATAACAATATATAAAAATAGTATTGTAGTAAAAAAATTACGTTATATGATTTAATAAATCTTTTATTTCTTTGTGTTTTCTTTGATTTTGTTACCTGTGTCATTACCTAATCTGGTATCGAACATCCAGTTATGGTTTTACAATTGTCGGCTTAAGCCACATATTAACCAATCATTGGTCGATAAATCAAACGCCTTAAAACATCTGGTATTTCAATTTTGAAAAGTTAAATCTCACAGCTTATAAAGCCAAGGTCTCCACAGTTAGATAGAAAGGTTTTCCTCCGTCGACCGAGACACGTTCTCGACTTGCCCGTTGACGAGCTCACCGCCGCTAATCCGGAGGTGACGTCAACCACTCCCATATTAGCTGCTAGGCACACATTCAATAATCGGTCCCGCCGGCGGGGCCGAAGAATACCCTCTTCCGTCTTAAGGTGCAGTTTTGCACCTGGACGTTAACCATCACTACACACAAAAATCTGGCAACAGTCCAAGCCGTGGTTCGAACCTAAGTGGTGCCCTTGAGCTTGTTGCCCCAACCTAACTTTTGCGGCTGGGCGCCTTCTGCGCTCGCCATAGTCCGGTAACGTTGTTATGGCCATCTGCGGTCAACAACATACATATATTGTCATTCGAAAAAAAAAATAGAAAGAAAGGCAAAGTTTTGTCCAAAGGCCTATCACTCACTCGTTTTTGAGAGAACTGTCTATTATTTATATATTGAATTGTCAAAATCAAGCACGTAATCAATCTATAAGAAATTATTCTGCAATATCAGGCTTGCAACAACCCCACAGGTCCCTACCCAAAAGGCAACTTTGATATAAGGTGTCGATGTCAACGACCAACGATCGGCCTATCAAAAATTTGATTGAATGGTTAGCTACATTCTGGCAAATGAGACCTGACTAGCGTTGGTCACGTGCTTAGTAAACGTGATCACCGCGGTACTGGAGTTCCAATAGGTAGGGGTTACCGCTATAGGTACCGGTATAGGTTGGCCTTCGACTTGTCTCGTCATATAATCGTATAAAAAGATTTATTGAACACTTTATTACAGAAAAAATAGTATTCACATGCTCCAATAAAGGGAAACCCATGATTATTATTGGAAAATATAAGTTTGGAGTGAATGGGAAGTCAATGACCAAGCGAAGGTGGCAGTGCGTGCACCGGTACCGAGGTTGCCGAGCTATTGTCCACACCATGAATGACGATAACCAAATATCGAAGTACTATAACGCACATAATCATTAACCCTTCCAGACTTGAATGTTTTTCTATCGGACGACATCATTTCTCTATTTCAGTATTAGTGTTTGTACAAATTTATGTTGTTTATTTCGTTGGTTTTGGTGCCAATCGCTACATTATGGTTTGGTATGGCATTTCTGGGTACAACCATTGTATAAGCTTATGATTAAATTGCAATATATTATGCTTTTTGGTTTGTTTACGCCGGTCTTGCAAGCTGAATTAGAATCACTCTGATTGTAATCTCTTGTAAATTTTGCAACCAAATATCAGTGATTCGAAATTTTACATAGGTACTTTTAGTTATGATGACAATACAATATACAAATCTGCTTTTGTTAACTTGTTGTACTTGTATACAATACTATTGTGAACCGGAGTCTTTTTTAGGACAATGCTACGAGTATGAGCGCGGGCCATAAACAACAGACAAGAGTAGCACTTCAAGGCCCAATGTTCATTTACAAAAAATATGTATTTCCTTTATGGACTTAAAATAAGAATGTTGTGTTATGCAAAAACTTAATTTTGAAGCATTTCTTGTGCTGATAGGAAAGGAATCTCAAATTCTAAAAAGTCATTATTTGTTATGTTTTTCAGTGCCATCATTCAGCGTATCCGCTCGAGGCAATCCAATCCTTGTTCTAGCAGGCCTAAGGTTCAAAATGGATTGGACTAGGGGATTCAGGACTAGGTGGAAATGTGCACCAAACGCCCACAGAGGCTGCCGCGCTGCCGTTCACACATATATGAACGGAGAAGATAGTGTTATTATTACAAAATTTAACAATGTTCATAATCATTAAAGAAATATATTCCTTATATCCTACCGTATTTCAAGGAGAATGGCTGGCTAAGGACGGGTTAGTGTCTTAGTGGACAATGTCTATTTGAAACTTGTTTACGAACTTGTTAAGAACCTGGTATATTTAGGTAACCCGGTAAACTTTGTACCACCAAAAATTTATTTGAAATACGACAACGAAATTCTCGTGAAACATGCATAGGAATCGATAGATATATATATCAATAGTATATTGCACAAACTTAGGGTGGCCTATACCCAGCAGTAGTTGAAATCGGGTTGTGGATGATGATGACGTCAAGAAAGCGCTGGCAGTTCAAACTTGATCGTTTCGAAGGGGATCGGTAAAAAATTTGAATTAGAGATTGAAAGGATTTCGATGAGGCCTTTGCCCTGCTGTGGTACGTAGAAAAATAAATATAGGAAGAAAGACATCAATTTTGTAGCATCAGCTATTACTTAGAATCTTAGAAATAGACTTGAGTAATGAAGGCCTTTAAATTATTTATTACTTAAATAACGCTAACACTAGTTTGATGCTGCGAATTGGTATTTGGTGATAAAATAGGCTAAAGAAAAAAGTATTTGGAGCTAATAAATATTATTTATTTTATCCAAGTTGTATGTTTAAAAGTTATGTTTACTCAATATATTTTACTAAATAAATAACGTTATATATACATGTTTATTTTTTATTTCTAAGCAAGTAGAAGTTGTTTTTGTTTCTTAGCTATATGTTAATTTAAAATTAACATATACTAGCTTATGTTTAAATCTCTTACTGTTTAGTCTAAACCGTTTAGTAGTTTTGCTATCAGTAGTAACAGACATCTTCCTATCCACGAACTTTCTGCTTTTAATTATATAGCTATATATTTTATTGCTTAATTATGTAATTTCTCTGTTCTGCTTGTGTAATACTTGTCAACATGTTTTTTTTTTTAATTTTCTTTTATTTACTAGCCTATACTTCCCACTGCTGGGCAAAGACCTCCCCGTTTCCCCCATTTTTATTTCTCTTAAAGTTTAATTACGTTGCTTTTCAGTTTCGTTCACTGTATCCCGTCGAGGCAAACCAATACTTATTTTCGAAGGGTTTAGATTCGCCAGGGACAGCACTAAAGGAGTTAGGTCGAGGTGGAAATGTGCCCCGAACGCCCATAAAGGCTGTCGCGCAGCCGTTAACACGTATGGACGGAACAGTTACTATTATTAGAAGTTGTAATAATGTTCATAACCATTAAGTTATTATTTGTTCTTATAACGTTATTGTTGGCCTATTATTTCCCGTTCACATGGAAATAGGCCAAAGTAATAATATTGTGATTTTTGGCTGTGTTGAAAATGGTCCCGAATCGGGATGGTCGCCAGACGCGCGCTATTATTTAGCGACTCGCAGGCTGATTACGAATCCAGCGAACGGTTTTAACAGGTGCAAATCTCGTGTTGTTGTATATCCGTCACAAAGTTAATTCACGAATTGACGCTTGATAGAGACGGTCGCGAGATTTACGCCTGCTGTAAACTTGGCGCGAGACACGTAATCAGCCTGCCGATTCGGGACGCGCACCAGTCGAGGGGTGTTCTTAATTTTTTCTATAGCCGTGTTGGCCAAGTGGTATGACACTCTACAAACGAGATACCAAAACCACCGGCGGTAGAAATTTGATATATTTTTTTTTATGAAAAAAAATAGTAAGCAGTTGTTTCTTCTATTTTTTATTATTATTATTATTCAGCTGTTACTGTCCCACTGCTGGGCAAAATCCTCCCTTTCCTCCTTCCTCTCCTCGCGACTTAACGCAGTTACAGGCCAAGATGGTAAATAAGCAAGCCGCCATCTCATTCTCGGCCTTCCACGTCGCCTCCTAGCATTGGGTGGGACCCACTCAAGGTATATTATTCTATGGGGGTAAATAAAAGTATTTTGGAGAAGATAATAATTTATTACCTATTTGTTAACTCCTTAGTTAGACTTTAAAACGAGATATTAAGAAACATGCAAATTATTTTTATGAAGTTGGTTTAATGTGATTTAAGGGGAGGTAACCCTATATTTATCACCCTTTCACCCTTTATACTAGAATAAAGTTGGGAGGATATCGGATAGTAATAAAAACATAATAGCTTAGCTTCTGACAACAACGTGCTGCTGTGGACTTTGTAGTCCATAAAGAGCAACTCTCTTTATGGACTTGTTGTCCATACATAACATGTGTACTAACTCGAAATAAGGGGTTTCAGTACATGAAAATAAGTAGTTTTAAAAGGATTTTTTTTATATATTTTTATTAATAATTCTACTAGTGTTGTGAAAATGATCCTGAGGTCATAATCAGATTTTTTTAAACTTTTTAATTAAAACAAAACCTATTTGAGGTTATAGGTATTTTTATTTTTACCTGTACGGCAACTCTGGGACAATGACCCTGTCAAGAATCAGCTGGCTTTTAAGTTGTAATTATCGTATAATCAGCTGTTGAAGTTAAAACTTTCGTGATCTTTTCTTGAATGAAAATCACTGAATCCTGAAAAGTCGTTGAACAAAAGTTGTTCCTTGGGATGGCCAGAATCACCCCCTTTCGGCTTAGTACACATGAAATTTAAAAAAAAATTGCACTGCAAGGCACAGGCCTCCTTTCCCTCCTTCTTAGCTTCTCTGTCTTGAGCTACTGTGGTCTGAGAGGACAAGCAACATTCCACCTCCGTCACCTCACGGCAATATAAACTTAAATAATATGAAATGCATTTCATTTAAGACTTGTTTTTCAGTGTCGTTCAGCACATCCGCTCGAGGCAATCCAATCCTTGTCGTAGAAGGATTAAGGTTCAGTGTGAATTGGACTAGGGGAGCCAAATCTCGGTGGAAATGTGCCTCAAACGCCCATAAAGGCTGTCGCGCTGCCTTACACACATTAATGAACGGAAATGATATTATTATTACAAAATGTTCCAATGTTCATAATCATTAGACATTTTTGATACATATTTTTTGTACCTATTTCACTTTCAAATGACTCGTGAGTTACACTTTTCATTGTTATGTTAAACGGGTTTTTTTACTCACGTTAAATATTCGTTGAAAATAGGTATCCAACGTGTTCAGTTCCTCCCAGGGGAACTTTCAGTCAACGCGACAACAACGCAACGCTAGCGCGTGAGAGGGAAGGAGACGGTACCGCGTAAAAGCTCCATACCCTGACGAAAGTTCCCCTGGGAGGAACTGAACACGTTGGATACCTATTTTCATCGAATATTTAACGTGAGTAGAAAATCCGTTTAACAAAACAATTAATAGTGTCCCTCACGAGTCATTTGAAATTGAAATAAGTACAACGTGTTCCAAAATTCAACAAAAGCAAACGTTTTTTTTTTTAACTTAAATAAATTATTTGTTTCTAGGGTTCCGTACCCAAAGGGTAAAAACGGGACCTTATTACTAAGACTCAGCTGTCCGTCTGTATGTCTGTGTCTGTCACCAGGCTGTATCTCATGAACCGTGATAACAAGACAGTTGAAATTTTCAAAATATGTATTTCTGTTGCCGCTATAACAACAAATACTAAAACAGAATAAAATCAATATTTAAGGGGTGCTCCCATACAACATACGTGATTTTGATTGAATAATGGTTCGGAACCCTTCGTGCGCCGACTTGCACTTGTCTGATTTTTTATTTTCTTATTTTTTCTCAAATACTCATTAATAGGTTCACCCGACGATGCAAGCTTACCGTTGAATTTTAGGACACGTTGTATTTACCCGACTGCGTTTCACTTTTTTAAACTTGCTTTAATTTTCATTTATAGTACACTAGCCGCACTCCAAGGTTTCACCCGCGTAGTTCCCGTTTCCGTAGGAATACGGGATTACTCAGGGATAATGCTGCATCCTCATGGTGTTAACGTTTGTATGTTTGTAACGAATAAACTCTTAAACTACTGGACCACTAAACTTTAATTGTAATTCCGTCATGCAGAATAACAAAATCTATTGGACACGTATTTTTTTCTGTTTAAACGTAATCCAAATATTACCGCGTTACATTATATATAAATGTTTGAAGTCTGACGCTGGTACGCGCCTACGTGCCACGGTCCGGAGTAATGACATCACGAGCCCCCACTGTTAAACTTCAACTCGTTTTATCTAAGTATTGTTTAATTCCTTTAAAAAAGGAAATACGTGTCTGTTATTTATGTATTATCTAACTGACGGATTAAATAGAACTTTGATTTTCATGTCATCATGCCTATTTTTGCCGTGGGGTGCCGGCAGCACCCCTCCTCACATGCCCGTGGATGCAGTAAGAGCCTGCTAAGGGATACCTCCGGAAGATGAGCTGCAGCGTTTTTCCGTGTATCAATAGCCTGTGCTGCGCTCGCCAACCCGCCTGCCAAGCGTGGTGAGTATGGCAACTACCCGTTATGGAGATCCACGCCTGTGTTCAGTAGTGGACGGTTTATGGCTGATGCCTATTTTTTAAAATACAATATAAAATAATTTTATCGTTGACACTGTCTTTGACACTTTAGCTATGGCAAAGAAACAGTAAAAAAATGTGTGATAAACTAGTACCTATATCATCATTTGTATTTATTGATGTCGATTTGTATTTGTCGTTTGTGATTTTACATGTTTTGTTACCAATCATAATTGATAAAGAAACATGTAAAATAAATTATTACTAGCCATTTTCGTCCCACTGCAAGGCAAAGGCCACCCTATCCCCTTCCATTTTTTCCCGATCCTGTGCTATGGAAGACCAACCATTTAAAAACGAGTCAAGTTCGTCTCGCTATATCAATCTAGGTCTGCCGCGGTGCCGCCTTCCAGCGTTGGAGGCCTACTCGGTTGTTATTAAAGCCCAATGGTATGGGACGTGCCCAGCGCAGTCCCACATTCGATCAGTAATTTTAACGCCGAGAATACTGCGCTCCATGGTTCGTTGTAGATCTTTGTTGAACAGTCAAAGACCAAGTTTGAGTGCCGTAAGTGAGGATGGAGAGAATGCATACGTCCTTACTTACGAGCTTACGTTTGAGTAACAGTGGTAAATCTCCCTTCATTAGTTCTTTCATGGCCCAATAGCTCCTTCAGGCGTTCTCGGTGCGTCGAGCAACTTCTTTTACTGGTCTCGCCTGGAAGGAAATTTTTGGCCAAGGTATATATAGTCGTTTACGTATGCAATCTCCTCACCTCCCACAGATATAATATATTGTGTTTTGAGCTGTTAGTAATTATTTTGGTCTTTGACATGTTCATACTCAGGCCGACTTTGAGGCTCGCCTTGCTCAGGTCGTCGAGCATTTTGATCAACTCAGTAGCTGAATTTGCGAAGAGGACAATGTCATCAGCGAAGTGCAAATTAGTGAGTCTTCTTTCTCCGACGACAATTCCCCTCTCATCCAGCTGGCTGGCAGTTTCCTGAAGACTTCCTCGAGCGTAGCGGTGAATAATTTTGGAGATAACGGAACGCCTTGCTTAATGATGCTCTTTTTTGAATTGAAAAGGTTGGCCCGATAGTATTATTGATTTTAACTGCTGCAGTGCTATTTTTATTAATTTGTTCGATAAGTTGTATGTAGGTTTGATAGATGTTTTGATTTTTAAGAGAGGTAAAAATTGAATCATGCGTAACGTTGTCAAAGGCTTTTGTAAAATGTACGAGTATGTATGCTAAGTAGAGTGGCAATTTAAATTCGATGTGTTTTTCAATCATTTGGTTTATGGAGTGAAGATGGTCAATGGTGAATAGCCTACGTCGGAATCCTGTTTGCTGTGGTGGTCGGTGTTGATCAAGTTTCCCGGAAATCCGATATTCGATAACTTTTATTAAGGTCTTATAAAGATGGGATACAAGGCTGATAGTTGTTGATGGAAGATCTATCGCCCTTTTTGTGTACTAGAATAATATTCGAATGACAGAAACCAGGAGGCAGAAAACCAGATCGTAAAATATCGTTAAAAAAATTAGTAAGATAAGGTAAAAGAGCAGGTTCTCCAACTTTAAGTGCTTCTGTTGAGATGCCGTTGTCACCAGGACTTCTATTATATTTCATGCTTCGGAGAGCGTTGTGAACTTCTTCTCCTGTAAAAGGTGCGATATTTTCGGAGCATGAATATGGACTCTGGTCCCGGTGAAGTGCACCGTCATCAGAATATACATAGTTCTCTGTAGAAGTTAGAACTTATTTGTAAAATTTTATCTTTATCACCATGTTTCCTACCATTTGGATCTTTTAGGCAGGTAATCAGAGATCTGCCTTTTTCAATACCCTGCTTAGCTATTTAGAGTGATTGGGCATTTTTTAGAGCAGTTCTAATCTGGTTACTATTGTAATTTTTAAGATCTTTTCAGCATTTCCATGGGAGCCCCCGGGCACATTTTTTTACCGAATTTATTTACCGGACTTTGTTGGTCAGTCCTATCATACCCTAAATATTTATAACTAACATGCAAAGAATAATTTTAACAACAACAAAATTTTACGATAATGTACAGGTAAGCAAAAAGAGTCACTAATGCATAAAGATTTGAAGTAAGGAAATAGCCGCCGCAGAAGTAGACTACGGTAAAATATTTATGTAGGTACCTATGTCGTACCTTTTCAACTTGAACTCTGTCATTAGTGCCTCTCTTTGGTCTTTGTATTTGATACATTCCATTAAGAAGATGATGTACATCATCTAATACGTTACAAATCTCACAATTCTTATTCCAGAATTTCCTTTATAATATAATATATTTATTCTTTCTTACTGTCAAAATTTCTATTTCACAGAAGCAGTTTTTGAGACGTCCATACGAGGCAACCCCATAATCGTTATTAACGGCTACAGATTCTGCGTGCACCGACACAAAGCTTACAAAACGAGGTGGAAGTGCACCACCTTCAAGAAAGGGTGCAACGCGTTTTTGTACACTTTAAAAGATGAACGTGTTATAATTAGTTGTCACAATGACCATAATCACCAACCGAGCGAAATTTCGCTCCTTCAGGGATCACTTAAATAGTATTATATCACGTTCTTTATCACATTGTGAATGTATTTATTTACTCGATATTTATCGCGTAATACGTTGTAAGGAGCTGTAAAACTGGCCAACTTAACATGTACGTGAACATTCGATATTTAATAGGATTACGATAATTCACGTTATTATAGTAAAGTAGTAAAGCCTTTCACATCAAATAAAGATTTAAATCCTTTAATTAGTACAAAATTTATCGACTAGAGCGTACCAGCTCTGAGCCGGAAAACCTTTTCGCTACCATAGTTGCTAGTTACGCGATAAATACTCGGTAAAAATAAAATATTTACATATATTCGTGTGATAATAACCTAGCATTATTTAGGTGTACGGCTTATAATATTCCTACTTAAAGTCTTCCAAGCGAAAAAGGAAACAAAACTGAGAACTCAACTGAGTTTATGTTAAACGGTGTAATTAGCGTAAGATACATATGTGTTTTTTATTTATTATTATTAGTATTATTTTTTCACACATATGCGCTTTACCGATAAACGCCGATAAAAACTCAAGAAAAAATAAGAGAAAAATATAAATATTTATTTTTAAGTTACAAAAAAATATTTTAAACCTTTGCAAATTGACACCCCTTAAGCATTTCTTAACCAAGCCCACAATTTTCGAAGTATTTCTGGCCTCATTTGCTCTCATTTTTATCCAAAATAAAAAAACGGAGGAGTTTCTATGTTCGACTGTATATATTTTGTTTTATGTATGTTCACCGATTTCTCCGTGAATTGTGAACCGATTTTCAAAATTATTTTTTATTTGAAAGAGTATACTTCCGATGTGGTTCCATTTCAATTTGGTCCAGTTCTGACAATGGGATCCATGATAAAACCATATATGTAGGTTTTAATTCATTAAGTATTTTAAAGCAGTACAATTTATCTCATTGAAGTCGTTTTTTTTTGTTGACATATTAAAGAATTATTAAGTTTTATTGACTCCACATGTCCCGTTTTGACCTGGTGAAGATCGCAGGTCGACGGTGGATGCAGATCGCTTCCAACCGCAATAACTGGATATCCATGAGGGAGGCCTATGTCCAGCAGTGGACGTCCTACGGCTGAAATGATGATGATGATGACATGTCCCGTTTAAATGCCAAGAAGGTTAATGGCATACTGCTAGTGCCGCGTTTATTTATCGGGGCCATATTTTATTTTATTTGATTTTTGGAAAGTTATTGTATATCGAACATCTATTTCCTTCTAACATGTAATCTCTATATATCCATCTTTCTCTAATGTCAAATTTTTATTGACTACGCGCGTGAATTTCAAGAATTTGCAACACAGTACCTGTTTAGGCCGCATAGTAAAAGTGATTACTGTTCACAAAATCCACGGTAACTTTTATTGGCTAGTTTTACAAGTATATTTTATCATTTTGAAATCTTGGTTAGTTGCAACAATTTAAAAAAAAGCCTGCCATACTCTTAGTGCATACTTTTTTACACCACATCGCAGTGTTAAATGTTTAAGTGGACTAAAAGTAGATAATCTTTGAAAGTTTTAGGAAAAATAATATTTATTATATATATTTATGTTAAAAACTACAGGCATTCTGTGATTTTTCAAGGAAGCAGAGATATTTGAAAAATTGTGTTGATAAAGATATCTTAATGGGATGTCAATGAACAAGGGTTTTTATTTGTTTTCCTTGTAACTTAAAAAGTTATTTATATTTTTACTTTTTTAATGGATCATTAGATCCTGGTTGAAGCTTATCGTTGAATTTTCTTGAACACGTTGTATAATTTACTGCTTTCTCCTTCATTTGTAACACCTTAAAATTGCGGTTTTATGTAGTTTAAATAAATGGGTATGAACAACTGAGTCCTGAAATGTTGCTTTTAATATTTTTTGCCTTGCGGGAGTCAAGATTCGACGGTTCATCGGTCGCCTGACCCCGAATCATCGAGCTGACACCGCGAATGCGTCTTCCGTCGGACAAACGTGCTCTTAGTTGTTAGGATATTATTATTATTTTAGTTAGTTTGTAAGGTACAGGTATATTATGGGTATATTATATGAGCCTTAGATTAATTATTTTACATATTGTTACGTAATGAATATTATATTATAATTATTATAATTACCATCAAAAAAACTTGATTTTTATTCGCGCATTGGGTGTTCTTCTTCTTCTTTTTATATTAATTCGCGCCGAGTTGCAGCCAAAACCGCGCCAAAAGTTGAGCACTTACACACTTAGGTACACATTTTGTAGTTTTTTATTTCATGCAATTCTGGTGTCAATTCTGTTGGCACATTTCCTAACTAAAGCTAACGAAAATGCTACATAATTACTATTAATACTAACCAAAATTACGTAAAAGGGAGGGGAAAAAGTTATTCGGTTAGTGCCGTTTTAAAATTAAAACAAAGCGATTACCGTACCTTAAGTACCTTATAAGTTAAGTTGACAGCTCTTAATTTAGAAACGTCATATCTCTAATTATTATTAGCTTTTGGAAGTGCTACAATGGAATCGACACCACTCCCAACTGAAGTTAAAATATATCTTAATTTCTAGGCTTCAAGGTCATCCACAGTGTTTCTGCACGTGGCAAACCAATCATCATAGTCGATGGACATAGGTTCGCTATTCACAGGAAGAAAGGATTCAAAATCAGATGGCAATGTGCTTATCATTATTTATATAAATGTACAGCCTCCATAATAACGTTGGATTTCAACGATGTTGTTGTTAGGTATAACAATTTTCACAACCACTGATCATGTATAACAAGAATAAAATAGAAATAATTTATTGTTGAAACTTTACCTATAAAAAATAAAAATAAAAACTTTGTTTATTAAACTGGTATCTACATTATCATTCGTATTTATTGATGATACTAACGTGGTGACGAAACGTTTAAATTAATACAGAAACAAAGATAATTTTGAATTTGTTTCCCTTAAAGGAACTACACTACTCGTTTCGGTATTTCCTTGTATACCTTGTATACACCTAAGAGCTACAGAAATCTCTCCCTTCCGGTATTTACTTTTTATTATATCCTTTCTTACTGTCATTTTTATTTCACAGAAGCAATTTTTGAGACGTCCATCCGAGGCAACCCTATAATCGTGATAAGCGGCTACAGGTTCTGCGTGCACCGCCACAAGGACTTAAAAACGAGGTGGAAGTGCACCACCTTTAAGAAAGGATGCAACGCGTTTTTGTACACTGTAAAAGATGAACGTGTTATAATTAGCTGTCACAATCAGCATAATCACCTACCGAACGAAGTTGCTCTCGTTCAGAGATCGCGCAAACGCCGGTCAAAGTCAAAGTCAAAAAGTGTTTGTAAAATAGAGCAAAACGCTACTTAAAATAGTCAGTTTACAAAATAAAAACAAAACACATTTTGATTTAAACACATAATTCGTTCGCTTTTTTTTCCAAGTGAGGGAAAGAAGCGAACAAGAAACCTCACTCTTTCGCTTCTATTCATTGTTACAATAGAAGCGAAAGAAAGTCTTAGTTAAATGTCCGCAAGGATATTGGATAATTTGGATATTGCAAGATGACATCATTTCTTATCGCGGTTGAACCGAGCAACACTAGGCCAAGGGTCAATATCATTCAAATAAGCATCTATGGAGTACTAAGCTTTTTCTATGATATTTTGTTTTTTAAAAAAGTGAGTCGCGAGTTTTAATTTTGTAAATGGCACGAATCGCCCTTTTTGAAGGACAAAGATTGTCTGTATATCGGCCGCCCTTCCCCAAAGCAGAGCAACACATAACATCGCTCTATGGAAGTAGCTAAAATAAACCAGTCTAGCTGTAGCTTCATCAGTAATAGTTCTTATTGTTCTAACTGCATAAGCTGCTGAACTAAGCGACCTGCAAGTGCATTAGTGTGAAATTTCCATTGCAAGATAGAATCTATGTGTATATCTAAAAATACTGTGGAATTGAATGCAAATGTGTGTAAATGCTCAATCCGGTCAATTCCTACTTCCTTCCTACAGCACAAGTCCTTAAGGACTTAGTGTAGGGGCTTGTATGTATCTCTCTTAGATTTTTATCAAGCCATACTACATTGTTATATATTAATTGTTTTTCTTTAGTAATATACTCATTGTTACCAATAATTTTATTGAATTGCATGTTATATAATATAAACTAAACAAAATTGTACTTTTATATGTGCTTAATTGGTAAAAAAACAAATTATTTAATTTTAATTTAATTCCACGATATTTTTAGGTATACACATAGATTCTACCCTGCAATGAACATTAGTTTTGTAGGATATTCTTTTACATTTGGTATGGAAAATTTAATACATTTCATCTTTTTAGCATAAAGAACTTTATATTTAAGATTTGTTGTTCAAAGCAAACCAATTGTTCACTTGTGACAGTGAATTATTTACATCGTCGCAATTATCTTTACTCCTATCAATTTAAAAATCAACGAAGTATCATCAGCGAATAAAACGATATCACACAAGTTTTTTGCAAAGAATGGTAGATTATTTATTTAAATCAGAAACAAAAAAGGTTCTAGAATAGATCCTTGTGGTACGCCTAATTCAATTCTTGATCCCTCTGATCAAGATTGATTTTCATTGATTATCATAAAGTAGCTTATGCAGGGTGAAGTGAGAGGTCAGTTATTTGGGGATAATTTTTTCAAAGTTTTTACTCATCGTTGGTTAGTATAGAAATGGGTCTGTAATTAGCGGGATCACTGTGACTACCAGATTTAAACACAGGAACGAATTTACTTATACTTCATAAAATCGGGAAATAATCCTACGTCAATACAACTGTTAAAAATATGGGCCAAGTAAGGAGCAATGTCATGAATAATGTGGCCTAAAACTTTGGAGAAATACCCAAAAGGTCTACTGTAAGTTTAAAGCTAAGGGATTTAAATGCTTTGACAATTATACTAGCATTGACTTGAGAGAAATTAAACAATGCCATTGACTTTACAACTGAAGATTATGACTGAGCAATGCAATCACCTTCGATGCCGATGAGTTCAGAGACTGGCTTACATATTTGGGGATGTTGGCAAATAAAATTATCAAAGCGTTTGCAACATCCTGATTTATATTAGGAATTGAATTGTTCATTTTTCTCTAGTAGCATAAAGATCGTACAGTTAATTTCAACTTTTATAATATTTCTGGAGTAGCCCAATCAATGAACCCGGTTCTATCTCTAGCTTTGAATGTTTTTAGTTTGAATAAGTGACCGTGTTCCTGTTCCATTTATAATATTTGAGAGTTTTGAAAATTTCAAGAAGTTCAATCGTTTCTTGGAATCTCTTGATGCGGCCTTCTATAATGGGCCGGTAGGTGTATTCATCAAATTTGTCTAAGTGGGATAAGCTTCAAGCAAACATAGCACGGTGACCGGCAACAACAACGAAGACTTTGTTTTATTTATTTTAGGGATTGTAATGGCTTGTAATCTTCTTGGCATTTGATCCCTAACAAAATAAACTACACTCTGAATGTCATTTTCAATTGTCAACAATTAAATCATTTATAATTGATGTGAATGGCCTAAATTACTAATATTTAATAAGATTGCGTAATAGCAATTGGTTAACTCGATATTTACCGCGTAAAAGTTAGGCCTTTCACATCAATTATAGATGATTTTATAACTTTTATATTTACTTATTTTTTCGACTAGATTGCACCAGCCTTGAAGCCGGGAACTCTTCCCGCTATCACAGTTGCAGTTACGCGTATACTCAGTGATGTTAGCTTTCACTAGGTAACTATTAAGAAAATAATAAGGCGGTTACTAACTCTAAGAAAATATACTACAGGGTGTATTACAATATGTACTAAGCCTATAGGGGGTTATTCTGACCATGCCAAGGAACAACCTTTGTTCTACGACTTTTCAGGATTCAGTGATTTACATTTATGAAAAGATCACGAAAGTTTTAACTTCAACAGCTGAATAAACGATAATGACTACATAAAACTCAGCACGCTTGCAAGGGATGGCAAAGGGTTGCCGTAAAGGTACAAATAAAAATTCCTAAAACCACAAATAGGATTTTTTTATTAATAAGTTAAAAGAATTAAAAATCCGATTATGACCTGGGTCATTTTCATTTACACCACCTAGTAAAATTATAAATAAAAATATTTAAAAAAGAATAAAAAAAAATAGAAAAATTCGAATTCCCGATTTATTTTCCTTGTTTTCATGGGCTGAAACCCCCTTTCGGGTTAGTACACCCTGTATATTCCTTCACTTCACTTTTACATAATTTTCACTTATCGCTATTTACCTAACTACCTTACTTACTTAATACCTTAATACTAAACACCTTGCTTATGCCTGGCAGTTCGAGAAACAAAATTCAACTGCCAGAGCGAGGTTGCGTGATCTTCTCCCAAAACTCCCCGTTACTAAGATCCCTTCAATAGTCTTCAATAGTAATAGACTAATCATTATTCTCATTGGTCGAAAGAGCGGACTCGCTATTGCAGTTATACCTACTTGCAGGTAAATACAAGTACTATAGGTATGCAAAGTGTCCTTTAATAATTAGCTTAATTTATAAATACGTAATCAACAAGAAATAACATTCCTTAAATAATACAGTAATAGTAAAAAAATATATAATTGTAAGATTTTGACATGCTTTTGTTACATGATTTTGTTAACTTATGTTATAATTTGAGGAATGTTCTTCATTAGCGTCTAATACAAAATAAATACGGTTTCTTAGACGTTTAGTTATATTATGTTATTTAGGAGTCTTTTATACAAAAAAAAGAAAAAATAAAAGAAAAAAAACTAGTTTTGCTGACAGATCATAATATATTTTATTTATATTAGTGGGGAAAAAAGGTATAGCATTATTTATATGGCATATAATAACTCAAAGGAGTTTATGTTGAGATATGTCTATTTTATTTAATAATGAAGTTATAAGTTAAGGTTATTTAAATACATAATATCTAAAATGAAACGCGGGATTTTGTGCATTGTTCTCATATCGTTCTCATTAAAAAACGTTTAGTTAAGTTCATTACCTACTAATTATTCTGTTAAATAAGTGGTGTTATTTGGTATTTATGTAATTATTAGTTATTTATGTCATAGACATGTGACATAACAAAAGTTAATTCAGTTTTTAGTGTTCCGTAGTACAAAAAAGAACCCTTAATAGTTTCGCTTTGTCTGTCTGTCCGTCTATCTGTGGCCTTGCGAAGAGACTATTAGTCCTAGAAAGCTGCAATTTTGCATTGACCTACAAATAAAGACGCCGAGAAAACACTAAAAAAAATAATAATTTATTGGATACACGTACTGTGGATATTAACTTTTTTATTATGTAACTACTTTTCTTGAATTTCCCAACAGGTGGAGTAATGTTGAATATGTATTTTAAAACCATTTCGGGGTTGTGAAGACAATTTTTTAATTTAGAGTTCCGTTTACGAAATATTCAAGTTTCAAACTTTTTATCGGCCGTGTTAAGTAGATCTCAGACAGAGGGCTCTCTAAAATCTAGCTAAACTGCTAGCTTAACAAATCTGAAAAAATCGTAAATGTAGTTTTGACCATAAACTTTTTAGATATAACGGTTACACTTTAGGTAGCTAGCTTTTTTGCTTCAGATAAATTCCCGCTTAAATGCGGTTTACCAAACATACCGGAATACCTTAAACCGAAAACTTGTAACATGTATTTGGGTTTACGGATAACTACGGAACACTACACGTCTCGTGGCCCGACACGAACTTGGCCTAATTTATTATTATTTAGTTTTTCTTCTTTCGTTTATCAGGCTATATCGTCCCACTGTTGGGCAACATCCTCCCCTAAATCCCTCCACTCGTCGATTTTTATATAACATTTAGTTTTAAAATTATTATAATGCTTATGGCAACTTTCGCTAGAATTAATTAATGCGTTCAGCGGCGACAGTTACGAATTGTCAAATCTTATAAAGACATTCTGTTTTTAATATTATATTAGAAAAACGTAATTATTTTAATTATTATTATTAATTTTATCATATAAAATAATACCTTGAAACCTTATCTTCTTAATTTCTTAAGGCTCCATGTTATGTCCTTGTAATATTATGAAAAACACATAGTATTGTAATTGGGTTTGCTTTCTAATTTTAAGTTATTATTGTACGTCCGAACAGGATCAAAATTGTTAACAACATAATTTATATTTAATACTTTTACTTGTCTGCATGTAAGATTATTACAATTGAACAATAAATATATTTTCGCCTTTATCTTTAATAGTTTTAAGCCTCGTAACGCATCCAAGGATCTATGCGAAAGTGGCCCTTATTCATCATCATTATCATCATCATCATTATTATCATCTAAGTCATAGGTCTGCTGTCCACGTCCACTGCTGGACATAGGCCTCCCTCATGGATGAATATCCGTGAGGGTGAGGGAGGCCTATTCTTCTAAATACTAGCGAGAGGAGCGAACTGGTGAGCGCAGTACGGGATGTTTTTTCTCGGGAAAAATGTCTGTATGATCTGCAGATATTTGTTCAGTGTGTTCTGGATGTTTTTCTGTTTATAATAAAAATATTTATCTAAATAGCATAATGTATTTCGTATTATCAGTCATCTAGTACCCATAACACAAGCTCTGCTGCATCCACGGACATGAGAAGAGGGGTAACATTCTACGCCTTAGTACTCGATGATAATACAAATTATGCATTACTCAAGCAGTACTAAAATGTTTGTCCATGCAAGATGGCGATGAAGTATTCGTTGTCAAACCATATCGTATGGATGTTTAATAACAGGGCTTCAAAATGTTGTTTAACAATAATTTTGAACATTTTATTTAGTAACATACATATAACCGGGTATTTATCGCGTCAATTACCTTTATTATTTCCCGACGTTTCGCTTGGATTGCACCAAGCATGGTCCCGGGAAGACTGGTGCAATCCAAGCGAAACGTCGGGAAATAATAAAGGTAATTGACGCGATAAATACCCGGTTATTATGTATGTTAATAATGTGTTGTGATCGCGAAAGTTTAAAAAAGACATTTTTATTTAGTACTCTCATAGCCACTTATTTTCTTTTGTTTCACAGGAGCAAAATTTGGGATTTCCAAGCGAGGCAACCCCGTGATCGTTATAAACGACTTCAGATTCTGTGTGAATAAAACCCAAGGAGAAAAAGTGAGGTGGCAATGTATCAAAAGTGGCTGTAAAGCGTTCTTGTACACTTTAAGAAATGGAAATCTTATACTTAAATGTAACAATGTTCATAATCACTTAAATGAACGTATTTGATTAAAGTCGATACTTGTATATATGTATATTTGATTAAATATTTTTGTGTAAATAAAATATCAAGCATTATACACCCTATTTCATGGAGATTGCTGAGATCTCAAGAGATAGGGATGAGTGAGGATTTTTTTACCGGAATTATTGAATAGCCGAAGGCCCATCTAATGTTAAGCGGTAACCTCTACCCCTTACATTTGCATTACTGCGGTGATCACGTGGCGGTAGTAAAATATTGCCCCTCCTCACTAGCTTGTGGATGCAGTAAGAATATGCCAAGGGATATACCTCCTACCTCCTATACCTCCGGTAGGTAGGCAGTAGCGACTTTTCAAGTATCAGTATCCAATAATATATATACATATATGTATATGTTTTATTGGATGTTGATACACGTACCATAAAAACCCTAAGAGTATAATATTTATATGGTCTACGGAAAAAAATACTTTTTTAAAACATGTCAAACTAACATCCTCTTTCAGGGCCAACTTTCAGTTACTCAGTTCGTGGTAACCCTATTATCACTGTAGAGGGATTCAGATTCTGCAAAAACAAAACTTCGGGATCAAAGATTATATGGAGATGTGCAACACACGCTAATTACGGTTGTCATGCCAACGTACACACTCTACTCAATGAGAATTTAGTACTGAGGATAAACAATATGCATGTACATAATACAGAAAAATAAAGAATTTTTTGATATATTTTGCTTTTTTATTATATACACAACAGAACAAGAAGGTGAAACCGCGGAGTGGGGCTTGTCTTGTTCACGTGGGAGTATGGGCATAAAATATAGCCTATGTACTCAGGGATAATGTAGCAAAATCAAAAGGCATAACGGGGTTGTTGCCTTACTTACCACGCTTGGCAGGCGGGTTGGCGGTACGCGATGTTGATAATGCACGAAAAGACGCTGCTGGCCGTATCCCTTGGCAGATTCTTACTGCAACCACGAGCAATATAGGAGAAGCAAAATTCTACTGTGCCAGCAGTGTCTTTTGTGCGCGATTATGTAAGACATGCCTTTTAAATACTCAAATCAATCATTGTCTCCTTGAAATCTTTTATTCCCAGCTGATTTTATCTTCCACTTGAACTGTCTTTGTTTCTGGACTTTTTCTACATTTTGCTTTATCTAACATGTCGTCTTGGGAAACACTGCAATCCATCAGATCCTCTTCCATAACTTTCCACTTTTGCTCAGCATCATATCGCACATATAAGTACGTACTGAATCTAGAAATTTATTAATTGTTAAATTAGCATACTCTTTCAGGGCCAACGTTCAGTAAATCTATTCATGGAAACCCCATACTAGGTGGGTTCAGATTCTGCAAAAAAATAAACTCCGGATTTAAAACTGAATGGAGATGTGCAACACACGCCAATGCTCGTTGCCACGCCAAGATTCTGACCGTGCTCGGTCAGGATATAGTACTTAAAGTAAATAATATGCATACACATCAATGAATAAAATATGATCATCAACCACAGCCTGACTGCCTGTCTCACTTTACCCACTGCTGGGTATATGCCTCTCTTAATTTGTGCTAGCCACCACGGTCCTGTGCTAGTCGCATCCACTGTCTCCCCGCATCTAGGTAGAGTCCTTAATGCTTAAACATATATTTTAAGTTTTGTAATTCTATCATTTAACATGGGTTACCAATAAGTATGTTTTTCAACTTCATTGCTCCCTCGGATAATTATAAAGCAACGGGATCAATTACAAAAGTATCAATAAACCATATGCAATATTTCATCATTTCAGCCGTAAAACGTCCACTACTGAACTAAGGCCTCCCTCATGGATCTCCATGAGGGGCAGTTGCCATACTCACCACGCTTGGCAGGCGGGTTGGTGAGCGCAGTACGGGATGTTGATATACGGAAAAACGCTGCTGCCCATCTTTCGGAGGTGTCCCTTAGCAAGCTCTTACTGCATCCACGGGTAGGAGAGGAGGGGTAACATTCTACTGCCGGCACCCCACGGCTATGCAAGCTTTGCTATAAAGTAATTTTAGCGACTGTTTATTAAAGTTCTAAAACCTTTAACTTAACCATCATTCGATAAACGAAATCCTAATTCAGGACAGAAGTTCAACGCTGTTTGTTTTATAGATATCAAATTCATCCTGTCGAAGCATGGCAACATCAACATTTGTATCGCTGGACACACATACAGCAAGCAGAATACGAAGGGCTACAAGACGAGGTGGCGCTGCGCGTCGCGTGCCGGCCGCGGTTGCCGTTCGTATATCCACACGGTGGAAGATGGACGAAGAGTCAGCATTATAAAACATATGACGGATCACAAACATTGAAATATATTAACATAAAACCATACTCGCCGACGTTTGACTAACAGTCCAAAGACGCTCAGAAGAGACATTTTAAGAGCTGCAAGGTGGAGCCCTCTCGTTGGGAACTCATGGCAGAAAATTGGCCGGTGTGTTGAACGTTTAGTACAGGAAAATGTGAAAACTGTTTTAAGACAGGCGCGAACTTAGCACTAAACGTGAATAGCTTAAGAACAAACCGTCTGCAAACGTGTAGAATAACTACGTTAATGGTTTTGTAACATGTTAGTTATGTACACGTACGTTTAAGGCCAAACTTGGCTTTGCTGGTCATTAAATTGGCAGAAACGATGTCGCCGTAGCCGAAATCGGTATCGAACATCATTATCATCATCATGTTAGCTCACCTGACACAAGCCTTTCCCAATCTGCGCCATTCACCGTCTGTAGCTTTCAGCGTCTGTCAGATACCGTTCGGAAATCATCAGCTCATCTTGCTGGTGGACGTGACTTGGCTTGTAAGCGCATTGAGACCAAGTTATCGTAACTGATATTTGTGTTAGCTTGCTTATTCGAATGCGTCCACGCAATGGGTTTTTTTGTGTAAGTTTTTTTTATAATGATATATTTATTAAAATGTTATACGGGATCTCTACTCACGGTAATTGTACGTTAAAGTTTCCCCTGACAAGAACTGACATGTTGGACTCCTATTTTCAACATTAAATTAATGGGAGTAGAATGTTGATTATTCAGTTCAAGCGAACCGAATAATTGGTTTTTGCATACAGTGTAGGTACTCAAATGAATTCACTTAGAGTATGTAGGAGTATAATTCAATACCCGTACGTATGTGTGTAACGCTGAAACTGATGAAATAAAGTTTGAGTAACAGGTACATTTTCATTCATTGCTTAATCGAAGAGTTTTCTTGAACATTAAGCAAGTAACAGACCGGCAGGGTGATTACGTATCTCGCGACAGGTTTTGCAACAGGCAATTGACAGGAATATTGCTGTCAAATGTCAATTTTGTATTAGAGAACAGCAAGGAATTGACATTTGACAGCAATATTGCGGTCAATTGCCTGTTGCAAAACCTGTCGCGAGATACGTAATTACCCTGCGGTGGTTCCAGCTTGGTATATTTTCATACATGTGTGCCGGGAGCCGAATGCTGCCTTTCTTCTCTCGCCCGTGCATGCAGTCAGAATATGCCAAGTGATACTTTCTGAAAATGGGTAGTCTTTCCGTGTATCAACATTATGTACTGCGCTCGCCAACCCGCCTCTCAAGCGTGTCGAGTATGGCAACAACCCCTGATCAACAAACATGTTTTTTGGGAGATCCTTAAGTAGGCCTATCTCCAGAAGTGGACAGCAGTCCTACGGCTGAGACGGTAAATGTAGTCAGCCTTATCGACGATCCTCGACGGCGACCCTAAAAGATATTACGGAATATTTCTTACAGCAGCCCTGATAATGATGTAGATGGAGATCTGGTATCCCCAACCAGGATTAGAATTAGAATTGGTAGTTTTATAAAGATAAAGATAAAGATAAAGAAACGTTTATTTTGTCACATTTTTACAATCAAATAAGAAAAATCATCAATTCGGTTTTAAAACTAGTGACAAAAATGGTCACTACTCAGCATGTGCTGTGGCAGAACGAGTCGTACCACAGCGCTGGTCTTCCGTAGTATCTTGCATTTGTTAAAGTACCGAGTCGTGACTCTGGTCTGGGTATGTGCAATGTATGTTTTTACATTAAAAACAGTATTTAGGTATTCTATCAGTGCAGAACACGAGTTCTGCTTATTTTGAGGTTTGATGGTGCTGTGTGCAAATAGTCTTGTTGTGTGGTGTGCAATAACGTGTTAATCTGTCTATATTATTTTTTATTTTTTCAGATTACAAATTGATGCGCTCGAGATTTGGAACCATAAACATAATTATCTCGGGCCACAAGTACAGTCGGCAGCGTACAAGAGGCTTGAAGACCCGCTGGCAGTGTGCCACACATACTAGCCGTGGATGCAACGCCTATCTCTACACAATATGCCTAGACGATGAAACGAAGATAATTTTACATAATCCCAACCATAATCATAAGTCTTATTAACTTATATGGGAAATAGATAGAATTACTTTATTCATAATCATGATCATCTCAGCCGTGGGACATCCACCGAACAAAGGACTCTCATGAATCGCCATGTACTGATTATGAGGTGTTGGTGAACGCAGTACTGGATGTTGATACACGGAAAGATGCTGCTGCCCATCTTTCGGAGGTAATTCCTTGGCAAATCTTATTGCATCCACGTCAAGAGAGGAGAAGCAAAATTCTACTGCCGACACCCCACGGCTTAGTCTCTTTACTGTACTCTTTGTACACCTTAAAATAAGAAACAGATAGAAATATAACTACACAATGATTTAGAATATAAGCTAAATCCATAGGCTCCCGAACGAGTTGACATCTCTGTATTTCAGCCAGTGTTTTCTTCCATTAAATATCTCGAAATTATGTTTGTGAATATCGTTCGTCAAATTGCCTTATAAAATAAAAAAATAAATGAAAATTTTCTCCGTAACTCTCAATTTATATTCTTTTACGCGTTGCAATGTTTAGGTTTTTGGTTTTATGAAGAACTTGCTTCTGCTCTAAGCTTCGCACGAGTTGAACTTTGTGTATTCTGGCCAAAACCTATATAATAAGCAAAGTTTCAACTTGATCTGTTTGATAGTTTTTGATGAGGTGACAAGCATACAAACAAATCTTCAGATATATAATGATTGTAGGGTAATACAAATATTTTCTTCAGTTTTTTTCGAGGTCCATTTCGTTTGCTCAGACTATTTAAAGGTTTAATATATTTATTGTTTTTTTACAACCTCTAGTCTATGGTCGACATGCATGCATCTTTTTTGACAGCTTTTGATAATTAATAGGGTAATAATACCTACTAACTACTCGTACTTCATGTTTCTATTTTAGCCAGATTCGTCTACACCAAGTTAGGAACCATCAACATTCTGATATCCGGCTACAAGTACTGCAGGCATCGAACAAGAGGTCTGAAAACCCGTTGGCAATGCAGCACTAACTCGCACCGCGGCTGCCGGGCCAACCTTTACACGATAGATGACGGTGAAAGGTTGCAAATCATAGTCCATAAACCGACACATAACCATTAGCGTAGACGCGGAGCGGAGCTCAATCGACCAATTGCAACGCTCGAAGGCCACAAGACTCGAGGAAAAAAGTTATGGTTGGTTAATATGCCCCGCTCCTCCTCAGTGCAAACGTACCCTTAACCGTTGGTAACGTCGCATAGTGGCTTCCAAAGAAACTTTCCTGCCATAGATGGAATAATGCAAATCGTGGTCCATAAACCGAACCATAACCATGCAAAATTGCATTTCTATGAAGCATCAGTGACTGTCGCTGGGAATGTTTCTGACATTACCCTTCGGGCACGATTGGTTAGCTAACGATTGATGTTGAAATTGTATGTATTTATTTAATCAGGCAACAGAGAGCAGAAAAAAATATGTTGTTTTTTGATGTTTCATGAAAACTATGTTTTATAAGTACAGTTTAAAAACCATTTACTCTTTTATTCGTCCGTAAAAGATCTTGATCCTGATTCAAAAATTATAATAAAAGTCAAGTTTTTGGCCCGGACTATCATAGTATTCCGGTTTGTGTGATCGTGGGATTTAAATGGTTATTGCAATTTTATTTCCTTTAGATGTTCATAAGTACTGTTTACTACCTCGATAGTTTCTAAAGTTAATTCTGTTGTTTTTTTTCGAGGTCCATTTCGTTTGCTCAGACTATTTAAAGGTTTAATATATTTATTGTTTTTTTACAATCTGTAGTTTATGGTCGACGTGCATGCATATTTTTTGACAGCTTTTGATAATTAATAGGGTAATAAATAATACCTACTAACTACTCGTACTTCATGTTTCTATTTTAGCCAGATTCATCTACACCAAGTTAGGAACCATCAACATTCTGATATCCGGCTACAAGTACGGCAGGCATCGAACAAGAGGTCTGAAAACCCGTTGGCAATGCAGCACTAACTCGCACAGCGGCTGCCGGGCCAACCTTTACACGATAGATGACGGTGAAAGGTTGCAAATCATAGTTTATAAACCGACACATAACCATTAGCGTAGACGCGGAGCGGAGCTCAATCGACCAATTGCAACGCTCGAAGGCCACAAGTCTCGAGGAAATTAGTTATGATTGATTGGTTAATATGCCCCGCTCCTCCTCAGTGCAAACGTTCCCTTAACCGTTGGTAACGTCGCATAGTGGCTTCCAAAGAAACTTTCCTGCCATATATGACGATGGAATAATGCAAATCGTAGTCCATAATCCGAACCATAACCATGCAAAATTGCATTTCTATGAAGCATCAGTGACTGGCGCTGGGAATGTTTCTGACATTACCCTTCGGGCACGATTGGTTAGCTACCGACGATTGATGTTGAAATTGTATTTATTTAATTAGGCAACAGAGAACAGAAAAAAAAATGTTGTTTTTTGATGTTTCATGAAAACTATATTTTGTAAGTACAGTTTAAAAACCATTTACTCTTTTATTCGTCCGTTAAAGATCTTGATCCTGATGTTGAGATTTCGTCATGAGATCTTGTTGAACAGACGGCCTTGGTACATATCCAGTTGACAATAATTTACGTATTCATAGTTTTATTAGCGTGACAAAATAAACATATTTTTATCTTGATTCTTGAAATGGTTATTGCAATTTTATTTCCTTTAGATGTTCATAAGTATTGTTTACTACCACGATAGTTTCTAAAGTTAATTCTGTTGTTTCTCACTCAAGATCTCAAATTCGTCTACTCGCGGCGTGGAACCCTGAACATACTGTTCTGCGGCTACAAATACAGCAAGCAATACAAGAAGGGGCCAAAGATCCGTTGGCAATGCGCCACGCACACCAGCCGTGGATGTCACGCCAACCTGTACACGCTTGAAGAGGAGACCAGCATGAGCATTATTAAATACACGCCAAATCACAACCACTAAATACATGTAACGTTCAATAACAACAAATATGCCAAATCGAAGTGGGAGTGGGTTGGTTACGTGTGCCGCATGAGAAAATGCCTGTTAGCCAACATTACTCAGTAGGTCCCAGAAAGCGCAAAGAGGCATTTGGTCGGCCCAAACGGAGCTGGCGGGACGAACTGGATGAGCTTTGTGCACATTGGCAAACATAAGCCGTAGACCGGGATTAGTGGATGAGATGAAGAGATGTCCTTTGCCAGCAGTAAGATCCAGAGGGCCGTTTTGTATTAAGATTTAAATATGTAACATGGGTAAACGAGCTCTCGAGTGGAGACCGCGACTTGGCGAGGAAAACGTATTGTAGGACGCCCACCAGCTAGGTGGGGTGACGATTAGCAAACGGTAGCTGGCAGGTGCTAGATACGGCAAGTCGAAGAAAGTAAAACATCTTGTAACACATAAATGGCTCCTCTCCTACCCGTGGATGCAGTAAGACCCTGCTAAGGGATACTTTCGGAAGATGGGCAGCAGCGTCTATCCGTGTATCAACATCCCATACTGCGCTCATCAACCCGCCTGCCAAGCGTGGTGAGAATGGCAACTACCCCTCATGGTGATCCATGAGGGAGGCCTGTGTTCATCAGTGGACGTTTTATGGCTGAAATGATGAAAAAAATTATGACTTAAATGGCGCAAATTTGGGGACTCCTATGTAGATGACCGGGTATTTATAATATCAGTTTTCTCGCGACTTTAATAGGTGCAACCCTGTCGAAACGTCGGATAATAAACAAAAGTAAATAACGCGATAAACACCCGGCTATATAATGTGATCATGTCACTGTGATCGTGAAAATTCTTAAGATAACTCAACCTTATAACCATAAATACTATTATGAATTATGTATTGTTTAACTAAGCTGACTCAATTAGTGTTTTTGCTTTTTTATAATTAAAATAGATATATTAATAAAACATTATTATATTACTCCCTCTCTCGGCCCCCCATTACTGGGAACTCACGCAAGTACTCTTGTAATAGTTTCACTTCACCGCCCGGTTTGGTGGAATGCTACATTAATTTATGGCTATGGTCAAACCTGCGCCTCAGCGACGCGGGATGCGGGACGCGAAGCGGGATGCAGGACGCGAAGCGGGATGCGGGACGCGAAGCGGGATGCGGGACGCGAAGCGGAAGCTTCAGCCGCGCGGCGGACGCTACTTCTATCTTATGGCGCCCTGCACACCTATGCAACCACAACGCGGGTGACCGCCTCGGCAGAGCGGGACGATATTTGCGATTCGCGCCGTAGCGAGCAGATGAGCATGTTTAATTTCGCGTAGAAAACGCTGCCGCTTCGCGTACCGCATCTCGCGTCTCGCTGACGCTGAGATGTGGCATCAGCCTTACACTTCTCACACTCTCACTTTAATAAAGATGATCATAATCATCGTTAATCATTAGTTCTGTTTGTCCTACATGCTTTATGAATCACTTAATGTGTTAATTAGCTCTCAATAAAGTACTTACTTAAGTAAATTCGCCTTCCACAACTGTACACTGTTTTTACGGTCACTGCGGTACTATAGTTAGATGGTTAGGAATTGTCCAGCAGTCAGAATTTTATATGTCCTCTCAGCTTAGTCGGCCATACTCAGAGGAAAGGATATGCCAATATGTACGAAGCTGATTAAGCCGCGGATTTTCTCACGAGATGAAGGAATTAGTATTTTAATGTAATAATAGAGTAAATTTCTCTTTTAGGTATTTCATTGTCATCATATTTTCAGGTTTACAATTCTTCCGTTCAAAGAAGGGGAACATTTGCGTCATTTTCGCCGGATACAAGTATTCAAAGCAGCGGCAACAAGGCCCAAAAACTCGTTGGCAGTGTTCCACGAAATCTTCTTGCCATGCCTTCTTACATACCTTCGATGACGGCAATTCAACCATCTTGCTGAAGTGTAACCAATATCATAACCATTAAACTTATCATGATAGATATTACAGTTGTATTTATTATCCTTACGTGTATTCCCGAACATAAGGGTTTTGCCCGGTTTTCGATTATTGTTGGTGGTACAATCAATTTTAATTGTTATTGTAAGGCCTTCACATCTACTGTAGATGATTTATACAGCGTCAGCACAGCAGGCACGTGCCTGGAACATGGTTAGATGGATTATGCTTGCCCAGCACCTACTATACCATCCTTTCAGCAAAGTTAGCTATTAGTCAGAGGAAAGAACAGGTCAATACGTCTGAAGCTAATTCACCATTAAAGCACGTGTTTAATGCGCACATACATACATTTTTCAAGGAAAAAAACTTTGAAATAAAATCTTTTTACTAAGAAGCGAGTTTTTGATATGGAAATATTTAGGACGAACAATTTTATCTGAGCTTTCGTTGAACTGGGTTTTAAAACGCGGCAAGAAACAAGATTTTATAATCTTGTTTCTAAGAAGCGAGTAATTGATATGAAAATATGTAGGACGAACAATTTTATCTAAGCTTTCGTTGAAATTTGCTTCTTAAAATAAGTAACTTAGGTAGATTGATGCAGATCAAAAAATCTAATTTCTTTGTATATTATTCGTAAGATGGCCACTGTTGGACATAGGCCACCCTCATGGATCTCCAAATACTGATTGATCATGAGTGGTTGTTACCATACTCACCACGCTTGGCAGGCGGGTTGGCGAGCGCAGTACGGGATGTTGATACACGGATATGTGCTGCTGCCCATCCTTTGGAGGTATCCCTTAGCAGATTCTTACTGCATCCAGAGAAGAGGTATCATTCCACTGCCAGTACCCGCGCCATTATTATTATTCTTTGTATCATGGAGTAAAAAAATTCTCACAAAGCTTCTAACATATTAAACAGTTTCAGATTACAAATTTGTACGTTCTAAGCGAGGAAATATCAACATAAGTATAGCTGGCTTCACATTCAGTAAACAAAGAGTAAGGGGTGTCAAAGCTCGATGGCAATGCTCGACTCATACGAGCAAAGGTTGTATCGCATTCTTATACACGCTGGAAGACGGACAGGCAACACGGATACTTGAAAAAAGTAACTTAGATCATAACCACGATCCACCATTTGTACGTACGTTCGATGCATAAAGAAGAGCTAAAGTCATATTAAATATCGGGAATGTTCACGTACTTGTAAAGTTAGTGGAGGCAACAACTGTTTCGATCCTTATTGAGGGTCTTTTTCAGAGTGCACGACGGGAAGCGGAGCGAGGGGGTCGCGCGCCGTCTTAATTTGAAAAGTCACGATATTTGTTATAGTAAAAGAGCAAAGTTAGATGTATAGCGGTGGATGTTGTTAATTGAGCCCGCGGGCTGAGTTGACCGAGTGGTCCGAGTCGCCCCCAACATAAACAGTAGCGGTCAACTGAGCCCGCGGGATGAGTGGTGAGTGGGCTGAGTTTCCCCCGAAGGGAAAATATTGTGTGTTATTAAAAATAGTTGTACACGTGGTAGACCCAGATGGCGTTGGCGGGATGAGCTTGACTCCTTTAGACAAAACAGAGATAGATAAAAAGAGGCCTTTGCTCTGCAGTAAGATAAATTAAGATAAAATTATTATTAGTAGAGCCCTAAGATTGTGAGGTGCCGCGGCAGACCAATAAAGCTTTAGCCTCGATGAGTATAATAGAGTGGGTCAAATTGGCGGCTAATTGAGATGCATGCATAGGTTATTTGCTTACTTTGCCCAGCATTTGGACAGGGCTAATTGTTATTGTAATATAAATATAAGACGTTGGTACTTCTATGTAGATTGTTAGAGCACAGATTTTAGTTCGCCCCGTAAACACAACACACATGTCTAGATCGTACCGTGCCTGTCAGTGGCTTGCTGCAAAGAATAATGCTGATTATTTTACATTCAGTGTTTCTCGAAATGTTTATGTTTTTCAAAAATAAATTGTATTGTCACTTTCTAAGTTGCATCATAATATCCCTAGGTTTCCACCTGACGACCTCTTTTAACCCAGGAACCACTCGGCTACGGAATCCTTAGAAATCGAGTCTAAAACGTTGACTGCGTTATAGGTTCTAGCACACAAACCAAATAAGGTGTCATGGTACAATCACCCGTGTAAAGTTTTTTTACTTTCTTGAATAGATAACTTAAATATTAAAACATATAACTGAGAACATTATTATTTTCTTTTTCTTCTTATTTAAGAGTTACACTCTTGCCAGTCTTACTGAATCATGGTTGTTTATATTTTAACCTCTTTAAATGCGCATCAATTCATTAACATAAACTTTCTTTATTTTACAGACTACAGATTCACTATGACCTCTCATGGAAACACAATGTTGGTAATTTCTGATTACAAGTACATAAAGCACAGTCAAAGGGGGGAGAAGACCTTTTGGAATTGTGCATCCAAGAAGAGAACTAGGTGCATAGGCAACGTCATGACTATTGATGGTGTATTATTACGAAACAACGTTCAACATACTCATTTTCCAATGTAGTTAGCTTATTCCTTTTTACTAGTGTTGTTAGTAGAATGCCTGTATTCTAGTTACCAATGTTGTTCATCAAATGCTCTTTCCATTTTAAAAATACGAGGATTACTCACATAATGATTTTAAGCCGGATATCATGCTGACTTGTTAAAAGTGGTGCCAATCCTATTGGGACACTTCCTAACTAAAGCTTATTAAAATTGCATAAAATGGAGTAGAATAACGTTTAGCTATTTCGTTTGTTCCCTTCTAAAATCAAAACGAAACAATTTGACCTAATTTTACGTTTGACCGTTCTAAATTTAGTAACGTCAAATCTCTGATTGTAATTAGCTTTAGGGATTGCCTAGGATTTTGGGGATTGGCTTAATAACAACAGAATCGACAGCAATGCTCGGATTTTTGAAATTAATTGTTTGTCTCATGTTAGTTTCAAATGTAAAATAAAATGCATTTATTTAATATTTATAAGTAAAATGCCTTTTTCCATTTAGGTAGGTGCTAATGTAGTTACAATCGTTAGTAAATTGACATTTTGCTTTTGTTGCTTTGTCTTACTTTTTATTATAAATAAAGAACTGAAATAATTTCCTCCTGTTTTTATCGAAGTCGTTGAGATATTTATTTTATATAATTTTTTTCATGACACTTACGGCTTAATATAATGTAAATATTTTGTTTTCGGAAAACACACAGTATTATAATTTCAACACGAAAGATAAATAGTTATTAAAACTAAAGACCATTAAATATGTTATCGCATAATGTAAGCAAATTTGTATAAATGTTACAAGCATCAGGTTCTCTTACTTTTATCAGGTTATTCAGTTTTATTGTTTTCTGTGGAACATGTCAACTCACAAAGGCTGACACGGAAAATCAGTGCTGTAATACGCAAAACATACGCCTGTTTGTCTCACACCT
Organism: Pasiphila rectangulata; assembly: GCA_963082625.1. Taxonomy (NCBI): domain Eukaryota; kingdom Metazoa; phylum Arthropoda; class Insecta; order Lepidoptera; family Geometridae; genus Pasiphila; species Pasiphila rectangulata. The sequence goes on from OY720244.1 coordinate 16,792,981, forward strand.
TCTGTTTTGCTCTTTTTCGTTTATTGTGACAAAAACAAACTCTTATTATTTTAATTATTTTACTTTGTTCATTCTTTCTTCCTTTAATGTCCTCATATATAATGGCCACGCGTGGCTTTCTATTTGTTCAACCATTTGGGGGACATATTTTAAATCTCTCGTTGAATACAAGATCTTGTGGACGCATCCATAACATTTGACTGATAATTTTTACTAAACGAGTGGCGTAAAAATACATAATTCTAAATGTCAAACGGAACCTAGGGTCGGCGCCACAACTCAAGTCTTACGGCAAAAGCGGGAACTAAACTCTACAGTACATTCTGTTGTCTTTATCTAGTTCTATGTTACCAGCGCCGCGTCTATAGGACTTGAGTGGTGGCGCGGACTCTAGGTTTCGTTTCACAGTACGAAGTATTGAACTTTCAGAATACTTTTTAGTACGTCAAACTCAAATTATTTATCCACAGCCCGACCTCACCCACAGCTGAGTAAAGGTCTTCCTTAAAATGAAAATGAAAATCTCCTTTAATTTGTGCCCCCGATCTTGTGTTTACTTGCGACTTTATATTGATTCGTCTGCCCTTCATTCAGCTGGACGACATTTTTATTAATTTATTTTCATATAAGTATATTTAATTTTTATTTAATTTATTGCATAATTTACAAATCGATTAGGTTTTGATACATTTACCTTGTTAGCAACGTTTACATTTAGAATAATATTGAAAGAAATATGAAGGTACTTATATCAAATGTATCGAAAATTAAATAAAAACAAAAAATATTACCTCCTTTTTTCCATTCTACGAGTACTGCTATATTATAACAGTCATTAGGCCAATCATGTCAAAGTCGATCTTACTACCTACCTACTTATAACTTGCGCTGTCTAGTTTGTCAGATAAATGCGTCTGGGCGCCCTCTGCGCTCGCCATAGTGCGGTAACATTGTCATGGCCATCTGCGGTCAGCAACATTATATTGTCGTTTAAAAAAAAATTTCATATAAAAATGATTCAACGTCATAATATGCCTTTTTTATATCCCTATCTCTTACAGAACTTCGTTACATTTATATTGTAGTTATGCTTAGAACTATCGAATTATTTTGGTTCGTGCATCCTGAACTATATGGATCTAGTGTTGTATGTATTGTTTCAGTGCCGAAAATTATAGTAACTCGTAAAGGTACCACAGCTCTCATATACGGCGGTCATAGATACCATAAGCATATAGATTCGGAGTTTAAACTAAGATGGCGGTGTGCAAAAGCTAGGTCACACAAGTGCCGTGCAAACATTACCACGTTGAAGCAATCTTACCTAATTGATATTACTATTTTAAACCATAAAAATGTACATAATCATTAACTTGTAGAGCGTTCACTATTATAAAGTAATAAAGAAATTACGGTCGCATTTGTTCTATATTATGTATTTATTTAACACATTTTAAAAATATGTGAACATATTTAGAGTCCCTTTTGAGAGTATTAGTCAAATAGTTTTGTGAAATACTCAAAAAACAAAAGAGGGATCCAAATGACCACCCCATTCTAATGACGTGATTATAAAACAAGGTATTGCTCATTATAAAAATAAATCTACTATGGTACTAGTGAATCTTAGCTTTAGTGAACCTTAGGTTTCTTACCATTAATTTTCTTTTCAGTTCGGTATTACAAAACTCGTAAGGGCACAACAGCTATAATACTTTCCGGATACATATACTTCAGGGACATCATAAAACATCGTAACTTGGGACACCTGAAACAGTGGTGCTGCTCCAAACATGCGATCTTGTCGTGTCCCGCTGTTCTTTACACGTTGAACCTAGATGGCGCTTCTACTGTAATCAGGCACAACATTATGCATAATCATTGAGTATTTTACTATGTGGTCGTAAAATTATAACGTAAGTAGAATTTCTCAGAAAAGTGGGCTTTTATTACCTCATCAATGGTAGCCTGAAGATGGGCGGCGCCGTCGGCGTCGGCCTAGAAAGCGTTGGCGTGACGATCTTGATCGTTTCGAACGGGACTGGTGGGATTATGCAAAAACCAGGGATAACTGTTAAAGTTTGGGAAGACTTTTGCCCAGCAGCGGTACGAAATAGGTTAAGTAAAATAAAGCCGAATTTTAGTAATAAATAACCCCCCAAATTCCGCCTAGTTAGCAAAACTAAGCTTTTACCCCTCTACCCCCCTATGCTTACGTAAACATTGATAAAACCTTTATTAGTTTTACAAGTAGTAGTGGTTATGGTTTAATATTATGTGGCTTAATAACTGATCTATGTTTGAATCTAAGTACCTACTTAATTTAACAGAAAAATCTGTGGTAGGTACATTACTGACTTAAACACAGCTGTATGTCCAGCAATGGACTGGTATAGCGATGATGAAGACGATGAACAGTTCTATATCTCGGAAAGTAGATAAGATAGAGAAAATTATATTCATATCTAAAACAGATACAATTGTACAAAAACAATAAACGTGTCTAATAAAAACTTCCTGGTACGTGTTATTAACAAGTGTTTCCGAGCTGATGTGACGAATAAATAATGTGTTTTTTTTTTTTTTTAGAGCCACAACCAATAGTTACCGAGAGAGGGTTTCCTGGCATCTTTGTCTATGGTGAAATATACTCCAAACATAGAATGCTCGGGGTTAAAACGCGGTGGCGCCGAAAGCAAACGCGCGGGGGCAGCCCAGCATTAAATATGAAATAAAATCGAGGAAATATGATCGCCCGTCGATTTGCACGTTGCTCGAGAGAGGTGAAAATCACTTTATTTAAGGCTTACTGCCAGTCCTTCTACTCGAGTAGCCTCTGGCTGAACTGCACCAAACGTGCGGCCAGCACCCTACGCGTGCAATATAACAACATGTTTAGGATGCTGATGCGGCTGCCTCGCTTTTGCAGCGCATCTGGGATGTTCGCGGAGGCGCGCACAGACGGCTTTCAAGCTATTATACGCAAAAAAGTTGCTTCTCTACTTCAGCGTGCGCGAGACAGTAGCAACAGCATCCTTCGGATGATAGTTTCTCGCTTAGACTGTCCCATCCAAAATAAATGGATGAAAATAATGATGGGATCGGAGTCTTTATAAGTTATTATTTTAATTAATTAATGTATAATTTTAATATATAATATAATTTTAATTTATAATATGATGATGACGTAATTTTTGCCATATTTTTATTATATTTTTGTTTATTTGGATTATGTTCTGAATTTAATGTGAAATGTGTGATATGAATTTGTAATTTGAAATAAATGAGTTAATAATTAATAATTATACACACTATTCAGGACAATGGACAAATAATGATTCTGAAATGTCACAATTCCCATAACCATTGACTTTGAGGTCAATTACAGCAGTTGACATTTAACGCATTGACGTCTTAGGCACGGTAATGACCGTGTCTTAATCGCTCACAAGATAAAGATTTCTTCGAAAGATAATGTTAGCAGGTTAGCCCAGCCAAGAGAGATTTTGTGAAGAAAAACGCTATTAAGAAGCAAAAACGCCTTCTTTTATTCACAGTTAAAGAACTGACGTCAAAATTCGTTAAAGAAACTGGAATAAATTTTCCTTAAGCAACATTATTAAGAGCAAAACCGTTTTGGGCGGTAGCTCCAAAATTCATAGACAGAGAATCTTGTTCGTGTCAAACACGAAAATTTTGAAATTAAACTAAACAAGTAAAAAAAATACAACAAATTAATCATAGGATGCTTATAGTTACGACATAACTTCTTATGACCGCATGAATGGTTTGCTATGTTGTTTGTTGTTACTTGTAAAAATTAGAATGTGTAGATGGTTGGATTATTCCCAATAAAAGTTTAATATGATTACTTATTAAGAATTTGTAATAGGCTGTGTACAGCAATTAAAAGACTTTAAAGTGATTTAAGCTTCGTTTCTATTAATAAAGAATGCCTAAATGAATTTATAAGTACCACGTACGTACAAAAACATTGCTTATGATTTTTATAAACCTAAATTATATCTACATATGTCGTCATTTAGGGAACACACGCATCATTCCGCGAACAACTCATCGTTTCCGGGAACATCACTAATATCACAGATAACACATTATTCTCTACTAATTTAGACAAAGAAACACTCTTAATCTCATTTGCTATATTTTGCTTTTTAACGTCTATAATTCCATTTTCATAAATTTTTAATTTCAGCCGTAAAACGTCCACTACTAAACACAAGCCTTATGGATCGTCCATGAGGGGTAGTTGCCATACTCACCACGCTTGGCAGGCGGGTTGGTGAGCGCAGTTCTTGATTCTTGATTCTTTAAATACTTATGTTAAATTTTAATGTCTTTCTAAACCTCACAAAAACGTTCCCGGAACGATTTTTTTCAGCGTTAGCTCTCTTTACAGATAAAATTACAAGAGTAGTAATCAATTCTATGCTCTGCCAAAGCATAAATATAAAAAAAACCAAAGCGTAAATATTGTTTAAACACAAGTTTAGTGATCATGTATTCTGATCATCAAAGTAATAGAGCTGCTAGGTAAATTCATCATAAAACAGAAATTGGAATTTGCCACCTTGGTGATTCGGACCCACCTACGCTGAATAGGTTAATGTCAAATATTCTAAGCCCCTTAACAGAAGATTAAACTTGTTTAGGTCTTATTCTGTAGTAAAATGTCACATGACATGACAAAACAAGACGAAAACTCTATGGATCATGAAAGTGTATATAGAATAATTATAGTTTTTTGATACGGTTTAAACTCTCTCTCTCTCTCTCTCTCTCTCTCTCTCTCTCTCTCTCTCTCTCTCTCTCTCTCTCTCTCTCTCTCTCTCTCTCTCTCTCTCTCTCTCTCTCTCTCTCTCTCTCTCTCTCTCTTCTCTCTCTCTCTCTCTCTCATCTCTCTCTCTCTCTCTCTCTCTCTCTCTCTCTCTCTCTCTCTCTCTCTCTCTCTCTCTTCAAAGCTCAATTTCCTGTTTTGTGCTGCTTCCCATTCACATCCAATAAAGATTCCCCACTCACATCCGGCAGCATTTATTCAATTAAAAAATGTAGTCCCACTTATACCTCTATACACTTGAACACTTATTACACGTGAACTTTTTTCGAAATTGCGACGTAAAGATCGAATTATTGTGCCTTCTAAATACTCGTCAGCCTATGCGCACCGACATTTTTGCTTTTTGGGGCCGCATCTATATCACAAAATAAGTAAATTCGTTACTTTGTTTCCACTCAACCAATCAAAATGTAAGCATACCTTAGGCCTTTTCTTAATGACGTTAGACTATAACAGTACTGAAAAACTGCTACTTGTAGATAATTGAGCTGACCGATATCTATAATGTTAATATCGTTTTAATCATAATTGTACCGTATATTCCTAATCTTGCAAATATGTAACGTAACGTAGCAATTTAACTACTTATTATTATTATTTTTTTATCGTTTTCTAAAGTATATTCTTTATTTATATAATTTTTTATTGTTCTCATTGCCATTTACAAAAAGGGTTATATAATCTATGTTCTAGGGTAAATGTTACTTGGCTAGACACAAATTGCACAGAAGCCAAAAAATAAGAAGAAGAAGACACAAATTGTTCTATAATGTGTAATGTTTCTTATTAATGTTTGATAATCTTTTTACGTGAGTGTATGTTTATAGTTTTAAGTATTATGATGGAAGAACTTAGCAGCTGTAACACAGGTGCAACCTAGCACGGCTGCTAAAGTACAATGTGTAGTTGAAGCTCTTTTATTTGTACAATATGGTTATAAATGTTTTTAGAATAAGTTACTTTGATCTAAATAAATACTACTTAATAATACACGAAAAGTCTTAGGATATTATACTAATAACAAAAACACGGGAATTTATCCCGTAGTCGACGTTTCGAAACACAGTTGAAACGTCGGAAATAAAGGCCGACGTTTCGATTGTGTTTCGAAACGTCGGGAATACCTAATCAAAGGTATTACGCGACATACATTCCCTTGTTTTTGTTATTTTAATTCTTTTAGGACAGCCAAGATAAGCAAGTTCAATCTTTATGTTGCGAGTCTAAAAATAGTGCTTGGATATACCATTGCCTCCACTTTGTGCTGTCTTCGAAGTCGTCTTCAGAATCTTAGCACTCTCTCATATCCTTTAACACTACATCCCTCCATCTTGTGTCATGGTTGAATGAGATTTTGAATTTTGTTTTAGACCTGCACTTCGAAAGAACCAAGGGTGGTAACCCGATCGCTATAATGTTCGGGCAGACATACTCGAGGCATAAGCAGCTTGGAGTTAAAACTCGTTGGCGATGCTCAAAGAGCAAACGTTTATTATGCCCGGCTTCCATACTCACGTATAAGGATTGCGGGCTGATAAGAGTCGCAAAACATAATAACAATCATAATCATTGAGGAAATTTTAATTAATGGTTCCATTTTAATCACCTAGGCTATTTAGCCTCACCCCAGGTGAGGCTAAATAGCCTAGGTAATATGGATAAAAAAAAAGTAGATTATATTAAAAAAGTAGATTATGTTATGTATGATTATGAAAAAAATATCACCTGATATGGATAAAAAAATGTAGATTTAAGTCACTTGGCGCAGATGAATAAAGTCGACTGTAATCATTTGAAACTGTTAATTCGTTGTTACACCAATTTATGTTGTTGTTTGGATTATAAAATAATAAATTGAATAAAAATAAAAACATGCGGTACAACGACCGCGCGGCCGGCCCAGGCGCAGATGGCGGGATGAGCTGGACATGTACTGTGCTGACTGGTCGACCAACGCCTTGGACCGGGAAGTATGGAGAGAGGGAAGGGAGGCCTTTGCCCAGCAGTGGGATCCTACAGGCTGATTAGATTAGATTAGATATTTTGTTTTAGTTTTGCAGTTGAAAATACTAAAAGTGGTGACGTAAACGTTTATCTTGCCCAGCTATATTCCCATATTATGATGATTGCGGGAATATAAAACTTGCTAAACATAATGACCAGAATCATTGAGGAAATTTAGGACCACTTTAATCACTTAGTATAAAACACCGGGGTGAATAAAGTACAATGAGTTGACTTAGATCACCTGGTAGAGGTAAATTAAGTCCACTGTAATAATTTGAGAATCTGAATCTGGCTGCGTTTGTTAAATCAATTTCTGTTGTTTATTGAATATTGAATTGTTGAATCATAAACCTTGTACTTTTACTATAGGTCTATAAATCAAATAAAAAAATATTTTGATAGTATTTGCCTGTTTTCCGTATTTTTTTTGAGTTACACTTATTTTGTGTTGAGTTCTAAGTTGTCGTATAATAACGTACAGGCAGCGTTATAGATAAGTAGGTACTCCCCTTTCACAAGCTGGGTGAGCTTTAAATCCCTACGGGGGCGTGACGGGGGGGTTACTTAAACTCTCTCTGTACATAGCCCATTTATCTTTTTTAGAGATACAGTTGAAATTTAACAGCAGAGGTATGAGAGGATGTAATCCATGTGTGGCCATATCTGGATACACATACTCTAAGCATGTAACGAGTGGACTTAAAACACGCTGACAATGCTCGAAATCTGCAAGTTGCCCAGCTTCTTTACATACGTATGATGCCAATGGACCACCATTAGTACTTAGATAACAATAAACATAATCATTAAGATACTGGAAATCCCCTTGCTAAAATTATAATGTAATTGAGGTAATGGAAAACATGTTGCTAGAATCGTAAATAACCATTGAGGTATTGAAAAAAATGTAACTAGAATAATCATTTATAACCATTGAGATATTGGAAAATAAATAAGTCTAAGTTACTTTGTAACTCTGCTGTAAGTGAATTTGTTGTGTCATTCAATTTTGGTTTTCACGTGGGTTTTCAGCTTCAATCAGCATTTGCAGTGTCAACCTAACCTAGAGCAAGATTCTACCCATTGTTATAGAAGTTATACCGCTCAATATTTCAATAACTCGATTCCTTCACTTCTGTTTTAGAGGTCAAACTCCACAACAACAAAAGAGGCTTTCCATGCATTACTATATATGGATACACCTACTATAAGCACATGACAATGCGACTGAAGACCCGTTGGCGATGTGCTAGAAACTGTTCCGGCTGCCCAGCTTCTCTTCACACGATTGACGAGAGTGGTCGACTTGTGGTTATTAAACAAGGGAGTCGCCATAACCATTAAGGTATTGAAAATCACGTCGCTAAAGTCATAACAATGTATAAAATCAGAAATCATAACTACGACTGCAGACACACATATAACAAACAAAAGGTGAATTACATACATCAACAACAGTGTTAACATTAATAAAGTACAACATTACAACATCTATCAATAAACACAAAATATAACAAATTTAGACAATATAATTAGCAATCAAAATGTTATTTGTGTGCTGCAGCACGGCAAAAGGCCATGGCTTAGCGTGAAATATGCTCAAGGAGCAAACGCTGATTTTCAGCCACAGCCTGTAGAGTGTAAGCAGAACGAGACGCAATCTGTGTGTTGTGTACCTACATTACTTAAGTCTTATACAGATGGTGAATAGATATTAAGATTGATAGCATGTATTGTGTACCTACGTTTTTAAGTGAAATCAAAGCCTGTTGTTGTTACGTTTTGTAGAGGTTGTAGTCTTGTTTTTGGCAAACGAAGTGTGTAGGTATACCTTCAATTTGTTTTTTCAGTAATACCTGTTTTAGTTTCATTTTAAAGGTGTATTTATTATTTACATTGCGAACCGGCGGAGGAAAATTGTTCCAACACTGCGTTGCCAAATATCTAAAGCTCCCTTGAAGGACGCAGTTTTATGATCGTGGTACAAAAACGCAGATCGAATAGAGCGTAGAGAAATAAAAGATTAATAATAAAAGGAAATACTATTATTATTATAAGCCCATCTGATCCCACTGCTGGGCAAAGGCCTCCCCCGATTCCAGTTTATTATTATAATGTTATTGGTAAAATTAAGAATATTTATTTAGGATAATGATAATGGAAGTGGGGTGCCGGCAGTAGAATGTTACCCCTCCTCCCATGCCCGTGGATGCAGTAAGAGCCTGTTAAGGGATACCTCCGGAAGATGGGCAGCAGCGTCTCTTCCTGTATCAACATACCGTACTGCGCTTGCCTGCCCGCCCGCCAAGCGTGGTGAGTATGGCAACTACTCTTCATGGAGATCCATGAGGGAGGCCTGTGTCCAGTAGTGGACGTTTTACTGCTGAAATGATGATACTGTTAATATTTTTTTTATACAGCATTCCATTTACCGTTAAAATGTTACAATTCATTCAGTCTTCACACGAAAACAATAACAATGCGTTTTGTGGCTATTCGACTGCTATGATCTGAGTCGAGTAGTAAGTATTGAAGAAATAAAATCATAATAATACCTAACTACTAATACGATAATTTATTGTTTTTCCGTGGTTTTGAAAGAAAATAAATACCTAAAGGCTGTCCAGAGGCTAAGTAATAATATTGGTATTTTTCTATCTGAGTATTCTTTTACAAAGTATCAATCATCAGGTTCCCTTAGTACAAGCTGTTAGTTTGAGGATAGATGCTGTAGGTAGTGTCAAGCTTTGTTTATTTATATATTTTATTTACATATTGATTTGCTTTCAGGACCTCAATTCTCTTATACGATGACCGGTAGGCCAGCAATATTACTCTCTGGATACAGATACGTCAGACATATTAAGTTGGGGCCGAAGATTCGGTGGCAGTGCGCCAAAAAAACATCTCAAAACTGTTACGCCAGCCTTCATACATTAGATGATAACAATGTGATTACTATTGTTAAACACAACAATAATCATACTCATTAGAAATAGTTTTAAGTGTAATTATATGTATACCATAAGTCCATTAAAAAGTTAATTTAAGGTCGATCGTCATCATCAAATCAGCCTGTTGACACCCACTGCTGGGAAAGTAACTCCTTTATAACCGACTTAAAAAGAAGGAGGTTCTCAATTCTACTGTATGCTTATTTATGTATGTCTGTTACGCGAGTACTCCGACAATTATGCATGGATTATGACGTTTTTTTTAAAGCTAGGTCATGTTTTAGTTTGTTCGATTCTGATTATGGGAACCATGAGACATAAAACAATTGTGATAAAAGACACTGGAATCCCTCAAAGCATAGTTTTAAGCCCTAAATTTACCCTTGCGGTTAGGTTTTTTGTTTCACTGTATAATGTTTACTTGTTTTTACACAGTTTGAATGTTGGGATCCATGATAAATCGAGGAAAATACTATATATAATTGGCTTTCATATAGCAATTTGGGTATTTTCAGGAACAAGTTAAGGATTTTATCATTTGAAGTTATTTTTTTTAATTAATGAATTATTAAACGGTCCAACTGAAGGTCGCAGCACACGTATCAACTCTGAAAGGGATCGTAACCGTATCACCTTTCGCGTCGCCGTCAAACAGTCGTCAAGCTAACGTAAGCACGAAACCAAAGCGGATCAGAAGCTCCGATACGTCGGCTACGGCTAGGTGACGCCGCGCTTACGGCTCGCCAACCGCTGGTTGACGGCTAGTTCAGTCATTTTGAATCCGAACGTTAAGTGTGGACGAAGAGACATAAGCTAAAGTACGGAGAGCCGTAAGCTAGGGTACGGAGAACCGTAAGCGCGGGAACGGCAAGTCGACCACGCACCGCACCGCGGTTCGTGAGCTTGTCCCAAGGCGAGGCGATTACGTTACGATTCCGATTAGTGTGCGTTGCAGTAGGGAGTTTCATATAACTAATACTGAACGGCTCGAGTTGATACGGTGACGATCCCTTTCCGAGTTGATACGTGTGCTACGAACTTTAAACGGTCCTATTTAAGCCACCGCCACTGTCGGCGGCAGCCTTGACTATACATCGTTTGCCTATCTGGCAGGTGATTTGCTTAGATAAATGCATTTAGCGGCTCATAAACAATTACAACCTGTCAAATCTTATAAAGAAAATCAATTTTTAATTTTTATTAACCGTTAGCTGCATAAGTGATTGTTAGCCGACCTAAACCTTTAAATTTCTTCTTACCATTTAATACTTCGGATTTGTATTTTGCCACTAAATTTATTTGAGAATTACTGAGCAAGTTTCCCTTAACCATTTATTTTTCTAACTAAGTATTAGCATTCGTGATCAAGATAATTGTTATTTTACCTACCTTAATACGTGTAGCCTATAAAATGTAACGTATTTCTATGGGAAACCTACTTTAAGTTAAATTTTCTAGTGTTTAAGTCTATAGCTATACTTTTTATTACCTACTCTGAACCTTCTGGAGGCCTCGCGGACGAAGTCGCGGGTAACCAGCTAGTATAATAGAAAGATGTAAATAAGTATTCAGGTATCTGGTGCTTAAGTTCTATGTAAATACTTTGTGAAATGTTAAATATTATTAAAATAAGCAATAACATTTATCTATACTATTAAACATAGTCATCAAAGTTTGTTGTTATTGATAATTCTGGAGTTTGGGCACTAAACGTAACAAAAAAGGGTAAGTAAATTATTTATCATCATTATCTCAACCGGCTTCTCACAACTCATGGACCTCCAAATGATCATGAGAGGGTTGTTGCCTTACTTATCACGTTTGGCAGACGAGTTGGCAAGCGCAGTACGGGATGTTGATACACGGACAAACTCCGCTGCCCATCTTTCGTGTCGTCATCGTCTTAGAAACTTCTTACTGCATCCACGGGCAAGAGAGGAAAATCAACATTATACTGCCGCCAGTCGACTGTTCTGCAAAAATGGTCTGTCCATTGCCACTTCAACGTGCTGTTTGCCATGTCCGTTGCCGTTTCGCCATGTCGGTGACTCGAGTTATTTATTCTACGTATCCCCTCATTTCTGATTCGATCCCTCAAAGAACCCTCGAGCTTAGCCATCTCCATCGTCGAGCTATTTATTTACTAATAAGTTATTTATCTTTTCAGACGCGCCGTACTTTTACACAGTAAATGGCAGAGTCAGGGTCGTTATCGCTGGCTATTCTTTCGTGAGGCATCAACACCATGGATCAAAAATACGTTGGCAGTGCTCGAAGGCATCGTTTCGAGGCTGTCGCGCCAATGTGCACACTACTAATGATTTGGTTAACCTGACTATTATCAGAGTTAACAATAATCATAACCATCAATAATTATAGTTTTAAATCTAAATGCTGAAATGCTGATTTGTTGCGATGAACTGGTTTTAAGTATCTGAAGCAAACGTATTGAGGCTTGTACGAAGTCATGTTACTCTGAATAGACGTTCAGAAGATAAAATTATACTAAACGTTTCGGTCAAGTGTCAAAGAAAATCGCCTTTTAAAATATAAATTATGCTGGGCTCTACACACTACACCATCTAGTCCCAAACTAAGCAAAGCGTATGCTATGGAAACCAGATGATTGGTAAAACAAGCATTGGTACGGGGGTACCAGAAAAAGGGACGAAGGTTTCCGAAAAATACCATTTTTGACCTTTGGTGACTTTTTGAGGTCACAATAACTCTGGTCCCTGTTACCCTAGGGTCACCAAAATCAATCAGTACCCTTCTCTCATTAAGACAGTGCTAACAAAAATAGGTTTCATGGTTGTAATCGTGTCATGCACAGACAGACAGACAGCGCTATACATAATAGGGACTTCGCCCCCTTATAATTAAATATATTTTTTTGTAAATACATACTTATCATACGTAGAAAAATACCCAGACAGACCCGGGACAAATATCTGCAGAACAATTACAAACATTTGTCCTGTGGCGGGAATCGGATCCGCTACCTCCTGCGTATCAGTCAGCTATCTCACCAACTGAGCCACGAAGGCAGTTAATAGATACTAATGCAAGGCAAGGCAGTCTTTATAATACTAATCTAAAACAAAAAGAAAAAACATTTATTCATCCACATAGGTATTTTAAACAAAAAAGTCAAGTTAGTGGACCTAAAGGTCCTACCTCAGCTATGTTAATCCTTAAAAATATGGTATAGCGCTGGTTTTCAGGTCTACCGAGTAATATAAATAATGAACAATGGTGTGTTCGGACAAAAGTATATAATCAATGACCCAAATTATGTTTTCTATTATATTTTACGCCTATTAGCTCTACAAATATAATTTAAATTTATAATTAATTTTATAAAATTATGTTAAGATTTTGATGTTTGTGATACTAATACATTATGAGTAATAATGCAACTAGTGTATCTCATCGTTCTTTTTAAAAATCATCAAATTAACATAATTAATTTACCATCATCTGCAATTCTGCAGTCATTTTTATTTTTTATTTTTATTTATTTAGAACACCAACATAGCTAGCACTAAAACATTTTTAAATAAGTGTAAGGAGATACATTTGTTAAGTGCAAGTACAATTAAAGGTGTAGACAACATGCATAATGTGATAACTTAAAACTAAAAAAAAATAGGTATTACAGTTTTTTATAGAAACAAAAATGCCATACTACTATTGACTAAAATTAAACACTAAATTAAAATAAAATATTAAAATATTATGAAGCAAGTTTTTTTTTAAAAGTATACAGTGAGTCATAAAATATATCCAGGTCAGACGATTTGTGAAGGGAATTGTAGTGCCTGATCATACGGTAGATCGGGGAATTGTGTCCCAGATTTGACCTGGAACCAGGTACCTGAAAGAGATTAAACCTTGATGTTCTTGGAAGTCTAGACGGAGCAGAGATAGAGACGGAGGCTAGAAGATCTGGGCAATCCAGGTGTCCATTCACAATCTTAAACAGAAACATGGTGTCGAGTGTGCGTCTTCGATGAGTGAGAGATTTGATATTAAAATGTTGCAGTCTTTGGTCATAGCTTAGAAGAGCTTTACCCAGGTTACAAGAGAATGTTAAATGATACAGAAAGCGCTTCTGAACTCTCTCCAGGTGAATCTTGTAAACCTCGTAAAAAGGGTTCCAGACTGTACTACAATATTCCAGACCACTTCTCACCAGAGAATTAAAGAGCAGAATCTTGGTAGCAGGAGATTTGAATTCTTTTGAATTGCGCAGCACAAAACCTAACCGTTTAAATCCCTCGGCGCATATTTTATCGATGTGGACGTTAAGGCGTAAGTCATGTGCACCTAAATACTATAGTCACCGCATTTTTATAGCAAACTTTCACCTTAATGTATTGATCAATGAATAATAATAATAAATAATAATAAATAAATTGTTTATTTCTTTAACTTAATCTATACAAATCTTGAATTGCTTTGGAAATCCCCTTTTAAGTATAGGATAATGGAAAATCACTTAAAGACTAAGAAGATTTAATATCAAAATATGTATCTTATATTTTACAATGAATAAATATATTATAATATTATTCTTTTGCAAACATTTTCTTTCTAAAACTGCGTATAGATCTTTTATTTTCTTTACTTTAGAACTAAAGTTAAAGTATAGCAGAGTATGATAACTTAAAAAAAATAACGCCGATGATCTTTTATGTTTCAGTGCCAAGATTCGAATTCAAGAAACGTCAGCGTTTGATCTCCCTAAATGGATTCAAATACCTGAAGCATCAGACAATTGGGCAGCAGCTACGATGGAAGTGTCCGAACCGTGGCTGCCGAGCTTCGTTGTACACACTTGATAGCCTTCACAATATCACTGTTATCACTCATAACGATAACCATAATCATTCCCGACCTCTGTGAGACCTTTGTTTTGTTAACGACCTCTGTGAGTTTTGTGGCATGTGGCGCGATGATTAATGTCAATGGTGACATGCCGGTTCGAAGCGATATTTTATGGCATTCTGGCTGTTATATAACATTCCTTTCTGTATTTTAAAAAATGGTCAAAATTGGAAGTATTTAAATCGTTATGATTTGGTTAACTTGATTATTATCGGAGTTAACAATAATCATAACCATCATTAATTATTATTTCAAAACTAAATGCTGAGGTGCTGATTAGTTGCGCTGAACTGGTTGTTAGTATCTTAAGCAAACGTATTGAGGCTTGTACGAAGTCATGTTACTCTGAATATACGTTCAGAAGATAAAATTATACCAAACGTTTTGGTCAAGTGTCAAAAAAAATCGCCTTTGTAAAAATAATGCTGGGCTCTACACACTACACCATCTAGTTCCAAACTAAGCAAAGCTATGGAAACCAGATAATTGATAGAATAATTAAATATATTTTTTGTTAATAATTATCATAGAGAAATACCCAGACAGACCCGGGACAAATATCTGCAGAACAATTACAAACATTTGTCATGTGGCGGGAATCGGATCCGCTACCTCCTGCGTAGCAGTCAGCTATCTCACCAACTGAGCCACGAAGGCAGTCAATAGATACTAATGCAAGGCAAGGCAGTCTGTAAGATACAAATCTAAAAGAAAAAGAAAAAATATTTATTAATCCACTATAGGTATGTTTTAAACAAAAAAAGTCAAGTTAGTAGACCAAAAATTCTTACCTCAGCAATGTTAATCCTTAAAAATAAGGTTTAGCGCTAGTTTTCATGTCTACCGAGTAAAAAGAAATAATAACATCTATTTAATTCGATATCTGCAAATTCTCCTCAGTAAATTGTTGTATATCGTCATAAAGCATAGCAAACTAATAAAGGACTCTCATGGCATTGACCCTGATATTATTTGATCCCACTGAGTGATTTGAAACCACATTCGAACTGCAAGCTATTTTGAGGACCAGCATTGGGTGGATGTGGGCTGATGGATAGGATATAGTTAATTCCTTCTTGGTGATACTGACAGAGATGTATGAAATAATTTAGGGAGGACTTTGCTCCGCAGTGGAGCAGCGCTGGATTTCAGATTTCAGATTCCTGTAAGTGGGTAGAATGTCATGGTGTGTTGGACAAAAATATATAATCAATGACCCAAATTATGTTTTCTATTATATTTTACGCCTTAGCTCTAGAAATATAATTTAAATTTATAAAATTATGTTTGCAGATATAAATAAGATTTTGATGTTTGTTGTACAAATACAGTATAAGTAATAATGCAACTAGTGTATCTCTTCGTTTTTTTTAAAAATCCTCAAATTAGCATTATATAAATTTATCATCATCTGCAATTATCTGCACTTGAACATGATAGTCCGCGTTTTTATAGCAAACTTTCACCTTAGTGGACTTGCAATCATTTTCTTTCTAAAACTGCGTATAGATCTTTTCTTTACTTTAAAACTAAAAATAAAGCATATCAGAGTATGATAACTTAAAAGTTTAACTCCGATGTTCTTTTCTGTTTCAGTGCCAAGATTCGAATTCACGAAACGTCAGCGTTTGATCTCCCTAAATGGATTCAAATACCTGAAGCATCAGACAATTGGGCAGCAGCTACGATGGAAGTGTCTGAACCGTGGCTGCCGAGCTTCTTTGTACACACTTGATAGTCTTCACAATATCACTGTTATCACTCATAACGATAACCATAATCATTCCCGACCTCTGTGAGATTGACCTTTGTTTTGTTAGCGACCTCTGTGAGTGTTGTGACATGTCGTGGCGCGATGATTAATGGCAAAGGTGACATGCCGGTTCGAAGCGATATTTTATGGCATCTGGAAAGGAATATATAGTATTCTTTTCTGTATTTTTAAAAATTGACAGAATTGGAAGTATTTAAAACGTGTACATGTATTTAGATTGCTATAGAAAAATATGCTTAAAAGCTTTATACATAACATCGTATAAATAAATGGACAATTAAAATGTATTGGGTTCATTATACTTTTATTTTCGTAGTCGATTTTTATTCACAATTTTAATAATGTAGAAACAACAAAATATAATTATGTATTAGGCGCTTATTAATATATTTTACTGATTGAAGTTACCGCCGGTGCACCTTAAAGTTAGATTTATTTAATTAATCGATTCAAGTGCGACCTGAATTTTCGATTTTTTATTATAATAAATTGTTTTTTTTCGTGTGAAATGAGTTAGTTATTTACGGGATTATCTGCTTTATATTTGTGGATAAAGCACGCGCTGAATACAGAACGCGTGCTCTACCTAACCTACCGAATATTGCCAACAATAGTTAACACTCATTCGGTAGCTCAGCGGTATTGAACATGATTACTGTATATCATTATAAGCCATCGAGTTTAAGTTTTGTCTATAATAATTACAATAATATTAAATAGGAATTTCAGAACCCAGATTTACATTATCGAAGAAAGGGAATCCGGTGATCAATATAGCCCAGCATAGATTCATCAGGCACGAGCAGTACGAAAGTAAAACTCGTTGGAAATGTCACCGTCAGCCGTCTGGCTGTCGCGCCTCAGTCCACACATACAATAACTATAGAGATTCGAGCAAAATCTGTATCGTTAAGTATAACTTTAAACATAACCATTGATTATACTAAGATTCTATATGCAATATTTACGGAATAATTACCATGATTTTAATCTTTTTGCCATGATCACGAACGATGGCGTGTGAAACTGCGACGATATCGGTAAACTCAAAAAGACTGAAATTGATTTTTTCAATTTATTAATTCATCTGTGAACCTAGAGGTGGTACTAGAAAGAAAGAAGAAGAAAAAACATTTATTTCTGACACAATCACAATATACACAAATAAACAATCTATATAAAAACATTTATATTGTGCCACAAATAGGCGCCCAACTCAGCATTTGTTGTCTTGTCCCGCACAAGACATGACAAATGATGACTAAAGATTAGAACCACTAGAACCTGCTGATAAGAATACAACAAATCATGGTAAATAACTCGTAAATATTGCGTAATAATATAGTGTTCACAAGATAGTTTCAAAAGTTAAACTAAGATTTCTTATTTATTTTCGGCTCTATCGGGCATGGAACGAAAAAATCTCGAGTGGTTGCCGCGGACCGGCAAGCGCAGCGTAGGGCGTCCACCATTCATCCACAGTCCATCTTGTGGACAGACAATCTGATGTATAAACCGCGGTGGATGCAGGCAAACGCAATACTTGAACGGCTGAGATGATAACTCATTCAATTTGCAAATTGGGTGATTATCTTATACATAATATTGACAAAGGTACCGGTTATGTGAGGGCGATGGGACGCGGAAGGGGAAAGGGGTAAAAAAGAAAAATAAATCTCACCCTGATGAAGACCCACCATCTAGATTGAAACTAGCTGTGCCTTAGCTAACATAACCGGTACGTTATAATTTGGATCACTAACACTTCTACCTATACTATTTAATGAATCACCATTGATTGAATATGTTAACGTTTTTGCAAATAAAACCTTGTTTTAAACATTTATATATTCTTTATTAATAATATTTTTGTTAATAATATTTTGTTTGTAATAATAATTAGACTGAAGGGAAGTGGCTCAGGATCGAGATGCTTGGAGGGAATCGGGGGAGGCCTGTGCCCAGCAGTGGGATCAGATGGGCTTATAATAATAATAATAATTATTATTTTTATAGTGTTTAACCACACCTAGGTAGAACATTTCAAAGAAACTAATAACCTTATCAAAAATTTACGATTCCGGTGGGATTCGATTTGACGGACGTAGGTTCGAATCCCATCGGAACCGTAAATTTTTGATAAGGTTATTCATTTCTTATTAAAAATACTTGAAATTTGTGATTTGAAATATAGAACACTAAAATTTTTACTCGTACGAATTACAGAACATAAGCACACATACTCTAGGTATAACATGGCTTGTTTTCACATTTAATTTTAGTTACATCTGGTTTAAGATAATTTATTTCTTATAAGAATAAAAATTCACTTACATGAGAACACAACACTTAAATTTAACATTTATAGGGCTAACTCGTACATATAAATACATTGCATGATTTTTTTGTAGTTAATTAACTTATTTATGTGACAAATTGTGGGTAGTCAAAACAGCGCTGAGCGCATAACCAAACAATGGTCATGCGACCGCTCTGCTCGTCAAGAACATAATGTATTTATTATTTAATATGTAATGTATTTACAAAAAATACAAGGTATTCTACCCATCATCTGGTACACATTACTCAAGGTCTACTTACTTGGGGAGCGTTATTTATTAGCAGCCTCCACTGGCAGCCGTGTTGCTCGAGTGAACTTTCAATTCGAAGGTCGTGGGTTCAATACCGGCTGTGCACCAATGGAGTTTTCAAGGAAGAAAAAGAATATTTTAAATGAATATAAGTAGTTTCAATTAATTTTTTTGGCGATAAATTACGTGGTAAATTTCACTTTCAAATGATTCGTGAGTTACACTATTCATTGTTATGTTAACGGGTTTCGACGAGTCGTGCGCAACGTTACCTGGCGCGCAGTGCAACGCGAGCGCGTGAGAGGGAAGGAGACGGTACCGCGTAAAGAAGCTCCATTCCCTGACGAAAGTTCCCCTGGGAGGAACTGAACACGTTGGATACCTATATTCAACAAATAATTTACGTGGTAAATATTTAAAGCACGTGTTAAACATTTAACTCAAGCTTTAACGTTGAAGAAAAACATCGTGAAGAAACCCGCGGCTTAATCAACTTCAGACGTATTGACCTGTTCTATCTTCTGAATTATAGCCGACTAAGCTGAGGGTAGGTGCTGTGTTCCGAACAGAACGAATACCAGTTTTTGACGCTGTTACAAATCATCTACAATAGATTTCATTTCCTTTGTTTTTTTTCTCTAGCAGCAAACATCCCACAAAGTATTCCTTTGTAACATAAAGTGAAATAATACTTTCAGTACCGCAATACATACGCTCGAAGCAAGGAAAGTTGGTAATCCTACTCGCCGGGAACCGATACATGAAGCAGGAAACACACGGAGAGAAAATTCGTTGGAGATGTGCCCGAAAACCTTTTGGCTGTCGAGCGGTTCTGTACACTTTAGACCAAGGATGCTTTGAAAGAGAGATCGTTGTGCTACGGCATATGGATATACATAACCATATGCAACTGTCTGTACATAGATAGATTATTCTGTACCCAATTTAATTGTTAAGCAAAAATACAATTATTCTTAAATTATACAACAAAAAACCGACTTTAATAATAAAATCTAAAATGTTGCTAAAAATACCCAAAGTGCCTATATGTTTGATTATTTACCTAGATTTATCATGGATCCCATCATCAGAACTGAGACAGTGTTTCAAGTCAGAACTTGAAAGAAAATGCGAACTTAAAAAAAATCGTTTCATAAACAACGGTGTTCTGAGGTAACACAGATTAAAACGCTTATACACAATTTTCAGTATATTTTTTAATAAAAAGCATTTTATTTAAAATAAGAAAAATATATTTAGTCCTTAAATTTTCGCGATCACAACATATTATTACTATAATGGATAATCGGGTACCTACTTATCGCGTAATTACCTTTAATTCTACTTTCGCTTGGATAATTGTAAAGATAAAAGTATTTTTTTTATAACCACACTTAGGTAGAACATTTTAACGAAATGAAAAACCTTATCAAAAATGTAGGAT
The DNA here is from genome assembly GCA_963082625.1 of Pasiphila rectangulata. Lineage (NCBI taxonomy): Eukaryota > Metazoa > Arthropoda > Insecta > Lepidoptera > Geometridae > Pasiphila > Pasiphila rectangulata. The sequence continues at coordinate 16,813,499 of OY720244.1, forward strand.
TCCGGTGGGGATTCGAACCCACGTCCGCCAAATCGATCCTTGACGCTTCCTAAAGCCATCTCTAGTCTTTGCTACTGAATGCAAGTTCAGACAATGAACAGGAGAACTCTAGAGTTACCTGTAGATGGCGCTCTAATCGGTGCTCACCCGATATCACCTATCAAAACTTTCAGCGGTACCCGACACGGGTTTCGTAGGTTAGTGGTTAAAGCACTTCCGGCTATATAGGGTACTTATAGGACAATGTCGAGTTGTATGGCGAGAATATTTTAATGATAGGTCACTTGAGAAAGGTTTAAGACGATCCAACTGCGAATTTAATAAGAAAAATATTTATTTTGCCACAACAAATACAGTAATTATTAAAATGTAGCAAACAAATACAATAAAATAAAAAAGGTACTTCCTAACTACCTACGAATAGATGACGACTTGATAAGATTTAACTTAGTTTGTTGTTTTTATTATAACATTTAAATTTTGTTTTTGTGTAGCCTTTTCGGGGCGATGATTTGGTCGCTGAGCGACAAAATCCTTTTATTTGTTAGTAAAAAAAGCGCTTTTTACTAAAATTTGTAATTTTAAATTAACAATGTTCCTTTCTCTTACGTTTAGGAAAGGCAAAAGTTTATTTAAATAGACATAATATTTAACATTATAACAAAAAAATCAAGATCACGTTATTTCTGAATCTAGCTGCTACCCGCGGTTTTGCCATAAATAAAGAGACAGACAGACAAAAAAGTTGTATTTTAGTCATAGATAGCGTTTATTTTGAGATTAGAAAAAACTCTTTTATTTTATTTATTTGTAAAGATATATATAGAAAAGGTCAATTTACTTTTTTAATTAATCTATGCAATACGACTTTTACCTAACTTACTATTCCCGAAGGGGCCGCGAACGGTGCTCATCAAGAAGGGCCTCTTAATGGTCTACGAAACGTCAGCAAGATGATTAGGTACGTGGTGAAAGCCGTATTATATTATTAAATGATGTCAAGCCACGATAATTTGAATTTCGTCAATTTGCTTATGTAGCACGAGAAACACGCACTTAGCCCGTGTGTTTGGACTTGTCCTTAAGGCATGTGATTGGTAAACTCACACGCCATCGCCATCGACTGAGAGGATCGCGGGAGGAGGACGCTTTCCGACAGTTTGCCCGAAAGGACTCTACCTGCAGGATATGCCGACGTGATAATTACTGTTTAATAAATATAATACAGCTTTCACCACTTACGTATTATTATGTTGTTGACATAAAGAAGGGCCTGTATATGGTCTACGAAACGTCATGATAATAAGTTAGGTACGAAGGTAGGAAAGCCGTGTTATATATATTTTTGGCCGTGGGGTACCGGCAGTAGAATGTTACTTCCTCCTCTCATGCCCGCGGAAGCAGTAAGAGCCTGCTAAGGGATACCTCCGGAAGATGGGCAGCAGCATCTTGCCTTGTGTCAACATCCCGTACTGCGCTCGCCAACCCGCCTGCCAAGCGTAGTGAGTATGGCAACTACCCCTCATGAAGATCCATGAGGGAGGCCTGTGTTCAGTAGTGGACGTCATATGGCTGAAATGATGATGATGATATATTTTTACCGTGTTTCTTTGGATGATACTTTACCTGTTTTATCGTGCATCGGACTGTTTCAATCAAAGCCCCAGACCCCTGAGATACAAAAAGAGCTAGCCTACACTTATTAAAAATTGTATTATAACTTTCAGTGCCGATCTACATGCGCTCCAACCGAGGAAAGCTGGTGATTGTCTGGGCTGGTCGCAGGTTCTTGAGACACAAAACCCACAAGAGAACCATTCGTTGGAGATGCCATCGCTCAGCGAGCGGCTGCCGCGCGTTCCTGTGCACTTTAAACCAAGATTTTGCGGAGAGTGAAATTCTTTTACAAAGAATTAATAACATACATAATCATTCAGAGACTTGTGAAAGAAAATTGAAATACCTTTACAAGTGATCTGAATACTATGAGTAATTTTCATAATTATATAAATGGTTTTTGATGTAATTGGTCGAACGTTTTAAATTTTAGAAGTGTTCAAAAAAATATAAATAAAAATATAAAATTCAGGATTTACGATCCTGAATTTTTATCTCTTTCTTCTTAGGTAAAATCTAAACAGTTTTATTTCGCATAATTTTTAGATATGATAGATTTATTTGCGTTATTATTAAATTAGAAATATCATTTTATTTACTTTATACCAGAAAGTTTTTTTCTTTTATTTGACTTAAATTAAACACATAGGTAATACGCCAACCTTCTTTAAATCACCAAAGTTTAAACTGGTCTTAAGACCAGTTTAAACTTTTACCAGTTTTAACTAAGTAATTTAGGCGATGTGAGTTTAAACTCACATTCCCTAAATTAAACTCGACCTGAGAGTCTTGGAACCACGACTGAATAGGTAAGTTTATAGCTATCATAATTTATCGTCGATCAATGCTGATGACATTTTTGATAGCAGAACCTGAAATTTTGACGGACGATTCGAACGCAGAAGAGAACGAAGACTTAGTGTTTCAGGCCCCAGCGGTTCTCCCAGATAATTTAGGATCAGCTGTAGAAGAGGCCATGCGGAGCCTGCATGGCCGATTTAAGGGACGATATGGCGCCGCGAAACATTAGTAACATCCCCTGATTCACTGGATTTTGAGTAGTAAAACGATCCTCAGACTTTTAAAGGGTCCAGGGAGCCGTTCACAGGCAACGCCGGTCCGACTTTTCCGCTGTCGGAAGTGACGTGTCCGTAAGATGTATTTTTGAAAATCTGGGATGCCCTTTTAATTGATTTGATTGTTGATTAAACAAATAAATATGCGGCTGCAGTGATTGCCGGAAAGGGTCCCTTCCAACAAAACTCGTGACTCTGGTCTTGGACTCCGACAGACAGACTTGAAATACTGAATACTTGAAATACTGAAAACTATGAAACTGGTAAATAGCTAGGCGCTTCCTAGCTATTTACCAGTTTCATAGATTAGCCCACCTCCCGGTCCAAAATGATTATTTCAAGGAATCAGGAATCCTTGCATCTCCCCTCAAACTTATCTTACCAAGAGACAAGACTCTACAAAATAAACCCTTAGTCGACAGACTGAATGACAAATTTAAATCTTTATACTTGCCTCGTCAAAGCATCGTAATAGACGAAAACCTTTTACTGTGGAAGGGCCGACTGGAATTTGCTAAAAAAATCAGCAATAAAGCCGCCAAAGTCGGCATAAAAACATTTGAGTTGTGCGAGGGCCACAGGCTACAGCAGGCTGTGGATATTTTTTGTCTATGGCGGTGCGGCAAAGAATTAATACATAGACGCACAGACAGTCACACAAATAGACAGACAGGACCGAACAGACACACAAAAAACAGACATGAATTTACATATACACAAACAGACAGACTGGAAGTTACAAACTCACAAACATACATACAGGAAGTTACAGACACACAAACAGACCCACAGCCAGACGGTGCGACAGCAAGCACGCGCTAGTAATGGATAATTACTATAATTCACCATTACTGGCGCGTTGTCTCAAACAAAAAAACGGATGTGGTGAAATTGCGTACAGCAACACTGACGACCTAACTACTTATTCTTTTATGGCGAGATTCAAATAAAGTTTGCATGATTGCAACAAATCACAAGGTAGCAGTGGCGCCAAAGGAGAAATACGGCAAGATTAAGTACAATCCACAAGCGGTCCTTGACTATAATCTGCTCATGGGAGGTGTCGACAGAAAAGATCAGCTTTTGTCGGCATATCCCATGGAGCGGAACCGGAACCAAATGTGGTACAAAAAATATTTTTGAAGCTCCTGAACGTCTCAATATTAAATAGCTACATTATTTATAAATGTAAATTTGACATCGGACACAGGAGTTTTAGAAATAATTTAGCTGAAGCACTCTTGTGCCTATCTTGCTCTCCGTCGCCCCGTATGGTGCAAGTACTGTCCACATGTATAAAGGTCGTTGCACACGTATCAACTCGGAAAGGGATCGTAAGCGTATCGCCTTTCGCGTCGTCAATCAAAAACAGTCGTCAACCTAACGTAAGCATGAAACCAAAGCGGATCAGAAGCTCCGATACGTGGACTCGGCTACGGCTAAGCGACGCCGCGCTTACGGCTCACCAACCGCTGGTTGACGGCTAGTTCAGTCATTTTGAATCCGAACATTAAGTGTGGACGAAGAGACGTAAGCTAGGGTACGGAGAACCGTAAGCGCGGTAAGGGCAAGTCGACCACGCACCGCACCGCGGTTCGTGAGCTTGTCCCGAGGCGAGGCGATTACGTTACGATTCCGATTAGTGTGCGTTGCAGTAGGGAGTTTCATATAACTAATACTGAACGGATCGAGTTGATACGGTGACGATCCCTTTCCGAGTTGATACGTTTGCCGACCTTAAAGCAGCAACGGCGAACAAAAGGTCGCCCAGTTCTGTTTGGAAATCATTATATTGTGAAGTCAGTACACACACTGTGTGCGTGTGGTGCCGTATACAGCACAACAACAAAAAAAGAACCGCATATATGTAAGTGCGAACAATGCGTTAGTTGTTAATGCGATACTCAAAATCCTTCTATAACTCCATTAATTAACGTTGTTTTACTTCCAGTCCCGATGTACGTGCGATCGAAGAAAGGAAAGTTAGTTATTTTATTGGGTGGTCAAAGATTCATGAGGCAAGAAGCGCACGGGTTCAAGATTCGTTGGAGATGCGCACAGGCAAAGCACGGTTGCCGCGCAGTTATGTTCACTTTAAACCAAGGAGACGACGAGAGCCAAATAGTATTACTCCATTATAAAAATGTACATAACCATTAGTTATTCTTTTAGCTGGTCAGAGATTCATAAAACTCACACGCGCGTTCAGGATTCGCTGGAGATGCGGCGACGCTAGAAGACGATTGCCTTAGGTTCACTCCAATATTAAAATGTACATTATAAATCGCTTCCTCACTAATATTACAGATGCATAAGTCGAGTTTGTTTGTTTGTCTGTTACGCTTTCACGCCACTTCAAACACTCAACTGATTTGCAAAATTCTTTCACACATGGAAAGCTACGTTATCAGCGAGTAACGTAGGCGTTATTTAATGCCCGTATTCTCACGGGAACGGGAACTACGCGGGTAAAACCGCGGGGCGCTGCTAGTACTTAATGTAACAATTAATGGCACTGGCGGGACAAACTAACTAAATACCTGTCCGACTGAAGAGCTGCTTTAAACCGTGATGGATGCAGGGAATGAAGGGAGACCTTTGCCTAGCAGTGAGATCAGAAGGGCTCTTTATAATAATGATATAGGTTCCGTTAACGGACTTATTTTATTTTATTTATTTTTATTTAGAGAAAAGTCTCAATCAACATCTCGGGAAACTCGCTAGGCAGATGGATCAAGAGCCAGATCCAATAAGCAGTACACCTGGACTCCGCACGTATAGTAAGAAGATTCCCGTCCCTGCAGTCCTAGTCACACACTAGACATACACTGTTTAAATATATTTTTACTGTAGAGTATTTGTTTCTATATTTCTTTATATGCAATGTATCATTATGAGTTTACCGTGAAATGATGTGGATGCTTGAGCATTTACAACAAAAAAGTCATCAAATAAAAATATTGTAGTAGCACAAACTAGGTCTAGTACGAGGAACCACCCACTAATATTATAAAGCCGAAAGTTTGTTTGTATAGATTTTGCGTGAAGAGGTAACATAAATCCATACAGGATTTATGTTACCTCTTCACGCAAAATCTAGCCTACGGATTGAGCTGAAATTTGCACACGTAATTTTATCCGTGTACAACGCACGGAAGTGGCGGGCACCAGTTTGTTATAAATATATATGTTATAATCGCTCATGTATCTTCAAGTACTACACGAGTACGAATTAATTTCAACTTTGAAAGATTTTTTGTGGATATAAATCAAGTTAGTCGAAATATGTACATTCTATGTACATATTTCGATAAATGCGTTATTCTTGTTTATGAACATTAAACAATATAGTATGCTTCTGAATAAAACTCATAAGTCTTGTTAATCTGAAACACCCTTAAAGTAGGTAAAAATCTCTTGGTTCATTGTTATCTCGGCGTGACTGTTTTATGCGTCCTTGAGAAACTACAGCTTTCTAGGAGTAATAGTCTCCTTGTAAAGCCACAGACTTTCTAACATAAATGAAGTGTGAAACTTAGATAAAGATAAAGATATTTTTATTGTAAAATTGTGTGCAAACATATACAGGTCTTAAAAAATTATGAGTATCAACAATTTGTATCCTTATTAGGACATACAATAATTAAGGTTTTGTATACAACAAACAAAGGTATGACATAATATTTTTTTATATGTACAATCAATTAGTTACTTGAATATCTTGAAGACACAATCGTAATGTATGATAAATAAGTATATATTTACTATAATCATTAGATCTGGTTTCCATAGTAAAAGCTTTGGTTCGTTTGGGACCAGACGGTGTGTGTAGTGTTATTATATCGTTATATTATTATTTTATCGTAATTTTTTATTTAATATATTGATTATTTCACATCTAGCGCCGCATTATGAGCGTTCGAGGAAGGGAAAATTGATAATTATGTATATTGGATGGCCAAAGATACTGGAAGATATGGGCTAAGGATTCGAGGACTCGTTGGATTTGCTGCCAGTCAAGTGGAACCCCCGCCTGTCGCGCGGCTGTGATCACCTTAAACGTACCAGGCGACACCATAGTTGTACTTGAATATAGAAATTACATAGTCATTCAGATACGTATAGATAACATACATCACAGGCAGGCAGTCGTCCTGAGCTTCGTTTCGTTAAATAGTATAAAATATATCTAATAAGTTTTTATATTCTGTATTTTTTAGAACACAATTTTATACAATTCACACTTATTAAAAAACCTTTTGTTTCAAAAATATTATCGTTTTAAAGGTTAAAATAAAAGATTTTTAGTACCTGATAGCAAAGAGAAAACATGCTAATAACGAGTCTATCCTAACACAAATTAAATAAATAAATAAATAAATAATGCTGGACAATTCACACAGCATCACCTAGCCCCAAGCTAAGCAGAGCTTGTGTTATGGGTACTAGATGACTGATATACTTAATACAATATACTACATAGATAGATATTTTTTATTATATATAGAAAACATCCAGAACACCCTGAACAAATATCTGCAGGTCATACAGACATTTGTTCCGAGGCGGGATTCGAACCCGCAACCTCTTGCGTAGCAGGCGGACCTTCGCCCGCTGCGCCACAGAGGTCGTCAAATTAAAATTAAAAAGTCTAGAAGTAGGAGTCGTTGTTATGTGAATTTCGGTTCATTTATGGTGAGAGTTCCGACGGAGTCATTTATGGTGACCGAACTACTCTCGACGTTTATGGACAGCGCGGGTTTTGGCCGAGACGTGCTCAGAAAATGCATTAGACAGGCACGGTGTCGCGTGTCAGCCTACGTGACACCGTGCCTACTTCATCGCCCCGTTGTCGACGACTCGTTTAATTAAGTATATTTCATGTATGTTAGTCTCTAAGGAATAAAGATTCTTTAAACCGATAATTGCATTAATACATCTGGACGCGAAAGTCACAAGAAATTTTCTCCAAAATTCTGGGTCCTTTTGGCCATATAGGATCCATATTGGGCCCCTAGATAAGTTACTTTTTTGCATGCTTTCTTTGTTTTGGCAGAAATAAAGATTCATATCATTATTATGTAATGTCATTTAACCTAACATTTGAAAAATTATCAAAAGATGTATGACTTTCTAAGGAACAACGTGCGAATCCTTTTAAGTTATGGGAAAAAAACGTCCAGATGTATCAAATAACGGTTTTAAGAATCTTTATTATTTTAAGAATTTACATTCACTTAAATGATGACCTATAATCTAATGAAACAATAGGTTATTGCGTTCACGAGCGTGCCATACAAAGATATGAAAACAATTTTAAAAAGATATAAGGCCTATCATCATCTTCATTTCAGCCGTAAAACGTCCACTACTGAACACCGGCCTCCCTCATGGATCTCCTCCTGAACCTCATGAGAGGTAGTTACCATACTCACCACGCTTGGGTTGGCAAGCGCAGTAAGGGATGACGATAGGTACACGGAAAGAAGATGCTGCCCATTTTCCGGGGATATTCCTTAGCTGGCCCTTACTGCATCCATGGGTATGAGAGGAGGGGCAACAATCTACTGCCGGCACCCCACGGCATAAGACCTATAGCATCAAATTAATTAAAAAGTATGAAATCCTTCTTATTCAGTCGTATTCAGTTGCTGAGGATCCTGATCACCAATGATTGACAGTCAACTCGACGATGGAGCGCCATCTGGAACAGTTCCTGTCCATCTGGAACTGTAGAGCTTCGTGTACGGCAATGTCGAGTGTGGAGTGGTCACTCCAACCAACGCTTCGGACTACGGCCTCTGGTTCTCTTTCCATATCATTTTAAATCTCTCAACTTTTTTCTTAGAAAATACAACGATAACTCTAGTTAACTTGGAACAAGCTAGTTTCAAAACTGAAAAACACACCGAATCATTGTATTGAAATTTTAATTTAGGTAAGTCTTATAGTAAGAAAGAACAAATTTGGAAGACTGTTACAGTTACAAAAATACACGTTACGTACGAGATTCAGGTAAAGCTAATAAAGCGTGTTAAAACTCGCGTTTCCATTATCCCATTAATCTAATATAAATATAGTGTGAAACCTGAATATCTTGTAAACGCATATGCTTAAATGGAATAATGTAATCTTTATAAAATAATCTTATATCTGATCCACCAGTGCAATCCTGTCGAAACGTCGGGCAATAACAAAGGTTAATAAAGGTAAATAACGCGATAAATATCCGGTTAAATATGTGTTCATATATTGTATTTATTAATCATTTGGTTTTTATAGTGAAAGCTTTGCCAGACCAGATGGTGCTTTGTGTAGTGACCAGCATTATTATTATTAAATATCGTAATTGACATTGAGTCTTTTTACTTTCAGTGCCGCGTTATGAGCTTTCGAAGATGGGAAATTCAATACTAGTATTGGGTGGCCAGAAATACTGGAAAATAAGTACCAAGGATTCAAGGACTCGTTGGATTTGCTGCCAGTCAAAGCAATCCTACGGCTGCCGCGCGGCTGTATACACTTTAGACACACCAGGCGAGGACAACATAGTTGTTCTTGAATATAGAGATGTACATAACCATTCAATTATCAACTACGAATAGCGGTACTAAACTAGCGTGTGTTGCGGTAGCCACCAACCACACATTTTGTTCGCAACAGCACATGCTGAGTAGTGACCCTTTTATCACTAGTTTTTGGAACATAATTAATGTATTTTGATTAAATGTAATATGCGTGACAAAATAAACGTATCTTTATCCTTAACAGACTAGAATTTAGTTTAGATATTAGCTTAGTATTAGATATTAGTTTATATTCTAGCGTTTGCATTGCGGTAGCCACCAACTGCACATTTTGGTCACTACGGAAATCCAGCACTACGGTACGACCTTTTCTGCCACAGCACATGCTGAGTGAGCTGATATTTTTATCATTAGTTTTTAGAACCTAATTAGTGTATTTTGATTACTTGTTCAATGTGTGACAAAATGAACGTATCTTTATCTGATCTATAACTAAGTAAGATTTAGTTTAGATGTAATTATGCAAAAAAAATAGGCTTAATTGCGAGAAACTGTCTATCATGATCACATCTTCACTTATATGCTTGTCGCATCCAACACGAACGGAGGCGTTGCGACAGCTAACTTCACAGCGCGCGCGCCTGGCAGAGTCGTGTCTTCCATCACAGAACTAGTTGACGAGTGGTCGCTAGCGAGCGCGGACAGCTATTCGAATTATTCGATACCCGGCGCTCGGTGGAGAGAGACACGGAACTGTCACCCCGTCCGTGTTAAAATAGTGTACCTTACCTACCCTATTAATTATTGCAAAATACATTGTGATTCTCAGCAACACCTTGTTTGCTTTAACTACCCTGGACACGCACATAGCAGCTCGGTATGGTTAAAAATGGACCAAAATCCTGACACTCCGACATCAGATGTGGGATCGAAGTCTACGTGCACTGGCAGCGGGAACGAGTCACAATGCCGAGTACTTTTCGAGATGCAAAATCAACAAATCCAAGCCCTTATTCAAGCACTCAACAAGCCTACAAAAAAACATGACGTCATTTTGCCGGAATTCAACCCGAGATAAGTGCGACGCGGACGCTCAATCTTGGTGTAGTACCGCAGATTTATGCTTCGAAGGAAGAAATGTCGAAGGAAGTCAACTCATTATGACGATTAGTAAGGCATTAAGAGGATCAGCTACGACGTGGTTATCGCAAATAACCTATCCAGGTATGACGTGGATAGAATTTAAACAATTATTTACGGCTCGATTTGTCTGTGCCGAAGCTTCTGCCGCTACCCTCATAAACCTCAATAGAAAACGAGTCGTATGCCGCGTATGCCAGCCGTACTGTTACGTCATTGTTGAACAAATGGAAAGATTTAAGAGTGGAGCAAATAACCGAATAGACGGTAATTGCACACTTGTCTCAAATCGACACTCGCCTACAACGTCTAGTTTTTATAACGGAGGTTACCACACGTCAGCAGCTGCAACAAGTGCTTCAAGCCTTCACGTACTTGAAACGAAAGCTTACAATGGACTCGGAATAAGATGCAAACAAAGAACAATACGCCGAAGTAAAGAAATACCTACAAAGTTGAGATACTAATGAAAATGTTCTGATCTAGAAGATTCAAGATGCAAAATGTGCAAGTCGTCGCGTTTTGAAATGAATAGGTATCTAATAATGGAGAAAAATGATGAATGTTCGAGTAAATTTATTACGACTGACCGACGCCAAGACAAGTATTGCAGTATGGATAAAGATGGACAAACAAAGGACACGGTGTGGACGACCATGTGACCTATGGTATAGTCCAATACACATAATCAGTATTGTGAATCGCGTATGAATGTTTTACTTGCGCGTGAGTCAAAGCTGCCCGATCCTGCGGTGTGTTTCCCGAGTATGATTATTTGCAGTAAACTGACAGGAGCGAGACGCAAAAAGTACAGCAACAATTTGGTGAGTTCGTTTCCTAAAATAAGTCACTGGTTAAGGCAATTTCACACGTGCAGTATGCACAAGTCTTTATAGATTTTTGTTAAATTATTGTACTTTGTTTCAATAAATTTAGCTCGATAAATAAAGGCTGATAAAGAACTGTTACAAAGACAATAATGTGAATTATTTCAATTACAATAGAAATAACGATTTCCAGGATAAGTAAGAAGTTAACATTCAGTTTTTTTTGCACTGTAAACTAAATCTTGTCACTTATTTCTAAAGACTGTGTGCTCTAGCTTTGATAATTATGCTACCGAACATTTTGTTGTCCTGCTGTTTTTCAATTCCAGCGTAAGCGTGTGAGCTGTCAGCGTATCTGCGAGACCCCGTCTGCTGAATGCCCGAATGCTGTATAGCGAACAGAAGGGGCAGATGATAACTGGCGGAACTGCTTCCAGAAATCTTGTGAGTCGATGAATTTTTATTTAGCCTTTTGGGTTGAAAAATGCTGTTTCTATCTATCAAAGAGCCATTATGAAGCCTCTAGCCGATCAAGCTAATGATTACGTCATAGTTTATGTTGATGACATTTTATTGTCTCTCCCAATATAGTTAGGATTATGGAAGTTTGTGGAGAGCTGTGTCACCTGCAAAATTAGTAAACCACACTCAGGTAGAGTACCGGTAGAACTTCACCCAATACCAAAGGTACGAATTCCTTGGCACAGAAAGAGTTTAAGGACTTTTGCGATAGTAAAACCATTCGACTTCACCTTATGGCTACAAGGTAATGTCGTGCTAATGGGCAGATGGAAAGGATAATTAGCGTGTTAAAGTCAATGTTAACCGCAGTAGAGTCTGACAAAGAAAGGTCGTGGCTAGATTCACTAGGTGAGGTACAACTTGCGTTGAATTGTACAGTCAATCGAGTTACGAAAGCCAGTCCGTTAGAGCTCCCGACAGGCAAAGTCGCGCGTCCCTTGAAATTGGTACCTGATGACAACGACGAACCCTTATCTCTCGAGGCGGTTACATAATTGGCGACTGGCGGTATAGAGACATCTGCACGTTATGATAAAGAGCGTTTTGATAAAACAAAAGCAAACGTTTCTAAATTTTCAATCGGGGAATTCGTTCTTATTGAAAATGAAGAACGCAATCAAACTAAATTAGACGCTAAGTTTAAAGGACCATTTCAGATTGTTGATGTATTAGAGGGGAACCGTTATTTGTTGAAATCATTAACTAGCAAGCGTACCTATAAGTATGCTCATGATCGTGTAGGGAAGATGCCTAAGGATCAAGTACCTATTGACATAGACAAGATTTTGAGTGACTCAGACGTTGAGTAATAATCAGTGTTGTAAACAGGTTCAAATTGAATGGGTCGGAGACTGTACCAGAGTATCGTAGCTGTAGCTCGTTAGAAATCGGCGTCTACCCCCGGGTAGTCCGTGAGTAAGCAGTAAGCGGTAGCTCTGGGTGGTGCAGTCGGGTCTTGCCTTGTAGCGAAGACCATAGAGTTATGGGACAACTCGACTTTAAGGAGCAAAACTATTTGCTGAGACTAAGGTTTAGTCGGAGACCATGAAATTGATACCTGTGAGTTGATTGATGGAAATTAAAACTAAAATCTGTAATGATTATGTTTTGTTGGTGTTTACTATTTGTCAATGGTGCTCGACCTCAGGATTCTTCTACCATTTTAGTAGTTTAGTTCACATAGCATAGTTTTGATTTATTTTGCCTTAATGTTGAGTTAATCTAAAGTATGTTTGAATAAAAATCACTTTGGTAAAATAGTTTCTTTATTCAAAAGACGCTGTTGTAAAATAAAGCCCTGGTACACAGGGTTGGCCGAACGGAAATTGTGCTGGTTGCTCTCTTGTTCTAGATTAACACACGAGGACGTGTGTCAGCGCAAGGATGGCCGTGTCGCATCCAACACGAACGGAGGCGTTGCGACAGCTAACTTCACAGCGCGCGCGCCTGGCAGAGTCGTGTCTTCCATCACAGAACTAGTTGACGAGTGGTCGCTAGCGAGCGCGGACAGCTATTCGAATTATTCGATACCCGGCGCTCGGTGGAGAGAGACACGGAACTGTCACCCCGTCCGTGTTAAAATAGTGTACCTTACCTACCCTATTAATTATTGCAAAATACATTGTGATTCTCAGCAACACCTTGTTTGCTTTAACTACCCTGGACACGCACATAGCAGCTCGGTATGGTTAAAAATGGACCAAAATCCTGACACTCCGACATGCTTGTTATCCCAATGTAAATGTCCTAACGATGTAAAATAATATCGATATTCGTAATATTAGTCATAAAACACACGTCGTCCAATTTTCATCCCTGATATTCAAACGTATTTATGAAAGCCGAGGACTGCAAGATTCTGTAAATTGTAATTAGTAAGTTTAAAGGTAATGCCGTGAGGTGCCGGCATTAGAATGTTGCCTCTCCTCTCTTGCACGCGGATGAAGTAAGAATCTGCTAAGGGTCTGCTCTGCTCCGTAAGATGGGTACGTCTTTCCGCGTATCTACACATCCCATACTGCGCTCGCCAACCTGCCTGCCAAGCGTGGCGAGTATGTCAACTCCCCTCATGATCCTGAACTTAGATCCAGCAGTGGACGTGGACAACAGAAATAAATCAGTCCTACGGCTGTAATGATGATGATGAAGTTTAAAACAACTAAAGTTTCGATTATCCCATTTTTATTTTACATAATGTGGAATAAACATTCGAACGTCTAGTCAACACATGCCCTGGCCATTAAATATCGTATTTTCATTAAATAGTGTATTTTAAAATTTCAGTGCCGCGTTACGTGCGCTCCAAGAAAGGAAAGTTAGCTATTTTATTGGCTGGTCAAAAATACACAAGACAGAGTACCAAGGAGTCGAAGATTCGCTGGGTTTGCGCTCAGACACGGTACGGCTGTCGAGCGGTCTTGTTCACTTTAAACCAAGTCAGCGAGAACAATGAAATATTTGTACTCTTACATAAAAATGTACATAACCATTTGGAAGCCTACACTTAATAACAAGTGGTTCGCCACGAACTTAGAACGAGCGAGCGACTTCTTTAAATGAAGTTACATTGCACTTGAACTTGATTTGTTGCGGGAATGGAACCTGCAACCTCCTGGGTTTCAATCGGCTTCTAACGGTGTGTTGTGTTATCAACACACATTGTAAACGTGTAAATAAATATATATATATATATAGGTTGAGTCTTTGACATCTCTTCAGCGCTCAAAGCTCGGAATCTGCCAAAGGGCGATGGAGTGCAGTATTCTAGGTGTTAAATTAACAGATCGCATAAGAAACACCACACTGCGCTCCATGACAAAAATCGTCGATGCTGTCAATAAATCTGCTAAACTGAAGTGGGACTGGGCTGGACATGTGTGTCGCATGTCGGAAGAAATGTGGGCAAAGATAGCCACCGAGTGGGTCCCACATGCGGTACAACGACCGCGCGGCCGGCCCAGGCGCAGATGGCGAGATGAGCTGGACATGTACTGTGCTGACTGGTCGACCAACGCTTTGGACCGGGAAGTATGGAGAGAGGGAAGGGAGGCCTTTGCCCAGCAGTGGGATCCTACAGGCTGAATAGATTAGTATAAGAAATGTTATAAGGGTGCTATTTATATTTATATTACGTACAAGGAAAATATAAGAGTATAAATGTGCACCACAAGTCTGACTCCGACGATCGAATAAGAAGTAGTCAGTGGAAAAATCTGTGCGGTGATGATGACGTATAGATGAGTTGTAAATCATGTGACAATCAGGTTTATTATATAAAAAAGAACATCCTAGAAAAACATTTGGAAATGAGACTATGAATAGGGGTATACATTTAGTTAACACGCTTAATCTCATCGATGTCCGCGCTTCCGTCCTGATAACGATGGCAGGTGAGTCATCTCGTTCCCGGACCAGGATGGCTGAGTTTCGAATCTAAACGTATTTGTAGTTGCTGCTTTTGGCTGATTCGCGACACATACGAAATAACCGCTTATTTTTTAGCGTTAGGTGTTCATTCAAGTAGACCTTGACTGGAGTACCAGAGATGTCTAGCTGGTCTGACCTCAGGGTTTTAATTCTACGATAGGCACCCAGAACGTTATCTCGTGTGATACGAGTAGTGAATTCTATAATGATGTTTTTGGGTTTAGTGCTACTTGGTTGTGCGTGGGGTACCCTGTGAACAGAAACGATATCTTGGGTCGACAAGTGGACATTAAGTACTGTGCTTAGGTTAGCAGTAATTGCGGATAAATTTTTTTTCGCTTCTCAGGAACGTTGCAAAGTTCAATAAGTATGTACTAAATTTAAGTTTAAACTAAATTGAAGTTAATTAAAGTATTTACGACAACACTTGTGTTTTCCACTTACCATAATGTTAAGGTTTACCATGTTATTTTATGAATAAATATTATTTATTCATTGCTAATATAAATATAATTTTTCGATTTCATAACTATTAAAATGGAAGAAGGAGGCGGCCCTTCAACAATTCAAGTTCAGCCATCTTTTCACATTAGTGTCACACAAAAGGGATCTGAACTTTTGCGCAGAGCTGGTTATGAATATTATTTTAAAAGAATTAATAGAGATGGCTCAAAACTATGGCGATGTGCGAAAAAGAAAATTTGTAATGCGACGATAAAAATCAAAGATGATGCGATTACGATTTTGAACGAATCTAATCATTGTCATGAACCTATTAATTTTGAAAATGTTCAAGTGAAACACCAAATGAAAATATGTTATAATAATTGTTAATTATTTGTTTTTTTTTTAATAAATAATGTCTTCAATCGTTTTGTTCTTTAATATTACTTTCTATACCTACTTTTTCCTTTGACTGTACTTTATTTGCCTTGAACAATAGATTTTTTCGATCATTCCGAGAGCGGTCCCATTCGCCGGAAGCAAAATAATGAAATGAAATCAATCCGGCGAATGGGACCGCGGTCCCAGTCGACGGAAGCCTCCCTCACAACTGACAAGGTCTGACCGACAGATCATTCTGGAATAAACCTACTATTATACTAGATAATTTATGACTAATTATTAGGATAATGACAGTTACAACATACAATCAGTGGTGTTTCCTTTTACCTCTTATCCTCTATTGTAATATTAGGATTTAATTTCAAAACACTCGTGAGTTACACTATTCATTGTAATGTTGAACGGTTTTCTAGTCACGTTTATAATACTGATGAGTCAAACATTCACTGATGAGAACCCCTGGGAGAAACTGAACATGTTGGAAACCTTTTTAGGGTAGAAACCCATACAGTTTCGCTTTGTCTGTCTGTCTGTCCGTCCGTCACTGGCTTTGCGAAGAGACTATTAGTCCTAGAAAGCTGTTATTTTGCATGGACATGTAAAACAACAACGCAGAAATAAAATAAGTAACGCCTTTGCATCTATTATAGATGATTTATACAGCGTCAGCAACTGGTAATCATGCTGTACGGGACGCTGCAGTGCCTGGGACATTGTTAGATGGTTTAGGCTTGCCCAGCACCTAGACCATCCTCTCAGCTTAGTCAGCTATTATTCAGAGGAAAGAACAGGTCAATACGTCTGAAGCTAACTAAGCCGCGGGTTTCCTCACGATATTTCCTTCACAGTTAAAGCACGTGTTAAGTGTGCACTACATTTTTCAAGAAAGAAAAATCCATTGGTGCACTGCCGGTATCGAACCCACGACCCTCGGATTGAAAGTACATACCACTCGGCCAACACGGCTTGTTATACACGCAAAAATAACGCTACAAAAATGCTGAAAAAATAATTCATTTGGGGTTTTTTTCACGCGTCCAAAGTGTAAAGTGCGTGTAAAGCTAGAAGTTTAGATTTAAGGCCTCTTAAATATATTCTAATCATTCGGGAAAGGTTAGTTTGCTGGATGGTCAAAGCTACTTGAAGCACAAAACGAACCAGAAGACCACTCGATGGAGATGCGACAGACATCGGAACACAGGCACCATGTATTTATGTTGCACTTTAAATCTAGAAGGCAAAATAGTTTTAGTCGAACGTAAAAATGTACATAATCACAAAGATACTTAATAGTGAGTAAGACATTTGGAATTACAAAAAAATATATGAATATCGGCCATCTGTTCTGCGCGCTATATGGCCTGCCCATTGCCACTTCAACGTGCTAATCCGTTTGGCTATGTCGGTGACCCGAGTTCTTCTACGTATCTAATATTACAATAAATCGATTAGTTATATTATTATAGAAAAGTTCCAATGCCAATTGAGGCCTTCTTCAACAGTTTCTTAAGATTTGATGAACAAATTTGACGAGAGCGACGAAGAGAAGCTTGACTTGTAGCAGAAGATGCCAAAATCGCTTTAAACTCGTATTTGATATTTGAGGAGTTCTCTCGATTCTTCGATGGAGAATTGAGTTTTGAAATTATTTTCAAATGGGTTTTAATGCGCCCGAGTTTTGAGCTACTAAAAATTCAAAAAATACCGATGACTTGAGTACCACCTCTACGGATAACACAAATATTTATTAAAAAATAATGTTTACTTTCAGTGCCTCGCTACGGGCGATCGCAGCAAGGAAAGTTAGTTGTTTTTTTGGACGGTCACAGATACATGAAGCAGGAAGCTCACGGGTCGAAGATCCGTTGGAGATGCGCACGCACACCGCTCGGTTGCCGCGCGGTGCTGTTCACTTTGAACCAAGGGTTCGTGGAGAGAGATATAGTTGTACTGCGACATAAAAATGTACATAATCATCCATGTTAAGTGTCCCAAATAAAACAGTACTGAGTACGAAATTCTTTAAAACAAAATTATCTCTATGCTTCTCTGACTATTTAACAATAGGTGTATAGGTATTTGCTCTGACTATGAAACAATAAAAAGTAAGGCCTTTGCATCTATCATAGATGATTTATACAGCGTCAGCAACTGGTAATCATGCTGTACGGGACGCTGCAGTGCCTGGGACATTGTTAGATGGATTAGGCTTGCCCAGCACCTATACCATCCTCTCAGCTTAATCAGCTATTATTCAGAGGAAAGAACAGGTCAATACGTCTGAAGCTAACTAAGCCGCGGGTTTCCTCACGATGTTTCCTTCACCGTTAAAGCACGTGTTAAGTGTGCACATACATTTTATGTATGAAACAATAGTTATGCATTTAAACATGAAAATCCAGTAAATCAGGTGATGTTACTAAGTTTCGCAGCGCCACTATCGTCCCTTAAATCGGCCATGCGGAGCCTCTTTTCCACAGCTAAACTATCTTGAAGAACCGCTGAGACCTGGAACACTAAATCTTCGTTCCGTTCTGCGTTCGAATCGTCGGTCAGGTTCTGTAAACAAAAATGTCATCCGTTCATTTCAATAAAATAATAATTATTGGACGTGGTTTTGCGTTGGGACAATGCTAGCGACGATAAATTATGATTGCTATGAAAAAACCTATTCAGTCGTGGTTCCAAGACTCAGGTCGAGTTTAATTTAGGGGATGTGAGTTTGTGACCAGTATAAACTATGGCGATTTAAAAATAATGTGAGTGTAGTAGTTGAACTTTTTGTGTAGAGTTCATCTGAGAAAGTACCATCATACATATTTGCATTGCTGTGTTCCGGTTTGAAGGGTAAGGTGGGCGGTTAAATTATGGGCGCATGAGACCTTACTGTGTCTCAGGGTGACGAGCGCAATGCAGCTTTGGTAACGTGCTTCGTGAACGTGGTTACCGCTGTATTGCAGTTGTTATTGGTAGAGGTTACCGCTTCCATCAGCTGGACCTTGCGCTTTTAGTCGTATAAAAAAATTAAAAAGGAGAACGGACAAAGAAAATGAGTTAAGGATAAGACCTCTCGCGAACACAGCAAAAAGAAATGGCCTCATCTAATAATACAAAGAACCAAAACGATAGAAATAAAAACTGACGTCACTTGAGTAGCGAGTTTTTGACACTTGACAATATAAGCTTTATGGTCTACACAAACTTGCTAAGGTTACTTACCTACTACTAGTACATAATAAATGTATACATGTTTTAACTTTTCACTCAGTTTAATTTATAATGAGCTAAATAACTATTTGAGAGTCGTGGGTAAAGTCAGTGGCGAGTCAGTGAAAAATGAATATCGAGAACATTTCCAATATTCAGATGAGTTTTTCAGCAATAAAATTTTGCATGATCCCTTGTACATAATATTAATTTTTCCATAAGTGTAATGTTTTGTTTACTTCATGGAATCTATATTTTCTATTGCAGAAGGTGACATAAAGTTTGTAATTTCGAAGAAAGGACACCCAATTATCGTGGCATCAGGTTTTAGATTTGGCAAGTGTTTGGACAATGCGGCCGGTAAAGTTCACTGGCGATGCTCCACGCGTGGGATCGGATGCCACGCAACCATACATACTCTTGACAATGTGATTGTTAAGTTTCATAATGTTCACAATCATCCTCCACCACTTAAAGATGAAACTAAGTTATAGAATATAATTAATGGAATCAGGCGTTATTTTGCGGAAATCCATGACAATAAAATGCAAAAAAAATATTTAGTTTTAATTCCGCTTATGCTGAAATGCAGCAGCACCGCCCTCCCGCCCGCTAATTATGCACATGCAGGGAGAACTAGTTTGTCAGTGCAGCATGCATACCCAAACCTATACAACGACACGTGTTTCGCCTCTTCGCGAGGCATCATCAGGTGAGACGCTGAGGTGTTGACTGGTCGGCCGCTGGATCACTTTCGTTCCAGCGGCCGACCAGTCAACACCTCAGCTCCTCAGCTCGTCAGCGGTGCTCCTGCATCTCAGCATAAGCGGAATTAAAACTAAATATGTTTATTGCATTTTATTAAGTTATAGAAGTTTAGCAACTGCCTATTAACGCTGTACTAACGCGAATAAGCGTTCACGGATTGTTCCCGTAACATTCGTGCTTGCGGTGAAACTCGTATTGTAAGCTTCGTGTAATATATTATATTTTTCCTTACCTGTGCTGTCCTACAGATGGGCAAAGATCTCCCAATTCCGTCCAGGAAACCTGCTTGCTCGCCAAGTCCAACCAATCAATCCTAAGTGTGTTCATATCGTCTCGCCAGCGTCCTGTCTCGGCGCGGAATCTATATGAACCCATATAGCGTCAGCAACTAGTAATAATGCTGGTACATTATTAGGCTTGCCCAGCACCTATACCATCCTCTCAGTTTAGTCGGCTTCACAGGAAACAACAGGTCAATATACAGGGTTCATTATAACATGTACTAACACAAAAGGTTTGAGCCCATGAAAACAAGTCGTCCGAAAATATCGGAGATTCGTACTTATTTTATAATTCTTTTAGCACTTTTTTATATTTCATTTAAAAAAACACCTCTGTGGTTTTGGGTATTTTTATTTGTACCTCTGAGGCAATTCTTCGCGCAGGTCAATGACCCTGGCAAAAATAAGCTGGCATTTAGGTTGTCATATCGTATAATCAGCTGTTGGAGCTTAAACTTTTATGTTCTTTTCTTGAATGCTGACCGAATCCCGGAAAATCGTAAAAATAAACTTGTTCCTCGGGACTGTCGAACAAGATTAGTTTTACCAAACCCTTTCGGGTTTATACACATATTATTATAATACACATTGTATTATGTTAAAGCTGACTAATTCGCTGTTTTCTTCACGTGTTTATATTTTTGTCTTATGACTTTATTCAGAAAATAATGGATGTCTTTTGATGTACATATATATTACCTGTACATGTTTTATCGGCAGACGTAGTTAGTTAATAAATAAATTTTGTGTGGTGAACTGGCCCGCGCATTTGTTTCAAATTTAATTAAGGAAAAGTTAATTAATGTCAAGAAGTAAATGAAGACATACTAACATGCTTCTTACGTTGTGATCTATACTCATAAATATTTGGTTAATTAAAATGCTTTGTTCAGTAAACGCAATCGCGTATATTTCGTTATATTTTACCTAATATTTCCTTTTGCCGTGAGGTTCCGGCAGTAAAATGTTGATTTCTTTTTCGTTTGTGGATGCAATAAGAATCTGCCAAGGGATACCTCCGGAAGATGTACTGTACTGCGCTCGCCAACCCGCCTGCCAAGCGTGGTAGTATGGCAAATCCCCCTCATAATCAGTACCCTACTCGAAAAATCATGAAGGCCTCCCCCGCCTTTGTCCAGTAAAAGGGGCAACATTCTACTTCCGGCACCCCACGACAAAAACCACAACTTGCTATTAAATAGTTCTATAAAACGTGATTTAAAGTGTCTAGAAGGTTAGGTACCAGAATAAACTATCACTTTATTCCATTACATGCTTGTACATAAGAGCGTAGCTAATACATACAAAGCGATCTTAAAATAGGTGTCGCGTCGCAAGTCTTGGACAGATACGGCGACACTGAAAATCAGTGCCGTGTTCTCACGGTGTGTGCTGAGTTGACGTCCGATTCATGTTTATCGTGTGTGTCGTAATGTGTTATTTTTCATGTATGTGTAGGGTACACATGAAAAATGAATAGACATAAATAAACATTTTATATTTCTATTCTATTATTATTGTTAAGCTATAAAATGGTGCAACCCCCTCGTTCATATTCTTTTCCCATTACTTTTCCTAGTTTTTTTTAAAGTTTTAGTTAATATTTTTTCAATATGGATACTTCCTTTATATTATGTTTGTGTTAATATTATGTTGTTTTATTTTATAGAGCGAGACATCAAGTTCGTAACATCGAAGAAGGGGCACCCAATAATCGTGGCGTCAGGCTATAGATTTGGAAAGAGCTTGGACCATCGGACGGCCGGCAAGGTGTACTGGCGTTGTTCCACGCGTGGGAAAGGATGCCACGCGACCATACATACTTATGAGAATATGATTATTAAGTATCATAATGTGCACAATCATCCACCGCCATGCTTAGAGGAATAATAATATTATAAGGGAATATGTGCCGTTGGGTGCCTGCATCAGTGTTGTATCTTCCTCTTTGCCCGTGGATGCAGCATGAATCTGCCAAGGGATACTTTCGGAAGATGGGCAGCTGCATCTTTCCGTGTATCAAATTCCCATACGGCACTGGCCAACCCGCCTGCCAAGCGGGGCGAGTACGGCAACAACTTCCTAATTATTTTGGAGATCTGAGGGAGGCCTATGTCCAGCTGTGGACGTGGACAGCAGGGACTTCTGGATTCTATCATCTGATGATGATGATGAAGGAAATGAAAAACCTTATCAAAATTGTAAGATTTCGGTGGGGCTCGAACCCACGTCGCCGCGTCGTCGGTCATATCGATACTTGACTCTTCCTATAGCCGGAAGCGCTTTGAACAACTAAATGGAACCCTTGACGGGCCGAGTCGAAATTATTGATAAGATCATATCGGTTAGCTCCGATAATTAATACTTATAGTTTCCATCAGGGGGTTCCACAAGTATGTGTGTGTATTTCTAGAGTATTAGATTAAGCAATTTACATCTTGTTACTTATCTATAGTTGCCTGGAACAAAAAAAATATTACTTTTGTTATAAATGATGTACGCACATTGATTTCATTTAATGTTATTCATTGTCATGTAAATAATTCTGCTCCGTAGCACTGTTTTAGTTTTGTAATATTACTAATGTTATGAACGTTTTGTTTACCCTATATATTTGTTTGCTCGTAATATAAACAACAACTCTATGAAAAATATTATTAAGAATGTAGATATAAGATTTAAAGGTATCTCATTATAATTAAAAAAATATATTAAATTTTACCTTGAATATGCGGTGTTATAAATTTATAAATGGTTACCGGGTATTCATTGCGGTTATTACTCTTTTTAACCTAACGTTGCCGTGGGGTGCCGGCTACAGAATGTCACCCCTCCTCTCATGCCCGTGGATGTAGTAAGAGCCTGCTAAAGGATCCCTCCGGAAGATGAACAGCAGCGCTTTTCCGTGTATCAACTATCATGTCTGCGCTCGCCAACCCTGCCAAGCGTGGTGTTTATGGCAACTAGCAACTACCCCTCATGGAGATCCATGAGGGAGGCATGTGTTCAGTAGTGGACGTTTTACGGCTGAAATGATGATGATGAACCTAACGTTTCGACAGGATTGCTGGAAAGGTAAACAACTGCGAGTATATTTATATCGTACCGAATTTAAACAGAAAAAATTGGCTAGGCGCGTGTCGGACCACGCGCTACGTAGGGTTTCGTAGTTAACCGTAGACCTGAGCTTAGAAGTTGGTGTCCGTTTCATATATTAACAGGAATCAATCGAGTTTTCGGTTTAAAATATGTTTGGGAAATCGCATCAGTTATTTGAGAGACTATTTTTTTTAAACTAAAAAAGCTAGCTTATCCTTTACAGATTTCCTAGAAAGTTCATGGTTAAAACTACATTGAGGATTTAAAATACCTATTCAACGATACCGCACACTATGGTAAAATCAAGAGCAAAATGTTAATCCCCACCTTAAGTGTATGGGAGGTACCCGAACAATTTCTTTTTCAGCATTTTTTTGTAACTCTATCTTTGCGTTGTTATTTTATATATCCTTGCAAAATTACTGCTTCCTAGGACTAATAGTCTCTTCGCAAAGTCGGTGACGAACATAGAAGAACAAGACACATATAAATTGAATAAATCACATAATTGAATTCGTTCGCTTCAGATAACTTTTGTGCTTCAGATAAGTTAGGGAAAGAAGTTCCAAAAATCCAAGAAGGACACAAACAAATTGTTATTTGTTATATGTATATCCCATTGCTCGGCAAAGGTCTTAAATAAAAAAAAATGTATTCATTTCAGCCGTAAAACGTCCATTACTGAACACAGGCCTCTCTCATGGATCTCCATAAGGGGCAGTAAAAAAATGTATAACAGAGTTTAATAAATAAAAACATTTTGCAGATAAGTTCATAATAGCGCAATCGATAAGAGGGAACCCCATGATCATCTGGTCGGGTTACGAGTTCGGGATAAATAAGGCGACAAGCACAAGAACCCATTGGCGATGTCTCGGATACAGGAAAGGCTGTCGGGCGACAGTGAACACCACTGCCAGTAATGAGGTGGTGAAAATGTACAACGTACATAACCATCCGATACCTACGCATAACGAAAAGCAGAAGCTGATTAATAATAGGGATGTAATTACAGAAAAGGCTGTCGGGCGACAGTGAATACCACTGCCAGTAATGAGGTGGTGAAAATGTACAACGTACATAACCATCCGATACCTACGCATAACGAAAAGCAGAAGCTGATTAATCATAGGGACGTAATTACAGAAAAGGTTGTCGGGCGACAGTGGACACCACTGCCAGTAATGAGGTGGTGAAAATGTATAACGTACATAACCATCCGATACCTACGCATAAGAAAAGACAGAAGCTGATTAATCATAGGGACGTAATTACAGAAAAGGCTGTCGGGCGACAGTGAATATCACAGCTAATATATATTATACAGATTTGACTGCCTCCGTGGCTCAGTTAGTCTAATAGCCGATTGATACGCAAGAGAGGTTCGATTTCCGCCACGGGACAAATGTTTGTAATAGTTTTGCAGATACTGTCCCGGGTCTGGGTATTTTTCTATGGATGTGTTTACAAAAAAAATTACTAGATGCAGTTATTAGTGTAGAGTAGTGTTAAGCATTATTAAAAAAACTCTTAAAAGATCTCCTTATTAAAAAATAAAAAAAAAACCTTTAAAAGATTTTGACGACGGCGACCTTTTATGTACTCTCTGTTTTGAGCCCTAATTTGGCTCGCTAGACCAAACTAGGTTTTAAAGGCCTTACATCAAGAATTACAATAGTGTTACTAAAGTGTGGTGTATAACTACCATAATCTAATAAAATAAATGTATAACGATCATTGTAATGTATACCGTGGGGTGCCGGCAGTAGAATTTTACCCCTCCTCTCCTACCCGTGGATGCAGTAAGAGCCTGCTAAGGGACACCTTCGGAAGATGGGCAGCAGCGTCTTTCCGTATATCAACATCCCGAACTGCGCTCACCAACCCGCCTGCCAAGCGTGGTGTGTATGGCAACTACCCCTCATGGAGATCCATGAGGGAAGCCTGTGTTCAGTAGTGGACGTTTTACGGCTGAAAATTAATATATAATAATACATAATAAGATATAATTAGAGGCCAGAAAGATTGGCGTGGTAAAGAGGGGGCCTATATCCAACAGTGATAAATAAGCTAATAGATATATAATATATATATGTATATTATATATATATATATATATATTTTGTTACATGTGGTGATCCATAAAGTGTTATCTATATATCTAATAATGGAATAAAAGCGTGGGTTTCCACCTTCATTTTAGTTTTACTTATTGTAACAATTTATTCTGCAGATATCGTGTTTGCGACCTCTTTAAAAGGAAACCCGATGATCCTAGCCTCGGGGTATAGGTTTGGCAAGAATCAGTCGAGAGGTCCCAACATACACTGGAGGTGTTCAGCATATAACGGCGGATGTCGGGCAAAAATTAAAACCAAGCACGGTGTTATTGTAGAAATTTGCAATGTTCATAATCATCTGCCTAAGAAGAAATATTTATAGAATTAGTATCGGATGAAGTCTGTGATGGACTAATCTGGACGGACTAAGGTGGGGGAAGCCCTATGTTCAGTAAGTTTGGTGAAATAAAATAATTAAACACTGGCGATGTTCAGAATATGCTGTTCAGAATATACATATATATGTCGTGGGGTGCCGGCAGAAGAATTTTGCCCCTTCTCTCTTGTCCGTGGATGCAGTAAGAATCTGCCAAGGGATACCAAGGGATAAAATGGGCAGCAGCGTCTTTACGTGCATCAACATCCTATACTGCGCTTGCCAACCCGCCTGAGTATGTTAACAACCCTTTATGATCAATACTTAGATCTCCAAGTGCATTTAGGGAGGCCTTTGTCCAGCAGTGGATGTCCTACTTCTGTGATAATGATGATGATGTGTAAGTATATAACAGTGGATGTCGGGCAATAATTAAAACCGGTTTATGGTGGAGATTTATAATATTCATAATAAAAGAAGAAATATATATGGAATTAGTGACGTGTGACCACTGTCTTTGATGCATTAGGATAGTCGGAAGACGGGAGAAGCTGTTGAGTGGTGGGACAAAATAGATTAATTAAATAATGTGATACTTTAGGAATGATTTTAATTTATTTTATTGCATGGAACTTAATAGCTCATTAAAGGTGAGTAGGTACAGTCGGGCTGAAATGATGATGATGAGTGAGAAAGTTTTAAGTATATTTATTGTTAATATGTTAATATTGTTAAATTAAAAGTTTTAAGTTTTAATGCAGTTGTTCGTCGTTTGTAAGGCCTAAATATTTTTTTTATTCTGTCTATAAAACACTATTATCTCATTTTCTTTTATTCCTTTAGGTATTTTTTTTTACCTTCATCCATTATGTTTCTTAACTTACTAGAAAACTTTTATCATCTCAGATAGGTGATAATTTTACCTATTACTTTGTTTATACTCATAGTAGGTTCACAAACCTTTAAAGAAAATGAAGAATCAAAGCTATAAACTATCGGTTGAGCGCCGATTCATTACATTTTTCATTTCCTTGAAACGTTCTAGTACAATGATAGATATCCTGTTAAAAATCTAATATACATATAACCGTTTTCAGTCATCATATCTCGGCGAGGGCGACCTATGATCACAATATCGGGGTATACGTTCTACAGGCAATCGCAGAACGGGCCGAAGATCCGCTGGCTCTGTTCCACACACCAGAGGAGAGGATGCCGCGCTCTCATTCACACCCTTGAAGATATGACCATTCTAAAATGCCATAATGTACATAATCATTAACGCTCTACAAGAGACGAATCTTAAATGTCATAATGTACATAATTATTGACGCTCTAGCTAGAACAATATGACGATTAAATATTGAATGTTAAAATAATAAGTGTTAAATTTCACAATATTGAGTGTTATTTCATAATGCACATCATTTTTGACAATCTAGTTGATAACACTTAAGACACAGGGAACTTAACATACATTTCAGTAGTCCTTATTTTAAGTAGAGATTTTCCATTTTTTTTTGTTTATAAGTTAAGAAAGCTTAGCAAAGATGAAATCAACATGTTATTTATACTAATATTATAAAGCTGAAGAGTTTGCTTGATCGCGCTAATCTCAGGAACTACTGGTCAAATTTGAAAAATTATTTCGGTGTCAGATAGCCCATTTATCGAGGCTATATATGTATGTATATCTTAAGACTATATATCATCACGCTACGAGTAAGACTAATAGGAGCGGAGCACCAATGAATAATTTTTCAAAATCGGGTTTTTTTCCTTTTGAGAGGTTCCGCTGCGTGCGCTGCGTAAACGGTTAAAGTTTCGCAAAAATCATGTATAACAGAATTTTTCCTCCTTAAACGATCTAAAAAAAAGTCCGCCACAGCGTATATCTATCTTTTAAGGTTGGCTCACTAAAACCTTTTTTATGCTAACCTATTCTAAAATACTATGTTCTAAAATAACGCATTAGGTTTTTGCGAAGGTGTTTTTAAAAACATGATATTAATCCTTAACCAAATAAATACGTTATTAATTACAAGTATTTAATTTACCTTGCGTAAATTAGTAGTAGTAGGGACTACTCTCGCACGTACTACAACTACTGCTTACAACTATGTAAGCAGTAGTTGTTGTACGTGTGATACGTAGTTCGCCGGGACACCTAGTTTTTTATTATGCTGAATCAAACGTTATTTACGTTTAATTCCGTACGAAGTGTACTAAAATTATGTTTTTGTTTATTACATTTTTATATATCAAATTTAATGGTATATAAAGCAAGTTCTTTTTTTTAATCCTTGTACCTTCTAACATTTATGTGAGGGACTCTTTTAACAAAGATTAAGTGATGTGTGTATACGAGCTTTTCTTAAACATTTATCAAACAAGTGTTCTTTTCAAATTAAAATAGTTATATGGATGCTTTCAGTTGGCATATCAAGACGTGGTGGTCCGAAGCTCACAGTTGCAGGGTACCCGTTTTACAAGCATGCCACAAACGGCACTAAAATACATTGGTTCTGCTCAACACACCGGAAAAAGGGTTGCCGTGCGCTTATTCACACTTTAAAAGATTTGACGATACTCAAGTGTCATAATGTACATAATCATTGACATTATACAATGGTACCAAAAACGGCATGTTATTTTTTTTTGCTTTTAAAAAGGCTATTCAGATTTTGTGATAAAGCAATTACGTTCATAATAAATCGGTACTTTACTATCGATTGATTACGATATGATATTTAATTCAAAAAATATCCAAACGACCTTGAGTCAAGTTTTTTTATTATTTATTAACTCGAATTCAGTATATTTATATGATAATTAATTTGTTTGTCTACAGTATAAAATATTTGTATTATTTCTTATTATTATCAGCCATTAGTGTCCCACTGCCGAGCAAAGGCCCCCCATTTACTCCATACATCACAGTCCTTAGCTAGGTTGAATCTATGGGGCCTAGGTCAAATCATTTGGGCTGGGTGGATAGCAGACGACCCCACCTATCTGCCATTTTCGTATGTTCAACGTTCTGCCGAACATCCTGTATAAAATTATAAATATAGATGATAATGTCCCTCATCAGGGCTCTCAGAAGGGTTCGCCATCTTTTATATATATTTAATGTATAACAAGTTATATGCTTGCAATCCTACTCCTACTTAATATATAAAAGTGAAGTAAGAATCTATGTATGTATGTTCCCTTTTCACGTCAAAACCGCTGAAACGATTTGGATAAATTTTAGTATAGAAGTAGATTGAATCATGGAGACGGACATAGGCTACTTTTCGTTGCGTAAATTAAATCAGAAGGGGTTAAATAAAATAGGGGATGAAAGTTTGTATAGAAAAAAATATTATTATTTATTTATTAGTTGTAGGGTAGTAGTAGAGTAGTTGTAGAGTAGTAGTAGGGTAGTTGTAGGGTAAGTTTTAAGTGGTGGTTATAGTTATAGGTGCGATACAAAGTTCGCCGGGTCAGCTAGTACGTTATAATTTTCATAAAACTTGATACCATTCATGACAAATGCTCATGTGATATATTTTTATATATGGTACAAACGTGGCACAAATGTTTTCAGTGGTCCTATCGCAGCGTGGCCGGCCGATGATCACTTTATCTGGGTACACTTTCAACAAGCATGCGCATAACGGTCCCAAGATACGATGGCTCTGTTCCACACACCGCAGGAAAGGCTGCCGAGCGGCCATTCACACCTTAGAAGATTTTACGATTCTCAAATGCCATAATGAACGTAATCATAACGAAATATATAAAAGCAATTATGATAACAAATAAATCATTGCGTTGTACAAGTTTTGAAGGTGAAAATAATTTTGATTACCCCCTGTCAGTTAAAAACACATTTTTTTTATTTGCTTGCATGCATTGTTCCGTAATGGCAGATGTATTAAGCCAATTAATGTTCGTCTTACAACTTAGCCAGATTTTACCGCTAATGACATTTTACCGCTAAATATTTAATCAAATATATCTTACATGTCATGCGAGGCAGACAGAACCTGCCTTCTAGTCTTCTGTGAGATGTATGATATTTTTAACCGACATCAAAAAGAAGGAGAATAGAATAGAATATACTTTATTGTACACCATAAAAAACAGGGAAAAAATACAGAAATAAACACAATTAACAAAAAGTGGTACAATGGGCGGCCTTATAGCTAAGAGAGCTTCTCAATTCGACTTTATGTTTTTTTTTCAAAACTCGATTCAAATGATGGGCTTCATGAGGAATTAAATAATAGTATTAGTAGAAACTGGAATATCCCAAGGTAATTCATATTTTATGTCCTAAATGTAACCTTGCGGTTGAGTTCTTTGTTTCACTTTAAAATGTTTGCTTGTTTTTGCACCCAGTTCTGATGATGGGATCCATGATAAATCGAGGGATATAATGAGCGTTAATTTTGGGTGTTTTCAGTAACAAGTCAAGGGTTTTATCATACGAAGTCGGTTTTTTTTTATTAAATAATGTATACAGGGTTTGCAAAGGGTGACGGAAAATAACCGGCCGACACATTAAAGTAAAAAAAAATTACATATTAACATTTCTGAGAAAATCAACTAAGTTAAAGCGCCCAGTTTGTCGAAAAAATATGTTACACTGGTGCATAAGACAACCCTAAGCGTATAAAAGTTGTAGGCACTTGTAACCGTGTATGATAGATATTTATGTTATTTCAGATATAAAATTCGAGATGTCGGCTCGAGACCGACCCATCATTGTCGTCTCAGGTTACAGGTTCTGCCAGCGACAGACTAAAGGAGGTAAGGTCTACTGGAGGTGTTCTACACACAGCAGGTACCATTGCCTTGCTATCCTACATACTCTGAAAGACAAGAAGACTATTATCAAAGTTTATAATGTTCACAATCATTAGTATGGAAGGAAAAGAGTATATTTTGTCAAAACTGATTGTATATTTTATTACGAGCTTGAAATAAAACCAAAATCCGATTTTACGCATTTAGTTTCAATTCCAAAATCAAAATAGTTCATAACATTTATGTTGTAAACAGTGTACAGGTGTTGGGCAGATAAACTGTTCCAAAGATAAACACTGTTAAGGTACAGCAACATAGCACTATGAGGCGCAGTTCGCAAATTTAAAAAACGAATTGTTCAAATTATATTAAATAGATTAATATAGTGTTATCTTTAAATAAAAAAATAAAAATATATAAATTTATTTTATTGTAATAGGTAGGTTTCAACATTTTGGGCTGGATAGAGCGGGATTGTGTCACGGGGACAAAGCACAATACGCCCCATTCGTCAGTGCAGACCTAGGATATCAAAACTAGAATGCTATGTTAGTTTTTCGTAAACAATCGCGATCACTCTTCATTATAATAAATAAACAAAAATACGCAATAAATTCCCGTGTTTTGTAATTTATTATTATAGAATGTTATTTATGCTTGTGAACTGATCATGAGGGGGTAATGGCCATACCCACCGCGCTTGGCAGGCGGTACGAGCGGTACTTGGCAAGCGCCCATCTTGCCTTGGTGTGCCAAGTTCTTACTGCATCCACGGGCGTGACAGGAGAGGAAAAATACGTAAAGTATCCCGTTGTGGGTAGGTCTATACAAGTTTGTTTAAGACTACCTACTATTACAATAAAGCAGTTGTTATCCAGACCCGGTCGTTTCATTACACTACATGGTGACAGCGGTGGGATATATGTATCCTAAATAAATAAAAAATACTGCGTAAGTCCAGCAGCGGACTTACGCCTACGGCTGAGATGAAGATTTTGAAGATATTATCGCACTTTATCTGTTTCAGACATTACGTTCACCACGTCCCACAAAGGAAGTCCAATTATACTTATATCGGGATACCGTTTCTGTAATTATCGAAGTTCTGGTATCAAAATCTTTTGGCGTTGCTTATCGAATGCCAATTGCCGAGCTGTCATACACACGTTAATGGATATGACCGTCATTAAATGTCACAATATGCATGACCACTAGTTTTATAATACACAATATCTTACGATTAATACAGGGTGTATAATAAAATAATGTGTACCCGATAGGGGAGGTACTACTCTACTTGTTTTTATGGGCTGAACCCATAAAAACAAGTAGAGGAAAAAAAAGTTATTTTATTTTTCATATTTTTTATTATTCTTTGAAATATTTTTATTTAAAATTTTACTAGATGGTGTGATGTGAAAATTATCCTGAGGTCATTATCAGATTTTTAAGTTTTTTAGCATATTAATAAAAAAGAACCTATTTGTGTTTATAGGTATTTTTATACAGGTACGGCAACTCCTCGCGTCAGTCAATGACCCTGTCAAGAATCAGCTGGCTGTTAGGTTGTCATTATCGTATAATCAGCTGTTGAAGTTAAAACTTTCGTGGTCTTTTCTTAAATCTTTCACTGAATCCTGAAAAGTCGTAGAAGAAAAGTTGTTCCTTGGGATGGTCAGAATCACCCCTTTTAAAGATAATTATAAAAATACGTTTATTTTGTCACCAGAAACAATATAAAAAGGTGTTACATATAAATTGAGAACAATGGTAAACAAAAAAGGCCACCACTCAGCGTATGCCGTGGCATAATGAATTATGCCACAGCGCTGGTCTTCCGATCTTTTACTCTTAGCTTACACTTACACTTTTCGGCTTAGTTCATATATTAAATAAATAAAATTATATATTATAACAAATAATAAATAAATAAAATTTTATTTCCTCTCACGGTTTTAAACTTAGACTAATACAGCCTGTGTACAACATATTTGGGAATTAATTTAATAAGTTATTCTTATTATATTTTGCTTTTACCCATTACTCTTTGCTGCGAGACAAAGGCTGACAATATTCTTCCAAAAGTTATTTCAATATAGGATTATCATTTATCGCGTATTTTTATTTTTATCTCGACGTTTCGACAGGATTGCACCCATCGTGGGCAGACTGACGTGTTGGAGTTAACGTGTTGAAAGTTGGGGTAATATACCACTCGGCCAACACGACTTTTTATTGTTAATAATATAGCTAAACATGCAACAAAAATACGATAATAATCGCAATTTATAATGTTTCAGAAATTACTTATTATACCACGTCCAAAAGGAGGAATCTTTTCCGGACACCGTTTTCGTATAATAGAGTTTAGATCTAAACGATCAAACAATCGTCTTAACTCAAACATATCGTATATTATTTGTTTCAGAAATCATTTACACCACGTCCCAGAAAGGACGTCCAATAATCGTTGTGGCGGGATACCGCTTCTGCAAACTTCGAGTTTTTGGGGCTAAGATCTACTGGATGTGTTCTACACACAGCCGGAGAGGTTGCCACGCAACGTTACACACATTAAAGGACATGACTATTCTTAAATGTCACAATGTTCATAATCACTAGTTATAATGAAAATAACGATGAGGCGAGAGATGAGAGAGGAAAAGCTATTTTTCCCGCCTTCGCATGCGTTGTGCCCGGATAAAAATCTATGTGCTAACCCTGGTCAAGGTCAATACGTGTGCAAAGTTTCAGCTCAATCCGTTGGGTAGTTTTTGCGCGAAGAGGTAACAGACATTCATACATAAACATACAAGCTTTCGCAAGGGGAAGAAAGGGAGGAAGCAGAGAGACCCCGGACCTAACCGTTTGCCTCCGGGTCCTATGAAGGACCGTTGCGACAAGGAAGGTTTTGTATTTGTAGAGAGGAGGAAGAAGAGGTGTCGTGTCCAGAAAGTTCATAGGAAAGCTGATACGCGACACCGCGACTACGCCATCGCCCCAGTGTCGACGACACGATAATTAAGAATATGTATGTTAATCTCTTAAGGTATTTATTGTATGGTCCTTAGATACGTTTGTTACTCCTGGTATGCTTTCTTTGTAGACTAATGATACGTAGAGACATAAAGATTTTATTATTATTCCACATAATTCATTGGTAAACTTATAAAAATATTTTTTTTTACTTAAAGTAAAGAAATATAAAAACAACACTCTACAGTAAAAATATTATTATTGTTATTATATATTTCGGCTTTATAATATTAGCAAAATAGCGGGATGGATGGTATGCATAGAAATAATTTAAAAAGATAACTTTCGATCTACCTCGTAATATTCGTTTTTTTTTAAATAAACATGTTTTTTTTTTATGTCATTAGTGTTTTAATAAACAAATGCATAGTTTTGCATCCTAACATTTTTCAATTCCTAACGCCAAGATTTGACCCTAGCCGTCAGTCGATCTGGGCGGTTGTCTTCTCACTTGGGCGAAACGCACGTGGGGAAGCAGTTCCGGGCGTGAGCTCCTGCCTCCGGTAATTTGTTCGGCCTTAGCTACTGCCTTCAGATGTGGCTTTGTAGCCTCGTGATGGTGTCGCGCGTTTATGCAGGCGTGGTGAGGCTAAGGGGCCTTTTCAGGTGGAGGAACCTGAACCGTGCAGCTGCGAGCGTCTCTAGGATTTTGGTTTTTCCTTAAAACTTGTTTAAACTTAAAACTTTTTCCTGACTATTTTTTTATTGCAAAACTTGGTTTGTCATACATTTTATTTGTTTCAGAAATTACTTTAACCACGTCCCAACAAGGACGACCAATTATCCTCGTATCGGGACAGCGTTTCCGTAAACTTCGAAATTCTGGTACCAAAATGTTTTGGGTTTGTTCTACACACAGTAATAAGGGTTGTCACGCCATGCTACACACATCGATGGATATGACAATTCTCAAATGTCGTAATGTTCATAACCACTAATATTTTATAACATAAAATTGGAGATGTTCGTGCAAATACGACAGCAAATTTACCGTATGTATTTATATGAGGAAATTAGAAAATTCTAATATATTTACAGCGAGCGAAGACTGCCAAGGTTTCGCTAGTAGCCAATTTCGGACTCTTCAGCCTTATCCTCAAAATTACAAACACAACAAAAAATAAATCTGCTGAATTGATCGAGCGGCAGGCTGATTACGTAACTCGCGACAGGTTTGCAACAAGCATAAATCTTGCGATCATTGCTGTCAAAAGTCAATTCGTGAATTAACTTTGTGACGAATATACAACAACACCCTGTTATCTAAATCAAAATTGACGTTTGATAGCGATGTTAACGAGATTTGCGCCTGTTGCAAACCTGTCGGTTGATACGTAATCAGCCTGTCGTTCTGAAGTGATGTGTTGTCATTCAAATGTGGCAATTAATGCTAATTTATTTGCCACATTTAAATAATTATAGATTATGTAGACAAAAAACAATGTCCCATAATGGCACTGCAGTGTCCCGTGCATGCTGTCGCTGTTAAAATTATCTACAATAAACGTTAAAATAATTAAATATTTTTGTGACTAAAAGTAGTATTTACTCAAACACTAAAATAGAACGTAGGTAACCTGTTCATTTATTTGTTTGAGAACTGTATGTCAAATAATTGTTCCAGATATTACTTTCGCCACATCCCGAAGAGGGCGTCCTATTATTATTGTTGCTGGGTACCGATTTCGTAAACTCCGAGGAACCGGTGCCAAGATATATTGGAACTGTTCTACAAATAGCAAAAAAAGGTTGCCACGCCATGATCCACACATTGATGGATATGACCATCCTTAAATGTCATAATGTTCATAACCACTAGCGTTTTTTATATACAGTTGTAACTATACATTAAATGATAATCAAAATTTTAATATTTTATATATTTTGTAACAAAAACTATTGAACCAGCTACATTTGGGTGCGAAAAATTCGCACATGGATGATATTTTAGGAATTAAAACTAGATATTTTTTCTTTGTTTATCATAATAATATGGATTTCCGCAAAGTAACGCCTGATTCTATTAATTATGATATTTTAGGTCCATTTGCTGGTCTGTGCGCAGTCAAATTCCCTTCCCGAAGTCGTCTTCTAACTATCCACCGGCTGACTTCGACTTCTCGCGCTTCTTGGAGGTGCTGTCCCAATTGAACTGCATTCAAACGACGATTGCGCAATGCAGTCGTCACAATGAGACGGTCGTCACGCCGTGTTGTGGCACGGGGTCGGCCAGATCTTTGGCGTTTGAAGCCGCCAGTCTCTTGATACCTCTGCCATACTCGACGGACAGAGAACCGGCTTAGGTTCAGTAATCTTGTCACTTCAGTTTGGTTCTTCCCTGCTTCAAGTATTGCAACCACTTGAGCGGCTACTTCTGGCGTGGCCTCCCAGCCCTCATCAAGATTGTGGCATCTTTTCTCGCCAACCGACGTTTCTCTGTCGCGGTTGAGAATGTCACATCTTCCTCGCGTCCAATAGCAGCCGGCGTACCTCAGGGAAGTTGCCTCGCACCCGCGTTGTACGCCCTCTACACGGACGACATCCCCACCCTGGCAGAGATCATACAGCCGGGTAGGGGAACGGACGTAACACTTGGACTTTTACTTGGACTTGGACGTAACGCGGACGATATATAGTAGAGGTAGACCACAACGATTGCATGCACCCATCGAGTGGTTTGCCAGCTCTGCAATTGTTATAAGCTTACCGGCTGATTCAGCTACCTGTGACACCTCCCAGCAGACCGAGTTAAAACAGAAAGTTAAAGATCTCGAAAATGAAGTAATTATAACACACGAAGAAATTTCAAAACTTAACTCAGAATGCAGTAGATTAAAAAACGAATTATCAAACAGAGTATGCCAATTACATGTACTAAAGAAGGTTACACAGGAATCTACGTGTAAAACGCCGAGGGCGACCCCTCGTAAAACTAGGGATGCTCCAGTCATGAAAAAACTGACTAATATGCGAATGAGGGTTTCTCGTCTATCACCAATCATTACATCCAATAAACAGACAAAAGCGAGACCACCACCGCTGACTCCGACGGAACTGATGCCGCCGTTGCCGTCGTCATCGCCTCAACCAATTTCAAGAAGCTGTAATCCAACATATTTTAACAATGCATCTGATAATTTACTGGCTAATAACCTAACAACAAATAATTTAACTGCTGATCACAATGAAATTCTGACTTCAGTCACTAAGCAGACGAAAAAGATAAGTACTTGTAACCCAGAAGAGGAAAACACACACAACAGAAGACGAATCATCGTTATTGCCGACGATCAAGGCCGCTACGTCCAACCTACCTTACAAAAACTAGTGGGTGAAAGATTCATGGTCAGCTGTTTTTGGAAATTTGGAGCCACTCTGAAGCAGGTCTTAGACTCTGAGAAGAAGGAATTAAGAAGACTAAATAAAGATGATTTTGTGATTGTTTTGGGAGGAACTAATGACAAATATCCAGATGATTTTCAGTTCTGGATAAGACATTTCCTCATGAATGTAAATAATACTAACGTTATTGTTTCTGAAGTACTTTCTAATAGATTTTTAAATGTAAATAAACTGAACCATAAATTAAAACAAATCTGCTCCAAATTTGATAACACGAGTTTTCTGAATACAATAGGTTCTTCGTTCGCACCCGGACGCATTTCTTTCGTATCTCATAGATGTCAAGTTCTTTTGCAACAAATTCTACGAATTGATTACAGAATAAAGTATAATAATTACGTCGTTTCGGCCCGAAAGTTAAAGACTGTGACCACAGCAGACAAAGCTGTACAAACTGAAATATATGGCGATATTGACATTGCATCTGGTATAGCCAATGATGGTGAAACTTCTAATAAAAATAAAACAAGTCGTGATTTTTTTCGTGTATAAACAAATTCGTATTTTGCATCAAAATATCGATGGCTTAAATTCCAAAGCCGATTTGTTGACGGTAAGTTTAGACAATTTCAAAAACAACGATAAGCCTATTGATGTTCTTTGTATTACGGAACATAACATGATATCTACTGATACCAGTATTCTACGACTTGAAAATTTTTCACTGGGGTCTTATTTTTGTCGCAAATCTAGACATGGCGGCGCATGTATACTGATAAGCAATGTTCATAGGTATAGAGAAATAGAAGAAATAAGGAAAATAAGTATTGAAACTGTGTTAGAATGTGCTGGCGTAGAATTATTAGAACATAAAATATGTGTTCTTTGCATATACAGACCACCAAGATCAACAATCAGTGATCTGAACAGGTTTTTTAATTTATTTCAAGATCTCCTTTATAAATATTGTTTTGGAAAAAAGAAAGTAATAATATGTGGTGACTTTAACATAAATACGTTAGTAAAATCTAAAGAATCCGACAAATTTGTTCAATTAGCAAAATCATTCAATCTTAATATATCTTTTAACGAACCAACGCGATTAAGAAGCGGTAAATGCATAGATAATATTTTACATAATATCAGAGGGAGTAAAGGAAATATATATGAATTAGCACTATCTGATCACACTGCTCAAATGTTGACAAGTCCAGTAAAGCCTAGTGTTTCCATCAAATACTGGCACATCAGTAGACGAGATTATAGTGACGAAAACATTGACAAATTTGTAAAATGCATAAAATCACTTAGTTTTAATGAAGTTTTTGACTGTTGTGATGCTAATTCCGCGTTTGACATTTTTTATGAGTTATTGACATTATTTTACTATTTATGTTTTCCGGTAGTGCAAATAAAGATTTCAGCCCAAAATCGACCAAAATGGATATCTAACGGCATAAAATATTGCTGTCGACGAAAGCGTCAGCTGCTTTGGCGATATCGACTTGACCGTAATGAAAAAAATAAAAAAAGTTTCAAAGAGCTGTCCACTAGACTTAACCTAGTAATTAAGAAGACACAGAGAGCTCGTAACGACCATTACGTTCATACACATGAAAATAAATGTAAAGCCACTTGGAATATCATCAATAGGACGACGAATACAAATAGTATAAAAGAAGACATAGATAAAATTATTATAAATGGTAACACAATTTCTAATCCCTTAGAAATAGCTAACTCTTTTAATAATTTCTATATTGATCAAATAACTAAATTGGACCCTCTTGCTAAACACAGCCATATGCCAAATGAATGCTGCTCTCTTTTTATGGCTCCCGTCATTCCAAGAGATATTATTAATATTATAAATAATCTTAAAAATACAAAATGCACAGGGTATGATGAAATATCAACCAAAATATTAAAACTAGTTTCCCATTATATATCTGAACCACTTTGTCATGTTTTGAATCTATGTATCAGCGATGGCGTTTTCCCAAAGAAACTAAAAATAACAATAATTAAGCCTCTTTTCAAGAAAAATGACAAGTATGATATGTCTTGCTACCGTCCTATAGCTCTTATTCCAGTCTTATCAAAAATTTTTGAAAAATTAATATATAATAGTGTTTACCCATACTTTGAAAAAAATAAACTCTTTTCTAATGAACAGGTGGGTTTTAGAAAAAATAAGTCATGTAATATGGCTATTTACACTTTTCTTAATAGAGTAATGACCAGTTTAGATAAAGGTATCCCTGCTTGTGCTTTATACATGGACCTTACGAAAGCGTTTGATTTCGTTGATCACGAGGTATTACTTACAAAATTAGAAGCCTATGGTGTTCGGGGGAATGTGCTAAAACTTATAGAGTCATACCTTAAAGATAGAATGCAAGCGACAGAAATTTCAAGAATATGCCCCAAAGAGAAGAAACAGATTAAATTTCTATCTGAGTTTAAGACAGTCAAGTTTGGGGTACCACAAGGAAGCGTTTTGGGACCGTTACTGTTTATTATTTACATAAATGACCTTCCCAAGGTAACAAACCATCATACCACATTATTTGCAGACGATAGTACGATTCTGTTCACTGGTACTGAACATTCTTCCTTAGAA
Source organism: Pasiphila rectangulata (assembly GCA_963082625.1). NCBI lineage: Eukaryota > Metazoa > Arthropoda > Insecta > Lepidoptera > Geometridae > Pasiphila > Pasiphila rectangulata. Next base: position 16,853,069 of record OY720244.1, read on the forward strand.
TCTGACATTCATATTACTTTGACTAATATAATGAAATGGCTGACATCTAATAATTTAAAAATAAACTTGACCAAAACAAATTTAATGATATTTCGAAATAGAGCAATCAAAATCTCCAATATGGAAGTTAACTTCTCAGGACATAGAATAAATGAAATTGAAATCACAAAATTTTTAGGCTTAAATATAGACTCTGTTTTGGACTGGAAATCACACATAGAAAACCTATGTTCTAGAATAAATCGCTTTTCGTATGCTTTGTACATGCTGTCTAAAACTTCAAGTCCCTCTACTGTTCTAACAGCCTATCACGGATATGTAGCATCCCTTCTGAGGTATGGTATTATGTTTTGGGGAAACTCAACCAATAAAGACGTGATATTTAGGGCACAAAAGAAATGCGTTAGGGCTATCAGCAAACTAAAACAGACTGACACCTGCAAACCTTATTTTGTAAGTTTTAAAATATTGACCTTGCCTTGTATTTATATATATGAGGTGGTTCAATTTGTGAGAAGCAACTTACAACTTTATAACAAATTGAAAAGTAAGCGCCTAAACTATAAAATTCAATGTCCGTCACATAGAACCGCATTGCTTAGCAAAAGCATTTTTTGCATGGCACCAAGAATATACAATCACTTACCTAAATCTGTATTAGAAACCACCTCATATAATATTTTTAAGTTTAAAGTTAAACAACTACTCTTAGAAAAAGCTTACTATTCTATTAATGACTATTTAAATGATAAAATTGAATGTAATTGACATTTTTATATAACTTTATTAAGTTATTCTTCTGTGCTTATAATTAATTCAGTGAAATTTAAATATTAACATGCTCGTAATTGACATATTTTGTAATACTTACCTACTTTATTGACATATTTATTTGTGTGTGCTGTTAATTAATTTATTTGATTTTAAAATACTTTATTACTTTAATTTTAAACAATGTATTGAATATTGCATGCTGTAAAGTTGATTATGGAAGGACTTTTATATTATTGACATCTGTATGTAACCCATTTTCGCAATAAATGAATTTGAATTTGAATTTGAATTGTCATAATATTGTTTCAGAAATATCTTTCATCACTTCTCAAAAAGGAAACCCACTTATTTATGTTGACGGATACCGATTTCGCAAACGTAGAAGTGCTGGTGCCAAAACATATTGGAATTGTTCTACTCACAAAAGTTGCCATGCCATGATACACACATCAAAGGATATGAAAATTGTTAAGTTTCATAATATTCATGACCACTAGTTATGAAAAATATAATCGGTTTATTATAATGTTATACTTGGACTTAATGTGGGTACTAGCACTATATTTCGATGGTGGGCGCTAATCAGTTATTTTTGTTACTTTTGCAGAAGTCAACGTCTGCTCTTCTAATAAAATATGTTTGTACGTATTGGGAACGAATGTAAAATATTTTGTTAAGTTATAAAAAAACTCGTTGGAATTCAAATAAATTTATTCAAAATATACGCTTTGGTATGTTTGTAACAAAGAGTCAAGTAAAATAACTACGTATTTATGAACATAGTTTTAATGGTCATTCATAAATTGTTCCAGAAATTACTTTCACCACGTCTAAAAGAGGACGACCTATCATTGATGTGGACGGGTACCGATTTCGTAAACTAAGAGTTACTGGTACCAAGATACATTGGATTTGTTCTACACACTGTAATAAAGGTTGCAACGCCACGATACACACATTATTGGACATGACCATTCTTAAATGTTGTAATATTCATAACCACTAATTAATAAGTTATGCATAAAATATTATTGAGGGCATGCACGTTACAGTGGAAATAATTTATTTTAAATTTAGAATTGCGTCTAAGAAGGAGCTAAAAACTAAATAATAAAGTATACTACTAGAGCCTACTTTATGTTTATTGAGCATTTTTATTTTTTATAGTTTTAGTTTGAACGCGGTGTCGGGGTCGACCGAGGAAGCGTTGGCGGGATGAACTTGTCACCTTTGACAGCGGATGGTGGGAGTCTGCAAAGGATCGGGATGGTTGGAAGACTTTAGGGGAGACCTTTGCCCAGCAGTGGGACAACATAGGTTAAATTAAAAAAAAATAGTATGAGTGGTAATTAAAAATTTTGTTTTAGAAATCACTCTCACCACGTCGCAAAAAGGACGACCTCTTAGGGACCGTCTCCACGAGCGAGGGAATCGCGGCGATTCTATAGCGCGTACTCGTCGCAATTCTCTCGCTCATGGAGACGGCCTCTAAGAGAGTGTGTAGAAATACGTGGCACGGACGATAACATCGCCGCGATTCCCTCGCTCGTGGAGACGGCGCCTTAGTAATGTTGCGGGGTACCGATTCCGTAAAAATGGAAACATCGAAGCCAACATGTATTGGGTTTGTTCACAGCCATTAAGGTTGCCACGCCCCTTTCGACCTTACGACCATTCTTAAGTGTCATAATGTTTATATCTACTAGTTTTTTTTTTCAAAACGAAAACTTACTATTGACAGCTCGTAAAAGTTCAGTTAACGTTAGTGACATTTAAGATGTTTATTATATTTCATTACTAAAAAGTATTGTGCCATCATAAAACGAAGCATAATTGGTAATATTTGAATAAGTAACACTAAATTGTTCCAGGAATTTCTTTTACGACGTCTCAAAAAGGACGACTTCTTATCAATGTTGATGGATACCGATTTCGTAAACTAAGAGATACTGGTGCCAAGATTTACTGGAATTGTTCTACACATTGTAATAAAGGTTGCAACGCCATTTTGCACACGTTAATGGACAATACTATTTTAAAATGCCACAATGTTCATAACCACTAACCTTAATTACATTAATGACTATCTTGTTTATCTCTCGTAGGAGTGAGAATAATTATATTTATTAAAAAATATATATATTTTATATCGTTGTTTAGATTTTTTTTATCGAAGATGCAACTAGACCCTAGAGCCTTACTTACTTGTCTAATGAACCTTTTTAGGAACTATTTGACTGGTCATTTATAATTTTGTTCCAGAAATTACTTTTACTACGTCTCAAAGAGGACGACCTATCATTGATGTTGCGGGGTACCGGTTCCGTAAAAAGCGCAACTTCGGTGCCAAGATATATTGGGTTTGTTCTACACACAGCCATAAAGGTTGCCACGCCATGGTACACACATTATTGGACATGACCATTCTTAAATGTCATAATGTTCATAATCACTAGTCGGTTTTTTTTTGCTTAAATAAATGTTATTTTTAAAATAAATTATTTTCTTCCATGTCTTTTTTTACTGTAACTTAAATTAGACTTCTTCACTTTCAAATTTAACTTGAGGCGAACTATTCGTTTTATAAGATACAAGGATGACTCACGAAGTATTATAACGTCGAAGCTTATTCCGACAACTTAAGATTTTTCGTTTCGATTTTTCGCTACGTGAGGAATCACCGTATTTTACAAAATGAAAAAATTAAATAAGACTCTATTCTAAATAATATATTTTAATTAACAGTGTACGAGGTATCCCTGTGTGTATAATTTTAATTTATAAAATCATTTACTTATTTTTAATCAGCCATTTGTGTTCCACTGCTGGGCAAACGCCTCTCCCTATTGCCTCCAGACATCTCGATCCTGATCTACGGAGGTTCAGTCCTCCTGACAAATATTTTTATGAAGCAATTTTTTAATATGTTTATATCTCAGAATAAATAGTATAAAAAATAATTAACTGACTAATGTTTACAAGCAGTCGGGTTATCACAATAATGACCAGCTTGTTATATTTTTGGAGGAGTCGCTCGGAGGGGCCATTCAGGTTACGGAGAAAACAGCCGCAACTCAAGCGACTCGAGGATTCAAACGTAATTGTAAAATGTAAGGTTCTTTCACTGGATGGCTTCTCACTTTCATCCGAACCTATTCTAGTATTAATCAATTGTTTTTAAGTTTATTTCTTTACGCATTCATTTTAATCAGTTAAATTGATACACCGTGTAACCAGACCACTACCGAAAACAGGGGGGTTGCAATCAGACCATGATACTGAAAATATTTACCGAAAAAAAACCGCAAAAAATATGTCAACATATCTACGTCCTTATAATTTTCTTGTATCATACTCAAACTACAACATTATAAGAACAGTTCTATCTAATTAACTCATTTAAAAAAATAAAATAAAAAATACAGCAATGTATTGCACGCACATTCTGCAAATACACTACGGACAGCTGATCCCGCCGCGCCCGGAGTCATCCAAGCTGTACATTGCGGTCTGTAAAAAGTAACAAAAACATTCAAACATTATTAACTCTGGCTACAATTTTTTTTGACAACTGTATTTTTTTTCATTGTTTTGGGGGTGTTGCACCACCCGTTTTCGTTTTCGGTAGACGCCTTTTTACACCTGATATATAAATATATGAAGGTTTTCGTAATTCATTTTCTTGAAGTATTTCATCTACATTCTTCTTTGGACATACAGGTACCCATACCATAACTGTTTGTTTCAGGTATTGCTATGACCGTTTCGCAAACAGGTCATCCTCTTATCGTTGTATCGGGATACCGTTTCTTTAGAAAACGAATTTGTGGTCGAAAGATGCATTGGATTTGTTCTACTCACCATTCTAGAGGCTGTCACGCTCTTATACATACAACAGAAGACATGATTTTACTCAAATGCCATAACGTTCACAATCACTAAGTTCTTTTTAATAAAGTTTTACAACCTAAAATTAGTAGTATATGTATTTATTGCATTACATAATAGTTTAAAAACGTTTTAGTTTTAGAACGTTTTGTTACATAATGTTAGTTTTTTTATTCTTTGTTAGCAATCTTACAAATTCTAGTTGCAAATCCCTGTTGTAATTATTATAGGTGTTTTCTACGAAATATTTAGCAACGAGTATTTGATTCAAGTTAATTTGATATCTGTTGTATTGCACGCTGACACTGCCCGTCAATTGAAAAATCCCTAGTCGTCTAAAGGGAAGTGGTACCTACATAAATCTTTATATTTGGCCGTTATAAGTTTTTATTCTCATGGCTCGTTTTTGCAATTCAGGAACTCACTTATTATTGACAGAAATTCCCCGAGGTATTGTACCATAAGTCATTGTTGAATGCGTTATATATTTAGTTTACGTTAGACTCAGATAAATTTAAGAATTTGACAGTTTCTATTCTTCATTGATAATTGAAACATTTTGCGTTCAACACAGTTTCAGCAACTAGAAAAACACGATTATAGACAACCTTAGATAAGGTATCCACATTTATTTTACTTAGTATACAAATAGGTATATGTATACTGACGGTGTCTTCGTGATCTATCAAACATACTTAGAAAAAATATCACATATTTCGCAAAACCTGCTAGTCCACCGCGAAGTATCAGAACTTGTTTTTAACGATATTTTTCGGCCGTGGGTTGGGTGTAGGCTATGAGGTGCCTGCAGTAGAATGTTGCCTCTCCACTCCTGCCCGTGGATGCAGTAGGAATTTACCAAGGGATACCTCCGGACGATGGGCATTAGCGTCTTTTCGTGTATCAACATCCCGTACCCGCCTGTCAAGCTTGGCGAGTATGGCAACAACCCTCATGATCTTGAAGATCAATGAGGGAGGACTATACCCAGCAGTGGACGTGGACAGCAGTCCTATGGCTGAGAATATGATGATATTTTTTTTTTATATTGATGTTTTGATGTAAACGTTTAAACGATATGTTGAGGACAATTCGTTCATCTGACAGTTTTAAAATTATCATTTATTTTTTTGGATGTCAGAGGATTTCTTAATTTACATAATACAATATTTTCAGATATCGTTGTCACAAAATCTCAACAAGGCCAGCCTATATTACTAGTTTCGGGCTACCGGTTCTATAGAAAACGAATTTCTGGCGTTAAGTTCCATTGGCTTTGTTCTACGCACATGGCCAAGGGCTGCCGCGCTGTCATACACACGTTACAAGACCTGACCGTTCTGAAATGTTATAATGTTCATAATCACTAATCAATTTTAAAAATAAAGCATAATATTATTCAACACTTCGACAACTAGATTTTTCTACTTTCAATCCGAAGGTCGTTGATTCAATACCAGCCGTGTACAAATGGATTTATCTTTATTGAGAAACTGATGTGCACTTTAAACACATGCACAATCTCTAACGGTGAAGGAATTCACCGTGAGGAAACTTAGCTAGCTTAGGCTTAGCTAGCTTCAGACGTATTAAACGAAACTGGAACGAAAACTGACTTCGTTCGCGAAAACGCTGACTTTCGTTCCAGCGGCCGACCAGTCAACACCTCAGCGTCTCACATGATGAAGCCTCGCGGAGAGGCGAAACACGTGTCGTCGTATAGGTTTGGGTATGCATGCTGCACTGACAAACTAGTTCTCCCTGCATGTGCATAATTAGCGGGCGGGAGGGTGGTGCTCCTGCATCTCAGCATAAGCGGAATTAAAACTAAATATTTTTATTGCATTTTATTGACTAGAATCTTCTTTATGTGCGATATAAATACGTGAGCGTGTTTGCCGAGGGACAGTGTTTATTTGGCTACGGAAGTGAACAGTGCGATAAATCCAAGTGAATTCAAAGTAAATACAGTGTACAAGTGCTATAGTGTTCAGTGAATAGTGAACAAGTGTTATAGTGGCGATCGTTGTTGTTCAGTGACAAAGTTTTCTACCAAGAATCTGCTGAGAGATTGGTGTGATCTGTGATTAAAGTGTTAATTTTGGTTTAATTGGACTACATTATTTAATTCCGAACCCCCAGCACGTAATATTAGTATAGATATAGATTAAAAACAGTTAAAACATATTACCTACATACTGAGATTATTTATACAGCGTCAACAACTGGTAATCATGCTGTACGGGACGCTGCAGTGCCTGGGACATTGTTAGATGGATTAGGCTTGCCCAGCACCTATACCATCCTTTCAGCTGCATAATTACCGCAATAATAATAATCAATACCTTAACTCCCGTGCTAGTTAAAAGCTGGTTATGATATATTTTGTTTAATTTTGTTTTCAGATATTGTTTCCACCATGTCGCACCAAGGTCGTCCCCTTCTAGTTGCTGCGGGATTCCGTTTCCGTAAAAAGAAAGTTACTGGTCCAAAGATATATTGGGTTTGTTCTACGCACAATGGTAAAGGTTGCCGCGCTGTCATACACACATTACTAGATATGACCGTCCTCAAATGTTGTAATGTTCATAATCATTCGTTATTTTATAACAGACATTCCAAATAAAAAATTTCAAACAAATTTGTACAATTGTTTAGTAAAGGGTTGCTATTATAATCTTAATGAAATTTTTGGAAAATATTAATATTCTGATTTTTTTCAATATGGTATTATAATAATGTAATATTTTGAAGGAATCGTCGAGTTCAGAAGGGAATTAGTAGAGTACTTTACTAATTCAGGAAAGCAAATGGAAGAATATCTGAGACCTAAAAGGAAGAAGCATAATCTAATCAAAAAAGAAGGAAGTGTGAGAAAGATGAGACGTTTCTGCGTTGAATGCTATAAAAGTAATGCTGAAATGTTTGGCTCAAAATTTGCTAAAAATAAAACTAAAAAGGTTGCAACATTCTGCGAATCGTGTGGGGGTAATCCGCATTTGTGTCTACCGTGCTTCAACAAGCTTCATCCTTAAGCTGTGCCGAATATGCCACCTGAATTTTGTCAAAACATTTTTTAGTAAATAAAAATTTTCATTACTTATTACTTTTTTTTATTGAAACATGGATCTGTTACAATTTTTTATATTCTATTCAATTTATGGCATACGAACTTTTCTTCATAGAAAATGGCCTTAGACTTTGAAAATATTAAGTTAGACGAAAACCACTTCGGCGAATCTACGGCGCACAAGTTCACTGTTGTAACTGGTGACCAACGCGGCGCCTTGATTATGGCAGCATGTGGTCACCGGTGCCCTACATGTTGTTAAATAATATTTCATACTTGACCTGATTTAAATAATTGCATGCTTAGTATAAGCAAAATGTGTTGGACCTAATTCTGTATTTTGACATCCTGATAACTACCACATTTTACGCAATAAATTGTATTTCATTACATTTCATTTCAAGAAAAAAAAAATTGTTAATATTTTTTAATATTTTTTTTTTTAAATAATATTAATATTTTTTAGATATATGTATATAAATAAATTAAGCTGAAATGTCTGTTTGTGCAGGGTTCCCATCATGTACCACTAAAATATTGTAACACCGTTACAAGATGGGAATTACAAAAACTACTTTAATTAATCACCTTGTCATACCAAGACGTAAAAGTATGATGAATTATATTCTTCTTTACTTTTTTGTAATTCCCAACTCGTAACAGAGTTATAAAATTGAAGTGGTAGTGGGGAACCCTTCCTGTTTGTAATGTCAAAATAAGTTCATTACTATAAGCATGGGAAAGTTTATTATAAGTCTAGACACTCGGGCATACCGCGGTGTAGGCCTCGACACGGACCACTTCCTGGTCATAACTCGAATGCGTGGCCTCTTTAAACGGTGGCGACACCGAAGGGCCGAGCCTACGAGTGTTTTGGACAGAGTAAAAGTGGAAAATCTACAAGAAACAGAAAAGAAAGACGAGTATGTAGAGAAACTGAAAGAAAGTTTTAAAGGCATAGAAGAGATAGGTGTGATTGAAGATTTGTGGGAAACATTTAAGAAAGGGGTCGTGAATGTTGCTATTGAGGTATGCGGGGTAGCAAAAAGAAGGAAACGAAGAAAGAACTATAATGTGTGGATGGATAAAGATGTACAAAGGGCTGTGCAAGAAAAGAAGAAAGCATGGTTGGATTGGTTAGCAACAAAAGCTAACCAAAAAGTTCAAAAGGCAACAGATGACGAGATAAAGGAAGCAAGAACGAAGTATAAAAGATTGAAATCAGCAGCGAAAGAAGTTGTGTCTAGAAAGAAAGAAGAACAAAAGGATGATTTTGATAGGAGGCTCACTAAAGATTTCCAGTCAAACATCAAGTTTTTCTGGAAATCCATCAAAACAGCAAGAGGAAATACTTCTACCTCGGAGCTGAGTACCATCAGGAGTCAAGATGGGAGCATTATAAAAGGAGAAAAAAGTGTGTTAAAGAGATGGAAAGAGTATTTTGAAAGTTTGTTTGAAAGAGAGGAAGTGCAGGTACAACATCCGGCACCTTCCATGGAAACTGATATAAATGTTGATGAAAGTGAGATAAGCATGGATGAAATAGTGAAAGCGTTGAAAAGTATGAGATTAGGTAAGGCTGCAGGGTATGACAGGATTACCGTCGAGATGCTGAGGGCTGGACAGGGCATAGTGGCTAGCCAACTGTACCGCCTTTTCAATTTGTGCTGGCGAAATGGGCAAGTACCGGAAGACTGGTGCAAAGCCGTAATCGTGCCATTGTATAAGGGAAAGGGGTCACGGCAGGACTGCATAAATTACCGTGGTATAAGCCTTCTCAGCGTCGTCGGTAAATTGTATGCAAAAGTATTGATTGAAAGAGTTGTGAATGAAACAGACGAAAAAGTATGGGATGCACAAGCGGGATTTAGAAAGGGAATGGGATGTACGGATCAGGTATTTTCCTTGCGGTGCATAGCCGAAAAGTGTTTGGCTAAAAACAAGAAGGTCTATTGCGCGTTCGTGGATCTAGAAAAGGCCTATGATAGAGTGGTGAGAAATGAATTGTGGTCAGCATTGTCCGTGAACGGTGTGAGCAGTGTCCTTATACGAGCATTGCAATCCCTTTATAGGGATTCTAGTGCTTGTGTAAGGATAAACGGGGCATTCACTGAATGGTTTAATATCGAGAAAGGTGTTAGACAGGGATGTGTAGCGTCACCGTGGCTGTTCAATCTTTTCATGAACAATTGCTTGACAGATTTAAAAGAGAATGAAAGTGGGTTGAGAATGAATGAGTTACTCGTCAAATGTTTTCTCTATGCTGATGACCAAGTATTACTTACGTCTTCGGCCGAGGAGTTGCAGGAGATGGTAACTGCTATGAGTGGAGCTTTCGTTAGAAAAGGAATGAAGATGAATGTAAAGAAGACGAAAGTGATGGTGTTTGAAAGAGATGAGGCAGTGACAGACTGCAATATCGTGATTGGAGGTGAACAAATTGAACAGGTGAATGGGTTTGTGTATCTGGGTTCAAAGTTTACAAGAGATGGAAAGTGTGAGAGTGATATTGAAAGAAGAGTGAATGCAGGAAACATGGTTAATGGAGCTTTGCACTCCTTTATGAACAGTCGGAAGGTGTCTAACAAGGCTCGTTTGGCTGTGCATGAGGGAGTGTTGGTTCCGACACTCATGTACGGAAGTGAGAGTTGGGCATGGCAGAAGAAACATGAAAGCAGAATAAATGCAGTTGAGATGAGAGCGTTAAGAAGTATGATAGGAGTTAAACTGAGTGACAGGATAAGAAATAGTGAGATAAGGAAACGTTGTGGTCTGAAAGAAGATGTAGTGACGAAAATTGAGAAAGGTATGCTGAGATGGTTTGGACATGTCGAGAGAATGAATGAAGAACGATTGACGAAGAAAGTGTATAAGGCGAGTGTGAATGAAAGTGTTGGAAGGGGTAGACCTAGGCGGACGTTTCAAGACCAAATCAGGGACGTCTTGAAAAAAGGCCAGGTCAAGAGTACCCTAAACCGAAGAGCATGTATGAAGGGAATAATGAAAGTGGACGAAGCGAAACAAGTATGTAAGGATCGTAGCAAGTGGAAAGAAGTGGTCTCTGCCTACCCCTACGGGAAAAAGGCGTGATTATATGTATGATGTATGTATGTATGGGAAAGTTTATACGATACCATAACCCAAAATATCTTTGTTTATATTTTTTGTCTGCTGTATGTTTGTTTCATCTCTAAAACAGTTATTTTGACCAGACTTCCATTGGGAGATAGCTGATCTGATAAAGTAAGTAACTTTATCAAAGCAGCTATCTGCCAGTGGGTTTCTAACGTTCTAGAAAATAAATAGTGTTGAACGCAAAAAAAACAGTAAAAACGCGGGAAAAGCTGTCATCATCATCCATAGCTCAAAAGTACCCAATGCTGGGAATATTCCCAGCATTGGGTACTTTCGTACTTGTACCTGCTACAAAAAGTTCTTCTACTACTAATGTTAATAGTTTCACTGCCATTACTTATTATGTTAAGTTTTCTAAAAATACATAGTACCTCTATATTTTGTACGACATAAAGTTATTTATGGTGTCAGTATGCTTTCAGATAATATCTAAATGAACAAGAAATAATATAAATAGTGTAACTAATTATTTATTTATTTATTATCTTAAAACTCACAGTTACATTATGTTACATTATTGTTTTTTAATACACCGTAAAATATGTACTATTCATAAACCAATTATTGTTAGAATTAGAATATTGCCTCTCTTATCTTGCCCGTGGATGCAGTAAGAATATGCTAAGGATCTGCTCTGCTCCGGAAGATGGGCAGCAGCGTCATTCCGTGTATCGACATCCCATACTGCGCTCTCCAACCCGCCTGCCAAGCTTGGCATGTATGGCAACAATCCCCTCATGATCTTAGAGATGTATGAGGGAGGCCTATGTTCAGCAATAGACAGCTGTTTCAAAAAAAAAAAATTCTAAATTATTTATTCTTTCTTACTTATTCTAATACACATACATTGAAAAAGACTCTCTTTTAAGTAAAATGTACTTAGTTTCTCGGCTGTAACTATGATTTAGACTTTATAATGAACTAGCTTCTCCCCGCCGCTTCGCATGCATTGTACCCGGATAAAAAGTAGCCTATGTGTTAATCCTTGTCAACACCTATACTTGTGTAAACTTTCAGCTCAATCCCCTCCTTCCACTTAGATCCACAGTCTTGATCCACATGTAGATCCGAGGATACTTTTTTTTCCTCTTTAATCCACCTATGAGGGGATCTAAAATTACTATTTCTTTTCTATTCCACTTGAATCCACAATCAAGAGGATCTAAAATTACAATTTTTTTTCTGTTCCACTTGAATCCACAATGAAGGGGATCTAAAAATATTTAATATATTTCTATGCCACTTCGATCCACAGTGGGATCTAGGTGGAAGGAGGGCTATAAAAAAGAATAAAAAAAAATCCTTAGGCTAGTTTTTGCGTGAAGAGGTAACAAACACCCATGCATCTATCTATACAAATAAACTTTCAGAAGTAAGATTTCCGCAAAGTCACGTCTGAACCAATCAATTATTTCAGATATTACTTTCACTAAGTCGCATCAAGGTCGTCCGCTTTTAGTGGCTTCGGGATTCCGCTTTTGTAAAAAGAAAGTTGCTGGTCCAAAGATATATTTAGTTTGTTCTACACACAATGGGAAGGGTTGCCGCGCCGTCATACACACATTAGAAGACTTGACCGTGCTTAAATGTAGTAATGTTCATAATCACTAGATATTTTATAAGAAAAAAATGTTAGCACTAAATATATTTTATATGTCTGTCCTCTCATACCCGTGGATGTAGTAAGAGCCTGCTAAGGGATACCTCCGGAGGACTGGCAGCAGCGTCCTTACGTGTATCAACATCCCGAACTGCGCTCGCCAACCCGCCTGCAAAGCGTGGTGAGTATGGCAACTACCCCATGGAGATACATGTGGGAGGCCGGTGTTCAGTAGTGGACGTTTTACGGCTGAAATGATGAATGATTATATGTTACGGTCTAATTGAACATCCTCCGTTTTTTTTTACGGTTAAAAATAATAATATTTTTAGGGGGCAAAGCCCTCTATTATGCATAGCGCTGTCTGTATGTCTGTTACTTGACGTAATATTATTATGGTCCATGCGGCCGCACTGAATAAACTATTTTTTGATTTGATTTGATTTATCATCACGACAGCTCCTTCACTACGCATTGGGGATATTATATTCTATTACAAAACATTCGAAATTGATATCTCATGTTTTCTGCTTCAAATTTGTAGTCGGTCGACACAATTATTTAACTATTACCACAAAAATATATTTATAATACGTTGTTATGAATGGATTTTGATAATTATTTTTTACAAGCTTATGTTTACTGGTGGTCCCATTTCAAAACTCTGGAAATTTTCGGCCCTGGAGCTGCATACTGCACACATGATCAGGCTTAATAATTAAATGTTGCTTTAATTGGATTTCTTATTTTCAGCTATTACTTTCACCAAGTCACACCAAGGTCGTCCTCTTTTAGTAGTTTCGGGATACCGCTTCTATAAAAAGCAATGTACTGGTACAAAGTTCCATTGGCTTTGTTCTACACACAATAAGAAAGGCTGTCGCGCAGTCATACACACATTAAAAGATTTGACTATCCTTAAATTTTGTAATGTTCATAATCACTAGTTTTTTTTTAAGAATAATTTAATGTTTTATAAATACATTATTTTTTTACAGTCAAAAAGTATTTTGAACCTGGAATTTATATAGAAATGTTAATTCAAAAACTGAAATAAGTAAGTAAGGCCTTTGCATCTATTATAGATGATTTATACAGCGTCAGCAACTGTTAATCATGCTGTACGGGACGCTGCAGTGCCTGGGACATTGTAAGGTGGATTAGGCTTGCCCAGCACCTATACCATCCTCTCAGCTTAGTCAGCTATTATTCAAAGGAAAGAACAGGTCAATACGTCTGAAGCTAACTAAGCCGCGGGTTTCCTCACGATGTTTCCTTCACTGTTAAAGCTCGTGTTAAGTGTGCACATAAATTTTTCAAGATAGAAAAATCCATTGGTGCACGGCCGGTATCGAACTCACGACCTTCGGATTGAAAGTCGGGGGTACATACCACTCGGCCAACACGGCTTTTTATTTATTGTATAGAACCAAAGCAAACCTATAAAATAGCTACTGAAATCAGATTCAATTTGGCACTTGGGCTTTAAAGTCGTAAGTCAAAAAGTATTTTGAACCCGGAATTTATATAGAAATGTTAATTCAAAAACTGAAATAATACAATAATTAATAATATAAAATGTTATATTTGTAATACCTTATGAGTCATGTATTTTTTCAAATAAAACAAAATTCCCGTTGTATTTTTTTTAATAAGTAATGTTAACTATGTTTGTTAATGTTAAATATGTTATATCTTGTCCTGCTACACCAACGTTACTGTGTTTCCATGCGTCTCTTAAATTATTTTATTTATTTATAAGCCTGATGTTTCCCACTGCAGGGAATTAATTTTATTAATTGTCTCTTAAATGCTTTATAAAAAAGTAATTGTTTTATTTTTTATGTTTTAGATGTTTTTTTCACAAAGTCGCACAAAGGTCGGCCTCTACTAGTGGCTTCGGGATACCGCTTCTATAAAAAGCAATGCACTGGTGCAAAAATACATTGGGCTTGTTCTACGCACCTTTGTAAGGGATGCCGAGCTGTCATTCATACTTCAGAAGACTTGAAGATCCTCAAGTTTCAAAATGTTCATAACCATTAGTTGTTAAGTATTACGGAAATGTGCCTACTATTATACCATTCATTTTGTAAATACGGGGGGGGGGAGGGTTACTCACGTAGTAGCCATAACGTCGAAGTTTGTTCTGAGACATTTAGATTTTTTAACTTACGCGACTGATTGCTGTCCGCGCGTGGGGCTGACATAAAACCGTGCATGATGTTCTTGAAAAATAAATAAAAACCGGCCAAGTGCGAGCCAGACTCACACACCGAGGGTTCCATACTAACCTGTAGGTATATAAGTAAAAGTTCACCCATCACGACAGTCACAGTTATGGTATTTTTATTGCAAAATGAAATCCATAACATGTAACTAAATATTTAAAGTTTTTGGAATTTTTCCTTTATAAATATATTGCTAAAAAAATATTGCTTCATGCCAAATTTCAAGATTCTAGATCGACTGGAAGTACCCTTTAGGTTTTGATTCCCTTGCGAGTAGTTGCAAGTTTGAAAATATGCGGCTTAAATTGCTGTTTCTTTTGATTGCGTTGACATAGAAGTTTGATTGTGTTACAGCTTAAAGGTATTATAGACATGAGTCATCATTCTAACCGTAAAACGTCCACTACTGAACACAGGCCTCCCTCATGGATCTCCACGAGGGGTAGTTGCCATACTCACTACGCTTGGCAGGCGGGTTGGCGAGCGCAGTTTGCGATGTTGATACACGGAAGAACGCTGCTGCCCATCTTCTGGAGGTATCCATTAGCAGGCTCTCACTGCATCCACGGGCATGAGAGGAGGGGTTAAATTTTACTGCCGGTACCCCATTTTTACTAATTCTAAATTTTAAATTTTTACTAATTCAAAAATATTTCTTCCAAAAATTCATTTGTCCTATTTATTTGAACACTGGAGGCACCAGGATCAACTACGAGTATGTAATGTTAAGTAAATTGCGCCCTCAACTAAACTGTATTCTTAGTATGTACATACTTGTTACACTAGCTAGCCAGATCACGTTATACCTGGATGGCTTCTATTCCTCTCATCATCATCATTCCAGCTGTAAAAAGTCCACTACTGAACAGGCCTCCCTCATGGGTCTCCATGAGGGGTAGTTGCCATAGTCACCACGCTTGGCAGGCGGGTTGGCGAGCGCAGTACGGGATGCTCATACACGGAAAGACGCTGCTGCCCATCTTCCGGAGGTATCCCTTAGCAAGCTCTTACTGCATCCACGGGCATGAGAGGAGGGGTAACATTCTACTGCCATGGTATTCCTCTATTCCTCTATAGAGTTGAAATTCCGATCCATGAAAATTATTAGCGATACAAGTTAGCGACGCAGTTTGGATGTCGGATCTTACGACAACTGCTTCGTGAGTGTTACAGGGAGGTTTTTTGTTATGGTCTGTATGGTATTTAGTGTAGTAGGTTTTCACTATTATCCTAAGTCTTTGAACGTTGATGATTTTTAAAACAGATTGGTACAGATTAGCTCTAGAAGTAATTTAGGTCTATCCCCTAGTTCCGGACACAAAGTAGTCTTAACGCCGGACAGTGGATTTTTTTATGTCTTTAGTAGTTGTTTTAGTTGAAGCAATTGTTGTACGTTAATTCAGCAGAAAAACATGGAGAGAAAAGAAAAAAAAAAGTAAAATGGGACCAAAAAAGTTTACACACTGCGATAGAGAACATATTGTCCAAGAAATTGAGTTTGAGAGTAGCTTCGTCGCGTTACAACATCCCAAAGAGCACTCTACATGACAAGATATCGGCATTGAACCGTGCAGAAGAAGTGACGTTGGAACCAAAGATCGGTAGATTCAATAACACCTTCTCATCCGAGTACGAACAAGTTTTAGTTAACCACTTAAAAAATATGTCTAATCAATGTCTGCCGCTGATGAAAAAGGAGTTTCTAAAGTTATCTTTCGACTTGGCTGAGTCTATGAAGATCCCTCATCGCTTTAACAAAAAAAAAGGTACAGCTGGGAAGCATTTTTACTACAATTTTTTGCAGAGACATCCTGACCTTTTGCTTAGAGGACCAGAATAGACAAAAGATTGTAAATAAATAAATTAAATTGAATTGAATTCGGAAGGAAACTTATGTTGATTTCAAGTTTTTTGATATAATTAATAAAAAATTAAAAAAATTCGGAATAGTTTTATTTTATTTCCTGAAAACCTTAGATGTCCGCCACTAGGGGACTACCCCCTAAGTTCTGCTTTACCGCTGTTACAAGTATGCAGGTGTCTCAAGTGTGATTTAATGTGTTTTCAGGTATTGCTCTCACTAAATCGAAGCAAGGTCACCTTCTTTTAGTTGCTTCGGGATACCGTTTCTGTAAAAAGCGAACTACTGGTACAAAGATACATTGGGCTTGTTCTACACACGTCACCAAAGGTTGCCGCGCCGTCATTCACACTTTAAAAGATTTCACCGTGATTAAATGTTGTAATGTTCATAATCACTAGAAAACGAAGGAAAACAATGCACGTGCATTAACATTTTATTTATTATAAATTTGTTCTTTATTTAATTTGTCTTTATTCAACCTATCTCGTCCCAATGCTGCACAAAGGTCTCCCCAAATCTCTCCAGTCATCCCTCTCCCTAGAGATGATTCACGAATCTTCGTTAAATGAGTCGAGGTCGTGCTGAAACTTAAGTTTATTAACTTTAGTTTTTTTGACGTAAAGTTCTGGATAATGTTTTTCATTGGGTTTGAGTACGCTCTGAGATATTATTGTGTTAAGTCTTAGGGTAGGCGTGTTTTAGTTGCTTTGAGATACCGTTTCTGTTAATATAGCAATTAATTAAATAATTATTAATTGGCCGAATGGTATGTACCCCTGACTTTTAATCGAAGGTCGTGGGTTCGATACCGGCCGTGAACCAATGGATTTTTCTTTCTTGAAAAGTGTAAGTTAACATTTAATACGTGCTTAACGGTGAAGGAAACATCGTGAGGAAACCCGCGGCTTAGTTAGCTTCAGACGTATTGACCTGTTCTTTCCTCTGACTAATAGCTGACTAAGCTGAGAGGATGGTATAGGTGCTGGGCAAGCCTTATCCATCTAACAATGTCCCAGGCACTGCAGCGTCCAGTACATCAAGATTACCAGTTGCTGACGCTTCATAAATCATCTATAATAGATGCAAAGGCCTTACTTTAATATAGCAAAATATTGTTGCAATGATACATTTTTCAGTAGTGGACGTTTTACGGCCGAAGTGATGATGATGATAATACATTCTTAAACACCTAAAACACCGAGCTGTCAAACACACTTTATAATACTTAATCATCCTCAAATTTAATAATATTCATACCCATACCTCCTAATTGTTAACATTTCAAAAAAGCATATTTTTCTGGATACATAAAAAACAACTTGAAAAAACCTCCATTACCATTTTAGAATCGTTAAGTATTCTTAACTTTAGAAATGTTCATACACATAATTTTAACAATATTATCTAAATACCTGCTTTAAATACTTTTAAACATTTTCATGTGTTTTCAGATATTGTTCTCACCACGTCGAACCAAGGTCATCCACTTATAGTTGCTTCGGGATACCGCTTCTATAAAAAGCGAACTTCTGGTGCAAAGCTCCATTGGGCTTGTTCTACACACATCACTAAAGGTTGCCGTGCTCTCATTCACACATTAGAAGACATGACCGTTCTGAAATGTCATAATGTACATAATCATTAGTTATTCTAATTGATGGAATCAGGCGTTACTTTGCGGAAATCCATGACAATAAAATGCAATAAAAATAAAAATATTTAGGTTTAATTCCGACGACCTCTGTGGCGCAGCGGGCGAAGGTCCGCCTGCTACGCAAGAGGTTGCGGGTTCGAATCCCGCCTCGGAACAAATGTCTGTATGACCTGCAGATATTTGTTCAGGGTGTTCTGGATGTTTTCTATATATAATAAAAATATCTATCTATGTAGTATATTGTATTAAGTATATCAGTCATCTAGTACCCATAACACAAGCTCTGCTTATCTTGGGGCTAGGTGATGCTGTGTGAATTGTCCAGCATTATTTATTTATTTTATTTATTATTTAATTCCGCTTATGCTGAGATGCAGGAGCACCGCCCTCCCGTCCGCTAATTATGCACATGCAGGGAGAACTAGCTTGTCAGTGCAGCATGCATACCCAAACCTATACGACGACACGTGTTTCGCCTCTCCGCAAGGCATCATCAGGTGAGACGCTGAGGTGTTGACTGGTCGGTTTTTCGTTCCAGCGGCCGACCAGTCAACACCTCAGCGTCTCACCTGATGATGCCTCGCGGAGAGGCGAAACACGTGTCGTCGTATAGGTTTGGGTATGCATGCTGCACTGACAAGCTAGTTCTCCCTGCATGTGCATAATTAGCGGACGGGAGGGCGGTGCTCCTGCATCTCAGCATAAGCGGAATTAAACCCAAATATTTTTATTTTTATTGCATTTTTATCATTAGTTATTCGTCATACCTACTCGTATACTTATGTTTTTTTTTATACTTTTTAAATATTTATTTTTATTAAAACCTTTACAACATGTCACATAAATGTGTAACATAATATTAAATGACGAGACAGGAGGCCCATCTGACGTTAAGCGGTAACCTTTACCTATAATAACGGCAATACCGCGGTGATCACAGCTCCGGAAACCGAGACGATGTTAAATTTTATTCTTGGTTTAAATTTTAATATTTAGTAACACTTGAAATATAAATACAATGCTTTCTTTTTTGTTTTATTAATAATGTCTGTTGGTAGAGCGAGGTTCCTTCGATCAAAAGATGATGATGTGATGTACATTTGTTGCAGAGTTTATTGTCAAAAGGAAATCCAATCCTTGTGGTTTCTGGATATCGGTTCTGCAAACAGCGGTGCCTAGGAAGCAAAATCCATTGGCTATGTTCTACACACAATAACAAAGGGTGCCGAGCCGTCTTACATACTGATAGAGATATGACTCTTCTTAAATGTTATAACGTTCACCAACACTAGCTTTGTTATAAAAACAAGTTTATTAATTAATTTATTTATTTATAAGCCTGATGTTTCTCACTGCAGGGCAAAGGCCTCCATTCCCTCCTTCCACTTATCCCTGTCTTGAGCTTTTTGAAGCCAGTCTATGCTAAAGGAGTCAAGCTCATCTCGCCATCGTCGCCTGGGTCTACCACGTGGTCGTCTTCGTTGGGGCACCCAATCGGTGGTGGTTTTGCCCATAGTTGTTGGGGCAAACGGCTCACGTGTCCTGCCCAGTCTCACTTGAGCTAGCCTGTTTTGTGAGCTACGTCGGCTATTTGTGTTTTCGAGCGCAGTGTCGTACTCCTAACATGGTCCGTAAGTTTGACGCCCAGGATACTGCGCTCAATAGCTCGTTGGCATACTCCGAGGCGAGACTTTTGGCAATTTGTGAGTGACCAAGTCTGGGCACCGTACGAAGATAGGGAGAATGCACATGTCCATGACCTTTTTAAGGATAGAGGAAGAGGTCCTTTCATTATTTCCTTCATGGACCAATAGCTCCTCCAGGCGTTTTCAATGCGTCTTGTAATTTCCTGATCTTGTCTCGCCTGGAAGGAGACTAATTGTATTCATGGACATGTTCAATCTCCACACCCCCGACTTTTATTATCCTTTGCGTGCTGTTGGTCATCACTTTTGTCTTTGCCATATTCATCCCGAGTCCCACCTCGAGGCTTGCTGTGCTCAGATGTTCGAGCATGAGCTGTAGCTCTGAGGCCGACGAGGAAAACAAAACAAGTGCAATCAAAATAAAACGAGCTGCTGCCCGCGGCTTTGCCCGCAATTTTATTGGTTTTGTTTTGTTGGCAGGCGGGTTGGCGCAGTACGGTATGTTGATGATACGGAAAGACGCTGCTGCCCATCTTCCGGAGGTGTCCCCTTACAGATTTTTACAGCATTTACGGGCAAGAGCTCTACTGCCGGCACGCCACGGCTACTTTTTGTTTGTTTTCCTAATCATCATCATTATCATCTGCAGACTGACTTCACCCACTGGGTGTAGGCCTCCGCCTTTTTGTGCCACTCCTCTCGGTCCTAATCAAATTAAATCGAATACAAATTACAGATATAAATCTCACCACGTCGCAACGAGGTAAGCCGCTTATGGTCGTTGATGGGTACCGGTTCTACAAGCTGCGAACCGCCGGTGCCAAGATCCATTGGGTCTGCTCTTCACGTATGAATAAAGGATGCCGCGCTGTCATACATACATTAGATGATATGACAATACTTAAATGTCATAATGTACATAATCACCAGATGAAAATTAAATTTAATCATATGAAGTTTAAAGGCTTCTTCGAATAATGGGATTGGCTGGTCCTTATGTAATTTTTGTTGTTATTGTTTATCAAGGAAATGAAAGGCCTTATCAAAAATGTACGATCGGACGTGGGTTCGAATCCCATCGGAAGGTCTTTTATTTCCTTGAAATGTTCTACCTAATTGTGGTTAAACACTATTAAAATTACAAACTATGGTAGAATAGAAGAAGTTTAAAGGCTTCGTATAGTGAGAACGTCTTTATGTAATTTATGGTGTTATATTAAACGACAAAGTGTACATAATCATCAGCTAAAAGTTAAATTAAACCATCTAAAGCTTAAAGGCTTTGAATAATGGCCTAGTCCTTATGTAATTAACGTTGTTATTAACTTGGTATCTAAAATTGTACTGAGACAGTAAAATTCCGTAATTCTCACCATTAAACTATCTAATAAAAAATAAGAAGTTTTTTTTATTGGCGTGTATGGAAAGAACCACTTTGCCAACGTCTGATAATTTCACATGATTTCTACCAATAACACAATAAAGCTTAAAGGCTTTGAATAATGGCCTAGTCCTTATGTAATTAATGTTGTTATTAACTTGGTATCCAAAATTGTACTGATACAGTAACATTCCGTAATTCTCACCATTAAACTATCTAATAAAAAATAAGAAGTTTTTTTTATTGGTGTGTATGGAAAGAACCACTTTGCCAACGTCTGATAATTTGACATGATTTCTAGAGGTACCAATAACACAATAGGGGCTGGGGAGCAAGAAAAAAATCATAAATTCTCAATTATAGTAAATTATATAATAAACTGATAATAATCAGTTTCCCTAATTTATTATAATTGATAAGATGATGAAGATAAAATACGCGGAATCGGCTTAAACGTCGACAAATTTAATTGTGACTAGCGTTAATTATTATGCTGGTGAATACACCAATGTTGTTTTATAATTAAGCCGATTCTGCGTATTTAGGATTATCGTCATCATCTCAGCCGTAGGATGTCCACTGCTGGACATAGGCCTCCCACATGGATTTCCTATTGAGGGGTTGTTGCCATACTCGCCACGCTTGGCAGGTGGGTTGGCAAGCGCAGTACAGGTGTTGAGAAACGAAAGACGATGTAGTCCATCTTCCGGAGGTATTCCTTAGCAGGCTCTTAACTGTATCCACGGGCATGTGGGGAGGGGTAACACGCTTTTTTAAATTATTTTTGTTACCTCGATAAAATGTCTGACGTTTAGGTGTACCTCTGTTTTTATTATTTTTCTTTAAATATTTTTTTTATTTTAATTTTCTTATTGCTTCTCTGTCACTTTTGTTACATTTTATATAACCATTTGAAGACCACTATTTGAATATAAGAGTTATTAGGGTAAAGATAAAGCTGTATGGCAAGTTATGTAAAAGACACGTTTTAAATAAGTACATTGTATTTCCGTTTAACACTCATTGACAAGGAATTGCCAAACAATGAGTTTAACTATTTTAATAATCGAATATTTAATTATTACTATTAATAACAGTACAATTATTTATATCTACGTTGGTATAAAAATAAGTTCTAATTGTTACTTCCGATGTGTCACGATTGGCTAAAAAATATCTGACCAATGAGAGGCTCGCATTCTCCGCCAATAAGACACTGGTATTATTAGGTGGCATGGTGGCCGAACGTTTTTGGGAATATTCTAATATATTGGCTAGACGGGTAGTGAGCAGTAAGGTACCAAAGTTTAAGCATTAGAATTAAGGAAATTAGCAATAGTGATAAAATACAGAAAGTTTAAAAAAGTTCTTGTTTTGAATTGTATTTCTCATATCTTTGAGATTATTGCGTAGAACTGTAATACTTGTAATGTTTTTCAATATATAATCTGTAATGTATGTCTGTGTTCCAAATAAATACATATTTATTGTTATTGTTTCAGGCCTTACCATTTCCATGTCACAGCGTGGGAAGCCATTTCTGAGCGTAGATGGATACCGCTTCTTCAAATTATAAAACATTGATGTTAAAATTATCCACGGCGGCGCCACTGAAAACCAGTGCTGTGTTA
This sequence comes from Pasiphila rectangulata, assembly GCA_963082625.1. Taxonomy (NCBI): domain Eukaryota; kingdom Metazoa; phylum Arthropoda; class Insecta; order Lepidoptera; family Geometridae; genus Pasiphila; species Pasiphila rectangulata. Next base: position 16,875,943 of record OY720244.1, read on the forward strand.
TGACGCAGGCAGCGCACCGACGCGACATAGCGTTAGCAAAGAATTTACGTCTATAGGGTGTATTATAACATGTGTACTAACCGGAAAAGGGGGTTTCAGCCCATGAGAACAAGTAGTTTTAGAAGGAATAAAAATAAAAAACAAACTATTCGTGGTTATAGGTATTTTTATTTGTAACTGTACGGCAACTCGTCGTAGAGGTCAATGACCCTGTCAAGAATCAGCTGGCGATTAGGTGTCATTATCGTATAATCAGCTGTTGAACTTAAAACTTTCGTGGTCTTTACTTGAATGAAAATCACTGAATCCTGAAAAGTCGTGTAATAGAAGTTGTCCCTTGGGATGATCAGAATCATCCCCTTTCGGTTTAGTACACATGTCATAATACACCTTGTATTAATACTCGAATTTCATTTCAGCTGTGCTATTATATAAGTATTATAAGTATGTATTTACGATAAAAAATGGTTTTTAGGTATTCTATCAATTGGGACTAGATGGTGTTGTCTGTGTATTGTCCAGCATTATTTAATAATTTATAAATAGTATTGATTTCTTTATAATATGAAATCCTATAGATTTGTTCTTCACTCGTCACCAATAGTTGCTATTTCGAACACACTACACGACATGGCTGTGTTTAAGTGACATAAATGTCACACATATACTTAATCTCTAGACTAATTAACCAATAGCTATTCGATTGTATTAAATTTTAAAATTTTGAATGATATTTTCTTAATCAAAAGCCTAATCATCTAAGCCGCAGGTTGTCCACTGCTGCACGTCCTGGGGCTCCCGGCTCTTGGATCACTGCGAACTGATCATGCGCTTGACAGGCGGGTTGGCGAGCGCAGTACGGGTTGTTGATACACGGAAAGACGCTGCTGCCCATTCTTATTCTTATTCTTGTGGGGGTAACTAGATCTGCGCTGACGTCCCGCATAGGGGTGTATTGTGCATTGTCCCCCGTGATGCTAGCCCGACCCTAGCCAGCCCAACTCCTTAAAGTACCGGAGAAGGACTCTGGGCCGCCGGCAGCATTCCCTGAGAATTCCCGAAGAATATGCAGATGTTGTAGAAGAAGAAGGGCATGCACCACCAGCTGGGTGGTCAGACGACAGGCGCAGTACATGATGTTAATACACGGAAAGACGCTGCTGCCCATCTTCCGGTTCCCTTTGCAGATTCTTACTGCATCCACGGGTAAGAGAGGAGGCCCCACATTCTACTGCCGGCACCCCACGGCAAGTATTAAGGCACTTAAAGTATACGTAAGTACTTATAATGTCAATTTCACTGTTGACATCAAAATCCGTTTTCATTATAATTAGTTTGTGAAATTCCTTTCTACTCGAGCTTTTGACTCGGTTTTACTGAGCATCCGCCTTGAGACCCTCAAGGAAAAGATTGCTCAGGTTCCCCCTGATGTTCGTTATTTCCCCCCCGATTGACAAAAACTGTATCCCCAAGAACTTTGCTTAGTATTGTGACTGTATGAATGGCTGCTTGTTTCTGAACTATGTTAATATTGATGTGCGAGTCTAGTTTGTCTTTTAGCCTTGAACTTTTAGCTATTATACCTGTAGCTCCGACCACAATAGGTATGACTTCGGTTGGTGTTTTCCAAAGCCTTGTAATTTCTACTTTTAATGCGTGATATTTACTTAATTTTTCAATTTCCTTCGCTCCAATATTGTAGTCAGATGGTACAGTTATATCTATTAAATATGTTTTATTTTCTATTTTATTTACGTATATAATGTCAGGTCTATTGTGTATAATTATAATATCTGTCTGTACCGGTATTTCCCACATGAGTTTAGCTGTGTCGTTTTCTATAACTTGAGGTTGTGTTAAATTTTCCTGCCACCAAAGATTCGAAACTTCGAAATTATGTTTTTTTGCTAGCGTCCAGTGAACATATTGCACGATGTTATTATGCCTTCTAGTATAGTAAGTACCAGCTAGTTTTTCACACCCAGATATGATATGTTGTGTGGTCTCATCTTTTGCCATACAGAGCCTGCATCTACCGTCCACTGCTCTCTTCAGGATATCTCTTTCATGCTGCCTAGTTACTACTGCTTGATCTTGTATAGCATAGATTGATGATTCTAGCCCTGGTGTTAACGGTTGTTTTTTGATCCATTTAAATGAATTAACCCTATCTACATTTTCTTTATCCAATACTTTATTATAAAATTGACCGTGAAGCGGCTTGGCTTTCCATTTATTGATTTTAGTTTTTAAGATAGCCTTACGAATTTCGTTATCTGTATAATTTTCTTCATTCTCTAAACCTATTTCTAATAAATTTACTTGTGACTCTTTACTTATTGAATATTTAATCTTTTTTTCTATCCTGTTTTACGATTGCTTTTATAATATGGTCTTGTTCTCCTCTTAAATAGTTTCTGAATTTAATAATTTGTGTTTTATACAGCATTTCTACATTAGTTAATCCCCTACCCCCTTCTTCTATTGGCAAATACAATCGTTCTACTTCAGCTTTTTGTTGATGCGCTTTATTCATTGCTAATATTTTTCTAGTTTTTACATCTATTTTCTTTAAATCGCTTGTTTTGTAATTTACTATGCCGAATGTATATAAAAGAACCGGTACTGCGTGTATGTTAATTGACTTTAAAAGGTTACGTGCGTTGAGATGTGATTTAGTGAGACATTTAACTCTACGGAAATATTCTTTTTGGCTTTGTTGCCTGGCTTCATTGTGATCTATTTTACCAGATTCATGTACTCCTAAATATTTGTATTGTTCATCGTTCTGTAAATGTTTAAACTCCTCCCCACTAAGTAGAATATGACCTCTACCTTCATGTTCTTGCCTCCTACCTTTCGCTAAATGTAAAACATTGCATTTACTAAACCCAAATTTCATCCCGATGTCTTCTGTGAATATTTCTGTGCTGTCATTATAATTATAATATTGGTAATTATTATCTAGTTAGTTGCCAAGGGTTCGTAAAATGTTACCCCTCCTCAAATGCCCGTGGATGCAGTAAGAGCCTGCTAAGGGATACCTCCGGAAGATGGGCAGCAGCGTCTTTCCATGTATTAACATCGCGTACTGCGATTACCCCAGGCGGGTTGAAGCGTGGTGAGTATGGCAACAACCCCCTCACCAGTACTTGGAGATCCATGAGGGAGGCCTATGTCCAGCAGTGGACGGCCTATGGTTGATGTGGCTCAGTTGGTCTAATAGTCTACTGTGACGCAGGTTTGATCCCCGTCGGATACAAATGTTTGCTATCCGGCAGATCTTTGTCTCGGTTATTGGTGTTATGTATAAGTTTATGTATTTTATTTTAGATGAACAGAAAAGGCTTTATGCACACCTTACATATAAAAATAACAACAGAAAGAGAAACACTGAACGCAAAGTGAATAAATGGTAACAATAACAGTTTGGTTTATTGGCAAAACCAGTGCGCGTGCGTCGGCATTCTTGTATCTTGTATCTTGTGCACTATATCTATCTAGGTTTCTATCCAAACAAAAAATCAAAATTTGGAGAAACAAATTTTATACGGAATTTTTTTCTCCAAATTTTGATTTTTGTTTTGGATAGAAACCTAGATATAGTGCACAAGATACCTATTGGATCAAAAGTTTCATAGAAAGATCTATTACGACGCCACACCCACGTACGAGCGGTTGTATGAAAAGTAAGTTGGATTGGCCCCTCTTAACACATGTAAAGACAATGGTGTAACGATTTAATTCTATGCGTCCGATATAAACAGAGCAACAACTGCATCCTGTCGTTAAGCTTGCACTAAATACTCTTATTATTTCAGAAGTTTCCTTAACCACATCGCGGAATGGACGTCCACTTTTGGTCTGCGATGGATACAAGTTCTATAAGAAGCGGCATGTCGGTGCAAAGATCTACTGGATTTGTTCTACGCACAATTCTAAAGGATGCCGCGCTCTAGTACACACGTTACAAGATATGACCATTCTTAAATGTTTCAATGTGCATAATCACTAGCTAATATATAAATAATCTAAATAATTCTGGACACTATACACATCATCATCTAGTCCCAAACTAAGCAAAGCTTGTACTATGAAATCCATTGATAGATTAATTAAATAATTAAGGTGAGTAGAATACCCGTTTAACATAACAATGAATAGTGTAACTCACGAATCATTTGAAAGTGAAATAGATTAATTAAATACATTTTTTTAATACATGCTTATCATTACACAGAAATATACGCGGACACGGGACAAATATCTGAATAATTATAAATACTTGTCCCGTGGCGGGAATCGAACCCGCTACCTCCTGCGTATCAGTCGGCTATTAGACCAATTGAGCCACGGAGGCAGTTATGGAACAAATGTTTGTATGATTGTATTTATTCAAAATTCAAATTCAAATTCAAATGCTTTATTCAGTAATAAAAGGTACAAAAGTTTTAGCCAGGGTTGAAAACACCTTTTAAGTATTATAAATACTTGTGTTAGGTGTTTTCGCTCTTCCAAATCATAGTTATAAATAAAATTTTAGACATAAATAGGTACTTATAAACACTTGAATTAAATAAAACAATGCAAAATAAAATTAACTTAACATATTATGTGTGTTAGGTATTTTCATTCTTAAATACATTTCAAATCATTACTTAATTAATAAAAATAACATTTGGGCCTACATTTGAACAAAATAAGATAACATTTACATTACAACTAAAATAATCATTTTCTGTGTGCGGGTAGGTCGACCGCTGTGCCATTGTGCTGTGAGGTCCAAGTGTAAATATGTTGCGTATTTGCTTCGGAGTTGAATTAAGAATTAAGGATTTTGTTAATGTGTAAATGCGATCAATATGTGTGCGTAAAAAATAAATATATATAAATATATCCTTATATGTATATGTATGTATGTATAATGTAGATAATAGGTATGTGTATGTGTTGTTTCTTGAGGCACCAGTCTCGTAAGAGCCTGGGCAACAAGAGAACAACGAGTGTATGTACATGAGTGTGTGTGTGTGTGTGTGTGTGTGTGTGTGTGAGTGTGTGTGTTTGTGTGTGCATGAGTGTGTGTGTTTGAGCGTAATGTGTTTAGGGTTTGCCTTCTACAGTTTTAATTACTTTAACCTTTCCAAAAGAAATTCAATATCATCATATCCTAATTGCAATAGCCAGTTTGATAGGGTTATTTTACATTTATAGTTATTAAGGGGGTATATATTTAATATTTTATTAACCTTATTATATAGGTATCTAGATTGGCAGATATACTGTCGACTTGCGAATGTCGAGTTTATATGAGATTTGTGGGTTACCATATAGTGTTTTCTTTTTGTCAATATAGTGGGGTCAAATTCAAGGGTATTGTGCAATTTCAAAATAATATTTAACACGTACAATTTCCTTACTGTTAGTACTTCTGAAATAGAGTAAATCATGTTAGTGGGGTATTTATACGGCTTAAAATACATTAATTTTAGTAAAGACCTTTGAGTTCTTTCCAGATCCAGAAAATTAATCTTAATAGCACCTCCCCAAATCGGTATACAATAAGTTAAAATAGATTGTGCTAAAGATATATATATTTGTTTAAGGAGTTTGGGCGGTGCTACATTTATATATATGTTATACATATATTTATATATATGTATATGTTTTTTTACATGCTAAATATGTATTTACAAACGTATTAAATAGTTATCAAGATATGTAATTAACTCCTTATTGTACGTACGTCACTTACATCATAGAAAGTAAAAAAACGTAAGGATACTAACAAATAATAACATACAATGGGCGGTCATAACTTATCATTTCAAAGAAATGGATAACGATTCCGGTGGGATCGAACCCACGTCCGTCAAATCGATACTTGACGCTTCCTAAAGCCGGAAATGTTCTATCTACACTGACAAAAATGGATCGGTTAAACTAACCGATTGAAAACAGTTGGCATTTATACAGTTGGAATAACTGAAAAAGCAGTAATAATAACGTTTTACAAACAGTTGCAACAACCGTTTTAAATCGGTTAGTGGAAAATACGTAGATTCTACCGATTAAACAGTAAAATGTTTCGACAAACATTAAAAATGAAAAAAAAAATTGCAAAAAATTGTATTTACCGATTAGATTACATTAGAACAGTTAATTTTACCGATACAAAACGATTATTTTAAAGTAGCAGTCATTTAAATCAACCTATTATCACATTTGTAAGAACTTTCTTTGCGTAGTTACCGATCTTACATTACATCTAAATGAATGGTCAGTTGAAATAACGTTCTATTCACAGTTAACTTTAATGTTTCGCTCAGTTAAATATAAAATACTTTACTTACAATAAAATCAACCATTATTTTAAATGTAGCAGTCATTTGCACCAACTGACCGTCTCATTAAAAATAACCGATTTTAACATTTACTAGCCAGACAGTTAATCTTAACGATTGGTCAGTTACAATTACGTTCTAGGAACAATTATATTTACCGTTTGCACCATTAAATATAACTGTTATATCATTTCAAACTTTTTATCGATTGAACATTTTCAGTTACCGACAATACCGGTAGTTTTTACTGGTTGAGACAGTTAGAAATCAACTTATTATTCATTTAAAGTAACCGATTTTAACATTTACTAGCCAGACAGTTAATCTAAACGATTGGTTAGTTACAATTACGTTCTAGGAACAATTAGATTTACCGTTTGCACAATTAAATATAACTGTTATTTCATTTCAAACTTTTTATCGATTGAACATTTTCAGTTACCGACAATACCGGTAGTTTTTACTGGTTAAGACAGTTAGAAATCAACTTATTATTCATTAAAAATAACCGATTTTAACATTTACTAGAAGGACAGTTAATCTAAACGATTGGTCAGTTACAATTACGTTCTAGGAACAATTAGATTTGCCGTTTGCTCAAGTAAATATAACTGTTATTTAATTCCAAACTTTTATCGATTGAACATTTCCAGTCACCGACAATACCGGTAGTTTTTACTGGTTAAGACAGTTAGAAATCAACTTATTACATCATTAAAAATAAAACATTTACTAGCCAGACAGTTAATCTAAACGATTGGTCAGTTACAATTTTATTACGTTCTATCTATTTCCGTTGTTACGTGCCGTAGGGTCTCCCTGATGAGGAGCAGATCCTCGAGGTTTCGTGATTTTCCCAAGGTCACGGGAGTATCTACCCCCTACATTTCTCTAGTACTCGACTTTTACCTCCCGAGACTCTATCTGGGAAAACAATAGTGCTCTGTCAACCCGCAAGGGAAAAACGTGATTAATTATAGCCTAAAACCTGGCCGGGGATTTTCTCGACAAATTAGTAAAGTTTGTATCAAAATCCGTTCAGCCGTTTTCACGTGATGCTTACATAAATTAGAACTAAAAACAACCACTTTGATGAACAGACAAACAAACAAACAGACAAAAATTCTAAAAATTGTTGGAACGTGTTCTGTTATTCATTCTAAGTAGGCTATCCCCAGCTAACTTTTTTCGAATATCTTCCATGTACAGACTTTTTACCCTCTTCAACTTTATGTACGTACATATGTATAGATAGAATTTATTAGGTACCTACAAATAAAAAGGCGTTTGTTTCTTTTTGACTCACAGGGTACCTTTTATTATATAGGTAGATAGGTATAATATTTCAAAAATTACAAAACCTTATTGTAGGTAGGTACCTATATTCCTTAATGCTTCAATGTAGTAGATACTAAAAAAACTACAATAAACCTCAAAATACATAGGTATCTAGCTAACTAAATACGCTGGTAGGCCTAGCCAATCTTACTTAAATGTTAAAGGTAGGTAGGTATTTCGGTAGTTGGTGCTGAGCTGTGCTGAGCTTGAGTAACTAATTTAAGATAGTTCCCGGGCAGCTCCGGGCAGCTCCATCATCAGACCCTGGTTTCCATTATAAGACAAACTACTCGTCAAGACGATTCAAACGACACATGTACCTAAGTAGATTGCCAAAGCTGTCGTCAGTTGCAACTTGTCTGTCTCTCTCTCTCTCACCTTGGTAAAATCCGATGACACGTGTAAATAGTGATGTGCTATGATGAATGTCATATATCGATAATCGACATCCCTCGACGTAAACGCATAAGGCATTCCACATATTAAGAAAACTAATTCAAAGAAGTGGATTATGCAATAAGGTTGAGTCTGGGTATTTCTATTCTATTTCTACCAAATTTCATCAAACTCTGTGTAACCACTGTTAAAATTTAACAATTAAAAGAAATGTGAACTCCAAATAAAAAAATAATAATTTACAGTGGCGCATAATCTGTTTATTTTTGAGAAATTATGGCTTAGATTACATAATGATGTTAACGTGATGCCGTGGGGTGCCGGCAGTAGAATGTTACCCCTCCTCTCCTACCCGTGGATGCAGTAAGAGCCTGCTAAGGGATACCTCCGGAAGATGGGCAGCAGCGTCTATCCGTGTATCAACATCCCATACTGCGCTCACCAACCCGCCTGCGAAGCGTGGTGAGAATGGCAACTACCACTCATGCATGGAGCTCCATGAGGGAGGCCTATGTTCATCAGTGGACGTTTTACGGCTGAAGTGATGATGGCTTAGATTTATATATTTTTCATTACTATATTCACTTTTATTTCTTAAGAAGGCTCACAGCTTCATAATATAATTATCAGCGTTGCCAGATGGGTTCGCAATAGTACGCACGGCGTACTATTTTTTGGTCTTGCCTACTCGCGTACTCTTCCGTCGATTTGCGTACTATTTTTATATTTTAGCACCTAGCCTAGCTGTTACTCCACTTGACAGAAAGTATATTTTTTAGGTTTTCCGATTAATATTATTTAGGAACGCACTCAAAAAATGTTAACATCAATAATTCTATAGATAATCTGTGGCTGTCGCACCGACAAGTGACACTTGACAATGGCCAAGCTTGTTTACAAATTCAAAATAACACTAAGGCACCCACCATAATAGTCAAGGCAAAATCTAACATACAATTGATAAATTACAGTTTGATTTAGTTTGGCTGTACTGTATGACTATAACTGTTATATTATAAGTCAGCGCCGCAGTTTTGATTTGTTTTTTTTTTAAATATATTTTTATATAATTTGCCGTGGGGTGCCGGCAGTAGAATGTTACCCCTCCTCTCCTACCCGTGGATGCAGTAAGAGCCTGCTAAAGGACACTTCCGGAAGATGGGCAGCAGCGTCTTTTCGTATATCAACATCCCGTACTGCGCTCACCAACCCGCCTGCCAAGCGTGGTGAGTATGGCAACTACCCCTCATGAAGATCCATGAGAGAGGCCTTTGTTCAGTAGTGGACGTTTTACGGCTGAAATGATGATGATGAATATAATTTTCTTTAGCTTATTTAGCTAGCGGTTTAATTTCCATGTCACGTCAAGTAGTTCAATTTGTTGCGTCTTTTCTTAAATAATTGTGATTGTGTTTTATCGATCAAAAAAGGATCAATATTGTAAGTATTAATTTATTTTATCGATATCTATTCATCCCTAAACTGACGCCGACGCGCGCGCCACGCCGCCGACGCGGGAGCGTCTCAGTACTACTTTTAAACTTTCAAACGTTCAGTTGATTTAAGTCGCACGACGGCGATAGCACGTCACTTGGCATAGCATAATCATTACTATAAAGTGCACAGTGAATGTAGACGGGAACTTGTTGAGCCTGCAATACAAATGTTGATCGAGTTTAGAACAACGCGAGTGTACGCTAGTTATTACAAGGCTACTTAGACGTTCGGTAAGTTTATCGTAAGCCAATGCAATTGGCTAATAAAAACGAGTTTTGAAGAGATGCCCACACATTGGGCGCTGTTAGTTTGTATTGTATTGTGCATAAGTTGTGACAAGCTACGCCAAATTAGTTAATACACGTTAGCGCTTGCCTTTACTCGGCCAACTAGGCAAGCGACACCGAGCGATGACAAGACAATGCTAATATACTGTCTATGCGTTGGTATAGGCCTTCACTCGGCCATAATAATATACATACAACACCCAGACTCAGAAAACCATCAAACATGTTCATGCATGCCCACAAATGTTGGTCCCCAGCGTAAATTATATTATTTCATCAAAAATTTTAACACACAAGGACATTCAAGGGCACAGGAACAGGCGTATGCACTTACCAATGTAGTACTTACCTACTTACATGTTTTCCAGAAAGACCATTATGGAGGAAATATTGAAAGAATGGGGATTTGAAAAATACGTCAGTATATTTCAAGGTAAGCGAATTTTTTTATTTTACCCTGATGCTTGGCACCAGCTGTAGTACTCAGTAGTAATGTACCAGGCCACGGCAACAGTTGTTCAACTAAAAGTTGTGTGTTCCATTCCTTACAATTTAATATTCGTGATAGCCTTTCTTTTGTAGCTCATTTACCTGATGACGTACGGTCAATGTGTAGCTACACCGGGTTTTAAGTTTGATCCTACAAACCTAAATTTTTTTCAGAATCTACTGCCAGCAAATATCAACTAAGTAGATAATTGTATAGACAAATTAGGTATGTAATTATTGTTCCAAATGAAAGAAATAATGTTTGTTATGGTGATAAGTAGCTAACATTAAGCCCGGTTTATATATTGATTAGTAACAAGTGCGAGTAACAAGTGTTTAGTGCTTACTTCCCCAGCAAAAATGTAAACCGGGCTTTATTCTATTTGTGATTGTGTGTTGCACCTACTAATATGCTTGGGTATACCTTTACATTGGGATTACCTTTTGTAATCTTGTTGAATGGAATAAATAAAGCTTTATTATTATTATACCTTTACATTCATATTAATTTAATCACTCTATTTGTAACTCACAATAAGTACTAAACACCAGTATTTATTATGATTTTATTAAGATATTATGCTATATTTAGTTAACGGGCCTCAATTAAAATTTTTGATGAAATAATATAATTTACGCTGGGGACCAACATTTGTGGGCATGCATGAACATGTTTGATGGTTTTCTGAGTCTGGGTGTTGTATGTATATTATTATTAATATGTATGTAATGTATATCAGGTATCTGGCACCAATAGTACAAGCTCTGCTTAGTTTGGGGTCAGGTGGTGAAATGTCCCAGATATATAAAAGATATAAATAAATATTTCTCTATGGTATGAAGTGTGATGTCGTAACAAACAAACAGACAGACATACAGAAATTTTTTTTTTTAATATCTTTATTTTAGAAATATTTTTTGTTTTCAAAATGCAAATAGTGGCATTATGTTTAAGGCTTTCATCCTGTAAAAGCTTTTTGTGTCGGTGGTTTGACTGTGTCAGCTGTCACTTCAGTATCCATCCATTAAGACTGTCCATTAACTAATACTATTTGTTTTTTTGCCAGATAATGAAGTGGACGAAGAAGCTTTAAGACTATTACAAGATGAGCAAATCAAAGCATTGATTCCTTCCATTGGACCACAAGTTAAATTTAAAAAAGCGCTTAACCAGTGGAAGTTACTGACGTCGTCAGAAGGTTCTCTGCTAGATGACAACATAGACGAAATTATTTCCAGCGTCAGTGCATCACCAAGCTCGTCATTGGTCTCTGTGTCTTCTGGGACAAGTGATGTGCCAACATCATGTGAAGTATGTACCTAAAGACATTTATTATTTTTTGTTAGCAATGTAACTAATCTTTAGTCCGATGTTTTCCATCTATAGTCCGTTCCCATTAGTACAACCTTCCCATTAGTCCGATCTTAGTAGTAGACCTAAGGAACAAGTGAGCCGAGGCGCATCACTGTACCCAAAAAATATTACTTCCCTTGGGCATGTGGCTCTCAGTCTCTACTATGTACATCCTACTCGGTCTATTTTCACAGCAGTAATCAAGCTCTTAAGCTTATTTTCACGCCATTTGTTCTAATAAAATCTATACTAATTTGTAAATAAAATTTCTACAAATTATAGCTTAGCACAAAATGTATTAGAGTAGATTATACATTATTCAAGAACTTATTACATAATTATTTCAACATTTTTAGTGCTAGTACCTAGTAGAGTTTTTTGACATCAAATAATAATGTTTTAGTATGTAATAAATCCAGTTATATTTTGACATACTTACCTACTTAATGTTTTCTCTATATTTAATAATGTGAATTACTTTGTGTTAGTTAGTAGTCGATTCATAGCTAAATTTTGTACACCACAGCATGCGGGCAAGGAATGGTGAGACGTAACATTTTTGTAAAAGCTTTTGTGCACCCATTTCTCACAAATAAAGACTTATCTTAAAGTCTGTGAGTATAATTTTTTATTTGGTTTATTTGTACTAAGTATTTTTTTTTTTCAGAGTGTAATCCAGGAGCAGGACTTAAGTGTTCTCCTTAATCAAACACAAGACGGAAAGTTACTACTCAAACAGCGTCTGGAACCATTAAAACATGAATTTAGAAAAATTCTAACCAAGGAGATTGCAAGACACATGTTGAAAAAAAATCCAAAGGCACCTGTAACTAATGATATTTACAAGCATTGAATTGCCGAAATAAAACGCGTATTTCCAGCAGAAAGCGTTTCCGTTTACTATACCCGCCCGCCTGGAGGTCCAGGGAGGGCTCACGGACGTCTATATGATGCCGTTACAAATACAAAAGCCAAATATCGTCGAAATAAAATTTACGAGCCAAGAGCACGCCGTTGTCTAGATAAAACCCTTACTCCACAGTCATCTCCTATTAACATCAACAACAGAACTGATGAATTGGTAACAAAGGACTTAACGGAAGAAGAGACTTTATTGCTAGACCTAGAAATAGATGAATGCATGGAGTGGCTACGTTCATCTGCAGACAATTACAACCTGTGCCAGGAAAAGTGGGCTAAAACAAGAAAGCACCGCCGCAACCACATACTATCGTCCGAAGATACGCATTCATATCTGCAGGTTTTTCCCTGTTTGCAACGTTCTTTCGGACATACCTTGGTAAGTTTTGATGTGCACTCCAGGTGGTACAGTCATTACTTGGAGATAAGACTAAGTAATGAGCTATAATTTACTTTTTAATTGCAGCTCACTGCCGATTTCGACGAGTGGTATCCAGACAATTCCTGTAGCTTCGACAACAGATTCCCGTTAATAAAAGGAAAAATAATATCGATTTTTGAAAAAACTGCAAAGAAGAGAATTTTTATAACGCAACTGAAGACGCTTCTAAAAAGCAGCAAAGTGAATTTCTTAATGGTAAATAACCTGTATATTTATAATAACGAGGAAATAATTTTAATGGGTACTTTGCTAAAATCCGTTTGTTTTGATAGCCATTATTATGCCTATGCTAAATCTCAGTTTTCTGACTCCTCATACAAAAAATATGTTGATGTCGCCCTGTAAAAGAATGTTCGTTACTCTGCGTAGTACAATTTAATTTATAATCTGTTTTTTGTGTATGATACCTTGGGTACTGTTTTAAAAATTTAGTATTTGGTAGGCGTTGTTATTTTAAGGGTGCAGAGGGTGGATTTTAATTATTGCAGTGCACGCCTCTTGTAACAACTACCAGACACCTGTCACCAATTAGTTCCTAGTGTCACATTCTGTGGCACCATCAAGACGGCCCTTGAAATAAAGGTGTCCGCAAAACTCGATTATATTTGTGGCGTTATGGTTTCTCCGCTACGTTTTGTAGCCAGCAGTGATTGCTGTAATTATAATGTTGAATTGTATATTTTTAAAATATTACTTAGATAGGTAGTACCTACCATTGGGACTCAATAAAATAATTGTTATAATGTATAATGTTTAATATGACTATAACACGAGTACGCCTCTTGCCGAGCCCCCATATTAAAATATTAAGTACCTAGTAAAATATGTTTTGTGAAGGTATGTGATTGACAAATTGTTTATAGCAATAATATTTTATAGAAACGATAATTTTCTTATAAGTACCAATAAATAAGTAATAACTAATAAATAAGTACTTGTAATAATGTGTAGTTACTAATGCTGAATTGTATATTTTAAAACATTATTAAGATAGGTAGTACCTACCATTGGGACTCAATAATGTTTAATATGACTATAGCAGAGCACGCCTCTTGCTGAGCCCCTTTAAGAGGATCATGTGCGCGCGAGCTTCCTTACAAAAAGCGATATCGTTTTCCACCCCTTTAAACCTTCTCCGATTTTCACATTTTTTTACATGTTTGAGACAGACACGTTCTCATATGAATGTTTAGATCCTTATATTTACCAAAATATATAATATTTCTTAAAAATCAAAACGTACGAGCATAGTTCTTCATAATATCTCAATTGTGAAATCGGACAATTTTTAAGGGGTGGAAAACAATATCACTTTTTGTATGAAAGTTCGCACGCACACGATCTTCTTAATATTAAGTACCTAGTAATATATGTTTTGTAAAGGTATGTGATTCACAAATTGTTTAGCAATAACATTAACGTAACTACTTGTAATGTGAAGTTACGAATGTTGAATTGTATATTTTAAAATAATATTACACACTCATTAAAATAATGTTTCATTTGAATAATATGGTTGTTTTTCTTTATTTCAGTCAGTGGCGCTAAAAGGGTTTCATGACATTTCTACAAAGATATGTTAAAAATATATTAATGTTAAAATTACCTTTAATTTGTATCGACCGTATATTTGTAGAATGTCATAATACTTTTAAAGAGACACCCCAAGATTGTATGTACTGTATCTGCACAGTGAGATACTGCGAAGAATCTGTAGGCGTCGAGATACTGTCAAGGTATAGTTGCTTTTACTGGTTGCACACTGTAGACGATACTGTTGAAGAACGGTACAACCCGTTATGTATACATTTTGTAAAAATGCCTGTCGGAGCTGTAAGGATTAGCTATACCTAATCTTTACGGCTCCGACAGGCATTTTTACATAATGTACCAGTAACGGGTACTGTTCTTCAACAGTATCGTCTACTGTGTGCAACCAGTATAAGCAACTGTACCTTGACAGTGGCGCCTACCGATTTAAACAGTTGTTTTTACTGTGCACGTACAGTAGATACAACCGAGGCCTAACAGTTACCTCAACCGATTACTCGGTAGGAGGTACTGTTCCTCTACAGTAATATTTACTGTTCACACAGTAGGAAAGACAGTATTCGTTACTGTTTAAACCAGTTCCTCCTACTGTGTAAACAGTTAATGCTACTGTAAAGGAACAGTTCCTTTTACTGTCTATAACAGTAGATCCTACTGTTGAAAACAGTAGGTTCTACTGTTGAGAACAGTATAATTAACTGTTTACACAGTAGCAAAGACAGTATTCGTTACTGTTTAAACCAGTTACTCCTACTGTGTAAACAGTTAATGCTACTGTAAAGGAACAGTTCCTTTTACTGTCTATAACAGTAGATCCTACTGTTGAGAACAGTATAATTAACTGTTTACACAGTAGGAAAGACAGTATTCGTTACTGTTTAAACCAGTTACTCCTACTGTGTAAACAGTTAATGCTACTGTAAAGGAACAGTTCCTTTTACTGTCTATAACAGTAGATCCTACTGTTGAGAACAGTATAATTAACTGTTTACACAGTAGGAAAGACAGTATTCATCATCATCATCATCATCATTTCAGCCGTAGGACGTCCACTGCTGGACATAGGCCTCCCTCATGGATATCCAGTTATTGCGGTTGGAAGCGATCTGCATCCACCGTCGACCTGCGGTCTTCACCAGGTCATCATCCCATCTTGTTGGTGGACGTCCTACGCTGCGCTTGCCGGTCCGTGGTCTCCACTCGAGAACTTTTCGGCCCCATCGGCCGTCTGTTCTGCGAGCTACATGGCCTGCCCATTGCCACTTCAACGTGCTAATCCGTTTGGCTATGTCGGTGACCCGAGTTCTTCTACGTATCTCCTCATTTCTGATTCGATCGCGTAAAGAAACCCCGAGCATAGCCCTCTCCATAGCTCGTTGAGCGACTCTGAGCTTATTCATGAGGCCAATCGTGAATGACCACGTCTCGGTTCCATATGTCATCACTGGCAACACACACTGGTTGTAGACTTTCGTCTTAAGGCACTGAGGAATTTTGGACGAAAAGACGTTGCGTAGTTTCCCAAACGCTGCCCATCCGAGTTGGATTCGTCGACTGACCTCTTTCTCAAAGTTGGACCTACCTAATTGGACAGTTTGTCCTAGGTATACATACGCGTCGACAACTTCGAGAGCCGAGTTCTCAACCATAACTGGGGCAGGCACCACATGGACATTCGACATAACCTTCGTCTTGTCCATGTTCATTTTAAGGCCTACCCGTTGGGAGACTCGATTGAGGCCTTCGAGCATCGTGCTGAGTTCGTCCATCGACTTTGCCATGACCACAATATCGTCGGCAAACCGAAGGTGAGTCATGTATTCGCCGTTAATGTTGATGCCTAGTCCTTTCCATTCCAAGAGCTTGAAGGCATCTTCCAAAGCGGTCGTAAACACGTACACACAGTATTCGTTACTGTTTAAACCAGTTACTCCTACTGTGTAAACAGTTAATGCTACTGTAAAGGAACAGTTCCTTTTACTGTCTATAACAGTAGATCCTACTGTTGAGAACAGTATAATTAACTGTTTACATAGTAGGAAAGACAGTATTCGTTACTGTTTAAACCAGTTCCTCCTACTGTGTAAACAGTTAATGCTACTGTAAAGGAACAGTTCCTCTTACTGTCTATACAGTAGATCCTACTGTTGAGAACAGTATAATTAACTGTTTAAAACAGTTAAATTTTAAATATAATACAGTATATTATATTTAAAATTTAACTGTTTAAACAGTAATCATAAATTACTGTTTAATCGGTAACATGAAAACAGTGAAAAAAAACAGTAAAATTAACTGTTTTGCACTAACCGTTTTAAAACAGTTAGATTAACCGATTTACTCGGTTGTCACTATTTTAAATGCGCAAATCGGTTCATTCTAATGGAATTTCAGTTGTTCCAACTGTTTTTTTTTCTCCGTGTAAGTGTGGTTAAACACTATAAAAATTACAAATTATCTTATCTTATCTGGCTTTACACATTAGGTACAAGATTCACTTAGTTTGGAATTAGACGCTACTGTGTCTGATGTAAGTATAAATAATAAAAGTATTTATTAAAAATTTGTGAGTTTGCAGCATAAACAGGGTGTATAGAGGTAGATAAAATTTATTGGTAAATTTTACGTTCTTGCTTGCGGCAGGACAGTACTCCCTCGACCAAGAACGTTGAAACGTGTTCGAAACGTCGGGAGAATAATAAAAAAATGATTCGCGATAAACTCATGTACAAACGCAAATGTTTAATAAGTTGTATTGAGAAAATACCTACAATTTTGTCATGAAATAAAAAAAAAACGCCGATTTTTGTTCAGTTCTATTAATTTAGATGTAATTGTGGAAAAGGATGTGTTGTGCGACTCTTTCTTCGTATCCCACCTAATACAATTTCGATGTAGAATGTCTGTACGCAAACTTAAAATTTAATTGCTTCGCTGAGCTTTGGTTTGTTTACCTAGTTAACCAGTCATTTAAGAAATCTCCAGTAATTTAGAAATATAAAAAAAATCCCTGTAAGTAAAAAAGTTGTTTATAAGTAAGTTAATGACAGTACTTACAAACATTCTCCATCGAAGCCGGCTAAAGTATAGATAGGACTGGCAGAACCAGTATTTTTCCCTTTTCACACTTTGGTTACGTTAAATTATTCTCGCACAATATCAAACAGCTGTGCTCTTCGTAATTCAGCTTAAATTCTTCTTGTTTCAGCGTTCACCTTAACAAGTTCGCGACAAGGGCGCCCGCTGTTAGTCTGCGCTGGCTACAAGTTCTATAAAAAAAAGCACGTCGGTACAAAAGTTTACTGGATTTGTTCAACACACAATTCCAAAGGTTGTCGCGCTCGAGTGCACACGTTACAAGATAATGTGACCATTATTAAATGTTTTAATGTCCATAATCACTAGTTGAGACTGTGATTGTACATTAATTGTTCATTGCCGTGAGGTGCCGGCATTTGTTACCTCTCCTTTGTTGCTCGTCGATGCAGAAAAAATCTTGCTAAGGGTCTGCTTTGCTCCGGAAGATGGGCAGCACCGTCTTTCCGTAAATCGCCATCTCATAATGCGCTCGCCAACCCGCCTACCAAGCTGGCGACCATCCCCGCATGATCTTGGAGATGTATAAGGTAGGCCTATGTCCTGTAATGGTGACTAGTTGAGACTACAGAAATTGCCCGAAATACGCGGCCTTTGTCCAGCAGTGGACGTTCTATGGCTGATATGACGTGGCCTAGAACGGCCAGATAGAATGGAAAAATTTAGGGAGGCTTTAACGGATGATAGCGGCCCTTACTTGACTTTAGGGAGTACACGGAATGCAAAAATGCATGATGTTTGTATTTATATTTTATTTTGTTTATTATACATATCAATGATTTTTATGTTTTCTTATTTTAGCCAATTCGTTTGCTACGACATAATTATTAAAGTTGTCATTTTTTTTATTGTATATTTTATTAACATTATTTTTATGACGCATTATGTATGATTACATTTGTAGTAATAAATTAGCATATAAGCCTGACCTGTAACTTTTTAAATTTTATCAATAAATGCTATGAACTATGAACTTACCAGGTAGACTAGTTAATAAAGAGTGACTTAGTAATTTATTAGAAAAAAAATCCTAGAAATACATCTAATCTAATCAGCCTGTACGATCCCACTGCTGGGAAAAGGCCTCACTTCCCTCTCTTCATACTTCCCGGTCCAAGGCGTTGGTCGACCAGGGTTCCATACAACACCTCTCGGAACCCAAGCCAACCTCACCGGCCCGTGGTACACCCTGCCGACCAACAGACGAGGCTCTGGCGCTCCACCCACCAACTCGCACTGGACCAGCGTTATGGTCCAAACCCCTACCCTATTATGTATGACAAGCACATTAAGAATTACATAGTAAACTTTTTATAACATTATGCATTATTAGATGGTAAGCAAAAGAGCTCTTTTAAATTTTATCTTATTATATAAATTACTAGTTTATTAACTGACTTCGAAAAGAAGGACGTTTTCAATTCGACTCTTTCGATTTTTTGTATGTTTGTTACGCGATTATTCCGCCAAAATAATTATGAATGGAGTTTGATGATTCTGTTTTATAAGTTAAGTCATGTTTCTGAGGTGATGGAATCCATGAGGAATTAGGTAATAGTAACAGGAGATACTGGAGTGCGTGTCAAGGCATTGTTTATGCCTTAAATTCAACCTTGCAACGTTGGGTTTTAAGTTTCACTTGATAATAGTTGCTTGTTTTTGCACCCAGTTCTAATCAGAAGTAGTATGCGTGGATGATCCATGATAAATCACGGGAAATATGCGTTTATTTAGCGGATTGGGTGTTTTCAGCAACAAGTTATGTTATCAATTGCCGTCGGTTTTCTTATTTAATTAAATATTTTTTACAAAGCTAAGTGGTTTGACGATCTTCGTAGTTCAGAATAGCCGGCTGAGACGCAGGGGTTGAGGGTTCAAATTCCGCTATGCAACAAAATGTTTGTTTGACCTACAGATAATTGTTTCTCGTCTAGGTGTTCTCTCATCATCATCTCAGCCGTAGGACGTCCATGTTGGACACATGCCTCCTTCATGGATAACTAAGTTGGTGCCGGCAGTAGAATGTTGCCCCTCCTCCTGCCCGTGGATACAGTAAGAATCTGCCAAGTGATACCTCCGGAAGATGAGCAGTAGCGTCTTTCCGTTTATTAACATCACGTACTGCGCTCGCCAACCCGCCTGCCAAGCGTGTTGAGTATGAGGAACAACGCCTCATGATCAGTACATGACCATGAGACAGGGCTTTGTCCAGCAGTGGACATCCTACGGCTGAGATGATGATGATGATGATGATGAGTGGGTTTGCAGCATAAAAAGTGTGTAGAGTAAATACCAATTTAAACATAAAATAAAAAAAAATACGCCGATTTGTGTTTATTTTTAACCGGCGAAAAAAACGGAGGAGGTTTCTAAATTCGATTAATTAATTAATTATATATTATTTTTATTTGTTTAGATGCAATTGCAGAAAGGATATGAACCAGATTTGGGCTCAACCAGCATTTGCGTTTAGCTCGAGGTATACCAAGACAAGTCGGTCACATTATCTATTTTGACATTTTTTATACTTCTGTGCCATTGGTGTACTATTTGACAACTCAAGGAATCCTTTCAGTGAGGACAGCTCAACAAAACAGAATACCTAATTCAAAATTACCTGATAAAAAACAATTTATGAATAAATCTACTCCAAGAGCACCTCTTGAATGCATGAAGAAAAAGTGACAACATTACAAAGTGTGGATATGAGTGTAGTAGCATGGAAAGACAACAAAGTTGTCACATTACTGGCATCCTATGTTGGTATTTTGCCTTTGATATGGCAACAAAAAGAAGAAAAGATTCCATGCCCAGAGATCATAAGTGAATACAATGCCCACATGGGAGGCGTAGATCTTATAGATAGTTTTCTGGGAAGGTACAGAATAAGGATCAAGTCAAGAAAATGGTATAATCGTATTTTTTTATCTTTTAGACCTGGCAGTGATAAATGCATGGATGATACATAAAAAATGTAATTGCTAAAAATGTACCTAAGAATTACATCCTCTATTTAAGGTACTTTTAGAAATGAACTGGCCTTCGCCGTTTGTAACATTGGAGAAGCAAAAGAAAATAAAAAAGGTCGTCCAAGTTCTAGTCTTCTAGAAAATCAGATACAGGCCAAAAAAAAAAGAAGTGCTGTAGCAGTTGCCCCACCTAAAGAAGTTCGCAGGGATGGGAAAGATCAAAGGCCTTTGGTAGGGGGATCCTTGCGATGCAAATACCCCAGTTGTAAGGGATATTCAACTATACATTGTTCCAAATGTAATATTAACTTCTGCCTCAACAAAAACAATAATTGTTTCAGCAAATACCATAATGAGTAAGTTTATTATCTCACTGCACATATTATTCTCAGTAAGTTAGTTTCAGAACTGTAATCAGTTACATAAAGATGAAAATTTCCACCAACGCATTTAAAAAAAATAAAGTGTTTTTATGAATACAATTGTATTAATATTTTTTCCTTACTAGAGCTAATCTTACATCCAAATAAATTTAATGTGGTTAAAAAGTAAAAATCATGTATTTAAGGGTTAATGATAATAACCCTTTATTAGTTCAAAACATTGTTGTTTTTACTTTCGTTGTAAACATAATGTTTTAACGTTTCTGAGTGTCTTTATGTTTTAATCCCGTTGTAAACTTGCCTTGTTTAATTCACTTTAGTTAGTAAACTGGATATAAATATCTAGTTTAGTACCTAACTAGTTTTGTTTCTGCACTCACCTACGCATTTACTAATTAGCTATGAACGAGGAATATACATGCAACAAACCCCCTAGGCCTTACAGAGAGTTAACGAATTAACAATAATTGTTTTTAAATTATTATTACCTTAAAAACATTACTATGATTTGTTTCATTTTCTTAGGTTATGCCATCGTTTTGGATGGAGTTTATCATTCATCACATCAAACATCGATTGTGATGACACAATCGAAGGACACCCACTGCTGGACATGACCCTCCTTAATGGACTTCCAAGAGAAGTGTGATCATATTTTTTTTGTATGATATAAGTTCTCTTATAACTGACGTGGTGGCATAATAATTGGCCAAAACGTTACATTAGGTATAAATACGAAATAAAAGTATATTTTTCAGAAATAGCTGTAACAATATCAAAACGAGGACGTCCGATCATGATAGTTGCTGGATACAGATTCTGCAAATTACGAGACGCTGGTGCAAAGATCTATTGGTTTTATTCCACACACAATAGTAAAGGTTGTCGCGCTGTCATACACACATTACAAGATATGACAATTCTTAAATGTCATAATGTACATAATCACTAGTTTAGAAACATCGAGGACATACCCAATAGAGAGGAAATGTCATTTATTTTGTCGAAACAACAATTCCGCCAAAAATATTTCATAATTGTACGGAAAAGTACACAGGTTGGCTGTTGGCGCTGTACTGTCAAAGGCGAGAGACACTTGTCATTGCATTAGTGCAAAGCACTAATGTGATTCGGAATTATTACCTTATTGGATATGTGCTCGATGTTTAGAACTAACTAAAAGTAAGAACTCATTTTTAAAAATGTTAATAGAAGTTGCTTACAAATCATATCCTTTGAAAAGTACCTTACGGCTTACAGAGTGTTAGCTACAAAAAAAGGTAACTTGCATTTGATTTCTTAAGTTAAAGTAATAATAATGGTAGGTATTATTTTTGACATGATTAATAAAAACAATGATATTTTGTTTTCTTTCAGTTTAATTTCATCTTCATCTTAGTCGTAGGAGGACCCTCATGGATTTGCAAGTACTTATGATAAGGGGGTTGTTGCAATACTCACTACCCTTGACAGGCAGCTTGGCGAGCACAGACCGGGATGTTGATACACGGATAGTAGCTGCTGCCCATCGTCCGAAGGTATCCCTAGGCCGAACCATATTGTATACACGTGGAAGAGAGGAGGGGCGACATTCTACTGCCGGCAACCTACGACAGTTTAATTTATTTATATGTTAATCTAAGAGCTTAAATTTAGATTTGTGATTGTTTCAGATTCAATAACTTTATCAAGGTCGCGACAAGGTCGTCCACTTCTGATCTGCGCCGGATACAGATTCTGTAAATTACGAGACGCTGGCGCAAAGATCTATTGGTTTTGTTCTACACGCAATACTAAAGGTTGTCGCGCTGTCATACATACGTTACAAGATATGACCATTCTAAAATATCAAAATGTACATAATCACTGATTACTGAGCATAAATAATTTAAATAATATGTCTGTATGCCATTTAATAGTTAGACTAATTATAGCATAGACCTTAAAAAAATATTATGTTGTGTTATTTTTAGTTTAAATAATTTAGAGGTGAACTGTGTGTTTAATTAAAAAAATATTATTTAGATCTCCGTTTTTTGCCACACTTGTAGAAATTGAGCGATTCCTTTCTTTAAATTTACGATAAAGAAGAAGGTTTTTCTATAAATTACGTAAATTCATTAAATTACGGAATTAATACGTTAACGTCAAATTATAATTGTTAGTGAACACAGATATTGTGAATAACAGAATGCCGATGCAAACATATACAGTCCTTTCTTAAATTACTTTCTTTAACTTAAATTTAATCTTAAATTGCTATTTTTCTATACTAATCGATTTTTGCTGTTTTTATTGTTTAATTTAGTAGTGTATATACTCTAATTCTGAAACGCATATTCCGGTAGGAGGGTATAGGCATGCCATCATACAGGTTATTATATACCTAGTTTGGGTGTCTATGTATTCCGTTCTGGATAGTTTTTTATTTTAGTAGAATTAAGGAACTAAATTGTACTTGTGATGTTTGTGGTAAATAAATTATCTTATCTTATCTTAAGTTATTGGGCTTGTTGTACACACAATACTAAATAAAGGCTGTCGCGCTGTCATACACACATGATTCATTACAAGATATGACTATTCCTTAATGTCATGTGCATAATAACAAGTTAATTCCAAGGAAATGCGGAATTTTTATATTTGTTCATATTGTGTTATTTAAAATGTGTAAACAGAATGTTACATTTCATTCGAAAAGCTTTACACAGCTTATTATTTTTGACATTCACCATCGTCTCAGCCGCAGTAGGACTGCCTTACACGTCCACTGCCAGACATAGGTATCCCTCAGGGATCTCCAGGATCATGAGGGATTGTTGCCATACTCGCCACGCTTGACAGGCGAGCGCGTTACGGAATGTTTATACACGGAAAGATGAAAAATTAAAGAGTTATGTATTTCAGAAATAACATTATCTACTTCGAAGCAAGGACGTCCGCTCTTGATGGTCGCTGGTTATAGATTCTGTATGCTTCGGAACGCCGGGGCTAAGATACATTGGTTCTGTTCTACACATAACAACAGAGGCTGCCGTGCTATTATACATACATTAAAAGACATGACTGTTATTAAATTTAATAATGTACATAACCACTAGATCCAATTGAAGGTCACACGTATCAACTCGGGAAGGAATCGTCACCGTATCAACTCGAGCCGTTCAGTATTAGTTATATGAAACTCCCTAGTGCAACGCACACTATTCGAAATCGTAACGTAATCGCCTCGCCTCGGGACAAGCTCACGAACCGCGGTGCGGTGCGTGGTCGACTTGCCGTTCCCGCGCTTACGGTTCTCCGTACCCTAGCTTACGGCTCTCCGTACCCTAGCTTACGTCTCTTCGTCCACACTTAACGTTCGGATTCAAAATGATTGAACTAGCCGTCAACCAGCGGTTGGCGAGCCGTAAGCGCGGCGTCGCCTAGCCGTAGCCGAGTCGACGTATCGGAGCTTCTGATCCGCTTTTGTTTCGTGCTTACGTTAGGTTGGCGACTGTTTGACGACGACGCGAAAGGCGATACGGTTAAGATCCCTTTCCGAGTTGATACGTGTGCTACGACCTTAATTCTGTAAAATACGGGGTCACTATCGTTATGTTTTAAGTTTAGCCGCTAGTTATTAAAATAATTTAAAATCTGTTTTAAATAATTTTGGCCATATCGCACCGGCGCGCGGCGGTTGTTTCTTGTCACAGGACTTAAATAATAAAAAGCTTGATATGAATCGTCTACTTGAAACTGGCTGATAAAAAGCTTGATATATGATTTAGAAAAGATTGAAAAGATTGGCCAGTGCACAAACACATATTTTTAGTTACCGGCGAGCAACACTGCCAATTAAAACAGAAGAACAACCCTCAAGTACCGAACCGGTACATCCACAAACATCGCAATATTGCTAGTAATTTCTTAAGACCTGGTAACACAGCCGAACACATACCCGTAAACAAATCAAATTAGAGGAATATACTGATATTTTTATAACTTTCGCGATCACGACACATTATTAACACATATTTAACCGGGTATTTATCGCGTTATTTACCTTTATTATTGCCCGACGTTTCGACAGGATTGCACCCATCGTGGTCCCGGGAAGACTGAAGGTAATAAAGGTAAATAACGCGATAAATATTCGGTTTAATATGTGTTAATAATGAGACTATACTGTTATCAAATGCTAATTGATGGGGCTAAGTTCAAGTTTTGTGCGACCGACCACTGGGGGCTAGAAAAGAACTATAAAGTTAAAAATAGCTTAATTACTGAGTTCGTAGGGCCACCTTCCAGCTCCGTCATCAGACCCTGGGTACCATTTAGCACCAAAGTACTCGTCAAGACGAATCAAACGAGTCCAAACTCGATGGGTTGGGACTCGATTTAACAACCGAGTTCCTATGGCCATCTTCCGGTTCCACCATCAGCTCCATGTCATCATATTTTTCCATAATATTCATCCGATTTACACATGCATGCAAAGTTTCAGCTCAATCGGTAACCGGGAAGTGGATTAAATGTAACTTGCAAGATTTAATTAAAGACAAACATTAGGACAGGTGAAACTAAATAAAAGCTTGTAAAAACTATTAAACACTCGTATTTTATTAATGATCTGCTGGTTTCCATTGGACAGGTTTGCTTAGTTTGGGACGAGTACTGTAAGTAGTGACTAGCTTATAATAGGTCTTTACCTATGAAATTGCCGTTCTTCAGTACTGGTAATTTCAAATAAAAAAAAGTTTGGCATGGCTTTGTATTCTAAATTCAAATTAATTTTGTTTTAAAAACATGACATTCTTTTTACAAACTCAGTCTTTTGTTTATTGATTAGCGTTGTATTTTCATTATATTTGAACATTTTTCGTCATAATGGATACCTTAAAAATTCGTGTAATTATGGAATGTGAGTTCCGTCGTGGCACCAACGCGATACAAACGGCACGTAACATCAAAAACGTTTGCGGAGAGAACTGTACCAACGAACGCACAACCCGTTATTGGTTTTCCCGGTTCCGTTCTGGAAATTTTGACTTGAAAAATGAAGCTCGTGGTCGTCCAAAGACTATTGTCAACAATGATGAATTAAAGGCGATTGTGGCAGCTGACGAAACTCAATCTACAGCTGAGATAGCAGCAGCTTTTGATGTTAGCATTAAAACAATATTGATCTATTTGCAACAAATTGGCAAGGTAAAAAAGCTTGATAGATGGGTACCCCACGAACTTAACGATCGCCAGCGCAACGTACGCGTTGAGACCTGTCTCGCACTGCTCAACAGACAAAAAAATGAAGGAATTTTGAACCGAATTGTTACGTGCGACGAAAAATGGATTCTGTTAGACAATCGAAAGCGCTCAACAAGTTGGGTAGATCCTGGTTCAGCACCAAAGCAATGCCCTAAACCAAAAATGACCCCTAAAAAGGTGATGGTCACTGTTTGGTGGTCTAGTGCGGGTGTGGTTTACTACAGATTTTTACAAAACGGCATGAGCATTACTGCATATGTGTACTGTGAAGAACTGGAGACAATGATGGAGAAGCTTTCACATCTGCAACCAGTTTTGGTCAATCGGTCGTCCCCACTGCTCCTTCACGACAACGCGCGACCCCATACTACACAACAGACAGTTTCCAAGCTGCAAGAGCTGGAGTTGGAAGCTCTCCCTCATCCGCCATACTCACCAGACATTGCACCTACCGACTATTACTTTTTTTTTTAATTTAGACAACTTTTTAGTGGGTAAAAAATTCAATTCCCGAGAGGCAGTACAAAATGCCTTTGAAGAGTTTGTTGCCTCCCGTGCAGCTGATTTTTACAAGAAGGGCATCAATAAACTGCCAATGCGTTGGCAAAGATGCATCGATTGCACGGGTGATTACTTTGAGTAACAGAAAAAAAAAGTTCTAAAAAATAAGTACTTTCATTTATTCCATACAAAACGGCAATTTCATAGGTAAAGACCTAATATATTTACTCGTATAATCTATATAATATTATGTTGTATGTTTACAGATATTTTGTTCACAACATCGCGTCAAGGTGGACCAACAATTATAATATCGGGCTATAAATTCTACAAATATAAAGTATTCGGTCCGAAGATCCACTGGTACTGCACACAGAAAGCCAGAGGATGCCACGCTATTTTGCACACCTTGGAGGACATGACAATGATCAAATGCAATAACGTTCATAATCACTAGAGTTGAAGCAGTAAAGGTCATTGCTTACTTACACGACCCCGCTCCAACACCACTCCCGCACAACACCGCCTAAAATGGGCATGTCTATTCGCTGTCCACGCTCGACAGCCAGCAGGCAACCGCTGTCCCCGCGCTCCCGCGCACTGACAAGTTAGCAAAGCAACGCACTTCAAGTGAAATGACGGCCACATGAGACCTTACAACTCTATGTCTCTGGGTGACGGGCAAAATAAAATTCAGCGTTGGTCACGTGTTTAGTGAACGTGATCACTAATATCAGATGGGTCTTTAGCTTGTCTCATCATTTCGTTGTATAAAAAAGCGAGCAATCTACATACGTGCGTACATTGCGCGGGTCGCCCGCTTGAAGCGTATGTATAGCGAGACATCAACTATCGAGTGGTACGATGGCGGTAAGCTCGCTTACAGCGAGCAGTCTGCTAATTTGTGGTGTCAATGTAATATGTATACAGAGGACGTCCTAGACTCACACTTCAATTAATATTATTTTTCCGGGTGGGAACGGAATCGTATGAGTTGGCTACGACCTCTCCTGAACTTTGGTTCGCCGTTCGCCACACACATTTGTTTGTTCCATCTGACATTTGTAATAAAACTAACGGCACTGAGAGTTATTTTACTGAAAATAAAACAGCTATTACAGCATTTACAATAATCATCATTATCATGATCAACAGCCCGACTTCACCCACTGCTGGGTATAGGCTACCCTTAGTTTGTATCATCCGCTACGATCCTGTGCGTCCGCATCATTTGAAGGCCCGCGACATGAACTACCTCGACCCACCTCGTCATCAGTCGCCCGACACTTCATTGTACCATCCTGGCCACCATTCGTGGCTTTCCTTCATCATCCGCCTTGCAATATGTCCTGCCCAACTGCTGGTTCAGACGACTTGGACTTTCATCCTTCGACGGTTATCGACATCTTGGACTCGGTTGATAAGTTTGATGCCGATTTACAATAAAAAAATGTTAATGGTTGTAGTTTGCAATAACTTTATAAATCTTGATATTATTTATCTTATTTCCGTTTATATTTGCCGTCTTAACAGGTTATTTTATTCCAGATATCTCAATCTGTCGCTCAAATCGAGGTGGTTATATGATTCAAATATCTGGGTACAAATTCTACAAAGGCTGTGTGCAAGGGCCCAAGATCTACTGGTTTTGTTCGACGCACAAGAAACATGGCTGCCGTGCTGTCATTCATACGGTTGAAAATATGACAGTCGTTAAATGTTATAATGTTCATAACCATCAGTGATCACGAAGGTGGCGAGAAGAACTGGGACCTCATCTTTGAACCGCTTGTACCTCCTGAGCCCCAATGTTCTTGTACAAAGACATTAATACGAACCGGTATACGCCCAGCCTTAATTAGCAAAATCAAGTCCTAGTGACATAATGTTTTTCTAGTAGCACATAACAAATTTTACTAAGTTAGTTCAAAACTTCACGCCAACCCGCCAATTTTTTCATGCTACCTAATTTGACACAATATTAGTGATGTTTTGCAAGCTTGTTTGACAGGACCCAATCAAAATTAATCTGTCATTTTGATCCCGAAATGTCAAACATGTAAATATCTACGGAATCCTTTTTTTATAGACTAAATAACAAGTGAAATTAAAAGATTAATTACGGAAGAGTATTTGTATCCTATTATTTGTGTAAACTCCTTTTATGGTAGGTGCTTTTTTATCAGTGATTTATTATGTTCTTAGGCGCAAACATAAAGCCGATGTTCTATTATTTGCCCTATGGAATATGTTCTTGATAGAGAACATGAGGCTGATGTTACATTAGTAGGTTGTTATAATTTGTACTTACGGAAGAACAATAAGCTTAAATAACTTGTATTTTTTTAGGATTGCAGGGAGAAGACTTTGAACATTTGTTAAACAATTCTGATTTGGAAGATTTTTCACCATCTGATGAAGATACTGGCGACCTACCGTTTGTACTACACGCGCCGGAATCTGGCCGGAATAGATCTTCAAGCTCCAGTGAAACCGATTCCGACAACGATGTACAAACCAGCTCAAGATCAACCATGCGTAGAACCCGGGGTAGTCGTGGTCGTATCAGAGGAACTCGTGGTTTGCGAAACATAAGTTTACGTGGCCGGACTATACGAGGAACTGGTAGTCCACCAGAATCTCTGTCAACAAACGGTTGGACAAGCTGTAGTTTTACTCCAAAGGAACTTGTACGATCAGAGCCTTCGTATTTAATTATAAATACAGATGACTATGAGCAAATCGACTACTTTCGTCAGTATATTGATGACGACTTGGTAAAATTAATCGTCGAAAAAACTAACCAAACTGCGGTCAAATTACACGGTCGTAGTCTTAATTTAGACTTGAATGAATGCTATGTTTACATAGGCATAACAATGATCATGGCTAGCTTAAATTTCCCGAATATACGAATGTACTGGGAAAATCAGTGGCGTGTTAATTTAATTGCAAATAATATGTCTCGCAATCGATTCACACAGCTCCGAAACGCTATTAAACTAGTGTTTGATGATGACGTGACACAGGAGGCTCGAAATAAGGACAAGCTCTGGAAGGTGCGACCTCTCATAGAACGAATTCAAAAGGGTTGCATGGCTCAGGAAAAAGAAGACCGATTGTGTATAGATGAGATGATTGTACCTTTTTCAGGTGCATGCGGCATCAAGCAATATTGTCCCGGCAAGCCCAATCCTAAAGGGCTGAAAATTTTCGTCTTAGCTAACCCATGTGGCCTTGTTTGCGATTTTCATGTGTATCAAGGTAGCTCTACTCACCCTAATTATGAAGAATCCCGGTTTGGACTTGGGGAAAAAGCAGTTTTGACTTTGGCTGAGTCTCTTGTGCCTGGACATATCCTATATTGTGACCGATATTTTACTAGTGAGAAGCTGCTCGATGAACTACTTGGCAAAGGTATAGGTTGCTCTGGTACTATTGCAAAAAATAGGATACCTGCAGCAGCAAAGCCCGTAATTATAGATGACAAATTGCTGAAAGATCGCGGCAGGGGCAGTTACCAAGTTCTAGTCCGACATGACGGTAAATTAGCTCTAACGAAATGGTTGGATAACAAACCAGTTACGTTGTTATCGTCAGTTGAGGCCAGTGACGAGGAAGATGTATGTAGAAGGTGGTGCAAGAGTGAGAAAAGATATCTACCCGTAAATAGACCCAGGGTAATACGCAACTATAACAACAAGATGGGTGGCGTGGACCTCGCTGACCGAATGCTGGCTGTTTGCCCCTATCGATATCGGACCAAAAAGTGGACCCAACGT
Organism: Pasiphila rectangulata; assembly: GCA_963082625.1. NCBI lineage: Eukaryota > Metazoa > Arthropoda > Insecta > Lepidoptera > Geometridae > Pasiphila > Pasiphila rectangulata. The sequence goes on from OY720244.1 coordinate 16,906,540, forward strand.
TTTTTGTCACACATGATCGATATGGCAGTATCAAATTCATGGCTAAAATATAAAAATGACCGCATAAAAGGAAATATACCCCAAAAAAAGCTTCTGCAATTGCGAGGGTTCAAAAATAATCTTGGTGAACTGCTGATCGAAACGTACTCCACACGGCAGGCTACTGAAGACAACTTCCAATCCTCAGACTTGGAGCAGAATGAGCCAGTGCACCGCAGGAGAGGAAAACCGACTGATCCTCTACCTTCTAAACGACGACGCCTACAAGGAGCTGATCACATGCCACTCTTTAATGAGAAACAATCTAGGTGCCGGCATTGCCATTACAAAAAATCGAGAATTGCGTGTAGCTCCTGTAAAATCGCATTGTGTTTGACTTCAGAGCGGAACTGTTTTTTGCAATTTCACTCTTAGTGAACTACCTCCCACACAAAGCAAGGTGGGCTATCTTAATTCGATCTCAATAATCTGAAATAAAAATATAAATAAAAATAGTACATTATAGTATAATATACTATTTTTGTCTATTTTTATCTATTTTTATTTAAGTCTGTCCGTCGTCGCCGACCGTGACGCACACGCTGACATGACGATGACGCGATCGCCTTCCGCGGGTGTAGTTGCACGCACTAATTCGAACTGGGTTAAATGGGTTATTCGAATTAGTGCGTGCAACTACACCCGCGGAAGGAAAATAGCAGAACTTTGCACTCAGAACACTGAGTGCAACTGCTATCAACGAGATGTTGGCTTTTGTTAGTAATAAGGTTGACACGATTCCACAGCCGGGAATTATCCAGATATGTAGAGGTATAAGTGCATAAAATATAGAAGAAATCGAAATTGCAAGATCTCTGCCTATCAGCTGATGGCGCCGACGAAAAAGTTCTTGCGAAGAAAGGAAGGCGGAGGACAGAAAAGCGGGCTTTCTTCGCCAGACCTATTTAACTGGTACGTTAATGGTTTGCTCGAAGAGCTGAGCGGTACCCCGGTAGGGCTCAAATTAGATGGCAGGTATGTCAACAATCTGAGCTACGCTGATGACATGGTTCTGCTCAGCCCTTCGATCAAAGGACTGACGAAATTACTTATTATCTGTGAGAAATACGCAAAGGATCTTGATCTTGTACATAACGCAAAAATGACTGAGATGGTTATCTTTAGATCAGGAAAGGGGGCCGGATAACGTTCCTGAAGTTTGTATTGGCGGGCGACCTATACAAATTGTAGAAAAGTTTAAATTTCGAACTTAAAGGATGACTCTGATATCGAACGTCTATGAAGATCTTTCAGTGTTGTCGGCAATATGATTGCGAAAATTTTAGAAAGAAAAGTTTTTAAAAGAAGTTTTTTAAAGAAAAGTTTAAATTTCGAACTTAAAGGATGACTCTGATATCGAACGTCTATGAAGATCTTTCAGTGTTGTCGGCAATATGATTGCGAAAAATTTTTTTAACTGCTCGCCTGACGTGAAAATCACCCTTTTTAAATCATATTGTCAGTCTTTCTACACATGCACACGAAGGTATCAGAGTGACATATAACAACGTTTTCAGGCATCTCATGGGGCTGAAGCGCTACTGTAGCGCTTCAGAAATGTATACTGAAACATGTGTCGACTCTTTCAATGCCATCCAAAAAAAAGAGAATAGCCTCGTTTATGTCCAGAGTTGACATGTGTAAGAACACAATTATAAAGAGTATGGCAGATCGTTTGATTTTGTCAGATATGTACAAACGGTGGGTGGCTATTGCCACCAAGAATATTTTTATATTTTATTTTACTTTGACGTACCTACGTTCCTATCTCTTCATTTATATTATATGTTGTTTTTATGTTAGTTTTTAATAATTTCAGTAAAAAAAATGTACTTATGGATCTTGTGCCTGAAAATACTAATATTATATAAATTCTTTATTATTATTATCGGGAAATTTGTTTTTCTCAGTCCTCTGACTGGTATAAACTGCATTACGGGTTACAAAAACCAAGTAAATGCAGCGTATATTTGATTATTTGGCCTATGGATTCATTAATAATTGTAACATCCTAATTATGTAATAAAACATTTTGTACTTTTTTTTAACTTTTATTTCAATGTATTGGTGTGGATGATGGGTCTATCTCCATGAATTTTCTTACTATTCTACACGTATTGAGAATGGCTGCTTTTTGTAGAGTTGTGTATATGAATGCGTTTAATCCTAATATGTCTATACTGCGATGTAAATGTTTTGGTATCACTCCTGTGGAAGAGAGCACTATAGGTACAATATATACTTTATCTTGTCTCCATATTCTGATTATTTCGTCTTTCAGGTCTACGTATTTTGTAATTTTATCTGTAATTGTTTTCTGTATATTGTGTGTATTGGGCACTGCAATGTCAATGAGGAAGGTGATCTTATTTATTTTGTCTGTCAAAACTATGTCTGGTCTGTTGTAGTGTAAGGTGCGGTCTGTGAGTATAGCGCGATCATAGTAAAGTTTGTTATTATTATTATATTATTATATGACATGAGGGACAGGGGCCAATATTAATAATACTTGCTTATTTTAACTTGGCTTACGTAAGAATTGGTTTATATTGTTTAGCCTTTTCGGTTACGAACATTGACCGAGGGATTCCGGTTTTCAATGGAAGACGAATATTTTAAAATATTCTTCAATTCAGTCAAATAAATAGGGTACAAGAATATAGCAGTCATTATTGATCCAATAATACTTTGTAAGTATTGTTTTAAATAAATAAATAAAAAACTTCTGACGTATACTAGACCGGTCTTATTCCTGTATGATTTCAGAATCACAGATGTACTTCACGACTACCAAACGAGGATTCCCGCAGATTTTCTTGGATGGTTACAATTTTACGAAGCAGCGAAATTCCGGGATGAAGATACATTGGTACTGTACTCATCACAAGAAGGGCTGCGGTGCTCGTATTCACACGTTGATGGACAACACGGTCATGAAATGCCACAATATTCATAATCACTAACAAATTGTAATGCGATAACATTCATAATACCATAACTTTAATTACGACGCTGTGACAGGCCACGTGAGTGTCCAACTCGCCTACATGTCTTTCTTGATCGTCCAAGCGGGCGACATGCGTGTGTTTACGCATTTTCCTTCCAAAATTTGTTTAGAAAAGTTTTGAAAAACTTAGTTTGTAAGTATTTATTAAAGAAAATACCAAAACACAGTATTAATTCGTTCCTTATTTTTGTGCCACAATTTCTAGGTTTAGATGTTGATTTTATTCGCAATATTTTACATTAAAGATATTTCTTAACTGTTTCGTTTCATTTCCCTTCTTCCCTTCAGCTTCAGTCTGAATGTTCCTTCAGACTTAGGTCAGAAAAGAAAACAATACCGAGGTGATCACGTGCTATAAGCACATGACCAACGCTGCATTGCGTCCTGTAATTATTAGTGCCCGATATTTCACCGGCCATCTTGCCCTTCCACAACAACTTACTGCTTTACGGCAGAAATAGATATGGTGGTAGTACTTCCCTGGATAAACTCTTCAGAAAAAGTTCTACTACTACTGTTGGCAAGAAGGATAAACTCCTCTAGCGGTTTCCGAGCGCGTTATAAACTCATTTGTGTTTTTTGATGTTTTCAATATAGTCGACTAAGCTTAGAGGATGGTATACTGCAAGATTAGTGCATCTAACATTGCCCAGGCACTGTCAATGTTAGATGGACTTATATATACATATGTAGGTTATCATTCGATGACGTAATATAAATCGTCATTATAGACAGATGTGTTATGACGCTTTACGAATGCCTACTGCATGCAGCTGTTTATATAACTACCTGTGTCATTAACTTCTACATATTTTTTAGATTTCCTGGAACTAAAATTGGAAATAATTGGTACTCCTCCCCGTGCGTGTAATTACTCGCCGCATAGGCTGGAGAACGTACCGCCACGTGGTAATAAATTGGGGCTGAGAGGCTGTTCTGGCTGTTACGACAAACTGAAGGAGCAAGGTTACAATCCTAATGATGCGATGAAGGTTGCCACTGAGTGCAGACGGTGCGAGAAAGGATTCTGTCTGAACTGCTTCGAGGATCTTCACATTCCAGGTATGAGGTCAGGAGTTTTAGAAGCGGTTTCTTCTTATAGTGCCTCCCCAGTTATAGAAGGTCGGGGTCATCTCGCATTCCTTTTTATTGTGTTTTTTGGTAGTAACTCAATTATTTTCAATGCTATCTACATACTGACATCACCTTCGGGGATACTTACACGTAGCAAATGCTGGTAACGACCTGCAGACCTTTACAGTTGTTAATAAAAGTTGGACCAGTTAGGGTCGAGGTAGCAAGGATACAATACTCAATACTCCAACGTGACGTCAGTGCAGATCTAATCACCACACCAAGAATTAGACTTAGATGCAATACTACCTTTACCTGAAGAATTGCATATTTTATGCAATATATTGACGAAATTTAACATATAGAACATATACGTAAGGCAACAATCCGCAGAGGATACAACTACTCGAAGATCCATGTGGTAGGCCTATGTGCAGCAGTGGAGATTCAACAGCTGAGACGATGATGATGATGAAAAAAAACATTAGTGGGTACTAGGAAAGAAGCGTCTTTGTTCTATTCACAATGCCATTCATAAACATCTTAAGCATGAGTATCTTCTTGATTGTAATTTAATAATCTTGTCGCCAGATGACTTCACAGAGGATGTATACAACCTTCGCAGCACTGTGCCTCACGAGCTAGAAGACATCCCACCTCGTGGGACAAGATCAAGACGCAGAGTGTGTACAGGATGCTACTCAAAGCTGAAAAGTCTAGGAGATAATCCTACTAAAGCAAAACGCGTGTATACTGAGTGTAGACGCTGTCAAAAAGCCTATTGCATTTCTTGCTACAACGAAAAACATAGTTGGCAGGAAAAATGAATTTTACAAAAAGGATTTTGTGAAAAATATTAGAATATGTCGTTTGTACTTTTGTTTATTTTACTCAAAACTGAAAAGCCTAGGATAGCTAACATACGATTTAGATTGCCAAATAGAGCAACTATCGTGTACACTTAGTTTTGTTAAGCTCATTATAGCTACATAACGTATAGAACAGAAAAAATTAATTGTCAAAAAAGGATTTTCTGAGATAATATTAGAATATGTCGTTTACACACAGCCTAGGATTGATTCTCGTAATTTAAGATTTGGGTTACCAAATAGAGCAAATTGTGTGTATATCCAGTGTTGTGTAGCTTATATTGTAGCATAGCATCATATTAATTTAAAGCATAAAAATGTAATTGTTCAAAAATTGACTTTTTGAGAAAATGTTACAATATGTCGTGTATACCTACTTTTATTTAAGCTTATATAGATAATATAAGATTTGTATTACCAAATACATACAGCACATTTCGCGTGCACCTAGTGTTGTTAGGCACACGTTTACTCTTGTCAAAAACGGATTTTGTGTGCAAATATACAATTTCTCGTCTATAATTGAAATTATCGTGGCTTGACATCATTTAATAAATATAATAGGGCTTACACCACGTACCTAACTTATTATCATCTTGCTGACGTTTCGTAGACCATTTAGAGGGCCTTCTTCATGAGCACCGTTCGTGGCCGACTCCGAGGGCCGCGAGACGAGAACTGTTAGGTACGTGGTGTAAGCCGTATTATATTTATTAAATGTCGTCTATAATTTGGTTTTGGCTATCAAAAATGAAAAGCCTAGGATAGATAATTTAAGATTTGTATTACCAAATAGAGCAAATTGCGTATTTACCCATTTATGTGTAGCTTATGTCATATAAAACAAAAAAATAGACTTATGAGAAAATATTAGAATAGTAGTTCATACTGTTGTTTTTGCTTCTCAAAAATGAAAAGCCTAGGATTGATATAATATAGGATAGATAATGTTAAGATTAGGTTTATTAAATTGCATGTACTCCCATTGTCGTGTAGTTCATTGTAGCATCATAATATAAAACAAACAAAAAAAAATTACAAAAATGACTTTGTGAGAAAATATCAAAATACTTTTGTTTTTGCTTCTCAAAAATTATAAGCCTAGGATAGATAATATTAAGATTTGGATTATTAAATTGCGTGTATACCCATTGTTGTGTAGCTCATTTTAGCATCATATAAAAAACATAAAAAAATGCCCAAAAAAGGACTATGTGAGAAAATATTAGAATATTCATAATTTAGCTTTTTGCTTTTTAAAAATGAAAAGCCTAGGATATATGTAATAAAGGAGAGATAATATTAAGATTAGGTTTATGAAATTGCATGTACTCCCAGTGTTGTTTCGCTTACTGTAGCATTATTAACATATTTTGATGACAAATGTAAAATAAATTGTAAAAGAAATTTGTGAGAACATATATCAAACATATTGTCGAATTACCTTTTGTCAATGTCTCCGTTAGAGTCGTTTATGATTTGTCGACCTTATGACCTTCATCAAATTGACTTGAAAAAGACATGTAGATAAATATAAGAGTTAATATCTAAATCAACAACAAATATATAGTAACACATTCGCTAACCTAATATCTAATGAGCGCTTAAAAAAGATTCAAAAATAATTCAACACGTGTTTCGCCTCCCTACAAGGCATCTTCAGGAGAAATCGGCTCGAGGCTCGTGAGGGAATAGACTAGAAACAACAAAGACGCGAAGGTTACCCAGCAACGAACAACATCATCGTTCCCTGGACGTGTTGCCTCTTCGACCGCCGAACAGAAACTGATTAGATATAGGTTAGCGGATTTGATACTATGCATGTGTTGTTCATTTAGTTCAAATATTGTAATAGAATCCCGCAATGTTACGCCTAAATCAATTAATATTAAGAGTTGTTCTTATACATTATTCGTATTTAAAGTAGGTGCCAACATTAATAGGAGGATAGCATACAACAATTATTATTAATAAACTAATTGTACGGGTTGGATAGCCCAAGCTCTAATATCCTTTACCTTTTACGATAACGTATTCTTACTTACTTTAAGAATGTAACTCCTGTGTGTCTACCATGAGTTGTCACTGTTAGATCGCCTGACGTTACTACAGTAGTAATAGTACGTTACTTTGACATCTGTCAGATTTGTAACTCATGGTACCAAATTCATAAGCAAATGAAGCCCAAACTACAGTCGCTGTAGTATAGTTTGATGCGTATTTTAGTACCAAACTATCCGCTAGAGGCGCTGTACAAGTTTTCATACATTTTGTTAACTACAGTCGCTAGCGAATATAGATTGTGAAAACTCATGGTAGACCTACTGTAGTAGTTGGCTGTATGTTAGTGTATAACTTTTTAACTGTATTTAATTAAGAAGTGTGGTTTTGGTTTTATAAATAAAATAATAAAATAGACCCTCTCATATCCAATCTGTATTGGCCCTTGCTATCTATAGCTACATAATTATGATTTTTATACTACGTCAACAGTATTTAATGCGTAGTATGCGTACGCTGCAGTGATTGGAACATAGGTAACTAGTTATCTAACTACTTAAAAAATATAAATCCCCTGGCTTGCCTAGATCCTGAACCATCTTCAAAGCGTAGTCGGCTGTATGTATTCAGAGGTATGCATCTTGGGGGTCAATTCTCGTGTATCCATTTTGCGTGATACATTTTCTCATCTCACTTCTCAGTGTCTACTTCAAATTTGTAACATCACTACAAAAGTCTACTATCATCTCGATAGCCGCTCTTCACCAAACAATGGATCACGATCGGTTGGCAATAGAAATTGTCTATCGTGAGATAACAAGAATGCAAAAAGTTCTTTTTAATAGAGATTTTGACAATTTTTGTGAAATTTATCGATTTTGAGCGTTTACTTGGATCTCGATGCACGAGAATTGGCCCCCTGTACGTGATAGGTTATCACGACACTAGCATTATTAAGAGTATCATTGCATCGAATATAGTAAGTAAATAATAATAGTATTTAAATAAACATGCATTTATGTTAGTTTGTGGTTGAACAGGCCAATACGTCTAGACCTGACTAAGCTACGCGTTTTCTCGTCATTACCGTGATATCGAAGTAAATGATGGAAATAAAAGGTGGCAAATAAATTAATAATAAAATTGAGTTTAAGTCAAGTTCCAACACTGCTGGGCAAAGGTCTACCATAGTTATTGAAAAAACACAGAAGACATTACATCATCATCATTCCAGCCGTGAAAAGTCCACTACTGAACAGGCCTTCTTTATGGATCTCCATGAGAGGTAGTTGCCATACTCACCACGCTTGGCAGGCGGGTCGGCGAGCGCAGTACGGGATGTTGATACACGGAAAGACGCTGCTGCCCATATTTCGGAGGTATCCCTTAGCAGGCTCTTACTGCATCCACGGGTAGGAGAAGAGGGGTAACATTCTACTGCCGGCACCACACGGCAGACATTACATATATGTTGTAAATTAAACAGGAGAAACATAATCCTTCGTCCAGTGCTCCATATCAGCTATAATATGCAGATGCTATTGCCGCTAGCTGCATATAGCGTCCATTCATAATTTGTAGGACGTCCACTGCTGGACATAGGCTTCCCTCATGAACCTCCAAGTATTGCGGCTGGAAGCGGCCTGCAGACTTCACCAGGGCGTACGCCCATCTTTTTGGTGGACGTCCTACATTGCGCTTGTCGGTCCGTGGCATTCAGTCGAGGACTTTTCGGCCGGCATAAGAAGTGATCGTAGGAGCAATTAGTTGGCGTTAATTAAGTCGCATTAATTAAACTTACATGCCGTGGGGTTCCGGCAGTAGAATGTTACCCCTCCTCTCCTACCCGTGGATGCAGTAAGAGCCTGCTAAGGGACACCTCCGGAAGATGAGCAGCAGCGTCTATCCGTGTATCAACATCCCATACTGCGCTCACCAAACCGCCTGCCAGGCGTGGTGAGAATGGCAACTACCCCTCATGGAGATCCATGAGGGAGGCCTGTGTTCATCAGTGGACGTTTTATGGCTGAAATGATGAATTAAACTTACTGTTTCAGATGTATCTTACTCCACAACGAAATCGGGAAGCATCGTCCTTAACGTGGACGGCCATAAGTTTTATAAGAAACGGATAATAAACATAAAAACGCACTGGTTTTGTGTTCAGGCTTCTAAAGGGTGTCGTGCTATTGTTCACACTGCCTGTAATATGATTACCAAGTTCCATAATGTTCATAATCACTGATTAATTACTGCTTCCTTAGCTCAGTTGGTATAATAGCCAACTGATACGCTTACAGCGGGTAGAGTTCCCGCCACGGGACAATGTTTGTAATTAATTTTGTAAAAACGGGAAATACTCACGTATCATCAATGTGTCGGAATGATCTTCGACGTGCGTTCGTTAAGCCGTGGGGTGCCGGCAGTAGAATGTTACCCCTCCTCTCCTACCCGTGGATGCAGTAAGAGCCTGCTAAGGGACACCTTCGGAAGGTGGGCAGCAGCGTCTTTCCGTATATCAACATCCTGTACTGCGCTCGCCAACCCGTCTGCCAAGCGTGGTGAGTATGGCAGCTACCCCTCATGGAGATCCATGAGGGAGGCCTTAGTTCAGTAGTGGACGTTTTACGGCTGAAATGATGAAAATGATGAATCTTCGACGTTACAATACTTTTTTTTTTTTTTTTTTTTTTTTTTTTTAGGTGTGGAAATCATCTAATGACTCCTCCCGCTCTGGGTGGAGCGGGAGGGCGTGTCAGACTCGTACTGACTAAAACCACACCTGTGTCCTTCAGTTGCCCCTTGCGTTCTAGGACTACGGGTTTCCTTTTCAGAAATTCCCCGCGGTCCTAGCTTACGGGCATCGGCCCTGTGGGCCCCTACGGTTTGTAGCCTCTCTTTGAGGAGCGCGTGGAACACTACGCGCTGTTGACGACTGGGCTTGGTCTGGTCAATTACCGGACAGCCGGACGGCGAGCTACCCATTGCTCGGCGTCCGCAAGCCCGCGTCTACCGTGGTTGGTAGTCGGGGTCGGAATCTCGGCGGCTGGGGCGTGAGGACGTTCGCTCACCCAAGCGGCCTTCTCCTTCGCTAGCATTACTGCTTCGCAAAAGGAGGCGACCGCCTGCCACTCCTCCTCACTACGGACCATAGCCTGAACCAGGGCCCGGCGCGAGAGGTCCCTGCCACCGATGGCCTCCACGAGGACACGGCGGTGCTCTGCCCAAGCGGGGCACACCTCCACCGTATGCTCCACCGTGTCCTCCGGGCGATCATCACAATGATGACACCCGGGCGATTCTTCCGCCTGAATCCGATGCAGGAACCTCCCGAACTTGCCGTGTCCGGTGAGGACCTGCGTCATGCGGAAGGTGAGTACGCCGTGTTGCCGCTCCAACCACTCCTCAAAGAGGGGACTTACCGCCGTGATTATGGCGTGCCCAGCACTGGGTTGCGACAGTCGCAGTCGCCATTCCACCATGAGATCTTGCCGAAACTCTGTCCGCCATGCCACGACTTGTCGTGGCAGCGGAGTTTCGCCCCTGTGTTGCATTTCCACGCGCAAATCGTGCATGCGTGCAAGGACTGTTGCCTCCAGATCCCATGGTGGCAGGCCAGCAAGGAGGCTCGCCGCTTCGCGGGAAACCGTGCGGTATCCCCGCACCATCCGGACGGCCATGACCCTCTGGCAAGCGTTCAACTTCGCCGCCGGTCGCTTACGCAGCGACGGCGCCCACACTGGCGCCCCGTAAAGGGCCATGGACCGAACGATCCCCGCATAGAGCTTCCGGCAGGAGGCGTCTGGACCTCCTAGGTTGGGCAGGAGCCGCTTAAGGGCAGCCCCAGTCCGTTCCAGTTTGGGAGCCAGACGTCGGAAGTGCTCCTCGAAGGTCCACCGGCTGTCGAGGACGATTCCCAGGTACTTCATCGTCGACCCGACGCCGATGTGAACCCCTCCTACTGTTATTTGGGAACCTGGTGGTGGTGCATTTCGTGGGCCGTAAAAACACATGGCTTCGGACTTGTGCAGTGCCACCTCAAGTCCCAACAGCTGGATCCTCTCTACGACTGTCGCAACCCCACGTGTCGCTAGTTCGGCCGCCGCCTGGTACGACTCTCCTTGCGCCAAGACCAGCGTGTCGTCTGCGTAACAGACCACGCTGACTCCGCCAGGGAGGTCACCGCGCAGGACGTAGTCGTACCCGATGTTCCACAAGGGCGGTCCTAGTACCGATCCTTGCGGAACACCGCACGACATCTCACGCCGATTCCACTCTCCCTGGTGACCGGGGTAAATGATGAACCTGTCCGTCAGGTAGGCCTCAATCGCACGACGGAGGTAGGTGGGCACCTGATGATACTGGAGTGCCCCCCTAATGCTACTCCAGGGCAGAGAATTGAAGGCGTTGGCAATGTCCAAAGACACCGCAAAGACGACTTTGCCCCGGGACACCGCATCCCCCGTCGTGAGGGCTCGCACGCGCATGATGGCGTCCACTGTAGAGCGACCCCTGCGTAAGCCGAACTGGCCGTCCGCAAGATCTGGCCCCACCCTTACCAGGTGCGTGACGAGGCGGTCTGCAATCACTCTTTCCAAGAGCTTGCCCACCTCGTCGAGCAGCACAATGGGCCGGTATGCAGACGGAGAGTCCGCAGGGCGCCCCGGTTTCGCTATGAGGACCAGTTTCCCGGTCTTCCAGCGAAGTGGAAACTGTCCTCTCTCCAAACATGCGCTAAAGAGCCCCCTCAGTCGAGGCCCGAGGGCCTTTATGGCCAGGACCCAGGCTTTCCCAGGTAAGCCGTCGGGTCCTGGGGCGGTATTTTTGGCGTTTAGCCTTCGTACTGCCGCTCTCATCTCTACCTCGGTCACCTCCGTAGTATCGTCGTCGTCGCCGTCGTGATCCGCGTCAGACACCGCAAGTGGCGGAGCCATAGGCGGGGGAGAATGCTCCCCTCTCAAAGGGAACAGAGCGTTCACTACACCCTCCACAAGCTGGGGCCGGAGACTCTGTGTCAGCGGGGGAGCCCAGGTGCGGAGTTTATCCCGCACCATTTTGTAGGGGCGTCCCCATGGATCTCTGTTCAGAGTCGCTAGCCACGTGTTGCGGGCCTCCATTTTGGCCCGCCGTATCTCCGCTCGGAGGGTGCGCTTCGCCGCTCTATATTCCTCGTACAGCTCCGCCTCTCTGGCCTCCGCATCCGGCGGGCGGATGCGGCGCCTGCGGTGTCTGGTGTACCGGCGACGTGCGGCTACGCATGCCTTGCGCAGGTTCGCGATCTCCGGCGACCACCAGTATACCTGACGCCGGCCACTTCCTGGCCGGACTCGCGGCATTGCCACGTCGCAGCTTTCCGACATGGCCTCCCGGAACCACTCAGCCTCGACATCAATATCGACAGGCCTGTCCGGTGCTGGCACCCACGCCTGTACTGTCACGGCTTCCAGGAGGAGCTCCCGGTCCAGCTGCTTCAGTGCCCACCGAGGACCACACGGGTTTTGTTGGACTGGCGCGGTCGAGGTCTGGGCAGAGACGTCGAACCGGATGTACCGGTGGTCCGAATACGTCTCCACCCCCTCCATGACGCGCCAGTTGACAACACGCGGTGACAGAGCGGGACTTGCAAACGATATGTCCACCACGGACTCGCCCCGCATCCGCACGCACGTAGGGACAGAACCCTGGTTTAGGACGACCAGGCCTGTCTCCAGAGCCCAGTCCTCCACCATCCGACCCCGCTGGTCTGTTACAATACTACGTGAGTAATTTCCGTTTTTACAAAAATAATAGAAAATCTCACGTTAATTTCGGAAGTGAAATGTTTGTAATCGTTCTTCAGATATCTGTCCTGGGTCTACGCATCTTTCTATGAATGTATTTAAAAAAAAATGAAGTATTCTATCCATCATCTGGTTTCTATAGTACAAGCTTTGCTTAGTTTGGGACTAGATGGTGTTGTGTGTAGTGTCCAGCATTATTTGTTATTATATTTCAAAACGTACGTCATACGTCAACTGTATTTATAAATTCAGGAGGCCTATGGCCAGCTGTGACCCGAACGAAGACAGAACGAATTGAGGCCGGTGGTGATGATCCCGCGAAAATCATCAGGTTTGGACCAGCGCGCGTGTACTCGTAAGATAATAATGATGACGATGATGATTTTCTTTTATTTATAAAATAAATGGATTACTGATTATTTTATGTCGAGTTCCTATGTCCATAAAGGCTCGAGCAGACCGGATGCGTATGCGTAGACGTGCACGTACCACTGAGTTGTATAATGTATGGAACTGACATATGACGCGCACGTCTACGATACGCAAGCGGTGTATCCTGTCTCATACAGTTCCATACATTACAACTCAGTGGTACGTGCACGTCTACGCTTACGGTTTTTGCGTACAAATAGTTTAGTCATTTTCTGTGTTGAATGAGTTAAATTAAGCTTTCCGAAGATAAAACGTCAAATAAAATGTACCTCTGCTGTGAAGTTTACTGTAATCTTTTGATGTTTTTATTAAAAAATCCGCTAAGAATTTGTATTTTTAATTTAAACATATTTTATAAACTATAGGAAGGTGTACGACTTTTAAGAAGCAGAAATCTAAATGTCTCTTAGATCACAATGTACCCAATTATCTTTTAATACTTAAATAGCTTAAGAACTATGGTTTATATGAAAGAAGTGTTGTAAATTTATATTTCAAAAGGGTCTTCTGAGATGATACGTGATATTGTAATGTTATACGGGTTTTCTACTAACGTTGAAATAGGGAAATAAAACCCACATAACCCGCTTACCAACAGTATAATGAATAGTGTAACTCACGAGTGGTTTGAAAGTGATATGTGCCTTTTACCCTTATACTTATTAACGATTCTTTTACAGAAATCCACATGTCGGTGTCTCAAAAGGGGCGCCAACTTCTACTCGCATCTGGGTACCGATTCAACAGGCAAGGCGGCAGTGGAGGGAAGATCTACTGGAAATGTTCCACGCACACGCAAAAGGGCTGCCGTGCTGTCATACACACACTTCCTAATTTGACCGTTGTTAAGTGCATTAATGTGCATAACCACTAGTCATCGTCATTCCGTGGGACGTAAACTGTTGGACGTTAGATTATGAGGGGTTGTTGCCATACTCGCCACGCTTGGCAGGCGGTTTGGCAAGCGCAGTACAGGATCTTTATACACGGAAAGACGCTGCTGCCCATCTTCTGGGGGTATCACTTGGCAGACTTCTGCTGTCTCCACGGACATTAGAGTAGTAGGGGTTACATTCTACTGCCGGCATCCCACGGCAACCACTAGTGAATCTGCAGAAGAGTTCATGTATGTAGCAATAGTTAGCATTTTTCAAACTTTCAAATTAACTTAAAGCAGGTTGACGAACACGCTTAAAACGTGCGATGTTACAATTATAATATTAGCGAGAAATACAATTTATTTATATAAGCTATAAACGTATTACTTATTAGGTAAATAAATAATGCTTGTTGTTTCAATGAACAATAAAAAGTAATGCTGGACACTACAGAGCAGCAACTTTTTTTTTTGTTAGATAGGTTAGCTCTTGGTTTCATCCTTGCTATCGCAAGAATGAGATCGACGATGGAGCGAGCTTCCCTAGAAAATGCCTATTAACTCTTTGCTTAAACGTAATCGGGTCATAAGAGGTTGGAAACACAGACGATGGTAGTTTGTTCCAGTCGAGAGCAGTGCGCATTATAAAAGACGATTGCAAGCGTTTAGTTCTCAGCTTTGTGATTTCAACCAAATGAGGATGATAGTGTGCAGTGTGTCTGCAGTAACTAGACCCTAACTTAGCAAAGCTCGTAATAGTACCTACAGATGAAACCCAATGGCCTACTGAGCTACGGAGGTAATCATCATCAACATCATTTCAGCTGTTAAACGTCCACTACTGAACACAGGCCTCCCCCATGGATCTCCATGAGGGGTAGTTGCCATACTCACCACGCTTGGCAGGCGGGTTGGTGACGCAGTACGGGACGTTGATACACGGAAAGACGCTGTTGCCCATCTTCCGGAGGTATCCCTTAGCAGGCTCTTACTGCATCCACGGGCATGAGAGGAGGGGCAACATTCTACAGCCGGTGCCCCACGGAGGTAATCGACTACTTTTAATTCCGTTTTTTATTAGATATTATTCTATAAATAACAGACTTTAATGATAAATATGAAATGTTGCTGAAAATAACCAAACCGCTATATGTATGCTTATTTCATTTGATTATTTCTCTTGATTTAGCATGGATCCCATCATCATAACTGGGTGTAAAATAAAGCAAATATTAAGCCGAAACAAAAATCTCAACCGCAATTTTAAATTTAGGGCATATAATTAATTAGTAATTGCATTGAGGGACTCATACTCAAACTCATACTCATTTATTTCACCATAGGAACATAGGTGAAACTTGGCTATGTCACAGAATCTAAAATGTCACTTCATAATAACTTAATAGCAAAATTCTAAATAAAATAAAAAAAATGGTAAAAATAAACAAAATCCTAATTCTAAGTTCTATAGCTGGCCGTACATGGCCATTGTCCACTCCAGTAGTTATTACGATTATTTCATTTCAATGAGTCGGATGATGATGCTGATGATATGATGTTTGGGTTAGTATGAGGATTAGTGGATAGGGATATATTAACTTTGCCATCTTTCGATGTCGTCCCTTGAAAATTTTGAGCAAAAGATGGAAAAGAAAGAGGTAACAAAGATTTAAAAAAAATACAGACGACTAGCTAACCTCCTCCTTTTTTTGAAGTCGGTTTGCAAATCTAATAAAACTCACTCAAAAGAGTGTTCTTCGTTAGACCACGACTTAAGTATCTATATATTTAGCTAGTTAATCTCTTTAGGCAATATTTACTGTATTTAATTTTAAGAAACTAACAAGTAAGTTAACAGTTTTAATGCTTATTAAAGATATTAATTTTAATTAATATTAATTTTAATTAATATTAATTTTATATATTTCATCATGTCGGTAGCTCTTCTCAACCAAAAAAATAATAAATGAAATAATTTCGAAAATGGTCCTTTATTTAATATCTGACATTGGCACTGAGGTAAGGTACTGATGTTAACAAATATTAGGGGACGAAGCCATTTAATGCATAGAGCTTTCTGTCTGTCTGTGCATGACACGATTACAACCGAACGCGTTGACCGATTTACATAAAACCTTTTTTGTTAGCACTGTCTTAATGAGAGAAGGGTACTGATTGATTTTGGTGACCGGTCACAGGGACCGGAGTTATTGTTACCTGAAAAGGTCACCAAAGGTCAAAAATGGCATTTTTCGGAAACCTTCGCCCCCTTTTCTGGTACCCCCGTACCAACGCTTGTTTTGATTGATCTGAATGAATCTAATAGTTTTTCAAAAGTGTAGATGTTAAATTTAGCTTAGGAGAAACACTCACACTTTAGGATACTATGACCTTTGATATAAGCAATTTATTTTAGAAATTATATGAATTGTTCTTAGGAATTTTATCTCATATATTTCTTATAATTTCTCAAACCTTTGTACGAAGATATAATATAAAATATTATCAAGTTAAAACACTAACAAACACCATCTGCTCTTCTTAGGGAATTTTAATATTTAAGAATCTTAAAAATAATTATAATTTTAATGTAGAGGTTATTATTCCACTATTTCACATTAAGATTATAATCTTTTTAGGTTCAATGTATAAAACTAATGTAATGCCTTATGAATAAATTAAATAATAATTTAAAGTAAGGTTGAAGCATTTTACAATGTACTTAATTATTTTAGCAAATTATATGTATAAGAATCGTTTTTGAGTGAAATAAATGAACAGTCGACAGATTTACGAATAGAGTAACAATAGACAATGTATATTTACAGATCAACAGCTGCCGCTAAAAAATATTGTATTTTATTATCTTGACCTATGTAAACGTAATTAGTTTTTTAAAATAATAGTGCTTTTAATAATACTAAACTAGATACATAAGTATTTGTCTAAAACTATATATTTTTTTAATATAAGTAAATTATTAAAGAAATTATGGACGAATAAATTTGTTTTATATATTCGTAGACAAAAGGTGTTGTTGCAAATAAATGTGTGTTTTTTATTTGAGAAATAGTCTATATATAAATGTTGAAAGTTTTGCTGTGCGGTTACCGCATCGGATTGTTGGGCTTTTGAAATATCATGAAAACATCAAATTATTACCACAGTATAGGATGTTTATAAAAATTACAGTGATTTTTCTATCTGCATCGAAATACGGGTATCCTATAATTGTTTTAGATTTTTGTATGGGTTCAGGTTTAGCAGGCACCAGATTTACGACACCTTGGAAATGTTCGGCACCTCAGCGGGGGCTCTTTTACACACTTTTAGATTATATAACTGTGCTAAAATGTTACAATGTTCACAATCAATGAGTATAAAAAACGCGGCTAATTGACGAGAAAAGCTGAAGGCCCACCTGACCTTACCATGTTGTAAGCGGTAACCTCTACATATTACAACTGCAATTAAAAATATCACTAAATTATTGACAAAAATTTATAAAGTTTTTTAAATAATTACAGGGATCGTCCTCTCTACATCGAAACGCGGGTACCCTATTATTGTATTAGATGGGTTCCGATTTAGCAGGCACCAGACATGCGGTTCCAAAGTACATTGGAAATGTTCAACACATTTGCAGCGGGGGTGCCGGGCTGTTATACACACATTTACAGATATGACTGTGGTCAAATGTTATAATGTTCACAATCATTGAAAAAATAAATTGTCTGTCTTAATATTTTAAGTTTTTTATAATTTAAAATATTATTCGTTTTGGTGCGAGATGGGCGCATCTTCATGCGCAAGAATGAAAAATCTAGCTTTATCTATGTAAAATGTCCGGATATACTAAGTTGTCATGATAGCGCTAGAATTGCTTTATATTTTGCCTCAAGGGCTCAATTAACATATTTATATAATATATACTATCAATATGTTAGGGGATTAAGAACGAAAACTGTTCAGCTGTATAATAATAGTATGTGTTGTCATTAGCCTTTACTGAAACATGGTTAAATAGTAGTATTTTCGATAATTAAAAAATCTTCGATAGCCTTTATGCTTTATATAGGCGTGACCGTGAATCTCGAGGGTTCCACAGAATATTGATTGCTGTTTCCAAGCGATACAAATCTCGACGTCTTTTCGATCTTGAATCCGATCGCGAGGATCTTTGGATCAAATTAGAACTAGGAGCTACAAACTTATATTTATGCTGTTTTTATATACCACTGTAAAAGTTAATATTCTGGAAAAGTTTATTAACAATTCAAATCGCAGATGGATGTTTGAAGCATTTTACAATGTACTTAAATAACAATGTACTTATTAATTATTTTAGCAAATTATACATATGTTTATGAATCGTTTTGAGTGAAATAAATGAACAGTTGACAGATTTACGAATAGAGTAACAATAGACAATGTATATTTACAGATCAACAGCTGCC
This sequence comes from Pasiphila rectangulata, assembly GCA_963082625.1. Taxonomy (NCBI): domain Eukaryota; kingdom Metazoa; phylum Arthropoda; class Insecta; order Lepidoptera; family Geometridae; genus Pasiphila; species Pasiphila rectangulata. Next base: position 16,925,076 of record OY720244.1, read on the forward strand.
GCTGAAAAATATTGTTTTTTTATTAACTTGACTTATGTAAACGTAATTAGGTTTTTAAATAATAGTTTTTAAATAATAGTGCTTTTAATACTACTAAACTAGATAGGTAAGTATTTGTCTAAACTATATATTTTTTAATATAAGTAAATTATTAAATATATTATGGATGAATAAATTTGTTTTACATATTCGTAGGTGTTGTTGCAAATAAATGTGTGTTTTTTATTTGAGAAATAGTCTATATATAAATGTTGAAAGTTTTGCTGTGCGGTTGCCGCATCGGATTGTTGGGCTTTTGAAATATCAGGATATCATCAAATTATTACCACAGTATAGGATGTTTTTAAAAATTACAGTGATTTTTCTATTTGCATCGAAACACGGGTATCCTATAATTGTATTAGATTTTTGTATGGATTCAGGTTTAGCAGGCACCAGACTTACGACACCTTGGAAATGTTGGAAATGTGACTAGAAGTGGTTCTAGATCAGCTTGCAAGATTTGATCTACACAACATATGATACACATTGCATTTCAAGTTTAAGTAGTATTTCAAAATTAAGTAGTAGTTATTTATAATTAGAGTTGAATATTTTATTATTCTTAAGACATGTTTTGTTTCAGAATACGGCACCTTGAAACCGGAAATAACGGTGACGACATCAAAACGCTGGAATCCGCTTATTATGTTAGAAGTATACAAATTTTATAGGCATATAAGTTGTGGTTTAAAAAAATACTGGATATGTTCAGCTCATTCACTCCGAGGCTCTCGTGCTACCATACACACCCTCGATGATATGACTGTCTTAAAATGTAACAATGTTCATAATCACCCAATTAAAAAAAAATACAGTATTATATAAGTTTAGTAGGCGTTCTCGTAAGAAATTTATATAAAACATTAAAAAGCACTTTTTACGCTTTAGCTATTCTTTCCAAAAACTACGAGTAGTAAAATAGTCTTAATAAAATTTGGAAAATATTTAATTACTAATACATAATGATCTCCGCGCTTTAAACTCCACGATTCTCATTTCAGACACCTTCCTACGTTTTTTTATTACAGAAAATTATACCTTACAACCAGAAATAACAATAATGACATCACAACGCGGTAACCCGCTCGTTATTATGGAAGGATTTCGTTTTCATAAGCTGAAAACGTACTGTCATTCACACTGAAGATATGGCTGTCCTAAAATGTTATAATGTTCACAATCACACAATTTAAAAAGAACGCAAATAAATTGTAACTTTAAAAAAATCACTTTTTGCGCAATTCATTAAAACAGTTCGTTCATCATCATCTCAGTCGTAGGACTGGCTATCCTCGAACAGGAAATAGACCTCCCTCATGGATCTCCAAGAACACGAAGGGTTGTTGGCATACTCGCTACGCTAAGCAGGTGGGTTGTCAAGCGCAGTACCTACGGGATGTTGATACACGCAAAGACGCTGGTGCCCATCTTCCGAAGGTATCCTTTGGCAGATTCTTACTGCATCCACGGACAAAAAAGGCGATACTCTTCTGTCGGCACCCCAAGCAAACTGGTATTTATAAACTGTGAAAAATATTTCGTATTATACCTTTTTCAAAACAACTTGGGATAAGTTAGGAATTCCAAGATGCCTGTTTCAGGCCCCACTCAGAATTTCTTAATAAAAGCTTTGTTTATTCCATTATGTTGTTGATTTTTTAATTTTTAATTAGCCTCGATAATCTTGGCGTTTTTAATTTCATGACATTTCAAATGCCTATCAGATTTTTTACGTATTGGCCAAAGCATCACGTCTTGTTTCAGAAGGAAATCTTGCAACCGGGAATATTCATAGCGACATCGACACGCGGGACCCCGCTAATTATAATAGAAGGATTCACTTTTTATAAGCTTAAAACCTGCGGTATTAAAGATTACTGGAAATGTTCGACGCATTCATGCCAAGGCTGTCGTGCTTTCCTTACCACCCTAGAAGATATGACTGACCTTAAATGTTGTAATGTTCACAATCACTCAATGTGTATTTGCGCATAAGGTAACTACTGTTTCCATTAAAAGTATTGTCTTTTTAAAAACAATATTAATATTGATATAACCGGGTATATATATAGCTTACGAAATCCAACTTGTGCAAGAGTTGAAACCTCGTAACCATTATGCGCGCCGTATGTTCGGCGAATGATCCTCTTTTTCCACGCAAAATGATAATGTTCAGCGATAAGGCTCATTTTTGGTTGAACGGCTTCGTCAATTAGCAGAATTTCCGATTTTGGAGTAGAGAAAACCCAGAAGCCTTTGTAGCGACGCAGATCCATTAAAAGTCACTGTTTGTTGCCGGTGAAATCCTTGACCCATAATATGGGTGAAACCTATTCTCTAAAAAAACACCCTTTACATATTTCCAGGTATACCTTCACAACCAAAACACAATATGAGTACCTGGGCTTATGTAGAGGTATAATATGTGTTACACTATGAGTGTAAAAAATATTTCGCATTTTATTATAACGTTTTCAAAACAACTCTACATAGTTTAGGCATTTTACATTCTACGACGCCTGTTTCAGGCCCCAATTAGAATTTTTATTTCTTTAAGATAAACCGTTATTTCTTTAATATGGACTCGCATGCCTACCAGGCTTGTTACGTATTGACATACCAAAGCATCACGTTTTGTTTCAGAAGACATTTCGAATCCGGGAATAACTATAGCGACATCGAGACGCGGCAACCCGCTCATAATGCTAGAAGGATTTAGTTTTTATAAACTCACAACCTGGGGTGTGAAACATCACTGGAAATGTTCCACACATTCTCGCCGGGGCTGTCGTGCTACCATTCACACACTTGATGATATGACCGTCCTAAAATGCTATAATGTTCATAATCACTCGCTTAAATAAAAAAAATATTTATATATTTTGTTCTATAGCAATTATTTCTAGTTTAAAACATAATACTAAGAACGCAACAGGTAATATTCTTTCCAACTAATAGTTCTTCCCATTACCTTTAAACGTTGATTTAATTTAGCTAGCACTTACTTGACCTATTATTAACAGTTTTGTATGAAAATATTTAAATGATTTATTTACTGCTGATTAATTTATTTACTGAATTGCTGCGTTTAAGGCGTTGGTCTGAATATTGCGGGTTCGAGTCATGTCGAAGTCGAAAAATTTTGATTGCATTTTTCATTTCTATAATTTATTCACTGGTTATAGTATTATAATATACTGTGAAAATCGCATTTCACTCACATTTCGTCGTTTCGGCATTCCACATGCCTATCTTATATCAATTTTGTCAATTATTTGACATTTTTGAAACAAACCTTAGTATTTTAAATTCCACGTTGATCTTAACAGATGTCTTACAGAATTTTTGAATATTGACTAATGCATCACGTTTATTTTAGAAGAGGCCATCTTGAAATCAGATCTCATCATAACAACATCACGGCGCGGTAAGCCGCTGATATCATTACAAGGATACAGATTTTTTAGGTTCAAAACCTGCGGTTTAAAAGTTCACTGGAAGTGTTCGTCACGTCGGGGGGGCTGTCGTGCTGTCATACACACTCTTGAAGATATGACTGTTCTTAAATGTAACAATGTTCACAATCACTCATTGTAAAAAATTGTTTTTAATGTGTCGAAATAAAAAGAAAACTATTCTTACTTTTCATTTTGTAAAAACGGGATTTACTCACGTAGTATTGTAACGTCGAAGATTATTCCGACACGTTTCGATTTTTCTAGAAAATCATCATCATGGGATTGAATGCCCGTCCGCGCGTGGGGCCGACACGACACTGACTATTCTTACTTGCTTACTTACATTTTCTAATTAGTGGTTAAGGGCTCTAAATTCCGTACAAGGTCACAAGGGCCCTGAACATTTTGTATGGAATTTAGAAAGGTAAGCGTTATCGTTATTTTTCACTGTCCCATTTTAATTAGGGCATTCTACTTTATTGAATAAGGCTCCGACCAGTATTTTGGCGCTTTGTTTTTCCCATTACCTTTTCAGAAATACAAATTATGGCGTCTACTTCCACGATGCCCATTTCGAACGTTTTTAAAAACAGAATTTTATGGAAATTTTATGTGTTGTTTCAGAAGACGGCTTCTTAAGACCGGATATCGCTATAACGACATCACGGCGCGGTAACCCGATCATCATCATAGAAGGATACAGATTTTTCAGGGTTAAAAAGTACGGTGAAAAAGTTTATTGGAAATGCTCGACACATTTAAGCCGGGGGGGCTGTCGTGCTGTCATACACACTCTCGAAAATATGACTGTCCTTAAATGTTATAATGTTCACAATCACCCAATCTAACAAATACAAACAACTTTTAATGTGAAACGTCCTTGGGGGGGTTAAAACCATCGCACGAGACATGACGTGCGAGTTACTAGTTACTTAACTCGAAAACTAACAGATGGCTTTTTGTACGGTTTCCTCCAATAGACAGAGTGGTTCAAGAGAAAAGTTTGTTTGTATAATATCAAAGTTTTGTGAAAGTTGGTTGAAATATGATGATTTTTGAATATGTCAGAAAAAAACAAGCCTGGATGTTGTCATCTCTGAATAGTTAAATAATAGAAATACTACTTTCTAAAATAGCAATGGAAACTTTTACATAAGGCATTTTAAAGGAATTATAAAAATAAGCATAAACAATCGTACATTAGTATTTTACAATTTGCCTTAGGCTAGTTTGAAGTTTCCTATTGGTAGGTGTAGGTTGACTTTAACGTCGATAAAACACTGAATAATGTTAGTAAAAATACATTTTTCTGAAGGCCTTATATTTCTATTTGCTTTTTGTGATAAATGAAGCTTATGTGCGTGCGTACAAATTAATTTTCAATGGAACATTAAAAGCTTGTGTTTTATTTCGTATTATAGTAATTATGTTCTGAGTAACATTTTAAAAATTTTAAGGTAAAAACAGAACGTCTATGGGTTGAAAGAAATTAATTGACTAGCGATGTAAGCTAAACGGCCCTGGGGTTTGCAAACGAATACCTTAACTTAGATTAGGAGAACGATATTGTTATTTTTACCAACGAAAAACATTAGATCCGGCCTTTGTACTGATATAACATTATTGTGTCCTCCAAATATAATATCGTTCCTTTTTGTTCTAGCTGAATATCTCGATGGTTACATGTGTATTGAAGAATTCAAACCCTTTGGCAATAAAAAAGCAGCACCAAGATCACTGATTTCTTCTGATAAAGCTAATACTAGCGATTGCCCTGATAGTAAGTATAACGACGTAATAGTAAGTATGCCGTGGGGTGCCGGCAGTAGAATGTTACCCCTCCTCTCCTACCCTTGGATGCAGTAAGAGCCTGCTAAGGGACACCTCCGGAAGATTGGCAGCAGCGTCTATCAGTGTATCAACATCCCATACTGCGCTCACCAACCCGCCTGCCAGGCGTGGTGAGAATGGCAACTACCCCTCATGGAGATCCATGAGGGAGGCCTGTGTTCATCAGTGGACGTTTTATGGCTGAAATGATGATGAAGTATAACGACGTGTAACATAACTGTAGGCATCTGTAGATCATTGTTGAAGGCGGTTCCTACATTTCCGTGTGTCAAAATCGTCAGACGTTATATATGTACATCTGCAACAGGTTACTATTGTCATTATTTTGAACATATTACCAGTTACGGTGGCTGCGCATGGTCTTCGTGCATGCTCTTTGATTTGACTCCGCTTTTTTTTCTGCGAGCTATGTATGGCGTTTTTTGCACTACTGCTTCTATTAAGGTATGTTATGGCACTCTGTTTACTTACTCAATAACACATGATAAGAGTTCTTATTTCGGGTCAGTCAGCTGCATTTATCATGAAAATAACGCTTTACGTGGTCTACGTGATTAAACAAAATAGGTATTAGGCCCCGTTTGGTAACAGTGGTCTATATTATACACCATATATGTATTTATACAAATTCGTATGACCAACTTCGCAGCTTTATAAAACGTACTTTTTCTGTGCTGAATTTTTTTCTCAAACTTTAACATACTCGTACAGAGTGGTATTTCAAACTGCAGAGAACAAAGTTCACCTTATCTATCATGTAGCTTGTTGTGTTGGATTTTACCCATCAAAGTATGCACGAGATTTGACTACTTCAAGACCAGTTTTATAGGTATCTTTAATAAATATAACATGTTTGATTATGTTAAGTTAAATAGTGTTCTCCACGCTGTGACATGCATTATGTCACTTTTCGGAGAAAGTGCCCCTTGCACTATGGCGGCGTGACATATTAAGTCACACATGTATACCAATAAAACCGGGCAAGAGCGAGTCGGACTCGCGCACCGAGGGTTCCGTGCCATCATACAATATAATTTATGACAAAGGCGGTTTTATATTTGTTGGAGAACCTTGACAGCGCCATCTCTTGTCTGATAGCGAAACTTATGTAGACTTTTTAGACTTTCGATGATTTCTAAAAAAGTATGCTATGTAGAGAGATTGTAATAAATTTCCTCTAATCTTTACATACACTTCTAGTAGTAATAAAAGTTTCAAAGGTTTATCTCCGCAAACTTCGGAGATAAGGGGGGGGGGGGGGGGAACGCTATTTTTTTCAACATTTTTGTAAATAACTCAAAAACTATAAGACTTAAAGGAAAACTAAAAACTCTTTATTATTGTGCAAATGAATACCTTTCATATGATACCCCACATCACCTATTAACTTCACAAAATTTTTTAAAACCCCCCTTCCACCCCTCTTGTCTAAAAAACTATGCAATTTAGAGAGTTCGCTATAATTTTCCTATAAAGTTTACATACACTTCTAGTAGCTTTAAAAATATCACGGGTTTATCTCTGCAATCTTCGGAGATAAGGGGGGGGGGAACGGTCGTTTTTTCAACATTTTTGTAAATAACTCAAAAACGATTTGGCTTAAAGAATAAATAAAAACTGTTTATTAATGTGCAAATGAATACCTTTCATATGATACCCCACACGGCCTAGTAACTTTACTTAAAAAATTTAAGCCCCCCTATCCGCCCCCCTGCAATCAAAATAAGAATATTTTTTAACATTTTCATATATGCTATATTAGTAAAAAAGTGTTGTCTTTTACCATTTCAAATTTCAAGTCGATAGTATTAGTAGTTCTCGAGATATCCATCTGTGACAGACAGACAGACAGACAGACAGACAGACAGACAGAGTGATTCTATAAGGGTTCCTTTTTTACCATTTTGGTTCGGAACCCTAAAAACTGTATCACTTTATAGTTCAAAGCGTTCCGTCTTAACTTTTAAATTTTATTTGAGAACCTATTAATTAGTTCCCAACACTGAATCCTGTGGTAAAACTCATATGAAACTATGAAACTATAAAATAGTTTTTATCGATTATAGCTGTAATTGTGGAAACAAATGTCAAGAAAATATATCAACTGAGATCTCCCGGAAAATTTATCGTGATAGACGAATCAATGATTCCATGGCGCGGGAGACTTATTTTTCGCCAATACATTAAAAATAAATCTCATAAATATGAAGTTATATTATATAAACTATGTACTCCTGAGGGATACACTTTTAAAACCATAGTATATACAGGTAAAGAAGGAAGTAGGAGAGAAGTGAACCATGGGAAAAATGTAGTTATGAAGCTCATAGAGGGTCTAGAAAATGAAGGACGAGTTTTAGTAGCCGACAACTTTTATTCTTCTCTTGATTTAGTAGAGGAACTCTTAGAAAATAAAACATTTCATGTGGCACGTTAAGATCAAATCAAAGAGGGCTACCCAAGCAATTTATGTCTAAAAAAATTAAAAAAGGCGAAGTTGAAGGGAAAATGCTGCCTAGTGGTGTGAAAGTTATTAAATGGCACGATAAGCGCCAAGTTTCAATGATAACTTCCTGTAAAGCACATAAAGCGTCTCTAGTAGATACAGGTAAGATACATAAGAGAACTAATGAATTGGTCAAAAAGCCACTATGCGTATCAACTTATAATGATAATAAAAAAGGAATAGACTACTCAGATCAAATGTCGGCCACACTACTTTACGACGAGGTCTAAAGTGGTATCGGAAAGTGATGACGGAATTTTTATTTGGTACTGCACTCATAAACGCATGGATAATATACAATTCAAATACAGACAAGAAAATGTCAAAAAAATAATTCACAGAATCAATAATCGAAACATTCGGAGGCCGAAAAATTTTCGGAACAGGTATGATACAAAATTATACAACTATTTTTAATACAACTCATGTGACAACAAGCGCGCATAAAACCTGCACGTTTGTTGTGACATGACATCTAATAGAACGCAGATACACTAGGCCATCCCTCTAGCCTAAGAGGCTTAAAATACCAGTCACATACTTGTGTACATACTGCGTTTTTCTCACCCTTTTTGCAGAGTATCATGATGTAGTCCGCCATTTTCTAGAGGAAACACATCTTAATTTGTTCTAAACATAACCGTTTAGGTTCAAGGGTATGTGGATCAATCTGATGGCGAGCATGGTGGTGTCATAAGATTGCCGTCGTCACCATACCAAACAGTTCTTCGAAAACAAACGGTTCTTACTCATAAAGGTAGCTAAACTCTCTCCAGAATCTTAGGTAATGGTTCCAGACAACGCGTAAGCTTGGCATCGTCAACTAACTGCAGCACGCTTCGCATGAAACTGTATGCACTTTAATCATTCGAATTTACTGTACAAAACTCTTCTTGGATACAATTCAAATAAAATTAATTAAAGAGGCTTTATTTCCAACTAACATCTGCTTGCCTTTATTTGGACTTTACGTGGTTTTTGTTTTTGTGTTTGAAATGGGTTTATGTACTTCTTCTGTTGATTGCCTGAAAATTTTTCGGTGTTTTTGAGATTGTCTTAGCTTAGTAGCATTTCTGGTGGGCTTTGCTACTTATCTCTAATGTCAGAGTGTTATACTTATGTAAGCATTATACTAAACAGGAGGGGTTTCACATCTCTCTGGTAAGTTTCTGGAAGCCTAAATTTCAGTTATGATAACAAAAACGTTGCTATAGTAAACTTACAAAAGACCTGTGAAATCCGCCTTTAATGTGTGAACTAGACAGGTGTTCCATGGCTATGTATTATATAGGATGGAATTAAATGCACGTTCTCTTTTGAAACAGGGCGATAACTGAACACATTCTGAATATTTATATACGAAATAAATTATATATGTATAAAAAAAATTGTTGCTGATAGTCTGTTATTCTGCCTTACCGCCATACAAAAGTAAAAAAAAAACTTTCAATTTTGACTTTTAAATATTCAGAACGTATTTAGTTATCCTGTTTGCCGTGGGGTGCCGTGGTGGCAGTAGAATGTTACCCCTCCTCTCCTACCCGTGGATTCAGTAAGAGCCTGCTAAGGGACACCTCCGGAAGATGGGCAGCAGCGTCTTTCCGTATATCAACATCCCGTACTGCGCTCACCAACCCGCCTGCCAAGCATGGTGAGTATGGCAACTACCCCTCATGGAGATCCATGAGGGAGGCCTTAGTTCAGTAGTGGACGTTTTAAGGCTGAAATGATGATGATGATGATTCAGTTATTGCTTCTGTACTCCCCATTTGAAAAAAGGTCATTAATTTAATACTATCATATATTTTTTAAAGCAACAACAGCCTAAGAAAAATGTACACATAAGACACTAATAACTTTTCACTATTATAATAAGTAATAAAATTAGATTCCATTGCATTTACTTCACTGACATGGTTGCATGCTATTTATTTATATAGGTAGTGCATTTTATTACAGAAATCCCCGAAGGAAGATGTACAGATCATGTTTTCCAACGTGGCGACAAAAAAAGACGTTGTGTGGGTTGCTACGAAAAATTACGACGCACATTAAACAGCACTGACGCTTCTAAAAGAACTAAAAGGATTGTTACCATTTGCTCGCAATGCAAACAATCAATGTGTTTACCATGTTTTAATGAAAAACACTTTGCACAATTAATAAATAAAATTATTTAATAAAAAAAATTCAATCGACAAGTGAGATATTATTTTATTCCCATCACTACTTACTACACATATTGAACTATCTTCGGTTGCGGTACAAGATACAATCGATATCTAATTTTTTTTTGTATTTGTAGTTTATTCTAATGTCATAACTGCGTGCGAACCTAGCAAAATATAGAGCAATAGGTTATCTTTGACCCACAAAAACTTCAAAATAAAATATCATTGGTTTTTCGAAAGATATAAATTATGTGTCAAAGTATATTTGGCTACTGCATTACTTTGTGGGGTGGTGCAGCCAAATGCCATAGGTATGTTGATTCTCGAAAGAGCCCAAAGAGCTATTTTAAAAACTAGTGCAAGCCTTCCTTGGCGATTTCCGACTACTGAGCTGTATCTAAAACTGGATGTACTAACTGTCTGGCAGTACTTTGTTCTGCAAAATTATTTATGATGAGAACATATAAAAAAATAAGCGTAGACAAGGTAATGTCTGTCCAACTAGACTTTTTAGTACAAACACCAGTAAACACTTCGGTTGCTTCCTTGGCCCTTACCTTTACAACAAAATTAATAGTGTTTTTCCGATCTATCCCTTAATTAAAAGTAAATGCAAATTCGACGAGTAGTCATATTAAATGGCTAAAAACGCTAGACTATGATAAAACAGAAAACCTACTAACTCCACAAAAATAAGGCGCTTGGAACTTTTTCTAAACACTATAACATTCATACATAACATTTACACACTCTCACACCTATACCCACCCACACTAAACTCAACACACCGCTTGTATAAGTGATATACTGTTTTTGAGAGTATATGTATATATATATATATATATATATAGCCGTGGGGTGCCGGCAGTAGAATGTTTCCCCTCCTCTCCTACCCGTGGATGCAGTAAGAGCCTGCTAAGGGACACCTCCGGAAGATGGGCAGCAGCGTCTTTCCGTATATCAACATCCCATACTGCGCTCACCAACCCGCCTGCCAAGCGTGGTGAGTATGGCAACTACCCCTCATGGAGATCCATGAGCGAGGCCTGTGTTCAGTAGCGGACGTTTTACGGCTGAAACGATTACTAAACTTGTATTACCATGGCTTAATTTCCGCGCCCATTTCAGACGCCATTCCCGATACCAATGTATTAAACTAAGCATCTCGTTCTGTTTCAGATGACGCCATCTTGAAACCGAATATCACTATGACGACATCACGGCGCGGTAAACCGCTCATTATGTTAGAAGGATTTAGATTTTTCAGGTTCAAAAAGTACGGCGAAAAAGTTTACTGGAAATGCTCGACACATTTACGCCGGGGAGGCTGTCGTGCTGTAATCCACACATTTGAAGATATGACTGTTCTTAAATGTTATAATGTACACAATCACTCGGCTTAAAAAACAACAGATATTTCAGTACGTATTCTGATCGTAGAGTTTTCGTGTGAAACGTTAATGAACTAAATAAAAAACTTTATAATTAAATTCTTCATTGAAGGGTTCTCTTTGGATTTGTTTACAGAAATTTAAATTACTTATAAAGAAATACACGCAGCTTTAAGCATATTTGCGAGTGTAACAAAATCGGCCAACCATTTTCAAATACACAAACAAAAAGAAGGTAGGTAGTGAAAACTACAGTCTTTTACTTGGTAGACTTCTTCGTTGTATAGATAACTTAATTTACTCGTACAAAGAAGTCTACCAAATAGCAATTACATATTTAACCATAATATGATGATGAATAAAAGTACTTATAAGAGTTTATTTTTTACTATCTTCAAGTTTAGTGCGTCCAGCTTTACTCGTAGTTAAAACCTTTTTTTTTACTTTTTTGATAACAAACCCTATTTAAAGGGAGATAGTGTACTTGAAGTTCAAATTTATTCAACTTTTATCTTATTTTTTCAATAAAAAACTCACAAATAATCTGTCGATTTTGAATCCCGTCAGAATTTTTATCATCATTCATTCATCGTCATTACATTTTCAGTCATCTTTGGAGATTTCCGTTTTATAACCTAAATATCACGTTATGTTTTAGATGAATCAAGAATATCGATGACGACGTCACTCCGCGGTAATCCTCTCATTATTTTACAAGGATTTCGATTTTTTAAGTACAAAACCTACGGGCCAAAAGTTCACTGGAAATGTTCGGCTCATTCTCTACGGGGCTGTCGTGCTGTCATACACACTCTTGAAAATATGACTGTACTTAAATGTTATAATGTTCATAATCACTTAATGTAAAGAAATATAAACAATTTTTTGTGTTAAGCTATAAGAAACGTTATTATTGTAGTAAGCATGCTACTATGCCTTTGAACTACTAGTTAACTAGTCTTTATAAATTGTAGAACATATTTCCACTACTACTTTTCAAAACAAACTAACTGGGCATTACATTCCACGGTGCCTGTATCAGGCTTCAATCAGGATTTCAATGTCCTAAAAATAAAGCTTTTTTTAATACAATTTATTTTATTTATTCATTTAATTTACCTGTTTTAAATTCCGCGATGCTTATTTCAGGTGTCTAGCACGATTTTTACATATTGACACTCAGTTCAATAAATAAACAAACCATTTTTGTCTGTTTGTTATTTTAAAAGCTACGTACGCAACACTTAACAATTCTTCGTAACTGCTAGTTTTACTAGTATTTATTAATTATCAATTTCCACTATAACTTTTTCAAACAATACCTATAGGGATTGTTATGTTAAACGGGTTTTCTACTCACGTTAAATATTCGTTAAAAATAGGTATCCAACGTGTTCAGTTCCTCCCAGGGGAACTTTCGTCAGGGAATGGAGCTTTTACGCGGTACCGTCTACTTCCCTCTCACGCGCTCGCGTTGCACTGCGTTGGATACCTATTTTCAAAGAATAATTAACGTGAGTAGAAAACCCGTTTAACATAACAAATATATAGGGATTGGTTTAGGCGTCTTACATTCCATGATGCATATTCCACATGCTAATAAAATCATGAGTAGCACGTGGAAAAGGCATCATGGAATGTAAGACGCCTGAAATAATCCCTATTTATTTTGTAAAAACGGGAATTACTCACGTTATGTTGTAACGTCGAAGATTATTCCGACGCGTTTCGATTTTTTCAAGAAAATCATCATCATGGGATTAAATGCCCGTCCGCCGATTATCGGAGCACATACGGGCCATAAAAAATGCGGACGAAGATAAGTCAGCCCTATCAGAGCATGTGGTAACTTCCGGTACTGCGCATTATATCCGGTTCTACAAGGCTCAAGTACTCGCTAGAGAGAAATTCTTTATGCCGCGTAAGATCCTTGAAGCCATTGAGATTGGTAGAACTAGGAACTTCAATAGGGATCAGGATGGATGGTGCCTCCAGCATGGAATCCCAGCCTCAACCTATACGAGAGCGAAACGCAGGATGGGCATTTCACATCCAATGTGGATACAGTAAGCGTGTTCTGTTCATCCACATGTACGCAAGATGATAGTGGTGAAGATGAACCTGCACCGGACACACATGCTAGCGCCACCACGCCAACAACGACACCTGCAACAGCGCAAGCACATCGCCGATCGCGCCCCTCCTCTCGCGCCGAACGATACGAAGCTCGCGTGGCAAGCGCCACCGTCAGTGTCGTGTCGGCCCCACGTGCGGACGGGCATTCAATCCCATGATTTTCTTGAAAAATCGAAACGTGTCGGAATAATCTTCGACGATACATCACTACGTGAGTAATACCCGTTTTTACAAAATAAATAGTATAATCTCACGTTAATTTTGAAAGTGAAATAATCCCTATTTGTTTGAAAAAGTTATAGTGTAATTGAAAAAGTTAAGTATATTTAATACTAGCCGCACTCCGCGGTTCCACCCTTGTAGTTCCTGTTCCCGTGGGAATACGGTGATAAAATATAGCCTATGTTACTCAGGGATAATGTAGCATTCTAACCGTGAAAGAATTTTGAGAATCGGTCCAGTAGTTTGTGAGTTTATTTGTTTAGTGGTAAACATACAAAATACAACATACAAATCTTTCCTTTTTATAATATTGAGAGATGAGAGATAACACTTTGCTTTTCCCACAAAATATTTTTTTAAACAAACAGGGCTACTCTAGGTGTGCTTTATTCCGTAATCCCAATTGCAGATTCCTATAAGGATTTGAATTATTATTATTATAGCTATACAGCTACTAATACTAATATATGTATGTAGGTATAAGTTTAGTTTCAGAAGATGGCATCTTAATACCGGAGTTGACGATGACGACCTCTCAACGCGGGAATCCGCTCATTTTGTTGGACGGATACAGATTTTTTAGGTTCAAAACCTGCGGTGTGAAAGTTCACTGGAAGTGTTCGACACATGCTCGCCGGGGGGGCTGTCGTGCTGTCATACACACTCTCGAGGATATGACTGTCCTAAAATGTTACAATGTTCACAATCACTTAATGTAATAAAGTAAACAAATAGTAGGTATTGTTCCTCTTCAATTTGTGATTTTGTGTGTAAAATATAGCTGATTAATAATAATTTCCGTTCGTGCATTGAGTCACGATAAATACGCTGCATGAGGGTACAGCATGTAGGTAGATTAACATTTTTTTTTGTATATATAAATCAGTTTTAACATGTATTTATTGTGAATAATAGGAGTAGTATTTGTGAAAAATTGTAAATAATCAGTAAATAAAGTGCGTTCATTTGGCGAAACAAACTGTAAATAAATACATATATATATACATATATATACATTATTAACAAGTTTGGCTTTCACAATAAATTATAAATACTTAATTATATCATGGATTACATGGATATCTCTATTGTTGGCTCATGTCTAGCAATGGACGTAGACAGCAGTCCTACGGCTGAGATGATGATGATGATAACAGAATATTGTTTCTATTCTAAAGGGTTGCGAAATGTTATATACAATTCTCTTTCGCAAATATATGTTTGCCACATTGACACACTCTTGCAGATATAACTGTTTCAAAATGTTAACGATCAAAACCATTAGTGTAAAGGTTCACTGGAAATGTTCGACACATGCCTGTCGTACACACTCCCAAAGATATGACTGTCCTAAAATGTTACAATATTCACAATGACTTAATGTAACAAAAGTACAGCAATAGTAGGTGTTCTCATCTGTGATTTTGTATGTAAAATATAGCTAATCATTTTATTTTTATTATTTTAAAACAAACCGTTGCAAAGTTGCAAAACTTAAATGGAGCTGGACTGGTCATGTTTGCCGAATGCCCGAAGACCTGTGAGCAAAGATCACCACTCAGTGGAGCCCCAACACGGTGAGGCGCCGCGGCAGACCGAAGAAGCGATGGCGTGACGAGTTAGACCAGCATAACAGCGCATGGGTCGAATTGACGGCGGATCGGGATGCATGGAGAGTTGGAGGGGAGGCCTTTGCCCAGCAGTGGGACACTTATGACTAATTGTAATTGTAAAACAAACCGTGACATTTTTCACGTGCTGCATGACGACATGTCATATTTTACACAATACTTATAGGTATTTTTGTATCTACGAGGCTATTTAGATATAAATATCACGATTTATTTCAGATGAATCAAGAATAACGATGACGACATCAATACGCGGCAAACCGCTCATTAAAATGGGAGGATTCAGATTTACTAAGCACAAAATCTGCGGTGTGAAAGTTCACTGGAAATGTTCAACACATTTACGTCATGGATGTCGCGCTGTTCTACACACTCTCGCGGATATGACTGTTCTCAAATGTTACAATGTTCATAATCACAAAATGAAATAATTTCTTTTAAATTACTTAAGTTCTTACTTATAATTACTGCTGAAGTAAGCAGTGCCAACAACCCACTCATGATCGAGGAGATCCGTTAGGCAGTGAATGTAGACAGCAGTCCTACGACTGAGATGATGATGATGACATAATATTGTTTCTATTCTAAAGGGTTGCGAAATGTTATATAATATTTCACAGCTCTCTTTTGCAAAAATAGGTGCTTGACACATTGACACACTCTTGCAGATATAACTATTTTAAAATCTTAACGATCATAACCATTAGTGCAAAAGTTCATCACATTTAGGTCGATGGTACCGCGCTGTTCTACAAACTCTCGCAAATATGACTTTAATCAATTGTAACAACGTTCACAATCACTGAATGTTGAATATATAGGTATAATATTCACTTTGTACCGAACTTTTTCTGTATTGTTTTACTGTGTAAATATTAAGAAAAGGGGATTTTTACATAATTACTTTTACACTTATGCACCATTGTTATGAATTTAATATTTAAAAAATTGGCCGTGGTGTGCCGGCTGTAGAATGTTGCCCCTCCTCTTTTGCCCGTGGATGCAGTAAGAATCTGCCAAGGGATACCTTCGGGAGTAATTTAAAGAAGGGTTTAAATGCCTAAAGTGTTCGGCTATCATCGCCTTAAGGGTTGCGAAATATTGTAAACAATTCTCTTTCGCAAATATATGTTTGACACATTGACACACTCTTTCAGATAGATATAACTGTTTTAAAATGTTAACGATCAAACCATCAAATGTATGTAAAAATGCTTCTTTTCATTAACGTAAATAAATAAATCAAATCATTAATTGATTTGATTGTCTCTTAAAAATAGGTCCCACGACATTTTGTTCTTGTACCAGCGACATCAGTTTGTAGAAAAAGGTTGTGGTTTGTTTTAGATGACCGGTCCATGACAACGGAAATTACGCTGACGACTTCACAACGCGGTTTTCCAATAATTTTATTAGGAAGATTCCGATTCAAAAGGCATCAAACCTGCGGTGCAAAAGTTCACTGGAAATGTTCAACACATGAACATCGAGGTTGTCGCGCTGTCCTACACACTCTCGCAGATATGACTGTAATCAAATGTAACAATGTTCACAATCACTGAATGTTGAATAAATAGTTATAATATTTACTTTATACCGAACTTTTTCTGTATTGTTCTTCTGTGTAAATATTAAGAATAGGGGATTTTTAATTATTTATACATATATATTATTCATTGTTATGGTCTCATTGTAAGTTTCGGAAATATCTTTTACGTCATTTTGAAAGAGGCGGTTTATGAGCAAAATATTGTTGTGACAAACATTGTGTTTTCTTGTAGGTTACAACTTGCCACCGGAAATGACGATGACGACTTCGAAACGCGGTTTTCCAATCATACTTATAGAAGGATTCCGATTCAGAAAGCACCGAACCTGCGGTAGTAAAGTTCACTGGAAGTGTTCAACACATTTATATCGAGGTTGTCGCGCAGTAATTCACACACTCGCGGATATGACAGTTGTCAAACGTAACAATGTTCACAATCACTGAATGTTAAATAGATATATCAAATTATTATTATTTAAAATAAATAAATAAATGCCAATAACATTATGCCAAATATTTTCTGAATTGTTTGGTTAAGGAAAGGGAATTGCAATCATATTTTATATAGATTGCAGTTATGTTGGTCTCATTGCTAAAGTTTCGGATATATTTCTTCCACGTCTTTTGCAAAGAGTCGTTTTTAGTAGAAAATATTGCTGTGACCTACATTGCGTTTTCTTGTAGGTTACAACTTGCCGTCGGGAATGACGATGTCGACTTCGCAACGCGGTTTTCCAATCATTATATTAGAAGGATTCCGATTTAGAAAGCATCAAATCTGCGGTAATAAATTTCACTGGAAGTGTTCAACACACTTATATCGAGGTTGTCGCGCAGTTATTCACACTCTCGAAGATATGACTGTAACCAAATGTATCAATGTTCACAATCACTGAATGTAAAATATTTAGGTAAATTCTATTAAATACCAAACAATTTCTGTATTGTTTTATTGTGTAAATATTAAGTAATGCTCATTCGTGTTAACTTTTTTAGTTCGTCTTATTGTTAAAGTGTCGGAAAAAAATATTCCCCCGTCTTTTTCAAAGACACGCTTTTAGTACAAAAATATTGCTGTGAAATAAATTGTGTTTTCTTGCAGGTTGCAACTTGCCGCCAGGAATGATACTGACCACTTCGCAACGCGGTTTTCCAATCATTATGATGGAAGGATTCCGATTTAGGAAGCATCAAACCTGCGGTATTAAAGTTCACTGGAAATGTTCGACACATTTTCGTCGAGGATGTCGTGCTGTTCTACACACTCTGCCTGATATGACTATGCTTAAATGTATCAATGTTCACAATCACTAAATGTAATAAATACATAATAATAAGAATTCACTCAACTTTTACTAAAAGTGTTTAGTATTATATTATTTCATTGTGTAAATATTATGAACATATACTTATGCGATTCTTTTCACCATACCTATCTATATCAAACAAGACAAAACGAATATTATCTGATATACTATATAATTATTATTTACTTATTTAATACTTTGTGCACAAAAAAAAAGAAAGTACAGAGGAGGACTTAATGCTAATAGCATTTTCTACCAGTCACGTGCAAGAAAAAATGAGAAGGCACTAACTAAAAATTATTTATTTTGGCGGATATTGTATCATAGATTAACAATAAGGATCGTGTCTTGAACAATCATTTCATCATCATCATTTCAGCCATAAAACGTCCTCTACTGAACACAGGCCACCCTCATGGATCTCCATGAGTGGTAGTTGCCATGGTCACCACGCTTGGCAGGCGGGTTGGCAAGCGCAGTACGTGATATTGATACACGGAAAGACGCTGCTGCCCATCTTCGGGAGGTATCCCTTGGCTGGCTCTTATTGCATCCACGATGACAGGAGGGTAATATTCTACTGCCGGCACCCCACGGCACAAACAATTATATTACCAGCAGTGTGCTTCTTGTAAATGAAGGTTAAGAAACATGTTGCCGTTGGGAATAACGTTCGCGACATCGCAACAGGGTAAACCTATAATCTATCAAAAGGATTCCGATTCGGAATAAATAAAATTTTGTGGCCTCAGAGTTTATTAAAGGTGTTCTTCAGCGTATATGGGATGCCGCGCCGACATACACACTCTGGAAGACATTACTGTACAGCGGATTTGTTACTATATATTTGTTGTTGCCGTGGGGTGCCGGCAGTAGAATGTTACCCCTCCTCCCATGCCAGTGGATGCAGTAAGAGCCTGCTAAGGGATACCTCCGGAAGATGGGCAGCAGCGTCTTTCCGTGTATTAAGATTCCGTACTGCAATCTTGATACACGGAAAGACGCTACTGCCAAATAAATGTTAAATGTTTTAATGTTCACAACAACTAAACAAGTCTAAAAATTAATATTTCATATGATGGAACTCGAATGTAGTATTTGAACAAAGAAGATACCTCGAAAGATGGGCAGCAGCGTCTTTTCGTGTTTTCAGCACCCTATAGTGCGCTCTCCAACCCGCCTGCCAAGCGTGACGAGTATGGCAACAACCCCCCTATGATAATACAAACTAAAACCAGGCCCCGAGTTCCCGGCGGCCCCGCTAATCCTGGCTACGGTAGCAGTCATGGTTACGGCGGGGCTAGGGGTGCTAAGAATCCCCGGGAGACGATCGGCTACCAACCCCTACGAAGACACTGGCCCTTACAACATCCGCACTTTGTGGACAGACGAAAAGATTGTTGAGCTGGAAGAAGAAATTAGTAGATTGCACTGGGACATTTTGGGATTATCAGAAGTCCGTAGAGAGGGCGAGGATACGATATCCCTCAAGTCTGGTAACTTACTATACTACCGGGAGGGCGACCAACAGTCCCAAGGAGGAGTTGGGTGTCTCGTTCACAAGTTACTCATTAACAACATTATCACCATCGACAGTGTGTCGAGCAGGGTCGCGTACCTAACACTTACAATATTTAAGCGATATTCGCTGAAGGTAGTTACAAGTTAGTCTAGTAATCGGTAGTCTAGTCGGTACAGTGACTCCTTTACTGTACAGGCGGTGCGACTCTGGAATGCCCTTCCCCACAGCATACAAGGCACTACATCTCTAAATGTATTTAAAAGTAAAAGAAAAACACTATCTATCTCTATGAATTTTTAGATTATATGTATATAATGTATTATGTAAGTATATCATCATTATTGGTATGTATTTTGTATATATATATTATGTAGCCTTAATTTTTATATCAGTTCTTATATTATATTTATTTATGATTTCGGTTATATTGTTAGTTCTAGTTTTGATTATGTTATCTATCTCATAGTATCCTTTTTATGTTTAGTTCTTGTGTACACGATCCCTACGCTCAAAATCATTTCTCACTTACCTCATAGGTTTGCTGTAAGAGAAACACTCTTTAGGGTTAAGCTCGCCTTTGTACATGACTTTTCATTTTGTATTATTATATTATTTTATTATTGTGTACAATAAAGAATAAATAATTGTAGTTCATGTATATGCGCCGACCTCGTCACACCCAAATGAAGAAGTAGAGGCTATGTATGAGGACATCAGCAGAGCCATACATACGAACAACACTCACTTTACTTTTATTATGGGGAACAATGCAAAGCTAGGCATGAAAAGCGATGATGAGTTGAGAGTTGGGGGGGGGGGGGGGCAATTTGGATATGGACAACGGAACTCCAGGAACAGAGGCTGGCCGATTTTCTGGAGAAAGAAGGACTCTTTATTTATGATGAATACTTTTTTCCATAAGCCGCCTCACAGGAAATGGACCTGGATGAGTCCCAACGGTTCCAAGATTGATTTCATCTTGACCAACAAGAAACGAATATTCGATGATGTCTCTGTGATTCACAGGGTGAACACCGGCAGTGATCACCGAATTGTTAGAGGCACATTGAATATGATCGTTAAACTTGAAAGGTCCCGTTTGATGAAGTCTGCGCTCCGACCCACTCGCGCACATATCCAAAATCTCGAGAGCTTTCAACTAAAACTTTCAAATCGCTTTGACTGTCTAGAAGTAGATGCATCGGTGGACGAGATCCCAGTTCTTTTAGAACCCCCGTACCAATAGACCTCAGAAACTCTCTGATGACGCCCTTAACCTCATGGCTGAACGACGTTCTTTGCGACTGCAGTCTCCCGATGATGCTCAGTCACATAGGCAGCTCAATAGAAAAATTTGGAAATCCTTGCGGCACGATATTATATTATATTACGAATACGTACCAAAATACAGCTCGTATTAAAGATACGATAGAGCGGAATAAAGGCTCCAAAGTGTTCGCGAGAAATAATTCTATTGGGCAGAGCCAAATGACGAAGCTGAAGAGGGAAGATGGCAGCATAACGTCAAGTAAAGCAGAAGTTTTAAGGAAAGTCGAAAGATTCTATGGACGGCTCTACGATTCGGTCACTAAACCTGTTTGCAGTGCGGCCAACGACCCAAGAGCCAAACTGACCCGAAATTATACCGAGGATATCCCGTACATCAGCCTGTACGAGATCAGGATGGCCTTGAAACAGCTTAAGAACGACAAGGCGCCGGGTGAGGACGGAATCACTTCAGAGCTTCTGAAGGACTTTAAGTACTGACTTAAAGTCCTTCAGAAGCTCTTTAATTCCGCCTTGCTTGAAGTAACGACGTCAAAAACATGGAACGAGGGCGAGGTGGTTCTGTTCTTCAAGAAAGGTGACAACACCTTGCTTAAGAATTACAGACCGATCTCGCTTTTGAACCATGTTTATAAGCTGTTTTCAAGAATCATCGAGAACCGTCTCGAACGCAGGTTTGATGACTTCCAGCCTCCCGAACAAGCCGGGTTCCGAAAAGGCTACAGTACCATAGACCACATACATACGCTGCGGCAAGTCATACAGAAGACCGAAGAGTATAACTTGCCGCTATGTCTCGCGTTTGTGGCCTTCGATTCGATCGAAACGTTGGCGGTGCTTGAGTCTCTCCAACGATGCCGAATTAACTATCGGTACATCAAAGTTTTGAAGTGTTTGTATACAAACGCCACTATGTCAGTCCGAGTACAAGAACAGATCTCGAAGGCGATTCCTTTAAAAAGAGGCGTAAGACAGGGAGACGTAATCTCTCCGAAACTGTTTACGACTGCTTTGGAAGATGCCTTCAAGCTCCTGGAATGGAAAGGGCTGGGCATCAATATTAACGGCGAATACATCACTCACCTTCGATTTGCCAACGATATTGTGGTCATGGCAAAGTCGATGGAAGAGCTCAGCACGATGCTCGAAGGCCTCTTACGAGTCTCCCAACGGGTAGGGCTTAATATGAACATGGACAAGACGAAAATCATGTCGAATGACCATGTTGTGCCTGCCCCAGTTATGGTTGAGAACTCTGTTCTTGAAGTTGTCGACGCGTACGTATACCTAGGACAAACAGTCCAGTTAGGTAGGTCCAACTTCGAGAAAGGGTCAATCGTCGAATCCAACTCGGATGGGCAGCGTTTGGGAAACTTCGCAACGTCTTTTCGTCCAACATACCTCAGTGCCTTAAGACGAAAGTCTACAATCAGCGTGTGTTACCAGTGATGACATATGGAACCGAGACGTGATCCTTCACTATTGGCCTTATAAGCTTACACCCATATTCTTAGACAATTCCTCAACTCCTCCTCCACTCAAACTCGACGGAGAGTACCTCGAGCATTCCTCCAAAACATACTCGAGTTCAGTATGCTTAGTCGTTAATTTGGTTAAATCTCAACTCCACTCGAATAAGGTCGAGTCGAGTCATTATGTCATCAGTTCGAGGAAAATTGTATCAAACATGCATCAAGCCCCTCTTTATGGCTAGATGGCTATAGCTTAATTGTAAGGTTCATCGTCGTAAATGTCATAAATGTAATTGAGAAAATCTCCAAAATCCATTTTAAAAAACAACAAACACTTTCGAGGAGCATTCAAGGTTGGTCGCGAGGTACCTTGAGATGACAGTTCATTTCTCCACTCCACCTCCACTCGTATGAGAAAAAAATATAAGATTGGTTCGAGTGGAGGATTTTTTTACGATCAAGCATACCGAAACGCATTTGGAGGTTGAGTCGAGGTTGAGGTAACGACTAAGAATATGGGGGTTAGAGTCGCTCAACGAGCTATGGAAAGGGCTATGCTCGGGGTTTTTCTACAGGATCGAATCAGAAATGAGGAGATATGTACGTAGAAGTACTCGGGTCACCGACATAGCCAAACGGATTAGCACGTTGAAGTGGCAGTGGGCAGGCCATATTAGCGCGCAGAACAGATGGCCGATGGGGCCGCAAAGTTCTCGAATGGAGGCAACGGACCGGCAAGCGCAGCGTAGGACGTCCAACTACAACATGGCAGACGACTTGGTGAGAACCGCTGGTCGGCGGTGGATGCAGACGGCTTCCAACCGCAGTACTTGGAGATCAATGAGGGATGCCTTTGTCCAGCAGTGGACGTCCTACGGCTGATATGTTGTTGATGATGATAATGATGAAAATACATATATAACGTAATATTTTACACACTGTCCCTGTTATGACTGTCCTTATATGTTACAATGTTTACAATAACTAAATGGGTATTTATCGCGCTATTTACCTTTATTATTGCCCGACGTTTCGACAGGATTGCACCCATCGTGGTCCCGGGAAGAGTCTTCCCGGGACCACGATGGGTCGGGCGTCGGGTCGCACGTCGGGCAATAATAAAGGTAAATAGCGCGATAAATACCCGTTTAAATATGTGTTAATAATGTGTCGTGGTCGCGAAAGTTTAAAAAAAAATAACTAAATGTTACAAATAATATAAAATATGTATTCAAGTCTTACTTTATTCCTAATATAACTAAGAATGCTTGATGAAGAGCTTGATATGCGATAATGTTCACCATGCATGCTGCAAGACAACCTCAAACCGATTTAATACAGATATTTTAGTGGCTCTCATAGATTACTACTGTACTACTGTAGTTACATGTGTCGAAAACAATTCTACCACGCTTAAACAAAAAAAATGTGCGTTTCTTGTAGGTGAAGGTAACATCTTGTCGTCGGAAATAACGTTGGCGAAATCGAAGCACGGTAAACCTATCATTATATTAGAAGGATTCAGATTTAGTAAGAATAAAATCGGCGGCACTAAAGTTTATTGGAGGTGTTCTTCTGCGTATAGGGGATGCCGCGCCGTCATACACACTTTGGAAGACATGACTGTCGTTAAATGTTTTAATGTTCACAACAACCACGGTTATTATTAAATTGAAGAAACTAGATAGTAGTGCTTGGTCAATGATTGGAAGATTTGAAATTAAGGACCAAGGGAGTAAAATGCTGTATTTATTATAATACGTTTTCGTTGTAATCTCGTTTGTAAACATCGGGATATGACTGTTATAAAATTAACAATGTTTACAATAACTTAAGCGTACCTTTGCGTCAGGGATGTCGTGCTGTTCCGCATTCTTTCGCAGATAATGACATAGTATGTTAAAATGTTTCAAGTTACAAATTGTAAATCTTATAATAAACTTTTACTGAATGTTTAAGATAATTCAACCTGTACAATTAATTGTGTCCCATAACAAATATCACCATGGCTATTTAAAAATAAATCGCACATGAAGTGTCCTTCCTTGCAGGTAACGGTCACAAATTTTCATCAGGAGTTATGCTGACGACATCAAAACAAGGTAATCCCATCATTGAAATAGAAGGATTCCGATTCAGAAAGAAACAAATCCGCGGCCCCAAAGTTCATTGGAGGTGTTGTTTATCGTATTTGGGATGCCGCGCTATCATACATACTCTCGAAGACATGACTGTCATTAAATGTTTCAATGTTCACAACCACCACGGGCTAAACAACTCTTAAAAACTAATATTTATTATGGTGAAGCTCTAGTTTGTATTGTTAGATCTAAGATACAAGTTACCAATCGGGAATAAAATTTGTTTATTTTAGGAATAACAAACGACAACATTGTGTATATTAAAGTAAAATGACGCAGATACTTGTCAAAATATGTTTTACGTTCCTTTGTAATGTTTAGGATGTGCATATTAAAAATAGCAATGTTCACAATAACCATAACGTTCCTATACGCCAAGGTTGACATGCTGTTCCTCACTGTGTGTGTAACATTTCTAAAATGTGTTCAATTACAAAATGTAAAATATATAAGTAATAAATACTGAAAGTTTTAGGTAATATTTTTGTGTGTTAAGTTAATGTTTTCCCGTAGTTTACAGCTTTCACTATGCCTGTTTTTTTTTCAAGTAAACTTTTATGAAGTATGCTTTATTGCAGGTGATTGTTACAACTTGTCCACAGGAATTACGTTGACGACATCGAAACTAGGCAATCCGATCATTATAGTAAAAGGATATCGATTTAAAAAGCATCAAACCTGCGGTTTCAAATGTCGTGCTATTCTACACACTCTCGCAGATATGACTGTCATTAAATGTAACAATATTCATATTATTATTATTATTATCCATTTTCAGACGTTCATCTGCTCGACCTCAAAGGTCGGGGAAATAACTAATACACACGGGCCTAAGCCAAGTGTGTACTAGAAGAATTTGTTGGGTTGCGAGAACTAGTAACCAGTGGCTGGATGGTGGAAATGTCAGTTTGCAAAAATTTTCGGACAATGCGACACGTGTTCAAGACAACTGCTTTTTGTAGTAGCACAAATGTATTTTTAGGTAGGTCGAGTAAAGTTAGGGATTGGAATAACTGATTGGGGATAACTCCAGTTGATGAGATAACTATGGGAATTATAGATACTTTTTGTAATCTCCACATTTTAGTGATTTCATTTTTAAGTTCGGCATACTTAGAAAGTTTCTCTGCTATTGTATTTTGGATATTATGGGTGTTTGGAAAAGCTATATCAATTAAAAGAGCTGTTTTGTTGGTTTTGTCAATAAGTGTTAAGTCTGGCCTATTGTAGTGTGTTGTCCTATCTGTCAAAATGGCCCTATCGAAGTAGAGTTTATAGGTTGTGTTTTCCAGCACAGTTTCAGGAGTGTATTTGTAGTAAGGAATTGGCCTAGATGACGATTCTATAAGGTGGTATTTATGTGCCAGTTTTTGATGTATGATATTCGCCACCTGATCGTGCCTATATTTATAGTCCGTTTGTGCAATTGATTTACAGGCTCCTGTAATGTGTTGAATAGTTTCCGATGAACTGTTGCACCGCCTACACAAGTCAGAGGAGATATTGCGTACCTTCATGATGTGTTTTTGGTAGTTTCGGGTTTCAATAACTTGGTCTTGGATGGCAATCATGAACCCTTCAGTCTCAGGGAAGAGTTCGCCGCGATGGAGCCACTCGTTCGACGCCTGCATGTCGACGGTGGGATGGCTCAAATCGTGACGATGTCTACCATGTAGAGACTTCTGAGTCCATTCGGAGACTAAAGTTTGTCTGTCAGTCAGTTCTTCATTTTTCTGTTTATTACGATTTTGTAGGTTAAGAGGTGTAAATTTGCGATCTAGTTCAGTTATTGAATTGTGAAGTTTTGATGTTGCAGATTTCTTATGGAAATATGTTCGCAGTGTGGTAATTTGTCGGTTGTGTAAGTTACTTACATTTATTAGGCCCCTACCCCCATCTACTCGTGGTAAAATCTGCCTTTGAATGCACGCTCTCGGGTGATGCTTGCGGTTCTTCGTCATAGTAACATTTATTAGACGTTGCAGATTCTTTAATTCCATCTTAGTCCAGTTAATTACTCCAAAGGAGTATGCTAAGATTGGAACAGCATAAGAGTTTATGGCTTTAGTTGTGTGTTTTGAGTAAAGTTGAGATTTTAAAATAGAATTTAACCTGTGTTTGAAGTTTTGTGTGAGCTGTGTTTTTATTTCTCTGACATGAATCTGATTTGATTGATGGTAGCCTAAATATTTATAGGTCTCATTTTCTTGTAGGGAGTCAATTACTTTACCAGATTGTGTTAGGTAGGACTGTTCGTG
Organism: Pasiphila rectangulata; assembly: GCA_963082625.1. Lineage (NCBI taxonomy): Eukaryota > Metazoa > Arthropoda > Insecta > Lepidoptera > Geometridae > Pasiphila > Pasiphila rectangulata. The sequence goes on from OY720244.1 coordinate 16,952,020, forward strand.
GCATTTTCCCATTCTGATTGAGTTGATCTTACACTTATCTATTCCAAATTCCATAGCTATATCCATTGAGAATTGATCTGTAACTTGTATTAGTAGTTCAAGGTCAGTTTGAGTGGAAGCATATATCTTAATGTCATCCATGTACAGCAGGTGGTTGAGCGTACATACTGTTTGGTCTGTCTGTCTGTCGGTTGTGTTTTCAAGTGGGTAGCCTAGGTTCATCGAATTTAAGGTGTTAGATAGAGGGTTTAAAGCTAAGCAAAACCATAGCGGACTTAGTGCGTCCCCCTGGAATATACCTCTCTTTATTCAAATTGGTGTTAGGGCCGCTCTGTTGAAAGTCTGCGTGTGTAGGTGGGTTGTCCACTTGGACATAGCGCTTCCTAGGAAAGAAACAACCTGTGGATGTATTTTATAAATCTCCAAGATGTTGATGAGCCATGTGTGTGGGACCGAGTCAAAAGCTTTTTTATAGTCGATATAGATGCTGTAAAGGTCTTGTTTTGATTTTTTTGTTTGCTGTAGAACAACTGAGTCGATGATGAGCTGTTCTTTGCAGCCCTGGCTTATTATTATTATTATTATAAGCCCATCTGATCCCACTGCTGGGCAAAGGCCTCCCCCGATTCCCTCCATGCATCTCGATCCTGAGCCACTTCCCTCCAGTCAACTCTGTATTGATCGAGCTCGTCCCGCCATCTACGTCTTGGTCTGCCGCGTCGTCTTCTCGCCGGGTCAGGATGCCATTCAGTGATTGCCTTGGCCCACAGTTCACCTGGCATACGGCAGACGTGGCCAGCCCAGTCCCACTTCAGTTTGGCGACTTTTAGAGCTACATCTGCGATCTGAGTTCTGGAGCGCAGTTCAGTGTTCCGGACCCTGTCGGTTCTCTTTACACCCAAAATGCTGCGCTCCATCGCACGCTGGCAAACAAAACAATATTCATAATCACTAAAAAAATAAAATGTTATATTTATCTTAGGTGGAAAGTTTTAATATTATTTTATTGAGTAAAACTGATGTTTTTCCCCACCACAAAATGTTAGATTTTGATTGTTTCTTGTCCGTAATTTTTCAAACGTAGAAACTCGTGGTTGATTACTTTAGTCAAGACAGAAACAAACAACTTTAATGTAATATTCTTTGTCACAGTATCTCAAGAACATGTACCGCCAGAGCAATCGGCTCTGCTGCAGATTTTAAACGTAGAAACTCGTGAGTACCTTAATAAAGATAATTTGATATAAAACCCTCGCCACAATTGCCCGGAGTACTATCAAGGTGAAGGTACGTCAGGCGCCGACTCTGTACTGAACTCACTCACCTCATTTGACAGTGACCTGAGTCAGCACTGGATGTCTTCTCACGCGGACGAAGTTCGCGTGGGGAGGATGTTTCGGGCGTCAGCCCCTTACTGCGGTGTGTTTTCCGTTCTTAGTCAATACTAAGAGGTCCTTGGGGGGCCCATCTGTGCCCAAGTATTCTCGGGCTCGGGTTCGTTGCTGTTGTCTTCGGTGGGTAGCAGCTCCCGGGCGTATGGTTTGCTATGGGGTAAGCGGTCGTACCTTGGCGCTAGGTCTTGTAGGTGGATATGGGATGAGGCGTCGCTTCTAACCACCTGTTCAACAGGAACATGTTCTCCGTTAGGCGGATGATGAAGGCGTCCAGGGTCTCTTATCTTGAGATCTCGCTCAAAATAGTGAAAAATTGTAATTTAAAAAGTGAGGATTTTGTTAATAGAACTAATAGGTCAGAAGCTAGTAAAAATAATAATTCTGTAAGGTTTGTTTAATTTGTTTAATTCTGTTAAGGATTTAACCAAAATCAAAATAGCTAAAAAGACATAATATTAAAAATGTCATGAAAAGGATGATAATATTAATAATATTAAAAATGTGATGAAAGATGATGAGTGATCTCGTGTATTCGAACCTTAATCGGGGGCCATTTTGTCCGATTTCACACGAAAGAGCGAGTTTGCTTCATGCATGTGGAGAAGTGGCTTATTTTGGTTTATACTGGTAATTATTGTAAAATAATGTAATGTAAATTAATAATAAATAGTTGATGTAAATAAAAAGTTGTATCTTCTAGTTTAATAATATACCGGGTGTTAGTGTAAACAGTCTTATCCTTGAAACCACAGACTAGGTATCAGGAACAGAGTCCAAAACCGATGAAAAAATAATAATTTATTTTTACATAATTTTTGCAAAGAAAATCCTCACAGATCATGAATGCGTTTCACCCTACACACACTACGATTTCTGAGGCTACGAAACACGTGCGTAGGTGCAATGCGCCTTCTCTTTCTCTCAAACGAGCCGCCCGCCGCCTTTCGGCAACTCGCCGTTTCTTTGAAGCGCCGACAAAAACACCCGCCAAGGTCCCGCGGCCAGACCCACGCGAGCGCCCGCGCCGCCTCTTTCGCCAGTCGCGTGCAATCTCGTGAGGTCGATACATCGCGACCCTTATGTGTGCCGATTCGCGGTAAAATGTAAACTAACTGTGTAACTTATCTGTGCTGTGACAATGTCGTACACGAGCGAACAGTGGACTGAAAAGGTGCGGCTTTATGCCATAGCTGGTGGGTGACCTTGGCACGTAGGATGTACACAGAGCGGTTTCCAGGACATCGTGTGCCAAGCCGGAAAACTATCCTAGCGGCTACACAAAGGCTACGTATGTAAATAAGACTTGTTTGTTATTGAACTTTTTAAATAACCGAAAATAACTACCTACTTTAGCCTTATAGCTTTTTTGATTCATTTTAATAATTTTACTTGTCTTGAAATAACTTAATAATGTAACGTGCTAGAGTAATTATTTTTGCCTGTCCTAAGGCAGGAAAAGTATTAAGGGAAAGTTCTATGCAAGCAACCATTCGTTTTGATACGTACCTACACCAGCCCGAGCCCAGCGACATTTGCGGGCGACGTACGACTGTAATTAGGGTGTCCAAAAAATCACGTTCCTTAGATTAGAAATGAATTATCAAAATGTAACGAAACTAATTGACTATTATTTTGAATTATTACTTGTATCAATTCATTTTAGGGTTATACATTCGTGGTTTAAGTGATAAGTGTGTTCACACTAACACACTGTATGTATTTAAAGATTAGGTAAAACTGCAAATTAAAGTTGGGAAGAAAGAAAAAAATCATGAATTTCATCCTACTTTATCAAGTGTACGCACTTTTTGAGTCCATACGATTATTTTCAATATGCACATAATAATAATAATAATAGTATTGTCAACAACTGGAGTTATTCCACACCAACTGCTTAAATCTTTGGAATGTCTGGATTTGCCGAAGCCTACACACTATTGCAAAAAGCGGTCATTTTAAACACATGTAGAATCGTTAGAAAGTTTCTCCAAACTGAACTTCCTAATGAAGTCAACTCCACTGAGGCGCACTTGGCTTAGGCCCGTGCGTTTTACTAACCCCGGTTTTCAGAAACAGAGAGGATGACCTCTTGAAAAAAATAATAATAATAATAATCATTTATTTTCAGACACAGATCTATGTTTGTTAGTAGACTTAGGCATAAGAGTTAGTACTTCATAAGATACATAAGTCTAATAAAGATTTATTGGTTACGTATAGTTTTAGCATTTTTATGGTATATATTTCTGACAGCTGTAGAAGTAAGCAAGAACTATTTATGTGCAAAAAGGGGGCGTTCGGCGCGCCGCGATCTACAGTTGCGGGACCCGGACGCAAGAGGCATTCTATGCGCGGCGGCTTGGACCATGGACAGAGTGTCGCCACCACAAAATGCTTAATTTTAAATTGTTTCTGGTCAAAACAGAACTACAATTTTTTTACAATTTTATCAAAGATTTTTATTTCATCTATGGTCTTTGTCAAATCGGTGGAAATAAAGCAGGCATATTAAAAAAAACATTTTTACATAAAGTGTGCATTTTTGTAGGTAAAGGTTTCAACTCGTCGCCAGGAATGACATTGACGAAATCGAAACAGGGAAAACCGATAATTGTATTTGAAGGGTTCAGATTCAGAAGACATCAAGTCCGAGCTCCTAAAGTTCATTGGAGGTGTACGTCTATGAACGCAGGATGCCGCGCCGTCATACACACACTCGAAGATATGACTGTCATCAAATGTTTCAATGTTCACAACCACAAAGTAAAAGACATTAGTATGTTAAACATCAATCTATGAATGCAAGATGCCGCGCTATCATACTTATATACTCGAAAATGCGACTGTCATCAAATGTTCTAATGTTCACAACTGCATATTCAGATTAAGATTAATTTTATTGGTCAGTGAACAATTAAGCTACCGATCTAAGTAAACAGAAATACATATTATAATTAATAAAAATAAATAATTAATAGAAATTAATATTGTAAATGTCATGTATAACAATTACTATTAGGTATGTCATCTATATCATAATATTATTAAATTAAATATGTCATATTATTCAAACGTTATTATATCATATATGTACATCAACTTACCTACATTCCCTAGATTTATACACAATAACTTCTCCAGAGTGAAGAAGGTTTGCTCCACAAGCCAGGTTTTGAGTCCAATCTATGAAAGCATAATGGCGCATTGTCAAAAAAAATACGTTTTCTTTATGTTTCAAAATAACGGAATGATTTATTTAATTAAGTGTAATTTGCTCGACTACTTTTCTTCCGGGTGGCATGGAAAATTCTACCCTGTTATATATGATCTTAATTATATTTTCCTACCTAGTTAATCCACAAGCCACATTTTGAGTCCAATCTATGAAATCATAATGGCGCATTGTCAAAAAAAATACGTTTTCTTTATTTTTCAAAATAACGGAATGATTTATTTAATTTAGTGTAATTTGCTAAATATATGATGTTAAATATTATGATCTTAATTTTATGATTTTTCTTTTTCCTACCTAGTTAATATAAGTGTGGTAAGCCGTGGGGTGCCGGCTGTGGAATGTTACCCCTGCTCACATGCCCGTATATGCAGTAAGAGCCTGCTAAGGGATACCTCCGGAAGATGGGCAGCAGCGTATTTCTGTGTATCAACATAACGTACTGCGCTCGCCAACCCGCCTGCCAAGCGTGGTGAGCATCTGGCAACTACCCCTCATGGAGATCCATGAGGGAGGTCTGTGTTCAGTAGTGGACGTTTTACGGCTGAGATGATAAATATAAGTAATAAAGATTCTAGTTGTTAGGTTTGTGTACTTAATTGCAAACAGTATTAATTAACCTAATTTAAAAAAAATCTTAAGCTAAAATTTCCTTCTTTAGTAAGTTTTCTTAGATTCTATTTGTGACTATACATGTATGCTTCATTATTTGGTCGACTTGTTTTGTGCGAAAAATATATATTCTTCGATCTGAGAGAGATGATATTCCACATTTTATTACATCATCTCTCTCGGATCGAAGGCGTATGCATAATACCAAGTTTCTGTATAAATTAGTAAATGGATTGATGCTGTTGGCGGCAGTCTTCTACTCTGCACCTAACAGACTAACCAGGGTTTCTAGGTTCAATTTACTTCAGGTGAATGGCTCAAAGTGAAACCTAGGACATCACGTACCCCTGACTAGAATGTGTAGACAATATAATACCATCTCAAACACTACCACTACTACTAATATCGATTTTTTCTCTGACAATTTAATAAAACTAAAAGCCTAATGCATCTTAATAAACAATTAATTTAAATTAAAAAAATAATAATAAACAGCCACAAATAAATAGACACTAAAATAGTTGTAAAATACAAATATACTATTTCAATAAATAACTAAACTACATAACGATGAAAATGAATAAAATGCAATGAAAATATTTAGTTTTAATTCCGCTTATGCTATAAAACTGAATATTTTCATTGCATTTTACTAGTATTGTCATGGATTTCCGCAAAGTAACACCTGATTCCATTAATTAGATGAAAATGAATGTCAAGCATACAGGACATCTATCTTGAAATAGGGTTTCAGTTGTATTAAATTGTCAGAGAAATAAACAATATTAGTCTTTCAGGGAGCATTATATTGTCGACACGTTCTATTTTATCCTAACTGTGGTTTTAATAATTATGCTGTGTTTATTTGGTACCTTTTGTTTTAATTGCCTTGTAGTATTTATCTTTATGAAGTCTTCACCTGTACTTATAGTAGCACTTGCTCTATATCTTATACCAGTGTAACATTAAGTTTGTGATACTGCTATTATTATTATGCTCAAACTAAAATGCATCCGAGTCAAGTAATTCATTCTAACCCAAAGGCCACAGTAACGTCAATTTACAAAAGAACATATTTGAAATAATTAGAGCACATGATCATTTTTTTTTTTGCTTTATGACACGCAAGTCGGTAAAGCGGACACAAGAACCTAACTCGCTCGTTTTAGTCATCATTTAATAATTGTATTTTTGTCTTATGTTTGATGGAGTTGGAGTATAAAATGCAATTAAAATATCTAGTTTTAATTCCGCTAATGCTGAGATGCATGAGCACCACCCTCCCGCCCGCTAATTAAAAACTTGCAGGGAGAACTACGTTGTTAGTGCAACATGCATAACCAAAACCACACGACGACACGTGTTTCGCCTCTCTGCGAGGCATCATCAGGTGAGACGCCGAGGTGTTGACTGGTCGGCGGCTGCAGCGAAAGTAAAGCCACTTTTTTTTCGAAATGACAATATATCATGTTGACCGCAGATGGCTATGACAACGTTACCGGACTAACACAACGTTACCGGACTAGTTGAAGCCACTACGCAGCGGCCACTCCATATGGCGCCTTATGGAAGGTTTGTTTGCTCAGCTATACCTGCTGACTTAAAATTAATGGAATCAGGCGTTACTTTGCGCTGGTTTGGAGTTGGAGTAGATTCCGTCTCAAGTTTATCTTTATAGTTTTATTTAAGTAATCTTATATTTTATAAAAATCTTTCTGGTCTTTGCCAAAGTTTGGAAAATAATTAAATACCTATTCTCTAAAAAAAACTTAGTTGCAATGTGCATTCTTATTGTAGGTCAAGGTTACAACTTGTCGTCGGGAATAACGTTGACAACTTCACAACGCGGTTATCCAATAATTTTATTGGAAGGATTTCGATTTAGGAAGCATCAAATCCGCGGTGTTAAAGTTCACTGGAAGTGTTCAACGCATGAACATCGAGGTTGTCGCGCCGTTCTACACACTCTCGCAGATATGACTATCCTAAAATGTTACAATGTTCACAATCACAATGTGTAAATTATATTACTCGTTATTATAAATTTCGTAGAATTCGCTGGTATTGGAATTTTACTTTATTTACCAGCTGCTCACTGGTCGGATGATATTATTATGACAGCAGGGGAACAGTGGAACCGGCTGGCTCAAGACCGACCACCATACTGACCGTATAATTATGAGAAGAGGCCTTTAACCAACAGTAAGTGCTATCGGCTGATTAAATAGGTATACAGATTGACGATGTTTAATTTTCAACCTGCCATTTTCAGCTACCAAAATGTTGTTTATGATCAAAACGAAACAAAACCTTTTGTTGGAACTTTATAAACATTCGTGATTTGTTAGTATAATGATAATCAAGACAGGATTTTCCGCATACCTATTTTTCACGTGGATATTTCTGATTCCGAAGTCGAATTGGGAATTTTACCATCCATAAAATTTTCGTCAGTAGATGGCCGCTCTTCAGTCTTCCTGTGACATGGATATTGGAATGTATTCGAAACATCGGGAAATAAACAAAAGAAGTAAGTGATAACATCTTTTCTCAATTGTCATACGACTTGCAATTTTTTGATAGATTATTGTAGTATTGTGCCCTATAAAGTCTATGTAAATAATTTTACTAAGTCAATAAAATAAAAACTAAACTTACCTGAAGTGTCATTTCTTGTCGGTAAATGTTACAACTAATTGTCGGAAATAACGTTAACAACATCGAAATATGGTAAACCAATCATCTTAGTGGGAGGATTCCGATTCAGAAATTCTATAGAATCTTGCTGATATGACTATCCTTAAATGCCACAATGTTCACAATCATTAAATATCACAATGCACACGATCGCAACACGTATTTTTTTTTTTTTTAGGAACATTAAAGAGAATTCTAACTATTATTAAAATAATTATAATAGATATTACATTAGTAAAAAATGCAGGTTATTTTCAAAGAGTGTTCCTTCAAGTACACAATATTTATATGACCTTAATTGTTTTTTCTTGTAGGTTACAACTTGCCATCAGGCATGATGCTAACGACTTCACAACGCGGTTTCCCAATCATTACAATTGAAGGATTTCGATTTAAGAAGCAGCAAACTTGCGGTTTTAAATTTCACTGGAAATGTTCGACACATTTACGACGAGGATGTCGTGCTGTTATACACACTCTCGCTGATATGACTGTCCTGAAATGTTACAATGTTCACAACCACAATATGTAAAATATATTTTACTTCTATATTATAATGAACGTCTTTGGTGTCACTGTGTCAAATCAATGTTTACTATGCTTTGACCATGACTATTTCGGCCACCATAAGTTTTTTGTGGTCAAAAAAAGTCTTGTGTATAGCGTGCTTTTTGTAGATGAACGTTACAGATTGTCACCGGGAATATCGTAGACCATGTCGAAACAAGGTAATCCAGTCATTATTAGAGATGGATTTCGATTCAAAAAGCATCAAACCTGCGGTATAAAAGTTCACTGGAAGTGTTCAACACACTCCAATCGAGGTTTTCGAGCAGTTCTACACACCCTTACTGATACGACTGTAATTAAATGTAACAATGTTCACAATCATCATCATCATCCACAGCCCGATTTCACTCACTGCTTAGGCTAAGTTTGTGCCATCCACCATGATCCTGTGCCAGTCGCATCCATTGATGCCATGCGATGTGAACCAGGTCGTCGACCCACCTCGCAAACAAAATGGTATAGCATATGGCATATAGCAAAATGGCATAGAAGCGTCGGGCGACCGGTGGCGAGGTGGGTCGACGGCCTGTTCACATTCACTTGTTTTAAAATAAACATGGTATTATCTCCTCCTCCTTGCGTCGTATTCCTCACTATTTAGGGTCGTGACCCCCTTCATGGATCACTTTTTTATGAACGATGTTGCGCCAACGGGATCTATTGCCGGCGACTCTCATTGCTTCGCGGAGCCTCGAGTCGAGAGTGGTACGGATCTGGCCAGTCCAACGTGTCGGGCTTTGGCCTCCGGTCTCTTCCTTTGAACTTTGCTAGTTATGACGAGCCTTTCTATGTTGTCACTGCGTTTTCTGGCCTTGGGGTTGGCCTTTCTGGGTTATGTGGCCAAAATACTGAAGGACTCGTTGGAGACAGATGGAAGATAGCCTAGTAGTTATGAGTTCCTTCAGTATTCATATATGTCACATAACAGCACGAAGCATACAAGACGAGCGTCCACGTCGAACGCTAGCACGAATGCCAGCAGCAGCAAACTGAGAACGCCGCTTCGCTGTAATTAGCAGATCTTTGTGCAGCAAGTGTAGATCGTGATGTTGGGGCAACAGCAGCCGCCACAGCCACCGCAGTATTGACAGGTTCGTTCTTCGGGCTGTCCAACGGATTCGCAGCATGGTATTATACTTATACCGAAAGTTTTCTGTATTGTTTCACAGAAACCATCAAACCAACCACAAAAGCAGATTCTGGTCAATATAGAGCAATAATAGTGTTTGATGATTATTTTAACTTAGAACAAACTATCGGTAATAGTAATTTGTAGTTGTACTTCATGTGAAAATGTGCAATACAATGTTACCACGTTCTTTTTAAACAATTAAAATCATAAGCTTTTTTTTTGTATTTAAAGTGTAAACCCACACTAAGGTATCATTTATAGAAATCAGTTGTTCCGTGGCCGAATGGTAAAGACAGCCTGCGTTAAAGGTGTTTGTCTGCACGTTACGGGTTCGAGTCCCGTCGGAGACAAAATTTTGATTGCATTTTTCATTTCTATAAATAAAAATCATATCTGAAGTGTACTTTATTGTAGGTGAAGGTTACAACTTGTGTTCGGAAATAACGTTGACTACATCGAAACAAGGTAAACCTATCATCTTGTTACATGGGTTTCGATTCAGGAAGCATCGAATTCTTGGTATGAAAATTCACTGGAAGTGTTCAACACACTACCATCGAGGTTGTCGGGCCGTTCTGCACACTCTTGCTGATATGACTGTTCTTAAATGTTACAATGTTCACAATCACTAAACATTTACACATTAACAAAATTAAAAAAAATCTTACCTGGATTGTGTTTTCTTTTAAGTACAGGTAACAATTTGGCGTCGAAAATAACGTTGATGATAGTCAAAACGAGGTAAACCGATTATCTTGCCAAAGGAATTCGATTCAAAAAACAGCGAATCCGAGCTACAAAAGTTTACCGGGAAGTGTTCAACGCCTGAACATCGAGGTTGTCATGCCGTTCTACATATTCTTGCTGATATGACCGTTATAAAATGTTACATTGTTCTCAATCAATTAAACCAAATTTACATTAGGATTCACCCTACTGTGTATATAACCATGTTGTTTAATTGTTGAAAATCTATGAACACCTATGGAATGGCGTAAATTTTCACCATACCTATTTCAGCCACCACACGGTATTGTTTCACTGTTTAAAACAAGTGTTCCTAAATTTTTTGGAAGTGTGTGAAATTTCGCATTGCCTATTGAAAGCCAACCAACCACAAGAGCAGTCCCTGTTCAATTTAAAGCAATACTGTTTGATGATTATTTTATCTTAAAATAAACTATCGGTATTAGTAACTTGTAGAATAAAATCATATCTAAAGTATACTTTATTGTAGGTGAAAGCTACAACTTGTGTTCGGGAATAACGTTGACTACATCGAAACTAGGTAAACCTATCATCTTGTTACAAGGGTTTCGATTCAGGAAGCATCAAACATTTGGTATGAAAACTCACTGGAAGTGTTCAACACACTATCATCGAGGTTGTCGGGCCGTTCTGCACACTCTTGCTGATATGACTGTTCTTAAATGTTACAATGTTCACAGTCACTAAATATTTAACACATTAAAAAAAAATCTTGCCTGGATTGTGTTTTCTTGTAAGTAGTGATAACCAAAAGGGAGTTAGCCGATCGATTTAGAAAAGAGCGAATCCGGGCTATAAAAGTTTACCGGAAGTGTTCAACACCTGACCATCGAGGTTGTCATGCCGTTCTACTTATTCTTGAAGATATTACTGTTATAAAATGTTACATTGTTCGCAATCACTTAAATCAAAATGTACATTGGAATTCACCCTACTGTTTATTACCCTGTTGTTTAATTGTTGAAAATCTATGAACACTTATGAAATGGCGTAAATTTTCTCCATACCTATTTCGGCCACCACAAATCGATTCTCAACAGATCAATCCATTTTGAAAATGATCTCTTTATATTTGTTGAATATTTAATGATTTATTAAACAAGTAATACATATCGTACTTGAAGAGGAAAACTACACATTGTGAAATTGTCTAAAATAATTACACCCGTTCTAGTTCAAAGTCTTATCCAAAGCGTGCTTTCTTGTAGGTAGAGGTTACAACGTATCGTCGGAAATACATATGACGACATCAATTCAAGGGAAACCTATTATCTTAATAGAAGGATACCGGTACAGAAAGCATAAAATCAGCGGCATGAAAGTTCTGTGGAAATGTTCGACACACTTCCATCGAGGTTGTCGGGCTGTTCTACACACTCTCGCAGATATGACCGTCCTCAAATGTAACAATGTTCACAATCACTAATGTAAAATATACATAGGTTATACCAAAATATTGCGTATTGTTTTACTGTGTCAACCAAGTGCTCTTTACAGTTTGAAAGTTCAAGAATTTTCATCATACCCCTTCAGCTAACAAAATCATTTATGGGATCAAAACCACGTTAGAATACAGAAAAATAATGAAAAACGATGATATCCTTCAGCTAACAGAAGTTGTTTGTAGTCAAGTTTAACCTTTTAGAAAATGATATGACACGATTAGAGGTATATATATAAGCTTATTAAACTTGTTCTGTTAGTGTAAATCAAAACTTGGAAGATAAATTACAAACGTTTCCTGGCGTACGATTGTAAATTCGGTATAATTGCGTATCTTCAAGGACTACAATAATATGGGTACCATGGAGCTGGTCTGATCATGGAGTCGGGAAGTGGCCACAGGTACTCCTAAACTAAATAAGTTAACCCATCGAGTTTGGGCTCATTTATTTCATCTTGGCTTGTTTCACTTTGGTGTATGTACATATCCAGGGTCTGAAGATGGAGACGGTAGGTAGTCAACGTAGTAGTCAACAAGATATGACTTTATCAACTCGACACCCGGGTTCCGTAAGTGGCTTTAGGAAGCATCAAGGATCGTTAACACGGACGTGGGTTGAAACCCAACCGGAATCGTAAATTTTTGATAGGGCTTTTCATTTCCCTAAAATTTTCTACCTAAGCGTGGTTTAACGCTATAAAAAAATCATCCCCTTTTCAACCCCATTTAGCAATCCTTGGGTTTTTTTTGCCAAATCCTATAAAAAAATATCGATTTTGACTCATTTCGGGGTGTTGAATACGAAAATGATATTATTTTTTAAATCCAAGATGGAGGACGCAAACCGCGAGCTGCTCGCAGCTCGCGCACAGCCTACCCTCTAGTTATTATATAAATAATAGTTATGTTAGTTGCTTCGAAAAGATTTAGAAAAATAATTTTCATTTTTTATTTTCTATTTTAAAGAGTCTATCAAGTATTAATAGTATTAAATATCGAACCTGCGGTACGAAAGTTTATGGAAATTATCGTCACATTATCGTCAAGGACATCGTTAGCTAACTGAAATATGCTTTCTTGTAGGTAAAGGTAACAAATTGCCGTTGGAAGTAAAGTGTACGACATCGAAACAAGGCAAACCGATTATATTGATAGAAGGATTTCGATTTAGAAAACATCGAATTATTGGTAAAAAAGTTCACTGGAATTGTTCAACACATAACAATCGAGGTTGTCGTGCCAATCTACACACTCTCGCTGATATGACTGTCGTAAAATGTAACAATGTTCACAATCACAAAAAAAGTATGAAGGTTTCTGTAAGTATTCGAACGTTTCCTTAAATTTAAGGTAGTATCTTACTATGTAAAACTATTGTTCCATGCCTTTTTGTGCTACCGTCAAAGTGGTTTCTGTTAAAAATAGAACAAAACATAACATAACATAGAACGTGTTAAACTTTCGCAATTTGTTAACAAACAAAAGTTTAACACGTATATCACAGAATTTTCTTGCATACTTTTGTTAAGGTGGACTGGATTTTATTCTGAATACAATTTGAGAGAATTTAGATTTAAATGTATCAATGTTCATAACCATTCATGTAAAATATACATATATTCAACTGATACCGTGTTTCCGAATTGTTTTACTGAGTTTACAAATTTCAAAGTTCAATGTTTGGAAGTGCGAAAATTTTCACCATGCCCGTTTGAGACAGAAATGGTTTCAGGCACGGCCTGTAATCTTAGAACAAAATTTTTGGACCGTTTGTATCTGTGGGATCGATATACCATTTATGACAAGCATAACAACTAAATTGTATTCTTTGTCACTTCCTTTTCACCCCCTCCTTCATACTTCTTTCCTCTCACACCTTGGCCCGCGATCCGCCATGTTTGTTCAAACGATTATTTACCAATGTCAAAACAAAACTTGAAAAATAAATACCGGTCCATACCGGTCAGTGGCCGCCATTGCAGTTTTGGAGTTGATCGAGTAAAATTTCTTGAGTGATTTCCGTAACTTCTCTCAATTTCTGAAGCTGCAATATTAACCTGCATTTCATTACGTCGATGTGTTGTGTTGTGAGCTGTGCTAGTAAGCGAAAAGACAACCATTTACACCATGTTTCCAAAGAGTGAGATATAACTCCAAACTTAGTTGCAGTGTATTCTGTGATAGGCTTCGATGCCTGAGCATCCAAGATCTTCGAAAGCACTCTGTATGTAGAAGACACTTTGAAAAGCGATTTCTCGCTTCCAATCGTGAAAGAGCTCGGCTTCGCCCATACCCAACGCTGTTTACAAACAGTGAAATATCTAGCGGCAAATTCTTACTGCATCCATGGGGAGGAGGAGAGGAGCATTATACTGCCGCGCCGGAGTAGAATGTGTCCCCATTTTATAAAACAATACATAAATATTTATTACATTTCCAATATTAATTTTAGTTACCTTTGTATTCTACATTCCAGGTATGTAATGTCAGCACAGAACATGACCATGTTTACAAGATAAGGCTTATTGATGACCATAACTACTGTAGAGGTATATATAGAGGTGCTGACAGAGGTGGTAAAGAAAAAATCAAGAATTGGAAATGGTAATCACTTGTTCTATTGTTTAGCACATCTAAGCTAGATGAGCAAATTGTTTATTATATTGTTTTCTTTTCAGAATTGAGCACTCTGCATGATCTAAATGAAATTGAAATAGCTAATGTAGAACATATTGCCCCCTACATCTCACGGAGGACGAACCAAATCAATATAAAAGGAGAAATAAAGAGTTGTATCTTGAACCATGTATTTTTAATCAACACAAGTAGGTACATAATTATATATTTACAACAATTATCATAACTTAATAATCAGTAGGTATTTACAGTAATAAAATGATACTCTCAACCAGTCAGAATATACATAGCGCTGTCTATCTGTCTGTCTCTCTGTCTGTGCATGAGACGATTACAACCGAACGGGTTGACCGATTTACATGAAACCTTTTTTGTTAGCACCATCTTAATGTAAGAAGGGTACTGATTGATTTTGATGACACTAAGGTCACAAGGACCGTAGTTATCGTGACCTCAATAGTCGTATTTTAATAAAATATTATAAAAATGAATAGGATCCGCTGTAAAATAAACTACTGGTAGAATGTCTACGAACGTAGACATTTAAAAAAAACAAAAAAATAGGGAGAATGCTTGATCCGTAGCTATTTCATTCAATCAAATTTTAAAACAAGAAGAAGAAGTCTTTCGGAATGTATATTGATCCTTTCTAATGGTCGAAATTTTTCGACCATTAGAAAGACTACTTATTTTTAATGTAAGTACTCCTATAATATGGGTATCAAATGAAAGGGCTATCTGAGAATAACTCAAAAAATGAAATGACGCCACTCTGAATCCAACATGGCGGAACACCCAAGATGGCGGACTACTTATTTTTAATGTACTCCTATAATATTGGTATCAAATAAAAGGGCTTGCTGATAATAATCAAAAATTAAATGACCTTACTCTGAATCCAACACGGCGGAACACCCAAGATGGCGGACTAGTTATTTTTAATGGACTCCTACAATATGGGTATCAAATGAAAGGGCTTGCTAAAAAATTATTCTAAAATGAAATGACGATACTCTAAATCCAACGTGGCGGAACATCCAAGATGTGGCGGACTAGTTATTCTTAATGCACTCTTACAATATGGGTATCAAATGAAAGGCCTTGCTAAGAGTTACTCGAAAAATTATATGACATCACTCTAAATCCAACATGGCGGGCATGAGATGAATAGACAATAAACTAACTGTCCAGTGATATCTAAAAATTAAGAAATAAATTAAAATTAAAAAAACCTTTTTAACATACAAGCTTTTATTTAAACGTACCTACTAAAAATAATAAAATAAACATTTTCCATTAAAGTTTAATGGCAACTTAAAACGTTTTTACACAATTTATGCGATAGAAAAGCCTTTAGCGAGATTTAAGCAGTACTCGTGTTTACATTGTTTAAAAAAAAAACAATTAATTAGATCAAATAACAGGTAACTTGCTCGATACCTGCGGAAGATGGACAGCAGCGACTTGCTATGTATCATCTCTACTACTAGCGCTCGCCAACCCGCCTGCCAAGCGTGGCGAGTATGGCAACAACCCCCTCCTGATCTTGAAGATTTATGAGGGAGACCTATGTCTAGCAGTGGATGTGGACAGCAGTCCGACGGCTGAGATGATGATACGCTGACTGTTGGCCGTTTTCATATCTATTAACTCTAATATTTTGTTTATTTTTACTCTTGTAATCTACATGTAATATGCTCACGAAGTAAACACATTTTTATATTTAATAAAAATATTTATCTATGTAGTTTATTGCATTAAGTATATCAGGCATCTAGTACCTATAACAAAAGCTCTGCTTAGCTTGGGGCTAGATGATGCTGTGTGATTTGTCCAGCATTATTTATTTTTTATTTTTATTTACCTTAATTCGTGTTTTTTTATTTGTTCTAGGTGAATGTTACAACTTGTCGTCGGGAATGACCTTGACCACATCGAAACAAGGTAAACCGATCATTATGCTGGAAGGATTCCGCTTCAGAAAGAATCAGATCCGCGGTCCCAAGGTCCATTGGAGGTGCTCATCAGCGAGCAAGTGTCGCGCCGTCATACACACCTTGGAAGACATGACTGTTATCAAATGTTATAATGTTCACAACAATCACTGATTTTTTTACATTCTTTTCTTCATTAACGACCTCTGTGGCGCTGCGCGCGAAGGTCCGCCTGCGACGCAAGAGTTAGCGGGTACAATTCCCGCCTCGGGACAAATGTCTGTACGATCTGCAGATATTTGTTCAGGGTGTTCTGGTTATTTTTCTATATATAAATAAATAAATAATGCTGGACATATTACACAGCATCATCTAGCCCCAAGCTAAGCAGAGCTTGTGTTATGGGTGATGATTAAGGATGATGACTGATATACTTAATACATTATACTACACAGATAGATATTTTTTTATTATATATAGAAAAACACCCAGAACACCCTGAACAAATATCTGCAGATCGTACAGACATACCTCTATAATAAAAGTATCCATCTATATCAAGTATATCAGTCATCTAGTACCATATCTCATGCTCTGCTTAGCTTGCGGCTAGATGATGCTGTGTGAATTGTCCAGCATTATTTATTTCATGATTTATTTATTTATCTCAGCTGTAGGACTCCTGTCCACTGCTGGACATAGGCCTCCGTCTTGGATCTCCAAGACCATGAGGAGGTTGTTAACATTTTTGGATATTAGATGATTTATACAGCGTCAGCAACTGGTAATCGTGCTATACGGGACGTTGCAGTGCCTGGGACATTGTTAGATGGATTAGGCTTGCCCAGCACCTATACCGTCCTCTCAGCTTAGTTAGCTGTTAGTCAGAGGAAAGAACAGGTCAGTACGTCTGAAGCTAACTTAGCGGTTTCCTCACGATGTTTCCTTAGCCGTAAAGCACGTTTAAACCTTATTTGAACATTATTACCAACATATTTAGGAAACATAAATAATAATTATTGCTATGCTAGACACCAGACAGCACCATCTAGGCACAAGCTTAGCAAAGATTTTGTATATTGTATTTATATAACTATCATAATAAAGAAAACACACACAGACCGAGAACAACACCATGGTTTGAGTTTTTATTACCGATATTTTTGGTTTTTAATGTTCTCAACCATAAATGGTCGAGTATGTTACCACAGAATAATTATCTATGTTACTTTATTTCACAAACCATTTTACCTGTAGTGTTAGTAATAAATGAATTATACTAAAGTACATTTATTTTATTCGTGCACTAAAAAAATATGATTCGGTACTTTTTCTTCTAATTTTGTAATACACGTTCTATCTCTGATTCTATCATAATAGTTAAGCTGCTGTCCATCTTCCTTGGCAGATTCTTACTGCATCCAAATCGTTTTTTTAAATTGCATTAAGGCACATGCTGTCGCCGACTGGCCTTATTTATCTGGTAATTTACTATTAATCGGACTAACAATGGACTAGGAAATCGAAATCGAAATCGAAAAAAATATAACCGAATGTACTCGTATATAAAATAATGTCTGATTTATTTCTAGGTTTAACATTTACAACGTCTCAGCGCGGCCATCCACTTATCACTGTTGGTGGATATCGATTTGGGAGAGAACGGAGCTTTGGGCATAAAACGTACTGGAGGTGTTCCTCGAAATTTCGCGGCCTGGGTTGCCACGCTTTCATACACACCCTCAAAGATATGGCGGAGAAAGATATAGTTGTGAAAATAAGCAATGTTCACAATCACTAAATAGTTCTATAATTTTTTAGTTTTAATTGTCAAATTTCGCCGTGGGGCGCCGGCAGTAAGTGTTGCCCCTCCTCTCATGCCCGTGGATGCAGTAAAAGCCTGCTAAGGGATACCTCCGGAAGATGGGCAGCAGCGTATTTCCGTGTATCAGCATCCCGTACTGCGCTCGCCAACCCGCCTGCCAAGCGTGGTGGCAACTACCCCTCATGGAGACTTTTTTATGGACAATTTATGGCTGAAACGATGAATTCAAATGTTGGAATTGTTTCCGGAAATACCTAAACTGTTATATTTATGCCAACAACATTATTGTAGTTCATACGATTTCTCATAGTCACAAAATAAATATGAACAGGCGGACGCGGAAGTGCCGATATTATGTAAAACATTTTTGTTTGAAGTTTGAAAAGACTGAGAATGACGTATTTTTATGAACCATACGTAAAAATTTGCTCCGGTAACGTCGCATAAAGTACCCGCTATCGGTATTAGCAGTAGTTTTACCGTAAATATAAGTCAGTGTTACTAATTATCTGTGTTTTTCTGATCTTAGTTTAAATGTGTGATTTATTGGGAAATCATTGTTGTTGTAGGTATATGAATAAATATTCCAAAATTTCAGCTATAACATTCTCATCGCGTCGTGGGAACCCAATAATTGTATTGGATAGATATAAATTTACAAGAAGAACTATAAAAGAGAGGAGGACTTACTGGAGGTGTTCAGTATCGAAGTTTCGGAATAAATGTCACGCCTTCGTACACACCTCCTGGGATAGATAGATAGATAGATAGATAGATAACTCTTTATTGTACCCAGCTTAATTCTAACACAAACAATATAATAAAGGAAGTATAGTATAATTAACGAAAAGCAGAAGCACAATGGGCGGCCTTATCACTGTAAGCGATCTCTTACAGGCAACCTTTGGATGGACAGAAACAACAAGAAAGTAAAAGCACGGTTTCGTCATAGTATTTAAACTAGAGTACGTAATAGCTATAAATATATACTTAGCTAGTATAATTACATATTTAATAATAATAAACAAATCAATAATCGATTTTTTATAAACTACATATATAAATAATAAGAAATATAATACATACTACATAATAAATATATATATATATGTATATATATATATATTATAAACTGATAGGATATATGTTGTTAACTTTGTGACAGATAGTGGTCGAACACTAGCTTTTTGAAGATAGGCAGAGATTTAGCTTTCCTGATGTCAACCTACTAATAATACTATCCTCAAGTATAACAACGTGCATGACCACACTGAATAACTTTTTTAGGATATTAAAAAAGAATTAAAATATCAGCTTGACCGGAAGCTCGCTAGTACGGAAGTTTTTGCTTGAAGTGGTAACAAACATACATGCAAACAAACTTACAAATTTAAAATAAATATTCGTGACATAAATACTGCTTCACCCCGGATCCTGACTGGATCGGGAGACAGGATTTAGTGACAGTTTTAACTCTCAGTAGATCCACGAAATTAACAAAAAAAAAATAAACTGTATATATTTAAATGCTTTTATAATTTGATTCTACACGACGTTAACCGACGTTATTAATGCGACATTACAAGTGTGAATTTAGCATAATAATGTTTATGCAACTATTTATGTTTTGGTTAAAGTTTGGTCTTATCGTTGTAATAGGTTTATTCGTTAAATAATCGTTTCAGCGACGTCGTTTTATTTTGTTTTTTAATGCAATTGTAAATTAGAGACGCTGCTGCCGTAGCGTTTCCGTGTAACACAGCCCGTGTCGCGATCGCCAACCTGCCTGCCAAGCTTGACTGGTTGGCGATAGTAACAACCCCCTCATGATCATTGAGATCCATCAGGGAGGCCTATGCCCAGCAGTGGACGTGCCAGTCCTACGGTTGAGATAAAATTAAAATGTGAAATTTCATTTATATGATGCTTTTTTTCAGGTATGACGCTTACAACCTCAGTGCGTGGGTATCCTATTATTGCTATAGCGGGGTACAGGTTCAACAAGCACCGCGACACAGGAGCCAAGATCTACTGGAAATGCTCCACACATCTACAGAGAGGTTGCCGCGCAGTCATCCACACACTACCAGATATGACCGTCTTAAAATGTGTGAATCTCCATAATCATTAAACGGCTTGTTCATAGCGGGGCACGAGATACGCAGTGTCACGGAAACGGTTATTGACACATGGTTATGGTTGCTATCTCTCATTGTCAGTTTGTTTATACCCATGTCTTAACGGATATCAGAAACAGTTGGTTTTACAGTGGCCGTGGCATGCCCCGCTTTGGACAAGCTACCCGTTGTTAGTCGAAATTCATAAATAAATAAATAATGCTGGACAACTCACACAGCATCATCTAGCCACAAGCTAAGCAGGGCTTGTGTTATGGGTACTAGCTGACTTATATATGTACATAATACATTATACTGTGTACATAGATAAATATTTTTTGTTATATATAGAAAAACATTGACGCAACCTCTTGCGTCGTAGGCGGCATAGAGGTCGTCATCATATCAAGTTATAGATATAATGGCAGAATAATTTCAGTGAGCGCGAGCAGACTAAAAGAACTCATTTTAATCTTGACAAATTGTCCAGCGTTTCAATTCATTAAGTAATTTTACCAGCACTTCAGTGCACAATGTCAATTGTTGATGGTTAGAGCTATCGTATGGCTTCAAAAAATGATATAAATATTAAATCACACTGTCTGTCCATAGCTGTGTTTATAGCTCCTGTAATTCTATGTCTGTAGGTATGTATAGTATGTACGTTATATATATTACAGGAATACGGTATTTTTATAAGTGCGCGTGGTTTAAGAGACCCTACCTTGCCGTAACACAGTTTTTTAACTGGCACGGGAGGTAAGGTTTTGATAGTTGCGCCTATTGTGTAATATTAGTTAAGTAAGGATTTTGTATTAATAAATCATTATGAGTATGCATATAAAAATAAGTTTGGGTCTCAATCGGTTTCCTGTAATTTGACGCTTCATATTTTTAATTTGAATAAATGAAGAATGATTATTTGGTCGACTCAGCCTCACCTCTCTCAGCCTGCAAACCGAAATGCCCACCATGAATTTACTCCAGATTTTTATTAAGTTTAAAAAGGAAAATAACTGAATAACTGATACTTACTTAACATTATGTGACCGCCGTGGGGTGCCGGCAGTAGAATGATACCCCTCCTCTCATGCCCATGGATGCAGTAAGAGCCTGCTATGGGATACCTCCGGAAGATGGGCAGCAGCGTCTATCCGTGTATCAACATCCCATACTGCGCTCACCAACCCGCCTGCCAAGCGTGGTGAGAATGGCAACTACCCCTCATGGAGATCCATGATCGAGGCCTGTGTTCATTAGTGGACGTTTTATGGCTGAAATGATGATGAATGATGATCAATAATCTTCTACTAAACATTATTTTTATTATGTACAGTAGCTATCTTTAAACCATTGTGAAAATCGGAAGAAATTTAATTGTTGAATTAAAATTTATGATAACGGCATTAAGATTTACTAATTTTCAGATATTTCTTTTGCTACATCACGGAGGGGCCGGACTATCATCATAGCGTCTGGGTACAGATTCTACAATTTGCGCAGTAATGACCTCAAGATGTACTGGAACTGTTCAACTCATTACAAGCGAGGCTGCCGTGCAGTCATACACACCTTGCGTGATATGACCACCGTGACGAAAATTTGTAATGACCATAACCATTAATATTCTACTTTTAAATCGGGACATCGAAGGGACTCTGTGCAAATAAGGGTGAAATAAATAACAATACAGTATAATCTTACTGATAATTTAGAAAAAATATAGTGGTGGTTGTTTTTTCGAAGATAGCGACGACGTGTCGAAATATCGCTGTCGAAAGTAGAACAAATATAATTTGACTTATATTCTGAAATAAAATATAATATTTATGAGATCTCATTAAAATAAAATTTGTAAATATTTAACTAAGGTACATATTTATTTCACTTTCAAAATTAACGCGAGATGAACTATTGATATTGTAAAATACAGGGATGACTCAGGTAGTATTATAACGTCGGAGCTTATTCCTAGAAGTTCTGATTTTTCAAGAAAATCATCTTCATAGGGTTGAATGAGCAATCCTCTCCGCGCGTAGGGATGCTGCAGCAGTGCGTGCGTAGCGTTCGGCGCGGGTGAAGGGGCGTGGGAGGGGGGGTGCCGCTTTTGGAGGTGGTATTCGCGCTGCTGTAGGCGGCGTTGTTGGAAGAGTGGCGGAGTCCAGTGCGGGTTCATCATCACTACTGTCTACGTTATGAACGAACCACGCTCACTGTATCTGCATTAGATGTAGAAGGCTCATCGTTTGTGTAAATACCGCTCCGTTACAGTTCCGTTTCAGTTACAGTGGAACCATCCATCCCTGATCCCTATTGAAATTTGTGATACTGATTTCAATAGCTTCACGGATCTTGCAGAGCACAAAAAACTTCTCCCTAGCGACGACTTGAGCCTTGTTGAACCGGATGTAGTGCGCAGTACCGGAAGTCAATGCATCCTCTGTTATGGCTGACTTATCTGCGTCCGCGTTCTTAATGGTCCGTATATGCTCTGCCAATCTGGTGGAAATATTCCTTTTCGTCTCGCATATGTAAGACTGTCCGCAGTCACAGGGTATCTTGTACACACCGGTGTGCGCAGAGGATCTGTATCTTTGGGCGATCTTAGCAGATTCCTAAGCTGTGCAGGGAATATCGTCTTCATGCTGTACTTTCTTCGCAACAAGTGTCCGATTTTATCCGTCACCCCTTTGATCAATGGTATCTACGAGCCGACTCTCATCATCATCCCTCTTATCTAGCCTCGGCATTTACATTTCTTCTTGCCAATGATTTTACGTTAACGAATGTGATTGATTATGTAAGTAAAATTATATAATTGGTATTCATTACAGTTTCTAATGAAAGTTCAAGTATCAAAGCAACCTGAAGAGATTTTTATTGTCTAGGAAGGAATAAGAAAAACAAACGTTTTTTTGTGTTAATAGAATAGTAGTTAATTCGACCGCATTCATAGGGAATGCGGAATGGCTTAGCGTAGTACATTCTGCGCAATCCTGTCGGCCCGGACTGAGTGGCAGTCGTCGTTTTAAAATTAAAACTACATACTCGAATCTACAGCCTCTTTAAGCTGTAAAAAAACAATATTCTAAGTTAACTTGAAAAAAGATACGTTCGTTTATGCCGCAAAAAACGCATGGGTTCTTCCCGTAGACCTAGAACTATGAAATTTGGCAAGGCATAACGTTTTATACTGTAGATATATAAAAAAATCCAAAAACTATACATTTGCAATGGAATCATAACAAAATTGATTTTAAAAAGTACGAAATCAATTATCGAGGTTAAGCAACCCTACGCGCGGCTATGAGTTGGATGGGTCGAATCTTTTCGTGCATTTTTAAAAACATTAGTAAATCAGATTGTAGGCGAAGCGTACCTACTTCGCGAACCTATGTTCGATTTTTTTGACGACCTCTGTGGCTCTGCTACGCAAGAGATTGCGGGTTCGAATCCCGCCTCGGAACAAATGTCTGTACGATCTGCAGATATTTGTTCAGGGTGTTCTGGATGTTTTTCTATATATAATAAAAAATATCTATCTATGTAGTATAAGTATATCAGTCATCTAGTACCATAACACAAGCTCTGCTTAGCTTGGGGCTAGGTGATGCTGTGTGAATTGTGCAGCATTATTTATTTATTTTACTAGTCACCCAGGGAGCAAAGTACCTTCCTAAACCATGAATGTAGAAGTCACACAGATCAGCTAATTTATAATATTAATAATGTTCCTACATACCTACGGAACCCTCGGTGAGTGAGTCCAGCTCGCACTTGTCTGGTTTTATTTCTTGTGTGTCTAATAAATACTTTTCATTTCATTTTATACATTTCATTTCATTAGAACATAAAATATCAAGATATGTTTAACCATTCAAACTCAAACTTCTCCAACCATCCCTATCCATCCCAGACTAATTTCTGTCGAAGGTGACGAGATCGTCCCACCAACGGTTTCTCGGTCGACCCCGGCATATAATTAAATAGAAATTGCATAAATGAAGGTGGGATAGATCAAATAGCTATAATTAATTAAGAATTAACAGGGGGACGGAATCTGCTCCAACTCCGTCCAACGTAACATAAGACAAAATAAAATTCTTAAATGATGACTATAACGACCGAGTTGGGTTCTTTTGTTCACTTCTTTTCCTAACTCGCGTGTCATCTGAAGTGAACAGATTCAATTATGTGCTTTATTCCATTTATTTGTGTTGTCTTATTTTGTAATTTGTGACGCGTCAATAAGGTCCATGCGGCCGCACTGATTATAGTATTTTTTGATTCTTGATTCTTCTTGATTAATAAAATGTTATTAATTCGGATCTAAACTACCTTGGGCATGTTATGAGAAGGGATGAGATTCATATAACAATAAAGGTGATGAATATGAAAGTGGATGAATATAACGGAAGAAAAAAAAAGTAAGGCCTTTGCATCTATTATAGACGATTTATACAGCGTCAGCAACTGGTAATCACGCTGTACGGGACGCTGCAGTGCCTGGGACATTGTTAGATGGATTAGGCTTTCCCAGCACCTATACCATCCTCTCAGCTTAGTCAGCTATTATTCAGAGGAAAGAACGGGTCAATACGTCTGAAGCTAACTAAGCCACGGGCTTCTTCACGATGTTTCCTTCACCGTTAAAGCTCTCGAAAAGGTCTGAATGAGAACCTGACGAGTCATCATTTCAGCCGTAAAACGTCCACTACTGAACACAGGCCTCCCTCATAGATCTCCATGAGGAGTAGTTGCCATACTCGCCACGCTTGGCAGGCGGGTTGGCGAGCGCAGTACGGGATGTTGATACAGGGAAGGACGCTGCTGCCCATCTTCCGGAGGTATCCCTTAGCAGGCTCTTACTGCATCCACGGGCATGAGAGGAGGGGTGACATTCTACTGCCGACACCCCACGGCGAGTAATAGGGCTGAATGGAAGAAAAACACATGTTTTACCGACCCCACCTAGGTGGGATAAGGGCAGGAGAAAGAAGAAGATCTAAATTACCTTACAAGATCCATAACATACGAGTCTCATGGAAAAAATATCTTGATTAACTTACAAGGCGTTGTTAGAACATCTGGATAATCATAGCCTGTTAAGTACAATAACAAATAAAGTGCAACGCTATTTTTAAATTCCACGAGTGAAAAATTTTTTTTAGTTAGAGTAAAATTTTTGGTAATGCTATTTTATATTGATTTTCGTTGTTGCAGAGATGGTGTTAACAGAGTCATCTCGTGGTCGGCCTGTGTTGTGTATGGGAAATAACCGGTTTTTTAAATATCGGATTTCGGGGGTCAAAATACATTGGAAATGTCCAAAACGTGGTTGTCGGGCTGTCATACATGCTTTGGATGATATGACTGTTCTAAAAAACTACAATGAACATAATCATTGACAAGATGAACTTTTTTTAAGAATTGCACATGGAAACTGTTTTTTTCTGTATAATGTTTAGCAGATTTTAGTTATTATAATTTGTCAAAAACTTATCGTAGTCTTATACAAAGCTATGGCTATGAAAGAACTATGTAGTTCTTCTTTATAACCATAGTTTTGTATAAGACTAAAGACTCCGTCAATAATAAAGTACTACATATTAGGATCCAATTTATTTTCACCATCACATCATCATAACAGCTCCTTGAACTGACGCGAGATCTAGCTTGAATTGAAAATTTATTTAATTCGCGCAAGTATACGTTTTTATATACTATATACTTCCGCATACAAATTATATTTGTTTTTGGAAATAAATGACATGAAATATATAATAAATATTTTTATATAATAAATATTTTTATATAGTAAATATTTTTTTTAGTAAATATTTTTTTTAGGTTTCTCGATAACAACTTCGCGGTTTGGCGGACCCGTAATAGTAGCAGCTGGTTATAGGTTTTGTAAGAATCAGACCAGCGGCCCAAAAACACATTGGAAATGTGCAACGCATTTTAAAAAAGGATGTAGAGCTCTCATCCATACTTTGGATGACATGACCGTTATCAAGCATAATCATGTTCATAATCATTAAAACCGCATTAATTTACCTTATTATTCCCAAATATTTAAATCTTTATTTATGCCATGATACCAAAAACCGTGGCACTGTCTTTATATGCGTGTTAACTATAACGCCGATGCACGCACACTAGTTATACCAATAAACCAAACTGTTATTATATGCAATATTCACGGGGTAAGAGACGTCCACTCTGGTCTGAGATGATATGATAGTACTCTTAAATAACACTATCAAGTGCATTTGATTATTCCATCGTATTCGAAATTATATTAGAAACGTCAGCAAATGGTCGGCCAAGGATATGTTTAGGCAGTTATCGGTATTATAAAGTATCGAAAAGTGGGTGCCAAAATATATTGGAAATGTTCCATAAAACGAGGATGCCGCGCTGTCATTCACACTTTGGATGACATGACTACCGTTATAAAGTGCCATAATGAACATGATCATTGAATAACTACTTCATCAGCATCACCGTTATCTGCTACGTGGTCGTACCATGATTTGATTCTTTTTGAGTATTAGAACCACACGCCGAATGAATCAAATCATGGTAAATATCCCGTATTATTGCATATAGTGTTCACAACCATGATAGTTCTAAAAGGCAAACTGTTATTGCTACCATTTATTGTGCAATCTTATTGCACGAACTTTCCAAGTCCGGTTATCACTCTGTTTAAAGATACACTGATTTCAAATGAGCGAGCTATCTCATTTTGCGTGGAAACAAAACGGCGTGGTCTCATTATGGTGAGGGCATATCTAATGATTTAAATCTTTATATGGTGAATGTACAATAAAGAGTTTATCTATCTATCTATCTTTCAATATCCCGTAGAGACCTCAACGCTCTTAATTATTCTTTTCATCGTATTAATCTATATACTGATTTTTGAAATAAAACTTGAAACTTTGAAATTTATTTGTGTCCTAATTGAAATCAATTGATGTAAAAAATAACTTAACATTACTGATATTTTTTTTCTATCCTAATGAAAACCTTAGGTGAATACTGAGAGCACTTTATTCCATGCCAAGTATACCACTATTTAATGCCGTGGCCGTACAAGCAGTAGATTGTTGTCTCATCTCTCTGGCCCGTGGATGCAGTTAGAATCTGAATATCAAGGAATACCTCCGGAAGATAGGCATTTCCATGTATCAACACCACGTTTTACGCTGCCATGCTTGGCTGCCATTCTTATTACGCCCTAGCGTGGTGAGTATGCCCCTCATGTACCTAATTGGAGATTCTTGACCATTCCAGTAGTGGACGTCTGAGATGATATGATAGTAAAATACTCTTAAATAACACTATCAAGTGCATTTGATTATTCCATCGTATTCGAAATTATATTAGAAACGTCAGCAAATGGTCTGCCAAGGATATGTTTAGGCAGTTATCGGTATTATAAAGTATCGAAAAGTGGGTGCCAAAATATATTGGAAATGAAATTGACTTCACCCACTGCTGGTGGCTTCCTCAGGTTCGTGGCGGATGGCCCAAAATTAACTATATATTTAATTGTATTTTTTCTCGACGTTGTTGCAGCCGTTTAGTAAAAGATCTTCCTAATTCCTTAAACTTTTGTATAGAAAACCACTATCCTATACTATTGTGCGACGTTTCGAGAGTATTGCTTTAATTTTATCATGGTCGTGGCAACTTTTTAGGTTGTCATTATATAGAGGTAAATGAAGCTATTTAGCATCTTCCCCTACAGTTTATTTATGTTAGCTTACCAAATAATATATTTACTGCATCATGTCATTGCAGGTATGGTCTTAGCAACATCGGCAAGTGGTCGGCCTGTAATATATGTTGGTTGTCATAAGTATTACAAAAGTCGTACATTTGGGCGCAAAATTCATTGGAGATGTTTAAAACGAGGCTGTCACGCAATCATACATAGTTTGGAAGATATGACCGTTTTAAAATACAATGATGAGCATAATCACTAAACTTATTTGGCTCAGGAAGATTTTGAATAGTAAGCAACCCCCGTGATGTTAAAGGGCAGGGCATAACGTATGTAAAAGGAATCATTCCCCTGTTGTCGTCCCGCTTTCTACGATGTCGATAATGAAATACCAAAATGTGGAAGACAAATATTTTCCAATTTTCCTTTTAACGAGGTTGTCGCATACAATCTTTCGATATTAAATTTTAGATTTGCATAGTGTTTATTTCTATTTCCGAACTAATTTTGTCTAGCAGCGTTAACTGAGTAGCACGCCTTTAAATCCGATAGACATGGGATCAACCCTAATCGTGCAACAATAAAAAAAATATTAATTCAAAATATTTGTTACCTTGTTGCTACAAAGTGTTCTGTTGAACTTCTTCCATCCGCTGTCAGGATAGAAGTAGATATTTTCTAAGTTGGGTGGAACTTTGGTTTTAAAATTTGGTTTTAAATCGTAACTGAAAACACTTTCTTTTTTTTAATTTAAAAAGCTTTATATTAAAAAAGATATAGCTTTTTTATTAGTGTAATAAAATGGTGATGTGTATTACATAGAACTAATATTTTTTCAATACTTTTAGGATTGGTGTTGGGCACGTCTGTCCATGGTCGTCCTCTAATTTTTCTCGGACGCTATAAATATTACAAGCAACGTACCATGGGAGCCAAGATCCATTGGAGGTGTTTAAAGCGGGGCTGTCGCGCGATCATACATACTTTAGAAGATATGACTGTTTTAAAATTTAGTTATGAACATGATCATGACTAAATTTCTTATTTGGCACAATATTGTTAATGAGTACCAAACACCATTTTGAACTTCTCCTTAACTTAGTACATCACATATACATACATTTTAACAATGATACATTTAAAAAAAACAAATGATTCCCCTGCCCTTATATCACCATTTTTGATGTCGGCACGGAGCACTGGCAAACTATTGAA
Organism: Pasiphila rectangulata; assembly: GCA_963082625.1. Classification (NCBI taxonomy): domain Eukaryota; kingdom Metazoa; phylum Arthropoda; class Insecta; order Lepidoptera; family Geometridae; genus Pasiphila; species Pasiphila rectangulata. The sequence continues at coordinate 16,981,335 of OY720244.1, forward strand.
AAGTGATAGACAAAATGAAAAGTCAACTCAACTAGATTAATCTTGAGCTTGTTCCTTATTTTTAGAGGAATAGAAACTGTTTATTTATTCCTAAATAAAAATTAAAGGAACTAAAGTGGAGCTGGGCAGGACACCTTGCAAGGCGTGGTGATGACAGGTGGAGTAAGACAACAACAGAATGGTGGCCGAGGATGGGGCATAGAAGGGTCGGGCGACCGGTGGCGGGGTGGGGCGACGAGCTGGTACACATCGCAGGGCGTCAATGGATGCGACTGGCACAGGATCGTGGTGGAAGGCACAAACTTAGGGAGGCATATACCCAGCAGTGGGTGAAATCGGGCTTTGGATGATGATGATGATGATGAAATAAAAATTACAACAAAATAAAATAAATAACTAACAAAAACCTAAAAATGGCACAAATCGGTCACCACTCTGCATATAAAAGAGTTGATAGCTCAAATAACTATTCATCATCATCATTTCAGTCGTCCACTACTGAACACAGGCCTCCTTCATGGATCTCCATGAAGGGTTGTTGCCATACTCAACACGCTTGGTAGGAGGGTTCGCGGGCGCAGTTCGCGTTGCTAATATACGGAAAGACGCTGCTGCCGGCATAAGAGGAGGGGTAACATTCTATTGCTGGCACCCCACGCCTATTAAATAAATATATATAGCTAAATAACTATTACTACACTAAAATTATGTGGTGCCGACGCAACTGACTTAATAATTATTAAAATACCGTTGATTTAGTTTTTTATTTTATTTTATTAGATGGTGCTCTGAGTGACCAACATTTATACCGTTTATACATAAACCTTATATTTTTCAATAATTTTGCCTAAAACAGCTTTCTTTTTGTCCAATATACCTCAGTGCCTTAAGAGGAGAGTCTTCAATCAGTGTGTGTTACCAGTGACGACATATGAGACCAAGACGAGGTCCTTCACTATTGGTCTTATGAATAAGCTCAGAGTTCTCAACGAGCTATGGAGAGGGTTATGCTGAGGGTTTCTTTACGGGATCGAATCGAGCAGAAATGGAGATAAGTTGGGGAATTCGGGTCACAAACATAGCCAAACGGGTTAGCACATTGAAATAGCAATGAGCAGGCCATATAGTACGCAGAACAGACGGCCAATGGGGCCGGAAAGTTCTTGAATGAAGGCCACGGACCGGTCCGTGGCCGTGGCAAGCGCAGCGTAAGATGTCATCTATAAGATGGGCTGACGACTTGCTAAGAACCGCTGGTCGGCGGTGGATGCAGGCTGCTTCTGAGTACTTTGGAGATCCATGAAGAAAGCATATATCCACCAGTGGACGTCCTACACATGTTCTACGCAAGGCGGGTGATGAAGTGTACAGGGTTTCTATCTTGAGATCACGCTGTATAGTGGCGTTCCAGATGAAGCGAGGCGCGTCCACTATTGCCCGTAGGCACAAGTTACCCTGCGCTCTCAGCTGCCGTCTTTGCCGTCTTCGTTCGCTGGTGAAGGCGTACCACGCTGGGGCGGCCGTTCATCCGTGAGGAATCCGTGGAGCGGTCATGGTCGGTCGCAGCGCTATCCTCGCTGCTTTCGCGGATATGCAGCAATTTCTAGCTTGTTTAGCCATTGTCGAGCCTTTATCTATTGTCACTCTGATATTAGTAAAATTGTTGTCTTTTTATGTGTATTTATACTTTTAGGAATGGTGTTGGGCACTTCTATCCATGGTCGTCCTCATATTTTTGTTGGTCGTAATAAATACTATAAGCAACGCACCGTGGGAATCAAGAGCCATTGGAGATGTTTAAAACGAGGGTGTCGCGCGATCATACATACTTTGGAAGATATGACTGTTTTAAAATACAGTGATATACATGATCATGACTAAATTTCTTATCTGGCACAAAACTATTGTCAATGTGTGCCAAACTCGCGTATTGCGGGATAAAAGTTAATAATTCCCTTGCCCTTATCCCACAATGTGAGATCGGCACAGGTGTAGCCTCTGTTGTAGCAGTAACTGGCGAAAGTTCAATAAATTAACGTAAAACGGACTTCAATTATCGAATCTGTTTTACACTTCCTAAAACTAAGTATAATTAGAGATATGACGTTTCTAAACTTAGTAGTAAAATTGGGTGTAATTATTCCGTTTTAATTTTAGAACGGTATGGATTGGCTTTACGTCATTTTATTCTGATTTACGTCAATTTAATTAGCTTTAGCTAGTTAGTACAACGATAGAATCGCCACCAATGCGTTTTCAAAATTAAGACGAGGCAATTTCACCCAATTTTACGTTGACCGCTCCTAATTTAGAAACGTCATTGTATCTAATTATTTATTGATCTCTAAGTGTATGAACTATGGTGCATCAACAGAATTGGCCCCCAAACCAATAACCTGTTTTTAGTAAAAGGTAAAAAGTATTTCCCTTTGATCCTAATAAGATGGGGCTATCCCGCGGAGTAAGCGAAGAGACAATCGTCCTATAATGCGCATCTTAAAACTAAATACAGACAACTGACTGACTGAAGTCTTACGGCTTAAGCGGTTTTTTCCGCTTTTGAAGTTAGTGATGGAACCGACTCTAAATAAGGTGCGTTTGTATGTGACATAAACAAACTCGAGCTTGACATTTACGTACTCGTAAAATAAAACAACCTTAGAATTTTATATCAATGTCTATAATTTTATACTTTATATAAAGGGTAAATATTAAACGTCACCCTTGTCAAAATTGTTATGTTGTCCCTTCACAAAATAAATTTATGATTTAGTTAAGTCACAATTTTCAGATTTCTCTTTTATTTTATTTATTTCTTATTATTTTTTTTGGCTAACTCACTCAGTTAGCCAAAAAAAATAAAAAATTAAATAAAAAACAAAAAAAAACAGTCTGCTTATTTTAAACCTGTAGAATATTTTATTTATATTTATTAATTCTTTTAGATTTGGTGTTGGGCAAGTCGGTCCATGGTCGTCCTCGAATGTATGTTGGTTGCAATAAATATTATAAGCAACGTACCATTGGAGCCAAGATCCACTGGAAGTGTTATAAACGAGGCTGTCACGCCGTCATACATACTTTAGAAGATATGACTGTCTTAAAATTCTATGATCAACATAATCACTAAAGTACAATAGCAGCTTTTTATACTTACAAATGTCTGGTAACAAGATTAAGTGCCTCGAAATAAAATATTTGGAGAATGCTGAATCACTCATTTCCCTGTTGTTATTTAAACATAGCTGAAAGACATAAAAACTTTACGAATTCGATGGGGTTCAAACTCGCATTAGAATTTAAAGATCATATCGGATTCACCATACATCTTACGATTTCGGTGCTCAACGGGATATGATCTTATCATAAATTTCGACTCGACCTAGTTTAAGCGCTTCTGACTTTAGAAAGGGTTGGTCAATCAAGTATTGATTGACCAACGCGGGTTCAAACTCCACTGAAATCGTTATTTTTTGATAAGGTTTTTTGTTTCCTTAAAACTAAAGTGTGGTTAAAAACTATAAATATTGCTAACTTTATCTAAAATTTCCTTATATATCCTTATATTATACGTCATAATATGCTTAACTATTCTTATACATACATCTTTAGAAAAAGTCCATTATAATGTCCGCAAATTAAAACCGAGTTGTCGACACCTTAAAAACCTTTTAGTATAATCATAGAGATTTTAATAATTCGTTTAGTTTAGTGAGTTAAAAAATATATGTTTTTTTTTTCAAACTAGATCAGGATGATGGTAAATATCTACTTCTTCTAATAATAATTTCAGGAATGGTGTTGGCCACATCAGCCCACGGTCGGCCCATAATTTTTGTTGGTCGTTACAAGTATTACAAGCGTACTGTGGGAGCCAAGATCCACTGGAGATGTATGAAGCGGGGATGTCATGCTGTCATACATACTTTGGAAGATATGACTGTCTTAAAATACTATGGTGATCATGATCATTAAATATCTGTTATTTGGTACCGGAGGTCTTTAAATTTAATTATATTTATCGATAAAAAAATCTATTTAATGATATTTATAATATTTTATAGTACCCTCATAGTACATTCCCTTGCCGTGGGGTGCCGGCAAAAGAATGTTACCCTCCTCTCACGCCTGTGGATGCAGTAAGAGCCTGCTAAGAGATACCTCCGGAAGATGGGCAGCAGCGTCTTTCCGTGTAAAAATATCCCGTACTGCGCTCGCCAACCCGCCTGCCAAGTGTGGCGAGTATGGCAACTACCCCTCATGGAGATCATGAGGGAGGCCTGTTTCAGTAGTGGACGTTTTACGGCTGAAATGATGATGACAGTAAATTAAATAATAATAATTTTTGATAACCAAAATAACGAAAACAAAAAAGTTTACAAAATGTATCAACCGTTAATTTAAAAGGGTATGATTTTATCAATCACACCTAGTTTTTTGTGAGGGTGTTATCTAGTTTTGGTGATACAATTTTGGTGACAAATCTACTATTTTAGGAACAAATATATTTAATAGGGTAATGCTAGTGACAAATATTAACTTTGGTGACAGAACATAAAAGCTGCCGATTTAAAATAGCGTTTTGCAAACCAAAGAAATTATGTGCAAGCGATTACATGTACTGCACAGTACCACTAATTTGAATAAATGAATGAATACATCTTTGCTGTACACCAAAACTAAAATTAAATACAGTAAAAACACAAATGCACGATGGGCGGCCTTTTCGCTGAGAGCGATCTCTTCCAGGCAACCTTTGCATGGAAAGAGTGTCCAATATAAATACGGCAGCGTATCTACTTTATTTGTTGTTTTTCTGTAAGGCGTAGCAAATTCTCCTATATCCCACCATAAATTCATTATATATAATAAGTTTAAAATATAAATAAAATAATATTGATTATTTTTACTTCACACAATTAAATTTTCAGGTCTTGTTTACCACTGGAATGGACCTGAGATTAAAGTAGAAAACCAAGTAACGAAGAAGCGAAGAAAGGGAAAAGATTGGATCATTTTCAAACAATTTACAAACGCAGAAGAAGCTGATGATTTTTTGAAATCAGAAGAGTCATGGTCTAGAAATTACACACGAACCAGTGAAGTCGGTATTAAACAATTTTACAGATGCAATAAAGTGAAACGCAGAGGGCCGCAGTGCGATGCTGAGCTGTACATCTTATACCCAAATCATAAAAATGACGTATTTGTTTATAAATTGAACTCGGAACATAACCATCACATGATTGGCACCCAAGATATCGGTATTCGAAAGAGAACCAAAACGGAAATTAACAAACTGTGTGACCTCGGCCTCAAACCCAAAGATATTCTAGAGGCTCTTAGTAGGATGGAAGGAGTGAAATTGCCAAGCAAAAGACAACTGAACAATTATTTATGTTTTCGCAAAAGAGACGTCTTTGGAAAGAAACCTACTTATATAAGTGTTGAAATTGGCGCTTCCTCACAAGAGTCCCTGTGAGTTAAGATAATGATGAGATCATAATATAATAACATAAACACGGGAATTTATCGCGTAATACCTTTTGATGATGAGATCATTTTAGCCCGTTTGTGCCCACTGTTGGGTATAAGCCTCCTCCTTAATGCACCATTGTATTATTAATAAATTATGCTGGACACTATGGACTGGACAGTACAGCACCATCTAGTCCCAAATAAGCAAAACCTATATTATGGAAACCAGATGATTCATAGAAAACATTTGTAAATACGTACTTATTATACACTAGCTTTTGTCCGCGACTTCGTCCGCGTGGAAGTCATAAAACGTAAAATCTCCTTTTTCACACAGAGTCACTTTCGAAAATATAAATCCCATTTATTCCCTGTCCCGTGGGAATTTCGAAAAATCCCTTTTTAGTGCACCTCTAGGATACTCAAGGTATTACGTGTGCCAAATTTCAAGTCTCTAGGTCCAGTGGTTTAGGCTGTGCGTTGTCTGTCAGTCACTCATTCAGTCAGTCAGTCACTCAGTCAGTAACGGAAGAGTTTTATGTATATTTATTGATTGATAGAAATCACCCAGACCCTGGACGAATATCTGAGGAATGCAAACATTTGTCCCCGGCGGGCAACCTTCTTCGTCTCCGCCCTGTTTAGACCAACTGACCCTCGGAGGTCATATTTAAATAATGGCTTAGACCCCCAGTGGTCGACGCACGTGTGATCCGGTCCATGCCCTAGATTTTAATAAATTAAGTTTCTTGTTTTTATGTGCTTGGGCACCTAAGTGCCTAATACTACAATGTGTGTGTGTGTGTGTGTGTGTGTGTGTGTGTACAATAAATGAAAAAAATCGGCCAAGTGCGACTCAGACTCACGCACGAAGGGTTCCGTGCCATTAGTCTGTGATTATTTCAGGCGTCTACCTGTTGCCGTTATTAATACAAACAGCGGCATTAAAATTACGTTTGTTGTATGGAAGCCCTTAAATATTTATTTTATTTCGATTTTAGTATTTGTTGTTATAGCGGCAATAGAATCTGTGAAATCTGAGAAAATTTCAACTGTCTAGCTATCACGGTTCATAAGATACAGCCTGGTGACAGACAGACAAACAAACAGACAGACAGACTGACGGACATACATACATACGGACAGCGGAGACTTAGTAATTTCCCGTTTTTACCCTTTGGGTACGGAACCCCTAAAAAGGATTACTTAGGAAAATTATAATATGTGCCATGTATGTATGACGCAGTTATTAAAAACTAGAATAATTTATTTACCCGTGTTAAAAATGTATTAGTCAGCTATTTGCTTAATGTTTATGAATGTTCCATGTAAATGTTAAATGTAATTTCCGCGCTCTAAGTATCGAAAACTGTCAAATAAAATTTTATTTGATGAATGGTATAACGTTTTATTTGAAAGAGGATAATATACAAATTATTATTATTTAGTTTTAAAATTACAGGATATTATCGCGGGAGGACTGCTCCCGCGAGCAAGAACGCTGAAAAGTGTTCGAAACGTCGGGAAAATAATAAAAAAATACGCGACAAAATTCCGTAATTTTAAACTAAATAATATGCTAACAAATCGCGAAAGTTTAACAAGTTAGGATAATATACATTTTATCACAAAAATGTTTCGTATGTTTAAAAAAATATAAGACTAACAAAATCTCAACGGGGTGAACCCATGCATATCTTGTCTGTTTACATATTTAATATGCATCAGATAAGTGAATCTAAGATATATTGGTTGTGTGTCCGAAGGCAACAAAAATGTCGGGCCATCTATATCATCTATATTATGTCATGTCCTCTAGAGTGTACACTAAAGACATGGCTGTTATAAAGTGCTTCAACACACATAATAATTAACCCCTTACTAAGAACACTGCTAAAATTTCCTCTGTCGTCTTTGGCCAGTCCCATCATGCTAGACGCCTTCAGGTAGTCCAAAATATCTTCTTGCCCAGGGCCACGGGCTGCCCGTGCGCAATAAAGACTTCCACCGAGATCTCAAACAAGAGGCCATCAAACACTTTATTAAAACTGCTTCAAAGCGTTTTTATGAAGTAGCGGCGGAACACCCCAACCCTCTAATCTCGGGATTACCCTCCGACTACCCGATAGAGCCATTGCTCACGAGTTTTTTCCTCCGTCGACCGAGACACGTTCTCAGCTTGCCCGTTGACGAGCTCACCACCGCTAACCCGGAGCTGACGTCAACCCGTCCCACATTATAACACTTCACAATAGAACAGCCGAGGGTCAAGCCAGAGAAGATGATGATGAACCTTATAATTATATAATGATCATTTTAATGACAAAGAAGAACTATAAAAGGTGATAAAGAAATACACTACAATTACATATATTACACATACATTAATACACATATTATTATGTTATATCATACACTTACAAACAAAAAATATGTATCTTTCTTTAGCTTACCCTTATTTTTGTTAAAAATCTTCCTTCAGAATCCTTTCGCCGCTAGCAGCTGTCGCGTAGTTTTTTTTACTAGCCTTACTTACATATTTATTAACTAACTTACTTTCTTTCCATCTCGGTTCTGTCACAGGCAGTGTTTTCCGATGGTTATAAAAAAAACCTAATTAACCTACTGTCTCTCCATCTCGGTTCTGTCATAGGCAGTGTTTTCGGATAATTATAAAAAAAACCTAATAACCTACTGTCTCTCCATCTCGGTTCTACCACAGGCAGTGTTTTTGGATGGTTATAAAAAAAACCTAATAACCTACTGACAATCATTTTTCGGAGATAAAATGGGCACCCTGCTATTACATTTATAAATTTGTAACATATTATATTTTTTATTATATATTAAAAAAAAATCTAAATATTGCTAACTATTTCAGAAGTCACATTCGGAACATCACGGCGCGGTCATCCTGTCATCATATTGTGCGGGTACCGGTTCAATAGACGGCTGGTTTACGGTGCTAAAACCTACTGGCAGTGCGTAAGAAGAGGCTGCCAAGCCAACATACATACCTTAAACGATATTGCGGTAATAAAATGTTACAATGTACATAATCATTAAGTATTTTAAGTGACTTCAAAAAGAAGAAGCTTCTCAATCCGACTTTATGTTTGTTACGCGATTACTCCGCTAATTAGGAATGGCTTTTGATGGTATTTTATCATAAGGTAGGTCGTCAAAACTCATTTCTGAGTATGGGATCCATTAACCATTTAATAATTGTAATTGTAGACACTGGAGTCCCTAAAGTCTTTTATGCCCTAAATTTAACCTTGCGGTTGCGTTTTTTGTTTCACTAAAAAATGTTTGCTTATTTACACCCAGTTCTGATGATGGGATTCATGATAAATCGGAGGAAATACTCAAATAAAACCAACCCGCCTGCCAAGCGAGGCGAGTGTGGCAACTCTCCCACTCCCTCATGATTAACATACATATAACCGGGTATTTATCGCGTAAATTACCTTTATTATTTCCCGACGTTTCGCTTGGATTGCACCAAGCATGGTCCCGGGAAGACTACGTCGGGAAATAATAAAGGTTATTTACGCGATAAATACCCGGTTATATGTATGTTAATAACTCCCTCATGATCTTGAAGATCCACGAGGCAGGCCTTTGTCCAGCAGTGGGCGTGGACAGCAGTCTTACGGCTGAGATGATGATGACACGGAAAGACGCTGCTGCACATCTTCCGGAGATATCAATTGGCGGCCACTTACTGCATTCATGAGAGGTGGTGCAGGCTCTTTAAAAAAATACATTTATACGTATTACATTAACTGTAAATTTTGTTAATCAAATTCTTTAGCGGAAACTATTTTTTGTAGGTATATGTATGTAATGATATTCTCATCTAATTAAATATAAACAGCCTGCTGGATCCCACTGCTGGGTAAAGGCCTACCTGCTCCTGTTCCACTTATCCCGGTCTAGGTCTTCTGTCCGCCAATCTGTGCAATGCGCATCCAGTTCGTCCCGCCCCATCTCCGTCTGGGCCGACAACGAGACCTCTTTGCGCCCACAAAGCGCACCCACTGTGTGGTAATTATGTAATGTTATTATTTTAATAAATTTTATGAAGGTATGTATGTATCTTTTAGCCGTTAGTTCTAGAATAGTTTTTATGAATACTGTGAGCTGGGTTACGTTATAAAGTTTGAATTATTTTTCTATTGTAAAGTTATGTAAGAAGAAACTATTACATGTAATATTAAAAGGATTAAGTATTTTAATCTTATTTTGTTTAAGAATTGGATCTAAACATTTGATTTTGTGCAAGCTGTGAAAAAACACATAGATTTTATGACCATGTTCATGTTATTTAAAATTTTCATATTCGTTACATGTCCATATTAAAAAAAAAACAAGTGAAGGCTGTGTTTTTTCGTCATTTATTTATGTCTTTTTTAAACTTTTTCGATAAGAACACATTTTTAATATACATATAACCGGGTATTTATGGCGTAAGTCTTCCCGGTACCATGCCTGGTGCAATCTAGTTGAAACATCGGGAAATAATACCTAAAGGTAATTTACGCAATAAATAGCCGGTTAATATTTTTAATTTATTCATGTATTTCAACTTCAACACAACAAATTGTGCAGGGAGAACGAAGCATTTCCTACACGCGTTCTGTGTTTAAATTTTAATATGTAACACTAAATGCTTTTTCAGAGTTTGCACTAACCAAATCATTGCGAGGTCGTCCCGTCATTATCTTCGATGGGTTCAGATATAACAAGTACAAATTGATAGGCCAGAAGATCCACTGGAAGTGTGCCAGACGAAACGGCTGCCGTGCACTCATTCATACATTGGAGGACATGACTGTCGTTAAACTTTATAACGAACATAACCATTAGTTAACTTAGTGCTAGTTCATTTGCAAGATCATTATTATCTCAGCCGTAAGCTCAAAAAAAAAGCATCCACTGCTTTTTTGTGTATTTCTTATAGTCTTGCGTTTGACCACATCTGGCCTGATGTTAAGCAATGATGTGGTCTAGGATGGTACCTGTTTAACCCTGATTTGAAGATACCCAAACTGTACCTACTTAACGAGGAATACTGACTCCGACAAAGAATTCCAGATTCCCGCAGTACACATTAAAAATGTGGAATCGAAGCGTTTCGTGCGTACGTATGGTGTTTCTACCATGTACCGATGGCGCCTTGGCCAGGTTTAAGTATAATATAATACTGCTGGACTGGAATACTGCAAGCCATAACATAGATCAAGAAGTGTTGATCATGAGAGGGTTGTTTTGTTGGTTGGTTTATTGTACCGCCCGAGAAAACCCCAGTGATCTCATCTGGATCAATCGGCAGGTTGTCTGGAAACCGGGATAATTCATCATCATCATCATCGTCATCTCAGTCTCAGCCGTAGTAAGTCCACTGTTAGACATTGACCTCTCTCAGTATTGGTTACAAGGGGGGGATACTCAGCTCGCTTGGCAGGCGGGTTGGCGAGCGCGGTACGGGATACACGGAAAGACGTTGCCCATCTTCTAGGTATCTTCGAGGTATCCCCTGGCAGATTTTTACTGCATCCACGGGCAAGAGAGGAGGGGCAACATTCTACTGCCGACACCCCATGGCTAAAATTTACCATATTTGCAACTAAATAAATAAATAATTCTGGACATTTCACACAGCACCGTCTCTACCCCAAAATAAGCTAAGCTAGTGTTGTATGGGTACCAGATGTTAGATTAATTATAATATTTTTCATGTAAATACACACGCCATTGACATATCATACATAGAAAAATACCCAGATCCGGGAAAAATACCTGTAAAAAATTTAATATATCGATTATTTATAGAGATAGAGATAGATAGATTATAGAAAAGTTATTTAAAAAATACTTAAAACTAAGTATTTCTTATTTTGTAATATTTTTAAAGTTAAATTTATATTTAACTGTTATTTTGTTATAAACAACGTTGTTTTTGTTGTTTTTTTTTGTCTATGTTTAACATGTGTTTTTCTAGAGTAAACTTCCTCACAATACGTGTTGTTTACTTTATTACTTATAATAGATACTATTGGCACTGCAGCGTCTCGTATACCATAAATACCAGTTGCTGACGCTGTATAAATCATCTATATTAGATGTAAAAGGCCTTTAGTTCATATCAAATTTGACTGAAGTGTAGCTGATCCTTCACTTAACGAGATAACAATAGTTATTATTGTTACAATATTGGATTATCTGTTATTTACCTTTATTTTAACGCAAAAAGGGCGCATCAGCGGCCTAGTTGCGAAAACCAGTCCGCTCACCAAGTAAGTTACCTTTATTTGATGAGTGCAATCCTATCGAAACGTCGGTATAAAAGTGAAGGTAGGTAAAAAACGCGATAAATACCCGATAATGCGTTGTGGTCGCGTCAAAAAGTTATTGTGTCAAGCGATAGTTTTGAAATGTTATATTGTGTCTATTCCAGAAATATTGCTAACACCATCAAGACGAGGAGCTCCCATTCTCGTTATATCTGGGCATAAATTCTACAAGCATCAAACCTGTAAACGGAAAGCGTATTGGAGGTGCTCGCAGCAGAAAGTAACGGGATGTCGGGCGTTGCTGCACACTTCGAAAGACACCGCCGATATAATAAAATGTATCAATGAAGAAGGCCCCACGGATGTTATTAAAATTTTCAATGAACATAATCATTCGACTGCTTAAGCTAGCCTTTTGTACATGATTTATACAGCGTCGGTATTCATGCAATATGGGACACTGCAGTGCCTAGCATATTCAAACTTCATTTCTTGCTTAAATATATGTCATAATAAGGTGTACATTTTAATTAGAGAACAGATGTATTTTACCTTATCTAGGCGTGCAATTTTATAAATTTACAATCATATTTAAATAAAATAATAACATGGAAAATAATCAGTCAAGAATAATAATAATATTCAATTAAATTAATAAAGAAAATACAATTATAATATTATGAATGCTCAGATGGATGTGTGGAGTTACAAGAATGGACAAAATCAGGAATGAGTGTATTAGAGGAAGTTTGAAAGTTGCGCCCGTGACAGATAAGTTGAGGAGTAATAGGTTGTCGTGGTATGAGCATATTATGAGGAGGGAAGAGGGTCATGTGATGAGAAGAATGTTAGGTTTGAATGTGGAGGGATGTAGCGGAAGAGGCAGACCAAAGAAAAGATGGATGGACTGTGTGAAGGCGGATATGGGTAAGAAAGGAGTGAGTGTTGAGATGATGGCTGATAGAGCGGAGTGGAAGAGGAAAACCTGTTGTGCCGATCCCACATATAAGTGGGATAAGGGAAGGGAAATGATGAATGATGAATATTATCAATAATAACATTGTGAGACGGATAAGGTTTACCCAGCACCTATAACATTATCTTAGCTAAGTCAGCTATTAGTCGGAGAAAAGAATAGTCAATACGTCTGAAGCTAACAAAGCTGCGGGTTTCCTCACGATGACTTCCTTCACCGTGAGAGCGCGTTTTAAATGTGCACATAATTTTGTTGAATAAAATCTATTGGTGCACAGCTTTGTATGTCAGTTTATCTTCTCTTTTTTTAACGTTGTTTTCGTGAGCTCTAAAGAATTTTATATATTTATTATACCTATAATATAAGATAAATGTATTGAATGTATATTTTTTTATAAAAATAAATAAATACGACAGAAACATTTTATTACAAAAATATATGATATATACATATTTTGCAAAATTACCAGTTCGATACAAAAGATAGAAAGTGTTTATATATAAGTATCAAATCTTTGGTTGCACAAAGGGCCATGTAGCAAGCTATGCTTGGTATCACACTTCTCCATCGCGTCCGTAACACCGAGGTCAGTCATCGGACGAAGGCCAGTAATGTAGGTGATAGGACTTTCATTCGACCCTCAATGGAGTTGGGCAGGATAGTTTGGTAGACGAGGTGATAGCCGCTGGTGTAAGAAGTTGACTGAGTGGTGACCGCGGCTAGGCTATAGAAATCGGGGTCGTTCAAGTGCAATATGTTTGGACGAGACGACATATGCAAAGTAAAAAAAGAAAGAAGCACAAACAAGAACAGTCTGGTAAAAGCAGAAGCGGTATATCCAGTCTGCTGGGTATACCCAGGGTAATACCGGGCTGAAATGATCTTTGAAAATAAAGCGCTTAACAAAATATCTAAGGTTTTTATTGCATCTATTGCAGACACATTTCTGGCAACTTCAAAGCAAGGAACTCCCATTATTATAATGTCTGGGCACAGATTCTACAAGCATCAGTCTTATGAACGGAAAGCATATTGGAGATGTTCACAAAAAAAAAATTACAGGATGTCACGCAAAACTGCACACTTCGGTAGACAATACGGAAATAATTAAATTTTTCGATGAGCACAATCATTGAACGTACGACACGCCGAGACATGGCCGCTCACAAAGAAATACATGCACACCATACAAGTTGCACAAAGGATAATGGAGCGCGCCATGCTCGGCATCACGCTCCTCGATCACATACCCAACCTGGATATAAGCCTAGACGAAAGCCGGAGACATAGGTATGCGTACTGCGAGCTTAAAATGGAGATGGACAAGAAATGTTGCTAGGCGACACGACAGACGATGGACCAAGGCGGTTGCATCGACAACCACAGATACCGTCTTGGTACTCTCCTTGGAAGCGAGACTGCCTCGAGGCAGATGGTTGGCCAGATGGTTGGCCGATCTAGTAAAGGTTGCCGGACTATAATAGTGGAGGAGACTTGCACAGGACCGTTTAAGTTGGTGTATTGTACTAGCAATAGGTGTCAACGGGCTGATATGATAATGATGATAATCATTGATATTCTTAAATAATGTTTCAATTAACATAATCATTTATGTCCTTAAATCATTTAAAAATATAAGCCTTAAATGTTACTACAGGGCAAAGGATTTCCAGGATGGGAGATCCTTCCATTTCATCGTTAATGTATAAATAAATAAAAAACATCAAAGATGTCCTTCAATAATTTAATATGTATAGCCATTGATATTCTTAAATTTAACATTAATATAGTTTGAAACTAAGTTACACTTACATATATTGTACATATAAAATGATCGTTGATGCTTTCAAAATATAATTAGGATATAAATATTTTTGTTATAAACTTTTTTATTGTAAATAGACCAGGCCACAGTTTGAAACGCCATCTTTGACTTACCAACGTAACGATAGTATTTTGTGTCATTTCAGAAATAATACTGACGACTACAAAAAAAGGAAGTCCAATTATTTTAATGTCTGGATATAGATTCTACAGGCATCAGTCCTTTAGCACTAAGACTCATTGGATATGTTCAAAGAAGAACGTCAGAGGATGTCGCGCGAAACTGCACACTTTGAAAGACACCACGGAAATAATTCGATATATCAATAAACATAACCATTAATGCATTTTGAAGATACGAGGGTTACTCATACCCGACACATTTCGACTAAACGGATAATTCGAAGTAAACTTCGTCGTTATATACAAAACTACATAAAATATACCATATATAATCTACGCGAGTCACCCCCGTATTAAAAAAATGAATAATATCTCACGTTAATTTTGAAAGTGAAATAATCATTGATGTTCTAAAAATTAACATTCATAATAGTTTGAATTAAACTAACAATTATGTTGTACATATAATAATAGGAACTAAAAGATCTAAACATTTGTATTTCTTTTTATTCATTCATTTATATTAATTATTAAAATATAAAATATTATATAATTTTTTTTTTATTCATTTATTAATTTAAATTATATATGCATGATGAAAAGCTAACCGTGGCTGTACTTTATTTTTACTCTTACCTACCATCTCTGTAACCCTTGTTCGCAAAATAAACAAAATTTGACTTGAACCAAATCGTTGTTGTTTTAGAAAATAAATATAATAAACTTTTTATTTATAATTTCGGTATGTACTTAAAACACTGGTTTTTTGTTTTGTTTCAGAAGTATTGTTGACAACTACAAAAAAAGGAAGTCCCATTATATTAACATCTGGGTACAGATTCTACAAGCATCAGGCGTTTAGCTGTAAGACTCATTGGATATGTTCAAAGAAGAGAGTCACAGGATGTCGCGCGAAACTGCACACCTTCAAAGACACCACGGAAATAATAAGTTCTTTCAATGAACATAACCATTGATGTTCTGGAAATTGTCATCCATTTTGTTTGATACTTACACTTATGTTGTGCTGTAATAAAAAATAATAAAAATACATTGTTTGTATTTATAATAGTTTTGGAATAAACTGTTTTTATTGTAAAAAATCCAGGCTATAGTTAGAAACAGCTTTGACTTCTCAGTAGACAATCTTTTTTTGTTTCATTTCAGAAATATTTCTGACGACTACAAGCAAGGGAAGCCCAATTATTTTAATATCTGGCTACAGATTCTATAGGCATCAGTCGTTTAGTTCTAAGACTCATTGGATATGTTCAAAGAAGAAAGTCACGGGATGTCGTGCGAAACTGCACACTTTGAAAGACACCACGGAAATAATAAGATTTGTCAATGAACATAACCATTCATGTTCTTAAATAATTAAATGTTTCAATGTTCACATCATTTTAAAATGTAAAATTAAAATACATTAATTATTCATTTTAAAATGATGTGAATTATTATTTTTAATTTCATCATCATCATCACAGTCGTAGGTATACCTACTCACTGGCCTGTGACTGTGAGTGTGAATTATTATTTTTACAGTGCACTCACAGTGCTTTCCGCGTCCACTGCTGGACATAGGCCTCATGGATGTCCAAGATCATTAGGGGATTGTTGCCATACTCGCCACGCTTGGCACGCGAGGTAGTGAGCGTAGTACGAGATGTTGATACACGGAAAGACGGCGCTGACCATTTGTCGGTATCCCTTGGCAGATTCTTACAGCATTCACGGGCAAGAGTTCATGGGCAGCATCATAGGATGCAGGCACATTCCAGTGCCGGCATCCCCACGGCTTTTTTGTTTAATTTGATTTATATTGATATACTATGTTGGTATATTTTATTACATTATTAAATATTAAATGCAACATATAATTCAGTTTTGTAAAGTCCGTATATAAATTGAACTTGATTTCAAATATCAAATGCAACTTTATAGTTGAGTACAGTGAAATTATAAAATTGTTAAACCTTTATCGTATATTACATATGGAAATAAAGTAAATTTAATTTCAAAGAACATAATCATTAATGTCCCTTAATCTATACTATTCTAGAGACAAGATTCGTATTTTTTTTGTAATTAATAAACTCAAAAACTACCGGGCCGATTTGAAATATTCGTTGACTGAATACGCTGTTGCGTTATCAATAAGTAAAATAAATCTTATTTTTGGAGCCGGTAGGTGGCGCTACAATAGGAGTGTGGTGCGGTACGAAGTTTTCCAAGTCAGCTAGTAATTTATATATATACTGTTAAGTACAAAAAAGTGTTAAAGAAAAAGTACTTACTCCTATAATTGAATAAGTCATTGTCATACGAGTATACATACATATTATTTCTAAACACTTTTTTTAAATAACAAATTAACAATAATTTAAATTTTTAAATTAACAATAACTTTAAATTAACAATAATTTTAAATTAACAATAATTTCAGAAATATTGCTGACAACTTCAAAGTATGGAGCCCCCATTTTTATAATATCTGGGTATAAATTCTATAAACATCAAACGTTTAGCCGTAAGACCCATTGGAGATGTTCACAGAAAAAATACACGGGATGCCGTGCGAAACTGCACACTTTAGACGGAACAACACAAATAATTAAATATATCAACGAACACAATCATTGATTCTCATAAATATATCAATGAAGTTCTCAAATAAATTAACGTTATCATTAAAGTTTTTTAATACAACAATTGACATTATCTTAATCTTTCGCGATCACAATAAATTCTATAAAACAAAATATTTAATTGACATTTTATTATTTAAAAACATTAATTTAAGAACTTTATTAATAATGTCAATTTTAGATATCAAAAACACGGGGAATTCATCGCGTTATACCTTTGGTTATTCCCGACGTTTCTGCTGAGCCGTCCCGTGTAGAAAAGTCGGGAATCATTAAATTCCCGTGTTTTTTCTCGTATTTAATACTGTCATTATCATTGAATTTATTAACTAACTCAATTAATATATTTAAACTTTCGCGATCACAACACAGTAAGAAAATATATTTATCCGGGTATTTATCGCGTAAATTACCTTTATTATTTCCCGACGTTTCGCCTGGATGCCAAGCATGATCCTGGGAGCATCCAGGCGTCTTTACGAATGGAAGAATTTATGCGATAAATACCCGGATAAATGTATTTTAATAACTCAATTAACATTATAATTAATGTTTTTAAATAATAAAATGTCAATTAAATCGGATAATGTTTCCGAGTCATTGATGAGTCTAAAGTAATTTTTATAACTAGGAAATAAATTATTTTGTTTTAGAAACAAGACTGTCGATCCGTTATTCTATTATTTAATGTCAACTTATGGATTATGGAACAATGCTGGATTATCCAGAATTTTATGAGTTTTAGTACTAATCTGAACTTGAACCTGATTTAAATGTTTATTTTTTATAGTCTTCTAGTTGTCTAACGTAAGTCGTGCGGTAAGCAGCATTATGCTGAGACGTCACCCATTTTGCTTCTTCTTGCCATTTTATTTTCCTTTTCTTTTTGATGTTGTTGTTTAACTGTATGTCATGTGTGCCAATAAATGCTGTACTGTTTCGAAAATTTTCAAGATACCGATTTTTTCAGATATTCACCTATCCGTTTCATCGAGGGGACATCCTGTGTTAGTTGTAGATGGGTACAGGTTCAATAAGAATAAGATTCTGGGAAACAAGATCAATTGGAGATGCATCACACAGCATAGGGGATGTCGGGCTGTAGTGCACACGTTGGACGATTTAACTATTCTTAAATGCTGCAATATACATAATCATTGATGTTTGTAAACTGTCCGTTAAGTTTTTAAAGATGTACAAAAGGTTAAGTAGATTTTGTTGAGGTTTTTATGGTATAGATAATATATATTTGTTTTTAAAGTTTTTATTTTTTTATAAAAAAACACGGAATTATGACCTTTGCGGTGAATGTACACATTGTTATTTATTACTGCGTTGTGAAATAATTCATCATCATCGTATCATCCGGAGGACGTCCACTGCTGGACAAAGGCCTCTCTCATTGATCTCCTGGTACTGCGACTGGAAGCGGACTGCATCCAACGCCGACCTGCGGTTCTTACCAAGTCGTCTGCCCATCTTGTAGGTGGACGTACTACGCTGCGCTTGCCGGTCCGTGGCCTCCATTCGGTCCCATCGGCCATATGTTCTGCGAGCTATATGGCCTGCCCATTGCCACTTCAACGTGCTAATCCGTCTGGCTATGTCGGTGACCCGAGTTCTTCTACGTATTCCTCATTTCATTCGATCCCTTAGAGACACCCCGAGCATAGCCCTCTCCATAGCTCGTTGAGGGACTTTATGAAATAATGAGGTAAAAGAAAAATAATGACAACCTTTACATTGTGCACATCTTCATAGTTGTGGAACTGCCAAAATTTAAATGTATATTTACATATGGGTCAACAAGTCTCATCATCCCAGCACATAGGCCTCCTTCATAAATCTTCAAGATCATGAGAGAAGTAATGCCATACTCGCCACGCTTGGCAGGCGGGTTGGCAGTATAGGATTTTGATACACGGAAAGTCGCTGCCTCCCATTTTCCGGCGGTATACCTTAGCATATTCTTAC
Organism: Pasiphila rectangulata; assembly: GCA_963082625.1. Taxonomy (NCBI): domain Eukaryota; kingdom Metazoa; phylum Arthropoda; class Insecta; order Lepidoptera; family Geometridae; genus Pasiphila; species Pasiphila rectangulata. Next base: position 17,000,657 of record OY720244.1, read on the forward strand.
TGCATCCACGGGCAAGAAATGAGAAGCGAAATTCTACTGCCAGCAACAACTCTATAAGTACATAGAAAATAAGATAAAATATCTTGTTTTACTTTCAGATATATATTTCTCTACGTCTCAACGAGGCCAACCTGTGATCATTGCTTCTGGATACAGATTTAACAAGAATCAAATCCGGGGTGCTAAAATACATTGGAGATGTGTATCCCACCCGGCCGGCTGTCGAGCTATCATACACACCTTACAAGATATGACTATCATCAAATGTTACAATGTTCACAATCATTAGTATTCGTTTTATTGTTTTTATCTCGCACACTAGACAGAACGAACTTAACGGAGTATGTACCTTAATAATTATGAAATAATCTGATAATAAAATCTTCTTACAACAATAAAATAAATAAATAATAAAAATTGGACTTTTACACAACACCATCTAGCCTAGAAGTAAGCAGAGCTTGTGTTATACAAATACTAGGCGCTCTCCAAGATGTACAAGCTTTGAAATGGAGATGGGCAGGCCAATTAGTCCGCACTACAGATGACAGCTTCAGCTATATGAAAAGGCCAAGGCAAGAGAAGAAAAGGATGACCACAAGACGGTAAAATGAAATCATACAGATTGGAATTAGACAAGGGATGGACAAACAAGGCAAAAGACAAGAAAGTGGCAACTGGAGAAGGCCTTTATCCGCAGAGGGGTCCTATAAAGTGCTACTTCAATAATTAATACTTCTAAGAAATCATTGTTATAGAACAAAAAGCTTGTTTTTTTCTTAGCAACATTCTTTATTTCAGCAGACCATAAGACTATATTTCCTATTTATATTCATTTATTTCCGAAACATGAGTTACATAAGATGATCTCATAAGCATGCAAAAAAATATTATCAGCTACAATTTGATTACAATTCTGTTTATAAGTCACGATTTAAATTAATATTATATGTCAGAGTGGAAATAATAATAAGTAGCATAAACTAAAAACAAGACAACGCCAAAAAAAAACAAAATAGGTTTGTAATTAAAACATGATGTCAAGAAAATGTGTCCATAAAATACTCATTGACATTATAATAAGCCTTTTGTGTTAAGTATTTTTTAAGTCTTGCTTTAAAACTATTATTGTCACATATTTCTAGGATGTTGTTAGGTAAGTGGTTGTATATCCGGGGTGCCATACAAAAAACAATCTTATTTTATATTGCTGTCATTTAGTGGACATCTGATTTTAAGAACTTTCCGCTTGCTTTTAAACTTTTTAAACAATTGCATATTGTTTCTTACAAATAAAACTACTTCATAAATATATAATGAAGGCAATGTCATAATATTAAGATTAATAAAATACTCCCTACAACTATACGTTAGTACGTTTTAGGTTACATGGCCCTTACGAATTTCTTTTGTGCCACGAAAATGGCTTCTTTTCCGGTAGAATTGCCCCAGAATATAATATTATATATTATATTATAAATGTTTATACCTAAAAATTATGTCAATATCATTAATTCTTATAGTTCTATTTCTGAATATCATCATGTCCTTCATCCTTAATCCTTCAATTTATAGATGTCAACCATTTAATAATGTCACTAAGAATCATGTCACTATTATTAATATCATTTTCGATGTCCATTTTTCTGTTTCCGGTAAATAAAACTGTGCTATCATCTGCAAACATGATTGTCTGGTGATTTGAAATTTTCGGAAGATCATTAATGTACAAAATTAAGAGTAACGGGCCAGTACGCTACCCTGTGGTACTCCAACACTGAGATCTTGCACTGTTGACAAGTATTTACACTCCATCCTGGAATTTAGGTCTTTTCTGGTGATTACAGACTAACTGTGCCAATAAGGTAAAGCTGTACCTTGTCAACTTTTTTACTTTCGCGACAGAGCCTAAATGATTATTTAAAGCCTTTAACATGCTGTACGAGACGCTGCAGTACCTGGGGCATTGTTAGATGGATTACCATCCTGCTTCAGCATAGTCTATTAGTGAGAAAGAGAAACAAATAAATCTGAAGCTGACAAAGCCGTGGGTTTTCTCACGAGGTTTTTTTCTTTTTTATACTACTAAATGACGAGACAAGCCGAAGGCCCACCTGATGTTAAGCGGTAACCTCTAACTATAACAATTGCAATGCCGCGGTGATCACGTTCACTAAGCACGTGACCAACGCTGCACTGCGATGCGCCCGTCACCCTGAGACAAAGTTGTAAGGTGTCATGTGCCCGTAATTTCACCGGACCCCTTGCCCTTCAAACTGGAACACAGCAATGGAGACAACTGCTTGGCGGCTGAAATAGGTATGGTGGTAGTACTTCCCTGAATGAACCTTTCACAAAAAGTTCTACTACTACTGAACCATTAAAGCACGTGTGCACATGCATTACTCAAAAATCCATCGGCAGGTATCATTTTGATTATGAGCCTAACCGTATTTGTTTATTTTCCAGGAATAACATTTGAAAAATCGCCATTAGGCCGGCCGATAATAGTCATATCAGGCTTCAGGTTTTGTAAAAAACAGCTAACTGAGACCAAAACTTACTGGAAATGCTCTACACACGGCAATCACGGGTGTCGTGCAACCATACACACCCTTTTGGATGACGTTACGTGCGTTCTCAAATGTCACAATGTTCATAACCATAAGCAACCTAGATCCTGAAACCTGTCTTATTAAACACGATTCACAAATCCTTTTTGATGTAAAGATATGCAATATGCTACTCGGATTAATTTTATTTTAGATAAGTATTTGAAAAATGCTTGTGCCACTAAACTAGCTAGATACTTGTATTCTAATACAAATGTACTACTGTGAAATATGCTTTATCATTTCAGCCGTAAAACGTCCACCTGAACACAGGCCTACCTCATGGATCTCCATGAGAGGTAGTTGCCACACTCACCACGCTTAGCAGGCGGGTTAGCGAACGCAGTACGGGAAGTTGATACACAGAAAGATGCTGCTGCCCATCTTCCGGAGGTATACCTAAGCAGGCTCTTAATGCATCCACGGGTTTGATAGGAGGGGTAACATTCTACTGCCGGCACCCTACGGCACACGGCACGGAAATATACTTATAATACTAATAATTTTGGTACTACGTTTGTGTAAGAAATTCATCTGTCGCCGGCCATTAAGCCTCCGACACCGGTAACTGGACAAATCGTAGTATAGACATCTGAGATGAAAATTAAAGACGTAAATTGTTATAAAGGTCATCTGCAACGACGTAAAAATGTGATCTATATCAAGGTGATTAAAATATTATTATAATTTTCAGCAGTCAGCATAAAGCTGCGTGTCAGAAAAGGAGTTCGTCCATCAACAACATTGAATCCCAGAAAAGGTGTCATCCCATCAACAACATTGAAACACGGAAAATAATGCAAATGAAAGTCTGCCTAAAACCCTGAGTACACCAACGAAAACCGACACTAAAATAGAAACGAAACCGCAAACAAAAAGCTGAAGCAAATTCATTAAACCGAAAGAGATAGGTCGTTAGTTTCATAGTCGTGTTTAAGGTTTTTTGAATTTTTCTTTTTTTTACTCTATGAACAAACATCACTTTGACATCAGTTTAATTTAGACTTTACAATTATATTTATTATTTTTTCTGACTCTTGACTTGAAGAGACCCAGGTTGTAGTTTTCGGGGAAAACAGAAGCCCGTCGATACCTGTTCTGGTGCTGTAATATTTTTTTTTCCAGGCACTTAAATATTAATTCACATTATAATTAGAAATAATTAATTTTCATATTCAATGGCTACCAATATGAAAGTATTTTATATGAAGAAAAGCTTACTGTGTAGGTAAATGTTTCAAAATCTAATGAACTGTTTTCTTAATTTCAGGTAATAACTTCGACGGCAAAATGATTTTGGTATGTGTTTTTAGGATGGGCTTAATAAGTCCAGCAGTGGGGTCCACTCGGCTGATGATGATTGCCATGGGTAAGTTTAAGTTTTAAGAAATAACTTCATTACTCGTATCTATACCTAAGCCAAATTCGACGTGAACAAATGTAAACAAACTTTATCACTTAAAACTTTCTCGGTTACTTAGCATTGCTTTTTTGACAGAATCCATAATTAAAGTTCTGTTTAAAAATTAACAAGATAGTGATTTTTAGGTTGAGTACTGGTCTTTTGTTTGCATTCACATCAATTTGGCTGAAGTATAGGACGGAATATGTGTTCGACATTATACACGATGATAGAAGCCTTTCAAAATGAATAACCGTTGCGTGGCTATAAAGAAGCCCGACCTCTTTTAGAACAAATCTGTGAAATCACTTTGTTGTCCGTATTCTAGAACTTACTTATTTTTTCTGGAACTTAACAGGAACATGGAAACCTCTAATAGGATTACTTTGATGTCGTCTGTTTGTCCGTATTCATAAGACGTTAACAACGTAACGTAGCTTCAAGGAAAAGGAACAGGAAAAATAATACATTTTGGACTTCCACAACCAATTTTGTGATTGCCTATGGGAAGTAAAACGGTCCCGAAGCAGACTACCTGCCAGATGGGCGGACGAAACATACAAGGTTGATACACAGTGGTTGAGGCTGGCATGGCCGTTTAGGTTGGTGTCTTAGAGAGCAGGCCTTTCACCAGCTGTGGGTGTCCACGGGCTGATATGATGATGATACCCCAAACGTGCTAGCAAGGCCCTATTAATACATAATATAATCCTACGCTATCCGTCCGTCTGCCAAAAGCTATTTCTTTAAACTCAAAGTTTAATTTTTTTCATATTATGTATAGGGAAGTATACTTCACAGTAGGTATGTATAGCGAAATGAAAATTAAAATATATTGTTTGAATGTAGCCGTGGGGTGCCGGCAGTGAAATTTTACTCGTGGATGCAGTAAGAGCCTGCTCCGGAAGATGGGCAGCAGCGTCTTTCTGAAAGAGTGAGGTTACTTGTTCGCTTCTTTCCCTCACTTAGAAAAAAAAGTTATCTAAAGCGAACGATTTCAATTACGTGCTTTATTCAATTTAAATGTGTCTTGTTCTTCTTTTGTAAATTGACTATCCTATGTAGCTTTTTGCTCTATTGAATAAACACTTACTGACTATGGCTTTGACTTTTCCGTGTATCAACATCCCGTACTGCGCTCGCCAACCCGCCATGGTCCATAAGGGAGGCCTGTGTTCAGTAGTGGACGTTGTACGGCTGAAATGTATGAATGTTATTTTGGAAGAACGGAACCCTTGGTACGCGTATCCAACTCGCACTTGACAGCTTCGTTTTCTTCGTCCGTCTGTCCGTCCGTACTTTGAACGATAACTTACATCGCATTTAGATATTATATGGTTATCACTATAACTGACAAAATTTAAAACGTTTCAGTTCAGGTATATGTACAGGAAGCCGACTCTTGGTGAGATCATAATTCTTCTGTATTATCATCTGCAGAAGTGCTACCAGAAACAAATAATGTTTTACAGACAGCAAAGTAGTTATTTAGTTATACTGTCATTATTAACAATCATATCATTATTAATAAACATTTATCGCGTAAATTACCTTTATTATATACTTATGGTCTAGGGAAGAGTCTTCCCGACACCATGCTTGGTGCAATCCAAGCGAAACGTCGGGAAATAATAAAGGTAATTTACGCAATAAATACCCGGTTATATGTATGTTAATAATGTGTTGTGATCGCGAAAGTTTAAAAAATACAAGCAACTGTCATGACTTATATATGTCGTGAATGTATCATATCAATTAGCGGGAATGTTCATGTACTTGTTATTGTTGTCAGCCTGACGAAGGTCCTCGTTAAGGGTCGAAACAGTTGGTGCCTCCACCAACAATAACAATTACTCACAATAACTTTTTCAGGGCTAAGCTCGCCTTTGTACATCACTTTTATATATCCTTTTTTGTTTGTATATTTTCCTTTTGTGTACAATTAAGAATTTAAGAAATAGCAAGTACGTAAACATTCCCGCAAATTAAGATGAATAGTTATATAGATAATAAATGTGTGTGTCATTCAATAACGTCATAACTCTTACATATATGTATAATAACAATAGTGTGTATGAATTTGAACAGTTATTCTAAGTATATAACCAAAAACACATGTTTTATTCATTAAAACCTCAGTCATGTAGATAATATTTAAAGGATGTGTCATTAAAGTCGTAGTGACTTATAATAAAATTATATTGACAATAGTGAGTTTGTTCTCGAAAAATAACCTAGAATAGTTTATTAATTCGATAACAAAACATGCATTCGTTCGACGATCTGGTATTAGTTAGAGGCTACAATTCAAAGGCTTCTTAATGACTAGGATTACACCTAACCCTTTTACTATTGCAGAGTACGGATATACGCCAACCTTCTCTCCAGAGGAAGCGCACTACACTCTATCGAAACAAGGCAAGCCGAACATTGTCATGGATGGATACAGATTCTGCAAGAAGCAAGTTGTAGGACAGAAAACTCACTGGCAGTGCACCATAAGAGGGTGCCGAGCTGTGCTGCACAGCATGGACGACATGACATTAGTCAAAGTGCATAATGTCCATAACCACGGCAGAGAGAGGATGCCAAGAAATTCATTTAAGCATAAGATGATTATGCCGATAGTAGAGCATAATTTATCATAGTTATGCGGACGTGAAATGGTTTAGTGATTCCGTCGTGACAGAGCGGAAATCCATTAAATTTCTAATGAGTGACAGTTAATAGAACTTTTAAAACTGTCAAAGTTTTGAATATACGTTATGCCGACCTTTCATAGTCGGATAAGGGCAGGAAGATGATGATGATGATGATAATGATAGTTTTGAACACAATAATATGCAATATTAACAGGTAATTTACCATGATTTGAGTCTATTTAAGTTTCCTGATATTTTTGGAGCAGGTATGTACTTGTAACTGCCATGATCACGGATAAACGCAACATCGGGAAACTCAAAAAAATTATTGGTAAATGACCCGTAAATAATTGAATTTCATGACATTTATTAGGAAAATACTCTGCAAATATTTCAATGCGATTATTAAGTATTAGCATGTAAGCATTTTCATTTAAGTTTTTCATATTTATCGGGGCTTAATCGCGTTATTGCAACTACGTGTCCACAAGCGCCTCAACGCACTCAAAACACCGGGAAATAAATAAAGTAAAAAACTATCTATGGTCCCGTTCAAGCAGGTGTATGTTGGCATTTATTTACAATCGAGTTCAAATGAATACATAAATTACAAAACTATTTACCGATTTGATTAGTATATAACCTAAAATAGGTAAGATCGGCTTGCACCACAATTTTAATAATTTAATCTATATTAATTTTGCATCTCCTCTTGCCGTGGGGTGCCGGCTTTCTTCATAAGATTTATGCTTCGTAATTGCGTATCCGCTAAATGCATAACGTTTTTTCTCTCTTAAAAAATGTACACGTGCTTTAACGGCGAAGGAAAACATCGCAAGGAAACCCGCGGCTAAGTCAACTTCAAATATAGTGACAAATCTGACATGTCCTTTTCTCTGAAAATAGCCGACTTTGCTGAGAGGATGGTATAGATGCTGGGTAAGCCTAATCCATCTAACAATGTCCCAGGCGTCCAGTACAGCATGAATACCAGTTGCTGACGCTTCATAAATCATATAATTACAAATGGGAATGACCATATAAGAATCCTGGTGCAAGTCGATCTGTTAGTTTATCTAAAGAGAGTTTGAATTAAGTTTTTCTACTTAGGTATACGCTTCTTAGAAAATAAGCATACAATAAATTTGTATTCACTATACGCATTAATGTCTTAGTAAATTGGTAGTGGGTAGTGGAAAATTTTATCTATAGCTTACTCTTATAAGTCGCTAGTTATTAGTCAACACTTTGAATATGATTAAATATTTGAAATGGTACAATGTTCATAATTCTATGATTAACTCTACGATAGACACGGATATGGAATTTGCTCATGCTCTTTGATTTTGGCATCGGGCAGAAAACGTGTTAATGATACGTTACACAGTTGATCGACTATTATGTGCGGTTATATTAGGCACCTTAATTAAATTTAAAAATTAAGGATTTATAAGGACTTAGAAATTATTAAATTTAATTAACCTAATTAAAATATTATAGTACACACCTTGTTTTAATTATCAGGAAAACAATGGACAAACCTTTAGATTCACAACCATTATAATTTTTGACGAACTATAATTTAATTTGTTATATTTGGAAGTCAGATTGCTTAGGACAAATCTTGATAACGCATTAAAAAACACTTCCTTACGCCCCATAGAGAAAAAAATTGGAATACATTATGACTTTAAGTCTGGCGACAATATAAGCCGTCAATATCCTAATAATTACAAAATGGCCGCCGCCACAAAATGGCGGAATGTGTGATTTTGGTCGACTCCTTATTGAACATGCTGTCAAAATGTTCTTTATAAAAATAAATGTAATCGTTATCTTATTGTTACAGGTGAAATAATTTTAACAACATCAAAGAAGGGCAAGCCTAACATATTGCTTCGTGGTTATACATTCTGTATCAAACAGATCCGAGGACCAAAGATTCACTGGCAATGCGTGAACAGGAAATCTCGCTGCCGAGCCGTGCTGCACACTTTAGACGACATGACCTTGATCAAATCCTACAATGTTCATAATCACGCTTTTTGTTATTACTAATAAACAGTTGTGTGTCACTGCAAGGAACGTAACTAAGTAAATCCTATTCTATACGTTAGCACGTCTTTCTTAGTGACTACTGCATTATTATCAGCAATAGCTTATAATTTTGGTAAACCTTTAAAGGAGTAAATTACTCAAAATCATTTATACATTTATTTTAGGAAAATTATCAGCACAAGATACACAATAGTTATAAGTATAATAATAAGTGGCTATTAATAAGTGTCCACTCATAGATACACAGTAGTGCTTTACAAAGGACAAATTAAAAGAAATTAATAATAGTAGGCTAGTAATTCTGTCTTGGAAGCTTTACTAACTATGGAAGAGATATGAGCATCAAAGAGGAACTTGGAGTCAAGAATTACTCCAAGATCCTTCATTTCACTAACATAATCGACAATTTGGTTTTTAAGCTTATAATTGAATTTAATCTGATAGGATTTTCTTGTAAACGTTGTAACTTTACTTTTATTCACATTAAGATCTAACTTGTTTTTGAGACAGTATTTATCAAGACGATCATAATGCACTAACTACGTTCGTAGTGGCTTTTTAGTGTCGTCTGAACACCAGCTTTGCGTACCGCTCCCGTGTAGCATCATGCTGAGACGTCACCACAGAGTTTCTGTTAGCTGTGGACGTTACCGTTTGCCTCACTCGTCACATAGGGTCTAACTCACATTAATTTTAGTATTGGTTTGCTTCTCCTTGGTATTTTTTTCTTATTATATTGATTTTGTTGTTTGTGTTTATCATGTGTGCCAATAAATGAGTTTACTTACTTAATATTTTTTTGAAGATCACCTCTGTATCAAACAGATCCGGGGACCAAAGATTCACTAGCAATGCGTGAACAGGTGATCTTATTGCCGGGCCGTACTGCATAATTTAGACGACATAACCTTGATTAAATCCTACAATTTTATATGCTATTTTTTTTATTATTCAAGTGTAAACTTATAACTAAAGCTTTACTGACTGCTATATCTTGATTATGTAGCCAAAACGGTATACGTTTTGAAGCAGCCCTGTTTAAGGGTGTCTGTCTCTGTGAAGAACGGGTTCGAATCCCGTCAGAATCGAAAAAACATTTTTTTAATTTCTATAAATCCTATAAATGTTCATATACACGCGTATTGTTATTTATTACTTAATTATAGTAATCGGGGTATTTGTGAGACCTTATTATGGCTTATCTTAGAATTGCTCTTAATATAAGTAAATTAAGGTACCAAGTCAAGCACAAAATTTATTTAATTTTAACTTAATTTAACAATTTCCAGGATACCATTTCAGTTTATCAACATCCAAAAATGGGAACGCTGTTTTACTGTTAAACGGATTCAGATTCTCCAAAAATCAAGTTAAGGGATGTAAAATCCATTGGAGGTGTACAAAGTATTACACAGAGCAGTGCCGCGCAATAATACATACGCTGGATGACATGACGACTGTCGTAAAATGCTACGATGTACATTCTCATGTGTAATCAATCATACATAGGAATGTAGAGATAAACTATTCTAAAAATGCACGCCCCTCCACAGCGTTTACACGGACATACAAATAGGTGTTCTATACACAATACAGATAAATTAGTATTTGTCATTGGTTGTTCACACTTGTTCAGTCACCGGCTAGACACAAACGGTATCACTAGGAAAAAAAGCTGGATCTGTCGGTCAACTAGTGCATTAGTGTTACGAGCGCGCGACAGAGCGGACGTGTCGCCGATACAAGAAGCACCCTCCCGCCTTACAATGCCTACAGCTCGACTGATCGCCCGATTAGTTGACTTGTCGGTGCGCAGATTATTCCATGTTTCCAGTAAAGTTGCAGCACGCACACAAGTATAGAGATGCAATAAGTATTTCCTCTCACACATAGTAATTATTAAGTTTTGTGCATTTTTAAAATGGTTTATCTCTACATACAGGGCGTATACGTGTACTAACCCAAAAGGTGGTCAGCCTATGAAAACAAGTGGTTTTGGAAGGCTATTTCCCTAAAATATCCAGCGAATATGTAAGTAGAAAAACTATAAAACGGAAAAGCCGAAAAACGCCGGGGGTCAGCAAGATAGAGAGAGAAAGAGAGAGGTTGTCTACCTATCTAAGAAGAGGAAGGCCCGCTAAACGATGGGTTACATCGTATAGCGGCAAATCATGGAGCAGAGTCGCTCAGAATCTAAAAAATGGAAAGAGCTGGAGGAGGCTTTTACCGCTGAAAGCGGTCCATAAACTCAAAATAACAATTAATTTAATGAAAACTAAATATTAGGATACATAGATAGTTTACATTAAAATACTGTGTAGAGAAAATAAAGCTTTTTTATTTTATTTTTTATTTATTTATTTTATCTATTAACTCGGAATTGCCCTTAATATAAGTAAAATAAGTTAAGCACAAAATTAATTTATTTTAACGTAATTTTCTACAATTTCCAGGTTACCATTTCAGTGTATCGACATCCAAAAATGGGAACGCTGTTTTACTGTTAAACGGATTCAGATTCTCCAAAAATCAAATTAAAGGTGGTAAAATCTATTGGAGATGTACAAAGTATTACACAGAGCATTGCCGCGCTATAATACACACTTTGGAAGACATGACGACTGTCGTAAAATGCTACGATGTACATTCTCATGTGTAATTAATCATACATGTACATATATCATCATCATCATCATTACAGCCGTAAGATATACACTGCTGGACATAGGCCTCCGTCATTGACTTAGAGATCCAAGTGCATGAGGGGTTGTTGACAAACTCACCACGCGTGGCAGGCGGGTTGATGAGCGATGTTCTTGGAAAGACGCTGCTGCCCATCTTCCGGATATATCCCTTAGCAGATTCTTACTGCATCCACGGGCAGTAAATATATACTTGTGTATATTATTGACGACCACCATGGCGCATTAGTCTGATACCCGGTTGAGACGCAGGAGAGTTCGATCCCCGCCGGTGTCTAATGTTCGCCTTATCTACAGATAAAGCTTGTAATTTTTAGTGTTCCGTACCTCAAAAGGAAAAAAAAACGGAACCCTTATAAGTTCATTTTGTTGTCGGTCAGTCTGCCTGTCTGTCAGTCTGTCTATCTGACAGTCTGTCAAGACCTTTTATCTCGAGAACGTGTAGTGGTATCGAGTTGAAATTAAAACCATATACTATCTTTAAGCTGTGAAAAAATCAATATTCTAAGTTAACCTGACAAAAAAGGTACGGCCGTTGGTGCCGCAAAAAACGTATGTTTCGACATTCTCGAAGGAATCAAAATCCATAGGGTACTTCCAGTTGACCTAGAACTATGAAATTTGGCAAGGTATATCGTTTTATACTGTAGATACAGAGAAAAATCCAAATACTATTTGCAATATTATCATTAAAAAAATCGTTTTAAAAAAAGTACGAAATCAATCATCTAGGTTAAGCAACCTATGCGCGGCTATGAGTTGGATGGGTGACCGAATGTCGAGTCTAGCTCGCACTTGTCCGGTTTTATTTTATACTTCTAAACTAAGTGTATTTAGTTTTTATTCAAATTCTAATATTTATAAAAGAAACACATGAGACAAATACAATATGAGCGTTGACAGCTGCGAAAGTTGGCTAACTGTAACTGTGTTGCAGTGTCATTAGATTTATCTCGTCTAAGGTCAGCAGCAGCCGTCTCCTTAACAAAGTATCTGACAAATAACATAATCAATTTTTAATTACATGTTTAATTACAAGGTAACCTAATTATTACCCTCAGTTTTGCAATCTACACGTTTGAAAAAAAGAGCTGATGATCTTTAAACGGCTAAACAGATTTTCATGAAACATGTCTAAGAACACTCGGGATAAAATTATCTGATACAAAAAAAACTAATCGGTTCATCCGTTTGGGAGCTACGATACCACAGACAGATACACAGACACACGTTAAACTTATGACACCCTTCTCTTTTTGCGTCGGGGGTTAAAAAGTGAAGAAAACTTTGTATTCAATATTTTGTGTCTATTTATGGTTTCGTAGTTAACCAAGAAACCCTTATAGTTTCGCTATGTCTGTATGTTCGTCCGTCACCGGCTTTGCGAAGAGACTGTTAGTCCTAGAAAGCTGTTATTTTGCATGGACATATAAAATAAGAACGCCGAGATATCGCTCCAAAAAAATCAGAAAAACAATATTAATTTTGGGTACACGTCACGTGAGGATGAACTTTTTTTTCTAGATTTTCTCATCGTGCGGGGTATCGTTGAATAGAAATACCTATTACTAGAAAACCATTTAAGGGCGCTGTAATTTTTAACTATTTCTCGCGCGCCCCTCTAGAATCTAAACTGCTAGCTTTACAAATCTGAAAAAAAAATCAAGAATGTAGTTTTAACCATAAACTTTCTAGGAAAACTAGAAGGTTTAAGCTAACTTTTTCGTTTCAGAGAAATAATCGCTCAAATAAAAATAAACGGAATACTTTAAACCGAAAACTCAATTTTAAAATTTATCTATCTATCTTTATCTATCTTATCAATTAATTCCTGTTAATATGTTTTGGTAAACGTAAAAAAAACATGCACTAACTTCTAACAACAGGTCTTTTATCTCTATATCTAACATACAGGTTAACTACGAAACCCTTTTATAGCGCGTGGCCCGCATTTATGACCACATGCCTCGTGATCAATCAATCAATCATTCATTTATTTGCAAGAATACATGTAGGTACATAAAAAGATCTTAAAGCTAGGATAGTTACAGTATTCAGCCTGCAAGCAGGCGTGCAAATATTTAAGAGTCATTTAATAATAATATTAGTCAAGTTTTATATTAAATTAAATTTAAATATTCATTTACATGTTGTATCTTTATATGTGCACGTAGATTGATAGACCTTGCCGTTATACAGTTTTTAACTAGCACGGGCGACTAGTCTTGATAATTGCGGTAAATATGTTATAATTACCGCAATTATGACATGCCGCAATTTTGACGAGCTCTGTGGCGCAGCGGGCGAAGGTCCGCCTGCGACGCAAGGGGTTGCGGGTTCGATTCCCGCCTCGGGACAAATGTCTGTACGATCTGCAGATATTTGTTCAGGGTGTTCTGGGTGTTTTTCTATATACCTCTATAATAAAAATATCTATCTATGTAGTATAATGTATTAAGTATATCAGACATCTAGTACCTATAACACAAGCTCTGCTTAGCTTGGGGCTAGATGATGCTGTGTGATTTGTCCAGCATTATTTATTTATTTCTTTTATTTTATTTATCATGTAAAGGTTTCAAATAAATAAATAATTCTGACTTAAACACCCTCATCGCCGTTGGTTCCAGCGTTATTTATTTTTATAGCATAAGGTCCAACTAGTCGCGGAGGCAAAGTCGTCAGTGGGCGCGGCCTAAATGTATGCTATCTCACCTGACATAGTGTGTTTACCCGCGCGCTAGAATGAAATGCACAATGATTCATTCCTAAACCGACCGCACAAAAATATGTGAATAGACTTTTAGCACAAGGGTTATTATAGAAAAACTTAAGTGTAATATTTTCAAAATAACATTTATTTCAACTTTTGAATAATTAAACTATGTCGGAACGGCGTTTATTTTTGAGTTTTCTTTCTCCTTATATTATTTAGTTTCGTCCAAATTTGGGCTAAAATCAGTGTTGAAATACGAAAGTTGCGAAGCTTGTATTTTTGGAATAAATACATTTTTTACGGTTTGGGATACAAACATAGATTATGACGAGATTAATTGATATAATCCTTAGTGTTGGATGGTTAACGTCAAACAGTGGAGTAGTTACCCTTCCACGTTTGTATGGAAAGATGGGCGACTCGTTCATCCTTAATAATCATTAAGCGTGGCGAGTATGCGCAACTCATGATCAGTGCTTCGAGTGACATGAGGGTGAGATAATGATGATAATTTCATCATAGACTAGCTGACCCGGTGCCCACTTCGTTGGGCGGTAATTTATAGCCTATGACACTCACAAATACTGTGGCTTTCTATTAGTAAAAGAATTTTGAAAATCGGTTCAGTTCTTTATAATATTAGTATAGATAGATAAATAAACTATGGTTAGGACTTTAAGATCAATTTTCTAAATAATGAAAAGAAAATTGAACCTTATTTTATAGTAGGTTATTATGTGTTTGCATTTGAGTTAATAATAAATAAAATTCAGTCTGAAAGCCAGCGCTGCCTCATACCTCTGGTGCGGAGCAGCATATAGCTGAGACTGGTCCTTTTTTGCCAACAGCGGCACAGAAAAGAGTCTTACTGGTGCACTGTCCGACTATCTTTACTATTATGAGTTTGTGTAGGTACCTACCTATTCTTATTGTATGTAAGGTCCTATTTTTCATTATTTACGTGTAAACTAGTTTATGTTGGTCTTGTATACGTACTGTGTTTAGTCTGTGCTGTACAGTGTTTTGTTGCCAAATAAATGTCTATTTTTTTATCTTGTTTTATTTTTTTCAAGCAAGGCGATACAATAAAAAAGCTTACGTCAAAGTTAACAGAAACATAACTGAATTAATTAAAGTGTACCTATGTTGTTGAGCTTTCAAATACCTAAAGTATTTGAGTGGACAGAATGTTGGCTTATCGCCATCGCTCCTCTTTTTTCGACTTACATATGTTTTGGGATGACTGTTCTTTGAAAATAATATAGAAATGCAGTTATAATAAATAGTTGCCTTAGAACAAATCTTTCTAATTTTCCCAGATTTAAATAACTAAGACAAAACTCATAAAATTTTAATTATATTTGCTTTAGACAAAACACTTTTAATCCTAAGATCTAAAGTAACTTTAATTCCCTTAGTAGTGTAAGGCTTTTATCAACAAATATAGTTTTGGGATGGCTGTTCTTTGAGTTTTTTTAAAATTCAAAAACGCAATATTTTTTTCGTTCTAAGTTCTAATAACGTATTTCAGTAAATAACGCAACAAATATTAAATTATTTCTTAAATTTTCAGAGGCATACTACGCACTATCAAAATACGGCAAGCCAACCCTCGTCTTAGCAGGATACACGTTCTGCAAGAAGCAAGTCAGAGGTCCAAAAACTCACTGGCGATGCTCTTCAAAGGTCAGCTGTCGAGCTGTGGTCCATACCTTGGAAGATGGGTCCGTCATCAAATGTTATAATTTTCATAATCATTGAAAATAACATAACAAATATTATTATAATAAATAGTGAAAAATATATAATAACAGGAAATAAGAAAAAATATAATAATAGAAAGAAGCCAAACCTAGTTGGAACCGTGATCAAATGTTGTATTAATAGTTATTGAGGGTGGCGAAATAAAATAGATAAGTAATAAATAAATATAATAAATAAAATATGAGTAGAATTATATAATAATGTACTTAAATAAATAAAAGTTAAAACAAATCGTCGTTTCAAAAGCAATACAGATATAAAATAATAAGCATGACAGATATAAAATAATGTTAAATAATCTCAAGTGTCGGCTTACATTTTATTGTAAATCAAAATCTCCCATATGTGTATACGCACATGGGAGATTTTGATTGATACTCTGTTATTGTTGTCTTACTGTTATTTAAATAATTCTGTAAACAAATAAGCTTATGTGCGAATAACTCGCGCCTATACCTAAACACAAAATTGGCGGTATTTCGTCAAAAATGGCACAAGCAAGCGCATCTAAGAAAAAGTGGGAGTGAGATGGATACAGATCAAACAATATCACTAACTTTGACCGTCGCAATTCGTAATTTGATTTATTTTAGTGCAATTTTCACTGTGCCGTGTAAACATTAGCGTGACGTATTATTTATCTGTTTATTTTGTTACGGTTTAAAAAGTTATTTAATGCAAGGTTTGTGGACATTGCACCGAAAAATACAGCCGTTTCACAGTCTGCTGTTCAAGAAAAAGTACCAGCGTATCATGAAGAAACTAATGTATTGAAAAACGGACATCCTTTTTTCAAACGATTCACCTTCTCAGCAAATTGATTTTTCCGTTTTTGAACCGAAAGATCTTGGATTTGATATTCCTCCTACTGCGTTATCGTATCAGCCGTAGGACGTCCACTGCTAGACAAAGCCTCCCTCATTGATCTCCAAGTACCTACTGCGGTTGGAAGCGGCCTGCATCCAACGCAGACCTGCGTTTCTTACCAAGTCGTCTGCCCATCTTGTAGGTGGACGTCCTACGCTGCGCTTGCCGGTCCATGGCCTCCATTGGAAAACTTTGGAACCCCATCGGCCATTGCCACTTTAAAGTGCTTATCCGTCTGGCTATGTCGGTGAACCGAGTCTACGTATCTCCTCATTTCTGATTCGATCAAGTAGAGAAACCCCGAGCATAGCTCGTTGAGCGATTCTAAGCTTATTCATAAGGTCAATAGTGAAGACCACGTCTCGGTTACATAAGTCATCACTGGTAACACACACTGATAAAGACGCTGCGAAGTTTAACAATCGCTGCCATCTTCCATCTTCAGCTTCGTCATCTGGATCTGCCTAATAGAATTATCTATCGTAAACACTTTGGAGCCTTAATTCCGCTCTATCGTATCTTTAATACGAGCTGTATTAAAGGTACAAATATCATACCGTAAGGATTTCCAAATTTGTCTATTGAGCTGCCTGTGTGACTGA
This sequence comes from Pasiphila rectangulata, assembly GCA_963082625.1. NCBI lineage: Eukaryota > Metazoa > Arthropoda > Insecta > Lepidoptera > Geometridae > Pasiphila > Pasiphila rectangulata. The sequence goes on from OY720244.1 coordinate 17,018,022, forward strand.
GCATCATCGGGTGATTGCAATCGCAAAGAATGTCGTTCAGCCATGAGGATAAGGGTTTCATCAGAATGTTTTTGAAGTCTTTTTGTACGGGGGGTCTCAAAGAACTGGGACCCCACCAGGAAGGGATTCTACGAACCTGTTATTGATCTCGTCCATGATGATGCATCTACTTCTAGACAGTCAAAGCGATTTGAAAGTTCGAGTTGAAAGCTCTCGAGGTTTTGGATATGTGCGCGAGCGGGTCGGAGCGTAGACTTCATTAAACGGGACCTTTCAAGTTTTACTTTCATATTCAATGTGCCTCTAACAATTTGGTGATTACTGCCGGTTTTCACCCTGTGAATCACATCATTGAATATTATTTTCTTGTTGGACAAGGTGAAATCAATCTCATTTTTCGTGGAACCATCGGGACTCATCCAGGTCCATTTCCTGTAAGGCGGCTTCTGTAAAAAAAAATTCTTTCTCCAGAAAATAAAAAAAAGTTAATTACAAGTTATCATTAACTAGTCAATGCTCTGAACACCTAGTTAAATTTTAATTTCACCAAGTTAGACAAGAATAAAATATTCGAGACCATAATGCATGTTTTTTCTACATTAATTTCCTGTAAGGCGGCTTCTGGAAAAAAGAATTCAAGTCCTTCTTTCTCCAGAAAATCGGCCAGCCTCTGTCCCCTGGGGTTCCGTTGCCCATATCCAAATAGCGCCACTCTCAACTGATCATCGCTGTTCGAGCTTAGCTTTTCATTGAAATCCCCCATAACAACAGTGAAGTGAGGGTTGTTCGAGTGTACCTATGACTCTGCTGATGTCCACATACATAGACTCTACTTCTTCATCTGGGTGTGACGAGGGCGGCGCATATACCTGAACGACCTTCAGCGAATTTCGCTTAGATATTCTGATTGTTAGGTACGCGACCCTGCTCGATACACTGTCGATGGTGATAATGTTGTTGACGAGTGACTTGTGGACGAGAATCCCAACACCACAATGGGACTGTTGGTCGCCCTCTTGGTAGTATAGTAGGTTACCGGACTTGAAGGATAACGTGTCCTCGCCCTCTCTACGGATAACCCCAAAATGTCTCAGGGTAATCTACTAATTTCTTCTTCAAGCTCAACAATCTTTTCGTCTGTCCTCAAAGTGCGGATGTTGTGTGTTACCAGGGCCAGTGGTCGTCGTAGGTGTTGCGAGCCGATCGTCTCTCGGGAATTCTTAGCACCTAGACCCGCCGCTACCGTGACTGCTACCATAGCCAGGATTAGCGGGGCCGCCGGGGACTCGGAGCCTGGTTTTAGGTTGTACTATCATAAGGGGGTTATTGTATTATACTCGCCATGCTTGGCAGGCGGGTTGGCGAGCGCAGTATAGGGTATTGGAAATACGAAAAGATGCTGCTGCTGCATCCACGGGCAAGAGAGGCAACATTTTAATATCGGCACCCCATGGCCTACTGCGTGTGTGAATTATTTTGATCTTTGATTAATACTGTTATTTTATTAATCTCCTCAAATATCAGCAAAAAAAACTCTTATGTGGAAAAAATATTTCCATCATCATCAATATCTTATGTGTAGTAATTATCCTAAAATGTCAATTAAGTAGAAAACCAATTAAATAATTAGAACAACTTGTTAAGTATACATTTTTTAATAATATTTGAGTATGAAATTCAGTCAAAAGATAATATGTAGTGTAAGATTTTTTTTCAGTAAGTAGTTTTTATTGTTTTTTTCTGTAAGTAGCTCTGTGCACATAAGAGTTTTTAAATTTGCAACGACGAAATATCCCCTGACTTATAATCGCTGATTAATTAGCGAGTTTTTTTACATTCAACTGTCAAAAATCTGTCATAGAATGGGTTGGTAAAATTTAATCTGCGTTTATAATTAAGGGGGTTAATTTTTAGACTTTTTTAACAATATGTTGATAATATGAACTATGTAATCTGGTATAGTTTTATTTTTAATTAATAATAGAATTATTTTATTTAGGAATATTACGTGAATACTCTACCATCAAAACTAACTGGTCTCAAAAATAACTTGGTGTATCCAAGTAATTTTTAATTTTATTTTATTTGGAAAAAGCAGTCAATTCAATAGTTAAATACAAGTTATCATTAACTAGTCAATGCTCTGAACACCTAGTTAAATTTTAATTTCACCAAGTTAGACAAGAATAAAATATTCGAGACCATAATGCATGTTTTTTCTACATTAACATAGACCGATATTTATTGGCTTACTTGATACACATCTTCTCTTCTTCTTCTAATTCCTCTTGTCGGTTCAACTAATACTGCTCTTTTAGATATAAAAGGGTTGCATAAGTTGCTGTCACGTCTGTCTTACAACTTGCTTCTGTAGCACTTAAACACATTTCTAGAGTTATTTTTAAGTTGTTCTGCCTTCAAAAACGCTTTTATTAGAATAGTCTCATTAAAAACATAACAGAAGGAAAAGTGGAGGGTTATATAGCACTCGGTTACTAATGCCTGATCTTTCTCTTCCTCTTCTTCCCTACAAATTTGAGAAGTGTATTTTAGTGCCTCGGAATCAAAACGGTCACGAATGAGCATTATGCCTAACTCCACTTAACTGCAGTCATGCTGGCTTTCCACTCCGTGAAATGGGTAGTTAATGACTCGCTCGAATGACATCTTACCCCGTTCATCTTGCAGTGGAAAGCGAGCATAAGCACTGACGTTCTCCATCCAAAAACCCATTCAAAAATTTACGTCTATTGATCTAAAGTTAATTTTCAATTTCAGAATTTTACAGCACGATATCCAGTTGCGGGAAGACAGTTTTGTTCGTAGCAGGCCATAAGTTCACCAAGAAGCAAGTGAGAGGCCGGAAGACTCACTGGAACTGCTCAAGTAGACGACAAAAAGGATGCCGCGCAGTTATACATACATTGGACGACATGACCGTCACCAAATGCTACAATGTGCATAATCACGATATCAGCTACTATTATGAAAGGAGCTGAAAAGCGTCCTGAGGTGACCCGTGGCTCAGTCAAAATTGTCTTTTGAAAATAAACTAAAATAAATTTCAAATTATTAGCACAAAATTCCTCATAAAACTGAATGTATAAATTAAAATTTTGCATAAGATTATTATAAATTATCACATCAATTTTATATATAGAATATATAGCAGTTATTACTAAATAAAATGTAATAAATTAAAAGTAAAAAAAAACTTTTTAACAAACATGTTTTTATTTAAACGTACCCACTAAAAATAATAAAATAAACATTTCAATATTAAAGTTTAATGTCAACTTAAAACGTCATTACACAATTTATGTGATAAAAAAACTGGTCGCGAGATTAACCTGTGTACCTGAAACTTGATCTAGTTGATTTTTTTTTTTCAAACAATGTAAATACGAGTACCAGCATAAATCTCGCGACAAGCTTTTTTATCACATAAATTGTGTAAAGACGTTTTAAGTTGACATTATACTTTAATGGAAAATGTTTATTTTATTATTTTTAGTAGGTACGTTTAAATGAAAGCTTGTTTGTTAAAAAGTTTTTTTTTTCTTTTAATTTATTTTGTACATTTTAGTTATCACTGGACAGTTGGTTTCTTGTCTATTCATCTCATGCCCGCCATGTTGGACTTAGAGTGATGTCATTTAGTATTTCGAGTAACTCAGCGAGGCCTTTTATATGATATCCATATTGTTTATGTGCATTATAAAATAACTAGTCCGTCATCTTGGGTATTCTGCTATAGGTATTGGATTTAAAGTGACGTTATTTCATTTTCGAATTATTCTCAGCAAGCCCTTTCATTTGATACCCATATTGTAGGAGTACATTAAAAATAAGTAGTCCGCCATCTTGGGTGTTCCATCATGTTGGATTCAGAGTGACGTCACATAGCTGACCATGCATTGTAATCCAAAGAAAACTTCTATACGAAATTTCAGCTCAATTGGTTGAAGATATCTGCTTCAAAATTGAGTTGGAAGATTCCGCGAACAAACATAGTTACATACATACAGGGCAAGCTAAATAAAAGCTTGTAAAAAAGGAAACGACCAAATTTTCATAAATTTTTAATCGTAATAGGAACAGTTGTATCCATACTTTTAGTCTACGCTTACAATACAAACATCTATCATCATTTCAGCCATAAAATATCCACTGATGACAACAGGCCTCCCTCATGGATCTCCATGAGGGGTAGTTGCCATTCTCACCACGCTTGGCAGGCGGGTTGGTGAGCGCAGTATGGGATGTTGATACACGGATAGCCGCTGCTGCCCATCTTCCGGAGGTATCCCTTAGCAGGCTCATACTGCATCCATGGGCATGAGAGGAGGGGTATCATTCTACTGCCGGCACCCCACGGCGAACATCTATGCGGAAGTACAACAAGTAACTTAATTAGGTATTTTCGTACCAATTTAACAAAGTAAATTACCATGGTAATGAACTTCTTTTAAGCATAAAACATGATGCAAGGTGAAAAAAGATACGGTCGGCAGGCTGATTACGTATCTCGCGACAGGTTTACAACAGGCGTATATCTCGCGATCATAGCTGTCAATAGTAATTTTTTGCTTTTATATACTATAAAACTGACCATTGACAGCGCTGATTGCGAGATTTATGCCAGTTGCAGCGTTGATCACGAGATATACGCCTGTTGCAAACCTGTCTCGAGATACGTTATCTTATCACTCTGTCGATGATGTAGGAAAAATATAATTATAAAGGTACTCTCCATTTTACAATGTCTATACCCAGGACAATGTCAAACTGCATCGTGAATGCAGCTCTCGAATGCAAATTGCGATTAATCGAAAGCGTACTCAAGCTAAACTACGTATGGCCATTATGTAACAATAATATCGTAATAGTTTTTTTAGAGTTAGCACTACTTTGTATAATCTACGTATAGTCTTTTTTAAGCTTTCGCGATTATCCGGTTAAACATGACGTGTTAATAAATAATCTACTTATAATATAAAACTGAATAATTATGTACACATTATTACACATTAAATAGCTCTAAATACTGTTTAAAAAATATCAGTTGTCGCTCTAACTTTGTACATGCTGTGACATCCTGTAATTACGGGAGCACCAGGCTATTAACATTTAGTCCTTAGTATTATGTATATTATGTGTAACCCTGTGTTGGTTGTCCTATTAAATAAATACACATTTTAGGATGTTTGTAGAAATAAGTAACATAACGTATGTACATTTAAACTTTACAGCTAATAAAATAGATCAGAATAATCCTGGTAAGATTTATTAAAATTAAAAAATATTATTGTAAATTGTATATTTTCTATATATTAGTAACAGTTCCGATGTTATCAAGATTTGGCAAACCTTTCATCTTCGTATCTGGGTATTGGTAGTAAAAAAAATATGCCAAAGGGTAAAAACGCATTGGTCATGCTCATAAAATGCGGAAAAAGTATGCAATATAAAATTTCTCCCAATTTTCCTCATTTTCACCAAAATTTTCAAAATTTCTTCTAAATTCTGATTTTTTCAATTATTCGTCATTATTCCAATGGAAAATTAAAATTAGCATCGCCATAATAAAAAAAAAATACTATGGCAGAAGTGGTTGGGTTTTTATTGTATGAGAGTTATAAAATAATGATGTTATTCAAAAAATATAACATAAATAATCTGTTACAATCTTTATATATTTTTGTACTTGACTAGATTAATGCTTTGTGTAGTATTCAGTATAATTTAAATTTGTTAACAGTGGATAGGTAATAAGTTTTGTGATATCATAAAACCTTCTAAACTTCATCAGATATTTAATAAATACAGTACGGCTTACACCACGTACCTAACTTATTATCATCTTGCTAACGTTTGACCACGAACGGTGATCATGAAGAAGGGCCTCTAAATGGTCTACGAAACGTCAGCAAGATGATAAATAAGCTAGGTAGGTAGTGTAAGTCGTATCCACAATAATTTAAATTCAGTTCATTAGATATATCCAACAAAAACCTAGATTTAGACCAGTATAGATAAGTATATTTAAATTAAAAGGCTTTCATTATATGTTATAATTTAAAAATAATAAACATCGTTTAAATAAAAAATACATTCTGTATATTTTTCTACATTTTAGTTTCCGTTGCAATTTTATCAAGATTTGGCAAGCCTGTGATCTTCGTATCTGGGTATCGGTTCTACAAAAAACAGGTCAGAAGGTTGAAAACACACTGCTCATGTTCCTTGCTCTATCGCGGCTGTAGAGCACTCTTACATATACCTTGGATGACAATGATACATTGAAAATAGTGAAATTCCACAATGTCCACAATAGTCAGACTACTTCGAATGAAATGCAAGTGTTACCAACGTTTTAGAACTGCTCATATCTCTCATTTAATCGCCAATAATGCAATGGCGACTGAATTTTGCATAGCCATTGCATTATTGGCGATTAAATGAGAGAATGAGCTTTATTATATTTCTTAATCTACTGAAAGTAAGTTTTTGTTAAACATAAGTTTAGCAAGATGGCTAGACGATTTGGTGAGAACCGCTGGTCGGCGGTGGATGCAGACGGCTTCCAACCGCAGTACTTGGAGATCAATGAGGGAGGCCTTTGTCCAGCAGTGGACGTCCTACGGCAGATATGATGATGATATGATGAAGCTTCACTCAAATATTTTTAAATTCTCATATTATATTCTGCTGTTATAGTTTGTTTACAATTGGGTCGCTTCTCGCTAGCCGTACGTGTATGGGGTCGTATTGTGTAAATTCACGCGAAAATAATGAAATTGTTATACAAAATTGTATGTATATTTTCAGCCGTTTTCGGACTGTCAAAGTTTGGCAAACCCATTATAATGCTGCCGGGATACAGGTTCTACAAAAGCAAAGATGTAGGTTTGAAAATCCATTGGACCTGCTCTAAAACCCATTGCCGTGCACTCATACACACTTTACAAGACGGAACCATAACTAAACTGTACAATGTTCATAATCATATAAGTCTCCTTGGTAATTAGTACCTTATCATAATCATTTATTTATTTAAACTAAGAAATTTATAGTAAAAAGGGCAAATAAATAGTATTTTTAATAATGATGCATTATTTTTAAATGTTACGTATACAGGGTGTTTGGTAATTCGATACATTCCTTAAAGGGGGTTGTGGAAGAAGAGCTCTTTTCCGATTAATTTTGTTGTAGGTGTCGCATTTTTTTTAAAGGAAATCCCCCATATTGTTTTCACTAAAAGAATAAATACAATAAACTTTTGATGTTTTATGATAGTTAAATGATTAAGAATTTATTTAAGATACACATTTAGTTTACGATTGCCAGAAAAAAAATGTTATGGTGCAAAAACTACGATCGCTATTTACGGATTTTTTTAGACCTCCCTCTATCGGAGGTTGTTGCCATACTCACCACGCTTGGCAGTCGGGGTGGCGACCGCAGTACGGGATGTTGATACAATGATAGACACGGCTGCCCATCTTCCGGAGGTATCCCAAGGAAAACCTCCGGAAGATGGCCTGGCTTACACAAGGCTGATTCTTACTGCATCCACGGCCAAGAGGAGGGGTGAAATTCTAAGTATACAAAAAGCCATGCGCGACTATGCAACACTATATATTTTTTAATCATCAAAAGTTTACTGTAATTGCACTTTTAGTAAAAAAATATCTTAATTTTAAGCATAAAAATATGGTATAATAAATAAAATATAATAAAAATATGTGGGGGGGCATAAAAATACAAAATTAGGGTTATTAAAAAAAATCCTATTATACAACAAAATCAATCGGAAAAGAGCTCTTCCACATCCCCCTTTAAGGAATGTATCTAATTACCAATCACCCTGTATATCACGTAACAGCATGAAGCATAATAAAATATGAGTTTGAGCGTCCACCCAGAACGCAAGTTGTAGTTTCTGTACTCATGGTATTTACCTTAGCCTACTAATAACTTAAGCCGTGTTGACTGAGTGGTATGTACCCTCGACTTTCAATCCGAAGGTCGTAGGTTCGATACCGGCCGAGCACCAATGGATTTTTCTTTCTTGAAAAATTTATGTGCACACTTAACACGTGCTTTAGCGGTGAAGGAAACGTCGTGAGGAAACCCGCGGCTTACTTAGCATCAGACGTATTAACCTGTTCTTTCCTCTGAATGATAAGCTGATTAAGCTGAGAGGATGGTATAGGTGCTGGGCAAGCCTAATCCATCTAACAACGTCCCAGGCACTGCAGCGTCCCGTGTAGCATGATTACCAGTTGCTGACGCTGTATAAATCATCTATAATAGATGTAAGGCCTTACTACTACTACTACTACTATTAACTGGATCGTTTTGTGAAAATGCACGCAAAAATAATCAATTTAATCTACAAAATTGTGTGTTTTCAGCCGTTTTTGGAGTGTCAAAATTTGGAAGACCCATTATAATGCTGCCGGGTTATAGGTTCTACAAAAAACAAGATGTGGGTTTGAAAATACATTGGACCTGCTCCAAAACCCATTGCCGTGCACTCATACACACTTTACAAGACGGAACCATAACCAAATTGTACAATGTTCATAATCATACAAGTCCATTTAGTAATAATTAGAGCCATACAGCCAGATATTTTTTGTTACCACCAGTACCATACAAAATATAGGTTAAATTAAATATGAGTTAGTTTTAAAATACAGGATTTTATCGCGCACCTTTTTTATTGCCTCGGCATCTCGAAAACGTTTCTTAGCTTAATTAAAAAAAAAATATCGAAAGATGATTTTCGTGTCTCATCTGCGTTGTATCCGAATGTACTTACAGCAGTCGGACTCCGTCAACTTTCATATGAACAGGGACTTTTCTGATTCCGAAGACAAAATCGTAGATCTTCTTTTAGAGAAGTTCCTGCGGGTGTTCCTCAGGGATCAATACTTGGACCAATTCTGTTCATACTTTACACTGATATAGTTTAAAATATTTCTAATTGTCAGTTTCATCTTTACGCAGACGATCTGCAACTACACTATTGTTTTATTCCCTCGGGCTTTGCCAGCGCTGTAGCGACGGTGAATTCTGACCTGGTTCAGGTACTCTTTGGTACGTAACCCAAAAAAGTCCAAATATATTATGACTGGAACTAAAGCTACTATACAGAAATTTTCTAATGTTCAGATTGATATTTCAATAAATGGGGATAGTGTAGAATATGTTGCAGAAGTAAAAAGCCTTGAACTAACCCTAGACAGCCATTTGACAGACACGTTTTGACCCCCACCCATAGCCACCCTGAAATCAGTAACGTCCTTTAAATCGGCGTTAAAAAACACTTGCTAATGATTCAAAAAACCTCGTAAACTTTTTTTTTATTCGTCGTTGTTGTAATTTGCTTTTTCTATTCTGATATATTTATTGCCTTTCCCTGCTTGAAATAATTCTAACAAGTCCCTATTCATCTTCAAACATAGTGATATGTTCACACTCTCCAGTTTCTCAATACTTACTTCTCATTTTGTTTTCTTAACGAAAAATATGATATGATTTCTTGTTTGGTGTATGTATTGGATAAACAAAGAAAAATATCTAGTTTTAATTCCGCTAATGCTGAGATGCATATGCACCGCCCTCCCGCCCGCTAATTATGCACATGCAGGGGGAACCTGCGGCTGGAACGAAAGTGATCACTTTCGTTCCAGCCGCCGACCAGTCAACATCTCGGCGTTTAACCTGAAGATGCCTCGCGGAGAGGCGAAACACGTGTCGTCGTGTGGGTTTGGGTATGCATGTTGCACTAACAGCCTGGTTCCCCCTGCATGTGCATAATTAGCGGGCGGGAGGGCGGTGCATATGCATCTCAGCATTAGCGGAATTAAAACTAGATATTTTTCTTTGTTTATCATAATAATATGGATTTCCGCAAAGTAACGCCTGATTCTATTAATTGTATGTATTGGAATAAAAGGTATATTAGTATATTATTAATGTATAATGTAGTCCCAATAAATATTATTTATCACACTAAATATATTCTGTATGTATCTACGTATGTATGTTTTATTCTTTTCTACATTCGTGAAGCCTCTTTATTGGTTACGTCTGAAAACCAGCGCTGCGTGCCGTTCTAAGCCCGAATGACTCGCGGTAATATGCTGAGACAAGGCCGAGTTAGCTCACACTGCACTACGTGGTCTAGCTCTGCACCTAGTTCATTTTCAATTGTATTTCCTTTTTTATTTCATGTTTATTGCATACTCTAGGTTATATTAGTCTGAGTTTTACTGATTGTGCGTGTGAGATAAATAAACGCTTTTTCTTTCTTTCTTTCTTTCTATATACAGTTTCTCGAATATGGAAATTAGTTTTCCCTTGTGCCAAATAGAGGCTAGAGAAATGTGTAGTTTTTTCTGATAAAGTCTGACATAATTATTTTAATAAATGGAGCATTTATAAATAAACACTGTAAATTTTACAACTGCATAATTTTACTAAATTATCTAAACTCTTAAAATATTTTCAGCTGCTGCTTTTGAAGTATCGAAATTTGGTAAACCAATTATTGTCATTGCGGGGTACAGGTTCAGCAAAAAGCAAATCAGAGGCCTCAAAACACACTGGACCTGCTGTAAGAGTTACTCAGGCTGCCGGGCCGTCATACACACTTTAGAAGATGGAACTATCACCAAATGTTACAATGTGCACAACCACAGTAATGCACCGACGAATGAGCACATTGGAATTGGTTCTTACGAGTTCTAGACAAATAAAAATAGAATAAAATATAATATATGAAGTCAAACAGCTCTTCATATTACCGATGTTTACAGCATTTCCCAACAAGATAGTCCAGGTTTTTTATAAGCTGTGCTTGAGGAACCTTCATCGGAGGTTCCTTCTTGAGAATGAAGGTCCCTCCTGAATAACGAAATTTAATTTAAGCATACGGTCTACATATGCCCTATAATAAAAAAATCACCTGTTATGTTATTTTCTTAACATAAAGGTTTTCACGAGAACTCTTTTAAACAATTTCTAATATTATATTCCACTGTATATATCTAATTATAAAATATTGAAAGCAAACCTGCTGATTTTGAATTTAATACCTAGTCCCTATGGCATACAATTAATGCTTCTCCTACAATCCAAAGTATATGCAAATGCAAAGTTACATCTATAAGGTTAATTTAGAGTCCAAACTTACTTCTAAAATTACAACTAATACAATAATTCTCTCTTGTTACAGTCGCCCTGTTCAGGATGTCAAGACTGGGTAAGCCTAACATCATTGTTTCTGGACACAAATTCTGTATAAAAGGAATAAAAGGGGTGAAGACTTATTGGCGCTGTTCGAAGCATAAGAAAACTGCGTGTCGTGCGTTGCTGCACACCATCGACAACACTATAACTAAATGTTGCAATGTTCACAATCACGAATAAGTTTATGAACATAATTTGCGGGATACCATGATTTGAGTCATTTTGAGTTTTCCGTGATCGTGGCGCGTGGCGCGACGAAATATCGGGAAACTAAGAGACTGAAATCACGGGATGTATACCATGATTTGATTGTTTATATATTTTCGTGTCGCGGCGCGTGTAACTGCGTCGAAATATCGAGTAACTCCAAAAGACTCATATCGTGGTAAATAATACTTACATATATTTTTCATAATTGTTTCAAGTGTTATATGACGACCAAGTTATGTCCATTTTATATAACAAGAGTTCCGTGACAGCAGGATAGATTATAAAAAAAACCACCTATTGGTTTTTCTAGACAATTATTTAATCTATCCACAAAAAACCGACTTCAATGACAAAATCTAAAATGTTGCTGAAAATACCTACACTGCTATATGTATGCTTACTTCATTTGAATATTTTCCTTGATTTATCAGGGATCCTATCATCAGAACTGGGTTTAAAAGCAAGCGAACATTATTAAGTAAAACAAAAACCCAACCGCAAGTTTAAATTTAGGTCAAAACACTATACCTTGAGGGACTCCACACTATTACATTAATTCATTCCAATGAATCTAATTCCACTAATGCTTATGATGATGATGGTGACGTATAGGTTAGTATGATGACAATTGGATAGGGATAGGGATCTTAACCATCTTTATATGTCGTCACCCGTGAACTTTGTAATATTGAAGAGTTTTGATAACCATCTGTGGTCTTCTTTATCATTTCCACTTCACCAAATCATACTTTCTGATTGCAAATGCTTGATCTTCAGCTTGCCGAAATAGCTACATGTTTATACTATATTTGAGGAGTTCCCTCGAATCTTCATGGATCCCATCTGACTGAAATTTGACCTAATTCAAAGTATATATCTATTCGAACCCAAAAAAAATACAAATCCATTCATAAACAATGGAGTTCTAAGATAACAAAGATTTAAAAAAATATAGACGACTTGAAAACCTCCTCCTTTTATTTGAAGTCGGTTAAAAAGGGACTCAGTCCACTTTTAATATAGTTGTTTTCCGATTTTCTAGGTGGAATACCAAAAAAGGAGTAACATACAATTCTTTTCGTAGTTATGTGCTTTCTTTTTTTATTAATTTGTTTTGTTCTACGAGTATTTTGTACATTGACACGTCAAAAAGGCCCTAGTCGCACTAAATAGGGTATTTTTTTGAGTTTCAGTTTGCATTATATTCCTGTATTTTTTTTCAATTTCGCCAATGTAATATTAACTGCAAAATAATTCATAATTCAGATAAGAACCTACCGTGCACTTTCCTGATATCACAGGCCACTTGTTAAATGAAATCAGCTATTATTTATTTGGTATACGTTTAATTAAGGGTTATTTTATTTAATATATTTTGTCGTAAATTAATTTAAATATTTGTAGTGCTTAATTTAATTTACTGATTTTTTAAGAATTTAATTATTAAATTTAGTTATGTTAATTATACTATACAGGGTGTACAAGGATATTTGATGTATTTAAACAATCCTCAAAAATTAAATGGTGAATTGGGACAGAAAATATATTATTTCCTCTTGGTTAGTTATTTTTGGCGCAACTTTAGTAAATAAGCTAAGAAACATAACTGTTACTGAGGGAATAATATTGACTGCCCATGTAGGTATTGGAGACAACGACACTGCCTGAATTAGTTAAATACTTAATTAAGATTATTATATCGAAATACTGACATAAATAACGTTTATATTTTGTTCTAGAATTATACTTTGCTAATAAAACTATCGATATCCATTTTTAACAATTGATTGTTTTATTGAGAGTTTTTAACACATTTGAATGGAAACCTGTTTTAATAATAGTAAAAAAACACATGCTTTATGTGATAAGGTGGAGGTAAACATTGTGAGGTAACCTGCGGCTTAGTTATCTTCTGACGTATTCAGCTTTTCTTCCTTCGGAACAATAAACTGAAATACTATGGATATTTTGTATACGACTAAATGACGAGACCAGCTGAAGGCCCACCTAATGTTGAGCAGTAACTTCTACCTACAATACCACGGTAAGCTGCTGGCTGCACGGCGGCGTGACTGTTTATGTGATTACTCAACACTCGTAAACTCTTATTTACTTAGCACCTTAATACATTCTACTCATTCATACTGATTTATATTATAATTGTTTTAGTATATATAATTAGGTACCTTTTTTATTTTGTTCTTTATGTCAAGCCAGCCATGTTTGCGTGTGGGTTTATCCGTGATTTCACTTACTGGCTCTAACGGAAGACCAGCGCTGGCTATTTATCCATAGCATCTTACTATCTTACTACCTCTATTATTATACTCTGTATTGTGTTGTTGCAAATAAATATATACTTTACTTTACTTTATGGTTCCACAGACAAAATACGGACTTTTATTGTTGCCAGAATACATCATCATCTTATCGCTTTTCTGTTGAAGTGAGTATAAAGTAGTTTTAAATTTCATAAAGTCATATATCTTTTTCTAGCAACATTTGTTTGTAAACAAATACCGCAATAATATAATGTATCTGTTTCAGGGCCTATATTTACGCTTTCCTCTCAATCGAAGCCGAACATCATAGTCGATGGGTACAGATTTAGCATCAAACAGAAAAGAGGTCCTAAAACGTACTGGCAGTGTACGTCGCACAAGAAATACCGTTGTCTTGCTATCATACACACTCTGGACGACAACACGATTACCAAATGCTGCAATGTTCATACACACGGTGTGAAAGTTTTCAAAAACGATGAAACTGTCGAAAAGGATAGGATTTTCCATCATTATTCATAACTTTTAATAAGGGCAACTAAATTCTCTGTTTTTAAAGTTTATAGGTTTCTCACTAATCTGCAATATTATTATATATATTTCTAAATTACTAGATACATAATATGGAATTATGTCCTTTGGTTTTAAATAAAATTTGAACACGGACATTAGTGTCAGAAATTAACAATGTAATTTTCCCGTATTGTATAATTACTTATGATAATTTAGACTTCTTAGGTGGAATTAGAATATCCTGTTGCCTTGGAAATCCTAGAAGTAGGTAGTTAAATCCAATCCCCATATAAGTCAGTACTATTTGCATAAGATAGAGAATCCTGCATTCAACTTAAAGATATCATCATATCAGCCGTAGGACGTCCACTGCTGGACAAAGGCCTCCCTCATTGATCTCCAGGTACTGCGGTTGGAAGCGGCCTGCATCCAACGCCGACCTGCGGTTCCTAGCAAGTCGTTTGCCCATCGTAGGTGGACGTCCTACGCTGCGCTTGCCGGTCCGTGGCCTCCATCCGAGAACTTTGCGGCCCCATCGGCCAACTGTTCTGCGCGCTATATGACCTGCCCATTGCCACTTCAACGTGCTAATCCGTCTGGCTATTTCGGCCTACATATACATATTTCTTTCAGATATAATCTTCACAAAGTCTAGAAGAGATAAGCCAGTAATAATACTAGCAGGGTACAAGTTCTGTGTCAACCATATCACAGGAGCTAAGGTTCATTGGCGTTGTTGCGTAAAAAGTCGGGGTTGTCGAGCAAAGATACAAACATTGGACGACTATAATACCTTAGTTAAGATTTATAATGTCCACAACCATTAGGTCAACATTGGCAAACAAACATGCCTTAATACATGTGAATATATTAAGGCATTTTCGTTAATTGATGACAAATTTAATTAAATATTATGGTCAAAATACACGTTGGCTAAAGACGACATAATTACTGAATTGAATACTATATTTTGAAGTAAAATAAAGTCAATATTTCTTGGGTCTAAAATGGAGGCCATGACTTCGCTGTACATCAATCATCTTTATATCTGGTTTCTGTAAAAACTGATTATATTATTAATAAACTTAATTTTACGATACCGCTTACAAGGCTACTTTAAGGATAATTGTTTCCAACTAACATAGCATCTTAAATAAAATGAAGACCATAAAATTCAACATTTATTAAAAATAATTACCCCAGGACCTTTGGATTTTATTATGGGGTTCTTTAAAAGATTTAGGTTTAAAAGAAGTTCCTCCATCACCTTTTTTTCCATATAAACTACAGACACACTGCCACCTATCATGCTCTTTTGGTTGAAATCCCGAAGCTGAGAACTAAACGCTTCCAACCGTCTTATAATGCGCACTGCTCTCAATCAAAAAAAGCTGCCATTGTCTGTCACATCGATCGATTTTCTAGCAAGAATTAAGTCAAAAGCTAACCTATCTTATTATATACAGAAAAAAAAGTTGTATTATATATACAACTTTTTTTTTCTATATAAGATAGGAGTAACAAACTGAACTTAATCCTATTATTTTAAAGATCATCATCGTTCACGGCCCGACTTCACCCACTGCTGGGTGCTGAGAGAAGCCGAAGTACCTATAAGCCTCACTTAGTGTGTGTCTATTCTATGTCTATTAAGTCTTTTTACAGTAAAATATTCTTACTACAATATTTAAGGTACTTTCCCTCCCTGTGGCATAGCTAAGGAACGCCCTGTATATAAATCCTAGCTCAAGTAGTGCGAAGCCACATTTAATCGGCTCCTATTTGTATTTCAGAAGCGATCTTCAAGAAGTCTTCGAGAGGACAGCGAGTGATTCATCTCTCCGGGTACAGATTCTGCAAGAACAAAGTGATGGGGAACAAGACTTACTGGCAATGTTCCACACACAAGCACAGGGGATGTCGGGCCAAACTGCATACAATAGACAATAATATAATTATTAAGTGTTACAATGTTCATAATCATTAAAACTAATCACACGCATATACTCGTACTTTAGGCTCTCTATGTCTCTGTTTTTTAAGTTTGTTATTTTGTTTTAATTAGATTTATAATATATACATTTCTAACGTAAATTACCGTGTTTTGGGTACGTTTTTATCTCACATTGTTTTTTTCGATCGTGTTAAATTTTGTCACTCTCTTACTCTCTTTTTGGGTGTGCGATTTTGGTAATTCATATTTTTGATGATTGTTCTTTGTATTTCAGAAATATTACTAACAACTTCATCAAGAGGGCAGCCAATTATTATATACGAAGGGTCAAAGTTTATTAAAAACCAAGTTGCGGGTTCAAAAATTCACTTTCACTGCGCAGTTAAACGGAAATATCGGTGTCGGGCTGTCATACACACATTGGAAGATTACACCATAACCAAATGTTACAATGTTCACACTCACTGAAAGGCTTTATAACTATACTAGTGTTCAAAAAAGCCGTGTTGGCCGAGTGGTGTGTACGGGGGTACACACCACTCGGCCAACACGGCTTTTTTTCGACTTTCAATCCGTAGGTTCAGTACTGAACCAATGGATTTGATTTTCTTTAATAATGTTTGTGCACATTTAACACGTGCTTTAACGGTGAATGAAACTATTATGAGGAAAGCGGCTTAATCGGCTTAAACGTATTGGCCTGTTCTATCCCCTGATTAATAGTCGACTAAGCTGGAAGGAAGATAGTTGCTGGGCAAACCTAATCCATCTAACAACGTCCCAGGCACTGCAGCGTCACGTACAGCACGATTACCAGTTGGTGACGCTGCATAAATTAAGCGCGGAGGGCTACACCTAGTTACTTATTAAAAAATTTTGCGACCTTATTACTGATGTAGATAGAGTGACTGATGAAATGGAATTTTGTTAACTTTAGGTAATTATATTGATTTCTATATTTCTACAATCGTGTTAAAAGCATATGTAATATTTTTGTTTTTGTATAAATAAATGAACACATAAGATAATCGGGTACCTATCGCACTTATCGCCTTATTACCTAACACTTATCGCCTTATTATCAACGACTCACGCGACCATGACAGTTGCAGTCCTGTCGAATCATGTCGATGCGCGATAAATCTAAAAGTTATATTGTTGTGATTGCGAAATACAAAAAAGACCAATCACATTGCTTAGTACTCTTATTTAGTTGTGCATATTTTTGTGTCACTTATATCATCTTTTTAGTCCGATATTATCCGCATATTATTGGATGTTCTATAAGACCTGTTGGGTAGTCTTTGCCATAGAGATTTCTGAGATTCTCGCATCCAAGAATTCCTGTGACTTTGACTATGTCATTAACACATCTTAAAACCAGACTTGTCGTATATTTGTATGATTATAAGAAAAAGCGAACACACGGGAATTTACCTTTGAATTATTACCAACGTTCACCTATGATTTCCCGCTGCTGCCATTGTCTGTCACATCGATCGATTTTCTAGCAAGAATAAAGTCAAACGCTAACCTATCTTATATAGAAAAAAAGTTGTATTAAATGCAGGAATTACAAACTGAACTTAATTCTATTATTTTAAAGATCATCATCACTCACAGCCCGACTTCACCCACTGCTGGGGGCTTAGAGAACCCGAAGTATCTATAGACCTCACTTAGAAAACACGGAAATTTACCTTTAAATTATTCCCAACGTTTCCCTATGATTTCCCTTGAATTATTCCCGGTATTACGCGATAAATTTCCGCGTTTTTGTTATTTATCATAATTAATAGTGTTCGCGAAAGTTTACGAGAAACTATTTGTATTATATTCAGAACAATTATGTAGAAATAAATGAGAATAAATATTTTTGATCATATAATTATTTTTATTAAAGATGCTGTCATTCGTTGGTCCATTTTTACGAGTCATACATAAAAAAAGGTAGCTATACTGTTGTATATGTATGTATTATGTGTATTGTATATATGGTATTAACTGTTGTGAATACCCATATTCATAGTAGATGTTTATGCACCTTAAAAAAATCCACAAGAGCAAGTTTTTTTTTATTATTTTTATAGGAAAAATACAGCTTCTTTTTTTTGCAGGTATTTTAATTACGACATCGGCGAAGGGCCTGCCGATTCTGATGTACAACGGATACAAATACTTCAGAAATCAAGTTAAAGGATCAAAAACTCACTTCCACTGCGCATATAAAAGAAAATTTCGGTGTCGGGCCGTCATTCACACTCTGGACGATTTCACCGTCATCAAATGTTACGATGTACATACTCATTGATGATAATGCTAGTTATTTACATTATTTTAACACTGATCACCCTGCCGGTTATCGATTACGTATCTCAGAGTGATTAGATATACGCCTGTTTCAAATCTGTCGCGAGATACGTAATCAGTCTGCCGGACTTTATCGTCGACTGTTTCGAGTGCCCTGTTGATGCCCTCGTGGTCACGGAAAGACAGTTAACCCGTGACCACGAGGGAAGCAGCGCGATAAAGTCCCGTTAATCAGTTTTAAAATTATAATATGTTGCGCAAAGTTTACAAAGTTGTATACATTTGTGTCCATTCCATTGTTCCACTTCCTTCTTTTTCGTTTAACTCTTGACAGAGTAGTTGTGGTCGTCATGTCGTCGTGCCATGATGCCAAGTGTTATGTATAAAAACGTGTTTTTAGATAAAATATAAAAATTTATTTATTTTGTCACAGAGATAACATAATATTATATTCGTAAAACTAATTAAGTTTAGATAGAATACGGTGACAAAGAAGGTCACTACTCAGCATGTGCTGTGGCAGAGCAGCTCGTAACCACAGCGCTTTTTGTGGTACGCATCCAATGAAACATTAAAGCTCGTGAATTCGATACTGGCCGTGCACGAATTCATTTGTCTTTTTTGAAAGATGTGATATGACATTACGTGTTTTAACGACGAAGATAAACATTGTGAGGAAACCCGCAGTTTTGTCAGGTTCAGACGTATTGACCTGTTCTTTCCTTTGACTTTAATAGCCGAATAGCCGAATAGGATGGTATTAGTGCTGCTGGGTAAGGCTAATCCATCTGACGATGACACGGCACTGCAGCGTCAGAAGACATGATAAACAGTTTCAAACGTTGTTTAAATCATCAACAATAGATGCAAAGGCCTTTTATATGCGCCATGATCACAAGTTTAGTCAAAAGATCTAATCCTAATATATATTATCCATGTTTTACGAGACACGTTGTTATATCTTTTTGTAATAGTATTGATAATCATGTTATTTAAATATTTGGTTGGGACATTCAAAAATATATTAAGTTTTGTCATTCCATTATTTTATAAATATCCTGAACGTTAACTCACAAGTTGGTCTTACTAACTAATTGTTCCTTGCTTTATGAGAAATAAATTACAGGCATACAAACATGTACAATAATTGTTATGTTAAACGTTGTTTCTACTCACGTTAATTATTCGTTGAAAATAGGTTTCCAACGTGTTCAGTTCCTCCCAGGGAAACCCGTTTAATATAACAATGAATAGTGTAACTCACGAGTCATTTGAGCTTTTCATTTTGTAAAAACGGGATTTACTCACGTAGTATTGTAACGTCGAAGATTATTCCGACACGTTTCGATTTTTCAAGAAAATCATCATCATGGGATTGAATGCCCGTCCGCGCGTGGGGCCGACAGTCGTGTCGGACTGTCGGCCCCACGCGCGGACGGGCATTCAATCCCATGATGATGATTTTCTTGAAAAATCGAAACGTGTCGGAATAATCTTCGACGTTACAATACTACGTGAGTAAATCCCGTTTTTACAAAATGAATAGTATATCTCACGTTAATTTTGAAAGTGAAATATTTGAGCTTTTGTTAGTATTTTATGTTATTTTTGTTAATTTGCCTTTTAACTTAATAACGTATGTAGTTTAAATATACGCATTTCTATTTTTATTTTATTTGTAAAACATTTTAATTTTACTGTGATCGAGATGTCAAGAGAGATATGAGGAAAACTTTGCCTAGCTAAGGCTAATGCTAATGAATAAATAAAGATTATATTATTTATCTATCTGAAAGTTAAAATACACCCTTCAACAATCTAAAACACGTTAAGTGCGTAACGAGGCCTAAATCAGCCCTCATGCAACTTCCCTGTGGTGCGGCAAGGAAAAACGTGAACTTCTCTGTCGTGCGACGGGCATAACTTCGGTTTGGTCCAGTGAATAAAAGAGATAAATACATATTTGAGATGTGCTATTGGTCCCGGACTCGGTGGCATACCTACCTTGGTACAGGATGTCTTAGGTCTCGTGCCGCACTGAATTAATATAATGTATGTCACTGAATTAATATAGTGCGGAACGAGGCTAATAACGTCCCATACCCCCCCTGACCTCGTACCGCACCCTACGCGAGCTCCCCGCGACCAGTGTTGTGCGTCGCGTCGATAAGAGAGCACGTCCGTATTTCCAACGCCAAACATGTCCTCCAAACGATGTTGGAAGGCGTTGAATTTGATAGAGCCAAAACAGGTAATTCTTTAATTAAATAGTATTCAGTAAGTAGTTTTTTGTATAGGTACCTAAATTAATAGTAAGATAAACTACCTATTTTTTGGTATTACGATTATTGACGTGATACTTTGCAACATTGCCAACTGATTTAGATTTACCTATTTGAAATAGTGATAATAATGATATTATAGGACTTAATACTTAATTGATATTTTTTGTAGGTAGTAAAAAAACTCCACAGAAAACGCAACGCAGACATTTACTAAACAAGTAAGTCTCAAATTAATGAATACTCAGTAGTTCTTTGTCTAGGTATCGAAAGTAATAAGATAAATGATTTTTTAGTATTACCACAGAATAAGTAGTTGTAGATACTCTTGAACAAAAGTCAAGTTCAGGCATAAAAATTAGCCTGCTATATACATACCTGCACTAACTCGAAATTGAAACTTTGTAGGTAGTTCAAGCGTTCATTTTAAGTTGGGCAGTCGAGTCATTGGCATAAAGTGTTTTATTTAGGTACATACTCCTGCTACCTATAGTTTAATCAAGTAATAAACTATGTTATTACTGTGTAGAAGTATTAATAAATAATAATAAAAGTATACATACAATGTAGGTTTGTGTGCTTGTTTTGTAACGCCTGTTTTTTATGAGGTTAGTTTTTAGGGTTCCGGACCAAAATGGTAAAAAGGAACCATTATATAATCACTCTCTCTGTCTGTCTGTCACAAATGGATATCTCGAGAACTACTGATGCCATCGACTTGAAATGTGAAATAACACTTTTTTACTAATATAGCATATATGAAAATGTTAAAAAATATTCTAATTTTGATTGCAGGGGAGCGGATAGGGGATCTCAAAATTTCAAAGTGAAGTTACTAGGCCGTGTGGGATATCAAATGAAAGGTATTCATTTGCACATTAATAAACAGTTTTTAGTTTTCCTTTAAGCCGTATTGTTTTTGAGTTATTTACAAAAATGTTGAAAAAACTACCGTTCCCCCCCCCCCCCCCCTTATCTCCGTAGTTTGTAAAGATAAACCCGTATTTGCAAAGGTAAACTTTTATAGCTAATAGAATGGTATGTAAACTTTATAGGAAAATTATAGTGAACTCTAATTTAGTTTTCCTTTAAGCCGTATTGTTTTTGGGTTATTTACAAAAATGTTTAAAAAACGACCATCCCCCCCCCTTATCTCCGTAGTTTGCAAAGATAAACCCGTATTTGCAAAGGTAAACTTTTATAGCTAATAGAATGGTATGTAAACTTTATAGGAAAATTATAGTGAACTCTAATTTGCATAGTTGGGGTGGAGGGGGTTTTCAAAAAATTTTGGAAAGTTAGTCCTAAAGTTTGGAAGATCACGATGATAAGCTAATAGATACTGGAAAAAAGAAGAGAGGAACCGACGAATGCATAAAAAAAACCAGGATGTGTTCTGCTGTACAATAAAACAAAAAAAGGAATTGACTTTTCTGACCAGATGTCTTCTTATGCTTTCAACGTTGAAGAGAGGAATCAAATGGTGGAGAAAAGTTGTAATGGAGCTAATATTCGGTACGGCACTAATTAATGCCAGGATTGTGTTTAATTCAATCCAAAATGATGGAAAAAAGTTACCGAAAATACTCTTTGTGGAGAAACTTATAGAATCTTTTACAAAGAAGGAAATCGATGTGATCCCGAGTAATTTTGAGATATATTTCTTAGTCTTGACCAAAGTAATCTTTCATGCTGACCCTATCAACGTGTAGAAGCTTTCATAAACTAAGCTTCACACTCGGTCATTATTAATTTATTTATTCTTGTTTCCTTTTCGCAAAATTAAATTACCATACTGAATTTAAGCTTACCTACCTACTCTTTCAACATTTTAAGGATAAAGCAAACACATTAATTTAATGCCGTCATAAATTATTATTGTTATTCTCATCTATGATCTCAGTTGCGCGCTGTGCTAGGACGGGAGTGCACGCATTTATTACTTGTGTTCCCTTATCAGTAAGGTACGCGGCCGAGCGCGCTCGGCTGCAGCGTAACAATGGCTGTGGAAAGGTCGGACCACAATGAGCGAGATTTATCAGTATCGGAGGATACCATTTTCTCTGATAATCAGCAGGATAGATGGAAGACGTTGAAAAGAATGAAAGGAAGAGAAGAAAATGAAAGTGACGCAGATGCTGAAGATGGTTATGTACAAGTGCGACGGAGACCAAAGAAGGTTTTGAGAACTTTATCAAAGAATGGCGGGCAACGGCCAGAGTACACGGAAAGCCTCGATGTTCAGTCCAATACGCAAATATGTACTGACACCTCCTGTGAGATAGGTATAATTTCCACCGAGCCGTTGCCTAAACAAATGGCCTTTGCTAAGTTGTTACGAAGCGAGAACATAACAGGCGTAATAAAAATTAAATATAAAAGTACCTATAGAATACAATTAACCTTCGATAGCAAGATAAAAGCTCAGTCAATCTTGAATTGTGAAGAATTGAAAAAACGAGGAATTAGATGCTTGAGAACAGATGAAATGAATCTTCGTTATGGAATAGTGAGACAGGTAGATATAGAAATTAAAGATGAAGAGATGAATAATATGTTTCAGTGCGAAAAAGAGATTGCGTCAGTAATGCGTTTAAAAAGACAAACTAGTGAAGGGGCCTGGGTTGAAAGCGAGACTGTGCGCTTGTGTTTTAGAGGTAACACTATACCTCCATATGTAGAATATGGTATAGAAGCATATGGTGTTAGGTTCTTAGTGGAACCCTATATATTTCCTGTCTCACAATGTTCGGGCTGCTGGAGATATGGGCATAGACTTAAGTTTTGCCCCGTTAAGAAAATAACTTGTCCTAAATGTGGATCGAATCACGCCAACTGTGAAACGAAGGAGTTTAAATGTATTAATTGCAAGGGTCCACATATGTCTCTAGAAAAATCCAAATGTCCTATATACCAAAAAGAAAAAGATATAAGGGTAATCATGCGGGACGAAAACTGTGTCTATACGAAAGCAATTGAAATATACGAAGATCGTCAAACCTTGAGACCTGAATTAAGACCGAATAAAAAACAGTTAATAAAAAAACACAATGGAGTAAACGAAGACTACAAACAAGCTTTACTGTCGAAAGAGGAAATGCAAAGAGAAGATGAGACTAAAGACGAGGTTTCCAGTAATGAAACGGTCAAAGGAATCAGTGAAGAGGGAAAAATAATACAGCGAAAGAAAAAGAAGAAAAATAATAGTAGTTTAAGAGTTGATCAGGCTATGCAAAGTCAGAGTGAGAAAGAAAGCGAAAAGTCTAAAAAAAAGAAAGAGTTTAGTTTTATGAGAATATTTAACAACATAAGGGACATAATATCTTCAAGGAAAATGCTGGATGAAAAAATATCTTTAGTTTTAGGCGTAGTGTTTGAGGAGTGCTATCCATATATAGCTGAGTGGTTCAACGTCGGGGATTGTGTTAATAAATTCCTGTCCATTTTTAATAATGGATAACAGCTGTCGTAGCCAGCGATTTATTAACATTATCCAGTGGAACTCTCAGAGCATAAAACCTAAACTGACTGAATTTGAATGCTTGTTATTTCAACAAAAGGTGCACATAGCGATATTAAGTGAAACGTGGTTAAACGAAGACTTGAACGTAAACATTAGTGGTTATAGCTGGTATAGGAAGGATCGCAGTGACTCTTACGGTGGGGTAGCAATTTTGACGCACAAATCTATTAAAGTTGAGGTATGTACATTTAGTTTAGGTAATTTTGGTATTGAAATGTTGTTCATTAAGGTTTTAAACTGTAAATTCATAAAAAATATAGTTTCCGTTTATTGCCCGTCATCAGTTAGCACAACACAAAGTGACTGGGATGAATTGTTTTCAAAATTTAATGGCGGAACGATAATAGCAGGAGATTTCAACGCGCATCATACTAATTGGTCTTACAAAGACGATATTAGAGGAACCCAAATCTTGGATTCTTCCTTAGAATATGGTTTTATTTCTATGAATTCAGGTCAAGAAACTAGGGTTAAATTAGTAAATGGCAGAATACAAAAGACGTCTCCTGATATTACGTTCGCCTCTTCAGATATTGTAGTTCATTTTAACTGGACGGTACTTAATGAAAATTTGGGAAGCGATCATTTGATGATAAAAATAAATTCATGTTTCCAAGATAGAAATCATTACAAAAAAAGGCGTAATTTTAAGAAAGCCGATTGGGTATGTTTTACTAAAACATCTGAACATTTACTAAGTAAAATATCACTTAACATTGCAGATAATATACAAAGTAGTTATAACACGTTCATTGATATCATTAACCAATCAGCTGATAAGAGTATTCCATGGTCTAAAATTAATTGTAATCCAGAGCGCAACTTTAAACCTAAACCGTATTGGAATGCTGACTTATCAAAACTTGTCGCTCAGCGGCGTTTGGCTCTTAGTACCTTTCGACGAAACCCCACTCCCGATAATCTCACAGTTTTAGAAAACAAGAACTCCATTGTCAGGACAGAATTATCTCGGGCTAGATCTGCTAATTGGCAACAATTTTGTGATTCGACTGATAAAAGTACTTCTTTGCGGGAGATGTGGCGCCGTATGAGGTGGATAAAAGGATACAGGCTAACTAAATTTCAAGCTTCAAACGATAAAAAACAGGAGTTACTTTGTAATCTAGCACCCGACTATGTAAAAGTACCTAAACCCATTTTTGTTTCAGCAAATAGTTTATTAGAACAGGAATTTTGCATTCAGGAATTAAACTTATGTATAAAAAAAAAGGATACCGCCCCTGGGGATGATGACATAACGTACTCAATGATATTTAATTTACCAGAAATTGGAAAGATATATTTATTAAGCTTGTACAATTATATCTTTAACACCGGGTACGTCCCAAGCCAATGGCGAGACATAAAAATTGTACCAATTCCAAAAGCGGGTTCTAGTTTGAATGAAGTAAAAATAAGACCTATTTCTTTAATTTCATGTTTGTGTAAAATTTTCCATTTAATGATAACCAAGAGACTTGAATGGTATATTGAAAAAAGCACCCTATTGTCCCCTAAAACTACTGGTTTTAGAAAGGCACAGTCATGTTTAGATTCGGTCGCTCGTGTGGTTAGTACTATACAAACTGGCTTTGTTAAGAATATACCTACGCTGGCGTGTTTTCTTGACATTGAAAATGCCTACAACAATGTACTTGTAGATAAAATTACGATTACTTTAGATAGTTTAAATGTTGGCTATAAGATTAGTAATTATTTTTGGGAGTTTTTAAGTGAAAGACATTTAATAATCAGGGATGACATGGCCACAGATGATCAAAGCATGGTCAGATGGACCTCGAAAGGCTTAGCTCAAGGAGATCCAGTTTCTCCATTGCTTTTCAATATCGTATCCCATGAAATATGTAAAAGTGTTTGTATTGAAATTGCGCAATATGCTGACGATTTTGTTATTTTTTCTAGTCATAAAAAGATAGATATATGTGTTTTTGATGTTCAAAATGCTTTAAATGCTATTTCTAAGGTTTTGGATTCTATTGGCTTGAATATTTCTGCACAAAAGTCCAAATTTTGTTTATTTAGTAGGGGACGCAGGCATCATCAAATCCAGTTGCAAGTTAACGGCTCTGCGTTGCCTTGTGAAGAAAATATTAAGTACCTAGGTATATGGCTTGACCGTTCACTTCGTTGGAGTAAACATATAAACGAGCTTTGCGATAAAACGATGAAATTCCTCAATATTTTAAAAACTTTGGCGGGTTCTGGTTGGGGAGTTCACCCGAAACATTTACGGAGACTATACATCAATTTAATTAGAAGTCGAATCGATTTTGGCAGTTTTTTTATATGATAATAGTGCCAATTCCCATACCTATAAGGTTGATAAAGTTCAAAACAAAGCTCTTAGAATTATCGGAGGGTTTATTAAAACTACGCCAATTCATGTTATGGAAAGCGAGGTATGTATACCTCCACTTTTTTTAAGAAGAAAGTATTTATCATTTAAGTTTTGTATTAAAGCTAAGTCTTGGAAACATGGGAAAACTGATTCGTGCTTAGATAAGCTGAGTACTTTTCACACAAATAATTATTGGAATAATAAAAGGAAACCGTTGTTAATGGTAACGTTTATTAGTGTTAAGGATGAAAAAATTGCGTCATCAACTCCTCTTGAAATGTTTTTACTAAATGTGTGGCCTTCTAAACTATATATTAAAAATTTAATTGTTGACAACTTGGAATGTGTACAAGGTGCAAAAACAGATTATAATCCGAGTTCTTTAAGAAGTAAAATCCTGTGTGAGATAGATAGTAAGTACCATAATTGGTATAGAATATATACGGATGGATCGAAGAGTACTAGCGTATCAGGTGCTGCATTTTATGATTCATCGCGTAAACAAGGAGAATGCTATAAAAACACGTCATCTATATCTATTATGACCATGGAGTTATTCGGTATATTAGAAGCTTTAAATTACATTCAATACAGTGAAATAGTACGTTTAGCTAAAGTTGTTATACTAAGCGATTGCAAAAGTGCTTTACAACATTTAAAAAGTTGTAATGAGGGAACTAGATGTATATCATTAGCTTATAGCATCCTCCGTAAACTTGTGTATTTGAATGATATTAATATTGAAGTGGTTTTGCAGTGGATTCCGTCACACATTGGTATTGCCGGGAACGAGGAGGCGGACCGTTTAGCGAAATCAGCGATTGTAGACGGATCAGATATGTATATACATTTTACCCAATTATACAGATTTATTACCAAGATTCAGAAATTTATGTTATGATTATTGGCGCGAATATTTTGACGAACGATCACAAGCTAAAGGGATCTGGTATAAAATCATACAGAGTCAGCCTCCTCGTTTACCCTGGTTTATGGGTGACGTAAACAGGAAACAGGTAGTTACTGCGCACAGGCTTCGTTCCGGGCATATGCCGCTAAATAAATTTGCGTATTTAATGGGCAAGGTGCCATCACCTAACTGTGAAACTTGTAATAAACCAGAGGATGTGTACCACGTGCTAATGGAATGTGCCCGGAACCAAGCCAATAGGCAAGAGGTCCTGGACGAGCTTAAGCTCAATATTGTTAACGTCGGGGTATTTCACCATATACTATCTTGTCCCACATCTATGGAAGCCAAAATGATTTATGAACTAGTCAACATTTAATTTTAATGCTGACTGGTTCATCATGCACTGAGTGTGCTAAATGTATATAAGTAATCTGTGTGAGTGCACATTCATACCTAACCATTCAACGAATGGATGGGCAATTAGTGTGTACTTACCTACTTATTTACTAATTTTTTGTTATTATTTTTTGTCTTTTTTAGGAGTTATTTTATAGTTTTATTTTGTTTCTATGTTGTTAATTATCTGACCGGCATGAACTTGTAGTTCAAAGGTCATAAACTTAAGAATAAAAAAAAAAAAAAAAAAATCTATGATCTAACTTATGTAACAATGCCAGTTTTATTACATTATCTTAACATGTTTGTTCTTTTTCAGCATTAGAAAGCAAGGCACGTCATTACCTCGAAAAGGGTGAAAAAAGGAGAAGATGTGTCGGTTGTTACCAGAAACTCCGCACATTCTTACCATGCCGTGAAGCTGACAAAAAATCCAAAAAGATTTTGACTCAGTGCACTCAGTGCAAAAAATCTTATTGTCTGCCCTGTTTCAATAAAAAACACTAAATAAGTACAACATATTATATTTTGAGATTTTTTATAAAAAAAGATATAGAGACTGAATATTTTATGTTAATTTAAAGTTCTAAGTGTATTTTTATATCCCGAAGCAAAAGGAAGGCTAATCTTATAACAATAATCTAAAATAGGTTCTATGTTGAAAACCTTAAGTTAATACTTGCTTTAATTTTTTGCAGCAGACGGGACCCATTTGCAAAATATGAACAGAAATTAAATTAGGCGGGATCCCCGCCTACTGAAGAGCTTAAAACGAGTATCAATCGAGTGCATAATATTTTTATATATAGGATGATTTATGTTCTACTTGTTTCCTTTTTTCATATTTTTATTAATATTTTTAATTAAGAATTATAATTATCTTGACCATTTTGTCTTCGTACACTTATTAGAAACCTGTCTGACCACATAAATTGTGATTATTTTTGTACTAGCGTTTTAAAGCCCGTTATTTTGATACCCATTTATGATACTCGAAGGTATAGGAAGAAATTTTTTAAATATTTCTGCTCTTTATGGCGCCTTGAAACGCAATTTTGATTATTTTTATAAAATTATTTATCCTTTGATAGCTTTGTGTTTTGCCCTCAAAATGAATCTAATGATTTAAAATTGATTGAAATCGGTCAGTCGTTGAGGAGTTATGAGTGGCTTTTAGTAGATATCTTCAATTAAATTAAACACGTCGATATTATTTCAGCCCATCACTAATCTCAGCGAAAATTTGCCCTATTTCAGTGCGTTACGAGGTGAATGAGATCCCATATTTTGTTTTGCCTATAATTTCTAAACTAGCTAGCAGATCTCGGGGCGACGGTAGATTAGGGTTCATCAATTCACTGTCTATATGAATAACGACCAACATTCCCATTTATCTTTGATTTCGCGCCATAAAATGGATTATAGTCTGTGTAGGGAGATGGGATCTAATAGACCGCGTGTCACCCCAACGTATTAGTACGTACATAGTCACGGTGCGGGCCGATAACACCTCGTGCCGCAGGAACGGAAAGTATGCAAAAATAGGTGACGCAGCGAACGTGTTAATAAATAATATGTATACAAATTATAAATATATAAATAAATAATATGTAAACAACACAAAATAATATGTATATCTACAGACATTAAGTGTGTCAAATACCGCAACCACGGCACCGTGGCAGACAAAATAATATTTTTCTATACCATTGTATACGTCGGCGTGTGTGCGGTGGTGTTATGATAGACACTTCGTCAACATACTGTATCGAATAATATTATTTTGTCCGCCACGGCACGTTAAACTAGTGCGCCTTCGGCTTGTCTCGTCATTTAGTCGTATAAAAAAACTCCATCTTTCGAGATCCTGCCATTTCTCAGTATCCATAACCAAGAACCTTAACAGCCCTTAACCAAATAAATTAGTCTACAGGAACAATTATTGGTTTACTGAGAGGTTTAAACGACTAAATTTTATACTAATATTATTTTGCTGTTGATAAATATAGTTATCGTCGTTGTCACAGCCGTGGACATAGGCCTGCCTCGTAGATATAATATAGTAATACAAATACATAACGTATTGATGTTCTAAAAGCAGGATCCACTAAGGGACCGTCTCCACGAGCGAGGGAATCGCGGGAATTCTATAGCGCGGACTCGTCGCGATTCTCTCGCTCATGGAGACGGCCTCTGAGAGAGTGTATAGAAATACGTGGCACGGACGATAACATCGCCGCGATTCCCTCGCTCGTGGAGACGGCCCCTAAGAGTTAAAGCTCACTATACGGTCTGTAGACAGGAACTAGTGAGAGTGATGATTCTGAATCAGGAATTAACATATATTTTGACCCAATTTTGGGATCACGGGACCTATAGTACGCAGATATAAATTAAAGGGTTGAAGATGGACTTTAAAAAGACCAAGAATATAATATTTGTGGCAGTGGCAATCCTTTTATTTTTCTAGCACAACTTGAAAAAACTTTTCCTATTTCAGAAGTAATGTTTATGTTCTCCGCACAAAATCAACCAATGATATGGATGGGGGGATACAGATTCTGCAAAAACCAGCTATCGGGCATAAAAACACACTGGAGATGTTCGACTCACAAGAACAGAGGTTGCAAGGCGAAAATACATACTTTGAACGACAACACCATAATAAAATGCTACAATGTTCATAACCATTAGAGAAAATCAACCAATGATATGGATGGAGGATACAGATTCTGCAAAAACCAGCTGTCGGGCATAAAAATACACTGGAGATGTTCGACTCACAAGAACAGAGGTTGCAAGGCGAAAATACATACTTTGAACGACAACACCATAATAAAATGCTACAATGTTCATAATCATTAGAAAAAATCAACCAATGATATGGATGGAGGATACAGAGTCTGCAAACACCAGCTATCGGGCATAAAAACACACTGGAGATGTTCGACTCACAAGAACAGAGGTTGCAAGGCGAAAATACATACTTTGAACGACAACACCATAATAAAACGTACAATGTTCATAACCATTAGAGAAAATCAACCAATGATATGGATGGGGGGATACAGATTCTGCAAAAACCAGCTGTCGGGCATAAAAACACACTGGAGATGTTCGACTCACAGGAACAGAGGTTGCGAGGTGAAAATACATACTTTGAACGAAAACACCATAATAAAATGCTACAATGTTCATAATCATTAAAGAAACAAATAACGTTTTATAAGTGCTCTAATTATTAATTACAGCCGTGCCTTAGGATCTTGTCCCAATCTATATATATAAAATTCAAAGTCCTGACTGACTGATATATCAACGCACAGCCTAAACCACTGGACCTAAAGACTTAAAATTTGGCACACATATACCTTGAGTATTCTAGAGGTGCACTAAGAAGGGATTTTTCGAAATCCCTACGGGATAGGGAATAAATGGGATTTATATTTTCGTATCAAAGTGGCTCTGCGTGAAAAAGGGGATTTCCACGCGGACGAAGTCCCGGGCAAAAGCTAGTTTTAAATAAAATAAATAAATAATACTGGACAATTCACACAGCATAATCTAGCCCAAGCTAAGCAGAGCTTGTGTTATGGGTACTAGATGACTGATATGCTTAATACATTATACTACACAGATAGATATTTTTTTTATTATATACAGAAAAACATCCAGAACACCCTGAACAAATATCTGCACATCGTACCGAACGAACGAATAGATATCGAATTATAGTTTCGAACTTTAGAAGGCTGAGATGAATAATCTATAATTTTTCAACAATAAAACCGACTTCTCGTTGTGGGGTGCCGGTAGAAGAATGTTATACCTCTTCTCATACCCATGGACGCAGTAAGAGCCTGATAAGGGATACCTCCGGAATACGGGCAGCAGCGTCTTTCCGTGTATCAACATCCTGTACTGCGCTCGCCAACCCGCCTGCCAAGCGTGGTGATTATGGCAACTACCTCTCATGTAGATCTGAGAGGGAGGCCTGTGTTCAGTAGTTCATAGTGTCATAATCATCATTTCAGACGTTTTACGGCTGAAATGATGATTATGATGAAAACCGACTTCAATGATAAAATCCTTGATCTGTTGCTAAAATTAACAAAATAACATCAGAACTGGGTGTAACAACAAGCAAACATTATAAAGTGAAACCAAAACCCAACTGCTAGTTTAAATTTAGGACATGTAACTTTGCCTTGAGGGACACCAGTAGACACTATGACAACTATTGAATTCCTCATGGAGCCAGTATCAGAATTGAGGGCATTTTGAAAATGGGACCGTATTAATTATTTAAAATTGGTAGATTAATATAGTTCTGTAATTGTTATAATGTTTAACCAAACTAAGGTAGAAAAAGAAATGAAAAACCTTACCAAAAGTTTACGATTGCGGTGGGGCTTTCGAACCTACATATGTCCGTCAAATCGATCCTTGGTGCTTCCTTAAGCCGGAAGTGCTTTACCTGCTAAGCTACGGAACCAGTGTCAAGTAACGTCGAAATTCATGATAAGCTCATATGGGTTGAGCACCGATAGAGGCGCCATCTACTAGAATTCTCCTATTCATTGTCTGAAGTTGCATTCCGTAGCAATGACGAGATGTCGCTATAGCTTATTCTATAGCTTTGTTATTTTTATAGTGTTAAACCACACTTGTGTAGAACATTTCAAGGATTGATTTGACGAACGTGGGTTCGAACCCCACTGGAACGTTTGGTTACCCAAAATTTACGGTGAGCACGAGCACTCTAGTAGATGGCCTCTATCGATGCTCAAATCATATGACGGTCATTTGGGTATATGACCTCATCAAAATTCTTGATATTCAATAAGATATTGTAGACACTTTCTAGGCAAGTGTGTCCCACCCTAGACCATATCATTGCTTAACATCAGGCAAGATGTGGTCAAAAGCAAGCCTATATAAAATTTAAAAAAAATACACGCTAATCAACATCCATTTAACTCATGTATCTTTGTTTCAGTTATTTTTACGCATTCTGTGCGTAACTCCCCTAGAATAATCATGGCGGGATATACGTTCTCTAGGTTGAAGGTTAACACACATGTTGTATATTGGCAATGCTCTAAAAGGCGGGACTGCAAGGCAAAAATACATACGTTGCATGACAATACAATTATTAAATGTTTGAATGTTCATAATCATTAACAACTATTTTATTAAGGCGCTGTAGTGAGCCAATGACCTTGAGAGTTTCGTTCATCGTGTCCGTTGTAGGAAGAGTTTAAAGTTTATAAACTTGCATACTATTTGCAAAATAATTCATGACAAATTCAAAGAAAACTTAAAACTTTGGTTGTAAATATATATCCGTTGGTGTAAAAATAAAAATAAAAACTACCTCAACTCTAGAAGAAGATAATTTTTTTTGTGTTTTTTTAGGTTTTTTGAGAATTTATACTGAAGTAAGTAAATACGACGTTTAAGCAAAATTTTAAAAGGGAAAAAAAACCTCATTTAAGTAATCTTAGGATGTAGACGTGTAGTGGGTTGTAAAGTTATTTATTGTTGTATTTGTTGTTACTAGGATTAAATGTTTGTTTGTGTTTTTTTTATACATTAGCTATGTAGTATTAAATAATGAAAAAAATAAAACTTGTTGTTTCTAATAAAGTAAAATAAAAAAACACAAGCTCTGCTTACTTTAGGGCCTATGGTGACGTGTGTTTAATAGGCAGGCCATATAGCTCGAAGAACTGATGGCCGATGGGGCTGAAAAGCTCTGGAGTGGAGGCCACGGACCGGCAATCGCAGCGTAGCACGTCCACCGACGGGATGGATTCGAACGACCTGGTAAGGTATGCTGGTCGGCAGTGGATGTCGCCTAGCGGAGAATATGTTCCGACGAAGCGACGCCTCAGACCACGAGCACCTACAGGACCTAGCGCCCTTATACGAGAGACTCCCGAACTCCAAGCCATACGCCAGAGAGCTCCTACAGCAACACACAAACTCTGAAGACGACGACCCAAGCAACGAAACTGACACCGATTCTCAAGCCCAAGCACCGAGCAGGCATTGGCACAAGGCCTAGATAGGCCGCTCCAAGGACCCCTTAGTTTTGACTAAGGACGGAAAAAGAAACCGCAGTAAGGGGCTCATGCCCGAAACTTCTTCTAACGTGAGAAGAAAATCGCCGACGGCGGTGGATGCAGGCCTCTTCCAGCCGCAATACCTGAAGTTCCATGAGGGAGGCCTATGTCCAACAGTGGACGTCTACACTAGTCGCACAATAGCCTATCGACTTTAGTGTTGGCAATATTAAATTTTATGTAAAAACAGTTTTCTGAAGCGAACGAATTCAATTACGTGCTTTAGTCAATTTAAATGTGTTTTGTTTTTATTTTATTAATTGACTATTCTGTGTAGCTATTTGCTCTATTGAATAAACACTAACTGATTTTCATTTTGATTTGTTTGAAATGGAACCCTTGCCGTGCTGAATAAAGAGTTCTTAGATAAATCGCATTCAAATTTAGGAGTATGGGCTATGTGACGTCAGAGCATAGTCATTAACTGTCCGAAACACGTCGGCCCGTGACATCACGCAACATTTCGACATAATGTATAGCAGTTCTTTTTGGATGACGTACGAAAAAAGAAAAAACACGCGTCCAATAGTTTTTGATTATTCTACATGGCAAAATACTCGTACAATTTGAAATTAGTCAAGTAGCCTTTTCGCCGCAACTTTTAGCCAAACTCGGCTTGAACTTAGAACGAAGAAGATCAAACATGACGCAAATTACAGATAACGCGGTAATAATACTATCATCATTTCAGCCATAAAACGTCCAATGATGAAAACAGGCCTCCCTCATGGATCTCCATGAGGGGTAGTTGCCATTCTCACCACGCTTAGCAGGCGGGTTGGTGAGCGCGGTATGGGATGTTGATACACGGATAGACGCTGCTGCCCATCTTCCGGAGGTATCCCTTAACAGGCTCTTACTTCATCCATGGGCATGAGAGGAGGGGTATCATTCTACTGCCGGCACCCCACGGCGGATTTTGTTTTATAAAAAGCATAAAATTATGAATCAATAGCTCGGTCACCTTAAATGGCAGTTTATAATCCCAAGCCCTACACTAGATAGTTACGGATATGTCTGGTCCCGTGTAATCACCATGTCATCGGGTATATTGTTTTGCAATATTGATTTTAGTCCGAGAGGGTTAGTCTTTGAGCAGCATGCCTATACACTTGATTACTTATAAATAAAATAAATAATGCTGGACAAATCACACAGCATCATTTAGCCCCAAGCTAAGCAGAGCTTGTGTTATGGGTACTAGATGACTGATATACTTAATACATTATACTACATAGATAGATATTTTTATTATATATAGTAAAACTCTTCACTGGCTACTAGTAAATGCTAAATGAGCGAACTTTAAAATACACCAATGTTTTAGGTCTTTCTCAACTACGCTTGTAAAAAAATATTTTTGTTGTAAAATATTTTGCTTAGTTTCACTTTGGGTAGTGTGCGTGTCTATTTATTATCAGTATCTGTGTTGTGTTCGGATGAATCAACAATGTTTTGTTAGGAGTCTGGATCCAATCATGCAGATTTATGGTGTGTATGTGATTATTATGACAATAAAATATCTAGTTTTAATTCCGCTAATGCTGAGATGCATATGCACCGCCCTCCCGCCCGCTAATTATGCACATGCAGGGGGAACCAGACTGTTAGTGCAACATGCATACCCAAACCCACACGACACCCATTAAAACTAGATATTTTCATTGTATTTTATTGTCATAATAATATGGATTTCCGCAAAGTAACGCCTGATTCTATTAATTATATGTATGTGATTAATTAAATTAAGAAGTTGTATTGTTTCACCTCGGCTATTTCGCCGTGGGGTACCGGCAGTAGAATGTTACCCCCTCCTCTCATGCCCGTGGATGCAGTAAGAGCCTGCTAAGGGATACCTCCGGAAGATGGGCAGCAGCGTCTTTCCGTGTATCAACATCCCGTACTGCGCTCGTCAACTCGCCTGCCAAGCGTGGTGAGTATGGCAACTACCCCTCATGGAGATGCATAAGGGAGGCCTGTTCAGTAGTGGACTTTTTACGGCTGGAATGATGATGATGATTGTTTCACCTAAATCACCTAGGAAAAGTAAAAATAAATTAGGCCAGGTGCGTGTCGGGCCACGCACTGTAAGGGTTCCGTAGTTATTCGTAGACCTGTTGTTAGAAATTGTGTATGTTTTTTTTTTACTTTTACCAAAAAACTAGTGTTCTTTCCTCTTAAGTCATGATTGATTACCTACTCTTTTTATTTTATATTTCTTTTTTTGCCACAACAAGAACTGAAGTTATGTTTTAATTTCCCATTTAGTGTATTATTATATATTTTTTTTCAGTCTTCAGTTGCTTGATTTTTTTATTATTTAACCTATGTTTGTGTATGTCAACACAATTGTCAATGTTTATGCTTAGTTTTGTTATATTTAATATGTTGCTTTCCGTGACGTCACCAAACGGCTCTGTCGGAAGACCAGCGTTGGTTGTTAACATAACCAACTTATGCTGAGACAGAGACCTTTTTGTGACTCAAGCATGTCACCTACTTCTCTTATTTTTGTTTTGTTATAAAATGTTCATTTGTATGTGAATGCTTGTTTTACAAATAAATAAATTATCTATCTATCTATCTTTTTAACATGTTATGACAATTTCCAGGTGTATTTTACCACACTTCGAAAAACAACCAGCCTCGTATAACAGTAGACGGTTACACATTTTGTAAACACATCACTAAAGGGATGAAGGTGTACTGGCAGTGTTCACCACACAGGGGTTGTCGGGCAAAACTGCACACTCTAGCCGACTGTAAGACTATTATCAAATGCCTCAATGTTCACAATCATGTTTGATTCGATTCCCGCTGCGTACTAACCCGAAAGAGGGAGTTTCAGTCCGTGTAAACAAGTTTTTTTTATACTACTAAATGACGAGACAAGCCGAAGGCCCACCTGATGTTAAGCGGTAACCTCTAACTATAACAATTGCAATGCCGCTGTGATCACGTTCACTAAGCACGTGATAATCGGATTTTTAATTATATTTTATTAATATTATTAAAAAACGTCCACTATTAATTAGGCAGCTAAGAGCCTAATTGATTATATTTTTAATTTAATTAAAGTGTTTTAAAATGACTATATTTTTTAATACGACTAAATGACGAGACAAGCCGAAGGCCCACCTGTGTTAAGCGGTAACCTCTGCCTATTACAGATGCAATGCCGCGGTGATCACGTTCACTAAGCACGTGACCAACGCTGCATTGCATTGCAACCGTCACCACACACGACATAGACAATAAATAAATAGATAATAGACATAAGGTCTCAAATATGCCCGTAATTTCACCGGCCTGCGTACTTCTACAATATACTAGATATGCATTATTAACGTTGATTTTACAAGTGGCATCTGTTTTCTTAATTGATAATTTCGGATCTAATAAATTATAAATTGGGTACAATCAGCCTTGATTATTTAGGGAGAAAAATAAAGTTACCTAAAATTTCAACCTCCTATGGATTTTATTCTTGTTCCTCTTTCTGCATTTTGAATACAGAATTATTAAATTAAAAATACATATTTTATATATTCTCAACTATTTGTCACCTACATATATAAAAATATATTATATAATACTACTAATAATGAAACCACACACATAAAAAAAATATATATTTATATTATATTGCCAGATTGTGAGACTTATAAAATGACACAATGTCCATCACCGTCCTTCAATGACGAAGTCGACAAAAACATATCGTTTTAGGTAAATAAAGTTAGTAAGCCGTGTTTGTTTACATTCTTGTAATTTGTTGGGAGCAAGATACCAAAATAAATGTATAATTTAATATATTTTGTATTCATCCTGCTATACTGTGTTGTTGCTATGAGTGCCGTCACACAGGTACCTCATACAATTTTTTTTTTTTAGTAGTGTACAAATAATACATAATTGTACCCTAATAATATTACAATCTAGCCAAGTAGGCCAATGAGCAATTTAACTTTGACTTAGTTTTATAAAATAAATTATATCTAAGAATGTGTCCAGTGGCACTTTTCTTAATGTCTCTATTTAAGGGGAAGACACTATGTTCTTGTGTTCTTTTTTGTTATACTTATACTATCACTGTACACTACACTACACTAACTCAAAAGGTTTAGTTCTTTTAAGTCTTCTCACTTGATCTGTATTATCGAGGAGCTGGATTGCCTCAACGTTTACATGATGATGAAGTCGTTTTTCGTGAGCTTCTGCGTATTTTTGTATTATTGTAGCAACAACGTCTATATTAAGGTCCCGGTGGAGATCTTCGTTTCTTACGTATCATGGTGCATTCACAATGTCCCTGAGCACTTTGTTTTGGAATCTTTGTATAATGAGGATGTTACTTTTTTTGGTACAGCCCCATAGCTGTATACCATAGGTCCATACTGGCATCAGGACTTGTTTATAAAGGGTTATCTTGTTATGTACCGACAAAGCTGATTGTCTTCCAAGCAGCCAGTACATCTGTTTGTAGCGAAGCTCCAACTCATCTTTTTTCTTCTTGACGTGAGCTTTCCAGCGAAGCTTTGCATCAAGCGTCATGCCTAAGTACTTGGCTGTATTTTCATAAGGCACTTGCTTGTGATTTATAAATACTGGATGATACTCTTCTTTTTTGTTGGTGAAGTTTATGTGGATCGACTTTGTTTCGTTTAAGTTAATCCTCCATTTTTTTGTCCAGCCGTGTACCTTGTTGACGGCGTCATACAATTGATAAACTGTTTTATCAATTGTCATACAATTGATATTTTGGTACAATTGGTACCTGTGTGACCTTTCTTAGTCACCTTTTCATAGATTTTTTAGTGTTAAAATCTATAGAGATTTTTAAATTATTCTTATCAAAGAACTTTTGCATTATATTTCAGTTATTTCCTATTAATGAAACACCCCTCTTATAACAGTAGATGGTTATACATTTTGCAAACGCATAAATAGGAAGCCAAAAGTGTACTGGCAATGCTCAGTAGACAGAACTTGTCAGGCTAGGCTGCAAACTTTGCCAGATTGTAAGACTTATAAAATGCCACAATATCCATAATCAAACCTTAGTGATAAAGTCGACAAAAACATCTAAGTAAAATAAAATTATAAAGCAAGCTGTGTTTCAAGTTTAAGACGATTTTAGTTAGTAAAGTTTAGTTTATAATCTTGTTATCTGTGGGAATCCCTAATACCTAAATTAATTAATTATTAAACAATATTTGTATTCGTCCTTATGCATCACAAATGATGATAACTTACTTCTTTATATACTGAGATACTCTGTTGTTGCTATGAACTTTAAATATGAATGGTACGTCCAGTCTCCGCCATTGCGTGACAGCGTGAAGACGCGCTCGATAGTACCTGTCGACTAAACTCCTGTTTACCTATACCTACGTCTAAACTATCTAGATATCCGCAAATATGGTTGTGAAAAAATGTGTTTATTGTAAAAAGAATATAACTAAAAAAACCCCAGGACTTGAGTGTAGCCGGTGTGATAGGATTGTCCACGCGGATCCTACGTGCTCCAAGTTGTCAAATAAACAGTTGAACACCCTCCGGAACTCACCCGGCATTGAATGGAGCTGTGAGGATTGTCTGAAGAATATCTCGCGGAGATCATCTTTCATCACCCCCGATGACGATGACGACGAGGACGACGATTGCGAGGCTGGATTCACTTCTCAAGTTATTAACGCCAAAAAACTTGCCCAAGATATCAGCAGAGAGGTAAAAAAAACTTTTCGTCAAGAGATCGGGAACCTGGAACACTCCCTCGAATACTTTGGTGAGCAACTAAGAACCATGGAATTATCCTTGAAAACCCAAGACAATAAAATCAAAGAAATCGAAAACAAAAACCACGATTTAACTAATAAGAATAAACACTTAGAACTTAGAGTTGCTGTGTTGGAGTTGGAGATGAAAAAAAGTGAGCAAAGATCCCTCACTACTTCCCTAGAGATTGCTGGACTTCCTGAAATTTCCTCAAACGAAGTCCAAAACATTATTCAAGCCGTTGCTGAAAAACTAAATATGGATAACAAAAATGTGCAATCATCTCAGCGTCTACCCGGTGGTAAGGACAAACCAGGAACGATACTTCTCGAACTAAAGTCGAAAATTCATCAGCAACAGTGGATTGAGGCGAGCAAAGAAAAATGCTTCACTGTAGGCATACTAGTTCCAGATACCCCAAAGGAGAAAGCAGACAGTCGCATTTTTGTCAGAGAAGCACTCACTAAGTACCAGAAAACCCTATTATATCAAGCAAAAACACAGCTTCTAAATAAAACATGTCTGTTTGGTGCAAGCACGGTAAAGTGTGTGCTAGAAATAATAGTACTAGCAAAATACACTACATTAATTCGATCCATGACATAAATGTAATCGACAATCTATACGCTAAACCAGCCCTATCTGAAAAACAACCTAGAAAATCAACTCAAATTTAAATAGGTATTTAAATTAGTTGATTTACAGTCCTTTTAATACCCACTTCATTAATTTTAAATTACCCCTATCGCTCATCTATTTGTTTTATCCATGGATTTAGAAATAAATGAATTCTATAAGTGTACCTCAATTAAACACTTTTGCCGTAATTTACCACCTAAAAGTCAAATTAATTTTTCCTGTGTACATTTTAATATAAGATCACTCATTAAAAATTTTACTAAATTGCAACAAACTATTAAAAGCTGTCCATTTCCTATAGATATGATTATCCTAACCGAAGTAGGCGTATCAGATAACATTATTCATCTTTTCCATTTGCCGGGCTATAATCTGCACTCACAAAACTACGCAAAACAAAAAAAGGCGGAGGTATTGTTATCTATTCAAGAAATCATTTAAAGTTCACGACAACTACCCAACATACAACAACCACCTTTGAATATCTTTCTGGTACCGTAAAATTGGATTCTAATCGTGATGTGGTTGTGTGTGCAGTCTATAGGCCGCCCTCAACTAACAAAAACCTGTTTGTTAAGGAGCTAAGTAGCTATCTTTGCACGTTCGATTCAAAAGAAAACTTACTTCTCATCGGTGACACAAATATCGACCTGAAAACATACTCGTCATACAAAGATGCATATCTGAAATCACTGTGCGAGCGCGGACTAATGTGCGGAACCTCACAGTACACAAGAATTGAACTGAAATTGGATATAATCACAAAATCTTGTATTGACCACATTTTTGCGCGTTTCCCTACATTACGTCCGTATTCGGCTGTACTCGACGTCGTACTAGCAGATCACCGAGGTCTTATCTTTTGCTGCGTTAGTGAAACACACTCGAGACCGAATAGGGTACAGGGTGTAAAAAAACAACTGGTTAACTACAATACTCTCTACAACGAACTTATGAAAGTTAAATGGGAAAACACAAAAGCTATGAATTCGCCTGAAGATATCTTAAGTTTTATTAATACATCATTTAAAAATGCAAATACAAAAGCGACTACACAAACATGTACAACAAATACATTAAGAAAATTTAATTTACCCTGGTTAGATATTAATATAACACGACTTTGTGACAAACGGGATAATATATATAAAAAATGGATAAATAAACCCCATGATCTCAAATTAAAACTACAATACAATAAAATACGAAATAAAGTTCACAAAGTCTTGGAGTACAAAAGAAATACATATTACCTAAAAGAAATTAATGACAACATAAATAACACAAAAAAAAAAATATAAAATCGTAAATCAGATGTTGGGAAGAGTTACTTTGTCAATCGACTCGGCCATACTTAAATCGTTCGAGGCACAAGGACTAACTACTAAAACGATTACTGATAAATTTGCTACTTTCTTTGACAAAGCAGTAAAAGATATTATTCCAAATTGCAATATAAAATTAGTAGACCCCGCAAATACAGTAAAACGCAAATTAGATTCAAGTATCCTATTTAAAAAAGCTACAGCTGATTCTATACATAAAATTATTAAACAACTAAATTCACGTAAAGCTCCAGGTCCTGATACTATTCGAATGGGTGACATCAAAGTTATGGGAGAAAAGATATCTAGCAGTATACTGCTAGATATCAGCTATAGCTGATCTTATAAATTGTAGTGTCAAATCTGGCAAATATCCCGACGATCTTAAAATAGGCTGTGTCAGACCTATACATAAAAAAGGAAAAAAAAACGATTATGCAAACTATCGACCAATAACTTTGTTGTCATCTATTGACAAAATTGTTGAAAAATACGTCTGTGAGCAAATACACGCATTTTATAGATATCACGAAGTTATAGCAAAAAATCAATTTGGATTTCAGGCAGGTAAGAGTACTTCTATGCTCTTATCAAAATTTACTGATGAGGTTAACCAACACCTTAACCAACCCCAACAACGAAAAGAAGATTGTATTTGTCCTATTTATCGACTTTACTCGTGCCTTCGATACCTTAAGTCACACCCAACTGGTGGACAGGCTTGATGACTGCGGAGTACGTGGACCCTTGCTGGCTTGGTGTAAAAACTATTTACAGAATAGAAAATATTCTGTAAAAATTGAAAATACGTACAGAGATCCGATATCTGTAACAGAAGGTACAGCGCAAGGTTCAGTCTTGGGTCCCTTGCATTTTTTAACCTACGTTAATGATATGAACGGCTACATCTCGAACTGTACATGTTACCAATTCGCGGATGACACTTGTCTTGTCACGGCGTCTAGAAATTCCCAGTCTGCCTGTGCAATACTACAACAAAATCTGGACGCTCTAGCGAGATGTTGTCACGACGCTGGCTTAGTGCTAAATGCTAATAAAACGAAATTACTAGTTATTAAGTCACCATACATAAAACCACCTCCTGTACATAATCTAACTGCACATGAACATAAGTGTTTGCATGATAACGTTTCGTCTTGTAGCTGTCCCTTCATCGATATAGTAACAGAACAAACCTACCTTGGCATAATTATCGACGATAAGTTTAACTGGAGCTACCAGGTTGATCACGTTTGCAGTAAGTTAAGACAATTTCTGGCTAACATCATTCTACTCAAAAATAGAATCCCATACAAAATTAAGATAATGCTTTATCACGCACTTGCTGAATCATATATACAATATGGGCTCTCTAGCTACGGAAGAACATATAAATCTTACCTAGACAACATTTACAAATTACAATTAAAAATTATTAAGAATATTGTTTTACCTGAAATCGCAAATAAGTACTATCACGACGAAAATGCTCTTTTTAAATACTGTCAAATAATTCCGGTACACTCTCAAATAAAATATTTACTGCTCAAAGAAAACTTTTTTAACGAATCCTTGAACCAAATTGTTACACACCCGGTATACACTCGAGCCATTTCTAGAAATAAGCTTTGCACACCTTGTGCGAACAACGCCTATGGCGAGCGGACAACTGCTTATCTTGTTCCCCGGTACATAAACAGTTT
The DNA here is from genome assembly GCA_963082625.1 of Pasiphila rectangulata. Lineage (NCBI taxonomy): Eukaryota > Metazoa > Arthropoda > Insecta > Lepidoptera > Geometridae > Pasiphila > Pasiphila rectangulata. Next base: position 17,061,602 of record OY720244.1, read on the forward strand.
ACCTCTCGACTTAAGTAAGACATAGTTTAACCAGAAAGAACATCAAATCAAAACTAAAAAAATACTTTGTGTTACCTGATAACTCTTAAATTAAATATTTCGGTTACCTAGCTTCTTTAGTAGGGTATAAAATTTTGTAATTTTTTTCAAGTTTATTTAGCCATTATTCTTATTATAAGATATTGTTGTTATTTTTATCTTTGGTGAAGACTATTTTCAGCAATTAGTTAAACCTTAGTGGTTTAAGATGCTGTTTAATAAAATTGTAACTTCTTGAAACTATAAAAAAAAAAAAAAAAAAAAAAAACGTAAAACCTCGTCACGTAGGTACGTCAAAACATATATAAAACAGTACCTCTTAATTTTTCTTACTCACCTATTGATCTATTTCTATTTGGTTTTAAAGTCTATGGTGTGTTTCAAATTCTTCTTAGTAAATATCTTTTGCAATTCTTAACACGTGACCTTTTTTTCAGTTATATACCACTACAGAAGAAACTACCCTCGTATAACGGTAGATGGTTATACATTTTGCAAACGCATAAATAGGAAGTCAAAAGTGTACTGGCAATGCTCAGCACACAGAACTTGTCAGGCTAGTCTACAAACTTTGCCAGATTTTAAGACTATTATAAAATGCCACAATGTCCATGATCATCCCTTAACGACAAAGTCGACAAAAACATTAAGTTTCATCTATTAAATAAAATTATTAAGCAAGCTGTGTTCGCCTTTAACTAGTTTCAAAAATAAAACGATTTAAACAATTTTTGAATTTATTCTTACCTATTTATTAACAAATAATGTTAAATAAATTGTGTAATTATTGCGAAACTGTGGTGGTGCTATGAATGCCGTCACTTAAGTGAATCATAAAATTGATAAACAGTACCTACTATTTTATCTTACTCACCTTTTAATTCATTTGGTGTTAAAGTGTATTGAGCGTTTTTAATTATTTTTAGTAAAGAACTATTAGAATGCTTATTATTATTGGAATGCTTATCATATGAACTTTTATCAGTTATTTACCATTCAAGAAGAAACTACCCACGAATAACAGTGGATGGTTATGAGTTTTGCAAGCACATAAATAAGAATACAAAAGTGTACTGGCAATGCTCGGCACACAGAACTTGTCGGGCTAAGCTGCATACTTTGCCAGATTTTAAGACTATTATTAAATGCTACAATGTCCATGATCATACCAAAGTGACAAAGTCGACCAAAACATCTAGTTTAAAGTAAATAAAATTATTAAGCCAACAGTGTTTGTTTATAAGCTTGTAATTTGTTGGGAGCTCTAATTCCAGAATAAATGAATAATTAATTTTTGACCTTTTTTCAGTTATTTCTAGTTCATGAAGAAACACCCCTCTTATAACAGTTGATGGTTATACATTTTGCAAACAAATAGGAAGTCAAAAGTGTACTGGCAATGCTCGGCACACAGAACTTGTCGACCTAAGCTGCATACTTTGCCAGATTGTAAGACTATTTAAGAACTAAAGACTAAAAGAGTACAAGCATTGTACGTGGGTACCAGAAAAGGGGGCGAAGGCCTCAAAAGGTCACCAAAGATCAAAAATGCCGTTTTTGGGGTTTGGACGTTTTTGGCCATTTTAAGACATTTGTTTGGTGAACTTTTGAGGTCACAATAACTCCGGTCCCTGTGACCCTAGGGTCACCAAATCAATCAGTATCCTTCTCTCATTAAGACGCTGCTAAAAAAAAGGTTTCATGTAAATCGGTCATTGCGTTCTTAAAATCGGGCTTCGCCCCCTAAAATGTCACAATGTCCATGATCGAACCTTAGTGACAAAGTCGACAAATAAATCTAGTTTTAAGTAAATTAAAATTATAAAGCAAGCTGTGTTTTAAGTATAAGACGTTTTTAGTTAGTAAAGTTTAGTTTATAATCTGTTGGAATCCCTAATACCTCAATTAATTAATTATAAAACAATATTTGTATTCATCCTTACTTATAAATCACAAATAATGATAACTTACTTCTTTATATACTGGGATACTGTGTTGTTGCTATGAACTTTACATAGGTACATATTTACGAAAAAGCTCGTCACGTGGATACGTCAAAACATTTATGAAACAGTACCTCTTAATTTTTCTCACCTATTGGTTTTAAAATCTATGGAGTGTGTCAAATTCTTCTAATAAATATCATTTGCAATTCTTAACGCGTGAACTTTTTTCAGTTATATACAATTACAGAAGAAACTACCCTCGTATAGTATTTACTATTCGAGGGTAGTTTATACATTTTGCAAATGGTTATACATTTTGCAAACGCATTAATAAGAATTCAAAAGTGTACTGGCAATGCTCTGCACACAGAACTTGTCAGGCTAGGCTGCAAACTTTGCCAGATTGTAAGACTATTATAAAAGGCCACAATATCCATAATCAAACCTTAGTGACAAAGTCGACAAAAACATCAAGTTTCATCTAGTCACACATATTTAGACCTATTTTCATACAAAATTGTCAAAATCCGATAAATTATGTGCTTAATCAACACAGGGTTTTTAAGTAAGGCGTCTTATTTTTTATTATTATTGCAGATATACCTTTGTTTAACTTTTTTTTCATAACTCAAACAATAAATGCTCTCGCGGAGTGGTATGTGCACAAACACTAATAAATTAAAATAACAATATATCTTTTGAGTGAACTAAAAATTATATTGTTATATATTATATTACTACCTACTAAATAATATATTTATTAGGTAAACTACGAGTAATTTTTGTATTCATCCTCATAAGAAATATTATTATTTTTAGTTTATAAATATTGTGATACTTTATCGTTGGCCATACCAGTTGAAAAGACTAGAAAGGCAGACACCACCACAAAATGGGAATAATTAATGCCAAGGATAGAGAGGGGGAGACTGATATCGTTGCGTTTATGTTGCATTTTATGTCCAGTTTTAATCCTTGATTTTTTAAATAACGATATAATTTGGATTAGTTCTTATCTTGTGTTCTGATTTGATAATTTGTAATCTTGTAATTTTGTTTTAAAGTAAACAATTAAAGTTTATGTATAGGAATAAATAGTTAATACAAACGAATATTTTAGTCAAAATATTGCTTATTTGTAAAGTTCAATAAAACGTTAACAGAAACAGTTTACAGAAACGCTTTAATGATAGAAGATGAATTAAGTTATTGTCATGATGCTTTAAAATCAAAGAACAGACAACATTTCGTGAAATTGTATTTTTTTAACCTTTTAAACAAAAATTATCAGAGCACTGCGTAAAAATCTCGCGCCTATGAGTTTGTTGGCAAAAAAAGGATATTAATGCATGGCATCAAAATATTTTAGAATAGTATTTCAGGTTAAAATTTCCTTATTTAGATCAGGTCTCATCCCTTACCTGAAATCACTTATTTCGGTGTTCAAATCAAAAACTTATCTCATACTCCGCTTTACTAGTAAATAGAATTATTTAATTATTTTATTTTTTTAGCTAAAAAACATAAATATACTGAGTACGACTTAAAGCGGGCCTTGGAGTTCGTTATCAATAAAAAAGGATCTATAAGGATGGCATCAAAAGTCTTCAAAATTCCTAGAAACAGCATCAATTTTAAGTTGAAGTTTCCTGAATCAAAGTTTGGATCAGGCCTCGTACCTTGCCTGTCGGAACATGAAGAAAATGACCTTATAGACTTCATCGATGAGTTATCCAAACGTGGGTTTCCTCTAAAGAAAGAAGACATCAAAACCTGCGTTCAGGATTACTTGAAAAGCCATCCTCGTGATAATAAATTTATAGACAACCGACCAGGCGATGGATGGTATTTCAAATTCATCCAACGACACCGTGGCATTCTCAATAATATCAAAAACTTCAACTGCAAAGATAACCGAGAAACGTGGTTTGAGAAAATTGATGACCTCATAGTTGAATTCGGTCTTTCAGATGTTATGGAAGATCCAGATAGAGTTTTCATCATCGACGAAACAGTATTTGGACAATCTGATAAGAAAACAATCGAATACATCGATGATTCAAAATCTCTGAACATCGCAAAAGCTAAAGATAATATAACCGTTGTATTCTCGTTCTCAGCGACTGGTTACTTTTTCAATCCGATGATAGTATATCCATTCAAAAGAATTCCGAATAAAATTATAGAGAGTGTTCCTATCGATTGGAGTTTTGGCGGCAGTAACACTGGTCACATGTCGTCGCAAATACTTTACGAGTATATCAATGAGGTGTTCATAAAGAAGCTCAAAAAAGACGGAATTGTATTGCCTATAATACTATTTGTGGATGGGCGGAAAACCCATGTCACTTTGAAAGTGCTTGAACTTACCAGGAAACTGCAGATATATTTGATTGCTATATACGATGACTATACCAGTATTTTGGCGTCTGATTTGGCGTTTCTACGTCCAATTAAGACAGGTTGGGAAAAAGGCATGAAGGATTTTGGCAACAAGAAATACAAAAAGACAATAAATATGTTAACTTTTGCTCCATACTTGGAAAATATTGTAGATAATTTCATAGATGGTGAAGATCTTAGCCAAGGTTTATTTGCAGCAGGATTGTATCCTTTAAACCTTGAAAACATTTCCGATACCATAGATGATCAACCATGCATTGAAAACCAGAGGAGCGATGGTGATGAAGACAATGATGATTCTTCGCGCCAATTTATTCATTCGTAAAGAAACTTAGTCCTATGCTTATAATTTTTTTATTTGTCGCCTTTGTACAAATATCTCATGCATCTGTTACTTTGTATTATTTTTTTTCTTATTCATAATAAACATTAAGAATTTTTTTAAGTTGTTTAAATTACTTTACAGGTATGAACATGTTATTTGAGTTTAGATATCTAAATATTATCTTGTGATTTTTAATAAAAATGTTTTCTTTTCAGATCAACCTTTTTTTACTATATCAAGAAAAGGTGGAAGAATAATGTTTCTGCAGGGTTACAAATACAGCGTTCATTTTGTGAGGGATCATAATAAGATACGTTGGCATTGTGCAACGCACCGCGGGAAAGGCTGCAGTGGAAGCCTCTACACCCTTGATGATGTGACTTGTTTCCGCCGTAAGCCGCACCTTCACCCACCTATATCAGACATAATTACTGACATATAAACTATACCTATTATTTATAGGGTTAGGAATTGACATGTGAAAAGGGATGAATGTCATAATTATAACAAAAATTATGATTGTAGACTGACATGCAACCAGGGAAAGACCAAAGAAACGATATATGGATTGTGTATTAGTTTGTTTTATACCACTAAATGACGAGACAAGCCGAAGGCCCACCTGATGTTAAGCGGTAACCTCTACCTATAACAATTGCAATACCGATAACGCTGCATTAAATCATAATCATAAATCATTTATTCATAAATATAAACATTAAGAAAATATTATATATTTAGCGCAATTTTCAAAACCTTACCTCCCATGCTAGTTAAAAAACTGTGTTACGGATCGCATTGCATTGCGCCCGTCACCATGGCACATAGAGTTGTAAGGTTTCATGTGCACGTAATTTCACCGGCCCCCTTAACCTTCAAACCGGAACACAGCAAGTTAGCAAACAAGAATGGAAACTCCATACTCAGTTAAAGGGTGAAAGAGTAAAAAGAGCCTTTTTTGCCGACTCCATGTGCATGAGATAAGAGCAGGAGGAAGAATAAACTTTACGTATAAGGTGTGTAAAAGTGTGGTTTACGGTAGCGAAATGACGTGTGGCGAAATGCTCCTTTTTCATCGTGTTTTAATTATGTTATGTTTGAAGTGACCTGTTATAATAACTTAGATATACCTCATTTGTATTTTGTGGCGATAAATTATTTGTCAATGTATTATCTACTAGCTGACCCGGTGCCCACTTCGTTGGGTGGTAATTTATAGCCTATGACACTCACAAATACTGTGGCTTACTATTAGTAAAAGAATTTTGAAAATCGGTTCAGTAGATCCAGAGATTGTAGTATAATTATTATAGATATAGATTAGTATTATCATCTTTTTATTCTTGCAAACTCTAAGATTATTACTACATTAGACTAAGCAAGACTGTAGTGGCCTGTTAACATACATACATACATATAATCACGCCTTTTTCCAGTCGGGGTAGGCAGAGACCACTTCTTTCCACTTGCTACGATCCTTACGTACTTGTTTCACTTCGTCCACTTTCATTATTCCCTTCATACATGCTCTTCGGTTTAGGGTACTCTTGACCTGGCCTTTTTTCAAGATGTCCCTGATTTGGTCTCGAAACGTCCGCCTAGGTCTACCCCTTCCAACACTTTCATTTACGCTCCTGGCCTGTTAAAATATCTTAAATTGTATGTAGTTACTTAGATATATGTATATTATTCGCGTTATGTTTGCGATGTATTCTTTTCAAGGGTCCGAACCTCAATAGGAAAAGGCGGGTTGGCGAGCGCAATACGGGATGTTGATACACGGAAAGACGCTGCTGCCCATCTTCCGGAGGTATCCCTTAGCAGGCTCTTACTGCATCCACGGGCATGAGAGGAGGGGTAACATTCTACTGCCGGCACCCCACGGCAATAACCTTTGTAATAAGTATAACATTTTTTCGTGAATTCTTTGAATTGATAGAATACTTTTAAATTGTAAGTACATCTTTCAACGCAAAAAAACATTATAAATATGAAAACATACTATTACTAGGTGCTAGCTTATTTATACGTATTACATCGTATTTTTTAAATGATTGAAACTTCTAAATAAAAATTACTTTTAAACAAACCACAACATTACTCTATTGTGGTTTGTTTAAAAATAATCTTTATGAAAAATAGTGTTAAAAGTTACTCCGTATTACTACTAGATGCCAGCCTAATTGTAGATACCCTTTTAACTTCATAGTTGGAAGAGTGCACTCGGGCAAGAAAATTCGAAACAGAAGAAAACCGGGGGCGAGACGCTATGCAAATTATTCGCAAGAAATGCTCCAAGAAGCAGTACATTCGGTGAAGTCAAAAATGATGTCGTCGTATGCTGCAGAGAAGCGATTTGGTGTTCCTAGACGCACCATACTCAATAAATGCAATAATAAGCATTTAAAATCGAGCGGACGTCCTAAAAAATTTATTTCATCTGATTGACTTCATAGTAAAACAGAGTTATCAATAAAAAAACAAAGCCTTATCTTCTATTTTATATTATATAATATACTTATCCAATATGGAGTTTGCCAAACAATCCATCATCCGCCATCTTGTGGCGGAGGCCATTTTAAAAATAATCAGTATTGCAAATCGCATTGTCAGTAGGTCTACCATGACTTCACAATCAAAACTCACTAGCGAATGTTGTTAAAAAATGTATGGAAACTTGTACAGCGCATCTAGCGGATAGTTTGGTACTAAAATATGCAGTAAACTAACAGCGACTGTAGTTTGGGCTTCATTGGTACCATGAGTTACAAATCTGACAGATGTCATAATAACGTACTATTACTACTGTAGTAACGGCAGGCGATCTACCAGAGACAACTCATGGTAGACACACAGAACTAAAGGCAAAACTTCAGCTCAGTCGGATTGTATAGTGGGTCAAATTGAACCTAAAGGTTTGGGTTTTAGGGGAAATTGAGACTAATCCGAAGATTCTGTTTTCTGCTTCGGCTGGAAACCCTTCTTTCATTAGGAAACTCACTCTCAATTTTTATGTGAGTGTATTAATAATAAACTATTTTCATATTTTTTTTTGCATTTTGTCTATCCAAAAGGATACACGGAGTTCTGAACAGTGTAGTCCATTTAGAATGACCTCCGAGACTCATTTGGTTGGCTGCGAGTATCGCACCTGCAGAGGGTTTCTATGTCCACCTCAGTATGTATGAACTAGTTATGACTAGCTATAACTATAATACAGTAAGAATATGCCAAGCAGACCCCCGGAAGATATAGCAGCGTATTTAAGTGTATCAAAATCCCGTTCTGCGTCTGCCAAGCGTGGCGAGAATGGCAACAAGCCCACCTTATGCTCTTCTTTTTTGTAAGGGGGTTATCTAGTTTTTGTGATTTAATTTTGGTGACAGATCGACTGTTTTAGGAACAAATATATTAAACAGGGTATTGCAGATCAGTAACAAATCTAAACTATGGTGACAGAAAATATAGTTCCCAAACTTTATTATTTATTTGCATCGTCGTTTTTTCTTGCAGTCGTGAGGTACACAATTTCAAGACACGGAAATTCGATGTTGGTCGTATCAAACTACAAATATTGTAAACATAAGAACTACGGCGCAAAGACTAGATGGACGTGCACAAAGAAAAGCGGACTTCATTGCAAAGCTTACATTATAACATGCGAAGATAAACTGGTTAAAACTGGTCATGAGCACAATCATCCTCCCTAACTCCGTGGTTAAACTATTACATATTATTTTCAATAGTTTTGTCAGTTCATAATTTACGGAAACGACAGCTTCAGCTATAATGGCAGACGGAGATATGTTTTCTGAACGAGAAGTTCTTATTATATACGATTCATGCATTCTGATTTCATGACTATTCTAAAAACCTAAAAAAATTTAACGACTTCTTCGGATATTCATATCAGATATAAGAAGTTCGCAGTATTTTTAGGTTTCACGACGAAATTCGTAGATGAACAGAATTTAATTGAATTGATATATTTTATGTTTGACAGCAAGCTGCACATTATGAACATCAAATACATAAGAATTTTATATAAATATATTTTTATTCCGTTCAGAATATTTTTTACCGCTCCGGATTGATATGCGTTTTCTCTAAAGGATAACTCACATATAAACTCTCTCTTCGTTTCTAAACGATAAATATTTATATTATGTTACTGAGGTATACTTACACCTAGGTTTATGTATATTCTACAGAGAATCGAGGCAAAAGTCTCATGGAAATTTGGTCACAGTCGCAAATTTAACTTACAAAACTTTGTTGTTGAAAGTTAATCCAAACAGTTCCATAATAAGACTATAAGTATTAAAAATTAATTGGTAAATGACTTTACATGACGTGACCTGATGAAACTTTGGCAGACGCTGCAGTAGGTGATTTTTTTATATTTGGTTATAACAAAATATACCAAAAGGAAGTCAGGAGTTTTATTACTATTGACACATTTTGCTTTTGTATTTTGTGATATGGGTCTTTGCCTGAAATAAAGTGATTTTATTTATTTATTATTATTTATTTATAAATGTTTAGGGACGAAAATAATGTATGGCTGTCGCTTAGTCCTAATGAAGGTTTTTTTAGTTTCAGGTTTCATCACATCGACTAGAGGAAGGCCTATTATGATCATATCAGGATACAAGTATTCAATACATAGGGTGCGCGGTGCGAAGACCAGGTAAGCTTACGTAGTATTCCATAAATATATAATGCTGGACACCACACATAAAACTAAATAAAAATTGTATTATGAAAGCTAATGGTTGATAGAATACTTAGATATATATTTTTTTGCAAAACGTAGGTAGGAAATACCCAACGTAGAAAAATACCCTTTGAATTAAGCTTGGGCGGTTGAACCATTCCTCGCTTGGTGTTCATCATTCATCATCATCATCATCATTCCAGTCGTAAAAAGTCCACTACTGAACAGGCCTCCCTCATGGATCTCCATAAGGGGTAGTTGCCATACTCACCACGCTTGGCAGGCGGGTTGGCGAGCGCAGTAGGTAAATGTTAGAGATATTGATACACGGAAAGACGCTGCTGCCCATCTTCCGGAGGTATCCCTTAGCAGGCTCTTACTGCATCCACGGGCATGAGAGGAGAGGTAACATTCTACTGCCGGCATCCCACGGCACTTCATCATTATGGGTGTAGTTAATCTACATCATTTCAATAATGTTGAAAACCAAGTAACTTAGTTATGAATATGTAATTTCCATTTAAAAATTCAAACCACATGCATACTTGTAGGTACCTTATTTTACAAATGGATTTTTATTTTTCGTTTCAGATGGATGTGCACCTCTCAAAGAAGCAAGGACTGTACTGCGGCGGCTTTCACTGTGAACAATTCTCTTGTGAAATGCACCAACATGCACAACCACAGCCCCCGGTGTTTGTGCAACTACGATAACACTATTTGCACGGCGCATATGCATACCGGATACTGAAGAGTACTGAAGCGCCGCTGACCAAGTCAAGGCCAAGGGCAGAGTAGTACGGAAGCATCTCGTCAGCAACTCCACTAATTCCATTCCAAAGTGCATCTTCAGAAATGAAGAATACGACGAAACAGAAATGAAGATGAACTACCATAAATATAATGTTCTGAAACTGATGAGCAGTCAATATTTTCGATCTGGCCTCGTAGGATTATGTAGCCGATTGTTTAAGGCAATGGTTAAGGGCAAGTCGTCAGATCGTGCGGGCTCGAGTCCCGCAGGAATCAAAAAATGATTTTATAATGCGTCGAATATCGTCAAAAATTACATCGATGAAGACAGTGGTGAAAGAAGACGAATAAAGATAGGATTATGTTAATCCTTTTGCACCTATGTAGATGATTTACGCAGCGTCAGCAACTGTTAGTGCTGTACGTGACGCTGCAGTGCCTGGGAAATTATATGTTGGCTTGCCCAGCTATCCTCATCCTCTTCTCTGAGTTGGCTATATCCAAGGAAAATAACAGTTCAATAAACAATAATATAAATGATGGTAATGTTAAAGATTATATCAGTGATATCTTATAAAGATGATTAATACAGCGTAAGCAACAGCTTGCTGCAGTGCCTGGGACATTGTTAGATGGATTAGGCTTGCCCAGCAAGTATATCATCCTTCCAGCTTAGTCGGCTATTAGTCAGGGGAACAGGTTAATACGTCTGAAGCTGAATCCGCGGGTTTCCTCCCGATGGTTTTCTTTACTATTAAATATGAACATGCATTTTTCAAGTATGAAAAATCTAAAAACCGGCTAATATGGTTTATTAGCCGGTATCGAACCCACGACCTTCGGATCTAAAGTCCGGGTACATACACTGCCGGCCAAAAGTTTGAGACCACCTACATCTAAGTAGCAAAATGAAATAAAACTCAAAATATAAATCAAGAGGTTTAGATATTAATTAAAATGCTTATTTACTAATACACATTCATCAAGAAGAAAAAAAAATCAAGAAATATCAACCATTTACGTTAAAAATGACGTTCATATTTAATAAAATCATTAAACGGATTTTTCGTCAAAAAAGCCTCCCTTGCATTTTATAACTTTTTTCACTAGTCTCGGCATACGAGCAATCAATTTATCAATTGTATCTTGTGAGATATTGTTCCAGCTTTCTTGTAAAGCCTTCCACATGTCTTCTTGTGAGGAGGGACAACAACTGCGCACATTTCTGTCAAGCTCTTCCCACAATAGCTCAATGGGGTTGAGATCCGGACTCTGAGGGGGCCACACCATGTTTTTTAACACCCTTTCTGTTTCTTTATGTTCTAAATAACCCCTGCATAATTTTGAACTATGTTTAGGATCATTATCTTGTTGGAAAAAAAATCCATTTCCAATTAATCTTAAACCAGACGGAACGGCATTTTGCTGTAGTATTCGTTTATAATGCTCCTTTTTCATGATTCCTTCGACTCGTACCAAATCTCCGGTTCCATGGCCCGAGAAGCATCCCCAGACCATAATGGAACCACCACCATGCTTAACTGTTGGCACCACACAATCTGGCATCATCTTTTCCTCGGCGGTACGTCGAACAAAAATTCGTCGTTTTGAACCAAATATTTCAAACTTGGATTCATCTGTCCAAAGAGCTTCTTTAAAGTCTTCTTCAGTCCAGTCTCGATGGGTAAGGGCCCACTGCATCCGTTTCTTTTTGTTTTGTGGCCTTAGTAGTGGTTTTCGAACGGCGACGCGACCAAATAACGTAGCATCTCTCAATCGTCTTTTTACTGTAGTCAATGACACAGGTTCTGATCGGGATTTGTTCACTTCTGCGCGGATTTCTGGTGCGGTTAGGCGTCTATTCCGCTTGCTGGTAACGACGATGAAATTATCCTCGCTAGAAGTGGTAGCTCTCGGTCTCCCCGATCGCGAACGATCTTGATTACTGCCAGTCTCCTTGTATCGGGTTATTGCGTTATGAACACAAGTCTTCGACAACTTAAGTTGAGAGGCAATCGCACGTTCAGATTTGCCTCCGCCGTGTAAAACAACTATGGCAGAACGAGTTTCAGTGCTAATTTCGCGCACTTTTCCCATTTTAAGATGTCTTCACTGTAACAACGACGAGCTCAGACTAGTTAAGATAATGAAAAATTTACTCCATCAAAACTCAGGTAAAAAATATGTTTAAGGAAGCTTAAATAATCCGGAAGTACGGTTACCGCAAAACAAAACCAAAATAATTAGAAATGAGCAGGCCATAAAAAATATAACAATGACTCTATCACCTGGTAAGCGCGCGGTACTCATTTATGTTTTGAAACAATAGACCTTTAAAGGATGATAACTTAAAAATATACAATAAAAACGACTCTCAGAAATTCTTTGATAACAATAGAATACGCAGGTGTTCAAATTAGCTCTTTATCATGTGTACTTTTGAAATATTTTGGTGGTTACAAAGATTTTTACAAGTGGTCTCAGACTTTTGGCCGGCAGTGTAGATAGATAGATAGATAGAAGATAGAAAATGCTTTATTGCACACCTATTACATACCACTCGGCCAACACGGTATGCTGTATATGAGAATGATAAAAGGATCGGACGAATGACTGACAGATTCTGTCTACAGGCCAGTCAGGATCTAGTGACAATTTTAACTAAAAATCGTAAAAAATACTGTTTTTTTTAGTTACCTTTAAATTTTTTGCTATCATAAAATATGTTATTGAAAGCTTAAGTTTTTCATGAGTTCCTATATAAAATCCGACGAGAAGAGTATCCAGGATGTGATAACCATGCTTAAGAAAACGGATCCCGACTTCGTCGCGAAGGAGCTGCGTAAGCCATGACGTTCGATCACGTCGACATGACCAGGCTGTTAAAACACGTCACTTCGTTGAACGCAAGCTTAGCCAAGCTTCAGCCTATGGCCTGTTGAAGCAAGAGGTCTCGCACAACACCATTAGCGGGCTCAAACCTACGTAATAACGTAGCGCTGCTTCAGTGGGCAGGCTCCTGGGATCATCACGTGCGTGAGCGCCTACTCTCCCCGCTCGCGCTTACGCTACCGCTACCGCCAAAAGCTGCCCGCTCGCTGCCCCCGTACCGCCAATTAAGTAATGGGACAAAGAAATCTTTGCACTACGAACGTTTCGCTCCACTGAACCCGTACCTGGCTGCTCGTGAGAGAAAGCCATGTGATCCACTGAGGTACATAGAAAGAAGCCTTGGAGCCGAAACAAGTGCGACGCCGCGCCGACTGGACAAAACTACTGGTTGCTCTGTGACGCTGCTCTGTGTCCGGTCAGGCTTTACGTTGCCACAATAGGTAGACGAAAATAAGCGAAGAGGAAGACCAACTACTTGATGGGGGTCGAGCTGCTGTTGGAGTCGCGTCAGAATGATTTTAAATCTTTTGTGGTGCAACTGATATTCTTTCGAACTTCACAAAATAAGAATTCTGGCCGAAGAAAGTGCCGGCGTAATCGCGGACGACTACCGGTCAGGAGATACCGTGTGTCATACGTCACAGACATTATGTGCTAGAAGATAACTGTATGTTAGATTGTGTGGTATATATTTTACATGGGCTGTAGATTATTTTTTTTACATCTTGTACTTCTCTCATGATGCCTAAAATACATTATTTACTATTATTATTATGTTAATTATTCATTTAAATATGTACATGGAACCGACAGCCTTACATACCTAATATTGTAGAAGTACTAAATACAGTACAGTAATAAATTACTGCACATTACTACCTAAAACTTATCTATACAATTTTTTATAATATGTGTACAAACCATCCCGACTCTTCACAGACTCATATATAAGTTATATCGTCTTTTATTAAACTGCTTGTATGTTAGGAATTAATGCAGTGATATTGATTATTTTAAAACAGAGGTCTCCAAACTACGGCCCGCCACTGCCATCAATCCAATCACAATACACAATCAATAGTAATTGAAATGCAATAAAAGCCTATGTTTGTTTAGGTGGGCAGAAAAATTAAAATTGTTATGGCCCTTGCAACATACCGAAAAAAATTATTATGGCCCGAAGGCTTCAAAGTTTGGAGACATCTGTTTTAAAACAACAAATGTACTTACTTGCTTTCCTTCCTTTATAATATTGCAGAAATAATACAGTTATATTTATAATAACAAACAAATGTACTAAAATTCATATTTTTTTTAATTTCAGAGTTATTGTTAGGGTTTAGTCCCAGTTTACTTATGCCTGTTGTAGTCGATAATTATATCAAGAAGACAGCTATTGATAAAAGCGATGTAGAAACGGAAAATATCAATTACGACGCCGAAATGGTAGGTGACTACAATCCGTTTAAAGACCTAATTATTTCAACGGCAATCACGCTACCATCTAAAACCAAACCCCCTCTAGATAAGAAATATAAAAAGCCAAAATTGACTATGAACAAGAAGATAAAAACTAAGGTGAAAAACAGATTTGTGGCACAAACGAAGGTGAAACATGTAAAAGTTACCAAGAAAGTTAAAGATAAAGCTAAAGAAAAAATACTAAATAATAAAAAGTTACTAAAGCCTCTGCCACGCGAAAATAATCAAAATGAAGGGGCAAAAGAAGACGAACTTAAACCTAAAGAAAAACTAAAGAATAATAAAAACTTACTAAAGCCAGTTGCAGAGGAAAATTCTAAAAATGAATGCTCTGTAAAACCAGTGTTCTGTTTATCGAAACGCGGCAATCTCTTGATGATTTTGGCAGGATACAGGTACAGCCTAAACAACAAGAAAAAACAACGAAATGACAATGCCGAGAATTCGAGCAGAAGAGAGCGCTGGTCTTGTACTTTGCAAGGCGGAAAAGGATGTAAGGCACGAGTTTTTACGTTCAATCGTGAGGTTGTGGAAGTTCACGCTAAACATAGTCATCCAATCCACCAAATGATACCATAAATATTAAACTTTCCAACTCAACTTTTTTTAAGTTTTCGATGTCGATAAGTTACTTCTTTATTCAATAATGATTTGTTTGATAATGCAAACCTCGAATATATGATGATTAAAGTTTTACATATCTGCGTTTCTTGCTTGGTTTTACCAATACACCTATTTTTGTTTAATTAGTTATTACAATGACAGCTCGGTATTGAAGTTAATGTTTTCTTTAACATTATTGTCTCTTTTAAACTTTCGTCATCACAACACATTATCTCTGTATTGGACTATCGTGAATACCTTTATTTTTATCCCGACATATCGTCAGGATTGCACCTGGTCGGGGGAAGACTGGCGCGCTGGATAAAAATAAAGGTAAATCCGCGATAAACACCCGATAATCCAATATAGTTATAATGTTATGATTACTATATAGTTTTTTATGTACATTATTGCTATTATTTTATTATTATGTAACATTCTAACTGTAAATCGTTTTTCAGGGTCACAAGAATTCAGATACGCGTTCCGTAGTGAATCCATATCGATTGTTTCTAAGCACAAGTTTATAAAGCATAGGGTCAGCAAGTCTGGGGCGGTTCGCTGGGCTTGCGTGTTCAAGAGCGGCAGACGATCTATCGTGTGGACGATGGACGACAAAATAGTCAGAGCTACCATCGAGCACATGCAGCCGAAGTGCGAGAAATGTGGACGCTTCAAACTGGGGTCTAAATCTAAACCTCAGATTAATCAGGTTAAAAACTATTCTTTAACCTGATTAATCTGAGGTTTAGGTTGAGACCCCAGACTGGACAAAGTTGTTACCTAGATGTTTTGTTACCTAGACTTTGTCCATAGAAGCGCGACTTGCGCGCGTTTTGCCACGATTCGGCCGAAATGAGGCGTTTTTAGTAAAAAGGAGAAGTGTTTACTACTGAACCTAATAGATGGAGCTAGCGCGCGAGTAAGCAAGATAACAATAGTTCTGTCATCGTCAATTGTGTTTACCAATGCTAAACCAACACTTAAGCCTCACTAAGCCTAACTCTGCGGAATTATTCTTGACGTTTTTCGTACCTCGAAAGGAAAAAAACGGTACCCTTATAGGATCACTTTGTTGTCCGTCCGTCTGTCTGTCAAGACCCTTTTTCTCAGGAACGCGTGGAGGTATCAAGCTGGAATTTATATGAAATACTCAAGTCTACTGTCCCTTGGAGCTGAATGAAGAATCATCAATCAAAATCAAACTTCTAAGCCAACGCAATCAAAAGATACAGCCGTTTATGCCACAAATTTCCGCAAATTTTCGACAATCGAAAACCTACAGGATACTTCCCGTGAACTCAGAATCTTGAAATTTGTTACGAAGCAACGTCTTATAGCACAGATAAAGGAAAAATGGCGAAAACCGTACATTTTAGTTATATAATTAATAAAAATATTTTTAATAATTTTAAACTTACTTAGGAAAGGGGTAGCCCTTTCCTCATGAACGCGTAGAGGTATTAAATTGAATTAAATTCATAACAAATACTCAGGTCTTATATACCTACAGGTTAGTACGGAACCCTCGGTGCGCGTGTTCGACTCGCAATTGGCCGGTTTTTTTCTTTTTAATGAAAACGCCTCATTGCCTGTGAACGAGATGTAATGACAGCGATTAAAGGGCCTGGTTGCCATTAAATCGCGTCTCTATTCTCTAATTTCCTAAAATTTCACAATAGATAAATACCATAAAACAGTCAATGTATGGAATATAATATTTTTTTAGAGAGTTTTCGTTTTATTGTTAGTTTGTGTTTTATTGTAATATAATATCCACTTCTAATGGTTCTGGTACCACGCCAACGCGTGTATACTATAGTTGAAGGAAGGAATAATATTATTGAGTATATTATTATAACTTATGCACGTAGGCATTCATGTGCCATTAATGTTTTAAAGGTACCGTGCCAGTATTGCAATAAATATATATGTTGCTTTAGAAGTTTTAAAATTTAAATCGATGTTGTTGACATGTTTTATATAAACACTTCTTATCAAAAGCCGTGTTGGCCGAGTGGTATGTACCCCCGACTTTCAATCCGAAGATCGTGGGTTCGATACCGGCCGTGCACCAATGGATTTTTCTTTCTTGATAAATGTATGTGCACACTTAACACGTGCTTTAACGGTGAAGGAAACATCGTGAGGAAACCCGCGGCTTAGTTAGCTTCAGACGTATTGACCTGTTCTTTCCTCTGAATAATAGCTGACTAAGCTGAGAGGATGGCATAGGTGCTGGGCAAGCCTAATCCATCTAACAATGTCCCAGGCACTGCAGCGTCTCGTAGAGCATAATTACCAGTTGCTGACGCTGTATAAATCATCTTTAATATATGCAAATGCCTTTCTTTTTTCTTATCAAATAACTGTAAGAATAAAACAAAGTGATAAATATTACCGCTGTAAAAATGTAAGGCCTTTCACGCGTCAGCATGGTATTCATGCTGAACGGGACGCTGCAGTGCCTGGGACATTGTAAGATGGATTTGGCTTGCCCGGCACCTATAGTATCGTCCTGTAAAGCCAAAGTATAACGGCATATAAGGTGTACGCCACAATGTATTAACCTAATCTATCTAATATCGGCCTATATGAAAATAATCTAGTTTACATAGAATTTAATTTGTAAACTGTAATAAATGTATCGTATACCTCTGTATTATGTTACCGTTTAGCTCATAAGATATTATTACGCACTCCCTGTTTCCATCCGACACGCAAAGTCCCTTCCTATTTTTAAACACAAGGTTCATCAATTTTATTTGGATTCACTTTAGCTCATGTTATTTACGTATTATATTTATTTTATTCACTTTAAGTATTCGTCAACTATATTTAAATATTCTATTGTTTTTGGGTATTGAATAGTTCATTTAATTTATTGTTATTTTATTTGTTTTAATATGTATCTTATTGGTACGCCACTGTCTTATATAGTTCTTACACTCCTGTCCATCCAAAGGTTGCCTGGAAGAAATCGATTTTAGCGATAAGGCCGCCCATTGTGCATTTAGTTAAGTATCTTATCCTCTACTGTTATTTCTTTTATTTTATGGTGTACAATAAAGTTATAATAATTCATTCATTCATTCATATTATCTGTGAACTTTTAATAAGTAGGCACACACTTAAGACATGGTAGAGCAAGTCTAGATATTATTAATAAACCTATTGTAAATCATACATCGAAATTGAATAACAAAATACATAAGTTATGCTGAACATTTCACTTAGCACCATCTAATCCCAAAGTCAGCGGAGCTAATGTTATGGGTACCAGATGGTTGGTAGAATACTTAAATACATTTTGTTCTATAAAAACTTACATATCATACATATATATGTATATACCCAAACCCAGGAAGAATCTGCAGATAATTTAAAAACATTTGTCCTATGACGCGGGCTTCATTCCCGTCTCAGTTCCCGGCTCAGTTGGTCAAATAGCCAACCAACTGACCAACTGAGCCACGAAATACATGATCAAAAAAAAACCTGTTCCACATTACGTAGGGTCGTCACAATATGGCCACATTGCACAAGATATATTCGTCTCCTCTACCAAATCATAAGATCCGAGTTATAACATCTGCCTAATGTAATCGAATCATACTTCCGAAGGTCCGCCTGCTACGCAAGGGGTTGCGGGTTCGATTCCCGCCTCGGGACAAATGTCTGTACGATCTGCAGATATTTGTTCAGTGTGTTCTGGGTGTTTTTCTATATATAATAAAAATATCTATCTATGTAGTATAATGTATTAAGTATATCAGTCATCTAGCACCCATAACACAAGCTCTGCTTAGCTTGGGGCTAGATGATGCTGTGTGATTTGTCCAGCATTATTTATTATTATTTTTTTATACATACCTGCTACTTGTTGTTTATATAAAATCATATGTTTGAGACAACATTCAGTATAGTTAGATTTACTCTTAAAATTACCAATATATACTAAAGAAAATCGACATTTTGTATTTTATTTACCAATTACCAATCTTGATCAATGGCACCTCAATCTATAAGCTCCTCTACTACCTGATTATAGTGACTTAATTGTACACAGTTAAGTCACCGCCGTGGGGTGCCGGCCGTAGAATGATACCCCTCCTCTCATGCCCATGGATGCAGTAAGAGCCTGCTAAGGGATACCTCCGGAAGATGGGCAGCAGCGTCTATCCGTGTATCAACATCCCATACTGCGCTCACCAACCCGCCTGCCAAGCGTGGCGAGAATGGCAACTACACCTCATGGAGATCCATGAGGGAGGCCTGTGTTCAGTAGTGGACGTTAAATGGCTGAAAAGATGAAGAGAGAGATGACTAGTCTTTGCCCGCTTTGCCTTTGATCGCTTTGTACCTGGATAAAAAGTAGCCAACGATCTACCCTAGGACGTACACTATAATTGAACTCTCACATCTATTCATCATCATCTCAGTCGTAGGAAGTTTACTGCTGGACACATACCTCCCTCACGAATCTCCATGAGGCGTTGTTGCCAAACTCACCACGCTTAGCGGGCGGGTTGGCAAGCATAGTACGGAATGTTGATACAGGTATCATATAACAACGTTGTCCCAGGCACTGTAGTGTCCCGTATAGCATGAAGTCCAGATGCTGTACAGATCACAATTTTGATAGATGTGATCTTATAGATGAAGATGGGCAGCAGCGTCTTTCCATACATGTTGTTGTCCAAGGCTTGCCCAACACCTGATACCATCCTCTCAGCTTAGTCTGGTACATCCATGCCAAATTTCATCAAGATTCGTTGAGCGATGATAGCGAAAAAAATCAAGAAACAATCAAACTCACATTTGCATTTAAAATTTTAGATCGGATTAGGACGATAATGGGGAAATTATTCGGGTATCGATATATTATTCAAGGGTTATCAAAAATCTTAACTATTCGAAGAAATTAACATTTTTATCAAAGTTTCAGGTTCGATTCAGACGGTATTCATTGAAATTCTTCTTGAATCTAAGTATAATTTAACAGTATACAAATTTAAAACCGTAGTTTTGCGACCAATATTCTGCAAATGGAGGAATCCATATTTAAAATATTAATAATTTACCGTGATTATTGACATCATTCCTTTCATTTCAGACCCCA
The DNA here is from genome assembly GCA_963082625.1 of Pasiphila rectangulata. Lineage (NCBI taxonomy): Eukaryota > Metazoa > Arthropoda > Insecta > Lepidoptera > Geometridae > Pasiphila > Pasiphila rectangulata. The sequence goes on from OY720244.1 coordinate 17,081,884, forward strand.
ACTTCTTAGGTCCCATATTCACCCTGTCGAGATACGGAAAACCATTAATGATATACGACAAGTTCAGATTTGCATTACAATCGAAACAGAAATCCGGAGAAAAGAAGTTCTGGCACTGTACCCACACTGTGGCTGGAAATAGAACTCGATGCAAGGTGACATTGACAACCTTTAACCACGATATCACCAAGATACAGAACACTCATAACCACCAACCACCAAACAATTACCGAGAAATAATAATCGCGAGAAATCCACAACCAACAGCAAGACACGGCAAGAATATTAAAGGAAATATACTTCCTTCTGTAGTTCCAGTAGTTCATTTTCCGAAATATAATAATCAGGTGTCCAAAAACTCGGGTGTGGTTGAACTTTCCATTGAAGATGTGTCAGTAGATGATGAAATACGTGGTAGTTGAGTATAATAGTCAGCGAGTCTAGTTACCTTATTATAAGACCACACTTATCTACGCATAATGCTAGTTACTAACGTTTGTTGCAATTTATTTTAAACTAACGATTTTTTTATATATATAATTAAATCTTCAGCTCTCTATAAAAGTGTACGTAGCTGCGCTTGTCAGATTTAGTCCCTAGGTATATTCCTAGAGTTTCCTAAATAAATAAGTACTTTCTGCTTATATCTACCAAGACCTACACTCAGCACGGCAGTAAACCTGTTTAGTCTTATCTGCTAAGCCTAACAGCAGAGGATGAGGGTGTATACTCAGCACGGCAGTAAACCTGTTTAGTCTTATCTGCTAAGCCTAACAGCAGAGGATGAGGGTGGAATAAATATTATAAAACACATACGATAAATGTTTAAGTACCAAGGCTATATTGATTCTCAACAAATAACCTATCACACAGGAAAACAAGGGATTTTAATAACTATGTCAAAGTCAAAGTCAATAAGTGTTTATCAAAACGCTACTTAGAATAGTCAATTTACAAAAGAAGAACAAGATACATTTAAATTGAATAAAGCATTATAAATAATTGAATTCGCTTCAGATAACTTTTTCAGTTGAAGGAAAGAAGCGAGCTAGTAACCTCACTCTTTCAATATGGTTGTACATATGACACCACTTATCAGAGCACAATCGTTAAATTATGTTAATTGTAGAATAGAAGAATCTATAAGCACATAAATAACTATGTCAATTTATTAAAGACACATTATATCACATTATGACGAGCTCTGTGGCGCAGCGGACTAAGGTCCGCCTGCGACGCAAGGGGTTGCGGGTTCGATTCCCGCCTCGGGACAAATGTCTGTACGATCTGCAGATATTTGTTCAGGGTGTTCTGGGTGTTTTTCTATATATAATAAAAATATCTATCTATGTAGTATAATGTATTAAGTATATCAGTCATCTAGTACCCATAACACAAGCTCTGCTTAGCTTGGGGCTAGATGATGCTGTGTGATTTGTCCAGCATTATTTATTTATTATTTATTATTTATCTACCAACTAATTACAGAATAGTCTAAGTACTTAACATACGATGTAATCTTAACAAATCAACTTGTCTATATTTCTGTAGACTGCACCACCAAAAAGTGTGACTGAGCCGCCATTTCAATCTTTATATGTATACCATGATCAAAACAAGTTACTTCTACCAATCACAACAGAACAGAAAATACAATTAGCTTATAACTATTTTTAACATCATTTAATACATACCAGACTTACATATGTTGAAACTTATTCTAAGATCATTCTTATTCATAAAAATACAAATATTGTTCATTTTAAGCCAATATTTATCAATATTTGATCCGAAGTAAACACACATGGTTCAAAAGTATTGTATTATTAAAAAAGTATTGTTAAAAGTTAACACAGTGGAGCCATTTCTAAATTCTAATATTGATTTATAAATTATCTAATGAACAGATTATCAAGCTATATATTTAAACAATAACGAAATGTTTTAGTTTTCATAAAGTGATTTATATAATATAATATAAAACAAGCGACCTCTGTTACATTGTGGTGGAACTAAGTTGTATGTTTGCTAATAAAATCTCAATCTCTTGTAACGAAATAACGCTTATCAGAAGCTTTCTTAATTTACTAAATCTGTAAATATTATACAATTAGGGTTTGAAGTTTTTTTGTTACGAAGTTTGCATATCAAACTCTTTTTCTATTTTGATTTCCATCTAATTTCTCCATCAGAAATTACTTATGTATTACGCTCCATACTCGTAGCCAGAAGATGTGTAATAATAATTATGTTTCACTGAACCTACATACAACTCTTAATCTTGAAGTAAAGTGAAGTACTTCTGATCCATCATAAATTACCATAGACCAGGAGTACAAATCGCGTCTTCTGCTTGTTTGGAATTATAAACTGTATCAAATTTATATGATAATTATAAATAGAGATATATGTTTTATTGCATGTGCTCTGTGGTTATGCAACCTACCACAAACATGGTGACCATGGTATCTATGTTCTGTGGTAGAGTAAGTAGTACAAGCTCTGTGCCAAGACTTACTCTGCCACAGCACAAGTTGAATGTGTTGGCACTATTATTTAGTTTTAAGATATAATATTATTAAAGGTATAAAAGAATGAACATCTTTATCTAGATAGAAAATTCTTAAGATAAAAGCATAATTACTTAAGATAGCGCTTAAGGCCAGGTTATTCCAGCGACGGGTTTCTGAAGAAATGCGCGCGAGTGTAGCCTACTTAAATTCTATAAAAAATAGTTTTAATTTTTTATAATTAGGTTTTCAAAAAAACTATTAAATATTCTTCTAAACTTAGTTGCCTATTTTCTGAGATGTTTTAAGAGAGTATAACATTGATGATTGATTGATGCACTTGAAGTACAACTATCCTTCCTTCATAATTTATTATTATCAGGTGAAGTAAAATATATCGTGTTTTGAACAGTTAAATATTTAAAAACGTTTATTAAACTAGAACATATGTATATTTTTCTAATATTTTATAACACTTATATTATAATTAATATAACATTATTTTCAATCAAAACATAGGATATTTTATCGTGTAAAATTAAATCGAAAATTGGTTAATTAGGACTATCGTGGCCTTAAAGGTTTAAGATATATTTTCAGGTTTCTACCTTTTTAGGCACTAGTCTTTTACAATGCAGTTTTATATAAAACAGTACACACAGCTCAACCATTTTTAGAAACTACATTACTTGTTATGACAAAATCAAAATGTAAATTTTATAGCTTATAAAAATATATAACAGTAAAGTCAAAAAAATGTATGTATTCAGTATGTAAATTAAGACGCCAGTCTTTATTTATATTCCACTTTAGAATACATAAAACAAAAAAATTAAACAGATCTGTTCTGACGCGACACGACCAAATTTGTACGAAGTGCCAAAGCACAAAAAAATTATACTTGATTTATTAGAATATGGGGTGTCGACCACAGGTGTATCAACAACTGGGGACCTAAGTTACAAACCCAGTGTTTCAGTCTTAGCATTGACCGTTTGAATAAAATATCGTTGTCATACTTCATGTTAACACAGCAACGCTTATTCAATTCATACCATTGTATCCACAGCCCTTGCTCTGCTAGCAGCTTTAGAAAACGAAGACGACGGCGACAAAATAACAGTTATAAGAACAAAACGAGGTACGGAGTGTGCCCTAAATAACGGATACCGTTATTTCAACAAGCGAATCAAGAAGGAAGGAACGGTCGCGTGGACCTGCTGTAACCGGGCAACGTTCTGTTACGCCACAATATTCACCAAGGGCGATACTATCCTAAGCACTTGCAACACTCATTGTTGCGAGCCGAACCCGGCGGAAAACCTAAGACTGAAATACGAAGCTCATATTGAAAGAGACGATCACACCGTCAATCTTTACTATAAGTGCGAATGTGATGATGGTGATTATGTGGCAGAGGAAATTGTTGTTTACTAGTCAAATGCAATTTTATTATTTTATAATGTTAATAATAAATTATTTATAAATTATATACTAATGAAAATACTGGGTGACTTTTTTACGATACCACTTCGATTTGTCAGTTAAAAGATAAATGTGTTATTTATTATTTATTTATTTACTTATAAAGGAAAGCCTACAGCATACACAAAAGCAGAACAAAAATAAAGTAAATTTTTAACCCAAGCTACAGATAGTACTAAACACTAGTTAGACAAAACATGAATTTAAACAGACACCAGACAAGCCAATAAGTGGCCTTCACGGCTATTTACCTAATCTCGTCCCACAGGTGGATAAAAGTCCTTTGATGTTCCTTATCGAAAGTCACATGATTTTTTAGACACATTTATGACAAATTAAATTAAATTTACATGTGTATCTGCAGTCGTGAATAAACGTCCTACCTATCTTTCTAAACATAGTAACAGTAACCTGAGTTACAGAATTAGCTACGCTGCAAAGATAACGAATCCCGTAAAGGCGATACGAAATTTAATATCAATGATTATAAACACCATCAAATGACAATAGTTGTGAAATTACTAAGTTGACGCTTTGATAAGCAATTCATCATCATCATCCACAGACCGATTTTATCCATTTTTAGGTGTAGGCCTCCCTAAGTTTGTGCCATCAACCACGATCCTGTGCCAGTCGCATCCATTGACGCCCTGCGATGTGTACCAGGTCGTCGACCGATAAGCAATTATTTGAATGTAATTCTTTAAATAACAACGGGATACACCAAACTGAAGCAAAAGCTAGCTTGAAATTGAAAGTCGTAAGCGAGAAAACAGTAATTCTCGTTTAAAATAAAAACTAAACTAAAATAATGTAAAATCAAACCACCATTTTGAAAAGGGTCTAATAGACTTATACGAGTATACACAGAAAATTTAGAGGCATAAATCGGTGAAGCTCATCTGTACAGTAAAAATTTGTCTTTATTAGAATAGTTTTTAGGATTTAATTTTCTGTTGTAATAGTTCAAATTCAAAACAATTGATATTCTGAAACATTCAGAATATCAATTCTGAATGATTTGTAATTACAAAAAAAAGTTAAACGGCAATATCTTCATGCGTCGCGTCGTCTTAGTTACTAACTTATTATATTTATTTATTTTTAGTTTTTTTGCTACCAATTCGCCTTTATGAACTATGAAAAACTCATTTAACGCGAATGTATGTATCGCATTATGTCGATTTCAATTTTTTTATTAGTTTATTTTGTTTTACGAACGGTTGTCACCAAGTACTTCCATTACTGTTTTTATATAACATTCTGACTCTCTTGTTTCGGGCTTCCAGGTGCATGTCCACATGCAGGAGAAGAGATAACCATCATCAAAACAAGAAGAGGAGGCGAAGCCGCAATCCACAACGGATATCGATACCACAAACAGAAAATGATCAAATCAAACCAGCTGTGGCGTTGTGTCAGGAAGAAGATTGTATGTCCTGGAACTATGCTGACGAATAACAACCTTGTCTTTAAGCTACTAAAGCCGCATATCTGTCAGCCAGATTTCTTAGAGAATGAGAAGATACGGATATTCGATAAGCATATTGCTGAAGCTCTCAAATGCGTCGAGCCATCCATGACCCTCGTTTGTGAAGGTATAGTAGAGGAATATCAGAGGTGCGGCGTTTTAGTAGACGCAGATCTTAAATATCGTGTTAAAAAAAGGTTGTATAATAAAAAGAAACATATAACCTTTTCTAAATAAGAGTTTCCGATAGCTTAAAGTCGTGCGTGGGGAATGTTACCTCTCCTCTCTTGCCTGTGGATGCAGTAAGAATCTGCGAAGGGATATCTTTGGAAGATCGCAGCAGCGTTTTTCCGTGTATCAACATCCCGTTGCCCCTATGCTCGCCATCCCGCCTACCAAGCGTGGTAGTATAGAAACACCCTCATGATCTAGCTAGGAGATCCATGAAGGAGGCCTACGTCCAGCAGTGGACGTGGTCAGCAGTCCTACGGCTAGGATGATAAAAGCCATTGAAATATTTTCAATTAAAAAGAAAAAAGTATTTCCTATTGTACATACTAACTACACAGGAATTAGCGCGCGGAGTAAGCGAGGTAACAATAGTCCTCTCACAACAAGTAAATGATCTTTATCTTTAACTATGTTATCGAGTTTTAATTACTTTTTTACCGTGGGGTGCCGGCAGTAGAATGATGCTGATGATGATGCAGTAAAAGTCTGCTAAAGGATACCTCCGGAAGATGGGTAGCAGCGTCTCCGTGTATCCACTTCCCGTACTGCGCTCGCCAACCCGTCTGCCAAGCGTGGTGAGTATGACAACAACCCCTCATGGAGATCTATGAGGGAGGCATGTGTTCAGTATTACGGTAATGATGATGATGATGATGACTTTTTCATAATAACGTCTAATTTGGGTCAGTATTGATTATAGGCGTCGTGGTACGACCCGCGTCTACCTAGGTTATGTGTCTCGCGACCTGTCGCAATAGGCGTGAATTTCGCGACCATCGCTGTCAAAGATCAATTTTGTGTTGGATGGGCATTTTCGTAGAAATTTGTCCAATGTGTGTTGGTTACAAAATGGAATAAAAAAAAATTAAATTATTTAAATTATTTCAAATGATTCGCTATTCCTCAGAGATGTATAACATAGCGGCAAAATAAACAAATTGCATTTCCAAAAGATTTTTACTTTTTTTAAGAGTCAGAAAGTTGTTCAGGTTTCCGTTTTGTAACTTTTTTCACAACATTTAATTGATAAAAAGTTATTATTTTGTGTTAAAGGTCCCGCTTATTACGTTTAAATAAGATGGCCTTGAGGTATTTAAATATAAATAATTGTGTTTTGGCCTTCTTTCAAGACAGGTAAAAATTTACTATAAAATTGAACTATGTAGGACAAACATTTTTAAGGGGTGTCGAATACTAGTTTAGTCTTATTTTACAATTTGTTGTTTAAAAATAGTCAAAATAAAGAGTTTTTTTAACGTAAATAAATCTATAAACCTAAAAAAAACCTTGTTAATATCGAGAAATAGACTGGTTTCAAAGAAAATTATTAATCAACTTGTGGGACACCTAAAAATCTACATGGACGTTTTTAAAAAAAAATGCCCAGTTAACGCAAGGAATTGACGTTTGACAGCAATGATTGCGAGATTTACGCCTGTTGCAAACCTGTCGCGAGACACGTAATCAACCTGCGGTTCTGCCAAAGCATATGCTAAGTAGTGGCAATTTATTAATAAGTTGATAAATACTAGCGACATAAACAGTGATTTAGAATTCAATTCGTTTATTTTTATTTCCTTTGCTAAGTGACCGAATAAAAGTATCTATAAATTCAGCCTTATAAGTAAAGTATTGAATACCTTGAATTTATTGTTCTTAGCTACATTGGTCTGTTTGATCCTCGATTGAATATTATATAAATAAATGCATACCTTCTCGTTTGAAATAAAAACAAAGTTATATAGTTTCTAGTTTATCTAGCGTAGAAATAGTTATTTTAATACATATGTGTGTAGTGTACATGTCATATTTTTTGTACTACTCGAAAAGGTTTTTAAGTATAATTTACTAGAAGTAAAAGAAATAGTTTTTTTGTATTATTATTATATTAGCCCAATAGTTATAGTCAATTTTTAAGTACATAAAGCAAATGTTCGTAAATAATTATTTAAAAAAAGCTATGTTTTGTTGTTTAGATGTAGTTAAATATTACCATGTACTTAATAAAATAAAAAGTTCAATAATGCAATAGTTTTTTTTATTGTAAATAGTTACGCACTTACGCCCTAAAGAAACTGGTAGCGACATCTACCGATAGCAAGTGGAACTGACGAAACCAACTTACGTATTTACATAGGCACTCAATAGATGGCGGCAGCAGTAACTGGATTCACGTATTTCATTATTAAAATATATTTATCGCCTAAATTACCTTTATGCGCGTTAAATACCTTTATTTTAACTGTTCCATGTAATTTTGTGTATAGTTAATAACTAAAAAAAATATTTAGTAAACTAGCTTTAAGTAATATGTAAAAATTGACACAACGCGGCAACGCTTCCTTTTTGAAGCATGTTTTATTTGTACAGATGTTCTAGGTAACCTACACCAAGTAGTATTTTTTACTTTTTTTAGTTGTGTTAGAATTAATTTATCTTAATAGTATTAATTTTACGTACATACTTAAGCCTATTGTGGACTGTGGATCAATAAATGATTTTCTTCTTCTTCTTCTTCTTTTGTGAAGAATCCATCGGGGGAGGTACGGACCACTATACCTATTTCTGCCGCCAAGCAATAATGTCTACATTGTTGTGTTCCGGTTTGAAGGGTAAGGGGGCCCGTGAAATTACGGGTATGTAATGTATTAAGTAGAGGTATATCAGTCATCTAATACACGTAACAAAAGCTTAAGCAGAGCTTGTGTTATGGGTATGGGTACTAGATGTTTTTGTTAGAAGACCGAATTCGTAACTCAGAGATCCGGCGCCGGACTAAAGTCCAAGACGTCGTGATCAGGGTTACGAATCTTAAATGGAATTGGGCTGGACACTTGGCTAGACGAAGTGATGGCAGATGTAGCAAAACTTTGACCGAATGTTGGCCAAGGACTGGCCAGAGAAGTCGTGGTCGTCCGATGTCGCGATGGGTCGACGACATTCGCCAGGTCGCGCGAAATTCCTGGCTTAGCACTATTATTTTTTTATTATTATTACGTTGACAGCACAGGACCGGCTTATGTGGCGTACACAAAGGCGAGTGGGCGAGTGGGCGAGTGGGCGAGTGGGCGAGTGGGCGCGTGGGAGAGTGGGAGAGCGGGCGAGTGGGCGAGTGGGCATTTAACAATTAATTACATAGGTTTATCGGAAGGTCATCTATTGGCGCGTAATAGTTATTCTGGGCGAGTGGGAGAGTGGGCGAGTGGGCGAGCGGGCGAGCGGGCGAGTGGGAGAGTGGGAGAGTGGGCGAGTGGGAGAGTGGGAGAGTGGGCGAGTGGGCGAGTGGGCATTTAACAATTAATTACTTAGGTTTATCGGAAGTTCATCTATTGGCGCCTAATAGTTATTCTTTACGTTATTGTAATTACAAAATCGAGAGAGAGAGTGGGCGAGCGGGCGAGTGGGCGAGTGGGAGAGTGGGCGAGTGGGCGAGTGGGAGAGTGCGCGAGTGGGAGAGTGGGCGAGTGGGAGAGTAGGCGAGTGGGAGAGTGGGAGAGTGGGCGAGTGGGCGAGTGGGTGAGTGGGCGAGTGGGAGAGTGGGCGAGTGGGAGAGTGGGAGAGTGGGCGAGTGGGAGAGTGGGCGAGTGGGAGAGCGGGAGAGTAGGCGAGCGGGCGAGCGGGAGAGTGGGCGAGTGGGAGAGTGGGCGAGCGGGCGAGTGGGCGAGTGGTCGAGTGGGAGAGTGGGAGAGTGGGCGAGTGGGCGAGTGGGAGAGTGGGCGAGCGCGCGAGCGGGCGAGCGGGAGAGTGGGCGAGTGGGAGAGTGGGCGAGTGGGAGAGTGGGCGAGTGGGCGAGTGGGAGAGTGGGAGAGTGGGCGAGTGGCGATTGGGCGAGTGGGAGAGTGGGAGAGTGGACGAGTGGGCGAGTGGGATAGTGGGCGAGTGGGAGAGTAGGAGAGTGGACGAGTGGGCGAGTAGGCGAGTGGGAGAGTGGGCGTGTGGGCGAGCGGGCAAGCGGGAGAGTGGGCGAGCGGGCGAGCGGGCGAGTGGGAGAGTGGGCGAGTGGGAGAGTGGGAGAGTGGGCGAGTGGGAGTGGGAGAGTGGGCGAGTGGGCGAGCGGGCGAGTGGGCGAGTGGGCGAGCGGGCGAGTGGGCGCGTGGGAGAGTGCGAGAGTGGGCGAGTGGGCATTTAACAATTAATTACATAGGTTTATCGGAAGGTCATCTATTGGCGCGTAATAGTTATTCTGGGCGAGTGGGAGAGCGGGCGAGTGGGAGAGTGGGAGAGTGGGCGAGTGGGCGAGTGGGAGAGTGGGAGAGTAGGCGAGTGGGAGAGTGGGAGAGTGGGCGAGTGGGAGAGTGGGAGAATGGGCGAGTGGGCGAGTAGGCGAGTGGGAGAGTTGGCGAGTGGGCAAGTGGGAGAGTGGGAGAGTGGACGAGTGGGCGAGTGGGCGAGTTGGAGAGTTGGAGAGTGGGCGAGTGGGAGAGTGGGCGAGCGGGCGAGCGGGCGAGTGGGAGAGTGGACGAGTGGGCGAGTGGGCGAGTTGGAGAGTTGGAGAATGGGCGAGTGGGCGAGTAGGCGAGTGGGAGAGTTGGCGAGTGGGCAAGTGGGAGAGTGGGAGAGTGGACGAGTGGGCGAGTTGGAGAGTTGGAGAGTGGGCGAGTGGGAGAGTGGGCGAGCGGGCGAGCGGGCGAGTGGGAGAGTGGGCGAGTGGGAGAGTGGGCGATTGGGCGAGTGGGAGAGTGGGCGAGTGGGAGAGTGGGAGAGTGGGCGAGTGGGAGTGGGCGAGTGGGAGAGTGGGCGAGTGGGCGAGCGGGCGAGTGGGCGAGTGGGCGAGCGGGCGAGTGGGCGCGTGGGAGAGTGGGAGAGTGGGCGAGTGGGCATTTAACAATTAATTACATAGGTTTATCGGAAGGTCATCTATTGGCGCGTAATAGTTATTCTGGGCGAGTGGGCGAGCGCGCGAGCGGGCGAGCGGGAGAGTGGGCGAGTGGGAGAGTGGGCGAGTGGGAGAGTGGGCGAGTGGGAGAGTGGGCGAGTGGGCGAGTGGGAGAGTGGGAGAGTGGGCGAGTGGCGATTGGGCGAGTGGGAGAGTGGGAGAGTGGGCGAGTGGGAGAGTGGGCGAGTGGGTGAGTGGGAGAGTGGGCGAGTGGGAGAGTGGGCGAGTGGGCGAGTGGACGAGTGGGCGAGTGGGCGAGTGGACGAGTGGGCGAGTGGGCGAGTGGGAGAGTGGGCCAGTGGGCGAGTGGGAGAGTGGGAGAGTGGGCGAGTGGGAGAGTTGGCGAGTGGGAGAGTGGGCGAGTGGGCGAGTGGGATAGTGGGCGAGTGGGAGAGTGGGAGAGTGGACGAGTGGGCGAGTAGGCGAGTGGGCGTGTGGGCGAGCGGGCAAGCGGGAGAGTGGGCGAGCGGGCGAGCGGGCGAGTGGGAGAGTGGGCGAGTGGGAGAGTGGGAGAGTGGGCGAGTGGGAGTGGGAGAGTGGGCGAGTGGGCGAGCGGGCGAGTGGGCGAGTGGGCGAGCGGGCGAGTGGGCGCGTGGGAGAGTGCGAGAGTGGGCGAGTGGGCATTTAACAATTAATTACATAGGTTTATCGGAAGGTCATCTATTGGCGCGTAATAGTTATTCTGGGCGAGTGGGAGAGCGGGCGAGTGGGAGAGTGGGAGAGTGGGCGAGTGGGCGAGTGGGAGAGTGGGAGAGTAGGCGAGTGGGAGAGTGGGAGAGTGGGCGAGTGGGAGAGTGGGAGAATGGGCGAGTGGGCGAGTAGGCGAGTGGGAGAGTTGGCGAGTGGGCAAGTGGGAGAGTGGGAGAGTGGACGAGTGGGCGAGTGGGCGAGTTGGAGAGTTGGAGAGTGGGCGAGTGGGAGAGTGGGCGAGCGGGCGAGCGGGCGAGTGGGAGAGTGGGCGAGTGGGAGAGTGGGCGATTGGGCGAGTGGGAGAGTGGGCGAGTGGGAGAGTGGGAGAGTGGGCGAGTGGGAGTGGGCGAGTGGGAGAGTGGGCGAGTGGGCGAGCGGGCGAGTGGGCGAGTGGGCGAGTGGGCGCGTGGGAGAGTGGGAGAGTGGGCGAGTGGGCATTTAACAATTAATTACATAGGTTTATCGGAAGGTCATCTATTGGCGCGTAATAGTTATTCTGGGCGAGTGGGAGAGCGGGCGAGTGGGAGAGTGGGAGAGTGGGCGAGTGGGCGAGTGGGAGAGTGGGAGAGTAGGCGAGTGGGAGAGTGGGAGAGTGGGCGAGTGGGAGAGTGGGAGAATGGGCGAGTGGGCGAGTAGGCGAGTGGGAGAGTGGGCGAGTTGGCGAGTGGGCAAGTGGGAGAGTGGACGAGTGGGCGAGTGGGCGAGCGGGCGAGTGGGCGAGTTGGAGAGTTGGAGAGTGGGCGAGTGGGAGAGTGGGCGAGCGGGCGAGTGGGAGAGTGGGCGAGTGGGAGAGTGGGCGATTGGGCGAGTGGGAGAGTGGGCGAGTGGGAGTGGGAGAGTGGGCGAGTGGACGAGTGGGCGAGTGGACGAGTGGCCGAGTGGGCGAGTGGGCGAGTGGGAGAGTGGACGAGTGGGCGAGTGGGCGAGGAGAGAGAGAGAGAGAGAATGGATGAGAGGCATAATGCATCCCCGTGGATGCATTATGCCTGCTAAGGGACACCTCCGGTAGATGGGCAGTAGCGTCTTTCCGTAGGTATATCAACATCCCGTACTGCGCTCACCAACCCGCCTGCCAAGCTTGGTGAGTATGGCATCGAGATGGCATGGAGATCCATGAGGGACATGAGTGCATGAGGGACATGGATCTCCATGAGGGGCAGTTGCCATACTCATATCCCTCATGGATCTCCATGCCATCTCGATGCCATACTCACCAAGCTTGGCAGGCGGGTTGGTGAGCGCAGTACGGCCTTAGTTCAGTAGTGGACGTTTTACGGCTAAAAGAGCAGTGGGCTCTGGATGATGATGATGATGACTAGATGCGTGGGGCTAGATGATGCTGTGTGAATTATCCAGCATTATTTATTTATATTTATTTATATTTATATAATATTAATATAATTATGTAATAAACACAATATGTATAACTTAAATATATTTTTATTTTCAGATGCGTTTCAAGGTATATGTATTGTAGTACTACCTTACATGCCTGATGGATACAGCCAAACTCTCGCTTGACTTTTAAAAAACAATCATTTAAATTAATAAATAAAAAAATGAAACTCTTAAAAAAATGTAACGTGTGGTCGTACGGATACCTTAGTGCACTAGTCCAACTTGTACTTAGCTTCCTTATTTTTATAAATGTATATAATTATGTACATTTAAAAAGAAACCATATTTTAATACATACATAGATGTATGTATGTATTTAAATGTGGTTTCCTTTTTAAGGTAAAATCATTAGAGAATGGATTTATAGTCTAATTTATATAGCATAAAATTTTACATTTAAGATGAAATATTTACTTAAGTATTTTTTATTTAATGACAATTGTGTTTGTTGTTTTTTTAATATATATAATTTTTAGCCCGTATTGTACTACTGCAGGGAAAAGTTGGCCCTTTTTCCAGCAATAATATGTGTGTATATGGAAAATGCTCAATATTGTTTTCGCGATATATTTTGCGTAGTTACTTATTTATCTAGAATCTAGATATGGCAAGCCAGCGCTCAATTTGATAAAATTTGAAGGCAATATTGACTTGAATGTTTACTGCTCAAGCGTTATTTGGCCAGACAGCGACTGTAAACTATTTTGATGGTGACAAACATAGGTGACAAACATAGGTGACCAATCTTAGTAGTTAGTTTAATTAATAGCATATCATTTCGTTTTTACCTTGTTTTTGTGTCGGAAGCGTACTGTTTACAGTTTTTTTTTCTTATATTCTTATTATTCGTGATATCCTATTAATTCCCATATGTTTTCACACTTGTATATAAATTTACTATAGCTGTTGGTTGTCCAATTATGTAAATTAAAAAAATACCGCTGGGGTTGACAAAATATTTGCTTTTTTGTTTCGTTCTAGGTGTATACGTATGATTGTAAAACAAAGTATTTAAATATTCTATCAACTAGCTCTGCTTAGTATGGTGACGGCTAGATGGTTCTGTGTAAAATTTCTAGCATTATTTACCTGTTTGCCGTGGGGTGCCGGCAGTAGAATGTTGCCCCTCCTATCTTGCCCGTGGATGCAATCAGATTCTGCCTAGGGATACTTCCGGAAGATGGGCAGCAGCGTCTTTCGTGTATCAACAACCCTTACTGCGCTCGCCAACCCGCCTGTCAAGCGCGGCGAGCATGACGTACAAATATTGTTTTCTTACTGCGCTCGCCAACCCGCCTGTCAAGCGCGGCGTGTATGACATACAAATATTGTTTTAATTTCAGCTCTTCCAATAAAGACAGACTATAACTTGCCCGATGAACATTATGATGCATACATGATGGATGCTCTTTGAAGTTTAGGCAAAATGCGATAGTGGCAGTTTGAGAATTAGACACGTAATCGAAGAAGACAGTCTACTTTGTAGAATATCAGCGAAATAGTCAAGCTTTATAGCCATATCACAACTGAAAATTGAAGTTTAGGCAAAACGCGACTTAGTCATATGACGTTGTAGGCGAGCGGAGAACAAACGGCCATACTCACCACGCTTGGCAGGCGGGTTGGCGAGCGCAGTACGGGGTGTTGATACACGGAGAGACGCTGCTTCCCATTTCCCGGAGGTATCCCTTAGCAGGCTCTTACTGCTTCCACGGCATGAGAGGAAGGGTAACATTCTACTGCCGGCACCCCACGCCGAAACTACTACATTACGTTGTCGTTTTTATTTTCGAGCTTATGAGCAGTATTTTTTTTGGTTTTGAATGTTTTGAAAATTGATCCAAGGCTCGTCTTAAGTAAGTTACGAATATCGATTTGGGTAATATTACCTATATAAATATATTAATATCTTAAATGAAAAATAATAAATATCTGAATACAAAATCATTTTTTATTTATAAAATGTGTTTAATTTTTTCCTAAACTCCTTGCATTAGCCATAATGACTAGAATATTAGTCATATTTTTATTTAATAAGAGATAAAAAAACATGGAGTAACTTAATTAAAACAAAATCTCCTTTAACAGATCGCCCTGTATTCTGCACGTCCAGGATCGGAGCCCGTGTGATGAAGCTAAAAGGCTACTGGTACACCCGACACTCCGTCTGCGCTTCCAAGGTCAAGTGGCTGTGTGCTGACAGCCGCGTGATGGAATGCCGAGCCATCGTCGTCACCATAGGACGCACCATAGTCCACCACCAAAACAGGCATAACCACCCAAGCAGCAAAGCCTAGTGTTCTAGTCCTATAAAAGTCCATAGAACCTGTTATAAATCCTGTATTCAGCCCAAAAAGAGGGCTTTCACTCTTATTTGTAAGAACAAAGGCTAAATTTTTTCGGAAGTGGCGCATTTATACTATTTATTGTTAAAACAGTTCATTAGCAGTGTCACACAATTCCGAATCGTCACAATAGGAAGCACTATATGTGCATACCATAGGAAACAAGCAGAATACCACACTATAGGAAGTACCATTGTGCATTTAGTTAAGTATCTTATCTTCTACTGTTATTTCTTTTATTTTATGGTGTACAATAAAGTTATAATCATTCATTCATTCATTCACTATAGTCCACTATCAGAACAGGCATAACCATGCAGCAAAGCCTAGTAAACAAAAAAAAAACTCATCAAAATTTACCGTTGGGCTCGAACCCACGTCCGTGAAATCGTTCCTTGACTCTTCCTAAAGCCCGAAGTGCTTTAACTACTAAGCTACGAAACCCGTGTCGTGTTCGCGTCTATCGGTTTAACACCGGTAGATGCAAAAATTTTGATGAGGTTTTTTATTTCCTTCAAATGTTCTACCTAAGTGTGGTTTAACGAATGTACCTACTATATTACAAACTAAAGCAAAGCCTAGTGTTCCAGTCCTATAAAAGTCCATATAACGTCTTATAACCCAAAGTATTCAGTCAAAAAAGTGGTTTTTTATTTGTAAGAATAAAAGGCTACATTTGTTAGGAAGTGACGCACTTATAATGTTTAGTGTTTAAATGGCTCATTAGCAGTGTCACACACAACAAATGGCCCAGTAGAAGCGAGACCTAACAAGCAATGTCACAGTGGCGTAGGTCAGATGGTCTAAGATCCGACCTAAGCTTCCATTTCCGTGTTAAACATTAGCATGACGTTAAGTGTTAAATTTAGGACATAGTAGAATATGTTGTTAATCTTTAAATATCAGTGTAGTAACGTCCAGCCAGTTGAACATAATAACTTAATGTAAAAAAAGCCTGTGGGATAATCGCCATCATCCACATTCTATTCGATTTTTCCCACTGCTGGATATAAGCCTCTCACAGTTAGTGTCATCACAACGGTTCCGGTCAACCCACCTCGCCACCGGTCGTCCAATAGTTTAACGCTCCTGGCACTAAAACTAAAACTAATGGCATTTATTTATTTGGATAGCGACAGTCTACTTGTAACCGCTGTACATACGGACCACGTTTCAATAGAGTCAAAGGCCTTCTTATAGTCCACAAAGGCCAGACACAGGGGCTGATTACACTCTTCGGACTTTGGTATAATCTGCCCCACTGTGCGAATGTGGTCTATGGTGCCATATCATCCGCGAAACCCGGCCTGCTCCGGCGGATCCGGTAAACCTGGTCTGTTGTAGAAGCGCATTCACTGCCATTAATATGATATTTTAATCTTAGGGATCATCCTCAGCACCATTCAGTTTAAATAGTGTTAAAAAATAACTAGCTATTTAAAGACTTCTAACTGTATCGATGTTTCTCTGTGTAACGTAATATATACACGCCTTTGCTGCTATCTAGACTGCTAGGTGTAACAAAGTCTGGATTATCTGGATTCTAGCCAGTATAATTATGTTTAGAAGATACAATGGTGTTCAAGTACATCTTATCTGAAAGTAAGATTTCCATAACGCAACCTCTGCCTACCGAAATTTCTAGCATTGTTTATACCTACGCTGATGTCAGGCCTTTCATATCAATAACATTTATATCCGATGCCACAATATATATGTAGTTTCAAAACTACAACACACAATCTCCTGTGGAAGAGAGCAATTCAAAAGTGAGTTTTATTTCATTTATTTATTAATTCACCAACATAGAGTGCACCTTAACTTTAAACCTGAAATGTTCCTTATTTTAGGATTATACTAGCCTAGTGTCACTGTAATTAATGGTGATGACAGCTTGTTACAAATTGAAACTGAGCGAGCCACAATAGAGCAAAATAATTACTGCAACAGAAATTTACAGAAATTATTGATATCAAATAAATGATATCAGATAAAATTATAATTTGTACTACCATAAAACTATTCAAACATAATTCTATTTTAAAACTACTAACATTAATTTCTAATAATGTATATATCCTAAATCTGAAATTAATTGTATTTTTAATTTTATTATGATATAAATATAAACTATTATGACATAAGTTAAGATAGATAGATGGACTAACGCTTTGAAAAAGAGAAAAAAAAAATGTATTTTGATTTAATTGTAACGTGTTTAATTAAAAAGATGTATTAATTTTTTTTCTCTTTTCCTTACTTCAAAGCGTTAGTCCATCTATCTTAAATTACAATTGATTTCAGATTTAGGATAAAGATATTAATGTTAGTAGTTTTAAAATAGAATTATCTTTTTATAGTTTTATGATATTATGATACTGCATTTACAAATTTTCCTTACCTACTTTTTTTTCCACATTTAAACAAAACCTGATTTTTTATTGGAAATGGTTCTTCGACGGTTTTCTATACTAATTAATTTTCATAAACATCAAATGTTGTAGTTTCGGTATTATTCATTGATAACGTTTGCAGAAAAAATGTTAGCAATTTCGATACACAGTTTCATCATAAAAAGTTGGGAATAGGATTTATCACAAAACACATTCTTAATCATCATTTCAGCCGTAAAATGTCCACTACTGAACAAGGTCTCCCTCATGTATCTCCATGAGGGATAGTTGCCATACTTACAACGCTTGGCAGGCGGGTTGGCGAGCGTAGTACGAGATGTTAATTCACGGAAAGACGCTGCTGCCCATCTTCCAGTGGTATCGCTTAGCAGGCTCTTACTGCATCCACAGGAGGGGTAACATTCTACTGCAGGCACCCCACGGCAAGTTCGGCAGTTCTTAATATTATTAGCATAATTTTTATTTTATTTGCCGTGGGGTACCGACATTAGCATTTTGCCCCTATTCTCTCGCCCGTGGATGCAGTAAGAATGTGCCAAGGGAATCCTCCGGAAGATGGGCAGCAGCATCTTTCCGTGTATCAACATCCAATACTGCGCTCGCCAACCCGCCTGCCAAGCGTGGTGAGTATGGCAACAACCCCTCGTGGCGATTCATGAGGGAGATGTGTCCAGCAGTGGACGTCCTACGGCTGAAGACGAATCTTTATTAATCATAAACCAAATAAAATCAACAATTACACCGTAACGTTACGAAGCTCAATTTTGGGACCAGAATTAGAGCATTCGTTCAATAATCAAATCAGGCTTGCCGCCACATTATTTTAATTTTGATATCTCTTAAGACCTTTAAGAAAAGGTATGAAATTGTTTAGGAATATGTACTTCACAAAGAAACATCAAGTATTAATATTTATTTTCTGCTATCGGCAAAGTATCTGAATATAATAGCTTTAGTAGTACCTAGTACATAGAAATAGAAAAGGTTCCATGATTGATTCTTGTGTTATTCCTAGAGCCTTCAGAGTCCAGGGGTTCCCAAACTTTGTAACACGCCCCCCTCCGCAGAATACAAAACTGTAGCACGCCCCCTCCGCAGTATACAAAAAGTTCAAGCCCGCTACTGTACATCTTTGACGGACCTGATGATAAAACCTCTAAGAACAGCCCAAAGCATGGAATTTGAAACGTAAAGTTATCAATGCACGAGTACGGGAGTGTGTATTTGTAACCAGGGACAAGACGGACGATTGCGCAGGCTGAGCGGAGGGCGAGCTGGTGCGTCAGCTTTGTGGGGACGGGTTATGGATCGCGCCCCCCGCAAAATTGTCTTACGCCCCCCTAGGAGGGCGCGCCGCCTAGTTTGGGAATCCCTGCTTCAGACGAACAGTTATTATTTTACAGTTATTCTAGAGGTACAGGCTCGCTTTGTGCAGTTACCCGGTCGGCTTTTCCAATTTTACGACGCCATTAACTTCGGTTTTGTGCGTCGTTTTCTGTAAGAACTCAGACTTTGATGTTCATTTTGTTAGTGGCCTTCCTCTTCCCCACTTTTTTAACCAGGGCACTTTTCACAACTTTTGACGACATGGTCTTTTCTTCGTTACAGTGTTTACAATGTCCCGGTATTGTCTTTCAGTTTTTGCAGTGTTATTATACTTGTCTAGTTCTGTCCAATCTTGGTACATAGAAAACATCTTTTTGACAGTAAACGACTTATCTAAATACAATTTTCTTGTATTCTTCCTCGTGCGATCGGACGATTGTAAAGATTTAACGTGATCGCAAACACTTCGGATCATTTCCTCATTTAACTTTCTTGGGTGGTTTTTGTGTTTTCCCCTATTATCACTGCCAGTGATACCGCATGTGTCTAATTTGTCATGGGCTGTACGAACTGTGTTATCCGACACACAAAGAGTGTTACAAAACATCTTAAGACAAACTGGCTGAACATCGCAGGTAGAATCAGCTGTAGGAAGAGGTAAGTAATATTTGACTGTAAAATTTCTTCTAGATGGTACATCTGTAAACATTCTTCTCTTTTTCATTCTTTTTGAGTATTTGTTAATAAACTCCCATTGTTTGGTGCGCTCAGATAACTGCCAGAAGTCGTAAAAAATTTGTTTTCGGATGTTCTCTGTAAAATACATTGAGCATTTTCGCTTGCAGGTCAAAGAGCATGATTGTTTCATAATTTTAGCTGGTATTGTCTTCCCTTTTCTAGAAACATATTGTTTTCCGGAATTTGTCAGCAACTTTCTGCGAGCATCGGTACTGTGAATCGATTTACGTTTGCGCGAGACGGAACTCAGAGAGGCAAGACTTTCGTTGTCAGATTCTGAAATCAGTTTAATCATTAGCTAAGCCTTGGTGCACTTCAGCAGACATCTATATAATAATAACATTTTTCAACAATAAAAAACCGGCTTCAATGACCTTGATGATGATGATGATTTATACTCTTCATATACATATATATATATATATATATATAACGGGTAGTTATGACACTAAGTAGATATTTATTACATAACAATTATATATTATATATTATGTTTAACCTTGAAGAGTACCCCATGGCCATCTGAGGTCCCAAATCATACTTTCAAAATGCAAATGCTTGACTTGTTGCTATAAATAATAAAAATACCAAATACACCGATCTCATGTTAATAAATTAAACAACATATTTTGACCTTGTAACGTTTATTTCAATATTTAGTTCTTATGTTATCTATTGAACAAGAGTAATTGACTTACGAGTAAATTATCTTAAACATTTAAATATAGCCCTTACAATACACCATTTTAATTCATACTAGCTGACCCGGAGCCCACTTCGTTGGGCGGTAATTTATACCCTATGACACTCGCAAATACTGTGGCTTTCTATTATTAGTAATATAATATTGAAAATCGGTTCAGTAGATCCAGAGATTACCCCCTACAACCTCACAAACTCACAAACTTTATCTCTTTATAATATTACTCGTAGTATCAGATGACACTTACTGTATCGTACATATCAAGCAACCACAAATTATTTTAATGGTGACATCAGTCATAGCAGGGAACTATAAATGTGAAAATTCTGTAACAAAACTAAAAATAACTTAACTATCGAAAGTTTTAACAAAAATGTGAATCCTAAACCTAAGTAAATATTCACTTTTTATAATGTACACAGATTTTATGGGAAATAAATAACAAATAATAATAAAAGGCCACACAGTTCTCGAATGGAGGCCACGGACCGCCAAGCGCAGCGTAGGACGTCCACCTACAAGATGAGCAGACGACTTGGTAAGAACCGCAGGTCGGCGGTGGAGTCCTTTGTCGAGCAGTGGACAGCTGGTATGATCCATCATACCATCTAATTAGTCCCAAACTAATCAAAACTTGTGTACTAAGGACTAACTAACTTAATAACTAAGGAAATCAGGTGGACTTATCGTTCGTGACGACATCCAGACCTGAGGCAAATATCTGCAGAACAGCAAACATTTGTCCTCCGGCGGCGGGGATCGGACCCTGTGTCTCTGTCGGCTATAAAACCGACTGAGCCATGGAGGTCGCTAAATACGAGAATACGAGTATGTAATAACAATGGCGTCTTAGTACCTATGTATATCGCAACCGACAGGCTAACTACTTATTACAGGTTCGCAACAGGCGTAAATCTCGCGATCTTCAAAATTAAAAATTAATTCCCTCTATTTCCATAGTTTGTAATTACAAAACATAGTCACGTTACTGTCAAACGTCTTTCCAATGTAAATCCTATATAAAATTGAGCTGGTTCTGTAATCTGTGCTTTGATGCTTTTATAGCGATAATGCGAGATTTACGCCTGTTGCAAACCTGTTATATTACCTTAAATTTCTATCCCGAAGTTTCGACTGGATTGCAGTTGATTGTGAGAATAAAAATTTCAGGATAAAAATAAAGGTAATTACGCGACAAATAACCCTATAATCCAATTCAGTATAAAAATATGTTATTTTAAGTAAGTTTTCTATTTATCTTCATCACATCTTAATTGCGCTATACGGTCATTAATGTTCACTGTAGAACCAACGGATGCAAAGAAGTCTATGATGGTATCTGGTCTGGTGTTCTTTACGCACTGCAAGTAGGCGTTTTCCGAAAACGGAATATCGCCCTGAAACAAAAAAAAACTATTTATTAATTAATTTAAAACATTCAGCTTTTATTACAGCATACATTTATTCAGCAAGTGATTTTCATGCTGTAAGGGACGCTGCTCAGTGCTTGGGACTTTGTTAGATGGATCAGGCTTGCCCAGCACCTATATCAACCGAGCTTTAGCCAGCTATTAGGTAATACGTCTGAAGCTAACAAAGCCGCCGCGGGTTTCCCCACAATGCTTTCCTTCACCGTTAAAGCACGTGTTAAGGACGCATTTACGAAACGCGTCAAAATATTAGGAATATAGGACTAGTTCCGGTTCATTTTCTGGTTTATCCGTCGAAGTTTGACATATTATAAGCATACCAAATAAACCAGAAAACCAGTGTCTCTAGAATATGGGTTTTCTTTCTTCAAAATAATATACTTTTAATTCAAAAAATATAGTTTTCCGTAGCCTCTTCTCGCAAAAACTATGAAAATAGGCCCACTTTCGGTGCATAGGTCAAAATAACTCGAAGATTTCAAATAATAAAAAATATACTACGATAAAAAAGAAACATTAAACAATAATTCATGGGAAAAAAAACCAAAAATATTCACATAAACCACAAAAATAAATCATCAATATTCCACCATAATTCTAAAATTTTGCTAATTTACGTAAAGCGTATTGTCTAAGAAATAAGGTTGACTAACTTTTGTCTTTGTTGATGTTTGGTGTATAAAGTAACGATCATTTAGAATGAATGGTCAGTATGCAATACAAGCGCGTCAAATCGTAAATGCGTCCTTAAATGTGCACTTAAAATTGTTCATGAAAGAAAAATCCATTGGTACACGTCCTTTATTACATTAGGTACCACAAAGATAAACAAAAAAGTATACCACCTACAATTATGACTTGTTTTTATAAAGTGGCCTACACGGCCAACACTGAGTGGAAGACTTGTGTCGCATTATGCTACCGCCCCACTATGATGAAGTAATCCTGATTTAATTATATACGCGTATCATTTTAGCCGTAAAACGTCCACTACTGAACACGGGCCTCCCTCGTGATCTCCATGAGGGGTAGTAGCCATGCTCACCACGCTTGCCAGGCGGGTTGGCGAGCGCAGTACGGGATGTTGATACACGGAAAGACGCTGCTGCCAATATTCCGGAGGTATCCTTTAGCAGGCTCTTACTGCATCCACGGGCATGAGAGATTATTACATTAAACAAACATTAACTCCTTAGCAGAAGAAAAAGGTTTTCAAAGTATTTGTACTTTTACCAAGTGCCCAGCACTTAATAAAAATACGGCTGGGCAATAAACCGCCGTGGGGTGCCGGCAGTAGAATGATACCCCTCCTCTCATGCCCATGGATGCAGTAAGAACCTGCTAAGGGATACCTCCGGAAGATGGGCAGCAGCGTCTATCAGTGTATCAACATCCCATACTGCGCTCGCCAACCCGCCTGCCAAGCGTGGTGAGAATGGCAACTACCCCTCATGGAGATCTATGAAGGAGGCCTGTGTTCATCACTCATCAGTGGACGTTTAATGGCTGAAATGAATGAATAAACTTTATGTGCGCACATGTTTGCATACCTACGGTCTGAAGATCTCGATAACTCTAGAACGGAGCTTCGGCTTCGTAGCGAAAGAATAAAAGCTTACCTTATTCAGTATTTCCTGAAGGGTGATACCGTCGTGAGGTGGGTCGATGGAAATAAGTTTTCGTTGTCCGTTTTCTAGAAACACAAACATGGTGGCTTTCTTCCCTCCTCTGCCTCTCATGTAAAGTCTACGATATTTCTTAATTTTCCCGTTCGCATTGTACACGGTTTTGTTTCCTGTAAATAAGATAGGTTAAGCAAATTTGGTCTTATAAATATCAGATTGTTTATTAAAGATATAGAAAAAATATTTTCTTTTAATGATCAGAATTGTTTGAACTTTTAAATGATCTAGGAAATGAGTATGATTGAATCTATATAGATTCAATTTTAACTGTCTGTAACTTGTAGTCAGTACCTATGAGATTATGTACGTTATAAGGATATATTGATGTTTGGTTACAATATAAGCTATTGTAAAACTTGTATGCTAATTATATAATAGGTATATGGCGCCTATCACGTCTAAATCATGTTAGAGTATGAATAAGGAATTGTTGTTTAAATAAAAATATATAAATATATTATGTTAATGCTCAAGACATTATAAATCCTATTTACCGTCCTAAATGTAACTTGCTTGTCTTAAACTATATATCCTTATTCAAATAACCTTTATTATTATATAATAATATTACGTGTGATTCAGTATATAATTTAATAATCACGAAGCTTATGTAATCGGTTTGTAATTGTAATTAACCTAAATAAATTTTGTGCATTTAAAATTATAATGATGAATAAATATGAAAGAGTGACTTCATTTGTTTGTTTGTTAATCCTTCACTAAATTCACATTATAATATCAAAATTCACGGTAAACTGCAGTAATTTCGTATCTATATAGCAACTTCTGATTCAGAAAGGGTTCATAATTCATCATTCCAGCCGTAAAACGTACTGAACACAGGCCTCCCTCATGGATCTAAATGAGGGATAGTTGCCATACTCACCACGCTCGGCTGGCGGGTTGGCGAGCGCAGTACGGTATGTTGATATGTTTGATACGGAAAGACTTAGAAAATAAAAAAAGAGAGGGTTAGAAGTACCCAATAATAATCCATCTGGAATATATCGTACGGCTCAGTCAGCTTCAGACTATTCTATAATTTGTAATTTTTATAGTGTTAAATATAAAAATTACAATTTATAGAATAGTCTGTCCGTGGGGTGCCGGCAGTAAAATGTTAGCCCTCCTCTCATGCCCGTGGATGCAGTAAGAGCCTGCTAAGGGATACCTCCGGAAGATGGGCAGCAGCGTCTTTCTGTGTAACAACATCCCATACTGCGCTCGCCAACCCGCCTGCCAAGCGTGGTGAGTATGGCAACTACCCCTCATGGATATCCACGAGGGAGGCCTATGTTCAGTAGTGGACGTTTTACGGCTGAAATGATGATGATGATAATGTTAAATCACATTTAAAGGACATGAACCACCGTCCTCATCAAAATTTTTCGATAAAACGGTGGGCAACCGAAATGATCATAATCAAGAATTTTGACTTTGCCCGTAAAGGTTTCCGTAGCTTACGGCACTTCCGGCTTTAGGAAGGACCAAGTATAGATTCAACCAACGTAAGTTCGAGTCCCAGCGAAATAGCAATAGAATATACATATTGCCGGTATCGAACCCACGACCTTCGGATTGAAAGTCGGGGTACATACAAGTCGGCCAACGCGGCTTCCTACGGATACAAGAATAACCCAGATAAAAACACCAAGACATAATTTAAATTAATTTAATATTAACAATATAGATTTATATTATTTATATAAATTACAGAGCGATTTTATCATCTACAATTACTGTTATTTACGGTTACCTCAAAGAGGCAATACGTAGTGCCTTCTAATTATTTAAATAATTATTAAACATCATATAATTACATGAATTATTATGCATAATATATGCAGTATGTGCTCCGTGGTGCTGTTGATTTAGTAGCCGACTGAGAGGCAGGAGGCTGCGGGTTCGATTCCCGCCGCGGGAAAAATCTTTGTGAGCTTTCTGCAGAAATTTGTACCAGGTCCCGGTCTGTTTTTATGCATAACACATGGTATTAAAAAAAAGTATAAAAGTATTTTTCAACCATCTGGTGCCATAACACAAGCTCTGCTTACTCTTAGGCTAGATGGTGCTGTGTAAAATGTCCAGCATTATTTATTTATTACTTTTAAATAATACTAATTACTCAAAACTCGAGGCACTTAAGGAACTGAGGTATACTTTTTTAATTTTGGAATGTAACAGGGATAATAATATATTCTAACTTATTTAAAACAAACATTTTATAAAATATTAACTTTTTACTTTGGTTCTACATAGATTGGCATTATAACAATTTATTAATAAAAGTATAACCTACTGCAGAAAACCAATGATTACCTGCACCTCCATACACACGTGATATGTTTAACATAATTAAAATAACTAACATAATTAATGAAATTTGGTAAATTACCAATACTTAAAGTTACCTAACTAACTGAAGCCGTGCTGGCGTAGTGGTATGTACCCCCGACTTTCAATCCGAAGGTCGTGGGTACGATACCACCTGAGCACCAATGGAATTTTCTTTCTTAAAAAATGTATGTGCACACTTAATACGTTAACAAACCCGCGGCTTAGTTAGCTTCAGACGTATTGACCTGTTCTTTCCTCTGACTAATAGCTGACTAAGCTGAGAGGATGGTAGGTGCTGGGCAAGCCTAATCCATCGAACAATGTCCCAGGCATTGCATCCCGTACAGCATGATTACTGTTGCTGACGCTGTATAATAGATGCAAAGGCCTTACTTACTTAAAGTTCTTCAGCCAAATTCGATGTAGAATGTTTGTTTACAAACTGTCACACTTTAAATTGAATTGCTTAATAAGAGTTGGTTTTTGACCGAGTTAGTAGTATGTAATTTATATTAAATGGAGAAGTAACAAATCCCCTATCATCATTTAAGCCGTAAAACGTCCACTACTGAACACAGGCCTTCCTCACGGATCTCCATGAGAGGTAGTTGCCATACTCACTACGCTTGGCAGGCGGGTTGGCGAGCGCAGTACGGGATGTCCGGAGGTATCCCTATCTCTCTGAACGAATCCCACTTTATGCTGGGTCGGCACATGTTTCTCTCTACCACATTCCTCTCAGTCGCCATCCCATCACTCACTCCTCTTTCGATTTATATCTTTTAGATATAAATCCATAATTTACAAATATAAAAAATATATAAATATAAAAATTCAAGCTCAGAACAATCTCAAAGCGTTTGCTTCCGACCGCAAGTCAGATTCAACTTTTTCAACTTCAAGTAGCTTTCGTGATCGTGAACATTGTACATTTTAATTATAGCATCGTTGACGGTGGTCAGTTTGGCCTTGCACCCTTTGTCCGTCTTGTTGCAAACCCAGTGCACCTCTTGCTTTTGATTTGTGTGCTTTGAACGCTTCTTGAATCTGTGCTCTCCTAGTATTATGATTGCGTTCCCTAGGCGCGACCAGCTGTACTGGGGTATGAGGCCACCGGTGATTCCTGAAAGTAAGTTTTAGTAACATGAGCATTGACGAATTTTCGTGATTTTTAACGCTTAGTGTGCCATCTAGGTTGTCGAGACGAAATGTCACGGCGTGTCTTAGCTTAAGGCTCGTTATGACGTCACAAGCCCCTACTTCTTACAACTTGAATAAGCATCATCATCATCATATCAGCCGTAGGACGTCCACTGCTGGACAAAGACCTCCCTCATTGATCTCCAGGAACTGCGGTTGGTAGCGGCCTGCATCCAACGCCGACCTGCGGTTCTTACCAAGTCGTCTGACCATCTTGTAGGTGGACGTCCTACGCTGCGCTTGCCGGTCCGTGGCCTCCATTCATGAACTTTACGGCCCCATCGGCCATCTGTTCTGCGCGCTGTATGGCCTGCCCACTGCCACTTCAACGTGCTAATCCGTCTGGCTATGTCGGTGACCCGAGTTCTCCTACGTATCTCCTCATTAAACCCCGAGCATAGCCCTCTCCATAGCTCGTTGGGCGACTCTAAGCATATTCATAAGGCCAATAGTGAAGGACCACGTCTCGGTTCCATATGTCATCACTAGTAACACACACTGATTGAACTTCATAATAAAGATTAAGCATACTCGAGTTGTTTAGTGTTAAAAATCTGCACCTAAGCGTGAATTAAGTCCGTGTCTGATCTAGAGGTATAATACCACTTATTATACTTATACCACTTAATACGCTTAGCGTGGTTATCATAGTTCAGTATGATTTATATGTTAACGCTCTTATAATTTGGATTGTTCTCATTTGATTGTTACAATACAAATGTGTTAATAACCATCTGGTAGTCATCCATTGGTAGTATGTTAATCTAACAGTATATATTCGTATGAATAAACAGAAAACTCGCTGATGTTCACAGGTTCAACAAAACACTTTTTACAATTTCTATGTCCATGTAATAAAAAAAACCTAATAAGTTTTATACAGAAAAAGCTTCTAACATTATATTACCAATTCTTCGTATATAAGTTTTAAAAAATTAGTGGAAACTTTATTGGATTGTGTAATTACTTTATATTTAAGATTTAGATTGTATTATTGTTCTGTGTGTTTTCCCAAATAAACTTAAATAAATAAATATACAAAAACCAAAAACGTACTTGCTGTGTAGACATTGTTTTTCGCATTTTTACCTTGCTTAAGTACATATCTATTGTTCGGGTAAACCGAACACTCAGCAAATACGCATTCTGCTGCGCTTGCATTGGCATACGTATTCGCCGCGATTCACTCGCTTTGAGTCAGTTCGCGTTCAACCATCACCGTCGCGAGTTCATACCATTTTACCACTTACCAATAAGGAAAGGGACAATATAGTGAAGTCCGTACCATAGACCAGTGACTTTTACTTATACCAAAAAACCCTTTTCTTCCAAAAGATAAATTATTTTCATGGTCCTTCGAGATACCAATACCCACCAGTACCTACCAAGTGATACAGCTACAGTGTAAATTCATTGGATTACAGTGATTTATTGAGGACAGAAGCAGGTTGCAGAATAAGGTCAGATCAAACCATTTTATATTATCGCTTTTATTACTCGTACCTTTCTTTTATTCACCATGGATAACCTTTTCATCAACCAAACGGAAATTTACGAGTCCATCAAAAAGCTGCTGGCTAATTTCAAGAAAGATGGAACAGTTAGAAAGACGTACGACTATTGTAAGCGCAAGAATGATTTATTAGAGGCCTATTGGTCCGATTATCTAAATAATCACAAATAAATAAACACAATTGCAGTGCCCTTGCAGGGTACATGTACTTACTTAAGGCTATTTTAGATCTAAGCTGTATAAAATATGTACATGGAAAGCAAAATAAATGAAATATGAAATAATCACAGGCAGATGTGTAAGCTAGCAGAACTTGACCATGTGTACTACCAAAAAAATTGTTACGAAACTGCTGAAGAAATTTACATGACTGCGAAAAGCATTATCCAAAATACCATCGATCAGTTAGAGCAGGGACGATCAGCTTCCCAGGAAAGTAGCCTACGTGTACCGCCTACGGCGAACCGACCAGGTACGTCATCGTCGTCTCAACCAGGCACTCCCCAACCAACGGAAACGGTTTGTCCTTCTATGGGGAGCACCACCAAGCTAGACGAGTTGATAAAGAAGCAAAAAATAAATATTAGAGCTTTTATGAGAACTCTAAGCGGAATAAAAACCGACGAGCTTGAGAAAAAATGGGAATTTGAGGACGCCTTAAAATCCCTGGATTCTCGTTGGTCTGCTATTGACAAATTACATTGGGAAATAGAAGGTGAAAGTGGCTGTGAAGATAGTCAATACCAGGAGGAGTTTACCGATTACGAGCGCATTTTTAATCAAACTAAAAAAGCAATCAATACCAAAATGTGGTCGGTATCCCATCGAGAAAAATCTACCCCGCAAATTGATATTCCTGTTTTCAATGGGAATTACAAGGCCTGGGTATCCTTCAAAGACCTCTTTACCGAAACCATCCATAACAACCCCTCTATGACCGACGCGCAAAAAATGCAGTTTTTGAAAGGTAAACTAAAAGGAGAGGCTGAGCATCTGATCCAACATCTACCGATCAGTACAGAGAATTACGCAGCGTGCTGGAAACTTCTCAACCATCGCTACGGGAATAAAAAACTAATATTTACTACCCACGTCAACACTCTTCTCGGCCTTCCTACTATGCAGCAACAATCCTTTCCGTTGATGAAGAAGTTGCATGACGTCACCAACGAGTTTCTTCATGGTGTTCAAAATTTAGGTGTTAACACAACCACCTGGGGCCCGCTCCTAGTGCATCTACTCGCACAAAAGCTGGACAACATTTCTTTCACGGAGTATTTGGAGTCGCTGAAGAACCCCAGGGAGCTACCTTCTATACAGGAGTTCCTGGAATTTTTAGAAGCCAAATTTACAGCTTTAGAAGCGGCCCGTCGTAGCACCGAACCTAACAACCAGAAAAAAAACCAGCAGAAACCACCACCAAGCTCTAATCAAAAACCAAACCAAAATCAAAAGGGTGGAAAGAATCAACCATCCAACGATGTCAAAACGAAGGCTAACATGAATGCATAACATGCATCTAAGTCATTGACCTGTGGCATATGTGGCCTGGATCACGGTACGTGGCATTGTCGTCAATTTACTTCGTTGAAACCTGAACAAAGATTACAGAAAATAATAGAATTAAATTTCTGTCAAAACTGCTTAATTGACCATTCTGGGGAAATATGTTCGTCAACAAAACGATGTCGCAAGTGCTTAGGTACTCATAATACTTTGCTTCATAACGCATTAGACAAGCCAAATTCGCCTTCGCAATCACGACCTACTCTCAAGCCCAAAAATGAATCAATATCAGCATCTTCAAACGCATCTTGGGAAAACACCACGGAGATACTTCTGGCGACCGCCATGGTTTACATCATGGGTGCCGACGGCTCCAGGCACTCCATGAGAATATTAGTGGACGGGGGAAGTCAGGTGTCTCTGATAGATGAGCGTGCCGCCCAGATCTTAGGTTTAAAGAGAAATAAATGCAAGGGTACAATATTTGGCGTCGGAAAAAATCAAAACAACACCAAGGGAATGATAAAAATTGAAGTAAGCTCTATTTACAACGAGTTTTCATTCACTACCGACGTCATTATTATGAATAGCTTGATAAACAACCTACCTCATAGAACTCTACCAAAACCATCTTGGGCTCATATACAAAATATAAACTTAGCGGACCCAGAGTTTAATATAAGTCGACCAGTAGACTTGCTGTTTGGGGCTGATGTTTATAGTAAAATAATGCTAGGAGGAATCTTAAAGGGAGATTCAGACGAGCAACCAATAGCCCAGCAGACGAAGCTTGGATGGCTACTCTGCGGCACAGTGAAACCCCATTACAACTGCAACGTCGTTCTTCACAACACAGATGATCTGCTCAAGTTTTGGGAAAACGAAGATATCAATCAGATTGATTACCAAGAGGAGATGTCAAGTGACGACCACGAGTGCTTGCAATATTTTCTCAACACCACCACAAGGCTCAAGAACGGAAGATATGAAGTTCGCCTACCATTTAAGCCAGACCTCAAGGAGAAACTGGGTGCTACGAAACCACAAGCGCTAGCGCAGTTTCGTAACACGGAAAAGAAATTGGAGAGAAATAGTGAGTTGAAAAATGACTACCATAAATTCATGGCCGAGTACCTTGGGCTAACCCACATGCAGCCAAGTACTAGCAACCAACCCTCCGAGTGCTACCTCGGACATCATGGGGTCATTAGGGCTGAATCAACCACAACGAAGATTAGAGTCGTCTTCAACGCGTCGGCGAAATCGGCAACGGGCTTGAGTCTGAATGATGTGATGTACAGAGGTCCCAATCTACAACAGGACCTACAAAAACTCATTCTAAAATGGCGCCAGTATCAATTCGTCTACACAGCCGACATAGAGAAAATGTACCGGCAGATAATTGTGCACAAGGATGACCAATCTTATCAAAAGATTATCTGGAGGTTTTCACCTAGCGATAAGATCCAAACTTACCAACTAACCACGCTGACATACGGCACCAAACCAGCCGGTTGGTTAGCGATGATGTGTCTGAAAAAGCTGGCTACAGATGAGAGAACCAATTTTCCGGATGCTGCACGAGAGTTAGAAGAAAATTTTTACATGGATGATTACTGTGGTGGTAGTCATTCTTTTGAAAAAGCTAACCAGCTGAAAACGGACCTCATAAGGCTGCTTCAGACCGCGGGATTTAACCTGCGAAAATGGTCCTCGAATAAAAAGGAGCTTTTATCGGAACTAGGAATAGACCAATGCAATCAAACAACTTACGAGTTCAAGCAAACGGACTCAACCAAAACTCTGGGTCTTAGTTGGAACCCTCAAAAGGACAAGTTTTTATTCGAGTCAAAAATAGAATCAAAATCATCTGTTGAGGCCACGAAGAGGTCGCTGCTATCCGACATCTCTAAGCTTTTCGATCCTTTAGGGTGGCTTACCCCAGTGAGTACTACCATGAAAATTATATTCCAGAGAGTTTGGCTGAAAAAGATAGATTGGGATCAAAAGCTGCCAAAAGATATTGACGCTGAATGGATAAAACTACGTCAAGAGCTGAGCTTAATAAATACCATAGAAATAAATAGATGGCTAGGAATAAGTGAAAATGATTCCATAGAGTTACACGGATTCTCAGACGCGTCAAACCTAGCATACGCTTGCGTTATCTATTGTAAGGTCACCAGAAATAACCAAACCATCATAACATTAATCGCTGCCAAAGCCAGGCTGAGACCACTGAACAAGATCGTGTCGATACCTAGGTTAGAGTTAATGGGCGCCTTACTCTTAACTCAGCTATTAGAAAAGGTCCAGAGTTGTTTATTCGGCTACCAGATCAGAGTACACTGCTGGACCGACTCTGCAGCGGTTCTAGGATGGATCCAGGGCGATCCAGCGAGATGGAAACAGTTTGTAGCGAATCGCGTGAAAACGATTACAAACATCGTACCCGCGAAGAAATGGCAGTATGTGAAGTCGATTGACAACCCGGCGGATTGCGCAAGCCGTGGCCTTTATGTACAAGAGCTTAAGGATCACGCATTGTGGTGGCAAGGTCCGTCGTGGCTTCCTTCTTACGAAAACCAAAATCAACAAACCATTTACCAAACCAACCTGGAAGAGAAAAAAGCGTTACTAGGTCAAAGCAATACAGTAACCTTAGAACAAAGCTCGCACATAATTACCAACATAGTAGATCATTTATTAAATAAGTATAGTTGCATCACAAAAATAACACGTATTTTTGCATGGATACTTCGTTTACCCAACAACAAGAAACGAGGTCACCAGCCTTACCTCGATTTACACGAGTTGAAACACGCTAAAACGCTGATTGTCACAACAATTCAGTTCGCTGAATTTAATGACGAAATAATTAGTTTACACAACCATAATAAGGTGCACTCAAAGAGTAAAATCTTAAACTTAAATCCAATTATAGACAAAAATGGTTTATTGAGAGTTGGAGGAAGATTAAGAAATGCGCAGATAGATGATGAGATGAAACATCCAATCATACTACCGCACAACCACATCGTAACCACTTTGTTCATCAAACAAGCTCATGAGTTGACTTTCCATGGGGGTGCGCGATTGACTTTGGCGAATTTAAGGCGCAAATATTGGATAATCAGCGGCTACATGGCGACCAAAAAGTTCATAAGGCAGTGCGTGACGTGTAAACGACAAGACCCTGTTAAGCAATACCAGCTTATGGGAGATCTCCCGAGTTCTAGGGTAAATCCTGAAAAAGTGTTTTACCATTGTGGTGTGGACTACACAGGGTTTGTAGAAATAAAAGCGAACAAAGGACGAGGCGTCAAAACCACAAAAGGATACATAGCGATTTTCGTATGTATGGTGACCAAAGCCATACACATCGAGCTTGTATCGGATATGAGCAGCTCAGCATTTTTAGCGGCGCTCCATAGAATGGCTGCCCGTCGCGGAGCCCCAGGACATGTCTACAGCGACAATGGGACAAACTTCGTAGGATCAGACAGGCTGCTACAAGAGGCGCTGAACCAGCTTCTTCTGAGCGGCATGAAGGAGATCACTGAAATGGGGATAGAATGGCATTTCAATGTGCCAAGTTGGCCAAGTGCGGGAGGACTATGGGAAAGGTCGGTCCGAAGCCTCAAACATCATCTGAAGCGAGTTGTCGGACAACAAAAGCTTACCTTCGAGGAGTACAGCACGGTGCTAGCCAGGATAGAAGCGTGCCTCAATTCTCGTCCTCTCTGCGCCCTAACTGAGAACCCAGACGATCTCGATTTTCTAACACCAGCACATTTTTTGTCAGGACGCCCAGGTATGACAGTAATGGAAACTGAACAAGATGCCAGAACCAGGTGGCACTTGACTTCGAAGATATTCCAAGATTTGTGGAAAAGATGGAAGACGGAATACCTGACTCAGCTTTCTGCAAGGAATAAATGGAAGGATACCCAGAACAACATCACCATCGGGGACCTTGTGACCATACGTGATGACAACATACCAGCTGGGAGATGGGCAATGGGCCGTGTCGTCGACACGCACCCGGGCGATGACGGTCTAGTCCGGGCCGTCACTCTAAAAACCAAAAACGGCTTGCTAAAAAGGCCTGTCGTCAAGTTATCGGTCCTACCGGTAAACCAAAATAACCACAAATTACCAGAAAGTAAACCAGAAACCAAACCAGAGTCTAGAAGGAAAAGACGCCGACCCGACTTCTTCACAATAGCAACTGCATTATTTTGTTTCATGGCATTATTAGCGCCAGCGCACGGAAACTACAGTGTGAAACAATTACCAAACAACCAAACGCTATATTTTGATCCCATTTCTAAAGTACAGCTTATCAGAGACAAATGGACATTAATTGTTTACCATGATATGGAACCCTATTGGTCAGGAATAAAAGCCTATCAAAAAACATCAAACTATTTAGATAAGCTATGCGCCACCATTGAAAACCAATCCCATTGTAATATTATCCTACAACAAGCACGGCACGAGTTCCAGGAACTGAAATACTACAACGAACTTTTGCTTACGCAACATTATAACGTACAAGCTAGACGACGCCGGCGCCGCGGGCTTATCGACGGTGTCGGATATCTAGCTAATGAGTTATTTGGAGTCCTAGATTCGCGATTCGCAGACCAGTA
Organism: Pasiphila rectangulata; assembly: GCA_963082625.1. NCBI lineage: Eukaryota > Metazoa > Arthropoda > Insecta > Lepidoptera > Geometridae > Pasiphila > Pasiphila rectangulata. The sequence continues at coordinate 17,116,397 of OY720244.1, forward strand.
TACCAAGGACATCGATACTATACATCGAAACGAGAAACACCTATCTAGCCTCTTAAAAAACCAAACTTCAGTTATTGAAGCGGAATTCAATCTCATGAAGAAGATGGAGATAACAGTCGACCAACAACATAAGTTAATAAATAAAAAACTTAACGACCTACAGGAGAACTCCAGCATCCTTCAGCGAGAACTTCAAAATGTTTCGTACATACAAGAGTTTACTCTAACTGCGATGGCTAGCAACACCTTACTACACAGTTTACGTAGATTACAGGAAACGCTCATCGATACTATAACAGATATCTACCATGGTCAAATAAGTACTAATCTGCTTACACCGACACAGCTAAAAAGTGAGCTTCAAACCATAGTCGGACAGATGCCAACAGATCTCTCTCTACCAATCAATAATATTGACACAGATTTCCAATATATCTACAAGGTTCTGAAGGTCAAGGCCAGAGCTACCAAAGCGTACGTCATAATAGAAATAACATTCCCGCTCATAGCCAGAGAAAGCTACCAATTATATAAATTACTATCTGTACCTCACCAAATAAAAACCATGATGGTCAGCATATTACCAATATCAGAATATGTAGCAGTCAACCTAAAAAGAGACTCCTACTTCACTGTTACCAACGTCGAGCTTATGGAATGCGTGCACCATGGACTGTCCTACCTATGTCCACAGCGCAAACCTATAAACAACATAAACAGCGACGAAAGTTTCTGCATAATGAATCAAACTTCAAATAAATGCAATGTAGAAAAATCATTATGTGCGGACAAATGGGTAACTTTACGATCGTCGTCTCAGCATTTATTCTTTTGTTGTGACGTGAAAATAATTAAAATAATATGTAACGATCATGTTACCGTAAGACAGCTGAGGGGAAGCGGAGTCGTCGCGACCAACCAAGAATGTATTCTCAAGGGCGATGACTTCACACTTTACACCCTTCGTCACCAATCAATTCAGGTTAATATAACACCAGATATTTATATTCCTGAACTAGACCAGATCAACCATTTAGTAAATATAAATATACCAGAGTACGAGTTGAATCGAGAAGGGAGCCTAAACTCATCCCTTGTCAGTTTAGGAGAGTCCATCGAGAAACTAAAGAATAGTAACACCGAGATCGAGGAGATATCGTACCACAACATCCACCATTACGCCATCAGCTACATCTTACTAGCAGGCTTAGTGAGCGCTGTCATAGCGTGGATGTGCAGGAGCGGACGCTGTTGCCAGTGCGGGAGCGCTGCGTCGTCTGGGCGCCGCGGGGAGGGTCACTGCACGCAGGACGCCGAGGAGGCTGACAAGCCTCGCCGTCGACGCGGAAGTTATCATCAACGGGAGCCTGCCGAAACTTCCGCGCCGCCGAGGCCCACCAATGCACCACCACCCCCACCAGTGCAAATGATTAGTGCTAGTGCGTCGAATAGGCACCCAGAGGGCCTAAAAGTGTTAAGTGCTAATCGTTTAACTAAGGAAAGTTTACCGCTCAAAAGTTACGCCAATCGCTGGCCTGATAGAGCCAATAGGCGGGCTCAAAATGACATTGGACAGAACAATCACTGTTTTGAAGAAGAAGAGACAGTAGTTTAGTGTATATTAATCATAAGTTTATTTGTTTACCATTCAAATTTATCATGTTTTATAATAATATTCACTTATGTTTTACCTTTATACACCTATTTTATGTTTCAACTATTGTGCTTTTATACTTGCTTTTACATAACCATAAGATAACTTGAAATGTTACTACGTTTATAAGACAATAGAATAAGATGTAAGAACTATCACCATCATTCACAACATCCTCATCTTGTCGTCGGGAGTATGTTCGGGTAAACCGAACACTCAGCAAATACGCATTCTGCTGCGCTTGCATTGGCATACGTATTCGCCGCGATTCACTCGCTTTGAGTCAGTTCGCGTTCAACCATCACCGTCGCGAGTTCATACCATTTTACCACTTACCAATAAGGAAAGGGACAATATAGTGAAGTCCGTACCATAGACCAGTGACTTTTACTTATACCAAAAAACCCTTTTCTTCCAAAAGATAAATTATTTTCATCTATCTTAGTTTAGAGATTTTCCTCCATTGTCAATTTTAATTAAGGATTTTTACAATCAAATACAAACGGAAAAATAAAATCAAATCAAATCATTTAAATATACAATCATAAACATATCTACTGAGACACGATTTAAGATTATTTTTTTATAATGTTTAATTCACACCGCTCACCCAAAATAAATGAAATCATTGTTAAACCCTAAATCAATATATATAAAACTCTTCCGTTACTGACTGAGTGACTGACAGACAACGCACAGCCTAAACCACTGAACCTAGTGACTTGAAATTTGGCACACATAAACCTTGGGTATCCTAGAGGTGCACTAATAAGGGATTTATCGAAATTCCCACGGGAACGGGAACCACGCGGGTGAAACTGCGGGGTGCGGCTAGTTTTATATAATATTATGATCTCTTACAATTACTTACCCATTTACCATTTTTAGATCCATTCTTACATATTATGTTTTCACTTTACCTATACACTATTATAGTGTATACGGTATATGGTATAATACCATATACCGTGAGGTGCGGGCGGAGTAGAACGTGTTACATAATTTTCAGAACAAGTAGTCGTGTCAATTAGCGTGTGATTAACGCGAAGGATTCCAAGTTATATGCCTTAGTTGATCTTTGGTATGATAAAATGTTCGGATACTTTACTCGGCTGCATACCAACATTCAAGCACTTCATATACCTGCAGTACCTGCAACGGGTTCTCCTTCCCAGGTTGACTTGGCAGTTGCCGTTACTCTTGACGCAGATATAATCTTGGGCCTTCTTCGTCATGATGGATCGTTTGAAGAATGACTTACAGGATTCGCACGTGTGTATTCCGTAGTGCAGTCCACTCGTATCATCTCCACATACAGGACACAGAAGCGTTGTAATCGCTTTGATCATAAATTGTGGATCTATTAAACAAATAATAGAGGTATGAAATGCCGATTCTAAAATATCACTTTAGAAATAAAAATCGTTTCCATAACTTTGGACACTGTATGACATACCAATGCTGTTACGGCCTAGTTTTCTGTAATGCTTTTGTGTCAGCTTGCAACGCAGCATTTGTATGACACCACGACTGCTGATAAAGGGCTAGTTAAAATAAATTTTAAACCGTTTATTTCAGATTACATACATTTTAATACAGTTAAAGTTTACTCTAAGTTTGTAATTGTCTTTAGTTTTTTCAATTAGTCTGTCATTTAGATTGTCAAAAAATAATACGTATTTTTCGTATGCAATCAAAACAGCGATACATTAGGAATGTCGCGTGACGTTCGGCGTGTCTCGGCATAAGCTCGTTATGACATCCTAAACTTGAATGCGCTTTATAAAGGTACCTACTCCAGTATTTTTGTTTAGTGTTAATAAGTAAATAAACACAGACTTAAGATTTAACGAGTCGCCCATCTTTCCATACAAACGTGGAAGGGTAACTACTCCACTGTTGACCATCCAACACTAAGGATTATATCAATTTTTCTCTTCATAATCTACGTTTGTATACACCCCAAACCGTAAAAAAAGTATTTATTTAAAAAATACAAGCTTCTAAACTTTCGTATTTCAACACTGATTTTAGCCCAACTTTGGAAGAAAGTAAATAATATACGGAGAAAGAAAACTCAAAAATAAACGCCGTTCCGACATAGTTTAATTATTCAAAAGTTGACATAAATGTTATTTTGAAAAGATTACACTCAAGTTTTTCTATAACAACCCTTATGCTAAAAGTCTATTTTAAAGTTTTAGGAATGAATCATTGTGCATTTCATTCCAGCGCGCGGGTACACATACTATGTCAGGTGAGATAGCATACATTTAGGCCGCGCCCACTGACGACTTTGCCTCCGCGACTTGGATCTTAATACACGCTCAAGTGGAGATTCTTCGACATAAATTAGATAACCGCGTTGCGCACGCTTGGCGCAAATATATTATTAGCCATCCATCTAAAGGTAATGTCCCTAGGCGCCATGCTAGCCGCCTCTCAGTGCGGACCGATATTTATAAATATTTGATTGTTGTTTGTCTGTCAATAAAAGATTTTAATTTTTTTTGTCCATTTAATAAAAAAAACCCAAAATTTAAAAAAAATCCTTATTACGTAATATTAAAAACGTACTGCCAGTACTGCCAGTGTACCTTGCATAATTTACAGCTACCTTAGTCTAGATATTTCGTTCCATTTTGTTTTTATTATTTTTCTTATGGTAACCCAACAGCGTGACAATATATGTAGTTTTTTTTTAAATTTATACAATATTAAAGACAATAAAGGTTACACAAAATAAGACAAACATAAATAAAACCAACAATGGAATGCTACAGTCGAATTAAAAAAAGATGAGAAAAAATAAACAAAATTAATGGGAAAGATAAAAAGTGGAAGAAACATATGTGTATAAACAATTACATTTTTAATATTGTGGCTCGGCCGGTGAGTAAGTGAGTGTTAATTTAAATTAAATAGTTTTATTTTTTTTTTAATATAAGGCCTTTGCCCTGCAGTGGGACAGTGGAGGCTAAATAATAATAATTTTACAATACAATTTTAATTGTTTATACAAAAAATCTAATCAATAAAAATATACCACTGGATACGTATCTACAGGTTCATGATTCGTAATTAATAAAGTATAAGTATATTATATAATATTTAATTTACACCGCACACCCAAAATAAATGAAATCATTGCTACACCCCAAAACTTAATAAACTAAATATTGATCTCTTACAATTACCGAATGTATCAATCTTTCATACCTATTTAGTTAGCTATATTTTAAAATTAAGTATGTTTAAGTATCCGCTTAGAACTACTAGTTCCCACTTCAGTGTTGCTTTGTTTGGACTAGACGGCCCTAGGAAAATAACAAATACATACATTCGTTAACAACGACCCTGTAAACGAATACGATCCTGTAAACGTACATACATACATTACATACATACATTGTACATTTTGTGTGAAACTGTGCCATCGACTCAGGGCTCTCTCTATAATTAATCGCTTGTACGCACTGTGCTACGAGAAGCTAGAAAAGTAGGTCAGCCTTCTTGACCAAAGATTTAAATTGTTAGATATGCCCCTCACCGCAGGTCGACGGTGGATGCAGATCGCTTCCAACCGCAATAACCTGAAATCCATGAGGGAGGCCTATGTCCAGCAGTGGACGTCCTACGGCTGAAATGATGATGATGATATGCCCCTACCGTTATGAGACTGCGCCGTTTTGTTTCCATAGGAAATGAGTGAGCACGCTCGTTTGGAATCATTTCTAAACATAGTGTAAGCCGGACGTGGGGCGTGTTATATTTTTCACGCAGGTGCGTGCAATATGACTTAACAATTAAAGGTAACAATAATAGTTTAGTTTATTGGCAAAAAACAGTGCGCGTGCGTCGGCATTATTGTTAAGACACAATGACAATAGAAAACAATGCCACAGTTTTTGGTGTGAGGTCGCATCTTACGATTTAAATCTTTGTTCTTTACATTTGTTTTAGATAATTTTCGTCGTTTTTCATTCAAAAGTAAAAACTTTTAGAAATAGTTCCCTCGAACCTTGTAAATGGCGTTAGTTTTCTATTACTGGTAACACAACTTAGGAAACACTATTGGTCAATGACAGCAATTGTTAATAATCACAAACTGTTGGAATATGCAACTCCAACTCCATCTGTTAGGTTTAGTAGAAAATACTTTTTTACTGAACATGGCGCATTGGCGAGTGATTAACGAATCGAAGATGCCGGCCCTTGGATTGGTATGATAAAATGTTCGGATACTTTATTCGGCTGCATACCAACATTCAAGCACTTTATATACCTGCAGTACCTGCAACGAGTTCTCCTTCCCAGGTTGACTTGGCAATTGCCGTCGCTCTTGACGCAGATATAATCTTGGGCCTTCTTCGTCATGATGGATCGTTTGAAGAATGACTTACAGGATTCGCAAGTGTGTATTCCGTAGTGCAGTCCACTCGTATCATGTCATCTCTGAAAACTAATAACATGGCGTTAGCTATGTTAATAGTTTTCAGAGCTGCTATGGTTTAAAATTTATTTTTATATACCTTACTCGCCTGCATACCAACAATCAAGCACTTCATATACCTGCAGTACCTGCAACTGGTTCTCCTTGCCAGGTTGACTTGACAGTTGCCGCTGGACTTGACGCAGATGTAATCTTGGGCCTTCTTCATCATGATGGATCGTTTGAAGAAGGACTTACAGGATTCGCAAGTGTGTATTCCGTAGTGCAGTCCACTCGAATTATCTCCACAAACGGGACACAGAACTGTTGAATACGGTTTCATCTTAAATTCTGGATCTAAAGAAACAAAGAACAGAAAATGAAATGCCAATTCTAAAATATCACATTAGCAATAAAAATCGTATAAAAACAGTTGCAATAATGCAACTTATTGCATGAACACAGAAAAGTGGACTTTAATTACAGCTCAAGTTAAGTAGTAGAACTTTTTGTGAAGAGCTCATCCGGGGAAGTACCATCATATCTATTTCTGCCATCAAGGAGTAATTTCTGCATTGCTGTGTTCCGGTTTGAAGGGTAAGGAGGTCATTGAAATTATGGGCACATGAGACTTACATATTATACAACTCTCTCTCATGGTGACGGGCGCAATGCAATGCAGCGTTGGTCACGTGCTTGGTGTACGTGATTACCGCAGTAGTACAGTGTAGGTTAGCACTTAACAGCATGAGGGTATTCATCTTGTCTCATCATTTAATCGAATACAAAATAGTCAACGGCAGCCTGAGGTGACAGGCGACGTCGGGGTCGGCCTAAAAAACGTTACCGTGACAATATCGATAGTTTCGAACGGGGCTGGTGGTATCTTGTTAAAACCATGGAACCAGGAAGGGTTTGGGTTTGAGACGAGCTAGGCTAAGTAAAAACTGCCTTGACTTACAAAGAGATGACTCTTCCATTCATCATAACCTCACTAGTCTTCAAAATCGACGTACGTTCTTGGATATTGTCGTCGTTTTTGATTGTTGTAGAAGATTATCGATGCAACTGTGTTCTAGGTAGGCCATTTTGCCTCTAGAGGCAATTTTAATCTAAATTAAAAGTTATGCATGGTCTCCTAGGAAGGTTTTCCTGTTCTTTGTACGGTTAGAATAACTGCCACGAGGACGGCTTTACAAAATCTGTAAAACTTATCTTACGCCTCCTGCATTCTTATGCAGGAGGCGTAAGATAAGTTTTACAGATTTTGTTCAGCGTTCAGTTTTTGGCCAGCGTGTAAACCAGCAGGCTAATTACGTATCTCGCGACAAGTTTGCAACATGCTCAAATCTCGCGATCATACTGTCACACTGTTGCAAACCTGTCGCTAGATACGTAATGCGGGGGCCGGTCTTGTGACCGTAATTCCTGTTCTCAAATTTCAGTTAAGTAAGAAATAGGATCGTTTGGCAAATGATGATGGTCTCCTAGGAAGGTTTGCCTGTAACTATAATGGTTAGAATAACTGCCATTACTAACCACGGAACGTTAACTACGGAACCCTATAACAAAACAAAAATATGTAAATAAATAATAATAATGACTTGACACCAATCGGTTATTTCATAATTTGTATGACATACAACGAATGCATTTATAGCCCTAGTTTACTCTGATCCGGTTTCTCAATTCAGGCTATTAAAATGTAAAAAAAATGAGATAAATTCTATGATTTTTTTGGAGTTTTGACTCTTTTTGGTTTTATTAACAAAGATGTACGTACATAGATATGAATATAAATAATAAGATGAGTAAAACAAAGACCTCTGTTGAACTACATTTTTTTATTGAGAATTTTTTTCTACAGCTTATGCATCTTTGGAGTTTGACGTAACAACGCTACATCTAGATACTCTTAGTAACGAGTATATTAGTCTTGGATCACATTTGTTTGTCCATTGCCATATTTATTAGCTATAAGTATTCATCTACAGCGCTTTGAACCATTTGATAAAGCGGGATACAATAGTAACTAAATGAAAAACCTTAAATCTATAGACAAATTGACTACAAACGGTTACAAAAACCATGTCTCAGCATTCGACATTAATGTGGATGCAAACCCACGAATGAACATAAGTATTTGTTAATAAACGTTCGTTCGATTACTAGATTGACTCATAGTAAACATATCAATCGCAAGAAAATGTGTATTAACTGGAGAACTCAAAAGTTTCAGTAAAACAGTTGTAAGACTTCAAATTTATCTATATCTAAATAATTATAATAATAATGACTTGTTAGCTTTGAAACTATGCAAATTTTCTAATAAGTTCAACAACTTTGTCGCCGACGAGGCGGTGACAACGAAAAGAAGATGGCGCCATGGCGAAGAGCTCCGCATATATGTATATATATATATATATTATTATCTACTAGCTAACGCCCGCTGCTTCGCATGCGTTGTACCCGAATAAAGAGTAGCCTATACTTATAGGTATATATATGTGTTAATCCTGGTCCATGTCTATACGAGTGCAAAGTTTCAGTCAATCCATAGGGCAGTTTTTTGCGTGAAGAGGTAACAAACATCCATACAAACAAACTATCAGCTTCATAATATTAGTGAGATTTTTGGTTTTATCAGGTTTCAAGATACTAAATTACTAAAAATATACCTAGTGGTGAAAATAATAGTGAGCTGATTTTAACATCTTGCAAAGGAGGTTGGATTCTTTGAAATCAATTGTTCACTTTATTTTATTGGTTGCATAGTTACGCCATTTAGTAACCGTGTATAAAAATATTTTGAAACACTTACCTACTAGGTACTTACGTTATCGGGACTAGACGTGACAATAATACTCAAATAAGTATTTATACTTATTACAGGCAATTCGCCTGATTTGTACTTGAACAGTAACATACCTAAACAATAACAAAAAATATACACAATTTGTATCATATTTTTTTTCTATTAATTAAATGAACAAAAATCCTGACTATCAAAAAACTGGAAGTAATTAAGTACAAAATCCTACAGGGGTTGTAAGATGTTTAATTAAGGCGACGCATTGATAAACAATTATTTGAATGTAGGTAACCGCCTGCATACAAATTGACGCGAAGTCACATGTGTGACTTTGCGTAATAGTTAACCAATCGTGTAAACTACCAACTTAAAGTATGAAACACGAAAAATTCTAAACATGAAATATCAATGAGCCGTTTTCAGTGGAAAAGAAAAAAGTGTTTTGTACTAAATCTAACAGATAGTATGTCCTGGGGCGCCGGCAGTAGAATGTTGCCTCTCCTCTCTTACCCATGGATGCAGTAAGAATCTGCTAAGGGATACCTCCGGAAGATGGGCAGCAGCATCTTTCCGTGTTTTTTCACTACCCTATACTGCGCTCGCCAACCCGCCTGCCAAGCGTGGTGAGTATGGCATCAACCCCCTCATGACAATACAACAAAAAACCAGGCCCCGAGTCCCCGGCGGCCCCGCTTATCCTGGCTACGGTAGCAGTCACGGTAACGGCGGGGCTAGGGGTGCTAAGAATCCCCGGGAGACGATCGGCTACCAACCCCTACGACGACCACTGGCCCTGGTAACACACAACATCCGCACTTTGAGGACAGACGATAAGATTGTTGAGCTGGAAGAAGAAATTAGTAGATTACACTGGGACATTTTGGGGCTATCAGAAGTCCGTAGAGAGGGCGAGGACACGATATCCCTTAAGTCCGGTAACCTACTATACTACCGGGAGGGCGACCAACAGTCCCAAGGTGGTGTCGGGTTTCTCGTTCACAAGTCACTCATTAACAACATTGTCACCATCGACAGTGTGTCGAGCAGGGTCGCGTACCTAACACTCAGAATATCTAAGCGATATTTGCTGAAGGTCGTTCAGGTATATGCGCCGACCTCGTCACACCCAGATGAAGAAGTAGAGTCTATGTATGAGGACATCAGTAGAGCCATACATACGAACAACACTCACTTCACTGTTGTAATGGGGGACTTCAATGCAAAGCTAGGCATGAGAAGCGATGATGAGTTGAGAGTGGGGCAATTTGGGTATGGGCAACGGAACCCCAGGGGACAGAGGCTGGCCGATTTTCTGGAGAAAGAAGGACTCTTTATGATGAATTCTTTCTTCCAGAAGCCGCCTCACAGGAAATGGACCTGGATGAGTCCCAATGGTTCTACGAGAAATGAGATTGATTTCATCCTGACCAACAAGAAACGAATATTCAATGATGTCTCTGTGATTCACAGGGTGAAAACCGGCAGTGATCACCGAATTGTAAGGGGCACATTGAATATGAACGTTAAACTTGAAAGGTCCCGTTTGATGAAATCTACGCTCCGACCCACTCGCGCACATATCCAAAACCTCGAGAGCTTTCAACTCGAACTCGCAAATCGCTTTGACTGTCTAGGAGTAGATGCATCGGTGGACGAGATCAATAACAGGTTCGTAGAAACCGTCCATACGGTGGGGTCCCAGTTCTTTAAGACCCCCCGTACTAATAGACCTCAGAAACTTTCTGATGACACCCTTAACCTCATGGCTGAACGACGTTCTTTGCGACTGCAGTCTCCCGATGATGCTCAGTCACACAGGCAGCTCAATAGACAAATTTGGAAATCCTTGCGGCACGATATTCGTACCTTTAATACAGCCAGTATTAAAGATACGATAGAGCGGAATAAAGGCTCCAAAGTGTTCGCGAGAGATAGTTCTATTGGGCAGAGCCAGATGACGAAGCTGAAGAGGGAAGATGGCAGCATAACGTCAAGTAAAGCAGAAGTGTTAAGGGAAGTCGAAAGGTTCTATGGACGGCTCTACGATTCGGTCACTAAACCTGTTTGCAGTGCGGCCAACGACCCAAGAGCTAAACTGACCCGACATTATACCGAGGATATCCCGGACATCAGCCTGTACGAGATCAGGATGGCCTTGAAACAGCTTAAGAACGACAAGGCGCCGGGTGAGGACGGAATCACTTCAGAGCTTCTGAAAGCGGGTGGATCACCGGTACTTAAAGTCCTTCAGAAGCTATTTAATTCCGCCTTGCTTGAAGGTACGACGCCAAAAGCATGGAACAAGGGCGTGGTGGTTCTGTTCTTCAAGAAAGGTGACAAAACCTTACTTAAGAATTACAGACCCATCTCGCTGTTGAGCCATGTTTATAAGCTGTTTTCAAGGGTCATCGCGAACCGTCTCGAACGCAGGTTTGATGACTTCCAGCCTCCCGAACAAGCCGGGTTCCGAAAAGGCTACAGTACCATAGACCACATACATACGCTGCGGCAAGTCATACAGAAGACCGAAGAGTATAACTTGCCGCTATGTCTTGCGTTTGTGGACTATGAGAAAGCCTTCGATTCGATCGAAACATGGGCGGTGCTTGAGTCTCTCCAACGATGCCGAATTGACTATCGGTACATCGAAGTGTTGAAGTGTTTGTATACAAACGCCACTATGTCAGTCCGAGTACAAGAACAGAGCTCGAAGGCGATTCCCTTAAAAAGAGGCGTAAGACAGGGAGACGTAATCTCTCCGAAACTGTTTACGACCGCTTTGGAAGATGCCTTCAAGCTCCTGGAATGGAAAGGGCTGGGCATCAATATTAACGGCGAATACATCACTCACCTTCGATTTGCCGACGATATTGTGGTCATGGCAAAGTCGATGGAAGAGCTCAGCACGATGCTCGAAGGCCTCAATCGAGTCTCCCAGCGGGTAGGCCTTAAAATGAACATGGACAAGACGAAAATCATGTCAAATGTCCATGTCGTGCCTGCCCCAGTTATGGTTGAGAACTCGGCTCTTGAAGTTGTCGACGCGTACGTATACCTAGGACAAACAGTCCAATTAGGTAGGTCCAACTTCGAGAAAGAGGTCAATCGTCGAATCCAACTCGGATGGGCAGCGTTTGGGAAACTTCGCAACGTCTTTTCGTCCAACATACCTCAGTGCCTTAAGACGAAAGTCTACAACCAGTGTGTGTTACCAGTGATGACATATGGAACCGAGACGTGGTCCTTCACTATTGGCCTTATGAACAAGCTCAGAGTCGCTCAACGAGCTATGGAGAGGGCTATGCTCGGGGTTTCACTACGGGATCGAATCAGAAATGAGGAGATACGTAGGAGAACTCGGGTCACCGACATAGCCAAACGGATTAGCACGTTGAAGTGGCAATGGGCAGGCCATATAGCGCGCAGAACTGACGGCCGATGGGGCAGCAAAGTTCTCGAATGGAGGCCACGGATCGGCAAGCGCAGCGTAGGACGTCCACCTACAAGATGGGCAGACGACTTGGTGAGAACTGCTGGTCGGCGGTGGATGCAGACGGCTTCCAACCGCAGTACTTGGAGATCAATGAGGGAGGCCTTTGTCCAGCAGTGGACGTCCTACGGCTGAAATGATGATGATGATGATGATAACAGATAGAGCTGGCAAGCGGAGAAAGCAACTTTGCCTTTGGCACCAATCGCTGTCATTGTCAAATTATGTTTCCAACCAGTAAAAGAAAGCTAACGCCATCAGGTTCAGTGGACTTTTGGAAGTTTTTACTTTTTAATGAAAACGCCTCATTCCGAATGTTTTGTAACTGCTGCAAAAAGTTGGAATCCCTGACGCCAATATCGTCAATGCGTCATCTAATTTAATAAGTTATGTACCCAAACAACAAAGCCTTATTGGTACGAACACGAAGAAATATTTTAAAGTTACTTTGTTATAATTTTATTGGCTTTGAAAAACACTTCAAGGGTTACGTTAACTAAACGTGTAAGGATTAGGTTAACTAAACGTGTTTTCTTTAGCTCATTGGGCAGCGATACCTTGAGATCGGCCTTCAAAATAGGTCACAAGCTTAAAATAAGTAGGTAAGTACAAACTACTACAATGATATGATAAAACAGTCTTAATAAAAGTAAATTTACCAAATACACATGTTTAACATGCAGCGAGATTCAAAGCAGGACTAGAATGTATAATGAGATAAATCATTGACTAGGTAGAACTAACCTGCTATACGTAGGAATAGACTTAATATTTCTAAATACCTAGGCAAGAATAGGTACCTTCTAATGTAAGATACTGAATTATAGTCTTATACCGAAAGCATTATTTATTATATGCAATATTAACGGTGTATTTACCATGAGTCTTTTTGAGTTTCCCGATATTTTGACGCAGTTTCACACGTCATGATCACGGATAAACTGAAGTATTTTGGGAGTGGGTAGTCATTGGCAGACTAAACTCAAAAAGACTCAAATCATGAAAAATATCCCGTAAATATTGCATATAATGTTAACAACCATGATAGATTCAAAAGTTATAGAATTATTTATAAGTAAAATAATAAGCCGTGGGGTGCCGGCAGTAGAATGTTGCCCCTCCTCTCATGCCCGTGGATGCAGTAAGAGCCTTCTAAGGGACATCTCCGGAAGATGGGCAGCAGCGTCTTTCCGTGTATCAACATCCCGTACTGCTACCCCTCATGGAGATCCATGAGGGAGGCCTGTTCAGTAGTGGACTTTTTACGGCTGGAATGATGATGATGATGAAAATAATAAGTAGCTTTAAATAAAATAAAACGGGGTTCAAAGGATTATTTACCCAACTAAAGTAAAACTGAATTAATGAACTAAGAAGAAATAAATTTGGTAAATAACATTAGTAAGGGACTATCCCTTTCATCATATCAGCCGTAGGACGTCCACTGTAGGACAAAGGCCTCCCTCATTGATCTCCAGGAACTGCGGTTGGAAGCCGCCTGCATCCAACGCCGACCTGCGGCTCTTACCAAGTCGTCTGCCCATCTTGTGCGCTTGTCGATCCATGGCCTCCATTGGAGAACTTTACTATCCCTTTCTAATATTATTTACCCAACTATAGTCCCTTACTAATATTTGGGTATAAGTTAAGTAACTTTAAGTACTTACAAAGCCGTGTTGGCCGAGTGGTGGGTACATACCGACTTTCAATCCGAAGGTCGTGGGTTCGATACCGGCCGTACACCAATGGATTTATCTTTCTTGAAAAATGTATGTGCACACTTAATACGTGCTTTAACGGTGAAGGAAACATCGTGAGGAAACCCGCGGCTCAGTTAACTTCAGATGTATTGTCCTGTTCTTTCCTCTGACTAATAGCTGACGAAGCTGAGTGGATGGTATAGGTGCTGGGCAAGCCTACTCCATCTAACAATGTCCCAGGCACTGCAGCGTGTACAGCATGATTACCAGTTGCTGACGCTGTATAAATCATCTTTAATAGATGCAAAGTCCCTTAATATTAAATAAAATTGAAAGTGTTAAACATTTCTTTCGCACATAGTCAAGTTATAAAATAGTGCGTAAACTATTAATGCAGATATTGCTAGACTTTTAAATTGGTTTTATTTTGTGGGCCGTAGGCTCTTACATGTATGGGGTTCTAACTGAGGGCCAAAGGTGGTCTTACTAATTTGAAAATTATATTGAGAGGCCGTTAGAAATTACTATGGAGCCCTAACTGGTCCACTAAAAAAATAAAAACTTCTATTTTTTAGTAAAAAAAACACCAATGCCCAGGTCGCTTGGCGTAATTCTTCACTAAAACCTTAGAAAGGCATCATACCGGAACAAGTCTTCTCCAAAATAATTTCAGACAGGGAGTTGTAATGTTGTATTCTGAAATTATTTTGCTTCCCCCTATTTATGAGTAGATCCGACGCATCGTGATTATGTTGCCCCTTCACTTCAATGATATGGGACCCCTTAGTTTTAACCACAGCCTTGCAACACTTGTAGGAGTGCGTGGAGCACGTCCACCGTGAGACTCCGTTCCTGACAGAATGCTTGCAGTACGAATAGTGGTTGTATACGATCAAGGGTTTTCCTCGCAGGGATTGGGTGAAGAAGGCCCCGTCGAGGCCTTTGACTTCCTTCATCTTTTCTTGTTTGATTGGTCCTGAAATTTGATTTTTGTTAGGTCTAATCGTAAAAGACATTTTTTATACAACATCTATCTATGCCCCCGATAGTAAAACGGGGTAACATGGAAAAACCGTGGGAATAGTCCTTTTTACTATAGGGGGTAAAGCTGCAGACACTATTTAATAAATCATCTAAATTGGATGTGAAGGTCTACATTACTAGTTAGAAATATAAGAAGCAAACAAGCAACTACATCTGCGGACAGATGATGACAGTAGTCACAGTCACAGTGACTAATGTAGGTAGTTGACAGAAGTTTTAAATTCTGTACTTCAAACGTGTCAGCGTTAAGCTAAAGCCAACTCATTTATAGTCAATTTAAACAAGTCGATTAAATAAAGCTATGAACAAACCTGCACGTCAGCGACCCGAGAAGCGGGACTCAAAGCGGAAGCGTCAGCTGCTCAGCGGACGCTACCCGTGATATCTTATGGCGCCCTGCACACCAACACGACTACAACGAGGGACGTCCGCATCGGCAGAGCGGTCGCGCATGCCGATTACGTATCTCCCGACAGGTTTGCAACAGGCGTAAATCTCGCAATAATCGCTGTCAAACGTAAATTCCTTGCTGTTAGCCACTACAAAATTTGTTTGACCGCAATGATCGCGACATTTACGCCTATAGCAAACCTGTCGCAGGATACGTATTCAGCCGCGCATATCGTCCGACATTCGCGATTCGCGCCGTACGTAGTCGTGCATGTGTGTTTAATTTCGCGTAGTACCTCCCGCCTCGCGTCCCACAACGTACAATATTATAAGATGTAAAGATTATCTTTAATATGGAGCACTTCCCCGGATGAACACTTCACAAAAAGTTCCACTACTCTAAAAAGGTTTAAAAAAAATAAAAAAAAAAACAGATCTTTTTGTAAAGAGTTCATCCGGGGAAGTACTACTACCATACCTATTTCTGCCGCCAAGCAGTAATGTCTGCATTGCACCCGGTTTCAAGGATAAGGGGGCCGGGGAAATGAGACCTTACAACTGTATCAGGGTGACGGGCGCAATGCTGTACAGCGTAGGTCATGTAGGATGCTTAATGACCGTGATTGCCGCGGATTGCAATTGTAATAAGTAGAGTTTGCTACTAACATCAGATGAGCCTTGGGCGTGTATCGTCATTTAGTCGGAATAGAAAAATAAACCTTTTTTCCTCATCCTATTTCGTCTCAGTGCTGGGCAAAGGTCTTCCTTTTAATCCCCATCTCAGAAAAACAAAGTAAGAAAGCACTGTCTGGTTACCAGGAACCATTTCAATGGTCCATCATTATTTATACCTATAAAATGTTTATGCTACAGAGGTGAAGAATGTTGGGAATCGCATCACGGAACTAAAGAGGAGCTGGGCATGACACCTTGCACGGAGTTGTGACGACAGGTAAGTGTTTATCGAATGGCGTCCAAGAACTGGATATAGAAACGTCGGACGTCCTATAGTGAGATGGGCAGACGATATCACAAGCGTCGTGGGTCTGACCTGGACCAGATTGGCACAGGATCGTGAGTTATGTATGACACAGGATCATGAGTTATATAGCACAAACATTGGGAGGCCTATACCCAGCAGTGAGTGAATTCGGGCTTTGGATGATGATGAATTGTATACTTTAGGTCTTGTAGGTCTTATTATACCAATAGGTTTTAGATTTACGGAATGAACGCATATTAATTATTATTTTATTAAATTATTTTCCGGTGATGCAAATGGATGGGACACGCCGATAAAGGAACATAGGTAAATAAAATATATACCCAAAATAAATAAGCAAGTCAATGTAAATTCAATATATTGTAATAAAAATAGAGAGCATTGGAACACAAGTGCATAATACTGAAGGAATATGCCACAGTTTGTACTTACAATAAAACTAAAGAAGTTGGCAAGACACATGCAGAGATCACATTGTTAGTTAATATCACAATATTAGCACCTATGATACACTTATCGGCTTGACTCACGCGCAAGTCAACCTTCTATGGACGTTTCGGTACGCTACCCACATGTATATTTCATGAGCTCAGTACGCCGATAACTAAAACTAAATTATTAAAACAATGGTGTCGATTCTGTAGTTTCACTTTCTAAAGTTAAAATAGAGATAATGACGTTTTAACGACTTCAAAAAAGGAGGAGTTTTCAATTCGACTGTACTTTTGATTTTTTTATTTATTACCTCAGAACTTTCGACTGGGTGAATCGATTTTGATGATGCTTTTCTTATTTGAAAGCTGGTGCTTTTTGTGTGGTCCCATTTAAATTTGGTCCAGTTCTGACAATGGCATCCATGAGGAAACCATATATTCTTAGTTTCATTATATATTTCAAAGCAATACAATTTATCTCATTGAAGTCGGTTTTTTGTTGACAAATTAAAGAATTATTAAATATACTCATAGCTTTCAACGTAAATCGTAGGTCCGACTATGTTTAGACCGTCACCAACTGAATAGCTATATTCTGTCATTTTACAAAATTGTAGTTAAGAAGTGCGCCAACAGAATCGACACCAATACATACCTACTGTCTTACACCTAAAATGACTTTTATCCTCACTTAGATGTCGTTATTCTTGGAAGTTATGTTTGTTGTAAATAGTGAAATTAAATGATTTGCAGACCTACACTACAGTCAAGCTGTAAATATCTTAATTTACACTTCAAAACTACGTCCAAATGTTGAAAAAATACTGTCTGTTTCCTGTCCTCCTTGTCTGATACCAAAGATTTAAATCGTCAGATAAATGTACAACAGAGAAGATCAAATGTGTGTCCACATCAATCCAGACGCACGCACACTGGTTTTACAAAAAATCGAACTGTTACTGTTACCAACTTCGTGCAATATAATTGCACAACGACTATCGTAAAAAAGTAACACATAACACGTCCGGCTGTTTTTTTTTCCACACAAAATGAGTGAGTGAAACAATGAGTGTTAGCCAGACGTGGTGTGTGTTATTTTTTTCACGAAAGTTCGTGATTGCACAATAAACGGTTACAATTTGTTTTACACCTGCGATTTAAATCTTTTCCTGAAAGGAGATTTTTTACAGTTTTAATGAAAAAAATATGTGAAGAAAACTATTAATATGTAGCACTTAATCGGTTATTTCCAACTATTTTAATAAAAAATCACTAAAGGTAAAAATAACACTTCTTGCAATTCTATTAAATGCATATTCATTATTACTTCAAAGAAAACGCTAGTAATTCGAAAAAAACGAGAACATAAATTATGCATAATAATTATTTGTTTTGTGAAAGGAAGTCATCATTTCCCTGCCCTTATCCCACTTTTATGTGGGGTCGCCACAACAGGTTTTCCTCTTCCACTCCGCTCTATCAGCTGCCATCTCAACACTCACTTCTTTCTTTTGTGAAAGGAAGTATTGTTCCCAAATTATCACAATATAAATGCAAATTGCAAAAGTTTTATATCAATGTCCCATGAGGTAAACATTCAATACGCAATACGTTTATGGGACCTGCCCCTAATTACATATATTGCAGTTTCCTATTTTTTAATTTAAGGATGTATGTAAAAGTTATCTACAATTAGCTTCATCATTCAACACAAAAACAATGGAACGTCAGAACATTAGATGAATCAACACAAAATCAATGTGACGTCGAACTTTAAACCCCATTGTTTTTTTTTTCACTTTTAAAGTCATTCCACACACACAGTACACAGTTTCTACAATAAATTTCATTTCATGCTATGTCTATTTTTTGTAATTACCTACAAACTATGGAAATAAAGTGAATGAATTTCTTGAATTCGTCTCCATGGAACTTAAGTTGTCAGAATTCTCTATTAGAAGGCTATATAGGAAAAATCGCCGTTGGGTGCCGGCAGTAGAATGATACCCCTCCTCTCATGCCCGTGGATGCAGTAAGAGCCTGCTAAGGGATACCTCCGGAAGATGGGCAGCAGCGTCTATCCGTGTATCAACATCCCATACTGCGCTCACCAACCCGCCTGCCAAGCGTGGTGAGAATGGCAACTACCCCTCATGGAGATCCATGGGGGAGGCCTGTGTTCATCAGTGGACGTTTTACGGCTGAAATGATGATGATGATAGGAAATATTACACGTAAAAATTAAATTTCCTTCACTTTCTAGAATTTGTCAAGTAAATATTGAAATTATACAGTAAAAAGATTGTATTTTTATAGGGTTTAACACATAGGTTGTATACTACATTTCAAGGAAATTAAAAACCTCAACCTGATCAAGAACCTTATCAAAAATTTCGACAGGGCCCGTCAGGGTTTCGTAGCGGTAAAAGCACTTCTGGCTTTAGGATGGTTTAAGAATCGATTTCACAACGCAAATTCAAAGCTGGTCGAAATGGTAACTTTTTGATTACTTTCTTGATTTCCTTGAAATAATACAACACATAATTAATTTACCCTGGTCTTCATAGGCTTGTGCAAATTACAAACCCTTAATAAATTTTTAAAGCGCATTTTTTTACAGTTTTGAAAAAAATATGTGTACAAGATTTTTTTTTAGATATGTGTTGCTAATTTTTCAGTTTTTATATGTAAGGTTAGCCTCTAAACAAAGAACTCTGTTGGTGGGTGACTATGAACATTCTTAGCATACACCAGCTTGCTCAGCTCTGTGTAAGCTTTAGCCGGGCATCCGTGGCCACCATGGGTGTAGCAGGTCCAGTAACATACATTCCTATTGTAACCGGATCTTGTGAATGTGAAGTCACCAAGTTTGATCAGCCTGTCTCCTTCCTGCGAGGTCATGAACTTTACTGAAATCAAAACTTATTACTGGTATAAGATTTTACCATCTGAAACAACATAGTATACAAAGCCTAGCGGAAAGATTTGCTGCAAATGGACCAAGAGATAACTCATTGGACTAGTCTCTTTTAATAAAATGTCATGAATCCAGAGTTTCACAAGATAAAAAACCTAGATAAAAGTAATGAAAGATTGCCAAGCAGCAGATACGCAAAGAAAAAAAAAACTGGTATGGTTGGGTATTCTGCAAAAATAAATAAATAAATAATAATAGATAAATAATGCTGGACAAATCGCACAGCATCATCTAGCCCCAAGCTAAGCAGAGCTTGTGTTATGGGTACTAGATGACTGATATACTTAATACATTATACTACATAGATAGATATTTTTATTATATATAGAAAAACACCCAGAACAAATATTTTTTTTTTCTTCTTCATTTTCACTGCGATCTGTCGCCAATGGGGCATTTAACAAAGGGTTTGTCGTTTTGGTTGTTGTCATGCTTGGCATGCGACCTGTGTCGCATTCTACTTTATTCATTCTTAAGTCGAAACTTAAGTGTGTCTTGAGGTATCTCCCTTTTCAATCTGCGACTTGTTGGGTATTCTCCCATCAAGACATTTGCCAAGCTGTTTGCATGGTTCTTTTGAATATAAAACAAATAAATTTATTGTGTATTCAATGTGTTTAATTAAATTTTTGATAAACATACCCAAAAATGGAGTATTTCCGAAAATATATTGATTAACCTAATTTTATTGCACTGTCATGGCCAAACTGAATCCATGCTTGGAACAAAAAATTGTGTTATATCATATGTACAAATAAATTACTACAATGTGGTTGCAATAAACTATTTGACTTGACTTGACTAGCAAAACCATTGATTTATAATAATGTTTATTAATTTATAATATTTTTTAATTTATCAATTTATAATTGATTTATAATAATGTTACATTAAAAGTTGCACCTAAGTGTTAAAACAGTGCGAAAACTACAAATAAGTATAATATATATATCCAAATAACACCGATTATTCCAGATTAATTGTTTAAGTAAACAGACACTCGTACTCCGCAGAATTCCTTCCGAATGTGCTATATCACTATGCGGCTTTAAGTTTACGAAAAACTATTACAAATGAGTACTTGTGTAGCTACATTAAAATTACCGTTTTTGGCTAACAAGGCAACCTATCCTTACAAACTTTACAACAACTCATGTAAATCCGTATAGCTTCTTTGGAGACATTACAGTACTTACTCCTAATCTCTTGTTCTAACTTTTCCTTACCAGCATGGTCATACAACAAATGCATTGTGTGTATGACACCAAACAACTGATCTGTGTGTATATAAAACTTTATATGTCGATCTGATTCTGTTCTTGTCTGTATAAGCCTCTCCGTACCATGGACTTCAAGGGTGTCATAGCTTGCTAGCATTTTGTAGTCATCAAAGTTTTTTACCGTTTTGTGTTTGACTTCTTTTAGTTCCTGAATGAATTCTTGGTACCTCTCTTTATTTATAAGGTTTATTGTATTTATTTTTTTGCGCTTTATGAGTACATTCAGCTTGTCATTGAACTCATTTTTCATCGGCTCAACCACATTTTTCTCCAGCAATTTGTATTCTGAAATTAATTCAAACAGGTACATAAATTATATCAAAACCTAGTTATTGCCTGTCATTACCGGCAATCATCATCTCATTTCCAGGTCTGCTGGACATGCCTTCCTCATACATCTCCAACATCATGAGGGTATTGTTGCCATACACATCAGGCTTGGCAATCAGGTTGGTGGTATGTTGATAAATGGAAAGACACTGCTGCCCATCTTCCAGAGGAATCCCTTGGCAGATTCTTATTGCATCCATGGGCAAGAGAGGAGAGGCAACAATCTACTGCAAACATTTTCATTATTGCCTTCAATTTGATATTTAATTTGATTTACAGACTTAATAAAAGTAATCTTGATAATTATTAAGTAATTTATTCAGTCACTCAATTATAATTATTGGTATGTAAAACCAACATTGAAAATAAAATCAATAAGGAAATATACTTAACCTAACCTACTGTGTTGTTTTATTAAATATGCCTGCATATTCACATTCCTTAGATATTTGTGACCAGTTCCAAATAATTATATAATTAATGGAATCAGGCATTACTTTGCGGAAATCCATGACAATAAAATGCAATAAAAATATTTAGTTTTAAATATATAAAAATATTTAGCATAAGCGGAATTGAAACTAAATATTTTCATTGCATTTTACCAAATAATTATGGTAACATATGTAACGGGAAACATTAGCAAACTAAATACATTTAGTATCCTAAAAACCAAATGGTGTTAGGTCTGTTTACATCAATACATAAATTTGTGTATCATCATCATCATCATGACAGATTTAGGACTGCTGTCCACATCCACTGCTGGACATAGGCCTCCCTCTTAGATCTCCAAGGTTGCCATACTAGCCAGGCTTGGCAGATGGGTTGGCTTGGTCGATGGTTAACATTCAAGCACAGGTGGAAATACACTCTTCCTATCCAGACATATCCCTTGGCAAATTCTTACTGCACCATTCTAATGCTGTCACCCCATGTGGCATATAAGATCACTTATGCACATTTATGTATCACTAGCCTTAAAATGGCCTTTGACATCTATTATCATCGATTCTGTTTTACACAACCTAAAAAAACTAAATTAGAGATAATATGATGTTTATAAATTTAAAACTGTCAATCTAAAACTAGGTCACATTTAATTTTAGAATGGCACCAGCGGAATAGCTTTTAAATCCTTTTAGTTTATTTGACGCAATTTTAGTTAGTTTTAGTTGGGAAATTTGCCAACAGAATCAACACCATCGTTAGATGGATTAGGCTTGAAGAGTACCTAAACTATTCTTTCAGAATAATTGGCTATATTCAGAGAAAATGACAGGTCAACGCGTCTCAAGCTGACTAAGCCGCGGGTCTCACAAGACTAGAAATACAAAAAACTACACTTTAAGCCCCTTAGTACCACAAATCACTGTCCTAAATATCTGTAAACACTAATAGGTTATCCAAACTAATATTCCGATCGATTGCGTTACGTGTATCTAACACTAAACAATATCACTTTGGCAATGTTTTCTTTCTAATTAGAATCTTAATAAAACATAAGTATGATGAAAACAGATTTAAAAAAATGTATTGATAATCTAAACGAAAGATATGGTCAGCTGTGAGAGATTTGACATTGACAGTGACATTAAAATTAAGAATACGCATGCTTCTTGTCACACTGGAAAGCTTCATTACCGTTCCGTTACACGCTTGTAGATCAATAGTGCCTTTTAGCATGGCGGAGGTCGATGGTACTTGCTGTTGGTTTATACGTGACTAGCCGCACTCCGCGGTTTCAGCAGCGTAGTTCCCCTTCCCGTGGGAATACGGGTATAGAATATAGCCTATGTTAGGATAGGGATAATGAAGCATTCTAAACCATTTGGTGAAAGAATTTTAAAAATCGGTCCAGTAGTCCATTCATTGCATACAAACAGACATTCAAATCTTTCCTCTTTATAATATTAGTGTAGAAGTGTAGATTGAGGAGGACGTTGGTTGGTGGTACAGTTTAGCAGTAGGTAATTTACTTCTGCAAATAACATCTAAATGCCCGGTTAAATCTGTTTTATAATTATTTAATTATACCTCTATTATTAAATTGAAAAATATTTTTTTATATAATTATAGATTAGGTAAATACCAATTAATTTACTGCTCGATGTTTAGTAATACTATAAATAAATATATGGAATTAATGTAGTAATGTCTTAATACACATACTCAATTATAATATGTCCGTCATTAAACATATGGAGAATCCACACGCGCGCGCAAACACACACACACACACACACACACACGCACCCACGTACAAACACGCATACACTATAATAAAGTGTAGCTATAGTAGTTGTATGACTTTCTGTTCGTTGTTTCTAGTGTATTCAGCGACGAACGGGGAGCCGATTTTTCCTGCAGCTGCCTTGTAGAGCGGCGAAACACGTGTCGAATTCTTTCCGAGTGATTTTTAAGCGCTCAATACCTAGTCTTGCCATAAATACTGAAACAAAGAAAAACATTTTTTTCTCTTGCAAATAACATTCATTACTTTTACTGTGTGTTAGTATAATACATAAATATAAAGTAATTTAAAATATAAAAAGCTTATTCAAAGTGGTCTCCATTGGCTGCAATACAGTTCTTTAAACGTTGAGGCCAATTATCAATAGAAGCACGCACTCTTTCCATGGGAAAATTCTTCACTGCCAATCGTACGGATTGTTTTAGGGACTTCAAATTATCATGGCGTTTAGAGCAAGCCGTACTCTCTAAAACTGACCATAACTCATAATCCAGCGGATTAAGATCGGGACTAGACGACGGCCAGTCTTCAGCTCTGATGAAGTGCGAAATGTTCGTTTCCAACCAAGACTGCGCAGACCGAGCTTTATGACCCGGCGCCGAGTCTTGCTGGAAGGACCATTCTTGGTTATTGAACATGGTGTTGTTAAGGGGCTTCACTACCTTCTCAAGAATGGTATCTTGATACACTTGTGCCGATGTTTTGATAGCTTTTTCACAAAAGTATGGCTCAGTTACTCCTTCATAGCTAATACCCCACCAAACCATCTCTGAAGTCGGATAGTGCCCACGTTGCACTCTGTCGACTAATTGGGAAGCTTCCTTAGAGCTTTGAGCATAAATAAGGTCATTTTGTTTGTTAAAATGTTGCGCAATTGTAAAAAAATTCTCATTCGTAAACAAAATTTTTCTGTGACCTCCCTTTGCGTACCACTTCAGTAATTGTTTCGATTTTACCACCCTATTCTTTTTTAAATTATCAGTTAATAAATGACCAGTACGTCTCTTATAGGCTGCAAGTTCTAAGTCATCTTTTAAAATACGCGACATGGTTCTAGTTGCTATCTTCATCTCCCGAGATAAAATATTTTGCTTTCGGACAGGATTTCTTCGAATTCTTTCCCTTACTGCTTTGACCACCTTTTTCGTACGAACACTACGTGGACGGCCAGATTTGTTTCTGTCACAAACAGAGGAGGTCTCATTGTATCTGTTAATAGCCCGGTACACAAACATTTTACTAATACCAAGCGTATGGAGAGTTTTAAAAATTGCATTTGGCTCCATACCTACTTTGTGTAATGCAATCACAGCGATTCGGTTCTCTTTATCATCCCAATCCATTTTAATATCGCAAAATATTGTACAATTTATTGGCGCCAAAATGAGAAAACACAATGAACAATCATATAAAAATAACAGGTTCCAAATTCAAATGTAATATTTTGTTTATTTTTAATAGTAACAGTATTTATGGCCAGACTAAGTAGATATAGGCTAGCAGAATTGTTACTAAATATTTGTGTTTAATTTAGATATTATATTGGATGGTGGGAGTCTGCGAGAGATCGGTATGGTTGGAGGACGTTGGGTAGACCTTTTCCGGTAGTGCGACGACATAGGAAAGTAAAAATAAAAGTTTGGGAACACAATTTTGCTGATTGATTTTGTATTTAACTATTGCAGTTGTTTGCATTAAAATGTATGTATGTTCTTTTAATGTGTTATGTGTATTTATATTATTTATGAAATATTTTTTAAAATCAACACTATGCAATCTAGCCTATTATACATTTGACGAAAATAATTCGAATAAGATACCAAAATATACTAACTTAACAAAAGTCAATCTCACTGTTCTTCAAGTGTCTGTCTTTCTATTAGCCCTCATTGACCAACTAGTAGGTACCTTTGATAGCCCTCCTGTGCCTCAAATCGAATCCTTTGTCTACTAGCTCATTTCGTTGCACCAAGCTTCTCTCCTTTTCTCTTCTTGAGTCATTTGTGAAATTATCTTCCAAGCTTTCATTCTTTGTAAGTTTCTCTGTTTTTGCGCCTCATATTTTTCAGGGTTCTCTCGTTTCAATCTTTCACGATACCTCCGAGTTCTTTCTGCGCCGGAAAGTGGCCTTATCCGGAATTCTTAAAATAAAAAAACACATACATTGTAGTCTTGGCCTGTGCGGAGACGTTATGCGGAGAGATGAATGTCACGTTACGAAATAAGTAATGGATATGAATATGGACGGATAATTAAGCAGAGCCGTTGGGTGCCGGCAGTAGAATTTTGCCTCTCCTCTCTTGCCCGTGGATGCAGTAAGACTATTTCAAGTAACCTCCGAAAGATGGGCAGCAGCGTCTTTCCGGGCATCAACATACCGCACTGCGCTCCAACCAACTCGCCGGCCAAGCGCGGTGAATATGGAAATCCCTCATGATCAGTAGTTGCAGATCCAGGAGGGGGGCATAGAGGACCAGCAGTGGACGTCTTACGGCTGAGAGGATGATGATGATGTATTAAGTAAAGGTAGACAAAAGAAAACATGGATGGATTGTGTGAGGGATGATATGAGCGTTAGGGTACCTACGCACTAAGCGGTTAGCCGCAATGCGGCCAGCCGTCCGGTGGACCGCAGTATGCGGCTGCGCCTGCGTTTAGCCGTGTAGCGGCTAGCCGCAACCGCAACCGGAACGTGCAGTTGAGAAACCGTCGTGGTTTGCGGTTGGATCGACTCATTCCCAAGATGGACGTCGAAGAAGTCGTAGCTATTTACTACATTTACTCGCGTTATATAAAGAAAAAGATACGGAGAAAAAAGTACTGGGTGCATCCTTATTTGCACACGAGATGAGAGCAAGCATTTTGAATTATTTTTGAAGAGCTCAAAAAGTATGGAGATAAGTTTTTTGGATATACTAGAATGAGTCTGGAATCGTTTGAAGAACTTTTAAGCATTTTAAAAACCAATATAGCAAAGAAAGAAACAGTATTTCGCAATTGCATTAAGCCGGAATTAAAGTTAACAATAGTGCTAGCTAACGTAACGAGTTATTGTGGCCTCAAAAGGTCACCAAAGGTAAAAAATGTAATTTTTCGGAAACCTTCGCCCCCTTTTCTGGTAACCACGTACCAATGCTTGTTATAATATTGTTGAGTAAGGTGAAATGCTTGATTGAATTTCACTTCGTTTCATTTATAATCTAAATACCTAGAAAGGACAATCCTGCACTTGTTTTGAAAAAACACTCACTAACTTCGTTGGTTCCTTGTGTGGTTTCTTCTTCGCTTCTCACTCAAAAAAAAAGTTTTCTGAAGCGAACGAATTCAATTATATGCTTTATTCAATATAAATGTGTCTTGTTCTTCTTTTGTAAATTGACAATTCTAGCTATATAGCTTTTTGCTTTATTTAATTATCACTTATTGACTTTGACTTTGTCGCTACTATTGAAGAATAGACAACTGTGACTCTGATTCTGACCAATGACAAGAGTGTCATTAGGTATCCATGGACTAGCTGGCCATATTTTAAGAAAATCAGTAGAACAAAAACGGTTAAAATTATATAAAACTTACCAGCTACATCACTAAATAAAAAAAAGACGACAAAATCACTACTTTTTATTTAAAGATGGCTTAAAATGGCAGTCAAGTCTTACTTTTTAAAATATCTAAGCGTAGAATTCGTAGACATTTTGATATTTTAAAACGGCGAAATTTTTGTATTATAAGAGCATAGTATGTATGGGCTACACACTGAATTATTACTGTAGGTTCAGATTAACACGCTACTTTTTCCATGTTAACATTTTTACTATTTACTAGCAAAATAATGAAAAGTAGTTATAGTGGTATATAGTCAATCACCTGATTGACTATGTACATCTAAGGGAATTAGCCTTTCACATTTTTTTTAAATAATTTATGCAGCGACGACTGGTATTCCTTGTGCACATAATTTTTTCAAGAGACAAAAAATCTTTAGGGCACTGCCGGTATCAAATCACGATCTTCGGATGGAAAGTCGGGGGTACGTGCCAACTGCCAGCACGGCTTGCATGTCCATAAAGTGGTACTCTTTTCGCCCTTTGCGATGCTACCGACGATATCAATTTTATTCAATCCTACGATTAATTATTAGTCATCTCGAAAGTCAATTCAGTTAACAAGTATTTGTTAGTATGGAAACCGTAGCACTTTAATCTGGACCAGAAAGTTTGGAGATAAGATACCTTAAACGTCTATGATTTGACAACCGAGTTAGTGACTAGAGATGACTATGCATGTTATATTTGAAATTGATAACATACATTCGTTTTACTGGTTTCTAACGTATTTGGTTAAAATACTTACTACAAAATGACAAGTATACGAACTTGACGACTAGAATAATCACAATAGTATCAAAATATATTATGCTTGATCAAGCAAGAATATTGAAATTGGATAATTAATATCACAAAATATATCGACTTATATAGATTAAATCCAATACAAGGAATGTCTAAAACTACGACTAGTAGGTGCTATAACGACTAGATCAAACTTAAAAATAATTATAAATACCTAGGACGAGTTGTAAGTTTCTACGAAATTAATAAATAATAACATAAAAATAAATATTGAGATTACCTACGTATAATACTTTTATAATCTGAAAATGTTGATAATAATTATAATCCATAGTGTACAAACATAATAAAGTTCTACTAAAGCTGACTATTTTAAATGCGGAAAAAATACTAGAGATTAGATTAGAATCTTCCTTAAATATTGATAGTATATATTCTGTGGGTGCATCTCACAGAAGAACATTGGAAATACTGTTAAAAAGTTTTTCAAATCTACGACTACATTGTCTATTAGTGTAGAAGAAGTATGGTTACCATCAATGAACTATCGGATATAAAACACTTCTTTCAAAATTAATTTAAAGTTATAAAAAAAATCTATACTGGTCTACGAAATGCGACTTCAGAAAATCCTCGGAAAAATTACATTTAGTAAGTAATTTTGTGGTGATGCCCATTACAAAGATTGAAGGATAGTTTATACGAGCGTTAGGATAAAATAATTACTATAAATAAATAATTTTATCACTACGTCTTAGGCATAAAATGTAATTGTAGAGTGTAGACATTTTTCTATTCAATTTTTTTAAACCATATCTTAAGGTTGGTAATACCTTTTCTTTGGTGGTACACTAAACTTATACTGACCAGCCTTACGTTTCAATGACAGTCTTTCAATCATCACTACTGGTTGTATCCCTTCCGAAACAGAACCACCTGCCTTAACCTCTACAGTGCCTTCCAGCGTTTCCAAAGGCACTTCCATCTTAACACTCGAAACCGAAGTAAACTCCTCTTTTGGCAAAGGTATCATTGACACCGGCATTGAAATCTCTGGTATGTATGGAATGGTTTCTTCAAATCGGATTGTTGACTGTGTTATGTTCTTTGGTGTAGCATTCGTTTTAGTTATAGCAGGCTTAGTTGCCTTATTTCGAGGAACAATCCAGTCTATGTCTATTTTCATCGGCGATTCCTTTACTGTAGTAGTTGTTGGAGTCGCTAATTTGGTAGTATTGACGTCTGGGGATTCTTGCGGCTTGCTAGAGCCAGCAATGTCCGATGGATTACTTCCACGACTTGACACTACATTTCCAATTTCGGTTATCTTCATAGGTGACTTAACATTTAATGGCATAACATTATTAGATGTATTGTTTGCTGTTTCGATTTCGTGTGATGCGATCGCGATAGGCTCTTTCCCTGTATCATTTTTTTTTGAAATAGTTGTTAGCATTTTATTAGTTGTGGACATTATTTCAGATTTAAAAATTGCCGTTCTTGGTTGCTTCCTAGTAGTTACGCCATTAGGTTCAGTTTGCTTAGTTTCGGTAGTTTTCATTACACTATGTGTAGTTACCGTTTCCTGTTTTTGTTCGTTTATATTGTTTTCGCTTTCTCTTTTCTCTGGCGTTGCCACTTGTATTATATCCGGTTCTACAACCACCACCTCAGGTTCTGTTTCCGCAATAATTATGAGTGGCTCATTACTAGATCCAAGGCTAATTGTTTCAATTGTCTTTGGCACTGGTGGTTGCGATTTACAAAGCACAACAATAGCAGTTTGAGTTTTCTTGGAAGTTCCAGGTTGTAAAATGCTAGACACAACACTATCATTATTATCAGTACTCTGCAAAAAAAGCTGTTTACTAGGTCCGGGATCATCAACTTCAGTTTTAACTGGCTCAATTGTTCGCAGTTTGCTAAATCCAGCAAAGGTCGGTTTGACCTGTTTAGGAGCAATCATTTTACCATCGTTAGTTTCTTTTTTTGACATCGGTGTCTGAGTTATCTTATTTGAAACATAACTTGCATTGACACTTTCGTTGTTTATTGAAGGAACTATCAGTGTTTTTTTACGCAAAATGCCTATTGTTTCGTTTCTCTTTGGAGCAATTGGCTGCAATCTGTTGGTCGAGGTTCCCATTTCAACAGTCTTATGCAAATGATTACTAGTTCCCGGTAAAGTTAATGGTTTTACCTTACTAGAGCCAATATTCACATTACTCATTTTATTTGAAGGCCCTGTGCTCGTACTTAAAACGATACGACCAATTTCGTTTTGCTTTGGTAAAATTATGTTTTTAATACTTGAAATGGGGATCGATGTCTTCAATTCTGTTTTAGCCGTAGATACATTAGTCTTATTTGGCTCATTGAGAATTGTATTTATATCTGTAAGAGACATTTTTGTACTCGAAACTGATACAGTAGTGTTTTGATTGGACTGAGTGAGTGCCTTTGTTGTAACAGCGGTATTTTCATTCTTGCTGTGCACTAATATGAACATGTTATTGGCAGCTTTATCGCCAATCGGGGTAACTGTTTCATTACTCTGTGCAAGAAATCCACTTTCATTCGTCCCAGACTGTACGGAAGCCGTATTATTATTACGTACTAGTAGAAACATTTTGTTGGTAACAGGAGCATTGCCATCTTTATTAACCAGTGTGTTACCTGCCAAACAATAAGGTTGTTTTTTCTTCGCCTGGACTATTTGGGTATTGTTTGTTTCAACATCAGGTTCAGTTTTGACTGGCGATAACAAAATCCTGTTATTATAGAGTATACCAGTTTTATTTTGTTGAGATGGTATTATGAACCGGGTTTGTCCAACTTTGCCAGCCTCACTATTTGGCAGTACTATAAACAATTGATTTGGGACTGAGCCTGTTCCTGGTTCTTGTTTAATAGGCACCACTACCTCAGTTGGTGTTGTTATTGGGGTTTCTTCAACTGGGCTGGCACGCGCTTTCTGGGAAAACGGCACACTGTCTGCCTCACGGAGTACAGTGTATTTTTTGATTGAGGTAGGATCAGTTACTCTTGCCCACTCTTTCTTTAAATCGGATAAAGCTCTTTTCATAGTAGTTTCGTACACATAAGAGGCAAATGTATTTTGATGTGTTTTTTTAGTTTTATTTTCCTGAGATTTTCCTATTGGGTTCACGGAAGCCAATGTTTCTGATACCGATGCCGTCGCTTCCAATGCCAATGTCGTATCTACCGGTCCGGATATACTGGTTTCGGACGTGGATGCAAAAGGTTCTAAAACCGATGTTTCGACTTCCAATACTGATGACACAACATCTGACAATGAAGAAGAAGTAGATGGTCTAGCTTCCAAAGTTGACGCCCTAACTTTCGAATTTGAAGCCCTAGCTTCCGTAGTTGAAGCACTAGTTTCAGTTAATGGTGTGTCGTTGTTAATATTCGCAACTAACTGACGATCTTTCATTTCTTGCATGATACTAGCCACCAAGGAATTTACCTGGTAGGTGGTAGCCGTAGGCCCTAGTGTAGGTTTACATCTTCTTTGCTTAGGCTGAGCTCGGTTCAGGTAGCTTGACACTAACATGCCATTTTGATCGCGAAGAAGGAAAGGTGGCATATGGTTATGATAGGAGGATATAATAAGAACTCTGTTGTCGTCGAGCATGACCTGAGCATCGCAGAGTTTGTGTTTCTTGCTGGAGCAGTTGTAGACGTTAGACAAACTGAATCTAGTGTACGAATAGTTTTGGAATATGAGTTCACGCCCACGTCGCGACTCAATGAACTCGTACATGTAGCTGATATCTGAAAAAAAACAGCTTTAATTAGTAACTTTTATCGAAATCGAGAAGTTGCAAACTAGCTCCTCATAAAACAACTAACTACAGTTATGTCAAAATATTTACGAAGTACACATGCTTTTTATTAAAAATACAGATTATCGTATGAATGCTTTTATTAGGTACATATCGAGAAATGAGAAAATGTCAGACTGGTTATAAGGGTAAAAAACGCTGGGTAATAAAAACTGTTCCATGTAACTTTTTTACAATATTGCTCTCCATTCGTTCTTGCATACGTTGAAAGAGTTACAACCACTACTTTTATGATTAACTCCACACGGCTACAACTCATTGCTAGGACAGATGCTGGCCTATTTTCGAATGCAGATGCCGACTATCCAACATATATACACTTCGGCCATCGTAAAAGAGTCTCGCTTTACATCCATATCTCTTTCTCCAGCAGTAAAATTTATTTTTACTGCCTCCTTGTATGAGAAATCGTTCGTTATTCTTTATTATAACCGGCTTTCCCTTGAGCGAATGGTGTACTTCAAAGTCTGAAACAAGGCACTATAGGTTGGGTATGCTACGTTACATACGCGTATTCTTTTGAATTCATACTTACTTCGATCCGATTATTGGAATAACTAGATAAGATTTAAGAGCTTATCAATTAAAATGTTAGGTTATTGAATTAATAAATGGGTTAACTGTATATTTTTCATGATACCAGCCACCAAGGAACACTATACCACACACACATTACACTCATACTAAGAAACAGTTCTAATAATCATATTTTAAGCAAATCGTCATGATAACATTTATTCTTTTTAAATTTGAACCACATGTTTATGAAGTATTATAATGTTAAGGAAGGGTACTCGTGGATTTCTTCTTAATAGGTACTTTTATAATTGTTATTTACCTAACATATTTCCCAGTCTTTACAAGATGCATAAATGGCGGAGGGTGGTTATGCACCTCGACAACATTGATTATGTAGCCTTGGGCATCAAAATTTATCTTGGCTCCACACTTTTTGGATTTTCTAGAGCAGTAATAGTTATTACCGGATCCGTGTTTAGAAAATGTGTACTTTTTGTAAAGTACCAGATTTCGCCCATTCAATTCAATCATTTCGGCCACACCTGTAAACAAACATAGGTTAGTCTTAAAGTAAAAATATGTAAGTATTTTTAAACAATTAAAAATATGACTATACTCCGATACCGAGCATTATTTAATTTTTATTTTTCAAATATTTTTTTTAAATAATTAATTGAACAGATTAATTTATTAATTAATTGAACAGATAAAAGTACTATTTCAGGTTGACACATATGTATAGTTTTACGTAGCAGTGATCTTTGTTGTATAACGTATCGTTTTACAACTATCACTTATCATTACTAATTAGTCGTATGACCAACATTATTGGCGGATAGCAGTGGCAGATGGCGATGGTGGATGGCGGTGGCGGATGGCACAGCCTATAGGCTAGCCTCCCTTAGTTTGTGGCATCCGCCATGTTCCTGTTAATCCTGAGACTAAGACTTTTTTAATAAAATAAATAAAAATCTTTTATTTCAGACAACAAAATGAGTCCATATACACACATAAACAATAAAAATAAAATAGGCACTATAAAGACAACGAGAAGAGGATAATCAATTAAGGAAATAGCTTCCTTCATTGATCACCCTCTGCACGAGACACTTCCAGAGTGGAGATGTTCGGCACTCTGCCACAGTTCTAAGGATGCTGTTGGGACTGTCTCGTATTCTGCGCATCAAGGATGCTGTTTTTTTGCGTAAGACAGCATGAAAGCCATCTGTATGGTAATGCGCAAACATCCCCGACGCACTGCAGAAACGGGGCAATCGCAGCATCATCCGAAATATATTGTTATATTGGACTCGTAGGGCGTCCATCGATCTTTTGGTATGCCGGACCCGCAGACTACCCGTGTAAAAACTCTGACAATATGACTTAAAAAGCGTGATTTTAACTTGGTCAGTACAACGGGAAAATCTGCGAGCCAGCATGTTACCTCAAGCCAAGCAAGGACCATGTACTCCGTTTTCTTCACGTCTTTCACGTTTTAATGACGTCTGCCCATCTTGCTGCGGGAAGACCATGATGATATAGAAATGTTGGTTGTCCGGCAGTTTTGCTTCTCGCTTAATACGTCCTACGATTAATACGTAAGCCAGACCTCATCTTGATTCTTCGTTTTTAACCGACTTCAAAAAAGGAGCCTACTCCTTTTTTGATTGTTCGAATCTTTGTTTCTACGTTCGACTGTATATTTTTTTATGTATGTTCACCGATTTCCCCGTCAATTGTTTATTTGAAAGAGTGCACTTCCAAGGTGGTCATATTTAAATTTGGTCCAATTCTGACAATGGGATCCATGAGAAAACCATATGTCTTAATTTCATTATATATTTACATTATTTCAAGCAATACAATTTATCTCATTGAAGTCGTTTTTTTTTGTTGGCAAATTAAAGAATTATTTTGGATTTTTATACTACTAAATGACGAGACAAACCGAAGGCCCACCTGATGTTAAGCATTGATAACCTCTACCTATTACAAGAGTTGTGTACCTAGGTACTGCAGTTGTAATAGGTAGAGGTTACCGCTTAGAGGCCTTCGTTTTGTCTCGCCAGGTAGTTTAGTTTCAGTTAGTTTTACATTTATTTAGATTCAGAGGAAAACATTACGAGGGTTTCCATCACGTAATGAGAGATAAATTTATTTAATTTTAATTTAAATAATTTTTTTTTTGTATATTCTATTATTATGAATTTTCCGTTGGGTAGATTCTTATTTAGCCTATTTTAAACTGTTTCTTGGACCTTATCGCATAATTACCTTAAATTGTTATTTTCGACGTTTCGAGTGCCTCGTGGTCACGGGTGAACTGGACACTTCAGATCAGTTCCCAGAGAACTACTTAGCATTATACTTATCGACAACGATATAACTAATCATTGGTATATCTAGAAAAAAAAGCATTGCGAATTTAAATTTTAATACAATTATCAAAATAAAACGCAGATGTTTTATACTTTTACACACAAATAATAAATGTACCATAATTATTTTCATAAGATAGGTATATTCTGTTTATTATTAAATTAAATATATAGGGTTATTTATCTAACATATTTTCCACACGTTGTCTGGTGCAAATAAGGCGGAGTATGGTTATGGTCCTCATATAAATTTACTATATTCCCTTTGGCATCAAAGTTAATTTTGGCTTTACACTGCTTGGCTTTTCTGGAGCAATAATAGTTATTACCGGAACTCTGTTTAGAAAATGTGTACTTTTTGTAAAGTAATACATTTCGCCCATTCAATTCAATCATTTTGACCTCATCTGCAAGCAAATACGTTCGTTAGTTTATATCAGTCTTAATTATAACATAAGATCGCAAAGTCACCTAGCTTTGTTTTCTTTTATTAGTTTTTACGTTTCTGTCGCATTGTAGAGCTCTGTTGCCAAATAATGCACTTATTGCTGAGTTAATGAACTGTTGAACTGGGTCGCTAATGCAATGTCGCAGAAGTCGATCATTGTCAATACAAAACCAATGACTAATCATTTTGAAACGACTGTAATGATGACAGAGTGAATTAGAATAAGAAACGTTTATTTTGTGCCACGCAATATAAAACAATACAAAATACAATAACAAAATTAGGATTACTGACAGCAAAAACGGTCGCTGATGATACTAATGACGGTGACGTCACAGGAGACGTGAAACGTACAAATTCTAGTGAAAATACAATAAAGTGACGCTCTTCATGAGTTATACAAGGTGTCCCGTAACTGGTGTATGAAGCCAGGAACTGCAAATTACCCCCCACCAAAGGAATGCAAAGACGAAGAAAGATTTCAGAAAAACGTATTTTCAGGTTTCCATACAAAATTAAAGTTTTCCAAGTCGCTGTCAACCCTAATGTATAACAGACGTGTGTCCGCAATACATACCTACGCGCCTACGCACACCACGCACCTATACCCACACTCAATATACGCACAAGCGCGTTGCGGGCGCGTCGCGGGAATCCCCGGCGGTCAATAGGTCATTGCCCTTAACAGCTGAGAGCAGGGTTGTCACTCTTATGAAATTGGTATAAACTTTGAACGTTATCTTATCACTGAAAAACTTGAAAATCAAGAAAGTCGTAGAACAAACGTTGTTTGCCAGGGGAGGTAGAAAACCCCCCTTTCGGCTTAGTACCCCAATTACGGGACACGCTGTATAAACTATTGGCAAGTGACTAAACATCGAAGTGTTTAAAAATAATTAAGTTGGATAAAAAGTTGTTAATTTTGTTCTGTTTATATTTTGTTGAAGTAGCGTGTTTTAATTTTTTTTTTTTCATATAAAACTGTTTTTGTATTCGTTAGCGAACATTTATAATTTGAAAAAATATTTAAAATGACTTTTTAAAAATTGTACAAACTTGCACTGCCAATGCATTTGTACAAATATGGAAATTGTACCAAAATGTGTCCGAAGCCGCTACTCAGCTATTTTTGCGGTAAGGCTGCGACCCGTACTATAACGGTGATCTTCCGTGACGCGAGCGTGAGTTATTTGTCTAAGTTAAAAAACCTTTAACTGTTTTCATTCTAATCCTTATTGTCAAAACAAATTTAGATTACACATTTAATCAATTTGCCTTTACCATGCAAATGATTATCCACGACTGAGTTGATAATTTTTGTAATTAACTTAATCTGTATTTAGTTACTCTTACTAGTCAAGAGCGAAACCCCCTAACACAGGTATATATTTACTTAAAAGAGGGTTCCCAATGCATAAAAATGTAATGTATTGATTAGTAATAAAAAATAATAAATGGATATAATAAAATAATAATAATAATTAATTAATTAGAAGGGAAGGGAGGCCTTTGCCCTGCAGTGGGACAGTGGAGGCTAAATAATAATAATAAGTAATTGATTAAGTTACTGAAATTAACCTATTTTTTATGACTAGTTGACCTGACACCGATTTTAAACTGGTAATTTGTTAAAATCACCTTCAAGAAGTTGGTCACCTTATAAATAAATCCTTTAACCCTCTACTGCCACACGTGTCATCGGGAATTTAAGATAAAGTTAGCCTGGCGAGCCACATCAGTGCTCATATAAGGAATAAAAACAAATAACTCGAAATTATTTAAGGATTGCCGTCTTCGAAATCGATGTGGAGGACTTTATAATAAACACTTTAAAACTTTTGTTTCTAATTTTAATTACCAAAACACATTTTTGATATCACAATGTCACCAAAATGATTATTTATAAAATTTTCCATTGCATTGATCAGTCCGATCCCCCCTAAAGGGGGAGGTCTATCCAATATAATTTTTAATTAAAAAACTACTTTTTGTACCTGAAATATGAAAGTTAGACATTGGCTGTCCTTGACTTTTTTGTAGGCAGTATCAAACTCTTATACTTTTATCTAGAACTCAATCATATATGTACCTCTCATCATTAAGGCAGCGTTTCTAAGAAACATTTTCGTTCAACAGTTTTTTCTCCAACTTACTTTGCAAATTCAACTACCACGAAAAAGTCTTTTAATTTTTCGGGTTAATTTATAGCCTATGCCACTCACAAATACTTAGGCTTTTTATTGGTAAAAGAACTTTTAAAATCGGTTCAGTAGGTCCAGAGATTACCCCCCTACAACGTCACAAACTCACAATTTACCTCTTTATAATATTAGTATAGATGAACACGTTGGTAACCTAGTTTCAACGAATAATTAATGTGAGTAGAAAACCCGTTTAACAAAACAATGACATTATCTCATCATTTAGAAACATTATGTATCAATTTTGCAATACGCTCCAGATGCCATGACATGTAAAGTCGGGGGTCGGTGATTATGCTCACTGCAAACTTTCTTGACCTTCCAATTCTTGTCAAAATTAATTCTCGCTTTGCAAGATGTGCCTAGTCGTTTGGAGCAGTAGAAGTTTTTTCCATGGCCTTGCTTTGAAAATGTGTAGTTACGGTACAAGACGAGGTTGCGTCCATCCAAATTAATCATTTTATAGGTTTCGTCGTTACCTACAAAAAATAAATGATTAGTGGTCATTCTATCTGAATAAATAAATACTGTTATTTAAGTTGTAAACCTTAATATAATGACAGGACAGCGACACTCTGAAACGAAGCTTTTTTCAAAAAAAACGTAAATACATAATAATTTATATTTATTTCATTCAAACCAGTGTATAATCTCTTCCGTTATACAGAAGTGTATAAGCTTATCCTGATATAAGCTGTAACGAAAGAGATTATACAGTATCTTGTTCTCTATTATTCAAATGGAATAGTTTCAAGTATGTTTATTTACAAAAAAATAATAAGGTTATAAGTATTTTTTAAATTTTCACGATCACGTACAACATATTTAATCGGGTATTTATCGCGTTGTATTGTTCCCGGGAAAACAAAAAGTGAAATCCTGTCGAAATATTGGGCAATAATAAAGGTAAATACCGCGATAAATACCCGGTTAAATACATATTTATAAATAAGTTCATCATCACAGCCGTAAAACGTCCACTACTGAACACAGGCCTCCCCCACGGATCTCCATGAGGGGGTAGTTGCTATACTCACCATGCTTGGCTGGCGGGTGGGCGAGCGCAGTACGGGATGTTAATACACGAAAAGACGCTGCTGCCCATCTTTCGGAGGTATCCTTTAGCAGGCTCTTACTGCATTCACGGGCATGAGGAGAGGGGTAACATTTTACTGCCAGCACCCCACGGCGGTAATTTATAAATGAGTTATTTACGTAATATATTTCCCAGATTTTGTTAGATGCATAACAGGTGGAGGATGGTTATGTTCCTCGACCACAGAAACTGTGCTCCCTTTGGCATCAAGCTTAATCCTGGCTCTGCAATGTGCTCGAAATCTCTTCGAGCAATAATAGTTATAATAACCTGCTCCCTGTTTCGAAAACGTAAACTGTTTGTAAAGTATGACATGCCGCCCATTCAACTCAATCATTTTCACCTCGTCTGTAAACAAGCAAACATTTTTAATTAGATACTTTTCAAGCAGACGGGAGCGACCCACCGCAAGTTTAGAGTAAACAAACTTCAGTGAATATACCCCATAAATAAAAATTCCCCCACGACTATCGATTTGTATTGATCTCATCTCCTTAAGTTTTTTTTAATCAAAATACAATCATCCGCTCAAGAATTATACTCGGACAAAAATTGCGGACATATCTACATACATACATATACGAGCGTTCAGTCGAAACACCTAGTTGCCACTATCTTGAAACTGCAAATTTTTACCAATTGCAGCTCTACTTCCGAGTTGTCATACTGTATAAACAAATACTTTTCTGTATGTTGACATACTAATGCAATAGAATCGTCAGATTAATATTTCTTTTTTTTTATCAAATTCTCAGTAGATCCAATTTCGAAATTTACAAAAAATTAAAGTGTATCTATGTAATGCGATTATAACTTGAATATTCAAGTTCCAAATCAAATTTTTTGAAAGATGTCAAAAATGACATATGTCAAAAAAGGTGGTTCGCATTGCAGTATCCAAAGGCAATGATCAATCTATTCATCGTCATAATCATTTCAGCCGTAAAACTTCCACTAGTGAACACCGGCCTCCCTCATGGATCTCCATGAGGAGTAGTTCCCATACTCACCACTCTTGGCAGGTGGGTTGGCAAGCGCAATACATCCCGTTTACACGGAAAGACGCTGCTGCCCATTTTCGGGAGGTATCCCTTAGCAGGCTCTTACTAACATGTAGGGTAACATTAGGGTAACAAGGGTAACATTCTACTGCCGGCACCCCACGGCACGATATATTCATGGTCATACATTTGTGCACTGGCAGTCAAGAGACAACTTTAAAACCTGGCAGACTGCCCGGTTTTAAAGTGGTCTCTTCTGTTCGCGTAAAAAGAGTCGTTTAGAATAAATAGAACAAAAAATTCAATACCATTTATTTGGCATCTGATCAGCCTTTGCCGACTGTAGATGTACTTAGTCTAATCTAGAGCCTTGAAGGGTCCTGTACCCGATAACCTACGCAATACCTTAATATGTATGTTTCCTGTGAACGCAAGGGAATGTTCAGACTATACTTTACCGAATTTCGATGTTTACAAAATGTATAAAAATATATAGGCGATAAATTTGTAAGACCATAGTACAACATGATCGCAATAAAACTTTTGAACTTTGAAATGTTCTCCCAGAGTGTGGTTTAACACTAAAAAAATTACAAACTATACAGGCCTACTGTCCTGGACACGATGAGGTTTAGTTTAAGTAGTGATTTCGATATAAATATGCTTAAAACTTTGTTACAATTTCATAGAATAAGTTAATAAGTTGTAATTTAGGCGGAAATATGTTCATATCTTTTTAAGTATATGACCTAGGAATAAGTTTTAGGTGTAGCTAGAAAGCTAAGAGAAGCACCTTTAATTTAAGACCAATAGTTATAGGTTTTGTAAATAAATAAAAAGATATAAGTAAAAAACCCCGAATAGCATAGTAAAAAATAGGCTAGAGAATTAAACAAATAGAGCCGTCCTCTGAACGGTATAGCCTTAGGGGTAAGTTAGTAAAGCGAACCTGTGCTGCGAGACACAGTGGTTCCAGTAGCAAAGAAATATTAGGAAGAAAGAAATAAAGCTGAAAACTGAAAAGGAATATTATTGAAACCTAGAACCTTGAAGATAGAAAAATACAGTCCACCCAGAACACCTACCTATTTTGTATTCTATTTACTTCTTAGTGCGGGAATATCCCCTGTACGCGAGCATGTGTGTGCCTTACTCCTGTAAGGTCAAGCGACCTCAAAGGACCGATCACGAATGAATGTCAAAGGGTAGCCTTGTCCAAAGTGAGAGTTAGTGTCCCCCTCGCCGGCCGTTGGACCTCTGGGCAGCTCCTTAGCAGTTAATGGTACTTCTAGGTCCAAGAGTTTGACTCGTAGGCAAGGTAGGGCGTGAATTACATAGAAGATGCGTTAGGCGCAGACGCAGCAGAGGCGCGGTGTCTCGTACTCATTTGTGGTCCATACGCAAGGAGTACTTCGTCGCTCGTCATTGTTGTGACAGTACCGACAGTATCTGTTCCACGCCTGCGCCTAACGCCGCTTCTGTATAACTTACACCTAGAAGAAATAGTCGTAACAGTGCTTGAATCCAATTGATTTATTTGATAATATTAACAGTTTAAATACTTAATCCAGTCCATAGTGCTATTCGTTTATTGCTGATGCAGCAAGTTTTCGCTGCCGGCCCTGTCCCAAGCCGAGCTTAATACGCTGATAGGGCGATATATAGATAAACATCCAGAACACCCTGAACAAGTACCTGCAGATCGTACAGACATTTGTCCCGAAGCGGGAATCATAACCTCTTGCGTCGCAGGCGGACCTTCTCCCGCTGCGCCACGGAAGTCGTTGAATTATTTAAAGTTTTAATTAAATCTGATGTCTTAAAATACTTTTTCAAGAGAGATATATTTTGCCCTGCCTCAGTGACTTCTCACGATACACGATACGATACATGATACGACACACGGTACACGATTGTTACGTGATAGAAAAACAGCTGATACGTGTAAATACATTTTAAGTTATAGTTTTGTCCTTGACTAACTCCTACTTGCTTGCGTGATACTTAATACACGTCATATATACACTATGAGGTTTTTAGTTCAGTAATGTAAAAAAATAAAGTTATTATTCTAATATATGTTCAATGGTCTAACTAAGTACATGTAGGTTGATGAAAAAAAGGGTTTTATATGAAACACTCAATATACTTCTAGAAACTGAAACTAAAGAACCTCATCAATTATTAACATTTTGCCGGGGTTTGAACATATTGATCAAATCGATACTCGACTCTTCCTAAAGCCGGTAGTGATATAAACGCTAAGCTAAAAAACTCTGACGGGCCGAGTTCAAATTCTTGTTATGATCAAATACGGTTTAGCACCGATTATAATTTCCTTAAAATGTTTCCATAAAACTGGTATTTATGCTAGGCAGGACGCTGCTGTGCCTGGGACATTATTAAATGGATTAGGCTTGCCCAGCACCTATATACCACTATGTTATGACTAAGTGTGGTTAAAACACCATGAAAATTACAAACACTCAATACATCAGTAAAATGTAATCATTGCTTTTTTAAGTTCAAAAATACACAACCACACACAAAAAAACATGAATTGTATTCTAACTTTGCGTTGACTACATTTACAATACAATACAAAATACCTTATTGCACACCTTAAAAAATACAAGAAAATACTTATATTACTAAAACTGGTACAATGGGCGGTCTTATCGCTTATATCATTATTATTATTACCTATATTTTATTAACAACTAGCTCTCAATATCAACTTCTACTACTCTACTACTAGAAACTACTACAAAACAGTTACAAAATAAAATTTAAAGTTATTTTTTCTGTACACTTTTATGATAGTTAGTTATTACGAGCGCAGACTAATCAAAAAAGTCTAAAACCTTTGAAATCGGTTCAGCCGTTCCCGAGTTATAAATGGTGTAACTAACCCGACATTATATAAGTTTATAGAGGTATAAAGACTAGCTGCACCCCGCAGTTTCACCCGCGTAGTTCCCGTTCCCGTGGGAATTTCGAAAAATCCCTTCTTAGTGCACCTCTAGGATACTCAAGGTTTATGTGTGCCAAATTTCAAGTCTCTTGGTCCAGTGGTTTAGGCTGTGCGTTGTCTGTCGGTCACTCAGTCAGTAACGGAAGAGTTTTATATATATATTGATAATCTCATTCACACACGAATTGACTACAATTTTTAACTAATTTGGCGTTAATGAGAGAGAGGTATTCTTTACACGCGCAGACTAATCCAAAAAAATCTAAAATCTTTGAAATCGGTTTAGCCGTTCTCGAGTTATAAATGGTGTAACTAACACGACTTTATAGAAGTTTACATAAAGATACACGAATTGACTACAATTTTTAACTAGTTTGGCGTTAATGAGAAGAGGTATTTACGCAGCAGTGGGTGTTTCCGGCTGACTAGATAAACAGATGCACAGATATCAGGAAACAATAGATGCATTGTCATAGTCGTTAATGAAAGTAATTAAGGTTTTGCACAAACAATATAAAACAAGGAAAACGCTGCAAAACACAGGCCTCCCTCATGAATCCATGAGCGGGTTGTTGCCATACTCAACACACTTTACAGGCGGGTTGGCGAGCGCAGTACAGGGTTGACACACGAAAAGACGCTACTGTCCATCTCCCGGAGGTATCCCTAGGTAGATTCTTACTGCATCCACGGGCAAGAGAGGAATGGCAACACTACTGGCACCAGACAGCATACGGTTATCGACTATATTATAGTCCAAAAAGTGCTCGGCACTATCCTTGCCGGTGGATGATTGTGGATATTATGTATTTTTCTTAACTTCCCAGTCCTGTCGAAGTGGACCTTGGCTTTGCATGATGACTGCTTGGAACAGTGGTAATCGGCCTCCGTACCATTTTTGCAAAACGTATAGTTTTTGTAAATGAGTGTATTTTTCCCGTTCATTTCTAGAATCTTGTAAGTGTCATCTGAAACAATAATAAGAATTATTTGTTAATAATTAATAACAAAAATATTAAATCTGTAGTTTATAAACTAAAACACCCACGGAAGTATTTTATTGTCATCGATATCGATCGATAAGTATGCAAAGTTTGATACCGCAACCGTTCTCCTACGCCCGAATCCTCATTGGACTGTTCGTCGACAGGATCTTTAATTGAAATAAACTGAAATAGAACTGAACTTTATGACAAGGTGGTTTAAAACAACGATTGATGATTCCGTTATAGTTACATAGATACACGATACATAGAAGGAGGCTAATAAAAACGTGTTAAAAATAGTTTCAGTTCACTTCTTGCACTCTGGGCAACCTTTGCCCTTTCCGTGCAAAAAAATACTTTTACAGCGAGGTCAAACTTATGTGGTTTATGTTCTATAGACTAGCGTAGAGGTTATTTCAGTCATAGCTGGTATATTTGTCTGTAAAAAACTCCGTATTAGGAACAACTTCCAAATAAATAAACAACTGTGTAATTTACAAACTTTACTCTTCAATGGGTTTTTAACAAGGAAACAATTTATCATGAATACCAAAGATTTGATAGATACAATATCAAATTATGAATGGTGCTGATACCACAAAACAACCAGCTCGTACGGAGGTCAAGAACAGTCAAAGATGATGGATACAATAAGGATTTAGCATGTGGTTTAAATCTGGCAGATTTTTTTAAGTCTATCGGCCTCAGTATCTGCCTAAAGTGCTTTCTAGCTTAGCTTCCGTAATGTCCTTTATAACGTTAAATTAAACGTGCATTAAAAGCGCGGTTCATTTAAAGACACGAAATGCGACGCATTGGTTTAAATGTATTGTGACGTCACGACGTGACCGCGTAAACATTTTAAACCGAAACTCTAGTTAGTAATCACTTTTGTGTAATATGACGTCGTGCAAGCCCGCAAAAGTTGGCGGCGT
The DNA here is from genome assembly GCA_963082625.1 of Pasiphila rectangulata. NCBI lineage: Eukaryota > Metazoa > Arthropoda > Insecta > Lepidoptera > Geometridae > Pasiphila > Pasiphila rectangulata. Next base: position 17,160,956 of record OY720244.1, read on the forward strand.
TTCAATGGTTCTTCATATAGTTTAAGATGTTATTTTTTAGATTAATTTGAACTTTTCAAGACAATTGTTTTTTCTATGTTATAAAGATGTAAATGAAGAACTACGAGTAAGAACAAAAAATACGTAGATGAAAAATACAATCAGAAATTATTTTGTTTATAGGGCTATTATTATTGTTCATAGTTTAACATATTTCCCCGATGGAGTCAGGTGTAGTCTAGGGGGCGAGTGGTTGTGTTTATTAGTAACATTCCTCAACCTCATATTCTTGTCAAAGTTGAGCTTAGCTTCGCATAGTGTGTTTTGTTTCCTCGAGCAGTAATAGTTGTTCGCTGATCCCTTTTTGGAAAATGTATAATTTTTATACAAAATTATTTTACGACCACTTATGTCTATCATATGGCACGAGTCGTCTGAAAATGTTCAGGGAAGGTAAATTAATAAAAACCTAAAAACTACAGTAAAATAACTTAGTCACTTAACAAAGGTATAAAATGAAAGAAGGTAAGTATAGAGTTATATTCCCTATTAAAATGAAATTAAGAAGCGAATTTTATTGAAAAACGGGTTTGTAAATCATAGTACCTGTTTATTTCATTAATTTTAACCAAAAGTCAACTATTGTCGTAAAATTATCTTCCATAAGTCGTATCAAAAATATAAATTGTTTTATACTTACAACAGCATAAAACGTATCATTTAACTTTAATTCATGTTTACTGTTACAAAAATCTTCGAAGTTAAACGAAAAAGAAAAGCGTGCAACGTTTTTCTTGGGTACATATTTTTTTTTAACTTTTCAGTGACAGCTATGAAAGTTGTACGTTAGTAAAATCTATGCCTAAGTCGGCAAGCAAGACAAAGTCGATGATGTATTTAATAGGCTACATCACAACATTTTAAAATTTAGTTTGTCATGTAAATTGACCACGACAACTAGTATTCAAGCTATACAAAGCCTGGGAATTTGGTTAAATTTCACTCACCCAGCACCTATACCATTCTCTATGCTTAGCCCAGTATGGATAAACTTTAAACTTTTATATATTTCCCTGATGGAGTAAGGTGTAGTCTAGGAGGCGGATGGTTATGCTCTTCCACCACATGCCTCAACATCATATTTTTGTCAAAATTTAGCCTAGCTATACACAGTGTCTTTTTCTTCTTCGAACAGTAGTAATTGTTCCCTGCTCCCTTTTTTGAAAATGTATAACTTTTATACAGAACTATGTTGTGTCCATTTATGTTAATCATATGACATAATTCATCTGAAAATTTATAATATTAAATTAGAAAAAAAATAATAAAAAAGAAAGTACTTATAAAATATACTTAGTTGTTTACAAGTCAATAGATATTGTATCGTCCCACAGATGGCCTAGAAAGCGCTGGGCCTTCCGCTCCAAGTTTTGCAACCCCTATTGCCTACATATTTTGGATTCAGGTTTTCAAATGAGATCAAACTGCGACAAAACCCTGAACTAACTCCAACACTCCATCACATAGCCAGTACACTCTACGTTCGTCCTGGTAATCTAGGTTCAGGTATTACCCATAAACCCATACAAAACCTAGAAAACTAGCCACAAAAAAGTCAAGTCAGACCACAGCAAGTCTAGAACATTATGTTTAGCTACGCACGGATAACACCAGAGTTCACGATTCAGCCCCACGTTGGGCGTCATTTATAGGTTAGGATTTGAAGCTGAAAGACATTTTGCGTGACATCCTTGTAAACAATTTATAAGCATCGGTACGGGGTACCAGAAAAGGGGGCGAAGGTTTCCGTTTCATGTAAATCGGTCAACGCGTTCGGTTGTAATCGTGTCATGCACATACAGACAGACAGACTGCGCTATGAATAATAGGGGGCTTCGCCCCCTAAAATGACGGTTACAACGTTTAAAAAGAGAAGAAGAAGAAGAAAAACATTTATTTATCACATGCACAATACAGTACAGTACTGTACAACCACAAAGTAAATAAAAACGAATATTACAAATTTATACAAAGAACACAAAATACAAAAAGATTTAATAAAACATTACAATACGGACAGGGAGAAGAGGATGTGGCGAAGAGTAAAAATATGTCTAAAACAACGCAGACGAACGTGTGGCTTCATTTTGATGACATTTATAACAACTAGCGCCCTCTATTCCGCCCTTGACGTTTGCGAACCCGCGCGCTCTGACTTGTAAGAACCGATTTGCAAGGTTTTATATCCGAGCAGGTTGTATATACGGTAAGGTAAGGTAATACTAACTGTACCAACTTTACCCATTTTTTTTAATAATAAATGGAATATAATAAGGTAATATATCATCATCATCATCATTGTCAGGTCGCAGTGACCCACAGATGGGCACAAGCCTCTTTCCCTAATAAAGTATACATATAAGGTATATATACAATACACAATATTTTTATGAACTTAGTCATTATGAGATCATTTTTTTAATTTAAAATTATACATGTACATAGGTAAATAAAAATAATTATTTACATAAAATGCTATTTTAACCGCGACATAGAACGCCGGCCCGCTGTGTAGCAAGTCTTTTAATAAACTATTCTGAATAAAGCTGATGCGGCCTATCTAAGAGAAGATGACAATAGTTATGATGATCTCCTTGCGAATTAAAACACAGTTAATATAAACTTAATATAACAAAATATATTCAAGTAAATCTTGTAATTTCAAAATAAAAATACTTGGAGGAGGTAAGGGAAATCGGCCATTTTTTTTTCCGACGACTGTCCAACTCCATTGAAAAATACGAAGTTACGAAGACTTGCCCTTGCTAAAGTTATTTATAAACACACTTGGAGGAGGTACGGGTACATCCAACGGTCTTTTTGTCCAACACCCGTCCTACTTATCAGTTTAATTCCGCCGAGCTGTATCTATCGCCATATCGCCACTCAGCATTGCCAACTTTTGAATTTATAAAATCACAGTGGGATAATGATATTCCAAACAGGTATAATTATGACACCTTGACATATTTTCCACATGAAGTAAAATACAAACGCGGCGGAGGATGGTTGTGCTCTTCGTTTTTTTGGGTCAAAGCCATATTAACGTCAAAATACATTTTAGCCGTGCATCCCATACTGGTCTTTTTAGAACAGTAATAGTAGTTGCGCGTTGCTAAACCTTTTCTAGAGAACGTGTAGTTTTTGTACAGGAGTATTTGTTTTCCATTTAGTTCAATAAACTTGTATGTGTCATCTGTAAGAAAATATATAAAGTTGGGTAGTCTGTAAAGTTATTTTGAAGATGATGAGTTCTAGACAAAAGAAAATTGTGATTTTCTTTCTAATTATGATAATTGCAAAAAAACACAGTTTATATACACACCAATATAATATCATACAATATATTTAACTAAAATAATCATAGAGAAATGCGAGATTACGAATCCTTGCCCTTGCTAAAGTTTTTAATTAACAGACTTGGAGGAGGTAGGGGTGCATCGGACGGTCTTTTCGTCCGACACCTGTCCAACTGAACATCAGATTCATTACGAGCTGTATCCGGCTCGCAGTTATGTGAGCCTTCTCTCGTGATTACATTGTCACCAGTCATTACAAGTGTAGCATTACAAACTGATCTTTGCGCACAGCGCCACACTTTTGTATCATTCTTATTAATCCTTTTCATGTAATATTTATATCCTCCAAGAAGAAGAACTAGCTTCCCTCTTTGAGATGAAATAAAATTGGCCACTTCACTGACAGTCGACGAATCTTGGGAGTGCACAGTGTTGTGTCTGCCTTCGGTACCTGCAAAATTGTATCAGTATTGTATTGTAAATTAATTAAACTAACATTTAAGTCAATTCTCGTCTGATTTGATATGTGTTGCGCCTAACTTATTGCTGTAGGCGTCGTCTTTATATACCTTTATTGTCAGACAACGGTCTTAGATAAATCTACGGGATATAATTATACTAAAACAAGGTATTCTCATTAAACTTTGATATAATAGTTATAATAAGAAACATTTTCTTTTCTTAATTGTTTTGTTCCTTATAATTTACTCCTCTAGCCTCCCGGGCCTTTCTACTGTACGGACGTGTCGGCGGTGCTCTCTTGTATTATTGATGTTTTCGCTGGTGCTCCGCCTCTCCATTTTGGAGTCGTCATACGATTGCGCCGCTGTCCTCTGGAGCCCCGTGTTGTCTCTGGCTGTCAAGGGTGAGTGCTGACTTTTTGGCGCTCGCTGGAGCTCGAACATACGGTCTGCGTCTCGGCCGGGCCCGCACTGAATAAGCTACGAGGAAGGTGAGCGACCGCGTCGAATTTACCATACGCTACGTGCTACACGTCTGCTACGAGCGTGCTACAAAACCATCTACGAGCTTGCTACGAGCCTGCTACGCATATCTGTGCTTTTATCTCGATATAAAAACTATTTTTAAATGTGCAAATGAATACCTTTCATATGATATGATACACGACCTAGTAATTTCACTTAAAAATTTTAAGGTATATATATATATGTATATTTTATATCCGCCCCCCTGCAATCGTGATAAGAATATTTTTAACATTTTTATATATGCTATATTAGTAGAAAGGTGTTATCGGTAGTAGTTCTCGAGATATCCATTTGTGACAGACAGACAGACAAAGTTCGAGAAGACATACGAGTTCCTTTTTACCATTTTAGTCCGGAACCATAAAAATGGCTCATTATAGGTCTTAGATGAAAGGGATCAAAAAGCTTGTTTTTAAAAATACTTATTTAAACGTATATTAATTTAAGTTTACCACTTGCATCGTCTTATACCCAAAGGTTGCAAATATTTTGGAGACGCGCCTGCAGCTTCAGAATCTTTGGGTAACTAGTCTTTAGCGCATGGCGATCGTTTTATGGTTATGTATAACTATGTATATATAACCGTCTCAATGACACAGTCATGCGCAACGTGGCCCACGATAGACGGTGTTGATATTATGCTGACATGGACGTCTGTCCACTGAAGATGTCTCTTTCACTACACTAACACTTCTGCAGCTAGGAACTGTTTTTCTATACCGGGAATTCAACCAAATAACCAAATTGGCGTGGGGAACCCGGGAGTACAATGTTGCCTCTCCTCTCTAGACCGTGCAGTAAGAACCCGCTAAATACCTCCGGAAGAAGGACAGCAGCGTCTTTCCGTATCCCGGACTGCACTCATCCCCCCATGATCAGTACCTGGAGATCCATGAGGACGGCCTATGTCTAACAGTGGACGTCCTACGGCTGAAATGTGATGAAACCAAGTTACGTTCAGATAATATCTAGCATATTATATATCTTCTTTCTTTGCTATACTTTTCATATTTTTCTTCAGCTTACTAATCAACTTCGGTAGGGGATGGTTGAGATCGCAGCAAATTTGCTTTAAATTCTATACCGGGAACACAAACCAAGTTATGTTCAGATATAGCTTCTCTCTGTCCTATACTTTCCATCAGCTTTGCGAATCAACTTCGGCGGGCGATGGTTGTGATCGCAGCAAGCTCGCTTAACCTTCCAAAAGCGGTCAAAGTTCAGTCTAGCCTTACAATCTAACCCCCTCTTCTTGGAACAACAATAGTAGTTCTGGTTCTTACGCCCCCCTCTGGAGAAAGTGTTTCCTTGGTACAGTAACATGTTTCTCCCGTTTAATTCAATGAATTCGAAGTCAACTGTAAAATCATGTTTCGTCAACTACTTAGTTCTATATCAATATGATAAAAATACTAATCTTAGTATTTTTGTTTGTAATTAATAAACTCAAAAAGTTATTGAATTATTTTAAAAATGATTTAATTAATAAAAAGTAAGGCCTTTGCATCTATTATAGATACATATAAATATTTATACAGCGTCAGCAACTGGTTTTCATGCTGTACGGGACGCTGCCGTGTCTGGTACATTAACTACATGTACATGTAAAATGCTACATTGTCATTGAGTAACTTATGCTATATTTTTAATTTAGGGATGCCAACGAAATCTCCATAAATGTGAACCAAGGTGTAAAAATATATGCCGATAAGTTCGCGGAGTCAGTTCGTAAGTTACAAATAAACATTGAACTGGGTGTATCGCGAAAATTAAAAAAAAACAATTACTAACCTTAATATTACTACTTCAGGGAAATCGATGTCCTATCTTAAATAAATAAATGGTAGAAATCTTATTTTTAGAAAAATAAATTTATTAAAACTATAAAAGTAGGTGAACAGGTGTTTTCCATATACAAATAATAATTTGTGTTCTAAAATACAAACTATTAGGTAATATTTTTCTAAAAATATATATCGGAAGAAAATAAAGCCATGACCCGAAAAATATAGTAAACCACAAAAAAGTAACTACTATCCTTTGCATCTATTATAGATGAAAGGGCCTTTTTTGTGTAAAAATCATCTACATTTAATAATTATATTGTAGATTTTTACAGCGTCAGCAATAAAACAACGACCTCCGCATCGACAGTCGGGGGTACATACACGTACCACTCAGCCAATCGGGGGTACATACACGTACCACTCAGCCAACACAGCTTACACTTAACCACAATTAAAATATTTATTACCTGACTTAATCAAAGTCGGAGGGCTATGGTTGTGAACATTGCTTGCAAACTTAACTCTCCAATTTGTATCGAAGTTCAACCTAGCTTTACATTTGAGAGTAGGTTTCTTAGAGCAACAATAATATTTGGTTTTCCTATGTCCTGACTTAAAAAAAGGTGAAATTTTGTTACAACATCATCGATTCTCCATTTAGCTCGATCAATTCAAAGTCTTGTGCTGTAATAAACACATTAATATTCATAATAAAAGGTATAGATAAAAGACGGGCGGCCAATAGGCGCTTGCGTGTCGATCCCTTCCAGGAAGAAAGAAGGGATGCGGCTGGTTTTCGTAAGAAGTGGAAGGTTACGGGGGAGACTTTCGCGATCACAACACATTATTAAAATATGGGATTATCGGGTATTTATCGCGTAATTACCTTTATTTTATTCCCGACGTTTCGACCGGATTGCACCTGGTCGAGTCTCCCCGCGACCACGACTAGGTGCAATCCGGTCGAAACGTCGGGAATAAAATAAAGGTACGCGATAAATACCCGATAATCCCATATTTTAATAATACGGGGGAGACCTTTTCCCAGCAGTGGGACACATGTTTGGGACCAGGTTATTCAAAAAATAGGTATCAGAGCTTTCTCTTGTTCGGTGAGGTTCAGATTTAATTGTTTATTTCATGACTCTACTATAATTACAATAGACAAACAACGCTGTTCAGGCATGCCTTTTCATACAAACAACATCTAGATCATGATCATGGAATGCTGCCAAAGACAAAGTTTTCTTCTCCGCTATTTTCAGACGTTGGGCTGGATAGTCTGATTCATGGTGATCAGATGGTCCGGAGGGGAATATCACGGGGGGCAATGCACAATACACCCCACGCGGGACGTAAATGCTGATCTAGTCCCCACCAGAATTAGGATAAAAAAGCCGTCATGTTGGCCAAGCCCGGACCTGAGATCTTGGTATTATTCAAGGAGCAGCCGTGACCATGATGAGTTTTTATTTTCATGGCGCTCATAAAGATTTGATCTGCCAATAACACATTATTCCTCACTTACAAATATTTTTTAAGGTGTTATCAAGATGGAAACAATTAGAATATATTTTTAATATAACTTACTTTATTTTAAAAAGATTAATAAATATGAAGCCACGACTATAAAAACAGACTTGCTGTATAAGCACAGTGTCGCGCAATAAAAACCTATTTAAATATTCTGTTATTAATTTATTGATCAATACACGCAAATATCGTACTAGAAAAAAACTATGTTACGGCAAGGTAAGGTCTCTCTAAACTCAACTACTACATATATTATACATATATCTTAAAATTATCACGACACCAAAATTGGAAAATACATAAAATCAAGTTTAACCAGTTCATAAACATGTGTACCTTAATAATTAATACATTTGAACTAATTTGAACATTTTCAAGACAATAAATATTTTTTTATGTTACAATTGAATATACCTTTAGTTTTGGTATATCATTCCTAATCAATATCAAATTATTCCTATCTGTTTCAGGTGTGGTTTTTCAATAAAGTTTTCTTTATTTCCTTCTTAACTCCAATTATCGTACCTACCCACCCGATTTAATCAAAGTCGGCGGGCTATCGTTGTGTACATTGTTTTCACTTTTAATCTTCCAGTTCGTGTAAAAGTTGTTTTATTTTTGTATTATTATATATATATATATATAAAAAATAAAACAACTTTTACACGAACTGGAAGATTAAAAGTGAAAACAATGTACACAACGATAGCCCGCCGACTTTGTATATATATATTGTAATATTGTAATATATATATATATATTTATATATATATATATAGAATAATACAAAATATATATATATATATATATATCGTTTCACTTATTTCAGGTTAGGTTGCAAAGCATAGTCACGATGTTATAAAACCGGTAAGAATGCTTGGGATACTTATAAATCAAAATGTATAAATGGCCAATATATGATTTTTTCTTATTTTATTTCAAATAACGTAATATAATTTAATCTTATAAAATACATTATTAATTTTATTTTTGCGTATCCTCTACAAAACTCAATATAAGATTTGATCTATCATACTATACATTGGTACCATTAGTATCGTAAACACCATTGCTAGATCCAGACAGGATGTATTGACTGGATCTACTGAGAGTGATCCTTGTATATCGACAAATATCGATGTTTGATACTTTACATAGTAAAAGTTTGCTACACTTTCCTTAGCTTAGCTTTATTACGATATGTTACTAATTTATTACAATAGCGAACTAAATATATTGTTTTCATATCTCATAAAAATATATATGTATATAAAAATAACGCCTCAATCATAAATTCTTACAAAACTACGCAATAAAAAAATAAAATGCAATAAAATGCAATAAAAATACGCGCCTAATCAATGGTTTTTTTTGGCAGATTGAACGATAATATGTCATTTAAAGACCCTATATATATTTAAACAATATTTGTAGAATGTGCAGGTAAGATATAATATAATTGAACACATGGCTTTCTGTATATTTCAGCACGGGACGCCGCGACAACCTATATGTGGCCATTTTGTACCCATAAACTAGTTTTATTTTATTACTACCCTTTATACCTTTAAACTGTGGTAACGAAATAAACATCAGTTTATTTTATTTATCTCTCCTTACGTAATAGCATAATACTGTCCATCCCCATTAGTAAACAATTTAGGCGGGGGGTGGTTGTGCTCATCCACCAACTGTTTGACATTCCAGGACCTGTCAAAGTTTATCTTAGCCTTGCAGAGGAGCTTAGTCCTTTTAGAACAGAAGTAGTAGTTCATATTTGATGGACCAGACTTGGAAAACGTGTGATTGTCGTACAGAACCAACTTTCGTCCATTCATATGAATCATCTTGAAGGCACCTGCAAATAAAGAAATAGGCATGCATTCGTACTGTTATATTTAACTAAACATGCATTCTTAATTTTTATAGGTTTCGACGGTAGAGCAAGACCAACGAGAAGTGATACAAAAGGTTATTTACTTTGAACACGTCTATGGAACTGAATTTGACGTAATACCGAGTCTGTTTTTTATTAGGGGCTATGTTGTAAACATTGGTATCGCTATTCGTTGGCCTTACTTAGGTAGAGTTGGGATTCCAATATATAGATTATTTGTTTATTATGTAAGTTATTTGTAATTAACCCTGTAGGTAACCATTAACCATAACTGTTAACCGAATCTCAAACAATATGTAAGAGTCTCTCTGTGCCCCCTTCAACGGGTATATAAAATTAAACCTCCCACATTTCAATGCAACTTTATTCAATAATTCTATTCACTTTATTTCCTTTATAATTACAAAACTTGCAAACGTCAAAAAAAATACAAATTTAGCTTCCACGAAAAAAAATTACCACTAAGAGCCATGATTTTTTTGTATTTTATATATATTATCAGCTAACATAAAGAAAATAAATACGTCATTACACTACTAACCGCTACTCTACCACAACTAACTACTACTCTACTACCACCAACTACTACTTTACATCATCATCTTTTTAAACTGATTAACGGGACTTTATCGCGTAATTACCTAATTTTTTCCCGTTGTCGAGTGCACTCGAAACTACGGGAAAAAATACGGTAATTGCGCGATAAAGTCCCGTTAATCAATTTAAAATTATGTCAACAGATCGCGAAACTTTATAAAGTACTATCATCATCATCATCCGCCTTTTCGTCTATTACAGACGATTCAGGCCTGTGGTTTGGGTGTTGCATATTTTTTAAATGACTAAACAGTCCTTCCTATCCTCGACCTCACTGCGCGACCGCGGCTGCCGTCTCGCTCGTTTCTCGGCTAATGGGACAAACCAGGTTTGGTCGTGGTGTTTAAGACCAGAATGGAGGGAAACTTAAACTACTTTACAAGTACTACTACAACTACTCGATTGCTACTGTTACTCTACTGCTTTTTTATACGACTTAATGACGAGACAAGCCGAAGGCCCACCTGATGTTAAGCGGTAACCTCTACCTATTACAACTGCTATACCGCAGTGATCACCATCACGGAGCATGTGACTATGTGACCAACACTGCATTGCTTTGCGCCCGTCAACCCTGAGACAACTGTAAGGTCTCATATTTTTGCTTTAATTTTACTGGCCCCCTTACCCTTCAAACCGGAACACAGAAATGCAGACATTACTGCTTGGCGGCAGAAATAGGCATGGTAGATACTAAGCAGTAACATTCCCGCATGAACTCTTCACAAAAAGTTCTACTCCTACTACTACTAGATACTTATTCATATTCATATATGAATAAATATGAATATATATATTATATGAATAAGATACTGCTTCTTACTACTATAAACATAATTTATAACAAATATCTTAAAATTGATATAAATCTATTGTTTATGAATAATGTTCAGCCTAGATATCTCAAGCATTTGTCGTCGAAGGTTCTTCAGGTTTTAACGACATGATTACATATATTATAGTTTCATACGTAACTTTCATCAAATCCGCACTATTCAAGGATTGTCTATTCCTCTTTGTGAGTTTATTTTTAAGAACTGTGTCATATACTATAGGAAATAGTTGTTTCACTTTGTTCGTCAGTGTCTCCTGATGAAAGGTTGGTAGGTTGACATCGGGTTTTTCATTCAGGTTCATCTTGCGTATGTCATTGTAAAGATTGCCCAGTGCTTCTTGGCTCTCGTTGTTTGTTGGTATACTGTTCAGAGCTTCTCTCACTGATTCAAGACCTAAGAATTCACCTGGTCCTGTAGCTTCAGTTGGCAGTGTAGCGAATGAGGCCAGTGAGGCGATTATTCGTTTAAATAAGTCTGAATTAGCTGAAATAAATTGAGTTTGTTTATTATCTGTCGGAGAACTGATATTTTAATTATTTATGAACAAAATCTTAAGTTATACTACACTTAGTATCTCTAAATAAAATGATAGCACTTGTCATAACTATGGGGTGCCGGCAGTAGAATGTTCCCCCTCCTCTCTTGCCCGTGGATGCAGTAAGAATCTGCCCAGGCATACCTTCAGAAGATGGGCAGCAGGGTCTTTCCGAGTATCAATATCCCGTACTGCGCTCGCCAACCCGCCTGCCAAGCGTGGTGATTATGGCAACTAAAATAGAAAATATGTTTTTTATATATTATTTTTTTTACTAACCTATATCGTTCCACTGCTGGGCAAAGGTAATAATTACTAATTTCCTCCAACCATCCCGATCCTACGCAGACTCCTTTTACTTTTCAAAAACAAAAAAAAACGTTTACGTTGGCGTGCTGAAGAGGAGGCCTATACCCAGCAGTGGGTGTCAACGGGCTGATATGATGATGATGATGATGATATATAAAAAATATTTTCTCGTTTACTTTTTCGGTTGTGTACTATAACTACACAAATAAAATTCATGAGTTTTTAATCTTAATTTCTTTCAAGAAGTTTCATCAATATCTAATAATAACATTTTTGCATAACACTGCCATTTTTACATTACTTATTGTAATACAATTCCTAGGTAAAATGTATTTGTTACAAAAAATATAACTATAGGTACATACTTCTATTTTTTGCATTTATAGCAAGTTTTAGTAATTTTTAGCGTTCCGTATCTCAAAAGGAAAAAAACGGAACCCTTATAGGATCACTTTGTTGTCCGTAAGTATGTATGTCGGTGTGTCAAGACCCTTTATCTCAAGAACGTGTAGAGATATCTAGTTGAAATAAAACCATATACTAAAATCTACAGCCTCTTTAAGCTGTGAAAAAATCAATATTCTAAGTTAACCTGAAAAAAAAGGCCGTCTAAGCCGCAAAAAACGCATGTTTCGACACTCTCAAAGGAATCAAAATTCATATCGAGGTTAAGCAAACCTACGCGCGGTCATAAATTGGATGGGTGACCGAATTTTTTTGAGCATTTTAAAAACTTTTACTAATATTTATTATGTTCCTTCATACCTACGGAACCCTCGGTGGGCGAGTCCAGCTCGCACTTGTCCGGTTTTATTTCCCTCTAGATTCAATAGTAGAACATAATATAAGTTGAATGGTGCTTAAGACTGTCGGAATTAGACTTGTGAATTTAAGCCCTTAGACTAGTCTAAGGGCTTAAATTCAAACAACTAGTTGTTATTAAGACTTAGTTGCTTATTCCCATCGAAGGATTGTAAAAAAGCAAAGTGCTGATAGTTTTTAGCATTTAAAAAAAAAATCCGTCTGTGTTTGTGTACGCCGTGGCTAGTTTATATAGGGTTCATATTTGGCGGAGGTACCCAAAAGGGGAAAAGGGCAGATTAATATAAGGGGGGGGGGGGGGGGAAACTTCTACGGCCGCCCCCGCCATAGCTAAATAAACAAATTATTACAATCATATATGTACATATAATTTTTAGTCAAATACAATTACATCGCTTAACATATTCATGCGCCTCGACAGCCCTTTTGAAAGCAAAATATTGTGCCATTACAATATAGGCCTACACAATATTATTCTGGCATTATAATTGTTATAGGTAGAGGTTACCGCTTAACGTCAAGTGGGCCTTCGGCTTGTCTCGTCATCTGCGACACAACTATTGCTAATGCAGGTACAAAGGTATTATAGTAGGTACTCGTATATACAGTGTATATATTGTTTCCTAATATATGTTCCGAAACACAAGGATTTCGTTATTATTATTCCATTTCAATAATCTCATAATGCTCAGTTTTGATCGGCTAAACTGACCAAACTGAGGCAATGATCGACCATATTGACACAATTACCTACAATATAAGACTGGCCGGTTAGATAGTAGATTAAGGTTTTTATTAGGTATAAGCTATCAATTAAACCTAATTGATAGAATACATTTTTTTTCGTAACATAACTATACATATCATTGGAACCTAAATAAAAGCTGAGAGGCATACCGAAGCGCGTCTATCTGCAGAAAAATTACAAACATTATTATCCCACGGCGGAAATCGAACCCAAAAGTCCTGCCTTCGACCAACGAATGTACTCTTTGCTACAGCTATAAACTATATTTAAAATATGCATTTGTATATTTATATGTAGTCCATGTATATTATATAAATATATATTATCATTTCAGCCATAAAACGTCCACTGATGAACACAGGCCTCCCTCATCGATCTCCATGAGGGGTAGTTGCCATACTCACCACGCTTGGCAGGCGGGTTGGCGAGCGCAGTATGGGATGTTGATACACGGATAGACGCTGTTGCCCATCTTCCGGAGGTATCCCTTAGCAGGCTCTTACTGCATCCATGGGCATGAGAGAAGGGGTATCATTCTACTGCCGGCACCCCACGGCGATATATATTAATATATATTAGAATATATATTATATAGGAGTATATATTAATTTTCAATTATATTTTATTAGTTTATGCCTTAGGTATTGTATTTATTGTATCTTTATATATCTATTATCTTTAATCTTAGCAAAAGATGCTATTTTAATAAAACACGCCACACCATATTTCTGCACGCCCAGGATGACTGGCAGAGAATGCTTTAGCATTAAGTCCTCCTTACACAATTGTTATGTGTTAAAGTGTTAAATAAATAAATAAAATGTAAGCTTTTAGACCAACTGCGCCAAGAAATTCAACTAAATTGTTAACTACACTTTCATTCATCTTTATGAATGGCATGAACACAAGATACGTCGAGACGCGTGCGAGCGCGCCGAGCCGCGGGTAGAATATAACTCCCATCACCCATCTCAATCAAGCTTACAGGTGCATGTGTGTGATCTGCTAAAACCTCAACCAGATTTCCGTAATCATCAAGCTTCAGCCTCGCTGGGCACTGAGAATTCCTTTTCTTTGAACAGCAAAGGTATCGGCGGCAGTTCTTGGGACCCACAAATGAAAACGTATAGTTCTGGAATAACCCCACTGTTTTGCCGTTCACTATAACTAACCGAAAAGTATCTGAAATTTAAAATATAGATAAAAATGGAAAACCTCATTTGACATTTATTTGACATTAATGACTAATCAAGTGAATAATCATCCTTCACCCTTCCTATTCTTAAGCGACTTTAAAAAATTACGGTTTTTCCAATTCTTCTGTATATTTCTTTATGTTTGTTATAAACTCCACCGTATAAAATTGAATTTGAATTAATATTTCTAGATTCAAAAGGATACACTTTCAGATTGTTCTTAATTTTTGGTCTTTTTACGTAAAAACATCTTGAACACTGCTAAGCAGTGGCCTACGCTTGTTGCTGTACACAGAATGCTGGTCAGTTGTTATGATCAGATTAAAAAAAATAACAATATATATGAATAGAAATGAAAAATGCAATCAAAATTTTAATATAATTCTCAAATCTCTAAAATCTCAATCTGTTAATGATACCTTAGTGTGGGTTTACACTTTGAAAACAAAAATAGTTTAATATAAGTATATGAATGTCACTCCACGTATAATGTTATTTATAAGTTTATCAAGAAGTTTGTAAAATTAAAAAAAATAGTAACTTCCGACACTTTAACTAGTCTCTGAGGTTGCCTAACGTTTTTTCTAATCCCTCAGTTTTGCAATCTACCCATCATGCTCTTTCGTTTGATACCCCACTATATTTGAAAACATTCGATTGTTCACCCCTTTTTCACCCCCCATATCTTGTTAACTTCTTAACCGATTTACATAAAACAAAAATGTTTAAGAATCACCGCCGGAAAACCAGTTTTTAAATAAAAAAAAAACTGCATGCAAACCAGTCCTCTCGTTTAAGAACTACGGTGCCACAGACAGACAGACACACATCAACACACACATAGCGGTCAAACTTATAACACCCCTCTTCTTTGTCGGGGTTTAAACATACGGAAGTTTTGCCCAACACATTATAATCACTTTAATAGCTTTTTATTTTTTAGTTTTAACTTCAAATTTTTTGTCCTGTAGCAAAATATTGTATTCGTAATTGATGTCTTAATGTTCGGTTTTGACAGATTTCAAAAAGCTAAACTGTCAAAACCAAACCATTGATCGACCATTTTGACACTATTACAATTAAAGAGTACCTAGGACTGCACGAGCTTACTTTATTAAATGAGAATATTAGTTTTGTTCTTACACTTTCACGGATAAACAGCTGATCAAATAATCATGAAATTTGGCATGATTATAGGGAACCTAAGAAAAATAAACCTACATACTAAAGGTGTAAAACGCGTTAAACCTCATAAGCTAGTTCCTAATAATGTGTCCATCACGTAACTGAATCATCTTTGTAGGTGCGTGTGTGTGTTTCGCTAGGACCTCAACCAGATTCCCGTCATCATCGAGTTTCAGTCTCGCCGGACACTGCAAAGCCCTTTTCTTTGAACAGCAAAGGTATCGGCGGATGTTCTTGGGACCCACAAACGAGAACGTATGGTTTTGAAATAATCCCACTGTTTTGCCGTTCACTGAAACTAACTGCACTGTTTCTGAAAAAAAAATAGGATTATTTGCTATTATTTATACCATAGGAGCTATAACAATCCCACTGCTGGGCGAAGGCCTCCCCCATTTCCTCTAGAAATCATGATATATAGTTGACCAGGTACCCATACAATTCGCCCCGCCCTTCTCTATTTGGGACCACATCACTATATAAAATAAATATTTGTTTAAATAGATAACAAACATCGTAAGTAGTGTTATATATATACATATATATTTGTAGTTTAACCCTATGTTAGCTTTCTTTATCTTTGTAAGCCTATGTTTAAACACTATGGTTATCTTTAACAAAAATGGTGACAGCATAAGTGAATAGCAATTCTTAAATTTTCAAATTTATGCGCCTGCGCACACAACAAGCACATGCTATAACGAAAGGTTAAAAAGACAACAACGCTACGTAGAAATGTCGTTATTTATTGATTATTATTATTATTGACATAACTACTACAAAAAACTAATATTGTTACCATCTAAATAATGGTCATCATCACAGTAAAGAGGAAAGAGGCGACTTTCTCTTTTCTGTGGTCATCATCATCATCTCAGTCTTAGGACGTCCACTGCTGGACATAAGCCTCATGGATCTTTGTACTTGTCATGAGGAGTTATTGCCACGCTCTTGGCACGCGGGTTAGCGAGCGCAGTACGGGATGTTAATACACGCAAAGACGCTACTGCCCATCTTCCGGAGCTAGGAAGACAGACATTGAACTGCCGGCACCCCACAGAAATTATCACCTATTAGATGATTATTAAGAAAAACAGGACACACAACCTCACATACATAGAATATAATGAAATGAAGAAGCAATTAAAGACAGATAGTCGGATACCAACATATCAATAATTTTGATTATAGAGGTAGTATCAACACATGGTAGCATACGAGTATCTCATCAAATGAAACTATAATTATTTTAAATTTCGACGGTATTCGAGCCCGTATTGAAGTAACAGGTCTATAGGTTCAACGCGGGTTTGTATCTGTGCTGCTGCCGTCCAAAAGGCAAGGTATGTCTCAGCTACATGCTGCTTCACAGCTAAACCAGCGGCGATGGTTACGCTGATACAGAACTTAAGCTTCATTAACATTCTCGGTGCTTTAGTTCTAACGATAGAAGGTAGTAAGAGGGTTAATATATTTATTAATTTATTAGGAGCGTATGGCACACATGAACGTATGGAAAACCTCATAAATAAATAAGCTTTAAAATAATCAAGTACACAAACTTTAATCTTGCTATACTTATTCTTAATAATACCTTATAGTTTACGTAGTAAGTCATCGATAATGATCGACCATATTGACACTATGACAATTTAAGAATGCTTAGCAGTGTACGTACAAGCTTGAAGGAGAATTTAAGTTTATTTGTAACAATTTCACGGCTAATAGTTGATCTCTATTTTTTATATGTATATAATAATTTATAACAATTGGCATGGATTTCGGGAACAGCTAGGAGATAATAAACCTACGAATCCTCCTTTGTTCGATGTTAGGTGTGTGTGTCTTAGGTCATTCTTAATAAATAATTTATAACAATTGGCATGGATTTCGGGAACAGCTAGGAGATAATAAACCTACGAATCCTCCTTTGTTCGATGTTAGGTGTGTGTGTCTTAGGTCATTCTTAATAAACACACGTAAACTTCTTAATAAACAATAAAAGAGTTTATGAACGATACAATTATCGCTAATATAAACAGTAAATAATTGACATATTAAATCTTTTGACGCACATGTACCTCTATATATTAATTTGTTAACTAATCAATAAATCAATGGATATTTTCCTATTTTGACTTTTAATTGTATTTTTATTTTCTTTATTAATTAAATTGTATATTATTACGTACAATTTCAATAAAAAAGAAAATAAAAACAAGAATACTTATATATTTATTCTTGGCTGATTATTTTTATTATAATTGTAAATTTATAAAACTGCACGCAAACATAGGTCAAATGCATTTGTTCTAAAATTTAAATATACACCTTATTGTGACATGTATTTAAACAACAAATGAACTTTGAACTAATTTATTTGCGTACACTGCGTAACGAAATCTTTGTATCTGGCACTTCATAACCTAATTTAAATATCTATGCACACTATTAAAATAATTGCATAATTGAAACATGTTCTTTTCACACTTTAATATATTTGTTACCAGAAACTTTCATGATTTTGATCGGCAGGTGTGTATGTTCGGCCATGGCATCAGTTATAAAGCCATCATTGTCCAATTTCAGCCTTGCGGGACACCGAGCTGACAGCTTCTTGGAGCAGTAGAGGTATCGTTTCACATTCTTTGGTCCTAGAAAGGAGAATGTGTGTTGCTGGTACAGGGCCAGGCTGCTACCGTTGAGCGTTATCATTTCGTAGGATGCTGGAAAAGCTATGCAAGTCAAATCACTGATACGAATAACGTTAAATGAGTTATTGACATGAGCAAAAGAAAAGGACGACCACACGTACGGTATCAACATTAAATAATCCAGATTACAAGCAAAGCATGGATAAGGCAAACGACAGAAAAAAGTTGCAACTTTGGGAGGAAATAAGTTCTAAAGAATGCTACTTAAAATTAATAAATTTAAAGATAAAGGCTTTTTTAGAAGGTTTTCTTTTATATCATTAGACACTTTTTACTGTACTTAAAATTTATTATCTATCCGTAAAATATATATCTATGTAATGACATAGAAGCTTATGTAGTCTATGTCCACAAACGAAAAACCGATAAGAAGATAAGAGATGAATGAATCACAATTTAATATATTGGTTCTCAGAAACCCTGTGAATCTTAATTGGAAGATGTGTGTGTTTATCTACCACATCTGTCATAGAACCGTGTTTGTCCAATTTAAACCTGGCTGGGCATTTGGCTGATAGCTTCCTCGAGCAAACTAGGTACCGCTTCAAATTAGTTTTTGGTCCTAGAAAGGAGAATGTGTGTTCCTGGTATAAAATCAAACTACGGCCGTTGAGTGATATCAATTCGTAGGACCCTGGAAAAGTAATGGAAGTATAGCGCTGAATGCATTTCTACTGAAAAAAACAACTTTTATTTCATTTATTACAAGAAAATGAAGTAAGTTTTAAATAATAATAATAAATAAATAATGCTGGACAAATCACACAGCATCATCTAGCCCCAAGCTAAGCAGAGCTTGTGTTATGGGTACTAGATGACTGATATATGTACTTAATACATTATACTACATAGATAGATATTTTTATTAATATAGAAAAACACCCAGAACACCCTGAACAAATATCTGCAGATCGTACAGACATTTGTCCCGAGGCGGGAATCGAACCCGCAACCCCTTGCGTCGCAGGCGGACCTTCGCCGGCTGCGCCACAGAGCTCGTTTGCCCGAAAGTCTCATGCTACTCGTACTTCAGTTACTTAAAATAGGTTTTCATTATTATAAACAAATAACAAATAGGTAAAATATATTACCAGAAAAGAGATGATAATAAGAAAATATACAATAATTATATATACTTATTTATTGTAATCATACAAAGTGATATTTAAGCAACATCGCGCATTCATAATAAAATAAGAGGAATTATAATAATAAAATATTCTATCAACATTTAATATATTTATTCCCAGAGACCCTATGAATCTGGGTCGGCGGATGTGTGTGCTCAGCCACCACATCAGTTATAACCCCATGCTTGTCCAGTTTGAATCTGGCTGGGCATCTGGCTGAGAGCCTCCTCGAGCAAACCACGTACCGCTTCGAATTACTTTGTACTCCTAGAAAGGAGAATGTGTGTTCCTGGTATAATATCAGACTGCGGCCGTTGAGTGATATCAATTCATAAGACCCTGAAAAAGTAATATTAGTAAAGTGCTCAATCGATTTCTAACTTTCATAACTTAACTTTCATAATCTGCTAAACAAAACAAAAATGAAAATTGCCTACTAGTTAGTCTAATAGGAGATTCATAAATAAACCAAATTTCATGTGTTTGTGTTAGGTTTTGAGTTATGAAGCCAAAAGCGCCTTCAAATGGTTCAGGTAAAATACACACTGCAGCGTTGTCGCCCCTTCGCTTTGTAGGCACGTTGCCGCGTGTCTACCTCTATTATTAGCAATAACTTTGTTACCCTTGTCTGAAAGGTTGATGTTACTGTTAAATTACTACAACTAGGATTGATAAAAAAAACTTATTTATTGTAATCAACCTGGTTTTTGCTACATTCATCATAAATTAAACGGTACTTAATTAATATGACATTAATAAATCACAATTTAATAAATTTGTTCTCAGAGACCCTATGAATCTGGGTTGGCAGATGTGTGTGTTCAGCTACTACATCAGTAACAACCCCGTATTTGTCCAGCTTAAACCTGGCTTGGCAATTAGCTGACAGCTTCCTCGAGCAAACTAGGTAGCGCCTTGAACTGTTCTTTGTTTGTTTAAAGGAGAATGTGTGATCCTGGTATAAGATCAGACTGCGACCGTTGAGTGAGATCAATTCGTACTCTGGAAAGTTTTAAAATGCTTTTATACCCTGCTAACACTAAGTTAGAAGTTATCATCATCATCATCTCAGCGGTAGGACGTCCACTGCTAGACTTATGTATGTATTCTTTAATCACCAAGTTACTGAAACTGAGGGGTTGTTAACATACTCACCACAACTTTTTAAGGGGAATAATACCTTATAATAGTTGCCGTGGGGTGCCGGCAGTAGAATGTTACCTCTCCTCTCATGCCCGTGGATGCAGTAAGAGCCTGATAAGGGATACCTCCGGAAGATGGGCAGCTGCGTCTTTCCGTGTATCAACATCCCGTACTGCGCTCGCCAACCCGCCTGCCAAGTGTGGTGAGTATGGCAACTACCCCTCATAAGCTGCATAAGCGGGAAAAAATATTCCTTTTGAGAGTCTTTGGATGACATGATCATTTTAACCGCAGCGCATGCAGCGAATGCTCTCAAAAGGAATATTTTTCCCGCTTATGCACCACTTTTCACTAACGCTCCGCTCATATTGGTCAAAGCGTGATGTTTTATAGCCTATGGCCTTCCTCGATAGTTGGGTTATCTGACAACGAAATATTTTTTCAATTCGAACAAGTTTTCCCTGAGATTCGCGTTCAACCAACAAACAAACGAACTCTCAGCTTTATAATAGTAGTATAGATTCGGACACATAATCACGATACAAGATAAACCATACAAATTAATTATTACAAGCAATGCTATTCGTAAATAAGATATGTAGAAAAATAATAATAAAACAATTCAAATACTCTTATTTATTCACACAATATGATTTAAAAACAATATCACGCAATTATTATAAACTAATTGTGTTGTAGGTTATGATATAAGCATTCAGTGTCAAAAACGACTTTTGTTATGGACTTCCATCATCATTTCAGCCATAAAACGTCCACTACTGGACACAAGCCTCCCTCATGGATCTCCATGAGGGGTAACACAACCCCAACAGTATCATAATCCAAATGTTTTACTGCATGCGTGTTTGCATGCAGTTTTTTTTTAGTCACTTCAAGCTAAAATTACTGAACACATCAAGCTGAAACTTTGCACATTTAAGA
Source organism: Pasiphila rectangulata (assembly GCA_963082625.1). Classification (NCBI taxonomy): domain Eukaryota; kingdom Metazoa; phylum Arthropoda; class Insecta; order Lepidoptera; family Geometridae; genus Pasiphila; species Pasiphila rectangulata. The sequence continues at coordinate 17,182,657 of OY720244.1, forward strand.
ATAATGACCAGAATGAGCATATACGTCATAGGGTTTAACGCGTGGGAAGCTGCGGCGAGAAGATAGTTTAACATATTGGTTCCCAGATACCCTAAGGATCTTCATAGGCGAATGTGTGTGTTTATTGTTCACAACAGTTATTAAACCGTTTCTGTCCAGTTTAAACCGGGCTGAGCACTTGGCTGACCGTTTTTTGGAGCAAATTAGGTATCTAGTTTCCTTCTGAGTCTTCGGTCCTATAAAGGAGAATGTGTGTTCCTGGTATAAGATCAGTTTGCGGCCGTTGAGGGAAATCAATTCGTAGGAAGCTGAAATAATAGTTTGGTGATAATAAGTCACATATCTCTTGAATCTGTACTGAATTCATAATTCTTAAAATATTTAACCTACACGAAGTTTCATAAACTCAAGATTAGATACTTATATTACGTAATGTAAAAAGGTAAGCTTAACCCTGAAGAGTTTACTCACATCAAACCTTGGGCTACAAAGTTATTAAACTGCTATGTATTTTAATTTGTAAATACATATAAAAAATAAATAAATAGTATTTTATTGTCAGTTTCAATTGAAAAATAATTAAGTAAAAGTAGATTATGGTACCCAGATTATATACCCAGCAGCTATTGGAAGAAGGTACCAAAACTGGTACTATGCTTTCATCATCATCATCATCATATCAGCTGTAGGACATCCACTGCTGGACAAAGGCCTTTCTCATTGATCGCCAAGTACTGCGGTTGGAAGCGGACTACATCCACCGCCGACCTGCGGTTCTTACCAAGTCGTTTGCCCATCTTGCAGGTGGACGTCCTACGCTGCGCTTGCCGGTCCGTGGCCTCCATTCAAGAACCTTGCGGTCCCATAGGCCATCTGTTTTGCGCGCTATATGGCCGCCCATTGTCACTTCAACGTGCTAATCCGTTTAGTTACTACTTACTATCCAGGCGCGTCGACCCCAAAGTGGGTCTTGGCTTCCGAAACAATAGAACGCCACTGGCTTTTGTCTTGCGCCGCCTCCATCCAGTCCGGGTACACTTGAAGTGAGCGAAGATCTTTCTCAACTTCATCCTTCCTTGTTTATGCTTTAGCATAATTTAAATCTGTTGTTAATTCATGACACTCTTACATACTCATGTATGATCAAAAAGGCACGTGACGTTCTGTGTCTTGCAGCATACGCATACCCCATAAGTATGTGCTTACGTCTTCTGGCATGTAAGAGTATGCGTAGTTCTGGTACAAGACTTTTTTTCGGTTGCCGGTTATGTCGATTAATTTTAGATCTCTGTCGTTGAAACCTGTAACCGGAATATAATGACGGAGTTAACAATATTGCCACCCGATTCCTCCTTATCTGCGCATTAGGGATGAAGATAGAGATATCATTTTTAAAGCATTTTATTAAAGCAAACTTAATTTTACAACGTCAGAAATTATTTATTCATGTTGTACGAGAAGCTGCAGCGTCCGGATTTTATTTATGCAACACCATGCAAAAACAAAACGAACACTCACTCATCTATTAAAATAAAATTACGGTTTGTGAAAATCTCTGAAGCAGTTCCGTCTCTCGTTGTAGCACAAATAGGCCTCGCATTTTTCACACTTCGTATAAGAGCGTTGTTTGGAGCAGTTCTGACATATCTGTCTGTTTTTCATCCAAGTTGGAAAGTGGTCGATTCTGTCAGCGCGTACTGAAATTTGTGTAGGGTATTGATGCTTGGCAGGCGATTTTCTTTTCTTTTTTGTGGTAGATAAGGTGGAAAGTCTCGAGGTGCGTCGACGGCCATGTTTCCTTCGTATACCTGTTACTGCATGGTATAGAAATTTAAATTAAGAACACTCGGGGACGAAACGACCATGTTGTCATAATTACTCAAGGTGTTTTAAAGCATTGGTTGATAAAACACGCGTTAAAATAACGTTAATAAGTGACCAACTGTTTCGATTCATTTTATAAATCATTTATACAAATGGGTCGAACAGATATTTTATAAAAAGTCTGGTTGAAGGGAGTTTTTAATAAATTTTAGAAGGGGTTAAAAACAGTAATGGTTGTAATTATTTTTGTAATGGAATTTACAAATTAGCAACACAGCTCAAACAAATCATGATTTATTGCAAACATTCTCTAAGCCTAAGAATATTCATACATAAAGTAATTACATACAAGTAGATAATAGGGGTTCAAGTATGAAATTGCCGTTTTATTGTAATAGGTACTTCGAATTGACATAGAACCTTCAAGGTTTGAGATTTTTGGGTGAAACTTTTTTCACATGTATTTATTTTGATGAAATAAGTAAGTTAAATTAAATAAAAAACTAATTTAAATTTTTCAGTACAAATCGGCTATTTCATACTTTAACCCCTAGTATTAAAAACTAGGAACTAATAATAAATAGGTACAAAGGACTAGTTTATTAGTCTTATTGCCGTGGAGTCCCGGCGGTAGAAAAGCCTCTCTCTCGACGTGGATGCGATAAGAATCTGCCAAGGGATACCTTCGGAAGATGGGCAGCTGTGACCTTCCGAGTATCAATCTCCCGCACTACGCTCGCCAACACTTCTGCGAAGCGTGACTCATCGGCATCATCTCAACCGTAGGACTGCAATCCACGCCCACTGCTGGACATAGGCCGCCCTCATGAATCTATAAGATCATGAGGGCGTTGTTGCCATAGTTACCACGCTTGGCAGGCGAGCACAGTCCGGGATGTTGATACAAGGAATGTCGCTGTTGCGCCTTTCCCGGAGGTATCCCTTGGCAGATTCTAAATACATCCACGGGCAAGAGTGGAGAAACTACATACTACTGCCGGCACCCCATGGCATGACCACTTACAGACTAATGTCTTAATTTTTTTTTTATATTACTATATCTGAATTATGACTAAAATGTTGCATAGTTACACCCTCGGTACTGGTTTGTCTTAATATAATAATAATGCTGGTCATTACACACGACACTGTCTAGCGCCAAAGTAAGCAGAGCTTATAGGTACTGTAACGATAAATTATTGATAAATTATTCTTAACGGCAGTAAAAAAAAAATGCAATGAAAATATTTAGTTCTAATTCCGCTTATGCTGAGATGCATGAGCACCGCCCTCCCGCACGCAAGCGTCAGCAACTTATATTCATGCTGTACGAGACGCTGCCTGGGGCGTTCTTAGATGGCTTGCCCAGCACCTATACTATCCCCTCCGCTAGCCAGTTATAAGCCACGGGTTACCTCACAATGATGTTTGCCTTCACCATTAAAGCACATTACAGTGTTCAATGTGCACGTATATTTTTCAAGAAAAAAAAATCCATTAGTGCACGGCCTTCGAAACCCACGACCTTCGGATAGAAAGTCAGAGGTACGTACCACTCGCGCAACATGGCGTCGGACTGCTGTGTAAAATTTCCAGCATTATTTATACTAAAAAATACCTTTATTATATTGGGCATAGCCTCGATTCCCACTAGAAAAATATCCAATGGGAATCGAGGAATCGAGCCGCCTTTTTATACGACAAGCCGAGGGCCCACCTGATGTGAAGCTGTAACCTCTACCTGTAACAACTCTGCGTCTCAGACAGCTATTAGACCAAGCTTAGTCTATTATTTGTGTACACTTTTTGCGGTATCGTCATCGGCCAATCACAGTGCCGACCAATTTCCCGTAGATGCGGCGGCGGTGGATGGTTGTGCTCATTGCAAGCGCTGATCACCCTCCCCGTAGCCGGATCAACCCTTAATCTAGCTTGGCACTTCCCTCGGAGCCTCTTCGAACATCTGAGGTACTTCTTCGTTTTATCCAGGTATGAGAAGGAGTACCGCTTATACACGATCAACGATGTGGTCGGGGATGTATGCAGGAATTCGAGGTAAGTGTCTGTAAATATATTTCTAGTGGTTATTATTAAATAAAATAAAAAATTCTGGACACTACACACAACACCTACGCTAGTCCTAAACTAAGCAAAGCTGGTACTATGGAAACCAGATGATTTAAGGGATACTTATATACATTCATTACAAACATTTGTTCCGTGACGGGAATCGAACCCGCTACCTCCTGGGTATCAGTCGGCTATTACACCCACTGAGCCACGGAGTATTTGATAAACAGATCATCTTACTCTAAAAGTACTGAATATTCGGGACTTAGAAGGAATAATCGCAGTAGGCGCAATCCAGGTGAAGCTGTTAATAACCTATTTAAATGATCAACCCTTCAAACAAATTGTCAGTGCATAAAGCTTGTTCTTGATGCTATCGGTATGGGTGCAATATCAACAAAGCATTAAAAGATACTTTCTCTCTATAACCGAACAGCTTCTTTAACCCGGCGTGAATGAGGTGAGTATTTTTTACACCGGCTGTGAGGCGGGTAGGAGATACCCGAAACTTTCATGTTCAATTCTTGATACTGTTATTATTTTTTTTACTTGATAATAGTACTTGAATTGGGGGAGCAAAGCAGTGGGAGCAAAATGGCTCATAATGAATGTACTTATCCATTCTCTTTTGATAACACGTGGGTCGAACTGACGGCGAATCGATGTCCATGGCGGGATGGTGGGGAGACCTTTGCCCAACAGTGGGACAAGTACGGCTAATTTTAATAAGTATCTATTCAAGATAATCAGTAAATAAAATACGAGCATTAAGACAAGGTAGGTTGTTTTTTATTAAAATAACAGGTATCTAAAATTTCTTATAAAATATACAAATTCAACTTCTTTTCGTATGAAATCTAATGAAATTCAAACTTCTTTGGCAAATCAACATAACAATCAAATCAAAATAATTTTATTTTTCTCACAATGGTACGTGTCTGCTTATTATAAAATTAATGAGTTCATGTAACATAGCAGCGAAGTTAAACCTACAAATAAGCACAATCTCCGCACATAAAAAGCGCATGTTCCATACATATCGGCTTTTCACATTTTGAACAACAATGTTTTGTTTTTCTATCTTTTTTTTGGGTACAGTCACCACATCTAACATATTTACCAACTATTTTTTTGGGAATTGGTGGTGAAGGTTCCCCTAAGTGATCAGAAATGCTCTTTCGTCTTTCCTTTGGAAGATTTACCTTCTGTTTTATGTTACGAAGACTGCCATTAAACGCAACTAAAAATTAACAAAATACTATATAAATCATTAAGTTACAGTAACACCAACTAGGAGGTCGGGTGTGACGTACTCAAGTTTGCGCATTTGTATCTTCCATCTCCGCGCGCTGGCGTTACATTGAACACGACTATGCACATAGGCCTCTCGCAACCTTATCACCAGCTACTGCAATATATATAGCAACAGTACAGTACAGATAAAATTAAATAATCTGCGTTCAAAACTTCTCGGGTATGACATACCCGACCTCACTCACGCCGGGCTAAAAATGGAAAGCATAAATATCAATACGTAATATATATTGAGAAAGACTTGATACACCAGCCACGAACTCATCACCTGGACAAAACAAGTAGGGCATCTTATTACTATATTGAATTACCGTTATTTTTAGCTTGACGTTTCGACCTGATTGTCGGTCGTGGTCGCGGGAAGACTCCACCAGGGCCCTAATTCTAATTCTTCGGTGATAAAATATCACAATAGATAAATATCATAAAAACTTTCAAATATGAACAGTGATTACGATAATTATCTGCAGTAACATTTTATCATCTTCATGAGCATTAGGTCCCAGGACCACGACCAGGTGCATCTGGTATAAAACGCCTATTGTACACAGACCAAGAGTTAACCACAAACATTACAAAATAATAAAACGGTTCTTTAAGTGTGGAATTCTTTAATCATTATAGTTAACACTGTCTTTGAATTTAGAAATGAAAAATACAATCAATTGTCAAAAAAATAGATTCTGACGGGATTCATAAAAATTATGACTTACAAATAAAATAACGTGTCATGTCCTGAATTTTTGTATTTACCTTTTTAGATTTTAGTCTTTGTCGAAACTTGTGCCGATTGGAGATCCGGAGGAAGCCGAGATGATCCAATCGAGCACAAACAAACAGAAATTTTAATCTAAGGCAAAACTACAATCAGAATGAATTCTCAAAAAAAATATTTTATATAACTTTTAGTAAACCGTCACACCAGCCTTACGCGTGGACGGGCATTGAATCCCATGATGATAATTTTCTTGAAAAATCGAAACGTATCCGACACGTTTCGATTTTTCAAGAAAATAACCTCCGATGTTATAACAACGTTTGTAATCGCCGTAATATATACCTATACATAAAATTTAATTGTTCTTTATTTGTATGCAATTTATAAGAAACATCACTTCCTACTTCCCTTCAGGATGCTGTTCAAAATGTCACTAACTCTTTCAGCCGGGTCCACGTCGGGTTCCGGCTCTGGTGGCGGACTGAATACGAACCTTTCAGGGTACTCCCGTCTATACTGCCTGTAGTAGCGAAGGAACTCCGGAACGTCACCTATGAAAAGACGAATAAGAAAGTTCAATGTAACACTATAGAAATACAGACGACTAGAGAACTCCTATTTTAGAAGTTGGTTTAAAAGTATTGAAAGAATTAGCTGGAGCGACATCTCTTGTCAATGCTTCTTCAACTTCAAAGTCATTGAAATAGTAGACTTTGGGCCGAAGTTAAAAATATATATTTTCAAACGAATAAAAACAGCAATGCAATTTTATAATGAACTATATTTTATAATTAAATATTTATTATACAAATCTCGATTAGGTGCGAATATTCCCATATGCCTGTGCATATCTATTTTTTTAAGTTAGTTTCATTTCTTTACTCTCTTAAACTTTACGCCACGATATAGCGTTCTGTTTTCCTGTTATAATTAAATATTTATTATACAAATCTAGATTAAGTGCGAATATTCTCATATGCCTATGCACATCTATTTTTTTAAGTTAGTTTCATTTGTTTACTCTCTTAAATTTTACGCCACGATATAACGTTCTTTTTTCCTGTTCACCCTAAGGTTGCCTGGAAGATATCGCTCGTAGCGATAAGGCCGCCTTTAGTACTCCTGTGTTATTTTACCTTGTTTCTAATTTTTTTATGTTCTCTTAATGTGGTGGTAAAGAGTTTTCGATCTAGGTATCTAACATTCACATACGAAGAACGTAATTTTTTTTTTATTATTTAGACATTTTTATAACACTTAATAAAATGTAGATTTAAAATTCAAATTTGCTATAACAGCATAATATAGCGAACTATATGCAGGACAAAATATGATTACCCTTCCCGTCTCCGAATCAATCCGTACCTAGCTTGGCACTTCCATCTGGACTTCGAGCATTTCTGGTTCTTCTGCACCTCGTCTGAAGTTAAGACCAATGAAATGCTTTCATTTAGACATTTAGCTCAAATTCGTTCAAACTTTCGAACTGTATTGCCAATTTCTTGTAAATACGGCGGTGGCGGATGATTGTGCTCATTACTGGCAGTGATCACCCTTCCCGTCTCCGGATCAATCCGTAACCTAGCTTGGCACTTCCCTCTATACTTCTTCGAGCATCTGAGATTCTTCTTTGCTCTGTCCAGGTAAGAAAACGTGTAGTTCTTATAAACCACCAATGACGTCGATGCTGATGTTTGCAAGAACTTGACGTATGTGTCTGTGAACAATTTGGTGTAGATACGATTATTTTGTCGACATTTTAATTTTGATAAAAATTACGTTCAAAGATTCCGTTACGTACTATGTAAATACATACTTCAGCGTATTTAGGTTAAGCGTATAAAAAAATAATGCAAAAATACTTCTACAGTTTTATAATAACAAAATTTTCGTCACATCTCGTCACAAAATCAAAAAATAGAATCAGCTATAAACTTACAATCGTAATCGCCATAGACCGACTATGAGAACTTAATCATTAATATGGCTAAACCTATCACTAAATTACCGCTATGGTAGCACAAACTAGGAACACACACACACTAGAATATCTAATTAATGACAATTGTATCAAGATCTTGAATATCGATATTGACAGCTTCATCAAGATCTTGGATATCGATATTGACAGGTGCATCATCATCATTAATATCTATATTTACAGTTGCATCAACATCATAAATAATATTATGAATATTGTTGAAACACTTCAAGCACAAATACGGTTGATTTGGACAAAGATTACAGCATGTATTTATTTGTTCAGTTTTGGCTTGTGCGATTTCTAACCCACTCTTTTCTAAATTATCTTTGAAGCATCTACTGCAATACTTATACTTGCCGTCTCCCCGTTTGGTTTCTAATTTATGTTTGCCCTCTACGGTTTTGCATGTTTCTTTTGTTTTGTGTAGTTCTTTTCTTGGCGATTTACCTTTTTTGTTGGGCTCAATGTGATACTGGCTAAGAATCAAATCCCTGTAGTTGTCTATCCCTGAGAAAAACAAACAACAGTTATGGGAGTTTATTTTAATTGAAAATACCAAACATGCTTTCATGCCACCCCATAATTCCTTTTTGTGATAAAAATAATTCAATTGTTCAATTTGTCTTTTATATTTATTCAATTTATAACTCCATTATATTTCATGATTTTGTTCCCAAGTTTTCTTTGTTAGGTAATTTTTATTAGTTTCAGTAAAAATCCTCAGAAGTCCAATTTCTTACTGATGTAGTAAGAAATTAGGCTCTTTCTCTAAAAGCTTCTAAGTAGATTATTTTGGAATCTATTATACACCTTATGGTTAGATCGATTTCATTGACAACAACTACCACAAATCCTTCTGATGATTTTAACATGCTCACCACATGTAGGTCTATTACAATTGGAGCACAAACTTTTTATTTTCTTATCTATTGATCTTGGACATAAAAAACATCTGCTCCTTTTCACAGAAGGTTCAACTGATTTTCCCTTAATTTGAAGTTGCATGTGATCCCAAAGTCCTGCATTCCTGAGCAGACTTGCGTTTGAGACTTTACCTAAAAGCATAAAAATACTATATTTATATAAAACCGTCTTCTTATTTGTATGGGAATGCTTTTTGTTACAAATAAATAAATTATCTTATCTTAACTTCTACATATTTCCACCATCTCAGCCGTAGGATCATCGTGCTGTCCACGTCCACTGCTGGAAAAAGGAAAAATCGAAATCCATGAGGGATGCTCATGGATTTCGAAGATTATGAGGGGGTTTTGCTATACTCGCCACGCTTGGCAGGCGGGTTGGTGAGCGCAATACGGTATGTTGGTATGATACACGGTAAGACGCCGCTGCCCGTCTTCCTGAGAAATCCCTTTGGCAGATTCTTACTGTATTTACTGGCAAGAGAAAATACAATTTACTGTCCCCCAATGGCATATTTTATGTGAGTTCAATAAAAAAACAGCGATGAAAAAAATAACAATTTTTATTACATACACGTACCTAAAGAATTACTGACTACATTTACCTAGAAAGCTAGACCACAAAATTTACCTGTAACGCTGACGTAAACTATACATTGAATGGACAAAATATGTTTTTTCCTGCAATGTCCCACTGCAGGAAAAAAAACATAAGACTTACAATAATAATATGATTTTTATTCACAAAAAGCGCAAATTAAAGGAGGCCCATATCCAGCAGCCACCGGGACCGCGGAGAAATGTACCCACAGTCTTGAAAACGCTGGTTTAGCCGGTATAAGCTAAATAGATAGACTGAACATACATTTTTGGTCCGTCAAATAGATTAACGAGAACTATTTGGACACGTATTTGTTTAATTTTCTGTTAAAATGTCGCGTGGCGTCACGTCTAGGTACAGTTTATAGCTCTTTATAACGTCAGGAACCTTTACTCCTAAACATTTTTTTTTACTAACCTATATCGTCCCACTGCTGGGAAAAAGTCTCCACCAATTTCCTCCAACCATCCCGATCCTTCGCAGACTCCCATCATCCTCTATCGAAGGTGACGAGATCATCACGCCAACGCTTTCTCGGCCGACCCCGACGCCGCCTTCCGTCTTGAGGAAGCCATGGTGTTATAATGTGACCCCACTTCTCCGGTGGCATCCGGCTCACGTGGCCCGCCCATTCCCATTTACGTGTGGCTGTTTTGTTGCCGGCATATTTGATGCCGGTTAGGGAACGCAACATGGTGCTGCGCACAGTGTCGACTCGCTTAAACCCGAGAATGATTCGTTCCATTGCCCTCTGACAAATCTTGAGGTCGCTCTTCTGTGACTCAGTCAAAGACCATGTCTGGGCACCGCAGGTTAGGACAGGCAGGATACACATGTCGACGAGTTTGTGTTTCAGTGATAAAGGGAGGTCACCCTTCATGTACGCCTTCATGGACCAGTAGCTCTTCCAGGCATTGTCGATCCTTTGACCGATCTCTTTGTCCTGCCTGTTGTAGAAGCTCGCTAACTGGCCCAAGTATAGTATTCGTCAACATATCGTATATGGCTAAGGCCACGAAAACATGTACCATCACACACGAGAAGCCGTAACACACAATAACACAATGGAAGTGTATAACACACTGGAAATATTGTAAGGGCTGGTTTACACTAATGTGTAGTAGTATAGTTGTAGAAGAAAAAAAGACACCTAACAATCAACCGGAGAAGAATTGATGATAAACTAAAAAAAACAAGTCCCAGAAATAAAATTATCTTAAAATGTTTTCGCAAAATTTGTGTAGAATATAGTTCTTAGTTTGCCTCTCAAATTTGATTGAAATCCGTCAATAAATAACACTACAGCAAACTTCCCCCCTTTCCCCCCAATCAAAAATCACGCTCGACAAAAAATGTTACCTAATCAAGGAACTTGTGTGGTAATTTTCGTCAAAATCGGTAAAAAATAAGACCTAGGCGAGAACAGACTTACAGACAAACGGAAAAAAGCATACCTACCTACTAGGTAATCTAATAAAGTGTTATAGTTTGTTATTCCTAATAAATAAATAAATAAAATATTTTAAGCAATGTAAACCAAGCTTTATATATTTTCCCATGTGTTACGTAACACAAACCATAACACACGCAACACTCGGGAATAAACACACGGGGAAATGAATAACCTAAAGACAAAATACCATCTCAAAATGCAAAGTAAATCAATAAGAAAACCTTAGTTTACTTGCAAAATAGCACGTTCTACAACATTCATAAATGTAAAGTTATTAAATTGTGATATTTACATCGCAAATTGCGAGTGCAGTCTCGTCGTTTTAAACAAACAATTATCTTGTAGTACACCGAAACCGTGATTCACTCGAAAATAAAATGGCTGACAGGAATTTGACATTTTGAACCAAGAATGATAGTTTGCCAGTTCATAAAAACTAATTCAAGTGTTGCTACTTCTTAAATCACAAAAACTACTACAATATTTAAAAAATATAACACACGAGAAAGATGTGTGAGACATATATTCAGAAAAAGATTAAACTATGAAGTTTATGGTATTTAATTAATTTAACTTACCCGACTCATTGTTGATACATCATTATAGATATTAAAATAGAAATATTCATGTAATTACTTTTTTTAAACTTAGAAAATGGTTTAATTCGGTGATAAGTCATTGGAAGACATTGGATTTTTGTATGAAGTCAAAAAGTCGCTAATTTTGGAAATTTCGGTTTTCGATAAAAACTGCTTACAATAATAATTTAAGCAATCTTATAGTACATGCGAGTTCTCAAAATATAAAGAAAATAAGTGTTTTCTCTAAAATATGTTTGCAAATTTATAAAATAATTAAAAAAAGTTCGGTCCGTAGATTTTATACGAAAAGTACATGTTTTCGTGGCCTTAGCCATATCCTGCCTGTCTACTACGTCCCTACGTCTCGTGCTGTTTGACATTATCTTGGTCTTCGACCGGTTCATTTGAAGACCAACCAACTTGCCGCACTTAGTCCCTGGAGCATCTCCTGCAGTTCTTATGCAGTTGGGGCAAAAAGGACGATGTCATCCGCGACCCGCAAATTCGTCAGACGTTTGCCATCGACATAGATGCCTTTTGTTGCCCAACTAGCAGAAAGTGCGTCAAATACATACATACCTCTTGGAGAATTGCAGTAAACAAGATTGGGGACAGCGGGTCACCTTGTTTCTCCTTTGATTTTAAATACCGGGCCTGTGGAGTTCAACTTTATGACTGCTGTGCTGTTCTGGTAAATTATCTTTAGTAGGTTAATATATGTTTTATCAATAAGCTGGTTTTAAAGGGCATTGAATATTGCACTGTGTCTGAAACTATCATATGCTTTTGTGTAGTCCACAAACACTATACATATAGAGCGCTCCACTCCTAGACCTAGCATTTTTTTTTTAATAATAAGAAAGGTACGCGATAAAATCCTGCATTTTAAAAACTAATAATATGTAAACAAATCGCGAAAGTTGAACAAGTTTTTAGTTACTATAATTCCACAGATATTCGTTCGGATTTCATAATGCCGCATCTCTGAATCGCTTGCCACTGACGTGCAGCAAATGGTGTCAACTGTTTCTTATAAAAAACTTGGAAATAAAATAATAATTCTAAGCATTCGGCTTATCCCGTCATTAAGTATTATAAAGAAAAATACACACAGTACCATCTAGCCCCAAAGTAAGCAGATGGTTGATATAATACTTACACACACACTTTTTTGTAAATACATACGCATCATACATATAAAAATACCCAGGACCCAGCAGAAATATCGGCAGATACATAACAAAGATTTCGCGCCGGAGGAACCTCCTGCTATCAGTCGGCTATAAAACCAACTAAGCCACGGATGCAGTTAAAATGTCAACTGGGCACATCAATACTTATCAAGCAATTGGATCGTGCACGAGTTATTTTGTTTATATTAAATTAATAATAAAAATATTTATTAAAAATAGGTTCGACCATTATTGTCAAACTTTTTTGGGTTTGGTACCACTTATATATATCACAATGTTTAAATACTTAAAAGACGTTAGAAAAGGGGTACCTTGTCCAAATCTATTTAATGACAACTTCTAACTGTAACTAAGTATAGAATACTTGTAAATAGGTACGAGGGATCTCTGCTTCTGCAAAATACATTAGGAATTTAGACTTGGCAGCCAGCCACAAAGCCATTAATACGAACGATTCAAACATATTAGACTTGTGAGTCCATTTAAATAACAAACTAAACAAAAAGTAAGCAAACCTCAGTATGAAGCTTAAAGTCTTAAACCCGGAAGGCTTGAGGTCAGGTAGCCAACGTGAAGTCAGGAGTTGGGTGGTTAAGTTCATCTAATTCAGCGACAAGGCTATCTCAGCCGTACAGCATCAGGTGTTGGGTGGTTATGTTCACCTAATTCAGCGACAAACATCCCGTCTTTTGTGGTGATGATTCTCGCAGGGCACTTATTCCCTGGCATCTTGCCGCCTCTTTTGGAACAGTACCACCGCGTAGCTCCATGCATAAGATGGAACGTGTTCCCTTTGTAGAACAAAATATGCTTGCCGCTTTTTGTTGGAAAAAACTCTAGCAAACCTGTAAATTTTATTATATAATTTAAAATAACTTACAATTCTGGATATCACACAGTATCATCTAGTCTTAAAGTTTATGGTGATGATGTACTTTCCGCAGATTGTATGATGAAAATCGGATGAATGTCCGTGCGATCATATTGGAGATCCACTGTTAGAGACAGAGCTATGCCTCTAACATTCCTGACACAACTCTTGACACCATAGTAAAAGAGCTCCGGATTATGAAACGCTGGCTATCCGACTTATCAAGACTTTTGCTCTCACTATTTTAATTTATGGTTTCAGACTTTTTTAGTTTCAATCTACAATCTTTAATTACCACTGATTGTTATCTACGAGGTCGACGATACGTCATTTACGGAGATATATGAACGTCCAACAAATGAATCACATAAATATAAACCTAGAGTTAGTTATTTTATTGTTATTACAGTTAGGTATGGGCACATGATGTATGTATATATGATGTAATTCTCCTAACTTAGATAAGTTTGGTTAAAACTCTGTCAGTTGCTTTGTTAGAACCTTTATTTTTTCACTTACTTTTTTTACCATTGCTTTTAATTACCTATACGTGTAATTTTTTATTTCGCAATTATGACTGGCTTTACCGTACTCAGTGTTAAGTGAACGTATTTGTAAGCTAACCACATGGTGTGATGAAGTAAAGCTATAACTGAATGGTGGTCTGTACCATCCGCTACGTGGAAATTAGTAGGTAAAAAAAACTTATTAATGAACATGTGATTTAATTCTTAGAAAAAGTAACGACAGCATATTCTACTAATGTTATGTATAGTTCAAAAACCCTGTCCATGGTAACAATAATCATTATCAAAACACAACAAATGTAGAAGCTCAGCAATATTAAACCATAATATTTACTTCTGTTATTATATAAAACTAATGTATAATGTGCGAGCCAAAAACTTAGCTTTTGGTACATATAAGTGATGCTTAACTTGATCTGTATAAAAACAATAAAAAATACTTTCTCGACAACCTTCACAACCACAAATTATTCTGATTCGATCAATAAGGCATATAAAGAGACCTTTAGTCAGAAACATATAACACAGTGACATATTAGTAGAAATCACTTGCTTCTTATTGCTATTCATTTTAATGTTATTCCTAGTGGATTCGTCCGTAAAACCTAGCTTGATCTCTGTGACAACCAAATCCCGCCCATCAAGTTCTGCATTTTGTAACGGTTTAGATAACCTGTAGGAAGGTCGTACTTTATGGGTGGGACTGCACGAATAGTGCAATGATGTGCGAAGCAGATGAGTCATGATCGTTACCAATATCCACCTTCATACAGCAACATCGTCCCAGCCCTATTCGCGTCACTTGGCATATGTTGCCGCAATCAAGCTAAGTTTTACGAACTAAAGTTATCAATGCTGTCAATTATTTTTAATCTCGTGCGTGACAGCCCAGTTTTGCTTCCGACGGAAGATCAGCGTTGTGGTAGCATTGTTATTAACACAACATTCATACTGAGTCGGACACCAATTTGTAGCAGCATAAAATTGTTTGTATTATTTAACTGTAATTTTAAGCCCGTCATATGTGCGGTTAGTTTTTTCACAATTGTAGATGTTACAAAAAAGTTAATTAAAATTTCAAAAACCCTGTCAATTGTATGTGTCTCAATTTGTTTACATTACACATCGAATTAGACTGAAGCATAGATAATCAAAGATATCAGCTTGACAGTGGTGCCGCCTGGTAGACACATTTAGAACTTGAGTAGGTAGCAAGATAAGTGGTACGTTTCCGTGAGTCTACCCTACGGTTCCAATCCAGACCATTGTAGGCTTGGAAAAAAGCCAGTTATAGACAAATATTACAGTGATAAGAATACCTTTGTTTATAGCACCAGAAACACAATCTCTCTAACCGAGTACAACGAGAATTCGCGTTAACTTTATTTTCACCCGACGTTCCGACTGAACTGTACCAGCCAAGGCATTTACTATAGATGATTTATACAGCGTCAGTGGTAATCATGCTATACATGACGCTGCAGTGCCTAGCACATTGTTAGATAGATTAAGCTTGCCCAGCTCCTATAACAATATCCCAGCTTAGTCGGCTATTAATCAGAGGGAAGAACAGGTTAATACGTCTGCTGACAAAACCGCGGGTTTCCTCACGATGTTTCCCTTCACCGTTATGTACGTGTTAAAAGTGAACATACATTTTTTATGAAATAAAAATCCATTGGTTCACGGCCGGTATCGAACTTTTAGATTTAATGTCAATTACAAGGTACATACCACTCGGCCAACACGGATGCCACGAAAAGACAATGTTATCATTAATAATAGGATATCCGGGTATGGATTATTATACCTTGTTATTTGACTTTGAAGATCTTCGTTAAATAATAAATACATTGATAAAGTCCATTATGGGTATTACCTAAATCCCAGTTCAATGCTCTAAAAAAAATTTTATTATTTTATTTTCCTACGAATTAACTTTACCTCATATGTTATTCATAAAATCGAGCAAAATACTACCCAAGGAACGAATTTAAATAAAAATAAATAAATCCTAACTGAAATAGAATAAGAACAGCAAAGGTCCCATCAAAGAGCCATGAGGCATTCCGGCAGCTTGTACTGAGAGTCGAAAAACAAACGAGTGTTATATTTCTTAACCGGTTCATAGACGTACAAAACATATAAGATCAGAGTATTCTATAACAATCATCAATAGTTACGTTTCTTCTTAACAGGCATACTATGGTAGTGCTTTCCCTCCATAGACAGTATAAATTCTCCATTATTGTCCATGATAACCTTAGCCTTACACCCGTTCTTCCTCTGAGAGCAATACCAGAGACGCTTGTACTTCTGGCGGTTCTGGGAGAACGTGTATCCGTGGAGCACCAACAGCTTGTTCTTGAATCCCGATGGAATGTAGTATGGCTCTGGAAAAATACAGCAAGATAAGCAATTTTCATTGAAAAGCTTAGAGAAAAATGATTGTTTATTTAGATTTATTTATTTTAAAAGACATAAGTTTACAGTTATGACACCAAAATACTAACTATCTTAATTTTCTTAAGTATACTAGATGAGATCTAACAATAATATAAACAACTTATCGTGAAACATAAGTTGTCACGACATTATGTTCATACACTCGTAACATTACAATGTTATACACAAATAAAAATGATTAGGGCGTCAACTCCTGTAACAGAGAACTTGATTAGAAAATAAAATCAAAAGATTGAAAGACATTTTTTTCATTTTAAAAACATTTTCTATAAATTATTGTTGAGCCAGATTTTGGGAGAGATCTTGGCCTAGTGGGACAGTAAATGCAAACAAACAATAATGTCTCTTGTAATTAGAAAAACTACGGTTTATTTAATAGGATTTTATTATTTGGCTTCTGCTACCTATCTTGTTAATTTAACCAAAAATCCATCAGCATTCTCAGCGAGCACCGGTGGGTAATGGTTGTGTTCATCACATACGATTCGAGCCTTTCCTTCAACAGAAAGTATAAGTCGAGCGTGGCAGCCTTTGTTCCTGCTAGAACACCGTAAATACTTCCTTCTGGCATCACTAAATGAGTACGTATATCCGTTGTAGAGCATAATGGATGATCCGCGGACAATTATCGATTCCACTGTCACTTCTAAAAAATAAATATTGTTTTAAACAATAAACATATAGAGTAGGTACAGTGCAGCAGTGTAGGAAAACTTAAACTATAAAAATTAATATATTTCATAGAATTTAAGAAGTTCAGACGAATACTCCAGCATTTAACCGCAAATTAAAGTTTCATTCATCATCACAGACGTAGGACTGCTGTCCGTATCCTCTGCTGGACTTAGGCCTCCCTCATGGATCTTGAAGTGCTGATCATGAGGTGGTTGTTGCCATACTCACCACGCTTGGCAGACGGGTTTTCGAGCGCAGTACAGGATGTTGATACTCGGAAAGACGCTGCTGCCCATCTTCAGGAGGTATCCCTTGGCAGATATTTACTGCTTCTACAGATAAGTTTTTCATATTTTGTTTCGTCGAAAGTTTAGAATAGACGTGTGTTTGCTTTCTTTGATAATATCACTATAGGTATTCAACGTAACACATGTACTAGAATATTCTTTGCTGCTACACCTCCATTTGGTATAGTTCGTCTTATTACGTTTAGTAAAATTATAGCGATGTCATATAGCATGTAATAGAGACCGTACCGTGTAGGTAGAGGATCCTTACCTTCATTTCTTTAAATAATTAAATAATGCTGGACAATTTCCACAGCATCATCTAGTGTCATCTAGTACTTGAGGCGAGCACAATATCCCTTTTAATGTTTGCTAAGAACTGAGTGATAAAACATCACATCACTAGGACGCAGATACGAATGTGCTCGCCACAAGTACTAGATGACAGATATACTTAATACATTATGCTGCATAGATAGATATTTTTTATTATATAAAGTAAAACTTCCAGAACACCCTGAACATATCTGCAGATCATACAGACATTTGACCTGAGGCGGGAATCGAACCAGCAACCTCTTGCGTCGCATACGGACCTTCGCCCGCTGCGCCACAGATGTCGTCTTTGTCCTTTTACAAAGACGGCCTTAGGTTTAATCTGACTACGTTCAGCAATATCTAGAATTATTTAAGAAGTTTATGCAAGATGAAGTTTGAAACATCGTTCACGCAACGTGTTCTTCAAGAGTTAAACTGAAAGAAGATCTGTTGCGAATCTGTTCAGATGCTCCGGAGGCCACAAAAAGTAACCATAAAGTTGAATGCATTCTCTCTAGTCGATATTCCCTCTAGATGCTTTTCTGTCCAGATGCAAATATGGGTAATATACCTCTATAGTTAGTGCACGACGGGACGCAGAGGTGGCGGGTCGCGAACCCTGCGGAGGCCCTCGATAAGGGTCGAAACAGTTGGTGCCTCCACCAACAATAACAAGTACGTGAACATTCCCGTTAATTAATATGAATATATGTATAAAGGTTACATTTTTCCAATGTAAACTTTGGAACTAAACTTCAGGAAAAGTACATTTTTATAAGCTATATGTTTTTAATTTTTCCAATGTTACATTTAATTACAATTGCACGAGATCTACTTGTATCCTAGTAGTAAGAAAACAAGTTTAATCAGATATAATAATAAATAATTAAGAAACAGTTGTTACACTGGTTCCTGCTCATAAATATTACATAGTTTACTAAGTATAAATAAAAAGAGCTATATCCCTAAAACAGTCTAGTTATGATAAACTACCCTAAATTCTACATAAATGTACATAAATATGGCAATAAGTATAGACAACGTTATAAATAAGTATCCCCCTTTCATAAGATACCCAGCTTCAAACTCGGCCGGCGCGGCGCAGGGGATTACTTAAGAGTGACGCCTACTGTACTTTAGAGTCATTCCTGATTTATCGATTTAAAGTCTAAGCTATAATCGTCCAATATCCGACATTGGGCGGGTATCAAGCCTTTCCATTTCTGGCGCGCTTAAGCTAGATTGCATACCTATATTAGACTGTTGTAACATATCAGACTGAGTAATATTCGATTGTAAAAGATCGGACGGTTGGCTCAGAGGTTCAGACCTCTGAGGCTCAAAAACTGATAGAGCGTCGCTCGTACAAGCTCTAGAACGAATTTTCTTGCGAGGAATTTTGTGTGATATCAAACCGGCTTCCCTTAACCTTCGGCGAAGACTAGCCGTGGATATCTTACTGGCTTTTGCCATATCCGTGACTTTTAGGTTCTGGCAGTAAGCTTGGAGGATCTGTTGGTCTTCGAATGCAGTTGTCTTTCGGGGCCTACCAGCCGCTTTCCGTGTGCTAAGGCTGCCTTCTTCTTTCCAGCGACGTATCCATAGGTATACTGTATTTCTCTAAAAGAGGTAACGGAATCTGAATGTTTGGTATTATCGGCTAAAGTTTTATAATAATTTTGAAAAGATTTTGTGATAACGGGTTCTTTGGCGTCCACGTCTACATTTTTAATATTACTAGCCATTTCGTTTTTGCAGGCAAAGGCGTCCCCTATTCTATTTTATCTTCAGAAAATAATATTAATATTGATAACTAATATTTCATGCTGTAAGCACCGCAGTGCCTGAAACATTGTTACTCGTAGATGAAGAGACTGAGACATTGATAGACCCCTTCAGATCAGTCGGCTATATTCAAACGAAAGAACTGCTTAACATGTATGGGCTTATGGTAAATTTAAGAATACCAACGAAATCACTATTAATGTGACCATATGTTTTCAGAACGACTTTACCGATTTTGATAATAAAATGGACCCGGTTGCAGTAGTGGGGTGCTGTAAGGTGATTTTTGTCAGCTAGTCATTTATAATTATAAAGATTTATTTCGTAAATACTTACAGACACACCCAGTTTATCTGCTATTTCCGTAATGGGTTTGTTCTTCTTGTGCATCGTGACAATCCTTTGCCTAAGACGACCATCTATCCGGCTATACTTCGCAGCAACAACTAAAATCAATTGATATTTATTAGAAAATGAACACAATAAGTAAAGGAAATCGTACCACCTAACTGATGGGAGGTGAAATGTAGGGAAATAATAAGTTGTAAAAATTTCTTTGGTGATTGAAAATGTCGTGGATTTATTTAATGTTTGATTTACGAGTTATATTACGAGTAAGAACACAAATCACATACATCCCAACACAAGTAACTTTTTGACGAACTCAATTGAGGTAGCAACAGTTAAAAATTCTAACTGAACATTTTATATATTATCAATTTATTTAATTATTTGATTTTTTTTGTAATTTAATATATCAAATATTAAGAGGTTTATATTAAAATTATGGAATTACTCTCCTGTGTCTCCTGGGTTTTTAATCTTTCATCCACTAAATTGAAAGGATGATTTAAATTTATTACTAAATTAACTTCTCTATAAAACAGGTAAGTGTCAATATTGTCGGGAGGCGACATAAATCTTATTTTTTATAATTATCCTATACTGTCCTACTGGCCAAAGGCCTCTCCCGTTTCATTCTACTTGTCTCTTAATTAAATGGACTAAGAAAACTAAAGACACAAGAACTGAAACGAGATAAGAGAGGCCTTGCCCAGCTGTGGGAAAGTAACGGTTAGTAAATAGAACCCGACGTGTACAAACGCAGGATTATAAGATTGCACTAATTTTTGTAACGCAAATTGAGTCTCATATCTTGGACTAAAACAAGTTTATGTAAAAATGGATCGATCCGTTCAACAACCGCTTAATTATAATATTTTTTTATTAATATATTATGTGTCCTATTGCTGGGCAAAGATCTCCCCATATCCTTCCACTTCTCACGATCAATGGCCGCTTTCCAGCATAATAAATATATTTTTTTTTTCTTTTTATGGACATATAAAAGTCCTAATCTTGTACGTACTGAAACGTGGGTTCATGTGTATGCTCAGTAAAAGCCTTTATTATAGTACCATCATACATTCGTATCCTGGCTTTACATCCAGTCTTCTTCTTTGAGCAGTACCAGTGCCTATCTGAATGCTGGCGAGCGAACGTGAAACCACCGTATACTAGGAGCCTGTTTTTCAGTGGCCCTGGAATAAAGGAGTATCCTGGAAGGAGACAGATTTTAGATTATAGCGTAACTAGCTGAATCGGCGAACTTTGTACTGAAAAAGTGCAAGCCTTTGAAGACAGTCGCCTTCACGAGCTAGACACCGAACACCAACTCCCCAGACCCAATCCCTCCAATCAGACGTCGTAGGTACTGCCGATGATATGGAGACATGCTGACAGTAGCGCCATCTACCGGGTTCATTTGTGTTGGTCGAGCTGTTTAGGTATAGGAGTAAGACGTACGCGCGCACCTTTCTGTGCCCGCACCGCTGTCAATATTTTGCCGCGCGAGTGTTTTAATTTCGCTTAACTCGTAAGATATTGATTTAAGTTATATGGTTTACGGGACAAATATGTTCTATATGTTTGACGACCTATGTGGCGCAGCGGGCGAAGGGCCGCTGCGATGCAAGGTTGCGGGTTCGAGTCCCGCCTCGGGACAAATGTCTGTACGATCTGCAGATATTTGTTCAGGGTGTTCTGGATGTTTTTCAATATATAATAAAACAAAATATAAACATCAATAATCGATAATTTTAATATTTATGAAATTCTCTAAAACATTCGAGGCAAAGCCCAGGGAATCCTGGACAATCAAAGCAACCAAATAACACGGCAACTCTTTTTTTGGTTTTACCATAACAGACTCTACACCTTCTTCTCATAGTCCTCCCTCCTCTTTTCGGAAGGGTCGCCGGAAGATGAATTTTTTCCTCCATAAATGGGCGAGCAAGTTTGAAAGTTGTTGTTTTTGTCTTGTCCTCACAATGATTTTCATTAATATCGGACTCAGTTTCTGGAACAGACATGCTTTTTTATATGTTTCTTTAAAAAAGTGACCGTCAATTGCTAATTAATTTAAATAAAAACAGATAATATTTATCCATCAGTTTGGAAACTTTTATCTTTCCTATAAAAAAAATTCCCACAAAAAGTCAAAAAGGACCGGGATCTGACTGTCGTTCATATAGAGGTATCTCACTCATAGAGGTTGATAAATGGTACAGTACATATTGTATAGATTCTGATGTAATTATTAGAACTAAGCTAAATTGTCATCAAACGTTTCAAGTGTAACGTTCATTTAGATGTGCCTCTTAACGATTTGGTTATCACTACCGTTCTTCACACTGTGAATCACAGAGACCATTGAATGTCCGTCTCTTGTTCCGCATTTTGAGGACAGACGAAAAGGTTGTTGAGCTGGGCGTTTTGTGTTTATCAGAATTCCGTAGAGGGCGAGGACACGAAATTCCTTAAGTCCCTACGGTCCCATGTGAAGTGAGATTGATTTCATCTCGACCAACAAAAATCTTCCACAGAAATCACGGGAGCCACATTTCACCGGCACCCCACGGCATAATGTACCTAAATAATTGAACAATCTTTTGATTCTTTCAGTCCAGAAAACATTTTAAGAACACTATGTGCAGGTCTGGTTTAGAATTAATAACAAGGCTTTTGAAATTTAAATTATACTCGTAATTGAAAAGAACAAGATTATTTTTATGATAATCCTGTCATCATTTGTATGGCAAAATGTAGGTCAATCTAGGTAATAAATAATGCAACTGATGGTGTAAGTACGTCTTCCGCCGGCGCTGGTAAGGTGACAAGTGCGTCTAGCATGACCTCACGTCCTGCTGCACAACCCCTTAGCATGCTCGGAATAATTTATTGTATTATTCAGTTTGGCGGCTTTTAGAGCTACATCTGCGATCTGAGTTCTGGAGCGCAGTTCAGTGTTGCGGACCCTGTCGGTTCTCTTTACACCCAAAATGCTGCGCTCCATCGCACGCTGAAGCCGCCAAACTGAAGTGGGACTGGGCTGGCCACGTCTGCCGTATGCCAGGTGAACTGTGGGCCAAGGCAATCACTGAATGGCGTCCTGACCCGGCGAGAAGGCGTCGTGGCAGACCAAGACGTAGATGGCGGGACGAACTCGATCAATACCGAGTTGACTGGAGGGAAGTGGCTCAGGATCGAGATGCATGGAGGGAATCGGGGGAGGCCTTTGCCCAGCAGTGGGATCAGATGGGCTTATAATAATAATAAAAATAATAATTATTCAGTACATATGAGCATACATAAAAGGTGTTTTACAAAATATTTAAGCTCTTATTTTAACATAATAGCCCCTGCGACAAAACAGTAAGCCTGGAGGGTCATGGTTATGGTCCACATTAACGAACTTCGATGTGGTCTGATCCTAATTAAAGAGGTATTTTACCAAATATTTAAGCTTTTCTTTTAACATAATACCCCTGCGACGAAAGTGAGAAAACTGGCGGGTCGTGATTATGGTCGACATTAACAAACTTCACTGTGGTCTGATCTTGATTAAGTAAGACCCTCGCCTTGCAACCTTTTGATTTCTTCGAGCAATAGTAGTACCCTTTCCTCGTCGGCGAAAACGTGTACTTCTCGAACAGGAGCACGCGCGTATTTGAAGATATGCTTATGAATTTGGCGTTTTGCTTCGTTTCTGTAAACATGTGATTTA
The DNA here is from genome assembly GCA_963082625.1 of Pasiphila rectangulata. Classification (NCBI taxonomy): domain Eukaryota; kingdom Metazoa; phylum Arthropoda; class Insecta; order Lepidoptera; family Geometridae; genus Pasiphila; species Pasiphila rectangulata. Next base: position 17,206,313 of record OY720244.1, read on the forward strand.
TCAGACAAGCAGCCGGGCGAGGAGCTTATAGTCGTATAGTGTTGGAGACATCTACTAAAAATAAACTAGGAAATCATCATCATTTTTTGCTGGACTTAGGCCTCCCTCATGGATCTCCTAGATCATGAGGGGGTTGTTGCCATACTCGCCACGCTTGGCATGCGGGTTGGCGAGCGCAGTACGGGATTTTGATACACGGAAAGACGCCGCTGCCCATCTTCCGCAGGTATCCCTTGGCAGATTCTTACTGCATCCACGGGCAAGAGAGGAGAAGCAACATTCTACTACCGGCACGTCACGGCAAAAAAACAAAATAACTCCCTAGTCAAACATCACTTGCTTTATCTGTTTGAATTGTGGGTATTCAATCTAAGCGTTCTAAAATTCAGGTTGTACAAAATAAACTCAGCAAATTATTTTTTAACTAATATTTAAATTACACTAAAATTATTTATAGAGATACTAAAATTATGAATCTAAGACAATTATATAAATATATTACTTGCATCCTTGTTCATAAATTTTTAAAGCACAAAATTCACACGAACTAATCTTATACAATAATTAGACAATTAGAATCAAGGAAACACAGTACACGACATGGTAGTATTCTTGTTCTACTAAGACCACATACAAAATACTGTAAAAAACAATACTCTATTAAGGCGCAGAGCTATCTACCCTCCCAAATAACAATGTGAGCTTATTTAACGCGCTTACATCTAAACTATCAAAACATGTGCCATAAGACTATTTACTACTAGAAAAATATAAGCGTTGGATGGGACAACGTTGAACGACTACTTATGTAAAACTTTTCTGAAACTTGTTCTCTGTAAGTCACTATAATTTATCTTTTTGAGAATAAACGATGTTGTACATACAAATATGAAATGTTATTATATTATTAAGATCAAGTGTTATTTAATTGTATATAAATAAACTATACTTATTGCTTGGCTGATTAACAGCAGTCGCAGTGATGTCGACTCAGCTCAGTTTTGTAATTACCAGAGCTACCATACGAAGAAAGAGCTACGATTCTTTGACTCCTTCATGTTCTTTTAGTTAATTGCGATGTGATATGACAATTGAGGTAAATAATATTAAAGTAAGTTGTATTACAATATACCTACGTAATGTACAGTGTACCTAATGTAATGTACAGATTCTTTGTGCGCAAAACATTTTAAGAACAATCTTATCAAGAATTTCGACTCCACCCGTCAAGGGTACTTAATCTTTATGCTTATGCCGGCAAAGTAAGAATACAACATTTTAAGTACGCTTTGATTACGTGTCATTCAGGCTACGAAATTATGATTTATTAACAAAGCTTTAATTTAATTCATTAATTCTTTATATTAAACCTATTTTAGGCAAAGATCAGACGATGATCACAAGATTTTTTTTAATAACGACATAATTCCAGTATCGAAAGAAAAGGTTACTCACATAAGTTCTTTGCATCTATTATAGACATGCGTCAGCAACTGGTAATCGTGCTGTACGGGACGCTGCAGTGCCTGGGACATTGTTATTATTAGGCTTACCCAGCACCTATAGCATCCTCTCAGCTTAGTCAACTATTAGTCAGAGGAAAGAACAGGAACGTCTGAAGCTAACTAGGCCGCGGGTTTCCTCACATAGAGGTATCTAATCCTATTACTAACCTCTTATTTTAACATAATACCCCTGCGGCGAAACTGCGTATACTGGCGGTTCGTGGTTATGGTCGTTATCAGCAAACTTCACAGTGGTCTGATCTTGATTCAGTGTGATCCTCGCCTTACAGGCCTTTGATTTCTTCGAGCAATAGTAGTAACCTGGCGTCGTAGACGAAAACGTGTACTTCTCGTAAAGCAGTAAACGGGTCTTTGAAGATAGTTTTATGAACTTGAACTTCTTCGTTTCTGTAATCAGAAGATTTATCTGTCGTATTACAATGTACGTACGTTTCAATATTAAAAATAATAAAATATTCCAAAATAAGGTCTTAGAACGAAGGCCCTAGTTAACCATTCTTTGATTTAACTCCTTGCTCTTAGTTCTAGACTTGTAATTTAGACGTAAGGGATCTCTACCTCGCGACACAATTTAACAGGTATACATAATTCTAATTCTAATCAGCCTGTAGGATCCCACTGCTGGGCAAAGGACATAAGCATTAAGTAATTATTTATAGAACTAGTAAGGCCTTCGCATCTATTATAGATGATTTATACAGCGTCAGCAACTGGTAATCATGCTGTACGGGACGCTGCAGTGCCTGGGACATTGTTAGATGGATTAGGCTTGCCCAGCACCTATACCATCCTCTCAGCTTAGTCAGCTATTATTCAGAGGAAAGAACAGGTCAATACGTCTGAAGCTAACTAAGCCGCGGGTTTCCTCACGATGTTTCCTTCACCGTTAAAGCACGTGTTAAGTGTGCACATACATTTTTCAAGAAAGAAAAATCCATTGGTGCACTGCCGGTATCGAACCCACGACCTTCGGATTGAAAGTCCGGAGTACAAACCACTCGGCCAACACGGCTTACGTTATAGAACTAAACCTCCTAATTAACATAGGATTAAATATATTATTTTTATATTGTAAGTGGACGTGAATATATTTTGTAATTTCAAACTATGGAAATAAAAGAATTAGTTTCCGAGTTTCTGAAAAATCAAAATCTAATTTAATACATCAATCGATAATCCTAATTTAAATCTATCATATCTAATCTGGTTTTACGTTATCTACAAGTTATTTGTGAACTTTCTGAGAACAATCTTACCAAGAACTTTGCCTCAGCCCGTCAAGGGCTCCGTAGCTTACATATGCGATAGATTACACTTCCAGCTTTCGGAATGACCAACGCGGGTTCAAATGCCACCGGCACCGAACACTTTTAATGAGGTACCTTGAAATTTTAGGAACACTTCGAACAAGTTTCATTCAGAATTTATTTACCCGCGTTTTATCTTTTATACAAGAAAAAGTTTGCCACGCTAAGGTTTTATTTTACATTACGAGAAAAACAATATTTTTATGACATGTCTGTTATGATAATAATAAATAAATAAATTAATATTTATTTCAGACAACAAAGAAAGCTTACAAAAAGTAACTTAACTAAGGCCCTTATAATAAATACCTTAGAGACTAACATACATAAAATATTACATAATTAACGTGCCGTCGACACTGGGGCGATGACGTAAGCGCGGTGTCGCGTGTCAGCCTTCCTATGAATTTTCTGAACACGACACCCTTCGGCCGAAACACGCTGTCCATAAATGTTGAGTCGATCCGTCGGCACTCTCACCATAAATGAACCGAAATTCACATTACGACGAGACTCCAACTTCTCGACTCTCAAACTGACGCCGGTTTTCTGCCTCAGGTAATTCGCCACATCCTCGACTGTCACGGTGTACATAACCAAAATAATATCTGAGTCGCAAAAATAAGGTTTTAAGGTATTCTGTAGGTATTTTTTTTTATGATTCAGGATTTTAAAAACTCTTGAATATTACTCGGTTATAAGAAAAGTTAACCATCACATCCCAAATTAACACATTATGACAAAAATATAATTTTTATGACATGTCTGCTATCGCAAAAATGAGGCTTTTTCTCCGAAGTATAGAGATGTATTTTCCATAAATGTTATGAAATAAAATCCGTTAATTGGAAAAGAACAGCGTTTTCCAGTGTTGCAGTAATTAAACGAAACGAAAAAAGAATTCTAGATTTTAGACCTGTCGGTTAGTGTCTTCGTAGCGGAAAATTTAAAGGCAGCATGCGTTAAAGGCGTTTGATTATTAAACGTTGTGGGTTTGAGTCCCGTCAGAGGCGAAATATTGATTGCATTTTTCATTTCTACAAATGCTACCTAAGTGTAGGTTCACAACAAAGCAAGTTTAAATAGAATCAGTGTGTCGTCACAAAATATGTCAGGTAATTCACAAGTAATTACAGATATACACATATAATTGTATTAATTTGTACTCAAGCTCTAACTCAAAAGTTATTTGACGCCAATAATTGTGATAATTTGTCTACAGTGTCTACTTTGGGACGATGGTGATTTAAAGATCTTACCACTTACATCTAACCACTTAATTTAACATAATACCCATCCGACGTAACTGTGTATACAGGCGGTTCATGGTTGTGGTCGACATCGGCAATCTTCACTGTGGTCTGATCGAGATTAAGTAACACTCTTGCCTTACAACCTTTCAATCTCTTCGAGCAATAGTAGTTCCCTGGCTTGGTTGGCGAAAACGTGTACTTATCGCACATAAGGAGACGCGTTTTTGCAGAGAGGTTAATGAATTTGATGTCGTACATCATGCCATGATGTCGTTCTGTAAGTAAAAGATTAATATAAGTTGTTCAAATCAAATATAAATTCTTATATAATTCGTAAAATATGAAGTGATTATGTATATAGCAGATTAAACACAATAGCGTAAGTTCAGTCATGATCTAGTAAAAGAAAAAAAAAGATTCCGGTGGGGTGTGTCAAATCGATACGTGACTCTTCCGGAAGTGCTTTAACTACTAAGTTACGGAACCCTGACGGGCCTTCTTCAAACAATAGTAATACCTTAGTCCCATCGCCGTAAACGTGTGCTTATCTAACATAAGTATACGCGTCCTTGCGGATTGGTTCATGAATTGTACGTCTTTCATTTCTGCAGGATTAATTTTTAGTTATTATACAATGCACTACTAACTTTAATCAACATACAAATGTTTACTTTATAAAACATTTTAAGAACACTTGCATTTGGATTCTTTTTCGATTATTTTCCTCACTTGTATAAAGAGTTTCATCATCATCATTATTTCAGCCATAGGACGTCCACTGTTGGACATAGGCCTTCATGGACTTCCAAGTATTACTTTCATCCACCGCCGACCTTACCAGGTTGTCTGCCCATCTTGTTGGTGGACGTCCTACGCTGCGCTTTCCAACAAAAAATGTTTACTGAAGCGAATTAATTAAATTATGAGCTTTATTCAATCGAAATTACTTATGTTATTTTTGCAAATTGATATTTCAATGTGGCTTTTGGGTCCAATAAATAAATGAAACTTATTGTCTTTGAGTTTTCATTAAAAACTTCTTAACAAGGCTTTTAAAACATAATTCGTTTTAAGTTAATTTTTACCTATGTAGGTAAAAATTAACTCACCACGAACCACACCACATCTATCCACTTATTTTAACATAATACCCCTCTGACGTAACTTTGTAGACTGGCGGGTCGTGGTTATGTTCGACATCCGCAAGCTTAACAGTGGTCTGATCTTGACTTAGTAAGATTCTCGCTTTGCAACCTTTGGACTTTTTCGAGCAATAGTAGTTGCCTGGTTTCGTCGCGGAGAATGTGTACTTGTCGCACATAAGTACACGCGTCTTTGGCGATATGTTGATGAATTTGATGTCGTTTGTTACTGTAAAGATGAAATTCATTGATTTGTCAGTCATCATCATCATCATTTCAGCCGTAAAACGTCCACTATTGAACTAAGGCCTCCCTCATGGATCTCCATGAGGGGTAGTTGCCATACTCACCACGCTTGGCAGGCGGGTTGGTAAGAGCAGTACGGGGTGTTGATATACGGAAAGACGCTGCTGCCCATCTTCCGGAGGTGTCCCTTAGCAGGCTCTTACTGCATCCACGGGTAGGAGAGGAGGGGTAACATTCTACTGCCGGCACCCCACGGATTTGGCAGTACTTAGTTCTAATATCTAATCAGGTGATTATAATCATTATTATTTCACCCGAGCCTCAGTCAGCTTAAGATGAAAAGCTGACTGAGCTGGGCTCACTTATTATGTAATACAAAAATGTTTTACTCCATTTTCCTCATTGTTGTACACATTGAACATTTTATTAATGAGTTCCATGTCATATTACCTGGGGGCTGCACAGCATGTCCTGCTCCTCCACTCTTTTCTGTCAGACGACTTGAACATTTTTACGTGGGAAGAAAATAAAAAGATTTTGAGAATGTTATTTATTACATATTCGTTTAATGGTGTACATGCATTGATAGATTACATCATAGCTCCATTTTCATCATTGTTTTCGTCATTGTTGTCACAGTTTTTTTCTAGTACGGCAGGCCGAAGCGTAGACGGCGCGGGCGAGACGAACTCGATCAGTACATAATCGGAGACTTTTGCCCAGTACCTACATCATTACTATAGGTATTAACGGGTAATTTTTCTTTACCCTTATTTTTATTCCGACGTTTCAACCAAACAAAAAAGGTAATTACGCGATAAATGCCCGTTAATCGATGATAGCAATAACAATGAGTGTTGTGATTACGAAAGTTTCAAAAATGCTTTTGCCCAAATTATATTTTTTCTCCATTTTATAGAAAAAAGGTGGTTTATTTGTATAGATATGATTGTTGTTCAAAATCTAACAAAATAACTCGTAAATTTAAAAACATTTTTTAACAGCTGTCCAAATATTTAAATAGTTATGTGCTCTGAGACCATCGAGGACTTACCCAATAGAGGCATAATAAGGTCATAAGAATAGTTTTAATTTTTAAATGTTGCTACGCCCTTACAGGGTAAATGTACGTTCCTATAGCATCCTAGACCTAAGCTAATCAATTTGTACATTAAGCAATAAATAAATGAATATGAATAAGAATTCCGAAACACATTAAATGCTTTGCACTAATGCAATGACAACTGCTTGACGAGCTCTGTGGCGCAGAGGGCGAAGGTCCGCCTGCGACGCAAGGGGTTGCGGGTTCGATCCCGCCTCGGGACAAATGTCTCTACGATCTGCAGATATTTGTTCAGGGTGTTCTGGGTGTTTTGCTATATATAATAAAAATATGTATCTATGTAGTATAATGTATTAAGTATATCAGTCATCTAGGTAGTACCCATAATACAAGCTCTGCTCAGCTTGGGGCTAGATGATCCTGTGTAAAATAAAAAAACCTGTCTCCCGCTTTTGACAGTACAGCGCCAACAGCCGACCTGTGTACTTTTCCGTACAATTACGAAATATTATTGACGGAATTGTTGTTTAGACAAAATGAATGACCTTTCCTCTCTATTGGATAGGTGCTCGATGCCTGAGACCAAAAACTGTGGCATCTCTTTTCTACATAGTATATCTCTCTATCTCTACCTCTATCACTACATAGTTTAAATTGAAGTCGCTGCCTGCGTCAGTCTGTCTGTATGTCGGTCTGCCTTTATCTGTCTCTGTCTGGCTTTCTTCTCCTAAACCACGCAACGGATTTTGATGCGGATTTCATCAATGTATAGAGTGTTTTCAAGAGAAAGGTTTAGCAGTAAAATTCATTGAGGTTTGGTGTAAGTTCGCTGAACTTTGTTGAAGTTGTCGGAAAATGACAAGCCGATTGGGAGTTGTTTTGACGTGCGCTGCGTAATTTATGTAAAGTTATGTGCAAGTGATGTATTGAAGAATTGTTTCCCATAAAAAGGCCTACAAAAAAGACACCAACAGAATATGTCTATATTTTATGGATACCTCACAGTAACTATTTTTCTTATTTCAACTTTAATTAAAAAGTATAAGTACATTATTTGCGAAGCCATTTTAACTAACTTCATAATAATATATATCCAAGTAAGTTTTTTTAGCATCGTGAGTAGTTCATATAGAACATATTTGCCCTATATAAACCATATATTTTAAATCAATATCTTACGAGTTATAGCGAAATAAAATTCTCGCGGGACAATATAATTAGAGCGGTGCGGGCGTACGTCTAACACCTCCAAAACAGCTGGACCTGCACAATTGAACCCGGGAAATGGCGATGCTAACTATAATTCTAACTTTTTATTTTGATATAGAAACCGTTAGCCGACACAGTGTATTCAGGTGGCTCGTGATTATGACAAGTATCCCCAAAGATAATTGTAGTCTTATCACTGTTAAGAGATAGTCTCGCTTTGCATCCTTTAGCTTTTTTTGAGCAGTAGTACCGACCCGGATACATCGGAGAAAACGTATACTTGTCGACCATGAGTAGGCTTTGTGTTGGGCTAATCTTGATGAATTTCATGTCTGATGCCTCGGCCTCTGCAAACACATCAACAATTAAATGTATACTTAGAGTATAAAGCTGAAGAGTTTGTTTGTTTGTTCGGTTGAACGCGCTAATTTCAGGCTCGGATTGAAACATAATTTTGGTGTTGTATAAATCAATTAAAAAAATAACATTACGGTACGACTAAAACGGGTAAAGCATCATTAAAAAACGTTTCATAAACGAGAAAAAACATATTCCGTCTGGGAGCTTCCGTTGCTTAAAATAAGCTGCGTATACGGTTTAAGTTACGCAACTATCATGTACGTACTATGTCGGAATCGTTCCCCTATAAAAAGTTCTAAAAAAGGTCTGAAATAGCATATGTCTATCTTTTAAGGTTGAACCACTTTAACCTTTTAATGGAAAATGTGTTGTCGCAGACAAAGTTGCTCGGGAGAGCTGCTTTCCTATATCAATACAGCTCAGTGCTGACGGGGCACTGATAAGGACAGACAGATGATGATGAATATGCCATAGCAGTTTGCGCAGGGCCGGAAAGAACTGCGTGATAAAAAGGAGGCCTTAGGAGATAGGAGATAGAGGAGATAAATAGTTGCCGCTCAGTGGCGTGCCAGAGGCCGTCCAGCAATGGACTGACACGGGTTGATGATGATGATACCACCACCACCACCCTTCAGCCGTAAAACACACACTACTGAACACGGGCCTCCCTCATGGATCTCCACGAGGGATGATGGATGATACGGCTTTAATAAAAATAAAACATACATTTCATCATCATCTCAGCCGTAGGACGTCCTACGCTACGATACGTCAGATGTTACGGCAGATCAAAGCTTAGATGGCGGGCGAACTCGATCGGTGTAAGTTTGAGTGGAGGTAATGGATAGAAGCTGGCGGGGGACCCAAATTATATTTTAGTTCCATTATTTTATAAAAGGTTTATTTGCATAGAAAGGCTTGTTGTTACAAATAAAGAAATTATAAATCTTGGATAGATCAAATAACTAATACAATTTATATATACATATATATTATAGATACTGTCCAACTGCTGGTCCAAGGCTTCCCCCGTTTCTGTCAATTTCTCCATTTGCCTCTGTCCAGTGCGATCTCCCGCCAACTGCCACGAACACGACAGCGCAATATTCTTACAAAGTCTATTATAATTTTAACTTTTTAGATATAACATTCTATGAATATTAGGCGATATTGTTACTGCATTAAGACTTCGATCAGGGCACATTCCATGCAATAAATTTTCATACTTAATGCGAAAAATTTCTTCCCCAAATTGTTTGACTTGTAATGTTATAGATGATGTTTATCACATTTTAATGGAATGTGCCCTGAACTCGACCGAAAGAAATAACTGTAGATTAGATTTAACGTCCATTGGTAGTTGTAATGTTATATTATCAGATCCATTATCAGAAGATGCCAAAAATGTTTATTGATTAGTAGATAAGAGATTAAGTAGTAATATTTTAAGTTAATTAACTAAGTGTAAGTTAATTAAGTATGTGTAATAAATAACCAGGGCGTCATAATCGCATAAGCGAAAAAACCCTTCTTTATGATTTAAAGGCTGGAAAGAATGGCGTGATGAAGAGGAAGTATATACAGTGGGTGATAGATATCGTTTAAAGTAAGACAAATAAAAGGAATTACAGAAATTTAATAACAAATAGATTTTTTTTATTTTTTCCCAGCAAAACTACTGTTTGCGTGGGCACCCTTTTTAGTTAGGACACGTACCACCATGTTTATTTATGAATGGTTTAACTTAACTTATTTTGCCAAAGAAACCCCTAGATAGAAGAGTATTAACTTAACTTATTTTGACATAGAAACTCCTTGATGTAAGAGTACAAGGAAATATAGAAATTTAATAACAAATAGAAATTGTATTTTTATTTTTTTCTAGCAAACCTACTGTTTGCGTGGGCACCCTTTTCGGTTAGTACACGTACCATGTTTATTCTTCATTGGTTTAAATTAACTTATTTTGACATAGAAACCCCTAGATGTAAGAGTATACTCAGGCGGTTCGTGGTTATGACAACAATCGGCAAAAATTACGGACGCCTCATCTGCACTAAGATAAACCTTCGCTTTACATCCTTTCTTTATCTTAGAACAGTAGTACCTCCCTGGATTCATCTGCGAAAACGTATAGCTGTTGACCATTAGAAGGCGCCTTGTCTCGGAAAGCATGATGAATTTAATATCGACTGCATCTGTAACAGAAACAGTAATCAGTATTTACGACTGACTCCAAAAAGGAGGAGGTTCTATGTTCGACTGTATATATTTCTCCACTAATTGTAAATCGATTAAATCCTTTTTTCCAGGATCTGATGGTGGAATGCCATAGAAATCGAGGGAAATCCCTTAAATTCTAAAGGCACGTACAATCTATTCATTGAAGAATCGCGTTATCACTGTCACTGTCCCTACTTATACGAAAAATGGAAAAAATCCTATATATTATAAAACGTTAACAGATTTACTGTCAGACAACGTACAGCCTAAACCGCCGAAGGGAGACTTGAAATTTGGAGGTATGTTTCTCTGGGTGCAAAAACGCCCATTATTTGATCAGCCGTAGGACAGCTGTCTTTCTGTGTATCAACATGTGCTGCGAGCGCAGTAAAGGATGTTGATACACCGAAAGACGCTGCTGCCCATCTTCCAGAGATATATCTTGTTAGATTTTTACTGCATCCATGGGCAAGAGAGGAGGTGTAACATTCTACTGCCCACGGCTAGGCTACAGGTGATGCTAATAAAAGCGCGTTAAAAAACTACGTTTCCTCCGCCGACCGAGACACGTTCTCGGCTTGCCCGTTGACGAGCTCACCGCCGCTAACCCGGAGGTGACGTCAACCCGTCCCACACTAGCTGTTAGACACATTTTCAAAAACCGGTCCCGCCGGCGGGGCCGAAGAATACATTCTTCCGTCTAAAGGTGCAGTCTTGCACCTAGACGCTATCCTTCAGTAGATTCAAAAATTCTGGCAACAGTCCAAGCCGTGGTTCGAACCTAAGTGGTGCCCTTGAGCTTGTTGCCCCAACCTAACTTTTGCGGCTGGGCGCCTTCTGCGCTCGCCATAGTCCGGTAACGGTAACGTCATTTCGAAAAAAAAAAAAAAAAACGTTGTTTATTATAAAATAGGATTGTAGTATTTATTTTTAACAATAATTGTAATGCTTAACGAATTTTAAGATAGTAGCCGGAGGACGTAACTGTATACACAGGGGGTTCGTGATTGTGATCGTTATCCGCCAAAATCACGGCAGTTTCATCGCGGCTCAGGAAAATCCTTGCTTTACACCCGATAGCCTTCTTCGAGCAGTAATACCGACCTGGATTCACCTGTGAGAATGTGTACTGGTTGACCATAAGGAGACGCTTCTTTTCGGACAGATTAATAAACTTTATGTCTTCTACGCCTGTAATAGATAGCACTCAATTAATTTTCAGAAGGAGGCAAATCTTGCCCCCCAAGCCAACCTGCTGAGTCACAAACGAGGCTCTGGTGACTCACCAAGACGCACTGGCCAGCGTGGTGTTTTGAGGCTAAAAACCCTCTTTATGAAAAAATGCCATATATATAAATATAAACCATATATATATAGTTGCCCCCCTGCCCCCCACAAGTACCTGCGGGGTTATCCATTAATTACCGGGCACCCTGTATACTCTTCTGAAAGGTGATGTTAGTAAGCTGTAATTTAACTTTTCATTTGTACTTTTCATTTAAAATATAACACAAATATAAACAGATAGAAATATCTCACACGGATACATACAGTTTTACTCTATTTAGGACCAATTTATGGTGTATGGATAAAAAACTAAAATTGTATCATCATCATCAACATTTCAGCCATAAAACGACCACCGATGAACACAGGCCTCCCTCATGGATCTCCATGAAGGGTAGTTGCCGTATGGCCACGCTATCACCACGCTAGGCAGGCGGGTTTGTGACCGCAGTATGGGATGTTGTTGTAAGACGCTGCTGCCCATCTTCCAGAGGTATCCTTTAGCATGCTCTTACTGAATCCATGGGCATGAGAGGAGGGGTAACATTCTACTGCAGGCACCCCACGGCAAAAATTGTATAAAGCTACGTAATTTGAAAGAAATGATTACCTATTATTTATTAGCCGTGGGGTGCCGGCAGAAGAATGTTACCTCTCCTCTCATGCTCGTGGATGCAGTAAGAGCCTGCTAAGAGATACCTCCGGAAGATGGGCAGCAGCGTCTTTCCGTGTATCAACATCTCATACTGCGCTCGCCAACCCGCCTGCCAAGCGTGGTGAGTATGGCAACAACCCCTCATGGAGATCTATGAAGGAGACTTGAGTTCAGTAGTGGATGTTTTACGGCTGACATGATGATGATGATTACCTATTTATTTATTATAATATCCTATTTATATATATATTTCTCTGTCGCTTTGGTGTTTTGCTATATATCTTAGTTCTTGTTTCTATATTAATAATTGATAAGTATAAAGTTCGATTCCGTGACTAACCAACTTATCATGAGAAAGAAACATTTTTCGTGACTCAAGCATGTTTGAAAAAATTAAAAATGCAAATGTTTCTACTTTATTAAGGTTTATTTTAAATAATCCCAAACTAAACAAAACTTGTATTATGGTACCCGGATGTTTGACGATTTTTTTTTAAATACATGAATATGAAAATACCCGGGATAAATGTCTGCAGAACAATTACAAACATTTATCCCGTGGCGAGAATAAAACCCGCTACCTCCCGCGTATCAGTCGGCTATTCGACCGACTCAGCCACGGAGGCAGTAAAGGATAATAAGACGTAACATAAGACGATAAATAATAATACAAATGATAGTGTACGTCATTCGCTGCCGCTGGTAAGATGACAAGTGGCGACTAACGTGATCCTGCGCATCCCTCCACCCTTAACCTTAGCACGCACGGAATCATTTATATTATACATGATCAAACTTAAACCCATACTCAACAGCTACACAGTATGTTAACGAACAAAAAAATACCTATTTCTGAAATAAAATAAACTTAACTGCAACATTTACTTACCATGATTTGAGTCCATTTGAGTTTTTGGGATCATAGCGTTTTAAACTGCGCCGAGATATCAGGAAACTCGGACAGACTCAAATCATTGTAAATATCCCGTTCATATTGCATAAAATCTATAGTGTTCACAACCATCAAAGATTCAAAAGTTACATTTATCATATTTTGATATAGTAACCCTGTGAGGTAACAGTATACACCGGCGGTTCGTGGTTATGGTCATTATCCGCTAAAATAACTGTGTTCTCGTCCGGACTCAGAAAGATTCTTGCTTTGCATCCTTTAGCTTTTTTCGAGCAGTAATACCTGCCCGGTTTCATCGGAGAAAAGGTGTATTTATTGACCATCAGAAGACGTTTCTGTGCAGAGAGTTTTATAAATTTTATGTCGTCCACATCTGTAACGAGAATTATATTTATAAAACCTTAAAAAAAAATTAAGGCCTGTGCATATATTATAGATGATTTATACAGCATCAGCAACTGGTAACAATGCTGTACGGGACGTTGCAGTGCCTGGGACATTGTTAAAGCACGTGTTAAGTGTGCACATAAATTTTTCAAGAAAGAAAAATCCATTGGTGCACGGCCGGTATCGAACCTACGACTTTCGGATTGAAAATCGGGGGTACATACCACTCGGCCAACACGTATTATAAAACCTAGGCCTGTTAATATCAGCATTGTTACACAGCCATACTATGACATACATTTTATTGTGATGTTTGTTGAAGAAATAATCAATTTCATTTCATTCCAGTTTAATAGCATTCGGTAAAAATGTGATCCTGAATTGAAATTATCATTTAATACATTATGTTTCGTCGTTTATCGTTTCGTAGACCATTTAGAGGCCCTTTTTCAAGAGCAACGTTCGTAGTCGCCTCCGAGGGCCACGAGACGAGAGCAGTTCTCGTCTCGCGGACTACGATACGTCAGCAAGATGATAATAAGTTAGGTAATACATAATATAAAACTAATACTGGACGATTCACACAACATCTTTCATCAGCTAAGCAGAGCCTGTGTTATGGGTACTAGACGACTGATATACTAAATACATTATACTACATAGATATATTTTATTATACATAAAAGAACATCCAGAACATCCTGACAAACATCTGCTTCTGTACGATCCTGTACAGAAATTTGTCCCGAGGCGGGAATCGAACCCACAACCTCCTGCGTCGCAGGCGGACTTTCGTCCGCTGCGCCACAGTGGTCGTCAAGGTTCGATGTGAAAGCCGTTTTATATATATAAGATGTGACACTTTTCAAAATGAACCTCTTTTGTATTTAAGACCAAGGTATTTATCTACACGATTAAGAATTTATCATAACATAACAAGCACAAGTTTGAATGTTAAGTTTTTCAGGTTAGTCTTCAACAAAACGCACAGATTTAAGCGCTTACTTTTATATTTGACACAATATATATTTATGTATTTTTTATATAACTAAAGACAGCTGAAGGCCCATCTGACAACTGCAAAACTGCGGTGATCAAGTTTATATTTAGTTTGAACAAAACATATTCTAGCAGAAAATATTTAAGCTACCTTTAACATACAGGCATTAATAAAATAATGCTAAAATAAACAGCAATACTAACTTAGGTACTTAGAGAAATGATCAGAGTATAGAAGATTGTTAACGGTTCTCTAACTGCCTATAGGTAACAAAACATTTAAACCCTATAAGTACCTACATCTAACAAAGTTTAATATAAATCCCTTGAGAGGTTACAGTATATTTTGGAGGTTCGTGGTTATGATCGTTGTCTACAAATTTTACTGCAGTTTCATCCTTGTTGAGTGTAATCCTAGCTTTGCAGCCCTTAGCTTTCTTCGAGCAGTAGTAATGGCCAGGGTATGTTGGTGAAAATGTGTATTTATTCACCATTAAGAGGCGTTTCGTAGGAGATATATTAATAAATTTTATTTCATCTGTAAGAAGAATATTTTCAAAACTAAATTAAATCGGAAATGTCATCAGCTTATAATTTATTTATTTATCTTCTTGAGCCTGTAAACTCGTTTTCCTAGCCTAAATTTGTCTCAATAATTTTTTATTAATAATTTTCTATTTTATTAATTGTTTTTTTTATGAGTTGAAGATATAGTGAGTGGACTTTTAGCAAAGAAAAGTATTTTATTTATTTTATTCACGCCCTTAAAAACATTGTTCTTTAGAAAACTACGAACGAAGAGTATTAATAACGAGAGAGAATATGTAGCAAATTGCACAGTTATATTTATTATAGATTCTCTATTTTACCAAACCATTCCATCGACTATTTTAAAACGTAGGATACTTTTCAAAAATAATTATAACAATACATTTGCTACGTATTCAAAAGCGGCCCTAAAAAGGTTCACTAGAAGGAACACGTTGCGACTCCTATTATTGGCAACCTATAATTAACGTGGAAAAAAATACCCATTTAATATTACCATGAATGGTGTAGCTCACGAGTGTTTTGAAGGTAATATGTCTCATATACATATACATATATATATTATCATCATAATCATCATCATGATTTAAGGCCGGTATCACTCACTCCTATGTCTCCTTTCGCTTTTGCCAGACAGGTCTATTTTGAGCTTCCCGCACCCAAGAGTGCCCCGCGACTATCTTGCACTTGGCCTAGATGGCTCCAGCTGCCATCACCTGGTCTAGCATTGTCCGGTTACAACGACGAGCGTTGACGATAATTGATTGATATTTTTATCAAACGCGATTGGCATCGTGAACTGAATAAAAAGAAGAAAAAGATCCTGCTTCTCGGTGACAATTGTCCAGCTCATCCCTCAATCAGCGACTTGAGAAGCATAACTCTCATTTTCCTGCCTCCATCTACATCATCTATGTTACCTATCATACAACATCTATGTTACCTATGGACCAAGGAATAATTCGAGCGTTAAAATCAAACTTTCGTAAAAACCTCGTTCTAAAAATTGTCGCCAGTCTTGATGCAAATGACACCAGCAGTGCCAAACATCCAAATATCACAATACTGGATGCCATTCTAATGATTTAGGACGCTTGGAACAAGCTTACGTCAGCGACAATTTTCAACTGTTATAGACATGCTGGATTTGTCCGAGACAGCCTCAGTGTTTTTGCCGACAACGATGATGATTATGATGATGTGTGTGCCGCTGTCTGTCTGGGCGAGAGCTCTGAATAAAGGACTGCACATAGGAAATGAAGAATATGAAACAATATTCTGCTATTGATGACGATCTCGCAACGTGTGAGGAGCCGACTGAAGAAAATATTCTGCAAAATGTTATCGTCAACAGCCAAGATAGCGAAGATGATAATGACGAAGGCCTGGAAGAAAATGATACCACTCCGAGCGAATCTGAAGCTCTTAAAGCTGCAGAAGTGCTAAATGTGTTTGTGGATTCTAATTTTGAAGTTGACACCATGAAAAGCATTATGTCTCGTTTGCATAATGCAGTTTCCTCTTACTATAGAAATAAAAACCAAAAACAATCAAAAATTACAGACTTTTTGCACTAGATGTAACAATAGATTATATAGACCGGTACATTATGTACGTACATGACATTAAATAAATGCTGGTCACCTAAATATTAATAAATACATTATGTATGTGATTAATCAAACACAAAAATTGTCTGTTCGTTTAGTACGCCTCCCAGTTAGTGCGACGTAATATCACCGGTCCCTTGGCCGTCGTTATAACCGGATTCTACTGTATATTAAAATAATTTAATATAATACCCGTTAGGCGTTATGGTATATGTAGGGGGATCGTGGTTATGATCATTGTCGATGAATTTAACCGTAGTTTCCTCCTTGTCCAGACTTATCCTCGCTTTGCAGCCCTTGGCCTTCTTCGAACAGTAGTAATAGCCAGCATTTGTTGGTGAGAACGTGTATTTATTGACCATTAGCAGGCGTTTTTTGTCTGAGATTCTGATAAACTTTATTTCATCTGCAAAAAAGAAAATTTTGAAGAAACATAGACTACTTTTACAATAGTAAATAAGCAGTATCGTTATGCAACGATCGTCTAAATTTATAATATTAGGAGTAACTTCAAGTGCCAATCTATATATTCTTCAAGGAGTAGTGGTTGATAACAAAAAGAACTTTGGTGAGTTTTATTTTATTTTAATAAAACGATTGAAACAATAAAGTATATTCGGCAAATTTCTTAAATATTATATATCACCCTTTCGCTTCCTTATTGGCAATTATAATTCCCGTCTTATGATGGGGTCCGCCTCACCTTGCTCTATCAAACGCGTGGTCATATTTCAGCTACTAAACTCATCATCATCTTCAGTTTTAGTCACTGCTGGGTGTAAGCCTCCTCCATTTCTTGCCGCTCCTTCCGGTGTTGGGCCGATCGCATCATAAATTTAGGAAATTTTGATATGGTAACCCTGCGAGGTCACTGTGTACACAGGGGGTGCATGGTTATGGTCATTGTCCACCATTTTCACGTTCGCTTCTTCTTTGTCTAGGAAGATCCTCGCCTTGCAGCCTTTGGCTTTCTTAGAGCAGTAGTAACGGCCTGGGTGTGTCGGTGAAAACGTGTACTTGTTGACCATAAGCAGCCGCTTCTTTTCGGATATGTTGATGAATTTAATATCGTCTGTAACGAGAATCAATGAATTAAACTTAGTTTAACACAAAGAGAAACGTGATAATAGGCAAACACGTCCAAACTGGCGGTATTATTGCTCAAGTCTGTTTGTTCACACTTCAGCCGTAAAACGTCCACTACTGAACACAGGCCTCCCTCATGGACCTCCAGGAGGGGTAGTTGTCATACTCACCACGCTTGGCAGGCGGGTTGGCGAGCGCAGTAAGGGTGACGGCAGTGAAGTGTTGCCCCTCCTCTCTTGCCCGTGGATACAGTAAGAATCTGCCAAGGGATACCTCCGGAAGATGGACAGCTGCGTCTATACGAGTATACCCTGTACTGCGCCGGCTAACCCGCCTACCAAGCGGAGTATGGCAACAATCCCCTCATGATCAGTACTTGGAGATTCATGGAAAGCCTATGTCCAGGAGTGGACGTTCTACGGCTGAGATGGTTTATTAAAGCAAGTTATTATACCAACCAAGTGTGAGAAGAACTTGAGAAGAAGAAAAACAAAGTAAAATAAGGATTAATACCAGTTTTTTTATTTATACAGTTCTAAGTTAATGTGATTCCATAAATCAAACTTGTCCTAGTATAGTAAATGAAAACAGTTTTAATGAAAAACTAACTTATTATTAACTATTTTTATATGCTTCTTTTGTTAAATGTGGTAACTTATTATTACAACATTTAACAAAAGAAGCATATAAGAAAATGTACAATGGTAATTTAAGCTATATACATTTCCAGGTCTCCGGAAGACCGAAACGTTCGGAACTGATTGCATTTTTCATTAATAATACCTCAGTGTGTACCTGAAGTGGGACTGGGCGGGCCACGTGAGCCGAATTCCAACAGAGAAATGGGCTCAGAGTGTAACACCTTGGCTCCCTGATGAGGGATCATCAGGTAGCCAAGGTGAGGAAGGTAAGGAAAGCGGTGTCGGGGTCGACCGAGGAAACGTTGGCGGGATGAACTTGTTACCTTTGACAGAGGATGGTGGGAAGACTTTAGGGGTGACCTTTGCCCAGCAGTGGGACAACATAGGTTAAATAAATAAAAATACCTTAGTGTGGGTTTATACTTAAAAAACAAAAGTAGCTTATAACCAAACCTATTTCAAATTTTAGTATAGTATCCGTTACCATGAGCGACGTAATTAGGTGGGTCATGGTTATGGTCAGTGGACGCGAACACCACAGCAGTCTCATCCTCATTCAGGAAGATCTTCGCCTTGCACCCTTTACCGATCTGGGAGCAGTAGAAGTTCCTTCTCTTGTTCCTCCGAGCGAAGGTATACTTGTTCACCATTAGGAGCCTAGTGGTGTCGGAGATGTTGATGAATTTTATGTCGTCTGGAAAGGAATTAAGTCATATTAAATTGCTTTATCCATAACTTTTTACAGAAGTGGTCATATTTTGTGTCACGGGCGTCAGTGGTTATATCGTATTGAATTGGAAATATAGAAACCTCTTTACCACTATTTAATCTGGAAGATAAAAGAAGCATGAAGATATACGTAAAACTTTCCATAAGGCATATAGACAAAGACAATAGACCCACTCACTCAGACACTTATAACGATACTATATGAACTAGGTGGTAAACTAACTTTAACTTAACATTTGTAGGCGATCTTAGTGCCCCCATAATAAATGTTTGAAAAATTTGCTTAGATAAGTGATATAGACTCCAGGTATTTCAACGTTTTTCAGCAAGTACAAAACATTCGGAATTGATACTTTTTGTTTTGTATTTTTCATGTTTTTTTTTTACTTTAAATTGGCAGTTGGTTTACACGATTCGTTAACTATCAACAGAAAAAAATAATCCTAAAAACTGCTCTATAAAACCGTAGATTTTCACTTTACAGGTAGACGAAACCGATTTAATTTTCTTTATGTACGTACATACATGTACCAGTAAGTCTATGCCTCTTTTTCAGAATGGTGGTTGGATTTTACAAATAGTTGTTATTTTCAACGAGAATAAGTGTTTTGGCGCTTAAGACATTTCAAGCTAGTTGTAGGCTGGCCTCCCCTTCAGTCCGCGTTTTACCATTGCAATTCAAACAATAGGTGTGATGTCAGATTAAATATATATTTAGTCCGTCCGTCAGTTAGTAGCAGATAATAAAAAAATATAATCAATGAAACAATACTTTGAGTTGAAGTTTAGGAGGGGGGCTCGTGACGTCATCTTTATGTACCGAGGCACGTCGGCGCGCACCAGCATGTGACGTCACGCAACATTTCGATATAATGTATCGCGGCTATTTTTGGATTATTATTATTATTAAGAGCCTGTACTGTCCCACTGCAGGGAAAAGGCCTCCTTTCCTTCCTTCCACCTTTCTCTGTCTTGAGCTACTGTGGTCCAGTCTTCCAAGTATGCGTGAAAAATAAAAAAAATAAAAACTACTTGTCCAATAGATTTTGTTAATCTACATGAGGACTAACAATTATTTTGTCATCTAGCCTATAGATTTGAAATAATTATTTATCAATGTGTCAACAAAAAGAAGCAAAGCGGAGCTGGCGGGATGAGGTGGATATGGATCAGTCGGATTGGGCCGCTAACCGGGAGACCAAGACAGCTGGAAAAGTGGGAGTGAGGCTTTTACCTGCAGTGGGAAAACTTGGGCTTAAAATAAATAAATAATATACATGTATATAAAATTAAAATTTTTAAGTAACCCCCGAGGGTACAAATTAGTTTTTTTGTAATGTGTACCCTCACTTTAGAAATCTACACATCATGCACTTTCGTTTGATACCACACTTGGGTATATTTGAAAACATTCCATTGTTCACCCCTACTTTCAACCCCGAAATCTCATGAATGGCTCGACCGAATTCTACATTACTTTAAGTTTTGGATTCTACACATAATTTCATTTCATTTGGTACCAAACTCGGGTATATTTGGACACACTCACTTATAACAACCCTCTTTTTTGTCGGGGTAACCCCCGAATAAAAAGCAATCGTTGTCGCTCTGTAACAAACGATTTTTTTGCAATTGCTCACACAGAACTAGTCCCATTAATAGTTAAACTTAATTTGCAAGCTATGTTTTACGGTTGTATAACAAACACTCCAAAATCCTTGCAATATTCATGGATGCATCGCTCCTGAAATGAATTTTCTGGGATGGTTATGTTCATTACAAATGCTGATGATCTTGCCTCCAAAAAGGGTAAGTCTCGCTTTGCAACTCTTAGTGCGAGATGTACAGAGCCAGACAAACTTGGTATTTCTGCAAAATGTGTACCCTCCGATGAGGATAAGCTGTCCGCCCCTTTGAGACACCACCACCTCGTATTCTAAGCCTGGGAAAACATACAAATAGTTGCTTATAAGCATACACGCAGTCCGACCGCCTTTTAACAGGTAGCGGCAGCTAAGCTGGTAAAGTAAATATTAAAAGCACGTGCAAAACTGCAAAATCTTACACAAATATTTTATATAAGGTATGTAATTTTTTTTTGCTTTTTGCTATACTACTAGCTGGTATCTTCTAACCCTAAACGATGTAGAAATAATGAAAGAAATCAAAAGAAATTCATTGGAAATGTATGTAAAAATATCAACAAATAAATCCTACAAGTTTTCGGGAATATGATCAGGAATAAAATCTAAGAAACGAACATTTATTTTCATATTTATTAAAAAAAAAATATTAATTATGTATTAATAAATCAAATTTCATCACTACTTTATCAAAATATGTCATTCTACTGTAGTTCATCTGATTTTATTTCTATATTAATTAAAAATAGAATGGTCAAAATATAAAAACAAAGATACAAAATAATTACAGAAAAATAACTTACTTACCTAATATTTTAGTATTGACGAGAGAAAACCGCGCCAGTGGTGTTAAAAAAACTGCTCTTTAAGTATGATAAAGCTTACAATTTTGAATGTTTTCAAAAACATAATATGTAACGATAGATTCAATAAAAAACCTGGCGTTAATAATAAAGCTTCAACATATTTTTTTTGCAACTTAACTATCTTAAGATATTAAAACTACATTATATACATAAGGGCTGTTTGAAACTAATACAAACAGCAATAATCTCGATCAACATATTATTACTTAGCTTTATAGAAAAATAAGTAGAACAAGTTGGACCCAGTTTACATTCTAACAACGGTTTTTAAAAACTATTTTTCGTTAACAGTACACATTAACATACTCGTAATATACTTAATAAATATTCATGGAAACATCATACAACGCCATCTAGTCTCAAATTACGAAAACCAGATTAATACTATAAACATTTAAATTTCATGAATTGTAGAAACAAATAGGCCTGGTGCCTATCATATTTATATACTTATGTATTAGCAGTTCGTACTACTAATACGAATACACGAATACATACTACGAATACAACTGCTAATACTTATGTATTAGCAGTTCATACACAAAGTCGCGAAGGGAAATAACGGAATAAAACGGAATATTTAATGACTTATCAAACAATAATAATCGTCTGTAGGGCTTATTACCCTTAGACGAGATAAATCAGGAAAAGCCACGCGCATATGTATATTTCTTTAAAATTTCATCAAAATATATTAATTTTGTTTATTATTCCATCAGAATAACAGTCACATCCGAAATGTTATACATATTATAATAGATTTCTGATTTTAATTAATTTTTACACGCGTCATCAGCACATAATAATAGATTATTTTACTGGAGCTCCTGTCTCAGCGAAAGCGATTCTGTAATTGGGAAATCTGAAGTAGTTTTTATAAACCCGTTGGATTTTTTGCGTACAGGATTTTCAGAGGGTCCGTATTTGTTATATGGCTTGTCCTGATTTATCTCGTCTAAGTTACCAAAGTACGGTATCCAAAGCAAATCTATGCCATTAATTATTGTTTTAAATGACATTCAATTAAGTCATGGAGGCGGTGATCATTAATTTGTGGATGCCGTCTGTAGCCCATCAGGGTACTAATCCTCGTGTAGTTAGATGTGGTGTTCACCAATACTTAATTTGACAGTTTTTTATGATATTTATCTATGGTGAAATTTCAAAAATTAGGTCCCAGACGAGGTTCATCCTAGATAAGTCCTATAACCTCTTACTCGGTGTCATCAGCAGGGACATTTTTCTTATTGGCCAAAGTATTCTTGTAGGGCATCCACATCTTAGGCGGATGGTTGTGTGTTGAGTTTATCTCAACAATATGCATGTTCTTGTTCAACCATAGCTTAGCCTTGCACTTAGCGCGCTTGATGGAACAGACCCAGGAGTTGTGCTGGCGGAAACTGTAGGTATACCCGTTCAGGTAGATGAGACGCCTGCCACGCCGGGAAGATATGAAGCGAACTGAAAGAAGTTATTGCTTTAGATCGATATGAAAAAAAAAACATAAATTAATTTACAATACAATACAAAGAAAAACTATAGATTAGTGGAACAAAAGGTCCGACCTCAACATAATGTTGATCCTTAGGATTAAGGGAGAGGATAAAATGATCAATTTATAAAAGATCAAAATCTATTTAGAGTTCAGTCTATTAACAAAATGATTTTCAACACAAATAAAAATAATTAAGGTTCAAAATTATTTTAATAGTAAACGTTGCCAGGATTATTGCAAATAGCATGTGAATATCTACAAGAGAATGTAACTACAAATCTACTGTATCGATGATTTATAGAGTGTCATCAACTTGTATTTACTCGTATGCTGTACGGACGTCTGCAGTGCCTGTGTCTTTGTTTAGAATAAACAGCCATTTGAACAGTCAGCCATGTTCAGAGGAAAGACACGTCTGAAGCTAATTGAGCTGCGGGTTCCTTCATGATTGGCCCTCTTAAGGATGAACGAGTCGCCCATCTTTCCATACAAACGTGGAAGGGTAACTACTCCACTGTTTGACGTTGACCATCCAACACTAAGGATTATACCAATAACTCGTCATAATCTATGTTTGTATACACCGTAAACCGTAATAAAAGTATTTATTTCAAAAATACAAGCTCCTAAACTTTCGTATATCAACACTGATTTTAGCCCAACTTTGGACGAAACTAAATAATATACGGAGAAAGAAAACTCAAAAATTAACACCGTTCCGACACAGTTTAATTATTCAAAAGTTGAAATAAATGTTATTTTGAAAAGATTACACTGAAGTTTTTCTATAATAACCCTTGTGCTAAGTCTATTCACATAATTTTGCGCGGTCGTTTTAGGAATGAATCATTGTGCATTTCATTCTAGCGCGCGGGTACACATACTATGTCAGGTGAGATAGCATACATTTAGGCCGCGCTCACTGACGACTTTGCCTCCGCGACTTGTTGGGCCTTAATACGCAAATAAAACACGTCAGGAAAAATATAATATAACATCTTTAATTTTTTAATAAAGTAATGAATAATCAAACAGCTTTTACATTTTTTTTTCTAATATATGATTTTTAATTCAGTAAACACAGGCCTATACCCAACAGCGAGTGATTCCAGGCTTTGTTGTTGATGAATTACGATTAGAGATAAAACATCGTTTCCGCAATAGAGGTCCATGATTGTGAGTACCATTAACTCGCAGGATTTCAAATCGATCGTTCACATACACTTTCGCGTAGCACTTAGCTCGTTTTTTGGAACATATCCAGCAACTATTCCTCTTGTGGCTGTACGTGAATCCATTGAGGTATACCATCTTGCTGCCGTTGCGTGATTTCACGAATTGCACTAAAAAAGTTGAAAATAAATAGTACTTTGACTGCATGTAATGTTAGTTCTACTTATCATTAGTGATAACTAAATTTAAAAAAAAAATATTGACATAACCCCCTTTCTAATAAACAGTTATTAAGTACACCAATCAGCAGTTAATTGGCAGTACTTATTTTTGACATATTTTTATACAACACTGTAAAATTTTTCAATGGTTAATTTTAATCAACTTTTATCAGTAAGGGGGAATATTTCTTGTAGAATAGAAGTCCCGTTTCTCATTTTTAGGGTTCCGAATCTCAAGAGGGAATATCAGAACCCTTATCTTATAGGATCACTCGTTTGTCTGTGTGTCTGTCAAGACCCTTTTTCTCCGAAACAACTGAAGGATTTGCAGCCTGTTATTACATTTATTATACTGTTTACGAAAATTCATTCTCAGTATATTTATTTTCTTCTTCATGTCTATTATGGTCGCATCAGGGAAACCTGTGTATTTAGCAATTAGTATATCGTACGCCGCATTTTTTTTTATTCAAGTCGGCGTAATCGAAGCTCCTGTTTTTCCACAGAGCTGGTAGAGTGCGGTACAACCGGATAAACTCAACGAGAAATTTTCTTTCCTCAGAGATCAGAACCTCCTTGGGGGTCGGGGTGGGTTCTAGCACTCAGCACTGCGCACTGCTTTTGATCACAGTAAAAAAACAGATAATTAAAAAAATATAAATCAGTAAAGGTTTAATGTATGAAAATATCTTGATCGTTTTGAACGTGGACTAAAATATAGGATATTCAATTCAATATCATTTACAGCACATTAAGTTGCGCTTTTGAATAAAAAAAATGGTGTACTTAATAATAATAATCATCATCATTTCAGCCGTAAAACGTCCACTACTGAACACATGCCACTCTCATGGATCTCCATAAAGGATAGTTGCCATACTCACCACGCTTGGCAGGAGGGTTGGCTAGCGCAGTACGGGATATTGATACACGGAAAGACGCTGCTACCCATCTCCCTGATGTATTCCTTACAGCATCCGTGGAAGCATGAGAGGAGGGGTAACATTCTATTGCCGGTACCCTACGGCACCCCGCGGTACCTTATATTAAAAATAAAAGATAAAAAGATATTTATTTTAAGTTATTTATTCAGGCCCATTGATTTGCATAATCTTTGTGTTCGTAATTTCATTTGGTCAAAAATATGTGCCATAATTATGTTGTTTATGATGCATAATGTTTTGATAAACCGTTTGGTTCACCTTACTTATCAGGTGCCCTATTGCATACACTTTTTACCCTATTGCATTTTTATGGCACATGTTATTATGGCATATATTTTCTGATACCTAAGTTTAAAGTTGTCACTAACCTGTAATACCCTATTTTTTATAAGTGTTCCTAATATCGGTCGATCGGTCAACCTTACCTTTGTGTCGTAACAATAAAATTAGTACATGTTATTGGATTTTTTTATAACCATACGAGATGGACATACAATAGGTTATTAGGTTCTTTTATAACCACCCGAAAACACTGCCAGAACCGAGATAGACATACAGTAGCTAATGAGGTTTTTTATAACCATCCGAAAATACTGCCAGTGACAGAATCAGAATGGACAGACAGTAGGTTATTAGGTTTTTTTATAACCATCCGAAAAACTGCCGGTGACAGAACTCTTAAAATACTTACAGTTATTCTTTTTGTAGATTTTATGTACTTCGTATCATCATTTCAGCCGTAAAACGTCCACTACTGAACTAAGGCCTCCCTCATGGATCTCCATGAGGGGTAGTTGCCATACTCACCACGCTTGGCAGGCAGGTTGGTGAGCGCAGTACGGGATGTTGATATAGGAAAGACGCTGCTGCCCATCTTCCGGAGGTGTCCCTTAGCAGGCTCTTACTGTATCCACGGGTAGGAGAGGAGGGGTAACATTCTACTGCCGGCACCCCACGGCTCATAATAATTCGTATGCTGATGAATTATTATGGTTAAAAATTGCTATGTGTTGAAAATGTATGCATATTAATTTTATGCCATTCTAATTGATGGAATCAGGCGTTACTTTGCGGAAATCCATGACAATAAAATGCAATAAAAATAAAAATATTTAGTTTTAATTATGCTTATGCCGCATAAGCGGAATTTAAACTAAATATTTTTATTTTTATTGCATTTTATTATGCCATTCTATCACTATGATATCACTATCAATTGATAAGGGAAAAAATGTTATGACTAAGAAGTTATGCGTATTGATGCGTAGGGTAAACAATGATATGCTATTGCAAAATAGGTCATAAAATTTTATGTGAACTAATATATACTCTATTAGTTTCACCCGCGTAGTTCCCGTTCCTGTGGGTATTTCGAAAAATCCCTCCTAAGTGCACCTCTAGGATACTCAAGGTATATGTGTGCCAAATTTCAAGTCTCTAGATCCAGTGGTTTAGGCTGTGCGTTGTCTGTCAGCCACTCAGTCAGTAACGGAAGAGTTTTATATATATTGATTTTAGAAAAGTATCATAGCATTATCAGGCTTGGCCTTGGTTACTCCTTTGATCTTTATATTTTTGGAACTAATTATAATTCCTTGAGAGCAACATTTTTCCTTTTAATAGAATTTCTTAATTTCTGGGTGGCGATTTAGAAAACTCAGAAACCATCGCTTCCCAGGTAAATTATTTTTGAAGGGATTCGGTCGTGGATTTCGCTTTAAGCGTTGTTGCACCCAAGCTTGAATTTCTTGTTTCCTTTTTGGGCGTCCACGGTTAGCATGCGTTATAACTAAGTCTACCAGCGCTGATTCTTCAGTATCTGTTAATATAGGACTTGGTCCGAATCTCCATTTTCTATCGGGGAAATTGAGTTTCGCATGGAGGCTGCTTCTAGGGATGCCGAATAGTCTTGATGCTCCGAGAACCGACGATCCATTTTTGACATGCTCAACTGCCTTCGCTAAATTCTCCTTTGAGTATTGCCGTTTCTTTTTATTTACACGTGTATCTAAAGGAAATTGACATAATATATTATGGAAGAAGCTTTAGTTATCTGGCAAATATAAAATAGGGGTGCCCAGTTATCGGAATTTATATAAACTTCTATACTTATTGTATGGAAATTTAGTCTTTAACTTCTGGTACATCATTTCATCATTTCAGCTGCAAAACGTCCACTACTGAACACAGGCCTATGAGGGAGGCCTGTGTTCAGTAGTGGACGTCTGTCTGGATGTCTGCATGAGGAGTAGTAGTTACTCACCACGCTTGGCAGGCGAGTTAGCGGGCGCAGTACGGAATGTTGATACACGGAAAGAAGCTGCTGCCCATCTTCCGGAGGTATCCCTTAGCAGGCTCTTACTGCATCCACGGACATGAGAGGAGGGGTAACATTCTACTGCCGGCACCCCACGGCATCTGGTATATTATTGCGTAATCTGCTTCTATTCATACCTTCTTTTATTCAAGTACTTGAGTAATATCACAAGTAAAAAAACAAATAAATCATCCATATATGCCGTATATTAGAAAAAAAACTGTTTACCAAATATGAATAATTTTTTTAATTTTAAAACATCAAAATACACGGGAAATTATCACTTTTGATAATTTCAGACGTTTCTACTGTGTTACAACAGTCGAAACGTCCCGGTCCCGGGTAGACTGAAGATTTCATCGGAGAGTCCTTCAAGAAGCGATGTGCTTTTTCAACTCAACTATATACGAATAAACTGTCCATCAGAAGTACGGTAATGCTTTTTGTACGGATGATTGTGTGTACCGCTGACCTTCACGATCTCACCGCTGCTCCCAATGGAGATAATCACCCTACATCTCGGGAAGTGAGTGGAACACCTCCAAGTATGAGCGCTTGATCGGTTGTACGTGTAGTTATTATACAAAATTAGATCTGCTCCTCGCCTTGACTTGATAATTTCGTAGTTGGAATCTATAACGAGAAGACTGCGAATCAGAATCTGTTGGTCTTGCCTGATAATTGCTAGACCTAAATAATACACTTTAATAATCTCCTTTACCATATTTCGCTTTTTTCAATCACTTCGTTGCCACCACCCACCTCTTTTGTATTTTTTTTTTTTCGGGATTTCATCAAGATCACAGGGTATGGACAAATACAAACTATATTTTTACAACGTGGGATGTATAAGTAAAATGAAGTGAGTGTGGACTAACTCACGTTTTATTATGGTCAGCCTATTTTATAAAGTTGTTAGAATTTACTATCTATACTCATATTTATCTACGAGCACATCGTCTGAAGTTTTGAAAACATATATATGGCATATTATCTCATTAAAGTTTTACTTTCAATTGGTTATAAAGTACTTTTCATGAGTTTTTCCCTGAGGATCCCGACCTCGCAGCACCCGTTCTGAAATGCCCGATTTCTAATATCTTAAGAATCTTGCTCAAAGGTCATTAGCAGGGAAATCCAAATTATAAAACCCAATTTATTTCCTGACTTCCAGGTTGTACCATCAAATTCTCGTGTATTCACCCAGCAAGTTCCAGCCGTACGTTTTCGGCAGATGACTATGACATCCAGATATATTCACTATTCGCTTGTTGCAAAGTACTATGTTCACTTTACAGCCAGGGTAGTTCGTAGAGCAACGCCATTTTGATTCGCTGAGACGCGCGTACGTATAGCCGTCGTATAATATAAGACATCTTCCTCTTTGCGATTTAATCATTCTGTAAGGCCCAAAGTTACCTAGAAAATAAAATCTAGTTAAATGAAATAACGAATATACAGGCAGAGAATCATCGCTACATTGCATTGCGCCCGTCACCCTAAGACATTATAGCTAGTCGTAAAGTCTCATGTGCCCGTAATTCCCCCGCCCTTCAAACCGGCAGGGTGATTACGTATCTTGCGACAAGTTTTGCAACAGGCAATTGACAGCAATATTGCTGTCAAATATCAACTCCTTGCTGTTCTCTAATACAAAATTGACATTTGCCAGCAATATTGTTGTCAATTGCCTGTTGCAAAACCTGTCGCAAGATACGTACTCACCCTGCGTAACACAGCAATGCAGACAGCGGCGGCAGATGTGGTTAAGTAAGTAATCAATATAGAGGCCGCCGACAAAGCCTTAACTAACACATCGCCGTAAATGATCGTATTCAATTATAGTATTTTAATTTGCAAAAACACGGGAATTTATCGCTTAATACAATCTTAATACGTATGTTTATTCCCGATGTTTCGACTGTTTCAACAGCCGTGGTCCCGGGTAGACTGGAGATTTCATCGGAGAGTCTGGTGGACTCTCCGAGAAGCGATGGTGGTTATGACACTACCCCACTTTGTCCTCAGAACCCGGTAAGGCCGCGTTTACATTGCGACACACAACACTAAGATAAAACAATTGTAGTAGTTTCTTAATTGGTAGTGTGGCGCCATGTTTCGGATCCATAAATGACTATGGGCAAGATATAGGTTAAAAGTCTTGGTCATTGGATTTTTGACTTAAAGACGCCTTCCAATTTCTCGAATCTTTAATAAAATAAAATCATTACACCCTTACATATTGTCCAGAATTAGTAAGAATTAGCTTCCTTTTAGTGTGGCAATGCTCATTTCTCAGACTGATTATTTGCTGGTCCTCGTTTAAGGTCAGTCTCGCTTTGCAACCATTTTTCACGGAGCATATCCAGTGTCTCCGCTTCTCATAACGAAACGTCCAACCATCGACCACTAAGAGATCCTTCCCTCTTACAGACTTCATAACTGAGTATTCGTAGCCTGAAATATATTATTAATTTAGTTATTTTAATACTTTGCGATTTCATATTTTGAGCTCTCGATGGGATCTCCATTACATCAGTTTCTCCGTGACCACGAGCGCAACGTCGGGTAATAATAATGGTTAAAGTCGCGTTTGAATTATTTTATATTAAAACTTATATTCTTATATAAGGCCTTTATATATTATATAGTTTTATACAGCTTCCATGCTGTTAGTTAATGCTTTATGAAGCCTTGTAGTGCCTGGAACAGGATAACCCCTTATTCTTTACAAGTTCTCGGCTAAGACGTAACTCAAGGAAATACCAGGTACCCAGTACATCGAAATATTTTGTCGGTAGTAATTCGTCGTTAGCTAGGCAATCGCACGGATTTTAAAGATAGAACATGTTAATTACATATTTATTTCTAACTTAATCACATCGGATCCTACGAAATCTCGTAATAAAACTAAAGAAAACAAGAATCAATTTTTATATTTTCCAGTGTTAATAATGTTTAATTCCGGGCAAAACCAGTTCGCTAGCAATTATATCACAAAGTATACCATAAATATATAGTGTTTCTCTTTTTTTGTTACATGTTTAGTCTAAGGTGTGAAAAAGCATTTTCTAACTATCTATCTATACCTATATAGATATAAAAAATATATATAAAAAACCCTTATAACAAATAACCAATATCATTCAAACTATATGTATTTAGATAGGACCTACTATATGTATTAATATATAAGCGTTTTTAATTGAAACATAAACTAGTACATGACTATGACTTGGTCTAATAAACAAAATATCTGAACATATCCTATAGGTTATGACATATGAGGGCCCGAATACAATTAGGACAAGCCCGTAAGGGCTTTTTGAGTGTATTTAGTTAGAGAACTATTATTTTATTTAAATAAATAAAAATCGCTAAATGCATTTAGCGGCTAAACATTATAACCAAGTGTGAAATAATATGAAAAATCCTCTGTTTTTAAATTTGATTAGCCGTTCAATGCATTTAATTCAGCTTGCACAACAAACTAAGATATCCATTATTGTGAAAGTCGGCTTATCTCTTGAAAAAATACAAAAAAAAATACAAAAAATACAAAAAAAAATAGAAAAAATACATCATATCCTTATGTACTCTCCAGAAGCAGTGACCAACATCTGCCTTTTCTTGTGGCAGTGGTCGTTATTCAGACTGACAATCTCACGATTGCTGTTCAAACTCAGCTTCGCCTTGCACTGGTCCCTGACTGAACATCTCCAAGCATGTAAACTGGCTTGACGGAAGGTGTACCCATCAACCACGATAAGATCTTTGCCCTTTAAAGACTTCATAACTGTGTAACTTAAACCTGCAATAAATAAATAAAATTATTCAAATAATTATTACGGCTAAGAACATGATACTTATATCTAAAACAATCCGCACCCCGCAGTTTCACCCGCGTAGTTCCCGTTCCCGTGGGAATTTCGAAATATCTCTTCGTAGTGCACCTCTAGGATACTCAAGGTATATCTGTGCCAAATTTCAAGTCTCTAGATCCAGTGGTTTAGGCTGTGCGTTGTCTGTCAGTCAGTCAGTAACGGAAGAGTTTTATATATATTGATAATCTCATATTGATGATACAGGCTAACAGTATCAGTAATCTAATATTTACATCTACATCTACACTAATTATAAAATATTTGATTGTTTATTTGTTTGTATGCATTAAATAGGCTCCGAGACTACTGGACCGATTTGAAAAATTAATTTACCATTAAGATAAACATAGGCTATATTTTATCCCTGTATTCCCACGGGAACGGGAACTACCCGGCTGAAACCGCTGAGTGCGGCTAGTATCTAATAAAATAACACAGATTAGGTTCTGTATTAATCGTGTGCCTGAACTACGTAATCCTGAATTTCAACAAAAACGAGGTAATAATTTTGATAATTTAACAAAATAATTGTAAGTTTAAGTAAGTATGGAGGATGCCTTTGTGCCAGCAGTGGGACACTACCGCCTTAGTAATAAGTATTAGTGCAAAAATAAATGTCTAATATTAAAGTATAATGAAATACCGCCGCCTATAGTAAATCCTAAAATAGTAAAAATAAAAAAAACTAATTTATATTAATAGTGTTTTCTATTGTGTAGGTACATAAAGCGCTCAGGCTTCTCCAATTATGACGTATCCGACCGGTGTACCAAACGTCGACAAAAGTTAAATGAAAAACGAAAATGCTTTGTTACTGTGACACTTTACGTTGTCACACTGTGCATGTCCACTGCTGGACAAAGGGCTCCCTCATTGATCACTAAGTATTGATATGCCGTACTCACCGCGCTTGGCAGGCGGGTTGGCAAGCGCAGTACAGGATGTTGATACACAGAAAGACGCTGCTGCCCATCTTCCAGAGGCATCCCTTGGCAGATTCTTACTGCATCCACGTGCAAGATTCTACTGCCGGCACCCGACGGCAAATAAAATAAATAAATACTACATGCAGGGACTACTATTAGACAAACTTTGTCACGGAAGTGATCAAACGTTGCTGTAAAAAAGACTTATTTTATCCTTACTTATTTATTAAAGACAAACTATTTTAATGGATTCCATAAAGTAACGTTTCTCCCTCCAGGCTAGGCGTTTCACATGTTGATTAGCTTTCCGTATGTTTTGCCTCCACTTGCTCTTCGACTTCGCTGGCCTCGACTTCGTCTACAAAAGCTTGGCACTCTTTCACATCTTTTACATCTCTACATCATGCTTAGGTCCACCTCTAGACCTTCGACCGGTACAAAGTTTACTTAATATCCAATTATCATTACACCCTCACGTACTCTCCAGTAGAAGTAACCAGAATCCGTTTAGCCTCGTGGCAGTGCACATTATATAAGCTGACTATTTCTCCTTGTTCGTTCAAAGTAAGCTTTGCCTTACAATCTCTTTTAACAGAGCATGTCCATTTGATCTTATGCCGTTGACGGAACGTGAAGCCGTCTACTACGATGAGATCTTTCCCTTTGATAGACTTCATTACTGTGTATGAAAAACCTGAAATTTCATATATACGCTTAACAACGCACTATACAAATCCACTGATAGTCTTTTTTAAACTTTCGCGATCACGACACATTATTAACACATATTTAACCGGGTATTTATCGCGTTATTTACCTTTATTATTGCCCGATGTTTCGACAGGATTGCACCCATCGTGGTCCCGGGAAGACTCACCGATCTCACTCGTGGTCTCACTCGGGACCACGGTGGGTGCAATCCTGTCGAAACGTCGGGCAATAATAAAGGTAAATAACGCGATAAATACCCGGTTAAATATGTGTTAATAAAATCCACTAATAATATATTTTTGTGTAGTATGCGGGAAAAATCAAATCCAAAAGCAAATGCAAAGGAAATTTAAGAATAGTCTTGGAGTATTCTTTAATTTTAACAATCTTTATTAACTACATATTTTATTAATACATGAAATTGCACGAAAACGTCAAAAACTGAATTAATAAAAAACGGGAATTTTACTAGCTAAAATAAGACTTCTAACGTCGTACTATAGACAAATAAAATAATTAAACATAATTAGAAAACTCTACTACTCTCTAACCTAACCCAACAACGCAATTACGCCACCATTAAAAACAAGGCCTAGAGCCTTGTTTGAAAAAAAACAAGGCTCTAGGCCTTGTTTTTTTTCCTTACCAATAAAATAAACATTATTTTGCAACATAAAATCTACTTTTATATTTTTAAAAGGTTGCTTATTGTTATCCAAACCATAATCACGAATCAACTGACACATCATCCAAATGTATTGTAAAAATAAAACCGGACAAGTGCGAGCTGGTCTTACCTACCGAGGGTTCCGTAGGTATGTAGGAACATCATAATTATTATAAATTAGCTGAACTGATTTAGTAAAAGTTTAAAAATGCAGAAAAATATTCCGTCACCCATCCTATTTATGACCACGCGTAGGGTTGTTTACCTCGATGATTGATGTTATGGTTTTTAGTATATGGTTTTAATTTCAACTCGATGCCTCTACACGTTCTCGAGATAAAGGGTCTTGACAGACCGACATACGGACAGACAGACAGACAGACGGACAACAAAGAGATCCTATAAGGGTTTCGTTTTCTTACTTCTGAGGTACGGAACCCTCATAATGCATGCATTGTTGACCGCCAAAACCATAATCCTCCTATTAGGCTTTGCCGTTGGTAAACAAAAAGTATCTAATCTACTAAATTTTACAATCATCAGATAAAAGGTATTGGAAAACTCTTATAGAAAAATATCAATTTTATGTCAAATAACAGATACCTGGCGATTGAAAAATTTTAAACATTACACACATTATAAAATTTAATAAAAGGATCAAAGGGAAATGAAAACATCATTGTTAACCGTTAATCCTTCATTAATAGCAAATAATTAACAGCCATAAATAGGCCTAAAATATATTATGGTACTTTGTGAAATTACAGTATTACGTACTAAAGGAGCGGTTTTTACTAAAAGAGGTAACAATAGTTCTGTCATTGTGTAGTGTTTACATACAACAATACAATACAAAATACTTTATTCCATACCTTAATTAAATAAAAGAAATGTAATCCCCATTAAGTTTTAGGGAACTATTCCTGTCGTTTTTTCTTATTTATGAAAACGCCGCATTAATTTGTATTTTATCCTAGTAGACCGGATTGCACAACACTAAATGCATTTTAATTGAAAACTCTTTAAAATTACTTACTTCATACGATTCTACACTTCGTAATTGTGTTAAGCCGCTAAATGCATGCATGGAGTGGTGCGCAACTCGGCCTGTTTAAACTATCTTTAAAAGTAATTATATTTTTCGCTTTTAAAAATATCATTGTGAAGTACAGAATAATATCTATGGGGTATTAACCACGATCTCAGGCTCAGGCTAGTTTAGTTTGCCGAGATCATGGCGCGTGCCATTGCGTCGAAATGTCGAGAAGCATTAACACTGAAACAAACGGGACTACAAGAGCTAATCAGTGATAGTCGAGGTAGTTAGTAGTAGTTCTCAAGTCGGAGCAGACAATCTCAATAAGTTATTTTTATCCCGACCAAAAAGAGGGGTGTTACAAGTTTGAAGGGTGTGCGTGTTTCGTGGCATCGTAGCTTGTAAATAAGAAATTTTTATTATCTACTGACACCAGCTTAGGCTGACAACCGGCACAACGGGACAGATAGCGTAAAAGCAGGACTGTCCCGTCCAAAACGGGACGTAGGAACACATTAACAATACACCCAATGTGGACTCAGTATCCGAATCAGAATTAGAACACTCAAATCATGGTATACAGGTTGTGTACAAACCCGAAAAGCTGGGTACTCCTGAAAACAAGTAGTTTTTCGAATGAAAAAAATCGTAAACCCGTATTTTTTTTAGTTTTTTAATTTACAACTTTACTAGTTGGTGTGATGTGACGATGATCCTGAGATTATAATCGGTTTTTTTACATTTTAACTAAAAAAAACCTATGTATGGTTTTGGGTATGTTTATTTGTACCTGCACGGCAACTCATTGGGAAGGTCAAAGACCCTGTCAAGAATCAGCTAGCGCTTAAGTTATCACTATCGTATAATCTATTAAACTTTCGTGGTCTTCTTGAATGAAAATCCCCAAATCCTGAGAAGTCATAGAACTAGAGTTGTTCCTTACGGTGGTCAGAATCACCCCCTTTCGGCTTAGTTCACATATTATGACACACGCTGTATATCCCGTAGATATTATTCATAGTATCAGTGACTATGATCGTCGATCAAGCTGATAATATGGCTGTTTTCATCAAGAATCAGCTTGGCCGAGCATTTCTGCTTACAGCATCTCCATGTAAACTTCGAAGGTTTGTTCGGACGGTAATTATAGCCGTCTATATTAATCCGATCCCTGCCTTTCATAGTTGTGATTGTGTAAGTCAATCCTGGAATAACAAAATACGTTAAATGAGTGTTTATTAGGCCACTCTTTTTATTGTAAGTAAGGAGAACATCGTGAGGAAACTCGCGGCTTAGTCAGACGAATGTCCCGCTCTTTCCTCTGACTAAGCTGAGAGTATGTTAGTTGCTGAGCAAGTCTTAACCATCAAACAATCTCCCAGACACTGCAGCCTCACATACAGCATGAATACCAGTTACTGAAGCTGTATAAATCAACTACAATAAACAAAAATTACTTTTTTTGCCCAGCAGTGGGAGACAACAAAAAAATAATTTTTGCTCAATAACGCCTTGGGTGGGCTGTGCCTTGCAGAGGGTTTAGAAATAAATAGCTTAGCATTAAAACAATATTTAAACACAAATATATTTAATACAATAAGATCTTACCTTATTATAATCATCAATTAGTGTAACAACTTATATTATTCAATACTTACAGTAACATAGTTGTTGTGAAATAGCACATTATATATGTTACGGGTAATGCTAGAAGATTTAGTAAACCTAGGTTTACCTAAGGAGTTTCCAATCTTCTAGCATTACCCGTAACATATATGTATAACAAAAAATTATATGAATATATTCTGAACTAAAGGATTTTGTATAGACATTTCATACGCGAACATATTCCCCTGAAGCAGTTAAAATCATCTTTTTCTTCGGGTGGCTATGTAAATTATATATACTGGAGATTCTGTTATTCCTGTCCAAAGTCAGTTTTGCTTTACATCTGAACTTGGCAGAAGAAGAGCACTTCCAAGCGAACAGACTCGACCGACAGAAGGTGTAGTCATCGATTATTATAAGATCCTTCCCTTTCTGCGATTTAGTCATTTTGTATTCCAATTCTGCAATTAAAATGTTTGAGTGTAGGTACTTTAATTTAACCAACATTGTGTATTATAAAGTATCAGTCAGTAAACAGTCGTAAACTTTCGCGATCACAATCTCACTAATATTACAAAGCCGAAAGTTTGTTTGTATGGAGGTTTGTTACCTCTTCACGCAAAAACTAGGTTACGTATCGAGCTGAAATTTTGCAAACGTATTGATGTTGACTAGGATTAACACATAGGCTACTTTTTATTCGGGTACAACGCATGCAAAGCGGCGGGCACAAGCCTGTTTATTATAATATAATAACAAAAACACTGGAATTTATCGCGTAATGCCTTTGATACACCTCCAATAAAATCCCCAGTCAACCCGGGATCACGATTGTTGAAACACGTCGAAACGTCGGGAATAATCAAAGGTATTACGCGATAAATTCCCGTGTTTTTCTTATTACACTAACAGTCAGTAGTTGATAAGTTGTTATTGGTCATGATCATCCATCACCTAGACGACGCAAGACGATCAAGACGCCAGAAAGTTATTGGTAGTTTAGAGTTTTATTGTAAATAATAAAAAAAGCTGTAAACGGAAAAATAAATAAATAAATAATCCTGGACAATTCACACAGCATCGTCTAGCCCCAAGCTAAGCAGAGCTTGTGTTATGGGTACTAGATGACTGATATACTTTAATACATTATACCACATAGATTTTTATCATATACTAGCTGTCCCGGCGAACTTTGTACCGCCCAGAATCAATTACCTACTATCATTACTACTATCACATCTTCTAACTACTACACTACTTCTACTACTACTCCATTTCTACACTACTTCTATCCTACTTCTACTCTACTACTACTCTACTTCTACCCTACAACTACTCAACTACTACACTACAATTACTACTCGTTTACTACCCTACAACTAATCAACAACTACCCTACAACTACTCAACTACTACAATACAATTACTACCCGATTACTACCCTACAACTACTACTACCTAATAGAGCAAAAAATATAATCAGCTTAAGTTTAGTCACATATTAAACTTTTTTAACGCACCTTTAAATATTTGACAACCAAGTGACAACCAAGTGAAGGGCCGTACATCAAATGTTTGTATGGTAGGAATAGTTTGTTTTGGAAAATTAAATATATATCCTCTTTGACGATATTTGCAGCTCGCAATCTGTCAATGTTATGTCAGACCATAAGGTAACATTAAAAAAGTTTAAATTGTCAAAAGCGCTAAGGTTACATTATAATTATTTTTAATATGGTGGTTAAGTATATTTTTTTTTAATTTTCCGCGCAGTTTTCTTAGTTTTTTCTTTCATAAGAACCCTGTCAATAACAAACATAACAAGACAACGAAAAGAATTAGCGAAATCACAAAGAATTAGAGAACAAATATCTGCCGTGACCAAGGGAAATAGGGATTAATTTATATAGATAAAGATAGATAGAAAAACATCCGGAACACCCTGAACAAATATCTGCAGATCGTACAGACATTTGTCCCGAGGCGGAAATCGAACCCGCAACCTCTTGCGTCACAGGCGGACCTTCGCCCGCTGCGCCCAGCCGTTTACGCGTGATGCCGTGACCAAGGGAAACAGGGATTAATTTATATAAATAAAGATAGATAGAAAAACATCCAGAACACCCTGAACAAATATCTGCAGATCGTACAGACATTTGTCCCGAGGCGGAAATCGAACCCGCAACCTCTTGCGTCACAGGCGGACCTTCGCCCGCTGCGCCACAGAAGCTCGTCCATGCTGAACGTTACATAGCATCTAGCGCTAAAGTAAACAGAGCTTGCGTTATACGAGTATGTCTAGATGCTGATAGAAAATGTATATCAACCACTGGTGAGTGTGCTTATTGTGTAAACTTACGATTCTACGAAACTTATCTAACGTCAGTTTGAAGGACATTTTATAACATTATCAAAATATGTTAAGAGATAACTATAAAAATAATGTTTATTTTGTCACCACAAAAACGTTGTTTAATATAAAATGAGCATGTTAACAGGTTGAATAATGGCCACAACGGTGTATGCCATCACAGATTGAATTGCCACAGCGCTGGTACTCCGTGATTACTTTTATATGACGATCAAATCTTATCACAAACGAATATATTCTCCTGAAGCGGTCTTAAACATCATTTTCTTGGGGTGAGTGTGTTCATTGTGTAAACTGACAATTCTATTATCTTTGTCCAAAATAAGTTTGGCTTTACATTTCAGTTTGGGAGACGAAGAACATTTCCATGTGAACTGGCTAGCCCGACAGAAAGTAAAATCATCGATAACTATAAGATCTCCTCCTTTTTGGGATTTAATAATTTTGTAACCCAAATCTGCAATGAAATCAAGTTTTTTTTAATTTCGTAACGAGGCTTTTCGCTCCATAAAATATATTGTATGTTGAAAAACGGTAACCTAATTTTATTGCTATATCGAGGACAACTTAAGAAATTAAATTCAAATCTCGTAATAAATTAATAATTTATTTAGAGAATATAAAATTAATAATGTATTTCGATAATTGTAATATTTAAAAATATATTTTATATAATAAATAAAACAGTATCCACATAATAAAACATTAACCAGTATTTGCTGATGGTACAAATACCATCATATGCGGATATAATTCCCCGATGAGGTCCTGAACAATTCCTTTTTGGGGTGGCAGTGTTCATTGAACAAACTCACAATGCTGTTATTTTTATCCAGCGTTAGTTTTGCTTTACACTTTACTTTAGAGGAAATTACAGAACATTTCCATGTGTTTGTGTTGGAATATTTATTGGGTATGTGACAGAATGTATATCCGTTGACAACTATTAAATCTTTTCCTCTTTGTGACTTCATCCAGGAGTAACCAATATCTAAAATCAGATCATATTATAAGCTATCTTTTTATTAGTAAGCTTAAATATTACTTTTAAGTTTGATCTTATTTATCCAACTACACCAAGTTTGAAGTAGGTAGTCTCATCGAATACAAACACAATCTTTGAATTTAAAATTGTACTAACTCAATGAAACAATTTTAGACTAAGATTAAAGTCGTAGTAGTAGTAAGATCGTGTATTTTCTGAAGGCGTGGGTATTGATTTTGTTTCATTACTTTCAAATATTTCAGTCATTTATAATAAATTATAATATCTACATAACATAATTAAACGTTTATCAGTCCATCATACACGGATATAATCCCCCGATGCGGTCTTGTACATCTGCTTTTTAGGGTGGCAGTGTTCATTACACAAAAAAACAATGCTGCCATTGATTTCCAACGTTAATTTCGCTTTACACTTGACTTTGGCGGAAGATACTGAACATCTCCACGTGTTGGAATTATTGTGTTGACAGAACGTATACCCGGCGACAATTATGAGATTTTTCCCTTTTTGCGACTTCATCCAGGAGTAAACTATTCCTGCAAACAGATG
This sequence comes from Pasiphila rectangulata, assembly GCA_963082625.1. Lineage (NCBI taxonomy): Eukaryota > Metazoa > Arthropoda > Insecta > Lepidoptera > Geometridae > Pasiphila > Pasiphila rectangulata. The sequence goes on from OY720244.1 coordinate 17,246,918, forward strand.
AAATTATAAGAGTCTGAATTAGATGCCCCTTAGTAAATACATTACAATTGGCTCTGCGATATTACTGCTTACTAAGTCTTATATATATAACAATAAAACCGGAAGTGCGAGCTGGACTCGTCAACCGAGGGTACGGTAGGTAGTAGGGACATAATAAATAGTCAATCCAATTTATGACTGCGCGTAGGGTTGCTTAACCTCTATGATAGATTTCGTACTTTTTTTAGAAACGATTTTTTTTTATGACTCCATTGCAAATGTATAGTTTTTGGATTTTTCTGTATCTACAGTATAAGACGAGATACGTTGCCAAATTTTATAGTTCTAGGTCTACGGGAAGTACCCTATGAAGTTTGATTCCTTCAAAGAATGACGAAACATGCGTTTTTTGCTGCATAAAAGGCCGTATCTTTTTTGAAGGTTGACTTAGAATATTGAATTTTTACAGCTTAAAGAGGCTGTAAATTTGAGTATATGGTTTTAATTTCAACTCGATACCTCTACACGTTCTCGAGATAAAGAGTCTTGACAGACCGACAGACGGACAGACAGTCAGACAAACGGACAACAAAGTGATCCTATAAGGGGTCTTTATTTTCCTTTTGAGGTACGGAACCCTAATAAAAGACCGGGAATATTGGTATGTCATCTAAGTATATTATATTGCTTTTGAATATAGTTAGTATTTAAATCAATATTTTTTTTCAGGAAGCGGTATTATTATTAAACATTTTACAATTGACATACTAAGTCATATTATCGACATAATATAACATTCACCAGTCGATCATTTATCCTCTAGTCTAGCACAAGTATATTTTACTTAAAAGAGGACCACAAGTACGATCTTTGTAATGTATGTTACGTTATAGATATACAATTTTTGTATTTTTTTTGTATCATACACGGATATAATTTCCAGATGCGGTCTTGTACATCTGTTTTTTAGGGTGGCAGTGTTCGTTAAACAAAGTTACAATGCAGGCATTCTTATCTAGCGTTAATTTCGCTTTGCACTTGACTTTGGCGGAAAAAACTGAACATCTCCATGTATTGGAATAATTGTGTTGACAGAACGTGTACCCGTCGACAACTATAAGATTTTTTCCTCTTTGCGACTTCATCCAGGAGTAATCAATTCCTACAATCAGATCATATTATAAGTTATCGAAAACTGTCAAGCTTAATAGGTATTACTTTTCAGTTTGTAGTTATTATTGTTCTTAGAATAGTCGAAAGATTGTAATGTATAAATAATAAATAATTATTTAATAATAAATTATTCTGAGTTTATTACTCCATGTTTAAAGTAGGATATACAACACAATCTTTAACTTTGGTATTACACTGTCGAATATCTGTTATTACAATAAAACACATTGGGTATGGTATGTGGTTGTTAACGTTTAACATAGTTTATATTCAAATTATTACTAATTTATTTCAGGAAACGGTATTATTCAAAACCATTTACACTTTTTTGTATTATATTATAAACAGAAAGACAAGCGGACGGGTCACCTAATGGGAATGGTTTACATGTTACATGCGGCACATATACCTATCCAGCTGACTCAAACTGCAGCGTTGCAGTTTGCATTGTGTTCGGGCGGTACAAGACGATCGCCGATTCAGCAATGTAGCATTTCCATGTAGTTGGATTATAATGAATATGAATCCACGGATCGTCATTCTATCCTGGGTACTTGCATTGACCTAGCGTAGTCTCTGTTAGTTTTAACTTAGAATATTATTACGATAATTTTGTAATTCAAAGTAAAATAAATTCTTTGAAATTCTTTTGGTTTTTTTTAAAACCATCAGCTGTGGCTTCCGTAATTGGCGCAGGCGGTAGTTACGTCGAGACAGTGCGTTATTCGTCTAGGAATCACGAAAATCGGCTCCGGACGAACAGACCCCCTGTTTGTGCTTTCAAGGACTTCATCGACGTATCAGAATCTACAAGCTCACGGCTGACGGGCACTTGGCAATCAGTGTAAGAAGAAAACCAATGTAAGTACTTTGAAACTTTCTTTGAAGTGTTGCCTCCTTTTCCACCATTTTCCGTCCAAGTAAATCCGGGGAAGAATCTGTCAACCATCGACAGGTTCGTAGGAATAGTGAGGTAGATAATTTTAGGAATTTAGATATTATTAGTGAGGAAACCGACAGAATCGCGGTAACCATGACGGCTCCTAGTGTTAATGAACCAGACTACATTTATAAGGCCTTACGCATGGTCCCGGAATTTGACGGGAACCCTAATATTTTAACTAGATTTATAAGAATTTGTGACCAATTAGTAACGCAATTCATCAGCACTGGTCCAGGGCACGAGTTAGCTAATTTATGTCTTATGAATGGCTTACTTAATAAAATAACCGGCCCAGCATCTAGGTTAATTAACGCAAATGGCATCCCAGAAAGCTGGCAAGGGATTAGAAATGCACTGATCAATAATTTTGCGGATCAGAGGGATGAAACTGCCCTTTACAATGATTTGTCTTTAGTCACTCAAGGAAATGACTCCCCCCAGGAATTTTATGACAAATGCCAAACCCTCTTTAGTACGATAATGACGTACGTAACACTGCATGAGGTCGTGCCTACCACCGTGGAGGCTAAGCGTGATTTATACCGTAAATTAACGATGCAGTCCTACGTACGAGGTTTGAAAGAACCTCTTGGGTCCCGTATTCGGTGTATGAGACCCGAAACTATCGAAAAGGCTTTGGAATTTGTCCAAGAGGAATTGAATGTGATGTACCTACAGCATAGGAACGAATCCAGCGACCGCCGTTCGCAGTTCGCCGCTTCGCAGTCAACATCAAAGGTACTGTCCCTAGCACCTAATTATGTTGTTCCCAAAGCATTTAATTTTGTCATGCCTATGCAGAGGCCCATGCCTATTCCTATGCAGTCGCAACCGCAACCGCAGCAGTGGCGTCCACCACCGTCTCAGCGCATGCATTTACAACCATCGCGCACGCAGCAAATGTTCCGAGCACCCCCTCCTAACTATAATGCTCAGAATAGCGGATTTAGATTCCCCCCAAGGGCTGCACCTCCCCAAAATCAAGGGCCCAAGCCCATGAGCGGTGTAAGCAATTTTGTGACGAAGACTCTTCCTCCCACAATTCAAGGACATGACTGGCAGAAGTTTGGCAATCCTCCCCCGACTAACTATTTCAAGACTAGGGAAATGAACTATAACGAGGTAGGTGTAGGTGACTATTATGACTATTACGACCCCAACTCTTACTATCCTGAGTATCCAGTGACAGACTATGATAATTACTATGACTATCAAAGCGTTCCGGAATACTACTATGACCAACAGAACGACCCTCAGTTCAGTAGCGATGTACCTTCGGACTCAAATAATTTTGAGCCTGCGCAATCGCCTTCCAACCAAACCAACCAGGATTTTCATCAGGGCCGTTCAAGCAGAGAACTAAAATAGAAATGAATTTACAGTCAAGGAAAGAATTAAGGTTTATACAGATATCGAACCCGCCACTTAAATTGCTTATAGACACCGGGGCTAACCAATCATTTATTAGTCCTGAAGCAACTGATAATTTCTTTCCGCATGTACAGAAAAACTTTGATCCTTTTGAGGTCACTAACTCACGTGTGACTAGCACACATGACTATTCAATCACTATACCCCACTTTATGGAATTTGGCGAACAATCTAATATAAAACTATTCGTCTACAAGTTCCATAACTACTTTGATGGATTGATAGGCCTAGATCTATTAGAAAAATGTAATATAGATCTAAAGAACAATGTTTTAGTAACTAAATTTGCTAGAATCCCGTTGTCTCGCTATCAATGTAGGAAAATTAATTCTCAGGAGATAATTCCAGCCAATTCATCCAGATTGGTTAACATCCCGATCGATTATCCTGACGGTGACGTATATGTGACAGAACAACTAGTGTGTAACTGTATAATACACGAATGCATTACTACCGTGACTGACGAGACTGGAATCGTAGAAATAGAGAATATGACTAACAATGACATCATTATTCCATTTCATAGTTCAAGGACATTGATAGACGTTTGTAATATTGAGTGTTCTAACACTCAAGAGGACCCCACTCGAGTTCAAAAAGTTTTACAAAACCTCCGTACTAAGCATTTAAATGTCGAAGAGAGAGCTAATTTAACAACTTTATGTACTCGATTTTCCGATATTTTTTACATTGAAGGAGAGGCATTGACTTTTACTAATAAGATAAAGCACAATATTAGGACTACTGACGAACTTCCTGTCTACACGAAAAGCTATAGATACCCCTATGTACACCGAGAAGAGGTTAGGAAACAGATGACAAGCATGCTAGAACAGGGCATCATTCGACCATCTGACTCTGCTTGGAGTTCACCCATTTGGGTAGTACCAAAGAAAGCTGATGCTTCAGGTAGACCAAAATGGAGAGTAGTTGTAGATTTCCGTAAGTTAAATGACAAGACCATTGATGATAAGTATCCTATACCCAACATCGCGGACGTTTTAGATAAACTTGGCAGATGCCAATATTTTACAACATTAGATCTTGCCTCTGGGTTTTATCAAGTAGAGATGAACCCAAATGACATCGAGAAGACGGCCTTTAATGTAGAGCACGGCCACTTTGAATTTCTGCGCATGCCAATGGGCCTGAAGAACTCACCCTCCACCTTTCAAAGGGTTATGGATAATGTTCTCAGAGGGCTGCAAAATGAGATCTGTCTTGTCTATCTCGACGACATTATCGTCTTCAGCACATCATTACAGGAACACATGATAAATCTAGAGAAAGTTTTTACTAGGCTGCGAGAGTCCAACTTTAAAATCCAGATGGACAAATCCGAATTTTTACAGCTGGAAACTGCTTATCTTGGTCACATTATAAGCAGCGAAGGTATTAAACCTAACCCCGACAAGATCGCAGCAATCCAGAAATATCCGTTACCTAAAACTAATAAGGAAATTAAGCAATTTTTAGGACTTTTGGGTTACTATAGGAAATTCATACCCGACTTTGCTCGCATCACTAAACCTATGACTAAATGCCTTAAGAAATCTAACAAGATTTCATTGGACACCGACTACGTCGACTGTTTCGAAAGATGTAAACGACTACTGACTAACGACCCCATACTTCAGTATCCGGACTTTAGAAAGGATTTTATTTTGACGACTGACGCTTCAAACGTGGCTATAGGAGCTATATTATCCCAAGGACCCGTTGGTTCTGACAAACCTATATGCTACGCGTCTAGGACTTTAAATGAGAGTGAATTGAACTATTCTACCATCGAAAAAGAGCTTTTAGCCATAGTTTGGGCCACTAAATACTTCCGGCCATACCTATATGGACGTAAATTTAAAATTATGAGCGATCATAAGCCATTGCAATGGGCCATGAATATGAAAGAACCAAATTCAAAAATTACTCGATGGAGATTAAAATTAAGTGAGTACGATTTTCAAATAATTCACAAGCCGGGAAAAAGTAATACTAATGCTGACGCGTTATCAAGAGTCGAAATCAATAATGAAGAGGTCGAATCCTTTATGGCTGAAATCGACTCCTTAGTGGCGCATCATTCGCAATCACAACAATCAGGATCTTCTACTGCAACTGCACATACCGGTATTGAAGACCCCATACTCGAAATACCTATAACTGATGAACCCTTAAATAAATTTCACAGGCAGATCTGTTTTACTATTGTAGGAGATATTAAGAAACGTACAACAGCGACGAAACCGTTTGACACACATACACGCACCTTTGTGCAACTCTCAGAATCCACTCTAGAACAGGATGTAGTTAACGCCATAAAAGAATATGTTGACCCGAAAATTAAAACAGCTCTTAAAATCACTCCCACATTAGGTATGTACGCTGTGCTTCCAATCATTCAAAATCAGTTTAAAAGCTCTTCTATGAACTTAGTTTTAGCAAAAACTGAGCTAGAAGATGTAAAAGAATACTTAAGGCAACAAGAGATAATAAAGCATTATCACGATGGGAAGACAAACCATAGAGGCATTAATGAATGTTATCTGGCTTTGTCACGGCGATATTACTGGCCGAAGATGAAAGACGAGATAACAAAGTACATTAATGAATGTACAATTTGTGGTCAAAGTAAATATGATAGAACTCCCATTAGACCACAGTTTAATATCGTACCACCAGCGACTAGACCATTCGAGATTGTTCATATGGACCTTTTTACAGCAGAATCTGAAAAGTATTTAACTTTCGTAGACTCATTTTCTAAATATGGACAAGCCTACCATTTACGAGACGGTACAGCAGTCAGCATCCTTCAAGGACTTTTGACATTCTGTACACATCACGGACTTCCTTTGACTTTAGTGACAGACAACGGAACAGAATTCACTAACCAATTGTTTGCCGAATTCATACGACTACATAAGATTAATCATCATAGGACCTTACCTAATTCACCTAATGATAACGGCATTATAGAGCGATTTCATTCGACTTTATTAGAACACTTGAGGATTTTAAAGGTAAAGCATAAGAGAGAACCAGCTGTCAATCAAATGCCTTATGCTGTGTTAGGTTACAATAGTTCAGTACATAGTTTTACAAAATGCAGACCCCACGACATAATTAGAGGACATTTTGATCCCAGGGATCCTTTTGACATTGACTTGACTGAACATCTCATGCAACAGTATATTATAACACATAAAGAACAAATGAAGACTGTGTATGACATTATTAATCAGATTACGACAACTGACCGCACGACTATGATGACTAGGAGGAACAAAGATCGAGAACCTGAAGTTCGATACGAACCTGACCAACAAGTTTTTGTTAAAAACCCTCTCGCTGCAAGACAAAAACTAGCACCTCGTTTCACTCAAGACATAGTTCTTGCTGACCTCCCAATTCACATATACACTTCCAAAAAGAAAGGACCCGTAGCTAAAAATCGTCTTAAACGAGTACCTAAGAAAACCAAATTGTTACAGGATTCGACTATTACTGATACTCCAACTGACGATGGCACTGGAGATAAGACTTGAGAGCCTTGACAATGGACCCGGACTTCTCCCATTCAAACTTGGCGAAGCCAAACTTATAAGCCACTATCATTCCTTTATACAATATGTGGAACTGAAGGACTTAGACACCCAATTAGACTCGATTAACAATCAAATAGAATATTTTAAGACTAAACTAGAAAATAACACCTTAGCCTTATACGAAATACAGCTTAATCATATCTCTAATAAACTTATTAAAGTAAAATCCCAGATAAGGAGCTTAGAACCCAATCGTGTTAGAAGAGGTCTTATTGATGGTTTAGGATCTATAATTAAAAGCGTTACTGGTAACTTGGATCATTCAGATGCCGAGCGTTATGATAAAGCTATAAAAATCTTGGAAGCTAATGAACATAAGATGTCGTCTGAGTTCAATGACCATATTAGTGTTAATAAGAATTGGATGGTTCAACATACCAGGATAATTGCGAGTATTGCAGAAAATCAGGAGAAGATAAATAGGACATTAGAATTAATCTTAGATAGTAATGCATATGCTGAGAATAATCTTTTAAAGTATGCTAAGTTTGCTCAGCTTTTAGTGATCATTAGTGAAAACACAGATGATCTATCATTGGAATTAAATAGAATAGAGAACATATTAGCGTTTGTACGTGCATCGAGCACTCATCATAGTATGATAGGAATAGATAACTTAGGTAGTATGGTTAATAGGCTAAGAACTATATATAGTAAAAATGAAGTATTAGAGGACGATCTGCGAGAATATTACAGTATAATTAAACCAGGTTCTTATTTTGTAGGGAAAAGATTAGTAATCGTATTCAAATTTCCAATAGTCTCCCCGGACTCTTTCGACCTTTTTAAACTCTCTATTGTCCCTAATAAACTCAACCAAACCTATATCCCTTCACACCCCTTTATGGCAACCGACGGGAAAGCTTTCATGTACATGGAGGCTGAATGCCCGAAGTTCAATCAACACCATCTCTGCGAGGAAACTATCAACTATCAGCCACGGGAACATCCTGACTGCATCCAGAGTCTCATCATTCATCAATCCTTGGACAAGTCATGCCAACCAACAAAAATCGTCTTCACCAAGGAAGCCATGGAACAACTAGATGATCGACATTATACCCTTATTTTCCCACAACCAACTAAAACGAAGCTGCAATGCGAACGCGAAGAACATATAACCCTACAAGGAAGCTATCTCGCCACTATCCCACAGAAATGTTCTCTACAAACTAACGAGTTCATCATCATCAACATCAATGATCAAATCAAAGGTCAACCACTAAAGATATCCGAAATCCCAAATAACTACAATTCTGAAGAAATTGGCAATATCCCTCATCTCAAATTAACGTCTATCGACCTCAAGGGACTACACCACATCGAAGACAAGATACTACTGCAGCAACCATTGGAACTGACACCCACAGATGGTACCTTTTATCATACCACACTACCATTCTACATATCATTATCCAGTGCAGCTGCACTCATTATAGTCATTGCAGTGCGACGTTATTGGAGGCAGACTACGATCAATATTGCAAATCCATCTAATGAAAGGGAGGAAAATTCCCCAGAGCATTCTTACGCAGTTCCTGACAAACCCAAAGCCAGGAAGGCTGTACCAGCAACATTTTCTCTCAACGTTCTCAAATAGTTGCTGTTCTGAGGATGGAGGTGTTACATGCGGCACATATACCTATCCAGCTGACTCAAACTGCAGCGTTGCAGTTTGCATTGTGTTCGGGCGGTACAAGACGATCGCCGATTCAGCAATGTAGCATTTCCATGTAGTTGGATTATAATGAATATGAATCCACGGATCGTCATTCTATCCTGGGTACTTGCAATGACCTAGCGTAGTCTCTGTTAGTTTTAACTTAGAATATTATTACGATAATTTTGTAATTCAAAGTAAAATAAATTCTTTGAAATTCTTTTGGTTTTTTTTAAAACCATCAGCTGTGGCTTCCGTAATTATTATTAGGGATATAGGTTTGGTTGAGTTTATTAGGGACAATAGAGAGTTTAAAAAGGTCGAAAGAGTCCGGGGAGACTATTGGAAATTTGAATACGATTACTAATCTTTTCCCTACAAAATAAGAACCTGGTTTAATTATACTGTAATATTCTCGCAGATCGTCCTCTAATACTTCATTTTTACTATATATAGTTCTTAGCCTATTAACCATACTACCTAAGTTATCTATTCCTATCATACTTTCCGTAATAATATATTATCGACATAATAAAACATTTATCAGTAGATCATATACGGATATAATTCCCCGATGAAGTCATATACAACTCTTTTTTAGGGTGACAGTGTTCATTGATCAAAGTTGTGATGCTGGCATTGTTATCCAGAGTTAATTTTGCTTTACATTTGACTTTGGGGGAAATAACTGAACATATCCATGTTTTGGAACAATTGTGTTGACAGAAGGTATATCCGTCGACTACTATTAGATTTTTTCCTCTTTGCGACTTCATCCAGGAGTAACCAATTCCTACAATAAGATAATTTATAATTTTCTGGAATTGTATATAGATTTTTACAGAAGTATGCGAAAACACAATGACATATTCAATGTTGTTATCAAAGTCAGTTGTTGTTTGATGATGTCACAAACAATAATCGACGAACGTGTTCAGCAGATATCTTCATGAAATAAAAAAACCCTATTAAATAAAAATTATATTTCTAACCGTTATTTATTTAAGGTCTCATGTTCTCAGCAGTAGGAACCAGCAGCAGAAAATTACATTAAATAATCTGATAAATATTATAGTATTCTTAAACCTCAACTAAAGACAACTGCAAATATTGTTAACAATTTATTGTGATTAACTAACATATCATTTATTAGGCTCATGTCCAAAAGCACCAACAGAGGTTATTGACAATAATATTGATGATTAACATTTTATAAATGTTTCATTACATAATACTGTAAAACTGTACAATAAAGAACATTGTCACAATACAAAAAACAAGCTACTTTGACCTTTTTAAATTTTCAATTATTAAATTCATCTCATCGTAGACATACATATAATCATAATTTTTTATTAACACGTCATACTCGGATAAATGGGAACACGAAGCTTCCTGTTCCCATTTATCCGAGTATGACAGCTGGAAGGCTTGGAAAATGCTAAATAGCAACTAGTTCGCCTAAGTACATGTTGTATTTGTGCGAAATACATTTTCTTATCTTGCAAACATCCTTTTTTTCGGATGACAGTGTTCGTTATCTAATTTGATAATTCGCATATCTTTACCCAAGATCACTTTAGCTCTACACTTGACTTTAGGAGAAGCGACTGAACACTTCCAATAACCACTGGAGTTATTTTTATTGAGTTCGGAGAAGGTAAACCCATCGACGACTAGGAGATCTTTCCCTCTTTGCGATGTCATCCAAGTGTAACCGTAATCTGTAAGCAAGATATTTTTCGTTACCTTTGCATCTTCAACTTCAATGGTCATGGCTAATGTGTTCAATATACTTTACCATGAAAAATACCAATTGGAAAGTATACAGCCTGAAAATTGGACCAAATCCTGAGAACGCACGGACATTTTGGACCATGGGGGTAGCGCAGGGGTCTTCAGTCTCGAATATAATGTTCTCTCTCCTTCTAAATGATCTGCCGGGAGCGGTGACGTCCGCGGAGACACTTATGTACGCAGACGATGTGGCAGCGATCGTCACCGCCCAGTCCGTAGACACCCTGGAGGAGAAGATGAACGAGACGGCCACCCTACTCTCGGGATGGTTCGGGATGAACGGGTTGGGGCTCAATCTTAACAAGACCCACTTCCTTCACTTCCGACTATCAGGGAAAGCTGTGAGGAAGCTGATTGTCAGCGTAAATGGAACGGCCATCAACCAATCCGACTCGACCACTTTTCTCGGCTTCGAAATGGATAAAGCCCTCACCTGGGAGAGCCACATCAATAAGCTGTGTGGAAAGATAGGCAGCGCGTGTTACGCGCTCCGTCGGGTAGCTCGCGTGGTGCCGGCGGAGGTAGCTCGTAGCTGTTACTTCGCAACAGTCCACTCGGTACTGCAGTATGGTGCGGAGCTATGGGGGCGAGCTGCCGACTGGGAGCGCGCCTTCCGTATGCAAAAACGAGCCATACGCACCCTTGTTAACATTCGGCGAGATGCCTCCGCCAGACCACATTTTAAAGAGCTCGGGATACTTACACTACCCTGCATTGTGATAATGCAAGTGGCGGTATATGTTCGCTCGAACCTGAACGAGTTCACGAAGAACGGTGACCCCCACTCGTACGGAACGCGGAATGCAGGAAAGCTCGCGACCATCGCCCGCTCCCTCACGAAGTCTTCAAGGTTAACTCATGTGATGGGTCCGGCAGTGTATAACAAACTCCCAGACTCTGTCACATCTGATGGCAGTATATCTTGTTTTAAATTAAGACTGAAACGTTGGCTTGTCGAGCAGAATTTCTATTCTGTTAACGAACTTTTACAACTGTAAACCTCATTTTTCAATTTATGACTTTATTTTAATTTATTTGATTTCATGTGACTTATTTTATTAATTTGCGATTTCAATACATATGTATGTACTTATTCCCTTTAAAAATTTGACATGTAAATTGGCTTTATGAATAAATTGTATTTCTGTATTTCTGTATTTCCATTTTGCTTCATTTGTGAATGTATTATGAAAGATAAAATATTAGTAGTGCCTTGTCTTCGTAGAAAACAAAGATTTTTAGTAAAAAATTTATTTAATAGACGTGAGTAATCATTTAAGTTTCTCATGTCTTATAGACGATTTATTCAGTGTCAGCACCTAGTGATCAAGCTGTACTGGACGCTGCAGTGTCGTCTCAATATTAACTAAGACACTCCTGAATAGTCTATTCTAATAACCGGAATTGTAATAAGTAGTTAATAACGTTGGAATAAGTAAAAAAACTAGATCTAGTGTCCGAGCCGAACATCATAGGAGAGACCAAATCCCTGAGACTCCGATGGCTCGGGCATGTAGTCCAAATAAGTGAGGATCGTGTAACCAGCTGAGCCGTACATGGGTCGCCCAAGTTGCCAAAAGCCTATTGGTTCTCCGAAGTACCGCTGGAACGACAAAGTTGAAAAAGATCTGCACATACTTCTTGCCGTGTCGACTCAACTGAAACGGCAAGCGACCGGGACAGGTCGATCTTTAGTGTCGGAGACCAAGATCCACTTCAGGCCACTGCGCCACGGCAGTAAGTAAAAAACAGTAAAAATGCATCGCTAATGATATATAATACATATCGATATATTTTATGAATAAATTACTTAAATAAACGGCTTCGGTTGTTGAATTTAGACATACAATAAAGGCTACAGCCAGGATTAGCAAAATAGTCAAGTTTATAGCGTTTTATGTTCCATTTTATAGCTCTCAAATTAAATAAAAATGATGATGAAATGACAAACATTTATCAAAATCTGGTTTGTGCTGTAACTTACATAAATTTTACTAATATAAGTTACAATCTTTACCCAAAATGACGCGAGGTTCAAGGCCCGGCTACCCCGTGGTGCATATTCGGGGAATCATTATTTGCGATGTTATTCGCTTTTACAATTGGTCATAGTATCGAGCCCTAAACCAGGCAAAGTTTTCTCTCTCTTTTTTTAAATCAAGTCATATACGGATATATTCTCCTGTAGCAGTCATTATCATGTTTGTTCTCGGGTGGCAGTGTTCGTTTTGCAAGCTAACAATCCGTTGGTCGTTGTCCAGCCTCAATCTAGCTTTACACTTGATTTTGGATGATATTCTCGAGCATCTCCAAGTGTTCGAGACAAATGTTTGATAGAACGTGTGTCCATCAACAACGATAAGATCCTTTCCATTTCGTGATTTCATCCATGCGTAATTGAAACCTACAAATTACAATATCATATAGAATTGTTCATTTTGCTTTCTCATACCAAGATCAGTTTAAGTCGATAGAAATATAAATCAATATTTGCCGTGCGGTGCCGGCTGTAGAATGTTCCCATCCTCTCTTGCCCATAATGAATCTGCCAAGGCATAACTCCGGAAGGCTGCAGCGTCTTTCCGTGTAACACTACCAACATCCCGCAGTGCGCTCGCCAACTTAGGATTAAGAAGAACTTGCAGTGGGACAGAACAGGTTATAAAAATAGGTGTGAATAATAGAAGTCAAGTAAAATTTTGTCATTTTAATAATTTCACATTCAAAATTAACCTGAGGTGAGTGCTGCGGCATCATACGCGCGTAAGAGGCTGCTCATTCAATCCCATAAAGATGATGTTCTTGAAAAATCTAAACTTGTCGGAATACGCATCGACGTTATAAGTGAGTAATCCCCGTAGTTTACGAAATTAATTTTTAATTATTTTTTTTTAATACGAGCATTTTTCACGTGACCATAGTGTTCATTGTTCAAGTAAACGATCCGTTTGCGCTTGTCCAGTTTCAGCTTGGCCTTGCAATGTGGGTTTTTCGTAGAACAACGCCAAATGTACCGTCCACTTATACTGAAAGTGTAACCGTCGACTAATATGAGATCTTTACCGCGTATCGACTTCACTATCTCATATCTCACTTTTTGACGAGGATGGAACTCATCATCGCTATCTGTTTCGCAGTCAGTTTCTGAAAGAGACCATTCTTTAACACTCTTCAAGTCACATAAGTTATTTGGCATCATCATCAGCCGTGAGACGTCCTGCTGGAGCCTCTAATGGATCGCAATCACTATCACATTCATAATTATGAGTGTCGTTCCCATACTCGCCAAGATTAGCAGGCGGGTTGGCGAGTGCAGGACGGGATGTCGATATACGGAAAGAGATGTTACCCATTTTCGGGAAGTATTCAGCAGATCCCTACTGCATCCACGGGCAAGAGATGAGAGGTAACATTCTACTGCCTATTAATAATATATACCAGTAATTATTCTTACAATAAATAGTTCTGGACATTCCACACCATTTCGCCCTAATATAAGCAGAGCTTGCTTATCATACATTGAAAAAAAACACAAACTCGACACAGAATATATCTGCATAAAAGCAAACATGCGTCCCGGCGGGACCCATCGAACCCGCAACCTGCTGCGTCAGTTGGATACTAGACCAAATAAACCACGTAGGTCGTCAGTAAAAGTATAACACTTCCCGACTAAGCCTAGGAGTCAGTCGAATTGTGTGAAATAATTTAAGTAATTGAAATATGTGAGGTACATATAATATATGATAATATTTTAAACATTGTATACAGGTAACTCCTTAAATAGAAAGATGAAATTAAAAAAGAATAAATAATATGTAATTATTGGATTTTGTTTAATATCTGAATCGCTACAAATATAACAAAAACTAGAGATTATATAAATCTAACAACTGATACAAAGACATGTCTTTAACTTGCGCTTACTCTAGTCTGTTAATTTTAAAATTTGACATTCCAGTATGATGGTTTTTATTAACTCACCATTTCGGTAAAAATACGAAACACGAATCAACTGTCTAAAAATAATAGATGCAACTTTCCAATAATTAAATGAATAAAAGCAGAATAAATGATTGAATTGACTTCTTAATATATTTAAAATGCGAAAGTTATTATTTTATTATAGTGTAAAAACACAATAATAAAAATAATAACATGTATTTGGTTTCTCATACCAAGATCAGTTGAAGTCGATAGAAATATAAATCAATATTTGCCGTGCGGTGCCGGCTGTAGAATGTTCCCATCCTCTCTTGCCCACTATGAATCTGCCAAGGCATAACTCCGGAAGGCTGCAGCGTCTTTCCGTGTAACACTACCAACATCCCGCGTCGAATCGTAAATTTTTTGATAAGGTTATTCATTTCTTTGAAATCTGCACGTATAGTAATAAGATTCTCTCCCAGCAATCCTAGTCACCGACCGCCTGAGCCTTGCTTCGCGACCGGCGATTTACCGGTTTGATACATTTTTTACTGTAGAGTATTTGCTTTTATATTTCTTTATAGAAAAAAAATATTTTTTGAGTTTAAAAATAAATGATGTGGAAAAATAATATAACACAAAGAAATCTTTGTATAACTCTCACTTTTCCTTTGTTGCACCTTCTGCAAGAATCGTCCCATGAGCACACCACCCCAAGGGCGTTTTCGATGCATACAGATCATACATTCCGCCAGAAATCAACTTCTCCGTCATCATCAAATGAAAGTGATCGTGTCCGATAAGTACCAAGGGTCTAGCGTTGTACGTGGGAATCTTAAGCTTACGTAGGTGTGGGTATCTATCAACATCAGACCGTGTAAGATTCTGTGACGTCAGAGTCACTTCTGGCATTACTTTCGCCCGTAGGTTGAAACGCTTGCCGTTTAGATTTGATATTTCGCATGTGATGTTTTCCACTAGAATTTTGGCGGTGCTGGACTTCCAAGCGCCCTGTGCTCTAATTTTTCGTTTGGTGCCCTCTAAGCCTACTTCATGGGCTATTTCAGGAGCGATCAGACTAGACCCTGCCCCGTCGTCTAAAAATGCGAAGGTATTGACGCTGCCTTTCGGTCCGTGAACTATCACTGGTACAAATTTTAGAATGACTCTAGTTTTCTTCGGTGCTGAAAATTCGAAATAGAGATAAATTTCAACAAAAACTTTTATGGATATAATAATCTTCCAGATCTTGGTGCACAGTTGTGATGCAATGAACATTTGCAAATACTATTGGTTGCACCAGCCAATATACCAATTTACTAGGTAAGACTTTACAACCGTAGTTAATAGTAAAAAAGACGTTATATATTTTTTATTCATATATGTAAATTTTAAAATTAAGTATAAAATATAAAATCAGAAGGGTCACTTACCCTTCTGATTTTATATCCTTAACCCAATTAGTTCTTCACAAAATACTATGACGAAAGTGCACCTCAAGTGTCCACTATTATAATTTATAAATTATAACACTCCGCCGGCGGAGGTAGGTGACGGGTGTTACAATTAATTAGTGATTGGATCCTGTACTTGTGTTGAATCGGCGGCAAAAGATGTGGACTGTATGAATTTGCTGTTTTCCACGCCGATCCAAAGCTAATGCTGGTTCCTGCTTTTTCTAGCCTTCAATGCCCTGATCTTCCTTGTACTGGGAGTTCCCTAATTCAAATAAAACACTACAGGATATGTTCACTATGGATATTGTTTAATCTTGGATACTACACAGTAGTGGGATCGAAGTGTGATGATTTTACAAAGAAAATATTCTATCCATATGCAATTCTCTGCTGAGCTTTCGTTGAAGAAGAACGGGCGAGCGACGTATCCTACATATACTACTGGGTATACTACATATGCTACATATACTGACGTATACTACTGGGCGCGCAAAAACAATCATAACAATTTTCCGTCTCTGTCTTAGCGTCTATCTTATTCTAGCGTAATTTAAGGGAATATGCATCTTATCTATACACTACCTACTGGGCGCGCAAAAACAATCATAACAATTTTCCGTCTCTGTCTTAGCGTCTATCTTATTCTAGCGTAATTTAAGGGAATATGCATCTTATCTATACACTACCTACTGGGCGCGCAAAAACAATCATAACAATTTTCCGTCTCTGTCTTAGCGTCTATCTCATTCGAGCGTCATTTAAAGGAATATGCATCTTATCTATACACTGCAAGGGCAAATTTCTAATATAAATATGTGTTAAAGACATGTCTCGACCAGATGCAAAGTTCGGTTTGTTTGTTTACTTTACGATACCATCATCATCATCCATAGCCCGACTTCACCCACTGCTGGGTATAGGCCTCCCATCGTCTGTCCATCTTGTTACCAGACAACCAACGTTTCTATATTCTTGTCTCGGCCACCATTCAGTTATAGCTTTACTCCACCTTACGATATCTACCTACAGCTATTTACAACTTAGATTTTACTGTACAAAAAGTTCTTATCTACAAACATATTAAATTATATTCAAAACAAGGACAATATAATTTATTTGTAAGAAATCTAAGATTAGCTAAATTAAAACATAATGATATTTAGGTACGAGTAGAGCTAATACAATAACATTTCCAATAGGATTCAGTCTCAATTCTTATTTACTTACTATACGTTATCAACAATTATTCTAATAGAAGTTTCTTATCATAATAATTACGCGCTATCAAAAATATCTAATACAAATAATAACGCCTTGACAACTATTATTAGATGTTTCCATTTGGTGACTTCGGAAGTAATATACTGGTTTAATAGAAAACAATCATTGCATTGACGCGCTAAAAATTGGTCTAAGTAATAGATATTTTTTATTATTTTTTAAACTTAAGTAAAATAGATGGTCCGATCACTGATTTGTTAGCCGTTCGTCCTACATGCAGTTAGTCCAAGTCGCGGTTTGTCCAGTAAGCTTTTGGTCCAATACGCAGTTAGTCCTAAAATCTGGACGAACTGCAAATTCACTTGGTAGCAGTTGGTCCTTATCGGAGTTCGTCATATTTGCAGTTTGACATACCGGCAGCCCACCCTAAGCCCAGTCCGTCTCATACGCAACTCGCCCAATACATACGCAGCTCTTTCGAGGCCTACCGATCCGGGAGGTAGTCGCTATCAGTGATAAAAATATAACAATGAACAGGCTGTTTCTGAACCAGCAATCTACTTCTCGACCTCTTAAACAATTACCATCAGGTGATACTGGGTTTAATCACTGGCCAGTTTATTGAATAAACAAAACCCGTGTTTAATGTGATGCATGTTGAAGTGAATTAGAAGTGCAGCACCATTGATAAAACCAGGTTATGTAGCAAGAATTAAATTATAAGTACATAGATGAAAACAGTAAAAAATTGCGATTTTCCTAAAAACATATCAATATGTAGCAAGAAGATACCATTCGCTTACGTGCCTTTCAGGAATAGGTAATCTTTTACCGCCACGTAAAGCAAAGTGTCGTTATAAGAAAACTGTCATTTTGGCAAAAACAGTTTACTTATTTTAACAAAACAAAACTAAACATGTATCTTCAATATTGGTTTTTGACATAATATAGACGTTAATTGATTCAGGTGTGACTTTGTGGAAATCGATTAAAATATGTAAATAAACAAATATAATAGTAACAAATCTGCTAACCTACACCCACCTCTGCAACTACTCGTGCGTCTACATTGTTTCTTGTGTACTCCGTGACGAACAAGAAGCCGATTTCTCCAGAAGTTGCCTTGTGGAGAGGCGAAACACGTGTCGAATTATTTTTTTGAGTGTTTTTCAAGCGCTCATTAGACATAGGCTAGCGGATTTGTTACTATGTATATTTGTTGTCTATTCAGAAAACAATATAGATGGGAAAATACTTACATCTTAGGATGCCCCACTTATAAGAAATGATTTGCAGTGCTCATGCAATAAATAAATAAATAGATAATACTGGACGATTCACACAACATCATCTAGCCCCTAGCTAAGCAGAGCCTGTGTTATTGGTACTAGACGTCTGATATACTTAAAACATTATACTACATATTAGATATTTTTATTATACCTCTATATAGAAAAACATCCAGAACACCCTAAACAAACATCTGCAGATCTTACAGATATTTGTTTCGAGGCGGAAATCGAACCCGCAACTTATTGCGTGGCAGGCGTACCTTCGCCTGCTGCGCCACTGAGGTCGCCATACAATACTTGGTATAAGATAATGTAACAAGCATTGGTACGGGGGTACTAGAAAAGAAGGCGAAGGCCTCAAAAGGTCACCAAAGGTCAAAAATGGCATTTTTGGGTTTTTGGACGTTTTCGGCCATTTGAAGACTTATTTTTTTGATGACCTTTTGAAGTCACTATAACTTCGGTATAACTATAATTGACCTTACTTAATTAATTGGTCACAGGGACCAAAATCAATCGGTACCCTTCTCTTATTAAACATACGAAGTATCAACTGTAATTTTGACCAACTACTTATACTTCTCCAACGTACGAATATCTCGTTTGATGTGATCATTCTTTCCGAATGTTGGCTAAGTAAATGCCCGATAATCCCATTTCTTCCAGGCTATATCCATCACAAATCCTCGTTAAAAAACCAAAATGACGGTGTAGTAGTATTTATTAAAAGTAACCTTCAATGTAATGTTGAAAGCCCTACATTTAAAGACGCAAACTGTGTCATTATAAAATTTACAAATAACACAGCTATTATTGCTCTATACTATACAGATCACCTTCTTATAAAATATTGACCCCTTTTTTCGATTGTCTGGTTTTAACTCTTAACTCATTAGATTGTTTTAAAACTGTTGTCATTGTAGGAGATATAAACATAAACCTTTTAAATTATAATGATTTAGTAACTGACGAGTACCTTAACTTATTGGCCTCTCATGCAATGTTACCTGCACATGTCCTCCCAACTAGAGATAAAAATTGCCTCGATCACATGATTCTGCGTAATCCTAATCCTGCATCCACCTATACTCTTGTTTTGGACACACAAATAACTGATCATGCACCTATAATATTAAATATACAAAATGAACAAAATACTAATGCTGAAATTCGTCTTTTTAGGAAGCATAATATCCCAGCCATAGTCAATGAGCTAATAAATACAGACTTCTCTTCGATAATTTTATCTCGTGATTCCGACACAGCTGCTTCAGACCTAGTAAATGTTATTTCTACTATTGTAAACAAACACAGCCGTGATGTCCCCCTACCCAGCCGAAAGCGCATATTAAAATCCTGGATCACTCCTGGTCTCCTTAAATGTATCCGGCATAGAGATCAACTGCACCGAAGACTTAAAAAATACCCCGAAAGCGATCTACATAAAACTGTATATTATCGGTATCGCAATTATTGTAATAATTTACTCAAAAGAATTAAAATTAAATATCACCAAGAAGAATTTCAGAATGCGAGAAAAAATCCGAAAGCAACATGGAAAATTATAAAGCAGATAGCTAACTTAAATAGCAACAAGAATTCCTCCTCTCATCTTTTAAAACTAAATAACACTCCCTTAGCTTCTTTAAACACAATCAATCGATTCTTCGCGAATGTGGGTAATAACTTATCTTTAAAGATAAGTTAGCATCAGATAACACACGACAGACAAAGAACATTCCGCAACTTGCATCTCATAGAATAGAAATTGATCCTCGTAAAACATTTACAAATTCCATGGCCCTCTATAGCGTAGAACATAATTAAATAGAAAATATAATATTGAGTCTTAAAAACAAGTCATCTGTTGGCTGGGATAATATCTCTACTACCATTGTAAAAGAGGCCAGAAACACACTCGTCCCATTACTAACGCACATCTTTAATAATGCCATAGCTTCGGGAGTCTTTCAAAGTGCCTTCAAAAAAGCTGTCGTGCATCCGATATTTAAGAACGGTGACCAAGACAATGTTACTAATTTTAGACCAATTTCTGTTCTGACTGTCTTCTCGAAGATCTTTGAAAAAGTCCTAAATAAAAGACTCGTAACATATCCGAACGAAAATAATATTCTCTCTCCACATCAGTACGGTTTCAGAAAGGGAAAATCAACTCAGGATGCGGTACTGGAACTTACTGAAACAGTGACAAAAAACTTTGATAGTAAATTAAAAACTATTGGCATTTTCTTAGATCTATCGAAAGCCTTCGACACTGTCTCGGTTCCAATTCTCCTAAACAAGCTAGAGCACATAGGCATAAGAGGTGTTGCCCTTGACATGTTTCGAAGCTATCTAGTAAATCGTACCCAATATGTTATGATAGACGGCCTCAAAAGTGCGGAAGAAACTATTTACTTTGGTGTCCCGCAAGGTAGCGTTTTGGGACCAACATTATTCCTAATCTATATCAATCAACTGTGTAACCTCTCCCTTCCAAACTGCAAAATTATCACGTACGCAGACGATACAGCTCTGTTGATACACGGCCGAACTTGGCTCGAGGTAAGCAAACACTCCGAACATGTGCTCAAAATTGTCATGAACTGGTTACATTCAAATCTTTTAACCCTTAATTTATCAAAAAGTAAATTCCTTCCTTTCAGCTCCAACATTTCTACCCAACCCATCGATTCATTCTCTATCAATGCTCACATTTGCAACCACGACGATATCTCAGTGTCCTGTGATTGTACAGCTTTAGAAAGAGTATCAAGTATTAAATATCTCGGTGTCATAATAGACTCATGTCTTGCTTGGAAACAACACATTAGCTCCACTGTTTCTCGAGTCAGGAAATGTATATTCATCTTTAAGAAATTAAGATCTATCATAGACTTTAACTCCCTAAAAACAATTTACTTTGCACTATGTCAGTCAATATTATCATACTGTATCATCTCTTGGGGCGGTACAGTCAAAACCACTATGCTAAGGATGGAGCGTGCCCAAAGGGCAGTTTTAAAAACGATGATAAAAAAACCCATCTGGTTTCCTACCGCCGAGCTCTACGATACAACCCAAGTGCTAACAGTACGTCAGATATTTATCTTGCAAACCATACTTCGCAAACACTCTCAAATAATATATGATCCCAACTTAGAAAAAACTAAA
Organism: Pasiphila rectangulata; assembly: GCA_963082625.1. NCBI lineage: Eukaryota > Metazoa > Arthropoda > Insecta > Lepidoptera > Geometridae > Pasiphila > Pasiphila rectangulata. The sequence goes on from OY720244.1 coordinate 17,268,577, forward strand.
CGGAGATCCGATATCGTTTGTAAAAAACTCCCTCGCCGTACGGCCTTAGCAACTCGCAGCTACCTTCATTTAAGCTCAGCGCTATATAATAAAGTTAATAAAATAATTAACATATATCCCCTGTCTCACTATAAAAGTAAACATAAGAGTTTAAATTGGTTACTGTCACTAAGCTATAATGACACGGAAGATTTAATAACAGTGATAAAATAAAAATAAAATTAACCATACCACCAACACACACATACACACACACACCACACAAACACACACACCACACTAACACACACCATACACCCCAACACTTCACGCACATATATACTTACATTCTTATATTTTTGATAACTGTTTAATTCCTTAAAATCATATAATTCAGAACTATTATTTTTGTCTGTTATTGTGTACTATAAGCTGGAGGAGGGCGTTGGTCTCTGCGACACAGTTTTTTTAACTTTTGCGGATATCATCGTTTTTCATTATTTTTCTGTATTCTAACGTGTTTTTGATCCAATAAATGATTTTGATTTTTGATTAAGACGGTGCTAACAAAAAAGGTTTCATGTAAATCGGTCAACGCGTTCGGTTGTAATCGTCTCATATACAGACAGACAGACAGACAGCGCTATGCATATAAGGGGGCTTTGCTCCCTAATTACGCATAATACGTATTTTATATAAACGCGAATACCGTTATAACAAAACAATACAAAAATACAATAATAAAACTAGTGAGGCTTAAAATTAATGGTTGACTCTCTTAAATATACATATGTGACTCATGTGGCATATGACAGGTTTTTTTTCTAGGATGACAGTGGGTGTTGCACATAGTAACAATCCTATCTTCATCGTCAAGCTTGAGTTTCGCTTTGCACTGAGGGTTCCTGGTGGAACAGACCCAGGTGTACCGGGAGTTTTTGGAGAATGTGTATCCATCGATCAGGATGAGGTCCTTTCCCATTTTAGATTTAACTGTTTCGTATCCACATGTATCTGAAAAAATCAAAATTCTGATGTACAGAAAATATACGGTGTTTTATTAAAGGTATTGATATCGATTCTGTTGTTGCACTTCCTAAAGCTAAATTTTATATACATATTTTATACATTGTTGAGTGGCTAATGAATAAAAATTATGACGAAATAGAAAATATAGTTCAAAGGATAAGAATATAGATAAATAATTATTTGTTAACTACTTAACGGTGATTTGTTTAGTTTTATATAACTTTTATTATTATTATTTATTTTTATTTTCTGTTTAATTTAATTTGTAGTCTAGTTTGTTATTGTAAATAAAAACCCCATATGTACTGCTTAAATGGAGGCTCACAGATACTATATTTTGTAAAATAAGATACAGCAATAAACGATTTTATTTTATTTATTCATTTTATTATATACGTTTCTAAATTTAGTGCTATCGACTTAAAATTAGGTAAGATTGATTTTAAAACGGCAACAAGCGCAAAGAATAAGTAATTTTAGCCCGTTTTATGTCAATTTAATTAGCTTTAGCTATTAAAGCAACTACAATTTTGACATTATTGTATTATTTACCAAAATATTTAATATTTAAATGTGCGAACGTATGTATTCAACCCGGGCAAATACATCATTTTCCTAGGATGGGCATGTTCGTTGCATAAGCTTACGATCCTATCATATTCGTCGAGTCTAAGTTTAGCTCTGCATTTGTTATGGGCGTTCCTAAGTGAGCAGAACCAACTGAAGCGCGACATTTTGGCGAAAGTGTATCCATCTACGACTATGAGGTCATTCCCCATTTGTGACGTCATTCTTCTGTATCCATAGCCTGTGTCTGAAATCATGAGAAGGTGTGTTTATGATTGATTCATGAACAGCTATTACGAATAGTTAGGTAAAAAGTTGGGTCATCGGCGAACCGTTCACTTGTTTTGGGTTTGGATTGCCTTATTATAAGAGTTGTATATGACTGGTATTCGAAAATCATAAAGAAATAAGTTTATATATTTTAATAACTTAATAAAACCTTACATCAATAATTAACAGTCAAACGAATACATTATATTATTATCTGATGCAAACCAGTTCATTCTCTTTCTAGAAAGATATTTAAAGATTATTTTCTTTTCAACACCAGCGTGTCATCAAAGTGAAGAGCTGGTTAAGAACTCTTTTTTTTTACCAGCTCTATACTAACTTGCATTGTTTATATTTATTTATGTTTGTTATAGTCAGTTTTCAATTCCAGTCAAAATCGTAAGATGAATTTGAACCTCTACTCAACTACGCTAAAATTTTGCATACACCCTTAGGTGACAATACCAAATGCAAAAATTTCAAAATGGCTGCTGCCACAAGAGGGCGGATGATGTACTTGATTATGTCAAATCTCTTAATATTGGTATCAAATTAAAGGACTTTAAAAGCTTGTTTTTAAATACGTTTTTAAAACATTACTTATTTTTTATTATTATAAAATCGAATGTATGCCAACCCCGGCATGTATCTAGTCCTTCTAGGGTGACAATGGTCATTACATATGCTGATGATTCTCTTTTCATCATTAAGCTTCACTTTCGCTTTGCATCGAGGATTCCTTGTGGAGCAAGGCCAGTTATTGCGACGGTTCTCAGAGTAAGTGTATCCATCAATAACAATGAGGTCCTTACCCTTCTGGGACTTCATTATTTGATATTCGAAACCTGTAAATATTATTAACAATGAGGTCTTTACCCTTCTGGGACTTCATTATTTGATATTCGAAACCTGTGAATATAATTAACAATGAAGTCCTCACCCTTCTGGGACTTCATTATTTGATATTCGAAACTTGTAAATATAATGAACAATAAGGTCCTTACCCTTCTGGGACTTCATTATTTGATATTCGAAACCTGTCAATATTATTAACAATGAGGTCCTTACCCTTCTGGGACTTCATTATTTGATATTCTAAACCTGTGAATATAATTAACAATGAGGTCTTCATCCTTCTGGGACTTCATTATTTGATATTCGAAACCTGTAAATATAATGAACAATGAGGTCCTTACCCTTCTGGGACTTCTTTATTTGATATTCGAAACCTGTAAATATAATTAACAATGAGGTCGTTACCCTTCTGGGATTTTTTACCCTATAAATATAATGTTACTTAATCTAACTGCTTTTAAGGTCTTTAGAGTATGAGTAGCAGTGTCTATTATATTATTATCATATAATGTTATTATAAGAATAAGTTTTTATTTTCATTTTCTTTTTTGTTACTTGTTTGACGGAGTAGACAGGACTTTGATTTTTCTGTAATAATGCCTATTTTCTGTCCTAATGTAATTGTAGTATTCTTTCTTTTGTTTCTCCTTTAATAATCCATAAGTCGTCTACCCACGTTTTTTTTTTCTTACGTAATATTCTTCTTCCTATAAGTGGAAACGTATAATTGGCCATCAGTGCGCATGTGCTGGTTGTACCGGCTACGTGTATTAATTTATCTATTAGTTTTTAAGGTTAGCTGTTAGTTTTCCTAAAATGTGTAAAATAAAATAAATGCTTTTACATCTTGTAGGGGACAGGATAGGGCTGGTAAAATGACACACAGAAACTTGATTTCGAAGAGTGGCGAGCGGAAGGAAAAATGCACCTTTTTTATCTATACGTGAAAACCTTTTATTGGCCTCCTATTTTTAACTATGTTACTTCTCATATATAATGTGCTGTTGGTTTTCCTTTAAAATAAATACATAAACAAACGTGCGGTCACTGGGTCGCGTAAATGAATACTAATTTGCCGCGATCGGCGCGGCCGTCGGTTTTACCGCATCGTGGGGGCACCTACCTCGTCCCTCGCCCGATCCAAGAGTATTTCATTCTCCCTTCGCGCGTCACTCGATTTATTGTATTATACCACAGATAATATAGATTAAACTTATCAATAATACAATTAAATATATTCACGACATATAAGTAAGTAAATACAACAAGAGTGCCTACATACAAAGACACTATGATATAAAATCAATTAAACAACAAACATTTAATGGCGTACCCATTTATTAGAGGTAGGTACGCAGTAGGAACACCTGAGTGCCTACTAAAATCCGTGAGCAATCTAACGCGTCGCTTACACATTTGTTATATTAGGTGATTTATACAGAGTCACATTTTACAAGAAAAAAAAGTCCAGTGGTACGCGGCCGATACTGAACCAACCATTGCATTATATTTACCATTTGGCTAACACGGCTAAGAGTAGGTATGAAGAGTCATATATTTTGAATTTACTTAAAAACTAAAGTTAATTCGCTATTAGCTCGGGTACAACGTACCTACTTTTTTAATCATAATTTTCGGTACGTGTACTTATAATAATATCCCAACATACCTGGAGAATTCAACGTAATTTATAATACGAAAAATAAACCATTTATTTCAGACTAATATTAGAAAATTCATATTTATTGCACTGAGAATAATGCGTACTTTAATTATACCTATAAAATTGTAAAAATGTGTATGCTAACTTAAGAACTTAAGACTGCTTAAAAATGTTTTTATAATTTGAATGAATGGTTGACAACTTTCACATGCCTTAGAAATGGCTAAATAGAAGAGCTAAAACTATTTTCTAAGACTTGTTTGTGCTCTATTTTCTGTGAAAAAATATTTATTATATGTTATAAATAAATATACAATATTATGTCATTTAATTACAAACCGGTTCTGTTAGTGTAGATTTTAGTATTTTAGAAAAGCAAAAACATAAATATCTCTAAAAAAATCGTTTTTGTAGATAATTAATTACATGAACTTCAATTTCCTTTGTAATAAGTGCTATCGTTTACAAGAAAATGCGAAAAAGCAAAAGGATCTCTGGGGACTTTATATATACTCGTATATTCCATCTTAACAAAAATCATGTCTTATGACCATAATTTCTTTCTTTCTTTCCACGGACTTTACACATGGACATTAGTCCACTGCCGGCCATCATCATAATCATCAACCACAGCCTGACTTCACCTACTGCTGGACATAGGCCTCCCCAAATCGTTTCACCCTGTCTTCAGCTTGCCACGTCCAGCGTCAGCTTAAAGAGGTGATGATAAGCGACCGTTCGCAAATAATAGCTTCTTCTTTCCGGTGGACGCTTGCCAAGTCACGATCTCCACTCTTGAACTCAACGGTAATAGGTTCTTCAGCAGATATATCGTATGCTATTAAATACGAATATATGTGTCCGAAGCGGGCAAGTACATAGTCCTTCGCGGATGACAATGGTCATTACACAAGCTGACGATTCTCTTTTGAGCATCCAGCTTCAGTTTCGCTTTGCATTTAGGATTTCTAGTAGAACAAGGCCAGTTGTAACGGGACATCCTGGCAAAAGTGTATCCATCAATGACAATAAGTTCTTTGCCCATTTGTGACTTCATGGTTCTGTATCCAAAATCTGAAAATAGTAATACAAATCGTTTATTGCGAAATAATGTAAAAACATAAATTAGCAATGCACTGTTTTCTGCGTTAGTTGAGCACTGTGTTGCAAAAAAATCAGTTCCCTCACTAAAACTGTAATTATAATTATTGCCCGACAGACAGAGTAGAGACAATATCCTCTTCCGGACTTATAGGGTGTTTTGTTACAGGCTGGCATGTTTTTCGACGTCTTCAACAAACTTCAACATTGTTCAGCGAACTTACACCAAACCTTAATAAATGTGTGGTTATAAACCTTCCTCTTGAAACAGTCTATCCATTGGTGAAAACTTCTTAAAAATCCGTTGCGTGGTTCAGGAAGAGCAAGCGGTCAAACCGGCAGACAGACAGTTGCGGGAAGTGATTTAATTTATATTATGTATAGACAGAGACGCCGTGGGGTGCCGGCAGTAGAATGATACCCCTCCTCTCATGCACATGGATGCAGTAAGAGCCTGCTAAGGGATACCTCCGGAAGATGGGCAGCAGCGTCTATCCGTGTATCAACATCCCATACTGCGCTCACCAACCCACCTGCCAAGCGTGGTGAGAATGGCAACTACCCCTCATGGAGATCCATGAGGGAGGCCTGTGTTCATCAGTGGACGTTTTATGGCTGAAATGATGATGCAAAGACTAGAGTTAGAGATTTAGACCATCCCGCTGGGTTTTATTTATTGAAATAGGATACCAAAAACAGGCTTACACATAATTTAACAAAATACTATATATGATATTCAGAAGACCGAGGGTTGAAAGCGGCTGATGACGATGAAGATGAAGATTTTTATAGTTTAAATGAAGTCCAATAGTGATATAAAATTATTTTCATAAGTCTCCGTTTGCTAAACCGAAATCAACATTGTTTCCGGGACCATGGCTGGTGCCATCGAAACGAAGAAACGTCGGAAAATAATATAGGTAATTTACGCGATAAATACCCGGTTACATGTATATAAAAATCAACACATTTGTAAAAAGTATGTACATATAATAGATTAACATGGTACATTTTTCACACATCTTACTGGGACTTTCATGGTTCCACAAGCTAGGTTTCCAATAGGCTGTAGGTAAATGTCTTTAAATGAACCCGTGAAAGCAACGCAAAGCACTATCATCATCATAGGTAAATCTTTTCGCATCACCGATAGTTAACACTTTGCATCTCATGTGTGACATGACCATCAGAATATTTACCTCGTTACCTCTCCATTACTTCTTTATAACTCGTGTTGGCATGCAGCATCCTTTTTGGACAATAGCAGTATCATCATCATCATCATCACCTGAGCCACGGGACGTCCACTGTTAGACATAGGCCGGGAGGCCTAGTCTATCCCCTCATGAGGGATTGTTGCCATACGAGCTTGGCGGCTTATAAAAGCAGGTTGGCGAGCGCAATATAGGATTATTCACGCTATACTTGATACACGCAAAGACGCTGCTGCCGTTCTTCTGGAGGTATCTCTAAGCAGGATCTTACTTCATCCACGGGCACGAGAGGTGGGGTAACATTGTACTGCCGGCATTCCACGGCATAATGATGATTTGTACAGAATGATGGTGATCATATCACACATGAGCATCTGAATAGTCAAACTCTACGAGTCCGTACTCTTCACGCGAGATCTTCGAGGCGGATGGTATATATGTTCCCTGTTGTACTTCTCAATCAGTCCATTGCGTAACACAAATCTAGCTTTACAATGCTGCCCTTTGTACCTTCGAGAGCAGACCCAGTATCTTCCTTTGTTGATTCCCTTGCCAGTGCCAGAAGTTGTAAACATGTGACCTTCAACAAGAAGACCGTCGCAGCCCTTTTGTGATTTTACTACTTCGTAAGGCACTTCTGAAACATTTGGTACATCATGAAAGCGCTTGAATAATTTATAGATTCTTTCTTATAAATATCTCATTAAAAATAACGTTTTTATCAATGACGCACCAAGTTTTTCAGGTAGAACTGACACTGTAAAGATTTCAAGCATGCGTGAAAGTGTATCTCGGTTTTTACGCAAAGAAAAATAACGATATTCGCGCAAAGGGTCTATTTCTTAAAGTTGTGATAATAAATAAATAAAACAATTTAAATTATTTCCACATAGGCACTACGAGCATTTACGAGCCTAGATTATAAATAGTAATAATGCACAGTAATATTGAGTACTCCTGTGCGCCCAATACTTCTCACTGACGCTCGGGTACGGTAGTTTCCTGTTATCCATGAACCTTCTTCAACGAGCCATCATCACCCACCATGTACAATGGTCGAGGGTGAGTATGGTCCTGAGAATTTGTACATGTTAGTACTTCGCCATTAGAACCTAGTTTTACCTTAGCTCTGCAGCCAGCGTTCTTTTTGGAACAGTAGAAGTTGTTAGTTTTGCTTTGCCGTGAGTATGTGAAGCCGTGCAGCATTAGGAGGAATCTACCGGTTTTCGTTGGTATAATTTTGTAAGGTCTTTCAACTGATAGATGTTTTACTGGAATTAACGATATACCTAATAAACAAACAATGCTGGATATTTCACACAACCCCATCTAGCCCCAAAGAGGGCAAAGATATTGAAGCCAGGTGACTAATTGAATATAATTGTATACACTACGCTTAAATTTTGGAATCGGTTGCGCTATTTAGGAGATATGGGTAGTGAAAGAGGGGATAAAGAATCTTTAGGGTTTTAAATACCTATACTTTTATCAAATGAAAGGAAATTATGTAGATTGTATAACTGAAAAAACATAAAAAGAACCACTAACAACAAGGCATTTAATTAGAAAGCGGGTTTTCTAGCTCTACCTAATTTTTTTAAGTTTACAAACTTGTTTTTTATTACATGTTTTATAGTGAATAGATCCGGGATGGAGGTTTTATGGAAAATACTGCTTTTAGCCGCCATTTTGCCAACGAGGCGAGCGGCAACTATACGAGGTGGCAAAGAAATTCGGAAAGAGCACCTCGTAATCTATAAAATCACCCATTTTGAAACTACCAGGTAAACTTCATTTTAACCCAAACGACTGGATTATGTTCTTATAATCAGTGTTAATATTAGTTCGCCCAATACTTTTCACTGATATTCGCGTACGGCAGCCTTCTATTATCCACATAGACCTTCTTCAGCGTCCCATCATTATTCACCAAATACAATGGCCGTTGGTGTGTATGTTGTTCAGGGTCTGGAGACATAATCACCTCTCCATTTGAGCCCAGTCTTACCTTCGCTTTGCAGCCAGCGTCTTTCTTGGAGCAGTTAAAGATATTTGTATTGGTTTTCCTTGAGAATGTGAAACCGTCTAACATGAGGAGAAATCGCCCTTTTTTAGTTGGTATCATTTTGTAGGGTCTTTCGGGAGGTTGTTTGTCTGTAACATATACATTTAAATATAGGAAAAAATGTTAATCGTTATTAAAGGTTTGGTTTTAAGCATTACACATTCAACACAGTTTGCTTTGAATAAAAATAAAGCAATAATACTGAACTAGACCTTAGCCTTTTAACACAAGACGCAAAAAGAGGGGTGGGTGTGTGTGTGTGAGTGTGTGGCACCATAGCTCTCACCGATTTGTATGCGGTATGTTATTTGAAAGCCGGCTTTCTAGCGGTGGTCTTGTAGTAAAGGCATATATGAACTACCGAACGGATTCGAATGAATCAAAAACATTTAAACAAACATAAAAACTTACATTAACCAGACTTTTTCGGTACTTCTTAGGCTGTATCCATACCTACCTCACATTGTGTATTTGCAACTCCTCCGTGTCTGCATATCTTCCAGACTACACAATACTTATATATTTCACCTTGAAATACATATGTGGTAAAGTTCAGGACCTAATACAATGACACGTAAATGTAATGCCCGTTTATCTTATTAAAAGTTCAAAGAGTTAGAACCGTAAATAATAGTATCTTCTTAAGTAGATACTCGCAAACTCATGAGGACAGCCTCGGAACAAGAAGAAGTTGATCGACCCTTATATGTTTCGAAAATACCAGTACGATTCCATAAAATTTTCTCTATAGAAAAAACCCCAAGGTTGCATCTAAATTTTCACTAAAACCTTAATTTCTCAATAACTAGGTACTGTAGATCAGATCGTGAGAACGTAAGAGATCGTTATTAAACAGAGTAAGTATGAGGAACACTTTATATGTAAACTTAAAAAAAAACATTTTCATTACTTATGGGAAGAAGATACCTATAATTTGCGCGTAGAATCCAGTGTATGCAACAGGCCCGCCCCGCCGCGCCCGATCCCCGGATTTAGGGTCGGTGCGGCAACACCCAAGGCTTAAACTTGTGCAAAGTGATGGTTGTTGTGAAGCCACAAAAGACAAGGACATAAATAACACACAGTTTAGATAGCAAACTTTAATAATACTCGTATTATACACAAAACAATAACAATAACACAAACAATAAGACTCAAAAGCCTTAACCTTAACCCTTAACACGCGACGCAAAAAGAGGGGTGGGTGTGGGTGTGTGTGTGTGTGTGTGTATGTGTGTGTGTGAGTGTGAGAGAGTCTGTAGCACCGTAGCTCTTAAACGGGTGAACCGATTTTAATGCGGTATTTTGTCTAAAAGCCCGTTTTATGGCGGTGGTCCTATATATTTTCTATCTTACTTATAATGAGTCCCCACAGCCCCTTAGCCACGGCTAAGGTATTATATTATTTATTATACTAAAACTCATAAAAGGCTAATCGCAGAGTAGCTCAAACTTTTTATTGGTTTAATACAAACTTTTTTTTCACATTTGATATTAGTTGAAAGTAATGGATAAAGATACATTTTAGTAACGGAGAGGCTATTAATCTGAGAAGAGTTCACGTGAACTATATAAAATAAGGTAAGTTTTGAACATGCATTTTAATAAGCTGTGTGCGTTAACATAATATTCAAATATATTTTTTTACATGCTTTATTATTTAATAATATGTATAAAATTACGCAAGCCAAAACTAATGGTCAAAATTGAGTATTGTAATTATAAATACATAAATAATAATGCTGGACAATCCACACAGCATCATCTAGCCCCAAGCTAAGCAGAGCTTGTGTTATGGGTGCTAGATGACTGATATACTTAATACATATGTATACATAGATAGATATTTTATATTATATAAAGAAAAACATCCAGAACAGCCTGAACAAATATCTGCACCGCAGATCGTACAGATATTTGTCGCGCGCGGGAATCGAACCCGCAACCTTTTGCTGCACCACAGAGGTTGTAAAAAAATTACAAACGAAAGACGACGAAGAACGCAGCAATATTTTGCTGCATCGTAACATAACAGACAATTAACCAAATTACAACTATTACTAGTAAATAGGTAATTTTTATATCTATATTTCAATTGGAGCGAAGTACTGAATTCAGTTATTCTCTCTCTACGAGACCTACTGGTACTGGGACACGGACTCACACGTTTGTGTGACAGTATGAGCCAACCTGATACCCTGCCAAGAAATACCACAAGGAGCCACTAAGACGTACTCAGAATCTGCTGAAGCAGTGACCCAAAGGTACATTCAGATGTGCCCAGAATTTGCTGAAGGGAACCCCAAACTTTCCCAACATTCCATAGAGACTAAAACTCTTACTATCAGCGTTTTAAAAACCTATCGCTCTCGTTTGTTCATTTATGGGTTTCAACTTTGACAGGACAAGAAGGTTTTCCCACGAAAGTGCGAATTATGATAGCGCGATTTGTATTACAATGAACAAGTGGCCTGGAAGATATTGCTTTCAGCAATAAGGCCGCCTGTTCTATTACCAACTGTTTTTAATGTTATGTTTTTTATTATAAGTACATACTTTTGTGGCGTTGAATAATGAGTCTATCTATCTAACACGTTGGGTCGATGTTTTATTTAATCGATGTCTGTGCGATGTAACGTTAGTGATACCTATATTTTATCCGCTTGTTTCTGGTGGTTAGTTATCAACCTGATATCTTCACGTACTTCCCAGAATCAGTCTTAACGTACTGAGGTGGAGAGTGTTGATGGACACACTCATGAGCATTTGTGATCCTCCCTGTCTTGTCCATCCTGGCGCGAACCTTGCAGCCTGTCTCTTTCTTCGAGCAGTAGTACACGTAGGTACTCTGCTTAGAGTATGTGTAACCTTGGAACATGAGTAGAGGATAAGCTCGACCGGAGTCAATGAACTCGTAGCTAAGAGATTCTGCAAGATAATATGTAATTTATAGACCGATATTTACCTGAAAGTAGTAAAGGCACCTAGGTAATGTAAAATTAAAGTAACAAGACATTTATTTATCACTTACAAAAATAGGTTCTAATTATATAAAAAAACATAACAAGTCACTTTATTTTAACCTAGTTTTGTGAGGGACTGGTGCCTGAAATACTCACCGGCACGGAAACTTGGCCACTCACAATTTATGCGAAATCTTTTGATTTTTAAATTTTTCGCTTGTATCAATTATGGTTAGAGGTTGAAAAATTATTTATGGTATTCTTTTTTGCCTTGATAACTGTTTAATGCCTTCAGATAACAAATAAAGCATGCCATATCAATACCACGAAAAATCAAACAAAAATTAAGGAATTTTAACATTTTTTTAATTTAATTCAAAAAAGTAAGAAAAGTAGTTTTTAATTCCCTATAAGCAAATTAATAGCGGGTATTTCCTCCTCTAGCCCCAATGATCAAAAATTTCATCCTGAGCATGCCTGCATCCGTTCAGGCATGCTCAGAATGACATTTTTGATGTCTTCTTGTGGTATCACTTCCCAAGCGGCCAGCGCTGCAACGGAGCTCATTTAGTGACTGTGGTGAACTGGAACCCGACCTGATCTTTCTCATTAGCATGTCCCAAATGTGTTCTATTGGGTTCAAGTCCGGGCTACGGGCTGGCCACTGTAACTTCCGGATCCCAACCACTTGAAGCTACTCCTCGACGCACCAAGCGACGTGGGGGCGTGCATTATCGTGAATTAACAAAAAATCGTCGTGCCCAATGAATCCCGAATAGGGTAAAACATCATCATTATCATTACAGCCGTAAGACATCCACTGCTGGACATAGGCCTCCCTCATCGACTTAGAGATCCAAGTGCATGAGGGGTTGTTGCCATACTCACCACGCTTGGTAGGCGGGTTGGTGGGCGCAGTTCGGGATATTCTTACACGGAAAGACGCTGCTGCCCATCTTCCGGAGATATCTCTTAGCAGATTCATACTGCATCCGCGAGCTACTCGGTGCTGTCTGAGGAGTTCTGGGCCATGCGCTGGTCTGCGAGCTTTTAAATGTACTTCCTCCATTCGTCTTCTCATCGTGCGCTCGCTCACATTAATACCTCTGACGCTTTGGAGCCGCTGTCGTATCTCAACGGCTGTAAGGTAGCGGTTTCTCAAAATTTCCAAGACAATAAACCTGTCGTCCCGAGCTGATGTGCATCTTCTACCACCACTACCTGGTCGCCGGGTGTAGTTCCCTGTCGCCTGATATCGTTTCAGGGCATACTGCATAGAGGAACGTGGTATGTTTAACACAATAGCCACTTCACGCTGTGTCAGTCCCTGGTCGATCAACGCGACAGCTTGCGCGATCTGTTCTGCTTTTAGTGGCATTTTTTTTGTGATACAAGTTGCTTAGACACCCAAGAACAACCACGAAACCAAAAAAAATTATAACTTTTAGTTAAGGATTGACTCACAGCTCCTTAGCTTAAGGTTGAGTGATTTTTTACAACAACGTGGTTATTCAGCCTGTTGCTGGTTATATTTTTGTCTTAGAAAATATTCTATAAAGGTAATTACTCCAATTGTTATTAACTAGAGGAGACTTTTGCACAAGAATAAAAAAACCATCATTTACCTTAATTTTAAATTTTGTTTTATAATATGACCACCCCTAAGGGGAACTTGTTCTGTAGACTAGCACAGTTGTCCAAAAGGGACTTATTATACATACTGCATAATCCTCTAAGCATCATGATTATCATGAAGCATATCATGATAATCATGTAATTGCATAGAAAGAGCTTAGCTGACAGCTAAGAGCCATACACAAATTTGTCACTTTGCGAACCAATTAGTGACACATTTATTAACCCCATCGGATGCGGGTTGGATGCCCTATACAAGTCATATGTAAGTGGAAGGCACACCAGAGATTCTGGCACTCTTGTTAGTGTACGGTGCAATAAATAAAGGGCTTAGTTGACGACTAAAGGCCATACACAATTCTGTAACCTTGTAAACCAAGTAGTGACACATTTTTTGACCACAAGTTGACCGCATCGGATGCGGACTGGGATGCTCTTATACAAGTTATCTGTAAGTGGAAGACACACCAGTTATTCTGGCACTCTTGTTAGTGTATGGTGCATTAAATAAAGAGCTTAGCTGACGGCTAAAGGCCATACACAAATCTGTCACCTTGCAAACCAAGTAGTGACACATTTTTTGTCTACAAATTGACCGCATCGGATGCCCGCAGATATACTCTTATACAAGTTATCTATAAGTGGAAGGCACACCAGAGATTCTGACACTCTAGTTAAAGTATGGTACAATAAATATCCACCAAAAATTCAAACAAAACGGTTTTTGTTATAGTAAGACAACAAAACATTGGTGGCATACCTACATCTGAATCGGTCCCTACTTATGTTTACAAAACTTTAAGATCTGACCGATACTGAACTCCCAGCGGCCGGCGTTGCCCGCCTAATAAAGTATAGCCGACCACCTGTCTAGAGATAAACCAAGGCCTCGGAGGCTATCAGTATTGGTAGTTAGTCCTATCATAAATTGTCCATAGAACACTCAGTGCTGAAACGACACTATTTTGTTAAGGCCTCGGAGGCCGTAACCCGGGACGTGCCGATCATAGGTACTCATGAGATTAATCAGTGCCGGCGCGACCCTTGGCCTGGGAGTCTATCAGAATTGGAATGGACCAATAATTGAGTGTCCAAAGAATATTACTCATGAGATTAATCAAAGTCGGCGCGGCCCTTGGCCTCGGAGGCTTTATCAAAATTGGGGCGGACCAATAGTTCAGTGTCCAAAGAATATTACCCTTAAGATTATCCAATGCCGGCGCGGCTCTTGGCCTCGAAGGCTTTATGGGAATTGGGGGTGGACCAATAATTGAGTGTCCAAAGAATATTTAGTGCCGGATCGGTACTAGTTAATCCCTGCTGTATTTATAACACGGGAATAGGTACTTATTAAAGACATTTCATATATTACTAAGTGCCGAAATGTCATTGAGACTGGCAGCGGTGAAATAAGGGATTTCAAACATTTTATAGGTATGTTCAAGTTCAAACGCGATGTTTTTTTTTTGACTAAACAAACCTTTTATTAAATTTTATTTATATTAAAATAAAACATTTAAAATAATAGATCTTGAAAGTAGGTATAATTGTATGTAGGTGAGGCGTGTAAGTGTGTAGTTGAGTATGGGGATGAGTTTGGGTGATGTGTAAGGTTAAGGATTGCAAACTTGCGGTTAGGTTTTTGTTTCACTTATTATTAATGTTGGCTTGCTTTTAAACCCAGATCTCATGATGGGGTCCATGATAATTCACGGGAAATATTCAAATGTAATAAGCATACATATAACTGTTTGGGTATTTTTATATTTGTGTTTCATGGTGCACTTAAGTCTAAAATCATTCATTCATTCTTCACCAACCACCGGTTGAATTATGTTTTCGAGAGACGTCTCAGCTGTATCGCCTGCTTCATTTACGAATACAAACGCCGTTTGTACTCCGTTTGAATCGTCTTCTAGGTATTCGAGTAAATACTCTTCAACATAGGTTTCATCTTCTTTGCCCTTTGTTTCATCTGCAGGATCTGATCTGAGATAAGTTGTTTCCTTTGCGTAGATGTCGGGATGTTTATTTCTCATATGCCGGTTTTTGTTGCTGTTTCGACCTTGCTGTATTTTGTGGATAACTTTACATAAATTACATTGGTGATTCGTATCAGATATTTCTGTAAAGTATTTTTTTTGCCAATCTCTTGACACCACTGGTATTTGTAGAGTTGTTTCGTCTTCTGTAATAAAATATATTTTTTACAAGTGTCACAGTGTTTTATATGACGGCTATAACTAGCGCAACTGAACCGCTTAAGAAGATAATAAGGCATATTTTTTTAATATCCTACAAAACTTAAATTTTATATCTTAAGACTTCATCGTCATCATATCATCATATCAGCCGTAGGACGTTCACTGCTGGACAAAGGTCTCCCTCATTGATCTCCAGAAACTGCTATTGGTAGCGGCCTGCATCCAACGCCGACCTGCGGTTCTAACCAAGTCGTCTTACCGTCCTACGCTGCGCTTGCCGGTCCGTGGCCTCCATTCGAGAACTTTACGGCCCCATCGGGTATCTGTTCTGCGCGCTATATGACCTGCCCATTGCCACTTCAACGAGCTAATCCGTCTGGCTATGTCGATGACCCGAGTTCTCCTACATATGTCCTCATTTCTGATTCGATCCCGTAGAGAAACCCCGAGTAAAGCCCTCTCCATAGCTCGTTGGGCGACTCTAAGCTTATTCATAAGGCCAATAGTGAAGGACCACGTCTCGGTTCCATATGTCATCACTGGTAACACATACTGATTGAAGACTTTCGTCTTCAGGCACTGAGGTATGCTGGACGAAAAGACGTTGCAAAGTTTTCCAAACGCTGCCCATCCGAGTTGGATTCGACGATTGACCTCTTTCTCGAAGTTGGACCTTCCTAATTGGACTGTTTGTCCTAGGTATACGTCCGCGTCGACAACTTCAAGAGCCGTGTTCTCAACCATAACTGGGGCAGGCACGACACGGACATTCAACATAATTTTCATATTGTCCATGTTCATTTTAAGCCCTACCTACCCGTTAGGAAACTCGATTGAGGTATTCGAGCATCGTGCTGAGCTCTTCCATCTTCTTTGCCATGACCACAATATCGTCGTCAAACCGAAGGTGTATAAGATGTATTCGCCGTTAATATTGATGCCGTCCTTTCCATTCCAGGAGCTTGAAGGCATCTTCCAAAGCAGTCGTAAACAGTTTCGGAGAGATGACATCTCCCTGTAAACGCCTCTTTTTAAGGGAATCGCTTTCGAGCTCTGCTCTTGTACTCGGACTGACATAGTGGCGTTTTTATACAAACACTTAAACACTTCGATGTACCGATAGTCAATACGGCATCGTTGGAGAGACTCAAGCACTGCCCATGTTTCGATCGAATCGAAGGCTTTCTCATAGTCCACAAACGCAAGACATAGCGGCAAGTTATACTCTTCGGTCTTCTGTATGACTTGCCGCAGCGTATGTATATGGTCTATGGTACTGTAGCCTTTACAGAACCCGGCTTGTTCGGGAGGTTGGAAGTCATCAAACCTGCGTTCGAGACGGTTCGCGATAGTCCTTGAAAATAGCTTATAAACATGGCTCATAAGCGAGATGGGTCTGTAATTCTTAAGCAAGGTGTTGTCACCTTTCTTGAAGAACAGAACCACCACGCCCTCGTTCCATGTTTTTGGCGTTGTACCTTCAAGCAAAGCGGAATTAAAGAGCTTCTGAAGGACTAAGTACCGGTGATCCACCGGCTTTCAGCAGCTCTTAAGTGATTCCGTCCTCACCCGGCGCCTTGTCGTTCTTAAGCTGTTTCAGGGCCATCCTGTTCTCTATAGGCTGATGTCCGGGATATCTTCGATATAATGTCGGGTCAGTTTGGCTCTTGGGTCGTTGGCCGCACTGCAAACAGGTTTAGTGACCGAACCGTAGAGCCGTCTATAGAACTTTTTGACTTCCCTTAGCACTTCTGCTTTACTAGATGTTATGCTGCCATCTTCCCTCTTCAGCTTCGTCATGTGGCTCTGCCCAATAGAATTATCTCTCGCGAACACTTTAGAGCCTTCATTCCGCTCTATCGTATCTTTAATACTGAACTGCCTATGTTACTGAGCATCATTGGGAGACTGTAGTTTCAATGAACGTAGTTCAGCCATGAGGTTAAGGGTGTCATCAGAAAGTTTATGTCGGTCTATTGGTACGGGGGGTCTTAAACAACTGGGACCCCACCGTATGGATGGTTTCTACAAACCAGTTATTGATCTCGTCTACCTATGCATCTACTTCTAATCTACTAATTTCTTCTTCCAGCTCAACAATCTTTTCGTCTGTCCTCAAAGTGCGGATGTTGTGTGTTACCAGGGCCAGTGGTCGTCGTAGGGTTTGGTAGCCGTTCGTCTCCCGGGGATTCTTAGCACCCCTGGCCCCGCCGTTACCGTGACTGCTACCGTAGCCAGGATTAGCGCGGCCGCCGGGGACTCGGGGCCTGGTTTTTGATTGTATTGTCATCATCAGGGGGTTTTTGCCATACTCGCCACGCTTGGCAGGCGGGTTGGCGAGCGCAGTATAAGGTATTGAAAAACACGGAAAGATGCTGCTGCCCATCTTTCAGAGGCATCCCTTAGCAGATTCCTACTGCAACCATGGGAAAGAGAGGAGAGTGTTTCCCATTCTACTGCCGGCACTCCACGGCGTGCGACTATCGCGACGGCGGTATCTTAGACTTAAATTTTGATTATTCTGATTTTTTTTTAAATTTAGATTTAAGTATGTATTGTACAGTATTAATATGTAAGCAGAGTATACCGTCATTGTTAGCTTCTTCATTTGTTGTTTCTTTGGGTAAGTCAGGATCTAATCTGAGATGAGTTGTTTCCTTTGCGTAGATGTCAGGATGTTTATTTCTTATATGTCGGTTTTTGTTGCTGTTTTGACCATGCTGTATTTTGTGGATAACTTTACATAAATTACATTGGTGATACGTATCAGATATATCTGTAAAGTATTTTTTTTGCCAATCTCTTGACACCACTGGTATTTGTAGAGTTGTTTCGTCTTCTGTAATAAAATATATTTTTTACGAGTGTCACAAAGTGTTTTATACGACGGCTATAACTAGCGCAATTAAAGCGCTTAAGAAGATAAAAAGGCATTTTTTTTAATATCTTACAAAACTTAAATTTTAAACTTCAATTTTGATTATTCTGAGATTTTTTCGAATTTAGATTTAAGTATGTATTGTGGAGTATTAATATGTAAGCAAAGGTTACCGTCATTGTTAGCTTCTTCATTTGTTGTTTCTTTGGGTAAATCCTCCCTTAGGTACTCGACGAAATACTCTTTAAGAGTTGGTTTATCTGCCTTGTCCTGTGTCACAACTTCAGGGTCTACATCAGGTTCAAGCATTGTTTCTTTTTCGTAGACTTGAGGATGTTTATTCTTAATATGCTTGTAACTTTTGTTTTGGCCTTGACCAGGTATTATTTTGTATATTAATTTACATAAAGTACATCGATGTGTCTTTTCAGAAATTTTTGTGAAGTATTTTTCTGTCCACACTCTGTTATGCAGATCCATGTTCTTTCTTGGTCTTGGAGTTGTGTCACTTTCTGTAACAAAAAAAAATTGCATCTGGCAATTTCTTGCTCTTGCCTGCACTGGAAAGATACTGTTTGGCCCAAGTAAAAGTACTCGCTGACATATTGCATGTCCTCCCCATGGACGCGAATTTTGCGCTTAGTGGTGTTGGTCATGCATGACTTTGGTCTTGGTCTTGTTCATTTATTTTAGTTAAATCTCGAGGCGTACCATGCTCCGACCAACGAGCATGTTTTATAACTCATGGACAGATGAAGATAAAAGAATAATATCATCGGCGAAACGGAGCTTAGATAACCTCATCCCTCCGACAACTATGCCCCTCTCTTCCCACCTAGTTGCTAACTTTCTAAAGTCCTCTTAAAGAGAAACTTTATAATAGCAAGTATAAAGTTTTGGTGACAGCGGATCACCTTGCTTAACACCTTCTCCTATAGTGAATTGACCTTGGGTTTGTTGCAATTTTATAGAAACTGTTCTATTGTGGTAAATGGTTTGAATTAAATTAATGTAGGTTGAGTTTATTTTTTGATTTGATAGAGAGGTAAATATTATTATGGCATTATGAGTTATAAAATCAAACGCCTGCGCATAATCCAAGAAGCGGTTTATTAAATTCGGTGTGATTTTCATAACCTGATTGATGGCATGAAGGTGGTCGGTGGTAGAGACCTTTTCGGAATCCTGCCTGGTCAGGTGACTGTTGCAGGTCAGGCAACCCTCCGATTTGGTACTCAATGACCTTAATGAAAGCCATGTACAGGTGGTAGACGAGTCTAATCAGACTGTAGCTATTTACATTAGACCTATCGCCTTTTTTGTGTAAAAGAATGATGTTAGAGTGGCAAAATTGTTAAGGAAAGATGCCTGTTTTCAAGATTATGTGAGGTAATAAAGCCTGTTCAGTGTTCACCCAGTTTTAGTGCCTCAGTGCTAATGCCATCTTCTCTTGGAACACGATTATACTTCATATTCTTCAGAGCAATATGAACTACAGAGCCTATGATATAGATGATATGATATCCGGACACGAATACATATTTTCGTGTGGTTGTTGCTCTTCGGGGTTGGTTTTGGTATTGGAATATAAAGTTTTGTAAATATGTTTTTTTTCCGTTCTGATGTTTTGTGCCGTTTTCATCCCGCAAACTGGTAATCCAAGATTTCCCAGATGCAATTCCCTGTTTAGCTATTTTAAGGGAGCGGTTGTTGCTCAGGGCATTTTCTATCAGAATTAAGTTGTAATTTCTCAGATCTTTTCACCTTCTTTAATTTTATAACTGAAGCTAGTTCTTTCTGAATTGTATGCTAATCTTTGGTGTATTCATTGCAGTTTTAACGAATAAACATCGCTTATTGCTCAGTTCTTTTTTAATTTTACAGCCAGCGTTTTATACACAATTTTCTATGTTGTTATATTGTTCTTTAACATTTTTGCGTTCCATATTTAGTAGTTGAAAGCTATTTTTTGGTGCCAAATTGAAAATGTCTTTATTGTTCATTAGACATCCTTTATCAAGCTTTTCAATTTTATTTAAAATTTTGATCGGTGTAGTTTAGTATT
Source organism: Pasiphila rectangulata (assembly GCA_963082625.1). Lineage (NCBI taxonomy): Eukaryota > Metazoa > Arthropoda > Insecta > Lepidoptera > Geometridae > Pasiphila > Pasiphila rectangulata. The sequence continues at coordinate 17,289,065 of OY720244.1, forward strand.
AAGGAATAAAGTTCAGTTAGAATTGCGCAATAAATTTGCTCACCTTATATGAAGGTTTTGGATAAGGTGTAGGAGAATGTCAAAACAATAGTTAAATAAGTTGTTCTTTAAATTTTGGGAGTAAAGAAACCAAGGAAAAGGAAGAAATGGTGGACAGAGTATTGTGAAAAGGCTATGTTGGATAGGCGAGAAGCCTGAATCCTGGCTGAGATCTACAACGGGGTCTGGCACGTCCTAGCTCAGGATAGAAGCAAATGGCGTCTTCTTCTGTCGGAGGCCAAGACCCACTGCGGGTCACTGAGCCAGCGGAATAAGTAGTTTAGTATTAAATAATAAAATAAATAAATAATGCTCGACAAAACACACAGCATCATCTAGCCCCAAGCTAAGCAGAGCTTGTGTTATGGGTACTAGATGACTGATATACTTAATACATTATACTACATAGATAGATATTTTTATTATATATAGAAAAACACCCAGAACACCCTGAACAAATATCTGCAGATCGTACAGACATTTGTCCCGAGGCGGAAATCGAACCCGCAACCTCTAGCGTCGCAGGCGGACCTTCGCCCGCTGCGCCACAGAGGTCGTATTAGAAAAAGAAAGAGTTGTTCTTACAGGCTAGACAACCATATAGATTTTGCACTTATTTTAGATCGCACCTTAGTAAACAATGTAAATGTAATCAATATAATTAAATTTTACTCGGATCACAGCCGAGGTCTGGTGGAGGTGGAGTCGCCAGTCACTAGGGGCCTCGTCTGTATACTTTTGTTAATCATGTTAAGTAGAGGGGTTTGGAGCGCAGTCCACCACGCTGGTCCATTGCGTGTTGGTGGAAGTTTAGACAGAGCGTTATTTGTTGGTCGACAGCGCGCACCGCGTTCAGGTGAGTATGACTTGGGGCCCGAAATATATTAGCTGGGCCCCCTTACGCCTTTACTTTATTGATTATTTTAATAATTAAAATTGCTAGTTTTTCCGAACGAATTAAATGAAATATGAAAACTTCATACCTGTTACTTGTAGGTTATGCTGAAGACGCTTTATCTCTCTATGGTAATCTAGGTGTCGGAATCGCAAATGTCTGGTCATGTCTCCAGTGAATCTGTTCTTACAAATCTTGCAATACACTAACCGATTTCCCAAATCTTTAAAATATTTCCATAGCAAATTGCGTTGTTTAGCTGAAAAAAAAATAATGTCATATAATATAAATAGGGTAACAGCATTTTAGTATATTTTTACTGATACTGATATGACAGTAGAGGTTATAGATATAGACTATTACCTTGTGCATTCGCTTTAGGTGAGGCGGCCTTGGGTGTATTTTCGCCGAATGATACATGGCTGGTTTCCTTCTTGTAAATATCAGGATGTATATTTCTAATATGCCGGTTTCTGTTGCCTGTTTGACCAGGCGTTATTTTAAATAAATATTTACATATATTACATTGGTTTATTCGTTCAGAAATTTTCGTGTAATATTTTTTTCCCCAACCCTTATTGTACACATTAAGGGGTTTAGCTGGTCCTTGCGAACCTGTTTCCATATCGTAGATATGAGGATGTTTATATCTAAAATGCCTTATAAGGTTGCCGGTTGAATTAACTGGGTTTTTTAGGAAGACTTTACAAATACTACATTGTCGTTTTGTTGTAGAGATTTTTTTCCAGTATTTTTTGACCCACCCTCGTATGTACTCTGTTTGTGGAGTTGATTTGCTGATTCGGTTTTCTGTAACAAAACAAATCGCCGTGCTGTTAATTTTGGTCAGAAGAGTCTGACTACCAACTATTTTTATATCGTATTCATCATGATATAGATATAGAAAAACACACTAATCTTAAGAAACTAGTACGGGACCATTAATATCAGGAATAAATATTATTAATAAAACAGTGTTAAAAATATTTTTTTATTTCTGAAGTTTACATTTTTATAAGTAGGTATTTTAACTATAACGTTTAAGTACTGGTCGCACCCCATATCGTTTGGTGATGCTTGTGGCAATAAAAGACGCAAAACAAGACATTGTGTTTCTTGCACAATATGCGCTAGTATTTCTGCAAGCAGTCCATTAATTTCTTTGCCGGCAAACGCATGGCTTTAGGCTTTACTCAGCCAGGAAATGATAGTGTTGGCGGTGGTGCGACACGGTACTTTTAACATTGATATAAATCGTATCACTTTAACTTTTAAAATATTTTTGTCATAGCCAGTCAGTTAGTCGGTTTCTTCAAAAAATAAGGCACTGTCAATTTCCGATTTAATTGTGTCCTTGATAGCAGTAGTATCGGTCGGGAATTGCAGATTCATGGTCTTAACTGGTCTTGATGAACCTATTTCACGTTCTGTAATAAAAAATAAAATTTGCAGTGAATTTGGTATACATACTTAGCGTTAACTGACTAATTGAGTTATAAATGAACAAATCAACCAAAAAAACTAGCGTTGAAAAAAAATGTCGAGCGGTGACATGACGGCGTGGCGACTACATCCTTAATGCAAGCAAGCCGGATGTTTTCACAACTGCTGGGTATAGGCCTACTCTTTAACACGCCAACTTAAACGGTCCTGTGTTAACCTCATCCACTATCGTCCAGCAACCTTGACTAAACCTTCCACCCATCTGACAGGTAGTCTGCTTCGAGGCCGTCTCGTTTTCATCCATCCATCAGCCATCATCCCGCCTAGCAACTTATTTAACTCACAATAACTTTCTTTAAATTCTTTGAACTTCATGTTGAACTCAACGAATTAATTAAATATGAAAATTGCATACTTGCAGTTACTCGTAGGTTATGTTCAAGACGCTTTATCTCTCTATTTGCAACTGGGTGTCGCATTCGCAAATGTCTGCGCATGTCTCCTTTGAATCTGGTTTTACAAAGCTTGCAACAGACTAATGGTATTCCCAAATCTTTAAAATATTTCCAAATCAAATCAGGACTATTTTCTGAAAAAATAACAAAATCATAAGATTTGAGTACATTGTATTGCATGTTAGTTTACTATATTATTACCTTGCGCATTTGCCGAGGTTTTGGATGATACGGCCCGTGTATTTTCGCCGAAATACTCTTCAGTATCTGTTTCATCTACTTTCTCAAATGTCTCAACTTCAGTGTCTGAGTCAGATACGAAAGATTTTTCCTTTTCACAGATATCAGGATGTTTATTTATTAAATGTTTCTTCATGTTGGTGGTACTACCACGTTTGAAAATCGATTTACATATACTACACTGGTGTTCCCTTTCAGAAATTTGTGTGTAGTATTTTTTTGCCCACCCTCTGTAATACACATTCATGGCCTTAGCTGGTTTTTGTGAAGTTGATTCACTTTCTTTAATACCAATATAATCTTCCATAGTTGTATTTTTCTGTACCTCAACTTTATTGTCTGAGTCAGTTATATAGGTCATTTCTTTGTCATAGATATCAGGATGTACACTTCTAATATGCCGGATTTTTTTGCTTAATTGACCAGGCTTTATGATGTAAATATATTTACAAATATTACATCGGTGTGCTCTTTCTGAAATTTTCGTGTAGTATTTTTTGACCCATCCCGAGTTGTACTCATTAATGGCCTTAGCTGGTTTTTGAGTTGTTTCCTTTTCGTAGATATCAGGATGCTTATTTCTAACATGCCTTACAACATTGCTGTTTGAACTGCTCTGTAGTTTTATAATGACTTTACATATACTACATTGTCGTTCCATTCTAGCGATTTCTGTCGAATATTTTTTTATCCAACCTCTGTTGCCCTCTCTTTGTGGAGTTGATTCACTCTCTGTAACAGAAGTCGCAGTGTTAACAATTTTTACAATCGTAACATTATTGTAATAAATGAATAATTAATGAAATCGCTGTGCTGTTAATTTTTCCCAAGCGTTACAATATCGTTTTACAGGTCAGAAGAGTCGGACTACTACCTATTTTTATATTGTATTCATCATAATATAGAAAAACCTATAATATTTATTCCTGATATTAATGGTGCCGCCATTAATATCAGGAATAAATATCATGAATAAAACAAACAAGTTAAAAATATTTTTATTACTGAAGTTTACGTTTTTTATAAGTATTTTAACTATTACGTTTAAGTTCTAGCCGCACAACATATCGTTTGGTGTTGCAAACAGGGTCCCTCAGTTTTTTTTGCCGGAAAACGCATGGCTTTAGGCTTTACTCAGCCTGGAAATTATAGTGTTGGCGGTGGTTCGACACGGTACTTTTAAAATAATTTTCTAATCATAGCCTGTCAGTAATTCGGTTTCTTCAAAAAATAAGGCACTGTCAATTTCCGATTTAGTTGTGTCCTTAATAGCAGTAGTATCTGTTGGGGATTTCATGGTCTTAACTAGTCTTGATGAAGCTATTTCACGTTCTGTAATAAAAAATAAAATTTCCAGTGAATTTGGTATACTTAACGGTAACTGACTAATTGAGTTATAAATGAACAAATCAACAATTTTTCGCAATCGTAACATTATTATATTTCTGGTCCAAAGCGCGCGAAATCTTCTGCTACCTCTATTGTATTGATCGTAATGTATACTATAGAAAAACAAGCTTATCATAATAAATCAGTACGGGACCTCTTTTACAACGATAAGATCATAATTTTAAATAGTAAATACACTATTTAAAAATAATACTGAACAAAAAATAATTACTTACAAAAGTTTACACATACACATTTTTCATTGTTTAAGTCCTGACAGCACCACATCGTTTGATGCTTAATGGACTTCAATTCCTTCAAGCAGAACCAAATGACGTGGAGCACAACGAAATAAAGTACTCTAGGTACAACATGCTCATGAATTATTAAAACACATTTATCCGGGTATTTATCGGTACTACATCTTTGGCGTACGCAGATGCTTAGCCACTTTTTGCGAGTGGAGTGTAAATCGACTTTATTCAAAACTTCTTAAGTAGGTTCCCAATCTTATCCGTAACCCCTTTCACATAAGGCATGAACGCTGGTTGTCTTGCTACATCTGTGTGTTTCTGTTTGCACCTGCGATTAGGATGCCATCCATTAGTCCTGTATCCGTTTCGTTTTAGAACCACCTGAACATGTTCCAGCTCTCGGGATAAATGTTCAAGGTCACAAAGGTCATGGGCTCTGTTCAGCCAGTAGCTGTTGAGTCAGTAGTTTCTTCCCTTATGAAATCCAAGCGAAACTTCGGGAAATAATAAAGGTAATTTAAAACACTGACTTCTCGTGTTGGGTTGTATTATGCATTGTCCTCCATGATACTACCAGCAACCTTGCCACTCCAGCTTTTTAAAATGACGGAAAAGGAATCTGGGCCGTTGGCTTCATTTTTTTATTTTAACCATTCAGTTACATACATTGGCAAGTCCTTAATGAATATTAACAAATTTAAACATGAAATCAGATTCGTAGATTTATGAATGCGTATCAGAAAATGAACACGCCATATACTCATTGACATGGTAAAATGGGCGGGATTCCAAAAAGCCTTTGACTTCATGCTTCAACAGTGTGAAAGGAAGACGTGTTATGTTTTAAGGTAGCTTGTTATACAATTTAATCTTTAGACAAAGATCTTGTTTAAAGTTTTAACGAGTCTAGTTTTTTTTTTCAATTTATAAGTACCCCCGAATGTGATGCGTACGATACATGAGGAAAAAGGTAATCGATGTAAACGATTACCTGCTGTTCTCCTGTTTCTATTCTATAATCGTTTGTGGTCGCGTATTGTAGCAACACGTGCTTCACACTATCTTCTGCATCAAGACAGGCGTGACACAGTCTCTTTCAGCCACACTATCTATTTTTAAGAGATGATGTGGTGTTCGCGGTTATGCTAGACGGTACGTTTAAGAGAGCTTTCATGTGTACACATCTGAAGAATCTTGATGAATTTGCTTCTTCGAATTAGACTTCTTCATAAAATTCACCATCAAATTCTGTTTTGAATTTTTTATAGTGCGGCAGATCAATGTGGAGTCGGTATCTTTTCTTATAGAACTAAACTATACCAAAAAAGGAGTTACATGGATTTACCTATTCATAATATTACTTTTCTAAAAACAATAGTTAAATAATATTATAACTTTACTAAGCAAAATAGTATGAAAGCGTAAATCTATATTGGTAATGTAACTTTACTACCGAGACAAAAAATATAATTATTTAATTTATTTTGCTAACATGTACGTACACATTTTATACAGATAAGACCTTATTATTAGCTGGAAGAAAGTATGTACTGGGCACTGCCAATTTGTATATGGGCCTATACAAGGTATATTATAACATCGTACTAACCCAAAAAGGGGGTTTATGTATGTTAAGTCTATGAAAACAAGTCGTTTATAGCAGAAAAAATCGGGAATTCGTATTTTTTTTTATTATGTCAGATTCTTAATATTTTTATTAAATCTTCACAAACGCTCCAGAAGCTGTTCTAAGATACTTAGGAGGTGCATGACTATGTACCGGATTGGAGTCGACCATAACACCATTGGGATCCAATTTAACTTTAGCTTTACATTTTGAGGAAATTTTGGAACAATAATAGTTGCCCGTCTCGCCCTGCTGCCAAAATGTATAATTCTTCCACATCAAAAGACTCTTGCCTTTACCCGATGGAATGAGATGGTACACGTTCTCTGAAATAATTTGTTGTTTTGTACAAGCCAATAATTTCGCCATGGAGTCAATGGCCAACAATTCTTTTTACTATAATGAATGACTCACGTTCGCATTCACATTAAATATCGAGAATGTTCACGTACTTGTCAGTGTGGAGGGAAAGGGTCGCGAACCGTCATCATCCTGAAGAAGGCCCTCGATAAGGGTCGAAACAGTTGGTGACTCAACCAACTTAACATTCCCGCTATTTCATATGAATACTTCTATTCTTCTTATAATTATATTAAAAATAACGTCGGGAAAATAAAGAATAAAGGGGCGTAATAAACGCCTGTCGTTATTTTTATTCAGTTTAAGTACATATCAGGAAAGTTTGACATGTGAATTCATAATTTTCTAAACTCTTAGCGGATAAGGCCTGCGTGCATGGATGGGCTTGGCATGGAGAAGGCTGATTATCATTCTGGAAAATAAGACAAACTTACTTTCGATTTAAGTTACTTATTATATAAATAAATATACGATAAATTTAAGTTTCAACTCTTGGCAAGAGTGGTAAGTATGGCCACACGTTATGGTTTTTTAAACTCATCAGCTATCTTTTCAAAACTCTTCTCCTGGATTTTCCTTTGTTTTTTCATTGCTTGCCAATTTTGCATGGCTTCTCAAATTATTATTTTCACCAAGAAGTATGAATAGCTGAAATAGGTATTCAACAAGAAGTTTAGTATCTCTGCCATACATAAATAGTTCATAGTTAAAAAAATAAACTGTAACAACCGAGTACCTACCTAATTTCAAGCTTTGACCTAACAGCACGTACTACTTTTGGGAGTCAGGTTGTCAAGTATAAAATCCAGTTGTAGTTAACATAATATCGTTTATTAAGATTGAAGAAGAAACTGATCTGAGCAATAAGGCCGCAATATGTACGTGTTAACCTCTTTGTACTTTATTATTAAGTTTATTCGTTCCTGAGATATTTTGCTGTGACAGACAGTAAGACAAAGTCACACCATAAGTTCGTTTTTATCATTTTGGTGCGGAACCCTAAAAACAAGTAATAAAAAATGACAATATTTTTTGGTATCAAATATCAACTTTTTCTACTTACCTAGGTTCGGGAACAATAGGGAATCTATAATAGATCAATTGAAATTGAAAAAAAATAATACGTGGGACCATAGTATAAGTAGGTACTGCTTATCAATATTCCTGGAAGAAACTTATTTCAAATAAATGAGCGGTTTAATTGCGGAAATAATTTATTCAAAGAAAAATAGAGTACAAATCTCTGGTCTTATAAAAAAATACATACGCATCGACTTGAAAAACATTTTTTCTCCGTTTTTTCGTCGGTTGAAATAGGTTTAGCTCTTCTCTGTAGCATTTTGCATGCCTTCGAAAGCTAAGGCATGTGAAAGTCAACAACAGTAGTTTAATGACCCAATTTTAAATGTACATAAGTCACAGAGCACACAAAGTATATACCAGCAAATGGCGTATAATGGCTAAACGTCCAAGCACTGTTATTACCTTGTATAGATATATGATCGAATATTATATCTTCGGAACCTTGAGAGCGCGAATCATGCTCGCACTTTACTTATTTATTTTCGTTAATTCTCACTTATCATACATAGAAAAAAACCCAGACTAGGGAAAAATATCTGCAGAGAGTAGACATCAATCAGTTGGTACCCACAAAAAAATACCCACAAAAAAATAGCATTTATTGATAAAATCATTGGAACAGTTCAGTATGAAGCCCTGGCATTTGAACTAGCGTTAGCTGTGTGTCAGGTGTGTCAGGCATTGATATAAAAGCATAGATGAGCCCTCACCGTACTGAGACCGCGCCGTTGTGTTTCCACCGATGAGAGTGAGCTCACTCATGCAAGAAAGAGAAAGTAGTGTTTGCAAATAATGTGGGAGAAAGAGATAACACTATTTTTTCGGTACGCGTGGCATGTTGCGCATTCGTCGGCAGTATTGTAAACACAATGCCGATAAAGTAGTAAATAAGTTTCTTTCTATGTTATATTATTTTTGTGTTAGTATTAAGTTAAGTACAATAAAGAGTTATCTATCTATCTAATGCCAGAGTTTTTGAGGTGAGGGCTCATCTATGCTTTTATATCAATGATGTCAGGTGGTGAGACGGTTTCTACTCATATTATAAAGTTTTTAATATAATGGTTTAGTTTTAGACATTGATCTAATGAAAACGGAAACTTATTTTAATATAAGAATGTCATGTTTAAACATCATGTAGGTATATTGTAATAAATTATAATACAAGCACCTTATGGCTTGCTGAGAAGGTGCTATGTGAATGAAAAATGTCTTAATTATATCTTCACATAATGTCCCGAGATGGTTTTAAGATACTTCGGCGGTTCATGATCGTGGACTGTATAAGCGTTTATAATCACACCATTGGAGTCCAATTTAACCTTAGCTTTACATCCAGTAGAATTCTTTGAACAGTAGTAGTTTCCCGTTTTATTCTGCTGGCAATAAGTGTACTCGTTCAACATCAACAGACACTTTCCTTTACCGGTTGGAATGAAAATGTACTCTGAAATAATAATTAAATTGACAATCCATAATTTACAAAGCACACATGGAAAACTGGACGACAGTAGCTGCAGTAGCAGTAGAGAAGCGAGGACGGAGGAAGAGAGGTATTTTTTTATACTACTAAATGAATGAATGAATGAATGAATGAATTAACACTTTATTGTACACAGATAAACTTAAAAATAAAATATTAATAGGTAAACACGTACAAATAGGCGGCCTTATTGCTGACAGCAATTTCTTCCAGGCAACCCATCAGGAAACACAAGTTGATAAAATAAAACAGTAGGTAGTGCACAAAAATGTAGGAACAAATTATTGATGGCCTATATTTACGTTACTAAATACTGACAAATAAATATGAATATATAAATATATATATACATACATAATAAATAATACAAGAAATAAATAATGTAGTAATTAATTAAGTGCTGCATAAAAATTAACATGGAAAAAAGAAAAAAAAAACACGACAGAATGAAAATATTATTAGTTATTGGACAGATAAAAGATTTTGAGCTTTTGCTTAAAAACATTGATAGAGGGAGCGAGTCTGATTTCAGTAGGCAGTGAGTTCCAGAGTCGCACAGCTTGAATCGTGAAAGAGTTTGTGTAAAAGGATTGATGATGTGTGGGAAATTCCAGTGATAAGTTTTCTGATGACCGAAGATTGTGGGAATTAGAAGAATGAAGGAATTTAAACCGATCTTTGAGATACGGTGGAGAAAGAGGATTGAAAAGAACAGAGTAAAGAAGAGAGAGAATATGTGAGTCTCGACGAAGGCGGATAGGGAGCCACTTGAGCATAGTGCGAAAAGGAGAGACGTGATCATATTTGCGTAAGCCAAATATGAACCGGATGCAAAAGTTTTGGAGGCGCTCAAGCTTATCCAATTGCTCCTCTGTGATGTCCAAGTAACAAATGTCGGCATAATCAAGTACTGGAAGAAGGAGCCGGTACTAAATGACGAGACAAGCCGAAGGCCCACCTGATGTTAAGCAGTAACCTCTCTATTTGCTCTGAAATAGGGCAGTAAAGGCTCATCATCATCAACTTCGCCGTAGGACGGCTGGATATACCTCATGAATCCTCATGAAGGGTTGTTGCCATGCTCGCCTCGCTTGGCTTGGGATGGCGAGCGCAGTACGGGATGTTGAAGCACGGAAAGACGTTGCAGCCCATTTTCCACAGGTATCTTTTGGCAGATTCTGCACAATCATGCATGCACGGACAAGAGAGGAGGGGCAACATTCTACTGCCGGCACCCCGCGGCTAATAAATAATAATTACTACCAATCAAAGCTTAATTAAGTATTTATTACAATTAGGTAATTACGTCATAGCATTTTAATGAATTAAAAAAATATTACTCCAAAAATCATCAGTCAAAACCTAAACATCTAAATTGAATCTACTAAGTAATTATAAGATAAAAGATAATCATTACTTATATAGTCCTATTCATCGATTTCGATGACGGCGAACCCTAAATAATTACGAATAATGTGTATATAATAAAATCGATTTTCGATTTCGATAAACAGTAAGTATTATACAAACAACAAGGACATTTTCTAACATAAATTTAGGAACGGTTTTGTCAAAAAAAATCAATTCAAACCACAAATAATCTCAGGTTAAATTCCTTGCTTGACAGAACAGGTTAGATCATCATCATAACCTCAGCACGTAGGACGTCCACTGCTGGGCATACAAATGGATCAAAAAAAATAAATCATGGATCTCCAAGTGATCATGATGGAGTTGTTGCCACAATCACCTCGTTTAGCAGGCGGGTTGGCGTACGGGACGTTGATACACAGAAAGATGCTGCTGCCCATCTCCCGGAGGTATCTTGTGATTCTCACTGCACCCACGGGCAAGAGAGCAGGGGCAAAACATTGTAATGCCGGCAACAGGTTGGATAATTCAGAAAGCCTAAACCTTGATATACCTTCCATCAGCAGTTTTAAAATACTTAGGTGGATCGTGGCGATGCTGCTCGTCCGCTTTCACGACGGCGTTTTTAGGATCCAGCTTAACTTTAGCTTTGCATCCGTTGCTCCAATAGCTCGAACAGTAGTACATACTGGTTTTGTTCATTTGGCAGTACGTGTAGTTGTTCATCATCAAAAGCATTTTACCTTTGCCAGTCGGTATAAACTCGTAACCTGGAAACATAGGGTTTTCATCTTTTACGATCAGTACACCGTTATCAATAGACAAGAAGGCCTTTCATTATAGATGATTTATAGCGTCAGAAATTGGTAATCATGATGTACGGGACGCTAAAATGCCTGGGGCTTTATTAATGTATTAGGCTTGCTCCAGCATCCTTATTATTATTTATTTTCGAGCCGTTACTGCCCCACTGCTGGGCAAAGGCATCCCTTCCTCCTTCCACTCCTAGCGACTTAACGCTGTTACAGGCCAAGATGGTAAATAAGCGTCAAGCTCGTCGCGACATCTCATTCTCGGCCTTCCACGTCGTCGCCTCGTAGCATTGTGGGCCCCAGGTGGGCCCCACCATGTGGTGGTCTTCGCCCACAAATCGCTGGACATGCGGCAGACGGCCCGGCCCAGTTCCACTTCAGGCTGCCGGCTTTGTGACCAACATAATTAATTATATTCATATTTTTTTTTATATCGAATAGATAGATTGGCCACAATCTCACCTGATGGTAAACAGCGATGTGGCCAACCGTCGATTACAAGTCTAAAAGATGACTTTCACGGCTTATAGAGTCCCAGGTTAAAGAGCCCCTGGAAAGTTACATTTCCAGGAAGCGTGGTAGGAAGTGGCCCTGACCGTAAGAAATGAAATAAGATCTATTCGTAAGAATTTTGGGCACATAATGGCAAGATGATATAGCAGTGAGTGAAATCCTACAAAATTCGGCCTTAAAAAGGCGTACAAATATTAATTTCTACCTAGGTACAGAGAATATAATTTATTACATGCTTTAAATTTCTCAAATAATTTGTACATAAAAATAAATAACTTATCAATTATAATATCAATAAACAAAAATGTCCGGTTATTACAAATTATTATCATTTAAAAAGTCTTTAATAGCATAATAGCATTTGTCAATTAAACATTTATAAATAATTATCTTAAATTTATTAAATTCATCACATTTTAGATTGTCAGGTAGTTTATTATAAATTCTTATTGCCATACAGTATAGCAAGGTGTGGAAGGAACGAAGAAATTGAGACAGAGCTTCGCCTAGCAGTGGGGCACAGAGAGGACAACAATAAAATAACTCGTTGGCACAGCCCGAGTGATTATAGTCCGTAAAACTTAGCTTGATCGCTGCGATAGCTGTCATTAAACCCCGCCCATCAAGTTCTGAAATTTAAAACGGTATAAATGACCTGTGGCAATGTCGTACTTTATGGGGACTGCACGAATAGAGATGTGCGACGCCGATGAGTCATCGTAACCAACGTCATATTTTCAACATCGTCCCAGGCCCAATCGTGTCATTTGTTTGAATGAATTAATGAATGATAATTACTTAATTGGACGCCAACTTAAATTAACACAAATACAGGAGATCATCATCAAAAACAAATTAATGTACAATGGGCGGTATGGTTTGACGTATGTTGTAGCGATCTAGGTAAGTTTTACGAACTATATAGTCTCTGTCAACTTACCTACACTTCGTGACTACTTTAAAGTTTGTGCGCTCATAATACCGTAAAGGAAAGATTTGTGAATTAAACACTTAAATATTTTTAATAAAGAAAAGTCGATTTAAAAGTTGAATTATATATTTAATAGATGTCCTTATTCTACTAACACACTCTTATTTTAACACACATCAAGGATGTAACATGGACGAATAAACATTTATTTAGAAGATTCCAGGGATTCCTGACGTTTACTAGCAAAATAGTATCGTATGCGAAATCTGTATTATAAGTATACAATCATTACGAGAACTCATATTAAATAGCGGGAATGTTCACGTACTTGTTATTGTTGTAGTACGTGAACATTCCCGCTATTTAATATGAATGTAATAAGTCACGAAAGTTACTATAGTAAAATTACGAGTACTTATTATAAACTAGCTGCCTGCGGCATTGTCCACGTTATTATTCGCGCAGAAACCTTATAATGTATCAAAAACGTTAGTTACTCCTCCAACTTACTTTTAACACCATTAAAAGTCCGTCAGCTATCTCCCAGTAAAAGTCCCGTTTAAAAATGTCCAGCCGTTTGGGAGATTATCAGGAACAATCAGATACACAACAATTCTAAGATACCTATCGTATATACTTTCATGCGCTTATTAAACATAATGTTATTTTGATATTCCAAATTCGGTAGGCAAAAGACCGCCAGGAGTGGCGTTTTCTAAGCCGGCAAACACGAAGTCAGCGCGTTTAATTGCATTAATTTATATAGAATTTTCCTTGAAGGCAGCAGCGCGGTGACCGGCGTACGTGCGATGCGCGGCGCGGCAAGCGGTGCTTGCGCGTCTGTGTTGTTCTATATTTTGACCAACGCCGCGGCTTTTCAAAATATATAAACATTTCGTTTGCGAACAATGACTAATTTGTCATAATCACAGAACTACGGCGCCCTAAGGCCGGACGGTCTGACGGCTTCGCAGCTTGATCCGAGTTGCTGCGCCGCCACTTCCCGCGCGGTCGACGCGTTGCTCCCTGCGCCTACTTTGTGACCGCAGCCTAAGAGAACAAGGCTTTACCCAACAGTGGGTCTTTACGGCTAACTAAATAGATACTTAGGTGAAATATTAAGATAATTAGATTTTAACATACGTTCCAGTAGCAGTTTGGTAGTAATTTGGTGGATCGTGGTCGTGATTCTGATTTGATCTCACAATAACTTGTTTGGAATCCATCTTTATTCTCGCTCTGCAGGGGCTTGAGGACCAATAATTAGAACAATAGTAATTGCCAGTGTTGCCTACTTGTCGAAATGTGTACTTGTTTATCATAACAAAGGGCTTTGCTTTATTCGTTTGAATGAACTTGTAACCTGAAATATGTAAGGGATTTGTTATGACAGGCTGCGCCAGTTTTATACATAAGTATAGGTTTCATTTATTCTGTAATTATTTATTTCATAAAATGTTTGTACAATATAAGTAACTAGTGTAATTGGTTTATAAAAATCGTGTTAGTTACCTGATAAACAACAACAATAAGTAGTTTGGTTTGACTTGAGCTAAAGGGACGTTTAATCCGCATAAAAAATAAGATCTTGTTAATTAACATTTATTATTTAACAGTAAGTAAACCAAAAACATAATCATATTGTTCATAAAGTAAATGAGTATTAACTATATTATTTATTCATATTTTGCTTTTCAAACTATAATACTTAAATACAAAAAAAATAAATGCTAGCATCTGCTGGCGGGTTCGCACTGGGATAAAAAATAGTGCAGATTCGTTTCAGCCGTATAACGTCCACTACTGAACACAGGCCTCGCTCATGGATCTCCATGAGGGGTAGTTACCATACTCACCACGCTTGGCAGGCGGGTTGGCGAGCGCAGTACGGGATGTTGGTAAACGGAAAGACGCTGCTGCCCATCTTCCGGAGGTATCCCTTAGCAGGCTCTTACTGCATCCATGGGTATGCGAGGAGGGGTAACATTCTACTGACGGCACCCCACGGCATTATTGCATATTATTTCGGATTATTTCAAACATACTTTAGCCAGTTAGTAACACACATCCTCAATAATTTGCAATCTTTCTGCTTCATGATTAATATAATTTATTAACAAAATATTATATATCCTTACATCCAAATAATAAATGCAATGCGAATTACCTGTTAGCAAGGTATGACGTACAAACAACTACATGGACTTAAATGAAATCTCGCGCCTTGGATTACTAAATTGATTTAAAAAGTCGTTACGTAAACAATGCTTACATTTAAACATCGTTTTATTCTCGCGCAGTACGGGATGTTGTTACACGGAAATACACTGCTGTTCATCTACAGGAGGTAACCCTCAGGCAGATTCTTACTGCCTCCACGGGCATGCGAGGAGGGGGGCAACATTTTTCTTCCGGCACCCCACGGTAAGCAGCGTTAACGACCTAAATTTTATTCCGATGTAACATTATTTTCCTACAATTATCCTAACTAGGTGTGATAGGCCCACAGAACCTAAATCTCACGCAGTATATTTTATTGTGTTCTACAATTTACGTACAACAAATGTTGACAATAGTGTAAAGTAGCATTACAGACCCTGTTGGGAACTACTATAAATAATTATATATAAGACAGGAAGACCTTAAGGTTATTAGGGTTATAAAACAACAAATAATACGATCCTTTGATTAATAACAAATATACTGCCCAGTTACAGTTTTAAGGAACTTCGAAGGCTTATGTTTATGAAACACTTCGAGACTCCTCCAGTTCTGTCCAATTTCACCTTCGTTCGACAAACCGCGCCGTGTTTCGGAACTTTGGAGGCTCATAATTATGAAACAGATCTAAATTCGAGACTCCTCCGGTTCTGTCAAATTTCACCTACGCTTTACATCCCGCGTCGTGTTTCGAACAGTAGACTTCTACTGTGTCCGTACGTATTCTTTAATTTAACTCTAATATACTGCCCAGTTACAATTTAAAGGAACTTTGAAGGCTTGATTGTGAAACAGATCTGACTTCGAGCCCGCGCCATGTTTCGAACAGTAGAAGTGTCGATACGTATAAGAGGTTCCTTTGATTAAACTCTAATATACTGCCCAGTTACAGTTCTAAGGAACTTTGGAGGCTCATGATTATGAAACAGATCTGACTTCGAAACTCCTCCAGTTCTGTCCAATTTCACCTTTGCTTTACAACCCGCGCCGTGTTTCGAACAGTAGAAGTGTCCATAAGGACCGATCTGGCAAAATGTGAAGCCCTGCATCATCAGCAGGCACCTGCCTTTACCTGTTGGAATAAACTCGTACTCTGCAACAAATTAAGTAAATAAATAATATATCCTTATATAAATACATACTTAACATACATGTTATAGAAAAATAATAATACCCGGGACAAATATATGCAGAACAATTACAAGCATTTGTCCCGCAAAGGGAATCGAACCCCCTTGCTTCAGCGTATCAGTCAGCTGTTAGACCAACTGAGCTACGAGAGCAGTCAGTTATTATCAATTTTTTGCATTGAAGCAAAATTTCAAATAAAATGCTATGCTACACGGAGTTTTGCCTGTTAACTGAGCAAAGAAAAACACCATTTTATTAAAACATATAATATGTGTGCTTTGAGACGCGGTGGAGTAGAAAATAAGCAATGTGAGGGAGTGTACACCCTTAAACTTAGATCCTAAGACATCCTAAGCCAAATCCCCGATTGAGTCTTCTTATAAACCGGGGGCGGATGGTTATGATCTCCATCGTGTGACATTATGGAGCCACTGTGTCCCAGTGTCAAGCGGGCCTTGCATCCAGACATGCGTTTCGAGCAGTAGTACCTGAACCTACCCTTATGATTCTGAGAGTATGTATGCTGCCTCCACATCAAAAGGAAGTTTCCACGGCCTGTCTCTATACGTTCGTACTCTGAAAGTATTTGTTTCTAAAAGTTTATGTTACTATTCAACGTCAGCGTTTACCGAACGATAATTAGCTTTTTAAATAAGATTTGAATTGAATTGATCAATACAAAAAAATCACAGGTTGTTTAAAAGACCTTTATATACTATTAATATCCTCTCACCTTTTTGACAAAATTAAACACCACTTTATACATTTAAACTTTAAACCAAATACCAGAAGCAGTCTTTGTATAAATCGGTGCTGGATGGTCGTGATCCCCACCATGAGACTCGATGGTACCTTCATGGCTCAGCTTCACATACGCTTTGCAGCCAGAGAGACGCTTGGAGCAGTAATATCTCCTTCCTTTATGGTTCTGAGCGTAAGTGTACTGTCTCCACATAAGAAGGTGATGTCCTCGACCCGTTTGTATGAAAGTGTATGCTGAAAGAAGTTAAATATTTATTTTCTTGAATAAAAGACAGTAGGCGCAAAGTAAGATGAAGACGATATTATCTTGAAAAATTATCAACGAGATGAACTGCTTTTAACACGATCAGTGCAGAATGCCAATAATTTTCTGGATAGAGCTATGGGTTTGACTTTATAAAAACTTTGCATAGCACTCCCGCGGCTTTTCTAATTTTATGTTTGTCTTCATCAACAATGTTCTAAACTAGCTTTAGGAACGTTCACGTTATTGTAAAATATGACTCTGAAGCGAACCATAATATGGTGAAAGTCTGTTCCTCCCCTGATGGATCCACTAGGGGAGACTTTTTATATTGCAGCTTATTAAAAACGGATTCATTTAAATAAACAAATCAAAATACAAATCTATATGCAGTTATAGCTATCAATTATTTTAAAAGGTCTACGTCAATATCTTCAGGTTTTAAGGTCTTTTGTAACATGTAAAACATTAAAAAAATATAGATACGCCAAAAATTTAATTTAGTTCCATGTGAGTTTGGGACATGTTGGAATAGAATTTAACAATAGTTGTTTCGTGTCCAGAACATACAGATACAAAAAAAACTGTTAGAGAGAGCGCGCACTAGTAACTTTTGTTACCGTGACAAAAAAGTTTCCGTCACTGTCACACACAAAATCTGCAGATTGTCACGTCGCTATGTGCCATACATTCACATACAGGGTAAGAGCGACAAAACAGTCGGTGAAAGCCACTAACGCTCTCATACACATCTTAGGATTAATAGACGTGTAAGGATATTAAGAAGAAGAGGAAGACCAAGGACTATTTATTCAAACCAGGAGAAGAAGAAAGTTACTGTCATTTCGTACAAGAAAAAGGAGGTCAAGGATCAATGGAAAGGATTGCAGCAGTTAGACCGACAAAGTGAAACTATTAAATTAGAAAAGAAGGATGTAAGACATTTTAGTGTTAGATACTAGTTCATTCATGTTAGTGTTAACCGGCAGAGAACGGTTGACACTCCTCTCTTGCCCGTGGTAAGTAAGTATCTGCCAAAGG
The DNA here is from genome assembly GCA_963082625.1 of Pasiphila rectangulata. Lineage (NCBI taxonomy): Eukaryota > Metazoa > Arthropoda > Insecta > Lepidoptera > Geometridae > Pasiphila > Pasiphila rectangulata. The sequence continues at coordinate 17,307,358 of OY720244.1, forward strand.
GATGCCCCCGGAAGATGGGCAGCAGTGTTTTTCCGGACGATTAATTTCTTTATATTTTCCGGGGAGTATGGCAACAAACCTTCATGGATCCATGGGGCATACGTCCAGCGGATGGACGTCCTACGACTGACATGATAATGATGATGAGTGTTAGATATTCGTCAGTAAGTTTACACTTTCATCCAACCCACAGCCGTCTTCGTATATTCCGGCGGTGGATGGTCGTGGTGTCCACCATAGGACTCGATGGAATTATCTGGCCCCAACTTTACATATGCCTTGCAACCGCCGAGCCGCTTCGAGCAATAGTACCTCTTCCCTTTGTTATTCTGAGCGTATGTATGCTTTTGCCACATCAAGATGTAGTTCCCTTTTCTTGTCTTTATAAGTTCGTATCCTGAAAATGTTTGGTGTTTTTTAATAACTAATATTAAATGATAATGCTAGACCAAAGAAGCGATGGTGTGACGAGTTGGACCATATATTATTACGACCAAATGACGAGACGAGCCTGATGTTAAGCGGTAACCTCTACCTATAATAACTGCAATACCGCGGTGATCACGCTCACGAAGCACGTGACCAACGCTGCATTGCATTGCGCCCGTCACCTGAAACACAGAGTTGTAAGGTCTCATGTGCCCGGTATTTCACCGGCCCCCTTACCCTTTAAACTGGAACACAGCAATGCAGACATTACTGCTTGGCGGCAGAATCAGGTACAGTGGTACTTCCTGGATGAACTCTTCACAAAAAGTTGTACTACTAATAGTTCATGAGTCAAATTGACGGCAGATCGAGATGCATGGAGAGATGGAGGAGGCTTTTGCAGCTTTAGGACGCATACGGCTAACTGTAATGCTAGACTATCAGATAAGGCCATCTAGTCCCAAACTAAGCTAGTTCGTAAGTAATCTTACCGTGATGGCTACTTTAAAAATACCGGGCATATTCTATGGAAACTAGATGAAGATACCGTCAGAAAAAAAAGAAATACAATTTTTTTTTTAATTTTTGGCACATAACACATTCACAATATTTCGGAAAAAAAACAAATTGGACAGTTTCAAAGTAAAAGCAGTAAAAGTTCTGACATAACAAGGAAGGGATACATTTCAGATAGACTTTTAACTTAGCACGACACGATTGCATGGGGGCAAAAAATGGACACTGCCTCTGAATTACCGCAACCATATACTATGAGGTTGCGGCGCAAACTTTTTTTATTATTACACTGCTGGGCAAAGACCTCCCTTTTCTCTTTACCTCGCGATTTATCGCCTTAACATGCGGTGGTAAATTTACAATAAAGTAATTCCATGCTCTGCATCGTGCTTGTCTTGCCATATCCGCCTGTACCCAACACCAGCGTTACACAGATAATACCTCTAAAAACAACAGCTCCTTCATATTTTCAGTGTTCTTATTTGTAGTACACAAGATTAAGTCTGTCCTCTCACTGATTTAACACAATACACACACTTATCAGCCGTAGGACTGCCGTCACGTCCACTGCTGGACATAGACCCCCCTCATGGATCTCCAAGATAATGAGGGAGAGGGGAGGAGCCAAAGAAAGACGCTGCTGCCCAACTTCCGGAGGCAGATTTTTAAGCATCCACGGGGAAGATGCAGCATTCAACTGCCGGCACCCCACGGCAATACAAACTTATTTATACACAGCTAAGGCCCGTGCACCAGCTATAATCCAGTACAATTTTGTCGACGGGGTATTAACGTACCCAAAGTGCTCTACTAAGATTGGGTACTCGAGTCACCTCAGAGCCGTCTTATGAGACCTTTTGAATGCATAGTCGCCATGGCTCAAATCGGCTAGGAAGCAGGAAGCATCATCATCATTGATAAACTAAGCTATTTTGACGTACATTCCTGAAGCAGTTCTCTTGTACACCGGCGGTGGATGAGCGTGATCGCCCTTAACAGTTTCAATGCTTCCATCGTACCCCAGTCTTATAGTGGCTTTGCACCCCATCTTGTTGTACTTTGAGCAGAAATATCTACGGCTATTATGGTCTTGGGCATACGTGAACTGGCGCCACAACAATAGATGCTTTCCCTTGTTTGTAGGGATGAGTTCGTATTCTGAAAGTATGTAAATTGTTTAATAACTTTAATCGTTTTGTCTCAAGTCAACTAGGAAAACAGTTTTTTGAAGCGAACGAATTCAATAATGTACTTTATTCAATTATATACAATGTTCTGTGTAGCGTTTTGCTCTATTGAATAAACACTTATTGACATTAACTTAAATTAATATTACGAGTATATTTCTTTATATGAAGCCGTAGACTAGCCATATACATTAATAGATTTTATTCTCGAAATATTTATTGCACATTTAACTAACACGTATTTTAACGGTGCAGGAAAATGTGAGTACCCGCGGCTTCAGACTTATTGACCTGTTCCTTCGTCTGAGTGATAGCGACTAAGCTAGGAGGACGGTATAGCTGCTGGGCAAGCCTAATCTATATAAGAACATACAAAAATCACAAAAGGCTAGCCTAGAATAATCGAATCTAAACAGCCTGCTGGATCCCATAGTGGGGAAAAGGCCTCTATTCTCCTCTACCGCTAATCCTGGTCTAGAGCTTCTGTCCACCAATCTGCGCAATGCACGTCCAGTTCTTCTCGTCATCTCCGTCTGGGGTGATCACGAGACTTCTTTGCGCTTTGTGGGACCCACCGTATGGTAATTTCAAACTTAGAAGATATCATTTTAGCAGCAGGACTAATGTCCTTATGTACGGCTGAACATAGGCCTCCCTCTTGGATCTCCAAGACCATGAAGGCGTTGTACTTGGAAGTAAACAAAAATTTTTACTACGTGTTATATTCGACAGAATAAAATCCATTTTAAATCCTGTATGTATATTTCTAGAGAACCTTAATCATATTCTTACTTTTGAAAGCATCATGATTGTAAACTTTATAATATGTAATATTTACAGGATGTCATGAATGACACACGTCATGGACGATAAACGAAAAAGTTTATCCGTGATCATGACGTGTGAAATATCGGGAAACTCAAAAAGACTCAAATCATGGTAAATATTGCAGCAAATCATATCGTTGATGACCACATCAGAGGTATCTCCAGTTGCTTCTTCATAGGAATAAACATACCACAACACAACACAAAAACTAAACTTATTACTTCTGATAATTTAAAAGGTCTCACAGCCACCTAATTAATAATAATAAAAGCTTACAAATAATACAAATTATAGGAATCAATATGATTAACCCGAATTGAAATATTAATAAAAGACAAAGGAATGGAGATCGCTCAATTAATCTCATCATCACCTCAGCTGGACATAGACCTTCCTCTACGTAGTAACACGTAGTGAAAGGCGCTTGTTGCCATACTCTACACGCTTGGCAGGCCAGTTGGCGAGCGTTGATACACGGACGCTGCTGCCCATCTCTTGAAATACCTTTGGCAATTTGTTGCTGCATCCACAGACATAAGAGGAGGGGCAACACTCGGCACCGGACGGCAATGAATCTACGAATATTTCAACGTATTTTAACATACACTCCACTAACAGTCTGTGTGTAAACCGGTGGTAGGTGACCGTGTTCCCCTTTAACGCATTCAATGCTCCCATCCAACCCCAGTCTTAGGCTGGCTTTACAACCAAAACTCATGTACTTTGAGCAGTAATATCTTCTACCGTTGTGGTCTTGAGCATATGTGTGTTTCCTCCACATAAGTAGGTATTTACCCTTCCTTGTGGGGATTAGCTCATAATCTGAAACAGTTTTTTAATATAATATAATATAATTTTATTCTTAAGACGTGCTTTAACGTTAAAGGACAACTTCCAGGAGTCTCGTACGCCCGCCAAGTCCCACCAATCAACCCTGAATGAGTCTAGATCGTCACGCCAACCTCTCCTAGGCAAACCTGCGGAGCGGGCACCGATGTGACGATCCGGGCCCTCCCGGGTATACACCTTATTTTCTCACGGATTATATGACATGTTTATATCAACACGGGAAAACTGGTCTTCCCACTTCGCTTAAACTTTGCATTTTCAATGTTAATTTTTATTTACAAGTAAAAGAAAAGAATATGGAATGTGGCGTCAATATTATAAATAATAAATCTAACAAGTTTGTAAAATATTTTTTTAGTAACTCCCGACAGCTAAAGAGCTAGAAAAAAGCTTCTTTCACCCCGCATATGTATATTATTAATGGCTCAACCGATTGCTATTAACATTTGTTGCCAAAAACTTGCTTTTATTTGGAAACATTCGATCATTCATCCACCCGTTTAAGCGCTAAGGTGCCACAGACATAGCGGTCTAACTTATAATAACACCCCTCTTCTTTGTCAGGGGTTAAAATACACAAGTACACTTATACGAATACAGGGTTTTAATAAAACGAATAAAACGTCAACTTTAAGGAACTGTGTGACGAAAAACACCATGAGTTAAACAAAAAATCACAGAATTACTTCCCAAAGTCTGTCTGTTTATTAAATACCACGTTTAATGACAAACATTAACTTTTATCTTTAAGTGTTTGCACTAAGATCTATGTATGTTTGGTTATATAATCATACTAGCTTGTGCCCGCCGCTTCGCTTGCGTTGTACCCGGATAAAAAGTAGTCTATGTGTTGATCCTAGTGCAAACGTATAGACGTTTGCAAAATTCCAGCTAGATACGAACGCTAGTTTTGCGTGAATAGGTAACAAACCTTCATACAAACAAACTTTCAGCTTTATATCATTAGTGAGAAGTGAGTTAGATAATATATACATATTTATCTTTGTAAATATAGCTTCTCATTTTACCAGCAGAAAACTTACTAACATTTATCCCATTATTAATATAGGTACATATACCGGGTGTATTTATCGCGTAAATTACCTTTATTAAGGGTGAACGAGTCATTCATCTTTCCATACAACCGTGGAAGGGTAACTACTCCACTGTTTTACGTTAACCATCCAACACTAAGGATTATATCAATTTATCTCGTCATAATCTATGTTTGTATACACCCCAAACCGTAAAAAAAGTATTTATTTCAAAAATACAAGCTTCTAAACTTTCGTATTTCAACACTGATTTTAGCCCAACTTTGGACGAAACTAAATAATGTAAGGAGAAAGAAAACTCAAAAATAAATACTGTTTCGACATAGTTTAATTATTCAAAAGTTGAAATAAATGTTATTTTGAAAAGATTACACTCAAGTTTTTCTATAATATCCCTTGTGCTAAAAGTCTATTCACATATTTTTGCGCGGTCGGTTTAGGAATAAATTGTGCATTTCAGTGCATTTCATTCTAGCGCGCACCTGCGCGCTAGAATGAAATGATGATGTTTACCTAAACATGCGAATAGGTCATAGGTCTAAGTGTCTTAATAAATAAATAAACACACCATGTCAGGTGAGATAGCATACATTTAGGCCGCGCTCACTGACGACTTTGCCTCCGCGACTAGTTGGACCTTAAAAGGAGTATTCCCTAGTCTGTGCCTAATGTTCAGAGCAAGCAATTACAAGTGCAGTTTTTAGAGTTTCGTAGTAAAACAAGAAACCCTTATAGTTTCGCTTTGTCTGTCTGTCTATCAGTACGTCCGTCGCCGGCTTTGCGGAGAGACTATTAGTCCTAGAAAGCTGTTATTTTGCATGGTCATATAAAATAACAACGCCGAGATAACACTACAAAGAATATATTTGCGGTATCTCCCCTACACTAAGGTAGGGGGTGAACATTTTTTTCTCGATTTTCCCCTCGTAAGTATTGTTTAAACCATTTAGGGGTTGCAAAGACAGTTTTTCGATTTAGGGTATCCTTTGCGAAATATTCAAGTTTTAAACTTTTCGTGCGTCCCCCCCTCCAAAATCTAAACTGCGTTACAAATCTGACAAGAATCACGAATGTAGTTGTAACCATGAACATTTTGGACATTCCCGATAAACTATAATTGAGGATTAAGCATATTTCCTTTCGGAGAAATAGTCGTTCGAATAAGTGATACTGTTTCCCAAACGTACCGAAATACTTTAAACAGAAAACTCAATTAATTCCTGTTAGGTAATATGTATTAGTAAACCCACCAACCAGGTCTACGGTTATCTACAGAACCCTACATAACGCGTGGGTCGACACGCACCTGGCCTAATTTATTTACTCAAACATTTTCTATTATTGTATGTAACTTTCTAGAAAACTTAACTAGCATTACTAAATTAAATATTAGTCCAACACGCATGAAACAACAGGTTTAATCCTAGTTCAGGCACGGATATAATTACATTGACATTTATATAAATTTATATATCTATTGTTATTGGTAATTTATTTGTGAATTTTAATAAGTTATCTTACCATATCTTATGATTCTATTTCAGTCACTTCATTCTAATATATTGACCAGCAGCAGTAACTATGTATCTCGGTGCCTCATGGCTATGCTCCCCTTCGATTTTCACCATCACACCGTTCCTCAGTTGAACACGACACCTGCATTTAGCTTGAGCCTTTCTAGATGAGCAGTAGTAAGTGCCGTTGGTCTCAGAATACGTGTATCCTTGCCACATCAGTAAATCACCTCCTTTTCGAGTCTTTATGAATGTGTATTCTGTGAAATTATTTATTCATTGTTAATAAAAAATATGCTGGAAACTTTACACTTAATGAAGTCTCAAACTAAGCAAATGTTGTTGCAGAAACCAGATTATTGATGGAATACATTTATTTTTTATCGAAACACTCAACCCGAGGCAAATATCTGCAGAAAAAAACCAAAAGCTTAATTTGTTAAGAGTATAAATTTGGTTTAAACTTGATTTTTTTGTAATTTAAAAAATAATTGTAATAACTTCACGGTGGAGATTAAACAACTTGTGAAATCCATGGTGAAAAAGTTGTGCTTAATCTGCTGGCCTGAGAACTCGTGTTGTTGAGAACCTGTCTCAAATATACGAGACATATGTTTAACAAGCATTGGTACGGAGGTACCAGAAAAGGGAGCGAAGGTTTCCGTAAAATGCCATTTTTGACCTCTGGTGACCTTTTTGAGGTCACAATAACTCCGGGTGACCCTAGGGTCACCAAAATCTATCAGAACCCATCTCTCACTAAGACAGTGCTAAAAAAAAAGGTTTCATGTAAATCGGTCAACGCGTTCGGTTGTAATCGTATCATGCACAGACAGACAGATAGACAGCGCTATGCATATTAGGGGGCGAAGCCTCCTATTACATTACGTAAGGGTTTATTTGGATTTCATAAAGGTTTATTTAAAAAATCTGATATGGCTCCTGTGAGTGTTTCAAACTTTCTGTTTGAGTGCTCCATATTTTAGAGTTTATTTACTTAACCTGAACTTTTATTCAACAGAAGCCACATCAGAAATTGTGACTAAGTTATCATTGAAGTTTAACACGTTTTCTATTTACATGATTTATTTAATTTTAACAATGATCAACTTAATAATATTTCTAAGCGAAAAAAAAAATTAAAAAAATATACTTAAAACCTTTTTTTACGAGAATACCTTTTACCATAAATCCGTTGAAATGACACGTATAACGCCCTCGGCGTCATTTTTCCGTTAATTTTTTCAGAAATGGTTGAAAAAACGGGATCATTGTATTTAAGATTTGTTTTTTTTAGTTGATCATGATATTTTTTAAACAAATCTATTTGTTTGCTAACAGGAATTATCGATTTCCGTCCTCTTTTTTTCATTTTGGCGTTTTCTGTAAATAAGCAAAATTTCAACTATATTAAGATAAAATGTAAAACTTTCATAAAGGTTTATCTAGGACACTTAATCTTTATGTGAGTATTCCTAAAGTCACAAGGAGTACCATATTTTATTTATTTAACACTTTAACACATAACAAATTGTGAAAGCAGGGCTTAATGATAAAGCTTTAATTTTAGAGTTTACTTAGCCTGAACTTTTATACAAACGAAAGCTACATCAGAAGTTGTGAAAAAAGTTATAACTAAAGTTTAAATCGTTTTTTATTCTCGTGATTGTTTAATTTGAGTATCTAAATTCATATAAGCACCTAAATTCTATTTCTAAGCGAGAATATTGAGAAGCATACACACGATAATTTTTTTTTACTAAAACAATATGTTACAAGACAAACTAGAAAAAGTGTAGGGACGTATTTTCTGATAGAATAGAATAGAAAACTCTTTATTGCACACCACATAAAAAATATAACATTAAAATAAAGGAATTAAATAATACAATGTATGAGTACAAAGGGCGGCCTTATCGCTATGAGCGATCTCTTCCAGGCAACCTTGGGATGGACAGGAAATAGAGAACGATATAGACAGTGGTGTAAAATTAAGAGAGTATAAATAGCAAACAAACTTACATACTAATAAGAAACTATACATAGGAGATACAAAACAAACATACATAAATATAAAATTAAAATCAGTATAGTACTTACATATTAAAATAATTATAGTGATAAATAATGTTGATGGAGCAGATTCTTAAATATGGGAAGTGATTTTGCATGTCTGATGTTTAGAGGGAGAGCATTCCACAGACGAATAGCTTGTACTGAGTAGGATTTCTCGTAGAATGAGGTAGAGTGGGAAGGGGTTTTTAAAGTAAGAGTATCAGAGGAGCGCAACGAACGGGAATGTGAATCAGACAGGAATTCGAAGCGCTCTTTGAGATAGTACGGACTAAGGGGATAGAAAAGTGTACTGTACAGAAGGGATAGAATGTTCTGATGTTCTTGGCTTTTATTTATAACATACGCTATTATTATAATTCCGTTTAAATGACATTAATAACGCCTTCGTTGACATTCTGTGTTAAAGTTGTCTGAAAAAGTTATGCCGACTGGGAGCTGTTCTGGCGTGGGCCGCGTAAATCTTTAAAGTTATGTACAAGTGATGTAAAAGAGAATTGTTTCCCAATTGTTACAATCTTTCAGCCGTTTCACCGCAAGTTGATAAAGGCTGGCGATTTCGCGCAAATAATCGTGATATCCAGCTTCGTCGACAATCCCAGCATCGAACTCTATCTTGGCTTTCTCCATTAAGATGGAGAAAGACTTTCTCAAATCAGCCAGCTTCATTTTCGTTACTGGTTTATTGCCACCACTTCCTAAAACTAACAAGAAAAACAGTTATGTTAGCAACAATTTAAATAATTATTTTATTACAATATTACAAGTACGTTATTGTCCGTTCCTTTCATCAACATCAACTTACTTTGGTTTTATGAAATAAATCATAATTATCATCAATTTGGGGATCATGCTGCTGATCATGCTAGCTTCAGGATTGAACTACTGGATTGGTGATAGAAAAACGGCTCAAATAAAATTTTATATCTTCATGTTTTCGATGAAAATACAACTGAAATTCTTCCATTCTGTAACATCACTACATTTATAAAACAAAGTCCTCCACCGCGTTAGTCTGTCTGTTCGCGGTGAACTAAGAAACTACTGAACGGATTTTCATGCAGTTTTCACCAATAGATAGTGTTTCAAGAGTTTGAGTTAAAAGGTTTTAAAGTAAAATCATTTTACTTGATTTTAGTTTAAAACCTTGGCTGTGACGATGATTATTAGATATTATTGAATATTAACATATATATGAATATTAGACGACTGTGTTAAAGTTGTCTGAAAAAGTTATGCCGACTGGGAGCTGTTCTGGCGTGGGCCGCGTAAATCATTAAAGTTATGTACAAGTGATGTATAGGAGAATTGTTTCCCTTAAATTAATCTACAAAAAAATAATTGTGTTAATACTAGCGAACGTCTGCCGGGCCCGCTAGTGGTGGTCAATTCACAAAGTACCATCTTGCCTAATTGGATTTGCTGTGTCATCAAATGGCCAGCAGTCTGAATTCTTTCCTGTCATCTGCGGGGTCAAACAGGGTTGTGTTCTGGCACCTACTGTGTTTGCCCTGTGTATTGTACGAAAAGGACTTCTTGATAACTAGCACGGCATTTGTTGTCGTTTTCGTACGGACGTACTTAGGGTAGAAAGCACGCTTCGCCACTCTCTCGTCGGGCAAGAACTAAGTGCCCGTACCAGCGCAGCTGTAGGCGCTTTAAATAAGCATCCATACCACATTGTCAAAAAATTTAATCACATAATTCATTTCTTTACATTTTTACACAATGCTAAGACCAGGGACCAACTAGATAGTTAATTACCGTGTTCAATACATTAAGTTTTTCGTCCTCAAAATTATCTATGGAGTCTGACATAATTACCATCCTGAGTTTTATAGTACCTCGGCGCTTCGTGGTAATGTTCACCTTGTACTAAGTCAATTCTTCCTGCTTTATCCAGTTTCAACCTTGCTTTGCAGCCGCGACTCTTGTGAGCTGAGCATACGTACTTTCCAGTCATCTCAGAATACGTATAGCCTTTCCACATAAGAAGATTCCCTCCTCTCTTTGTCGGTATAAGAATATAATCTGGAAATAAGCCGGCCTTTTCAGCGATATGAGAATATTAAACAATAGCAGACCACACATATAAAAATATACCGTAACGGTCATATTTCAGACGCCACCAACATATTATGAGTTAAACAAGGTTCTATTTTAAGATCATTATAAGACTTTTTTTATAATTTCATTATTATCATCATCAAACATAGGCCTCCCTCATGGATCACCAAGATCATCAGCGCGCATTTACCACACTCGCCGCGCTTGGCAGGCGGGTTGGCGAGCGCAGTAGAGGATGTGGACACACGTAAAGACACTGCTGCCATCTTCCGGAGGTAACCCTTGGCAGATTCTTACTGCATCTACGGGCAAGAAAGGAGAGGCAACCTTCTGCTGCCGGCACCCCACGGCGATTATATATTTATGTCTATGATAATTTTATTGTAGTGCATGGAAAATAGAAAAGACATCCTCACTTTTTTCGGTCCTGTTTCGGACCACACAACTATAGCTGGAAGTGATAAGAACAAAAAAACATTTTTAACAAACATGCATATTTTAATATGTAACATTGACATTGTAAAACATATAATTGATAAGCACCTTTTCAATATTTATTTTCTGGATAAAATATTGACTCAAAACTCATTTGGACACAGCACATTGACACTCTCGTAGGCCAACTTAAATCAACAATCTCTGCTGTATCTTTACGGCGACATTTGACAACTATAATAAACTAAATATGATGATTATACCCGAAAAGATGCTGCTGCCCATCTTCCGTAGGTATCCCTTGGCAGATTCCTAATGCAGCCACGAGAGGCCAGAGAAGAGGCTACATTCAGCCGGCAACCCACTGCATTTCATTCAATTTAAATATCTCTTCTGCAGCTTCTCGTACGTCGGTGGTTCGTGGGTATGTTGCGTTTCAAGGGGCATTATTTCTCCATTTAGACCAAGCTTAAATCTCGCTTTACATTTGCTTCCCTTTCTTGAGGAGCAGTGGTAGAAGTTTGCTTTGGTTTTTGAATAAGAGTATTTCCGCCACCTAATAAGATTGTTTCCTCGACGTGTTGATATTAATTGATAGTCTGCGAAGGAGTACTAATTCTATAAGACAGACACGACTAAAGTCTTAAACACTGTTACAAGATGGGAAAAGTGACTTCCCAACGTGTACCACTGTTACAAGGTGGGAATATTTTTTTTTAAAGTATTCCTGTATAGGTTACCGTTAGTTTGTACAAACTGTTCGTTTACAAATTAACTAGTCAAATTACAAATTTCCTACAAATATTACACAGGCCGAAAGAGTTTACAATTGAACGTTAACATTTTCGTTAGTTTATAGACTCCGTAAACTAAGAAACTCCATGGAAATCCGATAAATTGTACGTTCTCTCAGAACTTTCATTTTATTGGTCTTTTTAGAGGTGGTTATGTTCAATTTGGGTGACAGCTCCAACACAGAGCACCCCGACTCCACGTGGCGTGCGTGGCGCCCCTAGAGTGTCTTTAATAAGCCGGAGGCGCGTAGGACGTGCAGCATCCGCCAGCCGTAACCAGGGCAAGGCAACGCACAAACAATTTATCGACAGTTAATAATCTGACTAGTTAGTTTGTGAAATAACGGATCGTACAATTTTACGGTGACATATATACTAACTGCACCCAAAAAAACTGTAATAATAACAACCAATATAATTACTTTAGATTACTTAGATTGTTATTTAGGAACTCCAGAAGTAAAGAAAGGGTTGCAACCCTTTCCATTACTGGTGTACACATAGTTGGACCGACAAGAGGAAATTCTTAAAATTTTATAAGAGATAAATGTTGACAAATAGCAAATTAAACTCTTGTACCAGTTAAACAATAGAAAGATCTGTGGTGGGCAAAGTAACACACATATTTTTTCTTTCGAAATTTATAACTGAAAACCAGGTATCCGAATTTAGTACATACCATACAAATAAATCCCAAAAAATGTGTTGAACGCTTAAAAAACGAGTAAAAATGAGATGAACCTAAATTTGATACACAATTTATTTTATTTCAGTTACACATCTATACCTATACTAATATTAATATAAGATAATAAAACATTTATTTACCACACGCAAACACCAATCACAACACAATACAACCACAAAGAAAATATGGTGCCCACTTCGTTGGGCGGTAATTTATAGCCTATGACACTCACAGATACTGTGGCTTTCTATTTATCATATCAGCCGTAGGACGTCCACTGCTGGACAAAGGCCTCCCTCATTGATCTCCAGGAACTGCGGTTGGTAGCGGCCTGCATCCAAAGCTGACCTGCGGCTCTTACCAAGTCGTCTGACCATCTTGTAGGTGGACGTCCTACGCTGCGCTTGCCGGTCCGTGGCCTCCATTTGAGAACTTTACGGTCCTATCGGCCATCTGTTCTGCGCGCTATATGGCCTGCCCATTGTCACTTCAAATACTTTCTATTAGTAAAAGAATTTTGAAAATCGGTTCAGTAGTTCAGAGATTACCCCCTCCAAACTCACAAACTTTACCTCTTTATAATATTATAGTATATAGTATAGATAAACAAAGAAAACAAAAATATGTATAATAAAAAAAAACAGAAATAATGAAACATTTAATTGCGGACAGCAAGGGGAGGATGTGGCGCGGGTAAATGGGTCCCCAACCACAGATTACAGAAACTAACCCCAACTCAGTATTGTGTAGCACCAGGTTTTCCCGGGCCCCTGGTGATTTTACGACCTCAGATGGAAAGGAGGCAGGAAAGAAAGAGTGTATAACCGGACGGTTAAACAACAAACTTTAAAAAAAAACGTACAGAAAAATAACACAAAAAACATTTGAAAAGTCGGTTAGAACCGCAGGTCGGCGTTGGATGATTTAAAAAATAAAGATTAAAAACAAATTACAGCATTATGACATTTTAAAATAATAAAGAGGAGAGATTTGTGTCTTGTATGTATTTTCGGTAAAATTTAAAAACCTCCTTTTTTTCGTCGGTTAAAATACACAGACCCGAGACAACTAAGTATCCGCAGAAAAGCAAACATCTGTCCCCCCCCGGCAGGAATGGAACGGTCCGGGTTCCTCTCTTGCGTAAAATACAGATACCTTAATATTTCCAGCACTAAACGTGTAGACGTACATATATTGCAGTTGCCTTCAAGATATAAATAAATTACAACGTACAGTACAATGACAAATATTTAAGGGGCATACAAAAAACGTGATTTTTTGCCGTTTTTTGCTCGATAGTACGGAACGCTTCGTTCGCGAGTCCGACTCACACTTGGCCGATTCTATCCAGTTTGTACCAGTTAAATCTTAACTAAAGACCCACTAGGCGTTTTCATGTACTTAGGCGACTCGTGGCTGTGCGTTACTAAGAGTGGAACGATTCCATTATCCGTGAATCTGATTCGAGCTGGACACTTGTGCGACTTGTATGACGAACAGTAGTACAGACTCGCGGTATAGTTGGAGTAAGTGTATCCTCGCCACAGTACTAGATGCTTGCCTTTCCTTGTCGGTATCAGCTCATATTCTGAAAGGATGTGTCAAACAAAACACATTATAGAGAGATACTGATTTTTATGTAGGCAGTAGAATGTTACCCCTCCTCTCCTACCCGTGGATGCAATAAGAGCCTGCTAAGGGACACCTCCGGAAGATGGGCAGCAGCGTCTATCCGTGTATCAACATCCCATACTGCGCTCACCAACCCGCCTGGCAAGCGTGGTGAGAATGGCAACTACCCCTCATGGAGATCCATGAGGGAGGCCTGTGTTCATCAGTGGACGTTTTATGGCTGAAATGATGGAAAATGATGACTGATTTTACAAATATTAGCTTCACCTGTATGTAACGGGATCTTTGAACTTAGTTTTTAACCAAATTGAAATCGTCGTATTCAATTGTTGCCTAAACTGGTAACAATATTACCATCTTTAGAAGACATAGAAAACTATTGACCTATTTATTTAATATTATTTATCAAATCTGAAAGAGACTAGTTCATTTAACTACCCGTTAAATACCTAAAATGAGTACATTTAACTGTGAATAAATAAATAAATAATGCATGACAAATCACACAGCATCATCTAGCCCCAAGCTAAGCAGAGCTTGTGTTATGGGTACTAGATGACTGATATAATTAATACATTATACTACATAGATAGATATTTTTATTATAAAAAGAAAAACACCCAGAACACCCTGAACAAATATCTGCAGATCGTACAGACATTTGTCCCGAGGCGGGAATCGAACCCGCAACCTCTTGCGTCGCAGGCGGACCTTCGCCGGCTGCGCCACAGAGGTCGTCTTGCTTAACAGTATGTTTATTCCTAAAAAATAACGGTAAATATGTTATTTATTTTATAGGCATAAACAATTTTTAAAGAAAGCTTATCGTCAAACAATAAAAGTGGTAACACAAACATCCGTTTTAAAATACATGGGACATACTACTAGTATGAATCTGAAGGTTTATTTTACAGAAATATAATAAAAAATAATAAGTTAGTACGAACAACAAACTGTCACTACATCGGCTGGGGATAAATAAAACACGAGATGATATTCTTAAATTTAATATTACCTTTATCATTACATACATATTTATTTATTGACTTTTTAAATTAACAAACATTGTCAGTAGTGGTTACAAGCCCATATAGGTTTGTCTAAAGTCTAAAGGAAAGAAAATGAATAAAGGGAACCATATTGTTCTCTTTATTAATAACAGCGAAAACATGAATGAAAAGAATGACAAATTTCACTATTTGGTCACCACAACAGCTCCATAAGTACTGTTTACTTTCCAAAAAAAAACAAAAATACAATAAGTCATATATGGCCGTGGGGTGCCAGCAGTAGAATGTTACCCCTACTCTCATACCCGCGGAGGCAGTAAGAGCCTGCTAAGGGATACCTCCGGAAGATGCGCGGCAGCGTCTATCCCTGTTTCAACATCCCGTACTGCGTTCGCCAACCCGCCTGCCAAGCGTGGTGAGTATGGCAACTACCGCTCATGGAGATCCATGAGAGGCCTGTGTAACAGACGTTTCACGGCTGAAAATCTTGATGATATACAGGGCGTTCCATAAAGAGTGGATAATCCTTTACCGACAGGTAGAGGGGATCAAAACTGATCAGAGAAACACATTTTATCATTAGTAAAAGTCTCACCATTTTCGAGATATTGGACATTTTATGAATTTTATGAAAAATCCCTCCCTAGAGCACTATTTTCGATGCTGTGACCTCAAATCTAGGAATTTTCCATATTTGTATTTAGTATTGTATTCTTGGATAAACTCACTATCAAGTTAAAACACTTTTTTTAGGTAACAGCTAAGATTTTCTCTAAGTTTCTTGTTTTAACTTAAAAAATTCCAATGAAAAAAAACAATGTCTAAAGTTTGAACAGCTCATTTTAGGATCACGACAAAGCAGGCTAGTTTTGTAAATGTTGGGCACTTAGCTCATCATACATTTTTTTTTCATCAGAGCTGTTCAAACTTTAGACACTGTTTTTTTTTTCATTGGAAATTTTTTACTTCTTTTAAGTTAACAGGCCGCGCGGCTATGCCGCCTACTGGGTCATTTAAGCGACGCGTGCGTGGTTGTGTGAAACTATGAGTGGAACAATCCCATTATCCGTTAACCTGATTCGAGCCTTACATAGGCGCGATTTGTATGACGAACAGAAGTACAAGCTCTCGGAATAGTTGGAGTAAGTGTTTCCTTACCACATGACCTGTTGCTTGCCATTCTTTCCGGGTAGCAGCTGATATTATGGAATGATGTGTGAACGATAACATATTATATTTAAAATAGAAAAATAGCTTCACCCAATAAATAACAATAATATCTAAATCATAGAAATTGTAAAGGCAGCCTGCGTTAAATTTGTTCGCCGGAGACAAAATGTTGATTGCATTTTTCATTTCTTTAAATAATTATAAGGTTACGTAATAAAAATAAATACATACTTTTACTACGCTATTACTTCTTGGGGATAAACAAAACACGAGATACTGATCTTAGATGTAATATTTCCATCACCTATAAGTTATTTATATTAATACTAGCTTTTGCCCGCTACTTCGTCCGCGTGGAAGTCATAAAACGTAAAATCCCCTTTTTCACGTAGAGCCACTTTGATTCGAAAATATAAATCCCATTTATTCCCTATCCCGTGGAAATTTTGAAAAATCCCTTCTTAGTGCACCCCTAGGATACTCAAGGTATATGTGTGCCAAATTTCAAGTCTTTAGGTCCAGTGGTTTAGGCTGTGCGTTGATATATCAGTCAGTCAGTGAGTCAGTTAGAAGTTTGAATTTTATATACATATATAGATTTATTATTCTAATCGATCATCATCTCAGCCGTAGGATGTACACAGCTGGACGTAGGCCTCCTCCCTCAAGAATCCCCAAGTGATCATGTGGGGGTTCTTGCCATCACCACGCTTGCCAGGATATTGATACAGGGAAAGACTCTGCTGCTCTCCAGAGGTATCCCTAGGCAGTATTCTTACTGCAGCCAGGCAAGAGAGGAGGGGCAACATTCTACTGCATCCACCCTACGGTATTCTAATTAGTAACTAGTTATCTTTTCTTTCTGTACTTTACAATTGTATTAAAAAATATTATTCTATAACTTTACAGACTCCTGTTATTTGTATCCCTTTCTACTAAATAGAAAATGACAAATGCGTTTCGAAGAAATGCATTACCATAACATCACAGAAGGTACACTGATACCAAATGAGCGTGCTATCTAATTTCGTGTGGAAACGAAACGCACGCCGTTGTGTCATCACTGTAAGGGCGTATGTAACAATAAATCTTTGCATCACATACGCCTTTTACAAGAATGAAGGAATGTTCAAAAACTAATTCGCTTTCCGAAGGGAATCGCTTTTGTCCTCC
Organism: Pasiphila rectangulata; assembly: GCA_963082625.1. Lineage (NCBI taxonomy): Eukaryota > Metazoa > Arthropoda > Insecta > Lepidoptera > Geometridae > Pasiphila > Pasiphila rectangulata. The sequence goes on from OY720244.1 coordinate 17,324,778, forward strand.
TGTCTTTCACATAAAGTCCATCTGCTGTTGTATAGTAGTTCGGGGGAGGGTGGCAATGGATCGCTGACACCGGTATTATACCATCGTCTGTCATTTTTATACGAGCTTTGCACTTCGTCGTCCTTTTCGATGAGCAATAATACAACGGACCGTAAACTTCTGAGTACGTGTATCCTCTCCACATAACGAGATTCCCTCCTTTTCCAGTTGGTATAAGTTTGAAATCTAAAAGAAAAACAAAGTTGCATATTCTGTCAGCTGAATCCAATGCCTTTTATTGTAACATTTCGGCCACCACTCTCAACGCTTTCGTCCACCTGTCACTTCGTCTGGCCAAGTGTCCTGCCCAAAGCCATTTGAGCCCCATCATTAGCTCGCTGACATTCTTTGACGTTGAGGACCCGATCTATGAGTGTGATGCAGAGCCGGAACTGCCAGTTCCAAATAAATGTGAGAGCTATAGACAAACTAATAACTTAAACGGAGAGGATAAATCTGTGACTTAGGAGGGAGTCGTCACTTCGCGGCATACCGAGTACATTTACTACTACTTCTACTGTAGCACATAAACACAATATTGTTTCAGCGTAATATTTTTTTATTATTTACTAATACAAAACAAAAAGAGGGGTGTTGCAAGTTTGACCGCTGTGTCTATGGGACTGTAGCTTTTAGTAGACTGATTTGAATGCAGATTTTTTTATTTAAAATCAGGTTTTCTTCTAGCGGTAGTTCATAAACATGTTATATCAAAATCGGCAAGATGTTTGCAAGATATCGGTGGTGAAAATAAAGGATGAAAATCAAAAAAAAGGAAATGATGTGTGGAATGCAAAACTGAAAGTTCCTTTAAAAGCGGTTTTTTATTAGAAAGCCGTTTTCTAGCTCTTACTTAGATTCGGGAGTTACTTAATATTATTATATTTTACAAACCTGTTATATTTTAAATCTAATGATCGATAATTTATTGTTCCATAAAAAAAACAAACTGTTACTATATGGGGATTATTAAAACACCTTGTTTATTTAAAAATGTTATATTACCTTTATGTTAATTACATTAAAGTAATTATTCTACTTTGTTTCAACCATTCATCACAAAACAGAAATTTAATCATTTATTTCCATAGTTTGCAGTTACAAAACATAGACATAGTTGGAACAAAGTAACTTGTAGTCTTTTTATTTATACGATTGAAAATTACAAATGCGAATGAGATATTGTTTTCTTATATGCAATCCGATTACATTTACACCACACACGCCTTTAACAAAAATAGGGTACATTCAAAAACTAACTCGCTTTCCGAACGGAATCGCTTTCGTTCTCCTGTATTTGACATAAAGTCCATCTGCTGTTGTATAATAGTTCGGGGGTGGGTGGTTATGTGTGGTTAACACAGGTATTATACCATCGTCTGTCATTTTTATACGAGCTTTGCACTTCGTCGTCCGTTTTGATGAGCAAGTGTACAGCGGACCGACAACTTCTGAGTACGTGTATCCTCTCCACATAACGAGATTCCCTCCTTTTCCAGTTGGTATGAGTTTGAAATCTAAAACAGAATTTTTTTGTTTTATATTATTAGCGCAGATATTATACGCGTTTCAACACTCGGGCTAAAATGCCACGCGCCCGGTACGACCGTCCACCCCACTACGTTCTGCCTTTGAAAGCGCGGTGCGAACTTGAAAGGGCGACCCGCCTTCGCCATAAGGATGCAGCAGCTCATGAACCTCCTCCCGCTATGGCTGGTCAAGTGGCGCATCGCCGTCAATCTGGGTAACACGATGGCACTACTCATTCCCCTCCTCCCTCTCCAGCTCCGTGGCCAGGATTTGGGTCCGCACGGTGGAGTGGAGATGGATTGGTTGTTAAGGATGGTCTTGGACTCCCACCCCCCACTCAGGACCAAGCTGCAGATGTACAAGATGTACATCCGACAAACCCACGCTGCAACAGCGTGGTACGCACTAATCTTTACCACCAACACAAACCGCCTTCAAGCCTAGCAAAACATCACGCTGCGGGTCTGCGCGGGCCCGGGCCGCAAAGTCTGATATGACGTCATCGCCCGCGAAGTGCAGCTCCAAACCAGTGGCGTACTCAGTCCCGGAGCTGCACGTCGCGGGCCTTTGAAGACCTTTATGACACGGAGGTAGGGCATAAAAAGATGCGAGGGCGTTAAGGTGGATGTGTGGTCAATTGTCGGCGCTTTAGCGAACACAAAGGCCTCACGTCGCTCGTCCTACTACAGCAAGAGCAAGAATAAACTACTTTAGAAAGCCTTCAAGGCACTCATCAGATGACCCAGGGGTAGTGAAGTTTCAGTCGGGGTAAGAAGGTGTAGCCCCGAGGCCCACCCAGTGACCTCAGAAGGGGTACTGAAGACAACGACGACGAGGACAGGGCAGCATTCAGTTACATTCACAGCATTCAGTCGCAGGCAGGCGTATAGGACGGTTGACTGCAATATTCTCGTTGAGTGACTTTTAGCACAGATTACAGAACCTAAAAATCTGCTAATAGATCGTTATTGTCTTTATTAACATACATATAACCGCGTATTTATCGCGTAAATTACCTTTATTATTTCCCGACGTTTCGCTTGGACCATGCTTGGTGCAATCCAAGCCAAGCGTGGGAAATAATAAGTAAAGGTAATTTACGCGATAAATACCCGGTTATATGTATGTTAATAATGTGTTGTGATCGCGAAAGTTTAAAAAAGGTTATTGTCTTTGTTGTTTACCAAGTGAGTGATATTCATTACATTTAATGGTGGTTAGCAATTGAGGTTCTTATAACTAAAGTTGGTTGTTGGCTTTATGTTCCGTGTTCTGTTTGGGGTTTGGTATTACGAAAGTAATTTGATTTTTAAATGGTAAGGACACATTTTATGATGCGAATCCAACCTGGTCTGCTACCAAGTTTCGAAAAAAATGTTACTGCGAGCAACTAACAGATAACCTTAATGAACGGCGATAACAGCAGGGTAGTTACTAAAATTCTGGGTGAAAAGACGCGTTTGAAAAATATACAAAAAAAACTTTATTTTTTCACCAATTGCCCATCGTTTCTTATATAATAATGCGGTGGATCGTGGCAATGATAAGCTGATATAGGCACGACACCGTTTTCGGTGAGCTTTATCCGGGCGGTGCACTTCGTCGCGCGTTTCGAAGAACAGTCGTGGATTGAGTATGTCACTTCTGAGAAAGTATACCCCCTCCACATTACGAGTTTACCTCCCTTTCCAGTCGGTATGAGAATGTAATCTGAAACAAACATGGTTTTATTTAAAACTGAATCAGTACCTAAAAGATTAGCGTTCCTTAAACAAAATGGCAATAAGGGAACCCCCTATAGTTTCGTCACGTGTGCCGCAGTCATTAACAATTTATTAATAAAAAGGAGAAAGGAGAGAAGAAAGGATGTAATGTATAGAAAAACAGATATAATAAAATACATTCTTTATTTCACAGTTTAATAAAGACGCGATAAGTATTCTAAAAAAATCACCACTGAAATATTTAGTTTATTATACATTTTGAAACCATCATGGTTGTGAAACTGCGTTAAAATATCGGGAAACTCAAAGTCTCATCATCATCATCATCCACTTCACCTACTTCTGTTTAGTCCATGGCATAGGTTATCAGAGGTCTCCAAATTACGGCCCGCCACTGCCATCAAGCGGCCCGTTACGTGTCACAATTCACAATCAATAAGTAATAATAAGTAATATATAATAAGTAATTGAAATGCAATAAAAGCCTATGTTTGCGTAGGTGGGCAGAAAAATTAAAATTATTATGGCCCTTGCAACATACCGAAAAAAATATTATGGCCCCAAGGCTTCAAAGTTTGGAGACCTCTGGGTTAAGTAATAAAAATGGACACCATTTTCGTTTTGCTTTACAATGTATCGCCAGTATTATTTTAATGCATATAAAAAAAACTACGTGTTCAATATTTTCTGATCATGATGGTCTGACAATTGAATATGTCATCATTTCAGCCGTAAAACGTGTGTCCACTGCTGAACACCACGCTTGGCAGGCGGGTTGGTGAAATGTAAACAACTTTAAACTTTAAGGATTTGTTTTGGCAGTTTGAATGTGATTCCATGGACGATGTGAATGTGCGCCGGAATAACCGAAACTCCGTTATCCGTGAGCTTAGTACAAAAATACAATTCTATAAGTAGATTCACTTAATACAATAACTTACAAATACTTAAAACAATTTTAAACTTTCAGGAAATCACCCTTGGCAGTTTGAGTGTAACTCGGTAGGCGATGTAAATGTACGCCGAAAATAACCGAGACTTTATAATCCGTGAGCTTAATGCGAAAATACAATTCTATAAGTAGCTTTAGTATAAATAAAAAGATTTTTAAACTTTCAGGAAATCCCCCTTGGCAGTTTTAATGTAAGTCGGTGGACGATGTGAGTGTACGCCTTTAATAACCGAGACTCCTTTATCCGTGAGCTTGATGCGCGCTGTACAAGCATCCTTGACTTTAGAAGAGCAATAATATGAACCGTGACTTTCCGAGTACGTATAACTTTGGTACATAATTAGATGCTTGCCTCTTCGAGTTGGTATTAGGTGGTATTCTAAAAAAAAACGTCACAAGTTAAAGTTAGTCCTTGAGAGGTGATACAGCCCCTTTCCGGTTAGTACAAATATTCTACAACACATTGTATTTACAGAAAAATCCCGATTAACTAGTTCAGGTTGTTTATTCAATACATTATCAAGTGAAACGAATAAGATATAATAGATTTTCGAAAGAACATAGGTACATAGACAGAATATGCTTTATTGTACACCATAACAAATAGGAAACAAACAGATGGATATAAACAGCAAATACAAAATATAAATGGCACAATGGGCATAGATGAGATAATCTCCTAAAGCCAATTACAGGATCAAATTTTTACATATTTTCCTTCAGAGGTCTTCATATATTTCGGAGGTGGGTGACAATGGTCCCCAGAAATTATCCTCACTCCTCCTTCTGACAACTTTATTTTTGCATTACACCCTGAAGATTTTTTAGAAGAACAGTAATACATTCCACCGTTATCCCAAAATGTATATTCTCGGTACATGACTATGTATTTCCCTCTGCGTGTAGGTATTAGTTCGTATGCTAAAAAAGTATCAATGTTTATTTACAGGAATAATGTTACATCATCATCAACATCATTTCAGCCATAAAACGTCCACTGATGAACACAGGCCTCCATGGAGATCCATGAGGGGTTGTTGCCATACTCACCACGCCTGGCAGGCGGGTTGGTGAGCGCAGTATGGGATGTTGATACACGGATAGACGCTGCTGCCCATCTTCCGGAGGTATCCCTTAGCAGGCTCTTACTGCATCCATGGGCATGAGAGGAGGGGTATCATTCTACTGCCGGCACCCCACGGCGGGAATAATGTTTAATAACGAGCAAATAATACGAAACTACTAAACACTCTACGGGAACTGCAGGTGGAGGAATATAATCGAAATGAATGCATTTAGCGCATTTGGCTTCCGTAAGATCCAGACTTTATGTCAACACAATGTGAATATGGAGCCAACTATATCGTAAATCAACACGCAAATATATATTTGTATAACCTATATACTACTCGTGCTTTTAATTCATAAAATTTGGCAAGAAACAAGGTCAGGTTACTCACGTAAAGGAAAAAAATCGGCCAAGTGCGAGTCGGACTTCCGCACGAAGGGTTCCGTACCATTATTTGGCAAAACAACTTATTTTCGTTTGGGAGCCCCCTTAAATTTTTTTTTTTTACTTTCCAAGTGAATATGCAATTAAATATTCTGTGAATAATCTGCCGTTTTTAATATCGAGCAAAAAAGAACGTCTTCCCGGGACCACGATGGGTGCAATCCTGTCGAAACGTCGGGCAATAATAAAGGTAAATAGCGCGATAAATACCCGTTTAAATATGTGTTAACAAAAAAGAACGGCAAAACAATCACGTTTGTTGTATCGGAGCCCCCTTAAATATGTATTTTATACTGATTTTAGTAATTTTTGTTATAGCGGCAATAGAAATACACCATCTGTGAAAATTTCAACTGTCTAGCTATCACAGTTCATGAGATACAGCCTGGTGACAGACAGACAGACAGACAGGGGAGTAGGATAGTGGTGATAGTGGAAATAGGATCCCGTTTTTACCCTTTGGGTACGTACCCTAAAAACCAAGTAATCAGAATATAAAAAAATCTTTGTATTCATCGCAAGTAAATTAAAAAGTACCTACCTTCCGTTGACCTCTAGAATCATAAAAAAAGACACGAAGAAAGTCTCACAGGTAAAGGGCAAAATAAAAAAATCTGAATAAGAAAGGGCAAGGCACAAATAACTACACATATAAAAAAAATAAGAAACAAACTGAAAAACCTTTTAAAAATACTATCTTTCATCTATAAGTAAGTAAGGCCTTTTCACCTATTATAGAGGTAGATGATTTTTGCATAGTCAGTAATTATGCTGTACGGGACGCTGCAGTGCCTGGGACATTGTTTGATGGATTAGGCTTGCCCAGCACCTATACCATCCTCTCAGCTTAGTCAGCTGTTAGTCAGAGGAAAGAACAGGTCAATACGTCTGAAGCTAACTAAGCCGCGGGTTTCCTCACGATGTTTCCTTCACCGTTAAGCACGTGTTAAATGTGAACTTACACTTTTCAAGAAAGAAAAATCCATTGGTTCACGGCCGGTATCGAACTAATATTTATACTATAATATAAAATCTATACTAATATTATAAAAAGAAAGATTTGTATTTTGTGTGTTGTATATTTGAAAGTAATAAACTCAAAAACTACTGGACAGATTTTTAAAATTCTTTTACCACGGAAACGGGAACTACGCGGGTGAAACGGCGGAGAGCTACTAGTTATTAATAACTTACACAAGTCCGCGAACTTTTCTATCAACTCTAGTATATGACCCGTCAGATGCCTTCAAATATCTCGGTGGTAGGTGCAAATGCTCTCCAGCGACAATCTTCACTTTACCATTCTCCACCAATTTAATCCTTGCAGTGCATCGTATAGCAGTTTTAGAAGAACAATAAGCCTATTTTCAGATGACCGCGCGGCACCACGCGGCGACGCGCGGCTTAAGATCTACAATCCTGTATCGAACTGTTCAGATGACCCGCGCGGCACCGCGCGTTCATCTGAACATAGGCTAATACATGCCATTGTACTCAGAATATATATATCCCTTGTACATAACTAAATGTTTGCCTTTACGTGTCGGTATGAGGTCATATTCTAGAAGAAATACAATGTGTAGTTTTTAAGAACTAAACTAAATTGACATATGAAAAATTCTACAAATGAAACGAAGCCACCTTCTTGGGTAAACATTTTTTTTGTGAGCCCATATTGTCCCACTGTTGGGCAAAGGCCTTAAATATTGGTAAATAAATTACCTATTCTTATTTTACTATGTATTTTGTGCTGATGCTGATAACAAGAAAAATTCAATGAATATTTGTTTTTTTTTTTATTGTCATTATGAAAAATTCTACAAATGAAACAAACCACCTTCTTGGGTAAATATTTTTTTTTCAGCCTATATTGTCCCACTGCTGGGCACAGGTCTTAAATATTGGTAAATAAATTACCTATTGTTATTTTATTACGTATTTTGCGCTGATGCTGACCCTAACAAGAAAAAATAAATTAATATTTGCATTATTTACTTTATTTTTACTACATTTACGTTATTACTGTAACTTTTTTATTTAAATAACATAAGTTTCAAAGCCGCCGTGGGGTGCCGGTAGTAGATTGTTGCTTCTCCTCTCTTGCCTGTGGATGCAGTATGAATCTCCGGAAGATAGGCAGCAGCGTCCTTCCGTGTATGTATCAACAACATCCCGCACTGCGCTCGTCAACCAGCCTGACAAGCGTGGCGATTATGGCAACGTTCCCTGAGTGAGGCCTATGTCCATCAGTGGACGTGGTCAGCAGTCCTGCAGCTGAGATGATGCTGATAAGGTTTCACAGTTAAACTTTTACGTAACTGCCACTAAGGGTCTTCATATATCTCGGCGGTTTATGTAAGTGCTGCCCAGCTACAACATGAACTCGTCCATTTTCCATCAGCTTTATCCTTGCAGTGCATCCCATGGCAGTTTTAGAAGAACAGTAGAACATCCCACTGTTCTCTGAATAGGTGAATCCTCGGTACATAACCAAATGCTTGCCTTTGCGGGTCGGTATGAGGTCATATTCTAAAAGAAATGATAAAAATACGTTTACCGAAATTTCACAAAAAAACATTTATCTATTCATTTTGTAAAAACGGGAATTACTCACGTAGTATTGTAACGTCGAAGATTATTCCGACACGTTTAGATTTTTCAAGAAAATCATCATCATGGGATTTTTTCTTGAAAAATCGAAACGTGTCGGAATAATCTTCGACGTTACAATACTACGTGAGCAATCCCTGTTTTTCGAATAGGATAGGAATATCTTACGTTAATTTTGAAAGTGAAACATTTATCTATATTAAAAAGAGGAAAGATTTGTATGTTGTATTTTATATGTTTGTCTACACTAATCTACATCTACACTAATAACAAAGAGGAAAGATTTGATTGTTTATTTGTTTGTATGTATTGAATAGGCTCCGAAACTACATTATTTCTGATGAACATAGGCTATATTTTATCCGCGTATTCCCACGGGAACGGGAACTGCGCGGGTGTAACCGCGGAGTGCGGCTAGAATATTATATTTATATACTTTTCCGTACGCAAGTTCAAAGCCAAAATGTAAGAGTTCATCCGCACTCCAAAGCCGAAATCGGCTAGCAAGACTATTTACGGGATATTTACCATCATTTGAATCTTTTTGAGTTTCCCGATATTTTGATAACTATATCAAAATATCGGGAAATAATTTATTATTCGATAATACTTGTAGGTCAGGATCACGGCGTTTGTAACTTCGTCGAAATATCGGGAACCTCAAAATTACCAGGGAAATCTTATTTTTTATTACTTTTATTATTATTTTTATACTTTTAATTGGTTTTAGGTATTAGGTATTCTTATGTACCTCTAAGGCAACTTTTCACGGAGGTCAATGACCCTGCAAGAATCAGCTGGCGTTTAGGTTGTCATTGACGTATTATCAGCCGTTGAGGTTTGTACACATATTATAATTTTCCTTTATAATATTATGTAAACTTCACTTTTGAATTACATTATCGAGAAAAAGCAGGGAATTTGTATTTTTTTATTTAACTGAAAGTTCATTAAAAACAACTGAATATTTGTAAGGTTCGTCTTTACTCATCCACTGCAAGGACAATGTTATATTATTACCTAATAGTAGACATAATGATAAATAAAACAAACTATACCATTAATATTATCATTATTAATTCTAACAATTAATAATATAATAAAATATATAAATATATATAATATTAATAATTATTTCACGTCTGTCGTATGCCGAATGACCTATGGGCTTTTATAACAACAGAGTGGGTCCCCAACGCTGGAAGGAGGCAACGCGGCAGACCCAGACTGAGATGGCGCGACGAACTTGACTTGTTTTTACAAGGTTGGTCCTCCATAGCACAGGATCGGGATAAATGGAAGGGGGATAGGGAGGCCTTTGCCCTGCAGTGGGACGTAAATGGCTAGTAATAATAATAATAATAATAGGTTATCGCCTTCGCAGAGGTGGTGAGAGCATATCTCACTTGTTGTATATGGACGATCTCAAACTTTTCGCGCCGAAAAAATCAGAGTTGATAGCTCTGCTTAATATTACACAGATATTTAGCAGCGCTATTAACATGGAGTTTGGTGTTGAAAAGTGTGCAATCATACATATTCAACATGGAAAAGTTGTAAATTCAACAAATTTACAGCTTTCCCAAAATATGTCTCTCAGGTGTCTCTCCGAAGGCGAAACATACAAGTACCTTGGTATGTCTGAATCGTTGGGTATAGTGGATAAGGACATAAAACAGGCAGTGAAGGAACGTTTCTTTTGTCGCCTCACAAAAGTTCTAAATAGTCTTTTGTCAGGCGGTAACAAGGTGCGTGCTTACAATGGCTGGGTTATGCCCCTACTCATTTACACGTTCGGCATACTAAGGTGGTCTCAGACAGAATTGGATGCCCTGGATTGTAAAGTTCGTCAAATGCTAACTGCTCACCGCATGAGACACCCTCGTTCGTCGGTTATGAGAATGTACATCCCGCGGAAGTGTGGAGGCCGGGGCTTTCTTAACGCGAAAACCCTCCACAACCGCGAGGTGTGCAATCTCAGGAGTTACTTTCTCCAAGCAGAGTGCGAGGTGCATCGTGATGTGGTTGCAGTTGACAAAAACTTTACTCCTCTCTCCTTAGCTAAAGAGAACTGGCGCCAACCACTGGTGATGAGCATTCAAGATCGTAGGGCAATATGGGAGAGCAAGGAGCTACATGGGAGATTCTATAAGACCCTTATGGGGCCTGATGTAGATCTCCTAGCTTCAGTGAATTGGCTACGTTTCGGTGATCTCTTCGGAGAAACTGAAGGGTTTGTCTGTGCAATTATGGATGAGGTAATCAAGACGAACAATTACCGAAAGTACATCATGAAAGATGGGACAATTGACATATGTCGGGCATGTCACCACCCTGGGGAGTCCCTCAGGCATGTACTTTCGGGTTGTTCGCATCTTGCTAATTCTGAGTATTTGCACAGACATAATCAAGTAGCCAAGATCATTCACCAGCAACTTGCTCTTCGATATGGCCTTACGGGCCCTGAAGTTCCGTATTATAAATACGCACCAGAGCCGGTTCTTGAAAATGGCCTTGCCACGCTCTATTGGGACCGATCTATAATTACGGACAGGACTATTCTTGCGAATAAGCCTGATATCGTTCTGATAGATCGGTTGGAGCGGAAGGCAATACTCGTTGATGTCACCATTCCACATGATGCCAATCTCGTCAAAGCCGAGAAAGATAAGCTCAGCAAATATCTTGATTTAGCCCACGAGATTGCCACCATGTGGGATGTTGACTCAGCGACTATTGTTCCGATAGTCGTTTCCGTTAACGGACTCATAGCGAAGAGTCTCGATCAACATCTCGAGAGACTTTCGCTAGGCAGTTGGATCAAGAGCCAGATCCAAAAGGCAGTACTCCTGGACTCGGCACGTATAGTAAGGAGATTCCTCTCCCTGCAGCCCTAGTCATCGACCGCTTGAGCCTTGCTTCGCGGCCGGTGATTCACCGTTTTGATATATTTTTTACTGTAGAGTATTTGTTTTTGTATTTCTTTATAGTAAAAAATGTATTTTTATGAGTTTACAAATAAATGATGTGGAATAATAATAATAATTCTAACAACCTTACACATATTAAAAATAAATACATTATGCTGGCAGTTTGTCTAGGATAATATCATTATCATCATCTCAGCCGTAGGACGTCCGTAGCTGGACAAAGGCTTCCCACATGATTTTCCGACTCTCCGTGTATCAAAATCCAGTACCGCGCTCGCCAAGCGTGGCGAGTATGGTAACAACCCCTACCATGATCTTGGAGATCCATGAGGCCCATGTCCAGCAGAGAACGTGGACGGTCCTACGGCTGAGAGGATTTTATTAACGCACTTGAAAATAAACTTTGAAATTATCACAATAAAGTGCATAAATGCTTGAACCTGACAAAAAATGCTCGCGCGTCCTCGAAGATACGCGGGAATCCCCGCGCGGCGTTTTGCACTTTATATTAATAATTTTAAAAGTTTATTTTCAAGTGCGTCAATAAAATCCTCTCCGTTGCGCTCCGTTCTGTCTGCGCTGACCCTAAGTGTGTGTGACGCTACGCAGGTCGTCATTACGAGTAGATTCATAGATAATTAAATTCTTACATAATTTCCATCAGAAGTCTTCATATATTTCGGAGGTTGGTGCGAGTGATCGCGAACAACGACGAAGGCGCTTCCATTCTTCAACTTTATCCTGGCAGTACAACCCGTGGCCGTTCTCGCTGAACAGTAGTACATTCCCTGCATATGCGTATTACTTCCAGAATATGTGTATCCTTGGAACAAAACAAGATGCTTGCCTTTACGAGAGGGTATGAGTTCATATTCTGAAATAGTATTTTAGAACGATATAATTAATAGATAATTCTTGAATTTTTCTACAAACAAATAAAATGAGCCGCCCCGGGACGCCTGGCAAATGTAAAGCATTTTCACCACAGTCGCAATAGTCGCCACAGTCGCTACCGTAGACCCAATTCATAGTCACAGCAGTTGCTACAGTTGTCACAGTAGACCCGTCGCCACAGTTGCCCCAGGCGCCACTGTCGCCCCAGTACTAACTCGCACATCTATCTCCAAGCGTCACCTCTCGTCCTATCTGTTTTGCCCCCTTGTAAAAGATGTTTAACATCAAAAACCGACTTCAATGATAAAATCTAAAATGTTGCTGAAAATACGCAAACCACGACATGTATGCTTATTGCTTATATTAGCTTCATAATCAGAACTGGGTTTTAAAGTCAGCAAACATTACAATTTTTTTTTTAATTTCGCGATTTGGGTTAATTTTCGAAATATGAAAAATTTTAACTTTTTTCGATTTCTAGTAGGTAGTTTTATTGAATTCAGCTCTTTTTGCATTCGTTTATCGCCACTTTGCTCGTAACAACTCCTCTTCTGTCCTCTGTAGGTTAGTTTTTAATTTTGATATTTTCTTTTACTGTTTTCTAATATAATAGGCGTTTCCTCTTATTTTTCTGCCAAATTTTATCCTTTACTTTTTTTGAGATTATAATGTCTTATTTACGAAGTGACTTTAAAGCAATACATCATTAATCCTTATCCAATTAAGTACCTTAAATACATTGTGCATTTAATATACATCAATATGGACCTTATTGACCTCCCGCCCGCTAATTATGCACATGCAGGGAGAACTAGTTTGTCAGTGCAGCATGTACACCCAAACCTATACGACGACACGTGTTTCGCCTCTCCGCGAGGCATCATCAGGTGAGTTGTTGTGCACGAAAGAGTCACTTTCGTTCCAGCGGCCGACCAGTCTCCCTGCATGTGCATAATTAGCGGGCGGGAGGGCGGTGCTCCTGCATCTCAGCATAAGGGGAATTAAATCTAAATATTTTTATTGCATTTTATGTTTGTATTATCTAATGACATTCTGTAGTATATTTAGTATCACACGTGTATAGCACACGTGCGAAGCCGGGGCGGGTCGCTAGTTATATACATATATATAAAATAAAACACAAGGGCGCGAAACACTTTTTTCACATATGACAGTACATTTATTTTGAGAAATACTAATTTACAGGCCATGTAACTTACCTATTTTACATATAACGTTAAGGAACCCGTAACAAACATAATTAAAATCCTTAAGCTTGACATAATCAAACTTTTACATATTTTCCTTGAGAAGTCTTCATATATCTCGGAGGTTGATGTGAATGATCCCCAACAATAACCCTGACTCCTTCATTTTCAGACAACTTTATTCTTGCATTACATCTTATAGCAGTTCTAGAGGAGCAGTAATATATTCCATGGATCTCAGAATATGTGTATCCTCTGTACATCACTAAATGCTTGCCTTTTCGTGTAGGGATGAGGTCGTATTCTAAAAAAAAATATAAACAACATATCATTTAATTAAAAAAATAACTTATTGATTTAGCCGTGACTTTGCGGAAATCTATTATAATTATCTAAATTAACAACAAATATTTGGTAACAAATCCGCTAACCTATATCTGAATATATGCGCTTGAAAAAACACTCAAAAAGAAGTCGACACGTGTTTCGCCTCTCTACGAGGCATTTTCAGGAGAAATCAGCTCTCCGTTCGTCACGGAATACTCTAGAAACAACGAAGACGCAGACGTAGTTGCCGAATAACAACGCACAACAACACCGCTCCCTAGACGTGTTGCCACTTCGACCGCCGAACAGAAAGTCATATCATTTTAGGAGACAACGTTATTAAAAATAAGGCGATCTAATTTAAAAGAGCTAAGAGTAATAAACTATTTCAAATATATACATATAACATATTCATCATCATCATTTCAGCCATTTAACGTCCACTGAACACAGGCCTCCCTCATGGGCGTCCATGAGGGGTAGTTGCCATACTCACCACGCTTGGCAAGCGGGTCGGCGAGCGCAGTGTGGGATGTTGATACACGGAAAGATGCTGCTGCCCATCTTCCGGCGGTATCCCTTAGCAGGCTCTTACTGCATCCGTGGGAATGAGAGGAGAGGTAACATTCTACTGCCGGCACCCCACGGCAACATAATTATATAACATATTGGTTAGAACAAACTATAATAAAAACTTGAAACGTTCTAAAAACAAGTCTGCGATAGTGTCTTTATGATTTACTCACAACCCTTTTTTATGCTAATAAGTGTTCTAAAGTTATTTGCGAAGGTGTTTTTAGGGGGCAAAGCCCCTAATATGCATAGCGCTGTCTGTCTGTCGGTCTGTCTGTCTGTGTATTTGACGATTACAACCGAACGCGTTGACCGATTTACATGAAACATTTTTTGTTAGCACCGTCTTAATGAGCGAAGGTGACTGATTGATTGTGGTGACCCCAGGGTCACAGGGACTGGAGTTATTGTGACCTCAAAAGGTCACCAAAGTAAGTCTTCAAATGGCAAAAATTCCATTTTTGACCTTTGGTGACCTTTTGAGGCATTCGCCCCCTTTTCCAGTACCCCCGTACCAATGCTTGTTAAAACATAGTATCAATCCTTATCCAAATAAATACGTTATTAATCACGATTTAATTTAGAAATTCTGTTCAGTCTTTTACACCATTTGAATTCAAGGAATGTTAAGACAAAAATGCGTGCGCGGTAAAACTTTGATATCTTCTTTTTGTCATAACATTCCTTGTTATGCGGAATGTAGTACGCTCGGTTATGATGAATCAAATACTTTAACAATTTTTTGGTCTATGGTTATCGAGCGGTTCGTAGACAAAACTAAGAAAGTTTTTTCCCTTTAGAAATTGAATTAGAGGTGCCTTTGACTCTAATTCTAAAGCTACACAAAAAAGAATATAGTAGAAAAACGTTTATTGAAATACCGTCAGATACAGTCCAGGAAATGTATTAACAATTTGAAAAAATGAATGCAAACTATGTTTATTTATAAAAGCACAGTCACATTTTAGGAAATTCATGAACAAAATGAAAAATACACATAAAAAGTCATACAACTTGTTAAACTATCGCCAGTTGTTAATATATTATTTAGTTTGTCCTCCCGCGATCAAGAACGCTGAAACGTGTTCGAAACGTCGGGAAAACAATAAAATAATGTACGTGAAACAATCCTGTAATTTTGAAACCAAATTTAAAAATATATAATCGACCGCGCGGCAGAGCAGTGTGAGTCGCCACAGACAAAAATTAAACTTTTATATAATTTCCACATGAAGTCTTCATATATTTCGGAGGTTGGTGGTAATGTTCTTCAGAAATAACGTTCACTCCTCCATTAATCAGCTTAATTCTAGCAGTGCACCCTAAACCAGTCCTTGAAGAACAGTAATACATGCCACAGCTCTCAGAGTATGTATATCCTCGATACATAACAAGATGCTTGCCTTTACGGGTAGGTATGAGATGATATTCTAAAATGTAAAAGAGATAAATTTATAAGACAACCTTACCGAAAAGTAGGAGATAATAAACAGGAACTATTTACCAAATTACATATTTTTTTTTAAACACAAAATAGAATAGAGAAGAAAAACGTTTATTGAAATACACACAGATACAGTCCAGGAAATACCTAGTCTTGCCATAAATACTGAAACAAAGAAAAATATTTTTTTCTCTTGCAAATAACATTTATTACTTTTACATTATGTTAGTATAATACATAAATATAAAACAATTTAAAATATAAAAAGCTTATTCGAAGTGGTCTCCATTGGCTGCAATACAGTCTTTTAAACGTTGAGGCCAATTATCAATAGAAGCACGCACTCTTTCCATGGGAAAATTCTTCACTGCCAATCGTACGGATTGTTTTAGGGACTCCAAATTATCATGGCGTTTAGAGCTAGCCGTACCCTCTAAAACTGACCATAAATCATAATCCAGCGGATTAAGATCGGGACTAGACGACGGCCAGTCTTCAGCTCTGATGAAGTGCGAAATGTTCGTTTCCAACCAAGACTGCGTAGACCGAGCTTTATGACCCGGCGTCGAGTCTTGCTGGTAGGACCATTCTTGGTTATTGAACATGGTGTTGTTAAGGGGCTTCACTACCTTCTCAAGAATGGTATCTTGATACACTTGTGCCGATGTTTTGATAACTTTTTCACAAAAGTATGGCTCAGTTACTTCTTCATAGCTAATACCCCACCAAACCATCTTTGAAGTCGGATAGTGCCCACGTTGCACTCTGTGGACTAATTGGGAAGCTTCCTTAGAGCTTTAAGCATAAATAAGGTCATTTTGTATGTTAAAATGTTGCTCAATTGTAAAAAAATTCTCATTCGAAAACAAAATTTTTCTGTGACCTCCCTTTGCGTACCACTTCAGTAATTGTTTCGATTTTACCACCCTATTCTTTTTTAAATTATCAGTTAATAAATGATCAGTACGTCTCTTATAGGCTGCAAGTTTTAAGTCATCTTTTAAAATACGCGACATGGTTCTAGGTGCTATCTTCATCTCCCGAGATAAAATCTTTTGCTTTCGGACAGGATTTCTTCGAATTCTTTCCCTTACTGCTTTGACCACCTTTTCCGTACGAACACTACGTGGACGGCCAGATTTTTTTCTGTCACAAACAGAGGAGGTCTCATTGTACCTATTAATAGCCCGGTACACAAACATTTTACTAATACCAAGCGTATGGAGAGTTTTAAAAATTGCATTTGGCTCCATACCTACTTTGTGTAATGCAATCACAGCGATTCGGTTCTCTTTATCATCCCACTCCATTTTAATATCGCAAAATATTGTACAATTTATTGGCGCCAAAATGAGAAAACACAATGAACAATCATATAAAAATAACAGGTTCCAAATTCAAATGTAATATTTTGTTTATTTTTAATTGTAACAGTATTTATGGCCAGACTAAGTATATTGAAAATTTTAAAACATAGTCGCAAAATATGTTTATTTTATATACCTACGCACTATCACAGTATAGGAAATTCATGAATAATATTAAAAAAAGCGAAAAAATGTTACAACTAGTTAACCTTTCGCGATTTTTTAACATATTAAGTATATAGTTCGTCCTCACACCACCATGCTGAACGTGTTCAACGCCGCGGTCGGGAATATAATAAAAACCCGATAAAATCCTGTGATATAAAGGTAAATAAAAAACCGTGCCGCAGAGCGGTTTAAGTCAAATTGTCCCATCTTATCGTATATATCAGCCATTCATCATTCCATCCGTAGAACGTCCACTACTGCACAAAACCTGTGTTCAGTAGTGGACGTTCTACGAGATCCCTCCACGAGGAGTAGTTGCCATACTCACCACGCTTGGCAGGCGGGTTGGCGAGCGCAGTGCGGGATGTTGATACGCGGAAAGACGCTGCTGCCCATCTTCCGGAGTTATCCCTTAGCAGGCTCTTACTGCATCCACGGGCATGCGAGGAGAGGTAACATTCTACTGCCGGCACCCCACGCCATATATATATATAAGCCATTAGCTATAAGGAACTCCACAAAAGAACCGCTGGTATACAGAAAAATGTTAAACTTTAACATAGTTTCCACAAGAAGTCTTCATATATTTCGGAGGTTGGTGTAAATGTTCCCCAGAAACAACCTTCACTTCTCCATTTATCAGCTTAATCCTCGCAGTGCACCCTGTACCGGTCTTTGAAGAGCAGTAGTACATTCCACAGTTCTCCCAATATGTAAATCCTCGATACATTACCAAATATTTGCCTCTTCGGGTTGGTATGAGGTCGTATTCTAAAAATATAGGTAAAATATACATACATTCGATAGAATTATTTATAAATAGAGGTGATAACAAATTAAGGATGTTTAATAACATTTTTTTTGTATAATTTTACATAAAGTGATTCTGTTATATTATTAAAGTATGTACGCTGTTTAGGCACAGGACAGGTTTGCTAGAAATTCGTGGGATGGAAAAGGCCTGGAATGGTCGTTAATCAAATCAACAGTGGAACATTCCGAGCTAAGCGATGTAGAGGTGTGCAAGGATTTTAAAAATATTCAAATCTAAAAACAATTAGTAGTTTTAATATTTTTATTATAAAAACGTATACTTATATAATACACGTACAGTAAGTACATATAAATATACAGATCACTCTTTCATTGAGCTTGTTGTGATGATAAGTATTTGTGTGCGCATTTTTTTTTACATATTATATTAACATGTGCTTATTTACACTTTTGTCGCGGGCCATGGTATGAGAAGAGATTTTTTTTTCTGTATGTGCGTGTGTGTTAAGCAAATAAATCTTTTTTTAACCCTCGACAAAAATAAGTGGTATTCTAAATTTGACCGCTATGTGAGAGTCTGTGTGTCTGTCTAAGGCACCATAGCTCTTATGCTAGTGAACCGTTTTGCATGCAGTTATTTTATTGTTTAAACCCCCACTAAGAAGAACTGTCCTCGGGTTCAATTCTCCGATTCCACGTCATAAAGTTTGCATGTGCTTAGGTTCGCAGTACGGTTAAAATTGCATAATACTACTTACTTTTAAACATTATGGATTGTTTATAGTAATACTTAACTGTTATGTTACCTACATTTAAGTTTAGGTTAGATTGTTAAACAATGAGTTCGCCTTTTTGTAGCATAAGACATTTTGAGGATGTTTAGATTTAGTTTTAATCTTGTAGTACTGTTGGCAAACTAATAAATAAAAAAATAATGCATACGACGAAACTGGCTTAACAAACTTTTACATAGTTGCCTTGGGTTGTAACAACGTAGTTTGGCGGTTCGTGACAATGTTGTTGTTCTAACGGCACTATACATCCGTTCTTGAGTTTTATACGAGCTTGACATTTCACTGGATGTGATCTCTTTGAGCAGTAAAATATGCCTTTAGTCTCTGAATATGTGTACCCTCGCCATAGAATTAGAAACTTGCCCTTTTTCGTTGGTATTCGTTGATATCCTGGAAAGTATAAAAGTATAAATATAATTTATTAAATAACAAATTCTGTAAGGTTTACCACGTATTATGCTTAGTATTATGTTTTCAGGTACGATTAAATTATCGAGGTAGGTAATGGTCTTATAGGACCGCATTACAGAACAAAACTCAGACTTAGGCGGTTCACACACTGCCACGCACTACGCTGCGTATTGCGTATTTATTTTATACGCACTCGCGCGCGTAGTTGCATTTCGGGGGCTCTGACTCATTTCATTCGAAGAAGTTCGCTAGGGCAGTGCAGAGCGAGCGTCGCGTCAGTTTTTATATTAAAAATGGTTATTAGTGTGGAACTCATTCAGGATGATGTAGTTATAGTGACTGTTTGGTTTTTGTACAGTCAAATTAATATAAATCGTGTCTATATAAGATACTGGGTACATCCTTATTTATGAACAAGATCGTTGAATCGGTCATTTGTTCAAAATTACTGGGACTTGAGAAAATATGGAGAGAAATTCTTCAACTACACGCGTATGTCGACAGCATCTTTTGATTACTTGCTAGCCAAAATTCGAACAGGCATTACTGGAATGGATACAAATTTTCGTATTAGTATTACGCCAGAGGAGAAACTATGGGTAACATTGAGGTAAGTAAACAATTTAAACATTAAATAAAACCGGCCAAGTGCGAGTCGGACTCGCACACGAAGGATGCCGTACCATTATCTATCATCGTCATCATTACAGCCGTAAGATATCCACTGCTGGACATAGGCCTCCTTCATTAACTTAGAGATCCAAGTGCATGAGGGGTTGTTGCCATACTCACCACGCTTGGCAGGCGGGTTGGTGAGCGCAGTTCGGGATGTTCTTACACGGAAAGACGCTGCTGCCCATCTTCCGGAGATATCCCCTAGCAGATTCTTACTGCATCCACGGGCAGGAAAGGAGTAGTGACATTCTACTGCCGGCACCCCACGGCATCTATTATCTATAAAAACGGCGAAAAAATCATGTTTATTGTATGGGAGCCCCTTAAATATTTATTGTATTCTGTTTTTTAGTATTTGTTGTTATAGCGGCAACAGAAATACATTTATCTGTGAAAATTTCAACTGTCTAACTATCACGGTTCATGAGATTATAGCCTGGTGACAGACAGACAGCGGAGTCGTAGTAATAGGACCCTATTCGTTTTACCGTTTGGATACGTAACCCTAAAAATACATATTTAGTTTTATCGATACAATTATAGTTAAAACCAGGCTATATTGTTTCACTTTCTGCGCTCTGTCACATATATTCATCGCATTTCATATTCTAAATAGCTGGGTGATTTTCGATTTGGTATATAAATCGATCGATATCGGGATCCATTTTCAAAGACACGTCAAGCCCTTCCAAAATCACGCACGGCACTGCGCTCGGTGTCTCGTCTTACGTCTAGCCACGCACCTACGCGCGTGACATGCATGAACGCACGTAGATGCGTTTTCGGTGTTTTGGACTGTGCGCGTTTTCTATACAAACGGAGATACTTACGTACAAGCAACGATAGAATACGTATTTACGCAACACGCAGCGTGATGCGTAGCAGTGTGTGAACTGCCTTAAGAAACTAAGTAGAGATTCGGAATGCTTCAATATGCGTCCTTAGTGGCAATCCAGCGTATTATGTTGCCGTCAATAAGGACTCACAAGGCTATTGAGCTAAGTAATAATTATGTCAGCAGGAAGAAATAAAATAAATAATAAAGCTAAACTTACACACAAAAGTCACGAGATGACGCGTTTTAATTAGAAAGTAAAAACTGAAAAAATTGTTCCTACGCACCTTATAGATGGCGTTAGGATTCTTTTACTGATAGCAAACACGACATGACAATGACAGCAATATTAATTATCGCGAACTAGCTTTCTCCGCATGTCTGCTAGGTTTAGTAGAAAACACATCTTTCTTTTTATAACTATTGAAACTATCAGGGTTGGTAACATTATATGCAATATTTACGTGATATTTACCATGGTTTGAGTCTTTTTGTGTTTCCCGATATTTCGACGCAGTTTCACACGTCATGATCACGGATAAACTGAAGTCTTGCGAGTGGGTAGTCATTGGCAGACAAAACTATCTACCCTCTTTCCAAGTCTCCTGACTCTGAATGATGGCCCTACTAATCGCAATCGCAAAAGACTTCAGTTTATCCGTGATCATGACGTGTGAAACTGCGTCGAAATATCGGCAAACTCGAAAAGACTCAAATAATGGTAAATATCCCGTAAATATTGCATATAATCTTTCTTTTTTACTGAAAACGGCTCTTTCTATTTCACAGGTCTAATCTTAATATAATAACCATTTTCTTGTTTTCTAAAATTTGATGGTACGTGCGAATGTTTATCGTCAAAGGCCACAATCCCTTCTGGACTCAGTTTAAAGTGAGCAGTACACTTCTGCTTCCGTTTATCAGTACAATAAAACAAGCCCTTAATGTATGAGAAAGTGTATCCCCTCCATACGATCAGGTGCCTGCCTTTACCGACCGGCAAAAGCTGGTAATCTGAAAAATAATGTTAGTGGTGAAAGCGTCATGAATAATGTTAGTGGTGCTTTTGTATAATAATTCTTAATATTTAACATTAATCTCATCGGTTAAAACTTCCCACTTACTCGCTTCAATCTTCAGTTTAACCTCTGCTCTCATTGTCAATCCTTTTTTGTTTTGTTGTAATAAAGATTTATTTTTTTCTTCAATTTGATTTAATGTTTTGTTACAAATATATATTTTTTTCTGTTACCTAGTTTACCTACTTAGTTTTCTTGTTCAATCTCCATGCTTATGGTGTTTGCCTATAAGAGGACATTGAACAAAACACCTTGCCTCAAGATTTAAATGATGGTGTGAGAACTGTTGGCGAATCTAACAAAAATAATAATAATAATTGAAAAAACCGTGATAATGTGGCGCGTGATAATGATCGATTTGTTTATTTTAGCCGCAGAATAAAACAACACCATTTACCATATTAAGGTATATTTTTTTCATTCTTACCAAATAATACTTACTTAATGCCTATCAGTTGGCTATGTTAAATATTGCAAAAGCAGATGCCATTAAAATAATGAAATTATATTTTTACAAACATGAAACGCTAAAGCTGCCAGAATGAATTGGCCTTTTTTTCTGTTTTGCCTTTTTTATTGTTTACAAAATTACGGTTTCACGTAAATGTAAAACCTTTAACTTTGACGGTCTGTGTGTAAAAGTCGGCGCCACAACTGAAATATTACGAAGACGAGAACTAAACTCTACAGAACAGTCTGAAATCTGTATTTATTTCTAAGATAGCAGCGCCGCGTCTATCGGACTTCAGTGGTGGCGCGGACTCCACGCAGCAACAGCTTGCCTTTCGAGAAAGGCCTCCTCTAAAGATTTCTGTCTCCCTCTGTCTTTCGTGGTTCCCATCCTTTCTGAACTAGCCACTCATTTTACGTCGTCATCTTCCCAGAGTTTCGTTTGTCGCCCTTCTTTTTCCATCCATCTGTCACCACTATTATGACATTATTTAATTCATTTAAAACTCCTAATGCAAATAAATGGGCGAATATATTTAGTGCTTAAAATCACACTTTAATGTATTCCCCATTACTTGTTATTCTGTATTTCGGTGGTGCATGATTATGTTGGATACACAGAGGCAGTATCAACCCGTTTTCACACTTGATACGTGCAGTGCATCTATGTGATAACTTTGAAGAGCAGTAATACATTGAGTTCATTTTCGAGTAGGTATAATTCCTGAACAAAATAATGTGTTGGCCTCTTCTTGTAGGTATAAGCTGATACTCTAGAAAACAAGGAGTTTTGTTACTAACATTACAGTATGTTTTGCGACTAGAGCGTCAGGTTCAGAGCATTTGCTAGCTTAAAATGTAATCTACCTTATACTTATATTATAAAAAAACAAAATTTGCATTTTTTGATTAGAAAAATTCCTGCGTCACAGCCGGCCATTAAACCAACTGCGCCACGGACGTCGTATTTTCATGTAGGTCGGTACTCTTAAAATATAACGTTAAATAATAAGTAAAAAAAATAATCTTACCGAACACTGTATTCTCTGTTGTAGAGGTTGAAATGAAACAGAACAACGCTTATACCTCTATGAAACACAGTATTGTTTGCTGAGAACGGAATGCCTCACTTAAAAGTACGAAAGCTACATAAAAAAAAAGGAAACTTAAGAACACAAATACCAAAATAAAAAGAAAATAAAAAATCTTTATTTGGAACAATAACAATTTGACAAATAATATGAAAAACGATGGTACTCGCAAAAGTAAATTACTGTGTCGCAAGTACCAACGCCCTCCTCCATGGTAAAGACAACACAGTTACAATTTTTACAATAAAGGAAAATAAAAAAGTTGTTACTAGCATACAGAAAAACAAGGTTGTGAAATTGTCTTTTTTAAACTTTCATTTTAAGTTTATCCGTTAGCATGGTGCGTGAAACTCCGACGGAAAATTCAGACTCCAACCGCAGTTTATATTCCTGGGAAACTTAACAAATCATGGAAATGCTCCTAATTAAGAGATATGAAGATTAATTTGAAAATTTATATAATTTTTACATTCTACATTCAGAAGTCTTCATATACCTCGGCGGGCTATGATTATGCGATATATTGATGCAATTTATCCCGCCATTCTCGGTCAACTTGACACGAGCCTTGCAGCCCCCTCCCAATTTAGAGCAGTAATATATGCCGCCCTTGATTGAATACGTGTAGTTTTTCAGCATTAGAAGATGCTTGCCTGCGTTATCTAGAACAATGCAGCTTTGAAATAAATAATCTGGTACGTCTGACATTGCTAAACTTTAAAAGGATTAAAAGTTTTAAAATGACTTGGTCCCATGCTTGGTCTTCATAATTAGTAATTTCCTATTATTAAAACTATTTTTACTTAACGGTAAAGTACCTAAGGTCTTTTATCAGTTTCAAATTTTAAGATATTGTCCCGAAGACGTTTTAAAATACTCAGGTGGAGAGTGTGAATGATGTCCATCTGTGCTTTCGATCCGACCTTCCTTATCCAACTTCACTCGTGCTGTACATCCAGTCAGGCGTTTCGAACAGTAAAAGTGCCGGGAAAAGTTAATTTGGGTATATGTAAAGCTTTTATACATAAGGAGATGCTTGCCTCTCGATGTCGGGATGAATTTGTACTCTGAAAAATACATTTATATTCATAAAGTTAGGGACTTAATCCCATACGTCATTTATCTATACAGTAACACCACCACGGCTGGGAAAAGGCCCATTCTCATATATACTTGGTGTTTTTGAGAAGATGTCTTTTCCAACCTTTTCCTGGCGGTCTTAAAGCCTTGAGTCAATATAATGAGTTTTTTGTAATTGTATTTTCTTTATTTATCAAAACTTATTCTAATCTTATTTATACGACAATTAATATCATAGAATTTTTGTCTAGTGTTGAGAATTACAGCGTGTTGTGTTCATGCCAAATACTGTGTTATTTGGCATGAAAATATAAATAATCATTATTATTATATTATAAGCATATAACCATCACCTACGTAATTATCAGCGATTGAGACGAATATTACCTACAGATAAAAAACAAAGCACTAATACACAGTCTAGGTAGCAGTCACACTAACACTAACTACTGTAACTTGTTAAACTTTCGCGATTTGTTAACATATTTTTAGTTTTAAAATTACAGGATTTTATCGCGTACCTTTTTTATTATTTTCCCGACAAAAGGTACGCGATAAAATCCTGTAATTTTAAAACTAAAAACTAACTACTGTAGTCTTAAATAATAGCGGTCGCTGTCTAAAAAATTATGAATTTGTTTATTTCTTATTATTATATGGATACTTAACATTGAATTACATTTTACAAAATAACTACGAAGGTATACCACCTTTAAGTCATACTTTACGATAAACTATCTAAGAAGTGTTTTTAATAATAATAATAAATATTCATTTATTTATTCAGACAACATAGTCCAATTTTTGTTAGTAGAACTTATACCTAGGTGTTAGTACATATAATTTAATACAGATTTGGTCCTCTGAATTAGTTTGAATATCAGAGGACAATCAAATTTATTTGCTATTGCAGCTAGGATGGTGTTGCCGCTGGCACGGGTTCTGCTAAGCAGTGAGGCTGTCTTTTTCCACTAGATAGCGTCGAAAGTAGCGACTCGTGCATGTGTAAACATGCCCGAGGCACTGCAGTATCTGGGCAGCCGCAACAGCAACCTAAATGCGTTATTATACTGGACCCGCAGAGCATTGTAGGCCTTTTGCGTGTAGTTAGCCCACAGACTCACTGAGTAGAATTTATACATCATTAAATTTAACTATTTTGAGCTTTGCTACAATGGCTCTTAGCTTGTCACGGACATTGTTGCCATGCTTATTCCAGCTTATTAATTACTCCTAGATATTTAAAACACGGTACCTTAAATCGCGTCGCAATCGTACATGTGCGACTATACTGAGAGTCTTTACTCGTGGTTTGTACGTGGCTGGAGTATTTCAACGATTTTCGTTTTGCTCGCATTATGACCTGACCGAACGTCGTAAGACCACTAACAAACTTCAGTGAAATCGTCTTGATGATGATTAGCGGCTGTTTTATTTTTGTGTTCGCTGCTACCACACAAGTATCATCAGCATATTGGTACACTGAGCATTTGTTAATCGTTGACATATCGTTAACATAAACTAAGAAGAGAGGAGGTCCTAGAACAGATCCTTGTGCAGTACCAGTTGAAACATTAACGAAGTCGCAAATTCATCGTTGACTTGATTTGACATGTTTCAGGTTAATCAAATTTATGTGATTCGTATTTGTAGAGAATTTAATTTTCACATATATTATTTATTTTAAAATACAATTTTGACTAATAAAAACGACAGGAAACTGTTATAACCAAATCTAAATAGAAGCATACTACAACATACACAACAACTATTGATAATTATTTACTTAATTCGAAAACATCTGCTTAGAAACCTATGAAATCGTGTACAAAGCTTTTTGCTTGGTGTATGATATGTTAGGGTAATGCTTATGTCTGTTAACAGAAGACACTAAGAGCCTCCCATATGCCTTACATTTACCTTTTATTTTTTTTATCTCTCGATGACAAATGCTTTTTGCCGTCGAAAGCATTTGTCGTTCCTTCCAAGTCAAACTCTCTCATAGAATTAAAAAGGGGTTAGATTTTTGCAGAAATTTGATGACTGCAATACGAGCTTTATATGCGAACAAGCTTTTACAGTAAAATTCGTAATAAAATGTAATCTTCACAATAAAGCTTACTATTAAATATCTTATTAGGTATATAGAAGACAACATTCTTAGAATTAAGTTTATTGAAACTCAGAAAAAAACAAACAACTAGGGCTGCGTTTTCTAATCGCTTCTAATCACAGTGCTTAAAATAGAGAAGCGAAATATATATTCATGTGCCTTATTACCTATTTATTTAGAGATTAAGTATCTCTATTTCCTATTGCAAGTGGACGTGTCTATGTTTTGTAAATACAAACTATGGAAATAAAATGCTTTGAAATTTTGAAATTTTCGTTGGAAAAAAATTCCATAATGTCCCAGCACCCTGCAGGTGTTATAATTAGAATAATTTAGAAAATACTGTCAATTTATTAAAAGAACAATACTCAATTTGTATGTTTCCTGGTTTAGTTGTAAGATTGTTATTTGACTGAGTCAAAATAGTTGTTCTAGGTGTAATATTTGAATGTTTTGCTTTATTATAGGTAAGTTTTCTTTTATGAAAAATCATTATATAAATTTCGTTTTATTTTAACTTGCAAAATGAAGTTGAAAATTTCTTTTTAAAATCCTTGTGTGTAAAAAGAAAACAAATGTAGGTCAGATGCTCTTAATTAAGTTAGTAATAATTATCATAATTTGTTTCTTAATTTTATAAATTGTATTCGTTATTTTTAATGACGTTTAATAGACAATAGTTTTAAATAAAACAACGGTTTTGAGCCACGCGGGAATTTCGACAGCAGCGCCAACGGATAAAAAGGGCATTACGCGGGAAAAAAGGATGGTCGGAGCTCCGACTGCAGGGAAGACCTCAATTAAAATTTACCTCAACTGTCGTCGTAACAGCCAACTAGAAGGAGTTAAGTTGTCCGCTATTATTTTAAATACTCAAATCCATAAAGTGTAAAGCTACCTTGAACTTAAGTTAGAAGAAGATTCTAGACAAAACTCTCTTTGAGTTCTGTTTAAATAATATGTGATGATTGAATAGTAACTAGAATAAAATAGTGATATTGGTTAATTTAAGGTTTAGTTATAAATCTGTAAGTACCCCAGCATAAAAAAATAGAATTAGAAAATAAAGAATTAATGTGCTAATTTGATATTTTAACTAATACTTACCACGTGGCATTGATAGTTATAGGGTAGGATAATGAATTTAACTTCACCTTACGAAAGATTACTTATTCTACATTGAGGGCTAAAATTAGCTAATTAATATTCATTTAAAATAGTTTTATAGATAAAGATCTACATTATATCATCAATAATATCTCACAGCTACTTTAAACAGACATTAACCTATTCCATAGATCATAGTTCTATCACAAGGTCATTAAAACCTGGTTCATTGGTAGATCAAACTTTAAAAACTAAATCAGTGCTTAACAGTTAATAATATGATGCTATCAATATTTAAGGACCGCCTTCATAGGATTCTGAAGCTCAATTAGTTAAGAGCACCTCCGGCTTTAAGAGGTAATGCAGGTTTGAATCCCTTTGCGATAGATTTATTTATTATTTATTTTTTGTGTGATCCTGATAAATCTCTATCATTAATTATGCCTTCAGGTGCCGGCAGCAGAATGTTTCCCCTTCTCTTTTACACGGGGATCTAGTAAGAATCTGCCAAGGGAAGATGGGCAGCAGCGTCTTTCCGTGTACCAGCTTACCCGCCTGCCAAGCGTGGTTAGTATAGCAACAAGCCCCTCATGATCAATAGGTACATCGTCGTGCTGTCATCAGTACCCCTTCCTGGGGTCACTGGGTGGGGCCTCGAGGTGGGACCTCTTTACCCCGGCTTATTCTCCAAGGGTTACTACCCCTGGGTCATTCGATGGCGCCTTCTACGGCTGGCGTTCAGTTAGGCGTGTTAGTCCTCGCTTGATGAGGTATGTAGAAGGTCTCGTGGCTGTGAGCGCCACTGACCTTTGTGGTCCGGCGGACGGGCGTGGAGGGGTGCGAGGCCATTTAGGTGGGGGTGTGGACCGTTGTCGGCGCGGTGAGGTACATGGAAATCCGTGAGTGAGGCCTATGTCCAGCAGTGGACGTCCTACGGCTGAGATTAACCTCTACCATTACCACCAACTTGTACCAGCTTCCCACCAATCATAACATAATTAGGTGCTTCATGATTATGATCCAGGTTCATGCATAGCAGCGTTCCTTCCAACGTGACCTTAACCTTTGCTCTACACTTTCCAATGCGTCTTCTGGTGCAGTAGAAGTTCATCTCCCGTACACCGTTCTGCGAGTAAGTGTATCCCTGGTACAGCACCAAGTGTGTGCCTCTTCCTGTTTGTACCATTTGGTATTCTGAAACGTATAATTATTAATAGCACATTCTACAAATGTATTCGACAAATCCATTGCAGCTACACGAGTCCTAGGCTAAAATACTGTGCACCTAAGCTGTGCACATAATATTATTCTTGATCTCCCTGACTGTTCCACTGCAGGGCAGATGCCTCATCTAACTCATCGCAATAAAACGCTGTGACAGGCCACGTGCTTAGTTGTATAATTCTCATGATAAAATATCATAGGATCGATTCAATACATATTGGACCGTTTTTTCATATTTATCTATAGCGATATTTTATCATGTTCTCGCGACTTATGCCCCAGGTGATGTAGCATGTTGAGTTATGGTGATTACACAAAACGATACACTGCCGAAGACATTGTGTGGGTGGATATTCCAATAAAGGATTAAAAGTACTCTTCTTTTTCATTCATTATATTTATTTCATAACTAACTACAGTACCCGACGATAAATTTTGCACATCGACCTTTGAAAAGAGACTATCGGCTTATTTCGGCTTCGTAGATCTCTGTCGCACGAAATAAGTAGTAACAGTCCGGTATCTATTAGGTCGTTACATATGAAATTGGCGTTTTGTATGAGAGGAACATAAACTCGATTTTGATGAGCAGTGTGTGGTCTAGCGTTGTCCTGAAGCAGCAGTAGCCTAGAGCGATTGACCAGCCTCGGTTGTTTAGCAACTAGCTCTTCCATCATGGTTTGCAGTTGCTGACAATAGACATCTGCCGTAATCGTCTGGCCAGATTTAAGAAACCTGTAGTGGACGACACCGGCACTGGTCCACCAGTGGTTGAGTCAGTTTTCACCTGGGGCATGATTTGGCTGGTTCGCCATGGTTCATCCATTGCGATGAGCGCTTCCGATTATTGTACAGGATCCACTTTTCATCACAGGTAATGATTCTATTTTGATTTAAAATCCCTTCATTATTGTGCCGGTTGAGTAATGTAACGCAGCAGTCGACGCGTGTTTGTCGATTTGCTTCACTCAATTCGTGAGGTACCCACCTTTCAAGTTTTTTCACCTTCCCAATTTGCTTCAAGTGGATTAAAATAGTTTTATCACTAACACCGCAGCCTGCAGCTAACTCGGACGTGGTTTGCGATGGATCCGCTTCCACAATAGCCTTCAATTCTTGATTATCAACTTTGGTCTCCGGCCGTCCACAGGGCTTGTTCTGCAGGTCGAAATTTCCAGAACGAAAATGTTGGTACCAAAAACGCACTGTGTTTTCTTTTGCGACACCGCCGCCATACACATCATTAATCCTTTGAGCCGTTTCTGCAGCACTTGTGCCACGGTGGAACTCGTCCTCTTAAATAACGCGATATTTCAAGTTTTCCATTTTGTAAACTGAGTGACGCAAAGAAAAAATACAAAAGAGGAATAACAAATGAATTATGGTTTTCGAAACACAAATGCATGAGTAAATAGCTATATAAATTTGAATTTGGAACTCCTAACCAAAGAGGAGTTATTTGAGATCAAAGTGGCTAGTACGACTAAACGCCAATTTCATATGTAACGACCTAATATTAGGAGCAGTTAAATCAATAATGATTTGCTTCTCCTAATAATTATTTTTATTCTTTAAACAAAAATAAAAAGGTGGTTGTGCAATATTCATCGCCTGGTAGTGCTGGTATTTTGACTGAAGTTGGCAGTTACAGATACCTAATGTAAAATAAATTATCACAACTAACTAGCATGGCTATAGGAATACTGAAAGGGCACTACAACTTCTGTGGCGAGCACATCCCTAATGATGTTTGCAAAAGACTAGAGTGATAGGAGGTCACATCACTAGGCACGCCATTTACGAACGGTTTTTCTCACAGGATTGTTTGCTCAATTTGTATTTGCAATTATATTATAATCTAAAAAACTCCGTTAGTACATCCAAGCAACTTGTTTGTTTTACAAGTTGGGAGATTAGATATCTCCCACACTTCCTCATCGCCGGCCTATATTAGGCCTCTCCAAATCAGCGGCATTTCCAGTTGGAAAGTATAGTTACACTTTAGCCAAATACGAGGTTCACCAACGTATTCACTTAAAATTTGCTTGCTTTCTTAGCATTGCTTTTTATCCATCACAAAAGTTCTGTATAAAAAACAACTAGAAAGTGATTTTTAGGTACGAGTAGTTAGGTACTGGTAGATTGTTTGACAGTCCTTTTGACAGATATGTTGTTGTGACCTTTGTTTGACCACAATCTTACCTGATGGTAAGCGACGATCAAATTTAACTGAAGTATAGCTTGCTACGTACAGCGTCTGCCAGCGACCGCTCCCTCGCGTATTTACACTAAGTTAGATTATCTTTGGTTTGTCCTTAACATCTAGAACCCGCTACGGCAGAAGTCCCAACTCTATAGTACTTCTTTCCAACACAAACGTAACTCGGCGGCGCATGATTATGATACAAATCGGAACACTCAACATGGCCCGATCTGACTTTCAACCTGGCTTTACATTTGGTGGTTATTCGCTTGGAGCAATAGTACATATTTGTGTTCTGATTGTTTCTTGAGAATGTGTAGTTGTTCACCATTAGAAGGTAACCTCCTTTGTCGGTTGGAATCATCTTTACGTCTGAAATATAGAAACGAATTTTTACTTTTCCGATACCACGAATCAACCATTACCCACATGGTAGTAAAAAAGTGCAATTTATCTAGACACGCGGCAGCGTGTCCAGCCAATTCAAGCAAATAGAACGTGCGACGACTCAGCCGTGTGTATTAGACTGATTAGGTACCAATATTCGTACGTGGTGATGGTTAGCAAAAATAAACTACCTTAAATATTTAGCTTGCTTCTGACCGACGCTGTGATATAATAAAAAAGGTAACATAAATTTGTTTTATATTTATTACCAAATATTACATTTAAATTGTACTTCGAATTAAAAAGGCAATTGTATTGTTAAGGTGCGAAAAACAGGTTTTATTATCATCATTTCAGCCGTAGGACGATTACTAATTGACATAGGCCTCTCTCATGGTTATAAAGATCTTGAGGGGTTGTTGCCATACTCATCAGTCATCACGCTTGGTATGCCTTTCACGCTTTGTATGCCTATCTACGGCGAGACATAGCTGAACGTTTTTATATTTAAGACTTGTATGCGATACAATTGCATACCGACGCTGTCTCGTGTGTTCTGGTATTGGTTAGCGAACTGTCACTGTCACAATGAGAACTGTCATTTGAGCCGGAATGGCGGGGAGGATAGTAGTTTTTCATGTGTGTGGGGATCTGTGAGTTCGGGGTGCCCCCCTACAAAGACAATTATTATAAACTATATTTCGTACCTACAAACACAGTTCTTGTATTCTTGGCATGCGGGCTAGCGAGCTCAATAAAGGATGTTGATACACGGAAAGACGCTACTGCCCATCTTCTGGAGGTATCCCTTAGCAGATTCTTACTGCATCCACGGGCAATATTCTACAGCCGGCATCCCACTGTCAACATAGTTTGTTTATTACTTTATAAATCAAATTTTGTACCTTAATCTGAATTTGTATCTGAATCCGATCTTGTATCTAAATCAGTTTTTTTTCTTGATTTTGATGCAAGTTTAAAGTCTTTATGACGTTTTCTGAAGGCCCTGAACCAATCTAACCCTGCTATCTGCTTATTTCTCCATCTCGTGGGAATTTCAACATCTAATTTAACAGCCATTTCGAAAGCTGCCTCTAAACAATGCTTTATAGTCAAGTTTTGGACCTCAATCTTACTTATAAGATGTTTTTTTATTGATTCCTCTTGATCATCTGAAAAGATTCTATTGTATTCATAATTTGGTGTATATCTCATTCGAACCCCTTGCTTTTTCTTATTCCAATATCTTTGTAACGTTGTTTGTGGAATCTTATACAACTTTGAAACCGCCAGAACCGATTTCCCGTCCATGACCTGGCTGAGGGCTGCTTTCATAACGTCTTCTGGAGTCGCTCCTATTTTCCTTGGTCTATTTTTTCGTTTTCTGGATCTTGATTCTGCAATATTTTTTTATTAGCTATTACCTTAAGTGATCCCACAATTATACAATCCGTTTAATATAGAATGGTTACTGCACCAACACAACTTATGACAATATTGTTTTGACACATAATTTGCTAAGTTTTGTTGGTTGTTACCAGTTTAGTGGGTTCCTTTTCTGTCGTCCGTCCAGTCCGTAATAGAAAAAGGGTACTTTTGTACATTTTAGCTCTTCTAATGTTTAAATCGTAAGAGTAATTAAATTAAAAAAAAAAATAAGAATAAAAGATCTTCTTTTCCAACAGTTAAAATAAATGACATTAAAAACAGTAAAACTCCATGTAACAGACATGAAAATTGCATAGCTTTCAAACAATCATTGCAAAATTTCTAGGATAAAAAATTAAATCCAAATGATATACTTAATTAAACTTTTAATCGATTTCTGACTCCCTTATTAAATCATGGTCCAATTGCTTATTGCTACTAGATTTAATTGGCTACTGTATCACATCTCATCTATTCCGAATCAAACTCTAGTAAATTTAAAACAGGTTTTGTATCTGAATCACAATTTTCTTCAAGTTTTGGTACACGTTTAAAATCTTGATGACGTTTTCTGAAGCCTCTGAACCAAACAAGCCCTGCCATGCGGTTCTTTCTCCATGACGTCGGAATGTCGACACCTAATTTAACAGCCATTTCATAGGCTACCCTCAAACAATCTTTAACAGTCATGTTCCGAACTTCGATATTTCTATTCAGATATTTTTTTACTGATTCCTCTTGTTCGTCTGTGAAAAGTCTATTTACTGCATAATTTGGTGTATATCTTATTTCATTCCCTAACTTTGATCTAGCATAATATCTGCGTAATGTTGCATATGGGATTCTATAGCGTTTTGCAGCTTGCCGAACCGATGTTCCATCATTTATTAGACTGAGGGCTGCTTTCATAACGTCTTCTGGAGTAGCTCCTTTTTTTCTTGGTCTATTTTTACGTCTTCTGGATCCTGCAATATATATTTATATTTTGGATAATGTAAAGCATAATTATATAATATAATTTATGTTCCCATCTTTATTAGTACAATATCCAGCTGGGTAGAACTAGATTTAATTGGCCACTATGTCATATCGCATCTATTAATGGCAGCATGAATTTTAATTTGCAATTTACTAATTCATCAGAGCCGAAGTGTCCCGTCGCCGAACTACTCAGATGACGTTATTTTTTCGCTGTCTCGCTGCAGACATTTGCCACGTGAAGGGTACCTGTACCTGTCCGTCTGTCTGTCGGTCTGTCAAGACTCTTTGTCTTTAGAATATGTAGAGGTATAGAGTTGAAATTAAAACTCTAGTATACTCAAATCTTTTTGGACTAAATTGGAGGAGGCTTTCACCGCCACAGGCGGTCCCTACACCATCACCTCTCTTTAAGGACGCATTTACGAAACGCGTCAAAATATTAGGAAAATAGGACTAGTTCCGGTTCATTTTCTGGTTTATCCGTCGAAGTTTGACATATTTTAAGCATACCAAATGAACCAGAAAACCAGTGTCTATAGAATATGGGTTTTTTTCTTCAAAATAATATACTTTTAATTCAAAAATATAGTTTTCCGTAGCCTCTTCTCGCAAAAACTATGAAAATAGGCACACTTTCGGTGCATAGATCTCAATAACTCGAAGATTTCAAATAATAAAAAATATACTACGATAAAAAAGAAACATTAAACAATAATTCATGGGAAAAAAATCCAAAAATATTCACATAAACCACAAAAATAAATCATCAATATTCCACCATTTATGCTATGTCTCGCGTTTGTGGACTATGAGAAAGCCTTCGATTCGATCTAAACATGGGCGGTGCTCGAGCCTTCAAGCTCTTGGAATGGAAAGGACTACGCATCAGCATTAACGGCGAATACATGACTCACTTGTTAAACTTTCGCGATTTGTTAACATATTTTTAGTTTTAAAATTACAGGATTTTATCGCGTACCTTTTTTATTATTTTCCCGACGTTTCGAACACCTTTCAGCGTTCTTGGTCGCGGGAGGACAGTCCTCGCGCGCAGTCCTCCCGCGACCAAGAACGCTGAAAGGTGTTCGAAACGTCGGGAAAATAATAAAAAAGGTACGCGATAAAATCCTGTAATTTTAAAACTAAAAACATGACTCACTTTCGGTTTGCCGACGATATTGTGGTTATGGCAAAGTCGATGGAGGAACTCGGCACGACACTCGAAGGCCTCAATCGAGTCTCCCAACGGGTAGGCCTTAAAATGAACATGGACAAGACGAAGGTTATGTCGAATGTCCATGTTGGGCCTGCCCCAGTTATGGTTCAGAACTCGGCTCTCGAAGTTTTCGACGCGTATGTATACCTAGGACAAACTGTCCAATTAGGTAGGTCCAACTTCGAGAAAGAGGTCAATCGACGAATCCAACTCGGATGGGCAGCGCTTGGGAAACTACGCAACGTTTTTTCGTCCAAAATTCCTCAGTGCCTTAAGACGAAAGTCTACAATCAATGTGTGTCATTCACGACTGATCTCATGAATAAGCTCAGAGTCGCTCAACGAGCTATGGAGAGGCTATGGCTATGCTCGGGGTTTGGGTCACCGACATAGCCAAACGGATTAGCACGTTGAAGTGGCAATGGGCAGGCCATGTATCTCGCAGAACAGATGGGCGATGGGGCCGAAAAGTTCTCGAGTGGAGGCCACGGACCGGCAAGCGCAGCGTAGGACGTCCACCAACAAGATGGGCTGAAGACCTGGTGAAGACCGCAGGTCGACGGTGGAAGCAGATCGCTTCCAACCGCAATAACTGAAAATCCATGAGGGAGGCCTATGTCCAGCAGTGGACCTCCTACGCCTGAAATGATGAGTGATAGGAGGTCACATCACTAGGCACACCATTACGAACGGTTTTTCTCACAGGATTGTTTGCCCAATTTCTATTTGCAATTATATTATAATCCCTTGCGAATAATAAACTACTCCGTTAGTACATTAACCCAGCAACTTGTTTGATTTACAAGTTGGAAGATTAGATTCTCCCACATGCCTACTAGAATCCGCGAGCAATCTAACGCGTCGCTTACAATAGGGTCGACACAACATGTATTTTTCTTCCATTTTGTCCTATCACTCGACAGATTCGTATTTACACCTTTCTGGCCATATCATCTTTCATAAAGTCAATCCATGCTATTTTTTGGTGTCTCTAGACCCTTACCAATTTTATGTAAAAAATAACAACAAATACAAAATTCTAAAGCCGGGTCCGCAGCGCCGTGTTTTCGTGTTTTCTAACATCATAACATGTTTACAAAACAGAATAGGGGCGTGGCTTAACAGTTTTGTTAGCAAAAACATAAAAACATGTTTGCCGAGACAAATGGATAACATCACCCGCGTTTGCCTGCGGGGAGGGGAAGCGTCGCATTTTATGTTCGCGCTCATTGAAGCAAGACGTCATTCGTTCGTTCACTCGTTGAGGTTATGTTTTGAATAATTTTGAGTATTTAAATCTTTTGGTATGTGATAAGTTACTAACTAAAATATATAGATAAAAACTAACTAAATCCACTATAGCTATTACAGCTTCTACGTCCTCTTCGTCGGAACTCATTTTTGAAATGAATTGGAATGAAACAAAAACAATAAACAAAACAGAACACACCAGACGGGCTGTTTTAAAAACATGTTTTGCTTAACATGTTATGTTAACATGTTTTGTTAGAAATATGGCGCTGCGGACCCGGCTTTAGATATACACTGAATACTTTCAATCAATTATTAGTAGATTGAACACTTTCATCTATCTCTGATACAGAACACTTTCATATATTGTGCCATAAGCCAAGTGTCCTGCCATAAGCCAAGTGTCCTGCCCAGCTCCATTTAAGATCCAAAATCCGATTACCCATATCTTTGATCTTGCTTCGGCTAATAACAACAACTATTATTCAATTGCATACTATGTCAAATTATATCTATTCCGAATAAAAAAAAAAAAAAATTTGTTTAGTTTTTGTATCTATCGGTTATTTGAATCGGTTATTTTTCTATCTAAAATTTTAAAATCTTGATGTCGTTTTTTGAAGCCCCTGAACCAATCCATACCTGCCATCCGTTTGTTTCTCCATGTTGTGGGAATTTTAACATGTAAATTGACAGCTCCTGTTAAACATTCCTTTACAGTCAAGTTACCGTAAACCTCTATTTTTCTATTCAGGATTTTTTTAGCCATTCCTCCTAATCATCCAAGAAAATTCTATTAGATTCATAGTTTGGTGAAATCTTATTTCTTCCCCTCGCTTCTTTCTATTCTGATACCCGCATAGTGTAGTATATCGGATCCTATAGTTTTGCTGCTTTCCCGATGTTCCATCACTTATTAGACTAAGGGCTGCTTTCATAACTTCTTTCGGTGTAGCTCCTTTTCTTCTTGGTCTTTTGGATCCTGCAATATATTTTTATTAAGGTAACTTTAGAAAAAAATTCAAGTATAATTTGTTTAAAATTACTTGTAAATTACAGTCGCTTTCATATTCACTGTACATAAAAATATAAGTAGGCTGTGTTGGCATCATCACTTACATCATAACATATAGGTAATATATAATATAGGTAAGTGTTGTTTGGACAAATGTTGTTCACCCATCTAATTCTAATTCAGGTGGGGGATACCAGATCTGCACTGACTTCTTCAATAAGGGTAATGTTATGTGTATTGTCTTTGTGACAATACCCCAATCATAGCCAGACAAATTCCTTAAAAATGATAGAGGGCTGTTGGCAGAATTCAATGAGTTTCCTCAAAGGTGGTGCAGACGTTAACCCATAGAAAGAGGATATTAGAAAATAAAACAACCATATTTTCAGAATTCTTTAATACCAAATTACCTTAGGAATGCTTTATTCATTGTTCAACCATTATTTGTTTATATGTTACAAAAAAATATGATGGATTTATGATACAGATTTAGGATTTATAAATAAAACACACTTACTTATGTTTCTCAGCCACATTTATGAGTTAACAGTCACATAGTTGTGATAGAAATCCTGAAAGGTAAACACAGAATATTTACTGCTACCTCATCCTCAGGAAACTGTCAGAATTATTACTTATTAGTGAGAAGTTTACTTATTCATATTAAATTAATCAATTTAATTACTCTTTCCAGTACATGTTCATTGAAGTATAACAGCTAGAAAGAATAAGGCGGGAAAAACATCACAGTAGAACCTATTCAACAACAAACTTTTATTTCAACTAGAACATGTCAGGGCACAATAGTAATATTTACTAACACTGAAAGCGATTTAAAACGGTCCTGTGGAGCAATTTAATACAATATACACCAAAATAACGACCAAAATCATGATTGTTGCATGTTTGTTGTGGTTCGTTTTCAACTTCATAATAACTAGCACTTACCGATATCTCGTACCACCAAGCACACGATCACACACCAAAACACTAGAGATCACTTAAATATAGCAACTGGTATACACTAACTGTATTTATTAACACTGAACACTGAAAACACTCAAAATAAGAGACACACTATGGAGGTTATGCTACTGTTGTGAATGGCGCACTTTCACAACAAATAACAATTTTCTCGCGAACGTATCGATACGTATGGCGCACTTGTTTCTAACATTACAATAAAACGCAGTTTATTGTCTAAAAATCGCGAATTTTTCGAATTCTCCGAAATATTTATTTTGACAAACAGTGTTTACAAGACATACACACTAACAACATTGTTCTTGACTAACATTGACAATGACATTTATTACATTGACATTGCATTGAAACCAACACATTTGAGAAAACCAATGAGAAAACCATACATAAGAAATAAGAAAATTTTATTGTTAAATTGTGTAGGTACATATACATGAAGGTCTTAAATATATTTAGGTATCAACAATTTTATCATATCTATGACATACAATAATACATTTGCAATTTAATTATATATTGCACAAAATTATACACAAAGTTGGATTACAACATTTATGTAGGCCTATATCTGAATACCAAATTAGAACAAAAATCAACCTATATGACTAATTATCAAAAAATTCTGTTAGGTTATAATGAACTCTATTTACAAGCCACTTTTTTAATTTAATCTTGAACATATTTCCTTCAAGTTGTTTAATAATTAATGGTAAATGATTATAAACTTTAATAACTGTGATATAAGTGCTTTTGTGGTACATTGAGTTATTGACTTGTGGTATACTATACACAGGTTATATTTATATTTATTTCTCAACTGATCCGATCTGGTTGATTTTATATTGAAGAAAGAGAGTTATTTTTTGCAAATAAACATAATTCTAGAATATATATGTCCGTAAGGGTCAGAATATAATTTTCTTTGAATATATTACGTAAAGATTCAGTACTTTTTAGGTTATAGATGGCTCTAATACACTTTTTTTGCATAACAAAGACTGACTGCATCTCAACCGAGTTTCCCCGTAACATAATTGAGGAAAAACCATAAGCGAGAGAAAACGTAAATTCATGATTGAGTCGATAAAAATATATAATGTAATACCTGACGATTTAAAAAATGAGATTAAAGATCAACTATTCATAAAAAAACTAAAAAAAAACTTCATAAAAAAATGCTACTATACGATTGATGAATTCTTTAGTGATAATTTGTAATAACATTCTAATTAATATTATAATAATAAGTTTTTTGAGTTTGACCAACACTAACCTGACCTTTAGTTATTTAACTTTTAAATGACACAAGTTTAACTCTCACGATTATAAAAAAATATATTTTGCTTGCTTTTTAGAATATAATATAACCCTATTATCTAGTATGTAGGTATATACATTAACGATGACGTCTTCTTCTCTTCTATATTTATTGTTGTGCCCAACAGGGTCTATAATGCTACCTAACACCATTGTCAACACCATTGTGCATTTAGTTAAGTATCTTATCTTCTACTGTTATTTATTTTATTTTATGGTGTACAATAAAGTTATAATCATTCATTCATTTATTCATTGTACCTACATTATAGAACACAATAAAGTATCACATAAAGTATTGAGTATTGAAAAAAAAAAACGTTAGACGAGATATTATGGACTACTCACCGACGGACCTTTGCCTCAGTCAATCCTATTCGCCAAAAATCTAACGGGTTTACAAAACCTAATTCAATAATCTCCGCCGTAGGGTGCCGGCAGTAGAATGATACCCCTCCTCTCATGCCCATGGATGCAGTAAGAGCCTGCTAAGGGATACCTCCGGAAGATGGGCAGCTGCGTCTATCCGTGTATCAACATCCCGTACTGCGCTCACCAACCCGCCTGCCAAGCGTGGTGAGAATGGCAAATACCCCTCATGGAGATCCATGAGGGAGGCCTGTGTTCATCAGTGGACGTTTTATGACTGAAATGATGAATTCAATAATCGATTTCCCAGTCATAGAATCGCTTTTGCAGTGTAATAAACTCTTGGGAAAATGCCTGTTTGTGCTGTTAGCGGATGCAAAAGAAATCCAAACCCTCAAATCTACAAAAAGATGGAATAGCATTTCATCTTTGAGTATAATTTTGTTGAAATAGTAAACAATTTCGTAGATTTACAAAAGTTTTTCGTTATTTGAGAACATTGAATAAAAAATATTCGATTGTAAAAACAACCGAGACTAGTTTAAGGGATGATATTTTTCCTTTAATCAATTCGAAATGCTTTCCAACGATATATTTTATATGTGACTTCTTTTTTAAACTTTCACGATCACAACACATTATTACTATATATTTTGGATTATCAGGTTTTCATCGCGTAAATTGGTACAGATGGGTAGAAACACTAATACGTTAAAATCAAAAGTCACGTGTGTCTAATAGTTCTTTAAGGTCTAATGTCAGTTTTTTGCATATCTCTCTTTAGCGATAATTAATATTAGAGGAATAAAGCCATACAAAATTGTAGCTCATGTAAAATATACAATAATTTTATTGCTCTAATGTTCTAAAAGGTTTTCCCGCTAAGAGAAATACTAAAAATACGAGTCGTATTCAACTTACCGAAAATAACACCTAAAAACTTCAGAGGTGGTGAGCACATTTTGTTCTTGTTATGTGGAATTATTTTTCTCCAACATTTCGAAGTGCGATATTTCTGAAATAGTGACATATTGTGTATCTGATAACATGAGCTACAATTTTGTGACACATATTTTTGTGATTAAATTTACCGTTTACGAGAGAAATGAAAAAACACGATAATTTTGACGTTTGACCATGAATATTTTTTTGTACAACTTTTATTTGTAGGACTTTTGTTTGACGACCTCTGTGGCGCAGCAAAAAACGTTTCCTGTGACACATGAGGTTGCGGGTTCGATTCCCGCCTCGGAACAAATGATTCGATGGCTATCTGTGGTTTTTTTATCACATCAGTTCCACTTCACCAAATTATACTTTTTAAATGCAAATGCATAGCAAAATATGCAAAAAATTTTTTCCTACAATATTTGGAAAGTTCCCTAAAGTTACCTTCCTCGTAGATCCCATTTTTACATTAGAAATGAGTTTTTATAAAGTGGGATAAATAAATTTCGTTCCAGCGGCCGACCGGTCAACACCTCAGCGTCTCACCTGATGATGCCTCGCGGAGAGGCGAAACATGTGTCGTCGTATAGGTTTGGGTATGCATGCTGCACTGACCAACTAGTTCTCCCTGCATGTGCATAATTAGCGGGCGCGAGGGCGGTGCTCCTGCATCTCAGCATAAGCGGAATTAAAACTAAATATTTTATTGCATTTTATTTTTTTATAGTTGAAGTGTATCTATTCGAAAGGACGGGGTTCTAAGGTAACATATACGAGTATTTAAAAAAAACTTTTTTAAACTGTTTTTACCCATCGCGCGGCAGAATGATTCAAGCAGTATTTCCTGTTACTGCATTTGGGTATATAATTTTGATAATCATCATTTCAGCCGTAAAACGTCTACTACTGAAACCAGGCTTCCCGCTTGAATCTCCATATGGCTGCCATACGCACCGCGCTTGGCAGGCGTTTTATTTTATTTATTTTCTAAGACTCACAATTACATTATTCTATATTTTACATGAGCTACAATTTTGTATAGCATTATTCCTCTGATATAAATTATCTTTAATGAGAGATATGCAAAAAACTGACATTAGACTTCAAAAAACTATTAGGCACACGTGACTTTTGATTTCAACGTATTGGTGTTTCTACCCATCTGTACTATTTTACGCGATGAATACCCGATAATCCCATATACATAGTATTATTGTGTTGTGATCGCGAAAGTTTAGAAAAGACTAACGTATAACATCGATATCGATGGAAAGCATTTCGAAGCGATTAAAGGAAAAATCTCTTCCCTCTAACTAGTCTCGATTTTTTTTACAATCGAATATTTTTTATTCACTGTTTTCGATCTCAAAATAACGAAAAACTTTTGTAAATCTACGAAATTGTTTACTATTTCAATGAAATTATACTCACAGATGAAAATTTCATCTTTTAATGTTATTCCATCTTTTTGTAGATTTGAGGTATTGGATTTCTTTTTGCATCCGCTAACAGCACAAACAGGCATTTTCCCAAGAGCTTTTCACACTGCAAGAGCGATTCTGTGACTGGGAAATCGATTATTGAATTAGTATATATCGCACCTCCAGTCGTAGACTGACTCAATTCAAAATTTGGGTGAATTAAGTTAAGTATACAGAACGACTCAAAAAAGTGCGCTCTATGCCCTAGTAAATCAGAAACAGAGTAAATCATAAATAAACTGTAATAGCTCTCTGTTTCCATAAAGTTATAGTGTGATTTATCAAAAACTGTCAAGGACCGAAACACATTTTCTTCATTTCCCAAAAAACATGAATTTTGGATTGAGTGAGTCTACGACTGGAGGTGCGATATAATTCCGTTAGATTTTTGGCGAATAGGATTGACAAAGGGGAAGGAAGGTCCGTCGGTGAGTAGTCCTTTCATATCTCGTCTTCGGTTATCTATCACATCACACTGCTTTGTGCTGAAGATCTTTGACGCTTGACGGAACGGAACGTAATTTTTTAGTGGAATTATGACATGAGACGCGAAGTCTAACCTAAAAAAATATTTGTTTATTTTCGTTTTAAAGTTATTTTTGTTGTGGCTAGCTAGAAATTCATTTACAATGATCATTATATATTACTTGTTGATATAAACAGGATGTTGTACCACAAAATCGTGTATGTGTTTTGTCAAAACGGCAATAATCATAAATTGTTTTGGAGTGTTTTGTGCCCATTGCCTTCGTTAAATTCATTGATCTGGTGCGAAAATAATCACAAAATCTATCTCAGATAGTGGTTGTTGTTATGTCTATCGCCGTGTACTTGTGTTTGTTGTGTTTTCTTGAGTGTTGTGAATAATGGCGCCAATCGTCGTGCTGTGTAATGTTTCGTTAAGTTGGGACTAAAATCTCTACTAAAAGAAGGTAAACATATAAACAGCTACCTATTCCCAATCTTAGAGCCAATTCCCCATTCAAAGAGGGTTTTGTAAATCTTTTTTTTTTCAGGGCTACAATAAAATCTACCTTTAGGTTCACCTTCATCTTTTTGGCTCCATCTTAAAGTC
This sequence comes from Pasiphila rectangulata, assembly GCA_963082625.1. NCBI lineage: Eukaryota > Metazoa > Arthropoda > Insecta > Lepidoptera > Geometridae > Pasiphila > Pasiphila rectangulata. Next base: position 17,368,345 of record OY720244.1, read on the forward strand.
TGCCCTATTTTAAATTGTAATTTTATATGTTCTTTATTGTTAATGAATTTTGTAAATTACCATTATAGCAAGCGAACCATTCTCTAAACCACAGGTTTGGCTGATAGAGTATATATAGCATTAAGCCACTTCACTAATGTACACATTTTATATAATAGGTTTTATATGAGTAAATAAGATATTTTTATTTTATTAATATGTTATTCCTAAGCTAAAAGGTAAGGGCAATGCCAAGAGAAAATACTTCAAACTAATTGCAGTGGGGTGTTGGCAGCAGAATGAACCCCTCCTCTCATGCTTGTGAATGCAGTAAGAGTCAGCCAAAGGATACCTCCAAAGATCTTTCCTCGTATCAACATCCCAAACATCTGATGTTGATGAATAATATCTGCTATCTCCCTAATCTTAGTCATATTTACAATACAATTTGAGTTATTAGCTGTTGACTGTGGCTTAAGCCCTTCTCTGAACTGATATTGTGTCATACAGAATTCATAATAACAAACAAATATTTTTTTATAATTTTTACTATTATTATTATTATGAGCCATTTGGGTCCCACTGCTGGGCAAAGGCCTCCCCCAATTCCCTCCATACATCCCGATCCTGAGCTGTTTCCCTCCAGCCAATGATGTACTGATCGAGTTCGTTCGAATTTTTACTAAAATAATTTTTATCTTTTCAGGTACCTCAATCAATAATGGTGCTAAGGTAAGTCATAGATTAGTTATTTACTCATCACATCAAGCACATAAGCAATAGAGAGGAAATGGTCTTTCAAATTCTTTGTCGCTAATACATATAATGTCATCTTATTCTGTCTATACTAGTGTAGTGCTGATGGTATTGTTATGGTGATCAGTATACGCAAAATATAATAAGAAACAAGCAGTGAGAAGAATTTATACAAAATTGATTCATTTCAATAACCAGTTGGCAACTGTCTACTTAGGTTTGTGCAGCAAATATAATAAAGGTTGCTTTTCCAATATTCAAGGTTGTTTTGTCTTTGGGCTGTTTTTTTTTTAAATTAAATATCCCATCCCATGTTGACCTGAAATAGATTGCTCGTAGCAATAATAAAGATTGTACATAACGAAGAAGAGTACTGTAAGCCATCATTTTAAATAAATTCAGTAATCCATGTATTCACTATGTCTGAAAGCAAGCTTTGCACCTTTTTGTAACCTAGTATTCACTATTCATGTTATTTACTGTCATTAATAGTAACTCTTACAATATTTTAACCGCAATCTCATGCATTAAATATAATTGATATTTTCAAATGTAAACAACTGACTTGTGACAGCTGGTCTTGACGTTGACATTTCGTTTTAAATCATTCCATGGTATCTGTCACAGTGTGGCCACAATTAAAATAATTTATAAGAAATGTTACGAATCGGATACGTTAAGACTAGTGCTGCCATCTGTCGCAGAAGGGCCGGCATGACGAATGTCGGTAGGCCCGACCAAGTGGAGGTGGTAATAGAACAAGCCTATAAATTAAGAAAACATGATGTACAGCTCTCTTTTCCTTGTCGTCCGCTGATGAATAAACTATTATCGTTGCTGCTTCTTGTCTTTCACTTCAACAAATCAGAAGTGTTCGTCGAGTCCACGCTGCGTGCTCTATCCTGAACCATGAGCCAACGTCGAAGGCTTCCTGTTATAAGCAATGACGAGGAACCAGATCCGCAAGAAACGCCACCACCACCATCGCCACGTGAGCCACCTTCCAAGAAGAAAAAAAAATCCACCTCGTCCAACCAACAACGATCGGCTAGAAAATATGATGGAGCAGTTCATGAGCAATCAAGCAGCCAGGTGATTTGGATCAACGCAACGGTACAACCGGAGAGAACAATAACCTCATCGAAGCCTCAACAGAAAATACAAGGTACACAAAAAAAAATAATTCTTTGAAAATGTAACAGGCGATTGATTAGAAACAATAGCACATTCCAGTTCATAAATTTTGCTATCTACCCTCAATAATTTTCAATTCCAAGCAGGTCGTCATTAGGTAACATTAGATCCAACACATCCAATCGACATAAACCCAAATAAGAATATCCATTACCTGACATTTTATGTAAAACTTGAAAACGTGCTGAAATTTGATGGTGACATTAATGCTACTTCTATTTTCACATGGTTACACCGTCTGGAGTCCTTGGCGAAAATCTACGGCTGGGATTAATGAACACTGGTCTACCACATGACAGCCTGCCGAGGATTAGCAACAAAGCTTTACTACTTCGTCACCATGAACATGCAACAGGAAGAAAAGGTACTTAACTTCTACTTAAAAAAAAAAAAATGTTGCTAAGGGTAAATCTTGTAAACTTTCTGATGACTTAATAAGAGATGTAATTATTTTTAAATTAAGTAACCCTTTATTGAACGTAGGAGCTCGTGGTATTGGTACGCGTTCTTTACTTAGTTAATTAATAATGCTTCATTAGATACGTCATCTCATCCCAAAGAAGCTAACGTTACTAAAGAGAAAAATATCAGGCAAACTAAATATTTTAATGTGGTCGTTGGGGTCATATTGTGGCAGTCTGTAGAGATTCTATTCGATGTGGCTCATGTGAAAAGCAGGGCATAAAACTGAGAATTGTAGGCTTAAAATGTGTTCTCATTACAATCTCATTACAAACTACGTCACATGCGTAAAGAGCATAAAGTTTCCTAGAATAATTTTGTTTTGTTACGAGTATTCAAAATGATGAGATAGAAGTGGGTAGTCAGAAAAAAATTAACATAAACACGGGAATTTATCGTGTTCAACAGGCATTGGTACGGGGGAAGCTTAGCTTAGCTTGCTATAGCTTGAAAAACTAAATCGACAACTACTAACGTAAACTAGGAAGAATCTTACCGATAATCAACACTTAATATTTTATTGTTCTATAATGTAGGTACCTACAGTGGTGTTGGCAATGGTGATAGGTAGCATTACAGACCATGTAGGGCACAACAATAACTATAGAAGAGAGGAATAATTCCCGGCATGTCGTTTTCTTGTTGGCTCGAAACCCCTTAAAATGAATCTCGTTACGTCAGTCTTCTTTTGCCGAGATCCCTTTTATAGTGCCGCCGTAGCGCTTGGTCGATGACGCGTTTAGTCGATTCTCTGTTTAAAAAGCCGTCTAGGCAGCTACGTAGCCATGTTTACACGTTAAGTACAGTCAGACGGGAAGACGTCATTGTTAATGTTCATACTAGATAATAAGGTTATAATATCCCACTAATATTATAAAGCCGAAAGTTTATTTGGATGGAGGTTTGTCACGCAAAAACTAGGCTACGGATTGAGCTGAAAAATTATTTTTTTGCACACGTATTTATGTTAACCAGGATTAACACACAGGCTACATTTTTATTCGGGTACAACACATGCGAAGCGGTGGGCAGAAGCTAGTATACTGTAAAGCAAGCAAAAAAATGATTTTGTAATCGTGAGAGTTAAACTTGTGTCATTTAAAAGTTAAATATCTAGGTCAGGTTTACGTAGGTCAAAATAAAAAAAAAATTGTTAATATAATACAAACTAGAGCGTTAATAAAGATTATTACCAAAGTATTCATCGATCGTATAATAACATTTCATTTATTAGGATTTTTTTTTTAGTTTTTATGAATATGGGTCTTTAATTAATCTCATTTTTTTTTTTTTTTAAATAGAATGTATTATAATTTATATTTTATCGACATAGCATATGGACTAGATGAATGCAGTTTCATTAAAAAAAAAAAGTTAACGTTAATTTATTATTATAACGTAATGAGTAAGCTGTGTAGGTTCCCGCACGAGTTTTATAGAATTGTTTATTATTTCAAACAGATTTGCATATTTCTTTTGTTGCATAAAGACCACCTATGCATGGGTGCTATTCCTTAATAAGATAAAGGATTAAGATATGTAGCTATTTGAGTAGGCGTAATAAATTGCAAGGGAACGTTTAAATCAGTTTTTTTTTTGGAGTGCGTATGTCAAGCTTGATAATTTGGATTTAATCTTTTGTGTGTGTGTGGTGTCCAATTTGAGTGAGTGTCTATGATTACACCTAGTAAAATGATTTCAAGTACTATAGATAGTGATCTGTTATTAAAAGTGTAGGTACTACACCAACAGACTTACATGAACCACGTGGCACTTTATAAGGTAGAAAGTTATTTTCGATAGTTTTATTTTCTAAAGGTAAAGAATAATCAACATAATCAAATTATTGGTAACAACAATCGTTATAGGTTAAACATTTCTAATTCAAATAATAATATTACTTATGACAAGGCAATTAAAAAAAATTATGAGGTCAACCATTCAGCAAAAATTTAATTAGACAAAATATTATATGTAAAATTAAGCAATATATTTTGGGCACAAGTCAAATCAAATAGATAGGTACAAGTAAAACAGTATAATAGTTGATAAAATAATAAATTCGTCAATGTCAGTTAATAAATTAAATCATGTCAACAAATTATAGGCACAAAATCATCATCATTGTAGAACGCCTTCTCGACCAGCCATGATTTTAAGTTAGTTTTCTATTTTTTAGAGAATAGGCTAGGGGGGTCAAGTATGTGATCCGGCAGTTATATATCACAGATAAAGATTTAACCAGTAATGATTTTGAATCGATTTATAACAGCAAACAAATAAGGCATATTTTGAATTCTGTGACATGCTCTCGCATAAATAGGCAAATTGAATAGTCAAACTGTTCTAGGTATTTGGTATCTCTTAGTGCGATGTTAAAAAAATATATATATATAATAATATACATTGATGAGAATTTGTGGGTACACAAGGGTATCAACACCCCATACACTAGCACTACTAACAAATATCCATACCTTCGAAGTTAGATCCTACTTTAAAATCAATTTACTAAATAAATGATAATTAATAAACATACCACAACTCCGAGCTCTTGCACAAAATGTTACTACAAAAAAATATATGTATTTTAATTTAAGAATATATTATAATGATGAACATAGAATAATAATTAAAAACAAGTTTAGAAAAGTATGCTGGTATCTGTAAAGAAATAAATGTTTATGATAATGTTATAACAATTAGTTGGTTGTAGACAAGTGTGCGACTGCGACACAGTTTTTATAAATCATCGTTTATGTTATTGAACAATGAGTACTTTATTTTGTTGGTGAATATTGATATTTGAGTAAAATATATAAAAATAAGAGTATAAATTAGAGCAACTGTTTTTTTTTCAAACAAAAGATATTTACAATACTATCTGTAGTAAAAGAGTAATACCAAATTATGTTGTCTTACTAATGAATATTGTACAGGTATTAATGCAATGTATGTAAATGAAGTTAAACCTTTAAATAATTCATTACTTTGATCTACCTCTAGAAAACTATAAATATATTATTTTGATATTGATAATTTTGTAGGAGGTTGCTATGTTAAATTTTCGTATATTCGTAATTATAATTGAATTATTATTAACAGGTAATCTAAAGCAATTATATTATATGCACAAAAAGGGTTTGTCCCACAGATACAAAAAGGGTTTGTCCCGCAGATACAAAAAGGGTTTGTCCCGCAGATACAAAAAGGGTTTGTCCCACTGTTATAAAACGGGTTTGTCCCACTTTTATAAAACGGGTGTGTCCCACTGTTATAAAACGGGTGTGTCCCACTGTTATAAAACGGGTGTGTCCCACTTTAATAAAACGGGTGTGTCCCACTGTTATGAAACGGGTGTGTCCCACTGTTATGAAACGGGTGTGTCCCACTGTTATAAAAAGGGTGTGTCCCACTTTAATAAAATGGGTGTATCCCACTGTTATAAAACGGGTGTGTCCCACTGTTATAAAACGGGTGTGTCCCACTGTTATAAAACGGGTGTGTCCCACTGTTATAAAACGGGTGTATCCCACTGTTATAAAACGGGTGTGTCCCACTGTTATAAAATGGGTTTGTCCCACTATTATAAAACGGGTTTGTCCCACTGTTATCTGAATCTGTAAGCAAATAAAACAAAATGTTATGATAGCAAATGTTTATTTTAGCCAACTATAATTGTCATTTATTGTTTTAGAATAATAATTTATATGGTATATACCTACTGTACTCTATAAATACCACAAAATGAAAATCAAGACCTGTGTAAACATAGCATAAGAAATTTAATTAGATCACAATAAGCACTGGTTCATTTGCAAAAGACAAATATTGTATAAATGTATTTAGTATTCATTAAATTTGTGTACTACATGCATTACGAGGACGTAATATTGTCAGGAAAGGCCGACTGCGGATGTGAAATCGAATGTGATGTGATGGTTAATTTTTAAGTTTCTGGTTTTAAATTGTAAATTTGGTCAAAATGTTTTGCTGATTATGATAAACTTTTATTTTAATTTGTTTCAAAAGGTTATTTTGAAAGGCCCTTTGTATTATCTTTTCTATTAGAACACTGTTCCGAGGGCGTAACCATTTGTCAGGAAAGGCCGAGTGTAAGCCATCATTTTAAATAAATTCAGTAATCCATGTATTCACTATGTCTGAAAGCAAGCTTTGCACCTTTTTGTAACCTAGTATTCACTATTCATGTTATTTACTGTCATTAATAGTAACTCTTACAATATTTTAACCGCAATCTCATGCATTAAATATAATTGATATTTTCAAATGTAAACAACTGACTTGTGACAGCTGGTCTTGACGTTGACATTTCGTTTTAAATCATTCCATGGTATCTGTCACAGTGTGGCCACAATTAAAATAATTTATAAGAAATGTTACGAATCGGATACGTTAAGACTAGTGCTGCCATCTGTCGCAGAAGGGCCGGCATGACGAATGTCGGTAGGCCCGACCAAGTGGAGGTGGTAATAGAACAAGCCTATAAATTAAGAAAACATGATGTACAGCTCTCTTTTCCTTGTCGTCCGCTGATGAATAAACTATTATCGTTGCTGCTTCTTGTCTTTCACTTCAACAGTACATAGACTCTTGCAATTGCTTTTAGTGATAAAGTATTATATACCTACAATATAATATTCCTATGTAATAAAACAATGTGATGTCAGACAAAATGTGGGCAAAGATAGTCACTGAGTGGGTTCCACATACAGTACAGCAGCAGTGCAGCCGGCCCAGGCGCAGATGGCGGGATGAACTGGATGTTTCCTGTGCTGACTGGTTAACTAATGCCTTAGACTGGAAAATGTGGAAAGAGTGAAAGGAGGCCTTTGCCCAGTCGTGGAATCCAACAGGCTGATTAAATTAGAATAAGAATAAAATAGAATAAAACTATGGCACACTTGTATTTCTATATGTATAAGTAAGTAAGTTTTGTTAACCATCACTGACCATAATTATACCTCTATATCGTAAGAACATAAGCGAACAAAAATGTGCCTTTTACCAATCAAAACATTTTGTCAGTAAAAAATATAAGTCAGGCTATACCATTCAAAAAATACTACATCCTATACTATATGTAGAACATTCTATATGTTCCTAATTAATTAATAATTCTAGTCTTGCAAGATTAGATTAGATTTTTTTAATATTAAATAATAACTGTGGAGAGGAGTGGGCCAAGCAACCGGAAGGCCATGCGGCAGAGCCAGACGGAGTTAGTCTAGGCGGGACGAATTGGATAAGTACCTGAACTCATTGGAACAAGCTCAGGATTGTGATGTCTGGAGGGCATGGGAGCTCATATTACTAGTTTTTATTTAGCTTGCCCTGTATGTATGTATGTTTGATCGCGGAATCTTGCAACTCAATTTTGAAGCAGATATCTTCAACCAATTGAGCTGAAATATTGTATACACATGTTTTCTTTTGATGACAATGCATGGTCAGCTATGTGACGTCACTATTTAAGCAGTGTGTCTACCATGAGTTGTCACTGTTAGATCGCCTGACGTTACTACAGTAGTAATAGTACGTTACTATGACATCTGTCAGATCTGTAACTCATGGCACCAAATTCTAAGCAAATGAAGCTCAAACTACAGTCGCTGTAGTATAGTTTGCTGCGTATTTTAGTACCAAACTATCCGCTAGAGGCGCTGTACAAGTTTTCATACATTTTGTTTAACTACAGTCGCTAGCGAATATAGATTGTGAAAACTCATGGTAGACCTACAGGTACTCGTATTTACATTGTTTGAAAAAAAAAAATTAAGTAGATCAAGTTCCTTTAACTTGATCTGATTAATTTAATTTTTTTTTACACATGTTAATCTCGCGACAGGCTATTTTATCACATAAATTGTGTAAAGACGTTTTAAATTGACATTAAACTTTCATGGAAAATGTTTATTTTTAGTAGGTATATTTACATAAAAGCTTGTTTGTTAAATAGTTTTTTTTTACTTTTAAATTATTTTAATTAATAAGTTATGCAGGGCATTACATTCAGGTTGTTAGATAAAACAACGTAAGGGATTATCAATGTAATAAATTATTACACAAGAATAACAATAAAGTTAAAATATATACAAGCAGACTTGTTTTTTATAAGAACTAAAAAATAAAATAATGCTGGACACCACACACAAATTAATTATTAATTTATTATTATTATAATATGGATGAATTAAATAGAGATCCTGGAAGGCATAAGCTAATAAATAACATACATTCATTAGATTATTTTTCTTCCTACACAAATTTTCCTGGAAATACTTGAAAAAGACCTTAATCCAGCTGTGGTAAAGCAAAGAAATATAATTTACTAATTTAAATCAGGTAGATTTAAGTTTGTAATATTTTTTATGATAATTTTAATCCGTAATATAGATCCTAGTGCATGAGATAGATAGTTTTTAATTCAAATTCATGTAGCAAAGCCTAAAAAAAAATATGTTTACAGCGAGATATGTGAAAACGGAGCGCGGAGTGAAGCTATTGTTGTTCAGCAAGTTTCTCTATCGAATGCAATGCAAGCCTACCAGAGAAGGTTTTAGTACTTGGTATTGTAACAAGTACAGCAACTGTCATTGCACTTCAGTTCTTGTCACTGACAGTGAAGAACACATTGTTACTATAAGAGGATCACATAACCATCCAGCTCCAAATATCGCTACCACACCCGATGGGTTTATCCAAATATTGAGTGCTAAAAAGCGGGGCAGGAAGAAAAAGCCGATTATCGATAATGTTGTAGAATCTGATCCTAAGGACATTGTTGTTGAAATTTTACCTTAGCTGACTTTTTATAAGTACATATTATTCATAGAAATTTTCCTAAGATCTGCTTTGGATAACATTATAGCTTCGTAGTTCATAGCGTCTTGATAACTATCAGAGCTATCATATTAGGCTTGCTTATTTAAGTCATTAAATTGTAGCGATAATTAAATATTTTATACATGGACACGGGATATGACGTTTCGACTGTGTTACCTAAATAAAACAGTGTACCAGAGCACGGGATATCTGCCGTGAAGTGACGCCTCCCTTCATTATTATCTTCAGATTATTATTAATTTATATACCCGCGTCCATGTATGAAATAGACATGTAGACTAATAAAAAATAAATGACACGTATTTTTTGCAATTTCCAAATAACTAAAAAATAATTATGCTCTTTATCAGTTTAGGAGTGCTCGTGACGTCATAATGTGCCTTTAACTGAGACATGCATTGACGACACGCTATTTTTCGACTAAATTTTTCAACTCAAGTTATCGCCGTTATTTTTTGATTACGTAAAATAGGTGTCCTATATTTTTTTATGTCTACATGACTAAAAAAAATTTTAAATTAGGCCTAATTATTTGATCTCTCTTGTTTAAAATTTAAAAACAGAAATGTTAAATTTGTAAAACGTATCGTAATCTTCGCATAAAAAGCGGATAAGATTCCGCGCCACCACTAGTCCGATAGATGCAGCGCAGCTATCATGAACTAAATACAGACAACAGAATGTACTGTAGAGTGTATTTCCCGCTTTTACCGTAATACTTCAGTGGTGGCGCGCCGACTCTGCAGACACACTGAATATTATAGATGGAGCTGAATATTATAGCGAGCGGGTCTAACAAGCTTGCAACAATAGTTGTTAATAAGCCGTTTTCAGTAAAAAAGAAAAAAAGTGTTTTCTAATAAACCTAACAGATGGAGCTGGCAAGCGGATAAGTTTGTGATTAATCACAATTGCTGTCATTGTCAAATGGTGTTTCCTAGCAATAAAAGAAAACGAACGCCATCTTAGGCGCGTCGCTCACTGGTAAGTCGAGGCGAGGTCGCGGCGTTTTATTCCTTAATAAAACGTACAAGCATCTACGTTTTCTTAAGGAATAAAACGCCGCGACCTCGCCTCGACTTACCAGTGAGCGACGCGCTTTGAGGTTCGAGGGAACTATTTTATAAATTTTTACTTTTGAATGAAAACGCCATATTACTTACGCTCTGTTTTCCACAGGCTTTATGATGATTAGCTGTGTAATGTGTCGAAAACTGTTAAAATGTATTTGTGAAACTTATTTTTTTAATTGATGAATACAAAAGTCATTATTATATTTCATAGTTAGTGTGCATAGCAAAATCTACAGCTATTTGTAGGATAATGAGCATGATCCGCAGGCTGATTACGTATCTCGCGACAGGTTTGCAACAGGCTTATATCTTGCGATAATCGCTGTCAAACGACAATTCCTTGCTGTTATTTAATACAAAATTGACGTTTGACAGCGATGATCGCGAGACTTACGCCTGTTGCAAACCTGTCGCAAGATACGACGTAGTCAGCAAGCGGAGATAGGTAATTTATTTTATCTTTTCGAACGTGCCAAAAACATATAAAATACTGTAATGTATTAAGAATTAGTCATTTTTAGATGTTAGCTATTAGGTAGTCGTTTTCAGTAATTATTGATGTATATAGCGGTAAATTACCAGTTTGTCTTTTATCTGCATAATTGTAATGACAATTAGTAAGTTTTATTAACCACTATGATACCTATGATGAGTCACTATTTGATTATTTTAACGTGAATGTGTATTAGAATAGATTAAGGCGCGCTTATGATTGATAAATACTTACAGTTATAATGTATTAAATTTTCAGTCAGTAATAAAAATTTGATATAATAACTTTTTTATTCCTCAAATGTACTGTTACTTAATGTTGCGGAAAAACCTCATTTTTGCTACCTAAATTAAATTTACAAAAATGAATTACAATATCATCTTCATCATCATTTCAGCCATAAAACGTCCACTGATGAACACAGGCCTCCCTCATGGATCTCCATGAGTCCAACTACCCCTGTAGTTGCCATTCTCACCACGCTTGGCAGGCGGGTTGGTGAGCGCAGTATGGGATGTTGATATACGGATAGACGCTGCTGCCCATCTTCCGGAGGTGTCCCTTAGCAGGCTCTTACTGCATCCACGGGTAGGAGAGGAGGGGTAACATTCTACTGCCGGCACCCCACGGCAATATGTACTTTACTAAATTTAATATACCTCTATATACATTTTGTTGTGTTTTATATATACAACCATTGATAAGCGTCAATAACGTTAAAGGTAAGCGACAAAAACAGTTGTATATTTAAAATTTTAGCAAAATTAGGGTGCGTTAACTTTATGCACCTGAGCTTATTAACGCATATGAAATAGGTGCATTCAATTTAATTTTAGTAAACTTACAAGCTCCTGGGAGCATTAAGTATACTTAATTCACCTGGGTGCATTATATCTTAATATTATCTTACATAAAATCTTGACCTTTTGAAGATTTTAAGTGATTGTCATGCCATGATTCGTGATTGTCATATTGACGCTAACGCACAATTTAATCGCAAACAAATGATAAAATATTACATGGTAAAATATTACACACAAATAAGGCCATAAGGTTAATTTAATTTAATTGCGAAAATTTAAAAGCCTAGACTTAAATATACATGAAGAAAGAGATGTGGTACGAGATATGCCAGTTTTAAATTTAACAGTTGTTGCTGTCATTTATAAATTAAATGTTATTTATTACATTGCCTGTAATTTTGACATTACCTGTTATTTTTGTCATTAACTGTATTTTTTGAAATGTAGTGTAACTTCAATATGTTCAACTATTTTTTTCAACCAGTTGAACATATTGGATGCATTAATGATTTCAAACAAGCATTGGTACGGTGGTACCAGAAAAGGGGGCGAAGGCCTCTAAAGGTCACCAAAGGTCAAAAATGGCATTTTAGGGTTTTTGGGCGATTTCGGCCATTTGAAGACTTATTTTTTTGGTGACCTTTTGAGGTCATAATAAGTCCGGTCCCTGTGACCCTAGGGTCACCAAAAACAATCAGTACCCTTCTCTTTTTAAGACGGTGCTAACTAAAAAGGTTTCATGTAAATCGCGCAACGCGATCGGTTGTTATCGTCCAATACACAGACAGACAGACAGCGCTATGTATTTTGTTTTGTAAATAGCAGTACAGATGTTTAAAGTGCACTAAAAGTAAATTTAATGCACCTACGTGAACAAGATCAGGTGCATAAAGTTAACGCACACCAAAATTAACAATATTTCTTGTTATTTCATAATATTTCAGATGCCTTCATAATACCGTCTCCAAATAAAAATGGCCGCCGTGGTTTGTTGTACTTCCGAAAGTATACATTTTCATGGCGAAACGTTATTAAGGATGGTAACTATTGGACATGCTCAAGTCATTCTAAGAAGGGGTGTAAAGCTCACGTTCGCACCAACGAACTTGTGGAACCCTTTCGGGTGATTGAATACAATGATAATCATAATCATCAGCCTAGGTTGGTTAACTTACCATTGAAATCAGAATATGTTTAATAAAACAGTGATGTTGTACCAAGTTGAAACAATTTGGTATGTGGTTAAATATTTCATAAAATAAATTGTATATTTCACTTAAAGAGGAGAATGAGAAGTTACATTACTATAACTATAATGTCACCAGGGTTGAAGCAAAGGGAATAATTAATTTTGTATACACAACACATTCTACATATCACCCCCATAAATATTTTTCTTCCACTATTTTAGCATCGTTAGTGATATATGGTAATATAAGGTACGCGATAATATGCTGTATTTAAAACGAATTACCTAATATATAAACAGGTATATCAAGCACATGATAATGTATGATAATTGCGTATTGAACAGATATATATATAAATTGTTTTTTGTTTCACATAACAGAAAGGTTTTTTTTATTATTTTTAGATAAAGTAATATTTGGAGGATTATATATTCGTCACTAGAGTAATGGTTTACCTAGGTTATGGACTATTTAGAAAACCAGGCAAAAATAAGGTGACTGATGTGTTAACTGTTTAAATATATATTTTATGATATCGTTTATAGTCTATTGTTTTATTTACGTGCAATATATTAATTAATGTATGTATATTAGTAATAGGTAATACGTAGAACCTTTACCAAATGTTTTTTAACATTTGGTATAGGTTCTACGTATTGGAATTGGAATTAATTCATTTATACCTATGTACGTATGTACATCTCTGATCTCTACTGCTACTGCTGCTATACTGCTACAACTGCTGTGAGCGGTACAAAATTAAAACTGACCTCTTGCGACTTGCACTTATTGGCCTTTTACACAACTGGAAAGTGGCAGTTGGGGTGGTAGTTAAACGATGTCTGCTAACCAACTAAGACTAGTTGTTTTCCACGAACTTAGAACGAGCGAGCGACTTGTTTCAATGAAGATCCATTGCATTTGAACTTGAGTTGTGGCGGGAATAAAACCGAAACCAAAACCTCCTGGGTATCAATCGGCTCCCAACCGTGTGTTAGTAAAATCTCCCTATGTTTAAATTTCATTAAAATCCGGGCATATGTTCAGGATTTATGCTCGGACAAAAACATTGATTATTAAATCCCCATGTCTTAACAACTACACCACTAATCAAAAATTCCCCACACCAATCGATTTGTATTGATGTGATCTTATTATATTTCAAAATTGATCAAAATCGGATCATAAAAAGTTATCCTCGGACAAAAAAAAACTATTAAAATTTTCTCAAAAACTACCACATAAATCAAAATTCCCCCGCGATTTGTATTGATATTATTCCCATAAGTTTCAAATTTCATCAAAATCCGATCATCCGTTCATGAAGCTTGGACCAAAATTGCAGACATACATACATACATACAAACATTCAGTCGAAACGCCTAGTTGCCAAGAACTTCGTTCGCTTCGCTCACTCGTTTGAAAATATTCTTCGACAAGGTTTTAATGTTCTTGAGATATAAGCGGTCTTTGATGTTGATTAATTTCAGTTGCCGTCATATTACCATCTAAAACCCGTGGCATGCTACTCTTCCATAACTACACGTACTCATGGCGGAACTCTTTGAAGGAGGGCAACTCCTGGACATGCTCTAGCCATCATAGGAAGGGGTGTAAAGCCTATGTACGCACCAGGGGATTGGTTGAACCGTTTCAGATAATCAAATACAACCGAAATCATAACCATGTTTCTAAAGACAATAATACCTTTACATCGTAGCTTTTTAATATTCTTTTGTTTAACAAAAGTATTTCGACTGTCTCTAAAATATTTTTTTAATGTATATAAAGTTGTTTCGGCAAGTCGACCAATATACTCAATTAAATTGTTTAATGTTTGGTTTTTAATTGATATCATCTACCTTCGCATATTCATGAATATGTAGACTGTAATGCTTCGGAGTAAGAAGTCCTTGTTCCAGAAATCCATATCGTCATTGCCTGCTTAATTTTTTACCTAGTACAAATTCTTGTTCCAGAAATACATTTCATCATGTCCAAGAAAGGGCACGAGCTGCTGGTTTACGAAAAGTACACTTTCGCGAAAAACTGCAAAAGCAGAAACAGAGTTACGTGGGCATGCTCCTCTAGATGCTCCAAAAAATGCAACGCTCAGGTGGTTTTGAACAAATCGGGGGAGTTTTGCGTGGTCGACGGCAAACACACGCATCCGCCGCCGGTGTTTTACGTCAACGAACTGGGAGAGTATGTACGGATACAAGATAGGATGGTGAAATCTGATGATGAACAGGATAACGTTGAGAGCAATGAAATCAGCACTTGTAGGGTCATTGGTAGTGTTCATTTCAAATCTGAGGCTTAGTACGACAAGTGAGAACAGGTCTCGACAATATAATTCGGAACCTTAATTATTCATTCAAAAATTAAATCGTATTTAAGTACCGGCGCGTAGGTCTGCATGCTAAAGCCTCCGTTTGTAAGTTTCTGTAATAGGTGTGTCCAATTGTAGATAGTAAATTAGTGACGGTACAATAAAAAGTAAATTACTTATAGATTAGGATATCGATCTGGGCAAAATATTTCATATAATGGGCAGTTAAAAAAAAAAAGTGTAACGTTGATCAGATAAATATTTTAGTATAATTATTATAATTTACCAGCAACTTTTATATATGAAGAAGTACAGACTAGTTAGTATTAAATAAATAGATTTAACATACAACATCGTTTTATTTTACCCTATGCTCTTCCTATGTTTTTATTTTCGGTTCGAAAGTACTGCAAGTTCAAGAATAACGTTTGACATTTTAAAATCTTAAATTTTTAGGTGTCATAAAATCGTCGCGGGGTGAAAATTTGCTCATATTGGAGAAGTACGCATACAATTTTGGTTATATCGGCAAGCGGGGAGGTACCTTGAACTGGTACTGCTCATCTAGGAACTCCCGAAAGTGCAAAGTGAGGGTAGTCACTAATGCAGATGGATCCCCTTTACAGTTAGTAGGCATTCACACGCATGGTCCAAGGTTTGACGATACACCTGCTGGATTAAAAAGGAAAAAACACTACTAACTGTATGACGTAACTAATACCAACTCTTAGTAAAGATATAGTGAAATATCTTAAATATAAAAGACACGCTGCAGTGCCTGGGACATTTTAAGATGGTTAAGGCTTGCCCAGCACCTACTTCAGGTACTGCAGCGTCCCGTACAGTATCAGTTGCTGACACTGTGTAAATCATCTATGTATATTATAAATGTGTTATTCTTATATACACGGGTATTTGTTGCGTTATTTAACTTTGTTTATTAGCCGTCCTTTTGTATATACTTGTATATAGGCTACATATATGTGAAAGGCCATTTCATTATTTTTTTATAATTAAGTTAGTTGTTTTATTGCTATATTTTCAAATTTTATTTTTTTGGGGCTAGATTTTACTGTAAAGGTATTTTTTAAAAGATACCTCGCCATTATTTATTTATCATCTGTAATATACTCTAGTCATATAGAATTAGGCATTACATTCTTTTATTTTAATGACGATGTGCTATTGATTGAACAAATAAGTGGTTGGGTCTATATATATATCTATAATATTTTGTATCATAATATACATTTAAGTAGTCTGAAGTAAGCGTAAGTACAATTCGAAATGTTTCTAGGCCTTATATTGCTTACACTGCAATATTTGTATTCCACTAGTTAATAGTAATAGGTAATAGCATTAAACAAAAAATATTTCGTTATATTGTTTTCATATCCCACTAATATAATAAAGCCGAAAGTTTGTTTGTATGGAGGTTTGTTACCACTTCACGCAAAAACTGCCCCACGGATTGAGCTGAAACTTTGCACACATAGATGTAGGTCTGGATTAACACATAGGCTACTTTTTATCCGGGTAAAACGCGTGCGAAGCGACGGGCAGAAGCTAGTTTACTATATTTCCAAAAATAGCATACTTCCCAATAATAGCCGATATTATATTTTTTTAACCAAATAAGTTTTAAACTAATTGGTTTTAAAGCAGATGATATCGAAGAATCGACAGCGAAGAGACAACGTAAAACATTGAGCTTTCAATTAAAATTGGAAGTATTGAAAAGAATGGAAAATGGTGAATCGGCTGCAACAGTTGGCCGCGATTACTGTTTAGCGCCATCCACTGTTAGGACTATTGTCAAGAACAAAAACAATATCATACTTTTGAGTCATTCTCTGAAAAACGCAACAAGTTACACCTACGCAAGACCTCTAATCAAAGCGAAAATGGAGACATTGCTTACAGGGTGGATCGAAGATTCAATGGCAAGGAACGTTCCATTGACTTCGGAGATTGTTTGCAAAAAGGCGATCTCTCTGTATGAAGACCTGAAGCGACAAGAAGGTGACAGCAAAGCTCCGCCGTTTGCTGCTAGTAGGGGTTGGTTTCAGGGATTCAAACGACGCTTGAACTTAGATATTAAATAAGTAGATTGAAAGGAAGTTTATAGAATGGTAGTTAAATTTGACGTCATTTTTGTGAACACTTAACTAAAGCTGTAGGCAATTAAAGAAACTCAATAAGGATATCATCCTTATTCCATTTTTATATGGTCGTTGCCCCTTTCTTCATACTTTATTTATAAAATTGTTAAAACATGTTACTATTATTTTATTCAATACGAACATTTACTTTGTTGGTACGTAGGTTTTTTTTAATAAATGTTTTTGTTTATAGAATTAATTTAATTGTGATCTGCAGTAGACCTTTCTAAAATTATAATATTTTTTTGAGTTTTTCGTTGTGATTCAGACTTATTAATCCGTTCCCGTTCTTTCAGGCCCAGTTCTTCTAAAACCGGAAAAGAAGGGCTCTAGAGGAAAGTACGTGTTGCTTTACAACCATTACACCTATCGCAAATGCGCCAGGTCCAAGAAGGGGTCGACATGGAAATGCACAAGCAGCAAAACTGACGATTGCCAGGCTATGATTGTTACTGATGAAAGCTTAAATGTAGTTTCGACAAAGAAGAAACACACACACGGTAAAAATGCTGCAGGTGACAAACCTAAGCATGTTTACTTTTCGGCTGATTAATTTATGTTTGTTCCCTAACAAAAACCGTTGATCGTTAAATCTATATAGAATTTAATGAAGCTGAAGTTAGTTGACTAAGTTACAACTAATGAAATGATTTCTATGAATACGTTATAATAAAAATTAAAAAAAAAATCGATGCCATAAACATTTACCTATTACAAAATTAAAGTAAGTTTATATATATATATATATATATATATATATATATATATATATATATATATATATATATTAGGTTATTTAAATAGGTTTAGGCGACATTTATAAAAATAAGCTTAGATATTTAGGTACTTAGTTCTGTATTATGCGAACCTACCAGTTTTCGTTCTTTTTAAAGGATCTACGAATGGACGTGTACATACCTGTATAGGTAAAGTGCACAAACTTTGTATAAATGTACATGATGTGTACATTGTTATATGAAAGAACTTGTTTTCGCAAAAATAAATGCAATGCTTACTTTTCGATTAACTACGGTTTTTCAGTTGTTAGGTTAAGGAATAAGTATTGCGTTAAGAAACTATTTTAGGTTTAAGCATACGAGTAACAAGCAATTTCGAAGCATTATTCGGAAAATTATATTTGTATTGTATTTTGTTAGTTTTATTATTTTTATATGGATTTTATCAATATTATACTTTTAATACTTTAAGTTTACTTAGACTTTATATTTTGGATATTTAAGCTACCTCAAATAAATTCATAAGAATATTTTATCAAGAAATGTTACAAATTATTGTATTGTCTTGGTAACGATTTATTTTGAACTACGAATATTAGTAGAACAATGTGAGTTGAACTATTAATATAAAATATTATGAATGGTGTTAGGGTTTCAGGATTAGAATACCAGAGTGTGACATTTTTTTATACATAGTTTTAATTGTATAAATAATAAATTTAAATAAAAAACTAAACAGGTAAATATTAACTAAAATTATATATTTTTGTTGTTTACACATTTTGACCAGAACAATTCCATATTGCAGCTTAGTAACTATACTTTACATAACACCGTAGTCAAACACATTTTCTCAATATTTTTAGAGCAGTGTTGTATGTTTTTAAATAAAGTGTTTCAAGTGTGTGACGTGAAAACAATTGTTTTATTTATTTGCCTTCTTTATACATATTACACTTTTAACAGAGGTAGTCTGATTACTTACCATTTTTCACATGTATTGTCACGAAATTAAGTAGGGCTACCATGTGTTAAGGGAACCAGGTTACCGATGGAAGACTTATGTGCTTTTTAAATAAGTATGCAATAATAAATATAAAGAATTTGGAATATTGATATGGGACGAGTTGAGGGATTTGGGGGAGGCCTTTGCCCAGCCGTAGACAATATAGACTGACAAAATAAATGGAATATATACATAGGTACCGTTTCAAATTGTATATTAAAAATTTTGGCGAATTTTAAAATGGTACCATTTCATAAATTTCCCCAATGCAATTTGCAAATTAGCAGTTTACGCAATGGCTGATAAAAATCTAGACAACTCGACGTATTCAATAAAACTGATTCAGTGAATCAAATTAGGAAATGCTTTTTTCCCATCTATCTAGCTAGACTAGGCACATCGCTACCGGCGCATATAGGCTGACAAAATAAATGGAATATATAGGTACCGTTTCAAATTGTATATTAAAAATTTTGGCGAATTTTAAAATGGTACCATTTCATAAATTTCCCCAATGCAATTTGCAAATTAGCAGATTACGCAATGGCTGATAAAAATGTAGACAACTCGACGTATTCAATAAAACTGATTCAGTGAATCAAATCAGGAAATGCTATTTTCCCATCTATCTAGCTAAACTAGGCACATCCGTACCGGCGCGTTATACCTATACATATAATATCTGGTATGGTTTCTAAATTGACAACAAATTTAAGTATCATAATATCTGCTTTTTTATCTAATGAGTCTTAAAAACACTCAAAAGAATTCGACACAAGTTTTTCCTCTCTACGAAGCATCATCGCCGAAAAGAAAGTTTTTGTCGAACGGGGAGATTCTTCTGATGTTACTTCGTAGAAAGGCGTTTAAGATTTGCAATCATTAGATACAGATTAGCGGATATAATTATATACTTATATTATGTTGATACTATATTGGATTTCCGCAATGTCGCACCTGAATCAATTATATATAAACATTGTATGGTATTGATAACTTTGTCCATCTGCCAACAGTATCAGTAGTGACCGCTATCGACGGAGCTACCCTCTTGATGCTGAACGGCTTTGCATTCGTAGACCCGTCGCCGATGCCCAACGGTGAGCGGTGGTACTGCTCCGGTAGATCACGGTGGAACTGCCATGTCTGCCTCCACGTCAACGATGACTACGAGCTGGTGTGCATATCGAATGAGCATACGCATAAACCGCCGGTGTATGAGAAGACCGCCGGTGGATTGTACGTGGAAGTGCCTAGGGGGTTGACGGAGCCAAGGGTTCTGGAGCAGAGCCCGATTTTACTTGATTAGTGCACGTTCACACAGGTCTACGTTTGCAGTATAATTTTTGAAGGATCCAATATATTTTTCGTGTTTTACTGAATCTATTGCACTCACTCAGTAATGTGCTAATGTGTCATGTTAAGGATAAGGATTGTGTTTGTATTATGAAATTTCTAAAAATATTTTTGTATGATGTTGGCTCTGTCATAACTGGCTTGTGTTCCGCGCACCAAAACCACTTACGGCGTCTTTGAAAATAAATTATTTTATTCGCAATACTTCAAACGCTGATAAATAACAGGTACTTACCAGGTATACGATAACAATTACCTATAAAATGGACCACTGTGTGAATGTGCACTTAGGTGATAAGTAATCATACAAATTAGTTACATACCTATTTTATTATATTCAGAGTTATCGGTGTATATTGTTTTTACTTATTAAGAAACTCGGTATTCGTGTGACGACGGTTGTGAAACTGATCACAACTTTTTTGGAAGCCTAAAGGTCGTATCAACTCTGAAAGGGATCGTAACCGTATCAACCGTATCGCCTTTCGCGTCGCCGTCAAACAGTCGTCAACCTAACGTAAGCACGAAACCAAAGCGGATCAGAAGCTCCGATACGTCGACTCGGCTACGGCTAGGCGACGCCGCGCTTACGGCTCGCCAACCGCTGGTTGACGGCTAGTTCAATCATTTTGAATCCGAACGTTAATTGTGGACGAAAAGACGTAAGCTAGGGTACGGAGAGTACTGAGGCGAGGCGATTACGTTACGATTCCGATTAGTGTGCGTTGCAGTAGGGAGTTTCATATAACTAATACTGAACGGCTCGAGTTGATACGGTGACGATCCCTTTCCCAGTTGATACGTGTGCTACGACCTTAATGAGTATATTGAAATGATGAATGTAATTGAACATTAGGTAGGTAACTTTTACGCACCTACGTTAACTAATCAAGGGTTAGCTATGGCTAATGGAAAAACAAACATAATATTTATATGTAGTCTTACTCAAATTGTTGCTACCTTCAGTGTATTTGTATTTTTTCTAGATATTGTGTGTTGTGTGAGGTTCAAACTATTTTATGTGAAATGTTCTCTACTTAGTACCTTTGTTATTAATTTTACCTACCTACTATAATATTTTTATACCATATAAAATTATACATACTACATTGTACCTACATACTTTCTAATAATATTTTATTAATTAAATTATTATAATTAAGCTGGTCTAAATTATAATATTTTAAGTTAATGGTTTTTTAAAAATATTTTTGAAAGCCTGACTTTATATTTGTGATTATTATATTACAACTAGATTTAGTGTGTAATTAGTTTTATTAATATTAATTTATAATTGTCAAACAATGCAGACTAAATTACCTACTTGCGTTAAGTACCTAAGTAATTTGCTTTACTTATAATATAGGTTAGTGTTTTGGTTAAATGTTGTGAGTTAGGTAAATAATTATATTTTTGTATGTTTTTATTAAATTATGTACATAATGTTTTAAGCTAAATAAAATTTAAATTTTATATAAACTTTTCGGGCTGTGGATGATGATGAATAAGTGAAAAATGGTATAGCTGTTGAAAAATGGGAGCTACAATCAAAAACAATTCCCACACATTTTTCTAAGAAGCGCCATTCGCCGCAACAAAGTCATGCATACCATTCGAATACGGAAAGCAATTTGTTCTAAATTCAAATTGTTTATTGAGACATGTCAAACTTATACAAAGTGTCCGGTCACCGGCCGTAATTCACACGATATATGATTTTTTTTCCCTTAATTTACTAACCTTTCACAATGTTTACACGATTTTTTAACCAGTAAACTTTCAAGATTTGACTTTGTTTTTCAAATTATTACACTGTTTTGAGATGATATTTTTAAAATGATTTCACTTACCCCGTTCATAAATCACTTGCATGAGCTAAAATTGTCTAATAAAGATGACTCCTGCCAGGGATATGGCAATCGTCAAAACTTTTTGATAGCTATTAAGTAGTTATTGAACTATTACGCATAAAGTCGGTTTTATTTCATTATTATTACCCAAGCACCTTTAAAAAATCGGACGGAATGCCACTGAGTTTTAAGTAAACTAAACTATACCATTGAATTATAAAAAATAAAACCTACATTCACACTATTGTCATTAAGTCAGTCAACCGTATTGTTTTTTTCGCATGACATGATTCCTATGCACACACCCTGGCACATTTACGCCTTTGCCATTTGCTGAGCAGTGGCAATCATCATTTGTTTAACGTCCTTGATTTAGATTTATACGTTATATTTTTTTTCAGGTCGACCAGTAAATTACAAGTTCATCCCGTCAAGCCACGGAAAGCATTACGTGCTTCTTGTGGAAGGCTGCAAATTCAACCAGACGACCAGCAGTGGACGATACTGGAACTGCTCGAAGAGGATGACAAACAAGTGTAAAGCTCGAGTTCGGTTCGACAATC
This sequence comes from Pasiphila rectangulata, assembly GCA_963082625.1. NCBI lineage: Eukaryota > Metazoa > Arthropoda > Insecta > Lepidoptera > Geometridae > Pasiphila > Pasiphila rectangulata. Next base: position 17,391,168 of record OY720244.1, read on the forward strand.
AACTCAATATGATATTCTACGATGGTAATCATAATCACAGCACTGCGCTACCATCGTCTTCTTCATCTTTGGCGGGACTTCCGGCTTATAACGTCTCTGCTGCTATCACGGAAGCCTTTTCGAATATATCGAAAATGAGCGATGAATCTTCCAGTCAGGGTGCTGTTGTTCCTGTTTACTCCAGGCCGGATTTTACTTGAGCAGCAAGCTGCAGCGGACCCACGGAGAAAATGGTCTTATATTATTTGCATTAAAGCTGTCAGTATCTCAATAAACTTATCTACTCTCACAGCTAACTGGCAATATGATACGGTTAACTTCTGTCTTTCAATTTGGATTACGAAATTGATACATGTTGATCATCTATCAACCCTTCTTTCAGATGCTTGTAAGTTTCAAGATAATCAATTTGATAGAACCGTGTAAAAAACCGACATTTGTAAATGTCATTATCAAATCTTATAATTAGGTTCTCACGGACATATCGATTCCGCTTTTTTCAGGGTTCCGTAGTTTACTCTTATTGTCGGTTATTCTTCAACCGTATAATTGAATTGTGAGAACTCGTATGATTCTAGTCCTATAAAATTGAGGATATGGTATGTTAGGTTTATAAATGTACTTCTATGTATGTGTATGTGTGGTGAAGTTTGGAGTAGAGTAAATCAACTAACGTGTAGGTAAAATGTACTCTGAAACTTCAATTTAAACTACCTCTACTTAGAATACAAAAATGTTTGTATGATTATGTGTAAAAGCGGGTACCGTACCTTAAGGATTATTAGATATAAATAATGTATTATGTAGTTAGGTCCAAACACTTAAACATTGTTTAATATCGTTTTGTATAAAAAAATTGTTTCGATAACTCTGAACTTCTCCTTTTCGTTAAATATAAATGTATTCATATTAATACGAGTTTAATAATAATTTCATTCAATCGTATTGCAATATTTTTATAGTTTTTAGATAACCTATGTGCCAATAAAAAAATGTGAATTTTTGGATCTAATCACGTCACTTACCTACATGTTTTATTCAAATTATTTTCCCTAGATTTTTTTCCATCTCGTAGTATTTAACTTTTAAAATATTCCTTAACTTACTTATCTAAGCATTGGGTGCAGTTTAATCAGGACGGAAGATGGCGTAAAGAAGAGAATAACCAGCAGCGATTAATATTCACTCACTTCTGGGTATTCTCTTCTTGGCTAATAGACAGATAGATAAAACCTTGTAGCCTACTCCCATTCAACTCTCTCTATCTACTCCCAATAGGAATAAATTAAAAGTAAAAAAATCTTTTTAACAAACAAGCTTTTATTCAAATGTACTCACTAAAAATAATAAAATAAACATTTTCCATTAAAGTTTAATGTCAACTTAAAACGTCTTTACACAATCATTTCAGCCGTAAGACGTCCACTACTAAACACAGGCCTCCCTCATGGATCTTCATGAGGGGTAGTTGCCATACTCACCACGCTCGGCAGGCGGGTTGGCGAGCGCAGTACGGGATGTTGATACACGGCAAGACGCTGCTGCCCATCTTCCGGAGGTATCCCTTAGCAGGCTCTTACTGCTTCCACGGGCATGAGAGGAGGGGTAACATTCTACTGCCGGTACCCCACGACCACTTTACACAATATATGTAATAAAAAAAGCTTGTTGCGAGATTAACCTGTGTACCTGTAACTTGATCTAATAGATTTTTTTTTTTTCAAACAATGTAAATACGGAGTAGGTACCTGCTTAAATCTCGCGACAAGCTTTTTTATAAATACTCAATAACTAGGGTGTTTGAGTGGTAGTAGTTGTTTTGCTTTATTTTCAATACTAACCTTGAATATATTTTCAGTTGCCGTCGTAACACTATCCCACGGTCAGACTTTGCTGGTAGTAAATGGGTTTACGTTCAAGCGAGAGGTGTGCGTAACAGATGGAAAGAACACGAGATGGGGATGCAACGAACTTTCCAGAAAGAAGTGTGACGTTTACCTTTACGTGAATGAAAAGTTTGAAGTTGTGTATATGGCGAACTCTCACACGCACGATCCTATGCTGTGCAGTTTGTTTCAGGATAGGATCTTGTGAAATTAAAAAAAAAACAATGTGTAACAATTTTACTATGTATATGTACCCTGTATAAAAAGTTCTGGAACTTTGGCAGCGGAATATTTTCTTACTATCTAAAGTGTTATTAGACTTTAATTTGCTCATTGTAATTCTTTTATACTTGTAAATAAATTTCACGGCTTCGTTTGTTAAGTTATGAAAGAGCTGTTTCACTTATTTCATAGTACGAGATATACTTATACCAGGGTTTCTCGCTTAGAAAGTGTTAATTCAAGCTACGAGCCTACTTATCTATAGTCTGACAAATAGTATGGTGGATTTTTTTAAAAGTTAGATTTAAAATAAGCTCTATAAGACCGCTAATTATAAGAGTTTTATATTAATATGTCGATTTTATTGGTCTATTTATCGAATAACGATATTATACCAATGAATTTTCTTGCATGCACAAACCGTCAGGATGACAAATAAGGATTTTGTCATTAAAACTGAGTAAAATGTGCATTTATACTCTAGCCAAACTCAAGATGCAATATTTACTAACATTGCACTGACAGTTGAATCAGCTGATATCAGGGGTGAAAACATTTTTTCGGCTGTGCTATTTTTGCTATTTATATATACCTATACATATACATATTTAGTTAAATATTGAATAAAAAAAAATATTATTTGCTGTCAAATTAATTAATTATCATCATCACCATCAGTTTTATCACTACCTATAGAGTTGAAACTGTTACTAGCTAAGGAAGATTAAATAAGACCAAATAAAAATTTTAACTAACATTTAATATGTTAATAGCCTGTTTCATACAAGTGTCTCTCTTCTGGAACATTTAAAATAGGTACATATAAATAAAGTATATACATTATTACCATTACTTATCATCATGCTTAATTAATTAGTGTCCCAAAATAACTCTTTTTGGGACAATAATTAATTAAGCATGACTCTATCTGACAGTGATGATGATTATTTAATCATCATCACTGTCCGATTCTGAGCTTCTTGATGTTTCTCCGGAGACCTGGATGATGAATTCATCAATTACATTATCTGTTATACCATCCAGGTATCTCATTTTGTTCTCTTCATTTATAACATGGCCAAAAAAATTTTTAATTCATGCATCTTAAATGTTTTATTTTTATTTGCAACATAGCCTTTGACCTGCCCCCATATAATTTCTATTGGGTTTAATTCACAGTGGTAGGGAGGCAAACGCAAGACTTCAATATTTTTTTCTTTTGCGTATGTGTTTGTAGCATAGGCCATATAATTATGCTTAATTGGTGCAATCAAATCGATAAGCTCCCTTTTTATCATAGTGGCCTGAAACGAGATACCCTTGCTTGTTAACCAATCTTGGATTTCGGCTTTTTTCCATTGCATGTTTGGTTCTCGCTCCAGGCGACGAGAGTGATAGGGAGCATTATCCATCACAATAACTGATTCCGGCTCAATTAATTCATTTATTTTCTTGAACCAGTTTTCAAATACTTCTTTGACCGGGACTTCGACTTAGGGACCGGTGACTTTACACGCTGTTCAGCGGTGTAAATTGCTAGTACATTGGACACCGTTTTGACGCTGACTATAACGGTCTTGGCTGTTCTTAGCACCATGTCTTTTTTATACGGATAGTGGTCTTTAGGCCACATTTCTTCCACCAATTTGAATATATTTATGATTGTTGTTTTCTCAGCAGAACTGAGGTGCGATTTCTTTTGGCGTTTCTTTTGAGGCGAAACAAAAAGCTTCGTAGAGCCCGAAGGTCCAGGTTCACCACTCATCGTAACAAAACAAAAACGTAACAACACAAACTCAACATTAACAACAAACTCAACAATAACAACAAACTCAACTATCTATCTTCAAATGATGTCTGCTAATTAAAAATTTCAAAACTATTAACATTACATACACTAACTGAAGGGTAGTTAAGACCAGCTGGCAACATTCCGCCCCTTGTATGTTACGTTCCATTTCATCCCATAGACAAAAGAAAAAAAAATCCTTTGAGCTTTGATTGAACTCTATGAAAAATAGGATGCCACTGAGCTAAGATTCGACGTGATAAGAAACGTTACGCCCAGTTCAATAATGGGACTAAATTAAAAATATGCTCTTTCTATGAGTAATATATAGCTTGTAGTGTATTCTTAATCCCGAATCATAGCCCATAAATATCCAACTGTTTGCGACCCAGGATGTCAAAACCAAAATTCGTTATGGTTGGCACTGTTAGGAACACAAAAAATCTCTGTTGATTTTAATCTTTGTTTTTGATCACCTAATGAAGATTTGTAAATTGAAAAAGTGGATTTTCCATAGAAATGACGTAACTATTGAAAATTGTAACAAATCTTGTAGAATTTATTGGTAAAATCATCTAATTCAGTCATGATTCCAAACGTTTCGAGGCGCAACCCTAAAAATCAGCTGATTTCCAATGTTAGTAAATATTGCATCTTGAGTTTGGCTAGAGTATAGGTGTATATATTTGTCAGACCGTACGATGATATAAGATGTAAATTTATTGTTAGTATTTTTATCTGTTTATTTTCTTAAGAAAATGTTAGATTTGCGTTACCATACTTGGTATGGGAAATAAAATTGTTGTAAGTAATAAAATTGATAGGTTTACAATTTCGCTTTTATGTTTTTAAAAAAGTTAGTTCCTTCCTTGCATTTGTTTTTCGGGGACAAAAAATTGTCCTGCTTTGTAACAATTCATAAGTCATTGTTAAATAAGTCATTATTTTTTACTTATTTAACCGTACCTAATCGTAAGAAGTTTAATATTAGCTTAGGAGGTTTTTTAAAGGCATCTGTTGTATTTTTAATAAAACTTTTACTTACATTTGATTATAATATTTTACTCGTAATTATATAACACCCCTATCTATAAATGTGTTCATACTTCTTAAAGCAAGTCTGAAAGTCTCGGGTCTTTGGTACAGTTTCTTTATTCTTTACAGATTTCGACTCAAAGAGTATGACGACTAACGATTTTGCACCAAGCGAGATAGATTTCATCGAGGCAAACTTTGATGACATCTACGACGATCCTGACTATAAAGATATACCCGCACCAGAAGATGGCGTTGCTATACTCTCAGATACCAATAGAGGCATGCCCTGTCTACTCCTTAACGGCTACTCTTATAGAAAGATGTACACATCTAAGAGTGGATCTCGATGGATATGTTGCAAGGATAAGACTTGCACGGCGTTCCTGTTTTTAAACAATGATGATGAGATTTCAAAGAGCCACGAGGTGCACCATCATCCGCGTGATAAGACATACGATTATATTGGTAAGTGTCAGTTTCGTCCCGAGTCCTTAGTCAGCCCAATCGTTTCGTATTATATGATCATTGCCTTAATTTCCTCAGTTTTTGTATGGTAATGACTTTGGTTAGAGCTAGTGATCGAGCATTACGATACTGTGACGATACTATGCGATAAAGTGTCTGTCCACAGCAGCACACGTAGATCACGCTGCGTCCGGCTGTGTGTCTCCCGTGACATCAAGAAGTAACGTGACATGTCAATCATACGGTTGTGGACAGACGCCCTAAGGCTTGAGATTTTTTATATAGGGCTTATATAAAAACAGAAAAATAATTTTAAAATATTTTGCAGGTGAAGAGGAGAGAACACAAGCTGTTGTTATAACATCTCGGAAAGGAAAGGAATTGCTTCTGTACCGCAACTACACCTATAGGAAGCAGTACATGGGAGCAACAAGAGGACGTTGGGTGTGCTCTACAGCGAAGATGTGTAAGGCGCGAGTATGTACGACGGCGGATAACTTCATCTTGTCACTGTATGGTGATCATTGCCATGATCCTCCTAAGTACTACCTGAAACCAGATCATGTACTCGATGCGTTGGCGCAGCCTGTTATTATAGAAACTGATTAATTTATTTAAATATTAATTTGTAACATAAAGCAATGACAAATGTAGGTATGTAGGTAGTCCTACATCTTGTTGATGTATGGAGAGCAATGCCATGATTCTCTTAAGTTATCTGAAACTTGGCTATGTACTGGATTTCTTGGCCTATTCACAGGTTGACTTATTTAATTTGCTTATTTATGTTAAACAAGGTTACGTACAGTGTGCGTATACCAATAAAAGGTGTTTAACTTTTATTTTAAGGTTATCATATACGCACCCATTAGTGTTTATCTTACGTTAAAATTAATTTGTAATGATCCATTCACTGTTGTTTTAATAAAATACGAGTATTTAATGGTTTTTACAAACTTGAGTTTTATTTGTTTATTTGTCGACTCTACCTAACCTTTTCTATAGCTGTAAGTGCCCTAAATACATAAAATAAATAAATAAAATACCGGAAGAACTAAAATCAGAAATAAAGGACAACTTATTCTACAATAAATTCAAAAAAATACTTTTAAAAAAAAAATATTATTCCTTGAATGAATTCATGACTGAGAAATTTTTATTACAAATCTAACTAAATGGATTGGATAAAAATTATTATTGTATTTTAACTACCTCACCGTGACTTTTTTAAGAAATTATATAATATTGAATTGTATGTACCGTTTCCTTCATTTGACCTCTATATGTTATTGTAATGTTATTTGAAATGATCTCAACATGAATCAATAGTTTTGACTTAAATCCGTATTGTTCTTAATTAACTTGACTTAATTTGAATCTTATATTATCTATGACGTCTTATTAAATACCCACTGAATGTGTACTCACTATTTATTGACATAAAAAAACAATGTAAATTATTTAATGATCTAATATAATATAGCATATGATTCTTGAAAACTGACTAAACTTGCAACGCCCTAACAGGGTTCATGTATGTTACTTATAATAATTATGTATTACCTAGATCTAATGCAAACCATGTACATGAAGCAATGAATAAATAAATTACAAATTACAAAATAGTATTCACACTACACAAGAAAAGATGTACGATAGATAGCGTAACAAAGAACACGGTCGACATAAATAGGAGAGCCACATATTAGAGCAGCCACACATCGACCTACAAGCCTCGAACAACTGCCTCAGATGGTTGTCTATTCCCTGAAACGGAGGGATTAATGATAGGGACAAGATCAGGTGATACATTACATAAACATCATTCACCATGCACCATCACGGCTATTGTTGTAATATTTTGAGAAAAGAAGCCTTTTGCAAAAAAAAATAATCAACAAAATGTTTCTATTTACCTATTATATGGATTACTAGGTTGTTCCTGCAGCTTCGCATGCGTTGTAAAGTAGCCTATGTGTTAATCCTGGTCAACAATCTATACGTATGCAAAATTTCAGCAGCAATCCGTAGGCTAGTTTTGGTGTGAAGACAAACATCTATACAAACAAACTTTCGGCTTTATAATTATTATTTTTAGTGAGATAATTTATAAACAATTTCAATAAGTTAAGCGAGCAATTTGACCTTGGTCTATTCTGCATTAAGTGTCGGCCAGGCAGCGGCTGAACAGAGAATTTTTTGGAATAAATCCTCTAAATTGGGTATTTAATATGATTAAATATGTTTATTGATTTTAAATTTTAAGTATGTTTGTGTGTTAGATAGATAGTAGATTTTAATAATATTACTTAAATGTTGGTTCACATCTGTCACTAGCATGTTTCTAGACGTGAAAACCTCTAATTGGCCTTCTGTAATTTAGACTAATGTATAATAAGATATTATTGCTGTTGGTTTTCCTACGAATTAATAAATAAATAAATTTTCTCATAATACCGCGATATAATCAACGAAAATAACAGCACAGGCTTACAAAGCACCTAAACCTCCGTGAGTAAAACTGTTGCGAATAGTAAAATTAAACGAAAATAAAAACTATTTCAAGTTACTGTGGTTTTACTTTTGTCGTTGCAAATATTTATCTGCCTTCAAAAAAACAAAAATCCTCCTACAACCCCCGGTCCATTATTAATGTACAAACTAAATTACTTTTATCAGTCTCACTCAACACAACATATTCTGTCTCTGTACATGACATGAAAATAACTTTTTAATGGACTCCTACAACATGGGTTTCAAATGAAAGGGCTTGCTGAGAATAATTCAAAAATGAAATGACGATACTCTGAATCCAACATGGCGAAACATCCAAGATGGCAGACTAGTTATTCTTAATGCACTCCTATAATATGGGTATCAAATGAAAGGCCTTGCTGAGAGTTACTCGAAAAATTAAATGACATCACTCTAAATCCAACATGGCGGTATCGGTATACTCAAGATGGCGGACTAGTTATTCTTAATGCACTCTTGCAATATGGGTGTCAAATGAAGACCTTGCTGAGAGTTACTCGAAAAACTAAATGACATCATTCTAAATCCAACATGGCGGGCATGAGTTGAACAGAAGTAACCAACTGTCCAGTGATGACTAAAAAGTTAAAAATAAATAAAAAAAACTTTAACAAACAAGCTTTTATTTAAACGTACTAAAAAGAATAAAATAAACATTTTCTATTAAAGTTTAATGTTAACTTAAAACGTCTTTACACAATTTATGTGATAAAAAAGCTTGTAACTTGATCTAATTGATTTAATATTTTTTTCAAACATTGTAAATACGAGTTAGGTCAACCGAGGCTTTTTTATCACATAAATTGTGTAAAGACGTTTTAAGTTGACATTTAACTTTTATAGAAAATGTTTATTGTATTATTTTTAGCACGTTTAAATAAAAGCTTGTTTGTTAAAAAGTTTTTTTTTTTACTTTTAATTTATTTTAATGAAAAATGTTGATTCTCGTGTAACTTTGTCTGTTTGTCCGTCTGTCACTGATTGATATTATTTTTTATGTTTGCTGTTTTTTTGCATACAGAAGTGCTAATTTATGTTCTTGTGATCGTGTGGTATCCGATATAATTATTATCTGAAGAAAAGTTACATTTACTACACAGGGTGATTGGTAATTCGATACATTCCTTAAAGGGGGTCATAAAAGAGCTCATTTCGGGAGCCGGATTGTTTTTTATATATCTCTGATTTTGTTTTTTTTATGCAAATCCCCCGATTTTGAACTTAAAATTGAGATTTTTTTACTTATAGCATAATTACAATAAGTTTTGATGTTTTCTAATAGTTTGGTGATTAATAATTTATTTAAGTCAATCCAATCGTTTCGTATTCTTAATTTTGTCAGTTTTTACATGGTAATGACTTTGATTAGAGATAGTGGTCGAGCAGCACACGTAGATCACGCTGCGTCCGGCTGTGTGTTTCCCGTGACATCAAGAAGTAACGTAACATGTCAATTATTACGGCTGTGGACAAACGCCCTAAGGCTTGAGCTTTTTTTATATAGGGCTTATATAAAAACAGAAAAACATTTTTTATATACATATTTTGCAGGTAAAGAGAAGAGAACACAAGCTGTTGTTATAACATCTCGGAAAGGAAAGGAATTGCTTCTGTACCGCAACTACACCTATAGGAAGCAGTACATGGGAGCAAAAAGAGGACGTTGGGTGTGCTCTACAGCAAAGATGTGTAAGGCGCGAGTAAGTACGACGGCGGATAAATTCATCTTGTCACTGAATGATGATCATTGCCATGATCCTCCTAAGTACTACCTGAAACCGGATCATGTACTCGATGCGTTGGCGCAGCCTGTTATTATAGAAACTGATTAATGTTATTATTTAACGATATTAATTTGTAACATAAGCAATAACAAATGTAGGTAGTCCTTCATCTTGTTGATGTATAGAAAGCATTGCCACGATTCTCTTAGCTTATATGAAACTTGGCTATGTACTGGATTTCTTGGCGCAGCCTGTTATTATACCTCTATAAACTTATTGATCCCTTTGGTGATCCAATGTTGGGTGTAGGTCTTTACTACCTCCAAACGAGTATTCACAGGTTGACTTATTTAATTTGCTCATTTATGTTAAACAAGGTAACGTACAGTGTGCGTACTTTAATAAAAGGTGTATAACTTTTATTTTAAGTTAAGAAAGATCAATTGTAAATACTGTACCTGACTGTTATAATAAATTATTTATATTGTAATACAGTAGTTTCTCTGAAGAAAGTGAAGTAGTCGGCCGTGTTACAAAACTGGCGCTCAACGTAAGGGCCCGAAAAAAGGCCAGCCCTCCGAAACTACGACCTAACATTCGAAGAATTAAAGAGGAATTAGATATCATGAATGTTTCAACTGAGCAGTTCGAGAAGCTGCTAACCTCACAGCGCGGTGGTTCATTTGCTACAAGTAAGGTTTCCTATAGTGGTACAAGGGACGCAGAAATCGTAGAAACTTTTCTAACTGCAGCGACCGTTTATAAAACCGTTGAAAAAATATGCCATTAGGAGCTTATAACTTATTTTAAAGAATGAAGCTGCTACATGGTGGCACGGTGTCACGGAGCAAATCACATCTTGGGAAGAATTCCAGTCGAGACTGCGCCATGCATCTGATACGCTAGTAGATCCTAAGTTTTTTTGTTACGGTTGTGGAGCTCCATGTGTGGTCAGATCGAGATGCCCAAATTGTTTAATGTGGAGCTCCAGGCCAGGTGTGGTCAGATCGAGATGCCCAAATTGATGATGTTGAAATCTGCTCGATCTCTCTGAAAGAAGTGAACTCGGACATCCTTGATGATTCGCAGAAAACTCAATTTATGGAGATCTTGTGGAGTAATCGAGCTGCGTTTGAAGTCAACACAGAACCCACCTACCTGGCAGAACATTGCATCAACACAGGTGAGCATAATCCTATTTCGGTTCCCACTTATAGGTTATCGCCACCCCGATTAGCTTTACTTAAACAGGAATTAAAAACATGCTAGATGAAAAGATCATCGAACCCTGTTCTTCGCCCTGGTCAGCGCTTGTTATTATGTTGTTATTATTCCAAAAAGGATGGCTCGATTCGCGTATGCGTAGATTACCGCAAACTTAACGTACTAACAGTTCCGGATATCTATCCCATTCCAAGGATAGACGATTTGCTACATGCAGCCAAACCTACGCGCTTAAATGTCGACGCTGGATGTGCGCGCCCGTAATTGGCAGGTAAAAGTCAAGGAAGAGGATCAATACAAGACAGCGTTCATAACCCCCTTTGGAGTTTACAGGTGTAAGCGCATGCCTTTCGAACTCCGAAATGCGCCTGCCACATTTCAGCGACTCATTGATAGAGTCAGAGTGAGTCTAGACAGGGTAAAGATGTTGGCATACCTGGATGACCTGATCATATTCTCTACAAGTTTTGAATATCACTTGGCAGATCTAGATAAATTGTTGAAAACACTAGCAGGAAACAATCTCCAGGTGAATTTTAATAAATGTCGTTTCTGCTGCTCGACTATTAAATATTTAGGACACATAATTACCCCTGAAGGATTGAAAGGTGACTCAGAAAAAGTGGCAGGGATTCGTGATATTCCTACACCGAAAAAAAAGCACCTAATGACCTTCTTACATACTTGTTTATATTTCTTACAGACTTGTTTATATCGAAGGACTCCCGGTTTCCGTCGTAACAGACCACCAGGCCCTTAAGTGGTTAATGGCCTTGCGGTCCCCAACTGGGCGACTGGCTAGATGGGCCCTGCAGATACAAGCCTTCAACTTAACAAAGGCCAAATTAGCCTCTAAAAAACTTGGCGTTATCAACAGGGCGAGTCGGTACTTCACGTCGGTCCAAAAACTCATACTTTACAAGGCGCAAGTACGACCACCTGTGGCACGTGGAGTACAACTCCCACCTCTGGGCAAGCGCGCCACAATACCAACTCCTTCCACTTGATCGGATACAACGCAGAGCAACCCGTATTGTCGGCGATTCCAAACTCACAGACGATCTGGAACCCCTAAGCCTTCGAAGAGACTTAGGTTCTCTGTGTGTGCTATATCGTCTGTATAATGGGGAATGTTCTGAAGAACTATTCAGCTTAATACCCGCAGCTAACTTCCATCACCGCACTACTCGCCATAAAGCGAATTTTCATCAGCACCATCTGGATAGCTGGTTTTCCAGAACCACTCGTTTTATGCGCTCTTTTTTGCCGGACGATCAAGCTGTGGAACGAACTCCCATCTGCGGTATTCCCTCGGAGCTACGATATAGGGCCTTTAAAAGGCGGGTATTCACATCGAAAGCCGGCAGCGCATCAGCTTCGCCTCTGGTGTTGCAGATGTCCATGGGCGACGGTGACCACTTCCCATCAGGTGGCCCGTCCGCTCGTCTGCCTGCTTATAATATCATCATCATCATCAGCCTTTATCGACCCACTGCTGGGCATAGGCCTCCCTTTGATTTTGCCATTCGCCTGCACCATCCCGATGGCTAAGAATACCCTATAATATAATATAAAAAAAAACATTTGACTACATAGATACATATTTTTATTAGATTATTTATATAGAAAAACATCCAGAACACCCTGAACAAATATCTGCAGATCGTACAGACATTTGTCCCGAGGCGGGAATCGAAACCTCTTGCGTCGCAGACGGACCTTCGCCCTCTGCGCCACAGAGCTCGTCAATATAGAATAGAATAAACATAGATACAGATACGATAAGTCTGTGGTCGCACCGATGAAAATTTAAAGATTTTTTTATGCATTCATATTTATTGGATAATATCCAACAAAATACAAATTATGAAAATACACTACTTACCTACCTTTGTATTTTCAGATCAATAGATGATTAGGGTCTATCCAGATTTTTTCCCGCTAGTGAAACTGCGTCTATCAGCTCGTAATAGGTATATACCTAAGTGCGGAGAAGACTTAGAAAATAAGGACAGAAAGGATTTATAAACCATATCTTAAAGAGTATTTTCATAGGGGTTCACTTTCTACATATTGTACCTATATTATCTAGGTGATATTTTATTAACCATGATTTGAGACCTTTTGTGTGTCCCAGTAGCACCTTTGAGTCAAGTGGAATGTCGTTCAAGGCTTAAAATTTTACGATGCGACGTCTACGAAAACGGAAAAGTTAACAATAATAATATTAATATTATGTAAAATGATGATTATTATTTTACTTTTAATTGTGTTCGTTTTTGTTTTTGTCTTTAATTATTGTAATTGGTTTTGTATCGTTATAATTATAGTAGATAAATAAAAAAAAACAAGAGAGGAGATACTACGTAGAAAGTATTTATGTCGACGCAAAATATATCTGCGACTTTACAATGACCCACAAAAGAGAGAAGAGATGCTGCAAAGAAAGAACGAAAATAAACGGCAGAGATATACATATCTTCGACTTAAAAACGACCCACAAAAGAGAGAAGAAATGAAGGAGAAGGACACGTTAAAGTACCTTGAAAAGAAGGAAAAAGGCCAGATAAAACTTTCTCAGATAATTGCTGAACTAGAACAAACTGAAAAAAGGCGTTCACTGATAATACCTCTAATGCTCTGTCAGTTGTTCATCGTGTTTATTTATTGCCATGTAACTTGTCTTTGTATTTTTAATGTGCAGTCTTTGCTAACTTATTGGTGTTGATTTCAAGAGTGTGTTTTGGTGCTTTATGTCAAATAGACATATCTATCTCTAATGTCTATGTCTAACATTTCCCTGTCGACAATAGTAAATTGGCCTTTCACATCTGTTAATATATGATTTATACAGCGTCAGCAACTGGTATTCATGCTGTACGGGACGCTGCAGTGCCTGGGAGATTGTTAGATGGATTGGGCTTGCCCAGCATCTATACCATGCTCTCAGCAAAGTCTGAGAGGAAAGAACATATCAATACCTCTTAAGCTGACTAAGCTGCGGGTTTCCTCACGTCAACAATTGCGCTGTAGGTAAAATGCTTAAGTTGAAGTGCTTTACACAAATAAAAGTAATTAATGAAGCAAGCACTAACATTTTAGTATTAGACGAGTAGAAGTATCTTGTGAATAAAGTATTAAAATAAGAAGGTCCTACAATAGGGCGAAACTCGTTGATAATTGTACGTATTTAAGTCCTTTATAGTTTATTTATGGGAAATTTGTTTGACAGTTATTTTGAGAGAGTGTTAGGCATCATCAGCGGATATCAGACAAGTTTACTTGCGCATTTCACGCCAGCAAGTGTTCTTAGCTCGCCAACCCGCCTGCCAAACGTGGTGAGTATGGCAACAGCCCCTTTATGATCAGTACTTGGAGGTACATATTATCAGCATTGGACGTCCACGAACCTTGTCTTCTGTTTATGCCCTACAGAGTGGTCGTAGTCTTGTAGGACGTCGTAGATCGTCTAACAATTTTACGACGGTCGCTTTTGATGGATTCTTTTCTGGTAAGTTCGTGGAGGCTACCGTCTAGGTATGGATTCCGCTAGGTCCGTTCATCAGTTCTTCCAGTCGGAGTCCTTCCTCGGCCTCTTCCTGTTCTACCAAACTGTCTACAGACAGATCTCTCATATTATCTTTGTTAGGCATAAATATAAATATAAGTTATTGTGGTCTTACAATCTGTTTACAGCTTATGGAGTTCTAGTTCTCAAGGAACGGAAACATGAACTTTTTTTATCAGTTCGCGTACAGGAAGCAATACTGTAAAAGCGGCAGGATCCGTTGGGTGTGTTCCACAAGCAAGTTCTGCAGATCTTTGCGTCTTCTCCGATAAATACCTTCGTGTACTTTCCGTTAAACCGGAGCACAGCCATAACCGCCTAAATACTATGAAAGCGTTGAGAGAACAAAGCCAAAGAGCAGAAATCAAAGCTCTTGCTTATAAAAGCTTATTCAAGCATCTATTTAGTGACAGTTTTGAATTAAAATTTATCAAAAATTCGTTACTTAGGTGTTGTTGAAGTCATTTCAGCCATATAACGTCCACTACTGAACACAGGCCTCCCTCATGGACCTCCATTAGAGGTAGTTGCCATAATCACCACGCTTGGCAGGTGGGTTGGCGCAGTACGGGATGTTGACACACGGAAAGACGCTGCTGCCCATCTTCCGGAGGCATCCTTTAGCAGGCTCTTACTGCATCAACGGTCATGAAAGTAGCGGTAGCATTCTACTGCCGGTACCCCACGCCAAGCTGAAGTAACATCAAATTTTTAATGTAAAGTGTCATGTAAAACGACGGACATAAAAGTCGGTTGAAGTTTACCTCGTAAGATTTCCATTTCTTATCCTTATGCAACTAGTTTATCTATCACATGTGTGCCTTTTATCTTAAAAACTAGTCAAAGTTGTTTCGTAATTTTTGAGAATGACATTATTGTTTACCTAAATTCGTTTTATAATTCGTTCTACCTAAATATTAACAAATATTTAGGCAGTCTGACCTACATAGGCCCAATTTCAGATAAAATCGTTTTTAGAAAAAATAACATTTACGTTGCTTTCGATCTCTTTGTAACGGTAAAGATTATCTAGAACAATCTAAAAAATCCGGTGTTTACAAGTTGGTTTGTGACGATTGCAACGGGGTATATGTGGGTCAGACGGGCCGAGATTTTGATACTAGGTATAACATACTGCAGCGTACAGGAGTGGCCATCCCGATGAATCACATTTCGCGAAACATCTAATTGATACCGGCCATTCGCGCGACAGTAATAATTATAAAATTTTGCATGTATGTAGTAAAAGCTTCCGGTCGTGTGTGTTGGAACAATCAGAAATTCTCAAACACAACCATAATGACTTACACTGTTGAATGACCAAAAAAATCTAGTGTCATCTCCTTTATTACGTATTTTTTCGGGTAGTAGTAGGGCAACAACGTCAAGCGGTGGGGGTATTTAAGGAGCGGCCGCTGCGTTGTCCGTCGACCGAGATACGTTCTCGGCTTGCCCGTTGACGAGCTCACCGCCGCTAACCCGGAGGTGACGTCAACCCGTCCCACATTAGCTGCTAGGCACACTTATAATAACCGGTCCCGCCGGCGGGGCCGAAGAATACACTCATCCGTCTTAAGGTGCAGTTTTACACCTGGACGTTAACCATCACTACATACAAAAATCCGGCAACAGTCCAAGCCGTGGTTCGAACCTAAGTGGTGCCCTTGAGCTTGTTGCCCCAACCTAACTTTTGCGGCTGGGCACCTTCTGCGCTCGCCATAGTCCGGTAACGTTGTCATGGCCATCTGCGGTCAACAAAATATATTGTCATTTCGAAAAAAAACAAAAATGTGGCTTCACTGACGCTCCAGCCGCCGACCAGTCAACACCTCAGCGTCTCACCTGATGATGCCTCGCGGAGAGGCGAAACACGTGTCGTCATATAGGTTTGGGTATGCATGTTGCACTAACAAACAACCTAGTTCTCCCTGCATGTGCATAATTAGCGGGCGGGAGGGCGGTGCTCATGCATCTCAGCATAAGCGGAATTAAAACTAAATATTTTCATTGCATTTTATTGTCATGGATTTCCGCAAAGTAACGCCTGATTCCATTAATTAGAAATTAGTTTTATTTTTTATGGTTAAACTGCATTAAACTTGGAATATTATTGTGATCTCAAGATCAATAAAAACCCTTATATATCACCAAATCTCTGATATAAGAAGTTATATATAAATATAAAATACTATATTTTAATTACGTAGATTCGTAAAAACGAAATGCAGACAATTATATGACCTTAGTTAGACATAAGTACTAACGTCTGATATTACTTTCAGATTCCAAAGTAGATGTGGCAGTGATATCTAAACTCGGAACATTGCTGGAGCTAAACGGATACTCGTACAAGAAGACGGATGAGGAGACAGAGGATGGTATTCGCTGGGATTGCGGTGTTGAGAAATGCCACGCGTTCTTGATTATGAATGACGATGATGAGATCGTATCCGCTAAAGAGCTTCATACTCACGCTGCTAAGAAGAAATATAAGATGTCCGTAGTTAATGATAAAAGTGAGTATAACACGACAATATCGTAGTACATGTTCAAATGGCGCATTAAAAAGGAGGCTTTTACTTAGGAGTGGGTGCAAACGGCCTGAAATGATGATGATATTAGTCCAGTTTTGAAAAATAAATTATCAACTTATGAGAGTTATGAGACCATTCTGAATGTCTCTTGGTAATAATAAAATAAGTAAGTATAAAAAGATATATTTTTCAGCCAAAGGAGAACTGGTCACGTCGCGAAATGGCAATCAGAACTTAATGTACCGTCGCTTTGCTTACCGCAAGAAGTACACCAGGTCTGAAAAGATCAGATGGGTCTGTGCGACAATGAAGTACTGTCGCGCATGTCTTCACACCACTCAGGATTTACGGGTTCTGAAGGCCTATCAGGAGCATTGCCATTCGCCACCGAAGTATAACTACCATAAAGTGTGATTACAACTATTCGGTATAATATAGGCTACTTGACAAGTTATGCTAATCAAATTTCTATTAAGTCCGTAAGTAGATAATACAAAATTAATAAAACGCAGATATGTTTTGCTTGTTCAAATTAATGAAACAATACTGAGATAAAGCGCATTGAAATTTAGAAGGGGCTCATGTAGTTATAAATAAACTGTACCGAAACGCGTCAGCGCGTGACGTCATAATTGTATCGCCTTTATTTTTGGATTACTTTAAAAAACAAAAATAATTGTCCGTTAGTTTTTGTTAATCTACATACATGACGGAATAAACATTAAAATTGAGTCAAGTAGCCTATTGACGAAGGGGCTGTATAAAGATTAATAGTTATAAGTGGTCGTATAATTCTCTAAATCGTTTTTCACTATTGCAAGTCGATGTTAAGCTGCTATAAATTACGTAAGTATGGCAGAGGCTTCTTTCTCTGGGGCTGGGGTATTGTTAAATCTGATAACCATGCCGTAAGCGGTGATGACTATTATTTGTTATACTGTATAACTTCTCGAAGTAGTTGTATAATCTGTAAATGGATTTATAACTGAAATAAGGTACGAGTTTTCGGAATTTGGCAAAAGTATGTTTTGAGGCTGAATTATTTAATTGCTAGATCTTATATTTTATCTCATCCTAATTTTAGCGTATCTGGGGAGCCATTATATGAAGCAGCATTAAAATATTATACATATTTACTACATAGTAGATAAATCTGTTAGATAATTAAAATTGCTTATACTTTAGTTTAGGTACTTTACTTACCTTGCTATATTGTATGTGTTGTGGAATTTCAATTAATCAATAAAAATCACGTTAGTAGGTACAATAATTTTACAAGTTTTAGATAAGGTAGTTTTAGACTTAAATATTGTTGAAATCTTTGACGAATCTTAATGAATTTAATGCATTATTTAAATTAAGCGTCTTATTTTATTGTGTAGTGCAATTTTATAATGATAAATGATTAAGAACGCACATACTTAATTATATGAATTTTGATGTGCATATGCTTTTATATTATTTTGCATTTTTTGTTTAAAATGCTGATAGTAAAAACTAAATATCTACATAATAAAATACTTCAGGATTTTTTTTCTTTAGAGAAGGTGGGTTTTTCCATATGAAAACCAATAATAAAAATGGTCAAATAATAAAAATGGTATTTTAATGTTTTGGACTCCTAGGCATATTTTATAGGAGGGTATGCTATTTTAATTTTAAACAAGATAATAAGCATCTAAAGTTGACTTACTAGGTATTACGCTAAACATAATTAAAATTGAAGCGTTTTGTCAATCTTCTTTTTGTAGGATAAAAATTAAAAGTATGTGTGAATCCTCTGTTATTTTATTAATCGCTAACTTTTATTTTATTTTGGTTGTATTGTTATAAATAAGAAAAAAACATCTGTATTCAATCAAAAAAAATTACGAGTCGACTTGAGAAAACTCCACTATTGTTCAATTTTTTTTTTATAATATTTCAGAAAATCCTGCCTTAATTTGGCGTGAAATGACAATGTTTCAAGACCCTGTTGTGATAAAAGAAGAATCTGAAAACAAAGGATTGGGCACAAATGAATCTGAGGCTCTTCAACACAAAACCGACGACTTACATAGCAACACAGTAGACCCTTCTAACAAAACTACCTTGGAACAAAACATTGTTCTACTTCCAACAGACTTCTCATTTGTTGTAAGCAATAAAGGGGGCAAGGTTCTAGTGAAAGACGGTTTTAGATACCACTACAATAGGCAATATAAAAACGGCTCTTTACTATGGGTGTGTTCGAGAAAAAGTTGCAGGGCAAAGCTTACTTTGGATTCCAGGAACTCCAAAATAGAAAAGTCGATGAATCAACATAACCATGCGTTGGAAGCGCATGACATTGAAGAGAAGAAATTGGTAAGAGATATTATATGCAGGGAAATTGAACAGAACGCTTGCACGCGTACGCCAGTCACGGCGTTGTTCAGGCAGATGATTGATACGTTGAATACTAGTGGTAGTGATCTTTCTGTCCCGGATTTTAAAACCATTAAAAGTGCTCTGTACAGGGCTCGTTCTAGAGCTAAGAAAACATCTAGTTTCAATTAGAAAATGCAGTGTTGTACAATCATACATATATGATAAAATGCAATAGTTTGGATAATTAATGTTTTCAAGTGATCTTTATGTCCCGGATTTTAAAAGTATCGCAAGTGCGCTTTATAGAGCGCGTTCTAGAGCTAAGAAAACCCCTAGTTCCAATTAGGAAGTGCAGTGTAGTAATCACACTCGTATGTTATAAATGTTATAGTTTGGATTACTGGTGTCTTTCTACACGCTTAAGCAAAATCCACACAGGTGTATTTTCGAGCCAAGCATTGAACTGTTTATCCAGATGAAAGATGAAATATTTGTCTAGTAGCCAGTTGCTCTAGTAGACGGCTGAGATTAAATGCTTTATCTGCAGATATGTCTGGGTGTGTTTTGTACGTAGGATTTGTATAGTATAGAAACAAAATGTTTTATAATTTTCAATCATCTGTTTTCCGTAGTACAAGCTTTACTTAGTTTGGGACTAAGAAATGGTGCTGTGTGTAGTGACCAGCATTATTTATTTTATTTCTTTATAAAGCTTGCATAACCGCGGGTAGACGCTAGTATGTTAAGAATACTAAGCGAATCCGTGTTTGGTTAAGTTCTAGTCTATTGTAAGAAGTGATTTAATAATTGTGAAAATAAATTAAGTAATATTAGAGAATTACGGGGACATGAGACTACCAATATCTCAGCGTGATAGGCGATGCAATGCAGAGTTGGTCACGTGCTTAGTTAACTTACCGCGGTATCGTAATTGGTACAGGTTACTGCTCAACATCAAGTGGGCCTTCGGCTTGTCTTGTTATTAATTAGTCAAACAATAAAGTCCAGATTAATACATACATATATTGGGTACAAATGGCTAACTTATAATCACAATATTTTTTTTGATCTCGTACATCATGCACCTGATGATTTGTATTTACAAAAATCTAAGTTAAAGTCTTAATATTATTTAAGGCTTACCTGCATTAATATTGAAATATGAAAATACTATATATTGTGTAAGAATTTAAATAAACTATGTATGTTTATTTATTAACTTGACTTAATAATGATCTCCTTATAGATAACTGTGAGCTATAAATCTGATAATTAAACGTATTATTAGGTTTGAATTAGCCAAAAATGTATAAAACAATTTTCTAAACGTGTAGTGATTATATTAGATAATATTTATTTTTAAATTTAGGTGTCAATAAAGCTAACAGTAAATTATTCGATAGTGACAACCTAAATGTCAGCTGATTCTTCATAGAGTCATTAACAAAGAGTTGCCGTAGCGTAGAGGGTATAAATATACCTAAAAGAGAGTCAAAGTCAATTTATTAAATAAATTTTATGGATGATGACATTTTTTCGATGTCAAATATTTATAAGGCCGTTCAGAAAGTTTATTTTGTAGACTAGTTGTAGGAGTAGTAGTAGAACTATTTCTACTAGTTAGTACTTCTAGTTGTAATAGTAGGTCGTTGATTCGACGTGAGTTCGTTGATACAGTACGAAGTTTGCCGGGAAGTTGTCCCGGACGTTTAATATACTTATGCGGTTGAACAGTTTTGCTTGTTCGCGCGCTTTAGTGAGATTGGTATTGAGTGCGTTTTGACAGTTGTTTGTTCGCGCCTTTAATGTCCGCTACGAATAGAGGGCGCTCGAATCAGGGTAGAACAGCCTCGTCTAGCCTCTAGTTTTACTATTTTATTGTGTTTTTATCTATCCCTTGTATTGGTTCTTTGAACTAATTTTAATAAAAACATCCCGGGAAACAATATTTCCTAAAGTACTTAGTGGAAGACGCTAATCCACATTTATGTTATAATTTATTAATTTTGGACGTGTATCTGTCGTGATTTTGTGACGAATTTATGTAATATTTTAATTTATATTATAGTTATTCATAAATTTGAGACTTGTGTATCTCCTTATTACTGTACGACTGTATTAAATTCCACGTAAATTATGTTATTATTTCCCTTAGTATACAATAATGGAAACAAAATAAGTTTTTAGGATTCTCAATCTTTAGAATAGTGACGATATTTAATCGAAATTTTTACCGATGCAGCGATGTGTAGTTTTAAACTTTGGAAATTCAAACACCATGTTAATAAGTTATTGTAATACTTTTAATTAGTTCAGAGAGTTCGAGTAGAGAATTACCTAGTCGAATAATTTTACCAAAACTACGTCATGTCAGATTAACAAATCTTCGCTTCGCTGACGACATAGTTCTTTTTTCCTCTTCAGCGGAAGGGCTAGCGTTAATGCTTCAACAACTGAGCAGGGCTAGTTCTCAAAATGAAGATGGCGAAATCCAAAGTAATGACCAACAGCACGAAGAGGAAAATTGAAGTCGTACAGCCTGGTAATCGATAGCATAATTCTTTTTTATAACATATTTACATAAAATTTTAATGTAAGTAGGTACTTGTAAATTAGGTGTCTATAGAGAAAAAATAAGGTGACTATTATATTTTTTTTTATTTAACTAATAATTAAGACTACGTTAAAATTATACCTTATTTATGATGGCTATACCATTTAATTTGTATCTAATATATTGACGTGTATTAGACACAGTAGTACACGGAATGTTCTAATTTCTTTTATGGATGTATTTTTTAAGACTTTATAGTAAATACTTTTAAGTTATCTTAAAGCTAGCGACTAAACCTAGACATGTTCCAATTAATTATAAATTTATTACACACTGCACTGCACTATTTATAAATTTTACCTCTATCGAGAGATTTGAGAATGTTGAAATTCAAAAAACTCGGGCTCGGCGGATTATATACTCTAAAGCTATGTTTAAAGTAACCTATAAAAGTAGTAAGAACTTTGTTTGTGTTGCTAGAATTAAGTCTTAATGTGAATGATATTACAGAGTGCCTTGAGCAAGTTTGGATGAAAAAGCATGAAGATATTGGTCGAAACAAATTGAAAATGGCGAAGGGCAACTTCAATGTCATGAACTCTAAAAGCCCCGGTTATATAGACATTCGAGTACCATGTTCATCAGCGTCTGATAATATATTAGAACTTTCTTATAAAAGTACAGGCCAAGGATATTTTCCCAATAATCATCCTAGTAATCCTACAAATTTTGAATTTGTTTCAAGCAAATACGGTGGCAGAATTCTGCATAGAGATAATTATCGCTTCTATTTAAAAAAACAGTATACGAATGGTTGTTCATTGTGGTTCTGTACAAGTAAGACTTGTAAAGCAAATTTAACTTTAAATTCACCGAGATCTAAAATAGAAAAATCTGTGAATGAACATAACCATGAATCGGAAGATCAAGTTGTAGAAGAAAATATAATTATAGATATATTACGCAGGGAGATTGCTATGGACGCTAGTATACCTCTTCCAACACTATTTAGGCAAACAGTTGATACACTGCGCAAAAGTGGGAGGATTCTGAATACCCCAGATTTTAAAAGAATCAAAAGCTCCCTGTATAAATTTAAAAGACAAAAGATGTCATTGATGTTATCAGATGAACCTTCGTTCTGATTATGAAACTCGCTGGTCAACGTTTTTGTAATTTAGTCCGAATGCGCAGTTATTTTAATACAAAATGTATTCGTAACTAGCTTAAGTTTTATTTTTAAACTTAAATTGAAGATTAATATAATTATTTCTTATGGTAAGTAAACATGTGCTCAATTTGCTCGGCGAAAGTGTTTAAACCTACCAATCGATTAATAAATATTTACCGCTGCTTTTCTCTTAATGTGAATAATATTCCAGAGGGCCATGAACAAGTTTGGATGAACATTTTTGAAGATATATATCGTAACATGTTGAGAATGGCGAAGGACAACTTCCAAACCATTAAATCTAAAAGCCATAGTCATATAGAGATGTCTCGTTCATCAGCAAACGATAATACATTAGAATTAGAAGTTGCTTATAGTACAGGCCAAGGAAATATTCTTAAACCATCTAATTTTTCATTTGTTTCAAGCAAATACGGAGGCAAGGTTCTGCATAGAGATAATTATCGCTACCATTTACATAAACATTATAAGAATGGTTGTACATTGTGGTCATGTGCAAAAAAAACTTGTAATGCAAGGATAACATTAAATGTAGAGAGATCTAATGTAGAAAGATCAGTAAATCAACATAACCATGAATCTGAGGATCAAATAGTAGAAGATAAGATGATTATAGATTTATTACGCAGAGAGATTGCTATGGACGCTAATGCAGCACTTCCAAAACTTTATAAACAAACAGTTGATTCGCTCCGCGATAGTGGCAGGGTTCTGAATACCCCAGACTTTAGAAGAATCAAAAGTTCCCTGTATAAATTTAAAAGACAAAAAATGTTGTCATTAATTTGAATTTATTTATTTTACCATTAGTTATAGTTCGTTACTTATGTTATGGTAGTTTGTTTTTGTAGTTTACCGCAAGTGAGCTCGCAGTATTAGCTTTGTTATAATGTTATAGAGGTATAGTCTTAAGTCTAGTCATTATAACTAACACTAAACAACAACTAAAAGCATCATCGTCTGCTTTTAGTAAAAATTCAGCGTGTAGTAAAAAATATTTCTTTCTTGTGGAAAACAAATTAAACACATAATTAATACGTTTTAAGAAGAGTATCTAGTAAAACAATATCTGAGAATTATATTTTTTATTTGATGGAGACAAAAATATCCAACATGTACAAAATTTACCACCACTCTGGAAAGGAAGCGGCATCTACAGCACAAGTAGGGTAGATGCTGCAGACCAACTTCATTGACACAAGTCTTACACTTATTATTATGTAATGTTATTCTTAATTATTTCAAATGTGTACCTGTAATGTAAACTGTAATGGTTGTTTTTTTTTAAATAAACAAATTTAATAAAATGTTTATGTTATACCTTAATGAAAATTAGGCATTCCTAAATAATCAATATAATTTGAGCAAAAATAATAATATCTATACTTAATTTAAATGAGGTATCTTCGGTAAAAAGTCAAAAATAGTATGTAGTCTTTAAAAAAAACACTAAAATTGGTAAAACGTTAAAATAGTAAGGTCAGTCTTTATGAAATTACAAACTAAAATGGTAAACTAATGTAAATCTCTTTGAAATTAAAAATAACCTGCTTATTTACCTCTAGAAGCAATGATGGCAAAAAGAAGTTTATCTTTGTTTATTATCTTAAAATTAGGTCTAATTGAGTAATACTGACGTAGGTACGGGTAAGAACGACGAATGGGTAATATACTGTACTCGCATACAAAAATGTAAATTTAGGATATTTAGTCATGATAGTTAAACTAGTTCAACTCTACTCGATTCGTAAAATATACAGGGTGTTTGGTGCATCGTGTGCCAAATTGAAATGGTCGATTATCATCTCATGTCATCTGCTATCCTTTCAGACCCCTAAACACTTCTCATGCCCTGTGACTTTTTGTAGCTTTTTTAGCTGTAACATGGACAGCTTTAATCGAAGTCCGAAAATTTGCTAGTAAATTAAAAAAAAACTAGATGGCTAATGTCACTAATTTTGAATTTAAAAGTACTGTAGTACAATACACATCTAAATAAAATTCAGAGTCTACGATTTATACTCTTTTTTTTATTTGTATTTGAATGTAAAATTTGGGTATTTATTTAATAAAACAATAAAAAGTCGATGAAAAAAATCCATAGGGCATGAGAAGTGTTTAGGGGTCTGAAAGGATAGCAGATGACCCTCCAGTCGACCATTTCAATTTGGCACACGATGTACCAAACATCCTGTATATGGTACAAATGCAAAATTACGAGTAAGTCCTACGACGAGCGGTTGGGGTTGTTGTCAGTCAACCAGGACGATTATGTTGGCACACTTCCTAACTGAATCTAATTATCATTGCGTAAAATGGACTAAATGACATAATAGCTATTCGGTTTGTGCCGTTTCAAAATTAAAACGGAACAATTTTATCTAATTTTACGTTGACAGCTCTAAATTTGAAACGCCATTATCTCTTATACATAATTAGCTTTACGAAGTGCAACAATGGAATCGTCAACAATGCCTTTTATTAAAGATCAGTTCAAACAATTCTAAACGAGCCATCCTTCCGCCGATAAAAGCCGGGTGGCGGGTGATTATGCTTGTGGCGAACCCTTTTGATCACGCTGCCTTGTTTGTGCACTGACGTGGTGACGTCAACAGTGCAGCCCAATTTGAGTCGTCCAGTGCAGTACCATTGCTTCTTGCCGTATGCCAGTTTATTCTTGAGCCGGAAAGCGTAGCCCTCGTGAACTAACAGCATACTTCCTTTTACCGTTGGCACGAACTTGGCTAAAAAAAATATTCATTAGCAAAATTCCTTAATAATGAACTTTTAGCACAGAATATTTTATAGATAAATATTCTGTGCTTTTAGGCATATATTTAAATCGCTGTTAGGTAGGTACATTGTGTAAATAGTAGGAATTGGTGAATATGTAAAACAAAGATGTGTAATCGATTTAATTTAATTGACATGAATCAGACATGTAGTTTCACACTAAATTGTATTTGTAAAATGTAGATAATATTATAGCCATAGAAAGGTAAAAATCAATTGTGCAAAATTTTAGGTAAGATGTCCCTGATATGACTTAATCATATAGACTTGCGAAAATCTCTCATTTATTTAGACTTGTGAAAATATCCGTATAACCACAGATTATAGATATAACTAGTAATGTGCGCATTTATTTATTTAAAGTACCTAACTAGGTATGTATGACTTAATCCACAAAGTGACTTTTTATGATGGCACTTAGTTTTATTTTGGTAAGTTGTCGCGAATATCACGTGTTAAAATAAACGCATAGTACTAAATCGAACTCGTGTTCTTTTTATCACAAACCACGTTTTTGCACTGTACCTACTTAATACACAACTTAAAAAGTTATACTAGATTAAATCACGTAATTTTGGTACTAAATAATAAAAGTTGACGAAACGCTTGCATTCACAACCCAAACAAACAAAACAACGTACATTTATGTTGAACTTCACTTCAGTCGAGCCGAGCTCATTCAGACAAAAATCAATCGATTCCTGCCTAACTTCGCAGCGCACTTTTTAACCCGCCATCAAAGATTCCATTTACGGCCGCATTGGCGCTTCCGATGCGATGCATTTTTGGTTTGTGGTACATGGTACATTGAACCTATCCTAATAATTAATTAACGCAATATACATTTCAAATTCATTATTAATAATACTACTTTATTATTCATATTATTTTAAATGTGTTTAAAACATTAATTGATGTAAGTATGTAACTTCATTTCCTGAAATGTATACGCTAACAATATCCGAATGAACAAGAAAAACCAAACGTCACATTTATTATTTCTATTCTGTTGTCTGTCAGTGATGTCAGTCAGCAGTCAGTTTTTGTGACAACTTGCACTTGCAACAATGTGTTATTGTGAATACTTGTAGGACCTAATGCTCGTGATTTTGTGATAAAACCTTAATTTGTAGACGAATTTAAATTACTAGGTGGTCTTTATAGTGTTTAGTGAAACGATAAGGTGTAAAGATACTAGCTGACGGGAGTGTTCAGTGACTCAAAAAAGTTTTATTGAAGTTTCAAACTCATTCCTACTAACCAAAATCTTAACTTTTTTCTACAATACATTGTGATGAATTGAAAATCTCAAAAACATAAAAGAAAATAATCGAATGCCAATATAAATTTGTTTTGCAGTTGTAAATAAAATTTACATTAATTAAAATTATTGAACACTGATGTTTGTTTATTTTACCTTCCCTTAGTTAAGGCATCTACTAATAAGAACGTAGCATAGGTTTTATATATAATAAATAACATTATAATATCATCATTTATTTCTTATTTATTTCAGGTATATTCATAAACACAAGAGGAAATTCAAAGTTGTTTATATACCAAAATCACACATTCAGATTCATGTACAAGAAAGCTTATGGAAGTCAGCTTTGGTACTGCTGGTACTTCTTCAGTCGGTGCTGCCCCGCCAAGCTCCGGATCAACAACAATGGACGAGTGACGGAGAGTATTGGAAGACATAATCATGATCCACCAACATGTTGGATGACTCCGGATGGCAAGTCCTATAATTTACCCCCGTTACCGCCAAATAACAGTTCATCATAAGTAATAGTATTTTTAAATGTTATGTATCCTAACTATTGTTATGGACTTGTGATTATTCTTTATAAGAAGGAAATAATTTTAAATCTGTATCACTGATCCTGATCAGGTGCATTGTCCCAGCTGCCTCTTGAATTCCCAAATGAGATTGTTTTGATTATGTTATAATTTGAATGCAGTTTATAAATAGTTAAATAATATTAAATCTATTATAGTGGTTATATTTTGTACAAAGCTTGAATTTTATTTTATTAATGTGAAACATGTAAATTGGTTGTTGCTGATGCATTTCTTTTTCATTTTATATTTTTATTACCCACCAAATATTTAATTACCAAATAAAATCTGGTTGTAGTGTGATTAAATATTTTGTGGACCACTGTTGAATATAGAAAATTTTATATTGGCCTATGAAATGGCTTACTAAAAAGCAAGAGTTCCTTTATAGTATCGAATCAATTTAATGTTGTGCAAGAGAGGAAAAACAAATTATATAGATTACCTATAGTAAGTACCTATGTTGAAAAGTTGTGTTGTAATACAAATCTATCATCTAACCTAAATAATCTGATAAAGATACCTACCAAAAAATCTAAGTTTTCAAAATGAAACCAGTTTTGAATTAAACATGTTTTCTGGTTTTAAATTTACACACCAGACAAAAATATATATGTAGTTGCCGGTGTAATGGCAGTTTATTAAAAAATGCAGGTAGTTAAAATTATAATTGGGATGAAAATTGTTTTATATAAAAAAATTATGACTAATTGTTAAACTGTGGCCTTGACATAAACACCTATATACTTTATGTAAAGCTAAAAGCTAGTTTAGGTATATTTATAATGAAGACATCAGTAAAAATATTTTACACAACATGAAAATTACATATTATTTCATAACCCCTTAAGTAAGTTAGTAATCTGCTAAGTTTTTTTGCGCAACAAATTGTAGGTCAGTTACCTAATTAGCCATCATACAATACTTTAATGAAGTATTGTTATACCTACATATATTAAATAAATATTAGGTTGTTACCTACATATGAAACTGGCGTTTTGTATGAGAGGAACATAAAGTCGATTTTTTTTAAATAAAATGTTTAATTAATCAAAGGGCTAAAATTTACAATACCGGCCGTCGAGTTGAAAGTCCATTTTTTTTGTAGATAGTACTCATCAAAAGAAAGCGTTTTGCAAAGTCTCAGGTTGCGCAAATTTACGGTTCACGAGATATTATTTATTTTTAGTTTTCATACAAACTGGGAAATAACACAATCACCACTTCAATTTGACAACTAATTGTCATGTCAAAGTCGACACTTTACGTTTCGTTAACAGTCGAGTTGTCATGGTTTTTTACTTGAATATATTTAAATTTTCACATATTATCATTGGTGTATAATAAATACGCAATATTACGCTTTATGCACAATAGTTATCAATTTACATTAACTTATTTTCACAAAAAATAACGTAGTGTTTACACTGCTCTGAACGGAACGCGAAGCGACGCCATTATGTTTCTTCTTCTTCTTTTTTGGCTTGAGACAAACTAGTTTTGCCTAGGCTAAACTAGCTCTTCCTAGATACAACTCCGAAGCTATTTAGGAAATGTATAAAATAAAACTTTCACCTGAAAACTGTCACTGCCTGTGACAGAACCGAGATGGAGAGACAGTAGGTTATTAGGTTTTTTTTTATAACCATCCAAAAACACTGCTGTGGCAGAACCGAGATGTAGAGACAGTAGGTTATTAGGTTTTTTTTTATAACCATCCAAAAACACTGCCTGTGGCAGAACCGAGATGAACTAAATTGCGCTATTCTAACCTAAAAAAAAACTTTAACCATGGGGCTCCGCGGGGTGGGGATGTTACAGGAGGGTAACCCCCCGTATCCGCCCCCTCCCCACCCCTTAATCGATGGTCCATAATAGAAATCGCTATTCTAACCAAAAAACTTTGATCATGGATATCTCCATAACCATAGGTTTGCGCGGGGGGGGGGGGGGGGATGGTACAGGGGGGTATTCACAATAAGCAATGCGAATGAATTATGGATATTGTCCTAATGATATCTTTATTTTATACTGGATTAAAATCTTCATGTTGCATTGGCGAAAAAATGTTGGAAGGTACGTAAAAAACTACTTGCTTAAGTTAACTTCCAGACTGCTCTACGCCAGGATATGGTGCCGTGATAGCGATACATTTTAATTTCAAAGTTAGAATACTGGAATGAATGATGGTGTGCCATAAACGAGATAATGTTTAGGGTTTGTTTTCAGTATCTATGGTTAAGAGAGTTGAATATTGGCGGGAAGTCATATTGCATTACCGGCAACTACCTACTCCGTTTCGTAAATTAACTTTTTTATGAAATTATTGCATATTTCGTGGATACTTAAATCTAGTCTTTTTAGATCTTAGACGAGATAAATATGGACTAGTCACCGACGGACCTTCCCGCTGTTAATCATATTCGCTAAAAATCTAACGGGTGTATAAAAACGAATTCAATAATAGATTTCCCAGTCACAGAATCGCTTTTGCAGTGTGATAAGCCGTGGGGTGCCGGCAGTAGAATGCTACCCCTCCTCTCATGCCCGTGGATGCAGTAAGAGCCTGCTAAGGGATACCGCCGGAAGATGGGCAGCAGCGTCTTTCCGTGTATCAGCATTCCGTACTGCGCTCGCCTACCCGCCTGCCAAGCGTGGTGAGTATGGCCACTACCTACCCCTGATGGGGATCCATGAGGAGGCCTGTGTTCAGTAGTGGACGTTTAAAGGTTGACATGATGAAGCTCTTGGGAAAATGCCTGTTTTTACTTTTAGCAAAAAGAAATCCAATTCCTCAAATCTACAAAAAGATGGAATAGCATTTCACCTGTGAGTATAATTTTGTTGAAATAGTAACCAATTTCGTAGATTTAATGTTTTTACATCCTCTCTAACGATAATTTATATTAGAGGAATAAAGCCATACAAAATTGTAGTTCATGTAAAATATACAATAATGTAATTGTGAGTCTTAGAAAATAAATAATGTTCTTATGTTACGCTAAGAGAAATAATAAAAATAGATGAAGTCTTATTCCACTTGCTGAAAAAAACACCTAAAAACTTCAGAGGTGGTGAGCACATTTTGTTCTTAAATAAGTGGAATTATTTTTCTCCAACATTTCGAATTGCGATATTTCTGAAATAGTGACATATTATATTCCTTATGATTACATGAGCTACAATTTTGTGACACATATTTTTGTTATTAAAACCGTTTACGAGAAAAATGAAAAAACACGATAATTTTGACGTTTGACCATGAATAACTTTTTTGTACAAGTGGGATTTGTAGGACTTTTGTTTGACGACCTCTGTGGCGCAGCGGGCGAAGGTTTGCCTGCGACGCAAGAGGTTGCGGGTTCGATTCCCGCCTCGGAACAAATGTTTCGATGGCCATCTGCGGTCTTTTTTATCACATCAGTTCCACTACACCAAATCATACTGTCTGAATGCTATATTCGAAATGCAAATGCATAACATTTAGCAAAACATGCTAAATTATTTTACCTACATATATAGTATATTTGGAAAGTTCCCTAAAGTTCCCTTCCTCATGGATCCCATTTTTAAAAACTCATCAGAAATGAGTTTTAATAAAGTGGGATTAGTAGTTTAAGTGTATCTATGCGAACCCAAATAGAATTTTCTGAATAAGTTGATAAAAGACGCAAAAAATAATAATAAAAAATATCATGTGTGAGGAATGTAAATTTAGCTGCGGTTCTCCTTTATGCTGTGCAAATATTAGATATTCTTGAAATATAATACAAGGCTACCTTGAATCTGGCCATTCCATGATGGAGGTAGAGGATTCTGTGCACGTCACATTGAGACTTCATCCACAGAATAATTATCTATTATTCTGTGCTTCATCTAATAACGTAAGTACATCCTTCAGGATGGTGAGAATGGCATCTAAGTCATCAAAATATAATATCATTGATGGGCCTAGAGACGTTTTTAAAAGTTAAAGTTTTTTTTTTCAAATAAAAAAAGAACACGTATGGCAACAACATTAATTGACTCAAAATCACACTAATAATAAATGTAATAATAAATATATTACAGGCGATTGTGATCATATTTATTTTGAATATAATAAAAGCGACACAGACTTAAAAAAAATAAAGTAAATTCGGCGAGTGACAAGTGGTGCGACATACCATCGATCTGATCAGAGCATATGATTTGTCTATGAAATTATCTCCAGAAAAATTACGAGATTTAACAAGCCTTTGTGAACTAGGTCTAATACCCTCACAATAGCATCGTTTTTATGAAGAGTTTGGAATAGGCAGTAGCCTCGACCCAAATTCAGAATATTCAGAAAGATTTACAAAATGTTGAGTCGTCTGAAATTAGTAGTGTAGTAAGTAGGTTGTTACTATGTAGTATTTTGTATGTTCTATGTACACTTGTGTTATGTTCAGTTGAATCCTAATACCGAAATCTTTGAAGAATAAAACCTGACGTCTGACCTGGTTTAGAAATATAATATTAACGAATAAGTTATCTAAACTATAGAATTTTAAACATAAATGAAATATTTTTAATGAGCAATTACTTTATTTGCAACCCTAAATAATGTCTTTTAAACGTATTATAAGGATGAAAACTCCAAAACTTTGAAAAGTAGTGATTATTGCTAATTAATATATCGTGCCGCGCGGTTTTTTATTGTTTTCTTAATAGTACAATAATTATTAGAATAATAAGGAGTGCGAAGTGGTATAACATTGTACGTATCGCTTCAGGCAGTGTAACCATGGAGTTAGCCGAAAAATTTCTCGAAGAGTTCACGGCCTGCGAGCTGCGAGTACCCGAAGTAGGTCCAAAACGACATCCACGAAGACCAGGATTTGTTCCTATCCCGCCAGAATGTGTTCGGCAGCAGGGCAACTTACACTTGCCTGAGGTTGATACGAAGCGAAACCGGTGCCGACGACCGGGATGCGATAAAAAAAGCAGCGTTAAATGCAAAGGGTGCAATGTAGCCCTTTGCTTGAATGTATCGCGAAATTGTTTTCAAACATTTCATAATAAAGCAGAATAAAACTTTCCAAATGAGATTGTTTTAATTATTTTATAATTTGATAGCTTATAAATATTATTTTATAGTTTATAAATATTATATATTATAATTTTATATATATATTTACATATATAAAATTCAAAGTCCTGACTGACTCACTGACTGACTGATATATATCAACGCACAGACCTAAACCACTGGACCTAAAGACTTGAAATTTGGCACATATATACCTTGAGTATCCTAGAGGTGCACTAAGAAGGGATTTTTCGAAATTCCCACGGGATAGAGAATAAATGGGATTTATGTTTTCGAATCAAAGTGGCTCTGCGTGAAAAAGGGGATTTACGTTTTATGACTTCCACGCGGACGAAGTCGCGGGCAAAAGCTAGTATAATATATACTTAACTGTTTATAAACTGCTATCACCGAAGACATATTATGTCTTCGGCAGCACGGCAACATAGGTACACCTGAAGTTTACACAAAACAAAAACGGTGCCGAAAACCGGGAGGCGATAAAAAAACACGAAAGAAAGAAAATATTGAATAGTCCACAGACAGCCTCTTGCTTGAACTCATTGCGAGATTGTTTCAGAATATTCCTCAAGGCAGGTTAAAACAATACAGATGCAATGCCTGGAATCAATTGAATCCTACGTTCACGAACAAATGCTTACTATAGGCGGTATACACAGTAGTTGCGACTATAAAAACTTCATGATAAAAATGGAAAGGTAGGAATTAAAATTCCCATCATTGCTAGATAGATGGTAGAGACAACTGATAGGGCAGTCCCTAACTAAGAGTGGTGTACTCTACCCTAACTAAGAGTGGTGTAATAAGAGTTAGAGCATAAGGGACCTTAACTAGGACGACCGGTCGGACCCAGCAAGCCTTGCTCCCTAATCGCCCTAAAGCCTATATTACATTACACGGTATTCAGGGACCCGTACCCTAACTAAGAGTGGTGTAATAAGAGTTAGAGCGTAAGGGACCCTAACTAGCGCGATCGCGGCAAGCCTTGCTCCCTAATCGCCCTAACTACCGGGCCCTGAATACCGTGTAGTGTAATACAGGCTTTATGGCGCACATAAACTGAGACCTCCACCCAGCAGTGGGGTACCTACGGGCCAGAGCCCGTTTATAATCCACAGATGTTGATAATGTGGTTATGACGACCACCGTGGCGCAGTTGGTTTAATAGCCTGAGACGCAGGAGGGTTCGATTTCCGCTGCGGACAAATGTTTGTAATCTTTCTGCAGATATTTGTCCCCCGTCTGGGTATCCTTACTTCCTATATAAATGATATATAAAAGTGACAGGCCGTGGGGTACCGGCAGTTGCCGTGGGGTACCGGCAGTAGAATGTTATCCCTCCTCTCATGCCCGTGGATGCAGTAAAAGCCTGCTAAGGGATACCTCCGGTAGATGGGCAGCAGCGTCTTCCGTGTATCAACATCCCATACTGCGCTCACCAACCCGCCTGCCAAACGTGGTGAGTATGGCAACTACCCCTCATGGAGAACCATGAGGGAGGCCTGTGTTCATCAGTGGACGTATTTCGGCTGAAATGATATAAAAGTGAAAGTGTGGATGTATGTTAGTATGTGTGTATTGTATGTTTCGTATTCACGTTAAAACGGCGAAACCAATTTTGCTGAATTTTGGTATAGGTATAGATGAGACCTTGGAGGCGGACATAGGCTACTTAATGAATTAAACCTGAAGGGGTTAAAATAGGGGATGAAAGTTTCTTTATGGAAATCGATATTTTTCACCAAACAATTTTGCATAAATATTAGGATTAAAAACTTAAGACTTAATAAACCTGTGTTCCAGAGCTTCTCAAAAAGTATCACCTACGTGAAAATACATAGGGGATGAAAATTAGTTTAGGGATTTTTTTACTTGATTTCGCATAAATTTATCGCTTAAAATCAGATGGGCCTTCTTGAAAGATGATGGCTCAGCTTGTCTCGTTATTTTGTCGTAAGCAAAAATTTAAATTGGTCGTAAGTATACAAAACTGTTCGAATTTCATTTTCTTTTTATTTTGATTGGACAATACAAATAGATCAGTCAAGTACATAATAATGGTTTTCCTCGTTATACAATAACATTTTATTTGTGAGGATGTTACGCGTTATCCTTGAAGGTTCAAAGTATAACTAATGTTGTTATGGCATGCAAGGGTCGAAGTCTAATCTAAGCCTGTGTGATATGATAAGTATGAGCAAACCTGTATTTATATTAAATATCGGGAATGTTCCCGTACTTCCTAAATGGGTGGAGGCAACACCTGTTACGAATTACTTTATCGAGGGCCTTCTTCAGGGTGATGGATGACAGTCCGCGACATATTTAATATGAATACCGTAATTCACGATAGTTGTAAAATAAACCTGTTTTTATTTTATAAGTCATAATTTCTAAACAAAATATAAATAATGCTGGACTGGAATATTTTTGTTATATCTAGAAAAACAAAACACCCTAAACAAATATCTGCAAATCGTACAGACATTTGTCCAGACATTCCCACAATCGAACCCGCAACCTCTTGCGTCGCAGGCGGACATTCGCCCGCTGCGCCACAGAGGCGGTCAAAAATCGACATAATACACCTACGACCCTACACGTACTTTTAACGAGCATATTTATGTGAAGTCAAAATGTGTTTACTAATTTGAAGTCAAAGGCTAGGTGGAAATGTTAATTTACAAAAGAAAAACAAAACGCATATGTACAAATTTAAATTTAATAAAGCACGTAGGTGAATTCGTTCATTCTGAAATATTTTTTAGGTGAGGGAAAGAAGCGCAAAGAAAACCTGTAGGTTAACCAAGACGGCCTTATCGTTATTATTTGATTAAAAAAAACACGGGGTATATATGTTTATTTATGATAGTATGATTCTATAATGGATCTTTTTATTTTTTAATATACATATTATAGCAATCATCGCTGCAACAGGCTGTTAATTGTCAATTTTGTAGTATATTAAACCAAAAAATTACGTTTTACAGCGATGATCGCGATATATGTATACGCCGTTGCAAACCTGTTGCGAGATACGTTATCAGCACAGAATATATAGATAAATATTCTGTGTTATCAGCCTGCCGGGCTCAGTTAAATCTTAAACATCTAAGCTCATTGAAATCCGTACAGCCGTTCTCGAGTTATATGTATGTGGTGTAACTAACACGACTTTGTTTTGAATATGTATATAGATATTATGTTAGTGACTCCTCGTAAATTTAAATGTATGTGAACTATAAAATATACGAGTAACATTTTAGGCATGAATAATATTATAGCTATTTTTATAAACCGTCACGTGATATTAAATAAAAATAAATATGCAAGATCTTGTAAAAATAATATATATAATTAAGTATGCAGACTATAAAATATAACATGGCGTGAATGTAATTATCATCATCATCATCATCATCGTATCCATGACCATGAGGGGGTTGGGTTGTTGCCATACTCACCACGCTTGGCGGGCGGGTTGGTGAGCGCACTTCGGAATTTTGATATTAATATTATTGTAATATTATTGATTTTTGATATTGATTGCCCATTTCCGGAGGTATCCCTTAGCAGGCTCTTACTGCCAGGCCCGGATAAAGGGATCTAGGGCCCCTAGGTACATGGTATTTGAGGGCCCCCTGCCTTACAATATTTCTACATGCGCCAATTTTTCGGGCAAGGCTGACATAAGGTCCAACTAGTCGCGGAGGCAAAGTCGTCAGTGGGCGCGGCCTAAATGTATGCTATCTCACCTGACATAGTGTGTTTACCCGCACGCTAGAATGAAATGCACAATGATTCATTCCTAAACCGACCGCGCAAAAATATGTGAATATGGTTATTAATATTATAGAAAAACTTGAGTGTAATCTTTTTAAAATAACATTTATTTCAACTTTTGAATAATTAAACTGTCGGAACGGCGTTTATTTTTGAGTTTTATTTCTCCTTATATTATTTAGTTTCGTCCAAAGTTGGGCTAAAATCAGTGTTCAAAAAATACGAAAGTTTAGAAGCTTGTATTTTTTAAATAAATACTGTTTTTACGGTTTGGGGTGTATACAGACATAGATTATGACGAGATAAATTGATATAATCCTTAGTGTTGGATGGTTAACGTCAAACAGTGGAGTACCTTCCACGTTTGTATGGAAAGATGGGCGACTCGTTCATCCTTAAGGGATATGAATGTTCCGCCATGAAAGCCCCTAGGCTTGGAGGGCCTTTAGGCCGGGGCCTTGTGGGCATAGGATCTAATCCGGGCCTGCTTACTGCATCCATTGGTATGAGAGGAGGGGTAACATTCTACTACCGGCACCCCACGGCGATAACTTATCAACTTATTACACATTAATTATAATACATATTATTAATATTTTAAAGCTGTGGAGTTTGTTTATTTGTTTGGCTGAACGCGGTATCTCAGGAATTACTGGCTCACTTCAGGAAGATGGGCAGCAGCGTCTTTACGTGTGTCAACATCCTGTACTGCGCTCGCCAACCCGCCTGCCAAGCGTGGTGAGTATGGCAACTACCCCTCATGGAGATCCATGAGGGAGGCCTTTGTTCAGTAGTGGATGTATTACGGCCGAAATGATGATGATTGAAAAAATATTTTAGTGTTGGATAGGACTTTAACATTTTTTGACAAATTCTGTCAATTTTGACATCTGTCAAAAAATCGATTTAGAACTTGAAGATTCAAGTTATAATAACATTTACATTATATAAAGTTTATTTATTTGTAAATTTCGAAACTGGATCTACTGAGAGTAAAAACTCTCACTAGATCCATAATTGATCGCTGTTCTAAAAAACTGGATCTACTGAGATTTTCAATTCTTGCTAGATTCAGACTGGATCTTTAGATTGGATATACTGAGAGTGATCCTATATAACTCTACGAAGTAGAAGCAGAGCATCAAAACGCGAACGAAGTCGCGAAGAACATCTTGCTAGATACATTATTAAGTTACACAAAATGTTTATTTAGTAACGCATGCACCTACTTGCTTAAATTATGTAAGTTCCAACCGATGAACAGTTTTATCAGTAATTTAACATTGAACTAGAAACTGGTAAAAAATCGGACTTCGCCCGATTTATATAAATAAACGCTATTATCATACATACACGGTACCTAATCAAATCACGCGAAACATGATACATATTCGGCTTGCGTTGGTGTGTCTGTTGAATTAATTAGTCTTAAGAAAACAAAGTTAGTCGTACACAGCGCTCAACTTCTATGACGTCATATAAAGTTAATTGGCCTTGTACTTTAAGATAAATTCAATTACGGTATTAAGTGCGGCCGTGAGGTGCCGGCATTAGAATGTTGTCCTACTTGCCCGTGGATGCAGTTACACAAAGAAAATAAATAATAACAGAATCTGCAAAGGAATACCTCCAGAAGATGGATTCCACGGCTGAGATAATGATGATGATTTAGTGAGATAATTCCTATTCTTACTGTACTTCCGTCGTCGTAAGGAAAGGGCACATCTAATGTTTTCCCAATTCGAGTAAGTAACCATTTAGTTTGAAGGGTCTCCAAAACTTTAGTGGTATTCATTCGTATACAAGTATTAATATTATAATAATTATTATTATATTCGGCACTCACGCCGAATATAATAATAATTATTCTAATATACTTAATTATCACAGTATTCAAAATTCAGTAAACAAATCTAAAACAATCTGGCAAATAATAAATAAAACAAAACAAAATTTACCAAAGGAAAACATTTCAAACATCACGTATAACAATAATAGTTTCAAGGACCCAATGGACATAGCTACAGTATTTAATAACTATTTTATAGACCAGATAAATCCATCCCAAAACAGATCTTTAAATCATTATAAAATAATGAACTCGCAACTTAAGTCTATTTACATCCCCCCTACTATTCCTTCTGATATAGACAAAATTATAAGATCGTTAAAGAATACAAAAAGCACTGGCTACGATGATATTTCCACCCAAGTCATCAAAATCGTTAGCAACTCTATATCTCCTCACCTAAGCTACATAATGAACCTGAGCATAGCTGACGGTGTTTTTCCCGATAGTCTAAAACCCGTAATCGTCAAACCACTGTACAAGAATAAAGGTGGAAAGGAAGATGTAAAAAACTATCGTCCAATAGCACTTAGCTCAACATTTTCCAAAATTTTTGAAAGAGCATTGAACTCTTTTATGGAAAAACATAGCATATTAGTGAACGAACAGAACGGTTTTAGAAAGGGAAAATCTATTAATTTAGCCATATTATTAATCTGTTAACCAAAGTGATCAGCGGTATGGACAAACGGACACCGATATGTGCCATATATATGGACATGACGAAGGCGTTTGACTATGTGGATCACGCCATTTTAATCCATAAATTGTTCCAATATGGAATTAGAGGAAACGCACTGAGTCTCATAAAGTCATATCTAGATAATAGAACGCAATATACAGAGATCCGCAGAATATGTTTTAACGCAAAAAAGGAATTAGTATATGGGCGATTCTCTGTAAGCTCGTAATCTGCTGTCCCGACCGATTTTTTCATAAGTTAATTTAGTTTAGTTTTTAAAAGTAACTTCTAATGATACTTTAAGCCCGAACCTTTACGGGCCCATTGTTTTTAGAAACATAACTATTCAAAGTTTTTTTATAGACGTGATAGAAGCCCTAAAAACACAGTCCCCTGGCTGTCCCCATCACTGTTTTCCGACCTAGGAATGAGATTTACGAAGAAGTTATTGAAACTAAATACATTTGGCAGTTAATATCATAAACTAAAATAACTAAATTATATTATACTTGTAAAACAAGGTCTCATTACCTATTACATTTATTTAGTAAAGTCCTGTAAACTTTGTCCCCAGAATTTCTATACAGTCCCCTGCCAAAAATTTAAAGCCATAATAAAAAAAATCTGTAATGTTTAAAAACGTTTTTTTGAGTGAATCGCAAAGCAATTGTTGTGAAGATGGCAACCATGCCGAATGCGGCGGCGAGACGCCGTTTTGTTAAGTGTCAGAGCGTCATTTGTGAGGTGAACACGTGTTTGGATCGCTACCTCATACAGTCCTCTGGTAAGTAATAATATTTATGTTAATTACTTTAAATATCTCTATATATAATTTATTGGTTTATTATTTATGTCTAAATTTATCGGTAGGTTCTTTTAAAACTATTTTACATAAATTTTGTAAACATTGTGAAATTTAACCGAAATTCACAGTCCCCAGGCAACAGTCCTCAGCCTGAAAATGCAACAGGAGACTGTTTTACATTACAGGGGACTGTGTATTTTACGTATTAGTTATTATTTTTATGTATTGTTTGTAAATTAATCCGCTGATTTGTTTTGTTAATTTAATGTAATCATCAAAGTTATCAAGTAATCAAAGTAATCATCAAATTACCCTCAAAAGAGAGAAGAAATCCCAACCAACAGAATAAAGAAAAATCTTTGCGGAAGTTAGAAAAGAATATGAAAGCTCGTGAACACAGCTGCATTAAAGAAGTGTAAAGAACATTGTATATACCAGATATTGTTCGTTGTTTGGCGACGTCATTACGTCGTAATGCTTTTTTTCTCTTAACGTACGATATTTTTATGGAACTACACCGAAAGTGGCCATGGCAAAGGTGCACCCGATGGTATAGGAGCAACGTGCAAAAAAACAGCTGATTTCGTTGTTAATTCTGAAGGCGACATCAACAATATTGATCAGTTTGTTAAAGTCATCCAAGAGGCCATGACAACAACATGTATCGCAATCAACGGTAAGGACATCCAGGCAATGGTTGTTAAGGTTTAAAATAGAGGAAGCGTCCGTTCAGAAGGGTTTTAAAGGCACATTAATTGTGCATTATGTCGCAGGTTTTACTTCTTACTCGGTCTTCCAACTAAATGTATAACGCTTACAATGAATAGTCTCTTGTGAGCTCTATAAGCTTAGCAGTATCAACCTTGCTCTATAACCCAGATGGACGGTAGAAGAAGTATTTACAGAGTCCGCACAGGAAGATCTTGAATCTGCTGAACGTGAATTGACACCACACAAATCCCTTCAAAGATTGGATGATGATAGAAACGAGTGGAATTCGGAATTCATGCAACAACAATTTAACAATTGTTCTTGTAAAATTTACAGCTAAAAATGTAGAGTATCGTTATGCTGCCGTAATTAATGAGATTGAATGATAAAAACGATTTACGTGTCCTTTAAAATTTAAGATTCAAGACGTCAGAATTATCCAACTTTAAATGACATGATCAAATGAGACGTCTGAAAGGTCCTTATACCTTTCAGACGTCGCATTTGATCATGTTATTTAATGTTGGATAATTCTGACGTGATTGTATTCTGATTGATTGAAGGGAATGAGATTATTTTATAAGTTTTCTACTCAATTAGACGTTTTCGAGCGCATTTTTTGAATGTTAAGTTAAACTTTATTATTTGCCTTACTTGATTCAAAAAATATCTTTAGCTTTTGATTGGAGATTTCAGTTGAATCCTATATTTAAGACTTTTCTAATAATTAAATTGATAATAGTAAGTATTTTAATGAATACTGTTTAAATCATTTACAGATTGATATTATAATAATAAGACAATGTTGATCTC
The DNA here is from genome assembly GCA_963082625.1 of Pasiphila rectangulata. NCBI lineage: Eukaryota > Metazoa > Arthropoda > Insecta > Lepidoptera > Geometridae > Pasiphila > Pasiphila rectangulata. The sequence continues at coordinate 17,432,600 of OY720244.1, forward strand.
AGTGAGTACAAAATGCTTCTAGCACATAAGGTTAATTTTTGATATGAATGTTTAAAAAGTTATGTTTTCTGTTGATATTTTTTAAAGAAACTTTTGTTAATTATTGATGCGCAAATATTCCAGTAAAATAATAAATGATTGATTAATGTAAAATAACTTTTTTCTAAGTATAACAGTCCCCTGAAGCCTCAAACATTCCCCTGCCATGATTTTTTGTAAAATTGCTAATATCTCGAAAAATACGTATAATTTCAGTGGGCCCCCTTATCTAACAGAAATAATAGTTAATTTTCTTCGAAATATAACAAAGTTATTTGGAAATTGTTAAAAAAAATTGCCAGGACAGCATTTGTATGGGACCTGTACCAGCTTACAGAGAAATGCCCATATACGTCCCCAGGGAGAGCTATAAAATATGGAGTTCCTCAAGGTAGCGTCTTGGGGCCATTACTATTCCTTATTTACATTAACGACCTACCCTCTCATGTTGAACATCCGATGGTTCTTTTTGCCGATGATAGTACTGCTATAGTCAAATGTAAATCTTTTGAAACTTATGAAATTGACATTAATGACACATTACATAAGATAATAGACTGGTTAGAAAATAATAATTTAAACGTTAACTTAAGTAAGACAAAAGTGATGCATTTTTCACAGCGAACACTCATGCCCAAAATAATAACATCGTATAAAAACCAGACAGTAGAGAGTGCAACTAGTACACAATTTTTAGGACTGGTAATTGATAGTCAATTAACCTGGAATATTCAAGCTGAAGAAGTATGTAAGGCGCTCAGCAAATTTTCATATATGCTTTACAAACTACGGAAAGTTGTAAGTTTTGACGCACTTAAAACGATATATCATGGTTATGTTTCTTCAAAATTACGGTACGGCATAATGTTCTGGGGAAATTGTACGGATAGAGAAAGGATCTTTAAGTCTCAAAAAAGATGCATTAGAGCAATGTATGGCCTGAAGACTACCGATAGCTGTAAACCTTACTTCATATTATCAAAAATACTAACACTCCCAGCACTCTACATATATGAAATGGCTATTTTTGTTAAAAGCAATTCTAATATTTTTGAAAAACCCAGCCATTCGCGTAGCAGACGTGACGAGCACCACTTGTGTTTAATAGCTGCAAAAACAGCATTGCTTAGAAAAAGTTTTTATGGAATGGCACCAAAAATTTACAATCATCTACCAAATAACCTCAAAATACTGCCTTTGACAATTTTTAAAATTAAACTTAATAATTTTTTGAAATCAAAGTATTATTATCATATAAATGAATTTCTAGCAGATAAGGACATACAAATTGACTAAGTTATAAATTAATACTATCATTGATTTTTGACATTGTATAATTTACTTTTGACATTACAAATTATTCATTAAAAATTGCACTTTGAAATTAATTAATTATGTTATAGTATCGACTAGGTTATGAATTTGCATGCCCTACGGTAAAACATGTCTGGAGCCTGTATAAACACTCAATATCTTTTTGACCCATGTTTGCAAATAAATGATTTGATTTGATTTGAATATTAATACTTGTGAGACAAGCCGAAGGCCCACCTGATGTTAAGCGATAACCTCTACCTTTAACCATTGCAGTGCCGCGGTGATCACGTGCCCTATTTCCTATCGACGGCAGTGTACGGGACTGGGTCTTTATAGGAGGATGGTATAGGTGCTTGGCAAGCCTAATCCATCTAACAATGTCATAGGTATACATGATCTACTCGTACATCCCGCACATGATGTTAAAGGCTTCTTATGGCTATTTCCTGGCTGGAAAATAAAGGTGTTCAATTTTTTTTTATTCACAAAGTACATTTGTGCAGTAGCTGCAGCTGTAATAGGTAGGTATAGGGTCTCCCTGGCACAGCCATTGTAGCACTCGTGCGTGTTTTTTGTTTTTCTAAGACTATCAATTCATGATATTTTTTAATGATAAGTATGTATATTTTACCTTTCACATATTTTTTTAAACTTATAGTGTCCCACTGCTGGGAAAAGGCCTCCCCTGTTTCTCTTCTTTTGACCTTGTTCAGTGGAATCGCCCGCCAGGTCCCATGGACCTCGTCTAGTCCTCGTCATCGCCAGCGCTTCTTTGGCCTACCTCGCCTTCGTGTTTCTTTAGTGGTCGAATCTGTGGCAACCTTGGCCCATCCATCGCCGGGGATGCATCCAGGTAACGTGCCATGTCCCATTTGAGTTTGGCGGCCTTTGTCAGCTCCACGTCAGCGATGCTATTGAGCGCAGCGAGGTATTTCGAATCGACAATATTCGTTTCACGCCTTAAATTCTGCGCTCCATCGCTATTTGGCAAACCCCGAGCTTGGACTTTTGAGAGTTAAACATTTTCCATTCTAAACAAATATCTTTATAATGTAGCTGTAGATAACTTCATAAGTTATTTAATCAAATTACATATCAAATAAAAGCTCATTATACTCCCCGTCAAACCATATTAGGTTATATTATTGTTAACCTGCACTGTCCCACTGCAGGGCAAGGTTGCCTCATCAAAATTAAATCCATGGCTGCCTAGATGTAAGATATACATATATGTTAATTCAATGTTCAGAGAAAAAAAAGCTACAATCGCATGCTGCGTTAAAGTCAATCCTGAATATTGTGGTTGGTTTTTGGGTGGCTATTTGAAGCCTACGTGGTGTATACTGTTCACAATTCCCATACAAAATAATTAATCGGCCCGACAAGTCCAACTTAGATAATGTCGAATTCATTGTTTTAAATATTTTTACTATAGAATTCTCAGTTTTTTATTTTCTCGTGACCCGCATGTGGGAGGCACTTATGAGTTATGTATGACTTATGAGTGACCCCAAGTAGCTCACGGACTTGTATATTATACTAGCTTGAGCCCGCCGCTTCGCATGCGTTGTACCCGGATAAAAAGTAGCCTGTGTGTTAATCCTGGTCAACATCTAGAGACGTTTGCAAAGTTTCAGCTCAATACGTACATACGCTAGTTTTTGCGTGAAGGAAAAGGTAACAAACCTCCATACAAACAAACTTTCGGCTTTCTAATATTAGTTACATTATTTTACTTTGCACGTCTTATAGGTTCATTTTAGCGTTTCTTGTGATCTAGTCTAGCTGCTTCTGGTTAACCTGAACCGTCCCGATTTTCTGGGGCTTCAGGCTCACTCTCACTAGACCTTGATCTTGAGCCGAAAATACCTGGGAAGAGGGGTGATAGGAAAATATGTGCGGGCTGCTACAAAAGGCTTGATACGGGGAATTCAACGGCTACTGCTCGAAAAAGAACATCAACAACTACTTCCCACGGCCTATTTATATTATTATCTTTAATTTATGCCGATACCGTACCAAAGTGAAGTAGGTAGGCAATCCGTGCGATCGTCACGCGATAGGTACTACTACGTGACAGAGATAAACACAAAGCAAGGGCCAAGTACGTACAAATTTTGAGAAACGAGCTATTGAATTATCTGAGGTAGATAAAATATAACTTTTTATCTGACTTAAAAAAAGGTCTCAAGTCGTCCGTTCTGTTTAAATCATTGTTAGTAGGTACGTATGTAATGCGTAATATTATTCGTTAATTTGAAGATTCATGACAGATTAAAATGCGCGTGCGGTAAAACTGTGATATCTTCTAAGTTATAGAAGAAAGCTAAGTTTTAAATTTTAATAAAGTTATTAATTTTGTGTTATTTATTTGGATAAGGATTGATACTTCATCTACTGGTATGGTAAATAAAAACATAGCATAGAATAGGTATAGTTCGCGCAAAACTTCTTGAGCTCTGTGAAGTTAGCTTCAGTGACTGCGCAGTACACAGTTTTTAGGGCGTTGAGGGGAAGGAATGATAAAAGGGGTTCGAGAGGGGCTCAGTCTGTGAAATTAGGGTTGCCAGCGCGAGTTTTGGTGTATTTTCGTTTTATTTAGCACACAATTTACTATGCATTTATTTATTTTTCAATTATTAAAACAAACATATTTAAAATCAATTATTATATTAAATTAAGGATTAATAAAAACTTAAATGCTAGAACGAATTCACCTTTATTATCGCAAGAAGCCTATTTTTTAATACAAAATTTCGACTATGTGGCAAGATTATTTATAACCTAGTTGGCCTTGGCAGTATAAATAAATAAATAAATAAATAAATAATGCTGGACAGATCACACAGCATCATCTAGCCCCAAGCTAAGCAGAGCTTGTGTTATGGGTACTAGATGACTGATATACTTAATACATTATACTACATAGATAGATATTTTTATTATATATAGAAAAACACCCAGAACACCCTGAACAAATATCTGCAGATCGTACAGACATTTGTCCCGAGGCGGGAATCGAACCCGCAACCCCTTGCGTCGCAGGCGGACCTTCGCCCGCTGCGCCACAGAGCTCGTCATCAGCGTAGTATTGAATGAACATGTCAACATGCGCAACTTTTCATTTGCCGCAACGTTCACAGAGCTCAAGAAGTTTTGCGCGAACTCTACCTATATTATTTTAGGGCGAGCTGGACTCGCCCACCAAGGATTCCCTAAAACTTTTACTAATACTTAATATCTTGGAACATAATAAGTATTAGTAAAAGTTTTAAAGTTTTTTCTAAGACTATCAATTCATGATATTTTTTAATGATAAGTATGTTTTTACCTTACTTAATATCTTATAATAACTTTTACTAATACTTAATATCTTGGAACATAATAAGTATTAGTAAAAGTTTTAAAATGGACAAAAGATTCAGTCACCTATCCAACTTAATGACCGCGCGTAGGGTTGCGTTCTTCGATGATTGACTTCATACTTTTTTTGAGGACGATTTTTTAATGATTCCGTTGCAAATGTATCCTGGCTTTTATAGTTCTATGTCTACGGGAAGTACCCTATGAATTTTGATTCCTTTGGGAATGTCGAAACGTGCGTTTTTTGCGGCATAAACGGCCGTATCTTTTTTTCAGGTTACTAACTTAGAATATTGATTTTTTCCAGCTTAAAGAGGCTGTAGATTTGAGTATATGGTAATTTCAAGTCGATACCTCTACCATGTTCTCGAGATAAAGCGTCTTGGCAGACCAACAGACGGACGGACAGACAGACGGACAACAAAGTGATCCTATAAGAGTTCCGTTTTTTCCTTTTGAGGTACGGAACTCTAAAAAGGGTTATAGTGGGTCAACCTTAAATATAAGCAAGACTACCGAAAACGATAAGGGGTGGTGCAACACCCCAAAACAATGACAAAAAAAATATTTCGACAGTTGTCAAAAAAAATTGTCGCCTGAGAAATAATGTTTGAATGTTTTTGTTACTTTTTACAGCCCGCAATGTACAGCTTGCTAGTGCGATGACCCCGGGCGACGGGATCAGCTGTCCGTAGTGTATTGCAGGATGTGCGTGCAATACATTTGGATTTTTTATTTAAATTTTTCCTGGCTTTTTGAAATGAGTTTATTAGATAGAGTTGTTCTTATAATGTTGTAGTATGCGAATGTTATAAGAAAAAAAAATAAAAGGACGTAGATATGTAGACATATTTTTTGCAGTTTTTTTTCGCTAAATATTTTCAGTATCATGGTCTGATTGCAACCCCCCAGTTTTCGTTAGTAGTCTGGTTACACGTTGTATACATCTACCTACTTTATACATATAGTCAGCAGCGCCGTGTTGGCCGACGGAAATTAGACCCCGAAGATAAAATCAAATAAATAATGAGTATCTTACGCGGTCTTTTCTTCTAGGTTCTGTCTAAGGCAGAGTTTTCGTTTTGTTTAAAAAACCTAATAAATAACCTACTGTCTGTTCACCTCGGATCTGTCACAGGCAGAGTTTTCGGTTTGTTAAAAAAAAACCTAATAACCTACTGTCCGTCCGTCTCGGTTCTTTCACTGGACGGTTTTATATGGGTTTGAAAACATTCGGAAGAATAAGTAGGTACCTAATATAATTCGTTATTATTAAGTTTCTAGAACATTAAGTTTATACCGATGAAAATTATGGGATTAATATATTAGGTAAGATAACTTTATGCATAGAGTTCCTTTCTTGCCCGTGAATGCAGTAAGAATCTGCTAAGGGTTACCTCCGGAAAATGAGCAGCAGTGTCTTACCGTATATCAAGAACCCGTACTGAGCTCGACAACCCTCCTGCCAAGCGTGGTGAGTATGGCAACAACCTGATCAGTCGGTACTTGGAGATCCATAAGAGAGGCCCATGCCCGGACGTCATATAGCTGAGACGATGATGAAGAGGAACTATGCAGGTCAGGTTACATTCGAGAGATGAGGATAGCCAATACCTAAAGTATTACTTTGCTTCTAACACATTTAATCCGAGTGTTTATGTAATCTGTCTGTCTTTTTGTGTACTAAATAAATATCTAAATGAAAAACAAATTTAAATAGTATCTAACAAATCCGCTCGCTTGAAAAACAACTACTAGAACCAACGAAGATGCAGAAGTAGTTACCCAGCAGTGAAGAACACCAACGCCACAGAATAATTATCCCAACGCTCCCGGGGGCGTGTTGCCTCTTCGAGCGCCGAACCGTAGGTAAGTAAGTTGATTTCGAAGATTTTGTATTATTTCCGCAGTCACGCCTGAATCAATTAATTTACTAAATAAATCTTTGCAACTACAATTTTTCAATAGTCTGACATTTATGCCTTCTTAAGATTCTCTGAAAAAATCGTTCGTAAGTATGTACTTTGTAACTTGAAGTTAGGTACCTATCTTGCCTAATTGGAAGAGAATCGACTTTCGTCCAAGGTCCAAAGTTCAGATTGATTAGTAACCAGACAAATATTTTGATCGATGAACAATTGACTAGTTCATCTTATTTTCATATGAACATAAATAAATGAAATGCCGTGGGGTACCGGCGGTAGAATGTTGCCTCTCTTGCCCATGCAGAAAAAGAGTCTGTCAAGGGATAACTCCGGATGATTGGCAGCAGTGACGTTCCGTGCATCAACTGTACTGCGCTCTCCAACCCTTGGCTAAGCGTAGCGATGGCAACAACCCCCTCATTTACAGGAGTCCTACGGCTGAGATGATGATGATGATGATATCATACACACATATTTTAGAGATATGTATAAACTTTTAAAACAATTATGGGTAAGTGGGCAGGTACCCATAATTGTTTTAACATTTTATTTACTGAGTAAGTAAACTAGCATTGTAGTTTGTAGGTAATTTTTCAAGTGTGTTTTTTCATTTCTTTCACTAGCATTTTAAGTGGATTGTTATGTTTAGTGTTTTCTGTAGAATTATTGTAAGTTTTATTCTAAGGGCAGCAGTTGCCTACTTTATATGCTTTTACTGTAGATGGCGTTGTTAACTTGTGGAATATTGATGTTTATTTATTTGTTTCTCAAATGGTTTCTCAGTGCAGCAGGACGGTTGGCCTTTACATAGGTAGGGAAAATTATACTTTATTATTATTTAATGTATGTAGTTAAAAAAAGTTATTATATGAAAAAACCTAACCAGCAAGTAAATTTTTTTAAGTACTATTTTAAGTTTTCGAGCGATTTCATGGTATGAGATTCTCAGTTAGGGACACTACTAGCGCCATCTCTTATAGCTATACTGTAAACAATGCGTAAAACTCGCGACTTGAGTTTTTAAGGAGCGTGTATCCGAACGTTTACATTTACGAAGAGCGTTTGTGTTAGTAATTTAATGAAATGATATTCCGATATAAAAAATGTAACGAGTAGCACTTAGTGAAACATAGAATACAACAAAATGAAACCAATTAAGCCTGTTTTCATTTATTTTTGTCTATTTTTACTACGTTATCTAACACGCAGTAGAGCTAACACTAATCACACTCTTCGTAAACGAAAGACGCCATTTCGGTCACGTGAACGTCATATTCTCCATCATGTCTGACATTTTTTGTGTGCGTCATTCATTTTGTTCGTTTCGTTCTCGATCTGTGTATTATTTTGGTGTTTTCCCACGTTAATTTGATTTCAATTTAGTTTTGCAGCATTCGATTTTTCATGTAAAGTATTTACAACATTAAGAGCTTCATATATTTGCCTGAACATTGGTTGCATGCGCTGTTGGATGGAATGTTAATTAGGTTGCGGTAAAAGCTATTTTTGTACACTAATTGATTTTTACTTCGTATTTTACGGCCGTAGCGTTACTGTGCGATAGTATAAGTTATAAACAGTGGTAAACTTGCAGGGTTTGACATTGTGCAATGTGTGCCTACTAGAAAAGGCCATCAAATTCTGTATAAAGGTTATACTTACGTGTTCAAGAGTAAGTTGCAGTGTGGGGCTGAGCAATGGATTTGCTCATTCCGGCAGAAAACTGGTTGTATATCCGTCATAAACATGCAAACCTTTGGAGTTGAGGTTGTCAGGGACTTCCACAATCATAAGAAGCCTATGTTCAATGACTGAATAATAAACACTCAGAATAGAAGGATTATTTGGAGGTCTGTTTAAAACCTGGTTTGTATCAGAATTTCTTGTCTAGTCAGTAAGTAACTACCATAATAAATAATGACAGGTTGTTAGAATGACTAGCATTTAAACTCGAAAGACATATAATTATCAAAATATACCATTCTGCATTCTTAACAATATTCCATGTGATGTAATAAATAGTTATAACTGAATACTCAAGACTTTTATTAACTTTATACTAGCAAAGTTTGTTCAAACTTTGTGTAAAGTATAATTACTATTAAATATAATTAACTACATGTTCACTAGTGTTTTTCTCTTTAGAGACATATATATAGGTGTTGATATATCAGGCTGTACTGGAGAACAGATCTGTAAAGTGGAATCTATGCAAGATAATTATGAATGCCGATTTACATTCATCTCTACTGTTGAAACTCATAAAAAGGAGCCAAATGGTCCAGGAATCTGAGGCATTCCGGGTTCAGCCCCTGAACATGTGCATAAGATGACAACAAAGTGCAGGACAGGATCAAGCCAAACTAGGAGACAGGTATAATGTTAAAATTAACCTTAGTGTGATTCTTATAAGTATTCACATCAGTATAATAATCTATCTCAACAGCCTGCTGTCTTAAAGCTGTATTACACTACACGGTATTCAGGGCCCTGTAGTTAGGGCGATTAGGGAGCAAGGCTTGCGGCGGTCTCGCTAGTTGGGGTCCCTTACACTCTAACTCTTATTACACCACTCTTAGTTAGGGTAAGGGTCCCTGAATACCCTGTAATGCAATACAGGCTTCACTGACAAGCAAAGGCCCCTTCCTCTTATCCTAGGACTTCTGTCTGCTCATCTGCGCTATGCACAATCTATTCAAAATATGTGAGAAACACTTAATAAAGTTTTAAAATGCTCAAAGTCACTAATGTTTTTGTAGTTCCAATCTATCAGCCCACATTCACTGCTGGGTATAGGGCTCTCTTTATCCAATCCAATTAACATACTTCTATTATTTAGAAAATTTTAAGTGGTTCCAGAAGACACGAGTGGAAAAGAGACCAGTTTGTGAATCATTTATTGATTTTGAATATCAAAAAGCAGCATCAACAGCCATATTTTGAAAAACAATTACCATGAAAGCAGCCTACCAAATCTTAAAATGTTTACTTTTAAGAGCCAGGTAATGAATGAATTTCCCAAACATATGTAGTACCCCCTTAAGATGATGCATTACTTGTGTATAACCACCAGGTATCAAAATATAGTTGGTTATTCATCTCTTAAGCTTTTGCTACAGGTATCTTCATTCAGGTAAGCTATATTAAAAAACAATAAAAAGTTTAAATTAAGCGTTTTTCATTTCCTCAAATAATTTGAAAATAAATTATTGCAACAGAGCCACGACTTTTATTCCATATCCATTAATTTAAGGTACCAAAGTATGCTTGTATTGTACTTTAGATAAAGTTTCAAAACTGATGTGGGTGAAACTAATCATTCAAAAATACGGGGGTTTAATGGGTGAGGCTGAAGCGCGTGTTCGCAAAGGCCCATTCGCCCTGAAGACGGTTTTCTTAAAAAGCGAATGACGTAGAGTATCCGACTTAAAATTATAACGTTAGTACCTACCAAACCCCCGTATTTTTTAAATGGAAACGTTATAAACTTTTAAGTAGTACATATTTTTTTGTTGTACAAATTAATTGATAAATTACATTTGCGCAGGAGAGGAGATCCCAGATTGGGTGGCGATATACTTCGTGGCGGTGCTGGAGAACAAAACGGCGAAATGTAACCTTTGCGAGCTCGAAATCGAAGCCGATGTCAAATCACCTGTGCTGCATGACCACATTAGAGATAACCACAAGGACATATACGACCTTCACAAGGTAACATAATTAGTATACGTACAAACATTTTAGAGACGGCTTGAAAAAGGGGACAACGGGCGCCAAAAGTAAAAACAAAATCGGCCAAGTGCGAGTTGACTTGCGCACGAAGGGTTCCGTACCATTAGTCTGTGAATATATTAAGCTACCTGTTGCTGTAATTCATATAGAGCAAAAACGGCATTAAAATCACGTTTGTTGTATGGAAGCCCACCTCAAATTTCACCTCAATTTGTTTTATTCTGTTTTTATAGCGGCAACAGAAATACGTCATGTGTGAAAATTTCAACTGTCTAGCTATCACGGTTCATGAGATACAGCTTGGTGACAGACAGACATACAGACGGACGGACAGCGGAGTCTTAGTAATAGGGTCCCGTTTTTACCCTTTGGGTACGGAACCCTAAAAATATTAAATACCTACTTCATTAAAAAGAACAATAACTACAAGTACCTACTTATACATCTAGCCGCATTCCGCGGTTTCCCCGCGTAGTTTCCGTTCCCGTGGGAATACGGAGATAAAATGTAGCCTATGTATGTTACTCAGGGATAATGTAGCATTCTAATGGTAGATAGATAGAACATACTTTATTGCACACCTTAAAACTAAACATAATAACAAGAGAAACGATAAAGGAAAAAATATGGTAAAGGATTTTGAAAATCGGTCCAGTAGTTTTTTAGTTTATTTGTTACAAACATACAAAATACAACATACATACGTATGCTGCTGTGATATAAGTACATATTATCTATAAATATTATAGATAATATATCTAAGCAGCCTGTTTGTTGGTCAGCTTGTTCTCTGACATAGGCCTCCCCTAATTTTTTCCAGTTATCTCTGTAACTCGCTAGTCTCCACCCTTTTGGTAGATCATCTTTGGATCTCTCAGTTTGACGTCCTTTTCGTCGTACACGAAACGAAAGGAAACTTACTAAACATGAATTTCGAGCTAATCTCTCGAGGCGCCGTGGCTTAGTTGGTTAAAGCGCCTGTCTAGTAAACAGGAGATCACGAGTCACGAGTTCGAATCTCGTCGGGGCCTTCGTTGTAATCGAATGAACTTTTTGTTTATTTTAGGAAATTTTCCTTCAGACTGATTTTGTACGAATCTCTATAAAGCTACACGCAACTGGCCCATCTTTTAACATTTACAGAGTTGTAAAACAAGATGACCCTTTGTCCCCCAAACTTTTTACGGCCACGCTAGAAGAAGTATTTCGGAATCTCGCCAATAACTGGGAAGAGAAAGGAATTATCGTCGGCAACAAAAGGTTAACCAACCTACGTTTTGCTGACGATATCGTACTATTTATACTCTACCGCAGTCGAGTTAAGTGCTATGATCAACGAATTGAACACCGCAAGCCTTGATGTCGGACTTAAGATGAATATGTCAAAGACCAAAATAATGACCTATGAAGGCCGAGAATGAGATGACGGGACGAGCTTGACGCTTATTTACCATCTTAGCATGTGACTGTGTTAAGTCGCGAGGAGTGGAAGGAGGAAAGGGAGGCCTTTGCCCAGCAGTGGGACAGTAAAGGCTGAATAAAAAAAATATAGACTAGACCTCTATAAACTCTATATTATTGTTTTCATACTTTGTCATCATGCCTATTGTGTATCGTATTTCAGGACAATCCGGAGGCATCGGTGGGATTTCGCGTGGAGTTCCTGAATATAAACGTGCTGAAGGAGGGAGAGAGCAAGGTGCAGCCTGTTTATTTGAGCGAGGTTACTGATCCAGCTATCGAGACCGAGGTGAGACATACCCATCATAAAAATACTATCTCTATCTCTCTCTCTCTCTTCCCGCCGTAGGACGTCCACTGCTGAACAAAAGCCTGCCTCACTGATCACTACTAGTATTGATCATGAGGGGTTGTTGCCTTACGCTTGGCAGGCGGGTTGGCGAGCGTGCATGATGTTGATACACGGAAAGACACTGCTGCCTATCTTCCGGAGGTATCGCTCGGCAGATTCGTACTGCATCCACGGGCAAGAATGGAGGGGCAAATTTCTACTGCCGGCACCCCACAGCTATCAACAGTAACGTAAGACAAAGTATCCATATCTCCAAGCGTCACTCATCACCTCACGTCCGGCCGGTATTACCCCCCGCAAAAGATGTTTTACATTAACAAAACAAATAAAGTCCTCATATAACATCTGCATCTCCATACGGGGTAGCTCATAGAATGCTGCCACGGCCGGCCGTAGATTGGCCGTGGTGGAGTCCTCCGGTATTTCAAGGAGTTGGGCTGTATCACCTCATTTCTGATTCGATCCCGCAAAGAAACCCCAAGCATCTAGACTTAAGAAATATAGGTATTTATTGCAAAATTGTACAATAGGGATCTTAAATTTATTAGTACAGTTTATAACAATTTGTCTTGCACAAGACTAACATACAACGTTTGCGAGTCTAGAGTACTCACAATCTAAAATGTGCACCTATTTTATAAAAACAGGTGCCTATGTAGAAAAAGATTTTTTAAAGTTTACTAACATCATTTAGTTCAAAATATTCCTTGAGACAATAGAAGGAATATGAGATCAACCATTTCCTTAATTTGTGTAATACCTTCTAATGTTTTCAATTCAACGGGAAGATTGTTGTAATTTTTTATGGCTGTGATACTTTTACGATACATTGAATTGTTAACTTGGGGCATACGAATGTAATACATACATAGCCCTCTCCAATACTCGTTGAGCGACTGTGAGCTTATTCATGAGGCCAATAGTGAATGACCACGTCTCCATATGTCATCACTGGTAAACACACACTGATTGTAGACATTATAGAGTCGGACGAGTATAGGTCTTTGAATAAAAGGAACATTATTTTGTCCAGATTCAAGAAGTGAGCCAGGAGCCAGAGAATGACGTCATCAACATGCAGTACGTGATGCTTGACACCAGCTCCAAGAGAAAGTACGTCAGGAAATCGGTTGGGGCTGCCCCAGGTAAGATCGGACTTGCTTATTTGACTAAATTTTAATTTTTAGTTCGTCATGTAGATTAAAAAAAGCTATTTGAACAGCGATGACGTCATGCGACATTTCGATAGCATTATATCGAATTATCTACAGCACTTGGCATCCACTTAGGTATGTATATCTTCAGTTATTGAACCACTCGCACTGAACACAATTCTTTATGTCGAACTTGTTTAGATATAACAACACCATGTTGGTTGAAACGGCTTCAGGCAGCGACTTAAATGTATACTATGTAAAGATAAGGAAAACAAACAGCTGAAGTAAATAGTAATAAATATTAACGATAGCATCAGAAAACCAATTACAGATCTTCACTGATAGATACTGAATACAATATATTAGGGGACACTTGTTTAAACATAAGTTATGTTTGTTGTATTTGTTATGTTGATTTAGTTATGTTACATAACTAAATCAACATAACAAATACTATTAACCTACAAAAATGCACGCATCAACTAACCTACAAATCAATATAAACACATACCTTATTAGTTATTATCAAAGAAATACGGGTTAGGCACCGCTTTGCCTCGCCAATCATTTCAGCCGTAAACCGTCCACTACAGACCACAGGCCTATCATGGATCTCCATGGGAGGTAGTTGCCATACTCACCACGCTTGGCAGGCGGGTTGGCGAGCGCAGTACGGGATGTTGATATACGGAAAGACGCTGCTGCCCATCTTCCGGAGGTATCCCTTAGCAGGCTCATATTCATATTAATCGCGCTCTATGTTCTATCCAGAGCAACGTAAGCGCAGCTGGATTTGGAAGTACTTTGACAAGTTGAGCAACATCATATACCGCTGCAACATCTGCAACGTCGTGCTGTCCATCAAGGGATGCAACACCAACAATCTGAACCGGCACATGCGCTCCCGCCACCCGGAGAGCTACAAGACGGAGAAGTTTGGAGAGATGTCCAAAACTCAGGTGATTATTACTAGCTAAGCCGGTGCCCACTTCGTGGGGCGGTAATTTATAGCCTATGACACTCACAAATACTGTGGCTTTCTATTAGTAAAATAATTTTGAAAATCGGTTTAGTAGATCCAGAGATTTATTTATTTAAATAGGACATAACACAGGGTTACAAATAATGCACATAATACTATAGAATAATAATAAGATTCCCCCTCACAAGCCTCATAACCTCACAAACTCACAAACTTCTTTACCTCTTTATAATATTAGTATAGATTCTGAGCAACATTATACAGTGGTATTTTTAAAAACCACATGGAGGGGGGAAACTACTCTAAACAATTCCTTTAGATATAGCTTTATATATGTAGTTAAGAAACGGGCATTTAAATAATTCAAAAAACGCTTTCCACAATCTGGAATCGAAGGTTGCGAGTTCGATTTCTACCTCGGGACAAATTTTTGTTTTGAACTGTTAGGAAAATTTACAGTTAACATGATAAAATCATGAACTCAATAGATAGAAGGCCAATTAGAAGTTTTCATATAGTTTCATATAGATAAATATTTTTAGTAAATTAACAAAATATGTAGATGAAAAATAAAATAAACGCTTGAACTGAAATGAAGAAGTGTTGAACAAGTCTATATTGGTTTTAACTATGTATTAACTAAAAAAAGTATTTTATCAACCATCTGGTGCCCATAACAGAAGGTCACCATACTTTGGGGCTAGATTGTGTTCTGTGTAATGTCTAGCATTATCTCTACATTTTCTTTTTTTTTTTTTATGTTAGATAGGTTAGCTCTTGATTTCATCCTTGCTATCGCAAGAATGAGATCGACAATGGAGCGAGCTTCCCTAGAAAATGCCTATTAACTCTTTTCTTAAACGTAATCGGGTCATAAGAGGTTGAATGTATATACATACATACATACATAGCATAAATATATATGGATTTTCATGCGGTTTCCCCCAATTGGTACAAGTGTTTCAAGAGTAAGGTTTAGAAGTAAAATTCATTAAGGCTTGGTGTACTTTTGCTGAATTATGAGGTTCATCCGTACACCTGTGCGAAGCGGTTCCTCAGTTTATTTATGATTCGTTATTTTCTTTTATACAATTACTAGCTTCTGCACGAAGCTTCGCAAGCGTTGTACCCGTATAAAAAGCAGCCTGTGTGTTAATTCTGGTCATCATGTGCAAAATTTCAGCATTAAAATCAAAATAATTTCAATATGTAGGGTAGTTTTTGCGTGAAGAGGTAATAAAAAAAAGATAAGTAACCCTCTGGACACTACACACAACAGCATCTTGTCTTGTCATTTTATATTATGGCTTTTTGTGTTTGGTTTTACACAATTCCGCCAGTGTCAAGTTTATAAATTCTTATGTTGTTTGGCTGGCCATGTCGGCGGCCATTTTTCAATTCACAACAGCATCTAGTCCCAAACTAAGCAAAGCTTGTACTATGAAAACCAGATGATTGAATTCTTAAAAGCACTTTTTTTGTTAATACATACTTCTCACACATAAAAAAATACCCAGACCCGGGACAGATATTTGCAGAACAGGTACAAATATTTGTCCCGTGTATGTCTACTATAGTATAGTCTGCTATACAAAGAAACTTTCGGCTTTGTAATTATTATAATGAGATTATTTCGTTCTTCAGGAAGTAGGCGAGCTGGTGAAGACCGAGAGTGAGACCCCCCACGCGGTCACCACTGAAGAGATCTACGCCAGCGGCAGAGACGTTAGTCTCAGTTTAATAGGTAAGCTGAAACTTACGCCTTAAGGCTCAACGAGTCGCGGAGGCAAAGTCGTCAGTGGGCGCGGCCTAAATGTATGCTATCTCACCTGACATAGTGTGTGTACCCGCGCGCTAGAATGAAATGCACAATGATTCATTCCTAAAACGACCGCGCAAAAATATGTGAATAGACTTAGCACAAGGGTTATTATTATAGAAAAACTTGAGTGTAATCTTTTCAAAATAACATTTACTTCAACTTTTGAATAATTAAACTATGTCGGAACGGCGTTTATTTTTGAGTTTTCTTTCTCCGTATATTATTTAGTTTCGTCCAAAGTTCGGCTAAAATCAGTGTTGAAATACGAAAGTTTAGAAGCTTGTATTTTTGAAATAAATACTTTTATTACGGTTTGGGGTGTATACAAACATAGATTATGACGAGATAAATTGATATAATCCTTAGTGTTGGATGGTCAACGTCAAACAGTGGAGTAGTTACCCTTCCACGTTTGTATGGAAAGATGGGCGACTCGTTCAGCCTTAACAAATGCGCTCGTCCATGCAAATCGGAAACCATTCAAAACTATATTTAATTGTACGCGAAATAAGATACTGAATGAAATGTAATTTTAATAAATACTAGCCGCACTCCGCGGTTTCACCCGCGTAGTTCCCGTTCCTGTGGGAATACGGGGATAAAATATAGCCTATGTTCATCAGAAATAATGTAGGATTCTAATGGTGAAATAATTTTTCAAATCGGTCCAGTAGATTCGGAGCCTATTCAATGCATACAAACAATCAAATCTATCCTCTTTAATATTAGTGTAGATGTAGATAATGCCGTGGGGCGGTAGAATGTTGCCCCTCCTCGCTTGCCCGTCAATGCAGTAAGAATCTGCTAAGGGATAGGGAAGTCCTTTCGTGTCTTCAACACCCTATATTGCGCTTGCCAACCTGCCTGCCAGGCGTGGCGAGTATGGCAGGAACCCCCTAATGATAGAAGATCTCGCATGGATCTTCTTTAATTGTCCAGCAGTGGACTGATATGATGGTGATGAATATAATTTATAAATCTAGCTCAATCCTGTAAGAGGATTTCTCAAATCTTTGGGCATGAACATAATCATAATAAAGTTAAAGTTATACTTGTACTTTCTCTTAAAAACATTTGACAACTTGCCCCAACACAGAATATTTAAGACAATGATTTTATCAATTACCTAATATAATATTTGTTCCTAAAATAGTAAGTAAATCTATTTCACTTTCAAATGATTCGTGAGTTACACAATTCATTGTTATGTTAAACGGGTATTCTACTCACGTTAATAATTCGTTGAAAATAGGTATCCAACGTGTTCAGTTCTTCCCAGGGGAACTTTCGTCAGGGAATGGAGCTTTTTTACGCGGTACCGTCTCCTTCCCTCTTACGCGCTCGCGTTGCACAAAGTTCCCCTGGGAGGAACTGAACACGTTGGATATGGATACCTATTTTCAACGAATAATTAACGTGAGTAGAATACCCATTTAACATAACAAATTAAGTAAATCTGTACCCTAAATTGAATTTGATGCAGCTAGTTTAAAACTAATGTTATTTATTTTATATTTGTAATAAATGATTATCTTTTGTTGTCCGTTTCCAGACAGTCCCTCTCAGAAGTTGCGGCGCAGTTGGATCTGGTCATACTTCGACCATGTTTCGTCTACACAGGTAATTTTTATATTATTTAAATAAATAAATAATGCTGGACAATTCACACAGCATCACCTAGCCCCAAGCTAAGCAGAGCTTGTGTTATGGGTACTAGATGACTGATGTACTTAATACAATATACTACATAGATAGATATTTTTTATTATATATAGAAAACATCCAGAACACCCTGAACAAATATCTGCAGGTCATACAGACATTTGTCCCGAGGCGGGATTCGAACCCGCAACCTCTTGCGTAGCAGGCGGACCTTCGCCCGCTGCCCCACAGAGGTCGTCATCATTTTACTATCACTTCGCCCAGCAGTGCAGGGAGGACCTAGCAGTGGTTGATATTGTCTATGTGTGGTGATGGTAATGATGAACTATGGACTGACATCATCATCTCATGGATCTCCAAGTACTGATGACGAGGGGATTATTGCCATTCCCACCTTTGCAGGCGGATTGGAGAGCGCAGTACGGGATTTTGTTACGGAAAGACGCTGCTGCCCATCTTCCGGATGTATCCCTTCATTCTTATTGCATCATATAAGAGATGAGGGCAACCCCTCATCTCTTATATGATCTCTTATAGTATGCAATAATGCAGCATGCCATTTGTTAGTAGAATGTTGCCCCACGGAAATCATAATAAGAAAATCATATCAATCATCCGTAAAACGTCCACTACTGGCCACAGGCCTTCCCTCATGGATCTCCAGGGGTAGTTGCCGTACTCACCACGCTTGGCAGGCGATTACTTCAATTATTCCCGATGTTCCTAAAATTATTATCTGATGGTAAACCACCACTTTTAAGGAAAATAATATTTATAGCATTTTTCGCTGCTTCTAAAGGAACTTGATTGTAGAACCGTTGAGTCGTCAGTGGGCGTGGCCTAAATGTATACTATCTCACCTGACATAGTGTGTTTACCCGCGCGCTAGAATGAAATGCACAATGATTCATTCATAAAACGACCCCGCAAAAATATGTGAATAGACTTTTAGCACAAGGGTTATTAAAATTTTAGAAAAACTTAAGTGTAATCTTTTCAAAATAACATTTATTTCAACTTTTCAATAATTAAACTACATATGTCGGAACGGCGGTAATTTTTGAGTTTTCTTTCTCCGTATATTATTTAGTTACGTCCAAAGTTGGGCTAAAATCAGTGTTGAAATACGAAAGTTTAGAAGCTATTTTTGAAATAAATACTGTTTTTACGGTTTGGGGTGTATACAGACATAGATTATGACGAGATAAATTGATATAATCTTTAGTGTTGGATGGTCAACGTCAAACAGTGGCTGGCGTAGTTACCCTTCCACGTTTGTATGGAAAGATGGGCGACTCGTTCAGCCTTAAGAACTAAGTCTAAGTCATGTTGTGTGACTTGATTCTGTGTGTAATGCAGTCCAGCATTCATTATTTATTGAATTTTACAAACACCATTTACACTTATTAATTTACATAAAAATTTAAGAAACTGAACAAAATAAATAATCCCGTCTATGTCAAGTATTTATAAACAAATATTAGTGCAAGCGTAAGCGTTTTGTTTCATTATTCCCAGGCGCAATGCAAACTCTGCCACCGCCAGATCCAGCACGGCGGAAATGCGACCGGCAACATGAACAGGCATCTCAAGATGATCCATCACAAGACATCGAGTAAGTACAGATACAAAATATATTTATTGTAACAACTAGCCGCACCCGCGTAGTTCCCGTTCCCGTGGGAATACGGGGATAAAATACAGCCAGTATAATATGTTGCTCAGGGATAATGTTTATTTCTAATGGTGAAAGAATTTTGAAAGTCGGTCAAGTAGTTTTTGAGTTTATTCGTTACAAACGTACATACGACAAGGTGATAACAATTATGTTGCAAGCCCTGAATTCAATTAGAATGTATGTTGGCAGTCTGTTCATTCCCATTTTTTTCCCAAAAACAATTAAATATTGATATTTTATTTGTGAATTGTGTGCTAATGTTTAATTGTGTCAAGTATTTAAACAATATGCTATCTTTGTTTTCATTTCCATTGTTCTATTCCCACCGCGGGACAAATGTAAATTTTTCTGCAGATAATTTATCCCTAGTCTGGGTATTTTTCTATGTATGATATTGATTTACTAACTGCGCCGAATTAAGTAAGAGTAGTAGCTGAACTTTTTGTGTAGCGCTCATCCGGGGAAACACCACCATACATATTTCTGTCGCCGTGGGGTGCCGGCAGTAGAATGTTACCCCTCTCATACCCGTCGATGCAGTAAGAGCCTGCTAAGGGATACCTCCGGAAGATGGGCAGCAGCGTCTTTCCGTGTATCAACATCCCGTACTGCGCTCGCCAACCCGACTGCCAAGCGTGGTGAGTATGGCAACTACCTCTCATGGAGATCCACGAGGGAGGCCTGTGTTCAGTAGTGGACGTTTTACGGCTGAAATGATGAAAATGACGATATTTCTGTCGCCAAGCAGTTATGTTTACATTGCTGTGTTCCGGTTTAAAGTAAGGGCCGGTGAAATCAGCGGATGAGACTTTATGTCTCAGGGTGACGGGCGCAATGCAATGCAGCGTTGGTCACGCGCTCCGTGAACGTGGTCACCGCGGCATTGCAGTTGTAATAAGTAGAGGTTACCGCTTAACATCAGAGGGGCTTCGGCTTGTCTCGTCATAGTATGAAAAATAGTCATCATTTCATCATTTCAGCCGTAAAACGTCCACTACTGAACTAAGGCCTCCCTCATGGATCTCCATGAGGGGTAGTTGCCATACTCACCACGCTTGGCAGGCGGGTTGGTGAGCGCAGTACGGGATGTTGATATACGGAAAGACGCTGCTGCCCATGTTCCGGAGGTGTCCCTTAGCAGGCTCTTACTGCATCCACGGGTAGGAGAGGAGGGGTAACATTCTACTGCCGGCACCCCACGGCTAAAAAATAGTAACTAAACATTATCATCTCGTTGCAGACGACAACAGCTGGGTGTGGAAAGTGTTCGAGAAAGACGACGCCAACTTCACCTGCAAGATTTGCCAGCAGCTCCTCGCGAGGAACGACTCCGAGGTCGACATGATCTCCATCATGTACCATCTCAAGCAGGAGCACGGGGTGGTGTCCGGAGACCAGATCATAACCGGCACTGACTGTATTGAAGACAATTGAACAACAGCCTGATGATTTGCTGTTGAATAGGTCGGAATATAGGCTGCTTCACCATAGATATCCTGGTATAGTTAAGAATGTGTATGATGTCCATGTGTTCTTTCTTCTGGATATAGGTGTCTAAATTGAGAGGGAGGTATACCCGCTGGCCAAGCCTTTTTATTTGTGGGGGATTCCTTCATGGATTATGCCGAACACTTACCGGCTAAAGCTGGTTAGGTTTAGCCATGTTTTAAAAAACGTGCAGTCTTGGCGAGACCACGGATATTGCTGAACCTTCTGCATGCTGGCAAAGCCTAATACATAATGACTTGGGCATGGCAGTATCCCATACAGCATAAATATCGGTTGCTGACTCTGTATAAATAGTTAATAGGCAAGCCTAATCCATTTAACAATATCCCAGGCGCTGCAGCGATCTAGCACGAATACTAGTTGCTGACGCTGTATAAAATGTCCGCATAGATATAAAAGGCCGCTAATAAGGATCGTAAATATTATCTACTTATATAACTTTTGCACATAATAAACAGTATCAAAAAGAAAGAACTATTTGCTGCATTACAACTCGAATTTGAATGATTCACATCCTTAGCTATGCAGCTAAGCACATCTTTGGTGGACAAGCAGTTTTATGCTGAGTTCTTTTATCCATAAATGGATCGTCTAAGTTTGGTCACGTCAAAAGAATGTGTCGCAAATCAACTGACAAGATAGGGACCTCTTCCACGCAAATCAATCGTTGATGCATTATTATAAGTATTGTTTAACTTGTCAGATGTTTATCATTATATATTAGGTTTAGAAGTAGTATGAAAAAAGTAAAATAATTTATGCACTAGGCAGAAAACGGTGGGGAAAATTGATGTTGTTTTAAACCATAGTCAGCATGGTACAATAGTACCTATGTTGAGTCAAGCTGAACCAGGATTATTAACCTCAATTGATAATATTTTAAATACAATTTTAAACATTAATAATTCTCAGCTGAATATTTGGATGAAAAATCATAACAGTTCAAGTAAAATTAGGTACTTCATAAGTGAGCACAGGCATTTTGTACTTGTCTATGTGTATGTGTCTCTTGGGTCATTATCACCCAACCTGATTGACTCTGGGTTAATCAATGTTGTTTTAATCTATGGCCTGTTAATAAAGTAGGCTAGGTAGTTACAAGCTGGTTTCGTATACAATTCATCCCACTGTTAATTGTTTTGTGGTAGGTTGACATAATATACCCATAGACTAGAAATAGTTTATTTTTAAATTAACTAGTTATGTTATAAACACCCTGTTGCCCTAGAAAAAAAATGTTAATGACGTATACGCGGTTATCCAACTTTTAGTTAATTTCAATATTAAGAATGCTGTATGAATAGGAATGTGTTAATATTGTTGTTTAAAAAAACAACAGTTCTGTAGCAAAATAAACAGTTCTGTTATGCTATCGATTTCAATTATTTAGCTGTCATGTATACTGTATTATGTATAGTGGGTGGTATTGTTCAGAAATTAAATCAAATTATTCCTTTTAGTTAAAATCATGTAACTTATTATTTGGGTAGAGGTAAATGATTGCATTATTTTATTCCAAAGTGGAAATATGTCTTTTTAGTTTAATTATAAAATTTTATATTTTTGCTTGCTTCTATTAATATTAAGGATTTTCATGCATAAACCGCCAAATGATTTTTTTTCAAGTAACATTGAGAAAATAATCATTTGGCAGTCTAGCTACCTATGTCTCCACCTTATTTAGGTATACACGTTTTAATGTAAAC
Organism: Pasiphila rectangulata; assembly: GCA_963082625.1. Taxonomy (NCBI): domain Eukaryota; kingdom Metazoa; phylum Arthropoda; class Insecta; order Lepidoptera; family Geometridae; genus Pasiphila; species Pasiphila rectangulata. The sequence continues at coordinate 17,455,305 of OY720244.1, forward strand.
AATTATGTTTGTATATTTTTAACATTAACATTTAAAAAAGGTAAGTTTTAGCTGCACTTAAATGTTGTATTTTTCTAATATTCACTAAAACGAATAGATTAGCTTTGATCACATCTTGCGGGATGTAGATGTAAATAATTTAGATTAATAAAAGAAAAACATGCACAATCATATTTTTATTTTAGGATAAGAACTATTCACTGGAATAGCAATTACAGCAATAATTGCTGAATACTAAGGTACTTCGTTAAATTAAAATAGACATACCTCATAAAAAAAAACAATATATAGATGCACCACCAGGATCCATAACAATTGTAAATTATGCATACCAGGTGGTAGCCTTCATAAATTATAAGGTGAGTCTCTTACCACGTTGGCGGTGGCACAAAAGTTTTCACACCAAATTGTGGGTCTTCATCAGGGTGAGTATTGGGTTGCGCCCCTGCCAACATAACCGTTACGTGATCATATCGCGTTTTGGATAGTGAGCAATGTATAGGTTCTGTTTATAAAAACGCCAAACAACATTTAATGACTAGTTTATTTCATACAGATTAAAATACACATCAAAATATACATGCTCGCTAGGCCATCTACATACAATTTTGGCAAGTTACGTGATACACAACCACCGATGATAAATATAATTTTACTGATTTCTGTTCGAGGTAGCTGTTTATTTATTTTACGTACAAGAACGTTTAAAAAGAAGGACGGGATATCACTGAAGCTGAAGCCTTAGCTCTGACGGACGTGAAAATATGAAAATGTATGAAATAAAAAAAGGCAATATCTGCCATGCAGAGAAAAAACTACGAACTTACAGTGTGAGCATCTCGTTTGTACAAGGAGTAGAGACTATAATATAAGTCTATACCTTTGCTGCAGTGATATTTTGTGCCCCTTTTTAACGTCTTACATAATATTTAATTTTATAGTTTATAGTCTACAAGTTTAATATTTTATTGTTGAGGATAATGTACACGACGCACCACTATTATAGTCTCCATACAAATAGTTCAGATCTCAGATAGTCAATTTTTATTTGTTTAAATACGTTAGTGCTCCAATAACAAGTATGTTTGGTGAAATCATGCGCCTACTTTAAAAGGACCAAGCTATTTTAGGGATCTTAGGCTAGTGGAAGTACACTCGAAACTTTGGTAACAATATTACAAACCTTAAAATTATAGTTACATCATCGTCACTAAAACTATGTTTTAGAGAAATTCAAAAATTGCTTTAGTTTACCCTGTGTATCCTATTATTATGCTTACTTTTACGGTCGGGAAATCTGTTATATGTGAACAACACAATCTTAAATAATCGGCACATTGTCCACTTTCAAATATATTAGTTTTGTAAAACCTGTTGGGCCGACGCCAAAAAGGGCTAGTCTAAGAAATTAAATGGTCAAATCAAAACACTCGCACATTTTGTCAAATTCCGTTAAATATAGACCAAGATAATCAGAGGTCGGGTTATTATTTTTTTTATTACATAATGGTTTTTTATGACTATGAGGTAAAAGTATTTACTTAATATATCACCAAATCTGTCCAATACATCCACATATACATTAGTCTAGTGAAAATAGAAAAAAAAGGAGCTGACTTTCCATTCATTTCCAACAAGCTAGATCTTTGTTTATGTCTTAAATACGTCATCATTATATAATGCCATGTCAAAAGTCCACATAGATCCCGCTTGTTCATTGTTCATTAATGAGGTCAAAAGTCACAAACTAGTTTTTTTCGTATAACTCTATAATGATGATAAAATAGTCCAGAAAAAGTTTGTAGATCGTAAAATTATCTACAAAAAAGGTACAACGTTCTCGAGTTATAGCATTTTTAAAGAAACATTAATTCTTTAGCAGACGTTATTCTCACCAACGGATTTCGCTTTTCGCTTTGCTTTTGATACGCAAAAAACTAAAACTTGTGACCTCGGATAAAAAAACAACGCACAAGCGGTCAAAGGTGGTCAAAGGTTGAAGGGGACCTCTGACATAAGCTTTAGCAATTAATGACGTATTTAAGAAATATACAAAAATTCAGATTGTTGGGAATTATTTTAGACTTGAATATCTATTTTGACTGGACTACATTATCGTTCTTTTTTATATAACGTGAGACACATCAACAAGTCGGATATGATCAATATGCGATCTTTGAAATCTATTAGAAACATCCACATCCAAAATACATACTGCTATAATTAAATATCGATTAAACACAGTTAACATTACTATTTACAAATCTACGATATTTTTGTACTGCCACTATAATTATTGATGTTTTGGTCAAAAAACCAATAGGTACGTCTGTCTGGCACCATAATAAATTAGAAAAATTATATTTGTCACATAGGTGTTAAGAATATTGCGAGTTAAAAAGGCCATATATCAACCTATATTCATAAAATTATTTATCAAAAAACGTACTTCTTTTTACAATGTTTTATTGGCACTGATACAAATATTGAGCACAAGCTTTTGAATGATAAATCGGATTAGTTGATTATTATTAAGGTACGTATCATAGTTAGGAAAACTATGACCTCATAAAAACATGAGTTTTCCGGGAAACACATGTCTACAAAAAATTGTAAATATTGAGTGCATAAAATTCGTTTTTTCCGTGCCTTATTTTTTCGCAGTTTCATCATTCGAGTTAAAGTCCAGACTTAAATCTGTTTATGAAGGTACCAACTAGTATAACTACCATCTAACTTAACTACGCTACGGGAGGCTTAGGCCCACAGTTATGCTGGCTCTGTATATAAACCACCCTTCCCCTAAACGTATGCAACGCCGCCTTGCACCAAGGTCCTCTTGAACACCGCCACCTGATCTTGCCATTCCTTGCACAACCATTGAATCTGAATCTGTAGCCGGCTACAGTGATGCCCATCTTTCCTTGCTTGCTGAGGCAGTAGGATGCGAAGCTATCGATTCCGCCGATCAGGCCGGCTGAAATGAGTACATAGCGTTAGTAAGAGAAAATTGCTTCAGTCCTATATTACTACCTACACTACGTAACATGCAGCTTTAGTTCAAAGACTGAAGGAGTATGTCAAGTTTTATGGCAAATCCACAGAATCTATACCTTCGTTTCTCTGGTAAGTTTTCTTCTTTTTTGATTGCCTTTAACGTTTTACACGAGCATATGACAGGTAACTTAAAACCTTTTGGTCGTCTTTTGTTGGGCACTCGGTTGCATTCCAACCTTATTATACCTTCGTGTAATTTCCGCCTTTCCAGATAAACCAGTCCACTTACAGTAACTTTATCTTTCAGTGCGCTTCGGCCTGTCCAACCGCGGACACCTGGTCATCCACATCGGCGAACACAAGTTCATAAAGCACGAATGCTACAGGAAGAAGATTAGATGGACTTGCAGCAAACGTCTCCTCCACGGGTGCAAAGCGAATATTACAACGGAGAACTCTGTGCTGGTAAGGTCCAGTTTGAACCATAACCATGCTTAGTGTAATATAATAATGCATTGCGATTCCAAAGGTTCTGTATAGCCTATGTTGTGTTAGCTGGAAAAAGTAACTTTAAGCGAGTCTATGTAATCATGCTGAAACTGAGAGTAAATTAATGTGATGTCAAGAAATTGTTAAAAAAACTTGTTAATTGTTCGTGCCTTAATTAGACTAATGGCATTTTACGGTTAATTCTAAATCCCAAAAGAAGTGTTAAAGTTCTGCCTTATTACATTGTTGTATAAATGACGTATACAATTTTTCTTGTATTTTAGCTGTAAGCATTTTAAGAGCTTTACTTTGCTGCAAACATAATTGTAGCACTTGTTTAATCACATTATTATTTAGATTATTTTAGTCAGTTCTATTATTATCATTCCCGAAAATCTGTTAACATAATTAGATTTTAAGTACCTAGGCTATATTTTCTATTTGATCACAGATCTTTTCTTTGTATGTTATGTAAAAAACTTTGAAACTTTGAACGTTGAAACTTTATGTAGGTAAATGGACCTTGTCATGTGCCTTAATATCAGTGAAATGACCAGTTTGCATAAAATGCAGAAATATAAACTTTCTGAATGTAAAAGTTAATATGTTTACCTTGGTGCCTTAGAACTAAGTTAAACGGATGTGTGAATCCAAATATTTTTTATTGATAATTTAATTGTATTTGACAATAAAAAGCGTATTCATTTCAGCTGTTATTTTATTAAAACAACTACTTTTCTTATGACTAGTGACTATTCGGGTGGTTTCCCTTTATTTGACATTGGCAAAAGTCTGCATCACTCAAAACCATGGATAAAGACATAATAATGTCTAACAACATTGGTATTTATTTGGATGATATCTAAGTTATATAAATAAATTATTAAAGCTATGCAGATAACAACGCTTACCAGCAGGTGAGTAATTGGCCAGACAAAGGTCTATCAGTAATAAAAAAAAATCTACATTATCAAATAAAAGTACCTAAGCAAGTAAATGGGCAATGTACCTACGTGCCATTTTTACAAGCTTTTATTTAGCTTGCCCTGTATGTACTTATGTATGTTTGTTTGCGGAATCTTGCAACTCAAGGTCTTACAAATCTCCTTTGAAGATATCTTCAACCAATTGAGCTGAAATTTTGTATACATGTTTTCCTTGGATGACAATGCATGGTCAGTCACTCAGAATCCAAGATGGCGGACTAGTTATTCTTAATGCACTCTTACAATATGGGTATCAAATAAAAGGGCTTGCTGAGAATAACTCAAAAATATATGTTATCACTCTAAATCCAACATGGCGGGCATGAGACGAACAGACAAGAAACTAACTGTCCAGAGATAACTAAAAAGTAATAAATAAATTAAAAGTAAAAAAAAAACATTTTAACAAACAAGCTTTTATATAAACATACCTACTAAAATAATAAAATAAACATTTTCCATTAAAGTTTAATGTCAACTTAAAACGTATTACACAATTTATGTGATAAAAATATACATTGTTTGAAAAAAAATTAAATCAAGTAGATCAATTACACAGGTTAATCTCGCGACAAGCTTTTTTATTACATAAATTGTGTAGACGTTTAAGTTGACATTAAATTTTAATGGAAAATGTTTATTTTATTATTTTTAGTAGGTACGTTTAAATAAAAGCTTGTTTGTTATTTTTTATTTTTTATTTATTTTTATTTATTACATTTTAGGTTGCCGCCATGCATGACCGACTATAGTCAATTTCATAGCAAGTGTCCCATGGAAGCAAATATAGATATTTTAACAACAATGAGTGAAAAATAGAAAACCTATTATGTCTCTTTTCCAATTGTTAATTTCTCTAAATTTGACTGAGAAAATTAACTATGGAGGTGCTCCGTATACACCAATTTATTTAATGTAATAATTAAAAGTAACTGATTTGCCATATTTGATTAACATATCTTTATATTATATGTTACCGTTTTATGTTTGCGGCAAATCAGTTATTGTTACCAATTCCTTTTTATTTATACTACTGACGTAGCAGACAAGCACTACTTTAAGGTAAGCGGTTACCTATGGATGCTTGCGACAACACCAGTGGAGTCGCGCTGCCAAGTACCTATTTAGAATCGCTCGAATACCATTGACTTATTTTTTTCGACTTTCGAAACAATATCAATCCTTTGGTGAACAACCGACACGATTGTTAAGAACACTCTTTTCTAATATAAATTGTTTAATGTGTGCAACATTAATAAGATAGCGACCTACTAAAGTTACCGTAGTCATAGAGCGATTTCAAAATAGGGCCTTAGCTATCTTGTAAGGTCAAGGTTCTAAAACCTCACAGCTATGTACGTTTCCCTCCCCCAATATCTCGTCTCCGGTAGTTCTCAACAGCGCTTTGCAGTTTCTTCTCTTCCTTGACGAGCAGTACCACAGCTGGCACTTATTACGCCTATAAGCGTTGTGTGGCCGGTACCGGTATCCTCTGTATAGAATCTGGGGGTAATTCACTCCTTGGATTATTTGGTATTCTGAAAAAAGGTAGCAAAGTTATGTGCATATTGTTTCATCGTCGTTATTTTCCCCCCATATCCCGCTTACGTGAGGCGTAGTTTCGGAGAGTATGTACCTAGATATTGTATCTCTATCTCATCAGCCGGTAACTGCTGGGTAAAGGTCATGGCGTTCTAATGCCTATAGTATAGGTAGGTACTCTAATTAAACACCAAACACGACGTTCTTTGTCGCCATGTTGGTTTTATCTTATGTATTAGGTACCAGTAATCAGCAGGAAAATTACACTACCAACATTACTTCATATGTCGAAGAAAACCTGCTAAAACCATGACCCGTCTTTAGCTTCCCCCGTAGCCGGGTAAAAAATCGATTAAATCTCAATTTTATGATGTAAGTTTTCAAAAGGTTTTTAAAATAAAAAGTCATGGTATTTTATGGAAGTAACTCTTCGTTATCATTTCTTATTCGGATATAATGACACTTATTTATCACAAAAAAATATCAAACAAAAAGAGATTCAACGTTTAATTTTCGTTATTAGTACTTACTGGCATTTGATTAAAATATTTATAGAGCGTTTTAGAAATAAGATAATAGGTAAATGACATTAAGATTTTACTATAAGTACCTCGGTAATACATCTTAACAAAGACAGAGGAAATAATATATGTTAGATGTATTAAGCATTAACGAAATTTAAACGTACAATTTTATTTTATGAAAGATACCACCAATTTTGTTTTAAATTATGATCTAAAAACTAAGCTATTAAATAGGCTGGAAGTTTTAAAATCACTAGAGTTATTAATATTTATGATATAGGCCTTGTTCATCTTGTATTAAATTTCGGTCTTGATCTTGTATTTAACGTTAGTTTTTCTCTATTAATAATGACTATAGGTATACATACATTGCACTAACAAGGTCACTTAAAATTATTGTATAAAAATCAGTAAAGTATCAATAAAGTATTTGATAATATAAATGCAATAAAACATTCATGAGGTCTAATAAATACAAATAGTTAAATAAATATGTACAAAAATAATTTTAACAAATTCCTAGATACCAACTTTATCACATATTTCTAAATTACAACACAATAAAATAACCACATCACAACTTACCTACATAACTAGTTTCTAAAAAGATCAATATATTTTAAGATTAGCAAATACATAAACTGCTTATAACGCAGTTTGCTATATACTTTAATAACGTTTAACAAAAAAAGCATTGGCAAAAAGGGACAAACAGTACCTACTACCACAGGTAAACAATTTAGATACCCCTTATCAAAAAATAATAATGTGATCACCATAACATATAACTAAATATAAAATATAACTAAATGTCATATAAAATACTAGCTTGTGCCCGCCGCGTCGCATGCGTTGTACCCGGATATAAAATAGCCTATGTGTTAATCCTAGTCAACATCTATACGTTTGCAAAATTTCAGCGCTAGTTTTTGCGTGAAGAGGTAACAAACCTCCATACAAACAAACTTTCGGCTTTATAATATTAGTGAGATAATTTAATTTATACAATAACCCGGCAATAAGATATCTCCATCGCAAATCTTTTTTAAACCGTTTCTCGGTCTCGAAATTGATAGATATTATTTACATTTTTAAACTTTTATAACATTTTTTACCTATTTTATAACCGATCTTGTCTACGAATACTTATCTTGCTTCTAACTATGGTAAGCCTTGGTAAGACTTACAACTGGGACTAAGATAAATAAATAATGCTGGACAATTCACACAGCATCATCTAGCCCCAAGCTAAGCAGAGCTAGAGTGTTATGTGTACAAGATGACTGATATACGTAATACCATATACTACATGATAGATATTCTTGTTATATATAGGTGGATAAATACCCAGAACACCCTGAACAAATATCTGCAGATCGTACAGAAATTTGTCCCGAGGCGGGAATCGAACCTGCAACCTCTTGCGTCGCAGGCGGACCTTCGCCCGCTGCACTACAAATCAAGCTGAGATTGTTTTAAATTCTGGACCCCATTCAGCTCAGAAACCTGGGATTTTATAAGAAGGTGATCCAGTCATATATACATATACAGTCAATATAATACATTTGATATCCTATAATTTTTGCGCGATTGGGAACCTACTTATACGAAATCTTCGTGTCTCGTGTACAAGTAATCCATCATAACTAAATCTTATCTACGTCCCCTATACCAAAAGACAACGAACTAGAAATAGGAAACAACTCCAAAATAGGCGCTGGCTGGAGACAAGAATTTAGAATAGAGCAGGATGAGGGAACAGTTCTTATCGGGACTTCAAGTTCGGGGCCAACTCTTGGAGAGCTAGTGCCTGGCTCGTGGTTGTGGATGTTCTTTATCTTGATGATGTGGTTTCCTGTAGTGATTACGATGGCCAGGCATTTGTTAAAAGCCTTGCAGCAGCGCCAGCGGGTGTGGCCGCGACGACTGGTGTAGTGCCGCATAAAACGGTACTTATTGATCATAAGCACGGGCCGTCCATTAGTCTCCGTGAATGTAGCTTTGAGCTCTGAAAATGTATGTGCGTCAGTAAAAGTTCAGGTGAATAACGTTCAAGTAAATAACGTTAAAGCTAAAAAAAAGTTTAATTGTGTATATATATATATATACATATACAGGGTTTCCCAGAAATGGTGGATAATCCTGCACATGCGTGTGCGGGGGAGGGGAGTGGGGCCCCATATCCCAATAAAAAAATTATATTCCCAACAGTCCGCGGTCAACGACATTTTTTGTAAAATTTAGAAAAATCCCAGTTTTCCTCACATTTGCGGGCATCACGTCCGCTATATGAGGCCAAGTTCAGATTTTTTTCTTTAACCGTGTTCCCTAATAATGGTATTTCCAAATGACTTTAAAAAAAACTCAACTACTTCGGATAGTAGTTAACTAAAAGTACCTAAACATAAATTTAATTTTTGAAATTTATTTTACTTGTAAGTTTGAGCACCTGTGGTGTAAAAAAAATGTATAGGAGTTGTGTAGCCAACCACATAAAAAAATTACCTACATCATAAGGATTCTAAAACCGTAGCATAATTATCTACTTTGATTGTAAAATTACTGAGCTATAGCTATTAATGTGTAAAAGTAGGCGTTTCATTACAAAATTGCAAAAGAAAAAAAAATAATAAATAATTAGCAAAAAAGTATTTATTATAAAAATATTCATAATAAATGTTTAAATTGGGCTCCTCCTGCTCAGCCTGCGCAAACTCAACTACATTAGGTTAGTAGTTAACGAGAAGTCCCTAAGCATAAATTTTATTTTTGAAATTTATTTTACTGCCAAGTTTGAGCACCTGTGGTGTAAAAAAAATGTATTGGAATTGTGTAGCCAACTACATAAAAAAATTACCTATTTCATAAGGATTATAAAACAGTAGCATACTATCTACTTTAATTGTAAAATTACTGAGCTATAGCTACTAATGTGTAAAAGTAGGCGTTTCATTACAAAATTGCAAAAGAAAAAAATAAAACAAATAATTACCAAATAAGTATTTATTATAAAAATAATCATAATAAATGTTCAAATGAGGCTCCTCCTGCCCTTATGAGCTTTTTATAAAAGATCTTTGTAATGTGTTATTTATTATAGTTTCTTGAAGATATAATTCTGGCTGCTTCGGCGATGCTAAGTCGAAGTTCTTCTAACGAGCTTATGGGTTTCTTGTAAACCTGCTCCTTCAAACAGCCCCAATAAAAAAATCCAGAGGATTTAGGTCTGGAGACCGTGGTGGCCACAATATCAGCCCCAATCGGCCGATGCATCTGTTGGGATAGGCATTGTTTAGGTCATTCCTTACTTGCACAGCGTAATGTGCTGGACAACCGTTGTTCTGGAGCCACATTTTTTGCCGGATGGCAATTTTTTTTTATTATTATTAAAAAAACCATAAACTCGTTAGAAGTACTTCGACTTCGCGTCGCCGAAGCAGCCAGAATTATATCTTCAAAATATTATAATAACACATTACAAAGATCTTTTATAAATGGTAGAGCTTGCATAAGGGCAGGAGGGGCCCAATTTAAACATTTATTATGAATATTTTTTTAATAAATACTTTTTGGTAATTATTTATAAATTTTTTTTCTTTCGCAATTTTGTAATGAAACGCCTACTTTTACACATTAATAGCTATAGCTCAGTAATTTTACAATTAAAGTAGATAATTATGCTACGGTTTTAGAATCCTTATGATGTAGGTAATTTTTTTATGTGGTTGGCTACACAACTCCTATACATTTTTTTTACACCACAGGTGCTCAAACTTAGAAGTAAAATAAATTTCAAAAATAAAAATTATGTTTAGGTACTTCTAGTTAACTACTATCCGAAGTAGTTGAGTTTTTTTAAAGTCATTTAGGAACACCATTATTAGGGAACACGTTAAAAGAAAAAAATCTGAACTTGGCCTCATATAGCGGACGTGATGCCCGCAAATGTAAGGAAAACTGGGATTTTTCTAAATTTTACAAAAAATGTCGTTGACCGCGGACTGTTGGGAATAGAATTTTTTTATTGGGATATGGGGCCCCACTTCCCTCCCCCGCACACGCATGTGCAGGATTATCCACCATTTCTGGGAAACCCTGTATATAAGTTAATAAGGGGTAAAGATAAAATGCAGAATTTATTTTACGAATATTTATTTGACATTTTCAATTCAATTCGTTTATTATAAATTAAATAATTAATAAGTAATTTTACTTAAAGATTAGGTATTCCAAGGAATAAAAGAAAATTTAAATTAAGTTGCAAATTAAATAAACTTGAGTAGGTAGTTATTCTAAAGTGGTCAATAAATGTAGAATACACACAGATTTAGATAATTATGCAGATACCATATAGGTTTCTGTAATCTACAATAAATAGAAGAATAGATAAATCATAAATTATATTGCGTCTATGACGCTATCTGTTCCTACTGCGATTTCGTGGCCCTTAGTAGGAACTTGGTCCTCTCCGTCATTGGGAATATTGGCATCCTCTTGACTAATGAGATCCTCTAGAATATTGGGATCCACTAGAACAATGGGATCCTTTTCAACACCAGGATCATTTTCAGCTGGAGCTGAACCTGTCAATAGTACTGGCAGTTTTTTTGGAACCGATATATTACCGTAGTCGGTTCCGTTAGCTTCTACATTTGGTGAAGCTCTGTCAATACATTCGGTTCCAGGAGGTGCAGGCTCATCTACAGATTGCTCTTCTTCCCTCGGTAAAGTTTCTTTGAAATCGGTTTGACTAAAGTTATCGAGGGGATCTTTCAACAAAGGTGCGTCGGGTTCCTTTAGCACAGGTCTTGGAACTGTCAGAAAGTGATAGTTTTGTATGACGCTCGGATTCTGTGGTGGGACTTCATCGTCATCAGAAAGTATTTCGATCGGTGCTTCATCCCGAACAACTTCTATGACGTCATCGTCCGAGTTGTCATCTTGTTCTTGGCTCTGTGATACGATGTCGCTTATAACTAAGCTTGTGCCATCATCGTGCGATTCAGAACTCTCTGTTTTATCATCATTTGTTTCTGTGAGAAAAACTGCAGTGGTTAGACATCTGATATCTGTTATAAATAAGATAAGTGCGTACTACATCTACTAAATATATAGCTCAATAGTTCTTATTCTTCAAATCTAATGAGATAATCGTATGTTTAGGTAGAAAACAAAACACATTTACTTATCATTTATTATAAATAAATTGTTCGCGAATCACAATATCATAACACACAGTTGACATTTATGTTAATGAGAGTTATCGTCACACAATAGTTCTCATTATGTACAAAATGAATATAATCTTAGCGTCAAACTGTGTAGGAAAAAAATATCCTGGAGTTACAAATATCTTACACACACAATTTACTTGTAGGTATTGTTACATTATTATTAATGAGAGCTAATATGTGATTGATTATGGAAAATAATAGTAATTTAATTATGTATTACACAAACATGTAGATTTTCAAAATAATATTAAATTTTTAAATTATATTTGTTTTTTAATATAATATAATTTATTAATTATATTAAAGTGGTTGGTAATACCAACCTTAGAGATTGGTATTACCGACCACTGCTTAGACTTAGTACTTATGTGGAGATTTTTACATATTTTTGATTGTCACATTTTCACTTTAAAAACTGACAATAAATCTACAATCAATCAAGGCATCACGAATCAACACCTGAGCATCGCAGCGTCGTCCTAAAATAACCTTAGTATCAACTGCTATCAACAAGTTTACTATATTAATGACGTACCTAGGTACAATACTGAATTGACAATTTCATTATAAATTCCACAAATAGGTACAAAGTAGATTATTTAGGTATGTCTAAAATTCTTCAATAGAGTAGTAAGAACTTAATATCTATGAGACTAAATTATCAAAGACATATTTCAGGTTTAATTAATAATAATTTAATGTTTAATGCACGCTGGATTATTTTAAAAGTATATTAGTCTAGCATGCATTAATTTACCTAATCTAGAAATCGGCTATTTTATGTTGTTTTATTGGTTATAAACTACTCAAAACAAAATAGGGCCCACTTGAAATATTTCGATATGTTGCCCGACACATTTTATTTTGTAAGTTGTTGGCAAACTGAAGTATGAGAATTTTAAGTAGGGATATGTTCACGCAAAAATACTAGTAGGGACATCTCGCGGCCGGGAAAGAACTAGTGTAAACGCTTGAATTGTATTTTAAGTAACTATTGTAACTGCATGTAAGGGTTCGCGTAGAAACGCACGCCACTGACGCTAGATGGCGCTAATTGTATCAATATTATTGATTTTCTAATTTCGGGATGACGCCGTGACGTCAGAGCACGCCAGCGCTCAAGTTTACTTTTATATCCGTGTCGCACAAGAGAATGGCAAAAATTTTTCCTAACCTGCGAAGCGCAAGTTTTTGATTATTGTAAAGGAACTAAGTTAAGAACTTATAGTTGTAAGTAAAAGGCATATTGCGACGCGCAATTTACGTTGAGAAATAAACAGTGTGCGTGTGTGTGTGTGTGTAACTAAAAACATCGTTTAATTGAATCACCAAATAAATCGAACCCGTAAATACTTCGCAAAACGGCGACCTCAACGACGAGCTCCTAGATGCTACAAGCCGATGGAAGGAGTCGAAGATCGCCGGGGAAGGGAGCTGCAAGGAAGACAACTGGTGATGCGGGGCAGCAGCTGTCTGTCGGCGCGACTACCGTCAGACCTCGGCCAGCATATTTATTGATCATTAACACAACGCCAAGTTTAGGGTGGTTCTTAAGTGGGTAGACCAAAAAACAAAAATCTTACATTGTTGCTCAGTGGTGTTTGTTGTGTCTAACGAAGAAGTTATCGTGACCTTTCCTTTAATTATCGATTAAATTAGTGTTTGCATAAACAATGCCTGGTTCTCGACGTCACATGGACACAGAATCCGCGACAAGAGCCATTGTTTTGCTTCAGCAGGGAAATTCGCAAAGATCGGTAGCTTCAAGCTTAGGTGTCTAGACGAGCTATTCGAAATGTGTGGGGAACGCTATCAAGAGACAGGTAGTGTAAGTAGGAGGCGCGGTTCAGGTAGAACCCAAGCCACAACCTCCCAAGAAGACCAATACATCCGACTCTGCACGTCGCGAGCGAACTGTAACTGCACACATATTGAGAAACCGCATACGTGACGCCACTGGAACGCGAGTGAGTGACGAAACTGTTCGGAACAGACTTCATGAAGACCAACAACGTCATCACCTCGAATGGACCATCGATAATTGGAGGAAAGTGCTCTTTACAGATGAATCTAAAGTAAAGTTTTTTAATGATGACAGACGCGTACGAGTTTGGCGACGACCTGGAGAACGTTTTACAGAACCATGTTTTCGTGAAACTGACCGCTTTGGTGGACCCAGTATTATGGTATGGGGTGGGATTAGCATAATGGGCAAAACCGAGCTAGTGAGTTTGGATGAGGGGCAATGTAACGGCCGCCAGCTATGTTCAGCATGTCATCCGACCTCATGTGATCCCATATTCACAGCGAGTAGGCCCTAACTTTATTCTAATGCAAGACAACGCTCGCCCTCATACTGCCAGAGTAACCCAAAGTGCAATCTCCGAAGCTGGTATCGCAGTTCTACCCTGGCCTGCCATGAGTCCGGACCTGAATCCGATCGAGCATATCTTCCTCATTTGGTTGGCTATAATGCATCCTCTACTAACAAAAATTTACTTCAAAACGACGGAGTAGCTATCTACACAAAAATAGAACTAAAAGTTAATTCATGTGAACCAAATTTTAAAGAGGCTAACTGCTTGGTAACTGAGCTAGAAAATTCCACGGTCATAGTATCACTGTATCGGCCACCTTCCTACCATAAAATAGACACTTTTTTACATTCCCTAGATGAACTATTAACATCTTTAGCTCGTTTTAAAAATATAATTATTATAGGAGACGTAAACATTAACATAGCTGAAAATAGCGATCGAAACGCAGCGGAATACTTAGATCTTATAGCATTACATGGGTTCTTACCAGCACACAATTTACCGACTAGACTTACTAATTGTTTAGACCATATTATTTTAAAAACTGACAAAAAAGCGGTAACATTAGTAATCAAAAATAGCATTACAGATCACGACACGATACTTTTGAATTTACAGAATTATATAAATAAGCCCACTCCAGACTTATGGATACGTAAGTTTGACTACGATAATATTTCAAAGGATCTGACAGCAGCGAATTATCAACATGTATTGGATGCCTCTGATGTCAACATAGCTGCGGAAACATTTATTACCACCATAAGTAACAGTATTATAAAAAACTCTACACTGGTCAAACGCTCTCGCCGTAATACCCCAATTAAACCATGGGTCACAAAAGGGCTTATTCGATGTTTGTGCCACCGAGATCGTCTCCACGCAAGGGTAAGGCAATCACCAGATGACACATGCCTCGCGGTCACATACAAACGTTATAGAAATTTTTGTACATCTCTACTTCGCAGGTTAAAGGGAGAGTATGAGAAAACTCTACTTCAAAAAGCAGATAAGAACATTAAAAAAACATGGCAAATAGTAAGTGACATAACAAATTATAAACAAAAGAAGGCTCTACCGGACGACCTCATACAAAACAGTGACCCGGAAACTGCAATAAATAAAGTAAATGAATATTTTGTCAATGTCGGGCGAAATCTTGCGAAAAATTTTAATCCGGATATAATCGATACTCGCTGCTATAAAAATAAACAAAATTCATTTGTGTTATTGGAAGCGGATGTAGAAGAAGTTCACACTTCAATAAATTCCTTGAAAATTGATTGTTCAGTAGGATGGGATAATATTTCAGCACTTATAATTAAAACTAATAAAACAATTTTGGCCGCACCCCTCTTACACATTATTAATCTCAGTTTTAAAACATCCGTTTTCCCTCAAGTTTTTAAAAAGTCGCTTATTCTACCCATATATAAGAACGGAGATAAAATGATTCCATCTAATTACAGGCCGATATCAATTCTACCAACTCTGTCTAAATTACTTGAAAGAGCAATTAACAATCGATTGACAAAATATATAGAAAAATATGACCTTCTTGCAAGTAACCAATTTGGCTTCAGGAGAGGAAAATCTACATCTGATGCTGTGGCGGAACTTGACACTTACGTAACTGAATCTTTGGATCAAGGCGATAAATGTATAGCTTTGTTCCTAGACTTGAAAAAAGCGTTCGACACAGTATCAATTCCGATCCTTCTCTTGAAGCTTGAGGCAATGGGAATTCGGGGAGCTTTCCTAGAACTTATGCAAAGCTACTTATGTGACAGGAAACAAAGGGTCAAAATCGGCAATTACTAAAGTAGAGAGCTCCAAAATTCCATGTTCGGAATTCCTCAAGGAAGTATTGTCGGCCCGACGTTATTTTTGGTCTACATGGACCAAGTTTGCAGACTCAATGCAGGAAATGGCAAAATAATTGCCTTTGCAGATGACACGGTTTTGGTTTTTAGGGAAAAAGATTGGGCATCCGTGTTTAGAACAGCACAGCTAGGCCTAAACAAAGTCTCCAAGTGTCTCTATGACAATCTGTTAACGTTGAATGCAACTAAAACACAATACATAACATTTGCAATACGTAAAAACAGCTTAGCAGACCCTGGTCAATATGCCTTAAAAGCACACATACATAACTGCACAGCATACAGACCAGAAGATTGCAACTGTACATTATTGGAAAATGTTAATACCTATAGATATCTTGGCATTACTATAGATTGTCATCTGACGTACCAGGCCCATATCACTAAACTATCAGCTAGAGTACGAAAATTAATATACGTATTTAAGAACATTCGACATGCAGCAACAAACACACAGATTAAAACCATTTACTACGCGCTCTGCCAATCTTTGCTACTCTACTGCAATACGACTTGGGGCGGTGCAGCAAAAACACTTCTATTGACCTTGGAACGAGCACAAAGGGCGGTTCTAAAGGTCGCTCTATGTCGCCCGTTTAGATACCCAACCAAAGATCTATACAATGATGCTGGAGTTCTTACAGTAAGGCAATTATACATCCAGCAGGTCCTACTGAAGCAACGTGTGGCTTCACCACGCGTCGGATACCTAACTAAAAGGCGGAGAGATAAAGTTTTTAACAAAACTTGCTGTAAAACAAGATTCGCGCAGAAACATAGCGGTTTTTTAGCACCACACATATATAACCAAATAAATAAAATAGTACCACTTCAAGACAAATCTTACTATGAATGCAAAAAGTGTATCCACAAATATCTCTTGACCCTAGATTACCCACTAACAGAGAAACTTTTTTACATTCCATCCTAGTTTCAAAATTTGAGTTTTTTTTTTTAATTTATTTATAGATAGAAAGGCAGATATTTATTATATATATAAATATATATATGTATATATATATATAAAATTTATCACATAATTTCGTAGTTGTGAAAAATTGTTTTTTATATTATTTTAGTTCTAGTTTTATTCTTCGAGATATAAGCTTTGTTTTCTTTTATTTAAGGTTTCTAAGTTGTATTTCTATTTTTTGAGATTATTTTGTATGATGATCTCTATAGTTTTAATTTCGTTTATTCGACCTACATGTAGTTTTTTCTGTAACTAGTTTTATTCGCTTTTGTTTTCACTGTGCCGAAGCAGTGATCGCTCGTTTCTTTTTACAAGCCTAGAGCTTAGTTAGAACGAGACGCTCAATGTTTAAGCAACACAAACAGGTCTTAGCTAAATATAATTAGGTTAACCTAAAATATACTACATTGATAATTTTGTACCATTGACCTTTATGAATAAACGATTTTTATTATTTATTTTATATCTGGGACCAGTTGAAAAGAAGCCTTAAAGACAACCACACTGAAATTCATAGCCGACAGTTGATAACTGATTTAAAAGTTTGTTGGGAGCAAATTCCTGATGAAAACGTCATCCACCTCATAGTGTTCCAAACCGACTCAGAGTGAGTGCGCAATACCACAGGCAATACTAAGTGAGTACCTACGCGTAACTAAACATAAGGCATAAAAGTAACCCTACGAAACTTTAAAAAAAAAATGTGCTCGTGTCTTTAACGCATTGTTTTGGAAAACCGTGTAATTTTAAGTTAATGTGTAAAAACATTTCTTGAATTTTTTTGGCAAAAATAAGGTAATGTAATGTTTTTTTTAATGATTCTGAATGTGTTAACCTATTCCTCAAATTAAAATTGAAATAAATTGTACTTACTTTTTATTATTTTAATTTAAATCATATTTTATTGGGTGGGCCCTATTTTGTTTTGAGTAGTTTATATTCTACTTGAACTATATGGAAGACACGCAAAACACTCATTTATGTAGAGAGACTATGAAGCTACACAATAAGACAGTTTACATAACACATAAAAATGTATTATTACTAAACTACATTCGTCAAGGTGAAAGTAAAAGTGTTTTTGTATTTTGTTCGTCCTCATGTACCTTCGATAGCTCAGTTGGTAGAGCGGTGGACTGTAGAGTTGTAAATATGATGGTCATCCATAGGTCGCTGGTTCAAATCCGGCTCGAAGGATTATTTTTGCAATTTGGATCTCTTATTATTTTTATGCTTCTTATACAAAAAATACCTCTCATGAGCAAAAATAACCTTGCCTAGTCATTATTTAAATATTTAGGTATCTTATTAGTAAATATCTTATTTGCATAACGTAAACCCGTTTATTTTGTTACACACAAATATAACACAATTAAAGCATATATAACCCCGTGCTAGTTAAAAAAGTGTGATAATAATATTTGTTGACGTTGTATTTTAAATAAAGCATTTTATTGATTATGAAGACTATATACCCAGCAGTAGGTAAGTGAAGTCGGGCTGTGATTATGCAGTGTAACTTACTTTGTTTATAAGTAAGGCAATACGGTTAACGGATAGGTGCTCTAATAATGTAGTACTGACGTTCTATTATGAATACAATATTATTATTATGCTTTATGCGGCTCAACTACTGTCTATCTTATAAAAACTGATATAATTTATAACCAACACGGGGTGTTAGGTCTTGATAACTTCTAATACCTACCTCGTTGAAACTTAATAATATATGAGGTTAGTAGGCTTAATGCCTACTGCATACTAATGAATAACCTGGCCAGAAGCAGCACTTATACATGCCGTGGGGTATAGCGCTTTTAGAATGTTATCCCTCCTTTCTTGCCCGTGGATGCAGTATGTGCCAAGGGATACCTCCAGAAGATGGGCGGCAGCGTGTTTCCGTGTACCAACATCCTGTACTGCGCTCGCCAATCCGCCTGCCAAGCATGGCGAATATGGCAACAACCCCCTCATGAATCAAACAAACGTATGGATATTCATGAGGTAGGCCTATGTCCAGCAGTGGTTGTTCTACGGCTAAGATGATGATGATGAAGTAGCACTTAAAAGTCTTAGGGGCCGTCTCCACGAGCGAGGGAGTATAGCGCGGACTCGTCGCGATTCCCTCGCTCGCGGAGACGGCCCCTTTGACGAATATTCATCCCGTACAGTCAAAGTTACGGTTATTTGAGTTCAAACATTCATCAAACATTCTAGGCTGACAGATGTCACCATCATGCCATCATGTCACTATCATGATGATGCATGTTTCGTCAATGGTATAAATATTAATAAAAAAATAATGCTGGACAATTCACACAGCGTCTAAGCAGAGGTTATGTTATGGGTACTAGATGACAGTAGATAGCATAGATAGATATTTTTTATTATATATAGTAAAACATCCAGAACACCCTTAACAAATATCTGCAGATCGTACAGACATTTGTCCCGAGGCGGGAATCGAACCCGCAACCTCTTGCGCCGCAGGCGGATCTTCGCCCGCTGCGCCACAGAGGTCGTCAAGAGGTGGTATGCCTATCACTTGTAGATTGTCCTGCCCTCATGACAGTGCAAGGCCTTCGCTACCAGGATCCTTTCCATCCGATCCAGATAGGTCTTCACGAATGCCTTGCATCCGGTCCTGGTCCGCCTAGAGCAGTGCCAGAGGACCGCAGTGCTCGACACGCCCTTGTAAGTGTACGTGTAGTTTTTGTACATGAGGAGCGGGTGTTTACCTTTTCCAGATGGAAAAAGTTTTCCTAGAATAAAATAAAAAGAAATAACTAAAAATAAATAAAAACTAAAATATAAAATTGCTTGAGTTTTTCACACAGCCCCTTTTAACCGCAAGATTTTGTTATGGGTAACAAAAGGGATGGCTGGTTCTTATTTTTTTTTTATTTAGCCTATTTTGTCCCACTGCTGATGCTGGGCAAAAGTCTCCCCAAATCCTTCCAATCATCCCTGGTTTTTTCATGACCACCAGTCCCGTTCGAAACGAACCTGATCGTCGCCAACGCGTTCTAGGCCGACCCCGACGGCGCCTCCCATCTTCAGGCTGCCACTGAGTGGTAATAAAAGCCCACTTTTCTGAGTGCATGCGGCTGAAATGACCCGCCGACTCGCACTTTAGTCAGCTGTTTTTTTCGCCGAAGTCGGCAATGCCGGTCAGTGAGCGTAGCAGGGTGTTATTAAATAAATAAATTTACTGTAAATAAGTACTTTTATTTTTAGTAAACAAAACAGATGCATAGAAATGACGGACGACGAAAGAGAAATAAACCTAAGAATTCCTGATAAAAATAATTGCACTTTGTCGTTGTTACATTGTGGCAATAATTTATTTTATTTACTGTTATTTATTACATAAATTGCGGCTGACTTGGCTAAGATCTAAGTTAAGATATAATATAGGTCGCGCAAAACTTTATGAGCTTACGTAAAACGTTACGGCAAATGCCAAGTTGCGCATTTGACATGTTCATCCAATATTGCCAAATATGTTATTGTTAAACTTGCATATGTTATTGTTAAGTACATAGTACTTAATTTTATATCCAAAAATTCTCTTCTTGCGATAAATAGAGCTTAAAATGACCTAACATTTAAGTTATTATTTAGCTGTCATTAAGTATAATATTTTTTTTAATATTAAATAAATATTCATAGTAAAATAAATATAAGCAAAACAAGATATGTACGTGCTAGGTAAAACGAAAAAACGGCAAAAGTCGCGCTGGCAACCCTAGTTTCAGAGACGGAGCCTCCCTCGCACCCCTTTCGTCTTCCCTTCCCCTTAACGTCTTAAAAACTTTGTACTGCGTAGCCGTTGACGCTAACGTCACAGAGCTCATAAAGTTTTGCGCGACCTATACTATCCTTACATATGGAACCGAGACGTGGTCCTTCACTATTGGCCTTATGAACAAGCTCAGAGTCGCTCAACGAGCTATGGAGAGGGCTATGCTCGGGGTTTCACTACGGGATCGAATCAGAAATGAGGAGATACGTAGGAGAACTCGGGTCACCGACATAGCCAAACGGATTAGCACGTTGAAGTGGCAATGGGCAGGCCATATAGCGCGCAGAACTGACGGCCGATGGGGCAGCAAAGTTCTCGAATGGAGGCCACGGATCGGCAAGCGCAGCGTAGGACGTCCACCTACAAGATGGGCAGACGACTTGGTGAGAACTGCTGGTCGGCGGTGGATGCAGACGGCTTCCAACCGCAGTACTTGGAGATCAATGAGGGAGGCCTTTGTCCAGCAGTGGACGTCCTACGGCTGAAATGATGATGATGATGATGATGATACTATCCTTGCATTGAAATACGGGAGCGCAAAGCAAACCGAACTTTACGTAAGGAGGAAGAACATAAGGTAAGTAGCCAAGTGGGCAAGAGTTGCATTAGCAGTGACACATAATTAATATATATTTGCGCAATGTTTTTTTAATAGGTTCAACAATGTATGGTAACATTGATACATATTTTTTTATATTTCAAATGTTCATCGTCGGTTTTCATTACTCTTCTAACTCTAATGTAACTCTTTTAGACTAAAAATGTAATAAAATAATAGTTTACGTTAAACACTATATAAACGTAAATTTTGTAAGCACGTTTAGCGCGATAATGTATTATATAATTGTCCACCCTAAAGGTCGATTTAAATTGATTCAAACCAAACCAAGCAGTTATTTTTAAATCTGTTAAGTATTTTTCAGACTTCCGCCGACATTCAAGCTTAATTTTAGTGAAGATGATGCAATAATTTTAGCCGCCGATCCTCACAAACAGACTCTGTAAAAGGACTATCAAAAGTAAAAGGATCCTATGATGACGATTATTATTTTGTGAAAAGCATCAAGAAGTTTTAGTCAGACCCTGAAGCGTCTGTATTATTCCGACTCGACCTTCGAATACCTCTTAAAGACCGATTCCTCTTTCTGTATAGTAAATTTTTGATATTACTCAACTTCGGTAATTTTTCAAATTTAAGCCCTGCATCAAGTAGCATCTGAAGAGTGCCCCGGAAAACACTAGGCACTTGTAAATTCGGGTCCGTTTCAAGTTTCTTCTGGCATATATCTATCAGGATCTTGTAGTTGTTCGCAGTTATGTCCGGTTGACAGCGGTGTTTATCCTCTCGTTGGATAAAGTTCTCGGGATTTGTCAACACTAGGACTGCACGGCAGATATTCCTTTGGGCGCACTGCCAATACGTGGATCCATCCCTCTTAGATACGTAGCGAAACTGGTATTTGTACCCATCATATAACACTACCTTTTGAGATCTCTGGGATGTTACAAAATGAAGCTTTCCTAGAATAAAATAAAAAATAAATTACTAAAAGGGGTTGTCTATGTCCGTCCAGCAGTGGAAGAAAACAAAACCCTGTACTTTAATGCAGAGCTTATCTGGCCCCAAGGTAAGGTTGTGTTATAGGTACTACGATAGCTAAAAGAATAGGTACTTAAAAAAATGAAAATATATTTATTTTTTGTTACATACAGTGCACATAAAAGGTTTGGAGTCCCCTTTTAAGCAAATATTTGCTTGTATTAGGAGAAACCGCTCCTTATAAATAAAGTATTGTACCTCTATAATTTAACGAAAATAGAAAACCCACATAAAGCAAAAGTGAAGTGAAGTGTGTGTCCAATGACATAAATGTAAGTAGAATACAGAAAAATGTTTCAAAAAAATTATTGCTGGACATGGCAGCAACGTCTTAACGTGTATCAACATCCCGTATTTCGCTCGCCAACCCGCCTGCCAAGCGTGGTGAGTATGGCAACAATCGCTCATGATCTGTTGAACGCTCAGTACCTGGAGATCCATGAGGGAGGCTTATGTCCAGCAGTGGATGTCCGACGACTGAGATTTAATACAAAGTATTTATATGTACTTTATACCTCTAAATACATAAGTGAAAAAATTCAAATCAGCTACAACCTCCTTATTAGCTCTTAACGATTGATTCCCCTTTCAAAATTGTGTTCGTACCTTTGATGACCTAGACGGGTTTTATGGGAGCCGGCGGGAGATTGCACTGGACAGGGACAAATGGAGGAAAACGGGGGAGGCCTTTGCCCAGCAAGGCTAGTAAAACAAATAAAAACATCCTGTAGTTCTTGAAACGTGCTCCGATAAACACACGAAAAATTTAGATCAGATTCCAAGTCTTTTGTGAAATGTGCTCATCAGGATCTTGAAGTTTGCATTTATGTCCGGTTGAGAACGCGGTAACGGTTTCTGCTCGTTTGATTTGGTTCGCGGGAGGTTTCAACACCAGCATTGCGCGGTTATTCCTTTTGGTGCACCGCCAAAAGGTGGATTTCCATCCCTCTTTGATATGAAGCGGAACTGGTAAGTAGAAGTATTCCTAGTGGAAGTATTCCTAATGTAACACTTGTTTTTGATGTCTCTAGGATTTTACGAAATGAAGTTTCTCTACTAGATTTTGGGGTGTCGATGGACCTGCCTCGCTTCTATCTGCCGTAGTTTGATCTTGGGGTGTTGATGGAACTTTCTTGCCATTATTCGGACCCATAATATGCAATGTTGAGGAAATTTCAGGGTAGGAATTTGGGGTATTGATAGAAATTCCGGAACTAGATTTAACGATGTTCATGAAAAGTCCGGTGCTAGAATTTGGGATGTTGATGGAAATTCTGGGGCTAGAATTTGGGATGTCGATGGAATTTCCATGCCTCAACACAACTCAGGATCGTGACTTGATTTTGGGATGTCGATGACTTACCTTGTCTGACTTATCTGCATCTAAGGAATGCCACAGTTAACTTGATTAATTAATACACTATAACGGTACGAACGAAAAGGTTCCCTCAACTACTACTTACATCAAAAGCTCCAGGGTATTCTAATTGATTAGACAATTTTGGCGACAAATATTAAAATCATGGTAAAAGTAAAAGTTAAAATATATCTTTAAGGAATAATGATAATTATTGCAGTTATTGCTTTTAGACGACTTGATGATTTGAGCCATATCACGTCTTTCTTATTACGCTTTAAGCATACGTATCAAAACAAACAATTTTAACACATTTTTATTCAATAATAGATACAACAACTAATTAATAATTCACACTGTTAGTAGTGGATTATATATAATAAAGGTATACCTACTCTTAACATTGCTATCCTAATAACTATTTGATATTTTTGAATCATAAGTTTTGTAAGGTATAAGAAATGAATTTTTGTGTAACATCCAAAGTAGCTACTAAAAACTGAAGACAAACTGGTCGCATCGCCTCACCTTCCGATATGAAATACTTATAACTACACGATCGCCTTGATTCCTTGCCTCTCCTCCTTTTAATATCTGTTTTCTGGGACATCGATATAATCCAATCTTTACGCCCTTTCGATGATAGGCTCCAGAAATAATCGAATAAAGTTTTTCGTTTTTCATTTGAAATAACTTCGCAATTATTGTGGCATTTTCCAGTGCACGGGTTAGGTTTGATACTTCTAGCCGGAATTTCAGTTCCATCAGGTCTCGTGTATGCTTGACCGGATTGCCTGAGACTTCGTCGCTCATTTCTTAAATTTCTACGTTTCTGCCTAATACTCTTCTTAGACTTTCTTCGTTCTTGTTCATTTATTTTCTTATCAGAATCAGATAAATCTATAGTGGGGTTGTACGTATCATTATAATCTAAAGAGTCTTCATTAGTCGTTTCAGTCCCTGGAAATACAACGGATACATACAATAAATACAATACTCTTTATTGCACATCAAACAAATAATAAAAAACAGGACAAGTGCGTGCTGGACTCGCCCACCGAGGGTTCCGTAGGTATGTAGGGGAACATAATAATTATTATAAATTAACTGATCTAACAGATGTTGTAAGTACAGTCTTTTTCTAATTTTCTCACCGTTTAAACCTTCTCTGACTTTTCCATCAACATTCAGAATTTGGGATGTTAATGGAAATTTTGCGGCTAGCCCAGAATTTCCATGAACAGGCCAAATTCTAGCATCTGACTTTTCATGAACATCTCAAAATCTATTTCCTAAATTCCTACCCTGGAATCTCCAACAACCTTCTAAATATAGGTATTTTTCTTTTTATACGACTTAATGACGAGACAAGCCGATGGTCCACCTGGTAAAGCGGTAACCTCTACCTATTACAACAATACCGCGGTGATCACCGTCACGAAACATGTGACTATGTGACCAACGCTGCATTGCATTGCGCCCATCACCCTGAGACAGAGATGTAAGATCTCATGTGCCCGTAATTTCACCGGTTCCCTTACCCTTGAAACCAGAACACAGCAATGCAGACTTTTTATACCATACCTGTTAATATGTTCAGTAAACGTAAAAAAAACATACAACAACTTCTAGCAACAGGTCTACAGTTAACAACGGACCCCTACACAGAGCGTGGCCAGACACGCACCTAGCCTAGTTTATTCAAGTTTGAGTCGATTACTCAAAAATGTCGCTTATTTCTTTTTGGCTGTTAATCATCGATAGTTAAAAGATTAAAAACACACCACCCAACTTAAATACATTAAGCTTTATTATACAATTTTAAATGCAACATTAATTAAAATTATTATTATAGTTTTATATAAACTGTAAAGCATGTCCATAAAAATATAGGAACAAATTTACCAAATAAATGTCATGAAAAGTTGAATTATAAATTATCACTATTGGTGTTGCTGGTAGGTACATAAGAAGAAACTAGAACGTATTTCGGCTTCCAATCACATTCCATACTTCCTAACAATATTATAGAGTTGAATAATAAATTATAATATATAGAATCGTGGAGAATAATAAATTATAATCGACGAAAAAAAAAGAGGTTTCTCAGTTCGACCGTTTTAACATATATATTATTTATTGCACACAGAGTATAGCATGATGTTTGTTCCTTCACAATCCTACCAGGTTCATGTACTATTTATTAATCTATAATATCTAACCGACACCGGCAAAGCTAAAAAGTGTTCATTTAATTCAAAGGTAAAAAAAAAGAGAGGCCTTTGCATCTATTATAAATGATTTATACAGCGTCAGCAACTGGTAATCATGCTGTACGGGACGCTGCAGTGCCTGGGACATTGTTAGATGGATTAGGCTTGCCCAGCACCTATACCATCCTCTCAGCTTAGTCAGCTATTATTCAGAGGAAAGAACAGGTCAATACGTCTGAAGCTAACTAAGCCGCGGGTTTCCTCACGATGTTTCCTTCACCGTTAAAGCATGTGTTAAGTGTGCACATACATTTTTCAAGAAAGAAAAATCCATTGGTGCACTGCCGGTATCGAACTCACGACCTTCGGATTGAAAGTCAGGGGTACATACCACTCGGCCAACACGGCTTTTTTAACGGTAAAAAACCGAATATAAAGTCATGTATTTTACGAAAAGAAAATACACGTGTATTTTTTGAAGGCAAAAAGTCGATCATTTACTATCGTGGTGCCTAAATTAGGTATTTGATTCGAATGAATGAGGTATTGCCGTGGGGTGCCGGCAGTAGAATGTTACCCCTCCTCTCATGCCCGTGGATGCAGTAAGAGCCTGCTATGGGATACCTCCGGAAGATGGGCAGCAACGTCTTTCCGTGTATCAACATCCCGTACTGCGCTTGCCAACCCGCCTGCCAAGCGTGGTGAGTATCGCAACTACCCCTCACGGAGATCCATGAGGGAGGCCTGTTCAGTAGTGAACTTTTTACGGCTGGAATGATGAATGACGGTATCAATCGATTCGAGGCACTAAGTATGTGTTACACCGACGTCAATAAATTCCTACTGAATGTAACCCCACATAAAGATTTCTGAAATCATGACTCTTCCTTTTAATATAATAGAGGTATAATAACAAAACACGGGAATTTATCGCGTAATACTTTTGATTATTCCCGACGTTTCGACTGGGTTTCAACAATCTTCCTTTTAGCTTTGCCGTAGACGAGCTACAATTAAAATAAGAAATATTTATAACTTATTTATTAAAATCTTACAAGTATATAATAAATGTCTATTCTTCTATATAAGAGCATTGTAACAAAGCCACAACCGCCATCTAGCATAATTCGTTGCTTATGTCTAGTTATTGCTGTATTTTTATCTACGTATTTACATTACGTAATCTTATTATTCATATTTTGTTCACCTATGTACTATAACTTGTCTTTTGTAAATAATAGGCATGTTTTCTCTCTACTGTAATGCATCTACGTCATTAAATAAAATTTGACAATATCCCTAATATTGTAAAAATTTTCGGTATTCTCTTGTTTGAGGTAAAGTATGTAAAAAAAGCATCAAGTAGGTACCTGTCAAGTATTATATTAATTTAGTCAAGTATTTTTATACGTTTGGGTTGTCATTATAAAAAAAAAGCTGTTGAAGGCAGAAGTTTTGAGGACTTTGATAAAAAAATATTGTATAAATATATAATAATACAGTTTGAGCTTACGTACTATGAGGCAAGCTTTCGCAGGTTTTCTCTAGCATTCCTATTAATGTTAGTATCAGGTTTGTAAGGGGGCCATCGTAGCGGAAAAACAGTCATATGTTTCTTTATGTGTTTTTGGTTTAGATGGTGCTGTGTGTGTCCCGCATTATTTTATTTATTTATTATATTAAAATATTATGTACTATTAGGTAAAATATTAGGCTATGATCGGCTCCGACAGCGTTAACAGACAGTCTTAATAAATGCTCTGTAGTGTACAATAACACCTATACAACTGTTGAACTGAACTTAATTCTGAACTGATGTTACATACCACTCACAAAAATACACTTGATTTAAAAAAAAGTATGGCTTCAGCAATCTATATAGTAGTCTAATTATTACTTAGTTAACAAATTATTGGCACTAGTTACTGGAATAAGGGTTCCTATGATTTCTTACGATAAAATTTAACTGATGATCTAGCTAGAGTATGTACTAATTTCCTATTTATTGAAACATAGTTGTTAACTAAAAAGATCACTCTATTTTCTCATAGTACGGTTCAAGGCTAGCTCTATTCATTTGCGGCTTTGTGTCGGTATACCCACAGGGTATCTTCGGTGGGTCGTGGTCATGTGGTTTCAGCGACACAGCTCTGGTGCCAAAGCTTATAGCAGAAGCCCTGCATCCTTTCAACCTCCGGGAGCAGTACCACGATATCCTGCCATCAGCGTTCTGTTTCTGGTAACTGTAGGAGTAGTTGTTGAGAAGGAGCAATGGATGCTTTCCACCTCGGTTCGTCCAGAGGAATGTGCCTGAAAATTTACGTCGTGTCAGTTATTTTGTTAGTGTATTAGGGGGCGAAGCCCCCTATTATGCATATGTTCACATAGGTTTAATGCGCGTGCTTATCAAAATGCCGCAAATAACTGGTTACAATGTTGTATTAAGGAATTTACAATTTAATATTAATAACAGCAATGAACTATAGTGTAATTATAATCATTTGGAGTTTCTTAAGATATCGACACACGTATTTTAGATAGTTAAAATATTTTATGAATGTAAACTTTATCATCTTATTAATAACTAGCTGTCCCGCGCAACTTCGTCTGTCACATACTCGTAAGAGAGACAATGGGTCGCAGGCACCTATAATTAAAAATGCGCGCGCGGTAAAACTTGATTTCTTCTAAGATAATCCTTGAATATTTTTTTTATTATCTATATGATACTTATGATGAGTAACGTAATTGTTTGGATGAGGATTGATACTATTTTTATAAAACTCCTTCGCAAATAATGCATTATTTTAAAACAAATTTTATTACCATAAAAAAGGTTATAGTGGGTTAATCTTAAAAGATAGAAATAATGCTACCGCAGACTTCATTTTTAAACTTATTTTTAACTTTTAAGTGGACCAATTTTGCCATACATGATGGCTGCGTAATTTAAAATGTTTTAGCAGCGCACGCAACGCTCCCAAAAGAAATAAATTTTGCCCGTTCATGCGACATCACGCTATGACCAATAAGAGCGGGACATTTTTCAATAATGCCCCGCTCTTATTGGTCATAGCGTGATGTCATAGCCTGGATAATTGGGCTATTTAAAACGGAAATATTTTTTCAATTTAATTTCT
Organism: Pasiphila rectangulata; assembly: GCA_963082625.1. Classification (NCBI taxonomy): domain Eukaryota; kingdom Metazoa; phylum Arthropoda; class Insecta; order Lepidoptera; family Geometridae; genus Pasiphila; species Pasiphila rectangulata. The sequence continues at coordinate 17,484,366 of OY720244.1, forward strand.
GGGTTAAGGCGTTCAACCAAATAAACAAACAAACAAACTCTTCAGCTTTATTTGATTAGTATAGATTAAATAAACGAGCTTTAATATTTAAATTTTGTTACTGTAAAATAATTAATAAGATCTTTTATCAACATCTATGTTTTACTATAAAACCACAGAGTATTCTAAGGTAATTGGCCCCACATACTTCAGTCATCAGAACTTATTCAAACTTCTTTGTATGACAAATCCGAATATTAGCATCAACATTATCGTGCTAAAACCAACTCCATTAAAATGATTCTTGCACAGATTTTTGATACACTCTAACAAGCATATTATCTCTTCTCAAAAACGTTGGTTGGTGGTGGGAATGTGTTCCAGAATTTTGTAACACAGAATATTTTACGTCTGTGTATACTTTCGCAGTGCACCTCCTGGTAGTTCCTACTTCTACCGAAGTGCACTTCCAAAGGAGAACTCCATCTTTTGTCTTCTGGAAGCTGTAGGAGTAACCTTGGAACACCAGCAAGCGAGAACCTCGTTGTGATCTTGTAAAGTGAACTGTAAATAATTTGTAAAACTGATGGTCTGATGATGGAATGGTAAACGATGGAACGGTCTAGCAGGGATCGTGACGGACGACACAATCTAAGGAAGGCATATACCCAGCAGTGGGTGATGTCTGGCTGTGAATGATGATGCTGGTTTGACATCTATGCCCGCAGCCGTAGTCCTCTAGGTTTACATCTTTTGAGATTCCTTGAAAGATTAAGCTCGCGGTCCCTAGTCTACCTCTGTAATCAAAAAATCCTGGTACTCTCATAGTATATTCATTTAATTTAAAATTCTAAACCATGATGTCACAGCGATTATCGCATTTTTTTCTACACAATATCGTACACTCAATATAATCTAATGAAAAATGTATGAAAAAGAGTATAATATACAAGAGATACAAATTGAATAAATGAAACTAACAAAATATAAATGAGCTGAAATTCTCATAAAAACACAAATACCTATTCTCATCTAGTATGTAACAAATCATAATAGACATAATAATTAATTTGCTGCCTAAAGGAAATCAAGAGCTGCTCTCTGACCTGAGAGATAGGCAGCTCTCATCAATAACACCTTAACAGACTCCTCACTTGACAGTGAGGAGTCTGTTAAGACGAAAGGGCTGCCGCTGCGGGCAAGTATGTGAAGATGTAGTGACCTACATCTTCACATACTTGCCCGCAGCGGTTTTGAAGAATTTTTTCGGAGCATGTATGTGGTCACCGCTGGCTGCTTTTAATTGTCCTTCAGAGTCCACAATAATATTGGCTTTGCAGTTTCTTCCGTGGCTGCATCGCCACTTCGTCCCTTTGTACGTGCTGAACCACATGCCATATGTGTACTGCTTGTACAAAAGAAACTTCTTACCGTTCACCATCGTTATCATTTCAAGGTTATCTGCAAGTTACAGTACGAATGTGCATCGACAAATAATTGATTTAGTTTTCATGTAGGCATGTGCCCGTTACTTTTTTTCACAACACTTGCTACATGTCGCAGGTGTAGGTACTCGGTTAAAAAGTAGCCATGGTCTACTATGAAATTCCATAAATTACCCTAAACATGGTGAAATAGTTTTTGAAATTAATTTGTGTATGTTAGTATGGAAAATACTTTGCCAAATAATCATACTTATTATGATAGTTGATCTATACTAAATTTACTCGTAATAAAATCATAAAACATGCTATATCTTACGGAAAATTAAAGACAACAAGAGTTACATTCTAGAGGTAGTATATTTAAATAAATAAAGCTTATATTCAAGCGTGGTGAGTATGGCAACTACCCCTCATGGAGATCCATGAGGGAGGCCTGTTCAGTAGTGGACTTTTTACGGCTGGAATGATGATGATATTCTTATAAATACTGGGTTGGCGAACATATTAACATACACAGAATTACATAATAATAATATGTGATAAATAGAATTATGTAATATTTTTTTCTAAACACGCCATACTCAGTTATAACATATATTTATGGCTGGTGCAATCCAGCAATCCAGTCGAAAAGTGTTTATTTCGAGTCATCTTCGGAAGACGTTCAACAGTCCTTTCGCTTAGTTGGTGCAGACCTTTTTTTGAGTCGCTTGTATGGCATAATCGCTCGAATTCTGATAACTTTCGTTCGACTTCCAAAATATCGTATTTTTGAAGACACTAGATGATTTCAAAATTTACTTATAGCCAACTTTGAAGTTCAGTTGGCTCCCAAGCAGTACCTCTGCTTCTGATGATTACTGTGCGCTCATTGCACTTCCCCACTCGAGTCCACTGCAAAATTTTCTTATAGATAATTTTGAAGTAAGTTCCGTCGGCTTGCACGCAGTACCCTTCTAATGATTGCTGTGGTCGTAACCTATATAGAGGTAGATCCCCAGTCGAGTCGACTTTACAATTTTCTTACAGTAACTTCCAAGTATGTTCTGTTAGCTCTTAAGCAGTATCTCGGCTTTTGTTGATTGCTGTGCTCATTTTACTTTCCCACTTGAGTCGAGTTCAATTTTTTTTAGCCAGTTGGCTTGGAAAAAGTTTCGTTGGCTCTCAAGCAGTACCTCGGTTTCTGATGATTTAAATATTCTCGTATAAATATTAAGCAAGTTCCGTCGGCTCTCAAGCAATACTGTTTCTGATGATAGCTACATTTTCTTGTAGCCAACTTTGAAGTAAGTTCCGTCGGGTCGCAAGCAGTACCTCGGCCGTTGATGGTTGCTGTGCTCATTATACTCGCCCACTAGCTCTCCACTATGGCTCAGCTTTATGTACGACTGGCAGGTGGACGTGGAGGTGCACCGCCAGCGCTGCAGGAACTTCGTGCTAGCGTGAAGGCAGTAAGTGTACTCGTTGAAGTACAGCAACTGCTTCCCGTTGACAAGTGTTAGCATCTTCATTTCTAGAACGTGCAAGCCAGGTTTATAGGACTAAGCGGTAAGATAGACTACGACACACAATACTACAGTGTCTATGTACGCGCACATGTTCCTTCCAGTGTAAGGGCTATTCGTAGATTATGTCAATGCACTTACTACTTACTTATCATCAGCCACTGAGATGGTTTTTTGAATGAGAAATATAAGAGGTCTGTTTTCATAATGACGGATTTTTATGACTCATTTTTTACATTTACTTATGACGGAAATATCCCTAACAGGAATGAGCTGCAAGAATAAACGTGAGAACGTGGGTAAAGTCCAGCTCTGATGATGATGATGATATAAGAATTACACCGTAAGTAAACTTGGGTGAACCAAAAACCACAATTATACAAATCACTTAATCTCTCAAAAGTTTTTATTATTTCTTATGCGCCATGCCACAGATTACAGAACCTAAGTCATGCTCGGCATCATGCTCACAGATTGTGTTCCCAACACGGGTCCACAATCGTCCGCAAGCGGACTAAATCCAGGGAATCAGCGTAACTGAGTGGTGACCGAGAGAATGTTACAGAAATAGGCGTGATGCACCATCCCGATGGATTGACGATATTCAATAAGTTGGGCCTGGTCACGACTAGCGAACGACAGGGAGTAATGGCGAGCTGCTCAAAAGCGAGAAAAGCGAGGCTGCTCAGCATTTTATTGCATTGTATTGTTCATTTCATTTGCCGTGGGGTGCCGGCATTAAAATGTTACCCCTCCTCTCATGCCCGTGGATGCAGTAAGAGCCTGCTAAGGGATACCTCCGGAAGATGGGCAGCAGCGTCTTTCCGTGTATCAACATCCCGTACTGCGCTCGCCAACCCACCTGCTAAGCGTGGTGAGTATGACAACTACCCCTCATGGAGATCCATGAGTGAGACCTGTTCAGTAGTGGACTTTTACGGCTGGAATGATGATGATTGTTCATTTTGTAGGTTTTCTCTAACATTGTGTTTTAAACATCCATCATCGCTAAAAACGTAGATGTGAAGACAAGTACTGAGCACTTTGTAGATTTACTGGAGTTAAATGTTTACACATTTTATTTCATCATCTCAGCCGTAGGACTCTCCACGCTTGACAGGCGGGTTGATGAGCGCAGTCCGGGATGTTGATACTCGGAGACGCTGCTGCCCTTCTTCCGGAGGTATCCCTTGGCAGATTCTTACTACATCCAGGGGCGAGAGAGGAGAGGCAAAATTCTACCGCCGGCCCCCCACGGCACATTTATCTATCTTTAAAACAAACACTTTTACATCAGTTAAAAAACTATAATTCTAATCAAGGTAAATGCTGCTCTTCCATTTCGAGTTACATATCCCCATCAATGCACACACTATTTCTATTTTACGGTGTTGGTTCACATACTCGTATTTTTATAATAATGATAGGTTACACATACTTATTGGGCTTTTACATACATATATTTTAGATTTATACAGAGTTAGCATCTGGTATTTATGCTGTATGACGCTGCAGTGCCTCGGATGTTTTATTAGATTAGGCTTGCCCAGCACCTATGTATACCATCCTCTAAACTAAGTCGACTATATTCAAAGAAAGAACCGGTCAATACGTCTGACACTGAAAATATGTAAAGGCCATCTATTCTCTTCATCATCAACATCATATCAGCAGTATGACGTCCACTGATGGATAGCCCTCATTGATCTTCAAGTACTGTGGTTGGAAGCGGGCTGCATCCACCGCCGTTTCCACCTGTGGTTCTTACCAAGTCGTCTACCCATCTTGTAGGTGGACGTCCTACGATGCGCTTGCCGGTCCGTGGCCTCCATTCGAGAACTTTGCGGCCCAATCGTGCATCTGTTCTGTGCGCTATGGCGTGTCTAGTGCGACTTCAACGTGCTTACCCATTAGGCTATGTCGGTGACCCGAGTTCTTCTACGTATCCTCATTTCTGAGCATAACCCTCTCTATAACTCGTTGAGCGACTCTGAGCTTATTCTCAAGGCCAATAGTGAATTAAGTGAGGTATTTAGCTTTTCTTTATTTTGATTTTGCCGCCCTTACCCTAACATAGGTTCCATCTGCACACTGGTGATACTGCGCAGGTTCGTGATGATGTTCACCACTAACTTTTAAGAGCTGCCCATCGTCCCTGCTGACGAGGATCCGACCTTTACAAGTAGGGTTGATGGAGCACCGCCAGCTAATTCCCTTCGCTTGGTGGTTTCCGAAGCAATACGTATGTTGTTTGTACATGTAAAGATTCTTTCCGTTGTGGAAAGTGATCATTTTGAATTCTGAAATGATAAATTTGTTTTTGGCCACACTATCAATGGTACTCGTTTCGTCATCTCTTAGTTTAAAGAGTTTATCAATAAATACGCCTGAATCAATAAATATAAATTTATTGCTTCAGGCGTAACTGCGGAAATCAATTATATTATCTAAATATAAACTCATTAAATATAAACTAGCGGATTTGTTAGGTACAATATATTTGTTGTTCATTAAGATATTTTAGCAGTTCATATAATTTTTAATGATACATTCCTTGACTTTTTGCTGAAAACACCCAAGCCGCTAGATGTATGTACATACGTCTATTATATCTGAGTATTTCTCTCGATTTATCATGGATCCTACCATCAGAACTGGGTGCAAAAACAAGCATATATAAAGTGAAACAAAGAACCTAACAGCAAAGTAAAATTTAGCTGCATTGTCCATGAGGAATTAAATAATTTGAACCGAGTTTTGAAAAAATTGGTCCACCTCCGAAACATGACATTATAAAAAAATAATCATCTATTCATAATTCGCTGAGTAATCGCGTAACAAACGTACGTAAAAAAAACAATCAGTCGAATTGAGAACCTCCTTCTTTTTGAAGAAAAAGGACCTTGATTCACTTTCAATATTTGCTATAGCAATGGGTCTGGATTTTTGGTATAGCATTTCGGACACGTCAGCGCCTGATGGTTCGGACAAATCCATTTGGAGCAATAATTGCACTTCTTTCTGGTCCGTTTCTGTTTATTTCTAGGGCCGCAAAATGTGCATCTGCCCTTTCTCCCGTCAAGTGGCTGTCGTGGAAAAGGTTTATAATCTGAAACTTCAGAATATGCAATAAACTTAAATGCTACCGACGAGTAACAGGTCTTCCTTTCTGCGTTGCATAACTTGCACTATTACCCGTCGCACATTGTATTGTAAAACCTGTGCCCAGTACAGTAAGTATAGAGACTATAATGAACGGCAACGCGAGTACATTTTTTAATATGATCTGGCAGAGAGCTAAGAAAAGCACAGACAAATGAGTTTTACGGTAAATCCTGGTCAACTAGCTTGTGATTTCTTGACGTAGATGTATTAAATAAGAAGAAGGATAAGGAAGGGGTACTGAGTCGTTTAAAACATGTTGTTCAATTCACTTTCTGAATTACAAAACACTCATCAGAACGCAGAATATAAAATCAACAACCAATTTTAATCAAAAGAAATTTAAGACACTTATTTGTATTAATATGGTGTCCCGTAAGTGTTCGGGACACCATATTTGTAAAATCTAATAGAATACGTGGGGTACCTAGTTGCCCCTCCTGTCTTGCCCGTGGATACGGTAACAATCTGCCAAGGGATATCTCCGGTAGATGTTTTTCTGTGTATCAACATCCCGTACTACGCTTGACAACCACGCGTGGTACGTACGGCAACGACACCCTAATGATCGTACGTAATCATCAGGTTTTAGAGATTAGGTCTGAGATTGTGATGATGAAGAGAATACAATAAATTTACATCCAATTAAGGCAAAAAATACTTTATAAAATGAACACTCAATTATAAAAACACAAATTAATTAAAGACTCAAATGAAACCAGAATTAAAATAACAGAAATGCTCAATTGGAAAACTACCGAATGAGATAAAAATAATCGATCTCAAATTAATCCTAAATTCACTTATCGTAAATAACCACAGTCAACAGTACATTTACGCTGTTAGCCGTGGGGTGCCGGCAGTAGAATGTTACCCCTGCCGTCAGAGCTAAGGCCTAAGGGAAACCTCCGGAAGATGGGCAGCAGCGTCTTTCCGTGTATCAACATAATTGAAGTGAATAAATGCAGTTAATCTAGAAAAAAAAAATAAGATACACGCTCACCAACCCGCCTGCCAAGCTTGGTAAGTATGGCAATTACCCCTTATGGAGATCCATGATCTAGGCCTGTGTTCAGTAGCGGACTTATTATAGCTAAAGTGATGACGATGAACCGTCCAGTCAGACACCGCGTAGCCGGAGCGTACAGTTGGGTATAGCGCTTGCTCTTGTCGCCCGCCTAGTTGCCTAGCGTGCTCGACACTCGGCTTACCAGAGTGCTTTTGAGACATAGCTCGAGCAAGAGATTTGCGCATTGAGTGTCTTGTTTTACGCGTACAATTCCCGTGCCAATTTATATAAATCAGCATCATCTGCCTGCCCTTATCATACGCTAGGTGGGGCCGGCACAACATGTTTTCTTCTTCCACTCTCCTCTCCTCAGACGTCATCTCGTCACTTACTCCTTTCTTGCTCATAAACTCATTAACACAATCCATCCATCTATGATTTCTTTGATCAACCTAAGGGTAGATTGGGACTTCCCTATATCCACATTAATTCCTAACATTAATCTCCCTATATTCGATTCATCCCTTCTCCTCGCATAACCATACCAACCATACCGTTTTTTCGATTGATATAAATGACCGGCCTATTATCAATACCTGACCGAATGAGTAAGAAAGACCTATAATTTGAAATCTTACTTGCGACCGTATTAAATGCCCCGGTGGATATCCTTACGTACTTTTTAACTATTCCTTATTTTGCTTTATTTCCCTAATATCTAACATAGGTTCCATCGGGACACTGGTGATAATGTCCAGGTTCGTGATTGTGTTCACCAGTTATCTTTATAAGCTCTCCATCCCTGCTGACTAGGATTCGACCATTACATCTAGAGTTGATAGAGCATCGCCAGGCAATCCCATGCAATTGCTCCCTTGCAAAGCAATACGTATGTCGTTTGTACATGTAAAGCTTCTTTCCGTGTACTCATACTCATACTCATACTCATTTATTTCACCATAGGAACATATAGTACACTTGGCTATGTCACAGAATCTAATATAAATGTCACTTCTTAATAATAGTAAAATTCTAAATAAAATAAAAAAAATGGTAATAATAAATAAAATCCTAATTCTAAGTTCGTGTTGGAATGTGATCATTTTAAATTCTGAAATGATGAATGTTGAATTTGGTTTGAACATGCTATCCAACGGTGTTACTTGGTGATTCAAGCATAGAATTTTTGTAGTGGAAGGGACACGGTATACTCACTCAAAGAGAAATATATCTATATATAGATTTATACTAGCTTCTGCCCGCGACTTCGTCCGCGTGGAATAGTTACTTTGGGCTAACGCTAACTTTAACCCGCGACTTTTTTTACGTAGAAGGTGAAAATATTTTTAAATTATACCTACGTTAAGCGTTATTTTAGGTACCTACATCACGCGTTTATCAGTAAGAGTGGAACTTTAAAACGTTAGGTAAAAGTACTGGGTCTTATATCATGTAGATTGTAGGTTTTTCTAAAAACTCAAAACTATGTTATTTTATAGTACTTCTGCGTACACTATATTTTTAGACCTATTCCTACGTGCTTAAATGTACATAGGCCTTATTCATTGTTACTGCAAACGATACCTTCACCGGAAATCGAATTATTTATAAGTTAAAAGGCTAATCCGTTGGTATCAGAGGGATGCGAGGTATCAGCACTGTTTGCCTTACTACTGGACCAGTGAAAACTGTAACACCAATCACGTTATTTCGAAGAAATTTTACTTGGAGTCTGCTTGCGTTGCATAAATAATTGAAACATTCTTCATTGGCACTCTGCTCCTATTAGTCTTAGCATGATGATTTAAAGCCTATTAGGGCTAGATAAATGGGCTATCTAACAATGAAATAATTTTTTAAATAGGACCAGTAGTTCCTGAGATTAGCGCGTTCAAGCAAACAAACTCTTCAGCTAAAAAACAACAATAAACAATCTTAGAACAAAAAGAGGAAATAGTAGAACGCTCGTAAAAAAATTTAACCTTTATTATTTTGCAAACGGAACCCTAAATCAAAATATTTTCTTCGCAACCCCGTATGGGAGATACCGCAAATAAATTATTCATTCAGCATTTTTTTGTACTGTTGTGTCTTCGTTACACAGACAGACAGGCAAAGCTATAAGAGTTCCTTGTACCCTAAAAAAGGACTAAGTGCTCAAGCCGCCTGCATTTTCATATTTATTAGAAAGTGATTGAACTATTATATTATAACTTACACAATTAAAAAGCTGAAGTGGAAATGGGCTGGTCACCTTTTAAGAACAAATAAAAATAAATGGGCCAAGGATGTCACAGAATGGTATCCTAGAGAAGGGAAGAGAGTGAGAGGAAGACCATTCCGAAGATGGGAAGACGATCTTAAAGAGACAGCAGGCGCACTGTGTAGGAGGAAAGCTCGGGATCGCGAGCTGTGGAAGAGTCTGGGGGAGGCTTATGCTGGCAAGCAACACAAGCTCATTACCGATGTTTGAATTTAATATATACATATATGTAACACTAGATTTAAGTTTGTGAATAAAGGCAATTAAAATTGATTGAACTATTGAATGTACAGAAGCTATATCCTTATATAAAACCCTTCTCGCGACCGCATATACTTCGACGCGGGATGGTAATGCTGGCCATCAGCGCTTAGCAGATGGCCTTCGTTCACCAGTATAGTCGCCTTGCAGTCCTTCTTTACGGTGCAGCGCCATTTCTCCCCCGCTTTAGACCTGTACCAATTGCTGTACGTGTAACCATCGTGTAAGTAGAACTGTTTGCCGCTGGCCATGGTTATCAGCTTCACGTCTGTAATTCAGTTGGAATAGGTAATAAGATGCCGTGGGGTGACGTAGAATGTTGCCTGTCCCCTGTTGCCCGTGGATGCAGTAAGATGATACCAAAGGATACCTTCGGAAGGTGGGCAGCTGCGTCTTTCCGTGTATCAACATCCCGTACTGCTCTCGTAAACCCGCCTGCCCAACATGGCGAGTATGGCAACAACCCCCTCATGATCTTGGAGATTCATATGGGAGGCCTATGTCCACCAGTGGACGTGGACGCCTCCTACGGCTGAGATGATAATGATGAAGAGAAGGTACAGTAAAAGGTGACAGCATTCGTAATTTACTATTTAAATATTGCCTCAAATCGTGATCTTGCCAGCAACATTGTATAAATAGTTTTTGGTGTTTTTAAATGGACATCGCTCAGCAATATTTAACAAAAATAATTTGGAGACATATATACTTTTGTGACAGTTGACACTTTTGTAGACAGCCAATAAATATTATGGCCAGTCTATAAGCACCTTGACAAATTATTATGTTAGTTGAACATCAACTCTTATTAACTGACAGAGATCGCTTTTAGCGATAAGGCCGCACATTCTTCACTTATTTGTTCGTTTCTGTTCAGTTACGTTATTAAGGTGTACAATAAAGCACAGGTCTATCTAACCCATCTATCTAACTTATTAATTTAATGTTTAATATTTTATGCTAGATAAATAAAACAAATAGATATACTAGAAACAATGTATTAAGTACATAACTTAAAAAAACGAAAATACCACTTACAATGTACACAAAACAGCATTATCTAACCTCCCAGTGATGTGACAGTGACTCAAAAAAAACCAGAGAAACAATGTTAATTTGTAAATATTTGAGGTTATCCTATTTCGTAGCTTCCCAACGTCGATGTCAATTTGGTAGCCGTACAAACGATATGTTTTCAATGTACACTACGCATTATATGGCACGTTGAAAACTAACAATAAATACGGTAGGAAAAAAGTTAAATCCGATTTTCATTGAACATATACAAAATAATGCTCGGTTCACATTATCCTAGTCAAATGTATGCCGCTCAAGCCGTAAGCATAGAACGAGATAGGGGCATAAAATAAACACCTGCTTTCATACAAAATTAGAGGACCAGAAGCCAAAATGTGCTTCCAAAATTATTTAATTCTAAATTAGATTTAATTATTAAAATTTCATACATAAATTTTCCCATTTGCTTTGCACGCGTTGTATCTGGTAAACTTTGCCTATGACTTAATCCTGGTCAATATCTAAAATTGTGAAAGGTTTTAGCTTGATCGGTTCGGTAGTTTTTACTTGAAGAGGTAAGAAACATCACAAATAAACTTTTGGATTTATAATATTACTGGGAAAATGAGACAGAAAATGAGGCGATGACGCTTAAGAACTTCTGGTCCTTTTTTTGTTACGAGTTTGGCGATGTGCTAAAATCGTATTAAATATCATTCTGTCTCATGCACGATTTCGTACAGAACATAGTTCGAAGACGCTTTGATATACTTGTACCTCCCATCCTGCGTCATCGCAAACAGTTTAGGCTCATGTGCGTGTTCCTTCGGCTCCGTGATCAGGGAGAAGTCATCGTTCACGTGGAGCGCGGAGTAGCAGTTGTTAGTGTTGATGCAGCGCCATTTCTTCTTGGCGTACGGAGTCTTGGCGTAGAAGTGACCTTTATATCTGAGCAGCCTTTTGTCGTTTACCGTTGTTATTATCTCAACTGGAGAGAAAATAATAAACATTTAGTTCTGTGTTATGAAATAAGAACACGTTGGATTTTGTGTTGTTGCATGGAGATAATCAAAAGATATGATTTTTTTTTGGGGAGCTAGCTAGTTACGTTCTTGTTAACTCTAAGAGACATCCTACACTTGTTCCCTGGGCGGTGCCAGTTTTTTGTTTTTTTTTATTGCAGATAGACCTTTATTTGACCACAATCTCACCTGATGGTAAGCGACGATGTGGCCGATGATGGATAAGAAAGGTCAGAGAATATATAATTTACACCTGCTTGGAGGAACGCTTTAGCCGTGGCTTCTCACCGCCCACTCGACTGTGCCATGATGCCATGAGGAATTAAATATGTACTTGTAAGAGTGTCTACTGGAGTGCCTTTCTTGCCCTCATTTTAAATTTGAGGTTGGGTATTTGGTTTCACTTAATAATGTTTGCTTGAAATAATGCTAGTGTTTTATTTAGAAAATAATAATGATCTGTTGATACAATCATAAAGTAAGAGGTGTTCATGGCCTTATTTACTTTTGCTAAGCAGGTCTTTTTATCCAAAAAATATGCATAATTTTTATTGGCAACATTGCAAAACCGAAAACCCAACCTAAAGTATTACAATAGAACAAGATGCAGCCTATTGCACATGTGAATTGCATGTGAATGTGAAGTGCAATTTAGATCTCATTGCATTACCACTTTGAGATTTGTACAGACAGCGTCATAGACAAGTATCCCCCTTTCATAAGACACCCAGTTTCAAATCTCTATGGCGGCTGGGATGTTAGTTAATTGTGACGCCCTCTGGACCTTCCAATTTTTTTGTTTTTGCTAACCTAAGTCGTCCCACTGCTGGGCATTGGTTTCCTCCAAATTTCTCTTACTATCTCGATCCTTCGCAGACTCCTCCGTCGAAGATTACGAGATCATCCCGCCAACCTAAATAGTTATTTACAAGAATATTGCTATCAACCAATACACGACTTTACTTATCAAGGGGCAGGTACTTCTAGATTGAACCGCATTTTATGTCTCTTTCAACATAATAGTTATATTATATTTTTAAATAAACATTATATTATTTTGATAATTATTGTTTATATGTGGTACATCGTTTTGCTAGCCGAAGTTATTTTCCGTTCCTCCATTTTCCTTTCATTTGCTATTTTCCTTTTTCTGGCTCTCGTTCTTTCAGCGTACTTCTTTTTCATTTCGTCATATTTCTTCCTATTTGTCTCTTTTAGTTTTTCTCGGTATCTTCGACATCTTTCAGCGCATGACATAGGCATCTGTAGAACAACAAGATGGTAAAAATAAAAACTGGACATAGGCTTCCTCTAATGGTTCTCCAAGTTAATGATGGGGTTTTTGCCATACTCGGCACGCTTAGTACTGGCTTAGCCACATTATTAAAAAAACTACCTTCATACCTTGCCAGTTGTCTGTCGTGACATGTCGCACCATTTCGTGTCTATTGTCACCTCCCGGAACAAAAAGGGTACACGACCTGATGAAAGAAAATGTATAAGTCAATGAAATTACGCTAAAACAGATACATTGAGGTTTTAAATAGAATAATATTACTCGTTCGTCGTTCCTTTAATGATGAGGATCGTGACTCTTCTGCGAAGTGTCTACAGGGTATTCAATTTAAATGTCTTTTTTTCTTTTGTCAATTGACTATTCTATGTAGCTTTTTGTTCTATTTAATAAACACTAATTGACTTTGAGCTTAAAGTAAGTAACGATCAGCCTGTAATCTGTGATACCGCCAAGTGTAGCCGTTGTAAAATACAATTCAAGGGAATTCAAGAACACAAGATAGATAGCCTTGTCTGTATTTTGCGGTGTGGAATCGATATTAGATTGTTTTTCTGGGTGTCAACGGGTCCTGTCTGTGTGTATCTTTATGACATAGGTAACTTTATACATATTGTTGCGCCGAGCGCAAACGTAAACCAGTAAGTTAGCGAAAGATCTAGAAAGGACCGGTGTGCGAGCGGCCGAAAGAGTCCAAAGGTCACTCTTTATTGTTTTCAACACAAAGAAGTGAAGTTTCTAGACAAACCGGTTTTGAAACAATAGTGCGTGTTGTAAATAGTCATAAAAAATTGTTTACTTGTCTTTTGTTGTCCTGTCTCTATTGTGTGTGAATTTAGAAACTTCGGCTACGAGAATCTTCTTTATGTGCGATATAAATACGCGAAAGTGTTTACCCAGCGGACAGTCTTTATTTGGCTACGGAAGCGAACAGTGCGACATATCCGATTGACTTCAAAGTGAATACAGTGATCAGTGATTGTGTACAAGTGCTATAGTGTTCAGTGAACAAGTGTTATAGTGTGATCAGTGTTGTACAGTGAAGAAGTGTTCCTGTGTGAATGTGCTGTAAGATCCTTATTGGTGTGATCTGTGATTAAAGTGTTAATTTTGGTAAAATTGGACTACATTATTTAATCCCGAACCCTCAGCTCGTAACAATATCGATATCTTTAACTGTAGTAGAATAACGACTCCAATAAAAAAAAATCCAACGGGATCCCATATGATTTAGTAGTAGTAGAACTTTTTCTGAAAGGTTCATCCTGGGAAGTACTACCACCATACCTATTTTTGCCGCCAAGCAGTAATAATGTCTACATTGCTGTGTTCCGGTTTGAAGGGCAAGGGGGCCGGTGAAATTATGAGACCTTACAACTCTGTCTCAGGGTAACGGGCGCAATGCAATGCAGCGTTGGTCACGTGCTTAGTGAACGTGATCACCGCGGCATTGCAATTGTTATAGGTAGAGGTAACCGCTTAACATCAGGTGGGCCTTCGGCTTGTCTCGTCATTTAGTAGTATAAAAAAAATACTACTCACAGGAGGACCTTGAAAACTCTAATTTGTAAAATTTGGTTTACCTATTATGATTCAACATTGGTAATACAAATCAAACCAATTAATTCATAAACATAAACAAATTATAATGTTACAATCTTTTTGTTAAGAGTTTAATTCGGAGAAGACCACCTCATATTTTTACCGCCAAGCTGTATGTCGGTGAAATTACGGGCACAGAGACCTCACAACTCTATGTCTCAGAGTGATCAGGCGCAATGCAATAAACGTGATCACCACGGTATTGCTGTTGTAATAGGTAGAGCTTACAGCATAATATCAGGTGGCCTTCGACTTGTCTCGTCATTTAGCCGTATAAAAAAAGAATAAGACAACGATTCAAAATTATGTGATGACCGGCATTGTTTTAAAATTACAACGGGATTCAAAAACATCTTATTTTGGTAAAATAAGCACCAGTGGTTCAGAGCCGGCTCGAAGGATTAATGATGTGTATGGCGGCGGTGTCGCAAAAGAACGGAGACCAAAGTTGATAATCAAGAATTAAAAGCTCTTGAAGCAAATTGGAATGGTGAAAAAGCTTGAAAGATGGGTACCTCACGAATTGAGTGAAGCAAATCGACAAACGCGCGTCGACTGTTGCGTTACGTTACTCAACCGACACAATAATGAAGGGATTTTAAATCGAATCATCACATGTGATGAAAAATGGATCCTATACGATAATCGGAATCGCTCATCGCAATGGCTGAACCCTGGTGAACCAGCTAAATCATGCCCCAAGCGAAAACTGACTCAAAAGAGGTTACTTGTGAGCGTTTGGTGGACCAGTGCCGGTGTCGTCCACTACAGGTTTCTTAAATCTGGCCAGACGATTACGGCAGATGTCTATTGTCGTTGCAAACCATGATGGAAAAGCTAGTTGCTACGCAACCGAGGCCGGTCAATCGCTCTAGGCTACTGCTGCTTCAGGACAACGCTAGACCACACACTGCTCAACAGACGGCTACCAAATTAGAGGAGCTTCAATTGGAATGTCTAAGACATCCACCTTGCTCCAACAGATTACCACTTTTTTCGAAATTTGGGTAACTTCTTGCAAGGAAAAAATTCAACTCACTCAAGGTATCATTTATAAAAAAAATCGACTTCAATCATGAAGTCGATTTTTCTCGACTTTTTTTGATTTTATTTATCAAAATAAAATATTCCTCTCATAACAAACGCCAACTTCATATGTAATGACCTAATATTATATTTTACAAAAACATTTTGAAAACATTTCAAAAAGCACGTTATCGATCGGAAATCACGACTGGACCTGGAGTTGGACCTGGCGGGCGATTAGAGAGACGCGCGGGCGCGGGACTCGGGCGGTGGGCGACAACGTGACCGCGCGGCTCAGTGAAACGGTTTTTTTTATTTTTCGCCCGCTGAGGCCATGGGCATCAATGCTGTCCTACGCTTAATAAATCGTAATAAAAGGTCAGTAATAAATCAGAACAAATAAAATGTTTTGCACTTAATCTGAACAACTAATCATAAAAAAACAATAAAGCGTCGCCCAATATTGAAGTTAGCAGGGAACGTGTTAAGACAGATAGCGCTATGGGCTCTAGCAGGTAGTTTGCGTAATCTAGTTTAATGATCTTTCAGAAGTAGAATGTAAGGTACTTTGTTTTTTGAGCATTTAGGGTAAGTTTTTAGTCAATGTCATAGTTAAGTTTTTTGTTTATAATATCTAATCCTTACAGAGCCTGAGTATAAATTGTATCCCAGTTTTTACCTTGACACAAAATTAACGTGTCATCCGCGAAGAAAATTAATTTAACCGACTCTATTTCTGTTTGGCAAATGAAATTCATTTAGGCTTAAAAAAAGAGTTGGGCCTAAGAAGCTTTCCTTGTTGAATTCCGTACGTTACAGGGCAATCAATTTATGCGTTATTTCCTATATTTACTCATTGTTTTCAATCTGCTAGATAACTATTAAGCTGCTAAGGCTGTTTTATTCAAATTCCTAAGTTAATTTATTCTGATTAAACAGCTTGCTCAGTAGACGTGGGAGAAACACCGTATATAAATTGACTCACAGTATAATTTAGTACAGAAATACCATTTATTTTATAAACGTCTTATAGATATAATATAACATATCATACGAATATAATATTTAAGAACATTATAGAGGTACAATGTATTATTTAAACCTTTTTGACTTAGTCCACTTTCAGTGTTTTATACAATACTATTATTCAGATCGATACGACCACATTTCTTAGCAACAGCATTTTTTCTGGCACGGTGAAGAGTGGTTTTGATACTGCTGTAGGCAGGCATAGCGATGCCTTCGACATCTAACGCAGTGTTGTTATAAATAGCTTGAATTGGCATATTAGTCGCGGACACTTGTTTCTTACACTGGTCAATTTTCAGTGCTATTTCATTGGCGACGTAATCTGGATTGCAGTGATCACTGTGATTTGTGGACCTTAAAACTTTTTTAAAGTCATTTGTGATGGTTAGTGATGCTGTGCATTTACGGTGACGGCGGCGGCCATTTGCGCATCGCAGGTAGAGCGTTCCGTTCTTGGATGTTCGATGGATGGTATACTGATGCCCAGCTTTCAGAATCACCACACCACCATTCCGAGAAATTAAACGCACCTCAGACTCTTGGCAACTCGTCAACACGCTATCTGCTAGCAAAAAAAATATGTTTAAGGTTGTAAATTGTCGAATGGAAGGCCAAGCTCAGCTAAGGCAACAAATGTTATTGTTCGAAATTTCTTTTTGCATTCCTAGATAACTTGAATTAAAGTTAAATCAATTCATTGTTATTAATGAAAGTCGTCTTGAAAACAAAAATTTTATAACATTTTTGTAATTTGCGATACTTTATTTAAGTAAAACTTTTAATAATTCTTTTAATATTCAATTTAAATGTGTCTTGCTTTTCTTTTGTCAATTGACTATTCTATGTAGATTTTTGCTCTATTTATTAAATAAAATAAAAAATGACTTTGAGCTTAAAGTTAGTAACGATCAGCCTGTAATCTGTGATACAGCCAAGTGTAGCCGTTGTAAAATACAATTCAACAACGCAATATAGATTTATAGCCTTGTCTGTGTTTTGTGGTGTGGAATCGATATTAGAACGTTTTTCTGGGTGTCAACGGGTCCTGTCTGTGTGTATCTGTATGTATGACATACAGAGACACACAGACAGGACCCGTAACTTTATACATATCCATATCTTTAACGGTAATAGGAGAACGACTCCAATCAAAAAACAAAACCAACGGGATCCCATATGATTTAGTAGTAGTAAAACTTTTTGTGAAAGGTTCATTCTGGGAAGTACTACCACCATACCTATTTCTGCCGCCAAGCAGTAATGTCTTCATTGCTTTGTTCCGGTTTGAAGGGCAAGGGGCCGGTGAAATTACGGGCACAAGAGATCTCACAACTCTATGTCGATCTCTATGTCTCTGTTGTTATAGGTAGAGCTTACCGCATAACATCAGGTGGCCTTCGACTTGTCTCGTCATTTAGCCGTAAAAAAAAAGAATAAGACAACAATTCAAAATTATGTGATGACCGGCATTGTTTTAAAATTACAACGGGATTCAAAAACATCTTATTTTGGTAAAAAAAACTTTCAGGGAAAAGAATAGATTTATTTATTTTATCATTATATTATTAGATATCCTAGTAACTAGACGTCGTTTGATTCCACGTAAAGAATAGTGTTCTTCATCATCATCAGCCGTAGGAGGTCCACTGCCAGACATAGGACTCCCTCTGGTACCTCTAAGACTTGCGGCTGGATGCGGCCTGCATCCATCGCTGCACCGCCGACCTACAGACCTTACCAGGTCGTCCACCCGTTGTGTACATTGGTGGACGTCCTACGCTACGCTTGCCGGTTCGTGGCTTTCATTCGAGAACCTTTCGGTCCCATCGGCCATTTGTTCTACAAGTACCGTGTTATTTAACCTTAACATAGTCTATTACATTTTAAATGCCTTTTCTTTTCTTCTAGCTCGGTAAAGAGCACCTTTGATACTTTTGAAAGCTGGCATGACGCCGTCCACCTCTAGAAAGGCATTGTTATATATAGCTGTAACTGGTAAATTCGTGCAGGAAACCTGTTTTTTACAAGCGTCAACTTTTAGTGCAACTTCATTGGCAACATAATCTGGTTTGCAGGTATGACTTTTGCTCTTCAAAATTTGTTTATAGTCTGGAGTGGTGGTTATAGATCCTGAACATCGGCCATGTCGATAATTTGTACATCGCATGAACTGTGTCTCGTTCTTATATTTTTTTTGCAGGTAATACTGATGACCCGCCCTCAAAACAACAACGCCTCCATTGCGAGATATACAACGCACTTCAGAATCTTGCAAGCTCGTCATATCATCTCCTGAAAATAAAAATAGTTTGTACTGGTCATATATTTGACTCGTTGCGCTGGCTGCATGTTTTATATTTTTAAATACTCTGCTTTTAGTTTTCTCAGACGCGCTGTTAGTAGTTTGGTATGAGGAACATAAGACATCCATCATTAAGTCAAGTGTTACAGCGATATATTAGGTCGTTACATATGACATTAGCGTTTTGTCGTACTGGCCAATTTGATCTCAAATATCTCCTCTTTGGTTAGGAATTCCAAATTCAAATTTATACAGCTATTTACTCATGCCGTGGGGTGCCCGCAGTAGAATGATACCCCTCCTCTCATTCCCATGGATGCAGTAAGAGCCCGCTAAGGGATACCTCCGGAAGATGGGCAGCAGCGTCTATCCGTGTATCACCATCCCATACTGCGCTCACCAACCCGCCTGCCAAGCGTGGTGAGAATGGACTAATGAACTACCCCTCATGGAGATCCATGAGGGAGGCCTGTGTTAATGAGTGGTCGTTTTATGGCTGAAATGATGATGATTTACTCATGCATTTGTGTTTCGAAGACCATAATTAATTTGTTTTTCCTCTTTTGTATTTTTTCTTCGCGGCTCCAGTTTACAAAATGGAAATATTATGAAATATGAATGCTTTATTTAAGAGTACGAGTTCCACCGTGGCACCAGTGCTGCAGAAACGGCTCGAAGGATTAATGATGTGTATGGCGGCGGTGTCGCAAAAGAAAACACAGTGCGTTTTTGGTTCCAACGTTTTCGTTCTGGAAATTTCGACCTGCAGAACAAGCCCCGTGGACGGCCGGAGACCAAAGTTGATAATCAAGAATTGAAAGCTGTTGTGGAAGTGGATCCATCGCAAACCACGTCCGAGTTAGCTGCAGGCTGCGGTGTTAGTGATAAAACTATTTTAATACTCTTGAAGCAAATTGGAAAGGTGAAAAAGCTTGAAACCTTTCAAGGTACCTCACGAACTGAGGGAAGCAAACGCGCGTCGACTGCTGCGTTACGTTACTCAACCGGCACAATAATGAAGGGATTTTAAATCGAATCATGACATGTGATGAAAAGTGGATCCTATACGATAATCGGAAGCGCTCATCGCAATGGCTGAACCCTGGCGAACCAGCTAAATTATGCCCCAAGCGAAAACTGACTCAAAAGAGGTTACTTGTGAGCGTTTGGTAGACCAGTGCCGGTGTCGTCCACTACAGATTTCTTAAATCTGGCCAGACGATTACGGCAGATGTCTATTGTCGTGGCAAACCATGATGGAAAAGCTAGTTGCTAAGCAACCGAGGCTGTATAACTTGTTAAGTTTTCGCGATTTGTTAACATATTTTTTAGTTTAAAAATTACAGGATTTTATCGCGTACCTTTTTTATTATTTTCCCGACGTTTCGAACACATTTCAGCGTTCTTGGTCGCGGGAGGACTGATGTGCTGGAAGCTACCGCCGCGAATTGATGGCAGAATCCACGACTACCCTCAATTCGTCTTCAGATTCAGAAATGTCCAAGTTCACATTACGACACACTACACTGACGGTATCGGCCTGCTGTACAGTCGGAACACAACGCACACACTTATTCAACACAGGATTCCATGCAGAAGAGAAACGAAAACCATCTTCACGATTGAAATTTAGGTGTTTCTTGATCTCAATCGCCTCTCGAACTATCCTCTTATAATAGTGGCGTTCTTTGGATAGAACTTTTGGGTCGTGTAGTTCTATCCAGTGGTTAGGTCCGGACTCCAGCAGATGTTCGGCAATCGCTGACTTATTCACTTGCCGATTTTTGACCGCGGCTATATACTCCTTGACACGTTCGGCTATTGTGCGCTTAGTTTGCCCTATGTATGAACGGCCACAGCTACAGTCAATCTTGTATACGCCTGGCATTTGCAGCGGTATGCTATCTTTTGGTGTTCGGAGCTGCTGAGAGACTTTTGAGTAGGGAGCGAAAACTGACTTAATTGAAAATCTCTTGAGAATATTTCCAATCTTATCCGTCACCCCCTTCACGTACGGCAGAAAGATAGGTTGTCTGCTGACCTCCGGCGTTTTTCGGCTTTTCCGTTTTATAGTTTTTCTACTTACATATCCGTTGTGTCTAAGATCCTCCTGAACATGGCTGATTTCACTCTCCACATGTTCAGGGTCGCACAGATCATGAGCCCTGTTAATTAATGAAGACACAACAGACTGCAAGTGGCACGGATGATGATGCGATGCAGTGTTTAGGTACCGGTCAGTATGAGTCGGTTTTCGGTAGACACAATGCGCTAAGGAACCATCGAATCTCACCATCACTTTGACATACAAAAAAGCTAGAAAAGCTAAAGTCCTATTAATCTCCATTTCATGCGTGAACCGGATATTCGGGTGTATGGCGTTCAATGTGTCTGTTAACTGGTAGACTTCCTGTTCGCCTCCCTTCATTATGCAGAAAACGTCATCCACATAACGTTTCCACAGCTTTATACCGTTGGCTGTAAAATCAATCTTACTCTCAAAATGTTCCATCCAGATGTTGGCCAAGACCGGAGCTACTGGGCTACCCATGGCCACTCAGTCGATGTGGAGGTAGTGTTGCCCGCGGTATAGAAAGAAATTTCCGTTCATTGGTGACGTAATCTGGATTGCAGTGATCACTGTGATTTGTGTACCTTAAAACTTTTTTAAAGTCATTTGTGATGGTTAGTGATGCTGTGCATTTACGGCGACGGCGGCGGCCATTTGCACATAGCAGGTAGAGCGTTCCGTTCTTCGATGTTCGATGCATGATATACTAATGCCCAGCTTTCAGAATCACCACACCACCATTCCGAGAAATTGAACGCACCTCAGACTCTTGGCAACTCGTCAACACGCTATCTGCTAGCAAAAAAAAATATGTTTAAGGTTGTAAATTGTTCAATGGAAGGCCAAGCTCAGCTAAGGCAACAAATGTTATTGTTCGAAATTTCTTTTTGAATTCCTAGATAACCTGAATTAAAATTAAATCAATTCATTGTTATAAATGAAAGTCGTCTTGAAAACAAAAATATTATAACATTTTTGTAATTTGCGATATTTTATTTAAGTAAAACTTTTAATAATTCTTTTAATATTCAATTTAAATGTGTCTTGCTTTTCTTTTGTCAATTGACTATTCTATGTAGATTTTTGCTCTATTTAATAAACACTAATTGACTTTGAGCTTAAAGTTAGTAACGATCAGCCTGTAATCTGTGATACAGCCAAGTGTAGCCGTTGTAAAATACAATTCAACAACACAAGATAGATTTATAGCCTTGTGGAATCGATATTAGAACGTTTTTCTGGGTGTCAACGGGTCCTGTCTGTGTGTGTCTGTATGTCATAGGTAACTTTATACATATCCATATCTTTAACGGTAATAGGAGAACGACTCCAATAAAAAAAAACCAACGGGATCCCATATGATTTAGTAGTAGTAGAACTTTTTGTGAAAGGTTCATCCTGGGAAGAACTACCACCATACCTACATATTTCTGCCGCCAAGCACAATTCAATTGCACAATCACAAGACATTACGTCTTCATTGCTGTGTTCCGGTTTGAAGGGCAAGGGGCCGGTGAAATTACGGGCACAAGAGATCTCACAACTCTATGTCGATCTCTATGTCTCTGTTGTTATAGGTAGAGCTTACCGCATAACATCAGGTGGCCTTCGACTTGTCTCGTCATTTAGCCGTAAAAAAAAAGAATAAGACAACGATTCAAAATTATGTGATGACCGGCATTGTTTTGAAATTACAACGGGATTCAAAAACATCTTATGTTGGTAAAAAAAAACTTTCAGGGAAGAGAATAGATTGTTTTTTTTATCATTATATTATTAAATATCCTAGTAACTAGACGTCATTTGATTCTGCGTAAAGAATAGTGTTCTTCATCATCATCATCAGCCGTAGGGGGTCCACTGCCGGACATAGGCCTCCCTCTGGTACCTCTAAGACTTGCGGCTGGATGCGGCCTGCATCCATCGCTGCACCGCCGACCTACAGACCTTACCAGGTCGTCCACCCGTTGTGTACATTGGTGGACGTCCTACGCTACGCTTGCCGGTCCGTGGCTTTCATTCGAGAACCTTTCGGTCCCATCGGCCGTTTGTTCTACGAGTACCGTGTTCTTTAACTTTTACATAGTCTATTACATTTTAGATGCCTTTTCTTTTCTTCTAGCTCGGTAAAGAGCACCTTTGATACTTTTGAAAGCTGGCATGACGCCGTCAACCTCTAGAAAGGCATTGTTATATATAGCTGTAACTGGTAAATTCGTGCAGGAAACCTGTTTTTTGCAAGCGTCAACTTTTAGTGCAACTTCATTGGCAACATAATCTGGTTTGCAGGTATGACTTTTGCTCTTCAAAATTTGTTTATAGTCTGGAGTGGTGGTTATAGATCCTGAACATCGGCCACGTCGATAATTTTTACATCGCATGAACTGTGTCTCGTTCTTATATTTTCTTTGCAGGTAATACTGATGACCCGCCCTCAAAACAACAACGCCTCCTTTGCGAGATATACAACGCACTTCAGAATCTTGCAAGCTCGTCATATCATCTCCTGAAAATAAAAATAGTTTGTACTGGTCATATATTTGACTCGTTGCGGTGGCTGCATATTTGATATTTTTAAATACTCTGCTTTTAGTTTTCTCAGACGCGCTGTTAGTAGTTTGAAGTCATTATTGAGTCAAGTGTTACAGCGATATATTAGGTCGTTACATATGAAATTGGCGTTTTATCGTACTGGCCAATTTGATCTTAAATATCTCCTCTTTGGTTAGGAATTCCAAATTCAAATTTATACAGCTATTTACTCATGCATTTGTGTTTTGAAGACCATAATTAATTTGTTTTTCCTCTTTTGTGTTTTTTATTTGCGTCACTCAGTTTACAAAATGGAAAACTTGAAATATCGCGTTATTTAAGAATACGAGTTCCACTGCGGCACCAGTGCTGCAGAAACGGCTCGAAGGATTAATGATGTGTATGGCGGCGGTGTCGCAAAAGAAAACACAGTGCGTTTTTGGTTCGAACGTTTTCGTTCTGGAAATTTCGACCTGCAGAACAAGCCCCCTGGACGGCCGGAGACCAAAGTTGATAATCAAGAATTGAAAGCCATTGTGAAAGTGGATCCATCGCAAACCACGTCCGAGTTAGCTGCAGGCTGCGGTGTTAGTGATAAAACTATTTTAATCCTCTTGAAGCAAATTGGATACGTGAAAAAGCGTGAAAGGTGGGTACCTCACGACTTGAGTGAAGCAAATCGACAAACGCGCGTCGACTGCTGCGTTACATTATTCAACCGGCACAATAATGATGGGATTTTAAATCGAATCATTACATGTGATGAAAAGTGGATCCTATACGATAATCGGAAGCGCTCATCGCAATGGCTGGACCTAAATTAAAATTAAATCAATTCATTGTTATTAATGAAAGTCGTCTGTAAAATTAAAATGTTATAAGATTTTTGTAATTTGCGATATTTTATTTAAGTAAAACCCTTAATAATTCGAGATATTGTGTTTAAGTAAAACTTGCAGTATAAAGTTAAATTATATATTTCGAAAGAAGATCAGAGCAATAAAACTTTGTGCTCGGTGACTTATATTAAACATAATAATCATTAAAGGAAGAAACAAAGCTTCTATTGGCACACACTACGCGCAGTCTAAAACAAAAAGTTATTCTAAGTCAACTATCGAGTTTAAAACTATTAAACGGAACTTTATCGCGTAATTGCTTTTTTCTAATTGTTTCTTGACGTTGACATCGATCTAGGCATAGCTAAATTTATGTGTACAGATTGTCTATGAAGTATGTAAGTACTAATGATTAGTATTAGTAACTAATCTATCGAATGATTTTCAGATTTGTGATAGAGGCAAAGATTTTACTTCTCTTTGAGCCTTTTTTCTGGCACGGTACAGAGAGCTTCTAATACTGCTGAATGATGGCATTTCGTTAGTTCCACTGTCTCTCAGAGTATTGTTATAAATAGCTGGAATTGGAATGTTGGACGAGGATATCTCTTTTTTGCAATTGGCAATTTTTAGTGCAACTTCATTGGCGATAAAATCTGCTTTGCAAGTATGAATGTTGCTCTTCAAAACTTTTTTACAGTCGTTTGTTGTAGTAAGTGATCCTGCACATTTTTCACGAACATAATTTGAGCATCGTAGGAACAGATTTCCGTTGGTTGCTTTGTGATGGACGTAATACTGGTGGCCTGCTTTCAGTATTACATTGCCTCGACAGCGAGATATTATTTGTATTTCTTCGGGATTTTGTAAACTTGCTGATCTAGTTCTAGTTTCTGGAAGCAGCGAAAATTTAACATTTTAGGTAGGAAGGATTGAAGTTGTTCAAACGTACGTCAAAACATAACTAGCCAAAAATACATATCACTGACTATAAGTTACAAAGCACATAAAAAAATACTATTATTTCACTGTTGATGTACTTTTGTAGCTCTTTTCCTAGTAGTAGCCGTAGAACTCCCTTCGTCAAGAAAATTGTAGTGTACAGTCAGGAATATATCCAGACGAATTAAAAATTGGTTGTATCAGGCCTGTTTACAAAAAAGGTAAGCATAACGACTATTCTAACTACCGTCCAATAACATTGCTCTCTTCATTGGATAAAATTATAGAAAAATATGTGTGTGCTCAAATTCATAGCTTTTACAGAAAACATGAGGTTATATACAAGAACCAGTTTGGTTTCCAACCAGGAAAGAGTACAACTGATCTTCTTACAACATTCAGCGATGAAGTTTGTTCTAATCTTAACGATAGAAAGTACGTTTTGGTTCTCTTCATTGATTTTTCTCGCGCGTTTGACACACTTAACCATACACAGATACTGCGCAAATTGGATGACTGTGGAGAAAGAGGCCCCATATTAAAATGGTGTAAAAATTATTTGGAAAATCGGGCATATACTGTTAAGATTGGCAATACACACAGCAAGTACATTAATGCAACGGAAGGCACGGCCCAAGGTTCTGTACTAGGCCCTCTTCATTTTTTAACGTACGTTAATGACATGAATAAGTGCATTAAACATAGTACCTGCTACCAGTTTGCCGATGACACATGTCTAGTTATAGCCGACAAGGATCCCCATAAAGCACTCGATCTCCTTCAGGTAGATTTAAATTTATTCAGTATGTGGTGTCATGATGCTGGTCTTGTCATAAACGTCAATAAAACTAAAATGCTAGAAATAAAATCCCCTTATATAAAAAAAATGAATCTGCCAACATTAGTATTTCATGAGCATAACTGTTTACACAATAAAATTACCAATAGTTCATGTAAATGCCCTAAAATAGAATCTGTAGACAGTCATATGTATTTAGGGGTATTAATAGACAACAAATTTACCTGGCAAAAACATATTGAACGTGTCTGTAGCAAATTACGCCTATTTCTTGCAAATATAACTATTTTAAAAGACCGTATACCCTTCAAAGTAAAACTCATATTGTACAACTCATTAGCTGAATCATACATTCAATATGCACTAAGTAGCTACGGTCGATCATTTAAATCATACATTAATCAAATATATAACCTACAATTAAGAATTTAAAAAAAAATAGTTTCTAAAAAAATCAAGCAACAATTCATTAATGATGATCTAGGGCTTTTTGAACATTGTAAGATATTGCCTGTGCATATACAATTTAAGTATATGCTACTCCGTCAACATTACTTTGATGAAAATTTGTGTAACGTTGTATGTCACCCTGTATACACTCGAGCTACTGCACGTAACCAACTTATTACGCCGCGCGCAAACAACGCGTACGGTGAAAGAACGGCTTACTATCTTGTACCCCGATTAGTCAACGAATTGCCTATTGATTTACATAGTAAAATAACAGGTGTTAATTTGAAAACCCAACTCAAATTGTACTATCTATCGAACCTGGATAGGCACTTTACCTAACCCAAGATTAGGAAAGATAAGCAGACGCCTACAACTTTATCAAATATTATTTGTTTTTTTGTGTTTTTAATTTTAATTTGTGTTAGCATAGACTCTTGTTAATAGCATGTTTTATTTTACAAACCTTAGTGGTTTTTTATTTTTTGCTATTAAGTACTAAGAATATGTTTTTTATTGTATCCTTTAAAACGATAATAAATAAAAAAAAAAAAAAAGAAGCGTAGAAGTCCGCACATCTTTTACGATCACCTCTTTTCCGAAGTATTTTCGGCAGGCAGATCAATCAAAAAGTGTAGTGTAGCGCCTCAAGGCACAGTAGATAAACGTTTTTAATCTGTCGTCTAGCTTAAAATTATCATTTAATCATGCACCAGTCGATACAAATTCCGTATTAAACAAATTCATTATAAATTATTATTTTATATCATAAAAGTCAATATAAATGGCGAAAATCTCAACCACCTAAGCTTCGCGGATGATTTGTTCTCAGAGGACGCAGGAACTCTGGGACAAATGTTGCAGCAACTATCCGATGAAAGTGTTAAGGCTGGCCAGACAATGAACCTAACTAAAACCAAAATTATGACGAAAGGTAGGTAGGTTAACGGTTTGTTGAGAACAAACAGTAACCAACAAACAAATAACAGTAAATAACGAAAAAATAGAACATGTAAATGAATATATACATATGTATTTATGCCAACGTATATCTATCTATGATTGCATGATTAAAGAAATAGAACGAAGAATAACTAATACTTGGAAACGGTTTTGGTCTCTTAAAGTAGTAATTAAGGATAAAGATATGCCAATGAAAGGAAAGAAGAAAGTATATGAAATATGCATTATTTCATGCTTACTATACGGGTGCCAGACATGAGCATTAATAGAACTACAAGAAAGTAAATTAAAAGTCTGTCGAAATGCCATAGAAAGGAGTATTTTAGGTATAAAAATAAGAGATAGAGTAAAATTACAAGAAATTAAAACAAAATTCAAAAAGGCACACACAGCCTACAGACAGCTGAAATGGCGTTGAAGGAACATATCTTAAGAGAAAGTAAAGAGAAATGGACTAAGTTAGTAACAGAATGGTATCCAAGAGACAGCAAAAGAAATAGAGACAGACAAGCCAAATGATGGGAAGAAGAATTCAAGAAAATAGCTGGTCCGGTATGGACCCGTTTAGCAAGAGACAAGAATACGTGGAAATCTTTAGAGGAGGCCTTTGTCGACAGACAAGCTATTCTACACAAACACCCAGTTGCCGATTATTCAAATCCAAGTTAGAGTTTATTAAAGTACTACTTTAATATTATTAATATATTAATTTTCTTGACATCATGTTTTAATTTCATACCTATTTTATGTTTATTTTTTATTTTTTTGGCATTGTCTTGTTTTGGTTTATGGTGCATATTATTACTTCCTCTCTGACATTATATACATATTAATTTAAATCGTGACATAAAGAATTGTAATCAAATTGTAGCCGATAATATTTTTTTGCATGCTTAAGAGCTGATCATGACTGTACTATACTTTAATACTATTGACATCTTATGTAACTCATGTTTCGCAAATAAATGAATATGAATATGAATAAACTCTAACTTGGATAAGGTAAGGCCTTTGCATAGATGATTTATGCAGCGTCAGCAACTGGTAATCATGCTGTACGGGACGCTGCAGTGCCTGGTACATTGTTTGATGGATTAGGCTTGCCCAGCGCCTATACCATCCTATCAGCTTAGTCAGCTGTTAGTCAGAGGAAAGATCAGGTCAATACGTCTGAAGCTAACTAAGCCGAGAGTTTAGAGTTTATTAAATCAATTATATTAGTAAGTAAATAAATAAATAAATAATAAATAATGCTGGACAGATCACACAGCATCATCTAGCCCCAAGCTAAGCAGAGCTTGTGATATGGGTACTAGATGACTGATATACTTAATACATTATACTACATAGATAGATATTTTTTATTATATATAGAAAAACACCCAGAACACCCTGAACAAAAAATATCTGCAGATCGTACACACATTTGTCCCGAGGCGGGAATCGAACCCGCAACCCCTTGCGTCGCAGGCGGACCTTCGCCCGCTGCGCCAGAGCTCGTCAAGTAGTCATGTATTAATTGTAAGTAAAGAAACAGCAATAACGGCTATTTTATTTTATATCATAAAAGTCAAATAATATCGACAAGTGATGCTTGGATGTTTGTATAGATAGTAATCAATTTAGACACATGAATTATGGTGAGAAATTAGGGTAACACAACTAAATTAGTGAAGAATAAAACTTTTAAATAATGTTCATTATTATAAATTGCTGCCACGGGTACAGGACACTTGTTTTTTATAATTGTCAATTTTAAGTGCAATTTCATTGGCAACATAATCTGGACTGCAGGTATGACTGTTGCTCTTCAAAACTTGTCTATAGTCAGTAGTTGCGGTTACTGTTCCGGGACAGCGGCCACGTCGGTAATGGCTACATCGCAACAAAACTGAATCGTTCTTATATTTTTTTTGAAGGTAATACTGATGGCCTGCCCTCAAAAATACAACGCCTCCTTTTCGAGATACACTGCGTACTTCAGAATCTTGCAACCCACGATCTGCTTGTAAAAAGAAATTCATTGAATTTAAGGTACATGTAGATTACTAAATGTAATCTGTAACATAGACAAAAATATCATGGCTTGATATTTTTGGCTAACATAACCACGTAATGTCATTTATTTATCTTATTACGTCTTACAAAACTCGCTATCAGCTATCAAAGCAAATCATATTTGATGAATTAAAATGAAAGCTAATGAGAACGCAGACTTTGGTCAAATATGATACATTTTTTTTCGTGGCGTGCTCGAACATTTCTTTTTTGTATAAATAAGGTATAACACAGGTAGAACGATGGTGACCAATAATAACGGTATGCCTTAAATATGGGAAGAAATATATATAAAAAAAAAACAAAAAACTTACTCTTATTCAAATTTAAATTTCATAAAATTCTTATCAGTTACTTTGATATTTTTGGCTCAGCATGTATAGATAACCTTAAGCACCTTTGAATGAAGGCATGGTGCCGTCAACCTGTAGGTTCATATTATTATTATAAATAGATGCAACGGGTATATTCGTGCACGACACTTGCTTTTTACAATTGTAATTTTTGAGGGCAATTTCATTGGCAACATAATCTGGACTGCATGCGTGACTGATGCTCTTCAAAACTTGTCTATAGTCATTAGCGGTGGTTATTGATCCGGGACATCTACCATATCGATAGTGTGAACATCTCAATAACATTGTACAGTTCTTATATTTTTTGTGTAGGTAATACTGGCGGCCCGCCCACAAAAACACAGTGCCTCTATGACGTTGTATACAACGCACTTCAGAATCTCGCAAACTCGTAATTCCACAATCTGCTAACAAAGAAAAATGTTATGTGAAGAACACGTAGATCACTTAAAGAGAATCACGCAAAGCTGCAAAATATTAATTGTACCATAATGTTTTATTCTATGAATGGCATTTATTTACAAATTCTTCTTAAAAATTATAAATGCCTACATATTCAGATGAACGTTACGTGTGTCACACACAATTTGGTGCTAATCTTAATTTGAATAAATTAAAAAACTTTTTAACAAACACGCTTTTATTTAAACATACTAAAAATAATAAAATAAACATTTTCCATTAAAGTTTATTGTCAACTTAAAACGTCTTTACAAAATTTATGTGATGAAAAAGGTTGTCGCGAGATTAACTTGTGTATGTGCTTGATTGGTTTCGCGCCGCGCCGATTACGCAACGCATCGGATTTGGTTCGCGTTTTGGCGCGAAATACGGCGTGCGCTCCGCGTCGGCGCTCTAAGTGGACACTGGCTCGGTTTTTACAATGGAACGTATTGTGTATTTATGCTCTATGGAAAGGGTTTGAATAAAACTTGTCAGTACGTCAATTCATAATTTAGTCTGTGTTCGGGATATACAAAGTAAAAATTACATCACCTGCTAATGAGATTTTATTTTTAGTTCAAAATATTTTTATTTGTAATTCAAAATTTATTATCATCATTTATCATCATTCATTTTCTGCTGTTTATACATAGTTTGTAGTATATCCTCACTTTAAATAATAAAATAAGTAGGTTTCTTCAAATAAAATATTATTCTAATCGTAATTCTAAAATGCATTTTTTATGCATATTTTTTTTTAAAAATTTTAATTTAATCGAATTTTTTTTTTCTTGGGCGACATAAAACTTATTTGTTATTGTCATTGTCAACTTCACTCAGAATACCAAAATAAACAAAAAGTCGATAAACACATTTTTTTAGTGGAACCCTAAATCACTGATCGCTAGCGAAGCCAAAACCAAACAAGCGGGTATTGTAACTTAATCTAATTGATAAATTTTTTTTCAAACAATGTAAATACGAGTACCTGCAAAATCTCGCGACAAGTTTTTTTTTATCACATAAATTGTGTAAATACCTTTTAAGTCGACATTAAACTTAAATGGAAAATGTTTATTTTATTATTTTTAGTATGTTTAAATAAAATATTGTTTGTTAAAAAGTTATTTTTTACTTTTAATTTATTTTTTATTTTTTAGTTATCACTGGACAGTTGGTTTCTTGTCTGTTCATCTCATGCCCGCCATGTTGGATTTAGAGTGATGTTATATAATTTTTCGAGTAACTCTCAGCAAGCCTTTTTATTTGATATCCATATTGTAAAAGTGCATTAATAAAATAACTAGTCAGCCATCTTGGGTATTCTGCCATATTGGATTTAGAGTATGTAACGTTATTTCATTTTTCAAATTAGTCTGCCATCTTGAGTATACCACCATGATGGATTTAGAGTGATGTCATTTAATTTTTCGAGTTACTCTCAGCAACCCCTTTCATTTGATACCCATATTATTGGAGTGCATTAAGAATAACTAGTCCGCCATCTTGGATGTTCCGCCATGTTGGATTCAGAGTATCGTCTTTTCATTTTCGAATTATTCTCAGCAAGCTCTTTAATTTGATACTCATTTTGTAGGAGTCCATTAAAAATAAGTAGTCCGCCATCTTAGGTGTTCCACCATGTTGGATTCAGAGTGACGTCATTTAATTTTGTGAGTTATTCTCAGCAAGCCCTTTCATTTGATACCCATATTATAGGAGTACATTAAAAAAAAGTGGTCAGCCATCTTGGGTGTTCCGCCATGTTGGAGTCAGAGTGACGTCACAGCTGACCATGCATTGTCATCCAAAGAAAACACGTATACAATATTTCAGCTCAATTGATTGAAGAAATCTGCTTCCAAATTGAGTTGCAAGATTCCGCGAACAAACATAGTTACATAATTATATATGTAAGTACAGGGCAAGCGAAATAAAAGCTTGTAAAAAAATCAAGCAATATACAAAGCATGTCTACATTTTACACAATGATTAATAAAACTTAAATATTTTTAATTAGATATGTATATTCTACTACGTCTTTAATTACCATCAGTATTTTTTCGCCTGGCGCGGTAAAGGCTGGTTTTAATACTGTTAAATGCAGGCATACCGTCACCTTCGACTTCTAACGCAGTATTTTTGTAAATAGCTGGAACTGCTAGATTTGTGGTAGAGACTTGTTTCTTACAATGTTCAATTTTCAGTGCTATTTCATTGGCAGCATAATCTGGATAGCAATCATAACTGTGGTTTTTGTGCTTTAAAACTTGTTTAAAGTCCTTTGATGTGGTTAATGTTCCTGTGCACTTATGGCGATACCTCTTACATCGGAATTGGACTGATCCGTTCTTTGCTGTTCGATGGATAGTATACTGATGTCCCGCTTTCAGCATCACCATGCCTCCGTTTCGAGATATGAATTGTACCGCAGCTTCTTGCAAACTAGTCAACTCACTTTCAGCTAGTAAAGAAAATATGTGTGGAATTAAAACTAAAGCTATGAAGAATGTAGATTTTTGTCATATACCAAAAAAAAACTTATAGCGAATATGTGGTCACATGCCTTTCACGACAATAATTTGAGCGTCGTTAGAGAAGCTTTGCCTTAGTAACTACAGTGCCTAACTAAAAATAAAACCGGGCAAGAGCGAGTCGGACTCGCGCACCGAGGGTTCCGTGCCATCATACAATATAATGTATGACAAAGGCGGTTTTATATTTGTTGGAGAACCTTGACAGCGCCATCTCTTGTCAGATAGCGGAACTTATGTAGATTTTTTACACTTTCAATGATTTCTAAAAAAGTATGCCAAGTAGAGAGTTTGTAATAAATTTCCTATAAAGTTTACATACACTTCTATTAGGTATAAAAGTATTACGGGTTTATCTCTGCAAACTTCGGAGATAAGGGGGGGGGAACGGTAGTTTTTTCAACATTTTTGTAAATATCTCAAAAACGATACGGCCTTAAGGAAAATTAAAAACTGTTTATTAATGTGCAAGTAAATACCTTTCATATGATACCCCACATCACCTAGTAACTTCACAAAATTTTTGAAAACCCCCCTTCCAACCCCTTTGTCTAAAAAACTATGCAAATTAGAGAGTTCGCTATAATTTTCCTATAAAGTTTACATACACTTCTATTAGCAATAAAAATATCACGGGTTTATCTCTGAAAACTTCAGAGATAAGGGGGGGGGGACGGTCGTTTTTTTCAACATGTAAATTACTCAAAAACGATACGACTTAAAGAATAAATAAAAACTGTTTCTTAATCTTCAAATTAATACCTTTCATATGATACCCAACACGGCCTAGTAACTTCACTTAAAAGTTTTGAGATTCCTATCCGCCCCCTGCAATCAAAGAATACTTTTTAACATTTTTATATATGCTATATTAGTAAAAAAGTGTTGTCTTTGACCATTTCAAATTTCAAGTCGATAGCATTAGTAGTTCTCGAGATATCCAGTTGTGACAGACAGACAGAGTGATTCTATAAGGGTTCCTTTTTACCATTTTGGTCCGGAACCCTAACAAGATGGATCAAAAGCGACCAACGCAGTGAAAAATAAATACAATCATGTTTTAGCGTACTGCATGTCATTTATTGGTAAATGCGTTTAAAGAATTGAAAATACCTATTATAACATATTCACATATTATTCGTTCATTGTCAGCTCGTAGTGACCCACTGCTGGGCATAAGCCTCCTTCCCTAACCGCCAATTAGCTCTAATCTGGGCCTTTTGCATCTAGGTTTTGCCCTGTACAGCAACTATATCGTCTATATACTGTCAGGTGGCCTGCCGAGAGGTCTTATGAATCCTCGGGGACACCGCTCAGTTAAGGCCTCCCTCCACCTGCAATCACCAAATCTTGCCAAGTGTCCCGCCCAACTCTATTTTAAGTTCATAATACGGTCGTCAACATCGGTCAAATAAGGTGATACCAAGAATGGTACGCTCCGTGGCCAGTTGTGCGACCCGCATTCTGTATTCAGATTTACTATACTCGTACATTATGTGTGTCGAAAAAAAGTTCGAGCTATGACCAAAGCATATGCACTTTTCACAATGATTAACAACCGCCAATTTTTTTAATAGGATCTATCAGCCAACGTTCACCCACTACTGGGTATAGGCCTCCTCTTTGTCACGCCATTCTTTCCGTCCCTGCGCCAACTGCATCCATTGGCTTCCCGCTACTCTGACGATGTCGTCTGACCACCTGGCTGATGGTCACCTGGTGATCTATACCCTTCGCGGGGCCACCATTCTGTCACCGTCTTTGTCCATATGCCGTCTAGGTAGATAAAATAGGATCTGTTGGACGTTTTTATTAAACATCATTTTTTTTTCCTGGCACGATACACTCTTTTTGTTACTGCTGAATGCGGGCAAACCGTCACCTTCGACATCCAACGTAGTATTCTTATAAACAGCTGAAACTGTTAGCTTGTCGTAGGCACTTGTTTCGTACATTTTCAGTTAATTGACATCATAATCTGGAAAGCAATTTTCACTGTGGTTTCTGTACTCCAACACTTGTTTATAGTCCTTTGATGTGGTTAATGAACCTGGGCACTTATGGCGATATCTCTTACATCGGAATTTGACTGTTCCGTTCTTTGCTGTATAATGGATGGTATACTGATGCCCCGCTTTCAGCATCACCACGCCTCGGTTTCGAGATATGAATTGTACCGCAGCCTCTTGCAATCTAGTCAACTCGCTATGAGCTAGTAAAGATAATATGTGAGGAATTAAAATTAAAGCTATTGAGAATGCAGATTTTTGACATACATATAAAAAAAACTTTGACCGAATAAGTGGTCATGTGCCTTTCACGTCAATAATTTGAGCGTATTTCAAGAATCGTGCCTTTGGTAACAACAGTGCCTCATTAGAAATAAGATGGATTAAAAGCGACCCACTGCTGTATTTTACGCAGTGAAAAATGAACACAATCATGTTTTATCGTACTTAATGTAATTTATTGATGAATGCGTTTTAAAAATATATATTAAGTAAGACAACATTAGCCGTGGGGTGCCGGCAGTAGAATGTTACCCCTCCTCTCCTACCCGTGGATGCAGTAAGAGCCTGCTAAGGGACACCTCCGGAAGATGGGCAGCAGCGTCTTTCCGTATATCAACATCCCATACTGCGCTCACCAACCCGCCTGCCAAGCGTGGTGAGTATGGCAACTACCCCTCATGGAGATCCATGAGGGAGGCCTTAATTCAGTAGTGGACGTTTTTCGGCTGAAATGATGAATGATGAAGACAACATTAAAAATATACGATACATGACATAATGTATCGTATATTTTTAATGTTGTCTTCATCATTCATCATCAACAAACCAAGTTCGAGCTACGAGTATGTTCAAAATATATCCACTTTTCACAATGGTTAACAAACTTCAATATTTTTGATACATAGTCCTCCTAATCGATACCGATGACGGCGATCCTTTTCTGAGTTATTTGTCTTTATTTCTAATATGAGCCCTGATGTGGCTCGCCAGACCAAATTTGTTATTAAATACGTGATGCCACACGTGTGGCTGTATAGAACGCCCGCCGAGTTATATGTGTATGTGTTGGACGGCTTTGGTCTCTCTTGGCGTTTGGCGTCTAACATTTGGTTAATATTTTTAATAGGATGTATGACTGATGTATCGACTAAGTATTTTTTTGCCTGGCACGGTAAAGACTGGTCCTGATACTGTTGTATGTATGCAGGCATACCGTCGACATCTAACGCAGTATTTTTATAAATAGCTGGAACTGTTAAATTTGTAGTAGACTTGTTTCTTACAATGCAGCATTAGTAATCGGGATAGCAATCATCACTGTGGTTTCTGTACCTCAAAACATGTTCATAGTTATCGGTGGTGGTAAGTGCTCCTGTGCACTTATGGCCTTCTTATCTATCTTGTACATCGAAGATTGACTGTTTCGTTTTTGGATTTTCGAAGTATGTTATACTGATGTCCCGCTCTCAGAAACACCATGCCACCGTTTCGAGAAATATTATTTGTACCTTAGATTCTTGCAAACTCGAAAACTCGTTATCTGCTAGCAAATAAAATATGTAAGATTGAATAATAATTGTTTAATTTACTTCAAATGATAAAGTCCTTGACTTGTTGCTGAAATCACCTAAACCGCGCTATATGTACTGTACACCTACTATATTTGAGTATTTAAACTTTAAATAAAAGAAGGAAGATTTCGTAATGTTTATATTATTTAATTGGGATGAACCAAATATTATATTGCAAATTAATTTGTACCTATTTTTTTCCCATCACCCATATACCACCCTCTCAGCTTAGTCAGCTAAGTCAGAGGAAAGAACAGGTCAATACATCTGAAGCTAGATAAGCCGCGCGTTTCCTCACGATGTTTCCTTCACCGTTAAAGCACGTGTTAAGTGTGTACATACATTTTTCAAGAAAGAAATATCGATTGGTGCACGGCCGGTATCGAACCCACGACCATCGGATTGAAAGTCGGGGGTACACACCACTCGGCCAACGCGGCTCTAACTGATATAAAAACTAGCGTAATTACTTTTTACTTTTCCTGGCCCGGTAGAGCGAAGATTTTATGCTATTGTACGATGGCTTAGAACCGTCGACCTCATCAAAAGCAATGCTATATAGCGCTGGAACTGGTATATTCGTACAAGACACTTGTTTCTTACATTCCTCAATTTTGAGTGCAATTTCATTGGCAGCATAATCTGGAGCGCAAGTATGTTCGTCGCTCCTCAAAACGCGTTTATAGTCATCCGTGGTGATCAACGATCCTGGACATTTTACTCGCCGATAGTTTATGCATCGCAAGTGCAGTGTTTTGTTTTTAATATTTTTATGATGGCTGGTAAACTGGTACCCTGCCTTTAAAACAACAATGCCGTTCTTGCGAGTTACTAAACGTACTTCAGAATCTTGCGAACTCGTCAGATCTTCTGCAGAATAAAAAAATATGTTGGGTAATGGACAGAGAGATTACTTTAAGGAAATCAGGTTAAGTTGCAAGCAATAACTTAAATCCCTATTTATCACACACAGTTTATTTATCTATATACAT
Source organism: Pasiphila rectangulata (assembly GCA_963082625.1). Taxonomy (NCBI): domain Eukaryota; kingdom Metazoa; phylum Arthropoda; class Insecta; order Lepidoptera; family Geometridae; genus Pasiphila; species Pasiphila rectangulata. The sequence goes on from OY720244.1 coordinate 17,521,845, forward strand.
ATATAAAATTCAAAGCCCTGACTGACTGACTGATATATCAACGCACAGCCTAAACCACTGGACCTAAAGACTTGAAATTTGGCACACATTTACCTTGAGTATCCTAGAGGTGTACTAAGACGGGATTTTTCGAAATTTCCACGGGATAGGGAATAAATGGGATTTTTATTTTCGAATCAAAGTGGCTCTGCGTGAAAAAGGGGATGCCAGCACCTAACGGCATCCCCTAGAGCCTTGTGTTATCTAAATGTTTAATAGGAAACTGTAATACATACATAATACAAAATATAAACATCTGAAGAAAGCGAACATTCGTCCCCTGGCGGAAACAACCGCAACATTTTGCGTATCAGCCGGCTATAAGACCGACTGGGTGTACTTGGAGATCCAGGAAGCAGACCTTTGTCTAGCAGTGGACGTCGTACGGCTGATATGATTAAATGACGAGACAAGACATTTTTAGAATGCAAATGAGAGCGAATAATAATTGTTCATGTATCACGAAGGACATCAGTGAGACCTTACTTTAAGGAACTCAATATCATGACCTTTCCAGCGATAGTAATTTATCAGGTAGCAGTATTATATACAAACCTGGTCTTTGACATCTCTTCAGCGCTTAAAGCTCGGAGTCTGCCAAAGGGCGATGGAACGCAGTATTAGTAATCGCATAAGAAAAACACCACACTGCGCTCCAAGACAAAAATCGTCGATGCTGTCAATAAATCTGCTAAACTGAAGTGGGACTGGGCTGGACATGTGTGTCGCATGTCGGAAGAAATGTGGGCAAAGATAGCCACCGAGTGGGTCCCACATGCGGTACAGCGACCGCGCGGCCGGCCCAGGCGTAGGTGGCGGGATGAGCTGGACATGTACTGTGCTGACTGGTCGACCAACGCCTTGGACCGGGAAGTATGGAGAGAGGGAAGGGAGGCCTTTGCTCAGCAGTGGGATCCTACAGGCTGATTAGATTAGTATATGCTCGCCAAAACCTGCAGTCGATTACTGAGCAAGCGGAGGTACATGAACACTTGACACGCAACGCTAAAGATCACTGGCTGATACCTGTGGCCACACGACTGATGAAGTACGAAAAGCTGCGTGATGGGCCCAGTTACATATAACAGACTTCCTGGTAGCGTCAAGGATGCACCAAGTACTACGAATTTCAAGTGGAGGCTGAAACGCTGGCTCGTAGAGTTTTCTATTGACGAATTTTTCTAGTGACTATAAATAACGATTTATAATTTTATATATGTATAATTGACATTTCAATTTAAAATTATTACCTATTGTATTGTTACTTTCAATGTACCTATTATTCATAAATTTATGACGTTATTGTAATTGATTCGCATTAAGGACCTATAACTGTGACAAATTATCAATAATTTTTTTTATATCTTTTCTTTATATCAAGCCAAAGGCCCACCTGATGTGAAGCGGTAAGCTCTACAAATGCAATGCTGCGGTGATCACATTCACGAATGTGAATAGAGTGAGAGAGAATGACAGAGTTTTAAGGTCTCATGTGCCCGTACTGAACACAGTACTGCAGACATTACTGCTTGGCGGTAGAAAAAGGTATGGTGTACTACTACAAATCAATGATGGTATTTGACTACATTTTATTAACTACAAATCAATAGTTGACCACATTCTACCATCAGCATTTTTTAGCACGGTACAGAGTTTTTTTGATACTGCTGTTACAGGTATAGCGTCCCCGCCCCACGCAGGCGCAGTTTTGTTATAAATCGCTGCAAAAGGTATTTTTGTCGTACACACTCCTCTCTTACATTGGTCAAGTTTCTGTGCTATTTCATTGACGACGTAATATGGCTTGCAATTATCGCTATGCTTTGAGTATCTCAAAACTGTTTTAAAGTCCGCCGTGGTGGTCAGTAATCCTTTGCATTTCCGGCGATCATTTTTACATAGGAGGTATAATGACCCGTTCGTATATTAACGCAGGATGGTATACTGATGTCCGGCATTCAGAATCACCGTGCCTCCATGGCGAGATATGATATGTGCTTCGGAGTCTTGCAGGCTTTTCAAATCATTATCTTCTAACAAAAAAAAATAGGTTGTGGAATTATTATTGAAACTAAGCCTACGACAGAACAATTTCTAGCTTCTAATCAAATGTTTAACCCCTATTAAGCTCGATAATGTATACATTCATACGCATGATTTGATACTACCGTTGATTCGACAACGTATGGATCTATACGCATACACCAACAAAACAAAAAGTGCATTCTAGTGTTTCTCTCTTGCTTTGTCCATTGAGGGTTTGTATGTGAAAGAAAGAAGAGGTTAATATGCTCTTTAATTTTATGTTTAATATGTGTGGTCTGCTGTCTTTGGTAACGAGGACTGCCATTTTGAAATCAGACGTTCGGTACGACCAAAGATGTGTGTTTTTGTGTTTTTCGTGAGAAAGGTGGGTGAAACTAGACATATAGATAAATAGGTTTTTAGACTTTATTTTCAAGATTACAATAGGCATTAATACTCATTTTTCCTAAATTGTCTTATATTCCTAAAAATAGATGTTTCTATGAACATGTCTTATTTTTTTTATAAAACAATTTAAAATATGAAATAATAATAAATCATATCTAATTTATGTTGAAATTTAGAACTGTATTATCATAGAATAGTTTACTTTTTATTTCAAGTAAAAATTCCTGTTAGTTTCGGTATTATCGTCATTCTTGTAAAATTCTGCAAATATCAGGTGGCGCCGCCATGACAGTGTGCGAGCTTACGGGTTGTAAAGCATGATAGGTGACAGACGAGCTTAAGGGTTAAAATAAATGAATCTCACAGATTTGAGTAACACGTATGATTATTGATAAAAATATTTTATTATTGTTTGTTTTCTTTCTCAACGTTTATATTGACACTAAAGAGCCATTACGTACGTAGAATTAATTTGAAGACTTAATATTAGTAAACTATCTGTCCCGGCGAACTTTGTACCGCCCAGATTTAACTACCACATCTTCTAACTACTACTCTGCTATTACTACAACTCTACCACTACTCTACTACTACCCCACCAATACTCTACTTCTACTACTACTCTACTTCTACTCTACTACTACGCTACAACTACTCGACTACTAACCTACAACTACTCAACTACTACACTACAACTACTCTATTAGTACTCTACAACTATACTCTACTACTGCTACCTAATTGGGCCAAAAAATATAATCAGTTTAAGTTTAGTCACATAATAAACTTTTTGAACGCACCTAAATATTTGACAACCAAGTGACACCAACGGGCCGAACATCAAATGTTTGAATAGTAGAATAGGAAAATTAAATTCATGATTTTAGTATATTTCTTGCAATTTTTCCATATTTTCGTATAAGTTTTAACCAAACCTTACCTAAGCTTCCACAAATATTTTATGACTAAAATTAACCAAATCGGTACGTACAGTCAAGAGAATTTGGGGTACATTTTTATAAAGTAGAAGAAGAAGAAAAAAATCATTTATTGACCCACAATATCTAAGTACATAAAAGTAAGGCCTTTACATCTATTATAGATGTTTTATACAGCGTCAGCAACTGGTAATCATGATGTACGGGACGCTGCAGTGCCTGGGTCTTTGTTTAATGTATTAGGCTTGCCCAACACCTATACCATCCTCTCAGGTTAGTCAGCCGTTAGTCAGAGGAAAGAACAGGTCAATACGTCTGAAGCTAAGCCGCGGGTTTCCTCACGTTGTTTCCTTCACCGCTAAGCACGTGATAAATGTGAACTTACACTCTTTAAGAAAGGAAAATCCATTGGTTAACGGCCGGTATTGAACCCACGACCTTCGGATTGAAAGTCGGGGACTGTCATTTTTATATTAAATATATATCATAGATAAATGCCCGACTTGATACATACATACAACATTTTAAGGTTTTTGTGAAATAAATATAGAAGTGATTGGACAGATTTTGGAAAAAAACACTATTAATATTATTAATATACTATTTATTTATTTTTAACCATTACTGTACCACTGCCAGAGCAAACATCTACCCCCGGTAGGGATCAAACCTGCAACCTGCGTCTGAGTCGGCCAACTTAGGCCACGGAAGTGGCCAATTTCTCTTTTAACTACTGTTAGCCTTTTTTCTGGCACGGTAAAGAGAACTTTTTATACTTCTGAACGACGGCATTGCGTCCTTTTCACTGTCAGCCAGAGCATTGCTATAAATAGCTGTAATTGGGATACCGGACGAAATTACCTTTTTTTTACATTTGTCAATTTTAATTGCAATTTCATTGGCGACAAAATCTGGCTTGCATGTATGACTGTTGCTCTTCAATACTTTTGTATAGTCCTTTGTTGTGGTTAGTGTGGCAGGGCATTTTTCACGGCGATAGTTTGTGCATCGTAAGAAATGATATCCGTCTATTGTTTTTCGATAGTTATGATACTGATGTCCCGCCCTCAAAACTATATTGCCTCCATTGCGAGATATAACGCGAACTTCATCAGAATCTGGCAGACTAGCCCATTCGATATCTGCTGGCAAATAAAGAATAAAGTCATTTATATGTAAAACCGACCACTTCAATTCCTAGTTTATTACGAAACATACATATATTAAATGTTAAGATTGTTCAGATCAAAATATAACTTACTCACATATTTTCTAAATAGACCAACAAACCAAAATTCAGGTTATTTTATGCGCACGGACATCTAATTATTTTTTATTATCTAAAGGATAGTAGCGAGATGGGCAGACGATATCACAAGCATCGTAGGGCTGCCCTGGTTTAGATTGGCACAGGACCGTGCACGGTTTCACGTGGCTCAAACCAAACAAGAAAACCTAATAACCTAATAACACTTCGCGGAGATCAATGACCCGACAAGAATCAGCTGGCGTTTTCTTGTCATTATCGTATAATCAGCTGTTGAAGTTTAAACTTTCGTAGTCTTTTCTTGAATGAAAATCACTAAATCCTGAAAACTCGTAGAACAAAAGTTGTTCCTTGGAATAGTCAGAATCACCCCCTTTTGCCTTAGTATACATGTTATATTACACCCTGTATAGTCATTCATTATAATTATCGATCCCGTGCACTTACTCCTACATCGCAAGCGATGGGTTACGTTCTTATACTTTATGGTCGGAATACTGATGACCCGTCCTTAAAACTACTGTACCACCATTGCGAGATATCGCAGGCACGTGCTTCATTTTGTGAACTTGCCAATCCATGATCTACAATAAACATTACTGATGATAATACCATCAGTAGTGTTAGTAATCCAAAATCAAGTGCTACAGAATTCAAAAAGTATTATTGTAGTTTTGGCAAGAAGCATATCTTTCTCAGATTTATAAAGTCATTTATTGTGAAGACGTCGTTTAACAAAATAATATTTATCGGTTTATTTCCAGAAATATAAATAGCATCTTTTTAAATCTACATTTTTTTCTATTTATCGACTATACCGTCCATCAGCTCTTAAATACAGCTTCCTTACTTCGTGGTTATGGATACTATTAATTTTCGTGATCATGTTCGAGTGATCGACGTACATCATGGACTTGCAGCGAGGGAAGTTGGTGCAGACCCACTTGTTGCCCTGCCGCGTCTGGTAGCGGAAGAAGAACGTGTAACCTTGGTAGAGGAGGTGAGTCTTTCCGCTCGCCATTAACACCATCTGGGCTAAAAAAGGGGAAGATGAAGGAGTTCGGCCTGTTTATAGACTTTACCATCATCATTTCAGCCATAAAACGTCCACTGATGAACACAGGCCTCCCTCATGGATCTCCATGAGGGGTAGTTGCCATACTCGCCACGCTTGGCAGGCGGGTTGGTGAGCGCAGTATGGGATGTTGATACACGGATAGACGCTGCTGCCCATCTTCCGGAGGTATCCCTTAGCAGGGTCTTACTGCATCCATGGGCATGAGAGGGGTATCATTCTACTGCCGGCACCCCACGGCAATAGACTTTACCATGATACTGTTATACTTAACAAGGTTCGAAGTGGTGTAAGAGAAACCAGGGAAACGTCGAAGACTCAATTTTTTTCCGGCGAGTAAAATGATCAAGTCTTTAGACCTAAATCAATCATGCTTATTAGCAATAGCCAGATAAAATATATTATATCGTAGATTATTAGTTTCTTAATGTGTTAAGTATACTTGAGACTATAATTGAAGATTCCAATACGACATAGACAAGCAATTACGTAAATTTTACCGTGGATTAAAAAAAAGTGTGTGAGTTAAATAGCTGTGTGTAAAATGCAAATAAGGGTTGAACAAAAACAAGCCATATTTTTGACTAAGCTAATTTAATTCAACATAACAAAACACAACTTAGCATAAGTAAAAACCGAGACTCAGATAGAGATTTATACTAAACCAAACTCTTCGAGTTAAAAAAACTGGAGCTTTTTTGTGACTTTCTAACAGATCGTTTAAAAGCTTTCTTTAGATTTTCATCCTTCATCAACGTGGTAGCATTTGGGGTGTGGTTATGCTCAAGGTGCATTTTGGTAACGCTAATTCCGTTCATAGCGAAGAATGCTGGACAGTCCGTAGATGAGCATACCCAATGACGTTGGCTATGTTCATTATATTGGCTTTTCTCGAACATGTAGTCTTTAAATATCATAAACTCTTTTCCTGTGGGTGACTCGAATATAGCACCTACTATGAGGCATTTCTTATCTACAAAATTAACAGTTTTTTTAAATTTCGCCTCATGCAAGAGTATGTTTTAATCGTATAATAACTCTAGATTTAGATGATAATGAGCAACGTGATAATGAGCCGATAGCTATTGAACTACTTGATTTAATCTACTTGTACTTAGTAAAATACCGACTAAACACTGTTAACAAAAACAGTAATGTATTCAGTATCCAACTTTATTTTTGAAAATGTTAAGAAAATAACATCATCTATTTATAGTTTTTTTTAAGAACTTCAACGAACGAAAACAAGTCATACAAAACATATAAATAATATTATGATCCTTGATAATATAAGGGCATGATAGCGAATAAGTATCCCATATATAACACATTAATAAGTTCCACCGACGAGAATAGCACTTGATAAATTCAGGTCGTGATATACTGATGCGTAACTAAAATATATGAAAATAGTTAGCTCTTCATAAATTCAGATCATGAGACCGTCCCGCACAATGCATAGGTAAAGTAGGTGTACGCGCATAACGCTTGGTAAAACTAGATTATGAAATCATAGGTCACACAAAATCTAATGAGCTTTTTTCATCGGGTTCCTGGCACGGTAAGGTGTCGATTTTACACTACTAAGTGCTGACAAGTTGTCACGTCCGCCGCCTTCAACATCTACTAACGTATTATTATAAATCAGTGATATGGGCATAGTCATCGAAGTCACTAGTCCTTTACAGCTCTCCATCTTGACAGCTAATTCATTGGCCGCATAGTCCGGAACGCAGGAATGCTTGCGTGTTTTCAAAACTTTTTTATAGTCATGTGTGATGGAGAGAGACCCAAAGCATCTTTCCGTACGATATTTTGAACAGCGGAGTTGTATGCTAGTTGTAAATTTTCTTTTGAAGTGATACTGGCGGCCAGCGCGCAATAAGACGAAGCCTCCTCTGCGAGTTATGACGCGAATTTCTTCGGCATTAAGTGTTTCTGTGTCTGTATCGTATATATCTGAAATTTTATTTAAAGAAATAAGTTTAAAACATCAGAACATTAGAAACGAGAGATTGAGAGAAGGAACTACTGGGCTGGGCAGCTTTTAACAAACTTAAGGAAGTCCTGTGAAGCAAACGCATGCCAGTCTTCCTCAAAAGACACGTACATCCTTGTAATCACGTACGGGGCCGAAATCTGAACCGATGGAGTGTACTACACTATGACCAGCAGGTCATCTCACTCAGACACCGCGTGTCAAAAGCGTCAAGGGAAGATAAGCGATGGAACCATAAAGTTGCTTAGTGGAGATCAAGAATCGGCAAAAATAAAAGTAGTGAGGCAGCCCCTGCGCTAGACATACAACAGATCTGGATGCACATTGCGAAGAAATGGAGTTGAATGGAAGAATCATGAAGAAGATTAGACATTCCGTGATTTCCCTTGATGTTTTTCTTCTCCGATAATACACGTGTTAAATGTGCAAATTAATATCAATATATCCTTATTTATGTTATGTTGTCTCCCGGTCTGTGCCTATATCCATCAATGGATGAAACTAAAGAAGAAGATCATAAATCATAACATTGGCAGAAAAAAGAAGTACTATAATCACACTAGGATTCCAGTGGTAAACAATATTTTGAAAACTTTTGGTATTTTTAATTGTTCAGATAACTCACAATTATTGAATTTTGGTTTAAGATTTAATACGTTGTATCTTATAAATGAAGAACAAAATAAATTTATTTGACGACCTCTGTGGCGCAGCGGACGAAGGTCCGCCTGCGAAGCATGAGGTTGCGGGTTCGATTCCCGTCTCAGGACAAATTTCTGTACGATCTGAACATATTTGTTCAGGGTGTTCTGGATGTTTTCCTATATGTATACATATAATGAAAAATATCTCAAAATCAAATCTCTAGTTTTCAATCGGTTTCAACAGTGGACGCTCGAAAAAAGTTGAAAAAACAAGAATTATTATATATACATACCTATATAATAATATAACAATAATAAATATAATATATATATATAATATATATCAATAATATATATATATACATATATATATTATTGAATAAATTATTATGAATATTACTAAACTTCTAAATAGGCTTATACATTCGGTTAAATTATTCACGGCGCACAACTCACATAAGGTACATCGACTCAAAATAAATCACAAACATGGTGAACACGATTCCAATTATTCGGTTCCTTAAGATCGTTCCCTATTGTGAAATTTTAATATAACGCCCTTTTTCAGTTCTCGTATATATAGAAGGTTCGTGGTTATGCTCCGGTTTGTCGGAGACAATGATGCCGTCTTTGATGTAGACGTGAGCTTTGCACGAGTTCCTGAGGACGGCCGAGCACCGGTACCTCACAGTGCTCTCTCGCCCCTTCGCATGCTTGCAAAAACTATAGCCATCGTACATAAGCAGTACAGCGCCACGCTCCAACGTTATGAAATATGCTGGAAATAACATAATTGTATTTAAAGTGGTCATTAAAGCATGTGAAATGTTAATGTTTTGATTCGCAACAGATCCTGGTACCTTCAAAGCAAAGGTTAGCGATTCCACAGCCAACTTGCAAAACACTGAACTGTTTTATTGAGTACAACACTATCGGAAAAATGTTTTTTGGAATAGTCAATTTAGAAAAGAAGAACCTGTGTCTTCTTTTCTAAATAGACTATTCCATAAAACTTTTTTCTTAAATAAACACTTAATGACTTTGACTTATTTATTTTAAAACGTATTTCTAAAACGTATTACAAGAAGAGATATATTTTGTTCCTAATTTCAAGTTGATAGGTATGCTATTTTGGTATACAAAGTGACGCAAAAAGTTTACGGCAACAGTGCCATTAATTGTGCCGCTATTTGTTTTCAACTCTGAGAACTTGACCGAAAAAACGCTTTAAGTCTTACTCAGCTGTTTTCGCAATGTAAATTACCTACAAATCCAGTTCACTTTTTGTTCCTTCCTCACTGTTCTAGCTATAAACCTAAGGGGCCGTCTCCACGAGCGAGAGAATCGCGACGAGTCCGCGCTTTTATCGTCGGGTAATCTCCACGAACGAGCGATTATTCCGCCAGCGTATCGTCGCGACTCGTAACGGAATCACAGCGTGTGCGCAACGACTCGTAACGGAATCGCCGCGTGTCCACAACGACTCGTAACTCGTCCTTGTTTGGCGAGATGCAACGCTGAAATGACGCGGACAGGACGCCTGTGTTTGACAACGCGCGGCGTGCGCGCCGCTGCTAGTAGCGACAGGCTCGCCGCGATGTAATGACGTTTCGCGCGCACTCAACCAACCACTCGTCGCATCACCGCGATATCATCGCCGTGTGGAGACACATGCTAAGAGAGTACATAGAAATACGTGGCACGACGTGCCATTGCCGCGATTCCCTCGCTCGTGGAGACGGCCCTTTAGCGTTGCTCTTAGAACACCATACTTAACACCATACGTTTTTTTTTATATTGTAACCATACTGCCACCGGCAAGCTTCTTTCATCCCATCCTTTTTGTTCTTTACGTCTTGAACTTCTTTGATTAAGTTATGATCTTTGTACTTCTACTTATATACTTAACAATATTATATCCCTTGACAGATTCTTACTGCGTTCACAAGCAAGAAAGGTTCTACTGTTGGCACCTTACGACTACATTATATTATATTACCAGTTTTGAACAAAGTACAATTTAATCAGCAAGAACAAATTATATTAGATTCACAATTGATAATTAAATTAATTTTCTAGAAGTGATACAAAAAGTATCACTAAATCACAAAATAAATATATATTTGATTTGATTTCTGTATCGACAGTATAGCGGTATATTGCTTAATCTAAAATGCATTCCTAATAAACTATTGTGTAATGTTATCTCCTTTAGGTACCAGATATTTTCTAAATCGTCACAATTGCCAACATCTGATGCTACCTCGATAGCCAGCCCAACTCCTTAAAACAACGAAGAAGGGCTCCAGAGCCCTTCTTCGCCCAAGCGACTCAGGTCGTTGGCAGTATTTTTAGGGCCTCCCCCGGTGATGCAGATGATTATGCCAACACTATGCAGAAACTTGCTGTATTTATTTATTTATTTATTATAATAGGATACCCAACACAGGTTTACACATAAAATAATAAAAAAACATTCAAAAACAATTTATAGCATTGTGCTCCCGTACTTAAAGGGTACCACAGCATGCAAGAAAATAACTTGTATAATAATATATTATATATGATATCATGTAGATAACTTTCCTCTATATCCTTGAGTATTTTCCAGATGGAGCGCGTATATATTTAGTTTTATCGTGGTTGTGCATTCCATGTTCTCTCACAACGATGTTTTCCAAATCAATGCTGATAGTGGCCCTGCAATGCTTGCTCTGGAATCTTGTGCATCTGTACCTAACGGTTCCGTTGCTTCGTTCGCTGTGCTTGCAGAAACTAAATCCTTTGTATAATGCCAGGAACCCTCGCGATGTCAATTCAATGAAACGAACTTTTTTTTCTAGAAAATATTACAACAATTGTTTAACCTGGCGAGCAACTCAAGTGTTCGTTAAGATATAACATTGAGAGTAGTTGGTTTAATACAAGTATCTACATATACACTTTTTTAATGAATTCCTTCGAAATTGTTGTACTCTTTGTTTGTGCTTGATAGAAGCTGAGATATAAGTATATACGCTTGTAGCGTCGACCAAAAATAAAAAGCTAATAATAACTAAGATGAATAACTTACAAAAGGGTCAAAATTAAAATCAAACCACAAATCCATTGAAAGTTTTTATTCTATCAGTTACCACGCATTATTAATTTATTTTATGCTTGGTTATATTTATCAGATCAGAAATGCGATACAGCATCTCGTTGCGATTTCATTTATTTACACACTTTGAATATTATGTTGATACAACTATACAATGGAGTTGTCCCACATTGAGCATTGGGCAGGACTTTCAACTAAAAGTTTACCCACTTTATCTGTTGGTAATTTAACTTAAATGATGACTGAATGACTCTTTTAAAAATCCAGCATGCCTTAGATTAGACAGACTGAATTGATTACTAAACTAGACACTGCTTGGAAGTAATCTACTCTGTTATATGCTGAACATTATTATTCATCATATCATATCAGCACGTTGACACCCACAGCTGGGTACAAACCTTCGCTTCATATCTAGTACATACGCCATACTCAATAACGTTTAACATGTGTAACATGTGAAACATCTTTTCCACGGGAGACCGATATCGCACGAAAAACGAGTATCACAGTAAAGTGTGAAGTGTACAAGAGATCTACAACGGGGACTGGCGCGTCCTAGCTCAACATAGGAGTTCTTCTGTCGGAGGCCAAGACCCACTTCGGGTCACTAAGCCAGCGGAGTAAGTAAGTAGAGTATGAATATACGAGTATGACGCCATAAAATAACAATACCATAACGCGAGAAAATGACATGCTAGTTACCAGTCACCGTCTGTTTTGGCCCTAGCTAGGGAAGTTAACTTGGTTCAAATAAAACTAATGCCAATGACACGCCAATAGAGATAATTAAAAAGAAATGTTTTGAAGTGGACCTCTGCGTTTTCGTTAGCTATATCTATAAAATGAACGAAATGAATATAAGTAATGTATTATGAATCAAAAACGCTGCTTGTGGTAACAAAACGATGTACGGTAGAAATATTCCTCTTTTATAGGTCAACAGAAAAGTCAGCGGTGGCATATGTTTATATTTTATGGATAACTTACTAAAACCATTTAGATGTTTAAAAGTTTGTCACATAAAATGAAAAAGTAAGACGGCTACAATATTAATCCGCATAAATTTAAATACTTAATTTATGTACATAATAATTGCCCTAACCTAACCCCTACCCAAAATAAATAAATATTTTAGATGTACGTAATTGCAACATTAATAAAACAACACAACAAGTGGGAGCTGGACTCGCCCACCGAGGGTTCCGTAGGTATGTAGGAACATAATAATGATTATAAATTAGCTGATCTGAACGTTTTAAAAATGCACAAAAAGATTCGGTCACCTATCCAATTTATGACGGCGCGTAGGGTTGCTTAACCTCGATATTTGGTTTCGTACTTTTTTTAAGGACGATTTTTTATGAATTCATTGTAAATGTAGTTTTTGGATTTTTCTCCGTATCTACAGTATAAGATGATATACCTTGCCAGATTTCATAGTTCTAAGTCTACGGAAATACCCTATGAATTTTAATTCCTTTGAGGATGTCGAAACATGCGTTTTTTGCGGCATAAACGGTCGTATCTTTTTTTCAGGTAACTTTTCAGGTAACTTTTTCAGGAATATTGTTTTTTTCACAGCTTAAAGGGATTGTAGATGTGAGTATATGGTTTTTGTTTCAACTCCATACCTCTACACGTTCTCGAAATAAAGGCTCTTGACAGACAAACAGACGGACGACAAAGTGATCCTATGAGGGTTCCGTTTTTTTTCCTTTTGATGTAAGAAACCCTAAAAATGGTTCACATCTCGCAGGCGTCCCATAGCGGGTATTTTTTTTAATGTTATTATCACGACTGAAATTAGTAATAAATACTTAAGACTAAAAATCCTGCATGAGCTAAGACCCTCAGAGAGACAGAATCTAGTATAAACTGTGTAACTTATGTTTTGTACAAGTATGGTTTAGTTTTGGTATATTTGGTTTAGTTTATATAGTTACCTTTTAAAGTACCTAATCCTAAGGTACATTTTCCTAAATATTATTGAATTTAGGAAAATATTCAAAAATATGCTGCAATTTGCGTTTATGTTCATTTCATTTGCCATACGTAGGTAAGTATGCTAAAATAGTTATTAAACTTACAAAAGCCGTAAATGTTCCTTATACCTAAAATTTTATCGGTATAGGAATGACTCACATTATACTCGTAATATAATAAGTACATAAGTACATATAATTTTATATTTCACACTGTAACTTTTAAATATTTTTTGCCCAAAGAACGGCTGGAACAGTCCAACATAATGATTTCTGATCGAAAAAATTAAAGACTAATTTTTTGCCTAACTACCTCTATATAATATATTTTTTGATACCCACATTATTTTTCGTGATCATAGAGGTACAATTCGTGCAACATTGAAATATAGAGAAACTCAAACTCTTTTCCTTTCATTTTCCAGGAAAGAAAAATCCAATGGTTCACGGCCGATATCGAACCCATGACCTTCAGATCGAAAGTTGGGTTACATAACACTTCGCCAACACGGCGTTTCTTCACGTATCTTGTTAGTTTTATGATGTATGATTCTCTTGTTTTCTATTATACCCATACAAACCAATATCACAAACATTATAGATTTGAAGCTCTGTTTATGCAAATCCTAATCCTCTTACAATTTTATATTATGCCCCGTAGACCCCAAACTATACGTGTATACGTATATGGGTACGTCACCGCAGGAGCTGATGACCATGTCCTGATAATCTATGTACTCAAACGCTTTGAAATTAGTGCCGAGGAAGCGCGAACTTCTGCCTCACTCCTCGCTTGCTAACAGAAGGTTGGGCTTGCAGAAGCTGGTAGCCTTTGTAGATCCTACGACCAATTACACGACTAATTATTTCTAATTTCTGACATTTTGCGATTTCGGAATGTATTTCATTAAGTAGTTTTCTTTCACCTTTGCACTTTCTTCGTCTTTTGCTTTTCGGCTTTGTTTTTTTCCTTCATGTAGTTTCCTGTCATGTACCTTCGGTAGTTGTTTGTTCTTTTATTTTCTGTTCGTTTCTATATATATAGCCTTATAAATCCCATAGCAACCAATTTCATGAACATCATCGTTTGCCTTTGACATGACATTAGTTTTATGTAAATCCTGTGTCTCAGAACCTTACAATTTTATATAATGCCCAGTAGACTCCACGTACCTATACGTATACGGTGCGTGGTTATGTGCATCGCAAGAGCTGATGACCTTATCCTGATAATCTACGTAGACAAAGGCTTTGCAATTAGTGCCGAGGAAGCGCGAACACCTGTGGCTGACTCCTCGCTTGGTAACGTTGTGCTTGCAGAAGCTGTAGCCTTTGTAGATAGCTAGCCTGGTACCGCGACCGGCTAGTGTTATGTACTGGACGATTTCTCCTAAAAAACATTAATATATCAAAATTTTGTTTATCTATGTACAAAACTCGAATTTCATAGAGACGATCCACTTCAAAATGTTGTTTATTGTATTTGTAGCAGACGGGTCATCTGATAGGAGTATTTTTACCAATGAATTATCGGTCAGAGAGAGTTTTGTGTATAACCAAGAATATAAATAGATTATGTGGTGTAATTGGACTGTGAAATAAAAGCTCTATGTTGCAGCTTCAGTAGCGAATTTAATTTATTTATATTTTAAGATAACCTCCACTAGCAGTTTTAATAAACTGGGTGGGTGTATGCTGATGCTCCCCCACCATCTTAACTACATAATCCAGCGAGTTAACATTTATATACGCTTTGCACTTGAGTGCTGAGTAGTTGGAACACCTGTAGGTGATGCTGTTTTGTCGAGCAGTGTTCCTGAAGTAACTATAGCCCCGGTAAATCGCCAGTCGGTTGCCTCGGTTTGCCATAGTGATGTAGTGAACCTTCTCTCCGATCAGTCCTACAATATTTTGTTAGTTGTCATTTCATACTTATGTGGTCACCTAAGATATTTACAATTACAAAGTCATTTGGACATATAGTTTTTTCATTAAACATATAGTCATTTTCTGCAGAGATTTGGTCTATTTTAATTATAGCTATATATATCTTATACATATAATTATGCCCTTAATAATAATAAAAAATGTTAAAACATATATTAAAAGAAACTATTTCCTTCAAAATATATTTTCATCATTTCAGCCGTATCACGTCCACTACTCGTCACTACACGTCTACTACTGGTCATGGCAAAGTCGATGGAGGAACTCGGCACGATGCTCGAAGGCCTCAACCGAGTCTCCCAACGGGTAGGTCTTAAAATGAACATGGACAAGACGAAGATTATGTCGAATGTCCATGTTGCGCCTGCCCCAGTTATGGTTGAGAACTCGGCTCTCGAAGTTGTCGACGCGTATGTATACCTAGGACAGACAGTCCAATTAGGTAGGTCCAACTTCGAGAAAGAGGTCAATCGACGAATCCAACTCGGATGGGCAGCGTTTGGGAAACTACGCAACGTCTTTTCGTCCAAAATTCCTCAGTGCCTTAAGACGAAAGTCTACAATCAGTGTGTGTTACCAGTGATGACATATGGAACCGAGACGTGGTCATTCACGATTGGCCTCATGAATAAGCTCAGAGTCGCTCAACGAGCTATGGAGAGGGCTATGCTCGGGGTTTCTTTACGCGATCGAATCAGAAATGAGGAGATACGTAGAAGAACTCGGGTCACCGACATAGCCAAACGGATTAGCACGTTGAAGTGGCAATGGGCAGGCCATGTAGCTCGCAGAACAGATGGCCGATGGGGCCGAAAAGTTCTCGAGTGGAGGCCACGGACCGGCAAGCGCAGCGTAGGACGTCCACCAACAAGATGGGATGATGACCTGGTGAAGATCGCAGGTCGACGGTGGATGCAGATCGCTTCCAACCGCAATAACTGGATATCCATGAAGGAGGCCTATGTCCAGCAGTGGACGTCCTACGGCTGAAATGATGACGTCCACTACTGAACACAGGCCTCCCTCATGAGAGACCTATGAGGGGTATTTACCATACTCACCACGCTTGGCAGGCGGGTTGGCGAGCGCAGTACGGTATGTTGATACACGAAAGACGCTGCTGCCCATCTTCCGGAGATATCCCTTAGCAGGTTCTTACTGCATCCACGGGCATGAGAGGAGGGGCAACATTCTCAAAATATATTTTATTTACATATTTATACAGAGCCAAACCAAAACGTCCATCGGGGGGAAGATTGACTGAAGTTCCCTGTATGTTTGATGTTATCTACCATAGTCCTCACAGTGGCAATTTTTTTGGTTTACTTTACATCTTATCATCTGGACATGTACTGTGCTGACTGGTCGACCAACGCCTTGGACCGGGAAGTATGGAGAGAGGGAAGGGAGGCCTTTGCCCAGCAGTGGGATCCTACAGGCTGATTAGATTTAGATTTAGATTAACATCTTAACATATTTTTCATCTGCCATTTGATAGTATTTAGGTGGCTCATGGTTGTGTTCTCACGAGTCTAACAACATTGTTCTCACTATCCATATTTATAGCAACTTTGCATTTTTAGCGTAGTTGATACACCTGTACTTGATAGTTCCTTGCTTTTGAACACTGTACGAAAAAACTGAAGTCGTTGATCACTGCCCGTTTCGTTCCTCGCACCGCTAATGTAATGAAATTGATTTTCTGCCCTAGAACAGTATTGAGCGCAAACTCAGCGCATTCCCTGTGTAACAATAGCCATGTAATAGTATCTCTGACTGGACTGGACTGTACAGTCATGTGCTGTCCTGGCTAACTACTTATTTTTTAATGTATTCCTATAATATGGATATCAAATGAAAGGGCTTGCTGAGAAGAACTCAAATAAATTAAAAGTAAAAAATAACAAACAAGCTTTTTATTTAAACGTACTAAAAATAATAAAATAAACATTTTCCATTAAAGTTTAATGTCAACTTAAAACGTCTTTACACAATTTATGTGATAAAAAAAGCTTGTCGCGAGATTAACCTGTGTGCCTGTAACTTGTCCTAATTGTTTTTTTAATCAAACAATGTAATACGAGGACCTGCTTAAATCTCGCGACAAGCTTTTTTTTATCACATAAATTGTGTAAAGACGTTTTAAGTTGACATTAAACTTTAATGGAAAATGTTTATTTTATTATTTTTAGAAATGAAAAATGCAATAACATTTTTTTTACGCCTGCGTTAAAGGTGTTCGTCTGAACGTTACGGGTTCGAGTCCCGTCGGAGACAAAATTTGATTGCATTTTTCATTTCTATAAAATATGATACCTTAGTGTCCATTTCTTCCATGTCCATCCTTCTTCTCCTCGAACGTGGCACTCTCGCATTAATAGCACGAAGCTTACGAGTTGTTGCGGACACGCGGAGATTCCGTTACGAGTCGCGACGATACGCTGGCGGAATAATCGCTCGTTCGTGGAGATTACCCGACGATAAAAGCGCGGTCTCGTGGAGACGGCCCCTTAGCGAGGGAATCGCGACGAGTCCGCGCTATAGAAACGCTGCGATTCTCTCGCTCGTGGAGACGGTCCCTAAGACTAATAGGAGCGGAGCACCAATGAATAATGTTTCAAAATCGGGTTTTTTTTCTTTTGAGAGCTTCCGCTGCGTGCGCTGCGGAAACGGTTAAAGTTTCGCAAGAATAATGTACGACAGAAATGTTCCATTTGCGATGGTGTTTTTATAATACTTGATATACTTGAAAGTGCAAACATTTATAAATATAAAAACATGTGGATGAAAGTTTAAATAAGAAATGTTTCTACTTGATCGACCTGAAAACGTATGCCGGCAGTAGAATGTTGACTTTTGCGCTCGCCAACCTGCCTGCCATGCGTGGCGAGTATGGCAACAACCCCCTCATGATCTTGGAGATCCAGGAGGGAGGCGTGGACGTAGCAGTTGTGTACGAGCGGTTGTATAAATAAAATAATTAAATACCTACGTGCTGCAGTATGTCTCAATATCCATTACTAAGTTGAAATACATATATAACGAATCTTATAGATACTTTATTTATCAACATCGGTAACCGTGAATAATTACCGACATAAAAAGACTGCTATAATCATTACCCTTCCCAATTAACGTTGTCTTCACGCGGGTGAAACTGCGCGGGTCAGCTAGTAATAAAATAGTTATCCCAAAGTTATTATTATTATTATGAGCCATTTGGGTCCCACTGCTGGGCAAAGGCCTCCCCCAATTTCCTCCATATATCCCGATCCTGAGCTGCTTCCCTCCAGTCAACGATGTACTGATCCCATAGTTATAAACTTTAATTAAAAATATATGTCTATTTCAAATAATAGTAACTTTGCTACTATCTGAGTAACATATGTATTTATATATCGTATTTATTTCAAGTTGATTAAAGGAATTTTGGACATCCATGAGGGACAGTCCAGAAGTGGACAGCAGTCCTACGACTGATATGATAAACAGTGTCAACTCCGATTTCTAAAAAAATGCTATATTAGCACGATTTTTTTATACTTCCTGTGAAAATTCTCACTGTCTAGCTATCCCGGTTAGCTACCGAGCCGACAGACGGACAGCGGAGTCCTAGTAATAGGGTCCCGTTTTTACCCTTTGGGTACGGAACCCTAAAAACGACGGCATTTGTAGGAGTATAAAATAACTGTGGCGAAGACATACATTTCCAAAATGATAGATCTATAAAAGTCAGTGTTAAAGTTACTTGGAAAGTTAGATTATAAAGCTGTGATACTATATTTCGAATGTTTTTCCTCTGAGACAATTATATGTAATCCTTGTGATACTTATTGTTTGTACTTAATACTCTCTCTCAACTATCTGTAATATTTGGTCTTATATAAAGCCTTTCACATCAGCAACTAGTATAAGAACCCGACGCTGCGGTGCTTGGGACATTGCTAGATGGATTAGGCTTGCCCAGCACCTATACCATCCTCTAAGCTAAATATAAAGATAGGTTAAAACTATATTTAAAATATGAAAACGTATTTTCAATCAAACATAGATATATTTTACACACTGGAAAAAAAGAGTCTTCACACAAAAATGACCAAATTATATTAAAAATGATGTACTTAGGCATTAAATATAGCAAACATACAACTAATTCCTAAATCTTTATCTCAATAATATTCAGATTTTTAGATAGTCCCCAGTGGCAATTTGTACATATTTCTGTGGCTCATGATTATGTTCTTGGATTGTTTCTCTCACGACATTGTCATAAGAGTCCACGTGAAGGAAAACTCTGCATTCCTTGCTTTTGAAGTTAGAGCATCTGTATTTGATAACACCATCTTTTTGTGACTTGTGCTTGCAGAAGCTAAATCCTTTGAACATCGCCAACTTGGTTCCTCTCGCAGCGATTGTGATGAAATGGACTTTATTATCTAAAAATAAGCGTTTTAATACTATGTGTTACTTCATGATAAGATCACCCATTGTCAATTGATGTTTACCTACATGTCATGTTCAATGTGTTCATTTAAGGGTATGCAAGAAAGGATATCATAATGTTTATAGGATCTTTTAGATGTTACAGATAAACTAAACATGAGATGTCGTGCAAAAAACTTTATTAAATAGACATTTAAATCGTGAACAGAATAATTAAATCTTAACTTCAGATCACAACAGGAACCTTCAAAGAAACTTAAACTTTGACATATCTACCATCGGTAATCTGCATATATTTATTGGGTATATGGTTATGATCCCCGAACGCAAATACTATGAGACCCTCCTTGCTAACATGAACCACAGCTTTGCAACCCTTGCTATTGGCGTTTGAGCATCTGTACCGGAATCCTCCATCACGAATTCTACTGTTCTTGCCGTATGTGTGACCGTTGTATTGCAAGAGCAGGGACCCCCGGTCTAAAGTGATGTACCGAGCTGGAAAACGACATTCATTAATAGCGAACTCACCATGGCTTCGCCCGTATTATATTGTAAGCATAAACCATTTGTTAGACAACACAAAGTAAGGCCTTTCATATCTAATATAGAATATAGACGAGCTCTGTGGCGCAGCGGGCGAAGGTCCGCCTGCGACACAAGGGGTTGCGGGTTCGATTCCCGCCTCGGGACAAATGTCTGTACGATCTGCAGATATTTGTTCAGGGTGTTCTGGGTGTTTTTCTATATATAATAAAAATATCTATCTATGTACTATAATGTATTAAGTATATCAGTCATCTAGTACCCATAACACAAGCTCTGCTTAGCTTGGAGCTAGATGATACTGTGTGATTTGTCCAGCATTATTTATTTATTTATAGATGGTTTATGCAACGTCAGTAACTGGTATTCATGCTGTACAGGTACGCTGCAGTGCCTGTGGCATTGATAGATGAGGCTTGCCCGGTAACTATACCATCCTTCCAGCTTACTCGGCTATAAGTAAGTAAAAGGTAGTCCTTGATGAAAGTTATGAATATGTGTACCTACGTCATGCGAAAGGAGGAGATATTTTTATAAGGGTACAATGCGTGTCAGCAACATTGAATCAAAATATAGTATACGTCTTCGTCTTGAGAATCCATTTCGCATTAACCCCCGCGCTTTATGGAGCGACGGGTCTCCATAAGGTTTGAAAATAAGTCAGTAAGTAAGTTAATGGTATATATATTAGTCGGTTAAATTACCTACTCTATTGAAATGGAAATTAAATTAAATAACCCGAGGAGATGTTTCAGTAAATATATTCTGCAAAACAATCACATCTGTTTTTTTTTGTTCTATAACAGCTCGTTCAAGATTCAAGACGTAAACCTTGATATACATCGCATCCCGAAACTGCACGTGCATGTGCGACGTGCACTATAACGTATATCTTCTCTCTCCATCGCGAAAGTTTCCGTTTCTAACGACAGTTTCGCAACCTTGGTACTTGAGGAGTATGGTCCCTTGTTTTTTGTCGGTTAAATTAACCTACTCTATTGAAATGGATATCAAATCAAATGAATCGATGAAATATTTCAGTAAATATATTCTGCAAAACAAAAGACAAGAGGTAGCTCGTTTAAGGTACAAACTCATACTTTGACATATCTTCCATCCCGAAACTGCACATATCTGATCGGCGGATGGCTATGATTGGCGTCTGCGTATACCACAACCCCATGGTGTGATACGTGTACTATAGCCTTGCACTTCTTGCTGCTTCTGCAAGAGCAGGTGTACCTCGCTCCATCGCGAACATTCCCGTTTCTAGCGAAGCTGTGACCTTGGTACATGAGGAGAACGGAACCGCGGTCCAGTGTGATGAACTGTGCAACTGAAATGAGTGAGAACGTTTTCCTGTAGCAACGAGTCTAATGTCACCATTACTGCCACATCTCAAAAATCCATCACGTATGTCTAATTTGATCCCATTAATAGAACAATCTCGCGGCATGGGCACAATACAGCACGATTGTATCATTGTGATCGACTTTTATTTTATGAGACACACAGCTGTTATAAACTTCAATCCTGTTAGTTCAGACTGTGATTTGATACGTCATATTAGAATAAACAAAACAATTTGGATATTATTAATGAATCATATTTGTAAGATCTGGTAATAGTTACAAAAATAAGCCACATTCTGGACGGGCATTTCAAATTCTTGTGTAAGTTCCGTCATTCGTTCGCGTATACTTCACAGGATCGTGGTTGTGTCCAAGGACTGCATTTATCACTGTAAGTGTAGTTCCATCGACATACATTTTCGCCTTGCAGGCTTTAGTTTGGGCACAGGAGCATCTGTACCGAACAAGACCGCTGCGATTCGGGTGGCCGTTCCTTCCGAAGGTGTGACCTTGGAATACGAGGAGTTTCGTGCCACGATCCAGTGTAATGTAATGTGCTGGAATATCATTATGGATATGTTTGATTCATGCATGGTTGTGTTACCAGAAAATATCGATTATAATTGAGTTTTAAATGCCATGTGTTTCAGTAAAAAAAACCATTATGATAACTGTGTCAACGGCAGTCAATTACCATTTATTTATAAAATCATTTGTTACAAGTATTGCAACATTAAATAAAAAATAAACTAAAAGCACTTCATAACGGCAACCAGGTGCATTTTTTCTGACATTTAACACAAGAATGAAAACAGGAAGGAATTAACTCCGATGTCACTCGTTGGAACAAATACAAGGCGCTCTAACAAAAAGAGGAAATCCTAAATGCAATCAATGTTTATATTCATAAGCTCTGTCCTTTTAATAAGTCAAGTAATTGATACAGTGAATTTAATTGTCGGTAATTTCACTGTATTTAGGCGATAGGGAACGAGTACAGGTATACTCGTACGCAACTTTTGTGAGGTAGAAAGTTTTCTCCTGTATTTCTCTATGCTCATTTTGTATTGTATAATGCATAACTAAGAGATTAAACTTTGATATATCCATCCGTTGTCTTCATATACCTAGAGGGCGCGTGGCTGTGCTGCGTGACAGCGCGTACGACGACATTCTGCGCAGTGACATGCAACACAGCGGGGCAGAGGCGACTGGCAGCCTGCGAGCACATGTACCGTGAGCCACCGTTGCGAATACTGCAGTTTCTACTGAAGGTATACCCGTTAAGCATGAGGAGTTTTGTGCCGTTCTTTAAGGTTATGAATTCAGCTGGAAAATATGTTTGATTACATGACTAGTTTACATTACTATAGGGTTACCGCGACTTATGTGCAACGTATTGAGTTGTTCTGTGATCTATGTACGATAAAGTTATCTGCGAGGATGGTATATATGGTAAGTTTGTTAACGATTTTAGACACTACGTCGTTCCGTATAGCAAGTGCTTCCTGTGACTTCTAGCTATGGTACTACGACTAAGATAAAATGCTCAAAATATGATTTATATACATTTTTGTTTGTTTTATTTACATCAGCAACTCATGCTATAAGTGAAAAAAAACCATTAATTGGATTTATTAATTTTCATTATTATTATTTAATTATGTTTTTGTACTATTAAATTAGCATTGTTATTATTTAAATACAAAAGGGTTAAATACAAAATTGTGCATAAAGGGTTACTATTTAAATACAAAGTATTTTAAATTGTTTTGTGAAATGTAATACATAAAGTTGATTAGGGAAAACTTTCGCAAGGAAACCCGCGACTTAGTGAACTTCAGGTTCATTGACCTATTCTTTCCTCAGGCTAATAGCTGACTAAGCTGGGAGGATGATATAGGTACTGGGCAAGCCCAATCCATCAATGTCATAGGCACTGTAGCGTCCCATACAACATGAATACTAGTATCTGACGCTGTATGAAAGGTCTCAAAGTTGATTTTGATATTTATTGTGAAAAATAAAAACAGGACGGCTGTATAATTAAACTGTTCATCATCTAAGCCGTAGGAAGTCCACTGCTCGACAGAGCCTCCCTCAAGAATCAAGAGCTGATCATGAGGGGTGGTTGCCGTACTCACCACGCTTCGCAGGCGAGTTGGCGAGCGCAGTACGGGATGTTGATACACGGAAAGACGCTCCTGCCCATCTTCCGGAGGTATCCCTTAGCAGGCTCTTACTGAATCCACGGGCATGAGAGGAG
The DNA here is from genome assembly GCA_963082625.1 of Pasiphila rectangulata. Lineage (NCBI taxonomy): Eukaryota > Metazoa > Arthropoda > Insecta > Lepidoptera > Geometridae > Pasiphila > Pasiphila rectangulata. Next base: position 17,545,879 of record OY720244.1, read on the forward strand.
GTAACATTCTACTGCCGGCACCCCACGGCAATTAAACTATTAAACTTTTATAAATCCATCCGCTGTCATGATATATCGTCTTGGTGGGTGTGTGTGCTGCCCCTTGGTGGTCACCGTATCCCCGATGACATGCGCATACGCTTTGCACTTCTGTCTTTTAGTGCAGGAGCAGTTGTATCTGAAGCCGTCTCTATGGGCTGTTAGGGGCGCATGCTTGTAGTACGTGTAATCGTTGAAGTACAGCAATCTTGCGCCGTTGGTAAGCGTGATGTATTGAGCTGAAATTTAACGAGACGGCGGGGTTAACTTACTGAATTGATAATAAAGAGAGTAGGGAAAGTGGAAAAAACAAAGAAGGCATTTGACCAGCAGGGATCCAACAGGCTGTTAAGCTTAGATTAGGGAATAGTGGCGAATTTGTCAGTTCAGTGGGAGAACAGGACTCACTTTGGGCCTGTGCGCCAATGGAGTAAGTCAGTCACGAATGCTCTCAAAAGCAATATTCAGATTTTTCTTAGAGAGGCTTTACACTTTTCGTAGGGAGGCGTTCCTTAACCGTGTGTTGGCTTTCAGCTAAAAATAAGCCTAGATACCGAATGACACTAGCAATTACATCGAAAGATTTGAAATCGTACGTAGGTAAAATATGAAATCAAAACAAAGCTACGACAAAATTGGTACCGACTGTGATGTCGAATATCCGCTGTGTGCGCACGTCGATCACATACCGCATCACTGTGACACCATAAAATCGCTGTTCTTTAATCGGGTAACAAATTAGGTCTTTTTCATAACAAACCAAGTGAAGATGAGAAAACAATTTATTTACAACCCATTTAAATATTTTAATTCTAGAATCAAATAACAAGCATTAGTACGGGGGTACCAGAAAAGGGGGCGAAGGCCTCAAAAGGTCACCAAAGGTCAAAAGGCATTTTTGGGTTTTTGGACGTTTTCGGCCATTTGAAGACTTTTATTTTTTTGGTGACCTTTTGAGGTCACAATAACTCCGGTCCCTGTGATCCTAGGCTCACCAATATCAATCAGTCACCTTCTCTTGTTAAGACGGTGCTAACAAAAAAGGTTTCATGTAAATCGGTCAACGCGTTCGGTTGTAATCGTCAAATACACACAGACAGACAGACAGACAGCGCTATGCATGTTAGGGGACTTCGCTTCTTAAAAACGAAAACAAAATTACTCTGTGCATAAAATACATAATCACCAAATTCGTTAGTGATTCATGCATTTTATAGCTGAAAACAAACATTGTATTTAAATGAATAAACAAAAACCATTAACAGAAATAAATCAGCAAACTAAGTTGACGTTTTAACGTACCTACCACTGCCATCATGGATCTGCTTATACAAAATCGGTAAGTGATTATGCAAGTTATCGCATTTAACAACAATCCCATTGGAAACATACGCGGAGGCCTTACATCTCGGCGTGGCATTACACCGTGAACACAGGTAACGGCGTTCACCTTTAGTTGCACAAATATTTCGCTTTTTGAAACTATACTCTCCAATCATAAGTAACTCTGCTCCACTGACAAGGGTGATAAAATGGGCTGAAATTATGTAATGAATAAAAATAAAACCAGAAGTGTCTTTTACGCTCGAATTACTTAATTATTATCTTTACTTAAGTAACAAGATGTAAAAGAAACAAATTTGATAAACATGTTACAAGTTTAGCTGCACATTCTCAGCATTTTTTATTTACTTTACTAAACATGAAAACAGTAGCCTAAACTTTAATATAAAATCCATCCGGGGTCTGCAAATATTTAACAGGGGCATGATTGTGCGTGAATACATTCTTAAGTATCCCACCATCGTCCATAATATGAGCATATGCCTTGCATCTAATACCTTTTAGGTCGCAACGAGTGCAAGCGTAGCGATGGCCTAATTTACCATGTTTTCTAATAACGCGACGTCTTTTGTATGAGTATTCCCCGATCATTAGCAAAGTGGCTCCGCTGCATAGAGTGATAAATTTGGCTGAAATGCGATATCGGATGGATTATTTAATTGAAAATATGTAAATATTGAATTCATATCTGCCATCTTAAATAGCCGTGCGGGCAGAAGAATGTTACCCCTCCTCTCATTCCCGCGGATGCAGTAAGAGCCTGCTAAGGGATACCTACCTCCGGAAGACGGGCAGCAGCATCTTTCCGTGTATCAACATCTCACACTGCGCTCGCCAACCCGCTTGCCAAGCGTGGTGAGTATGGCAACTGCCCCTCATGGAGATCCATGTGGGAGGCCTTTCTTTAGTAAAGGACGTTAAATGGCTGAAATGATGATGATGATAATCTTAGGCAAAAAAATTAAAAAAATAAAAAATATTCAAATAACTATTACGGCTAAGAACATGATACTTATATCTAAGAAGCATTGGTACGGGGGTACCAGAAAAGGGGGCGAAGGTTTCCGAAAAAAAACAGCAATTAAATTTAAATTTCAAAATTACAAATACATTGAGGTCACATTAACTCCGGTCCCTGTGACCCTAATCAGTACCCTTCTCTCATTAAGACATTGCTAACAAAAAAGGTTTTATGTAAATCGGTCAACGCGCTCGGGTGTCATGCACGGACAGACAGACAGACAGACAGCGCTATGCAAAAAAGGGGGCTTCGCCCCCCAATAATAATTAAAACCTTAACGTATTAGTCGTGTGCCTGAACTAGATAATCCTGTTTTTCAGACAAAACGAGGTCACGACCAAAAATTTATAATCACAAGCTTACGAGTATCTATAACAGATCTGTTAAGTTAGCCTAAAAATAAATAGCATAATACAGTGTCAAATAAAACTAATATTGCAGTGAAGCAGAATCTTACAATATAATTGCCTAGTTCGTTAGAAATTAAATGATAAACCTACTTTAATACCTACACCCCATAAATTCTCGGTATGTTCCTGTGACATACTTTTGAGATAGTTCTTATAAACGCTTTTATCTTTTTCGCTTTAGCTCCAAGTAGCCTTTACTTGGAGCTTTGTTTTTAATTCCTGCATTTTTTTACTAGTTTTTACCCGCGGTTTCGCTAGCGCTGTCTGTCTGTATGTGTATGGGACGTTTACAACCGAACGCATTGACCGATTTCCATGAAATCTTTTTGTTAGCACCTTCTAATTGAGATAAGGGTACTGATTGATTTTGGTGACCCTAGGGTCACAGGGAACGGAGTTATTGTGACCTCAAAAAATCACCAAAAAAATAAAAGTTTTCAAATGGCCGGAAACGTCAAAAAACCCTTTTGACCTTTGGTGACCTTTTGAGCCCTTCGCCCCCTTTTCTGGTACCCCCGTACCAATGCTTGTAATAACTTAACATGTATCTGTCTGAAAAATAAATAAGAGTAAGTTTTTGGCCAAGACGCGTGTTGAACCGCAAAGGGTTGAACTACACTTTGCGGCGCTCATATGCTCAAACTGTTGATTTTTCAAAATAAAAGGCTGTAAATTAAATCGTAAGACATTTTCTCTAGTTTTAATTTGTCTATACAAATGTTTTCATAGTAAAATAAATCAGGAAGGAGACTTTGTCAAAAAAAGTGCTATTAAGCGCCGTTATTTTAATATGGCGGCGCGATTGAAAAGGAACATTGAAATCTATAAAATTACCTACTTTCAAAACTCCTGGAAAACTTTTCAGGTAAAACATTTTTCTTAAAAAAAAATCTGAAAATCTTAACACATTAAACACAAAAAGCGCATGTATTAATATTATCTATTGACTTGTTAAATGACCTCCGTGATGAGATTCTGGAGTCTAAATTAAAGTGACTACAGTCATAGGGACGTATTTGTAAAAAAAATGGAAAAGTATTTACTGTTTGTTATCATGTTCTGAAACCTATTAACGACTCGACTATGACAATCAAACGCGGCTTAGTTAGACCGTCCGCTGGGATTGCAGCGCCACAAGGCCTCGATTGATAGCGGAGCGGATTTAGCGCGAAACGCAGCGTACGGTCCGCGCCGTCGTTATGTGGTTACTGGCTAGTTTTTTGCAATGGAGCTCATTGTATATTTTTTTCCATTTTTGAAATGCGTTTAATTTCCTTGAAAGCTTTAAAATCAGACTTTAATATAAAGCCCACTGGAAGTCTTCGTATACACCAGCGGAAGATGGTTATGATCGTTTGCAACCAACAAAATGGTATTATCATTAGAGACGTGCGCGTAAGCTTTGCATTTAGTCTTCTCGTACGACTGGCACGACCAGCGGTAGCCTTTATTCTGTTTAATCATCCCTCGTCTGTAGTATGTGTATCGATCAATAACAAGCAGCCTGGCTCCGCTCGTAAGAGCTATGTATTTAGCTGAAATATTAAAATAATAAATAATGTTGCTGGACACTACGCACTAGTCCAAAACTAAGTAAAGCTTGTACTTTGGAAACTACATGATTGATTACAATAACAATAGGCTGTTTGTTGCCGTGGGGTGCCGGCAGTAGAATGTCCTCTCATGCCCGTGGATGCAGTAAGAGCCTGCTAAGGGATACCTCCGGAAGATGGGCAGCAGCGTCTTTCCGTGTATCAACATCCCATACTGCGCTCGCCAACCCGCCTGCCAAGCGTGGAGAGTATGGCAACTACCCCTCATGGATATCCACGAGGGAGGCCTGTGTTCAGTAGGTAGTGGACGTTTTACGGCTGAAATGATGACGATGATGATGACAATAGGCTAGTAGGCTACATTTTAATTGTCAGTCCGTCATGTGGGTTAAAACATCTATTGGATACGTTTTTTTTTATTTTAAACGGAATCCAAAAATAACCTAACCAAAATTATATCGAAATGTGTCGTTAAGTCACACGCTGTTACGCGCCGACCCACCTCGGTACAGTATTATCACGACACGAGCCCGCACTGCTATACATCAACTCGCTCCATCTAAGTATTGGTTCATTAATTTGAAATAGCAGTCTTTTTTTTGTATTATCTAATTGACGGACTAAATAGAATTTTGATTTCCATACCCTGCCAACATGCCTATTAGCTATAAGTGTCCTATTGCTAGGCAAATGCCTCCCCTCATATCCCCTCCATCTCTCCATGCATCTCGATTATATTTTTTATAACTAAATAAAATAAAATAATTAATAAATAAATAATGCTGGACAAATCACACAGCAAATGCATTGCGTACTTATCGTACACGACGATCGAACCCGCAACCTATGCGTCTCAACCGGCAAACAGACCAAATGAATCATCTCAATCACTATATCACACAGGATTACTACAAGGTGTCATCAGCTAGCTTTCTTTGTATTCTTTGTTTTATTTTGTGACATATAAAATGAAGAATGTTATTCACATACGTTTATTTACTTTTTTGCTCCACTGATTATCGAATCCGCAACTCTGCTTCTCTGTCAGCGAATAGGACAAATGAGCCATGGAGTTCATCATCTGTCATCTCAATATTATAAATAGGAAAGATTTGTATGTTGTACGTTCGTAACTAATAAACTCAAAACTACTGCACCGATTTTCAAAATACTTTCACCATTAGAATGCTACATTATCCCTGAGTAAGGCTATATTTCCCCGTATTCCCTCGGGTACGGGAACTACGTGGGTGAAATCGCGGAGTGCGGCTAGTCGTTGATAATTTCAATCACTATATTATAAAGGTATATTAATTATTAATCACTATATTATTGAGGTAGGTACGAGATAAACAAGGTGATATCAGCTAGCTTTCATTTTAGTTTGGTTTCTATTGCGAATAATAATCATAGAATGTGATTCACAGACGTTTATTATCAAACTTTATTGCTACTAAACAACTGCTAAGAAATAAAATTGAAAATTCCATTGGGTTTATTTAGGTTGATTCTTCTTTGAAAGTTCGAGATAGTGGCAGCACGTATTCGGGAGTGTTAGTTCTGGGACTGTCGATTCTTCGACAATCTAAAGTTCGAGATAGTGGTACCACGTATTCGGGAGCGTTAGTTCTAAGACTATCGATCTCGCGACAGTCTAAAGTTTGAGATGGTGGTTGCAGGTATCCGGTCGTGTTACTTCTATGATTGTCGATTCCGTGATAATCCAAAGTTCGAGATACTGGTCGACGGTATTTAAGATAATTAGTTTTGAAACTGCCTATTCCGTGACAATCTAAAGTTCGAGATAGTTGTTGAACGTTTCCGGGGTTGCTCGTTTTAGGCCTGTAAATTGCGTGACAATCAAATGATAGTGGTTGTAGGTTTTCGGGATTGTTCGTATTAGGACCGTCGATTCCGTGACAATTCAATCTAGGCTCGTGGTTATGGTTCAAATCGACTTTTTTAATAACGCTACCTATTACGTGGGCATGAGCCTTACACTTGGTTGACTTGTAACTGGAACAGATGTAACGATGGCCGTTCTTCAGTACATTTTGTTTGGAGAGTGTGTAAGCGCCGATAATAAGTAACTTTGCGCCATTTCTTACGACGAAATGAGCTGAAAAATATTAAAATTTGATGCTTTTGTTCCACATGATTATTTTGAACTTAAGGGAAGTCTGAATTTTTTCAAAGGAAAAAAATCAGACTGTTGAATACGAATACGAGCAGTAAAGACATGAAATTTACATAGTGTTATATCTTGTAGAGTAATAAAAATAGTCCTGCAGCTCTAGTATAGGACAGCTAAAAATTATGGGTTACTATAAAAATCACTGAAGTTGGCATATAATAAAACATTGTGTAAAGTAGTATTTTCATATATTTACAAAGAATTATAAAGATAGATTTAAAATATTTAAGGTTTTATTGTCAAGCGCATGTCTTGACAAATCGAAACTACGAATATACGAGGTCCGATTTTGATAAATACTACGAAAAAGTATGTGAGTATGCTAATATATTTTTTTGGACTGCAAAATACTTTAGCACTACAAATTTTTCCGTGCTCGTTTTATGCAAATCAAAAGCCGCATGTTTATGATCACTAATGTATTTTAAAAAGACATTTTCATCTGTCGACACAAATACATGGTACTTGAACTCATTCCTCGAGGGTCTAGAAAACTAGTAGGTATCTCACAGCGCCTTCCTTGTAAACGGATTAACATTTTTCTCACATCATTTCAACACTACATATTTTCCCGAGCTCGTCTTATGCAAACTAAAAGCCGCATGGTTATGGTCACTGTTGTATTTCAAAACGACATTTTCATCCATCGACACTAAAACGTGGGACTTGCACTTATTCCTCAAGGATCTAGAACACTTGTATCTCACAGCGCCTTCCTTGTGAACGGATCTGCTTCTACTGAACGTGTATCCGTCTATCGTTAGCAAGCGATATCCATTCACTAAGGTGATGTATTGTGCTAAAATAAATTATATTTCATGAGTTATGGATTTCAAAATTCCCAAGTTACAATTGCAGATTTTAAACTAAATTGTGCAAATGGTAGGTAACATTGTATATGTAGAGAAGTACTGGACATCCGAACAACAGACGGTAGTGCAAATACAACCCTATTATTTACTATCAACTATAATTTAAAATGGCGAAGGTTGTGCATAAGGTGGGTAATAATCAGTAATCACTTTATAAATCACACATTTTATAAAGATGTCGATGAAAGTATCAACGATGTTTTCGCCCCGGCCGCAACTGAGGTCCGTAACCAGAAGCGACAAACGAATAAAACATCGTGTTACGCAAACAGTTGTGAAGAAAAATTAATAATTCCTTATTCGCAACCAGCTGCATAAAATACAATGCATGATAAATACATGAAAAATTATAGGTTCTGTAATAATCTTAATCGGGGTATTACACTATAACCAAAAAAAATCCAGTTATGATTTTTTCAGTTGTTACGGAACTCAAAGCTGTATCGCCATACTGTCGACGACATTGTAAAAGTAGCTAGGTAGTAGCTACCTGGATGCACAAGTCAAGGACACAGGGGACTGGTAAGGATTAAAGTAGCCCACCCAGTGCAGGTAATTTCTGGTTGAGATGATGACTATTAGCACTATATCGAATTAGCAACAATGTTGTATAAATCCAGTTTCAAAGTACAACATATTGCCCTGCAGCCGTCTGAACCAAGTTGGGCGGCAGGTGGTTATGCGGTCCAGGGTGCTTGAAGATGACGTTGTCTGCAGACACGTGCGCGTACGACTTGCACTTGGCCTTCGCAGTTCTGCTGGAGCAGGAGTAGCGGAAGCCACCGGCGCGGATGCCACCCGACTTGCTGAACGTGTAACCATCTACTTGCAGCAATATGGGCCCGTGAATGAGCTCTATGTACTGTCCTAAAATTATTAAACACATGTTTAACCGGGTGTATACAAGTACCGTTATATAAGTACCTCTATTATTCTTTATATCGGACTACATAATTCACAATAATCTCAACTGAGTAACATTATATACAAATAATTGTTTAGGAAGCCATCTACTTGCAGCAATATGGGCCCGTGAATGAGCTCTATGTACTGTCCTAAAATTATTAAACACATGTTTAACCGGGTGTATACAAGTACCGTTATATAAGTACCTCTATTATTCTTTATATCGGACTACATAATTCACAATAATCTCAACTGAGTAACATTATATACAAATAATTGTTTAGGAAGCCATAGAGATTACCAAGCACAGGAACTTCAACCGAGAAGATGGTTTTCAATTATCTGGAGCCTGGAATTCTGTTGTGAAGTACTTCATAACCGAAAAAGTGCAAGTAATATTAGCCCCGCGTAGTGATACCGTTAGTGTTGTTTAACGTGATCGAATTACATTCGAAAGTGAAACCGGTAGTAGGGCTATCATTCGCAGTCAGAGACTTAGAAAGAGGGTAGACCGATTCGTTTGCCAAGACTACCCACTAGCAAAAGACTTTAGTTTATCCGTGATCATGACGTATTTAACTGCGTCGCAATATCGGGAAACTCGAAAACACTCAAATCACGTTAGTAAGTAGTATGTTAGAAGTTTATTCAACCAACTTGCACTGGTTTAAAAATATAAAAGTCCATATTTTTACCTTAGTTTATTATATTTATTATCATACACGGGGGTACTTAAAAGAAACCGAGCTTGTTTACATAACTATGCTTATTTATAATTAAAAAAATCTGTCTACCTCTTCTACATTCTTCGTCTTTTCTAGTCCAAAGGCTCCTTAAAGCAGCATAATGTACTTCCCAGTCGGCATTCTATGCATATTTGGCGGTGCATGGTTATGGTCCCCTAGGAACTTACACACGACGTTGTCCACCGAAACGTGTGCGTACGCTTTGCAACAGGTCTTCTTGCTCGAGCAGGAATACCGAGCCCCCCTTTTAGCCACCCATCCCGAACGACTAAAGGTATACCCGTCAATCGCAAGCAACTTCGCACCGTTGGCAAGCTCGATGTAATTCGCTAAAACAATGACTACTGGTAAAACATAAAATGACCACGAACCACCTCTCACTCATGTAACTCGTAGCTTAAATAATAAGTTAAAAATTACCGAGTGGTTTCATTAAAGTCTTATTTACATGTTGGGTTTAATTATTAAATTTATGAGATATTATGTTTCATCTATAATACCACAACGTATTTTCTTGGCACGGAAACTGTTTTAGCTTAAATCGCTCCATATTTTATATTTATAATCTAAAACACAAGCCTATTTTGTTTTCAAAATAAAATAATAATTATAAGTAGTTTGATGACTTAAGAATTTATTTCTCTCGTAAAATGTACCTACCTACTTACAATATAATTACAACGCAAAATAAACAAATTCACACTTACATTCACACTATCATAGTTTTTAATAAGTTATTCTATATAATGTATAGGTATATTCCTATTTCAAATTTGGTTAAATTATACGTTTTTTACATTTATATTTAGTTTATATTATTTTTCTGTTCTGTACCATACCGCGAACTTTCCAGTGGTTGTTTGGCGAAAATTGGGTGGTTCATGGTTATGGTTTCCTAGGAACTTGGACAACGTGTTTTCCCTCGAAACGTGCGCATAGGCTTTGCAGTAGGTCTTCTTTCTGCTCGAGCATGAATACCTCGAGCCGCCTTTAGCCACCCATCCCGACCGACCGAAGGTATACCCGTCTACGACAAGCAACAGTGCGCCGTTGACAAGCTCGATGAATTTCGCTAAAACGGAACAATGACTTTTCAGATATATTATTTATGGCCTTTTAAATAACCATACAAATAAAAAATTGTGTAACCCCTGGCAGTTTACCTAGTCTCGGAAGTGACCTATTTTTTGTATCTATCAAAATTGAAATCTAAACTTGGCTAAATTTGGAAACATTCGATTATACATCCCCAATTTCACCCTCCATCTTGTAAGTCTTTACCGATTTCGATAAAACATGTTTAAGTACCACGGCTGCAAAACTTGCTTTTAAATTAAAAAATAACTGTATTCAAATCGGTCCACTCGTTTAAGAGGAGACACACAAACTGGTAGAATACTAAAAGTTATAATAACGGACGGAAAAAATTGAACCTTAATATAAAAAAAAGAAATATATAATATTTTTTAAACAAAAACACATACTTCACAACATCAAAACATATTTTTAATGAATACTTTTGGTGTTTTATTTGAATTCACAGTCTAGAATATAAGGCAACAAACTTACAAAACTGAGTAAAGATCTCTTATTTATAGCGTCACAAACTTTCCTGTCGGTAATTTATACATCATGGGTGGTTTGTGGTTATGATGCTCGATTACTTCGCACTGGGTGTTGTCTTCCGAGACGTGTGCATAGGCTTTGCAGAAGGTCTTCTTTCTGCTCGAGCATGAAAACCCAGACCCACCTTTGTCCACCAATCCAGACCGAACGAAGGTATACCCGTCTACCTCAAGCAACTGCGCACCGTTGGCAAGCTCGATGTAATTCGCTAAAACGTAAACAAAACTTAATCATCATCATTTCAACCGTAAAACCAGGCGTCCGTCACTCGCTCAAGGCCACGCGTTAAATGCCTACCGCTTGGTGTAACATCGGTGTTACGCCGGCAGTAGGCTGCTACACGCCCGCTTGAGCGCACGCACGTTAAATGCGTTCCTTTAGATGCCGAAACCGCGTAACTATTGTGCAGTGGATGGATGTCAATTTTCAGCACTATTTTAGATTTTATCATTGAAGTCGGTTGTTTTAAATAATTATTCGCGTAAATAGTTTTTTAAATCGATGATAAATGGATCTCCCTACGGTTGAAATGATGAAATGGATCCCTAGTAGTAGGTCTTTAAATTTTCACTATATTTTCCACTTAGAACATAGGAAGCTGGGGTTCGGGATTAATTAAGAGTTTATTTATTAATTAAGAAAAAATGCAATAATTTACTGATGGGAGTATTCATGTCGATTTGCGGTGGCAAAGGCAAAAATACGAATGTATCATCATCATCATCATTTCAGCCGTAGGACGCCCACTGCTGGACATAGGCCTCCCCCATGGATTTCCAGGTATTGCGGTTAGAAGCGGCCTGCATCCACCGTCGACCTGCGGTCTTCACCAAGTCATCTGCCCATCTTGTAGGTGGACGTCCTACGACGAATGTATGCGTTTTGAAATTATTATTTTTGCTTACGTAAAATATCTAGACCATCATGCAAGAAAAAATAAGGACCCCCTCTTCCTCAACCGTTTTACGTAACAAATTAATAGCCCCTTAACATGATGGGAGGCAAAAGTTTCTGTAACTGTATGCTCCCGGACACTTTTTGTATAACACTAAATCAAGTTTTTTGAACACCGTTGGTAGGTAAGTGTGTACTGTTATTTTAATTTGTAATTTTTGGTGTGAAATTAATATTCCTATTCATATTATGATCGCATAGTCCAGGGCGCATACTGCATAACAAACTTTCCAGTCGGCACTTTTTGCATCATGTGTGGTTGGTGGTTCTGATTCCCGTTGAGTTTACACAGAATGTCGTCCCTCGAAACGTGTGCATAGGCTTTGCATTAGTTCTCCTTTTTTGCACGAGCATGAATACCTAGAGCCACCTTTAGCCACCCATCTCGACCGACCGAAGGGTATACCTTCGTCTACGACAAGCAACTGTACGCCGTTGACTCCGTTGACATAGATCATCGTATTTATGAGACAAAAAACCGAAGAGATAAAAAAGTTTTTTTTTACTTTTACTTTTATTTTGTTTTTTACTTTTATTTCCTTTAAGCTTGATCATCATGTCTTTGTAAGGATGTTATACACACGTTATTAAGCATTACGCATTCCAAGTAGCTTAGAGCTGAAAAACAGCTCCTTTGACAGCTTTTTTCTGAATAACCATAAATAAGTCGAAATTAGAAAAGTTGGTGGTATGCCACCAAAACTAAACCAAACTAATTTGTCGTATATTATAATATTGCCGTCCCTTTCATAACGACCGAAAAGAATGGCATCATTCTTAGTGTTGTCAAATTAGTTTAATTTAGTTCTGACGCCATCTGAATTGACTCTAGTATGTTACATACTGATAACATTATACAAACTTATACACCTAGCATAAAGAATCTTCGTTATCTCCTTCCCTTTGCTGATTTTTATCATTTCGCTGTACCCGGCTTTTCTTTGCTGAAGAGCGAATATTTTTTATTTCTTTTCGTTTTAATGCATTTTTTAACACCGTTTTAAAGTATTTTTCGTTTTCTTGCATTGTATAGGTTGAATCCCATGAGTTGACCATGGTGAAAAAAAAATTTATTACATTTTTAAACGCCTTAAACCTTATTTTTACACTTGAATTATTACGGCTACACCCAGTCCAGGAACATTTGCATAAAAAATCCTTCGAAAATAGTAAATCAAGCAGCCTGTAAGCACAGTTGATGCCAGTTCCTCGTGATTGGCTACATACAATTGAGTATTGTTGCCTGAGTTTCTCAAATGTTTCCTTCTTTGAGAGCTCTTGTTCTAGTTTTTCCAAGTTGCCGATGTCATTTATAGGTCTCATCATAAAGGATTCTACTTCTATACCTTTAGCCTGATCTAATGGTATTACAGTATTATTTTTTAATTTTTCAATTTGTACAGACATTTCTGCTAGTTTTTTCATTATTTTATCTTGATTTTCCATAATAAGCTCTCGTTCTAATTTTCCTGAAACGAAATATACATTTATTGGTACGATACAATTATAGGGTTGGTGTGATATGGCGCGGGCCGCTTATGCGCATTGAAATAAAGCGGCGTTGACTTTTAAATGCAGGGTTCACCAATTTCCAAAGTCAACTACAATTTAAAGCAAATAACAAAACTTACTAAGCCCAGCGTACCTACACACACCTTGCACACATTATCAGCTATGTTTTAAACATTTTTTTTATCTTTTACGAATAGAGTTACTATTCAGAAACGAAAATGCTATAATCTTTATTGTTATTAATTTCATATCAATTAATTTAAAGCCGCCCAGGAAAAATCCACAACAGAAAAGGGTTTTACTTGTCCGATTCGAGAACCCTAAAATGTGAGATGTATACCTAGTAAAATGTATTCATAATATCAGCCGTAAAACGTCCACTACTGTACACAGGTCTCCCTCATGGATGTCCATAAGGGGCAGTTGCCATACTCACCACGCTTGGCAGGCGGGTCGGCGAGCGCAGTATGGGATGTTGATACACGGAATGACTCTGCTGCCCATCTTCCGGAGGTAGCTCTTAGCAGGCTCTTACTGCATCCACGGTAATATAATAAATGTATTAATCGCGTTAAATGTAGTCAATTATACAATAACTATACAGAAATTCGTGTAATAGTCTATTTTTATTCAGCTTGTAGACTAGTGTGCACTTTTATTCAGCTTAAAAAACAAAATAAATAATCGCCATTGTAAACCTTTGTGATTTATTAACAAGTATAATTTATGAGAAACGCTTAAACTGACAACTAAAACGTTTTCAACTCGACTCATGTAATGTTGTCGCGTTTAAATTGCTAGAATCAGGAATTTCGTCACAAGTACTTTTATCAGACCTACTATGTATGTATGTCTGAAAATACTATTTACAATCAGTTATCTTGATTATTCTCGCGGCGCGTCATAAATAACCGAAAAAAATCACATACTATTTATACCACAAAATCACTTGAGCACCAACAATTAACAAGTAGCATACCTCTAACTTGTAAAATAAAATTTACTTACCGATTTTATATGACACTTCAATATGGACATCACAATCGCTCGGGGGACATAACATTTAATTACAATAATCTTCTTTTAATTTCATAATTTGTATGAATTTCATTTGAATAATTGTGCATAGGGAACTAAATGCTAAATAGATTCTGAATACAATAACTTAATTCAACTCGAGTTGTAAGGAGCCCAATGTTAGCTAATATTCAGTTATAAAACAAATTGTACCATTATTTAGCTCCTTCTAAGATATTACTAAGATGTTATTCAGCGTTAGGCATTTAAATTGGGGCCCTTTTTGTTTGAGTAACAGCTGAGTATGACTCTACTCAGACGTTATATAGCTTAGTTCACAGCTTATACTCTTGATGTTTGCTGTTACTCAACCTTTATTCGGCACGTTTGTGTAACTTGGTCGTAGCCAGGCGCAGCGTGGAAACTATGCTACTGGCACATCGGCATCGAAGAACATCTCAAGCAGACGATCCCATCACATAGCGACTTGGAACTCCAGAGGGCTACTTCACGACTGGACATCGACTTACTGGGACTAAGTGAGACCCATTGGACAAAGATTGGACATTTCGTATCCAACTCCGGCAACAAGACCTATTTCTCGGGACCAGACACGGGAAGCTTTGAAGGGGTTGCATTTGTTGTCCCAAACCGACTGGATAAGTATGTGCTAGGTTATGAACCAGTAAACAGCAGGATCATTACCATCAAACTTAACACAACACCTTGTGAGTTAAATATTATCCAGGTTTACGCTCCCACGTCAACAAACTCTTCAGAGGAAGAAATCGAGCAATAATATGGCCAGCTCTCTCAAACCATGAAAGAAATTTCCAAACCCGAAGTTACTATAATGATCAGAGATCTAAATCTCTTATCTCTCTGATCTTATCTCGACGACCAACAATTCACGACGACCATCTTTGGCGGGTTGTTGGCAAATATGGGATAGGAGAGAGAAACGAGAGGTGAAAGGTTACTTTTGTTCTGCGACGAAGAAAATCTAACGCTCATGAATACCTGTTTCCAACAACACATCGGGCGCCTGTACACTTTGAAATCCCCCGGTGATAGGTATAGGAATCAAATTGATTATATCATGCATGATCCAAGCCCGGTGGAGATCATCGATCCGTCAAGTCACTACGTACCCTGGCGCAGACTGTGGTAGTGATCAGCTACTAATGGCAGAGATTAACAAAGCTAAAGAGGGTAAAGAGACCAAATTTGTCAGAGCCATTAAAGCGAGTAAACATCCCGGAGTATCGCCAAAAAGTTGGAAACCGGCTATCAACAGCATAAGCAAACGACAGCGAAAGACTTTGGGAACATCTGAAAAACGCCATAATTCAGACCGCCTCCGAAAACTAACAACCTCGTGCAATTATGAAAGACTTCATAACTCCTGACACTGCGAAAGTGATATTGGAAAGGCGAGAGCTAAAGGAAAGTGGGATAAATTCGGATGTCGACAAAAAAGCTATTTCCCACTTAGCATAGATATCCAAAGACGCTGCCGCTTAGACAAGAATGCCCATCTCAACGGTATCTGCTCCGAACTTGAAGCTCATTCACTCAAAAATGAAACCAAAGACCTGTATCATAAGCTCCGAAAATTGACACACACAAGAAGCATTAAACCTTATGTGCTGAAGGATAAGGATGGCCAACTACTTACTGAACTAGAACAAGCTCTGGAGCGATGGAAGAGCTACTGTGCCTAACTTTTTGACTCCGGAGCTGACATGAGCGCGAACAACCTTGTTTGGGACATGTCAGAACATGAACTTCATATTCTCCCAGCGGAAGTTAAGCTAGCTACAAGGGCCCTGAAAAACGGTAAATTACCTGGAAGTGATCGGATACCAGCTGAACTCTTAAAACCCCTCCCACCAGCTGGAAACTTATAACAGCATAATTACCAAGCTTTGCAATACAGTGTGGCGAACGGGACGCTGGCCATTGAATCAGTTTTTATACCCTTACGCAAGAAAGGTTCCACCAGTAAATGTGGAAATTACCGAACTATAGCCCTCATCTCCCACGCGAGTAGAATTCTGCTGCATATATTACATCGACGGCTGAGGAGCTACCTTGACCACCAAATCCCAGCGGAACAAGCGGGATTTGTCAAGGGAAAAGGTACGAGTGAGCAGATCCTTAACATAAGACAAGTAATAGAGAAGAGTCGGGAGTTTAACACCCCAGTTGTCTTATGCTTCATCGACTATGCCAAGGCGTTTGACTGCGTTCGGTGGGACAAACTCTGGATAGTGCTTAAACAAATGGGGGTGCCTAAACACCTGATCGGGCTCATCGGTCATCTCTATAACAATAACCGCTCCTTTGTTCGTATTGACACCGACTGACTGAAATGGATATTAACGGAGGAAATGGAAACAGAGTCACCTAGAAACTGAGAGTGAGGCCATGGGACTATCCATCAATAAAAGTAAGACGAAACTTATGGTAGTCGACCGAGCTGGAATACTCTCAGGCCCCAGTACATATCAGGGCATCGAAGCAGTAAAAAGCTTAATCTACCTAGGCTCCAATATCACCAACGATGGCAGTTGTGTCCCGGAAATCAAGCGTCGGATAGCCATGGGCAGAGACGCAATGACACGCCTGCAGGGCATCTGGAAGAACAGAAATATAACAAGGAGAACGAAGATGCGGTAATTCGACCCATGGTTTTCCCGATATTCTTGTACGGTGTAGAGACAGGACTATCTTAGCCAAGGAGAGGAAAAGGATTGATGCATTCGAAATGTGGTGCTGGCGGCGGATGCTACGGTTACCGTGGACAACTAAGCGCACCAATGTATCAATCCTTACGTAGCTGAAAGTAAAAGATATACTGTCAACAATTTGTCACCGCCGCATACTCTCCTACTTGGCCAGTCTCGAAAAGCTGGTTATCGTTGGAAACGTCGAAGGAAGGAGATCACGTGGGAGATCCCCAACTCGATGGACGGACTAGCTCCAGGAGAAAAAAGGCAAGTTCTACGATGTGGTCCATCCGGCCACCAATAGAACTCGCTGGAGGCAAGCCGTCCACACTTCACACTGCACACGCAGACATCCGATGATCACGATCTTCAGACATGAAGAGCCGATCAGAAAGAGAGCCCCTATAATTACACTGACCTTATACTGCCATGGGGTGCCGGTAGTTGAATGTTGCCCCTCCTCTTGCCATGGAGTGCTGGCAGTAGAATGTTGTCTCTGCTCTCTTACCCGTGGTAAGACTTGCAGTAAGTATCGGCCAAGGGATTGCTTCGGAAGATGGACAGCAGCGTTTTTCCGCATATCAACATCTCGTACTGCGCTCGCCAACCCGCCTTCCAAGCGTGGTGAGTATGGCAATTACCCCCTCATGATCTTGGAAAGCCATGAGGCAGGCCTTGGTCCAGCAGTGGACGTAGACAGCAGTCCTACGGCTGAGATGAGTGAGTTTACTGCCATCGTACATTTTTTTACAGGTACCTTATCAATGCAGTGGAAAACAAAAGAAAACTAAATTTATGACATGGGGTTAAATCGCTTATATTTTATTTGCAAAAGTAATGTAAATAGTAAGTAGGTAATGTAGGTATTTACCTATAAGACAGTTCAGAGGTATTGGTCTGATAATCTTGATTTATTAACAAAGTGTCACTTGCAGTTGCACTTGTAGAAAAAAAACGTTTAATATAAAGAAGTAATGCCAAATTAACTTTTGTGTCAATGTCAAATTAACTTTGCTAAATAAAATAAATAAATGAAAAATGTATTTATTTACAAAAATAAGAAACTATATTGTATATGTACATAGTTTCTGTCAGTGTACTAAAAAACAGATATACGTTTATTTCACTAAACCTTAACATACAGTCCACTAAGCAACTGCTTGTACTCAGCAGGCTTATGATTATGCACATTATTACTAACGGTAATGACGTCATCAGATGACACCAACACTGATGCCTTACAACCTGCATTATGGCTAGAGCACTGGTAACGGTATCCGCCATGTTTGTTAATAACGTGCCTGCTGAACGTATGGGCTCCTATCATAAGAAGCGTTGTGCCGCGAGCTAATGTTATGTAGCGGGCTGAAAAAAAATATATTCAAGCTTTAAAGGCCCTTTCATTATTAATTACCTATACCTATTAATTAATTTATGAGGTTCCAAAAAGTACACTATCCGCCATGCTGTGGCGGCTATCATTTTAAAAGTATTGAGTATTACGTATTGTCACCAGAACATAAAGCTTTTACAGCTCAATCGGATGGCGTGATTGAAAACATCGTTGGGAAAGGTTGTCAATTTTTAAAGGTTATAATTAATAGGTTTACCTAGTTTGCGCCTCCTGCGATTCCTGATACTAAAAGCAGAAGGCAAATAGCACTCCAAAATCTACATATTGGGCAGATTATCTACTTACTCTTATTAATAATTAAAAATCTAAACCTTAACATACAGTCCATTGGACAACTGCTTGAACTCAGCAGGCTCATGATTATGCACATTATTACTAAAGGTAATGACGTCATCAGAAGACACCTGCACTGATGCCTTACAGCCTGAATTACGCCCAGAGCACCGGTAACGGTACCCGCCATGCTTGTTGATAACGTGCCTGGTGTACGTATGGCCTTCTATCATAAGAAGCGTTGTGCCTCGAGCTAGTTTTATGTAGCGGGCTGGAAGTAAAGTTTATGATTAAAAAACATTTTTGAATTAAACATTTACTTCTGTTTTCTTTTCTGGTTCAGTATTTTTTTTAATAAAATCTTTTTGTTTGATTTATGATTAAAGCGTCTGCAATATTTCAAGTGCTTTAAAGATGGACCCGACAAACATACATACAAAATATTGCGAAAGTATGTAAAAAGCGTTTGACTAATTAAAAAGGACCATAGCATGTACTAATATGACTTAACGGTGAAGGAAAACATCGTGAGGTGTGGTTGACAATTCGTTAAAAGGTTAGAATAGGTTTACCATGTTTTCGTTACCGCCTACTGCTTTCTGTGAAATAAAAACTAAGAGCAGTAGGCAAATAAACAATCCAAAACTTAATTTTGGGTTTATCACTTAAAATGAAAGGAACTCGCTTAATTACTTAGTTAATATATTAAAAACAGAAATACGGGTATCTTACTACAACTTAACATACAGGCCATTAAACAACTGCTTGTACTCAGCAGGCTCATGATTGTGCACATTATTACAAAAGGTGATGATTTCATCAGAAGACACCAACACTGATGCCTTACAACCTGCATTATGGCTCGAGCACTTGTAACGGTACCCGCCATTTTTATTCGTAACGTGCCTGCTGAACGTATGGCCTTCTATCATGAGAAGCGTTGCGCCTCGAGCTAATTTTATGTAGTGTGCTGGAAAAAACCGCCCATTGATTATTAAGAAAGCATACCTAAATGACTTGAAGGCGAAGGAAAACTTCGCGAGGAACCCGCAGCTTAGTCAGAGAAGTATTGACCTGATCGAGGCATATAAAAATATACCCACGTAGGTATTTCTTTGTGAACGAATATGCCAGTCAAAGTAAACCTACGTAATAAAACCTTGCTATAGACTTATCGCTCGTGTTTTTACCCTGACGAAGAAGACACGAGGATGAAAACGTTTTCTTTCTAGTACTAATAAATTATATTCTTTTTATACTACTAAGGTAGCAGACAAGTATACGGCCCACCTGATGATGGGTTTATCGTAATATATGGACGCTTGCGAAACCAGAGGAGTCACAGTCGCGCTGCTGACCTTTTAAATATCTGAAAACGCCCTTTTTTATGAACCTGTAGTCTTGGGAGAAAAAGATTTCGATTTATGCCACATTCGTCCCTAATGTTCGGTCCACGTCATTAAAGTCTTTGTTCGTCCCGCGTGATAATATTTGTCCATATTCTTCCCGCATACCAAAATTGTTGTAAGTACAGTTAACGTCAAAAGTTTAATTTATCACCACAACTAAAACTGTGGTTATCAATCATTATAAGATGAAGACTTAGAAGTGTGTTATCTACCTCTAAGCACTTACCACCCCCAATAGTGATGGTCATTACTAGCATTATTACTAACTCTACGTAATTATCAAATTCAAAGCTCTCACTAAGTACCTAAATCTGCAAAGATTTAAGTAATAAGTAATTAAAAGAAACAAATGCGACGCGAAATATTTATTAAAGTAAATATATAAGGTGCTAACAAATTAATCACAGATATTTTTACAGCTGATAGTACTCGGTTCTCGGAGTACATGTAAGTATGAAACATGATAGGTTTTGTTATGTTTTTTTGGAGAAAACTAGGAAACAAATTTGCTACGTTAAAACGCATTTTTAAATTTAGACTTTTTGATTTCATGGTATCTGTTTCGAGCATTATATAAGCTTGACTTTACTTGAGATAATTTTGGTATAGGCTCTACCAAATGTATGCCCTGGTCATTTAACTTCACTACGCTCTCGCTATATATCGATGGAATCGACTTTCCTTGTGAAGATGCTGCTTCTTTTTTACATCGGAATAATTCTTGTTTTATGATGTTTTTTGACTCGCTGGGTGCACACACATCATGTTTCATTATTTTTATTATTTCATTGTCACCGTCGGTTAACATTCCACCGTGGCAGTTTCTATTTACGCATCTCCAGCGTGTTGATTTATTTTTATTTACACGTTTTATGGAATATTCATATCCACTGTGTAATAAAATAGGGTCGCCTCTCTTTGATTCTATGAATGTCAAGGCACTCTGACTAGAAGATATTTCATGTGGTTCCGTCACGTTCGTGCCAATTTGATGGAAACCTAAAATGTTATAAATATGTTTAATATTTGAAAAAATTACAATTCTTAAGAGTTTGGGAAAAAATATTTCAAATAATGGAGAGAAAATTAACAATTTTTTGACGTCGACGGTTCATTCCGTGCGAATTTAAGCAAATAGTAATAATTTATTTTTTCGTGATTTATGGACCGATTTCGAAGTGTTTCACTTAACACCCTTAATACCTTGGCTTAATATTTTTGGTGCATATTATAATGCTAGGTTCAATATATTATATTCAACATTATTAAACTTCTCCATTATATAACATAAATTAAACAAACGTAACTTACCTTGTAATACTTCTCACAAATGTGATGTAATCCAATTTGAAGAAACACTATTCACTTTTCACATTTTCCACAATTTAGCAAGTCTAAATTCAAAGAACTTTGCACGGTTAAAGTATAAGTCTCAAATGCGAGCACTCCTTGAAATGTAACATACCGTACCCTAGTAAATTTACTGATAAGATATAACGCGCTGCTATTGGTCGCCAGTGCAACTCGTTTTTTTCGCTACCTGACAATTCCGCCAAGTGCAGACATCTTTTCTAAGAATTCAGTGAAAAATTGAGCTATTTCATGTTAAACAGGCTACTTTAATTTTAGAACCCACGCGCACCTTTGTTTAGTGCGTTATCAGTACCTACGCATTGCTGTTGTTGTTGAAATGAGTAGGTATCAATAGCGTATGATTTGCCGCAGCTGTCTTTTGCATCGACTACCGAAAAACGTGCGCTTTAAATTGAGTTTACCTACCTGGCCTTGTTCATAATCATAAAAATATAAAAGTCAAGTGAAGACTTATTGCTTCAACTGTACTAAAGTGATTATAATTTGCCTATACAAAAAACTTGGGCCGAATGTGGAGGTGAAAAGTGGGACGAGATAAGATTTTTTTAAATAAAATATATTATGGGCCGAATGCGGCATACAATGTGGGACGAAAGCAGATTTGTTGATGTAGGCCGAACTTCCGTGGGACGAATATGGCATAAATCAAGATTTCGCTACATGTGGAACCCAACTGAAAAAAAAGTTTTTGCTGTTTCGTATACTTTATTTTTAGGTACAAATGCGAATTCATGTATACTTAAGTGATACCGTAAATACTAGGTGTTGTTTCATTAGCACCATAAGGAAATAAGACCTGGTATTTACTGAATCATCAGCGATCTTCATTCGTCCCCTGCCTTGGGAAGACAACAGGTTTTTTTTCCTGATATCTCCCTTAGAGGTTCCACCAGGGGAGATAATAGACCTACACCGTAAACGTATCTAGAGTTTATTTGATTCTTTCTAAATTTTATACACAGTACATTCGCCATTTTCTTGCACACTGCTGGTTCTTGACTATGCACATTATTACATTCATTTATAACGTTATACTGGAATGGATATAGCTGAACACCTCCATCATCACCTTAACAAAGTCGACCCTATCACGCTTTTGGTGTCGTCTGCCCATCTCCCTTTCTCCACATGTATCCGTGCAAGATGTCATGTCCAGCTCAATTTTAGTTCCATGATCCGAACGTTGCCTCCATCATCATCATCCACAGCCTGACTTCACCTACTACCGCGTATAGGCCTCCCTTAGTTTGTGCCATCCATCATGGTCCTGTGCTAGTCGCATCCACTGACACCTTGCGACGTGAACTATGTCGTCGACCCACCTCGCCACCGTTGTCTCCATCTTTTCTATATTTTAATATAAAGTCCACTGGCCATCTGTTTGTACAGTGCCGGTTCGTGATTATGCACATTATTGCACTCCAGTATAACGTTGTCTGAAGAGATCAGCGCGAATGCCCTGCAGCCAGACATCCGACTGGAGCATTTGTATCGGTGGCTACCGCGGCTACCGGTCCTGCTCCAGTGCTTGCTGAACGTATGCCCGTCTATCATGAGAAGGGTCGCTCCTCGCGTCAACTGTATGAAACGGGCTGAAAAAATATATTGAGTTATTTTGAAATTATGTTGATTATGGCCATTATCCCGCGCACAATAAGCATCATCACCGTTCATTGCCGTGGGGTTCCGGCAGTAGAATGTTGGCACTCCTCTCTTACCCGTGGATGCAGTAAGAATCTGCCAAGGAATACCTCTGGATGATGGGCAGCAGCGTCTTTCCGTGTATCAACATCCTGTTCTGTCTATTATTGTCCGCGTCTACTGCTAGACATAGGCCAAAAATCATGAGGCAGTTGTCGCAGTAAGGGATGTTGATACACGGAAAGACGGCTTCCCATCTCCCGGAGGCATCCCAAGGGTAGATTCTTACTGCATTCGGACAAGAGAAGAGGGGCAACCGACAGGCACCCGACGGGATTAAGCAATGAAGGAAGTTGGATGTGTTTATTTTTTGATTTAGGTGCTTTAAACGTATGTATAACCATATCGAGCCGTTCAATTTTGAGAATTATTTTTTATTAGATTCTTAGATTAACCCTTAAATTTGGCAAGCATAATCATTGTTAAATTTTATTGTTTCATCTTTATATCTGGGTTCTAACGACTATAAGACAGAAGGAGTGTGAAAAAAAAATCCAATGCTTGCAGTTTTACAGAAAACCAATACCTAATACCATACCACAGAAGGCACATGCTACGGAGTAGGTACTATACATGGGGGTAAAGAAAAATTCTCTACAAAAAATCTATAATATGTTTATTTATTTCACATGAAAATCTAAAAAACAATTGCGTGGGGATTTCCCAGTGATAAAGCACAATCTAACACTACATTTGATGCAATATACACTTGTTTTGCTTTGACAGTGCTTGCAACGTCCTATATCTTCTTTGGTTGAGATGAAATGTCCAACATTGTCGTAACGTATAGGACTTATAGGCCGAGCTGACCGCGGCTTTAAGATTCTAGAACCCTCTGCTCTTTCCATATTTTGCGATTTTCCTCTCTTCAACAATCCTTGGTATGTACCAAGATTCGAACCTAAAAACCTTCAAAGATTTACTTTTTCCATCTGAATTGTTTCTGTACATCAACCATACATTATTGATGCAAATGTCTAGCAATTGGCTAAATATTCCGATGTACCACCTTCGTGTTTTGAAAGGGGTTTTGTACAACGATACAAGCATATCCACCAAGTCAACACCCCCATATGCTTATAAGCACTTTTGTTGACTTTCACAGCTGGTCAAGGAATACAATAAATTGTATTCCTTGACCAGCTGTGGACAATAAACGTCTACTTTTCGCTTTGCTTCCTTGCAATATTTTTTGTCAGGTTCAGCCCCGACGAATGAACTTATAAGTGTCCCGGCTTGTTGTCAAAAAACTGGTGAAAAAAATTAACTAGCTGACAATTGACTTTATTCAATTCATTTTACTACTAAGATATTTACTTAATTTCGACGCATAATGTGGACGTACTTTCTTTATGTTTCATACAACTCATATCAGCCATATCAGTCGAAGAACCGATAACCCTTGGGGTAAACGAGTTCTTCAGCGGAGACCGCGATTTGGCAAGCGTAGTGTTGTAGGACGCCCACCAGCTAGATGGAGTGATGTTTTGCTAACGGTTACTGGCAGACGCCGTTAGGTGCCGGCAGTAGAATTTTGCCCCTCCTATCTTGCCCGTGGTTGCAGTAAGAGCCTGCTAAGAGCTACCTCCGGAAGATGGGCAGCAGCGTCATTCTGTGTATCAACATCCCGTACTGCGCTCGCCTACCCACCTGCCAAGCGTGGTGAGTATGGCAACTGCCCCTTACGGAGATCCATGAGGGAGGGCTGTGTTCAGTAGTGGACGTTTAACGGCTGAAATGATTACTGGCAGGCGCGGGATGCGGCAAACTGATAAGTGTAATAATATAGAAATTTGCGATGATGATTGATGTTAGTGAGGTCTATAATTATAGCGATTCGAATCGTTGTCTGCTTTGCGTTGAACTGCGTTTTATATTTATTAATTGCTGCGGAGCGACTTCACAGACAAGGCCGACCTTTTCGAGAGAGAGAAGATTGTTTGGGACGCTGACTCCTGACATAAGGGAGGGCAAGAAACAGTACAGTCAGCGCCACCAATCCGCCGCCAAAGAATACTGCCTCCTCGAAACTATTCGGTGCCCACTAGACATAAAGCCTTACATAGTGTCAATAGATTCACTGAATACCTACTCTTATTTTACTGGTGGTGCTTACGTATCGTCTTAGCCGTAGGACGTCCACTACTCGACATATGCCTCCCTCATGGATCCAAAGATCATGAGGGGTTGTTGCCGTACTCACCACGCTTGTCGAGCGGGTTGGCGAGCGCAGTACACGGTGTTGATACACGGAATGACGCTGCTGCCCATCTTCCGGGGGTATCCCTTAGCAGATTCTTACTACATCCACGGCCAAGAATGGAGGTGTAACATTCTACTGCCGGCACCCCACAGCTCGTATACCTTATGATAAAATTACAATACAAAAATCTATAAAAAATATCGATTTGGAC
Source organism: Pasiphila rectangulata (assembly GCA_963082625.1). Taxonomy (NCBI): domain Eukaryota; kingdom Metazoa; phylum Arthropoda; class Insecta; order Lepidoptera; family Geometridae; genus Pasiphila; species Pasiphila rectangulata. The sequence goes on from OY720244.1 coordinate 17,571,390, forward strand.
AACGTGGGTTCGTATCCCAACGGAATCGATTTTTTGTTATGAGGTTTTCATTTCCAAGAAAAGTTCCAATTGTTTTCTGTTATAAGCTGCAATTTACGAGTAGTATCCAGCATGCCTCAAATAATAATTAAAACTGTCCTAAACTGATTGGATGTTTCGTTTGGGTGAAATAAAAGAAAATGTATCAACAGTTTGCGTAAATAACTACGTATTATTCAAAACAATAATTCAGATTGCATTTATAACAGATTGTTGTGTTAAATCAAAATGGCTTTAAAAGGAACGCTGGTAAACAATCATAACAAATACTTACATTTATCAACAAAACTCACAATAACGAAACAGACTATAAATTCAAATACACAAAAATCATTGAAAAAAGTTTCATCACCTTTCATTGTAATCTAAGACTGCCTGTCCACTAGAGTGGAGGGGATAGGAGAAAAGCAGAGCTGTTAAAATTACGACCAGAGTTCCTCCGCTCTGCTTCAGTACGGAGTTTTTAAGTAATTCTATTAGTCAGCCGGTCTTACCCTCTCCGCTCCGCTCCAGTGGACAGGCTGCATAAAACTCGTTTCCTACTCACGTTAATTGTACGATAAAAGTAGGAGTGCAACGTGTTCAGTTCCTCCCAGGGACAAAATTACAATGAATGGTGAAACTCGAAGTGTTAAGTAAAATACTGATTAAAATGAAGTTACATCACTGACAAAATAAATCGATTATCTTTCTTAATACTTATATACATATAATCAGGCATCTTTAATTATTGCACTTGTGTTTGTTCTATTACACACGTAAAATATATCATATATTGATACACGTAAAATAAAATCGATTAATACTGTCTTTAACGATAGATGTATAAATTAAATGATTTTGGATATTGCAGGTAATTTTCATTACTTATCCTAAAATGCACAAATTTTTATAGTTTTTACCTGTGAGATCAGTTTTTCGCAAAACCTAAAATAATTCTTCTAAATAACTATAACAATAAAAGCTCGGAATGTAATAGATAACTAAAGCTAATTATGTGAGTTCGTGCTTATGCATTAGGTATAAAAAAAATTCTCAGTCTTAAAAGCCTGGAGCTAATTGGTAAAAATATTGCAATTTTAAGATTAATTTATAATTACGTGATAATACATGCATAATGGTGTCAATTCTGTTGGCACACTTCCTAACGAAAGCTAATTAAAATTGCGTAAAATTATAGCTATTCGGTTAGTGCCGTCCTAAGATAAAACGGAACAAACTTCATCTCTAAATTTAGAAACGTCACATCTCTAATTATACTCGAAATTAGCTTTAAAAAGTGCAACAACGGAATCCTCCCCAATATTTAATTTTAAAAACGTAGTGACTAGTGATATAGTATCAGTCAACACTATTACATATCTAAGTAGTTTATCTAACTTAATAAGCCTTTTCACACAGCTTACGTATAGAGTCCAGCCAAGCCACATTATACACTTTTTTTTAGATTTTTTTTATGAATATGGCTGATTGACGACTGTAAGCGGTCGTGAAGCAAGTGGATTTCAAAACGACATGGCTCTAAAACGGTTTTAATATTAATGCAGACGACTACGCAGTACAATCTACAAAAACTAATGCAAATCCAAACTTCCTTTTAATGCGATTAGCATCTGCAAGGGAATTTGGATATATTTGTTTTATGAATGAACTGATATAAGAGAAACATGTATTCATTATTGAAATAATAAGTTTTAAGCAGTAACGCAGACTGAATATATTCGGCGTTAGGTGTGTATTTCAGTTTTTACTTGATTCGTACTTGAGTGTCGATAATTTGACAGCTTTGAATTAAAATATGTCAAAAATCTACTTTCTGACGTAAATCAATCTCTTTTTGTCTGAGTAGAGTCCAGTTATATAGTAATTTTGTTTTAGATCCCTTAAAATCAATCAACTTGTAAGTCTTGTGAGGATATACATTTTTTTCTATTTTCCTCAACCATGTTTTATTTTTTTAATCTTGTCGAATAAACACACATTGGCAAAGTAAACCATTTTCTTCTGTTAATTACAAAAGTTAAGAGTTCTGCAAATATGATATAGAGTTGTTTATACAATGGAAATACATTATATATCTAAAGCCAATTTTCAGTATTCAGTTAGTATTAGATAGTTCTGATAGACCCAACTGCATTGTTTCAACTTGACCAGTGACTCGCGTTATTCTAACTAAAAGAACTTGCCACTTTGCAAATTTAAATATAAATGTATAAATTATGTATACCAGTGTAGCATCTGCGTTTTGTGCCAGGTTCTACACATTGCTGAGTGGGGGACCTTTTTACCCGCCACTTCCACTTGCTCTTGTCAGCACTATTATGATTTTTTTTATTGTGTGCGTTGTAAATACATATTTTTCTCTATTCTTACTGTAGCTGTAAAAAGATTCTCTGAAGCCATAATTAAAATATAACATTTTAAAACCGACTATGGTACCCAACAGTAACAAACAAATACAGATTCAAAGCTTAGTATACACTTAATTATTGTTATTTGTGATTTTTTTATAACAAAACACACATTATTTTTCACTTTAAAGATTTTCTATCTTTGCTATTCCGAAGAATATGAACCTACGATCCCTAACCTTTGTATTCGCTTGATATTTATTTAAGAATAATAAGGTTATCATAAAAAAATACGTGTCCAATAGTTTATATCTTCATGATGGACTAAAAATTAAATTTGAATCATCTAGCCTATTATCATTATCCTTATTTATTCCAAATAAAACACCTTAACATACTATAGTAGGTCATTGACTAGAAACATGTGAGTAAAGGTGCCTCGAAACGGGCAATATTTTGCTTTAATGTGGGGATGAGCATTTATAAGTATCCTCGTCGTTTGAAAGGCAATAGTGACTAAAGAGCATCTCCCACTAGCAACCAAAGAAATCGTTAGGTGTGCCCTGATCCTTTGAAACTTTGGCATTGTCATTATGCGTGTTAACGATAACGTCGACGCACGCACACTGGTTTTGCCCAGTTTCCAAATCAGCGAGCTATCTCATTTCGTGTGGAAACAAACAAAAACGCGCAGTCTCATTACGGTGTCTAACGATTTAAATCTTTTAATCTGAAGTGCGACTGATCAGATTTTTTTTCGCAGATCAGCATTTTCGCTTGTTTTTCTTTTGAAAATTGACTATTTAACATAGCTTTGGTCGGTAAGCTCCGACCAAATATCGGAATATTTGTTACATATGATCGCTTAACTAAGCATAACTTCTAGTGTGTTCAAATGACCATCCCTCAGCGATACGAAACCAAATATATATTACGGATTACTATATCCGGGCTATAGTTGTAAGCATTGGAGCCACTCATTGCTGCAAGTAAATTGGTAAAAGCAAAACTCGTTTACCACGTAGACTAGACAATAAAATATTAAATTTGTTTTTTCACGGGCGTGCCGAAAGCGCTGTGCGTGTGCTCCATGTTACTCCTCACGATCGTCATGTCGTCGGCCAAGTGTAAGTAAGCCTTGCACTTATGCCACCTGTTCTTGGTGCAGCCCCAACGGAAACCGTGACGGGAACGACTCTGCTTGTAGTACGTAAAGTTGTGGTATATCAGTCTTTCTTTGCCGCGCGCGGTCATGAATATGTTCACTGAAACAGAAAGCTGTTGATGTAATAATATGTTCTCATTCTCACAGTAGATTAGTATGACGTTATATCTAATGCCGTTTGTAGAAATAAATATTTACTACTGAACCTAAATAGGCGGAGTAAGCTAGGTAACAATAGTACTGCGATTGTCAACTGGAATTAGAAGAGATCAGTGTAATTTTTCTGTTAGTAAACATACAGAAATAAGAACACCCGCCATATTCTCTTTCGATTCTCCGGCATGATTTAAGAAAGTATCATAATACGGATACTGACAGAATTGTGACAGCAGGTCACAGAAGCCAAAACATAAAAAGAAGAAGACATACAGAAAAATTACACTAACGCCATCTTTAAGCCTACACAAACAATTTTTGATGCGGTTTCTTATAGAAGAACACTGAAACAAATTGAATCGTATAAATATTTTCATAATTTAATTCTGACGTATAATATACTTACATAATATCTATATAACATTGTAATTTGTTTCTTTAAAGTGGTGAGTTCCAAGGGTTAATCCGCGAGTTTTTCCACAAATCACAAAAATTTAAAATTGTAGTGATAAAAAATGTACCTGTCGTGTAATGTATACCCCATAGCAAAGCATTGTCAACCTAGCCTAGGCCCCACTTATTCACGCGCCAAAACAAAAATTTGAAAGCATTATCTGTTTATACGACCTCTGTGGCGCAGCGGGCGAAGGTCCGCCTGCAACGCAAGAGGTTGATTCCCGCCCCGTTCAGGGTGCTCTGGATGTTTTTCTGTATATAATAAAAAATATCTATCTATGTAGTATGAGTATAATGTATTAAGTATATCAGTCATCTAGTACCCATAACACAAGCTCTGCTTAGATTGGGACTAGATGATGTGGTGCGAATTGTCCAGCATTGTTTCTTATTTATTTGTTATTACATTAATTCTAATCGACTTTCAACTTTGTAAAGGTATTTATTTAATAAATTATGGGATTGTACACGGCCGGGTACAATGAGGGTCATACAACAATCACAAGCCTACGTGTGAAACTGTTTAACGCAAGATCGCTCAAGACGCATCGTTTTTTGACAAATATTACATCGCCAGCGAATGCGGCGATGATAAATAAATAACACACCGCAATGTTTTCGCTATGCGTACCGGCTTGTGGCCATTATTATCTCGATTCAGTCCATGCACTGCAATTTTTTTACAATTGTAGATAGGCCCGAGAGAGTTCATTGTCTGAAAGACTGATCCATGTAGTAAGTGACATCATATGTGATGTCTCACTAAGTACAAATTCACCATAAAGTGCTTCGCTTATTTCTAAGGGCCGAGATACTCGCTTCGTGACATTGTATTAACACTGCTGAGACTAGACACAATACAGGTAGGAATGAAGCAAGCCGGAAAACAAACTAATTTGGCTTAAAATTTTATTCATAAATTAGTAAAACTGGTTTATTGATTTGCCAAATAAATAAACGATTATTTCCATGAATTTTACAGATAAAAAAAATACCAAGATTCATAGAGTCGTGTGTACAGAGGGCACTAATGGGTCAATATTTTCAAAGAAATATTTTTGACATTAGTATATAAATGACTGCCTGATATTTTTGATTTCGAGAGTTGGTCAATGTGGAAAAATTGGTGGATTAACCCTTCTATGTCCTCTACCTGTCCCTTATATATTTCCCAGAGGGCGTCTTCAAGTATTTCGTGGCATTTCGATGGTTGTGCTCAAAATTGCCCCGTAATATGCTACTCAGATCCGGCGACAGTTGAGCAAAACATTTGCAGTAGTTCTTGTTGCAAGCCCACCGTATCCCTTTAGTGCTTGAATTCTTCTTGTAGAATGGAAATCCATTCAATAGCAGAGTCCGTTTTCCATCCTCGAGGTCGATGAATTCCATAACCACTTCTGTAAGTTTAGAGTCATTACATTATATACCATTTCATTATTATATCATGTAAAATCATCATCATCATAATCTCAGACTCGAAAAAAAACTTTAATATTTCGCAAACAACAACCTAAATAAGAAAATTGTGTTCGCGATCTTAAGGGATCGTTTTTAAAATACCTATTCAACGGTACCCGAAATTATTCACGTTTTCAGCATTTTTCCGTACCTCGGAGTAATTTTTTTTGTCCATTCAAAATTACAGCTCTAGGGCGAATTGTCTCTTCGTAAATCCGTAGGCAGACCGACAGACAAAATGATAAAGGTTCCCTGTTGTACTACGGAACCCTAAACACGCGATAGCTTGGCGAACGTATTTTTATACGTGATTTTATTTAAATTCGAAATATAACGGGGGTCGCCGGCAGCATTCCATGGGCACCCCATGGTTATGCCGATGTTGTTGAAGAAGAAGGGCACGACTCCATGAGCTCCCGAAGACCTGTCTCTAATCTAGTCTGTCTCGTGGCGCCACAGTGCAGTAGCACGTGCTAGGTTTCTTCCCCTTCAAGACACTTGCGACATAGTCCACTGTCTGTGGCACCTGTCTTGAGAAGATGGTAGTTGAGATCACAGTGTCCCGTGATCACGCCCACCATCATCCGTAGGTCTTGTCTTGTCATCTTAAGCAAAGTATTGGTTATCTTTCTGTTTCTCTCTATATTACCTTTTTGTATTCATTGATACGAAAAAAGTACGGAGTGTCCCAAACTGAACATAGCAAGGGGCTTGATTTGAGAAACTGGACGTGTTTAGTAAATAAAGCAATCCTCAAAAAAAGCTCAAGAACTTCTTTATTTGTCTTCGCCAATTGGTTAAATAAGCCAGCTAGTTGAATATTAGATAATGGAATTGAAGAAAATTTTAAATAATGGAATAATAACAGATGTTAAACTCGCATGAGTTTCCATTATTCTAGACTAGGTCCATGGTCTAGTCTAGACGGCACTAAGTACCTACTTCTGTCCCGTTACTGAAAAAATAGTTGTTTTGAGCGGCCGAAAATACAAGAACTAGTTGCATTGACTTGGTAATTTTATAACTTCTCAAATTCACTCAAAGTCTGTCAAGTCTATATGACATATTCAATTCATGTTGAACTCTACGGTAACTTTATAGTCATTTATATAATCAATAGCTACCTCATTTGCTGTTTTTGTTTTGAGCGGCCGAAGATACAAGAACATACTGACTTGGTAATTTTATAACCACTCAAATTCACTCAAAGTCCATCTGACCTTACGTTGAAGAATGTATGTGTTTTCCGCATTTTAGCTCTAACGTGATCCATTATGCGAGAGGTAATTTTAAAATCATACACAATAGGCTAGGTGACTACATTTTATTTTTTTTAGTCCGTCACGTAGATTAACAAAATCCAAAAATAACCACGATACATTATTGACATTCGTCAATCACATATCCAATAGAGGGGAAATAAGGTCATAAGAATTCCGAAACACACTAATGCAATGACAACTGTCTCTCGCCTTTGACAGTACAGCGCGACCAGCCGACCTGTGTACTTTTCCGTACAATCATGAAATATTTTTGGCGGAATTGTTGTTTAGACAAAATAAATGACATTTCCTCACTATTGGGTATGTCCTCGGTGTTGACATTATGTTGAAAGATCGCGTGCCACCTACACCTAAACTTCAACTTGCTCTATCTAAGTACTCGTATTGTTTCATTAATTTGAAAAAGCAAAAATAGGTGTCGTTATTTTTGTATTATCTAACAGTCTGAATAAATATAATTTGGATTTGTATACCCTGTCATCATGCTTATTTTGGCTTCGTCACTGACGTTTCTTGGGAAAGCTCTTAGTACTCTCGCACGTGGGGCAAAGCCCAACAAATATTTCCACTGCCTTTTTTGGAATGTAAAACTTCGATTTGAAGGCATGTAACATTTTGTCTCGCCCGCCATGCCCGCAAGATTTATGGAAGTGCAGCAGAATGCCAAAATACTCCTCGCGGGGGACAATCCGTACCGTCGGTTGATTCAGGGATTTCCTCTTCAATATTAAGTACTCTTCATCAGCAACAGTCATCAGATCATATTTTGAAGGCCAGTAATAGTCCTTCGCGGTCTTGCGTTGTTTGGAATTCAACGACCTACCTTGCCGAATGTTATTCATGACTTCTATAACTTTTTCCGATGTCCATGGTTTTTTTCCTAAAATAATACATGGTAAATAAGCTATCACTGTCAAGTAGTTTCGTAATATATACAGCTGAAGTACCCATTTACACACACTTGTCCCACGGGCATCGAACCCGCTACCTTCTGCGTCTCAGCCGGAAAAACTGGGCTATGAAATTTATCGAAAAATAACAATAGCTACCTTAACTTTTTACTAGTTCATCATAATCATCATCTCAGCCATAATACGTCCATTTCTAGACATAGGCCTCCCTCATGGATCTACAAGTACTGATCATGGAGGATTTTGCCATACCACGCTTGGCAGGCGGGTTGGCGAGCGCAGTGCTGTATGTTGTACACGGAATAACGCTGCTGTCTATCTTCCGGAGGTATCCCTTGGCAGATACTTACTGCATCCACGGGCAAGATAGGAAAGGCCACATTCTATTGCCGGCACCCCACGGCTAACTTTTTTTTTATTAGTTAGTTATTTTACTAACCTTGATGTTGTTCATCGTACTCAATCAATTTAAGTTCGAAGCGTTCACGAAAACTTGTAACGGACACATTGTCAGCAGTGTAAACTGTAACAAGGTTATATAATAAAATGTGAGGTACAAGATTACAAAGTTATTCTGAACAGGGTATGATGATGATGATGTTTCCTAGCCGATTTCGGCCATGGCGACTGAGTATTCAGATAAGAAGTCTCATAGGAGGGTTCTGGTTTTCTACCCTTTCATGTGCTCTAAGGTGACTTGTGTACTCAATCTTATTTTTTTTTATTTATTTGGTCACATAGTACAGAGTGATTACAACATAAAGGAATTTGATAATGCCTGCAGTAGTTTTTTTTTAAAACTGTGTTGCAGAGATTATCGCCCTCCTCGGAAAACATAAAATTACTGTGATCAATTTAATAATAATTATAAGAGAAGGTACGAGAGCACTTTGGGCACGTTAATACCCCGTTGATAAAATTGTACCGGATGAATGATGAACAGGGTATACTGATCAAATAAGAACTCGGATGTTTCCAATCAACCGAAAAATGATGATCATCATCATCATCTCAGTCGTGGGACGTCCATTACTGGACATATACTATATTCCTCCCTCGTGGTGTTTTGTTATGCTGATCATGTAAAGGTTGTCTGGAAGAAATCGCTCTAAGCGATAAGACCGCCCATTGTGTGTTTCTGTTGTTTTTGTAGTTTCAGTTAATTTTAGTTATTTTTGTTTTTAGTTTCTGTATGATTTTGTGTAAATATAAAGATGTTAAAATGGTAATAAAGAGTTCTATCTATCTATCATGAGAGGGTGTTGTTCCTATACTCACCACGCTGGCGGGTTGGCGAGCGCTATCGATAATACTCGTATGCTAAGTATAAATAAAACGAGTAGGCAAGTCACACAGCTGTGATGCAATGGAAAATCAAATCATCATCCTATGGTTGCCCCTATAGACTCACTTAAAATACAGCGAAATTTTTGAGTTTCTTTATTCTTCTTCTTCTCAGCCCGGAATCACCCACTGCTGGGTATAGGCCTCCCTGAGTTTTTGCCAGCCTCCTCTGTCCTGTGCATTTCGCATCCAGGTGTGCCCAGCGACTGTTTTTTTTTCAGTTTTCTTTATAGTTAAAATAAATCTGTAAACACTGTTAGGATTCCGAACTTCAAGAGGAAAAGCCGGAACCTTTTCCTCTTGAAGTTCGTCCTGTCTGTCTGTCTATCAAGAGCCTTTATCTCCAAAACGGATGAAGGTATCCACTTGAAATTTATACCATACATCAAGGTTTGCGGGCAGATGATGATCTTTTAATAATTCAAGTTTTACTTCAGGGCATTCAGAAGTTGAAACAACCGATGTTAAATATTTGTATGAAAGTGACAAAAATGGAAAACTTCCAGTAGTCTCACGACTGTAAAATTTGAAATGGTGAAAGCTTTCGTAGCAAGTAAAAATTTTAATTTTGGGATTCTCGTTTTTGTTAAGCCCAGCGTTTGAAATATTTAGGAAAAGCCCTAATTAATTAAATAATTATTCAGAGATTGACATACCACATGTTAGATCAAGAAATATATAAATCAAAGTCATCACATCAGACGCGATAACAGTTATGTGCTAATTGTAAGTCTATTTAGGTGTTATTGTCTGTCTATTTAGGTGTTATTATATTTTATATACTGTGTCTATAGTATTATGTATATGTACAACCTTTGTGATGTATTTTTATATGTGCATGTAGTTGGAGAGACCTGGCCTTGCCGTAACACATTTTTTAATTAGCACGGGAGATACGAGTCTTGATAATTGCGGTAAATATGACTAGATTAGCCTTTTTAAACTTTCGCGATCACAACATATTATTACTATATTGGATCATCGGGTATTTATCGATCTGGTCGTTTTGACGTTTCTGGACGTTTTGACCGGACTGCACCTGGTCGCGGGGAGAGTCTCCCCGACGTGACGAGAGGTGCAAAACGTCAGGATTAAAGGTAATTAATTACGCGATAAATACGTAATTATATCGATAATTCAATATAGTAATAAATATGTTATATCCTGGTGGCCAGGTTATTCCAGCGGCGAGCTAGAGAAAGCGCGGGCGCAGCCTACTTAAATTATATAAAAATTCGTTATAAAAAAATTGTATGTATTAGCTTTTCAGAAAAAACTATTCGTTAAATATTCTTCTAAGCGTCGTTGCCTATTTTCTGAGATGTTTTTTTAAAGTATAACATTGAGACACTTGAAGTACAACCACAAAAACGAGCAAAAACTATCCTTCATTCATATTTTTTTATTATCAGATGAAGTGAAAAATATCGTTTTTTTGAACCGTTAAATAATCAATAACGTTTGTTCACCTATAACATATTTTTTCCGATCAAAAAAAAAGGTATTTGATCTTTAAAATTCAATTGAAATTGGCTAATTTGCCATATCGTGGCCTTAAGGTTTTAATAAATAAATTATTGAAGTCTTATTTATTCTAAAATTAAGTTTATGCGTCTTTTAATAAGTGTAACTCAACTCTAAACTCTAAAAAACCCAGTCGATTCTACATAAGTTTACGTAAATCATAACTAGTAGATGTCGGTACAGGAAAAATTAAACGCTATATATCGAAGCGTTATAGGGTGTTGATGACCTCTCAAATGAATTGTATGCCTTTCCTCCGTCGACCGAGATATTCTCTCGGTTTGCCCGTTGGCTCATTCACCGCCGCTAACCCGGAGGTGACGTCAACCTGTCCCACAGCACTAGCTGCTGGACACATATTCAAAAACTTATCCCGCCGGCGGGGTCGAAGAACACTTAGGGTGCAATTTTGCACCTAGATGCTAACTTACGTAAAAAATCTGGCAACAGGCCAAGTCGTGGTTCGTTCCTATGAGGTGGCTTTGCGCTTGTTGTCCCATCCTAACCTTTGCGGTTAGGCGCCTTCTGCGCTCGCCCTAGTAAGAGTTATCCTCGGACCAACATTCGATTATTGATCACCTCTCTAACCCCCCATATCTTGTAAATTTCTTAAGCGATTTTGATAAAATATGTTTAGGACCCCACGACGAAACCACCGCCGGGAAACCTGCTTTTAAATAAAAAAAACTGCATGAAAATCGGTCTACTCGTTTAAGAGCTACGGTGTCATAGACAGACACACAAACACAGCGGTCAAACTTATAACACCCCTCTTTTTTGACGGGGGGTCCCCTACAATTTACCGAACACTGGACCTGAACTAGTAAAAATATGTTCTCAAATGTTTTTTTACTTGCATAAAAAAATAAACGAACAGAGATAACCAAGTAAAATACAAGTCAATCACAAGAACAAAATACTTTATTTATGACTTCATACATTGTATATATATATATATATATATATAATATATATATTATAGTTTAACATACTTTCCACACGTTGATTGCACATATTTCGTCGGTGGATGGTCATGATCACACTTACCTCTAATAATATAACTAAAATCTAAGGAAACTTGTACAAAAGCGTTACAGTAACTTTTGTTGCAATTCCAACGAACACCTTTCGTGGTTGTGGATTTTTTATAATACGGAAACCCGTTTAGGATCATAATATGTTTTCCGTGGATTAACTCGATGAGTTTCATGTTTACGCCTGGAATAAATCAGGTATAATTAGATTTCAGTTCGTTGTCAGTGCACGACCGGACGCGGAGGGAGCGCGCCGCGAACCGTCGTCACCCTACCTAAAGAAGGCATTCGATGAGGGCTCAAACAGTTGTTGACCACAACATAGCAAGTACATGAACATCCCGTATTTAGTTGTTCAAACTTCCACGATCACAACACATCATCATCTGCCCGACTTCACTTATATCCATCGTTTGCTACGACTTCATCTATGCCGTATGCCCATCTTGCTGCTGGACGACCGACATAATTAAATACCTGTCTTGGCCACGATTCAGTTACGGCTTTACTCCACCTGCCATCACAACACATTATAACTAAATTAGGCAATAGCCTTTTTAACGCGCCAATTTTCAACACAACACGGTCTTCAAATTTCATTCGGACCGGTCCTGTGGGCCTACGCTTGAATCCAAATTGCGATGGATCAAAAAGCCAAACTAACAATTATGGCCATTACGTAAAGATTGCCATTCTGACGATAGTATCGTAAACGTTTTCTAGAGTAGACGCCTTGACCGCGGTCCTTAAAGCGTAAGGCCTTTGCATCTATTATAGATGATTTATACAGCGTCAGCAACTGGTAATCATGCTGTACGGGACGCTGCAGTGCCTGGGACATTGTTAGATGGATTAGGCTTGCCCAGCACCTATACCATCCTCTCAGCTTAGTCAGCTATTATTCAGAGGAAAGAACAGGTCAATACGTCTGAAGCTAACTAAGCCGCGGGTTTCCTTACGATGTTTCCTTCACCGTTAAAGCACGTGTTAAGCCTTAAAGCGTAGGGACAAGATAAAAGTAATAACGCGATTATTATACCCCATAGTAAAATTTTGTTAAAATACAAGTACCTAGTATTTTTGTGGTAAAGCAGTCATCAAATAATAAGAAGTTGTGTTGACATTTTTAAATATTATATTTTAATTTTCTGAAACATTTGCTTTTATTCAAAATTTACATAATAGCGCGTTTGGGTAACAAATCGGGTACTTTAATACCCGTTATACACCGCTTTAAGATGACTTAGACTTCATTATTCGTCATTCATTGTAGATTGTCGTAGATGACTGTGGGTTAGATTTATCTGCTGTATTAGGCGATAAGCAATTTTAATAGTGGTTTCTACTACAAGATGAAAAATATGTTTTTTTAAATTTTTCGACTTAACATCCAAAACAACATATTTCATTTCGTGTCATTTATTGCGTAAGAAATTACAATTTAGAGATAACATTAATTCGTTTAATTAAGCAATATAGTATTGTTCCGTTCTAATCAATCACCATTCACCATTTTTGTCTTATTATGTATTAATGAGCTACTCAGTTTTTATATTAATTCCTAAAATCCACGAACAAAATGAATATAACACAAGGACAATAAGATAGAAGCAAAAAAACCAAAACTTGTTGTCTTGAAGAACAATACAGTAAAATGTGCCTATAATAAACCAACACATTAATAAATGCTGAATGAAGCGCCAGATTAACAGCCTATTACCTGAAATCAGAAAATCCAGATAAATATCCAGTAATATACAGGGTGGGCCATTACTGTGTTCCCTGTTTGTTTTTTCTATATCTCAAAATCCAGCGGGCAGGCGGAGACGCGGGGGGTGTGGTAAGACGCGCTAACTGGAGCTCAGCGTGCGGTGTGCGTTCGCGCATATTATGCGACAATTATTCTGTGACAATTGCGAGGCGCGTGTACCGTGCTCATTTTGGTTTACTAGATGTTGTCGAAGCACCAAGCGCCAAATCCATTCGTAAATGGGTCAAAATATTTTAGGAAACCGGATCTACAGTGAAAATAAATAAATTAAAAGTAAAAAAAAACTTTTTAACACACAAGCTTTTATTTAAACGTACCTACTAAAAATAATAATTTCCCATTAAAGTTTAATGTCAACTTAAAACGTCTTAACACACAATATATGTAATAAAAAAGCTTGTGGCGAGATTAACCTGTGTACCTGTAACTTGATCTAATTGATTTAATTTTTTTTTCAAACAATGTAAATACGAGTTCCTGCTTAAATCTCGCGACAAGCTTTTTTATCACATAAATTGCGTGACGATGTCATTTAATTTTAAAACTCATTTGATACCCATATTATAGGAGTGCATTAAGAATAACTAGTCCGCCAGCTTGGATGCTCCGCCATGTTGGATTCAGAGTATCGTCATTTCATTTTCGATTATTCACAGCAAGGCCTTTCATTTGACAATATGGGTATTGTAGAAGTCCATTAAAAAATACTAATTAAAGCTTATAAAATTCAGTTAAGTACCGCAAGAATTAAAGCCAAATGATGCTAATCTTCCATCCAGCCGTGGGGTGCCGGCTGTAGAATGTTGTCTCTTGCCCGTGGATGCAGTAAGAGCCTGCTAAGGGATAGCTCCAGAAGATGGGCAGCAGCGTCTTTACGTATAATCAACAACACATACTGCGCTCGCCAACCCGCCTGCCAAGCGTGGCGAGTATGGCAACACTCCCCTCATGATAAAGATCATGATAAAGATGCATGAGGGAGGCCTGTGTCCAGCAGTGGATGAGACTGTGTCTGTGTCCAGAGTAGACAGCCCTATGGCTGTGATGATGATGCTAATCTTCGACTAAAATTTGTCAATGTAATGCTGGAAGAGTGGACCCTTCAAACTATAGGCCCATTTCTGTGCTACCATCCCTAAGTAAAATATTTGAAAAGATCATACTGAGCCAACTGCTCTCGTACTTTAATTATAATAAGATTTTACATGAACGACAGTTTGGGTTCACCAAAAGAAGGTCTACTGGCGACGCGGGAATAACTTTATTGACGTGTATACTGGATGCCTGGGAGGACTCACAGGACGCTATTGGAGTGTTCTGTGATCTTTCTAAGGCATTTGATTGTGTGGACCACCAGACACTTATCATGAAACTGAATTACTATGGCATCGCAGGAAAGGCTTTAAATTTATTAGAATCTTATTTAAGCGACAGGGCCCAGCACGTAGTGATTAACGGCATCAAATCTAGTGGATCTAAAGTTCACCAAGGGGTCCCCCAAGGGTCAATATTAGGCCCTTTTCTATTTCTGGTATATGTAAATGATTTGCCATATATGGTACAAAAACAAAAACACAGTGAGGCTGTACTTTTTGCTGACGATACATCACTAATATTTAGAGTAAAAAGAAACTGCAATAATTTCAGTAGAATAAATGAAACACTAGATAATTTAAATAATTGGTTTTCCGCTAATAACTTAGTACTGAATCCATCGAAAACGAACTGTGTCAAGTTTTCTCTCACACATTCAAAGCAGCAAACCCCAGAAATTATATTAATGAATAAAAAATTAGACTTTGTTGACTCAACCAAATTTTTAGGCATAACACTAGATAGAAAGCTGCAATGGGGACCCCATATAGTTAAATTAGGCGATAAACTAAGTTCTGCTGTTTATGCGGTGAGACAGGTTAGAAGAATTACAGACGTGGCGACTGCTAGATTGGTCTACTATGCCTATTTTCACAGTATCCTAAGTTATGGTATACTACTATGGGGCGCAGGAGCAGATATAAACTCAGTCTTTATACAGCAAAAGCGAGCTATTCGAGCTATTTATAACCTTAGCTCTAGATCGTCTTTACGTAATGTTTTTAGTAATATTAAGATTATTACTGTTCCTTCTTTATACATCTATGAAAATATAATGTACGTACGAAAAAACATACATACACTGCCGGCCAAAAGTTTGAGACCAGAGACATCTAAGTAGCAAAATGAAATAAAACTCAAAATATAAATCAAGAGGTTTAGATATTAATTAAAATGCTTATTTACTAATACACATTCATCAAGAAGAAGAAAAAAAAATCAAGAAATATCAACCATTTACGTTAAAAATGAAGTTCATATTTAATAAAATCATTAAACGGATTTTTCGTCAAAAAAGCCTCCCTTGCATTTTATAACTTTTTTCACTAGTCTCGGCATACGAGCAATCAATTTAT
Organism: Pasiphila rectangulata; assembly: GCA_963082625.1. Taxonomy (NCBI): domain Eukaryota; kingdom Metazoa; phylum Arthropoda; class Insecta; order Lepidoptera; family Geometridae; genus Pasiphila; species Pasiphila rectangulata. The sequence continues at coordinate 17,587,332 of OY720244.1, forward strand.
CAATTGTATCTTGTGAGATATTGTTCCAGCTTTCTTGTAAAGCCTTCCACATGTCTTCTTGTGAGGAGGGACAACAACTGCGCACATTTCTGTCAAGCTCTTCCCACAATAGCTCAATGGGGTTGAGATCCGGACTCTGAGGGGGCCACACCATGTTTTTTAACACCCTTTCTGTTTCTTTATGTTCTAAATAACCCCTGCATAATTTTGAACTATGTTTAGGATCATTATCTTGTTGGAAAAAAAATCCATTTCCAATTAATCTTAAACCAGACGGAACGGCATTTTGCTGTAGTATTCGTTTATAATGCTCCTTTTTCATGATTCCTTCGACTCGTACCAAATCTCCGGTTCCATGGCCCGAGAAGCATCCCCAGACCATAATGGAACCACCACCATGCTTAACTGTTGGCACCACACAATCTGGCATCGTCTTTTCCTCGGCGGTACGTCGAACAAAAATTCGTCGTTTTGAACCAAATATTTCAAACTTGGATTCATCTGTCCAAAGAACTTCTTTAAAGTCTTCTTCAGTCCAGTCTCGATGAATAAGGGCCCACTGCATCCGTTTCTTTTTGTTTTGTGGCCTTAGTAGTGGTTTTCGAACGGCGACGCGACCAAATAACTTAGCATCTCTCAATCGTCTTTTTACTGTAGTCAATGACACAGGTTCTGATCGGGATTTGTTCACTTCTGCGCGGATTTCTGGTGCGGTTAGGCGTCTATTCCGCTTGCTGGTAACGACGATGAAATTATCCTCGCTAGAAGTGGTAGCTCTCGGTCTCCCCGATCGCGAACGATCTTGATTACTGCCAGTCTCCTTGTATCGGGTTATTGCGTTATGAACACAAGTCTTCGACAACTTAAGTTGAGAGGCAATCGCACGTTCAGATTTGCCTTCGCCGTGTAAAACAACTATGGCAGAACGAGTTTCAGTGCTAATTTCGCGCATTTTTCCCATTTTAAGATGTCTTCACTGTAACAACGACGAGCTCAGACTAGTTAAGATAATGAAAAATTTACTCCATCAAAACTCAGGTAAAAAATATGTTTAAGGAAGCTAAAATAATCCGGAAGTACGGTTACCGCAAAACAAAACCAAAATAATTAGAAATGAGCAGGCCATAAAAAATATAACAATGACTCTATCACCTGGTAAGCGCGCGGTACTCATTTATGTTTTGAAACAATAGACCTTTAAAGGATGATAACTTAAAAATATACAATAAAAATGACTCTCAGAAATTCTTTGATAACAATAGAATATGCAGGTGTTCAAATTAGCTCTTTATCATGTGTACTTTTGAAATATTTTGGTGGTTACAAAGATTTTTACAAGTGGTCTCAAACTTTTGGCCGGCAGTGTACTTTTAAGAAAAGAAGTGATGTGCATCATATTAATACACGTTTTAAGGACAAATTGCAAAATAATGGCTTTAGATTGCAAAAATCAAACAAAAGTTTTAGGGGTAATTCAGTGCGCTTTTATAATAAAATTCCTGACAGCATACTTAACATGAACGAAAATAAATTTAAGAATTATATAAAAGAAAACCTGACAAATAAAGCATATTACTCTACAAATGATTATCTAAATGATAAAAACCCGTGGATTCTGCCTACTTCTAACTCTGCACATGACACTAACACATAATATAAATCTGACAAGGCCCCTATACAGCCGCTTTAATGATAATGTATGACTTGTATAACTAAAAACATATTTTTATTTTTATTGTATCCTAGTTTAAGTTACTGACAAAGCCCCTGTACAGCTGCAGAATGAATTTATTTACAATGTAAACATATTTGACGTAGCTAAGTGTTCTTAGGATCCTATGGTTAAAAATAAATGAATGAATGAATGAATGAAGGATTTAACAATTTCTCTAACATATTGTTCAGTGACGAGGCTGACTTCCACCTCAATGGCCACGTCAACAAACAAAATTGTAGGTTTTGGGCTGAGACTAATCCCCGACAGAAGCATCAACGTCCTCTGCACAGCCCTAAGGTCGTTGTGTGGGCTGCAATATCAGACAGAGGAATTATAGGGCCGTACTTTGAAAATGAAAGAGGAGTAACGGTAAATGCTGAGAAATATTGCCAGATGCTGCAGGAATTCTTAGTTCCAGCCCTTCAAGATTTTGAAGGCCACAACTCCAGGACCTGGTTTCAGCAGGATGGGGCCACCTGCCATACTGCCACGGTGTCCATTGACATCGTGAAACAGATGTTCCATGAAAAACTCATCTCACGACGAGGAGACATTCAGTGGCCGCCCAGAAGCCCAGATCTCACACCGTGTGATTATTTTTTACGGGGATATTTAAAATCTAATGTGTACGAAAACAACCCGACAACAATACGAGAATTAAAAGAAAACATTGTACGGGAAATAGAGCCTTTGACATAAACTACTAAAGTATGAATACCCAGCTGAAGTCTCGAACCTCCAAAATGAAATGCTTGTTTTTTGACCATATTTTGTGGAGTAATTTTTTGATAAGTTCATGTGCACTTTCTTCGTCAATAATTTTCTTGCAGCCCTTGACAACATTGTGTTGTTGAGTAATGTTTTCCTCGATTAGATAGTAGACTTCTAAAACCTCGTGCAGTTCTTCTATTGTTCGCGTTGTTAAACTGTAAATGTCTGCTTTAGATAGTTGTTAACAGTTTGGGCAGATATGGTCGTTGTTAGCTTGTTTCTCAGTTATTGGCTGTCTTCAATCAAACTCTCTGTAGTCAGGATTGTTGTTAATACAGCGTTGGTACGTCCGTGGAAAACATTGCTCGTTATAACGATTTCAACAAGTATTTTCAAGCAGCTTGGTGTGACTATTGTAAATCGAAATTCTTTGGTTGTGCAATGCTGATAATTTCAGTTATGTGTGAGTTTTATGCAGAAGCATGTGTCACGGTCGTTTATTTTCGGTATCCACAAAAGGCAAAGAAAACAAAAGGTCTGGTAGCTTCATTTAAAGCTTGAAACTTATTGTATAAGTTAGAGATTGTTTTAAACAGATATCTTCTTTGCTTTTAACTTCCTTTCTAGACATACATCTCTTTTTACTGCGCCGAGACAACAGGTGTCATCATTTTCATAAAAAAATAACAGTCTGTATGTTGAGTAGTTTGTCTCACGTTAGTTTTGAAAGTGAAATAGTATGTATGCATTCAGATGCCACACTATCTTGACGGGTCCAAAACGTGGGTACCTACTAGAACAGACTTCTAAATTATTTTATAAGATAATTATGCCACGACGTGTTTTGTCAATATTTTTTTTAATTACGAGTGCCTTTTTAAACTACTCCTAAGTGGCGCTGGCGAATCACACATTCTAATTAGTTTTGTGTTAGTTATGACTTATTTGTAATAGCTTTTTTTTTGCACGATAGGTAGCACAATGCTTTTTCCATTCTTTAGTTGTAGCTTTATGCTCACGCCGAGTCATATCTTTTACCAACTTTCTCGTGCCTTTTTCCTTCTTCCTTTGGTATTTCCGACGTTCGTTTTCCTTTAACTGCTCTCGTTTTACAGGGTCATTTTTAAGCCGTTGATATCTAAATCGTTCTGCAATTCGTTTATGTTCCTTTATTTCTTCTTTTGTTTTAGGCTTCTTCTTGGGTGGCATCGTGGTGTCAAAATCTACAAGAATAAAAATATTTTAAACCTTTGAGGTCTTCAAGGGTTTAGAAAATTATGTTCGAATATAAAAAATACGGGAGGGGCAAAATGTGGGTTTTGAAACTTTGAATACTTTATAAGGCAGGTTATTAGTACGTAGCTGAACTGCGGGGCGTGGCAAATTGGCAGCGAGCCTTCCGCATGCAGAAGAGAAGTACGTACAATGGTGAAGATCTCACAAGATGTCTCTGCGACTGGCCTTTCCTTGTGTAGTCATATCAGGTAGAGTTCATACTCTACCTGAACTCATCAGTACTCATGTACTTGATAAGGTGGGTTCGGTTGCTCAAACCGACATCACCTTATCAAGAATTTCAGCGGGTCCCGCCCGACATGGGTTCTGTAGCTTAGCGGTCAAAGCACTTCCGGCTTAAGGAAGCGTCAAGTATAAAGATAAAGAAACGTTTATTTTGTCACATTTTTACAATCAAATAAAAAAAAATCATCAATTCTGTTTTAAAACTAGTGACAAAAATGGTCACTACTCAGCATGCGCTGTGGCAGAACGAGTCGTATCACAGCGCTGGTCTTCCGTAGTAACCATGATGTGCGGTTGGTGCTAATGCAATGCACGGTAATTATATATTTATTAGGTACTTACACATTAAAATGGAATGAAAAAGAAATACAAAATAAATAAATATAACATTTTCACAAAAAGGAATATAAAAAACATGGATAATGTATCGATTTGACGGACGTGTGTTCGAATCCCACCGGAACCGTAAAATTTTTGATAAGGTTATTCATTTCTTTGAAAAAGAGTAAATATATAGAGTACACGTAACGTTTAGGGGTAAATAAACGTATGACCTCTTGAGATCTTATACCGCGGTAATATTTGTAGATATAATATAATTTGCAGTTGTTTATATTTTAAAATACTTCTCGTAGGACTTTTCTGTTTTATATCTGATAGACGCTTGAAATATTTACAGAATATTAATTGTATATATGTATGTTGTATATAATAAAATAAAATATTCACTTTATAAGTAAATAATTAAATTAAAAGAAAACAAATATTTGAGGGAGGCTACGAGGAGAACGTATTTTTTTGCTGTTTTTTGCTCGATATTAATAACGGCAACTGGTAGACGCTTGAAATATTTACAGAATATTTAATTGTATATTCATTGCAAAATTCCTTAAGTAAATAATGGTAAAAATAAATAAGGTACACAAGGTAGTACATTATTTTGATCTATCTCGTAGGGTTCAGACGGCGTTTGCAATGAAAGCGCAAAAAAATGTGTTTATTTACGACATCATATTAGAAACCTATAAAACTTTATTATGCATGTATTATACATAAAAACCTTCCTCATGAATTAATCATCAAAATCCATTGCGTAGTTTTAAAAGATTTAAGAAAATATAAGGATAGACAGACGGGAAGCGACTTTGTTTTATACTATATAGTGATGGATGATGCATTAGCCTTTTTGGTATTTTCAGAAACAAGTCACGCATTCGCATTCAGAAACTAAGATTTGGTAAACTGAAACTGATGAAGACTACAGATAATAATAATAAAGCAGACAAGTGCGAGCGAGACTCGCCCACCGAGGGTTCCGTAGGTATGTAGGAACATAATAATTATTATAAATCAGGGTTCAGAAATTAGAAGACTATTATATTTGATGAAATATTTAAGCTAGGCAGTAGGACGTTCAGCCATACGCGATTCGCTGATATATCTTTTTGAGTGTTCAGCAAAACTTATCAAATATAACCTTTCAACTACTTCGTATTGAATTTATGCTAGTTGGCGCTACCAGTTAAAAACTTTATTAAAAAGGAGCATAAACTAAGTTTAAAAATTGTTATTACTTCGATTAACATATTTCTTGATCTAACTAACATCCAATCTTTAAATAATTATTGAATAAGCCCACGGAAAAGGAAAATGTATGGTTCCACTTTTTTCAAAACTCAGTTCAGTCTTACCGACTTTTAAACGCATTTTCATAAAAACTTCACTACGGTATTATGGGGTAAAAAAAATCGGACAAGTGCGAGCTGGACTCGCCCCCGAGGGTTCCGTAGGTATGTAGGAACATAATAATTATTATAAATGTCTGTGTAGGGGACAGGATAGGGCTGGTAATGATACACCAGAAAACTTGAGTTTAAAGAGTGGCGAGCGGATGGAAGAATGCATAAAAAACTACTTACCTCGATTTCGCCCGATCCAGGTGCATTCTGCAGGCGCTCGCGCAACAATTTATCATTTATTAAAACAAATGACAATCAAATAACATGGAGGTTCATACAAAAATAGTTCTTACAATGACGAGCTCTGTGGCGCAGCGGGCGAAGGTCCGCCTGCGACGTAAGAGGTTGCGGGTTCGATTCCCGCCTCGGGACAAATGTCTGTACGATCTGCAGATATTTGTTCAGGGTGTTCTGGGTGTTTATCTATATATAATAAAAAAAATATCTATCTATGTAGTATAATGTATTAAGTATATCAGTCATCTAGTACCCATAACACAAGCTCTGCTTAGCTTGGGGCTAGATGATGCTGTGTGATTTGTCCAGCATTATTTATATTTATATTATTTACTTACAATAACTTACATAACCCAATAAATAATTAATAAGCATCAAATACATATATCAGCATAACTACCAATTCAATATTTAATGAGGTAGGTACATAAACAATCTTAGTTTAGGAAGGTAATGCACCCCTGGCTGCCTACTAAAACCCGAGTGCAATAGAACATAGGTACGCGAAGTAGATACGCGTCGCCTACAAATTACAATCTGATTTAGTAAAAGTTTTAAAAATGCACAAAAAGATTCGGTCACCCATCCAATTTATGCTTAACCTCGGTGATTGATTTCGTACTTTTTTTAAGGACGATTTTTTAACGATTTTATTGCAAATGTATATAGTTTTTGGATTTTTCTCTATATCTCCAGTGTAAGAAGATATAACCTTGCCAAATTTCATAGGTTTACGGGAAGTACCCTATAGTTTTGAATCCTTTGAGGATGTCGAAACATGCGTTTTTTGCGGAATAAACAGTCTCATATTTTTATCAGGTTAACTTAGAATATTGATTTTTTCACAGCATAAAGAGACTAGATTTTTGTTTTTTATTAGATTAAAATGTTATTAAATTTTCTTTTGTAAATTGACTATTCTATGTAGCCATTTGCACTATTCACAACACATTTATTGACTTTTGACTATAAGAACAATGAAGAAAATAAATTTTAAGTAAAAAATAACTTTTTAATAAACAAGCTTTTATTTAAACGTACCCACTAAAAATAAGAAAATAAACATGTTCCATTAAAGTTTAATGTCAACTTAAAACGTCTTACACAATATACTTATGTAATAAAAAGCTTGTCGCGAGATTAACCCTTGTATCTGTAACTTGGTCTAATTGATATAATTTTTTTTCAAACAATATAAATACATACCGCCATGTTGGATTTAGAGTGATGTCAATTAATTTTTCGAGTAATTCTCAGCAAGGCCTTTCATTTGATACCCATATTGTAGGAGACCATTAAAAATAATATCTTGGGTGTTCCGCCATGTTGGATTCAGAGTGACGTCATTTCATTTTTTGAGTTATTCTCAGCAAGCCCTTTCATTTGATAACCATATTATAGGGATACATTAAAAATAAGTAGTCCGCCATCTTGGGTGTTCCGCCATGTTGGATTCAGAGTGACGTCACATAGCTGACCATGCATTGTCATCCAAAGTGAACATGTATACACAATTTCAGCTCAATTGGTTGAAGATATCTGCTTCAAAATTTTTAATTTTATATGTTAAGGAACATTTAGACCAATTTTGTAAAGCTGGTGATATCTTTAATAGATGTGTAAGAGATCGTGACAGAATTGTTTTTTCAAAGATTCCAAAAACTACGCTCTATAAAAAAAACTGTTTTGCAATGTGTGGACGCATTTACAATAAAATTCCGAGAGACATTAAAGACCTACCGATAAAGCGTTTTGAACATAAATTAAAATTATGGTTATATGACAAACAGTTTTACACTGTTTCAGAATTATTAAATAAAAAATTTGACATACCCATCAATTATAATTATTTGCATGACATTATTATTATTATGACCATGCATTGTCATCCAAAGTGAACATGTATACACAATTTCAGCTAAATTGGTTGAAGATATCTGCTTCAAAATTTTTAATTTTATATGTTAAGGAACATTTAGACCAATTTTGTAAAGCTGGTGATATCTTTACTAGATGTGTAAGAGATCGTGACAGAATTGTTTTTTCAAAGATTCCAAAAACTACGCTCTATAAAAAAAACTGTTTTGCAATGTGTGGACGCATTTACAATAAAATTCCGAGAGACATTAAAGACCTACCGATAAAGCGTTTTGAACATAAATTAAAATTATGGTTATATGACAAACAGTTTTACACTGTTTCAGAATTATTAGATTAAAAATTTGACATACCCATCAATTATAATTATTTGCATGACATTATTATTATTATTTTATTATTATATATTATTTTTAAATTGTTATAACTACTGTGTTCATTCCAGATTTTTTGTGGATGTAGCTATGTAATAAGAGTAATAACTTCATAAAATTGACATTTGCATGCCGGATAGTTCGGTCAAGTGTGTGATACCTAACAATAAACATACAAATATCTGTGTAAAACCATACTTGAGGCAAATAAATTATTTCATTTCATTTCATATGTTGACATAATGCAACACCTATATTATACAGCGTGTCCCGTAATTGGGGTAATAAGCCGAAAGGGGGGTTTTCTACCCCCCCCTGGCAAACAACGTTTGTTCTACGACTTTCTTGATTTTCAAGTTTTTCAGTGATAAGATAACGTTCAAAGTTTATACCAATTTCATAAGAGTGACAACCCTGCTCTCAGCTGTTACGGGCAATGACCTATTGACCGCCGGGGATTCCCGCGGCGAGCCCGCAACGCGCTTGTGCGTATATTGAGTGTGGGTATAGGTGCGTGGTGTGCGTAGGCGCGTAGGTATGTATTACGGACACACGTCTGTTATACATTAGGGTTGACAGAGACTTGGAAAACTTTAATTTTGTATGGAAACCTGAAAATACGTTTTTCTGAAATCTTTCTTCGCCTTTGCATTCCTTTGGTGGGGGGTAATTTGCAGCTCCTGGCTTCATACCCCAGTTACGGGACACCTTGTATATAATTTACTATTGTCTTTTAGCCTGCCAAGCGTGGTGAGTATGGCAATAACCATGATCAGTACTTGGCCTTTATCCAGCAGTGGACTTCCTACTGCTGAGATGATGATGATAGTCTTTTCGTACAATGAAGATCCCGGAAGATTTGCTTAAATTCACGTTATGCGCATTGTCAAACTATTAGACGATTTTTATAAAAAAATCTTAAAAAATGTCAAAAGATAATAAAGTGAAATACCCTAGTTATTAAATAATAATTACTTGTAACAATTACAACGAGCCCCGGAATATAAAAACTAAGTAAATAATAAACATTTTTTTTAATAATTATGTCAGATATAAGTACTGAGTGAAATGAAACGTAACGTAATAGAGTGTACGAAAATGAAAATCGAAAACGTACCTACGTTGTATGTGAATAATATTCGTTTTTTTAATTATATTTATTTTAAGTATATTCAAAATATATTTTTTATCTACGCATAAAAAATAAAACAAATCAAATACAAGTTAGGTATTACGAATTTATTAATAGTTATTATGTATTATGATGTTATAATAGAACAATGTATTGAATAATAATAAGATACCGATAAGTAAATTAAATTAAATAATAAAATTGATTGTGATAACCTCGATTAAAATGCAGGGCATTTCTAAAAAAATGTCACCATGAAGCGTCTCGGGGATCGTCATATCGAAAAAAACCTAGTTATACATGTAGTTACACTACATTTCACGTAAATGTACAGTCCGTCAAATATACAAGTATGATTTATATTTACAGAATTAATGAATGTATTTATTTGCAGAATATACCTACGAGCATATAAGTACATACTAAGATCTAGAATAGTTTAAGGTTAGAACTGTATTATTCGACTTAATAGTTGTGCAAATATTAATAATAATAAATAAATAAAATCACTTTATTTCATGCGCTAAAAAGTTACCGATATCACACAAATGTATACGTATAAAAAATAAAACAAATCAAATACAAGTTAGGTATTACGAATTTATTAATAGTTATTATGTATTATGATGTTATAATAGAACAATGTATTGAATAATAATAAGATACCGATAAGTAAATTAAATTAAATAATAAAATTGATTGTGATAACCTCGATTAAAATGCAGGGCATTTCTAAAAAAATGTCACCATGAAGCGTCTCGGGGATCGTCATATCGAAAAAAACCTAGTTATACATGTAGTTACACTACATTTCACGTAAATGTACAGTCCGTCAAATATACAAGTATGATTTATATTTACAGAATTAATGAATGTATTTATTTGCAGAATATATGTACCTACGAGCATATAAGTACATACTAAGATCTAGAATAGTTTAAGGTTAGAACTGTATTATTCGACTTAATAGTTGTGCAAATATTAATAATAATAAATAAATAAAATCACTTTATTTCATGCGCTAAAAAGTTACCGATATCACACAAATGTCCGTCAAATATACTTGTATGATATATATTTACAGAATGAATGAATTAATGAATGTATTTCTTTGCAGAATATAGCTACGAGCATATCTAGTCTAGATCTAGAATAGTTTAAGATTAGAACTCTATTATTCGACTTAATAGTCATGCAAATATTAATAATAATAAATAATAATAATCGTTAATGTACAGGTTAAACAGGTCTGGAGAAGTCAACCCTCCTAGACGAACCCCGCACCCCACCCATAGTCGCTAGAGGTCGTGTCGCCCCACTTTACATTGTTAATTTGGTTTCCGTACCAATACCTCAACAAATTAACAACATGATTTGGTACTCGCGCGTTCACTAGTTTTGACCAGAGAATTTCATGATTCACAAGGTCAAAAGCACGGCTTAAGTCTAAAAAGCAAGCGTAGACAGATGTACCTTGTGACGTGTAGTAATTGACCGTAGTCTTTAAATTCATTATGGCCGAATCTGTTGAAAGACCGGGGCGGAAACCAAACAGCGCGTCATCAATATTCAAATGATGTGGCAGATCTGGATGGATAATACGCTCCAACACTTTACCTATCACCTAATGATCATCATCATCATCATTTCAGCCGTAAAACGTCCACTACTGAACTAAGGCCTCCCTCATGGATCTCCATGAGGGGTAGTTGCCATACTCACCACGCTTGGCAGGCGGGTTGGTGAGCGCAGTCCGGGATGTTGATATACGGAAAGACGCTGCTGCCCATCTTCCGGAGGTGTCCCTTAGCAGGCTCTTACTGCATCCACGGGTAGGAGAGGAGGAGTGACATTCTACTGCCGGTACCCCACGGCATAATGATATCTAATGATATCAGGCGGTAATTTGTAGAGGAACTAAGGTAGTTAAAATTATAAAATTGATTGAGTTCGAGTATTAATAACTGAATTGATAATGGTATTTATAAACAATAATTAGTTTGCTGGTAATAAGACATCGCATGGATCCCAAAATAATGAAACAACCTCGTAACCCGTTGTTTGCAAATAAATATTTTGACTTTGACATTCTGAGTCACAATGATTTTTAAACTTTATCACGTCAAAAAAATGTGATTTTTAATACAATTCAGGATTTTTTTAAACCTCAATTGTATTATAACATCTTTCACATATTTTTATTATGGTATTTTAATATATTTTTTACAGTTATTGCGCCTAATGCTTTAGCTTTACCGACAAGAATCTGTAAAACACTCAATTCAGAACTTCTTCACGTGTCGTCATCGTGCAAATATCTAACAAACTTAAGAACCTCAATTTAGCAAAGAGAAGGTGTAGTTTGTGTTCAGTGAAATGGGCCAACAAGTCTTTTTTCCGAACACAGAACGTAAGAACATTTTTCGAGGTATTGATGCCCTCTGGCAATCTGTAGAGTTTACTCCATTTTTTACCAGTTACATATATTATAATTATTTATAATATAAGTTTAGAATGTGGAAGTATCCATAACGCGCTGTTGGTCAACTTTTTAAAACGTATAATCTTAATACAGATAAAACTATGACTTATTCGTATTATTAGCTTTATAACACTCGAGACAAAGAGAGGGAGTTAAGTTTAACTCTGCCTGTCTGTGGCATCGTAGCTCTCAAAGAATTTTCTAAACAGAAACAAAGGTTTATTGGAGACATTATTTAATTGAATTAAGCTATTATAAAAAGCTAGCTTGTGCCCGCTGCTTCGCATGCGTTCTACCCAGATAAAGAAATAGCCTATGTGTTAATCCTAGTTAACATCTATACGTTTGCAAAATTTCAGCTCGATATGTACGCTAGTTTTTGCGTGAAGAGGTAACAAACCTCCATACAAACAAACTTTCGGCTTTATAATATTAGTTAGATGTAAGAGTAAAAATGTAAATGTACAAGTTGACTTTATGTTCAACTTGCGGCAAGGTAACGTCTGAGGATGGATGTGGTCGGGTGGCATGAGTTGCACAGGCAAGTGTTCATGATATTGTTTGGTTGAATTGCAGGGTTAACAGCAAGCTGATTCTTCTTGAGGTTGCTTCATAGAGAGCCAAAACACGTGACGAATTTCTGTATGAAGTGTTTTTCGCGTGGTTTGTATGGTAAATTTACACGTTTCTGCACAGCTAAGCCAATGCTTAACTTAATTCTAGTTAAAATTAGAAGTAGGTTTGTTACTGAATAATAGTCACCCATTAGAAGCTTATTAAGTTATACAAATAGTTCGAGATCAAACCAGTTCTAATTATCTAATCTAAAAATAAACGAGCACAATTCATAAAAAAATCCTAGGAAAAGATATACATAGAGAAACCACCACCAGTTGTCCTCAATAATAATACAATAGTACGCGCTTATGAAGAACCAACACAGTATTGTTTTCCGAATGATGCGCCAAACTAAGCGCCTATTAACTCTACCTGAAATAAAACAAGTTTATGTACCTATAAATACAACCTTTAAAAGCCTTTTCATTTAATACCCATATTGTGACAAAAAATACATTCACCGCCAGCTTGTTGCAGCGGCCATTTTGAAAGTTTTTAGTATTGTATCGTAACCGTAACCAAAAGTATATGAGAAATTTTAGCTGAATCGGTTAAGTTTGTAATTTTTTTGATTCACCTGGCAATATTTTAAGCGGATTTGTTACATGGGCGATTCTCTGTAAGCTCGCCATCGGCTGTCCCGACCGATTTTTTCATAAGTTAATTTAGTTTATTTTTTAAAAGTCACTTCTAATGACACTTTAAGCCCGAAACTTTACGGGCCTATTGTTTTTAGAAACATAACTATTCAACGTTTTTTTCTAGACGTGATAGAAGCCCTAAAAACACAGTCCCCTGGCTGTCCCCATCACTGTTTTCCGACCTAGAAATGAGATTTACGAAGAAGTTATTGAAACTAAATACATTTGGCAGTTAATATCATAAACTAAAATAATTAAATTATATTATTTTTGTAAAACAAGGTCTCATTACCTATTGTATATATTTAGTAAAGTCCTATAAACTTTGTCCCCAGAATTTATATACAGTCCCCTGTCAAAAATTTAAAGCCATATTTAAAAAAATCTGTAATGTTTAAAAACGTTTTTTTGAGTGAATCGAAACGCAATTGTTGTGAAGATGGCAACTATACCGAATGCGGCGGCGAGACGCCATTTTATTAAGTGTCAGAGCGTCATTTGTGAGGTAAACACGTGTTTGGACCGCTACCCCATACAGTCCTCTGGTAAGTAATAATATTTATGTTAATTACTTTAAATATCCCTATATATAATTTATTGGTTTATTGTTTATGTCTAAATTTATCGGTAGGTTCTTTTAAAACTATTTTACATCAATTTTGTAAACATTGTGAAATTTAACCGAAATTCACAGTCCCCAGGCAACAGTCCTCAGCCTGAAAATGCAACAGGAGACTGTTTTACATTACAGGGGACTGTGTATTTTGCGTATTAGTTATTATTTTGATGTATTGTTTGTAAATTAATTCGCTGGTTTGTTTTGTTAATTTAATGCAATCATCAAAGTATCAAATTACCCTCAAAAGAGAGAAGAAATCCCAACCAACAGAACAAAGAAAAATTTTTGCGGAAGTTAGAAAAGAATATGTCAGCTCGTGAGCACAGCTGCATTAAAGAAGTGTAAAGATCATTGTATATACCAGATATTGTTCGTTGTTTGGCGATGTCATTACGTCGTAACGCTTTTTTTTCTCTTAACGTAAGATATTTTTATGGAACTACACCGAAAGTGGCCATAGAAAAGGTGCACCGGATGGTATTGGAGCAACATGCAAAAGAACAGCTGATTTCGTTGTTAATTCTGAAGGCGACATCAACAATATTGATAAGTTTGTTAAGGTCATCCAAGAGCGATGCCTTGGCATCAACATGTATCGCGATCTACGGTAGACATCCAGGCAATGGTCATTAAGGTTTAATATAGAGGAAGTGTCCGATCAGAAGGGTTTTAAAGGCACTTTAAATGTGCATTATGTCGCAGGTGTTTACTCCTTCCTCGGTCTTCCAACTAAATGTATAACGCTTACAATGAAAAGTCACTTGTGAGTTCCATAATATTATCAGTATCAACCTTGTTCCATAACCTAGATGGACAGTAGAGAAGTATTTACAGAGTCCGAACCGGAAGATCTTGAATCTGCTGAACGTTAAGTGACACCACACAAATCCATTCAAACATTGGATGATGATATAGAAGAAACGAGTGGCATTTGGAATTTATGCTACAACAATTTAACAATATAAAATATAATAAAATATTACGTTCTTGTGAAATTTACAGCTAAAAATGTAGAGTATCGTTATGCTGCCGTAATTAATGAGATTGATAATGATAAAAACGATTTACGTGTTACTTTGCTCAAGATTTGTGACCCCAGTGCAGACATTTAAAATTTAAGATTATAAGGACCTTTCAGACCTGCCATTTATCGTTGTATAATTCTGACGTGATTGTATTCTGATTGATTGAAGAGAAAGAGATTATTTTATAAGTTTTCTACTCAATTAGACATTTTTCGAGCGCATTTTGTTAAACTTTATTATGTGCCTTACTTGATTCAAAAATATCTTTAGCATTTGATTGGAGATCTCAGTTGAATTATATATTTAAGACTTTTCTAATAATTAAATTAATGATAGTAAGTATTTTAATGAATACTGCATAAAACATTTACAGTTTGATATTATAATAATAAGACAATGTTGATCTTAGTGAGTACAAAATGCTTCTAGCACATAAGGTTAATTTTTGATATGAATGTTTAAAAAGTAATGTTTTCTGTTGAAGTTTTTTAAAGAAACTTGTTAATTATTGATGCGCAAATATGCCAATAAAATAATATATGATTGATTAATTTAAAATGACTTTTTTCTAAGTACAACAGTCCCCTGAAGCCTCAAACATTCCCCTGTCATGATTTTTTGGAAAATTGCTAATATCTCGAAAAATACGTATAATTTCAGTGGGCCTCCTTATCTAACAGAAATAATAGTTAATTTTCTTCGAAATAAAACTAAGCTTTTTGGCAATTGTTAAAAAAAATTGCCAGGACAGCTTTTGTATGGGACCTGTACAAGCTTACAGAGAAACGCCCACATACGAACATTGCAAGTTAACTCTTATAATCACGCTTTTATGTAAGCACAAATTAAGATTATTTTTTAGTATTGCCTTCTGTATAGTTCGAGTATGAAAGAAAATAGAATCTGCATCTGCATCCCATCTGCAGTGGGACACAGAATTGGTTATAAAAATAGTTTCGAGGAATGAGGTGTCTAACACTAACCAACTTGATAAAAAAATTAAACAAACAATTATATTTTTAACAAGACATAAATATATGTATATATATTCGTTTATTTGCTTACTTGGCACACATATAGAATAATGTTAATGACACAATAAAACAACAATTGTTAACAGTATTTAATAATCATGCTTACACAGAACAAATAAAAATATTACGCAAAAAAAATGTGTTTATGTGGTATTAAAAACGGTCACGGCTCAGCATAATGCCTAATCACTGGGAGGCGGCTAGGAGCTGGTATTCCACCGTGGCGTTGTGGTCAATAGACTATTAATAACTTATTATATATAATTGTAGTCTTACATAAGCTACACGAACGTAAAAATCACTTCTGAAAACCCCGTTTTTCTATTGCGTAGGCAAAGAGGGGCTTGGCATTTACCACACTGCCATCCAGTTCGTACTGCAGATATTTGAGGGCTATATTTGCAGCGCCTCCTCAAAGTCCCTCTCCCTGGTTGATGACGACCGCTTTCCAAGGAAACTTCGTCAGGGACTGTTGGCTTGTGGCGCTTAAGAACAGGTACTGTCGAAGGCGGCTCGGAGCAGAGGCATTGCTGTTCAATGATTGAGGCCTTTGTGATATAGAAGCTGGTAAAAATCAAGGTAACACCTTCGGTAGGCTAGTATATTAAAAATACTTTTATGTATCACGTTGGAATCCTATTTGCCCACTAAACCCCGTATATCATTACAATTAATAGTGTTACCCACGAGTTTTTTTACAGTAAAAGCCAATTTAAGTGCAATTCAGAATCAATAGTAAATTTATGCAGAAAAAAATGAACATGGACAAGACGAAAATTATGTCGAATGTCCATGTCGTGCCTGCCCAGTTATGGTTGAGAACTCGGCTCTTGAAGCTGTCGACACGTACGTATACCTGGGACAAACATCCAATTAGGTAGGTCCAACTTCGAGAAAGAGGTCAATCGTCGAATCCAACTCGGATGGGCAGCGGTTGGGAAACTTCGCAACGTCTTTTCGTCCAACATACCTCAGTGCCTGAAGACGAACGTCTTCGATCAGTGTGTGTGTGCCAGTGATGATATATGGAACCGAGACGTGGTCCTTCACTATTGGCCTTATAAATAAGCTTAGAGTCACTCAACGAGCTATGGAGAGGGCTATGCTCGGGGTTTTCTACGGGATCGAATCAGAAATGAGGAGATACGTAGAAGAACTCGGATCACCGATATAGCCAGACGGATTAGCACGTTGAAGTGGAAATGGGCAGGCCATATAGCACGCAAAATGGATGGCCGATGGGGCTGCAAAGTTATCGAATGGAGGCCACGGACCGGCAAGCGCAGCGTAAGACGTCCACCTACAAGATGGACTTGGTAAGAACCGCAGGTCGGCGGTGGATGCAGGCCGCTTCCAACCGCAGTACTTGGAGATCAATGAGGGAGGCCTCTGACCAGCAGTGGACGTCCTACGGCTGATTAGATGATGATGTAATAAATAAATTTATCTTATCCTGTCAAACTGGAAACTTAGCTGCAAATATATTACCAAGTACCTCTCTCTACCTTCATTACAATATTTAGATTATTTTAGTTCCATTTATTTGTAGACCTGTAGCTTTTAGCTTTTCTTAACAAATTAGTACCTACTTAAATAAAATTGAAGTATCTGTCTGTTTGTAATGTCCTAATAATAGTTTACTAAATGCGTATCGAAGCATATGGATTGATAGTAATTTATAAGTAACGACCTAGGATTATTTTTTGATAGTCAGTTATTAGTAACAGCCTAGGATGGATTTTTGACAATCACTTATTAGTAACTGCCTAGGATATCATTGTTTAGTTTAAAACATGTAAGATTTATCAAAATGTTTATTAAAAAAACCTTAGCTAATTTAAACAAAATTCAGCAGCTGAACATGGTTTTCGTTAAAATCATACAATTAGTAAAATGCACAAAGTAAAACACATAAGCTTAAAAATAACTTAAAAATACCGAATTAATCTTTTACAGCTCTACATGTATGTTATTGTAACGTATTATTATTTTACGATATTATTTTGGTATAAAAGCACATCATGCATTACTATTTATTTATACATAGGCGCTTTATACGTTAAGATTTGCTATTGATAACACTGATCCTTTAACAACTTATAAGGCCTAGTAAATTTTGTATACTATCATTTTCAAAAGTAATAGAAACAGCATTAAAAAAAGATATTGACTCGAATGACAATCACAAGCTAAAATGGTAATGGCAAAAAATGCGATATAAAAACGAATTATTCTAAAAATAGACATAAAACAATAACTTTAAAAGTAAAAAAAACAAGTAGCAAGTAAGTAACTCACTCCAATTAATTAATTAATTAATGAGTGTTTTTATTATTATTTTTGTATTGCTTGTTTTGTGTTTTGTGTACCTAAGTAAATAAATAAATGAAGTTACAAATTAATTGGATCTTCTAGGTAAAATAAAAGAGAAACCACGAGAAAACAACATACAGTTGGGCAATCCGAATCAAAAAAATAAATCCTTAAAAGCTTGAAGACCATTGTCTCTATATCTATAGAGACAATGGTTTGCAATATACATACTTATCTAAGTATGTATATTGCAAATAACACTAACATAAAAATAATAAAAGCATAATATTTTAATCCACCTTTATAACATTTTTCAGGCGGGCCTTAGTCCTACAATAACTTTGCTCGATAATCTTATAGGTAGACATAAGTAATTTTCGTTTTTACGAAATAGAAGCGATAAATGCAAAATTCACGTAATTTATGCGATAAATACGATAATACTTTTACGACGAAATTTCGAAGAAAAAATTATTTAAACGCAATAAACACGTGAATTTTCTAATATTACGATCGCCCGCGTTTAAATATGGCCTTATTTAAACTGTACCCCTGGGCGCGGCGTGCTGCTGCGTAGGTGGTGCGGGCGGGTGGGACGAGCGCGCCTGAGTCAGTCCGCGTGCGCTTGTTTTATTCGGTTTGTTTCGTGTTGTACATCAAGATGGGTCGCCATAAAAAGGAATTATCTGATAGAGTAAAAGACTCATCAAGATGGGTTGTATCTACATAAGTGATACTAACATAGTTATGTGCAAATATTGCAACGTGCGTCTAGATGGCGATAGAACAGATACATTAAAGAAACATACGAATTCTAACCATTTAAAGAAGAAAACCGAGCCTCAACCAGGGCCCTCTGGAACGAAAAGGCAGTCTACAATTGTCGGCGGGTTTGAAGTGCAAATGCGTGTTAAAATGGAAAAATAAACTTTTGTAGAAGATACCGTGGTTACGCCGACAGCATTGCGAGCGTAACTTAATTTAAACGTTAGATAAACGACATTGCATAGTTAATTATCTATAGGTAAACTAAGGGTTGGTTTACTTTTCTGGGAATTTTGTGTAATCCCATATTGGGCTATTACGCGATGTTCCTACGTGTCCGTGTGTGCGTACACTATAATCCACACGACGGATATTTTGCTGCGTATGCACTCTGCATTTTTTCTAATGTCGGTCACCTTGACAAGACTAGTTGCAATCAAGACGCCTTGCAGGACGGTCGCACGCACTCAATTATTATCCCGCATATGTCTCTGTCGCGATTCGTTCTTTGGAGTCGCGGGACACTTATTACCGAGTCCCATAATATATTTGGGACAGGTCGCGCATTACCACAAAATAGTTGCCAGCCAAAGGAATTCGCCTCCCTGTGTAGTGAAGTGAAAGGATTCCCGCGCAGCCCTGGACCCTCAAAGATTGCTGGACTTGCCAGGTTAGTAAGCCTTCCTAACTACCTAGTGATTTTAGCCTGTGCAACGTCGTTATAATTACTATACGCATCTTCGAGAAACCTAGAATTATTGGATTTCAGCCAGTCCATCCCACCTTGGGAAACGCATATTAACCCAAATGATATAATCGGTTAGCTTTATGGTCTATCGTACCATGCATCGCGGCATGCGGCCGGTTATATCTACCATATATTTGGTCCTCACGAACCGGATAGAAATCTAAAATTTTGGGTTTATTACCACGTGTAATTGCATATAATCATCATAGGAAACTCGTCCTTATTGCGTTACATGTAAGGTCCATTGTGTGTCCGCACTTGTACACGAAGTCCCGTTATAAAATTATTTAAATTCGCATTTTTCCTAACTGATTCACAAATAGGTGTGTATAAGTTATTTACTACTTTAGTGTTTCATGTTGTGAAATAGATTTTACGTTAAATTGCGTTAATTACGCTAATTTTTCATTATTTTATTTAATTGACGGTGGTTTCGTGGAAAGTTTCGTGGCACAAAGATTGGTCTGGTTAACTTTGTTAGCGAATCCAAGTAAGGATCGCCACTATAACATCTTGTTGGTTTATTTTTAACCTAATAACTAAACATTGAGTTTATTTAGTTACATCGCAAAAATATTACAGTCCACACCGCATTTATTGAAGAATTTTAGTAGGTTCTGAAGTAACTTATTTACTAGGTTGTTTGTTCTTAAGACAAGATAAATTATTTCTCACTCTTACGTTCATAAGTACCTATTATTTCGCATGCACAGCAATTACGCTCGTGCTATCTATACTGTTCCTATATCGTGCCAGCTTGGTCAGTTAGTGCCTATCTATACTTACTAACGCTGCTGGTAGGATAGGTATTTATTTGTTTTATCCTTACGCGTCGTATTGCACGTTCGCTAGGGTTCCGCATGGTCGGGAAAATAGTTCCACACCTATTTATTTTTTGTTTTACCCGTGTGTCGCGTCGTATTGTACGTCCGCTTTATTGCTTGAAATAGAGTTCCGTTCTATATACCATATATAAATCATATAAGTACCGTTTGTTTTTACAAGTTTTTTTTTTTTATTTTTCGATTTCGCCATTGTCGTGTCGTATTGAACACACGCTAGGGTTTCGCATGATTGGAAAATTGGTTCCGTACCTACCTATTTTTTGTTTTTTAAAAAATATAAATATTTAATACTTTGTTTTGCATCCATTAGCTTAGGCTGGAATTTCGCTTGGGCGGATAAGTGGTTCCGTACCAATTTTATGTTAAAGTTTTTATTTTTTTTTATTTTTAAACACAAATTTTTAGTTTAAAATGGAAGACTTAAATAACAAACTTAAACTTTACGAAGGCAAATGTGCTTCATATTTTGGTCGCGTTCAAAAAATATATGATTCAATTTCAAATCTCAATGACGAAAGGTCGAGAAATACTTTCATTGCGAAAGCCAGAACAGTCGATCAAATTAGAAACGAAATTATAACTACAATTGATAATATAAATATTTTGTCAATGAAAATTAATCCCGACTATGAGGTTAATTACAACACGTTGTCGGCCTTTGACGATCTTTCGTGCGAAATTAAAAATGTATTGAGTTCATTGACCCCAGCTCCCCCTACTAAGGATTATGCTATGAGTAGTACTAATTCGACGAGTAGTAGACTCGGTTCAAGTTCAGGGTTATGTCATATCAAAATACCGAGAATCGAACTGCCTACCTTTGAGGGCGACATTCAAACTTTTCCGTTTTTCTATGAAACATTCAAACGTGTAATACATTTAAATCCCGATTTATCGGACTCGGATCGTATTCACTATTTACTAAGTCATCTCAAGGGCAAGGCTCAAAGTCTAGCAGCCGGTATTGTGCCCGCTGCAGAGAACTATCGCGTAATCTGGGACGCGCTTATCGCAAAATATCATGACACGCGCGCATTAGCAGTTAGTTATCTCAATCAGCTGTTTTCTATAAAATCAGTTGGTACTTCGCCTGCTAATGTTGAACAGGTATTTGATAAATTCACTGCAATTGTGGCAGGACTCAAGCAATTGAAAATAGATAACATGGATGATTTTATTTTCACGTACGCGGGTCTTAAGTTATTAGACTCCGACATCGCAAAACATTACGAAATGTCGCTTCGCAATTTGAAAGATCCTCAAGAGGTAGATTATAATTACTTCGTAAAGTTTGTACGCGAACAAATAAAAATATTATATCGCACCGCGCCGTCGAATGCTGAAAAGTCGACCGCCGGCCGCAGTGGCGCCAGTGCGGCGTCTGCTACGTCTTCTAGGGCGCATGTATCTACATCGCCTAAATGTTCGCTCTGTCATTCATCGCATATCCACTTATATAAGTGCAGTGCCTTTTTAAAATTAAACGCGAATGACAGATTTAAATTCATTAAGGAACACAATATGTGTGTCAACTGCCTTAGTGCGCAGCATACAGCGTCTAAATGTCAGTCTTCTGCCACTTGTAAGAAGTGCCAGGGTAAACATCATTCCTTGTTGCATTTCGAACAAAGGCCACAGAAACCAGCTGCTAGTGTCAGCACCGCACCGGCTACTAGTGCCGAAGAACCTGAGCCATCGCAGGAACGGGTTTCTTTTTGCACGCACTCAGCCACGGTTCAAAGGTCGTCTCGCACTACTGAAGTGCTAGCTACTGCGAAGGTATTAGTGGTAGGTAGGAAGGGCAAGGATGCTGTTATTCGCTGTCTTCTGGACCCAGGTTCCCAGAAGAACTATATAACTACTCGATGCTGTCGTAAGCTCGGGTTACCTATCCGCGAGGATTCGGTGGTTACCGTCAAAGGTATTGGTGGTACCTCTCAACCAGTACGAGGTTCAGTTGAACTCAAATTTAGTTCGCGTTTCCGTGTGCAACCCAAGTACAACATCGACGCTCTGGTTCTCGACGAGATAACGGGTCAGCTCCCGTTATGCCCGATAGATGTCGCTAACTTCAATCACATTGATTCGAGGCTACTTGCCGACGATACTTGGGCTACGCCGGGGAATATTGACATTCTGTTAGGAGTAAAACTTTTTGCTAAGTTATTGCAACCAGGTCATGTATCTTCTACCGCGGGATGTCCAGACGCATTAGAGACAGTGCTTGGCTATATATTAATGGGAGACGCACCTGTCTTAGAACGTCCGAAAGCCACCCTGTCGTTTTTCGCTACTTCCCCTTTGGAAAGCTGCGACTTGCGCAAGTTTTGGGAGATAGAGGAAGTTCAACCCTCTTCTATCACTAGCGTGGATGATAAATACTGTGAACAGTTTTATTGTTCCACCACTACTCGCACCCAATCTGGCAAGTATGTCGTTGCTTTGCCATTGAAGACAGACGCATCGGCGTTAGGTAATTCTTTCGAAATTGCACGTCGTAGATTTATTAGCCTCGAACGAAAACTTAAATCGCATCCTAACGTCAAATTACTCTATGATGACGTCATAAGAGATTATCTAAAAAATAATTACGTTTCCCTTGTGCAAGGAATTATTCCTGGCGAGGTATCTTACTACATCCCGCACCATGCTGTAATTCGCGAAGACAAGGCAACCACCAAGTTACGCGTGGTTCTTGATGCGAGCGCGAAGACAGCCAATGGTACATCACTAAATGATATTCTCTACGCAGGTCCAGTTCTTCAATCGGACCTTTTTAATATTCTTTTGAATTTAAGATTCTACGCTGTAGCTATAACGGCTGATGTTAAAGCTATGTACCTCAGAATTTCAGTACGTCCTGAAAATCGTCCTCTTCAGCGTATACTATATCGCTTTCACGAAGACGAGGAATTGCAAATTCTGCAATTTTCCGTTCTTCCCTTTGGGTTCAAATGCTCGCCCTTTGTCGCCATCCGCACCATTCAACAATTGTGTAAGGATGAGGGTCAAAATTGTCCTCTCGCAAGCGAGATTCTAAATAGAGATATTTATATCGATGATATCGCTAGTTCTATTCCTAGCATTGCGCTAGCAATAGATTCCGCTCACCAACTGATTAAGTTGTTTTCACTTGGTGATTTTGAGTTGACTAAATGGTCAAGTAATAGCCCTGAGGTTCTTCAGGCTATTCCCGAGTCACTGCGGCTCGCGCACAGTGTCGATCTAAGTAAGGATCCGACTCTAAAGGTTCTTGGGCTTCGTTGGTTTCCCGACGAAGACTATTTCGCATTCCAAGTCAATTCTGACAATCGCCCTTGCACGAAGAGAAATATTCTGTCGTCTATCGCTCGCCTCTTCGATGTTCTGGGTTTAGTCGCGCCCATGATCTTGTACGCCAAGCTATTGATCAAAGATCTTTGGCTTGTAAAAATTGGATGGGATGATGTCCCACCAAACCGCATAGTTCGTCTGTGGCAGCAGTTTCAAGATGAACTGCCGCATATTTCGCAGCTTAAATTCACACGCCACATTGGCGTAATTGAAAACTGTAAAGTTTCATTAGTTGGGTTTGCAGACGCTAGCGAGAAAGCCTACGGTGGTGCTGTCTACGCCCACGTAGTTAAACCAGATGGAGACATAACCATCTCGCTAGTATGTGCAAAGTCCAAGGTCGCTCCTCTTAAAGTTATTTCGCTGGCTCGTCTGGAGCTATGCGCCGCATTGCTTTTATCAACTTTGATAAAGCGAGTTTTTGATCTTTATTCCTCCCGATATGCCATTGAGGCTGTCGTAGCATTTTCAGACTCAACTGTAACTTTGAGTTGGATCCACTCTTCGCCACATCGCTGGCACACGTTTGTGGCCAATCGCATAGCCAAGATTCACGAAAATCTCTCGGCAAAACACTTCTTCCATGTAAAAGGATCAGATAATCCTAGTGATTGTCTTTCCCGCGGTTTGACGCCAGCCCAGCTTATCCATCATCCACTGTGGTTGACTGGACCGCCCTGGCTCAAACTGCCCCGCCACGCATGGCCTATAAAGCCATTCGTTCCAGGTCAGACGCAAGAGCTTCCCGAAATGAAGCCAGTTGCTCTACCTGCTTTATCGCCGGAAATGTCAAAGGTGAATTCTCCTGCCGAAGACATTCTGTATAACCTCTCCAATAGGTTTTCCTCCTGGAAAAAATACTTGAAAACAATTTGCTTTGTTTACAAATTTCTAAAGTGGCTTCCTATAGGCCCAATAACCGCGCTCGATTTGAACTTTGCTGAATCAGTTGTGTGGCGAACTGTTCAACGAATTCATTTTGAATCCGATGCAAAATCGTATCTTCGTGAACTCTACCAATTCTTATCGCATGAATATAGCACATATTGGGAGAAGGAACTGGCGGATGATAACTCGCGACCGCTCTACGCGCTTAGCTCCGATCCGTCAGAACCCGCCGCATTAACTCCTGCACATTTTCTTAACACGAAACCACTCGTCTTTTTCCCTGCTCGCGAGGTAACTGAACCGCGCTTACATCTTATTTCGCGACAGGAACTAAATGATCAACTTGTTCATTCTAAATGGAACACACCTGCTAATCCTTTACGGACTGGTATGGTTGTTGTTTCTATGCAGGACAACGTTATGCCTCTACATTGGCCGATAGGCTTAGTGACTGAAGTCTATCCGGATAAGAACGGGGTAGTTAGAGTCGCAACGATCAAGACTCAGAGTGGGTTTTTTCAACGGCCAACAGTTAAGTTGTGCCCTTTGCCAACACAATAAGTTTTGGTATCTAATTTTTATAATGCAGAAGTTAGGTTTAATTAAATTTATTAACTAGTTTATAAAATTCCTTCATAAATTTAGTTTCTTTCATAAGGTAGAGTTTTCATGATGATAATATGCAATTGTTAATTGTTGTTTCCTCTTTTTTGTTTTGAAAGATTAGGACCTTTCAAGCCGGGGAATATGGTTACGCCGACAGCATTGCGAGCGTAACTTAATTTAAACGTTAGATAAACGACATTGCATAGTTAATTATCTATAGGTAAACTAAGGGTTGGTTTACTTTTCTGGGAATTTTGTGTAATCCCATATTGGGCTATTACGCGATGTTCCTACGTGTCCGTGTGTGCGTACACTATAATCCACACGACGGATATTTTGCTGCGTATGCACTCTGCATTTTTTCTAATGTCGGTCACCTTGACAAGACTAGTTGCAATCAAGACGCCTTGCAGGACGGTCGCACGCACTCAATTATTATCCCGCATATGTCTCTGTCGCGATTCGTTCTTTGGAGTCGCGGGACACTTATTACCGAGTCCCATAATATATTTGGGACAGGTCGCGCATTACCACAAAATAGTTGCCAGCCAAAGGAATTCGCCTCCCTGTGTAGTGAAGTGAAAGGATTCCCGCGCAGCCCTGGACCCTCACAGATTGCTGGACTTGCCAGGTTAGTAAGCCTTCCTAACTACCTAGTGATTTTAGCCTGTGCAACGTCGTTATAATTACTATACGCATCTTCGAGAAACCTAGAATTATTGGATTTCAGCCAGTCCATCCCACCTTGGGAAACGCATATTAACCCAAATGATATAATCGGTTAGCTTTATGGTCTATCGTACCATGCATCGCGGCATGCGGCCGGTTATATCTACCATACCGTAAAAATGTGTTTGAAAGCTAACATTCCCATGCATAAACTGGACCATCCTGCTGTTCGCAGCTATTTAAATAAATATGTGCCCGGTTCAGGTAACCTCCCTTCTGGCGATACTTTGAGACGTAAATACGTGCCACTGTGGGGTATTGCGGAAAATGTCTTTGGGTATTGCCGAGAAAGAAGAAACTAAGGAGAAACTAAAAAATCAGCCTGTAGTAGTAGTGGCTGACGAAACATCCGACAAAAAAGGAAGATGTGTTTTTTGCAGTCTTATTTAAAACTGTGAATGCAGAAACAGCGTAGTCTTGCTTTTTAGCAAGTGTATATTTTTTAGACGCGGCCAATGGTTCCACTTGCTCACAAGCCATCATGGACACCTTGAAAGCTTACGACATCGACTACTCTCAAGTGCAAGGATTAGTATCAGACTCTGCACGTTACATGAATGCATGTTTTAACATGCTAAAAATACTGATTGGTTGGACCACGTGCATTGGATGACCACTACAAATGTTGGGCATATGAAGTGAATCTTGTAGGTGACATTTTTATTAAAGAGAACTGAATACGATTGTAGCCAAGACGAAGGCAGCTTTTTTGCACTCAAGAAAAATGAAAAGTGCTTATTTGAACTATCTGCAAGAACACGCTCCGCGACTGACTCCGAAGCTTTATCCCACGCCAGTTGTAACTAGGTGGAATTCTTGGTTCAAATCTGCAATCTATTTGAGCGAATATGTAGAGCATATAATTGCTTTCATGAATGAATATGAAGACGATAACATGAGTACTAGTTACCTGACGGAATGTTTTGAAAATTAAACTCTGGCTCGCAAAATACGAGTTCAGTTGACATTCGTATCCGAGTTCTGTCCAAAAATAATGAAAATAATTCACAACAAGGAGCAAATTAGAAGATTTAAAGTCTTCTCTTGAGCGACAACGTGAAGGTTCGTTTTCGCTCAAGTTCGTTTGGAGAAAAAACCAAAAGCATTTTGTTAAACGAAAATGGTGAATTCCATCAAGAGCACAGTATTATGCTGAAAACGGCAGCACAGAAGAGCTTGGACAAATTGTCTTCACATAATGAGGTCCAACCCAACAAAAAAACGATTCCTACCTGCACATTGGAAAATTATTTTGCCCATCAGTAGCAGCGGCCGTGACCACATCGTCTCTGGACACTAACTCAACACTGGAGAGCTTCTACAAAATACCATTTTTCAGGGATATACCACAGGATGAACTCTGCTCATTTCCATAGACAACTCGTCAATGTGGTTCAGCAAGAAACTCCTGTTAACGTCATGCAGATTTTACTTGCATCAAAATGTTGCTACCTGAGGTTCGCGAATGCAGCTTACAAAGTCTTCATAGCCCAGTCAACAGTGTAGATGCTGAAAGATATTTCAGTATCTACAATGTCGTCTTTAATGACCGAAGGCAAAGGCTTAAGCAAGAAAATATATAGACATCCAAAATATAAATATTGGATTTTTTATTTATATTTATGCGAAATTTCGGTTTTTTGTTGCGAAATATACGTAACCCTACTTATGGGACAATGTTTTAAATAGGTACTTAATTATTTTTAAAACCCTAAGCGGTCAAAAACATCACGCTATTAAAAGGTATTTTATACCATAATTTTCACGTTGATTGATCGATTAGTACACTTAGATTACAAAGGTTTAGTGGTATCCTTTACTATGAGCGCGACTGTACATTATTAAAACAAACATTTTATTCTAACAATTTAAAGAACGGCATTCCATTTAATCTAACAATTTAAGGAACTGCATTCCATTTCGCAGTTGGCTTATTAAGCTTAGGATTGAGGGGTTTTATAGGGATTTTGGTAGGGGGGGCTCTTGCCTTATACGATGGGGTTACCCACATATCCCTCAAAAACCTAGGCTTGGTGGTAATCGTTTTATTCTTTCGGTTAGCAGGGACAGGTCTTGGTTTATGGCTATGGTCGATATGCGCCTTGACGACTTCCAGCTGGTCGGTGATGACGAGGTATGCCTTGCAGCGACTTTTGGCCCCGTAGGCGGTGCAGCTCCAGTGGTGGACGTTGTTCCGAAGCTTGTAGTGCTTGTAGAAGATATAGCCGTTGAGACGTATGTTGACTCTCCCCATCGGATTCAAGTAGAACTCCACTGGGGGGTAGAAATGGGAGTTGTAGTATTTGGGGTGTGGCGAGGCTTAGTAAATACACTCAAATCATTGTAAATAATCCCGTAAATGTTGAATAGTGTTCACAACCATATGATAGTTTCAAAAGTTATTAGTGAATGCAGGTTCTAAAAAGCCTTTAGACTTTAGTGTTTCACATGTGGTGATTATGATAGTTTCAAAAGTTATTAGTGAATGCAGGTTCTAAAAAGGATACCTATGCCTATACCTAGGCTCTAGAGTTTCACATGTGGTGATGCAAAGACTACATAATATCGCCGAGAGCAATAAATTATAATATATTGTTGAGATATATATAATACCTAGCGTACGAGGTATACCATAAGGATTAACATATTTACGTTGGCAGATAAGGCAGTTTCTTATTAATATTTGGGGTTTAATCCCACATACTATTTTGTGTTTCCTAGTGTTGTTCAGTGCAAGGTTTTTCTAACAAGGGTTTTCTGTGATACGAGTATGTACTGCAAAGTAATTGTTTCCTTGCATTCAAATAAGAACCCATAAACGTAACTTAAAGGTATTTGGTAGTAATGTTTGTTTAGGTACTAAATGAAACTGAATTCTAGGAACAATAATTCCAAGCGGTGTTTAATTAAGCCAAAACTACATTGTAAATTATAAAATAAAATCAGTGAAATATAATCTAATGCATAAAATTTTCTAATAATTGTGTTAAATAAAATAACACATGAATTTTAAAACAGGACAATACGCAAAACAATATCACAAACTAAACATTATTGCAATTTGTTTAGGTAAGGACTTTGAAGTCCCCTTATGAATTAACATTGACCATTATCTTTATCCATTATCTTAAATGTACATTTAGTGCTGATTTACACATTTTACGAATAAATAATAACTTAAACATTACCTTGAGTCGTTCGTCAACTAAATTATCTATCCTTACACCACTGTTGCACTACGGTCTATTTTTTATTTATTTGATACAAAGGTTTACTGATCTAGCTTTACAAACTGACTTAAATAAGTATCGACTATTGTCAAAAATTCGGAATTAGAACGAACTTTTTACAATACTACAATACATAAATAGTTATTATCTAGCCAGTCAATAGTCTGGTTGAATGAGAAAAAAAAATAGTAAGGCTTTTACATCTATTACAGATCATTTAACAACGTCGGCCACTAGTAATAATGCTGTACAGGATGAAGGATAAATTATTTTAATTTCTATTAAATACTGCAGGTAGGGAAACCGAAATTTATTTATAAACGCTTACAATACTTAAGTCATATGGTTGACAATTGTGTACATTCTTATCGTCTTGTTTGATAAGGTCCTCACTATCTAATACTAATGCAGCGAAGCAGTTTCTTCGTCTCGCGCATCTCCAATATGTTGATCCATCCTTATGCGTCCTTTGCAGCTGGTATTTGTAGCCATCACGTAACAGCAGCTTTTGTCCTCTTTGGGATCTTACGAAATCAACCTTTCTTTCATAATCGGGCGTCCAATCGAAGGATTCGATGTAACGCTCTGGCTCGTAAGACTTTTCGGCAACTGTTAAATGCGAGCACCTATTAGAAATAGCCATGATGATATGGTATGGAAATCAAAATTCTAATAAAGTCCGTTAGTAAGATAATACAAAAATAATATACATGTACATATTTTTTGCTTTTCAAATTAATGAAACAATACTGAGATAAAGCGCATTTAAAAGTCGCTTGTGACGTCATACCAAGTCATAAAATGTACATAGACGTGACGTCACGCGGCATTTCGAAATATGTAGCGTAATTTTTTGATTTTAAAAAAGAAAAAAATACGTGTCCAATTGATATTGTTAATCTACGAGTACATTAAAATTTTAATTCAGTCACCTAGTCTTGAGAGTATAATCCTTGTACAGTTTTCAAAAGAAAAGTCAGCCTTCAATTCAGTTGACGAACGACTCATTCGATTGGGAATATTATATTAGAACTAATTTAACCGTACATTAAGTACCTACTTATTTCCTACCACAAATTGGCAAGTACAAGTTTTTTCTTATGTTAAGTGAAAAATTACATGATTTTTTTAATGTATAACCGTGGATTCTTTGTTTAAAATCCAGCATGCCCTTGAATGCTAGCGATTTTAAGCGCAAGAGGATTTATCCCATGTTTTCCGTCGGCGCTTTTCCTTTCTGGGACTTTTTTCTCCTGAAACAAAAGCGTTCGTTTAATTGTAGTATGTTTTCATTATTTATAACTTCAACTTCAGCTTGGCATTCGGTAACGGTGAATGATATTTTTTTATAAATTAGCATTAATAATCATTTTTATCGATGCATAGTATAGTAAATTAAGCTATTAGTTTAGGAATTCATTAATTATGATGCTGGTTTACAAGATTGTTAATAAAGGCTATTTGAACTTTATATTGAAGCACTTTTGTAGCTAAAGTAATAAGCGAATAATTGTTTTTATAGGAATGTCTTTTAACCGAAGTAAATACATGTATAGATTTTGACGAGCTCTGTGGCGCAGCGGGCGAAGGTCCGCCTGCGACGCAAGGGGTTGCGGGTTCGATTCCCGCCTCGGAACAAATGTCTGTATGATCTGCAGATATTTGTTCAGGGTGTTCTGGGTGTTTTTCTATGTATAATAAAAATATCTATCTATGTAGTTTATTATATTAAGTATGTATATCAGTCATCTAGTACCCATAACACAAGCTCTGCTTAGCTTGGGGCTAGATGATGCTGTGTGATTTGTGTAGCATTATTTATTATTATTATTAATTGAGTAGCCAATGTCCTTTCTTTTACAGGTCGTCTCTTCTAAATTGACCTAATTGTTTCCATACTGCTACTATGCTGCTTTTTAGTATGTTAAGCAGATACCTTATCATTTCAGACGTAGGACTGCTGTCCAGGTCCACAGCTGGACATAGGCCTATCTCATGCATCTCCAAGATCATGAGGGGGTTGTTGCCATACTCGCCACGCATGGCAGGCGGGTTGGCGAGTACAATACGGGATGCTGATGCACGGAGAGACGCTGCTGCCCATCTTGCGGAGGTAGCCTTGGCAGATTCTTACTGCATCAACGGGCAAGAGAGGAGAGGCAACATTCTACTGCAGGTCCTCCACGGCACTAGAGATAGGCAGATACTTGGTTCAAGGATGTACCCATTACTTACTAAGATCCATAAGTTACAATATCTTAAACACGAGGTAATGTATACGCTTCTACAACTCCCAAGTTAGTTGCAGAAGCTTAAACATTCATCAATTTTAATGAATTTCATAACGTTGTCAAAACTAAATTTTGCAATTAAGCTTTTTATAAAATACTAGCTGACCCGGTGCCAACTTTGTTGGGCGGTAATTTATAGCCACAAATACTGTGCCTTTCTAAAAAAAATAAGGTAAAAGAAAAATTAGTATAGATCAAACAGAGGACAAAACAACTTGGGACGGAATTTGCTCCAAGTCCGTCAAAAATTAATGCGACAAAAACATTATGACAATGACGACCGAGTCAGGTTCTTTTCCTAACCCGATAAATGTGAGATACTCGTATTTATTTTGATTCAATTGTTTTATTTTAATTTGCTTTGACTTGATTATTGAAGCTATTTCAGTTTAATATACCTCTACATCATTGCTATTTAATCAGCCCAGCTCAGCTTTCATGTTTTTAAAGCAGTGAGGCCATAGAAATATACTATTTACAATCGAGAAATAATTAGCTACTTACATCTTTAACCTTTGACTTCTCCAGGAGGTAAGTTGACGGTGGATGGGTGTGTTCCGTCTGCGCCCTAACCACCAGCATCTCGCTGGTCACGTGCAGGAAACCACGGCAAGACCTGGATCCCATCTGAGTGCAGCTCCACCGGAAACCATCCCTGAGTAGCTTGTGCTGGTAGTACGTGTAACCGTTCAGCTACAACAAATCTTTGCCGTGTCTACCTTTCACCATGAGAACTGAAAAATATCGTTTATCACATACTGCACTAAGTTTTACGTAATGTAAGCATTAAAAAATTAACCGTCTGTATAACAGAATAAAACTCAGTTAAGTTACACTCAGAGAGAGCGCGCACAGTAATGAACAGCACGACATTGGTAGTCACGGTATCAAAAATCACAAGTTCGCGCTCTCTCTCTGTATCACTGTAACAAACGTCTATAGTGCGCGCTCTCTCTTTGTGTCACTGTAACAAACGTCCATAGTGCGCGCTCTCTTTTTGTATCACGGTAACAAACGTCCATAGTGCGCTCTTTATTAGAGATTTTTTGGCATATTGAAAACTGTCCAAAATTGACTCTTATATAAAGCATAAAACGACGTTTGAACGTTGATATTAGATATAATTTAATATTAGATATTTATATTAATCTATAAGAAATAATAAAAACTAAGCTTTACATCTGATTCGGCTTTAAAGGCCGCTCTACATTCTCACGAGACATTCACGCGAGAATCTCCGGAGATTCTCGCGAGAACTGTAGCGAGAACTTCTTTTGGGTACACACTCTCACAATGTTCTCAAATAGTTCTCACTACAGTTCTCGCGCTCGATGACGATGGACGCCGAAGTAGTTTTTTAGTTTATTTTTGTAGTCTTTTAAATTTGTATTCCATAGCACGGGTTCCGCTTGGAAATATTCTAAAAATTTCAACTCAAGTTCGTTTGTCCAAGTTACGCTCATATTGACGCCACGCGGTACACAACACACAACCGTTCAAGTCGGCGGCTCGCGCGCTACTGAGAAACATGCGAGTGTGGAGTCAATACACGTTCTCGCCTGTTCTCACGTTCTCGCGGTCCTTTGTCTCGCGCCAAAAAACCGACAAAAAGTGGAGAACAGCCGGAGAACAACGCGAGAACTTGAGAAGAATACGCGAATCGCTTCCACATTCACGTTTCTCGCATGTTTCTCGCGTTCTCGCGAGATTCTCGTGAGAATGTAGAGCGGCCTTAAGAATCTTGAGAAGTTCAAGTGCGACAGAGGGTAAGAAATTACATGTCTAAGGTGAACAAAGGTTTACAAAGAACGAATGGTTTTAAAATACCTAACTTTATTGGATACATTAAACGTACGATACATTAAACGTACCTTATCTGATGGATTATTTACAAGGCGAATAGTTTTTTAGGACCGGTTTGAAATTAAACAACTCATTGCTTTCATCGTGCATTTTAATATGTGAAATGTATAAATCTCGCTGCTTTTAATAAGTAGAGAAAAAATCTGGCAATATTTGATATTATTATTGGACAGTTAAAATAGTCGAACATATTCATTCACGTGCCTTATTTCTCGTTAACATAATTTTAAAAATGTTTTTTTTTTGCATTTAGTGAATTTCTGAAAATAAATCTGTGTAATTAGTAATTCGCACATCATCCCTTTTCAGTTTAATATACGATTAATATTTTTTTTTACCAATAAAAATACCATCGGATGTATTTCTGCCAATATACAACACCTTTTTTAAGAATTTGTAAAATAAAATAATTTAATCATGAAACGGCTGTAAGCTATGAGCGTAAAAAGCACCCATGAGGAAATCTCTTCTGTGAGCCCGAATTTCTCACTTCGGGCTCTCAGAAGAAAGTATAGTAATCTCTTACAGGACACCATCATCGGTATCAATCATAAAACGAATTAAATTTGCGAATTGGGTCCTGCAACGCAATAATTCGTAGCGATCCATCGCTTTGTTTCACTATCTGAGGTGGGGGGTGTGTGTGTTCCCCAAATATTTTGAAAATCTCCCTGTCCTCCCCCAGCACAACATTGGCAAAGCACTTCTGTGAGACTCGTCTTGAGCACTGCCACCTCTCGCCTAACTTCAGATTCTCCCTCTTGCAGTACGTGTGGTGATTCAGTATGAATAGCTTTCTGCCACCGTTCACCGTTACCATTTCACCTGGAAAGTAATAATTTGTGACCTGTTTCAAAATTCAATTGTGCAATAGATTAATTCTGCCCGTAGGTGCGGTCGGAACAAAATGTGTTTTTCTTCCATTCTGTCATATTACTCGTCACATTCACATACACCTTTTCTGGTCATACCATATTTTACTCAGACCATCCGTTTTGTGGTCTTCCTCGTCCCTTCTTTCCTTCCACTTTTATATCCATCACCTTGGTAATGACTCTCATCTGTCCTCATAACATACACATCCCACGCTAGCCTATTACTTCTCAACTTTTCTACAACTGGTCCAACTTTCAAACTCCCTCTTATAATTAGTCAACCGTATAATGGATAATGATATGTCCTTTTATACACGTAGGATGTATTTTACCTTTATCGTTTTCATCGGGAAATCTGCATCGCCGCGTTCTTTTTCGAGAAAGGAAATCTGTAAGAGACACAAACAGTAAAATAATTAACGTTTGGGTTCTATGTTGGTATTGTTTCTATGAACTTTATTTCACTAAATCGATGTTATCATTAACCTCCGACGCAAAAAGACCCCTTTTTTTTTGCGTGTGTTAAGTGTCTGTCTGTGGTATCGTAGCTCCCAAACAGATGAACCGATTTTCGTTTAGTTTTTTTGTGTCATAGATAATTTTATTCCGAGTGTTCTTAGCCATGTTTCATGAAAATCTGTTCAGCTGTTTAAAGATCATCAGCTCTTTTCTAGTTGATGAGGGGATCTGACTAACTTCCTTATGTCCGATCGATTCGAATATTTGGTACCATGTTACTTCTATGATATTGAAAGAACATGGTAAGGTAACCATGACTTTTAATATGGCATGTTAGGGTAAGGTTTAGATTTCGAATGTCGGGGGCTTTTTAATTTTTTTTGTAGTAGTAGGTAGTATAACTTTTTGAACTGTAATCCCACCATACCAATTTTTGGCGTCAAGCTTCTGATTTAAAGGGTTAGGCAGCCGGGGAAATTATGGGTACATAAGACCTTACAACTCTGTCTCAAGGTGACGGGTGCAATGCAATGCAGCGTTGGTCACGTGCTTAGTGAACACCGCGGTATTGCATTTGTTACAGGTAGAGGTTACCGCTTAACATCATATGAGCCTTCGGCTTTCACGTCATTTAGTAGTTTAAAAAAATGAACTTTTAGAATATGTCTTTCAAATATGTTTCTAAAAATATTTTTTTCTACAGGTCATGCTAGAATAGAACTGATTAGAACCCAGATTATTATTTTTTAGCTAGTTATAGAAGTTGCTTTTATGGATTGTAAAATCAACACAATTAACTAACCTAGTTCTTTATAAATCCTGTATGCACTGGGCATTAAGACCAACTTAAATAAGACGTTTAAAAGTATATAAAATACAACATGATACAGTTTATTACACATTTATTACATACCAACTAACTATTTTGGCTTGGCACAGTAATGATGTAAAAAATACAAGCAGGTAGGTAAGTACTTAATAAAAAATTGACTAGGTAATTTAACCAAACATCACAACATACAAAGAAGAAATAAAATATAGTAAGTACAAAATTAGCACTGATTTACATGTTAAGGGACATAGTTAAATGTTCGTTTTCCACTGCCCGTAAACAACATTGAGCAAAATCCATATAAAACTACTTAATATCAGTAATATCGTAAAGGTAATAAATAAATACGCAATCAACCTATTGTAAAATACATGAAGTTATACAAAAAAT
Organism: Pasiphila rectangulata; assembly: GCA_963082625.1. Taxonomy (NCBI): domain Eukaryota; kingdom Metazoa; phylum Arthropoda; class Insecta; order Lepidoptera; family Geometridae; genus Pasiphila; species Pasiphila rectangulata. Next base: position 17,623,227 of record OY720244.1, read on the forward strand.
TGGTCACTAGGTGACACCTGAGTACAGAAAGTTACAAAACCTTTCTAGTTGAATATAGGTACCTACTAAGGGGGCCATCCCTAAATTAGGTCAGTAAAAGGGAGACAGGAGGTCGACTATTTGTGACATTGTGTGACATTTTCTAGGTTTGAGATTGCAAAATATGTGACGTCACGCTAGGGAGAGGTGCGTCTCACAAATGTGACAAGAAGGGGGTCAAAAATTATAAAAGTCGTGTAACGTAATTGATGGATAACTCCTAATATACAAAGGAAATTTAGTAACCTACCAATTAAGTAATTACGATACAATACATAAGCACATTTGATTAGGTTATGTACAATTAGCTTTTGGCACAAGGAATGTCATTTGCATAGAATAATATCATATAATGTAGATTTTCAAAATGTACATAATTGCTCATGTAATTGTTTGAGTAGTTTATTTGTATCTTTCGTATTACTAAGGTTATTTAAATACATCACAATGTATATATAAATCTTTATTCTAATGTATAATAGAACGGGATTGTTTCCTTGTGATTACAGTGTATAATGAATGATTATATTTAAACAGACGTACAAAATACGTTTCACATAATACAATTTCCCGATACCACAGGCAAAATTTATTCAGAATAGCATCTTAATAGATTCAAAAAACATACACTTGAGAGCAATAAAATCGCACATGATTTTTTAACACAAAATGAAGAAAAATAAATAAAATATATATATAAAGTTAAGTTACGTTTCTTTAACGCAAATTCAAAGTCTATTTCAATACCTATCATGTTTTTAATGAATTTTGTTGCTCCAGAATTGGTAAAAATTAAGAAATTAAAAGATAAAAGTCATTAAAAGTTTTTTTTGACTGACTTCGACTTCACGAGCTTCTTGGAGCCGCTGTCCCAGTTGAACTGCGTTCAAACGACGATTTCGTAAAGACGTCGTCATTAGAAAGAGGTTATCTATCACGCCCTGTTGTAGCACGAGGACGGCCAGATCCTTGTCGTCGTTGGTAGCCACCAGTCGCTTGGTATCTCTGGTACACACGACGAACGGAGTATCGGCTCAAATTCAGCTGTCGAACCACTTGACTTTGCTTTAGGCCCGATTCAATAAGGGCAACCACTTGAGCGGCTACTTCTGGTGTGGTATCCATTTTCTTGTTCCGTTTGAAGTCTTAATCGATGGAGAAGCTTTAACACTGTACGTTGATATGCAAATGATCAACTACACGAATCATACCTGCGATAAGTCCCGCCGCCGGCCCTACTAGGATCGAGCGATTTCGAGGTGGCCTATTGTTTTGTATAAATGTGCGGGTGTGCGATTTTATTGCTCTCAAGTTTATTATTTTACATAACTAGTTATATATACATATATATCTATCGGAATGGTTTAAGTCTCTAAGTACCAATTTATAAAAGTATTGGTAATCGCAAACAGTACATTATTTAGAACCAGATTTAGGATTTAGATTATTCGAATTATTGATTTCTTTGATTTACATTGCAAGTTTTCAGCGTGTAATCTCCAGCTTTGATCAGTGTGACTTGCAATGTACATCAATCCTGTGGAAATACAAAGATAATCCATCATATGTTTACAAAAAAGATCTAGAATTTTTAAACTTCATTTAAATAATCTCAAGTCATTAAGTCTTTATGTAGATATGGCGCAATTCTACCAATGTGCGTATTTTCCGTTTCACTGTCTGTTGTTACTGCACAGTGTATGCCACAATTATATGTTGTATTTTATGGTATTTTGACGATTAATTAGGTATGTAAAAACTATTAAATTGTGTCAACTCTAGAGTATTCCGCCATAAGCAAAGTTAGCGTTACATTCATGTGTCAAAGTCAGAATACAGGATTGGATGATGGTAAATATGGATGGCCATAGACAAGAGGATGGTTGTCTATGGGTTGTTATGAGTACCTACGCGTCTACGATTTGTTCAGTGAAATTGGCGGGATACGATTTAGTTTCGTTAAAGATTTAATACTTTTTTAATGTTGATGGCCGTAAGCAAAATTCCTGTTCTATGTGAAGGAAGTAGTACAAAATACAGCTGACCTCTTTTTGCTAGTTTTCTTTAGATTTTATGAAAAAAAAACTTTAAATCATCATGGAGGTTGCCTTGTTGACTCACGCGAGTAAAAAAAGTTCAGCGCTAAATAATTGCTTACAAATGAGCCCAAAAGGATGTCGGTAGAATTGCACCGTAAGAAGAATCAAAGCAACATTCAACACTCATTAAAATTGTCCTTCGTATAGTTGTCATCATGGTTATGGTAGCCTTTGTGCTTCAGAAATCTCCCTTCGGAAGTGGTTTGAACGCAGCTGTTGCAGCCGATTCTCTTGCGGTCCCTGCAAGTCCAATTTATGGTGTTCTGGTAGCGATTGTTGATCCAATACTTGTTGTCTTTGTAAATCATCACACTGCTGCCGGTACGGTGAGAGGGGAGGTAGTAGATATCTAAAATATTAACCGTATTAGCACATGTTAGTGTTCAAAATAATTAAAGATTCAAAAACATTTATTGCGTCAAACGTGGTATCTATTATAAAAAAGTAACATGAAAAAAAAAACGCAATCAAAAGATACAGTCGTTTATGCCGCAGATTTCCGCAAATTGTAGTCAATTAATTGCGAGTCGGACCACACTCAGTCGCACCGAGGGTTCCGTACAAACCTGTAGGTATATAAGACCTGATTATTTGATATGAATTTCAATTTCATACCTCTACGCGTTCGTGAGGAAAGGGGTAGTAAGTTTAAAATTATTAAAAATATATTTATATGATGTAACTAAAAATTTACGGTTTTCGCAATTTTTCCTTCATCTCAAAAAATCAAAATCAAAAATCAAAATTCTTTATTCATAAACTTAAAATACATATATAACGGTGTTTGAGACCCCCTTTTAAGTAAAGTATTTTACCTGTGTTAGGGGAATCTCGCTCTGCCGAAAACAATAGAATTTTCATCTGTGCTATAAGACGTTAATTCGTACCAAATTTCAAGATTCTGAGTTCACGGGAAGTACCCTATACGTTTTGATTCCCTTGCGAGTGTCGAAAATTTGCGGCATAAACGGCTGTATCTTTTGATTGCGTTAGCTTAGAAGTTTGATTTTTTCACAGCTCCAAGGGACAGCAGTAGACCTGAGTATTTGATATAAATTCCAGCTTGATACCTCCACGCGTTCTGAGAAAAAGGGTCTTGACAGACAGACGGACGGACAACAAAGTGATCCTAAAAGTAACGTGGTAATGTTCCGCTATATTATTATTACGCTGAATAATTGTATGCTAGCTGCATGCAATTATTTTTCGTCAATTTACTCTTTAATTATATTATAATAACAAGGTACCTCTACATAGTTACTGTATTTCACTAACCTTGTTAATATACTATAACATTCGAGTAAATTGACTGAAATAATAATGATCGAACCTCACCAGATTGGCCCTTATACAATATTATAATATTGACCTTATACAATAAGTTGAAATTGTAGAAAATTAAGGATTATTTTTTAAGTAGATATCGCATTGGCATTTATAGCAGTTCAGTTATTTTCAATAATGAGCATTTTACTGTAGACATTATGTAGCTTTCCATTTGAGAAAAAAACCTATGTAAATGGGGTAAAAATTTTCATAGGTATTTATTTTTTAAAGAAAAAAAAAATATTTGTTTTTAAATCATTTACTTAAAATGGTATGAGGTAGAATCAAACAAATAAGTATTGTAAAATAAAAATAAACTTATTTTATTAATAAGAATACTGTATTTCTAAAAATTCACAAAAATTACGTCTGTCCCTAAAAATCTAGCAGGTCCCTAGCAAAAACGTGCGTGGAAGTAAAACCTTCAATAAGTACATGATTTTTCAAATAAAAATTAATTTGTAACTGACCTAACAGGTCCTTATTGCTTAAAAAATTAAATATCCTAGGTAAATCTCACAATAGTGATTGTCTAGTATCTTTTTCTCTTATAAATCTACCGTCATGACATTGTCTCAAGCGAGGTGGGGAGTGTATATGCCTTCCTCTGAATATAGAAATGTAATCCCGGCCATCGACGCCTTTGTAGGTGATGACGTCAGCACGGCAGCCGTGGACATCCCTTGATGAGCAGTACCACTGCTTCTTCCCATGAGCTTGATGGTTTTTCATGTAGAATGTGAATCCGTTGAGTATGAGCAGGCCTGCGCCTGTCCGTCCAGGGATAAACTGAGCGGGTACTGTGAGGAAAAACCAAAATTTAGATACCTTTTACCTTGGGACGGGGGAAATAAAACTACAGTAACAAAAATACTTTATTTTGTAGGTTTCCTGGCGTTTAAGGAAATCTATCGTAAATAATTATGTAAGTTTCTATGTAGTTTTAAATACAGAATTTGTAAATTTAAAAATGCATAGATGTTTTTTCTCAGTAGTAAATTTTGGGGCAGGATTGGGACGGGATGGGTAAATAATTACACAGTACAATATGCAAACTTTATTCACGCTCTTTTTTTTCTTTTTTGGGGTTTCTTTATTTATTCAAAAAAATACCTGTTTAAATTGAAATTGACAATACATAATAAAATCTTAACAAAATATGTAATGGCACCATAAAATCAATAAAAATTACCTACCTAACAAAATCAAATGAAGAAAAGGATTCCCAAATTTTTAGGGCAAACATTTCTCTTTTTAAATACAGTATAATGTGAAACTAGAAATTACCAACATTATAAGTTTATATTTAAGGCATAGTTGTGCATAAAATATAAACAATTTCAAGAGAGAAGCTCCCATACTTTGGAGGTATTGGCATGTGAATAAAACCCAGCTTCCGTGATTTTAAACAAAACCCTAATATATTAACCAAAAATGTATTTGGTACAGGAATCAAACCTGCATCCATTGTTTCTCCAACAGTTCTCTTTTTAACGGTTACACATGGTTGCTTTACCCGGTGTTGAAAATCAAACCTCAACCTCTTATAACTAAGTGTTTTACTAGTAATAGTACTTACTTACCATCAAAGATTGCATTTAAAATGCAACAGGATTTAAACCTGCTATTATTTAACTACCTTGTTATTTACAAGCTGGGAAATCTACAATGTTTAAAGCCCATTAACTTGTTATTATTTTTTGCACATGGTTTATTCATTTCTTAATTAACTAGGTATAAACCATAAACTTTTCAAAACATAACTGTACAGGAATCGAACCTGTAAGCTGGTAGTCACTTTCCTCAGCACAGGAATTTAACCTGGTGCTTATGTAGTTATAGCTCCTCCTTAATACCATCTTAAACCTAATCCATTACCGCACAGGTCATGCAACCATTTTTGTGCGAAATGACCACTCATACAACTTAAAGAATATAATATTTACAGGAATTTAACCTGTAACTATGAAACATTGTAATAGCTAGTAAATAGCTTCAATGCATCACAGTTCCCCTGTAACCCCGAGCAATGCAATAACCTTGAAATCTCAGTTAATAATAAGGATAAAGTAATAACCCAGGAGTTTCAAATTAGGCACATATTGCACAGGAATCTAACCTGAAGCTAATAACAAATGTTGTACAGGAATCCAACCTGTAGCTAATAACAAATGTTGTACAGGAATCTAACCTGTATTACCTACCCAGCCACTAACAAATGTTGTACAGGAATCTAACCTGTAGCTAATAACAAATGTTGTACAGGAATCTAACCTGTATTACATACTCAGCCACTAACAAATGTTGTACAGGAATCTAACCTGTAGCTAATAACAAATGTTGTACAGGAATCTAACCTGTAGCTAATAACAAATGTTGTACAGGAATCTAACCTGTATTACCTACCCAGCCACTAACAAATGTTGAACAGGAATCTAACCTGTAGCAAATACAAATGTTGTAATCTTACCTGTGGCATAACAAATATTAAACACGAATCTAACCTGTAGCTTATAACAAATGTTGTACAGAAAACTAACCTTGCTAATAACAAATTAATGCTAAACAGGAATCTAACCTGTAGCCAATAACAAATGTTAAACAGGAATCCAATTTGTAGCCAATAACAAATGTTGAACAGGAATCTAACCTGTAGCTAAAAACAAATTTTGTACAGGAATCTTACCTGTAGCTAATAACAAATGTTAAACAGGAATCTAACCTGTAGCTTATAACAAATGTTGAACGGGAATCTAACATGTAGCTAAACACAATTGTTCTACAGGAATTGAACCTGATGATAAAACAAGTTGCTTGACAAGAAGAAAATGCACCCATTGACAAGAAGAAAATATGAATTTTACTTTCACAAGTGTAAAATCTGATGATGGCATAAACTCATAAATCAAAACTAATTAGTTTTGATAGTGGCTTACAATCCCTTATATGCTCTGCATTACAGCCAAACATTAAGCATTAGTTGAGGACATTAGTCCGTTCGGAGCAAATTAAATGAATCTCCAAATTTCCAATAAAAGCCAATAATGTTTATCAACTATGTAGTTTCAACTGTTTATAGGTCTCATAAATACATAGATGGTCTATAAAAAACATCATTATGATATTCACATGAATCAGACATGAGAATAAACAGGTTCTTGTTAATGGCCAGTGCAGGATTTGAACCTGACTTTGCCGTTGCATCTTAAGAGAGATGTGGATTTCTTACCTAGGAAAACTCCTTTTCTTTATAAACATAAAGAATCATCCTAAACAACTAGTAGACATGACTTACCAATGCAGTAAATATATTGTATACCTCTCTTTGTATGGAAACTTTATGATTATTGAATTCAAAACCAATCAACACTTACTTATGGCAAAATTTTAACAATCAACAAGGAATTACATAAATCAGTTAACATTTACTCATCACATGATACAGTATTCGTTAAAACGAGAATGTTTGTCCTAGCACCAACCAAAACATTAGAAAAGTTTGAAATTTCAGTAGTAAACAATAACAATATTTATAGTGAAATCTACGAAAACTTGGAAATCCTTGGTTAGAAAACTTATTGTCTATTACTCACCGAACCGCAGACAGGCAAAGGAGGCTAGGGCTTAGGATATAAAAAGCCAGGAACTCCATAATAGCGGGAACGCAAACTAACCTCACAACATCACAACACAACAAATAATGACGTTCAAAACCGGCATTTAATCATAACACTCATTATACACTGGTTAAACACACAATCATACACCACTAAATTGCAAAGAGATAAGCTTCACATTGTGAAATTACAAGCAAAACTTAACAAAACATTTTGACATTTTTTGTGTCGCGAAAATTTTAACAAAAAATCAACGAATCATTATTGCTTTTCAACCTATTTCGACAGGGAAAAGCCATAACCGCGAACGCGAATAACTCAATCTCGACGTTAATTACGAAATTACAGATATTGCAAATAAAACAAAATAAATCATTTGGCATCAAAAGTCCTACCGAGAGAGTTATTTTGACAAAGATTTTGACAAGCAGAACCGAATCCTTCGTTTTGCTTGTTTGGTCACAATGGTCAGTATTGCCAGCAAAAAATATAAGAAAGACTACTTCTAACCTTAGACGAGATATAACAGAACAAGGCACGCGCCTATTTCTCAATACAAAAAATCTGCCATTTTTAGCGGGGGGAGAAGAAACACACACATTGTAACCCTACTGCAAACACTGTGTAACACATGAAAATTGTTTGTGTCTATAAACACACACAGACAATATTCTCAACACTAGTTTAAAATTTGGGAAATACGCAACGCTACGCACACAGTCATGACTGACATATTTATACTACATGACAAAACACTCAAAAGTGATACCAGCGTCATCATTATTCACCCTCATATTTTCTTATTTTGCTCAACTGATTTGGGCTTCGTAGAATTACATAAGTAGAAAAAATAAATCTATATTATTATGTTGGTGTTTATTATAAAACAATTTTAAATCTTAAAAAGTCGTAATATTTCTAAATTTTTATTACAAAATTAATCCATTTACACGATATTATATCAATAATATCGCGTAGGTATTCAAGTCATCACATCAGACTTGACGAACAAGAATGAGAAAAAGCTATTTTTACTGAAAGTTATTATACATTACTGCGGATTACAAAGCACCGAAATAATAATAACATGCAACAAATGAGCATTTATTTTCCCTAAATCGTTAAAAAGTGGGAATGAATTATACTGGTAACATTATTTCTCAAAATGACAATAGTCACAGGGATTGTAAGTAGGATTGTAGTAATAAGTGAATATCGACCTTTGATTATCGATACTTAATAAGTATTCTGTTTTACAGATTAAAGACAACGATTGTTATCTATTGCGACAAAATAAAATAACCAGTTTTTTACGAAAGATTTATAATCCATACATACTTTTAACATAAAAAAACAAACAGTATTATTCTTTAAATTAATAGGTACCTACTTAAAATATAAAACTGAAATCAATTTATTATGGCTATTGCAGTGTTTAAAATAGTAAATTACTTAGCAAGTAAAAAACAGAAATTATTATTACAGAATCCTGAGCGGAGCAAGGGATGCAACAACCCCGATGAATATTTGTTCTGTAAATCAGATAATTAACGCATAACATGTTACCTGATGTGACCCTGCTTATGGGATACTCCGGAAGATGGGCATCTTCCGGAGTATCCCTTAGCAGGCTCGTCTGTAGCGTCTGTCCGTGTATCATTTATTTTATTTTTTTGATTTTATTAATTTCAAGAAAATTACAATAGTTCTTAAACTAAAATAAACTCAAAAAGCCCTTTTGGGCTTGTTCTAAGCGTTTCGGGCCCTCATATCTTAAATCTATACGTAGGTACGTCTAACACTAAAAAATTACAGTAGATAGTCACAAAAAAACGACTAAAAGTAGGTACATACATCATTACACGAATACAATAAACGAAGAATCAACACTACTGTGAGACAAGTCAACATCCCGTACTACGCTCGCTAACCCGCCTGCCAAGCGTGGTGAGTATGGCAATTATATGGAGATTACGGCTGAAATGATGATTATCAAATTATATACCCAAATGCAGTACCTAACAGGAAATACTGCTTGAATCATTCTGCCGCGCGATGGGTCAAAACCGTATGAAAAACTTTTTGTTTTAATACCTCAGAACTCCGTCTTTTATCAACTTATTTAGAAAATTATATTTGGGTTCGAATAGATACACTTCAACTATTAATCCCACTTTATAAAAACTCATGTCTGATAAGCTTTTAAAAATAGGATCCATGAGGAACGCAACTTTAGGGAACTTTCCAAATATTGTAGGTAAAATAATTTAGCATATTTTACTATATGTTCTGCATTTGCATTCAGAAAGTATGATTTTGTGTAGTGGAACTGATGTGATAAAAAAGATCACAGATGGCCATCGAAACATTTGTTCCGAGGCGGGAATCGAACCCGCAACCTCTTGCGTCGCAGGCAAACCTTCGCCCGCTGCGCCACAGAATTTAATACCAAAAATATGTCACTAAATTGTAGCTCATGTAATCATAAGGAACACATTAAGTCACTATTTCAGAAATATCGCAATTCGAAATTTTGGAGAAAAATAATACCACTTAATGAGAACTAATGTGCTCACCACCTCCGAAGTTTTTAGGTGTTTTTTTTCGGCAAATGGAATACGATTTCATCTATTTTTAGTATTTCTCTTAGCGGGAAAACCGTTTAGAACATTATTTGTTTATTTATTTTCGAAGACTCACAATTACATTATTGCGTATTTTACATGAACTACAATTTTGTGTGGCTTTATTCCTCAGATATAAATTATCTTTAAAGAGAGTTATGCAAAAAACTGACATTAGACCTTATAACACTATTAGATATACGTGATTTTTGAAATTTTAACGTATTGGTGTTTCTATCCAACATGTGTACTAATTTACGCGATGAATATCCGATAACCCAATATACATACATATGTACATATGTACACGGTAGTAATGTGTTGTGATCGCAAAAGTTTAAAAAAGACTAACGTATAACAATTTTTGACTAGTTTTTAACAGTGTTGTTACGTATTAATTACGTAACAAAACTGTTTCTGCCATGGGGTGCCGGCAGTAGAATGTCACCCCTCCTCTCCTGCCCGTAGATACAGTAAGAATCTGCTAAGGGATATCTCTGGAAGATGGGCAGCAGCGTCTTTCCGTGTAAGAACATCCCGAACTGCGCTCACCAACCCACCTGCCAAGCGTGGTGAGTATGGCAACAACCAGAATATTTTTTATTCAATGTTCTCGATCTCAAATAACGAAAAACATTGTAAATCTACGAAATAAGTTACTATTTCAACGAAATTATACTCACAGGTGAAATTCTATTCCATCTTTTTGTAGATTTGAGGCATTGGATTTCTTTTTGCATCCGCTGACAGCACAAACAGGCATTTTCCCAAGAGCTTATCAGTGTGAGAGTTCACAGGAAATCGATTATTGAATTAGTTTTTATAAACCCGTTAGATTTTTGGCGAATAGGATTGACAGCGGGGAAGGACCGTCGGTGATTTATTTATCTCGTCTATGCTTCTAACAAACCAGAGTAGGTTATTTATCTATTCTCTAACACATATAATATTTTATTTCATTGTTACTGTTATGATAACTTTTAGAAGTGTTTTTATTTATTATGTGATTGTATAAGAGACATATTTTATGGTATGGTGCGGTGAATAGAAAGGATAGCAAATGTAAAAGCTTATAATATGATTTATTTGTTCACCGCGCCATGTGTCATGGTCTGTGTTGTCTAGCGCTACGGCACTTAAAACCAGCGCTGTAACAGTATTTGTGTTCTCACAGCAAATGCTACGAATACCGGCGACGAATTTGTGTTATATTTTTTAATTATATGTAGCTACTAGTGTACCTGCATATTTTTACACTATAAACTGCTTTTATTTAATAAAAATAAAAACTTTCAAGTATATCCTAGCACCACGCTGAAATTAATTATGGATAAATAAGTATTAAACCTAAGTGGTTTTTAGTTGCTATTTTATGTCAAACATGTAATATTATTTGTAAACAATAAATAAATAAAATAATAATTATACATATACTAATTGGTTTTATACTTTATCATACAAAACCAATTATTTTGTTTTATTACAAAATATGTAAGTTAAAACCAGCTCATTTATAGTAAATTATATATTACCTACCTTTACAAAGTCCTCTAATACAAAATGCTTAAAACATATTTATAATCTGTCATTACTTAACCTTAAATATAAAAAAAAAAAATATTTAGACAACTACAAGTCCATGTTTATACCTATTTACTAAATTCAGCTAAATTAATAAAATTGATTAGCAAAGAATGATTACTGTGGGAAATACTTTCCCCCACTAATCACCCTTTGTATGAGACATTTCAGGATTACAGTCTACAGGATGCTGTTTTGGCTTCGGAATGTATAATAAGAGGCAAGCTCTTAGGCATAAAATGTAATTTTAATAAACTTAATGATATTTCGGAAAAATATTACAAGAGATCTGGAAGCTTTGCATCTAGAAATTTATTTTGGATAATTTAACGAAAATCAAAGTCAGAGCAGATACATAAAGCCATAGTTCGTTTAGTAGGCAACACTGCAAAACTAGATATTGCCATAATTTCGGGAACGTTTGCCTGGCATGTTCAAATTCATAGCTTTTCTATGGAACGCAACTGTACCATTTCGCTATTGCAGTTTTTTACTGCCATCTAGTGAAAACTTTGTAAATCGTGCGTTCAGATTTAAGAGATGATCTAAAGGCACATAGTTCTAGCTTGCTTGACCAGATGGCGCGAAGTTTAACATTCGTTAATAAAATCTTGAAGAAAATCTTGGGATAACATAGCGAGCTGTAAATGTTGATATTTAATTTTAAAATGGTAAAACAAATGTAAGATGTTTAGAGCGTGTTCCTTAAACTATTGTGATATTTAAAAACCACTTTTTCCCATACACGGAAGAATACGATCGTCGCGTCTGATGTTGTTAAGTGTTCCCATGCTCAAGGGAAATGAAACTGATATTGAGGATTGATGGCAAAACGTTATTATGTGCCAATAATGGTACTTTAAACAGATCAGCTAGCCCCTACGTAGGCCTACAGAAAAATAGACTCCGTAGCTGCTGCTATCAAATCAAAAACGGGGGTACATAGGTACCAATCGGCCGACATGGCAAGTGTGGCAAGGCTGATCGCGGGCTTATTATTAAAGCTATGTATATCAATATCTACTAATAATAAAAAGCTGACGAGTTTGTTTAATTGTACGCGCTATAATAAGGCTTCCTCGTTGTACCTACAACGGAACCCTAAAATGTCCGTAATAGCGTGTCTATCTATTGGTCGACTTAGAATAAGATTGACTGACTTTTTATAGTCATAATTTCAGCCATAAAACGCCCACTACTGAACTAAGGCCTCCCTCATAGATCTCCCTTCAGTTGCCATACTCACCACGCTTGGCAGGCGGGTTGGTGAGCGCAGTACGGGATGTTGATATACGGAAAGACGCTGCTGCCCATCTTCCGGAGGTGTCCCTTACCAGGCTCTTACTGCATCCACGGGTCGGAGAGGAGGGGTAACATTCTACTGCCGGCACCCCACGGCTGACTTTTCATAGTAATCAAATATTTAAGATAATGCATTACTTGCGAAGGTGTTTCTATACACATGCGGTAAGAATCCTCATCCAAATAAATATGTTATTCATTACAAGTACCCGTCTTATTTTGAAAAAAATACCTGATTTAAATTAATATCTATCTGGGTGGTTCTCCAAAATTTGGTTAACTTGGGCTTAGCAACAATAATTGTACTGTACTGTACTGTACTATACTGTACTGTACTGTACTGTACTGTACTGGTCTGTACTGTACTGTACTGTACTGTACTGTAATGTACTGTACTGTAGTTTACTGTGTTGTGTAAAAAAAAACTAAAAAAACACGCTTTAATAGCAAATCGAACTAAAAATCACAAAATATTTTTTTTTTCCACTGTTATAAATAGTATTCTAACTCAATATGTTTCAATAACTTTCAAAAATTATGAAATAAAAATAAAGTTATGAAAAGAAAATTAATTTCATTGTAAAAAAGCGTGGGGTGCTCGATATTCATCATCATCATTTGAGCCGTAGGACGTCCACGGCTGGACAAAGCCTCCCTCATGGATTTCCAGTTATTGCGGTTGGAAAGATTAATGAGACGGTGATTCTTAGCACCCCTAGCCCCGCCGTTACCGTGGCTGCTACCGTAGACAGGACTAACGGAGCTGCCGGGGACTCGGGGCTGGTCCTTGGTTTTACAATCGTGAGGGGTTGTTGCCATACTCGCCACGCTTGGCAGGCGGGTTGGCGAGCGCAGTATAGGATGTTTATGACGCGGAAGATGCTGCTGCCCATCTTCCGAAGGCATCCCTTAGCAGATTCTTACTGCATCCACGGGCAAGAGAGGAGGGGTAACATTCTACTGCCGGCACCTCACGGCAACTACTCCACGACATGAGCTTTATTATAATATTAGTTTAGATTAACTGCATCTTCGCAGTGCGAGTCACATCCATATATTACCACCACGAACACGACAAGCCATCATACGGCTCGATATTGATTGTTGTAAATATGTATATCGATACGGCCGCATCGGCCATCTATATTGGAATTAGTTGAAGAAGAAAAGTAATAATATAATAGGTAATCATATTGTGGGTGGTAGCGCAGGACTGGAGCCTATCCGGGTTAGGTAGGTGGAGAGTGAAATAAAATGCCAGGGTTTTTCTTGGGCATGCCTTTTGAACTGTGACGGAATGGTGGCGGTTTTTTGAGAGTAATGGTTGCAGGTAGAGGATTCTTGAATGATTTCGATCGATTGATGCAACTCTGACAAGCGCCTTTCTAATGAGTATATAAGAAAGGGCGCTTGTCAGTATGGTGGGGCGGCTTGGCTTGAGAAAGTATTCTCAAGCCAAGCCACCCCACCATCGAGTCACATCCGCGTGGCAGATGTATTTGCGTTCAGCCAATCATAGAGCGCGAAACATAGCGTTACCACGTCCTTTTTACAGTTTGACACAGAACGTGAGTCATTGCGTTACCACGAGATTTTCAATCCTTTATTTTTTATCCTAATGTCAACATGTCATAAATGCTTGTGACTGAGATGGCTTTTACTCGTGATCTAGACCGTCGTGCACATTCTCCCGCCGTCGCGCGATCCTGTTGGTAGCACGACGATCTTCTTGGTTGGCCGCCTAAGGGTGCTGCCGCTGCTGGTCACGACGTCCACGACGCGTGTCTCTCTGTCTCGCCCAGGGTAGAGAGCGACGACCCGGCCTCGAGTCCACGTGTTGCGGGGCTGCGTCTCGTCACACAGGAGGACAAGATCTCCTGCAGGGCTAGCATGGGTGGATAAACTATTCACGGTGGACAAACCAGGGGAAACGCTTGTCCCCGAAATTATAGGCGGAGGGTGAGTATCGATGTCTAATGTCAAAAAGTGATTCCCTTTCCCCCTGTTGCCGTGCTTTGGCAGGTGGATAAAATAATTTTATCCCTTGTCAGTGGAAATAACCGGTGGACAAAAGTGTTATCCCCAGCCCATGCTAGCCCTGGGACCTCGCCGGTAGTGCGGGGCTCCTGCCGGTGCTGGAGTAGGGGCAGGTACTCGCGCATCCATCGGTGCCAGAACACGTCCGCTAGGCGCTGTGCCCGCCGCCATAGCGCAATGTCGCGAGCTCTGTCCTTAATTCGGAAATAAATAGCTCCGGATCCTCCAAGATGGCACGAATACTGGTAACCTCGGTTTTGAGCAGCGAGACATCCTGCATCAACGCGGTGACGTTGACTTGGTCCAGGGCCACGGGTGGAAGAGTGTCCGTGCGTTTTGTACTTGCCATTTTTAATGACGATTACAAAACGTAATTCGACTTCGGTCAATCATCGAGTCTGAGACGCGACTGATTGTGCTGACGGTACGAACGCGAATCTTTATTATTACTATTCTTCTGTTAATTGGTAGTTCAATTCAGATTACGACCTGTGATAGTATACTCTACATCTAAAATGTGAATTACGAAAGTCGGAGCAAATGTAGATCTGTTTGCGATAGTGCTGAGCTAAGCGAGCTCGTTCTCAAAATGCATTTTTAAAGAGAAATGAAGGGGCTGCACTGCGAAAGAGCCGTTTTATACTACCTTTCATGAATCACACATATAGGCGGTTTACACACTGCCACGCACCGCGCTGCATGTTGCGTGTCGACGCACCTATAGCCCATCTTCCGAAGGCATCCCTTAGTAGATTCTTACTGCATCCATGAGCAAGAGAGGTAGGCCAACATTCTACTGCCGGCACCCCACGGCAACTACTCCACGACATGAGCTTTATTATAATATTAGTGTAGATTAACTGCATCTTCGCAGTGCGAGTCACATCCATATATAACCACCACGAACACGACAAGCCATCTTCCCTGCTCACCGCACACAGAAGATGCATCGCTGTTTGGAATCCTTATTTTAAGCAAACAATAGAGCAGATTAAGCTGATTTAGCTAGCGTTAATTAAGTTTTGAAATAAGATTGCGATGCATATTGTCGAGTGAGAACAACTTTCCATGAACTGAATGCAACTTCAGTTCAGACAGTGAGCAGTAGAACTAACACTTGTAAAGTAGGCATTTTATATCTAATCATCATTATCATTTCAGCCGTAGGACGTCCACTGCTGGACATAGGCCTCCCTCATGGATTTCCAGTTATTGCGGTTGGAAGCGATCTGCATCCACCGTCGACCTGCGGTCTTTACCAGGCCGTCAGCCGATCTTGTTGGTGGACGTCTGACGGTTTGCCGGTCCGTGGCCTCCACTCGAGAACATTAATCTTATTACATCTAATAAAGAAGAATTATGCAGCATCAGCAACTGGTATTCATACTGTATGGGACACTACAGTGCCTGAGACATTGGTAAACGGATTAGGCTTGCCCAGAAAGTATACCATCCTCCTAGCTTAGTCATGTTAGTCAGAGGAAAGAACAGGTTAATACGTATGAAGCTGACTAAGCCGC
Organism: Pasiphila rectangulata; assembly: GCA_963082625.1. Lineage (NCBI taxonomy): Eukaryota > Metazoa > Arthropoda > Insecta > Lepidoptera > Geometridae > Pasiphila > Pasiphila rectangulata. The sequence continues at coordinate 17,639,372 of OY720244.1, forward strand.
GGGTTTTTTCACTCCGTTTTCCTTCACCGTTAAAGCACATTTTAAATCTGCACATAAACTTTTCAAGAAGGAAAAATCCATTGGTGCACGGCCGGTATCGCACCGACGACCGACGAAAGTCGGTGGTTACCGGTAGAAAGTGCTCAACCGATATGATCCTATCAAGAACTTCAACGCAGCCCGTCAAGGGTTCCGTAGATTAGTTGGTTAAATATCTTCCTACGCTGGGAAGGGTCAATCAAGTATCGATTTGGACAACAACATCGGAATCGTAATTTATTACCTAGACAAGGTTTTGAATTTCTTTGTAATGTTTTAAAATATTACAGATTAACTTGCGTTTCGTTAACAACGTTTCGCTTTGGGTCATTAAGGGTTGTTATAGTATTTTTTAAACTTTCGCGATTCCAACACATTATTACTATATTGGATTTTCGGATATTTATCGTATTACCTTTATTTCTTAACGTCGGGATCAAAAATAAAGGTTGCGGTAAATACCCGATAATTCAATATAGTAATACAGGGTTGTTATCTAGGTGAATGTTAGGTGCATATAAACATTACTAATTTAAATACTAAAAATATAACCAAATTTTTATTCAATCAGTAAGTGCCACGTCCACCTACAAGATGGGCAGAACGTCCACCTACAAGATGGGCAGATGACTTGGTGAGAACTGCTGGTCGGCGGTGGATGCAGACGGCTTCCAACCGCAGTACTTGGAGATCGATGAGGGAGGCCTTTGTCCAGCAGTGGACGTCCTAAGGCTGATATGATGATGATGATGAGTAAGTTCCACTGTCATCCTTGATTCCTCAAGGATCCCATCATCAAAACTGAGTTTTGAAAAAAATTAGACATAATTCAAGGAGTATCTAATTGAACTCAAAAAATATTTTTCAAATCGGTTTATACACGACGGACGTCTGAGGTACCTAACAAAGATTAAAACATACAGATGACTTGAGTACCTCTTTTCTTTTTGAAATCGTTTAAAAATGCCAACATACACAGGAGTTTTTAAGTTTAAACCCAAGCTTCGACATTGAATCACAGAGGAATCCAAAGCACGTCCTTTCTAAACTTCTTTCAATGGAAGCCTCCTGGAAGTTGTGCTAAGTCGCTAACTAAAGTGGAACCTCCATTGAGCGTGCAATCGGTGAACTCTTCACTGACTATTTTTCGAATTCTAGGACTCTAGTGGCTCTTTTGTACAATTGAATTGAGTGTCCTTCACTACTGGCCTCATAAATAAGCTCTAGAGGGCTATGCTCGGGGTTTCTCTAAGGGATAAAAAATGAGGAGACACGTAGAAGAACTCGGGTCACCGATAAAGCCAAAACGGATCAGCACGTTGAAGTGGCAATGGACAGGCCATGTAGCTCAAATAACAGATGGCCGATGGGGCTGAAAAGTTCTCGAATGGAGGCCAGGAACCGGAAAGCGCAGCGTAGGAAGTCCACCAACTAGATGGGTGGACGACCTGGTAAGGTCTTCAGGTCGACGGTGGATGCAGGCCGCTTCCAGCCGAAATACATACATGGAGGTCTATGAGGGAGGCCTATGTTCAGCAGTGGACGTCCTACGACTGAAATGATGATGATGATGAAACCTGTGGTATAGAGTGGTTGGCGTGCTTTTTCTGATAATAATATATTAATAGCTTTATGTCAGGCTACAAAAAATGTTAAGTACAAGATGTTATAATACCTAAAACTATGGCCTATATAAACATATACCTTATAGACTAAACATATCCTAATTGCTAGACACTCGTTTGGAATGCTTTAATTGAGCTACTTAAAACAAGATGAACATTAAAAAAACATTTCAAATTGATAATATTGTTTAGTTTATTTTTTTTATATTAATAGGTACTTTGTTATTATATTTTATTTTAGCGTACTGCATTTTTGTATTGCGGTAGCCACCATCCGCACACTTCGGTCACTACGGAAGACCAGCGCTGTGGTACGGACCCGTTCTGCCACAGCATATGCTGAGTAATGACCATTTTTGTCACATTTTTATTTTATTTTTTTAACCTTATTATTGTATATGGATTAATTGTAAATTGTGTGACAAAATAAACGTATCTTTATCTTTATAATAGAACAGCTGAAGGTTGTGCAAAAGAAGATAATAATGACCCTACGGGTAATTTTTTTCAAGAAAGGGCTTGCGACTGTAGGTTCTGCGGACTTTAGTTCCTTTTGCCGTAAGACTTCAGTAATGGCGCCAACTTACTACTTTTAATGGAAGGCCACTGTCCACTGGAAATTGTGTTAACTCGCCAACTAAATTGAAGAGTCCATTAAGCGGGAAAACTCTTCACTACTTTACTTCAGCCAAATACGATGTAGAATGTTTGTAAACAAACCGTCAGACTTAAAATAGAATCGTAAAGGTGGGGTACCTACTGACCGGTGTTACGAGGTGTAATGTAACATTTTACACGGCGAGCATTCATGCAGTCAGTACGCAGCGTTACACGGAACCAGCGAGCAGCGAGCCGCTCGATGCTCGCTTTGAGTGCTCTACTCGGGGCTGTCCGTTTTTTGGCGAATCCTTGAGTGTTACGCGGTACGTGGTAAGAGAGAATCTTAAGACATCTATTTTGGACGGCTTCGATTCTGTCCTTGTGGATTGCGTAGTATGGCAACCTACAGTTACACAGATAAATAATTTTATGACATAACAAGAAATAGCCGTGGGGTGCAGGCCGTAGAATGTGTCTCATGCCCTAGGATGCAGTAAGAGCCTGCTAAGGAATACCTTCGGAAGATAGGCAGCAGCGTCTCTCCGTGTATTAACATCCTGTACTGCGCTCGCCAACCCGCCTGCCAAGCGCGGTGAGTATGGCAACTACCGCTCATGGAGATCCATGAGGAAGGACTCCGTTCAGTAGTGAACATCGGCCAAAATGCTGATGATGATGATACAAAGAAAAATACAAACAAATCTTCACACACAAAGGGTTATGTGTGCAGCAGCACCTCAAAATGTCATGGCTCAGCGTGAAATATGCTCAAGGAGCAAGGAACGAACAAAACATTGCAAAAATAAAATTGCAGCTGATTTTCTGCTTAAAGCTGTGTTACACTACACGGTATTCAGGGCCCGGTAGTTAGGGCGATTAGAGAGCAAGGCTTGCTGGGTCCGGCCTAACTCTTATTACACCATTCTTAGTTAGGGTAAGGGTCCCTGAATATCGTGTAATGTAATTAATACAGGCTTTAGCGCGTCCAGTGCAAGCAGAACGAGACACAATCTATACGTTTGTTTTTGTATTATGCTACGGGCAGAAGCTAGTATTCATTAAACGATAAACACGCCAGTTCTCCATTAGGAGCAGACTGGGGAGCAATGTATCCCTCGACGCTGCTTAGTTGCAAGTTTGCTGCAAATGGTTCGCCTCTCAGCAGCTTTGATGGGTCAGCTTCCTGTAGCAAGGATATAATCTAAATGTTTTCTTTCATGCATTCGCTAATCGTCAGGTACAGAAAAAAAACATGTAATAGAATCAAATATTGTTTCGACTGATCTAACTATGGGCAAAGATTGAAATAGTTAGATATTAATATTAAAATAAATAAATAATGCTGGACAAATCACACAGCACCATCTAGCCCCAAGCTAAGCAGAGCTTGTGTTATGGGTACTAGATGACTGATATACTTAATACATTATACTATATAGATAGATATGTTTATTATATATAGAAAAACACCCAGAACACCCTGAACAAATATCTGCAGATCGTACAAACATTTGTCCCGAGGCGGGAATCGAACCCGCAACCCCTTGCGTCGCAGGCGGACCTTCGCCCGCTGCGCCACATAGCTCTTCAATATCTATCAATATTATTAACAATAATGCCGACGCACTAACACTGGTTTTGCTAATAAACCAAACAGTTATTCTTACTATTTATTGTGCAATCACATTGCACGAACTTTCGTGAAAAAATAATAATATTGTGTATTGTCGATTTTCATTATGAAAATTGGGATGTTATATGCAAAGATTTAAATAGTTAGATACGCCTCCACCGTAATGTGACCGCACCGTTTTGATTCCACACGAAATCAGTGAGCTCACTCATTTGTAATCAGTGTAACCAAACAGTTATTCTTACCATTTATTGTGCAATCATATTGCACGAACTTTCGTGAAAAACAATAACACATATCACGTCCGGCTAACACTACATAGAGTTAGCCGGTCGTGATATGCATGGAATTCCGACCTTTATGAATAAGCTTCTACTCGCTTTTCGCATGCGTTGTACGCGAATAAAAAGTAGCCTATGTGTTAATCCTAGTCAACATCAATACGCGTGCAGTTTCAGCTCAATCCGTAGCCTAGTTTTTGCGTGAAGAGGTAACAAACCTCCATCCATTGTTTGGATGGAGGTTTGTTACCTCTTCACGCTTTCGGCTTTATACTATTAGTGGGATGATGCATTTTATCATATTTATATAGGGTGTATTATAATATGTGTACTAAACCGAAAGGGGGGATTTCAGGCCATGAAAACAAGTAGTTTTGGAGAGGAACAAAATTCGTATTAATGACTAATTCTTTTTTAGTTATTTTTGTTTACAATATTTGGTGTGATGTAATAATGATCCTGAGGTCAAAATCGGATTTAATATATTTGGTAAATTTGATTCTTCAGGAAAATTTTACAATTTTGAACCGACGAAAAAAAGGAGAAGGTTTCTCAATTCGATTCAAACTTATTTGTGAACTATATTATGTGACTTTTCCCAGTAAATTAATAAATTATAACTCGTAATTTTATACCACGTGTAAAAAAACTAAATATTGTCCTGGGAAAAAAGTAATGTTTTGAATAGCCCTTAGCTTCCCCTTTCGTATCATACATACTATAAAGGTTAATCGAGTGGTCATTCTAAGACTACAAAAATCCCTTACAAAATAATAAAATAATAACTGAAGCTAACATCTTTTGCGGAACGAAGAATGCCCTACCTCTAGAGAAAAGAAATTCCCGATTCATTTGACCGGATAGGATGTTCAAGTCTATAAATCAGAAACTCAATCGATGTGCCTGCTTAATATCTTCGTGCTTCGCTAACTGCCAATAGTTCGAACATATGTATTTATGAGGAAGTTTGTAACATATTTTGGCGAGTGCCCTAGTTCAAACTCAGTTTTAAAGTTTAATACATTTATTTTCCGAATTATGTACTTAAATACATTACAACATTTCAATTTCCTACTGTTTTATTGTGAATCCGCAGCCGATCTCGATTCCCCAACCGTTCTCGATTCCGCTACCGTTTTCCTATGATTCGATTCCTAGCTTTTCTGTCTTTTCAAAACTAGATGGCCACGGCTATCCTTCTATTTTTCAAACCGTACTCGCCTGCCTTTTTTTAGTGGAAATATCAAAAAGTTTACAATCAACATAACGATACTCTTTTTAGAATTAAAACTAGTTTGACTCGTATCTTCTCAATACTGTAGTAAGTTTTGACAAACTGTATTTTATAAATTAAATGAGTCGTTTTCATTATCAAGTAAATACTTCAAAAGTAGTTCCCTCGATCCTTATAGATGGCGTTAGTTTTACTTTTACGGGCAGGAAACATAATTTGATAATGACGGCAATTGTGATCCTATCCTATCCTACTAATACCCTACGTCTTCGGATAGCGCCTCATAAGACCGAGGCGCTATGGATCCACAAGTTCCCGAGGGGAACTCAGCTTATCGGTTCGCGTAGGTGACGTTGACGTCCAGGTGGGCCGTACCTTAAGTACTTGGGCCTCACCTCGGATAGTCGCTGGGGCTTCGAAGAGCACTTCAGCCGCTCCGTCCCTCGGATCCAGTGGGTAGTGGGTGCTTTACACTGACTGCTACCCAATCTCGGGGGACCAAGGGAGGGCGTTCACCGCCTCTACGTGGGCGTCGTGCGGTCGATGGCACTCTACGGAGCGCCCGTCTGGTCCAAAAGACTGACGGGTGTTAGGCGCTGCAGGGCTATGTTTAATAACCTGCATCCACCGCCAACCTGCATACCTCACCAGGTCGTCTTCCCATCTCGTTGGTGAACGTCCTACGCTGCGCTTGTCCATGGCCTCTACTCGAGAACATTTCGTCTTCATGGGCATCTTCGAGCTACATGGTCTGCCCATTGCCACTTCAGCGTGCAAATAAATCCTTTTGGCTATGTCGGTGACGTGAGTTCTCCTACGTATCTTCTGATTTTTATTCGATCCCGTAGAGAAACCCCGAGCATACCCTGCTCCCTAGCTCGTTGAGCGACTCCGACATTATTCATGAAGCCAGTATTGAAGGATCACGTCTCGGTTTCATAAGTCTTCACTGGTAACACACACTGATTATAGACTTTCATCTCCTGAAGATGATCTCCATTGAGGTATTTTGGTCGAGAAGACGTTGCAAAGTTTTCCAAACGCTGCTATCCGAGTTGGTTTCGACGACTGACCTCTTTATCGAAGTTTGACCTACATAATTGGACTGTTTGTCCTAGGTATACGTATGCGTATACCTATACAACTTCAAGAGCCGAGTTCTCAACCATAACTGAGGTAGGACATTCGACATAACATGGAAATTCCACATAATCTTCATGTTCGTGTTCATTTTATGGCCTACCCGTTGAGAGACTCGATTGAAGCCTTCAAGCATCGTGCTGAGTTCTTCCATCGACTTTGACTACAGTGTCGTCGGCAAACCTTATTCGCCGTGAATATTGAATCCTAGGCTTCCATTTTACTATTTTATAAAAAAAAACTATTTGTGTGACAGGTATTTTTATTTGTACCTGTACCGCAACTCTTTGCGGAGTGCAATGTCAAGAATCTGCTAGCTTTTAGGTTGTCATTATTGTATAATCAGCTGTTCCGTGGTCAGAATCACCCCCTTTCGGCTTAGTACACATATAACATGTGTACTAAGCACTTACTACACATTGTATAGCTATAGGTAATTGTAAGATCCAAAAGATTTCTTCAGTAATGTACTTTCCTATCCATTTATCCTCGAACATACAGTATTCAGTACCTGTCTTATTTTACCCTGTACAGTCTACCAAATTGCCTTGCTGAATCCGACACATTTCACGAAACAGAATTCTTCTAACGTTTCCCGAGGCACCTGCAAAGGCAAATACATTTTATTTGTTAATATGGAGGATTTAATTTCACCTGAAGAACTTCTGAGAAAAGACGTATATAATAGCATCATCACATCATCACTTCAGCCTTAAAACGTCCACTACAGAACACAGGCCTCACTTTTGTAGATATCTCCATGGGGGTAGTTGCCATACTCACCACGCTTGGCAGGCAGGTTGGCGAGCGCAGTACAGGATGTTAATACACGGAAAGACGCTGCTGCCCATCTTCCGGAGTATCCTCTATGGAGATCCATGAGGGAGGCCTGGGTTCAGTAGTGAACGTTTTACGGCTAAAATTATGAAAATGATGATTCATTTATTGCAATTACAAAACATAGATACGTCAACTTAAATAAAAGAAATTTAATATTATGTTAACAGGAAATAAGGGACATAAATGAATCTGTTCGCTTCCCTGTTTTAAGTACTTTGATAAGAAGCGATTAGAAAACACAGTTATCTTTAATAGTTAAGTTATTTTAGTTGTTTCGGACACAAAATAAATTACTAAAATTATTATTCCACTACAAACGCTTAACCCCAACAACAGAAATATACAACAGAACAAAACTCATGACAATAAAGCAGATGTATATTTACAACACGTGTTTACTAGTAAGGAAAATTATAAAAAAGGATATACATACAACTATAACATTTACTACAAAATCACAAGCACGAACCCGAATTCTAAGAAACGCTAGCAACCTATGTCTACTAAATAGACCAAGAACAAAATACGGATTAAAAAATATCAGATACGAAGGGGCCCAGACATATAACAGGCTACCTAACGACATAAAAAACATAAAATCATTTGCATTATTTAAGAAAAATTTAAGATTCTTCGTGCTCCAAAAATTCTTAGTATAAATTAAAAAAAAAAAAAAAAAAAAAAAATTGTGAGGCCTTTGCATTGGAAAGTGTTCAAAAATGGTTCCCTCGAACTGCGCTATATTATTTCTTATTTCTTTTACTGTCTGACGCTGCTTGACAGTGACAGCAATTGTTATTAGGTAGACTACCTATTCAAATCACAAACTCCCTTTCTCCGCTTGTTAGCTGGCTCCATCTGTTGGGTTTGGTCGAAAACGCACTTGTCTCTCTTACTGAAAATGCCTCACTATGATGACAAGTTTTATATTATATTTTACAATACAGGTACAACGAACCAACAACCTACTTTAACCAATAATCTATGTATATTTACGTTGTTGTTTTATATTCACGGGCGATTAAGTCCAATAGGCTAGTTAGTTATATTTACACAATATTGTATTTTTCATGTAAGTGAATGTGCTATATTCTTTATGAAAAATAAATATCTTAAACCATAAACCATGGAGCAAATTTCATACCAAGCATTTTTATCTTCAAGATAATCAGATATTTAGGGGGCGAAGCCCCCTTATATTCATTGCGCTGTCTGTCTGTCTGTGCATGAGACGATTACAACCGAACGCGTTGACCGATTTACATGAAAACTTTTTTGTTAGCACCGTCCTAATGAGAGAAGGGTACTGATTGGTTTTGGTGATCCTAGGTTTACAGAGACGGGAGTTATTGTGACCTCGAAAGGTCACCAAAAAAATAAAAGTTCTCAAATGGCCGAAAACGTCCAGCAACCCAAAAATTCAATTGGTGACCTTTTGAGGCCTTCGCCCCTTTTCTGGTATCTACGTACCAATGCTTGTTTTATAGTAAGTTTTATGGTGAAGATTAAATTTTTTTATTTTTTGAAACTTATTGATAGAAAATTGCTGCATTTCTATAGGAATTTTATTGTGGAAGCGTGAACACTGCCCTCTGAAAGATACATTGACCTTACGTAGAAGATTTAGTGGGAACCATAATTATATTCAACAGTTTATTTCTTGTAATAAACCTGGTTCGAAATCACACAGATAATACCTACACATAGATAAGGCTGCTGAGCTGACGAGATGGAATAGAAGCCAAGCCACTCTATTAAACATGGCCCAGACCACGTTCCGTATACAATGCAGCGGGTACATCTAAATCTGCTCACTGCACTCCACCCTTAGTGCATCCTCAATAAACACGTCGCTTGTTTGTTCTAGTGTTCAGACTGGAACACATCTTATTTGAAGAGAATTTCAAATGTACAGATTGTTGTTTTGAAACACTGAGATCTACAAAAGCTGCTGTCACAGCTAACGACAAAGTACAGCAACAAAGACACAATACAAAATGTTTATTTTTAACCCCTGTCAAAAAAGGTGTGTTATAAGTTTGACAGCTTTGTGTGTCTGTCTGTGGCACCGTAGCTCTTAAACGAGTGGACCGATTTGCATGCAGTTTTTTTTATTTAAGAGCAGGTTTTCCGGCTGTGGTTCTTGAGCTGTTGGTGGTTTTATCGGTTAAGAAGTTTACAAGGTATGGGGGGTGAAAGAGGGGATGAATAATCGAGTGTTTCCTGATATACCCGGGTAAACTCCAAAAACTATACATTTGCAATGGAATCATCATCATTTCAGCCATAAAACGTCCACTGATGAACACAGGCCTCCCTCATGGATCTCCATGAGGGGTAGTTGCCATTCTCACCACGCTTGGCAGGCGGGTTGGTGAGCGCAGTATGGGATGTTGATACACGGATAGACGCTGCTGCCCATCTTCCGGAGGTATCCCTTAGCAGGCTCTTACTGCATCCATGGGCATGAGAGGAAGGGTATCATTCTACTGCCGGCACCCCACGGCGGCCTAAAATAAATAAATAAAAATAAAATAAATAAATTAGGTAGATATTGGTAAAAGAAGAATAAGAAAAAGTTTACTACGTATCCATGAACCACGGATGCTTGTTATTATTACGAGAAACTTAAGTATCATTTTGCAATGTGGTACGTGATGTTATTGTTAGGTTGGACGTGACGTCACTCAGTGAATGTAGTGAAAGGTTACGTTAGTATTGTTTAATCTTAAGATTGAACTATAAAATTCGTAATGCAGTTACAAGCATCGGTGGTTCAGTGGTAGAATGCTCGCCTGCCACGCGGGCGGCCCGGGTTCGATTCCCGGCCGATGCAACGTATTTATTATGTTTTCATTTCTGATGTTAGGCTTTTACATCTATTATAGATGAATTAGACAGCGTCAGTAACTTGGTATTTATGCTGGTCTGGACATTGTTACATGGATTAAGCTTGCTCAACACCTACACTTACCATCCTCCCAGCTTAGTCGGCTATTAGTCAGAGGAAAGAGAAATAACAGCTCAATACGTCTAAAGCTGAATAAGCAGGAGGTTTCCTCACAATGTTTTCCATCACCATTAAAGCGCATGTTAAATTTGTAACCATTGTTCTTATTAAATTAAAAAAAAAATGTATGCATTTATTGCGAAGTCTTTTAAACAAACATGGCGTGCCCTTTAATATATAATATCTTACGAGTTATATGAAATTAAAACTAGCGGGACAAAATGGTTACATAGGTGTAGCTGGACCGACACAATTGGAAATTGGTAGATGGCGCTGCTGTCAGCATATTTCCGTATCAGCGGACAGGACGACGTTTGCCGGGTCCGCTTGTAGTGTAATAAATTATACAACTGTCGTAGTTACAACGGTAGTTATAAGGTTATATGTCTGTCGCGCCCCGTCGGCGCTTGTAAGATGACAAGTGGTGTCCTATTCAGTAAAAATTCAGTGGAATACATCCAAAGGTTGCTTTTGTTCAATATTCCAGGTACAATGGCAATCTTTCGATGTATTTCCTACAATTTATTCATGCAGTACCAGCGGCCGATACCAAATATATATTGGAGCGTTTTATATAAACCAGTTCAGTTCCGCTCTAATATTTGTAAGTGTTTTTCAATTTCGGTCTGTTGTCGTTTCTTTCATAGCATTTCAGTACCGTAGAGTGTAGAGATCATGATTATGAAAAGTATGTATGTAAAGCGGAAAACCAATTACTTGGAAAGGGTTGAACAGTTGGACTCGCGTCATTCAGATTTTAAATCTTTTGTGGTGCGAGTTCAAACTGCCGATATATCAACCTTTACCAAAGAAACGTTTTGACCGAAGAATGTGCTGTCGTGATGGTCGTCGCTTTCGCGGGCGACCATATGACACAGCGCGATCTAGTGCCACATGCCTGACCTTGCGTGCTATTAAATATGCTTTATATGTATGTTAGACTATAAATTTATATGGGCCGTAGAATAAGTTTATTACCACCTGTAACTTATTTTAGTTGAAGCCTGAAATACTCGTAAATGTCTTTTATTGATTTATTTTTTATTTGCAATCGGTGGAGGGCGGTAGGTGTAGTCTTCCTCCAAAGATTGAAATTGTTACCGTTATGACTTATGAGACCGCGCCGTTTTTTTTCAATTTTTTGTACTGTTGTTTCGGCGTTATTATTTCCATGCTAAATCACAGCTTTCTAGGACTAATAGTCTTCGTAAAGCCCTAGACAGATAAACAAAGCGTAACTGTAAGTGTTCCTTATAGTACTACGGAACCCTTAAAACAGGTAAATACGTCTGAAGCTGAACTTGCATAAACAAATAACAAGAGGACTTGAAAACTAGTAAATTTACGTTTCCAAAACCTGTTACCCTGAATCACGTAACCTGTTTACAACGGATCGCTGCAAGCTTCGTCAGTGCTAATTCCGGTATTCCCGAGACGAAAGTGCACCTCAATAAATCGCCTAGATTGTGCTAGCGTATAATATAAAATTAAATGACGACTCTGTACTAACGTTTGTGCAACTTAAGAGAATCGGCTTAGAAATGTATGAACTCTGGTACCCAGTCCGATAGCTACGTGTTATACATAATACCGTGGGCCGTCATAAGACGAGGGTTGCCGGCAGTAGAATGTTGTCTCTCCTCTCTTGCCCGTGGATGCGGTAAGAATCTCTCTAGGGATATCTCCGGGAGATAAGCAGTAAAAAATAATAATAATAATGCTGGACAAATCACACAGCATCATCTAGCCCCAAGCTAAGGAGCGCTTGTGTTATGGGTACTAGATGACTGATATACCTACTTAATACATTATACTACATAGATAGATATTTTTATTATATATAGAAAAACACCCAGAACACCCTGAACAAATATCTGCAGATCGTACAGACATTTGTCCCGAGGCGGGAATCAAACCCGCAACCCCTTGCGTCGCAGGCGGACCTCCGCCCGTTGCGCCACAGAGCTCGTCTTTCCTTGTATCAAAATGCGCTCGCCTACCGGCGTGCCAAGCGTGGCGAGTATGGCAACAACCCTCTCCCTTGAATAACTGTAATAGGGTTGACGAGCGCAGTACGCGATGTTGATACATGTAAAGACGCTGCTGCCCATCTTTCGGATGTATCGCTTAGCAGGCTCTTACTGCATCCACGGGCATGAGAGGAGGGGTTACATTCTACTGCCGGCACACCATGGCTATCATAACACTGAATCTATATTTAAAGGGAGGCGAACATTTTGAAAACTACTATGCTTGATTTGCAATTTCGCCCCCGGTTGATAAACACTAAAGATCAAAAACTTTGCCTCCCTTATATATTGGATGCTGTGATAAGATAACACGAAGCTGTTCTGAAACTATTTTAATACCTATGTATTTATACAAGTTAATCCACTTTAGTTAGTAGGTTCTCGCTTAACGATGTTTGAGAATTTATGCCCTCATTTTAGTTGTGAATTTTACCCGACTGATGTTGTTTCAGAACTTTGTCCTATGTAGGTACTTTAAAATAGTTTATCGGCGGTGTTGTGTCGATGGTTATTCGATACACCCTTTTAGGTAACACGATAAGAGCTATAATGACTTGTTTGTGGTGGTCTCGGGGCAATGTTATGGACGCCTAGGGCGAATGCTTTGAATCTCGCGTTACGCTCTTTTACTAATAGCAAAGATTGAGATCGTTTGGTACGCCCGTACCTAACGATTTTAATCTTTTACGAAAGCACGAGATTGCATAATAAATGGTACCAATAGCAGTATGGTTTATTGGGAAAACCAGTGTGCATGCATTAGCATTTTTGTTCACACATAAAAAGACAATGCAAAATGTATTAGAAAATTATACAATGGCCCTTTACAGCAGCTATCTCAGACATCACATTATTATTATTTTTTCCTTATTAAAACTAAGTTTAATAAAATTGACAATGCAGCATATAATTTTTAATGTAAGTTTTATTTCAGTCCTACGGCTGATATGATGATGATGCTCATTTTTTAAATCGTCAGGTATATATATAAAAATATATTACGTTATATATTTTTATATATATATTTTTCCTTTCGATTATGCCGGACTCTTACCGGCCAAACCTAACGACCATGTTTCTTCAAACGTGCAGTTTTGCCGAGACTACGAGTACGCTTGCTCAATCTTCCGCAGTCTCAGCAGTCAGCAGCACTGGTCCCAGTCTTTAGGCCGAGCTTGGTCTCTCCTTGAGAAGCACGTGGAATGTATCATGCGCGACCGTCCGTCAGCACGGCCTAGCGCATGTCGTGTAACATATCTAGCATATTTTTTTGTATAACCATTTAAACGTTTTAGCAAAGAGGAAATACATTATACAAAATCCTCTGAAAAACCTCCTCCAAAATTTATTTTGATAGAACAATGACACAAATGGAATTCCTGAAAATAAACGAACATAGTTTGTACTGAAATTGCAGCGAGAGTTCCCGGAACAGAGCAAAAATTATGTTAGGTATTTGAGTTATGTTAACTCGATTAAAGTTCAAGTTAATTAAATAGTTTAACTGTACTGCTAGCTGAAATATCTGCTTGCTATTGCAATTTAAATCCTGTTGCTAAAATCTTTAAAGCTCACATTTCTATGCAAGCACACCATCACATACTGATTAGAATTTACACTCAGTAAACTTATTTGCTTTTGGCATTAGTTTTCCATTTAGTTATACTTAGTATTCAAACAGACTATCGTATATGAGCAGGATATAGTTTGGAGGTTCCAACTTCGAGGGAAGGTATCGTTAACAGTTAATTTTGAACAGATATTTTACCAGGTATTTATAACGTTATTTATCTTTATTGCCGACGTTTCGTCAGGATTCCACCTATAGTGGACACGGGAAGAGTCTTAAATATGTGTTAATAAATGTGTCGTGATCGCGAATGTTTAAAAATACTCATTTCATCATCATTCACCTCAGCCGCAGGACATCCTCCCTTTGACATAGACCTCCTTCATGGATCCTGGTCATGAGGAGTTGTTGTCATACTCTCCACGCTTAACAGGCGGATTGGCGAGCGCAGTACGGGATGTCGATACACGAAAATACACTGCTGTCCAGCTTCCGGAGGTATCCCTTGGCAGATTCTTACAGCATCCACGGGCAAGAGAAGAGGGTCAAAATTCTACTGCCGGCACCACACGACAAAAAAGACGATCGTTAACAAACTGTGTCACGATAAGTTTCAACCTTTCACATGCCCTGCCTTAGTGTATTTACTTAAGTCCTTGGTGAAATTCTATACAGAATATAAGGACCACAAGTTGAAAAGAGCGTTATCGTTTTATTTACTGTCTCATTATTTATATATATCCTTTACTCTCGCTAATATTATCACCATCATCATCCATAATGCGATTCTACCCCTGCTAGGTTTCTAGGTCTCGTTGTGCTATTAGCCACAGTCCTGTGCCAGTCGAATCGATTGACGCCCCGCGACGTCACTAATCTATAATAAAATAATTTCGAACGCATATTTTGGCTTGGAATACATCATTTTGTACATGAGTCTGTACATAATTTGGTGCTGGAGTTATCTTATCAGAAACTTAATGTTATTAATATTTGGCCCCAGAGCGTCTATAAATTCTCGAAACTTAAGTCCTGACTTAGACTCTGTGTTCAGTAGGCTTATCCCAAGTTATGCGAACACTGGTAAGAAAATAAACGCGTCTGCTACAACGCTAATCTCAAATTAATCTGTCTCTTGTCTCAGTCTGATGGTAACATATTAGGGATATTAGGGATTATTTCTTAATAGGATTATTGCGGATTACTCTTATTAATGACGGTCACGATAGCGAAGACGATGACGAGGCACCGTTATAAAAAAAAAGGTTCAGAGTAGTCCCACCGGTTAAGGCGACGCATTGATAAACAATTCATCATCATCAACATAATCTCGGCCGTATAACGTCCACTGCTGAACACAGGCCTCCCTGATGAATCTCCTTGAAGGGTAGTTGCTATACTCACCACGCTTGGCAGGCGGGTTGGCAAGCGTAGGTAGTTTTGTTGGGGGTGTTGATGTAATAATAATAACATAGGACAATTCACACAGTGTCATCTAGCCCCAAGCTATGCAGAGCTTGTACTATGGGTATAATAGATGACTGATATACTTAATACATTATACTACATAGATAGATATTTTTAATTATTTATAGAAAAACATCCAGAACACCCTGAACGAATATTTGCAGTTTATACAGACATTTGTGATACGTGGAGAGACGCTTTGGCTCTCTTTATGAGGTATCTCTTGGCATATTTTTACCGCATCCACGGGCAAAAGGCAACATTCTACTGCGGGCACCCCATCTCCAATGCATCGTCTTATACTAGTGGTACAGTTTCCTGTGTTATTGCTTGAAATAACTTGGTAGTTTCTGGAGTTGCTGGTTTTATCAAACTTAATAAAGTCTTTAAATTGTAAGGAGAGCAGAGAGCGAGGTGTTGAAACACAGAACTATTAACTAAGTAAACCTGAATTGGAATCCGATAAGAACTATCTCCTTTTCACTACAAAATATATAATAACATATTCTGGTTGATTTTTACTGGAATAAATAATACTTCTCCTTCACGTTGCACTATTTTTGACATCATTTACAATATTGCATATAAAAAAAAAGCATTTTCCATCGCAACACGAGATTTAAGTTTCCCACTTAGACCTTAATCCAGGATTAATTATTCTAGACCATCTTATTCTGTTTATGGTGTTTAGTTCGTTTCTAAATTAACTATTTAGTCAAAAGGAGTATTAGGCGTTTTATGACACAGCTTAGAAAATTAGAAGCCTGTTATCAGATTTCAACTCGCACATTTAAACTGATCCTGAACATTATTTATGAATCCCCATTTATCCCGTGCGTAACGGGAGATTGAGCTTTGTTAACTTTCTAACGGATTAACGCAACGTCGAACGTAAGACTGATGCCAAGTTATATTAATGAATAATTTTATTGAAGTTGAAACTTTGTTCTATTCTATATAGGAGTGCCACAAGATGTGATGTTATATTTGTTGGCAGACACATATATAACTAAAAATAATTTAAAATGGGGAATAACTTAAAATAATAATTTAAAAACCAAGAGATAGAGAGACCTACAAGAGATCTACAACGGGGACTGGCGCGTCCTAGTTCAAGATAGGAGCAAATGGCGTCTTCTGTCGGAGGCCAAGACCCACTTCGGGTCACTCAGCCAGCGGAGTAAGTAATAATTTAAAAACGGTTGAATAGATTTTTTATTCAAATGAACACTCTAGATTTAGTCAATACTCTTCCAGTCGTAGGAGGTCCGTTTACAGCTGGACAAAGGCCTCACTGATCACTAAGTAACTCAAACTCAAAAAATACTAAATTCAGTGCGGCCGCATGGACCTTATTGACGATCATAAGGGGTTGTGGCCATGTTGTTTATATTTTATACATTATATTATATTTTATATTGATTATAAATTATAATATTTATAATATGAAACCAATATGAGGATAGCACATTGAAGATATTATAATGCTTAAAATAAGGTTTACATTTATAACTTTACTTTATCTGGTATGTGATTTTGTATATTTTTTCATAATAGTGAAATTATTAATCTATAATTTCATAAATTAATTTAATTTTTGACCTGTAAATTGTTTACCAATAAAATGACTATCTCAATAATTATACAATGTGGTTGCTAGCTATCCCTTAAATAAATAAATAACAGGGATTACTCACGTAATATTACGTGAGATTTTCCATTTTAATAATAGTGAGTAATCCCCATACATTACAAAATGTATTTATACTGTCACTTGGCGAGAAAAGAACTATTTGTCAGAGCTACCACGCCAGAGAGTTTATAATAACCGCAAACTTCGAAGAAATATCGAAATGTACAGGGAACAGACATCTGTGACAGAAGCACGTACAGAAGGTCTAGAACCATGTTGCTTTAAAGTTTGCCTTTCTATAACCGGTTTTCCTACAAGACTGTGAAATTTATTACATTGAACACGATGTAACGATAGTTCGTTAGTTCGATGTTTTATTATTGACTATCTCCGAGGTACAGTTGGTTTAGAATCTGCTTGAGACACTAGGTTTGATCCCTGTTAGGGGACAAAATTGTTGCTTCATCTGCAGTTTGTCTCGGGTCTGGGACTTCTTCTATCATCATCATCATCATCTTAGCCGTAGGACTGCTGTCCACGTCCACTGCTGGGCATAGGCCTTCAAACCAAGAAGAAGTTATTGCCATACTCGCCACGCACGAGCGCAGTACGGGATGTTGAAACACGGATAGATGCTGCTACTCATCTTCCGGAGGTATCCCTTAGCAGATTTTTACTGCATCCACGGGCAAGAGAGTAGGTAACTTTCTACTGCTGGTATCCCACGGCACTATGATTAGTACGAGTATGTACTATTTAAAAGAAAAATATTTAAGTACTCTATCACCATCACAAAACAAGCTCTGCTTTCTTTGGGGCTAGATCGTGCTGTGTGAAATGTCCAGCATTATTTACTATTTATCTATTACGTAAACCAACGTTTTGGTCCTGAAATTTATAACTAATGGCTCTTTCACGTTTAATCTGAATAACCAATTTATTTGACGAGCTCTGTGGCGCAGCGGACGAAGGCCCGCCTGCGACGCAAGGGGTTGCGGGTTCGATTCCCGCCTCGGGACAAATGTCTGCACGATCTGCAGATATTTGTTCAGGGCGTTCTGGGTGTTTATCTATATATAATAAAAAAAATATCTATCTATGTAGTCTAATGTATTAAGTATATCAGTCATCTAGTACCCATAACACAAGCTCTGCTTAGCTTGGGGCTAGATGATGCTGTGTGATTTGTCCAGCATTATTTATTATTTATTTTATTGCTAACAACATTCATTACAGGTCAAACATTTCTAATTCAAATAATAATACTACTTATGGCTAACAACGATAGCTATTATAAAAAATATAACGTTTTCAGTAATAACAGATAGAATTTGTAGTCTGCAAACTCGTGCGGCTTTCTGACTTATGTTAAAATGCAACTTTCACCGCAAACATAAAGTTCTCGCAAAAGTTGGAGGCTCCAATGAAATTAACGAACTATTACGCTTGTACTGAATTTGGCATTACGTTATACTCACAGTACATGGTGTATTGTTTTGGTCGAGCTATTTCCACTTCTCATCATTATCTCAGCCGTGGGACGTCTACTGGACGTCTACTGGACATAGGCCTCTCTCATGTCTCATCATATTTATTCATCTCATCATCATATTTTATCAAAGTTAAGGGTATAACGTATGTAGAGACACACTCAACTTATCGAGCCGAAGGTGTTAAGAAATGTATGTAAAGACACACTCTCAACTTATCGTATCGAGTGGGTAATTAAACCGGCTACCGACCAAGACCGGTTTACGCAATAGCTACGTACCCTCCCTCTCATCCCCAAGTGATCATGAGGGGGTTGTTCCTATACTCGTTACGCTTGGCAGGCGGGTTGGCGAGCGCAGTACCGGATGTTGATAATGATACACGGGTAAACGCTGCTGCCTATTCTCCGGAGGTATACTTGGGCAGATACTTCCACGGGCAAGAGATTGCGACATTCTATTGCCGGCACCCCAGGGCAAGAAATTAAATATTATTGCAATATTATGGTTATGTTACTTTAATATCAACCCTTTAGATGTATTTCGCCTGTCACAATTATGCCTCGTCTCCTTTCAATAGTTTGACTTTAAAGTCAGCTGGATATCAGCAGGCTGATAACGTATCTAGCGACAGGTTTGCAAGAGGCGTAAATCTCGCGCTGTCAAACGTCAATTACTTGCAATTATATATCACAAAATAATCAGCCTGTCGACTTTAGCGCTTTAGCAGCGTAACAATGTGTGTATAGAGGCTTAAAACAAAAACAAACAACAGTTGTTGTAGTGTTCAACATAGTTATGTTGAACACTAAACAAAAGCAAACAGCGCTATCTAGCCTCAAACTAAGAAAATCTTGTACGTTATAAACAAGATGATTGATGGAATACCTAAATGTTTTTATCATACATAGAAAACGTATATGCGTGAAATTCCCATCATCCTCATCAAGGCGCAAGACGTCCACTGCTGGACAAAGGCATGGATCTTCAAGTACTGATCATAAAGGGCTTGTTGCCATACTCGTCACGCTTGGCAGGTGGGTTGGCGCAGTACGAGATGTTTATACATGGAATAGCGATGCGACCCATCTTCTTACTGCATCCACGGGGAAGACAGTGGAGGCAACACTCTTTTATCGCACCGCACAGCGGAAAATCCTTCAATATAGACATAGTGGGAGAACTGCCTTGGAGTACTGGCAGTAGAATGTTGCCCTTTCTCTCATGCCCCTGGATGCAGTGAGAACCTGCCAAGATACCTCAGGAAGATGGGCAGCAGCGTATTTTCGTGTATCAACATCACGTACTGCGCTCGCCAACCCACCTGCCAAGTATGGCAACTACCCCTCATGAAGAGATCTTAAAAAATACATTTCATGGGTTTGGCATCATTTCATGGCAATTTCATGGCATGGCATGGCATGAAATGATGCCAAACCCATGAAATGTATTTTTTAGTTTAAGTTACAGAAATAAAAAATATTTGTATTTGTATTTGTAAATGATGAAAATGGTGATCGATGACTGACATAATATAGTAGATAGTGGATGACAAAATGGTCTATTTCAACACAAATTAAATTGTTATCGGGCCCGTGTATAAGGCATTTTAGACTGGACACTACAATGTGTTTGCGGCTTTGGCTGCGTGCCAGACATTTGCCAAAACCAGTCGAGCTAAATGCGATAAATCGTATTCAGTTGCGTACCTGTTTTTGATTATTGATTAAATAAACGAGAATGCCTGTGAAAACAGAAATATAAGTGAATAAACGTCATCTGAATGTCGTTATCTAATACCATTTCAAATCGATAGCATTTGTAGTTACATCCAGCTGCGGCAGACGGACAGATAGACAAAGTCACACAATAAGAGGAATCATTATTTTGGTTCGGAATCATAAAAAGACTAGTATAATTAATTATTTGAACTGGTTAAGATAAGAACTAGAAAAGTAAATCAGAAAACCTCATCTAACAGACTTAAATTATAAAACTAAAAATCAATGTAAGTTTATTAACCTAGTTGAAAAAACCGAGATTTTGCCAGTTTATGTAACTAATAAACAGGTTTTGCTCCAACCCGCTGATTGATTTAAGTCGAACCTCTGATAAGGAAGAAACTTAATCTGAGATTAGAACAGTAGGTAACGGTGACAATGCTTCGGCGTAGAACGGTTAGTGCTTCAGCACGGTCTACGCCGTAGCAGGATCTACGCCGTAGAAACACAATTCACTTCATTTTGTAATAATAAATTGAAATTGTCTGCACTGTCTAGTGCAGTATGTTATTACTGTTACCATGGACCAAATAAATACTACTATAATAATAATACTACTACAATAATATATAATATACTATTTATTTGCTCCATGCTGTTACTATCTTTTAGTATCTAGATCATCGGCTCCCAAGCTATTATTAACACGCCCTATTCTGAAATGTAAAAAAATGTCACTTCCGCAGCTATACAAAAAATATATACATATTTTTTATATTACTAAATGACGAAACGAGCCGAAGGCCCACCTGATGTAAATCGGTAACATCTACCTATTACATCTGCAATACCGCGGTGATCACTAACCACGTGACCAACGCTGCATTGCATTGCGCCCGTCACCCTGAGACATAGAGTTGTAAGATTTCATGTGCCCGTAATTTAACCGGCCCCCTGACCCTTTAAACCGGAACACAGCAATGTAATAACTGGGTATGGTGGTAGTACTTCCCCGGATAAACTCTTCACAGAAAGTTCAGTAGAAATTAACTAGTATCTCATGTAGTAACATGATATACTAGTTCATGAGACTAAAAATATACATTATCATTGTGCGTCGCAGCGACCTTATTGCGGACTGGCGACAGACACGTCACTGACACGTTGACCTATCGTCCCGCAAAAGCCGCCCATAAATCACCAGTAATAGGGTTCCGATTGGCGCAACCGTAGTTTTTTTATCTCAAAATATCGTAATGTAGGCTTTAATACGGTGGTTGTTACGTAATTCTACAACGCAATTTTACGGCAACCACCTGTGATGGTATAATGCGCCTATTGGCATGTTACGTTAAGTAATTTAAGTTGTACAGTCAGTGGCGGTATTCAGCGTCCTGAAACAGCGCTACTCCTCTATTTCTCTAGGTGGAATTATGCGAAAATGGGTAAATACAAGATGGTACATAGTGAACCAATGAATTTTTCTTTCTTGAAAAGTGTAAGTTCACATTTAACACGTGCTTAACGGTGAAGGAAACATCGTGAGGAAACCCGCGGTTTAGTTAGCTTCAGAAGTATTGACCTGTTCTTTCCTCTGACTAACAGCTGACTAAGCTGAGAGGATGGTATAGGTGCTGGGCAAGCCTAATCCATCAAACAATGTCCCAGGCACTGCAGCGTCCCGTATAGCATGATAACCAGTTGCTGACGCTGTATAAAGCATGCAAAATTTGTAACTTGGTCAATTAAAATTAAAACAAGGTAAAACTTACCAAGGTATCTTACGCGCTTTTTAGACTATAGTTTGTATATTATATTTACCTAATAAACGAGAAATGTGATAAAATTTTGAGATGTGTATCTGACTGTCTTTGTTTTTAGTATTTGTATGTGTGTAATGGAATAATATAATGGAAGAAATGGGACATACAATATTAAGAAAATTTCCATTACAAAAATATCCAGGAATACTATTAACATTTGTTGGTGACTGTATCAATAGCATTACTTGTACTAGTTGTATAACTATTAGGCTCGTAGATAGGCAGTTTGGAAGCGTCAGGTGTGTGTTATTACTTTGGTGTTACACAAGTGTCGGTTCGGCCAGGCAGCGGCTGATCAGAGAATTTTTTGGAAAAAATCCTCGAAAATAGGTATTTATTATGTTTAAACATTTTTATTGATTATAAATTATAAGTATGTTTGTATGTTAGATAGTAGATTCTAATAATATTACTTAAATGTTGGTTCACATCTGTCACTAGCATGTTTCTAGACGTGAAAACCTCTAATTAGCCTTCTGTAATTTAGACTAATGTATAATAAGATATTATTGCTGTTGGTTTTCCTACGAATAAATAAATAAATAAATTACCAGGAATACTATTGACATTTATTGGTGACTGTATCAATAGAATATACTTGTACTAGTTGTATAACTATTAGGCTCGTAGATAGGTAGTTTGGAAGCGTCAGGTGTGTGTCATTTACTTTGGTAAATTAACCGTATGTTGAGCTTCTCTACAATGTTACTTCATATTTTGTAGACTTGGAAATGCCCGAGGCTTCGTTTCTGATCCCACAAATAATGGTATATAGCCGCGGTTTGAAACTAGTTAAAACTTTTCCCTCTAACCGGATTCTACGATTCATACAGCGTCAGCGGCTTTAAAACTAAGCTGCAAAGGACATTGTTGTGCCTAGGTCATCAGATATCAAAAAGTCTGCACATAATGTTAGCATTTTAACTAGACAAACTCAATTTATTCCGTTTAAAATTGTAAAAGTCGAGACCAAATCAAACCACTTTTTTATTTTTAAAGAAATAAATTCCATCTCACGTTTAAAGCAAAGATTAAAATACCATTGTAAATGCCTCACGTGATAATTAATCAAAATAAAATACATTAAAATTTTTAGAATTTGAAACATTACACATTACACTTGAACATTTTTAGAAGACTACGTTTCAATATCGTTTTACTTAATATATTTGCTAACTTTCTCGTTTAACAACATTAATTTTGAGAACCCGTTAAAAGAGAGTAATGCTATTAAACCTAGGGTCAGCAGGGCGTTAAACTGGATTCAGATTAATTTCTGTTGGGGACAGATTACGCTTTGAAATCCTTTAAAGCAGTAAATGCTAGGATAATTTTCATGTGCTTTATATCTTTAGATGTTTAATTTAATGTAGGGCACGTTAAATTTATACAAAAGTTAGCTATATAATTCAAATGCAGAATTACTTTACGTGTTAGTATAAATAGGTACACGATTTAACGGGAAAGGAAAACATAGTGAGGAAACCCGCGGCTTAGGCAGCTTTAAACATATTGATCTGTTCTCTCCTCTGATTATATGCCGACCAATCTGAGAGGATGCTATAAATGCTGGGCAAGCCTCATTCATCTAAGAATGTCCCAAGGGTTGCAGCGTCCCATACAACAGATTATAATAGATGTTATTATTATGATGTTATAAATCCAGTTTGTATAACATTGGAGTGTCTTCGGATAGTTATAAAATAAAAACCTAATAACCTACTGTCTGTCCATCTCGGTTCTGTTACAGGCATTGTTTTCGGATGGTTACGTGATCACAATTGTCTAATTATCAGTGTTTTCGAAGTCTCTAGAATTTTCGCGAGAATTCAAATTAAGAAATCATCCTACGACATACCTCTATATAAACGCTTACAATAACGTTACAAAACGTTATATGTATAGCAGTCGTGGGGTGCCAGCAGTAGAATGTCTCCTCTTCTCTCTTGCCCGTGAATGCAGTAGTAATCTGTCAAGGGATACCTCCGGAAGATGGGCAGCAGCGTCTTTGTATGTTTCAACATCCCGTACGGCAACAGCCTCTCATGTTCAGTACTTGGAAATTCTCATTGATCTGGATTAAGCTGGATATACGAGTAGATCCAACAGTGGACGTCCTGTGGCTAAGATGATGATGATGATGACTCACAGTAGATGTAATGGGCGAAATTACTTTACTTAAGGTTGTCAGGGCGTGGTAGAGTCACGAGACCCTGTTTGCACAGTCTCTGTCCAGAATCGAGCAATCGATACAGCTTAGGTCGCGGCACACCTTTGTTTATGGTGGGCTTGGCTATCGATGAGACAATTATTAATAATAAATAACGCTGGACACTACACACGACACCATCTAGCCCCAAACTAAGCAAAGCTTGTACTATGGATACCAGATGATTGTTAGAATACTTAAATACTTTTTGTAAAAATGTTTATATTTACATACGGGAAAAATATCTGCAAAACAATTATGAATATTTGCCACGTGACAGGAATCGAACCCTACGTATCAGTCGGCTTTTAGACCAACTGAGCCACGGAGGCAAACTTATTCCAGCCTCCCTATTCCCTTCCCCTTTACGCATTACTTTATAAGTATACAACGTGTATTATACAAGTGTACAAGTGTACTAATCCAAAATGGGGGATTTCAGCCCATGAAAACAAGTAGTTTTAAAAGGAAAAATAATATCGGAAATTACTTTTTTATTTAATTTTTTTTTATAATTAATCTCCTGCCTGTGGATGCAGTAAGAATCTGCTGAGGGATATCTCCGGAAGATGGGCAGCAGCGTCTTTCCGCGTACGAACATCCCGAACTGCGCTTACCAACCCGCCTGCCAAGCGTAGTGAGTATGGCAACAACCCCTCATGCAATTGGATCTCTAAGTCAATGAGGGAGGCCTATGTCCAGCAGTGGATATCTTACGGCTGTAATGATGATGAAGTTAAGTGTTTGTTCATTAGAGCACAAAAGCTACGATTATATTTTAATTTACAAAAGAAAAACAAAACATTTAAATTGAATACAGCACATATGAAATTTGTTCGCTTTGAAATACTTTATTTTCGTGATTAACACTTAAGGTCTACACTAAGGACTTAAGGTCGTAAATAGCTAGCCCTCCAGTCTGTATGGTAAAAGTTTACCTTATCGTGTTCTACAATGTTGAGCGCACCAATAATCGCTCACTTTACGAGCGTATTACTTGAATTTCAAAGCATGCTGCAGGTTCTTGTCTGAAGAGTATTGTAGGAGCTTAAGTCTGCTATCAGGTTTGCTGGTCTGTATAATGCCGCAGTAATGAGCGAAGTTTCTTTGCTTCTTTCCCTCACTTAACCCTAAAATACCCTACACGTATTCCCTGGGTATAGTACCAATAGTGGCTCTGGTGGGACGTAGGCTGCGGACGTGGTTTTCACCACCCTCCCGACTGTCCCATCCCGTGAAGCGACCACGTCGTGTTTCGGAATGTGGTCCCGACTGTGCCATCCCGTGAAGCGACCACGTCGTGTTTCGGAATGTGGTCCCGACTGTGCCATCCCGTGAAGCGACCACGTCGTGTTTCGGAATGTGGTCCCGACTGTGCCATCCCGTGAAGCGACCACGTCGTGTTTCGGAATGTGGTCCCGACTGTGCCATCCCGTGAAGCGACCACGTCGTGTTTCGGAATGTGGTCCTGAGTAACTATCGTGGAGCGGACATGCCCGCTGTCCACCCACATACCTGCCCATTCTATTAAGAGTGAGTCTTCTAGACTTTATGATTTATCATCGCTCACATAGTCGCTTACCATTAGATGAGATAATGGCCAAAGAAAGGTTACAAAAAAATGGGTTGACTATTGTGTGAAAACAAAATTTTGAGAACCTCGAACAGAACTTAGCTCTTACAAAACTATTAAGCAGACTGTTTACTATAAAAAATACTTCTTTGCGAAAAAAAGCATCTTTGAAAAAACCGACTACATTGCAAATCCTTGAAATGCTTGCTGAAAATACTTAAGCCGCCTTAAGTACGCCTATTATATTTGAGTATTTTCCTCGATTTATCATGCACCCATCATCAGAACTGAGTGTAAAACAGGCAAACTTTATAAATTGTTATAAAACACAACCGCAAGTTTAAATTTAGAGCATGTAACTATGGCTTGAGGGACTTCAGTAGACACTACGATTTTTACAATTATTTAATTCTGGTTGATCATCAATATGATCCAATAGAAAGTATTTGTTCGAAACCAAAAATATTTTTTCAAATCGGTTTATAAACGACGAAGTTCTGAGCTAATCAAGATTAAAAAAAATAAAGACGACTTGATTTAAATGCCACTAGTGTAGGCTTGCGAATTAAAATGCGTCAACCCGTTTTAAGATGAAGGCACATTGCTACTATGCATTGCTTAGAGCCTCTACATTGCCTATTGTGTACATATGTATACAAGGAACAATTATTGATTCGTTCAACATTGTAGAACCGGCCAGGCGCGTTGTTCGAGCTCGAAGATTTACATCCACGTTGAGCACTGCTGCTCGCCACTAATTGCCACTTTATCGACAAATTCAGTTCCTCAACTATAACTACTGAGTAGAGAGGGGAAACTTCTTATCGACTACTCTAGGTCAATATTTTGTCCATTAAAGCAGATCATCCACTGCTTGATGGAATGGCTCATTAAATAAATAAATAATGCTGAAATTTTCACAAGCACAATCTTGCCCCGGAGTAAGTAGATAATTAATGACTCACAAGTCTTCATATCTGGTTTTGACATTTTCATATATACATAAATTGGATGGGCGATGGGGCCGCAATGTTCTCGAATGGAGGCCACGTAGGACGTCCACCTACAAGATGGGCAGAAGACTTGGTAAGAATCGCAGATCGGCGTTGGATGCAGACCGCTTCCAGCCGCAGTATTTGGAGATCAATGAAAATCATAAAAATAAATTAACTCAATCAGGGAGGCCTTTGTCCAGCAGTTGACGTCATACGGCTGATATGATGATGATGATTTAAATCATCATCATCATATCAGCCGTACCTACGACTATCTTTTGATATATTATTTAAGCGTACACGCTTCTTAATGATTAAAATAAATGGTATATATCTAAAGTAAGGCCTTTGCATCTATTATAGATGATTTATACAGCGTCAGCAACTGGTAATCATGCTCTACGGGACGCTGCAGTGCCGGGGACATTGTTAGATGGATTAGGCTTGCCCAGCACCTATACCATCCTCTCAGCTTAGTCAGCTATTGTTATTCAGAGGAAAGAACAGGTCAATACGTCTGAAGCTAACTAAGCCGCGGGTTTCCTCACGATGTTTCCTTCACCGGGTAAATATCTAATACATTAATTAACAAAGCACTCGGAATATGTTCCATAAGCTTTTTTTTTCGAATTGACAATATATGTTGCTGACCGCAGATGACCATGACAACGTTACCGAACTATGGCGAGAGCAGAGGGTGCCCAGCCGCAAAAGTTAGGTTGGGGCAAAAAGCTCAAGGGCACCACTTAGGTTCGAACCACGGCTTGGACTGTTGCCAGATTTTTATAGGTAATGATGGTTAACGTCCAGGTGCAAAACTGCACCTTAAGACGGAAGAGTGTATTCTTCGGCCTCGCCGGCGAGACCGGTTATCGAATGTGTGCCTAGCAGCTAATGTGGGACGGTTTGACGTCACCTCCGGCTAAGCGGCGGTGATCTCGTCAACGGGCAAGCCGAGAACGTGTCTCGGTCGATGTAGGGAAGAGTTCCATAAGCTTAGAATTATAACCGCTTTTATAGTCGCCCGGGGCTTTGCGCCTTGAGATTTCTACACATCACGTAAAACGCTCCCCAGACTGCTATTAGGATAGGTACGTGCGTAACTCATCGTGTTAGCGACACAGATTAAAAGGGTAACGATATAATAATATTTAACGAAAAAAAATATATAAAAACGTTCTAAGAAATAAGTATTTTTTTAGAAAAGTTGCGAATAAGATCGCTGCCATCTAAATTTCAATATAATTCTTATAACATTTAGGGTCACAAGGAAGATTATGTTCTACACTTTGAAATGGTTAAAATTAAGCTTGTTTTAACCAATTAAGCTCCTTTAGGAATCGACAAGGTTTTTTAATTCCTTGAAATGTTCTTCCTGAGTGTGGTTAAACACAAAATAATACATATCAGACAATTTTCAAAACACACGGAAAAATCGATGTTATAAATTGTTGTTTGCTGTTTTTCCGAAGTTTAATTAAATGAAGCTTTCGCTATTATTCCTTTTCATTCCTACAGTCACAAAAAAGTAATCGAACATTTCAGTTAGAAAACGCTCAACTTATATAAATCGAAAATACGATAAAGAATGAATAGAATCCAGGTCACGAAATCCATTCAAATGCCAGCGACAAACCAAAGGTATTCGTTCAAAGAAAAGAAGTAAGGTAATTTAAGTATATGCAAAGTCATAACTGTTCATTACCATGCAAATCTAGTACGAAGAAAAGCTATGTAATTATTAATTATCCATGCGCCGTTTTTTTTTTAGATGTGTAGATCATCTATCTACTAACTTCTCCCGCTCTGGGCGGAGCGGGAGGACGTGTCAGACTTTTCGCTGACTAAAACCACACCTGTGTCCTTCAGTTATCCCTTGCGTTATAGGACTATGGGTTTCCTTTTCAGAAATTCCCGCGTTCCTAGCTTGGTTCCTAACGGGCATCGGCCCTGCTGGGCCCCTACGGTTTGTTGACATCTCTTTAAAGAGCGCGTGGATCACTACGCGCTGTTGACAACTGGGCTCCGTCTGGTCGATTACAGGACAGCCGGACGGCGAGCTACCCATTGCTCGGCGTCCGCAAGGCCGTGTCTACCGTGGCTGGTAGTCAGGGTCGGAATCTCGGCGGCTGGGGCGTGAGGACGTTCGTTCCCTCACGCGAGCGGCCTTCTCCTTCGCTAGCATTACTGCTTCGCAGAAGGCCTCCACGAGGACACGGCGGTGCTCCGCCCAAGCGGGGCATACCTCCACCGTATGCTCCACCGTGTCCTCCGGGCGATCATCACAATGGTGACCAGGGCGATTCTTCCGCCTGAATCCGATGCAGGAAACTCCCGAACTTGCCGTGTCCGGTGAGAACCTGCGTCATGCGGAAGGTGAGTGCGCCGTGTTGCTGCTTCAGCCACTCCTCAAAGAGGTTACCGCCGTGATTATGGCGTGCCCTGTGTAGCCTTTGGGATAGCAGAGGAATTATGAAAATATCAGATGAAAAATCACTGAAAAATTAAATATCAGAAAATCAACTTTTAATATCAGAAATAATTAAATAATTCTCGTAACATTATCTAATTTTTGGCATGACCAAATTATTTATATTTTTTCAACTGATAGCATATATTTTTATTATTCTAAGCAGTGTCCAACAGTAATTTTTTGGTCATCCAGTTGGTCAGTTACATATTTATTATTTTATTATTTTAATCCTTGAATCCACCTAGAGGTATATTTAATTACTGTTTCCGCTGCACATCATTTTACATTTGGCGCCTTTCTTTTGATTTGAGTAGCTATCATTATATAAAGGTCTGCGTCTTCTTTCAGCGCTATATCAATATATCAAATAATAATCCATAAACGGTCGTTTTAAGGCTCGTATTACTGTAACTACGGTATTTTTTTTAAATGAGTAATTATATAAGAACGTTATTTATTCCTTTTAATCGTAATTCTGATACAAGGTCTGAATATCCAACTAACTAAATTACAAGTTGGTAGTTGTCTATTTATGACTCCAAGAAGCAATGTGGAGTCATGAACAATAATAAATATTGTTTAAATATTACCATGGTGATATTGATCAGAGTTCTGCAAAATGACAAGTCATTCACATTAGGCGTGCTATGGACGTGTTGATACATCGCTTAACGCAGAGGAGTCATTAAGGTCAAATTGTATTGAAAATCATCATGATCGATCATTGAATTGTTACAGAGCATTGTTCCGACGGTTACTGGATTATAAGTGTTGGTACCATTTACAATGGCAACTATATTAAATCCAACCTATTGTACCCTAATTTAATTTGTGTGTATTAAATAAATAATTAATTATATGTTCTGTCACCTGAGTATAGATTTGTCACTAATCTATACCCTATATATAATAAATACCCTATTTAATATATTTCTTCTTAAAAAGTAGATTTGTCACCAAAATTAGATCATATAGTTACATCAAAGGTCAAAACACTCTCACAAAAAAATCCAGACTCATGCCGCTGCAGCGGCCGGCGAAGTGCCAGAACAAAATTTTACTTGGTGATTCAATTTAAATGATAACTCCACTTGCTTAGGAACATATACATATAATATATACTAGGTAAGCGATAATTTAAGTGACATATTTACTATTCTAAGAAGAAATATATTTATTTTACAATCATAATTGTTGCGTAATTTTTTGGGTTTTGTTTTGTTTGAGATTTATTTATTTTGTTCTAATTAAGAATATTTGGTGTTGGAAAGACTTTTATTAAAACTATTTTTTTATCTCCACAGTGGTTCTACATCGAAAATCTTTAATATAGTGTTTGTCAGACGTATTGGCCTGTTCAGTGATCATTCATTCCTCTGATCAACAAACGAGTATCGATATAATTAATAAACTGGGAGGATGGTATAGGAGCGGCCGTATCCATCCAACAATATCCCAGGCACCGCAGCGTTTAGGGGTAAAGTTGGGATACTAGTTGATGACGCAGTTCAAATCATCTATAATAGGTGTTATAATAGAAACTGCTCTGGAATACCGTGGGTTGTCGGCAGTAGAATGTTACCACTCCTCTCTTGCCCACGGATGCGGTAAGAATCTTCCATGGCATACCTCCGGGAGCAGAGTCTTTCCATGTGTTAATACACATACATACAACCTGTACCTACTGCGTTCGCCAACGAAGCGTCAAGCATGGTGAGTATGGCAACAGCCCCGTCATGATCCCAACTTGGAGATCCATTCGTCCTAGGGCTGCGGCTAAGAAAATAATGATGATGATGATTTAGAAAGCTAGAATGAAAATATATTTTCAAGATCTCTTGAACAGTCTTAAATCCATTCGAAAGATCCATCAATTATCCATGATACTTCAATCACAGATGGATGGATC
Source organism: Pasiphila rectangulata (assembly GCA_963082625.1). Taxonomy (NCBI): domain Eukaryota; kingdom Metazoa; phylum Arthropoda; class Insecta; order Lepidoptera; family Geometridae; genus Pasiphila; species Pasiphila rectangulata. Next base: position 17,670,667 of record OY720244.1, read on the forward strand.
ACTGAAGATATTAGTTTCCAAGTTGGAATAGACAGTTTGACTGAGTATCATTTTGCTGAATAAAAATGTGCTTTTTGTAACAATCTATTTACTTTGTTGTTGCTCGAAGATAGTTTGTATTTCATTATCATCGTCCCATCGGTAGGACGTCCACTGCTGGACATAGGCCTCCGACATGAATCTTCAAGAACTGGTCATAAGGAGATTTTTACCACACTCACCACGATTGGCAGGGGGGTTGGCGAGCGCAGTACGGGATGTTATACACAAAAAGACGCTGCTGCCAAGCTTTCGGAGGTATCCTTGGCAGATTCTTACTGCATCTTTGTTGACATTGTGTTTATATTTATATTCATAAAGGACAATGCCCAAGTTGTGTCTATGGCGATTAGGTTCAGTATGATTGCTGTCATCAACGAAATATGCCTTACTTGACTTTCGAAATGAGATAGCAATTTTGCAATAAATATGGTCAGTCCGCGGAAATGTTGTGCTCAAATGACAGTGTTATTGCAACACTGGAATTATCCTTGCGTCGTTTTCCCAATACTGACTCCTCACGGAAGCATTCTCTCCTGTACGATGTTGCGCCATCTGCCCCGACTTTCAGCAACATGCACCGCTTCTGACAAGTTGATGTCGAATGTAGCGCGGGTCTTGTCTGACCAGCGCATTGGGCTCCTTTCTCCTGGACAGCGTAAAATTATTCGGAGTCGATGAAAAAATCAATTTGAAATGTATTTTTCCCTAAACTTTGCCTATTATCCTGGAAATGCAAACGAGAGGATCTTTTTCCATTTTGATATAACTTATATAGCCAATTTAAATAGCGTAAAAGTATCGATAATCGATGAAAACCAGAACATCTCTAAGTAATAACACCCGAGCGAAGGTGTAAAAGTAAGTACTTAACGACCAGTTAACGGATACGTTTTCGCTTATTGTCTTTACGTGCGCAAATTACAATGTTATTGCAGCACAGGAATTATAAACGGCTTTATCATGGAATGGCATGATCCGGAATATTAATTAGGTATACTCGTAATCGCTTATACTCAGCAGTGGGCGCAAACGGGCTGAAATGTTGATGATGATGATGATACTCGTAATATTATTACATGAAAATATATTTAAACAACTTAGATATCTAACATTTTACACGATAATTAAACTATTACAGACATCTAAGTACAGAGGGTTACACTAAAATATGCCTTTGTCGTGGGAACCTGAATAAGGTTATCAAAAAAGAGCCTAAGGCGACTTTTATATTAAATAAATTAATCATTAATTGGTTGTTTATTTAATCTAAGAGACCAATAAGTTAAAAATAAAAGCGAGACGTCGAATTTACGCAATATAATTTAGTTAAGCGTACTAAGTTGTTCTCTGGAATAATTGCTGCTTTTTGCTGACTTTAACAAGAGGAGAGGAGGTTCTCGAGTCGTTTGTTTTTTTACCGATTTGGAAATTTCGATCTGTTAAGTTCGTTACAATACTCAATTCTAATGATCCATGAGAATCAAATAATTATAATATTGTCTACTGGAGTCCCTCAAGGTATGTTTAGATGCTCTATTATAGGTTTACCTAATGCGTCCAATCCAGTCACTACTTTTAGACATAAGGCCTCAAGAAAGTTGTTTCTCGATGTGTAAATATAATTCTAGAATAGAACGAATGATTAATAGTAATATATATCTGTTGACATTTTGCCCTAGAATGTTTTAGAAATAATAGCGGACTACACTACAGTCGCTGGCAAGCGCAAAAAATAATTTATACTGATGACAGCCAATTTTCTTTTTTTATACGATTAAATGGCTGGATAAGCCTAAGTCCCACATGATGGTAAGCTACGCTACCGCGGTGATCACGTTCACTAAGCGCGAGACCAACGCATTGCGCCCGTCACCCTGTGACATAAAGTTATAAGGTCTCATATGTCCGTAATTTCACCGGCCCCTTACCCTTCAAACTGGAACACAGCAATGCAGACGCTTGCTTGGCGGCAGAAATAGGTTTGGTGGTAGTACTTCCCAGGATGAACTCTTCACAAAAAGTCAATGCCAACAATGTGAGGCTTGTAAGTTATTAATAATCCCAAAATATCGCAGTGCATAACATTAAGCTATGTGATGATTGCCATCGAATTAAATTTTGAATGTTTCCATATATGTACGTTTTATTTTACAGTTTAAATCCAGTTTATTTATTATGAAACGGCCCCGTGTTCGATGAATTCCGGAAGTTATGAAGAGCATGTCTGACTGTCTGTATTCGTTTCATTTCGTTATGCAAATCATATTTTATGCAATTTTAACGCGATGTACTGGAACAAAGTTCAGACGTTGATTGAATGAAATGTTATTTATTTAACTTCATATTCAATTTAAGAAGAGAAGGGAAGAGGAAAGTCTTAATTCTCTTGGCACACTTCCTAAGTGCCAAATAAAGCCAATTAAAATTGCGTAAAATGGACTAAAATCACATTAAGCTATTCACTGAGCCGTTTTTAGAAAAAAAGAGAGTTTTCTAATTAACCTAACAGATGAAGCTATCTGGCAAGCTTTTGTCAATAATCACATTGCCGTCATAGTAAAATTTTGTGCTTCCTGCGCCTTGCACTGGCAGACGAGGCGGTCACACGGACCTGCCTGAAAATCAGCGCCGCAACCACGCGGTTGCGGCGCTGTTTTTCAAAGCTTTGAAGCTTTGAATTTAAAGATTTGAAGCTACGCAGCTTGCTACGTGATTGCGGTAATACTGAGGCAGTGTCCATTTTTTGACCTCACGCAGCATTGGTTGTACATATTTTTAAAATTTTGTTTATCAGTGTAACTACAGTGTTACAGTGTTATATCTAACGGATAATTATGGACTTCCATTTTATAAAGCAAAACTAAAACTTTAAGACAGTCAAAAGCAAGAATCTACTAAAACAACAAAATGAATGATTGATAAGTAATATATCTAGTATGCTTAATGCAATAGTAATATCTAAGTTACAATTTTAAATTAAAAATGCTTAAAACTAATTATTTAAGTAATGTTCTCATCCATGATTGCTAATATATCTCTTTTAAAAGATTCCATCCCAACATCACATTTTTTTATTTTACCTTTGGTGAACACTATTTTCAGCAATTAGTTAAAAACCTTAGTGGTTTTAGATGCTATATAATAAAATTTTTGTAACCATAAATACTTAAATAATTAAAAAAAAAAAAAACTTTCTCGTTTCTCACTATCCAAAGGTTGTCTGAACGAATTCGCTTCTAAAATACTTATTTGTATTGGTATTTTTCTGCATTTTTTTTAAGGTGTATAAAAAGTATTTTGCATTGCACTTTACTGGCAAAAAACGGTTGATTCATTTGAAAGAACTATTTTTAAAACTAAAAAAATAATAAAAAGACACATGGCAGCTTCTGAACCTCTTCAGATTTCTCTTCAGACCAATTAGTGCAATGCAATAAAATTTTTGTTATCATAAATTGACGGCAGGGATTTTAACTTTTTTCAGCAGTTACAAAACACTCGAAATTGATATTGTTTTGATTTATTCATGTCTTTTACCTTAAATTTATTTAAATGATAAGTAAACGATAACAACAGAATAAAATATCTCATACACTGCTCATATAAAAATATAGATTTTAATTTTACAGTTGAACCAAACTAATTTATCCCTTTAACTTTTCTGTACATATACATAAGTCTATACAACTTTTTTGTAATTGTGGTTGCATTTTACGTGATTAAGTTTTTATTTAGAATTATTGTTTTGGCGCTTACGATCTTTAGCTTTTCGCGTCAGTTTGATGTATAGGCGCCTCCCCTCAGTTCGCGTTAAAATTACTGTTTGTCAATGCGTCGCTTTCAGGCTTGTAACCTCAGAATTTGCTGCAGCAGCATAAGGGCTGCTGGAGCGCTGGTTTTCAGTTGCGTACCCCGAACTCGAAAGTAATTTAATAACCTTGAATCCCTCCATTCCTATAAATCAATAAACAAATTTAATTAACATAGCCGCTTCTTAAACTCCTCATTCAATAACTGTAATTGCCCCAGTTTCATAATTGAATACCACTGGAAGCGGAAACCACTTCAAACGCGGCAATTAAAAAAAACTTCAAAGAAAACCGCAGGCTTGGCGCATACGGATGCGTGCAAAAAAAGATAAATATTACCAACAAGAGCTCGTCTGGTCCTCTTGAAAGTTTAATTTAAAGCTCATGCTAGTTCCAAAAACTAAAGCTTTGACAGTTGTCATTGAAATCCTGCCCATAAAGTTCTGAATTTTGCTACGGTATATGACGTGGCAACGTCGTACATTATGGGTGGGACAGCACGAATAGTGGTAGAGGGTAGTCAACAAATACAGAATAGTAATAACAGGATGTTCACTTTGATACTATTGTATTGTAGGCGAACAAGAGTTAATGGCAGACGACTTGGTAAGAGCCGCAGGTCGGCGTTGGATGCAGGCCGCTTCCAACCGCAGTACTTGGAGATCAATGAGAGAGGCCTTTATCCAGCAGTGGACGTCCTACGGCTGATATGATGATGATGATGAAGAGTTAATAATTAATTAGAGAAGTCTTACTTCTCCAGCGACTCTGACTTAAATTTTGATGACAACTGTTGTAGTTGTGCATGTGCGCCTCTAAGATAATAAAATCATGGTACCAAATTATAACTCCTGTTTGATTTTCTGATTAACTTCCTTGCCTTCATTATTTAACTAAATTAATAAAAAAAATTACCGGTATCGATAATAGTCGCAACAATCAATAATTATAATAGTTACATTCCACATTTGCCGTGGGGTGCCGGCAGTAGAATGTAAACCCTCTCATGCCCGTTTATGCAGTAAGAGCCTGCTAAGGGATACCTCCGAAAGATGGGCAGCAGCGTCTTTCCGTGTATCTCCATTTCATATTGCGCTCGCCAACTCGCCTGCCAAGCGTGGTGAGTATGGCGGCGACCGTACCGTAGCGAATATACCTATAGAGATCTATGAGGGAGGTCTGTGTTCAGTAGTGGACGTTTTACGGCTGAAATAATGTTGAATGAATGAATGGCACTGAACTATGTTTAATATGTTAGCTTATATTCTAACGCTTATATTATATTCTAATATCTTTTCTTTTGTAAATTGACATTTAAAGTTGTTGTTGTGCTCTGTTGAATAAAGTCATATTTACTTTGACTTTGACCACAGTACCTTGAAATGTTATAATCATTAACTTCATCATCATTTCAGCCGTAAAACATCCGCTACTGAACACAGGCCACCCTCATGGATCTCCATGATTGGTAGTTGCCATACTCACCACACTTGGCAGGCGGGTTGGCGAGTGCAGTACGGAATGTTGATACACGGAGCGACGCAGCTGCCCATCTTCCGGAGGGATCCCTTAGCCGGCTCTTACTGCATCCACGGGCATGAGAGAAGGGGTAACATTCTGCTGCCGGCACCCCACGGCTGTAATACATTATATACTTGTATACTATGATAATACTTCTAACAGACCATTAAACCCAGATACAATGTTAATCTATTTTTAACTTTGTGTAACAACCTTCAGTAGGTCTAGTAGCCAGCAGAGATGCGGGTGGTTGCGGGTTCGATTGCTGTGTGAACTGTCTAGCATCATTTATTTTCAGTCTCAACCGTAGGACAACTGTCCACGTCCACTGCTGGACATAGGCCTCCCAATCGCGGAGGATTAGGACAAGCTTAGATTAGCAACAATTTTTTTACTCTATATATTTTTAATCATTTTAGGCAACTTGTCTCAACTAGCAACTGTTAAACAAGTTTATAAAACAAAAAAAAAGATTTAACCCCGACACTTTACCGAGTCTCGGAGGTAACCTTACTTTTTTGTAATGTCTCAAGCCCGTACGTGTACCCTCGTGTACCCTCAGTTTTACAATTTCCAGATTATACCCTTTCATTAGATACCACACTTGGGTATATTTGAAAACACCCTCCATATCTAATAAATGGGTCAACCGATTTCTATATAATTTTCAACTTTCAGTTTGGCATTGTACACATCTTCCTTTCATCTGATACCAAACACGGGTATATTGAGAAATATTCGATCATTCACCTCCTTCACCTCCCATATCTTAACAGTCTTAAATCATCATCATCATCATTTCAGCCGTAGGACGCCCACTGCTGGACATAGGCCTCCCCCATGGATTTCAGGTATTGCGGTTAGAAGCGGCCTGCATCCACCGTCGACCTGCGGTCTTCACCAAGTCATCTGCCTATCTTGTAGGTGGACGTCCTACACTGCGATTACCGGTCCTGACCTCCACTCGAGAACCATTCAGCCCCATCGGCCATCTGTTCTTCGAGCTACATGGCCTGCCCATTGCCACTTCAACGTGTTAGTAACGGGCTAGTTAGTAGTTATGCCCGCCGCTTCGTATGCATTGTACTCAGATAAAAAGTAGCCTATGTGTTAATCCTAGTCAACATTATATACGTTTGCAAAATTTCAGCTCGGTACGTACGCTAGTTTTTGCGTGAAAAGGTAACAAACCTCCATACAAACAAACTTTCAACTTCATAATATTCAAAGATCCGCTAATCCGCTTGGCTATGTCGGTGACACGAGTTCTTCTATGTATCTCCTTATTTCTGATTCGATCACGAAGAGAAACCCCGAGCGTAGCTCGTTGAGCGACTCTGAGCTTATTTATCAGGCCAGCAGTGGAATTCGACAAAACATGTATAAACATAAAATAAAAACTTCATTGAAATCGGTCCACTTGCTTAGGAGCTACACTGAAAAAAAAACTTGATAACATTGATAAAAAAAATGTTTGCAGCTATCAAGGAACTTGTTTATATACGAGCACATAAAGTAATACGATTATGGCAATAAAGTTATGTTGAATAAGCAACAGACAAGTTGTCTTGATGATATCAAACAAAGTAATTATCAATACAATCAAGTTTGGTTAACATGCCAATGATTTATGTTGATTGAATTTACAACGAACGTGGTAATGGTTATCAAGTATTTTAGTAGTTTCAGTAAAGTGTATGCTTAATTTTATATAGTAAAGTTATATATAATATAGCGGGTGTGAGCGGGATTTCGTCAAATGAGAGGGCATGAAGATGGAATAAAGAACATATAATCAAATTAACCAAATTTAACTACAGAGGGTGTCTCAGCTTTCAGTACGCTAGTCCAAACAAGGGTGAAGCTAGGTACGCACCGCTCTTAAGAGTGGTAGTTGGTTATGGTCAAATCACAAAAAGTTAGACCCGAGACCTAAGTAAATGGGTGAAACACTTCGATAGCGCGTTCTAATTTTTCTAGTTGCGACATCTAGTTCTGTTAAATGTAAACACTGAGAGGTAGGGATCTCTACAATCAATGGACCTGATTACTGTGTATTGGTAACTTGATTAATTTGATTATGTTCGATACTCGAATCAAATATTTGTATGTTTACATTTACAATAAAACCATGTTTACAATAACATAATCATGATATCTTAATTCCTTTTATGAAGTGAATGTTATAGAAAAGTTGATCATTTCACCTTTATTGTGACAATAAATAGTGATTAATCTAGTTTTATAAGTTTTTGATTGTTTCATTCATTTTTTTTTCTATCAAGTAAAATGTCATACTTGATTGGCTGGATTTTTTTCAGTGTACAGTTCCACAGACATACACACAGAATTGGGAAAACACACACACACATTGCAGTGAAACTTATAACACCCCTTTTTTGTCGGGGATTAAAAAGAGTGTCCAGTTTAGGAGATATTTTCGCTCCTGTAAAGACTAAGAGAAGTTAAATTTAATTAAAGAAAATCTCGTTGCATAATTAACGCTTGATTGCTCAAAGGATCGTTCGACCCGAGCTATTTATCGCAAACATTACGATGCCGATGTTTCAGTATAATTTGTTTTAATTACGAACGAAAATAATAATGTGCGAGTTAAATAATTAATTTAATATTTTAAGCACTGAAATATTTTTAATATTGAACATTGTCGTGAGGTGCCGGCAGTAGAATGTTACCCCTCCATGCCCATGGATGCAGTAAGAGCCTGCTAAGGGATACCTCCCACAATGCGCTCACCAACCCGCCTGCCAAGCGTTGTGAGTATGGAAACTACCCCTCATGGAGATCCATGAGGGAGGCCTGTGTTCATCAGTGGACGTTTTACGGCTGAAGTGATTATTGAACCTTGGGTTAAATAAAAAATACTTCAGGCGTTTAAGTAATTTAATATTTTCTACCTTAGTTGCGCGCCCATCTCAAGGTTGCATTGTGGAGTTCGCTCTGTAATAAATAAATATCTAATAAAGAATGTTAGACAGTTCACACAGCATCATCTAGCCCCAAGCTGGGCAGTTGTGTTATGGGTACTAGATGACTGATATAGATACTTAATATAATAAACTACATAGATATTTTTTATAATAAATAGAAAAAAATTAAGAACACCTTGAACAAATATCTGCAGATCGTACAGACATTTATCTCAAGGCGGAAATCGAACCCTCAACCTCTTGCGTCGCAGGCGGACTTTCGCCCGCTGTGCCATAGAGGTAGTTTTTAGCGATATGGCTGGCAATCACCACTTTGGTGGTGATTCTCTTGTTACAAAAGTTAACTTCTCTTTATATTGTTTTTGTCTCCTCTATTAAGTGCCGTGTTGTGAACCAAATAAATATAAATTCATTTATTAATTCACAAGAAAATTACCGAAACTACCGAAGTGGACCACTTCCTTACGCAAGATTTTAGCTTTTTGTGTAGGATATCAAATGTACCGAGAGACCAGAATAGCTGCCGTAATTTGGCATTACACGTAGGTGTACCTAATGAGTCGTAACAAAACGCATGAAAACGCGCGTTTACGGTTATACAAATACATATGTATGTACATATGTATGTATAATATAATTTTAGTCAAGAAAATGGGTCGCAAGAAAATTCACCTTTACAATATATTTTCTCTCCAAATTTTATTCCATTTATGAAAATGGAACACTTGAACCGTTGGTACGGTGAAATTGTAGTAAGGCCTTTGCATCTATCATCTGATGACATATGGCGCAGCGGGCGAAATCTGCCTGCACGAGGTTGTGAGTTCGGTTCCCGCCTCGGGACAAATGCCTCTATGATCATCAGATATTTCTTCAGGGTATTCTGGATGTTATTCTATTGAAAATAAAAATAGCTATCTACGTAGTAGAATTTATCAAGTTTATTAGTAATTTAGTACCCATAACACAAGCTCTGCTAAGCTTGGGGCTAGATGTAGCTATGTCTATGCTAGCTAGCTATGCTATGCCTAGCATTATTTAAAATAAAAATTAATATAATCTTATTAAAGATATAACCTTTGAAACTATCATGGTTGTTAACATTATATGTAATATTTATATTATATTTACCATAATTTGAGTCTTTTTGAGTCATGATCACGGATATCCGTGTTTATTCGTGATCATGACGTGTGAAACTGCGTCGAAACATCGGGAAACGCAAACATACTCAAATCATGGTAAATATCCCGTAGAAATATTGAAGATGGTTTATAAAGCGTAAGTAACTGGCACTCATGCTGTATATATAAGAAGGAATCTGTGGTGCCTGAAACATTATTAGATGGATTAGGCTTGCCGAGCACCTATACCATCCTCTCTACTATTGGTCAGAGGAAAGAACAGGTCAATACGTCTGAAGCTAACTAAAATTGTAAGGGCCCATAGGTGGTCTACTATGTAAATTGGCCTTCAATATTATATAACCGGATACTCATTAGTGAGCTGTAACCGAAACTTGCGTGATACAGTAATGAGGTTCTACGCGAGTGTATACGCGTTTAACAGTTAAAGTTCATGACGTCGCCCGAATGCCTTCACCAAGTACTCATTTTGCAAGCTGTTAATTTTAGATAGATAGATAGATAGAAAATGCTTTATTGCACACCTTAAAACATACAAGTACAAAATAAAAAACTAAAGAAACACTGATCATGTGACAATCGGCGGTCTTATCGCTGAAGAGCGATCTCTACCAGACAACCTTGGGATGGATTGGATTATTATATGCAACATGGGGTTCTATCGATGTAAGATGTACATACGGTAATAATAGTAATAAATTTGAAAATATTATACCATACATAATTATATACATACATAGGTACTTGATAAACATACATAAATATATAGAAAACTGTTATATTATATACTAAAATACATATAAATATATACAATGGTGTCAACGAATTAAGCAGTTAGCGACAACAGGACAAATAGTGTTCCTTAACCATAGACTTGAAAATAGGAAGAGATGGAGCACGCCTGATGGATACAGGCAATGCGTTCCACAGGGTAACTGCCTGGACAGTAAAAGATTTGTGGTAGTAAGACGAGTTATGCACAGGTGTCATAAGTTGAAATGTCTCAGAAGACCGAAGAGATCGAGAGTGAGAAAGGTGAAGAAAATTAAATCGTTCCTTGAGATAAGGAGGAGTGGATGGGGTAAAAAGTATGTTGTAAAGTAGAAATAAGAGATGGGAATTCCGACGAAGCCGTATTGGTAGCCACTTTAACTTCCTGCGAAACTCCGAAACATGGTCATACTTGCGTAAGCCAAATATGAACCTTATTCCGAGGTTTTGCAAGCGTTCTAGCTTGTCCAATTGTTGCTCCGTCAGATCGAGGAAGGACGCATCGGCATAGTCTAGGATAGGGAGAAGAAGGGATTGAGCAAGAGAAACTTTAGTGGCAATGGGAAGGAAGTTTCGCAGTCTTCGTAGAGATCCTACAGTAGCGAAAGCTTTACGGCTGATTTCAGAGAGTTGCGGTCCCCATGACAGATTTCTATCAATGAGGACACCTAAATTTTTCGCCGTTTCACTCTGCATGATATGCGTGCCATCAAATATCACAGTAGGAAGACCACTCCAATTTATCCGGGATATCATCCGTGAGCCCCCAACTACTAATACCTGCGTTTTGATAGGATTAACCCTAAGACCGTATGCTTTGCTCCAGTCCAGTATTCGCTTCAGGTCGTTATTGATGGTCTCGATAGCATTGGGTAAATGTTCTACAGAGGCCTGTGTGTAAATTTGGAGATCGTCTGCATAGAGGTGGTACGATGAAGTTAATTGGTGGGATATTGAATTTATAAATATAGCGAAAAGGAGAGGTGATAAAACGCCGCCCTGGGGAACGCCTGCAGATATATCGCACCTTACCTTCGGGTTTGCTGTTAAAGCGCTGTAAGTCGCTCATTTAGCGCTCATTGCAGGCCCGCGAAACTCAACACTATGTTTTTGGTAACAAAAACGGTTACAGTTACGTGCAACGTTACAGTTTTAGAAATTAGTACCTTGTTATCATCAGCTCGCTTCTAGCCGCACGTGAACTGCTCGCAGCAGGTTTTCGAACCACGTACACACTATGATGGTTATGGTAACAGTTACGTGCAACGTTAAAGTTCTAGAAATAAGTGCCTTGTTGTCATCGAGTCGCTACTAGCCGCACGCGAGTTTTGGTAACAGTAACGGTTACGGCTACGTTTAATGTTACAGTTCCAAAAATTTATCTTGTTATCGTCGACTCGCTACTAGCCGCACGCGAAACGCTTGCGACAGGTTTGCGAACCACGTACACACTATGATTATGTAAACAGTTACGGTTACGCGCAACGTTACGGTTCCAAAAATTAGTACCTTGGTATTGTCGACTCGCTGTTAGTGATACACGTACCGCTCGCGACAGGTTTGCGAACCATGTTCACACTATGTTTTTTAGTAACAGTAACCGATGCATATAGCAATGGTTACGGTTACAGGTCGCTAATTAGTACACGGTTCATTATAAAGAATTTGTATGCGTCAGCAATTAAAATTAACGAATCAACATTGTAACGAAATGTCGCAAGACGTCACGGTGTGTCTGGGTTTAAGGCATGTTAGTTACCACACAACACCATCTAGTCCTAAACTAATCAAAAATGCCCATACCCGGGACTACATAAAAGTAAACTAATGGAGCAAAAAAAGTGGAGCAGCAACGGCACCAGCATTTAATAATTTATACTCGATAAGGTCTAAAATTACCTACGATGTTACTAAAACTGCATTTATGCTGAAAAGGTCCTTCCAAAAAACAATTCCTGTAAATTATTAACCTACTTACGAATGCAGGATGTTGTGATATGGTACCCATTTTATTGCCAAAACACACGGCACATTTTAGTCCATACGTAGATATTATTATACGTTCATGTTTTTGTAGTCACGCATTAATCGGAAGGAGAATACAAAGTGTTTTTTTTACTTAGGAATTTAATTATTGGAGAGTACAACGTGTTTACATAAGTTTTTATTACTAAATAGTAAGCTACTTGACAAAAATTATTTTGTCAAGTATTGGACACGAATTTTTTTCTTTTTTAACGTAATCCAAAAATAACGGCGATACGTCGAAACGTAGAGCAAAGTCACGCGCTGACGTGTTTCGGTACGTTTTTTGACTATGTTATGACGTCACGAGCCCTAAAACTCCTAAACTTCAATGCGCTAAAGCTAAGTATTCTTTCATATAAAAAAACATTAAATCGGTCCGTGTCTATGAATTTTGTATTATAGAAAATTGATTTTCATGCCCAGTCAAGTAGTCTTATATTGTTTTTTTTAATTAAAAAAAGGTATAATTTATGACATACAAATAAAATACTCGTAACCAAAAATACCAAATGGGTTAAAAAAGAAAAGACGAAATTCTAATGTAAAAAAAAATTTAAAAAAAACTAACAAGTGCAAGCTGGACTCGCCGACCTATGGTTCCTTAAGTAGTAGGAACATAATAAGTATTATATAAAAGTTTTAAAAACGCACAGAAACATTCGGTCACCCATCCAATTTATGACCGCGCGTGCTTAACCTCGATGATTGATTCCGTAGTTTTTTTAAGGACGTTTTTTTATGGAATCATAAAAAAATCGTCCTAGTAATTGCAAATGTATCATCATCATCATCATTTCAGCCGTAAAACGTCCACTACTGAACACAAGTGGACTCATGGATCTCCATGAGGGGTATTTGCAATACTCACCACGCTTGGCAGGCGGGTTGGCGATACACGGAAAGACGCTGCTGCCCATCTTACGGAGGTATCCCTTAGCATGCTCTTACTGCATCCACAGGAATGAGAGGAGGGGTAACATTCTACTGCCGGCACCCTACGGCATATAAATATATATTTATAATTCCCCCCCCCCCTTTTTTTTCACAGTATTTCTAGGTACTTTATTTGTATGCTACCTGGTCCGTAATAGAAGGTTAGCTACACTAGATTTTAATTAGTTTCATTTTATCTAGTTTAAGATGTTTTCATTATAATTCATTTGATAAAATTTGTAAAGTCAACTTCTTCAAGAACATAAATAATCCATCAATGTTTTGGAGGAGGGTGCTGTCAATACGACGCAATTTTTAACTTTTTTAGTAGCAACGTTCACATCAGTTTTTGTAACCACTTAAATGTTCTAGTTAAAGATTATTATATTTTTTATTGAATCCGATGATCCTATGTCTAGCAGTGGACATGGAAAGCTGTTCTACGGCTGAGATGGTGAGATGATGTGATCATGTTGGAACATTAGAAAATAATCTCAAAATACCATTCCGTACTAACGTTGTTTCCTCTAGACACAACCGAATAATTTGAAGGATTTGTATTGGTGCGGTCCAAATCTATAATTTCCAATTATCCCTAGTTATGCTGTAAATACTACGTAGAAATAAAGGTCCAAGTTTTACCTTTTTTTACGGACTTTGTTTACGGTTTACTGAAGCCTTAATTGTCTGAATTTACGAGGTTGTTAAACGATATTTCCTAAGCGCGCTACTACCCTTTGCAGCTGCAAGGTAAGGGTATACAAAGATATAGTAGGTACATGAGCCCTGTTCGCTGGGTCGGGCCTCGCCGTGCGGCATTCGACTTCGCGCTTCGCTCTCCGCCTCCCGTCTACCAGGTACGTTCCGTTCCATTTTTGAATGTGACAATTTATTTGAGTTTGACGGCTAGTTTTTTTTTATAAAATGCGGTTAGGTCGGATTTATTTAAGTGGATTAAGAGTTATTTTTTTTGTGTGCTTTTATTTTTTATCAGTGATTTATTTATAAGTTTAATAATATGTGTGGTTTACTTTATTTATTTATTGTCTTTTTCTTGGGTTGATTTTGTGAATTTGATATTATTTTATATTTTTTGTGTGCCTTTATTTTTGTATCGGAGATTTATTTCTTAATTAAAAATGTGCTGTTTAATTTTAACTGGCTTATTTATTAGTTGTCTTTAGGAGCAATTTTCATAAGTGTACGATCAATGTTTGAAATAAATAAAACATATGTAAATACAATTACGTCAAAACAATTAATAATCGATGTCATCAAAAATTATCTGTCATAAAATAGGTTAAAGTTTAAAGTAAAAATGTTCAATAACAAAAATCAAAAAGCTGAAAACCAAGATGCTACGAGCGTGCAGTAAAAGTTCCCAAGTAGGGCGGTTTCGAGTAGGAAGCTCCTTATAACTTTCAGTGCTGGATTTGCTTTGCATCGTTGAAAATTTGCTTTACTATTTAATGTTTTTAAAGTTCCTATTTCTTTTAAGATTTTACATTAACTTTCGTTTAACACTACAACGATTAACATTTGATATTTACATACGTAATTATATCGCTTACTTTAAAAAATCGTTTACAACAGGCTTAAAAGACGATAAATTTGACATAGTATCGAAAAACATTTAAATCGTGATTCCAAATAAAAAACAAACATATAAGTTTATTTGAAGTTTTTAAAAAATATATAATATTTATTGCGAAAAGTTCGTTTCATTAGCTCTTAGGGTAGAAAGGTAAAAAGCAATTAACCCTTGTAGATTATTTTCCCAGTTAAGGTCTGTTTCACACTAAAGCCGTATGTAATCACTTTTAACATTATCTCCATTTGTGTAAAGATATTTATGCTGAATGGAACTAAATAGTAGTTCTAAAAAACTGCTTTTTGCAGGAAAACAAAGATAACTCATTAAGAATTCACAATTCATAGATTCAAATATCCCATGCCTGTAGATACAGCAAGAATCTGCCCAGCACCAGCGTCTTTCCGTGTATTATCATTCCGTTGCGCTCACCAACCCGCCTGCCAAGCGTGGTGGCAATTTTTACATTATACTTCTATCGCTAATACAAGTTTCAGGTTTTTATCTCTGCAAACTTCGGAGATAAGAGGAATGATTTTTTTTGCGTTGTTGTAAATAACTCTAAAACTATACGGCTTAAAGGACAACTAAATCTGTGTTTGAATATGCTAATGAAGCCCTTTCATATGAACTCCTCGTAACCTTGTAACTCACTTAAAACTTTTATATTATTTATTTATTAATTATTCGCAATATTAGTGAATCGCTTATTCATATTGTAAAAACGGGAATTACTCACGTAGTATTGTAACGTCGAAGATTATTCCGACACGTTTCGATTTTATGCCCGTCCACGCGTGGTGCCAACTCGTGTCGGCCCCACGCGCGAACGGGCATTCAATCCCATGATGATGATTTTCTTGAAAAATCGAAACGTGTCGGAATAATCTTCGACGTTACAATACTACGTGAGTAATTCCCGTTTTTACAAAATGAATAGTATCTCTCACGTTAATTTTGAAAGTGAAATCGCTTATTCACTATAATTGCATAATACCATTTTAAATTTCAAGTGATTGGCATCAACAGTTCCCAAGATCCATCTGTGACAGACACGCAAAGTTATACCGTAAGGGTTTTACCATTTTGGTCCAGAATCCTAAAAACAGCTTTTTGCAGCTGTAAAATAACCATAATTTTACAAAGTAAAATAAAAACGATTGCTAAAAATTTTCTGAATTAAATCAAATTCATTATTCAGGTTTTATTAAAACTCAAATTAATCATACATACCTAAAGTCTTCGAATAAAATATACCATCCAGTTATTATAAGACTTGTAATTGTTTTATCTAATGCAGTGGGACACTAACGGCTTTATGTAATGTAATGCAGGTTTTTTTTTAAATAAGGACAAGATAAATCAGTATAATGTAAGGCTTTAAAAATATATTAAAAACCTACCATATTAAATTAATGATAGGTATTCCAATTATTCAATTAATATTTTATTATATATCATTTCGGTGGCGTGATACACCATAACTACGAGTCTAAATTATATACAATTTCAATCGGGCGAAGTAACTTTATACTTAAAATAATTTAACACAGGAATTAAAATAATTGAGTAAGATTGGTTAAAAGTATAAAATATAAATTCAGCATCACTCATACTACTCACACCTTTTATTTTTCCATAGGGACATTTAAGAACACTTGGATGTGTCATACACACAATAAATGACAAACTAAAATACAATTCATTTAAAAGCCAGTCCAAAAACAGACAAGCCAAGCATAGAAATGAAAAATGCAATTAAAATTTTGTCTCCGACGGGACTCGAATTCTATAATGATACCTTAGTTACATTTCTATAAATGATACCTTAGTGTGGATTTACACTTTATATACAAAAATAGCTTTTATAGCCAAGCATGGTATCATATCATAACTCTTTTTAAGATAATAAACCTCTATGTAAAAGTTAAACTTACATTCTAAATAAAATCTGCTGTAAAGGGGCATTGTCAAATAAAAGTTACACTAAAAACTATATGCTGCTGTAAAGTGGCATAATAAGGTGTTGATTAATGATACCATTCCATACGGACTTGGACTTTGTAAATGGATGAAAGTTTCTCAAATAATATATTACAAAAAAAACCTTTCTTTCTAAAGCACTGCGGCACACAAATGTCCATCTTGCTAAATAAGTAATTGAATAACTTGTCCGCCAATTGAGAGATTTTACAAAACATTTTAGATATAATTTATGTAACTATTGTGGTGTATAATGTTCACATATTATACGAATATGCAATATTTACCATGATTGAACTATTCAGAACTTAAAAAAAAATACATAATGTGAAAGGCCAAATAAAATACAGAATACAGATACAATTATTGTTTACTGTTGTACTTAGGTGTTGTGAAGGTATGGTGTACAAGTTTATACAGTCTGCCCAAAACTGGACATAGAATAGAAAAATATAAAAACATTAACTAAACATATAAAGTTTTACAAAAACAACTTAGGTATCAACTTAAGACAGTAACCTTTTGTAACTATTTTGTGTACTTACTATCCCTCTCGTAATATTCTTTTAGATTGTAAAATACTTTATTTATTAACCATTTCCTAAGACAATTTTCAAAACTAGTGTTTCTTTTTATTGTTTTTATATCTAATGGAAGATTGTTATACATTTTTAAGCTAAAAAAATATAAATGTTTTTTAAACGGCTTGAAAAATAAATATTTTTTCTAAAAGTATTATTTCTTATAATTCTTTTATCTTTCAACAAAAAACTACTTCAATGATAAAAGCCTTGACTTGCTGTTGAAAATACGCGGTTTCTCCAAGTACGCCTATTGTAAGGCCTTTGCCTTTACGGGACGCTGCAGTGCCTGGGACATTGTTAGATGGATTAGGCTTATCCAGCACCTATACCATCCTCTCAGCTTAGTCAGCTATTATGCAGAGGAAAGAACAGGTCAATACGTCTGAAGCTAACTAAGCCGCGGGTTTCTTCACGATGTTTCCTTCTCCGTTAAATCACGTGTTAAGTGTGCACATACATTTTTCAAAAAAGATAAATCCATTGGTGCACGGCTGGTATCGAATCTTGCCGGTATCGAACCCACGACCTTCGAATTGAAAGTTGGGGTTACATGCCACTCTGCCAACACGGCTTTTTACGCCTATATTACAGTTCAGTATTTCCCTCGATTTATCATGGATCCCAACATAAGAACTAGGTGTAAACATACTATGTAAACATAATATTTATGTTGGAACAAAAAACCCTACCGCAAATTTGAATTCAGGGCATGTAACTTTGCTTTGAAGGACTACAGTAAACACTTTTACTACAATGATTGAATTCCTCTTAATACCATCATTATAATTGATTAATTCGACCTAATTCAAGGTGTACCTATTCGAACTCAAAAATGTTTTTCTAAAGCGGTTCATAAACAGTCGTTTATTTTTGAGGATAGATAAAAAAAATACAGACGACTTGAGATCCTTTGAAGTTAGTCTAGTGATAATATTTTACAGAAACTGTCTATATACAGTTTATATTCCAGTGAAAACGTAACGCGTGAGATAAGGCAGGTGCTATATCTCGCTTGCACGGAAAGAACAAGGTTGCAATGCATTGAAAGCTAACCATTTTCATTTTTACTAGCGGCGCTTCGCTGTTTCACTCGCGTAGTTCCAGTTCTTGCGGGAACACGGGGATAAAATATAACTTATGTTACTCAGGGAAAATGTAGCATTCTAATGGTGAAAAAATTTTGAAAATCGGTCAGGAGTTTTTGTGTTTCTTAGTTACAAACCAACAAAATACAGCACACAAATACAAATCTTTCCTCTATATAATATTAGTATAGATATAGGTAAACACTATGGGGTCTCTGCGCTATTAACTTCAATGGCTTACCAAGTTTCGTTGTAGTCGTATCAGCTAAATCGATCGGAGAATGCAATAGTAATACTTACTGAAGAGTTTCGATAACCATCTGTGATCTTCTTCATCAGTTCCACTTCACCAAATCACACTTTTTGAATGCAAATGCTTGACCTTCAGTTAAATATGCTAAAATCGCTGTACGTTTACCTACTATATTTACAGAATAAGGTTGGTTTCCGACGGAAGATCAGCGTTGTGATAATCCTGAGATATACACAACATTTAAGCATCTTGTTTTTTGGCCCTCTTCATATTGTAACATTAAATCTGTCGTATTAACGTCTAGTTCTAAACTTGTAAAAAATTGTTGATGCTCCAAGTAAAGTTGATTTATTCTTAATTCTTTTTTTATATCTGAAGAGTTCTCTCAATTCCTCTTGGATCTTATCATTAGAACTAAGGTTTGAAAAACGTAGGACTCAATTAAAGGTTTTCTATTCGAACTAAAAGAAAACTATATATACAGATGACTTGAGAACTTTTCCTAAGTCTTTAGTCTTTTTCCTAAGGCGGTTAATAAATCTATTTGCTTTTTTCCTGAAAATAAAAGCTTGTACAAATAAGTGGGACATGCCACAATTGAAAGCGGTAACACGGTTGACACATTACTTGTACGCATTTTATTTGTACGAGATTCTATCATGTGATACCAGCAAAGGAAAAGGCGTTAAAATGTAGTCTAGCGTTTTCAGTCCGTTAAACATAGTTTTTAAGGTTCTGGACCAAAATTACGTATTGACCTGTTCTCTCTTTTCACTAAGAGCTGACTAAGCTGCGAGCATGGTATAGGTGCTGGGCAAGACTAGTCTTACAATGTCCCAGGTACTGTAGCGTCCCGTACAGCATGAATACCAGTTGCTGATGCAGTACACATTATCATCAATAGATTTAAAAGCCTTACTTAACGGTGAAGGAAACCCACGGCTTTTTCAGTTTTGACTAATAGCCGACTAAGCTGTAGAAGGCCTTACTTATAAACGAGTAATAGGCAGCAGAAAGGCAACGTGCTCACGCGTATCGTCGGAAACTTACGTAATCCCGTAAATAAATTAAGCAAGCCAAATGCAAGGGTGTTTACAAACATACAGACACGCTATCTCAACATGCAAGGCTACTTAATAGCAGCCCCAGGTTTCACCCGTATCCGGATTCAGACACTTTAGGCCATGAACTTTGGTTTATGGTAGATAAATCTTAGATAGGTTGTGGTGTAAAGGTTTTTGTAAGACCTTTTAATTTTACTTTCGAATATAGCATGCATCACCGTTAGAAAGTATACTTTATCTAATTGCAAATTGCCTAATAATATTTTAATACATATTATTGAAATTTACCTGATTTCTGCAAATAAAAGGTTTCTCCATTCATTTGCAGAATTAGTGGTTTTGGCAATATACCAAACTGATATTGTTACCATTTCATGCGCAATCAATATGGACGAACTTTCGTGAAAAAAATAACACACACCATGTCAACTTAGTTAAATCGTTTTTTCGTTTTAATTTGATTCTTTTGTTACAGTTTTATAAATGTAAGATTATAAATAAGACATCCTGTCCCATTTATAATCCCTAGAATCGAGTATTGGTCGCCCCAACCGTAATACATTCCCGGAACCCTTTAAATAAAACTCCTAGGATTAGTTCTATTGTGGCATCGGTAACATACTGCGAAACCCTTTGTATTCCCTTTACTCAGCCGTGAGTCCCGAAATTTTCATAAAACACGTCGGGAGATAGCTATCGGCCACAATTTATAGCGATTGGAAGTGCCTTTGTCCTTTTTGGGTACTTATTTTTTTCTGTAAGTAAACGGGGTTCTTGTTTGATACGCAATTTTGCTATTGGCAGCAGACTGTTGGCCTTCCTCTCTTGCCCATGGAGTAAAAACTATCAAGAGAAGGCAGCAGCAGTCAATATCTCATTAGGGATATTGATATTCGGTACGAAACTGCTGCCTTTTCTTAGCGGTTCTTTCTGCACCCACGCCAACTCGCCTGCCAAACGTGGCGAGTATGGCTACTCCTTCAAGATTAGTACTTGGACAGAGGAGGGCTAGTTCTAGACCCTACGGCTGAGATGATGATGATGACTTTATGAACATGCTTTTATTAGCTTCACCTATAAATATTTATGTGACCTGTATCCATGTAACGAAATCGAACTTTGTTTTAACACATTATGTCTTCATCACACAACATCAGTTCTTTTTTATTTTATTTCATTGAAACTTTGCACACTTATCAGGGACCGATGACATTACAATAATGCAGCGTGTTTTTTAGTTTTTATAGTATTATTATATAAATAAATAAATAAATAAATAATGCTCGACAAATCACACAGCATCATTTAACCCCAAGCTAAGCAGAGCTTGTGTTATGGGTACTAGATGACTGATATACTTAATACATTATACTACATAGATAGATATTTTTATTATATATAGAAAAACACCCAGAACACCCTGAACAAATATCTGCAGATCGTACAGACATTTGTCCCGAGGCGGGAATCGAACCCGCAACCTCTTGCGTCGCAGGCGGACCTTCGCCCGCTGCGCCACAGAGGTCGTCTAATTATGTTATATTGTTTATTGCCAAATCTTGAAATGATTAATGCCATGTAAAATAATAATTTCGTCTAACCGAGCCTTAGTTAGTAAACATAAATAAATACAAAATACATATATCCCGTTTCAAGCAAAGATTAAAATCGTAAGGCGTGTGCCCTTGCCGGAATGATACCGCACCGTTTTGTTTCCACTTGAAATGAGTGAGCTCACTCATTTGGAATCAGTGTTCCTCTAAACACAGTGTTAATCGGACGTGGTGTGTGTTTTTTTTGTTCACGAAAATTCATCCAATTTTATTGCTTAATAAATGGTAACAATAAACAGTTTGGTTTATTGGCAAAACCAGTGGCGTGCGTCGGCATTATTATTAACACACATAAAAACAATTAATGTCACACTTTTTAGTGTCAGTGAAAGTTTTAGTGAACATCTAACTATTTAAATATTTAGTTTTAAGTACAAAACAAACATTCCACAGTTGAGGTTAAAAAATCGATCACCAAACTAGGACGGCAGCAACTATTCTACATAATTGAGCTATAATGATATTTACGATTATTATTTATTTCCAAGCTCAAATAAACGTAATGCTTGTGTAAGTAATTACACTCGTTTCTCTTTTGACGAGCTCTGTGGCCCAGCGGGCGAAGGTCCGCCTGCGACGCAAGGGGTTGCGGGTTCGATTCCCGCCTCGGGACAAATGTCTGTACGATCTGCAGCTATTTGTTCAGGGTGTTCTGGGTGTTTTTCTATATATAATAAAAATATCTATCTATGTAGTATAATGTATTAAGTATATCAGTCATCTAGTACCCATAACACAAGCTCTGCTTAGCTTGGGGCTAGATGATGCTGTGTGATTTGTCCAGCATTATTTATTTTATTTATTTAATTTTGTAAAGACAGTTAATAATAGACCAATTACTTCTTGATTTTCTACTGTTTGGAATTTCGAAACAATTCATGAGGCGTTATCGTTAAAAAGTAGTAACTTCAAAAATAGTTCCGTCGGACCAACCCTAAAAAGCGTGGGACGCTCTTAAACGACAATTCATAATTCATTTATTCAGACACAGGTGGACTTACAGCCTAAGCCAAAACATCCAAGAGCTATTATGATAATAATGTAACTTAAAGTAATACAATAATAATTTAATTTATATAATGATTATACAAAACAAAGAATCATACCTAAACAATTTAATTTAAATGTCCTTAAATAATAATGATAAAATATAAAACAAATTGATAATTATGTCAAACAAAATATATAAATGTCAAAAAGAATTTAAAAATAGTAAAATTAATCTGTAAAGTTTATGCAAACTGTCAGCGAATATATCAGCATCATCGAAATGTACTTGAAACGTATTGAGGAGAGCGATCGCTCGTGGCGTTGGAGCGGAAGCGCCAGCGCAAGTTCTTACCCAAGACAGTCGTGCAAACAATGGGGAGCGGCGACGCGGCCCTTGTGTACCCTCTGCGCCTAGCATGTGCCGCCGCGGCACCGCCAGGCCCAGTTGTTGCAGTGTCAATGGGTTGTCAATCATACCTCGCAGAAGCATAATAAAATGTCTAAGAAGGAGCAATTTCCGCCTTAAAGACAATGTATCAAGTTTGACCATACCATACACAAACATAGAGGGGTAAAGGTATGGATAGTACCCGTACGTCCTCTTATATAAGTATCGTGCGAATTTCCGCTGTACCCTTTCGAGCATCAGTGTGTATTTATTCTCATGTGGATCCCAGACAACTGCACCGAATTCAAGGCGGCTACGCACAAATGCTTTGAAGAGTATAAGAGCCGCTCGTATGTCAGTGAACTCCCAAGTAACTTGCATAATAAATCCAAGAGTTTTACATGCTTGTTTGCATATCTCAAGCACATGAGAGTTATAGTCAAGCTTGGGATCAAGTGTCAACCCCAAATCTCGAATAGTATCGACGCGTTCTATGCGAGTGTCTGCTAAATAATAATTGTAGATAACAGGACAGCGTCGACGGGAAAATGTCATGGTTTTACACTTGGAAACATTAAAAGGCAGATAGTTCTTAGCGCTCCATTCAGCTACACGATTTATATCCTGTTGAAGAGATCGACACTCTTTATTATCACATATCGCAGTGAACAGTTTCAAATCATCAGCGAATAGAAGGCATTCCGAAAAACAGATGACAGATGGAAGATCATTTATCATAACCAGACAATGTTCTAAGGTAACAAAGTTATAATAAAATTGGCTAGAGAAACTCGTGTTTTTGAAGTCCAATCGTTAAAAAATGGTCTCATGGAGGTCATTCATAATAAATATAATCATAATATTATAGTTATATATTCATAACAATTAATAATAATAAAATGGCGTTAGTTTTCTTTCACTGGTAGAAAACACAGTTTGACAATGACAGCAATTGTCACTCACAATCACAAACTTGCTTTCTCCGTTTGCCAGCTCCATCTATTTTGACGACCTGTGTCGGCCAACGGGCGAAGGTCCGCCTGCGACGTCAGAGGTTGCGGTTGGGTTCGAATTCCACCTCGGGACATACTCGTGTGTCTGTACGATCTGCAGATATTTGTTCAGGATGTTTTTCTATACAACGTGTTACAAAATACCCCGTAAAAAATATAATTAATTATCTAAGCCAAAAATATTGTCAACCCTATTAAGCTGTCATGTCAGGGAACCAGATTATTTACCAGAAAGGCATGCGTACCTATTTAACCTAATAATTGTCTACTTTAATAGTTTTTCTATTTTTCATTCATAAATGTTTGCTACCTCAATACAAGGACTCAAGTAATGACAAAAAATGTCAAGTTGGAAAAAAAAATATGTTGTCAATTTCAAATCTTCTAATCGATATCCTACAACTGTTGCGAGGATCGGCCGCGGGGGACCGGTGCTATGGCCTGCTCGTTCTCCGGACCTCACAACCTTGGACTGTTTTTTGTGGGGTTATGTGAAGGACAGAGTGTATTTCTCCGATTGCCCAACGGTTGCGGAGATGGAACAGCGTGTTAGATCGGTTTTCGCATCAATAACACCGACGATGGTGCGAAATGCCACATAAGCCATATCCCGACGAGCGAGGTTGTGTATTGAGCAAGGCGGAGCACACTTTGAGCCGTTTCTGTAAATTTGACGTTTATTATGAAAAAGTAAGTGTTCGTTTAGGTTGTTTCGTTAGGTTAGGTCTTTTAAAATTTTTGTCGTTCCGCTAATTAGGTAGAAATGTAGATACATTCTGCGTAGTTTACTCTTTAATTTTACAGAAATAGGGTTTGCACATCAGTGAAAATAATAATATATGTATTTTTATTTTATGGGTTATGTTATTAGTCTTTACTACGGTTCTTAAATATTGTGAATGGACTCGTTATAAGGCCCCATTTAACCTCCTTTCGGCTTTACGTGTAGTTTTGTAACACCCTGTTTATAATAACAAATATCTATTTATGTAGTATAATGTATTAAGTATATCAATCAGTCTAGTACACATAACAAAAGCTCAGCTGAATGGTCCAGCAAAAAAAATCTATTAAGTTTAGTAGAAAAATGTTTTTCTTTTTTACTGAAAACGTCTTAATTGAGTTTCTTTGTTCAGTATTCCAGTTTGCTACAGTAATCACATTTTCCCGATCGATTTTGCATCCAATATTAGACATCCTTGTGTGCGTCGCTTGAATATTCTACTTCTACAAGCCATAATTTGAGTCGTCATTCTAATTGGACACTGGCAACTTTATTTCAAGTAATATAGTTTAAAAAACTAAAAAAACACGCGTCTATAACACATCGAACTAGAAATTTAAAAATATATAAATATAAGCAGAAAGAAGGAAGATAGGAAGGGGATAGGGAGGCCTTTGCCCTGCAGTGGGACGAGAACGATTAGTAATAATAATAATAAACAGAAAATAAAAATGAGCGAAAATATTATATAAATTGTAAAAAAAAACGCAAAGTGCGAGCCGGACTCGCGCACAAAAGGTTCCGTATTGGCAAAACAACTACTATACTAAAATATACAATTAAATATTCTGTGAATATTTCAAGCGTCTACATACATGTTGCCGTTATTAATATAGAGCAAAAAACGCCTCAACAATTGGTGCCTCCACCAACTTTACAAGTAGGTACGTAAACATTCCCGATATTTAATATGAATGCTATTTATTGTTAATGTATTCTTTAGTAGGTACCATTATGGACGCCAACCGTTCTCTAAGCTGTGGCTTAGTAGAGAATACTTCAGTAAGTCCACCTTTTGTGATTGTGCAAATGGTATTAAAAAAAAAACATATAAGGTATAGCCGATCTCTATAGCCTATATATAGAAAGTTACCCCTTCTCTCATGCCCGTGGATGCAGTAAAAGCCTGCTAAGGGATACCTCCGGAAGATGGGCAGCAGCGTCTTTCCGTGTATCAACATCCCATACTGCGCTCACCAACCCGCCTGCCAAGCGTGTTTAGTATGACAACTACTCCTCATGGAGATCCATAAGGGAGGCCTATGAGAAATGATGTAGGCTATTTCTCAATTGTCAACTGATTTTAGGTACCACTTTGAGTACTTACTCATTTTTGTTGCTATAGCAGTAACTAGGTAAATGTTTTCCTGAGTAAAACTTATCGAAATTGCCTAACATACGTATCTGGGTCACGCTTTCACTTATTTATTCATATCTGACAGGAACATTGTTCTATTGACATGTTAACTAAACAAGTGCCCGAAAAAAGTTGATTAATATAGAAAACAGAATATATTAAGGCATACCTCTCTCTGAAGACCGCAGGTCGACGGTGGATGCAGATCGCTTCCAACCGCAATAACTGGAAATCCATGAGGGAGGCCTATGTCCAGCAGTGGACGTCCTACGACTGAAATGATGACGATGTTACCTCTCTCTTAACCGTCGGGTGTCCACGCGTTAGAATTTTGCCTCTCCTCTCTTGCCCGTGGATGCAGTAAGAATCAGCCAAGGTATACCTTCAGAAGATGGAAGCATCATCTTTCCGTGTATCAACATCTAGCACCTCGCTCGCCAACCGTCCTGCCAAGCGTGGTTAGGATGGCAACAATCCCCTCATGGATCTCCAAGACCATGGTATTTTCCACATCTACTGCTGGCACCTGATGCTTAGGTGATGATACCTCTCTACCTTTGGCATTTATTATTCCTATCTAATAGTGGGAGTCTGTCTTTCTGGTATTTTCTTCCCACTTCGCTCATTCTTATGCATCGTCTTAGGAAGCATTACAGTTAGTCAAGTATAAGGTCTTTTCTGATCATGTCTGCCGATTTCTTTTTCGGTGTACTCAGCGTCCTAAAATATTATCGCATATTACATAATAGAAAATTGCAACACCAAACTTTCAATTAAGGGTTTCTACGAAAACATAACCACTAACCAAACTTAATTCGTGAACTCTACAAAGGTTTTCACGGAAAACTATTTGATACCACGAAAGCAATCAAAAGTGTATCGTATCGCTAATTAAATCGAGTCGTGCAAAAACTCGCGGAAGGAAACCCATTATCGAAATAGATTTTTGTACTTTTTTTCATATCGAATTGTCGTACCGTTATTAGTTCGTTTCTACTATTGAAGAATATTATAATAGTACGCTGTACTAGAAACCTCCATTACGGTGTTTCGTGCAATTAGTGAAAATGGATGTTTCTATCCAGGTTTATCAGTTCCATTATCATATTTTGATGATTTGTTACAGCTTGATTTTCTTACAGCTAACCTTGGGTGATAGGGGAATTTCGTTTTTGTTTTGACGTTTCTCTCGAGGAAACTTTGTTAACCCGTAAAGATTCACGTCATTAAACGGCGTCCCGTAAAACAAGGCCGCTGACCTGTTTTAAGCTACCGCCTATGTTAAGGCCTGTTTGTGCTACGAGTTAAAGATATAAATCGTAAGGTGTGCCCGGACTTTATACGTGTGTTAACAATAATGCCGACGCACGCACACTTATTTTGACAATAAACCAAAGTGTTATTGCTACTATTTATTGTGCAATCATATTGCACGAACTTTCGTTACAAAAAAATAACACATATCACATCCGGCTAACACTTTGTTTAGAGGTACACTGATTCCAAATGAGTAAGCTCACTCATTTCGTGTGGAAACAAAACGGTGCGTCACATTACGGTGAGCGCGTATCTAACGATTCAAATATTTGCTACGAGTATGATTATGCCACCAGCATAGATGATCAGATTGGAATGATGAGATGCGCTGACATATCCGGCATGGCAAGCGAAACCTAATCAGGTAGGAGATACAGCCTGTCCAGGTTTCTGGTTTTAGCCCGGAAATGAGGTTGTCGTGTGGCTGGAAATGACGCATGAGATTATAGGTTAGAGTGCATATGCGACGGAATTACAACCTTCGATCTAGGACACTAACACACGAACTAGTTTATACAATCTAGACCATAAATAGCTTTTAAAACAGTACAATGAAAAGTAGTTACGGGTATTGCTGCTAGTGACGCCGATAAGTGAACTGATAAAATACTTAAACAAAAAAGTCGACGAAAAAAAATTTTAAAGCGAAAAAATATAAAATAAAGTTTTAAGATCTTGATAAATATCTTAGTGTGTGAAACCATACTTCTGTCGACGCCAAACTAACACAACTTTGGTTTTAGGGCAATACAGCCGGGTACTAGCGAACCGTATGCGTTGCATACACTTGTAGCGCATCTATTATAGTTGATTTATACAGCATTAGCAACTGGTTATCATTCTGTACGGGACGCTGCAGTGCCTGGGACATTGCTAGATGGATTAAGCTTGCCCAACATCTATACCATCCTCTCAGCTTATTCAGCTACTAGTCAGAGGAAAGAACAGGTCAATACGTCTGAAGCTAACTAAGCCATGGGTTTCCTTACGAAGTTTCTTTCACCGTTAAAGCACGTGTTAATGTGCACATACATTAAAAAAAAATCTATTGGTGCACGGCACGTATCGAATCCAAGACTTTCTTTCTTTCGGATTGAAAGTCAGCGGTACATGCCACTCGGCCAATACGCCATACATGTGTACTATTACCAAAAAATATAGTGTGTGTGTGGCTCACGAGCGTTACACGAGCGACTCACTAAGCGCTTTTTCCGCGAGCCAAAGTAACAGCTTGCAAGATGAGTACAAGAAGGCATTCGGGCGACGTCATGAGCCTTGACGGTAACATGCGTACACACTAGAACCTCGTTACTGTATCACGCAAGTAACGGTTACAGCTCGCTTATGTGTACACGGCTTAATAGTTTTTTGTTTATTTACCTTATTTTGTTTGAGACGGTGACACTGCCAATATAGCATTTGATTTTCATTACGAACCATCTAAAAGAGTTTGAAGTTTTGTAATGATGATGATTTTCTTGAAGAATCGGAATAAGCATTATTCACGTGGGTAATCCCTTTATTTTACAACCACTCATCATCATCATCTCAGCTACAAGACAGCAGTCCACGTCCACTGCTGGACATAGGCCTTACTCATGGATCTCAAAGATCACCAAGGGGTTTTTGCTATACTCGCCACGCTTGGCAGGCGCGTTGACGAGTGCAGTACGGGACATTGATACATGGAACAACGCTGCCGATCTTCCAGAGACCTGTGGATGCAGTAATAATCTGCCAAGGGAAACTTGGCAGATTATTACTGCATCCACAGGCATGAGAGGAAGGGAGTACGTTTCTACACAGGGCAGTAGTGTAGTAGTGTTTGGATCGGGAGCTACCATAGATCCCGGTCCCCTCGGATGAACGCAATTATGGGGGTATGTTGCCAAATTACATGAGGTCTTCAGGTGTCAAACCCTGTTGTTTGATTCCTTCGCGGTGTCCGTCTGCCCTGACCCCGATCAGGCCGGCCCGTGAAACCCAGCCCTAGAGAGGCATGAGAGGAGGGGTAACATTTTACTGCCGGCACCCCACGGCACGTTAATTTTGAAAGTGGAAGGGTTTGAAGTGTTTCCTTAAAAGAGGAACGTTATGTGATGATCGCGTGTTAGTATTTCAAAATTACCTGCTGTAATTTGCCAATAAATTCCTGCAGGGCAATCAGTGCTGGTAATTTGCGATGATAAGCATTTGCGAAGGTAGAAAGCACCGGGAAAATGAAACTGTAAAACTTTAGCGGCGCAAAATTTACACATTTTCGTCGTAAAAATCACTGAGTCTGCTCTGCTGAGTAGGTCTGCTGAGTAGTATTTAGTGACCTTCTATATTAAATATCTTCCTTTCTTGGAATAGGACTAGGTATTCCAGGAGAGTAAAATTAAAATATGCTTTTGATTTTCAGATCTGGTCTGCGAGTTCCCTGAGTTAACGAGTGAGTATTTTATTTTTATTCATTAGCAAAATATTATCAATGTTCAAGAATCCTCCCGCGCCCATGAACGCTGAAACTTGTTCAAAACGTCGGGAAAATAATAAGTAAAACCGGTCAATTCGAGTCGGACTCGCGCACGTAGGGTTCCGTACCATTATTTGGCAAAACAATTTGTTTTTTGGTAGTCTCAACCACTTTTGGTTGTGATTTTTAGTTATCTGTAATATAATACTGTAGGCTAGGTACTTTTTGTCTCTCTCAGGGTTTGGGCTTGTAGTAAAAGAGTTCGTTGTACGATAAAAGGTAAATATAATCAGTAAACACGGGATAAAATATACAACAATTACAATCTAAAACAGGCTAAAACACAATAGATCGCGGCGCGCTAATGCGGCCGGTGCGCGGATTTCGGCGTAATGGCGGATCCGCGGGAAGCGTCCGCGCACGCCATCTAGCCGAGGTTGGCAGAGGTGAGAGGGTAAGAGAACTACCTATCGCACGCGTAAGGTGCGTTCTAACACACGAGTTAGAGGCGCGTTGGTCGCGCTACAATACTGTATAAATAAATTTGTATTTGATTTTGTATTTATCTACTCACTTTTCGTACGGCTATAACATTCAAATGGCATTAAAATGTAACACGTTCCAACCAGTGGCTGGCCGTCTTTCTTCGCTGATGAGCTTGGCTTCTATACAAATTGAACTTTTGTCTAGAATGCAAATGCTGACCTGCAGACCGCGTCATTATGAATTCACTGCTTAGACGCTCGTAGGATTTCCATAATAGACTTTCTGCCAAAGGCGCTGCTGTTATTATTACAGGAAGAAAAAACTGGGTTTTACATAGCTTTGAATTTCGAATAATGCTATTGGTCTGCGTTCCTTTGAGAATTTAACCAGTCACATGTCAGCAGATTTTGTTGTTAAAAAAACTGTGGTAAAATAAATACCACAATATTCTGCAAGTTTGAATGTTCTTTTTGTTTTTAAAGGATTTTTATAAAAAATATACAGAAATCTCACTTTCAAAAGACTTGTGAGTTACACTTGTGAGTTACATTGTTATGTTAAACGGGTATTCTACTCACGTTAATTATTGGTTGAAAATAACTAGGTGCCGCGTAACCATCTATTACCTGACGAAAGTGGGAGGAACTAAACACATTGGAAACTTATTTTCAACCAATAATTAACGTGAGTAGAAAACCCGTTTAAGATAACATTTATACAGAAATATGAAAAAGCGATCATGTTGGGCGTTTCCAGTTGGATCTAAACATAATGTTGGTGTTTTTACATTGGGAGTTGAGGTTTATTGTAACATAATGCTATCAATTTTCATCCTTTGAGAATTGAACCAGTGAAATGTGAGCTGGTTTTGATTTGATTTGAGTTGAGTTGTCGATAAACATAAAATGTGATATAAACTGATATATTTATTTTTATATACATATGTCGGAGTAATATGCCCAACAGGATTTTTTGAAGTAGTGATGTCGGCCAGACCGGCACTAGCAGAGCTTGTACCAGCAAAGCCAACATCACTCATTGCAAATAACGACACCTTTTTAAATACTCTGCTTATTTATTTATTACAATAACTAGTAATATCCTTAAGTACTAACTAAGTACCTACCAAAGTAATAAATAGGACTCACCAGATACAACAACCTCTCTCAAGCGAGGTTCGAAAAGCAATGTGGCTCCCGCCTGCTTGCTACGTTCGAAACTAGCCAGACGAGAGTCAAAACACTTTGTTCATAAAATAATTTGAAAACACCAAAACACAAATCATTTTAGCACATTAAATCCTAACTTAATTTATGATCACTATTTCCGATTTTGTAATTACAATAACGTAAAGAATAACTATTACGCGCCAATAAATGAACTTCCGATAAACCTATGTAATTAATTGTTAAATGCTTAGTAAAAATCTGAAAACCTGCTAACTACAATTGATAAATCCCTATCTGAATTTACACAAAACTTAGTTGTACGAGAATCAGGTTTTTAAGAAAACGTCGTTTAATTAATTTAGCTTCTAGTTAATGTTAATTTTATGATTAATTTACATTTAAATTTACTTATTATTTGTTATAAAATCCATAATTAATTTACCAATTAAATAATCTAATGAATTAATAATCTAAATCAATCTTCCATATTAATTAATCTCATAGAAATAATTAATTGAACGGACTTGCGTCGACACGGCCATTTTGCGAGACGGTGCGCGCTCTGCACCAGTCGCGGTTTCTGAAATTAAAAGAAAACTTTCTCTGAGCTAGGTATCCGTTCACTGATACACTAGCTAATAATTTGGTGAATGAATATTAATATTCAATTTAATACTTTTAATAAGTTTCATGAACCACCAAATTATTAACTTTTAGAACTGTACCATCATTAAGTAATACATGCATTCTCTTAGAACATTTCAACAAGGATTGCTAGTAAGCAGTTAAATAGGAAAGTGAGCGAAGTTTTTGTCAATGCTTATGCTCCACGCACTTCACATGATATGAATGATGCTGTGGTCTGAGCGGTCTTGTACGCCGTGGTCCACAGGGGATTTAGAGGAAAACGGAAGGACGATGCTGGGGTCTAGGCCTTATTTTTATGACCGTGGTCCCCAGGGGCTCTGAAAATAGCAAAAATATGAATAGCTCACAGGTAGGTCGATGCTGTGGTTCTGAGCGGTCTCGTACGCCGTGGTCCACAGGGGCTCTAAAGGAATAGGGAAGGACGATGCTGGGGTCTAGGCCTTATTTTTATGACCGTGGTCCCCAGGGGCTCTGAAAATAACAAAAATATGAATAGCTCACAGGTAGGTCGATGCTGTGGTCATGAGCGGTCTTGTACGCCGTGGTCCACAGGGGCTCTAAAGGAATAGGGAAGGACGATGCTGGGGTCTAGGCCTTATTTTTATGACCGTGGTCCCCAGAGGCTCTGAAAATGACGTAAAAAAATAGAAAAGGAATATTGACCCAAAACGAACTAACCCCTTTTTTTTTTTTTCTTTTTCCTTTTCTTAGGTGTCTTGGGTTGAAGTGGAAGGCACCGGGTCGTTGCTTATTGACTGCTGTTGAGCGTCATCATCCAAATGCGTCGACACGGTTTCTTGGTCTCCTGGATGTGGCGCTCTGCGCAGCTGGTCATGTGCGACTTTACGTGGGTGACCTCTGCCTGTTTTAAGTGTCATAATTCTTGATCATCGTTAGAGCATTCTTTAGTGTGGCCATAACCCTTTCTATTTGCCCATTTGCTCGGCATGCTCCTGGCGCTATTGAATGTAGGACTACTCCATAACGGTCACGGTACACTTTAAACTCGCCAAGGAATTCTTGACCTCCATCTATGGATTCGTGGAAGCACATCTTTCTTGTGCATAGATGCTTTCAAAGCGTTACAGTCAGTTCTCACCTTAAATTTCAGCCGTAGAGGTAGTGCCGAAAGTGCTTGACAGCTCTTACCACCGCAAGAGTCTCGAGTTCATACGAGTGGTATCTGCTCTCTGCGTCTGTGGTGCGCTGGCTCATGTACGGGACTGGATGCTGGCGGCCCTCGATGGTGTGTATCAGCACCGCTCCATAGCCGAGGCTGCTAGCATCTGTGTAGAGCTCGATCGGTGAGTCTTCCTGGAATAGAGTGAGGGTAGGCGCAGTAGACAAGTGTTGAACAACATTGTTTCGAGCTTCTTCGTGTCTTTCGTTCCATTCCCACTTTGCGTCTTTCTTTGTAAATTCATATAAAGGTACCATCACGTGGGCAAAATTGGGAATGAAACGTCTAAAGTAACTAGCTCGACTATTGAATTGGCGAACTTGTTTAGCGGTTTTTGGATTCGGTGCTAACATGTCCATCAGAAATTATGTTACCCCAATACTCAATGGAGCCTTAAAAAAATGCAGTTCTTTCCACATTCATTGAAAATCCTGCTTGTTGAAGAGCGATCAGTATCCACTCTATATACACAAGACCTTCAGAAAATTCCCTGCACTTTGATAGGACATCGTCTACGTAAACTTGGCACACTTGTTCGGTCAACAGAGGAGCCAGGGCTCGATTTATACACCTCTGATACACCGAACACGCGTTGCTCAAGCCAAATGGCATTGATAGCCACCATATACAACCCATCCGGCGTTACAAAGGCACTTTTCTCAATAGATCCTCTGCTATTGGGATCTGGTGGAAACCTAAATTCACTAATACTACTACTACTAATTTCTAAATTTTAAAATGTCACGAGAATATCTATTTTCAGGTTCAAAGGTAGTTATTAAAACATCACGCAATTCCGACCACGTGGGAGTGGATATAAGCCAGTTATCAACCCACAACTTTCAAACTTCCAACCTTCATTCTCACATCGTAGTCGTCGTTGATTTTGACCTTGGACTCCGGTTCTCTTATGACACGATCGGACACGTGCTTCATCATTTGCAATAGCTCTGAGAAAAACCCCATTGGGACTCCGTTAACAGAAGCATTTGAAATTTCGTGACTAGGGTCAGATGATCGAGGAGTGGGTGTCAATCCCACTTCTGATGTCGGAGTAATATGCCCAACAGGATTTTTTTAAGTAGTGATGTCGGCCAGACCGGCACTAGCAGAGCTTGTACCAGCAAAGCCAACATCACTCATTGCAAATAACGACACCTTTTTAAATACTCTGCTTATTTATTTATTACAATAACTAGTAATATCCTTAAGTACTAACTAAGTACCTACCAAAGTAATAAATAGGACTCACCAGATACAACAACCTCTCTCAAGCGAGGTTTGAAAAGCAATGTGGCTCCCGCCTGCTTGCTACGTTCGAAACTAGCCAGACGAGAGTCAAAACACTTTGTTCATAAAATAATTTGAAAACACCAAAACACAAATCATTTTAGCACATTAAATCCTAACTTAATTTATGATCACTATTTCCGATTTTGTAATTACAATAACGTAAAGAATAACTATTACGCGCCAATAAATGAACTTCCGATAAACCTATGTAATTAATTGTTAAATGCTTAGTAAAAATCTGAAAACCTGCTAACTACAATTGATAAATCCCTATCTGAATTTACACAAAACTTAGTTGTACGAGAATCAGGTTTTTAAGAATACGGCGTTTAATTAGCTTCTAGTTAATGTTAATTTTATCATTAATTTACATTTAAATTTACTTATTATTTGTTATAAAATCCATAATTAATTTACCAATTAAATAATCTAATGAATTAATAATCTAAATCAATCTTCCATATTAATTAATCTCATAGAAATAATTAATTGAACGGACTTGCGTCGACACATATTATATTTTTATTTTAAATCAAATCAAATGACCCCAGTAAGGGAACTCCAATTTAGGTATTTGTTGGTACCAGCATGTTTGTCTTCATACTTACCTAATACATAACAACTTAACTTATAGTAAGGTATAAAAATGCACATAACATACATACCTTATTATAAAATTGATCAAATTGTCACAACAAAATAAATGAACAGGTATTCCGAATACCTTTTTTCATTATTAATTATTACATTAATTACCTGCCCACACCTTAGTATATTATTTACATAGGTAAACTTTTTATAACATTTTATAAAGGGAACCTCATTTTTATATAACTCGATGTATTCATATCACATTAGAGTCGTTATTTTTTAATAACCGTTAAGACGACGCACTAACGATGTTGGTGTCAGGGATTTTTTTTAATCATTTACGTAACATTCGGAATTGATATTTTTTTAAGTGTTGAAAATTTAATGTTTTTTACTAATTCTTAATTGGTAGTTGTCTTACACGATTGCTTAATTAAACCAACAGAAAAAAATCCTAAAACTGCTCTATAAAAGCACATATGCTTTTATAGAGCAGTTTTGCGATATACAGGTGAACAGAACCGATCTATGCCTCGTAACTTTCGGTATATATTGGTCTTAACATCCTTTTCAAAACAGTGGTTGGGTTTCACATACTCGTCAATAGTTTATATTACTGCTTACGACTTTTCATTGAAATGAAAAGCTAGCTTTTCGCGTCAGTTGGTGTGTAGGCCTCCCTCTGTCTGCGTTTTACCATTGCAATTAAATTAAAATTTCAATGCGTCATTTTAAAATATTTTAAAGCAAGTCTTAAATAGATCAATTTTTTTTAAATTATGAGAAAATAATAACAGAATTTAAATTATCGTGGCTTGACATCATTCAAAAAATATAATACGGCTTTCACCACGCACCTAATTCTTGCTGACGTTTCGTGGACCATTTAGATTCCCAGAAAGTAGATAATAATAAGTCACAGAAACTTGAACTAGAAAGTTCTTTGTTTTACGCTCTTCTTTGCCCTTTATATTATCGGATACCCAAGTCGATGTTTTATGATCCAGAACATTTCTGGGACATTACCGCAGCAATAGAAATGTACTAAAGTGGTTTTGTAGGCACTTAAGTTTCGCTTGCGGGCTTCTGAGCTTTGGGTTTTTAACCCCTGACGCAAAAAGGTGTAACACCCCTTTTTAAGTCGGGCGCCTTACTTAAAGTAAGGCCTTTGCATCCATTATAGATGATTTATACAGCGTCAGCAACTGGTAGTCATGCTGTACGGGACGCTGCAGTCAGTGGCGGATTTAGAAATTTGCCGCTCGTAGGCTATTAAGTACATTTTTTCTGCCCCTACTGACCTAATATATGTATTTGGAAACATATATATATATATATATATAATATCTATCTATCTATCAAATATTGTTTTCTACATACACAGAGTATATAATATTGTTTTTGTTTCTCTACGACCAAAAAAAGAAATGGTCTAAAAATGCCGCCCTAGGCTCCAGTCTACTGACAGACAACGAACAGCCTAAACCACTGATCCTAGAGACTTTTAGGGTTAGTTTCTCTAGGTGCAAAACCGCCCAGAGAAGATGAAGATTTGAACTATTTTGGAAGTTCGAACTACTCGTGTAAAGGGTTCAAAAGTGTCTATAACTAATGTGCCGTATCTACTAAGACGTGCATGGTAGACGCTTGAAATATGTCGAAGGAGTCTCCTTATTCAGAAGAAGCAATGATGTATTCAAGGATTTTCCAGTTTTTTTAAAGTTGTAAATTCACTTGCAAAATGAGTAATAAATTGGTAAAATTAATAAAAATGTGTCTATTGTAAATGTATTTTTGGCAACTTACTTAAAAAAATATTTCACCAGTACTATATATACTTACATAATACTGGTGAATTTATTTTTAACATTACGCGAACGAAATCGTTGGCAACAGCTAATTTGTCAAATTGGCTACATTTGGGGCGTTGCAACAGCGTGGCTGTTCTGTACTGTTGAAACAGTTAAAGTGATTACCAAAGACAAATTAACAACTCGTTGCCTGCTTAAACTCCTAACTAACTTTGTTTGGCTTATTCCCCGAGGTCCACGTTAAACTTTGATTTCCAACGGGTCCACAATAATTTAAATTAAATAGTATTTCCTTTCCAACGGGTCCATAAAATTGTTTGGAACACAATAAAGGTTTCTCTATGATGGGGAATTGTCGAAAATGGCTGGAATCAAAAAAGCAACGTTTTAACGTTTCATATACGCAAACATACAGAAAACAACTAACTGAAAACAAGAGCAACCTTGATTTTTCTGTCATATCAGCAGTGGCGCTGCTGTCCACGTATCATCATTTCAGCCGTAAAACGTCCACTACTGAACACAGGCCTTCCTCACGGATCTCCACGAGGGGCAGTTGCCATACTCACCACGCTTGGCAGGCGGGTTGGCGAGCGCAGTTCGGGAAAAACTCTGCTGCCCATCTTCCCCTTAGCAGGCTCCTACTGCGTTTACGGGCATGAGGGGAGGGGTAACATTCTACTGCCGTGTCGCGTGTGAGAAGTGAAAGAGACAGTGATAGTCGTTGGGGTTTACCGTCGTCATGAATATCAAATGTGTCTCGATGCAAAAATTAAGGAGTTCCGGCAGTAGAATGATGCTCTTTCTCTCTCACCCGTGGATACAGTAAGAATCTGCCAAGGGATACTTTCGGAAGATGGGCAGCAGCGTCTTTCCGTGTATCAACATCCTGTACTACGCTCGCTAAACCGCCTACCAAGCGTGGGGAGTATGGAGTGGAGTCACTAAGACGTTGTTATGATATAACTAGCTGTTGCCTGCGGCTTCGCACGCGCTGTAGCGAGATAAAAACTTGCCTGTGTTTTTATCCTGGTCTACATCTAAGTGCATTGTTTCAACTAGTCTGGTAGTTTTAGCGTAAAGAGGTAACAAACATCCATACAAAATGTATAATGTATATTATTCTATACATTTAAGGTTTTCTACTTTGTAGTTATTTGGACGACACCGTTAATTAAAACACAACTGAGTTTCTCTGTAAGAAAAGATTTATTGGGTTAATTTATGATTTACAATAAACAGTACATGTAGAATTAAACAGTGAGACAAACTGTACCGACCTGTAAGAAAAGAAACGACATTTAATGTTCTTATTCACAATGTCGATTCCTTGATGAATATTAGCCTTTTATTATAATTAATATCTGAAATAATCTTTTTACAAAAACTGCTTTATCATAACAGCACATAGATAATCAAATTTACCACAGACTATACTCACACTCTCACAGGGTCAAGTTCAGTCACAATGACACTTGATGTGAAGAAATAAAGATAATATATTATATTTTTCTTTACATCTCCCCCTCCCAGAGCAGAAAACTATCAGCACTACCATTCACACACCTTCATGGTCTTTAGGCGTAGGAGTTGGAGTTAGCTTTGAGACATGGAAAAAGTTTGACTCTGTCTTCCTATGATTAGTGTTTATTTTGTATATTGAGCTAGATATTTTTTCTATTATTTTATATGGTCCAATTCTCAATTCATCGAGTTTTTTCCTATTGAGTTTGTTACCATTATCCACAAAAACAGTATCACCAACTTTGAAGTCTACATGTCTTCGATTTTTATCGTAGATTGTTTTGTTGTAATTGTGAGATCGCATTGTATTTTCCAAAGCTGTTTTTCTGTCTTGGATCAAATCAAACTCGGTCTTTTTAAGTTTCAATTCGTTTGGTAGAATTGTAACATCTATGCCGCTAAGAAGATACTTTGGAGCATAACCAGTGACAGTATGCTCTGTTTCATTATAGCTTTTTACACAATTTTGTGCTATAGTTGTCCATGCTAATTTGGAGTCATTTTCGTTTATTTTGCATCTAATTTTATTGACTATTGTTTGATTTAGTCTTTCGTTTAAACCATTTGAGAAGGGCGAGTCCACAGCAGTAAAAATTATTGGAATGTTCTTTTCGTCCAAAAATTCTTTGAAGTCTCTAGAATTGATACCTGGGTATTGGTCTGAGAGAATCATGCCAATGTCATTCATTTCCGCACAGTTTCTTACTAGTTTTGTGAAATCATTTGCATTTTGTGTACTGGACGTCAAAATGTAAGCATATCTAGTGAAATGATCCAATAGCAAATGCAAGTATCTCTTTGTTGACCTTGAACCTCCAAATCCTCCAATTGTATCAATGGAACATATCTCAAAAGGTTTTGTGGCGGGACCCAAGTGGGACATCAATCCATATTTGTTTTGTCCTCTTGATTTGTTCTTAATACATACTATACAACTTTCACAAATCATTTTTATGTTCTTTGTCATGTTTTCTGCTGTGTACCATGAGCTAATCATTTTTTGCATTTGTTTAATTCCTATATGACTCAGTTTTGCATGTACATCTTTGATAAATTTTATACTAAATTTCTCTGATAGGATAATTTTTTCTTTTTTCTTAACTTTCTTGAAATAAACATTGTTTTTTTTTATAAGCTTTTCTTTACTGCTCTGTAGCTTTTCATTAATAACTTGGTCTTTTATTATATCTTCTAGTGTTATAATATTGACTGTTTTTAATTGTTCATCCAGGTTTTCATTTGCTTCTAACACTGGGTTTCTGCTTAGGCAATCAGCTTCGGTGTTGTATTTTCCTGGAGAGTATTTTATTTGGAAATCATATTGTGATAGGTAGTTTGTTAGATCTCCTAACTCTTCATCCGTTCTTGACTTTATATTCATATTCTCCAAGGGCTTGTGATCTGAAAAGACAGTAAATTTCCTACCTATCAACAGATGCTGCCAATACTTTACACTTTCTTTAATTGCCAGGCATTCAAGATATATGGCTTTCTTTCTTTTTTGAACTTCATTCAATTTTTTCGAGAAGTATGCCACTGGTTTTTCATCATTGTTTTCTTGAGGCTGTTTCAGGACTGCTCCAAGTCCAAGAATACTAGCATCTGTGTATATGTGGATAGGCAAGTTTGGATCAAAAATTGTCAGTATTGGATGAGAACATAATATTTGTTTCATTTCATCAAATGACTCTTGGCATGCCTTAGTCCAGAAAAAGGTTTGTCCTTTTCTCAAAAGGTGTGTAATGGATCCAATTTTATTGCTATTTTTGGCACATACTTATGATAAAAATTTATCTTTCCTAAAAATTGCCTCACATTTTTTCTGGTTTTTGGAGTAGGGAAGTTTTTTATTGATATTAAGTTGTCTTTCAAAGGTCTAACTGAATTATTCTGTATTATGTGACCCAAGTACTTAACTGAGTTTGCTGCAAATATACATTTCGAAAATTTAAGTCTGAAACCTTCGCTTTTGATTGCTTGAAATAGTTGTTCCAGATGGCTGACATGCTCTGAGAATGATTTTGAGAATAATAAGATATCATCGATATAACATACTGTGAAATCTCCAAGCTTGTGTTTCCGTATAATATTACACATTATTCGCTGAAATATCGCTGGCGAGGTCTTTAAGCCAAATGGTAGACAATTCCATTGATAGTGGCCCTCTTGAGTGACAAATGCTGTTTTGTGTCTGTCTGTGACTCGCAAAGGAATTGACCAAAACGCTGAATTAAGATCCAGTGTAGAGAAAAACTTGCAATCTCTAGTTTTTACTATCAAGTCCTCAATAAGGGGAAATGGCTGTGATTGCGGAACAACGATTTTATTTAGGTCTCGAAAATCTATGCATAATCTTGACTTTGTATTTTCATCTCTTTTATAAGCTAGTGTAACTGGCGCTGCAAACGGACTATATGATTCTTCTATCAACTTCTTTTCTAATAATTTTCCAATTTGACTTTCAATCTCTTTTTTGTCTTCAATTGTGCAGCGATATGGCCTTTTACTGCAGTATTTTTCTATTGACAGATCAATGCGTGCTTCATAATCTGTTACCATTCCAATGTCATATTTATCCTTTGCAAATATAGATTTATTTTTTAATATTAAGTCATTAATCACTGCCTTTTGTTGATATTCTAGATGATTTATCCAAATTCTGAAGTTTTCTTCATTAAAGTTCTCATTGAAATTTATTAAATTATCAGACTTTATTTCCTTAGAAATGTCAATAGCTGACTTATCTGTTTCCTTAGAAACTACTTCATTTCTTGGCATAGGGACTTTCTGGCTGATTTCTAAGTTTTCATTTTGAATTAAGAAAAACTCTTTTATACAATCCAACCCGATTAAAAAATCATAATCAAAATTTTCTTTGTCTATTACAAAGATGTTCATGGTTTTCTCCACATTAAAAATGCTTATATTAAGTGTTATTACACCATTTGCCTTTTTAACGCCATTAATTGTTTTTAAATTAGTATTGCTAGAGGAACTAGATTCTGTATTGTTTATCTTTAATAACTTTGAATTAATTAATGACACATTAGAGCCTGAGTCATAGATTCCAAATACTTCAACATTTTTATTCAATACTAATTTTACTTTAATTAATGGCGGCGCTATTAGTTTTTTGGTTCTTCATGCTGCAGTTCACATTCTAATTCTGAATTGTTAATGTGCTTTATTTGTCTGGTATTTCTTTCTTTTCCACTATTTGTTTTTGTTTTAAACCAGCAGGAATCTTCTGGATGATAGCGCACACCTTTTTGTAAACTTTCACAAATGCTACATTTTTCTTTTAGTTGCTTAGTATCTTTTCTCTGTATCAATTTCTTCTTTGCAACCAAATGTTCTAACTTGCCAAGTTCGTTACATAAGTCTTTTGTTTGTACAATTTCCTCTTTGTTGATTCTATCTGTTATAAAATCTGGTAAGCCGGCAGCAATAATATCAATTAAAGTCCCTTGGTCTATTGTTTTTCTTACTTCTAATAGAAGTTTTTCTTTCTTTATAGCATATTCTAATAAAGAACCTGACTGATATTTAAAAAATAAAGCATACTTGCTTGTAGTCCAACCTTTATTAGCATAGGTTTGCAAAAAACTTGATTTCCACTCCGACCACTCTGATTGTAAACTATGCTTGATCATCATCGAGGAGTACCAATCAACACAGGATTTTTCAAGAAATAATCTAAAGATTTCTATTTTTTCTTCATCTTTTACCATATCAAACCTCGCACACTCCTTTTCAAATGTTTCCATCCAGTTATATGCACTCATACTTTTTCCATCAAATTTTTCAATTACAAACCTGTCCGCTAACTTCTTTATACTTTGTTTTTCTTTATTTTGTTGACTTTCAATTAATTTTTCCAAAATTTTCAATAGAGGATCTTCTATGTTCTTATTGACAGTAACCAACTGTTCTTGAGTTATTTCCTCGAGGAATTGGTCCTGGAAAATCATGTTTTCATCT
The DNA here is from genome assembly GCA_963082625.1 of Pasiphila rectangulata. Classification (NCBI taxonomy): domain Eukaryota; kingdom Metazoa; phylum Arthropoda; class Insecta; order Lepidoptera; family Geometridae; genus Pasiphila; species Pasiphila rectangulata. The sequence goes on from OY720244.1 coordinate 17,713,030, forward strand.
TCATCACAGTATGTTTGCAACAGACCTTCTGTCATTTTTATCCATACACTTCTGCTTTGATGTCTTTTTTTTAATGTATTCTTCACTGTAGAGAAAGCTTTAGATGTTTGGACTTGTTTGTGATACTGTGATACAGCTTCATATTCTTCCGGGATCCGAAAAACTTTGTCATCTTGTGTGGCTATCGAGGTTATGGCAATAAAGTTTGACTTTCCGTCTATTGTTGCTTTTACCACAAACGTAAACTTCAACTTTTCCATTTTCTGACAATAAATGTCGTTTTTTAAGGTTTTCTACTTTGTAGTTATTTGGACGACACCGTTAATTAAAACACAACTGAGTTTCTCTGTAAGAAAAGATTTATTGGGTTAATTTATGATTTACAATAAACAGTACATGTAGAATTAAACAGTGAGACAAACTGTACCGACCTGTAAGAAAAGAAACGACATTTAATGTTCTTATTCACAATGTCGATTCCTTGATGAATATTAGCCTTTTATTATAATTAATATCTGAAATAATCTTTTTACAAAAACTGCTTTATCATAACAGCACATAGATAATCAAATTTACCACAGACTATACTCACACTCTCACAGGGTCAAGTTCAGTCACAATGACACTTGATGTGAAGAAATAAAGATAATATATTATATTTTTCTTTACATACATATAAACAAACTTTCGGAATTATAATATCAGTGGAATTATAAGTAAAGTATATTTAACGATTAACATTATGTTAACTTTTTTGTTAGATCTAAATAAACCTAACGTATGTACTGTGGATCAATAAATGGTTTCATCATCTTCTTCTAAATTAGTTCGCTTCTTTTATAAGAGAATACAAAAAGCAACCTCAAAACAACCCTTTCAATTTAAAATATTCTGTAATCCCCTCCCATTAGTGGCCTACGGCGTGCCAAGAGTGTCAGCGTCGGTACTATCTGTCGCATATAATACGATTTCAGAGCACATTACTTTCCAAAAATGGCGCGTGCTCAAGAGATAAGCGCTCTTTTACTTGAAGATAAATAGTCAATGATAGTCGTTTCTACACACATAATATCAGCTTACTGTTTCTAATGTGTTCGAAGCTCCATGTCATAATAACTTTGCATTGTCATCGGATTTACACATGCAAAATTTCAGCTAAATCGGTTACTGGGAAGTGGATCGAATTTAACTTGCAAGATTTGACTACAGACAAACAAACAACAGGTATGTTTGAGAAACCGCATCACGAAGTGAACAGATTAAAATAAGTGCTCAAGCTATATAAGCTGTAGTCTATTTATTTGTGTTGTTTTATTTTGTAATTTGTGACGCGTCAATAAGGTCCATGCGGCCACACTGAATAAAGTATTTTTTGATTCTTGATTCTTCTTGATTCTTATTTGAGCGACTATTTCTCCGACTTTAAAAAGCTACCCTTATAGTTTTCTCGAAATTTCATGGTTAAAACTACATTCATGATTTTATTCAGATTTTTAAAGCTCTTTTAACACTTTAATGTATCGCAAACGGAACCGTAAATCGTAAAATTGACTTTGCATCTTCTAAATGATTTTAAAATACCTATTCAACCCCGCACGATGGAAAAATCAAGAAAAAATGTTTATTCCCACCTTACGTGTATGGGTGGTACCCAAAATTTATTATTTTGTCAGTATTTTTTCGTAGCGTTATCTTTTTGTTGTTATTTTATATGTCCATGCAAAATATCAGCTTTCTAGGACTAATCAATCGTCTCTTCGCAAAGCCGGTGACGGACGGGCAGACATACAGATAGACAAAGCGAAGCGAATATATTGGTTTCTTGTTTTACTACGAACCCTAAAATATGTTAGGTTAGGTTTTTTTTCTATCACAGTATCGTAAGTAACTCTTAAAATATTTGGAACTAGGCGCCATAGTAACTTTTGCTCAGTTTAAAATTAGCTATCCAATGATATGCTCACTCCAATAGCTATGCGTAATAGTACACATAGCTTATTGGAGTTGAGTATCAGAGTTCTTACAAGTCCTGGCATGGTTCTTTAATAGTAATTTAAATCTAAGTAGCGTGAAGTAAGGGGATTTAATTTTAACAAAAATGTAAGAAAATCTTCTTGACCTCAGAAATGGGACGTTCTTTAATTATTAATAAGATTTTTGCCAATGGAGCATAATAACTTTGAATTTTATTGAAAGAAAGTCGGGAACATCCAAAATTCTGAAACTTTTCAGGAAATTTAAAAGAAACTTGTATCGTTAATTACATTTTACTTCGTTATAAAGGCCGAGTGCTTGTTTTAATTTATCAGCTGTTTCCAGAAACGAGAGAACTTACGCAGATTCCTTAATATGTTTATTTAAATTTAAGTGTCCTTAGTATGTAGATAAGCATTTTAAAACATGATACTCGTATCAACTCGTATTAGCCGTGTGGTGCCGGCGCGGCGCGTTAGAATTTTGTCTCTCCTCTCTTGCCCGTGGATGCAGTAAGAATCCAAGGGATACCTCCGTAAGATGGGAGTAGCGTCTTTCCGTGTATCAACATCCCATATTGCGCTCTCTTACCCGCCTGCCTAGCGTGGTGAGTATGGCAACAACCTTCTCATGATCTTGGGGATCCATGAGGATGTCCAGTAGTGGACGTGGACGACCAGTCCTACGAATGAGACCTTACAATTAATCATGTTAATGACTCGTATCAACGAGTACCTTTTTTTTGTTAGCCTATTGTGGGCAAAACTCCTCAAGTTTTTACATTCGTCCTTTTCGGAAGCGGTGTCCCACCAATTTTTTCGGAAGGTGTCTAAATAGTCAAGTTATATTTATTACAAAAATATTTGAGAGAAATTAAGCTTATTACAGCGAGACAACTCTGTATTATAAATTGTCTCGTCTAGCTTATAAAAACGCAATGTTAAACTTAGGAAGAAGGTACTCCTTTTGTCATAAAAGAAACATTTTCAGAACCGATTTCAGAACGCAAACCATTGAGAAAACTTATTATTAATATATCTTAATGCGTGATCACACGCACACATGCTGTGGGGTGCCGGCATTAGAATGTTACCCCTCCTCTCATGCCCATGGATGCAGTAAGAGCCTGCTAAGGGATACCTCCGGAAGATGGGCAGCAGCGTCTTTCTGTGTATCAACATCCTATACTGCGCTCACCAACCCGCCTGCCAAGCGTGGTGAGTCCATACTCACCACGCGTGGCAGGCGGGTGAGTAGTTGCCATCAACTACCCCTCATGGAGATCCATGAAGGAGGCCTGTGTTCAGTAGTGGACGTTTTACGGCTGAACTGATGCACCAGCTGATGCAACTGGGCACCCTGCCTCATCAATCGTCCTGACTTATTATGTGAATGTAACTCTGGTTCAATTTTATTTGGAAATACATAGAATCTAGCTAGGAGACGACCATACAGACTAATTTATGTCGCGAAATAAACATACGAAGTCGCGAGCACCAGCTAACAGCATTATTAAAAAGCCTCTTCAATCTTATTTCTTAAATAAGTACCTACTTCTAATTGTTTCTTGCCGCTGCGTTATTGATTTTCATTTTAACTTACATATTTTTTTTTGTAAATAGGAACTTACTTATTATGCATAGAAAGATACCCAGCTCCGGGACAAATGTCTGCTTAAATATCAAAAAATTCACAGGTGGCGGGAATCGAACCCCTGCCTATCAGACGGCTAATTCGACCAACTGAACCACAGAGGCAGTCAAACCAACCAAATGTCAGAGTCAAATATCATTAAAATAATCATCTACCTACCTATGGAGTTATACCTCTATAATTTCTTGCCGCTGCTCAAAAGCGAGAGGTGAACTTATTCACTAAAGTTTGCTTTGTACTAATAACTTACTTTCTATGGTTATAATTGTTTATTTGGCGTGACCAATTTTTAAATGACAAACTAAAATAATAAAGTTTGACATTTGACGGTTATGATAATTTACATTAACATTAGGCTACTTTTAATCCGAAAAACGCGTGCGATACCGCGAGCAGAAGCTAGTCCATATAAAAGTATTACTTGTAATATTTAGCAACAATTATATTGCAACTTAAATAGCTTGCCGGAAGACAGTGGATGAGACTAGCACAGGACTGTTTATATTGCAAGTTTAAAATGCTTTTGTACTGAATGACAAAAAAATATGCATATAGCATACACGGTTAGCTAGATTATAGATGGGAGAAATTATGACTTTGTTAAATAGTACTCGTAACTCATAGTAAAACTCGAATCTATGAAAACTCTATTTAGGGAGCGGATACTGTGACCGCCTCAAATGCCATAATAACTCAGCTAGCCAGCGAGCTCAAAAAAAACCCAAAACAACAAATCGGTTGAAAAGAAGTCACATCCTGGACATCCTGTTACCAGAAGGAAGGAGGACTAAGGTGCATCAAGCTAAACTTCCCTTGTTTATGTATGTTGATAAAATGGTATTTGTTTTCACCATTCATAGCAAAAATTATGAAGTCAGGATCTGTACGTCCAGCTATAATTAACTTTTCACTTTCCATAGCATGGCTGGCTTAAAAGCAGAATAGACTAAGCCTAGGTTGTAGTCTCTCGTGGCACACGAGCTCAGAATTTCAATTGCTTTCGGATTTTATGATAGCGAATACCGAATAGTAAAATCCCTTTGCAATTTAACTCTGGAATTGAAATTGTGATAGCTTTTTTGTGAAATTGCTTCGCGATTTTTGTATTCGGGGGAACTATCTACCTGTACCTGACTTACTATGTGCTGAACATTTTTTTGGGATTTTTGTGTAAACATGTAAAAATAAAACCAAGTAAGTACGAGCTGAGCTCGCCCACCGTGGGTTCCGTAGCGTTATGTAGGAATATAATAATTATTATAAATAAGCTGATCTGATTTAGTAAAACTTGTGGTCAAAAAACAAAAACATTCGGTCACCCATCCAACTTATGACCGCGCTTAAGGTTGCTTAACCTTGATGATTGATTTCGTACATTTTTAAGGACGATACCCTATGAATTTTGATTCCCACGTTTTTTGCGGCATAAACGGTCGTAACTTTTTTCAGGTTATCTTAGGATATTGATTTTTTCACAGCCAGAGGCAGGAGAGGCTGTAGATTATATTATATGGTTTTAATTTCATCTCGATATTTTTACACGTTCTCGAGATAAAGCGTCTTGACAGACCGACAACAAAGTGATCCTATCCGTTTTTTCCCTTTTGAGGTACGAAACCCTAATACACAAAGAACCCAAGTCAGTTGCAGTTTTTAATATTGCCAAGTTATTGTTTTTCATTTTAACTTACATACATTTTTTTGTAAATAGGAACTTACTTATTATGCATAGAAAGATACCCAGCTCCGGGAAAAATGTCTGCTTAAATAACAAAAATTTCTCAGGTGGCGGGAATCGAACCCCTGCCTATCAGACGGCTAATTCGACCAACTGAACCACAGAGGCAGTCATACCAACCAAATGTCAGAGTCAAATATCATTAAAATAATCATCTACCTATGGAGCTTTATCTTCGAGATTTTGTTTTATAAAAATCTTAAACCTATGAATCGATAGTTTGGTCGCCTCAGATGAAAGCTTATTAAAGTATTAAAAAAAGCTTAGCAAAGCACAGTTTCCCATAAATTATGTTTTACTTTTTGGAGCCTTAAGGTCCCTGTGCAAATTTATTTTTGTTTATTGTATTTTACATCACATCTTTTGATTATATTCGTTAGTGTTAAAGCCGATGAATCAGCTAAGAACCAAAAGACTCACTTAGGCCATTCAGTCGGACATTATCGGTTTGTAACTTGAAGATTCAATTTTTAATATATACATTTTACTTTTGTGTTAATTCCGAAACAGATTCTGTTCTCTAGGACCTAGGTGACCGTGAGTTACTTACTAGATCCATAATTTATTGCTGTGACACAACAATGGATCCTTTATGTATGGTTTAACTCTCGATAAGAGATGTGTTCGGTCTATACTCCACAAAACCAAACTAAATTAATTATATCGCAATTACACTACCCTTGAATCAGAGACCCATTGTCAACCAATTTACAGCCTATTGTCTGTAACATCCCCCTATTGTGTAATGCACAATTCTCATTAATAATTTGTGAATAAATCCTCGTTTTACACGAGATTAAACTATTTAAATAAATCATCGGCATCCTGAATATCAAGTGGACTTATTAGTATCTGCGGTAACGATTAACATTTCAAATATCCCTTTGTGGTAGTCACAGTGCAATACAGAGCAGTGTATCTTCTATATTCATCATCATTTCATCATTACAGCCGTAAGATATCCACTGCTGGACATAGGCCTCCCTCATTTACTTAGAGATCGAAGTGCATGAGGGGTTGTTGCCATACTCACCACGCTGGGCAGGCGGGTTGGTGAGCGCAGTTCGGGATGTTCTTACACGAAAAGACGCTGCTGCCCATCTTCCGGAAATATCCCTTAGCAGATTCTTACTGCATCCACGGGCAGGAGAGGAGGGGTGATATTCTACTGCCGGCACCCCACGGCAATTCATAAATATAAATAATCTTCTATATTGTTATCGTACAATATTATGAAGAGGAAAGATTTGTATTTTATGCTGTACTTTGTATGTTTGTGTTATTAAATGAAAATAACTGGTTTAACTTATTAAAGAAAAACTTTATTTTATAGCAGAACATTTAGTGTAGCAATACTTTCCGGTTAGCGATGCGCATAGAGTACAGAGTATATCAAAACTATTATAGATACAAAAATATACACAGATAAGCTGCATATTAGCACAGACTATATAGAAGGTGTAATTTCTACTACAACACTCCTCCTAAATTAAAGCCTTCTTATTAATTTATTTAACAATACAAACAATATTTCAAGATTTTCTAACTATATGGCAAGATTTCATTCCTATTTTATCTCTTATATAACAAAATTTAAGCTTACACAAAGGTTTAGTAAATATATCTGCTAATTGTTCCTCACTACACACATATTTTAATTCAATAATTTTATCCTCATATTTTTCTTTAATGAAATGAAACTTTATGTCTATATGTTTACATCGTTTGTGAAAATTAATATTTTTAATAACACTTATAGCACTTTGATTGTCTATGTTCAAGCATACAGATTTTTGATTAAATTCACCAATATCACACAATAATTGTTTGACCCACAACGCTTCTTTAGTGGCAGCACAGGCAGCCATGTACTCTGCTTCAGTGGTTGAGAGGGCAACTGTCTGCTGTTTCTGGCAGGTCCATGTCACTGCTGCATTGTTTTTGATGAAAACATAACCAGTTACTGAACGTCTCGTACTTGGGTCATTGGCGTAATCTGCATCACTGTAGCCTATTATTGTATTACGCTCACAGTTTGGCTTGTAGTACAGGCCATAATCTTTTGTTTCTTTAAGATATTTAAAAATCTTCTTTACAGCATTCCAGTGATTTTCATTGTAAGAATTTAAAAATCGACTCACCAGGCTAACCGCATAGGAAATATCGGGTCGGCTTACTGTAGCTAGGTGCATCAAGGATCCAACTGCCTCACGGTATGGAATATTCTTTTCATTTTCTCCTTCTTCTTTTTCCAATTTTACATGTGGATCAACTGGGATGCTGACAGTTGGCGCAAATGTTTCCTGGTAATCAATGCCTTTGCTTTGAGCATACCCTTTTGCACAGAGCCGAGACTTTGTATCGTAGACCAGATGGTTCTTCTTTAATGCGAAACACCCATTTGCATCCAATTACTCTCATATGAGGAGTTCTTTCAATTAATGTCCATGTATTGTTTTGTTGATGAGCTTGAAGTTCTTCTTCTATTGATTTTATCCATTTTGGAGCTTCCATAGACTTTATTGCCTGTTGATAGTCTTCAGGAGCTTCATTGTTTAATAATTTTTTTCATCACAGCAGAGGTAAGTACTTAGTTCTTGGTTCAGAGTATTTTTTAATTGTTTTCTAGTTCTTACAGTTACATTCTTTTCAGGCGAAGAATCTATACTGTTATCAGGGATGTACTCACTGTCTGATTGTGATCTTCCGTCTGTAACAGTGTCAAATGAGTCATCTGTTGAGATTTCTTCAACATCTTTGGTTTTTATACTGCATTCACTTGTGTTTAACTCAACAGGAACATAGTTTCTTTTGACTGTAGACTCTAAAAATATTGCATCTCTACTTTTAATTGCAGTTCTCGAGTTTGGTAATAAAAATCTATAACCTTTTGTATTTTCACAATATCCAATAAAAATTACCTTTTGTGATTTTGGATCTAACTTCTTTCTCTTCTCTTTCGGAAGGTGGACCATTGCCTCACATCCAAATGTACGCATATGGCCGACATTGGGTTTCTGACCGGTCCACATCTCTTCAGGTGTTTTGTAAGACAGAGATGTTGTTGGAGTGCGGTTGACTATGTAAGCAGCAGTATGAATGGCTTCAGCCCAGTACATTTTAGGTAAATTGGCATTTAACATCATACATCTTGCTCGCTCTATCAATGTCCTGTTCATACGTTCAGCAGTACCATTTTGTTCTGGTGTGTAAGGTGTGGTAGTCTGATGAATTATTCCTGCACCTTTGAGAAGTTTTGTAAAGTTTTCATTTAAATATTCAAGTCCGTTGTCTGATCTGAGAATTTTAATGTTTCTACTTAACTGATTCTCAACTTGGTTTTTAAATTCCTTGAATTTTTCTAGGACTTCTGATTTGTTATACATTGTGTAAACAAATATCTTCTTTGAGTAATCATCTAGGAATGTTACAAAATATCTGGCTTTGCCTAGAGACTGAGTATCCATTGGTCCACAGACATCGGAATGGATGAGTTCAAGCAGGTCTTTGCTCTGTGACCCTTGACTCTTAAATGGCAGACGTGTTTGTTTTCCTTCCTGACACGTTATACATTTTACATTCTCTTTTATTTGGCTAAGCTTCAAATCGGCAGTATTTTCGGTCAGCTTTTTCATGCTTTGAAAATTCAGGTGACCCATCCTTTGGTGCCACAGGTAAGTGTCTTGCTCAATAACATCTGATATGCATGCATAGCCGCCAGGCATATTCAACCGGTACATATTATTTATTAAGCTTGCTGTTGCTACAATAACATTATTTTTGTTCAGTATAACACAGCCATTCTTATTAAACTTCACTTGGCCACCATTCTGTATGATCTGACTCACAGACAGCAAGTTTGTAGCTAGTTCAGGTACATATAAAACATTTGTAAACAAAATTTCATTTTGTTGGCCTCTTTCGTTGTAAACAGATAAACTTATTTTTCCAGAGCTTTGCACATGCATTGTTTTATTATTTGCAACTTTGATGCTTGAAATGTGTGATGTTGTTTCTTCACTCATAAGATTCTTGTGTTTGGTCATATGAACAGATGCTCCAGAATCAACATACCAGACATCAGAGCATTTGGAAGATGCCATGAATACAGCTGCATAAGAACTGTTATTTTTTAGATTTGCATTATTCTTATGATCCTTGTTGTTTGATCTGCATTCAGGACTTTTATGTCCATATTTATTGCATGTATAACAGCGGGGGCCTTTTGAATTTTTCTTGTTTTTATTTTGTCTTTGACTTGAAGCAAAAGCTGATGTATCACTTTCAGCTTTGACATCCTGTAGGATCTTAGACTTCACTGAGTCAGAGCTTATCTTCATACCTGAGCTCTCTATGGCAATTATCATTGGCTTGTAAGTTTCAGGCAGGCCGGACAACAGGAGTGTGCCAAGCCATTCATCATCTACATGGAAGCCAATGTTTCTCAACTTATGTGCTGTTGTAATGATTTTACTCACGTATTCTTCTACGTTTAAGCATCCAGCTAATGTAGTATTGCATAAATCTCGCAGTAGACCAACTCGGCGTGTTAGCCCGGAGTCATCAAAAGCGCGTGCCAAATTATTCCAAACTTCTTTTGCAGTGCTTGATTCTTGTATATGAATATAATTTATCGGATCGACGAGAAGGATAAGCTTAGATCTGGCTTTCGTGTCGCGTTTTTGGTCAATTGAATCTGAATTTTCAACGCAGTCCCACAACTCTTCGTGCTGTAAATATGTTTTGACAGCAAAACGCCATGTGGCATAGTTATCACGGCCCGTTAACCTTTCAATTAATGCCATTGAACTTGTTGATGACATCTTTTGGTTGTGGATTATCACGGATTTACTTGAAATATTGTTCAGAAACTGAGCACGTTGCGTGTGCAGATTATGTCTTTTAATTTTCTTTTGTTCGGCACTGTTTTTAGCACTGGGTCTTTATAGTATTCACTGATTTTACAAATCGGGCTTACTGGGCCCATAACCTGTTATTAAATGAAAATAACTGGTTTAACTTATTAAAGAAAAACTTTATTTTATAGCAGAACATTTAGTGTAGCAATACTTTCCGGTTAGCGATGCGCATAGAGTACAGAGTATATCAAAACTATTATAGATACAAAAATATACACAGATAAGCTGCATATTAGCACAGACTATATAGAAGGTGTAATTTCTACTACAACAGTTTGTAACGAAGAAACTCAAAAACTACTGGAACGATTTTCAAAATTATTTCACCATTAGAAAGCTAAATTATCTTTGAGTAACATAGGCTATATGTTATGCCCGTATTCCCACGGAGTGCGGCGAGCTTATAATAAATAGAGATGCTCGTAAGCATCGCAATATGGTCGCCCGGTACTTTTATATACGAACTAGCCGCACCCCGCAGTTTCACCCGCGTAGTTCCTGTTCCCGTGGGAATTTCGAAAAATCCCTTCTTAATGCATCTCTAGGATACTCAAGGTATATGTGTGCCAAATTTCAAGTCTCTTGGTCCAGTGGTTTAGGCTGTGCGTTGTCTGCCAGTCACTCAGTCAGTAACTGAAGAGTTTTATATATATTGATTGATTTGCTTTTAATAGACTGGTCTTACCTGTTATGCATGGATGATCATTAATTTGTGGGTGCAGTGTATTAATAAGCCACATTTATATTCATTTATTAATCTTCCGATTGTGTCACACTAATAAAGTATAAGATATTGCAAACTTCGAACGCCGTATTTGAATCATCATCATGATCATCTCATCCGTAGGAAGTCCACTGCTGGACATAGGCCTCCCTCATGCATCTCTAAGTTCTGATCATAAGGGGGTTGATAAGGTATTCCTTGGCTGTTTCATACTGCATCCACAGGCAAGAGAGAAGAGGCAATATTGCCAAGTAGGATATTGCTCCTCCTCTATATTGCTCTCCTATGGCGACAAAATTCGTCAGGTACACCAGCTGTTTTTCTCTGCCTATACGCAGAGGTGGCTCAGGTGGGGCTCGGTAATTACTCTCGAGATTCTCGGATTGTGTCATACTAATGAAGTATGGGACTGTGGATCTGATAGGTAAACTTCGAGCGCCTTATTTGAATACAGCGATGATAAACGCCGTGGGGTGCCGGCAGTAGAATGATACCCCTCCTCTCATGCCCATGGATGCAGTAAGAGCCTGCTAAGGGATACCTCCGGAAGATGGGCAGCAGCGTCTATCCGTGTATCAACATCCCATACTGCGCTCACCAACCCGCCTGCCAAGCGTGGTGAGTATGGCAACTACCCCTCATGGAGATCCATGAGGGAGGCCTGTGTTCATCAGTGGACGTTTTATGGCTTAAATGATGATGATAAACGTGTGGAGGTTATATTAGTAAGGCGTTTACATATATTATAATATAGATTATCTATACAGTGTCAGCATGTGCAGTTTGCACAAACTTATAAAGATAAATTTTACTGGCAGGTTTTTGTTAACTTGGGATACATGTATGTACGTTCCTGCTGTCTCCAAGAAGGTAATTGAACACCACCTACCTCTATTCGACCAGGTGGGCAAAGCTCGGCTCCAGGCGTACACGGCTGACCTAGGTTCAATAGGTCTTGGAAGACGCACACTACACGGCAGTGAGTCCACACACACAGTACAGATGATAGAAGGTCTAAAGATGAGGTTTCGACAAGGTCAAAATTGAGAGGAGAGAACGTCCGTCCAGTTCAAAGCGCACGAGCTACCTGCCGCCATACGAGCGGCCAGCCGTTGAGTCGAGTTCAGTGGTGATTTACCAATCTACCCTCAATTAAACAGCAAAGATCCAGATCTTTGCTGAACTGGTATTCATGCTGTAGACTTAGACACAGAGTTAGATTAGGAAGGCTTACCCAGCACCTATACCATCCTCCCAACTTAGTCAGCTGTTAGTCAGAGAAAAGAACAGGTCAATACACCTAACCGAGTACGCCGCGGGTTTCCTCAAGATGTTTTCCTTTCCCGTTAGGCACGTATTAAATGGGAGTATACATTTTTCAAGACATGACGATGACGATGACGAGCTCTGTGACGCAGCGGGCGAAGGTCCGCCTGCGATGCAAGGGGTTGCGGGTTCGATTCCCGCCTCGGGACAAATGTCTGTACGATCTGCAGATATTTGTTCAGGGTGTTCTGGGTGTTTTTCTATATATAATAAAAATATCTATCTATGTACTTAGTATAATGTCTTAAGTATATCAGTCATCTAGTAGCCATAACACAAGCTCTGCTTAGCTTGGGGCTAGATGATGCTGTGTGATTGGTCCATTATTTTATAAAAAAAAAAAGAACAAATCTATTGTAGACGGCCGGTATCGAACCTACGGCCTTTGGATTGATAGGGTATATGTCAATAGTCCAACCCGCACCGGGTTATATTGCTGTATTGCTATATTGCTTATATTGCTTTATAAGTAAATTGGATCATCTATTATATATGCCTTCTGCCCACAGCTTTGCACCCGGATAAGAGTTAGCCAATGTATTAATCCCAGTCAACGTCGATAAATGTGCAATGTTTCAGCTTCATGTGTTCTGTAGATTTTGCTTGACGAGGTAAAAAACATCCATAGAAACTGTATGATTTATATTAATAACTAGCCTTTGCCCGCAGCTTTGCACGCGTGGCACCCGAATAACAAGTAGCTTATGTGTTATTCCTAGTCAACGTATATACGTGTGCAACGTATCAGCGCAATCCGTAGAGTAGTTTTTGCGTGACGAGATAGGATTTATACAGCGTCAGCTACTGGTATTAATGCTGAACGGGGTGCCAAAAGCGTAAGCTTTCTAAATCGCAGGGTTTGCCGTAGTTGGGTAAATAGCTATATAAACGTAGTGCTCAGAAACGAATTAATGTCGACAAAACTATCAAATATCATAGTCTGATTGTGGAGTGAAATCAATTTCAAAGAAAACTCATTCCAAAGGAACCACGAACTACCCGCAAAGGTTTTTGATTTGAATATTTCATTTTACGCAGGTAAAGCACGTGATGCGATTACTAAGTGGCTTCTAAAATCAGCCGAAATATGCGGTATTAAGCTAATACAGGCTGTGTTATAACATGTGTTATATGTTATATCACACACCACACTAAAGAGGCTTTAGATGGAGGGTTACAACGACTTACTGTTTAAATAAATCAGTCTAACTACCTCCATGTAAGAGCTAGTGCCGATGTCCCCAAATCCCTTCGCCGCTATAAAAAGTAACTAGTTTCGATTTCTACGGACCACAAAGATAAACTATTATAGTCATTGACTTACAGAAATAAATTGACCTTTCACATCTATTATCAGATGACTTATACAGCGTCAGCATCTGGTGTTTATGGTGTATGGGACGCTGCAGTGCCTGGGACATTGTCAGATGGATAAGCCTTGCCCAGCACATAATACATTCTCTTAGCAAAGTCGGCTAAACTTAGCCACTTAGGTTTACTTCACCGTTAAAGCACGTGTTAAATGAGCAAATACATTTTTCAAGAAAAAAGCCACTCCACCGTCATGGCATCCAACAGTATCAAAAATAATTCGGCTTTTACTTACTTACTTACTGTACTTAGCCACTGATTTTCCTTTGCGGACGATACTGCAACTTAGCACAGATATTATATTTTTTTTGTAAATATTTTAACCCATGTTGATGTCCCTGTCACTGCAAAGTCCCGTACTGCATGAATACCAGTTATTAAATACCAATTTACGTTTTTACAAAAGCACAATTTCGTTAAAAGGTTTACAATTTTTCAAGGTTTAAATTTTGCAACAATTGGTCAAGGTTAAAATGGGTTACTCTAACATCTACAATTTTATGTCTTAACTGAAACTAACCGTTTTACATCCTGAAATGATTGTTTGATGTAAATGCAAATGAGATGTACATACAAGATACAGGGTGTTATATAACATGTGTACTAAGCCTAAAGAGCGTGATTCTGACCATCCCAAGAAACAACTATTGTTTAAGGACTTTTCAGGATTCAGTGATTTTCATTCAAGAAAAGACAGGCACGAAAGTTTTTAATTCAACAGCTATTACTGATAGCTGATTAGCAAATTATACGTTAATGACAACCTAAGCGCCAGCTGATACTTGTCAGGGTCATTCAACTCCGCGAAGAGTTGCGGTACAGGTAAAAATACCTAAGTTTTTTTATTAAAATTTAAAAAAAAATCCAATTTTGCCCTAGGATCATCTTCACATAACACAACTAGTAAAATAAAAAAACATACGAATTCTCGTTGTTTTCCCTTCCAAAACAGTAGTTTTGGAAAACTAGTAAGTTTTCATGGGCTGAAACCTCCCCTTTCGAGTTAGTACATATGTTGACACTTACAAGAGCAAATACCAAGTGATTAGGATACATATTTACTCAAGAATTTAAGGCCAGGATATCAGCTGCGGGCTACTGAAGGAGTGCGCGCGGGCCCGACCTAGTAAATTCTATAAAAAATTGTTTAAAAAAAATTAATTACCTTTTCAGAAAAAGTTACCGGTAAATGTTCTTCTATACGTCGATGCATATTTTCTGAGATGTTTTTTGAGAGTATAAAATTGATACACTTGAAGTATAACCATAAAATCAAGCAAAAACTAAGGAAAGTATTTGCTCGTTTTTATAGTTGTATCGTTTACTTCTTTTTTTCGATCAAAACGAAGGATATTTGATCGTTTAAAATGGAATAAACAATTGGCTTTTTTGGAATATCGTAGCCTTAACCCAGTCACGATAAACCCGAATTGCCGTTGTTAGAATTAGCATTTGTTATATATTGCGCTAAGGCAAATAAATTTCACTTCCAGGGCACTATATAGGCACGTTATTAGTGCAACTCTCAGCAAGCCCTTTTATTTGATATCTTCACTCTATACCTTTACGATTCAGAGTGACGTCACATAGCTTACCATACATTGTCATCCAAACAAAACGTATTTATACAAAATTTCAGCTCAATTGGTTGAAGATATCTTCGAAATTGAGTTGCAAGATTCTACCCAAGCAAATATATGTATGTAGTTACATACATACATACATAGCAAGCTAAATAAAAGCTTGTTAAAAGAAGTTACACGGTGCTAGGTCAGGGCTGTAAAGAGGGTGACTCAGGAATTTGACCGGCGTGCTTTCCAGAAAGTCCCTGCGGAGCCCTGTGTTTGGTCGCTTGTTGCTCACAAGAGAGAAAACTTCTGCCAAGCATTCGGTGTTGATGCTTCTTTGGTTTCGCTTCTGGATCGCTTCACTTTGGTAGGCGTTAATTGCTTTGGAAGGGCATTCATTCATGAATGCCATGTTCATTTATTGCTTTAAAAGTAAACATTATATTACAATAAAAAGGTACACATTGAAATACATTTATAACCAATCTAACAAGAAAAGGATGTAAATCAGCCTGTGCTGCATTAGTATACAGCCTTATAAAAAGGCAGCAACTAATTAGTCACTATTTTTTTAAATTAAGTATAATAGAATAAATTAAATAGATGAATGGAGCAAAACTTAAAATAAAAATGAAAACTAATCTAACTATAATAAATATAAATTTATTGTACCTAACTTAAGGAAGAAATAAAAGAGTTTTTATTTTCATTATCTGTTTTGCGAGCTACAAGGCCTGCCCATTGCCACTTCAACGTGCTTGACTATGTCGGTCATTTCTGATTCGATCCCGTAAAGAAACCCCGAGCATAGCCCTCTCCATATATAAAATAGCAACCTTGACGCTAGAGGTGATTTACTTCTAGCCACGATAAGAAAGGTGAAACAATCCAATTTATTGAGTGATTTATTACGGAATACTTCCAAAAAATACTTTTACTTCAAGTTACTTACTTGCTACTTTTTCCAAAATTGGTAGCTTTATAAATGGCGATTTACTTGTGGTCTTGGACTTAGACTAATGTTACTTTGCAAGCGCTTTCTACGTTTCACCCCCGAAGTCCCAGCCATTTCTCCTTTTTATGTAGGTTTATATATAGGGCAGACCTTCGAATTTATCAAACTTAACCAATTTTATTCGACATTTACTTTTGTATTTTGCAGCATTTGCACGCCATTACGAGAGATGAGTTCTGTGAATGTATTTTGTAAGTTGCTTTAGATTACGTTAATTTTGTTTCGCCCTAATTTAACTTAAAAACAACTTTAAAAAAAATTTACAAAGTGCTTTTAGGACAGGGCCTAGTAAATAAATAATGCTGGACACTGGATACACACAGCAATAAACTAATGGCCGACTAAGCTAGGAGGATAGTACAGTTGCTAGGCAAGCTTGATCTATCCAAGAATGTCCCAGGCACCATAAATACCAGCTGCGTTTAAAAATTGAATAATCTATACTGACAAACTGACATAATTAAAACCCAAATTAAATGTACCTCTAAAACATATTTGATTCAACTAATCTCCGATCTGATTTATGAAATAAAAATTCCAGATTGTAATTAAGATAGAGCGCAATTTGTTAAGGCATAGGTTTCGCGAAATTTATTTGCCTTAGCGCAATAAATAACAAATGCTAATGCTAACAACGGCAATTCGGGTTTATCGGTGTGACTGGAGACTGGGTTAAGGCCACGATATTCCAAATTAGACAATTTTGTATTCAATTTTAAACGATCAAATATCCTTTGTTTTGATCGGAAAAAAATATTTTAAACACGATATTTTTAAATGCACCTGATAATAAAAAATTACGAAAGTAAAGTACAAACATAAAAACAAGCAAAAACTATCGTTATTTTTTTTTATCCTTTGTTTTGATTTTATGGTTGTACTACTACAAGTGTATCAATTTTATACTTTCAAAAAACATCTCAGAAAATAGGCAACGACGTTTAGAAGAATATTTAACGGTAACTTTTTCTGAAAAGGTAATTAATTTTTTTTCAAACAATTTTTTATAGAATTTAAGTAGGTTGGGCCCGCGCACACGCCTTCAGTAGCCCGCCGCTGATAACCTGGCCTTAAGTTCTTGCGTAAATATGTACTTGGTATTTTCTGTTGTAAATACGCCATTTGCTGGCGCTATCTTGCAAATGGCTTGGGGACTAACGACGCACAATTCGATGTTGCGACTGAAAGGGCTTTACCCGAAGGAATTATAATTTCAGTGGGTATATATCTCTTTCAAAATATCCGAAGTGTATAAATTTATATATTCTTGCATATTTCAGCAGGTAACCCCCAAAAATATAAATCATCATCATTTCAGCCATAAAACGTCCACTGATGAACACAGGCCTCCCTCATGGATCTCCATGAGGGGTAGTTGCCATACTCACCACGCTTGGCAGGCGGGTTGGTGAGCGCAGTATGGGATGTTGATACACGGATAGACGCTGCTGCCCATCTTCCAGAGGTATCCCTTAGCAGGCTCTTGATGCATCCATGGGCATGAGAGGAGGGGTATCATTCTACTGCCGGCACCCCACGGCGCCAAAAAATATAAAAAAAATATATACAAAAATATAAATCTACATATAAAATTGTCCTATTTACTAGATACTACAAGAATTTATACCATTGGGTAGAAGGCCTTCTTACTTCTACGTGATAAAAGAAAGTTGTAGAAACGAAATCCACCGAATCTTAGCGCAAATTCTTTTAGTATTTCTTGAATTCAAGATTGCTTTTGTAGAAAACAAATAAAACGGAGCTCAAAAGCTACAGAATTGACTTTTAAATTTGGAACGCTGTTTCGTACCTTTCCCTACAATGTGTTACATTTTTGCGTTAGTTATACTTTATAGAGCTTAGGGAGTTTCGATTAAATTCAAGATAATTCGTTTCCGAAATTTAAGCGTATTATATAAAAACGTCAACGAACGCTGAAGCTTTCGTGCAAATTTCCACTCATATTTATAATCGTGGGATGCCAGCAGTTGAATGCTGCCCCTCCTCTCTTGCCCGTGGATGCAGGATACCTCCGGAAGATGGGCAGCAGCGTCTTTCCTTGCATAAACATCCCGCACTGTGCTCGCCAATCCGTCTGCCAAGCGTGGTGAGTATGGCAACTAACCCCCATTCAGGGGATCTTTGACTTCAGGTTTAATTTGAAAACGATTTTCAAGGAAATGAAATCGCTTTAGGGCGATTTGATTGGAGTTATCATACTTATATTTCGGATTATCTTTACGAAACGAGAAGAATCTCGACAAGTTGATTTACGATAAAATTCCTCACACCGCTGCTCTTCCTCGGTCAGAATTTTAGTACTGACGGTATCAGATTTGAGTTGCCAGAACTTCAATTCTTCAAATGCAATTATTATGGAAGTTGTGTTGATCACCATCATTTTTGCGGTCATAGATTCACAGTTTGCGTCAGATGTGTTTGACCTGATAAGATCCATCCCAATGAAGTACACTGGGCCATTGGTGTAGTATTGGGACCTCAGATCAATCCCTTCAGTAATTTACAGAGGACTTAACAGTTAAGTGATAAAACTTAATACAAAATGCGTGGGGTTTTATCACGCCGCAATTTTTTCACGATATAGCAGCGTGTCTGCACGAGCAACCAACAATGTTTTGTACCCGAATGATAAAAAAATGCTGAACCCTGACAGTATACACAGCACAATTTAAGTAGTCCCAAAAAAAAGGAAACCATTATTATTGAACAATGATTCATACAATACTTTTAAATATATTTTTTTAATACATACCGATCATACTGGGCCGATGGGGCCGAAAAGTTCTCAAGTGGACGCCACGGCAGCATAGGACGTCCACCCACAAGATATGCTGGCGACTTAGTCAAGACCACAGGTCGGCGATGGCAGCAGATCGCTTCCAACCGCATTAACTTGAAATTCATGAAGGTGGCCTATGTCCAGTAGTGGACATCCTACGGCTGAAATGATGATGATGTTGAAAACAGCCAGACCCTTCGACGAATTTCTAAAAAAAAGCAAAATATTTGCCCTCTGGCGGCGATTGAACACCTCCTGTATTTCGGTCGGATATAAGGTTAACTTAGACACCATGGGGTACCAGCAGAAGAATGTTACCCTCCTCTCATGCCCGTGGATACAGTATGAGCCTGTTAAGGGATACCTCCGGAAGATGGACGCTGCTGTCCATCTTCCGGTTTGTTTTCTTTCCGTGTATCACCATCCCGTACTGCGCTCGCCAACTACTCCTCATGGAGATCCATGAGGGAGGCCTTTGTTCAGTAGTTGACGTTTTGCGGCTGAAATGATGAAAAAATTATGAAGACACCGAGGTCGTCAAAAGGTTCACAAAGAAGTTTTAAATGATTCTCACACGATAAAACAACAAGTAACCACCGATTTCGCGGAATTTCTTCAATTTATTGCTTTACTTTTGACATAGAAACATCCACGTCTCGTAAATCTCGAGAACAAGCGTAAAGAGAGTTATAAATACAACGACTGGGGATTTCGCAATTGTAAATTATTCGTGGGCTGAAAGCTAATGCGTATTAACTTTGCGTGCTGAATATTATTTCAGTGTTGAAAGGGGCTGAAAGTTAGACGCGTTCTTAGGTTGCTATTGTTTTCGGGAATTAGTATTTTGAATTTTTGAATCTGCGGCGATGGTTCGTTTCATAAGATGAATAAATTGTAACAGCGCCGAGTCTGTTTTTAAATATGAAAAAACACGGAAATTTTTCGCGTAATAGGTATCAAGAAGCGACGGTTGTGCAGATACCCTCACTTTGTCTTCAGAAACCGGTAGTTGCACAACAACCGTCAAATTTCCAGTCTATCCAGGACAAGAACCCTAGTTGTTATACTCAACACGCTTAGCAGGGAGGTTGGCGAGCGCAGTACGGGTTGTTAATACACGGAAAGATGCTGCTGCCCATCTTCCGGAGATATCCCTTAGCAGATTCTTACTGCATCCACGTGGAAGAGATGTTGCCCACATTCTACTGCCGGCACCCCACGGCTGTTTTGATATTTAAATGTATTGTGATCGCAAAAGTTCAAGAAAGTCTTTTGTAGAGCTTTTGTTTTCATATTGTTTTTGTTAATAAATATACATTTAGACAAATAATAATTAAGGACCGATTTATAGGAACTTTAGGCAATAAATCGATTCATTTCAATGAGTTATATTCAGCTAACTTTGCCGTGGGGTGCCAGCATCATTATGTTACTCTTCTCTCATCAACATCCCGTACTGCGCTCACCAACCCGCCTGCCAAGCGTGGTGAATATGGCAACTACGCCTCATGGAGATCCATGGGGAGGCCTGAGTTCAGTAGTGGACGTTTTACGGCTGAAATGATGATATTCAGCTTAATAGCAAGTGGTATCTTCATACAAGTTTATAAAATTAAAAACATTTAGTAACTTAGACTTTATTTGGTCACGAAGGTTACCATTTTTTTTTGTAATGTGTTCTTACAGTTTTGCAATCTTGGGTATATTTGTAAACATTCGATTGTTCACCACTACTGTCAACCCCCATATCTCATCAATGGCTCGACCGATTTCTATATAAGTTTCAGTGTTAGATTCTACACATTTCCTTTCATTTGATGCAAAGTTCGGGTATATTTGGAAACATCCGATTATTCATCTCCTCTTTCACCCCTCATATCTTGTAAATATCTGAACCGATTTTGATAAAACATGTTCAAAACCACCGCCGAAAAAGCAGCTTTTCAATAAAAAAACTCCATGCAATTCGGTCCACTCGTTTAAGGAGCTCCAGTGCCACAGACAGACACACAGACACACACATAGCGGAAACTTATAACACCCTTTTTTTGTCGGGAGATAAAAATAATCCTTTTAGTATATTGATCCACCTCGCCCTGCGTCGCCCGACACTTCTTTGCTTTAACCTCAGGCCACGATTTAGTCGTGACATTACTCCACCTATCATCACCTCGCCCTGAAATGTGTCCTACCTAACTCCACTTGAGTTATTTCAGTAGTCAAGATAATTTTGTCTAGTGTGTTCATCACAGAGTATAACGTGTTCATGCTCTAACACGAGTGTTGCACTGACTTAGTGCTACACTGACTTAGTGCTACACTGACTTAGTGCTACACTGACTTAGTGCTACACTGACTTAGTGCTACACTGACTTAGTGCTACACTGACTTAGTGCTACTCTGACTTAGTGCTACACTGACTTAGTGCTACACTGACTTAGTGCTACACAAGCCAGTGCACGAGAAGCTACGAGTGGGTTAATTTATGTAAAGCCAGCCCACTTGCCACCAGTAACGAACGCCAGACTTCAGTTTGCGTTTTTTCTCGTTTTCCGTACATTACTGTTTCATGCCATGTTGGTAGTGTTAGTTAAAAGGATTTATAAACTAGCTGTTTTAACTCTTGGCAATAGAATATGATATGCTGGACAATTATCTTTGCTTGTGTTATGGTTATAGTTTGATAGAATACATATAGATTGGCAAAAAAGTCTAGAAACGGAACTAATTTTTTGTTTGTTGGCAACACTCCTAAAATAATGACGTTTCGTAATAAACAAAGTTCACGACTTCGTAGAATTTTTATTTCGACCATTAAATGTGAACATCAATCTGGGTAGGCTTCCAAAATTTTAATAAAATATATTATAAAATGATTTAATAACTTGACACTGGCGAAATTGTGTAAAACCAAACACAAAAAGCCATAAAATAAAAAGACAAGACAAGACAGTGATTTTAAGTGAGAAACAATGAATAAAACCATTCGAAGTGCTGGCAGGGAGGTTATCTATAAGGTGTACAGACGATGTCTGGCGGAACATGAGGCCCAAACTATTCTTTCCGATCTTCACAATGTTTACCAAAGAACCGCTGATATGACAGGTATGTAAGAGTTTGTTTTGTTGTTTTTAGTTATATTAAATGTTAATTGATGAACTCAAAGCTGTTTCAATTTGCTTGCATACGGAATCAGTAGAAATTTGAAACAATAAACATCGAGCACATAGGTTATGTTTACATTTTGTTTGCATTAATCTGGTATAGCGCGCCTAGATTAATTGATACTTTGGTGACTTGAACTTTACCTAAATGAAAACACAATTTCTACTTTGAGTTTGATTACAAGGTAGTGATGTATTTGTTGTATCTTGGCATTATAAATTTAAAAGAAATTACCGTGCCATAGACTAAATAACAAAATCTATTTATTCAATTCAGGTAAATCTGTTAGCACTATAAGAAGAGTCGTGCTGGAAGGAGATAGAAACAAAGGGGTATTTTCTACACCCGGAAAACGCAGAAAAGGTCGTCCCAAAAAAGAATTAGATAACTTTGATTTATGTGCCATCAGGCAAAAAATTCAATTTTTTTACACCGTGAGAAAACAGGTAAATAAATTATTACTTCATTTGAATTATTATTACCACACAAACAGTGCTTAGCTTCTTCATCCGCTATCCCACAAGCATTGTTAGTTTTCCCGGGATATAATGTAACCTGTGTGCTAATCTAGGGTTAGCTATCTCCATTCTACATATGAGTAGGATTGTGGTTGTAAACACTGCAACTGATTTTTTATTCTGCCATAATTTATTTTAAATAGATATTTTTGTAATCTTTACATGGTTATTTAATTTTCAGGTACCAACCTTACGAAGCTTACTACCAGTAGTAAGGGAAGATTTAGGATTTGACGGAAGCCGTGAGCATTTGCGGAAAGTACTTATAGCCCTAGGTTTTAAATACAAAAAATGTCAGTCCGAAAGAACTGCATTGATGGAACGACCATATATAGCCGCGAAACAGAAAGAGTACTTAAAAAAGATTACCAATAATAGAAATTTGCCAGAAGAGCTCAGAAAAGACATAGTTTATCTTGATGAAAGCTACGTTCACCAATCTTACAAGTTACAAAAGTGCTGGCAGTCTATTGATGTGAGTGGAGTAAAGCACAATGTTTCAAAAGGGAAACGCTATATCATTGTTCATGCTGGCAGCGAAAAAGGGTTTATCCCTAATGCTTTGCTCATATTTACTGGAGCAAACAAAAATGCTGATTACCATTCAGAGATGAACAAAAGTAATTTTACTAAATGGGTAGAAGAAAAGCTGATTCCCAACTTACCACCGGCATCGATTGTGGTTATGGATAATGCGCCGTACCATTCAGTAATGTTGAACAAAGCGCCCACCTCTGCTACCAAAGTAGCCGAAATAAAGGAATGGTTAATTCAAAATGAAATTCAATTTGATGAAACATTAAAAAAGCCTTCACTTTTGATGCTCGTGAAACGTCACAAGCCAGAGCCGATTTATGAAATCGATGAGCTTTTAGGTGCACACGGTCACACTGTGGTAAGACTTCCACCTTACCACTGTGACCTCAATCCTATAGAGCTAATCTGGGGGATAGCAAAACACAAGATTGCTGCCCAAAATGTAGGATCAATCGACATGAAGGTATGGTGTATTAACAGTATGTGATAAAAAATGTTTTACTTTTAATATTGATAGATGTATATGAATTATTTCATTTTTTCAGGAAGCAGCTGAACGTGCATTCCAAGCTATTACCGAGGAGGATTGGAAGAACTCATGCCAGCACGTAATAAAAATAGAAAAGGAGTATTGTGAAAGAGAACGAACTATGTACGAGGAAATTGAGCGATTAGTCATAAACACTGAAGATGATAGCAGCAGCACCTCTGAATCTGAACAAGACTCAGATGAGTTTGCGGCCAGCTCTAGCCAAGATATAGATGTTGCGGGGGTAGAATACTTAGAGGTAGATTTGTTAGAATAAAAAAGAATAATATTATACAATAATTTTTTTTAATGCCTAAAAATGTTGTGAACTCAGGAGTATTTCTCTAAATACTTATTTTTAGGTAATAAGTAATCACTTATTACCTAAAAATACACCATTTATAATCACATAAAGTACGCCGTGGGGTGCCGGCAGTAGAATGATAACCCTCCTCTCATGCCCATGGATGCAGTAAGAGCCTGCTAAGGGATACCTCCGGAAGATGGGCTGCAGCGTCTATCCGTGTATCAACATCCCATACTGCGCTCACCAACACGCCTGCCAAGCGTGGTGAGAATGGCAACTACCCCTCATGGAGATCCATGAGGGAGGCCTGTGTTCATCCTTGGACGTTTTATGGCTGAAATGATTGAAGTAATCACTTGCATTTCGAGAAGACGTTCTTGTTCAATTTAACAATACTTACTGATTTGGAAAAGTTACATTATAAAGTGGGAATAAATTTGTCTAATTGAAAAAAAAAAACAGCTAAGTATCAAGATTAGGTCGGTGCGCTATTCAGTTGCAGCGGGTTGCCATACGAGCAGCACAGTGGCGCCTCCATTATTTTCTACTCTTTTTTGCCAAGCTGTAATTACATTTGATTTTTGTAAATAAATAAATACCTCACATCAAAAATACCCATGATCATCTTAGCCTTAGGACTGCTGTCCACCTCAACTGCTGAATATACGAGTAGGATCATGGATCTCTAAGATCCAGATTTCATCAAGAGGAGGTTGTTGCCACACTCGCCACGCTTAGGTCAGTACTATCTCTTTCGGAGATATCCCTTGCTGCCGGCACCGGCACTAAAAAAATACCTGAGGCTAAATATCTGCAAAAGTGCAAATATAGGCCCCCGGCGGGAATCGAAGCCGCAACCTCATATGTCTCAGCTGGTGACCAACTGCCAACTGCGCTACGGAGGTCGGTAAGATCTTACAAAATGATACGGTAATAACCCCTGTCCAAGGATGTAAGTAATTATAAGTAATCTCATTAGATAAACTACCTTGTTCTAAATTCGGAAACTTGTATCCGACCTTAAAATTAATTGAAGTCCTCGGAAGTCCTCTCAGTCCCTTTTAAAGAGGGGCCATAAGACCCACATTTTGAACCCGAGTGATCCTATTAGGACACTTTATCGAGGAATGTGTATCAGAACGAGTTCAGGTTGAGATCGATAGGCATTAAATACATGATAAGAGGAAGCTACGTGCATGAATACTGATGAGTACGTTTGTAGGAATATTGATGAATTTCTAATAAAATGCAAGGGTTTTTAATTTTTTTATTAATCAACATCATTGTTTGTTATTTTTATAGTGTTTAACCACACTTAGGTAGAACATTATAAGAAATGAATAACCTTATCAAAAATAAATAAATAAAAAAATACCTGGGTTCTGTAGCTCAGCGGTCAAAGCACTTCCGGCTTATGGAAGCTTCAAGTATCGATTTGACGGACGTGGGTTCGAATCCCACCGGAACCGTAAAATTTTTGATAAGGTTATTCATTTCTTTGAAAAATCATCATCATCTCAGCTATAGGACATCTCATCATCATCATCATTCCAGCCGTAAAAAGTCCACTACTGAACAGGCCTCCCTCATGGATCTCCATGGGTAGTTGCCATACTCACCACGCTTGGCAGGCGGGTTGGCGAGCGCAGTACGGGATGTTGATATACGGAAAGACGCTGCTGCCCATATTCCGGAGGTGTCCCTTAGCAGGCTCTTACTGCATCCACGGGCATGAGAGAAGGGGTAACATTTTACTGCCGGCAACCCACTGCAACGGCATAGGACATCTACTGCTGGACAAAGACCGTTTCTTATTGCATCCACGAGAAAGAGAGAACAGGCAACATACAATATAAAATATAAAAACCAATTACCATTTCAAAAAGGGAGTATAGATATGTTGTGTAGAACAGTATTACTCATATTATGTAAAGGAGTATGGGCATAAATATATGGAATCTGGTCCGGGCACCAATCAGAATAAATGAAACACCAGTGGAAAGGTATTTTTGAATAGATTAATAATAACCATGGCGCTTGTACCGACTTACTGTCCGATCGAAGTAATCCTACTTGAAAGTTAATCCTGCAAGTACATATACTTTTATTGACATTATTCTCCATCTTGGCATAGTATTATTATAATTATGTATAATATTTTCACAGCACACGTCGGGTCACATGTTAAGTTAGGTCTATATTTTTAAAGAGCAGTTTATGTTTTTTTTTCTTTTCTAACAGTCAGCCAATCGTGTAATCTTACCAATCGTGTAATCTTATCACGAAAATTCAAAGCATATTAATTCCGAATATTTTATACCTGCTAAAAAATGTAAATCCCTGAAATCGTCATTGCGCCCTCTTTAAAGTGAAAAAAATGTTTCATATTTATATTTTTGATAGGTACTACGCCAAAGTTACAAAGAATGAAAAAATCTTTCATATATTTTTTTGATACGCCAAAGTTATAAAGAATCGTGGCCGCCAGGTAGAACTGGCGTCAGGGAAGTTACCCAAGATGAACAAATTACTTGAAATTAGTCGTGCCTGCCTACATCTTCAACTTTATTCATCCCGGCTTCCCTGTTGGAAAATAAATTCATTGAACGACGAATAAAATAAAATTGAAAAAGTTAACTTTTTCCTTCCGAATTTCCTTGCCATTTAATTTTGGTTTTGCTTGCTTGCTTGGATGGTATAAGTTTCTACCTAAACAACAATTAATGTAATTAAAAGGTACTTATAGAAATGCGATGATTATTTGCAGTTAGCTTTAATACTCCTATTTTAATATTTAATAACCCTTTTTATAAGTAGAATGAAATAAGCCTAATTTGTTCGTTAAAAAACACTTCCATGGACGATTGTTGCTTACAAAACAAGTCGAGAGCATAATAGTAGACAAAGTTGTTTCTAATAGCACTACTTTTACTTACTTTTACTTTTTTTTGTGCTACTTCATAAACTGTTTACCTAACTAAGATACCTGCAGGCAAGCTTCATACAATTTTAAACTTTAAGCTACACCTACCTGCAGTTGTGCGATCCAGTGTACCTAACCCAATACCAATAGGTCTAAAGGCTTTAGAGGACTTAAAGCCAGAGGGTAACAGGCCGCTTGAGCCACAGCCACTGACGGACTAAGGGAGGAAAGAGGGGGTTTGCGTAGTAGGCTCGCTCGGGCATTTTTGGTCCAATAACTACTGAACAGAGACAACCTAGACACGCAAGTAAGAGTTTGAAATGAAATGGGAATTGTCTTTTTTAAACTTTCGGGGTCACAACACATTACTAAAATACATTAATCCAGGCGAAACGTCGGAAAATAAAAAACGTAGCTTACGCGATAAGATATTTTAATAAAACGAAATGGAAAGTTTATTTGTGATGGTTACACATTTATAAGAATACATAATACACATTTAAAAAAATGTGAATAATAGGTATTACAAATCGGACCTGGCTCAGCATTGTGTTAGCTGCGTGAGTAACTAACACTGATCTTCCACCAGAACCGACAGTGATGTTACGGTTACAACCACAATCTCATACAAAAACAAAAACACTCTTTACTCACTCACTATTTTGTTTTTAAGACACAAAGAACTTACAAGATAACAAAACAAAATTTGAATTATGATTTTAATCAACATAATTAAGTTGGATAAAGACAAAGAAGAATTTAGAATTCGAAGCTCGAATAGCCTTTAAATACTGTGTATGTAGATAGACTTATAAGAGAGCACAAAACAGGTAAGTAAAAACATTTTTGTCGACTAAATCATGCATGATCATGTCCCATTGAAGGCCCCGACTATACCAATATATCAAGTCGAACCCCCCCTTTGAATTTGTAGCCCTCTGAGCTTATGGTCTTAGTCCGCCACCGTAGCCTGTCAAGCTCAAGTTAATACAGGAAAAGCTAGCTCTCGAGTTAACGAGCGCCCTTTAGCGGCAGGTGTGTATAATCACTGGCCCTGCGGTTTGCGGGTACTTCGATACATTTGCCTATCATTATTAGAGTGGGTAAGTTGGGCTAATTACTGTGTTTGCATAAAGTTAAGATAGCTAAAATATGAACAGGATTATCTTCTGGAATAAACGTGAAACGAGAAATACCTGTATCTCAGCCATAAAACGTCCACTGCTGAACACAGGCCTCCCTGATGGATCTCTATGTAGGGTAGTTGCCATACTCACCACGCTTGGCAGGCGGGTTGGCGCGTGCAGTACGGGATGTTGATACACGGAAAGACGGTGCTGCCCATCTTACGCACCTTTATTCCTTAGCAGATTTTTACTGTAAAGTACATATTTTTCAGACGACGTATTTCTTAGGTGACTGCAAAAATATAAATATTTAAGTAAGCATGATTTCGAAACCACCTCCTTTTTTGAAGTCGGTCCAAAATCAAAATTGAAGCGTATTATCAGACAAAAATACCTTAAAGTCTCGTATTTAAGTTCAAATTGCCTCTGTTATGAATGCGTTTCGTTTCAGCTCAGTAGGTCGAAATAACGGCATTGTCGATTGAATGCTTTGGAATTATTCCAAGACATATAATGCAATTTCGTTAAAACATTCTTCATTTTTATCACTGAATCGAGTTAAAGTCTACTAGAGTAACTACGAGGTAACCTAACTTTTGTTTGTAATAATGTATCCTCAGCTTTGCAATCTACACTTGCCCTTTCATTAATACCTCACTTGGGTGTAATGAAAAAAAAGCTCATTCCCTTTTTACACCCCATGATCAACCAATATCTATATAACTTCCAGTTATGACAGTTATTCTACATGCTATTTCCTTTCATTTGACACCAAACATGGGTATAATTGGAAACATTCGGTTATTCATCCCTACGTTTTAACCGATTTTGATAAAACATGATAAAAAACCTATATAAAACCTGCTTTTAAATATCAGTATTGTAGAATAAAAGTTACCGCTTAACATCAGCTTGGGGAATCGGCTGGTCTCGTCAATAAGTTGTATAAAAAAAAACTGCATTCAAATCGGTCTACTCTTTTATGAGCTATGGTGTCACAGACCCCTTCGGCCGCTTTGGAAACCAAAGGTTCGAAACCAGTTTAGACAACAGAATTATTTTTCTTTTTTGGAAACCTGTTTCGTATGATGAATAATAATTCTGTTGTCTAAACTGGTTTCGAACCTTTGGTTTCCAAAGCGGCCGATGAGTCACAGACAGACATAGCGGTCAAAGTAATAACACCCCTCTTTGTGTCCAGGATACAAAACACGTGTCTTCAATGAAAGTGGAAACTTATTCGTAGTAAGGATGTTGAAATTTTCTCGACATTTCAATCATAAAAGCCTCTATGAGCCGCGACTTTACGACATTGTTACTGCCGATAAAAACTGGAACGAAATAAAACATGTCATTGAGGCAGCTTTTCGCAAACGATACTAAAATAAATTAAAAGTACTATCTACATGAGTTTAGCCGCGGCAGTAGAATAATGCCTTTTCTCTCCTATGGGTGGATGCAGTAAGAATCTGCTAAGGGATACCTCTGGAAGATGGGCAACAGCATCTTTTCATGTATTAACAACCTGTACTGCGCTCGCTAACCAACCTGCCAGGCGTGGCGAGTTCCCCACGATCAGTACGTATAGTGATCCATGAAGAAAGCCGGAAGTTCTTTTACCAAATAAGCTACGGAACCCTTAGTGCTAGGGGTTCCTTAGTTGGTAAAAGCACTTCCGGCTTTAGAAAGGGTCGAAAAACCATTTGATCTATGTTCAAATCCCATCGAGTCGAAAAATTTTGAAAATTTTTGCGTTTCACTAAAATTTTCTGACCTAAGGGTGGTTAAACACTATAATCATCATCATCATTCCAGCCGTAAAAAGTCCACTACTGAACAGGCCTTCCCTTATGGATCTCCATGAGCGGTAGTTGCCATACCCACCATGCTTGGTAGGCGGGTTGGCGAGCGCAGCACTGGTGTTGATACACGGGAAGACGCTGTCGGTCGTCCGCGCGGCCAACATGCGATGGGGGGTCCACTCTGTGGTTATTTTGGTTAGATCATATTTTTTTCCATTACTTTGAATATACATTTTCTGAAGCGAACGAATTCATACATGTCTTTATTCAATGTTTGTGTTTTATAATTTACTGTATACTATGTAGCATTCCATTATTTTGAACAAATACTTATTGAATAACATTTATTATCGGTTTAGCACAGATTTATAATATGACGTGTATTTGTCCTATTTTAGTTATCCGGATCTAAAACCTATTAGTTAAATAATCTATTATGAATTTTTGTTACAGAATCTCTGAAAATGTCGCTCTCCGAATTCAGAAGGAAGAAGCTGCTGTACGTGTTCAACGTATTCTTTGGTGAGTAATATCCAGTCGTAGGGTGCCGGCAGTAGAATGTTACCCCTCCTCTCATGCCCGTGGATGCAGTAAGAGCCTACTAAGGGATACCTCCGGAAATTGGGCAGCAGCGTCTTTCCGTGTATTAACATCCCGTACTGCGCTCGCCAACCCGCCTGCCAAGCGTGGTGAGTATGGCAACTACCCCTCATGGAGAGCCATGAGGGAGGCTTGTTCAATAGTGGACTTTTTACGGCTGGAATGATGATGATGATGAGATGTCCTATAGCTGAGATGATGATGATTTTTCAAAGAAATGAATAACCTTATCAAAAATTTTATGGTTCCGGTGGGATTCGAACCCACGTCCGTCAAATTGATACTTGACGCTTCCTTAAGCCGGAAGTGCTTTGACCGCTGAGCTACTAGAACCCAGGTATTTTTTTATTTATTTATTTTTGATAAGGTCATTAATTTCTTTAAAATGATCTACCTAAGTGTGGTTGCGCTTGCCAGTCCGTGGCCTCCATTTAAGAACTTTGCGGCCCCATCGGCCATCTGTTCTACGCGCTATATGGCCTGCCAATGTACTTAAAGAATATAACCTAGGTACTTACTTTCACATGCCTTAGAAAGGGCTAAATACAAGAGCTTAAAGTAATATATAAGACCTTCTATTCTATTTGTACTCTACTGCAAATAAATTATCAAATTTTGTAAGGCCACTTGAGATTTTACTAGTAATGTCCACTGCAGGACTCAATGTGTAGACGCGACGTAAAAGGGTGACGCACAGTCGAACTTTGCCCACGTGAGTAGCTGTGAACAGACATTTAAAATAAATAAATAATAAATAAAACGTTTGTTTATTCAGACTCAACATCCATAAATAATAAATTTACACAAAAATAATTAAACACATAGAATAAAATTAAAATGAATACACAATTCTAAGTTTAGGCAGCCATTCAACAAGATCTCAACACAACTAATTTAAATGGTTAGGACCCTGTTGAAGGACTGCATGCAAACTTGCTGCCGACAACCTGTAGGACGGTATTGGTACTTCCCCATGTTCTGCGCAGTAATGAGGCAGTTTACATAGTTCATAGTACTTTATTAATAACAATATGTTACAGGTCACATAATATACACTCACACTTATAATAACATAAAAATCAATATATAATGGAACGAAAACTATTAAAATCATTAAATAAGAATAAATATTTATTAAACGTAAAAAATTCATTAGATTAAAATTAATAGAATAAAAATAAAAATTAAGTACAATTTAACAACACAATTTAATTTCTTGCGGATGATGGCGTGAAAGAAAGCACATGGGCCTCCGTAACATATGGGATGCACTGCAGAAGCGGGAAGCCCCAACAACATCCTGAAGGCGTTATTATATTGCACACGAAGGGCGGTAAGCGATTTTTTAGTATAGCTAGCCCAAAGGTTGCTCGTATAAAACGATTGGCTTTGAATAGTGTTATTTTCACTTGCCTACTGCAACGAGCAAACCTTCGCGCCAGCATACTTCGGAGCGCCAACGCCCTCCGTACTCGCTTTATCTCTACCTGATCGTCAAGGTCGTCAGTAAGGAAATGTCTCAAATAGTTAAAACTAAAGACTCTTCTGCAGGGCTAGCATGGGCTGGGGATAAAACTTTTGTCCACCGGTTATTTCCACTGACAAGAGATAAAATTATTTTATCTACCTGCCAAAGCACGGCAACAGGGGGAAAGAGAATTATATCACTTTTTGACATTAGACGTGGACAAGCGTTTCCCCTGGTTTGTTCACCGTGAATAGTTTATCCACCCATGTCGCCATGCTCGGAGGGTGGACAAAATTGACAGAGGGGAATAGTATTTTGTCCTCTCCCCGTGGATAAAATATATCCGGCCATGCTAGCCCTGCTGAGCTCAAGACCATTGAGTCTCAAGCTGGGGACAGACGTTAGACTTACCAGCGGCCTTGAATTCCAGATATTCGCTCTTCTTCAGATTTAGCCAAAGTAGTTCTGTTTAATTTTTTATCTTTGTTCTAGACGTCAACCAGAGCGGGACCATTGAAAGGAAAGACTTTGAGCTGGCTATTGAGGTAAGGACACACGCTTTCTACCCTTAAAGTTGTTGCTGAAGTAAGCTAACCATCAGATGATATTGTGTTAAAACAAAGTTTATTTTAAACTGGATCTTGCCCGCGATATCGTACGCGTGCACGATGCTCTGCTCGTATACACATGGCTTTATGCCTCACTATACTCTATGCCTCAGGGTGACGGGCGTAATGCAATGCAGCGTTAGTCACGTGCTTAGTGAATGTGATCAAAATGTGAAAAAAATACTATTTCTCTTCGAGCTATAGAAGCAAACATTATTAAGTGAAACGAAAAACCCAACCGCAAGTTTAAACTCAGGGCATCTAACTATGCCTTGACTCTAGTAGACATTGAATGAATGAATGAATGAACACTTTATTGCACTTAAAATACAAAAAATAAAATTATTTGGATAAATATATCATTGACATTGTTACTATTATTTAATTCCTCATGGAAACATCAACAGAATCGAGTTGAAAAATTACTTGTGAGGCCTATTCGAACTCAAAAATAATTTTCCAAATCGGTTCATAACCGACGGCGTTCTGAGGTAACAAATATTTAAAAAAATACAGACGATTAAAAATAATACTCCTTTTTTTTGAAGTTGGTTAACAAGAAATGTTTATCGTTAAAAATTCGTATCTTCTTCTTCTTTTCTTTCTGCAGGCTGATGCTTGTCACTTGTGGCAACAACTCTGCCAGTGTCATATTCGCACTGGAATCATCCATTATCAATGTCAACTTAACATTAATGTAACAGGATATAGCTGCAAGAAATTCAACTCCATAAATTCATTTTGAAATTCCAAAATTGTAGCTCCACCTCGGAGTTACTCAGGTGTGAATAGCTAGCGAAAGCACTTGAATCCCTTAATTTATTGTTACAAGAATATATTTCCACGAAATATTTTATCAAAGGATTTTTTAAATTGAACGTTTTGTACCTTTCGCGGTTTAGGGGCAGATTGGGTGCGATTTGGGGTTTTAGGGTCCGTGTTTGGCTCTATTCAAGGTCAACACGGATTGAGGGAGCCTTAATGTTAGGTGCTATGGTGAAAATCGGCCTTAGTCTTTACTCCTCATCAGTATTTTTTTTACGTGTTATTTTTGTCAAGATAAATAGGATAACAGGAGTTCATGGCATTCATTCATTTTCTCCGCGAGCATTACACACTTATTTTGTAACATTAAAATTTATAATAAGCACGAAAATAAACATGTAGCTCTAACTACATCATTATATGTATAATTAATGGAATCAGGCGTTACTTTGCGGAAATCCATGACAATAAAATGCAATGAAAATATTTAGTTTTAATTCCGCTTATGTACATTATGTACATAAGCGGAATTAAAACTAAATATTTTCATTGCATTTTATTATGTAATACAAAAGCGGAATAAAAACTCCTCCCACCTTATTGCAATTTTTATAATGATAATAAAATTGCAATAGGGTAGGCAGTTTCTATTCTCATCAGCTCCATTGAAACCACCAATGCGGCAGGTGGGAAGTAATATTCCCATCTACACTATTAATATCCCAGTCTGATGGGGTGTTTGGGTATTTTATATCATTGATATAATATAATATATATATAGGTATACTATTTGATGCATTTGTCCTGACTATTCGATTGCAGCTACGAATTATCTGCTACAAGTAATCTGACGTCATCACATAACCATAATATCTATCTGTCTCCATCTGCCAGCCGTAGACGTCCACTGCTGGACAAAGGCCTCCATCACAGATCACCAAGTACTGAACATGAGGGGTAGTTGCCATACTCACCACGCTTGGCAGGCGGGTTGGCGAGCGCAGAACAGGATGTTGATACACGGAAAGACGCTGCTGCCCATCTTTCGGAGGCATCCCTTAGCAGATTATTACTGCATCCACGGGCAAGAGAGGGAGCACAATATAAACGCAATTTCATACATGTTTTCATGCAAAGTAAATCATCTCCAACCAAAAATTGCATAAAGCATTTTTGCGAATGGGATTTTCGTAACTCTACATTACCTTAGACGGTAGAGATTTGAATGGAGGTAATACATTTCTTGAATGAGGATTTTCTCAACAGACTCGAACGTCTTTACTTTTCGGTTTCAATCAATATTTCATACCCACAAGAATATCGCCAACACGCCGCGCCGTGGTAAGAAGGGAAATCATTCAATTTTAGTTTCAAAAAGCCTTTATTTAACAACGTTACAAATACAGTTTCTTCATAAATTGTTTGCTAAATTCCTTGCTTAATTTTTTATTGCTTATTCCATAACTCAAGATCATGGGCTATTTTAGTCTATAATTTACCCGCGGTAGTCCCTAGGTCAAAATTACCTTCGCAAGGGATTTTGGAATAAAACCATCATTTCATTTTGGGAAAGCATTAACAACGGCATAATCACAGTTACATAATGTTAGATTGAAATCCCCCTTTCAGTCGGCTTGGTGTTGGTTTTTGCATAAGTTTACGTCCTGAGTAACGGCGCACCGCGCACGTAGATTACGCTACGCTCGAAACAAACACTTGGCATGTGTTAACCTATTCGGACTGCGAGCAAGCGTGCATATGATCAAGCGCATTTTGTTGGCGCATGTGCACTAAAGCATATCGGTACTATCGAATCCGTAAATAATCGTGTTTTTAAATTAAAATTAAAATTCAAAAAAATTTTTTATTCAGTTCGACCGCATTGATGCGTCACAAATTACAAATTAAAACAACACAATTAATAGAATTCATTAGTAATCGCGTAATTATATGTAATTAGTGTAGTCAATTAAAACGATCGATAATTTCGACGCTCGTCACATCGTCAGGATGGCCGAGCGGTCTAAGGCGCCAGACTCAAGGTTCCCCTTCTCGCTGAACGCGGGTATGAGTTGTTCTGGTCCTCTCTGAGGGCGTGGGTTCGAATCCCACTTCTGACAAATCTTTTTGTTTTTCTATACTTTTTGCTACATAATTAAAATTGTGTAGTCCCGCAGACTGATAACGTATCTCGCGACAGATTTGCAACAGGCGTTAATCTCGCGATCATCGCTGTCAATCGTCAATTCCGTGCTGTTATCCAATAAAATATGACCTTACCATACGTAATCAGCTTGCCGGTGTTGTAATAATACGAGATCTCATTAGATTAAATTATTACATTATAAACGAATAAAAATTTAAAATATGTTAAAAATCTCCACTTAGTGTCAATTGCAGTTATAGCTTGCTGATCAATGCTATTACTGCATAAGCTGTGTGGTGTGGTAACGGATTTGTGCCATTGATCACTTTAGGTTGTAATTTTTGTGCTACGTCCCGCATGTAATTTTTTTTAAATAAACCAAGTCCGATACAAGGTTATCTCGTTCACAGAATAATACTATAGCAACGAGACTGCTGTAGCGCGATTTTAGAACAATACCTTTATAAGATCCTATTTTGGGGGTAAAGAAGACGTTTAGCAGTGTAAACGTCTTGTAGTTGTTGCTAAACGATGTTGTATCTTCAGCCTCCAACCGACAACTAAATAGGTTCGTATACCGCTTGTGTGCTAGTTAGCGAAATAAGTACCCACATCTCACTACTAAATAAATAAATAAAAAATAGTTTATTTCTTCATATCATTCATTATCATTCTAAATCTTTCGATTGATTTGGTACAAATAAACGGTTTCTTATCTTATCTTAAGCCCACTGCCGCTGCAATGGGCGTTTCGGCAAACATTATTGTTTCGGCCATCGAAAACAGCATATTGTAAAAAGATATAGACATTTACATATTTGGCAACAAAACAGCACAGACAAAACACAGTATGTATACAAGACCCACCTAAATAGCTTTACACTTAAATAATGTAAAAAAGTACTTAAAATACTATGAGATTAGATAGGTACAAACACATAATATAGTAAAGATAGTCGGGCAGGGAACCAGTAACTCTTTTCTGTGCCGCTGTTGGCCAAAAAGGACTAGTCTCAGCTATATGCTGCTCCGCACCAAAGGGACGAGGCAGCGCTGGTTTTAAGACTGATCCTGAAAGGGTGGCTTCACGAGCCCTAACGCAGTCCATTAAGTAATGCAACTTTGTTTGTACAGAAAATCTGCAGCCTGAGAGGATGGAAGGCTGGCGACCCGAAGCATTCCGAGACTCATGAGGTCATGATCAAGATTTGGGACGGACTGCGGAAGAGAGCTGACTCCAACAAGGATGGACAGGTACATTATACTAAGAGGCCAACCATAAATTATGCAACACTTTGATAGGTAGAGGAGGGGTCGACGGCATGTGACATTATGTGAGAAAGAAGTCGGAGGGGTCATAAAAGTCGTGACGTCGCATTTAATAAAATCTAACTAAAAAAGGAAACGTAGGTCGTCCACTGCTACTGGACATATACCTCCCTCGTAAATCTCTAATTACTGATTATGAGGGGGTCATAGTTACTGGTTTGGCAGGCGGGCTGGCGAGCGCAGTACGAGACGTTGACGCTGCTGCCCATCTTATCTTTCGGAGGTATCCCTTGGCAGGTTCTGAGGGCCTACTCTTGAACGAAATTGCGATGAATCGAAATCGTAATCAAGCCAAACTAACTCTTATGGCCATTACGTAAAGATTGCCATTCTGACGATAATATCGTAATCGTTTTCTAGAGTAGGTAAGCTGATCTTGCATATATCATTGTAATTCGCCTTCGTTCGAATTTTTTTGTCGTCATAGTGGGATCACTCTCACTAGATCCTCAATTAATTTGTAATGAGATAATGTATGTAGCTTTTTCGTATCCAAGGAAAGGGCTTTGTATACATATAGCGACTTCAACCCGCAGGTTTGCACGCGTTGTTCCTAAATAAATATAAATATAGATTTAGGTTCTCAAATGTGAGGTTTCTTCTTCGCTTCTTTCTCTCAATCGTGTGCTTTATTCAATTTCAATATGTTTTGTTTTTATTTTGCTAGTTGACTATATCTATGTCAGCTTTTTTTCTTTTGAACAAACATTTATTGAATTTGACTTCAACTTTGATTATACTTAGCTCAGATGTACAATTAAAAGAGTTGAATTAAAATTTTAACCAAATCTTGAGAGACCCGCAGGCTTTTTACGTATCTCGCGACAGGTTTGCAACAGGCGTAAATCTCGTAATCATCGCTGTCAAATGTCAATTTTAATATAGTATACAGAGGTTGTGGCTTAGAATAATGACATAATAGAAGTAAGGCTAAAATTGACAGCAATGTATTATATTATTAGGAGGTATTATAAGCCTGTTGCAAACCTGTCGCGAGATAAATAATCAGCCTGCGGGGTGGGTGCCAGTGTTAGCATGTGTTTTTATTAGTCACCAGGCCCTCACTCCATGTAAGCGAAAACACATTTGACCACAATCTTTAGTCTCAGAAGGAGCAACTGGAAATAAAATAATACATGAACAAACAAGAACTAACCAAAATAAAAGACATTTCGTTTTATTCTACCGTATTTTATTTTTACAGGCAACAAAAAAGAACTACACTTTTCAATTTTCAATAAATTCATACACTCGTAACTTTAACGTGACGCCATGTTTCAGCAATGTTCGTAGAAACGCTTTCGATCGCTTTTAAGTCCAACTTTCCTTTCTTTACTGTACTTTGCAAAAGTGGTCACCGCTTACATTTTAGCGGGATCATTTCAGCCGTAAAACGTCCACACAGGCCTCCCTCATGGATCTCCATAACCTCTCTCACCCCTCCTCTCATGCAGTAAGAGCCTGCTAAGGGATACCTACAGAAGATGGGCAGCAGCGTCCTTCTGTGTATCAACATCCCGTTCTGCGCTTGCCAACCCGCCTGCCAAGCGTGGTTAGTATGGCAAAAACCCCCTTATGTCTTGGAGATCCATGAGTGAGGCCTATGTCAAATATGGTAAATCCTTTCATTTTAACAACAACTGATTATACTCACGAGAATTGATCGAACCTGCATCCAGAACCCTACCGCAAAGCTGTCAAACAAGTTTGCATCTCGCTTATGTCACGTCCCACATTAATTGCGGTTCAAACTTCCAAACTTCCACGTGAAAGTTCGCAACCACCTTATTTCCGTATAATAATTGTCGCACCTCGGGGGATGGCAATTACGCCTTTCTACTTTACCTCATTTGAGTAGAGTTTCTACGGAAAACGGAGCAGATTTTGTAATGACTCCTTACTATTACGAGTAGCCTCCCTCGTCTTAACTTTTCACTAACCTCAACTACAAATACCGCTCCGCTCTCCTCTTTTTAGATAGAAAATTCTTTATTGTAGAAAACTTAATACATAGGCGACCTTAATGCTAAGTAGCATTCTCCTCCCGCTAACCTGTGTGTATAGTAGACAAGAGGTAGTACGCCAAAGATACTAATATGAATACTTTTCGATTTGAAAAGCTCTTAGTGGAAGCAGTGGATGTCATACGTCTGGAAGAGAATAAACTATTAGCACCAACTTGTGAAGACTTACGAACGGTTGCTGCCAGGCTCTGAATGCGACATGAAATAGCGTAGATTTGGAGAAGCCTATGTCCAACAGTGGAATAATATAGACTGATAGTGAGGATGACCTCGTGATGGTCAAACGTCAGAAGTTTTGCAAAGCTTAGATAAATTTCAATCAAGCTAAAACGTTGGATTAATGTCTTAATCCACGGAAAGGAATCGTTACTAGAACCATCTAGAACCTAACCTCGGTGAATTAGTCGAATTGGAAGACTGAAGTTAGATAAGTCTTTGACTAACAACACCAAATTTATCAAGTGTTCATCTATTATTTATTTTCTTGTAGGCAGAACATTAGAACGAATTTTTCAGTTTTTTTCATATTTCAAACGTGATACAACTTTTGAATATCATGGTTGTATAAAGCAAGTCTCACATGCTTCGGGGATGAAGCGCTCTATAGTTTTTTACAAACACAGAGAAGGGACTTTAGGGTATTGGTGAATGACCAATTTTGTGCACCGTACGTGAGGATGGGAAGAATGCATACGCTGGGAACCCTTTCTATAATCTTCCTGATAAGCGATAATGGATGAATGGATATTGGTATAAGGTAAAGTTTATTTGTTTTAATACAAAGCCGCTTTTTACACTTATCTTTAGGCTATTAAGTCTGTATATCTGAAGCCGAAGTCCTCAATGTAAGTACTATTCGACAGTCGTAAAAAAAATCAAGGAAATGTCTCTTTAATATCTTTTAAAACTCCACGTAGAATTATTTTGAACAACCTCACTTAGACAAAAGGGCAAAAAATAATATCCGGGACATAAACCCAACAAACTTTGTACACAGGATTAATTCACAATGACGTCATTATGATTTATGAACGGCGAGGGACACAGAGTCCCGTCAAAATGTCCCCTTTTACGAGCGACCATCAAAGTGGGACGTATGTGTGCCCAACACAATGTCTTCAAAAACATGGCAGCGGAAGTGCGCTTGAATAATAAATTACTGAAAAAGGGTGATAAAGACCCAATATCCTGTTGTCATGAAGGTAAAACAAATGTTAACGAGGAACACTTAAAATGCCAACGAGATAAGATTTAGATTTTTTTTTAAATAAATACGTTTATAAAATACTGTCGACTATGTAAAAGAATGTTACTTAAGCATAGTACTTTACTTCCATTCATGAAAGCTAATTTGAAATTGCCTCGAGAACTCGTGATATCAAATTTCGTTGGGTAATGGTATACCTACTAACAGTTCCGGAATTACCAATAGGCTGATGGCTGCGGCATATTTTAGGGGGCGGCATGTTCAGGCCATTTATTATTTAGTCTTAGAGAAACAAAAATATAATTATGTACAGAGAAAACGAGTCTCGAAAATTTAACAGAAAAATCATTATCATACGTAACTATTCATAATTTCAGCCATAAAGGGCACGCATAAGGGGCAGTTGCCATACTCACCACGCTTGGCAGGCGGTTTGGCGAGCGCAGTACGGGATGTTGATACACGGAATGACGCTTCTGCCCATCTTCCGGAGGTAGCTCTTAGCAGGCTCTTACTACATCCACGGGCAAGATAGGAGGGGTAAAATTGTACTGCCGGCACCCAACGGCAAGTAACTATTAACGATATGAAAAAAAAATTGCAAGCAAACCAATTTGGGAAAGGACTGTCAGTCATGAGGATGATAGACCACAACATCATAAAGTTGCTATTCCATTGTTTCTAATTTCTTAGGTCAGTAGGATCGACAAGAATGTAAGCCTAGTGGCGGAAAATTTGTAAATCCACCACTGCCTACTTCTTAGTAGGCAGTGGCGGATTTACAAATTTTATATATTTCACATTCTAAAGGATATTAGCGCTTCCAGAGCTCGTGGTTCCCCTTGTCTATATACTTTACCTGCAACGCAAAACCAACGCATTCAGCACAACTCCTTATTCATTTATTATTTACTAGATGTCCCGGCGAACTTCGTACCTAAGAATCAACTATCTACTTCTACTACTTTACGTTGATATTCATTTAAATATAAAATAAACTTAGGCGCCTAATTCATATCTGGATAGATGATTTTTGATTATATACAGGTATTTGAAATCAAACGTGTTATTTCGAAAATACACTATATTATGCTGAATTATGACGCGGTGTGGTAGAATGTTGCAGTAAAAATCTGCCAAGGTCTATCTCGCACCGTCTTTCTGTGTATCAATATACCGTACTGCGCTAGCCAACCCGCCTGCCAAGTGTGGTGAGTATGGCGACAACCCCTCATTGAACTATCAGTAGTTGGAGATCCACCAGTGGACGTCATACGGCTAAGTCGATGTCTATGATGATGATAATGAATGTATACGTGGGGTATTGCAAAAACTGCGTTCGAGCGGCGAGCAAAGATAGGAGTGTTTCGTCATGCCACTTAACTCGTTACGCGACCTAAGCCTTGTGAAATTTATTATTCTAATTCCCTCTAAATAGTCTCAAAAAACTTACATGATACAGAAATTATTCAATTTCTTTCCAAGTTCATGATTTAATGAGTAAGGAGTGTACTCGTAGAAACACGCGGGGCGTTTAAAATTACGTACACATGGTGTACTCCAAGCACTTATAGATTAAAATAATGCAGCACCCAAACCGACATTACTCGAATCCTTTGCAATAGATACAATGGCCGTTGATGGATGATGATGATGATCAACTGGGGTGGTTCTATAGCGCTTGCCTTTCAGTAAAAGGTCCACGTAGCCCATAAAGCTGGAATAACAAGAGCGAAGCTCGCCCTTTATTAATTTCTATATCGCAGAACACGGATATTGCTTGGCACACGTAATTAGTTTTTGTTCGTTGTTTGGGTCTTTATTACTTTTGTCTTGGAGATGTATTTATTAATCAACATTGCTCGCTTTCAGGGTGAAGGATTCCCATCTCGTACCACTGAAATCTCGTAGCACCGTTACAAGATAGGAATCACGAAAATGACTTACTAACGTGTGCGACTGGTATACGGTGGAAACAAGTTTCTTAATTTTTTTCTTAAAATCCTTTCTTGATCTTGGCGATCCATGAGAGAGGCCTATGTCCAGCTATGAACGAGGACAGCTGTCCTTCGGCTGAGATGATTCCCACCTCGTCACACCCAAACGAAATAGAGTTATTTTTAGGATTCCGTACCCAAAGGGTGCAAACGGGACCCTAAGACTCCGCTGTCAGTCTGTCAGTTCGTCTATCTGTCTGTCTATCTGTCACCAGGCTGTATCTCATATACCGTGATAGCTAGACAGTTGAAATTTTCACATATGATGTATATCTGTTGCCGCTATAACAACAAGTATAAAAACATAATAAAAAAAATATTTAAAGGGGCCATACAACAAACGTGATTGCTGTTATTTTCTCGATATTAATAACGGCAACATAGAAGCTTGAAATATTCACAGAACATTAAGTTGTATTATCACTTTTAAAATAAATAATCAAATTTTGTTTCAGTTTTTAAAAATCAATCAATTTGTGTGTCATGTGTGAATTCAACCTTTTTTGTGTTTTTTTTATTGTTTTATTGTTAAAATGTTGTCGAATAAACAGATTGTGGAATATCTAGGCAGTGGTGGAATATCTTTCCTATCACACACGCCATTAACAACAGAAGATGAAGATTATGATTTCGTACCGAATCCTTGAATTGTTATTTAACGTAGCATAAACAAAATAAATAATTAAATAAGTATTTCTGGACATTTCACACAGCAAAATGGAACAAAGTGTAAAGAGTTTTCAAAATCATATTACATATATACATACTAGCCTAGGGTTGCTGTAAGAGAACTCTATTTTACGGTTAAGCTCGCCTTTGCTGGTAATTTTTTACTCCTGAAGAAGGCCCCTAAAATTCAAATGTTTGCTTTAAATGCAGATTTTTCTCTCGGGTCTTGTTTTTGTTCATGTTTAATACGACCTCTGTGGCGCATCGAGCAAAGATCTGCCTGCGATGCAAGAGGTTGCGGGTTCAATTCCCGCCTCGGAACAAATGTCTGTATGATCTGCTGATATTTGTTCCGAGTGTTCTGGATGTTTTTCCACATATAATAAAAAAATATCTATCTATGTAGTATAATGTATTAAGTCATCTCAGTCATCTAGTATACCCACCCCTAACCCATAAGACAAGCTCTGCTTGCCTTGTGGCTAGATGATGCTGTGTGAATTGTCCCGCATTATTATAATTCTTTTTTTCTAAAATAATTATGTTTGTATAAAACATTGAAGTACCGGTTTCCATAGCTAAGCTTATTTTGGGAATAGAGTGTGTGCGTCCAGCATGAACAGCTTTATTTAATAATATTATTTGTATAAAAACAACACAACAAAATCGGCCAGATTTTAGTAATTTTTTCCTAATTTTGGAATACTGTGCAGGCATTTGCATCTATTAAATATGATTTGTACTGCGTCAGCAACTGGTAATCATGCTGTACGGGACGCTACAGTGCTTGGGACATTGTTAGATAGACTATACTTTCCCAGCACCTATACCGTCCTCTCAGCTTAGTCAACTTATAGTCAGAGGAAAGAACAGGTCAATACGTCTGAAGCCAACTAAGCCGCGGGTTTCCTCACTGTGCAAGACAATGCCATAAACTTTTTTCTACACCACCGCGGCTCTCATATTCTATATATCTCGATCATAGGACTGCTGTTCAAGTCCACTGCTGGACATAGACCTCCTACATGGATCTCCAACATCATGACAGGGTCGTTGCCATGCTCGCCATGCTTTGCATGCAGGTTGGCGAGCGCAGTACGGGATTTTGTTATGCGGTAAATCGCTGCTGTCCATCTTCCGGAGGTATACCTTGGTAGATTATAACTGCATCCACGGGCAAGAGAGGAGGGGTGACATTATACTGCTGGCATACCCACGGCATATCTCATACACTCGCATATATTGCGTTTTTAATATCTGGCATGGAACGCAGCACGGTAGGTACATACGCTTTGAGTTTAATTATTCCCCATTGTTCGCATAAATCGTGGGCGACCTTTATTAGAATTTTTTGCCACATAATCCAGTTATTGTTAATTCTGGCAACGTTTTATTCAGCGTGTGGTTACCCTTTGGAAATAGGAGTTTGAATTTAGCGTATGATTTTATTTGTGTTACGAATGTTACATTTAACTTTCAAAAGACTCGCGAGTTACACAATTTATTGTTGTTAAACGGCAGGGTGATTACGTATCTTGCGACAGGTTTTGCAACAGGCTATCGTTGCTGTTAAATATCAATTCCTTGCTGTTCTCTAAGACAAAATTGATGTTTGACAGCAACGGTCGCCTGGTTGCAAACCTGTCGCGAGATACGTAATCACCCTGCGGGTTTTCTATCCACGTTTATTATTCGTTGAAAATAGGTTTCCAACGTGTACTGAACACGTTGGAAACCTATTTTCAACGAATAATAATACTCCTTTTTCTATATATGACTAGCTTTTGCCCGCGACTTCGTCCGCGTGGAAGTCATAAAACGTAAAATCCCCTTTTTCACGCAGAGCCACTTTGAATCGAAAATATATATCCCATTTATTCCCTATCCCGTGGTAATTTCGAAAAATCCCTTCTTAGTGCACCTCTAGGATATATCTACCTCTAGTATATGTGTGCCAAATTTCAAGTCTTTAGGTCCAGTGGTTTAGGCTGTGCGTTGATATATTAGTCAGTCAGTCAGTCAGTGAGTCAGTCAGGACTTTGAATTTTATACATATAGAAGAGAAAAAAAAACTGTCTATGTAGTATAATGTTTTAAATATATCAGTCATCTAGTACCCATAACACAAGCTCTGCTTAGCTTG
Organism: Pasiphila rectangulata; assembly: GCA_963082625.1. Taxonomy (NCBI): domain Eukaryota; kingdom Metazoa; phylum Arthropoda; class Insecta; order Lepidoptera; family Geometridae; genus Pasiphila; species Pasiphila rectangulata. The sequence continues at coordinate 17,757,982 of OY720244.1, forward strand.
GGGCTAGATGATGCTGTGTGAATTGTCCAGCATTATTTATTTATTTATAACTTAAACGGAGTGTTGTTTATCATACTCTTTGATTACTTATCGAATCCAATTTTTTTGTGCCATGCATCGATTGACTTTTTTATTGTTTGTCATGTAATATGTTTTATCTAATTCTAACAATAATGTTAGGATTCGATAAAGGATATGGTCATAAATGTATTCCACTGGTAAAAGTATGTGCTTTGACCTTGTCAACATTCAAAGACTTAGTTTATTATTTTTTCCGTATGTAGGTGATATATGAAGGTAAGGAATAAGAGGATTACGTTGATGGCATTTAACATCTACTGTAGCTGTAACTTGCCGTAAATATGAAGGTGAGGGTTACGTAGACGTCATTCAATGCGACTATACCGTACAAATATAGGACACCTCACAAGCTGTGACTGTAATGGGGAGGTATTAAGTTAACCTACTTTCAGTAGGGTAGGGTTTTAAGACCCTCTAAATGTTGATGTAGAACTGCGTTGGAATAAACACGACAGAAATCTTAAGTGCAGACAGTGAGTTGTAAATAGTAATAATACTTCAATGAGTGCAGAACAGAAAGTTACTTTTGAGTGTTCATATCGTTTTATTGTGATTTTTGTTATGTTAGGACATAGTTAATAAATAGTCAGTAAATAATACTGAGGTAGTTACATAATGTCGACATTTACAAAATGTGTATCAAAAATAAACATTTTTCATTTCGGTATTTGTCTACGAAGCGTCCCTGTCGGTCTACTCTCTTAATTTATACGCCACGATATAGCGTCCTTCACTTTCTTGTCCATCCCAAGGTTGCCTGGAAGAGATCGCTCATAGCGATAAGGCCGCTCTTTGTACTCCTGTGTTACTTTTTACCACATTTCTAATTTTTTTATGATATAATGTGGTGTGCAATAAAGAGGTTTCAATCTATCTACCTACTCATACAAATTTCGAAATAAAACTAAGTGATCTACTTAAAGATTGACACTGCAGAATTGCATAAAACCATACACAAAAAAACAATAAGATGGATAGGAAATTATAATACCGACCATTTGACACTGTACCATCTAGCCCCAAATTAAGCAGGATGGCAGAATACTTAAATACTATCTCTATTTTTGTATACCAGACCACTTAGAAAGTTTTTGTGTTTGAGAGACTGGCCAGTTATAATTTACTTTGAAAATATGATTATTTAAAAGTAAAAATAGGTACGTCCAAATTAAAAATTTACCTCTACATTTTTTGCGAACTAATTAATATAATTTCTCATTGAAAAATGGATATGCGTCGGTATATCCAACTTATAAAAAAATACGTTTATTTCAGGCAAAATATAAAAAATACAACGTAAATTAAACTGAAATAAAACAATACAAGACCTCCAAATTCAGTTTGCTAACTTAACTACCAAATGACTTAGGTAATGGCAGCAACAACATCAGTTTTTGTTCCCATCCATATGCCATGATGTTTTACGGTTTAAGTGTAGGCTGAAACCGGATGAATCGTACGTTATACTTCTAATGGCATTCATGGATGAAGGCCCTTTCAAGGCAACCGTGCACCGTTGGTATAATGTATTCAAGCGCGATCGACATTTATTATTCATCTTATTGGTTTTGTGTTTGGTAACTTTGGGGGAAATAAAGAAATGGGCGCCCTTTGACGACTGTTACGTGCGTGCAAACGTGCTAGCAGTGAAACATGTAATCCAAGACAATAGGCGAGTTACCAGGAGATTGAATCCTCTCAAACTTCTGGTCACCCTCTTTACAGCCCTGACCTAGCACCGTGTGTCTTCTTTTTATTCCCGGAGATAAAAAATCAGCTCAAATGGATACAATTTTCGTCGCCGGAAAATGCGCTTTCAGCGTTCAAGCAAACTGTAAACTAGGTGTCTGCGGCAGACTAGAAAAAGTGTTTTGAAAACTGGTTCAGACGCATGAAACTTTGTTTAGAGGCTGATAGAGAGTACTTTCATAATTTCAGCCGTAAAACGTCCACTACTGAACAAAGACCTCCCTTATGGAACTCCATGAGGGGTAGTTGCCATACTCACCACGCTTGGCAGGCGGGTTGGCGAGCGCAGTACGGGATGTTGATACACGAAAAGACGCTGCTGCCCATCTTCTGGAGGTATCCCTTAGCAGGCTCTTACTGCATCCACGGGTATGAGAGGAGGGGTAACATTCTACTGCCGGCACCCCACGGAATACTGCGGCACGAGAGTACTTTAAAAAGATTGAATTAAAAAAATATTTACCTTTAAACACTTGATTTTATTTTCGCACAGTTTATTTTACTATCTCACAACTTTCTAACGTATAATGTTTTTCATGTCAATTACTGTGGAGCAAATAATACAATAACTTTGCTTCAGGAAACACAAGCCACCATTAATAATATCTGAACATTGTTGTATTTCTAACGGTTTTTCCAGTTAGTCGGTCAGAAAGAGCCGAATAAAAAAGGTCTTTATACACCCTTTTATTATTAACAACCGTTCCAAGTTTTTGTTCCGCTAATGGTTTAAGGAAATCCTTAACACGGCCTTCTGGTGTTGTTGGATAGTTCTTTTTCTTTGTTTCAGTATCTCGTTTGAAGTTCCCTATCTCTGTAGTTTCTTACAGGCGCTGTCAGTAAAAGATTCAACCAGGCTTTTTCTCGAATACGGAAACCTTTATATGCTAGAGATGCTTTTTACCTTGTGTTTCTCCATGGGGTTCAATTGTGTGAAGAAAAATGCATGTGCATGTAACACGTGTTTTAACGGAGAAGTAACACTGTTAAGATAACCCGCAGCTTAGTCAGCTTACGTTTTGGTATGTTTTTTACCCTGAGCTCAGTCAGCTTAGACATTTTCATGATTATTTATCTATGAAATGATTAGGTATCTACAATTATCTATCTGTTCTTTGCCCTATGTTAAGCTGAGATCATGATATAGGTGCTGTAATATAGTTAATTAATTAATTAATTAATTAATTAATTAATTAATTAACACTTTATTGATGCACAAAGAACACACACATAATAGAAAAAAAAACAAGAGAAAACATATGTACAAACTGGCGGCCTTATTGCTCAAAGCAATTTCTTCCAGGCAACCCACTAGGAAAACAAGTTGGTAAATTTAACTTAGGTAGTGCACAAAAGAAATAAGAAAAATCTATAATGTACTTAAACCTAGATGTATAAACTGGTAAATAAATAAATATAATGTCAATTTAACATATGAAATATATAAAAATATCAATATATATAAATATATATATATATATATAATGTGCTGCATAAAATTAACAGAATAAAGAAAACATATGAACATAATTTAAGGTTGAGTAAAATAACAGGAAAGTACATGATAATATAATAATTAGACAGATGATAAATAATACAATTTTAGCTTCCGTTTAAAAATGTGAATAGAGGGAGCAAGTCTGATTTCAGAAGGGAGAGAATTCCAAAGTCGCACAGCCTGAACAGTAAAAGAGTTTGTAAAAAAAAAGATTGATGGTGAGTGGGAAATTCCAATGATAAATTTTCTGATGACCGAATATAGGTACAGTGGCATCCGAATACAGTATGAATACCAGATGCTGACGCTGTATAATACATCTTTAGCATAGTTATGAAGTTTATTTAACAGTTTACTTTATGCCCAGTGTCGCATAATAAGAATTTGGTATCTTTATATAGCTGAGAACACGTGGACGCGAAAGGCACAAGACAGGGACGCTGGCAAAAATATTTTTTTGAATAAAAATGAAGGCAGTTACGCTAAATGTAAAATATGATTTTTGGAAGGATTCCCAAGGAGTAACAAACGACTAACAAATTAATCGTTTTTTTAACCTTTACACTTTGAACTTATACTGCAACACTTCGCATTTTTATATTATATAATCTACCAAATAATCGATAATTGGAAAACGCGTTCTTAGTAGAAACCACAATTCGGCAAACGTGGGACGCCCACCCGCTAGGTGCGACAAGCCGAAGATTGCTTAATATGGCTCAGATTTGGGGACGCCTCCCCAGCGGTGGACTAATATAGGCCAATGATGATAATGGTGAGGTAAAAAGAATTACCCGATAAAATCTAGTTACTTTTTAATCCACGACAAGTAAGAACGGTGTAAGTTTGACCGCTATGTGAGTGTGTCTGTCTGTTACACCGTAGCTCTTAAACGAGTAGACCGCTTTCCATGAAGTTTTTTATTTAAACGCAGTCTTTCTATCGGTGGTTCTTAAACATGTTTTATCAAAATCGATTAAGAAGTTTACAAGATATGGGGGGCGAAAGGGGGGATAAGTAATCGATTGCTTCCAAATATACCTGAGTTCGGTAAAAAGGATATTACCTATGTGTAGCATGTAAAACTTAAAGTTATTTAGAAATACATAGGTCGAGCCATTTATGAGATATGGTGGTTGAAAATAGGGGTGGACAATCGAATGTTTTCAAATATAATCCAGGTGTGGTGTCGAATGAAAGAGCATGATGTAGATTTAGAATGCAAAACTGAGGGCACACATTACAAAAAAAGTTATATAATATATAAACCTGGTAATTATGTGTATAACGATATATCACTTCTCAATAGCAAAATTTCTCTACAACTCGTCTATCCTTCAGGTGTCAGTCGAAGAGTGGAACTCCATGTGGAACGACTACGCCTCCAACCCATCAGCTGCCCTGAAGTGGCAGCAGCAGTATTGCCACTTCATGTTCCAGCTGGAAGATGCCAGTGCTGATGGCTCCATCGACAGTGATGAGTTCACTACTGTCTGCTCCTCCTATGGAATCGACCCTCAGGAGTGCAAGGTTGCTTTCGTTAAGATGGCCAAGGTAATATTTTCTGTTAATATTTTATGTAATACTGTTTCGTTCACGAAAAGTACCTTGTAAACACTTACAAGGTACTTTTCGTGAACGAAACAGTTTTACTGTCAACTAATTTCTAAGATTATTAACTTTTTTACTCTTGCCTCATTTTGATAATTATAGGCATTGTATTGTGTATACTACCGTAGGGTGCCGGCAGTAGACTGTTGCCCCTCCTCTAGTACAGGTACACACCTGTGCTATTTATTGTTTATTATTCAATCGAAGGCTATTAAAAAAACCTAATTTCTAACGCAACTACCTATAATTACGTAACCAAGGGTAGATCCCTATCGATTAACCCTCAGAAACGTATCTACCTTTATTCAGGCCGAAACTGTAAATAAAAAACATTTCTGTTGTGCTAACTCGTCCGTAGCCCTTATCTCGTATTTATTCTGCAGAAAGGTTTTTGTAAAGGTCAGGTCCGGCATTTCCAAAGCTTTTTCATGTTCCGTCCCAAACACGCGTGATTGTCTTGTATAAAAGTGTAGGTATGGTACTACAAAGTTTCTTCCCAAAGAGGATATCCCAAAACTAAGACACGCGATCTAGTCACGCGCACATACGGGGCAAAGTAAGAACTTAGTTGAGTACAAAGGGTATGCCTGCCCCAGACAGTTTATAGATTTCGCGTACTGATATCGGAGATGCGATTTGTCTTTGTATCGGCAAGTTGGATCAGTATTTTCTAGAAATAATGCCGTCTATTGGTACTGTAGCGATTGATGAATTGAAACGTTACAAAGTTTGAGCTGTTTTGTGGATTTCTATTTATACAAGAACGTTATTTGTACGAAACATAGATTTGAAATGGTATGGTTTTAAAATTACTTAGTTTTGGTCACTCTCATCTCAAAACCCAGGGCATAAAAGTCCTTGTTAGATCTAATTACAAGTAGATGATCTTAACTTATACTAGTTTGTAGAATACGTAGCCACGGTAGGACTCACGTAGGTATTTATACTTAAAACCTTGTGCAATTAATCAATATTGGACTTTGAAGTTAGCAACTTTTTAACTCCAAGGTTTATACAAATACAATCCATTTGGAACAAATGTTTACAACCGTTATATAAAATATTTGAAAAGATCAGATAATCTTCATTATTTACTATAAATAACTTACAACACTCTATTAAAACACATTTATCCAGGTATGTATCGCGTAAACTACTTTTATAATTTTTAATTTACGCGATAAATACTTCAAAAAAATAAAACACTAGTCCAATTTACTTCAAGCTGAATTTATCAATAAATAATGTGCCGAATCCAAGAAAGTGTTGGTAAAGTGGCGTTCGAACAAAAGTTTCGTATAAGGGAAATTAGGGCAGTAACTAATATAGTGAATAAGGCTCAGCGCAGACAGAACGGAGCGCAACGGAGAGGATTTTATTGACGCACTTGAAAATAAACTTTAACATTATTAAAATAAAGTGCAAAACGCCGCGCGGGGATTCCCGCGTATCTCCGAGGACGCGCGAGCATTTTTTGTCAGGTTCAAGCATTTATGCACTTTATTTTAATAATTTTAAAGTTTATTTTCAAGTGCGCGTTATAAAATCCTCTCCGCTGCGCTCCGTTCTGTCTGCGCTGAGCCTAAGCGAAAGTACCCTGACTTGACTGACCCCAAACTAAAGAAGAATCTAACTTTGCAGACCGTAACACAGGTTCGACTTAGCACGGCTACAATGGAAATTGTTAATTTTGATCCCCTCAATAGTTAAACACCTAGTTTTAGTTATGTACATTTTTTCTTTATTTATCCAGTGAATAGACAACACGCACCACCAAAGACACCGTAAAAGCATGACATCTTGTTTATGTTGGCCAGTAATCAACAATCTATCATAACATGTACTTATCATAGCATGTGTACTTAGCCAAAAGGGAGTGATTCTGACTATACCAAGGATCAACTTTCGATCTACGACTTTTCAGGATTCAGTGATTTTCATTCAAGAAAAGACTACGAAAGTTTTAACCTTAACAGCTAAATCTAGTCAGGGTCATTGAACTCCGCGCAGAGTTGCCTTGCAGGTACAAATAAAAATACCTATAACCACAAGATTTTCTTATTAAAATTAAAAAAAAATGATGACCTTTGGGTCATTTTCACATAACACTAACTACTAAAATTGTAAATAAAAATATATAAAAAAGAAAACCGAACAAGTACGAGCTGAACTCGCCTACAGGGGGTTCCGTAGGTTTGTAGGAACATAATAATTATTACAAATTAGCTGATCTGATTTAATAAAACTTTTGGTCAAAAAACAAAAATGATTCGGTCACCTATCCAACTTATGACCGCGCGTAGTGTTGTTTAACCTCGATAATTGATTTCGTACTTTTTCAATGACGATTTTTTTTATGATTCTGTTCCAAATGTGTAGTTTTCGGACTTTTCTCTGTATTAGATTTGTTATTAGTGTATTAGAAAATATACCTTGCCAAATTTCATAGTTCTAGGTCTACGGGAAGTACCCTATAAATTTTGATTCCTTTGAGAATGTCGAAACATGCGTTTTGTGCGGCATAATCGGTCGTAACTTTTTTGCAGGTTAACTTGGAAAATTAATTTTTTCACAGCTTAAATAAGTTGTGGATTTTAGTTAATGATTTTAATTTCAATTATTTGCTATTTAATATCTTTACACGTTCTTGAGATAAAGGGTCTTGACATACCGACAGACTGACAGACGGGTAACAAAGTGATCCTATAAGAGTTCAGTTATGGGAGGCTTATACCTAGCAGTGGGTATAAGCCTCCCATAACAGCCAGGCTCTGGATGATGTGTTTCTAGATGAAATGAATAAGTCTTAAATCTCTAAACCAACCTTATTGTTTCTGTATTACTAGGGGAAGAGCAGCGTTGGCTGGGAGGAGTTCCAGGAACTATGGAAGGAGTACTTCTCCACTGAGGACACCAGTGCAGCTGGAAACTTCATCTTCGGTAGAACCAGCTTCTAAACAAAGCATAACAATCTTAAAATCACATAATATGTGAAGCAAGGCCAAGCTACATTCCAATGATATCCTAACGTCTAGCAATTGGCTGAAAGTTTTCGTAATATCTGTGCAGGGAGCAAAAAGAGTCCAATTTTGCAAGAAGCAGAACCCCGAATGTCGTGTCAATAAGTAAAAGAAAATCCAAATTTGCGTGTATGTGTTCAGTATAGAAGTAACTCTTTGATCTTTCAAATAGAACATTGATAGCATTTCACTTTTAAATAAGGCTCAAACTTTACTAGATTTCGAGTAGTTCTTATTCTAAATACAACGAATAGTTACTACTTTTTCTCATAATTAGCATATCTAGTAGTCATATCTTAAAAAGTTTCGCTACAATTTTATCGTCCCTATTCTATTTCCTGTTTATGGTTGAATATAATGTAAATTTTAATTGTACTGTTTGTTTTATATACTATAAATGGATGTTTAATTTAACTAGTTAAATATCACCTGCTTTTACATTCACGTAAAATATTAAATTTATATATGTATTAATGTTTACATAAAATATAATATATGAAGCTCTATATAATATTCAAAGAAACAAGTTAATAAGTAGTGCTTTAAATGCCTTTACAAATCAGTATTACTCTATCTAGTCATTTTATATTGTTATTATATTCTAAATATAATTTAAATATATATCGTTGGGTATTCTTGTCTGCGTAATTGTGTGAAATCGGTTTCTGCAAATAGTTATATTCTACCTACTATTTCATCTTGTTACGCTGTACTTTATAGATATAATAGGCAAATTAAATGTATGTAAATAATACGTTTCTTATTTAATTATCTTTATTTATTAAATTATCTTTATCTTATTTATTGTTATTATGAGCCCATCTAATCCAGATATTGGGCCAAAGCCATCCTTATCTAGTGGATATTCCACCCATTCGTACTAAGTGGTTCCCCTCCGCCTTCATCATCAGTACCGCTAAGGTCTGGAACTCGCTGCTGGCTTCCGTCTTCACCGAAAATTACAACCTCTGGGTTTCTTTCGTTATAAAACCGCCATCCGGCGGAGGTGCGCTGTTAGCCGTGGAGTGCCGGTAGTAGAATGTTTCTCCTCTCTTGCCCATGCAGTAAAATTCTGCCAAGTGATACCTCCGGAAGATGGACTGTTCTACAGCTGTTTGTTCTTCGGCTGAAATGGTGCTGAGAAGATACGGTGGAGATCATTTACAATTTACAAAAGAAGCCAATATAAAAAAAATCCAAGTATTTTGTATTTCTATTAGTAACTTCAATAATTACCATAAAAATTAATATACCACTATGCATCGTTTCGCCCCATCAAAGTTAAATCATAAATTCAATTTAAACCCCAATTAACTTCGTGAGTAATTTGGTTATGTACCTACCGATCGCGCTGTAATTAGCCATACAAACAAACAACGTACGTAAAGTAGGCCGCTCTAATTTAAATAAAGTTATTACCATCAACATAAATTCAACGCGCCTAATATCTGTCCTTTGTTTAATTTGTGTTTGCCAAATTTACTGGCGTTGAGAGTGAAAGAAAGAAGAAGACGTTGTAGGTAAAAAAATCTGCTGGGGAAACGGACATAATATGGAAAATCCTGCTGATGAACAGTCCAATAATGAGTCGGTCATAGGAAAACGGTTGCGGAATCAAGTTTAAACGATCATGTAATGCATTACAATAGTTCATTATTATCATCTCAGCTGTACGACGTCCACTTCTGAACATAGGCCTCCCTTATGAATTCCGAAGTACTGATCATGAAGGTGTTGTTACCACCATGCTTAGCAGTTGTGTTGGCGTGCGCAGTACGAGATGTGATACACGGAAAGATTCTGCTGCCCATCTTCCGGACTTATCCCTAGGCAGATTCTTACTCCTGTAGACATTAGTTAAGTTATGTGTAATATAGTCTTATCCATCTAATAGTGTTTCAGGCACGGCAGCGTTACATACGGCATGATTACCAGTTGCTGATTCTGCATAAATCATCTATAATAGATGCAAAGGCCTAACTTTATTTTTAATATACTAGCACTGCAAAGTCCCGTAAGCATGAACCAGTTGCTAACGCTGTACAAACCATCTTTCAAATAGATGTGAAGAGGCCAAAATACCAATGTCATTTCATTATGTTACTTTATTGGTATTGGCTGGCATATAATTTAAATTTTATTCCTCTTTTCGCTTTGCTGAAACACAACGTGTCGCGCGCTTGATACCACCAGCACGTGAATCAATACTATTCTCATTTATTTCACCGTAGGAACCTAAAGCACACTTGGTTATGTCACAGAATCTAAAATTAAATGTCACTTCTTTTAATAACATAATAGTTAAATTCAAAATAAAATAAAAATATAGTAAAAATAAACAATATCCTAATTTTAAGTTCTACAGCTGCCCGCCCGTACATGGCCATTGTCAACAAATAATGGTTTTTCTTTACAAGAATATTCGTGTACAATAACCCGCACTTTAACGGCCAATGATAACGCTTATGAGAAAACCCGCGGCATAATCAATTTAAAACTCAATAATATCGCGAAAAATAAAACTAAAATAACAAATACACTGAGATAGTAAAGAGTCAGGCTCGAACGGAACCATCATTATCTCCAATGGTATGCTCCCGAGCCAATATCCAGTTTGAAGCAGATATTTCCATAATCGTAAAAAGGCTTTCATTGCAAGTAGTAGTTACTTAAAGTATAGGCCTGGATGATGCATAATTATAATGGCTGCACGCACGCAATGGGGAGAGGTGGGTATCCTTGGACACTTCGCGTACACGGTGTTTACCACCTTGTACGCGAAGTATACTCCGGATACTGCACAATAAAATTATTAAATGCACCAAAAGATAGCACTTGCAATAAAAATAAATATCCAATTTAGTAGTGGTGGCGCCACCGAAGAGTTCGCACATTAAAGGCATTAAAGGTAGGTTTTTTTCCGGGTCACTAAAAAGTATTTTGTATTATTGTTTTTACTATGTTCTAATAGTTCATTTAGTAGGGTATATTGAGTTTCACTGTTTTATTCAAATCACTATAATTATTTGTTTGGCGATGGTTGACATAATCCTAGATAGGCCTTTTTGATGACATCTTTTGCGGGGGTAAAACTGATCGGACGAGAGGTGACGCGTGACGCTTGGAGGTGTGCGAGTTAGTATTAGGGCGACTGCCCTTCGTCCATCGAGCCAATCGTGTTGACTGTGGCGACTGGGGCTATTGTGGCGACTGTAGCGACTGGGGTGACTATGGTAACTGAGGCTACTGTAGCGATTGTGGCGACTGGGGCGACTGGAGCTACTGCAGCGACTGTGATGACTATAGCAACTGAGGCAATTATAGTGATTGTGGCGACTGGGGCGACTGTGGCGACTGAGGCTACTGTGGCGACTGTAGCAAATGTGGTGACTATTGCAGCTGACGCTACTGCAGCAATTGTGACGACTGTGGTGAAAACGTTTTACATCTGCCAGGCATCCCGTGACGGCTCAATTTTTTTTTATCCATATCACCTTTACAAGGAGACGACGTCAACAATTCAACAATAGCCTTTCTCGTCCGTGACATGAGACGTGTCTTAGAAGCATCTGGCATTTGCGATAGTTGGTTTATTCAACAGCTTGCATTGGTAACTGGCACTAGTTCTGTGCGTGGGGGAGGCACTCGATGGTAACACCCCTATGATTAGTACTTGGCGATCCATAAGGGAGGTCTATGTTCAATAGTGGACTCTATACGACTGAGATGATGACGATGTATTTAAATCAAAATTTATGTATAAATATAACTTCTACTAAGATTAACAACCATGATAGTTTCAAAAGTTATATTCTGCTAAGATGATTATTTTCAAGAATAAGATCAAAATGATTAATAAAAACTTTGATTTTACCCATTTTACCTTATTTTTTTATCTATCCGGTGCTAACCACCTCTCCCCTACCTACTACATATTTAGGACTATTACCGGTTGGTGTACCTATTTAAAAAGATTAAGAGACTTAAAGACATCTACTTCGTACAAAAGTGTACGATGTCGGAGACAGAGTTATAAATCTTAAATGAAGTTGAGCAGGACACCTGTCCAGACGTGGTGATGGCCGCTGGATAAAGGCTGTAACAGAATGGTGGCAAAGACCCGGCCAGAGAGGTCGTGGTCGTCCAAAAGCGCGATGGGTCGACATAATCGCAGTCGCTGGGCACACCTGGATTAAAATAAAATACTATCAAAATCATGTCCACTAAATTATGTCAAAACGAAATAAATCAAATTCAATATATAAAATGTTTCCACGTCACGAGCACTTGTTAGTAAATTTCAATGCGCGTTATCTATTGTATTGTTTAATTATTTTTTATTGTTCGAAAAAGCAAATAAATTAGGTCAGGTGCATGGCGAACCACCCGCTATGTAGGGTTCCGTAGTTAACCGTAGACCTGTTGATGGGCAGCAGCGTCATTCCGTGTATCAACATCCCATACTGCGCTCGCAAACCCGCCTGCCAAGCGTGGTGAGTATGGCAACTGCCCCTTATGGAGATCCATGAGAGAGGCATGTGTTCAGTAGTGGACGTTTCACGGCGGAAATGATGACGATGATCTGATAGACTAAATAGAATTTTGATTACCCTGTAAAGTAGCTTATGGAGCCATTCAATCTGAATTCAGACCATTTTTCGCTCAGAATCACTTCGTCAAATACATTAATAATCGCTTTAAAGGCCACTTTTTCTCTGAGAATCTACTATAGTAAAGGCAGTGAGACATGTGCCATTTATCGCCTACAAGAAGATGGATGTGTCAATTTTCACGAACAACGTCTGTAAAGGGGTTTTATAGCTATCCACATTGATAAATTGTTACGTCGCGTTGACAAGTTGTGTGGACAATATTTCTACTGGTTTTCTTTTGAATATATAAAAAAAAAGGTTTATGTTTTTTACTGTATCGTATGTTTTGAGCCTTCATATCGACCTGCTTTTAAGCGTGTCGATACCGGTCTTGATCCAATGTATGTATATTTCTTTCTTGAAAAGTGTATGTTCACATTTAACACGTGCTTAACGGTGAAGGATGAGAGGATGGTACCTATAGGTGCTGGGCAAGCCTAATCCATCAAACAATGTCCCAGGCACTGCAGCGTCCCTTAAAGCATGATTTACAGTTGCTGGTGCTGCATAAATCATCTATAATAGATGCAAAGGCCTTACTTTTTTTAACGGTGAAGGGAACATCGTGAGGAAACCCGCGGCTTAGTTAGCTTCAGTATCCAATTATTGACTTGTTTTTTCCTCTGACTAACATCTGACTAAGTTGAGATGATGGTATAGGTGCTGGGCATGCCTAATCAATCTAACAATATCCCAGGCACTGCAGCGTCTCGTACAACATGATAACCAGTTGCTGACACTGTATAAATTATCTATAATAGATGCAAAGGCCTTATTTTTTAAGCGTGATTTTTGAGTTTTTTATTTTTGGTTTTTTAACTATTATACAATATAATCATTATCATGAGTATTTTTCCTAATTTCTACAATAATTTTGTACATGATACGACGTCCTGTAATTTCACAGGAGCACCAGGTTGTAAAAATGTTTAAGACCTATTTTGTGCATTAAGTGTAACCCGTGTTGGACGTCATATCATATAAGGAATGAATCATGCCAGACCGTGTCGTTTCCGAACCGAGTGTCTTCCGTAACACGGTCAACTAATATTACATATATTTTGTATGGACACACTGACGCTATACCGAGCAGCAACCAGGTGACTGAAATTTATTATTACGATTAGTAAATATTTATAACAAAATACCGAGCTCCATAAAATATCTTAAGTAGGACTCGGTTTTCCGTATTAAACTTAAGGAATACCTCATTTCTAAATGTTACTACTCTGTTGATGAATTTCTAAACGAAAAAATCTAATCACTTACTGTTTGGCTGCCTGAGTAAAACGAATTGGACATAACTAACCACAAAGTTATTATGACAACTATTTTGATTTTGATTATTGTAACTGACATTGCATTATATTACCCGACTTCTGTGTGAAACAATAACTACTAAGCCTAATACCTACTAAAATAATAAACGTTAGACCAATTGCAGCGCCCTTACAGGGTACATGTACCTACCATTAAGCTAATTACCACCTAAGCTAAAACTGTAATAATGTATATGTATGCAATAAATGAATAAATGAAAACGACAAGTACGAGTATACGGCGGAACGGTAATTGCCCGGTAGAGGGCCGTCTTTGTAATTTGAGGCACGGGACCAGCTCGGTGACCATGTTACGGCCGACACTTGCCTCAGACACGACACGGTCTACCGTGAGTCATAAATAAACTATTGGAAATATCGAACTATATGCTAGATAGGAAACAACGTCTTGAAACAAGCTATTTACAATATATTTAGGCTTATGAATAGATTTGCAGTCTATTGTACTTAGTGAGGTTAATGCTGTCGAACTAAGTTAACTATTTGACGACTTTAGCTGTGACTCTAGCTGAGATTTAGCTGGCTGGGACGCAGGAGGATGCGGGTTAGAGCATAGAAATCAGTTCATTGATAGAAAACATACCCTATATATAAAACCCGCAATCTCCTGCGTTTGCTTTTCAGCAGAATTTATTTGTCTCTGGTCTGGGTATTTTCTATGTATGATAACTATGTATTCAAAAAACTGTTTGCATTCTATCAAGGATCTGGTTTTCATAGTACAAGTTTAGTGTGGGACTGGATAGTATTGTGCGTAGTGTCCAGCATTATTTAGTTATTCATACAAACAAAACAGAGTAACAGGAATTAATAGCAATACTCCATTGATATTACGAACCATTTCTGTTCACAATTACTTTCCGTTCACAACCACACGGGCTTAATAACAAACGAGTATGTATGTTAACTGGACGTATTCAGAATAACTTTTTTAATACAGTTGTATAGGTGTGGGTTTAGGTTTTAAGGAGTGTAATAAAGTATTTTGTACTGTTTTGTATAGGATTATGTATTTTATCTACAGTTAGTAATCAAATCTTATGATATAAAACAAAGTCGGGTTAGTTACACCACTTAAAACTCGAAAATGATCAAAGATTTTCTGGAGATGTCTGTGCCCGGATTAACATTTATAGTATATTTAAACATCGTATAAGTTTAATTCAAGCTGTTTTTATTTTGGACCTCATGTGGTAGTAGTTGTAAAGTAGCAGTATCAGTAGAGTTGTTGTAGAGTAATAGTTAGTAGTTGTAGTAGTACAGTGGTAGTAGTAGTTGTAGTAGTAGGTGCGATACAAAAACGGCATCTCACGGCAATTACTAATTTATATAAAAAATGAATAATTGCCATTTAACAAATGAGTTTATTCTTCAAAAACCATCTGTCAATGTTAAAATGCCTTCACCTCGTTTGCAGCAAAAATCTGCCAAGTATCCCTTGGTAAATAGGCAGCAGCGCCTTTCCGTGTAATAACATCCTGTACTGCGCTCGTCAACTCGTCGATTTTGGAGATCCAAGACAAGCTGTGTGAGCCAAGCAAGCCAAGTACAGCTGTGGACGTGAACAGCAGTCCTAAGGCTGATTTGATAACGATGGAGTTATGCATCCAGCTGGTAGAGACATTATAACACTTAATGCCTAAAGTGCAAGCTTGCTCTATTGGGAGGGCTCTACCAGGAATGCTTATCGCTTCCTCGCCGCCCACGCGCGTCTGAGACGCGTCGATGCTATTTAGGACCTAAGTTTGTTTAATACTTTTAGTCATTCGTATTGAGATTAAAAACGCTCATAGACGTCTCACTGTAAAAGTTATTTTTATTGTTAAAATCCAATAGAATTCCTTTTAAGTTAGTTTTTAAAAACAATTACAACGTTCCCGATATCTTTACTATGGCGACATATTTACCCCATTCAGCACTGAATACGTCCGATCCCAAACATTTCAAGCGCTGAATAAAAGTCTCGAACCTCACTCAAATCCATAACTCGTTTGCATTCAAAATTCTGGGTACAATTGGGCTACGTGATTTATCTTTCAGGACATGCGTAGGGATGTGCTACATGATTATTGTTCATCGATTATCGATGATTTGTATTTAAAATAATTTTCATACTTGATAGGCTATGAATACAGGGTGTATAATATGTGTTTGAAACCGAAAGGGGGTGATTCTGACCACCCAAAGGAACAACGTTAGTTTTACAACTTACAGGATTCGGTGATTTTCATTCAAGAAAAGACCACGAAAGTTTTAACTTTAACTGATGATTATAGGATAACGACAACCGAAACAACCACTTATTCTTGGCAAGGTCATTAACCTTAGCAAAGACCATACAGGTGCTATTAAAAATGTTAAAAATAAATAAAAATCCCATTGTAACCTCAGGGACTATCTTCACATCACCCCAACTACCAAAAATAAAAAACATAACCAAAAAAAAAAAAATATGAAATCCCGATTTGTTTCCTACTAAAACTACCAACTTGTGTTAGTTATTGAAAATACTTAAATTATCTTCCAAATCATTATAATATGAATAAAAAATATATGGATAAAATAAATCGTTTCAAATATAAAAATAAGTATACTTACACTAAAATATTTTCCTGTGTGCTGGTAAGGTGTACCGACCACGGTCGCCCCTCTCTACAATACCGCCTGCATGTAGATAATTACAGTGTTAACTATTTCCGGGCCGTTAATCCGCAATACATTTAAGTAAGTTCAATTATGTCCAATTAAATAACATAGCTTGAATAAGCAGTTAACTTTTCCTATTATCATGCTAGTTATTTTATAGAAAGTGATT
Source organism: Pasiphila rectangulata (assembly GCA_963082625.1). Lineage (NCBI taxonomy): Eukaryota > Metazoa > Arthropoda > Insecta > Lepidoptera > Geometridae > Pasiphila > Pasiphila rectangulata. Next base: position 17,774,748 of record OY720244.1, read on the forward strand.
TTAATAGAAAGTGCAAGTTCACATCACATCATACATTGACAATTTAATACAAAAGGCAGCTAAAACTTCATAGTTCTTTATTGATAACAATATGTTTCATCATCATCATCATCTACATTACAATATATAGGTACCTATGCTGGGTACATTGCCTTCGTAAACACCACATGTGCTGTGGCCCGCGACTTGTCTAGTTTTACCTTCATTTTCCATATAGCGTAATTTTCCACAGCTAGTACATGCATTCCATTCGAACAATAATTGCAGGGAAGCACTTTATTTATTAGCCATAGGGTGCTGGCAGTAAAATATTGCCTCTCCTCTCTCTTACGTGGATGTGTAATAGTCTGCCAAGGGAAGCCTCCGCAAGATGTGTGGCAGCGTCATTCCGTGTACCAAGACCCTGTATTGCGCTTGCCGATCCGTCTGCGAAGCGTTGCGAGTATGGCAACTCTTGGATATTGAAAGATCCATGGGGGTGGCCTATTTTCAGCAGTGGGCTTCTTAATGCTAAGATGATGATGATGATGAGGATGACTTTGTTTATAATTGAAAACCCTCGCGTCTACAGCACAAGCCACGAGCATAGTTAGAGCGAGGTGTCGAAACTAAACATGGTAACATTAGGTCTATATAAAGCATTTATTTGTTAATTTAGGCTTTACAGAAATAAACACTTTTTATATTTATCTTATCTTAAATTCGATGTATGTAATGCATTTAATATCTAAATGAGCAACCTTATAGTAACCAATTTGCTACTTTCCTACCTTCTGTTCGGCGGTCGAAGTGGCAACACGTCTAGGGAACGGTGGTATTGTGCGATGGCAAACTACCTCTGCGTCTTTGTTGTTTGTAGTGTATTCCATGACGAACGGGGAGTCGATTTCTCGTGAAGCCTTATAGGGTGGCGAAACACGTGCCGAATTATTTTTGAGTGTTTTTCAAGCGTTTATTGTACATATAGGTACATATACATATATACATATGTACATACATATAGGTTAGCGGATTTGCCACTGTAATTATATTTGTTGTTTATTTGTATTATAATGAGTTTTCGCAAAGTTACGCCTGAATAACGTAATTTATTGTAATGCATTTGTTATTGAAAGAAGAAAGAAAGAAAGGAAACTTCAAAATTCATAACTCAAAAAATACTTTATTCAGTTGGACGCATGGACCTTATTGACGCGTCACAAATTACAAAATAAAACAACACAATTAAAGCACATAATTGAACGTGTGCAGATGACACGCGAGTTAGGAAAAGAAGCGAACTCGTTCTTAATATTTTTTTGTTTTATGTTACGTTTGACGGAGTTGGAGCAGTTTCCGTCCCAAGTAGATTTGTACTGGTAGGTAATCTGATATTTTATAAAAGCTTTATTGCAAAGATTGCGTTTGATAACGTTTTTGAATTTATTCTATGATAACTTCTGCAACTCACTTGAGAGTTTGTTGTGGAAGCGTATACACCCTACAAAAGATGTTTTAACCTTAAGAAAATTTAAATCATCATCATTATCATGCACAGCCCGTACCCACTGCTGGGTGTTGTCTTCCTTTTGTGTACGCCACATGAGCCGAAAAAACTTACGATCCGAAATAAATAATAATCGATTACATCGATTATTCTGGCCCATCCCTATTTAAGTACGTGCGTGCTGTCGAACATCATTTGTCAAGTTTTATTGCACCTTCATGCCTTTAAACAACTGATTCGTTCCATTATACCACAATCATTTATTTCGAAAAACATTATTTAAATCGCTTTACATTAATGTAGCTTTAACGTTTCACACTTTGGAAAGTTTATCGGTCTATAATGGAGTAAATAGCCTGCCGTTGGGTGCCAGCAGTAGAATGTTACCCTCCTCTCGTGCCTATGGATGCAGTAGGAGCCTGCTAAGGGATATCTCCGGAAGATGGGCAGCAGCGTCTTTCCTTGTGTCAACATCCTATACTGCGCTCACAAACCCGCCTGTCAAGCGTGGTGAGTATGGTAACTACCCCTCATGGAGATCCATGAGGGCAGGCTTGTGTTCATCAGTGGACACTTAATGGCTGAAATGATGATTCAGTAATAATCTGCCAAGGGATACCGGAAGATGGGCAGCAGCATCTTTCCGTGTTTCACTATCCTGTACTGCGCACGCCAACCCGCCTTCCAAGCGTAGTGAGTATGAGTGTGAGGTGGGACACGATATAGATTAAAAAAATATTAGAAACTACACACAGCACCATCTAGTCCCAAACTAAGCAAAGCTTCTGTGAAAACCAGATGATTGAAAACACGTACCCATCACACAGTAAACACCCAGACCCGAGATCAATGTCTACAGATAACCAATAATTTCTTACCCGGCGGGGATGGAATCAGCAACCTCTTGTGTCACAACCGGCTATCAGACCACCTGAGCCACGGATGTCTTCATTAGCGTCGACTTCTGGCCGAATGGAGTGAAGTGCGGTTCAAACACTAACACGGGACCCCCAGCTCCGCAACACGTCGGTGTCATCAGATAGTCAATTTATTGGTAAACAATTTACAGGTCAAAAATTAAATTATAAATAATGCATCTCACTTAAATCAATAGATAAAATTGTTACAATGAATAAATATAATCAATCACATCAAGTAAAATAAAATAATTTATTTATTTATTTAAGTTTATTTGGGAAAACACACAGAACAATAATACAATCTAAATCTATCTATAAATATAATGCAAAATAATTCTAATTAAATTACCAAAAACTATCATTAAATAAATTGACATGGTTTCTCCAGGAAATCCCGGACCTCATAGTACGCCTTCTCGATCAGGCAAAGCATAAGTTTGTTTTTAAAAGAACACAGGCTGGGTGTGTCATCACGTGTGTCCTAGTTACAAGTTTTATAATATTTTTGTTAGTCTGTAAGGTTATTATATGGGCCTTAGATCAAGAACTTTACATCTTGTCACCTATCTATAGTTGCCTGTAGGTACAGGAATTATTTCTTAATTTTTTTTGAGAGTGGCATAATTAAAAATCTAATCAAAATCATTTATTTGTTAAAACCTTTAAAACATATTACAAATCCCCTTAAACCCCCTTTTTCACGCAGAGCCACTTTGATTCGAAAATATAAATCCCATTTATTCCCTATCCCGTAGGAATTTCGAAAAATCCCTTCTTAATACACCTCTAGGATACTCAAGGTATGTGTGCCAAATTTCAAGTCTTTAGGTCCAGTGGTTTAGGCTGTGCGTTGATATATCAGTCAGTCAGAAAGTTTGGCAATATTCACATACGCATTTTCTTGGTAAACGCCAAAATGAACGACAGTTAATAAAATCGAACAATATTTTTTAGAGTTATTGAGATGTTAAAAGTGTTTCTCGTCAAACCCCGTTGGCAAAATTCCTGTCACGAACGTAAGATGTATGAGTAGTATTACTTCACCACGACATCTCATCAATTGAAATGTTGGCAGCAGTTGCTCCAACAAATGAATTTATGGCAAATATATATCACGCTGCATGCTCATATTATTTATTAAAACTACACTGGGCATGCCTGTGGATTTGCACTTGCATTTTCATCTGTTCCAATCAGGAAACCATACTTAATAATTTGTTAAATATGGAGAGATGAGGAGTGCCTAGCAGTGGAACACTTAATGTAATTGTAATGGAGGACGAATCTCGCGGAGATAACAAGTTATCTGAGTGGTATTGTCACTCCATGTTTATAACCGAGATTGATAACAAGCGGCCTGCTTTTTACAGGCCAGGTCACGCCAAGTCAGGCCAACAGGCCGTGAGAACCGATAGCCTACGGTGGCCATAAGTCACCCGTCCAATACATTGTCCATAATGGAATAGAGGCGTGGCGCTAGACCTGTCTTGATACAACCTTACCTTTAGAGAGTTTACGTAAACTACACTTGTAGTCCAAAACTTTCTGTGTTTCAAGAAATAACTAATAACTAATCTTGAACTGGCTTGCATCATAATCAAGTACTCTTAAGTGTTCATAGAAATATTGTATATATTTTTAATAAGTACCTCCATTAAAATATTATTTGCAAGTTATTTAATTAAATTCCCAGCAGTGGGACAAAATAGGCTATTTAAAAAATAAAACAAATAATGTAAAACAAAAACAAAATTATACTTTTGGCCCCTGAACTTCGGCTTTCCGTTATCGTAACAGCCATTTACAGAACAGACAAAATGTCACACAGATAGCAATATTTTATCCAAACCTTCGGGAGGGGATTTTCTTTGTACCTGCCCCGCGTACTTCAAAATGTCTATAGAAAGTGGATCTCATGACAGCACTCGGAAACCCAGTAATACTTTGATTCATTTCAAAGCCAATTCTAATGTAATTTGAAACAAAGTTAGACCTAGAAATTCCTAGATAAATTATTTAATATCAAGTTATTGTTAGAACGATCAAAATATTAGGCATTTTTATTTATTACCTACTGAAATTTAATAAGGTCGGCTAATAAATAAAAATGCTACGCGACGTAGTCAAATGCAAGGATGTAAAGCTATGCGAAAGTATCGAACGTGCTACGAAAACCGCTACGAGGTCGACGGGCGTCTACGAAATTTCTACGAAACATCTACGCTATTGCATAAAAGTTATTTATGTAAGTCATTACAGTGCTTTGAATAATGTATTTCTGAAGACAAAAGCTTTGAATAAAGACATCTGAAATAATGAGGTTCCCTTTGGTTTCAATATGGACGACCTCTGTGGCGCAGCGGGCGAAAGTCCGCCTGCGACGCAAGAGGTTGCGGGTTCGATTCCCGCCTCGGGACAAATGTCTGTATGATCTGCAGATATTTGTTCAGGGTGCCCTGGATGTTTTTCTATGTATAATAAAAATATCTATCTACGTATTAAATATATCAGTCATTTAGTACCCATAACACAAGCTCTGCTTAGCTTGGGCTAGGTGATGCTGTGTGAATTGTCCAGCATTATTTATTTATTTGATATGGCATATTATTTATTTAATTTTATATTGGAAACTCTGACTAGTTCTTAACCCTTCTCTGTCACAATAACTTTGTACTACGAATATATTTTAAGGTGCACGCACGTAACACGTAAGGCAAAACCTAAGAAGAGGCTTATTTCCCGCAGTGGATACATGTAGTGAAATTAATTTGTATGAGCATCATAGCTTTTACAATTATTATATTTTTGTAGGAGACCTATTACCCAACAGTTGGTAAGAGATGAATAGGAGTGCACAATTGACTTCTGTTAGGCGTAAGGGTTACGGAACCCTAAAAAAAGATAAACGGCCAATTTCATCCGTTATAAATGAACTAGAGAGTTGATCCAACTTGTCTTATATCGTATCAGATTGTCAAGGCCTGCCAATTGATTCCGTAGCGGCCCTTGCAAAGAAAACTTTGCGGAATCCTTATCTGACATTAATGTTGTAAGTTAACGTATGTATGAATGTTCTTTAGCAAAACTCCCCTTTTGAATCGCGCGATAGCGCGATTCTTTTGTTGGTGGACCTTTATCCCTTAGAGCAAAAACAATTGGTTTTGTTGAGTAAGATTTTAGCGGGCTGTGTTACGGGGAATTTTCTTACAAGTTTTATTTCCATTGGAAATAGTAATTAGTTTTTACAATGTGTGCGCCTGCTTTATGTACAGTAAAGTACAGGTAAAATTTTATGGCACAAACATGACAGAAATATATGTATATTTATTTGTGTTTGTTGCCTAAAACGATTAAGAAATCTCCCCATTCTGTACATCAATATTTTTTGACCTGATATGACCTTTACATCTGATTATTCATCATTTATCAGCGTCAGAAACTGACCATTAGTGGTGTACGGGACGCTGCAATGCCTGAGGCATTGTTAAACGGACTAAATTAATAAATAAATAAATAAATAATGCTGGACAAATCACACAGCATCATCTAGCCCCAAGCTAAGCAGAGCTTGTGTTATGGGTACTAGATGACTTGGTACTAGATACTTAATACAACATAGATAGATATTTTTATTATATATAGAAAAACACCCAGATCACCCTGAACAAATATCTGCAGATCGTACAAACATTTGTCCCGAGGCGGGAATCGAACCCGCAACCCCTTGCGTCGCAGGCGGACCTTCGCCCGCTGCGCTACAAAGCTCGTCAAAATGTCGTTATATTGCTCAGCAAGTATACCATTATTTGACCTAAGTCGGTCATATTCTGAGAAAAGCAAGTAAATACATCTGTAGTTCACCAAGTTCCGTTAAAGCACTAGGTAAATGTGAACCTAGGTTTTTGGAAGAAAACCTATTGGTGAATTGCCGAAAGCAAACACATGCACGAAACGAAATTCATACCGCTCGGACAATAAGGCTTTTACTGTGCTTACTACTGGGAGGATGGTAAAGGTGATGGGCAAACCTAATCCATCTAACAATGACCTAGGCACTGCAGTGTCCTGTACAGTATTATTACCAGTTGCTGTCACTGCATAAATCATCTATAATATAGATGTGAGAACCTACTACTGTGACTACGTGACGTTTCAAATCTGTATGCCACATGTCGCTGGGCGCTGGTAAATACGTGGAGGCAGGCTTCCACAATTCGGAGTGCCTTCTGCATCTTCTCGCACAGTCGATTCGAAGAGCCCCGATATCATAATTGCTCATCATACAGCAATGCATGGCGGCAGAATTAGGTATGGTGGTAGTACTTCCCGGGATGAAATCTTCATTTAAAGTTCCACCACTACTATTCATCATCATCATCATCGTCATTTCAGCCGTAAAACGTCCACTACTGAACACAGGCCTCCCTCGTGGATATCCATGAGGGGTAGTTGCCATACTCACCACGCTTGGCAGGCGGGTTGGCGAGCGCAGTATGGGATGTTGATACACGGAAAGACGCTGCTGTCCATCTTCCGGAGGTATCCCTTAGCAGGCTCTTACTGTATCCCCGGGCATGAGAGGGGTAACATTCTACTGCCAGCACCCCACGGCCACTACTATTACTACTAGTTTAATGCTGGATATTACACACAGTACCATCTAGCACCAAAGTAAGGAGAGTTTGTGTTATAGGTACCTACCAGATAATAGTATTTTTTTGTTATTACTTTATAGTACATGGAAAAATACCAATACCCGAGATAAATATCTGCTGAAAAGCAAACATTTGTCCCACAGCGGGAATCGAACTCAAATTTTACACCTAACAGGCGGCTGTAAGGTGACCTGAGCCATGGATGTCGTCAAATAAGGTTGAGTAGACTAGATTCCTTTATATGTTTTGGTCACAGATAGTACCATGTAACTAACTATTTAATCCCGTGGGGTGCCAGCAGTAAAAACTGTTCCTTATATCTTTCCCGTAGATGCAGCAAGAATCTGCCAAGAGATACCTCCAGAAGATGATCAGCAGCGTCTTTCCGTGTATCAACGTCCCATATTGCGTTCTTCAAGCCGCCTGCCAAGCGTGGTATGTGACAACAACACGTTGATCGCGAATAAGTTTATTATTTTTGAGTTGAGTCAGAGTTTGAGCCGTTAACAGCCTTCAGTCATAAAACTGTTTTCCTTCTAAGTTTCCGTGCGGTGGAAACGTACAACATTGCCGAATACTTGTGTACAAGGCAGGTATTTCAAAAAGGCCGTCGATAGCCGTAGCGTAACGCACGCACGGTTGCATGACCGGTTTTAGGTGAATTTACGCGATGAGTCAACATGGTAACGGTGAAATCCACTTAGTTTCGGACGTATTGACATGTTCTTTCCTAAGAATAAGACTCTGCTGAGAAGACGGTATGGGTCCTGGGCAAGCCATATCCATCTACCAAAATTCTAGGCATTGCACCGTCCTATACATGAATACTAGATGCAAACGCTACGCTGTGTAAATGGTCTAACAATAAATATGAAAGTCGTTTGACGTGCAAGCCATGAAAGCAGTCGTAACAGTAAAGATTAATTATGCATGTTGGTTCGAAAAGTAGAGTAGTTGTGGAGCAGTTAAAGAATAAAAGTTGTAGTATGAGGTAATTGATTCGAGGCGGTACGAAGTTTGCCGGAACAGCTGGTGCTATACATAAACAGAGGTTACTCTTAACTTCCAAAATAAAACAAATGCGCTCTTTCACGCTGTTTATCTCTTCGCAACTATTTTTGTGTAAAAGCTGCTTTTGTGTTTGGGTAAAATAAATTAACATTTAATTTCTTTTACCCAAACACATTAGGACAGTGTCTTGTTTGGACAGTTTTTTGTTTGGATTATTCCTCATTTAGGACACTTTCTCATCTGGACCAAGTAGCAACTAGAGAGAGAAAAGTATTTTTTAGTCTGTTCTACTACTGGGTAAAGGTAGTTCTCTTCATACATATATCTTTGTCCAGTTTGATCATTCAATCAATTAATCATTTATTTACAACCTTTGTAGTGCCCGCGTTGTCATAACCGAAACCCTGCATGAATTATGAAATACGTGAAATAAAAAATAAATCTTTGGGTTTTAGACTTAAATTTCGGAAACGAAATAATAAAAATAAAAAAATTTCTTTCAGAAACTGAAAATAACATTAGACGTTATATGGGTTAGTATGCAGTCTAGTGATTTTGGCTCAAAAAGTCATTGGCCATTATATGAGTTAACATGCATTAATGCGAAAATAGAAAAACCTCTGGTAAGTGCTTAAAATGTAAGCACATTTGGGTAATTTTTAAATGAAACAATGATAATTTAATACTTGTTAACTCGTTGAACTAAACCATAACATTTTCGCACAAGAACACTTTTGGGTACAGCCAATAATTTCTTTCAGATATCCTCAAGTAACAAAGCACTTGAAAAATTTTGTCTTAACCTAGTTGACGGATAAAATGATCATCATCATTGAAGTGGAAGTGCTGTTTTCTAGCCTCCAAGCAGGCCATAATTTGAGCGTTGTCCTATGCTTGTGTTTCACGTCCAGCTGGTAGTTTTATTAAAGAATGCCAATAAACTGCTCCATTACTTCTTTAGTTATAATTTACTGTCGTGCACAGATTCAAAATTGGACTGGTCTACAAGAGTCCGTAAAAAGGTATCTCAAAAAACCTTTCCTGGTTGGTCTAAATTTTGTATGGAGTCTGGCGTCTGGTAATTCGACATTACCGGTAAACTAAATATTATTTACATATGTCAAAAGCATCTAACTTTCCATGTAACCGAGCGACTTTGTTGTGTTGCAAGTTTGTATAGTTCTCTTCTTTTTGGGAGGAGGAGAAGCTTCTTCTTCATCGAAGCCATCGCTGTCACTATCAGGCATAACGAGGGTTTTTTGCAGTATCTAAATTGAAAATGACTTGCAGAGGAACATAATCACTATCACAATTAAAAACTCAATTATCATTGCTTTGCGATCCATCACCAGGTATGACATTGGCATTCTGAACTCTTCTTATGAAAATCTAGCTAGATCAATTCCGCTAGCAGGTATAAAAATAAATACTAATTGAAAAGCACTTGAATGCATAAAAAACCATATAGGTACAACCAAAAGTAGTCGTGAAGCCTACGATTGCATACTAACCCATAAATAGTTTACTGAAAAAACCCTTCTAAATAGTAGATAGGCAAAAGAACCATTACATTTTTCATTCACAAACGCTAAAAGGAAGTGTAAACGCAACAGAAAATATTTTTTTATAGACAGAAATTTTCCTTTATCTTCCCAATAAACCTTTTTGAAAAAAGTGTTTCCGGACATCGACGTAAACTTCACACCCACATACGAAAAAGTGCATGTTTAATAATTTGAGGTTGGACCGCAGATACCAGTTTTTTTATGCATTAGCATGACCATACACAATAAATATAAATAAAGCTTCGTTTCCTCCTTATATTTTATAAGTAACAAAAAAAATGGTAATTTAGATAACCATATATGGGTTATTATGCGGTAAAGGGAAAATAAATCGATTATGTGGATTATTAATACGATCGCCTAACATCTTATTATTTATAACTAAACGTTATGGAAAAATTTGCAGTTCATCGACTAAAAAAACAACGTACGTACTTGTTTGCCTAAAATGTATTTTTCCCGTGTTTTAATTCATTCATTACAGTCGTAAAACTTCCACTACTGAACACAGTATCTATGAAACAAATATATCACGTATATAGATGGATGTCTGTTACAACATTAAAAGTACCAACAGAACATGACGAACGTAAAGGAAATAAGCTGGCATAAACAAAGGCTGCGTTTTATGAAGGTTCTGTCCGTATTCCCCGGGCACAGTCAATACAGAACACACTGCTAGCTGTCAGCAGTACAGCTAAGTTTAATGGCTCTCTACATCGGATATCTCAGCACAAAATACGGGGGCATGTACCGCGTTTGACCGCAACTGGAAAGTTTTCAACGTAAATGTCAAATTTATCACTAAGTTCATTTTCGTCGCGAAGCTTCCCAACGGAGGCTGCGGTCACGTGTAAACCAATGCGCTCTTTCACGCTGTTTATCTCTGTGCAAGTTATGTAATTATTTTTGTGTAAAAGCTGCTTTTGTGTTTCATCATCATTCCAGCCGTAAAAAATCCACTACTGAACAGGCCTCCCTCATGGATCTCCATGAGGGGTAGTTGCCATACTCACCACGCTTGGCAGGCGGGTTGGCGAGCGCAGTACGGGATGTTGATACACGGAAAGACGCTGCTGCCCATCTTCCAGAGGTATCCCTTAGCAGGCTCTTACTGCATCCACGGGCATGAAAGGAGGGGTAACATTCTACTGCCGGCACCCCACGGCTTTTGTGTTTGGGTGAAATAAATAAGCATTTAATTACTCTTTCTAACTACCTATCGGACTGACTCTTATTAGGACAGTTACTTGTTTGGATTATTCCTCATTTTGGACACTTGCTCAGCTGGACCAAGTAGCAACTAGAGAGAGGAAAGTATTTTTTTAGTCTGTTCTACTGCTGGGTAAAAGTCGTTCTCTTCATACACTTTGTCCAGTTTGACATTCAATCAATTAATCATTTATTTACAACCTTTGTAGTGCCCGCGTTGTCATAGAATAACCGAAACCCTGCCCCGCGACTGCAGATCGCACTAAGATGCAGGATGCTTTATGCAGTTATAAGCCTGTACACCTTTATTTTGTGAATAAAGTATTATTATTATATTATTTGACGAGCTCTGTGGCGCAGCGGGCGAAGGTCCGCCTGCGACGCAAGGGGTTGCGGGTTCGATTCCCGCCTCGGGACAAATGTCTGTACGATCTGCAGATATTTGTTCAGGGTGTTCTGGGTGTTTTTCTATATATAATAAAAATATCTATCTATGTAGTATAATGTATTAAGTATATCAGTCATCTAGTACCCATAACACAAGCTCTGCTTAGCTTGGGGCTAGATGATGCTGTGTGATTTGTCCACAGCATTATTTACTTATTTATTTATTTTATTTATTATTATTATTATAGTTACTTGGTCATGCTTATGCTCATTACACGAACTGTAATGGAGCTGACAACCAAGTCCTCAGGTTTGTCCGTTGTTTGTACCTCTGTGTAGAGCTTCACATACCTAAAGTGTATTCTGTACAGATAAGATATTATACAGGGTTTAATTATCACTTGTGTTTTAAACAATAATTTATTACGTTTAGACTAAATAGCACAGACCAAATCAAAGAAGGCGCAAACGAGTCGAAGCTATTTTAAGCTAGACAATGAACAACATTTCAAAGTTGTTTTTCAAAATCGTTGATAAATAAATCACGCAAGCACGAACATCGATCATGGAACATTTGGTTCATATGTATATTACTTGTATGACGTCATTTAGCAAAGCGAACACGAACACCTTACGAACACAATTCTACTTGTTCGTTCGTTTCAGCCATAAAACGTCCACTACTGAACACATGCCTCGCTCATGGATCTCCATGAGGGGTAGTTGCCATACTCACCACGATTGGCAGGCGGGTTGGCGAGCGCAGTACGGGATGTTGGTACACGGAAATACGCTGCTGCCTATCTTCTGGAGGTATCCCTTAGCAGACTCTTACTGCATCCATGGGTATAAGAGGAGGGGTAACATTCTACCGCGCCGGCACCCCACGGCATTCTACTTGTGTTCGCGCTTAATCCCTTAGTAACCATGGATTTGCCATTGGGATTGGCCGACAGTGAGATTTCTCCGAATACCATCCGCATAGAACAACCAAATTGAATTGACAAGAACACTTTAGACGAGCAAGGTCTTTGATGTTCGTTCGTACCATGTTTTTGTTCGGTTTTGTTCGGCTTACTGATATAGTTTCATCATCAAAAGAAATCAATTTCATTCTTTAGTCGTATTTATTTTATTGTAATATTTTTTTGTGTTTCTCTATTTGTAATTTTTATTTGTGTTTCTCTATTCGTCGTTAGACTTAGTTTAATGAGTCACTTACCCGATTTTATTTTATTTATGAATATTGAATAACACTCAGTTTCTATTGAGTTTCTTGCTGTGATAAATGCTTCTGTGCTCTTACATAAGACAAATCAAAGTATATTCAAAGCTATACGTTCATTCACTCTATCTTAAATCTTGCTCTATTTCTTTAGGGACTGTTTTTATGTTTGTAGACAGTGCTTAAGAAACCTTCATTGAATGTCTAGTTTGGTCCAAGGACCGCTCGTTACAGTTAAGTACGCCAATAACCCAGAATAAGGCCGAGAATTTATAACCTTAGCCGTGTTAGTAAGAAAAACTTTAAAAAAGTCTAGTTTTAGCTTAGGCGCAAGTCAGAGTGAAGGGGCGCGTCGTATACGCCTGTGACACGCTCCAGGCGCACCTATGTCATGCCACGGGCGCGTGTGAGACGCGAGGGCGCGTCTTTTTTATACAACAAAATGACGAGCCAAACTGTAGGCCATCAGCTGTTGAGATGTAACCTCTACCTATTACAACTGCAATACTACGATGATCATCACGTTCACTAAGCACGTGACCAACGCTGCATTGCATTGCGCCCGTCAACCTGAGACATAGAATTGTAAGATCTCATGTGCCCGTAATTTAACGCGTGTGGCACGCTATGAGCAAAATTTGATATTGCAATCAACGTCGACACGTATTTGCAGCATTTTCGCAACGTACCTACGTCTGGTCTCTCTGCAGACTGTCAACGGGGGTGTGTGGGCGATGCTCTTGTGGCGCGCACGTGGCGTGCCATCTCCGCGTCTCTTTAATGTACATACATACAAATTGTACGAGAGGCGCAAAACAGAACGCGCAGCGCGGATATAAAGCGCGATTCGCTAAGTTTTTTTTCAATTAGCAATGTTTGGCTTTTGCCCTGGAGTGGGACAATCATTTCGGCCGTAATACGTCCACTACTGAACACAGGCCTCCCCCATGGATCTCTATGAGGGGTAGTTGCCATACTCACCACGCTAGGCAGGCGGGTTGGCGAGCGCAGTACGGATGTTGATACACGGATAGACGCTGCTGCCTATCTTCCGGAGGTATCCCTTAGCAGGCTCTTACTGCATCCACGGGCATAAGAGGAGGGGTAACATTCTGCTCCCGGCACCCTACGGCACATTCCTATGCTTTCCTTTTCTGAAGGTTAGCTGTCATCTGCTTTCTTAACTCCTGTCCAATCTCTTATATTGCAAAGCCATGATGTTCTTCGTCTTCATCATTTCAGCCATAAACGTCCACTGATGAACACAGGCCTCCCTCATAGATCTCCATGAGGGGTAGTTGCCATACTCACCACGCTTGGCAGGCGGGTTGGTGAGCGCAGTATGGGATGTTGATACACGGATAGACGCTGCTGCCCATCTTCCGGAGGTATCCCTTAGCAGGTTCTTACTGCATCCATGGGCATGAGAGGAGGGGTATAATTCTACTGCCGGCACCCCACGGCAGTTCTTCGTCTTATTTTCTTAAAAATACACTGCTTCCCGTCTTCCAGAGGTATCCCTTTGGCAGGTTCATACTAGGCAAGAGGCAAAATACTACTGCCGGCACGGCTGTCGACTATTAAAATTAACTCCTCTAAAATACGTGGCTATTTCTTGAATTTGTAATAAATCAAATCATTTATTTATAAAAACCTTTACAAAATATTACATACATATTTTTTCAGCGTTTTTCTTGGTCGCGGGAGGAGTGGAAAATAATAAAAAAGGTACGCGATAAAATCCTGTAGTTTTAAAACTAAAAAATATGTTAACAAATCGCGAAAGCTTAACAAGTTATATTACATACATATTTACTGCAACTTTCAAGACCTTGCCTCCCGTGCTAGTTAAAAACTGTGTTACAGCAAGGTAAGGTCTATCAAACTACGTGCACATTTAAAAATACATGGTACTTATACCAACAATACTAATACATAAAATAAATACATAATACAGAATACTATAACACCTAAATACATTTAATCCCTCAATAGACAGCGGTAGTTCTGTCATGGCAAATACAGCTTTAAACGTCAGATTTTTTTATTCATCATCATTATATCAGCCGTAGAACGTCCTCTGCTGAACTCAGGCCTCCCTCAAGGTTCTCTAGGACGGGTAGTTGCCATACTCACCACGCTTGACAGGCGGGTTGGTGAGCGCAGTATGGGACGCTGATACACGGAAAGACGCTGCATCCATGGGCGTGACAACATTCTACTGCCGGCACCTCACGACATTTTTTTATTGCTAACGGTTAACGGTATTTGTGATTCGGTGGGTACTAATGACTGTGTTTTGTCGAAAAATAACCTTTGATCGTTACGGCAGCCGGTATTGTGACCTTGTTACCCTGTAAACGAGTAAATATTACCTGCTAGAAAATACTTCGGTTCATCCATAAAAGTATATTTCAAACGATTTTGATTTAGAACGCTGGAACCACCGTAGACTTAGGATAGATATAGGACGAAAACAAACAAAAAAATAACCTGTACCTACTGACGCAAGTTTGACATTAAAATAAAGTTAAAATGCTTAACTAAATAACATATACTCGTACATATTGCATTATCATTTCAGCCGTAAAACGTCCACAACTGACAACAGCCTTCCCTCATGGATCTCCATAAGGTAGTTGCCATGCTTACCACGCTTGGCAGGCGGGTTGGCGAGCGCAGTACATGTTGATACACGAAAGGACGCTGTTGCCTACCTTCCAGTGGTATCCCTAAGCAGGCTCTTACAACATCCACGAGCATGAGATGACTTCGTTCAACATCAACCTTCCACTGTTCATACCAATTATGTTACCCCCATTCAGCCGTAAAACGTCCACTACTGAACACAGGCCTGCCTCATGGATCTAGATGAGAGGTACATAGTTGCCATAATCATCACCCTTGGCAGGCGGGTTGGCGAGTGCAGTACGGGTGTTGATCACGGAAAGACGAGGTATTCTTTGAATAGAATAGAATAGAAAAAGTTTTATTGTTATCACAATCACTTACATTACAGATACAGTTATTTAATTACATGATAGAGAGGTGAAAACAATAAGGCTACCCCTCAGCATTTGCTACATCAGCACAAGGGCTGCTGGAGCGCTGGTTTTCAGTGGCGCCCGTATTGTGTGGCGCAGGCGGCACTGCGATACACATTTATATAAATTCACAATTTTAATATAACATTAATTACAAAGAGCAGATAGTCATTACATAAGTACACAAAGGAAGCAAGGCAAAAGATAACTAGGCAAACTTATATTAAAAATCTAGGTTAGTAAAAATAACAAATAACAACAGCTAACAATATAAAACCATGCCATAGGTACAATAAGTTGGCATGCCCCATAACATTGGTAGGCATAACCATAAATATTTAAAAATGAACAAAGAACGACAACATAATCATTAGTTATTTTGTACATTAAGCAGGTATTTTTTAAAATTTAATTTAAAGGTGTAAATTGAGAAAGAATTTCTAATAGGAGGAGGGATATTGTTCCAGCATTTCGTGGCAGCATAACGAAAGCTGCCACGAAATGCGGTCGTTCGATGTTGCGTTCCAATTAAAATAATGGCAAAGCGGACATTACGAGCAGAAAAATTAAGTTTTTCGTATAAGTAAAGTGGTACCTGACCTCTTATAACTCCAAATAGCAGAGTTGCAAAGTGAAGGGTGCGACGTGTCGACATATTTAAAAATCCGTTACTATTGATGTAAGGCGATATGTGGGCTCTTCGGGGAATCGGAAAGCAAAAACGAATACAAGCATTTTGTACACGTTGCACGAGCTTTTTGGAACTAGCCAGCATACATCCACCAATCACAATATCCACATAGTTCAGTTTGGAGAGAACTAGGGAATCGCATAGTTTGATTCGTATGTCGGTGTTAAGGTATTCTCTCAAGCGGTACAGAACAGACAACCTGTAGAAGCAATTACGAGCGGTTTGTACTACGTGGTTCTCAAAGTGCAATGAACTGTCCATCAGCAGACCTAGATTACGGACTTCTGTTACTCGATCTATATAGGCGCATTTAATTTGGACTTTAGGATCAAGCGCAAGAATTTTATTGACTTGCATTTTAGACCCCATAACAATAAATTTGGTTTTTGATGGATTAAGAAGAAGGTTATTTGATTTACACCAATCGTCTTTGGCTCTTACTGCATCCACGGGCAGGAGGGGTAACATTCTACTGCCTGACAAACTGAGCCCACGGCATTCTACGGCACCCAACGGCCCTTTGGAATATGTTATATGGATACATAATTGGTACGAATAGTGGAAGGTTTATAAATTATGGTAATAGCCCGTAAATTTTGCTTTATGGTATTCATAGACTCGAAAGTTTCATAGTTTCGAAAGTTATGTTGCATAATTATATAAGGATATGTGTTTCTTGGAATTTCGATAGCATACAAATATTTCACCGAACATTTTCTACTCCAGCGGAAATTGAGTACATTTTTGCTGCTGGCTTGAGTGTTCCTTTCAAAATATTTTCTTCTAACCGCTCGTTTTGACGTCATGTTGATATTGTATAACTATTGTAAATAACGGTTGGGAACTACGGTTGCACAATAAAATAATATCCAGCTTTCAAAGCTGTCAAAATTTTACACAATGTTTTTATGCGGTTTGCTCATTTTTCGAAATGGAAAATCCATTGGTTGCTAGGACGACCTACGTAGCTCAGTTCGTCTTTTTCGACGAAAGAGGTGGCGGGTTCCATTGCTTTGGGGAAAAATGATGAATGCTTCACTGCTGATATTTGCCTTGGGTATTGAGATGTGTTGAGATGTTTTTTTTATATCATTTATGCACCAGCTTAGCTGAAATACCACTATGCCACCATAAATGGAGGTAACTTTGCCCTCAAGAAAAGTTAAGAAGTTAGCTAACAAGAAACTTGTTCTGCGTAAGAAAATGTATTCAGAAGCACTAAGAGAGAGCGCACACTAGTGACTTTGGTTACCGTGTCAAATAAGCTTCCGTCACTGTCACATACAAAGTTTCGTCATTTGCCACGTCATAATGTGCGTGGATCTCCAAAAATATCTACAGCTTACTCTGCCTTCTCAAAAACAAGTTTATCTCAATACTTCAGCTTCTAAATAACAAGTTTAATACACTTTCGCTTACCTGACAGAGTTGCAGCAAGTAAGAAGCAACAGCCGTAAATACGCAACCCTTAAAAACAGACCGGGTAAAGGTAACAGCTCATAAGAGCCACCCGGCACCCGACCCACACCGCATGGCTTCGTGCGGTTAGTATTCTCATGAGCCCCGAGTGGACCGCGCATTGCCCACGAGTGATGCAAGCAAGAACAATGTGTTGGAGATGCGTTGCCTTCCACCCTTCATGTAGACCTGGCCAATCGCTGACACACTACTTAGAAATTCGTATATCCACTCGTTGACCACGCGATGTTTACTGTCCAAGTGGCGTCCACACTTGGACCACCTGTCTACATCTAACTTAGACAAAATAACCTATTGACATCCTGATAGCGTCAAGGATGCACCAAGATACTACGAATTTCAAGTGGAGGCTGAAACGCTGGCTCGTAGAAAACACATTCTATTCTCTTGACGAATTTTTTTAGTGACTAATAACGGTTTATAATTTTATTTAAAATTGACATTTGAATTTTATAATAAAATTATTATTGTATTGTTATTTTCAATGTACCTATTATTAATTAATTTATGACGTGATTGTAATTGATACGCATTAAGGACCTATAATTGTGACAAATTATCAATAAAATCTTTATATCCTTATATCGTTTCATGTCGCTGCTAGTAGAAAATATACTCAACCATCGAATTAAACATTAGGGAAGTTGTCCTTGATGATGCTGATGAAATGGCGTGAATCCTTGACAAAAGATTCCGTCTTGCCAGTTAGCGGTTGCAATGTCCCAGCAACATGCTTTGCCAAATTGTATATTGGCGAGTTTATCTGACTACACAAATGGTTGCATAAAAGCTTTGCCAACTCGATTATTTTATTTTTATTTTATTTTATTTTAAAATCTTAAGAAAACTTACAGCTATTTAAGTCTATATATAAACAACTATACATGCAAAAGACATGCATGCTGATGGCCAATTAAAAGTTTCCATAAATAGTTATTATAAAAATAAGCTAAAACAAAATAGTACAAGATATGGACAACAGAAGAAAGGTTAATATAGTACAAGAAATCAAACAATACACAGGAGAAGTAATACGAATCTAAGATAAAATTACGCTTGTTTAAAATTAAAAATTAAAATCCCTTAAGGTCAGCTTATATTGTTATAACAATTGGTCCCATGGACATGTTGGATTTATGTATTTTAGGCAATCCATACAATATACCGGGTGACTGTACAATAGCTGGTCTATACAAGTCGTGTATAACGGCCCTAACACGTTTCGTGACTCTTACCGTGTGATTGTAGAAACCGGCTTATACACCTTTTTGTCACTTAACAACTCTATATTTAGGGTTAGCTTCCAAGAAACGGTAAAATTGAAGGAAAATTGCTGGCCGCTATTAAAAATATGAAACCATGTTTTCAATGGATGCTTACTAGTGCGAGATACTTGAAACCACGGTTGCACGGGCGCTCCCTGTGGGCGCTCCGGTCGTTGACAAAACAGTCAAGGTAAAAAAAAGTCACTAGCGCGCACTCTCCCTCATCAATAATAGTCAGATACAAATTGGAGCAAGATGTCAGGATACATTTATATTTATTACCTACGTTTGTTGACTTCAGCCTTTGCGCCATATCTTAGGTTTATCTGTTAGATTTTCTGATATGAGAAATACTTTTGTTAGACCGTGCTTGAAGGAATATTATGTTTGAGTAGATATGTATGTATTTACCAGTCGAGCTGTTCATGCTCAAAGATATTTAAATGAAACCTTATCTTCTCACGTAAAATGATTTCTACCCCGCTTCTCCGCGTAATAACTCACCGGGGTGGGTCACCGCAGGGTGCCGGCAGTAGAATGTTGCACCTTCTCTCTTGCCCGTGGATGCAGATAAAATGCCAAGGGATACCACCGGAAGATGGACAGCGGCGTCTTTCCGTGTATCAACATTCCATACTGCGCTCGCTAACCCGCCTGCCAAGCATGGCGAGTATGGCAAGGACGCCTAGAGGGAGGCCTTTGTCCAGCTACGGACGAAAGCAGCATTCTTAAAGATGTATGCTGCATTATCCCTGGTTAAATCTATGCATTCTAGGTCAAAAAGACCCAATCAATAAAGTTAAACAAATGCCACGACACTCAAGAACAAGGGGAAATACTGAATACTGGTGTAGATTTCGTAACAGTTACACCTTTGTACAGTCGGCGATAAAGACACGATGACAGTGCAGATTAAATTTAGGCTTCATCATCATCATTTCAGCCTTCTTAGCTTCAGTCCAGGACATAGGCCCGGACTGAGGCTGGACATAAGCCTCCCTTATGGATCTCCAAGAACATGAGGGGTTTGTTGCCATACTCGCCACGCTTGGCAGACGGGTTGGCGAGCGCAGTACGGGATTTTGATACACGGAAATACGCTGCTGCCAATCTTCCAGAGATATCCTTTGGCAGATTCTTACTGCATCCACGGGCAAGAGAGGAGGGTTAACATTCTACTGCCGGCACCCCACGGCAATTTAGGCTTACGAACTAAAATATAATTTGTCATTGCATTCATATTGAACTGTCTTAACTAACTCGCCTGATCATTAATTAAATGATTAATATTGGACATTTCACACAGCACCATATAGTGCCAAAGTTAGCAGAGCTTGTCATAAGTACCCGACGGTTGAAAGAATGCTTAAATTATTTTTTTTTGTTAAAACATACTTAGCATACATAGATAAATACTCACACCCCCGGGTCTGTAGAAAAATAACAAACATCTTTTCCGCGGTGGAAATCAAATAAATCCTCAAACAACCGAGGTCACTCCGTGAAGCCTGTGAAGATCCCAGGAAGATTCTGCGCTTCTGGTCGGAGTAGGCCTGACTATGCTAGCCAGACACCTCACGCATAATGGACCAACTATGAGTCTAAATGCGGAAAACGGAATCACACACAGTCACACACAAACCGCGGTGGAAATCGAACCCCCTGCGTCTAAAGCAGGTATTAAACCAACTGCGGCCAACCACGGCGAAAAAATGCTAAAATAACTTCTTACATAATTAAACTTCTACTAGTGCCATAGGGAGTAGAATTTTGCCTCTCACCTCTTGCCCGTAGATGCAGTATGAATCTGCCAAGGGATACCTCTGGAAGATGGGCAGCAGCGTCTCTCCGTGTATCAACATCCCATACTCCGCTCTCCAACCCGCCTGCTAAGCGAGTATAGCAACAACTTGGATCTAAAAGATCATGAGGGAGGCTTACGTCCAGCAATAAACGTGGACATTAGTCCTAAGATATAAGACTTAGTGAAAACCAAAGCAAGCATGAGACTTTTAACCGTCAGCAGCATTATACATATGTATATAGTGTGCTGTCCCAGTGGGAACCGGCCCTAATAATGTTTATGAAGATCAAGTGAGGGTAGTTCAACAAACGCCTTCGCTTTGCTGCGGTACCTCCATCACATCAGTCTTCCCGGGACCATGCTTAGTGCAATCCAAGCGAAACGTCGGGAAATAATAAAGGTAATTTACGCGATA
The DNA here is from genome assembly GCA_963082625.1 of Pasiphila rectangulata. Classification (NCBI taxonomy): domain Eukaryota; kingdom Metazoa; phylum Arthropoda; class Insecta; order Lepidoptera; family Geometridae; genus Pasiphila; species Pasiphila rectangulata. The sequence goes on from OY720244.1 coordinate 17,795,907, forward strand.
AATACCTGGTTATATGTATGTTAATAAAATACATATATATTTTACAAACACGAAAGTTTGGATGGTTATATCTTTTTGTTACTATTTCACGATAAAACTAGCCTAACTAAAATTTTGCACACGTATAGATGTCGACCAGGATTAACACATAGGCTTCATTTTATCCGGTTACAACGCATGCGAAGCGGCGGGCATAAGCTAGTTATACATTATACTGGTATTTTAATTAGCTGTTGACTGTACGGATCTTTCAAAAACCAATTTCGGGGACGCCAAGGGAAACAAGATTATAAGTAATAACAATGATAGCGTTTTAATTAAAAGTTCAACATCTTTTGTTAATGTTATAAAATTATAAGGAAGTTTTAATCTTGTAATTAATTTCAATGAAAATTGAATTAATATTCGTAACTGAAGAATATTGTTTGTCTTATGCCGGATCCTTAATTACAAGCTTTATAATACAAATTTAGTATCACCTGTCCCAATTCATCATCATCATTTCAGCCATAAAACGTCCACTGATGAACACAGGCCTCCCTCATGGATCTCCATGAGGGGTAGTTGCCATTCTCACCACGCTTGGCGGGCGGGTTGGTGAGCGCAGTATGAGATATTGATACACGGATAGACGCTGCTGCCCATCTTCCGGAGGTATCCCTTAGCAGGCCCTTACTGCATCCATGGGCATGAGAAGAGGGGTATCATTCTACTGCCGGCACCCCACGGCGGGTGTCCCAATTGTCTGTAATCAAATCTTGTAAGTTTTTGATCCACTTCCCGGTTACAAATTAAGCTGAAATTTTGCATGCATGTGTAAATCGGATCACAATGCAAATGATCTCCGAAATCATGAGAGGGTTGTTACCATATTCGCCACGCTTTGCGAGCGTCATACGGGATGTTGATACACGGAGAATCGCTACTCGCCTCTTCCGGAGGTATCCCTTTGCAGGTTCTTACTACGGGAAAGGAGAACAGGCAAAATTCTACAGCTGGTACCCACGGTACTCTAAATTATATTATGTATTCGGTTTAAAGAATCTTTATTCCCAAGAACAAAAATACAGTTCACTTATGAGAACAACATAGCTTAGTATTATTTAGGCTAGGGTAGAAACAAGCATAACCTAAAGACTAATAAAAACATACAGTTTCTAACTACTGAAATACTTAGATAATCAATTACCAAAACAAAAATAACCTTATGATACACAAAACATTTAGGTAAAAAACAAAACTCAAAATTTTACAGCAGTAGGTAGCCGCAACATTATTTTAATATTGCGGTATTTAGAGTCTAAAATAGCTGTGCTTTGTGTATTCTCTAGCATATTTTAAGTTGTTATTTATTTATTACGTTTGGGACCAGAAGGTGATATTCGTTATAATAATTTATTAAGCTTTTAATTAGCTTGCCATGTATGTATGTATGTAACTATGTTTGTTCGGGTGGAATCTAGCAGCTCAACTTTGAAGATATCTTCATCAATCATTCAAATGAGCTGAAATTTTGTATATACGTTTTGTTTGGATGACAATGCATGGTCAGCTGTGTGACGTCACTCTGAATCTAACATGGCGGAACACCCAAGATGGCGGACTAGTTATTTTTAATGCACTCCTACAATATGGGTATCAAATGAAAGGGCTTGCTGAGAATAATTCGAAAATGAAATGACGTCACTTTGAATCCAATATGGCGGAACACCCAAGATGGCGGACTAGTGATTTTTAGGTGACAAAAGGCAATACTCGTGCAAGTTCAATTGTTTTGGCCCAAGGTCAGAACTAACTACGGCAAATAAAAATACATTTGAAGGAGCACAGCTGTCTAATAAACTACCCGCAAATTGGTAAAATGTTAGCTTATTTCACGCGTTTCAGAAAGCACTTACTAACTTTTTGTTGAAAATCAGTGTTGCATGCGTGAGATGGGTACCTACCTACCTATTTTATTGTACATCCGATTTCATGTCCCACTGCTGGGCAAATCGATATCAAATTCCAAAATATTATAATAACGTTGAGCGATCAACTAACTTGTAGTATCCAAGCTATAACCATTCTCATGTAAGTGACTGTGTCTATTTTGAGAATAAATATATTTAAACCTTAAGTTTAAATATTTATGTTCCAGTTTAAGTATCCCATCTCAATTCTCAGAATAGCAGTAGAACTGCAGTTTAGTTCCGGTTGTTTCCAAAGGAAGTCAGTACTTAAGCTGAGTGATTTTGCGGTGACCACGACCGGAGCTTTGTTCTTGTGACTAATCAGCTTCGTGTGTGAACGGCAAGTTACGGAGAAGTTGGTAAAGTCTATTTGCAAGTTTCCTGTTATATGGGCTTTATTACTGAGAGTTGTTAAGAACGGACTTGTTTTTCTTTCTTTGCTCAGATTAAAATGCACAAATAATAATTTTGCTGAACGACGTTGTTCCGCGACTTTCCGCGATCAACATAAACTGTCACAGTATTTCTCTTTTAAAATAACATGTATGTATATAACACATGTAACTAACGTCGAAGGTTATTTCGACAAGTTTAGATTTTACAAGAAAATCATCTATATGTAGTTAAATGTTGAAGATAAAGATAAACACTAAACTAAATACTGCAATAAAAGGCTGTGGCATACTTATGTGCGGAAGAGGCTGCTCATTCAACCCCAAGAAGATGATTTTCTTGAAAAATCGAAACTTGTTAGAATACGCTTAGAAGTTATAGGAGTGTTCTAAGAGTAAGTAATACATGTATTTTCCTTAATGAATACGTCACAGTGGTTACAGAAAAAAATATATTTATGTTATGAGTATCAGGTGAATTCGCCGTGGGGTGCCGGCAGTAGAATATCACCCCTCCTCTCCTGCCCGTGGATGCAGTAAGAATCTGCTAAGGGATATCTCCGGAAGATGGGCAGCGGCGTCTTTCCGTGTAAGAACATCCCGAACTGCGCTCACCAACCCGCCTGCCAAGCGTGGTAAGTATGGCAACAACCCCTCATGCACTTGGATCTCTTAGTCAATGAGGGAGGCCTATGTCCAGCAGTGGATGTCTTACGGCTGTAATGATGATGATGAAGTGAATCAAGAAATGGATTATTAGTAGCTAATTCTAAGGTCAAGAAGAGCTTGGACAGCAGTCCCTTTAACCGGAGCGGTAGGACTGCGCGCAGTTCGCCGCCCACGACCTCAGCACCGGTGCTGCGAGCCCCGGACCCCATGCCCGCGCCTCGCCCTCAACACACTCAAGACGATGGAACTATGTCTCTACTTCGGGGATACAATGGTCGGACAGCAAGATGAATACGAAACAAAACGGAAAAACAATAAATCAGTTTAGCGCTTTACAAATTAATTACAAAATTAATCAAGTAAGTTACAGAATGCATTCTAGAATTATTTTAAAATTGCTACAATAATAATAGAACCTAATAAATTATTGCAATGTTTACGGGATATTTACCATGATTTATGGACTGTGTGTGCTTATGGAACTGCGTATTTGTTGCCTTACTTAATGTCATAGTTTTGTAACGTACTACACTAGAGGTTAATGATAATGATAGTAGAAGTATGTCTAAACAACTTTAATGTTACATTTTATTTGCATCAATAAAATATTACACTAAGTACGTTATCGACGTTGCACTAATAAAGCTTATTATAAAATATCAGATTACCTAGAGGACAAAACCACTTGGGACGGAATCTGCTCCAACTCCGTCCAACGTAACATAAGACAAAATAAAATTGTTAAATGATGACTATAACGACCGAGTTAGGTTCTTCTGTTCACTTCTTTTCCTAACTCGCGTGCCATCTGAAGTGAACAGATTCAATTATGTGCTTTATTCTATTTATTTGTGTTGTTTTTTTTGTAATTTGTGACGCGTCAATAAGGTCCATGCGGCCGCACTGAATAAAGTATTTTTTGATTCTTGATTCTTGATTCTATTGCATTGCGCCCGTCACCCTGAGGCATAGAGTTGTAAGGTCTCACGTGCCCGTAATTTCCTTGCCCCTCTTACCCTTCAAATAGCAATGCAGGCATTAAGGTCCTATTTGGCGGCAGATTTTTGGGGATACTTCCCTGGATGAACTCTTCACAAAAAGTTCTGCTACGACAGGTGTTTATAAAGCTGTCCGGAATCGATCCCGCAACCTCTTGCGTGTCAAATCAACAAGTCAAATATGAAATTTTAGGTAGCATCAGTATAAATCGTCACCGAGAGCTTCCCAGGGACTGATTAGTAGTTTTGTTCCTTTTCGGAGAGTCGTAAAGCTCGGCTGATTTTGCAGTCTACTTAAATTTATTCGTCCCAATGGGCTTTCACTTAAAAGGGTATTTCTATAGGTGTAGTGTGCGTCGTGATATAACATTGCATAGTGAAGATACTGTTAGTGTTGTGTGCCGCAATGTAAACGCGGCCTTACCGAGTTCTGAAGACAAAGTGAGGGTAGTTGCAAAACTACCATCGTTTTCTTGATGGACACTCCAATGAAATCTCCAGTCAACCCGGGACCACGATTGTTGAAACACAGTCGAAACGTCGGGAATAATCAAAAGGTATTACGCGATAAATTCCCGTGTTAATGTTATTATATTATAATACCCGAACAGCTCCAAAATAAACATTATCACATAATAATGCTTTAAAAAAAGTTCAAAGGCCATATAAAATGTAAATTTTAAATTTATTTCAATTGAATACAGCATGTATTTTGACGACCTGTGCCTCAGGTTTCTCTCATGGGGTGCCGGCAGTAGAATGTGGCCCCTCTTTTGTCCGTGGATGAAAGAATCTGCCAAGGGATACTTCCGGAAGATGGGGAGCAACGTCTTTTCGTGTATCAACACCTTGTACTGCGCTCGCCAACAGTGGTAGGAGTCTAGTTTGTTATATTCAACGATACCCTACACGATGGGAAAATCAAGAAACATAAAGTACATCCTCATTTATCGTGTATATGAGAAATAATATTTTTTTTACAGATATCTCGGCGTGATTACTTTATTGATAGTAGGCCTTCCTCATGAATCTTAACTTTAATCAGTGATGATGGGGTTGTTGCCATACTCACCACGCTTGACAGGTTTTTGGCGAGCGCAGTGCGGGATATTGATTGATAGATAAAGCATTGTTTTGTTTTACCAACACATAATACAACATTATAACGCAACAATATTTTCACACAGATTAAAACAAAATATGAGAACAATTTGCAGAGAATAGGTAATATAGTCATAATGTAACCTATAACAAAACGAAATAAAATACAGATATGTATGTAGATATATTGGCAACAACTGATGGTATCATCATTAAAATTTGTTCCCAAGATATCTATGTGTGATAGACAGACAGACAGACAAAGTCACACCATCCTTTTTAGCATTTTTGTCAAGAAATCAAATTTTTTTTTTATTTAGTATAATGTTAACAAAAGTAAATCTATACTTAAATATATTACAATCTAGCCAGATTGGCCAATGAATAACTTAATGCTAACTTAGTTTTATAAGAATCAGCACTTTTCTTATTGTGTCTAATTAAGGGGAAGACACTTTGTTATTGTGTTCTTTGTTTAAAATATAATATTCAATTGCACTGTCACTGATTGTACTATGTTAGCTCAAAAGGTTTTATTCTCTTGAGCCTTTTCAATATGTCGGTATGATCGAGGAACTGGATTGCTTCGATGTTAACATGATGATGCAGTCTGTGTTCATGACTCTTTGCATATTTCTGTATGACTTTGTCGACGGCCCCTATATTGAGGTCCCGATGGAGGTCGTCGTTTCTTATGTACCACGGCGCATTTACTATTGCTCTGAGTACTTTATTCTGAAACCTTTGAATGATATCTACATTGCTTTTTTTGGTACAACCCCACAGTTGTATTCCATAAGTCCGTACTGGCATGAGAACTTGTTTGTAGAGTAGTACTTTATTGTGTACTGCCATTGAAGATTTTTTTCCAAGCAGCCAGTACATCCTTTTCAGCAACTTTTCATAGATCTGGTACATGTTTAAAATCAGCGTTGATTAAGTTTGTTAGTTTCATCCCTGTAGCTCCCTGTGTCTCAACATTTTTGTAAATAACTCAAAAACGATACGGCTTAAAGGAAAAATAAAAACTGTTTAATAATGTACAAATGATTACCTTGCATATGATACACAACACAACCTTAAACTTAACTTAAAAATTTTGAGATCCCCCATCCGTTTCCTGCAATCATAATAAGAATATAGTTTAGCATTTTCATATAAGCTTTATTAGTAAAAAAGTGTTATCTTTAACCATTTCAAATTTCAAGTCGTTAAGCATCACTAATTCTCGAGATATCTACTCGTGACGGACAGACAGACAGACGGACAGAGTGATTCTATAGAATCAAGAATCAAAAATACTTTATTCAGTGCGGCCGCATGGACCTTATTGACGCGTCACAAATTACAAAATAAAACAACACAAATAAATAGAATAAAGCACATAATTGAATCTGTTCACTTCAGATGACACGCGAGATACAAGGGTTGATTTTTACCATTTTGGTTCGGAACCCATAAAATGTTACTGTCAGTGTCAAAAAGTGCAGGAGGAAAAGAAGTGAGGTTATAAACTATATTTATAAGATACCCCTTATCAAAACTAGACAATGTCCATCTGACAAGTTATCTACTCAGATCCTACAATTTCATCATAGAAATCCGTCAAACGCTGACTTAGTGAAGAGCCCTTCTGGGTTATATTGGGTGCCTAAAGGGCCTCGCTTATATATATTCTGAATTTGCAAGTCAATGTGCGGCAGTCCTTTAAAATAATCCCGCAATTATGGCCGAGCCACTACCATTTAAATGCACAATATTAAATTAGACTTTCACATTATTTTCTTCACCATCTCTGTCTCTATCTCAACATAGTATTAATTGAAGTCACTGCCCGCGTCTGCCTCTTTGTTTGGTTTTCTTCTCCTCCTAAACCACGCAACGGATTTTGATCCGGTTTTCACCAATGAATAGAGTATTTCAAGAGTTAGGTTTAGCAATAAATTATTGAGGTTTAGTGTAAGTTCGCTGAACTATGATGAAGATTGTTGAAGTTTTCGGAAAATTTCATACCGTATAAAATAATTGTTCCTCTAAAAGGTCTACAAAAAAGTCAGCGACAGCATGTCTAGTTTTCATGCATAATTTCATGGTAATAATTTTTTTGTGAATTTGATTAAAAAGTGTGCATTATTTGCGAAGCCAACATGGTATTAATATGTACATTTTAAAAATTAATTTTAACATTTTAAGTACTTCATGAAGGACATATTTGCCCTTTGAACTATATAACGTATGATTGGTATATCTATTCACCTGTGCGAAGCAGGGGCAGGTCGCTAGTATTATATAAAAGCAATAATATGAGTCTCGCTACTACAAACAAAATAGTAATGTTGTTTGTATGTGCTCCAGAGTACAGACATAAATCATTAAGTCCTAAGATGGGTATTTTTAAAACGAACAGATTCATTCATGTGCCTTATTTCCTGTTAACATAAAAAACAATAATATTAAATATGTTTTTTTTATTGTAAGTTGACGTGTCTATGTTTTGTGCTTGCAAACTATGAAAATAAATGAATGAATTTCTGAATTTCTATCATCATTGTCATCATAATCAGCAGGGCCATTAAAGTCGCTTATTATTGGTTAAAATTTAAAATAAACTTACCTATTATAGATCCTAAACCACGCAACGGATATACTTACCTACGTAATGCACGATACCCCTTAGAAATACGCTAAAGCTTCGGCCTTTCTAAGCAGTGCAGCGCGCCGAAAATAATAAAAAAATATGTAACAAATGTAAAATACTGCCGTAGGGTGCCGCCAGTAGAATGTTACCCTACTTTCATGCCCATGGATGCAGTAAAAGCCTGCTACGGGTTACCTCCGGAAGATGGGCAGCAGCGTTTTTCTGTGTATCAACATCCCGTACTGCGCTCGCCAACCCGCCTGCCAAGCGTGATAAGTAGGTATGGCCCTCATGAAGATCCATGAGGGAGGCCTGTGTTCAGTAGTGGACGTTTTACGAATGAAATGATGATGATGTTACTAATATGTGTATCTTCTGATGTTCAATTTAACAAATTGTTTTGTACTTTCTATTTTTGTTACCTATACCTTGTCATCGATTTGGTTAGCTTGAGAATGAAAACTACAATCAAAGCATTTGTATTGAAGATCAAGCACTTACTTATAAACATTAATATCTCAGCTCCAATTCACTTATGGGCAAAAATCACTAATGCATCTGTTTGTAATTTGAAAACACTATAAGGTAGAAGTAATCCCATCACTAAACGCAATAAAAAAAATCGGCAAAGTGCAAGTCAGACTCACGCACGAAGGGTTCCATACAATTATTTAATCAAAATCAGGTTTGTTGTATGGGAGCCCCTTTAAATATTTATTTTTTCTGGTTTTATCATTTGCTGTTAGGTATAGCGGCAACAGAAATACTTCATCTGTGAAAATTTCAACTTTCATGAGATACATATGTACATCCTGGTGCAGACAGACAAACAGACGGACATTGGAATATTAGTAATCCCGTTAAGGTCCCGCTTTTACCCTTTGGGTACGGAAAAAAAAGTCGCCAATCCTCCATACAAAGTTACCCAAACCCCTTTAGGGATATTTTATTGTGAGAACATGTTTATAATTGCAAAGAAATAGACGGAAGAGTTCAGTGTCGAATAATATTTATTCGAATTCATGGGGGTTGATATTTATATAGAGGTATATTCACATGGCCCCTGGTGTAAGAGTTTGATAGGATGATCCATGTTTTCGCATATCATGTAACACTCATTTTCATATGTTATGTTATCGGATCCACACACCGGGCCGCCTGGAGCATTCATGCATTGCATCATACAATTCGGGGGATATGATCCTGTCACAGCTACCAACAATCCGTAGATGAAAACTGAAATCAAGAAGAAAATCGAATTACCTACATATTTTAATCTGGAAAAATCGGGAAAAATTAAAGTAATTGGAAATTCTGACATTAGCTGGGTAATTTGTTTATCGAAACCTAATGTGTGATGACGAATTCAACAGAATTTAAATTAAATAAGGACATCCATAGCTTTAACACTAGATCTAGGAATAATATTCGTATACCAATTCACAGACTTGCGAAAGTGGGTAAAAGCTTCCTATGTATGTATGTGGTTTAAATTATTTAATAAATTATTCCAAGATTTACGCAGCGCAAATGATTTTGACTTTAATATGAAATTAAGGAAATTATCATTATATAAATCCTATTATAATATTGAAGAAGAGCTTGCTGATGACATTTTACATTTTGAGATACCTACTCAGTAGTTACTTATTACTTAGTGTTACTATTAAGTATTTTTAATGTATTAGGAACGCCGTGGGGCGCCGGCAGTAGAATGATACCCCTCCTCTCATGCCCATGGATGCAGTAAGAGCCTGCTAAGGGATACCTCCGACAGATGGGCAGCAGCGTCTAATTATTTTATTCCTCATGGATCCCATTACCAGAAGAAAAAATATTTTCGAACCCGCAAATATTTCTGCAAATCGGGCCATAAACGAAAGAGTTTTGTGGTAACAAAGATTAAACTAAAAAAAAACAGATGGGGACCTCCTTCTTTTTTAAAGTTGGTTAATAAAACAAGGTATGTTATTCGTATTAACCTGGGTCTTAACCCATGAAAACAAGCAGTTTGGAATGCCAAAAATCTTAAAAACATAAAATTTGTATTAAAAAAAAACAAAAAAAAAATATAATTTTACTAGTTGGTGTGATGTAAAAAAACGGGCAAGAGCGAGTTGGACTCGCGAACCGAGGGCTTCGTGCCATCATACAATATAAAATATGATAAAGGCAATTTATATATTATGTTGGAGAACCTCGACAGCGCCATCTCTTGTCTGATAGCGGAAGTTATGTAGATTTTTTACACTTTCGATGATTTGTAAAAAACTATGCAAATCACAGGGTTTTTTTATAATTTTCGTGCAATCTTTACATACACTCGTATTAGCAATAAAAGTTTCACGGGTTTATCTCTGCAAACTTCGAAGATAAGGGGGGAACGCTATATTTTTTAACGTTTTTGTAAATTAGTCGAAAACTAAACGGCTTATAGCAAAACTAAAAACTGTTTATTAATTTGCAATTAAATACCTTTCATTATGATATACCCCACATGACCTAGTAACTTAACTTAAAAATTTTGAGATCCCCTATCCCTGCAATCATAAGAAGAATATTTTTAACATTTTTATATATGCTATTTTAGTACAAAAGTGTTTCCTTAAACCATTTTAAATTTCAAGTCGTTAGCATTAGTAGTTCTCGAGATATCCATTTGTGACAGATAGACAGACAAAGTGATAAGGGTTCCTTTTTACTATTTTGGTCCGGAACCCTAATGATTGTGATAATTGGATTTTTTTTACTTATCGTGCCCGGAATGTGTTATACATATGTTGGTAGATAATGTCCGACACAAAACCATCCTTGGATCGAAGACTCGATATATGGTGCCAGAATTTAATTGGGTTCAGTTTGATGCTTCCTAATATAGGTACTGCACGCTGTTGCAGTGCGAGCTCCTAGATTAGATCTGAGACTAGAGAACTCTGCATAGGCATCCTCCGACTCTGAGCATTTCCAGGTAGCATGGAATTTAAGCTTACGCTTTATGTCATAAATAATGTCAGGCGTGAACTAAACAGGGTAACGTCTTGATCTGATGCTTGACTGTCGCTTTATGGGCATGCACAAATCAAAAATGTTGTAGAAAATTTTACTAGCACTAGGGACACTCGTCACTGTCACTGCGTTAAATCGCTAAGAGTGGAAGAGGGGAAGGGAGGCCTTTGCTCTGCAGTGGGACAGTGGAGGCTAAATAATAATAATAATAGGGACACCCGTAGTCAGCAATACCTCCTCCCAAGAGATTTCAGACAGAAAAGAGAACAACTGCTGCAATTATAATACACCAAGTAAAACGTATTAATATTTTATAGTTTTTCTTACCAAGGGCAAAAAGGATCTTCATGTTTCCGAGTGTCGCTTTCTTTTATTATTAATTGTTATGATTCGACCTTTATATATCCGCACTTGGATACGCGTTTTACATATCGGACTTTCAAATTAGTAACACAAAATGAGGACCAATAAAAAATAATGTGCCTAATAAAATCTGTAAAATTCCATTTTTTTTAATAACCGTACCGAATTCCCTTATCAATGTTCTCTAACCGATGCATACAGGTATACCTGAGGATAATGGATACCTCCAGAGGATAGGCAACAGCGTCTTTCCGTGTATGAACATAACGCACTCGTCAATCCGCCTGCCAACCGTGACGAGTATGGCAATTTTTTGCCGTTTTTTGCGCGATTTAAATGACGGCAAAAGGTTTTATCAATGAAGGCGTATAGTTCAAAGCTTGAAATATTTACCTCTATATAAAGGGGATCCCAAACGAAAACGAGTTTTTTTGCCTAATAATGGTACGAAACCCTTCATGAGCGAATCTGACTCGCACTTGGGCGATTTTTTTAGAGACGATTAATAAAACTCTTTCAAACTACAACTTCTATAATAACATTGTAACACCCCATTATGCGAGCGCCCGTCAAAGTGTCGAGTAGACTGGAGGTACTGACGTGTACGTGGCACAAGACATGACTCTTATTGACACTGCACTTACATTGTGCAGTAAAGACTTCCATGATGTTGTGAGTTATGGAACGAGTCATCATCATCAATATCTTAGCCGTACACTGCACAAATGCTGGATTTCTAAGTAGTGATCATGAAGGGATCGTCGTCATACTCGCTTGGCAGGCGGGTTGTCGAGTGTAGTACGGAATGTTGATACACGGAGAGACCACTGCCCAATTTTTCGGAAGTATCGGAATATTCTTACTGCATTTTTTTTTAATTTTTATTTTTTATTTTTTAAAGATAAAAATCATTTATTTAGACATATTACAAAGGCACTTAAATTCTAATGAAACGATGACACTACCGAAGCTTTACAACTGTGTGGCAGTGTCAACGCCCAACTCCTAGACATATGTACATGGATTCTAAATATATAAAATAAAGAAATTAATTATTATAAACTAAATGGGATGTGTGTGAGTGTGTTTTGTATAGGTGTGTGTGTGTGTGTTGGTTTTGTATAGGTGTGTGTGTGTGTGTATGTGTGTGTGTACGTGTGTGCGTGTCATACAAACAGACCCGCATTCACGGGCAAGAGTGGAGGAGCCAAGTTATACTACTGGCACCCCACGACCCCATGGCACGAGTAAGTTCATATAGTTCGGTTTAAAGACATTTATTCTCATAAAAACAATTGTTCACTATAATGAGATACAAAAGTGCTTACAAATCCTTAATACCTAAAACTATCGCAATGCAACTGGGGCTGTTTATCATATTATATACAGCGTGTCCCGTAATTGGGGTACTAAGCCGAAAGGGGGGTTTTCTACCCCCCCTGGCAAACAACGTTTGTTCTACGACTTTCTTGATTTTCAAGTTTTTCAGTGATAAGATAACGTTCAAAGTTTATACCAATTTCATAAGAGTGACAACCCTGCTCTCAGCTGTTACGGGCAATGACCTATTGACCGCCGGGGATTCCCGCGGCGCGCCCGCAACGCGCTTGTGCGTATATTGAGTGTGGGTATAGGTGCGTGGTGTGCGTAGGCGCGTAGGTATGTATTACGGACACACGTCTGTTATATGTACATTAGGGTTGACAGCGACTTGGAAAACTTTAATTTTGTATGGAAACCTGAAAATACGTTTTTCTGAAATCTTTCTTCGCCTTTGCATTCCTTTGGTGGGGGGTAATTTGCAGCTCCTGGCTTCATACCCCAGTTACGGGACACCTTGTATAATGGTAAAAAAACAAAACCGTGCAAAATTTACTAATCTAATGACTGTGAAATGCTTGAGATATTAATGTTATCGCATTCTTTAATATCGTTCGGTAGTTGGTTGTGTAACTGCACTCCCTCGAAAACTATTGTCTTCCGCCCGTAGTTTGTACGTACGTTATGAAGTTGGAGTTTGTTTTTATTTCATAAGTTGTGGGTATCGATTTTTTTATTTAATTGTATTTTGACTGTACAGAATTTGAGGAAATGTTTTTGACCGAGATGCAAGTTGAGTAAATATAGATTTGTTTAAGGTTAAGTAAATTAGTTTTACTATAAATTTATTTTGTAGGTGTGAGGTAATTAAAATGATATAGTGGTTTGATAATTTTATTTTATTGAGTGTTGAATTTTTTTTTATTTACGTCTCCTGTGTTTTTACATTCAAGCCAAAAATAATTTCGTATATTTATAGAACTAATTATATTTTTGTTTATCCAATCGTTACTTCCAACCTTCCCAATGAAAAGTTCCACCTGGCAGTAGTGAATTCAGCAATGTCCGATCACAAACATCTTTACTTGGAATTGCACAAGTACGAAGCAGAAAATTAAAGAAGTCCGCATATAAATCAACAGATTACGAAACGCTTTACACAACAATGAAACGATATTTACCCGACGTCCTACAATACGAAGAACTGGAGACAAAGCTGGTTACAGCTTAAAAAACTAGCAAAATCAGCAAGATCAAAATAGTGAATCCACCTCGGTCCGAATGAATTGGTAGCAAAAATTTATTAATTTATTTATCATTAATTCTATAGACAAGAGAAACAAAATATGGAGTACGAAAACAAAAAACAACACAATATTCGAAGAAGAAAAAAATTAAATTAAATAAACATCATTGATAGCAAGAAAAGAAGTTCGTGATAAAATACAATTAGCAAAAAGACCATACTATCTGAAAGCTTACAAATATTGCCAGCAGAAGCCACAGAAAATGTGGCAATTAATAAACTCTTTGAGCATAAACAAAATCAAAACAAAAACCCATCAAAAACTACAAACACAATTAGGATCTTTACTGAGGTATCAGATATTTGTAACTGTTTTAACGATTAAATTGCTACAATAGGGAACAATCTAGCTCAAAAAATACCACATTCAAAACTATAAATGTATGTAAAGTTTTCACACGCGTCAGTAAACGAAGTAGGCAAAATCATTGATAATCTCAATCCTAATACCAGTACTGGCCTTGATGGTATCTCCTGTAAAGCTCAATTTTTTTTTAAATACCTAATTCTTGAGAAACTTACAGCTACTATAAATAATTGTTTCGATGACGGTTACTTCCCTGCATCTATAAAAGTAGCTAAAGTTACACCGATATTCAAGTCTGGCTAAAAAAGTGATCCCGGTAATTATCGTCCGATCTCCGTACTTCCCATATTATCAAAATATATATATATAAATATTCGAAAAAAATATTTACAATCGTCTAGACCAATATTTACACTCTATCAATTTTCTTTACAAAGCACAATATGGATTTCGCTCACACTCGAATACCTTATAGGCGTGCATTGAACATGTAACAACAATAAAGATTAAAATCGACAGCAAAATAAAATTATGTTTATGCGTCGTTTTAATAAAAGTTTAAAACTGGTAGCGCCAGCGAGCGTTGAAGAAATAGTTGAAATATGATTATGATAACAGCAAATGGCGTATGATGGCTGAATGTTCTTCTGCCTAGCATAGATAGATATTTTATAAAATATCGTATCTTCTAATTCCAGGACCCTTACGGCGCGTGCCTCGCTCGCATTTCCGCTTCATTTTAAATTCTGAATAAAAAACTATATACGTTCTGGATAGAAATTCACTCCACATTAAAAAGTTATTATTCTGAGCAAACTGAAAGAAAATAAAACATAATTTTATCTTACTTACCTTGATTATTGTTTCTCTCTATCACAGAGGATTAAGTAAGAACGTCCGGTCAGGTCTCAGCCAATCAGGCGATTCAGATCATGTGCCATCCGATAACGCGAAAACGTTCGATTTGATATCGTTATCCGATGGGACATGACAAAAATCAGGCTTGTCCGAAGAGGCTTTGAATTTGTAGCGACTGCCTTCGTGGCTCAGTAATATCTGATTATTATTATCTGTAATGTTATAATGATTGTGTAAATAAATAAATTGAATTGAATTGAATATCCGACTGATATGCAGGAGAGAGCGGGTTCAATTCGCCACGGGACAAATGTTTGTAATTATTCAGCAGATATTTGTCCCGGTTCTAGGTATTTTGTATAAGAAGTACGTATTTACAAAAAATATATAAGTAATCTACAAAATAAAAACGTGTCCAACATTTTTTTGATAATCCACAAAAGCTTAAAATATTGTGAAAAACAACTAGCCTAGTTTACGTAAAAGGTATTTCATCTTGTAAAAATACATTTAAATTAAAAAATAGCCGTGGGGTACCGATATTAGTATGTTGGCACTCCACGCTTGTCCGTGGATGCCGTAAGAATCTCTCAAGAGACACCTCCGGAAGATGGGCAGCAGCGTCCTCCCGTGTATCAACAACCTGTACTATACGCTCGCAAATCGTGGTGAGTATGGCAACAACCATCTATGGGGAGATCCACGCGGGAGGCATATGTCCAGTTGTGGGCATGGACAGCAGTCCTACGGTTGAGAAGAAGAAAGATACAACCGGTGTAAAGGTATATTTTGCGAGTTGTTTCAGGTTTAAAAACTTAGTAAAGTTTTAAAGTAAACGCAGGTAAGATATACCTTAGTTGCTGTTTTTCAAACCATTTGCGTCTTAGTTAGATAATTAATAAACTTGTTACTATTAGAAGCATTAAAAGTTGCTAAGAAATAAGCAGGTTTCTTGTTAGATACTGCCACGATAATTAAATTAACAAAAGATAACATGAGAATACCTTGCTGGACTCCTATTCGAAGAAAAATATTTAAATTAAATTAAATGTCTTTATTTTAAGAACAATAACTTGATAAAATAATAAATAATACTCCTTGTTTACAAAACGACAATTTAATTTCGTTAGATCATAAACTCACGGTCAGACAGTCAGATTATGATACCAATAAATTGCAAACGATCACCTTCATTAAGCACGTGACCAACCACAGGACCAACACTACATAGCATTGCGCCCGCCACCCTAATACAGAGTTGTAAGGTCTTATTTGCTTGTAATTTCACCGGCCCCCTCAAACCGGAACATAGCAATGCAGACATTACTGCTTGGCGGCAGAAATAGCAGACCTATTGACCTGTTATTTTCTCTGACTAATAGCTGACTATACTGAGAGGATGGTATGCGTGCTGGGCAAGCCTAATCCATCTAACAATGTTCCAGGTACTGCAGCATCTCGTACAGCCTGAATACCAGTTGCTGAAGCTGTATAAATCATCTATAATAGATGTAAAGGTCTTGCTTGTGTCACTGTTGTTTTTCGAAGAGGGCCCACAGTACCTGACTTTGCGGCAGCTAGCTTCACTATAGCTTCATAAAAGTATTTCATGAACTTTGCTATTAGAAAATGCAGTATAAAATATTTACTTATTTTTTCATTGGTGTTTGCAGATAGTTAGAGAGAGTCTGTTATCAATAAGTATTTTACCACTACACAGCCCTTATAATATTTATAACCTAACACTACAGGCCTCGTAAGCCCAATATAAGTCAGTTTCGAAAATATCAAGATTCTTTATCTCAGTCGTAGGACTGGCTGTCCACGTCCAATAGGGTCCTGGATCTTCAAGAGCATATGGAGGGCTTGCCATATTCGCCACACTTGGCAGGCGGGTTGGCGAACGTAGTTCCTGGTGTTAATACACGGAAAGACACTGCTACCCATCTGCCGGAAGTATCCCTGTTGAATTCCCTGACGCCAATATCGTCGTTTAAGCCCACGCAATACCTCAATGACAATATTTCGATCTGATTTATCGTACTTATTGTTTCTAAGAAAGCGAATTGAATTCTAAGTTGTTAAGATAAGTTTACGTCCAATATAAATATTCTATCCACGGATTTTCTGCCATTAAGTAAATGATAAACCTTGCCAAAATGTTCTATTCCAGTGGGGATCAAACCCACGTCGGTCAAATCGATCCCTGACTCTTCCTAAGACCGGAAGTGTTTTAACCAACTAACCTATGGAACCCGATGACCGGTTTGTTGAAGTTATTGATAAGTTCATATCTAAAATGTGATAAATGTGTGGTTAAACACTAATAAAATTATTAATTATAGAATAAGCTATTGCGACGTCTTAAGTCGTTGCTACTGAATGCACCTTCAGACAATGAGCAGGAGAACTCTTGTAGTTATGTGTAGATGGCGCTGAATTGGTGCTCAACTGATGTGACCTTAACAAGAATTTTTACTAACCCGGGTTTCGAAGATTAGTTGGATAAAGCACTTCTGGCTCAAGGAAGGGTCAAGGATTGATTTATTATAATATAATAACATAAACACGGGAATTTATCGCGTAATACCTTTGATTATTCCCGACGTTTCGACTGTGTTTCAACAATCGTGGTCCCGGGTTGACTGGAGATTTCATTGGAGTGTCTATCAAGAAGCGATGGTAGTTTTGCAACTACCCTCACTTTGTCTTTAGAACCCGGTAAGGCCGCGTTTACATTGCGGCACACAACTCTAACAGTATCTTCACTATGCAATGTTAAGGATCGATTTAGCTGATGTGGTTCGAACCCCACCCGAATGGATTTTTTTAAAAAGGTTTTTCATTTTCTTCTATTCACGGGCAGAAAATTCGTGTAAATAATGTTCATACTAGCCGTAAACTTGTCGCAGCAACGTCATCGGGTTTCGAAGCTTTAGTGGGTTAAAGCAATACCGGTAGAGGGGGGGGGGGGGATCGAATTACCCGACGAGGACGAAAGTTTTAATGCGGTTTTTTATTTCTTTGAAATGTTCTAAGTGTAGTTTAAGAAGTAGAAAAGGTACAAAATTTAAAATAATTTTTAAAATAAGCCTATTTACTATGGATAACAAGATTATTCAATATAGAAAGCTGTACGGGACGCTGCAGTGCCTGGGAAGTTAGATGGGTGAGGCTTGCCCAGCACCTATACCATCTTTTCAGCTTAGTCATCTATTCGTCAGAGGAAGGAACAGGTCAAAACGTCTGAAACTAACTATGCCGCGGGTTTCCTTACGGTGGTTTTCTTCACCGTCAATGAACGTGTCAAATAAGCACATTTTTCAAGAAAGAAAATCACTGATAACAGAACCTCTAAAAAATAATACATTTACCTTAATTAACTTGTTTTTAGATAAGGTAACATTCTACTGCCGTGGGGTGCTGGCAGTAGAATGTTACCCCTCCCCTCCTACACGTGGATGCAGTAAGAGCCGGCTAAGGGACACTTCCGGAAGATGGGCAGCAGCGTCTTTCCGTATATCAACATCCCGTACTGCGCTCACCAACCTGCATGCCAAGCGTGTTGAGTAGGGCAAATACCTCTCATGGAGATCCATGAGGGAGGCCTAAGTTTAGTAGTGGACGTTTTGCGGCTGAAATGATGACTTTTTTTTAGATTAAGGGAATTTGTGGATTTTTTTCCAGAAATCCCCTTTACGTCTACTTTTGAACAAAGGCCTCCCTTATGGATCTCTCCATGAGGGGTAGTCTTCTTAAAATCCCGTCTCATTCCTCTAGCCGCTACAGCGACTCTTTTACGGTCCAGGCGGCGAGATTGTGGAATGCCCTTCCCCATAGCATACGTGACACGGCATCTTTAAATGTATTTAAGAGTAAAGTTAAAGAGCACTACCTATCCCTATAAACTTTGTATTGTATCTATAGGACATATATATTTATATATGTATATAATATATATTTATTTTTATATATTTATGTATGTATATCTTCATTATTAATATGTATACATGTATAATATTTATGTATGGTTATTATTATTTATCTTATCTTATTATTTAAGTAGATTGTATTATTAGTTTAAGTATCATAATGTAAGTTATCTTATTTCTTGTGTACACAACCCCTACACCTATGATCACCTCTATCTAGCCTCAAAGGTTTGCTGTAAGAGAACTCTTGTTAGGGTTAAGCTCGCCTTTGTACATGACCATTTCTAAGTATTTTTAAGTTATTTTTGTTTTGTGTGCAATAAAGAATAAAGAAAGAATAAAGAGTAGTTGCCATACTCACTGCGCTTGGCAACCAAGTTTTTTTTTGGTAGGTACATGTTGTAAAATGCAAGAAAATTCCATTCCTTCCTCTGTTAATGCTAATTTACTTACAAACTAAACTACTTATACATATACATACAAAAGCGGCAAGCGGGTTGGCGAGTGCAGTACGGGATGTTGATACAAGGAAAGACGCTGCTGCCCATTTCCCGGAGGTATCTCTCAGAAGTCGTGGTCGTCCGATGTCGCGATGAGGTTGACGATATACGCCAGGTCGGCGACAATTCTTGACTTAGCACAGCACTGGACCGGCATACGTGGCGTACACAAAGGGAGGCCTACACCTAGCAATGGGTACCTACGGGCGGTGGATGATAATCCCTCAGCAGGGTCTTACTTCATCTACAGGTATGAGAGGAGAGGTAACATTATACTGCCGGCACCCCACAGCAAAAGAAGATACTAAGCCAAAATCGACCATAGCGAAATTACCGATGCGTGGATTGAATATTAAAAAATAAAACCGGGCAAGAGCGAGTCGGACTCGCGCACCGAGGGTTCCGTGCCATCATACAATATAATATATGACAAAGGCGGTTTTATATTTGTTGGAGAACCTTGACAGCGCCACCTCTTGTCTGATAGCGGAACTTATGTAGATAAGTAGAGAGTTTGGAATAAATTTCCTATAAAGTTTACATACACTTCTATTAGGTATAAAAGTATCACGGTTTTATCTCTGCAAACTTCGGAGATAAGGGGGGGGGGGGGACGGTAATATTTTAACATTTTTGTAAATATCTCAAAAACAATACGGCTTAAAGGAAAAATAAAAACTGTTTATTAATGTGCAAGTGAATACCTTTCATATGATATCCCACATCACCTAGTAACTACACAAATTTTTTGAAAACCCCCCTTCCAACCCCCTTGTCTAAAAACTAGGCAAATTAGAGAGTTCGCTATAATTTTCCTATAAAGTTTACATATATTTCTATTAGCAATAAAAATATCACGGGTTTATCTCTGCAAACTTCGGAGATAAGGGGGGGGGAACGGTCGTTTTTTCAACATTTTTGTAAATATCTCAATAACAATACGGCTTAAAGGAAAAATAAAAACTGTTTATTAATGTGCAAATGAATACCTTTCATATGATACCCCACAAGGCCTAGTAACTTCACTTTAAAATTTTGAGATCCCCTTTCCGCCCCCCTGCAATCAAAATTAGAATACTTTTTAACATTTTTATATATGTTATATTAGTAAAAAGGTGTTGTCTTCTACCATTTCAAATTTCAAGTCGATAGTATCAGTAGTTCTCGAGATATCCAGTTGTGACAGACAGACAGACAGACAGAGTGATTCTATAAGGGTTCCTTTTTACCATTTTGGTCCGGAACCCTAAAAAGTATCGTCGAATTCTTAGTACCTACGGTTCGGAATGGGTTTTTGATCTTTTACACGCCAACCCCCAAACCAATACCATTAGCAACTTAAATGAAATAAAATAAAAAAGCTTTTATTGATTCCGTAGGTACATGTTACATAATGCGATTTAACAGAAAGATCACTAGTCATAAGGACCGCCTGTGTTGCGGTAAAAGCCTTCTGCATTTGCTTCCACTCGTTGCGTGTCCTGGCTAATCTAGACCACGATTTTCCGGCTGTTGCTACAATTTCGACGTCCCATCTTTTTAAAGGTCTTCATTTCTTCCTTTTAGTGCCTTTTGGGCACCAGTTTGTTGTGATATGAGCCCATCTTTGTAGTTCTAAAGGGGTTTTCATAAGGCACGGGTAGATTTTGGCGGCATTTGGTTTTGTTGACATCTGTCAAATCTTTTTATATTATTAAGGGGTCCAAGCTCCCTAATATGCATAGCGCTGTCTGTCTGTCCGTCTGTCTGTGTATTTGACGATTACAACCGAACGCGTTGAACGATTTACATGAAACCTTTTTTGTTAGCTTAATGAGAGAAGGTGACTGATTGATTTTGGTGACCACAGGGACCGGAGTTATTGTGACCTCAAAAGGTCACCAAAAAGAATAAAATTCTTCAAATGGCCGAAAACGTCCAAAAACCCAAAAATTAAATTTTTGACCTTTGATGACCTTATGAGGCCTTCGCCCCCTTTTCTGGTACCCCCGTACCAATGCTTGTTCAGTTAATTATGCCAAATCACCATGGCAAGTTACACGATTGAACAACACGTTCAAATGAAAAAGGTTATTATAAAAATCAGTATTCGTTATTACAAACGCCCATTTTATTGTAGATATGGTGACCTTGACTCTTCAACGTTTGGTGGCCAAATTTGAGATTATCAGTTCGGCAATCAATCAGCCAACACCCATACGGCCGGCTGAGAACATCCAGAGGCCAGATCGGCAGAGGACATCGCCGCGGTCCATGAAAGTGTACAGCAGAACCCGAAGCAGTCGATTCTTCGCCGTGAACAAGAACTCGGCCGAAAGGCCGAGTTCTTGTTCAAGGCTTGTTCGTCAACGAACGCTACAGAACGATGATAACGAATTTCTTATGGACCACATGAACTGCACGGACCCAGACGACATTTGGTTCCAGCAGGACGGCGCTACGTTCCACACAGCGGACGCCACGATTGATATTCTGCACGAATGATTTGAGGGTAAGGTAATCTCTCGCAGGGGTGTTGTGAAATGGCCACCAAGGTCATGCGATTTGACCCCGCTAGACATTTCTTGTGGGGTTTTTTGAAGTCGCAGGTTTTTGCAAATAAACTGCAATCGACTGATGCCCTAAAGGTGAACATTACACAGGCCATCGCTCAAATTGAGCCAAATTTATGCGGAAGAGTAACTGAAAATTGGAACACTCGGATTCGTGCCACCGTAAGAAGCCAAGGCGGGCATTTGCACGATGTTTTATTCTACACGTAATGGCACATATAGGCTATTTGAATATAAACATAATTTTGTTAATACCTTAGTCACAGCTTGTTTTATTCCATTTCAACATCTACCCGCCCTAATTGAAAAACCCTTTGGTATAGCAACTCAAATAACCGATCAAGAAAGATAATAATCCAATTCGAAACCGTTATAAATATGTCATCCAATAATAGGCAGGTCCAATGCCCTAAGGAACCCGCCCGATATTTGGGTTATCCTTTCTTATGGATTCCTCTCACGTTCGTATCAAGTCGTATCAACGCTTCCACACGTTCCGCAAACATTTTTTTAGATCTACGTAATTTAGTTGGAAGGCGTAGAAGGACAGGATAATTTATTAGATTTTGTAGTAAAAGTATATAATTAAGGGGCCAGTGAAATGACGGGCACATGTGAACTCTATGTCTCAGGGTGATGGGCGCAATACAATGCAGCGTTGGTCACGTGCTTCGTGAAGGTGATCACTGAGGTTTTGCAGTTGTTATAGGTAGAGGTTACCGCTTAACATCAGGTGGGACTTTAGCTGCTTGCCTCGTCATTTAGTCGTATAAAAAAAATGTTGAGACGTATTTATCTGGTACTCCACTCCGACCAACTAAAAGAGAAACTAGTTGTACGGAATATACTTTTTGAAGCTTTTTGTTCCAATCACTTCAACTGCTTCGTCAAAAACATATTAATTACCTGCATCTTGGACCGATATTTCTACCAGAAATACCAATTATATAACCTGGTTAAAACCGAACGCATTATGTGATCCAGGTGGTGGTACACTTTGCATTCTACCTCTATGTTGAATCATAAATCGATTTAGAAAATAATCAATAAATTGCTAGTCGACACGATTCGTTGAGATCACTCGTTCAGTCATGAGCGTCCATAAGCGAACAATACAAAAATAAAGCGCCTGTGTGATAATATATTGGTTTCCTAGTGTGTCTCCCAATATTTGGTTGATTGGAATGATTTCAAGACTAACTTTTTCAGTAAACCAGTACTTATTATTATGTTATCCTTTACTTAATATTTCCAGAACAAATGTTCCATCATCATCATCATTTCTGCCGTAAAACGTCCACTACTGAACACAGGCCTCCCTCATTAATCTCCATGAGGGGTAGTTGCCATACTCACCACACTTTTAAACTTATCAAACTACCCTCTCGTAAGTTTTCAAACTCTTCCTAGACTGCAAAAGTTTGCAAGGTAATATAACTTTTAGATACCTAGAATAACTTTAGTTTTTAAGAGGATTTCAACATAAACGGAAAAGTAGTTTTATGTGGACATAGCTGTCTGAAAAATTAAGCGTATTCTATATCTTACTATCCAATGGAACATAGTTTTCACTTTCATAGAATTCACTGCGATATGTGATAATAAAGATTGTCGATCTCTTCAACAGGACATAAATCGTGTAGCTGAATGGAGCGCTAACAACTATCTGCCTTTTAATGTTTCCAAGTGTAAAACCATGACATTTTCCCGTCGACGCTGTCCTGTTATCTACAATTATTATTTAACAGACACTCGCATAGAACGCGTCGATACTATTCGAGATTTGGGGTTGACACTTGATCCCAAGCTTGACTATAACTCTCATGTGGTTGAGATATGCAAACAAGCATGTAAAACTCTTGGATTTATTATGCGAGTTACTTGGGAGTTCACTGACATACGAGCGGCTCTTATGCTCTTCAAAGCATTTGTGCGTAGCCGCCTTGAATTCGGTGCAGTTGTCTGGGATCCACATGAGAATAAATACACACTGATGCTCGAAAGGGTACAGCTGAAATTCGCACGATACTTATATAAGAGGACGTACGGGTACTATCCATACCTTTACCCCTCTATGTTTGTGTATGGTATGGTCGAACTTGATACATTGTCTTTAAGGCGGAAATTGCTCCTTCTTAGACATTTTATTATGCTTCTGCGAGGTATGATTGACAACCCATTGACTCTGCAACAACTGGGCCTGGCTGTGCCGCGGCGGCACATGCTGGCACAGAGGGCACACTGGGGCCGCGTCGCCGCTCCCCATTGTTTGCACGACTGTCTTGGGTAAGAACTTGCGCTGGCGCTTCCGCTCCAACGCCACGAGCGATCGCTCTCCTCAATACGTTTCAAGTACATTTCGATGATGCTGATATATTCGCTGACAGTTTGCATAAACTTTACTGATTAATTTTACTATTTTTAAATTCTTTTTGACTTTTATATATTTTGTTTGACATAATTATCAATTTATATTATATTTTATCATTATTATTTAAGGACATTTAAATTAAATTGTTTAGGTATGATTCTTTGTTTTGTATAATCATTATATAAATTAAATTATTATTGTATTACTTTAAGTTACATATTATCATAATAGCTCTTGGATGTTTTGGCTTAGGCTGTAAGTCCACCTGTGTCTGAATAAATGAATTATAAATGAATTATAGTTTTTGATAAAAGCAGATTGTTTGCAGACTCTTATGCCAATAGGTAACAAGACTGAATAAAATCTCTAAAAATACAAGTTATATTCCTCTCTTATCTGTTGTGTTATATTCACGGACGATTTAGTCCATTACTAGGCTAATCTCACTAATATTATAAAGAACACACACAAAATTGTATTTTTCATGTAAGTGAATGTGTTATATTCCATAGGAAAAATAAATATCTATAAAAGTGTGTACAAACCCGAAAGGGGTTTAGACCATGAATTTTGGCCGGATATCATTGGAAATCCGTATGTTTTTCATTTATTATATTTATTTATTATTATTTATCATTTTACTAGTTGATGTAACGTGAAGATTATCCTGAGTTCATAATTCGATTTATTCAATGCCTTTTGATTTCAAATAAAAACCTAAGTTTGATTTTACGTATTATATTGTAATTCTTCGGTAACTCTTTCATCAATCAATGACCCTGTTAAGAATCAGCTGGCGTTTAGATTGCCAGTATCGTATAATCAGCTGTTGTAGTTCGTAAAACTAAAGCTGTTTCTTGAGGTTAGCATCACCCCACGAACATTATAAAACACCCTGTATTATGGAAACAGCTACTCACGACATCTCGTGACTAGCTGTTTCTATAGCTGCTATCTGTATATCTGCTGGCGCGAGTTGGCGAATCTGAAAGTAGTTTTGTCTGGAGTTGTTCTAGAGTTTTAAGCGCTAAAACACAAATACACAATCCATAAAAAAAATATTAACATTTCATCATCATCATCTCAGCCGCAGGACGTCCACAGCTGGACATAGGTCACCCTCATTGTCCTCCGAGTACTGATCATGCCCTCATGAATATTACCATACTCAACTCGCTTGCCAGGCGGGCTGGCGAGCGCAGTACGGGATGTTGGTTGATACACGGAAGACGCAGCTGCCCATCGTCCGGAAGTATCCCTTTTCAGATTCTTACTGCATCCACGGGCAGGACAGGAGAGTCAACCATTCCTGCTTATAAAAATGTAAATCTATCTCTCCTTATAAAAATAATAATTTTGGGGACCTCTGTGGCGCAGCGGGTGAAAGTCTACCTGCGACGCAGGAGTTTGCGGGTTCGATTCCCGCCTGGGGACAAATATTTGTATGATTTGCTGATGTTTATTCAGGGTGTTCTGGATGCATTTCTATATATAATGAAAAATATCGATATATGTAGTATAACGTATTAACTTATCAGTCATCTGCTCTGCTTAGCATGGAGCTAGATGACAGCATCTGTGTGAATTGTCCAGTATTATTTATTTATTTAATATTTAATTGTGTATGCATTACTTTTGTTCAGCTGTAAAATTATCCTTCATTTTAAAATGTTGGCCAAACCCCTGGAACGAACATTTGAATAAGGGCTTACAATAGTTCTGGAAGACTGCCATCCAATACTTAACCGTGCTCTTAGCGCTCGTATTTAAAATTTAACCTTTTGCTTTTGACATCTCACTCTAACCAACTAACTCGCTATCAATCAAAATTGTCCGAAAATTTCCTCTTTAACCCCGATTCACTGGGTCAATGTGAATTTCAGGAGTTTCTAAGCGCTTTTATTAACTAAAACGTCGCCGAGTCGTAAAAACAGGGTCTCATTTAACATCCAACAAGTTTGCAGACATTCCGTTAGTTCAGATTACCAAACTTCGCAAAGTCGGCACATTCAGACGGGTGATGTTAAATGTTTCTGCTGTTACGCAGGAAGCCAAGGGCAAAGTAATTTTTATCCAAAGCTCAAGCATAAGGAATGATAATTTCCATCGAAACGATTTGCTTAGTCATGGAATGAGTTTTGTACTCTGTTTAGAATGGCGGGAGTAGCTGAACGATTTGTGTCAAGTTACGTTAAACGTTACGTATTTTAACGTACATTATGTGCGTAACTTGACACAAATCGTTCAGCTACTCCCGCCATTCTAAACAGAGTTCTTCAGAGTTCAGAGTTCAGGGTTCTATTGTCCAAATCCAACAATTATAGAAGCAAAGTAATTAATTCTATAATCTTACATAAACCCAGATTATGGTCAAAGGGCGTTAAGTTCCGAATTACTTTTCTGGTGGGGCATACGACACGTTCCCATCTTGTACCACTCAAATCTTGTAACAATGTTGTTGGTGGGAGGTAATATACATTTTAAGAATTAATTAGTATTTCTGAAGGTGAACGGCTTGGCTCTATCAGCTCGTGTAGTCTCGTTTTTATTCTGACGTCACTTGTAGACGTCAGTTTAGCAACATGTGTTCCACTGTCTCACCTGCTTCAAGACATTTGCAAAACAGTTCACTATGTAATTTATTTATTTATCAGGCATACATAACAGAATACAATCAATACATGACAGAGAAAAAAGTTATGACATTTTATAGACTAGATTGTACTCCAAAACATGCATACACAACATGATTATAGATTAGAGCAGTATGAGCGTAAAATATATTCTGACAATAACAAAATCATTAAATTAAAAAAAAAAAGTAAAAGCTATAATAATAATAAATTTAAAACAAAGAAAACATTAAAAATATTAACATAAAATACACGGATACAATATTTAATCAATCACGGCTAGAGAGGCTAGAGCTACTTTTTTGAATTTAGGTAAGCTACTGGTGAATATGTTCAATGTATCGGAATAATTCAATGAAAGTTCATTAAACAAGCAACACATTCTGACGACAGGGTTGTTGTATGAAATTTTGTTAGAATAAACCTGTAGGGCGAAGGTAAGGAGAAACGGTTGTCTGGGTCTGGGTTTTGTGTTAATGTTGAGAAGGGACAAGAGATAGGGAGAATCAATGATAGAGTGCGTAATTTTATAAAGATGGCATCATGGAATTTTCGGCGCTGTTCCAAAGACATCAGTCCAAACCTTTTTAATCTATCCTTATAACTAGGGAATCCTCTACCAACACAAGCTCTGTAACATAGGACTCTTAAAAAATTCTTTTGTATTCTCTCGATGCGTAATGCCCTGATGTGTGTCTGTGTCTCAGCCAGCTAACTACTTCATTTCTACATTTCTATTCACTAGATCAAAGCGAATGAGCACAGACAATACATTTTTCTAACAAGTTCTTAAGAAATGATAAAACTGTATGAACTGACACAGATGGCGATCCCATTTGTCTTGTGAGATGAAATTATGTTTGTTAGACTCCGCATGGGCCAGTTTCGGCGTGTTAGAAGAATTATTGTTTTTGTAATACTTAGTTACGTCTAACTTCTATATAGTATATTTTGTATAGTGCCAGTAGGAGAGCAGTAGATCCGGCTGGCATAAGATCACCAGGAGTGGCATACCCAGCAGCGGGCGTTGCTGACTGTTTAGATGAAATCATTTCAGCCGTAAAACGTCCACTACTGAACACAGGCCTCCCTCATGGATCTCCATGAGGGGTAGTTGCCATACTCATCACTCTTGGCAGGCGGGTTCGGGATGTTGATACACGGCAAGACGCTGCTGCCCATCTTCCGTAGGTATCCCTTAGCAGGCTCTTACTGCATCCACGGGTATGAGAGGAGGGGTAACTTCTACCGGCACCCCACGGCAAGATGAAATAGCCATGATCAATTAAAATTAGATAAATTATTCTGTACAATTCACACAGCATCATCTAGCCCCAAAGTTAAGCAGAGCTTGTTCTGGGTACTAGATGACTACATTATAGATAAGTTTACATAGATGGATATTTTTTTATTATAATAGAGAAAAACATCCATTTTTAAAGTACAGACATTTGTCCCGAGGCGGGAATCGAACGACGCAACCTCTTGCGTCGCAGGCGGACCTTCGCCCGCTGCAAGTTCCTAAAAAATGATAAAACTGTATGAACTGTCACAGATGGCGATCCCATTTGTCTTGTGAGACGAAATTACATTTGTTATACTCCGCATGGGCCAGTTTCGGCGTGTTAGAAGAGTTCGTCCTCTGGTACCTACGTCACGGGCTTTCGCCGTGACAATATAAAATGTCGCATTTGTCCGGGAAAATGTCCTGATTTATACATAAATGCCATTGCCACGGTAAGCACATCTATAACTCAGGTAAGGAGGCACGGAGGCAAGGAGGTATCCCTTGGCAAATTCTTACTGTATCCATGGGCACGAGAGGTGGGACAACATTCTCGTGCTGGTACCCCACAGCAAGTTAATAATCACGTTATCATAGAGTCATGTATTCATCTAAAAATCCATGTAAAATAACATCCCCTACGCTAAGCTGGTTATAAGTCAGATCAAAAAACTGGTCAATTCTGAAGTTAGTCGTTAGTTTCCTCACGATGTTTTCCTTAACTGTGATGCCCGTGTAATGTGATCTTTAAAAGTGAAAGTCAATAAGTGTTAATTCATTAGAAAACTTTATAGAGTGGCCAATTTACAAAATAAAAAATAAAGCAATTTAATAAAGCACATAATTAAAAGTGAACGAAAGAAGCTTAAAGCCGATGGTCAAATTTTGTTGTGATCTTTGTCGTGTCAGAAGTTAAGAGAGGCAGATTGTAAAATCGATATTCGGTGCCCATTTTGTAATGCAATTTCAGACCTGTTCAATCAGTTAGACTACGGTCTGACTCAATATTAAGTAGGTAACAACTTCGAAAACTCAACAACAGATGCCGAGAACTCTGTCTTTCGAGTTGTACACTTAGCGAAGTAGAAGCCTTGTAGTTTTCCTAGCGGTCTGCAGGATTCCAACAAGACCTTACATATAAATGCTCTATCATCATTTCAGCCGTTAAGTACGAGGGGAAGTATGAGGGGTAGTTGCAATACTCATCACGCTTGGCAGGCGGGTTGGCAGTACGGGATGCTGATACACGGAAAGACGCTGCTGCCGGTCGCTGATCCAGAAGTATCCCTTAGCAGGCTCTTACTGCATCCACGGGCATGAGAGGAGGGGTAACATTCTAATGCCGGCACCCCACGGCGTAAATGCATTCTCATAAATAAATGCACTAAATTCTCTATGCATTCTCCAAAGTATATATTCAAAACCTCACCGTACCTAGTCAGACGGAACTGACTCTAAATTGTTGTTCATGCTGCATAATCCCTCGCAAATATAACAAGGTTACCAAAGCCTAGTAAAATGGTAATGTTCTGCCTGACGTACCCATATACTTCGGAGATCCCGGCATCTAATTCGTAGCGAAAAATGTAGAAAAACTTTTTTAATCTACCTCTGTTTTGAATTTCCGTTTACATTACGTTACGAATGCGTTTCACGTCCGAGTTTTTGCTAAAGGTTTATAATATTTCATTTCAGTTTAAATTAGCTTTGGAACAAAATTTTCTATTTCGTAATGCTTTGATGTGGCGTGTGCATTTCTTTGCAAAAGTTTATTGTTATATTTGAAGATAAAAAAAAAGAATTAAGAACGAAATAGGCAATAAGAAAAAGCTGAGGAATTAAAATAAAGATAATTCCAGCCAAAAAGCCTTGGAAAACGAACCGAACGACCTTAACAAACACGATATCCTGAACTCGCACATTCCAATAATATCGCCGAAACAAAGGCAATACTATCAGAGCACACTTATCCTAATCTTCTATTGTTAGAACGGTGCCACAGGGCTTTCCCACACCGGCTATTTGCGAGCGGGTTTCATGCGACGATCGTACTGTATATTATATAGACAAAAGCTAAGGCCACACTGCCAGTAGTGACGCGTCAGCGATTCTCTGGCTTCAATCTTATTACACAAAAAGAAGTCTGTTTATTCCCACCAAATAGTGAATCAAAATTATTAGATAGTCATACGTGAAAATATTGCAAAAACATTAATGTTACATAACGTTACACGTAAACATTTAACGAATTATGAATACATTTTAACAGTCACCTTGCTTCCTTTTCTAGAAGGTCTAAAGGTCTTTGTTTATGTTTTAGACTTATTATTTAGTTCACAAAACGACAAAATACTAGTCTTTTTTTATTCAAAAAGTATAGTCATAAAAGAGCTTTTTAAAGATTTTAAGGGATTAATTTGCTTCTTTTCCGTAATCCAACTAAGCTGTTGGTTTATAGTGTTCCATAGGTCCAATCATTCGTTTCATTTTAGCCTTAAAACGTCCACTGATGAACACAGGCCTACCTCATGGATCTCTATGAAGGTTAGTTGCCATACTCACCACGCTTGGCAGGCGGGTTGGTGAGCGCAGTATGGGATGTTGATACACGAAAAGATGCTGTTGCCCATCTTCCGGAGGTGCCCTTAGCAGGCTCCTACTGCATCCACGGGCATGAGACGAGGAGTAATATTCTACTGCCGGCACCCCACGGCCACCGGCCACACATAGGCCCAATAATAAGCCGTAATTCGGTCTGTTACATCCTAATATCTCCAAAACGATTGTACGCTGTTTAGTTTGGGAATTTATTTAATTACTAGCTGTCCCAAACATCCAGAATTAACTAGCTACTATAACTACTGCGCTACTGCTACTAACTACTACATGCTACCACTACACCTAACCTTCTTCTACATAACTATGTTGACAGATCTGCACGCAAAAAGCTTGTTCTCAAACCACCAGAGTAAATAATTCCAAGTGTACATACGGTTTAAGGTTACTGTGATTTTAGCTATTCTCTTCGATTTCAATCTAACGAATAGATTAAAATAATAAATAAATAATAGTAGATTTGCGGGCAAAGAACACCACGAAGTGGAACCCACCCAATGCACCCCGGGGACGTGGGTGGCCCAGAAGGAGATAGCGCGATGAGCTAGACCCATTTAAGATCTTAGTCTGTAACATAGTTTTCATACAATCACGCGCGCACAAACACACACTCATTCACACTCATAAACACACCACACACACACACAAACATATAAATAAATAAAAATCACAAATAATCATAAACAGTTAATATTTTTATATTTAGTTTTTACAATTTTAGTATAGGTATTATGTCTTGTAATATTTAGGCTTTCCTTGTGCATTTACTGTTTTCTTTTTTAATTTAATTTTCTTCATAGCATTAATATAGCTCTTAAGTAGGAACACCCAATACTTCGGAGGTGGGCGCTGACTCTGCGACTCAGTTTATTTTTAAACTTTTGCAGCAGTCAACGTTTTTCTCATTATGTTGTACCAAAGTTTTTGTTCCAAATAAATATTTTTGTATTTTTTTTGTAACAGCGTTAAATCGCAAAGAGTGAAAGAAGGGAACGGAGGCCTTTGCCCTGTCAGTGAGACAAAAATTACTGAAAAATAACAATATCAAATTGCCTGTAATAAGACTGTGCATTGTCCATGTTTATTCAGATTCCATGGCCGATTATTCCACGACTGGCGAAATCTATCGTATTACCACCTCTAGATAGGTATACAATTCTCCTAGGTGGCTATATATTGATGATGAAAGGGCAATCCTTGGGTAGGTTTACGTTTTATTGTAACCCTAAACTTATCAAAATTCAGGTCGCGCAACGTGGATGTCGTGAGTGTAGATGGAATGGATTAAAAATGTGAATGATATAGATACATGACATAAAAGGAATAGTTTTTTGGACATTAAAAACAGAATTATGGTTTTATTAACAAGCTGGCTCAGTTGGTCTAACAGCCGCATGGACGGAGAGTATAGGAGGTTGCGGGTTCGACCCCGGCCGGTGGACACATATTTGTCTTTTAGATGTAATTGTCTCCACAGGATGATAACGTAGTTTCTATTACAGTAGCACTACCAGCCCATGTTTGTCCTGGTAGTCATATTGATAGGACAAAATAGTATGACAACTCGGAAGTAGCGTAAATAACGTGACAATCGCTATTAAACGTGATTTTTCAATTCAATTGTAATAAAGTAAGTATTTACGAAAAAAAATCTATCACCTGTTTCCCACAGTACAAGTTTTGCTTAGATCATGCTGTTTGCTGTGTCCAGAATTAATGATCTAGAGGCGCAAAAGAAGACTCCCGTACAATATAATTATTTAGATTCTCCACAGATTCCTCTTCGATTTAGAGAAAATATCACAATCTTTGCAAGTGTCTTCTTGTTTCCATGAAAATAAGTTCTTTGTTAACCTGAACCTATTTAAATCGAGTTATGACATGGATATGACGATGATGCTTGAAATTAATAGCTTGATTCTTTCCACAGTTGGAATGTTTAAAGTTTTATGGCATGATTTCTGCGCTTTTCATAGCGATCATAAAAGTTCACCTCGAATTTCCAGTCCACAATTCGATAGCTGTTTAAAAATATACGGAGCGTGGCTATGCTACTTTCTTGAATTTATAGCATTCAGACTTCGGCAAGAAGCCACGAGAGGAGCCGTGAAGCGTAAATGTGATTTGTTTCTCGCTATTTCGTTATCGGCTCGCCTAGAACGATCGGTGAACGATTGAAGTCGTCGCTTTAAATATTTACGCTATCCTAGTACTTTTTAGTGTGTGTCTCAGCCAACATGGATGACTCCACTCCACCCTCAGGAATGTCCAAAATCATGAGGGGGTTGATGCCATTGCACCTTTGGTAGACGGGTTGGCGAGCGCAGTACGAGATGTAGATACACGGAAAAACGCTGCTGCCCGTCTTCCGTATCCCTTGGTAAATTTTGACTGCATCCACGGGCAAGAGGGGAGAGGCAACATTCTACCTACCACGGCTCTTTTTAGTCATCATCATCATCATCATTACAGCCGTAAGATATACACTGCTGGACAAACCCGTCATTGACTTAGAGATCCATGTGCATGAGGGGTCGTTGCCATACTCACCACGCTTGGCAGGCGGGTTGGTGAGCGCAGTTCGGGATGTTTTTACACGGACAGACGCAGCTGCCCATTTACCCGAGGTAGCCCTAAGCAGGCTGAATCCATGGGTATGAGAGAAGGGGTTTTCTATTGCCGGCACCCCACGGCAAATAATTTTATGCCTGACAGTAGTTTTGATTACTATTTGGACTAAACTGTGGTAGAATTAAGTGGTACATTTGTGCCATAGTACCTACATTCTTGTAATAGATACTTGCATGGTTACTTTATATACCTCACCTACGTATGTACCCCAGTGCCTTATGACGAAAGTCTTCAATCAGTGTGTGTTACCAGTGATGACATATGGAACCGAAACGTGGTAATTCACTGCTGGCCTAATAAATAAGCTCAGAGTAGCTCAAAGAGCTATGGAAAGGGCTATGCTCGGGGTTTCTCTTCGTGATCGTATAAGAAATGAGGAGATACGTAGAAGAACTCGTGTCACCGACATAGCTAAACGGATTAGCACGTTGAAGTGGCAATGGGCAGGCCATGTAGCTCGAAGAACAGATGGCCGATGGGCCCGAAAGGTTCTCGAGTGGAGGCCACGGACCGGTAATCGCAGTGTAGGACGTCCACCTACAAGATGGACAGATGACTTGGTGAAGACCGCAGGTCGACGGTGGATGCAGGCCGCTTCTAACCGCAATACCTGGAAATCCATGAGGGAGGCCTATGTCCAGCAGTGGGCGTCCTACGGCTGAAATGATGATGATGATGATGATGGTTACTCTGGTGTCGCAAACGCCCATAGGCTACGGCAACCGTTTGTACCGTGGTATGGGAGTATATAACTTCCCCTCATGGAGATTCATGAGGCCGGTTTTCAGTAGTGGACGTTTTACGACTGAAATGATGTTGATGATTTTATCATCATCATGATAAAATTGTTTTACAAAACTAATAAAATATGCGGCACGTTTAAGGACAGTCTTTCTTTGGCTACGAAAGTTAACAGTGCTAGTTAGTGTTGATCAGTGATTTGTAAGCATAGTGTTATAGTGGAAATCAGCGATCTGTGAAGAAGTGGTTTAGTGTGAATCTGTTGTGAGATTCTTATTGGTGTGACATTTCCGTTATTAAAGTGTTACTTTTGGTCTTATTGGACTACGTTATTCAATCACAGCTCGTTACAATATTATATCATAACGAAACTTATAAAGTAGACGCTACATTTTGAGTATGAAATGTCATGTTCAAGTATTCCAAAGTGTCATTGTGATAACCGGTGACGAAAGCCAATTTTCACACATTCGCAAGCGCGATGCAAATAATTGACACCCCCTCCCTACCCCCATCAACCCAATACGTTCCATTCATATTTAAATGTGTTTGAAAATACCCCTTCAATATCGGGGATTTGACAAATACTATCGGTTATTGGCAATTCTCTTGCCAATGAGATCCAGTAAGGATCTGCCATATGATACGGAAGGAATAAAGGAAGATGAGAAAAGAACAGATAAAGGGATATGGGCAGCAGCGTCTTTCCATGTATCAAAATCCCGTACTGCGCTCTGCGCTCACAATCGTTGTATTTTGAATTCGCTGGAAATTCTTACATTATCATATCAGCCGTAGGACGGACATATGCCTCACGCATGAATCTTCAAGTACTGATCATGAGGGGGTCGGTGCCATACTCACCACACTTGGCAGGCCTGTTGGCGAGCGTAGTACGGGAAGTTGATAATAAATGGATGAAGTTCTGTTCTTCCGGAGGTATCCCTTTAGAAGAGTTTTACTGCACCCACGGGCAAGCGAAGAGGGCAACATTCCACTGCCGGCATTCACGCAGACTGGACTCGAGATTACCATCATAGATACCATCTAAGAAAAGTGGGAATTAAGATGAAAGAAAATTAAAAATGTAGAAAATTATCTCACAGGTTCCAGTTACGGCATTCGAAGCCGTTTGCAGAAGCTAGTAGAATCATCACAAAGAAAATTGTTTCATATAGCCGAAATTGAGATGCAATATCTGTGAGAATAGCGAAATCTGGCATGCCCTTAGATTTTATTACGGTCTTAGGCGCGATCCGAAGGGTCTTCTACAGAATGGCCATGTTTTGTTAAACGAGCTAATTCACGAGATTCTTGTACATCGTTCCTTTTAAGGGCCCATTTTGGTCGATTTACAGCAAACGATTGACATACTGCCGTAGGGCGCTGGGCTGGTAGTAGAATGATTCCCCTTATCTCTTGCTCGTGGATTCAGTGTGAATCTTATTATATACTAGCTTTTGCCTGCGACTTCGTCCGCGTGGAAATCCCCTTTTTCACGCAGAGCCACTTTGATTCGAAAACAAATCCCATTTATTCCCTATCCCGTGGGAATTTCGAAAAATCCCTTCTTAGTGCACCTCTAGGATACTCAAGATATATGTGAGCCAAATTTCAAGTCTTTAGGTGCTGTGGTTTAGGCTGTGCGTTGATATACTCGTATCAGTCAGTCAGTCAGTGAGTCAGTCAGGACTTTGAATTTTATATACATATATAGATTTATTTTTAGCCCGTGTTGTCCCACTGCAGGGCAAAAAGCCTCACTTCCCTTTTTCCAGCCGTCTCGACCTCCCGCTGTAGCGGTCCAATCCGCACATCCAACTCGTTCCGCCATCTCCATCGTGGTCTGCCGCTTGGACGCCTTGCGTGGGAGACCCAAATGAAGCCAACTCACAGTAAAGTATTTATACATACAGGAGGAAGGAAAACCTCTTTTCTAAATATACGATGTTACAGTATGACTAGGAGGACATGTATATCCTCGTGGTCATTCTTATATGAGTGCGTGATCCACCAGGATCACGCACCAGGATCACGCATGTGGCAGACATGGCTAGCCCAGTCCCATTGTAGCTGGGCTGACTTCATGCCAGCGTCGAAAATTTTTGTCTGGGAGCGCAGCGTTGAGTTTCGTATTCGGTCTGTCAATCGGACACACAATAATAATAAAAAATAATTTATAAAAGAAAATCTTCCGCTGTGCCTGTCTATCTGTTCGCGATAATCTTAAAAACTACTGAACGGATTTTCATGCGGTTTTGGTTATGGGGCGCAGTATGCCCCATAGCTTATTTTACTTCAAAACCTTTATTTGTAGCACTCTATCTATTGTCGAAAACCGCATGCAAATCCGTTCAGTAGTTTTTAAGATTATCGCGAACAGATAGACAGGCACAGCGGAAGATTTTGTTTTATAAATTATTATAATTGTAATGTGATAGGCATAATAGTAAGTGTGTATTTAAAGAAAGTATTATGTATTTGAGTATTTTATCAATCTGCCTAATGGTTTCATATACATAGATCAAGCTTTGCTTCGTTTTGGACTAAGTAGATGGTACTTAGAGTGGTGTCCAGCATTTTTTGTTCATTATATCTTAGCATTTAGTGGCATTGCCGTGGCAGTTGCCGTGGGGTGCCAGCAGTAGAATGTTGCCTCTTCTCTTTTCCCCCGTGGATGCAGTAAGGATCTGCCAAGGGATACTTCCGGTGGATGGGCAGCAGCTTTTTCTGTGTATCAGCATCCCGTACTGCGCTTGCCAACCCGTCTGAAAAGCGTGGTGAGTAAGGCAACCACTTCCCCGCATGATCTTGGGTGTTCATGAGGGAGGCCTATGTCCATCAGTGGACATGGATAGCAGCCCTACGGTTGAAAGAATGTAGGGTCATTACTAGGAATCCATACAATATGTTCAATAATATAGCATATATATAAATAAATAAATAATTAATGCTGGACAAATCACACAGCATCATCTAGCCCCAAGCTAAGCAGAGCTTGTGTTATGGGTACGATGACTGATATACTTAATACATTATACTACATAGAGAGATATTTTTATTATGTATAGAAAAACACCCAGAACACCCTGAACAAATATCTGCAGATCGTACAGACATTTGTCCCGAGGCGGGAATCGGACCCGCAGCCCCTTGCGTCGCAGGCGGACCTTTGCCCGCTGCGCCACAGAGCTTGTCAAGCATATATCGCTTACCATCAGGTGAGATTGTGGTCAAACAAAGGTCTATCTGCATTAAAAAAAAAGCAGCCTATCGAATATTAATGTCACAGCCTTTTCACCTCAAGTCTTCAAATATCTTTCCCATGGGTAATCAGAAGCGTATTGAATATAATTCAAATAATTTTACCTTGGTCTCTAATGGTCTTTCCGATAATCGGCATTTTTTTTTTTTTTTTTTTTTTTTTTCGAAATGACAATATATGTTGTTGACCGCAGATGGCCATGACAACGTTACCGGACTATGGCGAGCGCAGAAGGCGCCCAGCCGCAAAAGTTAGGTTGGGGCAACAAGCTCAAGGGCACCACTTAGGTTCGAACCACGGCTTGGACTGTTGCCAGAATTTTTGAATCTACTGAAGGATAGCGTCTAGGTGCAAAACTGCACCTTTAGACGGAAGAATGTATTCTTCGGCCCCGCCGGCGGGACCGGTTTTTGAATATGTGTCTAACAGCTAGTGTGGGACGGGTTGACGTCACCTCCGGGTTAGCGGCGGTGAGCTCGTCAACGGGCAAGCCGAGAGCGTGTCTCGGTCGACGGAGGAAAGAACTCGTGGGCAATGGCTCTATCGGGTAGTCGGAGGGTAATCCCGAGATTAACGGATTGGAGTATTCCGCCGCCACTTCATAAAAACGCTTTGAAGCAGTTTTAATAAAGTGTTCGATGGACTCGAGTTTGAGATCTCGGTGGAGGTCTACATTGCGCATGTACCATGGGCAACCCGTGGCCCTGCGCAAGAAGTTGTTTTGGACTACCTGAAGGCATCTAACATGACGGGACTGGCCAAAAACGACAGAGGAATATGTCATTATTGGCCGTACAACTGTCTTGTAAAGTGTCACTTTATTTCTAAAGGACATTTTACTTTTCGAGTTGAGAAGGCTGTTTAACCGGCTAAGCACGAACTTCGCACGATTAGTGACAGACCTTATGTGGGGATAGAAGGAGAGACGTCTATCTAGGATTACTCCTAGGTAGCGAGCTGACCTAACCCAAGGGATGGGTTTATCGAAGAGGAGGAGAGGCTGGGGCAAGAAGGGACTCCGAGTGAAGTACACTGCTGCACTTTTCGTCGGGTTCACCTCTATGCGCCACTTTCTGAACCAGGCACCTAGGGTGTCTAGTGCAGCCTGCAGCCTTATGCGTACGCGATTCCTGTTCTTATCGGACGCGTACAGAGCCGTGTCATCGGCGAAGAGGGCAAGTTCGACTTGCGGGTGTCGGGGAATATCGCTGGTGTACAGCGTGAAAAGAAGGGGAGCAAGGACTGAGCCTTGAGGAACTCCAGCTCGGACGGGTTTGGGGTCTGAGAGCGTGCCTTCCACGCGGTAGCGAAAACAGCGGTTCGACAAGTAGTCTCGTAAGATGAGTACGAGTCTGTCTGGCACTCCAAGCAGGAAAAGCTTGTAAACCAAGCCGTTGTGCCAGACTTTGTCGAAGGCTTTAGCTACATCGAGGAAGACAGCGCCCGTATCTGCTGGCCAAGTGTGATGCCACTGGGA
This sequence comes from Pasiphila rectangulata, assembly GCA_963082625.1. Classification (NCBI taxonomy): domain Eukaryota; kingdom Metazoa; phylum Arthropoda; class Insecta; order Lepidoptera; family Geometridae; genus Pasiphila; species Pasiphila rectangulata. Next base: position 17,834,820 of record OY720244.1, read on the forward strand.
CAGGATGTGCTCCGTGATGCGGAGCACCTGCTGGGGACAGGAGTGATGGGCTCGGAAGCCAAACTGTTCGTCAGGCAAGAGACTATGCTCATTGACGTGACGCCAGAGACGTCTCAGAAGGAGACGCTCGTAGATCTTCCCCAGGGAGCTGAGGAGACTGATGGGACGGTAGGAGGAAGGCTCGTTTGCCTTTTTGCCCGGTTTGTGGATGCCAATTACATTGGCTTCCTTCCAGACATCAGGGAAAGAGCAGTTAGCCATGGCAGCATTGAAGATGCTGACCAGGAGATGTATGAGGGCAACAGAGAACTTCTTGAGTACTCTGTTGCTGATGCCGTCCGAGCCAGGGGACTTCTTAGGTCGAAGATCTTTAATGATCTCGGCGACCTCTGCTGCTCTAATGAGGTCCAAAGGAGGAGCAGTGGGGGGAAGGGAAACTAGGCGGTCGACTTCACTGTTCACCATGTTAAGGTGATCAGGGTCGACGGGTTCAAGACTAGGAGAGCATTGGGATTCAAGACTCTCAGCTAGCGCGTCTGCTTTTTCCTTGTCATCAAACGCAGGCGTTTGGTGATTCGGGCGAAGCAGAGGGGGCAGGATTGAGATACCATCTGATTTCATAGATCTAGCCAGGCTCCAGTAAGCTAGATGCCCGGGTTCGATATTAGAAAGCAGATTGTCCCAAGAAGTGTTACGATGCTCCTGAATGGCCCTCTTCACCTTGCGGCGAAGCGAGTTCATTCGGAAGCGATTTAGTTCGGAGGGCCAAGAACTAAAGCGACGAGTTGCTGCGTTCTTCTCTGTGATCAGTCGTCTTATCTCATCAGGCAGGACACAGTTACGATCAGGCGTAGCTGGGACCTGTCTAGACAAGTCGCGAACGGCGGATTGGACGTGACTGGTCAGAGAGTCGACCGCAATAGCAATGTCGTCAGGGGACCTAATGTCGTCGGGGATTTTATCCAAGTCGGGAGAATGGATAACCTTGAGGGCTTTCTCAAGTTTATACCATTGCACCACAGTCTTGGTCGGGGGAGTAGGGTCCGGCAGAGGGCCAAGTCTTAATATGACGGGACGGTGGTCAGAGTCTAGTTCCTGCATCACTACTATGGAGCTCATCCGGAGGGATACGTTCCGCAGCAGTGCGAGGTCTAGGGTTTGGTTGGAAAAACCAATACGTGGGGAATATCGAGTGTGACACATGGGGGCAATAAGATCTAGATTTAAAGAATCTAGATAGCCTGAGAGGAGGGCACCGTTTCTATTACGTATCGAGCAATTCCACATAGGGCTTTTGCTATTGAAGTCGCCAGCCAGAATGACTGAGCTTCCAAGACTGAGAAGGGATTCTAGGTCGCTTTTAAGAAGCTTCCTATTGGGGCTAAGATAGCAGGATGCAATGATAACCGGTTGATGACCGGTCATTGCAAGTCTGCAGACAGAGACTTCTAAGTCTGTTAAGGGCGGGGGATCAATGGGAATGCAGTGCAGCGACCTCTTGAAATAAATGGCAGTACCGCCTTTAGGGGCGTTCGTTCTGTCATTTCGTACCATTTGGTAGTTAGCGATCCTAGGATCGCGATGGCACTGTTTCAAGAAGGTCTCCTGCACTAGCAGAATATCTATTTGGTGATTGACAAGGAATTGCTTCACGAGTTCTTTCTGGGGAGATAGGCCGTTAGCATTAAAAAATGCTAACGAGAGGGAGCGGGGTTTCAGTCTTTCTTTCTGCACTGCCATACTAAAAAGACTTGAAAGTGAGGGCGTCGAGAGACGCCATGACATCCTGATGATTAGAGATAATCATCAGTTTCTCTATGGGCGACTTCGCCAGGCTAAGCTTGCGCAGGAGCGCATTCACCGATCCGAAATCGATGTTCGGCAGCCCCAGGCTAGGGTTCTCAGCAGCGGGAGCTGGCTGAGAGGGCCTAGTGGGGCGGGGTAGGGGTGCGGGGGCAGGGGCGGAGTGAAGCTCCTGGGAACGCGGGGGAGAGGATACACCAGTTGTTGCCTGAAGGGCGCGGCTGGTGTAGCCCAAAGGTCTCGCCCAAGCTGACACAGCAGGAGGGGCGGGGGGCAACAAGGACACCTTCGGAGATGTCCTCGCGTGTTGGGGTGGGGCGGGGCGGAAGCGCTCCGGAGCCCTAGCATGCGCTCTCCTAGCGCTTGCCTTTGGGGCTCTGGGGCAGCCGCGATAGTTCGCGGTGTGCCCCTCGGTCCCGCAGAGCACGCAACTAGGCGGCATGGGGTCATTGGGGACGCGCTTGCAGTCAGCGGTGCCGTGGTCACCCAGACACTTGACGCAGCGGGGGCGGGCAAAACAGTTGCGCGCAGAGTGGCCATATAACTGGCACCTGTGGCACTGTCCGGGGGGGCCCTTCCTGAAGGGAGCCTCTACGTAGAGGCCGGAAAGGCGACACACGGTTTTGACGCCGAATATCGCCTTTCCTTCGGGCGAAAGGTCAAGGATGACTAGTACAAGATCGAACGGGGTCTTGTCCCGTCCGCTGTACATGCGGTGGACTTCCCTGACGGGGAAGCCCTGATCGCAGAGGTCGGACTTAATTACCTCAGTGTCGAATTCCGCGGGGAGGCCGCGGATGACTACGCGCAGAAGGCGCTCGCTCTCGAGAGCATAGGTATGAAAACCTATGTTCTCAGCGCGGAGGACAGACGTCAGACGTCGGTGATCGTCCGATGTCTGGACGTGAATCTTAATAGAGTCCTTGATGGACTGGGCCTTGGTGAAATTAACCTTTTTTAAGGTTAGAAGTCTCTCCACGCTGGCCCATTTGGCCTTCTCGCGGAGGAAGACGGGCGGGGGGGGTCTCTCCTTGCGGAGGGGGGCGGGTTCGGCGGGGGTCGCGGGGGGAGTAGGCGGGCGGGTAGCCGTAGCCTCTACAGAGACTGCAATCTTAGCCGGAGGGGCTAAGGCCGATTTGTGCGACGACTTCTTCCTGCGCCGTTTGCCGCCTTCGACGACAGTGTAACTGTCGTCGGAGGACTGCTCCGACGAGGAAGAGTTGTCGCTCGGGGAGGGTTCGAGCTCCATCGCCGAAGCGTCGGAGTCCGAATCGGAGGAGGAGGACGTGGCGGGGGAGACCGGAGTCTCCGGGGTGGCCGGAAGGGCGGGGGCGGGGGTAAGAGGGGCCGCGGTGGCCACCTCCATCGGATGGGACTTGGACTTTTTGTCCAACTTGTTCGCCTCTTGATAAGAAGCGAGCAACTTGGACAACAAGTCCCCGTGCTGCTGGGCTAACATCCTGAGTACCCCCAGGAGGGTCTCAGGATCAAGCCCACCCAGCAAGTCCGGGCTTGACATCGCGCGGGGGGTGAGGGGAGGTCCCTATTCCCGGGGGGGACACCCGGGAAATAACTAAGTGTCCCTCCTTGTCGGGTATAGACAAGGAGGGGTGTGTGCCTATGTGTCCTACCTAAATGTGTGTGTCCCTTTCGCCTCTCTTATGGGGCAAAAGGGGTGTGTGCCTCACGCTATCTGGGGTCGGCGAGGGTTCCACCCCAAGGCCGGTGGTTCCAGACCCAGCCGGATTCTGTGTTGCCTTGAAGAGGCAAAACAGGCGCTCCGGGTCCACGCCCAGCTAAGTTCGTTGTCACCGTAGGGTATCCCTTAGCTGACCACTGAAGTCGTGGCTTTCGACAGTTTAAAAAGCAAAGAAACTAGCTCGAGAAATCGTTCTGAAAAGAACGATTTTCTCTTGCACTGGAGCAATTCGAGTTATTCGCTCTGAAAAGAGCAAACAACTCGAAAAGAAACAGGATAGTAATCCAGTAGCGCACTAAAAAGTGCGAACTACCGGTATTCGCTCGCGCAAGTGATTATTCAGACTAGCAAGCTAGTAAGAATAACACCGCAACGAAGCGAAGCTAGCTCTGGACGCTAGCGGGCGACGGCAGGGGCCTGGTGCGGGGACCAAGGCGGCAGCGGGCGGCGGGCGTCTGGAACGACGTCCGAGCGGCAACTGCGCGAGCGCAGTGGAGGGGCCTGGTGCGGGGACCAGGCGAGCGGGCGGCTAGAGCGGCGTGCGTCTAGCACGACGTCCGAGCGGCGAGTGTGTAGTTCCGATGCGATAATCGGCAACGGAAACCAATATTTTTTTATAGCTCGCTAGCTGTATCGCGTAGGTAACTCCCTCTGCCACACATAAGAGAGAGAGAGAGAGAGAGAGAGAGATAGTTGGTCGTAGGGATTTATAATTGAATTCTAGAGAAGATGAATCATTCCCAGTTTAATCTACGAACCTCTTGAAAACTATTAAACAAGAACTTGTTAAAGTATTTGAAACAACGTTCATCTGTGACGGCCGTTTTGCGCCAATTGTCCTGTGTGTTGTGCGATTTTTTGTCTCGCCCTTTTCTGGCGCGATACATCTGTGCCGTAGATCAGGATTACAATATCTATAAAGTTTTTTAAGTATAGGAGACGTATAAAAATATACCATTGAAATCGTTAGAATATAACCTAACACATTAATCAAAGTTTAGTGGCATTGTACCTGGGAATGTGTTAGTAATTTTAATTTGAAAATCAAAATTTCTAAGATCCTTGAAAAAATTGTACACATTCGACTAAAAAGCTACTTAAGAGAAATAAAAAGTTCTTAACCCTTAACTGCTCGCATGGGGTCAAAGTATCTTAACACGTCAAAAATTCAAACTTTGGTCGGTCTGAGAGCTTATACCTGCAGTAGCTTCTTTATTTGTACCAATATTTCAGTGAAAAACAGGATGTTGGATGGGATGCAGGGGTCGCTGCACTCTTAGCGTGTGGCCCCGCTTAAGCTTATTGCGGATTGATCGAAAATATAATTACGTTACATTTTCGATCAATCCGAAATAAGCTTCAGAACTCTCTTTAGAAGCTCGTGCCACAGACAGAGACTTTTAGACCATCGGCTGCAGCAGTCGATGCCACAGACAAGGGGTGCGGTGAAACTGTGATATTCTCTAAGATATTCCTTGAATTCAAATGCTGTAAAATCCAATTCTGTTCAAAATTAAATCCTTGTGATTAATAACGAATTGGTTAAGGATTGATCATCATTTCAGCCGTAAAACGTCCACTACTGAACTAAGGCCTCCCTCTTGGATCTCCATGAGGGGTAGTTGCCATACTCACCACGCTTGGCAGGCGGGTTGGTGAGCGCAGTACGGGATGTTGATATACGAAAAGACGCTGCTGCCCATCTTCCGGAGGTGTCTCTAAGCAGGCTCTTACTGCATCCACGGGAGAGGAGGGGTAACATTCTACAGCCGGTACCGCACGGCATGGTACATTGTTCAAATTAAGCAGATTGAGAATTTGTCAAGTAAAAACCACTATTCCCCAGAAATTAGTAAGAGCAAAACTCCTGTAAGTACCATCACATAAACACTAACGACGCTGAAATTTATGTATTTTATTTTTAATGGAACTCTAAAAATCTAATCTCAGTAAAATTCCCAGGAGGCATTTCCCGTTCCATTTTTGTACGGGATCGGGGCTAGGAAATAGAGATGGGAAAAACTAAAAAGCCGGACCATTTAACCTTACGACCTCAGAGTCAGTTAAGATACACAAAAATATCGTCACTTTACCAACTAGTGATCACTACACACCCATCTGCATTGAAATGCCGTGGGGTGTCGGCAGTTGAATGTTGGCCCTCCTTTCTTGCACGTGGATGCGGTAAGAAACTGTCACTTTTGGAAGATGGGCAGCAGCGTCTTTCCTTGGGTATGAAAGGACATTCTACTGCCGGGACCCCACGCAAGTCTTATAACGAACTAATCGACAAGTCAGAATGGGCAGCTAATGTGAAAAACAAACGTGGACAAGTTATTGTCCAGGCACCTCTTAGGCATCCTGACATTATAGTACTTAATAAATGAAGGGACACAAACATAAATAACAGACCTATAGATATTATACCTCTACTATTACCGAAACTCATTATTAACACATATTTAACCGGGTATTTATCGCGCTATTTACCTTTATTATTGCCCGACGTTTCGACAGGATTGCACACATCGTGGTCCCGAGAAGACTGCCGGAAGGTAAATAGCGCGATAAATACCCGGTTAAATATGTGTTAATAATGTGTCGTGATCGCGAAAGTTTAAAAAAGACTATTACCGAAACTCTTCCACACAGTCACATCAACCAGCGCATATTGAGGCGCATGAGCGTCCTTTGAAATCGCTCGTATGACAGAATTTTCACCGTAAATGAATAGTCATCTAAACTCGTGAGCAACTTATAAATTGAGACAATTCAAAATTCGATCGTTAGTCGAAACATGTAGTATACATGCCATAATGTCATACATCATCATCACCATCATCATCATCGGCCTTTGCGTCTATTTCAGACGATTCAGGTAATGCCTGTGGTTTGGGTGTTGCAGTTTTTGAAATGACTAAATTGTTTATAATTATATTGTATTATACATTATCCTATTATTATATTCCTATTCTTGACTTAACCGCGCGACCGCAGTTTTGGCAGACGTGGGTGTCCTGTCCATTGCAGTTGGTGGATTGGATGTATCCTGCCGATGCCGTCTCGCTCGTTTATCAGGTAATGAGATAAACCAGGTTTGATCGTGGTTTTCCATTCTGGTCTGCTCTCAGCCAGTGATGTCATACAAACGGTTCAAAAATAGGTCCCCTAAGTCTACCTTGTCATTAGTCGGAAATTGTTGTAATGACAGCCCTAACCGGGATTGTCCAATCAGACGGCAGAGGAAACGGACGCGCTACGTAACAGGGGAAATTGCCTCATAGATTCCGAACATGAAATTCTTTTTGGGATACAATGATTTTTTACATTTACATTTACAATGATTTAAGTTATTGTTTCTGGATGCTGGTTATTTGCATGGATTGTTTTCTTCTTTGCGTTGCAGTTCACTTTGATGTTTCTGGAGCAACGTCATGTTTTTTTACAGTTGTGTGACAGGTTTTAACGAAACTACACTCACAGGCACAATTAACCGCCCACCTTGATTTTTCACGTTTTTGGTGTATAAAAAAACAATTGTGGCAATACTTTTGCATTATATTATTACGCAGGTATTTTGAATAAAAAATAACAAAATTACCCACCTTACTTTATTTTTTCATACGCATTAGTTTGTTAATTAGGGTAAATTAGGGTACTAGCATGCCCGACATTCGCATTGATCAAAAGGAAGTACTCAGAACATTACGTAATCTCGACATGAACAAGGCCAGTGGACCAGATGGAATTTCAGCAGTTGTCCTGAAATCATGAGCTCCTGAGTTGTCTCCTATTTTAACACGACTCTTTCGCCTGTCTCTGGAACTTGGTATAGTCCCTAAGTCCTGGAAGCTTGCTAATGTGCAGCCCGTGCCCAAGAAAGTTAGTCGTGCCAACCCTTCGAACTATCGACCTATATCAGTCATTTCCCTGCTATGTAAATGCATGGAACGAATTCTGAATAGTAAGCTCTTGACATACCTTGAAGACAACTACCTCCTCAGTGACAGTCAATACGGCTTTCGCCGAAAACGATCTACTGGTGATCTTCTTGTGTATGCCACTCGCATTAGGAGCGAGGCCATTGAGAAACATGGTGAAGTCTTAGCGGTATCACTTGACGTCTCGAAGGCCTTCGACAGGATCTGGCACGATAGCCTTATTGGCAAGCTTTCGGCATATGGACTTCCAGCACTCCTCTGCTTAACGACTTTCTGAGGGAAAGATCAATTCGAGTAGGTATTGATGGCTGCTCGTCTGATCAAATGGCAGTCAATGCCGGGGTACCTCAGGGAACCAGCAAATCGTTAATGTCGTGTGATCATTAACGATCTGCTGGTTTCCGGAATCATTGGGTACGCAGACGAAAGCACAGTGATAGATCGTACCTGACCGAAGCCACATACAATCGAGTAGACATACAGGCTCAAATAGAAGAGATAGTGCAGCGCTTGAACTTGACTCTGAAGGCAGTCTCAGATTGGGGAAAAGCCAAATGAGTTACTTTTAATGCCTTTAAAACACAAGCCTGTCTTTTCTCTACCAAAAAGAGTCCGTTTCTCCAGGTTCCTGAGTTCCGAGATGTACCGGTACCTATAAAAGATCAGCTGGAGCTTCTTGGTGCCACCTTAACACCGACATTCAACTTTGGCACCTTCACCGAGTCCAAAACAAAAACTGCGGCCATGAAGCTAAGGATCCTGAACAAGGTTAAGCGATGCTTCACACCGGGACAGCTTCTATCCCTTTACCAAGCTCAACTCCGGTCTGGTATGGAGTATTGCTGCCATGTTTGGGATGGCTCAGCCAAGTATCAGCTGGCTGCTCTAGACTTGATTGAACGCAGAGCCTTCAGAGTTATCGGTGAGCAGTATCTGGCGGAGACTTAGATCCAAAGTCTCGACCACCGCTGCAAGGTCGCTTGCCTCTCGATCTTTTACAGAATACATTTTGGAGAGATCTTTGAAAGAGGTGGAATAAATGCTCAGATGTATGTAACAGAAGTGTTAGAACCTCATGTAATGCCATTTGCTCCATTTATTGGCGAATATTTCTTATTCATGCAGGATAACGCTCGCCCCCACGTTGCTAGAGTTGTTACCGAGTATCTGGATACCGTCGGCATTCGTTACCATGGCCATCCCGGAGTGCAGATTTAAATCCCATTGAACACATATGGGACAATTTAAAAAGACGTGGTATTCGAAGCCGTATACCAGCTCCAACCACCACAGATGAATTAAAACAGTCCGTGATTGAGGAGTGGCAGAATATTCCACAGCAACAGATTAAAGATGTCATCGACAGCATGCCAAACCGTTTGATGGAAGTTATCAGGGCTAGAGGTGGAAATACGCATTATTAGACATCATTATTTCATGTTTTTTTATTTTTTTTCCATTTGATCACATTTCCCAATTAACAGTAATTACTGGTCAAAGTGTTTTTTTAGATTTTTTTCTAACATACTAATTAAAAACAAAATCATCTTTTAATTTATTTCAAAATCCCTACGTAATACAATAGCATGCAAAAGTATAGCCACAATTTTTGTTTTCGCCAAAAACAAGTCCAGGTTAGCGGTTAATTGTGCCTCTGAGTTTACGTTTTATTCTTGGACTGTTTCCTAAAATTGTTTGAGGAATATTGGCATGCCCGATACACACAGTATCAGTATCAGTAGTTTTTTTATAATAATATATACTTGAATTAAATATTTAATAATCCTTTAATGAAAATTAATTAGTATTTTACTTATTCCTTTAATGAAAATTACTAAGTCCTATAAGAACCTTTAATTAGTCCTTTATGAAAACTAATAAATAATAATTTTGAAATTTTTGGGAGGATTACCTCCATTTTTAGGATTTTTCCCTGCTCTCATGCCCATGGATGCAGTAAGAGCCTGCTAAGGGATAACTCCGGAAGATGGGCAGCAGCGTCTTTCCGTGTATCAACACCCCGTAATGCGCTCGCCAACCCGCCTGCCAAGCGTGGTGAGTATGGCAACTACCCCTCATGGAGATCCATGCAGTAGTGGACGTTTTACGGCTGGAATGATGAAGGTTAATTTTATTATATTTTCACATTTCAATATGAGCCACTATCGACTCAACATAAAACTATCTTCGAATTTCAAGTTTTACGTCAAAATCCCTCGAGGCCAGCACAACGGAAAAGTTTTTCGTTTATAACAAAAGTCCTACGGCAATTCCTGTTGGAGAATAAAAATTGCATAAGGCAAGATGCCAAAAACTGGGCACGTATCTCCAGACTGAATTTAATTATAGCAGGTTCATTACCCAGGAAGATGAAATTTATTTTTGCTTCTGACTGGTGAAGATAAATTCTAAATTATTGTGGTGCTGGCTGGCTTTACATTTCTATTTGTTGGGGTTCAGTTAGTAGGCATTGAATGCCTTTGGTTTCATTTACTCAATAATCAGTAGTCAAGCAGTATAGGGGTTGTTATGATCTATATATTAATGAACACTGGCTCGAAAATGCCCTCATATTTATATTTTAACTCACCCCAAACTGACCGATCTTACACATATGAAACATTCATCATTCCCGCCATTTTGGCTTAGTGACCGTTCTTATGGTGACAGTGACAGTTCGCTAACCAATACCCGTCAAGACACAGGACACACGAGACAGCCTAAGTATGCAATAGTATCGCATACACTACAAGCTGTTTAGTTAAATATGCAGGTGGCATAAGATGGTTTTAGTCGTCTAAAAATAAGGCGTGTTGGCCGAGTGCTTTAAACCCCGGAATTCCTTAAAGGTCGTGGGTTCGATACAGGTCGTGCACATTTAACGCGAGCTATAGCTATAACGGTGAAGGAAAACACCGTAAAGCATCCTGCGGCTCAGATTTTATAGTACTTTATCTTACACTGTGTAGATCAATAAAAGGATGCGTTATCACCAGTGATAGGAATAGGTAGGGCTTATATACCTAAATTTCAAGGAATAGTGAAAAGAATCGGAGACTTCCTTACAACAATATTTTTTCTGGTACCAAGTCTGGTACCAAGTTACATTACTTAGGTACATTAAAATTTAATTTTATTCGGAATAAGTAGGTAGTTGGTCTATGTTAACCTAAAGTTTGCCACTAGACATAACATCACACAGAGTCGTTACAACCACAAAATAATCTGAAAAATGTTTTGAAATGTGTTATATCTATTTATATTTTAAACTAAAACGGGGTTAAAGAAAAATAAGACAGTGTGCTTAAATGTTGACTCCCCATGACCATACCACTTTCTCACCTATTGGCAGGCAACCTGAACCTGTACTTCAGGTTGCTTCAGCTCTCTTGTGGCCGGTTTTTCATCTGCTTGTTATTTTTGACTAGAGTTTAAACAAGTCGTTGACGAGAGCCGGTTATACAATTTTTGGCAAATAGCAAATGGTTGACAAGTACACGATATGACAAGCTGATGAAAAACCGGCCGTCAGTCTGCATGAACGCAAAATTTTAGCCAAAATATTAAAAATAAATAAAGTTTGATTTACCGTATATGTATAGATGGGAACAAAATATAATAATCCTTTTAGCAGCAAATCGTAATCCATAAATTCAAGCCAAGGTAGTCGTATTTATGTAGAAGATCCAATAAACCAAAAAACGTGCAAGGGTCAAAAACAATATTCACAGAAACAAAACAGGTAGATGCGCACTCAACAGACCGAGGTACAGGAGTGAGAGTAACCTACTTCGGCAGCGGAGCAACGGGGAGGGGGGAAGGTATGTAGGGGCGGGTAGTGCGGTGGTTGCATGACCCTATAGTCCGGTAACGTTGTCATGGCCATCTGCGGTCAACAACATATATTGTCATTTCGAAAAAAAAAAAAAGGTTGCATGACCAAAGCCTGACCACGGGCGAGTTGTTTTTGAATTTCTAAGAATAGATAAATTTAACCATTTAGATAACACCGACGATAAAGATAAAATACTTTTCTTTACTAAATTAAATAATCGTCCAACTCCGTCCAAAATACTTTATATAATACTAAATAAAATACTATAGAGAAGAGTTGAAATCGACAATTTTATTATATTAACGACAATGGCCGGAATATTTTTCAATTATACTACACTTGAACATTAGAAATATCAAGAAACGTGGTCGAGAGCGAGCGAGAAAGCAGATATTTACTTCAAAACGTGTAAAACTTCTTAGACAAAAATTGCGTTTGATAGCTTAAAGATCAACAAGTTAATTACAAAATTTTCTCCAAAAATAAAATTTTCAGACACTTTAATGGTTGTAACGACTCTGTGTTATGTTATGTCTAGTGGCAAACTTTAGGTTAACATAGACCAACTACCTACTTATTCCGAATAAAATTAAATTTTAATGTACCTAAGTAATGTCCCAAACTTGGTACTTGGTACCAGACTTGGTACCAGAAAAAATATTGTTGTAAGGAAGTCTCCGATTCTTTTCACTATTCCTTGAAATTTAGGTATATAAGCCCTACCTATTCCTATCACTGGTTATCACATTCACAAGTCGCACACTTTACTCGTATCTCAAAGAACTTTGAGAAGTGTTATGTCAACTTTAAAGTGAGTTATTTCGAGCCCATTACTGATCGCTCTGCTTATTTAAAGTTGAACTATCTTTATTGTAAATGTAACACAGACATGTGGGAAAACACTTGCCATGCCAAAACTTTATACAATGGATGGCTTACAGTTATGTGTTAGGCAGTAAGTATAAAAATATACCTGCATATGCAATTTTTATCTCGTCCCTTACATAAATATTGCGTCCCTTATTGCATTAAATGTGATAGAATAATTTTATTTGTAGGTATTATATAATGCACTTACTTACGGTATACGTAGTATGAATCTATAGTGTATTGGGCTACAAAAGTCACGGATGAAATAATGTTGAGATGGATCTGAGGAGTGATGAGAATGACCAGGATTAGAAATAAGTATATTATTATTTTATTTTTATTATTAGCTTCCACTGTCCCACTACAGGGCAAAGGCTTTCTTCCCATAAGTATAAAAAATAAATTAGGATGCATGGGTTCAAGAAAATATAAGAACAAGTATTGCATAATCGAATATCAGGATCCACAATCAAAAAAAATCAAAAAATGTCAATGATTTGTGTCTTGTTTCCTGATGTCCTTCTAGAGTACAAGTTATAAGCGTAGAAGTATGATATGCCTAATTTGTTATTATATATTAGTATTAATATATAAGTAAATTAGTGCATAAATCAGCCATTGATCACTGATGCAATATGCTTTCCTAACATTATAATATTATCACTAATTTAATTATGATTACATTTACATAGATCGGATATTTAACAATATTGACAATTTATGAATTTGATGATATATAAAATATTTTTTTCAACCACATGTGTAAAATAAATTCAAATAAGTAAATTTAAAAATATATTTGTACAACTGAAACATATTAATTAGAGTAAATTGATATAATATTAATATATAAAAATTAAGATTCATCAAATTTTCCGTATTAATATGATTTAAGGCAGCCATTTTCTAAGTGCAATTTACATTATCGTTTCTCAATCAATCAATCAATCAATCATTTATTTATTTAAAATCTTTACAAAGTATTACATATTAAGCGCAATTTTCAAGCCCTCACCTCCCGTGCTAGTTAAAAACTGTGTTACGGCAAGGTAAAGTCTATCCAATCACGCGCACATATAAAAATACCTTACGAAGATTTAATACATACCTTACAGACTAACATATACTATGTAATAATAACATAAAAGCACTGTTACGGCTGCATTTTTCAAGGTCAAGAAATAACTACAAAGAGACGAACATCTATAATGATAGTAGGTACCTAGTAAATCTAAAATCTGTAAACTTATTGTAATAATGCTAAGTATAAATTAATGTGAACTGACTATTTAACAAAGGTACTAATCTAGATCATACATACGTACATAACATTTAATATAATCAAACAGTGTATTTAATAATAGAATAGGTAGGTAATCTCGGAGCGAAATCTTTTTCAATGCTATAACCGCAATGTGTGAACTCATGAGTTGCAGAAAAAAGTAGGACGGTGGCAAAGTTGCTGATGGTGTTACTTTCAATATTTACTGAAATTAAGTGCATCAAGGTCGTTTTTAGTCACTAGGCAGTACAATAAAATGATTAGGATTTAAAGTTTATAATATCGCTCTTAAGTGGCCCCATAATCTATCGAGTTGATGTATCTTTTTTCCGCAATCATCTTTGCCGGACATTCAGCAGAACCTGTTATGTGTTTGCAAGGCTTTTTGTAGTGAAGGCATGTAGCACACTGAGGATCTTCAGCCTTTTTTGTGCAGTCCTTAAACGAATGTCCTTGAAGTCCACAGTGGCTGCAGGTGGTGGTGGTCTCTCGACAGGTCTTGGCGGCGTGTCCGTATTGCTGGCACTTGAAGCAGCGTGTGACAAAAGTGAAGTCTTTTACAGGGCAGGATGACCAGTTCACGTATATTCTTTCTTTCGATATAAGGGCCTTGCGAATTATTGCAGAAACTTCTATTATAAAGTTACAAGTTTCAGCGTCCTTTTTACCTGATTTGTGACTTAATTTAATGAGGCCCAGGAATTTCTCCAGAGAAAGGTCTTGAAGAGTTTCTAAACATTAACTGTGTTGTTGTTTAATTTATTAGCAAGATTGTACAGGTAGGATTTTCGGAAATAACATTGGTGTTGGGCAGAAACAGTCCTACATTTTTGTGTTGTGCAAATTTTACGCTTGTTCCTTCTACCTATGTATACATTATTTTTAGAGTCTATGGTCTTGTGTTGGGAGAGTATTATATTGTTTAATATTATGTATGTACAGCTGCCTCCAGCTGTGGACGTTCTACAGCTGAGATGATGATGACCTTTCATCATCATCTTCCCTCATGGTTTGATCAGGAGGGGATTGTTGCCATACTCACCACGCTTGGCAGGCGGGTTCACGAGTACAGTAGTGGGATGTGGGTACACAGAAATATGCTGCTGTCCATTTACCGGAGGTATCCCTATGGAACACGTATTCTCAAAAGTCCCTTCGTTAAACACGAGGCAAATTGACATGGTTAAAGCACTTCTGGTTACATAAATTAATGAACTGAAATCTCCGAAAACCGGCACGTACTTTGAATAATTCTACATTTATTCCATAACAAATTACCCCAAAATTCTAAAAGAACGTACGGAAATGCATTACTCCATGCAAAACACCGTAAGATTAATACCCACCTTTTCAGAGAGGCAACCCTAATTTAAGTGATGGATTATAGCGTCGGATCAGCCTTAATCCCATTGCGCACACTCCTATCACTTGGAAATAATTTCGCAGAAAAGTGAAACTCGAAAACCTGCTGAACTGTCCAAAATAATATGGAAAGTTCAAAAAATAGGTGTACGTTGAATACCTTATATTTCAAAAATATCGCCAGGGTTAATAAAAAAAAGTAAAGCCTTTGCTTCTATTATAGATGATTTATACAGCGTCAGCAACTGGTAATCATGCTGTGCGGGATGCTGCAGTGCCTGGGCCCTTGTTAGATGGCTTAGGCTTGCCTAGCACCTGTACCATGCTCTCAGCTTAGTCAACTATTAGTCAGAGGAAAGAACAGGTCAGAAGAACGTCTGAAGCCAACTAAACCTCGGGTTTCACGATGATTTCCTTCACCGTTAAAGCACGTGTTAAGTGTGCACATACATTTTTCAAGAAAGAAAAATCCATTGGTGCACGGCCGGTACCGAACCCACGACCTTCGGATTGAAAGTCGGGGCACATACCACTAGGCCAATGTACTTTCAATTAATATTTACTTATCAATAAACTGAACCTACACTGTACAAAAAATCGTGACAAAACCCGCGGCTTAGTTAGCTTCAGACGTGCTGCCCTGTTTTTTCCTCTGACTAATAGCTGACTTACTGACAGGGTGCTATACAATATCCCAGGCCCTGCAGCGTCCTATACAGCTTGAATACCAGTTGCTGACGCTGCTGTATAATAATCTACAATAGATACCAAAGCCTTATAAAGGCACTGTCTTAATCAGAATGTCGACTTGTTTCTTTTATTTGAGAGCCAACGGGAACACACCACTCAGTCAAAATGTTCGGTACTTCCGATTATATCTGCGTACATTTTGTTCATTTGAAGTCGCAATGTGATTTATCTACTTACCCATATCTTTGGAAATACTATGACTCAGCTGAATCTCCTTCCTGTGGTATTATGTTTGTATAATTTATTTTATGTTTCCGTTTGGGCAATAAAGTGTAGAGTAAGTAATTAATTAATTCATATTATTTTACTTTACTTCCTGCCGTGGGGTAACGAATCCACTGGCAAGAGAGGAGGGGCAACAAACCCCTCACGATCTTGGAGCTCCATGATGGATGTCTAGGTCCAGCAATGGATGTGGATAGGAGTTTTAAGGCTGGAACGATGATTATGATTAATTATACTGTTTCGTGTTTATATCGGTTTGATATGGGTACATTGCTGCAAACTGTATTTCTTTGATAAGCCCCTAGTTATAGGACTATTTTTAAATAA
Source organism: Pasiphila rectangulata (assembly GCA_963082625.1). Classification (NCBI taxonomy): domain Eukaryota; kingdom Metazoa; phylum Arthropoda; class Insecta; order Lepidoptera; family Geometridae; genus Pasiphila; species Pasiphila rectangulata. Next base: position 17,850,914 of record OY720244.1, read on the forward strand.
TAACTAACCGCTCGTATGGTTTCGCGCCGCGCCGATTTGGCCTGTCATCTGGTTCGCGTTTTGGCGCGAAATACGGCGTGCGCTCCGCGTCGCCGCTAAGTGGATACTGGCTCGGTTTTTACAATGGAACGTATTGTGGTATTTATGCTCTGAGGAAAGAGTTTGAATAAAGCTTGTCAGTACGTTAATTCATAATTTATTTCTGTTTTCGGGATATACAGAGCAAAAATTACTTCAGCTGATAAATAGATTTTATTTTTAGTACAAAATATTGTTATTTTTAGTTAAAAATTTATTTATCTACATTTTCTGCTGTTTATACATTGTTTATAGTATATGCTCACTAAAAATAATAAAATAAGTAGGTGTCTTCAAACAAAATATTATTATAATCGTAATTCTAAAATGCATTTTTATGCATATTTTTTTTATTTTAATTTAATCAAATTATGCCGTGGGGTACCAGCAGCAGAATGTTACCCCTCCTCTCATGCCCATGGATGTAGTACAAGGCTGCTAAGGGATACCTCCGGAAGATGGGCAGCAGCGTCTTCCGTGTATCAACAACCCGCAAGCACTTTGAAGTGAAGTGTAATTTGATTAAATGTAATTTTCTGTTTGTTTAGTTTTTAAGTAAGTACCATTATAGCACGCCAACCACACTCCAAACTACAGGTTTGGCTGGTAGAGAATGCTTTAGCACTAAGCCCACCTTTTGTAATTGTGCAATAAAGTATTAAATAAATAAATAAATAAACATCCCATACTGCGCTCACCAACCCGCCTGCCAAGCGTCGTGAGTATGGCAACTACCCCTCATGGAGAACCATTAGGGAGGCCTGTGTTCATCAGTGAACGTTTTTCGGTTGAAATGATGATGATGATGAATTTAATCAAATATTTTTTTTTTCTTGGGCGACGTAAAACTTATTTGTTATTGTCATTGTCAACTTCACTCAGAAGGCACCAAAATAAATAAAAAGTCAATAAACACTATAGTTTACCAATAATAATTGTTTTAGTGGAACGCTAAATCACTGTTCAGTTTACTTACCAAAACCAGACAACGCCTAAAAAATCTTGGTAAGTAAACTTACCAAAACCAGACAAATCCACTTCTTTCGCAGGTTCCTATTTAACTTCAAGTTCATATTTTAATTGTCTCTTCTTGTTTTATTTGTTAAATGTATATTTTTTGAGCTATTTAGTCCCCGCGACTTAGTACTTGAATAAAATGAAAAAGTTTCCATTAGGATATCGTTTTAAAAGTTTTGAAAATATTGATTGTTTGGTAGACTTCAATCATTAGATTAATTAACCTAAGAGGCATTACAAAAAAAGTCTTATAAAACAAACGAGAGTTTCTCTAATCACTCTAAAAGCAGCAACACCGCTATAAAACCTTAAAAGGAGATGAGATACATTTCCACCAAGAATAAAAATACGCTTACGGCACTGTTTACAAATGATTCTGCTCTATTTACAAACAGCAGAACATTTAAAAACTCGTAACTGGCATCATTATTTTCACCGACTCGACAACTCGACACTCGACACGGCCGAGAATAATTGCGAATGCGTCAGCTGCGCTCTACCTGACTCAAATGTTGAGTTGTGTCTCATCATCATCATTAATAATGTATTAATAAGACTAGAAAATAAGACTTGTTCGCTTCTTTCCTTCAGTTAGTAGGAAAAGTTATTTGAAGCGAACGAATTTTGTGCTATAATCAATTTTAATGTATTATGTTTTTCTTTTCTTAGTAGCGTTTGCTCTTTTTGAATAAACACTCATTGACTTTGACATTGAAATAGTTTTAGCGCAAATATAGGTCCTCAACGGTTACGGGCTGCTGTAAGTTGTGATGGTACAAATACAATGTTATCATTCTATAGAGTGTGATTAAAAACTATAAAATAATGCCAAACAAAACACTGTTTATATTGCAAAGCATTATGTTGTCTGGATAATTATGCAAATCTATTTTAAAATATTTTTACCCTGCATTTTCAGTGCTGAATGCGCAAAAACAGTAAACTTACTACTGAATTGTTTAGTTACCAAAATGCTTTGTTGGCTTCGGCCATATTTAAACTTTAGGCAGTGCGTTCCAATTTTTTTGGGTAGGTATTTGGTTTTGTTGAACATCGTTTGGGGAATTATTAACATATCAAAGAAGCAATCATTTCAAAATGTTTTTGGTAACATACATTTTTTTTACGTTCTTAGGTTTTAACACACACGGACATGTTATTTGCCGGATTAGTTGCAGTTCATGCGCTGTCATTTTGGAGTAGGTTAACAATATAACTTGTTAAACTTTCGCGATTTGTTAACATATTTTTAGTTTTAAAATTACAGGATTTTATCGCGTACCTTTTTTATTATTTTCCCGACGTTTCGAACACCTTTCAGCGTTCTTGGTCGCGGGAGGACCAAGAACGCTGAAAGGTGTTCGAAACGTCGGGAAAATAATAAAAAAGGTACGCGATAAAATCCTGTAATTTTAAAACTAAAAGTAGGTTAACAAGTAGGTAAGTTGCAGGACGTGCATTCCTGCTACACGGTGAAAATAATACCCCAGCGTTTGATCGCATTTGGTGCATCGTGTATGTAAGAATAGCTTGAGCAAACAATATCATAGATATACATACACAAAAGAAGATTGGCAAAGGCGTAAAAAGATTAGAAAATGTTTAATCACTAAAATAATTTTGATTATTTGCTATTCCCTGTGACGGTCAAGTTGCCGTGTGATGTCATGTCGAGTGGGTGCTGTGGGGTTCCGGAAGTAGAATGTTAACCACCTCTCTAGCCCGTGAATGCAGTAAGAATCTGCCAAGGGATACCTCCGGAGGATTGGCAGTAGCATATATATTAAGTATTATTAAAAAAAATATTGACGTCTTGAGAACCTCCTCCTTTTTTTAAGTAGGTTCATCATCATCATATCAGCCACAAAACGTCCACTACTGAACGCAGGCCTCCCTCATGGATCTCTGTGAGGGGTAGTTGCCATACTCACCATGCTTGGCAGGCGGGTTGGCGAGCGCAGTACGGGATATGGATACACGGAAAGACGCTGCTGCCAATTTTGCCGGAAGTGTCCCTTAGCAGGCTCTTACTGCATCCCATGGATGCGTATATGAGAGGAGCGAAAACATTCTACTGCCGGCACCCTTCGGCATTAAGTAGGTTAAATAGATACATATATATATCTAATTTCATGTTAACAGGAAATAGGGCACATGAATGAATCTGTACGCTTTCCTGTTTTAAGCAATGTTATAAGAAGCGATTAGAAAACGCAGATCTTATTAAATAGTTTTATAGTTGTTTCGGAATTGGAGCAAATTATATTTCAAGTGTTTTTGTCTTCTAGATAACCAGATATGTTACAGAAAGCTTCATTGTAAACATTATAATAGGTCTTTACCTATGAAATTGCCGTTCTTCAGTACTGGTAATTTCAAATAAAAAAAATTTGACATGGCTTGGTATTTCAAATTCAAATTAATTTTGTTTTAAAAACATGACATTCTTTTTACAAACTCAGTCTTTTGTTTATTGATTAGCGTTGTATTTTCATTACATTTGAACATTTTTCGTCATAATGGGTACCTTAAAAAATCGTGTAATTATGGAATATGAGATCCGTCGTGGCACCAACGCGACACAAACGGCACGTAACATCAAAAACGTTTACGGAGAGAACTGTACAAACGAACGCACAACCTGTTATTGGTTTTCCCGGTTCCGTTCTGGAAATGTTGACTTGAAAAATGAAGCTCGTGGCCGTCCGAAGACTATTGTCAACAATGATGAATTAAAGGCGATTGTGGAAGCTGACGAAACTCAACCTACAGCTGAGCTAGCAGCAGCTTTTGATGTTAGCATCAAAACAATATTGATCCATTTGCGACAAATTGGCAAGGTAAAAAAGCTTGATAGATGGGTACCCCACGAACTTAGCGCTGGCGAGCGCAACGTACGCGTTGAGACCTGTCTCGCGCTGCTCAACAGACAAAGAAATGAAGAAATTTTGAACCGAATTGTTACGTGCGATAAAAAATGGATTCTGTTCGACAATCGAAAGCGCTCAACAAGTTGGTTAGATCCTGGTTCAGCACCAAAGCAATGCCCTAAACCATAAATTACCTCTAAAAAGGTGATGGTCACTGTTTGGTGGTCTAGTGCGGGTGTGATTCACCACAGTTTTTTTTATAAAACGGCATGAGCATTAATGCAGATGTGTACTGTAAAGAACTGGAGACAATGATGGAGAAGCTTGCACATCTGCAACCAGCTTTGGTCAATCGGTCGTCCCCACTGCTCCTTCACGACAACGTGCGACCCCATACTGCACAACAAACCAGTTTCCAAGCTGCAAGAGCTGGGGTTGGAAGCTCTTCCTCATCCGCCATACTCATCAGACCTTGCACCTACCGACTATTACTTTTTTCAAAATTTAGCCAACTTTTTAGTGGGTAAAAAATTCAATTCCCGAGGGGCAGTACAAAATGCCTTTGTAGAGTTTGTTGCCTCCCGTGCAGCTGATTTTTACAAGAAAGGCATCCATAAACTGCCGATGCGTTGGCAAAGATGCGTCGATTGCATGGGGTGTAACTTTGAGTAATAGAAATAAAAAAGTTTGGAAAAAAAAGTACTTTCATTTATTCCATACAAAACGGCAATTTCATAGGTAAAGACCTAATATTTTATTACTTTTTTATACTTGTTACATTGTTGAATCATTGCCCAATTTAATATGTATTTTCTAAGAGTCTTCTGCAAATAAACAGAAGTGCATTATCTTGCCTACTTCAATACGGCAAGCTGTTGGCAGAATGCCGTGCTGCCATTTCACTTATTAAATCAGGAGTCTAGGCACGTAATATGGTCCGTTTACATCCACAGACAACGAGCGTGCTAGACACGGGCCGTGGCAGACACCATAATAGTATTCTATATACTGTACAATTATAAAGAAGACGATTAATTTGCTCATTATAAAACAGTTGTTATTTTAATTACAAACCGTTAAGTGTTTGAAATAAAATACCGTTAATATATGGGATTATCGGGTATTTATCGCGTAATTACCTTTATTTTATTCCCGACGTTTCTCAGTCTCCCCGCGACCACGACCAGGTGCAATCCGGTCGAAACGTCGGGAATAAAATAAAGGTAAATACCGTTAATAGTTGATGAAATCATAAAGTGAAATATGTTTTATTATTTAATGCTGCAGTGCTATATTGTTGTAGTGTTAGATTAGGCTAGCTCAGCACTTATACCATCCTCTCAGTAAAGTCAGCTATTTGTCAGAGTTAGATCAGGTCAGTACGTGTGTATAAGCTTCGGGGTTTCTTACGACGTTTTCTTTCATCGTTAAAGCACGTGTCAAAATAACAAACACGGTAATTATACACAGTTGCGCCCTGAAATCTAATGTCAGTTCTATTTCTGCACAGATTCTTAGCCATGACCAATATAACATAAAAACTTGTCAAAGGACACGCTAAAGTACGAAACTTCTCAAGCTTCCAGAGGTTACGCGATAGAACCCCATTGTTCGTGATCCGCTCACGGAACTTAGCTAAAGATTCCTCGATATTAATAAATAAGTAAATAAATAATGCTGGACACAAATCACACAGCATCAACTAGCCCCAAGCTAAGCAGAGCTTGTGTTATGGGTACTATGATGACTCATATACTTAATACATTATAACTACATAGATAGATATTTTTATTATACCTCTATATAGAAAAACACCCAGAACACCCTGAACAAATGTCTGCAGATCGTACAGACATTTGTCCCGAGGCGGGAATCGAACCCGCAACCCCTTGCGTCGCAGGCGGACCTTCGCCCGCTGCGCCACAGATCTCGTCAATAGTAATAATATTAGTTATATTTGGTATCTAATTCTTATTTTGGTGGGGGATACCAGATCTGTACTGACGTCGCGCATTGGGGTGTATTGTGTATTGTCCTCTGTTGATACTACCCCAGCCCCAACCAGCCCAACTCCTTGAAATACCGGAGAAGGACTTGGGGCCGCTGGCAGTATTCCAACCCCGAAGAATATTATGCAGATGTTGTAAAAGAAAGGCATTACTCTATGAGCTCCTGTACATGGAATATATCAATATGGGCAATAACGTGTTAAAGGATTGTCGATACTACGTACATTCTTTTGTTAAGCAAATTACAAAAATTTTGGAGCCGTTAGTACACTGTTTACCTGGACAGTCAAAGTGAAAAGTGTTTTCTATGCGATAGAAACAAGTATTGATAAAAAATAACAAGATATTTACAATGATAAGTAATTTCGAAAGTCATTTTCGAGAACACGAGCTTTTTTGTACAAAAATGCTAGAAATTACTATTCATTTCAGCCGTAAAACGTCCACTACTGAACACATGCCTCGCTCATGGATCTCCATGAGGGGTAGTTGTCATACTCACCACGCTTGGCAGGCGGGTTGGCGAGCGCAGTACGGGATGTTGATACACGGAAAGACGCTGCTGCCCATCTTCCGGAGGTATCCCTTAGCAGGCTCTTACTGCATCCATGGGTATGAGAGGAGGGGTAACATTCTACTGCCGGCACCCCACGGCAAGAAATTACTATTATCGACTATAAATGATTATTATTGACTATGAATAACTATTATGGACTATAAATGACTAAATTGCCTATGAATAACCGAAATATTGACATTGAATTATAGTTAGGATACTTTACACTTAACGGTCCTAACATCGTCACCCATCATCAGATTCATTGTAATAGGTTTAATTTGCAAAAAAATATTATATTTAATTAAGTTATTTATTTTCATAAAAAAGTCACGACAAGGTACGGAATTTCTCACGCTTCCAAAGGTTACACGATAGAACCCCGTTGTTTGTGATCGGCTCTCGGAATTTAGTTAAGGATTCCTGGATATCAGTTATATTAAGTATATCAGTAGTGTGCCTATAAATAATCTTCGAGAACACGGCTACGTCGCCGACGTAGCAGTCTCTGAGTAGCAGCAGTTTCTTGTAGGCGTACCACTGATCTGCGTTTTGTTTTATAATGGTGGCATTTTCTGAAAGGCAAAATGTTTATAGAAATTAAAATGCTTATAGGTACTGTCCCTGTTCTTAACATTTTCTATATGCGATTTAATTTTAGTTAATTTTATTTAAATTGAACAATAAACAGCCACAATAAACATTATAACGTGAATTCATTCATTCATTCATTTCAGCCGTAAAACTACTGAACACAGGCCTCCCTCATGGATCTCCATAAGGGGCAGTCACCATACTCACCACGCTTGGCAGGCGGGTTGGCGAGCGCAGTATGGGATATGAATGACGCTGCTGCCCATCTTCCGGAGGTAGCTCTTAGCAGGCTCTTACGACATCCACGGGCAAGAGAGGAGGGGCAACATTCTACTGTCGGCACCCCACGGCAACTTGAATAGGTAGGTTTCCAATAATAATGTCGGTAGGTAATACTGCGGCCCACAACAGTGTCCACATAGTACAATATTAACAAAATAATACTAGATGATAATTATTATTAATAAAGTTAAAAGTAGGCATATAAATATTGATCACAAAAGGTTCGGCAGAAACGATTGGTATATAGAGGTATTTACAAAAAAAATGTATTCAAGTCAATCATCTCGTTACCATAGCACAAGCGCAGCTTAGTTTGGTACTAGATGGTGTTGTGAGCAAATCTTTGAGATTCTGCAAAGGTTCCAAAACAATGCACTAAGAAAGGTTTCCAGCACACATTCATTTGTGAGAAACTTGAAATCCACGAATAGTCTATGATGCCGAATATCAAGAAATAAAACCGTCATACGTTGGAGAACCTTGACAGCGCCATCTCTTGTCTGATAGCCAAACTTATGTATATTTTTAAACTTTTGATGATTTCTAAAAATCTACACGAATTAGAGTTTTCGTTATAGTTTTCCTGTAATCTTTACATTTCATCTCTGCAAAGTTCGGAGAACAGGGTAGAACGGTATTTCTTTAACATTTTTGTAAATAAGTCGAAAACTATATGGCTTAAACAAAAACAAAAAACTGTTTATTATTGTGCAAATTAAGCCGATACGATACTCCACATGACCTAGCAAGTTCGCAATAAAATTTGATACCCACTTTCCCATGTCTAAAAAACTATGTAAATTAGAGAGTTCGTTATAATTTTCCTGTAATCTTTTCATCCTCTTTTTTTAGCTATAAAAGTTGCAGGGGCTTATCTCCGCAAACTTCTGAGATAAGGGGGGAACACTATTTTGTTTCAACATTTTATTAAATTCGAAAACGATACAGCTTAAAGGAAAACACTAAAAACTGTGTATTAATGTGCAAATAATGTACTTTTATATGATACTCCACCTAACCTAGTAACTACACTTAAAAATTTTGTAATTCCCTTTCCGCCCCCCTTGCAATGATAATAAAAATAATTCTCAACATTTTTATATATTCCATAATTACTTATTAGTGAAAAGCGTTATCTTATACCATTTTAAATTTTAAGTCGATAGCATTCTGTAGTTCTCAAGATATCCAATTGTGACAGACAGACAGACATACAAATACATCACACCATAAGGTTTCCTTTTGACCATTTTGGTCCGGAACCTTAGAAAGACAAAAATGCATGTTTATATATTTCAATATATAAAATTCTAATCTTACGGTTCGGTTTTTCTTCTATCATAATGTTTTCGAAGACTCCTTTTCTCTGTGGAGATTCCTGAAGAAAATGTCTATGAATTAGTTTCCTCGGCGGGTCGAGATCCCCGCCGGTGTTGAAACCAGACACCTCAAACATGCACTTATTCCACTTTACTGCGCCCTTGAAATCTCCATACTTTTCAGACCAGAGCTTTTGTTTCTGAAATTGAAGATAATAACATGATTATAAGGAAGGCATTATCGTGGGGTGCCGGCAGTATAATGTTACCCATCCTCTAATGCCAGTAGATGCAGTAAGAGCCTGCTAAGAGATACCTCACGAAGATGGGCAGCAGCGTCTTTCCGTGTATCAACTTCCCGTACTGCGCTCGCCGATCCGCTTGCCAAGCGTGATGAGTATGACAAATACTCCTCATGGAGATCCACGCAGGCAGAACACAAGCAGGCCTGTGTTCAGTAGTAGACGTTTTACAGCTGAAATGATGATGATGAGGTAAGCATAAGCCTACTTCTCGTACCTATATTCGTTCGTCCGTAATAACCATCTTTAAATTTTGTCTTTTTTGCTGGTATAAAAAAACAAGGTCAAGGTCAGGACAAAAATAAATTATGTTTTTCTTTGTTTATTTCTAAAACAATAAAAGCAAGGTGCTTTCTGTAATGTTCAACATTATTAATTTTTATGAGCCATTGGTGTACCATTGCTGGGCAAAGGATTTCCGCAGACATTTGGATGCTAAATTACGCTGGTCCAGTCCTGCAGGAAAACATTAAGCTCCACGTCATTGTCTCCTCGTAGGTTCTGGGTGCCCATCAGTGGCGACCTTTGAATGAGTTAATGATTATAACTTTATTTCACACCAATTTATATATAACACAACTACAGCAGAAATAACAAATAAATGTAAATTGGTGGCTGCTAAGGGCGATCTCATCCAGGCAGTCTCTGGATGAATAGGATGTTTTGGCCCTAACCAAGGAAGGTGACTTGGTTCAATAAAACCAGTGAATTCAGTGCAAAAAAGAAGTAATTTTTTGTTCGTATTGACTTTTAATGTTTTTGACCGCAGATGGCCATGATAACGTTACCGTATGTCGAAAGCAGAGGGGGCCCAGCCGCAAAAAATATGATGGGGCAACAAGCACAGAGGCACCACTTAGTTACGAATCACGTCTTGGACTGTTGCTGTTGGATTTTATATACATAGGTAGTGATGGTTAACGTCTAGTCTAGGTGCATGTTAAGACGGAACAGTTCTTCGACCCCGCCAGCGGGATTGGTTATTTAATATGTGTCTAACAGTTAATGTGGGACAGGTTGACGTCACCTCCGGGTTAGTGGCGGTGAGTTCGTCAACGGGCAAGCCGAGAACGTGTCTCAGTCGACGGAGGAAAGGTCATTTACTTCAAAGATTCAGTTTGAGGGCATTCGCTCCTCTGAGTTTTCGTTAGCGCGTTTTACATGTTCACAAATATAAACAGTGACATCTAGTTATGTTTAAGCAACTACTTTACATTAGACACAGGGTATGGCAAAGTATTATATATGACGGTTGGGTATTAATTAGACATAATAGTAAATAAGAAAATATATATACTATACATACATACTCATATGATACACACATATTTATATTAATAAAATAGTAAGTATCAATATTCATTAGAAACCTTAGCGAAGACTTCTTTGCACACAGCCCACTTGGCATGCGGCAGACATCTTCAGCATTGTTATTTTGACATATTTACAACAAACCTGTGGTGTCGCAGTCTGGATAGTCATTTTGAAACAGACTACCCTATCTTTTGAGATATAGTAAGACAATTCCCAATTATCTGCCATCAACCCATAATCGAATGCATCGACCGACTTGTACAAATCACAAACATTTGCTGTACGTCTTGTTTTCTCTTCTTCTTTTTCATTTTGTTTCTCTTTCATATCAATTATACCACTTTCGTCTTTTTTAATATGTTGTGTAAATAATTGTATACTTGGGATGTCGTGTACAAGTTCTTTCACGTTATTTTCACAGTCACCCAAGTCCAATGTGATAATGCATATCACTGTGTAGATGATATTTTTTATTTCTTCCATTTGACAGCTCGTTCGATAGCGACTGGTTACTAAGATATGAATGTTCAGTTTGAAGCGAACATTAGGACAATTGTGATGATGTAACTATTAGACAATAAGCCATTTGTCTAAGGCATTCTAATCTATTGTCTATAAAGGTCGGTAGTGTAAACACAATTGTCATCTGGATAGTCATTTTGGTTTGAGATTATAATAATAATATAATCATTATTTCAGGCAACTATAGACAAGTAACAAGATGTATATTATGTATACAAAATATAGCCCAGTAGGTAGATACCAACTCATCAGCCTCCAATCCTGATTCCGAGTCACATTATGCAACCCCAAGTAGTGGCGATTAGAAACAGAAGCTCTTCATGACGCTGCGGTTCAAAATACTTTTTTATGTGAAGAGATAAAGCATTTTAACATTGTTTACATTCTCTTTCACACCTTTCATATTAATATGTAGTTTAGCTAAACCTTAACTACTAATGAAAGCCGTGTTGGCCGAGTGGTATGTACCCCTGACTTCCAATCCGAAGGTCGTGGGTTCGATACCGGCAGTGCACCAATGGATTTTTCTTTCTTGAAAAATATATGTGCACACTTAACACGTGCTTTAACGGTGAAGGAAACATCGTGAGGAAACCCGCGGCTTAGTTAGCTTCAGACGTATTGACTTGATCTTTCCTCTGAATATAGCTGAGAGGATGGTATGGGTACTGGGCAAGCATAATCGATCAAACAATGTCCCAGGCACTGCAGCGTCCCATACAGCATGACACACCAGTTGCTGACGCTGTTTAAATCATCTATAATAGATGCAAAGGCCTTACTTATGTTAAACGTACATTTGTATGAAGTTTACAAGCAAAATAATTCGTAATTTCTTGTCCTACTTTTTATCATTCTATTTTTAACATGTTTCACTCCCAGGCACTGCATCGTTCCGTACAGCATGATTACTAGCTGCTGACGCTGTATAAATCATCTATAATAGATGCAAAGGCCTTAAATACTACTACTATTATTATTCCGATTCGGTTGTCTTAAAAAATAATTTATGCCATGTATAACATTCTTATGCCGTGAGGTGCCGGCAGAAGAATGTTACCCCACCTTTCATGCCCGTGGATGCAGTAAGAGCCTGCTGAGGAATACCTTCGGAAGATGGGCAGCAGCGCCGTCGTGTATCAACATCCCGTGCTGCGCTCGCCAACCCGTTTGCCAAGCGTGGTGAGTATGGCAACTACCCCTCATGGAGATCCATGAGAGGCCTGTGTTCAGTAGTGGACGTTTTAAAGTTGATATGATTATGATAAAATTCTTAAACTAAATGAAAGGTCTTTGTAAAAGGTCTTGCCGGTTTCATCATCATCATCATCATTTCAGCCGTAAAACGTCCACTACTGAACTAAGGCCTCCCTCATGGATCTCCATGAGGGGTAGTTGCCATACTCACCACGCTTGGCAGGCGGGTTGGTGAGCGCAGTACGGGATGTTGATATACGAAAAGACGCTGCTGCCCATCTTCCCGAGGTGTCCCTTAGCAGGCTCTTACTGCATCCACGGGTAGGAGAGGAGGGGTAACATTCTACTGCCGGCACCCCATGGCAATACTTGCCGGTTTATTGTGGTAGAAAATGTATACTTAAAGTATTTAGAGGGTAACATGCTGACTTAAAGGCTTATAATTTCCTTAATTAAACAGCCACGACCATGGGCATAATAAATATGAACAACATAAATCAAATGGAATAAGTCACAGAAGGTACACATATTTAAATAACTAATTGAAGTATATGCATATAGCTTATGACATACATACATAACATACGCTAACGAGCTTTTGCCCGCGACTTCGTCCGCGTGGAAGTCATAAAACGTAAAATTCCCTTTTTCACGCAGGGCCACTTTGATTCGAAAATATAAATCCCATTTATTACCTATCCCGTGGGAATTTTGAAAAATCCCTTCTTAGTGCACCTCTAGGATACTCAAGGTATATGTGTGCCAAATTTCAAGTCTTTAAGTAGTGGTTTAGGCTGTGCGTTGATATATCAGTCAGTCAGCCAGTCAGTGAGTCAGTCAGGACTTTGTGTATAGATTACTGGAATGTCCCAGTTTCCCCATTAATAAAGTAGTCAAAATCTAAATCTTTCTTCCTTAAACTTTGCTTCCTTAGTTTGTAATTACAAAACTGCGGCTATTCAATAAAAACAATCATCATCATCATCATTTTGGCCACAAAACGTCCACTACTGAACACAGGCCTCCCTCATGGATCCCCATGAAGGGTAGTTTTTATACTCACCACGCTTGGCAGGCGGACTGGCGAGCGCAGTGCGGTATTTTAATACACGGTAAGACGCTGCTGCCCATATTCCGGAGTAAGGATCTGCCAAGGGATACCCCTTGGCAGATCCTTACTGCATCTACAAGGAAATAGAGGAGAGGCAACCTCTTTTTGCCGGCAACCTACGGCACCAGTTAATATAAATATAATTTTTAATAGATGTGAAAGGCGTTCCCTTCGAAAACGACGGTTAGAACACATGTTATAATACACTCTGTATAGGTCAATACGACTGAAGCTAATAAGCCGCGAGCTTCCTCACGATGTTTCCTCTACCCGTAAAGCACGGATTAAGTGTGTACATACAGTTTTCAAGAAAGAAAAATCCATTGGTTCACGGCTGGTATCAATCCATAGGTGTGGGTTAAAAGTCCGGGGTACATACCACTCCGCCAAAACGACTCGTGGGTGATAAGACTGGGTACTGTATGTTCAGTTCAACAATATAGTTTCTGGTAACGCCATCTATTAGATAATATAGTGAGGTTGCGCTTACCTGTCAATTCCTAAATCCCTTCTTATGCACGCACACACTCTGTTGCGAACCTAGCAACAAAAAGATGAAGCTTGACCACTGTCGAGAGAAGGCTTGATCTGCGCACCCGCAAGTGAGTTCGCACCGCTAACCGCGTCTAGATAAAAGTGTTTTTTTCTAAGACTTTAATTGCCGCATTCGATAAAACCGCAGAATATACTTTTTACGCATTCAATGGTGTTCGTGGGAAAGTGAAGTTTGTTCGTTGTCGCGAGCAACGTCACTAGGAGACCAGGAAGGGACCAGATTGCCGTGCCAGAATACATACAAGGTCAGTGCGTGCTTCTCCTTAAACCTGTGTTCCCATTCATTCCCTTTTGTGACCCGCTATCGAAGGAATTTAAATCCACAAAAAAGCGACACCAGTTTCGCTTTGTCTGTCTGTCTGTCTGTCTGCCCGTCCGTCACCGGCTTTGCGAAGAGACTATTTAGTCCTAGAAAGCTTTTCTCCCATACACGTCAGGTAGGGATAAACTTTTTTTTCTTGATATTCCCATCGTGTGGGGTATCGTTGAATAGGTATTTTAAAACCATTTAGGGGTTGCAAAGACATTTTTTTGATTTAGGGTTCCGTTTGAGAATATTAAAGATTTAAAATTTTTTCGAGCATCCCCCTTTCTACATTCTGAAGTGCGAGCTTTACAAATCTGAAAAATGTCGTGAATACAGTTTTAACCATAAACTTTCAAGGAAAACTATAACGTTTAAGCTAGCTTATTTAGAGTCGGAGAAATTGTCGCTCAAATAAGTGATGCGGTTTACGAAACATACCGGAATACTTTAAGCAACAAAACACAAATTGTACCTGTTATTATGTTAAAAAAACACAACTACTTCTAAAGACAGGTCTACGGTTAACTACGAAACCCTAATATATTTTAGGCACCTCGCCTAATTTGTTTTATATTTTAATTTAAATATCTACTGTAACTGTAATCCAAACCAATCGCCTCGACTTCTCACTATCTCCCATAATGGAAGTAATAGATCCCATTATTATGTAATCCGTCCCATTATTATGTATGCCGTGGGGTGCCGGCAGTAGAATGTTATCCCTCCTCTCCTACCCATGGATGCAGTAAGAGTCTGCTAAGGGACACCTCCGGAAGATGGGCAGCAGCGTCTTTCCGTATTTCAACATTCCGTACTGCGCTCACCAACCCGCCTGCCAAGCGTGGTGAGTATGGCAACTACCCCTCATGGAGATCCATGAGGGAGGCCTTAGTTCAGTAGTGGACGTTTTACGGCTGAAGTGATGATGATGATGATGATGATTATGTAATCTTGTACCAGATAATAATAACACATGCGAAGCCACTAGTGAACACAGTCGTTATAGATATACGCGAAATTAGCAGGAATCAAACCGAACTTGCTAGTTAATCCCAAGAAGTTTATAACTACGGGTAGTTTCGAGTAGGAACACGGAAACTTAGGCAAGCGGAACTTCTTACTAATGCATCTAGGAAAACATTAAACTAGCAACTAGCCACGGCTTCCCTCGGCTTTTCAAACTTTGATACTGCGACTGGAATATTGAGGTTTGATATCTAAAGGTAGATAATGTAAAATGGTAGATAGATAGATAATGTATTTATTCGGTATACGCACAGCACAGAACAGAGATATACTTTACAGATTCAAGTTAGAACGTAGGACAACAAAGCTACACAGAGGAATGAGGAAAAAAAACTTTTTAGGTAGGTACACACAAACATAAAAAAGGAAATGTTCATAAAAATGAAAACAGAGGTTTACACAGACAATTGATCGAAGCAGGGTAATATTGTAGGTTCCTACCAAACAAAACTAAATTACAGATTAACAATATAGTTGTCATGAAGTCGTCGACAGAGGGCTAGATGTCTGCGCTGGTGTAAACCAAAAAGGGCCCGTCTCAGCTCCTTGTTGCCCTACACTGCAGGGTAAGCTGATTTTCAGACTGCTCCTGGTTGGGTGACATCACTATATATATTAATGAACACAAATAAACTCTATTTTAATAAGCAATAGATTCATAAGGTTATATAATGCGAAGGTCCGCCTGCGACGCAAGGGGTTGCGGGTTCGATTCCCGCCTCGGGACAAATGTCTGTACGATCTGCAGATATTTGTTCAGGGTGTTCTGGGTGTTTTTCTACCTCTATATTTAATAAAAATATCTATCTATGTAGTATAATGTATTAAGTATATCAGTCATCTAGTACCCATAACACAAGCTCTGCTTAGCTTGGGGCTAGATGATGCTGTGTGATTTGTCCAGCATTATTTATTTATTTATTTTTATTTTTATTTATAAATACATACGGTGAAATAATAATAATAAATGGTAATAAACCTTAGAATAATAAGGTAATACGTAGTCTGTCTGTCTGTCTGTGTATTTGACGATTACAACCGAACGCGTTGACCGATTTACATGAAACCTTTTTTGTTATCACCGTCTTATTGAGAGAAGGGGACTGATTGATTAGGGTGACCCTAGGGATCCTAGGGACTCGGATTTATTGTGACCTCAAAAGGTCACCAAAAAAGTCTTCAAATGGCCGAAAACGTCCAAAAACCCAAAAAATTACATTTTTGACTTTTGGTGACCTTTTGAGGCCTTCGCGCCCTTTTCTGGTAACCCCGTACCAATGCTTGTATTAAATAAAAATGAAACCTTAGATTTAGAGTAGAGTAGAAGTTAGTAATTGTAGTAGTAGAGTAGCAGTTATTAGTTGTAGTTGTGGAGTAGAAGTTAGAAGCTGAAGTACATAATAGATTAGTATTTAGTAGTTTTTTATAGTAGAGTTGAATATAGTAGTAGAGAAGCTGTAGTACTAAAATAGTACTTAGTAGTATTGTTGTAGTAGTGTAGTAGTAAGTAGTTGTCGAAAATACAGTAGTCATCGGTTGATTTAAGGCGCCAGAGACAGCTAGTATAAAATAAAATAAAAGTTTAAGAAGACGAAAAAGTTTAAAGACAACTTGATTTCTTTTTCGCTTCTCTTTTCTAAAGCGAACGATTTTAATTAAGCACTTTATTCCAATAAAATGTGTTTTCTAATTCTTGTGTAAATTAATGTCGCCCGTGCTCTTTGCTTGATCTTGGCTGGATACACTTCCGCATGTCTAGATATTTCCATGTGGCATTTGTTTCCAATTGAACAAAAACTATGTAATGAATAGCTCAACCGATTTCTATATAACTTTGAGTTTTGCTTTCTACCCAACATTTACTTTCATTTGATATCAAACTCGGGTATATTTGGAAACATTTGATTATTCATCCCCTCTTTCACCCCCCATATCCTGTAAATTTTTAACTGTTTTGATAAAACATGGCTCAGAACACTCAGGATAAATCATCCGTTTGGGAGCTACGATACCACAGACAGATACGGGTCAATTTCAATAAGTGATTTGTATTTATCATTTCGGTGATTTTTTGTATTTTATTGTTATCTAAATATACTGAATGTAAAAAATAGAATAAAAATAAAACTTGAACCTTCTTTTCTAACATGTGCGTGAGTGGAAATCAAATATCCTCAAAACTTACTTAAATATTGAAGGTTGAATTTTTATGAGTACGAAATGAAAAGAAAAAAAGTGACGCGTGCGTACGCACCGAGAGCTTAGCCGGACTGATCCGAAGTGAGGAAAAGCGAGGGGGGCGCAACCACGTTGAAGCTATTCTACCAAAACTTGCTGTCCACTGAAATGGTAAATTTCTGAAGGACAAAAGTTGAGAACTTGTCAAATGTGTTAGAATGAAGATAAACAAACGAAAATCGTTTTTTTGTTAGACTATATTATAATTTAATGATACTGAACCCGATTTAAATCCAATGAATGCACGTATTTAAATGAGAAGATATTTTATGAGTGAAATTGTGTTAGGGACAGGTCACCGTGATGATAAAATGACACTGGATTTTTTTTCAATACACCGCGTATTACGCGGTGGTCGACGTATATATGTTCCCATCCCTAAATGCTTATTTGACATGACTAGTCGTCATCAAAACTAGGCACTCTCGGTTTTATAGATTTAGACAATTATTATTATTCGTTTATTATTAGACATTAAGTTATTGGGGGAATTAATTTTGACAAGGAAGCTGAAGAGAATATTACACTACGTTTAAGGCAACTATGACTAGATGGCCGAGGTTTGTGGAGTATGATAAATAGTTCAGCTGTTCCATGCCTACTCTCTAAATCATAAACATTAGAATTGATACGATGATTTATATATTTTGGTGTCGATAAGTAATTGCTCCGTATTTTTAGGCGTTTATAGTAGGTACGGAGGCAACCCGTGGCTCAGTCAGTTTTATACTTATGGACATGTTTTTTCCTCTACCTCGACTAAGCTGAGAGGATGGTATGTGTATAGCTGTGGGCGAGCCTTATCCATCTAACAACGTGCTTTGTTCATCATTTCAGCCGTAATACGTCCACTACTGAACACAGGCCTCCCTTATGGATCTCCATGAGGGTTAGTTGCCATACTCACCACGCTTGGCAGGCGGGTTGGCGAGCGCAGTACGGTATGTTGATACACGGAAAGACGCTGCCACTCATTTTCCGAAGGTATCCCTTAGGAGGTTCTTACTGCATCCACGGGCAAGAGAGGAGGGGCAACATTCTACTGCCGGCGCCCCACGTCAGCGTGACATTACATTGCTCTTAATCTCATGTTGTGTAATCTCACCTTATCTATAATGTGAAAAGAAGGTTTAATAACATCGTTAACTGCCATCGTCTCATTTGAATTGGCAAATACATCTGGGACAAAATTATAAGTAAACTAGCCACACCCCGCAGTTTCACCCGCTTAGTTCCCGTTCACGTTGGAATTTCGAAAAATCCTTCCTTAGTGCACCTCTAGGATACTCAAGGTATATGTGTGCCAAATTTCATGTCTCTAGGTCCAGTGGTTTAGGCTGTGCGTTGTCTGTCAGGAAATCAGTCAGTAACGGAAGAGTTTTATATATTGATAATAAATAATGCTGGACAATATTCACACAGCATCATCTAACCCCAAGCTAAGCTGGGCTTGTGTTATGGGTACTAGATGACTGTTATACTACATTATACTGCATAGATAGATATTATTTATTATATATAGAAAAACATCCAGAACACCCTGAACAAGTATCTCCAGATCATACAGGCATTTGTCCCGAGGCGAGAATCCAACCCGCAACCTCTTGCGTCGCAGGTGGACCTTCGCCCGCTGCGCCACAGAGATCTTATACCAGCAATTCATCTCAGAACTAAAAGGCCGAAGAAATGGCTCACGAGCTCAAGGCGTATTTTAATAAAACCTGTATAAAAGATCTGAAACGTCGAGATCAGGTTATTGAAGGCTTCACGACACAAAGACTTCAGGAATGCCTTTATACGACCTGAATGGAGCATCACATGCCGGATTCTGACGAGGGTACAGAATTTGAAGGTAGATTGTTAGCGTGAAGCGGAAGTCAAATATCGACGGTGACTGTACGATCACGTCGCTTTCATCGTATGAAACATTGTTCAATGATAGAATCATCATCATCATCATTTCAGCCGTAAAACGTCCACTAATGAACAGGCCTCCCTGATGGATCTTCATGAGGGGTAGTTGCCATACTCACCACGCTTGGCAGGCGGGTTGGCGAGCGCAGTACGGGATGTTGATATACGGAAAGACGCTGCTGCCTATCTTCCGGAGGTGTCCCTTAGCAGGCTCTTACTGCATCCACGGGTAGGAGAGGAGGGGTAACATTCTACTGCCGGCACCCCACGGCTAATGATAGAAAAAATAAGGTAAATAATAAATTAAGGTAATTACCCGGTAAAGTCCCGTTTATCAGTTTTAAAAAGAAATAATGATCAAGGCGTCCGTAACTTCCAATTAGCATCATTAAAAGACATTACTGAGATGCTGGGCTAGCATCTCACTAATCAGCCTGCTGCACGCTTCAATAGTTCGCTCTGAGCCCCAGCGGTCCTAATTATTGACCCTATTAGCAGCGCCAGCAAGCCAACAGCTGATTGGCATGAATCTGAAAAGAATTTCTTAAAGCATGAGAAAAAATTTGCTTGCGTATTTAGAAGTTATTTATTGAAATATGGTTTAATGACGTCAGCGAATTGAGAAGCAGTGACGGGAATAAAGGTTTTGTAGAGTCATTTCAGCGGCTTTTATGTTTTAATTACCGATGTACCTACCTATACATCTCAGCTATAGGACGTCCAAGCGTGGTGCGTATGGTTCAGTAGTGGACGTATTAGGGCTGAAATGATGATGATAATGATAAGATGTCCACTGTTGGACAAAGGCCTGGTACGACCGAGTACTGTTCATGAGGAGTTATTTCTAGTATATGTATGTCAATGACCTCTGCAACTTTCATCTGCACAACGGAAAAAATATTTCTTATGCAGATGATACAGCTCTTCAGGATCTACCTGGGAAGAGGCTAGAGACTGCTGAAAAAGGTCTTAAAGTTGGTATTGCCTGGCTTCAATGTAACTTATTTTCACTGAATGTTTCAAAAACAAAAACCATTGAATGAAAGGTAAAAACCGGTTCGAAAACCTCTATGAATCCGCGACTCAAATCATATGAGTCCGCGACTCAAATCACGTAACATACAAATAAAAGCTTACATGACATGCGCCGGTGATACTTGTAATTGCGGAGAACTTGAAAGAGTTCGTAAGATCAAATACCTTGGTCTGATTATTGACGAACGTCCTAACTGGAAAATGCATATTGAAACACTAAGAAACCGAGTTCGCAAATTAATTTACATATAAAAAATCTAAGAGAAGTCGCGGATCGTAAACTTATTATAACTGTGTATTATTCCTTGATATCTTATTGTATAACATCGTGGACAGCAAAATGCGTGGGGAGGCGCTTGTAAAACCTATATGCTGCCTCTTGAAAGGGTCCAAAGAGCAGTGCTTAAAGTGGCTACTGGTAAACCCTATAGATTTCCTTCAGCAAATGTATATGTATAATGTCAGGTATTGTCAGTTCGTGGACTTTTTATTTCAACTATTACACTTTTGTAGCATGGAATGGTTGACAAATGTAATAATTTATCTACAGGTAAACGCAGAAAAGATAAAATTGTGTATAAACCTAGACTAAGATCTCTATTTTCCCAACGACACCAACTATTTCTGGGTCCCTTATTGTATAACAATGCAAACAGGGTTATTAAGAAACTTGTGGAACAAAACAACAGATAATGTAAAAAGTCTATATTGAAGTGGCTTTTAGGACAAAATTACGATAATTTGGAGAGCTTATTAAAAATTAAAGCCGTGTTGGTCGAGTGGTTTGTACCACTTTCAATTCAAAGGTCGTGAGTTAGATACCGGCAGTGCACCAATGGATTTTTCTTTCTTGAAAAATGTATGTGCACACTTGACACGTGCTTTAGCTTTAACGGTGAAGGAAACATCGTGAGGAAACCCGCGGCTTAGTTAGCTTCAGGCGTATTGACCTGTTCTTTCCTCTGAATAATAGCTGACTAAGCTGAGAGGATGGTATAGGTGCTGGGCAAGCCTAATCAATCTAACAATATCCCAGGCACTGCAGCGTCCCGTACAGCATGACTACCAGTTGCTGACGCTGCATAAATCATCTATAAAAGATGCGAAGGCCTTAATTTTTTTTTATTAAAAATTGTAAATAGAATAATAAAATGCTTACATTTAAGATACGAAGTGAAACCGCAAAGTGCGGCTTGTTTGAAACAAATAAATACAAATATATATTTACTAAAAGGCGCATAATTCGTTTGTTTACAAAACATAGTATAAATTATGCGCTACTGTTATTACACTGGAAACTTTACAAGCTTTATATTTCGATTTCCGTATTAAACAAGCAGAATCATCGCTATCAAAGGAAACTACCAATAGGAAACTGTTTATTTTGCGAGAAGTTGAGGTCAATATTGAATGAAAAGCGGGAACCTCAAGCTGACTGGAATGATATGGCGATGCGACGTGACTTTAAGTTACTTGAAAGTATGTATATCAGACATTTATTTTTAAGGTAGCTGCTGCCCGTGACAGCGTTTTTATGTTTTTAATTCAAAACTCAGTTATAATGATGGGATCCATGAGGAACTGAGGGTAGTACTTTTATTTAGTACATGCATTATTGCATACATGGGTAATTGATATTATAAGCAATTAATCAAGCATTTGCATTCAGAGGGTATAATTTGGCGTAGGTACTGATGATCACTATCATTATCAGAGTTATTGAATTCAGTTTTTTTTGTTATGAATCGTCCTATAAACCACTTTGAAAACGCAAATCGAACTCTATTTAATATTAATTGGTACTTGCAATGTCATTGCTATTGGTGCTAGGTACTATGTTATTTATTATATTTCTTTTTGTCTTTTGTTCCATGCTTGTGCTGTAACGTTAACCAAATAAATATATTTCTATTCTATTCTAAAAGTAAAAAATACCTTTGAAAGTATGCACAAGCAACTTTATATTGGAAGCAATCAAGACCAACATTTAGTGGATGCGGGATCAATGGAGCTGCTTTGATGAACGTAGAGATTGCATTGCCACTCTGTTAGGGAACGTTAATTAGGTTTATTTGAAGTTTCCAAGTTTATGCGGTTGAGTTAGGTATCGCGTTGGGGTATTTGCAAATGTGCTTAAGTATCTTGATGAAGCCTTGAAAAGTGTGTGTTACATCCTAGATATTTCATATTCATATTTCATTTATTGCTTACATGTACACATTTTATACAGCTTGGATCTTATAACTAGCCTTAAGTAAATACATGCACCCTGCAAGGGCACTGCAATTTTGTGTTTGGGCCTATACCTACATTCATGTGAAATAAATCGTCATATTCTGAGTAATCTGGGGTTAACTAATTTGATAATTATGAATTCGCTTATATGTAGAAAATAGATTAAAGATTTACAATATCATTAATTACAACAATAAAATTAGGAATTAAAATTTCAAATATGCCATATCAATTAAAAAATAAATGTTTACAGTTTTGACTTTTTAAAGTCAAAGTAAAATTATCCTAAATAAGTCAATTAAAATATGTCAAAATAAAATTATATATATTTATTCCTATGTAACGAAGTTTCAAATTACCTTGTCCTTAGGGACCAACATCTTTGCTGATGTCTAATTAAATAGTGCGGTGTTTGCTTTAAAATGCGGTAGCGATAAAATAGTATGACACGAGTAGGTTTACTTCCATCTTCTCCTCTGCTTTAGGGCTGCTGTCCACGTCCACTGCTTAACAGAGGCCTCCCTCATGGATCTTCAAGATCATAAGGGAGTTATTATATATATATATATATAACGCTGGACAAATCACACAGCATCATCTAGCCCCAAGCTAAGCAGAGCTTGTGTTATGGGTACTAGACTACTGATATACTTAATACATTAAACTACATAGATATATATTTTTATTATATATAGAAAAACACCCAGAACACCCTGAACAAATATCTGCAGATCGTACAGACATTTGTCCCGAGGCGGGAATCGAACCCGCAACCCCTTGCGTCGCAGGTGGACCTTCGCCCGCTGCGCCGCAGAGCTCGTCATTATTTCCATACTCTACATGCTTGGCAACCCATCTGGGTTGGGAATGCAGTACGGGATGGTGATTCACGGAAAGACGCTGTTGCTCATTTTTAAGAGGTATCCCTAGGCCCGCCGTGGGGTACCGGCAGTAGAATGATACCCATTCTCTCATGCCCATGGATGCAGTAAGAGCCTGCTAAGGGATACCTCCGGAAAATGGGCAGCAGCGTCTATCCCTGTATCAACATCCCATACTGCGCTCACCAACCCGCCTACCAAGCGTGGTGAGAATGGCAACTACCCCTCATGGAGATCCATGAGGGAGGCCTGTGTTCATCAGTGGACGTTTTATGGCTGAAATGATGATCCCTAGGCAGATTTCATCGGGCAAGAGATGAGGGGCAACATTCAACTGCCGGCACCGGCTCTAGGAGGAGGCCCAGCTGTGAGTGAAGTCGGGCTCCGGATGATGATAATGATAGCAAGACGCATAATGTCGCTCGCAAAATCCAATCGCAGTTTTTATGTTTTGCCTTTAATCTTAATTTTACTTTTATTATAGCGTGCGTGAGCTCTTTTATTTCATGTGTTTGATGTCTGTCAGAAAATGCAAGGTGCGGTAAAACACGTAATAATAAACACGGTATAATGCGGTTACACATTCGCGGTGCTGTCTGCGGTTACTGACGTTTGATCTGAAATTATTTGCCTGAATTCGTAAATCATTTTTCATAAATAAATAAATTCATAAATAAAGCAGCTGTAAAGGTGCCAATATTCATAACGAAAGTGCATAAAGATACTACCAAAACCGATATAAGCGAGTATGTTTATAATAAAATTCATGAAAGAATTTATTTGGAGAAAATTATATTTCGACGAGAAAAAGATTACGATGCCTACAAGTTTTATGTATCGGAGACCAAGGCACCGCTATTTTTGGATGAAAAACTGTGGCCGCAAGGTATTATATTCCGTCGTTTTGTACATTTCAAGTCAAAGAAGAATATGAACAGTGATGACACTGTGGTCGGCCTTTCTAATGAAAATGTCAAGTAACAAATATACATTTGTTAGTTTCAATTGTAAGAGCGTGAAGCGTTCCATTGACCACGTAAGAGACCTATGCCAAGCGGCGGACATAATCGCACTGCAAGAAACTTGGCTAATGCCAGAGGATATCCAGTTTCTCGGAGGTATTGACCAGCGGTTTGGCTGGACGGGGACCTCGGCGGTGGACACGGCGGCGGGCATGCTTCGCGGCCGACCCCACGGCGGGGTCGCACTTTTGTGGAACAAAAGTGTCTTCCAAAATGTATCGGTAGTGCAGTGTGATAACCCACGTGTGTGCGCTATAAACATTACCATGGGTCAAAGGTCGTTTTTATTGTTCAGTGTTTATATGCCTACGGATAAAGCGAAAAATCTAACGGAATTTACGGACTGCCTAAGCCTGGTGAGTGCTATCATAAGCAATAACAATGCCTGCTCAGTTTATTTGCTAGGAGACCTTAATGCCCATCCAAATGAGGCCTTTTTTGATGAGCTTACGTATTTCTGTGCCGAACAAGACTGGATATGTGCGGACGTTCAGTTTTTAGGACGAAGCTCGGACACATATACTTTTATTAGCGAAGCGAATGGGTCTAGACGCTGGCTGGACCACTGTATTGTAACCAAAGCGGCTACAGATTCGATTCTTGATGTTTATCCAAAGTATGATGTTGTTTGGTCTGACCATTTTCCATTATTTATTGAATGTGACATAAATATAATTAAACCAGAAATAATAATTCCTAGAAATAATGACATTAATAAAGTCCTTTGGGGCGAACGGAAACCAGATGAAATCGACTTATATAATAAATTGTGCCATGAAAAACTTAGATTAATTGACTTCCCTAAAACGTTTGAAAATTGTGCTGACCTTATGTGTAATAATTTTAACCATAGACATGTTATTGATAAATTATATTTTGAAATAGTTAGTATTTTAAGCGAAGCCGCAAATAGAAGTCACAATTTGAATTTGTATAAAAAGAAAAAACCTGTGCCAGGGTGGAACAGATACGTAGCGGAATCTCACAGGGAGGCTAGGCTTAAATTCCAGACATGGGTTCGATATGGCAAACCTCAGGGCGGCCGTATTTTTAATGAAATGCAGGACAGCCGCAAAGTCTTCAAATCACGTTTAAGGTGGTGTCAGAACCACAGTGAACAGCTAAAAATGGATAAAATTACAACAGAACATTCAAAACGCGATTTTCGAAATTTTTGGAAATCCACAAACAAACTGAACAATAAGCCTAGCCTTCCTGTGAGTGTGGAGGGGGTCAATGACTGTAAAGGCATAGCAGACTTGTTTAGAGAGAACTTTACTGTAAAATCACCATTGGGCCCATCACAGTCGGTGAACAGTGCTGAGTCCCGTGGACTGAAGTTACTAACTAGGTTTACAGCTAAAGATGTTAGAAAGGCTGTAAAATCTATGTCCCGTGGTAAATCTCCAGGACACGACGGACTTAGTATTGAACACGTTAGGAATGCTGGACCTCATTTAGCTGGTGTGCTGGCCTTGTTTTACACTCTTTGTGTAGGACACTCATATTTACCAGCCAATATGATGAAAACTGTGGTGGTGCCAATTGTGAAAAATAAAACGGGTAACTTAAGTGACAAATCTAATTACAGACCGATTTCACTAGCCACCATAATAGCGAAAGTGTTTGACAGTTTGCTTAGTGTTCAATTGGATAAGCATCTAGAGATACATGATAACCAATTCGGATTCAGATCAGGTCTATCAACAGAAGCAGCTATATTGAGTCTAAAGCAAACTGTCAAATACTACACTACAAGACAAACACCAGTCTTTGCCTGCTTCCTTGACCTCTCGAAGGCATTCGACCTGGTCAGTTACGACATCCTGTGGCAAAAATTAGAAGCCATAAAACTACCTGGAGAAGTGCTGGATATCGTCAAGTTTTGGTACCAACACCAGGTCAATGTCGTTAGATGGTCGGGTGTCTACTCGGAGCCGTATAGGTTGGAGTGTGGGATGAGGCAGGGAGGTTTGACCTCGCCGAAACTTTTCAACCTATACGTAAACGCACTGATAGAGGAGCTCAGCAGGTCTCGTGTTGGATGCCATGTTGACGGAGTTGCCGTTAACAACATTAGCTACGCTGATGACATGGCCCTGCTGAGCGCCTCTGTCTGTGGCCTAACGAAGATGATAGGTATTTGTGAGAAATATGCGCATCAACATGGCTTGCGGTATAATGTAAAAAAGAGTGAATGCATGGTCTTTCCCGCCAGGGGTCGCCAATGTCCAGAGACAATACCGACGATCAAATTGTACGGTACACCGCTTCAGCGAGTTCACCAATTTAAGTACCTTGGACATTGGTTAACCTCTGATTTGAAGGACAATGTAGATATTGAGAGGGAACGGAGGGCGCTATCTGTCAGAGCGAACATGATTGCCCGCAGGTTTGCTCGATGCTCAGCTAATGTAAAAGTTTGCCTGTTCAGAGCCTATTGTACCAACTTTTATACATGTAGCCTGTGGGTTAACTATACTCAAAAACAGTATAGCGCCCTACGTGTCCAGTACAATAACGCGTTCAGAGTGTTGATGGGGCTGCCTCGATTTTGCAGCGCATCGGGGATGTTCGCCGCGGCGCGAGTGGACTGTTTCTACAGCACCTTGCGCAAGCGGTGCACATCCCTGGGGCGACGGATCAGAGCCAGCTCCAACGGTATTCTGAGTGTGTTTGCAAGCAGGTTCGATTGCGAGCATGTGAACCACTGTAGCATGATACATGCGCAGTACAGGGATGTCAAGCTTTCCTATATATATGGGAAAGTTTGACATCCTTGTCTGCATCCTGCAACTGCTACTAGGTATAATTAGTTTGTGTTCTGTATTGTATTGTATTTTGACATGTGTGGTTATGGAATATTTAATTTAATTTAATTTTATTTTATTGTTAATTTAATACTGTGGATTATGTTGTCTGAAAATAAATGATTTATTATTATTATAAATCTGCGCGAGTACCGCGAGGCTTGACCTCGCGCAGGCAGAAGCGGCTTGGAGTCTATATTTGAATCACTCGCCATGCAGGACAAAAGCTTCCCTTTCCTTCTTCCACTTTTACACTTATATGTATATAGACTGCAAATATATATACATTATTTTTTGGCTTTGAGGTACGTTATTATCATGAAATTTGTTCGGCTGGCAAGCGACACGATTTGTTAAGGCGTTTCCAGTTAATAGACATAGGGACCGCCGTGGGGTGCCGGCAGTCCGCCGTGGGGTGCCGGCAGTAGAATGATACCCCTATTCTCATGCCCATGGATGCAGTAAGAGCCTGCTAAGGGATACCTCCGGGAGATGGGCAGCAGCGTCTATCCGTGTATCAGCATCCCATACTGCGCTCACTAACCCGCCTGCCAAGCGTGGTGAGAATGGCAACTACCCCTCATGGAGATCCATGAGGGAGGCCTGTGTTCATCAGTGGACGTTTTATGGTTGAAATGATGATGATGAGACATAGGGATAAATAGAATTTCCGTGGAGTGTCGGCAGTAGATTAAAGCCCCTCGTCTGGACTGTGGATGCAGTAACAATCTGCCAATAGAACCCCCAAAAGATGAGCTGCAACGTTTTTCCGTGTATCAACATCCCATACTGCGCTCGCCAACCCGCTTTCCAAGCGTGGTGAATATGCCGATAACCCCTCGTGATCAGTACCTGCACACCCATGAAGGAGGCTTTTGTCCAGCAATGGACGTTTTAAGGCTAAGATGATGATGATGATGATGAGGAGGAGTCAATGGCGAGTGATTCAAATATAGAGCCTCTGTGTTTGCGGATGAACTAAGCGTGCGGACACACTAAACAATTTGAGCCCTCGCTTAATAGGCCTAACCTAGCCTAACTTTAGATGACTGGCAGAGAATGGTTTAGCATTAAGTCCTCCTTACACAATTCATAATTTCGGCCGTAATACGTCCACTACTGAACACAGGCCTTCCTCATGGATCTCCATGAGGGGTAGTTGTCATACTCACCACGCTTGGCAGGCGGGTTGGCGAGCGCAGTACGGATGTTGATACACGGGAAGACGCTGCTGCCCATCTTCTGGAGGTATCCCTTAGCAGGCTCTTACTGCATCCACGGGCATGAAAGGAGGGGTAACATTCTACTGCCGGCAGCCTACGGCCTTACACAATTGTTACGTGTTAAATAATAACTTATATATAAATAACTTCTTAAGGCCTCATCGATCCATAACCACATGTAGCAAGAATGTCAAGAACACTGACCGCGACGGCAGACTGCCTCTGTTGGCGAAATGCTACCTTGAACAAAAATAAAGCATTTGAACTTGATTTGTGGCGGTGATAGAACCTGCAAACTTCTGTGTTTCAATCGTCTACTAAGCGTGTGTTCCTCACTTAATTTCCGTGTTTAAATTTCATGAAAATCCGGGCATAATTACCTATGTTTAAGAGTTATGCTCCGACAAAAACATCCATAAAAAATCCCATATCTCAATAATGTAGTTATTGAGATATGGCGCCACTTATTGAAAATCCCCCACGACAATCGATTTGTAGGTATTGATGAAATTTCCCTATGTTTGATCAAAATCGGATCATCCATTCAATAGTTTGTCGGACAAAAAAAAACAATTAAACCTTAATAACTACCCTCTTAATATAAATTTCCACACGGCAATCGATTTGTATTGATATTTATCTCTTTAAAATTTAAATTTAATCAAAATCCGGTAATCCGTTTAAAGGCTCGAGCAGACCGGATGCGTATGCGTAGACGTGCACGTACCACTGAGTTGTAATTTATGGAACTTTATGACGGCGCTCACGTCTACGTTACGCAAGCGGTGTGTCCTGTCTCATACAGTTCCATACATTACAACTCAGCGGTACGTGCACGTCTACGCTTACGTCTACGCATACGCATCCGGTCTGCTCGAGCCTTAAGAGTTATCCTCGGGCAAAAAAAAAAAAATGCGCACATACATGATACGTACATATATGTACATAAGTACATACAAACATTCATCCGAAACGCCTAGTTGCCACCAAAACCTTCGTCTCTTCGCTCACTCGTTCGATTATCAAGTTTCAGTTGCTATTTGAGTTTTTATCTGCATTTTACTCAATCCTCCAAAGTATTCAATTACAATAACATTATCAAGTGAAACGACAAAAATAACCCAACATTTTAAAAACTTCAGAATCCTATTTGAAACTCATTTTTCGGAAATGCGTCCCGGGACTTACTTCGTCCAACGTAATCCGCTGTTCGTTACCTTGCAGAATCGAGTACAAATTTGGAAAACTCGCTTTCTTATTCTCCCTACTTCATGTGGCATTTTCAACGTGAATCTTTGCCCAAACCAGTAGGTCTACCATGAGTTGCCACTGTTAGATCGCCTGCCGTTACTACTACAGTACGTTACTGTGACATCTGTCAGATTTGTTACTCATGTTACCAAATTTTAATCAAATGAAGCCCAAGTTACAGTCGCTGTAGTATAGTTTATTGCGTATTTTAGTACAAAACTATCTGATAGAGGCGCTGTACAAGTTTTCACACATTTTTTAAACAGTCGCTAGCGAGTATAGATTGTGAAAACTCAAGATTAAAGAACTACAGATGCGATCTGTGGCTTACGTCATTGCCGGGTATTCCTCGTTTGTTTACGTCATTGCCGGGTATCCCTCGTTTGTTTACGTCATTGCCGGATATCTCTCGTTTGTTTACGTCATTGCCGGATATCTCTCGTTTGTTTACGTCATTGCCGAGTATCTCTCGTTTGTTAACGTCATTGCCGGGTATCCCTTGTTTGTTTCAAAGGCATTCATGAGCTAGCTAATGAGCCGTTTTCAGTAAAAAATATTCTACTACTGAACCTCATGAGGTGCGGGCAGTAGAATGTTGCCCCTTCTTTCTTGCTTGTGGATGCAGTATGAATCTGCCAAGGTATACCTCCGGAAGATGAGCAACAGCGTCTTTCTATGTATCAACATCCCGTACTGCGCTCGTCAACCGGACGTGGCAAGCATGGCAACAACCCCCTCATGTTCTTGGGGCGTATGATGAGTTACTTGAGGCAGGCCTATATCCAGCAGTGGACGTAGACAGCAGTGCTACGGTTGAGATTCATCATCATCATCATTTCAGCCGTAGGACGTCCACTGCTGGACAAAGGCCTCCCTCATTGATCTCCAAGTACTGCGGTTGGAAGCCGTCTGCATCCACCGCCGACCAGCAGTTCTCACCAAGTCGTCTGCCCATCTTGTAGGTGGACGTCCTACGCTGCGCTTGCCGATCCGTGGCCTCCATTCGAGAACTTTGCGGCCCCATCGGCCATCTGTTCTGCGCGCTATATGGCCTGCCCATTGCCACTTCAACGTGCTAATCCGTTTAGCTATGTCGGTGACCCGAGTTCTTCTACGTATCTCCTCATTTCTGATTCGATCCCGTAGTGTGTAGTGTCATTAGCATAACCTACTTATTATGTTCGTATTAGTAAAAATATAGTTTTAGTTATAATTTATTTTATTATTTAGTTTTTGTTTAAAATCAAAGCAACTTGTGTAAGCGCGTATCCACGCATTCCTTAGGATTTAGATATAGCGATGTATGTACGTATATGCGCACGCGCAGCCGGGCGCCCGAGGAACACGGACCGCCTCACCAGTCAGAAGCTCGATCCGACGGCGAATGCACGCCCATTTTTCGCTCCGCAACCACGTGCCGCGTACCGCTTGCATTTCGCTATTTATGCTTATTTCTATGCCTGTCTTCATATAACGTAATCTCTTGACTTTCCTGTGCCTCGTATAAATTAAAACTTGTGTATAGTGTGAACTATCTAATACAGTGTTTGAACAAAGTTATTGGACTATAATTCAACGCACCTCTAACCAAGGTAGGAAAGCACTATATAATTGGTGACCCCGATTTGGACAAGAAGAAAGA
The DNA here is from genome assembly GCA_963082625.1 of Pasiphila rectangulata. Classification (NCBI taxonomy): domain Eukaryota; kingdom Metazoa; phylum Arthropoda; class Insecta; order Lepidoptera; family Geometridae; genus Pasiphila; species Pasiphila rectangulata. Next base: position 17,882,224 of record OY720244.1, read on the forward strand.
AGATGATACGTGACGAAAGATACAGCACACCGCCGCCATCCACAGAAACTTCTCGAAAGTCCGCTAGTGATGCGACAAAAAGTACTGACGCGAACACAAGTGCAATGGAAGCCAGCGTGTACAAGGTGGGAGTGAAATTGCCCCCGTTTTGGCCTGAAGAACCGGAGCTGTGGTTTGCGCAAGTAGAAGGACAATTCATAATATCAGGGATATCAGCTGACATGACTAAATTCTACCACATTATAGCGCAGTTAGACCACCAATATGCTACTGAAGTGAAAGATTTAATTACGTGCCCGCCAGCTGAAAACAAATATCAAAAATTAAAGACGGAGCTTATAAAGAGACTTTCGGCGTCACAAGAGAGGAAAACGAAGCAACTTCTGATGCATGAAGAACTCGGAGACCGCAAACCATCTCAATTTCTTCGGCATCTCCAAACATTGGCCGGACCAGCTATGCCAGACACGTTCTTGAGAACACTGTGGTCTAGCCGTTTGCCCCATAACTTGCAGACGGTCATCGCGACACAAACAGAGGTACCCCTCGAAGCTGTATCCATCTGCCCTTCATGTCTGCCAAAAATCCACTATAGCAGGGGTGCATGGGACTGAAAACAAGCTTGCTTGCTTATTGCACATTCTCACAATGTTTTTATGTAGGTTTGGAAGATCAACTTGATCATTCTTACCTAAGGACTTTGCACGACAGACTTGCCTAGTGGACCACTATTTTCTTGATTTCTTCCTTCTTGCTTTGTGTTTCCCGTTCTCGCTTTTTAACAATAATAATCACTTGCACACTGTAGGTAGCCCAAGACATTTTATGTACATATAAAATTTCAAATTTTTTCATGCACTTTCTAACGTCCCTCACCCTCATATGGCTGCTAAACAGGTGCCAGACCGGGCGCGTCAGTGTCTGTCTATCAGGTTGGCACGGCTGGCTGACAAATAGACAGACATACCTAATCCTGGTGTTGCCTGTCTGGCAGCTTTTTGAGCGTGACAGATTTTCTTTTAATTTGTTTTCTGTTTCATAAATGTACCGTAATCTTTATTATTATTATTTTGTAAGGTTTTTATATTTGTGTTTTTGTTTTGTTTGTATACGGTTTTATTGTTTGTTTGAGTTTGATGTTGTTTTGTTTGAGTTTAATGTTCCTTTCCTGTCTCCTTCTTCTCCGTGGTCGTGAATTCACCCAGGGCCCCAACTGAAAACCAGCGTAGCGTCTGAGCCTGGCCAGGTGCTACACAATGCTGAGTTGGGGACCCATTTACCCGCGCTACATCCTTTTCTTCCTGTCCGTATTTTATTGTTGAGTTTTATTTGTGTTCTTTGTTTGTTTGTTTGTATGTGTAATTTTAATTTTTAATTTTTATTTTCTTTGTGTATAATCTGTAATGTGCGTGTGGTAAATAAATGATTTTCTTCTTCTTCTTCTTCTTCTTCTTCTGTAGCAGAATTAGCGGACAAAATTATAGAGATTGCGCCGGTGACTCAGGTAGCAGCAACCAATTCCTTTACAGACATGTTTGCTGAAATGCAAAAACAAATTGCCGACCTTACAAAGGAAGTCGCGTCACTGAAATGCCAGACAAATACTTCTCGTTCCCGTGGCAGATCACGCGAAGACAGTTGGACACCGAACCGGCGGGAACGATCACGCTCCAGACAATGGAACCCGGACTACTGCTGGTATCATAACCGGCTTGGCCAAAGAGCAAACCGATGCACTACACCATGCACCTTCAAGCCATCGGAAAACCCAAACGGCAGCCGGAACTAGCGGCAAACGACTGCCTTAGTAGACAAGCCCGTTTATTTATTACCGATCGCATTACAAAAATGTCATTTCTGGTTGACACTGGGTCAGATTTGTGCGTTTTCCCAAGATCTGCAGTCAAGGAAACTAGAGTAAAGACTACTTACCAGTTATATGCTGCAAATGGCAGTGTGATAGCTACATACGGGTATGTTCACCTGCAACTCAATATCGGGCTGCGCCGTGCATTTAACTGGCGATTTGTAGTAGCCGACGTGTCGAAGGCGATAATAGGTGCTGACTTTCTCAAATTTTATAATCTGCTTGTAGATTTGAGAAACTACCGCTTGATCGATGGTCTAACCGAGCTTTCTACAGCAGCATCACTAGCAGAGGAAGTAAGCGACATCGCATCAATCAAGGCTGTCTCCGGAAATACCAATTATCACCAACTTCTACGTGAGTACCCAGACATAACTTGTCCAGCTGGAACACATCGTGACATTAAACACTCCACGGAGCATCACATCCGTACTACACCCGGTCCACCAGTTTCCAGTCGTCCCAGACGTTTGCCACCGGATAGATTAAAGATTGCCCAAAAAGAGTTCGAAGACATGCTTGCCAGTGGTATCGCTCGACGGTCAGAAAGTTCATGGGCGTCCGCTCTTCATCTAGCACTAAAAAAAGACAACTCTTGGAGACCTTGCGGTGATTACCGCGCCCTGAATGCCCGCACTATCCCAGACAAGTATCCAATCCGGCACATACAAGATTTTTCCAATGCACTCGCAGGAACGTCAATATATTCAAAAATAGATCTGGTGAAAGCCTTTAATCAAATTCCAGTGTATGGCCCAGACATTCCAAAGACAGCGATAACAACACCTTTCGGCTTGTTTGAGTTTAAATATATGACGTTTGGCTTGCGCAATGCAGCGCAAACTTTTCAGCGTTTCATAGATGAAATGCTCAGAGGTTTGCCATTTTCCTATGGTTTTATAGATGATATCCTGGTGTTTTCCCAGAACGAAACACAACATATGCAGCATCTTCGACTACTCTTCCAACGTTTAGCAGAATACGGTATGCTCATTAACACCGCTAAATGCGAATTCGGTAAGTCGCATATTACTTTTCTCGGCCACGAGGTGTCAGCCGACGGCATTTGTCCCTTACAGGATAAAGTACAGGCAATACAAGATTATCCCGTGCCCACAACAGTCAGATTACTACGCCGATTCCTGGGTATGTACAATTTTTACCGCCGATTTGTTCCTGGAGCAGCAAAAATTCAAGCACCTCTAAACGTCGTTCTCTCCGGTCCCAAAACTAAGCCATCACACCCTATAACGATGACCACGGAAATGATGAGCGCCTTCAATGAATGCAAAGCTAGCCTCTCTAAAGCAACGATGCTTGCTCACCCAGAATCGGAAGCTGAACTAGCTGTGTTCACTGATGCATCTGATACCTCCATCGGAGCAGCACTTCAGCAACGGTGTGGTGGCAGTTGGAAACCTCTGGCGTTCTTTTCAAGACGTCTTTCATCCGCACAAAAGAAATATAGCCCATACGACCGTGAACTGCTGGCTATTTATGATGCTATTAGACATTTCAGGCATATGGTAGAAGCCAGAACATTTGCTGTACATACTGACCATAAACCTCTCACATTTGCCTTCTCCTATAACCGCGAGAAATGCTCTCCAAGACAGTTCCGTTACCTGGATTACATTGCCCAATTTACCACAGACATCCGTTACGTAAAAGGTAAAGATAATATTGTAGCAGACGCACTTTCTAGAATAGAAGAATTGGCCACCATCACTATCGACTACCAAGCTCTTTCTCGTTCTCAAGAGACAGATGCTGAACTGCAGGAACTACTCATGAAAGGTACTGCGCTCAAACTTAAGAAAATCAGAATATCAGACTCCGAAACTGACATATACTGTGATATCTCCACCACACGTAGTAGACCATTCCTAACAGCCGCCTTCAGAAAACCAGCCTTTTACTCATTACACCGATTAAGTCACCCAGGCACAAAAGCCACTGCTAAAATGGTGACGGAGCGATTTATATGGCCTGGAGCTCAAAAAGACTGTCTACGATGGGCTCGAGAATGCACGGATTGCCAAAAAAGTAAAGTCTACCGACACACTAAATCACCTATCTCAACTTTTTCATTACCGTCCGAACGCCTATCCCATATATGTACATATGGATATTGTAGGGCCATTACCTTATTCTTGTGGTTTCAGATACTGCCTTACGGTCATCGATCGATTCACTCGTTGGCCTGAGGCATATCCCTTGCCTGATATCACAGCTGAGACCTGCGCCCGTGCCTTCATTGCTGGCTGGGTATCACGCTTTGGCTGCCCCCACAAAATCACCACTGACAGGGGCACGCAGTTTGAGTGCGAACTCTTTCGCGCCATGGCTGCCACCCTCGGCACGCAACATCAACCCACAACGGCATATCACCCTGCCTGCAATGGTATGGTGGAACGACTCCACCGCCAAATGAAGGCAGCCATCATGTGCCATCAAAACATCAGCTGGACGGAAACTCTTCCTCTGGTGTTGCTGGGTATCCGCAGCGCCTACAAGGAAGACATCAAAGCTTCAGCAGCAGAACTTTTGTACGGTGAGCCACTCAGACTTCCAGGTGAATTTCTCATGCCCTCGACTTCTTCTTCTGCCACTGATGCCACAAACTTCGTTTCGAGGCTCCGGCTGCAAATGGCAAAGCTTACTCCTGAACCTGCAAGCAGACACTCCAACAAAACATTCTACATCCCAGAAGATCTTTCCACCGCTGAATACGTGTTTCTTCGTAAAGACGCCGTTCGGCGATCTCTTGAACCTCCATACACAGGACCCTATAAGGTACTAGAAAGAAATAATAAAACTTTCAAGCTACAAATGCAGAATCGGGAAACAACTGTCTCCATTGATCGCCTGAAAGCAGCATTCATAACCAGAGATGACATCGAGGCACAAGGTACCACACCAAGACAGGTCGATGTTGCTCCAACTCCATCTCCAACGCCAGCTATACGGGAAAGGACAACACGATCAGGCCGCACAGTCCGTTTTCCCGACTACTATCGACCTCCCTAGTTTCGGTCTCAGCGGGGGAGTACTGTAGTGTCATTAGCATAACCTACTTATTATGTTCGTATTAGTAAAAATATAGTTTTAGTTATAATTTATTTTATTATTTAGTTTTTGTTTAAAATCAAAGCAACTTGTGTAAGCGCGTATCCACGCATTCCTTAGGATTTAGATATAGCGATGTATGTACGTATATGCGCACGCGCAGCCGGGCGCCCGAGGAACACGGACCGCCTCACCAGTCAGAAGCTCGATCCGACGGCGAATGCACGCCCATTTTTCGCTCCGCAACCACGTGCCGCGTACCGCTTGCATTTCGCTATTTATGCTTATTTCTATGCCTGTCTTCATATAACGTAATCTCTTGACTTTCCTGTGCCTCGTATAAATTAAAACTTGTGTATAGTGTGAACTATCTAATACAGTGTTTGAACAAAGTTATTGGACTATAATTCAACGCACCTCTAACCAAGGTAGGAAAGCACTATAAGTGAAACCCCGAGCATAGCCCTCTCCATAGCTCGTTGAGCGACTCTGAGCTTGTTCATAAGGCCAATAGTGAAGGACCACATCTCGGTTCCATATGTCATCACTGGTAACACACACTGGTTGTAGACTTTCGTCTTAAGGCACTGAGGTATGTTGGACGAAAAGACGTTGCGAAGTTTCCCAAACGCTGCCCATCCGAGTTGGATTCGACGATTGACCTCTTTCTCGAAGTTGGACCTACCTAATTGGACTGTTTGTCCTAGGTATACGTACGCGTCGACAACTTCAAGAGTTAGTTGAGAGTGTCGGCTGAGATTATGATCCCTTAATTAATAAAATAAATAAATGGTAATCGTCGATGATTGAAGTGACTTGTAGCTTTACAAAACAGTTCGCTAATAATAAAAAGGTCCGATCCGATCTATAAAATGGAAGCCTATTTGTTCAGGCATTTTGTTTGGAAACAATCAATAACTTTGGCGTTTGCATTGCCCCGCAGGCTCGGTAACCCTTTAAGCCTTCGGTCTATATTACAGAATAATTGTGTATACATAAGGCCCTGCTTACACAGCCAGGATACTTTATTGATGGGGCAAAGTAGATGTCTTTAACATTCAGAATTTTGGAACTGTACCTTCACGACCTTGCTGACGTTAGCAATCATCATAAGAAGGTCAGTCTTGGTCTCTTTCTTGAGTAACGGGATATTTTTTATTTCAATACTGGTAGACCTATGAGACCTCTCCATGTTCTCAACCTTCTCTTCCAGACTTTGTATAGCAGCTAAATTGTTTTTACGTTCGGTTTCTAATGTTTCTACCTTACATTTAAGGCCATATTGCTTTGATATGAAACCTACTGTGGAGTGTAAGTTGGTTATCTCTCCAGCTAAGTTTTTGACCGTGTTTTCAAGTGATGTCATCTGCTGATCTTGTTTATTTTCGTCAAATCACCAAATCTTTTTTCATGTCTGACATAATGGATGCTAAACAGATGTCGGAGATTGCAGCTATTTTCCTCTTTTTAGATTTTGGCTCACTTTGCTGTATTACCTGGCTATTTTCACTGTCGGAAACATCAAATATCCTGCTTGGTTCCATGTCAGGTCTAACAGCAGATCATTTTTATGCCGCCGGTAACAGCTGACAGGAACAGACCGGTAATGCCGGCCGGACTGCTGCTGACGGGTAGTTTGGTAGTTGTAGTTGTTAAAAAGTGTACCTTAGAAGTCCGGTCACAACAGTACAGCAGCAGAGCACACCACGTCTAGTCCTCAAAAATCCGTTCGTTTACGATTTTCTTCAATGGGTGGCCCGGCAATAAAGTATTTTTGCCGAACCATCAACTTAGTACACTAATAAAGGCTCAACGAATCTTACGAGAAGAATGTTGCAAGCGCCGTGTAATAGATGTCGCTTACGCGTTCCGCTAGCGCGTTGTTGTGTTTCCGCGGTCACTGATTTTAAAATCTTGCGGGTTGTACTTTTGTCTTTATAACTGATTAAATCACTTTACATCTTCCATAATCAGTAACTTTACATCACGTTTTATACACTTTATTTATTTTTAAAGTGCAGCGATATTACAAGGATGTCACTGTATTGGCGTCCGAGGGGGGAATCGGTAAACTCCCTCGGTAACCCTGCAACACTGCGGTGACCAATGCTGCACTGTATTGCGCCCGTCACCCTGAGTTTTAAGGTCTCAAGTACCGGAATTTTACCGGCTCTCTTACTCTTCAAACGGGACTACAGCAATGCAGACATTGCTGCTTGGCGGCGGAAATTTGTATGATGGTACTTCCTCGGTGGTTCTTCCCCGGATGAATTCTTCACAAAAAGTTCTACTACTCTAAATACCGAGACTTTGAGATTAGACCTTTGCCCAGCTGTGAACCACATTACAAGATTTATTAAAAAAAGATATTTACTATACTCGATGCCATTTAGCGTGGCAATACAGGTCATTCAACTACCTTCACTACGCTATCATAAAATGCTATGAAAATGTCGATAATTCTGTCACTTACCATACAAACCTATCGAAAACGTGCTATGTGGTTTGTATGGTAAGCGACAGAATTATCGACATTTTGACAATCGCCAGCTGGCACATACTAAACGTGTTGCTTCTCTGGCACCTCGCCAAAATCTGTTTTGTAATTAGCAATTTTTTTTACAGTTTTAACGCAGTAACATCGTAGCAAGTATCGCCGCATATGTCTCGATAAAAACAGTTAAATAGTTTTATTTCTCAACGCAACCAAAATATTGGCTCGTGCCAACTGGGGCATTTTAACCCAAATATTGTCACGTTATGAAGTACTTAAAAACTTTTCCAATTGACCGCAATCTTGGTTGAAAGAAACCTTGGTTGGTGCACACGTAGGAATAAAAAAGACTCACGTTATCACCTAAACGTTAGATGTTATTAAAAGCTTATATTTTAGCTCTCAATATTTTTATGTATTTCACTATAACATTTGTGACTTAGTAAATTTATCAACCCACGACAAAAAAGAGGAGTGTTATAAGTTTGAATGCTATGTTTGTGTACACATAGCGGAAGACACACAAACTTATAAGACCTGTGCCCTGTGTCTGTGTGTCTGTATGTATGTCTGAATGTGTGTGTTCTTGAACATGTTTTGTCAAAATCGGCTTAGAAATTTACAAGATATTATTATGTGAAAAAAAAATAGGTGAAAGAGGGGATGAATCATCGAATGTTTCCAAATATACCCGAGTTTGGTACCTCATTCATTCATTCAAGCTCTTTCACTGAGGATTGGCCGATGCCTATATCAGTCTTCGACTTGCCGCATCCAGCGACCAGAGACCGTTTAACAAATTATTATGCTTAGTAAAATTGTACCTATTTCCAGCAGGTTACTGCATTTTTGCCAAATATATTTATGGTTTCTAGAAAGAATTTCGAAACATGAGTCAAACCATAATATAGCCCTTGTTTCAAGGATTCCTTAACTCCTTTTTAACTGCGTTTTTGTGTTTAACAAAAACACAAAAACGCTAATGCAGTCATTACTGATTGATTACAAAAATAGAAAAAATAAAAGTTTGTCTTTACACACACATGTTCCATGCTTAGAAGTAGGTACAATTACTTAAGAGAATCCAAGAATGTAGGTACTACGTTAATTACGTTATTAATATATTCACACACATATATATTTAAATTCAACTTTTATTACTGATCAATTTTAAATTGTACCTTGTAGTAAATGTATATTATTATTACACTATTGTATATATTAGTATACTATTATTATTATATATTTTTTTCCTGTTTACATGTGTGTGTTATCTTCTCCCAACTTTTCAATATATTCTTTGTTAGTTAAAATTAAGATTGTAGTTTATACCTAGAGATAATACATACATAAATGTTCATTATTTAAGGAAGGCGTTACTCACCGCGACACAGTTTTTATACTTTTTGCGGTTAGCATCGTTACATAAGTTTTAGTTTTATGTTATTATGTATCTTTCTCAATAAATAAATAAATAAATAAATAAACTATGCACATTTTGACGTTCATACTATTTGCCACATGGACAGCCGGTCCATATAGACATTTTGACTCCTGCAAATTCAAGCTGTTGAACATTTTGTCACGTTTACTACCCATCCCGGAAACGAATGAACAAAGCAACAGTTCAGCGGAGTGTAACTCGCAAAGCTATAAAAAGTTGCAATGGCCGTTCGTAATTAAAATAAAATTCTGTCATGCTTGACGCTAATAGCTGGGGTTTAGTCCGGGAACGGTGCAACAGCTGAAATAAACGCCTGCAAATTATGTAGTACGAAGGCATTTTGTTTATTAGGGTTCCGGATCAAAATGGTCAAAAGGAAATTTATGGTGTGAACTCGTCAGTCTTTCTGTCTGTCACAGATGGATATCTTGAGAACTACTAATGCAATCGACTGGAATTGTATGATAGTATTAGCTTGCCGTGGGGTGCCAGCAGTTTGCCGTGGGGTGTCGGCAGTAGAATGTTACCCCTCCTCTCATGCCCATGAATGAAGTAAGAGCCTGCTAAGGGATACCTCCAGAAGATGGGCAGCAGCGTCTTTCCGTGTATCAACATCCCGTACTGCGCTCGCCAACCCGCCTGCCAAGCGTGGAGAGTATGACAACTACCCCTTATGGAGATCCATGAGGGAGGCCTGTTCAGTAGTGAACTTTTTACGGCTGGAATGATGATGATGATTACAATGAGCAATGCGTCAAGTTGTGTACATGGAGTTTAAAGTAATTACAAATATACCATACACAAAGCAGTTGATGACTTACTAGACTAAGACTAAGGTTCAAAATTACGCGTGTAAGAGATTTAGCCTTATTGTATGATTTTAAAAATAAATATAATGGTATATATACTGTGGCCAGGAATATAACTAACTTTTGTATACTTATTAAAACAACACTTATTTAAACGTTGTATTTTATTCGTCGTTACCATCATCATCATCATCATCGTCATCATAATACTACGTTATTCAGTTACGTTACCACATTTACTAACTAAATGTCTCTAAACCAAAACTTCTAATAAGTAATTACATAATTTTACATGTTTAATAAATACCGTAAATCGTTAAGTAATTTAACTTAGCTTTGACTCCGTGATATTTGCAGAGCTCCGTTCTGTACGACAGTTGAAACTAAAGTGCCCCCGTCTTTTTTTTTTTTTTCGAAATGACAATATATGTTGTTGACCGCAGATGGCCATGACAACGTTACCGGACTAATTTGCCCCCGTCGCTCTAGCGACGGCCTTTTTATAGAAGCAAGTAAACAACTACCACGTTGTCGAGTCGAACAACTTGTTATCTAGTTGTAATTTTACAAAATACTACAAAGTATGTGTTTTAACATAATAAATACCATAAAAATATGTATATAACAAGTTCTATACACATTGATTACTTGTGTAAAACAGAGAACTAACCTTAAATGTAAAACCAGCCTTACTCGTAAAAATATTACATTATTCAAGTGTTAAACCATAGATTTCAGAAGCATAAGCATAAGTTTATGATTTCTTTTATCAAAATTATCCATAAATCTAACACATGCATTAGTAATTATGAGGCACCAACACTCTTCACATGATTTGAATATAACGTAAATGCAAACCACGAATACTCCTTTCCAATTCTATTGAAACCAAATCCGCTTGTGGTTTAGTGATTTCGCCCGAGTATGTTTCACTGTGGTTTCCAAACTATTGCATGTTTGCGGCGTTGACAACATGCATGAGCAACTGAATTTTATTGCATGGTACTATAATGTTACTTGCAATTTGATTTGTAAATGGAAATTACTACAATGTAAACAACAATTTAAGGGGTTGTTGCCATACATACACATAATTTGAGGAGATACGTAGAAGAACTCGGGTCACCGACATAGCCAAACGGATTAGCACGTTGAAGTGGCAATGGGCAGGCCATGTAGCTCGCAGAACAGATGGCCGATGGAGCCGAAAAGTTCCCGAGTGGAGGCCACGGACCGGCAAGCGCAGCGTAGGACGTCCACCAACAAGATGGGATGATCACCTGTTGAAGACCGCAGGTCGACGGTGGATACAGATCGCTTCCAACCGCAATAACTGGAAATCCATGAGGGAGGTCTTTGTCCAGCAGTGGACGTCTTACGGCTGAAATGATGATGAAACAACAATTTGCATATTGTGGCTGTTTTGCTGTTGAATATTGAGATGAAACTGAAAATTTCACATCATTTTACACTATTTAAACTTTAAACTGTGCTGTAGTGTTTGGGCGTTTATATTGGCCTTTCACTAATTAGTGCAAGTCAGAAGTATATTTTTTATCGGCGACGTATAATTTGGTTCGTTTATATTTAAACTAGCCGCACCCCGGAGCTTCACCCGCGTAGTTCCCGTTCCCGTGGGAATTCGAAAAATCCCTTCTTAGTGCACCTCTAGGATACTTAAGGTATATGTGTGCCAAATTTCAAGTCTCTAGGTCCAGTGGTTTAGACCGTGCGTTGTCTATCAGTCACTCAGTCAGTAACGAAAGAGTTTTATATATATTGATAATTTACTCTTAGGCATCGTCCTAATAGAACGCGACTAAGCGATCATTGCAAGATCGCGCTATTTTCAATCGTACGAATCCGCGATCAAACATATTGATATGGAATAGGTGTCCTAATCGGCATTCGCGCGATGCGGACGCGCGACTAGAATGTTTGATCGCGACCACAAGATGGTCGCATCGCTTACTCGCGCGATAATCGCGTAGTCGCGTTCTATTAGGACGACGCTTTAAGCTTATAAAACTCTGTGTCTTCCGAATAAAATAAAATGACAATAAAATATTTTGGACTACTCAGTAACTTAGCTATAATCTAGTACAGGTGAACTTATTTTTGAATACTACGCGGATGAAGTCGCGGGCCACAACTAGTTATTTATGGCTGCTAAACTCTAGAAATAAAATGAATCGTCAGGAAACAAGTCATCGAGAAGTTTATTTCCTTAACGAGGTAACATAGAAGATTAGGATACAAAAAGGTAAAGCCTTCTTTAAGAACTTCTAACAAAAGAAAAATAAGCTTCGCTCACATCTCGTCTAATCCCCAAGACGAAGATCAAACCTCAAAGTTTGAAGATGTGAAGTGCTGATTGTGTTCCTTTAGCCAACTTTGAAAAGAGATATAAAGCTTTGAAAGAGTATTGGCGAATGCTCGCTCGGCCAACTAAGTCGAGACTCTGTCTGCATGCTAATGGTTATAGAGTGAGAGGCAGGCTCATAATCATTTTAGTCGTAAAACGTCCACTATTTAAGACAGGCCTCCCTCATGGATCTCCATCAGGGGTAATTGCCATACTCACGACGCTTGGCAGGCGGATTGGCGAGCGCAGTACGGGATGGCGATACACGGAAAGACGCTGCTGCCCATCTTCCGTAGGTAACTCTTAGCAGGCTCCTACTGATCCATATTATTTGTCGTCAAGAGTGCTAGAAGAGAAGGAAGGCCTTTGCGGTACAGTGCGGACTAAATAATATTCATCATCATCATCATCTCAGCGGTAGGTTGTCCACTGTTTTTTGTATTTTTTTTTTGTATACTTACTACGCTGGGCAGATGGGTTGGCGATCGCAACATGTGATGCTGATACACGGAAAGACGTTGCTGTCCCAGATTCTTACTGCATAAACGGGCAAGAGTCTACTGCCGGCACCCCCACGACTTAAAGATTGTTACCATCATATGTAATATTTACGGGATATTTACTATCATTTTAGACTTTTTGAGTTTCCAATATTACGACGCAGTTTAAGGATAAACTCAGTTTAATATTCACAACCATGATAGTTTCAAAAGTTTAATACCATGTTTAAAAAAAAAAGAATTTTGTAAATTTGATTACCTTAAACAAGTTATGGTGAGTCAATCTTACAAGATAAACATATAAATAAATAAATAAATAAATAAATAATTAATGATGGACAATTCACACAGCATCATCTAGCCCCAAGCTAAGCAGAGCTTGTGTTATGGGTACTAGATGACTGACATACTTAATACATTATACTACATAGATAGATATTTTTTATTATATATAGAAAAACACCCAGAACATCCTGAACAAATATCTGCAGATCATACAGACATTTGTTCCGAGGCGGGAATCGAACCCGCAACCTCTTGCGTCGCAGGCGGACCTTCGCCCGCTGCGCCACAGAGGTCGTCATATGCATTACATATGCTATTGCGAACTTTATTTAGTACTTTTTAAGAGGAAATAACGCGTTGCTTACTTTGGGGCTAGATGGTACTGTGTGCAATAATAATAAATAATAATAATAAAAATCGTTTATTTGACATAAGTATTTTTACATGAGGTGATTGAGTCCATAGTTCCCGAACTAGCCTAGGCTGTGTTTCAGGATCCTGTGGCTTCTCCTTCTTATCTTATAATTACAATTTCACTTATGTCTAATTAATATTAATATTTTAAATCATTTACAAAATAAAATCAACTAAAATCAACTACCCAAAATAAATAAATTAGTTACAAACACTAAGAAAGATTTTACTCAAAAAAATAGTACACAAAAAATAATAAATAGATTACAAAAACAAAAAAAATATATATAAAATAATTTAAATTGTTGGTTATTTTAGTAAGGTTAAAAATTAGAAAGCAACTTCTCTATGCCTTCGTAGTCCAAGTTATGGATCCATGTATAAATATTTTTTTTTTAATTGAAAGTTGCTTAAATTCTTAACACTAGTTTTACGATCTTTCATTAGTCTATTGTAGAGGCAGGGAGCGATAGCATAAAAATGTTTCTGGGCAAATCGGGTTTTGGTTCTAGGAACAGGGCATCGGTTGACTCTTTTTGATGACTCTGGTAATAGAGGTACAAATCTTTTATGAAATCGCTTGAAGCTTTCATAAATGATGCCCTATGTGTATATTTATTATATTAATGTCCTCATACCGCTCCCAGTAGACGGCCTGTTATGTTATGGACTAGCCTCACCTCGCTCCTACACTCGTCTAGATTCGTGTGGACAGTCAGTAATGCTATTGTCAATGCCGTCCGGTCAGCTCTCAAGGGTATTTGTTCTAGACAGGATTTGAGCTGACTGACGCGGATTTTAGCACTCCTTATTATTGTACACATTTTTGTCTTTTTAGGGTTTCCTAATAGGGAATAGAGGAACCCTCATAGTTTCGCTTTGTCAGTCTGTCTGTCTGTCTGTGGCTTTACGAAGAGGCTATTATTGCTAGAAAACTGTAATTTTACATGGGCATATAAAATAATTATGCCAAGATACCGGTAAATGGTATCAGAATACTTTAAACCGAAAACTCAATCAAGATAATAGTGTTTTGGTAAACGTAAAATACATACACCAACTTCTAACAACAGGTCTACGGGTTACTGCGGAACCCAGTACATGGCGTAACACGCACATGGCCATACATTTTATAAATAATTTCAGATCCTGTAAAACCTAAGGTATTTTATGTGTAAGTCTATGCGAGTGTTACCTTTATTGGAAGGATTTTTTTTATTCCATTCTTAGCCTTCTATTCTACCTTAATGTTTTAATGGAAGGTACTTCTTATTACTTTTTGTTATTTAAAATTCTATAAAAGCGTAGGTATTTTCCGTCTACTGCTGACAGCAGTAGCATGTTACCCCCTTCTTTATTGATAGTGGTAAAGCTGAGATTGAAAAAACTATTTTTGTTGTAACCAGGGATTTGCACCAATTTTTTTTAGGTTTTAATTCTGCACTTTCTATGAATAATAAAGCCTGATTTACGTCCTTAACTTTCCTACCTCTATACAATTTTGCAAATTTACTCCAGTAAACTAACCGCCTAACTTAGACCGTTACATCTATTCTATTCTCTGGCTTTAGAAACTACATAGTTAGGTACGAGTTTATGTGCTATAATATCGCCCAAACTAGGCACTGTGCAGTACCTTCGCGCGCAGAAAATTAGCTAGTTACATCTTTATAGTACAAACACCTAAATTGTTTTAATACATTCATCATTTTAGCCGTAGGACTTCCATTGCTGGACTCCCTAATGAATGTCCAGTTATTGCGGTTGGAAGCGACCTGCATCCTCTGTCGCCTGGCCTTCACCAGGTCTTCAGCTCATTTTGTTGGTGGACGTCCTACGCTACGCTGGCCGGTCAAGAACTTTGCGACCCAATTAGTCATCTGTTCTGCGAGCTACATGGCTTGCCACTTCACGTGCTAATCCGCTTAGCTATGTCGGCGACCAGAGTTCTTCTACGTAGCCTTCTCCACATTCTCCAGAAAGCTGTGATTTTGCATTTTAATACATAAATTTTGGGATTCTCACGAATGGCCTTGTTAATGATTTTGCGTTGATTAGGTAAATCTCCTTTTTTGAACCATATTATTATGCACATAGCATTAGCCTCGTTTTATTCATGATTTAATTAATAAATTGGATGCAAAATTCTTTAATGTCATCAAATGGAAACACTGCAATTATTGTTTGCATATTTCGATGATTTCATTCACCATTTTTTTTGATTTTTTTTACCGATGTCTTGGCGTGATATTCTATTATGTTCTTGCAAGCTTGCAAATCTCTTAGCAGGCTCTTACTGCATTCACGGGCATGAGAGGAGGGGCAACATTCTAATGCCGGCACCCTACGGCAAGTAGGTAATGACGTTTGGTAATTTTTTTTCATTGTTTTATTTTGTAAAAAGTCTTTTTGAATTTTCGCTCCTGGCCTAATTTATATTAACTAATGAATATCGCGTTCTTATCTTGTTTCATCATCCCACTAATATTTTAAAGCCGGAAGTTTGTTTGTATGGATATTTGTTACCTCTTCACGCAAAAACTAGGCCGCGGATTGAGCTGAAACTTTGCACACGTATTGATGTTGACCAGGATTAACATATAGGCTACTTTTTATATGGGTACAACGCAAGCGAAGTGGCGGGCAGAAGCTAGTTATTTTATATCATCATATAATTGCATATATTATGAATCATACATAGATTCCGACAGTTTACAAGGTTGCAATATTTATCAATTCTTATATTTATCAACGCTTTACTCTCATCGCTCGACAATACCCCCGAATGCCGCTTTAAGAATGTTCTATCTACTCCTAAGAAAACGAATAACTCGTTAAGATTTTCAGATCGCGAAATTCTCGGGTTCAAAGCAATAAGCCACTGGAACTCCGAATCCAATTAAGGCTAAACGATCTCAGTAAAGGCCGGAATACCGCGATATAATATCACAGCAATAAAAGTGCAGGCCATTGGAATTCTTGCACACGATTGCGAAGAAAATATAATAATGCTGGAAATCGGTCATAGTAAGGGACTTCAACTATTAACTAAGCCTTGCGTTAGTATCTCAATTTTATTAACACCCGACAAAAAAGAGGGGTGTTATGTGTCTGCGTCTGTGCTGTGTGTCTGTCTATGGCACCGTAGCTCTTAAATGAGTGGACTACTTTGCATGCATATATTTTTATTTGAAAGAAGCTTTTCCGACGGTAGTTCCTACATATTGACATTTTGTAAATAACATATAAACCTGTGTAGGTTTCGTGGTTGTGTAGAAATTGGTTACTAACTAACTACTAAAAATTCCAAGATTATTTGCTTTTAATTGCACTACAGAGACGCAAATCTCAAAGGGTTTTCCTTAAATTTCTCGATTAGAATGAAAAACATTTTTTAATTTAATTTGGTAGCTGCATCGCTGCAGTCTTGTTCAAGAGCGTATAATGGGATTGCAGTAGCGGGTATTGTCTTGGAGATTTCCTATTAGAGTTGATTAAACGGCAAGGGTGCTTTGAAAGAGGGGTCCGAAGGAAAGATTTGCGGAAATTACGTTTCGTGTGATATTGAAAAAATATATTATTAGTAGTTAAAATTCATTTCATAGTTTTTTGTTTATTACTTAAAATGTTCGTTAGATAAACAAACATCTCTTTTTTGTGAGGAAACACACAACTAACTGCTGTGGAGTATACTGAATACAGGACTCCCTCATGGATCCCCATGAGGGGTAGTTGCCATACCCACCACGCTTGGCAGGCGGGTTGGCGCAGTACGGGATGATGACGCACGGAAAGATGCTGCTGCAAAAAAATTGCCTCTTCTCTCTTGCTCGTGGATGCCGTAAGAACCTGATAAGGGATACCTATCTAAGATGGGCAGCAGTCCATCTTCTGGCGTCTTTCCGTGTATTGCCCCTCGTTTACTGCGCTCGCCAACCCGCCTGCCAAGCGTGGCGAGTATGACAACAACCCCCTCATGATTTTGGAGATCCATGAGGGAGGCCTATGTGTGCAGTGGACGCGGACAGTAGTTCTACGGTAGCGAACCTGTTCTTCATAGGTCCATATTTGTAGGTAAATAAACATCATGGGGTGAGTCACTGTGACCCCGCAACACAGGCTCTTTGAGACCTAGTGCGGGGAACAGAGCTTATTCGGGTACAACTGCTACTTGTCTTACTAATGTTAAAATAGTTAATGTACAGTATTATATATAACTGTAGTAAGTACCAATACATGTATTACTGTAAAATAAATAATTTGTATTGTATTTGTATCATTTCACACGTGCCACAAACCATTCAGGTAAAATTATCCGTTTTAACAATTGCTAAATCAGTGAGAAACTCAATTATGTTTAATTGAGCTATCTATTCCAATTCCTACGTTCCGAATTACAGCTGCACGCTGCACCATCGTATCTCATAATACAAGATTGCGGCCAGTATTTCATGGCCGGAGACTGGACTTAATCAATACCAAGGGTGCATTCAGGAATTCAGATGGTACCAAATTGAATTCTCATAGCGGAGGAGAGTTATTTTCGGTTTGAACGATAAAAACATATAAATACTCAACAAACACAGGTATATGAGCGACAACCATTTATCAATGATGTTAATTTTCTCAGGTTTTATTTAGTATTTATATGTTTTATCGTGGAATTTGTCGGAAAGTTGATGTATGTAAATAAAAAACTACTTGATTTTAGGTGTATTTTTTCCAAGAAGGCGAGCACGAGCAGCAAAGATACGAGGTGGCAAAGTTGATTTTAAAAACTCTCGTTATGAGGTACTTTCCACGTAAAACTACCAAATGATTTTTGTACTTACAATATATAAAAATCCCAAGGCATAAAACACATTACTCAGTTATAGAAAGAAGAAGTAAATACGTCTGCAGCTGGGAGCAAAATATAGATGTTGAATCTCAGCTTAGTCTTAGGACTGCTATCCAAGTCCACTGCTGGATAGAACCCTCCCAGGCTTGGCAGGCGGGTTGGCGAGCGCAGTACAAGATGTTGATACACGGAAAGACGCTGCTGCCCATCTTCCAGAGGTTTCCCTTAGCAGATTCTTACTGCATCCACAGGCAAAAGAGGAGATGTAACATTCTACTGCCGGCACTCCACGGCAGATAACGAATGGTTAATCCTAATCAATCCATCTTAGAATATTCCAGGCCCTGCCAGCGTCCCGTACATAATGAATACCCTTAATGAATACCAAGTGCTTACCTTGTAGTTTTGCTTGATGAATCCGAATAAAGGCTACCTAGGTTAGAGGACAATAAGTAAAGACCCTTGTAAAAATTGTTACAGCGGCATTGAACAACGAGATAAGCGTAATTGAAACGGTTAAGCAAAGTAAATTTTATATTCAAAACTCAATAAAATATTTTGGTTCCACTTGCTACTTTATTTACGCCTATACTTCTGTCGAGCAGCGAATATGTCCATGAATATGCCCAATTCGCGATCTGTCGTGTAGCGAATCTGCCGAATTACGAATCTGTCTAATCTAGAATCTGTCCAACACCGAACATAGGTTTCAAACGCAATAGATGTTATTGGTCCATTACGTTCCGTATTTAAATATTATTAAGGATAATTTACCGTGTTCCTACCGAATAGGGTAGAGCAGCTGGCATTATATTTGTTTCCATCTGTTGGCTACGTATTATAAGAGAGAACTAGACTATGCCTGTTGCATACAAACGTGATCCAATACTTGATTCCACATACAAAACTCGCTTTTATTTGTGCCGCAAGAAGTTGGGAGCGATTCCCGCCTCGGTACAAATGTCTGTAGGATATGCAGATATTTGTTCAGTATGTTTTCCTATATATAATTAAATATATCTATGTAGTATATCTATATATATAAAATTCAAAGTCCTGACTGACTGACTGACTGACTGAGATATCAACGCACAGCCTAAACCGCTGATCGCACAGACTTGAAATTTGGAGGGTATGTTTGTCTTGGTATGTAGGCGCTCACTAAGAAAGGAATTTTGAAAAATCGCACGCCAAGGGGTTCAAAATTGGGTTCAAAGTTCAAAGTAAAATATGACATATCTACGTGACCGTTCACGATAGACATTTGAAAATTCGTATGTAGATTTCTACAACGAAATAAGCAATGGCATGATTAAGTTTTTTTTTTAATTTTCAAAATTTAAGGGCAGGGGTTGCATTGTTTATTGAAAAAACCTTTAAAGAGTTACATCTTTTTCCTATTTCAAACTTGGTGTGAAGATAGTACTTACTTTAAAGATATACCAACCATGAATTATAAAAACTGGCCAAGTACTAAACATGTTAAGTGTACAAGTAAAAAACGTGTTTGTTTCTGTTTAAAATATAAACTTGATATATACTTAAGTACACTACCTAACCATTCTTTATTAAACTGATTGAGCTTATACCTATTATAGTAATTTATGCACTAACATCTACATAAACTTTAATTTAAACATAAAAAAGTAAAATATCTAGCGCCGCGGTGCGGTCGCGGCAGCCGGGAGTATAAATAGAACCGGCTAAGTCCACGCGCGCTCATGCACTAGACACCCTAGGTGCTTGGTTCAGAAACTGGCGCATAAAGGTGAACCCGACGAAAAGCGCAGCAGTGCACTTTACTTGGAGTCCCCTCTTGCCCCAGCCTCTCCTCCTCTTCGATCAACCCATCCCTTGGGTAAGGTCAGCTCGCTACCTAGGAGTTATCCTAGATAGATGTATCACCTTCTATCCCCACATAAGGTCTGTCACTAATCGCCCCTAAAGTTCCCTGTTCCACTCCCGTCATCTAAAGTGTTAGAGATTCGTAATAAAAAACCTACCGCTACCGCAGCATCTGCCGAAGCACCGTTTTCAGCTCGCGTTACGTTAATTTTGCAAGATGAGTCATACGAAATTCCTGCTACCGCAGCTTTTGCCAAAGAACCTTATTCAGCTTCCATCTAGAAAAGTTTGAGAGATACGTCATAAAAAAACCAGCTACCGCAGCGTCTGCCAAAGCACCGTTTTCAGTTCCTCTAAAAAGAAACTCAAAAATAGTCATAAAAATTTCCAGCTACCGCAGCTTTTGCCAAAGTACCTTTTTATACGACTTATCGGCGAGACAAGCCGATGGCCCATCTTATGAAAAGCGGTAACCTCTATTTCAACTGCAATACCGCGGTGATCATGGTCACGAAGCCTGTGACTAGGTGACCAATGCTGCATTGTATTGCTCCTGTCACCCTGAGATAGAGTTCTAAGGTCTCATGTGCCTGTAATTTTACTGGCCCCCTTACCCCTTAAATGGAACAAAGTAATGCAGACATTACTGCTTGGTTGTAGAAATTACGAAGTACGATTGTAGTATTTCCCCGGATGAACTCTTCACAAAAAGTTCTACAACTACAACTATTTGGCTTTCATCAACAAAAGTTCGCGAGATGGGTCATAAAAAAATTCCAGCTACCGCAGCGTCTGCCAAAGCACCGTTTTCAGTTCCCATTAGGTAAAATTTGCAAGATGAGTCATAAAAATTTCCAGCTACCGCAGCTTCTGCCAAAGTACCTTTTAATACGACTTATCGGCGAGACAAGCCGATGGCCCATCTTATGAAAAGCGGTAACCTCTATTTCAACTGCAATACCGCGGTGATCATGGTCACGAAGCCTGTGACTAGGTGACCAATGCTGCATTGTATTGCGCCTGTCACCCTGAGATAGAGTTCTAAGGTCTCATGTGCCTGTAATTTTACTGGCCCCCTTACCCCTTAAATGGAACAAAGTAATGCAGACATTACTGCTTGGTTGTAGAAATTACGAAGTACGATTGTAGTATTTCCCCGGATGAACTCTTCACAAAAAGTTCTACAACTACAACTATTTGGCTTTCATCAACAAAAGTTCGCGAGATGGGTCATAAAAAAATTCCAGCTACCGCAGCGTCTGCCAAAGCACCGTTTTCAGTTCCCATTAGGTAAAATTTGCAAGATGAGTCATAAAAATTTCCAGCTACCGCAGCTTCTGCCAAAGTACCTTTTAATACGACTTATCGGCGAGACAAGCCGATGGCCCATCTTATGAAAAGCGGTAACCTCTATTTCAACTGCAATACCGCGGTGATCATGGTCACGAAGCCTGTGACTAGGTGACCAATGCTGCATTGTATTGCGCCTGTCACCCTGAGATAGAGTTCTAAGGTCTCATGTGCCTGTAATTTTACTGGCCCCCTTACCCCTTAAATGGAACAAAGTAATGCAGACATTACTGCTTGGTTGTAGAAATTACGAAGTACGATTGTAGTATTTCTCCGGATGAACTCTTCACAAAAAGTTCTACAACTACAACTATTTGGCTTCCATCAACAAAAAGTCGCGAGATGGGTCATAAAAAAATTCCAGCTACCGCAGCGTCTGCCAAAGCACCGTTTTCAGTTCCCATTAGGTAAAATTTGCAAGATGAGTCATAAAAATTTCCAGCTACCGCAGCTTCTGCCAAAGTACCTTATTCAGCTTCAGGCTAGAAAAGTTTGTAATCTATACATATAAAATTCAAAGTCCTGAATGACTGGCTGACTGACTCGCCAACGAGGCCGAAGAATACACTCTTCCGTCTTAAGGTGCACTTTTGGACCTGGACGTTAACTATCATAAGATATAAAAATCTGGCAACAATCCAAGCCGTGGTTCGAACCTAAGTGGTGCCCTTGAGCTATTGTAAATAAAGCTATATAAGCAGATATATAAGCTATTTTTGGTTGTGGCATCACGCGGGCAAAGCCGTGGGCAGAGGCTCTCATGTTAGGAGGTTAGGTGTAGGACTCTCAAGTTTTTTTGTAAGACTAAGTTCAGTCACTGATGGCCACAAATAAGGCCGCGAAATCACACACGCTTTGACTTCATATAGTAGATAATGTAACTTATTTCCCAGTAGGTAGTACCGGTTGTGTAAACTTTCAGAACTTTGAGGCTGAGGCAACCCTTAGCGTAGGTAGTAGGTTTTGTCCTTCTAATGTTAAGTTAATACAGACTCTTTTATAGTGACCAGACACATATTATAGATTTCATCTACTTAGTACCTTATCCACTTTGCATATGAGTCCCAAAAAAAATGCTGATTTACATCCTTTAAAAACGCGGGCGAAGCCGCGGGCAGCAGCTAGTCAGTCATATAGTGCTTATAACACAAGCTCTGCTTAGCTTGGGGCTTAATAATGCTGTGTGAATTGACCAGCATTATTTATTTATCACCCATCTGGTACCCATAACACAAGCTCCGCTTACGTTGGGGCTGGATGCTGCTGTGTAAAATCTCAAGAATTATATTAATAAAAGTGACGTAAGGCTTTTTTGTATTTTATTTATATTGTGTTATATTTTATAGTCACAAATAAGGTAAGTCATATTTCGTACAATTGTATGAAAATGGCATTGACGAATGTTATGAGGCTTTTTTAGAAAAGTTTTCCGTATTATCAGTCGTTTCAAGGGCCCGCTCGTTGGGTTATCTTCCTGAACTTTCTTCCTAAAATTCAAAGCTTTTATTTTTGCAACATTTATTTTTTTACCGACGTAAAAAAAGAGGAAATGGTTCTGAAGTCGTTTGTATATTTTTTTTATTATTTTTGATATTAGTTACCTCAGAACTCTGTCGTTTTGAACCGATTTGAAAAACTATTTTTAGTTGGAATATGTACATAATTATCTTACATCTTTCGATAATGTCATCACATTCGTGTCATCATTCCAGCCGTAAAAAGTCCAATAATGAACAGGCCTCCCTCATGGATCTACATGAGGGGTAGTTTCCATACTCACCACGCTTGGCAGGCGGCCAGTTCGGGATGTTAATACACGGAAAGCCGCTGCTGCCCATCTTCCGAAGGTATCCCTTTGCAGGCTCTTACTGCATCCACGGGCATGAGAGGAGGGGTAACATTCTACTGCCGGCACCCCACGGCTAATAAATAATGCACGGCATAATCGTGTATTTTGCAATATTGAAGAGTTTTGATGCCAAAATCAATATTATGTTTCCCTACAATATTTGAGGGGTTCCCTAGATTCCTCATGGATTCCATCATCAAAACTAAGTTTGTAAGAAAAGGACCTGAAATTATGATGATGAGATACACTTTCAATCACATCATCATAATTTCAGCCGTAAAATATCTACTACTGAACACAGGCCTCCTTCATGGGCGTAGTTGCATCCATAGGTGTCCCTTAGCAGGCTCGTACTGCATATTATTTCCCGACGTTTCGTAGTTCAACAAACGACTTCGCTTTGCTACGGTACCTCTAACACGTCAGTCTTCCCGGGATCTTGCTTGGTGCAATCCAAGAAAAACGTCGGAAAATAATAAAAGTAATTATACCTTGTATAAGAGACATAAAGACTTGCTTTTTTCTTTCCTATAACGGCCAGACTATACCAAGATATAAACGTATACGGCGCCCATATGAGGAAGGCTCCGGTTGAGTGAATTTTCGTTTAAAAAGGCACATTACCATAATACACGTGGGTATCTTCGTCACTGATCTTTTTATGCAAAACGCACGAATTTGCATGAGATCGATGCATTATGAATCTACATCATCATAAATTCCAATGTTATGTTTACGGTTGCTTGTAACTGTCGCGTAATTTAGATTTAGTGTACTTTTACCATGTAAATCGAGTACTGTTTTCATTGCAATGTTTACATTCAAGTAGTTTAGTTCGTGTATGTTTTTAATGTACAATGATAAGCCTTCATGTATGTATATGCTTATATAAATCTAACTAGCCTCAAGCACTAACTTTTTTATACGACTAAATGACGAGACAAGCTGAAGGCCCAACTAATGTTAAGCGGTAAAAAAATAAGGCCTTTGCATCTATTATAGATGATTTATACAGCGTCAGCAACTGGTAATCATGCTGTACGGGACGCTGCAGTGCCTGGGACATTTTTAGATGGATTAGGCTTGCTCAGCACCTATACCATCCTCTCAGCTTAGTCAGCTATTATTCAGAGAAAAGAACAGGTCAATACGTCTGAAGCTAAGCCGCGGGTTTCCTCGCGATGTTTCCTTCACCGTTAAAGCTCGTGCTAAGTGTGCACATACATACATTTTTCAAGAAAGAAAAATCCATTGGTGCACGGCCGGTATCGAACCCACGACCTTCGGATTGAAAGTCGGGGGTACATACCACTCGGCCAACACGGTTTTTTTTTTAAGCGGTATAAGCTCTACATATAACAACCGTAATACCGCGGTGATCATGTACCAAAGCTGTATAACATTGCGGCCGTCACCCTGAGACATAGAGTTGTAAGGTCTCACGTGATCGTTACTACACCGCCCCCTTTGCCCTTTAAATCGTAACACAGCAATGTAGGCATTATTGCTTGGCGGCAGAAATGGTGGTAGTAATTTCCCTTCTCATAAAGTTCTACTATATCTATATCCACTACGACATTATTAGTAGTGGTATGTAGAAACAAAATCTAAACTTATTTATAAAGCTGAAGATTTGAAGTTTGTTTGGAATGCGCTAATCTCAGGAACTGGCTCGAACCAGTTTTTTTTAGTGTTGGCTAGCTGATTTATCGAGAAAGTCTGTAAAGTATAACTACGACAAATAGTTTAGAGCAGAGCATCAAAACGCGTACGAAGTCGCGGGTAACATCTACTGTTGGATAAAATAGTCAATTTTAAGTACCTAAAAAAATAATAATGCTGGCCACTGGACACACACCGACTGATTAAACTCATATGTTTCATCTCCAAACCTGGTTTAGCTTTCAAGAAATTAATTGATTCAAGCGTAACTTTACGGAAATCTATTAAAATAGTCTTTTTTAAACTTTCGCGATCACGACACATTATTAACACATATTTAACTGTTTGAAGACTGTCTTCCCGGGACCACGATGGGTGCAATCCTGTCGAAACGTCGGGCAATAATAAAGGTAAATAGCGCGATAAATACCCGGTTAAATATGTGTTAATAATCTATTATAATATCTACATGAACAATAAATATTCAGTAACAAAACTATAGGTGTAAAGTTGACTTGTGTACTACCTGTTTAGGAGGCAACACGTCCAGCGGAGGTATTGGGTAACGACGTCTTCGTTGCGTCTAGAGTATTCCATAACGAACGGGAAGCTGATTTCTCCTGAAGGTGTCTTGTAGAGGCAAAACACGTGTCAATTTCTTTTTGAGTGTTTCAAGCGCACATTAGATATAGGTTAGCGGATTTGTTACTAATATTTGTTATTCGTTTAGATATTACTGGTTTTAATAATAGTAAATAATAAAATGTTCTTTATCCAGATAATTAAAATCCATATTACATCACATTAAAATAAAATAAAAAGTTAAAATTAAAACTAATAGCACTAGACAAAACATTATACAATTAATAACACGTAAATTCCACCAAATTAAATACGATTATAACATAAAAATCAAAAATAAAACAAAAATATAAATAATAAGAAATAATAATGACTGGTTTTGCTTATCTGAAATCTTACAAATTCTAATTTACGTGATCAGTTTATACTCAATTCCATCGCGACTCAACGAGGGCCGCAGAATACATTGTTTGTGGATAACTTATAACAACTTCTTCGTTCTGTCCACCCGATGAGACTTTCGAATGCCCTTCCCCACGGCATAATATGCTGTGTTTTATCTCTAAGCCTGGTTTTGCTTATCTGAAATCTAACAAATTCTAATTTCCGTGATCAATGTCTATTCAATTCCACCGCGACTCAACGAGGGCCGCATTGCAAACGGAAAAGAAACAAAATATATATGTCTGTACGTCCTGCAATCAGCTAAAACACACGGGCTTTTTGTCTACTTTCCTTCGACTATCTCGATTCCAGTTAGAGCGAAACGCAAAAACGCATGTCGACAAAAAAGTTCTTAGGAATTTGTGTCTGTTTTTAGTTCATCAGCAGCTTAATATTGTATTAGTTCTAAGTTTTGGTAAATAAACAATTTGTTGTTACAAATTTGTAGTTTGTTAATAATGTTTATAATATAAGAAATCTAACTAAACAGACAACGTTTTGGTTTTCAAATAAATGTAATACTGGACATTTATTTTAACACAGCACTAATTAGCCAAGTTAGCAGAGTTTAAGTTTCTTGAGAAACAGCTGACTGAAAGAATCTGCATTTGGTAATACTAGTAATTTGAATAGGAAATAATTGCCGTGGGGTGCCGGCAGTAGAATGTTACCCCTCCTCTCCTACCCGTGGATGCACTAAGAGCCTGCTAAGGGACACCTCCGGAAGATGGGCAGCAGCGTCTTTCCGTATATCAACATCCCGTACTGCGCTCACCAACCCGCCTGCCAAGCGTGGTGAGTATGGCAACTACCCCTCACGGATCTCCATGAGGGAGGCCTGTGTTCAGTAATGGACGTTTTATAGCTGAAATGATGATGAATAGGAATTAAACCTGCAAACTACTGCTTCTTAAATGGCTGCCAGTATACTTGACTGTGCTAAAAGTTCGTCCACATTTAATTTTGTAAAAAAGGTTTCTGCAAATTTTTAAAATATAATATTGTCGCTTACAAGAGTAAATCAACAAAGATAAATAAAATAAATAAATAATGCTGGACAAATCACACAGATATAGCAAATACTCGTAGTTGATAAATTTTAAATGTGTTTAGATGAATAGCTTTAGTGTATTTAGTCATCACCTAACATTACAGCCAGCATTATAGCTGCGTATTAATGTGCCCGTGCAGGGTTAATTTTTTTGTACTTCTTACCTTATTCCTTTACCCTCATATTGCAATATATTATGAATTAAATATTGAGTTTGAGATAGCAACATGTCTAGGGACACTGATGAGAAACCACTACGTTTGTCAATTTCAAATCGAATCGGTTTCCAATCGCAACTTTATTTTTCAGTATACCGCGGCGTGCTAATTTTACTAATGGTTTTTAGGAACGTGCCCTGTTTGTGAAGCAAGTTACTGGACCATATAACTCGCCATTTAGGCCGAGTTATATGGTCCAGTTATTTACTTCACTTCTTCGCTTTATCATATTACATGATCTCGAAGATCCATGAGTCCAACAGTGGACGTTCTACGACTGGGGTAATGATGATGACATTTATTTTGGGCGTTACCGCTGCTGACCCGGTTCTGTCTGCGCTATAGAGACCTATGTCCAGCTTTAGTCTTACGTAGGCTAATGATCAACGTGTTTGATCTCATCACAATAAATAAAAAAAATCGGCCAAGTTCGAGTCAGACTCGCGCAGGAATGGTTCCGTACCATTGATTGGCAAAACAATATACAACTAAATATTATATGAATATTTCAAGTGTTCTGTTTCCGTTATTAATATCGAGCAAAAGACGGCAAAAAAATCATGTATGTTGTGCTCCCCTTAAATATTAATTTTATTCTGTTTTTAGTATTTGTTTTTAAAGCGACAACAGAAATACATAATCTGTGATAAATTTTAACTCTCTAGCTATCACGGTTCATGAGCCTGATGACAGACAAACAGACAGTCAGACAGACAGACGGACGGACAGCGGAGTCTTAGTAATAGTTAGGGTCCCGTTTTTACCCTTTACGGAACCCTAAAAATATCAATCTGTTTTTTTTTTATTTCATATAGGCTTGCGTTTGACCACATCTTGCCTGATGTTAAGCATGATAAAATATGGTCTAGGATGGGACACGCTTGCCTAGAAAGTACCTGTTTACCCTTTATTTGAAGATATACCCAAATTGTAACTTTCGGGTAATACTGACTCCGGCAACGAATTCCAGATCTTCGCAGTACGTTAGTTAAAATTCATGCCTTCTATTTAAGGGAACAACTATCTTTAGTCGTGTAAGGCCTTTGCATCTATTAAAGATGATTTATACAGCGTCAGCAATTGGTAATCATGCTGTACGGGACGCTGCAGTGCCTGGGACATTGTCAGATGGATTAGGCTTGCCCAGCACCTATACCATGCTCTCAGCTTAGTTAGCTATTATTCAGAAGAAAGAACAGGTCAATACGTCTGAAGCTAACTAAGCCGCGGGTTTCCTCACGATGTTTCCTTCACCGTTAAAGCTCGTGTTAAGTGTGTACATAAATTTTTCGAGAAAGGAAAATCCATTGGTGCACGGCCGGTATCGAACCCACGACCTTCGGATTGAAAGTCGGGGGTACATACCACTCGGCCAACACGGCAAATAGTCGTGTAAGCACACATTTTATAATGTGTAAATGTGCTGTTTGTGGTTTATACCTTTTTTGCAGTTGAGAAAACGCGATAAAAACGGTTCAAGTGTAAGAATCCATATAAATGATTTTTACACCGTTTCCTGTTATAGTCCTCCATTTAATGGCATATAGTCCGGTCAGTCTATTTATGTAACCATGGATGTCTAGTAGACATCCATGGTTACATAAATTCCCAACAAGCTGAAAGTTAGTATAATTGTTTAAAACATAATTTAAAAAAATTGAAAGTTCCCCATCATTCCCGTACCTGCAAATTTTTTTATTCAAGGTCAAAACAATGAGATTTTCGCAATTTTCATCAAAACGGTAAGTTTCATCTTAAAATTACCCGAGCCAAAAGTTGTAGATCATAAATTATCTATATAATAAGTATGAATACTTTTATCCTAAGAGCCACCGTTTTTGAGATATAACGATCCAAAAAGTTGTTGCCATACTTGCTACGCTTGGCAGGTGGATTGGCGAGTGCAGCACGGGAAATAATACACGAAAAGACGCTGTCGCCCATCTTCCGTAGGTTACTTGGCAGATTCTTACTGCATCTACGGGAAAGAGAGAAGGGGCAACATTCTAGCACATATCGGCACCCCTCGGCAGTACGGCAGTACTACACAGAAATATACATCCGGTAAATTACCTGACCATAAAATACCCGGTTAGATGTGTATTAATAATGTTTTCTGATTGCGAAACTGGGTGTTTCATAAACATACCAACACCATCCTGAGGGTAATAGCCGATACGTTCGATGGAGTGATGTACAAACACTCCATCACTATGTTGACGCAATAATTTTTATTTGTTATTTTTATGTGCACGTAATATAGCCCTAAGTAATTTTTTGTACTAACATATTATGGATCTGTGTAATCTGAAAAATAAATGAATTATTATTATTATTATAAACCCGAACGGACCGCACGTAAGATGAAACTTGGCAAATTGAGTCTCTCTTTTTGTCTTTAAGGGATATCCTTATTACCTTTATCCCCACGGATGACTGACATCAAAACCACTATGATGTAGTAAAGTACGTAAATTATTATTTATTCAAGTTATAAAAATATGTGTAAATGTTGGATGCCGTGGGTGCCGGCAGAATGTTACCTTTACTCTCTTGCCCGTGGATGTAGTAAGAATCTTGCATGGTTTACTTCCGGATGAAGGACAGCAGCGTCTTTCCGTGTATCAACTTCCCGTTCTGCGCTCGCCAAACCGCTTGCCAATGTATGCTTTTATTCATAGCCAAGATATTTCTTTTGTTAACCATCTTATCTTCTATATATCATACTTTGGAGCTATGTGAAACATTCTGCATTATTTATTCAAGAAATAAATTGTAATTACGAATACAAGTGAAAAAGTGAGGCTTCTTTTTTGGCTCTGTTCTGAGGGGACTCACTTCGAAAAATAAAATTATCGAATTTAACTATGGGCTGTATTCATTTTAAATGTTCAAAAGATCCAATAAATAAACACATTTGAATTTGACTTCCTAACTATTTTTTTGATAAAAGTTAAAACATAAGCAGACGACCTGGTTAAGTATGCTAAACGGCAGCGGTTGCAGGCCGCTTTCAGCCGCCTGAGGGTCCATAACGGATGCCTATGTCCAACAGTGGACGTCCTATGGCTAGGACGATGAAAAGTAAAAAAATACTTATAAAGGCATCATCTCATTAATATTTCCCTGTGCCATTGAAGTGCCGTGAACTGTATTTAATATTAATTACTGTGTTTAATATTAATGGCAGTTTCGTTCTACATTTTAATAAATCTGTTCAGAGGCAGCACAATTTGTCTCTAAAAGTAGAAACTCGAATGCTTTGAATACTGGTACAGTCAGAAACAAATCAGTTGTTGAAATCTAATGACTCGACCTCCGTAGCGCAGTTACCCGTTAGAGACGCAGGAGGATGCGGGTTCGATCCCCGCCGAGGGACAAAATGTTCGCTATATCTGCAAATATTAGTCTGAGGTCAGGTCGTTTGTATGATATTTTTATTCTTTCTAAATAGAAATATGATCCTGATGAAGACATTTTTTCGATTCTAAATATAAAACAATGTTACATTGACATGATGAAAGGTAGAGTAAGGCGATGACTGAATAGCTTTCAAGAAATGGATACACGAACGTCGCTCGTCCTAGAGCGAGATAGGCAGACGATATCAAAAGTGTCACATAGCAGACTTGGATTAGATGGGCACACAAAATGGCAGAAACATAAGATGGCCTATCCCTAGCTAGTGGGTGAAGTCGAGCTACGGATAATGATGATAAAATGTAAGCACGCTAACAAAACATATTTAAGTCTTAAAGTAGACAACAGCGCTTTAAAATGTTATATAACAATACCACAACTCCGTATAAAGCATCGTACACCGTACACAATACATTGTTGGTACAGTTGCAACTATAAGTCGTTTCTCAAGTATGACGTAAGCGAGTCATATTCACGAAATGAAGTACTACAGAATAAAAGAACGTTAACTCCCGTATATATCTTTGTTACATTGTATTCAGCATCGTGAGATAAAAATAAGTTTATGTTGAAAAATACTTACTATTTGATTACCATTTCAGACCCAAAACACGGGATTGACAAAAATATTATCATCATCATCCTTTAGCCTTTCACCTAAACTTTGTTTTTTTTTATATTTTTGGCACCCATCCATTTTAATAAGAACTATCATTATTTAGCGGCCGCTGGCCGTTAAGAAAGTTTTGAGTATTGCATACCGGAAATTAGGATAAATGCAGAAATTCAGCTCAATTACAATTCCTAAACTTTTTAAATCAAAATAATACCAGTTTAAACTTAATATCAATATTCCCCGAAGGTGTGTAAATGTAGAGTTATTACATATTCTAGTTTCAAACTTAAGCACTGATAAGTAAATTAAAAAAAAAAACTTTTTGTAAATAATAACAAGTCGATATAATTTTTGTACAGTCCATAAGGATACTTGAATACCAAGTAACTTTTACCCAGTTGCAAGAAGCACGTGTAAAACCGCATCTTGAAACAATATTCTTACAATGTTTTTATAACTCAGGCGATAAAACAACACTTTTAAGTTTAAGCGTTTTTAATTTATTTCCCAACCGACTGTACATCTTGTTACGAAAAGCGGGTGGAAGTAAATGGAGAAAATGTGTTTTCTTTTGCACTTCGAAAGTAAACTCAACAAAGAACTTAGGATTCGTGCAACATCGTAAAGCGACGAACGCGAACGCGTAGCAATACTACGGCGTAGCTTTGCTACGGCGCATTGCTACGCATAGCTAAGTTTGACAATGAATACCACAGACAGACAAAGTCAAGGTGCATTTTTGGGGTTCCGAACCAAAATGGTAAAAAGGAATCCTTATAGTCTGACTTTGTTTGCCTGTTTGTCTTCTTGTCACCGATGGATATCTTGAGAACTTATTGATGCTATCGACTTGAAATTTGAAATGGTGTAAGATTACGCTAAACGCTAATTTAAACAAATGTTGAAAATATTCTTACTATGATTGCGGAAAAGGGGTCTTAATCATTTAAAGTGAAGTTACTAGCTCAGATTATCATATGAAAGGGCTTCATTTGAAAATTAATAAACAGTTTTTAGATTTCCTTTCAGCATTATTGTTTTCGACTTATTTACAAAAAAAAAATAACCATCCCCTCCCTTATCTCCAAAGTTTTCGGAGATAAACCCCTGAAACTTTTATAGCTAGAAGTTTATGAAGAATACAGGAAAACTCTCTAATTTACATAGTTTTTTTTAAATCATCGAAAGTATAAAAAATCTACACCTCTTGTCTGATAGTTTCGCTATCAGACAAGAGATGGCGCTGTCAAGATTCTCGAACAAATATAAACCGCCTTTATCATAAATTTATATTGTATGTTGGCACGGAACCCTTGGTGCGCGAGTCCAACTCACTCTGACCTGTTTTATTAACATTAACATAAAAATTGAGAAATTGTGCCCCTTACATTGTGCGTAGTCTCTGTAGAGTGCAAAGAGTGTACAAAAACGTGATGAATATTTTTTTTTTATTGCATTTTAGTGACGAATTACGTTGTAACGAACGCACAAAAACTCAAATAAATGGGTGGTTGACCGAGTCTACATAATATTTGTAATTGGCAAAAAAAATCTGATACCTGGGTTTAATCCCCATTGGTATATTTTATATTAACTAGAAATTTTTCATAATGGTCTGGGTCTTCTTAAACTTGTATTAAAAACTAGTATACTCCTATTTATCTCTTTAATCGAATTCGTTAATTTCATCATCAAAGGCCTTTAGTTTGTGCTATTATAGCACATATTGTACTTTATTTGAATCATATTATATGATTATATTATTTTTTGTTTTAACTTACGTTTTATTTAATAATTTATCACACATCCTCACATGTCATTGGAAAACCACGTTTAAGTTTAAAAGCAGTTGCAAAGCGTTTCTGGTGCAGCCCTCAACGTCTACAAAGTGCTTTGTTTCGAAGAACAAAATTGAAGCTTGTTTATTGAACCGTGGTTTCATAAAGTAAGAACACGTTAATGGATCTTAGAGTAAAATGGACCTAAACGACTCTGGCTGGTTAAAATAAGGCCCATTTTGTGACTAATTATTTCTTATTATGAAAGAAAAGTTAACTCAACTCTTACTACCGCCGAATTAAGAAATAGAATGGATTGCGAATTATATATTTATTTTACTTAATCAATTATGTAACTTATTCAATTTAATATTGTTTTACTCATGTACAATTAACATTTGATATGTGACCTTTGTGTCCAAATGAAAAAAATCATTTATAGACTTAACTTTAACCCTCAAAGCGCAAATCCAACTCACCCTTTACTAGTTTTATTGGTTAGTCGTTATATAATCTAAATAAAAATAATATCTATTTTTGCACAAGGTCTAAAAAACCAGCCAAGAGCGAGTCGGACTCGCGCACCGTTCTGTGTCATAATACAATACAATTTGTGTAGGGTCAAAGGTGGTTTATATTTGTTGGAGAACCTAGACAGCGCCATCTCTTGTCTCATAGCGGAACTTATGTAGATTTTTAAACTTTCGATGATTTTTAAATGATAATACTATAAAGAGAGTTTGTTTTAATTTTTCTCTAATCTCTACATACACTTTTATTGGGCTATAATTTTTTCAGGAGTTCATCTTTGCAAATTTCCGAGCTAAGGCGGGGAAAAGGTATATTTTTCATTTTTGTAAACCAGTCAAAAACTATACAACTTAAAACTGAAAACTGTTCGTTAATATGCGAATGAAGCCCTTTTTATGTCCCTTTTATTATACACTCGCGTGACCTATTTCACTTAAACACTTGGAGACATAGTAACAATATTTTTCCGTTATCTAATAAATATCTTTTAGTAATCTCATATAACTTTAAATCCCAAGTCGATAGAATCAAGTTCCCAAGATATCCCAGATATCTGTGATAGACAAACAGACAAAACTTTAACATATTGATCCGGAACCCTAACAATATCAAACCAATTCCAAGGTTATAAATACGGGTTGTAAATAAAAGATAACGAAGCACACTCATTAATCTCTATCAAAGAGATTGTTTGTGCTGTCTCACGTTCGTAATTACGGATCCGTACGTTGCAGTCCTATTCAGTAAATAACACCTATGGACCCAGAGATATACTCTACTAGCCATAGTATGAGGTATTTTGGACATGTGATACCTGACACCAGGACTCCTTTAACTTATTGTTAAAGAAGTGTGTGTGTAAGGCCTTTGCACCTATTATAGATGATTTATAAAGCGTCAGCAACTGCTAATCATGCTGTACGGGACGCTGCAGTGCCTGGGATATTGTTAGATGGATTAGGCTTGCCCAGCACCTATACCATCCTCTCAGCTTAGTCAGCTATTATTCAGAGGAAAGAACAGGTCAATACGTCTGAAGCTGACTAAGCCGCGGGTTTCCTTCACCGTTAAAGCACATGTGTGTGTAAGTGGCAGATAATACGACATAGGTATAGAACCGCAACATTGTCGTAATCTATTGAGTGATATTATTATTAGAAGGCTTTTTAGGGGTTCCGTACACAAAGGGTAAAAACAGTTTTGCCAAATAATGGCACGGAACTCTTCCTGCGCGAGTCCGACTACCACTTAGCTGATTTTTTCTTAATCAACACGTCAATCTTTTATTTAAAGCTACAGTCTCCTGTCAAGATCTCTTTTGCCCTCACGATATGACCCACGATCAAAAATTATCTCTGGTGAGAAAGCAGTGCTTGGAACTACTGAAAGACAATCATCACAACTAATCACAAGTAATAATATTGACCGCTTAACGAAGCGGGCACGAGTCAGCTAGTTACATACAAACTATTAAATCGTGTAGAGGACCACCTGGTAACCTGGAACCACAGGTTTGTACGAACCTATCGCAGGCAACGACCTCTCACAAAACTGGTTGGAAATGTAAAATTATAAGCATTAGTTTACCTAGATTAAAAAACGTATTGTGTGAGAGGAAATAAAAAAATATTCATTCATTTACAAGACGTACATGGTTGGACGACAATTTCTACTCTGTGTAAGAACGGGTTAATTTGATTAAGCAGAGGCTTTCATGGCAAACTGTGTAGAATCAGGAACCGGGGCTGCAATGTCGAGGTTTGGTTGTACAGCTACACCGTTTTCGTGTTTTTAATCAATTCAATTCCATATGCGTTAGTTCAAAATATGCTAGGTAATGTTTATCTGTTCTATGTTTTACTGGTTTACGAGAAGAATCTATTCAATTGTGTCGGTAGGCACATTTGGAGAGAATATATTTCCCTAAAGGTGATTTTACATGGGAGAAATAATTGTTCGGCAACACGAATGGGTGTTAATCTGGAGTAATAAGTGGAGCAATATGATGTTATAAGTGGAACAATACTATCAAATAAATGCATTTGTTTCGGCAATATTTTTTTATTTTATTATGTTTGAAAAACAAACCGTTCTTAAGACAAATATAAGGTAAGAAAAATAACACCATTTACATGTTACATGTTTTCATATACAAGTCTATAATACATTATGAAAAACATTCTTGTTCGCTGAATTCATCAGCATTTACGCTAGAATATAATGCTTAACAGTTATAGAACCAATTCGAACCATTTTTGGGAAAGAGATCGCTTAAAGAATGCAGGCTTTGTACCTAGATAATGGATACAGGTCAGCAAAGTCAGCTTTTAGCGATTAGACCGCCCATTGTATGTTATATTTGTTCGTGTTTCTCTTTGTGAAATTTATGTTTTATGGTGAATATATACATATTGCTCCTAATTGCTCCATAAATTCAATATTGCTCAATGTCGCTGATACTAACTGAATTGTTAGCGTAAGAAAGTATTGTCTAGTTTCTTAGAGTTGCTCCTTATCGCTCTATATTGTTGTTGTAAAGCATTTTTCCAAATTTATGCTTATTGCTGTTGACGTAAATTGCTCGATATTTTGTCACGTCGCAATCGACCATTATTTTCTTTATAGAACTAATAGTCTCTTCGCAAAGCCGGAGACAGACGGACAGACAAACAGACAGACAAATCGAAACTATAAGATTTCCCTGTTGTTCTACGGAACCCAAAAAAGCACGATAAGTAATCTTGTTTTTAGGGTTCCGGACCAAAATAGTAAAAGGGAACCCTTATGGTGTGACTTTGTCTGTCTGTCTGTCACAGATGGATATCTTGAGAACTACCGATGCTATCGATTTGAAATTTGAAATGTTATAAGATAGATTCACTAATATAGCATAACATAGAAATTTAAAAGTATTATAATTTTGGTTGCAAGGGAAAAGAGTCTCAAAAATATTCAGTGCAGCCACCAGGTCATGTGAGGTATCATATAAAAGGGCTTCCTTTGCACATAAATACACCGTTTTTAGTTTTCCTTTAAGCTTTCCTTTATAACTTACAACTTATTTACAAAAATGTTTTGAAAATACCGTTCCCCCCTCTTATCTCCGGAAATAAATCCCTAAAACTTTTATAGCTAATAAAAATGTATGTATATTACAGGAAAATTATAACGAACTCTCTAATTTGCATAGTTTTCTTGAGGGCGGAAAGGGGGTCTCAAAATTGTAAGTGAAGTTACTAGGTCATTATAGGGTATCATAAGAAAGGGCTTTATCATCATTTCAGCCGTAAAACGTCCACACGTCAACATCCATGAGGGGTAGTTGCCATACTCACCACGCTTGGCAGGGGGGTTGGCGAGCGCAGTGCGGGATGTTGATGCACGGAAAAACACTGCTGCTCATCTTCCGGAGATATCCCTTAGCAGGCTCTTACTGCATCTACGGGGATGAGAGGAGATGTAACATTCAACTGTCGGCACCCCATGGCACTTCAAAAAAGGGCTTCATTTGCACATTAATAAACAGTTTTTAGTTTTCGTTTAAGCCTTATTGTTTTCGACTTATTTACAAAAATGTTGAAAAAAATACCGATCCCCCTTATCTCCGAAGGTTTTGCGTAGATAAACCCATGAAACTTTTAAAGCTTTTAAAAGTATATTTAAAGATAACGGGACAAATATAACGAACTCTCTAATTTGCTTAGTTTTTTTAGAAATAATAGATAGTGTAAAAAATCTACAGAAGATACAGAAGACAAGAAAAGGCGCTGTCAAGGTTTTTCAACAAATATAAACCGCCTTTATCATTTTGTATGATGGCACGGAACCCTCGGTGCGTGAGTCCGACTCGCTCTTGGCCGGTTTTGCTTGTTCCTATGAAAAATTTTATTTGCAAGGCGTTGTAAGGCAGTGCAGACGTTCTATTGTACTTTATTGTTTCTACTTTAATACCTTAAGGACTTTTAGAGCTAAGTAAGAGCAAGACAGTCATGAAATGTAATAAAATATGTAAGCAATATTCAGTTTATATGCTCAATCCTACGAAATTGTCTGACACCACATAAAGCATTTAGTTTCCATCGCTATCCAAAAAGCAATGCAAAATGCAAACTTTACGTACCCTTAGCCAAATCGAAGAGCATTCACACGAAAAGTCATCTTTCAAACTGCCATAAAAAGAGGACATAAATTATACAAAAGAAGTTTAGATAGACGTGATTTTATATTTTCTAGCGTTTCTTGAAAAGTATTCAATTTCCGTTGCCGTTGCAGTGGCCGTGGGGTGCCGGCAGTAGAATGTTACCCCTCCTCTCCTACCCGCGGATGCAGTAAGAGCCTGCTAAGGGGCACCTCCGGAAGATGGGCAGCAGCGTCTTTCCGTATATCAACATCCCGTACTGCGCTCACCAACCCGCCTGCCAAGCGTGGTGAGTATGGCAACTACCCCTCATGGAGATCCATAAGGAAGGCCTTAGTTCAGTAGTGGACGTTTTACGGCTGAAATGATGATTCAATTTCTCATTTTGTGAAAGTAGACCAATTTGTGTGATTTCTAGGCATTGTTATATAGCCTTTAAATACTCGTAGTTTAATTGTTTGTGAATTACGAAACAATATCTACAGAGAGTGAAAACTTTCACTAGATCCATTACTTATTGCTCTTCTAAAAACAGGATCTACTGAGAATGATCTACTGAAGTCGGTAATGCGTAAAAGTAATAAAAACGTCTAATATTTTTACGAGTGCCTGACCAAACAGTTGTTTTCAACTCTGAGTGTTCAACTCTGCAGAGTAATTCTTAGCAGCAGGCGACGAACAATTTGAACTGAAGAAATAATATGACAAGAATTTGTGATGTTTCACGAAAACTGATGGCTTAATGTCATTCCACTGCTGTGGGGAGCGGACGTAGAATTTTCCCCCTCCACTCTTGCCAGTGGATACCTCCGGAAGATGGAAAGCAGCGTCTTTCCGTGTATCAGCGTACTGCGCTCGCCTACCCGCCTTCCAAGCGTGGTGAGTATGGCAACTACCCTCTTATGATCAGTACTTAGATGCCTATGTCCAGCAGTGAACGTTCTAAAGCTGTTATCATCATCATAATTTCAGCCGTAGGACGTCCACTGCTGGACATAGGCTTCCCTCATGGATTTCCAGTTTTGAACGCAGTCACGGCAGTCTTGCCGTGGGGTGCTGGCTTTGCCGTGGGGTAGCGGCTGTAGAATGTTGCCCCTCCTCTCTTGCCCGTGGATGCAGTAAGAATCTGCTAAGAGATGCCTTTGGAAGATGGGCAACAGCGTCTTCCGCGTCTTTAACACCCTATACTGCGCTCGCTAACCCGCCTGCCAAGCGTGGCGAGTATGGCAACAACCCCTTATGATAAAGCTGTTATATTGATAGGTAATTACGACAGCCAGGGAGTTTAATTTGTTTTCCGCCAGTCGACGCAAGACGGGTGCTCGGCATTCTGCCAAACTATCATTGGGTAAACATTAGATCGGCAATTATACGTGTTACCTACCGTCTGAGGCCTTTGGGGTTTCTGCGATGTAACTGTGATGCACAGATTTTGTCAATTATAGTGCCTATTAGCTGTTGCCTGTCAAGTGGGTATATTCAATACGTATCCTTATGTAACTTTACCTCGCGTAAAATACTGTTTTACGCTTAGGTATGCCTTGATGACACTGTTATGGCAATATGCAAAAACTCTATCCCTACGTTGTCTTGGAAAAAGTTGTATATTAGGATTGAAAAACATTTTTCACTAGTCTTTGCAAATTGTCTAGAGAACTAGCAAGACACTATCAGTTTATGTCAACATCCAGACAGTTAATAAACTTAAACATCTACTTAGCTAGATTGGGCGTTCCAGACAAGTAATCACAATATTATAGTAAAGTGAGGATTGGACCCGCCATAACCAGTTTACGGGTTAATTGGACGTCCGAGTGACATCATAAAAACTCTTGATTCACCAAGTTGGTCTATAAAAGGGTGTACTTGGTTGAAGTATAAGATTTTAATCTACGGATTGTTGAAGAAGTAGCGTTGGTTAAAAGAATGGTTCATTTCACGAAACGGGGTCAGACTGCAAAGGGAACTGGGAATGATATAACACGATCACAGAATTAGAAAAAACTTGGGTTATTATAAATTAAGTGATAGACGTTGAGATAAACGCATGAGATTTAGTTTCCGAGAGCACGCGTGTGTGGTTTTGACTCTTGTCTGACTTTATCTTTAGTCCTAATTCTAAAATGGGGATACCAGATCTGTACTGACGTCCCGCGTTTTAGTGTCAATACAATAGTTACCACCCTGATGCTACTTCAACTTCAGATTGGCTCCTTAAGATTATTAACATACATATAACCGGGTATTTATCGGTTATATGTATGTTAGTATTGTGTTGTGATCGCGAAAGTTTAAACAAGCTCCTTAAGATGAGGATATATGATATATTATATATATTTATGACAGTGCAGGATTTTGTTTCGATAGGAGCTTTCTGAAAGCATCCTAAAAGGTTATGCTGATGTTGAATTAGAAGAAGAACATCTAACGGCTTTTGCAACACGCTGCTGCACATAGGTCTCTCTTTCTTTAATACTTTATTATTAATATGGTTTAAACCATATTCATTTCCTTACTTATCTAAGGTCTAAATCTCTATATAAGGTAATTCACGATTGTCTTTAGGTTCCAACAGTAGACGAAGATATAAGACACTAGGGAACCGATACTGTGACCGCCTCAAATGCCATAGCAACCCACTAGCCAGAGCACTTATCAAAAATCAAAAACAACAAACGAGTTGAAGAGATGCCACATTATGGACAACCTATTACCAGAAGGTAATAGGATTAATGAGCCCGTATCCCAAACGTCTGGGCGTTAACAACACAACCGATCCGCTTCTGGTCTACTGACTGATAAATACAGAAGAATAAAATAAAACCATTATATTTATGCAGTGAAAAAAAAAATAACACATATAACCTTTATTATTGTATTGTATTTGTATTGTATTCATTTTATTTCAGATAATTAAATAATCCATATTACACACACAAATTTAAATAAAATTAAAATTAAAATTCAAAAATTATACATGTCAATAAATTAATTAATAAGAATAGATAAATTAGGTCACAATTTCAAATTATTAGAAAAAATAAATTAGATTAAATTATATTAAATTACATTACATACCTACTTACAGCTAACATCGAGTCAGACATCATATACACAGACTGGTGCAACACATTTTGCAAAATGTGTCCACATGGACATATTATTGCCCGACCGCGACGTTTCAACAGTTTCAATGTTTCGAGGGACCACGATGGCTGTAATCCTGTCAAAACGTCGGCAAATAATAAATGTTAATAACACGATTAATACCCGGTTATATATGTGTTAATAATGTGACGTTATCACGTAAGTTTAAAAGAGAATTGACAAAACTGCTATGCACATTTTATACGTCCTTCAACGGTAAGGAGAAATCGTGCAGAAAGATTGGCCCATCAATATAAAAGCAGAATTTTTTTTTTAACTTAGGTAAAGGCTAGTTTCATCTCTGTGGTACGATTGTTTGTAATATAGTCATGTTAATAGAAAAAAAACAAACTAAATTAACATCCACGTCAAAACTAAACAAAGCTAACGGACGACCCAATTTGCCTTCCGAATGCTATTTCAGTGACGTCAGGGCCAGTGCACAAAATAGCCAATAGATTTAACCTCGGGACAGTTTGCAGTCATTTGCAAACATAATTTAGTTCGAGCTCAAAAATTTTATTACTTTCATGTTGATGGAACAACATAATAATATTATACTGTGACCTCTGCGGCTCAGATGTTCATAGAGCCTACTGATACGATAGAGGTTGGGTTCGATTCATGCCTGGGGACAAAGGTTTGCAATTCTGTAGATTTTTGTCGCTTATCTGGGTGTTTTTTCGTTAATGATAAGTATTAAATAGAACTCATCAACCATCTAGAACCCACGTTACAGGCTTTGCTTACCTACTTTGGGGCTAGATGGTGCTTGGTGTAGGAAATGTCAAGCATTATTTACTTATGAATTTTCTTACTCTGTGTTTGTATAGTAATAAATATAACCTGACAAGAGCGAGTCGGACTCGCGCACTGGGGGTTCCGTGCCATCATACAATATAATATTATGATAAAGGCGGTATATATTTCTTGGAGAACTTTGACAGCGCCGTCTCTTGTCTGACAGCGGAACTAATGTAAATTTTTTACACTTTAGATGATTTAAAAAACTTTACAAATTAGAGAGTTCGTTCTAATTTTCCTGTAATCTTTACATACACTTTTATTAGCTATAAATGTTTCAGGGATTTACCTCCGCAAACTTTGGAGATAAGGGATACCTGTTTAATAATGTGCAAACAAAGCCCTTACATATGATACCCCACACAATTAAGTAACTTCACTTAAACATTTTGAGATCCCCTTTCCACCTCCCTTGTAATCATTATACGAATATTTTTTTTAAGGTTTTTCGCTATATTAGTGAAAAAGCGTTACCAATTTACCAACCATTTTTAGTATCAAGTCGATAGCATCAGTAGTTCTCAAGTTCTATCTATCTGTGACAGACAGATATACTGAGTTACATGATAAGGGTGCCTTTTTACTATTTTGATGCGGAACCCTAAAAACAAGCCAATAATTTCCTCTTTCATGAAAAAATTTTGTGCACATTTAAGTCATGCTTTAACATACAACAGAAACAACAACAAA
This sequence comes from Pasiphila rectangulata, assembly GCA_963082625.1. Taxonomy (NCBI): domain Eukaryota; kingdom Metazoa; phylum Arthropoda; class Insecta; order Lepidoptera; family Geometridae; genus Pasiphila; species Pasiphila rectangulata. The sequence continues at coordinate 17,924,436 of OY720244.1, forward strand.
ATCCAAGGTATTTATTCCATAGTTTTTTTATAAGTCCCCGAAAGTAGTAGTTACGTGCGTTATTAGCCGCTTGTTGCATTTTAAAAAACGAAATAACAAAAAAGTTGGTAATTTTGTCGCAAACTGAACTAAAGAGCCTTTTTTACAAGCTCTATGAAGACATTTATTTATTTATTTAATAAACAGTCTCACAAACTTACAGCATAAGCCGAAACGTTTTAGAGCTAGTGAACATACAACAAATTTATAAGTTAAGAAATCTATACATAATTCAAAAAATATCTGACGCTTCATGTGAAACACATCTTCTTCAGGTTTCTGAGCAATAATCGCATTTAGTAATGTGAGTGCGTTCGCAGTAGGTGCATACCGCGCGGTGTCGGTGCGGTGCAGGGCTGGCGCGAACAGACGCCGCAACCGCGCGCGCAGATACTGGTCGGGCACGTATAGCGTGCATGCTGACAGGGCAGTAGGGTTATCTATTCTACCTTGTAGAATGGACAGGTAGTGTATCATCAGCGAGCACTTACGTCGGAATTCCAGCGTATAGAGGACATTAATATCGTTAGCCAGACTTGCGCTGACAAAGTTTGCACAAGCTTAAGTCATGCTTTATATAAATAGATGAGTTAATTCACGGTATTCACGCAATATTATATGCAATATTTACGGGATGTTTACCATGATTTGAGTATTTTGAGTTTTCCGATATTTCGACGCAGTTTCACACGTCATGATCACGGATAAACTGAAGTATTTTGCGGGTGGGTAGTCATTGGCAGACAGAACGATCTACCCTCCTTCTAAGTCTCTGACTGCGAATGATGGCCCTACTATCGGTTTCACTTTCGAACGCAACTCGATCACGACACACAACACTAACGGTATCACGTTTCGGGGCTGATACTGCACTTTTTCGATTGCTACATTTCTTTACAACTATCAGGAAGCCGTGGGGCGCCGGCAGTAGAATGTTGCCTCTCCTCTCTTACCCATGGATGCAGTAAGAATCTGCTAAGGGATACCTCCGGAAGATGGGCAGCAGCATCTTTCCGTGTTTTTTCACTACCCTATACTGCGCTCGCCAACCCGCCTGCCAAGCGTGGCGAGTATGGCATCAACCCCCTCATGACAACACAACAAAAAACCAGGCCCCGAGTCCCCGGCGGCCCCGCTAATCCTGGCTACGGTAGCAGTCACGGTAACGGCGGGGCTAGGGGTGCTAAGAATCCCCGGGAGACGATCGGCTACCAACCCCTACGACGACCACTGGCCCTGGTAACACACAACATCCGCACTTTGAGGACAGACGATAAGATTGTTGAGCTGGAAGAAGAAATTAGTAGATTACACTGGGACATTTTGGGGCTATCAGAAGTCCGTAGAGAGGGCGAGGACACGATATCCCTTAAGTCCGGTAACCTACTATACTACCGGGAGGGCGACCAACAGTTCCAAGGTGGTGTCGGGTTTCTCGTTCACAAGTCACTCATTAACAACATTGTCACCATCGACAGTGTGTCGAGCAGGGTCGCGTACCTAACACTCAGAATATCTAAGCGATATTTGCTGAAGGTCGTTCAGGTATATGCGCCGACCTCGTCACACCCAGATGAAGAAGTAGAGTCTATGTATGAGGACATCAGTAGAACCATACATACGAACAACACTCACTTCACTGTTGTAATGGGGGACTTCAATGCAAAGCTAGGCATGAGAAGCGATGATGAGTTGAGAGTGGGGCAATTTGGGTATGGGCAACGGAACCCCAGGGGACAGAGGCTGGCCGATTTTCTGGAGAAAGAAGGACTCTTTATGATGAATTCTTTCTTCCAGAAGCCGCCTCACAGGAAATGGACCTGGATGAGTCCCAATGGTTCTACGAGAAATGAGATTGATTTCATCCTGACCAACAAGAAACGAATATTCAATGATGTCTCTGTGATTCACAGGGTGAAAACCGGCAGTGATCACCGAATTGTAAGGGGCACATTGAATATGAACGTTAAACTTGAAAGGTCCCGTTTGATGAAATCTACGCTCCGACCCACTCGCGCACATATCCAAAACCTCGAGAGCTTTCAACTCGAACTCGCAAATCGCTTTGACTGTCTAGGAGTAGATGCATCGGTGGACGAGATCAATAACAGGTTCGTAGAAACCGTCCATACGGTGGGGTCCCAGTTCTTTAAGACCCCCCGTACTAATAGACCTCAGAAACTTTCTGATGACACCCTAAACCTCATGGCTGAACGACGTTCTTTGCGACTGCAGTCTCCCGATGATGCTCAGTCACATAGGCAGCTCAATAGACAAATTTGGAAATCCTTGCGGCACGATATTCGTACCTTTAATACAGCCAGTATTAAAGATACGATAGAGCGGAATAAAGGCTCCAAAGTGTTCGCGAGAGATAGTTCTATTGGGCAGAGCCAGATGACGAAGCTGAAGAGGGAAGATGGCAGCATAACGTCAAGTAAAGCAGAAGTGTTAAGGGAAGTCGAAAGGTTCTATGGACGGCTCTACGATTCGGTCACTAAACCTGTTTGCAGTGCGGCCAACGACCCAAGAGCTAAACTGACCCGACATTATACCGAGGATATCCCGGACATCAGCCTGTACGAGATCAGGATGGCCTTGAAACAGCTTAAGAACGACAAGGCGCCGGGTGAGGACGGAATCACTTCAGAGCTTCTGAAAGCGGGTGGATCACCGGTACTTAAAGTCCTTCAGAAGCTATTTAATTCCGCCTTGCTTGAAGGTACGACGCCGAAAGCATGGAACAAGGGCGTGGTGGTTCTGTTTTTCAAGAAAGGTGACAAAACCTTACTTAAGAATTACAGACCCATCTCGCTGTTGAGCCATGTTTATAAGCTGTTTTCAAGGGTCATCGCGAACCGTCTCGAACGCAGGTTTGATGACTTCCAGCCTCCCGAACAAGCCGGGTTCCGAAAAGGCTACAGTACCATAGACCACATACATACGCTGCGGCAAGTCATACAGAAGACCGAAGAGTATAACTTGCCGCTATGTCTTGCGTTTGTGGACTATGAGAAAGCCTTCGATTCGATCGAAACATGGGCGGTGCTTGAGTCTCTCCAACGATGCCGAATTGACTATCGGTACATCGAAGTGTTGAAGTGTTTGTATACAAACGCCACTATGTCAGTCCGAGTACAAGAACAGAGCTCGAAGGCGATTCCCTTAAAAAGAGGCGTAAGACAGGGAGACGTAATCTCTCCGAAACTGTTTACGACCGCTTTGGAAGATGCCTTCAAGCTCCTGGAATGGAAAGGGCTGGGCATCAATATTAACGGCGAATACATCACTCACCTTCGATTTGCCGACGATATTGTGGTCATGGCAAAGTCGATGGAAGAGCTCAGCACGATGCTCGAAGGCCTCAATCGAGTCTCCCAGCGGGTAGGCCTTAAAATGAACATGGACAAGACGAAAATCATGTCAAATGTCCATGTCGTGCCTGCCCCAGTTATGGTTGAGAACTCGGCTCTTGAAGTTGTCGACGCGTACGTATACCTAGGACAAACAGTCCAATTAGGTAGGTCCAACTTCGAGAAAGAGGTCAATCGTCGAATCCAACTCGGATGGGCAGCGTTTGGGAAACTTCGCAACGTCTTTTCGTCCAACATACCTCAGTGCCTTAAGACGAAAGTCTACAACCAGTGTGTGTTACCAGTGATGACATATGGAACCGAGACGTGGTCCTTCACTATTGGCCTTATGAACAAGCTCAGAGTCGCTCAACGAGCTATGGAGAGGGCTATGCTCGGGGTTTCTCTACGGGATCGAATCAGAAATGAGGAGATACGTAGAAGAACTCGGGTCACCGACATAGCCAAACGGATTAGCACGTTGAAGTGGCAATGGGCAGGCCATATAGCGCGCAGAACAGATGGCCGATGGGGCAGCAAAGTTCTCGAATGGAGGCCACGGATCGGCAAGCGCAGCGTAGGACGTCCACCTACAAGATGGGCAGACGACTTGGTGAGAACTGCTGGTCGGCGGTGGATGCAGACGGCTTCCAACCGCAGTACTTGGAGATCAATGAGGGAGGCCTTTGTCCAGCAGTGGACGTCCTACGGCTGAAATGATGATGATGATGATGATGATCAGGCTCCAGATAATTGAAATCCATCTACTAGGTTAAAGTTCCTGTGCTTGGTTAATTTCTATGGCTTCTTGAACCGTTCTTGTTATAGTAATGTCGCTCAGTTGAGATTACTTCTGGATTATGTAGCTCGATCCAGTGATTTGAGCCGAACTCCAAAAGATGCTCTACGATAGCTAATTTTTGGGTATCCGCATTTTTAACTGCCCGTATGTGCTCTTTTACCCGACAGGCAATCATCCGCTTGGTTTGGCCTATGTAACCCACAGCTGCAATCAATCTTATACACTATATAATAACTTGGAGATTCATGAGGGAGAGGCCTATGTCGAGCAGTGAAAAGAGGAAAGAGAGGAGAGGCAACATTCTACTCCCGGTACCCCACGGAAAATACAAAATAATTATTCCTTGCTATTGGCACTAAATTCTCCAATTTGGCAGTTACAGTGGCTGTTCACGAGTTTTTCATAAAAACCGCAAACAAATGAGGGTATCCCCAAACAAAGAAGTAAGCGACCCGCATAATTATAATTACAATGCTTGAAAAGAAGTTAAAAAGGCCTTTGTACTGTAATTGTAGCAACAGTCTCATTTTAAGGGTTAGAATCAAAATAGTAAAAAGGAATCCTTATGTTGTGACTCCGTCTGTCTATCTGTCTGTCTGTCACAGCTGGTTATTTCTCGAACTACATATGCAATCTACATGAAAATCTTCTGAATAAAGCCGACTTTTCTGTGAGGATGGTAGAGTTAAACATTGTCCAAGGCACTGCAGCAATAAATTATTATATAAACTATACTATTACTAGAAGTTGTTGCATATCTGTAATAATAGTTAAAAAGAACTAAAAATCCATCGTGAGTTTTCCACCATGTTGGATTCAGAGTAACGTCACATAGCTGACCATGCATTGTCATCCAAATAAAACGTGCATACAAAATTTCAGCTGAATTGGTTTAAGATATTTGCTCCAAAATTGAGTTGCAAGATTCCACCCGAACAAACATAGTTACATACATACATGGCAAGTTAAATAAAAGCTTGTAAATTAGGTAGAAAGTTTCTCAGTACAATAAATGGCTGTAAAATTAGGTTGTCATATCATTCATCTATCTGTCGTTACCTCCATCCATCACACGTCTGAAACACCCTGAGCCTATTATTTTACTCTTTATTTTCTGTCGAGCTAAAGCGCCGTCCTGGTGATGAAAAGGATCAAGATTCTAGTGAAAACTCAATAAGCTTAGCAAGCTAGGGCAGAAATGAAATGGATCGTTTTTAATATGAACTGCATCTTAAATACAAACCAATCTCGTAAGGACATGACAGCTTATACTTAAACGAAATTGGATCTTTTCAAACGTAAACAAACTTAAAATTAAAAAATATGCTTAGCATTGTTTTTCAGACAGAATTTATTACACTTCACATAGATGGTGTAAGCGACGCGTTAGATTGCTCGCGGATTTTAGTAGGCACTCAGGGGTGCGTACCTACCTATAGTAAATAGATACGAATTCAGTGTTGTTAAAGTTATTGTGATTAAATATTGAGTTTGCAGTTAGTAGGTAGGTATGTTGTTATATTTGTTGCCTATTAATTATTTATTGTGTAAACTATTGTGTTTTATGAAGTCTGTGTTAACTTTCTAAGTATTTTACATTCAAATATAAGAATAAATAATAAAATGTGGCGTGCGCGGGAAGAATGCGCTTGGATCGGGAGAGGGACGCGGTAGGTCCCCCCGACGCGGTGAAGCCGACGGCCGCGCCGAGCGCGGCAAAATAGTATTCTTTTTCGCGACCTAGTGACCGCACGTTTGTTTGTTGGGTGCATTCTTCCTTCCGCTCGCCGCTTTTGGAACTCAAGTTTTGTGTATGATTTTATCATCCCTATCCTGTCCCCTACAATTTGGTCCATACGAGCCGGATAGAATACAGATGTTTCATACACCTCGAAGATGGTGAGCACGCAAATGGCAAAGGAAGAACAGCGTCACGCCGCGGTCGTAAAAGATGCTCAACAACGCCGAGCCGAACAAGTGGATGTGTTTGCTGTTGGAACAAAAGCACCCGGGAGCGAGATGAATATGTGTTTGCCCGGACCTTCAACAGCGTTAAGAAAACCATCCACTCGAAAAAAGTCTTCGCCCGCTTCCATAATGGCGCGAAAGAAAATGCTTGAACTTATGGCCGCTAAGGAAAAAGCAAAAATCAGGATGGAACTGATTGAGAAACAATTGGAAGTGGACTTAGCAGAACTAGAAGTTGAAGCTAGCAACAGGATGAACGAGACAAGAAGCCAGTGCGCCACTTATGAACGTGTCCCGGCACTGCAGGACTCAAACCTGCAACATGTTATTCGCGCTGGGCCGCCCACGGCCACTGTTAACTCGTTCGATGCCGATTTCCCGCCGAAAGTTTGCTTGCCGCCATTAGAACCCGTGCAAAGCGCTCGGGCCGCGGCCGCTGCGCAACTTCCGGTAACACATTACCGTTTGCCGCCAACCGCCGTTGCAATAAGCGCGCGGGCCGCCGACATCGGGCCACAGGAAGTGATGGAAGAGTGCCTAGAAAGAAGCATGAAAGTAGCAAAAATTCAGCGCGCCACCTTTGTACGGCATCCGGCACCGCGGGAATGGAACCCGCACAACGTGATTTCCGCCGGACCGCCGTTACCGGCCGCTGATGACAACACGCGCGACGACGCTGCTTTCCCGCCAAACTCAACCGCGCCTTTCCCGCCAATAGCACCCGATGATTCCCGCGCTCTTCTCGCCGCTTGTGAAGAATTTTCGCAACCAGTGCCTGACCTGCTCAACGGTTGTTTGCCGCCAGCTGTATCCACCTGCGTAAGATACGCGGGACGGCAGGAAGTGAACCCGCTCCTCACCGCTGGGTCGCTTCCGCTAAGCGACTGCTCTACAGAGTGTCCAGCAACGCGGGAATCGAACCTGCTGCCAGTGATTGTTGCCAAGCCGCTCTCGGCCACTGACCCCTCCGAGAACTGTTTACGGCCGCGGCGTTCCGTGTCGTTTTCCCGCCGCCCGCGCCCGATGTTATCCGTGGTCGCCGGCATCGCTCGCAGAATCGCAGTACAAAGTTACAGTGAACGTGCAAAACATCGTAGGTCGTTAGTGTTCAGTACAGAAGTGGCTAATGGTGATGATGATAAGTGTTACGGTCGTGTTGCTAAGCAAAAGTTGCAAGTGAGTAAAACGTATAAAAAATCCTTGCGTAGGGATCGGTGGACTTTTGTAAAGCGATATAAACGTGATGGTGTAACGGACTGTGTCGCCTAAGTCTTAAGTACCTTGCGATGGTAGGTCAGCGGTACCAACCGATTTGGAGTGGACACTGGACGACTGGAAGGTCTACGATTGGGGGCAATACCCGATAACATAGGTGGTACCAGTAATTTGTTCGTTTTGCCTAGAACCTAAATTGTTGTTGTCTTGTGTAGTTTTATGGTACATGTCCAGTGAGTTGTAAATAGTTAGAGTAGCTATACCAAACAAAAAACGTGTCGCAACTTGATGACAGCGGGGGTGCCTGCGCGGGGCGCGCTCGCCCCCGCACACAAGTATTCGCTGCAGCGCTACACGATTAGAATGTCGTCTATCCATACCATCAATACATGCAGCGCTAGATCGCTAATAGAGAATAGTTTTCTCGCGACCAAAACGTCGTAAGCGCCGTGAATTTCGTGGCGCTTACACGTTTCGTTCAACATAGTGTAACAACATGTCGCTCTAATAGATTTTTTTCACGGCAGAAGGGACACTTCAGACAGCTATTAATGCAGTAATGTTAATGCAGTAGGTACCTATGAATATTATATTTCAAAACGTAAAAATATTTATAAGTACATACATTAAATTAAAACGAATCGTTAAGCGTTTAAAGTCATTTTTTTTTTAAATAAATTGGTATTTTATCCAACAAGTACGTACATAGGTAGGTAGGTACTTACACTAACTAGACCCCACACTTTATTTCACTCTGCCCCTCCTCTCATGCCCGTGGATGCAGTAAGAGCCTGCTAAGGGATACCTCCGAAAGATGGGCAGCAGCGTCTTTCCATATACCAACATCCCGTACTGCGCTCGCCAACCCGCCTGCCAAGCGTGGTGAGTATGGCAACTACCCCTCATGGAGACCCATGAGGGAGGCCTTTGTTCATTAGTGGACGTTTTTTGGCTGAAATGATGATGATTATCTAGCCCAAAACTAAGCAGAGCTCTTGTTATGGCTACTAGATAACTGATATAATAAATACAATACATAAATACCTATTTATTTATTATTATACGTAGAAAATGACCTGAACACCTAGAACAAATATCTGCAGCGATCACTAAACATTTGTCCCAAGGCGGGAATCGAACCCACCTCCTGCATCGCAGGCGAACCTTCGCCCACCACGCCACAGAGGTCGTCAATCTATTACATTAAGAATTTGTTCAGACAACAATATAGGTATAATACAGCTTCAGTTTATAAGTAATGACGATTGCAAAAGATACCTACAGTAGGTACCTAGAGTACCTACTGTTACTGATCAGACAGACGGCATAGGGCGAGTAATATGAGTTAAAAATAATCAGTTAAACCTTTGTCGCCAACCCTTAGTAGGTACCTACACATCCCATCTGTACGAATCACTTTTCATAATCTATGATTTTCAAACAAAATGTCAGTACAATAGAAAATAATGTACAAAAATTAATTTTAGTTGGTTTTAGTTGATATTCTGTTTACTTTCCGATGATAAGTCACGCCACTATCTTTTTTCTTCGCAGTTGATTGATTAATTACACGTTTTTAACACGCAAGACGGCATTTTTAATTTGGGTTTATTCGCATGCGGTCGCGATGGGCGTCGACGAACGACTAAATGAGTTGTTGCCGGCCGGCAACAACTCATGGCGCAAACTTGTTGTTCGCGGGTGTCAATTCTATACGCTAGTAATAATACTTCAATGTACATGTCCTAAGTATGTTTGTTTGTTTTACATTTTTAAATATTATTTATTGTGTAAAGGTAACTGTTTTAGTGGTTTTATTTGTTTTGTACAAACATGTTAATTAGTTTTACCCTTTAATATTTTGTTGTTTAAAGGTTATGTGGTTTCACTAAAGCCGGGTCCGCAGCGCCTTAGTTGTAATGTTTGTTTTGTGTTTTTGGTTTGTATATTCGGTTCCATTGATTTGTATTTTATTTGTAAGTACCTACTTTATGTTGTAGGTAACAAGTGTAGTTATTTGTTTGTTGGTTGCACTCGTTGGGATCTGAAATGCCTGTCTTACTGTACACGCGTCGCATTAGTCGCCAGCAGTAGGTAGTGAGTGCTGTATCGCAGCACTAAGGGGGGGAATGTAAGCGACGCGTTAGATTGCTCGCGGATTTTAGTAGGCACTCAGGGGTGCGTACCTACCTATAGTAAATAGATACGAATTCAGTGTTGTTAAAGTTATTGTGATTAAATATTGAGTTTGCAGTTAGTAGGTAGGTATGTTGTTATATTTGTTGCCTATTAATTATTTATTGTGTAAACTATTGTGTTTTATGAAGTCTGTGTTAACTTTCTAAGTATTTTACATTCAAATATAAGAATAAATAATAAAATGTGGCGTGCGCGGGAAGAATGCGCTTGGATCGGGAGAGGGACGCGGTAGGTCCCCCCGACGCGGTGAAGCCGACGGCCGCGCCGAGCGCGGCAAAATAGTATTCTTTTTCGCGACCTAGTGACCGCACGTTTGTTTGTTGGGTGCATTCTTCCTTCCGCTCGCCGCTTTTGGAACTCAAGTTTTGTGTATGATTTTATCATCCCTATCCTGTCCCCTACAGATGGGAATAGGCAATTATTAAAAGTCCCAAAAGAAACGTCTTGGGGTGTCTAGCAGTGGACGACCTACCGCTTATGTACAGGGTTGAAAACACCTTTTAAGTATTATAAATACTTGTGTTAGGTGTTTTCGCTCTTCCAAATCATAGTTATAAATAAAATTTTAGACATAAATAGGTACTTATAAACACTTGAATTAAATAAAACAATGCAAAATAAAATTAACTTAACATATTATGTGTGTTAGGTATTTTCATTCTTAAATACATTTCGAATCATTACTTAATTAATAAAAATAACATTAGGGCCTACATTTGAACAAAATAAGATAACATTTACATTACAACTAAAATAATCATTTTCTATGTGCGGGTAGGTCGACCGCTGTCACAGCACTGCCATTGTGCTGTGAGGTCCAAGTGTAAATATGTTGCGTATTTGCTTCGGAGTTGAATTAAGAATTAAGGATTTTGTTAATGTGTAAATGCGAGCAATATGTGTGCGTAAAAAATAAATATATATAAATATATCCTTATATGTATGTATATGTATGTATAATGTAGATAATAGGTATGTGTATGTGTAGTTTCTTGAGGCACCAGTCTCGTAAGAGCCTGGGCAACAAGAGAACAACGAGTGTATGTATGTACATGAGTGTGTGTGTGTGTGTGTGAGTGTGTGTGTTTGTGTGTGCATGAGTGTGTGTGTTTGAGCGTAATGTGTTTAGGGTTTGCCTTCTACAGTTTAAATTACTTTAACCTTTCCAAAAGAAATTCAATATCATCATATCCTAATTGCAATAGCCAGTTTGATAGGGTTATTTTACATTTATAGTTATTAAGAGGGTATATATTTAATATTTTATTAATCTTATTATATAGGTATCTAGATTGGCAGATATACTGTCGACTTGCGAATGTCGAGTTTATATGAGATTTGTGGGTTACCAGATAGTGTTTTCTTTTTGTCAATATAGTGGGGTCAAATTCAAGGGTATTGTGCAATTTCAATATAATATTTAACACGTACAATTTCCTTACTGTTAGTACTTCTGAAATAGAGTAAATCATGTTAGTGGGGTATTTATACGGCTTAAAATACTTAGAAAGCAAGTTAAAGTCCGCCGTGGGGTGCCGGCAGTAGAATGATACCCCTCCTCTCATGCCCATGGAAGCAGTAAGAGCCTGCTAAGGGATACCTCCGGAAGATGGGCAGCAGCGTATATCCGTGTATCAACATCCCATACTGCGCTCACCAACCCGCCTGCCAGGCGTGGTGAGAATGGCAACTACCCCTCATGGAGATCCATGAGGGAAGCCTATGTTCATACGTTTTATGGCTGAAATGATGAAGTTGAAGTTTAAGATTAGGGGCTCGTGACGTCATTATATCAGTAAAATGACGTCACGAGCCCCCACGACGTGCCTAGGTACAGACCTAGGGACGTAGGCGCGTACCAGCGCGTGACTTCACGCAACATTTCGATATCGCAGTTATTTTGTGGATTACGTTAAATAAGAAAAAATACGCATCCAATAGATTTTCTTAATTTGGACAATGACGGACAAATAATAAAAATTTAGTTATCTACCCTACTAAAGTTAAATGCAACCTGACTGGCCTGATGCCAGTCTGTCATGCCAAATCGTGTCACTATAGCGAAGCGATTCTTGACGCTATTTCCTTAGTTTACTGGGGTAACTTCTTTTCTCGGCTTGTGCCAAACGGCTCTATCGGTAAATGGCAAAATGTTAAAGCATCTTGGACGCTTTACTAAATGATGTGTTTTGTACGCTTCGTTTTGTCGTTGATAGACATAGACATTCATTTATTTGCTACAGAGCACACAAACAACATAAATAATAACAAACAATCTTAGGTACTAAAAAAAATACTAGAAATAAAATCAAAAACAAATACTCAAACATCTGACAAAAACCAAAAATCACAAATATTTATTATCTATGTGCTACAGTAGCAAATGGGACCCAACTCAGCATTTTGTCTACTGTGTTAGCAGTAAACGCTTTTATTCTGCCTTTACCGGACCGCACAGACCACGAAACCCTGTGAGACATAAAGATTGTAAGAAATAATAATGCTGATTTAATTATCCTGAGAACATTACACTTATTACTACAACGTTTATCGAATACTACTGGACTTGCTCCATGATTCTTAGGATCAAATACGTAAAAAATACTGTTATTTGAAATGTGGATTGTATGTAGGTTTATCAGTGATAAAAATGTATAAAACTATAAACAAACACGACAAGACTTATATAATTATTTGAAAAAAAACATCGATGAATTTGAGCATAGTTTCATCCACATTCATATGTACACTTGAGAAAGATTCACACACACTGTCTCATCATCATCATAAATAAGTAAATATAAATAAATAATGCTGGACAAATCACACAGCATCATCTAGCCTCAAGCTAAACAGAGCTTGTGTTATGGGTACTAGATGACTGATATACTTAATACATTATACTACATAGATAGATGTTTTTATTATATATAGAAAAACACCCAGAACACCCTGAACAAATATCTGCAGATGGTACAGACATTTGTCCCGAGGCGGGAATCGAACCCGCAACCCCTTGCGTCGCAGGCGGACCTTCGCCCGCTGCGCCACAGAGCTCGACATAAATAACTATTTTAAAAAAACATCGATGAATTTAAGCATAGTTTCATCCACATTCATATGTACACTTGAGAAAGACACACACACTGTCTCATCATCATCATCATCATCTCGACTGCGGCTGAGACTGTGACTGCCGTCCACGTCCACTGCTGGACTTAAGCCTTCCTCATGGATCTTAAAGTGCTTACCCTGAGGAGGTTGTTGCCATACTCACCACGCTTGGCAGGCGGGTTGGCAAGCGCAGTACAGGATGTGATATACGGAAAGACGCCGCTGCCTATTTTCCGGAGGCTTGGCAGATTCTAACTGCATTCATGGGTAACAGAGGAGAGGCAGCATTCTACTGCCGCTTATCGTATGTGGGACCAATTCAGTGGCTATCATTGCCCACATTTCGTCCGGCATAGAGCCTTAAAGATTTTAAATATCACCAACTGTCTGAAAGTCAAATATTGTAATACTACAATTTCATTTCGTAAAATTTCTCAACAAGTGTCTCAGAGTCTGTAGGTTACAGACGAAACAAGACAAGAGAATTCTTCGTTCTCAAGTGCCTACAACAAATTTGAGGGGAAATTCCAATAATCTCGGTAACAATCCAGAATATTTACCACAGCTAAGAGACGTAACTGGAAATCAAGGACCATTGCTTCATTAACAATGTAAGGAGGTAGCAATCGGAGCGAGCAATGCATTCCGACTTGATTGCAATCTTGCTTGACTAGAACCGCAAACACGACGCTCAACAATCAAACTGACTTGCAGCTTTATTAACACATAATTAACCGGGTATTTATCGCGTTATTTACCTTTATTATCAGTCTTCAGTCTACCAGTCTTCCTGGGACCACGATGGGTGCAATCCTGTCGAAACGTCGGGCAATAATAAAGGTAAATAACGCGATAAATACCCGGTTCTAATGTGTTAATAACGTGCCGTGATCGCGAAAGTTTAAAAAAATGACTTGCAGCCTTTGACACTAATCTAGGTCTTTTTTCACCAAAGCTCCATTATCGGTGCCGGCAGTAGAATTTTGCCCCTTCTCTCATGCCTGTGGATGCAGTAAGAGCCTGATAAGGGATACCTCTGGAAGATGGGCAGCAGCGTCTTTCCGTGTATCAACATTTGTACTGCACTCGCCAACCCGCCTGCCAAGCGTGGTGAGTATGGCAACTACCCCTCATGGAGATCATGAGGGAGGCCTGTGTTCAGTAGAGGACGTTTTACGGCTGAGATGATGATGATGATAACCTAAACGCTAGCTGATTATTGTCGGGGTCATTGAACTCCGCGAAGAGTTGCCGTGCAGGTACAAATAAAAATATATATATATATATCCAGAAAGCGGTTTTTTATTAAAATTTAAAAAATAAATAATAAAAAATACAATTTTGACCTTAGGATCATTATTTATTATTGATCGCCACGTTCTTCGACAAGTCCTTCTCTGTCCAGGCTGTAAGACTGTGGAACGCACTACGCCAATCCATAAGGAAAACATTGTCCTTGCCAGTTTTCAAAACTCGAATAAGGAATTTCTACCTCTCCGAGAATGTATTATAGTTTTATATGTTTATTTTTGTGTATATTATTTATTTATTTATTGTATATATGTATTTTTTTTAGTTTATGTACTTTACACACCCCTGCCTCTCTTGCTTCCATATTTCTCTCCATCCAAAGGTTGTCTGGAAGAAATCGCTTCTAAGCGATAAGACCGCCCATTGTACCAATCTTGTTTTAAGTTTTTTTTCTGTATTTTTTTAAGGTTTGCAATAAAGTGTTTTGTATTGTATCATTTTCATATAACACCAACTAGTAAAATTGTAAATAAAAATAATTAAAAACAATACGAATTCCTGATTTTTTTTTGTTTCTAACTACTTGTTTTCATAGGCTGAAACTCCCCTTTCGGATTAGTATACATTAACTAACCACCCTGTATTAAAATACACCCTGTATTTTATCCCCGAATTTCCCCGGGAACGAAATCTACGCGTATGAAACCGTGGGTTCCTGCTGGTTGTTAATAAAGGAGACAAAGGATCTTGATTTTCTTTCAAGTCTCTGAACGAATTTAGCGCTAGTGTATTTATCTTCGATTTCCCCGAGCATGGGCGAAATTCTTAAACCTTTCTGCTGGAACTTTTTCCTTTATCGTATTCCATGTACAAAGTATTCGGTTATTATCCAATTTGGGTATAAAAACTTATTTTAATACAACTCACTGAAGTAAAGCAGTGTTTAGTTCATTTCGAAATAGTTTGCTTGTACTTTTAATTAATCATTGTCATAATTTTATAACTTTCGTAAAACGTCCACGTACTGAACACAGGCCTCCCTCATGGATCTCCATGAGAGGTAGGAGCCAAACTCAACACGCTTGTCGGTTGGTGAGCGCAGTACGGGACACCGATACACGAAAAGACGCTGCCGCCCATCTTTCGGAGGTATCCCTTAGCAGGCTCCTACTGCATCCACCGGCATGAGAAGAGGGTTAATATTCTACCGTACTTCTGATTCATCATTCATCATTTCAGCCGTAAAACGTCCACTACTGAACTAAGGCCTCCCCTCATGGATCTCCATGAGGGGTTGCCATACTCACCACGCTTGGCAGGCGGGTTGGCGAGCACAGTACGGGATGTTGATATACGGAAAGACGCTGCTTCTACTTCTGATTACTTGATTTTAATTGTTATGGTTTAATTGTTGCTTTTAGGTCTACAGTACTTGGCTAAGAAAATCACTTGCATAATAAGAAAATCAAATTGGCATTTGCTCACTGCATCCACAGGCAATATAGGAGAGGAGAGGTATTCTACTGCCGGCAGCCCACGACTAGAATGCTGCAAGATTATATACTAGAGTTAGATTCGTTTAGGGAGAAAGAAAATCAAGGTATTTTATTTTCTATTAGCAATTATATAAATTATACAATTGTTAATATATTATTAACAATTAGTAGCACCCGACGGACCCACACAACGGTTTTAGCCATCTCACTCTCGTAGGAAACGGAGATAAACTATAGGTTATGTTACTTGCTGATAACCTAACTTTTCATTGGTATAAAAAAAACAGTTAAGTCATTAAGACGTGCAAGCGTAACAAACAAACAAACTCACACATAATATTAGTTGGATGTAGAAATTGGAGCATGCAATGCATTCCGTCGACATAGACTTGATTGCAATCTAGCTTGATTAGAACCGCAAACGCGATTTTCAAATATCAACTGTTTTGCAGATTTGCTAGAATCTAGTACCCATAAATCTATTACAGAGATCTTGATTAGTGCCAATATCTGCAAAACAGTTGATATTTGAAAATCGTGTATCTTAGTAGATACTTCTAGTACCCATAAATCTATTACAGAGATCTTGATCAGTGCCAATATCTGTAAAACAGTTGATATTTGAAAATCGTGTATCTAGTACCCATAAATCTATTACAGAGATCTTGATAAGTGCCAATATCTGCAAAACAGATGATATTTGAAAATCGTGTATCTAGTACCCATAAATCTATTACAGAGATCTTGAACAGTGAAACTAGACTAGCAAGTCTAGTTTGATAATTGAATAAATATAATACGGCTTTCACCCCGTACCAAACTTATTATCATCTTGCTTTAACAGTGCTCATGAAGAAGGGCCTCTAAATGGCTTAGAAACGTCAACAAGATAATTATAGGTCAGGTACGTGGTGTAAGCCGTATTATATTTATTAATTGATGTCAAGCTACGATAATTTCAATTCAGTAGTTTGATAATACTAAAATACAATATTATCATGCATATAAAACTATCAAAGAAGTCCTTCCCAAGACGAGTTAGATAGAACAAAGTGTTAGTAAAAGACAAAAATTACAGAACCCACCTGATATATCATTAGATATCATTAGATCATCATTATCATTTCAGCCGTACAATGTCCACTAATGAATACAGGCCTCCCTCCTGGATCTCCATGAGAGGTAGTTGCCATACTCACCACGCTTGTCAGGCGGGTTGGCGAGCGCAGTTCAGGATGTTGTCTGCCCATCTTCCGGAGGTATCCCTAAGCAAGCTCTTACTGCATCCACGGGCATGAGAGGAAGGGTAATATTTACTGCCGGCACCCCAAAAATAAGCGAAAAATGTTTAAAATTGCATATAAAAATACCGTATATTCAAGTTTGCCTTCTAGCCAGGTCAACAGTCACTGCCTCGCCTACGAGTACCTAGTAATTTACGTACAAGCTATTCATTCGCTGGTATAGTCGGATGGTTTGGGTACATTACTGAAATTGGGGCGTGTATTTACCACGCTCACTGCACCGCGTTCAGAGTCGAAACGTGCGTAGATATCGCCGGTGTTATTCATATGCTGCAAATGTTCCCGGTTATAATGTAAGTTTGAACGAGTGAGCGTAGCGAACGAAGTTCTTAGTGGGAACTAGGCGTTTCGGCTGAATATGTATGTATGGCCGCAAGTTTTGTCCAAGGATAACTCTTGATCGAATGATCGGATTTTGATGAAATCTGAATCTTAAGGAGATTACGTCAATCCAAATTTTTATATTTCAGTTTTGAAGGTCTGTCGTTAGCTTTCAGTGTCTATATTAATTGCTGTTTTATTTTATTTTTTTAAGCTGATGTCTATCCGAATGAAAAAAATAAATGTCTTAGGCACTGCAGCGTCCTGTGCATTATAAATACTAGTTGTTGATGCCGTATAACTCATCTAAAATAGATGATAAAAGCCTATGTATTTATAGAATTTTTGAAACTTTTGCGATCACAACAATTTAGGTCAATTATTTTGACACCTACTAATACTCAGTAATACTCGGTATAAATACCAAAAGTGGTGTTACATTTATTAATTTATATAGTATTTAGTTCTTAAGGAAACTATTTACTTATTGCCTATAATATTAAGTATAATAATCATTTATTCTCAGTATCCACAGCACATCAAAAATCTGCAGGCTTGCATCCGTGGAATTTAATAGTATGTTGAAAAGGAAACTTAATTAGAATTTCACCAACTCTATTCTAAGAAAAATAGAATAGAACGTGTCAAATGTCAACCCACAAAATAAAATTAGCGCTGACCTCTACGGGACGTGATGCCAAACAGATGCATTTTTAATGAGGAGACAGGAATATTTTCGGATAGACCTCGTGCTTAAAATATAGTAAGTGTATAATTTTATTAGCTGTAGTAAAGGCCTTTGCATCTATTGTAGATGATTTATACAGCATCAACAACTGGTATTTATGCTGTATGTGATACCGCAGTGGCTAGGACATTGATAGATGAATTAGGCTTGCCCAGCACCTATACCATCCTCTCAGTTAAGTCAGCCATTAGTCAGAGGAAATAACAGGTCAATACGTCTGAAGCTCACTAAGCCACGGGTTACCACAAGATGTTTTCCTTAACCGTTAAATAAATTTTTCATGACAGAAAAATCAAGTCCAGCAGTGGACGTCCTATGGCGGGTAATGATGATGAATACTTTTTTGTCTACATACTTATCATAAATGGAAAACCTCAGCCAATATCCACAGATAAGCAAACATTAGTCCCCCTACCTCTTCTACTATACTGCTACTACTACTACACTACTACAACTACTACCTAAATTAACTAAAAGCATTTACAGCTTTAGTTTTATTTTTGACTTTCTAAGCGCACCTTTATAATACATAAAGTTGCACAACTGACAGTTTAACGCCTTAAGAGGGGCCAATCCAACTTACTTTTCATACAACCGCTCGTACGTGGGTGTGGCGTCGTAACAGATCTTTCTATGAAACGTTTGATCTAATAGGTATCTTGTGCACTATATCTAGGTTTCTATCCAAACAAAAAATCAAAATTTGGAGAAACAAATTCAGTATAAAAATTGTTTCTCCAAATTTTGATTTTGTTTTTATTACAACTTAATCTAAACAAACAACTCAGAAGGCTATAATAAATAGCACCTATAAAAGTTTCAACAAAATAAATAATTATAAATATCACTACCTTGTAAGTCTGAAGTTCATAAATAATACAGGTATGTAAAACCTATAACTTACATTATTTAAAAATTTATATGTGCACATTTTTAGTGTACATTTTTACAATTGACCATATTGATACCGCAAGGATATTGAGTAGTTTGGAAATTGCAAGATGACATCATTTTTTATCGCGGTTGAAACGAGCAACACTCGGCCAAGGGTCAACTGAAGTCAAAACACCTAGCTAGTTGGTTTAGATTAACTTCAGTGAAAACGAAGAAAGAAACATTTATTAATATTTCAATTAAATTAAAAGTGTAAGTGTTCCTTATTATTTTATTGTTTTTAAAGTGTAAAAAATATTCGTTCTAAATACGCTTAGCAGATTGGAGATCGAATGCAGAATAGTTAATAAATTACACCTTTAGCCGTTCTCATAAAAACAAATGATGTAAAATGTGTAAGTGCATCGTATTCAAAATCCATTCTACACTAAGTAACAAGCATAGTATTTGCTGTCAAACTTTTGCTAAAGAGCATTTAACAAAATAATTGGTAGAATGTATGTAGTTACATAAGTTTAGTTTTTGCATAACATTGGTTGTCAGAGACCTCTGCAATGAAATCAAATGGACTTTATAAAGTTACACACCGACTGTCTACAATCGTAGAGCTTCTACGAAACCGTAGAACCACGTAGCACACTGCCTATAAGCGTAGGAAAGCTCATAACTTCGTTCTTTGAAATATTCCTAGATGGCGCTGATTTTAATATTATTGTTTCAGGGTTCATGAAACAACTTATTAAAAGCTGAGAAACATTACGAAAGATGGCGTACGAGTAAGCACAATTTTGTTTGTAGTCTAACTAGATGTCGTTTTTATTAATATAAATTATATTATTCGGATTATAACAGTAATAAATAGTCTCATTTGTAATTTTGCGTAAATATATAATGGATTTTGTCTGGATAATTCTTCAAAGAGAACATTATAAAGCTTTTTAACACCAGGTGGACTAATATATTATGTAGAATAGTTATTTTAGCTTTGACATGTTTTATTAGGAGACGCAACATAATATGTTTCTTTCAAGAAATACGTATCAAATTGTAGGTGTCACTTTTTAGGCCTATATAGAACAGTGAATAAATTAGCTTTATTTGGGGTAGCGAGATCGATTTTTACCTAGCTTTATGATTAATCACAAAGTTATCCCTTTTTTATGCTAATAGTTTTTTTGTCTCTGTCTTTAAGGCGTACAATAAATAATTAATCTGTCTATGTATAGTGAAGTCAGTTCTAAACAAAATAAATAAAATATTTTTTGAACTATGGATAAAGATTCCTAGTTAGGGTGATTTAATTGTCTATCGTAAAAGTAAAAGTAACTAACAAATTGGTTTAAACTGTTTAAAGATGAGTGTTTAGTTTGTCCGTTGATTGATTTACACCGATCAATCCGAGTTTTTGGAATAGCGGGTCCTTTGGGAAATACAACAAAAACATTGAACGAATGATGTTCAATCCACAAATTTCGCTGTGTTGTTTTGTAGTCTACGTTTTATGATTTTATGTATTTCGTTGGTTATTACGTTTTCAATTATAAGTTTTTGTTCGCTTTATCTCAGCAGTAGGACATCTACTACTTCATAAGCCTCCCTCGTGAATCTCGAAGTGCTAAGTACAGATCATAGGGGGTCGTTGCTGTACTCACCACTTCTTTTTTTTTATTTCGTATAGGCTTGCGTTTGACCACATCTTGCCTCGTGTTAAGCATTTTATGGTCTATGATGGGACACGCTTGCCTAGAAAGTACCTGTTTACCCTTGATTTGAAGATATTATTAACATACATATAACCGGGTGTTTATCGCGTAAATTACCTTTATTATTTCCCGACGTTTCGCTTGGATTGCACCAAGCATGGTGCCGGGGAGACTTGGTGCAATCCAAGCGAAACGTCGAGAAATAATAAAGGTAATTTACGCGATGAATGCCCGGTTATATGATGTTAATAATGTGTTGTGATCGCGAAAGTTTAAAAATGTTTTAAGGATACCCAAATTGTACTTTTCGGGGAATACTAACTCCGGCAAAGAATATCAGTTTTCGCAGTACGCAGGCGCGTTAGGGATCACGGATATTATGGTACACGGAAAGACGCTGCTGCCCATATTTTGGACATATTCCCTGTCAGATTCTCACTGCATCCACGGGTAAGAATGGAGGGGCGGCTTTCTGCGGCCAGCACCTCACTTTATTACCTAAATTACTTATTTTTAATAACTTACTTTAATTACTTTTGTATCCCTACTGTTTGTTGTGTATTGCATGGCTATGGGTTAGTCGTTCTACTTCGTAGATGGTCTAACTGCCAGTTAAAGACAAATAGAGCGGTACAAATAACCACGTTATGGGGTTATTATGCTATGCGGTTCAAGATGTATGACGACATCGTTATCTAATGTCATTAACAATAGGGTATATTACCACAGATTACAGAAACTAAATATTACTCCTTAACATGAGCAAAAATATATTTTAGAGATAGCTTTTGCAAAAAGCAGTCGGAAAATGTGGTTGGATTATTGATTGGAGGGCTTGTGGATCAATTAATATGAAAACGAAGACTTACATATCTATTTTAAAATTAGGCTTTGTCTTTGTAATGAAGATTATAACTGGTAGCGCCGTCTAGCGTCAATTCAATACGTATTAGTTAAGTTCAATACGTGTTAGTAGTACTTTAACAGGTAGTAGGAAGCATGACGTCGTGTGACTTTTGTACTTTTGTACTACACAGGGTGTATTATAACATGTGTAATAAGCCGAAAGGGGGTGGTTCTGAATATCCCAAGAAATAACTTTTGTTTTTTTTTAAACTTTCGCGATCACAACACATTATTAACATAAATATAACCGGGTATTTATCGCGTAAATTACCTTTATTATTTCCCGTTTCGCTTGGATGGCACCAAACACGGCAAGCAAAACGTCGGGAAATAATGATGGTAATTTACGCGATAAATACCCGTTAAATATGTATATTAACAACTTTTGTTCTACGACTTTTAGGATTCAGTAGTTTTCATTAAAGAAAAGACCACGAAAGTTTTACTTCAACAGCTGATTATACAATAATGACAAACTAAAAGCCAGCTGATTCTTGACAAGGTTATTGACCTCCGCAAAGAGTTGTCGTACAGGTACAAATAAAAATACCTATAACCACAAATCAGTTTTTTTAGTAAAAAGTAAAAAAAAATGAAATCGGATTATGACCTCAGGAACATTTTTACATCACATCTACTAATAATCATATACATCCATCTAAGAAAATTATATATAAAATAGACGGATTTCCGTTTTTTTCTTTCTAAAACTACTTATTTTCATGGGCTGAAACCCATTTCGGGTTATACACCCTGTATACTCCAGCCATTTTCGATGTAGAATGTTTTTCGATGAAATTCGATGTAGAAACATTTTTTTGAATGAAATTATTGATAAAAAAAATGTAAAAACCTAAAAATAGCTTTCCTACTGCTGGTTTTTATAAATATTTCTCAATTATTGGGGATTTGTGACCACTCCCTCTAATATAAATTACTAATAACTCGGTCAAAAACTAACCCTTAGGAAGCAATTAAATTTTTAGTTGTTTACAAATATTCTACATCGAAAGTGGCTGGTGTATAGTATGCGATTTAGACCTCTAATTTCGAAACCCTTCGTCCTCACGTTACGCGTTTCGCACTTGTCCGTTTATTAAAATACACAATCAACATCGAGCTATGACAATTTTCAACATTTTTACAGGCCACTTTCATTCTATTACATTTTTATGTTAAGCACGTTTCAACCTATTATTAAATCCACGAACGTATGTATTTAGAAACCTCAAATTCCATCACCAAAACTGAGTTTAAAAAAAAGCGACCTAATTGGAAATGTCTATTTGAAATCAAAAATAATCTTCTAAATCGGTTCAAAAACGACGGAGTTCTATGGTAACATAGAAAAAAAACAAATACAGTCGACTTAACCTTAAAAAGAACGTTATAGTTTGAAAAATCGTATTATCTTGCGCTCAAAGCAGTTAAAACTAGGAACACACTTTAATGTCGCGTATAATTTCGCGTCAGCAGCATATCAAAACGTTACAAGAAGAAAAAAAGAAACACATTATTATGTACGCAATAAAACACATTAATAAGTACACATAATAATGCGTTTCTTTACATACAACACAACGCGACACAACAGTGTGCTTATACCTTAATGGTGACCATTAGCTCCTAGCGAGAGTGTGGGTACCATCTCTCATATTCCCGTTTAGTGGCCATTTTAGTTTTACTGGAACTTCTCCAGCTCATATCATGGAAAGTGCAAATAATATAAGATATTAAATTATTTACGATGAGTGTGGGATGTCCGTATTTTAACGAACTCTTACTAATGATGAGGAAATTATTTTTAATTGATGAATACCATTAGGATTCTGAAAATTAATTGCTATTTATAGGCAGGGCACTACCAAGCTTTATGAAAAGGCTGGCTGATGTGGCACGAGATTGTATAAGCTTAAAATTTACGTTGTTTGTAAATTTTCTTAATTGATTTGAGGTAAAAGTTGGCAGTATGGCTTAAAATTATTGGTAAGTAGTAAATTATGGACCACTAGCTGTCCCGGCGAACTTTGTACCGATAGAATCATCTAACTACTACCACATCTTCTAACTACTACTACTCTATTACTACTACTCTACAATTACTACTACTCCACCACTACTCTACTACTACTCTATTAAGTTAGATAGATTAGGCTTGCTCAGCACCATCTCAGCTGTAGTAGGGTAGAAGTAGAGTAGTAGTAGAATGGTAGTATTCTACTAGTACTCTACTTCTACCCTACTACAGCTGAGATGGTGCTGAGCAAGCCTAATCTATCTAACAATGTCCCAGGTACACCAGCGTCTCGTACATCATGAATACCAGTTGCTGACGCTGTATAAATCATCTATAATAGATGCAAAAGGCCTTACTGTGTCCACGAAGATCAATCTACAATTCATATTTATATCATGATAAATGTGAAAGGCTTTATCTCATCATCATCATCGGACTTCCACTGCTGATACGTAGACTTCCAAAAGCTGGTCATGAGAAGGATGTTGCCATACTCACCACGCTTTGCAGTACGGGATGTTGATACACGGAAAGACGCTGCTAGCACTCTTACAGAGGTATCGTTTAGTTCAGTCTCTTAATGTATCTACGGAAGGAGAGGCAACATTCTGCCGGCACCCCACAGCAATGTCTGAAATAGCAATGCAAATTTAATTACTCCAACAAACTGTACTGTTGTCTTGTAGTCAATACGCTACGTCGTTTAATTGGTACTACAAATGTTTAATAAGTTGTTTGTTAGTAAGATTTAGTGAAGCTGTGCGACGCGAAATGCTACTGACAAAATACTGTTAGGAAGTAGTAAGGTCTGAACATTATCACTATATGTATGTACATATATTATAAAATGCTATCAGATTCAACAACGACAACGTACAGCCTAAACCACTGGTTGTAGAGACTTGATATTGTCAGGGTACATTTATTTGTCTTGCTGCAAAACCGCCCACTTAGAAGGGAATGTTGGGAATTCAAACTCTAAGGGGGTTAAAATTTGTTTTTCTAATGTGCCATCACCCCTCATCATATGGCCGGACCATACCAAATTAGGTTTCTACCACTGCTGGCGCTATTTAACAATAATCTAATCTTAAAATCGTAATCACGAATTGCATTTTTACCAAAGTAAAGTATTTCCGTCTCAAAGCCAAAGGATTTTAATCAAGCTCTGTCCATGTATGAGGTAAACATGCAAATAGCTTGATTAATATCTTATCAAGAGATACTTATGTAGACGGTTCTAGGAATGTGTCTGTACAAATTAATAACTTCGGATCTTTTTATGAAAAGACTGTAACACACACAAAGCAGAATACTGCTATAATTACCCGAGTATACATTTTCTATATTTCATTTTTCAGTAACCCACTGCTGGACGTCCTTTTTATCACTTGATTCTATAAATACAAAGTTTAATTAGGTATTAGTGAAAAGAGGGATGGGAGGCCTTTGCCCTGCGAAGGCTTATAAATATTATTTATTTTTCAGCTATTAGTGTGCCATGGCGCCGTGGGGTGCCGGCAGTAGAATGTTACCTCTCCCCTCATGCCCGTGGATGCAGTAAGAATCTGATAAGGGATACCTCCAGAAGATGGGCAGCAGCGTCTTTCCGCATATCAACATCCCGTACTGCGCTCGCCAACCCGCCTGCCAAGGGTGGTGAGTATGACAACTACCCCTCATGGAGATCCATAAGCGAGGCCTGTGTTCCGTAGTGGATGTTTTACGGCTGAAAAAAACGATAGTGTTCTGTAAATAATAAATTAAAATTAAAATGTTGTATTGATACATTGAAATATTCATATATTGTTTGAGTTAGCAAACGCAGTAGGTACTGGATATTGATCCAGGACCTACTGCGTTTGCCAACCCGAATATTAAATAATTAAATTTTGTATTTATATACAACATTTAAATATTAATTTACCAACCCACCAGTCTAGTGGCAAGGAGTACGACAACAGCCTCTCTCATGATCCTGGAGATACATGAGGCTTTACTTAAGATCAGCTGTACGTGAGCAGCAGTCCTACTGATGATGATGATGATGATGAGCCACGCAGGTCGATAAAATACCCCACCCAACTCGCAGTGAACATTGCACATGCATCGTCCTGAAATACCGACCTTAGGCAGTTTTATAAATCTTTTGTGTCGATTCGCCACTAGTTTTCAAATGTCATGCCTTCCACAAAGCGCTTTGAGGCATGTTTCGTATTCACTGGAAGAAAGCCGCCATAATTGCAGAGATCTGGTAACTAGCGCCTTGGCAAGTTTTCAGCCGCAAAACTGTCTAATGATGTAATGGTTTTGAAGTTTGACTAAAGATGCCGGCAGTAAAACTATTTTTTTTATTTACTTCTTATAATTAAAAGTAAGGCCTTTGCATCTATTATAGATGATTTATACAGCGTCAGCAACTAGTAATCATGCTGTACGGGACGCTGCAGTGTCTGGGACATTGTGAGATGGATTAGGCTTGCCCAGCACCTATACCATCCTCTCAGCTTAGTCAGCTATTATTCGGAGGAAAGAACAGGTCAATACGTCTGAAGCTAACTAAGCCGCGAGTTTCCTCACGATGTTTCCTTCACCGTTAAAGCACGTGTTAAGTGTGCACATACATTTTTCAAGAAAGAAAATCCATTGGTGCACGGCCGGTATCGAACCCACGACCTTCGGATTGAAAGTCGGGGGTACATACCACTCGGCCAACACGGCTTATTCTTATAAATGGTTACAATAAATAACATTATTAGAAGATAATAAAACTTGTCAAAATGTACATATAAAATTTAATTAAAAATCATTAAGTAATAATTTTATTAAAATTATTACACAATGAGAATACAATGAATATCAATAAGTAATCACAAAAAGAAAGAAAAAAACACACAACACAACAAATGCAGCAACATAAAAATGAGTCATTCACGTATCATGCTGACCAAAACTCAGGACCTTCAACATTATTTTGGTCCATCCATCCACACATAAATCACATTCAGTACTGACCTCCAGGAGAGCGTGAAGCGCAGCTAGGATGTGGTTATCAAACGTTAGAAGAAGAAAAATTTCAAGATAACGAAGACTAGAAATACAGATGACATGAGAACCTCCTCATTTTTCGGAGTCGGTTTAAAATAAGTGTAGCGGGTAAGAAATACGGGAGCTTAAGATAGGCCATCTTAAGCTCCCGTATTTTTTATCTGCTTCATGGTACATTACTTGTATGAAACACGCAAGCAACTCGCAAATCCTACACGATTAACTTACATTCATACAGGTGTAACATATTGATATAATCATCTCAAAAGATTAATGTACACAATAATAATTTAGGAGCCAACACAAATTTTGTTTATTTTAACTCGTTTGAAACGAATCGTGGTAAGCCATGGTTTTATGATTAAAAACTTATCTATGCGTTAAAATAGACAAAGGGTCTAATAATCTAGTTATTATTATTGTTGTTCCACATCATTTATTCGTAAGCTCATAAAAATACATTTTTTACTTTATAAAAATACTAGCCGCACCCCGAAGTTTCACCCGCGTAGTTCCCGTTCCCGTAAGAATTTCTTAAAATCCCTCCTTAGTGCACCTCTAGGATACTCAAGGTTTATGTGTGTCAAATTTCAAGTCTCTTGGTTAAGTGGTTTAGGCTGTGCGTTGTCTGTCAGTCACTCAGTAACGAAAGAGTTTTATATATATTGATAAAAAAATATATCAAAACGGTGAATCGCCGGCCGCGAACCAAGGCTCAAGCGGTCGTTGACTAGGATTGCAGGGAGAGGAATCTCCTTACTATACGTGCCGAGTCCAGGAGTCATTCTGCCATTTGAATCTGGCTCTTGATTCAACTGCCTAGCGAGAGTCTTTCGAGATGTTGATCGAGACTCATCGCTATGAGTCCGTTAATGGAAACGACTATCGAAACATAGTCGGTAAGTCAACATCCCACATGGCGGCAATCTCGTGTTACAAATCAAGCTATTTGTTGAGCCAATTACTATTTTGATAAAGAGATTAATATCTCAAAATATTTAGTTTATTATTATTTTAACGAAGGAATTAATTTCTCAAAATATTTAGTTTATTTGAATTTTTATGAAGAGATTGATTTCGGAAATATTTATACAATATTTTGGTTAAGTGACGCTCACGTGCCTAAGCCAAGTGCGTATCACTGGAGAGTTGTGTTGTAGTGGGGTCAATCTGCTAGAACATTCGAACCGTTCTATTAGTATTTTACATATAAGCTTTCTGCATCGTCACGTGAAAGCTATCCCGAACACCTAAAATCTTCAGATTATGAGTGAGATTCTTATGGACAACACCGGTACAAGAAATCTCAAGTGGCACGATGTCTTTATTCATTTTCCACATACTCAATATCTCTTTATTATTATGAGCCTGTACGATCTTACTGCAGGGCAAACTCAATAATCTAATAAAGCACTTAAATACTCATACGTCAATTTATTATGACCATCAACGTCTCAGCCGTAGGACACGTCCACATCGAAATTCCGGCGTGTCGAGAGGATTGCACTAATCGTGGTCGCGGGTAGACTGACGTTTTCGAGTTAACTGCTGCAACGCGAAGGCGCCTTTTCAAACTACCCTCACATAACGGTTTTCGTATTTTTTAGGGTACAAGAAACCTTTATAGTTTCGTTTTGTCAATGTCTGTCTGTACGTCCGTCCGTCCGTCACCGGCTTTGCTAAGAGACTGTTAGTTCTAGAAGACTGTAATTTTGCATGAATATATAGAATAACAACGCTAAAATAACGCTACAAAAAATGCGGAAAAATTATTAATTTGGGATACCTCTAATACAGATAAGGGGATGAACTTTTTTTTCTTGATTTTCCCATCGGTATAGTTTAATAAGTATTTTACAGACGGAATCGACAGCTTTAAATTTTGAAACTAAATAAAATATAAATAAATAATGCTGGACAAATCACACAGCATCATCTAGCTCCAAGCTAAGCAGAGCTTGTGTTATGGGTACTAGATAACTGATTAGTTAATACATTATACTACATAGATAGATATTTTTATTATATACATATATATACATATATAAAAACACCCAGAACACCCTGAACAAATATCTGCAGATCGTACAGACATTTGTCCCGAGGCGGGAATCGAACCCGGAACCCTTTGCGTCGCAGGCGGAACTTCGCCCGCTGCGCCACAGAGCTCGTCAAAAACTACATCTACATCTTACTTTAATAAGCAACTTTAAAGTGCAACAACAGAATCGACACTAATATCAAATTAACCGATGCTTTCAATCACTCGTTTTATCATCATTATCCACAGTCCAGCACCTACTTGTAAGTGAAGGCTTTCCTTTAGGCACGCCGCTGAAGCTGGATTTGTGCAGTTCCAAGCCAAGAATTGTTTGCGACTCTACGTATTTAGTCCACCAGCACGACATCTGACAACCGCAACTTCGTTGGCCTGTCCATAGCCACTAGTCAATCAAACTTATGAAGAAGTTGTTACACACATTCTTTAAATCACCCAAAAACTGCTTGAAATAACACTTGGACTTCCTAGCCGTAGGACGTCCACTGCTGGACAAAGACCTACCTCATTGATCACGAAGTATCATGAGGGGTTGTTGCCATACTCACCACGCTTAGCAGGCGGGTTGGCGAGCACAGCTCAGGATGTTGATACACGGAAAGACGCTGCTGCCCATCTTCCGGAGGTATGTATCTCTTAGCAGGCTCTTATTGCATCCACGGGCATGAAAGGAGGAGTAACATTCTACTGCCGGCACCCCACGGCATATTCCAATTTCCTTAAAAAGCCTATCAGCTCACCTGTAATTTCAGCCTACAATTTTAACTTATGACGTCGGGTTAACTTATCCCGCAATATTTTGTTTCCCACGCTGATAAAGAGATGAATTAGATTATAAAGAAAGATATGAAACTCAGGAACCAGATCCAAGAATAGGTTACTGAGTTGTCTTATAAAGTAAAAAATATTGAATTAAGGAACAAAGATAACACCCCTTCCCGAACAAAGTACTTGTACTTTGGAAACCAGGTGGATGAAAAGATACTTATTTATATTTTTGTTTATACATTATCGGTGTTTTTTAATACGTAAAAAACACCGAGACCACCTTTTCCATCCTTTGCCAACTTCCGAGTGAGTACAAAAATAAAGGAATGTCAAATAAAATTTTGTGATATCTCCTAAATTATTTCAAATTAATTTGGCTGTTGACAAGTTATCGAAAGTTAAAAACCTGACTAGTTACACACATATGCCATCGCTGACTTTTTCTAGAACTACAAAAGGTAAATAATTCCTCCCCTTATCGTTTTGTTATTGAAGTAATAAGTGAGGTTAAACATTATATTTTTATAGTGTTATGAATGTCACGTAGATAATAGTGAAGAATTCAACAGTTTCGCTTCTATCGGTTTATAAGGTGGCATGGCATCTATGGTGCGGGCCGCTATATAAAAGCTGACGGTCGGTCCTGCTCAACAGACACCTGTGAGCGTTTGTCAGTGGTGGTAACAAGACCTGAAGACACACTGTAAGTAGCAGTATTTATTTACATTTTAGGAATTTGGGGTACTTTGCTTTGAACACTTTTTTATGAAATATAAATTATTTTATAATTTTTTATAAATTACTTATAAATTTTTGTGTTTTTAAAAATGGGTAAAGAAATCAATAAATGAAATGATAAATTTAGCACACTAAACAAACACATCACGATACTAATTGTGGTTTTCATATCAATAATATTTTCAAAAGTTTCTGTGTGATGTGATTTATAATTTACATAAAATAAATATTAAATACTTTTATTAATTTTAATTTATAGGTATAAATTTATGTTAAAAACATTAATTTCGTAACCACGTTCTAAGTTTGATCTAAACTAATTTATAAGCATTTGCAAACAGAGTTTTTAAGTTATCTTGTGTAATTTCCTTGAAAATTATACAAAAAAATGTAGGTGAGCAGTCGGTACCAACTTTTATTAAAATAGATTTAAATATTTTCGAGAAAAAGTAGGTGTTTACAAAGTTAGTTTTGTCAATTCAACTCAAATTATTTAATATACACATAATAGACAGTGGGAAAAGTCATTGGTACAAAAATCACTAGAGATGATTAATAAAACATAAAATTTTAAAAGAGTGGAATTTGATTTGCCATCTAGGAACCATCTAGGAACGAACATTCCTTTGTTTTTAGAAAAGAAAAAATAACTGCATGCAAAACAATACGATTTACACACCCGGGTATCCAACTGAAATTCGAAAAAACACAACCTATACGTATATTATAAACGTGATCACCGCGGTATTCCAGTTGTAATAGGGAGAAGGTGGGCCTTCGACTTGTCTAACTAATCATTAAGGCAAAAAAAACTATCATGGCATCAATCGATAGGATCAATCATAATGATCAAATCTCTCTAAAAACATGATAAAATATTTTAATGAAAAAATAAACTGGGGCCATACAACTATATCATTTATTTAGTTCAATTTAAATTTATTCCAATGTTCCTGATGTTGATGATGATGATGTGTAGGTCGAGATGATGATTAGTAGATCTTTCGATATCGTTACCCGTGAATTTTGTAATATTGAAGAGGTTCAACAAACATTAGTCTTAGTCTTCTTCATCAGTTCCATTTCACCAAATCATAGGTACTTTTTAAATGCAATATTCCAAAATGGTTTAATGTTTCCCTACTTTTGAGGAGTTAAATGGAGGTGTAAAAGTAAGGTTTCTTTTCTGCTTCTTTCAATAGAAAATAGAAATTCTAAATCAAACGTATCCAATTATGTGATTCATTCAATT
Organism: Pasiphila rectangulata; assembly: GCA_963082625.1. NCBI lineage: Eukaryota > Metazoa > Arthropoda > Insecta > Lepidoptera > Geometridae > Pasiphila > Pasiphila rectangulata. Next base: position 17,955,631 of record OY720244.1, read on the forward strand.
AAAATGTGTAGTTTTCTGTTGGTTATCGGTATTTCTATGTGAGCATGGCGCATTTTTTTGGCTTTATTCTAGTTTTTGGTAAACTTTCGCGATCACTATTCATTTTAGATAACAAAAAAACCGTAAAAAACCCTTCGCCGTGGGGTACCGACATCATAATGTTACCTCATGCCCGAGGATGCAGTAAGAGCCTGCTAAGGGATACCTCCAGAAGATGAGCAGCAGCGTCTTTCCGTGTATCAACTTCTGTACTGCGCTCGCCAACCCGCCTGCCAAGCGTGGTGAGTATGGCAACTAACCCTCATGGAAATCCATGAGGGACGCCTTTGTTCAGTAGTGGACGTTTTACGGCTGAAACGAATAGAAAGCCACAAATTTGTGAGTGTCATAGGCATAATAGCCCGAAAATTTAAAACACTTTTTCGTGGTGGTCAGATTTGCTACCGCCCAACGAAGTGGGTACGAGTCAGCTAGTATTACATAGCATATAAAATCTTTAAGCTTTAGGTTGCTCTCCCTTATCACATTTTTAGGGTTCCGTTGTACAACAAGGAACCCTTATAGTTCCACTGTCTGCGGCTTTACGAAGAGACTATTAGTCCTAGAAAGCTGTATTTTTGCATGGACATATAAAATAATTACGCCAATTAACGATAATTATATTAGCTATATACTTCCTATACCAAGGAAAGAACACAATTTGGATGACTTTAATAAAAGTCTGGATGGTATTTATTCCAACCCATTTGATATGAGCTTTCCGGTTAATATAATGCCACAGTGGGCATTAAAATAGACTCAGCTTAACAAAGGTTGTGTTGAATGATTGTGTAGTTACTAGTTTTTAAACGCAGCTCGTGCAAAATCTAGTAAACCATTAAATAAATAAAACCGGGCAAGAGCGAGTCGGACTCGCGCACCGAGGGTTCCGTGCCATCATACAATATAATATATGACAAAGGCGGTTTCATATTTGTTGGAGAACCTTGACGGCGCCATCTCTTGTCTGATAGCGGAACTTACGTAGATTTTTTACACTTTCGATGATTTCCAAAAAAGTATGCTAAGTAGAGTTTGTAATAAATTTCCTATAAAGTTTACATACTTCACATACTTAGTTTTAGTTTACATAGTTAACATAGTTTACTTCTATTAGGTATAAAATTAACACGGGTTTATCTCTGCAAACTTCGGATATAAGGGGGGGGGGGGGGGCGGTCGTTTTTTCAACATTTATGTAAATATCTCAAAAACAATACGGCTTAAAGGAAAAATAAAAACTGTTTATTAATGTGCAAGTATATACCTTTCATATGATACCCCACATCACCTAGTAACTTCACAAAATTTTTGAAAACCCCCCTTCCAACCCCCTTGTCTAAAAAACTATGCAAATTAGAGAGTTCGCTATAATTTTCCTATAAAGATTACATACACTTCTATTGGCAATAAAAATATCACGGGTTTTATCTCTGCAAACTTCGGAGATAAGGGGGGGGGGAACGGTCGTTTTTTCAACGTTTTTGTAAATTACTCAAAAACAATACGGTTTAAAGAATAAATAAAAACTGTTTATTAATGTGCAAATTAATACGTTACATATTATTAACCCATAAGACAAAACATAAGGGATACCCCACACGACCTAGTAACTTCACTTAAAAATTTTGAGTTCCCCCTATCCGCTCCCCTGCAATCAAAATAAGAATATTTTTTAACATTTTTATATATGCTATATTAGTAAAAAAGTGTCGTCTTTTACCATTTCAAATTTCAAGTCGATAGCATTAGTAGTTCTCGAGATATCGAGTTGTGACAGACAGACAGACAGAGTGATTCTATAAGGGTTCCTTTTAACCATTTTGGTCCGGAACCCTAAAAAGTAGGTACCTTATATTTAGTTTGTGTTTTTGCAATAATAAAACGCCGCTGCACTAAATATACTGTATAAAATATCAAATATCAACTTTATATAACTTTACTATATGTGTAACAAAGTTAATATACTTATCAATAGTTACATAATAAACTCAACATCTATCTAGATGTTCAGATCAGTTTTGGTGCAAAACTGCGAGTAGAGAGTAGTTTGAAATAACCTAAAACAGGCGACGTTTATAATTTACTAGCTGACCCGGTGCCCACTTCGTTAAGCGGTAATTTATAGCCTATGACACTTACAAATACTGTGGCTTTCTATTAGTAAAAGAATTTTGAACATCGGTTTAGTAGATCCAGAGATTACCCCCTACAACCTCACAAACTGACAAACTTTACCTTTTTATAATATTAGTATAGATTTATGTAAAATAAACATGATTCAGCCGTAGGACGTCCACTGCTGGACATAGGCCTCCCTCATGGATATCCAGTTATTGCGGTTGGAAGCAATCTGCATCCACCGTCGACCTGCGGTCTTCACTAGGTCATCATCCCATCTTGTTGGTGGACGTCCTACGCTGCGCTTGCCGGTCCGTGGCCTCCACTCAAAAACTTTTCAGCCCCATCGGCCATCTGTTCTGCGAGCTACATGGCCTGCCCATTGCCACTTCAACGTGCTAATCCGTTTGGCTATGTCGGTGACCCGAGTTCTTCTACGTATCTCCTCATTTCTGATTCGATCGCGTAAAGAAACCCCGAGCATAGCCCTCTCCATAGCTCGTTGAGCGACTCTGAGCTTATTCATGAGGCCAATCGTGAATGACCACGTCTCGGTTCCATATGTCATCACTGGTAACACACACTGATTGTAGACTTTCGTCTTAAGGCACTGAGGAATTTTGGACGAAAAGACGTTGCGTAGTTTCCCAAACGCTGCCCATCCATGATTAGTGTATAGAGATATTTTTTTTTTTAAATGAAGTAAAATCAGCTGGATCTGTTCGGTAGTCCGTGCTTGAAGAGGTAATAAACATTCATACAAATCAACTTTTGTGTTTATAATCATTTCTGTCGTATGACGCCCACTGCTGGACAAAGGCCTCCCTCATGGATCTGCAAGTACTGAGCATGAGGAGCTTTTGTAATACTCTGCACGCTTGAGAGGCGGGTTGGCGATTACAGTGCGATAAATTGATATACCATGGCTGATACTTATTGCGTCAACAGGCAAGAGAGAAGTGGCAACATTCTACTGCCGGCATCCTATAGCTAATTTATAACATTAGTGCCTTTGTTCGGTGTTGGACAGATTCTAGATTAGACAGATTCGTAATTCGGCAGATTCGCTACACGACATATCGTGAATCGGGCAGATTCTTGGATTCGACAGATTAGCTACACGGCAGAAAATTAACACTTGTGCACAGAATACCTACTGATCTGAAACTGATCAATGCAAAAGCTGAACTAAACATGAACTAACCGAACTACACCACATTAGATTACGTACCTATTTATACTTTATGAAAACTCCTCGAATATTTAATCATCAATAGGCCACTTTATGACATTGTCATTTAGCATGTACTTCAAACACTTCAAAATAATAATGGTATACATATACTTAAGACCATGTGAAATACGAAACCTTAAAATGTAACATTCTTTGGGAGATTTACGTCGTTCAAATCAAGTTGCGTGCAGAAACTAGTGATACATGTCACCTTAAGAGCGCGTTTATCCGGACAATAAATAAGCATCTCAACCAAGACAACTATTATATCATCTCGCTATGAATGGAATGCACTTTTGCGTAAGCTTTTATTCTTACGAGACGGAAACAGTGTTCCCGTCAGAAGTGGTAAGTTATCTCGGAATGAACATTCTAGATGTTGGATTTATCTCGTACTAGTAGCGCCCCGCGGTTTCACCTGCGTAGTTTCCGTTCCCGTGGGAATAAGATGATAAAATAAAGTCTATCCCTCGCTGATAATGTAGCTTTTTATTGTATTAGTGGTTCAGGCGTGAAAGCATAACAAACAAAGTCACATTCTCATTATTCATACATACTATATACTCGTATGTTAGAAAACTAAGAATATAATTTACTGTATTTTTTGTGTCAGCCGCGTTGGCCGAATAGTATGTACCCCCGACTTTCAATCCGAAGGTCGTGGGTTCGATACTGGCCGTGAACCAATGGATTTTTCTTTCTTGAAAAGTGTAAGTTCACATTTAACACGTGCTTAACGGTGAAGGAAACATCGTGAGGAAACCCGCGGCTTAGTTAGCTTCAGACGTATTGACCTGTTCTTTCCTCTGACTAACAACTGACTAAGCTGAGAGGATGGTATAGGTGCTGGGCAAGCCTAATCCACCAAACAATGTCCCAGGCACTGCAGCGTCCCGTACAGCATGATTACCAGTTGCTGACGCTGCATAAATCATCTATAATAGATGCAAAGGCCTTACTTACTTAATTTATTGTAAAAAAAAAAAACATTAGCATGATGTTTTTTTGTTTGTTGAACAGCGGGTATTGTGATTTTAATCGAACAATCGCTGTCAATTCTCTCAGCACACTACTTGACAATTTTATATGAAATTGCCTCAGATCTACTTGTCATCTTTAAAACACGTTATCTCAGCCGTATGACTGGCTGTACACGTCCACTGCCAGACATCATCGTTTTTGTCTTCCGAACCCCTTAAAAAGGTACAATTCGACGACCTCTGTGCGACGGAAGAGGTTGCTGGTTCGAATCCCGCCTTGGAACAAATGTCTGTATGATCTGCAGATATTTTTTCAGGGTGTTCTGGGGGTTTTTCTTTATATAATAAACAATATATTTTTATGTATAATGTATTAAGTATGTCAGTCATCTAGTACCCATAACACAAACTCTGCTTAGCTTGGGGCTAGATGATGCTGTGTGAATTGTCCAGCATTATTGATTTTATTAATTATTTATTAAAATATTCTACAAAATATTCTAGTACGTCTCAGTTATCTTAATTTGCAGGATCACCCTTTGGCTTCTAGAATAGGGTTTTACAACTCTTGCAGCCGCCATTGTCTTGGTGAATTCGGAATTAGATGAATCTTGTTCGGAGACAAATTAATTTTGGACACCTTGTCTGTTATTAATTTTATTATACTCTATGTAGTTTTACAATAAAAACTATTATTTCGAGTGTCGCTCTAATAAATAATAAATACTGCTGGACACTACACACCACCAGTCCCAAATAAAGCAAAGCAGTATGGATACCAGATTATTTATATAATACTTAAATACATTTTTTTTGTAAATACATGATTAGATCTCCATAAAGTAATGTGTACATTAAGATAAGGAAACGTTATTTTTTTACATGATTACATAATTATACGAAATAATAAATAAATAAATAATGCTGGACAAATCACACAGCATCATCTAGCCCCAAGCTAAGCAGAGCTTGTGTTATGGGTACTAGATTACTGATATACTTAATACATTATACTACTTAGATACATATTGTTATTATATATAGAAAAACACCCAGAACACCCTGAACAAATATCTGCAGATCATACAGACATTTGTCCCGAGGCGAGAATGGAACCCGCAACCCCTTGCGTCGGAGGCGGACCTTCACCCGCTGCGCCACAGAGCTCGTCTATTTAATAAACAAGTAATTAAAATTTTTACCTATCCCCGATTTACCTAGTCTCGGAGATTACCTTATTTTATTTTGTAATGAGATAAAAACTGAGGGTACATTTTGCAATCTACACATCATGCTCTTTTATTTGATACCATATTTGGCTATATTTTAAATCATTCACCCCTACTTTGAACCCCTAAATATCTAATTAATGGCTCGACAAATTTCTATATAACTTTTTTTATCCCTCAGTTTTGAATTCTACACAGCATTTTCCTTCATTTGATATCAAACTCGGGTATATTTGGACATTCGATTATTCACTCCTCTATTTCACCGCCCATAACTTGTAAACATCTTAACCGATTTTAATAAAACATGTTTAACATGTCAGAAAACCTGCTTTTTAATTTAAAAAAACTGCATACATATCAGTCTACTCGTTATGGAGCTACAGCGCCACAGACAGACACACAGAGAGACACACCGATACACATACCCACACACATAGCGGTGAAACTTATATCCATATTTTGTCGAAGGTTAAAAATAGCTATTTAATATTGCCGTTTGGTGCCGTTAGGGGGTTAATATTGCCGTGGGGTGCCGGCAGTAGAATGTTACCCCTTCTCGTGCCCGTGGATGCAGTAATAGCCTGCTAAGGGATACCTCCGGAAGATGGGCAGCAGCGTCTTTCCTTGTATCAACATCCCGTACTCGCCAACCCGCCTGCCAAGCGTGGTGAGTATGGCAACTACCCCTCATGGAGATCCATGAAGGAGGCCTGTGTTCAGTAGTGGACGTTTTGCGGCTGAAATGATGAATGATGAAAAATAGCTAAAGACAAAAATAGCCACTTCTGAGGATGTGCATGTGTATTTTAGTAGGTAGTATATCTTTTAGTGATACGTTTATCCGGGGAAGTACTACCACCATACCTATTTCTGTCGCCAATCAGTAACGTATGCATTGCTGTGATCCGGTTTGAAGAGTAAGGGGACCGCGGAAATCACGGGCACATAAGACCTTACTCTCTATATCTCAGGATGCAATGCAATGCAGCGTTGGTCACGTGCTTTGACTATTACCGAAACGACTTAGTAAATCATTTTTTTTTCATAACATTTTATGGATCACTAAGTCGCTTACTACGTATCTTACGAGTTTACGATTAGATTGCGATTAGGATCAAAAAATCAGGACTTTAGTCCTGAATTTTTTATCCTAATGTGTTTAGATGATAATCAGGATAGTACTGCGATCCAACTTCCGCGAACTGTTATCGGATTACATCTGGATCAACGGGACAAATACGACTGTAATGACCAGGAGCTTTTACTAGCTATTATTGTTTCATTTTTTTTAAAGGATATAACAATAAGTACAAATAATAATTTATTATTATTTATAACACCGAGGGATGCTGGCATGAATGTTGCCTCTCGTTCGCAACATTCATGCCAGCATCGGGCAAGAGCCCATAGTAATAATTTGCCAAGGGCCACCTGAGACACCTCCGGAAGATGCGCAGCAGCTTCATTCCGAGTATCAATATTAAGCCTAGTGCCACTGACCAAGAATACATGAAATTATTCTGTAAAATACAAAGCTTTGTTAAAGAGATCAAAGGGAATACTATTATAATGGGAGATCTAAACTTAAATAGTGCTTCACTACATATACGTAATTATTATTGTCATTTTCTTTCTTATTGTTGCCTAGCCGATAAGAACTCTGTGACCAATTTCACTGGAGGCATGCTTGATGTGGTTCTTGTCCGGGAGTGTAACGACGTGCAGAAGGCGGAGGTCACTGGCACGGAGGGTCTGGTTCCTTTAGAGAGGTACCATCCCGCTCTGAACGTCGAGGTGAGAGATGAAGTGGTTCTTTGCGCGAATCGTGTTCCACCTAGTAATATCCCGTAAACCGCCAACCCGCTTGCCAAGCGTGTTGAGTATGGCCACTACCTCTCATGGAGACCCATGAGGGAGGCATGTGTTCTGTAGTGGAAATGATGATTAGAACTGCAATACTGCAGTTATTACGTTCACTAGTCAAAGCACGTGACCAACGCTGCATGTCATTAATAGTCGTTACTATTAATGCCAGAAAGCCACCCCACACAGGCTTTAAATGACAAAAGATCCTTCTATCTCATCCTTCCCTGCCCTTATCCCACGCTGAGTGGGGTAGGCACAAATGTTTTCTTCCTCCATACTCCTCAGTCAACTGTAAGTAGTAAGGATTCGCCGGTTCTAGATAAATCTAGAACCGGCGAATCCTTACTCGTTCTCCGGTTCTAGATGAAGCGGTTCTGCAGTCGTCCAGTGGCAGGATCGCCGCCTAAAAAAAAAAAAAAAAAAAAAAAAAAAAAGTTTGGTATCAAATTGGGGGTTTTGGCATACGCCCGATCGATTGCACTTGTCCATTTTAACGTATCTTAACTCATTCCAAAGTTACAGAAAACGATTAATAAAACTGATTATCACCTTCAAAACTAATTACTAATAGCACTTCGCCACTTTCATTGTGACTAATTAGTTTACTCGCTTAAACATTACCTTAATTACCTCGGTGATTAGGATGTTACTCATAAACAGTAAACATTTTTGATTTTATTCCATATTTTTATTTACCTTAAAACATGTATTAAATAACTTAGACAGAAATATATCGTTTTTCAGCTTACTGCTACCAAATAATTTTACAAAATCCATCATACTATTCCCGTTATACTTGTAATATAAATATGTTAGACAATACTCTCCACAAACTGAAGTCAAATCATGCTGTAGCCTGTACCTATTGAAATCCCACTGTCTTGTGGTTCGATTCAAGAAACTTCTATGATTCCCCGTAGGTGGTCGTCCATAAGAATCAAAATACTGGCCAACTCCATTTCTCTCTATGTGAATGGCTATCCAATGAGAGCCTGGTTCACTATCGGGGTCCAAATTACTTATTATGCATGTTGGAGTGTTAATTTGTAAAGGTAACCTGTTTGCTGCATAAACATGTTTTTGTAACGTAGGATGTATGAAATGCAAATATTTTTGAATTTCAATTGTGTTCATCATACAGTTGTGACACATTCAATTTTCAAACCAAGAATGTAAATCTTGGTAGGCTGAACTTCTTTATAAAGTATGGAAGGAAATAAAAGGATTGGAATATGTTTTGATGTTTTTTATTTCGTATTTATAACTAGGTTTATACAATGTGAACTTAACTACTATAATCTACGGTTACATTACGGTTCATATCTATTTCAATAACATTATCAAATTCTGCATAAACAATACAGTTAATTGTCTGAGTAAGTGCAGATTCAAATCGAACTTCCAACCTAACACTACCATGTTTTATAAGGTTCCAATGGGCATTTGAATTGGAACTGAGATCTGCTGTTAGATCAAAGGCTAACAAACAGTATCCTTTCGCATATTGTTCCCTAGATATCCCATTACCTTCATTGAGAAAATGTATTCCTGTCCCCGAAAAAAGTGTGTGATAGGCTGCAGTAAAAATATTACTCTCAAACGATGTTTGCAAAGCTTTTGAAGGTATTTGATGACCATCAATGTATAAACAAAATGTATTCAAATCAAAGTTTTCAAAATTAAATGGGTTTTTAGTCAAACTCCCATTAAATGCTGCATTGTTTACAAATCCAATAATATGTAAATCTTGGTAGGCTGAACTTCTTTATAAAGTATGGAAGGAAATAAAAGGATTGGAATATGTTTTGATGTTTTTTATTTCGTATTTATAACTAGGTTTATACAATATGGTCTTGATAGTGGTGAAAGACTGGTTATAAAGATATGCAAGGAATGTGTACTCAAGCAATCACATTTGAACTTTGCTTTGTAATCACATTAGGAGTAATTAGGTACTAATGATCTTGATATCGTTGAAATACTTGGTATATAAGTCACGCATTTCTTCAAATGTTCATATTATTGCTAGTGCATTGTGAATCATCAGATTATATTTAGTGAATTGTGTTGTGTGTTAAAAGTGATCTACAGAAAACAATGGAGGTAAGTTATTCTCTATGTATTTAAACTGTATGTTAAAAAAATAAATCATAGTTATGGTTTCAAAAGCTTTAATTTTTATAACTTTGATTTTGCAGAACTCATTCAATCTGACTGAAGAAAACACATTCAAACAGTACTATTACACTTGTTCAGATGATGATGATGATGCTACACAGGAGTTGAAAATTGCAAAAGATTGGCCATTACAGAATTTAATAAAAAGAAAATCATCAGAAAGCTTGGACACACTCTTTGATATCACAAAATCAAAGAAGAAAAAGTTATCATCAACAGTTTCTCATGCCCACCGGGATGGCGGGAATGTGTTTATATCTACCAATGAGGACGATGGTCCCAACTCTAATTTTATGATTAAAATTGAGGTTTACGACATGCAAAAGATTAGGAAAGTGGCTTCAAATGAACAATGGAAGCATGCAAATTATAGACTTAAATATTTTACTACTGAAACCAATCAAAATTATGAAAGTGTAAAAAAATTAATGTTTAATGTCACTAAAGAAATCGCTGCAGCTCCAACATGTAAAAAATATCATTTTAAAAATTAATAGGTAGATAATAATTTAAATCTTTTTCATTTTTATGATATAATTTTATTTAAAACTTACTTTATGTTATATTTGCTTCCAAGTAATCAACAAATTTTTAGTTGTAGATAAGGTACTCATTACTTATTTACTTGAAACAATGATCCCTCATAAAGTAATCACTTGGGGTACTTATTAAAGTTTACATGTTTGTCATATAAATAGTACACACAGACATATTGGTAGCATCAGTTGAATTTAAAATCTATAACTGTGAAGTATCTCTGATTATTATATCTTGAAGAAAATGGCGAATGTGAACTGTGTTAGTGTCTTTTTCAATACTGATTCTAAAATTGAAGAAGGGTTATGTGAAAAACTAGATACTTGTATGGCGTTTGAAGATGAATACGATGAGGAACTATACAATATTTGCGCCGTTGTTGAGGAAAATATAATGTAAGTAATATCCATAACTATACCAGCGCTTTTATAATTTTTTTGATTTAAAACCAGGATTGTGTCTTATAACGTTTTTTCATTGTTGTAGACAACAAGATGGAGGAGCTCTAAAGAGAGTGCATAACACTGAAAATGATGACATCATTGTAAAACGAGCACGATATGAAGTTGGATCATCTACTAATGCAGCAGGATCTAGCAGTGTAAACGGTGAATCAACAACTGAATCTATCAACGACAATGGAGGTGATGCTGTTATGGTGACATGTAGCACATGTCATGTTTTAGTTAAAAAAAGGTATTTAGCAAATCATTTGAAAAGTAATCTCCATAAAAATAAACTTAAAAAAGTTCACAACTCTTTAAAAAATGTATCTGTCATTGAATCAGCTTTTGGTCAAAGAATAATTTCTTATAAGATTCATAGTAAAAATGAAATAACTACAAAAAACGTTGTAACACCAGAATTATTTTTGAATTCCATAAAAGAAGAGATTTTGTTATTAATTGAAGAATCGATTCAACAGCATACTATATTTAAAGTTAACTTTGTTTTGCACGCAGATTTCATTCAACAAACTAAAGAAGATTCATTTCAAACATTTGATTTTCAAACGTATAATTACATAGTTTTTCGGGGGGATGATCTGGATATATTGTTTTCATCTTTGTGTGACACTATGGCATGTAAAATCAGTTCTTTTGAAAAAAAAGACAGTGGTTGGAGTCTTAAAGAAATAAGAGCAATTGATATGAATGTAAATAAATTTAATCCGCTACGTGGTACTTCATACATTGAGTTGCCAAAGGACATTAGAATAAAAAAAGCTGTAGTTAACGTTAAAAATGCTGATAACTTATGTTTTAAGTGGGCATTGCTTTCTGCTTTGTACCCGGTAAACGAAAATGTGAATCAAGTATCATCGTACACTAAGAATTCTAATAAATTAAAATTTGACGGAGTACCTTTTCCTGTAAAGTTATCTGATATACCAAAAGTTGAAAAACTAAACAGTATTAGCATCAACGTGTTTGGTTTAGAGTTTAAAAAAGAAAAAAAGTGTAATAATGTAGTCGGACCATTATTTTTAACAAAATCTCGCAAAGACGTTCACGTTAATTTATTACTCATTTCAAACGGGTCAAACAATCATTATTGTTACATTAAAAACATGTCGCGCCTTGTAAGTAAACAAATTTCTAATCATGACCACGCAGTTCATATTTGTGATGGATGTTTACTACACTTTCCTACAAAACAAGGGTTAATTGATCATCAACAGCATGACTGTGCTCACATTGCAACAGAATTACCAAATAGTTGCAAAACGTCAAAGGATTGGTATGGTCGACCAACATCTAATGATAAATTGAAGTTTGATAAATACAATAAGAAGTTAAAAATACCGTTTGTTATATATGGTGATTTTGAAGCTTTTCTAAAACCGATTAAATCATGTTGTAACAATCCATCAAAACCGTATACAAGCAATACTCACGAACACGAGCCATATAGCTTTGGTTACTATATCAAATGTTCATATGATGATACCTTATCAAAATATGAGACTTATAGTGGAAAAAATTGCGCGCAAGAATTTATGAATCGTTTACATGAAGATTTAAAAAAAATATGTAGGAAAATCAGTTTTCAAGTTTCTCCTAAGCCACTGACGGTTAAAGAGGAGAATGATATTTTAAATGCGACAGTATGTCATATTTGTGAAAGTCATTTAGATGGTGAGAATACTATCGATTATGATTGGCAAACTGGTCGCTTTAGAGGAATTGCACATCAAGTATGCGCAACAAAGTTTCGGTCACCACGTCATATTCCAGTTTTCTTTCATAACCTAAGCAATTATGACGCTCATTTCATTGTTCACGCCTTAAATTTTGTTGAAGGTAAAATTGATGTTATCCCTCAAACCAAAGAAAAATATATTTCATTTTCAAAAACTATCAATGTAAATAATCAAAAAATTAGCTTGAGATTTGTAGATTCTTTAAAATTTTTACCATGTAGTCTCGATCAACTAGCAAAAAACTTATGCAATGAGCAATTTAAGACTTTAAAACAGAACTTTCCGAACAATGAAGATTTTAAACGTCTTCGAAAGAAAGGTATATACCCATATGAATTTATGTCATCTGAAGACAGCTTGAGAAAAACAACACTCCCTACCCAAGATCAGTTTTATAGCTCACTATCCGATTCTCATGTATCAGATGATGATTACAATCATGCCAAAGATATTTGGCAGCACTTTTGCTGTTGCACTATGCTAGATTATTCTAATCTATATCTCAAAACTGATGTTTTATTGTTAACAGATGTTTTTGAGAGCTTTAGAACTTTATGTTTAAAAACATATGGTTTGGATCCAGCTCATTACTATACAGCACCTGGGCTAAGTTGGGATGCTATGTTAAAGTACACTAAAATAGAGTTAGAGCTATTAACTGATTATGAAATGGTTGCTTTTATTAAGGCTGGTATACGGGGAGGTGTATCTCAGTGCAGTAATCGCCATGCAAAAGCTAATAATGAGTTCATGGAAGATTATGATAAAGGTAAGTTGAAATCATACTATGGAAGGAAATAAAAGGATTGGAATATGTTTTGATGTTTTTTATTTCGTATTTATAACTAGGTTTATACAATGTGAACTTAACTACTATAATCTACGGTTACATTACGGTTCATATCTATTTCAATAACATTATCAAATTCTGCATAAACAATACAGTTAATTGTCTGAGTAAGTGCAGATTCAAATCGAACTTCCAACCTAACACTACCATGTTTTATAAGGTTCCAATGGGCATTTGAATTGGAACTGAGATCTGCTGTTAGATCAAAGGCTAACAAACAGTATCCTTTCGCATATTGTTCCCTAGATATCCCATTACCTTCATTGAGAAAATGTATTCCTGTCCCCGAAAAAAGTGTGTGATAGGCTGCAGTAAAAATATTACTCTCAAACGATGTTTGCAAAGCTTTTGAAGGTATTTGATGACCATCAATGTATAAACAAAATGTATTCAAATCAAAGTTTTCAAAATTAAATGGGTTTTTAGTCAAACTCGACATAGCCCAACCGTAAAGATTATTCGCATCAAAATAGGTTAAGTATGATTTCAACTTACCTTTATCATAATCTTCCATGAACTCATTATTAGCTTTTGCATGGCGATTACTGCACTGAGATACACCTCCCCGTATACCAGCCTTAATAAAAGCAACCATTTCATAATCAGTTAATAGCTCTAACTCTATTTTAGTGTACTTTAACATAGCATCCCAACTTAGCCCAGGTGCTGTATAGTAATGAGCTGGATCCAAACCATATGTTTTTAAACATAAAGTTCTAAAGCTCTCAAAAACATCTGTTAACAATAAAACATCAGTTTTGAGATATAGATTAGAATAATCTAGCATAGTGCAACAGCAAAAGTGCTGCCAAATATCTTTGGCATGATTGTAATCATCATCTGATACATGAGAATCGGATAGTGAGCTATAAAACTGATCTTGGGTAGGGAGTGTTGTTTTTCTCAAGCTGTCTTCAGATGACATAAATTCATATGGGTATATACCTTTCTTTCGAAGACGTTTAAAATCTTCATTGTTCGGAAAGTTCTGTTTTAAAGTCTTAAATTGCTCATTGCATAAGTTTTTTGCTAGTTGATCGAGACTACATGGTAAAAATTTTAAAGAATCTACAAATCTCAAGCTAATTTTTTGATTATTTACATTGATAGTTTTTGAAAATGAAATATATTTTTCTTTGGTTTGAGGGATAACATCAATTTTACCTTCAACAAAATTTAAGGCGTGAACAATGAAATGAGCGTCATAATTGCTTAGGTTATGAAAGAAAACTGGAATATGACGTGGTGACCGAAACTTTGTTGCGCATACTTGATGTGCAATTCCTCTAAAGCGACCAGTTTGCCAATCATAATCGATAGTATTCTCACCATCTAAATGACTTTCACAAATATGACATACTGTCGCATTTAAAATATCATTCTCCTCTTTAACCGTCAGTGGCTTAGGAGAAACTTGAAAACTGATTTTCCTACATATTTTTTTTAAATCTTCATGTAAACGATTCATAAATTCTTGCGCGCAATTTTTTCCACTATAAGTCTCATATTTTGATAAGGTATCATCATATGAACATTTGATATAGTAACCAAAGCTATATGGCTCGTGTTCGTGAGTATTGCTTGTATACGGTTTTGATGGATTGTTACAACATGATTTAATCGGTTTTAGAAAAGCTTCAAAATCACCATATATAACAAACGGTATTTTTAACTTCTTATTGTATTTATCAAACTTCAATTTATCATTAGATGTTGGTCGACCATACCAATCCTTTGACGTTTTGCAACTATTTGGTAATTCTGTTGCAATGTGAGCACAGTCATGCTGTTGATGATTAATTAACCCTTGTTTTGTAGGAAAGTGTAGTAAACATCCATCACAAATATGAACTGCGTGGTCATGATTAGAAATTTGTTTACTTACAAGGCGCGACATGTTTTTAATGTAACAATAATGATTGTTTGACCCGTTTGAAATGAGTAATAAATTAACGTGAACGTCTTTGCGAGATTTTGTTAAAAATAATGGTCCGACTACATTATTACACTTTTTTTCTTTTTTAAACTCTAAACCAAACACGTTGATGCTAATACTGTTTAGTTTTTCAACTTTTGGTATATCAGATAACTTTACAGGAAAAGGTACTCCGTCAAATTTTAATTTATTAGAATTCTTAGTGTACGATGATACTTGATTCACATTTTCGTTTACCGGGTACAAAGCAGAAAGCAATGCCCACTTAAAACATAAGTTATCAGCATTTTTAACGTTAACTACAGCTTTTTTTATTCTAATGTCCTTTGGCAACTCAATGTATGAAGTACCACGTAGCGGATTAAATTTATTTACATTCATATCAATTGCTCTTATTTCTTTAAGACTCCAACCACTGTCTTTTTTTTTCAAAAGAACTGATTTTACATGCCATAGTGTCACACAAAGATGAAAACAATATATCCAGATCATCCCCCCGAAAAACTATGTAATTATACGTTTGAAAATCAAATGTTTGAAATGAATCTTCTTTAGTTTGTTGAATGAAATCTGCGTGCAAAACAAAGTTAACTTTAAATATAGTATGCTGTTGAATCGATTCTTCAATTAATAACAAAATCTCTTCTTTTATGGAATTCAAAAATAATTCTGGTGTTACAACGTTTTTTGTAGTTATTTCATTTTTACTATGAATCTTATAAGAAATTATTCTTTGACCAAAAGCTGATTCAATGACAGATACATTTTTTAAAGAGTTGTGAACTTTTTTAAGTTTATTTTTATGGAGATTACTTTTCAAATGATTTGCTAAATACCTTTTTTTAACTAAAACATGACATGTGCTACATGTCACCATAACAGCATCACCTCCATTGTCGTTGATAGATTCAGTTGTTGATTCACCGTTTACACTGCTAGATCCTGCTGCATTAGTAGATGATCCAACTTCATATCGTGCTCGTTTTACAATGATGTCATCATTTTCAGTGTTATGCACTCTCTTTAGAGCTCCTCCATCTTGTTGTCTACAACAATGAAAAAACGTTATAAGACACAATCCTGGTTTTAAATCAAAAAAATTATAAAAGCGCTGGTATAGTTATGGATATTACTTACATTATATTTTCCTCAACAACGGCGCAAATATTGTATAGTTCCTCATCGTATTCATCTTCAAACGCCATACAAGTATCTAGTTTTTCACATAACCCTTCTTCAATTTTAGAATCAGTATTGAAAAAGACACTAACACAGTTCACATTCGCCATTTTCTTCAAGATATAATAATCAGAGATACTTCACAGTTATAGATTTTAAATTCAACTGATGCTACCAATATGTCTGTGTGTACTATTTATATGACAAACATGTAAACTTTAATAAGTACCCCAAGTGATTACTTTATGAGGGATCATTGTTTCAAGTAAATAAGTAATGAGTACCTTATCTACAACTAAAAATTTGTTGATTACTTGGAAGCAAATATAACATAAAGTAAGTTTTAAATAAAATTATATCATAAAAATGAAAAAGATTTAAATTATTATCTACCTATTAATTTTTAAAATGATATTTTTTACATGTTGGAGCTGCAGCGATTTCTTTAGTGACATTAAACATTAATTTTTTTACACTTTCATAATTTTGATTGGTTTCAGTAGTAAAATATTTAAGTCTATAATTTGCATGCTTCCATTGTTCATTTGAAGCCACTTTCCTAATCTTTTGCATGTCGTAAACCTCAATTTTAATCATAAAATTAGAGTTGGGACCATCGTCCTCATTGGTAGATATAAACACATTCCCGCCATCCCGGTGGGCATGAGAAACTGTTGATGATAACTTTTTCTTCTTTGATTTTGTGATATCAAAGAGTGTGTCCAAGCTTTCTGATGATTTTCTTTTTATTAAATTCTGTAATGGCCAATCTTTTGCAATTTTCAACTCCTGTGTAGCATCATCATCATCATCTGAACAAGTGTAATAGTACTGTTTGAATGTGTTTTCTTCAGTCAGATTGAATGAGTTCTGCAAAATCAAAGTTATAAAAATTAAAGCTTTTGAAACCATAACTATGATTTATTTTTTTAACATACAGTTTAAATACATAGAGAATAACTTACCTCCATTGTTTTCTGTAGATCACTTTTAACACACAACACAATTCACTAAATATAATCTGATGATTCACAATGCACTAGCAATAATATGAACATTTGAAGAAATGCGTGACTTATATACCAAGTATTTCAACGATATCAAGATCATTAGTACCTAATTACTCCTAATGTGATTACAAAGCAAAGTTCAAATGTGATTGCTTGAGTACACATTCCTTGCATATCTTTATAACCAGTCTTTCACCACTATCAAGACCATATTGTATAAACCTAGTTATAAATACGAAATAAAAAACATCAAAACATATTCCAATCCTTTTATTTCCTTCCATACTTTATAAAGAAGTTCAGCCTACCAAGATTTACATATTATTGGATTTGTAAACAATGCAGCATTTAATGGGAGTTTGACTAAAAACCCATTTAATTTTGAAAACTTTGATTTGAATACATTTTGTTTATACATTGATGGTCATCAAATACCTTCAAAAGCTTTGCAAACATCGTTTGAGAGTAATATTTTTACTGCAGCCTATCACACACTTTTTTCGGGGACAGGAATACATTTTCTCAATGAAGGTAATGGGATATCTAGGGAACAATATGCGAAAGGATACTGTTTGTTAGCCTTTGATCTAACAGCAGATCTCAGTTCCAATTCAAATGCCCATTGGAACCTTATAAAACATGGTAGTGTTAGGTTGGAAGTTCGATTTGAATCTGCACTTACTCAGACAATTAACTGTATTGTTTATGCAGAATTTGATAATGTTATTGAAATAGATATGAACCGTAATGTAACCGTAGATTATAGTAGTTAAGTTCACATTGTATAAACCTAGTTATAAATACGAAATAAAAAACATCAAAACATATTCCAATCCTTTTATTTCCTTCCATACTTTATAAAGAAGTTCAGCCTACCAAGATTTACATTCTTGGTTTGAAAATTGAATGTGTCACAACTGTATGATGAACACAATTGAAATTCAAAAATATTTGCATTTCATACATCCTACGTTACAAAAACATGTTTATGCAGCAAACAGGTTACCTTTACAAATTAACACTCCAACATGCATAATAAGTAATTTGGACCCCGATAGTGAACCAGGCTCTCATTGGATAGCCATTCACATAGAGAGAAATGGAGTTGGCCAGTATTTTGATTCTTATGGACGACCACCTACGGGGAATCATAGAAGTTTCTTGAATCGAACCACAAGACAGTGGGATTTCAATAGGTACAGGCTACAGCATGATTTGACTTCAGTTTGTGGAGAGTATTGTCTAACATATTTATATTACAAGTATAACGGGAATAGTATGATGGATTTTGTAAAATTATTTGGTAGCAGTAAGCTGAAAAACGATATATTTCTGTCTAAGTTATTTAATACATGTTTTAAGGTAAATAAAAATATGGAATAAAATCAAAAATGTTTACTGTTTATGAGTAACATCCTAATCACCGAGGTAATTAAGGTAATGTTTAAGCGAGTAAACTAATTAGTCACAATGAAAGTGGCGAAGTGCTATTAGTAATTAGTTTTGAAGGTGATAATCAGTTTTATTAATCGTTTTCTGTAACTTTGGAATGAGTTAAGATACGTTAAAATGGACAAGTGCAATCGATCGGGCGTATGCCAAAACCCCCAATTTGATACCAAACTTTTTTTTTTTTTTTTTTTTTTTTTTTTTAGGCGGCGATCCTGCCACTGGACGACTGCAGAACCGCTTCATCTAGAACCGGAGAACGAGTAAGGATTCGCCGGTTCTAGATTTATCTAGAACCGGCGAATCCTTACTACTACTGTAAGTTCAGTACATACAAAATTAATAAAAAATTGAGCCATCACGGGACGCCTGGCAGATGTAAAACATTTTCACCACAGTCGACATAGTCTCTACAGCCGCCCCAGTCGCCACAGTCAACACGATGAGCACGATAAACGAAGGGTCACGCGTCACCTCTCGTCCGACCGCTTGTCCACCGATGTTTTACATCAATGAATTCCTAACTCTCCCAAAAGTTGAGTGAGTTCAACATTTTTGCAAAAATAGCACATAAGTTTCAGGCAACTATTTATTTGAAGGAATTGCCAGAAATATTTATAGGAAGTGAAACTGGCGTGAACAAACTAAAAGTGTTTGCTTACCAATAGTGCCCATTTAATAATAACTGAATAATTTTGCTGGAGCAGGTTATCGAGGAAGAGAAACCACGCGTAATGAACATTGCTTATCTTGCCAAGAATCTGCGAAGTATAGGGATTTTTCGTAACCGAATTGAAATGACTTCTGACATGGGGTGCCGGTAGTAGATTGTCCGTTCTCTTAAGCCCGTGGATGCAGTAAGAGCCTGCTAATGGATACCTCGGGATGATGGGCAGCAGCGTCTTTTTGATTATCGACGTCTCGTACTGCGCTCGCCAACCCGTCTGCCAAGCGTGGTGAGTATGGCAACTACGTCTCATGGTTACCTATGTATTAGGCCTGTATTCAGTAGTGGACGTTTCACGGTTGAAATGTTGATGATTATGATGATGAAGTGACTTCATCATTGTCGTCATCTCAGCTATATATGTTATACAACAACAAGTAAAGGTAAAGTTAAGATCAAATCACAAATCACAGCCACCCAGGTAAAAACAAAAAATATGATTGGGTGCATCAAAATACGTGTCCAAACCCGAAAGATGAGGTTTCAGCCCATGAAAACAACTCGTTTTGAAGGGGAAAATCGGGAATTCGTATTTATTTAATTCATTTAAAATATTTCAAATATTTTCTTTACAATTTATATAGTTGGTGTGATACGAAAGAGGTGAATATTTTTTTTTTACATTTCGATAAAAAAAAAAATATTTGTACTTGTACGGCAACTTTTTGTGGAGGTCAATGACCCTGTCAAGAGTTAGCTGGCGTTTAGGTTGTCATTATCGTAATATGAGCTGTTAAGGCTTAAACTTTCGTAAGCTTCATGAATGAAAATAACCGAATCCTGAAAAGTCGTAGAAAAAAAGTTTTTCCTTGGAGTGGTTAATCACCCCCTTTCCGCTACACATATTACACCTTGTATAGAACACTCACACTTCAGACGTGTTAAGATAAAAAGATAAGATAAAAATCTTTTATTTAGACATATTACAAAGGCACCTAAATTCTAATGAAACGATGACACTACCGAAGCTTTACAACTGTGTGGCAGTGTCAACGCCCAACTACATGCATGGATTCTAAATATGTAAAATAAAGAAATTAATTATTATAGAATAAATGGGATGTGTGTGTCTGTGTGTGTGTGTGTGTGTGCGTGTCTGTTTGTGTATGCGAGTGATCCCCTAAGGCACCCGTCTTATAATAATATTAGTCTTAATAATAATATAATAATAATAAAGATATATTTATTTCTCTCATAAAGATTACAAGCACAGTGAAGAGATGCACATTGATAGTGTAAGAAAACTTAATCCTAACCTGTATTATGAGAGACTGGTGCTAGTTATAGGCGCACAGCCTGTGTTACTAGTCACCAGGCCCCCATCCCACCGATACAAAGAAAATTCATTTTTACACAATGATAAACCTTCTCAGACGGAGGTAAAAGCAGCTTGAAAATTAATTATGTATATAAAAACAATAAAAGCTGTCAGCAAAAAACAAAACGAATAACACAAGAGACAGAAAATTTTACACACTAATAACATTCATAGGAGTAAAGCAAATTATAAGATAAAAAATGTAAGTTGAGTTCCTTGTTCCTTCCTCTGTTATTTCCTCTGACTAATAACTGACTTACCTGAGAGGAGGGTATGTATGCTGAGCAAGCCTAATCCATCCAACAATGTCCCGGGCACTTCAGCGTCACATACGTCCCTGTGGTATTACTAGAATTATGTATTACTAAAACATACCCATTCGGCTACATCCTTGACATGTTGCTGAAAATACCCACAATGCTGTACGTACGCCTATTACGTACGATTAACTACTCAAATAACATTTGAGTAATATAATCACAATTCATTATAATATAATAACCTAAACACGGGAATTTATCGCGTAATACCTTTTTTTTATTTTTTTCTGTGTGGAAATCATCTAATGACTTCTCCCGCTCTGGGCGCAGCGGGAGAGCGTGTCAGACTTTGACTGACTGAAACCACACCTGTGTCCTTCAGTTGCCCCTTGCGTTCTAGAACCACGGGTTTCCTTTTCAGAAATTCCCCGCATCGCGTAATACCTTCAGATCCGGGACCACGATTGTTGAAACACAGTCGAAACGTCGGGAATAATCAAAGGTATTACGCGATAAATTTTGTTTATGTTATTATATTCATCATTCCAGCCGTAAAAAGTCCACTACTTAACAGGCCTTCCTCATGGATTTCCATGAGGGGTAGTTGCCATACTCACCACGCTTGGCAGGCGGGTTGGCGAGCGCAGTACGGGATGTTGATACACGGAAACACGCCGCTGCCCATCTTACTTTCTGTTTGCTTTGATTTACGTGAAAACTTTTAATTAGCCTCCTATTTTTAACTATGTTACTTCACATATATATCGTGCTGTTGGTTTTCCTTTAAAATAAATAAATGAAATAAATAAATAAATAAAAGTAATAATGTATTGTGATCACGAAAGTTTAAGAAAGGAATTATACTGTTGTAATAATTTCTATTGGAGTCCTTCAAGACATAGTAACATGCGATTTAAAAATTTTGGGTGTCAATACCGCTATATGTACGCCTATTATATTTTGAAATGTTTCCTTGCTAGTAAACGCAGTTCTGATGATGGGATCCATGATAAATTGAGGGAAATATTCAAATGTAAAATACATACATAATCATTAAAGTCGGTATATTTAGCTAAAAGATTAAGGAGTTACAAACTTATGTATACTAACCAACAGACGGACAACTATACCGACGGACTCAAACCGACATCACCTTATCAAGAATATCAGCGGATCCCGACATGGGTTTCGTAGCTTAGCGGTCAAAGCACTTCCGGCTTATGGAAACGTCAAGTATAGATTTGACGGACGTGGGTTCGAATCCCACCGGAAGCATAAGATTTTTGATAAGGTTATTCATTTCTTTGAAGACGGACAACTTCTTGTTAGAAAAGCGAGTAGGTAAGTGTTCACTTTTTTCATAGAACCTGCGCCTACTATCAGTAGATCTTCCATAAGTTCTTACAATCTCTACTCGCTAGCGACTGTAGTTAAAATAAAATCGCCCAAGTGCGAGTCGGACTAGAGCACGAAGGGTTCCGTACCTTGGTTGGTCTGTGAAAATTTCAAGCGTCTACCGGTTGCCGTTATTAAGATCGAGGAAAAAACGGCAAAAACCATGTTTGTTGTATGGGAGTCCCCCTCAAATATTTATTTTATTCTGTTTTTAGTATTTTTTGTTATAGTAGCAACATAAATACATCATCTGTGAAAATTTTAACTGTCTTGCTATCACGGTTGATGAGATACAGCCTGGAGACAGACAGCCGGACAGACAGGCAGCGGAATCTTAGTAATAGGCTCCCGTTTTTACCCTTTGGGTATTCCGCATCAAAAGGGTAAAAACGAGACCCTAAATGTATGAAAACTGATACAGCACCTCTAGCGGATAGTTTGGTACTAAAATACGCAGTAAATTATTATATTACAGCGACTGTAGTTTGTCCTATAATTGCTTAAAATTTGATACCATGAGTTATAATTCTGACATATGTCATAGTAACGTACTATTACTACTGTAGTAACGGCAGGCGATCTAACAGTGACAACTCATGGTAGATACACAAAAGTGTAATGAGTTAGTAAAGTGATTACGTAGATACCACAATCACTGCAAAGTTTGCAATTAGTAGTACTTTCCTTCGCAGTTGTAAAAAAGAGAAATGTAAAGTTGTGTTTTTATCAACAAAGATAATCAATGAATTATTACGGTAACAAGATAACTCTGTAAAAGTGTTTAAGCAAAAATAAAACTAAAAGTTGTCATCATCATCACAGCCGCAGGACTGTTTACGTCCACTGCTGGACACAGGATCATGCATCTTCAAGATCATGAGGGAAGTGTTGCCATACTCGCGACGCTTGGCAGGCGGGTTGGCGAGTGCAGTATGGGATGTTGATACACGAAAAGCTGCTACCCATCTTCCGGAGCTGTCCCTTAATAGATTATAACTGCATCCATGGCCAAGAGAGGAGACGCAACATTCTACTGCCAGTTCCCCACGGCTAAATGTTCATGAAACAATCAATCCTTTGTGAACCCACTTAATGTTACATGAATTTACTGATAAGAAGTTTAACCGTAATATGAAAATGGTTGGCGAAGAAAGTCAATAGTCGATTTCTAATATAAAATCAAAATGCAAGGAATTTCCCTTTTTTATCACAGCACCTAGTTTTTTTTTATCAATAAAATAATAATTATCTACAACACAGAGTTAAATAAAAGCTTGTTTGTTATCAAGTTTTTTTTACTTTTAATTTATTTTTGTACATAGGAAAATACCTAGACCCTCCGCAATTAAGTTCTCGTTAACTTAAGAAATACAATTTATTAGGTCACGCTTAACAGTTTTGTATATCTTGAATTTGTAATTATTATTCATTTACCTATTCGACCTTAACAACGATTTTCGTTTATCAAAGTATTTCTTGTTCAGTTCTTGTTATTTCATAATTATTGTTGTAGCTTTCGAAAACAACTGAGGCTCGAATTTATAAATTGTAGCTACTTAAATGTAGTGTTTTTAATAATTTAAATTTAACTCTATGGCTCCACTTAGGTAAGTTTCTATTGTTTCGTTACATCCTTAGGACTGGTGTCTACGTCCACAGTTAGACATAAGCCTTCCTCAAGGATCATGACGGGGTTGCTGTCATACTCGCCACGCTTAGCAGGCTTTTGTTACAGCCTTAGGACTGCTGTCCAGGTCCATTGTTGAACATAGGCCTTCCTCATGGATCTCCGGGAACATGACGGGGTTGTCGCCATACTTGCCACTGGCAGGCCGGTTTGCGAAAGCAGTATAGAATGGAGGTACACGAAATGACTGCTGCCCATCTTTCGGGGGTATCCCTTGGCAGACTCTATCTGCATTAATTCATTCATTTTTTGCATACATATACATTATTAAATAGTTTTAGCTTAGGTGGTAATTAGCTTAGAGGTAAATAGGTACATGTACCAAAATTTACGAGTAAGTGGAGAGGGAACATGCTAATACCGGCACCACATGGAGATGCAAGAGGGAGGCCTATGTCCGGCAGTGGACGGCCTAAGACTGAGATTTATTTATTTATTTATCAGTTTGCCAACATAGAGTACACTGCTACGTTAAAAAAGGAAAATTTTTGATTTGTACTAGCCTAGTGTCACTATAATTAATGGTGAAGACAGCAAGCATCTTAAAAATTAGAAACTGAGCTAGCAACTAAAAAGCAAAATTACAGCAAAATATACAGTAATTGCCGTGGGGTGCCGGCACTAGAATGTTACCCCTCCTCTTATCCCCGTCGATGCAGTAAGAGCCTGCTAAGGGATACCTCAGGAAGATGGGCAGCAGCGTCTTTCCGTTATTCAACATTCCGTACTGCGCTCGCCAACCCGCCTGCCAAGCGTGGTGAGTATGGCAATTACCCCTCATGGAGATCCATGACGGAGGCCTGTGTTCAGAAGTGGACGTTTTACGGCTGAAATGGAATACAGAAATTATTAAAATACAGAAATTGATGAATTAATATTGAAAAATAAAATTGAAAATTACCTAATAGTTAAAATAATCATTGATGTAAATACATTAAAATTAAGAGATTAAAAAATTCATTAAAAATTAAATTTAAATATTACCCCGATAAATTATATTAAAATTAAATGTAAATGTCGCTGACTGAGGTGACTTTCGTTTGAATATCTGCAATCTGAGTATTGAATTGCCTGCTTTGTTCCTTTCTGATAATGGTTTCTGAGATGGTGTGTCCGAATTATCACCACTTTTAGGCTCTTTACACCTACAGGTGGGACAAATCCACTTATCTTTTTAGACTTTCGAGAAGCCCGCGAAATTGTCCTTGGTTATATTCATGCGCATATGGTGATATTTGTCTGGGCAACGGCTGCATTGAAGAAATTTAATACCTTTCTGTTGGTTCGGACATCCGGCGCATTTCTGTGTATTCATATTGGAGAAATGCTACTCCCGTTTGTACACATCAAAGCTTCTGTGCGCTTTTCACTTAAAGCGACAGTATATTCTATATCTAAGGCAATAAGGATAAACATTTAATGCAGTTCATAAATACAAGCTAGCACGGTTCGTAGCCGATAATCGCACTCGTAATCGGCCAAAGCGCGTAGCGTTTTCGTAGCAGCTCGTAGCGAGTATTTTCGTAGCACAGTACCACTGCCCTGCCCCAGTAGCACGCAGTGCGTTCGTTGAACACAGTGCGTCGCGGTCACTGTTCAGGCAAGTGTCAAATGTCAAATCCTGTGTTGAGGTGTCAACGTCGCGTCACTTGAAGGCTCGCAGTTTGAAGACTTGATGGATGGGCCGCCAACATGGCCAGCCTAATAACATAAGAATTTATAAATTAACTTGACACTGGCGGAATTGTGTAAAACCAAACACAAAAAGCCATAAAATAAAAAGACAAGACAAGACTTGATGGATGACGCTTCAGTTTTTTGTTTACTTTCATCATCAGACAACTGTCCTTTCGTTTTGGATTTTTAGCATCGTTATGGTCTGTTTCGTTTGTGTACGATGATTATTTGGCCGGTAACGGCTTTCACAGCTATTTACAGAGTGAAGTCTTGTGAGCTCACCAAAGTCGAGATAATATTATTAAATGATTCGCCGTAATCGAGTGTCCTTGACAAATCTGGGTGTTTTTCTATATATAATAAAAATATCTATCTATGTAGTATAATGTATTAAGTATATCAGTCATCTAGTACCCATAACACAAGCTCTGCTTAGCTTGGGGCTAGATGGTGCTGTGTGATTTGTCCAACATTATTTATTTATTTATTTATTTAATTGTTGTAAGTTGCACAAAACTTTGATATTGCAATTATAATCTAATAAAAAGCCGCATAATTTCAAAATAGGTGTTAGGAGAGAGCGAGAAAGATTTTTATGAGATGATGAAGTAAAATTATTAATGCAATTTATTATATGACGAAATAATACCCTAGTTTATATAATATTAAGCTTAAGCCTACTATAATATGCACTTTATGTTTTTGTAATTAAGCCCATTACCAATCATAGGATAGGTAGATGTAACCTTCCTTTGTGTTTTCTTTGCTTATAATCCTAATGTGCCATGGGATTGGAATCATAGGGAAAATGCCTTATGTGAATTGGTGGCTGTAATGGGCAGTTGTGAGTTAAAATTAAATTACTTATTTTAACTTTTTACCTACAGTGCAAAGGATACAAAATGGCGTCGGAACGGGAAAGAACTGTCAAATGCCGAGCTCACCACAGCGTCCTCGCGTGTCGGGTGTTTGCCCTCCTCATCGTCATATGCCTGGTGGAATGCGCTTCAGGTAACTTAAACAATTAAGTAGAATAATACTAGAGTTTTGACAGACTTTTGTTTAAATACAATCTCACCACATGGTAAGCGACGATGTAGAAGGCGTTAGATCACAAAAAAAGTTGAAGATACCTTCTTCATTTGTTCTTGACAGAGAAGAGAAGAGAGGCTGTTGTTTCGTAGAAAATATTTTAGAAACATTGCTAACATCAGAGTAGAGTAGGTATTTCACTTTCAAAATTAACGTGAGATATACTATTCATTTTACAAAATGAATAGAGTAGGTATCTTTAATTTATCTTACCGAACTGGATAAAAGCGGCTCAGGGGGTCAATTCTCAACCATCGTGGTCGAAGTGATAAACGCTCGAAAACGATAAACTTCACAAAGACTGTCGAAATGTCTATTAAAAAGAACTTCATGCATTCTCGTTATCTTACGATAGATAAATGTATATTTGATAAATGTATATTGCAAAATATATCGTGATGCCTCTACGGCTATGGACATGATAGAGATAGTTAAGAGAGGTGATGTTACAAGTTTAGAATAGACACTGAGAAGTGAGATGAGACGAAGTATAACGAAAAATCGCGATTTACGAGAACTGGCCTCCTTGATAGAAGCCGATTGCGATCTATCGTGTCGGAAGCCAAGAACCACTTTTGGGTCTTCGCGCTAATAGTAAGTGATGCAAGCATCTTAGTGGCAACGAGTCGCGGACTTTCCGGAGGAAACGGGTTCGGCACAAAAGATCGCTGAACAAACTAGCCTGGGGGAACTCTTAAAAACGATTCCAAGTCAATTCCCACAATACACGAACAACAACAATTCTCGAATCTTGCAGAAAATGTATTTATTCGGAAGATAATGTAATTTTGTGGTCTTCAGTTTTGGAGTCGTTTTTAAAAGGCTGGTTTGTTATCAGGGAAGAGCGAGATCCCCTCAATACAGGTATCTTATTACTTAAAAGGGGATTTCAAATGCAATTATTTGTTAAGTATAGAAGTAAAGAAATAAACAATTTGTATTTGTTGTTCAACGATCTTTTGTGCCTAAACCTGTTTCCTCCGGAAAGTCCGCGACTTTTTGCCACTAAGAAGCTTGCATCACTTACTCACTATTTAGCACGAAGACCCAAAAGTGGGTCTTGGCTTCCGACACGATAGATCGCAATCTGCTTCTGTCAAGGAGGCCAGTTCTCGTAAATCGTGATTTTCCAGTCACGAAACTAACTGTACCTTTTTGACGTTAGTGATAATAAGTAGTCTACCTCTATTATAATAACTTGTGTAAGTCGTAAAGATTCCGTTATTATTAATTGTTACTCTATAAATATAGTGTCATTTTGCAACAGTCTCCTATCGCTGTTGTTCATACGCCCACTGAATATCTGAAGCTGGTGACTAGAATACTATTTCTAGACGTATTCAAACACTGCATGCGTGCCTAGTCAGTCATATTATCCTGTACCACTATTATTTTAAAGGTTAAACGTTTTTTATGTATTTTTTTATTTCAATTATTACTTTTGTGACTATAATGGCAATTCACAATAATTGGTAAAGTATCTAGGTACAAACGAACTCGATCAATACCGAGTTGACTGGAGGGAAGTGACTCAGGATCGTAATGCATGGAGGGAATCGGGAGAGGCCTTTGCCCAGCAGTGGGATCAGATGGGATTATAATAATAATATAATAAATAATAGTCTAGGTACATCTCAGGTCTTACTAACATTGCGTCTGAAACATGACGTAAGTCAGGGTAAAAGAACAGGAACACCGCGTAAGTCACAAATTTATTGATAAAAAAAGGATTTTGAGCATGTGAGTGATTTGAGGCTTTCATTATTTCCAAGAACAGATTGAACATACATGTTTCCGAAAGCTTTTACTTACATTTTAGATAAAATCATTCTACACTATTTTTTAATTCCTGTAAAGTAGCCGTTTGTGACTTCCGCACTGTTAGAACTACATTGACGACTTAAATAATAAATAATTTTATGTATTGACGATTTTAATTATTACTTTTGTGACTGAAATATAACATTAGAGCACATAATTGAATAAGTTCTTTCCAAACCACGGTTTTGCCCGTATTTTTTTAAACTGTAAACCTTTTGAATAGAATAAACAAAATAATAGCCAAAACCACACTTAGGTGTTATGCAACGGATGGGAGTAAAAAGACACCCTAGCGACATGAATTTAAACAAGTTAGGATTAGTATGTAAACAGTGAAAGCAGGACCATGCATTATTCCTAGAAGCATTGTGTCACTGTGCCACGTCAAATGGAAATGCACTCGTGTCTGAAATATCACGTTTACTTCATATAACAGAAAACTACCTAGCGTCAGTCCTAATGGATGACACACAAAATGTCTCAAAATGAACCTCTTTTATTTCGTTATAAACATACGCATCGTAAACAATCCTAATAATTCCATACACCCGTCACTTTGCTTAAGTTTTGTACTGCGTTACTCAAATGTTTTTGTTATGTTACGTCACCCTATTGTCGAGCACTCTGATTCCCATGATACAAGTCAACGTCAAATTCAATTAGTAGTTGATCATTAGAGGAAAGACCTTTTTTTTGAAAATAAAAACAAAACACATTTAAATTGAATAAAGCGCATAATTCGTTCTCTTTAGAATTTTTTTGTTGCTAAGTGAGGGAATAAAGCAAAACGAAAACTCACTGTTTTAATCTATTCATTGTAACAATTGTCCCAATATTATGTTTAAATTAATAAAAGCTTAGTTTGGATATTTACGATAAACTTATATCTGATCTAATTAGCCGTGTTGGCCAAGTGGTAAGTACTCCCGACTTTCAATCTGAAGGTCGTGTGTTCGATACTGGCAAATAACAAATGGATTTATCTTTCTTGAAAAAATTATGTGCAAATTTAACATGTGCTTTAACGGTGAAGGAAAACATCGTGAGAAAACCCGCGGCTTAGTCTTGTATTATTTTATTTTAATTTAATTTATCTTGTATTTCTATGGGTGTATATTTGCCTGAAATAAACGAATTTTATTTATTATTATTTATATAGTCAACTTCGTTTTTGTTTGAGTGGGTGATTGTGTGGACTGTATTTATAATGGCGGCTGGTTCGATGGGGAGATTGCAGAGTTAAACTCCGTAGCACTTTAACTTTAGTTTATTCTCAAATAGCACCAGGTTTGACAAATAGACAACATGTGGGGCACGTAATTATGGTCTAAGTTAATTGTAAGACGTAATGTAATAGACAACCGGATGTGTCCTAGAGCCAACTAACCAGGAAGTCTGTTTTGTTCTATAAAGAACTTTGTTGGGTTGCCAACAGTTTTGACGTATTGACCACCTGTTCTTTCCTCTGACTAATAGGTATACGTACTGGGTAAGCCTCATCTAAGGGTGTAAAAACCCAACCGCAAGTTTGAGTTTAGGGCATGTTACTATGCCTTGAGGGACACCACTATAACAATTATTTAATTTGTCATGGATCCCATCTTCTGAATCGAGTTTTCAAAAACAAAATCCAATCTGGAAATGTGTTTAATCGAACGCAAAAATAATTTCCCAAATCTGTTTCCAAATTTTTCCAATATACGACGAGAAGCAACATTCTACTGCTGGCACCCTATGCATGGCATATCAATGGCTAGGAAATATGATGCATATCAAAGACCTTACATTGTTCGTGTTATTGGTTTTTTCCGAATCATTGCTACAAATCTTAAAAGCCAGAAATGTAATTCGAGCGAGTAATTAAAAAAAAATGCTGGACAATTCATACAGCATCATTCTAGCCCCAAGCTAAGCAGATCATACTACATAGATAGATATTTTTTATTATAAATATAGAAAAACATCCAGAACAAAATATTTGCAGATCCTACAGAAATTTCTCCAGAGTCGCAGATTTTAACTCAATATATGTAGCTCAGATGTCAATGCCTCTCAACCAAATCTGATCTACCTAAGCTGTTGAATTACCTGATAATTGATACATTAATTACTGCGATAGGTACCAATATTTTTACAATTTAAATATAATTCTGTATAGTAGACGTATGAAGGCAAATTTTCTGACAACGGTGTTAAATTAATGGGCTTGTAAGTAGAATTAGTATAGATGAGAGTTTATTAGGATATTGCAAAGTAAATTATAAATTTCAATCTTCTATAAATTCTTATCGTATTAATAAATATATATATATACATACATATATTTATACCTAATAGCCTACTGTCTGTCCATCTCGGTTCTGTCAAAGGCAGTGTTTTTTGTTGGATTGTTGATTATGTAATCACAAATGTCTAATATTATCCGTGTTTTCGCAAAGTCTCTAGAATTTTCGCGATAATTCGAATAATCAAACCATCCTACGACACCTATGATTGTATCACCTACGTAAAAGATAAAGTAGCGTTTAGTTTTGAACATTTTTAACAACGAATAATATTATACCAACGTTTATTATGCTCAGGCTTATCCAAATAAAGCTGAGTACTTTAAATCCAATTTTTCACATTTGCGCGAAGAAAATTGCTAGAGCTGTGTTGTTTCTCGTAAATATGAGTCTTACCATGGACCGTAAATATAATTTCATGTGATTTTTTGTATTTTGTTTTGTTCATGTGTTTTTTGCGTTGTGTTTGTACTTATATTTAATTAATTATGGACTTATTTCATCTAAATTATATCTGAAATAAATTAATTGAAAAAAAAATCAAAACCGAAGAATGTATACGTGTAAACAATCTCGTGGTACATTCTAACTGCATCCACGGGTAAGAGAAGAGTGGCATTATTCTATTCCCCCACGGCAAAACAAAAAAAAAACAATTTCCGATTTTTTTCCTTCTACAAATAACATGGGCTGAAACTCCCACTTTCGTCTCTGTATTTATACATAACTTTTTAAACTATCATGATTTTTTAAAACTATTTGCAATATTTACGGCATACTTACCATGATTTGATTCTTTTTGAGTTTCCCGATATTTCAGCGTAGTGACCACGCCATGACCACGAATAAACTATAATATATAATCAAAGAAACCTAATGAACTTAGCGTATGTCTGAACTAGGCAATCCTGTTTTTCAGGCAATACTAGGTCACAAGCAAATAAATTCAATCACACTAAAATTTTAATAGATTTGATAAGATAACATAAAGAAAAAACAATAAAAACAACAGTGACAAATAAAGCTTAAAATGTTTACATTATTTTTGCAAGTTTGTGAAAATAAAGTGTTATACCTACTTTATTATAGCTAATAACTTCTCTGTATCGCCATATGACATACTTTGGAGATAGTTTTTAACAACAAGTTTACAATTACTAAAATTAAGAGAAAATATGTTGGTTATCGCTTTTATTCTATTGTACAAAAATGGTCCAAGGAAACTATAAAATCTATGAGCAAAGGTGTACTTTTACCTGATATGATATGAAACTGACTAACTACTAACTAAATTATCCGTAATCATGGCGCGTGGAACTGCGCCAAAATATCGGGAAACTCCAAAATAATCAAATTATGGTATATATCCCGTCAATCAATATACACCCTGTTTATAGTTAATTCATAGTGATGAAACGAAATAAGGTCTAACCTATTTTCTTCCCCATTGTACACTACATTCTGACACATAAATGTTTTGATTTGATTTACCCGTAACCTCTTGATAGTTTTCCGATTTGAACAATCACATTATCGGTACCAAAATTGGCATTTGACACGTGTCTCCCGAACCACTTTTGGGACAAAAAGTTAAGCAAGTTTTTGTAGACATTTAGCAAAGGAATCTGTTATTTATGTTACAATTCTTACTATAGTGTTATTTTTAGTTTGTAGTAATACATGCTTTCAGGTTACTTGTTTGAGTAAGTTGAATTCCTAGATAACGTTTGGAATTATATTATTAACATAATTATTATGAACAAGATTCTGACCACAGCTTCGGACGCGTTGCACCCGAATAAAAAGTTGCCTATATTGTTAGTGCATATATTTTATGTCATACTATAGTTTTAATACTACCATAATACTTTTTGAATACTTTATTACAAACACACATCCTACTTGTATTAATAAATTGTAATAATAATAAAAAACGCGAAAGTTTGTGAGTGTGTATGAATAAAATTATGTTTGTAACTCTTTCTCGAACAAACTAACACACGTGATGTTGATCAGGATTATTACATAGGCTACATTTTATCCAGGTACGCGAAGCGGCGGGCATAAGCTAGTTAAAAATATAAATATCTATAGATAATCTTCAAGATGGAATTTGTTCCCTGAAGGGAAATACTCTT
Organism: Pasiphila rectangulata; assembly: GCA_963082625.1. Classification (NCBI taxonomy): domain Eukaryota; kingdom Metazoa; phylum Arthropoda; class Insecta; order Lepidoptera; family Geometridae; genus Pasiphila; species Pasiphila rectangulata. The sequence goes on from OY720244.1 coordinate 17,988,845, forward strand.
AATAACGGAGATAGCAAACTTTAATTTTGAAATTAAACAAAACTGCATTAAAATATTTTAAATATTATCTACGCTTTTCACACCTAGGTATAAAACCAACTAAAAATCTAAAAAACAACACCCTATATTTCTAATGCTTCAATCAATAGGATCAATCATAAAAGTAAAGTATTTGCATCTACTATAGATGATTTATACAGCGTCAGCAACTGGTAATCATGCTGTACGGGACGTTGCAGTGCCTGGGGCATTGTAAGATGGATTAGGCTTGCCCAGTACCTATAACATTCTCTCAGCTTCAGCTTAGTCAACTATTAGTCAGAGGAAAGAAAAGGTAAACGGCTGAAGCTAACTAAGCCACGGGTTTCCTCACGATGTTTCCTTCAGCGTTAAAGCACATGTTAAGTGTGCACATACATTTTTCAAGAAAGAAAAATCCATTGGTGGACAGCCGCTATAGAACCCACGACCTTCAAACTAAAAGTCAGTAAATATAATATCTGTAAAAATGTCTACTTGTAGAAAAGTAACGAAATATAATAATTACATTATTCTTCCATATTGTGTTTGATTTAAGCAAAATAAAGTTACATAATAACGTTAACTCGTTCTTAATTGGTTAATTACTATAAATGAAGACAAAGAGTCAATTATACCCACGAGTCTTCGATCACAACAGAAATACTTCGATTTAAGTGGAAGATTCATTCATTCAGAGAGCCCAGTGTTAACAATAGACATTTAAATTTGTTCTTTCCAGTAACTTTATTTCAGTCTTATCAATGTTTCCAAGAGGTGTATGCCAGTCTTATTACATGAAATTAAAACAACATAAAATTCGTTAAGAACAAACTAAATTCAGAAGATACTATCATACGCTAAAAAATCTTCTCTACATAGTAAAAGTTCAAGACGCTTCTCCCGTCTGTTTACCTTTCTTCTACACTAAACCATGCAACGGATTTTGATGCGCTTTTCACCAATGGATAGAATAGTTTTTCGTAAACTTTCGCGATCACAATTCATTATAATATAATAACCGGGTTGAGTCAACCCGGGACCACGATTGTTGAAACACAGTCGAAACGTCGGGAATAATCAAAAGGTATTACGCGATAAATTCCCGTGTTTATGTTATTATATTATAATGGATAGAATGTTGCAAAATAAAGGTTTAAAAGTAAAATTCATTATGGTTTGGTGTAAAAGGTTTAAAAGTTGTCGGAAAATTTCATGCCGATTGGGAATTGTTTTGGCGAGCCTCGCGTGCTTCATGTTTTATGAAAAATATGTACAAGTGTTGTAATGGAGAATTATTCCTTTTTAAAAGGCCAAGAAGAAAGTCCGCTACAGCATGTTTATCTTTTATGGATAACTCATAGAAACCATTTTTCTTATTTTGATTTTGATTATTTTTTAATTTTGATTAAAATGTATGGCATCATTTGCGAGGCCGTTGTAACCAACATGGCTTAAATATATCTAACTATTTTTTTAACAACTTAAGTAGCTGATTTAGAATATATTATGTTCTGTAATCTGTGGTATAAATACTGTAAACCATATAACTTGAATCTTACGAGGTATAGCGAAATTAAACTCCCGCGCGACAAAATATTAACAGCGGCGGGTGTTCACACATACGACAACATTTCGCGTGTAATATCTAACTATTGTCTAATAAAAACAGCTCTAAGCATAGTGTGCTCTAAGCATAGTGTATCTCATTCGATGATAAGCATTGTTGGTCAGTGCTCAGAATACTTCTTATAACGGTACAAAGCATGCGAACTTAAAAAAATAATAAATAATACTGGACACTTCACAGCACCATGTAGCCAAAGGGAAGCAGAGCTTATGTTATGGCTACCAGATGATTGATAGAATGTTGAAATACTTGTTTTTTTTTGGTAAAATTTATCATACCCGCGACGAAAATCTACACTAATTACAAAAATTTGTCCCGTGCTAGGAATCGAAAACGCTGCCACCTGCGCATCAGATGGCTACAAGGAGAAATAAGCTACGTAGACAGGTTCCCGTGGGGTGTCGGCTGTAGCATGTTGCCTCTTCTTTCTTGCCGGTGGAGGCAGTACAAAACTGCCAAGGGCAGATGGGGAACAGCGTCTTTCCGTGTATCAACATCCCGTACTGCGCTTGCAATCGAAGCGTGGTGAGTACGTCAGCAAACCCCTTATAATCTTGGAGATCCATAAGGGAGGTCTTCGTCCAGCAGTGACCTGTACAGCAGTCCTACTGCGAAGCTACGGAGGCAGGCTGCGGGCTAAAAGTAATATCAAAGTTAAAAAGTTTTATCACTGATATGTAATATCTATACTAATATTATAAAGCTGTTTATTTGTGCTGATTGTAAGTTTGTTTGCTTGAACGCGCTTATCTCAGGAACAACTGGTCCGATTTAAAAAAAATATTTCAGTGTTAAATAGCCCATTTATCGAGGAAGGCTATAGGGTGGTTGTAAGCAGTGGTTGTAGTAGGTGTGATACGAAGTTTGCCGGGACACCTAGTGTATAGATGAAATGAATGAGTAAATTTTAGAGCAGTTTCTGTTTTTTTTTTCTGCTGTAATAGTTAACCATTCGTGTAAACCAACAACCAATTTTAACTAAGTAATGTGTCCGTGGGGTGCCCGCAGTAGAATGTTGCCCCTTCTCGCTTACCCGTGGATGCAGTAAGAATCTGCCAAGGGTTACCTCCGTAAGATGGGCAGTAGCGTCATTACGTGTATCAACATCCTCTACTGCGCTCGCCTACCCGCCTGCCAAGTGTGGAGAGTATGGCAACCCCTCTTATGTTCTTCGAGATCCACGAGGGAGTCCTATGTCCAGCAGTGGACCTGAACGTCTTCCATGAGTTTTCACAACATATGCTCTCTAGCGACTGTGGTTAAAAAAATGTATGAAAACTTGTACAGCGCCTCTAGCTAATAGCTTGGTACTAAAATACGCAGTAAACTGTTACTACAGCGACTGTATTTTAAACTTTATTTGCTTAGAATTTGGCACCAAGAGTTACATATCTTGTCTTGTCTTTTTATTTTATGGTTTTTTTGTGTTTGGTTTCACACTATTCCGCCAGTGTCAAGTTAATTTATAAATTCTCATGTTATTTGGCTGGCCATGTTGTAACTAACAGTTGTGAAAGTAACGTACTATTGCTACTGTAATAACGGCAGGCGATCTGACAGTGACAACTTATGGTAGACACACTGGATAGCTCCGTAGCGACGAACCTACGGAGGCAAGCTGCGGGCTAAAACTAAGTTCAAACTTGAAAAGTTTTATCACTGATATGTATATATAAAATGAGTATATAATACTAAAGTACATACTCAATGACTTTACCCGCCGATGGGCCATAAACGGGCGTTTATTGTGGATATTAGGTCGGCTTTAACGACTCTCGTAAAATAGACAAACATACAAACATTTGCTCATGTTCAATATAAATATCAGCTTGGAGTGTATTCCTGTCTGGCTAACTAGTGAGCGCTGGGGTGCTGCGGGATGCCGGCAATAGAATGCTCCTCTCTCACTCAGATGCAGTCAGATTGGCTTGGTCTAATTATCCCCTTAATGATTTTTATTTATTTATTTATTTATTTATTTATTTATTTATTTATTGAGAAAGATACATAATAACATAAAACTAAAACTTATGTAACGATGCTAACCGCAAAAAGTATAAAAACTGTGTCGCGGTGAGTAACGCCTTCCTTAAATAATGAACATTTATGTATGTATTATCTCTAGGTATAAACTACAATCTTAATTTTAACTAACAAAGAATATATTGAAAAGTTGGGAGAAGATAACAACATGTAAACAGGAAAAAAATATATAATAATAATAGTATACTAATATATACAATAGTGTAATAATAATATACATTTACTACAAGGTACAATTTAAAATTGATCAGTAATAAAAGTTGAATTTAAATATATATGTGTGTTATTAATAAGAATATATAAGTATTACGTATAATTAGCTAGTAAATTGTAAATATATATATATAATGTTTGTGTAATTATGTAGGAATATCTTAGGTATGGTAAAAATTACTATAAATAAACAATAAGAAGTCATTATATAATTATGTAAGAAGGATCTGTTCAGTCTCCTCATAGGAGAGGCTTAAAAGCCACTCGGATATCTTTAGTTTGCACTTTTGTAGGGTCAAGGAATAAATGTTTAGGAGCCTATTTAGCTTATTATAAAGTATAGAGCTAATATGAGGATACTGCCTGCCCGAGATTTTAGTACCATGTGAAACTATTTTGCAAACTTTGTCTGAGCGTCTTTTAGTCCTACTGAGCTCAGGGTCATATATCAACTGGGTATGTTTAAGCAAGATGGTTCGAAGTATGAAAAGTTGTCGGACATTGTGGACCTTGCAGAGAGAGTAGAGCTCGATGGTGGGGTAAAGTCTAGGTTTCCCACAGAGAACCTTTAGTACTCCTCTCTGGACTCTTTCCAAACGTAGCATGCGCGTTTTTGCAGCACCACCCCAGGCTGCAATGCAGTACGTTAGTACAGACTGACCCAAAGCAAGATATACGGCCCTTAAACATTGGAAGTCAGCTGAGTGGCGAAGGTTTTTGAAGACGTACATCAATTTCCGTGTCTTGTTTAGAGTTGTTGTTATATGATCGTCCCAAGATAAACAGCTATCAATCATGACCCCCAAGTACTTAATAGACGTAGTTTTCGCAATTGATTGACAACTACATGAGCCTAATGAGGAGCAAGAATGAGCGGGTATTTGAGTTATAGATTGTGGTTGACCTGCAGAGTTAGGGGAGAAAGTAATAAATTGGGTTTTATTTAAATTTAGTGTAAGGAGGTTAGCAGACATCCAAATCATTACTTTGCGAAGTGATAATACAGCAGTTTCACGTGCCTCTTCCCAAGTTGGACCCTGTATGAGCAGAGCTGTATCATCGGCATATGCTAAGATTTTGCAATTAGATAGATTGATATTAAATAAATTATTTACATAAATAAGAAAGAGTGTAGGTCCGAGCACACTACCTTGTGGGACACCAAAACTTACTGCTTCATCGCTACTCATATAGTCGTCAACTTTTACGTACTGTAGGCGCGATGACAGATAGCTGGTGAAGAGATCCAGTACAGTTCCTCGTATACCCATAGCTTCTATCTTAGTCAATAGTAAAGGGATTGAAACGGTGTCAAAGGCTTTGGACAAATCGATAAATATACCTATTGTTTTTTGTTTTTTATCAAAATTGCTAACTATGGTGTTTGTAAGCTCCAAAACCGCATCTTCTGTTGATTTACCCTGCCTGAATCCATATTGGTTAGGAGATAGGAGGTTATAGGAATTGATGTATTTAATTAGCCTAATATTAATAACTTTTTCAAAAATTTTAGAAAGTGTTGTTAGAACTGATATAGGTCTGTAGTTTGAGATATTGTCCTTATCTCCAGATTTGTGGATGGGATGGACAATGGCTTTTTTCAGTGCCTTGGGAAAAACTCCTCTTTCAATGCACACATTAAAAACATGGGTCATGATTGGGGTTAAAACGTGGCGAGCAGACTTAATAACAGTATTAGGGACACCGTCCCATCCCGTTGCACAGTTATCTTTTAGTTTAAGAATTATTTGATCTAATTCTAACTCTTCGACATTGAAAATAGCCATCGACGAGTTAGGAGGTACCGTGGAAGAGAAATTGACACTTTCTGCTGAGGAACTTCCGTAGAACTCCGAGCTCATAATATTATTCGCTAGTGTTTTGCCTATGTTTGCAAAATAACTGTTAACAGAATTTAGAGAAGCAGTGGGTGAGTTGGTCAAGTGAAGTAGTTCTGACGCTGTTGACTTCTTTGTTGGGATGTTAGAAATTTTCTTAATCAGATTCCAAGTTGCTTTTGGATCGTTTTTGGCTATCTGGAACTCTTTACGCTCATATTCTAGCTTTAATTTTTTTATTAAATTGTTGCAAAAATTTCTATACCGTGTGAAGGAAACTTGGAGTATGGCGTTTTTTGGGTCTTTTTTATGTTGGCGATACAGATTATCTTTATGCCGAATGCATCTTAGTATACCAGGGGTGTTCCAGGGTCTAATAATTCTTTTACGACTAGATACACGACTAACTATGGTGTGATTTTTAACCACTGTTGACAAAATTTCAACAAATTCATCAACAGCAATATCGGGATCAGAACATGAGACAATCTTGGTGAAATCTGTATTTTCCAATGTATTGACTATAGCTGGTAGGTCAATTTTGTTGCGGATTCGATTGTTATCTTTCTGAGTCTCATTGAGGTCGTAATTAACTACGATCGGAGCATGGTCAGTGATAAGTGAATCTAAGATTAAGGCATTAGCTTTGTTTGGAGCTCGAAGAATTACGTGGTCCAAGCAGCGGTCTAGTCTCGTAGGTAACAGATAAGCAGGAAGCATTCCATAAGAAGCCAGAAGATTCAAATACTCATCCACGTCTTTGTCCAAAGTTGTTGGGGCAATATTAATAAGATTGCCCCTTAAGGGGATAATTAGACAAAAAAGTCTAATAATCCCCTTACACCACTGAAATGAGATGCTAAGGGGATAATTAGACAAAAAGTCTAGATAATTAGACTTTTTGTCTAATTATCCCCTTAAGGGGAACTTCATCAAGGGGATTATTAGACTAAGCCAGCAGATGGTCAGATTGTCTGTCAAGGGATATCTCCGGAAGATTATTTCCGTGCATCAAAATCCAGTACTGCACTCGTAAACCCGCCTGCTGACCGTGGTGAGTATGGCAACAACCCCTCAATACCTACTTGTAGATTCATGAGGGCGGCCTATATAGCAGTGGACGTTCTACGGCTGAGATGATGATGATGATGGTAACCTCTAAGGATTAAACTTTTAACCCTCGTTGAAACCCTGGGCGTTAGGGATTTCAACTTTTTCAGCTATTACAAAAAATTCGGAATTGATATTTCATGTTTTTATTTTTTTACATTCATCATCATCATCATCATCTCAGTCGTAGGACTTCTGTCCTCGTCCACTGCTGGACATAGGCCTCCTTCATGAGTCCCCGAGATCACAAGAGGGGTTGTTGCCATACTCTCTACCCTTGGCAGGCGGGTTGGCGAGCGCATAAGAGGGTGTTGATACACTTATAGACGCTGCTACTCATCTTACGGAGGTATCCCTTAGCAGATTCTTACTGCATCCACGGTTAAGAGAGAAGGGGAAACATCCTACTGCCGGTACCCCACTCACACATTGTTTAGTTGAAATTAGTTGTTGGTTTACATGTCTGGTTAACTATTACAACAGAAAAAAACCCAAAAACTGCTCTATAATAATAAAAAATAAAATAAGTAATTATAAAAATATTTAATTTAAAAAAAAAGGTTTGCCTAACTCCTCGCTTTTTAATGTCGGGTGCTGACAGTAGAATGTTACCCCTCCTCTCATACCCGTGGATGCAGTAAGAGCCTGCTAATTTATACCTCCGGAAGAGATGGGCAGCAGCGTCTTACCGGGAATCAACATCCCGTACTGCGCTCGCCAATCCGCCTGCCAAGCGTGGTGTATATGGCAACTACCCCTCATGGAGATCCATGATGGAAGGCCTGTGTTCAGTAGTGGATGTTTGACGGCTGAAATTATGCGTCATTTTTACGCAGATTTTCTTTGTAGGGTTAATAAAGGGTTTATTCTGAGTACCTTGTTCTATTCTACGTGCAGCAAATTACTTATGTGTGGGTTGTAGGTTTTTAACGTGTGTTGAGGTAGGTCACGGTACTGTTGAGCAATTACCTAATTCATGGGAAATTGTGAGTGGCTTTACTTTACGAGGCTAATTACATGACATGGCTACGTTTTAATAGGTTTCTAGTATTCCATGATATTAAATTGATTAGACTATATATAATCATTATCATCATCATATCAGCCGTAGGACGTCCACTGCTGGACAAAGGCCTATCATTATCATTGATCTCCTGATACTGCGGTTGGAAGCGGTCTGCATCCAACGCCGACCTGGGGTTCTTACCAAGTCGGCTGCCCATCTAGTAAGTGGACGTCCTAAGTTGCGCTTGCCGGGTGGCCTCCTGATTGTATATAATTCATATGAAATAAATAAGTATCTAGCCGTGGGGTGCCGGGAGTAGAATGTTACCCCTCCTCTCCTACCCGTGGATGCAGTAAGAGCCTGCTAAGGGACACCTCCGGAAGATGGGCAGCAGCGTCTTTCCGTATATCAACATCCCATACTGCGCTTACCAACCCGCCTGCCAAGCGTGGTGAGTATGGCAACTACCCCTCACGGAGATCCATGAGGGAGGCCTTAGTTCAGTAGTGGACGTTTTACGGCTGAAATGATGATGATGTAATATCTTTGGAGTCTGTTGTTATTGTTTGATTTTGTACGTTACATATGTTCTTAACTGAAACTGATCAGTTACAATTACATAACAGACTAAGTAGGAGTATCTATGCAATATGTATGGTATAATCTAAATCTATATAATTTAAAACGAAGTCGTCTTAGTTACACCAATTTATAGAGTTATAATTCGAGAACGGCTGTACCGATATCAATGATCTTAGGTGTTTTAGATTTATCTGAGCCTGGGTTAATCATTCATCATCATTCCAGCCGTAAAAAGTCCACTACTGAACAGGCCTTCCTCTTGGATGTCCATGAGGAGTAGTTGCCATACTCACCACGCTAGGCAGGCAGGTTGGCGAGCGCAGTACGGGATGTTGAAACATGGAAAGACGCTGCAGCCCATCTTCCGGAGGTGTCCCTTAGCAGGCTCTTACTGCATCCACGGACATGAGAGGAGGGGTAACATTCTACTGCCGGCACCCCACGGCTACCTGGGTTAATGTACAGGGAAATTTTAAAATCAAAAATTCAAAGAAAAAATATTATAACGTAAATTTATTTCGCTATACATTTTATACGGACCTAAACTTAACTGCGTTTTTTAACCCTCGACCCTAAAGCCCCTCTTTTGCGTCGGAGGTTAAAAAGCGCAGAGCACTTGTCTTTTTGAGATTGCTTGCAGTCATCCACTCAATAAACAATGCTAGTCAATGAAATTCGCATTTCGTTGAACGTTAACCGATAGTAAACCGGGAAATCGCTCATTCTCACAGCATGACATATTATAGCCGCTGAATTCCACTGCGAGCGGTACATTGTTATCGTCTTAATATTCAGATACTTTATAGTATCCTTATCAACGGCAGTGGAAGGCAAAACCTACTTTTTACCTGAATTTCCTTCTTGATGGATGTCTAGGAGTATTTAACAGTTTCCACTTACCAATAATTATCGATAATGTCCTTTTCGCAGTAAAGCGGGTATTAATCCGGGTGTCTATTGAAACATTCTCGGGGCGAGGCAAGTGTTGCTCTGGTCACGTCACGCGTTGATATTGGCTCGGTTCGAAACTGCCTTAATAAAAACAGAAGATCCGGAAATGCCGGTTGTTCTGTTTTTATACGACTAAATGATAAGACAAGCCGAATGCCCCTGTTGGATCTTGTAACCTTAACCTTTAATTGAAATACAGCGGAACTTACAAACTGAAACACAGCAATGCAGACTCTCAAGAAGATGCTCAAATATGTGCATGAACATATTTATTTATCTTTATATCAATAATACATACATTTGAATTATAGAAATATGTAGTGAGCCTATTATCATGACTCTATTTAGCTAAACTTTAGTATTAATCTTCTTATAATACTTTTAGAAAATGCCAAAAATATACATATCATCTCTTTATAATAATTTTCTACACTAAACCTCACTTGATACTCCGAAAAGATTTTTGTCCCATATCTTCTGTTGATTGAAAAACTTGGTAACTTCCCCTCTTCTACTATTAAACTGTCTCTCCCTTCTCTTCTTTAAAACTTAATCCTCTCTTCCACAGAGCAGAGAATTATCAGTAGAGGCAAGCCCTCGAACCTTGTCGAAAAAATCAACGGGTGGCGTAGCCAACGAGGAGGTATGGAGCATGCGCTTTTTGCACAAGAGTTGGCAGCACTGTAGGAACTTGTGATTTCTGGATATTTAAGGGCAGATGTGTTAATTAGTGTGTAGTAGTGAAACCAAAGTAAAATTAGTTGCACAGCGGTGGTAGTACTTGTAGTTGTAGTGATGATTCTGGTTGTTTCATGTTATCTTTCAAGTTCGTTCTATTGTTTAGTATTTTGGTCTGCGGCTCGGCTTTACTATAGTTAGTGTTTTCCATCAAGGACATACCCAATAGAGAGGAAATGTCTGTTATTTTGTTTAAACAACAATTCCGCCAGAAATATTTCATAATTGTACGGAAAAGTACACAGGTCGGCTGTTGGCATAGAGCACATATCCAATGGGGGGAAAATAAGGTCATAAAAATTCCGAAACACATTAGTGCTTTGCACTAATGCAATGACAACCTGTCTCCCGCTTTTGACAGTACAGCGCCAACAGCCAACCTGTGTACTTTTCCGTACAATTATGAAATATTTTTGGCAGAATTGTTGTTTACACAAAATAACCGACATTTCCTCTCTGGCTGTTGGCGTAGTACTATCAAAGGCGAGAGACAGTTGTCATTGCATTAGTGCAAAGCACTAATGTGTTTCGGAATTCTTATGACCTTATTTCCCCTCTATCTCACTAATATTATAAAGCCGAAAAATAATCCCATGACTCGTTGCTTAAAACAACTAAACAGCTATTGTTCGCCTTATATTTGAGTATTTCCCTCGATTTATCATGGAACAATCAAACATAAGAAAGTTTAACAAAAAACATAACCGCGAGGTTACATTTGGGGCATGAATCTGTTCCTTGAGGGACTCCAGTGTCTATATTACAATTATTTAATTTCTAGTGGATCCCATTAACAGAGTTTTGAATGAGACAACCAACCTCTGAAACATGACCATATATAAAAAATCATCAAAATACACCCATAATGAGGCCTTTTCATTAAAAAGTAAAAAATTCTAAAATAGTTCCCTCGAAACTTATAGATGGCGTTAGTTTTCTTTTTCTGGTAGAAACACAATTTAACATGTGTTGTGATCGCGAAAGTTTAAAAAAAGACAATTTAACAATGACGGCAATTGTGATTAAACCACAAACTTGCTTTCTCCGCTTGCCACACCATCTGTTAGGTTTAGTAGTAAACACATTTTTATTTTTTACTGAAAACGTCTCATTAGCAGAGTATTCGCGTTACAAACATTTAAAAAAACATACAGTCGAATTGAGAACCTCCTTCTTTTTGAAGTCAGTAAAAAGAGAAACTAATAAAAATAAAGATAAGTTTATTTTGTCACACAAATTACTATTAATCAATATACACTAGTAAGGTTTTAAAAAGAATTGTGACAAAAATGGTCATTACTCAGCATAATTGCTGTGGCAGAACGGGTCGATCCACAGCGCTGGTCTTTCGTAGTGACCAGTGTGCGGTTGGTGGCTACCGCGATACACAAATGCAATACGCGAATTAAATTATAATAATAAAGTACCTATTAATATATAAAAAATAAACTAATCAATCATAACTTTTTGTGAATGAGATAACTTAACAATATTTATTCATGTAAATGAACTATATTATATAATGTATAATACAAATATATTTTAAGCATACTAAAAAAGACATATGTATTTTGAATGTTTTTCAATATGTTCGTTTTTTTTCAGAGTGGATTATCAGATTTGTACTACATTTTTTTCTACAAGCTAGATAAACCATTATATGTAAATTTATTGGGAAAGATTAATTAAAATAAAAATTATAGCAGAAGCATATCATAGAAGCAAGATATTTTAATCGTATACATATATGATTTCATGGTATTTTCTATAGAGATGCTTGAAAGGAAAAATTTTCATGAATAAAAATCAAACCATGCTTACGACTTTCAAAGCATATGTAATTGACTCTAATTTTTAACATAAACACGTAATGTCAAACAATTTCATAATTCTAGGACTTAAAAGCAGTTAGCATAAATGTTTTTCAGAATTATGTTACACTGTTTCCAGGCATAGCCTTCGCATATGTTCACAGAATCGAGTGCTAAGCATTATTTCTAAGAACGGTAATAGTTAATGTGTCAAGGGTAATTTTGAAAACGCATAGTTAAATGGAATTCACCGCGGAAAGTTTAAGGCGATATGCAAATATCAAGCAGCAACTGTGATTTGAAATGTTTTGAATTCGATTTGTTAGTTGGTAAAATTTCGTTGTATTCAAATAGATATTGACTATGAAGTGACATGCTGTAGAGTGCCAGCATTAGAATGTTGCTTCTCCTCTTTCCTGTGGATGCAGAAAGAATCTGCTAAGGGATACTTCCGGAAGGTTGACAGCATCATCTTAACATGTATCAATATCCTTTACTGCGCTCGCCATCCTGCCTGCCAGGTATTGCAATGACTCCTAAGGGAGGTCCATGTCCAGCAGTGGACGTCCTACTGTCAAGGTTACAGATTTTTTATCAGAGAGTAGGTAGAGTAAGCTAATCACTAAAAACATTTAATAACTCGTCTTGTTGACGTCAAATCATGTGAAAATACAATGCAATCTTCAACGACTCAAACGCTTTAACCACTTCCACACCATACAAACATTCATACAAAAGGATTCTTTATTTTATCGCTCCATAGGGAAATCTTTATGCATCCAACGGATTTATGCCTCTACCTCAATCTGATTGGATTGTTGAGTTGATAAAGTTGATCGAGATTTAAATTGTTTATTATGGTTAGGTTAGGTTTGTACCGGTGTTAGAATGCTTATCATCCTTTCTTGCCCGTGGATGTAGTAAGAGCCTGCTAAGGGATACCTCCGGAACTGAAATTAAATTAAATTTCAATCACCCCTTCCATTTAGTAAATCATAAATCAGTTATTGCAAGAAATATGGTTACATTATAATCTTAAATTTAGGGATGGTTTCACATATTTCACCAAAGTACATGGCATGCAAAATTACACAAAATAAATTAAATTAAATTATTAGATGCCACTAGATAACGATCATGATTCGAAACGTCAATTACGTAGATTTGACAGAACATAATCCTCAACACTGCCGATCACATAAAACGGTGAATCCATGTTTACTAGGGGTTTGTGCGCGAACACAAGAAATGCGCTTAGCTTATTACATCCACAGGTACGACACATGCTCGTATTCCGTGATCGTTCATGTTTGCCATGCATTGTTCACTCGTGCATACAACGGTACAAGAGTCATGTTAGCACCTTCATCGTACAAACATCATCATCATTTCAACTGTAAAACGTCCACTACTGAACAGAGGCCACCCTCATGAATGTCCATGAGGGATAGTTGCCATTTTCACTACGCTTGGCAGGCTGGTTGGCGAGCGCAGTACGGGATGTTGATACCCGGAATGACGCTGCTGCCTATCTTCCTTTCGTATCTGCCAATATTTTTACTGTCGATTCAAATGTAACCCTCGATTGGACTGAAACAACAGTGGTTGAATCGACATACTCCGTTTTTAGGGTACGTTGATAATCGGGTTATGAAGACAGCTTAGTGGTTCCATTAGACAGCTAATGCAACAGATGGATGTGCTCTGGACTTAGGTCCATATTGATGGTGTATTATATATAAGCATACTGCGTTACGTGAATATAATTTGTGACACCGTGAGCAGCTCTCTTTTATTCGATAGACATAGTAATCTTTTCATTTTATTATTAAAGATAGGTTGAGTTTTAAATATTATTCTTTTTAAGAAAGAAGTAGAATCCTAGTCTTCCCGGTTTTGATTTTTTTTATATCAAGTGTCTGTCCATATTCTCACGAATACTATAAAATCACAACAACTCAAACGTAATCTTAAAGAAAAAACATTATGCAGTGTGGTCGCAAGGACAAAATATTAAAACTTACTGATTATTAATTAATTTTACGATGCCGACCAAATAGCTCAATAAAAGGATTATTTTTAAATAAAATAATATAATGGAAGCTGAAACTTTGTACTTGTATTGATGTTGAGGAGAAATAACAAATAGGCTACTATTTATCCGGGTAAAACGCATGCGAAGCTGCGGGCAGAAGCTAGTTTTAAATAAAAGGCAGACCATGAAATAATATCTTTTAAAAATGTATTATAACACTTTTTAAATCTATTGCCTTTGCATCTATTATAGATGATTTATACATCGTCAGCGGCTGGTAATCATGCTGTAGGGGACGCTGCAGAGTCTGGGATATTGTTAGATGGATTAGGCTTGCCCAGCACCTACACCATCTTCTTAGCTTAGTCAGCTATATTAGTCAGAGGAAAGAACAGGTCAATACCGCGGGTTTCTTCACGATGTTTTCCTTCACCGTTAAAGCACGTTTTAAATGTGCACATCACTAAAAAACTTTAAAATCCATTAATGCACGGCCGGTATCGAACCTACGGATTGAAAGTAGGGGATACATACCACTCGGCAAACACGTCTGAAAAACGAATCATCATCATCATCATTTCAGCCGTAGGACGTCTACTGCTGAACAGGTATTACGGTTGCAAGCGGCCTGCATCCACCGCCAACCTGCAGACCTTACCAGATCGTCCACCCATCTAGTTGGTGGACGTCCTACGCTGCGCTTGCCTGTCCGTGGCCTCTATTCGAGTACCTTTCGGCCTCGTCGGCCTTTCTGTTCTTTGAGCTACATGACCTGTCCATTGCCACTTCAACGTGGTAATCCGTTCGGCTATGTCAAAACCATTATAAACATAATATCAGCATTACCATAAACTCTATACATTCGTTTATTTTCTTTCAGGTTCCTGTCTCAGCTACGGCCACTCGTGTTGGGGAGGTAAGAATATCTTTTAAGCGCCTTAAAGGGTTTATGAAACAATATCAACATAAGTAATCTAACTTTGAGAGAACCGATGTAAAAAGTAAATCGGGACCAAGCCTATTCTTTATTATGTCACGAGTGACATAATTGAAATATACTTTTATTGCCACGTTCCTTCAATGTTGCAAATCAATCTCCAATAAAATGTATTCAGTAGAACAGTTACAAAGAATCGTATAGACATAAAAACGCAATGAGGCGTTTGTCTAAAAATTCTTAATTTTTCAACAAAAAAACCGACATCAATTATAAAGTCTTTGGACTTGTTGCTGAAAATACCCAAATCGCTATAATATGCACGGCTATTATAAGTCATCATCATCATCATCATATCAGCCGTAGGACGTCCACTGCTGGACAAAGGCCTCCCTCATTGATCTCCAGGAACTGCGGTTGGAAGCGGCCTGCATCCAACGCCGACCTGCGGTTCTTACCAAGTCGTCTGCCCATCTTGTAGGTGGACGTCTTACGCTGCGCTTGCCGGTCCGTGGCCTCCATTCGAGTATTTCCCTTATATTATATTATAAGTATTTCCCTCAATTTATGCTAGATCCCAGTAGGCAAACATTATAAAGTGAAACAAAATCCAACCGCGAGTTTAAACTTAGGGCATAAAACTATGTTTTGGGGGACTCCAGTGACTACTACAATTATTTTATTCCTTATGGATCCCTTCATAAAATGGGTACACATCTGAAACATGACCTTGAAAAAAATCAGTTAATGTCAGCAATGTAAGCTTGCTAATTATTAATGAGCTCGCTCCGCAGTCTGCTTAAAGATGGGCACAAAAGTTTCAAGTCATGGAATAGTAGGTGAGCATCTATTCCATCCTCTCAGCTTGGTCAGCTATCTTCAGGGGAAAGATCAAGTCAATACGACTGAACTGACTTAGCCACGGGTTGCCTCCCCAAGTTTTCCTTTACCGTTAAATCTCTTGTTATTACATTATTTTTTAAGAAAGACCAGTATCTAACCCAAGAGCATATATGTATACCACCAGGCCAACACGGCTTCGCTTTAGAGTAGACTACTTTATCTTTACATGCAACCTTTATGGGATATCTGTCATATTCGATTTGAGTTACACACACGCCATCGGGAAACCCAGAGAGACTCAAAGCATTTTAATTTTATTATATTTTAGTACTTCTGATTTATTAACCTACGCTAGTTTTAGGTATATACCAGCTTAGGAAAATATAGTATGAGTATTAAACATTAGTGGTTTCTAGTTGCTATTTTAGAAAAATAATGTTTGTTTTATAATCATAATCATAAAGTTTATTTGTTGAAAAAAATAACATAATGTAACAAGAATTACAATTAAAGTTTATAAGTAGGTGCCATATATAAAACTATAATCTACGCTTAAGCTAAGAAGTTATAAGTAACTTATTTAGTAACTTAAAACATAACATAAATTAGTGACAAGCATACATATTTTCTGTATTTTGTAAACGGTAAATAAAAAAAAATTGTGTGTATTAATGTTTTGTTTGAAGATTATTTATTTCTCTAAATAAATTAACATTTCACTTATAAACTTTATGTCATTTATATGTTATATGTTTTAAACAATTAAAATAGGAAGAAGTCGATAATTTGATAAAAGTATTATAAACAAGGTGTGAACAGAATCTATGACCACCCCGCACCCGATTACCGCCGTATTATGGAACTATATGATCTGAAATAAATGACATCAAAATATGAATAAGTATCCCGTAAATAATAATAATAAAAATAATAAATAAATAATTACTTATAATTTTCTCAACCATGATAGTTACATATTAACTAAAAGCCTTTAATCCAAAGGATCATATAAGTAACCTATCAAAGCTCTCGAAATTATCAACCGGTCGTTACTACGTGGGAAAAATCATAAATGGATGATCCCATACACATCGGTGACATAAATTTACATGAGTCTCTATTGTAGCAGTATTATTGCATTTTAGCGAGTTTTATCTACCGTATCTATTTTATTTGATGCTAGGGATTATAGGCTTTGGCATGATGGATAATTTGAATGTAGTAGCTGTAACACAATTCAGTTCTTGTTCCGTTTATTACTTAACAGAGGTTTAAGAAAGGATGTCGTTTAAATTGTTTTTTTTATGGTAAGGATTTTTTTTTACATTAAATATATTCTTATAAAGAGCCATAGATGCAAAGGTATTGACGAATTGAACCCAAATCGATTCGTAACAAATTAATCTAAAACCGTGCCGTTAGCCGTGGGGTGCCGGCAGTAGAATGTTACCCCTCCTCTCCTACCCGTGGATGCAGTAAGAGCCTGCTAAGGGACACCTCCGGCAGATGGGCAGCAGCGTCTTTCCGTATATAAACATCCCGTACTGCGCTCACCAACCCGCCTGCCAAGCGTGGTGAATATGGCAACTGCCCCTCATGGAGATCCATGAGGGAGGCCTTAGTTCAATAGTAGACGTTATACGGCTGAAATGATGATGATGATGATGAAGATGATGAATATGAAACCTAGAATTCGTATTTATGAGTGCTTTTTGTCATATTTTCACTCAAAGATTCTTAAAATCGCCCTTCTTGTGTCCCCTCATCTTAGTAACTCAGACGTTTAAAGCTTTTTTAAAGGCTATGACTTATGCTTTAGGGTGCCGGCATTAAATTGTTGCCCGTGGATGCAGTAAGAATCTGCATAGGGATTCCTCCGGAAGATTGGCAGCATTGTCTTTCCGTGTATCAACATCTGCACACGAAGAATACGTTGTTACCTAACAGACATAGCTACATCTAGACTGGTTTACTTTAGCTATTCCATAGTATAATGTCTTATGGCATTGTGTTGTGGGGGTGCGCTGGAGCTAATCATATATGGTCACACTGTATTTGTGCTGCAGAAGTGACCTGTTCTTACAATCTACAATATGGGTTCCAGAGAATCGCTACATGATAATGTTAAAGATATAAATTTAATGACATTTTTCTGTCAATATATTTAACAAGAAAATTGCATTTCACAATGCTAGAAATTGCATTGCCCACTATTAGTAAACGCTTCTACAATCAAATACATTTCTAAAGAAATGCAGCAATTTTCTACCAACAAGCTTAAACAAATATAAAATAATAACTTCGTCATCATTTGGAGATGATCAGCTTTCTATGGCTAATATTATATGATATTATGATGAAGATGATGAATGACTTGTGCGGATGTCAGTGTTAGGAATCAATATCCGCCCAATGGATGTTTAAGTGTCCACTGGGAGTCAAAGGGTCACGTATTCCGAAAAGGCTATGGGAAATGGAGCATGATCTGCAAATATTTATTTCCGTGTGAAAAACCTATAGGTTAAAAATTAATCATTATTTGGCAATCCCATCCAACTCCTTCTGTTAAGTCATGGTGTTCTGATCTGTAAATTGCTTATGGTACCAATGCAACGACGTAAGATGATTATGTATAGATGATTTATTAGAAAGAAAATTTACCTTTCACATTTATTATTGTAGATGATTAATACAGCGTCGGCTATATTACTCATGATTTACGTCATGCAGTGGTGCCTCGACAAACAATAAAGTCGAAAATATCTAGAAGACACGAAATTTAAGGACACATCTATTATATGATTTATGATTTATGCAGCGTTAGGAACTGGTAATCATGCTGTACGGGACGTTGCAGTGCCTGGGATATTGTCTGATGGATTAGGCTTGCCCAGCACCTATGTATACCATCCTCTCAGCTTAGCTAATCAGCTGTTAGTCAGAGTAAAGAACAGGTCAATACGTCTAAAGCTAACTAAGCCGCGGGTTTCCTCACGATGTTTCCTTCACCGTTAAGCACGTGTTA
This sequence comes from Pasiphila rectangulata, assembly GCA_963082625.1. Taxonomy (NCBI): domain Eukaryota; kingdom Metazoa; phylum Arthropoda; class Insecta; order Lepidoptera; family Geometridae; genus Pasiphila; species Pasiphila rectangulata. The sequence continues at coordinate 18,007,625 of OY720244.1, forward strand.
AATGTGAACTTACACTTTTCGAGAAATAAAAATCCATTGGTTCACGGCCGGTATCGAACCCACGACCTTTGGATTGAAAGTCAACAAAGTAGGTAACCAGAGAATTCAATAAACATTAAAATAAGACAGTCTCCCGCAGCAAGATAAATGCATTAGCATCTGGATATATCGACACATAAATCGCGCACTATCCATAGTAATAAGTGCTCTTTCGTGTAATATCTGATATTTTAATGTATGTGATATTTTAATGTATGTATCTCTTGGATCCTGAAAATGTAATTAGCGGAAGATAAGTAATTGAGCAAACGAAGCCAGTAAATATCTTAGTAACAAGTAGGTTAATTCGGCACTGTACTATTATGTATGTGCGAGTATGTATCATGATATTATCTTTGTCCGAGTATTACTTCATAAACAGATAAAATGATTTTGATTAAATTAATCTACAAATCGGTTGTTTTAAGATAATTTTTATTAATTGGGAGTTTTTAGTAGACCCAAGGACGTATCTCGCCCAGTTACAACTGCAGTACTTTTTAGGTACTAAAAGATGCTATACTAACATAACCTAACATCATCGAAGGAGTTAAAAACGGCCCAGTACCTACACAAATTAGTTCAACTAAACACTAGGTACAATTAAATATTAAATTCTTTTAAGAGACACTTTATTTAGAAAGATTTTTTAAAGGACGAGTTGTCGTCATTAATCTCACTTCTAGTCTGGTATTTGGGGTTGGAGATCGCAGTAAAATTATAAAATAACATTTATTCAAGGTCATTACTAATTTTAAAAAGAATTATTCATTTAATTAATTACAAAAATATAAACGATAGGCCACTCAGTAGTATAGCTGAAACTTAGTTTACAATTCATTATCATCATCTCCTCTGTAGGACGCTCAATGCTGGACATAAGCCTGCCTCATTGAATATTCAAGTATACTCGTAGATCATGAGGGCATGTGGCCATTGTGTAATATTATTGTACGAAACTTATTGTATACTTTATTCCACGGAGAGACGCTGCTGCCCATCTTCCGGAAGTATCCTTAAGCAGATTTTTACTGCATCCGAGAGAGAGGAGAGGCAACATTCTTCCGGCAGTTTCAAATTAAAATATCACAAAAGGTTACCTATGCCAAAATTAATTAAAACACAACGACATGGTAATCTTTTCACCTGCAATAAAAGTGATTATTAAATTTTAATTACCCTTTCTGGGAAATGGCTTCAGTTTTCAGACAGTCAGACATGGCGTGCATGTATGAACAAGGAGTTCGCAACGCTGGACGAGAAGCGATATAGCTCAGGTTATCTGTGTATATCTATACTAATATTATAAAGACGTGGCTGGGCCGTGGGGTGCCGGCAGTAGAATGTTACCCCTCCTCTCATACCCATGGATGCAGTAAGAAAAATACTTTGTAAATACTTTCGATGTCAGTGTACTTTTAATAATAAATAAATAAATAAGTAAGAGCCTGCTAAGGGATACCTCCGAAAGATGGGCAGCAGCGTCTTCCGTGTACCAACATCCCGTACTGCGCTCGCCAACCCGCCTGCCAAGCGTGGTGAGTATGGCAACTACCTCTAATGGAGATCCATGAGCGAGGCCTGTGTTCAGTAGTGGACGTTTTACGGCTGAAACGATTATAAAGACGTAAAGTTTGTGACGTTGTGAGTTTGTGAGGTTGTAGGGGGTAATCTCTGGATCTACTAAACCGATTTTGAAAATTGTTTTACTAATAGAAAGCTACATTATTGGTGAGTGTCATAAGCTAAATATCAACCCCAAACATTAAAATACTTTTTTGTGGGAGTCTGGTTTGCAAAGTAAGTCGGAGAAAAAGTGGTCGAACGAAAATGTTTTTTACGAACGCTGATGAAAGATATTAGATTGAGTTCTAGATAAAAGTTTTAGAACTTACAAAAAAATCAGCGACAGCCTAGTATGTCTAACTTTTATATTAAAGTTACAAAAATAAGTTTTTATAGGGGTTATATAATTAATAATTTAAAACCGTCTGTGAAGTTTTGTTGGTCAAATTAACGAAAATTATAAATTCTTATCATATAAGTAAATTTATCGTCTCAAGTGCTTAAAACAAAACACTTTTTCCTTTTACTGCACAAAATTTGGACAAACGGTTAAAGAGATAAAACGACCTAGGTATGGAACCGCGACCGTGTCGTAATCTATTGACTGAAATTTCTATTAGACGGCTTTTTTCTTAAAGAACACGTCAATCTTTTACTTAAGGCTATAGTATCCTGTCAAGATCTCTTTTGCTCCTACGATTAATAGTTTCAGGATCAAAAATTCTCTCCGGTGGGTACTTGAGAAAGCAGTGTTTGTCTCATGGTTATAAGTTGACTTATATCTCGGATTGGAACTCCTGAAAGACCATCGTCACAAGTAAAAATGTTTACCGCCCAACGAAGTGGGTGCGTGTCAGCTAGTACATAAATAAATGCATAGTAGATATATCCACCACCGATTTCATCAAAAATCGCACAAACGCTTTAACTTTTAGTTAGAACTTTTTAGTTTAGTTTTAACTTTAAAATACAGAAAATAAACGTTAAAACAACTGAACTAGAGGCTGATTTTATTATAATTAGTTTTCAAAATTACCATGGAAATTATTAACACGTATTAATCAGGGTATATAATATAATATTATAATATTTATCGCGTTATTTACCTTTAATAACGTCCGACGTTTCGACAGCTTCGACTTTTCGAGGGACCACGATGGGTGCAATCCTATCGAAACGTCGGGCAATAATAAAGGTAAATCGATAGTGACCGGTTAAATGTGTGTTAATAATGTGTCGTGATCGCGGAAGTTTCAAAAAGACTAATCACATAGAAAAGCATTTTCTAGGTGATTAGTCTTTTTTACATTTTAAAATACCTCATAGGATCGCACGTCCCAAACCATCCACAGTGAAGGGATGAATGCAAATTAGTAACTTTGTGTCAAATTAAATTAGCATCAAGCTTTTTTCACCGTTCCGAAAATTAATGGATGGATAATGCTTCACGAAATTCTAATAAATCAGATAAAATTGCCTTCTGTAACAATTGCTCACCTACTGATTGAGGGTTCCGTGGGGTGCCGGCAGTAGAATATTGCCCCTCCTCTCTCGCCCACGGGTAAAGTAAGAATCTCCCAGGGTCCGAAGATGGGCAGTGTCTTTCCGTGTAATAACATTAATGACATCATGTACTACGCTCGCCAACCCGCCTGCCAAGCGTGGTGAGTATGGCAAAGACCCCTGATGAGTACTGTGATCATTGATCAACGAGGGAGGCTTTGCCCAACAGTGGGCATCCTAGAGCTGGAAGAGAGATGGTTCGAACTCTCCTCAGTGAACGAGATTGAGAACTATAATCGTATTATAAATAAATAAATAATGCTGGACATTTCACACAGCACTGTCTAGCCGCACAATGATAACTTGTGATAAGGACACCAAATGGTTGATAAGATAATTAAATACTTTTATTTTTGTAAATACGTCCTTTCATACATCCGACACCAAGACCTGAGACAAATAAAGAAATAAAATAAAGAAAAACGCCGGAGAATAAAGATATACATTTTTTTCTCCAGCGGGGATCGAAACCGCATCCTACTACGTCTCAGCCGGGTACTAATCCAACTGCGCTGAGGTCGTCATACAGCGTCATCGTGGCCGTCCGAGAAGACGTTGAGGGACGATCTTTGTTCATCATCATTTCAGCCATAAAACGTCCACTGATGAAAACAGGCCTCCCCCATGGATCTCCATGAGGGGTAGTTGCCATACTCACCACGCTTGGCAGGCGGGTTGGTGAGCGCAGTATGGGATGTTGATACACGGATAGACGCTGCTGCCCATCTTCCGGAGGTATCCCTTAGCAGGCTCTTACTGCATCCATAGGCATAAGAGGATCATTCCACTGCCGGCACCCCACGGCGGCCTTTGTTGCCGTCGACAAAAGATGGTGGGAATCTGAAAAATATCGGGACTGTCTAAAAGCTATGCCGGAAAGAGGAGAAACAAGTAAAATCTAAATTTATAAGACACACACGTAGATGTATAAGAGACGTTACATTTTACAAAAAGTCAACCTAATTTTTTGAAAACCTTTATTTTCATTTTGTAAAAACGGGAATTATTCCGACACGTTGCCTTTATTTTCGCAAAAAGTGAATTCCTGTATTTTAGGAAAAAGTGAATTATATTATCGAAAAGTTTTTACTCGGTTATTGCGTTAATGCTTCCTGGGTAGTTAATTACGTACAAACGAGTAGTGATAGTATGTATTGATGTTGCTTCCAGCGCATGGAAAGCGGTCCGGGAAGCCACCAGCGACCGCACCAGATTGGTACCTCACCAGGCTGCTTCGCCGGATGGCTGCCAACACTGAAATGGTAAGAAGTATAAACTAGTGGCGTGGGGCGTCAGCAGTAGAATGCTGCCCCACCTCTCTTGCCCATGGATGAAAAAATCTGCCGAGGGATTCCTTCCGAAGATGGGCAGCAGCGTCTTTCCGTGAATCAAAATCCCGGACGTGGACAGCAGTTCTACGGCGGTAATAATACCTACCATTCTAAATGTTTAATTGCAACAAAACAATAAATGGCAGAAGACACTCTAAAAGGCAATATAAACATAAGATCATAAAAGAGGGTAAAAAATCATTCCAATAAATAATATAAAGTCTAAAAAAGAAATCCATTACCAAAAGCTGCAAAAAAGTCCCATCTCAGCATATGCAGGATACGAAGATCATAAAAGAGAGTAAAAAAAACATTCCAATAAAAAAATATAGTCTAAAAGTAGAAATCCAATACCAGAAGCTGCAAAATAGTCCCATCTCAGCATATTCAGGATACTAAAAAACCTGCGCTGGTCTTCCCTACATATAAAATCACGCAATCCCAGGAAATATATTTGACCATATAAAAATTGTCTCCTAGCATGAATCGAACCAGCACCTTCCACGTATGAGCTGCCTAGCTGGTCCATTACAGTTTGCATAATTTTCATAAAAAAATACTGGAAACTGGCATTCTGGTGTCGGGCTAAATACCTACTCGTATTTGCGATATTTCAACATTCAATTGCCGTGGGGTGCCGGCAGATGAATGTTGCCCCTCCTTTCTTGCCCGTGGATGTAAGATGGGCAGTAAGAACCAGCCAAGGGATTCCTCCGGAAGATGGGCAGTAGCATCTTTCCGTATATCAACATCCCGTACTGCGCTCGCCAACCCGCCTGCCAGACGTGGTGAGTATGGCAAAACCCCGGTGCTTGGGTATACATGAGGGAGGCCAGGTAATTGGAAATGTTTCGTTAGCGGAAGAAAGAATGTGGGTTGGCGTTCCGTCGCGCGTCGGCACAATAATTTTGTTTGGAGTTTTCATTAAAATCGCATGTAAAAAGTTCGTAAACGAAAACCATGAAACATTTTAAATTAGATAAAGATTTTATGTTTTAAAAGTATGATTTAGCTGACCCGGTGTCCACTTTGTTGGGCGGTAGTTTATACACTCACAAATACTGCGGTTTTCTATTAGTAAAAGAATTTTGAAAATCGGTTCTGTAGATCGATAGATTGCACCTACAACCTCACAAACTCACAAATTTTACCTTTTTATAATATTAGTATACATAGATTTTGCCCATTTTGAGTTGGAGGGTTTGTACAATAAGATTAGGTACTTACCTAACTTACGTGTTTTTCATAATATAACTCATAATGGAATTCTGTAAAGGAACGTAATTATATTAAAAAGGGTGTAGTATTTATTTACTGCTAACTGCTGCCATCTACATGATTCCTTCTCTAACTTTCAGAACAATGCAAACCAAGCACCATCGCGGAACGACCTTAACGCCATCTTTCAGGGGCTTTCAGGAGACGAGTCACCCTCAACCGACCAACACGCGTAAGTTACTTAAAAGTTTTCTAAAAGTTTCAATGGATGGCGCCACTGGCGGTTTACAAACAAGCAAACCATTATTTCAAGCACTTATGATTTATACGTGCTTGTAAAAATTTTAATACTGGATCACTACTGTAATATTAAAAGAAAGTTTGAATAAATAAGTACGATTCATGAAAATCCATGAAGAATTCGAAGTTTGCACATTCAAAATCAAGCATTGCCGATATCAGAAGCATACCTTTTGAAAACTTTTAAACACGATTTAAACATTTAATAATAATTGATTACGAATAATATAAGAATTAAATAACTTAGATTATTGAGACTTAATAAGTTACCGTGGGATGTCGGCAGTAGAATGTCACCCCTCCTTATGTATATATCCTATGCCCGTGGATGGAGTAGGAGCTTGCTAAGAGATACCTCCGGAAGATGGGCATCAGCGTCTTTCCGTGTAACAACATCCCGTACTGCGCTCGCCAACCCGCCTGCCAAGCGAGGTAAGTATGGCAACTACCCCTCATGGAGATCCATGAGGGATGCCTGTGTTTAATACAGACGTTTTACGGCTGAAATGATGATGATTATGGAAGTTATGATACGCTTGTTCCACTTATCTTCGAATATCTAATGCCTTACGGTCTTGTACTCTAGACATATTGATACATACCAGCACCATAGGTACATTGTCCACACTGTCGGTGTCTGCTTTAGTCTATTTCTAAATAGACTTTGATCGCTATTGTTCCATAGTTTAATGTAGATGGCAACACACAGGCAAGAGAGTGTCCTACCCGTCTAAAATTACTGTTTTACCTTATCCTACCTAAGCCATGCATTGCGTATACCTGCAAAATCAATTCAATTCAAAAATATATTTTTCAGCTTTCATACATGCACTGGGAACATGCAAAGCCTTTATATCTCTCAACTAGCTGACCCATGCTTTGTGCGGTGACAAATCTGATTACCACGAAAACTTTTTTTTCACCTTCGGTTAATATTATAGCTTAAGACACTCACAAATTATGTGGCTTTATATTAGTAAAATAATGTTCAAAGTAGTTTCAGTAGATCGAGAGATTACCTCCTACAACCTCACAAACTTACAAATTTTACCTGTTATTAATAAAAGTATAGAATAAAGTATTTGCCGTGGGGCACCGGCAGTAGAATGTTGCCCCTCCTCTCTTGCCCGTGGATGCAGTAAGAGCCTGCTAAGGGATACCTCCAAAAGATGGGCAGCAGCGTCTTCCCGTGTGTCAACATCCCGCACTGCGCCCACCAACCCGCCTGCCAAGCGTGGTGAGTATGGCAACTACCCCTTATGAGATCCATGAGGGAGGCCTGTGTTCAGTAGTGAAAGTTTAAGGGCTGAAATGATGAAAGTATTTTCTTGCATATTTCAGTGACAACGACGAAGGTCCCATGGAGTTACCGTTTAAGAGCCTCGAGGCAAAACCGATGCTTGACGACGACATGATATCGAAAATCGAAATGTGGCACGAAATTGTAAGTAAAAAAAACGTAGATGTTATTCAGGTACATTTATTAAGAAACCTTTTAATTTATTGCACTGTAAATATTTAAAGCAGAGGGAGGCATAGGGGAGACAGGCCCAGCAGTGGGTCGAAACAAGATAATGATGAAATATTAAGCTTAATTTGTATTTTTTTCTATGTTAAAACACACTAGGACAGGTAGAATATTTCAAGGTACACAGGTAGAACATTCTTAACAAACGCTCATATTTCAACTATATATGGACATGGTTTGTCATTCATTGATATAATAGCATAACAGATTATGCACATTGTACACTTCATTGCACAAAGAAACACAAATAATAAAAAATAAGTGGATAAATATGAACAAAATGGCAGCCTTATTGCTTAAAGAAATTTCTTACAGGCAATCTACATCACCGACAACCTACTTATTATCTTTGTAAGAAATAAAAAAAGCAATAGAGATTTAGGATCACGCTCAGTAGATCCAGTTTTTAGAACAGCAATAAAGTATAGATCTAGTGAATTTTTTTACCCTGTTAGTTTAAAGGCTAGGTTTTTATAAAACTTGCTAACTATTATTTTTGCTAATCATAAACTTTTTTACAGAAAGATTCATCTGAAGATAAATGAAGAACAATTCCGACTGACTGATGTTATATTTAATATAAACAAACTGTAAAATGCTATGTAATTAATACTCTTTAAAACCGTATTTACATAGAAAATGTATGTCAATTGTAAGGCTGGGTTGCAATTGGCAATGTAGTTTGTAAAATATAGATGTTAAGGTGAAATGTGCCATAAAAACAATATTAAGGATAGGAGCATGTTTCAGTTTGATGCCCCATCCTTTATGTATTTTTATTGAAGAATAGACTTGCCTAGCACATACCCCATCCTCTTAGTTAATCCGGTTGTTTTCAGAGAAAATAGCCGATCAATGTATGTTTCTGTGTATTTGTAGTGATCAATAAAGAGTTATATATTTATGTCTGGAGTCAGAAACCAATAAGTTGTAGTTTTTCTTACAAGTTTTCCTTCGTAATGTAAGGCCTTTGCATCTTATTATAGATGATTTATACAGCGTCAGCAACTGGTAATCATGCTGTACGGGACGCTGCAGTGCCTGGGACATTGTTAGATGGATTAGGCTTGCCCAGCACCTATACCATCCTCTCAGGTTAGTCAGCCATTATTCAGAGGAAAGAACAGGTCAATACGTCTGAAGCTAACTAAGCCGCGGGTTTCCTCACGATGTTTCCTTCACCGTTAAAGCTCGTGTTAAGTGTGCACATACATTTTTCAAGAAAGAAAAATCCATTGGTGCACGGCCGGTATCGAACCCACGACCTTCGGATTGAATGTCGGGGGTACATACCACTCGGCCAACACGGCTTTTTTTTTTTTTAAGTTTTCCTTCACACACGTGTTTTTTCATATGTTTTTATGTTAAAACAAATACAAAACTCCAGCGTTAAAAGAGAACAGATAAACTGATTGGTAATTTACGAGCTAAGCAAATTAGACTTTAAAGCCGTGGGGTGCTGGCAGTAGAATGTTACCCCTCCTCTCCTACGCGTGGATGCAGTAAGAGCCTGCTAAGGGACACCTCCGGAAGATGGGCAGCAGCGTCTTTCCGTATATCAACATCCCATACTGCGCTCACCAACCCGCCTGCCAAGCGTGGTGAGTATGGCAACTACCCCTCATGGAGATCCATGAGGGAGGCCTTAGTTCAGTAGTGGACGTTTTATGGCCGAAATGATGAAATTAGACTTACAAAGCTCGTAGTAGCTTACAACTAAATATGAGTAACTTATATATCAAAGTAACTTATATTTAAAAGAAAAATAAGCGTGCGATAGTAAATGTTTCAAGTTTAAATTCATTTTGCAGAGATGAAATACTAATTTTGTAAAATTCAAACCCACGTTCTTCAAATTGAAACTTTCATTTTGAAAAACGTTGGTTCGAATGTTCCCAGGGTGTACCATTGTGTGACTAAACAGGGTTTCTACTAACTATTTCTTACGAAGGAAATGGCTAAGGAAACCCATTACGAAAATAACATAGCACGATACGTTTTTTTTTTTTTCATTCAGTTATTTCAATTTGAAAGATGCAAGATGAATAAAGTAGCTAGTAATAAAGTAGTTTCTCTCTAAACTCTGCTAAGTCGCAAAATGATGCACCCTGTGAAATCACAGTAATTGAAAAATACATAAACAGCAAATTTTAAGACGTATCATTACCATGCTCTGTTATTTTCTTGTCTTTGTTTACCTATTAAAAATATGAGTGTACCAATCATCAAAGTTCAAATATAATCCTTTAGAGAAACCATCCAGGGGATTGAAAAGCAATGCGATACGTACCTCAAATGATATTTATTAAGCAATCGTTATTCCATCATAATCCAGCCGCTTTACAACACAGCTACGTGCTACGCAATAAGCTACGCCGTAGTATTTCGTAGCACAAAGCATCGCTACACGCAGGAAATAACAAAACATGAAAGAGGGAAGCTATGGACTAATTGGTCACCAAAGCTCGGAGCCAAGGCTATATTATCTGTCTATATATATTATGTTATCAACATATATAAAAATGAATTCCTAATTCCCTTGGTGACGGCATCACGCGTGAACAGCTGGATCGATTTTGCTAATTTCTTTTTGTGTGTGTCCAGGAAAGGTTTGAAAGGAGAGAAAATATGGAAAAATTGCAAGAATACATATTATTATACTAAAATCATAAATTTAATTTTCCAATACAAACTATTCCTGCCAGTCAAATATTTGATGTTCGGCTCGTCGGTGTCAATTGGTTGTCAAATATTTATAGGTGCGTTCAATAAGTTTATTATGAGACTAAACTTAGTAGTTGTAGGGTAGAAGTTGAGTAGTTGTAGCGTAGGTAGTAAGGCTTTTGCATCTATTACAGATGATTTATGAAGCGTCAGCAACTGGTAATCATGCTGTACGGGACGCTGCAGTGCCTGGGACATTATTAGATGGATTAGCCTTGCCCAGCACCTATACCATCCTCTCAGCTTAGTCAGGTGTTAGTCAGAGGAAGGAACAGGTCAATACGTCTGAAGCTAACTAAGCCGCGGGTCTTCTCACGATGTTTCCTTCACCGTTAAGCACGTGTTAAATGTGAACTTACACTTTTCAAGAAAGAAAAATCCATTGGTTCACGGCCGGTATCGAACCCACGACTTTCGATTAAAAGTCGGGGGTACATACCACTTAGGTAGAAGTAGGGTAGTAATTGAGTAGTTGTAGCGTAGTAGTAGGGTAGAAATAGAGTAGTAGTTGAGTAGTTGTAGCGTAGTAGTAGGGTAAAAGTAGAGTAGTTGTAGCGTAGTAGTAGGGAGTATTTATTTTTATTTTATTTTTCCATCTACAGATCACGTGCCAAAACTAGCAAAGTTTCACAAAGTAGAAGCTCTAAAACATGATAATCAACGCTGAGAGATGAGTAAGATAAAGGTAGCTGTAAACTGGAGCGTATAAAGGCAGTTGTACACTAAAAGCATTGTAGTCCGTTATTCCTCCCCATGGCTTGAGGTAGCTAATTGCGACTGCTGAGCTGTGGTACAAGGTGTAAGAGACAATCTTTGTTGGGGGTTTGAGTGTTGTAATTACAAGTTATGAGTAATACTGCCAAGCGTGGTATATGGCAACTACCCCTCATGGAGATTCATGAGGCTTGTATTCAGTAGTGGACGTTTTATGGCTGAAATGATGTCAAGTCAATAAGTGTTTATTTAATAGAGCAAAACGCTACATAGAATAGTCAATTTACAAAAGAAGAACAAGACACATTTAAATTGAATAAAGCACATAATCGAATTCGTTTGATGAAGTATAAGTGGTAGCTACTGTTTAGTCGCTAAATTTTGCACGTTATGAAACTCTGTAATTAAAAACACGGACTGCAAGTTTTTGTACGTAAATAAATAAAGTAACAACTCTCGCCATCTAATAGAGTAAACCTTTTACATCTTTATCATTTTCATCATCATGCCGTAGGACTGCAGCAACCTCCACTGCTGGTTATAGGCCTCACATATTGGATCATGAAGAGCATGAAGGGGTTGTTGCCGTACTCGCTTGGCAGACGGGTTGGCGAGCTTAATACGGGATGTTGATACACGGAATGACGCTGCTGCCCATCTTCCTGAGACACCACCTAAAGATGGGCAGCATCATCGGAAGTATACCTTAGCTATAGCTCTACTACCGGCACCCTACGGAATGGTTTTATTATGATGACGTAATGGTCATCATGTTTATTTGAAAGGTTTAATAAAGTAAGTAGGTAATACTGTCGTCGTTATCGTGGGCGAGGAATGCATAACGAATCCTATAATGTCAGAGTGGCTCAAGTTAGAACGTAATGGCGTTGAAGAAGATACGGTTGGAAGCAATAATAAGTAACGTAGAATGGTCTTGTAACGTATTTAAAGCCATAGAAAAATGGTCTCATCGTCATCACCACATCCGTAGGACGACCACTGCCGGACAAAAGCCTCCCTCATGAATATCCAGGTTCTGATCATGAGGGGTTGTTCCACGACACAAAAAGACGCTGCCGCACATCTTCCAGAAGTATCCCTTGTCATTCAGCAGATTTTTACTTCATCCACGGACAAGAGCGGAGGGGCATTTTTTACTGCCGGACCCCACGGCACATAAAATCGTCTATTGAAAATTATATAATTATATGCATCAATGTAAATAAACTAAAAACGCCTCTGCTTGGGCACTGCTTTATTGACGCAAAACAATATATTACATATTAATATATAAATAATATATATATATTCTTCTTTATATAAATCTCGTATCACGGTGTTTGTGGTCGCACTCCTCCAAAACAGCTCGAACGATTTATATGATTTTTTTATGTATTTGGTAGGTATGAGAAGAGATATTAAAGTCTTTCCAAGTGATTATTGTATCCCTATTCAGAATTTACTGCGAGTGAAACCAACAGTCAGTAAAAATGAATACCTTATTTCTTTGATAACCATAACTTGAGAACGCCTTACATATTTTGTTTTGTGTAAACACACAAAAAAAATCTTTGAGCATCCGAGGAACCATTCAAACGAATGGTTCCCGGATGCTTAGATTCACAATTAGACTATGTAAGTGTCGCTGCAATAGGGGTGTGGTTCAGTACAAAGTTCCCTGAGTCAGCTAGTAGTTTATACATTAGTAATCATCATAAGTAGTGGACGTGGACAGAGGCCTCCCTCATAGATCTCCTAGATCAGGAGAGGATAATAGTGTTCTGTGATCAGGAGGGGGTTGTTGCCATTCTCGCAACGCATGGCAGGCGAATTAACAGGCGCAGTACCAGGGTGATTACGTATCTCGCAACAGGTTTTGCAACATCAAAAACATCAACATCATTTTCTCTCATCTTGTAGGAAGAAGCTAGACCTTATTTTTTTATACAAAATATTTAACGGATTAATAGATTGCCCTGAATTAACCAGTAAATTAAAGATCAACATACCTTCAAGATTACCTAGAAAAAAAGTGTTTAACCTATTCTTTGTACCATTTTCCCATAGCAACTTGGGACAAAATGCTGTTTTGTCCAGGATTTGTAAAGTTTATAACACTTTATCGAAAATAAGCGACCTAGATTTAGGAGAACCTCTACTTAAATATAAAAAAAGCCTTGCATCTCTCTGTGCATAGTCTTCTGACACTAAGTCATAGTTTCTTTACTAGTTTACTTTCACTAGTTTCTTTTTATTTTATTTATTTTATTCAACCTTATGTAGAACGTAGATATTTGTTTTGTTTAAACATTCTTAAATATAATTTAATATAATTGTTACCTATGTTTAAAAATTCTAATTCATAATATATTAACTTTTGCTATGATAACTTAATTTGTAAGATGTAGCTGCCTGTAATTGGGAGAACACTAGCTCATGATTTTTATTGCTTTTACTATTGTAATTTTTTACTTGTGTATCTTCTGTTGGTGGCTCAAATAAATAAATAAATAAATAAATAAATAACAGGCAATTGACAGCAATATTGCTGTCAGATGTCAAAACTTGTACAAGAGAACAACAAGGAATTGACATTTGACAGCAATATTGCTATCAATTTCCACTGTCGTAATCACTGCCGGACGTTAATACACTAAAAGGCGCTGCTTTATATCGTCCGGAGGTATCCCTTGGCAGACTCTTACAGCAAATTAATAATTAAACTCTCAAATGTTAACACTTGGGCCACCAGCACATAAGCACCGAAACCGTGGCCTATTCCGAGTCAAGCCGGCCAGCCTCTCCATACAAGAACAAAATACCTGTTGTCTCTCATTGTTTAACATAAGCTTTAATAACTTGACTATAATCTGTGTCTTGTAGTTTCAGTTGCGAGTTTATATAAGTAATATCTTTTACTCTTACAGCTATTTCATGAGATGTATTCGGGTTTTTCCGTATTCATCCTATGACGTCACATCCCGCTATTTTCTTATTTCGAACTTGTTTTTGTTATAAGATTTTATGTTTCATCATCATATCAGCCGTAGGATGACGATGGCTAAAAGTCCTCTCTCATGGATCTCCAAGTACTTTTCATGTGGGGCCATACTCGCCACGCTTGGCAGGCGGGTTGGCGAGCGCTGTTGATACACGGAAAGACACCGCAGCCTATGTTCTAGAGATACCTCTAGAATATAGGCTGCGGCGACTTACCAGTGGATGCAGTAATAATCTGCCAAGGAATACTCCTTGGCAGATTATTACTGTATCCACAGGCTGCTAGCTGGTAGCTGAAGTTATCGCCATGACAGAAATCGGTCGGATGTCTTACATACAGTATAATGACATCAGATAAAACAAACATTGGTACGGGGGTACCAGAAAAGGGGGCGAAGGCCTCAAAAGGTCACCAAAAGTCAAAAATGTCATTTTTGGGTTTTTGGACGTTTTCGGCCATTTGACGACTTATTTTTTTGGTGACCTTTTGAGGTCACAATAACTCCGGTCCCTGTGACCCTAGGGTCACCAAAATCAATCAGTACCCTTCTCTCATTAAGACGGTGCTAACAAAAAGGTTTCATGTAAATCGGTCAACGCGTTCGGTTGTAGTCGTCTCATGCACAGACAGACAGCGCTATGCATAATAGGGGGCTGCGCCCCCTAACATTATACTAAATAAATAGATTTTATATTATTTATGTTATAGAATGATTTGATAATTCGAAATATCGCAAAAATTCTAGAGATTTTGCCAAAACAGGGATAATTAGACAATTGTGATTACGTAACCATCCGAAAACACTGCCTGTGACAGAACCGAGATGGAGAGACAGTAGGTTATTAGGTTTTTTTTATAATTTTCCGAAAACACTGCCTATGACAGAACCGAGATGGAGATACAGTTGTTTTATCTGCAAATATTTCTTCAGGGTTTTCTAGATGTTCATTTGTATGTGACGTAGGATGGTTTGATTATTCGAATTATCGCAAAAATTCTGCAGAAAAATCTCTCTCGCAAAATCGAAAACACTGATAATTAGACAATTGTGATGTAATCACAACGGTCAAATTAGACAATTGTGATGTAATCACAAGTGAAAACACTGATAATTAGACAATTGTGATGTAATCACAATTGTCTAATTATCAGTGTTTTCGATTTTGCGAGAGAGATTTTTCTGCAGAATTTTTGCGATAATTCGAATTATCAAACCATCCTACGTCACATACAAATGAACATCTAGAAAACCCTGAAGAAATATTTGCAGATACAGACATTTCCCGAATCGAACCCGAAACTTCTTGCGTTCCAGAAAGACCTTCGTCCGCTGCGCCATCAGAGGTCGTCAAGTCATAACAATAATAAGACAATTAACTGAACCAAAATACCTCACCTTGCCGTGGGGTCCCGGCAGTAGAATTTTGCCCCTCCTCTCATGCCCGTGGATGCAGTAAGAGCCTCCTAAGGGATACCTCCGGAAGATGGGCAGCAGCATCTTTCCGTGTAACAACATCCCGTACTGCGCTAACCAACCCGCCTGCCAAGCGTGGTGAGTATGGCAACTACCCCTCATGGAGATCCATGAGGGGAGGCCTGTGTTCAGTAGTGGAAGTTTTACGGCTGTAATGCTTAATCATCTAGAAAGCTAGGAACAAGGAAGTTATTTTTTTTGGTAGAGAATTGTTTAAAGAGCTTCTTGCTTCTGTATTGTAAAAACGTTTCCCTGAAGTAGTTTTGGTCACGCGTCTCGCTTTGTAATTAAAAATGTTGTTTCTACCGACCGCATTGTTAAGATTCATAAAATTAACGAAAGCTTATGAAAAGTAAAGAAAATTTGTAAAAGGAAGGAGTGGTTTGGTTTTAAAATAAGGAAAATGTTAATGAAAATAGCAGAAACATGACTTGTTACTGTTATTACTAAGTTGACTTTCATTTATTTACGACTCAAGTCAGCTGTTTAGGAAAATAAAATATAGTGACGCCTTGCCCAGCACTTAGGTAAACCATCCTCGCAGCTTAGTCGGCTATTTTCAAAGGAAATAATCGACCGAGTGAGCGAAGCGAACGAATTTCTTATTAGCAACTAGGCGTTTCCGCTGAAAGTTTGTATGTAATTAGGTGAGTAGATATATCCGCAGTTTTTGTCCGAGGATTACTCTTGAACAAGTGTTCGCATTTTGATTAAATTTAAAACATAAGTAGATTAGATAAATTGAAGCTGATTTTTATGGGGTATTTTTACCCGACTGTCGAGGAAGGTTATTGTTCCACGCGTATCTTGTATTTTTGTTTGCTTGTAAATTTATTTATAGTCAAGTATCTTCCAAACGTCTGGATGGATTTATAATATGCATAATCCAATGTCCGCAAGGATGTTGTTTGGGTATTGCAAGACGGCATCATTTCTTATCGCGGCTGAACCGAGCAACACCCGGCAAAGTCAATATCATTCAAATAATAATCTGTGGAGTAATACGCTTATTTTTTTTATTTTTATAAAAAGCTATGAATAGTTAGTTTGTGTATTATGTAGATGCCATTAGCAACTTTGTGGAAATAAACGAATCTATATTTCAGCCAAATGCGACGTGTACAAAATGTAAGGAAACTAACAGTACCTACTTAACCTAAAAATAACTGTCTATCTATTCTTGTTGATGACTTTTATACAGAAGTTTTATTTCCTGTGGATTGTCAACCACACCTTTTAATGTAAATTGTAATCAAATTAAAAAATCAATGCTTTATCATTACAGCCGTAAAACGTCCACTACTGAACACAGGCCACCCTTATGATCAACATGAAGGGTAGTTGCCATACGCGGAAAGACGCTGCTGCCCATCTTCCGAAAGTATCCCTTAGCAGGCTCTTACTCCATCCACGGGCATGAGAGGAGGGGCAACATTCCACTCCCGACACCCCACGGCAAAATCTTAGTAGCAATAAATTTTAAGTGTTGCAGTTAGTTAACATTTTGTCCACATCGAGTTTTGCTGAAGTTTAGGCAGGCATATACCGTGGAGTCTACTATCTCCCATGTCATGGGGTCTACTATCTTCCCTGTATGTGCGGTAACAATCTGCCAAAGGATACCTCCGGATGATCTATATCCATGAGGGCGGCCAATATCCAGCAGTTACGACTGAGAAGATGATGACGATCATCATCATCATCATTTCAGCCATAAAACGTCCACTACTGAAAGCAGGCCTCCCTCATGGATCTTCATAAGGGGCAGTTGCCATACTCACCACGCTTGGCAGGCGGGTTGGCGAGCGCAGTACGGGATGTTGATACACGGAATGACGCTGCTGCCCATCTTCCGGAGGTAGCTCTTAGCAGGCTCTTACTGCATCCACGGGCAAGATAGGAGGGGCAACTTTCTACTGCCGGCACCCCACGGCAATGATGACGATGATAGGTATAAAATATAGAGACACCCGCGCCGTCAGAGGTTAATTTTCCGGTATGTAGCGTTCGTTACACTCAATAAGAAAATGAGGCGCTATAACGAGCTTCAATTATGATAGCTTTTCTTTACATTCAGAAATTCATTCATTTATTTCGAAAGTTTGCAATTACAAAACACAGACACATTCCAGTGATAAGATGATGATGACGATAATAGGTGCAAAGTATCGCTCCTAGATAGGCCCGCGTAGTCAGAGGTCCATTTTCCGGTATTTACTAGCGATCGTTACACTCAATAAGGAAATGAGGCACTTTAACGAGCTCCACGTATGATAGCGTTTCTTTTACATTCCAATTGGTAGTGAATTCCCTTATGCCGGCATTGAAGCTGCTTTCCATCTATGAGATTAATTTCGTTTTTGTTTTGCATCATCATCATTTCAACCGTAAAATGTCCACTACTGAACACAGGCATCACTCCTATGAGGAGTAGTTACCATACTCACCACGTTTAGCAGGCGTGTTGGCGAGCGCAGTATAGGATGTTGATACACGGAAAGACGCTGCTGCCCATCTTCCGAGCTTACAGGCTCTAACTGCATCCATGGGTATGAGAGAAGGGGTAATATTCTACTGCCGGTAGCCCACGACGAACTACTTGCAGCCACCCTTACTAAAGAAATGGATAACCTTATCAAAAATTTTACGGTTCCGGTGGGATTCGAATCCACGTCCGTCAAATCGATACTTGACGTTTCCTTAAGCCGGAAGTGCTTTGACCGCTAAGCTACAGAACCCATTCTACCTAAGTGCGGTTAAACACTATAAAAAAAATAACAAACTAAATGTATTGATTTTTGGTAAAGAGGTATGTTAAGTTTTTAGTAGTTATTTATGAGTTCTGCCTCCAAGCAGTAAATTGCAGTGTTTCGGATTAAAGGGTAAGGGGGCCGGTAAAATTACGGGCACATGAGACAACTCTGTCTCAGGGTGACGGGCGCAATGCAATGCAGCGTTGGTCACGTGCTTAGTGAACGTGATTACCGTAGTAATGCAGTTGTTATAGGAAGAGTTAGGTTACCGCTTAACATCGGGTGGGCCTTCTGCTTGTCTCGTCATTTAGTAATATAAAATTATATTACAAAATATTTAGAAAAAGTTGAGTTTGGACTTTTCTTTCAGAATGTTTTTGTATTGTTATCTCGGAGTCAATACTTCATAATAAATGTCTATGCTAAATTACAGCTTTCTAGGACAAACAGTCTCTTCGTAAAGCCGAAGACAGACAAAGGGAAATTATAAGGGTTCCTTGTTGTACTACGGAACCCTAAAAGCAGCCTTTATCAAGTATGGGTTGGGTACTTTATAACTGCTATTCTTACCTTGCTTCCTGTTATAACAGCGGAGTAATGGCTAATAAACACCTCTCATCTATTTTAAAATTGCCTGTAACTTTTCTCGTAACTTTTTTATAAGTGGAAATTCATCCTTGGCTGGTAGCGTTATTAATATGAATGCATTGTGAACCTGTACACAGGTGCTAGTAGTCGATTTATTCAATTCATGTGTGATTGCTGTGATAGTTTGGAATAGGAAGGCGATGAAAAATTCAATTTATTCGAGTGCCATCTGTTACGTAGAGGATTAGCGCTAGAAGAGATTTGCTTAAATTGAGCGTTTGGTTCAACTGCTTTGTTTAATAGTAGCTACTGATTGTGGTTTATTGATTAATTCTCTACGATTTATCAAAGTGCTTTTAAAATATCATTTTACATAGGCTTTAAAATGTTATGTCTACATTGCAATAAAAGTTATGTTTCAGCTGTGCAGATTGCTGATCCAAAAATCCATTACCAAATCGTATAGATACATTGGTAAACCTATACGATTTGGTAATGAATTTTTGGATCTCACTCAGTTATAATCATTTTTGGCGCCCAAACCGGGGCAAAGCGAAACGAAACTCTTTGTTTAAAATGTTAAATCGAATAGTCAAAATATGTTGTGTGATTTGTTTGTGATAAAATAAAATAATCACACAAATTATTTTGATTCTTAATACCATCAACTATAAAACTTTTATAATTATTTACTTTATTAACTTTTATTTTTTATTGGATGTTTTGGCTTAGGCTGTAAGTCCACCTTTGTCTAAATAAATGAATTATGAATAAATTATGAATTGCCCCACGTTGGGCGCTAATATTATCTTAATATTTTGGTAAAGTATGTACCTCGTTATAAATCCTGATTCTTAGCCAGGATATCTTTTATTATGGCCTACCTTCCCTAAAAAGCTTATTGTCCGACTTTTACTGCACGTTAAGATTACCAGCACAACTTAAGATTGCAAGCGAACCTTTTCCGGCTTGGCGATCCCTGAAACGCGAACGCTGTTTCAGGCGTCGACGTCGCATGTAATGCTACGGTTTTGTTTGAGGCAGGTTTCTGTATAAACTAGGTTAGTACCTAGTGTAAGTCTACTTACTAGTGTAAATCTTACTAACTACAAACTTAGAAATTCAACGAACACTGTTTTAGACGTCGTCGACACGTTTATAGTCAGGTTTTGTTTTAGGCAGGTCTCTGTACAAACTAAGTACAGCAGGACCTGACTGCAGAATTCACAAAATTGTGCTTAGAGAAACGCAGTAGGCGGTTCTTTAACAGTTTGACGTATTATAAGGAGTGGTGTGTCTCTGAATTTCCAAGATGTTACATATATGGGTAATTTACGCAAAAGATTTACAATATAGGTAATTTACGCAAAAAATACTCTATTACTTTAATACATAATGTATAGTGATAGCAAAAGTTTAAAGAAGACCAACGTTTTATAAAATATGCAATATATACCTCTATATATACTATATTACTTCTCATTCTACAGCACACATTAAAATCGGCAATATACCTATTGATGTATATTGCCGGCTTTAATGTGTGCTGTAGAATGAGTTAGCAAATCGGCCAAGAGCGAGTCGGACTCGCGCACCGAGGGTTCCGTACAATATTATATACCCGGATATAAGATAATTTGTGTTGAAAGTGGTTTATTTATTTATTTAACACTTTAACACCTTAACAATTGTGTAAGGAGGACTTAATGCTAAAGCATTCGCTGCCAGTCATCCTGTCCAGTTTATATTTGTTGGTTTACCTTAAAAGCGCCATGTCTCGTCTGATAGCGAAACTTTCAATGATTTTTTAAAAACTATGCTAATAATTAGAGATTTCGTAATATTTTTCTGTAATCTTTACATAGGTACAATTCTATCAGCAGTAAAAGTTTCATGGGCGGTTTTTTTTTTGTCATCATTTTTGTAAATAAGTCGAAAACTATAAGACTTAAAGGAAAACTAAAGACTGTTTATTTATCTGCATATAAGCCCTTTCATATGATATATGACCTAGTAACCCCACTCAACATTTTAAGACCCTCTTTCAGCACCACTAAAACTAAGAATATTTTTCTACAATTTTATATATGCAATATTAGTGAATAAGCGTTATCAAATACCATTTTAAATTGCAAGTTGATAGCATCAGTAGTTCTCAAGATATTCAACAGTGACAGACAGATAAAGTCACAAAATAAAGGTTCCTTTTTACCATTTTGGTCCGGAACCCTAAAAAACAGATACATTGAGTTGATTATACAATTTTATTTTTATTTCTAGTTTAATTCCCGGTAACATTCGTTTTATTCCCCATTTACTTCGATGTTAAATCCGTACGGCTTACCGAGTGGCGTTCAGCAATTTAAATGACAGTCGTGCATCGTACAACGTGATATTTGAGAGCAACTTGTGCTCTAAACAAAAATGTATTTTGGATCTGAAAAATGTTAATTTAAAAATGGTATAATTTATTCTCAACAAGCATTGGTACGGTACAAGAAGAGGGCGAAGGCCTCAAAAAGTCACCAAAGGTCAAAAATGGTATTTGGACGTTTTCGGCCATTTGAAGACTTTAATTTTTTGGTGACCTTTTGAGGTCAGACAGACAGACAGCGCTATGCGTATTAGGGAGCTTCGACCCCTTACTAGACAAAGGTCACTTGCATGAGAAATATACCCATCATCATCATCATATCAGCCGTAGGACGTCCACTGCTGGACAAAGGCCTCCCTCATTGATCTCTAGGTACTGCGGTTGGATGCGGCCTGCATCCAACGCTGACCAGCGGTTCACACCAAGTCGTCTGCTCTTCTTGTAGGTGGACGTCCTACGCTGAGTTTACCGGTCCGTGGCTTCCATTCGAGATCTTTGCGGCCCCACCGGCCATCTGTTTCGCGCGCTATATGGCCTGCCCATTGAAACTGCAACGTGCTAATCCGTTTGGCTATGTAGGTGACACGAGTTCTTCTAATTATCTCCTCATTTCTGATTCGATCGCGTAGAGAAACCCCGAGCATAGCCCTCTCCATAGCTCGTTGAGTGACTCTGAACTTATTAATTGGGCCAGCAGTGAAGGACCACAATCGGTTCCATGTGTCATCACTGGTACATCTGATTCACTTCGGTACATCTGATTCAGCCAGTCAGCTGGCAGCAAAAATAGAGTATAGAATAGAGTATGAGTGTTTAATTTTGCATGTAAAAGTAGATTGGTAAAGTGTTGGTGAAGCTATATTATAAAAATTTGCATCTATTTTTTTATTTATACAGCGTCAGCAACTGGTAATCATGATGTAGGGGACGCTGCAGTGCCTGATACATTGTTAGATGGATTAGGCTTGCCCAGCACCTATACCATCCTCTCCGCTTAGTCAGCTATTATTCCCCTCACGATGTTTCCTTCACCGTTAAAGCACGTGTTAAGTGTGCTCATACATTTTTCAACAGAGAAAAATCGGGGGTACATACCACTCGGCCAACACGGCCATCAGGTTAGTAAAGTGTAAGTTTAATGCTAGAATTACCCTCTTGTGAGACCTTGAAAGTAACTAGGGTTGTAGTGAATTCACCCACACTGAGTAAAGTAGATAGTGTTCTTACTTCATAGCTTAAACTTCTGGGTTGTACACATGGTACAACATATCATCGGGTTTTGGCAATTTAGGTGTCAAAATATGTTGCTTAGTTGAAAATAGCTGCTAAAAAGTTAAAAATAACTAAGAATGAGTATTTACAAAAGAAAAATCGGAAAAAACTCTTTTTATCTACCCCGCACCACGGTGACGTGCTTGCATGGGACAAACGTCCCTAAAGAATGTCCCCAAAGGGCATCGAGCGGATATAAATAATATTTTTTTATTACAATTCCCTAAATAATAATAACAGTTGCCCTAGTCGCCACAGTCGGCTTAGTCACCATAGTAACCACAGTCGCCATAGTGACCCCCCCCCCCCCGCAAAAAATGGCAGAACTTTTAGTAAAGAGAAATAGGCGCGTAGCCTGTCCTGATTTATCTCGTCCAAGACTTACATTAAGTTTGCGAGTATTTATAGACCGACTAACCACTTTATGGTAGTGAAGAGTACAACATATTAGACGCCGTTACACCCATTAATCACGCCTTCAGTTTTATCTGTTGAGATGCCTCATGCGGGTGATTACTAGCAATGAAATGATCTCTCGCGATTTACTTTCTGCCGGGGGGTGCCGGCAGTAGAATGTTGCCCCTCCTCTCATGCCCATGGATGCAGTAAGAGCCTGCAAAGGGATATCCGCGTGAGATGGGCAGCAGCGTCTTTCCGTGTATCAACATCCAGTAAACGGCCGCCTGCCAAGCGTGATGAGTATGGCAACTAACCATCATGGAGACCCATGAGGGTTTCTTGTTTTACTACGAAACCCTAAAAACAGCATTCTCATCGGACCACTCGATTAAGAGCTACGGTTTCACAAACAGACACACACTCATAGCGGTCAACTTATAACAGCCCAAAAGACAAAGATCTTCTTTTTTATCGACGGTAAAAAATAAGATGGTCCATTCGAAAATAAAATTAGGTCTCACTAGATTCGGACGTTCTAATCATACAATTTATCTATGGCAACGTCTCAAGCCCGGAACAAAATGGATAATGCTACTTTGTCCGACTCTACAGGGTGCAATATAACATGTGTACTAGGCCGAAAGGGGGTGATTCTGACCATCCCAAGGAACAACTTTTGTTCTACGACTTTTCAGGATTCAGTGATTTTATTCAAGAAAAGACCAAGAGAGTTTTATATTCAACAGCTGATTGTACCATAATGACAACCTAAAAGCCAGCTGATTCTTGACAGGGTCATTGAACTCCGCGAAGAGTTGCCGTACAAATAAAAACACCTTTAACCACAAATATATTACATATAAAAAATAAAAAAATAAAATCCGATTACGACCTCAGGATCATTTTCACATCACACTATCTAGTTAAATTTAAAAATAAATACGAAATCCCCAATTTTTTGCCTATTAAAACGTTAGTACAAATGTTATAATTCATCCTGTATACCTATCTAATACAATCGCCAATGAACATGTCTGTATGATGGACCTTCCGTCCATTTGCTGGACCCAACAATTTATTATGCTTTCTAACTACAGTGGTGATAGAAACACGAGAACATTTCTATTGTGTGCGATGAAAACAGACTACACGTAAATACGGTCTGGAGAACTATCATTTAATATTTTTTTATATCGTAAGTGGACGTATCTATGTTTTGTGATTGCAATTTTAGGAAATAAAGTGAATATATAATCCTTTTACTACGCTTACGTCAGTTTTTTTTTTCAATCAATCATTTGTTTTTTTCTATGATAAACAAGTTTTACCTGTTTATATCACAATCAAGGTGACCATGGAAGACCAGCGCTGTGGTTTGATTTACTTTGCCACAGCACAAGCTGATTGGTTCTTTTTTTTGTCACTTTATCTTAGTTTTAAGCACAGGTAATATATTGCAAAGACCATTTTTCGATTTAGGGTTCCGTTTGCAAAATATTAAAGTTTAAACTTTTTTCGAGCTTTATAATGGGGAGGGAAAGGGCTCTAAAATCTAAACTGCTAGCTTAACAAATCTGAAAAATATCATTAATGTATCTTTTACCATGAACTTTTACTAGAAAACTATAAAAGTTTAGCTAGCTTTTTTAGTTTCGAAGAAATAGTCGCTCAAATAAGTGATGTGGTCTCCCAAACATACCGGAATACTTTAGACCGAAGACTCAATTAATTCCTGTTAATATGTTTTGGTAAACGTAAAAAAACATACATCAAATTCTAACAACAGGTGTACGTTTAACTACGGAACCCTACATAGCGCGTGGCCCGACACGCACCTGGCCTATATATATATTTTTTACACCTACTAACACTACACCGCGACTAAGAACGTTGACACGTGTTTGAAACGTCACTAATTTCTATTATTGAAAATGGTACGTGATAAAATCATAAAGGTACATTAAACTAATATGTTAACAAATCGGGAAAATTTAACCAGATCTACTGTAATGATTAGTATTTTTTTCTAGATATCTCTTTCAAAATGTAATCCTAATTGCCCCTCTTGTTAGATACGTTCAGTCACCTGCTCCGATTGTTGTTATATTGTATACATAATCACATAAGCATTGTAGTGAAAAGCTTTTATAAAGTCCGTGAGTCGAAAAGGTTTCATAAAATAACCGATTTTAGGATTGCCCGAAAGGAAAATGGCCATGAAGGCTGAACTCATGCCGGAAGGTCAATGCTCTTTGACTATTTTCGATTCATTTCTTGTTTTGATGGTTGTAGACACCACGTTTCTTTTTGCGTGAGGTTTTTGCAGTCTTATTAGACAGAAAAAAAAGAAAATAAATTTATTTTTGACACACACAAAACATACAAAATCGCTAGGAAGGGAATATATTTCAGATAGACTTACAACTAAGGACGACACAAATAAGTGAGTAAGCGTAAACACGCCTACTCGCAAACGCGAGGGGTCAAAAAATGGACATTGCCTCAGTATTACCGCCACCTTATAGCGAGCTTTTCAAGCAGGTCCTTTGTTATTAAGGTCTCTTTGAGGTATTTTTTGACATTTATCTACTGTATTAACACATAAAAACCGGGTATTTATCGCGTTATTTATCTTTGTTATTGCCCGACGTTTTAACAGGATTGCACCCATCGTGGTCCCGGAAAGACTGACATGTTGAAGATAACTACAGCAAAGCGAAGGCGTAATCATCATCATCATTTCAGCCATAGGACGTCCACTGCTGGACATAGGCCTTCCTCCCGCAGGTCGACGTTGATGAGCTAAATTGTTACTTTTTTATAAGGTTTACAGTTTGTCAAGGTTGAAATGGCTTCACTGCAATTAGACCTAAGACTGTGCTTTTTATTCTAAGCCTAGATTAATGATTTAAGAAGTTCTGAGTTACTTTGCTCTTGGATACCTCGTTATCCCATTCTCAACGCACACAGTACAGGGTGTAACATGTGTACTTACCCGAAAGAGGATGATTCTGCCCACCCCAAGGAACAAGCTTAATTTTATGATTTTCCAGGATTCTTGATTGTTATTCAAGAAAAGACCACGAAAACTTCAACGGCTGATTATACGATAGCGACAACTTAAAGCTGATTCTTGACAGGGTCAATATCTTCCGCAAAAAGTGGCCGTAGTAACCACAGAGGTATTTTTTACAAGAGGAAATAAAAAAATAACCAATTGTGAACCCAGGATCATGTTTTACACCAAATTAACTATTTTAAATATAAATTATATAATTAAAGTAAAATACGAATTTCCGATTTTTCCCGTCTAAAAGGACTGGTTTAATGGGCTTAAAGCACCCCCTCTTGGGTTCGTACACAATGTTATAATACACCCTTTAAAGAGCTTAGCCGTGAAATGTGCGCTGTGCGACGATTTCAATATTAATCATGATTTTGATAATAACCCCCTTTTGTTTCGTAAGTTTCATCGCTAAGTATCATTGTATTGAGGCATCTTATCCAAGCTTTTGTGTCTGTTCATCCGTTTAGCTTAGACTAAATGTATGAAGTTGAATGGAGGTGGGAATTGCTAAGTGAATAAAGCTACCATTATTATAAACAATAGTCTACAGAGAGATAATTATATAGAAATAAAACATTGGTGACTTGTCATCAAAAAAACAAGAAGTACACAGATTAGATTCAAAAGCTCTGGTATTTTCGTATTTTCGGTTCTGGTATTTTGTCATTATCATCTCAGCTGGAGAACGTCCACTTCTGGGCATGGACCTCCCTCATGGATCTAAAGATCATGAGTTGTTGATAAACTCACCACGCTTGGCGCATGGGGCTCGCGAGCGCAGTACAGGATGTTGATACATGGAAAGAGGCTGATGCCCATCGTCCGGAGGTATCGCTTAGCAGATTCTTACTTTATCAACGAGTAAGAGGGGAGCCCCAAAATTTTATTGCCAGCCCCATGGCAATTGATAAAGTTATTTCTACCGACGGCCATTCTATGTACCTACATATATTAAATAATTATTATTAATTATAGTATAATGTATTAAGTATATCAGTCATCTAGTACCCATAACACAAGCTCTGCTTAGCTTGGGGCTAGTTGATGCTGTGTGATTTGTCCAGCATTATTTATTTATTTATTTTATTTAATTAATCGAAATTATATTTGTGTTCATTGCAACAAATTTTGTTGCGTAAGTATTATTCAATCATCTGGTACACCCAGTACTCACCACGCGGTATCTACTAGATACAATAAAATAAAAATCGGCCAAGTGCGAGTAGCGCACGAAGGGTTCCGTACCAATATTTAGCAATCGTTTGTTGTCAAATATTGGTACGAAAAAATGTCTGTAAGATCTGCAGATATTTGTTCTGGATGTTTTACTATATATAATAAAATATCTATACTATCTATACTACATATACATAGTATTAAGTATATATCAGTCATCTAGTACCCATAACACAAGCTCTGTTTTGCTTGGGGATATGTGATGCTGTGTAAATTGTCCAGCATTATTTATTTATTATTTTATTTTAATTTAATTATTTACTTAAAAAATGAATGTACAACTAAATATTCTGTGAATATTTCAAGCGTCTACCTGTTGCCGTTATTATTATCGAGCAAAAAACGGCAAAAACATCACATTTGTTTTTTGGGAGGAATATTCGAGGAAGACAGACATACGCACAGCGGCGGTGTCTTAGTAATAGGGTTCCGTTTTTACCTATTTGGGTACGTAACCCTAAAAACGATTATAATCCCGCACGGAAATTGTAATTTTATCAAATTACCCTCTTGTCATAAAATTTTTGCTCGCGACCAAATTTTATTATATTCTCATTAAAAGTCGACGGTTTCATTTTAGCGTGGGTCGTCAAACAAACTATGGTTAATTACTTTTAGTACGTTTGATATGGACATAATGTTGGTTTACTTTTTGGCAGTTAATTTTTGTCAGGAGTTTGTGATAAAAAGTATCCGATTAGTTCAGAAGCTTATTGTAGTGTATAGAGCTACATAGAAATATTTAGTTTCTGTTATCTGTGGTAATATTAATTATCTATAACATTATAATGCGACATGTACAGTATTTAAACATAGTAGGTATACTGATATTATAAAGAGGTAAAGTTTGTGAGGTTGTAGGGGCTAATTTCTGGATCTACTGAACCGATTTTAAATTTTTTTTTACTAATAGAAAGCCACAGTATTTGCGAGTGTCACAGGCTATAAATTACCGCCCAACGAAGTGGGCACCGGCTCAGCTAGTACATAGTATATCTGTCGTGTCGAGCAGCGCACTCGCGGAGTTGTGAGGCGAATCGGAGAGATTCGGTTATTGGCCGCCACAGTAAAGACGCGTGCGTGTGCTAGCGAGCCGATATTATATATACTTATGTAGAAAGTACTTATGTATTAACATTCATGTAGTGACACTTATGTAACTTTATGTTAAGACTGAACGAGTCGCCCATCTTTCCATACAAACGTGGAAGGGTTACTACTCCACTGTTTGACGTTGACCATCCAACACTAAGGATCATATCAATTTATCTCGTCATAATTTATGTTTGTATACACCCCAAACCGTAATAAAAGTATTTACTTCAAAAATACAAGCTTCTAAACTTTCTTATTTCTGCAATGAGGCAAAAAGTAAAATCTTCGAAAATGGTTTTCTCGAACCTTATTAAATTTAGTTTAGGCGTTAGTTTTAAGGTTGTTCAGAAACATCCTTTCTCCGCTTGCCAGCTCCATCTCATCATCTCAGCCTTAGAACTACTGTCCACGTCCACAGCTGGACATAGGCCTCCCTCATGGATCTCCAAGAAGGGTGGGTTTGTTGCCATACTCGCCACGTTTGGCAGACGGGTTGGCAAGCGCAGTACGGGATGTTGATACACGGAGACGCTGCTGCCCATCTTCCGCAGATATCCCTTTGGCAGATTCTTACTGCAAGAGAGGAGGGGTAACATTCTTCTGCCGGCATCCCACGGCAGCTCCATCTGTTCGGTTTAAAAATACTTTTTTTCTTCATACAAACTTCTCATTAGAATGTCATTTATTTTACTTTCCTTTTTTTGTAATAACCGCATGGACCAAATAAATACTAGACTGCTAATGTCCATTCTAGTAGGCGCTTTACCTTGAGCTTATACGTTGCCAATAAAATAAAATAAAATAATTTCCGTTTGGAGCGCTAGCCGCCGACTCTAGTCTTGTAAATGGTACAAGTTTATACTTGTACCATTTAACATCTTTCAACTTTTATAAGTTAACAATTTTAAGTAATGTGTAAGGAAGTAGCCCACAAACACAAATCGACTGCCGTAGAGGATTTTTGGTTTATGGAGGGTTTAATTGTTTTGGTTTATCCGAGGATAACTGGATGATCGGATTTTGATGAAATTTAAAACATAAGAAAATTACATCAATACAAATCGATTGCCATGGGAGTTTTTAATAGATGGAGGTTAGTAGCTCTGAAACGCAAAAAGTTGCCGGTTCTTTTCCCGCCACAAATCAAGTTCATTGAAAGAAAGTCGCTCGCTCATTCTAACTTCGTAGTGAACAACTTGGTACTTTTTTCTTTTATTTCCTGACGTTTCGAGTACCTTGCAGTTTTCACGGGTAGACTGATGTTCTGGAGCTACAGTCGTGAGTCGAGAGGTTAACCGCAACTACCCTCAGTTTGCCATCAGAAATGTGGAGAAATAATAAAACAAGATTTTAAGGCGATAACGTCCCGGAAATTCTGTTTATTGGTCTATTATGTATATATAACTTTCGTAAGTTTACAAAGTATTATTTAGGTTGTCATTATCGTAAATGATGTCCTGGAAATTCGTAAAACTAAAGTTGTCCCTTGGGGTGGTCAGAATCACCCCCTTTCGGGTTATTACACATATTAGTCTTTTTAAACTTTCGCCATCACGACAAATTAATAACATATATTTAACCGGGTATTTATCGTGGTCCCGGGAAGACTAATCTATACCTTAAATATATAAAGCTGAAGAGTTTGTTTGTTTGCTTGAACGCGCTAATCTCAGGAACTACTGGTCCGATATGAAAAATTATTTCAGTGTTTGATAGCTCATTTATCGAGGAAGGCTATAGGCTATATATCATCACGCTACGACCTACGGGAGCGAAGCAGTATCCAAAGATGCGGGTGAAACCGCGGGCTACTTCTAGTAAATAATAAAGGCAATAATACATGTAAATAACGCGATAAATACCCGGTTAAATATGTGATAATAATAGTACACATAATATACGTATTGTATTGTTCCCTGAATTGTTCGTGAATTTGGGTATTGGGTAATAACTTAAATAAAACAAAATTTCATCCATATGACGGTCTAGCTGTTTATTACACAACACACTTATTTATAGAGACAGTCAATTTTCTACTGAGTAGATAATAAGTATATTTTACATATATACTGGTGGTAAACCTATGCAACGATTAAATACAATTATTCAAAGTGAATTTTAGGGAAGTTTAGGATTGGGGAAAGATCATACAACTTTGAAAAGGATACTTAGAAGACACGCAGTTTACAAAGTTAAACCTTAGTTCAGGTATACGTGGCATAGACCTAGTATATAGGAGAAAAACTGTACTAAACTATAACAAATAGGTATCTCATGACTAGAATATATTCTCCTTATAAAGAATAAAATACAACGAATAGCCTTGAAAACCATTAGATATAAAACATAATTATCTTCATAAAAATAGAATATCTATGTAAGCAAGAAAAGTAACAATAAACAATAGAATTAGGAACAAGAAGGTAACCAGCCTTTTTACAAAATATATTTTCTAAACAATAACAAAGAAATTTATAACACACAAATTTATAATTGACAAGATTGTGTATATGTTTATATTAACACCTACAGAGACAGTTAACAGAGTTTTAACACAAAATGGGCTCAATTTATTCGATAATTATTTCATAAATGGGCAGTTGTGGGTAATACCTACGACTTAAGAGCCTTTTCAGCTACATTTCAAGAAAAATTAAATTAGAAAAATTTTAATTAACTAAAAAACACGCTTTTAAGCCTTTCGAACTAAAGAGTAAAAAAAAACATTAGGTAAAATTATTGGATTTAAAACCAAGAAGCTATGTTAAGACCAGCGGCGGGTTGCTGAAGGAGTGCGCGCTAGCGCGGCCTACTTAAATTCTATAAAAAATAGTTTTTTTTAAATTAAATTTTCAGAAAATAGTCATTGAATATTCTTCTAAACATCGTTGCCTATTTTTTGATGTTTTTAGAGAGTATAACATTGATAAACTTGAAGTAAAACCACAAAAACGAGCAAAAACTATCCTTCCTACATATGTACATTATTATTAAAGGTAATGTGAAAAATATTGTTTGAACCTTTAAATATTCGAAAACGTTTATTAAACTATAATACAGGGTGTAAAAGGACAACTACTGAAAACTTCGAGAGGTCAATGTACTCGTCAATATGAATAACTTTTACTAAGGAACTTTTGCTGTAAAAAATGTAAAGAAACAGCTGTTCCATATTATTTTAGTAAAGTAGGTATTGAACTTTTGTATGGAACAGCTGTTTCAGAAATCCTGTATTTTAAAACTAATACCCATAATAAACTTAATTATCCGACTCTATCATCGCTGTACCTAAACAATAATCTTTTAAAGTTTGAAAACAAATAAATGAGCCCATTTCAATAAGACAGCATCATTCGATATTGATCCTTAGTAAATATATTTGAGTAATCTACATATTTTCGACATAATAACCGTCTTCGTTCTGCTGTGACCGTCTGTTGTAGTTATCCATCTGTAAATATAAATAAGTTAAATAACAAATAATGTTTCATAGTTATAAATGAAAAAATAAAATGAAAAATGATTTATAGAAATTACAAACTGTAACAGTATAATTTGTAATTTATATAATGTTAAACACTAGTTGAACCACATTATAGGTAAAACATTTCGACGATATAATTAACCTAGAATTTCGTCTAGCCCGTCACGGGTTTCGTAGCTTAGTTGGTTAAAGCACCTCCGGCTTCGGGAAAGAGCAAGGATCGATTGTGATGGGTTCGAATCCCACCGAAATTATTGATGAGATTATATTTTTTTTCTTGAAACTGTATATAATGAATAATAATATAGCCTTTTATTCAGATAATAATCACATTAAATAACATATCTTTTGAGTTAACACAACTGGGTTTTTATTTGTTTGTCGTTTGACAAAGGCCACTTCCAACCTTTTCCAATTTTCTCTTAGTGTTGCCACTCTCGACCAGGTGAAACTGTATATTTAGTTATAAAAGAGTTAAGGTTATTGGTTGCAAAATATACATACAATTTTTTTTTAAACTCAAAAGTAAAAAGTTTGTAAATAATATATTATGACATTACAATTTGAAACATGTAAGTCGTAGTCGGTTTTTTCTCGCGCCATAAATTAAGTTCTTTCAATTATTTGAAACTGACGTAAAAAAACTAGCTCGAAGAGAAAAGTCGTAAGCGACAAAACTGTAATTTACATTTAAAATAAAGACTTTTGGTTATTATATGAAATTTAATCATATTGAGTATAGTGTTTAGACTTAATTGTACCTGCAAAAAATTTAGAGGTCTCAAACAAAAATATTTGCAGACAACAATTTTCTAATCAGTTTTTAAATCTGGTTACTGTCACACTTATGCCCTTTTTGGTAAGTTCTGTACTAGAAAGATTCCATCTCATAAAATCATCAACATCATCATCTCAGCCGCAGTATGTCCACTGCTGGACGTGGGTCTCCCTTATGGATCTCCATGTAGTGATCATGTCAGGTTTTTTACCTTACTTATCACACTTGGCAGGCGCGTTGGCAGTACGAGACGTTGATACACGAAAAGACGCTGCTACCCATCTTCGGAAGGTATCCTTTGGCAGATTCTTACTACATCCAACCTCACATTAGAAACCTCCAAAATGATTAGTGTTTCTCTACTTTACTATGCATGTAATAAACATATAAACCTTCCTCTTGAAAATCTCTTGTCTATTGAAAAAAACCACATCAAAATCCGTTGCGTAGTTTTATAGATCTAATCAAATATAGGGACAGACAGACAGCAGGAAGCGACTTTGTTTTATACTATGTTTTGATGATAAATGATGTCAACCCACGATAATTTAAATTCATCTCACCTATTATTTTTATATTCGGTTGAGTCGTATCATTTAAAAGGTAGAATATGTGTGCAGTTTCCATATTTCGGCACATTGTTAGCTCACCTGTTATTTCTATATTTGGTTGAGTCGTGAACGAGTCTAACACACAAAGGACGAAACGTGCGCTTAGTTAAAGTATAAAATAGACAGACCGTATTCAAAACGGAACTGCCCTCCAAAACTCTAATTGACGTAGCTCGAAAGTTTGTGAATAGAGAGCTAACTTGGAGAATAACAAGTGTATCGCTGAACCCTGTACAGTGAAAAGTATCCAGTATTTTATTTAAACTAAGGACCTCCCAGTACAAGGAAGATCAGGACGTTGTTGGGCTTTATAAAACAAGAATCAGCATTAGTATAGTAACTTTCGTGACTTATTACAAACATATTAAATAAATAAATAAATAAATAATGCTCGACAAATCACACAGCATCATCTAGCCCCAAGCTAAGCAGAGCTTGTGTTATGGGTACTAGATGACTGATATACTTAATACATTATACCACATAGATAGATATTTTTATTATATATAGAAAAACACCCAGAACACCCTGAACAAATATCTGCAGATCGTACAGACATTTGTCCCGAGGGCCTTCATCAGGGTTGACAGTAAAAACAGTTGGTGCCTCCACCAACAATAACAAGTACGTGGACATTCCCGCTATTTAATATGAACCAGCATTAGCTTTGGATCGGCGTGGAAAACGAGCAAATTCATACATACAGTCCGCATCTTTGCCGCCGATTCAACAAAAGTATAGAACGAGCCCCACATAATTGTAACAATGTTAATTTGTGTTCGCGATCGCGATCGGAAAGGCCGGCGGTGTGTTATAATTTTTAGTCCTCTGCAGAATGAATTTATATACAATGTGTTTCTGTTTGACGTAACTTAGTGTTCTTAGGATCCTGTGATTAAATAAATGAATGAATGAACATCTTAAATAAACAAGTGCCTAATTTAGACATTTTTGGTGACAACTTCAATTTTAAACTGGAAGATGCTGGAATATTTCCAGCATCTTAATCTTGAACCTGATTCTTAGACCTCAGTACATACCTCTATAAAGTAATAGTAACTGTAGTAAAAACCACTGTCACCAATCTTACAATTTTGTTATTAATTTAATATAATATTGCTTTTAAATGTGTAACTAAATTTATATTTTTTTTATATTTTCGTCATTCATTAATTCAATGTGCCTTTAGTTTTATCAAAGATCTCATAACAATTTAATTAGCCATTAGTAATAAATAACTACATACTTTTTGTTACCTAGTATTAACATTCCTTAAACCTTGAGTCTTTTTGCGCTAAATTCATATAATTTATTATTGACATTGCACACAGCACCATCTAGCCCCAAAGTAATCAGAGCTCGTTTTACGGCAGCCGGCAGTAGAATGTTGCACTCCTCTCTTGCCTGTAGATGCAGTAAAAATCTGCTAAGGGATACCTCCGGAAGATAGGTAGCAGTGTCTTTCTGCGTAACAACATGTCTTACTGGGCTCGCCAAGTCTGGCAAGTGTGGCGAGAGTGGCAGCAACCCTCTCATGATCTTGGAGACCCATTAGGGAAGCCTATGCCCAGCAGTGGACGTGGAGAGCAGTCCTACGGCTGAGATGACGGTGATGATTTTACTTCATCATTTCATCATTTCAGCCGTAAAACGTCCACTACTGAACACAGGCCTCCCTCATGGATCTCCATAAGGGGCAGTTGCCATACTCACCACGCTTGGCAGGCGGGTTGGCGAGCGCAGTATGGGATGTTGATACACGGAATGACGCTGCTGCCCATCTTCCGGAGGTAGCTCTTAGCAGGCTCTTACTGCATCCACGGGCAAGAAAGGAGGGGCAACATTCTACTGCCGGAACCCCACGCCACGGATTTTACTTAATTTGATTCTATTCATTTCATAATGAAGAAGTGTTATGTCTTGGTCATTAAACTGCAGCCCGCAAAGTTCATTGGAGAAATTTGCATTATAACACGGATGACAGAGGAACACGGGATATCCATTATTCAATTGTAATAGGAGATAGTAGAGCTTCAGATGACTAGAAGTGGCATTTCGTGTCTCTGTTTTGTAATTACAGATTATGGAAATAAATGAATGAATTTCTAATTTCCAAATTTGAATAATATACTCGTAACTAAAGCTGCGGTCTCAAGTCAGCGGCGCGGGGAGCGGCGCGTTTTAGGCTGCGTTTCCACCAAAGCTGTGCGAGGAAAATGTGTCGTACGAGGATGTGTAGCGGAGCTGTGAATAATGTGTGGTGCGAGGATGCGTTGCGAAGCTGTGAAATGTGTCGACGGGGGTGCGGTGTAGTGGGACGTCTATGGACTAGCTGGTACAGTATGTCGCAAACCTCACAACACAACCCTCGCAACACATTGCTCGCACACATCCCTCGCGCACATCCCTCGCACACATCCCTCACACACATCCCTCGCACACATCCCTCGCACACATCCCTCACACACATCCCTCGCACACATCCCTCGCTTGTTTTGGCTCAGTTTATCTATTCAGCTGAGACGCAGTAGGTTGCGGGGTCGATCCCCAGCGGGGGACAAATGTTTGCTTCCATCATCATTCAGCCGTAAAACGTCCACTACTGAATACAGGCCTCCCATCATTGCTCGAATGAGGTTTAATTGTCATACTCACCACGCTAGGCAGGCGGATTGGCGAGCGCAGTGCGGGATGTCGATACACGGAAGGACGCTGCTGCCCATCTTCCGCAGGTATCCCTTAGCAGGCTCTTACTGCATCCACGGACATGAGAGGAGGGGCATATTTTATTACCGGCACCCCACGGCGTTTGCATTATCAGCGGATAATTGTCTCGGAACAGTTGTTTAGTTGTTTTTTACGTGGTAAGTATATCTATTTACAAAACAAATTCAGTTCTTTTCGGTGGAATGGTATATCCACGTCATTTTACGACACAGGACAAACAAGTTAATTATATAAATAATTATACCTAGTTTGGGTACCTATGTGCTCCGTTCTCGCTAGTTTTTTTTTCAAGTAGAATGAATAAACAAATTCAACTTGTAAAATATATCGATATTTCTCATCTTAAATTAATAATAAAATAATAAGGCTACACACAACATCCAACCATCTTGTTCCA
The DNA here is from genome assembly GCA_963082625.1 of Pasiphila rectangulata. Taxonomy (NCBI): domain Eukaryota; kingdom Metazoa; phylum Arthropoda; class Insecta; order Lepidoptera; family Geometridae; genus Pasiphila; species Pasiphila rectangulata. Next base: position 18,043,864 of record OY720244.1, read on the forward strand.
AACTAAACAAATCTTGTATTATGGAAAATACATTTTTTTTTGTAAATAAATTCTTATCATACTTAGATAAAATATACCTGGAACAAATATCTACATAACAATTACAAACAAATGTTTTCGGAAAAATGCAAATGCCCCGTGGCGGGAATTGAACCTGCTGCCTCCTGCATATCAATAAGTTATTAGATTAACTAAGCCACGGAGGCAGTCAATATTAACACACATTTAACCGGGTATTTATCGCGCTATTTACCTTTATTATTGCCCGACGTTTCGACAGGAAACGTCGGGCAATAATAATAATAAATACCCGGATAAATATGTGTTAATAATGTGTCGTGATCGCGAAAGTTTAAAAAAGGCAGTCAATAGTCAAAATTGTTTTTAAGTATTCTATAAATCATCTGGTACCTTGATTACCTGGCCATTAGAAAGCTTAAAATTTACACTCATTTTTTCGTGACGAATTTACTTTGTGGCAAATGTGCAACAACCCGAGTTACTTTGCCAAGTTAGCTTACTTTCCAGTTTATTACAATTTTACTGTTTTACGCAGTGTTAACGAATACTCATTCTTGTCCGTGAGTTATCCATCACCAGCAAGTTATAGTAAAAGAGGTGATCAAAGTTAATTAAATAAGTGACGAATAAACTTTGAAAGCTATGTGTATGTAAACGATATGTTAAGTGATGTAACTTTATGGTTAAAATAAATGAACGAATGAATGAAAGCTTTAAAGCTAGATACTTTGTCGGCTCTATCAGTTCAACGGTCGCACGGTAAGTAAATAATTCTCACCCAGTGTTTGAAGATGTTGCGAAGTTTGAACTTCATTAGCTCGCGGCCGGCGTCCTCGTGCTCGTATGCCCCTGCAACGTGCCAGTTAGTGTTTGTGTTGATCGTATAATGTTGGTCTTACGTGTCGGTCAAGTTTTAGTGTAGGCGTCGTTGTAGGCCTAGTCGGTCTAATTTCTAGGCTAAGTGATCGCGGAGGCGAAATATTTATGACGGGCTTTTAAACGTAAGATTTAAGCAAAGATATAAATTGTTAGATGCGCCCTGGGTATGGCCGCCAACATGGCCAGCCAAATAACAATGAGTTTATCAATTAACTTGACACTGGCGGAATTGTGTAAAACCAAACACAAAAAGCCATAAAATAAAGACAAGATGCGCCCTGACAGCAATAATTGTGGCATTGTCTTGTCATATGTGTGTACACGCACACTGTTTTTACCAATAAACCAGACTGACATTCTGTTTAGAGGTACACTGATTTTAAATGAGCGTGCTGTGCTCACTTCTTTCGCGTGGAAACGACGCGGTCTCATTACGGTAATTGTGTATCTACCGATTTAAATATTTGCTTAAATCTTGTTCATCATCATCGTCTTCTACAGCCCATCCCGGTTGTAGGCTTTCCTTTGTAAATGCCACGTATTGATAAACAATTATTTTAATGTAATTCTTTAAATAACAGTGGTATAACGCAGAGACTGTCTTATACCACTGTTATATGTTTATACCACGACAACTCTTTCTTTGTTTTGTGCCTATGGTCTACCCTCTGTTTGAAGTGTCGCAGACGAAGTTGCGGGACAGCTTATTTGTCTTAATCAATGGCGTCCATACCTCCATCCCGGATGGGTATGATGTCGTCCCCCGGTTGCAGCACGTTGTAGTGAGGGTAGCCGGGGTGGGGAGGTGTCTCTTCTTGGCCCATCTGCCGACGAGCCATGACCTCTTGGTTGGATACCTATACAGATCATTTCAATACCTTTTTATAAATAAATCAATGATGTCAGACATTTCACACAGCATGATCTATTTAATTTTTTTGTTTTGGTTACTGAGACAGAAGGTTTGTTAATAGCATACGAATTCAATTATGTGCTTATCCAATTAAAATGTGTCTCGTTCATCTTTTGTAAATTGACTGTACCATGTAGCTTTTTGTTCTATTGAATAAATACTTACAAAAACGATTAAATTAAACGATTAAATAAAAACAAAAATCAAACGTACCAACACACACACACACACACACACACACACACACACACACACACACGAATAAACATGGGTATGTTTTATGTGTGGGTACACATACATATATCACACACGAAATATCTCCTCTCTTGCCCGTGGATGCAGTAAGAATCTTCTTAAAAAACGCAAAATTCTACAGCACCCCACGGCAAATAAAGATAAACACTTACATCATTCCCACTGGTATCGCCAGATCTCTTGCCATGCCCGCCGAAGCAAGAGTGACCAAAGGCAGAACATCCACCTGGAATATGAAGAAGGATTAATAATCACCTTCATGGCACCACAACCTTCTGCAACACGCCACGGAGTTCGTCAAAGAGTTTTTTGTCCCGCTCAAACTCAAAAAGCGATTAGTCAGGGGGTCCGCAAGGACCTCTTCATCATCTCAGCTGAAGGACTGGCTGTCCACGTCCACTGATGGATATAGGCCTCACTCTCGACTTATTTACAAAAACGTTGAAAAAAATAGCGTTCCCCACCCTTATCTCCGAAGTTTGCAGAGATAAACCCCTGAAACTTTTATTGCTAATAGGAGTGTATCTAAAGATGTAAGGGAAAATTATAACGAACCCTCTAATATGCATAGTTTTTTTTAGAAATCATTGAAAGTGTAAAAAGTCTACATTAGTGCCGCTGTCAGACATGAGATGGCGCTGTCAAGGTTCTCCAACAAATATAAACCGCCTTTATGTTATATTATATTGTAGGATGAAACGGAACCCTCGGTGCGCGAGTTCGACTCGAATAAAAACGTGTTGCCGTGGGGTGCCGGCAGTAAAATATTACCCTTTCTCTCATACTCGAGGATGCAGTAAGAGCCTGCTAAGGGATACCTCCGAGAAAAGGGCAGCAGCGTCTTTCCATGTATCAACCTCCCGTACTGCGCTGGCCAATCCGTTGGCAAGCGTGGTGAGTATGGAAACTACCCCTCACGGAGATCAATTCCGATCATTCAGCAGTCAGATCATTCAGTAAAACATCCCATGATGTTTTACGGCTGAAATGATGACGATGAAAGACCTATTCGTCGTATTTGGGTGTAGCCAATAACAGTCAAAGCGACTCCTCTAATGTTAAATGCACACCCGGGTGTGCAGGAATTGTACCAATATGGCGGAGGCCGGCACGCGAAGGATAAACGACGGTTAAGACTTAAACAAGACTGAACGATGTATATAGTAACAGGGTCATCATCTTCATCGACCTATATTAGTGCTCTGCTGAACATAGGTGCCAATTCACCCTGTGTTCAGCTTGCCGTGACCGTTCGCAAAACATCACTCCATCTAGAGGTACAACAGATCGGCGTCCTTACATGCTTATCAAGTCGCGGTCTCCACTCAAGAACTGGTTTACCCCAGTGGATTTCGGTTCTTTAATAGATATGGCCAGCCCACTACCACTTCAGCTTGCTAATCTTACGAGCTATGTCGACGACTTTGGTTCTCTGTCGGATAACCTCATTACGGACTTTATGCATCAGAGAGACTCCGAGACCGCCACGCTCCAAAGCTCGCTAGGCGACTTTAATCTGGTTGACCAGCCGTACCGTGAGTGTCCACGTTTTGGAACCTTCAGTCATGGCGGGTAGGACGCATTTATTAAGAAAGTTTGATTACAAGCATTGTAGTTATGTAAGTTTATGCGACGAGGAATCCCTAATTATTTTCCCAAACGCTGCCCAGCCTAGCTAAATCCTCCTCGTCAGATCTAGAATAGAATAGATACAAGAGCACACTTGAAGCCGGACTTGAAAAATGAGTTTAGTATAAACCTTCGTAGACATTTAAAATAACCACGATTCAACTGTTACAACCAGTTCTTCTCTTTAAACAGTGCAGCTGAAATACGCTTCGATGATCAGAATCGCTTTATTAGCACAGCTAGGAATCAGTCAATATGGAAATTGATTTCGTTGCACCATTTGTACTTGATTCTCTCGTTCATGATTATAATGACTTAGCTTGTCTGTATTTTTATTAGTACTCAACTTATTTCCTTAAGAACTATCAAAAACCATAGACAATGAAGCGTTTCCATAAAAAAAAAACAAGGAAAATTAGTTTACATTAGAATTAAATTAACTCATCACAAAATTAAATTAGTTTTTTAGTTTTTTTTTTCAAAGTGAGGAAACAAAACGAAAATTAAAACTCTGTTAGATGTAGGTTTCATTATATATATCAATAGTGTTATAATTATCTAAATAGTTTAATGGATTTCCACAAAGTCGCGCCTGAATCAACTAATTTCTCTGGTTATTGATCACTTCTCTAAGATCATGGCAATGTGAATTTATGATAAGGTCAAATAATTCTTAAGCTTTTGTATTAGATCATAAAGTTTCGATGGTACTTTAGAAAATAATCTTCAATGGTTATAAGCTTTTGTAACAAAGGCCCAGGGAGCTTTTGCAAACATAGTCAATCGTCGACATGACTTCAAACATAAGTTACCTATCGTAACTAACTATGCCCCATCTTTCTCTCGGAAGGTGAAGTGGATGTGATTCTTCTAAACCTTACACGTGTTCTATCTACATCACCTTGCGTGTGATTCTCTCATAAACAATACGCACTTACGCAAAAAGTTTGCAAACAAAGTGTTTCGGGATGTTCAAGAAAAATGTCCGGAGATAAAATGGACCAAGCTGAGAAAAGCTAAGTGCTTAACAAATTGATGTTTCGAGTGACAAAAAATACTAAGCGATTTTACTGCATTTGTATTAAAGAATGCTGGATCACAGAACTGGATAGACAGTTCTGTGTACTGGACTCTTTAACCAACAAACATCATCTTAACACCATCACCAAACTAAGCAAAGCTTGTACTATCATCATCATTTCAGCCGTAAAACATCCACTACTGAACACAGGCCTCCCTCGTGGATATCCATGAGGGGTAGTTGCCATACTCACCTGCCTGGGGTTGGCGAGCGCAGTATGGGATGTTGATACACGGAAAGACGCTGTTGCCCATCTTCCGGAGGTATCCCTTATCAGGCTCTTACTGCATCCACGGGCATGAGAGGAGGGGTAACATTCTACTGCCGGCACCCCACGGCAATGTGGGCTTGTACTATGGAAACCAGGTAATTGATAGAATACCTTAATTCATTTCATTATATTTTTGTATATATGATATATAATACTAGTATATATGTACGTATTTTATTTAATGCATCGACCTGAACCTCCTGCTATTGGACCAACTGAGCCACAGAGGTCGTTAGGTGCCGTTAGTAGAATTGTGCTCTCGCGATACCTGCGGAAGATAGGCAGCAGCGTCTTTCCGTGTATCAACGTCTCTTACTGCACTCGCCAGCCCACCTACCAAGCATGGTGAGAATGGCAACAAGGTCGTAATCCGTACGTGGAGATCGATGATCGATTAAGAGTCCAGCGGTGGACGTCGTCTGAGATTAATGAATCAGAATGAGTATCTTATTCTTTAGGTACCTAAGTCTATTCTGTTTATTTGAACTACAATAATTCTACCTAGCAAGGAGGCGAAAATCGGAATGCCTGATAAAGCTTTTTTACTCAGATCAAAAAGTTTCATTGGTACCTTAGAATATCTATATTATATTCAATGGTTAATAGTAGATTGTTATACAAGGAGCTAAAATTACCCATTAAATACGAGGTAGTTTTAAGCGAGGGAGTACATAGAAACTGAGTTTTAATGGGTTTTTAGCGCCGTGTGTTACACTCTACTTTTCACTACGATTGCGAGAAAATAAAATAATCCAATACAATATAAAATATTACACACGGTTACTACCAATTAAATTTGCAATTACAGAAAAATTATAAAGATTTCGCGGCAATGTCTTTTATTTATTTCTAAGAATAAGAATAAGATAATTCTTCTTATTCTTCTTATTCTTATTTATTTCTTATATTATGTAGCCACAACGCATTGCATGCATTCTACCAAAGAGATCGCCGATTTTAGTTCCATTTTCAAAATTAAAATGTAGTAGATACTTTTTTATGAAACAGTAATAAGTTTGATTTACTTATGACTAGACTTTTTCATTTTGGTAGGCTCATTGTCATTGGACAGACAAAAATTAAATAATAAAAACTTTTTCCCCTAGAGGAAGAAATGTTATTTTTTCTTCGCTCTGGTACGCCACAATGACGATCTTTTTGAGCAAGAGGAGTGAAAAAGTTTTTGTAACAAAGGCCCAGTAGGTAAGCTTTTGAAAACATAGTTAATGCTCGACCAAATAACTTTTCGATTTCGTTCATTTAGAAAATTTAAACCGCAGGCTTGATAGAATCATCGGAAACAGATGTATTTAACTTGGTTCTTTGACTTTTTATAAATAATGCTAAGGGTTAATTCAACTGTTATTGTTACCATTTATTGTTCAAAATAACACACACCAAGTCCAGCGACGCTTTAAATCTTTGGCCGTATGTAAAATGTAATTATGTTGTCTGAAGGTCAGGCAACCCCATTTCCCGGCAATGGCATCTATTAAATTATATTTTTAATAATATATTAACTGTGATTTGATCACTAATATACCGACACACCACATAGAGTCACGCCGGCCCCACGCTGTCGGCCATAGAACCTGTTATGTATAGATAGATAGAAAATACTCTATTGCACACCTTAAAACTAAATAAAACATCTTAACAAGAAACTTTGGAAAACCAAGTGACAATTGTCGGCCTTATCGTTAAAGAGCGATCTCTACTTTATTTCTTGTAAAAATAGCTCAATTACGGAATAATTCTCTTTTGATGACGTATCACGAAGAATGCGTGTTGACCACAGAACACTAATATCCTACGGACTTTGACGTTTGAACGAACTTTGACGCGCATGTCCATCTGCCTGCTTCTTCTTCGTTGTTTTGTTTTTTTTCTTTTTCTATCTTATAGATACTATAATTTACAAATTTATTTATTTATCACAAGAAACATATACATATAACAGTACTCAATTCCCTATAAAGATCCGTTGAAAATTTTTCGAAACTAGTTGACTTATTATAACTATTACTTATTATATCTTATACAAATTATAATTATACTATAAATATAATATATATAAATTACTATTGACAACAACCAACATAAAAAAAACTATCTAGAGCTTAGTACGCCAACACTATCGGTTCCTCCGATTTCGGATAAATTGTGTGGGTTTAGTACTATTTATTATTTTTATTTCACCGTATGTTTAAATAAATCTATTGTTTATTAAAAAATAGTTTGTTAATTTTTATTAATACCGTGATGTCACCCAATCAGGAGCAGTCTGAAAATCAGCGTTGGCTTGTAATGTTTTTTGAAAAAAAAAAACTTGTCGGAATAACCTTCGAGGTTATTATTATTACGTGAGTAATCACCGTTGGTAATTTGTAAAATTAATATATCTTATCATGGCGACGCATTGATAAGCAATTAATTTAATGTAATTGTTAAAATTACAATATAAAACGCGGAGGGAGGCCGCCTGCATACAAACCGACGCAATAAGCTAGCTTTAATTGAAAAACGATAGAGCAAAAACAGTAATTCTCGTTTAAAAAAAATATTGGTAGACCACCATTTTGAAAATAGTGTATGTATGAACTTTTTTGTTTTTTTTTATGTGACAATGAGGCGTTTTCATTAAAAAGTAAAAACTTCAAAAATAGTTACCTCGTACCTTATAGATGGCGTTAATTTTCTTTTACTGGTAGGCACAATTTGACAATGACAGGATTAATCACAAACTGCTTACTCCGCTTGTCAGCTCCATCTGTTAGGTTTAGTAGAAAACTCTTTTTGTTTTGTTACTGAAAACGGCTCATTAATAGAAGTGAGTAAGGGTGAAGTTTCTTTTACGCTTTTTTACCGGGGTGCCGACAGTAGAATGTTACCCCTCCTCTCATGCCCGTGGATGCAGTAAGAGCCTGCTGAGGTATACCTCCGGAAGATAGGCAGCAGCTTCTTTCCGTGTATCAACATCCCGTTTTGCGCTCGCCCACCCACCTGCCAAGCGTGGTGAGTATGGAAACTACCCCTCGTGGTCAGTACTTATATCTCCAAGCTCATGAGGAAGGCCCATGTCCACCAGTGGAGGTCCTACGGCTGTGAATGAATGAAAAAACCTCACTTCAAAAATAAAAGTTAAATTGACTATTCTAAGAAGTTCTTAACTAAATGAATAATAAATAAAATAACAATAAATAATGCTGGACAAATCACACAGCATCATCTAGCCCCAAGCTAAGCAGAGCTTGTATTATGGATACTAGATGACTGATATACATTATACTACATAGATACATATTTTTATTACATATAGAAAAACACCCAGAACACCCTGAACAAATATCTGCAGATCGTACAGACATTTGTCCCGAGGCGGGAATCGAACCCGCAACCCCTTGCGTCGCAGGCGGACCTTCGCCCGCTGCGCCACAGAGCTCATCAAGTACTATATAATAAATAAAGACTTATTGACTTTGGCTTTGTTGTAATACGAGCATTCGTGTAAACCTTAAACCCATAAACCTCATATTTGAAGTAAAAAATATAAATAGTTCAAAACATAAAATATCAATTGAATAATCAATTAATTTAATGAAAGGTGTCTTGTTTACAAAGTTCATCGGTCGCCAGACACAGGAAACCGCGCGCACGTCATCACATCAGTCGCGATAAAAATGATGTGCTTGTTATAAGTATATTTAGGTGCTATTGTATTTTATAAACTGTATCTATTTTATTGTATCTATTGTATTATATATATGTATATATGTACAAGTGTTGTAATGTATTTTTATATGTGCATGTAGTTAGAAAGACCTTGCCTTGCCGTAACACAGTTTTTTAACTAGCACGGTAGGTAAGGTCTTGGTAATTATTGTAAATATGTTGTTAAGGTTTTAATAAATAAATAAATTAAATGAAATTCCAAATGTTTTGTAATTGCTGAAAAATAGAATCCCTAGAGTCAATATCGCCAATACGTCGTTTTAATTTTGAAAGTGAAACCCCACGTAACATATGTACGTAATATCATCAAATCCATCATGAGCCTATTTTCAGTTTCGCTGCAGATTGCCTGCTGGCATCTGTTCGTTAGCACTAATCTGATCGGGCTAGTCCGTTACACCACCGAAATGGCTAGGCGTGTTTTGATCGAGAACAGTTAGGTGGCAAGCAGGTATTGCTTACCGGTAAATGTAAAGCCGGTAAATGTACGACGCAGGTTCCGGGTTTTAATAAATAAATAAATACTCGTTATAAATAAAGCTGCTAAAAGCAAAGCTTGTTATTTAAGGAAACCAGATGATTAATATGTCGAATACTCGAATATTTTTTTTGACAATAGATAGATAGATAGATAACTCTTTTTTGTTATCTTTATCTTTATTTTTTTTAATACATACATACATAAGTAAGGCGTTTGCATCTAATATAGATTATTTATACAGCGTCAGCACTGGTTATCATAATGTACGCTCCAGTGCATACAAAACAAACATAGAAAACACCAGACACTTTGTATATCGCTTTTTTGTCACAAAAGGTCTTCCAACCAACTTTCTTCGATGTCCCGCCAACCCTTCGATGATACTGTTTTCATTTTTTTTATGGTGGTATAGAATAACTTGTTTTCTTTATTTCTTCCCAACTGTTTTTATTATCAATATATATAAAACTCTTCCGTCACTGACTGAGTGACTGACAGACAACGCACAACCGAAACCACTGGACTTAGAGACTTGAAATTTGGCACACATATACCTTGAGTATCCTAGAGGTGCACTAAGGAGGGATTTTTCTAAATTCCCACGGGAACGGAAAGTAGTTTCCGTCCTGCAGTTTCACCCGCGTAGGTGGGTGAAACTGCAGGGTGCGGCTAGTCGCTTGATAAAACCGACAAACGCCCTAAACAAAAACCTCGGCTTGCAACTGCATTAAGTTTTAGCCGGTTTTCCGTGTAAATTCATCCCGTTTATCCCTATAGGGCAAGCCGGCAGGATTTATTCAGTCGTAGCTTTCGTAACTCGACTTCACTTTAGGCATCCGAAACACCTGGCTCTGGCACTAGGTATTTTAACCCCGAAAAAAAGTGGGGTGTTATAAGTTTGACCGCTATGTGTGTGTGCCTGTTGTCGGTGTGTTTGTGTGTCTGTATGTGGCACCGTTGCTCTTAAACAAGCGGACCGATTTGCATGCAATTATTGTTTTTATTTTCAAGCAACATTTCCCGTGGTGGTTCTTAAACATGTTTAACAAAATCGGTTAAGAAGTTTACAAGATGTAAATAAATAAATAAATAATGCTGGACCATTCACACAGTATCATCTAGTCCCAAGCTAAGCAGAGCTTGTGTTATGGGTACTAGATGACTAATATATTTAATACATTATACTACATAGATAGATATTTTTATTATACATAGAAAAACATCCAGAACACCCTGAAAATATATGCAGATGGTACACACATTTACGACCTACGGGAGCGAAGCAGTAACCATAGATGTGGGTGAAACCGCGGGCGACTTCTAGTATATAATATAGAGAACGGCTGACCGATTTCAATGATCTTAGATGTTTTGGATTTGTCTGGCTCCGGAATAACATATAGGTTATTTAAACATTCTAGAAGTTTATAGAAAATGATAACACTTTAAATACAAAGAATAGCTTATAAAATTCTAGAAGTTCACAGAAAATATAACTATATGATATGATTAATTAATTTTCTCAATGATATGAGACGATGATATTATTTTGACTGTCAAATATTTATTGGTGCGGTCAGAAGTTTTGTTTTGTGACTAAACTTAAACTCAAGATAATTATATTTTTACCTCAATAAGGGAGTAGTTGAAGTAGAATAGTAGTAGTAGTATAGTAGTATTCAGTAGTAGAGCTGCGTTTTTTTATTTTTACAAGATTAAATGTTACACACTGTTACATTCATATTTGTTCAGTTATTTGATCAAAGTGAAATATAATTTTTTTTACAAAATTGTGTTTTGTCAATAGATGTCGTTTTTTCTTTTGTTATGAATGACTAGTTACGCGTCTACGTAAAACTATAATAAAAAAATTGAAATGCAGAGCATTTTATATTCAGTTGAATGATCAAAGATTTTTATTGTAGATAGTAAAGTCGCAATGATTGCTTCTCACAGATACCTTGTATTTAAGTTAGAATAAGCACAGATATGTTTTATGTAGTCTAAGGTTAAGGTTTTATTTTTATGTTATGAACTAGCACGGGAGATAAGGGAATAATTACGGTAAACATGTCATTATGTTGTTAAGGTTTTAATAAATAATTGGTGGATCTGAACTTGAATGGGCTGATAAAATGATGATGATTTATGTAATAAAGGTTTTGACGACCATAATTAACTTCTAAGAGAATTGCGGATCGTTTCCAGAGAAAGGATACCTCACTTTGCTTGTTCAAATACTTAAATTAAAACTAAGGTATTCCCGGGGGTCGCTTGTACAAACTTACTTTAAGGTTAGACAATATGTTTTAATTTTTGCAACTTTTGATCACCCCTGCGCCAATGTTGCCCGCTTAAGTTTGTTTTCCCTGATTTAGAGATTTTTTCCGCTCCTGTTATTTATAAAGAACCCAGAAATTATTCTTTACTTTGTTCTTTGACTCATGTCTTATGTTTAAAGTTATTTAGTTAGAGTTAGACGATTTTTATTTAAATTCTTAAGAGTTATACGATGCATCAACATGATTTATTGATAGGTAGAAAGTTTATACAGCTCATAAATGTACAGTGTCTAAATATTCCAGGAATATTTAATGTTATGGCGCTCAACTACCTGTCTAAATATATTTAAAGTTACCACATTTGTTCAGGATCCGCCTTGGGCAATAAATTGTGCTTAAGTAAGAGAAGTTTATAAGTCAACACCTAGGTTGCTACTGGCATTGTTTGCTGGATGTTTTGTATTTAGGTCGCACAGGCTTGTTAGGACCACTACATTAAAGACGACCTTCTAGCAGCTAGTTCAAAAAATTAAAATAAATTTACATTATTCGGTGATTTCCATTCAAGAAAAGACGAAAGTTTTAACTTCAACAGCTGGTTATACGAAAATGACAACCTAAATACCACAGGGTGATACGACTCCCGCAAAGAGCTGCCGTACAAATAAACCCGAAAGATTTCTTTTAATGTAAAAAAATCCTCCTATAATCTCAGGATCATCTTCACATCACATCAACTAGTAAAGTGTAAATAAAAGTGTAGGCTAGCTCTTTTCGTATCCCAGGGGTTTGGGGCTTTGATTGAAATAGTCCGATGCACGATAAAACAGGTAAAGTATAATTCAAAGAAACACTGTATAAATACACAACACAAGGAAATCAGGTTAAAATAATAATTATCACGGCGGTGTATCCTGCCGGTAGATTCCTTTCGAGTGAACTTCGCGAAACTCTCTCTAAGCATCCTCCTTCGCGCCCCTTCGCGGTCGTTCGCGGTGGCGTGTGAGTTTACCAATCGCATGTCTTAAGGACACGTTCAAACACACGGGCTAAGGGCGCGTTTGCCACGCTACAACCTCCCCCTCTGACCAAGACATAGCGCCCTCGCGTCTAGGTCAGCCTAAGAAAACGTTACAGCCGGCCTACCTACGTGGTTAAGATGCGTCCTACATGGTAGTCGACCGCTAGCCGTGCCGTTAAGGTTACGGCCCTGTGCCTTTAATAGGCCTCGATCACCGGGGTTGTAATACGGGGCGGGCGAGCAAAGCAATCTCAACTCTATGCTTTCATGGTCCACTCTTTCTCGCTGTGAACTGCTGGTATTATTAATACGATTTTGTAGGATATTATAGCATAGGTATTTTCGCTTTTGTTATTAAATTCTTTTTAAAAATACGAATTGTCTCTTTTCATCTTCATAACTGGGTACTTGTTTACATGGGCTGAAACCCATTTAAATTTAGGGTTAGTACACATATTATAATACACCCTGTAAAACTTAGCTTGCTCGTTGCGAAAGCTGTCATCGAAATCCCGCCCATCAAGTTCTGAATTTTGTAACGATACATAATGGTCTGTGGCAACGTCGTACTTTCTGGGTGAGCACGAATAGGGACGTGCGATACCGATGAGCCATCGAAACCAACATTACCGTCATATTTTCAACATCGTCCTCAGCCCCAAAGTATTTAACATAATGTATTCCTAAATTTATTTCGATATGTATTAGTTTGTAATATTAGCTATATACATATTGAAATGTATTTTATTGAATATAGTATATGTAGCTGAACTCTGTTTAAGCCTTCTCCTTTAAGGGCACCGTTTTGTTTGCTGTATTCTCTCTCTCTCTTAAGCACTAGGTTGCCTGGAAGAGATTGCTTTCAGCGATAAGGCCGTCTGATCAAATATCAACTGTTTTAATGTTATGTTTTTATTATAAGTACTTTTGTGGTGATGAATAAAGAGTTGTCTATCTACCTTTTCGTGACACTTGGCTTAGTCGCAGTGACAAAGCTAATGTTTACAAACTATAGTAACTTACCACTGCACCACCGCAAGAGACAACAACATGAAACTGTCAAAGTGTAACTACAGTGTAAATCCAATGCCGACAAGCACAAAATAAGTTAATATCTACCTACATATATTCTTTTAGAAGTTCAGTGTGTCTACCATGAGTTGTCACTGTTAGATCGCCTGCCCTTAGTAGTAAGGGCAGACGATCTAACAGTGATACAATCACAGACACAATCTAACAGATTTCATAGTAACGTACTATTACTACTGTAGGGTAGTAATAGTAATACTGCAGCGTAAACTATACAGTTTACTGCGTATCTTAGTACCAACCTATCCGCTAGAGGCGCTGTACAAGTTTTCATACATTTTTAACTACAGTCGCTAGCGAATATAGATTGTGAAAAGTCATGGTATACCTACGGGTAGGAAATAAATAGGTGGAAATTGTCACGAAACGCAAAATGTTCCATGTGATATCGATTTCAAGTCCGCATTGCCATTAATTGTAAGAGAACACACTATGAATATTGGTGACAATCCTTATTCCAATACTCATATATTTGGGTGCTCATTTAGTCTCCGGAAAATCGATTTTCCGAAATCGGAATGGTAAATCGCGAACTGAGGGGGGTATACATACAAACTGACGTGAAAAGCTTGCTTGAAATGAAAAGTTGTAAGAATCAAAACAGTTATCATCGTATAAAATTAAAACTTCAAGTTATTACGTAAAATCCTACCACGATTTTTAAAAAGGTGCATGGACCATTTCAGAAAAGTTAGAGGCACAAATCAGTTTCGTGCACTGGTAAGGTGTAAATCTGTGATTTTATAAAGCAGTTTAGGACGTTTTTGTCTGTTGTAATAGTCAACCAATCACGTAGAACAACTACCAATTTGAAGTGAAAAACATGACAATTCCAAAATTTTAAATATCAAGTCCGAAATAATTGTTGAAAAATTTTAAATCCCTGACGCCCATATCGTCAATCATCATTATCATTTCAGCTGCAAAACGTCCACTACTGAATACAGGCGCTCCATGGATCTCCATAAGGGGTAATTGCCATACTCACACCGCTTGGCACCGGTTTGGCGAGCGCAGTACGGGATGTTAATACACGAAGAGATGCTGCTGCCCATCTTCCAGAGGTATCCCTTACCAGGCTCTTACTGCATCCACGGGCACAAGAAGAGGGGTAACATTCTACTGCCGGCATACCACGGCAATATCAGTCAATGCGTCGCCCTAATTTATCAGAATAACAAGAATGTGGGAAGTGGTCGGTGATCGTATGCAGTAGAAGGAGATCGGGAGACCTTTGCCCAGCAGTGGGACACAATAAAGGATAGTAAAAAAATATCACAACCTCAGTTAGAGCCTGACTTCGAAAATACCATCTATGTAAACGTTCCTTGAATGATATAAATCCGCATACAAAATACAATCCTTAGGGGACACAATCGTCCATACTTTTATAATATTTTCTGAAAATTATGTTGAGTTTTCGGGTTAATTTGCAACGAAGCGGAAAGGGCCTAATCATCCCAAGGTATTGTGTTCTGCGTTACACGTTATTTTTGAATTGTTTGCATAACCTACATATTTGGTAAAATACACAACATAAAATGAGTGTGGCTGAATTAATAAGACAAACCAAAAGGTCGACATGTTGACCGATTTACAGGAGTTGGTACATACCAATGTAAAACAAATGTTTCACAATTAACAGACTTTTGTGTTTTTGCGCTATTCTTGAAGGGATTTATAATAGGGGTGGACCGATTTTTTTTTTATTTATTTTTTTATTTGTTTTAGAAGATTTTACAAGGTTTTTGTAGTATTGCACCTAAAAACCTTTATAGGTTTGTCTAGGTACTCACATTCGTCGTAATTCTAGTTAGTTAACAATATCATTCATGATCAGAAATAACAAACAATGTTTTTGCATTCACATGGAGCATACCCCTACCCTCACTAAATTAAGTACAATTCAAAACAGTGTAGGTAGTCGCGTTTAGGCAGCGTCGGCCGTCTCGCTTACACAACGTTAAGAGTGCATTGCGGGAGCGAGACGTAGCATAGCGCATCTACGTGTGCAGTGGTAACCGATACAGGATGAACCAAATTGCACCAAAAATAAAGATGAATGCATTTTGATTTTATCTAATTGACTATTTATTTTTAAAACGTGTTAACTGTGTAACTTAATATAATATCACGTATAAGACATACGTGATATTATATTAAATTTTAACTAAAATTGCATTTTTATGAAATAAATCACTTTAAAGTTTATTTAGGTACAATAGTTTGTATTTAGTTTTAAAGTTTTTATTATTTATTTCTTTTTGAGTCGAATAGGGGACATTGTTTAACAAAGTTGGCATTAAAAAATTAGTAGTACGTCTTCCATAGAAATTATTCATTCTAGGTATTTACAATTTACGCTGGGTTGTTTTCCTTGTGGTTATTTTGTGTTCTATTGGTTTTAATGAATGAAGTTTGTTGTGTTGTTCGCTTAATAATGCCAAATCGCAAAATAGCGTTCCTTCCTCTTATCTCCGAAGTTTGCGGAGATAAACTTCTGAAACCTTTATTGCTAATAGAAGTATATGTAAAGATTTAATGAAAACTATAACGAACTCTGCTAATTTGCAAAGTTTTTTAGATATCACCGAAAATGTGAAAAATCTACATATACCGCCTTTATCATATATTATATTGTATGATGGAACGGAACCCTCGGTGCGCGAGTCCGACTCGCTCTTGGCCGGTTTTATTTTATTAGTACGGAACAAAAATGCGTCTAAATGTTGCACCAGCGGTAAAATAATATTTATTTATTTTCTGTTCCTCCTCATGTCTAACGTTTTACTAATATGCCTGCAAAATAAAATAAGATGCCTAACTTCAATGTGTTTCAAAAATTAGTTTAAATATTCATCGATGCTTTATTGTGCATAGTTTTGTTACAACTTGTAACTGCAACTGACTGCAAGAAGTTATTAAAGTTAACTTCAAGTTGTCGAACTTAGCAACTGTAAAGTTGTGATATTTGAATGCAAATGAGTGAACATTTTCAGTCGTGATTTCAACTCTGTAAAGTGGATGGCAGTATCCATATATTTATAGTATTATAGCTCTGAAAAGAATCGAAGGATTGGTGCCATACAGCGATACATTATTTTTAATATTGAACATTTTCTTTTATAATGAACCTTTTTTGTCGATGCGTATAAGTTTAACGAATATGTCTCTTAAAGAACATTTCACTTAAACATCTTTTTATGCGATTGAGTCCAATCATAGATTGATCTGAATCTTTGGTTAAATACTTTTTTTTATAAAAATCTACGTATTTTATAAAAAAACTACTTCCTTCCTTTATTCATTTTATTGGGTAACATAATACTGAGGCTTTAGGCCATTTGGCTCACATGACAATTCGGACCTGACATGATTACAATCTTTCTTTAACTAACTTCAAAATCGTTGTTATCTCAGAACTTCGTCGTTTATTAACCATTTATTTTTTGGGTTCGACTAGATAATACCACTACTTAACTTTCAGATAAGTCCAAAACGCAGTTCTGATGGGATGATCCGCGAGGAATTGAAGGAACTTCTAAAATATATAGTGTTTAAGGCCTTTTAAAAACAAGTCAAAGCATTTGCATTCAGAAAGTATTATTTAGAGAACTGTGTGTGAACTGTAACTGATGAAACCATGATGTATACAACCTATTTTCATTTTCTATTTTGATTACCAGTTCCTGACGCTGCATAAGTCATCTATAATAGATGCAAAGGCCTTACTACATCAGGGTTATGGAAGTCGCTTTAGCAGTAAATGATTTTATTTGTTGTTTCTTTACTTATTTCATTTTTAGATGGCTCTTTAAAATGGCTTGTTGTAATAGTAATAATAATTAAATATAACACCCTGGTGTTACAAAACTATCCGTAAAGCCAAAAGGAGGTTAAATGGGGCCTTATAACGAGTCCATTTACAATATTTAAGAACCGTAGATGCTGTATAACATACCCCAAAAAAATAAAAAATATTATTATTTTCACTGATGTGCAAACCCTATTTCAGTAAAATTGAAGAGTAAACTACGCAGAATGTTCTACCTACTTCACGGAACGACAAAAAATGTAAAAGGCCTAACCTAACGAAACAACCTAAACGAACACTTTTTCATAATAAACGTCAAACATACAGAAACGGCTCAAAGTGTGCTCCGCCTTGCTCAATACACAACCTCGCTCGTCGGGATATGACTTGTGTGGCATTTCGCACCATCTTTTGAAGCCAGTACATGTATGAGTCCTTGTATTGAGATAGCAATTATTTATGAATGAAAAATAGAAAAACTATTAAAGTAGACAATTATTAGGTAAAATAGGTACGTAGGCCTTTCTGTTATGACTGCATACTAGGGTTGACAATATTTTTGGCTTAGATAATTAATTGTATTTTTTACGGGGTATTTTGTAACACGTTGTTTAACAAAATTTTAAAGATTTATGTAGCTATCTAATTCCTAAAACGTAAAGTTAAGGGTAAACAACGCACAAAATTACTTGGATGCAAGCCCTTTATGTTACCCTTCTTATTCCCACTAAGTATTCTAACAAAATACGTTTCCTACGTGTTAAATCCCAAATAGGTAAAACTAACAAATAGTGAAAAGGAACAGGAATCCGAGGCAGATTGGTGATTCGTAAGCAGATGTTGCTCTTACAATAGATATCTAACCTTTGCGTGGTACCGCCTTCAAGATTTTACTTAAATTGAAACAGGTGTTTATTTAATTGTTGTTTGTCTAGGTAACGTTTAGGAAAACGGTAGGGTCCGTATCACAGAGTTATTACCTTTTCTGTGGTCCGTATAACAGATTGTTACAGAACCTAAACTTTACTAAGACAGAGTACCGTAGTACTAGTAGTACTAAGGTACTCGCGTCCGTGCGAAATGCGATGGCTCATTAATTATTCTCAAGCATTCATCAACATCATCATCGGCCTTTGCGTCTATGTCAGATGATTTAGGTGAATGTCTGTTGGATTTTTAATTGACTAAACCATCCTCACAGCGCAAACCTAGTTTTGGCAGACGTGGGTGTTCATTGCAGTTTGTGGATTGTATCTGCCTGCCGATGCCGTTTTCTCTTGTTTGTGGGCTAATGAGCCAAACCAGGTTTTTGTGTTCGCCTAAGACTGAGAGACATTGCAGCGTTCAATATCAAGCGCACAGACTGGGCATCACTAGCTGAGATCACACCAGAATGGTGGAATGTCTAATGGACGAATGAACGAAGGTGTAAGTGTGTGACCTTCGTGTAAATTTGGCCGCATTTTTCATTTGCAATTGTAATTCATTGTCTTTTTTCACTTCCATGTTTTTTCATTATCTGTACCACTGATTTTCAGACAGGATGACGTAACGAGCGTCAAGTGCAATTAAGTATTTCCTACTGAACCCAATAGATGGAGCTAGAAGCTAGAAGAGCTAGCAAGAGGCGGTGCTAGCAAGATAACAGAAAAGATTTCCGTAACTGTCAATTTATACCTTATAAACTTGCGTTACCGTGTGGTGCCAGCAGAAGAATGTAGCCGCTCCTCTCTTGCCTATGGATGCAGTTAAAATCTAGTAATGGATACCTCCACAATACCTGAAGACCCGCTTATACAACCAATGCGTCCTACCCACCATGACTTACGGTGCCGAAACATGGACGTGCACCCAGGAGGCTGTGTACCGAATGAGAGTTGCACAGAGAGCCATGGAGCGCGCTATGTTAGGCATCAAACTTATCGACAGAGTTCCAAATGTCGAAATCCGAAAACGAACGAAAGTTAAATATGTTGGTAATTGGATTTTGGAACTCAAATGGAGCTGGGCGGGACACATGGCGAGGCGTGGTGATGGCAGGTGGTGTAAAGCTATAACTGAATGGTGGCCTAGACAAGGATACAGAAACGTTGGTCGCCCGGCAGCAAGATGGGCAGACGACATTGATAAAGTCGCGGGCAGACGATGTATAGGACTGGCGCAGGATCGTGGTGGATGGCACAAACTAAGGAAGGCCTATACCCAGCAGAGGGTGAAGTCGGGCTGTGGATGATAATGATGAAGGGATACCTCTGGATGATGGGCAGCAGCGTCTTTCCCTGTATCAACATCCCGTACTGCGCTCGCCAACCCTGCCAAGCGTGGCGAGTATGGATTCAAACCTCTCATGATGTTGGAGATCCATGACCCTATGTCCAGCTGTGAACGTGGACAGCAATCCTAAGGCTGATAAATGATGACTTACGTTTCGCGCTGACGCCGTGACATGTCGCCAGCACAGCTATGATCACGATGATAAGGAATGTCTGTGCCATTTTGATCTCTATCTGAAACAACATAGGTAATTTTTAATATATGATTTCTTATTTATTTATATACTTAATAACACGGAATATTACAAGTTTGTTAAAAGTTTTTAAAATCCTATGTTAGGTAATACATGTAAAGGTAAATATTGGTTAAGTTAGCCGTGGGCTGCCGGCAGTGTAATGTTGCCTTGGCAGATTCCGATTGCATCCACTTCGAAGAGAAGATTTCCGGATCGGCAGTATCTTTCCGTGTATTTACATCACATGTCATAATATGTCATCACGTCTTACTTCTCCACTTTGCTACACTGCTCTTCGGCATCATTAAGAATCAGCGTCCTGTCTATCTATATGAGAAGCTCCACTTTTCTGACCGCCATGTACGAAAAGCTATCCGATTAGTGTGTCCCCGCCACAGAACGGCTGCCATGTTTGGAATAATTTGCCTCCGCCAATAAGAAACTCTGGATCTATTTGGACTTTCAAAAAACGCTTAAAAATATTGCTACTAAATTCTCAAATAAATTTATCCAATGTAGGCAGTCGTTCTGAGCTACGGTTTTTATAGGCTTCATTTTATGTTTTTGCGATTTACCATTGATATTATTATTGTGTTTTAATGTTCTTCTTTTTATGTAATTCGTCCTTAGTGTTTTAATTGTAATAATCATTATTTGTTTTGTTTTTTATCTAGCTTAGTAAGTTGTATTTCATAATAAGTTGTATCATACAGCACAGTAGTTTAAACTGGCGTCACTGAAAACCAGCGCCATGGAAGGGTTCTTATAATCATTATAGGTTCTCTATTATTGCCTATGCTGAGTGACGACCAAATTTTGTTGTCAATAATTTATAATCTGTTTGTTTCATGTAACATAATGTATATATTTTATAAGTGACACAAAATAAACTTTTTCTTATCTTATCTTATCTTATCTTATCTTATCTTATCTTATCTTATCTTATCTTATCTTATCTTATCTTATCTTATCTTATCTTATCTTATCTTATCTTATCTTATCTTATCTTATCTTATCTTATCTTATCTTATCTTATCTTATCTTATCTTATCTTATCTTATCTTATCTTATCTTATCTTATCTTATCTTATCTTATCTTATCTTATCTTATCTTATCTTATCTTATCTTATCTTATCTTATCTTATCTTATCTTATCTTATCTTATCTTATCTTCTTATTTCTTACATCCTGTACTGCGCTCGCCAATCCGCCTGCCAAGGCAACAACCGAGGCGTGGCGAGGCAACAACCGCCTCATGATCTTAGAGACCCATGAGGGAGGTATGTACAGCTGTGGACATGGACAGTCTTACGGCTGAGATGATTAATGAAATATTAATGTCTACATAATGGTAGATACACTTCTTTAAAGTATTCAGGAAAAACAAAAAATCACGCTTTCGCTTTCTTAATATTGGTGGAGATTTGAGATATCATTGTTTAAAAATATCGTGGATTTCCCTAATTGATTCGTTTGTTGCGGAAGCCCGTTGGTTCAAAGGTACCATTGATCATTGTACTGTTTAAATTTCTATGGTTTCTGAAGGTCTAAACTGAAAAACGTACTACCCACACTCTCATAAACGATTTTTACCCTTAATTTCCTTCGGAATTATATCACAAGAAATATTGCTGCCCACTAGCTGCTGCCTGTGGCTTTATACATTGATATAAAAGCATAGATGCGCCCTCATCGTACTGAGACCGCGCCGTTGTGTTTCCAAACGATGATGAGCTCACTTTTTGAATCAGTGCACATCGAAACACATGAGTGTTAGCCGGGCGTGTTGATCTTTGCATCTAAAATAGATGAAAAGTTGCACAAAATGCCATCATAAGCATTTCGCAAGTGCACCAACAATTCCAGAAACACAAATAAAGCCAAAGGTGTAACATTTCACTCGTAAGTATTGCGATTTTGTTAAATAACTATTAGTTTGCTTCCGTTGTCAAAATAACAAATTAAAAAATGGCGATTGCAAGTAAGAGAAAGTAGTGTTTGCAAATAATGTGGGCGAAAACGAGATAACACTATTTTTTCGGTACGCGTGGCGTGTTGCGCAGTCGTCGGCAGTAGGTATTGTAAACACAATGCCAGAGTTTTTGAGTCGAGGGCTCATCTATGCTTTTATATCAATAGCTTTATACTCGGATAAAAAGTTATCTATTCTTTTAGGTATAAAAAAGGAAGGCCTTTACATCGATGATAGATGATTTACACAGCGTCAACAATCTATTCATGCTGTATGGGACGCTGCCGTGCGTTGGACGTTGTTAGATGGATTAAGCTTGCTCAGCACCTATAGGTAACTATCCTCTCAGCTAAACCAGCACACACACAGGTAGGCGCAGCCATTTACACGATATGAGGTGTGAAAGTATGAACCATAGAATGTTTTAAAATATACCCAAGTTTAATATAAAATTAAACAAAAACGCCTTCGTTTTTCTTTAATAATCAGGTCGGGGGTTATTATATGTTTGAATTTAACAAATGTGTTTAAAATACATGTGTATACCATAAATAATGTGCAAATAAATGTTTTCTAAATCTATTTCAATTATACCAAGATGTCGCTTTGTTCACTGCGAAGAAAAATTCGATTGTGTTCAGCTGCACTAATTGTGAATTTAGACGTAAACAATTTGTTGATTCGCGAATAGCTTCGCTGTAATCAAAAGATAATGAAATGCAAATCAGAAATTGGAATTTCAATCTAATGCTATTTAATTCTTGGACTCATTTTAATTGGATAGAGCACTTTGATTGCATCATCATCATACGTTCTATACGTTCGTACGTATACCTTCTTCTTATCTCCTCGACCAACCCAGATGAGCCCTCTAGAAAGTTTATTCTTCTTCTTCTTTTTCATAACTTTTGTTTTGTTAGGTTTACACAATTCTGCCACTGCCAAGTAAAAGTGAAACTCCTACGGCTGAGATGATGAATGAAATATTAATTTCTACATAATGGTAGATACACTTCTTTAAGGTATTCTCAATGTCGGCATGAAACATGGTCAAACCAGGAAAAACAAAAAATCACGCTCTCGCATTCTTAATATAATATTGCCGTGGGGTGCCGGCAGTAGAATGATATCCCTCCTCTCATGCCCATGGATGCAGTAAGAGCCTGCTAAGGGATACCTCCGGAAGATGGGCAGCAGCGTCTATCCGTGTATCAACATTGCAAACTGCGCTCACCAACCCGCCTGCCAAGCGTGGTGAGAATGGCAACTACCCCTCACGGAGATCCATGTGGGAGGCCTGTGTTCATCAGTGGATGTTTTATGGCTGAAATGATGATGATGATGATTCTTAATATTGGTGGAGATTTGAGATATCATTGTTTAAAAATATCGTGGATTTCCCTATCTTATCGTAAATGTAAAAATTAATCGTAAAATGACAAACTATAGGTAACATTTAATTACTTGACCACGAGCCCAACTCCTCCATCCACACTATGATGTCAGAATACTGAGCATTAAAAAAAGTAAAAGTAGATTCAGAAAGTTTATTATGGAGAACTTGCTCGGTTTTGACAGATTTGTCAGACAAAAACTGTCAAAATCGAAGTCAAAAAGCAGGCTTTGGAACGGCCTTTAAAAATTCCCAAAGGACCCAAAGGCCACATAGTAAAATAATGGGAAGCAACACATTTAAATTTTATTAATCTTTAGAAAATTTGTTTAATAAGGTAAGTTATGGCTTGTAAATAAAACCTTCACTTCTATCATCATTTCATCATTTCTGCTATAAAACGTCCACTACTGAACGCAGGCCTCCCTCATGGATCTCCATAAGGGGCAGTTGCCATACTCACCACGCTTGACAGGCGGGTTGGCGAGCGCAGTACGGGATGTTGATACACGGAATGACGCTGCTGCTCGTCTAGGACCGGAGGTAGCTCTTAGCAGGCTCTTACTACATCCACGGGCAAGAGAGGAGGGGCAACATTCTACTGCCGGCACCCCACGGCCAATGTCAGGTTTTAATGTGAGGTCGTAAATAAACACATTTTTTTGCGCTCACATTGCAAACGCTGGCTGAACCATACGAGATAGATCAAATTAATGTACATTATTATTGTACACCTTAAAGAGGTCTACAAAAAAGTCCGCGATGGTATATTCTGTAGTATATTTAATATCAGCATTGCTTATATTAAATATACTATATTATAGCTAGAAGGCTGGACACGGACTGCGCTTCCATGAAGCATTGCACGCGCACACATAGTGCCACGCGCTTATGAAGATCGTATAAGTCATTAGTTTAAGATCATCATCATCATCATCATTTCAGCCGTAAAACGTCCACTACTGAACACAGGCCTCCCTCTTGGATTGCCATGAGGGGTAGTTGCCATACTCACCACGCTTGGCAGGCGGGTTGGCGAGCGCAGTAAAAGATGTTAATACACAGAAAGATGCTGCTGCCCATCTTCCGGAGGTATCCCTCAGCAGGCTCTTACTACATCCACGGGCATGAGAGGAGGGGTAACATAACCCCACGGCAGTTTAAGATGTTTTTATTTAATTATTTAATCTATGGCTGAAATATGTATCTGTGTCGTGTACCTGTGTATGTATTTCTAAGCTGAAATAAACGTATTGAATTGAATTGAATTGCACCCGTGCGAAGCCGGGGCGGGTCGCTAGTTCGATGTATAAATTAAAATACCGTATTATGTTGTTGCGGACTCGAATCTCTTTTTATGGTGTCGTAAAATATTCATCAGCGTATATGATTACAAGAGCACTTACGGAAATTGTATACCAACACACTCTGCACAAAACAGGTGTAAAAACTCCAAATTACGATTGTAATAAGTTACGAGCATAAACCTAAATAGGAGGCTGCTATCACGGCCTTAAGTGCCAATATATGAACAGAGAGTGCCCAAAAATGTATCATCATCATTGTCATTAGCCGCAGGACGTCCACTGCTGAACAAAGTCCTCCCTCATTGATCTCTAAGTACTAAGGTAAGGGGACGGAATGGCAACAGCCATAAACACCACAAGCGTTGTAGCCTGACATATGCCTCTCTCATGGATCTCCAAGATAAATAAATAAATAAATAATGCTGAACAAATCACACAGCATCATCTAGCCCCAAGCTAAGCAGAGCTTGACGTTATGGGTACTAGATGACTTAATACATTAGACTACATAGATAGATATTTTTATTTTATATAGAAAAACACCCAGAACACCCTGAACAAATATCTGCAGATCGTACAGACATTTGTCCCGAGGCGGGAATCGAACCCGCAACCCCTTGCGTCGCAGGCGGGCCTTCGCCGGCTGCGCCACAGAGAGAGATAAGAACAATAGGGAGTTATTGCTATACTCGCCACACCTGGAAGCGTAGTGCTCGATGCTGATACGCGGAAAGACGCTGCTGCCTATTTGACGGAGGTATCCCTTGGCAGATTCTTACTGAGAGGAGGGGGGGGGGGGGGGCTAAACTTCGACTTACGATGAAAAGTAGAGCCCCATGTTGCAATCATGAAGAGGCCTCGCCACCGCTGTAGTACGACAGACGCGGCACTACTATCAGTTTAGCATTTTTAATAATTTCTTATATTAAAATTTTCATAACAAATTTTTAACTATTTAAACTAATATCTCTCAACTATAATAATAACATTTAGATTTATAAGATTGTCCCGTTTTTTGTATTCAATTTTCATTGTCATTTCTCTCAACTGAGCATTTAATTATTCCTTAGCTAATCCGTAACCTCCCTCGTCTGTAGGCTGCCTCGATACAGGCTCAGCCTAGTGAAGGAGTCACCAATAATACAGAATAATGAGGCGTTTTCATGAAAAAGTAAAAACTTCGAAAATAGTTCCCTCGAACCTTATAGATGGCGTTACTTTTCTTTTACTGGTAGGAAACACAATTTGACATTGACAGCAATTGTGATTAATGACAAACTTGCTTTCTCCGCTTGCCAGCTCCATCTGTTAGGTTTAGTAGATAACACTTTTTTATTTTTTACTGAAAACAGCTCATTCATTCCTCAGAAAAAAAACAATGTTTAAACAGTTATGATGTCATTGTTATTTTTAAGTTTTAGCATAAGTTTCGCTGTATTTTAGTACAAACCTTTTTGCTGTAACAAATGCCTTTTAATGAGGCGTTTTCATTAAAAAGTATCAAAAATAGTTACCTCGAACCTTATAGATGGCGTTAATTTTCTTTTACTGGTAGGCACAATTTGACAATGACAGTATTAATCACAAACTTGCTTACTCCGCTTGCCAGCTCCATCTGTTAGGTTTAGTAGAAAACTCTTTTTGTTTTGTTACTGAAAACGGCTCATTTCATTTCGTTTTTCAGAACTAAATACAGACAATAGACATGTAAAATTTGATGTCTATGCAACAGTCTGTACCTCAGGCCTGTTACTGTAGAGTTTAGTTCTCGCTTTTGCCGTAAGACTTTAAAAGTTATTATTCTAAGAGTGCTGGTGCGACTTAAACTCTTGTTTTTTTGTCCTTTTTTGGCTTTTGTGGCTTATTTTACACAATTTAATTTAACCACAGGTTAATTTTATAGTTTTTCTCACGTATTTGCCATTAACGAAATTACTTAGCGGGTGACCTTTTGATCACCCGCTAAGTAATTTCGTTGCACGTGTCCGCTCCTCGCGTTGCATAGATGGTCAGCACGGAAGTGTGGTTGGGCTCTGAGGGGCCATCCTCTTCTTTTTAAAGGCTTACCATAACTTTGCCAGAAGCACGCGGCAAAGCAAGAAGGTTATTCATGCATTTTAAATTAATAAGAACGTGTGAATAAGAATATGTGAAAAATACGATATGTCACAAATGTCATAGAATTACAATATTTTTATTGTAAACTGATGTTTTTAATTTTTTTATTTCATCGGTTCTCCGTTCGCCTTTACTGAGTTTCGTACAAGGGATGAATGGATTTAGTGTTGTGATGCTAACACGTGAGTATTTCTGACATTATGTGATACGCATGTAACGCTTACGCATAATGGTATTCTTAGTACATAATATAAGTGTAGAATAGCGCTGTCTGTTTGTCTGTCTGTCTGTCTGTGCGTGACACGATTACAACCGAACGCGTTGACCGATTTACATGAAACCTTTTTTGTTAACACTGACTTGATGAGAGAAGGGTACTGATTGATTTTGGTGACCCCAGGGTCACAGGGACCGGAGTTATTGTGACCTCAAAAGGTCACCATAATCGCGATATTTTATATTATAATTGATTGTTACTCATATAGTTATTTTTCAGACCATGCCTCGATTTTCTAGCCCCAATGTCAACACCGAAAATATTGTACTAGTGGCAATAAAAGACCTCACGGAGAACACAGGGTGGACAGCACGAACAATCATACGATTTATCAAAATGCATTACGGTCTAAGAGATCCGGCCGCTAGCAG
Source organism: Pasiphila rectangulata (assembly GCA_963082625.1). Lineage (NCBI taxonomy): Eukaryota > Metazoa > Arthropoda > Insecta > Lepidoptera > Geometridae > Pasiphila > Pasiphila rectangulata. The sequence goes on from OY720244.1 coordinate 18,071,280, forward strand.
AAAAATATCCAGGTATTACTTAATTAACTAGCGGTTTCATACGCGTAGTTCCCATTGGAACACGGGGATAAAGCTTATGTCACTCAGGGATAATGTAGCTTTCGAATAGTGAATTTTGAAAATGGGTCCAGTAGTTTTTGAGTTTATTCGTTACAAATATACAAAATACAACACACAAAATGCAAATCTTTCCTCTTTAAAATGTTAGTATAGATATAGATTATGCAAAATTATGTAAACGCAGCTTTGGATCTCGATGCCAATATCAGGCAGTGCACAAAATCATTGGATAACCTTTGTAAAAAGAGTTTTGAAAACAATGGGACCAATCTGGAAGTAAATTCTAGAGTTTAATAACTAAATGATTTTCTTTATTAAAATTCAAAAACGAGTTCATACACGAGAGAGTTTTAATGTCATATCAGCCGTAGGACATCCACTCCTCCCTCATGGATCTCCAATTAGTGCGGTTGGAAGCAGCCTGCCTCCGCCGCCCGTGTCCCTAACTAAGTCATCTTGTAGGTGGCCGCCATATTGTGGTCGCTGCGTTTGCCGATCCGTGGCCTTTATTCAAAAACGTGGCGACCCTATCGGCCATCTGTCCTGAGGCACTTTATGGGTACTGCCTATGCCACTTCTACGTATCTTCTAGTTTCAGATCTCTCATCATCTCTCATTTCTACATCCAGGAGCATTGCCCTCAAGCTCATTGAGCAATTCTGAGCTTAATCATAAGCGTCTCGGTTTCTTAGTCCTTCACTGGTAACACACACTGATTAGGGACTTTCGTCTTAAGGCACTAAAGTATTTTTACAACAGAAAATATTAGTTCAAAAGGTCTCAGTTGTCATATGTCATCACAGGTAACTAAAACACAGTTATGGGACTTTCATCTTAGAGCTCTTACACATGAGCGGCATGTTACCTATGCCGTTGGTAACATGCCGCTCGTGTGTAAGAGCTCTTAGGCACTAAGTATTTAAGGCGAAAAGAGATAAGTACAAAATATGTAAACAAAAGACTTGTTAGCCCGGATAATTCTTTAAATATAGTGTGCTATTTTTTAACTGGGACAGTATGGGGGCACCCATAACCAGAGGAGACACAGTTTCTTTTGAAACATCAGTTCCTTTTTGGAGAAAAATATGAGAATACATTTTATCAAATTTGACTAATTTCCGCCGCTCAGATTTTTTAATTCGATACAATAAAATGATCCTTACAAATAACTGAGTCGATTGGCATCAAAAAAAATATCACCAACTTGATTCATTTTAAGGCGCTACTCACGCATGACCAAAAAAAATGTAAATGCCAAAATATTTTTCTCCAAAAAGGAGCTGATGTTTCAAAAGAAATTGCACCTGTATCTCCTCTGGTTATGCGTGCCCCCGTACTGTCCCAGTAAAAAAAAACACTGTATTTCTACATTTTTGTTTACCATGATAGTTTCAATATCTATTGCCTCATTGTCGGGGCGCCTTGCGCGACTTTGCCGTTAGATACCGTGCCGTTAGGTAAGGTTCATTATGTACAATTTTGTTTGAATATTTCGAAACTTCAATTACGGTCTTTATTTATTCGATTTCATTTATTTCTGATAAGTAGATCTACCCGTTTTGTCTACCTTGGACTCTGAAATACACTAAATGCTAACTGTATTTATTCCACAAACTTTAAGCCTTTTAACGTAAAAAAGGATAAAATAAGCAATGAGATCATCAGATTGACGACCGAAGTCGTCGACATATCACAAAGAATTATGAAACTGAAGTGGGCTGGCCATATCTGTAGAAGAACCGATCACTGATGGGGTAATTTTATTTCTATAGACAAAATTACGAGACAAGCCGAAGACCCGCCTGATGTTAAGTGGTAAACCTCTACCTCATACTGCAATATCGCAGTGATCACGTTTACAAAGCACGTGACCATCGCTGCATTGCATTGCGTCCTGACACATAGAATTGTGATTGAGATCTCATGTGCACTTAATTTCTCGGCTCCTTACCCCTTAAATCGGAACACAGCAATGTAGACATTACTACTTGGTTACTGACATAGGTATGGTGTTAGTACTTCCGCAGATTAACTCTTTACAAAAAAAAGTTCTACTACTGACATGTACGGCAAACGAGGTCTTGAGTGTAAACCGTGACTCGACAAGCGTAGTGTTAGGACACCCATTAGGTAGCAGACGCTGGATGCGACAAGCTAAAGACAGGGTGAAAAAGCGAGGCAAGGCGAATGTCCAATTGTAGACTAGGTCTTAAGTCTGTGATGAGGAGTAGGTACGCTTGCTTGTACTTCTGTAGACATAACGTAATTATACTAGATTTTAGTCTCAGTTTTAGCGTGTATCCTATTTTTTATCATAGTACCTACTTACGTTAAAGCAAGGTGTAGCTGTACTTCGAAAGGCAAAACATTAGGAGTACTTATTTAACATTTACTATTAGTAGTACTCGACATGACAACCCACTAAAGTGGCCAGATGTGGTTATCTAGCCCCATGGCAGCTAGCGGGTCATAAAAGCTTTGACTTTTGTTTCAGGGCACTGAAACACTGTAACAAGCTCGGTCTACTCGCGGTAACGGGAGGTCGGTACCGCCTAAATCATTTTAAACGACTGCGGTCACCTATAAAAGCTAAGAAGCTAAATAAAATCCGGCGCATGCGACGCCCGCCATTGCGGCAGTTACGCATTTGCAGTTACACGGAATAGTACTGGACGTTTAATAAAAAAGTTTACTCTGCTTTTCTCTTTTTTTCTCTAGAGCCGATGGCAACAATCATACTTTGCATAAGCATCGAGCACTATGGGATATCCCATAGGGGAAATAAGGTCATAAGAATTCCGAAACACATTAGTGCTTATCACTAATGCAATGACAACTGTTTCTCGCCTTTGACAGTACAGCGCCAACAGCCGCCCTGTGTAGTTTTCCGTACAATTATAAAATATTTTTGACAGAATTGTTGTTTCGACAAAATAATGACATTCCTCTCTATTGGGTATCTCGATGCTTTGCTATAAGCTTGGGCTAAACTGTGTAAACAACTCTTCCTACGTCAACTATGATAGCGGTTATGTATATTCTTATGTAGGTACATAACAGAACTTGATAAAATTTAGAAATTTAACAAATGCAATCAATTTTTTTATCAATTCTGACGGGACGGGTATCGAACCTTCACGTCACAGAAGGGTCCTTAACGGGGGCTGCCTTAAACCGTTTTGCTGCAGAATCCTTAGTCGTCAGGTCCAAAATCTTGAATGTTTATCGGTTAAAGCAACCGTTACCGCCATCTATGATTTTTATTGAAAATGTAGTTATTTTTAAAAAGTGATAATTAATTTATTTTAGACGATATCATTTTATTTAATATTAACAGATAATCTTTTTGTAGTTTTATAAATGATACCTTAACGTGGGTAAGTTTTACTTAAAAATTAAATAGCTAATAAAACTTTAGATATTTAATTAGTATTCACCTTTAGCTTCGCAACCTTCCAATATAGGGTTTTTCAACAAGAACTTTGTTTTCTAAATCAAAATAAAACAAAGAATTTAGATGAAGAAGATTTAAATTTTTAAAGTATTACGAAGAGAAAAGTTTGGCAATTATGAATGAAAAATGATATCTGACAAAAGTCCACCACGGGCTACAAGTGAAAATGTCATTCAGGAACAACCCGCTGGTTTCTCTGAAAAAATCATTTTTTCAGACTAAGTCCTTTGTGTAGTCCGTTGTGAAGCCCGTGGTGGACAGTCAGAGAGGTGGAGTTGTCAGATATCATTTTTCATTCATAATTACCAAACTTTTCTCTTCGTAATACTTTAAAAATTTAAATCTTCTTCATCTAATTTTTTTTTTATTTTGTTTTAGAAAACAAAGTTCTTGTTGAAAAACCCTATATAATGGAAAGAGAAACTTTCGTCTATGAACTCGATGAATGGCCTATAAGACCTTAACAAACTAAACTGCTTATTATAAGTGTTGATACACATTACTTATTTGGTATCCCATTATTTATTTACTTGCGAAACACAAGGGAAATCCAAGTTTTAAAGTTAATTACTGCGAGTTTTCACAAATAGAACAATGTCTTAAGTTTTATATAAAGACGCGTGCTTCGAGTCTAAGTTGCAGTAGACTATTTTGTCCAGAGGGACAAGAAGATGAAGTTCCAAGATGTTATTTAAAGGTTACATTTATTAAAATTAATTTTCATACTCATACGAAAGTATAGTTCCTATCAGAGCTTAAGACAGAATGGCAATGGTATGTTAATTCTTTAAATCATACCGATAACTCTAAAAATAGTAAGGCTTTTCATTACTCGTATTTTACAAGATTATTAGAAAAATATATTGATATAGTGCCGATATCGAACCCTTTGATCAAATTCTCATTCAAAATAGGCAAATATTTTCTAGTATTCTTGGTGGTTGTAAATTCAAAAATGCCTCAACTAATAATGAATTTTATTAACTTTGCTATAATGTTAGTACTGGTGAATTAATTTTTAACACAACGCGGACGAAGTCGCGGGTATCAGCTAGTATAAAATAACGACACCGACATAACGGTACAAAAAAATTATGAAAATATACACATATAAGTAATCGAATAAGTATCCCATATAAGTAAGATGGGGATGAACTTTTATCTTCTTGATTCTCCACCGCTGTATCTAACAGATGATGCATAGAACTTTCGCACAGCACAAAGCACTCTGGCGCCCCACCTAAACTGATAGCCTATCTACAGTTAAATCTCCTTTTAAAATCAAAACGATTTTGAACTATACTGTATAAAAGCTAACTTAAGGTTAGCTTGGGTGTTTGTGATTCTGTCTAAAATAATATTTAAAATTTTAATCATACTGAAACAATCTGACAAATTATACTGGCCGTTTATATGGGTTAAGGTTATCCAGATACATATTTATTGTTATATATATGTATTATATATATAACAATAAATATGTATATATATATGTATTGTATATATATTTATTGTCCAATAAATAATAATTTTAATCTTGTCAAGATAGCGTACTAAGTTATCTTTATCATTCCGAACATTTGACAATACAACAAATAATGTCAGATTATAAATCAATACATCACGTATTTCATTGAAAACTAAGGAATGGAAGGGAAACAAACCTTCATTCTCTAAATATCTACCTTGATAATATACTATAATTGAAGAGTGAATTGGCGAAATATAATATGTGATCAATTGAACCTCTGGTGAGGTTCGATCATTATTATATGAGTCAATTCAGTCGAATATTATAGGAACCCTCCCGCCATAATAAAACATGTTTAGAAACCTACCTGTTTTAGGCGCAATATAGAAGCTTTGTTTCTAAATACTCTAAAAGAATGAGGCATTTCAAATGATACAGATATGGGGTAGGACTCTATTTTTTAGAATTCGAGCTCTTAAAATATGCAATAGTTCGCTTGTAGAATACAGTTACTACCTTGTTAATATATATTCGAGTGAATTGACTCATATAATAATGATCTAACCTCACCAGAGGTTCAATTGATCACATATTATGTATATGCAATATCGACGCAGTTTCACACGTCACTTTCGAAAGTAAAACCGATAGTAGGGCCATCATTCGCAGTCAGAGACTTAGAAGGAGGGTAGATCGTTGATGTCGATGTCTGCCAATGACTACCCACCCGCAAAAGACTTCAGTTTATCCGTGATTATGACGTGTGAAACTGCGTCGAAATATCGAGTAAATTAAAAAGTTCATAACATACAATTACTATAAGGTCACATTTAGCAGTCATCATCATCTCAGCCGTAAGACCTTCACTGGACATTGGCCTCGCTCTTACCTGCAAGTACTGATCATAAGGGGTTTATGCCATACTCACCACGGGTAGACAGGTTGGCAGTGCGGTATGGATGGATACGGAAAAACGCTGCTGCCCATCTTCCGAAGGTATCCCTTGGCAGAATCTTACTGCATCCACAGGCAAAAGAGAAGGGGCAACATTCTACTGCCGGCACCCAACGACATATTTAGTAGTGATTTGATTATTTATTGTATATATAGTTTTAAGAGCTCATAATTATTGAAACTATCATGTTTGAGAACATTAAATGCAATATTTACGGGATATTCACCATCATTTGAGTCAAATCATGCTTAATATAAAGTTCTCGAATGGAGGCCACGGACCGGCAAGCGCAGCGTAGGACGTCTACCTACAAGATGGGCAGACGACTTGCTAAGGACCGCAGGTCGGCGTTGGATGCAGGCCGCTTCCAACCGATGAGGAGATCAATGAGGGAGGCCTTTGTCAGTGCTCGTCCTATGGCTAATATGAGGATGCTAAATATTGCATATAGTTTTAAGACCTTTTTGTTCACTTGGAATTGTCTTCCTTGGAGGCCTTCTTTCCCCCTCTTGAAAAAGTTTTCCGAAGCGAACGAATTCAGTTATGTGTTTTATATATATTTAATGTTGGTTATGTGATCGAGGAAGGCAAAGCCGACTCATTGGCAACGCCCCTACTGGCGGCACTACTAGTGCGGTTTACAATCAACGACACTACCAAGCTGTTTATGGATGAAATTGCACAGTCGACATAGCAAAGTTCAAAAATGTAGTATTTTTACACGCTTTTATTTAGCTTACCCTGTATTTATGTAACTATGTTCACGGAAATTTGCAACTCTATTTTGAAGCAGATATCTCCAACCAATTGAGCTGAAATTTTGTATACATGTTTTCTTTGGATGACAATGCATGGTGTGAAGTCACTCTGAATCCAACATGGCGGAATACCCAAGATACCGGACTACTTATTTTTAATGTACTCCTATAATATGGGTATCAAATGAAAGGGCTTGCTGAGAATAATTCGAAAATTAAATGACGATACTCTGAATCCAACATGGCGGAACATCCAAGATGGCGGACTAGTTATTCTTAATGCACTCCTATAATATGGGTATCAAATGAAAGGGCTTGCTAAGAATAAGTCAAAAAATGAAATGACTTCAACATGGCGGTACACCCATGATGGCGGACTAGTTATTTTTAGTGGACTTCTACACTATGGGTATCAAATTAAAGGGCTTGCTGAGAATAATTCGAAAATGAATTGACGATAATCTGAATCGAACATGGCGGAACATCCAAGATGGCGGACTAGTTATTCTTAATGCACTCCTATAATATGGGTATCAAATGAAAGGCCTTGCTGAGAGTAACTCGAAAAATTAAATGACATCACTCTAAATCCCACATGGCGGTATATACTAAAAAAATTAAATAACGTCTCTCTAAATCCAATATGGCAGAATACCCAAGATAGCGGACTCGTTATTTTAGGATATCAAATTAAAGAGCTTGCTGAGAGTTACTCGAAAAATTATATGACATCAATCTAAATCCAATATGACGGGCATGAGATTAACAGACAAGAAACCAACTGTCCAGTGAAAACTAAAAAGTAAAAAAATAACTATAAGTAAAAAAAACTTTTTAACAAACAAGCTTTTATTTAAACGTACTAAAAATAATAAAATAAACATTTTCCATTAAAGTTTAATGTCAACTTAAAACGTCTTTACACAATTTATGTGATAAAAAAGCTTGTTGAGTGATTTATCATTGTTTGAAAAAAAAAATTAAATCAATTAGATCAAATTACAGGTACACTGGTTAATCTCGCTTTATCACATACATAAATTGTGTTAAGACGGTTGACATTAAACTTTAATGGCAAATGTTTATTTTATTATTTTTAATACGTTTAAATAAAAGCTTGGAGTGGAGTGCCGGCAGTAGAATGTTACCCCTCCTCTCATGTCCGTGGATGCAGTAAGAGCCTGCTAAGGGATACCTCCGAAAGACGGGCAGCAGCGTCTTTCCGTGTATTAACATCCCGTACTGCGCTCGCCAACCCGCCTGCCAAGCGTGGTGAGTATGGCAACTGCCCCTCGTGGAGATCCTTGAGAGAGGCCTGTGTTCAGTAGTGGACGTTTTACGGCTGAAATGATGATGAAGATGATTAAATAAAAGCTTGTTTGTTAAAAAGTTTTTATTACTCTTAATTTATTTGATCTAAAACATCTTTTGTAAAAACGATCAGACGAGAGGTGACGCGTGACGCTTAGAGATGTGCTTATATTAGAGCGGCTGCCCTTCGTCCATCATGTCCATCGTGTTGACTGTGGCGACTGTAGCGACTGTGACGACTGTAGCGACTGTAGTGACTGTCACAACTGGGGCTACTATAGCGGTTGCGGTGAAAATGTTTGACATATGCCAGGCGTCCCATGATGATTTATTTTTTTTAGGGTAACCCAAAAGGTAAAAACGGGACCCAATTACTAAGACTCCACTGGCCGTCTGTCTGTGCGTCTGTGTGTCTGTCACCAGGCTGTATCTCATGAGCCGTGATAGCTAGACAGTTAAAATTTTCCACAGGTTTTTGTTGCCGCTATAACAGCAAATACTAAACAAATAAAATAAAAATTTAAGGGGGACTCCCACACAACAATCGTGCTTTTTTGCCGTTTTTTGCTCGATATTAATAACGGCAACAGGTAGGCGCTTGAAATATTCACAATGATAGAATATTTAGTTGTACATTTATATATTGAACAAGTTTTTTGTCAAATAATGGTATGGAAACCTTCGCGCGCGGGTCTGACTCGCACTTGGCCGATTTTTTTTTATTACTAAGTAAATAATAAAGAAACCGAGCTTGGAATTAATTCTCATACCGGGAATACATGGAATGCCCCAAAGAGTTAGTAAATAAAAGTAATTATTGTTTTAATAAGATTAATGTACTTACTAATTTGTAAAGTGGGCCGTGTACTATTCCGTATCCGTTGTCGAATAGGAGAATGATTGTGATTGAGTAATTTATCACGAAGTTTGACAGAGTTCCAACTTTACGGTCCACAACAACTTCAATAAAAGGTTTTAATTAATTAAATAAATAATACTGGAAATAAAACAGCCGCGGGGTGCCGGCAGTTGAATGTTACCCCTACTTTCATGCCCGTGGATACAGTAAGAGCCTGCTAAGGGATACCTCCGGAAGATGGGCAGCAGCGTCTTTCCGTGTATCAACATCCCGTAGTGCGCTCGCCAACCCGTCTGCCAAGCGTGGTGAGTATGGTAACTACCCCTCATGGAGGTCCATGAGGGAGGCCTGTTCAGTAGTGGACTTTTTACGGCTGGAATGATGATATCGACTGCTGCTAGACATAGGCCTCCCTCATGGATTACCGAGATAATGAGGGGTCTTTTGCCATACTCTAAATTAAGCATAATACTAAGACACTATACATTAAATTGAGCATAACCCTAAGACAGAAATTGTAACAATGAATAGAAATTAAAGAGTAAAGTTTCTTGTTCGCTTCTTTTTCCAAGTGAGGGGATCACTTGGAAAAAAGTTAACTGAAGCGAACGAATTCAGTTATGTGTTTTATTCAATTTAAATGTGTTTTGTTCTTCTTATGTATATTGACTATTCTAAGTAGCGTTTTACTCTTTTAAATAAACACTTACTGCAGACATTTACTTTTTCCACGCTTCTCATGTGGGTTGACGAGCGCAGTACGGGATGTGGATACACGGAAAGACGCTGCTACCCATCTTCCGGAGGTAACCCTTGGCAGATTTTTACTCCATCCACGGGCATGAGAGGAGCGGCAACATTCTACTTCCGGCACCCCACGTTTATAATGTATGTAACATGTAATTTTAGGTGATTTAAACGATACTGTCAATCAAAACACAATTGATCTTCTATGTAAGAAAAGTTTTTTTGTGTAAGCCTAATCCATCTAACAATGTCCCAGGCACTGCAGCGTCCCGTACAGCATGATTACCAGTTGCCGACGCTGTATAAATCATCTAGGTAATTTGATTTTAATAAATCTTGTTTTTCATGGTTTTCCGTTTGAGTGTTCCGAGTGAGGTTTCTTTTTTGCTTCTGTTCCTCACTTGACAAAAAAGTTTTCTAAAGCGAACAAAGTCAGTAATGTGCTCCATTCAATTTAAATCTAGAAATGTAGAGAAACAAAACCTCATTTGTAAATTGTAATGAATAAACATAAGCTGAAATTGTCTATATTCATTAGAATTATTTTGATCAATATCGTAAAATTACGTTTGTTTATTTTTTACCATTTTGCAGTTTTGATTCCCGATTCCGGCTTTTATTCAGAATTCTTTGAATGTATTTGAAATTGTTTTCAAAATTAAAATAAATTCCTATTTCAGTACTAATTTCTATGTACAATATTTATGGTACTTTTATTTTAACAGGTTTTGTTTTTTGTGGGCTCTGTAGCAAAAAAACGAATGTCTAAAAATGGTGTACATTTAAAACTAATTTAAATTTGATCCATATACCTACTATGGATTTTCAATGTGCGTGTCATCTGAAGCAAACACAGGTGCTTTAGTCGATTAATTTGGTTGTTTTATTTTGTAAATTGTCTTATTTCAAATCCTATTGCGATCCCACAGAAAAAAAATTGAGCTTTAGTTAAAAATAATTCTAAGACAAATCTTTATAATTTTTTACCCGGCATACAAATCAAGTCAAAGATACTCAAGCGCGAAATAACAATTGATTACTAAACATGAAAAACTTACCGTTAAAAAACCGAAACACTGATTTTAAAACTTTTTGAGATCGCGGCAAGGTGGTTTTGGCTCCGAGTACAGAAGTTGGAATGCGCTTTGCCGGCGATCGCAAGGGCTTATAAACGGTTAGAGCGGACCACGGAATTAGGAGACAGTACAATACGTTGAACGTGGGTAGTATGACGTACAATGGTACAGGATCTAACAGTTGTTTAGTTTAAACTAGCGCGGGAGGTAAGGTTTTGATAACTTTTAATAATTACGATATGTTATATGTTGTAAAGGTTTAAATAAATAAATGAATTAGTTTTAGTAAGTCATGGAGACGGTATGACATGATTGTTAATAAAAATAGCTAAATTTTTTTTTATTTCAGCATAGTAAATCATTCATAACAACACGAATAATAATATAATAACATAAACACGGGAATTTATCGCGTAATACCTTTGATTATTCCCGACGTTTCGACTGAAATGAGAGGTATTCAATAAATATGGTTTATAAATATTCATTCTGAGGGCCGTATTAGCCGAGTGGTATATACCCCTGACTTTCAATCCGAAGGTCCTGGGTTCGATACCGGCCGTGGAGCCTTACTTAAATATTCATTCAGAATATTTTCCGAGCGAAGCAAACGCAACCAAGTTCTATAGAGACTTTAAAAGAAACCCATAATTTTTGGCAGAATAAAACGCACGTGTATCTTGTGATTTTATAAATCGAAAAGGTTTTTCATAAATTATTTGGTTAATTTACAAAAATATACTATTGTTATGAGGAGGGAAGAGGGTCATGTGACGAGAAGAATGTTAGGTTTAAATGTGGAAGGATGTAGCGGATGAGGCAGACCAAAGAAAGGATGGATGGACTGTGTGAAGGAGGATATGGGTAAGAAAGGAGTGAGTGTTGAGATGACGGCTGATAGAGCGGAGTGGAAGGGGTAAACCTGTTGTGCCGACCCCACATAAAAGTGGGATAAGGGCAGGGAAATGATGAATGATGATACTATTTCGTTGCCGTAGGGTGCTGGCAGTAGAATTTTGCCCCTACCCTATTGCCCATGGATGCAGTAAGCAACTGCCAAGGATCTCTCTTGTTAGTTGCCTACTCCGGAAGATAAAGATAAAGACGGAAAGACTGCCTTTCCGTATATCATCACATCCCGTATTGCGCTCGCTGACTCGCCTGTCAAGCTTGTTGACTGTGGCAATAATCTTAGATCCGAAAAAGAGGTGCATGGACAGCAAGCCGTCCTACATCTGAGATGATGATTACGACTCTTTTGTAAGTACATTGTGAACATAGTTTAAAAAATATTTTCGATAATACTGCAAATCATAATATAAGTGCCGTGGGCAGTAGAATGATACCCCTCCTCTCAAGCCCGTGGATGCAGTAAGAGCCTGCTAAGGGATTTCTCCGGAAGATGGTCAGCAGCGTCTTTCCGTTTATCAAAATCCCGTACTGCGCTCGTCAATCCGCCTGCCAAGCGTGGTGAGTATGGCAACTACCCCTCACGGAGATCCATGAGGGAGGCCTGTGTTCAGTAGTAAACGTTTCACGGCTGAAATGATTACTGCAAATCGAGAAAGTAAGCAGATTTATCTAAGTCCATTCTACGCTTTCCTAGCTCTACAACCGCCCGCCCAACGCGTGCCGGCCACTCGCAGCACAGATTTCTGAACCGAACAATGTGCGAGCGAGAAGGACATACTCCTGCATAGCATTGTCCCTTTCTACCTGAAACTCGATGTACAGTCAATTACACATAAAAATTATTAAAATACTATATTTATTATATAAACTACAATGACATTGAATATGTTTGTAATGCACGCTGTGACGTGTGTGATAAATGAAAAAACACAGTTTTTAAGACCATGTTTATGTTATTTTAAGTTTTAAATGTGATTTTTGCTTTGGATGTCCATATTAAAGGAGGTTCTCCAGTTAATATCTCATAACTGCGTCGTTAAAAGAAAAAAAAAACATTTAATATACCTTATAATATTTATATATATTTATTCAACTTAACACTATTAAACCAATTAAAAATAAAATATTACAACCCAACATTGTTTAAGAGTTAAGTGCGAATAAAAACATTTATTTAATTTTGTATTCAAATTTAATTTAATAAAAAATTGTTACTTATTTCAATGATTTTGTTGAGGCTTGTATCGCGTTTATATCTTAGATTCCACTCCACTCAAACCAAAACAAAAGTGTCTGATTTTTGACCTGTTTGGTCACTTTTGTCACTGGTCACTTTTGTTTAGGTTGGTAGGTAGTAGGTTTGGTTTATTGGTACCTATCGAAAATAAATTTACACTGTATGGATAAAACTGTGTCTGACTGTACATCAAATCACAAAATAACAACATGATATGTACAGTCAGCTGCACAGATATATGAATACACTCCCAAAATTTCACATATTAGTATATTCGTTATTTTTCAAAGACACCAACTACATTTCAAAAGAATGTAACCATCTAAATCGTCAGAAATCGGTATACAATTTAGCAAAATTATGTAGACACGATTTTTAACAGAGATATGTACATATGTATCATTGATATTATTGATGTGTAATCGTGATAGTTTCTTAATGAAATCTACTATATACATAGATGCAATAACTTGTATACGGAAAAACTTTTTCTATACCTACATGTTATTAAAATTTTGTTTTGACAGACTCTAAATGATTTTTAGCACTTTCAGTGTCAAGTGTCAATATAAGGCATTATAGACAAACTGTGCTGTTATGTAGCTATCTCGGTCTATTTATATCAAATCTTAGTAGGATAGAGTGAAATTAATATATTTTCACTCTATCCTACTAAGATTTGATATAAATAGACTGAGATAGCTACATAACATAGCTTTGTAATTGTTTTACATTTTTTGCTTATCCTTACAATTTGATGATAAGAGAACGGGATTTCGCAAACTCTAGTAGGGACCCAGTGTTTACCGATTACTTTGTATCGAAGTTGGTGTATGTGGTGGGTGTTCATAGGTTATTAACACAGAAGGCAACAGTAATTATGAGCGATAGCATCGCCTACCGACTCGGGATTCATGATAAGCACAAAATTGTTGTTTTAAGAACAAGGACGATCAGTAACAGATATCGCAACTGAATTGGGAATCACGGTAAGTTTCAATTTAAGTTTAGATAGTAGATATACCTAACTAGGTAGGTATATTTCATAATTTTGATGAGTGGCAGGAAAGCAGGGAGGCCTTTGCCAACAGTAGGATCTAGCGGGCTGACAAGGCCGCTCCACACTCGCGCGCGAATTATTGCGTGAAGTTGCAGCGGTGCGGATTGCGGTGTGAAACTGCTTCGCGCGTTATCCGCGTGCGAGTGTGGAGAAGCAATTAAAAAATAGTTTACTATTGTAGTAAGTTGATAATCACTTACCTAGCTATAATTTTTTACGAGTGTTGTTTTGTATAGGAGTAGGTATTAAAAGAGGGAGAAATCAGGGAGCATACAAAAAAACATACAACAGTCGAACATAGAACCTCTTTGAAAGTTGGTTAAAAAAAAATATCGTTCAATACGTTCAGTGGTTACGTGAGAAGTGATCCCAACTTTTGTATTTATTTACAATAATAACAATAATTTTTTTAGTGCCATCATCATCATCATTAATTATTGTGATTGTAATTTCAGAAGGGTCCGAGCTAGGCTTTGTCCGAATACCTGATTTATCAGTAGATTATCAGGTATCGTCGTCCACGATACGCCGTCACTTACATGCAGCTGGCCTACATAGTAGGATTCCGGCCCGAAAACCAGCTTTGACTGCTACTCACAAACAGCTTCGACTGCAGTTTGCTGAGCGCCACCTGGACTACGACTTCAGCAGCACCATTTTTCCGACGAAAAAGTGTTTGTTTCGTCTGCTGATGGTCGGTTGTCTCTTTGGCGTTCAGGCGATACTAGATACGTCGAATAAAATGTGTTGCCGTCCAGAAGAAGCGGACAAATCAGTTTCGGTGTATGGGGCTGGATGCATGCCAGTGGTCCCGGGGAGTTGACCCAAATTGAGGGTCGGATGAACGGCCTTCAATATATTGAAGTATTGCAAGAGGTGTTAAGGCCAAATGTAGAAGTTTACTTTTACGATGCCGGGCCTATTCCGTTCGTGCAAGACAACTCGGTCACTCATAACGCCCGAGTGTGTCGAGCATGGTTCGAACGGAACCACAGACATGGGGGTTGATGGTACAGCAATGGGACACAAATGAGTGTAGGACAAAGGAAGCCCTTATCAACCATGTTTATGACATTTGGGAAAGCTTTCGCGGCACCCAAGTGTGCATAAACATGGTTTCTTCCATGCGCGACCGACTATAGGCAGTGATTGATGCTGGAGGGGGCTACACAAAATACTAATTAAACAAGCTTCATAAAATAGCATAGAATGTGATTAGTGTGAAGAGAGTGAATAATTTTAATAAAAAAGTTGATTGTAATTGTTTTTTTTTCACTCACTTCGTCACTACTGAGGAGTTAGTTATACTAAGTAAAATGCACATTTACGTACATCTTTATGACTATCAGTTATGTATACATTATTTTGGCCTTGCCGTGGATACATATTTATGATAATTTGTAGGAATTTTAGTAAAAAGCGTTTTGTGTAAAATAGGACATTTTGTATACATGTCAATAGAAAACATCGTACAAATTCAAATCAAATCAAATCAAATATTTCTTTATTTTTCTTCACAAAGTAGGCTTATAAATAAATTATTACATAGACAAAATGTATGTGTACTAAAGATTATTAATGAAAAAAATATAAAATACGGATTCCAACGCGCGTGACCTTTTAAAAACTGTCCTTAAATATTTATAAGTAATTACTTCGCGCTGGTAGTCCGCCAGTAGTAACCTGGTTTGTGAAGACTGGTGCCTGAAATAGGTTCAAGAGAACCTGTGATACAGGTCACCAGGCCTCCCTCTCCACGGTACAGAACAGAGCGGCTCACAAGTTTTTATATTTATATTAGAAGTGGTCCCGAATGCCAAGTATTCGTGTGTTTGTGTGTGTGTGCGTGTGTGTGTGTGTGTGTGTGTGTGTGCATGTGTCTTATTGTGAATGGGTTAGGGTGAGTGTTTGAGTATGTGTGTTGACTCCTGTACTCTTATTGACACCAGTCTCATAAGAGTCTGGGCAACGGAAGATACAAAGATAGAGATTGGTGTGAGTGCCAAGGGGTGTGTGAGAGTGGACTTAGTGAATTATAGAACAAGAGATAGACTTTTGCAAGGAGTGAGTTCTGACAAGGTAATTAATAAAATTTACATTAAAAAATGTGGCATATACTTTAAAATTTGAAAGGTTCACGTATACTAATATGTGAAATTTTGTGAGTGTATACATATCTGTGCAGCTGACTGTACATTCAATCAGTGAGAAAGATTAAATGATTAATGCGTACCAAATTAATGTTTTTCAATTTCAATATCAACATCTCTGGCAGCTTATTATGTCGGTACAAATAAAGTAGAGGTATCGCTTAGCAGATTCTTAGTGCATCCATGGGAAAGAGAGGAGAGGCAACATTCTACTGCCGGCACACTATGGCATGGACCAAACAAAATACCTGATCGAAAAAAAACCTTCATTCCTAAGGGTCAATTTAGATGTGGTATTTATGCTGTTGTTGCACTCCCTAAAGATAATTGTAATTAGGGATTTGACATTTCTAAATTTAGAACTATCAACGTAAAATTATGTCAAATGGTTTCGTTTCAATTTGAGATTGGCACCAATCGAATAGCTGAATGTAATTTCAGTCCATTTTAGGCATTTTTTATGAGTTATAGTTAGGAAGTTTGACAACAGAATTTACACTAGTATTATATATAAGATAAGATAATCATTTATTTGCTGAATGTAGGTACAATAGATCTTATATAATAACACCAATTTCCAATACATTCTACCTCGTAAGGGCGTGCAAAATAGATATATAATATTATAATAATTATGGATTAGGATTCGTGCAAGATAGGTAGTAAAATTAACAATTATTTATCAATTAAGGTCATCGATTTAGTTAATGTCAAGTAAAATAATACAATGTCAACATTTATAATCTAAATATTCTTTTAAGTCATAAAAACATTTGTCTTGTAGCCAATATTTTAATTTTAATTTAAATAAATGTAATTGCAATTTTTTATGTCACTGGGTAAATTGTTAAAAATTATAATTGCCTGCTGATAAACATTATTTTTGATAAGTTTTAATCTACAATGTGGAACGTAAAGCCTGTCATTATGTCTTGTTTGTCTTTCCAACATATCTGAATGGGTCTTAAAATAATACGGATATTGTTTCACAAACACGCATTTTCGCATATTAGGTGGGTTGGCAAGCGCATTTCGGATAGTTAATTCACGGAAAGACGCTGCTGCCCATCTTCCGGAGGTATTCCTTAGCAGGCTATTACTACATCCACGGGCATGACGGGAGGGGTAACATTCTACTGCCGGCACCCCACGGCTAATATGTAAATGGATATACATTTACACTGTATGAGCAACATTGTGTCTGACTGTACATTAAACCACAAAATAACGACATGATATGAACATGCAATCAGTTGATTGTTTTTACAGCTTTTAATAGGCACTTCACTTGGCTTAATATTGTTCATAGCACGTGTTGACTTACAAGCCGATAAAGGGTACACGTTTGAGCTTTGTGAGAGAAGTGGTGGTTAAAAGCAGTACATTTTTAAATCACTATAAAGCTCAGGCGTTGTAGGAACTATATAGTATAGAGTAGGTACTAGGCAGCAGCGTGTTTCTGTGTATCAACTGTACCGCGCTCGCCAACCCGCCTGCCAAGCGTGGTATGGCAACAACCCCTTATGATCAATACTTAGTGATCAATGATGCCTTGTCCAGCTGTGGACGTTCTACGTCTGGACGAGAGCGAGAGAAGAGTAGATGCTTACGTATTTCTTGCACCATACACAAAGAAAAAGAGACTTATTAATCGGATCACTCTCACCAGGTCCAGTCGAGATCTAGTAAAACTGTTTCGAAATTTACGAAAAAATAAACAGTAACGAAAAATTAAAATTAAGAATGGAGCCGTGGGGTGCTGGCAGTAGAATGTTACCCCTCCTCTCTTCCCGTGGATGCAGTAAGAGCCTGCTAAGGGGCACCTCCGGAAGATGGGCAGCAGCGTCTTTCCGTATATCGACATTCCGTACTGCGCTCACCCATCCGCCTGCCAAGCGAGGTGAGTATGGCAACTACCCCTCATGGAGATCCATGAGGGAGGCCTGTGTTCAGTAGTGGACGTTTTACGGCTGAAATGATGATGATGAAACAGTAGGGCCTATTATGACCTATATGAGTTAATGCTAACATAACTTGAATCTTCTAGTAACAAATCGAATTTTTGACAGATGTCAAAAATGACAGAATTTGTAACTGAACGGTGACAATTCAGTTGGCACACTACCTCATCATCCTCATCATTTCCACTTCTGGACATTGGCCTCTCTCATGGATCTTTGTGCTGATCATTAGGGGTTGTTGCCATACTCACCACGCTTGGCAGGCGGGTTGGCGAGCGCACACTACCTAACTAAAATTAATTAAAATTGGGTAGAATGGACTAAAATGGCTTAAGGTTGGAGCCGTTCTAAAATCAAGGAGAACCTATTTCATCTATGTTTACGTCGACAGTTTTAAATTTAGAAACGTCATTTTTAGGGTTCCGGACCAAAATGGTAAAAAGGAACCCTTATAGAATCACTCTGTCTGTCTGTCTGTCTGTCTGTCTGTCTGTCACAGATGGATATCTCGAGAACTACTGATGCTATCGACTTGCAATTTAAAATGGTAGAAGACAACAGTTTTTTACTCATATAGCATATATAAAAATTTAAAAAAAATTCTTATTTTGATTGCAGGGGGGCGGATAGGGGATCTCAAAAATTTTAAGTGAAGTTACTAGGCCGTGTGGGGTATCATATGAAAGGTATTCATTTGTAAATTAATAAACAGTTTTTAGTTTTCCTTTAAACCGTATTTTTTTTTGAGTTATTTACAAAAATGTTGAAAAAACGACCGTTCCCCCCCCCTTATCTCCGAAGTTTGCAGAGATAAACCCGTGATACTTTTAAAGCTAATAGAAGTGTATGTAAACTTTATAGGAAAATTATAGCGAACTCTCTAATTTGCATAGTTTTTTGACAAGGGGGGTGGAAGGGGGGTTTTCAAAAATTTTGTGAAGTTAATAGGTGATGTGGGGTATCATATGAAAGGTATTCATTTGCACATTAATAAACAGTTTTTAGTTTTTCTTTAAGCCGTATTGTTTTTGAATTATTTACAAAAATGTCGAAAAACCGACCGTTCCCCCCCCCTTATCTCCGAAGTTTGCAGAGATAAACCCGTGATACTTTTATAGCTCATAGAAGTGTATGTAAACTTAATAGGAAAATTGTAGCATACTCTCTAATATGCATAGTTTTTTAGATAAGGGGGGTTGAAGGGGGGTTTTCAAAAATTTTGTAAAGTAAATAGGTTATGTGGGGTATCATATGAAAGGTATTCATTTGCACATTAATAAACAGTTTTTAGTTTTCCTTTAAGTCGTATAGTTTTTGAGTTATTTACAAAAATGTTGAAAAAACGACCGTTCCCCCCCCCCTTATCTCCGAAGTTTGCAGAGATAAACCCGTGATACTTTTATAGCTTATAGAAGTGTATGTAAACTTCATAGGAAAATTATAGCGAACTCTCTAATTTGCATAGTTTTTTAGACAATGGGGGTGGAAGGGGTGTTTTCAAAATTTTTGGAAAGTTACTAGGTTATGTGGGGTATCATATGAAAGGTATTCTTTAGCACATTAATAAACAATTTTTAGTTTTCCTTTAAGTCGTATAGTTTTTGAGTTATTTACAAAAATGTTGAAAAAAATAGCGTTCCCCCCCCCTTATCTCCGAAGTTTGCGGAGATAAAGCTTTGAAACTTTTATTACTATTAGAAGTGTATGTAAAGATTAGAGGAAATTTATTACAATCTCTCTACATAGCATACTTTTTTAGAAATCATCGAAAGTCTAAAAAGTCTACATAAGTTTCGCTATCAGACAAGAGATGGCGCTGTCAAGGTTCTCCAACAAATATAAAACCGCCTTTGTCATAAATTATATTGTATGATGGCACGGAACCCTCGGTGCGCGAGTCCGACTCGCTCTTGCCCGGTTTTATTTATTTCATATAATTCCCGTATAGCATTATTACCAGTTGCTGATGTATGTATAAATCACTACATAATATTAGTTGTCAACGAATGCCAACTGACTTACATATTTACCAAGCTTACACTCTTGAACAGAACTTGTCAACTTTCATCAAAGTCCTAAATCTAGGACGAACAACTAAAAAAATAACAGAAAACGTATATATTCGAAATAGGTTCATGATTATACCTACTCATAATCTCAGCCATATGACAAAGGCCTCCCTCATGGCCGAGTATTTATCATGAGGGGTTATTGCCATACTCACCACGCTTGGCAGGCGGGTGGGCGAGCGCAGTACGGGATGTTAATACATGGAAAAACGCTGCTGCCCATCTTACAGAGATATGCCTTGGCAGATTCTTACTGCATCCACGGGTAAGAAGGAAGAGGCAACATTCTTCGGTCGGCACCCCACGGCCAATAACTCTCTTATATTTTTAACCAAATAGAAAAACATTTTCTCAGTACAAAATAAAGGGTTTTTTTGTCCATGTTTTAAATTGTTTTCTACATGACTGATTTTTTAGGACATTGAACCTATTACAATTTTGTTACAGATTACAGTCATTGAATTCGATACAAAATTACTTACACAAAATTTATTTTTACGGTCGTCCTTTTTCGTTCTCTCAGACTAAACACATAGATAGATAATGCATTTATTCGGTACACACAGAGCACAGAACACAGACATACTTTACAGATTAAAGTTAGAACGTAGGACAACAAAGCGACACAGGGGAATTAAAAAAAAATAAACACAAAAAGAACAGAAAGCTTAAATTTAGTCTATTCATATAAAAATCAATGTAACATTACAGATTAACCAAAGCGTTACACGTTAAATCTCAAACTAATAATATATACACATTAAATAAGTAAAAATAAAACAGCACAAACAAAAGTAATACAGTTTACACAAAACATAAAATTACAAAAGAGAAAACAGAAAAATCTAATTAAAATAGAATAAACAGTTTTTAGTTTTGCTTTAGGTCGTATAGTTTTAGACTTATTCACAAAAACGTTAAAAAAAATAGCGTTCTCCCCCTTATCTCCGAAGTTGGCGGAGATAAACCTCTGAAACTTTTATTGCTATTAGAAGTGTACAGGAAAATTATTACAAACTCTCTAACTAGCATACTTTTTTAGCAATCATCGAAAGTGTAATAAATCTACATAAGTTCCGCTATCAGACAAGAGATGGCGCTGTCAAGGTTCTCCAACAAATATAAACCGCCTTTGTCATATATTCTAATGGCACGGAACCCTCGGTGCGCGAGTCTGACTCGCTCTTGCCCGATTTTATTTTAGAGAGTCTGACTTTTGTTTTCTGTACTTATTGTGATAGCTATCCCTTATCCCCATCATAGTTTTAACAGTACTTGGAAATTGGAATCCAGGTGTGGGGCGGGCCTTTAAATTTCTTATTTTTTATTGGTGAATGTAAGTTAAATAATTTATAGATTAAACACATGTATGTCATATTCATTTTGTTGTGAACTTATGTTACAGGTGAATTCATATGTTTTGTTTTGTTGCCAACAACACATCAATATGATAAAGATTGAGAACATTATAGAACATTATTTGCGCGGTGAAACATATTATTGACAACCTCTGTGGCGAAGCGGTCGAAGGTCCGCCTGAGACGCAAGAGGTTGTGGGTTCGATTCCCGCCTCGGGACAAATGTCTGTACGATCTGCAGATAATTTTGTTCAGGATGTTCTGGATGTTTTCCTATATATAATAAAAAAATATCTATCTAGTATAATGTATTAGGTAGGTATTTCAGTCATATCTAGTACCCATAACACAAGCTCCTTAGCTGTGTGAATGGTGCAGCAATATATATTTATTTAATTTTAATGAATATCCAAAAAATATAAGCGAAATTAAAACTCACGCGCGACTAAATAATTACGAAGCCGCGCGTACACACGCACGACATCTGTCATATGTGACAGGTAATGACAGCAAACGTCAAAAATTAGAAAATACTTCTACAACAATGAGTTTAAGCCAAACAACATGTAGGCGCTACTTTCCGACTTAAAAGGTAACAAACATCTTAATAAACTGCGAGCAACAAAGTTTTCTTAAAACCAACATTTACTGTTAAGCGATTCCAACTTTGGGAAATGCATATGTCGGCGGTAAACAGTACGCTAGTTGGATAAATTTAAAAATATTTCAATTGCCGAAGTTATAACGACCTCCGTGCCGTAGTTGGTTTATAGCCGGCTGAAATCCATGAGGTTGCGGGATCGATTCCCGCCAAGAGACAAATGGTTGCTTTTTTGAAGACATATGTCTCTGTGTTTTCTATGATAAGTTTGTTTTTACAAGAAAAAGATATATTTCAGTATTCTAATACTGTTTAGATATACATACCTACTGATACTGATCAGTAGGTATATCAGGCAGGCCGTGGGGTGCCGACAATTGAAGATTGCCCATCCTCTTTTGCCCGTGGATGCAGTAAAAAATTACTTAGGCCTCCTTCATGGATCTCTAAGATCATAAAGGGGGTTGTTACCATACTCGCCACGCCTGACAGGCTGGTGGGCGAGCGCATTACGGGTTCTTGATACACGGCAATATGCTGCTGCTCATCTTCCGAAGGTATCGCTTGGCAGATTCTTACTGGATTCACGGAGAGGTAACATTCTACTGCCGGTACCCCACGGCAACAGTGTGAAATATCCAGGACTATACTACTTTTTTTATTTAAAGTCAAAGTTATAAAGTCTAGTTCTAAATATTGTGACACTTTTGCTTGAGAAAACCATAAAGGAAAATTAGGACAGAGTAATAAATCATAATTGGCCGGAAAAATTAAATTAAACACGATCCAGGCTTTTTTTCACAGGTACCTTTATTCTCGGAACTCCAGGACAACGACATGATATGAACGAGAAGATAAAATAAAATAAGACTTTTTTAAATCTATTACAGATGGCATCTGGGCTAGCCGAATCCGTGGATTAGGCTTGCCGAGCACGTATACCATTCTCCCTATTAGTCTGCTGTTAGTTAAAGCAGAGACTAACTAGTCTCTTGTCAAAGGAACAAACAGAGCAATACTTCTGAAGCTTATGAAGCTGCGAGTTTCCTCATGATGTTTTGCATCACCGTTAAAACCGAAATGTGTACATACATTTTAAAGAAAGAAAACCCATTAGTGCTCGGCCGGTATCGAACACACGACCTTCGGATTGAAAGTCGGGGGTACATACCACTCGGCCAACACCATCCATAAATCCATCATAAATCAAGGAAAATATTCAAATGTAATATACGACCTGTAATTGTTGTTGTTACCAATAAATTGATTATTCTGATTATTCGTACCTTAGCGGTCTGGGTAATTTTAGCAACATTTAACATACTAGAGGTCGGCTTTTTTGTTGCCAATTCAAAGAATTATCTAACACCTAAGCCTAGACTTTGTCACTAACCTGCCACACCATATTTAATATATTCGTTCACGTGGTAAATTCACGGTCTTTGAACTGAAATTCTAAGGTAACCTACATCACACGCATTACCGAAACCTTAATCAAGCAGTAACAAAACAACCTTAATTATATTAAGCGCTAACAACAATAGCTGTATTTCGATATTTCGATTCCAAATCAATTTCTCCTAATTATACCACGACCTTTGTGGCGCAACGGGTGAAGGTCCGCCTGCGATGCAAGAGGTAGCGGGTTCGATTGCCGCCTCGGGACAGTTGTCTGTGCGATCTGCAGATCATTGTCCAGGGTGTTCTGGATGTTTTTCTATATAAAATAAAAATACTTATCTATGTAGAAGATAAACCATTTTAAAAATGCACGCCCCTCCACAAAACTCAATAATAACAATGTGTGAGAGGAAATACTTATTGCATCTCTATACTTGTGTGCGTGCTGCAACTTTACTGGAAACATGGAATAATCTGCGCACCGACAAGTCAACTAATCGGGCGATCAGTCGAGCTGTAGGTATTGTAAGGCGGGAGCGTGCTTCTTGTTTCGGCGACATGTCCGCTCTGTCGCGCGCTCGGAACTCTAATGCACTAGTTGACCGACAGATCCAGCTATTTTTCCTAGTGATACTGTTTGTGTCTAGCCGGTGACTGAATAAGTGTAAACAACCAATGACAAATACTAATTTATCTATATTGCGTATAGAATACCTATTTGTATGTCCGCGTAAACGCTGTGGAGGGGCGTGCATTTTTAGAATAGTTTATCTCTAGTTTAATGTGTTAAGTAAATCAGCCAACTAGTACTCATAACACAAGTTCTGCTTAGCTTTCGCCTAGATGATACTGTGTGAATTTTCTAGCACTAGTTTACCGATTATAATAGGCTACTTAACCAATTTTTTTTTAATAATTTGTAATCTTTATAGTGTTATACCACACTAGGTTGTATATGACAAGGAAATGAAAAACCTTATTAATTCCGGTGGGGTTCGAACCCACGTCATTTAAATATTTTCTTGAACCTTTATAAAACTCGCTATTACAATAAAATATATAATATGTAAATTATACAGCGTGTCCCGTAATTGGGGTACTAAGCCGAAAGGGGGGTTTTCTACCCCCCTGGCAAACAACGTTTGTTCTACGACTTTCTTGATTTTCAAGTTTTTCAGTGATAAGATAACGTTCAAAGTTTATACCAATTTCATAAGAGTGACAACCCTGCTCTCAGCTGTTACGGGCAATGACCTATTGACCGCCGGGTATTCCCGCGGCGCGCCCGCAACGCGCTTGTGCGTATATTGAGTGTGGGTATAGGTGCGTGGTGTGCGTAGGCGCGTAGGTATGTATTATGGACACACGTCTGTTATACATTAGGGTTGACAGCGACTTGGAAAACTTTAATTTTGTATGGAAACCTGAAAATACGTTTTTCTGAAATCTTTCTTCGCCTTTGCATTCCTTTGGTGGGGGGTAATTTGCAGCTCCTGGCTTCATACACCAGTTACGGGACACCTTGTATATTATAATTATATCAGAAATAAGCCGTGTTGGCTGAATGGTATGTACCCCCGACTTTCAATACGAAGGTCGTGGAATCTATACCGGCAGGGAACCAATGGATTTTTCTTTCTTAAAAAGTGTAAGTTCACATTTAACACGTGCTTAACGGTTAAGGAAACAGCGTGAGGAAACCCGCGGCTTAGTTAGCTTCAGACGTAATGACCTGTTCTTTACTCTGACTAACAGCTAACTAAGCTGCGAGGATGGTAAAGGTGCTGGGCAAGCCTAATCCATCAAAAAATGTCCCAGGCACTGCAGCGTCCCGTACAGCATGATTACCAGATGCTGACGCTGCATAATCATCTATAATAGATGCAAAGGCCTTACTACTATCAGAAATATTAATATATAAATAATAAAGAAATACAACAAATAAATAAAGCCGGAAGATATTTAACCAACTAAGCTACGAAACCCGATGACGGGTTAGACAAAATTCTAATTTTTATTTTTATTCCTTCATGTAGATATATAAAAACTATTGGACACGTTTTTTTTTAACGTATACCTAATCCAAATATAACGGCGATACAATATTATGTCGAAACGTAGCGTGACGTCACGTGCCGACGTTTACAAATTTATGACTATGCTATGACGTCTGGAGAGCCCACCTCCTTAACTTCAATGCGCAACAACTTTTGCAACAAGTATTTTTTCATTTATTTGAAGAAGCATTAAATACGTGTATTATTTTATTTATCTAACTGATGGACTAAATATTTTTTTTCTATTTTTCCTAAATTTATTTCTCCAAGTAGCAAATTTATTTATAATAATTAATTATTGAATTGTCGTGGGGTACCAGCAGTAGCCACCCCTCACTTGCCCGTGGGTGAGTAAAAAACCTAAAGGATTTCTCCTGAAGATGGGCCGCAGTGCCTTCCGTCTACCAACTCAACATCCCCTACTGCGCTCGAGGCCTGCCAAGCGTGGTGAGTATGGCAACAACCCCTCATGATCAACACTCAGAGATCCATGAGAGAGGCCCTTGTCCAGCCCTTATGCACTACGGCTGTGCTAATGATGATGATGATGAAACAATGAATTGATTTATCTTTGTATAATAAAATTTACATTTTGAAGGTGAATTTATTGAAACAAAATTGGTAAGCGAGGCACGTTTTAACATAATTTGTGTTGTCTAGAATTTCGAGTTGAATCTGAGGTAAAAACTACTCTACGTATGTTTATTTGTTTTCGGATATCAGTGCACTGCAAACAATGCAATTTTTTTACTGGCTTTGACTCATTCTATTGGAATGGGATGGCTCAGCCAAAGTCAATAAGTGGTTATTTATTAAATTAAAGAACTTCTTAGAAAAGTAAATTTAAAAAATATAAAAAAAAATACATTCATATCGCGTAAATATTTCTCGACTTCAAAATAATGTATTACGATCGCAAAAGTTTAAGAAACAGACAAACGGACAGTGGCGTCTTAGTAATATAGCGTCCCGTTTTTACCCTTTGGTTACCGAACCCTAATTACCATATTTTATATTACCAAGTATCATAGATGAATTCCACCCTGTATATCTACAGGGTGGAATTTTGTAATACCACTGGAAATACTTTTCAAGATTAAAGAAATGTTTCCTTTGAGTGAAATTTACTGTTTCTATTGTTTAGTACATACTTTCACTGTTTTAGAGTTTAAGTGGCATTACAAAATTTCACCCGTATATGTTTAGTATATTTAATGTTATTTAAAACATTTGCAGATACTAACTTAATACAAAATTTGTACACTTTTATGCCTAATTACATGCAATCGGTAATGTTTATAACCAAGTGCTGCATAGGTAGATACTTATTAGCATCCCAGAACAGAAAAATAAAATGTACTTACAAAATAGTATAAAAGAAATCCAGTCAAGCCAAATTGTATTAAATTCTAGATTTGAGAGAATTTAGTAAAATCTAGTAGGTAAATATGAAACGAATACCCAGAGAAGTGAAAACTGAACTCAAGCGAACCACACTTAAGTTTTACCTTAGAACGCTGGAATCCAAACACCGGTTATTTGTCTTTAAACTTAAGCTGCATAACCTGGTAGACAAACTAGAAACGATCCTCAAATATCAGCACTTGGTAATGCACAGTAGAAGCGCAATTTAAGTTTCTCTTCAGTTTTATTTCTTTACAACCTTCACACAACATATTGTGTAAGGAGGATTTAATGCTAAGCATTCTCTGCCAGTCATCCTGGGCATGCGGAAATATGGCGTGTTTTACTAAATGAGCATAAATTTTGCTAAAACTAAAAATATAATAAATACATTTATAATAGTTATGTGTTAGGCAATTACTTCATCATATCAGCCGTGGGACTATTATTGGTGGACAGAAGCATAATGAGAGCGTGGTTGCCATACTCACTACGCTCGGCAGGCGGGTTGGCGAGCGCCGTACAAGACTTGAATATATATTTCGTCCATTTGGTAGGGGCAAGACAGATCTCGAGTTAAGTTTACTTTGAACAAGCAATTGATAAAAAAAAACAATATGCTATTTAATTGAACCATTGACATGTATAACTAATCTATCCCTTGAAAATGGAGTTTTTCCTGAAATTATAAAATGTTCTCTTGTAAAACCTCTCTTTTAAAAAGGAAACAAATTAGATACGGAAAATTATAGACCCATAACATTAATACCAATCTTTTCTAAAAATTTTGAAAAGGTTATGTATGAGTCTAAGATAAATGAAATTGGTGGATCAGCAAAATGGGTTCATCAAGAACAAATCGACCGCATTAGCATGTTTTAAATTAATGGAAGAAGTTCTCGAAGCTTTATATAAAAAAGAAATCCCAGTAGCTATATTTCTTGATATGAGTAAAGCTTTCGACACTGTATGCCATGATGAACTCTTAGAAAAATTAGAGCGATATGGAATTAGAGGTCCTGCTTAGACATGGTTCAAAAGCTACCTAAGAGGAAGACAGCAATGCACTGAAATAAACAAAATGTGTTACGAAATGAACACTCAAGAAATCCATCGGTCTTTTTATAAAATAAATAGATATGATGTCCCACAAGGGAGCGTTCTCGGACCCCTCTTTTTATTATCTATATCAATGATCTGCCCAAATCAAGTCAACAATATACTGTTCTTTTTACAGACGAGACTACCCTGTTAGTCAAAGAACAACAGTTAAGTACAACTGTAGACGTTGCAAATAAAGCTCTGTATGACATAATTGACTGGTTATAGGCTAATAATTTAAAAAGATATATAAATAAAACAAAATGCATGATATATTTGACATATAATAATAAGAATGATATGATATATGATATATAAAATTGACTTAAAATATAATGCAAATGACATCGAGGAAGTTGATAGCACTATATTTTTAGGAATATTTTTAGACAAATGTTGTAATCGGAAACTCCAAAATGATAGAATATGTAAAAAAATAATAAATTTGTGTTCGCTTAAAAAATAATTAAAAATATAACGAATGTGGAAACAGCTCTAATGGTTTATCATAGCCATGTTTGTTCTATTTTAAGGTACAGTAATTCAGTTTGTTAGACAAAATATAAATCTATTTGAAATATATGATAAATGCTTATCAAGAAGGAAAATAGCGCAGACAGCACGTACCTAGAAATAGACTGAAATATATATATTTTAAAATATTAATTAGTAAAAATTTTATATTGTTGTTTTCATTTGTATTGACTTGGACCAATTATTGTTTATCATATTATTAAATCTTTAACTTAATTTTTAAATGTAACGTAATTATTTTGATAACTAAATTTAACGCTATTATAAAATAATATTTGTACAACTTCATACTTGAGTGCAGTGATACGCTTATATTGTAAGACCTTTCATACCTGTACTTATGCAAATAAAGAATACTTATATCATTTCATTTCTAAATAAATAAATAAATAAATTTCATTTCAACAATTCAAAATAGTTTATACTAGAGATGTTCCCTGCGATTTCATACGCTTTTTGATGCTTTGCTGCTGCTATACCATTTGTCGATAAATAAAACGTTTATTTCCGACTGCAGACGCTCATGCAATAAAATAAGTATAGCCTAAAGCCATCCTCGATTAGTCAGCTATCCAACACTAAACTATTTTGCTGATTCGAGTCAGTAGTTCCTGAGATTAAAATTTTAAAAATGTTATAAAACATTCAGAAATTCATGATCACGACACTAGAAATAAGGAATCGACCGTAAATATACGAGACTAGCTAAAATAAAAAAGTTTAAGTGCTTATCGATACAATCTGTACTAATATTATAAAGCTGAAGAGTTTGTTTGTTTGCTTGAACGCGCTAATCTCAGGAACTACTGGTCCGATTGAAAAAAATATTTCAGCATTAGATAGCCAATTTATCGTGGAAGACTATAGGCTTACATAATAACTATTCCACGCGGACGAAGTCGCGGGCAGAAGCTAGTTTTATAATAAAATACCTATAGAATTAAGAAAAAAACCTAAAATGGAATTATTTATATTCATTAAAATTTATTTGTTAAATAAAAGTTACTATACTGTTGACGAAGCTTTGGCTGACAAAAACATATTTTGTGATGAGATGGCTATACTTAAGCTAGTTTTAAGATATTTTCCTGTATCTCGTATACATTGTTTTGTATAATATTATATTGTTTTGTTGACTTATCTCAGTAGGTATGTACATTTAAATGTGAAAAGATAAATAAATAATACCGAATCTGGAAAAATCTCTTCAGCTTTACAATGTTAAAATAAAGATATAAGGCGACAGACTTCAGCACATACCTGTAGCTACATTCTCCAAGGATTGAGCCGTTATGTAAATTCTAATTCGCCATTTGCATACGTCCAGTTGAATCCGGCATTCCGACTAATGCATGAAAATTGTTTGGCAAAAAGTTCTACAACTGGCAATTTTTGTCTTTTGCTCGTATTTTGGGATTAGATTAGCAACTTTAGCAGAGGATTTTTAGATTTTATTCTGGTTGTATTATTTCGGTTAACTCGAAATACTTAGAAACTGCAGTTTACGATTTCGTATTGCCTGTTTTTAGATACCAACTTAATAAAAACGAATAACGCTGGTCACCACCCACGGCACCACCTACTCCCAAACTAAGGAAAGCTTGTACTATGATTGTAGATTTTTTTCATAATATACCCGACTCGACTCGAAGAGAACCCGCATTAATATATGAATACACAAAAAAAAATATATCGAACTAGCTTTCGCCGAATAAAAAGAAGACGATGAGTCAGTCCAGGTCTACATTTATGTTTGTATCAGCTTGATCTGATGGATAGTTTTTCCTTGAAGAGGTAAAACATCTAAAGAAACTCTTGCATTTATAATACGTAATAATAGGATAGGGCTACTTTTTTTTGTGAGTAACCAGGTGCTGCAATCGAAGGCTGTTCTGTCTACGAGGATGCCTTAAAATCGAATAATAAGTAAGAAAAAAATCTTATTCGAGCTCATCACTCTGAGATACTTCAGCTACCCTCAAGTCCACTTTTGGCTGGGGTTTCTTCGCGTTGATCATCTGCACCAGATCCACCTTCTTCATCGTGACTCTCACGAGGTCTTTCAGAATCTTCCGTATGTCAGAGTCCTTTGAAATTAAGCTCTTGATTTCCTCCTTCGTGAACCCAAATTCTCTTCTGCCACCTGTGAATGGTATGAGTAACAGTTAAATGTCGTGCAAACAAGGCGATCGTGTTGAATTCTACTGATATTTGTTTGACTTTTGAAATGTCTCATTTTTATGTGAAATATCTGTTGACCGGTAGAACGATCGCGTACGGAGGCATTCCACTTAGCGGACCAAGATATTCCGCACCAAGACGAACCGCACCAAAGTACTGCCATGTAGCGCACCAGTCTTGACGCGGTTCATTTAGTAGTAACACTATTACTAATATTGTTCCAACGTTTTCGGATATACGGACGACAAAAAGCACTAAAGGATACATTTTAAAATCACAAAATAAAAATATTGGACCCAACGTTGTCAACCTGTCGGCCTAGAACTATTTTCTAAAAACGGGTAGCAGAGCAGTTTCATCAGTATGACAACCCCTTAGTAAATAGAAATCAAGATAGCCACTTAATAAATACATACCAATAGGAGGTAGAGGATTATGAGATGGTTTCGGCTTCTTTCTTTTTATCGGCATTTGCCGTGGAGTTTGAGGTCCTTGCAGTTTCATCATATCATCCATCCCTTCAAAATCATTGTCCAACATCCACGGTTTCGATGATTTCGAAACCTGGTTTAATGACCCTCCACACTCGTTATCACAACTCATGGAGCAGCACATTTTGGGGAATTGACAGCCAATTCCTCTCGGGGGAGGTTCTGTAGCTCTTAAAAGCAAAGGCATAGGCGGTGGTGCATCGGTCACTTTGGCTCGGCAGTCTTTGTAGTAGAGAAGGTTCTCTATGCTTTCGTCTGATGATAAAACGTGCCGCTTCTGCAGACTCGTTGATATGTGGATGGTTATCAGCATCTGAAAGGTAATAAATTAGTCAACATGACAAACAAGTACCAAACTGGGTTAGTACAAATATAATAATATAAGTAACTTTATTTCGGGCAACAAACTTAGTTAAGTACACGATGTTATAAACTTAAACTACGGTCCATATAAACATATACCTTATAGACTAATATACATTATAATAATACATATTATTTACTAGAAACTCGTTTGGAATGCGGCGACGAGTGACGCAGACACGGGTGTCTCATTCCGTCGCTGCGCGGGATCACATTGCAGCCGTCCCGCGAATCGACGGCCCCTAAGCCAAAATTCCGAATATAAAAAGGTCGATAGCGTTTCCGTCAGATGCTATTGCATTTCCGCACTGGTTCTGGTTAGTGGACTTGCGCACAACCTCTGTTAAGCCCTCCATATTACTGGGCTCCTTTGTTGGAGCAAGCTCTGCAAACTGGCCTACTAACCTGCTAACTACCTAAAGGGCCGCTTTTTTTATCCCTTTCTTTGGCACCCACTGCGTGCCCGCACGCTGCGGGCCAGCTTTTTAGTTTCGGAGAAATAGTGTGATGCGGTTACCCAATCATACCGGAATACTTTACCGAGAACTCAATTAATTCCTGTCAATATGTTTTGGTAAACGTAAAATAACATACACTTACTTCTAACAACAGGTCTACGGTTAACTACATAACCCTACATAACGTGTGGCCCGACACGCACCTGGCATAATTTATTTTATATACAACTAAATGACGAGACAAGCTAAAGGCCAATCTGATGTTTAGCGGTAACCTCTACCAATTACAACTGCAATACCACGGTGATCACGTTCACTAAGCACGTAACCAACGCTGCATTGTATTGCGCCCGTCACCCTGAGACAGAGTTGTAAGGTGTCTCGTGCCCGTAATTTAACAGGCCCCCATACCCTTCAAACCTAAATACAGCAATGCAGACATTACCTTAAATTTTTATTTTTGGAACACTTTTCTCCCACTGAGCTATTTTTAGCTCAGTCATCGTCAGAGTGGATTGAAAAGTATTTTTAAATGTTATAATAATATGAGTAGAACACCAAAATATAATATAGGATAAGTCTAGTTGGGTTGTTGTACATTTGCCACAATGACCACTAATTGATTAGTCAATCTACTAATTAGCTGCTAAGTAGCTTGTTTATGGAAATGAAATAACAAATCATTTTGTCATTTTCCACAGAACACCGTTACCACCACCATCATCATCATCTCAGCCATAGGACGTCCGCTGCATTCGTGTACGAGTCTAAATATTATCACCATAGTCTAGAATTCATATTATTTGTGTCGTACTAATACGTAGGTGGAATATTTTTTCAATTGGTCAAAAAAGGTAGGCTTTTGCATCTATTGCAGATGATCTATACAGCGTCAGCAACTGGTATTGGTGCTGTATGCGACACTGCAGTGCCTGGGACATTGTTAGATGGAATAGGCATGCGTAGCACTTACACCATACTCTCAGCTGAGTCAGACGAAAGAACAGCTACTGAAGCTAACTAAGCCGCGGGTTTCCTCACAATGTTTTCCTTTGTTTACAACTAGACTAGACTTGTAATGACGTAAGATCAGAGAGAAAAAAACACTTACGAATCGCAATAAATCCATAATCTAGCCAAGAACAGAACTGTTGTTATCAACCTCGAAACGGCAAAAGAAAGCCAGAACACAATGTTTTACAAACATTTGCTTTTTTAAAAAACGTATCGATAAAGCCATTGCCGTGTTTCACTTGTTTGACGTGAGGCTACTGCATTATTACAAGATCGGGCTGGCTTCGCGCCAAACCAGCTGTGGGCTAAAATAACCACCAAATGGAGCCTTGACACAGCAAGAAGGCAGCGTGGCAAGCCCCGTAGACGGTGGCACGATGAACTTGACCAGTTTTATGACACACGGGAAAAGTTTGCTGAAGCTTAGGATCGGAGTGACTGGATGACGTGGAGGGAGAGAACTGTTCATTGATTATAAATAACAACTTGAACATTCCTAGCCTACATTATTCGTTCCGCCATCACCCAAAAGCTTACAATCAAACTAATCCATTAAAATTATGTTTTGTGTGACACCCTTACGCATTCCATAGAATTGTGTACAATGGCGCGCGAAAACCGTTTCATTTTGTTATTTTTAGGATACCAAAGAGGCAAGTAATAAAGGTTTTAATAACGTTTGCCGAAAGGATTAGGTCATATTATGCTAAAGCTTAAATTTATATATATACTTCATGGTAGATAATGCCTGGAAAAAATCTACTACGTTACAGCTATCTAATTTCAAAATATCATGTAATCAGTTGGTTATAGATGGGATAAGAGGAATTCTTATAAGTATGTACGTATAGCTTATTAGAACTAAATGAATGGTCACATAATAATTAAGTTCTTTTGTAATAATATGTCATGTAATCTGGAGTACAATAAAGCGTCATTCTAGATAGAATGACGCTTTATTGTACTCCAGATTATAGATGGAAAATTTATAATATATGTAGATACATATATTATAAATTTTCCTGTAGTTTTTACACTTTTATTAGCTATATTACAGGGGTTTGTCCGCAAACTTCGGAGAAAAGGGGATAACGGTATTTTTTCAACATATTTTTAACTATGTCGAATACTATGCGGTTAAAAGGAAAACTGTTTTTTTAATGTGCAAATGAAGCCTTTTCATATGATACCCCACATGACTTAGTAACTTAACATTCTTGGGACACCCTTTCCTTCTCCGTCACAATCATAAGTATGTTTTTTAATTTTTTATTTAATGCTATTTTAGTGAAAAATCGTGATGCTTTACCTACCATTTCAAATTTCAAGTCGATAGCATCAGTAGTTCTCAAAATATCCATCTGTGACAGACGGACAGAGAGAGAAAGTTACACCATAAGGCGGTTAACACACTGCTACGCACCACACTGCATGTTGCGTGAATGCGTGTTCTAACGTTGCTTGTATCTCCGTTTGTATAGAAAACACGCACAATCCAACACACAGAAAATGCATCCACGCGCGTTCACGCGCTCAACCGCGGAGAAACACGCACCCCCCCGCGTAGGTGCGGGGCGAGACGCAAAGTATGGCATACATATAATAGTCTAGCGAACAGCTTTGAATGAAATGAGTCAGAGCTGCCGTGAACCCACAAAACGCAACTACGCGCGTGAGTACGTGCAAAACCCGCAGATCTGCACTAACGCAAGAACGCCGCAGGTGCGTCAACACGCAACATGCTGTGCACGCACGCAGCGTGGTGTGCACGCACGCAGCGTGGTGTGTGACAGTATGTTAACTCGCCTTAGGTTCATTTTTACCATTTTGGTCCAGAACCCTTTTACATGCCAACAGTTGAATTGAGAACCTTCCACTTTTTGAATTAGGTTAAACATACCCAGACTTGAGACAAATATTTTCAGAACAATCACAAACATTTGCCCCGAGGCGGGAATTCTCTAACTTCAGCGTATCAGTCGGCTATCTAACTCAACCGTTTCCTCAACCCGTTGATCAAAAGTCGAGGCACAGCAATCTGCTAACACAGCATGTGAATGGAAACACACCATTCTATTGAGGTCACAGACCAAACCAGGGCAGTTTTCCAGTCATAATATTGACAGTAACCAATGCTGATAGCAGATTATATGAGTTATTATTAGGTTTAGTACGATTAAATCCAGCTTATCTTTGAGTACCTACATCAATAAAACATATTATTCACTCGATGCTGTTTACTATGTGTTTTAATTAAAGAAGGTAAGTAAAAGTAGAATGGATATAAGTTCGTAATATATTTTTTAAGAAGCCTTGACACTAAGTAGGCTTTCCTATTTACTATTTAAAAAACATTCGATTGTTTATCCCCACTTTTAACGTTTTTTCCCTTATATCTTGTAAATGGCTCAACCGATTGGAAATATTATTTATTCATCCCCAATGATGAGGTTCCGTGGAAAAGTTTCCATCCTGTACTGGGAGACAAGATTTTGATTTCATTTTTCATTTCTATTTATCCTTACTTTCGCCTAATATATCTTGTAAACGTCTTAACTGATTTTGATAAAACATGTTTAAGAACCACCGCTGAAAACCTGCTTTTGAATAAATAAAATGGAACTGGGATTAAATGCAAGAAAACATTATTAAGCGAGACAAAAAACCCAACAGCAAGTTTAAATTCAGGGCATAACGCTTGAGGGACTCTAGTACACACTATTGCATTATTTAATTCCATTTTTTTTCATTCCAGTGACCCTGATGATGATGATGTGTAGGTTAGTATGATGATTAGTGTAAAATTAGTCATCTTTCGAATTAATCGTCATTTTCGTCACCCGTGAATTTTGTAATATTGAAGAGTTTTGTGGTCTTCGTCATCAGTTCCACTTCACCAAATCATACTTTCTGAATGCAAATGCCTCAACCTAAATATGCTGAAACCGCTTTATTTTTACCTA
The DNA here is from genome assembly GCA_963082625.1 of Pasiphila rectangulata. NCBI lineage: Eukaryota > Metazoa > Arthropoda > Insecta > Lepidoptera > Geometridae > Pasiphila > Pasiphila rectangulata. Next base: position 18,107,286 of record OY720244.1, read on the forward strand.
CAACATTTGAGGAGTTCCCTAGAGTACAAAAAATTCAAAACTCAGTTGTAATGATAATATCCCATCATCAGAACTGAGTTTTGAAATTTTTGTTACCTCAGAAAGCCGTCGTTTATGAACCGATTTGGAAAATTCTTTTTGAGTTCGAATACCCTGTTCACAGTTTTCAGTTTTTGTTTCAGTTAGGTGCCATTTTGTTTAAAACTCAGTTCTAATAATGGAATACATAAGGCATCGAGGGTACTCCTCAAATTTTGCAGGTAAACTTAAAACTAAAATCGTTATTTGTTTAATAACGATTTTGGAATATTAAGCTAAAATTTCAAGCTTTTTCATTCAGAAAGTATGATTTGGTGAAGTAGAAATGATGAAGAAGACCACAGATGGTAATAAAATATCTATAATATTACAAAATTGACGGGTGACAACATGGAATGACGTGGGGTGCCGGCAGTAGAATGTTGCCCCTCCTCTCATACCCGTGGATGCAGTAAGAGCCTGCTAAGGGATACCTCCGGAAGATGGGCAGCAGCATCTTTCCGTGTAACAACATCCCGTACTGCGCTCACCAACCCGCCTGCCAAGCGTGGTGAGTATGGCAACTACCCCTCATGGAGATCCATGAGGGAGGCCTGTGTTCAGTAGTGGACGTTTTACGGCTGAAATGATGATGATGATGAACATCGAAAGTTGGCTAAGATAAATATCCCTATCCACTAATCATCATACTCACCTACACGTATTCATCGTCATCAGGGTCATTAAAATAAAATAAAACAATATAATAGTGTGTACTGGAGTCCCGAGTTATGCCATAAATTTAAACTTGCGCCGAAATATCGGGAAACTCAAAAATAATTAAATCATGGTAAATATCCCTTAAATATTGCATATAAGATTTTTCTTGTATAAATAATGCTTCGTGTTTGTATGTGAAATATAATGAAGAAATGTATGAATAAGTATAATTTTAACACCGCTTTTAAAACATAAATTTCAATCAAACTCCTGCATCATCAAAACATCTCCCGAATCCGCTGTATTTTTTTCTTATACGCAAGTACTTTGTCTACTACATTTCTATATTCGGCCAAGTTAAGTCCAATTTCATCATTCCTCTTCTCTTTCTTCTCGTACATCTGGGCACAGTAATAGTACCACCATGGTAGCACCAGCAGCTGCCTGGACTGACCCAGCTTCATATCTGTGCAGAACCTTTCGTTGGGTATTTTGAGATTTGGCAGTGCGGTTTGACCGGGGAAAAGCAGTTCTGGAGGTAAGTTAAGTTTATCTGCAGTAGCTCTTCTTTGTGGCGCTCGGTTGCGGTAGCCGGTACAGCATATCAATGTCAGGCAGGTGACGGTGATGACGATCTGAAATATTTTAATATCTCATCATCTCAGCCGTAGGAAGTCCGCTGCTGGACATAAGCCTCCCTCATAGATCTCCAAGTGCTGATCATGTGGAGTTGTTGACATACTCACCACGCAGGTAGGGTTGGCTAGCGCAGTATGAAATGCTGATACTCGGAAAGACGCTGCATCTTCCGAAGGTATCCCTTGGCAGTTTTTTAATGCATCTACGGGCAAGAGAGTTATTGTTTATGTTCCTTGGCAATCTAAACTTTTCAGGCGCTTTTCCTAGTTAGAACCCCTTGCTAGTTCAAGAGACCTGATTAACGTCATCTATTACCTAATATAGATTGAATAACCAAAATCTCATATAAAGCCTTGCACAAACAAAAACTGTTTGCGCGAAGTGTTTTGGATATGCCCTCATTAGCACATTTGGTTAGGTCGCGACCACATACCACCACTCAGATACATTACTTGATAACTCACTATAAACAAGGTGTATAATATTGTAACATGCGTACTAACCAGAGAGGGAGGATTTCAGTCCATGAAACAAGTAGTTTTGCGGAGGTCAATGACCCTGTCAAGAATCAGCTGGCCTTTAGGTTGTCACTATCGTATAATCAGCTGTTGAAGTTAAAACTTTCGTGGTCTTTTCTTGAATGAAAATCACTGAATCCTGAAAAGTAGTAGAACAAAAGTTGTTCCTTGGGATGGTCAGAATCACCCACTCTCGGCTTAGTACACATGTTATAATACACCCTGTATAGATATAATTTTCACTAATTGTCGTTGCACTCTTCTATCGCCATTTGACACGGTTGGTTGAGATGAGACCACTCGCTTCGAGTGAAAAAGTCATGCGAGTCTAGGCGAGCGATTTAAAAATATACCCATTTCGTTTTAACATTTTATACATGTATAGGAATGTATATATGGCTTTTATTTACCCGTATCGTTCGTATCATATTTATTGTACTGTAAAAAATACGGTAAATCAAATCCAGCCGGTATTTTACGACGTATAAAATCATAAAAATAACATTGTAAATATTATAAAATGTACATGATTATGGTCAGCAAACAATGTACCTTTATATATTGGAAATGTTAACGATCAATATAGAATCCTGTTTTATTAGGCTGTATACTATGCATATATCGTTACCTATCAGTACTCGTTACTTACGTTGTAAACGTTATTTCATGCATGGCTATGCCTGCTGTCATGCCTGCTAGACATTTTAAACAACGCGGTCTGTCATAAAGTCATGCGGCGGGAATCGAACCCTCGCCGGAGGTAGTAGACATTCATATGTAAGGGACATAATTTCATTAAAATTCTTGATAACAGGCATATATTTAACCGACGTAAAAAGAGGAGGATATTCTGAAGTCGTCCAAGGTGAGTATAGCAACAACCCCTCATGACTAGTATTAGGAGATCCATGACATTAATTTTTAATTAATTTCTATATTTTAAATATTTAGAATCCATCTATGTCTCGGAGTTGGGCGTTGACACTGCCACACAGTTGTAATGCTTCGGTAGTGTCATCGTTTTATTAGAATTTAAGTGCCTTTGTAACTTGTCTAAATAAATGATTTTTATCTTATCTATTTATAGCTCTGTGGCGCAGCGGGCGTAGGTCCGCCTGCGACGCAAGAGGTTGCGGGTTCGATTCCCGCCTCGGGACAAATGTCTGTACGATCTGCAGATATTTGTTCAGGGGGTTCTGGATGTTTATCTATATATAATAAAAAATCTATCTATGTAGTATAATGTATTAAGCATATCAGTCATCTAGTACCCATAACGCAAGCTCTGCTTAGCTTGGGGCTAGATGATGCTGTGTGAATTGTCCAGCATTATTTATTATTATTATATTAGTTGCATGTGTTTTTTTTTTTTTTTTTTTTTTTTCCCGCTCGCACGTTTCGTCGTTTTGACTGTGCTCATTTAATTAACTCATAATAGAAAATCGCGTACAAATACCTCGTAAAGTTGGTGCAAACTCAGTGTAAAAAGTCTGCAAGCCGCTATCCAAAAGAGGAACACTTGGTGAGCCACACAATCAAGATATTTTAACAAGAGAATAATCACAATATCCAGTTTTTTCAAAATTTAAAGCCTTTTTTACTTGCACTTTCTGCTAAAATTTGGGCATAAAAACATTAATGCAAAAAGTATCGGCCGCACAATATTAGTTCACTGACTCGGAACAAAACAGCTGATTGTCAAGTGCAAAGACTTTTCAAAGTAATGGTTACTGTCAACTGTCAGCGCTTTTGAAGTTGACACGTTACGAATTATCTACGAAAGAACTGTGGTACAACACAACACTCTGACAAGAAAAGTGTTACTTCCTAGCAGCACCACACTCCCGATTTGAGTGCAAGTTGTTGCAAGAAATCAGAATAGCGGTACTTCCTAGCAGCGCCTCACTCCCGAATTGAGTGCAAGTTGTTGCAAGAAATTAAAGTTCCACACAGAATAGTGCTGCCAGCTAGAAAGTGTTACTAAACTACATCCATCAGTTTACTGCTTGATCGCGGATTAAATACAGAGGACGGTAAAAAATGACCGATTTAGAAAATCTTTTGAGGGAATTGAGAGCCGATATTAAGAAAGACTCGCAAGAATCGCTGCAAGGGTTGGAAAATAGAATCACAAACAATATCAGTGCAAAAATTGACCAAAAATTTGATTCGATACACGAGGAAATGGAAAAAATAAAAGAAAACAGTTCTGAACACGAAAAAAGGATTTTTAACATAGAAAGACACATTAGACAAAGAAATTTAATATTTTTTGGCATAAATGAGGAAGTTAAAACGTATCAAGAATTAGAAGGAAAAATTATAAAAATTTTACGAGACGAACTTAACATTAAATGCGACGTAAAAGAACTGGAGATGGTTCGTCGACTGGGAAGGTACACTGAAAGGAAAGTGAGACCTATAGTGGTGACTTTTACTACCTACGGAAGAAAAATCGAAATTTTGAAAAATAAGAAACTTATGAAAACAGAGAATATATACATAAAAGAAGATTATCCACCTGAAATTCTTGAAAAAAGAAAACACTTACAAAACCAACTTATAAAAGAGAAAGAAGCCGGGAGAATTGCATATCTACGTTACGACAAAATAATAGTTCGGGAAAACTTTATGGAGAAGAACTCGGAAACAGAGGAAGGTATCAAGAAAGGAACCAGGAGCAAAAAAAGAACTTTAGATATAACACCACCACATGAAAAAATACATTCTAATAACGAAACTGTACTACAGCAAGCACAGAAGAAAAATAAAACGCAACAGAAGAATTAAAGTTCTATGGTGCAATTCGTCAGAAGACAAAATAAGGATACACCAAAACACTCAGAATCCATATCTTCCGAAAATTCAGATGCATAGCAACGAACTATATCGCTTCAAAACCCTCAAACCATCGCACCCGCATTCTCAAATGAAACAAAAATCAGAAACACACATTTCAAAAAATCTCCCCCAGTACGGTTCGTCACCGCGGGGGATGTAGACGAACACCCTCCAAACTCAATAAAAAAGGACAGGAAGAAAAAGAGTTTGTTTATCTGCTCTCTTAATGCCAGAACTTTATCTTCAGCTGAAAAACTTCTTGAGTTGAAGGCTTCACTTCAGGACATTAACTGCGACATACTGGGCTTGAGCGAAGTTAGACGCCTAGGAGAAAGTATAATAGAAGACGATGATCACATAATGTACTATATAGGTCAAACAAAAGGTCGATACGGGGTAGGCTTTCTTGTTAAAAAAGCATATAAAGAACATATAATACATTTTACTGGAATTTCTGAAAGAATTTGCGTGTTAGAAATAGAATTAGAAAACATACCTTTTGCAATTATACAGGCATACGCCCCAACAGAGCGATCTCCTCAAGAAGACATAGACAACTTCTATAAAGACCTAACAAGTGCACATGATCTCATCTCGACAAAATACATAGTCACAATGGGAGACTTTAACGCTCAGATTGGAAAACCAAAGAGTTACGAGAATAAAATTCTTGGAAAATACGGTCAGGGAGCAAGAAGCAGGCGAGGAGAGAGACTAATTCAGTATGCGTACGAAAACAACATGAAAATACTTAACACCATGTTTAAAATGAATGAAAAAAATCGATGGACTTGGATCTCACCAGATAAAGAAACACGGAATGAAATCGATTACGTACTGTCAACAATGCCTCAATTATTTTCAAAATACGAAGTTTTAAATTCCTTTTCTTTTGGATCAGACCATAGGCTAATCAGAGCGAAATTAAACTTAAACCTAAACATGAACAAAAAGAGCAGACGTCATTTCGGCAAAACTCCAGCTACACTAAAGACATTACAAGATAAAGAGACTTATTGTACACACTTAGCGAATCATATACCAAACCTAATAGCAACTCACGAAGAATATACAGTCAATGAATATTGTCAACAGATCAACAATTCCATAAAAGAAAGTTTAAAAAACGTAAAAGGCAAGTCAAGAACCAACATCTTATCAGACAAAGCATTGGAACTTATTAAAGAAAGAAGCACACTACAAAACAAAACTAAGCTTGCTAAGAAAGACAAAAAAGAACTGAAACGACTATATAAAGTAACCAACAAAGAAATCAGAAGCTGCTATGAAACTTACAGAGCAAATACTATTAAGAAACACCTGGAAAACTCGAGAAGCGCAAAGAAGGCATTTAAAGAACTAGACAAAACCAAAAAATGGATCCCATCTCTACAGCCTGGCTCGACCAAAAGCGAATCGCGCGCAGAGGTCATCAAAATAGCTACAGATTTCTACGCGAAGCTATATAGTCAACCCGACTCATCATTTAATACAACGACGATAAGAGAGACAAGTATTACGCCAGACACAGCTGAGTCATTTAGCGAAACTGAAGTACTCAAACAAATTCTTAAACTAAAGAGTGAAAAGAGCCCAGGGCCAGATGGTGTCTCCAACGAATGTATTAAGTTTGCAAAATCACTTCTATTAACGCCAATTACACTTTTATTCAATAAAGTACTGGAAGCAGAACATGTTCCACAGAATTGGACCGAATCGGATATCATATTACTGTACAAGAAAGGTGATGCGGCAGACATAGGAAACTACCGTCCAATAAGCCTAATGCCATGCCTTTATAAACTATTCGCGTCATGCTTACTGGACAGGATATCTCCAGATATTGATAAGCACCAACCTTGCGAACAGGCAGGTTTTAGAAAAGGTTTCAGCACGGTTGATCACATCCACGTACTCGAACAAGTAATAGAAAAATATCTAGAATTCCGTAAACCACTCTATATGGCTTTTATTGACTATAAAAAAGCGTTTGACACTATCTCACACAATAGCATCTGGGAAGCTCTAAATAAACAAGGCATAAACGATAAATACATCAACATCCTGAAAAATATTTACTCTAAAAGCACATGTAGAGTCAAGTTAGACAGAACAGGCACCAGATTCAACATAATGAGAGGAGTAAGGCAAGGGGATCCAGTGTCACCGAAACTATTCATAGCTGTTCTGCAAAATTTAATGAAAGATTTACCATGGGCAAAGCAAGGAATTTACATGCACGGAGTTTTCATGAGTCATTTAAGGTTTGCAGACGATATAGTTTTGCTGTCAGAAAACCCTACAAAACTGAATACCATGATAAATGAATTAGATTTAGCAAGCAAAAGCGCAGGGTTAGAAATGAACCACGAAAAAACAAAAGTGATGACCAACGACAAGCAACTACCCATTCTGGTTAACAACATCCCACTTGAATTTGTACATAATTATGTTTATCTAGGAAAGCAAATATCCTTCAAACCAGAAAGAAATTTGGAAGAAATAGATAGAAGGATAGCTATTACATGGAAAAAGTTTTGGGCGCATAAGGAAATACTAAAGTCTCAACTACCTATGACAGCAAAGAAATTAGTTATGAACTCAGCCATATTACCAAGTCTCACCTATGGCTGCCAGACTTGGACATTTCCACAAAAAACTAAAAATAAAATCACAACCACACAGAGAGCAATGGAGAGAAGTTGTCTGGGCATCAAACTAAGAGACCGGGTGAAAAATACCATAATACGCAAGAAAACAAAAGTAACTGATGCCCTACTGTTTTCACAACGTATGAAGTGGAAGTGGGCTGGCCATGTGGCAAGATACACTGATGACAGATGGACACTTAGAGCCACAGAATGGGAGGGGCCAGGCGGCTCCAGAGAAAGAGGTCGGCCTTTTACTAGATGGCAAGATGACATAGTTGCGACTGCAGGCAGATACTGGAAAAATACTGCAAAAGATAAAGAGAAATGGAAGTTTTTGGAGGAGGCTTTTACCCGAACCGGGGTCCATAACAAAACCGAATAAATTTATTGATTACGATACTAAAATTATATATTTTAAAGTTTGAAGCGATATTATGTAAAAAAAAGGAGAGATTTTATAAATATTATGCATGCTATTTTAATAAAATTATGTTAAGTTTAATTTTAGTCTAGTACATATTATTTATATTTTATTGTGTGGAATTAATAAAGCTATTTTTTTTTTATTTTTTTTTTATTTAGTTGCATGTCTTACTGCACCACACGAGGTGCTAATTTCATTAAGATTTATGATTTCAAGTGTATTTTATTAGCAGTGTTCGGAAATTGCTATTCATAATGTATCAGGCGGTACTTCCTATTAGATATCCAGTATTTCCAGTATTTTGGGCTTGAATAATTTAAGTATTCTTGGAAGTCGTTTTTAAGTATGAAATTATTAATGCCATTATAATTATGATGTTTAGTCATTACAGTCCCACTGCTGGGCACATGCCTCCCTACCCTCCTCGCGACTTAAGACGGACCGACGCATTGGTGATTTTGGATGAAGGGTTTTCAACGATTACATTAGTTTAATGCTGTGGGGTGCCGGCAGTAGAATGTTACCCCTCCCCTCATCCCATCCCCCGTGGATGCAGTAAGAGCCTGCTAAGGGATACCTAAGGGTAATGGTCAGCAGTGTCTTTCCGTGCTCGCCAACCCGCCTGCCAAACGTGGCGAGTATGGCAACTACCTCTCATGGAGATGATGGAGGCCTATTTCCAGCAGTGGACGTCCCACGACTGAGATGATGATAAAAACTGTAGCTCAAAAAATCTAAGCTATGTTTGTTTTAATACAATGCGATGTTAGAACGCTGGCTGTTCATTACTGCAATGGCTACTAAACTTATGGCCGACAAAAGGCCGTTCCAACTAAGTTGTGGTTCGTTTGTTTATAATAATACGGAGCATTATCGTGATGAAAGCAATATTACATTTATGGTAGCACTCAGGCATAGTAAAAAGATAAATAACGGTGGATATTACACGGAACAATCTAGCGCCAAACCCGGCCCCTATAATCAGATTTGAATGGTTGAGTTACTCCTTTTTTTTCAAGTAATTATAACAGTACACGTTATAGCGTCCTTTATTTTCCTTTTTATGCCAAGGTTGTCTGGATGAGATCGCTCATAGCGATAGGGCTACCACTATTGAGGGTTAGTTGCCATACTCACCACGCTTGGCAGGTGGGTTGGCGAACGCAGTATGGAATGTTGATACACGAAAATACGCTGCTGCCCATCTTCCGAAGGTATCCCTTAGCAGGCTCTTACTGCACCCACGGGTATGAGAGGAGGGGTAACATTCTACTGCCGGCACCCCACGGCAATCTATCTATCTATTTAATATTAGCAGTCGATGTCAACATTTTACCCCAATTTCTTTTGATAGGTAAGGGCTTTTTGACCGACTTAAAAAAGGAGGTTCTCTAGTCGGTTGTATGGTTTTTCAGTCAATAGGATAAATCGCAAAACAGCCGTGTTGAACTTCTGTTTGACTTTTACTATGTCTCAGAATCATCCTTTTGTTTTTAGTTTTCTCGTATTTTTCACAAGTCTTTTGTTAGGAATATCTTTTAGAGCAGATTCAGTAAGCTGTATTATAGGTGTGCGTTCTTAGGAATGCTCGACTCTACGATAGCAACATTTTACTTATGCTGTGAAGTGATGTTGAATTTACCAGTACCACTTTCTTCTATATAATCATTTTTATGGAAAGCATCAGAAACTATAAGATAGTCAGATAGATAGTCATACATGATCTATGTTGGTGCATAAATTATTAATAATACTACTCATAGTTTATATATAATATAGAATAGTGTTTATATACACTCGAGAATGAATTTGGCATTCTATAATAATAACTTGAATATTAATAATATGTTAACAAATCGCGAAAATTTAACAAGTCCAACTGCTAGTTATTTTTTCTTCAGATAATATTATACTATTTGCACTTCAAACTGCTCAATAAGACGAAGAAGATAAATAAATTGTATTGTGTTTCGGTACAGTTTATGACTATTCTAGACGTAAAATGCGATCACTCTCAATTTTCACTTTAGAAAACTCTCACTGTTTGTAATCTCAGTAGATCCAGTTTCGATATTTTCAAAAAAAATTAACTGTACCTATGTAAGTGCGATTGTAACTTGAATCTTCAAAGTGTCTATTAATTTGCACTACCTAACTGACGCCCTAAAAATAATTTAGATTTTTATAACTTGTAGCCTTTTGTAGCCAATAGCATAGATAATATAATACACTAGTACCAATAGACTTCTATACTAATAAAAAACTTCAGCAAAAAATGTGTTGAAATATTTTTATCCGATCTGCGTAAAATATCGCGCACAAAGCACATTTAATTAAATTTAGGTGTAGGTACATTATAGTACGCATTCTTGAAACTGTTAACTTGCTTAGTTCGCTGAACCAAAGCCTTAACAAAACAAACAACACCTTTGCGGTTTGGACTACTTAGATGATAGGTACTTCTCTTATTTTATTCGGAAATGAGATGACAATAGAATTTATTGTTTACATGTTTCGTCATCAACAGTTAAAACAAACAGTTATGAATCTCTCTCAATAAATAATGCTGCACACTAGGTACACCTAGCAGTATCTAGTCCCAAAATAACCAAAGCTTGTACAGTCGCGCACATAATAGAGGATACCACTAAGCCTAAGTGGTATCCTTGTGTATCCCACAGAAAAGAAAATAAATTTTATGGTGTACCTTAGTCGTATCCTTTACTATGAGCGCAACTGTACAAGAAATAACATTAATTTCAACAAGTGAGCGAGACTCGCGCCCTAAAGTTTCCGAAATTAGAAGATTTATAATATTTGATGAATTATTCCGGCAGAGGACGTTCAGTCATTAAACGCTTTAGCTGGTTTCAAAAATGATTTCTATTATTATGTTATATTTACGCTAGATGGCGCTACCAGTTACAAAATTTATTAAAAAGACGCATATTGTAAAACGACAATTATTGCTTATTGCATTCAGACGGTTCAGCCGTTTAAAACAAAGTAAAAAAAACGTAAATATAATTTGCAATTGTTTCCACTGCAAATAATTAAGTATCCTCTTTTTATTTATCAATTGCTATTCATTGATATGCCTGCTAAGGGATACCTCCGAAAGATGGGCAGCATCGTCTTTCCATATATCAACATCCCATTCTGCGCTCGCCAACCCGCCTGCCAAGCGTGGTGAGTATGGCAACTACCCCTCATGGAGACCCATGAGGGAGGCCTTTGTCCATTAGTGGACGTTTTATGACTGAAATGATGATTCATTGATAAACAATAGTCATTGATAATTTAATAAAATTTTGTTAAATAATAGTAAAAACAATGGATTAAACTACAATTATTATTAAACTATCTTCCGTATAATTACGTAGGTAATTTACTCCATACTATCCAACAAACTTCATGCTATCGACTATAGACTAAAGATATTATTTCCTCATGGATCCCATCATCAGAACGGAATTTAAAAAAAATGGGACCTAATTCAATGTGTATCTATTCTAACTCAAAAAGATATTATTTCCAAATCGGTTTAACAGTTCTGAAGTAAGGAGCAAAGAAGTCAAAAAAATACCGACAACAAGACAACCTCCTCCTTTTTTTTGTTAAAAAATGTTTTGTTGGTTAAAAAATTGAAACTCACTGTAGGTTATTTGTCCGTTCGACAGAGCATAATTGTAAATACATTACTGCCTGCTAAGTTGTACCACAGATTACAGAAACGTACGCAGTGCTCGTGGTAATTGAATTTCGCGACCCATCATCGCGCAAAATTATTTACCATAAACATAATGTGTTTTTATTTAATGGATTTATGGTGGGTGTCGGGGCTTTATTTATTAGATTTAGGGGCTTTGGAAGAAACGTTAAGGTACATTTTAAAAATGTATAATTACTCGTAGGAACTTGTAAGTTACTTACTACTAAGTTACTCTCTCTCTCTCTGGTCGGTTCATGTCTAAAGATCGCGATCATTGGATATCGTGAAAGTGAGCTTCCAGGGAGTTCTATTGGTGGCCAGATGGACCACATCGTAGAACCAGGCTTTCTTCTCCTGGAGCTGGTCCGTTCATCGAGTTGGGGATCTCCCACGTGATCTCCTTCCTTCGACGTTCCCAACGATGACCAGCTTTTCGAGACTCATCGCCTCGCCTCGCTATATGGCCAAAGTAGGAGAGTATGCGGCGGTGACAAATTGTTGACAGTCTATCTTTTACTTTCAGCTGCGTAAGGACTGATACATTGGTGCGCTTAGCTGTCCACGGTAACCGTAGCATCCGCCGCCAGCACCACATTTCGAATGCATCAATCCTTTTCCTCTCCCTAGCTATGATAGTCTATGTCTCTACACCGTACAAGAATATCGGGAAAACCATGGCTCGAATTAGCCGCATCTTCGTTCTCCTTGTTATACTTCTGTTAACTGACACAACTCCCATCGTTAGTGGTATTGGAGCCTCAGATTAAACTTTTTACTGCTTTAATGCCCTGACATGTACTGACATGTAAAAATTTGCAGTTAAGCCTAGGATTAATTTAGTGTCTTAAGTTATTGTATTGTGTAGTAGAGAGTGAATGAGAATATAGTACAGTAGATTGTTAACCGAGGGTAGAAAGAATCAATTCCCGAGGTATTTAGACGGCTATAGTCCGAGTAGGAATTGATTCTTTTACCCGTGTTAAGCACTCTACTTTTCCTTTCGAATATGAGAAAAATAAAACTAGTTGTTTATCTAAACTATTTATTGATAATAAATAATAATATTAGTAGTACCGTAGTACTTACCTATTTAAAATAAATTGTCAAATTAGGACCTATTTTTTTTAATTTCGTCACAGATACATAACAGATTACTATCACGCCAATTTATGTCGACTTTTTAAATTTTAAATATGGAACTCACCGCGTAATTGTTGCGGCTTATTCCGCTCAAAGAAGTTTGCGCTATGTTCACACTGGCTGTTTAGAAAGTCACATGGCCGCAGCATTTTTTTTAATTAGTGTTTTTTTTTTACATAAAACTCTTCAGAGCTGACAACAGTTCTATTTTTAAAGTTCATTCCGGCCCTTAGGTGGGAAGTAATATGTATGAGTTTTTCCCTCTCTATGGAGGGAAGCAGCATTTTCCACCCATTAATCAGATCAAAACAACACTACTTTCCGAGTATGAGAAATGAAAAAAATATTTTCATTCATTTATCTCATTTTATTCATACTTGAGAGGATTCCTGCTCGGTCGACCACCATCAGCTTCGTACTCGACTAAGTTACTACGACCTAGAATTTTGTTAAGGACTAAAGTTATAAACAATATCACTGAATTAAATTAAATTTTCCCGTGGATGCAGTAAGAAACTGCTAAGGGCTACCTCAAGAAGATGGGCAGCAGCGACAGCCCGGTTGCCAAGCGTGGCGGGTATGGCAACAACCCCTCATGGTCAGTACGTAGTGATCCGTTGGGGAGGCCTTTGTCCAGAAGTGGACGTCCTACGGCTGGTATGAAGATGACGCTTGGCAGACTCTTACTCCATACACGGCAAGATAAGAGGGGAAACATTCTACTGCCGACACTCCACCCCACTAATAAGAGCGATATTTATTATACCTGTCCAGCCAATATAATATCACAAAGGTTTAAGGCGGTTTATATTTGTTAGAGAACCTTGACAGCGCCATCTCTTGTCTGATAGCGGAACTTTTGAAGATTTTTTACACTTTCGATGATTTCTAAAAACTTTACAAAGTTTTCGTTGTAAACCTGGTCGAAGAAAAATATACGGAAAATTAGTGGTGGCCCTTATTTTGTTTTGAGTGGTAGGTATATAACTTTCGTTCAACAATTATGGAATAAATAATTAAAGAATACATAAAATCATATCCATTTAAAAAATCCTTGTCCATCACTAATAATGTTACTCGCATACTAGAGGATCGGGGTGTGTCACTGTCACACTTAGAAATCTTAGGTTTTAGGCGAGGTGGTAACAGCATTAATATTTCTCAAAATAATGAGCTATAAAGGTCATAGAAGCATAACTTACACTCCAAGGTACCGATATTAGTTTTGGTCAGTCACCTTTGAACTTGTTGAAAAGAACTCCGCAATATACCAAAAAATATAAATCAACATTCCAGGAAATTAGAACGTTCTGACACTAACGCATTTGTTTTTCAAAATGGCGTTTCTCGAGAAAAAAGTTGACGTTATGTTACCTGTCGTTGCAGCAATTAATAGCATAAACGTTGCACAATTGTTTCGTAGATGGCACTTAAACATAAAACGTGTTTATGCCGCGTAATTTGAAATTGTTATACTAGCCCCATTGTCACAGTTGCCTCGGATGACCTTACGTTTGACATCGATGGTCGCGAGATATACGCCTGTTGGAAAACTGTCGCGAGATACGAAATCAACAGGAGGTATTGCAAAATGTTGACAAGCAATGGTCTTAGGACACACTTTTAAAACCATTAATACATAACTTGTTTATTTCCGAATATTAATTCCATTTTTGAAACTCTTAGTTTATTTATGGTTCCAAAAGTGGGTCCTAAGACCATTATTGCTTCATCTTTGAAGCATTCACTTATAGCATCAACGAAATATTGACGAAACTCACTCATAAAATGATCAAGGTCGTTGAAATCGCAGTCACCCATGGTTAGGATTCGGTTGAAACTTTAATTGTCTTTTTTAAACTTTTATGATCACAATAGATTATTAAAATACATTTATCCGGGTATTAAAGGTAATTTATATATTTATAAATACCCAATAAATGTGCTTTAATAATATAGCTAGCCTAAGTAATGAAGAATTTTAACTCTTATACTATTTCGTGTGACACGTTGGAAAGACATTTTAGAAACGTATTCCCACTGGTACCTAATAGTAACATACATTTTTTACCAATGAAAACAAGGGATATTTTATCGAAAATTGGCTAATTTGGAATACCATGGCCTTAACATAGCAATGTACCCTTTCTAAAATTAGGTTTTTTTATTGAATGATCTACAAAACTGGTTGTAACACATAAAAAAAACCTAAGTAAATAAAACAATATAGCGTTTTTAGCACAAAGATTTTTAATTCGTAATCTTTGGTTTAACACTGTTCCTAAAATATTTTGCCACGATAGATTCGAGGTCAAAATTCATCGGCACACTTGACCAAGTTACAAGAGCCAGATGCAAATTAAACCTTGCCAGCAACAATAGAATCATTAATGGCGATGATATCTCTTGATAAGTCAAATCGGAGGCTGTAAGCGGGGGTTAGCCATTCAAAAACTCGGATCATTGTACGCTAACCGCGCATGCCCCGCGCTCGCTTTCCCGCGCTTTTTGTGGCGCGGAATTCCAAAAAGTTTTCGGCGTGTTTATTTTCTATTCGCAATTCAAACTTTTTTTCTTAACCTCTATTTAAGGATAGATGGAAAAAAGTTCTGAGTGACTTTCGTATTTTAAAAAGTTGGGAATAGTTTGTGTCGTGTTATAAAATTAATTAAACAAAATCTTTCTAAGATAATTAGCTGCCTTGCAGTAGTGTTTAAACGTAATAAACAAAATAAAAAATACGATTTTATGCAAAATATAAATTATTCAAATATTATAAAGAAATATAATGTTCAGTGAAAAGTAATGGATTGCAAGCAAACAATGAAGTCGTTCAGTGTCGCAAGAACTATATCAACTGTTATCAGTCTGTGCAGAAAGTTGACTAGTTTGCAGACATATGCGGGCATAGTGGTGCTATTATTGCCCCTTGTTACGAGTGAACCAGGTACCTACTTGAATTACTATTTTATATTATACGTGGCCAGGACTTCGCCGCAATACACGTGTTCTATAATTCTACAGGATGTATTATTATAACACGTTTACTTAGCTAAAAGTAGAATGGGGGGCTTGAGCCTAAGGGTATATTAAAACATGATTACTTAACCAAAAGGGGGGGATTTTGAGACCACTGTCGTTATATAGGTCTATACTCTAACTAAATTATGAATATTATGCAAGCGCTGGCGACCGAAAAACAACTCATATGTCAATATGAAAGTCGATAATTTAATCAGTTTTTAAATTGTGTTTGTTTCACTTTTAATCATTTGGTGTGTATTACGAAAACAAACTACTGAAATACGTGTCAATTTATTTTAAATTAAATGTCTCAAACTTTTCCATTTCCTCAATGTGATGGTTTCATAACTATTTTAAAATACCTAACCCCTAGTTTAAACTGTCTTAAAATCTTAATCCTGATATTCCCACGCAAAATTTCAGTCTCGTTGCTAAGAGAGTTTCACAAATTTCGTGATAGGTCAGTAAGCGATTTTCTCTTTTACTAAATCTATATAACAGATGTGAAATGACATTTTACCTCAGACAAGATAAATCATTTAACTTCAGATTCATACCATCTCTTAGATCTTTGCGATCGTCATAATAACTCAAATCAGTACCTAAAGATTCAAACAAACATGATACAATGGACATAAAACTACCTCTTACCGTAAGAGTGCGTACATTGTATCATACGATACGTTACACAGTTGCATAAATCAAAACAATGTGGGTCCCTATTACGGAGAACGAGAGTTTTCCGGAATGTCGTACAGAACGCAACGGAACACCGAGTCCAATAATCGATGCCCTCCATTTAACTCGATTACACAATGCATTTCCGATGCGATTGTTCGTAACAGTAAGCTCTAATCTAGACAGGGGCGTATCAAGGTCGGTTTGACTTAGATTAGCCGTTTAGATGTTATTGGATTGATGTACCTTAAAATAGCCGCATTTTTGTCTAGATTTTCACCAATTTTATAGCTTTGGACTTACGAAACTTTACACACTTACTAATCAAGGACCCATGACAATACTATACAAACGTGTTTTTACGTTTTTTAAACTTCCAATCAGGTGGCCTATCTGCTCATCCTGCTTAACTTATATACTGAAAAATACTATTTTATTATAACAGGTTATATTTTGCTGTTTTGGACCGATCGACCAAATTATTGCTAGGTACTTCCAGTTAGCACATGTTTAGGCAGTCGGAGGTAACCGAACGCCTTTCTCAAGATTTGAATTTGACGCCTCCGAAACTGAGGAGATCGAGCTAAGTCCCCTTCCTAAACATTGAGCGAAATTAGCCAGCCTCTTTCCACAGCCTTCCACCGCAACCGCTTATTTTTTGTCGGTGGAGGTTTTTCCTACACGTTTTGCTTTGATTCCGCTCGAGAAACATTACTGGATCGGTTGTCGTTTCTGTTTTGCGTGCTGTACAGCCTGCTCTTTGCCACTTCAGCTTGTAAATAACTGTTTATGATTAGCGAACGTCTATAAATTAAATAATAAATCTTTATTTAAGGCGACAAAGAAATCTTACAAAAGGGCCCATTATATTAAATACTTAGCGATTAACGTTTAGAGGAAACTCGCGGCGTTATCAGCTCCAGATGTTCTTTCCTTTGGATACGGACGACCTAGCTGAGAGGATTGTATAGCTGGGCAAAGCTAATCCATCTAATTTAGTGTGTAAAAGGTAGTATTTCTTCTCCCTGTCGTATAAATAAACAAAAGGCAAGGGTTAACGCCATAATCAATCGATCACACTACGGGGAATAGATGATCGAGGATACTGTCTATATAATCTCCTTTTTTTAACATCACCAACGTTTGACAAACTAGAAAACTTTATTTTGATTTATGGGGTAAGCCAACTAAAGTTCGAGTACATTTGAAAAGAATGTGGTATAACAAAATACGCTCCTTAAAGCAGTCTCAGGCGTGGCATTATCATCGCGGAATAAATTTTAGCATGATGATAGGACTTGATTGATGAATAGGAAGTTGATAGGTGAGGCTATTTTGTGTGTACCTACTTAAAGGTGCATTGTTTATAATCAGAAAAGTTATAAGCCTGAGTATATTTTTAGAAATACACATCTATCCGGGATTTCTCGCATAAATAAACTTTATTATTTCCTGATTTTTTGTCTGGATTGCAACAGCCATGGTCTCGGGAAACTAAAGTGTTGGAGACCGCCGTTTGTTGAACTACTCTCACTTGACTTTCAGAAATGACCATTATGATAATCTAATCTAATCTAATCAGCCTGTAGGATCCCACTGCTGGGAAAAATGCTCCTTTCCCTCTCTCTATACTTCTCGGTCCAAGGCGTTGGTCGACCAGTCAGCACAGTACATGTCCAGCTCATCCCGCCACCTGCGCCTGGGCCGGCCACGCGGTCGCAGTACCGCATGTGGGACCTACTCGGGGCTATCTTTGTCCACATTTCTTCCAACATGCGACACACATGTCCAGCCCAGTCCCACTTCAGTTTAGCAGATTTATTGACAGCATCGACGATATTTGTCTTAGAGCGCAGTGTGGTGTTTCTTATGCGATCTGTTAATTTAACACCTAGAATACTGCGCTCTATCGCCCTTTGGCAGACTCCGAGCTTTGAGCGCTGAAAAGAAGTCAAAGACCAGGTTTGTGCACCAAACGTGTAAAATAGGAAGAATGCATACGTCCATGAGTTTGCGTTTGAGGCAAATTGGAAGGCTACCCTTCATTAGTTCCTTCATGGCCCAGTAGCTTTTCCAGGCGTTGTCTGTTCGGATCTCTTTTTCTTGTCTTGCCTGTAAAGAGGCCGAGGTAAATATACTCATCGACGTATGTAATCTCGCGCAAATCTTATGTATAATATCTTTAATCATAACCTTGGTGTTTGGCTGGTTTATTGATAAGCCGATTGAAAGGCTCGCGTTGCTCAGGTCTACCAGCATCTGTTGTAGTTGATTGGATGTTGCTGAGAACAAAACGATGTTGTCGGCGAAACGGAGGTTGGTAATTATGATTATAGCTTAGCTAATAACTTTTCGTAGTTTATAGAGGCAGTCGCCTGTAGTGTATAACATATTAAATACGTTTGTTACTTAATCTACCCCTTAGTACGTCCTCTGCGCCCCTCAGGCAATAGAAACCTACACATTCTATTTTAAGTCATCCCCAATTGGATTAATTTTCCCACATTATCAAAATAAGCACATATTAACTCTCTCTGCCTTTGAGGTAGGTAACCTACCCTCAAAGACTAACCTTAATAACGATGAGAACCAATAAGTTCTCATGGTTATTAATAAATTGGCATTATTCCATCCAAAGGTGATTTATACAACATCAGCAATTGTTAAGCCATGCTGTGCGGGACACTGCAGTGCCTTGGACATTAACGGGTTAGGCTTTTTATTCAACCAACTGCTACCCAATGATGACTATAGGTCTTTTCTATAGGTCTCTAGATGGTGCGGTCTTCAATTGCGCATCCAATCCTTCCCAGTCGTGAGAACCGGTCGTTGGTCCATCTCGCTAGCAGTCTTCCCACACTTCTGCGCCCAGTCCGTGATCCAGCGCTCCAGCATTTTCCTGCCCCATTTTGCATCGGACCTGCGGGTTAGGCTTGCCCAGCACCTTATACCATCCTCTTGATTATTCTGCTATATTCAAAGCAATAACAATACGTCTTTAGCTGACAAAGCCGCTGGTTTCCTTAGTTAAACCTAATATCGACAGTTCGGTAGACTTAATCTGCAAAAGTTTGAGGTTCACGGAAAAATTAAAAGAAATTATACCTATGAATTTGAAATAAGATTTTTATAAATAACGAGATAGGATTTAATCAATGTACTAATTAACTAAGTTCATTACGTTCTAATTATTATTAACGCAATATTCATATGAGCGCACATAAATAAATTCCGATAAATGCGCAAAACCAAAGCACACACTGTGCGTTAGTTAGTAATCAAAGTACTGGCATACTAAATCAACACAACGACATCTTCACTATTGAACTTGTTAACCTTTTGAGATTTGTTAACATAATAATTATTACAGCCATTTATTTAATTAATATAAAATATAATAAATTATTAATATAAAATTAAATGATATAAAATTCATGCAAAATTTACTTTGAAACATTTAATTAGTGAATTGTATGTATAAAATATTAGGGACCTCTCAACGAGTATAGGCCTGCTCCATTTTGCTACATCTTTAGCTTTAGTTATCCAGTTTGTGCCAGCCGTCTTGCTTATCTCATATAATACATCTTTATTTTGGTCTTCCTCTGTTTATTTTCCCGTGTGGTCCTGGCCATGTAATTACTTTTTTGCGGTAACATATTAATAAGTATTTAATCCAGGATTTAGAAATAATAAACACGATTTTTTTTTATTAAAACTATATACTATATCTTCAGTATTAACATCATAGCATAGGGCACAGGATGCTTCAATATTATTCAACAATATAATACTTTCGCTCATTGAAGATACATACATGGAATTCGTGTATGATTCTCACATATCTTAGTTACGTACTAACAGATTCCGTGTTCTATGGAAATCAATCGAACTCCTTTGTGACAAACTGAGTGAAAAGATCTAGAGTCATATTGAGCAGAAGAGAGTCTCGACCCTCGACTATGAAATGAACGACTCAAGGTTCATCTGTTCATGGCGATGCCAATTTGAAATACACAAGATAACTACACTATTAGAGGTATGCCATATATAGGGTTACAGGTGGCAGAGCCTTTTAGAGGATGCACGGCATCCTTGCCGTGGGATGTCTGCAGTAGAATGTTACCTTTCTTCTCTTGCGCGTGAATAGGGTACCTCCGGAAAAAGGGCAGCAGTCCCATGGCTGATGGATGATGATGATACACCGGTAATCGGAAAAATCGTAGAAAAAAAATATTGGATTTAGTCCTATCTATGAATACAGTTTTGTAGGAATTGTCAAACTAGTTTGAACTTAGATTAGAACAATGAGGCTTAAGTTTTTTTTAAACATATTTAACCGGGTAATTATCGCATTATTTAATAAGGCAATAATAACACGATAAATGTGTGTTAACAAGCATTGGTACATAGGTACCAGAAAAGGGAGCGAAGGTCTCGAAAGGACATCAAAGGTCAAAAATGGCATTTTTAGGTTTTTGGAAGTTTTCGGCCATTTGAAGATTTTTATTTTTTTGGTGACCTTTTGAGGTCACTATAACTCCGGTCCCTGTGACCCTCAGGTCACCAAAATCAATCAGTACCCTTCTCTCAATTAGACGGTGCTAACAAAAAAGGTTTCTTGTAAATCGGTGAACGCGTTCGGTTGTAATCGTCTCATACATAGACAGACAGACAGACAGCGCTATGCATATTAGGGGGCGTCGCCCCCTAAATAATGAGGCTTAAACTCTATTTAAACAGTTTATTTATAATATAATAACAAAAACACGGGAATTTATCGCGTAATACCTTTGATTATTCCCGACGTTTCGACTGTGTTTCAACAATCGTGGTCCCGGGTTGACTGGGGATTTAATTGGAGTGTCTATCAAGAAGCGATGGTGGTTTTGCAACTACCCTCACTTTGTCTTCAGAACTCGGTAAGGCCGCGTTTACACAGCAGTTAGTTTATATCAGAATCCATATTTTGCCATATCTCGCTACGGCAGACGATATAATCACTCCGTTTCGTATTGCGTCTCTCCGGTAATCCGCGTGGGACACAAAATAGAATTTTACGAAATAGGTTTTTGATAAAAATCTCAAGATCGAGCCCTTTTTGCAAGGATAAAAGCTTTTTATCTTCATTGGTATGGAAAGCCTGCGTTGTTTTAGTCTGTGAACGAAGAAAATTTATCAGGCATATTTTTGTGAAATCTTAGTGAATCCTAGTTTAACGATTTTCAATTAGAAATAAGCTCAGTTTTATGAAGACCTATTTTATGCTAAATTTAAATTTCGAAGTCACGACGCGAAGAGCCAACCCTTACTATTGGACACCTTGTTTAATGAATAAAAGATCTTTGATTTTTTATTTGACCTCTTTAGCGCAAAGTTGCATGTTAAATGTGAGCTCGTGACTTTTCATCACTGAAATATTTAGTATGGGCTGCTCTAATTCGTAAAACAATTTAAACAACTCTGGGACCCTTTTGAACTTTGTACAAAGTCATCTAAATCTGTAATATTTTGGAAAATTTGACTGCAGGGTCCGGTGCATTTACTAGTCCATACTTTACTTAGTATGTGAGAGACGAAATAGTAGTCACTTCTATGTATTCAAACAAATATTGGCAATGCCTATTGACAAATGTCAATTTACATAGACAAATACAGTGCTCATGTTTAAGTAATGCTTAGCAGCACTCTTAAAATCAAATAAATCCTTAGGAAGCTATTATGGTGTAAATAATCAAATATTTGGCCAGCTTCACTTGATTAGGAACATCGGGGATTTTTTACTACAGAACACTGCGGCTAGACGTTGTTAATGTCATGGTTAAGGCCTTCTATTAAGTATAACGAGTAGGCGCATACAATTTATGTTTTGTAACTTTTTTAAGTAATACACGTTTTATGTAACATAGCGGTCAACTTTCATCAAAAATATTCTAATTCCGGTCTGTCCGTCTATAGGTCAGTGGATAAGAAGCATTCAAGTATATTAGCGAGTTTAATAACGTCTGGGGTCCAATATTTAAAAAAGTTTGACTTGTTGCTGAAAATACTTAAACCGCTATTATGTCCCTCGATTTATCACGGATCCCATCATCAGAACTAAGTCTAAAAACAAGCAAACATATTAGGTTTGGTTGCATGTAAATTTAAAATTTAAGTGAAACATTTAACAAGAAGTATATGTCGGAGATCGAGTCGCTGCATTGACTCGTTCGACTTCCGTTCCGGTCTCCAACGCCATCTGTTGTCGATTAGAGTGTAAAGTAGGAAACGTCAAGTTGACAACTGTCAGTGTCACTTGGGCAAGGTCAAGGCAGAGTGCTAGTTCGGTTGGGTTGAACAGGCAGTCGTCAGTTTATCGTCGACTTTCGAGCAGAGCACTGGTCCCGACTAGCCTCTGTGTTGAACTTGCCACGTTTCTAGAATTACCTACCTAGTGATAAGACTAATTTCGAAAGTGATTGTGATTGACGAATAAACACCTAAAAATTCACGTTGCATTTGTTCGTTTGGATCTCGAGACATGTCTGACGCCCCGGAAGGCAGGCCTCGGGACCCCTCCCCGTCATCAGAAGTGGTATGCAACCCGGATAACCCACGTGAAGAAGAGAGTGAGCGAAATAACCTACAAACACGTGGTTCAAATAGTGACACGAGTGAAGAAAAATGGCGCCAACTTTTCGAGCAACAAAATCGAAATTTTATGGAATTAGTGCAAGCTATTAAACTACCCTCATCTTCGAGCTCGATTTGCCTTCCTGATTTTGACCCGGAGAAAAATGACAGCGATTCGCATGGATGGATTACAACCGCAGACATGTGTGTGACCGACCAACACCGCCAAGGACCATCGCTGATGATTGCTTTGAGCCACGCACTTAAGGGCGAAGCATCATCCTGGCTGTCTTCAATATCGTTTACTGGTATGACGTGGGGCGATTTTAAGGAACTATTTGTGGCAAGGTATGACTGTCCTGAAACCGCTGCTTCTTTTCTCATCAACATGCACGATAAGAAACCGAAGGATAATGAGTGCCTAGCTTCTTACGCTGCTACCCTCATGACATCGTTAATGGCAAGATGGAACGGGATGACTACAGAACAGATAGCGATTGCCACTGTCTTGGCTCATATCTCAAAGCAGGAGCCGCAAGTTCAGAGATTAGCTATAACAACTGACATCAAGACGCGTAATCACCTACAGAAAGAACTGAAGGCTGTTTCTTTCCTGAAAAGAACGTACCCGCCGAGCAACGATTCGAATGGACCTGACGCTAAAAGGAACCGACCCAGTGTATCAACGGCGACTATCAAATGCTACAATTGTGGAAAATTAGGGCACAAATCTTTTCAATGCCGCAGCAAAGGCGATTTGAAGACGCAAGATGATCGTAAATCTACTACCTCGAGCAACCAGTCTACAGCGAGAACTGACCACATCACCTGCTTCAATTGCCGGGAACAAGGCCACTACGCATCTGACTGCCCGCAGCGGAAGACCAAGGAGGGGAGCAATGGCGCTGGAGTTGCTGGTTCTGGTCCAGCCAAGGAGAAACGAGTGGACGTGTGCATTGTGAATGCGCCTTCGGGTTCCCTGCGTCACTCTGGTGAGTCGTTTCCTTTCACGTATGACTCAGGTGCAGAGTGTTCATTAGTTAAAGAATCTGTTGCTTGTAAATTTAGTGGTAAGCGTTTGTACGATAATGTTACTATGACAGGTATAGGGCAAACCCATGTAGTCTCGACTATGCAAATTTTGACTCGTGTAGAGATTGATGATATTAACATGGAGGTACTTCTTCATGTGCTACCTGACTATTGTTTGCGACACAGTATCATGATTGGACGAGAAGTATTGGCTATCGGTTTGACTGTACACATGACATCAGACATGATACGTTTTGAGAAGGTAAATGTAGTGGAATCATGCGATGTGCTTTCGAACGTGGGCATTGATCTTGAAATGATAGATACCGATGTTACCTCTGAATACAGACCTAGGTTACTAGAAATTTTGGGACGATTTAAGCCTAGTTTCGTTACTGGTGTTCCTACTTCACCCGCTGATACCGACCCGATGCAGATACGTCTTAAAGACCCCCATAAGACGGTAAGTCGACGTCCATACAGGTTGACTCAAGACGAACGTCAGGTAGTTAGGAGCAAGATTGACGAGCTACTTCGGGCTAAGGTTATTAGGCCCAGTTCCTCTCCATTCGCGAGTCCTATACTCTTAGTAAAAAAAAAAGACGGATCGGACAGAATGTGTGTTGATTACAGAGAGTTGAACGACAACACCATCGCTGATCGGTTTCCATTGCCGCTCATATCGGATCAGATTGCTAGGCTGCATGGAGAGCACTTTTTCACGATACTAGATTTAGCATCAGGTTTTCACCAAATACCTATCGATTCAGAATCTATCGAGCGTACGGCTTTCGTAACCACGGAAGGTCAGTATGAGTATGTGACCATGCCCTTTGGGTTAAAGAACGCGCCCTCGGTGTTTCAGCGAGCTCTCATACGTGCTTTAGGTGATCTTGTGAACGAGTACGTTATAGTGTACATGGATGACGTGCTAATTGTAGCTAGTAACATCGAAGAAGCTTTTGAAAGACTTCAGGTAGTACTCGAGGTTCTTTCTGAAAAGGGATTTTCACTAAATCCTAAAAAGTGCGCTTTCCTGAAAGAAAAGGTGGAGTATCTAGGCTTTGAAGTTCACCAAGGTCAAATTGGTCCAAACCCACGAAAAATAGTAGCGCTTACTTCTTTACCGCCACCGAACACAGTTACTCAACTGCGACAGTTTATTGGTCTGGCGTCGTACTTTCGTCAATTCGTTCCTAAATTTTCTCAGATATTAGCACCTTTGTATGCCTTGACGTCTGGTAATGGTAAAATAAAATGGGAGCCCCAACACGAGGTAATAAGACAACAAGTCATCCGTATTTTAACGAGCGAGCCGATACTGGCAATTTACGATCCTAGTCTAGTGACGGAGCTACATACCGACGCCAGCGCAGTCGGTTACGGGGCAGTACTGGTTCAACGCAAAAACGGTAATTCTCATGTAGTTGCATATTACAGCAAGCGTACGACAGATGCAGAGTCCAAGTACCACTCGTACGAGTTGGAGACTCTTGCTGTGGTGAATGCAGTCAAACACTTCCGGCAGTATTTGCATGGACGTAAGTTTGATGTGATAACCGACTGCAGTTCACTTCAATCGACACGTAAAAAGCTTGACCTCACCCCGCGAGTCCACAGATGGTGGGCGTTCCTGCAAGGATTTGATTTAGATATTGTCCATCGCAGTGGTAAACGCATGGCACATGCCGATTTCTTTTCCAGGAACCCCTTGCCAGCTGCATCTGATGATTATTGTCTGAGCGTCCCTTTCACGAAGGTAGAGTTAAAACAGATAAACTTGGCGGAAATCACCAGCAACTGGTTGATGGCAGAGCAACAGAGAGATAAAGAAATTTCAAAACTAATGTCCGACATGAAGGGAGGTATTATTCCAGACGTGGTATCAAAGACCTACGAACTTCGCTCGGGTGTACTCCACCGGAAAATTCAAAGGCACGGTAAGACTCGCTGTTTACCTATAATACCTAGGTCATTTCGTTGGTCAATTATAAACAGTGTCCACGAAGGTTTGCTGCATTTAGGATGGGAAAAGACACTTGAAAAGGTTTATGACTTGTAACTTGGAAATTTACAGAGAACTGTGTCACATGCAACGTCTCCAAAAGCCATTCTGGTAAGGTACAGGCCGAGATGCACCCAATACCGAAAACAGCAATCCCGTGGCACACTATACACATTGATGCAACAGGTAAACTTAGTGGTAAGAACGACAAGAAGGAATACGTCTTCGTCCTCATTGATGCCTTCACCAAGTATGTGCTACTTCAACATACTCTGCACATCGATACAGCTAGCAGCATCAAAGCCCTTATGGCTAGTGTTGCTCTTTTTGGAGCGCCGAGCCGTGTAAT
Organism: Pasiphila rectangulata; assembly: GCA_963082625.1. Lineage (NCBI taxonomy): Eukaryota > Metazoa > Arthropoda > Insecta > Lepidoptera > Geometridae > Pasiphila > Pasiphila rectangulata. The sequence goes on from OY720244.1 coordinate 18,133,652, forward strand.
CGCTGATCAGGGTCGCTGTTTTGCCAGTAGAGAATTCAAAGAATACTGTGAGTCCGTTAAAATCAAGTTACACTTAATCGCAACAGGTAGCTCGCGAGCTAACGGTCAGGTTGAACGGGTCATGAGTACCTTGAAGAACATGCTGACAGCCGTCGAGACAAGTTCACGTTCATGGCAGGATGCTCTACCCGATGTTCAGCTTGCTCTCAATTGTACTATGAGCAGAGTCACGAAAGCTAGTCCACTGGAACTACTTGTTGGTAAAGTTGCAAGGCCTCTAGATATTTTACTCGCTGGAGATGAGGAACCGCAAGTTGACATTGAGCAAGTAAGAGCTCAAGCTGTAGAGAATATGGATAAAAGCGCTTCATACGATAAGGTACGTTTTGACAAAACTAAAGCTAAGGTAACCCCATTCTCAGTTGGCGACTTTGTTTTACTACAAAATGAAGAGCGTAACCAAACCAAGCTCGATCCAAAGTTTAGAGGTCCATTCAAGGTAACAGAGGTACTAGAGGGTAATCGTTATGTCCTTAAAGCTTTAAACTCAAATAGGACTTACAAGTATGCACACGATAGACTAAGACAAATGCCCACGAACGAGGTCACTGACGAAGATGACACGCATATCCTAGATAGTGGTGACCGACATCTGTGCGAGGGTGATGGGGATGGACCATCACGTGGTGACCGATATCAGTGTGAAGGTGATGGGGATGGACCATCACGTTTATGGACACCAGAGAGTGGTGTCGCAGAGTCACCGGATGGAAGTGACTAGACGATGTATACGGAAGCTGGATAGAAGCTTCGCAGAGTTGTCAGATGGAGACAACTAGACCGACATGACGGGACTGAGACTATTGATTTGACTGTGACTCTATGTACTAGATTATGTACAGGCTGGTTTAAAACCGAATTAAGAACGTTTGTTCATTCCATTTTAATGATTAGTGTTTCTTGCTACTTTTGTAACTATCGGTGTAAATTTATTGTGATTAGTTCTATGTGCTTCATTTAAATAAAGTCTTAACCGATAAATGGAGTTTTCACTGGCCTGGTCAGGAAAGGCCGAACAAATGACATTTTACTTTGCGGAATTCTTGTTCTTTCCAGGAACTCCACGCGAGGACGCGTGAGTGGTCAAGATGGCCGTGTCGGAGATCGAGTCGCTGCATTGACTCGTTCGACTTCCGTTCCGGTCTCCAACGCCATCTGTTGTCGATTAGAGTGTATTTTATTTTTTTATTTTATTTTATTTATTTAGGAAAAGCAAACAGCTACAAAATAATATAATAGGTAAGCAGGGATAATAAAATTAATCTTACATAATAATGCAGCCCACAGCGCTATTCACAGAATGCTATGAGTATTTCTTAAATACCGCTAGGTTATCTGACCTACAAAACAATTATTATTTAGATAAGTGAATTAAATTAAAAACGAATTAAAAATAACACATAACTAAGACAAGCAGATATTTCTAAGACACTTTTCAAATGGCCTAAAAATATAGCTAAAATATAAAATATACTAAAAATATATCAAGAATATAAGAAATAAAATAAAACTTAAAAGCTGCTACAATTTCAAATTCTTCATGACTAAAATCTTAAATTGATACATACTACAAAAGAAAATATCTATGTCTGCGAAGTATTTGTTATAAGACTCCAGCATCCTGCGTGTGGGTGAACGCCATCCGGAGTTGGTACGGCAAGTGTTGAGTGAAAATAAGCGACCGCCACGCACCTCTCTGACATGTACTGATCTTGGGACAGCATAGCAAATATTCCTTACCAACTCAATACAATTGAACTTATTGTTGACAATCTTATACAGAATAGTAGCTTCCAAGTAGATACGTCGGGACTCTAAACTAGGTACCTTATACAAGTTAAGCAGAAGGGAAGACGATAAATATCTTTTATGACATCTGTAGTGCATAGCACGCAAGAACTTTTTCTGAACCTTTTCAATAGCCGCTGAGTATTTGAAATAGTACGGGTTCCAGACTGGAACTGCATATTCAAGTTGAGAACGAACGAGTGTCTTGTATAGATATAAATATGTATATGTTCGTTTGAAATCGCCAGAGGTCCTCATTATGAAGCCATACATCTTAAAAGCCTTGTTCACAATTCTGTCAATGTGCAAATTCAGACATAACTTAGCGTCCAGCAAAACCCCCAAATCCTTAAGTGAAGTCACATGAGCAATACTTGTACCACAGAGATTGTAAGAAAACCGGATGAAATTAGTATTTTTCGTGAAGTTAATGTAATTACATTTGGGGATACTTAGTTGAAGCTTATTTTCAATACAATATGCCGAAAGTCTATCTAAGTCTTGTTGGAGGGCAATGCAATCGTCAATATTTTTAATCGTTCGGTATACTTTTAAGTCATCGGCGTACAACAAGAAATTAGAATTTTGAAAACATTGTTTAATATCATTTATAAATATAATAAATAGTAAAGGTCCAATAATAGATCCCTGAGGCACCCCAGAAGTTACCCCTATACTACTTGATTGATACCCATTTACTACAACTTTTTGAGACCTATTTTGAATATATGACCAAAACCATCGCAGGAGGTTACCACGAATGCCGTTGTAAGCTAACTTTTTGAGGAGTAACTCATGATCCACTTTGTCAAAGGCCTTTTTGAAATCTGTGTATACAGCATCTACTTGTATCCTTTTATCTATATTCTCAAACAAAAAATTCGTAAAGATTATTAAGTTGGTATCTGTAGATCTCTGCTTAACGAAACCGTGTTGTTGTTCGATAATAGTTTTTTGTATAACTGGATAAACTTTATTATGAACGAGACGCTCAAAAAGCTTTGACAAAGTGGAAAGAATAGATATCGGTCGGTATTGTTCAACATCAAACCTATGGCCACTCTTATGCACCGGTGTTATATTTGCACGTTTCCAGAACTCAGGGAAAACTCCTTCCATTAGACATTTATTGTACATAATGTGCAGTGGTTTACATATATGTTCAGCGGTACGTTTAAAGTATAGCGGGGGGAGTCCATCTGGTCCAGCTCCTTTTTTAGTATCTAACTTCTTCAACTCAGACAGAACGCTAAATTCGCTGAATTGAATATCGGACAGTAAACTAGCATTGTCAGTTATATCAATAGGGGGTTGCCATTGATCAATGGATGGTGATGTAGGTTCATATACTGACAAGAAGAAGTCGGAGAACATGCTGCAAATAGTTTCTGGATCGTTTGATTTCTGGTTTTGGTATTGCATTGTAGAAGGAATATTCGGTTTACCTTTTTTGTTTCCAATATACGTCCAAAAGTTTTTTACATTTTTAGGAATACTTTCTTCAACCGATTCCATGTATTTATTAAAGCACTGGTCACATAATTTCTTAAACTCCTTTCTATACTGTGAAAATATCTCATAGTCAAATTCGTTATTATGTTTTTTCCATTTGATCCAGGCACTATTTTTCTTTTTGAATAATTTAATTAACGACCTCGAGAACCAAATGGGAAATTCCGATGTTCTACGATTAGCCATTGGGGCATGAAGTTTATTAATCATATCTAATCTATTGTAAAACATATCAAGTGCCTGGTCAGATGGAAGATTCTGTAACAAGCTATTCCAGTCAGTACCCTGAATTTTATCATTAATTAGTTCAAAGTTAGCTTTGTAGAAATTATACTTAGTTATAGGTTTTCTCTTCATGGGTTGATTAATGAGATAGGCATTCACAACAGCAATAAAGGGGGGGTGATGAGGGTCTGTAGGTAACAGTGTGCTAGACTCTGCATAAAGTACTGAGAGTGAATTTGATATAAAAAGATCAAGTATCTTACCATTCATATTGGCAATGTCATTACATTGAGACGCATTGAGAGCAGATAATAAGTTAGTAAGCATAGCATGAATTTCCGACGAGCCTCTGGCCAGTAGTGTCGTTCCTATGGGATTATTAGAGGAGGGAGTTGGACGAATCCACTCAATATCGGGAATATTGTAATCGCCAACAATAAATAAATTATCTACACGTGGGTCATTTAGAGATTCCTGTAGTAAATCAAAATGTTCTTCATATAGGTTTGCTGGTGTCTTGGGTGGTATATAGACCGCACTTATAACGTGCCGTTTTGAGCGGTTCATGGACGGAATCTCAATCATTACATGCTCAATATGACATGGGGCCATGGTGTAATTGGAGGTATCAAAGATAGTTGATCCAAGTTTATGTAGAACTGCAATGAGAACCCCTCCACCAGCTCATTTATTTGTAGCAGAACGATCGCGGTCGCATCGATAAACAGTGTACCTTTGGTCAATAAATTCATTGTTGTCGATATCCGGCACCAACCATGTTTCGGTTAGCACAATGACGTCGTAGCTATGCGCTAAAATATTCATATATAGGGTTTGCAGTTTTGTTCTAATACCACGACAGTTTTGGTAATATATCGTCAGCTGATTTGAATTACTATTTGCGTTATCCATTATTGAAATAGAATACAATACACGAGTTTTTATTAAGTGGCATTCGTCTAATCAAGCAATTATAAAAGCAGCTGACATACTTTGGCAAAATTGAGTTATCTTGGAAGCCTGCATTATAGGAATACATAAGAACAGTACATGTCGAGACCGTGTGGGGATGTAATTGTAGAGTCTTTTTGGGATAAAATTTAATAACGCAGATGGTAGAGTCTTTGACAAATTGTTCCAGTTTCGTTGTACTAGAGTCAATGCAATTGCAGCTATAAATATAATAAAACATAATTAATTTATACATTGTACATATTATCGTAATAAGTAATATAAAACTAAAAACAGCAGACCACCACCGAAAGATTAAAAATGTCCAAGGAAATACAATATAGATTTTAGGAAGGCATATTATTTTTATCAAGGGAGAAACGTGGTTTAAGCTTGTCCAGGTCACTTTCAGTCCTGATGGCGATTGCAGGACTATCGTCTTTTTCCCTGACAAGAATTGTAGAGTTCTTAATCCACACGTATTTATACAGGTGCTCTTTCGCAACTTCTCTGCATCTTCGAAATAACTGTTTTTTCATTAGTGTTAAATGTTCATTCATAAATATCATTGTGGATGTACCAGGAATACCAAATTGATCCGACTTCAACGTTTTAGTCTTCCGATATAGACTTAGTACGTTGTCCCTCATGATACGTGTGGTGAACTTCACAATTATATTTTTAGGTCTATCTCTACCTTGCTGAGGATGGTGTGGTACTCTATGTATGGCCACAATATCTCTCTCTGTGAACTGAGCGCGAATTGTGGCTCCTATGGCGCTTACTATGCCCACCAAATCTTCGTTGCGACGCTCCGGAACATTGCATATTTCTATGTTGCAGTTTCTAGCTTGTTGTTCAAGTGAGTCGATCTTTGATTCTAAGCTAGTGACCGCTGCTAGGGTGTGTTCAGAGGCAGATCGAGCAATTACATCAACACGGCTCTTAAGTGTGATGTGTTGATCAGCTTGGAAAGTGACAGAGTGTTGGAGAGACTGAATTTCATCATTTATGCTTATGACATTTTGTTTCAGAACAATTTGTTCATCTTTTAATGTTTTTATCTCGGTTTGTATAGCGTTTAAGGTGCCCTTTATGTCGTCCCGTATGCTCATCATATTAGCATTCATCTCACTTGATTGGCGCAAGGATTCTGCACGCCATCCTTGTATGGAGCTGAGTAACTCATTAAATTTTTCTATACTAATCGAATCTTTTAAATACTGGGGCGGAGGCGAGGTTGTAGGTAGCTCACTTTTGTTCAGTATATCACATGACATGTCCATAGAGTCTTCCACTTGTGTGACATAGCTATGGCGCACTGGTGTGTTTGCATTTGATCGAATACGTCGCGTCACTTTACTCGAACATGCAGGACAAGTCCACTTTTGTCGGTTATCATCCGACAATGAATTAAAATAGTCGGTATTCATATTAAGGCATTTATAGTGGTACGTGCCATTGCAGACATAACATTCCAGGCCACTGTTAGGGCTGAGTGCACGCTTGCAGCCCTCGCAACTCATATTTCGTTCCAAGTAAAGCAAAAAATTAAATAATAATTTTATTCAATCGTCACAGCCGTAGTTAGTGGTGGTTAAATGTATATCAGCGTCATCTAGCGACGAAGCGCTGAAGCTTGTAGTATTGGAGTTGCCTAAGGTTGCTTGTCGATCTCTGCGGCAGTGATCCTATTACGAGTATGTTGCACGGCAGCGCCTCTCACTACTGATCGTGCAAACTCTGATGTAAACAGTGTCGTCAATGACTTGCGAAATTGATGTTCTCTGGTGATGTTTCCTTTAAAATTATTGAAAGAGAACATGAAGGTTTAAACGTACGGTGAAACGGGTTGCTAGTTATCGGTGTAGACTCGAAGTGCGTGTAGGTAAATAATTTAGGGTCTCACGTTAAAACCCTGATAAGATTCACTTGATTTGAAATTTTTCAACCATATACCAGTTTTGTAGTATCTTATTTTGAACGATACTTAAATTAGTGATGATTGTTTGTGTTTTGATAACTCACTGCAATGTATCCATGAGTTTTAGCACTGGTGATCCGCGAAAACAGGTAGAAACTTTGTCTATATTGTATCTTCAGAGTTATTCACTAGTCACTTGTTCAAAGAGGTCTTGATGTTGGCTCAGGTTATGTAACGTAGTTCAGTACATATGCTTAACCACACAAGTACATAATTATAACACGGTATGTATTATTAAATTAAATTATAATTAATCGTATAACTTTGCGACTGTTCTGAGGTCAGCGCCCTCTAGCGGTATATGTGTAAAGTAGGAAACGTCAAGTTGACAACTGTCAGTGTCACTTGGGCAAGGTCAAGGCAGAGTGCTAGTTCGGTTGGGTTGAACAGGCAGTCGTCAGTTTATCGTCGACTTTCGAGCAGAGCACTGGTCCCGACTAGCCTCTGTGTTGAACTTGCCACGTTTCTAGAATTACCTACCTAGTGATAAGACTAATTTCGAAAGTGATTGTGATTGACGAATAAACACCTAAAAATTCACGTTGCATTTGTTCGTTTGGATCTCGAGACATGTCTGACGCCCCGGAAGGCAGGCCTCGGGACCCCTCCCCGTCATATATAATAAGTTTAAGTAATCACTTCGAACCGAAAGATTTAAGATATTCATTTTTGCAAATGGCTGTCAAAGCAAAACAATTAGCGAAGAATTTCACAGATTGAATGTAGGAAAAGAATTACCTCAATGAATCACATTCGCTGTCTATCTTAGCAGCATTACTTATAGCATGTTCTAGATTTTCTTGCCAGAGTAATGCAAGGTAAACTCCTCGGACCGGTCATGTTTCCTTCTTTCAAGTGTCACTTCCGGCCTTCCTCATCTCTAAGCATTCACGGGCTTTAAACGTATTCTTATTAAGTACGTTTAATCTAAGGTATTATTACCTATACATAGTTATTTGAATATAGTAAATCTAGTGACTTATTGCATTTATATACGCGAACCGTCTTCACCCTGAAGAAGGCCCGAATAAGTCGAAACAGTTTGTGCCTCCTACAGCAAAAACCTGTACGTGAACATACCCGTTAATTAATATACTTTACATAGTAATCGTTTTAGATAGCATCGATAATAAAAATAGGAATACGATAATAAACACGAACTATCAGTTTTTTTTAAGTAAAAACAAAATACACTATGTACCTACCTACCCGTATTCGTAATAGGTACATTTTTAACTCTTATACAAAACAGGGTGTATTCATGGGCTGAATCCCCCCCTTTCAGGTTAGTACACATGTTATAATACACCTTACTTAAATTCTCATCTGGCAAGAAGTTCTTGATAGATATGATCTTCAATAGAACATTAAATCATAGATCAAATCTCTAAGATTTCCAGGTGCTATGCGAATAATGAATAACTAGCCTACTTCCGACAGTAACTTTTATCTTATCGTGTTTTTGTCTTGAAAGATTGTAAATTTTATGATCATAATTAACATTCATATGATACTAGCTGCGCCACCTACCGGGTTCAATTGTATTTTAAAACCATTCAGGGACCCATTGAAATTATACACACAAAATTTAATCCAAATCGGAGCAGCCGTTTAGGAGGAGTCAGGTGACAAACACATGTACAGAATCATCATCACTTCAGCCGCAAAACGTCCACTACTGAACACAGACCTCCCTTATCGAAGTCCACGAGGGGTAGTACAGTATTGTTATATGTAGGTAATATTAAGATATTGTTATGGAAGGTTCTAGAATGAATCAATCAGTCGTTCTTATATCGTGGTCGCGTCACAGATGCAGAGTGCAAAGGGCATCGTGCATAGCCCCTGGTGTGGTCAGGTACCTGCTTTACAAATTGCCCTCAATAAACACTAGCCATTACAATGTACAACGTAATAACAAGTTCAGAGACTTCACTTTCCTTCAACCGGTTGCGGATCCACAGTAATAATTTTCGGTTCACACTGATTTTGTTCCATACCACCTACTTTCTCCGACATTTTATGGTCACCATCTAATTGATCTGACGTAATGCTTTTACGCGTTCCGTTTTAGAGTAGCGTTTAAAACTACGTCCAAGGCTGCCTGTCCACAGGAGCGGAGCGGTGAGGGGAACAGTAGTAGAATTGCATACAAATCTTGGAGAGTTTTTATGCAGCCGAAGCGTACCTATGTTTTTTAGTTTTTAAGTTTATAGTACTAACCTCACCTCAGGTGGAGAGAGAGAATGGGACTCTTAAACAAATAACTGGCATATTAATTATTGTATATATAGGCCTTTGCCCTGCAGTGGGAAGAATCAGGCTCATAAATAAATAATAAATAAATAATTAATTAATTATTGTATGCAATCCTAAGTCCAAAAAAAATAAAAAATAAAATGTGGTAATAGAAAACATAAAGTTTGTATTTCATGGAAAAATACTAACTCGTATCAAAATATTTCGAAGGGTCAAGGATCGATTTGACCAAAGCGGTTTCTGATCTCGTCGTGATCGAAAATGTTGATCGTCATCACCATCTCAGCCAGGACGTCCACCGTTGGACATTGGCCTCCCTCAGAGATCTCCGAGTACGGATCGAGCGCAGAACGAGATGTTGATACACAGAAAAACGCTGCTGCCCATCTTCCGGAGCTATTCCTTAGCAGATTCTTACTGCATCCACGTTTAAGAGAGGCACCATTCTAATGACGGCACCTCACGGCGCAAGTACCTACATAATAAATTATGTTAATCCTATCCTACGTGAACCCTACTAAGTGAAATTAAGAATGTATGTACATACATACATATGTATGTTCCCATTTCACGTCAAAACCGCTGAACCTATTTGGATGAATTTCAGTATAGGAGTAGACCATGGAGACGGACATAGGCTACTTTCCGTTGCGTAAATTAATAGTTGTAGGGACTACCCTAAGGTACCCTAAACTACCCTACAACTATGTAGGGTAGTTTAGGATAGTTGTAGAGTAGTTGTAGGGTAGTTGTAAGTCCACGGACCTGCTGGGTTGTCCCAGTGGGTGGAGAGGTGGTGCTCCGACGTGGCGCGTCCCCGGGTTGCGGATAGGGGGTTCCGGCGGCATCGTATACCTCCAAATGGGGGTTACGATGCAGACATGCTGGCGCGGACAGAAACACTGGGGGGGTGTATGGGGTATATTATATACATACATATATTTATTTAAGTATATTATTATTTTATGTTTATTATTTACAATATCGTATCTATTTAGCACATTTATTTATTATATTGTCCTTAGTTTAAGAGCTGTGTAGGGATGTAAATATTTTAGCATAATTGTGTAAATAATGGGATGGAGCCTCTCCAAGCACCCCTCTGATTAGCAGAGGAGGCAGTGGATGAGGCAAAAAGAGGACGTCTCTGGTAGCGGGAGCGGAATTGAGGGCCGGTTCCGCTCAGAGTTTTTTATATTATAGTGTATATATTATATGTGTAGCGGGCTATGTAGATAGATTCTATGTTAGTTTATAGTGATGTAAGGGGGCTCCGGGCTCCGTTCGGTCCTTTCAGAAGGGCAAGGATGGGCCTGTCTGGGGACTTGTTCGGATCTAGAGCCTCTTTAGGAGGTTTCCGGGTGGAATCGGGAGTTGTGGCCCATTTTCTCCCGGATTCGTTTGTAAATAGTGAGGGAGGACTGGGCAGTAGACACCGGGAGATCTTCGGCCTTAAGCGGAGGCTGGAGACCTTAACGGATCTGGTGCCCATCGTAGGGGGATCTGGGGGGATCGGGAGTCTGGGACCCGATCTCGGCCAGTTGTAAATGTGTTTGTCCTTAGTTTTAGTTTGGAGGGAAGGATGGACCCCTACTTCCTGGGGTTGAGCATATCCCCCGCCGTGTCGCCTGGGTGCCCATTTTTCGGTGGATGTAAATAGTATTGTTTGTGTTTGTCCTTAGTTTTAGTTTGGAGGGAAGTATGGGCCCCTACTTCCTGGGGTCGAGCATATCCCCCGCCGTGTCGCCTGGGTGCCTATTTTTCGGTAAATGTATATAATGTATAGTATATTGTGTAAATATATATATATATATAAGCGATGGTGGCGGTGGGGCGAAGGCAGTAGCCACCCGCACCGCCTGAAGCGGAATCCCTGTAAGGGGACCACTGGATCCGTGGGCAGTCTGGAGTTAGGGCTTTAGCTGCCCCTGTTACCGGATCCAGGGAGGGCGATGGCGCATATGGCCTTGCGCTATCGAAAACCGCGTGATGTGGGGGGCGGTTATTTTAATCGCCCCGGGGATGTGCCCTTAGGGGCAAGATGTGAGAGGGGCACCGGACAGGTCTGTAAGAGGAACCGGAGCCCCTCGACATGCATTGAGGCAGGCCATCGGGGATGGTTTTAGTGGGTCGTCAAGTGACAACCCCACATAACCGTGCTGCACCCTAAATGCAGTACGGTATCTGAATTTCAAGCAGATTTCCATCCTCGTAAGTAAGGTGCGAGACGAAGTTCGCCGGGACATCTAGTTCTATCATAATTCGTCCATTGACTCTGAATCTATCATGCTACTATCCACCTACAAAAATATCTCATGACCCTGAGATTTATTGATAAATTATTCAAGCAGAATATATTATTAAAACCCGATATATAATGCCAAAATGCTTTCATATCGCATCATTGCATCATTTTAGAGTGTTAATTTGCTAAGAGACCTTGGAGGGTTAAAATTAGTTAAATACACGTCTGTATTTTCACGGCTAAATGACGAAACAAGCCGAAGGCCCACCCACCTGACGTTAGGCGGTAACCTCTAACTATTACGAGTAATGTTAATAACCATGTGTTGTTTTATTTTGTAATTTGTGACGCGTCAATAAGTTTCATGCGGCCGTACTGAATAAAGTCATAGGGGTTAAGGTATGAAATTTCCGTTTTATTGTAATAGGTATATAGATAATAATGGTAATTATTTTAATTAAATAAATATGTTAAATTAAAAAAAACTAATATCAATTTTTCAGTACAAATCGGCAATTTTATACTTTCACCCCTAATATATTTTGATTCTTGATTCTTCTTGATTCTCGTAACTTTTATTGTAGATTTAGCTATTACTAAGCCTTGAACTAGTGTAGAAATTGCTGTCGAAACAATATTAAGTTTCAATTGGGTAATAAATAACACGATATGTGCAAATTGATAATATACCTCTATGTGTGAAAAATATTTCGTGTTTGATCGTGCATTTTAGCATAACTTTTAGATAATGCTAAAATGTCTACTACTGAACACAGGCCTCATAGATCTCCATGAGGGGTAGTTGCCATACTCACCACGCTTGGCAGAGCGCAGAACGAGATGTTGATACACGGAAGGACGCTGCTGCGCATCTTCCGTAGGTATCCCTTAGCTGGCTCTAACTGCATCCACGGCCACGGGCATGAGAGGAGGGGTAACATTCTACTACCGGGCACCTTACGTCAAAATAATGTGTATTATGTAGTAATTAAATAAATATATTGCCGTGGGGTGCCGGCAATAGAATGTTGCCCCTCCTCTCATGCCCGTGAATGCAGTAAGAGCCTGCTAAGGGATACCTCCGGAAGATGGGCAGCAGCGTCTTTACGTGTATCAACATCCCGTACTGCGCTCGCCAACCCGCCTGCCAAGCGTGGTGAGTATGGCAACTACCCCTCATGGAGATCCATGAGGGAGGCCTGTGTTCAGCAGTGGACGTATTACGGCCGTAATGATGATGATGATGAAATAAATATAAAAAGGTACATTTTGTAAGGGTATAAAATAAGTTAGTAGAAGAAGTAAAGTGACAATCAATGTCACATTACTTCTTCTATAAGGATTGCGAGTTAAAACGAGTTGTTAGTGACCCCGCTCCGATCTCAGTGGACGGCCCGCTCTGAGTAGACTGAGTAGTAGGTACCTAAGCTTACGTTGTTTATTATCTTTACCTATTGATTCATCTAAAATCTATATCTATATAAATATATAAAGCTGAAGAGTTTGTTTGTTTGCTTGAACGCGCTAATCTCAGGAACTACTGGTCCGATATGAAAAATTCAGTGTTAGATAGCACATTTATCGAGGAAGGCTATAGGCTATATAACATCACGCTACAACCTACGGGAGCGGAGCAGTAACCAAAGATGCGGGTGAAACCGCAGGCGACTTCTAGTATATTATAAAGTTCAAGATCGCGAACCAAATAAGTTAACAAACATTAACAAATAAATAACTACCCACCTTGACATTAATTAAGCGTGAGAACAGTGACCGAACAAGCGTCGAGACGAGAGAAGGCTAATAATTTGCTAAGTCATTTGTATTATCTAATCTTTAGGGCTTCATAGAAAACAAGAAACGCTAGTTTCGCTGTGTCTGTCTGCCTGTCTGTCTGTCGAAGCTGTAGTTACGCTAGAACGCTACAAAAATTGCTGAAAAAATTATAAATTTGGGGTACTCCTATACACGTAAGGTGGCCTGAACTTTCTTGATTTTTCATAGGTATTTCAATGTTTTAATGTTATTAATTTTTTTTTCGAGTATAACCCCCAAGCCTTACCCTCTAAAATATAAACTGCCTTCTTCACAAATCTGAAAAAATCAAGAATATAACCACAATCTTTCTAGGAAAACTATAACTGTCAAGTTAGCTTTTTTTAGTTTCGGAGAAACCGAGTCAAATAACTTATGCGTTTTACCGAGCATACCGCAATACTTTTAGCCGACAACTCAATTAATTCCTGTTAACATGTTTTGGGAAACGTAAAAAACATACACCAACTTCTAACAACAGGTCTACGGTTAACTACGGAACCCTCCATACCGCGGGGCCCGACACGCACCCGGCCTAATTTCTTTTATACTACTAAATGACGAGACAAGCCGTAGGCCCACCTGATGTTAATCTACCTATTAAAACCGCCAATTGTCACTTTGTTTTTAAGTGTTTCTTGTTATTATGTTTAGTTTTAAGGTGTGCAATAAAGTATTTTCTATCTTCTATCTATCTATCTAAACTGCAATACCGTGGTTGATCAATAAGCACGTCACCAACGCTGCATTGCATCGCGCCCGTCACCCTGAGACATAGAGTTGTAAGCTCTCATGCGCCCGTAATTTCACCGGTCGCTTCAAACCTTAACACAGAAATGTAGACATTACTGCTGAAATAGGTCAGGTGGTAGTACTTTCCCGGATGAACTCTTCACAAAAAGTTCTACTACGACACTTACGTAGTTCATTATCTCTTTTACCTATTGATTCACCTGAACTATATATTTAAAGTTCAAGATCGCGGATCACATAAGTAAAGAAATAAATAACTACTCACCTTGACATTAGCATAAGCACAGTAACCGGACAATCGTCTAGAGAAGGCCGAAAATTGGCCAAGTCATTTGTATTTTCTAATAGTCAGCTGCGTAATCGTCTATGGTTGTAAAAGATGATTCTGCATTTCTAAACAAGCTTCAGGCACGTTTAACGATACAAAAACCGACTAAATAGTTAACTAAAATAAAATTAACTGGACACACACACTGCAGCACCATATAGTCCTAAATATGATTGTTAGAATAATAAGATAAGATAAAATGATAAAAAAATCATTTATTCAGACATGTTACAAAGGCACTTAAATTCTAATGAAACGATGACACTACCGAAGCTTTACAACTGTGTGGCAGTGTCAACGCCCAACTCTATACATATACATACATGGTTCTAAATATTTAAAATAAGGAAATTAATTATTATAAACTAAATGGGATGTATTTGAGTGTGTTTTGTATATAATGTGTGTGTGTGTGTTTGTGTGTGTGTGTGTGTGTGTGTGTGTGTGCGTGTCTGTTAGTGTATGCGAGTGATCCCCTGAGGCACCCGATGAGAGATAAGATTCATTTTGTAAAAACGGGAATTACGTAGTATTGTAACGTCGAAGATTATTCCGACGCGTTTCGATTTTTCAAAATGAGACGTGAGTAATTCCCGTTTTTACAAAATGAATAGTATATCTCACGTTAATTTTTAAAGTGAAAGAGAGATAAGATGTCCGCTATAAGTTTGACCGCTATGTGTATGTGTCTGTGCGGCAGAGTAGCTCTTAAATGAGTGGACCGATTTGAATGCAGTTTTTTTATTTAACGTAAGATTTTCTAGTGGTGGTTTTAAACATGGTTTATCGAATTTAGATGTTTACAACATGTTAGGGGTGAAAGTGGGGATGAACAATAAAATGTTTCCAAATATGCCAAAGATTGGTATTAAATGAAAGGAAATTATGTGTAGAATGCAAAACTGAAAGTTTCATAAAAATCGGTTAAGCCATTTATAAGAATGGAGGGGTGAAAGTGGGGATGAAGAATCGAATGTTTTCATAAATACCCAAGTTTGATTGAAATAACAAATGAATGATGAATAGAACCTCAGAATAATAACGTAAAGTAGAACGCACGTTTTCTAGCTCTTACCACAGATAATATAATACACTAGTATATAGCAAAACATCAATCCGTTTTTAGAGGTTCGTAGTAAAATAAGAAACCCTTATAGTTTCGATTTGTCTGTCTGTCTGTTTAACACATTACTAGCGTGTGCACAGAGACCGAACAAGCGTCGAGAGAAAAAAAGTCATTTGTAATTTTACAATTTCTTTTTTAGGGTTTCGTACTAAAACTAGAAACTCTTATAGTTTCGCTTTGTCTGTTTGTCTGTCTGTCACCGGCTTGACGAAGAAACTATTAGTCCTAGAAAGCTGTTATTTTGCATGGACATATAAAATAACAACGCCGTGATACCGCTACAAAAAAATGCTAAAACAATAGTTAATTTGGGGTATTATTTAAATTAGCCTTAGCCGTGGGGTGCCGGCAGTAGAATGTTACCTCTCCTCTCATGCCTGTGGATGCAGTAAGAGCCTGCTAAGGGATACCTCCGGAAGATGGGCAGCAGCGTCTTTCCGTGTATCAACATCCCGTACTGCGCTCGCCAACCCGCCTGCCAAGTATGGTGAGTGTGGCAACTACCCCTCATGGAGATCCATGAGGGAGGCCTGTTCAGTAGTGGACTTTTTACGGCTGGAATGATGATTTTTTAAATATGTTGGATAATCTCCTTTTTCGAATATAAATTTTAACCACGAACTTTCTAGGAAAACCATAATGGTTGAGCTAGCTTTTTTAGTTTCGGAGAAATTGTCGCTCGAATAAGTTATGCGGTTTCCCAAACATACCGGAATACTCTAAACCGAAAACTAAATTAGTTCCTGTAATTACACTTCTTAAATTCTCAAAGATCCATTTCATAAGCGGTCGTTTTTAGGCTTGTATTTGAAACTGTATTAAAATATGTATATGTATATATGTATATATGATTATGTTACTTTTTGTGTTTGTGTTTAGTAAAATAATCAACAAACATATGTACTTTATTGATTATATCGTGAAATTGTTTAATACCTATGTCTTATTACCTTCGATGTCTTTGCTGTGGCCGGTGTTGCGCCCTGTGGGGCAAATATGGTGCCACTGAAAACCAGTGCCGTGTTCTCATGCCGTGTGCTGAGTTGGTGACCAGTTTATGTCTCATAAGATTTTTATTCTGTTTAAATTATGTAATTTTAATTTACCTATCTACCTATCTTATAGTGATAAGGCCGCCCATTGTACTTCTACTTTTAGTTTTGTAAGTTTCTTTCTATGTTAATTTTTGTGTTAGTATTAAGTTAAGTACAGTAAAGAGTTATCTATCTATCTATGAGTCGTAAATAAATATTTTCTTATCGTTATTCTTAATATGTTTTGGTAAACGTTAAAAAACTTACACTAACTTCTAACAATGGGTCTTCGATTAACTACTTACGGAACCCTAAAAAGCGCATAACCTAATTTATTTAATATTTAGAGACTTTATTTTGAAATTGCAACACGTAACGCTATCTTTTTTTTTGGAAATTAAATCTTTTTTAAGGGCATACCATGCTATTACTTAGTATCCAGTGGTACTCGATTTTTTTTATTGTACATTGAAAGCCTATGCTTTATCTGCAGATTAAGGAAACATTTGTTCCCAGGCAAGCATCGAACCCGCAACCTCCTCCAATCGGCTATAACCAACTGAGTCACGAAGGTTGTCAACTGTGACTTTTATTATAAGAATTGTAAATTAGAGTGATTTATATTATAGACTTTCTTTGGCTATATAGAGGTACAGTGCCAATGTGTTAACCGTGGGTTGCCGGCAGTAGAATGTTACCCCTCCTCTCTCGCCCGTGGATGCAGTAATAGTCAGCAAAGGGATGACTCCGGAAGATAGGCAGCAGCACCTTTCCGTGTATCAACATCCCGCATTGCGCTCGCCCACCCGCCTGCGAAGCGTGGCGAGTATATGGCAACAACTCATAATCTTAGAGATCCATGAGGATGTCCTGCAGTAGAAGTGGACAGCAGTCCTGGTTATGATGATGATGGTGACATAGCACGCGGGTTGGCAGGAGGCTAAAGTCGATCTGAAACTTGGTGTTTCCAAGTCCGATGCAAGCGGCAAGGGAATTAACGTCAATGTGACCATTAAACTACAATCGACTTGGTTCATCGGTCCTTAGAGACTTGTCCTGGAAGACGATGAGAATGTTTATATAGACGAACTTTGATTCCAGGTTAAGCAACATTCTACTGCCGGCACCCCACGGCTGACAAACCCCCTAACAAGTTAGCATACATAATTATTATTACTATCCTTTACATAAGTATTTGTGCATAAAAAGATGCGTTGCGGTTCGTCAACTGTCACTTTTTGAAAAATCATAATTTATTAGTCTATCTAACTACCCTAAACAAATATCTGCAGATTGTAAAGTCATTTGTCGCGAACCGGGAATCGAACCCGCAATCTCTTGCGTCGCAAGCCATCGCCCGCTGCTTAACAGAAACCGACAGTATTTTTAAAAATAAATTGAATGATCATCTCTCCCTGAAGGGGTGCTTCTATACGGGTTGGAAGAATACGAATCTCGAGTCTTTTCAAACCTGAATAGTCGTCTTGTATTTTTTTCTCTGATTGTCATTATTTGCTTTCGTTGAGTCTCTCTAAATTATTATTCACTGAGATGGTTTTTTTTAATGATTAGTATAGTATTATGTATTAATTCGTTAAATTTAGAAGCAGTGTTAGCGTTGAAACAAGTGAATTTTGTAAAAGTATTGTTTTAAATAAATCAAAATCGCTGTTACTTTACAGGCTTTTGGTCGTAGTGCTATTGTACGCACTATATTTTATAATTAAAATCTTCTGCATTACACTTTTGTCTTATTTATTTATTTATTTGGGCTACCAACAAGAGATACACACTAAAGAGGTTTAAATAAAAACAATAGGTACTTAGGGCTAGTCACTTCACTTGTTTGAACGCCATGTGTGTGTGTCTATGTATCTGTGTGTCTGTATGTGGCACCGTAGCTCTTAAACGAGTGGACCGAGTGCAGTTTTATTTATTTTAAAGCAGGTTACCCGTGGCCGTGGGGCGCCGGCAGTAGAATGTTGCCCCTCCTCTCCTGCCCATGGATGTAGTAAAAATCTGCTAAGGGATACCTCCGAAAGAAGGACAGCAGCGTCTTTTAGAGTTTTCAGCACCCTATACTGCGCTCGCCAACCCGCCTGCCAAGCGTGGCGAGTATGGCAACAACCCCTCCTATGATAAAACAAACTAAAATCAGGCCCCGAGTCCCCGGCGGCCCCGCTAATCCTGGCTACGGTAGCAGTCACGGTAACGGCGGGGCTAGGGGTGCTAAGAATCCCCTGGAGACGACTACCAACCCCTACCACATACATACGATGCGGCAAGTCATACAGAAGACCGAAGAGTATAACTTGCTGCTATGTCTCACGTTTATGGACTATGAGAAAGCCTTCGATTCGATCGAAACATGGGCGGTGCTTGAGTCTCTCCAACGATACCGAATTGACTATCGGTATATCAAAATCTTGAAGCGTTTGGATACAAACGCCACTATGTCAGTCCGAGTACAAAATCAGAGCTCGAAGGCGATTCCCTTAAAAAGAGGCGTAAGACAGGGAGACGTAATCTCTCCGAAACTGTTTACGACCGCTTTGGAAGATGCCTTCAAGCTCCTAACCCGTCTAACAATTTCCCATGCATTTTAACAGATCAACAGTTGCTGACGCTATATAAATCACCAATATCATAATTTCAGCTGAAAATGTACACTACTGAACACAGGCCTCTCTCATAGATCTCCATGAGGGGTAATTGCCATACTCACCACGCATGGCAGTGGGTTGGCAAACGCAGTACGGGAAGTCTTTAGCTATGTTATTCATCAGTTCTTCGTATGTAAATATTTTATTTATGTCTGATCAATGTTAGATCTACATTTGCAGAAATTGATAAAACAACCAGGTCGCGAATAATAAACAATGAAACAGCGTTCTTTGTTTGTTTTGTTTTGATCAGCAGATTATGCAACCATCCATACAATGCGGTATGTACTTAGGTTACCTAAAACTAATTGGTTACCTGTAGGTCTACCATGAGTTTTCACAATCTATACTCGCTAGCGGCTGTAGTTATAAAATGTATGATACTTTTACAGCGCCTCTAGCGGATAGTTCGGTACTAAAATACGCAGTAAACTATACTACAGCGACTGTAGCTTTATTTGCTTACAATGTGGTACCATGAGATGCAAATCTGACAGATGCCATAGTAAAGTACTATTTACTACTCTGTAGTAAAGGCTAACCGTGACAACTGCGGTGACAACTCTTGGTAGACACACTGAAACTAATTGAACGCTAGCCTGTGTCATTAATTTGATGACTGAATGCTAATTTAATTACTAACAAATAATTTACTTCTTATTGCACGTCATTGCAATAACTCCGCTACCGCACTTATTGTAATGAATATGAACAAAGTTGATGCGGGAAGTGTAAGTAGAACTTAATAGATTTTTTTATTCATTTGGACACTTGGGCCACATAGAATTGTCCATAATACAAAAGAAAAAAAACACCTTTACCCAAGTTTTATTAAGCACATACTTGAATTCGTTTGCTTCAAAAAACTTCAGAAGCCTTAGACCGATAAGTAGAAGTGAAGAAGGTAGGTATTTGCTCAGCAGTAGAATGTTGCCTCTCCTCTCTTGCCTGTGGATGGAGTAAGAATTTGCTGAGGGATACCTCCGGAGAATGGGCAGCAGCGTATTTCCGTGTATTAACATACCGCACTGCGCTTGTCAACCCGCCTGCCAAGCTTGGTGAGTATGGCCAAAAACCCCTATGATCAGTACTTGCAAATCCATGAGGAGGCCTATATCCAGCAGTGGACGTCTTATGGCTGAGATGATATAAAACATACAACCGCCTGAGACATAATGCTGTAACACGTAATTTGTGGCAATAGATATTCCATCTGGCTCAAAGGTGACAACAGAATGGTGGCCGAGGATGGGGCATAGAAGCGTCGGGCGACCGGGTGGCGAGGTGGGTCGACGACCTGGTACACATCGCAGGGCGTCAATGGATGCGACTGGCACAGGATTTGTGGTGGATGGCACAAACTTAGGGAGGCCTATACCCAGCAGTGGGTGAAATCGGGCTGTGTGTGTCATAATCATGATGATACAAAAACATTTAATTTCCACTCACAACATAGGTTAACTAAAGAGTAAGTACTACAGATCTTAACCTGTTTTGTGATGGATTGGTGCCTGTGATAGGTTTATACAAACCTGTATTACAAGTCACCATTGCCTTACACCGCGGGAAAAAATAACTATGAACTAAAGAGAACATGGTTTGTTATTTTTATAGTGTTTAACCACACTTAGGTAGAACATTTTCAAAGAAATGAATAACCTTATCAAAAATTTTACGATTCCGATGGGATTCGAACCCACGTCCGTCAAATCGATACTTGACGCTTCCTTAAGCCGGAAGTGCTTTGACCGCTAAGCTACAGAACCCATGTCGGGACCCGCTGAAATTCTTGATAAGGTTATGTCGGTTTGAGCTAAAGAACATGATTATCACAATTCATGATTCTATAAAGTGAACTACCTATAGAAAAATAGAACACACACAAATCAAATCAATTAAAATTTGTTACTAGAATATATAATTCTCATAAATATTGCAATCATGGTAATCATTTGCATGACTATAGGCATGGTTTATGTATGGTGTTGAGAACGTGTGCAGCCGACCGATTAAAGTGGCACATCGCGAGACCGAATCTAGGCAATTCAAATGTTTTTTTTTACAATTTATCCGAAAATTAACCTTAAGTTTTGTTGAATAATGATATACTCTACAAAGCGTATTTATATTATTTACCTACCGTCTTTTAATAATAATTTGTTATTTTTTGTAGCGTATAACCACACAGTTCTACCTGAGTGTTCCGATAGTACTTTTCAAGGAAATTAATATGTGCTTCACCGATGATATGATCTTTTCAAGAATGTTGACACACCCTGGCAGATTTTCGTAACTTAGCGGTCAAAGCTCTTTAGGAAATGTCAAGTATCGATCTGACTCGCGGGTTCCTTTTTAAGTATTTCAAGGCAATTAAAAATAAGTAGGTAAGTATCTACCAACCTATTAAGACACTAAATTTATGTTTAAAAAACATTTTTAAAAACAAGCTTTAAATCCTTAATTAGCTATTAACAATTACATAATCCGCCATCTTGTGGCGGCGGCCATTTTGTAAGTCGAGCGTGAATTGGCATAGAATCTGGCAAATATAGTAAATAAGCTGAAAACATTATAGCTATTTTCGAAGCACACGAAATCACGGTTAGATAGTACCTGTAAAGAACCTCATTAAAATGCCAATTTATGTTTATGATGACCTTTATTTGTATAATGATTTTTATTTCTGTGAATACACGCGCAATCTAATGTCAATTTAGTGGTAGGCATTTACATACCTATTGAATTGGTGTCAAGGACAATGGCAACACAATCGGCATCCATTTTCGTTTTGCGCTAATAACATTTTATTACGTTTTTCAAGGCGTAGAGGAAGGACTCAACTAATATCTAATATTTTCTTTTGGCTTACTTTCGTGATCTTATAATTTGACAATTATACACAAAACAAATGACAAGGTTTAGTGTATCCGTGATTAGGACCAAGTCAAAATATGTTTATTCATTTGCAACATAAAAATGGCAATATTGTCACGTTATTAAAACCGCCGTGGGGTGCCGGCAGTAGAATGATACCCCTGCTCTCATGCCCATGGATGCAGTAAGAGCCTGCTAAGGGATACCTCCGGAAGATGGGCAGCAGCGTCTATCCGTGTATCAACATCCCATACTGCGCTCACCAACCCGCCTGCCAAGCGTGGTGAGAATGGCAACTACCCCTCATGGAGATTCATGAGGGAGGCCTGTGTTCATCAGTGGACGTTTTATAGCGGAAATGATTAAAACATTACCGTCATATTGTTGTGGTTGCGATCATTACAGGCAGTCACTGAAAACTCACTAATAACACCATCCCAATCACTAAATAATTTAATTATTCTTCAAATGTATACATACCTCTATAACTATAACTCATTAGTAACTGCGCTCGACAATCCGCCTGTTAAGTGTGGTGAGCATGGCAACGACTCCCACATGATCTTGGAGAACCATGAGGGAGGAAAGACCGGAGGTCATTTATATAAATCAACAACAAACAAGGTCTTCAAACTGATCCTTGTGGCACGCCTTATCCTTCCTCATTAAAAATCCATCAGAAATGAACGCTATGTATGCGATCTTCAATCTGCCATACATTTATCCAAGCCAACGTATTCGCCGATCTCATATTCCGGAGACT
This sequence comes from Pasiphila rectangulata, assembly GCA_963082625.1. Lineage (NCBI taxonomy): Eukaryota > Metazoa > Arthropoda > Insecta > Lepidoptera > Geometridae > Pasiphila > Pasiphila rectangulata. The sequence goes on from OY720244.1 coordinate 18,156,032, forward strand.
AATCAGCTAGATTGTAGAGTATCGGTGCTATTGAAAGGCGGGTGATTTAAGAGCATTCAGGCCCGACGCTGACCTTTCATATTTGTTCTTATATAGTCATTACGGGCTGCGATTTTATTTCAGTGGAATTGGTTGCGAGGGTTCCGTTATTGGAATGTTTGGTATTCATTTCTTTATTGCGGATTCTGTTATTATACACTTGGAGAAAATGTCATTGTTGTATATTGACAACCTCTATGGCGTAGTTGATTTGATTACCCGCTGAGACGCAGGAGGATGCGGGACGATCAACATGGCCACCAACATGGCTGGCCAAATAACTTACGATTTTATAAATTAACTTGACACTGGCGGAATTGTGTTAAACCAAACACAAAAGGCCATCAAATAAAAAGACAAGACAAGGAGGATGCGGGTTCGGACCCCGCCGAGGGACAAAATGTTTGCTTTATCTGCAGATATTTGTCTTAAGTCTGAGTGATTTTTCTATTTATACTCGTATATATTTATTTACAAAATACATGTATTAAAGTATTATATCAATCATTTACCCATAACACAAGGTCAGATTACTGTGGGGCTAGATACTGTGTGACAGGTCCAGCATTATTTATTTATTATTTATCATGCTTATAAATTAACCAATTTTTATTAAGTAGGGAATTTACTGAATTATCTATTATTAAAGAGTATATTGATAGGTTATGTCATAATGTCGCTTTTTCGTTAATTGGAGTTATTCTGGTTTATTAAAAAATTTTAGATACTTAAAATGTTTTAATAAACCAGAACAACCTAAACCATTTTTATTTTTATGTAGGAATCTGAAGATGTTATGTTTGTAAATACTAAACGCTGAAACAACAGAACTAATCGCATCATCTAATTTGGAAAATACTTACATATATGTATAACACAGAAAATGATTGTTTATTTGTTCCCTTAAAAATACCTTTACCAAAATACGTCGTCTTCTCTAAACGCTGAAACAAAAGAACGAATCGTATCATTCTAACTAAGAAAATACGTTTATTATCATAGAGGTTGTTTATTTGGTCACAACACATCAGTCATAAAATACCTTTACAAAAATACGTCATCTTCTTTTCTATCATCAGAAGCTAGAGTGATAAAATACCTTTCCAAACTACATCGTCTTCTTTTCTAACAATATTAGAGTATTAAAATATAAATGTTTTTTCTGTTGCAGGATGGCCACGCCGTCTCACTTACGACAGCATCTTCAACAGCACTAGCTACGCACAGATCCAGCAACCACGGCCATACTCTCCAGTCATACATAGCCAGTACGCAGATAGTCATAGTTATAGGTATGTAGAAAGGACAGAGTATAACCTCGCGCTAACAGGGCTGTCTGCGATGGCGGCCAAATCAAAGGTCATCATCATCTCAGCTGTAGGACGTCCACTGCTGGACAAAGGTCTTTCCTCATGCCCAAGTACTAATCATGAGAGGTTTTTGCCATACTCACCACGCTTGGCAGGCGGGTTGGCGAGCGCAGTTCGGGATGTTGATACCCTGAACGAAGCCGCTGCCTATCTTCCAGAGGTATCATGTAGCAGATTCTTACTCCATCCACGGGCAAGAGAGTAAGGGCAACATTCTACTGCCGGCACCCCACGGCAATAGAAACATAGGTGCCTTATCAGAATTCTGAGACGGCACCGCAGACCCTTCTCTTCGCGCCTTATACGAGTACATGTATTTTCACCATTATACCCACAAGCTAAAAAGGATAAGGGTTAGTTCAAGCTTATGTTTTGACACTCAAACGATTATTTTATTACTCTATTAACATAGCATTTGTGCATACATATATACAGGGTGAATTTTTGAGACGGGACAGTAAGGGCAGGTACCTTAACCGTTATAGTTACAGGAAAACGTTGTTAGAAGACCATCCATAAATTTTTAAGATATTCTGAACTGCATTTACAGATTTTGGAAAAAATGTACAGTCAGCAAGAAAATGGTCATTTTACACAAAAACTTTTTTTGATGCCAATCGATCCTCTTGCTTATTAGGATCAAAAGTATCTACTGGACCGACTGAGGTTTGAGTACTAGAAATGTCAGAAATTAAGAAAAACTTTTCCCATACATTTCGGTAAAAGAGTCAAACTTCTAAATTAGCCAAATTTTTTGTTATGGGTAGATCCGCTATAATCATTGACATTTTTTAATAAGAAGTCTAATCTAGAATTTTCTCAGCACAAACATAAGAATGATCAGAAATAACCCAAGAATTCGAATCGAATTCCAAGTTTGAAATTTAAAACTTTTTTATGCTTAAGTACCTACTTTCTTCAGCACGTCTTCTTAATAGTGGACTATAGCGGATCTACCCATAACAAAAAAATTGGCTAATTTAGAAGTTTGACTCTTTTACCGAAATGTATGGGAAAAGTTTTTCTCAATTTCTGACATTTCTAGTACTCAAACCTCAGTCGGTCCTGTAGAAACTATTGATCCTAATAAGCAAGAGGATCGATTGGCATCAAAAAAAGTTTTTGTGTAAAATGACCATTTTCTTGCTGACTGTACATTTTTTCTAAAATCTGTAAATGCAGTTCAGAATATCTTAAAAATTTATGGATGGTCTTCTAACAACGTTTTCCTGTAACTATAACGGTTAAGGTACCTGCCCTTACTGTCCCGTCTCAAAAATTCACCCTGTATAATCAGCAGTTGAAGTTAAAACTTTCGTGGCCTTTTCTTGAATGAGGATAACTGAATCCTGAAAAGTCGTAGAACAAAAGATGTGTTTTGGCATGGTCCAAGGCACCGCTTAGTACACATATTATAATACATCCTGTATGCGCCGTTAGTATGTAATTTCCTTGAAAATTATGAACATGTTTGGTGGTTTCCGGCAGAGTAACTGAATCGACCAAAAACAAACTGCTAAGTGGACGGGATAATAAGTATGTAGGCGACAATTTTGTTATCTAGGAATACTTAAACTCACTTATTTAACCATAGGAACATAAAGTACACTTGGCTTTGTCAGATAATCTAAAATTAAATGTTACTTCCTGTAGTAATATAACTATAATATAATAGTAAAATTCTAGATAAATAAATAGTTAAAATAAACAAAACCCTAATTCTAAGTTATATAGCTCGTACATTAATAAAAATAATAAAATATCCACGAGATTTTTTTTGATGGAAGAAAAGATTTTGGGCAAACCAAACTTTTTTGCTGCTTATGCCCTTTAAGAGAGGTAACGGATTTTGATCGATGATTGGTGCTTTTATTTCTGAATTTCGTAGCGTATCAGGATTTTCTAATAACTGTAATCTTTATATTCTCGTGTATTGTGTTCATATCTATAGCTTTTTAAAAGCAACAATGACAATTCTGAAGCACATCTTTTATTGTAATTACGACTGTCTTTAGTGAGAGGATGGCATTATTGCTGGGCCTAATAATAGGTTATTAAATCTTGCGAAACGTGATTCTGCAACGAACGAAATGCCTATGAGTCGCTGTACCTTAGATCTTCAAAACATTATCGTTTTTGAAAACCTATGTGGCTCACTTGGTTTTATAGCCGGCTAAGAAGCAGGAGTATAATTCTGAAAATGATTGTATAAACTAAATCTTCTCGTCTCTTGTCTAAGTGATTTTTTGTATGTTATGTATGTATTCAGAAAACAAAATATAAATATTTTTTCAGTTATCTGGTGCCTATAACACAACTTACTGCTTACTTAGGGGCTATTATTTAGTTCTTTATTTTGTGTTGCAGGTATAGCGAAGAGACCAAAGGAAATGAAGTAGAGATAGATTATTTAGAAAATGAGAAGAGAAACCAACTGCTGGTGGGATTTTCCAGGGACCCTTTTAGAAGCAGCATTCCTGAAGAAGACTATCGGAAAGGAGTTAGGTAAGTCTAGACTACCATGATATGAAATGGACATAGTGTTGACAAATTGTCTCATAGTTAGTAGGCATATTTTATGCCTACAGCTTTATTTAGGTATTATTTATTTGTTTTGTAGGTATTTGGTGTAGTGGTTGTTTAAAATATTAGAGTAGAAATATGAGACGAGGAGTGTTGGGGAAGGATATTATATAGCTCTCTGGGTGGATTGTGTACCATGAAATAGTCAAATCATGAAATAGGAACGGCGAAGGAGTAAAATATTGATTTGACATCTGATAGAGAAGAATGGAGGATAATTTGTGATAAGGGCAGGGGCATGATGATACAGATTATGGTTATTATAATAATGCTGCTGGACAATTCACAAAGCATCATCTAGCCCCAAGTTAAGCAGAGTTTGTATTATACTAATTCGTAATAAGATAGATATTTTTTATTGTATACGTATAGAAAAACATCCACAACACCCTGAACAAATATCTGCAGATCATACTGACATTTGGCGGGAATCGAACCCACAACCTCTTGCGTCGCAGGCGGATCGCCCGCTGCGCCACAGAGGTCGTCAAAAACAATGTTTACCCGCCACAGGAATGTCAGCCCACAAACGTATGCAAACAAAGGCGATCGCGGCAAGCGAGGCGTGCTCCACCTGTACAACATGATATACTGCGCGACGGGCTGCGAGCCTCTGGCGTACAAGGGGTATGGCTGCTACTGCGGCTTCCTCGGGGCGGGAAGGCCGACGGACGGGATTGACAGGTATCTGTTTTAAACTTATAAATAAACAAGCGAGGCGTGCTCCACCTGTACAACATGATATACTGCGCGACGGGCTGCGAGCCTCTGGCGTACAAGGGGTATGGCTGCTACTGCGGCTTCCTCGGGGCGGGAAGGCCGACGGACGGGATTGACAGGTATCTGTTTTAAACTTATAAATAAACAAGCGAGGCGTGCTCCACCTGTACAACATGATATACTGCGCGACGGGCTGCGAGCCTCTGGCGTACAAGGGGTATGGCTGCTACTGCGGCTTCCTCGGGGCGGGAAGGCCGACGGACGGGATTGACAGGTATCTGTTTTAAACTTATAAATAAACAAGCGAGGCGTGCTCCACCTGTACAACATGATATACTGCGCGACGGGCTGCGAGCCTCTGGCGTACAAGGGGTATGGCTGCTACTGCGGCTTCCTCGGGGCGGGAAGGCCGACGGACGGGATTGACAGGTATCTGTTTTAAACTTATAAATAAACAAGCGAGGCGTGCTCCACCTGTACAACATGATATACTGCGCGACGGGCTGCGAGCCTCTGGCGTACAAGGGGTATGGCTGCTACTGCGGCTTCCTCGGGGCGGGAAGGCCGACGGACGGGATTGACAGGTATCTGTTTTAAACTTATAAATAAACAAGCGAGGCGTGCTCCACCTGTACAACATGATATACTGCGCGACGGGCTGCGAGCCTCTGGCGTACAAGGGGTATGGCTGCTACTGCGGCTTCCTCGGGGCGGGAAGGCCGACGGACGGGATTGACAGGTATCTGTTTTAAACTTATAAATAAACAAGCGAGGCGTGCTCCACCTGTACAACATGATATACTGCGCGACGGGCTGCGAGCCTCTGGCGTACAAGGGGTATGGCTGCTACTGCGGCTTCCTCGGGGCGGGAAGGCCGACGGACGGGATTGACAGGTATCTGTTTTAAACTTATAAATAAACAAGCGAGGCGTGCTCCACCTGTACAACATGATATACTGCGCGACGGGCTGCGAGCCTCTGGCGTACAAGGGGTATGGCTGCTACTGCGGCTTCCTCGGGGCGGGAAGGCCGACGGACGGGATTGACAGGTATCTGTTTTAAACTTATAAATAAACAAGCGAGGCGTGCTCCACCTGTACAACATGATATACTGCGCGACGGGCTGCGAGCCTCTGGCGTACAAGGGGTATGGCTGCTACTGCGGCTTCCTCGGGGCGGGAAGGCCGACGGACGGGATTGACAGGTATCTGTTTTAAACTTATAAATAAACAAGCGAGGCGTGCTCCACCTGTACAACATGATATACTGCGCGACGGGCTGCGAGCCTCTGGCGTACAAGGGGTATGGCTGCTACTGCGGCTTCCTCGGGGCGGGAAGGCCGACGGACGGGATTGACAGGTATCTGTTTTAAACTTATAAATAAACAAGCGAGGCGTGCTCCACCTGTACAACATGATATACTGCGCGACGGGCTGCGAGCCTCTGGCGTACAAGGGGTATGGCTGCTACTGCGGCTTCCTCGGGGCGGGAAGGCTGACGGACGGGATTGACAGGTATCTGTTTTAAACTTATAAATAAACAAGCGAGGCGTGCTCCACCTGTACAACATGATATACTGCGCGACGGGCTGCGAGCCTCTGGCGTACAAGGGGTATGGCTGCTACTGCGGCTTCCTCGGGGCGGGGAGGCCGACGGACGGGATTGACAGGTATCTGTTTTAAACGTATAAATAAATAATGCTAAACATTCAACGCAGCACCATTTAGCTCCTAAGCAATGCTTGCGCTATGGGTACTTAATACATTTTTGTGAAATATACTTATCATACACAAAAAAATACCCTGTGTATTAACAATATAAACAAAATTTTCTGCAGATGTATTCGTATGTCCTGGACATACGAATACATCTGCAGAAAAATTACAAACATTTGTATTATACTCATACTCATTTATTGTACGGTTGGACATATAAGATTGGACATAAAGTACACATGGATATGTCAGAGAAAATAAAATTACCTAAATGTAATTTCTTAAAATAACAAATAGTAAATCTAAAAAGCTATAGCTGCTATATCGCGGCGCAAATAGAACAGGCAACCGCCTGCGTCTCAGGAGGTTGTCAGAAAAATATTTGACTCGACGCCTTTGACGAGGAATGGTAAGATAGCGAAGGATAGAGATCGTCGTAAGAGTTTGGAAAAGGCCTTTGCCCAAATCGGATGAAATAGGTTTAAAAAAAGCCTTGCGTAAACAGATGTGGTCAGCGGTCAGTGACGAGACGCCTTAAGATGCCCCTTCCACTTATTCTGTCGAGTTTTTAAAGTCAAAAATTTTTCTTGTGCCGGGACTATTTTAACGATACGTTCCACCTAACTGCTAATAAAACATAGATAACACAACACACAATAGTATCACTTACAATCAATAGGTGAATTAATGTATATCCATCATCATAATCATCATCTCGTCCACTACTGGACGTAGGCTTGAGTATTTTAATGGAGTATTTTCATGGATCTGCAAGTACTGATCATGAAGGAGTTTTTGCCATACTCACCTTGTCCATAATATTATCTAAGTTTATGTTGCTAGCCTGCGCCTTTCTTACGCCTTCAATAATTTCAACGTATCCTAATTGCCAGATGCTGCCAAATGCACGACAAATGCTACGAGAATATTCGCTGTCCGTTCTACACCGTGTACTTCCAGCCTTACTACTGGAAGTGCTATCACAACGAACCGCTGTGTGCGCTAGAGAACTATCACACCCAGGGACAAGTCATCAACGGCTGTGCTGGGAGACTGTGCGAGTGTGATAGGTGAGGATTTTACTGTTACTATCAGCTCTATATCAATATGATCATTAAAAGTCACATAGGTTAAATTCTTACTTCTGAAATCGGTATGTGTATACATATATATACAACGAACTGTTGTATGCGCTAGAGAACTATCACGCCAGGGTCAAGTCATCAACGGATGTGCTGGGAAACTATGAGAGTGTGATAGGTGAGGGTTTAACTGTGATTCTCACCTCTTTATCAACATTAAACTTCCCATTGCTACTTAGATACATGACGCTAGAATCTAGAAGTGTTATCTTATCACAACGAACCGCTGTGTGCGCTAGATAACTATCACTCTCAGGGACACGTCATCAACGGATGTGCTGGGAGACTGTGCTAGTGTGATAGGTGAGGGTAGTCTAACTATGATTCTTAGCTCTTTATTAACATTAAGTTTGCGGCAAACTTAATGTCGATAAGGAGCTAAGAGTTTGCGGCAAACTTAATGTTGATAAAGAGCTAAGAATCACATTTACGGATTGCGAAGTAGTAAAAATATAAGCTTTGGCAAACAGTTCGCTTGCGCTATTTGCGCACGTACGTTTTAAGCCAAAATCGGCTGCATAATTCATTTTAAAGTCCATCCACACTCATCAGCAAAATAAAAGGTCCCGTAGGCGAATCCTGTTAGACTATGAAATTTTATTTATTTATTTTATCATATATATATTAGATCATATATCAACACATATATATACATATATATTAGATTTGAAATCTGGGATGATACTAGCTCCTAACGTACTAGTATTACGTACCATACCTACCAACTAACTAGTGTTTATAATTTGTGTACACTATATTTATAGTAGCCTGCGCCAGTAACAGAGAAGTAGGAGGTATAATATTTTTCTTATCATTTCATCAACTAACAGGGCGGGTAACGGTTCGGAAAAGTTTAAAGAAGTCAGTGGAAAACTACTTCTGTACTGACATTCCGCTTGTTTTCTTGAGTAATCTGGTAACTCAACGACAAGTCTACAGGCGGTCAATAAAGATAATGATCAGAACTGGCCTGAGTATAAAGCATTTTGCCAAGTTGTAGCCCAAATGATGTAATGTTGTGCACTCTGTCCAAACACACTGTCCAAACAACTGTCGTTGAAATAAACTGCTTTCCTATTCAAATTAATTAGCTTAATAGATTTAGATAATGATACTGACTAGTCTTCTGTTATTAGTGTGTTTTTTTTACATTATATTTTTTTTAATCATCGTTACCTCAAAACTCAGTTTATGAACCGATTTGGAAAATTATTATTAGGTTCGAATAGATATTTGAATTACTTTGAATTATGCATTAATTATCAAAACTCAGTTCTGATGATGGCATCCATGAGGAATCGAGGGAACTACTCAAATGTTGTAGGTAGATAGATAAATTGTGCTTAAGATGAACTACTTTTTGTTTGGAGGCAAATATTTGATTATTCAAAGGTGATAAAAAATAATTGTCAGTGTACACATTAAAACGTTTATATACAAAGCACACAAAATTATCTAGACGCAAAAGAAAAACACATAATCAAAATTTTACTAAGAAACACCAATCATGTCCAAGTGGGTAAGTTGACACATATCAGTCTAAGTGGACATACCTCATTATCGGTGCACAATTCACATTGGAACAGCTTAGTTCTTGCTGCAACGCCAGCACATAGAGTGTGGCACCATCGCTTACATAACTGGCAACATACCCAATGCTCTCCTGGCTTTGATTTGCTATATAATTCGTTGCAATAAAGGCATGCAGCATCGGAGTCATTATCATCAACAGCGTCTTGAGTAAAATATTCCACAGGTTCAGCATCTGAGTCATCCTGAAGGACAGCACGCTTCACTTGCTTTCGAGCTCTAACGCTCTTGCGATTTTCTTTCTCTTTTATATTTTGGACTTGGGCTTTTACTTCATCCATAAAAGGAGTGGAGAGTCTGTGAGAACCTGAACGCCAGTTCTTCTTCCAGTTCTTCTTTGTATTTCTTGCATGCCCCGTAGACAATGATTTGGGTAATCATGAAATCTCATTTAGCATATCCTGAGTCGTGGACGATCCAGCAATAGCTTGGCAATCACGCTGGACTGGACCGGCTGCTGCAAAATCGACCGGCTGATGCAAAAATGCAAAGGTTGCGTGAAACCACTTGCTGGTCCAGGAAATTCTTCAAAATTTTCCAGATCAGCTTAAATGGGACGCGGCCAATTTAAGTTGATCAAATTAATTAGTAAAATATGTAAGCTCTTACTTCTCTGTTACTGGCGCAGACTGCTATGAATATAGTAACAAAAATAATAAAGTCTAGTTGGTATGATACGTAATACAATCAGGTTAGTATCTATCATTCCATTTATAATAGTATAATCGGTTTCGGCTACGGCGACCTATTTTTGCTTACGAGTGTGGATGGATTTTAAGATTATAAAGCCGATTTTCACTTTAAACGTGCGTGCGCAAATAGCGCAAGTCAAAAACTATTAACAAAGTAGTACTGGATATTTTAATAATGATAGACACACTCTTGATTCTAGTGATAATTTCCGTACTGAAGTAAGCACTTCAAATATTTTTTCCTGTTTCAGACAATTTGCGATGTGCGTTCGGAGATACTCCTGCCCACGTGGGCGCGCGCTCTGCCGGTCGTCCCCTGTCAGGCTGCTGCAGAACATACTCATGTTCAAATAGAACCCAAGATGCTAATAGACTTAAGGTTTAAAATCACGATAAAACCAAAACTACAGGAGATCAAGTCTGCTAATTGTAATGGCTTCAAACAGTTTTTGACAGATTCCCTATCAAGATGCTACTTGACCTAAGTTTAAAATCACGAAAAAAAACAATACTACTACTAGTAGGTCAAGTCTGTTATTGCAATGGCTTCAAGTGGACTCGTTTCTGACAGATTCCCCATACGAAAGACTGACAACCCCAAAGCAATGACCGACCGACGATCAGACATTGGATGAAGGCTGTCCAAAATCACTCTTTGTGATATATTTGGGGAGGGATTTTGTAAAATTATAATATCACGTGAATCAACTTAGTATTTCCTAGTTTATGTATAATAAAACAACATTATATTCATTCTCCCTTGGATCAACGCGAAGCGAAATTTTTCATTTTGAGGAAATATTTTTAATTTATGGCGCATAAGTCTGATCTTTGGGGAGAATATTATAATGAAACTGGAGTAAGTAATCAACATTATACTTCGCAAACATAAACTAAACAAAACATGCAGGACATTTTACGGTTGTATTTTGTAATAAATAAAAATAAAATAAATAAATAATAATTCTAATTTCAAACATGCTGTCTTCACCATTAATTATAGTGACACTAGGCTAGTACAATTCAACCCTTTTTTAACGTATCAGTGTACTCTATGTTGGTGAACTGATAAATAAAATAAATAAAAATAACCGATTTCGAAAAACGGGAGTATTTGTAATTTTTTTTGTGTTCGAATAAACTTTCAGATTTTACAGGTTTCTCTGTTTCACAGTTCGAAACCGATGATATCCCTTCATTAGAAACCAAACAAAATTTTAATATGGACTGCCTCAAGGTTTAGTAACTCGCCCTAACTTTAAACTTGCAGTTGGGTTTTTTTGCTAGTTTTAAAAGCCATTTCTGGTGATAGTATCCATGATAAATCAAAGTAACTACTTAAATGTAATAGGCATAGGTGTTTGGGAATTTTCAGCAACTAGTCAAGGACTTTACTATTGCAGTCGGACAATACATTGATAAATATGTCGTAGGATGATTTGATAATTCGAATTATCGTGAAAATTCCAGAGATTTTGCGATAACACGGATTATTAGACAATTGTGATTATGATTATAATTAAACCTTTTAACCTACTGTCTGTCCATCTCGGTTCTGTCACAGGCAGTGTCTTCGGATGGTTATAAAATAAAAACCGGCCAAGAGCGAGTCAGACTCGCGCACCGAGTGTTCCGTACAAACTTATAGGTATATAAGCACAGATTACAGAAACTAACAGATACATCACTTCAATACAAAAGCGAAAATACCTACGCTATAATAGCCTACAAAATTGTATTAATAATACCAGCAGTTCACAGAGCGAAAGAGTGTACCCGCCTCACTTACTTGCAAGTAATCTGTGACGCGGCATCGAATGAGTCGCTAGGGTTGCTTCTACGATAATTTTTATAATAAAACGAATGTGGTGAAAAAAACAGTTATTTTTACAACCTCCTCTTTTTTTAGTCGGTTAAGAAAAGCAGCGACCTTTGTATAGGGAGGTAAGGACCTACCTACTCTCCGTACGCAGTATAGTAATAGGTGTACTATGGTAGTAGTTATATTCTTCGACATAACGAACTAGGACATAACACCACACTTTATCTATAACCTAGGTATTCAAATACTTTGCCAGCAATGATTTGAATCTTTGTTCTCCGGTGGGTACCTACTACTTTTTGGCTTGATTTTAGGACTGTTGTTTTTAAAGCCACAGTTTTACAGGCATATTTTGTGTGTGATAGGTAGGTATTTTTTATACAAACAATACTGTTTTAATAGCTGAACTCCTTTATTTACGAATATTTACATAGTACCTTCCTACGTTCTGACCATTTTTAGAGGAAAGAGAAAAAAATATTCTAAAAACTTAAGATTTAAAATAACTTTGATAATAAAGAAAAAAATTGCAATTTTTCATTCGTTTTTTTACTTTGGCATCCATCGACTGCACAATAGCTAAAGATAAAGATACGTTTATTTTGTCACACAATTTACAATTAATCGGTCGGTAAAATTAGCGGTCTCGGCATCTAAAGAAACGTTTTAACATTTAACGTGCGTGCGCTCAAGCGGGCGTGTGGCAGCCTTAACTACTGGCGTATCGCGGACTCCTCGCAAAGCGGTAGGCATTTAACGCGTGCCCTTGAGCGAGTGACGGACGCCTGATATAAGACCTGAGTATTTGATGTGAATTTCGAGAGAGGTTACAAATTTTAATTGTACAAATTGAAATTGTAGTAGATTTAAAATTATTTAAAATATTTTTATTATATGATGTAACTAAAAATTTACGGTTTTCGCAATTTTTCCTTTATCTGTGCTATAAGACGTTGCTTCGTACCAAATTTTAAGATTATGAGTTCACGGGAAGTACCCTGTAGGTTTTGATTCCCTTGCGAGTGTCGAAAATTTGCGGCATAAACGGCTGTATCTTTCGATTTCGTTGGCTTAGAAGTTTGATTTTTTCACAGCTCTAAGGGACATTAAACTTGAGTATTTGATATTAATTCCAGCTTGATACCTCCACGCGTTCCTGAGAAAAAGGGTCTTGACAGACAGACGGACGGACTTCAAAGCGATCCTATAAGGGTTCCGTTTTTTTCCTTTCGAGGTACGGAACCCTAAAACACCTAATAACCTACTGTCTGTTCATCTCGGTTGTGTCACAGGCAGTGTTTTCGGATTGTTACAAAATTACATAATAAATCATTCTACGACATAATAATATTATATAAGGGTTCCGTAGTATAACAAAAAAACCCTTATAGTTTCGCTTTGGCTGTCTTTCTGTCCGTCCGTCACCGGCCTTCATCGCAGTTGGCGAGCGCAGTACGTGATGTCGATACACGAAAAGACGCTGCTGCCCATCTTCCGGAGGTATCCCTTAGCAGGCTCTTACTACATCCATGGGTATGGGAGGAGGGGTAACATTCTACTGCCGGCACCCCACGGCACCATCACCGGCCTTGCGAAGAGACTATTCTAGAAAGCTGCTATTTTTTTTTTAATTCTACAATATTGTAAGTCATTATTTTGTGAGGTGGGTCGATAAATAAATGTTCTTTATTTCCATTTATCTCGATAAAAAGTAGCCGTAGTAGAAGTGTAGTTTCAGACTCTTAACGGCATAAATATTCAACATTTCGTTTAGAATGTCCCGCATTCAGTGATAATTAACATGTTAATCATTTCAACTTCGTACCTTCTCATGTGAAATTAGGTATTAAAAAAAATATTTATTGCGTGTAAATAGATTGTAAATATTGTTCATATGTACCTATAATAATGTAAAAGTATTTCAATAAAGTATCCGTGTGATATAGAATATTCTTTCTGTTTATTTATTTCTTCTGTGTGTTTGAATGTGTTGTTTTGCTTATAAAAATACAAACCGTGCTATGGGTTGCTAGCAGTAGAATGTTTCCTCTGAATGAATGAAATTTGCTCCAACTCCGAAACAACTAAAAAAAACTAACTATTAAGAAGAACATTGTTTTCTTATCGCTTCTTATCACAGTGCTTAAAACAGGGAAGCGAACAGATTCACTCATATGCCTTATTTCCTGTTAACATAAGATTAAATAGGTTTTTATTTTTGTAAGTTTACGTGTCCATGTTTTGTAATTGCAAACTATGGAAATAAATTAATGAATATCTGAAAAAAAATTATCCTCTCTTGCCCGTGGATGCAGAAAGAATCTGTCAAAGGGCTACCTCCGAAATATAGGCAGCAGCGTCTTTCCGCCTACCAAGCGTGGCGAGTATGGCAGTGGACGTGGACAGAAGTCCTACGGCTGAGATGGTGATGATGATAAAGATGATTAATGCAGCGACAGGTACAGCAGAGCCTGGGACATTGTTAGATCGACTTGAAAGCTCAACACCTTACTATATTCAATGGGAAAGAACAGTTATATGTCAGTATATGTCAGTACGACTGAAGCTAAGCCGCGTAAGATTTCTCTCAATTATTTTATACACCGCAAGGAAAATACAACACGATGTTTTAAATATCTTTAACTACCTAGTAATGTAACACGATGATGAATAAGGCTAATAATTACAATATATAATGCTAATAATTATTTCCAAAAGAGCAAGCATTTCACTTTCCAAAAATGATATAACTACAGGCACAGTCACGGTCGTGAATTTATGAACCTAGCAATAAGACAGCAGAGAAATTAGTTGCTAAACTCAACAAAAAGAGTTTATCTAAAATGCCCAGCACTTAATAAACATTGATAATGCTTGGCATTTCACAGAGTACTATCATCATCAACCATAAGCAGAGCTTTGTTATGGGTAACAGCAGAGTGATAGCATACATAAATACAATATTTTTGTAAATATATACCTAATTAAATAAGGCTAGGTGGGCTTTTGTCCAGCAGTGTATTTCCTACGTCTGTAAGAGAATTATATACGCAAGCGATTAAAAAATAAAGGTATTCAACCAAAGTGGTCCACAAAAAAACAAGTGACTTTTATTGGAGGTTTTGGAGCATTTACTCTTCACGCACGGCTGGCCCCGCGCTCGCCACATCTGTGCTAAATCTAACTGCTATTGTGTACTTCGGTGTACCAGATTACATTAGGTTAATTGATAAGTAAGGTACCGCGGGATGCCGGATCTCCTCCCTTGCCCGTGGATGCAGTAAGAATCTGCCAAGGGATGCCCCAGAAGTTGGGCAGCAGCAGCAGCGTCTTTCCGTGTATTAACATCCCGAACTGCGCTCGCCAACCCGCTTGTCAAGCGTGGCGAATATGGCAACAACTCCCTTTTGCATACCTACCTAACCTGATTTAGATTAGATTAATAGCACAAACACCCCCGTGGGGTGCCGGCAGTAGAATGTTACCCCACCTTTCATGCTCTTGGCATCCACGGGTAAGAGCCTGTTAAGGGATACCTCCGGAAGATGAGCAACAGTGTCTTTCCGTGTATCAACATCCGGTACTGCGCTCGCCAACCCACTTGCCAAGCGTGGTGAGTATGACAACTACTCCTCATGGAGATCCATGAGGGAGGCCTGTGTTCAGTAGCGATCGTTTTACGGCTGAAATCACGATTAATATAATGAAGACTTGATTTGGTTAACTAATAGTGTATATAAATAATAAAAAACAATAATGTAAATGAGTCCTAGAAAATAAATAAAAAAACGCATTTCACGAATTACGATTTAATGAAACGTTTAAATTAAACGTTCTAAACACCAAAACATCAATCCTATCCCAAAATCCCCCGTTAATCTGAAGCAAGCAGATCGCTATCCTTGAGAACCAGGGTGTCTTCTGCTTCTGCCTCGTCCGATTGGTTACCTTCGATGCACTCTGGACAGTCCGTCGTCGCGCAAGGGTCGGTGGTTGTTGGGGGTGCTTCTGGTATATCCAATTCCTGGAAATATTATTAAATAAATAATGCTGTCTATATGTGTCTGCTGTGAATAAATAATGTTAGCCGTGGGGTGCCGGCAGTAGAATGATACCCCTCCTCTCATGCCCATGGATGCAGTAAGAGCCTGCTAAGGGATACCTCCGGAAGATGGGCAGCAGCGTCTATCCGTGTATCAACATCCCATACTGCGCTCACCAACCCGCCTGCCAAGCGTGGTGAGAATGACAACTACCCCTCATGGATCTCCATGAGGGAGGCCTGTGTTCATCAGTGGACGTGTTATGGCTGAAATGATGATGATGATGAAATAATGCTGGACACTACAAAAGGCACTATCTTTTTTTTTTCTCGACAAATCACACGGCATCATCTAGCCCCAAGCTAAGCAGAGCTTGTGTTATGGGTATGACTGATATAATTAATACATTATAGTACATAGATAGATATTTTTATTATATATTGAAAAACACCCAGAACACCCTGAACAAATATCTGCAGATCGTACAGACATTTGTCCCGAGGCGGGAATCGAACCCGCAACCTCTTGCGTCGCAGGCGGACCTTCGCCCGCTGCGCCACAGAGGTCGTCAAATATATCTAGTCCCAAGCTTAGCGAAAATTGTACTATGGAAACAGATAAATGATAAAACACTAAAATCGTTTTAAGTTTTTTGTGAATCTGCCAAGAGAAACCTCCGGAAGATGGTCCGCAGCATCTTTCTGTGTACATCCCGTACTGCACTTGCCAACCCGCCTGCCAACGTGGTGAGTATGGCAACAACCCATCATGACCAGGACTTTGATCTCCAAGTCCATGAGGGACGCCTATGTCCAGCAGCTGTGGACGTCCTACGCTTGTGATGATGATGATGATGATGATGATGATTTTGTTAATACATACTTATGAAACAATAAAAAAATATCCAGACCTGGGACTTATATCTGCGGAAAACTTACAACATTTGTCCCACGGCGAGAATCAAACCCGCAACCACTTGCGTCTTAGCCGACTATAAAACGACTGCGCTACTGACAGAGGTCGTAATAGGGTATGAATGTAGTGTACATACGTTTCAATGCAGAGTACATTTGTATAAACCTTTAGAGGTCAATGCAGAACATAATACGTATATCGCACTAATATTATATAGCCGAAAGTTTGTTTGGATGGAGGTTTGTTACCTCTTCACCCAAAAACTAGGCTACGGATTGAGCTGAAACTGCACGCGTATTGATGTTAACCAGGATTAACACAGGCTACTTTTTATTCAGGTACAACGCATGCGAAGCGGCAAACAGAAGAGGTGACAAACCTCCATACAAACAAACTTTCGGCTTTATAATATTAGTGGGATGCAAAGGCCTTACATTCGAATATTTTGAAAGGTTTATACAAATAAACCCTACATTCATTGAGATTAAAGTAAAAAAAATCCGTTAATTATAAAAAAGAAATGGCGAAGGTCATATGCATTACGGAAGAAACAATGTAAGAGAAGGAAGTGAGATGTAACTACAAAATGTCAAGATCACTGTTGTGAAAACCCTGAGCTACGCCTATTTCTTCCGCAAATTAACGCAAGTATCGATTCTTTCACAGCTTTTATGAAATAAATGAATATTAATTAAATTATACTTAATATCAAGACAAAGACTTAAGTGAAGGGTACGGTTTCTTAAGACTCTATTCAATTAGATGTCTTGTTTTTTTTGTAAATTGACATTTCGAATAAACACTTGGATTTTTGACTTTGACTATGAATGATAAAAAAATTATACTGAGGTGCACTCAAACATTTATAATAGGTACAAAGACTAGAAATAGAAATCATTTATAACAATTAGAATAGAATCATTTATCAAGAGACAAATTATTAAGTACACACAAATATATCGCCACTTAACATTATCTGTGATAGGAATGCTGCCATGACGCTGATTTTCAGTGGCGACGTTATTTTTGTTTTGTTAGGTTAATATTCTTCTTCAGCCTTAACAAATTATTTTTCATCGTCCTTTCTTTAGAACAGTGATAGAGTCCATATTGTATTATTGAAGACCATTTTAGAGAGCCATCGCTCCCGGTGAATATACACCAACACATATTATGTGTTATTTTGATGCTCTGCCTCGTAGAAAGTATAATTAACAAACATGATATAACCATGTGTAGGTATACAATAAGCTACTAACACTACTACAAAATTACTGGCATTTTTTTATGGTGGGAGAAAAAGTTATTGTGGATGTGTCTATAATAAAATGTATATACACACAAAGTAACATAGACAAAAAGGCTTCAAACACCAAACCGTATAAATTTACCTCAAGCCTGTAAAGATAGGAGAACCGGCACGGGTCCCAGGTGTTGCAAATGGTGGTGTTGTGGATGAGATCTTTGCGAGGCTCGTCGCCGTAGTATTCAAACGATATCACCACATTGTTGTCTATTGCGCACGTATTGAGAAATTTATTTACCGTCACCTGTACAAAAACAGCATTTAATACATCACCATCATAGACAGTCATCATCAGTGTACTGCTGACGCTGAGCGTTTTTCCAACAGTTATCAAGTTCAGTCAGTTGCTGTTAAATCCAAGAGTGGTAATATTGTAGGTCGAGTGACGTCTTGATCTTTTAAGTCGTCAGCAGACAGGAGCTGGGTGCAACAGAGGATAGGGCAATATTTGCACTTAAGGCAAGAATATTTACACTGTACATCATTGTAATACGTGTGGTAATACAACGACTGAACTTTTGATTCATAGGTTTAAGCTTTTTATAAAACAAAATCTCATAGAAAAAGCTTATTACTCCATAGATGATTATTTGAATGATATTGACCTTCGGCCGATTGTTGCTCGGTTCAGCCGCGATAATAAATAATGTCATCTTGCAATATCCAAAGTGTCCAATATCCTTGCGAACATTAAATTAAGCATAATATTAGGACAAACATTGTAACAATGAATAGATGATAGAATTGACCGAACACAGCGTTGCATTATCTTTCCAGACAGTTTTAACAATTTCTAAAATACTCTAAAATACTTTCTATATGATTTTTGTTTTATGTAGGTATTGACGTGTAGGGACAGTCTGCCCTTAAGGCTATCATTGCCAGGACGGTGTTGGCGCTGCCCCGCAACCTGCGCGCTGGGGATGCAGCGCGCTCGCGCTGGGTAGTATGGAAACAGTCGACCCGCGCCGCCGCAAACATCCCCGAAGCGCTGCAGTAGCGGGACAGCCTCAGCACCGCCCTAGCGCGTTGTTGTACCGGACGCGGATGGCGCTGTACGATGCAAGCGTATACTTTACTTACAGGCTGCACGTGTACAGAGAAGTACAGTAAGCTCTAAATTGTGTCAACTTGACCTTCTCTAAACTACGTGCAAACCTTCTAGCTATCATATTCGCCCACACCGACAGCGCCCTCCGCTCCCGTTCTATGTCTTCATTGTCTTTTAGGTCGGCAGTGACTATTAGGTCGGCAGTGTACTAAATCTGTCTTGTTCTTCTTTTGTAAATTGATTAATCTATGTAGCTTTTTGCTCTATTGAATTAACACTTACCTATTGACTTTGACTTTGAATATTGCTAAGACTGAACCGTACTTGAGTACCATACTAAACATAAATAAGCATACGAGTAAGACCGGCTTACTGACGTCAAATATCGGTATTGGAAATGGAGAGAAATAATGGTATAAAAAACACAATAATGCACACTAAAGGCACACTCCAAATAAACCAAATGTTCTTTTTTTATGTTTTGGGAATCTTAAAGTCGGATTGACGGGATACGAAGAGGATAAAGATTATATTGCCTCATTTTAAACAAAGATCAATGTCATCATAACTGAAATTTAGCTGGAAAATAATGAAAGAACAACCGCAGCCGCCTTAAATGTGTAAGAAGGGGAGAAATTATCCAACCAACCTTCGTCTTCTCACCACAATCCAAGTCCCCATCTTGAGTATACATGTTATCCCTACTACCATCTCCCATACAGAAGGCCCAGCCGTCTTTGAACGAATATTCCAGCTGAGTGAACTCCGCGTCCATGCATATATCGATGGGTAGGTACTTCGGTTCCACGTCGTTGGTGCAACGGCGCTCGTGTATGTTAACCTGCTGGCGGAAAGCGTCTGTGTCGGGTTCGGAGCCGTATCTGCATCTAAAAGTCTTTCCTGAAAGGATTAACAATGCCGATGAATACTTCTCAAGTACCTGCTACCATTGGAAATAATTACTTTCCAATGGTCTCGACTTAGAAAACGGAACGGTCAGAACTCTGCCTAGTGTGCATTTTGTATCACACTAGGCAGAGTTCTGACCATTCCATTTTTGGTTTTATTTTTGGTCTTTTGTCAAATCTCAAAGGAGAAGTTCTAACTCTATCCCTTCCACTTTATTTTATGAAGGACAGTCGGCTGATTCAGGGGAGGGAATTTGTAACCTTTTCTCTAACTATTTCTACTCCAACTTTCAATCTCAATCACAAAGTTCCTCTTCAGATAACGGTTTAGGAAACGACTATTGAAAATTTATCCATGTTCTATTAGTGACATTGATATTGATCATGCTAGTGTAATTAAATTACTCAGGTCGTTGGATGTGTCTAAGGTTGCTGGGCCTGATAATATCTCCTCAATCTTCATAGTGAGAAGTACCGAGGGCTTAACGCACCCGCTGACTATAATGTTCTCTTAAGCAGGGCAGGGTAATCTAAGATCTGGAAGGCGGCAAACATTTCTCCTATACATAAAAGTGGTAGCAAGACGTTAAAAATTATAGACCCATCTCAAAACTATGTATTTTCGTCAAGGTAATGGAGAGGCTTGTTTAGACTGAGGTATATTCAACTCTCTCAACATCATTTATTCCGGAGTAGCATGGGTTTATGCGAAGACGTTCCACTACTTCTAATCTGCTGTCCTTTAATGATTATACCACCTCAAACATGGACGCTGGTTGCCAAATTGACGCTGTTTTCATCTATATATATATATATATATATATATATATATATATATATATATATATATATATAAATATATAAAGCATTTGATAGAATAGACCACCGCGAACAGTTGCTCTTACAGAAACTACTAAAGGCAGGAATCCATGGCAATCTATACAGATGGTTTATCTCCTGCATTGAAAATAGATCCCAGGCTGTGGTTCTTAATGGCTTCTCTTCCTCCTCTAGGGTAAATATACCGTTAGGCGTGCCCCAAGGATCTTTGCTCGGACCGCTTCTTTTTTCTATATTTCTTAATGATATTCGTCACTGCTTCAGGTACTCACAATTTTTTCGGTATGCGGACGACTTAAAAGCCTTTACGCGTATTAGTAACGTCAACGACTGCTACCTCTTGCAGGATGACTTAGGTAGGTTTGAATTTTACTGCCAGCAAAATAAGCTAGAACCGAATGTTTCTAAATGTTTTGCTATTACTTTTACCCGTAGCCCTAAGCCAACCCAGTACAATTACGAACTTAAGGGAATCCCCTTAAAAGTGGTAGATGAGATTCTGGACCTTGGAGTTATTCAGGATAGTAAACTCGCTTACGACAAGCACATTGATGGTATTATAAAAAGAGCAAATTAGCCTTGGGTTTTGTTAAAAGAACCTGCACTTAGTTCACTAGTATTAAGGTTATTAAAATGTTGTATTGTGCTTATGTACGTAGCATCCTCGAGTATTGTTCACAGGTATGGAATCCTCGACATGTGATTTACATAGATAGAATCGAGACCATACAGCCCAGGTTTCTGCGATATCTGCAAATTAAATGCAATCGTTTTGACCATCATTATTTAGCTAAATGTAAAATACACCATATACGGGCAGTATATGGTGTATTTTCTAACGTTATTGCTGACGTTGTACTCCTTTGCAAAATTGGACAAGGAGAAATTGACTCTCCACAGCTTCTCAAACACATTCCGTTCAGTTTCGCGAATTACAGGCAAAACTCCTTTTTCAGTAGAGCAGTAGCTACATACAACGGTTTGGTTGATATCCCCAAACTCGAAACACAAACTGATAACAAACTCCTGACAAAGCGCTGGTTTGATGCGTTAGCATCCTAACACAATATTTTTTATCAGTGAATATTATTTGTATCTCATTTTAGGGTTCCGGACCAAAATGGTAAAAAGGAATATAATATAGCATATATGAAAATGCTAAAAAATATTCTTATGATTGCAGGGGGGCGGATAGGGGATCTCAAAATTTTTAAGTGACGTTACTAGGTCGTGTGGGGTATCATATGAAAGGTATTCATTTGCACATTAATAAACAGTTTTTAGTTTTGCTTTAAGCCGTATAGTTTTCGACTTATTTACAAAAAACGTAGAAAAAAATAGCGTTCCCCCCCTTATCTCCGAAGTTTGCAGAGATAAACTTCTAAAACTTTTATTGTTAATAGGAGTGTATGTAAAGATTACAGAAAAATTATAACAAACTCTCTAATTGGCGTAGTTTTTTAGAAATCATCGAAAGTGTAATAAATCTACGTAAGCTCCGCTATAAGAAAAGAGATGGCGCTGTCAAGGTTCTCCAACAAATATAAACCGCCTTTATCATATATTTTATTGTATGATGGCACGGAACTCTCGGTGCGCGAGTCCGACTCGCTCTTGCCCGGATTTATTTTTTTGTATTATTAAGTTTTTGTTTTTACCATTCCCTGTTCCTGTCTTGTATTAGTTCTTGTTATTTTTTTCGTGTGTGTGGTTTATTGTTAGTTAGTCTTAGTTTACTTCATTGTACCTAGTTTTACAAAACAGAACTGTTGTTCCCTTTATCTTTTTTTTTTATCCTCCGCAAGCAAGCAGTAGTTTAGCTTCTACATGCGAGGACACATAATTGGTTAAGAGTTATTATGTAAGTTTATAATATATGTATATATACATATAGTATATAGTATAGTATAGTATGCCGTGGGGTGCCGGCAGTAGAATGTTGCCCCTCCTCTCTTGCTCGTGGATGCAGTAAGAGCCTGCTAAGAGCAACCTCCGAAAGATGGGCAGCAGCGTCATTCCGTGTATCAACATCCCATACTGCGCTCGCCAACCCGCCTGCCAAGCGTGGTGAGTATGGCAACTGCCCCTTATGGAGATCCATGAGAGAGGCTTGTGTTCAGTAGTGGACGTTTTACGGCTGAAATGAATAATGAATGAATATAGTATGTAGGTAAAACTGTTTGTTCTCCGAATACAAAATAAAATAAAATCCCTCAGAAAATGTGTACCGTTCTGTATGATGTAGGAAGTCTTCTTCGTCGAGCTGATGACCGTTCTCACAGTAATTCCATTGCCTCCAGTCCTGATGTTCTCCATCAGCACCTCCACAGCCGAGCGCTGCTCACGGGCCCACTTCGCAGACTCCTCTAGCAGCGTCTCGTGGCTTGGTTTATCGTTTAATGCTACCTGAGTGGACAGAGCACAATTAATAGTTATATGTATCTAGCCGTGGAATTCTGACAGAAGAATGTTGACTCTTCTCTCTTGCCGATGGATTCAGTTAGAATCTGTCTAAAAATACCACCAGAAGATAGACAGCAGTGTTTTTCCGTGTATCAACATCCCGTACTGCGCTCGCCAACCCGCAACATACTTGGATATGAAGGAAGCCTATGTCCAACACTGGACGTCCTACGGCTGAGACAATGTGTAATATCTTTAGGACGAAGGTCATCCCTTAAATGAACAGTCAACAGTATATAGTAATGTGAACGGACCATGTTCGCGGAGAAACACTAAAAAGTAAGGCCTTTGCATCTATTAAGATGATTTATACAGCGTCAGCAACTGGTAATCATGCATTTTGCGGGACGCTGCAGTGCCTGGGACATTGTTAGATGGATAAGGCTTGCCCAGCACCTATACCATCCTCTCAGCTTAGTCAGCTATTATTCAGAGGAAAGAACAGGTCAATACGTCTGAAGCTAACTAAGCCGCGGGTTTCCTCACGATGTTTCCTTCACCCTTAAAGCACGTGTTAAGAGTGCACATTATTTTTTCAAGAAAGAAAAATCCATTGGTACACTGCCGGTATCGAACCCACGACCTTCGGATTGAAAGTCGGAGAAACACTAAGTAGGTAAATAATACTGCCTATCACGCTGCTAACTGTTTCTGATTTACGAACATGATGACTCTAATGCTTTGCGGATGTTATATATCTTTAAATTAAATTATTTTCTTTTCTTTTTTTTATTCTAAATTCAGTTCATATCAACAACAATTATCAGTTCTTATCGATAGAAGGACTCATATGATATCTAAGGCAGATGATTTATACAGTGTCAGTAAATGGAATTTCTGCTGTAGGAGACGCTGCACTCATCTAGGAGAGTGATCCAGTGCCTAAGACATTGTTAAAAGGATAAGGAATGAGCAATGGGCATATTGTTAATGTCGAACCTCGGATGTTTGCTAGCCTTGGCCAGGTGTAACCCATTGTCTTCTTAGGCTTTCGAAATATAAATAAATCCTTACGGTTTTATACTGTTTGTCACCGCTGGTCAACTCCATAATGCTATCGACTTATTATTTCTAACATAAAAACTACAACCTGCGTCTCCTAAAGTCAAGAGCCGATATGTGTATACTTGACCTTTGTGATCTATTATCGGTGACATTATCGCTTACCATCAAGTGAGATTGTAGTCAAACAAGTTTGTAAAATTAAAAAATTAAGTAACCCTAGATACTAGTCTTGGAGGTTACCCCATTTTTACCACACCTATACCACACTTAAGTATACTTGAAAACATTCGATCGTTCACCCTCACTTTCAACCCCCATATATTGAAAACTTCTTAACTGATTATGATAAAACATGTTTAAGAACCAACGCTAGAAAACCTGCTTTTAAATTTAAAAAAAACTGTATTTTATTGTCGAGGGTTAAAAAGGTATCATCATCATCATCATCATTTCAACCATAAAACGTCCACTGACGAACACAGGCCTCCCTCATGGATCTCCATGAGGGGTAGTTGCCATTCTCACCACGCTTGGCAGGCGGGCTGATGAGCGCAGTATGGGATGTTGATACACGGATAGACGCTGCTGCATATCTTCCAGAGGTATCCCTTAGCAGGCTCTTACTGCATCCATGGGCATGAGAGGAGGGGTATCATTCTACTACCGGCACCCCACGGCGGAAAAAAGGTATATCTGTTAATAATAAATATCGTGAACGCATCGCGCCTGTCTCCAACTTCTTATTTGATACCTGTGGATTCTCTTCCATGATAACATGCGGTCTACCATGCGTGTTCTGCCAGATCCACCGCGCTGCCACCTTGTGCTTGGTACTGTAGTATAACGGCTGGATCTGGAGGATGCCATACCACGCTAGCTCGCGGTACACGCTGTCGGGAAGGTACCCTGTCTGTTGGACAAAGAAGAATGGTCACGATCCATACAAAAAATACCCAGGCAAACGAAACATATCTCAGTTCACTTTCAAAATTAACGTGAGATATACTATTCATTTTGTAAAAACGGGAATTACTCACGTAGTATTGTAACGTCGAAGATTATTCCGACACGTTTCAATACTACGTGAGTAATTCCCGTTTTTACAAAATGAATATCTCAGTTCATTATCCTTTTTGGCTAACAGCGGCACAGAAAGGACTTACTGGTGCCCTGCCCGACCATCTTTACTCTATTATGTGTTTGTGTAGAAACCAACCTAATCGCATTGTATGTTAGCTATTATTATTTTTCATTCTCTAAGTGTAAAGTTATTTAAGTTGGTCTTGTATAAGTACTGACTGTGTTTTGTCTGTGCTGTATTGTTGCCAAATAAAAGACTATCTATCTATCTCTATCTGTCAGTTTTTTTTGTTATTTTGTGGACATTGATCATCAGTAACCATTTTATATATTTACTTTTTCTGTAGTTAACTTAGTTAAATTGCGTTTGTTGTATATTTGTAACGATAAAGTTTTTTCCTATTTGTTTGTTTAAAAGTGACATCAGAAAACCTAAAAATAACCGAAATCCTAAACCTACAACAGTGGACCACTGTTGTGTTAAAGTACTTATGGGGAAAAAAACATTATTATGTATATAAATATTTGTATTAACATATTTACATCAAATCTTAATCTATCAATCAGTACAGTCTCCATACCCAGTGCAGGATGTTGGAAATCCATTGGAAAGCCATTTCAACAACTAATCATTAAGCTTATTAAGAATCCGGAAGAATTGTCAAATCATCGTAAAATCAAAAAAATAAAACCAAAATAAAAATGCACAATCTCCACCAAAAAGTACTCCAGAAGTGAAAGAGTCTTGTTCGCTTCTTTCCCTCACTTGGAAAAAAAGTTATCTGAATCGAACGAATTCAATTATGTGTATCATACGATTTGAATGTGTCTTGTTCTTCTTTAGTAAATTGACTATTCTGTGTAGCGTTTTGCTCTATTGAATAAACACTTATTGACTTTGACTTTGACTCCACTAAAAAGTCTTCTCGCTCTTTTAGGGGTGTGCGAGTGAGATAGCATGCGTGAGTTATTTTGTTTTGTTTACAAAAGCGAGATAAGATCTTAAAGTGGCGAATATTTTACAACCTCTCAATAATACTTTTTATGATCAATTTAACTAAGTTACTTACAAAAAAAACAAAAAAAATATTGATTTTCAACAGTCGCTAGTGTAGCCACAATCGCTACAGTCGCCACAGTAGCCCCAGTCGACACAGTCGCTACAGTCGCTACGGTCGCCACAGTAGCCCCAGTCGCCACAGTCGACCCCGTAGCCACAGTCACCCCTGTCGCCACAGTCAACACGATGAGCACGATGGACGAAGGGCAGTTGCCCTAGTACTGCTGTACTAACTGGCACATCTCCAAGCGTCACGCGTCGTCTCCTCCGATCGGTTTTACCCTCCGCAAAAGATGTTTTACATCAAAGTTTATTTAAGGCCCTGTCAAACAGAGAGCGTAATTAGCGCGCGTCAAGGCGCTAAAGCGTCCTGGCCTAGCGCCGCGTTATAGCGTCGCGTTGTGTTGGTACTGAACAGCTGAACCTGTCAAACAGCGCTAGCGCGCTACCAGTACGCGACGCTCTAGCGCCGCGTCATGACGTCGCGTTGTATTTTATTACAGAATATTAGTTAGCGCCGGGTGTATTCTTCGTAAATTATTAGTGAAAATGACTGAAAAGCGTCGAAGCTGTCACACACAAAGTGTACGACGTTAAGGCCAGGACGCTTTAGCGCCTTGACGCGCGCTAATTACGCCCTCTGTTTGACAAGGCCATTACTTATTACAGTGTAGCGTACTAATTTGGTCCATAGGCTGCTGAACTAGTTATAAACTGTGGTTTCAGGAGCCAGTGGCTTCTCCATTCATAATTTAGTACCACATTACATCTATAAAAAAATAAAAAGCTCCGATAATTTATCTTAATTTTTGTATTTTAATTTTGAAAATCTTCATGCAATTTAGTCTCCCCAATAAGCCGCAATATAGTCGTTAAATTGTTAAACGGGTTTAAATTCAAATATATAAATATATCAAATTGCTACCATGTGAAAAAGTGAGATATTGTTACTGCAAAGGGTAAGTAGGTACTGAAAACCTGTTTGCTCCTTAAAAGCTCTCGTTTCGATTCCGGTGGGGTTCGAACCCATTATTGGTTAAATCGATCCTTGACCCTTCCAAAGCCGGAAGTGCTTTAACAACTAAGCTACAGGACGCTTGACGGGCTGAGTCGAAATTTTTCATAACATCATAACGCTTAAGCACCGATTAAAAATTATGACAGATTAAAAATATAGATAGAGTTTATAGTTCCATAATAAGATAAGGCGGTACAAAAATTCTTATTCTGTAACTTATTAAAAAAAAATTAAAAATTTAAAGTATGTAGAGCCTTGTTTCTATACTCACAGGTACAAAGTCCATATGCCACTGAAATAAGAAGGAAATTCATTTATTTTATTGTTGCATTTTTCGAGCAAAATCCCCAACAGTTGTAACCACTTCTGTAGCTCACGTAATCTTGCAATAAATTCAGTTTAATACGTAGCTATCTCCTTTTATCTCAAAGAAAATAATGAGAATCAGGGAGATTTGTAAAATGCGCAAACTAGGATTAGTTTGCTCAATTAGGTGCTCAGTCTTATGGACATTTATTGCTAACATATTGTTAACCCAAACTCAAAAAAACCTTTATTCATTGGGACCGTTCCCCCTCACACATTTCTAAGATTGTGAGGGGATTGCTGCCATACTCGCCACGCATGGCAGGCGGGTTGGCGAGCGCAGTATGGGATGTTAATACACGGAAAGACGCTGCTGCAGCTTCCGGAGCTATATATACCTTAGCAGATTCTTACCCCATCCACGGGCAAGAGAAGAGAGGCAGCCTCCTACTGCCGGTATCCCACGGCTAACCAGTGACTTACTGCTGAGTAAAGGCATCTTCTCTTTAACGCCACTCCTGCCAATCTTGTGCCAGCTGGCTCCACTATGCCCCTACTGCCTTAACTATATCTATATTACCAGCGAGCAGGTGGTCTGTTGTAATAGTGGTATATATAGTGATGTACCTACATAATTACCTGCCTTCCTCGTTAGTATATATCTTGTTTTATATATTTTAGTTGCTTTTCTTTTTTACCTATAGGTGGTAATTGTCATCTACTGACCCTTTGTTACTTTTAATTTAACTATACCCACCTATCACCGTCAGAATAATGACATGATGCAATCATGTCATATTGTTAACATGTATATATACTTAAGTACAAATACATGTTACTTAAATATAAAAATATGATATGATTGCATGAAGTATAGCATAGCTCAAAGTTTTCCTAAAATTGTTCTTATCTAATTAAAAATCAATAAAATAAAAAAAACAGTGTTACCTCCTCCTCCGGCTTCGCAGTAGTTCCTGGAATAAAAAGCCACAGTAAAATATACGTTTAATACATAGGTAAAGCTAAGTTTATTTATTAAACATACATTACAATATCCACTCATAAACATTACACAAAACACTGTGGTAGCTCATATGGCCTGAACTCTTATGAGACCTGTGTCCTTATGAGAAACCACACCCACACCCTTAAAAGTCGCTTCTCATACCGCTTTTATAAATTCTGTAGTTGATAACTTTAATTTTATTTTATTATTTATGACTCTTTTTATTTTATTTTTGTTTGATTTTATTTACATGTAGCAATGTTTAAAATTGTGATTGGTTTAGGAGCCGGGTTTAATAACTGTTAATAACTAAAGTTTAATAACAGTTATTAAACTTTTGCAGTGCCACCGTTCATCATTATCTGTACCGATGTGTTTTTGTTCCACAATAAATACTTTATACTTTAATATATAAAAATAAACCTGCTAAATTATAATAAAGTAAATGATAAAAATAATTAAAAACAATCAATCATCTCCTGTTTTCCTACTCTTAGGGTTGCGTTTTCCAAATTTACATGGGACCAACTTCCCTTTCCAATAAAAAAAGAAATATGAAAATCGGACTACTCTGTAAAAAGTTATGATTAAATCATGTATAAATGTGAATATGGAATCCGAGTGTATCGCCAATTAATTTAATGCTACCGCATTTTATTTTATTTTGAATCATGCTCGACAATTCACACAGCATCGTCTAGCACCAAGTAGAGTTTGTGTTATGGGTACTAGATGTATGATATACTTAATACATTATACTTCATTATAAAGATATATTTTTATCTACATATTTAAAAATAAATTGCTGTGCGTTAGTCTCGCTAAAACTCAAAAACGGCTGAATCGATTTTCAATTTTTTTTTTTGTTTTCTTATTTTGTTCAGGGATGGTTTAGAAAAAAATTTGCAAAACCCAAAAGTTCAGCTAAAAAATCAAAAATTCAAAAATTGTTAATTTTGTATCGGAATCGCTATTGTTACGCTTGACATTATATAGGAAGTCAGTAGTTGTAGTGTAGTTGTAGGGTAGTTGTAGGGCAGTTGTAGGTAGTTTTAGGGTAGTTGTAGGGTGGAGGATTGTGGGTGGGGCCAGGATTCCGCCCAGCACACGCTCGAGGATTGCTCGGCGTGGTGCGTGGAAAGGCGGAATCTGGCCCTCAGGATCGGGCAGGATCTCTCTCTGCCCAGCGTAGTTGCGGCTATGCTGGCAGATGAGACGGCGTGGAAGGCGGTGGCCTCTTTCTGTGAGACCGTAATGGTTCGGAAAGAGGCAGCGGAGCGGGATCGCGAGAGGGCTGATCCCGCTCGTAGAAGGCGGCGGCGGGGTGCAGGCAACGGCCGCACCGCACCGCCTGCTCCGTGAGGCTACGGCGTTATGGGGCTGCGGCATCCCCTATAGGGGACCATCTGGGTCCGTAGGGTACTCAGAGTGAGGGCTTGGACTATCCCAGACGGACCCAGGGAGGGCGATGGTGCATGGATGGCTATGTAAGTTCGACAACATCGTAAGTTCCGCGAGACGTAGGGGGCGTTAGTTGTGGACGCCCCCGGGACGTGCTCAGACAAGATGCGATAGTGGCTCCGGAGTGTTCTTGACGAGGAACCGGAGCCCCTAGTGCACCGGGGCCGGCCATCGGGGGGTGGTATTAGTGAGTCTTCGGGAGACAACCTCACATAACCATGCTGTGTAAGTGCGGTGTATCTGACCTTGCAGATTTCCACCCCGTCAACAAAAAAAAAGGTTAGTTGTAGGGTAAGTTGTAAGTTCTGATTGATACGAAGTTCGCCGGGACAGCTAGTTATATATGGAAAAACATCCAGAACACCCGAAACAAACTTCTGTAGATCGTACAGTCATTTGTTTCGAGGAGGGAATCGAATCCGCAGCCTCTTACGT
Source organism: Pasiphila rectangulata (assembly GCA_963082625.1). NCBI lineage: Eukaryota > Metazoa > Arthropoda > Insecta > Lepidoptera > Geometridae > Pasiphila > Pasiphila rectangulata. The sequence goes on from OY720244.1 coordinate 18,186,602, forward strand.
CGCAGACCTTCGCCCGCTGCGCCACACAAGACGTCAAAGCATTAGCTCTACCCTTCATCTTCCTTCGTCTTTGACGGGTGTTTTTAAAATGAACAATCTGGTAGCTATTCTTTTGCGCGGAATTCTTAAGTATGAAAATCATACTCGAGCATGCAAGCAAGCAGGGAGCGGGTTGTGACCACGGACATCAACGCCCTAGTAAATTTAAAACATGCGGGTTTTCGTACACCGTTTTTACCTGTGCTAGCAAATATTTTTTGGTACTGTTAATGGTCCGCAAGGATATTGCTTAATTTTCTAAGGGGCTAATAAGAACTGCTATCACGTCAAATTGTGGCATTTTGAGTTAGTAAGTAGTTTATAAAGATTTATTACCTTCATTACCTTCATCTTTTTTTTTCAACATTTGCTGCTCATCATCTGTTTCTTGATCTGAATGTGAATATACTGCTGAAATCTGAAAAATACACCATATTTTAGTGATGAACTTGAACTTCAGTTAATTAATATACTGTGTGCAAAATGCTCAACCGCCGATTCTAACTTCTCTCTTTTCCCACTCTCTAGTGAGAAAAGAGAGGTGAGATATGTGTATTTATACAAATAAACTAGTTTTTGTTTCGTTTAAATAGTAGGGGTTAAAATATGGTTTAGTATTAACTAGGTATTACTAGGTATTTATTATTTTTCATTTTTATGAAATTGCCATGTTAACGTAGGTACTTTTAATTAAAATTAAACCTGCATAGTGTAGTGTAGATTGCAGAATGAAACTTTTTTTTCTCATAAACTATAACATTCTGGAATTTAAAAAAATATCATCAGGTTGTTCGTCTTTCAATACTTTTGAAATTCCGTTTTTAAAGTGAAGATGGATACGACTAAAATCAGAGCAGATACTGCTCGTAATGTCATTACGAGCAGTAGGTATCTTTTTTTCAGTTATATTTTAAAATTCCATATAATTTTTAATTTCGCAGGTATTTTTTATTTTCATCAGGGAATACGATGAGTTGAAAATCAATAGGTATTAGTGAACATTCTTCATTTTGCTAATCAGGCAGAATAAATCAGAAACGCCACATAAAATATATTGGAAAAATTGATAATATAATAAAACTTACTAAAATTGCGTGTAAAAATAACAAGGATAAATTCCAACAACTGTTATGAAACATTATTGTTTGCCTACATGCTTCGTTTTACAAGTCAAATTCCCTAACAATCTTTTTGCACAGCAATTAGTGCAAGAAAGTGATTGGAGCAATAAACTGCCGATTGCCTACGGAAGTTCTAATGGCAATTATTTTTAGTAGGTTTGCGACATTTGTTCTAAGTCTGAAAATCAGCAACCTAAGGGCGTGCTCAGATCTGCGGGCTTACCCTTGAATCCAATCCCAATCTCAATCCAATTCTAATCCGAATCAGTTCCAATCTCACCAAACGTAAAATTGGCACTCTTGAACAAAATTGAGATTGAAATTAGAATCGAGTATGAGATCGACTTCACATTGTAAATAACAGTGGCAGAATGAAATATCACGATGCGTACCGGCTTCAAAAAAAAAAAAAAAGCGGGAAATTACAAACAAGGTTCCCACTTTTTCAAGACCTTCTTGGTATTTACACAAGCTTTTCAGCCTAATTTTGCTTCGAGACTTGAAGAGTGCAGCAAAGTTGAAAGTAATTTAATACATTCAGTTTTTTATCAATTATCAAGGTAAGCTTTTAATTGTAATCTTTTTTATTGTACGAGAATCCAAGTAAAATGATAAATTACTAAGTACTTTAATACATTTTGTCCATTCCAATAGGGAACAATGAGTAGTAGGCCTACCTACCAACAACTTGAGGCTCTTGCAGATTTTCTGGGGGAAAACCCAGGAATTGCTAAGGGTCTCCTCCGCAACAACAATACAACTCGACGGTTAACGAAACGTAAAGTTTCATCTTTGACGTCTGACATGACAATTAGATGTCAAATTGAAGAAGTTATTGTGTGTTATTTCCCAGTTTGTATGAAAACTAAAAATAAATATATCTCGTGAACCGTAAATTTGCTTAACCTGAGACTTTGCAAAACGCTTTCTTTTGGTGAGTACTATCTACAAAAAAATATGGACTTTCAACTCGCCAGTCGGCCTTGGAAAGTATATCCATTCTTCTTGTATCTCGCCTTTGCCTTATGTCTTCTCGATGAGCATTGGTTAAAATATCACTTATAAGAGCCAAATGTGCCATTTTCTCGTTTAAAATCACTCTGTAAATCACTAATATCCTCGCACAATCGCTAAAAAGATAACTTTTGGCAACTGTGAAATTTCTATCGTAAACTCGATTCGATTCCATTCTGAATACGAAACGTCAAAATCGCGTCAAGAGTGCCAAAGAAGTTGATAGTTTCGAGAAGAGTCGATTTCAGTTAGTTCCATAAAATTCCACCAATTTCGATTCCAATCGTGCGCTAGTTGCGCGGTCAAGAGTACCAAATGGCACGATTTCGATCCCAATTTCAAATTACGATTGGAATCGAGTCTCAAGAGTTAGCCTGCTGAATTGATCAGCGGGCTTACGGGCCTTGAATCCAATCCCAATCTCATTTCAATTCTAATCCGAATCAGTTCCAATCTCACCAAACGTAAAATTGGCACTCTTGAACAAAATTGAGATTGAAATTAGAATCGAGTATGAGATCGACTTCACATTGTAAATAACAGTGGCAGAATGAAATAACACGATGCGTACTGGCTTAAAAAAAAAAAGCGGGAGATTACAAACAAGGTTCCCACTTTTTCAAGACCTTCTTGGTATTTACACAAGCTTTTCAGCCTAATTTTGCTTCGAGACTTGAAGAGTGCAGCAAAGTTGAAAGTAATTTAATACATTCAGTTTTTTATCAATTATCAAGGTAAGCTTTTAATTGTAATTTTTTTTATTGTACGAGAATCCAAGTAAAATGATAAATAAGTACTTTAATAAATTTTGTCCATTCCAATAGGGAACAATGAGTAGTAGGCCTACCTACCATCAACTTGAGGTTCTTGCAGATTTTCTGGGGGAAAACCCAGGAATTGCTAAGGGTCTCCTCCGCTCTTTATACATTTTACATTTAAATTTGATACAAAGAGGAAGTGGGACGAGCTGTCGGCAATCCTCAATGCGCTAGGAGGTGCCCAAAAAGATGGAAAGGGTTGCCCAAAAAGATGGAAAGGTGTTAAGACAAGGGGACATGGTGCCCCTCGCTTCTCCTATTCAGGTTGCAGAGACTGCTACATGTACATGCATGAAATAGATAGGTATTGAATGATTAGTTTATTTTTCAGTTTAAATATTTATTCTTTTTAATTTTATCATCAGTTGTCACACATCACCGCAACGACAGAGAAGTCCATTACGGAGGTCTCCTCGCAGCAACCAGAGATAGCATACTCGGGCTGGGAGGGCCGTGCTGGACCAAGACAGGGAGAAATTTGCAGAGATAGAAGCAAAGAGGGTTGAGGCTGAGACCCTCACGGCGAGAGCTTTATCTCAAGCTGTGGAGCAGCTGACAAATGTCTCAACAGCCATAGAGGGTTTATCTGCAGCAACAAGAGAAGATTGCCAGGCTGTAGCTGATGCTCTAAATAGGATTGCTGCTGCTCTTCAGCCAGAGTAGTACTATTATTATTATTAATATTTTATATTAAATTTACTTTTATCTCATAAGACTGATTATAACATTAAAATAAACATTATAATTTAAAAGTTTATTATTGGTTAAAAAATGATGTTAGATGGGATTAAGATGCCGAGCTGCCCACAGTTCTTGAGCTAGGCGTGCACGAGCTTCAACTCCCCTTCTCAGCTCAGCAGAGGCAGGCCCTTGTGGATTATCTATGAGTGCCTCCTGTGGATCTTGCACTCCTTGTGTAACCTTGCATAACTATGTCATCCTGACACAAATGTGCTTTGTTGCATGACTGAAACAAGACTAAAACATTTAGGCCTGCAGAGTGAAATGGAAAGTCCCACTACAAAATACCATGCATGAAAGTTCAACTTTGTGTTTACAAACCTTGTATCTCTTCTCATCCATTCATTAAGAATATCGTAGTTGTATTTACACATACTCATTTACGCTACCATTAAAACACACACTAACATTCGCACACACGCGCACACACACACACACACACACACACACACACACACACACAGAGACAACATATTCACATTCACATACTCACACTCATAAACATTACACAAAACACTGTGGTAGCTCATATTGCCTGGACTCTTATGAGACCTGTGTCCTTATGAGATACCATACCTACACCCTTAAAAGTCGCTTCTCATCTTTTATAAATTCTGTAGTTGATAACTTTAACTTTAATTTTATTTTATTATTTAAGACTCTTTTTATTTTATTTTTGTTTGTTTTTATTTACATGTACCATGTTTAACATTGTGATTGGTTTAGGAGCCGGGCGCTGACACTGCTACACAGTTATTAAACTTTTGCAGTGCCAACGTTCATCACTATCTGTACCGATGTGTTTTTGTTCCACAATAAATACTTTAATACTTTAATACTTTAATAATACTTTAATCTCATGAGGTTATATCACTACGACGCGAAGGCTTAGGCATCAAAGGCACTAAATCGTTACTCATAACGTTAAAAAGGCTTTTGCTGACCCTGTAGCACTTTTTGAATTCGTCGTCGGTCATGGCAAAAGCATTTTCTGAATACCGGGCTATTCTTCTTGTATTTATGAATAAGAATAAGAATAAGAATAGTTTTATTGTTAAATTGTGTAGGTACAAATACATGAAGATCTTAAAGATATAATAGTATCAACAATTTTATCATATTTATGACGTACAATAATGAATTGACAATATTAATATAAATTGCACAAATCAGCACAATTTCGCCTTTGCCTTATGTCTTCTCGATGAGCATTGGTTAAAATATCACTTAGAAGAGCCAAATGTGCCATTTTCTCGTTTAAAATCACTCTGTAAATCACTAATATCCTCGCACAATCGCTAAAAAGATAACTTTTGGCAACTGTGAAATTTCTATCGTAAACTCGATTCCATTCTCAATACGAAACGTCAAGAGTGCCAAAGAAGTTGATAGTTTCGAGAAGAGTCGATTTCAGTTAGTTCCATAAAATTCCACCAATTTCGATTCCAATAGTGCGCTAGTTGCGCGGTCAAGAGTACCAAATGGCACGATTTCGATCCCAATTTCAAATTACGATTGGAATCGAGTCTCAAGAGTTAGCCTGCTGGCCGTGCGCTGCTCGAGTGCTACTACTGCAACTGTACCTATGCTGTTTCGAACTCAGCTACAAATAATGGACAAAATTCGATTTATTAGAAATCTAATTTTGTGCATTATTTGTAGCTGAGTTCGAAACAGCATAGGTACAGTTGCAGTAGTACATATAACATATAGACTGCAAAGAGTATATATGTTACGGGTAATGCTAGAAGATTGAGTAAACCTAGGTTTACCCAAGGAGTTTGGGTAAAGTCCGAATAATATTAAATCGACGGAGCCCCGCTTCGCGGGGCTCCTATTTCTGTGTAAAGAGTTAAAAGTAACCTAACCAAACCTAACCTCGGGGTGCCCTTAGCTCGCTCTTGCATTAATTAATAACTTAATATAATTATAATTCGGTCTTTACCCAAACTCCTTGGGTAAACCTAGGTTTACCCACTCGTCTAGCATTACCCGTAACATACAACAAGGACTTTCACTCTCTTGATATATTTGATGTCGGAAAAGAAACGTCAAAATTCTATGTAACAAAATTGTATGTATGTAACATTCAACGGAAACGCCTATTTGCCACTAAGAACTTCATTCGATAAAATATGTATTAGCAGTCATGGACCCACAATCACATCACATAAATATAAGGCATTTTCCTCGCATTTTCTCCATATTTTCACAACGTTTAAACCTTCCCTGAACTTCCACAAATACTTCAAGACCACAAGTAGCCAAATCAGTCCTGGGTGGTCCCGGTCCCGATTTGACTAATTTTCTCGAGTTTTAGCGAGACAAACGAACAGCAATTATTTTTTATATTTATAGATATGTCTCCACAACAGACCATTGCAGAATGAAATAAAAATCCGATAACATTTAACAGGTGACAAAGTCTTTGTTCGATTGTGTCCCACGATGTGACCTCTACCCTCTACTGGGCTTTATTGCTGTAATGACAGTGTGTATACTTGCCTAATTATTATAATAAGCTAACGTTTGCTTCTGTTGTAACGAGTATTGTTTGTTTAAACTTGTCAGGGTTATATCTAGAGGTAGTTGTTCGGCACGACCTTTGTTTATTATTAACGAGCGAGCGACTTCTGTCAATCAAATCCCATTGCATTTGAACTTCATTTATGACGGGAATAGAACCTGTAACCGCGTTTCAATCACTACTATCCGTGTGTAGGTAAAATCTTCCTGCGATTAAATTTCATGAAAATCCGGGCATATGTTTAGGACTCATTCATCACTCATTCTCATTCATCAGGACCGCATTTCTCAACAACTACACCACTTATTAAAACCCTCCACAACAATTGATTTGTATTGATACAATCTTCTTATGTTTCAAATTTGATTAAAATCGGATCATCCGTTCAACAGTGGTCCTCGGACAAAAAAAACGATTAAACCCCCATATCTCAAAAACTACACCATAAATCACAATTCCCCCACGACAATCGATTTGTATTCTTCTTAAATGTTTAACTAATTGTAACCTTCAAAATCCGTTCAAGAGTTAGTTATCCTCGGACAAAAATTGCGAACATACATACAAAAATCAGACATACATATGTACATACAAACAAATAGCAGAAACGCCAAGTTGCCACTGAGAACTTCGTTTGCTTAGCTCACCTTCTTTCAGAGGAGGCTGGCCGTTGCCGTGGCCGGAAAGTTGGTTAAAAAGTTTAACCAACTTTGGAAAGTTGGTTAAACTTTTTAACCAACGAGAACTTACTTTAATCCAAAGGAGTGCAGGAACGCAATTAATAAGTAGTATTTTTTAGAGATCTGTAGAAATATCTTTATATTTCGCATGGATCACATCATCAGAACTGAGTTTTGAGAAAAAAATTACCAATTTGGAAATGTATCCATTCGAATATAAGAAATCTAAATCAGTTTATAAATTTAAATAAAATCGGCCAAGAAAGAGTCGGACTCGCGCACTGAGGGTGCCGTGCCATACAAAAATATAATATGATAAAGGCGGTTTATATTTGTTGGAGAACCTTGTCAAAAAGTCAACGTCAATATGTGTTTATTCAATAGAGCAAAACGCTACTTAGAATAAACTATTAGGAATAAACAGTTTACAAAATAAAAACAAAACATATTTAGGGGCCGTCTCCACGAGCGAGAGAATCGCGACGAGTCCGCGCTTTAATTTATTTTTTTTCATATTGAATAAAACACATAATTGAATTCGTTCGCTTCGAAAACTTTTTTTCCATGTGAGGGAAAGAAGCGAACAAGAAACCTCACTCTTTCACTTCTCTTCATTGTTACAATATTTGTCTTAATATTATGCTTAATTTTATGTCCGCAAGGATATTAGATGATTTGGATATTGCAAGATGACATCATTTCTCATCTTGACAGCGCCATCTCTTGTCTGATAGCGGATTATGTTATATTGTGCAGTTATGTAGATTTAGAAATAGAATAGAAATAAAAATGGACTGGAGATCAAAGTACTTGATCATGAGGGATTGTTGTCATACTCACCACACTTGGTAGGTGGCTTGGCGAGTGCCTAACGGGATGTTGATATAAAAATTAGAAATAAATATTAAACAAAATAAAAATCTTATGAGACATAAATTGGTCGCCAACTCAGCACACAGGTTTTGTACACTTTCGATGATTTCTAAAAAAATATGCAAATAGGAGAGGTAGCAATGATAGGTATTCCTGTAATCATTACATACACTTCTACCTCTATTAGCTATAAGTTTCAGGGGTTTATCTCTGCAAACTTCGGAGATAAGGGGGAACGGTATTTTTCAAACATTTTTGTAAACAATTCGAAAACAATACGGCTGTTTATTAATGTGCAAATGAAGCCCTTTCATATGATACCCCACATGACCTAGTAACATTTATTCACTTTTCAGAATTTCCATTCCGCACCTCCCACTTCCATAATAATACGAATATTTTTCAACATTTTTATATATTCCATATTAGTGAAAAAGCGTTATCTTATACCATTTCAAATTTCAAGTCCATAGCATCGGTAGTTCTCAAGATATCCATTAGTGACAGACAGACAGACAAAGTCTCACCATAAGGGTTCATTTTACCATTTTGGTGACGTCTAAAAATAAAAAGGGGTAACAAAGATTTAAAAAAGTACAGGTTTTTGAGAGCTTCCTTTTTTTGAAGTCGTTTAAAATACAAACGACTTGAGAACCTCCTTTTATTATTAATATTATTTTCAGCTACTACATTATTATTATTTTCCGTTACTGTCCCACTGCTGGGCAAAGGCCTTCCTTTCCTCCTTCCACCCCTCGCGACTTAACGCAGTTACCCGCCAAGATGGTAAATAAACGTAAAGCTCGTCCCGCCATCTCATTTTCGGCCTTTCACGTCGCCTCGTAGGCCGGGCCATTTGCTGGGCCCCTCTCTGTGATGGTCTTCGCCCACAAATCGTTGGACATGCGGCAGACGTGTCCGACCCAGTTACACTTCAGGCTGACGGCTTTGTGACCAACTCCAAAACACAAAACGTCAACGATTTGTGTTTTGGAGCGCAGTATGCTGTTCCGCACGCGGTCTGACAGCTTTACGCCTAAGATACTGTGCTCCATAGCTCGTTGACAAACCCCTAGTGCAGACTTCTGGCGATCTGTCAAAGACCATGTATGAGCGCCGTAGGTAAAGTACTCCTTTTATAAGTTGGTTAATAATATCCTACAGATATTTAAACCAGAAGGGCTCAGAACCACGATTATTCCAGGCTGTGAGAAGCAATAAACATTATGGAATTCTAATTCAAACAAGTCATGAAACGATGCGTACCTAATAGCCGAAGGAAATTATACAACGCGCATGAAATTGAAAAATGTCAATTAATATACCAATTTAATTGCGTTCTACCTATATGTCATTGGTGTTGTGGGTTCTTTGTCAAAGAGGCAAGTAATTTTAAACTTTTAGCAACATTTTTTACAAATTATAACCGTTTTGGTGACATGTTTAGATCATAGCTCATCATATTTCGTATTTATATAATTTATACATCATTAACGAGTACATATTTTGTGCTTCCCATAATTTGTTGTTATTTAGTATGACCGACCATGTAATGCGGCATGTCGACTCGGATCAAGTTGAAAATATATTTTAAAAAAATGAGAGCGCTATACCCTGTTAATGTGCCCTAAAAATAAAATAGGTGCCTATTAAGTTTTCAGAGTAATTCGAAAAAACAAAATGCCGCTGCAGTAACGTTTTCAGGCGTTACTGCAGCGGCATTGAATTTTTCTGAAAGTGGTTTACTTAACTCCCTTATTTGAGACTCGAAATAAGTAAACCACTTTCAGTACTCAAACTGATATATTTCTTCGAAAATTATAAGTAGGATTTCACAATTTTGCCAGGAGATACATATTTCTAATAGGCATCAGTCACTGCAATCGCAGAGCGCCTTTCTTAAGTACTTGAAGAACTAGAGGCTATTTTCGGAAAAACTACTAGGGCACCAATCGGCACATATTACAGCGCACCTGCCCACGAAAAATCATGTCTGTTTGTCCAGCCGTTTCGGAGATATGGAAATCTACCAAACGTTACTGCAGCGGCAATTATTGGAATTACCGAAAAACCACAGGGCGCACAAATGCCGCTGGCCGGCCAAGGACAGACACAAATATAAGCTACCTTTTAGGCTACATTAAATTTGGCTAAGGCTAATGGAAAACAATCATGCCGCTGGTGTTACTGCATTTTATTTTTTCGAATTACTCCGAAACCTTAATAGGCACTTATTTTATTTTTAGGGCTCATTAACCCCTGTTAATATGTATAGCGCTCTAATTTTTCTATATATTTTCAACTTGATCCGAGTCGACATGCCGTCCCAGTAACGTACACAAATATGTGTATAAATAAATAAATTATTAGCTTAATTTCAGATGTCACTATGGACCATAATTTCATTACTCGGCCTCAGCTGGCTTTGCTCCTCTAAATCGATTATCTGCAAGAAAAGAATCACCGAAAATGGCTCAGCCGTACTGGACTGTGATTACTCACCAAATTATCATTACGATGTGGGTCGCTCTACGCGTAGGGAAGGTAGTAATGGAAGAGAATACTGCTACCCATACTATCCATACTACTACTACTACTATTATATGCCAGTGAGTGATGGCAAGCAAACGGAGATTTGCTGGTATGTCAAGAAAGACGAAAAGAAAGATAAAAACGGAACCGAAGAAAATGATACAGATAATAAAGAGAGCAAAGAAAAAGTTACAGAGAACAAAGATGAAAATGCACATGTCTATCCGTACTACTACCCGTATTATTACCCGTATTATTACTACCCATACTCGTACTACCCGTACTACCCGTATTATGGTTAAGGATTAATAATCGCTAGTCTTTGATAAAGTTACCTATTTGAAACTAATATCCAAGAAAATTTAAAATCTTGTAAAAAATTATCGATCGCGGTGGGGACTGAACCTACGTCGTTTAAATTGACCCTTGACCTTTCCTAAAGCCGAAAGTGTTTTAACCGACTAAGCTACGCAACCCATGACGGGCAAGTCGAAATTCTCGATAAGAACATATCGATTGAGCACCCAATATCCAAGTATCGTAAGGAAAGGGTCGCAAGTTATCGCAAATATTATAATAATTTGGTAGGTAGATAAGTATCAGTGTACAAAAACTCTTGTGAACTAATGTTATTAAATAAATAAATTATAAACTGGCAACTTAAAAAATGCTTTTATTTTATTACGTAAATGGGGCCGATTCATTAGACATGAGCATGTTTAAGGCACTGCAAAGGATCGGGATGGTTGGAGGACTTTGGGGAGACATTTTCTAGGGAAGCTCGCTCCATCGTCGATCTTATTCTTGCGATAGCAAGGATGAAATCAAGAGCTAACCTATCAAACATATAAAAAAAAACATTTACCCAGCAATTGGACGAACTATAGCTATATTATCTCATCTTGTCCAGGATGCTGTTTTTTCCTTGCATATTCTCTGCAGACCTTGATGCTTCAAATTGATATCTTGAGAATGGTTTCTTACTAAAACTACATATATTAACGAAAAGATCATATCGAAGAGGTCGCTCTCATCAGCGACCGTTTCTTCTGAATGACAATATATTTTATCTAGATTGATCTTGCTATACCGAGGGCCAGAACCAAACTACTGAGTAAGTCCGCTTGCGGTATTTTCAGCTTACTTGGCCATGTGACAAATTTACCAGTGGGTATAAATATTTCAAGAAAATCCGCGCCGTGGAAATCACGGAAGCATCTATTCCCGTACGATGTTGATGCTTTCAGTCAGCGTTTGAAAAATCTATTTATTTATTTCATATTTACATTGCCATGACAGTATAACAAAACACCAAGGAGAAAGAAATGCATAAATTTTAAACTTAACCATAAATATTAATCAGTTTTTTTCACTATCACTATAAATTGGTCCTACCCAAATAGAGTAAAAAATCCGTGAATTTCGGCAACGTAATATTGAAAATATCAACACCCTCGTCTGCGCATATTCAATAGACTATATATAGCCATCAATAGATGGTACGCAGTGGTAAACCATTCTCAAGATATTAATTTGAAGCATCAAGGTCTGCAGACAGATTATGCCATTCCAAAATCAAGGTGTGGTTTCAATGCCCTGAGATTGTCTGGGCATTCATAAGTTATAGCAACAAGTGTAAAATTTTCTAATTTGACATTTAGCGGTGTTGTTTTAAATAAACTGCAATTTAAAATGTACGGTGGGCCAAGAAACTGCTCTACCGGTTTTGACAAGTTCTGTGATATCTTATTATCGCTAAGGTTGACTTTTCTAACCGAGTGTAAGAGATGTAATGGAAAATCGACCTTGCTGTTTCATGACGACACCATACACCAATCGAGCTGCCACTAATGCTAAACAGTTTACAAAAAAATATTTAATACACTGCGGACATTAATATGGTTAAGACGCTATATGTAAGAAACAACCAAAATGTAAACAAAAATTAATAAGAGAACATAATACTAATCTAAAAGAAAAACTTATTTTTAAATTGATTCTTAGATAACGAAAATAAATCACAATCAGATAATCTTTCAACTTACTTACTCTAGGAATAAAAGTATTAGATGCATAATTAGATTTCTGAGTAGGTATACATATAAAGCGAAAAGATTATTGGTACTGCGAGCATTTAAACGAGGGCATTTAAAACTTAATCGACCAAGTAAATATGGTGAGTCAACTAAACCATTCAACATTTTAAACATTTGATCCTTGACCGTGCGCCGGCTTCGTAGTAGCCAACCCATTATAAGTTGTACCCCTGAGACATTGTCTGTTATTATTGTCAACATGAGCAAAGATTTAAATCGATAGATGCGCCCTGACATAACAAAAACTGGGGTATTGTCTTTATATGTGTGTTAACAATAATGCCGACGCACGCACACTAGTTTTGCCAATAAACCAAACTGTTATTGTTACCATTTATTGTGCAACTTTCGTGAAAAAAATAACACACACCTCGTCCGACTAACACTGTGTATAGAGGTGAGACGTAGACGAGATGAGACGTAGAAGAGGTGAGGTTAATTTTTAATTCTATTTTATTATCTAATTAGACATTTGTGTATCTGCTGTAATTACTTATCTTTTTGTTCTTGTATCTTGACAATTTTTGACATCAATGTAATATTTATTGTTAATTAGTTTTCATTAAGGTTTGCTATGTATTTTTTCTATTGTATATTTATGTTAGTATAGTGTCTGGGCGCCTTGGATTGATCTGTAAGCCCATACAGCAATTTGAATAAATAAATAAAATCAGTCGGAGACAGATGAGAGGTACACTGATTCCAAATGAGCGAGCTGTCCCATATCGCGGGGACACAAAACGACGCGGTCTCAATACGGTAAGGGCGTATCTTACTTTAAAATGTTTGCCGACGAGTATGTTTCTTGCCGTGGGGTGCCGGCGCAGTAGAATATTACCCCTCCTCTCATTCCCATGGATGCAGTAAGAGCCTGCTAAAGGATACCTCCGGAAGATGGGCAGCAGCGTCTATCCGTGTATCAACATCCCATACTGCGCACATCAACCCGCCTGCCAAGCGTGGTGAGTATGGCAACTACCCCTCATGGAAATCCGTGAGGGAGGCCTGTGTTCAGCAGTGGACGTTGTACGGCCGATGATGATGTTGGTGTTTTAACAGTTGCAGACGCTGTATAAATCTAGATAGGTAGTCTTTTAAAATTTCTCGATCAGAACACCTTAATAAATACCTAGATGGTTCCTAACATTATTAAAATATGGAATTATCGCGTAATTACCTTTATTTTATTCCCGACGTTTCGACCGGATTGCACCTGGTCGTGGTCGCGGGGATACAATAATTACGCGATAAATACCCGATAGTTCCATATTTTAATAATGTGTTGTGATCGCGAAAGTTTAAAAAAGACTGGTTCCTAACATCTCGAAAAATAGTTAAAATACTCGTAGTAGTAAATAGTTAGTAGAGTTAGTAAAAATACTTTCGAATGTAATTTCGTTTCGTTTTCAGCTTATCTTTCAAAACTAGCCAACCGTATATGATCAGTTTTAAGTGGGTTTTAATCTCAAACGTTAGTGGATTTCATTTCAGTATTTCATCGTCTAAGGTAAGTTGATTTTTTAATATGGAAGTGAGTTAGTCTACTGGTATTTATTCTATCTGATGCTCGTGGAAATTAGTGTAAATTAAGATCAAATTGTTTTTTTGATCAACAATTTGATCTTATCTCATTTTGAAACAATTTGATCTTAAAAAAAGATTATTGGTACTGCGAGCATTTAAACGAGGGCATTTAAAATTTAATCGACCAAGTAAATATGGTAGGTCAAATAAATTGAAAGCAAAAGCTTTAAATTTAAAATGTTTATTTATCAACCAAAATAAAAACTAGGTACCTAAGAAGAAATCTTTCTTTGTAAAAAGAAAAGGTAGCACCTTTTCGTGGTGTAGGGATATCATGTAATATGTATATCGCACCTCCAGTCGTAGACTGACTCAATCCAAAATTCATGTTTTTTGGGAAATGAAGAAAATGTGTTTCGGTCCTTGACAGTTTTTGATAAATCACACTATAACTTTATGAAACAGAGAGCTATTACAATTTATTTATGATTTACTCTGTTTCTGATTTACTAGGCGATAGAGCGCACTTTTTTGAGTCGTTCTGTATACTTAACTTAATTCACCCAAATTTTGAATTGAGTCAGTCTACGACTGGAAGTGCGATATATCCACAACATGTTGGATACATAGTATATAATATCTACGGTGGGGCAACATTTTGGCTCCTTCAGGCTAGTTCAGGACCGCTCTCCACGTCCACGGCTGGACATAGGCCACATGATCTCTGATCATGACCACCTCACGTTCCCATACTCGGCAAGCGGGTTGACGATCGCAGTACGGGATGTTGATACACGAAGACGCTGCTGCCCTTCTTCCGGAGGTATCCCATGACAGACTCTTACTACATCCACGGGCAAGAGAGGAGAGGCAACAATCTACAGTCAGCACCCCACGGCAAGTCGGTTAAAAATAATAAAATAAAATAAATAATAATAATAAATAATGCTGGACAAATCACACAGCATCATCTAGCCCCAAGCTAAGCAGTGCTTGAGTTATGGGTACTAGATGACAGATATACTTAATACACTACATATATGTACATACATAGATATTTAGATGTGTATCTAAATATAATAAATAATTAATGTAATTTCAGATGAAACTATGTCTCGGTGTGGCCGTCCTGATCATATCGTGTCTGCTGTGTTCCACCAGCCCCGTCCCCTGTAACAACAGGAGAGGAATGATATGCTTTCCGATGGCGGCCTACCCGGCCTATTATTCGTATTCTTACTACCCGTATTATCCGTACTATTATCCGTATTATTCGTACTACCCATATGTATATGGGTAAAATAACTCTTCGTTGTAAAAAATTAATAGATATATTGTCTACTATTGTTTCTAGACATTAAATAACTCAAGAGATAATCTGATGCACTTGTTGATATTTTCCCAACTAACCATCTGCTGCAAATTAACACAAACTTCCCTAAGTAGGTACTATATCAGTACTATTTGTGAGTTGCCATACTTGCCACGCTTGGCAGGCGGGTTGGCGAGCGCCACAGAGACACTGCTGTCCGTCTTCTGGTAGTATCCCACAACAGGCTCTTACTGCATCCACGGGCATGAGAGGAGGGGTAACATTCTACTGCCGGCACCCGACGGCCACGGCATTTTATGTTATAAAATGTTCAACCAAGGGATATCGCTGTTGCCATCCTGTATAAGTAGGCTCTAACCAGATGACCGACCAGACGGCGGCCTAATTAAGGTACTGTCTCCAGGAGCGAGGGAATCGCGGCGATTCTATAGCGCGGACTCGTCGCGATTTTCTCTCTCGTGGAAACGGCCTCTAAGAGAGTGTATAGAAATACGTGGCACGGACGATAACATCGCCGCGATTCCCTCGCTCGTGGAGACGGTCCCTTAGTATCTCGTGAAAGTATTCAACAAGCGTAAATCTCGCGATCATGTTGTTAAACGTCAATATTGTATTACTCGTAACAGCAAGGATTTAACGTTTGACATCGATGATCGCCAGATTTACGCCCGTTGCAAACCTGTCGCGAGATACTTAAGCAGCCTACCGGTCTATTATTCTTATTTTAAGTTTATTACCCGTACTTTTACTGTCCGTATGTATATGGTTACGAATGTATATTTACGTCACAAAAGACCAGCGTTACAGTAACAATAGCTGAGTGGCGACCATTTTTGTTGTCAGTATTCCTAATTTTGTTATTGTGTGTGTTATCGTTTTATATTTTGTGGCAAAAAATAAACGTTTCTTATTCTATTCTATTTTTACAAAATATAAGATTAGGTAGGTACCCTCCATAATATAGCACGGTTTTAAGAAATCAGTCAACTCTTACCAATTTTATCAAGTAAGATTTAGACATTTTTAGTTCAATTGGTAGTACGGAATTCAGGGTCTTGATATTTGCGCTAGATATGTCGGTAAATACTTTGTTGAGGTTTCATTTGAATAAAATCATTTTATTTTATTTTTATTTTATTTATTTTTATTTTATTTATTATCTAAAACTCACAGTTACATTATTGTTTTTTATTACACTGCATAATATGTACTATTCATAAACCAAATCGAGTCTACATTATATTAATAGCACTTACTAAATTAGGGTAGGTAGGTAAGCAATGATGTTACAAACAAACTAAAAATATTAACAAGATAACATAGGTACATGTAAACTAAACTACGAACAAAAATCGCATAGTGTAAGTAAATGTGTAGTGTAAGTGTGTAGTGTGGCTGTGAGATGCATGAATGTGTATAAACCATTGACCTACAACTTCTGAGCACAATTTTCTAAGTACTAAGTATAGGCATATCTCGATCGACAACAACAAGCTGTAAGGGATGGTTTACATGGCGGCAGTGTAAAAATAAAAAGTAAATCCTTGTTTAGTCTTTCTGCATAAAATGACACTTTAATATATTTTTATTTTATTTTAAACTAGCTTCTGCCCGCCGCTTCGCTTGCGTTGTACCCAGATAAAAAGTAAAGCCAATGTGTTAATCCTAGTCAGCATTTATACGTGTAAGTAGGTACCTACAAAATTTCAGCTTAATCTATTGGCTAGTTTTTGCGTGAAGCGGCGACAAACATCCATACATACATATATACAAACAAACTTTAAGCTTTACAATATTATTTTAAATACTTGTAGTGCCTACCTAATTATGCACTGTCGAAACCATGATTCTCAAAACCATAATATCAGCTTTGCTATTGAATTAGTAACTTTAGGTTGGGCGGGAATCTAATTTGAATTTCTAATGCAGGCGCAAACTTAGTAAGTGTTTCGGCAAGGGTTCAATTAAACCCGTTAGATCGTCTTCAACATGTAGGAAGAAATACTTGGTAATAGAAATAATAGTTAGGTACGTGGGACACTCAGAAAGTTTTGCGAAAATAAAATAAAGTGGCCAAATCATCATCATTTCAGCCGTAAAACGTCCACTAATGAACTAAGGCCTCCCTCATAGATCTCCATGAGGGGATGAGGGGTAATTGCCATACTCACCACGCTTGGCAGGCGGGTTGGTGAGCGCAGTATGGGATGTTGATATACGGAAAGACGCTGCTGCCCATCTTCCGGAGGTGTCCCTTAGCAGGCTCTTACTGCATCCACGGGTAGGAGAGAGGGGTAACATTCTACTGCCGGCACCCCACGGCCAAATAATTTCTCTAAAATATTTTCAACACACTCCACCAGCCTCTATACAAAGTGGCATGCGTCTGAACCAGTTTTCGGAACACTTTTTCCAGTCCGCCGCAGACACCTCGTTTTCAGCTTTCTCGAACGCTGACTACGCATCATCCGACCACGAAAATTGTGTCCTTTTGGGTTGATTTTTTTATTTTATTTAGTTTCACATGCCCCGATGTCTGTCTGTATCAAATCTTGCAAGTTAAATCTGATCAACTTCCCGGTTACTGATTGACCTGAAATTTTGGATGCATGTGTAAATCGGTTGACAATATATACCTATGTTAGATTTAAGGTATATACATATGTATATTTATGTGTCATCTGAAATGAACAGATTCAATTATATGCTTTATTCTATTAATTTGTGTTGTTTTATTTTGTAATTTGTGACGCGTCAATAAGGTCCATGCGCCCGCGCTGAATAAAGTATTTTTTAATTCTTGATTCTATTATGACATGGAGCTGATCTGATGATGAAATCGGAAGGTAGCCATAGGAACTCGGTAATTAGGCACAACCTCATCGAGTTTGGACTCGTTTGATTCGTCTTGAAGAGTATTCGGTGCTAGATGGTAACCAGGGTCTGATGATGGAGCTGAAAGGTGGCCATATGAACTCAGTAATTAAGCGATTTTTTACTTTTTCGTTCTTTCAACAAGTAACAAAAACTTGTCTTTAAAAAGTTATTTTTACTCAACTTGTTATTTTCGGAAATTAAAAGTCACACGGTGCTAGGTCAGGGCCGTAAGGAGGGTGACCCAGGAGTAGGTATGACCGCCGTGCCGTCGAGGAAGTCGCTCGCTGAGCGCGGTGCGCTGTCGCGGCGGGGCCGGAGCCCTGTGTTTGGTCGCTTGTTGCTCACAACATAGAAAACTTCCGTCAAGCATTTGGTAGTTGATTGAACCATTTGGCGTTGATGCTTTTTTGGTTAGAAAAGGAATTGATACCAAATAGCCAGTCAAATTAAAAAAGCTCGCGATCAAAATCTTCCTCCGCTTCTAGATCGCTTCAGTTTGGCGTTGATTCGTTTTGAAACACCACAACCTTCGACTGACAAGCCAGGGGACCTACTCTTAAACGCAAATTGCGAATAATCGTAATCGTAATCAAGCCAAACTAACTCCTAAGGTTGTACTAGAGATAAATAACATACAAAGATTTTAGATTAAGATTTCACCCAGTACCATCAATCCCAGACGACTAAGCAGAGCTTGATATGACCAGAGGGTTGATATAATACTTACTTTTTTATCATACAGAAAAGGCCCGGGACAAATATCAGCAGAAAACCTCCAAGCATTCGTCCCGCGGCGAGAATCGAACGCGCAACCTCCACGAGGTCTTCAGATAACTAAAGATAAACGGCATCTAAACTAATTACAATTATCAAACTACATAACTAAATCAAATTCATATATTACGTCAAATCTTACAAAATATATACAAAGTATTGACATACATGGAACTATATACAAAGTATTGACTCATAGGTACTTAGCGCCGCCGATTATGTTGACAGGCCGCCCTTTGTACTTCTTAGATATATCTTTCTCAATCTGTAACAAAGAGAAAATTGTTAATATAAAGCTTTATATAAATCTATATACTAATATTATAAAGATTAAAGATTTGTATGTTCGTAACAATTAAACTTTTGCCGTGGGGTGAATGTTACCCCTCCTCATAATTCATTTATTCAGACACAGGTGGACTTACAGCCTAAGCCAAAACATCCAAGAGCTATTATGATAATATGTAACTTAAAGTAATACAATAATAATTTAATATAAATAATGATTAAACAAAACAAAGAATCATACCTAAACAATTTAGTTTAAATGTCCTTAAATAATAATGGTAAAATGTAAAATTAATTGATAATTATGTCAAACAAAATATATAAAAGTCAAAAAGAATTTAAAAATAGTGAAATTAATCTGTAAAGTTTATGCAAACTGTCAGCGAATATATCAGCATCATCGAAATGTACTTGAAACGTATTGAGGAGATCATATCCGTGGATGCAGTAAGAGCCTGCTAAGGACCTCGGAAGACGGGCAGCAGCATCTTTCCGTGTATCAACATCCCGTACTGCGCTCGCCAACCGCCTGCCAAGCGTGGTGAGTATGGCAAAACCCCCTCATGATCACTTGGAGATCCATAAGGGAGACCTATGTAAGTCTAACAGTGGACATTCTACGACTGAGGTGATGATCACCCGGGACCGACCTCGCCACACACCGCCCACCAAACGGGCAAAGACATCGCGAAAGTTCTAGAAAGAGATGGCGACACAACCTGGATTCTGAATATAGATAGATAGATAACTATTGTACTTAACTTAATACTAACACAAAAATTAACATAGAAAGAAACTTACAAAACTAAAAGTAGAAGTACAATGGGCTGCCTTATCACTATAAGCGATCTCTTCCAGGCAACCTTAGGATGGATAAAATCGACAAGAATGAAAAAGGCACGGTGTCGTCATAAATATTTAAACTTAAGTACTTAATAAATATATAAGTATGAACCTATATTCAGCGACTATACATACATAATTAAATACATAACATATAAATATATATATATACATATATGTAGATAATAATTTAGATATATAATTATAACAATAAATACTAATATAAAATACAACTGATAAAAAAAAGATTAAATAACGTTAACCAAGTGATAAATAGTGATTGAACACTAGGTTTATGAAATTGGGCAATGACTTAGCTTTCCTGATTTCAACCGGCAGAGCATTCCATAGCCGTATCGCTAGCACAGTGAAAGAATTATCATAAAAAATAGAAGAGTGAATAGGAGTACTGAGTTGCAGAGTCTCAGAATATCTTAGGATATCGCATTTATCTAGGTTCGTTGTGAGCATACTTACATTAATCTGCAGTTCCCTTGTAGCGGCCGTCAGTTTGGCGAGCGCGGGTCGCAGCTCGGCCGCGCGCGCGGTCGCCGCTCCGCGCTGTTCCGCCGCGCGATCCGCGAGACGCGACAATTTGTCGCACACGCTGAGTTTCTGCTTTAGCTGCGCCGTTAGGACGTCTACGTATCTGTGAAAGGAGGTTAGGGTTTCAAATACCGTAGGGTGCCGGCAGTAGAATCTGCCAAGGGATACCTCTGGAAGATGGGCGGCAGCGTCTTTCCGTGTGAAACGGAAAGACGCTGCTGCATCGCCAACCCGCCGGCCAAGCGTGGCGAGTGTGGCAACAAACCCCTCAAGATCTTGGAGATCCATGAGGGAGCCCTATGTCCAGAAGTAGACGTGGTCACCAGTCCTAAGACTGACCAAATGCCGATGATGAAATTTAAAAAGATTGCAACGCGCTTCCTCCCTCTTTGCCAATCTCCCCGCCTTAGTCTCAATCGGCTATAGGACAGTTGGTCTAATAGCGACATGGAGATCTTGGAACACTTTCCACCTCCGACCCGATTTTAATTAGGTATTGAAAGTCACTCAGCACTTGAAATCCGAAAGTTTGTTCGGATGGATGTTTGTTACCATAACAAGTAAGAACTATCGTACAGGTCAAACTAAAACTTTGCACAAACATAGATGTAATGTAGTACAATGTATTAAGTATATCAGTCATCTAGTCATCTATGCTGTGAGAATTGTCCAGCATTATTTATTTATTTTATAGATGTTGACCAGGATTAACGCACAGCCCACTTTTTATCCGGGAACAACGCGTGCGAAGCTGTGGGCAGAAGCTTGCTTACGATTATGATTACGTCTGCGAGTGTTTAAAATTATGCAGATGCAGTGAGTTCTGCGCAGGTAGCGAAGCCGAAACATTGTGTTTAGACACTCGACCATCCATCTAGAGGTAGACACTCGAACACCCATCTAGACACTCGACCACCCATTAAGACACTCGAGTCGAGTGTCTTAATGGGTGGTCGAGTGTTTAGATGGTGGTTGCTTGTCTAGATGGGGGGCATAAAGCAGGACATAAATCTAGACGTTTGACCGTTCACCTATACATTCGAGTGTCTAGATTGCAGGTCGAGTGACGAGTGAATGGTTTTATTTTATTTTACAATTTTAGAAAAACCAATAACTACTTCAAGTCTTAAAGGTAAACTATAAAAATAAGAGGCTAATTATATGTTTCCACAGATACAACACAAAAGTTATATAGGTGCAACAGTCCTTTTGAATTTTAACTAAAATACTAATTTAAGACTACAAGTGATTATCAAAGAAAGAATTACTCAACAAACGTCCAAGGCGTTTTGGAGAGGTGTTAAAAATAAGAGATTTATTTAACACCTATAAATAAGGTCATCGAGTAGAACGTTCCACAACGTCGGACCTATCACAGGCCCTGTAGTACCCCATAGTGGACGCCTTCCAGACAGCCCGGTCCGCTGCGATCATGGCCACCCTGCGATTGCAGAAGTAGCTCGTCAACATTCTATAAATGTTCGGCGGGCAGCCTCCGCGTTTCGCCTTAACCAAGATATAACGCCCAGTATGTTAGTTTAAACGGGAGACATATTCAAACCCACAATAGTGTATGCTTACATAATTATAATAAAAATATAAACAAAAAAAACACTGATAAATAACAGACAGAACCATACCAAAATTTTCGCAAAAGTCTCGCAACGCGTATACACCCTTGCGCTAGCGATTTAATATTATCGAGAGAACATATGCGCGGGTCAATGACCTTATGAATCCATTTTCCCTTCATACTTTAAACCTGGCTTAGGACAGGCAAAAATATCTAGGTACTAGGTACAACATTAAAAATCTTCAATGTACATGTTTTATATATATTTGGGACGAGAATCGAATACTGAATACCCTCCCTCAATAAGTCCCTCGTTAAAGGCTCGAGCAGACCGGATGCGTATGCGTAGACGTAAGCGTAGACGTGCACGTACCACTGAGTTGTAATGTATGGAACTGTATGAGACAGGACACACCGCTTGCGTAACGTAGACGTGCGCGTTATATGTCAGTTCCATACATTACAACTCAGTGGTACGTGCACGTCTACGCATACGCATCCGGTCTGCTCGAGCCTTTAACCTGTGTGTCTACAATGAGTTGTCACTGTTAGATCGTTTGCCGTTACTACAGTAGTAATAGTACGTTACTGTGAATCTGTCAGATTTGTGATTTGTACCAAATTCTAAGCAAACGAAACCAAAACTACAGTCGCTGTAGTATAGTTTACTGCGTACTTTAGTACCAAACTATCCGCTAGAGGCGCTGTACAAGTTTTCATACATCTTTTTAACTACAGTCGTTAGCGAATATAGATTGTGTAAACTCATGGTAGACCTACAGACATACTATATATACGTTTTGAGTATAATCACCTCGGCGAATGCTTGACGTTGTGCAGATGCAGGCAGTTCTGCGCGGAGAGCGCCGCCAGCACGTCGTGCACGGCGCCCAGCAGCGCGCGCAGCGCCGCCCCGCTCTCGGCCGGCCGCTGCTGCAGCAGGGAGAAGCTGTAGCCCTGCGGCAGGTTGCTCTCGTAGGAGCGCATCTTGAGGAACGACTCCAGCTGTGGAGATTAATGTCTACATAAAACTACTGGACACAAGTCGCGGAGGCAAAGTCAAAGTGGGCGCGGCCTAAATATATGCTATCTCACCTGACATAGTGTGTGTACAGCTGAGGAAATGAATGTTTAAATAAAAGTATTGGACACAAGTCGCGGAGGCAAAGTCAAAGTGGGCGCGGCCTAAATGTATGCTATCTCACCTGACATAGGCAAAGTCGTCAGTGGGCGCGGCCTAAATGTATGCTATCTCACCTGACATAGTGTGTGTACCCGCGCGCTAGAATGAATGGATATGATTCATTCTTAAAACGACCGCGCAAAAATATGTGAATAGACTTTTAGCACAAGGGTTATTTATTATAGAACAACTTGAGTGTAATCTTTTCAAATCAACTTTTGAATAATTAAACTATGTCGGAACGGCGTTTATTTTTCAGTTTTCTTTCTCCGTATAATATTTAGTTTCGTCCAAAGTTTGGGCTAAAATCATTGTTGAAATACGAAAGTTTAGAAGCTTGTACTTTTAAATAATGAAATAAATACTTTTTTTACGGTTTGGGGTGTATGCAAACATAGATTATGACGAGATAAATTGGTATAATCCTTAGTGTTAGATGGTCAACGTCAAACAGTGGAGTAGTTACCCTTCCACGTTTGTATGGAAAGATGGGTGTTTTTGAGAGTCGTAAAAAAACCTAAAAAACCTGTTCAAATCTGCGCTATTTCACCCTGTCATCAGTTTGCCGCATCCAATGACCGTACGCAAATCCTCACTACAATGAATACAGAATGGAAATTGAATTTGTAATCTTACCTCCAAGCAGCTGATCGCAGCCGATGCAAAAGCGCAATGGACAGACTGCGTCAAAAGGGTCACGATCCTCAACAGTGAGGATGAATAAATGAATGAATAAACATATCATCATTTCAGCCGTAAAACGTCCACTGATGAACACAGGCCTCCCTCATGGATCTCCATGAGGGGTAGTTGCCATTCTCACCACGCTTGGCAGGCGGGTTGGTGAGCGCAGTATGGGATGTTGATACACGGATAGACGCTGCTGCCCATCTTCCGGAGGTATCCCTTCATCCATGGGCATCCATGGGCATGAGATCATTCTACTGCCGGCACCCCACGGCGCAAACACCACGGCGCCACCAACACAACGGCGGAATAAACATATATCTGTGACACAATATAAAAATAAAATATCTAAACACTATGAATATTGTCGTGTCACAAATAGGCGTCCAACTCAGCATTTGTTGTTTTGCACATCACAAAATAACGCTGATCTTCCGTTGGAAACCGAGGTCAGTGAGGAACCGACGGGATCTTACCTCCAGAAGCTGGTCGACGAACTGGTTCCTGGTGCTGGGGTTGTCCAGAACCGTCAGCGCGTCCTTGCCTCGCGCCACTCCGCCCAGCACGCCCTGCTCTTCGATCACTATGCCGGACTCCTCCAGCGATATGGTCGCTATGTCCGCTGATATATCCTGAAATAAACATTCTAAAATAACCCCTTGTCTGTGGCATCGGCTGCTGCAGTCGATGGTCAAAAAGTCCCTGTCTGTGGCATGAGCTGCTAAAGCTTATTGCGGATTGATTCGTTAAAAAAATAAATAATGCTGGATATTTTACGTAACTCTGTGTAGCTTCTGTAATTTTGTAAACCTAACATCCCTACTAATATATAAAAGCAAAAGCGTGTATGTATGTAAGGATGTGTGTATGTTCCGCTTTCACGTCAAAACGGCTGATGCGATTGAAATGATTTTTGAACCGGATTAGATTATAGATCACCTTGGAGACGGACAAAGGCTACTTTTCGTTGCGAAAATTAAAGGCGTTGAAATAGGGAATTAAAGATATTATCTTCGTAATAAACTTTGTTTTAATGGTGAAACCGCGCGTGCCATCTAGTTATAAATAAATGTATTTTTTTATCACGCGCTCGACATTTATAGTTTTGTCCGCATTCCATGACCATCCCTGAAAGCAGGGGGTTTGGTTCGACTTAATGACGAGACAAGCCGATGGCCCATCTGATGCAAAGTGGTAACCTCTATCTATAACAACTGCAATACGGCGGTGATCACGGTCACGAAGCATGGGACTATGTGACCAACGCAGCATTGCATTGCGTCCGTGACGGGCGCAACGCGATGCTGAGACAGAGTTGTAAGGTCTCATGTGCTCGTAATTTCACCGGCTCCCTGACCCTTCAAACCGGAACACAGCAATGCAGACATTACTGCATGGCGGCAGACATAGGTACCATACCGTAGTACTTCCCCGGATGAATCCTTCACAAAAAGTTTTACTACTACTAATTTGTACTCCATCTAACTGTTACATTTCCAGGCCACCTCTTTCTGCCAATACCAATATCCTCCGGGTATAGAGGGTACTCACGATATCCCCCGGGTATAGAGGGTACTCACGATATCCCCCCGGTATAACGGGTAATCAAAATATCCCCCGGGTATAGAGGGTACTCACAATATCCCCCGGGTATAGAGGGTACTCACGATATCCACCGGGTATAGAAAGTACTCACGATATCCCCCGGGTATAGAGGGTACTCACGATATCCCCCGGGTATAGAGGGTACTCACGATATCCCCCGGGTATAGAGGGTACTCACGATATCCGCCGGCCCCGCGCTGTCAATGTTCCCCCAGTCGATCTCGGCGTCGCCGTCGCCGAAGTCGATGGCGCCATCTGGCGGCGCGTCGAGCGCTCCAAAGTCGATCGCATTGTTGTCGCCAAAGTCTATCTGGAAATTAATTCGAGCCTTTATAGGAGAAAAGATAAAGCATTAAATTTGTACCACAAATACACAAATAATTATAACTAAACATTATGAACTTTCATTGTGTCAGCAAAAGTAAGGCCTTCTCAGCTTAGTCAGGTGTTAGTCAGAGGAAAGAACAGGTCAATACGTCTGAAGCTAACTAAGCCGCGGGTTTCCTCACAATGTTTCACGATGGTTATGATAAAGTTATGATACAAGCTAGGTCTAAACCTTATTTTTTATTACTTGTGTTGTTAATCTTGTATCGTGTCTTGTGTGCCTTAATCAATAAATAAATAAATAGATGGTCAGCAAAACAACTCAGCATTTGTTGTTTTGACAAGACAACGCTGATCTTCTGATGGAAACTCTTTGTGAGTCACAGATGTCCACGCAACGCAAAACAAATACACAGTATTGGTGTAGCTAACATGAGAGAAAAATATAATCTCGTTATATCTCTCATCGCTTGGAATGAAACAAAGATTCGTCATCATCATTGCAGCCGGGGACTGCTGTCTACTTCCACTACTACATCTACAATATGGGTCCCAGAGAATCACTTCGCACTAAATTTAAAGAAATAAATATAATGACAGTAGCTTGTCAATATATTTATGAGAACCTGTTGTACACCCATAAAAATATTGCTTCGTTTAAGAAAAACAGCGACAATCACAATGTAAATACAAGAAATAAGAATAAACTCGCTGTGCCCACTACTAGGCTCCATAAGGTAAAAAAATCTTTTAAAGGGCAATGTATACGCTTCTACAACAAACTCCCAAGTGAGTTGCAGAAGTTATCATTAAATAAATTCAAAAACATTATTAAACGCAATCTGTGCGATAAAGCTTATTATAAAATATCAGATTACCTAGAGGACAAAACCACTTGGGACGGAATCTGCTCCAACTCCGTCAAACGTAGCATAAGACAAAATCAAATTGTTAAATGATGACTATAACGACCGAGTTAGGTTCTTCTGTTCACTTCTTTTCCTAACTCGCGTGTCATCTGAAGTGAACAGGTTCAATTATGTGCTTTATTCTATTTATTTGTGTTGTTTTATTTTGTAAGTTGTGACGCGTCAATAAGGTCCATGCGGCCGCACTGAATAAAGTATTTTTTGAATTTGAATTGAATTTACTAGACTTAGGCCTCCCTCATGGACCTCCGAGATCATAAGGGGATTGTTGCCCTCGCCACATTTGGGATCTTGATACACGGAAGATGCTGTCCATATACCGGAGCTTTCCCTTGGCAGATTCTTACTTCACGGCAAGAGAGGAGAGGCAACATTCTACTGTGGCATCGCAATCGTTGTGAATGTAGGGGGAGAAAGAATGAGAGAAGATCGTATGGTGGCTGACGGGTGCCCGCCCCGTTAGACGTTCCCGGCGCCACTGGAGGGATTTGGTGAAGATAAATCTACAAGAACTCTTACAGTAGGGTTTGACGCCTCCTAGCTCAAGATAGGAGCAAATAGCGTCTTCTTTTATCGGAGGCCTAAACCCACTTCCATTTCTGAAATAGCGGAGTAAGAGGACTGGTTATGGGCTGATGATGTTAATGATGATATACCAGATCTCCGAAGAACCGATAGAGTAAACGAGCTCTTGAGTAGACATTGCGACCCGACATGAGTAAGACACCAGCAAGCGGGAGTGACAGACGCTTGATGCGGCAGAGCAAACTAGCGCGAATAAGGGGAACTCTGATATGGGCATGATGATGATGTTGATGATGATGTTGCTGATAATGTTGATGATGATGTTGATGATGGTGATGATGATGGTGATGATGTTGATGATGTTGATGATGATGTTGCTGATAATGTTGATGATGATGTTGATGATTATGAAGATGATGAGGATGATGACGATGATGATGATGACGATGGTGTACCTGATCTCCCGCCCCCTGCTCATCATCATCCAGCTGGATGAGCACGGGATCCGGCTCCACGCTCAGCGGAGGCTCGCCGTAGCTCCACTCGTACACCGTGGTGTTGCCCTGGTCCAGCACGTACCGCAGCATCGGCAGCGCCGGCGCGTCGCGGCCGTCCAGGATGTACCGGCAGAAGGCGGCGTACAGCTCTATGGCTGGGAGGAGGGGCTTGAGGGATTCCCCGATCTGGAAGGAGAATTAGTGATAATGTCATATCTGGGCATTTTCGTAGAAATTTGTCCAATGTACATATGTATGTTGGTTACAAAATGGAATCAAAAAAAAAATGTTTTTTAAATTATCTAAATTATTTCAAATGATTCGCTATTCTTCAGAGATGTATAACATAGCGGCAAAATAACAAACAAATTGCATTTACAAAAGATTTTTACCATTTTTAGAGTCAGAAAGTTCTTCAGGTTTCCGTTTTGTAACTTTTTTCACACCATTTAATTGATAAAAAGTTATTATTTTGTGTTAAAGGTCCCGCTTATTACGTTTAAATAAGATGGCCTTGAGGTATTTAAATATAAATAATTGTGTTTTGGCCTTCTTTCAAGACAGGTAAAAGTTTACTATAAAATTTAACTATGCAGGACAAACATTTTTAAGGGGTGTCGAAAGCTAGTTTAGTCTTATTTTACAATTTGTTGTTTAAAAATAGTCAAAATAAACAGTTTTTTTAACGTAAATAAACCTAAAAAAACTTTGTTAATATCTAGAAATAGACTGGTTTCAAAGAAAATTATTAATCAACTTGTGGGACACCTAAAAATCTACATGGACGTTTTTAAAAAAAAATGCCCATCTCAATAATTAAGCTTGCTTTTCCAACGTACATATGTATATAAAATGTATAGTTCAGTCAATTACGCGGCGCTGGGTGGCGCTTTTTAGCGGGACTTCGCAAGATGATCTGAGTCAGGTCTACGCTGGTCTTCTTACGACATTTTTGTTACATTCCTTTTTAGCGCCCCTACCACCGAACTGTCTTACTCAGCCGTAGGACACCCGCCCACAACTACTAGGTACTAGAAATAGGCCTCCCTCATGTATCTCCAAGATCATAATGGGGTTGTTGCCATACTCACCACACATCGCAGGCGGGTTGACGAGCGCATTACGAGATGTTGACACACGGAAAGACGCTGCTGCCTATCTGCCGGAGGTATCTTTTACCCACGGGCAAGAGAGAAGAGGCAACATTCTACTGCATTCTACAGCTGAATAGCTGTTAATTGTAATGTGTTAAGAGTAGTAGAACTTTCTGTGAAGAGTTCATCCAAGGAAGTACTACCACCATACCTATTTCTGCCGCTAAGCAGAAATGTCAGCATTGCTGTGTTCCGGTTCGAAGGGTAAGGGGGCCGGTGAAATGAGACCTTAAAACTCTGTCTCAGGGTGACGGGCGCAAGCTTTGCAGTGTTGGTCACGTGCTTAGTGAACGTGATCACCGCGGTATTGCAGTTGTAATAGGTAGAGGTTACCACTTAACATCAGCTGGGCCTTTGGCTTCTCTCTTTGAGGTATGAAAAAAGTCTGTCATACAAATGATATGATAGGTATACCTTGTCATACATCTCAGGCAGCTCCTGCAGCCGTTCCACCAGCTCCCTCTTGATCCTGTCTCCGCGGATGCCGAGCTGCTTGCATTGGCACAGGAACTCGGATTTAGTTGACGCTTGGTTCTTCAAGTAATCCGCTTGTTTCTTCTCGCATTCCTGTTTTATGAACAATGTGTTATAAGTTATTATAACCTACTAATATCAAACACGTGAAAGTTTGTATGTATGGATGTTTGTTATTCTTTCACGCAAAAACTAGCCAACGGATTGAGCTGAAATTTTGCACATTATGTATTATAAAGATCATGAGGGGGTAGTTACCATACTCACCACTCTTTCCAGGAAGGTTGGCGAGCGCAGTACGGGATGTTGATACACGGAAAGACGCTGCTGTCCACCTTCCGACCGTTTCAGATTCTTACTGCATTCACGGGTAAGAGAGGAGAGGCAACATTCTACTGCCCACTCGCGGCACTTAACAACTGCTCAACCCCTACAGCTGCTCGCCAACCCACAGCAGGGGTCGGCGCGTCCCTGTTTTTTGCATGCCATTTTAGCGAACCCCTACTACCGAAATGAAACACGTTTTACGTCGACAAGGGATTATAGTTAATTGTCTCTCTCAGCTGTAGATAGGACAGCTGTCCACATCTCTTCTTCACTGCTGGACATAGGCCACCGTCATGGATGTCCAAGATCATGATGGGATTGTCGAACCGCTTGACAAGCTCGGTACGACACTGCTGCCCATCTTCCGGAGGTATCCCTTGGCAGGTTCTTACTGCATCCACGGGCAAGAGAGAAGGTCTGCCGGCCACTGCATAATGACTACTTACAATCTGCAATTGCTCCTCCTTAGCAATCTGTTTCCTCAGGCCGGGTATCTCATAGTTCACATTCCTGACGAGCATCTGTGCAGCTTCAGCCAGATACAGGTTCTCCCGTTCATAGTTCTTTAAGACATCCTGCCAGTCTTTCATACGCTGGGAACCATACCTGTTTTGAAAATCATGTCAAATTGGTAAGTTATCTTTTTTATGTTTATTCCTGTAGTAGTAAAGGCATGTTGGTCAAGTGGGATGTGCCCCCCACTTTAAGGACGCATTTACGATTTGACGCGCTTGTATTGCATACTGACCATTCATTCAAAATGATCGTTACTTTATACACCAAACATCAACAAAGACAAAAGATAGTCAACCTTATTTCTTAGACGTTTACGTGAATTAGCAAAATTTTAGAATTATGGTGGAATTTTGATGATTTTTTTTGTGGTTTATGTGAATATTTTTGGATTTTTTTTCCATGAATTATTGTTTAATGTTTCTTTTTTATCGTAGTATATTTTTTTATTATTTGAAATCTTCGAGTTATTGAGATCTATGCACCGAAAGTGGGCCTATTTTCATAGTTTTTGCGAGAAGAGGCTACGGAAAACTATATTTTTTGAATTAAAAGTATATTAGTTTGAAGAAAAAAAACCCATATTCTATAGACACTGGTTTTCTGGTTCATTTGGTATGCTTAAAATATGTCAAACTTCGACGGATAAATCAGAAAATGAACCGGAACTAGTCCTATTTTCCTAATATTTTGACGCGTTTCGTAAATGCGTCCTTAATTCAAAGGTTGTGGGTGTAATACTGGGTGTGCACCACATAATAGTGCTTAAAAGGTGAAGGAAAACATTGTGAGGAAACCTGCATAGTCAGGTTCAGAACTGTTCTTTCCTTTGATTAATAGACAAATAAGCTGGGAGGATCTATGGGATTCCATCTATGTCCCAGGCACTGCATCTATGGGATGCTGCATAGCATGAATACCAGTTGCTGACGCTTCATAGATCGTCTATAGTAGATGTAAAAGTCTAACGTTTTTTACTTTCTACTTTTTGGGTTCCATACCAAAAGGGTAAAAACTGGACCCTCTTACTAAGACTCTGCTGTCCGTCCGTCTGCCTGTCTGTCTGTCTGTCACCAGGCTGTATCTAATGAACCGTCATGATAGCTAGACAGTTGAAATTTTCACAGATGATGTATTTCTGTTGGCGCTATAACAACGAATACTAAAAACATAATAAAATAAATCTTTAAGGGGGGGTGCTCCCATACAACAAATGTGATTTTTTTTGCCATTTTTTGCGTGATATTCATAAGAGCAACAGGTAGACGCTTGAAATATTCACAGAACAGTTGTTTTACAAATTATTAACTATTATATTTATTCCTTTGTTATAAATTGTATTGTGGTCAGTTCTTTTTAAATGTTTGTGTTTTGATAATTTTGAAAATATGGATATGTATTTGATCTGAAATAAATAACTAATAATAAATAATAATTAAAGGTATGGAACCCTTCGTGCGCCACTTGCACTTGGCCGATTTTTTTTATTCCTGTAGTAAAACATTGGTATAAGTTATTTCAATTCTGAAGGTAGATCTGACCATAATAAGAAATAAATAAATTGAATGAAAACAGAATTTTAACTAATGGGTTACTAATAAGACAACATACTACTAGTTAAGTCATTCTGTATGATGACATTTCATCATCAACATCTGCATCACCTTCAAGGATGCTCATGGAATGTTGCAAACGGCACAGAGTTCCTTCTCAATTATTTTAAGGAGTTGGCCTGACTAAGGTCTTCTTAACATGGGACAATGCACAATACACCCCACTAGGGATGTGCATGTAGTTTAGGTCTCCCACAAGTATAAGAATTAGTATGAAATAGCTAAAAATTTAATATACCCTTATTTAGTTAGACTATGTAGATGTACCCCGCCGTGGGGTGCCGGCAGTAGAATCATGCCCATGGATGCAGTAAGAGCCTGCTAAGGGATAACTCCGGAAGATGGGCAGCAGCATCTATCCGTGTATCAACATCCCATACTGCGCTCACCAACCAGCTTGCCAAGCGTGGTGAGAATGGCAACTACCCCTCATGGAGATCCATGAGGGAGGCCTGTATTCATCAGTGGACGTTTTATGGCTGAAATGATGATGTATATGTAAATAAAAATCATGAAGATGTCAGATAGCAATATACTTAAGACTATTACAACCTCTAGTGTTCTTTGGCTATGAAAGTGAACTGTGTGATATATCCAAGCGACTTAAAACATAAAGAATAAGGTGATCAGTGATTTGCGAGTGCTGTAGTGTTAATCTGTGATTTGTGAAGAAGTGTTCTAGTGTAAATCTGTGATTAATATTTTTATTGGTGTGGTTTCCATTATAAGTGTTAATTTTAGTCTAATTTTACCTGCCAAACAGATTCTTTGAATCAGCTTCCGTCTCTTTTAGAATTTCTATAATCTTCGAGCAATGGAAGTAATTGATATAACTTCCAGATAGCAATGAAGCGATTCCGTCATGGGCGGGCATGTCCTGTATAGCGTTGTTTATCTTCTCACGGACAGATATGATGCTCTTCTGCCATTCTTTGTTCACATGCCGGCGGCTCACAAGCCAATCTTGGAGCTTCCCTATGTTTATATCGATGGGAATGTTACTTTCCTGCAAAAATATTAATAATGAAAGACATGAATGAACCCTGGCGGACTATATTAATTTCTAGGCTAGGTTTCTTACATCCATGATTTAAAATATTAAATGCGAGTAGGATGAAATCGCAAATCTATTGAAAAATCCTGAAAGGAATCCGAGAATGAGAAATCACTTTGCACTTCGTAAACTTTGTTGACGTGACTTTGTTTTTGTTGTTGAACCAGCTTGAGCTGAGTGACGTGGCTCAAGTGTCAATTATTGACATTTGCTGTGTGTGTGTAGCCACCAACAAACTACTGTTCTACTATACAAATAAATACAAATACAAAATATTTTTGCGTTCATGGAGTACTTAAAGGTCTTAATAAATAAGGTTATAGTCCTACATGACCCCAGTAAGGGTACTGCAATTATAGCAAGGTATATAATCACACCTTACTTAAAATATAAATGAATAAATGTAACTACAATAGATTATTATAATATTATATATGTACTTATGTATAACTGTCGAATCTGTAAGTACTGTTTTACCTATTTTACGTTCAACAATTGAATATATAAATTTTAAAAAGGTATGATAGAAATCTCCTTTTTAAATAATTCATTGTATTGATTTCTAAAAACTCTTGACTATTTTGAAAGCATTTTTTAATTAAGTACCTTTTAGTTTAGTTTTAAATGTTAATATATTAAGTTCAGATTTAATATCTTCGGGGACGTTATTATATATTTTTATAGACATGGCATGAGTGCCGGAATGATAAATTTGGAATTTTGAAAAGGAAGTAACTTTTTTTTTTTTTTTTTGTGTTCCAATCTTATCTGCAATCAGTCTTATGACTTTAAGCAGGTTTGTTCAGAGAGTCGAGGATTTCTGGGGAATGATCCAGCGATCATTTCCTCTTTGTATGGAATCATGTGTCCAGATCCATGATGTGCTGTCTTTTTAGTCGTTTGGGGTAGCTTATGTTACTGAGCTGTGCAGCTAAATGATTTGGGTGGTTGTTGAAAAAGGAAGTAAAAAAGGAAGTAACTAATTTTTTATGTGGTCTCGAATATTCTTGAAAGAGATTAAGGTGTGTTTTTTAACCCTAGAACCGTACCCTGGGGTACAATCTAAAAAAAATTGAAAATAGTTTATAACTTTTTTATTAAAAGACGGATTGTTTTGCGCTTCCGTGTATTTACGCGGGGTAGGGGAACTCGCCGATACCTCGGATGGACGGCGGTCCTGCTAGCTAGTGGACGTGGCACGCTGCTTGTGGGGTACACCTGTACCCCTGGGTACGATCAACGTAAGTTTTTCATCTTTAGGTTTTGTTTCTTTTTGTGTTTTTTTGGACGTTCTTTTATATATTTACCTAAAGAAAATTAACTATACGTTTGTTTTTTCGTAGATTATTTAAGCGTCCCTAATTGCAAAGTTTTTTCAGTCAAGTATTGTTATATTTTTACTGTTTTTGCTTTGTGCATGACCTGAGTATTTTTGGTTTTTTAGGTAGCGGCAAGATCCAATTTGAACGAAAATGACATACAAAATATACTTCTGGAGACTGATGATGGAGAAGATCTGGTGTTAAGAGAGGCTTAAGATGAAGAACTCGGTGAAATTATTCAAGATTTTCGAGGAAGAACTTATTTCTTCCTCTAATCGAAAATCTTGAATTATTTCATCGAGTTCTTCATCTTAAAGGACAAAAGAAAAACGTCATCATGCTTTCCACCATGCATTACAAACTAGATGAAGATAAATCTGTTTATTTTCCGGAGATAATCAAGCAAGGGGTGGAGTTGCTACCTTCTACCAGCTTTGTCTTACGTATAGCGTGTCGCACAAAACTCGCCGCTGGAGCCTTTGTGTGTTCTATGGAATACTGAATATTGCAGGGATCAATTTCATGGTATTTCTAAATTATTTGAGTGCTACTAATAAGCAAGTTATCAAGAATTGGCGCACATATCTGAAGATTCTAGCATTTGATCTCATAAAGCCTCACCTAGAAGACCGGTTTCAATACCGTACTTTGCCGACCCCCCTCCAAATAAGTATTGGGGATATATTGGAAAAAAATTGAAAGGTACCAGCGGCAAAATAAATCCTTCTAGTCTAAAAACTGGTAGTTGTTTTTTCTGCCCGAGGTCTAAAGACTGCAAATCACGCACCCAATGTGTGATATGTAAAACATATCTGTGTGATGAACAACAAAACAAAATATGCCAAAATTGTTTGTAATTCCTAATTATTGTGATATGATTACGATTAATATGTTGAAATTGTTGTGTAAACACGTAACTAAATTGATTTTATAATAAAAGTTTAACATTCTTATAAAAATGTGTTATTATTATTGGGGTTACCCAGTACCCCGCGGTACCGTTAGTGTATGTCCAGGATGGGTACGGTTCTAGGGTTAACAAATATGCGAATTTCTACTTAATAGATGCCTGTGAGAGTAGGTATATTTTCTTTCATAAAGTAGGGTTTGCAGCTTTCTATTGTGTCTATTAAATCATTCTTAGGCATATTTTATGAAGAGTGAAACGTTTTGGAGCGTCAGTACTATTACTCCAGATTGTGATGCCATACTGAAGCAAAGCATGGGCATATGCATAGTAAGGACAGGTAGCTGTTTTAATGTTTGTGACTTTTTTAATTGATAAAAAGCATAGAAAAAATCTTTTTTTAATATGTGTTTACAATATATCTTGGGATGTTTTGAAAGTGGTAATTAATTTGTAATTGTAATTTTTGGTATGGTTGAAATTGTATAAATTTTGTTTTTTTTTTAATATAATAAGAAATTGTAATGTCCAATTTAATAAGAAATTGTAATGTACCTGAACGACCTTCAGCGAATATCGCTTAGATATTCACAATGTTAGGTACGCGACCCTGCTCGACACACTGTCGATGGTAACAATGTTTTTAATGTGTGACTTGTGAACGAGAAACCACCTTGGGACTGTTGGTCGCCCTCCCGGTAGTATAGTAGGTTACCGGACTTAAGGGATATCGTGTCCTCGCCTTCTCTACGAACTTCTGATAGCCCCAAAATGTTCC
The DNA here is from genome assembly GCA_963082625.1 of Pasiphila rectangulata. Taxonomy (NCBI): domain Eukaryota; kingdom Metazoa; phylum Arthropoda; class Insecta; order Lepidoptera; family Geometridae; genus Pasiphila; species Pasiphila rectangulata. The sequence continues at coordinate 18,222,696 of OY720244.1, forward strand.
AAAATGTCCCAGTGTAATCTAGTAATTTCTTCTTCCAGCTCAACAATCTTATCGTCTGTCATCAAAGTGCGGATGTTGTGTGTTACCAGGGCCAGTGGTTGTTGTAGGTGTTGGTAGCCGATCGTCTTCCGGGGATTCTTAGCACCCCTAGCCCCGCCGTTACCGTGACTGCTACCGTAGCCAGGATTAGCGGGGCCGCCGGGGACTCGGGGCCTGGTTTTATGTTGTAACATCATAAGGGGGTTGTTGCCATAGTCGCCACGCTTGGAAGGCGGGTTGGCGAGCGCAGTATAGTGAAAATACGGAAAGATGCTGCTGCCCATCTTCCGGAGGTGTCCTTTAGCAGATTCTTACTGCATCCACGGGTAAGAGAGGAGGGGCAACATTCTACTGCCGGCGCCCCATGGCAACATGAGTATCTACTTATGCCATAATAATATCTGATTAAACATCCAAAACTGAATCAATCGTAGATCCCTGAAGTCAAGGAACTGAAGCCGAATCGGCTAGGTGTAATATATAATTTATTTTATACTGTGCACCGAACCACCTATGCATATTTATTGTGTGTGAGTATAGCAACAACCCCTCATGATCAGTACCTACTTGGTGATTCATGAGGGAGGCCTATGTCCCGCAGTGAACGTCCTACGGCTGAGATGGTGATGATGATATGCTTTGCCTACCCGCGACCCACAAAAGTTTAAGACAGTTATATATAACGCATTTGTTTTATTACATTGTTGTATTCTGTGTAGGCAGGTAAATTAATAATATATAAGTATCTACAATCACCAGTCAGTAGGTAGTTATTTTAAGTTTTCTAGTAGAACGTGGAGTACCTAGGTATAGATAATATATTCAGGTACCTATACTACCTACTTTTAAATCATAGGCGTAGTGCATTAGGCATGCATTTGTCTTATGAACTTAAGATAAATAATGTTATCGTCTTGTTTATGTGGGTTGGCAGTTGGCAGATACCTACATACACCTACACACACAGATGCCCCCCTTAGCCCCAATGAGCTCGTAGTTTCTTATCTCTCTAGCTTGGCATGGCATTATACAAGTGAGCCGTCTAGTGTTTGGAAGTACCTATTCGTTTGCACACTACCTAATGGTTTTGATAGTTTTAACGCCGTATGTTTATTAAATAAAAAATTTATAAATTAAAAAAAAACGATCTAGAGGAAGTGATTCATAATATTAAATAAACAACCAGGTGCCTATCTACATAACCCTAACATTCATGGACTTGTAGCTATGTGGTAGCTATTAATATTAGTTTGCGTATTCATCTACTACTTCCTAGTGGGTGCTACTTAGATAAAATATGAATGATATTATTTCAAACGGGTAAGTTTCAATTCTTAAACTACATAATCTGTGCTAATTTATTTTATGTTTGTTTTGTAACATTTTCTCGTAAACTAGCTTTTTGGCAAACTACCAAAAATGTATACATAATTAAATGTGGAAGCACTGAAAATAAAAGAACGTCAGCCAAGCCAGCTGTGTTTTGTTTTGCAGTTGTGTTTTTGTTTGTTTGAATTTGCTTTCGTTCTTAATCTCACTAATAATTAAAAAGCCGAAAGTTTGTTTGTATGGACTTGGAAGTTTGTTACCACTTCACGCAAAAACTAGCGTACGTATCGAGCTGAAATTTTGCAAACGTATAGATGTTGACTCGGATTAAAACATAGGCTACTTTATATCCGGGTACAACGCATGCGAAGCGGCGGACACAAGTTAGTTGTCCATACAATAAACCAAAAACCTTGGTAGGTACTTAATTCCGCCGTGGTACTTACCTAATCTAGGGTAATACCTACCTATCTCAATTGATCTGAAGTTGATTGATGTCGTGCAACATTTATTTGTCATTAAAACTTATCTATTTTCATTTAAGTCATTTTGATTACAGCTCCTTAGCTAACCCACCAGGGTCAGACGAGGGCATCCTGTCAATAGATCTATCCAGGGACATGTTAGAAGACACATATTTAGAGACATCCAGTACACCTTTACCACCGGACCTATTGTAAGTAGATAATGTATGTTAGGAATTTTTTAAAACTGTTTGATTCTTACTTGTAATTAAGTATTATTATTATTGACCAGCTTTTTAGTTATAGACAATCAGCTCGCGTTGATGTGTTATAATAGGTTACAATGTTGTAGTATTTATGTTTGAGACCAGCTGTTAAGTTTGTTTTTGAAATATTCCAAATATGAAGTAATAATTAATTTTTAACTAACTTTGTATTATGGACTTTGTCCGTTAACACAATGAATTGTGCAAGGAGTTATTTTTTTTCTATGTAGGTAGGTATTAGCGAGAAGGCGTTGCGACAGGCCCAGACAGAGATGGCGGGACGAATTGGACAAGTACCTGGCCAACTGGTCGGAACAAGCTCGGGATCTTGATGTCTGGAGGGAATGGGGGGATGCCTTTGCCCAGCAGTGGGATTATAATGGCTAATAATAATAATAATGTAGGTATTGGTTTGTATGACAAAATAGCTCTATAGAAATCTTGTGGAATTCTAATTAATCAATAAAGAAAATCTCTTTTTCTTATTTGGATATCTTTGATATTTTTTTCTTATCTTCAGTAGGTACTAATGTATGTTCAATACCTGATTATACCTATACTTATATGAAGATGGGTATTTTAGATCCGTAGATGACCAGTCAAATCCTGATGGAGATGAGGCGAAGCTCACTCTGGCATATGAGCGGCTGGAAAAGATACCCCAAACCATAGTGGAGAGGTTCTCCGACCATATCAAGTATTTAGACATCAGCCATAACAAAATTACGTAAGTTACAGTTAAAATTCAGTACCTATGTATGTAATATTTTTCTTTATAAGTAAAGCTGGACACTACACACAAAATCCTCCCAAACAAATGTTGATCAATACCAAATTATTGAGAGAAATACAGAGAGGCTTTGGGGTAATGTTAAATAGTTATTGTAATTGTAAACAATTTACAGGTCAAAAATGTTATAATATCACTAATAACTAGGTATATGTTATATGTACTTATCACTAATATTATAAGCCAAAAGTTTGTTTGTATGGCGGTTTGTTACCTCTTCACGCAAAAACTAGCGTATGTATCGAGCTGAAATTTTGCAAACGTATAGATGTTGACTAGGATTAACACATAGGCTACTTTTTATCAGGGTACAACAAATGCGAAGCGGCGGGCACAAGCTCGTTATAGATAATTAATTAACTAATTTAGTCACAGGGGACAATGCACAATACACCCCAACATGGAAGGTCAATGCAGGTCTGGAATCCCCCACCACAATCAGAATAAGATAACTCTAGTTATCTTGTTCTAATTGTAATGATTTGTTAAATTTGTGGAGGCACCTACTGTGCCGACCCTTATCGAGGGCCTTCTTCAGGGTGATGACAGTTTGCGACCCTTTCCCTCCGCGTCCCGTCGTGCACAGCGCGCCAAAGCTCGCAGCACGACTTTGGACGGGCGGGTGGCGGGGGTCGAAACAGTTCGTGCCTCCACCAATTTAACAAGTAGATGAACGAACATTCCCTGAATATTCCTTGTGTATTGACCAAAAAAGACGTGTTGGCCGAATAAGATAACTCTAGTTATCATAATCTAATTGTGGTGTCAAAATATGTTAGTAGTCCAGAAATCTATTTCTAGACTACAAATTGATTTGGGGCACATCTTCAGACTAATTTTCACCACCATCTCAGCAGTAGGACGTCTACTGCTGGCCTCCCTCATAGATCTTTGTAATGATTTGTTGTTGCTATAACCACACTTCACGGCGGGTTGGCGAGCTCAGTATGGGATGTTGATACACGGAGTGACGCTGCTGCCCATCTTCCGAAGGTATCCCTTAGCAGGCTTTTACTGCATCCACGGGCATGAGAGGAGGGGTAACATTCTACTATTCATATGTTGTAATTAATTTCTTGATATTACAGAAGCCTGAATGAACTGGTTCATTTCAAGCACCTCACCTCGCTGATAGCAGATCACAATCCTATCACTGAGAACTGTACCTTACCACCGCTACCTAAGCTGGAATTATTGTGGTAAGAAATATGATACCATTTAACCAGCCATTTTACGACGTCTCTTACTCTCATTTATGTGCACACTTAACACGTGCTTTAACGGTGAAGGAAATATCGTGAGGAAACCCGCGGCTTAGTTAGCTTCAGACGTATTGACCTGTTCTTTCCTCTGAATAATAGCTGACTAAGCTGAGAGGATGGTATAGGTGCTGGGCAAGCCTAATCCATCTAACAATGTCCCAGGCACTGCAGCGTCCCGTACAGCATGATTACCAGTTGCTGACGCTGTATAAATCATCTTAATAGATGCAAAGGCCTTACTTACGACCTCTGTGGTGCAGCGGGCGAAGGTCCGCCTGCGACGCAAGAGGTTGCGAGTTGGGTTCCCGCCTCGGAACAAATGTCTGTATGATCTGCAGATATTTGTTCAGGGTGTTCTGGATGTTTTTCTATGTATAATAAAAAATATATATAGATACTCTTTATTGTACATTCACCATAAAACATAAATTTCACAGAGAAACATAGACAAATAGATATAACATAAAATATCTATCTAGGTATGTAGTAAGTAAGTTAGTTATCTTGTACCCATAACACAGCTCTGCTTGGCTTGGCGCTAGATGGATTATATCACGTATATTCTCGTAGTTCAGCAGCATAATATTGCTGGGAGGGACCACGGGGACTTTTATTCCCCGTGGTCCCTTCAAGGGACTACGAGAGGGAGGACCATGGGTGACAAATGGATGCTTTGTGTTTATTTTTACAGCATTATTTATTTATTTCATTTAACACGCAGTTTGTTTACGTCAAATCGTGAATTAGAGCCACTTCCTGTGTAAGTAATAGTCAATTTTTTAAATATTTCATCACTTCTTCTGTAACAGGTTAAACCGTTGCTCCATCGCGTCACTATACCCATGGGTGGGCAAGTTGAAGGAGTCTTGTCCGAACCTCCAACATCTCTGCCTGATGGGCAACCCTGCCGCGCCCAGCTACTTCAACGGAGGCACTTTTTACGAGTACCTGCAGTATAGGTTAGTGAAACTACTGTTTTACCTGCGCGGCGCCGGCGGGGCGAACTAGATAATGTCCTGGTCAACTCAGAGCAGTGACACACGAGCGCTGCGTCAACGCAGCTATCTCTGACGTCGCAGTGTTGGTGTAGGATGTCTCAGTCTTTGAACGCCTGGGTACTGTGCTGCCGCTCCGTTTCAACGCAGCTTCCTTTCCCATCTCTCTCTCCTCTCCTTGTGCGTAGCGCTTGCGCTGCGTCGCCCTCCGTCATTACAACGTGTGGCGTGTCGGTGAGATTTATATGTAGAACGACAGAGCGTCATAAGTAGTCATAACACATATCACGTACCTAAATCGCCCGTGTGGCACCTCTAACGCCCTAGACCGGAAAGTGTAGAGAGAAGGGAGGCCTTAGTCCAGCATCATTGGCTGATTAGATGAGATGGGTAGTAGAATACGGCTGGTCTAACCAGGTTTAAGGTTGGTATATCAGAACACCTAAGTGGTGTTAACTAAGTTATGTAGTACATATATAAAACTGCGGTTATTGATCACTAAGTACCGGTCATGAGGGGTTGCTGCTATACTCACCACGTTTGGCAGATGGGTTGGCGAGTGCAGTACCTACAGGATGTTGATAGAAGATTGCTGCCCAGCACCTTCCGCAGGTATCTCTTGGCAGATTTTTACTGCAAACACGGGCAAGAGAAAGAGAAAAGAAGGAAAAATCCATTGGTTCACGGCCGGTATCGCGACGTTCGGTCAGGTCGAGGCTTCGATACCAGTTACCAGATATTCAGTCGGGGGGGAAAGGTGGGTGTACATACCACTCGGCCAACACGTCTTTTTTGGTCACTACACAAGGAATATTCAGGGAATGTTCACGTACTTGTTAAATTGGTGGAGGCACGAACTGTTTCGGCCGGGGGGTCGAAACAGGGGGGGGGGGCCCAACACCCCACCCGCCCGTCCAAAGTCGCGCGCTGGAGAGCTTTTGCGCGCTGTGCACCACGAGACGCGGAGGAAAAAGGTCGCAAACTGTCATCACCCTGAAGAAGGCCCTGGATAAGGGTCGACACAGTAGGTGCCTCCACAAATTTAACAAGTCCGTGAAAATTTCCGATATTTCACGATAGTTATAAAGCCGTGGTGTGCCGGCAGTAAAATGTTACGCCTCCTCTCATGCCAGTGGATGCAGTAAGAGCCTGCTAAGTGAAACCTCCGATGAAATCTTTCCGTGGATTAATATCCCGTACTGCGCTCGCCAATCCTCCTGCCAAGCGTGGTGAGTATGGCAACTACCCCCCATGGAGATCCACGACGGAGGCATGTGTTCAGTAGTGGACGTTTTGGAAATTATGATTTTAGTAAAATATACACAAATATTTTTCTTTCAGACTCTTCGTAATCTCCCAGTTCCCCTCCCTCATGCACCTCGACGACCGGCGAGTGACCGCAGACCAGAGGGCGGAGGCCCAGCGTCTGTACAAGCGCCCTCTCGTGGAGCGCCTGGTGGGCCTGGGCGGGGGCAGCCTGCCTCAGGCCCTGCAGGGCTCCGTCACTTGGAGCGCGCTGCAGAGCAGGCTGGCCCACTTGTGGACTAAGGAGGATAGGGAGAGGAATCTACTTATCTGAGGCTTCAAGTCAAGTGTGAGGGTGTCCGACTTTTTTGATCTATCATTAACCACATCATCGCTTTCCCACAGGTGAGAATGTGGCCAAGCAAGGGTCCAACAGGGTGGATTTTTGAGACGAGACAGTAAGGACAAGTGTGTACCTTAACCGTTATTGTTACAGGAATGCGTTCCTATCGTTTAATTTCTGAGATATATATATTCTAAACTGCATTCTCACATTTTGAAAAAAAAATACCGTCAGCAAGAAAGTGGTAATTTTCCACAGTTTTTTTTTATGTTAATCGATCTTGTTTATTACAAGGATCAAGTTTCTACTGAACCGACTGAGGTTTGAGTACTAGAAATATCAGATAAAAAAGTTATCATTTATAACAAGCTAGCCCGAGTTCTGTCGTCTTGTGCGAACGCGATCGTAACGTCACCTATCGGGTCCATTTGTGAATAAAAACGGTAACAAAACTACGAACAAAAAAACGTATTAGCATTGACGGTAACAAAACTAGTATCAGAATTGACGGTAACAAACTGATAACAAACTGATTTAAATAGTAACGCTGTTTTTCATCGCACTGCAGAACATCGAATTTAAAAGTGACTTAGGTAAACTTATAAGTTACTAACATAATATAAACTACTACTATCTACTTATTAGGCTGCCTATAACATTTAGTATAGGTTTATAAGCATAACTGTTATTTTTGATAAATTTATCAATACTTTTTTTCGTAGGTTATAAGATGTTGATTTTGTGTATAGTTTTTAATCGAATCAATAATTTTGGCTATGTATTTGCCAGCAATAACATGGTAAACTCTGTAGACCCACTGTCACACCAAACCAAAGAGTGCAAACTGACAGACTGAGCATTTGCCCAATAATAAAAAAAGCCTTCATTCTACTGCATGAAACAGTAACAAGAAAATATATTTACTATCATCATCATCATCATATCGGCCGTAAGACCACTTTTGGACCGGTTCTCCCTCATGTATCTCTAAATAGGTACTGATAACGAGGTGTTGTTGCCATACTCGACACGCTTGGCAGGCTGGTTGCCTAGCGCAGTAAGGATTGTTGATATACGAAAAGACGCAGCGTCTTTGTTTTTTGATTCTTTTGCTCATCTTCCGGAGTTATTTATTCCCTTAGTAGATTTTTACTGGATAAGAATCGAGGGGCATCATTTTACTACCGGGACCCAGGGTAGGCAAGTTTACTATAATCATCATCATCATTTCAGCTGTAGGACGTCCACTGCTGGACATAGGCCTCCCTCATGGATTACTATTATGAATTACTAAATGTTTTTATTAATTATTTTTGTCCAGCAGTGAGACATTTACGGCTAATTGTAACTGTCTTACTATCTGAAGCTTCTGCAAAAGACACTAGCGACGTAGGCCAAAATCCTTCCATTTATCCCGAGCCACAGTTATCCAATGTCCGTTTCTTGTCCATATCGCTCAGTGACAATATCCTTCCATTTTCTTTACAGTCTACCTACATTTTGTCCAATAAGCTTACTCTAAAATGACATGGTTCTAAGACAAGTTGAAGCGACATGGTTCTAAGTGATTACATGCTATTGCAGACAAGTGCACCAACATTGGTGCTGCACTTACACTATTTAAGAGAAGGGCTTGTATATTTTTTTCTGTGACAAAGAATACTAATAATATTATGTTAACTGTATAAATTAGTTTACCTTAGATCTTCAGGTGGAAAATGAAAATGTGATAATGGTGGCGATTCTGCTGATGCACTAACTGGCTAAAGCTAAAATTAACGTAAAACGGACAAAAATGATATATAGCTATTCGGTTAGTGCTGTTCTAAAATTAAGACGGAAGAAATAGACCTAACCTTACGTTGACAGCTCTAAAATTTGAAACGTCATAATTCTAATTATAGTTAGTTTTAGGAAATGTAAAACCGAATCGACACCAATGACAGTTTATAAAGGGTTTATTTTAAAATACAAATATTTTACGCAATTAAATATATTTGCATCTTTTATAGATAAGTTGTATCATTCAAAAATACCTTTCCAGATTTAATAAGGAGGGAAATAGATTAAGTACCTACCTAATTGTAAATAACGTTTCAAACTAATATACTTAGCTATACTTAAATAATATATATGATTTCGAGGAGATTGATCAATAATCTAATAAGTTGAAAGATCTAATAACTTAGCAAAGTTGAAAAAAAGTATACTAAGCAAAATTACAGAAACGAAACATAGTACCTCCTACCAATAAAACATGTAGGTAGGTATACAGTGTGTCATGGCAATTCGAAGCAACAGATTTTAGCCATAATCTTAAAAGAATCTAACGAATTCGTTTAAAGTATATTAAAGCATTAGGTATACTTTAAATGATTTTTACAGCGTCAGCAACTTGTATTCATGCATCATTCTGTCCGCGATCCCGATAAGTGCAATCGCTGTAAATTCCCGAAAATCCTATACACAGGTGTATTATAATATGTGTACTAGGCCGTAAGGGGCTGATTCCGACCATCCCATGGAACAACTTTTGTTCTACGAATTTTCAGGATTCAGTGATTTCATTAAATAAAGTTTTAACTTCAGCAGCTGATTATGCAATAATGACAACTTAATCGCCAGCTGATTGTTGACAGTGTCATTGACCTCCGCAAAAAGTGGCCGTAAAGGTTCAAATAAAAATAAAAACCATATGTAAATTATTTGAATTGTAAAATTTGAAGTGTAATTAGATGAGAGGAGTGTAAAGGTAGGTAGCACACACAACGACTGGCGTTTTAAGCAAGAGCCAGCACATACTAATCACTGCAACACTTGGCTTTGAGAAGCTAGACGCTAGAAGCTGGCTAGACGGCCCCTTAGACGGCGAAACCATCCTCTCTCAGCTTAGGTTACTGACGCTACGATGCAGTTTTAATTTTGTAGTGTCATCATTCACACCAGTTTTTGTAACCACATAAAATGTTCTGAATAATTATTAAATAACTTATTTCAGTGGAAAGAACAGCATAAAATAACATAGCCGCGGGCTACCGCTTATTGCTAGTTTTGATCGGTTAGTCAAACAATCCAGGTTTCTTCCACGCCGTGAGATCCACATACGGGATGTTGTCGTGATCATCGCAGTGGAACTTGGGGTTGTAAGCGGACTCCTGCTCGAACGCCCGCCGCTGCACGTGCTGCACGCCGGAGTTGTCGCAAATCAGCCGCGCTATCGACGCCTTCTTTATTTGCTGCAGTTGATCTGGAAATAACGATAAGAATGTTGTGCTTTCGGTAATTATGCAGACGACATTATAGTAACGTTAGCATTACGTATAACGATAAGAATGTTGTGCTTTCGGTAATTATGCAGACGACATTATAGTAACGTTAGCGTTACGTATAACGATAAGAATGTTGTGCTTTCGGTAATTATGCAGACGACATTCTAGTAACGTTAGCGTTACGTATAACGATAAGAATGTTGTGCTTTCGGTAATTATGCAGACGACATTATAGTAACGTTAGCGTTACGTATAGTGAGCTTAGGCTCGCTAAGGCTTTTTGAATACCAATTGTCTTGTGGTCCGTTTATTACAGGCCAAGCCACCAGTGGTGACTCATAAAGCACGTGCACGGCATTTTTGCCTGTTGGACCATCTGACTACAAGAGGCTCGACCGAATCTCATCTTAAAACCTAATATGACCTAAGACCTTGAGAATACAAGGCCTTAACAAGGAAGATAGACAGCTTAATGCCGGGTCCTTAAAGTATCGATACATTGGTGGTTTGTTTAATTTTCTTTTTAACCTGTGTGGTCCCACTGTTGGGCAAAGGTCTCCCCTAAAGTCTTTCCAACCATTCCGATCCTTTGCAAACTCCCACCATCCTCTGTCTAAGGTAACAAGTTCATCCCGCCAACGCTTCCTCGGTCGACCCCGACACCGCCTTCTCTCATCAGGGAGCCAAGGTGTAACACTCTGAGCCCATTTCTCCGATGGAATTCGGCTCACGTGGCCCGCCCAGTCCCACTTCAGCGTTGCAGCCTTCTTAACGACGACTGTGATGCCATTAAAAGAACGCAGCATGGTGTTACGAACTCGGTCGACTCGTTTAAACCCGAGAATGCTGCGTTCCATTGCCCTCTGACAAATCTAGAGTTTCCTCTTCTGTAACTCAGTCAAAGACCACGTCTGGGCACCGTAGGTTAGAACGGGTAGGATACACAATCATGTCGACAAGTTTGCGTTTTATTGAAATAGGAAGGTCACCCTTCATGAACGCCTTCATGGACCAGTAAATCTTCCAGGCATTATCGATTCTTCGACCGATCTCTTTGTTCTGCCTGTTTTCAAAGCTTGCTAACTGGTCCAAGTAGATGTATTCGTCAACATATCGTACATCCTGCCATCTACCAAGACCCTACGTCTCGTGCCATTTGATTTTATCTTGTCATCGACCGGTTCATCAAACTCAGTATTTTTCGATAGTTTAAAATATAAGATTCAATTTATTCACATAATTAGGATGTAGAGCGAGACTCTTTAGCTTTATCAAGGTATTATATACCTAAAAGAGAGTCCCACACCCTGGATATTGTTTAGATATAGTAAGAGAAAATAAACATATGTGTATTTGTTGTATTTTATTGGTGCGAAACTCAGTCCACGACATCCAATAGTCTTCTCCAGCACCACATTTGTACAGCTATCACTCACCAGGTGTGAAAGAGTGCGGCATCTCCCCGTTATCGTAGAAGAACCTGTCGCCCACTCGCGTCCTGTAGAACTGTTCCGCCACTATGCAGTGGAAGGAGTGTCCCAGTACGGAGCCGTGGACGTCCTGCTCCATGGCCCCCCCCACGAACAGGTCTATGTCGTCCACGCACTCGTATAGCTGCGAGAGGGCGATTATACGCTGAAAATAATTTGGAATTATGCAACAATACATTTCGGCTACACATGGGTAGAACTTGTCAAACTTTAACTTGTCTTTTTATTTTATGGCTTTTTGTGTTCATCATCATCATTTCAGCTGTAAAACGTCCACTACTGAACACAGGCCTCCCTCATGGATCTCCATGAGGGGTAGTTGCCATACTCACCACGCTTGGCAGGCGGGTTGGCGAGCGCAGTATGGGATGTTGATACACGGATAGACGCTGCTGCCCATCTTCCGAAGCTATCTCTTAGTAGGCTCTTACTGCATCCTCGGGCATGAGCGAAGGGGTAACATTCTAGTGCCGGCACCCCACGGCACGGTTTTTTGTGTTCGGTTTTACACAATTCCGCCAGTGTCAAGTTAATCATTTCAAAATATATTTTATTAAAAGTTTACAACAAATCCTAAAATTACATTATTTTTATTAAAACAACCAACTTTAACTTTCACGATTTGTACCTAATAATATGTAAGCAAATCGCGAAAGTTTTGACAAACGTCAGGAAAATAATAAAAAGAAGAACGCGATAAAATCCTGTATTTAAAACTAATCAGTAGGTACAAAGCGGGAGCTTTACATGCGTTGTATTGTTTACCAACCGGCCGGATATAGGTTTATGTTGTACCTATACTATATTCCGTGGGGTGCCGGCAGTAGAATGTTACCCCTACTCTTCTACCCGTGTATGCAGTAAGAGCCTGCTAAGGGACACCTCCGGAAGATGGGCAGCAGCGTCTTTCCGTATATCAACATCCCGTACTGCGCTCACCAACCCGCCTGCCAAGCGTGGTGAGTATGGAAACTACCCCTCATGGAGATCCATGAGGGAGGCTTTAGTTCAGTAGTGGACGTTTTACGGCTGAAATGATGATGATGATACTATATAAAAACACATAGGTAAAATAAACATTTTAAAGCCCTTTTATCTCATACCTATAAAATGTAATTAGATGAGTTTGAGTTTAACAAAACCTAGGTACCCTCAATCTTGTGGTATTCCAAAATTTTGAGTATTATCGTACCTATTATTTATTGTTACTACCGGAACTAAATGTGTATACCTAATGCACATTTAGTTCCTCTGTTTGAGGCAATTTTTAGTATAGGTACACATGTTTAGCTAATAACAAATATCTAAAATTTCAGTTCAATCAGCTTTTCTACTAAAGCTGCAAATGTCAGGAAGTGGTTCTAATTCGATTGTTCACTGTTCACTCGTAAAACTTGGTAAAACTTACGTCTTGTGATATTTCTCCTGCTAAGTCTTGGAACGTTCTGGCTTTAGGCAAACCACATATTTCCCTGAAACAATGGTTACTCCATCAACACATCGTATAGAAAGAAATAAAATACATATATGTATTAAAATAAATAAATTTCAGCTTATTAATTTAAATCTTAATTTTAGCATATCTTGCCAAAAACATAAATGTTTTTGACAAGATATATTTATTTTTCAAATAGTGTTTATGAGTACCTAAGTATAATCATTCACTAATATTATAAAGAGGAAATATTTGTATTTTGCATGTTTGTAACGAATAAACTCAAAAATTACTAGAACGATTTTCAAAATTCTTTCACCATTAGAAAGCTACATTATCCCTGAGTAACATAGGCTATATTTTATTTCGGTATTCCTACGGGATCGGGAACTACGCGTGTGAAACCGCGGAGTGCGGCTATTGTTAAATAAATTTAGTAATCGGATCTGAATTTTATAAATTCAGATCTGGACCCAATTCAAAATAACTTGTCATCACTGCATTATGGTACCTAACTTACCTGTAGTCATTATAGGAAGCCAATCCATGATCTCTTCCCCGCTGTATGTCCATAGCAATGAGGTCCAAGCCCCATTTGTTATGCGACTTGAACAACAAGTTCGTGATCTCCTGTGTCATGTGCGGATCCGACTCCTGGGAAGGCAGAGTGACGGAGCCACGCAGCATGTCGTCGAACGATTCTGGGCTGGACTCGAGCAGACATGGGTTGAAGAAATGGTCGCTTAATCTGATGGAAAGAGCATTATTTCAAATACCGTTTTTAGGGTTCCGGACCAAAATGGTAAAAATTAACCCTTAAATGTGACTGGCTGTCTATAGATACTCTAAACCACGCAGATAGCACGCTTCACATAAATATTCAATTAGTAATTTTATTTTTTAAAAAGAAACAACACCGCATTTACAGTTTTTTAAAAAACGCTTTCCACGCCCATGAATCGAAACGACGAAAATTCGAAAATAACACCCTGTGCTTTTATGGCATTCATCGATAGGACCAACCATAAGATAACACGATAACTTGTACTTTGAGTGACCAATTTCCTCACGGACGGTAACTTTTACTTTGAGTGCCCAATTTCCCCACGGACGATAACTTGTACTTTGAGTGACCAATTTCCCCACGGACGGTAACTTTTACTGTAGGTACAAGTTATCGTCCGTGAGTAAATTGGGCACCAAAATCTGTTACCAGCTCGCAGGCTATTAACTCACTTGTGCAAAAAAGCCGTCTGATACCCAGCAGTGCACTGCTGAGGCAGCAGCATCAGCGACCCCGGGACGACGGAGTGCAGGAACCTAAAAGCGGCTCCTCCGAAGCTATTTATGATGTTCGGGTTCACATCCTCGCTGTAATCTCGGCTGTAGAGGCTGGTCGGTGAGATCCGGTAGTAGCGAAGGTAGTTTTCACCTGAAGAATGGATATGTCACCGTAAGATCGTACGAAGCATTAGTTTACAAACTGACTTGTCAGAATATTAACTGTCGATAACCGCCGTGGGGTGCCGGCAGTAGAATGATACCCCTCCTCTCATGCCCATGTATGCAGTAAGAGCCTGCTAAGGGATACCTCCGGAAGATGGTCAGTAGCGTCTATCCGTGTATCAACATCCAATACTGCGCCTGCCAAGCGTGGTGAGTGTGGCAACTACCCGCATAGAGATCCATGAACGAGGCCTGTGTTCAATAAAGACGGTTTACGGCTGAACTGATGATGGTAATGACTAATGTTGGCAGGCGATTTGGAAATAGTTTTGATAATTAATAACGGAAAACCCTTCTATTTCATTTTCTGGCATCGATCTTGTCGATAGTCCGTCTCTCTATATAGCTGATTATTTAATTTTTCAACTCAAGAAAATCGTGAAGGTTGTTTTCGTCTGCGTGGAATCCTGTAATTACGTACCTAATAGGACCGTGCGCAATGTTTCGACTGCACAGCACAGTCACGGTCATGCGGTTGGGCTGTTGCCAGTTGCGAGTGCAGTATGTTGATAACGATACACGGAAAGACGCTGCTGCTTTTCCAGAGGTAACCCTTAGCAGATTCTTACTGCATAAACGGGCAGCAATCTACTGACGACACTCTACGGCAACTAATGTAAAGTTTCTTACCGAAATTCAGCGGCAACCACTCCTGGTACGTAATATGCTGCAGCTCCGCTATCACAATCCTTCTGGTCTCCTGGTACAGCTTCTCGTCGCTCCACAGAGGATTCATGGAGCTCAGGGTTTCTGCAATGCGATTGTGTTCCCTCAGGAGCAGCGTGTGGAGCATTGCTAACGTCGGGGTCTGGTTGGCTCTGCCGTCACCTGGAAACAATATTGCTGCACTTAAGCAGATTCCAAAAATACAAGACAGGAGTTTTCGGCACAACATCAAAATTACAGTACCAAACTACAGAATTATGTTTGAACCTTTTGATGTAAGTAAACCTCTTTTACGGGGCGTGAAACCGACCAGACGAGAGGTGACGCGTGACGCTTGGAGATGTGACGACCGACTCCCGGACTATCTCACGCACACTATGCCACTGCAATACAATAACGCTTGACTAAAACAATGCAGCGGCCGGTCGACTTGTACTTGTAGCAAACAACTATTCGCACTACTCACACACACGCGTAGACGTTGAGCTGTGAAATAGACAAACGTGTGGAGGAATGCAGGTAGATAAATAAATGACATGATTGCGAAGATCAGTACCTTTTGTTTTAGTTATCACTGAGTACTTTGTTCTGGTACTTTGATTTCTCGGTTTTGTTTTGTATGTACTTACATTACATTAAAATACTTAAGGTTAGCAGGTAGCGCACTAATGCGTAGACTTTTACATGTTAAAAAACTTTAAATGTTCTCAACCAAGTGAATATTATTGTTCTTATTGAGAAATAAAGATTCTTTAAACCGATGTGCGAGTTAGTACTAAGGCGACTGCCCTTCGTCCATCGTGCCTATCGTGTTGACTGTGGTGACTGTGGCGACTGGGGTGAAAATGTTTTACATCTGCCAGGCGTCCCGTGACGGCTCAATTATTTTTGTATAATCACAGATAATATCCCTTGGCAGACTTACTGCATCCACGAGCAAAACAGGATAGGTAGTTAACATTATATTGCCAGCACCCCACGGCATATGAAGATAGTGCCGTAAATAACTTACCAGTCAAATAGCAAGGGTCCGAGTTGTTCCTCATATCACACACGCCGTATTTGTCCTCCAAGGCAGGAGGAAAACCTCTTTGGTCACCCTTCTTGGAATCCTGCCGCAATCTCCCTCCTATCTTAGTACGAAGCTTTAAAGCTATTGCCTTGTCACAACCGTACATCTGAGAGCCATCTAGAAAACTGGTGACGGTATTCATCTGAAAAAAACGGAGAAGGTCGCAATGTGCCGTTTTCAGTAAAAAATAAAAAAAAAACAAAATTCAAAAAATACTTTATTCAGTGCGGCCCGCATGGACCTTATTGATGCGTCACAACTTACAATATAAAACAACACAAATAAATAGAATAAAGCACAAATTGAATCTGTTCACTTCAGATGACACGCGAGTTAGGAAAAGAAGCAAACAGAAGAAAAAAAAATGTTTTCTACTAAACAGATCTCTCACAAGCGGAGAAAGCAAGTTTGTTATCAATCACAATTTATTCACATTTTTTTGTAAATCTACATGACGGACTGACAATTTAAAAGTCATCTAGCCTACTGTATAAAGACTCCCATTTGACCGAGAAAACGCTGAAAATTAATAGAAAGAACACCGAAAATATTTTAGCTTAACAAAGGAAATGGGAAGGACTTTCCCTACGAGCGAGCGCAAAGTCCCTCATTTCCTTCCAACTATCCCAGACCTGTGCAACTTATTTAAAAGGTTTGAATTCGAATATATCTTTCATAATTACGATACCCTTCTTAGTTATGAAAATACATCTATTGCGGTAGGTACTACATACGGTATTTTCGTGCGGTTACTACATACTTACCACTAAAATAATAATTGGATTAAACTTTACCTGTTCCGCATAACCGAGACTGCAATCATCTCTGGCCGTAGTGACACTTCTTACAAAGTTAAGGCATCGGATGCCATGCGGTCTATAAAAAGGGTCGTCATCAGGGACGCAGATAGGAATGCACTTGTCGTTCAGTAGCTCAGCTGGGAGGACGTCAAGACCGTCGCCTAAGCAGCATTGGATGCCACCTTCGTCTGGTAAGGAGAGGGTACAATTAGCAAAATAGGTTTAAGGAATGACGCTGTGGCAGGAACCAAAATCGATTTATTCCTGACACTTTATTAATACTTGGGTGTAATCGGGATTGCAGAAAGTATAATCTCTCCCTAGAGAGAAGATATTATACTTGTAAGTCTATTTTTTTCATTATTGTAAAATCTTTTTGTCTCCAATGAAGAACTATCTTTTAAATTTGTTTCTACATTTTGAAATTAAATAAATTAAATGTAAAAAACTTTTTAACCCTTTACCGCATACTCACCCATATATGGTTATCTAAATTACCATATATTTTTTTGTTGCTTAATAAATATAAGGAGGAAACGAAACGAAGTCCTTAGGAAAAATCTTTAAACGTCAAAGCTTTGCAGAATACTTGCCCAAATCGGAAGAGCCCTCAACACACAAACGATTGGCTGTAAGAAAAGTCCTTTCCAGTTATTTTGGAAAAGCTCAAAAAGTGCCACCAATTGATAAAGAGGAAGAATAAACTATGCATTAAACTTTATTTATATTCATTGTGTATGGTCTTGCTAATGCACAATAAAAACTGGTATCCGTGGGCCAACCTCAAATCATTCTACATGCACTTTTTCGTATGCAGGTGTGAAGTTTACGTCCATGTCTGGAAACACTTTTTTCGAAAAGTTTTATTGGAAAGATAAAGGAAAATTTCTGTCTATAAAAAAATGTTTTCTGTTGCGTTTACACTTCCTTTTAGCGTTTGTTAATGAAAATGTAATGGTTCTTTTGTCTATTTGCGGGGTTTTTTTCAGTAAACCATATGTGGCCAATGACTTTTTGAGCCACTATACTGCATACTAAACTAACCCATATAATGGTCTCATGTTTTTTTTCAGTTTCTGAAAGATATGATTTTTATTATTTAGTTTCCCAAATTAAAGTCTAAAAACCAAAGATTTATTTTTTATTTCACGTATTTCATAATCCTTGCAGTAGAGGGTTAACAAACAAGCTTTTATGTAAACGTATACTAAAATTAATAAAATAAACATTTTCCATTCATGTTTAATGTCAACTTAAAACGTCCTTACACAATATAAAGTAATAAAAAGGTTGTCGCGAGATTAACCTGTGTAAGAACCTGTAACTTGATCTAATTGATTTAATTTTTTTTTTCAAACAATGTAAATACTAGTACCTACCTGCATATATCTCGCGACAAGCTTTTTTATCACATAAATTGTGTAAAGACGTTTTAAGTTGACATTAAACTTTAATGGAAAATGTTTTTTTTTATTATTTTTAGCATGTTTAAATAAAAGCTTGTTTATTAAAATTTTAATTAAGTACTTTTAATATACTTTTTAGTTATCACTGGACAGTTGGTTTCTTGTCTGTTCATCACATGCCTGCCAGAGTGATGTCATATTATATTTTTTCGAGTAACTCTCAGCAAGCCCATTTATTTGATATGCATATTGTGAAAGTGCATTATTAAAATAACTAGTCCGCCATCTTGGGTAACCTGCCAGCTGCCATATTGGATTTAGAGTGACGTTATTTAATTTTTCGAATTAGTCCGCCATCTTGAGTATACCGCCATATTGGATTTAGAGTGATGTCATTTAATTTTTCGAGTAACTCTCAGCAAGGCCTTTCATTTGATACCCATATTATATAGGAGTGCATTAAGAATAACTAGTCCGCCATCTTGGATGTTCCGCCATGTTGAATTCAGAGTATCGTCATTTCATTTTCGAATTATTCTCAGCAAGCCCTTTCATTTGATACCCATTTTATAGGAGTACATTAAAAATAAGTAGTTCGCCATCTTGGGTGTTCCGCCATGTTGGATTCAGAGTGACGTCACATAGCTGACCATGCATTGTCATCCAAAGAAACCATGTATACAAAATTTCAGCTCAATTGGTTGAAGATATCTGCTTCAAAATTGAGTTGCAAGATTCCGCAAACAAACATAGTTACATGTATGTAACTATGTTTGTTCGCGGACACAGGTTCACAGGACAAGCTAAACAAAATAAATAAATAAATAAATAATGCTGGACAAATCACACAGCATCATCTAGCCCCAAGCTAAGCAGAGCTTGTGTTATGGGTACTAGATGACTGATATACTTAATACATTATACTACATAGATAGATATTTTTATTATATATAGAAAAACACCCAGAACACCCTGAACAAATATCTGCAGATCGTACAGACATTTGTCCCGAGGCGGGAATCGAACCCGCAACCCCTTGCGTCGCAGGCGGACCTTCGCCCGCTGCGCCACAGAGCTCGTCAAAAGCACAAAAGCTTGTAAAATGATGTTACATTTGATTTGGAATTCCGCTTGGACTCATGCAAGCGCAAAGTTACACTATAACAATGTTAACGGGACATTATAAGTGTGATTTGAGTCATTTTAAGTTTCGCGATATTTCTAGGACCTTTGTAAAATATTTATTATTATTTAGCTTCCACTGTCACACTTTTAATATAATTCCTAGAAATATCATTATATCACAATGCTTGCACAACTGCACCTGTACCAAAATATGGAGACTCAAATCATAACCATGACGTTTCGAAAGTTATATCCTCAAGGTTACTTTACCAGTAGTTTCCATAACCTGGAACACCATATCGTGAGTAATAAACTGTCCCCACTGCATGTTCATGTGCGTCATCACTCTGCTGGGCACCGCTCGGTCGTAGAACAGCCTGGTGGAGAGGCTGCGAGCGTTGGGCAATGGGCGCCCGCTTTTGGCCACTGGCATGGAGTAGATCCCTGTGAAAAGTACACTGACTTGAGTGTTTATCGGAGGCCAAAACTCACTTTGCATTATAGTATTTCTTTAATTTTCTTGATCACAATCATGTACTTAATCCGATACATACCTGAGCCAAAGAATTATACCTATGTACATATATGAAGAGTGTACTGCGGGAATCTCAACTCCTAATAATACCATGGATCATGGTGCCTGTCCGAGAAATAGAATCTACTTTCTTACCGCCTGAGTACCACTCCGGGTGTTGCGGCGGGTTGTTGCTGGTGCCGTCAGCTGAGCGGTACTTGCTGCATTTGTACGCGACGCTGACTGGCTGACAGAACCAGGAGAGAGAATACAATACATTTGGTCAGCTGGCCTTTTCTGCCGAAGAATCGATACCCTATGGGGTTCACGAACTTTCCGGTGGAGACCTCAATTCAGCAACCGTAGTGTAGACGCCTAAGGAGCCAGCTGGAGAGACGGTTAACGAACGGCTGTGCTGGATGCGGCAAGCCGAAGACAGATAAGTGGCGTCTATCGCCTTCCCCAATGGTCCAGCAATAGAAAAATTCAGGCTGATGATATCCTTGACGTGTAGGCTGATAGCATTTTGGAGAAAGAACACATACTGGTAGGAGCGCAGATTGCGTGAGTAAGTCCAATGGAGATAAAATCCACTTTCTTACCATCCGAGTACCTCGGCGCTGCAATCCTTGCGAAGGGTGCATTCCGTCTGCCCCACTCTGGGTGTGTGGGGTTGTTGCTGGTGCCGTCAGCTGAGCGGTACTTGCTGCTTTTGTACGCGACGCTGACTGGCTGGCAGAACCCTGGGTCGTGAACGCGGATCACTTGGTGTTCCAGGAACGACAAGAAGGTGTTTGGGGTTACATCGTAGCTGTTAGAAAAGTCATTGAAAAAAATATATATTTATAAAGTTTACGAAAAATAGAAATAACAATATACATCAACATCATTGCAAGCAAACATTACATAACAAAATGGACAATGGCTCAGCATTGAGTTGATTGTCAGCAGTCTAGGCACCAACATCCTATACTGCATTTTATGCACATCAGAGTTCTGAGTTTGGTGTTCTTGATTTCTATCGAATATTCGAATATTGCAATTTTAGTATTCGAATATTCGAACTAATATAATATTCGAATGCAAGCCCTAGTGGTAACCTTTCAGCCAAGGTGTGGTAAGGTGTGGCTCATCTTAAAACATTTCATGCAACTTCGTATATAAAGAAAACTTTGAATTCCCCATTTTTTACGTGGCTAAAACGCTATCCGCGAAAAGCCAAAAAAAAGAAAACTCATTTTTTTGATCGCCATTGTTAGATGCGCGCGCATAGGAAAACTGTTTATCTAAATAAACTTTTTATCTACTAAATAAAATTATTTAATATTTTTTTAATTTAGGTATATGTTTTCTGAGGCCATTTTCTATGAAGATAAGTTTGTATGCCATGAATTGAATATGTTTTTATGGTTAAAAACATATTCAATTCATGGCATCTGAATGTTGATACTCCTGAGCGGATTGGATTGGAACCTAGCATACAAATAGAAGCATGTGTCGACGATGACGACGCGTGACTACGGGGTGCGGGTGACCAGACTACCCCTACAGTGGTCGCGCATATGATCATACCATTAGAGGTCGCGCGGATGACAGGCGTCATCCATTTTCTTACAACGATTTATAATAATATTATCAGTATTTAGTTTGTATTTATTTATTGAATATAACAAAAATTTAATTACTTACATTATAGAACAAAAATGTAATAAAAACATAATTTTCTTAACTAATTATGAACAGAAAACCAAGCTTTACAAATTCTTTGGAACTGAAATCAACTTTTGACTAAACTAATATAAGAAATTAAGAAAAAGTGTCTTAGCTGCAATTTTCGTAACAAATATTGCACATATACTTGCAATGATCTGGGGAAGTAAATTTGCCGCATGCTTGGCAAGATATACGTGTGGTTTTATTGCGTTTTCTTCCGCACAAAAAACAGCGACCGCGCGCGCCTTCAAGACGGGTACTTGCTACTTCTCGTGGTTGTTCTTCTAATGCATTTCCCAAAAAGTAGTTTATTTTAAGTTTGGATTTTGGGTATGCAATCAATGCTCATTCTTCTACTAGCCAAAGGTTTCATCATGCTCAACACGACATTAGACAGAAACTCTCGACGCAAAACTTTTACTTGTCCTCAATTTATTTATTAAAGCATTTATAGCACAATAATAAACAATCCGTTGGTGTAGTCTTTGATTTTGCTTCTTGTTGAGGACC
Source organism: Pasiphila rectangulata (assembly GCA_963082625.1). Lineage (NCBI taxonomy): Eukaryota > Metazoa > Arthropoda > Insecta > Lepidoptera > Geometridae > Pasiphila > Pasiphila rectangulata. The sequence goes on from OY720244.1 coordinate 18,244,935, forward strand.
CCATTGAACACGTACAATATTATGTTGACGCATCAAATGGCGAAAGCGAAGTTGTTCTTTTAGCTATCTAGTATTATCAACATCATCTAAATCATGATCAACATCATCTTCTGTGTCCGAATTCTCGATCTGGATTTCAACGTGATCAGAATTTTCGTCATCTGAACACGGAATACCCTCTACCTCGTCTTCATCTTCCTCCAACAGCCATAATTTAATTTGCCGTTCTTGGTTTGCCATTGTCGGGTATAAAATAGAAAAAATAACAATTATGTAGCGTAAAAGTATGTATTTAATTAAATTAAATCACATTTATTACCAAAGTTGCTATAAATATACAATAGAACAATCATAACATTGTAAACATACAGTAAAAAATACTTACGTAAGCAGTCGCGCGGATGACATGCGTCCTCCACCCACAATTTCGAACTTCTCCTGACACATCCAAGCCACTCAAGCGCACGGCCGTTACTGATGTCACGAAGCATACCATAGGCATTACTAAATTCGGCGCCAGCTAAGTTTTCCCATATAAAAATCAAAAAATCCCACCAGTTTAATCAGCTTGGATGACATATGTCATCCGCGCGACCACTCTAGGGCTACGCGACCTCTTGGCGCCATAATAACGAAATCGTCTATTTTTACATTACAACGCCACAACGGACTCCGGTGACCTCAACACGTTTTTCAGGAATAACATAATAACGAACGGACATAAGCACGAATCTTGAGATAGGTACTGCATAAAAGCACAGCAAAAAAGATTAATGTAAAAATCGTATTTTCACTATGGCGTTTAACGTGTTAAATATATTACTATTTTTTTATTTCTCTGTTGAATGCGCTCAAATAAATAATACTTCATGTAAAAATTTACAAACCTGCACAACTTCATCTGAAGCAGCTTGGTCGCAGTTACTAAATCATGTGATAAATCACACGCTTTCTTCGTGTCGGCCGATAGTTTCGTAGAGAAGAAATGCAGCATGGTCGGTGTACAATCTTCCAGGCTGACTCCATTTTTGACAAGCTCATTCCCGCGTTTTTTCTTTGCGCGGGAAAGTTCGCGCCCGCGTTTGAGACTTTCCGCAACGAGTTCAGAGGTAATTGGGCCTTCTTCTTCTGTTGGAATATCAGAAATGACAAATACTACTAACTAATACTGATATTCGAAAAGTAACAGGTATTACAGGTACCTAGTATTTGTCATAGCTACGGCTAGGTAGGTAGTTACCTATTTCAATTCCTGGAAGGATAATGGTGGGATGGCATGGCATAGGTTGAGAATAAAAAAAGATTTGTGTTATTATATTAGACGTCTTATGTTAAATACCTTTCTATAGTACGTATCGTTGATGAAAATTAAATGTATACACTTAAAGGTAGGTCCACTAACCATACCAAACCAGAATAAGGTATGTCTAGTCTACGTCTAAAATTTATAATATTTTACAGGGATAATAATATTTTACATATATATGTGTATGATAACCCGAAAGGGGGAGTTTCAGCCTATGAAAACAAGTAGTTTTGGAAAGAAAAAAGATCTAAAATTCGTATTTTTTTCATTTTATTTTAAACATTTTACTAGTTCATGTGGTAGGAAGCATTGATATAAATCGTTAGATACGCCCTTACCCTGAGACCGCGCCGTTGTGTTTGCAAACTAAATGAGTGAGCTCACTCGTTTGGAATCAGTGCATATCGAAACACAGTGTTAGCCGGGCGTGTTGATCTATTGTAGTACAAACTTTGTACCATCACAGTTAAACGATCTACCCACTAGGCAGTAACTTTGTGGGTCGTTGACAGGTAATTTACCTAATTCTGTTCTGAACTCAATCCAACTAGAAAAGGCTTAAAGTAAGGAAGTATCTCCTCATTTAAGGCCAACTTGAGATCCCGCCCATTTTCGCTAGTTTCACCATATAAAAGTTTTATTATAAGTAAAAAGTTAGTCACACAAGCAAAATGCAGAATTGGATTTCTTGGGTTTTTGATAGACTTTGAGTTTGTAATACTTGTACCGAGAATTAGTTCAACAGAATAAAGTGATGAATTACATGTCAAGATACAGGTTTAGTCAAGACTTTTTCTTTTTTAATTTGTTTTTTTTCATTGCATCAATAAAGTTCTTAAGTAGGGTAGAAGCACCCAATACTTCGGAGTTGGGCGCTGACTCTGCTACTCAGTTCTTTTTGAAACTATTGCAGCAGTCAACGTTTTTTTCTGACTGAATCATGTTTGTACCAAAGCTTTTGTTCCGATTTTTTTTTTCATACCAAGTATTTAATTTTGAACGTAATTGTTATTAATATTATTAGATATATATTAATATCTTAGGAGATACCGCAGTTTTTAAGTATAACTCGGCAGCACCAAAGATTTACAATCTTTAAACCATTTTTTTTATTTTTATTATTTTGTCGATCTCTGCGGCGTAGCAAAGTTGGTGGGTCAGTTAGGTGGGTACTTACCTCCGGTACTTACATATGCCGGAGGTATACCATGGCAGATTTTTACTGCATCCACGAAGAAGCAACATTCTACTGCCGGCACTACTGTAATCTGAGATGTGTTTGCTGACCGTACCGCACGCACACTAATTACTTTTTTACTAGACATTAGTGTGCGTGCGTCGGCGGTGTTGTAAACACACTATAAAAGACAATGCCAGTTTTTCGTGTGAGGGCTCATCTAATGATTTAAAATATCAATGGTGGGTGGGAGGATGATCCTGATTTCATATTATAATCAGATTTTTTTATTTAAAAAGCCCTGTAATGTTTTAGATATTTGTACCTCTACCACACTACGGCAACTCTTAACGGAAGTCAATGACCCAGTCAGCTGATGTAAAGGTTATCATTATCATTATAGGTTATCAGCTGTTAATAAAACTTTCGTGGTATTTTTCTGGATGTAAATCACCGAATCCCTGAAAGTCATTAAACTAAAGTGGTTCCTTGGGGTGATCAGAATCAGCCCTTTTCGGGTTTGTACACATTTAATAATACACCCTTGTATTAGTAGGAAAGTAGTTACCTACATAAATCAGAAACAAGTAGGTTAAAATAAATGATAAACTTACCAATAGTGTGAGTTTTGAATAAATCTGTAATCGCAGCTGTAGCACTGGTCAACAGTGGACACAGATCAGGTAACAAGTCTTCCAAAATGTCCCATCCAGGGAAACAACAGTCACTCACATTAGCCAACAATAAACCCGTCAGCAAATATGCCAGAAAGCTTTTCATATCCATTATGAAACTTTGGAACCACAAGCCATTTGATTATTAAACGATTATGTTTAATTAAACCCGGCTAGCATCCAATGACTCTTTAGCCATTAAACAAATTAACTGTTGAAAAATTAAACGAAGGAGATTGTTTGCTGATTAAGTTATAATTGAAACTAAATTGGCTATCAAAAAACGTAAAATTATTTTGTCACGTTTGCACAAAACCTGTGCCGTAACACAGATGATGGAGAGGATAGAGCACGCTACCTACTAGGTACTGATAAATTGATCAATGCAATTACATGATTTCACTCTCGTGCTAATTGTGAGTAGATATTCTTTTATTTAAGAGTAGGGTTAAACAATTACTGACAGATAAAGCTTAATAGCTTATCCTACTTCCTACTAATATATAAACGCGAAAGTAAGAATGTATGTATGTTCCCTTTTCACGTCAAAGCCGCTGAACCGATTATATGAATTTTAGAACAACCATGGAGACGGACATAGGCTACTTTTCGTTGCGTAAATTAGTAGTTGTAGGGAAGTTGTAGAGTGTCCCCCGGATCCAGAGGGTAGTGGGTGCTTTGCACAGACTGCTACCTAATCTCGGGGGACCAAGGGAGGGCGTTCGCCGCCTCTATGCGGGCGTCGTGCGGTCGATGGCACTCTACGGAGCGCCCGTCTGGTCCAAGAGACTGACGGGTGTTAGGCGCTGTAGGGCTATGTTTAGTAGCCTGCAGCGTTCTATTGCCGCACGATTTCGCATGAGGCGGCGACATTATTGGCGCGGCACCCGTCGCTCGAACTCCTGGCGGAGATGGACGCACGAGTGTACGTTCGTCTCCGGCACGAGGGCGGGGGTGGGGCTGCGCCAGCTGAAGTGCGGCATGAGGAGCGTCGGCGTGAGCTTGGGAAGTGGCGCGAGCGGCTCGAGAAGCCGAGGAGCTCGCGCCAACGCGCTGTCGATGCTGTTCTGCCAAGATTCGAAGCCTGGCTAGGGAGGGAGGGAGGTAACGTCACCTATCGATTTACTCAGGTACTCACCGGGCATGGTTGCTTCGGTGAGTACCTGAGTAGGATCGGACGCGAACCGACACCGCAATGCCACCATTGTGGGTGGGGCCAGGATTCCGCCCAGCACACGCTCGAGGACTGCTTGGCGTGGTGCGTGGAAAGGCTGAATCTGGCACTCAAGATCGGGCAGGATCTCTCTCTGCCCAGCGTAGTTGCGGCTATGCTGGCAGATGAGACGGCGTGGAAGGCGGTGGCCTCTTTCTGTGAGACCGTAATGGTTCGGAGAGGCCGCGGAGCGGGATCGCGAGAGGGCTGATCCCTAAATCCCTGATTAATTACAACTTTTTGAATCGTTATATCTCAAAAACGGTGGCTCTTAGGAAAAATGTTTTGATAAATATTATATAGATAATTTTATGATCTACAATTGTCTGGGGTAATTTTATGACAAAACTTACCGTTTAGCTGAAAATCAAGAAACTCATTTTGTTGACCTTTGACCTTGAATAAAAAAAATTGCAGGTACGGGAATGATGGGGAACTTCAGCTTCAACAGCCTCAATCGAGTCTCCCAACGGGTAGGCCTTAAAATAAACATAGACAAGACGAAGGTTATGTCGAATGTCTATGTTGTGCCTGCCCCAGTTATGGTTGAGAACTCGGCTCTCGAAGTTGTCGACGCGTATGTATGTATACCTAGGACAAACTGTCCAATTGGGTAGGTCCAACTTCAAGAAAGATGTCTATCGACGAATCCAACTCGGCTGGAACCAAAACGGAAGCGTTTGGGAAACTACGCAACGTCTTTTCGTCCAAAATTCCTCAGTGCCTTAAGACGAAAGTCTACAATCAGTGTGTGTAACCAGTGATGACATATGGAACCGAGACGTGGTCTTTCACGATTGGCCTCATGAATAAGCTCAGAGTCGCTCTACGAGTCGATCACTGTATTTGAAGTCACTCGGATATTTCGCACTTCCGTAGCCAAATAGACTGTCCACTCGGCTAACACATCCACGTATTTATATCGCACATATAGAAGATTCGAGTCGTCGAAGTATACAGATTCACAGACAATAGAAACAGGACAACAATAGACAGGCAAACAACTTTTTACAACTTTATTTACAACCCGCGCCATTGTCTCAAAACGTTTCTGGATAGGCTGATCCAGAAACTTCACTTGTTTACAAAATAGAAGGTGGACTCTTTCGGCCGCTCACCTACCTAAGTGGTGCCCTTGAGCTTGTTGCCCCAACCTAACTTTTGCGGCTGGGCGCCTTCTGCGCTCGCCATAGTCCGGTAACGTTGTCATGGCCATCTGCGGTCAACAACATAATTGTCAATTCGAAAAAAAAAAAAAAAAAACGGCTGCTCACACACCGGTCCCTTCTGGATTGCGCACGGCTCAACATTGCCCCCTTCTAAGACATACTCGTCTCGAGTATTGGTAGATGCGTAATATCGCGCGAGTCGAGAATTAATTTTTCGAGTGACTCTCTCTTCTCTTTCATTTGATACCCATATTATAGGAGTCCATTAAAAATAACTAGTCCGCCATCTTGGGTGTTCCGCCATGTTGGATTCAGAGTATCGTCATTTCATTTTCGAATTATTCTCAGCAAGCCCTTTTATTTGAAACCCGTATTGTAGGAGTCCATTAAAAATAACTAGTCCGCCATCTTGGGTGTTGCGCCATGTTGCATTCAGAGTGACGTCATTTCATTTTTTGAGTTATTCTCAGCAAGCCCTTTCATTTGATAGATAGATAGAAGATAGAAAATGTTTTATTCCACACCTTAAACAAACAAATTAACAAAACAAAGAGAGAAGCACTAATCGGTCTTATCGCTAAAGAGCGATCTCTACCAGACCTTGGATGGAGCACGCCTGATGGATACAGGCAATGCGTTCCACAGGTTTACAGCCTGGACAGTAAAAGATTTGTGGTAGTACGACGAGTTGTGTGCAGGTGTCTTGAGCTCAGTGTCAGAAGACCGAAGAAATCGAGAATGGGAAAGGTGCAGAAACATGAAGCGGTCCTTGAGATAAGGAGGAGTAGAAGGAGTAAAACGAATATTGTAGAGTAAGAATAAGAAATGGGAATTCCGACGAAGCCGTAGGTTTTGCACTCAAGCTTGTCCAATTGTTGCCCCGTCAGATCAAGAAAGGATGCATCGGCATAATCTAGGATAGGAAGAAGTGATTGAGCAAGAGACCTTAGTGGCAGTAGGAAGGAAGTTTATATGTCTCCGCAAGGAGCCATATTATAGGAGTACATTAAAAATAAGTAGTCCGCCATCTTGGGTGTTCGGCCATGTTGGATTCAGAGTGACGTCACATAGCTGACCATGCATTGTCATTCAATGAAAACATGTATACAAAATTTCAGCTCAATTGGTTGAAGATATCTGCTTCAAAATTGAGTTGCACGATTCCACCCGAACAAACATACTAGTTACATACATACATACATAAAGGGCAAGTTAAATAAAAGCTTGTAAAAAAGATAAAAAATTGTATATTTTGCCACAGAAATAACACAATATATATTCTTAAATCTAATTAAGTTGAGGTAGAATACGGTGACAAAAAGGCCACTACTCAGTATTTGCTGTGGCAGAGCAGGTCGTACCACAGCGCTGGCCTTCCTGGTGGTTACCCTCGCTTGCGATTGGTAGCAACCGCAGCACACTAGCTTAATATGCAACAGATAATACAAAAATAGAACATTATATTATAGTGAAAACTAAACTATACTAAAATATGTATACATTTAATTTTTTTTTTCTTTATATTCTAACAATAGAAATATAAAATATTTATTAAAAATTGTTGTACATAAATATCTTATAATTAGTTTGTACTGTTTTTTTGCGTCCTAGGCCCATTACTATTCTTAGTATATATTAATGACCTACCTTATCATATTGAACATGCGATGGTTCTTTTTGCAGATGACTGTACTGCAATAGTTAAAGGTAAATCTTTCAGTAGATCTACCATAAGTTTACACAATCTATACTCGCTAACGACTGTAGTTAAAAAAAATATGAAAACTTGTACAGCGCCTCTAACGGATAGTTTGGTGCTAAAATTCGCAGTAAACTTATACTACAGACTGTGGTTTTGGTTTCATTTGCTTAGAATTTGGTACCATGAGTTACGAATCTGACAGTTGTCGTAGTAACATACTATTACTACTGTATAACGGCAGGCGATCTAACAGTGACAACTCATGGTAGACAAACTACGTACGAAATTGACATTAATTACACTTTACATAAAATAACAGACTGACTAGGTAATAATAATTATAACGTTAATCTGAGCAAAACGAAAATCATGCATTTTTCACAGAGAACACTCATGCCCGAAATAACAACCTCATATAAAAATCAAAGTATAGAGAATACAACCTCAACAATTTTTTTAGGGCTTGTTATTAACAGACAATTGAACTGGAATAGTCAAGCTGAAGAAATCTGTAAGGCACTTAGTAAATTTACATTTATGCTTTACAAACTGCAAAAAGTTATAAACCTTGACGCACTTAAAACGATCTACCATGCCTACGTTTCTTCTAATTTTCGTTACGGCATATTTTTTTGGGGAAACTGCACGGATAGAAAATGGATCTTTAAAAGTCAAAAAAGATGCATTAGAGCAACGTATGGCCTGAGGTCAACAGATAGCTGTAAACCCTACTTCCTATCACTAAACATAGCGTATGTTTAGTGTACCAGCACTCTACATCTTTGAAATGGCGATTATTTGTTACAAGTAACTGCAATCTATTTGAAAAGCCAAGCCAATCGTGTAACAGACGTGACGAGCACCATTTGTCTATTGAGTGCAAAAACAGCATTGCTCAAAAGAGTTTCCATGGAATGGCACCTCAAATCTATAATAAGTTACCAAAAACTATTAAGGAGCTGCCATTGACAATGTTTAAAAATAAACTCATTACTTTTTTATAATCAAAATGCTATTACCATGTAAATGAATTTCTATTAGTTATGGACATAAAAATTAACTAAGCTTAATCAAATTATTGACTATGCATAAATTAATTTATTTTTGAACTTATATCAATTTATTATAATTATCAAAGTTAGGTTAAGTTAAATAGACTCATTTGAATAATTTGCATGCCTTAAATTGGTAAAACATGTTTGGAACCTGTGTATTTACTGAATATGATTTTGACCCATGTTTGTGAATAAATGATTTTATGATTTAACAATTTGTCCTTATCAAGAAGTACAATATAAGTAATTTAATTTAATCATAACTCTAAAAATATGTACTTACAGAGATGTGCCCCTATTTATAAGATATAAAGAGCTTATTCTTAAAGAATACTTTGAACTACCTACAACAGTCATCGTTCAAATACATTTTAATTGCTGTGATATTATGTAGTTTGTACATCGTCTTGTTCACCTGGGGTATACAAATATTATACATAATGTTTTGTTCGTAAGGAGCAAGAGCGACATGATATTTTTTCAAAGAAATATTATTTATTGTTTTTTATACAAATGCAAATTTATAAAATGTATCTACATACAAGTAAGCTTAAGAATATTCTCGGTTCTAAAGATGTTACGGAGTGAATCTATACTTTTCAATGTTCTTTTTTGCATCAAAAAGGTTGTTTGGACATCTAGAGTTTCCCCAGAATATGATCCCGGTTATAACAAAAAAAATATAATATTAATATAAAAGCCATTATTTATGGATGGTCCGAGGCCTAGAACAGCGGGATGTCAAATTAGTCGAATTTGACTGTGATTCAAGAATCACAGTCAAATTCGTCAGTCTTTTTTAGTTTATTTTTAAAAGTACTACTACCTGTAAAAAATTATACATAACTTAAAAATAAAAATAACAAAATTACAGGCATTTTAACACTGGAGGTATTGAATGGTTCATTCCATTATCTTTGTATTATGGCACAGCGCGAGTCGTTTGCTATTGAATACGATTGTTTAACTAAAGAGTATTTCTTGTAAAATTTGTTATGTAGTTTACTTGCATGTTTTTGTAATAGCTTTGCCCATTTGTTTTAATTTTTCCCGGGCCCCAAGATGTTTAGGCATCACCTTAAGTGTTACCTTGAGCATTACATAATTTATAATTGCTTTTAATATTGTATCAGGCGTTATAATAAATATTGTATTGTATTGATCACATGACATGTGTCAATCACCCTCTGCATTTGCGTACCCCGTACAAGACGTGTGTGTACCGAATAAATCCTAAAATTTACTTTATGTTGGGGTTTTAATTTATCCAAAGAATTAATTCTCCCTTATGTCAAACAATATCAGCTATTTGTTCGTGATTCCACGTATAAGTTAATAGTTCCAATTAAGATTGAAATTAAGCTTTTTCACATTGACAATTGTCCTAAAAACATAATCCCACAACTTGCTGCTAATGCCGAACGCTGAAACAAAAAATATATATTTTAAAACTAAATAATAAGTAAATAATGAGAATACGCTACTGCGTAAACCGGTCTTGTTTTAATACAAGAAACTCTACTTATACTACGGGCTGGCGGACATACAATTTAAAGTAAAAACATGAATAATTCAAAACCACATCAATTCCGAATGTTCTGCAAGCACGTACCTAACTGCTTAAAGAAAAGTTAGAATACCTGACGCCAATATCGCCAATGCGTCTTCATAATTCGATAAGCGCAGACGAGAGTTGCGCAAGCGACCTTAGTTTATGCTACTAACCTTTATCGGGGTTTATAAAGTGGTGGTTGGAATGATATCGTTTCATGGCGTAGAGATACGTGCCGGCCCGAGGGTTGCCGTGGTGTACGTAGTAGTGTATCATGTCATATGTCAGGTAACCTGGGAGAACAAACAAAATACATATAATAATTGACGAGCTCTGTGGCGCAGCGGGCGAAGGTCCGCCTGCGACGCAAGGGGTTGCGGGTTCGATTCCCACCTCGGGACAAATGTCTGTACGATCTGCAGATATTTGTTCAGGGTGTTCTGGGTGTTTTTTCTATTTATAATAAAAATATCCATCTATGTAGTATAATGTATTAAGTATATCAGTCATCTAGTACCCATAACACAAGCTCTGCTTAGCTTGGGGCTAGATGATGCTGTGTGATTTGTCCAGCATTATTTATTTATTTATTTAATGACAGGATAATATATGAAAATCAAAATTATATTTAGTCCGTCAGTTAGATAATACAAAATAATAAGACGGGTATTTTTGCTTTTTCAAATTAATGAAACAATAAAGTCAAAGTCAATAAGTGTTTATTCAATAGAGCAAAACGCTACTTGGAATAGTCAATTTACATAAGAACAAGACAAATTTAAATTGAATAAAGAACATAATTGATTACGTTCGCTTCAGATAACTTTTTTTCCAAGTGAGGGAAAGAAGCGAACAAAAAACCTCTCTCTTTCACTTCTATTCATTGTTACAATTTATGTCGTAGTATTATGGTTAATTTAATGTTCGCAAGGATATTGGATACTTTGGATATTGCAAGATGACATTATTTATTATCGTTATCGAACCAAGCAACACTCGGCCAAGGTCAATATTATTCAAATAATCATCTATGGAATTTCTATGGAGCTTTTTCTATGAGATTTTGTTTTATAAAAAGCTTAAACCTATGAATCGATAATTCAGTCGCCTCAGATGGAAGCTTATTATGGAAGCGCACACAGTTCCCATAGGTATATTATTTATTTACTTTTTGGAGCCTAAATTTAGGGATGTGCAATTTATTTTTATTTCTTGTATTTATGCTATGCAAATCACACATCTTGATATAATTATTTCTATTTTTGTGTGCATACAGTTAGTTTTCATAGATATATTGCTATATAACAGTTAAAACGCTATTTTTTTTAAATCGTTCCCTAAATGAATCGCGAGGTTTCATTTTGTAAATAGCACGTACCGCCCTTTTTTGAAGGACAAAGATTGTCTGTATATCGGCCGCTCTTCCCCAAAGCAGGATACCATATGACATTCCACTATGGAAGTAGCTAAAATAAACCAGTCTAGCTGTAGCTTCGTCTGTAATAGATGTTATTGTGCTGACTGCATAAGCTGCTGAACTAAGCCGACCTGCAAGTTCATCAATTTGCAGTTACCATTGAAGAGTAGAATCTTTGTGTATACCTAAAAATACTGTGGAATTGACGGGATTGAGCATTTAACCGCCCAACATTATGTTTGTAGAATATGCTTTTACTTTTCGTAAAGAAAATTTAATACTTACTAAATCTTTTTAGCATTATGCACTAGGTTGTTTGCAGTAAACCAATCGTGCACTTGTGATAGTGAATTATTTAAGTCGTCGTAATTAATTAATTTACTTTGTGAATGTAATGTGAAGATGTCGTAGGAGTGTCTTAATAAATATTTTTTTTTTGTAGCGGTTGTGTTTTGTTTTGTTTGTATACGGTTTTATTGTTTGTTTGAGTTTGATGTTGTTTTGAATTTTGCCGTCCGTCTGTTTATTATATTCCTTTCCAGTCTCCTTCTTCTCCGTGGTCGTGAAATCACCCAGGGCCCCAACTGAAAACCACCGTAGCGTCTGAGCCTGGCCAGGTGCTACACAATGCTGATTTGGGGACCCATTTACCCGCGCTACATCCTTTTCTTCCAATCTGTAGTTTAATGTTTATTAAGTTTTATTTGTTTTGTGTTCTTTGTTTGTTTGTTTATATTTGTAATTTTCATTTTTTATTTCCTTTGTGGTTATAATTGTATTGTGCGTGTGGTAAATAAATGATTTTCTTCTTCTTAGATAAAATGCATTGCATAGGCGATATTGGCCTTTTCTTAGGGGTCTTTTTCCAGCAATAACAAAACATTTGGAATAGATTTTTTTTTTTTTAATTTACCATGTCTTTTTTTTTAAATGGCAGAGTTGTCTTACACGATTGTTAAACGTAATACTTAGTTTAATAATAAAAATCATAAAACTAGCAAAAGTCATACAAACTATATTATGAAAGCGCAGATTTTCACTTTACAGAGTTACGAAACCGATTTATGACTCAAAAAATCTTTGAGTCATAAATTTGTTCATATAAATACACCCTTTTCAAAATGGCCCTTTTGTTTAATTTTATTTTAAACGATAATCAAGGTTTTTGTGCTTACGGCATTCATTTCAAGGCGTCAGTTTGTATGCAGGCGGCTCCCTCAGTCCGCGTTTTACCATTGTAGGTAATTTAAACAATTAATTGTTTATCAATTATTTAAATGTAGGTAAACTAAAACTGAATCGCGCCGTGCGCCTGCGTCGTTGTCCGTCACGTGCCATTTAGTTATGTATGATTATGGCTCATCGCGCTTAGTTTTGATTGCGTAAAAAAACATGAAAAAATTCTTAACGTATTTATGTTTTTTTTAAATGCTCATAATATTATGAAAAATCCTTACTTAGATTAGTTTAATTCGTAAAAAAATATAATCCACCGAACTGTTCGGCATTCGGCTGCAGTTAATGGCTTTTTCAAAGAATTTATAATAATGTAACTTATGTTTATTGCTCCTACATATACAGTGTATCCCTGGATAAAGTGCAACCCCGAAAGGGGGTGAAACTAGATCAAAAATTATCGACAAAAAAATAGAAAAAAAAAATTAAAAAAAATTCGTATATACTTTATTGATGAATTAAAATTTTTATTACTCACTAATGACTCTATTTAATAAAAAAATGATTTCTTCCAAAGTAGTGGGTCTATTTTGTTAAAATAAAAACCATAATCATGTCAGATATGTGACGATGACGATAAAATAACAAATAACTCACAAACGAGTGGCTATCGTGACTTAAAGTTTAATTTTTGTATTAAAATTACATTTTTTATGCTGTTTTTTTCAAATAATTTCCAAAAATCTTAAAATTAAGCCTATAATACTAGATATTTTTATGACTTTTTATTATTGTCTATCATAATAGCTTTTAAATAAAAAAAAAACCTACGGTCTAACATAAAAAATGCGCTGGCTAGGAGCTTTTAAAGTTGACCACTGATTACGTCACCACTCAGGTAGAGACACTTTTTTAACTTCTATTGTTGTAGATTATGGTCGCTGGGCCTGTTCTATGAAAGATGAAGGGTGGGGATCGAAACAGGACTCACAACAAGGCATGCATTGCATGCCACTCGCCAGTCGCTCCGATATTCTCGCCGCTGCTACCGCCTACCGTACCTTACTGCGCCTTCAAGTTTTTGTTACGTTGTTTTGCTTTTGTTTTGTTATTGACTTTTTGTTACGTTTTTGACTTTTTTGTTACGTTTTTGACTGTACTTTGTTGTGTTGTGGAGATGCCGCGATTGACTGAGTTCTCTCCGCGAGAAATCGCTGACATCCATTATTATTATGGTATGTCACGTGGACACACAACAGTCGCTCGTTCTGCATACATAAATGCGTTTCCGAGCAGACTTGTACCGTCAGCACGAAATTTCCAAGAAGTTCACCGAAAGTTATCCAACATCGGACTTGGATTAGCAAGAGATCGCCGTGAGCAACAAGCCACCATTATTGACCATTCCATAGAAGAGGCCGTTTTAAACGATTTGTTTGCTGATCCCACAACCAGCATTAGACGCTTAGCTTTGCGTCACGGTATATCAAAAACATCCGTATGGCGAATTTTGAAAAAGAAGGGATTGCATCCATACCATTATCAGCGAGTACAGCATTTGCATGAAAATGTAGACAATCGTGCAAGATGCGTAATGTCTACGTGGATTCAACAAAAAATTAGAAATAATCCACAATTCCTAAAAAAAATTTTATGGATGGATGAAGCGAAATTCACCCGGAATGGAATCACAAATTGCAGAAACTTACATGTATGGTCCGAGGAAAATCCACACCTAAAGAGGGCGTCTACTTTTCAAGTGCAATTTTCAGTTAATGTATGGGCAGCTCTAATAGACGACACGCTGATTGGGCCAGTTATTTTACCCGCAACATTAAATGCCGAAAGTTTTTTAAACTTATTAAGAGACGATCTGCCACTACTGCTGGAAGATGTTCCGCTGGCTACAAGGCAACAGATGTATTTGCAGATGGACGGATGCCCTGCGCACTACGGGCGCAACGTGCGAAGTTTTTTAAACGAAAACTACGCTAATAGGTGGATCGGCCGGGATGGACCAGTCGGGTGGCCGGCACGTTCACCTGACCTGACACCCCTAGACTATTTTCTGTGGGGTGTTATGAAACAAAGAGTCTACAGAACGACCGTAAACACCGAGGCAGAGTTACAAGATCAAATCATGCGATGTGCCGATGAGATAAGAAGTGACCCAGAGATGGTGCTTAGAGCCACACAACAAATCGCTCTTCGTGTGGCAATGTGCCTACAACAACAAGGAAGCCATTTTGAGCATTTAATGCATTAAACAAAACCCTTATTTCATACTAACATGTAATAAGTTAAATAAAAATGTTGTAACTAAAATTTGATTTTTAATACTACCTGAGCAGTAAAAAAAAGTGTCTCTACCTGAGTGGTGACGTAATCAGTGGTCAACTTTAAAAGCTCCTAGCCAGCGCATTTTTTATGTTAGACCGTAGGTTTTTTTTTTATTTAAAAGCTATTATGATAGACAATAATAAAAAGTCATAAAAATATCTAGTATTATAGGCTTAATTTTAAGATTTTTGGAAATTATTTGAAAAAAACAGCATAAAAAATGTAATTTTAATACAAAAATTAAACTTTAAGTCACGATAGCCACTCGTTTGTGAGTTATTTGTTATTTTATCGTCATCGTCACATATCTGACATGATTATGGTTTTTATTTTAACAAAATAGACCCACTACTTTGGAAGAAATCATTTTTTTATTAAATAGAGTCATTAGTGAGTAATAAAAATTTTAATTCATCAATAAAGTATATACGAATTTTTTTTAATTTTTTTTTTCTATTTTTTTGTCGATAATTTTTGATCTAGTTTCACCCCCTTTCGGGGTTGCACTTTATCCAGGGATACACTGTATTTTGTGCATTATCAGTCGCTGTAAGTTGGAATTATAGGAAAAAATAGTAGGAGTATCTTTATCGCATGTGACGAATTTATTGGTTGTTGTATCGATATCAGTAGGTATTGAAGCTAGTAGGTACTATCTGTTTATGCTTATCGATGTTATCGCCAAACTTTAACAACTGCCGGTTTAGACGTTGTATAATCTGATAAATTCGTAAACTAGGCCGACGAGATGGCTTGCGGCTTGTCAAATGTCTAATCTAAGGCATAAACGAATCGTTCCCCAAAAATGTATGCAAAATTTACCTACATTGCTTTTCACACAAGAAGAAAGTAAACTAAAAAGGCCGCTCTACATTCTCACGAGAATCTCGCGAGAACGCGAGAAACATGCGAGAAACGTGAATGTGGAAGCGATGAGAAGAATACGCGAATCGCTTCCACATTCACGTTTCTCGCATGTTTCTCGCATTCTCGCGAGATTCTCGTGAGAATGTAGAGCGGCCTTAATAAACTTTCGCGATCACAAATTATTATAATAACAGCGTCGTGGTCCCGGGTAGACTGGCTACACGTTTGCCGACACGCGTTCTCCACCCAAGAACCACTCTGCCCCAGCGGCCATCGGTTCTGCGGCAGTCTGATATTTGTCCCGGGTCTGGGTAGTTTTGTATGTATTATGTGTATACAATATTATGTATTACAAAAAAAAAATAATGTATTTAAATTAATCATCAGGTTTCCAAACTACAAGCTTGCTTAGTCCAAACTAAGTACAAATCCGGGGCGTACCTAAATTAGTAGTTGTAGGGTATAGTTGGACTAGATGGTGTTGTTTGTAGTGTCCAGCTTTGTTTATTTTACTAGGTGTCCCGGCGAACTTCGTATCGCACCTACTACAACCACTACTTACAACTATACCCTACAACTACTAATTTAGGTACGCAACGAAAAGTAGCCTATGCCCGTCTCCATAGCCTAATCTACTCCTATACTATAATTCATCCAAATCGGTTCTGCGGTTTTGACGTGATTATTATATATTAATTTTATAATTTTTTTTTTTTTTTTTACCTGACTAATCAACGGTCCTGTATTTTACTACTTGCTTGCCTAGCGCAAAAATAATGTTTATAGCTTGCATAGTATAAAAAGACTATAGTGATAACCTAGATATAGGTTTTTCGTATTAAGTGTTTAGTTTTATTTAGTTCTTTTTATATAAGTTAGGCTAAGTAAGTCTGTAAACCTCTTTTTGAATAAATAAATTATATAAATAAATTATATATAATTATATAATTAGTAGGGAAGCAGGGATGTACGGTTTTATTGTTTGTTTGGGTTGGATGTTGTTTTGTCGTCCGTCTGTTTATTCTATTCCTTTCCTGTCTCCTTCTCTCCGTGGTCGTGAATTCACCCAGGGCCCCAACTGAAAACCAGCGTAGCATCTGAGCCACCTGGCCAGGTGCTACACAATGCTGAGTTGGGGACCCATTACCGCGCCCGCCACATCATCTTCTTCCTGTCCGTAATGTAATGTTTTATATTTCTGTGTTCTTTGTTTATATTGTGGTTGTATTGTATCGTGCGTGTGATAAATAAATGTTTTTCTTCTTCTTCAAAACTTATTACCAATTCATTCATCTAAAAAGTATTATACGATGATATGTTGGAAAAACAAATTTAAAAAGTACATCGTTGAGCACAACCGTTCCGTAAGGATTAGATCTTTTAAGGGGCAAAAATTCTGTCATACATGATTTTTGCGAAACCTTAACCGTTTACGCAGCGCACGCAGTGGAAGCTCTCAAAAGGAAAAAAATAACCCCGATGTTGAAACATTCTTCATTGGTACTCTGCTCCTATTAGTCTTAGCGTAATGATATATAGCCTATAGCATTCCTCGAGAAATGGGCTATCTAACACTGAAAGAATTTTTCAAATCGGGCCAGTAGTTCCTGAGATTAGCGCGTTCAAGCAAACAAACAAACTCTGCAGCTTATAATTTATTCAGCTTAATATTAGTATATAATACATTTCAGTCTTACCAACAAGAGCGCCAGTCAGCTTCAGCATAGGCCGTGTGAGGAATGGTCTGAGCAGCGGGTACAGCATACAAGTGATTACAAACGCCGGAATCGGTGGGAACACTTGGCGGTAGCTATCGAAGGGGACCTGCGAAACCATTAATGGTAAATAAATGAAGTAAATAAGAACTGCCTCTGTGCCGCAGATGGTTTGACAGCTGGTTGAGAAGCAGGAGTTCTTTCATTTCCTAAAGTTTACGGAACCCGGGATGAACATCCGTAGTTCAAACAAATATTTCCGAGTTGTCCTACAAAATTCAATATGACTACCGGGACAAACATGGGCTGGTAGTCATACAGTTGCCCTGCGGCGGGAACTGAACCCACACCACCGAATACGTAGAAATCATCACCAACTCAGCCGTAGGACGTCCACTGCTGGATCTCAAAGTACTGACCATGAGGGGTTGTTGCCCTTCCGGAGGTATCCCTTGGCAGATTCTTACTGCATTCGCATGGGCAACATTATTTTTTATTATTACTATTATTCACCACACCGTTGTTATGAAAGCCCAAAGGTCATTCGGCATACGACAGACGTGGCCAGCCCAGTCCCACTTCAGCCTGGCAGCCTTCTGAGTGACATCTTTTATTTGAGTTTTGGCGCGCAGTATGGTGTTGCGAATTCGGTCAGCAAGTTTAACACCGAGAATACTGCGCTCCATAGCTCGTTGGCAAACCTCGAGTGTCGATCTTTGTTGAGCAGTCAAAGACCAAGTTTGAACGCCGTGAGGATGGGGAGATTGCATACGTCCATAAGCCTACGTTTGATTGATAGTGGTAAATCTCCCTTCATGAGTTCCTTCATGGCGCAATAGCTCCTCCAGGCGTTTTCGGTGCGTCGTGCAACTTCTTTTTCTTGTTTCGCCTGCAAAGAGACTATTTGACCAAGGTATATGTATGTCGTCGTTAACGTATTGTTACGAGCTGAGGGTTCGGGATTAAATAATGTAATCCAATTTTACCAAAATGAACACTTTAATCACAGATGACACCAATAGGAATCTCACAGCAGATTCACACAGGAACACTTCTTCACGTACAACACTGATCGTCACTATAACACTTGTTCACTATTCACTGAACACTATAGCACTTGTACACAATCACTGTATTCACTTTACTGTCGCTCCGATATATCGCACTGTTCGCTTCCGTAGCCAAATAAAGACTGTCCGCTTGGTAAACACATCCGCGTATTTATATCCCACATAAAGACGATTCTCGAAGCCGATGTTTCTAGATTGACACACAATAGAGGCAGGACAACAAAAAACAAGTAAACAACTTTTTATAACTTTGTTTACTACCCGAACCATTGTGTCAAAACCGGTTTTTCTAGAAACTTCACTTGTTTGTGTTCAAAACAATAAAGAGTGACCTTGGACTCTTCGGCCGCACAAACACCGGTCCTTTCTGGATCTTTCGCGAACTTACTGGTTTACGTTTGCGCTCGGCGCAACAGTATGCAATCTCCTCACCCCCTACAATTATTTTGTGTTTTGAGCTGTTAGTCATTATTTTGGTCTTTGACATAATCAAAATCCAATACAGGTATAAATAAAAATACCTATATATACATATATAGTATATATAGCAGTAGTATGTACGGAAATTCTTCGTGGAGGTCAATGACCCCGTCAAGAATCAGCTGGCTTTTAGGTTGTCGTTATCGTATAATCAGCTGTTGAAGTTAAAACTTTTGTGGTTTTTTCTTGAATGAAAATCACTGAATCCTGAAAAAAATTAATCGGTATTACGCGATACGCGAAAACGCGAAAAAATCAAAAGGTATTACGCGATAAATTCCCGTGTTTATGTTATTATATTATAAAAAATTAACTCACTCAGATATATCGCACTGTTCACTTCCGTAGCCAAATAAAGACTGTCCGCTCGGCAAACACGCTCACGTATTTATATCGCATGTAAAGAAGATTCTAGATTCAAACACAATAGAGACAGGACAACAAAAGACAAGTAAACAACTTTTTACAACTTTATTTACAACACGCACTTTTGTTTCAAAACCGGTTTGTCTGGAAAGTTCACGTGTTTGTGTCGAAAACAATAGGGAGTGACCTTTGGACTCTTTCGGCCGCTCGCACACCGGTCCTTTCTGGATCTTTCGCTAACTTACTAGTTTGCGTTTGTGCACGGCGCAACATTATTATTATATTGAATGTCAAAATTATTTAAAGCTGCAGTATAGCGTTGTCTAAAATGGATTACTTTAGTTTTCTTTAAATTATTTTTTTATAATTATCTAACCCATTTATTATTGATGTCAAAGCTAAATTAATGTCATATATATTTGTAAGTGTTTATATTATCACATGTTATAGTAACGGCGCTATCGTCCGCGAATAGAGACATAGGCTGTATGGTAGCCTTGGGTAGATCATTGATATATATAAATAAAACCGGGCAAGAGCGAGTCGGACTCGCGCACCGAGGGTTCCGTGCCATCATACAATATAATTTATGACAAAGGCGGTTTTATATTTGTTGGAGAACCTTGACAGCGCCATCTCTTGTCTGATAGCAGAACTTACGTAGATTTTTTACACTTTCGATGATTTCTAAAAAAGTATGCTATGTAGAGAGATTGTAATAAATTTCCTCTAATCTTTATATACACTTCTAATAGTAATAAAAGTTTCAAAGGTTTATCTCCGCAAACTTCGGAGATAAGGGGGGGGGAACGCTATTTTTTTCAACATTTTTGTAAATAACTCAAAAACTATACGACTTAAAGGAAAACTAAAAATTGTTTATTAATGTGCTAAAGAATACCTTTCATATGATACCCCACATAACCTAGTAACTTTCCAATAATTTTGAAAACACCCCTTCCATCCCAATTGTCTAAAAAACTATGCAAATTAGAGAGTTCGCTATAATTTTCCTATAAAGTTTACAAACACTTCTATTAGCTATAAAAGTATCACGGGTTTATCTATGCAAACTTCGGAGATAAGGGGGGGGGAACGGTCAATTTTTCAACATTTTTGTAAATAACTCAAAAACAATACGGCTTAAAGGAAAACTAAAAACTGTTTATTAATGTGCTAATAAATACCTTTCATATGATACCCCACATCACCTATTTACTTTACAAAATTTTTGAAAACCCCCCTTCAACCCCCCATGTCTAAAAAACTATGCAAATTAGAGAGTATGCTACAATTTTTCTATTAAGTTTACATACACTTCTATGAGCTATAAAAGTATCACGGGTTTATCTCTGCAAACTTCGGAGATAAGGGGGGGGGGAACGGTCGTTTTTTCGACATTTTTGTAAATAATTCAAAAACAATACGGCTTAAAGGAAAACTAAAAACTGTTTATTAATGTGCAAATGAATACCTTTCATATGATACCCCACATCACCTATTAACTTCACAAAATTTTTGAAAACCCCCCTTCCACCCCCCTTGTCGAAAAAACTATGCAAACTAGAGAGTTCGCTATAATTTTCCTATAAAGTTTACATACACTTCTATTAGCTATAAAAGTATCATGGGTTTATCTCGGCAAACTTCGGAGATAAGGGGGGGGGAACGGTCATTTTTTCAACATTTTTGTAAATAACTCAAAAACGATACGATTTAAAGGAAAACTAAAAACTGTTTATTAATGTACAAATGAATATCTTTCATATGATACCCCACACGGCCTAGTAACTTCACTTAAAATTTTTGAGATCCCCTATCCGCCCCCCTGCAATCAAAATAAGAATATTTTTTAACATTTTTATATATGCTATATTAGTAAAAAAGTGTTGTCTTTTACCATTTTAAATTGCAAGTCGATAGCATCAGTAGTTCTCGAGATATCCATCTGTGACAGACAGACAGACAGACAGACAGACAGAGTGATTCTATAAGGGTTCCTTTTTACCATTTTGGTCCGGAACCCTAAAAAGCATAGCATAGCACACTACCCTGTGGTACACTATAATTAACAATACGTTCTTTAGAAACATGTGTTTCTTCAGTTTTATTTACGAAGTTAATATTAGTAATTTCTGTAAATTGTTTCCTATTTCCAAGATAAGATTTGATCAAACGCAAGGCATTACCTCTGACCTCCATAGTTACAAATTTTTGAAGAAGAATGTTATGGTCTACACTACATAATCGAACGCTTGGGTCATATCACAAAAGATAGAGCATTACTGGAGTCTTTTTGTCAACGGTTTTTGTAACCCGACTGAGAAAATGCCATATTAATTGTTTTTTTTTAACCCTTTTTGTTCATTACATAAAATATAGTTTTTTTTTTCAAAGTATGTAAATTTTCAATAAAAAAAATCGAATTGCCTATTGTTATATCTTTGTAATCTCTGTTACATTTTTAACCAATTCCTGAAACAAATATAGACCATAATATTTGCATATCTAAACAAAAGTTCGATAATTTTTTCGCCAAATCTAGCTCATACGTCACAAAATATGTACACGAGACTAAAGACTTAAAAAAACAGTACAAAATCTTTTACTTATATATTGAACTTTATTGTCGTCACAGTTATGTCAAAATTCATATATCAATGTTCTTAAATTAACGCGATTTTATACCTTAAGGAATTAGGGGGTTAGTGTAGCAAGACTAGTTTGAGGGATGAGTTTTTTTGGGTTGGTCTGAAATGAAAAATTACTAGGCTAGTATTATTATTATATAATACCATCAATCACAAAATAAAAATGTCAACATGAAAGAATGACAAAGTATAAAATGTCCAAATGAAACAATGACATAGTAGAAAAATTTCCACTTAAAAAATTACCAAGTATAATAATGACATGGTATAAAAATGTCAAGAATAAAGTTTGGTAAGCTAAAAATTTACTAAATACTTAGAAATATCATTTTTTTGACATCTGTCAAATGTGACAGAAAATGACAGCAAATGTCAAAAATTACCAAATATCATCTTTGGAAGCTATGTAAAGCCAAGAAAAGAGTAAACTTTTTCAATGACAGCTGTCAAACTTCAAACGGCGAAATCTCGAGAACTACTAATCCTAGACTTTCCATTGTGGGTTCAAATGTTCTTAAAAGGCCTTTCATTTGAGCCCTTAACGAACATTCTAGAATAAATAGTTCTCGAGATATCGCCGTTTGAAGTGTGACAGCTGTCATCAAAAATGTAGATCTTATCGGTCTTTCATTTGAGCCCTAAACGAAAATTCTAGGATAAGTAGTTCGTGAGATATCACCATTTCAAGTTTGACAGCTGTTATCAAAAATGTAGATCTCATCGAGGTCTTTCATTTTCGCCCTTAAATCTTAAGTTTTTAGAATTATTTTTTCCCTATCCTCTTAAAATGAACGTAGGAAGGTACTATATAAATATTCGTAAATAAAGGATTCAGCTATTAGATGAGTGTTCTTTTGTATACAAAAATAACTACCTATTATCTATCACATAGGTCATCGCTTTCCAGATCGGCGTTCCATCAAATCGATTATGGCTTTGAGAACAACAGTCCTAAAATCAAGTATTAGGTACCCACCGGCGATCAAAGATCTTTGCTTGGCAAAGAATTTGAATACCTAGGTAAAAGAGCAATAATAGCATAGGTGTGTAAAGTGTGGTGTGTACCTGTAACAAAATTAACTCTTTATATCGGAAATCACACCAATAAGAATCTCACAGCAGATTCACACTAGAACACATCTTTACAGAACACTGATTAGGTATCACTATTGCATCCGCTTTGCTCCTGTTTTCTTCATGAGTACGTATTAAAATTATTTACGCGATTTAGCATATTTTGCAACGTTAAAATTTAGTAATCGTCTTTTTAGGGGTCTTTAGTCGTTTCGCACCACACGCGATTCAAACCGCGGTGCGAAAAACCCAAGTACTGTTTCTGAATGGGGCCATTCGCACCGCAGTGGTTCGGCCGGCGGTGCGAATCGCCCAAGATTCTTTTGAAATGAGTCGTTTCGAACCACGGGAAAAAACGACTCGATGCTCATTTTTTAAGTCGACTTTAAATTTAGGCGAAATTCGAATTTAGAATTTCGAATTTAGGCACGCATCAAAAATTTAAGGATTTCAATTATTTATTTGTACAGAAATAGAAACATGGATAGTGATAAAAAAAATTGCAAGATAATATGTAATAATTATATTTGCTCAACAGCTGTATATTTTTTAATGTAATAGGTAGGTTTTAAATCACAGTTTGATCAACATTATACATTTTACTAAAAATTAACTATTGCTAATCACAGATATGACGTACATTATTATTTACTTATGACTAGGCAATCAATCACAGCGGTGATAGATATAGCTGAAACATTGAAACCTTTCTTTTTCTGTGCCATTCACATTTGATGACAATGATGGTGATTGGACAATAAACTTAACCATTAGATGTCATATTAATTTGTCCTACTGACATGCATAATGTATGTGCAAGGTGCTCTATCGCCTATCGATTTTAGTACGGACGGTCATTATAATGGTCAGAAATTAGCAGACTGGATACGTCATCGCACCTTGCCACTTGAGGCTTGGAGTTTATGGGACGCAAGGCTAAGCAAACACTTGTCCCCAGCGGGAGCCGAACCCCCAACCTACTGTGTCTCAGCCGGCTTTAAGACTGACTGAGCCACGTATGCCCTTCTGTCGATATAAGTTTAATCAATTGTAAAAGTCCCCTAAACATGAGAATTTTAGAGTAGATGAAAATTAACTTTCGTAAATGAGATATTTTTGATCAGTTGGAGGCTGAGACACAGTTGATACTGACCGTACCTTCTGATCATGAAGAGGCAGCAGCGTCCGTGTATCAACATCCTGCACTGCGCTCGCCAGCCCACCTGCCAAGTGTGCTAAGTATGGCAACATGATCTTTTGGAGATCTTTAAGGGAGGCTTATCTCCAGCAGGTGGACGTTTTACGGTCGAGAGAGAATTACCTTGTGATGCATGCCGTGGAGGACGAAGTGCGCCCGAATCATATGTATGGAGGAGCCAGGGTCCATGTGGAACAGCCACCGGTGCATGGAGTATTCCAGGGCCGACCACAGCAGCGCGCCTCCTGCCAGGTGACTCAGGTACTCCCAGCACGAGATGGGGGGGTCGATACACGTTTCTAAGAGTTTGACAGAGATTTAAATTACAATAATATTAAGGACCTACGTATATGTGTTTGCCGTGGGGGGAAGAATGATGTCCCTTTTCTCTTGCCCGTGGAAGCAATAAGAATCTGTTAAGGGATATCTCCGGAAGATAGGCAGCAGCGTAAATCCGTGTATCAATGACCCTTCTCTCTTGCCCGTGGAAGCAGTAAGAATCCGTTAAGGGATATCTCTGGACTGGAAGATAGGCAGCAGCGAATATCCGTGTATCAACATCCCATACTGCGATCGCCAAACCGCCTGCCAAGCGTGGTGAGTTTGGCAAAACCCTCTCATGACCTTGAAGATCGCAGTGGACAGCAGCAGACCTACGGGTGAGATGATGATTTGATCATAAGGGGATTGTTGCCATACTCGCTACGCTTGGCAGCCGGGTTGGCGAGCGCACTACAGGATGTTGATACGCGGGAAGAAGCTGTTGCCCATCTTCCGGTGGTATCTTTGGCAGATTCTTACTCCCACACTCTCTCAAGTTATTATTATCACTATTATCATCATTCACACAATCTGGCCACCTATGGCCTCCGTACATAATGGTACCCGTACACGTAAATAATTTAGGAAGAAATTTTACACTTTGTTACATAGATTTGGCTGCTTGTAATTGGGGGAACACTCTAGCCCAAGCTATTTTAATATTTTTATTTTTGTATGTTTTTTGTGTAACCTCTGTTGGTGGCACACATAAATAAATAAACCTGCCAGTGGAAATTCGAAAAGCCTCTGTCATGGGAATCTTCAAAACCAAACTTTATTAACATTTTACTTTCCTACAACATCGACAACCAAATTGACCTACTTACTTATTGTATATTTTTTGTTTTATGTATGTATTTATTCAATTTTAGTATTTTATTTTATGTATCCATTAACATTTAATTTTATTACTTTGTGTATAAGTAGCTCTTATTTTTTGTCTTATTATTTTCATTTTTCACTTCTAATCCTTTCCGTAACACCAACAAACTTTCGGCACTACACAAACGTTAGCTGGAAGAAAATGCTAAATAGCATTAAGTTCGCCTATATGCATGTATGTATTTTGTGCAATAACGAATTTTCTTATCTTATATTATCTCAAAAAATGAATAAAAAACATACCTCCACATTCAACATGATTGTTATACCCCGTCACAGCCAGGTAGGCAATAATAGGTATCCAGAACAAAGGCACGAGGTACCACGCTGTGTAGGTGATAGCTTCTAGCAGGGGGTTGGCGAAGAGGCGGCAATCTCGGTAGACCGCCGTGTTCACCCAGCGCTCGTAGTGCGGGGCAATGGCTCCGAGTTGGCTGAGGATGGGCTGGGACCAGTCTAGGCGGCTCTGAAATATTACAAACCACAACATAAAATAAAAATTCCACGGCCACGCGCTGTGTAACCTACATGATGGGATAAACAAAAAAAAAACAATCAGGATTTGCAATAGCTCTGTGGCGCAGCGGGCGAAGGTCCGCCTGCGACGCAAGGGGTTGCGGGTTCGATTCCCGCCTCGGGACAAATGTCTGTACGATCTGCAGATGATGAGAGTTCAGGGTGTTCTGAGTGTCTTTCTATATATAATAAAAATATCTATCTATGTAGTATAATGTATTAACTAAGTATATAATATCAGTCAACTAGTACCCATAACACAAGCTCTGCTTAGCTTGGGGCTAGATGATGCTGTGTGATTTGTCCAGCATTATTTTTTTTTATTATTATTTTATTCCCACCTTATGTATTATTTATTAACGTAGTAGGTACATTTTTTTTCTAGCGATGTTATTTGCTGTTTTTTAACCCCCGATGCAAAAAGAGAAGGGTGTTATAAGTTTAACGTGTCTGTCTGTGGTATCGTAGCTCCCAAACCGATGAACTGATTTTCGTTTAGTTTTTTTGTGTCATAGATAACTTTATCCCGCGTGTTCTTATCTTAGCCATGTTTCATAAAAATCTGTTCAGCCGTTTGAAGATCATCAGCTCTTTTCTAGTTGATGAGGGGTCTGAACTTCCTTAACTTGCACTCACCCTAGCGTACTTGGCAGTTGGCTTAGTTCCTACCGCGCGCAAAATAAAATTGAACTTGGCTGGACACGCTGCCGCGTGTCTAGATAAATATATAATGCTGGAGTCTAGTGTTACAAATTGAACTTGGCTGGACACGCTGCCGCGTGTCTAGATAAATATATAATGCTGGAGTCTAGGGTTACAAATTGCTTCACGTCGGTCGCCCTCTGTAATACTATCCATCAACGGCGTCTTTGTAACGTACTATAATGATTCTCCGAATCTGATATGTGCCGCGTAGAATAGTTTTGTTTACCTGTTGGGCGGTGCGACATAGAGCTTTGATTGTGTACTTCTGCGTAGTAATAAAGAACTATTATTTTGATTATTGAAGTAAGTAATACTTGGTGCTGAGATGTTTTAGTTATTCAGACTGTGTAACGTAACGCTCAAACGAAGAGCACGCCGCGCTTAAACTTTGTGACTCTGTGAATACATGTTTGAAACTACTTAAGTGAGATTTAATTTTGTGCCACCCTGACCTACCTGCCGTTACCCTAGATAAATATACATTTGCACTCCAGGGTCTGATGATTATGCCGAGTTTTATGGCAGGAATATTTCGATGAGAGGTCACTTGAGAAGGGTATTTGGTTTAAGACTATCCAGCCACGAATTCCTAACTACCTATGGATAGATGACCTATCTTTTGACAGAAATTCTTTAAAATCTTTGTTAAGGTTACGTTCGGGACACATCCCATCAAATAAATTTGCATTTCTGATGAAAAAAGTCTCATCTCCAAATTGTGACGATTGCGGCGTAATCGAAGACATTCAGCATATTTTGATGGAGTGTGTTCGGAACGAGCCACAAAGGGTGACATATTTTGGCAGAAATATGACACAAGCCATTGGTTTCTTAAATAGTATTTTGAGTAGTCCGATGTCGGACGAATCAAAAATGTTGATCACATTGCTAGAATTAGGACTAGATAAGAATTAAGTTAAGTTTGTTGTTTTTACTATATTATGTTGATTATTGTGTAGCCTTTTCGGGACAATATGGTCGCTGAGCGACAAAGTCCTTCTGTAGGGTCGAGCGGGGTAATTATAAGACGAATACAACAACTTTTGCGATTACGGGCTTCTAAAAACAGTTTATATAATTAATAAACTTGTTAATACTATCTAATGGCATGCACCTACTCTATATTATTATCAATTTCCTAATAGAGATTCAAAATACTAGATGTTTTGCATAAAATATGTGTCTTATATTTTTCCGCCACTATGGGGTAAATATGAAACATCGTAGTCCAAATATAAGACTGCATACAATTCCTACGGTTTACATGTTATTCAATTGCGTGCGTTATTTTAAGACAGAGAGGGGTAAAAATAATACAAAATAGCTTTGACAATCCAAAAAACCTTTTAATTTTTATTTAAGGAATTTGAAAAATCCACTTGCTTAAAATGTAATCACTATCTATCTTAGTCTTTGTTATGTTATGCTTTGGTAAACATATACTTAGTTCACAATTACCGTAGAACTTATACTACTTAATTAATGAGACCTCAATTACAGCAAATAAACGAATGTATAGCCACAAAGTTAGAAGTGAGGTACAAAAATCAAAATGGGGCAAAATATGAGACAATTTTACGTTAATTAATGTGATAGTTTTCTAGGTCAATATCAAACATAAGTTCACTTCTTTTATGTTTTTTGCTTTGGATTTGGCAGTTTCATGACAATTTCGTGTTTGTAGATCGAATAAATTATTTTAGTAGCAGGATATGCGAAGAAAATCTTTTTTGTTCGTTTTAAGTAAATCACTGTTAAGTTGTCGCTGTCTTCAGATCCGTCAATTTTAGCTATATAATGCTTCTTTGCATTATTTGTGGTTGTATGGCCCACTAGGATGAAATCACCAATGCCATATTCTAGTTCATCCATCGTCACATTAACTGAGGTAGCCATACGAGTTTTACCAGCCGAAACCTCGTGTTTTTCAGCCTCTACTAGTGCATCTTGAGCTTGCTGTTTGTGTGATTCACATGGCTTGCTTACATTATTGTCTTCTTGGAGTCTCATCGAGCTCATTATCTTTTAGTTATTGGTCAATTATTTCTGATAAACTGATATCGTCCAAATCACTTTTGTCTTCGTAAATAATTTCCTCGTTTATATCTGTGTCGGTGTCGAAAAGTACCGGTGCAGATTTATGTTTTAGTTTCTTTTTTCTGGGTTCTTGTTTCTTCTTTGTTTTATATCTAAATTTTCATATATTCATATCTTTTTAAATATTCTTCACTGGTCAAAAGATTTCCTTGGCCACCTATCTTCGGTCTTGACTTATTATTACCCGATAGCTGTCTTATATTTTCCCGAACGCGTGTCTCATTTTTTCCCAATAAAAGAATACGTCCTAACTGTGCGCTAGTGAAAGGTAGACTAAAATGGTGGATTGCCCACGCAAGGATCACCCGTGCAGCAGCGCGGGACGGGAGGCCGTGAGCGCCCGCGGTACAAGCGAGCGACAGTTAACAAAGTTTGTCAACGTTGACGTAAAATTTTCGCGCCAAATTTTTTGATCAGAAATATTTAGTCAAATAATTCAAGAATTACTATTAGTAAAGATTGCTAAAATAACATAACTTATGTATTACAATTTAAGGTTCATTTTAAACTGAATTATGTTTAACATAAGTCTTTTTCGTTTATGTCTTATTTTTACCCAAAATATCGGATATCTCATAATTACCCCGCACCACCCTAATTTAAATTAAAAAAAAAAAAAAAAAACTAGAATATAATGAAAAATAACCGGTTGTTTGTAAAGGATTATTTTAATTAAATATTACCTAATGTTATATGTACTTACCTATATTAGGACTCTTCATAACTGTGTTTCATTTTGTAATGTCATATGTACGTTTACTTACGTAACGATTTAGTTCACCTGCAATGTTACGTAATGAATAAATATGTGTATGGGAAATGGGAGGTACCCCCCCCCCCCCAAAATAAATATATTTTCAGGATTTTTTACCGTTATCTCGAGGAAAATTTGGTACTTATGTAATTAATAGTAGACATGCAATAGATAGATAGAACAGCAGACCGCCGTGGGGTGCCGGCAGTAGAATGATACCCCACCTCTCATGCCCATGGATGCAGTAAGAGCCTGCTAAGGGATACCTCCGGAAGATGGGCAGCAGCGTCTATCCGTGTATCAACATCCCATACTGCGCTCACCAACCCGCCTGCCAAGCGTGGTGAGAATGGCAACTACCCCTCATGGAGATCCATGAGAGAGGCCTGTGTTCATCAGTGGATGTTTTATGGCTGAAATGATGATGCAATAGATAATGTAGTGTTCACTATAATGATGTAAGTTTGTAAATACTTACAATATGAATATATTTAATATCGGCTCACTGGCCCACGCACTCGTCTTACTTCCATGTCGGTTGGACGCCGAATCTCCCATTCACCTCGCTCCGTCCCACACCTCCGCGAGTGCGTAGCTTGAGACGACAGATATAATAGACATACATATTGTGCATGTCACATTAATATATTATAGATATTACAAAGTAGTTCTATACACTACAGATAACATTTCTCGCAATCCAACACCTAAAATAAAGGGAGTAAATAAAATTGCATGGTATATGTATAATCGCGCCGGGTCGGTTTTGGACAACTTTCTCGTCATAAATCTGCACTTGAATTTACTATTTATAAAAATACTGGAAAATCCTTGAATACAGATATGCCTTCCTTTTTTTGGGTTCCGTAGAACAACAAGATACACTTATAGTTTCGCTTTGACTCTCTGTCTGTCTGCGCCTTTAAGAAGAGACTATTTGGCCTAGAAATCTGTAATTTAGCTTAAACTTACATATATAAATAAAATAATCACGCCGAGATAACAGTAAGAAAATGTTAAACAAATAAATAATTTGGGGTACTGCGATGATTGCGAGATTCACGTCTGTTGCAAACGTGTCGCGAGATACGTAATCGCAGCCTGCGGGGCATACGCAATCAAAACATCAGCATAACTTTTGATCGTGTGGACGTAAAAGCATGGATTTGCAAAGCAAGGGATTTTGATCTGAGTATCTTTTTAACACGTACCTAACGTAAAACAGTAAAATACTGATATGCCCATACTTGCCGTGGGGTGCCGGCAGTAGAATGTTACCCCTCCTCTCCTACCCGAGGATGCAGTAAGAGCCTGCTAAGGGACACCTCCGGAAGATGGGCAGCAGCGTCTATCCGTGTATCAACATCCCATACTGCGCTCACCAACCCGCCTGCCAAGCGTGGTGAGAATGGCAACTACCCCTCATGGAGATTCATGAGGGAGGCCTGTGTTCATCAGTGGACGTTTTATGGCTGAAATGATGATGAATGATGCCCATACTGCCATAAGTAGTGATTTATTTTTCATTTAATTCCATAAATAGTGATTAATTAGAGATGTTAACCGCTACCTATCATATGGAGGTAGCGATTCAATTTGTCAGGAGTTCGAAGAGGTAGAGACACCCATAGGTAGTGATAATTTCTTTAACGAGTTCGGGGTGGGAGATGTTCCCATAGGTAGCCATGGTGTAGCGAGTAAGTGCCTACTTGCCTATGATGTATTTTAATCGATACATTGACAATCACTAAATAACTAATTAAGTACCTACGTACCTTCCGTGAAAATCAATACCTTACCTGTCTACTGCACCACTGAATATCTAATTACACCCACAATAGAGTTGGAAAAGTATCTTTGGCGATGTAGTGGAGTGGGTAAGCTGCTATGCCAAGAGGTGTGCTGTCGACTCCTAGATTTCATGATCGGTTTCATCATCATCATCATTATTGTCAGCTAGTAGTGACGCACTGCTGGGCATAAGCCTCCTTCCCTAACCGCCAATCAGCTCTACCTACGCTGGGCCTTTTGATTTATAAACGAAAAAATCACAATATGAACTGACAGATAACATATGTATATTTTATTTACGACTAAATGACGGGACAAACCGAAGGTCCACCTAATGTAAAGTGGTAACCCCTGTAGTAAACAAACGAAAGAAACGAGTGTTAGGCAAGTACCTACTTGAGCCGGGATCCTTGACCCATGATCTCATGTCGTATATGATCTTAAAAATGGGACCTTAAATGTTACACAAAAAGGTTTAGTATGTATAAAGCTTTCTGTATGTTGATTTCTAAATTTAACGTTGTTTACGTTGGTAATGATATCTAGTACTGATTCTTATACGCTGCTTAGTTAAGACAACATAATACAATATTTTTCAATGATAGCTTCGGTTGCTCGAAGGACCATAAAGATGTAAGGTCTTACACCTTTTAAGATAATAAGATGTTGATAAATGGATTTTATTCCAAAACACTCCACGAGCTAAGGCAGTTATCACACTGCCACACACCACGCTGCATGTTGCGTGTCGACGCACCTACGCGCGTACTTGCGGGAGTGCAGATCTGCATCATCGTGCGGGTGTGTGATCCGCCTAAGAGTGACATTACAACAATAAACATAAAATGCTGACGCGAGAGGATAGTGCGGTTAGACCGTACAACCAGTACAACCCCTACCTACAATTGCAATATCGCATTGATCACGTTTACTATAAATAAGCACGTGACCAACTACTATTTTTAGGGTTCCGTAATACAACAAGGAACCCTTATAATTTCGCTTTGTCTGTCTGTCGTCTTTTCGAAGAGACTAGTAGTCCTAGAAAACTGTAATTTTGTATGGTCATATAAAATAATCACGCCGATAACGACTCTACAAAAAATACTGAAATAATAATTGATTTGTTATTTCTGTCTAATCTGGCGAACCTCCCATACACGTTAGATGGGGATGAACTTTTATTTTAGGTATTTTAAATTTAGATTTATAGTTTCGTTTTTCAGTCTTTTGATTAGCACGGAAAGTAATGACACCTAAACTGTTTAGGTAGGTAGGTAAGGTACCGTCATTTTTGCGTTGATGCAAGTGTATTGGAAGACTTAATGTTATATTGGTGGCGATCCTATTGTTGCAGCAACTAGCTAAAGCTAATTAAATTGACATAGATAAAGATCATTTATTTGCATAAACATGTGTAAGCTAGGATGACAAAATAATTAATTTGTAACAACATGTTTTACCTTCGCAGGCGTACAAAATTAAAGTGTGGCATGCTACAAAACAAGTCCATAAAAATAAAAATATTAATTAACTAAAATGTGATGTCACTGTAAATAATCACATGAATTAACATAATATTACAATTTGTCATTTAAAAATTCGTCAATGTTATAATAGCATTTTGAGGTCAACAGTGAGACGTAAAACGGATTAAAATTACAAAGCCAAATTATTTATTGCAACCACGTTGTAAATATGAAAAATGTTACAAAAATTTCAAGGTTCCAAATATGGACCCGGTTTGGGCACAACGTTAATAATACAATAATTTCGTATCTAAGATACAATTATGGTAAGTGGCAAAGCATAAGTTATAGAAGATGTGACATATCGGTTAGTACCATTCTAAAATTAAAACAGAACTAAATAAAACTAAAAGATATGGCCATTTGAAGTTTGACAGCTGTCATCTAAAAAGTAGATTTCATCAAGGTCTTTCATTTGAGCCCACAACGGAAAGTGTAGGACGAGTAGTTTCCGAGATATGGCCGTTTGAAGTTTGACAGCTGTCATCGGAAAAGTGAAAGTCAATGCGTTCAATTAGCTCTATGTAATTTTGAGTCTAAAATTTTACATATTTACTGTAATTTTTGACATTTACTGTCATATTTGACATGTGTCAAAAACAAAGATTGGCCATAGTCGGTTTTTAGGCTTTACATATTACAGCGTCTGCATACTGTACAGGTGCTTTGTTGGTTGGGTACTAACTTAATCGATGATAAAATGTAGAAACATCCTGAATAATTCCTGCGGGGCGACAACAGTACTAAAAACAGTTTTTACTAAAAAAGTAAGATCTGGTATCTCCCCTAGGGGATCCATTAGGGGAGACATTAGACCTACACCGTTTAGTTTGGGTCTAGATCGTGCTGTTCGTAGTGTCCAACATTATTATTATTATTTTATCTGGGTTACCATATTAAAACCTTTTACAAAAATAACTAATAGGTTGGGGAAAAAGTTTCTTCGCATTTTTTAAGAAAATTCAAAACATTTTTTAATAATATAGTATGTGGGTACCATTTTGTTCGATAACTTTTTGCTATCTTGTAGTGCAGTGCAGTGTCTGTGAGAGTAGCACAAATTTGGTTTAAGCGTTTTCAATCCGCTTTGATGTCAAAGATGCACGTCGCTCTGGTTGCCCTATTACGGATAAACATGAACATGACGGATGGACATGATTCCATTGGTATAGAAATTTGGGGGCTTCTGATCAAAATACCGCCACAAGTGGTTTTGGCAGTCCTCTCGTGATGTTCATCTGACACTGCCTAAAGAATTCTGAAGAGATCGAAACCGATGGAAATCTGAAGGTGGAAAGTCAGGACTATACGGCGGATGCATTAACACCTCTCTGCCAAACTCTCTTAATTTTTGCTGAGTGGCTAAATATGTGTGAGGTCTAGCGTTATCATGATGAAAAACCACACCCCTTCTGTTGATTAATTCCAGCCGCTTTCTCTCAACTCCTTGCTTTAATCTCATCAGTTGTTCGCAGTAGAGTTCAGAATCGCTGGTCCTGCCTTGTGGTAACAGCTCATAATGAATAATGCCCTTCCAATCCCACCGCACACACAGCATCACCTTGTTGCGAGTAAACCCGGGTTTCGCCACAGTCTGTGAAGCCTGACCAGCCTTTGACCACGACCTTTTTCGCACGTTCTTATCGTACGTGATCCACTTTTCATCACTAGTTATCATCTTCTTCAAAAATGGTTCGGTTTCATTACCTCGTAATAAAGAATCACAAATGAGTACACGGTTCATTAGGTTTTTTTCAATGAGCTCGTGAGGTACCCAAATATCGAGTTTTTTTGTGTAGGTACCCAGTTTATTTCAAATGCGCCAAAACTGTTTTGTGGTTAATTCCCAGTTCTTCAGCTACGTTGTAACTACTGAAATGCCGATCTTGCTCCACTTTTTCAAAAATGGCATTTATTTTATCCGTAATAGGGCGACCAGAGCGACGTGCATCTTTGACATCAAAGCGGATTGAAAACGCTTAAACCAAATTTGTGCTACTCTCACAGACACTGCACTAGGTCCATAAACATCGCTTTTTTTCGCGGCTTCCGTTGCATTTTACTTTTTTTGTAGTAAAATTTTAAAATGTATCGAATTTCTTCATTAGATTCATTCATCTTGACAGTACGAAAAACAATTAAAAATCACACATTTTCCTAATTCGAATTTGGAATTATCTTCTTTAAAATTTAAACTTTTAATGATACCAAAACCAGCCAGATACAAGTAGTATAGCCAAAGAGATTTTATTACAAGTTCATACATACTATAATGCGAAAAGACTTTTTCCCCAACCTAATATTTACTATCCATAAATTCATGTAAATGAGAAAGCGTTCTTTTTAACCATTCCAAATAAGACGATTGCAAAAGTATTTCCTAAGATAACCAGCTGTGACAGACAGACAGGGTCACACCATAAGGATTTTTACCGTCTTCGTTTGGAACCCTAAAACAGATGATCTTCGGAGCAAAGATTCTTCGGAGGCGTTACCTACATCCGAGGTATGTAAGTCCCTACGTTAATTGGTAGGTATGGTTCATCCTACTGCTAATTTTATGAGGTGGACAATGTTGCATCTACTCATTATATGTAGCGTACCTTAGTAGAGAATAGCTAATCAAGGGTAATGCAACTAGCAATTTTACCTTTAACCATTTTAAGTAGTAAGGGACAATGCTATGGTGGGCGATAGTACTTAGGTACCTATTCTTTTGATTTAACAACAATAGCTCGTTAAAATGCCAATTTCATTTAATAATTCATAATTTTATTGTTTGTGAATCAGGTACAAATAGTTAAGTGGTAGGACAAGTAAATTTCGTTCTCTAGATTCTGCCACTAGGGCATATACAAACATTAACACTCGATTAAATACTAAATTATTAGACACAGCATCAATAATCAATTAACAATTAATTAAACGTCCAATCAATTAGTTGCTTGATAAGTCTACTTTGTAGTCAGTCCACTATGCAATAGTGGACTCTCTAATTACTTATGGGTTAGGTAGCTATGGCCGTACCTTTAAATCATATCTAGATAAAATTAAAGCATTGCAGATTAGATTCATGAAAGTACTGGTTGATAAAAAGACAAGAAACCGCTGTAAAAACTCTGATTATGAACAGTTATTTGTTGAATGTACTCGTAAAATGTTACGACGAGTACAGTAGAAATATCTTCTATTAATTGCGGTTGAGCAGTGGTTTAGTGATGAGTTTAAGACTAAAATTAAGATTTGTAAAAAGTACAAAGACCGGTAGACGTAATGATAAAATCAAAATTCAAGTACCCATTTGTAAAAATTAATATGGATCTAGAAATAGATCATACTTAGTACCTAACTTCTTTATTAAGATTCCATCAATCCTTATACATTCTGTATGTAAACACTCATTCAAAAAAAAACTGAGTGAGTTTCTTCTAAGCAACATTGGTATAGTTATATGAATAGACAGGTTATTGTAGGTAATGCGAAAAAGCGCAGTTTATAATGCCGATTATAAAGGGATTCAGCCATCAGCTGCCAATAAACTGCTATGCAGTTTGGCAGTAGTTCTGTATTCTAGTATAAGTTTAAAAGTCAGAATAAATGCTTTTTCATTTTTTTTTTTCATTTTTCATTACGACGACCTCTGTGGCGCAGCGGGCAAAGGTCCGCCTGCGACAAAAGGTTTCGGGTTCTTCTTAAATTCTTTATTGTACACAAAAGCAAAACAAATAAAACCGGACAAGAGCGAGTCGGATTCGCGCACCGAGGGTTCCGTGCCATCATACAATATAATATATGATAAAGGCGGTTTATATTTGTTGGAGAACCTTGACAGCTCTTGTTGATAGCGGTACATATGTAGATTTTTTACAAGCAAATTGCAAATTAGAGATTTCGCTATAATTTTCCTATAATCTTTACGTACACTTCTAATAGGGCTTTACCTATGAAATTGCCGTTCTTCAGTACTGGTAATTTCAAATAAAAAAAAGTTTGACATGGCTTGGTATTTCAAATTCAAATTAATTTTGTTTTAAAAACATGACATTCTTTTTACAAACTCAGTCTTTTGTTTATTGATTAGCGTTGTATTTTCATTACATTTTAACATTTTTCCTCATAATGGGTACCTTAAAAAATCATGTAGGTAATTATGGAATATGAGTTCCGTCGTGGCACCAACGCGACACAAACGGCACGTAACATCAAAAACGTTTACGGAGAGAACTGTACAAACGAACGCACAACCCGTTATTGGTTTTCCCGGTTCCGTTCTGGAAATGTTGACTTGAAAAATGAAGCTCGTGGCCGTCCGAAGACTATTGTCAACAATGATGAATTAAAGGCGATTGTGGAAGCTGACGAAACTCAATCTACAGCTGAGCTAGCAGCAGCTTTTGATGTTAGCATCAAAACAATATTGATCCATTTGCGACAAATTGGCAAGGTAAAAAAAGCTTGATAGATGGGTACCCTACGAACTTAGCGCTGACGAGCGCAACGTACGCGTTGAGTCCTGTCTCGCGCTGCTCAACAGACAAAGAAATGAATGAATTTTGAACCGAATTGTTACGTGCGATAAAAAATGGATTCTGTTCGACAATCGAAAGCGCTCAACAAGTTGGTTAGATCCTGGTTCAGCACCAAAGCAATGCCCTAAACCAAAAATGACCCCTAAAAAGGTGATGGTCATTGTTTGGTGGTCTAGTGCGGGTGTGATTCACCACAGTTTCTTTATAAAACGGGATGAGCATTACTGCAGATGTGTAGGTACTGTAAAGAACTGGAGACAATGATGGAGATGTTTCATTGTTTGCCATAATGATGGAGAAGCTTGCACATCTGCAACCAGCTTTGGTCAATCGGTCGTCCCTACTGCTCCTTCACGACAACGCGCGACCCCATACTGCACAACAGACAGTTTCCAAGCTGCAAGAGCTGGGGTTGGAAGCTCTCCCTCATCCGCCATACTCACCAGACCTTGCACCTACCGACTATTACTTTTTTCAAAATTTAGACAACTTTTTAGTGAGTAAAAAATTCAATTCCCGATGGGCAGTACAAAATGCCTTTGAAGAGTTTGTTGCCTCCCGTGCAGCTGATTTTTACAAGAAGGGCATCAATAAACTGCCAATGCGTTGGCAAAGATGCGTCGATTGCATGGGGTGTTACTTTGAGTAATAGAAAGAAAAAAGTTTGGAAAAAAAGTACTTTCATTCATTCCATACAAAACGGCAATATCATAGGCAAAGACCTAATATTAGTTATAAGTTTCAGGGCTTTATCTTTGCAAATTTCGAAGATAAGGCCCCCCCCTTTATTTTTTTCAACATTTTTGTAAATAACTCAAAAACGATATGGCTTAAAGGAAAACTAAAAACCGTTTATTAATGTGCAAATGAAGCCCTTTCATGTGATACCCCCACACGACCCAGTAACTTCACTAAACATTTGAAGATCCCCGCTCCCCTTGCAATCAATCATAATAAGAATATTTTTTAACATTTTCATTTATGCTAAATTAGTAAAAAAGCGTTATCTTTCACGATTTTTTCTTTCGATTTCAAAATTCATGTTGATAGCATCAGTAGTTCTCAAGATATCCATTTGTGACAGACAGACAAAGTGATACCATGAGAGTTCCTTTTTACCATTTTGGTCCGGAACCCTAAAAAGGATACAAAAAGGTGATCTACAAAGGCGAGCTTAACCCTCAAAGAGTTTTCTTACAGCAAACCTTTGGATACAGAGAGATTAAAATGCTATAAGGTTCAATCCCCACCTCGGGACAAATGTCTGTACCTATGATCTGCAGATATTTGTTCAGGGTGTTCTGGATGTTTCTAACATATCTAACAGATTCAAGGGCTTGCATGCTCCTTGATATGTAGATGTACAAAATCCACTCCATCAGCAGCACTAGACATAATTCTTGGTCTGACACCACTTCATGTGCACATACACAGATGAGGCCAAATGCAAAACAAGCACAGGCTGCGGCTTCCACTGTCCAGATTGGACAAATTGGACTGTCCAAAGCACAGCCCCTCAATGGTACAACAACAGCTTTCCAGGCGGAAACGCTTAGGCTTCTTCAAGCAACTAAAGCAATAACCGCTTGTACAGATCTTGCAACCGATGACAATGCAAATCAAATGCGGTCATTTTCATAACTGATAGCGCAGCACTTACAAACGCACTGGGCAGACCAGACACCAGGTCTAAATCCATTGCAGAATGCCACAGTGCCCTACAAAAACTAACAGAAAGGCACACAGTAAAAGTTAAAAGAACAAAGAGTCACGGATCATGCACTGGGAACAGCAGAGCCGATGCATTGTCAAAGGAAGGAGCTAGTATCACTCCAAACTGATGTTATCGGCCTCTGCAAACCTCGACTCAGAAATCAAAACCAGGCTTAAAATAAATTATGTAAAAGAACACCAGAAAATATGGGAATGCAGACCGGACTGCAAGCATACAAAACTAATGCTCCCAAAGAGAGACAAAAAGATAACCAATACTCTGCTCATGATGACAAGACAAGACCTACGGATGATGGTGGGCACCATCATGGGATACTGTGATCTAAACCATCATCTTCTAAAGACAGGGGCCACAGACAGTGCACTATGTCGCAGGTGTCTTGAGGAGGAGGAGACAGTGGAACACATGCTATTGCACTGTACTGCCACAAAGGACGCCAGATCGGAAACGGGACTACAGGAGCTCATAGAGTCATGCCCTTCTTCTTCTACAAAATCTGCATATCCTTCGGGAATGCTCATGGAATGCTGCCAGCAGCTCAGTCCTTCTCCGGTACTATAAGGAGTTGGGCTGGCTAGGGTCGGGCTAGCATCACGGGAGGACCATCATCAGTGCAGATCTGGTCACCCCCACTAGAATTAGAAAACATCTAGGTATCTATGTAGTATAATGTATTAAGTACCTATAAAATAATCAGTAATTTAGTATGTACCCCTAACACACTGCTTAGCTTGGGGCTAGATGATGCTGTGTGAATTGTCCAGCATTATTTATTATTTATTTATTTTATTTGCCAACTCATGCATTCTACAGATTACATGGATCAATTCGTGAAGTCACTAATTGGTGATGACGCATGTCTCCAGGACAATTGCGACTTAACTTTTTGAAGCCTATCGTAAATTAACATCTTTAAAGTAGGTAGGTAGCAATTCCGCTTACCTATCAAATGAGCGCTTTTTGAAGTTTTTGATTTAAGTACCTAGTGTTTTTGGATAGCTCTCAGCTTCCCCTTTCGTTTAATACAACTTTTATCATTAAATTCGTTCGACCTTATTCTAATGCCGACCCTTTTACATAATTAATGAACTTACCTCCAATTCCTCCAAAAACGCAACTTCCCCATCATCCAGCGTATCCTCGCCATTCGTGATAATCCTACGGTTACCACTCAATTTACCAGTCAAATTACTGTCTTCTACTTTGAGATCCCTCAAAATATGATAAGCACTAACACTGTGTCCGAACTTTACCATGGCATTTTTGACAGACTTTCCTTTGAACCTTTTCAGTGTGTGTACTCCGCCGGGGTGGTCGCGTAGGAACTTTTTCAGGTCATACGACCCGCGACCGAAGGCTACGGGGAAAGAGGCACGCTCCATGACGGACGAACACCGACTGAAAGATAGCTTCCACATAAAGTGCATCATTCGCGCGCTATCAGTGTTTCAGTTATTTTTCAGGGCATTCAGCAAGTCGTTTTTCATCGTCTCTAGCTAAGCAATTTCATTTGATTATTCTGCTTTTATTTTTGGCGCGCGAAAGATAACACCAGATGGAATTGACGCGTGGCTTTTTTCATTAAAGTCAAACAGTTAGTCTTTATTGGATAATGATTTGGATCTCTGTGCAGAGAATATAACAGAACACTCCGTTTATATCTGTGAAGCATCTCTGTTCAGATTAATACAAGATGCATATTTTCGTGCTTTTTATCAAAGCACTTCATCATCATAGTGAGTTGAGGACCGCGGACCCATTTACCCACGCCACATCTGCTTCTTCTTGTTTATTTGTGATATTTTGTTTTAAATGTTCTCTTTTTGTGTCTAATGTCTCCCCTAAAGGAGATCCTGTTGTCTCCCCTGGGCAGGGGATATATCAGATCTTACTTTTAACTGTTTTTAGTACTGTTGTCTCCACGCAGGACTTATTCAGGATGTTTCTACATTTATCGTTAATTAGGTTAGTAGTTGCCGTGGGGTGCCGGCAGTAGAATGTTACCCCTCCCCTCCTACCCGTGGATGCAGTAAGAACCTGCTAAGGGACACCTCCGGAAGATGGACAGCAGCGTCTTTCCGTATATCAACATCCCGTACTGCGCTCACCAACCCGCCTGCCAAGCGTGGTGAGTATGGCAACTACCCATCATCGAGATCCATGAGGGAGGCCTTAGTTCAGTACCTAGTGGATGTTTTACGGCTGAAATGATGATGATGATGAGGTTAGTACCTACCTAACAAACCATCATGTACAGTATGCTGACGCTGTATATGTAGAGGCCTAAAAACAGACTATGGCCAATCATTATGTTTTTGACACATGATAGTAAATATCAAAAATTACAATATGTCAAAAATGAATATTCTAGACTTATATTACATAGAGCTAATTAAACGCATTGACTTTCACTTTTCCGATGACAGCTGTCAAATTTCAAAGGGCCATATACATATCTCGGAAACTACTCGTCCTAGACTTTCCGTTGTGGGTTCAAATGAAGGACTTTCACGAGATTTACTTTTTCGACGACAGCTGTCAAACTTCAAACGGCCATATCTCGAGAACAGTCACCTACAAGAACAGTCTTAGACTGTCCGTTGTGGGCTCAAATGAAATACCTTCATGAGATCTACTTTTTCGATGACAGCTGTCAAACTTCAAACGGCCATATCTCGAAAACTACTCGTCCTAGACTGTCCGTTATGGGCTCAAATGAAATACCTTCATGAGATCTACTTTTTCGATGACAGCTGTCAAACTTAAAACGACCATATCTCGAAAACTACTCGTCCTAGACGGTCCGTTGTGGGCTCAAATGAAATACCTTCATGAGATCTACTTTTTCGATGACAGCTGCCAAACTTCAAATGGCCATATCTCGAGAACTACTCGTCCTAGACCGTCCGTTGTGGGCTCAAATGAAATACCTTCATGATATCTACTTTTTCGATGACAGCTGTTAAACTTAAAACGACCATATCTCGAAAACTACTCGTCCTAGACGGTCCGTTGTGGGCTCAAATGAAATACCTTCATGAGATCTACTTTTTCGATGACAGCTGTCAAACTTCAAACGGCCATATCTCGAAAACTACTCGTCCTAGACTGTCCGTTATGGGCTCAAATGAAATACCTTTATGAGATCTACTTTTTCGATGACAGCTGTCAAACTTAAAACGACCATATCTCGAAAACTACTCGTCCTAGACGGTCCGTTGTGGGCTCAAATGAAATACCTTCATGAGATCTACTTTTTCGATGACAGCTGTCAAACTTCAAACGGCCATATCTCGAGAACTACTCGTCCTAGACTGTCTGTTGTGGGCCCAAATGGAATAGCTTCATAAGATCTACTTTTTAGATGACAGCTGTCAAACTTCAAATGGCCATATCTCGAGAACTACTCGTCCTAGACCGTCCGTTGTGGGCTCAAATGAAATACCTTCATGATATCTACTTTTTCGATGACAGCTGTCAAACTTAAAACGACCATATCTCGAGAACTACTCGTCCTAGACGGTCCGTTGTGGGCTCAAATGAAATACCTTCATGAGATCTACTTTTTCGATGACAGCTGTCAAACTTGTCAATGCGCTCAATGAGCTCTATGTAATGAGGCCAAAATTTTAAATATTTACTGTCATTTTTGACATTTACTTCATATATGACGTTTACTGTCATATTTGACATATTGTGTCAAAAACAATGATTCGCCATAGTCGGTTTTTAGGCCTTTACATAATTATTATAGCGTCATTATACTGTACAGGATGGTTTGTTAGGTAGGTACTAACCTAATCAATGATAAAAATGTAAGAAACATCCTGAATAAGTCCTGCGGGGAGACAACAGCACTAAAAACAGTTTTTAAAAGTAAGATCTGATACCTCCTCTGCCCATGGGAGACAACAGGTTTTTTTTTTCCTGATATCTCCCCTAGGGGATCCATCAGGGGAGATAATATACCTAACACCCAATTTCAACGATCTCAAGTAAAAAAAATATGTTTCATCCCCTATATTTTTACCAAAGAGAAGGGCTGATTTAAAAAAAAAATTATACATTATTACCTACATGTAAACACAAAATAAACAAAGAAAGAGAAAAACAGAACAATTATTATCATAAACTAAAAATGTTAAGTCATGCATCACCTTGCCTTGGTAATGGTGGTTTGGAAAGGATTAAAGTCCAACAACTTGCTATAGGTACTCATTCACAGTTTTAATTTTTTTAACATGATCACAAATTGTATTATTTATAGGAAGAACTAGGTACAAACAACTTGACAGGATCTCAAGACATTATTATTATAAGCTAATAATAATAAAATCATTGACCATCATGATCCTACTTCAGAAGCAATTCTGTAATATTTTACAGGGGTAAAATTAAAGCTAAAATTATCACAGCCAATATTATTATTTAAATACAACATACAAGCCTGTGTGTACATTTTCCTACTTCTAAGTTCATTTATTTGAGCCAGTAACAATTCCGTTGGTTCAAGTAACTTCACCATAGAAGTTTCATC
Organism: Pasiphila rectangulata; assembly: GCA_963082625.1. Classification (NCBI taxonomy): domain Eukaryota; kingdom Metazoa; phylum Arthropoda; class Insecta; order Lepidoptera; family Geometridae; genus Pasiphila; species Pasiphila rectangulata. The sequence goes on from OY720244.1 coordinate 18,288,533, forward strand.
AAAAGATTTAAATGGGCAGCCCCCTTCGGAACATGCATTTGCAGCAGACTGAATGCGATCACAATTCACAGAAGTATATTTTTTTCTGCAACCTTCTAATCCATACATATGTCTAATGCCATAAAGGTATTTTTTTTCATCCTTTACCCAATTATGGCAGCAAACATGTTTACCATTCGGAGTCTGTTGGTATTCAAGTCTCCAGAAAGCGATGGCTTCTTCGATTGGGAGGCCAATGTCTTTGAGGAACAGACTATAGTGGAACCTCTGATCATGAGACAGTCTATGTTTTTTTCGTAAGTTTTTATGCAGATTTAACATACACGGAGGGAACTTTTTTGATACACCATCTATTTGTGAACTTGATAACTTCTTCGGTAATGTTTGATTAACATTAGTAAAGTATTGACTCTTTGTTTTAAGAAGCAGATCCATAACTCTTGGGTCAGATCTAAGTGCATCTAAATCAGTCTTCTGCATTCTCTGCTTCAAATTGTTTCTGAAGAGCATTGTCAGATATTGCTTCCATTTCCCACATGGAACGATTGCTACTCCATTTCTTATTTCAACTTCCCTTTTACAAATTAATTCCAAACAGTGTTTAAAATTCAAATTGGTACTGTGTTTCACACAAGTTGTGCTGTGAGACCTTACACACACATGTTGAGCCAAATCCTTAATTATAAGATGACGGCACATAATAAGGAGTGGTTCCAGATGAAATAAGCCTTCATCTTGCTTTCTTATGCTTTTGATAAGTCTCTTAGCTAAATTCCGAATGTCGTATGCGGTAAGCGAATCGAGTCTCCTTGAGAATAATTCCACTTCGGCCTTCAGGAAAAACTGTGTAAACCCTGAGTTTTGTCCCAAAATTGCAATTACACAAAGCATAAAGTGACTAACATTATCATACAGGCTTCCTTCCACCACGTACTCATTGTATGGGAGAGTATTCTCTTTCAAAACATCTTTTAGGTATTCCAGTCTTCTATTGATTGTTATTTCGAGTAAATGCACGGGTATCTCCCCTTTGACTGCCGTCAAATAGAAGAAGGACATGCCTTTTAATTTATTTATTTATTTATTTAAATAATAGACTTGACATGAATTTTAAGGCAAAAGGAAATTCAGAAAACCACAGTAGAAAACTAAAACTAGGTAGGTACTTAAAATTTTTGATTTGTCTTCTTCTTCTTTTTTAATGGCTGATGATTTTTGATTTAGAATTTTCTATTTTCCAAATTCCATCAGCTGACTGACTGACTGGTGCCACTTCTTGTCAAAAATTGACATATTCATTTCTTTTTTTTCTTCTTCATTTCACGATTTTGATATTTCACTGTCAAATTATGCCATCTCTGTGGCGCCATCTCGCCACCTGAATGCACGCCTGAACGGAATGAAGAGGGAGGGGCTATAGACTGTGATGCCAACACAATTACGCTTTGCGCTATAATTATCACCTGCTGATTGATCCTCATTGATCATGAATCAGGTAGAGTTCGCGCAAAACTTCTTGAGCTCTGTGAACGTTGCGGCAAATGAAAAGTTGCGCATGTTGACATGTTCATTCAATATTGCCAACTAGGTTATAAATAATCTTGCCACATAGTCGAAATTTTGTATTAAAAAATTGGTTTCTTGCGATAATAAAGGTGAATTCTTTCTAGCGTTTAAGTTTTTATTAATCATTAGTTTAATTTAATAATTGATTTTTAAATATGTTTGTTTTAATTATTGAAAAATAAATAAATGCATAGTAAAATGTGTGCTAAATAAAACGAAAATACACCAAAACTCGCGCTGGCAACCCTAATTTCACAGACTGAGCCCCTCTCGAACCCCTTTTATCATTCCTTCCCCTCAACGCCCTAAAAACTGTGTACTGCGCAGTCACTGAAGCTAACTTCACAGAGCTCAAGAAGTTTTGCGCAAACTATTTTTGCGCAAAACTTCTTGATATTTTTTTACCAGGGTATTTTTTTTTATACCAGGTCTTTGTAAATCAAAATACAAATCGTTTACAGTAATGCCTATTGATTTAAACGCACAAACGCCAAACCAGTAAGTATGGTGAAATTCATAGTTACTACAAATAAGTGCATACGGTACAATATTACCACATTCTATCGTATTTTTGTTTAAGCATAAGTTTTTTGGGTGCCCGTTTTGTCTCCGATCAACGATTCGGTCCGAACGATTGTCCGAAAATCACAATCATTAACAAGTGTCTCCGAAACATCACTATCCATAATATTATATGGTCCCATAAATATCATTTGCAATAAAATATTGTTCATCCATAAGCTCCTTACGCATAAAATTATTTTACCTAATATATAATTTTCATAGTTATAAAAATATGTGTCACGAATGACGAATCATAAAACTTATTATCCCGAATATTTCCGAAAGATTATAAATATAAAACCTTCCAGTGGCAGAATCGAGACGGAAGGACAGTAGGTTATAAGGTTTTATTTTTACAACTATCTGGTGTTGGCGTGACGATCTCGATCGTTTCGAACGGAACTGCTGGGATCATGCAAAAACCAGCGATGACTGGAAGGGTTTGGGGAGGCTTTTGCCCAGCAGTGGGACAAAATAGGCTAGGAAAAAATATCTGAAAACACTGCCTGGGACAGAACCGAGATGAAGAGACAGTAGGTTTTAGGTACTTTTTTATAACCATCCGAAAACCCTACCTGTGACAGAACCGAGATGGAGAGACAGTAAGTTATAAGGTTTTTTTATCCATTCGAAAACCCTGCCTGTGGCAGAACCGAGATAGAGAGACAGTAGGTTATTAGGTTTTTTTATTTATTTATTTATTTATTTGAGCCACCAACAGAAGTTACACAAGTAAAAAATTACAAAAGTAAAAGCAATAAAAATCATGAGCTAGTGTTCTCCCAATTACAGGCAGCTACATCTTACAAATTAAGTTATCATAGCAAAAGTTAATATATTATGAATTAGAATTTTTAAACATAGGTATCAATTATATTAAATTATATTTAAGAATGTTTAAACAAAACAAATATCTACGTTCTACATAAGGTTGAATAAAATAAAAAGAAACTTGTGAAAGTAAACTAGTAAAGAAACTATGACTTAGTGTCAGAAGACTATGCACAGAGAGATGCAAGGCTTTTTTTATATTTAAGTAGAGGTTCTCCTAAATCTAGGTCGCTTATTTTCGATAAAGTGTTATAAGCTTTACAAATCCTGGACAAAACAGGATTATATTATGAAAATATTATGAAAATCTAAAGGCCAAAAAGTGCTAATAAATAAGTGAGGCTAGTAAAAAAACCACGTGACAGCTGCAGCGGCCGCCAACAAAATATTATGGAACATGAAAATTATTTAAATAAATAATTATGATAATAATGTTTATGAGATAATAATGTTATGGATTTCTTTACTTATTGCGAATCACTTTATGGATTGCAATCGTTATGGATATTAGTGGAAACTATATTAGGGATAATAATAGGTAAGTAATTAATTTATTAATTCCTTAAAATCCTATAGCCTATGTTTAAAAATTCTAATTCATAATATGTTGACTTAAGCTATGACAACTTAATTTGTAACCTAGATGTAGCTGCCTGTAATTGGGAGAACACTTATAGCTCATGATTTTTATTGTTTTTACTTTTGTAATTTTTCTTTGTGTATCTTCTGTTGGTGGCTCAATTAAATAAATAAATAATTATAGATTGTGAATAAATATAGATTGTGATAATAATTATGAAAATAAATTTTATGGATTATTATATTAGGGAAATAAATTTTGGAGACAAAATAGAGAACCCGATGAAAATTATATGGTAAGTAAAATATTTTTTTGCGCAAGGAGCATTAGAATGAACTATAATCTTATTGCAAATGATATTTTTGGACCATAATATTATGGATGGTGATGTTTCGGAGACACTTGCTATTATATAACAAAATGGGCACCCATTTATGTTAACATTATTATTTATTTATTTAAAGGACACCCAACATGTTTTTACTATGCAGCAAATTCGATGATACGATAGCTGGTAACACTATAAGTGAAGTGGAAGAGGTGGATGGATTGGATGGGATGGCGGTGGAGTTGTATGTATGTAAAAAAATAGATACGAAGCTCGGTCGGAGACCGGAGAGTGGAAAAGCTTTGGTGTTAGGCGAAATCAGTGTTTTTGTTACTGGAAATGTCCGTAAATCAATCAGTGCTAACCGTTTTATAACTTAACAAGGGGTATGCCCTTCAAATTAGCTCGCTAAGCTCGATAAAGTGTTCGGATGTGCGTTGTTTGTCATGTACCTATGTTGGAATTTCATAAATAGACTAGGCGTTTTGAGTCGGGGTCGCTTATAAAAATACATTGGGTTGTCGCAGCGCCCCAGGGCTGCGCTATGGCTTTCACGATGTTGACAAAGGTCCTGCACTTAACGCTTATTTTGAATGGTAAGTTCATGGCTACTTAAACAAAACAAAATCTTGAAGCTACTTTTAGAAAAGTAAAAAAAGAAATACAAAATATTTATTTCTCTAAAATACATTACAAACATAGTATTTGTGGGCCTCTATTAAGTAAAAATTACTTGTACCAGAGGATCATGCTCTTCCATATCGTGTTAAATACAAATTAATGTAAATTAAGCTAGATGTATGTATAAATACATAATAGGTATTGAGATTAATAAAAGAACAAACGTGATTAATTACTTGCTAAGTACTTAACTAATCAAAACAAATTTAAATGGTAGTTTTTAAACTAATGTTTACATTACTTTAAATTTCTTTTTATGTCTTAAATTTGTTTTCAGGGATCCAAGCAGGCTATGCCTCCCCCCATTTAGATGATAATGTCCCCCCTCGCCCCAAAGAAGGAGGGGTGATCACTCGCAAATGTGAATTCTACAACAGCACTGAGCCAATATGTGACCCAACCAACAGCACTTGTACAGTCAAAACAGAGGAATGTGCTGCTGTAGAGTCGGACAAGAGTGTGCACTGCTTTGTTCTCTGGCACTTCGACAATGCCACTAACACTGCACACACTAAAGTGAAGGGATGCTTTGTGGACACTGTCTCATGCAAAGACAGGTTCTCTAGCTGCCTTCTCCATGTTGCCAAACTCCCATTGCTACATTGCTGTTGTGAGGGTGACATGTGCAATATGAATGCCACATTCCCTGGCTTGGAAGCTGGCATCATTCCCACAGAAGCACCAGTGAAGAGGATCCCAGCATCAGCAGTACCAAATGCGGATGATACTAGAGCAGTGATTGCCTACACGCTAACACCTCTCTTCCTCTTGTTTGCTGTGCTCGTTGGTTGTTATTTGCTGTACAGGAAACGCAAAGGTGGTTCCTTTGCAGAGCTCGCAAATGGTGAAGCATCTTTATCGAGACCCCCATCAGCTGGTGCTGGTGTTGACAATGAGTCTGGAATTCTGGTAGGTCAGGTGACATTGTGCGAAGTCAGAGCCAGAGGCAGATTCGGGGCAGTGTGGAGAGCTAAACTCGGTCAGAGAGATGTTGCTGTTAAAGTGTTTCCCTTGCAAGACAAGCAGTCTTGGGTTGCAGAGCAGGAAATCTACCGCCTTGCGAGGATGGACCATCCAGATATCTTGCACTACATTGGTGTTGATAAGAAAGGGGATAACTTGCAAGCTGAATATTGGCTGGTCACAGCCTACCATGAGAAGGCAAGTCCTGTTAATACATTATTTATTATCTTTGCATGGGTTACAGTGCATGGTACATTTTAGATTGATATTTAATTTTTTCGCAAGGAACTCAAATTCATTTTTAAAATTTAACGGACCCATTTTACTTATTTTTACATCAGCCATCTGTCAGTGAAAGGAACCAGTTATTTATTCCGTGGCTATAATAGGCTAGATGATTAAATTTGAACTTTTGGTTGGTCTTGAAAATCAACAAAATCAATTGGACACATATTTTTTTCTCAACAAATCCAAAAATAACTGCAATACATTAAATCGAAATGTCGCGTGAAGTCACACGCTGGTAGACGCGACGTGCCTCGGTCGGCACAGAATTGTGACGTCATGAGCCCCCTATAACTCCTATAAACTTCAACTCGCTTTTTCTAAGTATTGTTTCATTCATTTTGACGACCTCTGTGTCTCTCGCAGCTGGCGAAGGTCCGCCTGCGACGCAAGAGGTTGCGGGTTCGATTCCCGCCTTGGGACAAATGTCTGTACAATCTACAGATATTTGTTCAGGGTGTTCTGGATGTTTTTCTATATATATCAAAAAATATCTATCTACATACATATGTAGAGGTAGTATAATGTATTATGTATATCAGTCATCTAGTACCCATAACACAAGCCCTGCTTAGCTTGGGGCTAGATGATGCTGTGTGAGTTGTCCAGCATTATTTATTTATTCATTTACAAGTTTATAAAAAAATATATTTCAGTAACCCCCGAGGGAACACACCCTCAGTTTTGCAATCTACACACCATGCCCTTTCATTTGATTGGTATCAAATCTATCACTTGGGTATATTTGGAAAAGTTCCATTGTTCACCCCCTACTTTCAACCTCCATATATCATGAATGCCTTGACTGATTTTTCGTTGATTTTTGATGAATAATCATTTGATACCAAACTTGGTATATTTGGAAACATTTGACTATTCCCTCCTTCACCCCCCATATCTTGTAAACTTCTTAACCGATTCAGATAAAACATATTTAAGAACCACCGCCGGTAAAACCGGCTTTTGTATAAAAAAACTACATGCAAATCGGTGCACTCGTTTAAGAGCTACGGTGCCACAGACGCAGATACATAGTGGTCAAACTTTTAACACCCTTCTTTCTTGTCGGGTGTTAAAAAGAAATAATACATTCCCTATTTTGTATCATCCAACTAACGGACTGAATAGAATTTTGATTTTCATATCCCTTCATGCCTACTCATTTTGGCTAAGGGCCTAACATTCCTCGGTTACTTTTTACTCAAGAAGTTTGATACGCGACACCCCGCGCACGTCATCGACCCAGTGCCAATGACACGACTCTTATTAAGTTTTTATAATTATGTATGTTAGTCTCTAAGGTATCTATCATAATGGGCCCTAGTTAAGTTACTCTGTAATTGAAATAAATGATTTGTTATTATTTAAACGATTATTTATTGTAGGGCTCCCTATGCGACTACCTGAAGGCGCACACGCTGACCTGGACGGAGGCCTGGCGCGTCGCGGCGTGCGTGTCCCGCGGCCTGGCTCATCTGCACGAAGAGGACGGCGCGAAGCCGGCGGTCGCCCACCGCGATTTCAAGTCCAAGAATGTCCTTCTGAAGGCGGATATGAGCGCGTGTATCGCCGACTTCGGGCTGGCTCTGGTGTTCGTGTGCGGGCGCGGGTGCGGCGATGCGCATGGGCAGGTAACACTGCATTATTGTTACAAAGAACCTCCCACTCCCTATCTTAATCTAAAAATACTTTATTCGGTAAATATTTCATACAACAGTTATTGTTTTTGTTTTATTCCTTAAAATATTTTTTTTCTTTTGTAAGTTAGTGGAAAGGTGTGTTTTTTTAGCAATTTAATTTTTTTTTAAGATTTTTGTCTAGATTTACCTATGTAAGTTAGACATAATTATTATCACAGATTGTTGGAGAAGCCACTGGCTCCTGAAACACAGTTATTAACTAGTTCGGGAGCCTATGGATTCATTAATAATGTAACACCCTACTTATGTCAATAAAACATTTTTTACGTTTACTTTTTTTTTAGTGCGGCCGCATGGACCTCATTGACGCGTCACAAATTACAAAATAAAAAAACACAAATTAATAGAATAAAGCACATACCTTATTGAATCTGTTCACTTCAGATGACACGCGAGTTAGGAAAAGAAGCGAACAGAAGAACCTAACTCGGTTGTTATAGTTAACAATTTTATTTTATCTTATGTTACATTTGACGGTGTTGGACCATATTCCGTCCCAAGTGGTTTTGTCCTCTAAGTAATCTGATATCATATTATATTAATTTTATTATAAGATTTATTGCAAAGATTGCCTTTGATAACATTTTTGAATTTATTCACTAGTAACTTCTGCAACTCACTTGGGAGTTTGTTGTAGGTACTACAAGATTCTATTCCTTCCTTTCTCCTTTTTAGGGTTCTGGACCAAAATGGTAAAAAAGGAACCCTTATAGAATCACTCTGTCTGTCTGTCTGTCACAAATGGATATCTCAAGAACTACTGATGCTATCGACTTGAAATTTGAAATGGTAAAAGACAACACTTTTTTACTAATACAGTGTGTTAGTGTGAACACACTTAAACCACGAATGTATAACCCTAAAATGAATTGATATAAGTAATAATTAAAAATAATAGTCAATTAGTTTCGTTACATTTTGATAATTCATTTCTAATCTAAGGAACGTGATTTTTTGGACACCCTAATTACAGTCGTACGTCGCCCGCCCAACCAAAAAGTTCATTAACAAACAAGTCTTATTTACATACGTAGCCTTTGTGTAGCCGCTAGGATAGTTTCCCGGCTTGGCACACGATGTCCTGGAAACCGCTCTGTGTACATCCTACGTGCTAAGGTCACCCACCAGCAATGGCATAAAGCCGCACCTTTTCAGTCCACTGTTTGCTTGTGTACGACATTGTCACAGCACAGATAAGTTACACAGTTAGTTTACATTTTACCGCGAATCGGCACACATAAGGGTCGCGATGTATCGACCTCACGAGATTGCACGCGACTGGCGAAGTGGCGGCGCGGGCGCTCGCGTGGGTCTGGCCGCGGGACCTTGGCGGGTGTTTTTGTCGGCGCTTCAAAGAAACGGCGAGTTGCCGAAAGGCGGCGGGCGGCTTGTTTGAAAGAAAGAGAAGGCGCATTGCACCTACGCACGTGTTTCGTAGCCTCAGAAATCGTAGTGTGTGTAGGGTGAAACGCATTCATGATCTATGAGGATTTTCTTTGCAAAAATTATGTAAAAATAAATTATTATTTTTTTCATCGGTTTTGGACTCTGTTCCTGATACCTAGTCTGTGGTTTCAAGGATAAGACTGTTTACACTAACACCCGGTATAGCATATATGATATTCATTTGCACATTAATAAACCATTTTAGTTTTCCTTTAAACCGTATCGTTTTTGAGTTATTTACAAAAATGTTGAAAAAACGACCGTTCCCCCCCCCCTTATCTCCGAAGTTTGCAGAGATAAACCCGTGATACTTTTATAGCTAATAGAAGTGTACGTAAACTTTATAGGAAAATTATAGCGAACTCTCTAATTTGCATAGTTTTTTAGACAAGGGGGGTGGAAGGGGAGTTTTCAAAAATTTTGTTAAGTTAATAGATGATGTGGGGTATTATATGAAAGGTATTAATTTGCACATTAATAAACAGTTTTTAGTTTTCCTTTAAACCGTATCGTTTTTGAGTTATTTACAAAAATGTTGAAAAAACGACCGTTCCCCCCCCCCCCCCTTATCTCCGAAGTTTGCAGAGATAAACCCGTGGTACTTTTATAGCTAATAGAAGTGTACGTAAACTTTATAGGAAAATTATAGCGAACTCTCTAATTTGCATAGTTTTTTAGACAAGGGGGGTGGAAGGGGCGTTTCCAAAATTTTTGAAAAGTTACTAGGTGATGTGGGGTATCATATGAAAGGTATTCATTTGCACATTATTAAACAGTTTTTATTTTTCCTTTAAGTCGTATAGTTTTTGAGTTATTCACAAAAATGTTGAAAAAAATAGCGTTCCCCCCCCCCTTATCTCCGAAGTTTGCGGGGATAAACCTCTGAAACTTTTATTGCTATTAGAAGTGTATGTAAAGATTAGAGGAAATTTATTACAATCTCTCTACATAGCATACTTTTTTAGAAATCATAGAAAGTGTAAAAAGTCTACATAAGTTCCGCTATCAGACAAGAGATGGCGCTGTCAAGGTTCTCCAACAAATATAAAACCGCCTTTGTCATATATTATATTGTATGATGGCACGGAACCCTCGGTGCGCGAGTCCGACTCGCTCTTGCCCGGTTTTATTTATAATTAGAACACAACCATAAAATAACCATAGACTGTCCATAATCTATGGTTATTTTATGGTTCGGCTCCAGCCGGCTGGCACATGATCGCCAGGAGTGGCGTTTAAGAGAAGAGGTTTCTGCCCAGCAGTGGGTGTTACAGGCTTATTAGGTAGATGGTGGTCATAATTTTTTTTTCCATCTTTGAATTGAAATGATGACTCAAAAAAGTGTTAAATGACGTCATGAAATGACTATAAGTCATCATTTAAAATTGTTTTTCTATTTGCTTCTTTTCCTAACTCGCGTGTCAGCTGAAGTGATCCGATTCAAATAATGTGCTTTGTTCTATTAATTTGTGTTGTTTTATTTTGTAATTATGTTATGATGACGCATCAATAAGGTCCTTGCGGCCGCACTGAATATTGCACTTTACAAGCTTCTGTCTAGTTTTACCTGTCCCGATGTTTGGCTGTAATCAAATCTTGCAAGTTAAATTTGATCCACTTATTGGTTACCGATTGAGCTGAAATTGTGCATGCATGTGCAAATCGAATGACAATGCAAAATTATTATGATATGGAGTGGAGCTGATCTGATGATGAAACCAGAAGGTGGCTATAGGAACACGGTAGTTAAACGACACAACCCCATCGAGTCTGGACTCGTCTGATCCGTATTGACGAGTCTTTTGGTGCTAGATGGTAATCAGGGTCTGATGGAGATTTTTAACTATTCAGTTCTTTTTACTAACAAGTAATAAAAGTTTGTTCTATAAGACGTTGCTTTGATTTGATTTGAATTTATTGTCGTTATCTAGGTGGGCACTCGGCGATACATGGCCCCGGAGGTTCTGGATGGCGCGATCAACTTCACGAAGGACGCCTTCCTGAGGATCGATATGTATGCGTGCGCGCTTGTGCTCTGGGAAATCGCGTCTAGGTAAGCCACTTTTCCTAATTCAAAGTAAGTACTACGGTCTATTCAATTAACTTATGCACTATTTTAAGGATTGACGTCCTAAAGCATCTTATTACACATATTGTAAAAATGCAATAATAATAAGATACACAAAACAAAAATAAATTTAGTAACTCGGCAATTTTCAATAAAAAAAAAATTAAAAGTCGAATATCTCGAAATGAATTAAGTTTAGGGTAGGGTGTTTCATAGTGAAATAAGTCAGAAATGATGGGTACTCCACGCCCTTAACGGATCTAGCACGATTTTTCCTGTAACCCTGTATACGTACAATGTCACAAGCAAACATTATTATGTGAAACATAAAGCCAAACTGCGGGCCTGATAGTGCCTCGAGGCACTCCAGGTAAAAAGATAATTGTATACAATTATTTACTTTCCTCATATTTTCCATCATAAGAGCCGAGTTTTAATAATGGGACCAATCATAGTGTTTATATTCTATTACTAACCCAACAAAAATCCAAATTGATTAAAAACGGCACGAGTTGAGATGTAACAAATTAGAAAAAACAATACGACGCCGACGACTTGAGAAACTCCCACCTATTTTTGAAGTACGTTAAAAGTATCTTTGATTCCTGCCTGCTTGTTCTCCACTTACTTAATGTAAGCCGATGTTCCCAAAAGCGAAAGTGCACAGTCATAGCTATTTTTCAGGATGTTTTTGTACCGAAGTGAGTCATAATAGGACTCATAGTGCCGTGCCCGTGATTCATAAAAACAGATGCCCCTCATCATCACTGGTACCTACTGTATACACGAGAATAACAAAGCAATTCCGTCCGAAAGGAAACGATTTGAGGGTGCTGCCTCGTTGATTGATTTCACAGGTAGCAAACGACTATGGGACTCTCAGTTTCATTTCTATATGCTGAAAATAAAAATACCATAAGTATGTACACTGCCGGCCAAAAGTTTGAGACCACCTACATCTAAGTAGCAAAATGAAATAAAACTCAAAATATAAATCAAGAGGTTTAGATATTAATTAAAATGCTTATTTACTAATACACATTCATCAAGAAGAAAACAAAAAAAATCAAGAAATATCAACCATTTACGTTAAAAATGACGTTCATATTTAATAAAATCATTAAACGGATTTTTCGTCAAAAAAGCCTCCCTTGCATTTTATAACTTTTTTCACTAGTCTCGGCATACGAGCAATCAATTTATCAATTGTATCTTGTGAGATATTGTTCCAGCTTTCTTGTAAAGACTTCCACATGTCTTCTTATGAGGAGGGACAACAACTGCGCACATTTCTGTCAAGCTCTTCCCACAATAGCTCAATGGGGTTGAGATCCGGACTCTGAGGGGGCCACACCATGTTTTTTAACACCCTTTCTGTTTCTTTATGTTCTAAATAACCCCTGCATAATTTTGAACTATGTTTAGGATCATTATCTTGTTGGAAAAAAAATCCATTTCCAATTAATCTTAAACCAGACGGAACGGCATTTTGCTGTAGTATTCGTTTATAATGCTCCTTTTTCATGATTCCTTCGACTCGTACCAAATCTCCGGTTCCATGGCCCGAGAAGCATCCCCAGACCATAATGGAACCACCACCATGCTTAACTGTTGGCACCACACAATCTGGCATCATCTTTTCCTCGGCGGTACGTCGAACAAAAATTCGTCGTTTTGAACCAAATATTTCAAACTTGGATTCATCTGTCCAAAGAACTTCTTTAAAGTCTTCTTCAGTCCAGTCTCGATGGGTAAGGGCCCACTGCATCCGTTTCTTTTTGTTTTGTGGCCTTAGTAGTGGTTTTCGAACGGCGACGCGACCAAATAACTTAGCATCTCTCAATCGTCTTTTTACTGTAGGTTAGTAGGTACTGACACAGGTTCTGATCGGGATTTGTTCACTTCTGCGCGGATTTCTGGTGCGGTTAGGCGTCTATTCCGCTTGCTGGTAACGACGATGAAATTATCCTCGCTAGAAGTGGTAGCTCTCGGTCTCCCCGATCGCGAACGATCTTGATTACTGCCAGTCTCCTTGTATCGGGTTATTGCGTTATGAACACAAGTCTTCGACAACTTAAGTTGAGAGGCAATCGCACGTTCAGATTTGCCTTTGCCGTGTAAAACAACTATGGCAGAACGAGTTTCAGTGCTAATTTCGCGCACTTTTCCCATTTTAAGATGTCTTCACTGTAGCAACGACGAGCTCAGACTAGTTAAGATAATGAAAAATTTACTCCATCAAAACTCAGGTAAAAAATATGTTTAAGGAAGCTAAAATAATCCGGAAGTACGGTTACCGCAAAACAAAACCAAAATAATTAGAAATGAGCAGGCCATAAAAAATATAACAATGACTCTATCACCTGGTAAGCGCGCGGTACTCATTTATGTTTTGAAACAATAGACCTTTAAAGGATGATAACTTAAAAATATACAATAAAAATGACTCTCAGAAATTCTTTGATAACAATAGAATACGCAGGTGTTCAAATTAGCTCTTTATCATGTGTACTTTTGAAATATTTTGGTGGTTACAAAGATTTTTACAAGTGGTCTCAAACTTTTGGCCGGTAGTGTATTTCTTACAATACTTTAAAGGTGTTTTCAACCATGGCGAATACTTTTGTACCTTTCAATTCTGAATAAAACATTATTTTTTTATTTTGCTGATAGCGTAGACTGGAATGAAAATAAAAATTCTATTTAGTCCGTCAATTAGGTAATACAAAAAAATACACACGTATTTTATGCTATTACAAATGAATGAAACAACACAATACATTTTTAGATAAACAATTTGATAGAAACGTTTAGTAGTGGGGCTCGTGACGTCATCATTGACTACTGACCTTAGAATAATGACATATGGTTAATAGTAAGGAATTTCATTACTTCTGGTAAGGCTAAAATACAATTATGTCTGAGCCTTTCTTCAAGTTTGTTAGAAGTAATATTTATAGCTAACTTCACGTTTATTATTGATATATTAGCTTTATACGTAATAAGTAGAACCAAATTTAGAACCATTTGACTGTTTATTTACGCCATCCTTGTAAATTCCAAAGAGTATAACTGTATACGCATCTTTTTCAAATTCGGTTTTAATGCCATAAGTAAAAAGAGTACAGAATGATTGATTTTCGGTGCTATTTTAGCTTGGTTTCTATTACGTTACTATTCTAAGGTACCGACCAAGGCACGTCGCGTTGTCGGCGCGTACCAGCGTGCGATTTCACGTGACATTTCGATATAATGTATCGCGGTTATTTTTGGATTACATCAAAAAATAAAAATACATTTTGTAAATCTTTAATTACACACATTTTTGAAAAGTTAAGCTCTAATTAAAACCACTAAAAAAATCACCAAATTTTTATTTCAAGTGAAGTGCCATAGCAATAAAATTTTACATTTTTAAATTTGGCGCGTAATTTGACGAAAACGCTAGATGCAATGGACACCATATTTATCTGTGGTCATGACGTCACTCAGCGTACAATCGCCATTATCGACACTGACTCGAAGGCTTACAACTAACTTGAATTATACTTAAACATATTCGTTATCCTCTCTTGCCCGTGGATGCAGTAATGATCTGCTAGGGGCTACATTCGGAAGATGGGCAGCAGCGTCTTTCCGCGTGTATCAACATACCGTGCTGCGCACGCCAACCCGTCTGCCAAGTCTGGCGAGTACGGCGGCAACCGCTCATGATCACGAGGGAGGCCTTTGTCCAGCTGTGGACTTCCTGCCGCTGAGATGATGATGATATGGAATTACCCCCAATCTCTGTTTCGGAGAGGGGCGTTGATGACTGCGACACAGTTTCTATAAACATCTACAGGCATCATCATTTATTTGCATTTTGTATAGGGCGTTGGGTGCCGGCTTTGGAATGTTGCCTCTCCTCTCTTGCCCGTGGATGCAGTAAGGATCGGCAAAGAAGAGGCAGCAGCGTCTGTCCGTGTATCAACATCCCGTACTGCGCTCGCCAACCCGACTGCCAAGCGTAGCGAGTATGCCAACAATCCGTCATGATTTGCAGTTGGGGATCCATGGGGGAGGCCTATGTCCAGCCGTGGACGTCCTACGGCTGTGATTATGACTAAATTTATTTTGTTCCTGATGAAATATTTGATTCCCTTAAAAATCCCTTCTTAGTGCACCTCTAGGATACTCAAGGTACATATATACAGTGTGTTAGTGTGAACACACTTATCACTTAAACCACGAATGTCTAACCCTAAAATGAATTGATACAAGTAATAATTAAAAATAATAGTCAATTAGTTTCGTTACATTTTGATAATTCATTTCTCATCTAAGGAACGTGATTTTTTGGACACCCTAATTACAGTCGTACGTCGCCCGCAAATGTCGCTGGGCTCGGGCTGGTGTAGGTACGTATCAAAACGAATGGTTGCTTGCATAGAACTTTCCCTTCATACTTTTCCTGCCTTAGGACAGGCAAAAATAATTACTCTAGCACGTTACATTATTAAGTTATTTCAAGACAAGTAAAATTATTAAAATGAATCAAAAAAGCTATAAGGCTAAAGTAGGTAGTTATTTTCGGTTATTTAAAAAGTTCATTAACAAACAAGTCTTATTTACATACGTAGCCTTTGTGTAGCCGCTAGGATAGTTTCCCGGCTTGGCACACGATGTCCTGGAAACCGCTCTGTGTACATCCTACGTGCCAAGGTCACCCACCAGCTATGGCATAAAGCCGCCCCTTTTCAGTCCACTGTTCGCTTGTGTACGACATTGTCACAGCACAGATAAGTTACACAGTTAGTTTACATTTTACCGCGAATCGGTACACATAAGGGTCGCGATGTATCGACCTCACGAGATTGCACGCGACTGGCGAAAGTGGCGGCGCGGGCGCTCGCGTGTGTCTGGCCGCGGGACCTTGGCGGGCGTTTGTGTCGGCGCTTCAAAGAAACGGCGAGTTGCCGAAAGGCGGCGGGCGGCGCGTTTGAGAGAAAGAGAAGGCGCATTGCACCTACGCACGTGTTTCGTAGCCTCAGAAATCGTAGTGTGTGTAGGGTGAAACGCATTCATGATCTATGAGGATTTTCTTTGCAAAAATTATGTAAAAATAAATTATTATTTTTTCATCGGTTTTGGACTCTGTTCCTGATACCTAGTCTGTGGTTTCAAGGATAAGACTGTTTACACTAACACCCGGTATGTGTGCCTTTCAAGTCTCTTGGTCCCGTGGTTTAGGCTGTGCGTTGTCTGTCAGTCACTCAGTCAGTAACGGAAGAGTTTTTATATATATTGATCTCGTCATAATCTATGTTTGTATACACCACAGAACAGAGAAAAATGAGTAGAATTAGCATGATGCCTTTTTACTAAGAGAACCAGTGTCGCTAAACTCACACATGTAAAAACTAACACACATAGAAATAAAAATTCTTATTGGTTGAAAGAGTACCTTAAAAAGGGCATAAAATCATAAAACTAATTTTATTGATATTAACTTTATTCCGATCGCTACATGGTTCAAAGTTCAATAAAATCAACAGTGATAAAAAATGAATATTTAGTATGTCCACTCAGCCAGAGATGGCGCATTTGCCAAATATTTTTTATAGTCTCTATTCCCAGGAAATAAGATTACTAATACAATGGCTACTTTTTCTACTCATCCAGAGATGGCGTTTTTGCCAAATATTTTTTTATAGTCTCTATTCCCAGGAAATACGATTACTAATATAATGGCTGCTTTTCTTGATTGCTTGATAATCCACAACACAAAGCCACTCAACAATAGATGGCGCTATTGCTATATTTATTTGACGGTTTTGCATTTTGAACAAAACTAACAAAAAAACAATAAAATAATGCTTACCGGTGATATGATATTTTCTTTCAAGTTAAATTTTTGGTTCGGCTTTCGTTTTTACACTCTAAAACGGCACAATACGGCATTTTTATATTTTTTTTTTAAGTACGTTTACTCTGCTAAATTAAAACACGACTGAAGTAAGCGGTGCTTGAAGTGCGCGGTACTGCGCCTACTAGGTGTTACGCGAGCCCCGCCTACTTACGATTTCTATGTTTTCTCTGTTCTGTGGTATACACCCTAAATGAATCATTTGCATTTAATTCTACCCCGCGGGTACACATACTATGTCAAGTGAGATAGCATACATTTAGGCCGCGCCCACTGACGACTGCCTCCGCGACTTGTTGAACCTTAAGTATATCAGTCATGGATACTAATCCATAACAAAAGCTGTTTTCAATTTATTCTGTAATTTGAAATTGGTTCAGGTGTAACGAAGCGGGAATAGAAGCGGCGCCTCAATACCGCCTGCCGCTGGAGGAGGAGGTGGGCTCGCACCCCAGCCTCGAGGAGATGCAGGAGGCGGTGGTGCAGCGCAAGCTGCGCCCGCACATACCCACCCAGTGGCGCAACCATCCTGTAAGTATTACACACCCATCTAGTGGCGCAATCTATCCGTAATTGCGTATATGTATTTGTATTGTGAATTAGGTCGTTACATATGAAATTGGCGTTTTGTATGAGAGGAACATAAAGACTCGATTTTTTTTTATGAATGAATGAATTATGTATTTGCTTAAATATAGGTAGATTTACAGATGGGCATAAATAATAATATATAAAATATTTAATTAATCAAAGTATGTAACATTGCTATTTATGCACTTCTGCCGTCTCATTGGTAGTTCATTGACCCCTTTACTAAAAAAAAATCAGCCAAGTGCGAGTTGAACTCGCGCACCGAGGGTTCCGTACAAACCTGTAGGTATATAAGACCTGAGTATTTGATATGAATTTCAATTTAATACCTCTACGAGTTGATGAGGAAAGGGGTAGTAAATATATAATTATTGAAAAAAAAGAGGTACGGAACCCTGAAAAACCATTCGATCGGGAATCAATAAAATCTTTTTAATCATATATCCTATGGACGCGGTCAGCAATCCTACGGCTGAGATGGTTATACATATGTAATAAAATAAAAAAATAAATAAAAATATTTCGGATTACAAGGATCCATAATTTTGTTAGTACATACAAAGTCTTATTACTAGGGTTAGTTATTATTATTATTATAAGCCCATCTGATCCCACTGCTGGGCAAAGGCCTCCCCCGATTCCCTCCAAGCATCTCGATCCTGAGCCACTTCCCTCCAGTCAACTCGGTATTGATCGAGTTCGTCCCGCCATCTACGTCTTGGTCTGCCGCGTCGCCTTCTCGCCGGGTCAGGACGCCATTCAGTGATTGCCTTGGCCCACAGTTCACCTGTGTTAGTTATATCTAATAAAAATTATTACTTAAATTACCTACCTAAATTAAATCACTCTCCATAAAACATTTCCACAAGGGAAAGGTGATTCTACCTGCTATGGTTTGTAGGATGGTGTTGGGACTGTCACGAATGAAGTATGAGCACTATATAACTAGTCCACATAATTCCAGGGCCTAGCCGTCCTCTGCGACACGATGGAGGAATGCTGGGACCACGACGCGGAGGCGCGCCTCTCGGCCTCCTGCGTGCTGGAGCGCGTGGCCGCGCAGCGCCCGGCCGCGCCCCCGGCGCCCCTCACGCCCCTCACGCCGGACACCACGCCCCTGCTGATCCACGACCTAGCGGACCAGCAGGCCTGCTGACGAACAACGGGCGTGGAGCTGCCGCTTATACAGTTCTGACGGTAGAAACATTTCACTGCTGGCTGATTTTTTTTCTAAAGGTGTCTTGCGGTTGAAGTGGAAATTTTATCATTGGGTGAAGCGTTTTCTGGCGGTTAAGTGTCATGCGGTTGAAGTGGAAATTTTACTGCTGGGTGATTTGTATTCTGGCGGTAAAGTGATTTGCGCCTAAGTGGAAATTTTACAGTTGGGTGAAAAATTATCTAGCGGTAGTGTCTTGCACTTGAAGCGGAAATATTACTGTGGGGTCATTTTATTTCTGACGGTAAAGTGTGGAGTGGAAATTTTAAAACGATACTTTAGAAATGTAGAGGTCTTAAAATATAAAATGTTACTTTACAAAAGTGGATATCTAGAAAAAATGTAACGGTAAAAGATCTTGAAATGGTACTTTCAAAGAATCAAAGGAGATGTTTCAAAATGGGCTAGGTCTATGTACCCAGACTGAGAAATTGCGCAAAAATCGGTGATTTCGGAAAAAATACTCATTATTTAATTTAAACTAAAATGATTGTTTGATTAATGTTTTAAATACGAGGCATAATTATCACTGGTAACATTTTTACTAGGCAGCCAATACTAATAAATTCGTGTAACTGTCACTGCCTAATGATTTTGACAGATGGTTTTACGCGTTTGAATTGAACATTTTGAAGTTTTTTATCTATAGGTAGGCTCTTAATGTAGTTTACGTAGGTAGCCTGAGGTACTTAGGTACTCGAAAATTGAAATACCTCAGGTTGACTTGATTTAGCCTCTATCGTAAATCATTCATTTCACTATTATGTCAACAGCAGTCACCAACTGTATTAGTCCGCCATATTGTTCTACAGTTTTGTGTTGCTCGACTTAGCTAGTTATTTTTAGGAAAATGCATCAAATGAAGCAACATATTAAAAAACTGCTAGTGGGAAAATGTTTAGTATATATTTAGCAATGTTTGTACACGTGTACACCTAGGTAGCCGTGTTGGCCGAATGGTATGTAGCACCGACTTTCAATCCGAAAGTCGTGGGTTCGATACCGGCCGTGAACCAATGGATTTTTCTTTCTTGAAAAGTGTAAGTTCACATTTAACACGTGCTTAACGGTGAAGGAAACATCGTGAGGAAACCCGCGGCTTAGTTAGTTTCATACGTATTGACCTGTTCTTTCCTCTGACTAACAGCTGACTAAGCTGAGAGGATGGTATATGTAGGTGCTGGGCAAGCCTAATCCATCTAACAATGTCCCAGGCACTGCAGCGTCCCGTACAGCATAATTACCAGTTGCTGACGCTATATAAATCATCTACATCTATTATAGATGGCCGAAGACACCTAGGTAGCCTGGATTCCATACATTCGTGAAACATCTCCTTTAATAAAAAAAAAATTGCTACTTTAGCAAGTGGGGTTTGATCAATTTAATTCTAGCTTACTAGAAGTGGGTCTTGAATACTGAAATGTAGTTAAAAAAACGGGATTCCAGTCGGTATCAGTATCGGAGGTTTCTTTTTAGTTTCACAAGAGTTGGACATAAAACTTATATGATGCCCTTATTTTATAAAATTGAACCAGTTTACGTTGTAGTTCCCAGCATTGTAAAACTACTTGGTACTTCAAAGGTTAAGTTTTACAATATCGGAATGACTTTTATTGTAAATCATTTTGTTATTTTTAGATTAATTGTCAACCTAAATTGAACTTGAAATCGTACAAATGGGCATCATCGAGAAGAGATGAAATGTATTTTATAGCTTTAAGCCTGTGGCTTGAAACGACGTTCTGTCGGCGCAGTTGACGCAATGTGAACGGAATCAAATCACTGGATTTTAATGACAGAATGATGCGGTTTCATTAAAAAATTATATTTTCTGCTGAACTTCATAGGTGGAGGTATATTTTGTTATATACCGTCTCTCTCGTCATTTAGTAGTATAAAACAAAATAATCCCGCCCAACTAGTTTTTTTCAAAAAGCCATCAAACTAACACTACGCCATCCATGAGGTTCTGTGGGACTATTTATGACGCTTTTTTTTAACGAAAACGCTTCATTGAACTCATGAAAGTAGGAGTTGAGATGAATTTTGTAATTTACTTATATTTTTGTGCCTTTGTAGCTAATTTTAATGCAGCTGTATTGAATCTTCATACAAAAAAATATTGTATGACATAGTAGAAATTAGAGCATAATTTTATTTTATTACGTTACGAATAATTTGACTAAACCATATTAGTATTTCATTATATTTATAGTATAGTCATTTATTTTTTATAGTTATCAATTTTACACACAAATGTGTTTGTTTATTTTATGGAAGAGCATAACACAAAAAAACTGTTCCCCTTCAGTGTGATGAAACCTGCTCAGCCTTTTATATTATTTTATAGAAAGAGAGAAGAGAGACACTTGCTCTCTTCTTAAGCGGCGCAGTTTTTTATGTATTAGCTTAGTTTCAATACAGTGTTGATATTTATAATCATATATCCTGCAGTCATCAAACACTAGTTATGTGCAATGGCACTATAATTATGCGTATACAAGTTCTCACCCAAAATAGACTGCAAGTTTGTAAAACAAAATAAGTACCTAACCCCCCGACACTACTATATCTTGTAAATGCCTGAATTGATTTCTACGTAACTTTCAGTTTTGCTTTCTACACACAATCGCCTTTCATTTGATACCAAACTTGGGTATTTTTCTGCCGCAGAAAAGATAACCACAGTAAGTACAATTGTTGGCGGTATTTATATATTTATATAACTCAATACCGCCAAAAATTGTACTTACTGTGGTTATCTTTTGTGCGGCAGAGCTACGTCCATTTCCATTTTTCCCGCCGCCGTGGAGTTTAAAAAGTTAGTTTACAATTTTTTGCGGTATTGAGTTATATATTTATATAACTCAATACCGCCAAAAATTGTACTTACTGTGGTTATCTTTTGTGCGGCAGAGCTACGTCCATTTCCATTTTTCCCGCCTCAAAAAGTTAGTTTACAATTTTTGGCGGTATTGAGTTATATAAATATATAACTCATATAAATATAAATATGGATATATAAATATATAACTCAATGCCGCCAAAAATTGTACTTACTGTGGTTATCTTTTGTGCGGCAGTTTTGGAAACATTAGATTATTCATCCCCACATTCACCCCCCCGTATCTTGTAAATTAAGACACAAGAATTTGATATAATTGCCCTATTTTGATAAAACATGTTTAAGAACCGCTAGAGAACCTCCTTAAATAAAAAAAAAAACTGCATTCAAATCGGTCCACTCGTAGGGTAGTAAGGACGTACACGAATATATAGCGATAACACCCCTCCTTTTTGTGTCGGGGGTTAAAAATCGATTGCTGATTCAAACTCGTTCTCATGATTTAAATGGCATAGATAAACACCAGTTTAAGCTTTAGTCAGTTGAGAGAGCATATCACAATAAATGCTTTTGATGCATAATTAATAAGCTAGTTAAAAAATAACCTTGCCTTTTACACAGGACCTTTTAACTGTAATAACTAGTTTTTCTTTTGTATTAAATTGGCTTTATTCACTTAGTTTTGACGGATTTATTTTTGATTCAATGTACCAAGTGCTAAATTACGATGAAATTAAAGCAATTAAATTAGCGTAAGGTTGTTGTTTAGCTAATTTTATGTGTTGCTGTCTGTATACCTAGACTGGAGTGTCTAAAGTTTAGAAAAGCGCTTCCATGAGACAACTGAATGTTGTACTCTCAATAAATCTATGGAAGCCCTGCAGGCAATTACATAAGGCCGCAAGCTAAACGCAGCGCTCCAGACAAAGGTATTGAGACTAATTTTAAGCAGTACAGATGCCACCTAAAAATAGAAGCTAGTGTCACTTTGAAGAAGGCACTCCATTTACAAAACAGGAGTCGCTTTCTCAAACACCTAGGCCACGGAATTGTGTCTACACTTTCACGAAAGAGAATATATCATTGAAAATATTGTGATGTTAGAACATAAAAATATCAACGGGATATCGTTATTTTGCCCTATGCAGTGTGCATATCACCACACATAGACTAAGTAAAGTTGCCAAATGTAAAAAGTTATTGTAAGTTAGTGTTAGGCAGTTTTGTCTGAATGTCAGGTGTTATGGTTGTGGGCACACATAGCGGACCTTTATGATGATAGTCACATTATACAAAAATCTTGACTAATTAAATAAATATACTTTCTTTAAGATTTTTGGATATGGTCATTATCGTTCTGAAGGTGCGATAGGTTTACCGTGCACTGTTCGAGACCCGTAGCCTCCTATGTTGAATTAGGGCAATGTAACTTGATTTCTATAGAGTTATACGCCATTAACAAATTGAAAACGTCTGGACATTCCCGTTCCGACAAATCGAAGCTTCTTCCCAATATATCGGTTCAGTTTCTTGAGAAAACCCTTTAAGAATCGAGTTACATTGTCAGAATATATCGTCCAAACCGACAAAAGGCCTAAGTCAATCCAGTAACGAATGTTTATCAGTGTGTTCACAGCTCTTGTGTATTTCTTGTAAAGTGAGTCGGGTAGTCTGAAGTTTTTAGAAATCGTAGTGAATAGTACTTTTAGACATTGGCGAAGCGTATTGTGGTAGTCGTGTCTTAAATGGCCATGTTTATCATTTATTTTTATCAATTAACAATGTGAATGTCTGTTGAGATTTGATGTATTAAATAAAATTATATTTTATAGACTAACTGTGTTTGTTTCGCCAGACGATAAACCCCCAACCAAACTATAAATAATAAATTAATAAAGCTGGATATTTCACACAGCAATGTCCGGCTTTATCTAGCTCCGAAAGTACTACTTGATTCTCTGACATATTTTCATTCAAAACAATAAGAAAATCTTAATTTTGAAACTGGAGCAACAAAGTATCGTAGATAATTAACAATAGGACAGGATAGTAACAAACAGAAAATCTCGTAATAAAAATTCTGATTGTTTTATTTTTAACCAGTTTTTTGTTTGCTGTACAAGGGGAAAGATGTTCTCACATTTAACCATAGTAATTATTTTTGAATTTCACTATATGTACACTCAGCTACACAATCTCGTCATACGTGAGAACGGGGGATTTTTATTGGTTCTGATTTGTCTACTCTCTCACTCACTCCAATTGTAATCACTTAGCGACTCGAGTGCATAAGGACTGCATTCTGGGAAGAAGGCGTCCTAACCAACGCAACATGGTCACGATAACGCCATTAAAAAAAATAACAAAATGCGTATTACCGTACCGTATAAAGGTCGTAGCACACGTATCAACTCGGAAAGGGATCGTCACCGTATCAACTCGAGCCGTTTAGTATTAGTTATATATGAAACTCCCTACTGCGACGCACACTAATCGGAATCGTAACGTAATCGCCTCGCCTCGGGACAAGCTCACGAACCGCGGTGCGGTGCGTGGTGGACTTGCCGTTCCCGCGCTTACGGTTCGTACCCTAGCTTACGGATCTCCGTACCCTAGCTTACGTCTCTTCGTCCACACTTAAAGTTCAGGTTCAAAATGATTGAACTAGCTGTCAACCAGCGGTTGGCGAGCCGTAAGCGCGGCGTCGCCTAGCCGTAGCCGAGTCGACGTATCGGAGCCTCTGATCCGCTTTGGTTTCGTGCTTACGTTAGGTTGACGGCGACGCCAAAGGCGATACGGTTACGATCCCTTTCCGAGTTGACACGTGTGCTACGACCTAACCGGCATCGCGGACTTGGGTTTGTCTGAAGTGGGATTTATCAAAACGCTACTTTGCGAGGTTAACACCAACCAACACGTGTATAGGAAAATATGACTGCCACTTTTTATAATAAAAGCTACTCGAGCGCATAGTCAAGCCTATAAGGCAGAAATGTCGGACAGCACGAGTGAGTAGACAGGGGGGTGCTGCTAGGAGCGCTCGGGCTCCGAGTCGTCCTCTTGGCGAGCGGGGTTGGCGGAGGCGCGCAGGCAGTCGCCGTGGGCTTTGTACTCGATGGGCACTGCGGCGGGCAGCTGCAGGATGCGCCGCAGCGCGTCCCGGACGCGCGCCGCCGCCGCCTGGTCGGACGCCGTCCGGTGCCACACTGCTAAGTGATCATCCTGGGAAATAAAACTGTTTTCAGCACACTTAAGGTAGAACATTTTTCACTTACAATTTTTGAGAATCCCCTCTTGGGCTCCTTTGCAATCATAATAAGAACATTTTTCCAACATTTTTATATATTCCATAATATTAGTGAAAAAGCGTCATCTTATAAAATTTCAAGTCGACAGTAACTAGGTTATGTGGGACATCATATGAAAGGGCTTTATTTGCACATAATTAACAATTTTTAGTTCTCTTTCAAGTCGTACCGTTTTCGACTTATTTAAAAAAATGATTATTGTAAATAAATCTAAAACGATACGGCTAATGATTTGCTAATACAAGTGTATGTAAAGATTACAGGAAAATTATAACGAACTCTCTAATTTGCATAGTTTTTTAGATAATCGTCGAAAGTGTACAAAATGTATATAAATCAGACAAGAGATGGCGCTGTTAAGGTTCTCCAACAAATATAAACCGCCTTATTTTATATTTTATGATCGCACGGAACATTGACGCGCGAGACCCACTCGCTCTTGGCCGGTTTATTTTAAACCAATACTTATTGTTTCTGCTAAGTGCAGTGTTTCTGTAATCAAAGTATGTGTGAGCCTGGCATTGACATATGGACTATAATAGTTTAGTCAAAATAGACAAAAAAGGTGCTGCATTTTTTTTTTATTTGGTTCGTTTATTTATTATTTTTTCATTTATTACCAACAAGCTGGATTTTTGTATGTCTTAAACCAGTACCATCCACGACCTCTCCCTCCATTGTTCAGAAGCTCTCACCGTTCCAGAACGTTCGTGACCTCGAATAAAAACAACGCACAAGCGGGATCGATGCGGATTTTGTCATAGCATTAGTAATGACTTATTTAAGACCTATACAAAAATTCAACTTCTCGGGACTTGAATGCTATTCAGACGAGCGAGGGCGCATCATCTCGCTTTTAAATCGCTCACCATTTTGCTTGTTTTCGAAATACGAGGTCGTCACCAGCTAATTCAATTCAAGTGGGGTATACCAGATCTGCACTGACTTCCCGCATCGGGGTGTATTGTGGTTTTGTCTCCCGTGATTCCACTCCTACCCCAGCCAGCCCAGCTCCTTGAAATCCGGTACTTCATGGAGTTGGGCTGGCTGTGGTCTAAGGACTCGGGGTAGCTGGCAGCATTCCATGAGCATCCGCGAAGGATATGCAGATGTTGCAGAAGGGCACGATCCTATGTCACCAGCTAGTGTAGATAAGTAACTTCTACAGAGCCATTTAGGCCCTTCCATGAATGACATTGTTTAAAGTTACAACCGAATAACATTCCGCCTATGTTTCATTGTAAGTACTAGCCTGTGTTATTCAAATTCTACGTACCTATTTACATTACCTTATATTTTTATTGTCTTAGCTTTAGCTGTTTTTGGTAATGTTTGTCATATTTTAAATTGATCTTTATGTTGACTTGTATATTAATTCTTCTTCTTTTTCTCTTAACGCACATAATAGAGTAAGCTATGTACACTTCAATTGTCGTCTGTATCAGATTAATACCTATATGCATGTGTTTTTTTTTATAATTTGTAAATACTTTCGATGTCTGTGTACTTTTAATAAATAAATGAGTAAACGAAGGGTGCACCGTACCTGGAAGCGCACCGAGAGCACGACCCCGCACAGCTCGGGTCCCACCATGAATTGTTCGCCGAGCATCGCCATGCACAGGTCCTCCCAGGCTGAGTAAACGAAGGGTGCACCGTACCTGGAAGCGCACCGAGAGCACGACCCCGCACAGCTCGGGTCCCACCATGAATTGTTCGCCGAGCATCGCCATGCACAGGTCCTCCCAGGCTGAGTAAACGAAGGGTGCACCGTACCTGGAAGCGCACCGAGAGCACGACCCCGCACAGCTCGGGTCCCACCATGAATTGTTCGCCGAGCATCGCCATGCACAGGTCCTCCCAGGCTGAGTAAACGAAGGGTGCACCGTACCTGGAAGCGCACCGAGAGCACGACCCCGCACAGCTCGGGTCCCACCATGAATTGTTCGCCGAGCATCGCCATGCACAGGTCCTCCCAGGCTGAGTAAACGAAGGGTGCACCGTACCTGGAAGCGCACCGAGAGCACGACCCCGCACAGCTCGGGTCCCACCATGAATTGTTCGCCGAGCATCGCCATGCACAGGTCCTCCCAGGCTGAGTAAACGAAGGGTGCACCGTACCTGGAAGCGCACCGAGAGCACGACCCCGCACAGCTCGGGTCCCACCATGAATTGTTCGCCGAGCATCGCCATGCACAGGTCCTCCCAGGCTGAGTAAACGAAGGGTGCACCGTACCTGGAAGCGCACCGAGAGCACGACCCCGCACAGCTCGGGTCCCACCATGAATTGTTCGCCGAGCATCGCCATGCACAGGTCCTCCCAGGCTGAGTAAACGAAGGGTGCACCGTACCTGGAAGCGCACCGAGAGCACGACCCCGCACAGCTCGGGTCCCACCATGAATTGTTCGCCGAGCATCGCCATGCACAGGTCCTCCCAGGCTGAGTAAACGAAGGGTGCACCGTACCTGGAAGCGCACCGAGAGCACGACCCCGCACAGCTCGGGTCCCACCATGAATTGTTCGCCGAGCATCGCCATGCACAGGTCCTCCCAGGCTGAGTAAACGAAGGGTGCACCGTACCTGGAAGCGCACCGAGAGCACGACCCCGCACAGCTCGGGTCCCACCATGAATTGTTCGCCGAGCATCGCCATGCACAGGTCCTCCCAGGCTGAGTAAACGAAGGGTGCACCGTACCTGGAAGCGCACCGAGAGCACGACCCCGCACAGCTCGGGTCCCACCATGAATTGTTCGCCGAGCATCGCCATGCACAGGTCCTCCCAGGCTGAGTAAACGAAGGGTGCACCGTACCTGGAAGCGCACCGAGAGCACGACCCCGCACAGCTCGGGTCCCACCATGAATTGTTCGCCGAGCATCGCCATGCACAGGTCCTCCCAGGCTGAGTAAACGAAGGGTGCACCGTACCTGGAAGCGCACCGAGAGCACGACCCCGCACAGCTCGGGTCCCACCATGAATTGTTCGCCGAGCATCGCCATGCACAGGTCCTCCCAGGCTGAGTAAACGAAGGGTGCACCGTACCTGGAAGCGCACCGAGAGCACGACCCCGCACAGCTCGGGTCCCACCATGAATTGTTCGCCGAGCATCGCCATGCACAGGTCCTCCCAGGCTGAGTAAACGAAGGGTGCACCGTACCTGGAAGCGCACCGAGAGCACGACCCCGCACAGCTCGGGTCCCACCATGAATTGTTCGCCGAGCATCGCCATGCACAGGTCCTCCCAGGCTGAGTAAACGAAGGGTGCACCGTACCTGGAAGCGCACCGAGAGCACGACCCCGCACAGCTCGGGTCCCACCATGAATTGTTCGCCGAGCATCGCCATGCACAGGTCCTCCCAGGCTGAGTAAACGAAGGGTGCACCGTACCTGGAAGCGCACCGAGAGCACGACCCCGCACAGCTCGGGTCCCACCATGAATTGTTCGCCGAGCATCGCCATGCACAGGTCCTCCCAGGCTGAGTAAACGAAGGGTGCACCGTACCTGGAAGCGCACCGAGAGCACGACCCCGCACAGCTCGGGTCCCACCATGAATTGTTCGCCGAGCATCGCCATGCACAGGTCCTCCCAGGCTGAGTAAACGAAGGGTGCACCGTACCTGGAAGCGCACCGAGAGCACGACCCCGCACAGCTCGGGTCCCACCATGAATTGTTCGCCGAGCATCGCCATACACAGGTCCTCCCAGGCGCGCCCCGTCTGCGCTTTACGCAGTCGGACCACCTGGAAATTGGAAGAGATGGTGAGGAAAGTCAAATAATGCTGTAAGGCGAAGGGTGGCGAAAATCGTAAAGGGTAGCCTTTTGGGAGTACATACCACTCGGCCAACACGACTTTCAATCTGGAGGTAGTGGGTTCGATACCGGCCGTGCACCAAATTTTTCTTTCTTGAAAAATGTATGTGCACACTTAACACGAGCTTTAACGGTGAAGGAAACATCGTGAGGAAACCCGCGGCTTAGTAAGCTTCAGACGTATTGACCTGTTCTTTCCTCTGAATAATAGCTGACTAAGCTAAGAGGATGGTATAGGTGCTGGGCAAGCCTTAATCCATCAACAATGTCTCAGGCACTGCAGCATCCCGTACAGCATGATTACCAGTTGCTGACGCTGTATAAATCATCTATAATAGATGCAAAGGCCTTACTTACTTAGCCTTTTGGGAATAGAGGGAGGCCTTTACCCAACAATGGGAGGATACACGCACTGTAAGCAACTAGTGAAACTAGTTGACTGATGGAATTGGCAGATATTTTCTTTTTGCATTAAATTATTTGCTTGCTGCGAGAATGGAAACCAATGAGCGGTTACGTATTTAAAATCAAAATAATTCACTTTGTTTGTATTTACAAAACTTGGACACGTCAATGAAATTGTCTCAAAATTCCCTATTTTATTTTAAACAATGTGCTTCTTTCCGCCGAAGCGGCGATCTGCCCCGCACCCGCTGTGGTGAAAGACCGGCAGGGTAATTAAGCACGTTGATCGCGAAATATACGCCTGTTGCAAACCTGTCGCGATATATGTAATCAGCCTGCGGATTCGAACTAAGGGTCGAGAAGTTGGATTCTCGCCAAAATGAGATTTTGAACTCGTTTGTGTTGAGAGTTCCGACTGAAAAGCTGTCGGACTTTATTCAGTTTGGAATTATGGCCGCAGAGCGTCAAGTTCCGTGGATTCGCGGGACGACCGCTGCAACATGATCCCGCGCATCGACGGAATGTGACACCATGGCTGCGTCACTTGTCTCCGCATTCCAAACGAGTGTCTAGTAAATGAGATTTATTATAATGTACGTGTCTATAAAGATATGGGCCGTAGTTTAAGTATTTTATCATCTTGTACTAAGCTAAGTTAGTCGATTGAAATAAATTTGTATACATACATAGGTATTATACTAGGTAGACCGCGGTCTGACAAAATGTAATAAGGAAGTAAAATGTAATGATTTTAATAAGGGTAATGATTTTATTTTCTAGTTAGTGATCCCATTATTTCAACTTAATGGATAATTTTTAATATATGTATGCTGTGACGTAACACATGATATTTTTTTCTCAGAAAAAAAGTTTAAATTTTCAAGGTTATCAAGTAAAAACATAAAAAGTTTTATCCCCAATACATATTGTCACAAAATATTTAAACCAAATATTTATGCAAAATTTCTAGTAAATCAAGTGAAAAACAATGAATCTTACGAACTTCCCCTCTCTCATCACAGAGGTTACTTTTGAAAGTGCTGAAATACATTTTTGATGAGATGATGATGATTGATGACAGGTTAGGAATACTGACCCATTTGCCTCCATGAACGTTGGCGGGGTCCTCCCACATCGGCTTGATGCCGAGCTTGAAGAGGTGCAAGTCGGAGAGGGGCGGCAGGTCGGCGGGCCGCGCCAGGTGCGTGTACAGCCCCCACCACTGCTCCACGCTGCCGACGCGGCCCACCATGCGCAACGCCTGTAACATTTACATCGATTAGTATCGCCTGTAACATTTACATCTATTAGTATCGCCTGTAACATTTACATCGATTAGTATCGCCTATAACATTTACATCGATTAGTATCGCCTGTAACATTTACATCGATTAGTATCGCCTATAACATTTACATCGATTAGTATCGCCTATAACATTTACATCGATTAGTATCGCCTGTAACATTTATATCGATTAGTATCGCCTGTAACATTTACATCGATTAGCATCCCCTGTAACATTTACATCGATTAGTATCGCCTGTAACATTTACATCGATTAGTATCGCCTGTAACATTTATATCAGATTATTAACATACACATAGCCCGCCTGTAACATTTACATCGATTAGCATCGCCTGTAACATTTACATCGATTAGTATCGCCTGTAACATTTACATCAGATTAGTATCGCCTGTAACATTTACATCGATTAGTATCGCCTGTAACATTTACATCAGATTATTAACATACACATAGCCCGCCTGTAACATTTACATCGATTAGCATCGCCTGTAACATTTACATCGATTAGTATCGCCTGTAACATTTACATCAGATTATTAACATACACATAGCCCGCCTGTAACATTTACATCGATTAGCATCGCCTGTAACATTTACATCGATTAGTATCGCCTCTAACATTTACATCAGATTATTAACATACACATAGCCGGCGGGCTCATTAGGTATCTCGCGACAGGTTTGCAACAGGCGTTCGTACTCCTCGCGATCATCGCTGTCAAACGTAGGTAAAATTTTGCTTGTAACGTCGGGACATAATAAAAGTAATTTACGCGAAATACCCGGTGATACTCGTATGTGTGTTAATAATGTGTTGTGATCGCGAAAGTTTAGAGGAGACATTTACATCAGATCCATCACTTGTCGTAGTTGAATACATACTCTCTCTCTGCCAAGGGATACTTCCGGAAGATGGACAACAGCGTCTTTTTGTGTATCAAAATCCCGTACAGCGCTCGCCAATTCGCCTTCGCATTCGCGAATTTGTGATGCATGAGAGAGGCCTATGTCGAGCACGGGACGTCTTATAGCTGAGATGGTGATGATGAATCAGTTGTCGTCAAGTGATAGCCTGAGGACGGGCGGCGACGCCTAGGCCTAAGTATACGTCCTGAGTGACGCTACACTAAGCACACGGAATACGCCGCCCACAAAACAAATACTCAATATGTACACTGTATGAACCTGCCCAGACTGAGAGCAGGCAATGCACACAATATGGCGCATTATACTGCTAGATCCGCTTGCACATCACCCAGGACGGACTCTTAGAGATGCTAGTCCAACAATATACATGATTAATGTGAGAACCAGCTGGGAATTTTCAGTAATTTAGTTTCTGTAATCTGTGGTAATGGGTTATAAAATTACCACACAGTGACACCTAAAAAGCGTAGAGGTCTCATGATGAGCGCAGGTGGGACAAACTGGATGCATATTGGATAGATTGGTGGAGAGAAGCCCTAGACCGGAATAAGTGGAAGAGGAAAAGGGATGCCTTTGCCTAGTGCCAGTGGCATCCAGCAGGCAGTTTAGATTAGGACACAAAATAAGTTTAATGTTTTTGATAAAGAAAAAAAAAACATTTGCTTAATTGGTACAATTGATATCTCAAAAATACATAACAGCACCAACTATTGAATAACTTCTGTATCACCTCTAAAATAACAAAATTAGTAGGTCACTAAAGAATAAAAGAATCAAGGCATTCCTGATGTGTCTGTTTTGTAATAACTATGGAAATAATGTGAATGAATTTTAACTCTAACCTAATATAACATAAAAAAATACAGTAATTTTAAGACATCTTGAATGATCTCTATTTCTTTAAAAATGTATGGAAAGTCTTTATATCCAAAAGCTATTTAAACACAGTTGTTTGGCCAATAAATAATTTAATATAGTTTAATTTATCAAGACAGCAAATAATTCAGTAATATTGCTTGAAATTAAACACCCAAATACAAAGAAGTGTAATTTATTAGAAGTTTTTGAAAAAGTTTGAAAATAACTCTTGACTTACCTGCCATTGTCATAACTACTTCCTAGTAACTACTTTTAGCTCATTTTGGAAGCTTCCCAGCTGTTAAACATCTATCA
Source organism: Pasiphila rectangulata (assembly GCA_963082625.1). Taxonomy (NCBI): domain Eukaryota; kingdom Metazoa; phylum Arthropoda; class Insecta; order Lepidoptera; family Geometridae; genus Pasiphila; species Pasiphila rectangulata. The sequence goes on from OY720244.1 coordinate 18,321,039, forward strand.
ATAAGGATAATTCAATGTTGATAACAATAGAACAATAGCAGGTATTGTTTGTTTACATTATTAAAGTTGACACCTGTGGGGCTACATACCTGTCCGTAGCCTGTAGTGGTGGTGGACAGCTCCCGGGCAGGGGGCCGCCTCGAAAACCACATCCAGTAATCATATTCCAACTTATGCTCATTGGCTCCCACCACGGGAGGAATTGCCTCCTCATTGTTCTCCTCATCATTCGTGTGGTTATTCAACGCACCAGCCTCCCCTGATCGTCGCTCAGGCACGTTTAAATTGTAAAACTTGCACATTTTTCTTTCAGTCATGTTATTTTAACTTTACTAACATGTTTTACCAACGGCCTAACCTACGACACGTTGCTTTTTAGAAGTCTCTTTCCAATTTGAATAAAAACACACCAAGTTATTACTTAGTATCTAAAACGAATATATTCTACAAGTTTTATTTGGTAAATGAGGAGTAATTTATTTACGAATCAGCCTATTCCCTCTTTTTCTGTGGATAACCTTTTTCTTTCCGTCATCAAAATTCAAATCTGTCAAATGACAGCCAGCCAGCATGCACGCGAAGTAAAATAATTCGACTAAGTTAGGAAGTTTTTATTTCTCAGGTCTGAGTAGGAAAACATGAGTAAGATGTGCGTGTTAAAAAGAGAAGATGCACGTAAGTGGTGTATGTTTTTGAATTAGAAAGATAATCATTAGATGTCACTATGATTAGGTAGTGAAACGTTAGACTAGGCGGTATGCTACTAGACTATAGCCTGCCACGAAAGGAGCGAAAAAAATATGATTAGTGATGTAACCACGAAATATTATTAAAATACTATATAGCAACAACAATTAACAAATACTGGTATAAATTACAGTAATAACATGACGGTAAAATTAAATACTTAGACTCCAGATATCCCCCATCCTACTTCTCTTAAATGTCTCTTATTACTTACCTTTTCCCCTCCCATAAATTATTTATTATGTAAATATATTATGTCAATAATAGCATTAAGTTGTAAATATTGTAAAATTATAATTTACCTATATCTGTTTTGTGTACTGATTTGTGTATATACAGTGTATCCCTGGATAAAGTGCAACCCCGAAAGGGGGTGAAACTAGATCAAAAATTATCGACAAAAAAATAGAAAAAAAAAATTAAAAAAAATTCGTATATACTTTATTGATGAATTAAAATTTTTATTACTCACTAATGACTCTATTTAATAAAAAAATGATTTCTTCCAAAGTAGTGGGTCTATTTTGTTAAAATAAAAACCATAATCATGTCAGATATGTGACGATGACGATAAAATAACAAATAACTCACAAACGAGTGGCTATCGTGACTTAAAGTTTAATTTTTGTATTAAAATTACATTTTTATGCTGTTTTTTTCAAATAATTTCCAAAAATCTTAAAATTAAGCCCTGAGTGGTGACGTAATCAGTGGTCAACTTTAAAAGCTCCTAGCCAGCGCATTTTTTATGTTAGACCGTAGGTTTTTTTTTTATTTAAAAGCTATTATGATAGACAATAATAAAAAGTCATAAAAATATCTAGTATTATAGGCTTAATTTTAAGATTTTTGGAAATTATTTGAAAAAAACAGCATAAAAAATGTAATTTTAATACAAAAATTAAACTTTAAGTCACGATAGCCACTCGTTTGTGAGTTATTTGTTATTTTATCGTCATCGTCACATATCTAACATGATTATGGTTTTTATTTTAACAAAATAGACCCACTACTTTGGAAGAAATCATTTTTTTATTAAATAGAGTCATTAGTGAGTAATAAAAATTTTAATTCATCAATAAAGTATATACGAATTTTTTTTAATTTTTTTTTTCTATTTTTTTGTCGATAATTTTTGATCTAGTTTCACCCCCTTTCGGGGTTGCACTTTATCGTGGGATACACTGTATATTGAAATAGAAAAGTCTTATTAAATTGTGTTGTTACAGATAAAATTAGCCCTATTATACCATTGGTCAATTCAAAAGTTCTTATTTCTTTTTGTTATCTGGAACCTCTAATGAGCCGTTTTCAGTAACAAAACAAAAAGAGTTTTCTACTAAACCTAACAGATGGAGCTGGCAAGCGGAGTAAGCAAGTTTGTGATTAATCCTGTCATTGTCAAATTGTGCCTACCAGCAAAAGAAAATTAACGCCATCTATAAGGTTCGAGGTAACTATTTTTGAAGTTTTTACTTTTTAATGAAAACGCCTCATTTGACTTTCTAAAGATTATAATTATTTATAATACTTGACCCTGGTAGAATTGTGTAAAACCAAACACAAAAGCCACAAAAGAAGAAGAAGGATTCGTAGGTTAGGTGTGTGTTCTGTGGTGGAAAAATCAAAACAAACAACTTCGTTTGTTAGAAATTTAATATATTTTTATGTAAAAATAGCGAAAAATATATATAACTACTGCATTCTTACAGTATTTTCGTAGTGATTTCTAATAAATTAAGGACAAACAAATTAATTCGGGAAATCATGTCCAAAGGCGAAACACCGGGTAGGAATGTTGAAGGCGGCATGAATATCGATTTCATGCGTTCGCTTGTGAAGCAGTACTCCGAATTGGTATATAAACAAGTCATTATCTTTCAATATAATAACCATTAAATAAAACAACCGAACAAAGACCATTCATAATCCGAGTTCATCAGTTTCACTATCCAAAGTCTTGGGGCACTAAGAAAAAAATATGTGTATCTAATGAATAATACTAGACATTTCATGGTCTAGCCCCAATATTAAGGCCTTCTTGTCAGATACACTATAAAAGAAAAAAAAAAAATAAATAAAAGTAATAAACCGAATATAGAAGTGGATTTGGCTTCCAGGGTCAATGGACAAGTGCACTATTCTGGGCCGACGCCGCCGCTGCTGCCGCCAGCAACGGCTCAGATCCTCCGCATGGCAATGACATCTGGCTACTGGCCAGTGCCATGCTGGCACGGGGCGAGCTGCATCGAGCTACACATGCTGTCACTTCCAGACAACTACACAAGTAATTTATGCTAATTTATTTCATCCTACAGATGGGCGATATGGGCGCTAAACGATAAAGCCCTAATCGTTTAGCACCCATATCAAAAAATCCTACAGATGAATCTTATATTCTTAAGTCCTCTTTAGGCCCAATCTTTTACACCCACACACTTGGTTAAAAAAAAACATACATGCATATCACAATAAGAATGTGTAGGTGGTGAAAGTAAAAACAAATTTATAAAGGAACAAGACAAGTATTTATAAGACTACATTTTTTATGCTATACGTAACAAGTTTATAAAATAATAAAAATTAAATAACCTTTAACACTTTACCTAGTTTCGTAGGTTACCCAATTTTTTTTTGGCAATGTGTTTCAATCTACACATCCTTTCATTTGATACTACACTTGGGTATATTTGGAAACATTTTGGTTGTTCAACCCCCATATCACATGAATGGCTCAACCAATTTCTATATAACTTTCAGTTTTCCATTTCACACATCATTTCCTTTCATTTGATAGCAAACTCGGGTATATTTGAATACTTTTGATTATTCATCCCCTCTTTCACCCCCTGTTTGATCTTTTTGATAATTGAATTTATAAAATGTACGGCGTGAAACTGACCTTTCGAATTCCTTGGCCGGCGCTGTCTCGGAAGGTTCCCGGGCCCGGGAGATAGGCACAACTCTTCTTGTTGCTGCAGTGACACTAAATTAGTTAGTTTCACAGTGATTAGTTCTTGTTTTTATGAGTAATTTTGAAATTTTGTTATTTTGCGCGCGCGCTCTGTAGCTCTGTCTGTGACAGTCAGTCGAATGCGGATGCGCTCGCCGCGACACATCATGGCGGCACGTTTTGGCGGGAATTTGCGTCTCGTTTCAAACTAAGCCTTATACGAAAACCCAACACCCCCCATATCTTGTAAACTTATTAAGTGATTTTAATAAAACATGTTTAAGAACCACCACCGGATATTATATCGATCTCATTCTTGCGATGGCAAGGATGAAATCAAGAGCTAACCTATCTAACATAAAAAAAAATAACCTGCTTTTAAATAAATTTTGTTGGGGGTTAACAATAACATGTAATGTCTAACCATTTCTTCTTTTCTCAGAATTGTTGCGTTTTTCTGTACCTTCTCATGCAATCTCCTATTTTAGCGTCTTACTAATAAAGCTATTAAAATAAAATAACAAATTTAATTTATAATAATTTACCTTTGGCAATGCAATTAACAAACTTAAATCTAACAGAAATAATATAAAATTATATTTGTTAAAATACAGGGTACATTATAACATTAGTACTAACCCGAAAGGGGTTTCAGCCCATGAAAATAAGTAGTTTTAGAAGGAAAAAAATGTGCACTTTGTACTTTTTTTTACATATTTACTTCTATTTATTTATAATTTTACTAGATGGTGTGATGTGGAAATAATCCTGAGGTCATAATCGGATTTTTAATTTTTTATACTTTTTAATAAAAAAGAAACCTATTTAAGATTATAGGTTTTTTTTTGTAACTGTACGGCAACTCTTCGCGGAGGTCAATGACCGTGTCAAGAATCAGCTGGCTTTTAGGCTGTCATTATCGTATAATCAGCTGTTGAAGTCACTGAATCCTGAAAAGTCATAACTCATAACACAAAAGTTGTTCCTTGGGATGGTCAGAATCAACCCCTTTCGGCTTAGTACACATGTTATAACACATCCTGTATAATAGTATTTAAGGATATGTACGATCAAACGAAAACGTCAAAAAGTAGATTGTACAAAAAAACAATTCAATTGGAGTTACTGCTCCTCTATCCACGGGTTTGCCAGCTACTCAGATTATTTCATTACCGGCATCCGGAGAGCCAGGGAACATCCGGAGTACAGAGAAGAGGGTTCCAGGTAGAAAATCTTGCTGGCTGCCCACTGTCTGAAAAAAAGCAGTCAGTCATACCTTTTTTTTTGTTTTAGACAGCATCTCCTCTGCCTGGGAGTAGCTATGAGAGCATTCATCACAGCCCGAGAGCCGGCAGCTGCCCTCGGGCTCATGGATGAGGCTGATCCCATGCTGTTCGAGCCTAGGGTGGGAGACCAGACACATAATGTAAGAAAACATAATTTTAATTATTGACAGTGCAAAGTATTTGCATTTGATTCATCGCTCGCCAGCCAAGCGACAAGGTTGATTGAGGTTTTTTGATTAGATTGGTTGCTGGATGTTACGGAGTTTTGAGTTCGACACCGAAAAGTCCAACTTCCGATTTCTTTTAAGCTTCTGACTTCATTTCTAAGAATTTCAAATCAGAGGCGTTGAAGATCGAGCTATCGCGGCCAGTGTATCTTTCTTACATTTATGATGTACAGTCGCGTTCATAGTAATTCATATTCATAGTAATTCATATTCATAGTTCGATACCACTAAGCCTTAGTGGTGTCCTTTACTATGAGCGCGACTGTACCATCTTTATTCCATAAAAATAAAGAGAAATTAGAACATAACTAAAAATACACAATTTGGTTGGTTGTTGAGAAGGAAGAAGGACTAATGAGCCCATTTCCCAAAAGACAATTCATAGCACAACCGTTCCGCTAATGGTCTACTGACTGATCGTGGATAAATACAGGAGATCAAAAAAATACACAATTAGTAGCGCCAGTGAGAAAGATAAGAAGCAAGAGGTTGGCTTGTTAAATTCTAGCGAGCCCTAGCCGGCGTGTTGGTGTGGCAGGCCCGCGCCCTCTCCACCCTGGAGCGCCGCGACGCAGCCGCGAAGGCTCTCTCCGAAGCGCTGCGAGCCGACTGCGCCTGCTACGAAGCGTTGGACTTACTGCTGGAGCAACACGCGCTTACTCCCAGAGAAGGTAGAACAGTTACTTGATAATAATGTAATAGTTAATTTCAAATTTAGCACGTGCTTTAACGGTGAAGGAAAATATCGTGAGGAAACCCGCGGCTTAGTACCGACGTATTGCAGATCAATATCTTCATGCCGTCATTCATGCTTTCCTCTGTCTAATAGCCGGCTTAGCTGATAGGGTTGTGCAGTGCTGGGCAAGCTTAATCCATCTAATAATGTCCCCGACATCGCAGCGTCCTGACAGCATAAATACCGGTTGCTGATGCTGTATAAAATTATAAATCATCTTTAATGGATGTAAAAGTTCAAAAAAGTTTTGATAAATAAATGAAAAAGATGTGGAGGTTGAATTGTGCCCCCCCGCAATCCTAAAAGTTGTTGGTAGAGTTGAATGTTAAAAGAGTTTGTTAAGATTCACGGTTTAATCGTACGTAAGCTTAAGAGGGGCCAATCCAACTTACTTTTCATACAACGCTTGTACGTGGGTGTGGCGTCGTAAGATCTTTCTATGAAACTTTTGATCTAATAGGTAAAAAATCAAAATTTAGAGAAACAAATTTTATACTGAATTTGTTTCTCCAAATTTTGATTTTTTGTTTGGATAGAAACCTAGATATAGTGCACAAGATAACTATTAGATCAAAAGTTTCATAGAAAGATCTATTACGACGCCACACCCACGTATGAGCGTTGTATGAAAAGTAAGCTGGATTGGCCCCTCTTAAAGTTAAGTTATTGGTCGCTAGTGTACGTTGTGACTTGCTGCCCAATAGACAGTTGTTAGCGACTAGCTCTAATTAGCCGTTAACACACGTTATAACGTAAAGTGCTGACCCGCGGGAACAAGCATCGCTGACTGGCATGCAAACCGTACAGACCTTACTTTTACTTGATGCTCGATCCGCTTAGACAATAATAAATTAAAAGTAAAAAAAAAACGTTTTAACAAACCAGCTTTTATTTTAACGTATATCTCATAAATTGTGTAAAGACGTTTTAAGTTGACGTTAAACTTTTAAGGAAAATGTTTGTTTGATTATTTTTAGTACGTTAAACGCTTGTTTGTTAAAAAGTTTTTTTACTTTTAATTTGTTTTTTACTTTTTAGTTATCACTGTTTAGTTACCTTCGACAGAGGATGGTGGGAGTCTGCAAAGGATCGGGATGGTTGGAAGACTTTAGGGGAGACCTTTGCCCAGCAGTGGGACAACATAGGTTAAATAAAAAAAATGTTATCACTGGACAGGTATCTGTCTGTTTATCTCATTCAACGCATCACGACCTTGCAATAACAAGGTCGTTTGCCGGTTAATTTGGAACAGTCTAGCTCTTCTTTAAGTAGACCTTCTAACGATGTTACCCTACTTAAGGCCACGTATACTTGAAGAGCTTCGAGCCCATGTATACAACGGCATGGTCGACAGTACTCTTCGTAACTAGTCCGCCATCTTGAGTATACCGCCATGTTGGATTTAGAGTGATGTCATTTCATTTTTCGAGTTATTCTCAGCAAACGTCGGGAATAAAATAAAGGTAATTACGCGATAAATACCCGATAATCCCATATTTTAATAATGTGTTGTGATCGCGAAAGTTTAAAAAAGACTATTCTCAGCAAGCTCTTTCATTTGATACCCATATTATAGGAGTACACTAAAAATAAGTAATCTTGGGTGTTCCGCCATGTTGAATTCAGAGTGACGTCACATAGCGGACCATGCATTGTCATCCAAACAAAACGTGTATACAAAATTTCAGCTCAATTGGTTGAAGTTGTCACTGTTAGATCGCCTGCCGTTACTACAGTAGTAATACCGGGTGTTAGTGTAAACAGTCTTATCCTTGAAACCACAGACTAGGTATCAGGAACAGAGTCCAAAACCGATGAAAAAATAATAATTTATTTTTACATAATTTTTGCAAAGAAAATCCTCATAGATCATGAATGCGTTTCACCCTACACACACTACGATTTCTGAGGCTACGAAACACGTGCGTAGGTGCAATGCGCCTTCTCTTTCTCTCAAACAAGCCGCCCGCCGCCTTTCGGCAACTCGCCGTTTCTTTGAAGCGCCGACAAAAACACCCGCCAAGGTCCCGCGGCCAGATCCACGCGAGCGCCCGCGCCGCCACTTCGCCAGTCGCGTGCAATCTCGTGAGGTCGATACATCGCGACCCTTATGTGTGCCGATTCGCGGTAAAATGTAAACTAACTGTGTAACTTATCTGTGCTGTGACAATGTCGTACACAAGCGAACAGTGGACTGAAAAGGTGCGGCTTTATGCCATAGCTGGTGGGTGACCTTGGCACGTAGGATGTACACAGAGCGGTTTCCAGGACATCGTGTGCCAAGCCGGGAAACTATCCTAGCGGCTACACAAAGGCTACGTATGTAAATAAGACTTGTTAATGAACTTTTTGGTTGGGCGGGCGACGTACGACTGTAATTAGGGTGTCCAAAAAATCACGTTCCTTAGATTAGAAATGAATTATCAAAATGTAACGAAACTAATTGACTATTATTTTTAATTATTACTTATATCAATTCATTTTAGGGTTATACATTCGTGGTTTAAGTGATAAGTGTGTTCACACTAACACATTGTAGAACGTTACTATGACATCTGTCAGATTTTTAACAAACCAGCTTTTATTTTAACGTATATCTCATAAATTGTGTAAAGACGTTTTAAACTCATTCTACCAAATTCGCAAACTACAGTGCAGCAAATGAAGCCCAAACTACAGTGGCTGTAGTATAGTTTACTGCGTATTTTAGTACCAAACTACCCGCTTGAGGCGCTGAAGTTTTCATACATATTTTTAACTACAGTCGCTAGCGTTTAACACTTGGATCACAATGGCCGAGAATTGGCCCCCTTATCGCTAAAGAGCGATCTCTACCGGCTCTCCTTGTAATTTCCAGAACGCGAACTAATAGAATCGCTGGATTTCGGCGGCCAGCTGAGCGCAGCGGAGGGCGCGCTCTTGCGGAACGCGTACAGCGAGCGGCTACATCTGTATGCGTCCGCGCCGCAAACCAGTCTGGAGTGCTCTGTAAGTCTGCGTGATATCCTCTCTTCCACCCGTAGGATCCACTGCTGGACAAAGGCCTCCCTCATGACCGAGTACTGATCATAAGGGGTTCTTGCCATAGTCACCACGCTTGGCGGGTGGGAAAGACGCTGCTGCCCATCTTCCTGAGGTATCCCTTGGCAGGTTCTTACTGCATCCACGAGTTCTTTAGGAGGAGCATTCTCCTGCCGCCACCCCAAGGCGAAATTGTGTCTATTGATCGCAAATGTTTAAAATCCCACTAATATTATAAAGCCGAAAGCTGTAAGGAGGTTTGTTACCTCTTCACGCAAAGACTAGGCTACGGATTAAGCTCAAATTTTGCACACGTATTGATGTAGGTCTGGATTAAGACTGGCTACTTTTTGTCCGGGTACAATGCGTGCGAAGCGGCGGGCAGAAGCTAGTAAAGTATAATCGAGTGGAGGCCACGGACCGGTAAGCGCAGCGTAGGACGCCCACCTACAAGATGGGATGACTTGGTGAAGGCCGCGTCCAACCGCAATACCTGGGAATCCATGAGGGAGGCCTACGTCCGGCAGTGCGCGTCCTGCGGCTGAAATTATGACTAACCAGGTGTCCCGGCGAACTTCGTATCGCACCTACTACAACCCCTGCTTACAACTACCCTATAGGCTATAGGGTAGTTGTAAGCAGGGGTTGTAGAAGGAAGGCTATAGGCTATAGCCTTCCTCGATAAATGGGCTATCTAACATTGAAAGAATTTTTCAAGTCGGACCAGTAGTTCCTGAGATTAGCGCGTTCAAACAAACAAAGAAACTCTTCAATTTTATAATATTATATAGTCCGTAGTAGTAGTATAGTCCGCCGTGTGGTGCCGGCAGTAGAATGATACCCCTCCTCTCATGCCCATGGAGCCTGCTAAGGAATACCTCCGGAAGATGGGCAGCAGCGTCTATCCGTGTATCAACATCCCATGCTGCGCTCACCAACCCGCCTGCCAAGCGTGGCGAGAATGGCAACTACCCCTCATGGAGATCCATGAGGGAGGCCTGTGTTCATCAGTGGACGTTTTATGGCTGAAATGATGATAAAGTATAGATTTTATTTCTTAATTACTATCCGATTCTGCGAACGTCGCCTCAGCGGCGTAGACATCCCCGAACTCTTTCAGTTTCTCGCTATAGGTCGCGCGGCGGTTTAGCATGGCTCGATGAATCTAGTGGGGGCAATCGGCGCATGTGTCAAATCGCGCACGAATCGAGACGCGTGAGCGCAACGCGGGAGGTGACCTTGAGACCTTGAGAGCGACTGATCTACCAATGACGTGACGCCGTCAGCGCACACCCGCCCCCCTCACTCGACTGATCTACCAATGACGTGACGCCGTCAGCGCACACCCGCCCCCCTCTAATGTTTACATTCGCATTCGTCCGCAGCTGTCGGCCGCGGCGGAGCAGACCGGCGCGCGCATGGCGGAGGCGGCGGCGCGGCGCGGGCGGCGCCTGGCCGCGGCGGGGCGCTGGCGCGCGGCGCTGGCGGCGCTGGACGGCGCGGACCCGTGGTGCTGCGCGGACGTGCGCGCCGCCTGCCTCGTGGAGCTGCGGCGCAGCTCGGAGCTGTTCGCGTTCGCGCACACCTTGGTGGACGCCTACCCCAACGCGTGGACGTCTTGGTTCGCCGTCGGATGCTATTACTACTTGATAGGTAACATACTCTGCCCGTCCTTGATAACTTTTCCTTTAGAATCTTGACAGTTCTAATAGAAAAAATCCTTATAAGTCTTTTACCTATAATGAATTTTGTAAAAGTTTCATTTTCTCCCTCTTTCTATGAGACGTGAAATTGCCGATCTATCTTTTCCACTCAAAATAACTTCTAATACGATTGATTGTTCTGAATTGCTTGGTAAAATCTCTATCAACACCCCTTCTAAATTAACCCGATTTACTTCTATTATTTCCACTCCCACTGTAGGAACTAACTACAGACAAAATTCCTTTATATGGCGAGCTAGCAATCACTTTAATATATAATAATTTGTAGGCAACATGACTTGGACCTATTTTGCTCAAGCGTTAATTCAGCTAGACAGCGGTTGAGCGTGAACTATTTGATAATAGCCTAAATATAAGTGACTAATATTAGATGATAGTGTTTGTTATAGTAGATAGTATTTATTTTCCACCTTGTTTTTGTGTCCGAAGCGTACTGTTTATAGTTTTATCTCTTATTACTTTCTTATATCTATTCGTGATAATCTATTACTTACTTTATGTTTTCACACTGTTGTATACTAGTTTATTATAGCTGTTGGTTGTCCTAATAAATATATAAATAAATAGAAACTGAGACGTGTTAAACTCTGATCAGGCTGATTGACGCTGATTATCTTCATGTTCTGCTGTTGAATATTACTGTCGAGTATCGAAGGAACATTCTAGTGTTTTCGTGACCGCTGCGCGCTTGGCGCCTTCGCTGTTACGGGAGATGTATGTCACTAGGCGTCAAGCTAGCTGCCTGTCGGTGCGCTTCCTAAAAGGGGGTAAATACCTCCACTCATGATGTTAAAGCGGCTGCGGCTAGCCTCGTCCTTATCAGCCCTTACAAGCATTCCCTTCCGCAGGTAAGAGTGAGTTCGCGCGGCGCTACCTCAGCAAGGCCAAGAGCCTGGAGCCCGGCGCGGGCTGCGTGTGGCTCGCCTACGGACACAGCTTCGCGCACGACAACGAGCACGACCAGGCCATGGCTGCTTACTTCAAGGTAAGAGTGAGTTCGCGCGGCGCTACCTCAGCAAGGCCAAGGGCCTGGAGCCCGGCGCGGGCTGCGTGTGGCTCGCCTACGGACACAGCTTCGCGCACGACAACGAGCACGACCAGGCCATGGCTGCTTACTTCAAGGTAAGAGTGAGTTCGCGCGGCGCTACCTCAGCAAGGCCAAGGGCCTGGAGCCCGGCGCGGGCTGCGTGTGGCTCGCCTACGGACACAGCTTCGCGCACGACAACGAGCACGACCAGGCCATGGCTGCTTACTTCAAGGTAAGAGTGAGTTCGCGCGGCGCTACCTCAGCAAGGCCAAGGGCCTGGAGCCCGGCGCGGGCTGCGTGTGGCTCGCCTACGGACACAGCTTCGCGCACAACAACGAGCACGACCAGGCCATGGCTGCTTACTTCAAGGTAAGAGTGAGTTCGCGCGGCGCTACCTCAGCAAGGCCAAGGGCCTGGAGCCCGGCGCGGGCTGCGTGTGGCTCGCCTACGGACACAGCTTCGCGCACGACAACGAGCACGACCAGGCCATGGCTGCTTACTTCAAGGTAAGAGTGAGTTCGCGCGGCGCTACCTCAGCAAGGCCAAGGGCCTGGAGCCCGGCGCGGGCTGCGTGTGGCTCGCCTACGGACACAGCTTCGCGCACGACAACGAGCACGACCAGGCCATGGCTGCTTACTTCAAGGTAAGAGTGAGTTCGCGCGGCGCTACCTCAGCAAGGCCAAGGGCCTGGAGCCCGGCGCGGGCTGCGTGTGGCTCGCCTACGGACACAGCTTCGCGCACGACAACGAGCACGACCAGGCCATGGCTGCTTACTTCAAGGTAAGAGTGAGTTCGCGCGGCGCTACCTCAGCAAGGCCAAGGGCCTGGAGCCCGGCGCGGGCTGCGTGTGGCTCGCCTACGGACACAGCTTCGCGCACGACAACGAGCACGACCAGGCCATGGCTGCTTACTTCAAGGTAAGAGTGAGTTCGCGCGGCGCTACCTCAGCAAGGCCAAGGGCCTGGAGCCCGGCGCGGGCTGCGTGTGGCTCGCCTACGGACACAGCTTCGCGCACGACAACGAGCACGACCAGGCCATGGCTGCTTACTTCAAGGTAAGAGTGAGTTCGCGCGGCGCTACCTCAGCAAGGCCAAGGGCCTGGAGCCCGGCGCGGGCTGCGTGTGGCTCGCCTACGGACACAGCTTCGCGCACGACAACGAGCACGACCAGGCCATGGCTGCTTACTTCAAGGTAAGAGTGAGTTCGCGCGGCGCTACCTCAGCAAGGCCAAGGGCCTGGAGCCCGGCGCGGGCTGCGTGTGGCTCGCCTACGGACACAGCTTCGCGCACGACAACGAGCACGACCAGGCCATGGCTGCTTACTTCAAGGTAAGAGTGAGTTCGCGCGGCGCTACCTCAGCAAGGCCAAGGGCCTGGAGCCCGGCGCGGGCTGCGTGTGGCTCGCCTACGGACACAGCTTCGCGCACGACAACGAGCACGACCAGGCCATGGCTGCTTACTTCAAGGTAAGAGTGAGTTCGCGCGGCGCTACCTCAGCAAGGCCAAGGGCCTGGAGCCCGGCGCGGGCTGCGTGTGGCTCGCCTACGGACACAGCTTCGCGCACGACAACGAGCACGACCAGGCCATGGCTGCTTACTTCAAGGTAAGAGTGAGTTCGCGCGGCGCTACCTCAGCAAGGCCAAGGGCCTGGAGCCCGGCGCGGGCTGCGTGTGGCTCGCCTACGGACACAGCTTCGCGCACGACAACGAGCACGACCAGGCCATGGCTGCTTACTTCAAGGTAAGAGTGAGTTCGCGCGGCGCTACCTCAGCAAGGCCAAGGGCCTGGAGCCCGGCGCGGGCTGCGTGTGGCTCGCCTACGGACACAGCTTCGCGCACGACAACGAGCACGACCAGGCCATGGCTGCTTACTTCAAGGTAAGAGTGAGTTCGCGCGGCGCTACCTCAGCAAGGCCAAGGGCCTGGAGCCCGGCGCGGGCTGCGTGTGGCTCGCCTACGGACACAGCTTCGCGCACGACAACGAGCACGACCAGGCCATGGCTGCTTACTTCAAGGTAAGGGATACCTAACCACTTGAAGGGAGACCAAACAATGGTGGCCTTCTTATAGGTAAGAGCACGACCAGGTAAGTCTTCTCCATCCACTCTTATCTGTTCTCACTCTTACCTTAGGCCGCCAGTTGTCACTATGTTTCTCTAGTTATTATGTTTAGTTTTGAGGTGTGCAATAAAGTATTTTCTATCGTCTATCTATCTTACCTTGAAGTTACGCATACCTAGTGTTGAAATGGAACGCAATCTAAGCTAGTTCCTATTTTTGCCGCGCCTTATGCGTGGCGTCTCTCTCGCTTCCCGCTAAAAACTGATTGTCATCGGTGTGTGCATGTGCAAAGTAATTAAACAAGATTATTGTAAAACCTCAAGCTTTCCGTTTTATTTCACGCAATCCAAACCACATTCCTTCATGGTAGCAGAGCGTGGTTCGTGGTTTGCTGGTTGGATCCGTATGCGTGAAAAAAAAGCTTCCGTGAGTCAGCAACAAAATCTTCCGTACTACAGTTCGAGGTTAGAACTTGAAAAAAGTGCTAAATTACGACGAGATGAGCTCAAATATGTTTGGATTAGAGAAACTGACAGGGCGAGAAAACTTCTCTACGTGGAAATTCAGTATAAAAACATATCTGGAGCATGAAGATTTGTGGAAATGTGTGGAGCCATGTGCCGGCGTACAAATTGACCCTCACATGGATGTCAAGGCGAAGGCAAAGATAGTTTTACTCCTTGATCCACAAATTTACGTTCACGTACAGGAATGCACTACGGCTAAAGAGGTGTGGGACAACTTACAGAGAGCCTTTGATGATAATGGACTAACAAGAAGGGTGGGCCTGTTAAAAGATCTCATCAATACAACACTCGAGTCAAGCAATAGCGTCGAAGATTACGTGAGTAAAATAATGAGTACTGCGCATAAACTCCGGAATATAGACTTTGATGTTAATGATGAGTGGCTCGGCACGTTGATGCTGGCAGGACTTCCTGACATATACAAACCTATGATTATGGGACTTGAGAGTTCTGGAACTAAAATCAGCGCTGATCTATTAAAAACTAAGCTAATTCAAGAAGTAAATATGTCAAATAAAAATGCTGCATTTTATAGTAACTCTAAGGGTAAGAATACCACAGCATCATCAAAGCCAAAGGGACCAAGATGTTACAACTGTAATAAATTTGGCCATTTTGCAAAGTTTTGTCAAAATCCCAAGAAAACTTTTAATAAGGACCACACTAAAGGGCAAAGTTCTAGTTTTGTTGCAGCTTTTTCAGCAACCGTTGGAGAAGAGAGTGACAAATGGTACATTGATTCTGGTGCATCCATGCACATGTTGTGCAGAAGTGATTGGATGTACAACATCACCGAGTCATCCATAAAAACCATAACTGTGGCAAATAGAGAACCACTAGCTGTAAAAGGAACTGGGTATGTCGATATTCATCTAAATCAGGAAAATAAAATACAGGTAAAAAATATTTTGTATGTACCTGGATTAGCAGCCAATCTCCTTTCAGTCAGCACCATTGTTAAAGCCGGACACAAAGTTACATTTAATGATAAGCAATGTAATATCCATAATGCTTATGGAAAGCTAATATGCTCTGCAGTATTGCAAAATAATCTCTACATTATAGACTCAAAACATAGTGATGAGACCGCTCACTTAACATCAAATGATGTATTATGTGATAATACTCACCTGTGGCATCTTCGGATGGCCCACCTGAATGTTTAAGATGTAACGAAGCTGCCTGATTGTGCTGAGGGTGTGACTCTGACTCAGAAGAAAAGTAATGTCACAATCTGTGTCCACTGTCTTGAAGGTAAACAAGCAAGATTGCCATTTAAAAATGTTGGTTCTAGAGCAGCCAAGCCACTGGAACTGATACATTCAGATTTATGTGGCCCCATGGAGAACACGTCATATGGAGGTATGAAGTATTTTATTTCATTCATAGATGACTTCACACGCATGGTACATGTGTACTTCATGAAGGACAAATTGAATGTCATTGAAATTTTTAAAGATTTTAAAATGAAAGTAGAGAATAAACTCTGCCATAAGATCAAAATCATCCGAACTGACAATGGTACAGAGTATTGTAATAGTATGTTCGATAAATTCTTAACCAATCATGGCATAGTTCATCAGACTTCAACTCCCTACACTCCTCAGCACAATGGCATGGCAGAACGCATGAATAGAACTCTAGTAGAGCGAGCACGATGCATGATTTTTTGTGCTGACTTAGATAAGCACATGTGGGCTGAAGCTATAGCTACTGACTGCAGCGTATATAGTCAATAGATCGCCCAATAAAGCTTTAGAAGGTAAAACACCTTATGAAATGTGGACAGGAAAGAGACCTAATCTGTCCCACATGCGTATATTTGGCTCTGTTGCTATGGTTTTTGTACCCAAAGAAAAACGTCAAAAATGGGACAAAAAATCTCAAAAGATGATTTTAGTTGGCTACTGTGAGAACACTAAAGGCTACCGCTTAATGGATTTAAAAACCCATAAAATAACGAAGAGTAGAGATGTGGCTTTTATAGAAGAAAATAAAGACAAATTCACCTCATGTAAATATGATGTTCCAGTTGATCTGCAGTCTCAGGAGAATCCAGCATCTAAAGATGCCAGTTCACCGGACATGAACGAGAAACTGAAAGCCAGCCAGCATCATATAAATCACTCCGACGAATCTGTTATACCTACATGCTCAGGAAAAATGTCAAGTAAAGACTCGGACAACAAGCATGATGAAGGTGATTCAAGTGAATATGAAACTGATACTGGTGAGCATGATGAGACCTTTTCTCCTCCATATCAATTGCGACAAACATCCAGGAGTAACATCACCTTGAGGCCCAGAAGAAAACAAAATGATGGAAACTTTTTATGCTTATTTACTAACTTGACTGATCCACAAACAGTAGAGGAGGCTTTATCATCCCCGGAGGCCACAGAGTGGAAAAAGGCCATGGATGAAGAGTACAGCTCCCTTATTAAGAATGAAACATGGAGTTTAACAGACCTCCCAGCTGGCAAAAAGGGACTACCTTACAAGTGGGTTTTCAAGACAAAAACAGACCAGAGTGGAAACATTGTCCGTTACAAGGCCAGGCTTGTGATTAAAGGATATGCACAGGTCAGAGGCAGAGATTTTGAAGAAATTTACTCACCTGTTGTGAGGTACACTACCATACGTTACCTGTTTGCTCTAGCAGCAAAATATTGTCTTCAGATCGATCAGATGGATGCTGTGTCGGCGTTTCTACAAGGAGAGATTGATAAAGACATCTACATGTTGCAACCCGAAGAATACAAACAGGGTACACAGGTATGCCTTTTAAAGAAATCTATATATGGCCTAAAACAGGCAAGCCGACTCTGGAACATAAAGCTAAATAATGTTCTTCGACAGTTGGGCATGCAGCAATCACAAACAGACCCTTGTGTATATTATAATATAGAAAAGAATGTCTTCATCGCTGTATGGGTTGATGACTTGATTTTGTTCACTTCTCAACAAAAAGTTAAGAAATGGTTGAAGGAAAATTTAAAACAACACTTTGAGATGAAAGATTTGGGAACAGCGATTCAGTGTGTTGGTTTAAATATCACAAGAGAAGGAGACAAGGTAATGCTAGACCAAGAAAAATACATCAAGGAAATATTAACTAGATTTAATATGACAGACTGCAAACCTGTGAAAACGCCTGTTGAGGTTGGTTTAAAATTTAATGAAAACAAAGAAGAAATGTTTGAATGCCCTTTTCAGCAAGCCATTGGTGCACTTCTTTATGTGGCTCAAGGTACACGACCAGACATTTCTTATGCTGTTAACATGCTAAGCAGATACAATAATAAACCTAAACCTGTACATTGGAATGCAGTAAAAAGAATTTTCAGATATCTTCAGGGTACAAAAGATATGAAATTAATTTATACCAAAGATGGTAATGAGAAAATAACAGCATATTGTGATGCTGACTGGGCGAGCGACGTGTGCGACCGCAAATCGTGCACGGGTTACGTATTTTTGTTACAGGATGGTGCTATATCGTGGCGCTCGCACAAGCAGCAGACCGTGGCACTGTCGACCGCCGAGGCGGAGTACATGGCCATGTCCTCTGCGGCGCAGGAGGCGTTGTGGCTCCAACAGCTGCACGACGAGCTAGGCCAACACCAGAGCAACCCCATGACCATCTTCAGCGATAACCAAAGTGCAATAAGACTGTCGAGTAGTGATTGTTATTTGCCTAGGTCTAAACATATAGATATTCGCTACCATTTCCTAAAGGTGCATATTAATAATTTAAAGATTAAGTTTTGTTATATTTGTGGAGACAAAATGGTAGCTGATATATTAACTAAAGGAACAACAGCTGAGAAACATTGTTATTGTGTAGCAAAAATGGGATTGCGCTCCAAGGGTGGGTGTTGAAATGGAACGCAATCTAAGCTAGTTCCTATTTTTGCCGCGCCTTATGCGTGGCGTCTCTCTCGCTTCCCGCTAAAAACTGATTGTCATCGGTGTGTGCATGTGCAAAGTAATTAAACAAGATTATTGTAAAACCTCAAGCTTTCCGTTTTATTTCACGCAATCCAAACCACATTCCTTCACCTAGAAATCGCTCTTACCTGTTCATATTATCTTAAAGTTGCTTTTACCTTAAAGTCGCTCTTACCTTGAAGTAGCTTTTCTAGGTAGGAGTTACTTAAATGTAAAAGCGAGACCAGGTAAGTGCAACGTCAACGGTTCATACTTATATATTTATTAAGCACTTAGTTTAAATATTTATGACGACACCGTGCCTTTTTCATTCTGGTCGATTTTATCCATCCTAAGATTGCCTGCAAGAGATTGCTTATAGTGATAAGGCCGCCCATTGTACTTCTACTTTTAGTTTCTTTCTATGTTAATTTTTGTGTTAGTATTAAGTTAAGTACAATAGAGAGTAATCTATCTATCTATCTAACGTCAAGGTGAAAATGACTTCAAGGGCCACCAGGCCACCTCAATATAGTAGCCTGATCGCTCGGCGCTACCTCAGCAAAGCCAAGAGCCTAGCGCGGGCTGTTAAAATTGGATTGCTTTTGCTCATTTTTGTAATCTTACGTAAGAAAAACAAAGACTTCATAAGAGTTAATAGATTAGCTAAAGTTCAAGTAATACATTAAACATGTGTATATACGACAAAACAGAAATGAACATACATTTTACAAGTTCTTGATTACTGGATCTCGATTTGATAATGTTTATAATGTATTATAAATGTCCATATGGCTACTTCCGACGCTAAGTGTTACGTAAAGTTTATAGTCAAATACATTTTGCGAGTATCAGTTAGTGAAAGTCAGCCCGTCTTCAAGGTCTTATAGATATTATCGGATGCAAAGATAGAATTTATAAAATTGATAGAATTAGTATCTTAATTTCGATGTTGCTACCACCCGGGGGCAGTTTTTTGAGGTTTTCTTATTTACAAAGCACACTCTTTTAACATTTTTATTTTGACACCATGCTCAAAGATAATACCTAACTTTTTCCAGCGTCTTTGCTCGCCTTAAAAAATCTTGTTAACTTTTTTTCTATTGTTAACTAACCACCTGCACGTGGCGCTAACTGTAAATAGCATCTTTACATATTTTCCAATGTGTAGGTATTCTACTAATCTAATCAGGACCAATAACTTACGACCCTCATGGATCTCTAAGATCATAAATAAATAATGCTGGACAATTCACACAGCATCATCTAGCCCCAAGCTAAGCAGAGCTTGTTGATCATTAGGATCGCCTCTCACGCCCGCGGATGCAGTAAGTGCCTGGGCAGCAGCGTCTTCCCGTGTATCAACATCCCGTACTGCGCTCGCCAACTCGCCTGCCAAGCGTGGTGAGTACGGCAACTCCCCCATGGAGAGTCATGAGGCGCGTGTTCATTAGTGGACGTTTTACGGCTGATATGATGGATGATCGCGAAAGTTTAACGAAGAGTAACCCGCCTGCCTAGCGTGGTGAGTACGGCAACTGCCCCATGGAGAGTCATGAGGCGCGTGTTCATTAGTGGACGCTTTACGGCTGATATGATGGTGATCGCGAAAGTTTAACAAAGAGTATTTCAGGCAAGTCAGTTAATGGCGGGCTGCCACCTGCCGCCCCTCTACGTGGCGGTGGAGTGCTCGCTGCTCAACAACGTCGCCATGTGCGAGAGGTTCCTACTTCGGGCCGCTCAGCTGCACAGTAATAACGAGGTTAGTCCATTATATAAATTCACTTAAAGTGTATCTTTGACAGAGGATGGTGGGAGTCTGCAAAGGATCGGGATGTTTGGAAGACTTTAGGGGAGACCTTTGCCCAGCAGTGGGACAACATAGGTTAAATAAAAAAAAAGGGTATCTAAATAAACAACAAATATATAGTAACAAATCCGCTAACCTATATCTTATATATCGCTTGAAAATCACTCAAAAATACGTGTCGCCGTAAGGTTTCTTTAGGAGAAATTGTTTGGGCCTGCCCGTAGGTACCTACTAAGGGTTCGCGACGCTCCGTAAATGAAACAAGGGCAATAACTCTCGGGCAAAAAAATCAATTTACTAAATTTTTTTTTCGAAATGACAATATATGTTGTTGACCGCAGATGGCCATGACAACGTTACCGGACTAAACAATTAAAAAAAAAATATTAAAATATCACACGGACGGATTACATGTCCTCCTCTGCGTTTTCGCTAGCGCGATCTGCGATTTGAACTGGTTTAGCCGCGACATCTACATAGTTTGTAATTTAGTTACTAACATTTCACATGAAATCGATTTCATACTAGATGGCGCGGCTTGTTTCTTAATTCCTTATTCTAAAGTAAGAATCCGAACAGAAATCGTCTCCCTGTTCGTCACGGAATACTCTAGAAACAACAAAGACGAGCCCAGCAACGAACAACCGATCCATGGACGTGTTGCCTCTTCGACCGCCAAACAGAAACTTTCTCACGACTGGGAGCCGACTTCTTAAGAACAAACGAATGAATCAACACTTTATTGTACACAACAGCCTTAAATGTCTTGTTAAGAGGCGAAACACGTGTCGAATTTCCATTAATTATTCATTTAGATATTATAATGGATTTCCCCAAAGATCGCCTGAATCAATTAATATCGTATATTGAGGTGTTACTGTCCAAATTAAAATGACCTTACCTCATTTGCGCGTATTACGATTTTGTGCCTTATCTTCTAAGATAACAGCGTTAAAATTTCTCGTTACAGGCTATAGAAGATAGAGTGTCGGACGAAGACGCTGAAAACGTCGCGGGCTGGGACCGCATAGCGCGGACAGTGAGATGTGCCCACACGGCGCACGAGGCCGGCGCCGCGGCCTTCAGCGCAGGGCTCTACGCGCCCGCGCGCGACCTGTTCCTACTGGCCCTGTCGCTGGCGCAGGCGGACCAGCAGCCCGTGAGTATCTAGGACGTGCGGGCTGGGACCGCATAGCAAGCACAGTGAGACGTGACACACTGCTCACGAGGCCGGCGCCGCGGCCTTCAGCGCAGGGCTCCACGCGCCCGCGCGCGACCTGTTCCTACTGGCCCTGTCGCTGGCGCAGGCGGACCAGCAGCCCGTGAGTATCTAGGACGTGCGGGCTGGGACCGCATAGCAAGCACAGTGAGACGTGAGGAGACACTGCTCACGTGGCCGGAGCCGCAGCTTTTGAATATCTGTGTTTAGTATGCGCGGATGACCATCATCCTATAGCCAAAATCGATAACGCATAATGTAACCGAATTAATAATAGACCCGGCCTAAATAAGATTGTCCGATCATTGCGTGTTTGAGCCTTGCCGGAAGCAAAATGTTTTGTACACCAATTTTTAATTTTTCCTTATTACAGCTGTAATACGGCTATTGCTAGACATAGGCCAACCTTGCTACTCTCCAAATACTGATCATGAGAGGGTGATGACTACGCTTGGCAGGCGGGCTGTCGATACACGGAGATACGCCTGGTCTCATCTTCCTTATTTATTCCTTGGCCACATTCTACTGTCGGCCTCGGCTTTCATTAGTAACGTGATTGAAACGTTCCTCAGCTAAGTCCGTGCTGGGCGGCGACCCTGGACGGCGTGGGGCACGCGACGCGCGCGCTGGGCGGCGCGGGCGGCGCGCGCGAGGCGCTCGCGTGGCACGAGAAGGCGCTCGCGCTGCGCCCCGCGCGCGCCTCCTCCCTGGCGGCCGCGGGGCTCTGCCTGGCGCTCATGGGCCGGGAGACCGACGCGGCGGGCGCGCTGCATGCCGCCTTGGCGAAGGACCCTGATGACGTGGTGTCTCTAGCGCTGCTGGACGCTATCGTGGATCGATTGGACGCGGCGCTCACAGGTACGTTACATTATAGAGGTAGATGTCCCGCGCTGATGGGCATAGAGCCCGATGATACAGCGGCCTTGCTTGCCGCCTTGGAAAAGGACCCCGGGTGTACCTGGTCCTGTTGGATGCTATTGTACATTTGTGGATCGATTGGATGCGTCACTCACAGGTACGTTACACTGTAGATCGTATTTAATCTACAATTTAATCGACAGAGAGTCTGATGATGTAAGGCTCTGTCCTGATCACCGCGGTATTGCAGTTGTAACAGGTAGAGGTTACCGCTTAACATCAGGTGGACCTTCGGCTTTGCTCGTCATTTAGTAGTATTAAACACGAAACGAGCTATAGGTGTGATGATAAAGTTGTTTTCCTGTTTGCAGAGGAGGAAATCCCGCAGTTCCCGTTCCCAACAGTGAACATATCGCTGGCGACGCCGTGCACGCCTGGCGACCCCGACGGCTCCAACGTCTCGGATATGAGCATGAGCTTCGACTGATCTAGCAGTAAGCCTGTTAATGTACATAAAATGTTATTATTAAATAAGTAATGCTGGACATTGCATAAGCGCAAGGCAGGCGCCCTGCTCTACAGCGTAGCCTCAATAGTAAATACCGATCAATTATAACATAAAATGAAATGTCAAACGTACATAATGTACGTATAATATTACCTTTTTGCGTGCAATAGATAACGAGATAATCAGGATTGAATGTCACTCCGCTGGGTAGCATACTCTTTAGCGGAGCCACCATGTAATTGTGTTTTTCCGAAAATTCATAGAAAGGCCGACACGTGACACTGCGCCTACGTCATCGCCCCAGTGTCGACGACTCGTTACTCTATGTATGTTAGTCTCTAAGGTATTTATTATAAGGGTCCTAGATAAGTTACTTTTTGGATGCTTTCTTTGTTACCTGAAATAAAGGGATGCCCATTTTGTCTCCGAAAAACGTGGTCCGAAAATCACAATCAACAACAAGTGTCTCCGAAATATCACCATCCATAATATTATGTAATAATATCACCATCCATAATATATCCCATAAATATCATTGTTCATCCTAATGCTCCTTACGCATAAAATTAGTTTACCTAATAAATAATTTCCATTATTTTCATCGTTATAAAAATATGTGTCATAATAATACTCGAGCCATTTCTAGAAATAAGCTTTGCACACCTTGTGCGAACAACGCCTATGGCGAGCGGACAACTGCTTATCTTGTTCCCCGGTACATAAACAGTTTACCTCTCGACTTAAGACATAGTTTAACCAGAAAGAACATCAAATCTAAACTAAAAAAATACTTTGTGTCACCTGATAACTCTTAAATTAAATATTTCGGTTACCTAGCTTCTTTAGTAGGGTATAAAAATCTTGTTAATTTTTTTCAAGTTTATTTAGCCATTTTCTTATTTTAAGATATTGTTGTTATTTTTATCTTTGGTGAAGACTATTTTCAGCAATTAGTTAAACCTTAGTGGTTTTAGATGCTGTTTAATAAAATTGTAACTTCTTGTAACTATAAATAAATTAAAAAAAAAAAAAATAAGAAATCATAAAACTTATTATCCCGAATATTTTCGAAAGCATATAAAACCTTCCTGTGGCAGAATCGAGACGGAAGGACAGTAGGTTATAAGTTTTTTTTTACAACTATCTGAAAACACTGCCTGCGACAGAACAGAGATGGAGACAGTAGGTTATTAGGTGTTTTTTTTAATAATTATCCAAAAACACTGCCTGTGACAGATCCGAGATGGAGAGACAGTAGGTTATTCGATTTTTTTTATAACTGTCCAAAAACACTGCCTGTGGCAGAATCGAGATGGAGACATTCCAATATGGACAATCGATTTAAAAGTGTGTATTTTTATCCAGTTCCAACACAGAGCACCCGGAAAAGAGTTGATTAGATTAGATTTGAGTGACAGATCCGACACAGAGCAGCCCACTTTCCACGTGGTCTTGTCTCACGTACCCCTAGAGTGCATGTATAAGAGCTCGGAGGCGCGGAGGGGGACCAGTCCCCGCCCGCTGTAGCAAGTCGCAGGCATCAAGAGCCGCCGTAACGCCTGAGGCTGGTCACGACAAAGCCGAAGGTGTGAAGGCGGGTGCAGGTGCCGCGTTTTGCTACGCTAGGGCGGAGGGACTGGTCATCCCGCAGCGCCGGAGCTGCCACAGAAGCTACAGCTACGCCCCCCCCCCCTTCCCCGCTAAACACCCTCATTTCCCTGCTAACCCACCGCGTTTAAATGGGGGGAGGGGTCCCCCCACTAAAAACTACGCGACAGCTGCAGCGGCCGCCAACAAAATATTATGGAACATGAAAATTATTAAAATATATTATTATGAGAATAATGTTTATGAGTTATTAATAATGTTATGGATTTCTTTTTTTATTGCGAATCACTTTATGGATTGTAATCGTTATGGATAACGATATTAGTGGAAAACTATATTAGGGATCGTTATATTATAGATTGTGATTATTTGGGCAATCAGTGATTATGAAAATAAATTTTATGGATTATTATAAGGAAATAAAATTTCGGAGACAAAATAGAGAACTGAAATAAAGATATAGGTTATTTTGTGTAAAAATGTTTTTTAACAAAATCATTTTATGTTATAATTGATCGGTATTTTCTATGATGGCTCAGCTGTATGGTAGGACGCCAAGGCAGGCCTTTCCATTCCTTTGCAAACCAAGACCCAATTTTCTATACCTGATGCTAATTGTAAATAATTTGTAGGTATAGTATAATTAAATGAAAATTATAAATATTGTACTCATTGCATTTTGCTTTACCCGACATCTGCCGGGTCTATATTCTATCATCTAATTTACTTGTAGCATACTATTTTTAGCCGTGGGGTGCCGGCAGTAGAATGTTGCCCCTCTCTTACCCGTGGATGCAGTAATAATCTGCTATATTATTCCTTAGCAGATTATTACTGCATCCACGGGTAAGAGAGGAGGGGCAACCAACATTCTACTGCCTCCGGAAGACGGGCAGCAGCGTTTTTCCTTGTATCAACATCCCGTGCGCTCGCCTACCCGCCTGCCATGCGTGGTGAGTATGGCAACAACGGTGGTGATGGTATGGTGATTATGCATAAAAAACGAACATTTGGCCTAAAACAGGTGCACGTGGCGGCAGCATAGTTATGCTGCTGGCATAGTTATGTTACCTTATGGTTACCGTCAGGATGAGCCACCTGTCCTATTTAACGTTGAAACGCTATCCAAAAATTGCTTCCCATAGCAGAATTTTAATTAAACTAAGTGACTAAAGATATCAATCACCTCTACCAATTTGTGACCAAATGTCTACTACCTATCGAAAACTTTAAAGGAAATAAAAGAGTATAAATTAAGTTTTATCAATTTATTCGAATATGTAAATACAATCAGATAACAAGCATTGATAAAATCAACATTTCATATTTTGATTCAACTCTGAAATACTTTTAAAACTCACATTAAAAGCTTTAAAATACTTAAAATGATGACATTGCCAGTGGCTCGCTAGGAAACATTAAAAACTTTAAAATCTACCATCTAATAGGCACATTATAAAATATATTAATATACTACGCAAATGGCGTAATCGTTTGACACGACAATCGACTGATATATGCAATCGGTTTTACGTCATAAATATTCACCTCGCATCAGTCGATTGTCGATACGTCTCACGAAGATTATTTATGTGGAATGATTGTAACAGTAAATACTCTAGATTCGAGCATAATTATGCCAAACCTACATAATATCCTTTCAAATCATTTAACAAATCACAAAATATCGAAAATCTAGAAATGGAAACCTAAAATCTAAATGATTTTGTAGTTATTCAGCTTTCCGACAAGACGTGGCCTAAAATTATAAAAAATAATCAATATCGAACATAAAAAACTTCAATAACAATTGTAAATAATAAAATAACAAATCAATCTAAATGATTAATAAAAGGATGATATTTTTGGAATGTGTACAAGAAAAGTTGAAGCTTATCCACTAAGTAACACTTATTTTTAAAAGAAGCATATTAGAATAGAAGCCGTTATTTGAACAAAATGTAATTGTTCGAACTGTTTCAGAATATAAGCTTAATAAATACACGAAAGAAGCAAAAATTGCAAGTTACTACAATAGTACTTTTCTGAAAATGTAAATGTTGAAACAGACATAAAACTACAAACCATAATACACTTCTTAGACAACGGCTAAAATAAATGGTTCAAGAAATAGTTCGAACTATTACGTACACACCAAAAATATCGGGTCAAAATCAACCTTAACTAAGCTAATTGCTGGCTGGCGCGCCAAACTTAATAGCGGCTCTTTGTCTAATTGCCAGGCTATTCGGCTACTAGTCAACCGGCCAATCCCCGTGGCAACACTATGAACAAAACTGGCTTGCTTACTGCGCAAGATTTAACAGTCTTACGTACAGTAATGTTGTACAGAAAACTAATGCCAACATCGTCGCAGATTTAAAAGATATTTGTAGTGCACATATCCATCCTTTAGGGCCCTGATTGCTAAACGTTCCTTCTGTCAAATGTAAAAGGTCGCATGCCAGAAAAAGATCGATAAAACACAAGGCCCTATCGAATGATATGAACAGACTTAAGAGTTAGAATACGTCTACATGGAACAAATAAAGCTAGCACAGTTGCTAGATTGAAGCCGTAAGAAACGGAGGATGTACAAACAAACAGTTCATTTAAAAATCTAGAAGACCAGTGTTGCTATGGGGATTGTAGCCGGCCCAGTGTTGCCAGGCTGCCCTGCTAATGTTGCCAGACGTGCTCGGAGTCCTGGCTGGCTTCCTCGGGCGTCAATCCGGACCCGCCGCTCGTCAACGGCGATGGAGTGCCTGGAATTAACAATATTGCTTATTGGACTTCTATTCGTTTTAATAATAATATAAATAAATAATTAAATAAATACATTTAAATAATATGGTTTTATTTTAAGTAAGACTTGTAACACAGCGCGCACTAGCGACTTTTAAGTGCGATAAAGTTTCTATCACAAAGCTAGATTGTCACATCTGAATGTGCGTGCATCTCCATACATATTCACAGACTTGCCAGACAAGGCTGACAAAGCAGACACTAACACCGGCGGTAAACAAAAGATAGCCGCAAGTATCTTAACCGTGAAAAGGGCAGTCGCAGCCGCCACAGGAGTCGTGGTCGCTCGGCGGAGCGCTTCTCGTTCCGTCCTGTAGAGATGGCCATAGTTAGCAAGCATCTTAACATGAGAAGGCGCGCCGAATCCGCCATTGGAGACGTGGTCGCACACGAGAGTTCCGTTCCGTAGCGAGTGCGGACTCGCAGAGTCGATTAACAGAGGCTAGCGTCCCTAAACGGTGTAGATCGCATAAAAGAGCTAGCAAGCATCTCACCATGAGAGGGCGAGCCGTATCCGCCATTAGAGCCGTAGCAGACACTGGAGCCGTGGTCGCTCGGCGGAGAGTGCCTCGTGCCGTTCTGTAGCGAGTGGGGGCTCTTAGAGTTGCGCATCAGAGGCTTGTGGTCTTCGGTGGAGTGCTGCCACGACCAGCACGAGCGGCAGAAGTAGCTGAAATAATTTTGGTTTTTTAATCGAGGTACTAACTGATGCATCAACTAAAATGAAAATAGAAATGGCAATTGTGGGATAGGTAAAAAGATTTGCACAATGTATAACGAGAGTTCACAAAGTGGGGTAACGTCAGGCCACCTAAGGCTTGAAGCTAAATACTTAGGCCGAAGTTGCTAGGGGACATGCCTCGACACAGGTAATGCGAGAAGTACGCGGCTATGAATGAGTCAAGAGATGAAAACAAAATTCATTTGTATTTTAAGTATTTTACGATATTTGTGTTCACTTCCTTTGAAAGTTATGGAAAAAAATCCAAAAAGATCATGGCAGCGGTGGGATTCGAACCCACGCCTCCGAGGAGACTGGTGCCTTAAACCAGCGCCTTAGACCGCTCGGCCACGCTACCTGTGCTGTGGGCGCGCAAAATATAGGTAACATTTTAGGAACTTTGAGTTTCCGTTTAAAAAAAAATCACGTTCTTGAATGTCAACTCTAGTATAATTAACAAGTCTGGCGCACCTGTGAATTTGAACCTTATCTCTATAGAATAAGGATTTGATTTGCTTCCTCTAATTCTAATAGGAATCCAAATTCGTGTCAATGATTATAAAAAGATTTTCATAGTGGAGCAAGTATACATTAAATCTTACAACACCAATACCTACCTACTAATTGTATCAGTTCATGAATATTTTAATTAGTTAATTTATGTAGTTACCCAGAACAAGTAGACAATTCTTTAATTTTTCAACAAGAATAATTCTTAACGGTACGGACAACATTATACATAGGGATGAATGTCATGTGTCGAAAATGCAGAGGAAGTGAAATAGGAGAAGAGATGAGTCGTTTGTGTGAAGATGATGTGAATAGCAAAGGACAGTGTAGAGTTAACGTCAGATCGAGGTGTTGTGCCAGCCCTACTTATAGGTACTTCAGCCAAATTCTATTTAGAATGTTTGTAAACATACCGTCACACGGCAATAGTAAGTTATATTGAAGAGGTCATAAATCTCCAATAATTGAAAAAAATATAAAAAGTCCAACAGAAATAAAGTTCATCATCATCATTATTATTCCAGCCGTAAAACGTCCACTACTGAACACAGGCCTCCCTCATGGAGCTCCATGAGGGGTAGTTGCCATACTCACCACGCTTGGCAGGCGGATTGGCGAGCGCAGTACTGGATGTTGATACACGGAAAGACGCTGCTGCCCATCTTCCGGAGGTAGGTATACCTTAGTGGGCTCTTACTGCATCCATAGGTATGAGAGGAGGGGTAACATTCTACTGCCGGCACCCCACGGCAAATGGTATTTTGTGGTTATTGACAGTCTGTTTACAAACATAAGTATTTATATATTCATTGACGAGCTCTGTGGCGCAGCGGGCCAAGGTCCGCCTGCGACGCAAGGGGTTGCGGGTTCGATTCCCGCCTCGGGACAAATGTCTGTACGATCTGCAGATATTTGTTCAGGGTGTTCTTCTATATATAATAAAAATATTTATCTATGTTAGTTTAATGTATTAAGTATATCAGTCATCTAGTACCCATAACACAAGCTCTGCTTAGCTTGGGGCTAGATGATGCTGTGTGATTTTTCAAATAAAAAAAAGTAACTAATTTGGCCGAGTATAGTGTAGGAAGAGGGCGAGAAATTGATATTGCACTTACCCAAAGCAACTCGGCTCGCGGCAGAAGTACGGGCCCTGCTGCAGGTTGCACACGGAGCACATCGAGTCTTCCAGGTACGGGTCCACTTGCACCTGGAAACGAAACAGCACTTAACACACGGGTTCACAAATACATACATGGAACCTGGTTTATGCACGTCCGTATAAGGTTTGAAACAAGCGTATTTATCGTTTTCTAATCATGAAAATTTGACAGACATAGGAATATAGGAATTTATGTTTTTACAAGGCGAACCGAAGTTGAAGTCTTGTGAATATTCCCGATCACGACACATTATTAGCACTAAGTAACTGGGTATTTATCGCGTTATTCACCATCGTAGCAACAGACTTGGTCTTCTCGGGAACACGATGGGTGCAATCGTGCTGACGTCGGGCAATATGGGTAAATAACTATAAATACCCGGTTATATAAGTGTTAAGAAGCAGAAGTATGAAGTACGTAGCGTTTAGGTTAGCGAGGGTTTCACAGGAAACTCGTGTTGCAAAAAAGCATTGGCAAATTTAATTTATTATGCACTGCTTTCGATTGCACTTTAAAAGATTACAATGTACACGTATCCAAAGAAACTACGTACCTTTTTAGTGAACTTGTCGGTATGTATCTCGATGTAAGCGGCAGAGATGGCGCGTACGTAGGAGCGCACGTTGTCGAATGTCACGCGGCCGGAGCCGATCGGATACTTGTGCTTGTCAGTGTCTATACCTGAAACAGAAGAGACAAGTAATTAACGCAAACGTAGCCTAATTATTTATACTAGACTGTCCCACTGCAAAGGCCTTCCTTGCATTCCACTCGAGATATCACCGAGAGGCCACAAAGGCCTACAAAATGATAACACAAATAATAATTATTTACTTAGTCAACAAAAAACAGACTAATGAGAAAATCTGTGATTTTAAAAAACTTTGAATGAATTAA
This sequence comes from Pasiphila rectangulata, assembly GCA_963082625.1. Taxonomy (NCBI): domain Eukaryota; kingdom Metazoa; phylum Arthropoda; class Insecta; order Lepidoptera; family Geometridae; genus Pasiphila; species Pasiphila rectangulata. The sequence goes on from OY720244.1 coordinate 18,351,375, forward strand.
GTCCAAACACAAGATAGCTACTGTAAACCGCAGAGTTCCCTTAACTGTTCTTTGACCCGTACTATTTTCGAAGGTTCCCCTCGATTTCTCTAGAATGCCATCATCAATCAGGTGATGTAATTTTTACTCTGTATATCCCGAACACAAACTAAATTATGAATTGACGTACCTACTGACAAGCTTCATTCAAACCCTTTCCATAGAGCATAAATACAAACTACGTTCCATTGTAAAAACCGAGCCGTATCCACTTAGCGCCGACGCGACGCGGAGCGCACGCCGTATTTCGCGCCAAAACGCGAACCAAATGAGGTGCGTAATCGGCGCGGCGCGCAACCAAACGAGCGGATACACAAGGAAGTTATCCGCGAACACATGGAATATGTCGTATCTACCACCGTTAAACGTGTTAAATGTGAACTTATACTTTTCAAGAAATAAAAATCCATTGGTTCACGGCCGGTATCGAACCCACGACCTTCGGATTGGAAGTCGGGGGATGTACCCCCATTCGGCCAACACGGCTTGACAACTAGTAGGTATACCTTTATATGAAGAAACCGTTACCACAGACCAATTTAATAAGAACTGTTTCTCTACATAAGTTTCTCTACATAAACATGATTAGGAATAATGAAATTCTGGGTCAATGCGGCTGATCCATTTCCTAAATAGATCCATATTTCTTTTACGATACAAGAGCCACCTACCAGCGTAGACAACGCCCGAGAAGAGGTCGTTCATGACGAGCGCCAGCGCGGGCGCGGACAGCATGCCGTGCAGCGCGCCCACGAACACCGTGCGCGCCGCCGCCAGCCGCGCCGAGCCCGCCGACACCCAGTTGGCGTCGCCCACCGCCCACGGGATCACTTGCACCTGCAACCAACAACCACCATTCAACCAGTCTTGTTTTAAACTACGCGATCTTATCTTCTTTTCAGCTGTACAACGTCCACTGATGAACACAGGCCTTCCTGATGGATCTCTATGAAGGGTAGCCATTCTCACAATGCCTGGCAGGCGGGCTGTTGATACACAAAAAGACACTGCTGCCCATCTTCCGGAGGTATCCCTTACTGTATCCACGGGCATGAGAGGAGGGCCGGGTATTTATCGCGTTATTTACCTTTATTATTGCCCGACGTTTCGACAGGATTGCACCCATCGTGGTCCCGGGAATAATGCAATAAAAGGCAATAATAAAGGTAAATAACGCGATAAATACCCGGTTAAATGTGTGTTAATAATTCAACAAGTCGCGAGGTGCACTACAATGTTACCCCTCCTCCCATGCCCGTGGATGCAGTAAGAGCCTGCTAAGAGAAACTTTCGGAAGATGGGCAACAACGTCTTTTCGTGTATCAACATCCCTCGCTAACCCGCCTGCCAAGCGTGGCAGGTATGGCAACTACCCCTCATGTACGTAACAGACCATAAAATCTTGCGTCTACTTTGTTTTTTTTTCAATAAAGTCAAGTTTGTTTTATTATTTATTAATTTCTTTAGCACATGTAGCATTACAGATAATTATAATCCAATGCGTCACATGGTTATACCATGGACTAAATAAATACTCGATTGCTAATGTCCATACCAGAAATCGTCAAATTCTAAGCATATTTCTAGATGGCGCTTTACCTTGAGCTACTTATACGTTGCCAATAATTTCTATATTTTTGACTGCTGTATCTTTACGATCACTAAATCGTGTTATGGTTCGTTTAGGTGTCGGGGAATGACCAATTTATTAAAATTTGTGAAATCGTTACTCCTCGCGCCATCTATATGTTGAGACAGTTAACTAATCGAATTACGTTTCGATGTATGGGATTAGCGGTCCTCTATTTATTTGGTCTTAATACTCTAACTTCAAATAAAAACAAGGACGGATAACAGTACAAATGAAGAAGATTGTAGAGTAGTATTTCCTTAGTTTTAAAACACCAAGGTTTAAAGTTGGGGGACATGCGTGGTAAACCCGCAAAGTACGGGAGAAAGGGAACATAAGACTAGTTTCAAAGCACGCATTACCTCCTTAGTACGGCACTTGCGCGAATGCAGGCGGTAGTACCAGCCGGCGCGGTCGCGGCGGCAGGCGCCCAGCAGCGCGCGCACGCGCCGCTCTGACTCCAGCGTCACGTACGCGTACCCGCGCGGGCAGCCCGCCGCGCCCGCCGGCTCGCGGCCCGGCCATTCCACCCTGAACATGTACATTACCTCCTTAGTGCGGCACTTGCGCGAATGCAGGCGGTAGTACCAGCCGGCGCGGTCGCGGCGGCAGGCGCCCAGCAGCGCGCGCACGCGCCGCTCAGACTCCAGCGTCACGTACGCGTACCCGCGCGGGCAGCCCGCCGCGCCCGCCGGCTCGCGGCCCGGCCATTCCACCCTGAACATGTACATTACCTCCTTAGTGCGGCACTTGCGCGAATGCAGGCGGTAGAACCAGCCGGCGCGGTCGCGGCGGCAGGCGCCCAGCAGCGCGCGCACGCGCCGCTCAGACTCCAGCGTCACGTACGCGTACCCGCGCGGGCAGCCCGCCGCGCCCGCCGCGCCCGCCGGCTCGCGGCCCGGCCATTCCAACCTGAACATGTACATATAACAAAACATAAATACGGTCGAATTGAGAAACCTATTTTAGTCGATTAAAAACAAAGGAAGCACAATATGTTCGCCATGATAAAACTATATTTCAGCCAAATTCTATGTAGAATATTTGGAAACAAATTGTAAATAAATAATGCTGGACAATTCACACAGCATCATCTAGCCCCAAGCTAAGCAGAGCTTGTGTTACGTAACTCGCGACAGGTTTGCAACAGGCGTATATCTCGCGATCATCGTCGATCAACTGTCAAGCGTCAATTCCTGTTATGTATACAAAATTAATGCCTGTTGCAAACCTGTCTCGAGATAAGTAATCAGCCTGTCTTTCTAGTCATCTCAACGCAGTGGTGAGCTGAACTCGGCGTTGGCGTCGTCCGTGCGAGCTGGCAACACCCCGCTTCAATATGGTCTACGAGATAGCAACACCACGGTTCAAATCAACTCACCGCAGTGGATGGAAGTGCCTCAGAGCGTGCGTCAGCGCGCCCTCCGTGATGTCCCACGGCAGGCCTCCGAGAAACAGCTTGGAGCTGAACTCGGCGCTGGCGTCGTCCGTGCGAGCTGGCAACACCCCGCTTCAATATGGTCTACGAGATAGCAACACCACGGTTCAAATCAACTCACCGCAGTGGATGGAAGTGCCTCAGAGCGTGCGTCAGCGCGCCCTCCGTGATGTCCCACGGCAGGCCTCCGAGAAACAGCTTGGAGCTGAACTCGGCGCTGGCGTCGTCCGTGCGAGCTGGCAACACCCCGCTTCAATATGGTCTACGAGATAGCAACACCACGGTTCAAATCAACTCACCGCAGTGGATGGAAGTGCCTCAGAGCGTGCGTCAGCGCGCCCTCCGTGATGTCCCACGGCAGGCCTCCGAGAAACAGCTTGGAGCTGAACTCCGCGCTGGCGTCGTCCGTGCGAGCTGGCAACACCCCGCTCCAATGCAGCGCGCGCCCGTTCCCCGGCCCGCGGGCTAGCGTCGACATCCCGGGGCCACCTGCGAATAAGACATCTTTGAATTCCACAGAACATTCAACACATCGCCGTGGGGTGCTGGCAGTAGAATATTGCCTCTCTCTTGCCTGTGAGAATGATGCAGTAAGAATCTGCCAAAGGATACCTCCGGAAGATGGGCAGCATATCTTTCCGTACAGCGCTCGCCCCGCCTGCCAGTATGGCAATATGGCTAGCACGTCGCGATTACGGCATCGAACCCCTCATTATCCTGGAGATCCATGAGGGAGGCCTGTGTCCAGCAGTCGTAAGGAGAGATTAACACTAGGCCACTATATTATACACTAGTTGTAGTAGTAGGCTAGTACTTCTCGATACACCTACCAGAGTTGAGTAGCCGCGCTAGCTTATGCAGTGGATTGGCAAGTACCATTTTAACTAAAGCTAGCCTAAGTAAGTTTAATTTACGCTTTTCTATGAACAGGGTCATAAGTAAACGAGTCGTCGAAGGTAACTTATACCGCAGCTCCGTTGGTCTAATAGTCTGCGGAGACGTAAGATTAACCTATTGCGTCTCCGCCGGCTATTTAAAAAGAGAGAAGAGGTTCCTACCCTTCTCGCGTTTTTTAGGTCCCCAGAAATTAATAAAAAAAATTAAGCCGTAACGGTACGCCTGGCATGTGTAAAACTTTTCCCCACAGTCGCCAGTCGCTACAGTAGCCCTAGTTGCCATAGTCACCACAGTCAACACGATAGGCACGATGGACGAAGGGCAGTCGCACATCTCCAAGCGTCACGCGTCACCTCTCGTCTGATCGGTTTCACCCCCCGCAAAAGATGTGTAAGTAACATCAAATTACGAAGCGGATTGGAATATTAACTTACAAAATGACGAGCGGCGCGACAGCATCGTCACGCGGTCTTCCGCCGACAGCGACGCGGAGCCGTTGAGCCGGCTGGTCCAGGTCGCGTCACCCTGTGCAAACAACTAAAGTCATTACATTTATACCAAACAAATCATTTGGCCGTGGGGTCCCAGCAGTAGAATGTTACCCCTCCTCTCCTACCCGTGGATGCAGTAAAAACCTGCTAAGGGACACTTTCGGAAGATGGGCAGCAGCGTCTTTCCGTATATCAACATCCCGAACTGCACTCACCAACCCGCCTGCCAAGCGTGGTGAGTATGGCAACTACCCCTCATGGAGATCCATGAGGGAGGCTTGTGTTCAGTAGTGGACGTTTTACGGCTGAAATGATGATAATGAAATCATTTGGGGGTCACGCTGTTGCGTTTTTAGTAGCATTTCTTTAGAGTATTTTTTTTATTCTGCAACTTAACAAAAACAACAGACTTCAAAGATAAAATCTTTGACTTCTTGAAAATACCTCAAACTGCTTACGTACCGCCTATGAGTCGTCCACTTTATTCATACATGTATAGAATCTGAAAAATCAAATATTCTTCTATTCGAACCCAAAACGAATCTTCCAAATCGGATTACAAAAGACAGTGTCCTGAGGTAACAAAGTTATACGAACGACCCGAGAAGGTTTTCTTATTAAAGTGTACAAACATGACAAGTATCTAAATGCTAAGATGTAAACTTACCGAGCCATCATCCCTAGATGCGGAGGTCGGTGGAGGCGAGATGTAGCTAAGCGGACGCCCGGGGCCCGGCATGCCTAGCGCCTTCTGTAATATTACTTCATTTTAATTACACATTTGTGTCGGCAAATGTAGTGTAAGACGCCCTATAGCTAGGTGGAACGACGATACACGTAAGGCAGCAGTAAGGGATTTGAAGGGGAAAGCTGAATATCCGAGCTGTAGCGTGCCATGGGAGAGGCCTACCTACGACTTTATCAGTCTAAGTTTTCATTCAACAAACAATCGGTTATGCATTCGTGCTATTATATTTATGTATAAAATGTTGAACTTTTATACATATAATTTAAGATCTTGTATACCACAAGTAGTTCGTCAGCTTCAGAAGTATTGACCTGTTCTTTCCTGTGAATAATAGCCGACTAAGCAGAGGATGGTTTAGGTGCTGGGCAAGCCTAAACCATCTAACAACGTCTCAGGCACTGCAGCGTCCCGTTCAGCATGATTACCAGATGCTGACGCTGTATAAATCATCCATAATAGATTCAAAGGCCTTACTACTACTAATACAACATGCTTTGCAATAAAGAATTGAATTGAATATTTGTAATTGAAGCCTAGCGAGTCTATAACAGTTCACTCAAATCTAGAGTCGAAGTAAAGTCATTACTAACTCTGCTCATGTTCGGATTATGAAAGACTAATAAAGCTGCATATCCACTGGAGCTGAGCAAAGAGCCGACAAATAAAAGGAAGAAAGTTTCTATGCAATCCAGTGCACCGCTCCGCTCCAGTGGACAGGCAGTTTTAACAGTAAAAAAAATAATAGAGCAGTAAAAATTTGTGTATGAAAATATCAGACGTTTAGATTGTAACGCAGTAGTTTTTATTTAGATTGCAAGTTAGTTTATTATTTTAAGAATTATACTCTTAATGCTATGATTGTCTGTTTAAGGATTTGCATTTGTGTGTACAACATATCAAAGCGTTCTTTAACGTCCCCAGGGAAAAAATAAATGCTTATGACTGAACAAGTATGAGCATCGTTAACGCTCGGAAGGCAATAATAAAGTTCGGTCAGTCCCGAAACAATACCAGTGTATTAAAAAAAAGAGTCAACAGAAATTATAATTATCCTATAAATTAAACAAAATTTAGCACTTACCAACGAAGCAACAAGGTCTGTAATCCCCTGCCCGTTGGACAGCTCGCCCCATCCGCCCGGCTGCGCACTCTCGCTGTAACAACGTTACACTTAGCACGGAACATTAGCTATTAGCTGCTAATTAGGACATTAGACTATAATGTAGGCACGGAATCGTAGAGGCGTGAAATTTGGCACGTGATACTCTGGAGACTGGAATAGGTTCGGCGATTTAAGTTGCACTTGTTTTGATAATGGGGTGTTAATGCAATCTTCGGTGACAGATAATTTCCCAAACCCGGTTCTTTACCCAAAAAGTGGGTACAATATCTTCAGCCGGTAGCTCCGCGTAGGTTTTTAAAGTTTCCAATAAAACGTAGCCTGCGTTATTCGAAGCCAACATTAGAGCTTCGACGTGTTCGATTTTAAATCCGTACTCCACATAAAGTTTAGTAAAAGACTGATATACCTACATTCTATGCTTTATTCCGACGCGGGTGACAAGAGTGCATCTACAAATCAAGCAAACACCATGTAGACTGCTACAAATAGGTACTTGCTGTTTTAATTTGCAGCCTGCCATTGACATGTGGCGATGTGTGTTCGTGGCATGACTAGTTGCAACTGTTAAACATTTAATTTTAATCGTGTTATCTGAATCAATAAACGAATTTACTTAAAAGCGCAGGACGCTGGATTGCCTAGTTCCTAGGCATTACAGCGATGTTAGAGATCCTTACTAAAAGTTCTATATAGAAGCGAGAGGTCAATTTACATACCTGTAGCTAGCGAAGGCGCGAGGGTGCCTGGGCGGGAAGCAGTTGGGCGGGACCAGCGCTAGAGGGGTCTGCGCCATCTCAGGGCTGCTGGGAGGCTCCCAGTTCCACTCGCCGTCACCGAAATCCTGTCACGAAGAGAATATTTCGTCAGAGGTTTAAAAAACATGCGGCGTGTATTTAAGCCGTGGGGCGCCGGCAGTAGAATGTTGCCCCTCTCATGCCCGTGGATGCAGTAAGAGCCTGCTAAGGGATACCTCCGAAAGATGGGCAGCAGCGTCTTTCCATATATCAACATTCCATACTGCGCTCGCCAATCCGCCTGCTAAGCGTGGTGAGTATGTTTTGTTTTGTTGCTTTGTTCATTAGTGGACGTTTTATAGCTGAAATGATGATGATGATGTTTGTGATAAGGGGACAACCTCAGTAGGCTGACAGCAAATGCAGCGATAGGTAAAGAAACAGCAAGCAGCCTGTGAAGTCGCTAATTACTTCAAACCATCTCGACGCACAAAAAAAACCACCCAGATTGATTTATTAGACGATACTCTAACTATTGCAGGAGTACATCAAAGCTATTGTAAAAGTGCCGAATTGTTAAAAATGTATTGTCCCTCTACGTTTTAATGCGCTTTTTACTTTACATAAGTTTATAGTTTCTATGGCCATTTTTTTGTTAGTCGTTTTTGGGACTTAGGACAAAGCGTACCTTGATAATACCTTGCATACCCAAGACCGGCAGATTTAGTCAGAGCAACAAATCACCCGAATTCGTAACTAACACGAGTAGACACAGAACGTGTTTCAGAGACTTACCCCCATATTCTTAGTCGTTACCTCGACCTCGACTCAACCTCCACTCAACCTCCAAATGCGTTTCGGTATGCTTGATCGTAAAAAATTCCTCCACTCGAACCAACCTTATAATTTTTTCTCATACGAGTGGAGGTGGAGTGGAGAAATGAACTATCATCTCAAGGTACCTCGCGACCAACCTTGAATGCTCCTCGAAAGCTCCTCGAAAGTGTTTGTTGTTTTTTAAAATAGATTTTGGAGATTTTCTCAATTACATTTATGACATTTGCGACGATGAACCCTACAATTAAGCTCTAGCCATCTAGTCATAAAGAGGGGCTTGATGCATGTTTGATACAATTTTCCCCGAACTGATGACGTAATGACTCGACTCGACCTTATTCGAGTGGAGTTGAGATTTAACCAAATTAACGACTAAGCATACCGAACTCGAGTATGTTTTGGAGGAATGCTCGAGGCACTCTCCGTCAAGTTTGAGTGGAGGAGGAGTTGAGGAATTGTCTAAGAATATGGGTGTTAACCTCTACTACCGCCTGCTCGAAAATATCATCAATTAGACTCAATATAATGAAAATACCTAATCAAGAACAGATTTTACCATAATCTAAAACGGCGGTGTAACAAAACAAAACCACAGAATTAACGCATGCACAAGTTAAAAGCTAGAATAAACACTGGTAGTGGATACTAGGGATGATAATCGCAGTCGTAAATAAAACATGCTGGACATTCCATATATCACCGTATATGTAGCTCCAAAGAAACTTAAGAGTACCCGATGTAAAATAATTCCAAAAAAAATATTGTCTTTGCTAGGAAAATAAACTGCAGAAAAACATTTGTGCCGCGACGGAAATAGAACCGCAACCAGCTGGCTTAACCGCCAGAGGAATTATCAATAGAGCTTTAATAATAACGGCATTTTACTGAATATTTAAGTCTGAATTATACCGCCCATTTTCTGCGCTATTAGTTTCTAGACAATCTTCGATAGAATTCCCGAGCTCGTGTTTGGCAAACACTAAAATTAGAAAATTAAATTGCCAAACTATTCTTCAAAATAGCTAGCGTGAAACGACCTAATCCCAACTTAGTCGCTAAGGTCAACAAGCATGAAACAGGCGGACATTATCCGGATCGTAGGCTTGGCATCGGAGACTGCTACACAAGTTTTGCAAATAGAAAGTTGACCGAGCTATCTTTTCTTTACCTAGTACCTATTTGTCCCTCACAAGTTGAATTCGACCAACAGTACAGAGGATGGAAAAACTTGAGGATCAATGGATAATCTCTGACTTTGGATGCCGATACTCTCAGGAAAAAATTTGAATATACCTCTATTCCCCGTTTATTTGGAGAATGGGTTCTTAAACGCGTTCCGAAGAGATACAAGGTAGGAACATCGCTCTATAGAAGAGTGGATGAATATTAGGAGGCCTTTTCCCAGCAGCGAGACGGTATAGACTAATCGATAAAAGAAAAATGTAAGAAACCAAACTTTTCAAACATTGAGTCCACATTAGACATACAATAGCGAAGTAAAAAAAAAATCCAATAATAAGGAAAGTTGGTCTGAAAGTTTTCGAGTTAAAGAGCACTTAACTATCCTTTTCACTTTGACAAAGTTTCTGGATATAGCAATTTTAGAAACGTAGGTACTTTATTAACTTGAACGCAAGTCTTAGACGCTACACTAACCGGCATAGCTGTTCTGAGAGTACCTAAAGCCTACACAAATAATATTGAATTGCCAGTCTCCATGCCAATACGGCAGACGCTGCCAAGAGCGCGATTGCATCCCGCGAGCACATGTACCGAAACTACACTATTAAGTTAAGGATTACATTGATCAATGTCTGGGAGGCAGATTAAATCGCAAGATTTATTTGCTGTTCAAAATTAAAACTGCAAGATGTTTATCTATGGTCTTCATTCAATGGAACACTTGTATACATAAAATATAGGCAAAGCGTCATTCAATAGTCGGTTCATGAAAAGCTCCGTGCCGCATTATAATTCGAATATTGAACTTTGAATACGTAACTAGCTAAAAAACTAAAAAAATGCGTGTAATAGAACTCCACACTAATCCAAACTTTAAACACTTTCGTAACAGCTCCGAAAGTTTTTAGGATAGGTACTAATATTTAAAATACTGGCAATTGAAAACTTTTCCTGGAGTAATTATGTGGAATAAAGTTTTATATGAACACACTGCTTTAACGTCCCACCATTAATATTGTACTCTTACATTTATGTACTTACTATTGAATTCTACCTGTAACCTACAGACTTGACATAAACGTGACCATCTACAAGCTTGCAATTAAAACTGAAAACAATCGAATGAAAGGAGCATCTACGTACAAAATTGGCTCGGAAAGCAACGTTCATAAGCAATAGAGGGTATATGATGCGGAATCCAGCTATAGAAGCTAAAGCTAATGCAAGGAGTAAGCCGGCCGCGGCACTTGGCAAGCGGCGCCCATTACACACCGCGCTTGGCGCGCCCTCCTCAACATTAACTACCATCAAACCGGATGTCGTTCGCTACATTATGAACGGACAATAAAATCTAGTGCATTGTACTTGAAATTTGATTTAAGTGCCGCTTTGGCTCGGAATAGCAATACAAATATGCGTTGACTAGAATGTTGGCGTCCAACGTGGTACTCTGAATGATCGATGGCGGCTAAGAGGGCCGCAGTTTCACGCATTTTGCTTTTATTGTGCTTGAACATTAGAGTAGCCAAGGTTGGGAATAAAGTTTTGGCGCCCGGCGTGGTGCCGTTTATTAGCCTAATAAAACCTACAAACTGAACTTGTTATGCTGATTAATTGGACAATACTTTATTTTGGCGCCCAACGTGGTACACAATTCGTAGCACATCCTAAAACCATATCTACAAAAGCGATCTACAAAACGCAGGGCGGGGAGAGAATGAAGTTTTACTTACATATCTCCCAGTTTGCGTCCTTAGTCCCGCCCTGCAGACTACTGGGGAACCCAGTAGCTCCACTTTGACATTACTCAAGTTATATTTAAGTACCATTTCTAGAAACTGAACTATCTTAGAAAAAAACACGTTATGGTGGCCGTTAGCAATTAGAGACTACTTTAAAATATTCTTCCTTCAACTCTGTACCAAGGATCTTATTTCCCAAGAAATATTATCCATGGTACACCGTTCGAGCTAGCCAGGCAGGAAAGCTTGCAAGTTAAAGAGCAAGCGGTAATGTAAATAGCAATTATTTCTTGGCACCCAACGTGGTAAGGATCAATATGGAGAGAAGAAAAAATGAATAATATACATTATAATATAATAATTTTGTTACACGACGTGAATACCGGTACAATAGGTAATATCAGCCAGTAAAAAAAATATACAGTCCCTAGCACATCAAATACAAACCCTTATTCCAGTGGACATGAAAAATCACGTCCAAAAATAATAATTAGAAAACAAAAGATAGGTCTTGATAGGCCTTCCACGCAGGTTAACAGGTGATCAAAAGAAAAAAGTTACCTCTACGGGCTGCTCTTGCATTAGAACCGTGACAAAGGGTCGAAATGATCACGAGCGACGTGCGCTTGTGTGGCAAGCCCATCAAAAATACAAATTCAAAATAACACTTATGAAACGTCTCATAGGAAAGACGTGGACAAAATACCCTAATAAAATGCCAGACAAGGCCTCGAGACTACCCAGTACACAATTACCCTCTGATTAAAAAAATATTCCAACCAACGAAAGCTGTACGTAAAAATATCGGAAAAAGGATTTAGTACGCATTTTAAAATTGATAAAACCCAATCGCCGCGGAGCTGGCTGTAGAATCTTGCCCCTCTTGCCCGTGGATGCACTAATAATTAACAACCCGTACTACGTCAACCCGCCAGTCAAGCGTGGCGAGTATGGCTACAACTCCATCACACTATCCTACAGTGGACGTGGACAGCAATCCTATGGCCAAGGAGAAAACAGAGGAACATAAATTACACACGAAAAGTACCTAGGTACTTGAATGTTGCCAGTAATGCAAGGAAGTATGTAAACCAAATAAATATATTTCTATTCTATTCAGTAGACTTCGCGCCAAAATGAAAAAGTATTCCCACGCGGAAAATAGCTGAAAAGACTGCTTTTGGGAACGTCAACCTAAAGATCTACCTAGATTATAACAATAACTGGAATCTAGAATCTTCGCGTAGGTAACGCGTGATGGAGATTTTTAAAACGCAATTAAAAGTTTGAACAAACTACCCACCCCTATAAAAGGAAACCAAGCATACCCACGCAGTACTCAAAAACTTCCACGTGGCAGAACTACCCGCAAACTCTCGCAACTCTGAATAAAAGAAATGAAAACCGTAAAAAGAAAACTACCTTCGCACAAGAAAGTTTAAAAATAAGGGTACTCACATTAGTTCGGCCGGCAGCGGGCGCGGACGCGGGAGGGGAAGGGTCGGCCAGCCCAAGAAACTCTGCTAAAGAGCGGCGATTCTCGTTAGAACCACCGCCTCCACGACTAGCATCCTGTAGAAAAAAAATTAGGATTACAACAAAAGAAAACGTGGGCCGCAAACTAGGAATAAGTTTTCGGTAAATGAGACTACTAAACGGCAATTCGATCAAAAACAAAAGAAAACACTCACCTGTATTAACGGCATAGTTGCCGCAAAACTTTGAAGCACCGAAGTATAGTTCGCTCTACTGTCGACCAGCGTTTCTAGCTAGGATGTTTTCGCATCGGCGACTCACGAGCAACTGAAGGAAAGAATGCTAGCCGCGACGCACGAAGCCGACCCTCGCCCCACCTCCGTCCCCGACAAGCACCAATCACAGCTCGGCTAGTACGCCCCGCCTACTAGTAACTTTCTTTTATGAGTATTTTACTACAGACTATATTCTAAAAAATACTTTTACTTTAGTATAATTTGTGATTTGAATTTAGAATGGGGTTTGATAGCAAGATCTCGAATAAAGAACGAATAAAAAATTCTTCTGGCACTTTCGTTTCGCGCCATTTACAAAGTTTTGGTCGTTAAAAACTAGATGGCGTTTTTGTGGTGAGAAAAACTACTTTTTATAGTAAAATAAAACAGGTAACTTCTTTTTTAGTCCGTTTTTTTTCTTTAGGTAAGTAAATAAATTGTAAATAATCAATAGTATATTTTTATGTGGACAAAGCAAAATTTGTTTTGATTGCTTCACACAAAGTTAAATTTTAAAAATAAAAAGGATCAGAATTAAAAACATACAATTAACAATATCGTTTATTTATGTAGAAATACAATAGAGATTAAACACAATATGCATACTTTTTAAATAAAGTTTGTTAAGAATAACACCCTGGTGGGAGACTGCGAGAGAGGGATGGTTGGAGTAGTTTGAGGGAGATCTTTGCCCAGCAGTGGGACAAAAAGGATAAAAAAAGAATAACACCCTACAATAAATGCATTCGTTCTTCATGATAAATGTTTCTCTGGACGCTTAAACCTTCGGTTAAAATAGCAGACTAATAATAAACTGTTTAGTTATGCAGAAAAACAAAACCAAAGAAATATAGTTTCTTTATAAGTACAAAAAATCCATATGTAAACATTGAAATGGTGAGACTAGTTTAATAACGAAAGGGTTTATAAATGCCACAGAAAAAATAATTCTAAAAAATCTGCTTTTCTTCTTAACGTTAGCTTTTTTCCAAAGATGTATTGACATTGTGTACCTGGTCACGCTATCTATCAAACAATGATCCAACTAGATTTTTGCTGACTTTGTATAAATAATTCATGTGGATGTTAAAGGCCAGTTAACGGGATGAATTAGACTAGTCTTTCGAAATTAGTTTATTTTGAAGTAATTGTGGATTTAGTAGTAGAACGTTTCGTACCACCATACTTATTTCTACCGTCAAGCAGTCTATATTGCGTAATGTTTGCATTGCTGTGTTCCTGTGGTTTGAAGGGTAAGGGGCCCGAGCAATTGAGACCTTACAACTATGTCTTAGGGAGACGTTGAATGCAATGCAGCGTTGGTCACGCGCTTAGAGAACGTGATCACCTGGGCTTCGGCTGGTCTCGTCATTAGTAGCACAATAAAAAAGTCAGTCTATACGCTTTGCCTAATAATGGGATGGCACATCATTACCCAGCCCTTGTTGAACAACATGTCATCTATTCTTTTTAAACCTTCCTGACTGTGGTCAATCGAATTCATCAATCAAATCAATTGGATTCATCATCATCGGCCATAAAACGTCCACTGCTGAACACAAGCCTCCCTCACGGATCTCCATGAGGGGTGGTTGCCATACTCACCACGCTTGGCAGGCGGGTTGGCGAGCAATTCAAGATATTGATACACGGAAAGACGCTGCTGCCCATCTTCCGGAGGTAGCTCTTAGCAGGCCTTTACTGCATCCACGGACATGAGAGGAGGGGTAACATTTTTCTGCCGGCACCCCACGGCATCGCGTTATAAATCAATTGGATTATGGTATTTATCCTGCCCGACGTTTGGATTTCGCCGACTACATCGGGAAGACGCTAGGTGCAATCTGTCGAAGCGTCGGGCATTACGTGTTGTAAATACATATATACAATGTTATAATGCCGTGGGGTGCCGGCAGTAGAATGTAATCCGTCCTCTCATGCCCGTGGATGCAGTAAGAGCCCGCTCAGGGATACCTCCGAAAGATGAGCAGCAGATTTCCGTGTATCAACATCCCGTAATGCGCTCGCCAACCCGCCTTCCAAGGGTGGTGAGTATGGCAACTACCCCTCATTAGGGAGGCTTGTTCAGACTTTTTAGGGCTGGAATGATGAATTATTAAGATGTTTGTCAACGATAGTCACCTGATAATACAATATCAGTCAATCAGAACAGAAGGATAACACAGGTTACCGAAACGCTACGGACAAACTAACCCGTAAAGTGCGCGATGTATTGTATGTAACATCTATATTATCTGTGGTAACATCTAGCATTTAATTTTGTACGAAAATGGTTGCACACTCTGACTGATCAGTGCGCAACGAACATTTTTGAAATTCGATTTTAGTTTGATACGCTAGGAACACCTCAACACATAGTAAGATAATTTCTTTATTTGTAACAACAAGCATATAAAAAAATACATTGATGACAAATACAGTGATATGTCATAAAACCACCGATGTTATAAATGCATCGCATAGGTAAGTTGCGTTATGACCAGATGCCGTTACCTTAGTCTTTACTAACAACTACTTTACAACTGTTACAAATTTGGTCATTTAGTAACAGATCAGAAGAAAATGTAGTTAGTGTTTTATTTATTTTATTTTAACATTTTTAGGAAAACTTACAGCTATGCTTAAGAACTAAATACAGGTTGATAATATAACATGAATTTATCACGTTAACATTCTGATAGCTAATTAAAAGTTTCCGCAGATAGTTTTGGTGTAGACTGTAAGCTGGCTACTGTTAATTTATATAAATAAATGTCTAAAGAGACGCGCGCTCGCAAACCGAAATACAATTATTTAAATTACGCCACTATCTATATCATATCTCTATTTCCTTTCCATGCCAAGGTTGCCTGGAACTGATCGCTCATAGCGATAAGGCCGCCCTTTGTACTACTGTATTGTTTTATTTTAACTTGTGGTACTGCGTATTTTAGTACCAAACTATCCGCTAGAGGCGCTGTACAAGTTTTCATTCATTTTTTTAACTACACTATGGAGTATAGTTTGTGAAAACTCATGGTAGACCTACAGAACATAGGATAGTATGATATAGTAACAGTAAATCATAACAATGGGATATTAGTAATGAAATAGCCTTTAATCTACGACCGTGTTATCAGTTTCATGACATAACTCTAGTGCCTACAGTGTGGTCCGGTACTCAGCGCAGTAGCGCGCCATGATCGAGGCCTATGCCCAGCCGTACACTGACGGGCTGAAAATGATGATGAGATGATAGTGACACAATTACAGTGAATCTAAGACAGCGCTATCAGTCCATCACTTCGCAGTCCAAATAGAGGCGCTACGAGGAAGCGACACATAACACGCCTCAGCACCCAGTAAGGAGAGTAAATCACAACTGCAGTCCAAACACGGGCGCTATGAGGCGGCCGGGCTGGCTCGGCGGCGTCCTCGGGCGAGGCAGCGTGCCTCGCTCGTCGCAGTACACGTGAGGCAGCCTCAGCACCCAGTAAGGAGAGGGTTCGTCACTCTTGCAGTCCAAACACGGGCGCTATGAGGCGGCCGGGCTGGCTCGGCGGCGTCCTCGGGCGAGGCAGCGTGCCTCGCTCGTCGCAGTACACGTGAGGCAGCCTCAGCACCCAGTAAGTGGAGGGAGTTAGTTTGACGGGGGCGGAGCCGGCCGGGTGCGGGACGAATATGGACCCACCTGGAGTTGGCTGCACCTGGAATTGAAGAAGGTTAGATGTAAAACTCTTGTGTTACTTATGTACCGTGGCGCAGTAAGAATATGCATACGTCCTTTACCTTAAGAGTCTAAAGTCACGTGCAGGTACGACTTGGGCGTGACCACGTGGAGCCTCGTCAGCTGCGCGGCCACGGCCGAGCCGCCGAGGCAGACGCAGGGGTGGTAGAGGGGCATGTCGCTTACCTTAGGGTCTACAGTCACGTGCAGGGGCGACTTGGGCGTGACCACGTGGAGCCTCGTCAGCTGCGCGGCCACGGCCGAGCCGCCGAGGCAGACGCAGGGGTGGTAGAGGGGCATGTCGCTTACCTTAGGGTCTACAGTCACGTGCAGGGGCGACTTGGGCGTGACCACGTGGAGCCTCGTCAGCTGCGCGGCCACGGCCGAGCCGCCGAGGCAGACGCAGGGGTGGTAGAGGGGCATGTCGCTTACCTTAGGGTCTACAGTCACGTGCAGGGGCGACTTGGGCGTGACCACGTGGAGCCTCGTCAGCTGCGCGGCCACGGCCGAGCCGCCGAGGCAGACGCAGGGGTGGTAGAGGGGCATGTCGCAGGCGGCCACCTTGGCGCCTGCGCCGGCGACCGCAGTGCCGCCGCCGTTGACTACGGTGTCGGGGGATGACATCATGAACCTGGAAACAGGGAATATAACTTAGATTATTATTTCCAAATTATCATAACAAATTTCAACATTATCAAACATAACCCCCTCATAACCAGTTGAGAGTGTCATGAGGGAGGCCTATGTCGAGCAGTGGACGTCCTACGGCTGAGACGATTATGAGCCAAGAGATGACGATTATGAGCCAAGGCCAAAATCTACTCGGGTTTGCAATTATAAAGTATAAAACGAAAGAAATAATGAGCTTACTTCAACGTCAGCTAGAATACAAGCAATAAGCTGAAATTGATAAGCGCTTAAAAACACTCAAAAAAGAATTCGACACGTGTTTCGCCCATCTATACACTAGATAACGAACAATAACGATCAACATCACCGCTCCGCGCCCCGGAGTTGATCAAAGAGACCAAACAATAGTTATCTTCTTTGATATGTCAAAGGCATTTGACTATGTGTCTCATAAACTGTTGACTTATAAATTAGAAAACTATGGCATAAGGGGGATTGCATTAAATTGGATAATAAGTTATCTGGAAAACCGAAAGCAATGTGTAGAAATATCTTATATGCAAAAAAATCATCTTGTTTCTCAGGAAAGATCTAGCTATCTTACAAACACTTGCGGTGTTCCTCAGGGCAGTGTTCTTGGCCCTTTGCTTTTCTTATTATATATTAATGACTTACCTGACATTACAAATCATAAATGTACACTATTTGCTGATGACATTTCTGTTATATTGACATGTAAAAATATATATGAAATTGACTTTGAAATAAATAATATAATTGATTTAGTAATGAAATGGTTGACATGTAATAATCTTTATGCAAATCTGAGCAAAACAAATATAATTCATTTTCAAACACGTGGCTCTCCTACTATACCTAAAAATATAATGTACAATAACACTCATATAGGCGAGGTTAATACGGTGAAATTCTTGGGAATCACAGTAGACAGGTTTTTTGATTGGAAAGCGCATGTCGACATAGTCTGTAAAAAATCGAATCGATTTGTCTATGTACTTAATAGGCTCAGAAAGACATCAACGCAGCAAACAGTTCTGCTGGCCTATCATGGTTACGTGAGCTCGGTGCTAAGGTATGGTTTACTTCTTTGGGGAAACTCTACAGATACACCACGGGCATTTCTCCTTTAAATAACAACTACCTACTTAACTTTCACATGCCTTCGAAAAGGCTAAATAGAAGAGCTAAAACCTATGTATTTTTATAAAACCTATTGTACTCTATTTTTTGTGAATAAATCATTTCATTTCATTTCCTGGACGTGTTGTCTCTTCGACCGCCGAACAGAAAGTTCACTTTCAGAATGGGGAGCCGATTTCTCCTGAAGGTGCCTTGTGGAGAGGCAATACAAGTGTCGAATTCTTTTTGAGTGTTTTTTCAAGCGCACATTAGATATACGTTAGCGGATTTGTTACTTTAATATTTGTTGTGCATTTAGATTTTATAAGTAATGGATTTCCGCAGTCACGCCTGAATCAATTAATTTCGTGATAAATTCTATTGCGCTGTTGTTTCATTCGGTTTTCATTGGGTTGCTTGCTACTTTTTCTCCAAGCTATTAACTAGTGTTCGGAGGCAGTTACCTGTGTCCCCGAGGACACTCGTACTCGAAGCCAATGAATATCTTGACGGTGAGCATGTGTGGCTGGGGCTTGCGGCCGCGCGGTTGCGTTAACGCCGCGCGCCATGCTGTAGCTTGATCTTGTCTGCAACAAATCACAATGTTAACCAATAGAACAATAAAACTACATATAGGGTTTTATAGAGATATTTAGATTTTTTATTTGTTATATAGAGCTGAACACTCTGAGCACTTGGCCTGTCACAGCGTTAAATCGCGAAGAGTGGAAGAAGGGAAGGGAGGCCTTTGCCCTGCAGTGGGACAGTGGAGGCTAAATAATAATAGGGTTTTAATTATATGAATATTTCGAGAAGCTGCTACTACAGCTATCGCCAGAAATAATGTAGTTTTGTTAATTTTTCTAGATGCTCTGTTTACCAAAGATTCACAGTAAGCACGGATTTGTTTGAACGGTTGTGATTTGACACGGTCAAAACGCTTCATCTTATAGACCGTCGCTGCATCTAGCCAGAGGTTACCCCTCTAGACGTGTGTTGATTCATAGACTCATAGGGACACTAATAGAATTTAGAAGTCAAGGTTACTTTCGAATTCGTTTTACTTTAATTTAGGAAATGCTTTGATTATATTCGATTGTATTGAAGATACAGACAAGGTTGCAACTTAATTTAATAATTCGTTTCCTTTGTAAAAAACAAGAAAGAAAAAATAGATATATTAAAGATTTCTCATTATTAATTGAGTAATAAGGAAGTAGGTATAATATTTAATTACTTAAGTATTTAGATTATTAATATACCACCCTTTTCGTTTTTGTAGACGTATTTAATACACTAATCAGCTTTCCCTATCCTCAAAGGTTTGCTGGAAGAAAACTCTTCTTAGGGTTAAGCTCGCCTTTGTACATGCCATCTAGTTAAGTTTTTTTATTATATATTTACTAAGTGTACAATAAAGAATAAGGAAGGCAGTCTAATAGGGTCTGATAGAGTGCAGAATATACTTACTTGTGGACAGTGGGAAGCTGAGTGTCCCATGGTAGGAGATCAAACTGCAGCCATAATCGACAGAACATCCCTACGCAGCAACTAAAGCAATTAAACGGTTTGGTGCAGCGGTCTCACGTTAGACACCGCAGGTCCTAGTTCGATCCCAGAATGCGAGAATAAATCTAAAAGCGGCACTTACCGCGGTCGATAGAACGGCCCTGACGGCAACGGAGCCCTGGGATGGCGCAGCCCTAAAGCAATTAAACACAACAAACAACACGCATCCCGTACGAGAGCTAAAATGTAGTTATTTGTGAGCTGGGTGTCCCAGGGGAGCAAATAGTTGGTATGCGGAAGTAGTCAAGGCTGCAGGACTCACCACGACCGATAAAACAGCCCTGACGGCAACGGAACCATGGATGGCGCAGTCCTAGCTGAAGCAATTAGCTATCGAGCATTACTCGAGTTGAGCAATCGATCGCCGCATCCAAAATGCCTGAAAAGGCTACTGGTCCATGAAGGAATACATGAAAGGCGATCTTCCAATAACACTTAAACGCCAACTCGTCGACACGTGTGTCCTGCCCGTCCTTACGCAGCGCAGACATGGTCTTTGACTGAGGCACAGAAGTCCAAGCTCAAGATTTGTCAAAGGGCGACGGAGCGTAGCATTCTCGGCTTTAAACGGACCGACCGAGTCCCTAAAACCATTCTACGCTCCCTTACTGGTATTGCTGAAGTGGGATACAGAACCGCAAGGTTAAAGTGGGATTGGGCGGGCCACGTGAGTAGAATAAACCGGAAAAATGGACACTTGTAATTACTGAATGGCAGCCAGGAGACGGTAGGCGTCATAGGGGCAGACCGAGGAAGCGATGGCGGGACGATCTCGACACATTTGACGGAAATTGGTGGAAGATCTCTAGAGAAAGGGATGATGATGAGAGATTTGGGGGACCTTTGCCCAGCGGTGGGGCGATACAGGTTAAAGAAAAAAAACAGTGAGCAGTAGGCAGCTGAGTGGCCCACGCGAGCAGATAGTTGTGTGCGTAGCCGTTTTGTAGGGCACTTCGTTGCACAAAGCTCGTAGCGCACCTCGTAGCATATGCAGGTTAGCGTACCGTAAGTTCGTCGCAGCCGCTCACTTGTGTTTGGTGTTGATGCTGCCAAAATGCCGCAGGTCCAAGTTCAAACGCAAACCGCAACGAAGAAAAAATCAAAAAGCAGGAGCCGGGATCTAGAGGAACGGCTCTGATGGCAACGGACTTGAGCTCTGGGATCAATTATATACAGCAAAATCAACATGCGTCTCGTTCGAGAGCCAAAGAGGATATTAGTTACTTGTGAGCAGTAGGCAGCTGGGTGTCCCAGGGGAGCAGATAGTTGGTATGCGGCAGCAGTCCAGGCTGCAGCGGCTCCGGCAGCCCCAGCGCGTGCGAGTACAGAGAGGCCGACCCGATGCAGACAAGGTTCCAACTCGGGAACGCCGGGAGCAGACCGCTCGGGCTGGCCAAGTGAAGCATTCCGGGGAGGTATTCCGTTGTCGACGGCTGGCGGGTCATCACTTTGTCTGGAATGTAAAAATAGAGGATTTAGAGGTTGGCTTATTAACGGATTTACATTGGCGAGGCTTAATAGGAGAGTCGATAACGTAGACTTACACAATACATATCTTTCCTTGGGGAAGCCCCTAAAATAAATGACAAACAAGAAGCAGGAAAAGTATCTACACTTCGTTCAAAATTTAATCTTATCAGCTATGGGCATACCGCATCACGGTGGTCATCACTAAAATGGCTAAACAAGTACGTTATTTTGGAGAAGTAAAAGACACGTTAGCGCGACCAGCCCCTCACCTGTGCTACAGTCTCTCGCGGACACGATGTACCGCGGTTGCTCTTCATCACCCGACTCCTCGTCGTCCAGCCCCGGGCCGGGCGACAGCGCGTCCCCCGCAGACCAGCCCGAGCCCCCGCCGGCGGAGCGCGCGGCCTCGCCGCCCTCGCCGCCCGACCCCCCGGAGCACTCCTCCTGAGATGAGGCGCCTTTTAGTGATGCGGCCCTGGAATTTTACAAATGGCAATCGGGTATAAAACATATAAAAAATAAAGATGATTGCAATTAGGTAATAAGACCAACTATGGTTGTCAACGTCAAGGTTGTCTACAGCATACAGTCACCTGTAGTGGAGGGACTAACTTAGCTACAATGGTCGTCCACAGACACACACTCACCTGTAGCTAGGAGTGGAGGGCTGGAAGACGGGGAAGTCGTGGTGCTGCAGCGCGTCCTCGGCGCCGCACTGCTCGGCGGCCTGCGCGTAGAAGGCGCAGTTGGCGGCGCGCACCGTGTACGGGTCCTCGCGCGGCCGCAGCACACACACTCACCTGTAGCTAGGAGTGGAGGGCTGGAAGACGGGGAAGTCGTGGTGCTGCAGCGCGTCCTCGGCGCCGCACTGCTCGGCGGCCTGCGCGTAGAAGGCGCAGTTGGCGGCGCGCACCGTGTACGGGTCCTCGCGCGGCCGCAGCACACACACTCACCTGTAGCTAGGAGTGGAGGGCTGGAAGACGGGGAAGTCGTGGTGCTGCAGCGCGTCCTCGGCGCCGCACTGCTCGGCGGCCTGCGCGTAGAAGGCGCAGTTGGCGGCGCGCACCGTGTACGGGTCCTCGCGCGGCCGCAGCACACACACTCACCTGTAGCTAGGAGTGGAGGGCTGGAAGACGGGGAAGTCGTGGTGCTGCAGCGCGTCCTCGGCGCCGCACTGCTCGGCGGCCTGCGCGTAGAAGGCGCAGTTGGCGGCGCGCACCGTGTACGGGTCCTCGCGCGGCCGCAGCACACACACTCACCTGTAGCTAGGAGTGGAGGGCTGGAAGACGGGGAAGTCGTGGTGCTGCAGCGCGTCCTCGGCGCCGCACTGCTCGGCGGCCTGCGCGTAGAAGGCGCAGTTGGCGGCGCGCACCGTGTACGGGTCCTCGCGCGGCCGCAGCACACACACTCACCTGTAGCTAGGAGTGGAGGGCTGGAAGACGGGGAAGTCGTGGTGCTGCAGCGCGTCCTCGGCGCCGCACTGCTCGGCGGCCTGCGCGTAGAAGGCGCAGTTGGCGGCGCGCACCGTGTACGGGTCCTCGCGCGGCCGCAGCACACACACTCACCTGTAGCTAGGAGTGGAGGGCTGGAAGACGGGGAAGTCGTGGTGCTGCAGCGCGTCCTCGGCGCCGCACTGCTCGGCGGCCTGCGCGTAGAAGGCGCAGTTGGCGGCGCGCACCGTGTACGGGTCCTCGCGCGGCCGCAGCACACACACTCACCTGTAGCTAGGAGTGGAGGGCTGGAAGACGGGGAAGTCGTGGTGCTGCAGCGCGTCCTCGGCGCCGCACTGCTCGGCGGCCTGCGCGTAGAAGGCGCAGTTGGCGGCGCGCACCGTGTACGGGTCCTCGCGCGGCCGCAGCACACACACTCACCTGTAGCTAGGAGTGGAGGGCTGGAAGACGGGGAAGTCGTGGTGCTGCAGCGCGTCCTCGGCGCCGCACTGCTCGGCGGCCTGCGCGTAGAAGGCGCAGTTGGCGGCGCGCACCGTGTACGGGTCCTCGCGCGGCACGCGCGTGCGGCCGCAGTTGCAGGCGGCCACGTACCTAACTCCTGAGGAGTGCTCTTTACTGCTGTCGCTGAAACGCAAAATTATCGCTAATTAGTGTCATGAACGAACAATCATCATATCAGCCGTAGGACTATTGTCCATACTGCTGGACATAGGCCTCCCAAGGCCTGGCTCCCTCATGAACACCTCAAAATCCTTTCAGACAACGGTGTCAGGGAATAACATGTATTTTAAAAAGAGCATTAGAGTGGGTCATACCTGGAGAGTTGAACCACATTTTGAGAGCGCCTCGCACAGCGTGCGCGTCCGCCACAGGCTGTCGCAGGCGGCCTGCAGGCGCGCCCCGGCGCCGCCCGCCAGCGGCCCGCGGGCCATCGTCTCCAGCACGCCGAGAGCTACGGATATATCTTACTGGTCGGGGTGTATACAGCCGTAGCCGGTGAGCGAGAGCGCCTCGCACAGCGTGCGCGTCCGCCACAGGCTGTCGCAGGCGGCCTGCAGGCGCGCCCCGGCGCCGCCCGCCAGCGGCCCGCGGGCCATCGTCTCCAGCACGCCGAGAGCTACGGATATATCTTACTGGTCGCGTGGCGTTCGCGTCAACGGGTGGAAGGTGCACGACATCTCGTCGAGCGACCACCGTTTGATTACCTTCAGGGTAGACCACCACACCACAAGGCTCATTACACGTAGCACAGTGCCTATCATCCCGAGACGGTATCGTACCAGAAACGCGGACTGGAGGTCGTTTGACGCTACGGTGCACGAAAGAGTTGGACAACTACAGCTAGGGGACACCGCAGAAAATCTCAGCAAGTCCTTTACCGAACTCATCGAGCGCGCTGCGACAGAGTGTCTAGGCACCGTTAAAGCAGTCACCAAAGACCGTGGTTACGAGTGGTGGACTCCGCGCTTAGACAAACTCAGACGCAACCAAGTTAGAGCGCGAAGGGCTTGGCAAAGGACTAGAAGGGTGGCGGGCATGATTGAAGAAGTAGCCAAACAAGAGTTCCACCAAGCCAGAATAGCGTACAGGCAGGCGATGGCTTCTGCAGAGTTGGAACACTTCCGGAAACTGGCAGATACCGGAAATCAGGACCCATGGGGTCTTGCCTATAGGGAGGCGTGCGGCCGCGCCAGACCACCGGTGAATGTCGTCAATGGAGTTCATCTCGTGGGTTCGGACACTAGTGACGTCAGTGAGTCTATGACCGCGCTGATGACGGCACTCTGTCCGGACGATGATCCCAGCAGCGACACTGCTTATCACCGGCAGGTTAGAATTGCGGCTGCCCTTCTACCATCAGGCAATGACTCCCCCCCTATCGATCTGGACTCGCTTAGGAAAATTGTAATGTCGTTACCCAATACATCGCCGGGGATGGACGGTATTGAGGGGAAGATGCTGAAGCACGTGTGGTGGGCTTGCGCCCCTGAATTTACCCACGTGATGAACGCTTGCGTGAAGTCAGGTACTTTTCCCTCGATCTGGAAGGACGGTCGATTGTTGGTTCTGCCAAAAGGTAACGGCAAGCCGCCGACGGACCCCAAGGCATACCGACCCATCACTCTGCTGCCGGTGCTTGGCAAAGTCTT
Organism: Pasiphila rectangulata; assembly: GCA_963082625.1. Lineage (NCBI taxonomy): Eukaryota > Metazoa > Arthropoda > Insecta > Lepidoptera > Geometridae > Pasiphila > Pasiphila rectangulata. The sequence goes on from OY720244.1 coordinate 18,376,124, forward strand.
GGAGAGAGTGTTGCTCTGGAGTATTCCACAGCTCACTCGCGGAATCTCCTCATGCCAGCACGGGTTTAGAGCGGGCCGGTCGACCACGTCAGCGTTAGGATCGGTACTACAAGCGATCAAAGACTGTAAGGCGAAATACTTACAGGCCATATTTCTGGATATCTCAGGGGCCTTCGACAACGCCTGGTGGCCCATGATCTTGGTTAAGGCGAAACGCGGAGGCTGCCCGCCGAACATTTATAGAATGTTGACGAGCTACTTCTGTAATCGCAGGGTGGCCATGATCGCAGGGGACCGGGCTGTCTGGAAGACGTCCACTATGGGGTGCCCGCAGGGCTCTGTGCTCGGCCCGACGTTGTGGAACGTTCTACTCGACGATCTTCTCTGTTTGCCGGTGCCAGTTGGGGTGTCTTTTATGGCATACGCGGACGACGTGACGGTGTTGGTAGCGGGGGATGCTCGGAGAGAGTTGGAGGAGAAAGGAGCGGCTGTCTTGGGACTGGTAGCGGAGTGGGGTGCCCGTAACAGGCTCACATTCGCCCCGGCTAAGTCCCAGACCATGACCCTGAAAGGGAAATTGCAAAGGCCACCTCTGCTAAAGACCAATGCGTCTGGCACGTCGATCCGCACAGTCTCTGAGGCCAAGGTGTTGGGAGTCATTTTGGACCCCACCCAATCATTTGCACCCCACGCGGCGACGATCGGTGACAGAGCGTCCAATTGTTTCGGCAAGGTCTCGAGGGTTTCCGCAAACCGATGGGGAGTGCGGTACAGGGCGCTCCGGGTACTCTATGGCGGCACATACGAGGCGACGCTAACGTACGCGGCCAGAATATGGTATCACCGGGCTACGGTACATGTCGTTCGCAGCGTGCTGCTCAGGACGCAAAGATCCTCGTTAGTTTTACTAACGAAGGCTTACAGGTCGAGCAGTACTGCAGCGCTACCGGTTCTGGCGGGGGTCCTGCCGGCGGACTTACTGCTGACAAGAGCGGGTCGTAGGTTAGCTGAGACGGAGGGTGAACCGAACGAGACGCACAGACGTATCCGAGCGAGCATCGACGCAGAGACCGTAGAGTCCTGGCAGGCTCGATGGGAGGCCGAGACTAAGGGTCGCGAATTGTTCGCGTTCTTCCCAGACGTAGGCGAGCGCATGAAGGCGCACTGGGTTGAACCTGATTACGAACTTTCGCAGATCCTTATGGGCCATGGCTGCTTTAGGAAACGTCTGAGCGATCTGGGGTTGAGCGACACTACAGGGTGCAGCTGTGGGGAGAAGTGGGAGACGCGGGACCATATCCTGTGGGATTGCCCGTTGTACGCGGAAGCAAGAGGCACCATGTTAGGGGGGATTACGAGGCAAGGAGGGCTTGAGGGACCGATATACCACGCAGATCTAGTAAGTAGTGAGGCGAACTTCGGACAGCTTAGGAGGTTCGCCAGGACCTGGCATAGATCGAGGCGGGCCGAGGAAAGCACATTTTCGAACGGGGACGAGGGGGGGGCACAGAGGTACCGAGCTGGAGGGGAGCAGCCCAGCAATGAAGTCTGTTCTGTGATGAGCATGCCCCAGAAGGGGGAGAGTGCCGGGACACGCGTGCGTAGGTTTTTGTAGAGTCTTGAGCCACCCGAGTGGATCATAACTCACAGATTCGGTCCGTATAACCGTAAGGTTGGTAGGACCATGGGAAGGTGGAGGGAGTGTGGTCGGGGTGTATACAGCCGTAGCCGGTGAGCGAGAGCGCCTCGCACAGCGTGCGCGTCCGCCACAGGCTGTCGCAGGCGGCCTGCAGGCGCGCCCCGGCGCCGCCCGCCAGCGGCCCGCGGGCCATCGTCTCCAGCACACCGAGAGCTACGGATATATCTTACTGGTCGGGGTGTATACAGCCGTAGCCGGTGAGCGAGAGCGCCTCGCACAGCGTGCGCGTCCGCCACAGGCTGTCGCAGGCGGCCTGCAGGCGCGCCCCGGCGCCGACCGCCAGCGGCCCGCGGGCCATCGTCTCCAGCACGCCGAGAGCTACGGATATATCTTACTGGTCGGGGTGTATACAGCCGTAGCCGGTGAGCGAGAGCGCCTCGCACAGCGTGCGCGTCCGCCACAGGCTGTCGCAGGCGGCCTGCAGGCGCGCCCCGGCGCCGCCCGCCAGCGGCCCGCGGGCCATCGTCTCCAGCACGCCGAGAGCTACGGATATATCTTACTGGTCGGGGTGTATACAGCCGTAGCCGGTGAGCGAGAGCGCCTCGCACAGCGTGCGCGTCCGCCACAGGCTGTCGCAGGCGGCCTGCAGGCGCGCCCCGGCGCCGCCCGCCAGCGGCCCGCGGGCCATCGTCTCCAGCACGCCGAGAGCTACGGATATATCTTACTGGTCGGGGTGTATACAGCCGCAGCCGGTGAGCGAGAGCGCCTCGCACAGCGTGCGCGTCCGCCACAGGCTGTCGCAGGCGGCCTGCAGGCGCGCCCCGGCGCCGCCCGCCAGCGGCCCGCGGGCCATCGTCTCCAGCACGCCGAGAGCTACGGATATATCTTACTGGTCGGGGTGTATACAGCCGTAGCCGGTGAGCGAGAGCGCCTCGCACAGCGTGCGCGTCCGCCACAGGCTGTCGCAGGCGGCCTGCAGGCGCGCCCCGGCGCCGACCGCCAGCGGCCCGCGGGCCATCGTCTCCAGCACGCCGAGAGCTACGGATATATCTTACTGGTCGGGGTGTATACAGCCGTAGCCGGTGAGCGAGAGCGCCTCGCACAGCGTGCGCGTCCGCCACAGGCTGTCGCAGGCGGCCTGCAGGCGCGCCCCGGCGCCGCCCGCCAGCGGCCCGCGGGCCATCGTCTCCAGCACGCCGAGAGCTACGGATATATCTTACTGGTCGGGGTGTATACAGCCGTAGCCGGTGAGCGAGAGCGCCTCGCACAGCGTGCGCGTCCGCCACAGGCTGTCGCAGGCGGCCTGCAGGCGCGCCCCGGCGCCGCCCGCCAGCGGCCCGCGGGCCATCGTCTCCAGCACGCCGAGAGCTACGGATATATCTTACTGGTCGGGGTGTATACAGCCGCAGCCGGTGAGCGAGAGCGCCTCGCACAGCGTGCGCGTCCGCCACAGGCTGTCGCAGGCGGCCTGCAGGCGCGCCCCGGCGCCGCCCGCCAGCGGCCCGCGGGCCATCGTCTCCAGCACGCCGAGAGCTACGGATATATCTTACTGGTCGGGGTGTATACAGCCGTAGCCGGTGAGCGAGAGCGCCTCGCACAGCGTGCGCGTCCGCCACAGGCTGTCGCAGGCGGCCTGCAGGCGCGCCCCGGCGCCGACCGCCAGCGGCCCGCGGGCCATCGTCTCCAGCACGCCGAGAGCTACGGATATATCTTACTGGTCGGGGTGTATACAGCCGTAGCCGGTGAGCGAGAGCGCCTCGCACAGCGTGCGCGTCCGCCACAGGCTGTCGCAGGCGGCCTGCAGGCGCGCCCCGGCGCCGCCCGCCAGCGGCCCGCGGGCCATCGTCTCCAGCACGCCGAGAGCTACGGATATATCTTACTGGTCGGGGTGTATACAGCCGTAGCCGGTGAGCGAGAGCGCCTCGCACAGCGTGCGCGTCCGCCACAGGCTGTCGCAGGCGGCCTGCAGGCGCGCCCCGGCGCCGCCCGCCAGCGGCCCGCGGGCCATCGTCTCCAGCACGCCGAGAGCTACGGATATATCTTACTGGTCGGGGTGTATACAGCCGTAGCCGGTGAGCGAGAGCGCCTCGCACAGCGTGCGCGTCCGCCACAGGCTGTCGCAGGCGGCCTGCAGGCGCGCCCCGGCGCCGCCCGCCAGCGGCCCGCGGGCCATCGTCTCCAGCACGCCGAGAGCTACGGATATATCTTACTGGTCGGGGTGTATACAGCCGTAGCCGGTGAGCGAGAGCGCCTCGCACAGCGTGCGCGTCCGCCACAGGCTGTCGCAGGCGGCCTGCAGGCGCGCCCCGGCGCCGCCCGCCAGCGGCCCGCGGGCCATCGTCTCCAGCACGCCGAGAGCTACGGATATATCTTACTGGTCGGGGTGTATACAGCCGTAGCCGGTGAGCGAGAGCGCCTCGCACAGCGTGCGCGTCCGCCACAGGCTGTCGCAGGCGGCCTGCAGGCGCGCCCCGGCGCCGCCCGCCAGCGGCCCGCGGGCCATCGTCTCCAGCACGCCGAGAGCTACGGATATATCTTACTGGTCGGGGTGTATACAGCCGTAGCCGGTGAGCGAGAGCGCCTCGCACAGCGTGCGCGTCCGCCACAGGCTGTCGCAGGCGGCCTGCAGGCGCGCCCCGGCGCCGCCCGCCAGCGGCCCGCGGGCCATCGTCTCCAGCACGCCGAGAGCTACGGATATATCTTACTGGTCGGGGTGTATACAGCCGTAGCCGGTGAGCGAGAGCGCCTCGCACAGCGTGCGCGTCCGCCACAGGCTGTCGCAGGCGGCCTGCAGGCGCGCCCCGGCGCCGCCCGCCAGCGGCCCGCGGGCCATCGTCTCCAGCACGCCGAGAGCTACGGATATATCTTACTGGTCGGGGTGTATACAGCCGTAGCCGGTGAGCGAGAGCGCCTCGCACAGCGTGCGCGTCCGCCACAGGCTGTCGCAGGCGGCCTGCAGGCGCGCCCCGGCGCCGCCCGCCAGCGGCCCGCGGGCCATCGTCTCCAGCACGCCGAGAGCTACGGATATATCTTACTGGTCGGGGTGTATACAGCCGTAGCCGGTGAGCGAGAGCGCCTCGCACAGCGTGCGCGTCCGCCACAGGCTGTCGCAGGCGGCCTGCAGGCGCGCCCCGGCGCCGCCCGCCAGCGGCCCGCGGGCCATCGTCTCCAGCACGCCGAGAGCTACGGATACCTGCCAAACATTGCATACTGAGATAGGAGCATAGAGCCAAATATTGTGGTCGATTCAGTTGTCGGGCACTAATAAAGGGAAATAACGCGATAGATACCCAGTTAAATATGTGTTAATAATGTAAGACTGTTGCAGTAACGCTATCAAACTGACGCAAACGGGCCGGCAAGAAATTACATACATGTATTTATTTCCGTTTCGTGTCCGTATTTCCGAAGTGAAATTGCAGCCATCTTTTAGAGACAAATTTTCACAACCTATGCTAGTTTTACTTCTACTTTACATACTACTTTAGTTTTTGCTAAATAAGATTTAAGTTCGATTAAAATATAAAGAACTTACTTTGTGAGCATGATGTTGACTAGAATAATGAGAAGGTAAATTCAGCGCGTATGACGCTTGTGCGATGGGCAGCACCTGTAACATACAAAACCAGAACATCGAAAATCATACCTTTTTTACCATACGAAAACGTAACTGAGACGTACATATAGGAGGACCATTCTATGCAAGGCTTTTCACATCTATTATAGATGATCTATACGGTGTCAGCAATTGGTATCCATGTTGTACTGGATGCTGCAGTGCCTAGGAGATTGTTCGATGAATTAGACTTGCTCAGCACCTAATTTTCTTATACCATCCTCCCGGCTGAATCGGACAGCAGGATAGAATAGATTTTAAATTTAAATCAAAGCGAAAACGGGACAATAGCTTTGTCTCTTTTTCACTTCTTAATTGTTCTAATAACTATCCTGCTCTATTATGCTGTTCTCTGATAGGAACAGGCGTAGTCCTTACCTTAGCGCACCTCGCGGCTGAGAACCGGACGTCGGTAGCGAGGGCGTGCGCCAGGGCTCCGCTGAGCTCGTCCTCTCCCTCCGAGGGCGCTGTCTCTGACAGGAACAGCGGGGCGAGGGCCTGCGCTGCTGACCGCCAGGACATAGCGCTGGGAAGCTGGGAGGTAACAATTCAATTATTAATTAACGCCTTCGCGCTGTGAGCCATGGCAAAATATCACACACCTAGTATTAAACTGAACTAACTAAAAAAATTGGTTATAGAGTTAGATACGCTTTATGACTGAGAAAAAAAATCTCTATCGAGCATCAAAAACGGGCGGTATTTATGTGAAACCAAGCTGTGATATATGTATAATTTTGATTAAATCATGGGATCGTAAAACAGTTTTTTCGCATTTCCCAAAACGGGATGCCTTTTAACACGCTTTTATTAGTTTCACCACAGATAATATAATACACATGTTTGCTTGTTTGTAACTGACACATTGGGGCTCGATTTTGCCTCACTTTAAGCGATCAGATTTACTTTAATCGTTGTAGACTTAACAACGACCGCTGACAATACAATATTTTGATAAGCTTATCTCATTATCCTGATTAGGATCGCCAGGATTAGTGATTTTATTGATGTCAAACATCTATAGCCTGCACGTAAAAGCGATTTCTGGCGTGGCAACGCATGCCGTTTTCTGGCGACGCATGCCGTAGCGACGCGTCGCAACGCTATATGCTATGTATATAAATTCTGAAATAAAAATAAACTTATGAAAAGAAAATTAATTTCTTTGTAAAAAAGCGTGAGGTGCTCGATATTGACTGTTGTAAATACATATACATATAATTAGTAGTTATTTGTAAACGTAGAGTTTGTATATAAATATGATAATAAGCACCCCACATGCTGTGTGATTTGTCCAGCATTATTTATTTATTTACTTTTATTACGATGAAATTAATTTTATTTTCGTAACTTTATTTTTATTTCAGAAATTTTGAAAATTATTGAATTATACTGAGTTAGTATACTTTTTATAACAGTTGAATAAAATATAAATTAAAAGTTATTTTCTGATTTTTAGTTCAATTTGCTATTAAAGCGGGTTTTTTTTGTTTTTTTTTTAAACTATATTTTATTTATAGATAGATAGAAAATGCTTTATTGCACACCTTAAATATAAAAATAACAACATAAAGATAAACACTAAACACAAAGTGACAATTGGCGGTCTTATCGCTAAAGAGCGATCTCTACCAGACAACCTTGGGATGGATTGGATTTGTGGATACAACAAGGGGTTTAAAGATGTACGAAAGGTTTTAAGAAATTTTCATATATACCATACATACATTATATAATATCAAGACGTATATACCTACATAAAATATTACAAACGTAATATATAAATACATAAACTTACATATATACATAATAAATATAAACTATGTGTGGAGCAAGCAGCTAGTGACAGCAGGACAAATAGTGTTCCTTAACCATGGATTTGAAGATGTGAAGGGATGGAGCACGCCTGATCGGTACAGGCAATGCATTCCATAAGGTAACAGCCTGGACAGTGAAGGATTTGTGGTAGTAAGACGAGTTGTGCACAGGTGTACTAAGCTGAAGAGTTTCAGAAGACCGAAGAGATAGAGAGTGGGAAAGGTGAAGAAAGTGAAATCGTTCCTTGAGGTAAGGGGGAGTGGAAGTGGTGAAAAGGATATTATACAGTAAAGCTAGGAAATGCGAATTCCGACGAAGCCGAATTGGTAGCCACTTGAGCTGCCTGCGAGACTCCGAGACGTGGTCATACTTGCGCAAGCCAAATATGAACCGTATCCCAAGGTTTTGCAGGCGCTCCAGCTTATCCAATTGCTGTTCAGTTAAATCAAGGAAAGACGCATCGGCATAATCTAGGATGGGGAGAATAAGACATTGGGCAAGAGAAATCTTAGTGGCAACGGGAAGGAAGTTTCGCAGTCTACGTAGGGACCCTACACTTGCAAACACTTTTCGGCTGATTTCAGATAGTTGAGGTCCCCATGACAGATTTCTGTCAATGAGGACTCCTAAATTTTTCACCGATTCGCTTTGCAAGATAAGAGTACCATCAAAGACTACAGAAGGAAGACCAGTCCAGTTTATTCGAGAAATCATCCTCGAACCCCCAACTACTATAACCTGTGTTTTATTCGGATTGATCCTAAGACCATAAGCCTTGCTCCAGTCCTGGATACGTCGAAGGTCGTTGTTAATCACTTCGATAGCATCGGACAGATGGTCTACAGGGGCATGTGTGTAAATCTGGAGATCGTCTGCATAGAGGTGGTACGATGAAGTTAGTTGATAGGATATTGAATTTATAAAGACAGCGAAAAGAAGAGGTGATAAAACGCCGCCCTGAGGAACGCCTGCGGATACATCGCACCATGATGAGTAAGCATCATCAATGCGTATACGCTGACGTCGCCCCTGCAGATAACTGCGAAACCAATCAATCACTGCTGGAGATATGTTAAGCGAGCTAAGGATTCCAAGGAGTATGTCAAAGTCAACGTTATTAAAAGCGTTGCTAAAGTCTAATAAGCACAGGACAGTAACATGTCCATTGTCCATTCCGTAGCGTATGTCATCGGTTATTTTAACCAATGCGGACACTGTGCTGTGACCTTGACGAAAACCGGATTGGAAAGGGTTCAGGAGATTTTTACTGGAGAGGAATATGCTGAGTTGCTGATGGACAAGGCGTTCCAGGACTTTGGACAGGAAAGGAAGAATGGATATAGGACGAAATTCTGATAAAGAAGCCGGATTTGATTTTTTAGGTAAAGGAGTAACCTGCGCTTCTTTCCAAAAAGTTGGGAATGAGGAAGTGGATATGGAGGAATTAAGGATATGTGTGATTATCGGAGCGATCTGGTCGAGGATAGGAACTATCATATTGCGACTTATACTATCGCTTCCGATAGCATTGGAGGAAATGGATGATATGCTCTTCTTAACATCATAGACAGTGAACTGATTAAAAGTAAATGGTAAATAGTCAGGAATCGGAATAGAAGAAAGATGAGTAAGAGTCTGCAATTTAGTTTGTCCATCTAGATCAGAAGAAGAAGTGAAATGTTTATTTAAAGAATCTAGATTGATGTGCAAAGGAATTTTATCTTGGAGTTTAGATTTTCCGATTCCCAATGACCGTAGAAACTTCCAAACCTTAGCAGGGTCGTATTTATTAGGTAATAAAGGCAAGTCCTTATAATAATTTTAAAAATTGCTATAGTTCGCGCAAAACTTCTTGAGCTCTGTGAAGTTAGCTTCAGTGACTGCGCAGTACACAGTTTTTAGGGCGTTGAGGGGAAGGAATGATAAAAGGGGTTCGAGAGGGGCTCAGTCTGTGAAATTAGGGTTGCCAGCGCGAGTTTTGGTGTATTTTCGTTTTATTTAGCACACATTTTACTATGCATTTATTTATTTTTCAATTATTAAAACAAACATATTGAAAATCAATTATTATATTAAATTAAAGATTAATAAAAACTTAAATGCTAGAACGAATTCACCTTTATTATCACAAGAAGCCAATTTTTTAATACAAAATTTCGACTATTTTAGGGCGTTGAGGGGAAGGAATGATAAAAGGGGTTCGAGAGGGGCTCAGTCTGTGAAATTAGGGTTGCCAGCGCGAGTTTTGGTGTATTTTCGTTTTATTTAGCACACATTTTACTATGCATTTATTTATTTTTCAATTATTAAAACAAACATATTGAAAATCAATTATTATATTAAATTAAAGATTAATAAAAACTTAAATGCTAGAACGAATTCACCTTTATTATCACAAGAAGCCAATTTTTTAATACAAAATTTCGACTATGTGGCAAGATTATTTATAACCTAGTTGGCAATATTGAATGAACATGTTAACATGCGCAACTTTTCATTTGCCGCAACGTTCACAGAGCTCAAGAAGTTTTGCGCGAACTCTACTAAAATGCAACAACATTTTATTGTAATTTTTTTTAATGCATAACTTACTTACAAGCTAAAATAAACTAAGTAACTTAACACGGGATGTTTGAGTTAGGTCACTTTAATACTAGGTGTGCGATATGTTAGTTCATGAAATTAATTGATTCAGGAGTGACTTTGCAAAATCCATTTTGATAACTAAATGAACAACAAATATATAATAACAAATCCGCTAACCTATATCTAATGAGCGCTTGCAAAACACCCAATAGTTATTCGTTACGTGTTTCTTCGTTCTACAAGACGTCTTCAGGAGAAGTCGTCTCCCCGTTTGTCACGGAATACACTAGAAACATACGCAGAGGGTGCCCCGCAACAAACAACACAACCGCTCCCGGGACGTGCTAACTCTTCGACCGCCGAACAGAAAGACCGATTTCTCCTGAAGCGCCTTGTAGATAGGCGAAACATGTGTCGATGAGTGTTTTTCAAGCGCTCTTTGGATATAGGTTAGCGCCAGCGGATTTAATTATTTAGATATTTTTTAGTTCACGATCAAAACTTTATTTCAGGTAACACTTGAAAAGGTGAATTTCCACATTTAATTCCTAACTTGCAGTAAAAATAATACTTTTAAGGCTTGGGATTATATGCAGGCAAAAATAGGTCACTCAGAGGAAACTGCTGGGCACTAGAACTATCAGCCTCAAACTTAATAAAAGAAAACACTCACCTCAAAGAAAGAAGTGCTCATAGCGAACTTCCCGACATTGTCATCAAAGCCTTCATTGAAGGCCCGTTCCACGTGCGCTGTCAGAAAGTCGCGGAACGAAGGCCTCTCCGAAGCCACCTCGGGCTGCGCCCCCGAGCACATAGCGACGAGGCCGCGGACCAGGAAACTGACGTCACGGGCATTGTTGGAGGTGTCTGTACTCATGTACACGAATTCCTCGTTTTTCGGGATCGCGAAGAGGGATTTGGCACTGTAATTAATCAAATCAAATTATTTATTTATTAAAACCTTTACCACATATTACATATTTACCGCAAATTGCATTAAGATAAGGTTGAGTTTCTCTTGTTTCTAGAAATGAATTAGATCGACCAGCGATCGACTGTGTTGTAACACAGGCGTCGTGTGCGGTATCTATATATCGGTAACAAGTATTTGGCATTGCGAATGCATTGGGTTATGCTTATTTTATCTTGTTTCTAGAAATGCATATGAGATTTATGGTAATGTACTGGCTCCGGAGCCTCGGACTAGAGAGCTTACACAACAGGATAAAATGGCGCAAATTAAGGGAGGCCTGTCCTAATAAAGGCTGATGCTAATGATAAAACGACCTAATCTTACCAAACATTAGTAATAATCCTCGTCTTCCTTAGTATAAAGTAGAGCTGGTCTTCCACCGCATGCTCAAGTCTCTTCAATGCAGCTGGGTTCTTCTTCAGGGCCGTGGGAGTCCGCCGGAAGTGGAACAGCAGCCGAGGACAGGACGTGCGGCCATGCTTCTCCCAGGCACCTTCAGCACCGATCTCGGAGAGGGCAGCCGTGATTTGGGGAGCTAGTTCTGTCCTGTTACAATTAAATATAATGTTCTGCTTAAGACGACAAGACATTTACATTTGATGGTGGGTCATGGGACACTGTGACACTAACCACCATTTCAATAGATATATTTATTAACTAGCTGTCAGCGAGCGGCAAACTTCGTATCGCACCTACTACAACCACTACTTACAACTTACCCTCCAACTACCCTACAACTACCATACAACTACTAATTTACGCAACAAAAAGTAGCCTATATTCTTCTCCATGGTCCAATCTACTCGTATACTAAAATTCATCCAAATCGGTTCAGCGGTTTTGACGTGAAAAGGAAACATACATACATACATTCTTACTTTCACTTTTATATATTATTAGTAGGAAGTAGGATTTCAGACAGAACAGCCTTAACAGTGAACTGTGTTGTGGATGTTTTAAAGAAAAATCCACTGCCCATGATCTTCCACCAGAATATCTGCAGGCTTTGTGTGGCTGGAGACAAAAATGGTTTATCCCTATTATGATGATGATCATGATGTGTCCCAGACGATTTAATTTCCTATTATACATACAGGATGTATTAAAACTTTTAACAGCATATTAGAGGAGACGTTCAGGAAGCTTACTTAGGTTGGAGAGAGAGGAGAATTGAAGTCGGCGGCGCGAGGTTAACTAACCTGCAACCTGCTGAGTTACAGCCAATGCTTGAAGACCTAAGCTTGGCTAGCCTTGATATTGGACTTAGGATGAACCGATCAAAAACCATGGTCATGACCAACAGCGTTAAGACCAGAATAAGAGTAGACTTGGAAGAATTGCTCTATGTGGATGATTATATCTATCTCGGCCAAGTAGTCATTTTCGACTCCAAGCAAGATAAGAAGATCGCTAGGCGAACCGAAAATGCCTGGAGGAGCTATTGGGCCAAGGGAGACCTAATGAAAGGTCCCGACTTCCCACTGTCCCTACCCTAAAGCGAAAGCTTATGCACACATGCATTCTCCCCGTCTTAACATATGGTGCGCAAACTTGGTCATTGACGCAACAACAAACCTTAATTTTGGACTTTTGAGTCCAAAATTAAGGTTTGTCAACGTGGGATGGAGCACAGCATTTTGGGTGTCCGACTAACAGACCAGATTCGTAACACCGAACTGCGCTCCCAGACACAAATCACAGACGTGGCTCGGAAAGCCGCGAGGCTTAAATGGGATTGGGCTGGGCACGTCTGCCGTATGTCAGGAGAGCTGTGGGCAAAGGTAGCGACTCAGTGGCGCCCGGACCCAGCGAGAAGGCGACGCGGCAGGCCCAGACTGAGATGGCGGGACGAATTGGACAAGTACCAACTGGTCGGAAGAAGCTCGGGATCGTGATGTCTGGAGGGAATGGGGGGAGGCCTTTTCCCAGCAGTGAGATTATGATGGCTAATAATAATAATAATTACAGGGTGTATTAGAATTGGAATATGTGTACTAAGCCGAAAGGGCGTGATTCTGACCACCCCGAGGAACAACTTCTAATGTATACAAATTTTTGGGATTCAATGATTTAAATTTAAGAAGGACCATAGACCATAGCTGATTATACTTTAATGGCAACCTAAACGCCAGCTGATTCTTGACAGGGTCATTGCAGTGGGGTGCCAACAGTAGAATATGGCCTCTCAAATTGGATGCAGTAAGAATCTGACAAGGGATACTACTGTGTAACTATCAGCAGCATATTACTGTGTAACTATCAACCTCCTGTACTCACAAACTCGCCTGCCAAGTGTGGTGAATATGGCAAGACGCGCTCACAATCAGTACTTAAAGATCCATAAGTGAGGCCTATGTGCAGCAGTGGATGTCCTACGGCTGAGATTATGATAATGAATAAATATTTTTTTACAGCTAAAACGAAGTAGGTTTCACAATATATTAATATAAAATTAAAATAATAATGAATTTAATGCCAACCTAAATATAATTACCCTTATATAGTGTCCTAAATATAAATGAGGTTATTGATGGCGCTCTTGCTAGGCTCAGCACATACTGAGGAAGCCAGAGTATCACATATACATCTAACGAAAAGTCTAACTTGTCTAGAATAGTAGCATTAACTCACCTATAACCATCAATAGCCTTAAAAAGCTGCAGATAGCCGAGATCAAAAGTGGAAGTTGGCAGCGACAGCACCACAATATGGCACAACTGGAACAGCAGTGACACAATGCGGCAGGAGTCGGCTGCTAGTTCTCCGGATGCCACCAGCCAGTGAGCTGCATCAGCCTCCTTCTTGGTACTCTTTGAGTTCTCATCTAGGTCTGCAGCCAGTTCAGCTAGGCGTTTGGTGTCTAGGTAGGTCACTGCATGGAGGATTAGGAGGCCTTTTCTCTCGTCCCAGTGGCATTCAATTCCATTCTAAAAATATAATACATGTTTTCATACATAGGTTATTTTAACATCACTTAAAACAGAAATCATGGATGGCAGGAACTGGATGTAGCCCGGCGAACAGAAATCCTAGACCGGGAGACATTAAAAAGAAGGGAGGCCTATAGCTGGCTAAGGCCTCCCGTTAGCAGCGACTGTTATGGTATCAGCTTGTCAAGAACGTCCTGTCACTGGGAATCGAACCCAAAACATCTCAGGCGGCTTGGCACTTCCTCTACCAGGGTTACTTACTTCATCGCTCCCTACTGCTGGCAGTATTGGAGTGGTCTTGTTAGGGTATCTGTACGGCGATTTGCCGATGACACCGACAACAACGATACGGTCTTTCTGAGAAAACTCCGGAATATCAGTAATATTGAAGATTGTCATCGTAAATGCATAATATTTTAATGAACGATCAATTTCTATCGTCTTGATGAAAATGAAAAAGCAAGAAAATCGTAAAACAACACATTCACAACAAAAACAAATAGCGTTTCACGTTTCAGTTTCACATCCAGTTCACAGAACATTAAATCCAGGTTCTCAACTTAAGAAAAAGCAGTTATTTTATGAGTTCATGAGATAGATTTAGGAAAATGTACTTATTAAAAGGAGATAGGTAGATGCATTGTTAATGCTACATATCTTGTAATGTTGGGCAGGGCTATGTGTGTCGAGTGTCAAATCAACGTCAATGACACGCTAACGTCATCATCAGCTGTTCGTCATGTTTCGTGTTTCTGTTTCGTCGTATCTTTCCAATACCTTTCGAATTCGGTTCCAAGGTTACGAAATTCCTTGGAAAATCAAAGAAATGCGGTAGTTAACATTTGGAAATCTCCAGTATTAGACGTCTGTTTCTTTGCCGCTTGGCTAAGTCTTACATGATAAGTTATCTATGAATTAAATTCGATATTTCGTAGTGAAAGGATTTGTAATAGTTCTAATCTCAATATGCCATCAATAACGGACGATATCTGTGAATTACTCGATAGTTACAATGGAAGAGACAAGGTAAAGTATGCGGATACAATTCAGCCTTGATATTTGAGTGTTTACACCGGTTTTACCAGTCAATAACCTGATCAAGAGCTATCTTTTCCTCCTAGAACTTATTGCCATATGCCCCATTATATTCTATTAATCTATTATATATATTGACTCAATTAAGTTAATTTAAAATAAAGAAAATTTTACCTCTCTCTTATGTTTGTTGTCACCATACATATTACAAATCATAATTTCAGGTTGTCCGTCTGGCTTGTTATGCTTTTAAACTCCATGGCTGCCTTAAGGGAGACAAGTCGTGGCAGGCAGCGGGGTCTCGCCTCTCCGGGGCCCGTATGATGCTGAGGCTGTTTGATGATGTTCCAATGATCAGGCACACACTATTGTATGGATTTGGAAGACATGTAAGTTATTCATATTGCTTCAAACTTGTAAATATGTAGTAGCAATTGTATTCTAGGATTACAATGTCTATAAATCTGATCTTAATACTATCCGAGTTAATTAATTGCCTTATGCCCAACAGTAGGTATAAATAGCTATAAAACTTAGTGAAAGTGTGATTTAACACTCTAGGAAAACTATTTTGTATTTTTACTTAACAAGAAGTGTTTTGTATAGAGTACTTAGTAATAGTTATATTTATAATGTTTCAGTAATAATTAAAAAAAATATTCCATATAATTTATTTGTAAACTCATAAAAATACATTTTTACTATAAAGAAATATTAGCCGTGGGGTGCCGGCTGTAGAATGTTGCCCCTCCTTTCTTGCCCGTGGATGCAGTAAGAATCTGCTAAGGGATGCCTTCGGAAGATGGGCAGCAGCGTCTTCCGCGTCTTTAACACCCTATACTGCGCTCGCCAACCCGCCTGCCAAGCGTGGCGAGTATGGCAACAACCTCTCATGATATTACAACCAAGGACCAGGCCCCGAGTCCCCGGCAGCCCCGCTAGTCGTGGCTACGGTAGCGGCCACGGTAACGGCGGGGCTAGGGGTGCTAAGAATCCCCGGGAGACGGACGGCTACCAACCCCAACGACGACCACTGGCCCTGGTAACACACAACATCCGCACTTTGAGGACAGACGAAAAGCTTGTTGAGCTGGAAGAAGAAATGAGTAGGTTACACTGGGACATTTTAGGATTATCAGAAGTCCGTAGAGAGGGCGAGGACACGATATCCCTTAAGTCCGGTAATCTACTCTACTACCGGGAGGGCGACCAACAATCCTAAGGTGGTGTCGGGTTTCTCGTTCACAAGTCACTCATTAACAACATTGTCACCATCAGTGTGTGTGTCGAGCAGGGTCGCATACCTAACACTCAGAATATCTAAAAGATATTCGCTGAAGGTCGTTCAGGTATATGCGCCGACCTCGTCACACCCAGATGAAGAAGTAGAGTCTATGTATGAGGACATTAGTAGGGCCATACATACAAACAAAACTCACTTCACTGTTGTTATGGGGGACTTCAATGCAAAGTTAGGCAAGAGAAGCGATGATGAGTTGAGAGTGGGGCAATTTGGGTATGGGCAACGGAACCCCAGGGGACAGAGGCTGGCCGATTTCCTGGAGAAAGAAGGACTCTTTATGATGAATTCTTTCTTCCAGAAGCCGCCTCACAGGAAATGGACCTGGATGAGTCCCGATGGTTCCACGAGAAATGAGATTGATTTCATCTTGACCAACAAGAAACGGGTATTCAATGATGTCACTGTGATTCACAGGGTGAAAACCGGAAGTGATCACCGAATTGTTAGAGGCACATTGAATATGAACGTTAGACTTGAAAGGTCCCGTCTGATGAAATCTACGCTCCGACCCACTCGTGCACATATCCAAAACCTCGAGAGCTTTCAACTCGAACTTTCAAATCGCTTTGATTGTCTGGGTCTCGAAGAACATGCATCAGTGGACGAGATCAATAACAGGTTCGTAGAAACTGTCCATACGGTGGGGTCTCAGTTCTTTAAGACGCCCCGTACAAATAGACCTCAGAAACTCTCTGATGACACTCTTAACCTCATGGCTGAACGACGCTCATTACGACTGCAGTCTCCCGATGATGCTAAGTCACATAGGCAGCTCAATAGACAAGTTTGGAAATCCTTGCGGCACGATATTCGTACCTTTAATACAGCTCGTATTAAAGATACGATAGAGCGGAATAAAGGCTCCAAAGTGTTCGCGAGAGATATGTCTATTGGGCAAAGCCAGATGACGAAGCTGAAGAGGGAAGATGGCAGTATAGCGTCAAGTAAAGCAGAAGTGTTAAGGGAAGTCGAAAGGTTCTATGGACAGCTCTACGATTCGGTCACTAAACCTGTCTGCAGTGTGGCAGAAGACCCTAGAGCCAAGCTGACCCGACATTATACCGAAGATATCCCGGACATCAGCCTGTACGAGATCAGGATGGCCCTGAAACAGCTTAAGAACGACAAGGCGCCGGGGGAGGACGGAATCACGTCAGAGCTTCTGAAAGCGGGTGGATCACCGATACTTAAAGTCCTTCAGAAGCTCTTCAACTCCGTCTTGCTCGAAGGTATTACGCCAAAAACATGGAACAAAAGCGTCGTGGTACTGTTCTTTAAGAAAGGTGACAACACCTTGCTTAAGAACTACAGACCGATCTCGCTTTTGAGCCATGTTTATAAGCTGTTTTCAAGGGTCATCACAAATCGTCTCGATCGCAGGTTTGATGACTTCCAGCGTCCCGAACAAGCCGGGTTTCGAAAAGGCTACAGTACCATAGACCACATTCATACGCTGCGGCAAGTGATACAGAAGACCGAAGAGTATAACTTGCCGCTATGTCTCGCGTTTGTGGACTATGAGAAAGCCTTCGATTCGATCGAAACATGGGCGGTGCTCGAGTCTCTCCAACGATGCCGAATTGACTATCGGTATATCGAAGTGTTGAAGTCTTTGTATAGAAACGCCACTATGTCAGTCCGAGTACAGGAACAGAGTACGAAGGATATTCCCTTAAAAAGAGGCGTAAGACAGGGAGACGTTATTTCTCCGAAACTGTTTACGACCGCTTTGGAAGATGCCTTCAAGCTCTTGGAATGGAAAGGACTAGGCATCAACATTAACGGCGAATACATGACTCACCTTCGGTTTGCCGACGATATTGTGGTCATGGAAAAGTCGATGGAGGAACTCGGCACGATGCTCGAAGGCCTCAACCGAGTCTCCCAACGGGTAGGTCTTAAAATGAACATGGACAAGACGAAGATTATGTCGAATGTCCATGTTGCGCCTGCCCCAGTTATGGTTGAGAACTCGGCTCTCGAAGTTGTCGACGCGTATGTATACCTAGGACAAACAGTTCAATTAGGTAGGTCCAACTTCGAGAAAGAGGTCAATCGACGAATCCAACTCGGATGGGCAGCGTTTGGGAAACTACGCAACGTCTTTTCGTCCAAAATTCCTCAGTGCCTTAAGACGAAAGTCTACAATCAGTGTGTGTTACCAGTGATGACATATGGAACCGAGACGTGGTCATTCACGATTGGCCTCATGAATAAGCTCAGAGTCGCTCAACGAGCTATGGAGAGGGCTATGCTCGGGGTTTCTTTACGCAATCGAATCAGAAATGAGGAGATACGTAGAAGAACTCGGGTCACCGACATAGCCAAACGGATTAGCACGTTGAAGTGGCAATGGGCAGGCCATGTAGCTCGCAGAACAGATGGCCGATGGGGCCGAAAAGTTCTCGAGTGGAGGCCACGGACCGGCAAGCGCAGCGTAGGACGTCCACCAACAAGATGGGATGATGACCTAGTGAAGACCGCAGGTCGACGGTGGATGCAGATTGCTTCCAACCGCATTAACTGGATATCCATGAGGGAGGCCTATGTCCAGCAGTGGACGTCCTACGGCTGAAATGATGATGATGATAAAGAAATATAAAAACAAATACTCTATGGTAAGAAATATATCAGAACAGTAAATCACCGGCTGCAAAGCAAGGCTAAGGGGTTGGTGACTAGGACTGCAGGGATAGGAATCTCCTTACTATAAATGAGTACAGTATTACCACAAATTACAGAAACTAAGTAAAGATAAAAAAAAGAAATATTTATTTTGTCACATTTTTACAATCAAATAAAAAAATCATCAATTCGGTTTTAAAACTAGTGACAAAAATGGTCACTACTCAGCATGTGCTGTGGCAGAACGAGTCGTACCACAGCGCTGGTCTTCCATAGTAATACTACCTTTACCATACTATGTAGTACTACCTTTTGGATTTGGCTCTTGATCCTAGCGAGATGCCTAGCGAGATTCTCTTGAGATATTATTATTAAAAGCCTTGTCCCACTGCAGGGCAAGTTTCTCCCTGTTGCTGGCTAGTTGGGGCTAAAAAAAAGAATTAACTTTAACTCTATATAGTTTGTAATATTCATAGACACATAAACTGCAGGGCAAAAGCCACCTTTCCCTCTGGTAAATCAAATTTCATCATTTCCTTTGCAGGAATCTTCCAAAATGGCAGCAGCCCTAGGTTTATTAGCAAATGCAGTGGACCAAACCTTCTTACCAGTGGAGAAAGCCTGTTGGTTGCATGATGTTGGAATACTAAAGCTCAATCCTAAGACAGCAGAAACCTTGGAGCTCATCAGCACAGTACTCTGGGCAGCCAGCCTTTGTATATCATTGGCGCAGTAAGTAACTTTTTAAAAGGGCACTACTTGCATAATTTTTTAACACAAAAAAACTGCCTTTGATGATAAAATCTAAATTGTTGCTGAATATACCCAAACCACTAAAATAACACTTTAATGTATGTTTGTTACATTTGAATATACCCCTGGATTATTCATTGATCATCAAAACTGGGTTTAAAAGCAAGCATGCTTGCTTGCTTTACTAGCTATTGGGCGAAACAAAAACCCAACTGCATGTTTAAATGTAGGGTATATAACACTATACCTTGAGGGACTCCTGTACACACTATTACATTATTTCATTAAATTGACCCTGATGCTGATGATGACGTGTAGGTAAGTATGATGATTAGTGGATAGGGATATTTATCTTAGCCATGTTTCGTTGTTGTCACCCGTGAATGTTGTAATATAGAAGAGTTTTGATAACCATCTGTGGTCTTCTTCATCAGTTCCACTACACCAAATCATACTTAAGCTCCAAATCATACGCAACCTTAAGCTAAATATGCCAAAATCGCCATATGTTTACCTAAAATATTTGAGGAGTTCCCTCAATTCCTCATGGAACTGAGGGACATTAAAAATGGGACCTAAAGTGTTTACTGTTACTTAGAGTTACTAGTTACTTATTATTAAATAGATTTTCCCACTTCTGGGCTTGTTAGTTGTAATGGGGGAGGCTGTTTCAACCCTAATTCCTTCATTTATCACACCAAAATAACTGGCGTGTTAATTGAGATCCGTTTCATCAAAGTTGGCAGAAAATCACACAGAACAGAGATAACCTAGGTGGGCCTTCGGCTTGCCTCGTCATTTAGTAGTATAAAAAAACCTTTATTTTTTATACTTCTAAATGACAAGACAAGCCGACGGCCCATGTGATGTTAAGTGGTAACCTCTTTCTTTAACAACCAACAGCAATGCCGCGGTGATCACGTTCACTAAGCACGTTACCAACGCTGCATTGCATTGCGCCCGTCATCCTGAGACAGGAGTTGTAAGGTCTTATGTGCCCGTAATTTCACCGGCCCCATTTTACTTAAAAACCCGCCAGATCGAGACTTCAATTTCTAAGCACAAAGTTTATTCCACAGAACATCACGCCTGCTCAAACAGCTTTGGTGGAGCAGAAACTGCCTCCAGAACACGTCCGAAGACGGCGGCGCCGAGGCGAAACGAAACATCGACGTGCGACTGGGCCTTCAATCAGTAGTCGCCGGTAAACTTCTTCTAGATATCACACACGCTGTCAGCTGCCTACCCGAGGGCTGGCTGTGGGGGGAGAAGATAGGTTCCACCAAAGTAGCGGCCATTGCTACCACGTCATCGGTTATCGGTATTGCTATGTACTTTGCCAGAAAAAGGCTTTTGAAATAAGAATTGTGATAATGTACAAGTTAGAGGGTTATAAAGAATTATCGGTTTGCCGAATAAGGATCAAATTCAAAAGAAGCTAGCGCGTTCTAACCGGCATTTTTATGGTGTTACCATATAAATTAATCAGCAGACAAAACTGAACGTCGACATACGGCTCGGCCTTCGATCCGTAGTGGCCGGTAACAATCTGGATATTACACACGCCGTCAACTGTTTACCTGAGGACTGGCTGTGGGTAGAGAAGATAATGAATGTTCCACTAAAGCGGCCATTGCTACCACGTCATCGGTTATCTGTATAGCTATGTACTTTGTGAGAAAACGGCTCTTTAAATAAGAGTTGTGAAGTTGCAAGATGTGATGGAAAATCACATTATTGTTTATGTTACATACTTCATCATATTAACCAATGTCACTGTAGTCACGTATGTTAGATGACCATTGTATATTATACCACATTAAACCCAATTTTGTCTATAGCGCAAGTCAGAGTACCTGCAATAATATGGTTTATTTAAATGTAAGTGACCAAATGTTATATCCGAAAATTATAGTATTAAAGTAAGACTGTTGTACTACTTGAACGCAATAGAACTTTTGAACTTGAACTTGAAAAAGTCAGTAAAACTTAGCTTGATCGCTGCGACAGTTGTCTTCAATTTCGCTTTTGATGGGCGTTCTGAATTTTGTAACGGTATAATTGACATATGACAACGTCTCGTACTTTATAGGTGGGACTCTAAGAATAATGAGTGGACTGCACAAATAGTGATATAACGTAGGAGGTATATCAGTCATCTAGTACCCATAACACAAGCTCTTCTTAGCTTGGGGCTAGATGATGCTGTGTGAATTTTCCAGCATTCTTATTTTTGTTAGTGATGTGCGGAGCTGATAAGTCATCATAACCAACATTAGCGTCATATTGTCAACATCGTCCCAGCCAATAGGGCTGGGACAAGGCATATATCGCACGCAGCTTAGTTTTACTAACTATAGTGAACATAGGTACTATGAGTGTTTGTCTTGTTTAGACGCGTAAATGATGAAATCAGGCAGTTTAAGACAAACACTCTTGGCGATTCTTTTGTTGCACTAACTAGCTAAAGCTAATTGACGTAAAACGGAATAAAATGACATAAAGCTTAGGGTCTTTCTAAAAAAACGAAACAATCGTACCCAATTTTACCCTGACGGGCATTGGGTATGTTTGTATGGAGTCATGGCGTTATTTTTTTTTGCGACCACCAATGCAATATGTGTTGAATTTAAAAACTACATCTGTATCTTTATTACTTATGAAAAACAAAATACACTGTAACTTATATCGGAGCCAAAATATTCGACTTTGAAGTCAAGAATAATATCGTCTAAGTGATAAATTGCATATTAATTTCAAAAATACTATTATTTTACATATGGAATGTGTAAGTTAGGAATAAAAAAATATGGATCCCATAAATAATACTTTATTTCTAATACTATACTCTAGGTGTTTAGGATTCTATAGCACTCAGATAACTTATAATTAATCTAATCCCATTCCTCCAATTCGTCATAAGCTTCGATTTCCACTTCATTTCGGATTATTAGGTCTAGAAATTGTGCCGGGGGAGATAGACATTCTTGGTATCGCCCCCACCCCAGGTACCATAATATAATACAAGACATAATGTGAGCACGACACCCTAACGTGCGTTTCCCTAATATACACGTACAATAGTGTCCTAATATGGCTCGTCGCCCTTGAACTTCTCGTTCGTCTAATATGTAAACCAAATAGGTTCGTCTGTTTGTATGTCGTGATTGGATCCTACCTCGTAACAACCATGGATTGATGCCACCAGGGTTCCGACGGCGTAGTTGGTGTGTATTCAAGTCCTTACATAAAAAAAATACTAATACACACATAAGATTTATGCCATTACATAATTATTATAGTCCCTAAGACGATGTATGCAATAAATGTGACGCTATAATAAGGTTCTCTATAATGATTGACCCAGTATTAGTAAAAATATGAAATGCAATAAAAATATCTAGTTTTAATTCCGCTAATGCTGAGATGCATGTGCAGCACCCTCCCGCCCGCCACACGACTGTGGGCTTGGGTATGCATGTTGCACTAACAACCTAGTTCTCCCTGCATGTGCATAATTAGCGGGCGGGAGGGTGGTGCACATGCATCTGAGCATTAGCGGAATTAAAACTAGATATTTTATTGTCATGGATTTCCGCAAAGTAACGCCTGATTCCATTAATTATAAAAATATGAATATACCTTTTAAATATAGTGTTGCAAAAAAAATATCTTTAAGATGTACCAAATACAAACGAAATAATTACTGTACTAGTAGAATTAGGTATTGAGTATAAACAGGTTTTAAATAGCGAAGGTTAGTGAAAGGTGTTATGTTGCTATCAGTAATTTCCTAGTAGTAAACCACCTCGCATTTTACAAGATACAAGCTATTGTATTGTATACTCTAAAATGTTGCAGATAGGATCTTAAATAACTTGCATTTACTACGCGTGAAATACATATTTCATACAATGTAAATAAATCACACAAATCAGAGACTATAATAATGTATAAAAGATAAGGTTACTTTTTCTCTGTAAAAAAATCTGAAACGAACAAATTCAATCATGTGCTTTATATAATTTAAATGTGTTTTGTTTTTCTTTGTTACCTAATAGTGATTTTTATGTAGCCTTCGGGCCCTAATGAAAAAACACTTATTGACCTTGACTTTGTATCATTTTGATGTAAATTTTCACGCCCATCATTGGCTCTTTCATTATCCATATTATAATACTTTACTATCTGCACTTTGCAGAAGTTATCGGTATAATCGTAGCTATGTTGCTGAACAGATGTCCGTAAGGATTGAGGAGCCACATCAGATTTTTAAAATCTGATCTCACCATTATTTAGCAGCAATGTAGCTGATTTTGCAGCATGTTGCTTATTGTAAACTTGAAATAAAATTTCATGTATAATAAATTTTTGTAAATATTTTTAATCGTAAAATAGGTACTTAATATATTTTTTTAAAATACCTACTTATTATATATTATTTGGTACATCTATGCCGTGGGGTGCCGGCTGTAGAATGTTGCCCCTCCTTTCTTGCCCGTGGATGCAGTAAGAATCTGCTAAGGGATGCCTTCGGAAGATGGGCAGCAGCATCTTCCGCGACTTTAACACCCTATACTGCGCTCGCCAACCCGCCTGCCAAGCGTGGCGAGTATGGCAACAACCCCTTATGATTGCGAAACCAAGGACCAGGCCCCGAGTTCCCGGCAGCCCCGCTAGTCGTGGCTACGGTAGCGGCCACGGTAACGGCGGGGCTAGGGGTGCTAAGAATCCCCGGGAGACGGACGGCTACCAACCCCAACGACGACCACTGGCCCTGGTAACACACAACATCCGCACTTTGAGGACAGACGAAAAGATTGTTGAGCTGGAAGAAGAAATGAGTAGGTTACACTGGGACATTTTAGGATTATCAGAAGTCCGTAGAGAGGGCGAGGACACGATATCCCTTAAGTCCGGTAATCTACTCTACTACCGGGAGGGCGACCAACAGTCCCAAGGTGGTGTCGGGTTTCTCGTTCACAAGTCACTCATTAACAACATTGTCACCATCGACAGTGTGTCGAGCAGGGTCGCATACCTAACACTCAGAATATCTAAAAGATATTCGCTGAAGGTTGTTCAGGTATATGCGCCGACCTCGCCACACCCAGATGAAGAAGTAGAGTCTATGTATGAGGACATTAGTAGGGCCATACATACGAACAAAACTCACTTTACTGTTGTTATGGGGGACTTCAATGCAAAGTTAGGCAAGAGAAGCGATGATGAGTTGAGAGTGGGGCAATTTGGGTATGGGCAACGGAACCCCAGGGGACAGAGGCTGGCCGATTTTCTGGAGAAAGAAGGACTCTTTATGATGAATTCTTTCTTCCAGAAGCCGCCTCACAGGAAATGGACCTGGATGAGTCCCGATGGTTCCACGAGAAATGAGATTGATTTCATCTTGACCAACAAGAAACGGGTATTCAATAATGTCACTGTGATTCACAGGGTGAAAACCGGAAGTGATCACCGAATCGTTAGAGGCACATTGAATATGAACGTTAGACTTGAAAGGTCCCGTCTGATGAAATCTACGCTCCGACCCACTCGTGCACATATCCAAAACCTCGAGAGCTTTCAATTCGAACTTTCAAATCGCTTTGATTGTCTGGGTCTCGAAGAACATGCATCAGTGGACGAGATCAATAACAGGTTCGTAGAAACTGTCCATACGGTGGGGTCTCAGTTCTTTAAGACGCCCCGTACAAATAGACCTCAGAAACTCGGATGAAACTCTTAACCTCATGGCTGAACGACGCTCATTACGACTGCAGTCTCCCGATGATGCTAAGTCACATAGGCAGCTCAATAGACAAGTTTGGAAATCCTTGCGGCACGATATTCGTACCTTTAATACAGCTCGTATTAAAGATACGATAGAGCGGAACAAAGGCTCCAAAGTGTTCGCGAGAGATATGTCTATTGGGCAAAGCCAGATGACGAAGCTGAAGAGGGAAGATGGCAGTATAGCGTCAAGTAAAGCAGAAGTGTTAAGGGAAGTCGAAAGGTTCTATGGACAGCTCTACGATTCGGTCACTAAACCTGTTTGCAGTGTGGCAGAAGACCCTAGAGCCAAGCTGACCCGACATTATACCGAAGATATCCCGGACATCAGCCTGTACGAGATCAGGATGGCCCTGAAACAGCTTAAGAACGACAAGGCGCCGGGGGAGGACGGAATCACTTCAGAGCTTCTGAAAGCGGGTGGATCACCGATACTTAAAGTCCTTCAGAAGCTCTTCAACTCCGTCTTGTTCGAAGGTATTACGCCAAAAACATGGAACAAAAGCGTCGTGGTACTGTTCTTTAAGAAAGGTGACAACACCTTGCTTAAGAACTACAGACCGATCTCGCTTTTGAGCCATGTTTATAAGCTGTTTTCAAGGGTCATTACAAATCGTCTCGATCGCAGGTTTGATGACTTCCAGCGTCCCGAACAAGCCGGGTTTCGAAAAGGCTACAGTACCATAGACCACATTCATACGCTGCGGCAAGTGATACAGAAGACCGAAGAGTATAACTTGCCGCTATGTCTCGCGTTTGTGGACTATGAGAAAGCCTTCGATTCGATCGAAACATGGGCGGTGCTCGAGTCTCTCCAACGATGCCGAATTGACTATCGGTATATCGAAGTGTTGAAGTCTTTGTATAGAAACGCCACTATGTCTGTCCGAGTACAGGAACAGAGTTCGAAGGATATTCCCTTAAAAAGAGGCGTAAGACAGGGAGACGTTATTTCTCCGAAACTGTTTACGACCGCTTTGGAAGATGCCTTCAAGCTCTTGGAATGTAAAGGACCAGGCATCAACATTAACGGCGAATACATGACTCACCTTCGGTTTGCTGACGATATTGTGGTCATGGCAAAGTCGATGGAGGAACTTGGCACGATGCTCGAAGGCCTCAACCGAGTCTCCCAACGGGTCGGTCTTAAAATGAACATGGACAAGACGAAGATTATGTCGAATGTCCATGTTGCGCCTGCCCCAGTTATGGTTGAGAACTCGGCTCTCGAAGTTGTCGACGCGTATGTATACCTAGGACAAACAGTCCAATTAGGTAGGTCCAACTTCGAGAAAGAGGTAAATCGACGAATCCAACTCGGATGGGCAGCGTTTGGGAAACTACGCAACGTCTTTTCGTCCAAAATTCCTCAGTGCCTTAAGACGAAAGTCTACAATCAGTGTGTGTTACCAGTGATGACATATGGAACCGAGACGTGGTCATTCACGATTGGCCTCATGAATAAGCTCAGAGTCGCTCAACGAGCTATGGAGAGGGCTATGCTCGGGGTTTCTTTACGCGATCGAATCAGAAATGAGGAGATACGTAGAAGAACTCGGGTCACCGACATAGCCAAACGGATTAGCACGTTGAAGTGGCAATGGGCAGGCCATGTAGCTCGCAGAACAGATGGCCGATGGGGCCGAAAAGTTCTCGAGTGGAGGCCACGGACCGGCAAGCGCAGCGTAGGACGTCCACCAACAAGATGGGATGATGACCTGGTGAAGACCGCAGGTCGACGGTGGATGCAGATCGCTTCCAACCGCATTAACTGGATATCCATGAGGGAGGCCTATGTCCAGCAGTGGACGTCCTACGGCTGAAATGATGATGATGATGACCTACTTATGTTTTTTTTTACTTAGGAATATAAGGTAGTCTAACCTATTTCTACTAATTTAAAACACAAAGTCTGGCAGGGATCGCTTCTTAGCGATAAGACCGCCTTTTAGCTTATTAGCAGGAGGACCCTTTGAGTATCTATGGACACTTAAAACCAATGACTTAATGTCTTTCAAGTGTATTGTTAGTAGCTTGCCTTAGATTCGTAATCCTACAGAAGCGCCGAAAATCAGCTAATCAATATTTACGTGTTTATCTTATCAATTTGCGATATGAGTATTCTTTATTTCACATGTGATTCTTTTATTCATCCATTTATATCGTGTGAGTGGTATTTCAGGTGCAGGTTAAAATGGAAGTGATGGACGAAATTTCTGACTTATTGCAAACGCATGTGAATAGAGATAAGGTAAGCTTTAGATTAGTTAGTGGAATAAACAATGAGAATGAAAAATATAATCAAAATTTTTGATTATATTTTTGATTGGATTGGAACCCGCACGTCATACATTAGTGTAGGTTTACATTAGGTAGACTCTGTTACTTAGTTCTGTGAAGTGTCTAGTAAAGCACTATCATCAGAAGTAACAAAAAAAAATCTGTAATAGGTATTTCAGAATGTACCACTTTCTTCTAGGACTCCTAGAACAAGATGTTTCACTATTTTGGCAATTTCTAGATCATCAATTTATAGATGAATTGGGAATATTTATGATCTTACCTCTATCACAGCCCAATGTAAAGGTTTGTCGAATCTGTTTTGCATTTAAAAACTTTCAAGGGCCCGGTTCTTTTACCGGCCCTTGAACAGGTAGAGTACGTGTAATTCTAGATTATTTCCTAGTAGTTTTTTCCTGCCAAGTTTAATTAATTATTTTTACAAAGTTTATAATATTTTCCATTGCTAAATTAAAATTGCCGACGCAGGTGTCAAACTTAGCATGCTACACACTAAAGTTCCTCGGCTCGTCACTGGAGCGCAAAGAGCTGATGACTGCCAGCGCGCGGGTGGCGTCAGCGCGTTCGACACTCAGGATGTTTGATGACGCGGCGGCGCTTAAAGCGACGCTGGCCTATGGGCTTGGGGAGAAGGTAAGAACTACCAGTATCTAGTCCTTACTGTACATTCTTGTCAACTTCTATTTGGATATCAAACCGAAAATGCTACACATTGAAGTTCCTTGGTTCGTCGAGGTTGCAAGGAGCGTATGAATAACGGCCAATGCGCTCCGCACTTATGGGCAGCGCTTGAGAGGGCAACTCTGGCCTATGGACTTTTATAGGAGCTAAGATTTGCTGTCGGCCTTCGCTAAGGTATTTTAGTCGGTATTAGGTACATAAAGGTATTTATTCGCAAGTAAGTGCACGACTATCTGACGCCCAGCACGGCTTTCGGCCGAGTCGCAGCACAAGTAACTTGCTGTCGTTCATGTCGCACCTGGCTCCAGTCGTCGACGCGGGTGGACAGGTGGACTGTGCCTACTTCGACTTCCAGAAGGCGTTCGATGCTGTTGACAATGATGTGCTTTTGTCGAAGTTATCAGAGATAGATAAATTTTTCGCGAGCTACCTCAACGAACGCCGGTAGTATGTAGAATATGCAGGATACAAATCGGTCCCTTATTATACGTTTTCAGGGGTTAGTCAGGGCAGCAATCTTGGTCCTTTGGAATTCGCTATAATGATAAATGATCTTCCGGGGATAGTAAGGGAGGCAGGATGTCTACTTTTTGCGGACGATCTAAAATTATTTTTAATCGTGTCAAGTTCAACAGACTGTGAGCGACTTCAGGGTGACATAGATAGGGTTGGATCAGTGGAGCAAGTCTACTAAACTACTATTTAATATACTTAGATGAAGAAGAAGTATTCTAATAAACTACTATTTTATATAGAAGTGTTCTGTGATGAGTTACAGTCGTGCAAACGCCCCCCTACAGTATCAATACGTTTTGGAAGGAAAAGGGATACCGAGAACTATGGCGGTCCGGGATCTAGGTCTCGAGATGGTACCCGACATAGGGTCAGCGCAGACAGAACGGAGCGCAACGGAGAGGATTTATTGACGCACTTGAAAATAAACTTTAAAGTTATTAAAATAAGGTGCAAAACGCCGCGCGAGGATTCCCGCGTATCTTCGAGGACGCGCGAGCATTTTTTGTCAGGTTCAAGCATTTATGCACTTTATTGTGATAATTTTAAAGTTTATTTTCAAGTGCGTTAATAAAATCCTCTCCGCTGCGCTCCGTTCTGTCTGCGCTGAGCCTTAAGGTTTCGCCGCCACATAGTAAATATATGCGCCAAATCGTTTAGAAGTTTAGGTTTTGTTCTAAGACAGTGTAATAATTTCAAGAACACGAATATTATTAACATTTTATGCAATGCCCTTGTACGGAGCCATTTGGAAACAAATGCTATCATTTGGAATCCTCATGAAGCGAAGTACAGGCAAAGGATTGAAAAAAATCAAAATAAATTTACGCGTTTTCTGTATTTGAAAGAGCTCGGAGTTTATCCATTTTTCCCTCCCATGTATCCTAGCCTATTCGTTATGGGTATGTGTGGGTACTGTCGGTTATCTGTTCGGCGAGACATGGCAGTGGTCAAGTACGTGGTGCGAGTGCTGCGCGGGGCCGTGCACCACCCGGAGGTGCTGGCGGCACTGCGCCTGCGCGCGCCCCGCGACTTCGTCGGTTTACGCCGCCGCCCCGCCATGCTCGCCGCGCCGCTAGCCAGAACCAAGCTACTTAAGTTCGCTCCCTTGCCAGTCGCTATCTGCCTGCTCAACATCCTATCCTAGAACGGAGTGGATGTTTTTCACCACAGTCTGCCGAAATTCATAGAAATAGCACAGCTTACCATAGAAAATGTTTCTAAATAGCTCGTTAAGTGTACAAATAGCATCGCATTAGGATTAACCTGTACCTAAAGATGTTATTGTTCAAATAAATAAAATATAAATAGTCCAGATTCCACATTGGGTGATCGATTCTATCTAGGTATCAAACCTAACATGCTACACACTCAAGTTTCTCGGTTCGTCCCTGAATCGGAGAGCTCATGGCGGCCAGTGCTGGGGTGGCGTCAGCGCGTTGAACCGCTCGGCCGCTTTACAAGCGGCGCTGGTCATAGGCCTCCCTCACGGAGTATCAATGAAGGGTAGTTGCCATACTTACCACGCTTTGTTGGCGGGCTGGCGAGCGCAGTACAGGGTGTTGAAACACGGAAAGACGCTGCTGCCCATCTTCCGGAGGTATTAGGTTCTTAGGGCTCTTACTGCCTCCACAGGCATGAGAGGAGGGGTAACAATATACTGCCTGTGTCTGTGTTTACCTACTTGTGAATTTTTTTTACTGTTGATTGTTAAACTATGAGAGAATAAATATTTTTGGATTTTAGGTAGGTACTTATCTGTTCTCAGGATGGTCCTATCTGGGGTCCGATCGGCGTCGCTGGCAACCTGTTCACTTTATCATACCTCCAGGCAGAGAAGGTTGTCTGGCTTATTGACACCGGTCTGTTGAAGGTCTCAGAGCAAACGGAATACAAGCTGAAGACTTCTCACAAGGTCTTCATGTCGCTGTTTGCTTTTGTTGGACTCCTCAAGTAAGTGGAGTGGATTTCGTTGATCTCAAGGTAGAATTTGGGTTAATGCTTAGAATGGTACACCTGTGTGTATAGAATGGTATACCTGTGTGTAGGTACCTGTTCCTACAAACCAAAAATGGACAGTTAAAGTCATTTTTGCAGAACATTGTGCACCATGGCACATGTAGGTAAGTTATGTTCTTATAGCTTATAACTATATGTGACCTAACAGCGAATAGTTTCATTCATTTCATTTCATTTATTTATTTGTCAGAATGAAGGTTTACAATGATGTCATACATAATACTTAAGTTCCATTAGCATTCTTACCAGCGTAGGCGTACAAATGTTAAAACACAAAATATCATATAAAAAATAAATAATAATTATAAACATGTCCTAGATAACAATAGCCATTAGATAATACCTATTAGTCAAATCTTATAGATTACAGTTTAAAATTCTTTAAATCGTCATTAAGAAATTCTGTGATGCTATAGTAGCATTTTTTTACAAGAAGTGCCTTAAGATTACTTTTGAAACCTATTAATTTCAGCCCTTTTATATTCTCTGGTATTTTATTATATATTTTTGGTGCCATGCAGAACACACTGTTGCTCCGAAGAGCGGTATTTGAGAGAACCGTACAAAATGTATCTTTACTTCGTGTGTTAACCGTGGATAAGTCACTGAACTTTTGAAATCTTGACAAATTATTTTTTACAAAAATTTATATTTCAAGTATATAAACTTGGTAATGTCAGTATTCCAGATAATTTAAAAAAAGGTACGCAACTTTCAAAAGTCAAAAGTCAAAACATTTATTGCAACCACGTTGTAGTAAGTGAAGATGTTAACAAAATATAGTTCCAAACATGGACCCGGCTTGGGCACGACAGTAATGCACTTGTAATTACAATTTGGTACCTATTATATGTTACGTACCCTATACATGCAGGTGACAAGGTATTAAGTAAGTAGGTACATGTTAATATAGCTACCTGTATATTAAGCTATGAAAAAGAAAAGTTGTACAAAACCAAAGAAAATCTTATAAGTGTAGAAAACGAAGAATATGTTATGTGATTAACACATACATTACTAAACTTGTTTTCCTAAAATATGAACAGAAAAATAAAACAAACAAATAAAACCTACAGCTCTAAAAAATCTTGTAAGGTATAAAAACAATGTTTTAATAAGTACTGTTTTAATAATGATTTAAATTGTGGTATTTTACTTTCGTTTTGAATATCTTGTGGAATTTTATTAAATATTTTTATGCACATTGCATGTGGACCTGAGTGGAAAAGTTGAAGCTTTGAGAACGGAATATCTAAACGATTGCGAGGTCTTAGGTGTTCTGGTCTGGAATAGGGTTTAAAAATTTTTATATTATTTTTCACAAATAAACTTATTTCCAAAATATATATACATGTGAGCGTTAAAATTTTTCCTTTTATAAAATATGGTTTACAGCTAGTCATTTCATCTATATTAAATATTATTCTTATACACCGTTTTTGCAAGATAAATAA
Source organism: Pasiphila rectangulata (assembly GCA_963082625.1). Lineage (NCBI taxonomy): Eukaryota > Metazoa > Arthropoda > Insecta > Lepidoptera > Geometridae > Pasiphila > Pasiphila rectangulata. Next base: position 18,408,160 of record OY720244.1, read on the forward strand.
TTTGGAGGCATCTCTACTATTGCCCCAAAGAATTACTCCATATTGTAACCATGAGTTGGCATAAGCATAATAAGCCGTAGTGGCAGTTTTAATATCTGTAGATTTCTTTAACTCGAACAAGGCGTAAGTAAATCTGGATAATTTGGTTGATACTTGTTTAATGTGTTATTTCCAATTTAAATGGGAATCTATATGTAAGCCTAGAAGGGGGTATGAATTTACGTTTTCTAATAGTGTGTTTTGGAATGTATAATTAATATTTAGAGGAATTTTCTGATAGGGTCTGAATTGAATGATTTTGGTTTTGTTAAAGTTTAACTGTAGATTATGGTCATTTAGCCATGTTATAATGTTAGTTAATGTATGATCTAGATTTATTTTTATATGCGATTCGGATTTACATGGAATAACTACTGATATGTCATCGGCAAATAAGGAACAGGGAGACTCAATAAGTTTTGGCAAATCATTTATGTATATTAGAAATAATATACAGCCTAGAACACTGCCTTGGGGAATAGCTTTAGTAACTTTTACTTTATCAGATATGATTTTATTTACTTTTCCTGTACTATGATTATAATTTTCAATCTCTACATATTGGACTCTATTACTGAAGTATGAGACAAACAAATTATAGCTCGGTCCTCTTATTCCGATACCATGTAATTTGTTTAGTAGAATTTTATACAGAACTCTATCGTAGGCCTTACTCATATCCAGTAATAATCCCAAACCATAGCTTTTTTCATTGATTATATTTAAGGTTTCATTAATATATTTATAAACTGCGTATGACGTGGACCTTTTTTTTCGAAAACCATTTTGATTGTCATTAAATATTTCGAATTTCTCGCAATATGAATAGAGTCGACATGACATAGCGTTCTCTAATATTTTTGTAAAAGTTGGCAACAAAGAAATCGGTCTGTAATTGTTTACATCTTTGTGGTCTCCTTTTTTATAAAGTGGCTTTATGATGGAAATTTTCATTGCATCAGGGACTATACTTTCGGCAAAAGATTGATTAATCAAAAATGCTAGCGGTGGAGCTAGCTCCATTGCGCATTTTTTAATAAGAAATGGTGGTAACTCATCGTGGCCAAAGCTTCTTTTACTTTTTAAGTTTTTTATTATCTTGTATACCTACTTCACAGGTTGTAACAGGATGTAAGAACATCGAGTTTTCAGATTGGGATAGAACTGGTCGACCGGGTGGTGTTGTTTGAAATTCGTTTTCTCCTACGGATATAAAAAAATTGTTAAAGACATTAGCTATAATTTCTGGGTTTTCAGTTATGATATTATTGACTTTTAGTTTTATATTTATATATAATTATACATTATACGTCAAAAAAATTTATCTTTACTTCGTGTGTTAACCGTGGATAAGTCACTGAACTTTTGAAATCTTGACAAATTATTTTTTACAAAAATTGATATTTCAAGTATATATAAACTTGGTAATGTCAGTATTCCAGATAGTTTGAAAAAGGGTACGCAACTTTCTATCGTCTGTAGTTTAAATATTGCTCTGATACATTTTTTTGTGCAATAAAAACGTCTTGATTGTTGGTACTATTTCCCCAAAATAAAAGGCCGTATCTTAGTAGTGAACCAACAGTACCATGGTACGCAATAATTAGCCGTTTCATTACTCACAACTTGCGACAAATGCCGTAGTGCTTAGGCTTGGCTATTTACACGACTGATCACAGTTTCCGTATGGTTTTTCCAGTTCAGATTTTCGGCAAATGAAGAAAAAGAACCTATCCTTTGCTTTCTTTGGAACTAGAGAGCATCTCTCCTCTCATGCCCATGGATGCAGTAAGAGCCTGCTAAGGGATATCTCCGGAAGATGGGCAGCAACGTCTTATCGTGTATCAACATCCCATACTGCGCTCACCAACCCGCCTGCCAAGCGCGGTGAGTATGGCAACTACCCCTCATGGAGATCCATGAAGGAGGCCTGTGTTCATCAGTGGACGTTTTACGGCTGAAATATGTACCTAATGAGAGAGCATCTTTAGCTAAACACGACAATGTGTCAACCAAGGTCACTTTACTTTTACTTTACTGTACAGGTCAATCCGCGCCCTGCACATCTCAGCGCAGCTCCTAAGTTCCCCTCATCGCACCAAGTGCGCGCAAGCCCGCTTCACTCAAGCTTCGCTCACCACCACCAAAATACTTCTGGACGTTATCCACGCCGTCAGCTGGCTACCTCGAGGCTGGCTGTGGGGGGAAGCCTTAAAGACTGAATATGCAAGCGGTACAGCTACATTAGCGGCGATTATGGGGCTTGTAGTGCACTTTAATGGGAAGAGATTGCTGCCGAGTAAATGAATAATGATCCATGGGCTACCTCCGCAGTGACGGTTGGCTTGCGTAGCGTCTTGACCTCTAGAATTTTAGCGACCGGCTACACTGTAGGTAAATTAACTAACCAGATGTTAGTTTGCTACTAACTAGGCGCCAAGCAAGCCACTGCGTGCAGACTTTGTTTAGTTGAGAATTCACGCAACGAATTGCTAAGAGCAATCATTGCGTCCACAACTCCACAAACAACGCTGCGATAACGCACCCTGCCCCTACACATGTGTAAGGGGCTCTATATGAACAGCCTCGAGCTTGGTTAGCGTCTTTGGCTTTTAATGTTTACTTACACACTCGGGCGAAGCTATCGCTCATGGCTTCTTCAAATGGAGAAACAACTTTAGATAACAGCATAAAACGAATAAACGGAATATTAGATTTCAACAATCAAATATAAATAAATAAATAATAAAATATTTATCATAGTCATGTGCATAGTTAAATTAGGAGCTAGGAACTTTCATGCAAGTTGAATACCTACTTAGTATTAGCTATTTGTAGTAAATTACTTATTTGTTTTCTGCCAAACTTGTACTAAAGAACAAAACATCAAGAATTGTTTTTTTATTAGATTTATAGATTAAAGGCACAGATTAGTTAGTTGTTAAAGGTAAATAGGTAAATACATACCTACTGAGCATACGTTTACAACAAAGTATGACATTAAGACTTTTGAATTTGTATGTTAATATCACTAGAATCGTCAGAATCTGACGTTTCTATTGCATTAGTATGTCAACAAACTTTAATGGAAAAACGTTTATTTTTTTTAGTACCTACGTTCAAATAAACGCTTGTAAGTTAAAAAGTTTTTTTACTTTTAATTTATTTTTAACTTTTTACTTATCACTGGACAGTTGATTTCTTGTCTGTTCATCTCTGGGTGGAATAATTCTTAAAAAATGTATTCTCGCCCAGCGGCTGGCTGGTTATGATAGTTCAAATAGATTTTCATGGAACTACGCAAATGGGAGTTTCAGAGTCGGAGGCCAAGGGAGATGAAATCAGTTTTGTGCAAAAATCGGAATTGTACATACCCCGTATTGTGCTTTTGCTGCCACAATACTAGCTCCAGCTGGCGGGTCGCAGTCTCCAGATGTTCAGGATGGATTCCACTCACGCACATATAAGTCTGTAGGAGGCCTCCTTTCACTGTTGTGGTCGCGCGCGGTAATTAATTAGTAATAAATTGGGGCCGAGAGATATTCCTCTCAGGCTGCGGTGTATGTAGGAACAGAGTGTAAAAAATATGGCGGCGCGCAAACTGCATGCGTCTGCGTTTTCTTGCTTGTTTCGTAGAGATGGGACACTTCCATGCCAGCGTAGTGTGGGGACACATACGTAGGCATAGACAATACCAAAATAACACAGAAAAAGAAACAATCTCATTACCGCCATGTTGAATTTAGAGTGATTTCATATAATTTTTCGAGTAACTCTCAGCAAGCCCTTTTATTTGATATCCATATTGTATAAGTGCATTAATAAAATAACTAGTCCGCCATCTTGGGCATTCTGCCATATTGGATTTTTGGAATGACGTTATTTAATTTTTTGAGTAACTCTCAGCAAGGCCTTTCATTCGATACCCATATTGTAAGAGTGCAATAAGAATAACTAGTCCGCCATCTTGAGTATACCGCCATGTTGGATTTAAGAGTGATGTCATTTAATTTTTTCGTAGTAATGTGTTTTCTCCATAAGTAAAAAATAAGACAAAATTCTAAAATAAAAAACTGTCATGTTGTATACTTATATCAGAAACTACTTTCTGAGTTATACAACATGCCGTAGGGTGCCGGCAGTAGAATGTTACCCCTCCTCCCATGCCCGTGGATGCAGTAGGAGCCTGCTAAAGGATACCTCCGGAAGATGGGCAGCAGCGTCTTTCCGTGTATCAACATCCCGTACTGCGCTCGCCAACCCGCCTGCCAAACGTGGTGAGTATGGCAACTATGGCCTATTCAGTAGTGAACTTTTTACGGCTGGCATGATGACAATATGCCTATTTTTCAAGCGTGTGGATTGAGAGCTCCACTCATTTGGCTATATAATTTACGTTTTAAAATTTTTTTCACAAAATCTGTGATTTTTTTCAATTCAACTTGAAAGGATTTCAAAAGTGAGCTCTCAATCCACACGCAAATGATGTAGCAGGGGCGACAACGGACCTTCATCAATTTGTTGTTGTCAAAAGACTCAGCTTCGCGCCCTATAATGTTTCATTTGTCTGACATGCATGTCAGTTAACGTCATAAGACAAATAAAATACTAATGCGCGTCGCTTGTGATGTGGAGGAGCACTAATTCTAATGGATGACGAAGCTGAATCTAACCCTTATCTAGTCTGAGAGGGTGGTATATGTGCTGGCAAAGCCTATAGCATCCATCTAAAGAATGTCAGAATTTATTAAATAGTAGATATGTAAATAAACGGGCTTCCTACTCACGTTAATTATAGGTACGTCGAAAATAGGCGGAAATGTGCATGGGAAGAACTGAACTGTATTTGCATGCCCGTGGATGCAGTAAGAGCCTGCTAAGGGATACTTCCGGAATATAGGCAGCAGCGTCTTTCCGTGCAAAAACATCCCGTACTGCGCTTGCCAACCCGCCTGCCAAGTAGGTAGTGGAAGTTTTAAGGCTGAAATGATGATGATGATAGATGTAGATAAAAATAAAGTTTGTTTTTATGCATTATTTATTTAAGAAAATAGATGCCTATCTCATAGAAGTTACATTATATTGAGATACATTTTAGACCAAGGCATTCTTAACAATTAGGTACAAAAGGTTTAATTGAACAAATCAAAGAAAAAAATAAAACAAACTTACAAGATATTCTCTAACAGTATCTAAATATAACCACAAGTTACTACGTTTGACTTAGGTATAAAAATCCTAATCAAAAATAAACCAGCGTTGGTCAGATTGATACGGGGTTCGATCGAAACCAGCAAAAATAGTTAAATTTTGATCAGGATTTTTTATTTCCTTTAAATTTTCTACCTAAGTGTGGCAAAAAGTACAAAAAATACAAATAATACGTTTAACATTTTACTATAGTTAAGTTTCGATACAAAACTACATATAACTACAGGCTGTTTCTTTAATCCTAAGGTAAAACTATTAAAACATAATAAACTTTTAATGAGATTACAATTTAAAAACTAATTCACCTTATTTCTTCGCAAAGCACAAAGTGAAAAAGCTGGCCTTTGCCCAGTATTGGGGTAACAGCAAAACAAAAAAATATTAACTAAACAACTTCGAGACTAAACCTAAAATCTTTCACGTACAAATATCACATTTAATGGAAAACTGAGACTTCCTATGTTCGCTAGTTTTAGGCATAAATCATTTGGCATTACGAACACTTTAAAATACTAACTTTTCACTAAGGACGAGCTTACTATAAAATGTCATTACATAAAACATATATATTATCTGTGGAGTTACCAGAAGTACTCGAGCAGAATGTATAATGTTACATGTAATAACCACTATTCCTAATTAATCACAGTGAATAAGCAACTAGCTAAATCAGTCATTCATTGGAGCTCGAACACGAAATAGAATAGAGTAATTAATTGTAATGTTTAACCAGCATCCGTCCTAGCTATTGTTAAACCAATTTGTGAACAACGATGCTGGTTGCACATATAGAACTATGTACTTATAATTAGTTTAATATTACGCTAAAGCTATATATTAGTGCAACTGTTTCTGAAATAAATAAAAATAAAATGTTAAACGGGCTTTCTACTCACGTTAATTATACGTCGAAAATACAGTTCAGTTCCTCCCAAAGGAGCTCCTATTTTCGACGTATATTATTAACGTGAGTAGAAAGCCCGTTTCACATTACAATGAATAGTGTTACTCACGAGTGTTTTGAAAGTGGAATAGAGTAAGTAATTTAATTAATAATTAATATTAAGGGGCGTCAATGTCTATGAAATAGAAATGGGAACTGCCGTATCATGTAGTGTATGGCAATTTAGTGTTTACATTTTATTCAACTACTCCTTCGTGGTCAGCTCTGGGTGATTTCTGACGTATTTACGGCCAGTGGGAAGCGATACCAAATGTCAACAAACTGCCATAATTTCGAGACTGAGGGAGGAGAGTGGTAGAAGGTGGTAGAGGAGAGAGAACATGTTGTCCCGATCGCGACCACGCATGGGATAAAGGCGGGTTAAAATGATTTTGAATGGTTCTAAGAAGATTAGTTTAGTTGAATTAAATGTTGATGTTGGGAGTTTATGCCCTTTAGTGACGACAGTGGTATCAGTTCTGTTGGTACATACACTTACTAACAAAAATAATAAAACCTAATTAAAATCACGTAACATGGACTAAAATGACGTCTAGCTTTAGTTAGAAATTGTGCCCGCAGAATTGACACCATCGACAAGTGCATTCCTGTCCCTGCTCCAACTCCCAGGCGAAGTATTTGGCGTGGGCGCCGTACAGGCGGGCGGCTTTACAGCCCGTGACGTCACCGACGATGCCCTACAGTGTCAGTGACAAGTTCAATCGTGCGCCTGCTCCAACTCCCAGGCGAAGTATTTGGCGTGGGCGCCGTACAGGCGGGCGGCTTTACAGCCCGTGACGTCACCGACGATGCCCTACAGTGTCAGTGACAAGTTCAATCGTGCGCCTGCTCCAACTCCCAGGCGAAGTATTTGGCGTGGGCGCCGTACAGGCGGGCGGCGAGGCGCGCCAGCTTGCCGAGCGCGGGCGCGCGCGCCCAGCCCGTGACGTCACCGACGGGCAGGCCCGCGCACGCGCCCTCGAACGCAGCGGCCGCCTGCTCCGACGGACAGAGCACGCAGTCTGCGAAGCGGACCAGCGCCCTGTGCCTGGGGAACAATGTTTAAACATTTATTTATGAAGGGATATTAATAAGATGAGAATCATGAATGAATCAGTCGCTTGTCAAGGAGATATATATATATATACATGGGGCGAAGCCCCCTAATATGCATAGCGCTGTCTGTCTGCCTGTCTGACTGTGCATGAGACGATTACAACCGAACGCGTTGACCCATTTTACATGAAACCTTTTTTTGTTAGCACTGTCTTAATGAGAGATATGAAGAGAGACATGAGAGATGGTACTGATTGATTTTGGTGACCTAGGGTCACAGGGACCGGAGTTATGAGTTATTTTGTGACCTTCGCCCCCTTTTCTGGTACCCCCGTACCAATTTGATGCTTGTCAAGGAAATGAAGAGCCTTATCGAAAATTTACGATTCCGGTGGGGTTCGAATCAACACCCGATAAAGATTACAAACTATCCAACAGTATAGGTCAAAGATGATGTTGATGCGTTACCTCTGCGTGGGTCGGTCGGTGTCTGCCTGCAGCGTGACGACCTTCAGGATGGAGCGGCGCTGCTGCTGCCCCCAGGCGGCCAGCAGCGCGCGCGCGGCGTGCTTGCACTCCTCCGCCTCGCTGGCGGGCTCCATGCCACCTGAGATGTTTTCAAGTATGATTATTATTCCACTTCATATTATTTTATTTTCATGACAATTGGACGATGCCTTCCTCATATATCTCCATGAGGGGAAACTACCATCCCGCACTAAGCTCGCCAACCCGCCTGGCAAGCGTGGCGAATATGGCAACAACGCGCTCATGATCTCGGTGATCCGCGAGAGGCCCCTGTCCTGCACTGGACGTGGGCAGCAGTCCTACGGCTGAGATGATGATGAAGATTGAGACCTATTGTAAGATAGGGCCACTGGTGGTCGGGCCTAGATTAGTTTAGAGTAACTCAAATGCTCTCCAGCATATGCCTGCGGAAAGTGCTCCACTATTTTGGTCACATCGCCCGACAGCCCTCCGACAATCTGGAGAAGCTAATGATCACAGGAAAGATGGTAGGAAAAAGATCAAGAGGTCGAAGCCCTATAGCTAAAGAGCTTCATAACAAAATCTCCGAAGCCTCTGACCAGGCCAAAGACCGCAACAGATGAAGGAAGATTTTGAAAAAAATAGGCCGACTAACGACCAGAGGAGGATGGAGGAGTAAGATAGGGCGACTGGTGGTCGGGGCTCGAGCTCGTCCTACCTTTGGGGGTGGATATGGATGCACTTACCCGGAGAGGCAGGCAGGGCCCCGGCGGCCGCCGCGCTGTCGCAGCCGCGAGCCGCGCGCGCCGCAAAGCAGATCCACACGGCGACAATCACCTCGTTCTTCACGCTGCAACGAGAGGGATAACAACAATAACGCTGGACAACTCACACAGACGGCAGTCTGCCGTGGGGTGCCGGCAGTAGAATGTTACCCCTCCTCTCTTGCCTGTGGATGCAGTAAGAGCCTGCTAAGGGATACTTCCGGAAGATGGGCAGCAGCGACTTTCCGTGTATCAACATCCCGGACTGCGCTCGCCAACCCAAGGTGAGTATGACAACAGCCCCTGTAATCACTAGTGGACGTTTTACGGCTGATATGATAAGGGATATTATTCGCATAGCTAACAAAGCGCATCAAACTAATTTTCCACCAGGGGGTGGAAAATTAGTTTGATTAGTACTCACAAGTCAAAGCCCCGTTCAGTGAGGAGGAGCAGGCTGGCGAGCAGCGGGCGGGGCTGCCCACCGCGCGCTGCGCCGGCCACGTAGGCGGCCAGCAGCGCGCCGGCCTCCGCGTACTGAGGCGGCGCCAGCACCGCAGACTGCCAAAGCCCGCGGATGTCTGCCCATCCCCCTTCTGCAACTTACATATTAAAATAAAAGTGCCTGCTAATATCAAAACGGCATTTGATCCTAGTTTTGAATTAGTTTCTTTCCCGTTCATACATCGCTTGGCAAGCAAACACTGGGGGCCAATTCTCGTAAATCGTGATTTTTATTTATTTATTTACTTATAAATGATTTTGCGTCATACTTCGTCTCATCTCACTTCTCAGTGTCTACTTTGAACTTGTCACTTCACCCTTAAAGTCTACTATTTTATTTTATTTATTTAATAAAATCCAGTTGCGTCGTGTGCCAAATTGAAATTGATTGAAATTGGACGACTGGGGGGGGGGGGGAAGGGTGGGGGGTGTCATCTGCTATCCTTTCAGACCCCTAAACATTTCTCATACCCTGTGGATTCTTTTTCATTAACTTTTTATTGTTTTATTAGAAAAATACCAAAATTTTACATTCAAATACAAATAAAAAAAAAGTATAAGTCTTACTCTGAATTTTAATTTTATTTAAGTCGATGTGTATTGTATAACAGTACTTTTAAATTCAAAATTAGTGACATTAACCATGTAGTTTTTTTAAAACTCGCAAAGTTTCGGACTTCGATTAAAGCTGTCCATATTACAGCTAAAAAAGGGTATATAAGGATAGCAGATGGCCCCCCAGTCGACCATTTCAATTTAGCACACGATGCACCAAACACCCTGTGTATACAATTTTTCGATTAAGGGTTCCGTTTGCGAAATATTAAACTGTTTTCAAGCGTTCCCTTGCCATATAATATCTAAACTTCACAAATTTGAAAAAAGTCATGGATGTAGTTTTATAAATGAACTTTCTAAAAAAACTATCACGGACAAGCTAGCTGTTTTAGTTTCAGAGAAATAGTCGCTCAAATAAGTGATACTGTTTTCCAAACATACTGGAATACTTTAAACCAAAAACTCAATTAATTCCTGTTAATATATTTGGTAAACATGCAAAACACACACCAACGTCTAGCAACAGGTCTACGGTTAACTGCGGGACCTTACATAGCGCGTGGCCCGACACGCACCTGACCTAATTTATTATACCTACATAGACATTCGTTTATTTTCTTATATAGCACACACACAAAAATGACAAAGTGGAACAAAAACTTATAACAAAAGTAGAAAATAATGATGCTAAACTATCAAATGAAAATACATATAAAAAAAGGTATTGTGTTTATGTGCTACAGTAGCAAATCGGTCACGGCTCAGCATAATGCCTAACCACTGGGAGGCAGCTAGGCGCTGGTATTCCACCGTGGCCTTGTGGTCCATAGACCCTGTGAAGAACATCAAAGATTTGTGAAGTAGAAGCGAATAAGCGACGAGTGTTGAAGGTCCAAGATGTTAAGCAGTAACCTCTACGTATAACAATTTCAATACACCGCGGGAAACACGTTCACGAAGCACAAACCCAACGCTAACCATCATTTTTGTCCTTCCCCTTCTCAGCCGTAGCAGCAGTCTTGTCCACGTCCACTGCTGGACACAGGTCTCCCTCATGGCGCTCCAAGATCATGAGGCGGTTGTCGTCGTACTCACCAGGCTTGGCAGGCGGGTACCGCAGGTACGGGATGTTGATACACGGAGAGACGCCGCTGCCCATTCTCCAGGCTCTTACTGCATCCACCGGCATGAGAGGAGGGGTCTCCTGACGTACTGACCGCAACTGTGCAGATACGCGCCGACGGCGAGCTCGGCGATGGGCGCGGCGGCCGCCAGCGCGGCGCGGCCAGGCCGACGCTCGCGCGGACCATCGCGCGCGGAGCCGCCGTCAGCCACTGCTGCTGCCCATTCTCCAGGCTCTTACTGCATCCACCGGCATGAGAGGAGGGGTCTCCTGACGTACTGACCGCAACTGTGCAGATACGCGCCGACGGCGAGCTCGGCGATGGGCGCGGCGGCCGCCAGCGCGGCGCGGCCAGGCCGACGCTCGCGCGGACCATCGCGCGCGGAGCCGCCGTCAGCCACTGCTGCTGCCCATCCTCCAGGCTCTTACTGCATCCACCGGCATGAGAGGAGGGGTCTCCTGACGTACTGACCGCAACTGTGCAGATACGCGCCGACGGCGAGCTCGGCGATGGGCGCGGCGGCCGCCAGCGCGGCGCGGCCAGGCCGACGCTCGCGCGGACCATCGCGCGCGGAGCCGCCGTCAGCCACTGCTGCTGCCCATCCTCCAGGCTCTTACTGCATCCACCGGCATGAGAGGAGGGGTCTCCTGACGTACTGACCGCAACTGTGCAGATACGCGCCGACGGCGAGCTCGGCGATGGGCGCGGCGGCCGCCAGCGCGGCGCGGCCAGGCCGACGCTCGCGCGGACCATCGCGCGCGGAGCCGCCGTCAGCCACTGCTGCTGCCCATCCTCCAGGCTCTTACTGCATCCACCGGCATGAGAGGAGGGGTCTCCTGACGTACTGACCGCAACTGTGCAGATACGCGCCGACGGCGAGCTCGGCGATGGGCGCGGCGGCCGCCAGCGCGGTGAGCTGCGCGGCCAGGCCGACGCTCGCGCGGACCATCGCGCGCGGAGCCGCCGTCAGCCACTGCTGCTGCCCATCCTCCAGGCTCTTACTGCATCCACCGGCATGAGAGGAGGGGTCTCCTGACGTACTGACCGCAACTGTGCAGATACGCGCCGACGGCGAGCTCGGCGATGGGCGCGGCGGCCGCCAGCGCGGTGAGCTGCGCGGCCAGGCCGACGCTCGCGCGGACCATCGCGCGCGGAGCCGCCGTCAGCCACTGCTGCTGCCCATCCTCCAGGCTCTTACTGCATCCACCGGCATGAGAGGAGGGGTCTCCTGACGTACTGACCGCAACTGTGCAGATACGCGCCGACGGCGAGCTCGGCGATGGGCGCGGCGGCCGCCAGCGCGGTGAGCTGCGCGGCCAGGCCGACGCTCGCGCGGACCATCGCGCGCGGAGCCGCCGTCAGCCACTGCTGCCATACCTGCGCACAACACAACTCTACAGGGATCATCACTGGAGGCGGATTCTCGTAAATCTTTCATAATTCAGTTATTTGCGAAAGATGAGTTACAAAAGATGTCAATAGTATTATAACATAGCGCAGTCATAATCAGCTCACAAGCATGCACATTTTTTTATTTGTTTACAATTGTATTTTATAAATCACGATTGAAATTAATATTATATGTATGTCAGAGTGGAAATAATAATAAATATATAACTCAAACTTAAAAACAAGACAACGGCAAAGGAAACATAAAATAGGTAGGTATGCAATTAAAACATGATGTTAATAAAGTCTACAAAATACTCAATGACATTATTTTGCGTGATACTTTACAATTATAATTATTTTTAAATTATTTCAATGTAGATGTTATGTGTATTACAGAGCATTGGATTGTAAATAATGAATTACTCCCTCACTTTTCATTTAATAGTCTTAAATGTAAGGAAGAATATTGCAAAACTATCTATAGAAAGGACCGTTGAGTAGCGGTGTGTTGAACTAGAGCGATAGACATATAGTTGATGATGGTGGATCCAAATACACCCTGATGCAAACCAGGGTGTATTTGGATCCACTATGGAGTAACGTAGGCTATATTTCATCCCGGTATTTCCACGGGAACGGGAACTACGCGGGTGAAACTGCGGAGTGCTAGCCGTACTTTATATTATACTGACGCTCATTTCGCAGGAAAGTGTTTGTCCCTTCCTCACGCAGACTCACTCCCGAAAATAAACATTAATCTAAGTAGTAAGGATTCGCCGGTTCTAGATAAATCTAGAACCGGCGAATCCTTACTCGTTCTCCGGTTCTAGATGAAGCGGTTCTGCGGTCGTCCAGTGGCAGGATCGCCGCCTAAAAAAAAAAAAAAAAAAAAAAAAAAAAAAAGTTTGGTATCAAATTGGGGGTTTTGGCATACGCCCGATCGATTGCACTTGTCCATTTTAACGTATCTTAACTCATTCCAAAGTTACAGAAAACGAATAATAAAACTGATTATCACCTTCAAAACTAATTACTAATAGCACTTCGCCACTTTCATTGTGACTAATTAGTTTACTCGCTTAAACATTACCTTAATTACCTCGGTGATTAGGATGTTGCACATAAACAGTAAACATTTTTGATTTTATTCCATATTTTTATTTACCTTAAAACATGTATTAAATAACTTAGACAGAAATATATCGTTTTTCAGCTTACTGCTACCAAATAATTTTACAAAATCCATCATACTATTCCCGTTATACTTGTAATATAAATATGTTAGACAATACTCTCCACAAACTGAAGTCAAATCATGCTGTAGTCTGTACCTATTGAAATCCCACTGTCTTGTGGTTCGATTCAAGAAACTTCTATGATTCCCCGTAGGTGGTCGTCCATAAGAATCAAAATACTGGCCAACTCCATTTCTCTCTATGTGAATGGCTATCCAATGAGAGCCTGGTTCACTATCGGGGTCCAAATTACTTATTATGCATGTTGGAGTGTTAATTTGTAAAGGTAACCTGTTTGCTGCATAAACATGTTTTTGTAACGTAGGATGTATGAAATGCAAATATTTTTGAATTTCAATTGTGTTCATCATACAGTTGTGACACATTCAATTTTCAAACCAAGAATGTAAATCTTGGTAGGCTGAACTTCTTTATAAAGTATGGAAGGAAATAAAAGGATTGGAATATGTTTTGATGTTTTTTATTTCGTATTTATAACTAGGTTTATACAATGTGAACTTAACTACTATAATCTACGGTTACATTACGGTTCATATCTATTTCAATAACATTATCAAATTCTGCATAAACAATACAGTTAATTGTCTGAGTAAGTGCAGATTCAAATCGAACTTCCAACCTAACACTACCATGTTTTATAAGGTTCCAATGGGTATTTGAATTGGAACTGAGATCTGCTGTTAGATCAAAGGCTAACAAACAGTATCCTTTCGCATATTGTTCCCTAGATATCCCATTACCTTCATTGAGAAAATGTATTCCTGTCCCCGAAAAAAGTGTGTGATAGGCTGCAGTAAAAATATTACTCTCAAACGATGTTTGCAAAGCTTTTGAAGGTATTTGATGACCATCAATGTATAAACAAAATGTATTCAAATCAAAGTTTTCAAAATTAAATGGGTTTTTAGTCAAACTCCCATTAAATGCTGCATTGTTTACAAATCCAATAATACATCTTTTAGGGACTTGTCCTAGAAAAATATTATCGAGAGTTTTACCCTGAATACCGGAAGGAATGGTTAACACTTTGACTTCTGCTCGAGTAATAGGATATTTAGCAGTTGTTGAGGCTAACACTTTTTGATGAGCTAGTAATACAGTTGGATTGATTCGTGCTCTACGAACAATAAGAGTCGCATCTGTAATGCATACCTTAAATTTTAAATCTGCTGAAGAAGCCATAAGATTAAATGTATCTCTAGAGCGAACTAATTTAACCATCATTTCAACACCGTTAATTAAAAACTTTTCTTGGTTAAATATATCACCATGAAGATGACCAATCATTTCTATTTCTTTACTATCACATGTTAGCTGTTGTCTTTGAATAAACCCCTCATTTTTTTCATCGGTTGAGTTCATTTTTCCAGCTGTATCTTGATACCAAAGTGCACAAGTCAAGTGAGAATCTTTTGCTGCAGGGGCATAGTTTAACAAAGTTTCTATGTAAGCACGATAGGCATATGTATTGTTTGGAGGTGATACAAGCTTTTGATTTAAATAAACATCTAGTTGACTGAAGAGCGAATGAAGCCAATTATTAACAGGGGCTACAGTGGTTGATGCTAATATATTTGTTGAGTCTTGATTGGATATTTTGGCTTTTATGTGTAACAATGTGTGGGATAAATCCATATAGTCATCCCCTGTCCCCGATACTTGAAACTCTATGGGACCATCGTCAGCAAGAGATGAAATGGGTTTGTAGTGTATCCATAATCCACTTTCTATGCTGGTTTGCGTAGATGGTAAAGCGAATAAATCCAACTCTGATTTTATACACTCACAAGAATGACTATGTAAAAACGACATTTTTATTTAATTTTATGTAAATATATCTTTCAAATTGTCAGCTCTTGATTTTTTAGTAGCTTTCACTTTGACATCTGGTAGTAGACTGCGTGAAGATAACTGTTTCCTTTTTCTTTTATATCCAGAGCCAGACATATTTAATCTATCTATTTTATTATCTGCTTTTCTTTTCAGGTTTGAACTTGCTTCTTTAAGTCGAGATCTTATTGAATCCTCCATGGGACGAGCGCTTACCATATCTGATAGTAGACCAACACCAGCGTTTAAAGCCTCTTTGCCTATAACTCTAGCTCCACTAGAAAGTAATGGTAGAACAGATCTAAACAGCCCACCTAAAAAACTACCGATGCCATGACCACGCTGGTAGGGTGCTCCTTTATAAATCACCCCAATCCCAGAACCAGCTTGATGTGAGTAATAATGTTCATAGGGACAAGTTATATTATCGCGAGGATACATTATATTTTTCTGAAATGTAGCTTAACACATACTGTCCCAAACTGGAATGGGATTTTTTGACCTGTGCTCGATCTTATATCTACATCAATGGTATCAAACTCTCTACGCATAACAGGTAAGTAGTGAGGAGGTGAGAAAACATGCATTTTATTTGCTCCATAAATATACTTTGCAGGATCCAACGGTATAATTCTCAATAAAGGTGTCATAACATCTCCTACTATCTGAGATTCAATAATATCACAGTAAACAAATAATTGATATGGTAACCCTAAATGTAAATTTGCAGGACATTTACCTAAACCATTACCCACAAGATTTCTGTTCGGTTCAAAGCCTAGTTGTAAACCTAACTTCTGTGATAGTGTCAACGATTTAATAGATTCATCCATAACAGAGACAGACACAAACTTTGATATTTCATCATATCGAAATTTAATTTTCTCCTTTATATTATTTATCGCTGTTAATATATGATTAATATTATCATAATTTGTTGCTGGAATATGTGTTTTATAATACACCAATGAAGGTTTTTCTTCGTTTGGCATCAACTTTACTTTTGATATATAAATTACATTTTCATGGTCTTGTACAGTATACATCGTACAAGGATATTGAAATTCAACAACTCCAACTGACCATTCTCCCTCAAGTTTTATAGATTTTGGTAATTTTGTTGAAAATCGTGTGGTCATATTATCTGGAAAATATTCCATGGAACTATTACTAAGTAATGTTAAATAAAAACTTTTTGTCATCATATTGTTTTCAACTCAGAAACGTAAATCCAACTGTTAAATTTATCTGGATAACCTTTCCACTTCACTAACACCTGCTTTCTGCTACCAGAATAGCGTGAACTAATTATTTTATCTATTTTATACTGCGTGGTGGGGTCATATATTACTTTTTGTAATTCCTTTTCATAAAACGTTCCAACTATAGCTTCTTGTTTTAAATCTTCTAAGGTGTACACAACAAATGGAGATCGTTCTGTTATTGAAGTTATCATAAATATTTCATCGCTCCAGTTGGATTCATAACCTTTCTGAAATATATGCTTATACTTCGTTATTCTTACATAGTCTCCAATGCGAAGTTTTGGTAAAGCTGTACTTGTAAAACTTTGAACTTTTTTTCTATCATATAAGTTATTCCATACAGTCATTATATTATTTGTATTTACATCACATGGACACATCTTAATACTTGAATGATAGCTATGGTTATATGCATATAATAAGTCTTGTAAAATATCAATGTATTTAAACGTATTTTTATGAGTGAAATAACGCCACATTCTCATCTTGAGTGTTCTTTGAAATCTTTCAACAATGCTAGCTTTGATATCGGGGTTATTTGTTGTATAGTAATTAACATTTTTTAATTTGAAGAATCTTTGAACATCTTTTGATACAAACTCAGTTCCTTTGTCTGATTGTATATGAGTTGGTGTTGTTTTACTCTCATTAAAAATGCTTTCAAAACATGCTTTAATAGTTTCTGAATTTTTACTTTTCATAGGTCGAGCATATGCATATTTGGTAAACACATCAATAACACAAAGAATGTAATTATAACCATTATTATATTTTGAATAAGTTCTCATATCACTTAAGTCAGCCTGCCAAAGTTCATTAAGATTAGATAAGATATACTTGTTTCGTGGAAAGTTTCTGTGAACCGTTTTATGTAGTGTATAGGTTTCTTGTGATTGTAACCATCTTTTAACATCTTCTCTATTCATTTTACCTTTCATAGCTCTAGCTAGTTTATCAATACTAGCATACCCAGCAGGGTGTGACGGGTTATAGTAGATATTGTTTATTTCTAATAAGGACTCCATTTTTCCCAATCTATCTTCTGTTTGACTCTTCTAGCAACTGGTGTTGAAAACACTTCCTTCTCCTCTTCCTTGTGTGGTGTGAATTCTTTAAATTCGTTTACCTGAAGCTGATTCATATAATGGAGTCTTTTTGGATTTCCAATGTATATAAGTGGTATTTTAATATCTTTCAATGCTTGCATGAATTTTTCCCATCCTATTGGATCATTTCTTTTGAGTGGTCTCAAAGAATCATTTACTAAGTCAACAATATTACTTCCAGGAATTGTTTCATTGTCTACAGTGATTGTACCGTCATCACCCCAATGAATTTTGTTTTTATTTGAAGATAGCAAATACAATAATCTCTCACCCTTCCTTAAATATGTTTTAGGTATCAAGCTGAGTATATGTTTAGGAGAGTAAATCGATTTTCTACTTAAGCCAGAACTTTCCCCCTGTTCCTCTTCTTCGTTTGATGTCTGATCGGCAACTACTTCTTTGACATCAAAATTTTTGTTTTTACTATCCATCATACCATCATCTGATACTTGACCCCCTCTTTCTACTCGTGGAATATTTGAAACTATGGGAATTTCCAGAGGTTGGCGTCTTTCTTCCGAAAAATGTAAGTATCTTTGCAAAATTTGTAAATATGATATCCATTTTTGTCTATCTTCCATATCACTTTTTAAAATGTTTTTCATTTCAGTGTCTAACCTTGATATAGGGTTATCAACAGAATCATGTTGGTTCATTTTTTCAATAACACTTGGATCAATTAATAACATTTTTTTAGCGTGTTCCATATTTTTAAACAATAGAGCCAACTAATCCACTCAAAATTGACCCCAATATAAGAGGTAAAAAAGATCCTCCGGTTTGAACTATCAAACGTTTGCGAACTTGATTAGTACTTTTTCGCACTAGTTTTCGAAGTAAACCTTTATATTTCTTTAACTTTTTCTTTACCTTTTCTTCAAGAGGTACTTTACCCTGTAAAATGTTATGAATGCATTCACAAATGCAATTAATTTCTTTTTCATTACATGATTTTAGAAGCGCTTTCTGATATTTTGGTTTAAGTGTATGCAAAGCACTAAGTAAATCTTTATGCGTCTTTAGGCTTTGATACATTATTTATGAATGACAGAAATTTGATGATTCTTCGCATATTTATAAAGTTTCGTTGGAACATAAACAGTGCAATATCTATCTGAAGGAAATATTTTAGTTTTAAAACGACAAATATCACTTGTGTCTTGTTTTAAATCTATCATCAAATATCCGTGAGCGTCCTTAGTTGCATCCTTGTATGAATCTTCCATAAACTTTGTATTTTCTGGTGATACTTGTCGTGCTAAATATCTAATTTGAGTTTTATCACGAGGATTTTTAAAATAGATGATATAACCAGAGTTCAAAGATATATCCCTCTGACCTTTACCTTGATGAAATAAGTTTTGTGTTATATAAAAGACACTTAAGTTTCTATGATGACTACCTTTTGTAAATATATCAACAATGCGTCCATCGGATTCTCTCATGAGATCATCAATGATTACTAGTTGAGCATCCTTTCCATCAAACATACTGAGATCTGGTATTCCTTGGCAATAGTTTATATTTTTGAGGTTATACAGCGGTTGCATTTCATCAAAACACCAAGTAATTTGAATAAATTCAGTGCTACAAATTTCTTTTGCATACTTTACAAAATTTGTTACGAATTTAGATTTTCCACACCCACTTGGACCTGCCACTATTGCTGTGAATGGATGAATAAAATGAAACATTTTTAATATTATATGTTAACTGTGTGAGGTTTATGAAAATAATGAGACAAATATGCAAATATCAATTATTTATATTTCATTAATAAGGTATACAAAACTAACTAATCTAGTTCTTAAGTTTACATGACAACATCACAAAAAATATAGGTAGGTACTTTTTACAGTAATATCTTATTAGTTACTAATACTTACTAAACGATTTTACAAATTTATATTTCATTAATAAGCGGTATACAAAAATAACTAATCTAGTTCTTAAGTTTACATGATAACATCACAAAGATTATAGGTACTATTTACAGTAATATCTTCTTACTTATTAATACTTACTAAACAATATTACAAATTATACTATATTCAAATTTATTCCTTAAATTATTAGTTTAAACTTAATGTCTAAAATACATTAGATATCTTATCGTAATTTATAATGGCCCCAAGCTAATGTGCCAACATTATTTGGTAAAATAAATCTCTTGCTATCATTATAAGATAAACATATTTTGTTTACTTGCTGAGTAAATATCTTATGTTTAAGTGATTTGAACAGAGACATGGTACCATATTGAATATTTTTGTCAAATAGACATGTTTTATAATTCTCTATTTTCATATTTTTTGTAACACATTTTTTTACACCTTTTGCTTTTGAAATCAATTTACTTTCAACATCTAACGCATACATTTTAGATCTTAATCCAACAAATTCCCGAAATATTTTACCATTGTTTTCATCTTTAAAAAAACCTAACTTCTTTTTGTTTATTTTTGGATAACCAAATATGTTGTCATCTGGGTAATCAGATGTGTCAAACTTTGAAGAGAGATCTGGTTTAAGATCTTCATACAAATTATTTGTGAATACATGATATATTAAACTGTCAGTATCAGTGTAAAGTAATTTAATGCTATTGTTAAACTTCTTAAGCATAAAGTTATAGTGAAAGTCATACATCAAAGTCTTTGAAATATCCAAGATGCAAAAACCTAAGTAAATGGGTTTGTTGTGAAGCAATTTAATTTTTCTTAACTGAATTGCAACTAAATTCTCTCCAAATATGGCTAAACTATGAAATTCAGGTTTCGCTACTAGATCCTGCGCACCAAGAACTTTACCTCTATTTTCCCAGTGTGTTAACAGTTTAACGTTTACCCTCTTTTCAATATTTTCCATCGTCTTTCCAAATACAGAATTATTCATTAATTTGTAAAAATCTTTTTCAAAATCAGATTTAGCAGATGTTCGTAAAATTGTGTTTAAATCTATGTAACGTCTTAACCAAGGATGTTGTTTGAATTTCAAAATCCTATGAACTTTTGTTAATTTCATACCCATTTCAATGCACTGTTTCAAATTTCTATAGTGGATTTTATATTTTGTTTTATTATTCAGGTTTGGAACTAATTTTGTATCTTTGGAATTTCCAATTTTAATGTTTTCAGGGCACAAAGGCAAATCTGAATGCAAATCATGAAGCTCGTCAGGGTACTCTAAATCTACTTCTAAAATGAAACCGTATTCTGCATTTTCAGATACATCGAAGTTTGTGTCAACATTTACCCATTCAAAACCACCAACTGGGAGATATTGAGACATAGCCCAACCGTAAAGATTATTCGCATCAAAATAGGTTAAGTATGATTTCAACTTACCTTTATCATAATCTTCCATGAACTCATTATTAGCTTTTGCATGGCGATTACTGCACTGAGATACACCTCCCCGTATACCAGCCTTAATAAAAGCAACCATTTCATAATCAGTTAATAGCTCTAACTCTATTTTAGTATACTTTAACATAGCATCCCAACTTAGCCCAGGTGCTGTATAGTAATGAGCTGGATCCAAACCATATGTTTTTAAACATAAAGTTCTAAAGCTCTCAAAAACATCTGTTAACAATAAAACATCAGTTTTGAGATATAGATTAGAATAATCTAGCATAGTGCAACAGCAAAAGTGCTGCCAAATATCTTTGGCATGATTGTAATCATCATCTGATACATGAGAATCGGATAGTGAGCTATAAAACTGATCTTGGGTAGGGAGTGTTGTTTTTCTCAAGCTGTCTTCAGATGACATAAATTCATATGGGTATATACCTTTCTTTCGAAGACGTTTAAAATCTTCATTGTTCGGAAAGTTCTGTTTTAAAGTCTTAAATTGCTCATTGCATAAGTTTTTTGCTAGTTGATCGAGACTACATGGTAAAAATTTTAAAGAATCTACAAATCTCAAGCTAATTTTTTGATTATTTACATTGATAGTTTTTGAAAATGAAATATATTTTTCTTTGGTTTGAGGGATAACATCAATTTTACCTTCAACAAAATTTAAGGCGTGAACAATGAAATGAGCGTCATAATTGCTTAGGTTATGAAAGAAAACTGGAATATGACGTGGTGACCGAAACTTTGTTGCGCATACTTGATGTGCAATTCCTCTAAAGCGACCAGTTTGCCAATCATAATCGATAGTATTCTCACCATCTAAATGACTTTCACAAATATGACATACTGTCGCATTTAAAATATCATTCTCCTCTTTAACCGTCAGTGGCTTAGGAGAAACTTGAAAACTGATTTTCCTACATATTTTTTTTAAATCTTCATGTAAACGATTCATAAATTCTTGCGCGCAATTTTTTCCACTATAAGTCTCATATTTTGATAAGGTATCATCATATGAACATTTGATATAGTAACCAAAGCTATATGGCTCGTGTTCGTGAGTATTGCTTGTATATGGTTTTGATGGATTGTTACAACATGATTTAATCGGTTTTAGAAAAGCTTCAAAATCAGCATATATAACAAACGGTATTTTTAACTTCTTATTGTATTTATCAAACTTCAATTTATCATTAGATGTTGGTAGACCATACCAATCCTTTGACGTTTTGCAACTATTTGGTAATTCTGTTGCAATGTGAGCACAGTCATGCTGTTGATGATCAATTAACCCTTGTTTTGTAGGAAAGTGTAGTAAACATCCATCACAAATATGAACTGCGTGGTCATGATTAGAAATTTGTTTACTTACAAGGCGCGACATGTTTTTAATGTAACAATAATGATTGTTTGACCCGTTTGAAATGAGTAATAAATTAACGTGAACGTCTTTGCGAGATTTTGTTAAAAATAATGGTCCGACTACATTATTACACTTTTTTTCTTTTTTAAACTCTAAACCAAACACGTTGATGCTAATACTGTTTAGTTTTTCAACTTTTGGTATATCAGATAACTTTACAGGAAAAGGTACTCCGTCAAATTTTAATTTATTAGAATTCTTAGTGTACGATGATACTTGATTCACATTTTCGTTTACCGGGTACAAAGCAGAAAGCAATGCCCACTTAAAACATAAGTTATCAGCATTTTTAACGTTAACTACAGCTTTTTTTGTTCTAATATCCTTTGGCAACTCAATGTATGAAGTACCACGTAGCGGATTAAATTTATTTACATTCATATCAATTGCTCTTATTTCTTTAAGACTCCAACCACTGTCTTTTTTTTCAAAAGAACTGATTTTACATGCCATAGTGTCACACAAAGATGAAAACAATATATCCAGATCATCCCCCCGAAAAACTATGTAATTATACGTTTGAAAATCAAATGTTTGAAATGAATCTTCTTTAGTTTGTTGAATGAAATCTGCGTGCAAAACAAAGTTAACTTTAAATATAGTATGCTGTTGAATCGATTCTTCAATTAATAACAAAATCTCTTCTTTTATGGAATTCAAAAATAATTCTGGTGTTACAACGTTTTTTGTAGTTATTTCATTTTTACTATGAATCTTATAAGAAATTATTCTTTGACCAAAAGCTGATTCAATGACAGATACATTTTTTAAAGAGTTGTGAACTTTTTTAAGTTTATTTTTATGGAGATTACTTTTCAAATGATTTGCTAAATACCTTTTTTTCCCTCCTTCCACTTAGATCCACAGTCTTGATCCACATGTAGATCCGAGGATACTTTTTTTTCCTCTTTAATCCACCTATGAGGGGATCTAAAATTACTATTTCTTTTCTATTCCACTTGAATCCACAATCAAGAGGATCTAAAATTACAATTTTTTTTCTGTTCCACTTGAATCCACAATGAAGGGGATCTAAAAATATTTAATATATTTCTATGCCACTTCGATCCACAGTGGGATCTAGGTGGAAGGAGGGCTAAAAAAGAATAAAAAAAATATATTGTTCATTAAAAAATTCGCTCCTTGCCCGTGGTCCCGTTGACTGGACCACGGAAAAACTTTTTTTCCGTAGTCCAGTTAACTGTACCACGGAAGATTCTTTCATTCCGTGGTCCAGTTCATTGGATAACTGGACCACCGATAAAAAATATCTTCGCTGGTACAGTTAACTGGACCACTCATTTTGTGTGATTATGTGTAAGGAATTGCATAAGATAAGAACAAATGGACACTTATATCAAATTTGACACCTAATGTTAAAATTGACAGTTAATGTCAAAATGACAGCTAATGTCAAAAATTTTGAAAAGTCGGAGTACTAAGTAATTCATTAATAAATTAAAAACCTCAGCTACTTGTCCAAATTGACAGCTTACATCAAAATTGACAGTTATTGTCAAAAATTGGTATATATATATAAATAAAAAAGAATTGAATTGACAGCAAATCACAAAAATCTTGGCTCAAGTTAAAGGCAATAACAGAATTTTCATTTTTTGACAGCTGTCAAAACTAAAACTGTCATATCTCGCAAACTACTCATGCCAATTCTAGTATTGTATATGTGCGCGAGCTGCAAGCAGCTCGCGTCTTTTGTTTTTAGTTGTATTTCATAATTCATTTATTTATTTTTTATTTTTAAATTTATAGTTTTCCTTTTCATATCCTACGTGTTTGATTTAGTCGAAATTGATATCCAAGAGAGAATTTTGCGATTAGAAAATGTCAGCCATCTTGGATTTGGAAATTGACATCTTTTTTGTAACCTACGAGTTTGAGTTAATCGAAAACGATACCCATATAATTAAATAATAAATAAATATAAATAAATAATGCTGGACAATTCACACAGCATTATCTAGCCCCAAGTTAAGCAGAGCTTGTGTTATGGGTAGGGTACTAGATAACTGATATACATAATATAGCACAATACATAGATAGATTTTTTTATTATACATAGAAAACGACCAGAACACCCTGAACAAATGTCTGCAGATCGTACACACATTTGTCCCGAGGCGGGAATCGAACCCGCAACCTCCTGCGTCGCAGGCAGACCTTCGCCCACCGCGCCACAGAGGTCGTCAAAAATTAGTGTGTGCAGTCACACAGCAAGGCTCGCTTCGCTCGCCTTTCAGTGTGATGGTGGTTGCATTGCGTTGCAATACGACCCCACTCGTGCTGTCACACAAGTCTTTTTGAATAATACCTTTCCAAATTTTGACATTTAGTGTCACATTTAACGTTTGGTGACAAGTAGACGCACGTGAAATATATTTTCCGTGGTCCCGTTGACTGGACCACTTAAAATTTTATTTTTTCATTCCGTGGTCCAGTCAACGGGACCACCGAAAAAATAATTCTTCCGTGGTACAGTTGACTGGACCACCGAAAAAATATTTTTCCGTGGTCCAGTCAACGGGACCAGCTCAACTGGACCACGGGCAAGGAGCGAAAAAATTAAACATAAATCAAACAAAAAAATTTAATTATTAAAATTATAAATTACAAAAATAAACGTAAAGTTCTCTTCTCTTCACTTAAATGTAAACAACTTAATTGTTAAATAAAAATAAAAATAGATAAACGAAATTTTCACTGTTAAGTTTATCCTGACAAAGCTTAGATATATGAATAGACCAAAATACACAACTTTTAATTCCGTACTTGATAAACAGAAGTGTAATTTTGTATTAAAATTTTAAAATAAATAATAATTCTTCTGTTAAATAAAAATGAAAAAAAATCATTAATCAACAAAAATAAACAAAAAAAAATATTTTTACTTCACTTGTTCTAAGAAGTGTGCAACTGTGATTTCTCCTGATATTAACTGGTTTTGACATTCTAAAATAAAATTATCATTATCAATGTTTGATTTTTTTCTCTTATTTACAATATTTTCTTTTATGCGCAAAAAGTTATATTTTGCCTCCTGTTTTAATATGCATAAAAAATTTACTAAGTTACAATATTTTTTTCCCAATTTCTTGTTTAGTTTTCTATTAAAACCTTCGATACAGTTATTGGTACGATGCCGTTCTTTTGCGATTGCCCACATCTGTGTGAAAAATTTGCTTTTGAACCAAAACCTTTTCATATACTTTTGAAATTGTATGAGTTTTGGGCAATCATTTCTTGCGATTTCTGTACATATATATATCCATCCGTCAGCTAGATAAGATTCTGGTGTTAGTGGTAAGGAGGCACAGAGTGCAACTATTCGTTTTCCACGTTTTGTTTTCAAAAGTTTCATCTCTTTTCCATGTTTCCATATATTTTTAACAAAATGGTAATAGCAACCTTTTATTTCGGCACAAGGAAAGACTTCACTTATTGCTGTGATAGTTGCTTGTTCAAAATCTAAAGTGAATTTATTTGGTTTAAATAGAGGTACTTGGCTTTTAATCATTTCAAATAAAGTGAAATATGAATCCTTTTTTTTGTTCGTCATTAACGCAAATAATAGCGGAACGACATTATTTGTATCTGTAGTGCTATCTATATCAGAACATAATACATACAATTGTCCGAAGGGCGGAGGGCAACTCATAAATGTTCCGTCACAGAAAATGTGTTTCATTTTAGGTAGGATAGTTAAAGTTTCTGGCAAACAAAAGATTATTATACGATTATCGTTGCAGAAATAATCTGCAAGAACAAAATCCGACAAAGATGGTGGTATTTCAACTTCTGAAATGTTCGTAAAACATGTCTTATTAACATTCCATTTTTTGTTTCGTAATTTATATAACCCTGATTTAATAGAATCAAGTTTTGGTAAAGTGCAAACTAAATTTATCCCTTTGTCTTCGGCGTTTGTTAGACATTCTTGATAAATGCTGGGTATAGGACGACATTCTTCATTTATAACTTTTTCTCTTAGCTCGTGTAATATAATTTTTTTCTCGATCTCATTCTGGTTTTCAGTGCAGTGTGATACGTGTTTTGTTTGTTTAATAATGGCGCCATCCTGTAAATGTAATTAATAATAATAAACTATTTATTTCTCAAAACGAGTAGGTACGAGATAAGTATCAATGAGTGATATGACTTACTTTGAGATTCAATGTTCCATTGCATTTAAATTTTCTCCATTTTGAACATCGCCATATTACTGAACCATTTTTAAAACTCCTTTTTTTATGGTACTGATATCCAGAATGCAGCATAACCACTCCTCTGTTATTAATATATTTAATTTCATTCATTTTTAAGTTAATATATATGTATATTTTAATATTTTTATTAAAATAAATCAATTTTAAGACCAAATTGACAAAGACTGTGTCAATATGACAAGCAACTTCAAGTAGTAGCACTACAGATTGTCGTCGAGTAGAAAGAAGGATTGATCATTATTATGAGTATAAGAACTCATTAGATAAAATAGAAAAATGTAAAGATATAATATACCTACTTCCAACCGTTTTTATCTTCGAGCATTAAACCAGTGCTCGAAGGTTTTTATTATTGGGAATAAGAATTAGACGACCTCCGTGGCGCGGTGGACGAAGGTCCGCCTGCGTCGCAGGAGGTTGCGGGTTCGATTCCCGCCTCGGGACAAATGTGTGTACGATCTGCAGACATTTGTTCAGGGTGTTCTGGTCGTTTATATGTATAATAAAAAATATCTATCTATGTATTGTATTATATTATGTATATCAGTTATCTAGCACCCATAACACAAGCTCTGCTTAGCTTGGGGCTAGATAATGCTGTGTGAATTGTCCAGCATTATTTATTTATTATTTTAATTAGGGGGAAAAGTATCCAATGATCCACCAGTGGATTTAAGAGGAAACAAAAGTATCCAATGATCCACCAGTAGATTTAAGAGGAAACCAAAGTATCCAATGATCCACCAGTGGATTTAAGGGGAAACAAAAGTATCTAATGATCCACCAGTGGATTAAAGAGGAAAAAAAAGTATCCTCGGATCTATATGTGGATCAAGACTGTGGATCTAAGTGGAAGGAGGGCTTTTTTTAACTAAAACATGACATGTGCTACATGTCACCATAACAGCATCACCTCCATTGTCGTTGATAGATTCAGTTGTTGATTCACCGTTTACACTGCTAGATCCTGCTGCATTAGTAGATGATCCAACTTCATATCGTGCTCGTTTTACAATGATGTCATCATTTTCAGTGTTATGCACTCTCTTTAGAGCTCCTCCATCTTGTTGTCTACAACAATGAAAAAACGTTATAAGACACAATCCTGGTTTTAAATCAAAAAATTATAAAAGCGTTGGTATAGTTATGGATATTACTTACATTATATTTTCCTCAACAACGGCGCAAATATTGTATAGTTCCTCATCGTATTCATCTTCAAACGCCATACAAGTATCTAGTTTTTCACATAACTCTTCTTCAATTTTAGAATCAGTATTGAAAAAGACACTAACACAGTTCACATTCGCCATTTTCTTCAAGATATAATAATCAGAGATACTTCACAGTTATAGATTTTAAATTCAACTGATGCTACCAATATGTCTGTGTGTACTATTTATATGACAAACATGTAAACTTTAATAAGTACCCCAAGTGATTACTTTATGAGGGATCATTGTTTCAAGTAAATAAGTAATGAGTACCTTATCTACAACTAAAAATTTGTTGATTACTTGGAAGCAAATATAACATAAAGTAAGTTTTAAATAAAATTATATCATAAAAATGAAAAAGATTTAAATTATTATCTACCTATTAATTTTTAAAATGATATTTTTTACATGTTGGAGCTGCAGCGATTTCTTTAGTGACATTAAACATTAATTTTTTTACACTTTCATAATTTTGATTGGTTTCAGTAGTAAAATATTTAAGTCTATAATTTGCATGCTTCCATTGTTCATTTGAAGCCACTTTCCTAATCTTTTGCATGTCGTAAACCTCAATTTTAATCATAAAATTAGAGTTGGGACCATCGTCCTCATTGGTAGATATAAACACATTCCCGCCATCCCGGTGGGCATGAGAAACTGTTGATGATAACTTTTTCTTCTTTGATTTTGTGATATCAAAGAGTGTGTCCAAGCTTTCTGATGATTTTCTTTTTATCAAATTCTGTAATGGCCAATCTTTTGCAATTTTCAACTCCTGTGTAGCATCATCATCATCATCTGAACAAGTGTAATAGTACTGTTTGAATGTGTTTTCTTCAGTCAGATTGAATGAGTTCTGCAAAATCAAAGTTATAAAAATTAAAGCTTTTGAAACCATAACTATGATTTATTTTTTTAACATACAGTTTAAATACATAGAGAATAACTTACCTCCATTGTTTTCTGTAGATCACTTTTAACACACAACACAATTCACTAAATATAATCTGATGATTCACAATGCACTAGCAATAATATGAACATTTGAAGAAATGCGTGACTTATATACCAAGTATTTCAACGATATCAAGATCATTAGTACCTAATTACTCCTAATGTGATTACAAAGCAAAGTTCAAATGTGATTGCTTGAGTACACATTCCTTGCATATCTTTATAACCAGTCTTTCACCACTATCAATGTATAAACCTAGTTATAAATACGAAATAAAAAACATCAAAACATATTCCAATCCTTTTATTTCCTTCCATACTTTATAAAGAAGTTCAGCCTACCAAGATTTACATTCTTGGTTTGAAAATTGAATGTGTCACAACTGTATGATGAACACAATTGAAATTCAAAAATATTTGCATTTCATACATCCTACGTTACAAAAACATGTTTATGCAGCAAACAGGTTACCTTTACAAATTAACACTCCAACATGCATAATAAGTAATTTGGACCCCGATAGTGAACCAGGCTCTCATTGGATAGCCATTCACATAGAGAGAAATGGAGTTGGCCAGTATTTTGATTCTTATGAACGACCACCTACGGGGAATCATAGAAGTTTCTTGAATCGAACCACAAGACAGTGGGATTTCAATAGGTACAGTTGGCAGGCTGACTTAAGTGATATGAGAACTTATTCAAAATATAATAATGGTTATAATTACATGCTTTAATAGTTTCTGAAGGTAAAGAAAAAGTTAAAGAAATATAAAGGTTTACTTCGAAAACTAGTGCGAAAAAGTACTAATCAAGTTCGCAAACGTTTGATAGTTCAAACCGGAGGATCTTTTTTACCTCTTATATTGGGGTCAATCAAGAATGTAAATTAAGCGAGTAATCTAATTAGTCACAATGAAAGTGGCGAAGTGCTATTAGTAATTAGTTTTGAAGGTGATAATCAGTTTTATTAATCGTTTTCTGTAACTTTGGAATGAGTTAAGATACGTTAAAATGGACAAGTGCAATCGATCGGGCGTATGCCAAAACCCCCAATTTGATACCAAACT
Source organism: Pasiphila rectangulata (assembly GCA_963082625.1). Taxonomy (NCBI): domain Eukaryota; kingdom Metazoa; phylum Arthropoda; class Insecta; order Lepidoptera; family Geometridae; genus Pasiphila; species Pasiphila rectangulata. The sequence goes on from OY720244.1 coordinate 18,437,968, forward strand.
TTTTTTTTTTTTTTTTTTTTTTTTTTTTTTAGGCGGCGATCCTGCCACTGGACGACCGCAGAACCGCTTTATCTAGAACCGGAGAACGAGTAAGGATTCGCCGGTTCTAGATTTATCTAGAACCGGCGAATCCTTACTACTAATCTAAGATCTCAGAACTTTACCAACCATTTTCATTTAAGGAACACTGGACGAGGGCTTTATATTATTGTCCCTGTTGAGTGCCGTCCAAATAAGGGGCCGTCTCCACGAGCGAGGTAATCACGGCGATTCTATAGCGCGGACTCGTCGCGATTCTCTCGCTCGTGGAGACGGCCTCTAAGAGAGTGTGTGTATACGTGGCGACGACGATAACATCGCCGCGATTCCCGCGCTCGTGAATACGGCCCTTAACATGTCTTATGCGTTTCTGTTTATATGTTCTGTTTACCTCTATATAGCGTGTATGTTGTTTATTAACTGTGCTAAGTCTGAAATAAACTTCATTTTCATTACATTTCAGTACTTTTGCAGTTTAGGAACGTTATTCCTGTCTATTTTGTTTATGATTATTCCACGTAGAATATCAGCCACCAGGGGGAAACTTCTCGTGCATCGTGATTCAGGTTATCAACGCTCATAATCGAAAATTTCACAAAAATTGTCTTGATCTCTATTGAAAAGAATTTTCTGCACTCTCGTTATCTCACTATAGACACAGAATAGTAATGTATACAGTAGTTTGACTCGGCCGTATTTTTGAAATAAATACCTACAGCCGCGCGGTACGTAAACATGCGATAGGGCTGCCCGCCTCCAGCATTTTAATTAAATTTGCCTACTTTGTGTTTCCATTTAGTTATGTGATTGTAAATATACTTTTTTTATATAAACAAATATAATACTTTGTGAATTGAATAGATAAATTGAAAATATAGTGTACGCAGAAGTACTATAAAATAACAAAGTTATGAATTATTGGAATAACCTACAATCTAAATGATATAAGATTATAAGACCCAGTACTTTTACCTAATGTTTTAAAGTTCCACTCTTACTGATGAAAGCGTGATGTAGGTACCTACCTAGCTAAAATTACGCTTAACGTAGGTATTATTTAAAAATATTATATTTTCACCTTCTACGTAAACGAAGTCGTGGGTAAGAGTTAGCGTTAGCCCAAAGAAACTATTCCACGCGGACGAAGTCGCGGGCAGAAGCTAGTTAATAATAAATAAAATACCACGTCTTTACTTTGAATTATACAAACTAACAAAACGAAACACACATGCCCCGAGGTTTTTACACAAGCGTACCTACCGTATCATGAACCGCATATAACTACCTATTTCACTCGTGTCAATCACTTTCCATTACTCTATTCACTTTATTTAAGAATCCAGACATCTTTTTTTTCGGGAGATAAAAGGAAATACCTGTCCATTAAAAAGACACACATTATGTACCTACCTACTGGGTAGTAAGTAAAATTATTTTATAGTCTTAGCTTTCAGAGTTTCCAAGTAATCTAAAAAAAGTTATCTCTGGATGCGTTCTTGAAGATTTCATGCAACCAAAAACAGCACAATATATCCTACTCGACATATTAAATACGTAGGTAGGTACTTGAACTTATTTTTTGTGAAAAAATCGCGCGGTTATTGTTAAAAAAACAACACACCTCCGTTCGTCACTGCGGCACAGTCGCGACTGTTTAGGTACCGAGCGGAGACCGAGATCGAGGCGCGTAGGTATAGCTCGCGCTTCGTCCGTTTGTATGAAGTCGGAACACTGTATACACTGTGCTATAGACAAATGTCTGTTGTAAACAAATCGTGATGCACCGACTGGTGAAGAGCGGCTATCGAAATGATAGTAGACTTTTACCCCCGTATTTATAAACAAGCAATTACTTGCTGCTAAGTAATTTCTTAATAAAGTCATTACTTGAGAATAGAATACTTCAATAAAACATCTTATTCTATAGTTGAGTAATCTACGTTACCTATATAAGTAAATGCTTGAGTAAACAGCAACGCTTGATAGTTGTTTTTTCCGGTAACACTCATTTACTGCGTTTCGTTTCATTAAAAGGTAAAATTCAGATGTAGATTATTATACTTTAACAACTTATAATATTACTTAAATTTAATTTTACTTTATAATTATAATAAAATTATCTATAAAAAAACTAATTTTAATTAATAATATACTTTTTACATTTAATTATTCCTAAAGAAAAAAGTAATTATTGGCTGAAACAAAACGTTTGACACGACATAACCATGCAAAAATAGAATGTATCTTTTTACACTTGAATTACTTACTAGCATTGTAATTTTTATTTTCCTATCCTTTATCTCACTGTGTACAATACAAACATAACAAGTGAGTGCAGTCTAGCATTTTGGCTAGTTCAAAATTTGTCTGTTGTATTCTTTTGGTGTAATTGAAATTAACAAACATTTTAATTATGTCTGAAGTAGACAGGAAAAAACCATTTTCGAGTCCGGAAAAGGATTTATTCCTAAATATCATACAAAAATACGATGCTATTTTAATGAAATCATTCATTAGCAACGCCAATGCACGAGTAACTCTCTTCACTATATGACACACTGTCGATTGTGAAATGTGCATGATGTCTCCAAATACAATCTGGAAGCTACCAGTGGCATAAAAACGTAAGGCCGTTAGTAACTGGCACAGTGGACTAACAGGAAGCCCTCTTTGTGTCTCTGATTGTAAAGAGTCCGTAATTCTCGGTAAAATGACATTCATCACAACACTTTTGGAAAAGCGAAATCTCTTTTTAAAACAATCTTCTGAATAATCATGAAATGGATCCACATCACGAAAGTAAACTTTGCGTTTTCTGGGCTCAGAAACTTCAATCTCCGGTAGTAGGTATATTGTTATCGATATCATCTATTACACCAAAAGTCGCTTCAATACTTTCCATTGCTAAGTATAACCACGTATAACCGCAAAATCAAACGCATTTTGCGTTTCACTATATGACACACTGTCGATTGTGAAATGTGCATGATGTCTCCAAATACAATCTGGAAGCTACCAGTGGCATAAAAACGTAAGGCCGTTAGTAACTGGCACAGTGGACTAACAGGAAGCCCTCTTTGTGTCTCTGATTGTAAAGAGTCCGTAATTCTCGGTAAAATGACATTCATCACAACACTTTTGGAAAAGCGAAATCTCTTTTTAAAACAATCTTCTGAATAATCATGAAATGGATCCACATCACGAAAGTAAACTTTGCGTTTTCTGGGCTCAGAAACTTCAATCTCCGGTAGTAGGTATATTGTTATCGATATCATCTATTACACCAAAAGTCGCTTCAATACTTTCCATTGCTAAGTATAACCACGTATAACCGCAAAATCAAACGCAAAATGGTGCAATTCTAATGCTTAAGTAAAGAAAATGGTGACTATTACTTGGCTAAGAATTCTAACTTTTGACAGTTCTAACTTCAAGCAATTACTAAACTATAGAATAAAAATCATTACTTGAGTAATTACTTTTACTCAAGTAATTACTTTTACTTGTTTATAAATACGGGTGTTAGAGTGATGTGACAAGTTTGGTGTAGACACTGAGAATTGAGATAAGACTAAGACTTTGCTGGGAAGGGCTTGTATATTCTGATGGACTGCCTGCGCCTTACCCATTGGCGATGAAATCAGTTTAAATTATGGTCAACTGATGCTACGGGGTTTGCTCTGTCATTAGTACAATAAATACTAACAACAGGCAAAGCAAAGGGTGGCGCAAAATTTTGAAGTGTGGAGAGAATGAGGGAGGCCTCCGCCCACAAATGGCATGATACAAGCTAACAGTCACAGTAAACTTGTATTAGAAGGCAGTCTTGTGTATCTCATACTACCCAAAACAGAGGTTCTCCTAGTGTAGGAGTAAGCGTCTTTACAATTAAATTGTTGATATTCACAGAAAATATGTATGTTCTGCACTAATTTAAGTTATGTTTAACTTACTAAATAACTAAATAAGATATCAGTTCTTAGATTAAGCGTATATTATGGTTTCATATTTAAGGCATCTACATATAAACTTTAATTGTGATTCCTGTTATATTATGTTATTTTTTCAACGAATAAACCTTTATGATTATAATAATAATAATAATAATAATTTTTATTGAAATAACTTACGGCTAAGTAGTACATATTACTTATATCTAATTTAATTAAAGAAACCTAATGAACTTAGCGTGTGCCTGAACTAGGTGATCCTGTTTTTCAGGCAAAAACTAGGTCACAAGCAAATAAATTTAATCACACAAAAATTTTAAAAGATCTGATAAGATTGCATAAAGAATAAATAATTAAAACAACAGTGACAAGTGAAGCTTAAACTAATGTTAACATTATTTATGCAAGTTTGTAAAAATAAAGTGTTATACCTACTTTATTATAGCTAATAACTTCTCTGTATCGTCATATGACATACTTTGGAGATACTTTTTAACAACAAGTTTACAATTATTATAATTAAGAGAAAATATATTAGTTATCGCATTTATTCTATTGTACAAAAATGGTCCAAGGAAACTATAAAATCTATGAGCAAAGGTGTGTTTTTTACCTGTTAATATAGGGCAAACATTATTCCGTCGTGAGTTAGTAAGCTCAGTACTGTAGGGAAGTGCTTTGTGTTGTTTTAGCACTGTGTGCATTATGAATAACTGTCGAACTGTTAACACATCACACGATTTGTATAAAAGGTTGGTAGGAAATATAAAAGGGCGGAAAGTTGATACTTTAAGTATCGCTCTTTGTGCTCTTTCGACAGTTATTAATAATGTTTTACCTACTCCACCCCATGATGAAATACAGTAGGTTAGTATTGATTGACATAGGGCTAGGTAAACTTGTTTAATTAGCTTTTGATCCGCAATGTAACGCAGCTTTTTAAAAACAAACATTAACTTACGGACGCGATTACTTAAAACTTCTAGATGTTCTTTAAAAGAAAGAGTTTCATCCAAGATTATTCCTAGGTATTTTGTTTTGCGTGTTCTTTTAAGAAAAGGTAATTATGAGGTAATTATAAGAATTATGATTATAGTAAGGGTAGTAGTACGTACCGCGGTGATAAGGGCGGTCGACGCGCCGTTGCTCGGGTCGCTCTGCGCGAGAAGCGCGACGCAATACAACAATTCTTGCATTTCCTCTGGATCCATGTATTGTTCTGAAATAATATCAATCTACATTTTTGACAAAGAAATTAAATAAATAACCTAATGCTGGACACTATATACAAAACACCATAACAAATTTCCATAGTTCAAGCTTTGCCGAAACCAGATGATTGATAGGATACTTACATACAATTTTTTTAAATACATATCATACATTATAAAGAAACCGGACAAGTGCGAGATATACCCGCCTCGGGAAAAATGCCTGTACGATCAACGGATATTTGGATATAACGGATGTTCTGAATGTTTTCCTATAAATAATAATAAAAATATTTCTTATGTCTATGTAGTATAATGTATTAAGTATATCAGTGATCTAGTACCCATAACACAAGCTCTGCTTAGCTTGGAGCTGGATGACGAGGTGCGAATAGACCAGCACATCATAAAAAAAATGACTCCTTTGACGTATCTGGCGTATGTTACCTAGTTTAGTGAGATGGTCCAGCATGAACCGCGTGTAAGGCGCCCTCTGCGCGGCGGCCGCGGGGCACGCCAGCGCGTCCGACCACAGAACCAGCGCGATCCGCCGCGGGGCGCGCCCGGCCGGCGACCACGCACTAGCGGTAAGCGAACTGTGACGTATCTGGCGTATGTTACCTAGTTTAGTGAGATGGTCCAGCATGAACCGCGTGTAAGGCGCCCTCTGCGCGGCGGCCGCGGGGCACGCCAGCGCGTCCGACCACAGAACCAGCGCGATCCGCCGCGGGGCGCGCCCGGCCGGCGACCACGCACTAGCGGTAAGCGAACTGTGACGTATCTGGCGTATGTTACCTAGTTTAGTGAGATGGTCCAGCATGAACCGCGTGTAAGGCGCCCTCTGCGCGGCGGCCGCGGGGCACGCCAGCGCGTCCGACCACAGAACCAGCGCGATCCGCCGCGGGGCGTGCCCGGCCGGCGACCACGCACTAGCGGTAAGCGAACTGTGACGTATCTGGCGTATGTTACCTAGTTTAGTGAGATGGTCCAGCATGAACCGCGTGTAAGGCGCCCTCTGCGCGGCGGCCGCGGGGCACGCCAGCGCGTCCGACCACAGAACCAGCGCGTTCCGCCGCGGGGCGCGCCCGGCCGGCGACCACGCACTAGCGGTAAGCGAACTGTGACGTATCTGGCGTATGTTACCTAGTTTAGTGAGATGGTCCAGCATGAACCGCGTGTAAGGCGCCCTCTGCGCGGCGGCCGCGGGGCACGCCAGCGCGTCCGACCACAGAACCAGCGCGATCCGCCGCGGGGCGCGCCCGGCCGGCGACCACGCACTAGCGGTAAGCGAACTGTGACGTATCTGGCGTATGTTACCTAGTTTAGTGAGATGGTCCAGCATGAACCGCGTGTAAGGCGCCCTCTGCGCGGCGGCCGCGGGGCACGCCAGCGCGTCCGACCACAGAACCAGCGCGATCCGCCGCGGGGCGCGCCCGGCCGGCGACCACGCACTAGCGGTAAGCGAACTGTGACGTATCTGGCGTATGTTACCTAGTTTAGTGAGATGGTCCAGCATGAACCGCGTGTAAGGCGCCCTCTGCGCGGCGGCCGCGGGGCACGCCAGCGCGTCCGACCACAGAACCAGCGCGATCCGCCGCGGGGCGCGCCCGGCCGGCGACCACGCACTAGCGGTAAGCGAACTGTGACGTATCTGGCGTATGTTACCTAGTTTAGTGAGATGGTCCGATTCTTTTTTTATTTTTTATAGCAGATATCGATTCCTGCTTCCATCACTCTCAAGTTTTAACTTTTGCCGATGACATGAAAATAATGAAAACTATTACCTGTCCAAATGATGTTGCTCTTCTCCAAGAAGATTTGAATCGTCTTGATTCTTTCTGCCTTGATAATAAGCTTGACCTTAATGCAGCTAAATGTAATGTCATAACATTTACCCGAAAAACAAATATTGTTATATCCGACTATTTTTTAAAGGGTCAATTACTGCAAAGGGTAGATGAAGTCAGAGATCTTGGAGTGATCATGGATCATAAGCTAATTTTTGACTCACATATAACATCCATAGTCAAAAAAGCGTCTAGGGCATTAGGATTTATAATGCGTTCTTCGAAAAACTTTAGTAATATTAAAACTATAAAAATTTTGTATTGCACCTATGTAAGATGCCATCTAGAATATGCTTCTCAGGTATGGAACCCATCTTATCAAATTTATATAGACAGAATAGAACGAATTCAAAGAAAGTTCCTACGTTTTCTTAATTTTAAATTGAAGAAATATGAATCTGACTATCAACTTAACTGTGCCAAACAACATCTCATCCCTTTAGCCTTACGAAGGAATATTAGCGATATAGCTTACTTGTCCAAAATTATTACTTCTTCGATAGATTGTCCAGCTCTTCTTAGTAAAATAAATTTTAATGCACCAATGCGCACTTTAAGAAAAAATCAACTCTTTCATCTTCCCTCTGTTTCGACTAACTATCGCCAAAATTCTTTTATCTACCGTGCGAGTAAGCAGTTAAATTTGCTAAGTGACGAAAGTGACCTTGATGTTTTTCTCATTAGTAACCAATCTCTTAAAAATAAGCTAAATAATAACTTCTTTAATAAATATAAATATTGATATCACACACAATACAATATGTTATTAATTGTAAGATTAAAATAACTAATTTAATTCAACTTTACCCCATAACCCATTTTACCCCAACTTACTTTTATAGATAATTTTATTTGGCAACTTAAATACATTGTAACATTATTTATGAATGGATAGTGGTGATCGTGAGTGCTGTTGAACTAATCTGTTTTTTTTTTGTTTTATATTTCGCTTTAGTTTGTTAGCAAGTAATATTATAATTCTATGTCTATGTCTTAACCGTTTCTAGCTGTGGAGACCTTTAAATGGCTTCATAAACTGTTATAACTTGGTACTATTTAAGAATTATTATGCCGATGGTCTTCCTAATATAAATAAAATAAAAATAAAAATAAAAAATGAACCGCGTGTAAGGCGCCCTCTGCGCGGCGGCCGCGGGGCACGCCAGCGCGTCCGACCACAGAACCAGCGCGTTCCGCCGCGGGGCGCGCCCGGCCGGCGACCACGCACTAGCGGTAAGCGAACTGTGACGTATCTGGCGTATGTTACCTAGTTTAGTGAGATGGTCCAGCATGAACCGCGTGTAAGGCGCCCTCTGCGCGGCGGCCGCGGGGCACGCCAGCGCGTCCGACCACAGAACCAGCGCGATCCGCCGCGGGGCGCGCCCGGCCGGCGACCACGCACTAGCGGTAAGCGAACTGTGACGTATCTGGCGTATGTTACCTAGTTTAGTGAGATGGTCCAGCATGAACCGCGTGTAAGGCGCCCTCTGCGCGGCGGCCGCGGGGCACGCCAGCGCGTCCGACCACAGAACCAGCGCGTTCCGCCGCGGGGCGCGCCCGGCCGGCGACCACGCACTAGCGGTAAGCGAACTGTGACGTATCTGGCGTATGTTACCTAGTTTAGTGAGATGGTCCAGCATGAACCGCGTGTAAGGCGCCCTCTGCGCGGCGGCCGCGGGGCACGCCAGCGCGTCCGACCACAGAACCAGCGCGATCCGCCGCGGGGCGCGCCCGGCCGGCGACCACGCACTAGCGGTAAGCGAACTGTGACGTATCTGGCGTATGTTACCTAGTTTAGTGAGATGGTCCAGCATGAACCGCGTGTAAGGCGCCCTCTGCGCGGCGGCCGCGGGGCACGCCAGCGCGTCCGACCACAGAACCAGCGCGATCCGCCGCGGGGCGCGCCCGGCCGGCGACCACGCACTAGCGGTAAGCGAACTGTGACGTATCTGGCGTATGTTACCTAGTTTAGTGAGATGGTCCAGCATGAACCGCGTGTAAGGCGCCCTCTGCGCGGCGGCCGCGGGGCACGCCAGCGCGTCCGACCACAGAACCAGCGCGATCCGCCGCGGGGCGCGCCCGGCCGGCGACCACGCACTAGCGGTAAGCGAACTGTGACGTATCTGGCGTATGTTACCTAGTTTAGTGAGATGGTCCAGCATGAACCGCGTGTAAGGCGCCCTCTGCGCGGCGGCCGCGGGGCACGCCAGCGCGTCCGACCACAGAACCAGCGCGATCCGCCGCGGGGCGCGCCCGGCCGGCGACCACGCACTAGCGGTAAGCGAACTGTGACGTATCTGGCGTATGTTACCTAGTTTAGTGAGATGGTCCAGCATGAACCGCGTGTAAGGCGCCCTCTGCGCGGCGGCCGCGGGGCACGCCAGCGCGTCCGACCACAGAACCAGCGCGAGCCGCCGCGGGGCGCGCCCGGCCGGCGACCACGCACTAGCGGTAAGCGAACTGTGACGTATCTGGCGTATGTTACCTAGTTTAGTGAGATGGTCCAGCATGAACCGCGTGTAAGGCGCCCTCTGCGCGGCGGCCGCGGGGCACGCCAGCGCGTCCGACCACAGAACCAGCGCGATCCGCCGCGGGGCGCGCCCGGCCGGCGACCACGCACTAGCGGTAAGCGAACTGTGACGTATCTGGCGTATGTTACCTAGTTTAGTGAGATGGTCCAGGAACCGCGTGTAAGGCGCCCTCTGCGCGGCGGCCGCGGGGCACGCCAGCGCGTCCGACCACAGAACCAGCGCGTTCCGCCGCGGGGCGCGCCCGGCCGGCGACCACGCACTAGCGGTAAGCGAACTGTGACGTATCTGGCGTATGTTACCTAGTTTAGTGAGATGGTCCAGCATGAACCGCGTGTAAGGCGCCCTCTGCGCGGCGGCCGCGGGGCACGCCAGCGCGTCCGACCACAGAACCAGCGCGATCCGCCGCGGGGCGCGCCCGGCCGGCGACCACGCACTAGCGGTAAGCGAACTGTGACGTATCTGGCGTATGTTACCTAGTTTAGTGAGATGGTCCAGCATGAACCGCGTGTAAGGCGCCCTCTGCGCGGCGGCCGCGGGGCACGCCAGCGCGTCCGACCACAGAACCAGCGCGTTCCGCCGCGGGGCGCGCCCGGCCGGCGACCACGCACTAGCGGTAAGCGAACTGTGACGTATCTGGCGTATGTTACCTAGTTTAGTGAGATGGTCCAGCATGAACCGCGTGTAAGGCGCCCTCTGCGCGGCGGCCGCGGGGCACGCCAGCGCGTCCGACCACAGAACCAGCGCGATCCGCCGCGGGGCGCGCCCGGCCGGCGACCACGCACTAGCGGTAAGCGAACTGTGACGTATCTGGCGTATGTTACCTAGTTTAGTGAGATGGTCCAGCATGAACCGCGTGTAAGGCGCCCTCTGCGCGGCGGCCGCGGGGCACGCCAGCGCGTCCGACCACAGAACCAGCGCGATCCGCCGCGGGGCGCGCCCGGCCGGCGACCACGCACTAGCGGTAAGCGAACTGTGACGTATCTGGCGTATGTTACCTAGTTTAGTGAGATGGTCCAGCATGAACCGCGTGTAAGGCGCCCTCTGCGCGGCGGCCGCGGGGCACGCCAGCGCGTCCGACCACAGAACCAGCGCGATCCGCCGCGGGGCGCGCCCGGCCGGCGACCACGCACTAGCGGTAAGCGAACTGTGACGTATCTGGCGTATGTTACCTAGTTTAGTGAGATGGTCCAGCATGAACCGCGTGTAAGGCGCCCTCTGCGCGGCGGCCGCGGGGCACGCCAGCGCGTCCGACCACAGAACCAGCGCGATCCGCCGCGGGGCGCGCCCGGCCGGCGACCACGCACTAGCGGTAAGCGAACACGCTGACAGCATCACCCTAAGCAACACACTTTTTTTTACAAGCTTTCAATTAACTTGCCATGTGTATGTTCGGGTTTGTTCGGGTGAAATCTTGCAACTCAATTTTGAAGCAGATATCTTTATTTTTTTCTCATTATGAGAACTAGGCGCGAAAACGAGCAAAAATTACAAAGGGAAACAAAAAACGCAACCGCAAGGTTAAATTTTCCTAAATTTAACCTTGCGGTTGAGTTCTTTGATATGTTTGGTTATTGAATTAAGGATATTGAAACGATGCCTTGAGGGAATCCAGTTTTACTATTACAATCTAGACACGCGGCAGTGTCCGAGCAACGCGAACGGGCGACGACGCAGCAGTGCGTAATAACCCGAGCCATTCAGAGGCGCTTTTGGTTCCTTCATAACTCAAAATCTATCAAAAGTAAAATTTGAAGCTCACGTTTTCATTTGGCTAGTTTTCACAACTGACAAGTTACTATGTCACTTTCTGAATTAACGTGAGATATACTATTCATTTTGTAAAAACAAGGATAAAAAAATGCATGTTATGCATCCTCTTCTGTCCGAGGAGAACCAAAGGGGTATGTTGGACTCACCAGTGCTACCAACAAAGTGTAAGTGGACAGAGGCATACCAACTAAAAACCCATCGCTGTTCCGCCTTTCACCTTAGCGCCAGAGCGTCGTCGAACCATTCGTCACCGGACGATTCGTTCGACGGCGCACTAGCACTTGACAGGGTTGCGATTCGACCGCTACCCTGTCGGTGATTATCCGTCTTAGACGGATCCTTCCTGAGCGCCTCTGAGGCGAGAGATTTCCTATGTTGGTGTCGACATTTTGAGACCTGTGCAATGCCGGGGTGATTCTCCTCGCATCACCACTCGGCTGGTCTCCATTAAGCGGAATAAGGCGATCGAATTGCCGTCGCCGTCTTCCGGTCCTCCGCCGACGAAGTGGTTCTTGAAAGCTTTCCTCTCTGAAAGGATTACTCACCTAGTATTGTAACGTCGAAGATTATTTCGACACTTTGTGTAAATAATCGTGGCGGAATAATCTTCGACGTTACAATACTACGTGAGTAATCTCCGTTTTTACAAAATGACAAGTTATTGTTTTAATATATGGAGCTATCACATCTTTTTATTTTAAATATGTTGTTAGAAACGAGCCAAATCAAAACGAGAGCTTCAATTGATCCTATGTTATCAGCAATATTTTAAGAGATAAATATCAAGATTATCATTAGAACATGACGTCATTTAGATCTCAATTCTTTTGGGGGCGAAGTCAACAAATGTAGTGGCATTTTAAATATTGAACTTGGTTCCCATTTTCACATTATTTAATTCCTCATGGATCATCAGAATACAGGACCTCTGAAACATGACCTACCTTATAATAGAATCATCAAAATCCATTCATAACTGGCAGAGTAATCGCGTAACAAACATACATAAAATATACAGTCGCATTGCTATCGCTAACATAAATACCCGATTATAATGGTATATTAATAATTTGTCTGTCCATCACAGCTGGATCATCATATCAATCGTAGGACGTCCACTGCTGGACACAGTCCTCCCAAATTGATCTCCAAGTACTGCGGTTGGAAGCAGCCTGCATCCACCGCCGACCTACGGTTCTTACCATGTTGTCTGCTCATCTTGTAGGTGGACGTCCTACGCTGCGCTTCGGGTCCGTGGCCCTTGCGAGAACTTTGCGGCCCCATCGGCCATCTTGTTTTGCGCTACATGGCCTGCCCATTGCCACTTCAGCGTGCTAATCCGTTTGGCTGTCGGTGACTCGAGTTCTTCTACGCATCTCCTCATTTCTGATTCATTCCGTAGAGAAACCTCGAGCCCTCTCCATAGCTCCTTGAGTGCGTTTTTATTAGTGTGTGTTCCTGGTGGTTTCATTTATTACTTGGTCCTGGTTGGAATACTTACAGAGCCTGTGGATTTTCGTGGTACATCTGGTCTGGGTACTGGCTGCGAACCTGGAAAAACCTAGACAGCCCCTCTATTACTCCCTCCACCGTGAGTTGGCTCCAGGGCACCCTGGCAGCCTCCTTTAGAACCTGAAGGCAAAAGGCGACTATAGATAGAGTATGCTTTATTGTACACCATAGCCACAGTAGCGTTTTTTGTACACATAGACAACAGGTAGAAATTAACAAAAATTACACATGATAAGGCACAATGGGCGACCTTATCGCTAAAAGCGATCTCTTCCAGGCAACTTTTGGATAGGCACGAATAATAGGTTAAGAAGATTAGACGGGGGCGTACTAAGAAGCACGAGTGCATAGGCAAATATGTATTTATTTATTATTAGCCCGTGTTGTCCCACTGCAGGCAAAGGCCTCCCTGCCCTTGCTCCAGCCGTCTCGGTCTCCCGCGACAGCGGCCCAATCCGGCTGACGCACATCCAACTCGTCCCGCCTTATTATATTATATTATACAGGGTGTAAAAGGACAACTACCGAAAACTTCGGGAGGTCAATGTACTCGTCAATATGAACAACTTTTACTAAGGAACTTTTGCTGTAAAAAAAGTAAAGAAACAGCTGTTCCATATATTTTAGTAAAGTAGGTATTTCAAAAAATTCAAAATTCAAAAAATACTTTATTCAGTGCGGCCGCATGGACCTTATTGACGCGTCACAACTTACAAAATAAAACAACACAAATAAATAGAATAAAGCACATAATTGAATCTGTTCACTTCAGATGACACGCGAGTTAGGAAAAGAAGCGAACAGAAGAACCTAACTCGGTCGTTATAGTCATCATTTAACAATTTGATTTTGTCTTATGTTACGTTTGACGGAGTTGGAGCAGATTCCGTCCCAAGTGGTTTTGTCCTCTAGGTAATCTGATATTTTATAATAAGCTTTATTGCATAGATTGCGTTTAATAATGTTTTTGAATTTATTCAATGATAACTTCTGCAACTCACTTGGGAGTTTGTTGTAGAAGCGTATACATTGCCCTTTAAAAGATATTTTCACCTTATGGAGCCTAGTAGTGGGCACAGCGAGTTTATTCTTATTTCTTGTATTTACATTGTGAATGTCGCTGTTTTTCTTAAACGAAGCAATATTTTTATGGGTGTACAACAGGTTCTCATAAATATATTGACAAGCTACTGTCATTATATTTATTATTGTACTTTTGTATGGAACAGCTGTTTCTTTACATTTTTTTACAGCGAAAGTTCCTTAGTAAGAGTTGTTCATATTGATGAGTAATGTACTCATGACCCCCCGAAGTTTTCGATAGTCGTTCTTTTACATCCCGTATATAATATATATCCCGTATATAATATATATCCCGTATATAATATATAAATAATATATATCCCGTATATAATATATAAAGTTGCGCGGTACAGCTGTAGAAAGATGTCGCAAATTATATGCACAGATTAATGACAAATCTAAACTTCGGTGACAAAGAATATAGACTATAGTTTATATAGTACCTAGGTAGGTGTTATATTATAATGTATTTGTATTTTATATATTTATTGAATAAATAAATAAATATAAATAAATAATGCTGGACAATTCACACAGCATCATCTAGCCCCAAGCTAAGCAGAGCTTGTGTTATGGGTACTAGATGAATAAGAATGTTTATTTTATTCATATATTTAATGTAGACGCAACATGGAACTCTATGCCAATTTCAGACATTTCATGGAGGAAATCATAGAATAATTAGCACAAAGTGTTCAGCTGAGGTCTGTACTTCTTCTTTTCCTCAGAACAAGACATTTATTTACAGTTTTGTTATCAAATCTAGAAAAGACAATTATTACAAAACGAAACAGAGTTGTTTCCGAAAATACAATGACTTCCCGCCTTTCCATAGACAGTGATCCGACTTCCTTTAGTCTGACATACCTCTATCATATTATTCTGACTTTGACATTTGTCATAATGTGTTGTTACACGAAACCTCGTCCTGGCGGTTGTGAAAGAATTTGGAGTCAACCCAAGCAAATAGTTTTTAAGTATCTACTTTGTTTCGTCATGCATTATGAAGGTTTTATTACGATTGAAATCCTAAAAATACAATATATTGTATTTTATTCTATGATTTCCTCCATGAAATGTCTGAAATTGGCATAGAGTTCCATGTTGCGTCTACATTAAATATATGAATAAAATAAACATTCTTATTCAATAAATATATAAAATACAAATACATTATAATATAACACCTACCTAGGTACTATATAAACTATAGTCTATATTCTTTGTCACCGAAGTTTAGATTTGTCATTAATCTGTGCATATAATTTGCGACATCTTTCTACAGCTGTACCGCGCAACTTTGTCTGCTTCGCATAAGTGAGAGAGTGGGTCGTAGGCACCTCTATTTAAAATGCGCGCGCGGTAAAACTGATATCTTCTAAGATATTCCTTGAATTCAAATGGTGTAAATGGCAATTCCGTTCAAAATTAAATAATTAAGATAAGATAAGATAAGATAATTTATTCAAAAATCAATATAAATTCACAATAAATTACAAAAGCCGTATTTATAAACTATTTAAATGTACTAAAATATCCGTGTCTGAACTAGGATAAACCTGTGTTTCAGACTAGTGGGACTTACATATACTTATTGTAGGTAAATAACATAACAATCATTATAATTAGAAGACTTAAATGGAACAGTTTCATATAGATTTTATAAACTAAAACTAAGCTAAATTTTTACACCTATGTTCGTTAAAAACGCTTGCGTAACATTTCATTCTTGGAATACATGGTAGTGATAATAGAGTAACAGTTAGTTACTTAGTTATTGCTAATAACTTTTCTGTATCATCATAAGACATGCTCTGAAGTGTTTTTATTAAAGATATTTTACAACTATTATAATTTAATGGGAAAATGTTAGCTATCATATTAAGTCTATTGTAGAGAATTGGACCTAGAAAATTATAAAATTTAGTTGAGAAGGCATGTTTTGTTGAGGTTGACCGGGGGCAAACAATATAATTACGTCTTTTGTTAGTAAACTCTGTGCTGTAGGGAAGAGCTGTGTGTTGTTTTAGTACCACATTTAATATAAATAACTGCCGAACTGTTAGCACTTCGCAGGATTGATATAGAAGGTAAGTAGAAAAAATAAAAGGTCGGAAAGTAGCTACCTTAAGTACGGCTCTTTGAGCTCTCTCGATTGGAAGTAATAATGATTTACCTACTCCTCCCCAAATAGAAATGCAGTATGACAAAATGGACTGGCAAAGGGCAAAGTAAGTTTGTCTTAATAATTTCTGATCCGCAATACAACGTAACTTTTTGAATACGAATATCAACTTACGAACTCTATTGCTTAAAACATCTATGTATGGTCTGAAAGAAAGAGTATTATCTAGCAAGATACCCAGATATTTTATTTTGTTTGAATGGTTGATAGCGGGACACATACATTTATTTTCAGGAGAGGGAATGCAATAATGAGCAAATAATTTCAAATATCCTTCGGTTGACGGTGGATTGCGCATAGAAAACTTGATATGGATAGTCTTTGTTGCGTTAAGTGTCAGTAAGTTGTACTGAAGCCATTTAGTCACAATATTAAAGCCATTCTGCGCTAACTCGTAGACTTCTTTTTCCGAATCAGCCGAAAAAATTAGAGCAGTATCATCAGCATATGATATGATTTTGCCCTGTTCTAGATTAAGATTGCAGAGATCATTTATGTAAATCAAAAACAGAGTAGGTCCTAAAATACTTCCTTGGGGAACCCCAAAGGATGTATTTTTCATATCATCACTGAGAACATTTCCAATTTTAAGGCATTGCATGCGTCCTTCTAAATAACTTGAGAAGAGATTCAACTGGGTGCCTCTAATTCCAATAGACTCAAGCTTGCGCAAAAGGATAGGGGATGAAACAGTATCAAAAGCCTTAGCTAGATCCAGGAAAATGCCTACGGTGTGCTTACCTTTATCCAATTCTTGTGCGAGAAAGTTAGTAAGATGATGAACAGCGTCAGAAGAAGATAACTTAGATCTAAAGCCAAACTGTGTATTTGATAAGATTAATTTATCTTCTAGGTATTTGACTAATCTTTTATTTATAATTTTTTCAAATATCTTCGACAACGAGGATAGTATGGAAATAGGTCTATAATTAATAATTTGGTCTTTAGATCCCGATTTATACACAGGGACAACGATAGCTTTTTTCAGGCCCTCGGGAAAAATCCCCGTAGAAAAGCACTGATTAATAATATGAGTCAGAGGTGGGATTAGTATGTGCCTGAATTGCTTGATAATTTTGGCTGGTATATTATCCCATCCAACTGCACAATCGGTTTTTAAGCTCATTATTATGCTTTCCACTTCGCTTTCATCGGTGTCCAGTAAGGCAAAAGACGTTGGAGTACTATTGTTTTTAATATATGGACCCGTAGGAAATTGTGAGAGTCTTTGCATTTTTTCTGCTAGACACTTACCTACATTAACAAAGTAATTATTTGCAATGTTAGCAGATTGAAGCGGTGAGGAATTTGTTTGCAATAAACACGAAGATGTCTCATGCTTCTTGTTGGAATATGTTACGTTTTTTATAAACTTCCAAATCTTTTTACTATTCGTACCCGCTTTTTCCAGTTCTCTTTTATCATAATCTATTTTAACTTTTTTCAGTAAATTATTACAAAAATTACGATAACGTTTATATGACAACTGCAAGACTAAATTATTTGGATTTGACCTTGCTTTCATATGCAGTTTGTCTCTGTGTTTCATACAACGAATAAGTCCTGCAGTAATCCAAGGTTTTAAATTGAGACATTTATTGCTTAGAACAACCTCGTACGTACTTTTTTGAATCGCTTGTTGTAGTTTATTAATAACAAATGACATGGAAAAATTCAGGTCAGCGGAATGATAAACTGGAGCAAAGTCAATGTTGCATAATCCATCTTCAAGTTTATTCACATTTAATTTAGTAATAGATAGATAGATAGATAGATAACACTTTATTGATCACCACATGTAACAAAAAAATATACCGAGGTATAAAAACAAGCAAAAATATAATACAATTTTGGGCAATTCAACGGGCGGCCTTATCGCTGGGAGCATAGAGTAATAGTGCGAGTGTTATTTACTTTAGGTAATTTGCAATTTAAGGTTAATAGGGCAGCGCTGTGATCGGTTATTGAAGAGTTTATAACAAGAGCGAGTGATGGAAAAATGGATTTAAGCATAATATGATCTAAGCACGAACCAGTTTGGTGCGTAGGGAATGTATGCGCCGGGAGTAAGCCGTGGAAGGAACATAGATTTAGGTAGTCCTGTCCGACTGAGTCACTACATCCGGAAAGGATATTTATATTAATGTCACCAACTAAAATTACATTTTTAAAGGTAGATACATTTTGCAACGCATCATTTAACGAGTTAGTAAAGTTGTTGGCATTTTTAAAAGAAGGAGGTCTGTATATTGCTATTAATGCAAACTCTGCACCGATTTTAATTAATAATCTATTGCAGTCGAGTATGTCTGGTTCTTCTACAGAGACATCGAGATGATTTTTCACAAAAACTAATATCCCATCATTTTGATTGTAATTTATATTACTTTGGTAGGACTTATATCCGGGCATTTGTGGTACATTGTATTTTTTAGAGAGCCAACATTCAGTTAAAATAATGACGTCACAATTTATATTTAACCTTTCCTGAAAAATACTAAAGTTATCAAAATTTTTAATGACACTTCGTATGTTTTGTGTTAATATTGTTAGTGGATTTTTGTAAGACGATACATATTGTTTGCATTGTTCAGTATCACAGCATTTGGATTCTGATACAGAAAAGTGGTCTAAGTCATTAATTAAATTATTTAACATCTTAACTAAAACCAAATGAAAGGTCAGAAAATAACTGATATGGGGCGCTCTTAGGCGCCTTCATAATCAATTGAATTAATGTACCGTTTTTCCGCCATTAATTTAGCTGGGCAGTCGGAACAACCAGTTTTGTGGTTACTCGGCTTTTTGAAATGCAGGCAGGTAGCACATTTTGGGTCTTCAGTCTTCCTTGTGCATTCCTGTACAGCGTGTCCTTGTCCACCACAGTGACTGCAGTTGATGTTGGTCTCTCTGCAGGTCTTTGCCGCGTGTCCATATTGTTGGCACTTGTAGCATCTAGTAACTAAGGTAAAGTCCCGAACTGGACATGACGACCAGTGCACGAACACTCTCTCTTTAGTAATAAGGGCTTTGCGGATAACAGCTGGAACCTCAAGTACGTAGTTGCAGTAATCGGCGTTCCTTTTTCCCGACTTGTGGCTTAACCTGATTTGACTTAAACATTCCTCAAGGGTCACGTCCTGAAGTGTCTCTGCTAGGTTTTGCCTATATAAGCAGGACAAAACTTCTGTTTCCTGCATTGACGTGGGCACTCCTACAATGACTACTCTGGGCTTGCGTTTTTGGGTTTCGTCGACCTTTAGACCTGAATTTGTAAGTTGCACTGAATTTTTCAATTTTTCTATGTCGTCCCGATTTTCTGTGCTTATTATAACTCCTCCATTTTTTGTCTTCCGTAGGCCTCTGACATGTAATTTAATTTCTTCGGGGCAGATAATTTTTTGAACCAGAGATTTGGTTTCGTCACTAGACTTCATTTTGTCATTTGGGTAAATGGCCACGGAGCTCAAATGATTAGGTCTTATGAAACTGTTGGATCCCTTCTTGACCATATCTGCAAAAGAAGTTCCAGCGGAATCGGCAGGTCTTGAGGTCTCAATGATTTTCTGTAGGTCTTGTAGTCGCTGCGCGACGTCTTGTCGCTCTTGGAGGACATTAATGGTGGAGTGGAGGCGAACTGCTTTCACCTTGAGGCTTTGGTAGAGCATCGCCATCTGCGACGTCCCACTTGACACTTTTCTGCACAGAGCACTAATTCGTAGTTTTTGGTCTGAATTCATCTTACTGTCTGCTGCGATAGTGCTCATTTCATTTAGTATGTGGTCTATGGTCGTCATCCAGCTTTGTATCTCCGATGTAGAGACACTTTCAGCTTCGCCTACTTGTTGAGGGTCCGGGGCGCGCGGTGTTGGCGCTGCCGGCGTAGGCGGAGGACTGCGCAAAGTCCTGCCGCTCCGATTAAAGGGACTGCTGTCCATTTTCTCTTGCAACTTAGAAATAGCTAATAATAGTCCATTTCTTAATTCACTTTAACACATTCTATAACCACTGTGACACAGTTTATGTTGGTCACGGAAACGAGGTCACGATTCAGCATATGATTATTTGTTAATTTTAATACAATGTACACGTCCGATCTTAGCAACGGCTTGAAGTGTCCCATCAATTATGATGAATAACGTTTTTAATTGGAAGGAAGTTAATGCATAATTTAGGTTCAATAGTAATTGATAAAGTTGTTATTTGTTTATTTAAGCACGCCGATTTCCCCTTTCTCTACAATATTAGGTTGACAGGTAGAAAATTCCTTTGGCATATTATCACAGATTACAGAAAATATTATGTTCGCCATTTGTGATTTTGACGTTTATTGTTTATACGATGTTTATTCTTTAAACAAATAACATCACTAAGGTAACTAAGATAGAACAAAAATATGCCAAGCGTGGTCTTGGAGATCCATAGGGAAGTCTATGCCCAGAAGTGGACGTCCTGCGGCGGGGATAATGATGATGATGATTCAAAGTGTTTGTGCACTGACCTCTGGATCGTTCACGTATACATTTCCAGTGAAGAGTTTCAGCAGTTTCTCGAGATAGTCTGAAAAATGGTGACAGTCTTCGTCGATTCCGATCAGAAGGGTCTCCGCTTTGGTGGCCTTGAAGCGGTCGCAGCACCACCGACGTATAACCTCGTGATATCTATCCTGCTCGATCACCTGAACAGAAAAACACATAAAAAAAATCACGAATGGTTCCGTAGCATCATGTGTCAACATTCTGTAAGTATTACCTCTATATATAAGCGTCTACCTGTTACAACAAGTTTGTTGTATGTATACCCTTAAATATTTATTTATTTTAATCTGATTTTAGTATTTTTTGTTATAGCGGGAACAGAAATACATCATTTGTGAAAATTTCAACTGTCTAGATATCACGGTTCATGAGATCCAGCCTGGTGACAGACAAAGACGGACAGCCAGACAGACAAAGCGAAACTATAAGGGTCTACTGTACTACGAAATCCTAATAAAAAAAATTAGGCCAGGTGCGTGTCGAGCCACACGCTATGTGGGGATTCGTAGTTAACCTAGTAGACCTGTTGTCAGAAGTTAATCTATCTTTTTTTACGTTTACAGGCATGTTAACAGGAATTAATTTAGTTTTCGGTATTAAGTATTCCGGTTCGTTTGGTAAACCGTATCACTTATTTGAGCGACTATTTCTCCAAAACTAAAAAAGCTAGCTCATTATATATATTCCGTTATAGTTTTCCAATAAAGTTTATGGTTAAACTTCTGTTCATGATTTTTTAGATTTGTAAAGCTAGCCAGTTTAGATTTTAGAGGACGCTCGAAAAAAAGTTTAAAACTTTGATATTTCGTGAACGGAACCCTAAATCGAAAAATTGTCTTTGCAACCCTTAAACTATTTTAAAATACCTATTTAACGATACCTCACACGATAGGAAAATAAAGAAAAATAAGTTCATCCCCATGTTACGTGTATGGGACCTCCCATATATATTTACCCCGAATATTTTTTTTTTGTAGCGTTATTTCTGCGTTGTTATTTTATATGTCCATGTAAAATTTCAGTTTTCGAGGAGTAATAGTCTAGTCGCAAAGTCGGTGACGGACGGACAGACAGACAAAGCGAAATTATAAGGGTTTCTTGTTTTATTACGAAACCCTAAAAAGAAGGTTTTAAATTCGACTTTTTCATGTATGTTCGTCGATTTCTACGTCAATACGTGAACCAATTAAAAAAATCTTTATGTATTCAAAAGTGTGCACTTTTGAGTTAGTCTTTAAAGTCAGTTTTTTTGTTGAACATTAAATAATTATTGATGACGTATGTATGTCTAGCTAGCGATAGATACTTATGGCGTGCTGCGATGGGCGCTGCGATTGCTTCTCATCTGTTCGGCCGCTCACAACAAACCGACAAACTAAACAACTGACAGCTATACATAATCATGATAACAAGGATCTATATTCTTCAGCATGTAACGCATAGTCATGAAACCAGGTTTATATCTCAGGCTAAAATTAATAACTATTTTTTCAGTGCCTAAAATAAACATAAATTTGTAGTGACAGAACATCAAAACAACGCTTACAAAATAAACCCACTTCAATGATAAAACTAAGATGTTGCTGCAAATATCAAAACCGCTTACAACATTTGAATATTTCGCTTGATTTATCATGGATCCCAACATCAGAACTGGGTTTAAAAGCAAGCAAACATCATTAAGAGAAACAAAAAACCCAACCGCAAGTTTAAATTTAGGGCATAACACTATACGCCCTACGCCCTAAAGGTATTCCCTGGTACACTTTGTCTTAAAGTGGTTTTCTTAGGGCGTAGACCAGACGGCCGCCCCGGTATCGCTGGATTGACTAGGTGGAAGCGGATCTGCGAGAACTCGATGCTGCTAACTGGCGAGAACTAGCGCAAAACAGAGAAGCCTGGACAAGTCTTGTATCGGAGGCCAAGATCCACTTTGGGTCGCTGAGCCAGAAGAGTAAGTAAGTAAGTATAACACTATACCTTGAGGGACTCCAGTACACACTATTACATCATTTCATTCCATTAAAATTCATTGCAATGCAAAATGCTGATGATGATGTGTAGGTGGGTACGATGACAAGTGGATAGTGATATAATTGTCTTGGCCATCTTCCGAAGTCGTCACCCGTGAATGTTGTAATATTGAAGAGTTTTGATAACCATCTGTGGTCTTCTTCATCAGTTCCACTTCACTAAATCATACTTTCTGAATGCAAATGCTTAAACCCTGAGCTGAATATGTCGAAATCCCTACATGTTTACCTACAACATTAACTTTTATTTTTTTAAAGTATTTTATTGTCTCTTGTTTTAATGATGATCTCATTGTAATTTATTATTATTATTATTTAGCCTCCACTGTCCCACTGCAGGGCAAAGGCCTCCCTTCCCTTCTTCCACTCTTCGCGATTTAACGCTGTGACAGGCCACGTGCCCATATGAGTGTTCAGCTCGTCCCGCCATCTCCTTCTCGGTTGTCCGCGCGGCCGACATGCGTTTGGGGTCCACTCTGTGGTTATTTTCGCCCAAAAATCGTCGGGCATGCGGCAAACGTGTCCGGCCCAGTTCCACTTTAGGCTTGCTGCTTTCTGACCAACATCAGCGATCTGTGTCTTGGAGCGCAATATGCTGTTCCACACGCGGTCTGACAGCTTAATATCTAGGATACTGCGCTCCATAGCTCGCTGGCATACCCCGAGGGCAGACTTTTGATGATTTGTCAAAGACCAAGTCTGAGAGCCATATGTCAGGATGGGGAGAACACGTACGTCCATAAGTTTCAGTATTGTAATTTAGTTACCATAAATGTGATATAGATATATTTAGTTACTTTTAGTATAAATTCAAAGAGAGTTGTGTTCGCCTATAATTGGCATATATATAAGAACTGATATCCTTGTAATTTTTTTTTGTTGAATGTTGTTTATATATATACTGTCGGCGTTCCTTTTTATAAATAAATAAATAAACATTTGAGGAGTTCCCCCGATTCCTCATGGATCTCACCATCAGAAGACATCCGTAAGCGTATAAAGGTACCTACAACGTTCATATGCTTAGGGTCTTATGCAACTAAGTAAAATATTTTTTCGACAAACTGGGCACTTTAACTTAGTCGATTTTCTTAGATTTTTATGTGTTTATTTCAATCCAAACTATTGGCCGCCCGGTTATTTCCGGTTACCCTTTGCAAACCCTATATAGCAGTTTGGGTATTTTCTGCAACATCTTACATTTTATCATTGCAGTTGGTTATTTTGTAAAAAAATATTTTTTTCGACGAACTGGGTACTTTTAACTTATTTTTATTTCACATTTCATTTATTTTGCTTACACATTAAATGCAGCTTAGGTCTTAGCATTAAGAAAGTACATGCCACCCCGCAAGGGCACTGAAATTTAGTGTTTGGGCGTAGGCCCAAACACAATTCATAACATAAAAATTTCTAAATAATTTAAAGCATAATTATGAATTAACTAATAAGTAAAAAATAAAACAAAGACTTACAATATCATTAATTACAAAACGAAATTAAAAATAAAAATGTCAAACATGCCATAACAATATTATAGAAGAATCCACTAATAAATGTATAAAAATTTTGAAGTCAAAATAAAATTATCTACAATAAGTCAATTAAATTATGTCAAAATAAAATTATCTACAAAAAATATAGTTTCTAATGTCAACAAACGAAAAAAAACTATCACCGAAACGAAGAAAAACCTTGATAAACACTATGGGGGTTTTGCACCATCAATATCAATGGTTAAGAAAGGGTTTACTGAGTTCCGTTGTGGTCGTTCCACAAGGGACGCCGAACGTTCAGGTCGCCCAAAAGCGATTGTCACGCCAGAAATCATCTATAAAATCCAATTATATTGGACGATCGAAGAATGAGAGTGCGTGAGCGGTGCTAAGCTGAATGCACACCTGGATATGAAAAAGCCGCGCAATGGGTGCCGCGATCGCTCACACTCGACCATTAGCGCAACCGCGTGACCACTTCAATGGATTGTTTGGGGATGTTCAGCCGTAATGCGATGGAGTTGTTGATCAAGTGCCGTTTCGTAACCGTTGACGAAACATGGATACATCACTATACACCAGACCAAGGTGTATATAGTTCCAGAGAGTATTCCGTTTAAACAAACAAACTGTGCAGCTTCATAAGATTTTGTTATTACCCATTTTCTAGATTGCCATTTTGCCATCACTAGTTTTGTGGATTCAGGTCAATAACTTTTTACTTACTTTCAAAGCGCCTAGAGCGCTTAAAGCGTCGAACCACTGGTG
Source organism: Pasiphila rectangulata (assembly GCA_963082625.1). NCBI lineage: Eukaryota > Metazoa > Arthropoda > Insecta > Lepidoptera > Geometridae > Pasiphila > Pasiphila rectangulata. Next base: position 18,462,931 of record OY720244.1, read on the forward strand.
TTGCTCCCACGGCAACTCAGCCACCCGCTCGAGAAGAACCAACAGATTAATCCGAACTCTGCACTGCGGGTCTTCACGAAACATATTCACGAAAACTACTCCCATCCATTGGAAGATATCACCCAGGATTATGTTTTCAATTCCTGGTAAATAAACAAAGCTAAGCTTTTAAACACGTAAATATAAGGGGTAATATTAGAATTTAAAGAAAACACTCTTAAGGCCGCTAGAGTCCATTACTTTTTTCATTTTGTTTTACACGATCTACCAATATTTAAAGCACAAGATGAGCACTAACCTTAATCAAGCCTTCCAGCCAAACTTTAAACAGTCTACATAGTTCAATAGGTACGTCTTTACTCCATGAACCTCCAAGCACGAATGCCGGATTCCTTCAGTCACAAAGTTGTTTTGGTAGAAGAGATTAGAAGGAATCCGGCATTCGTGCTTGGAGGTTCATGGAGGCGTAGTGTTCAGGCGAGACGAGCTACTGGGGAGAAGAGAATCACAGTAGACATTGGTACCTGGACAGTCGTTCATAGTAAGTCGCACAGTCAGTGAACCGCCGCGCCATGGAGGCGTAGTGTTCAGGCGAGACGAGCTACTGGGGAGAAGAGAATCACAGTAGACATTGGTACCTGGACAGTCGTTCATAGTAAGTCGCACAGTCAGTGAACCGCCGCGCCATGGAGGCGTAGTGTTCAGGCGAGACGAGCTACTGGGGAGAAGAGAATCACAGTAAACATTGGTACCTGGACAGTCGTTCATAGTAAGTCGCACAGTCAGTGAACCGCCGCGCCATGGAGGCGTAGTGTTCAGGCGAGACGAGCTACTGGGGAGAAGAGAATCACAGTAGACATTGGTACCTGGACAGTCGTTCATAGTAAGTCGCACAGTCAGTGAACCGCCGCGCCATGGAGGCGTAGTGTTCAGGCGAGACGAGCTACTGGGGAGAAGAGAATCACAGTAAACATTGGTACCTGGACAGTCGTTCATAGTAAGTCGCACAGTCAGTGAACCGCCACGCCATGGAGGCGTAGTGTTCAGGCGAGACGAGCTACCGGGGAGAAGAGAATCACAGTAGACATTGGTACCTGGACAGTCGTTCATAGTGAGTCGCACAGTCAGTGAACTGCCGCGCCATGGAGGCGTAGTGTTCAGGCGAGACGAGCTACTGGGGAGAAGAGAATCACAATAGACGTTGGTACCTGGACAGTCGTTCATAGTGAGTCGCACGCAGTCAGTGAACCGCCGCGCCATGTCGGCGTAGTGGACGGCGGGAAGCAGCGCGGTGTTGGGGAAGATCCACGGGCGCCACGCCTTTGCCATCGTAGCCCATGCGAGACGACCAACTGGGGGAAAAGTGTTAAATAAGTTTATGCTTAACAAACTTTTTTATGAATAAGCTTTTAATTCCTTTTAATTTTATACTCGTTCTATGAGAGTGTCGTGTCAGGATTCGGAGGAACCGACATCGCCTCTAGGATAAGCAAAATATGGTTAACCTTCTCACAGCTTCGCCCTGTATGGCAATCGCGAAAACTGGCTTATAGTCACGCTCAAAAATATTCCGGTCTAACGCGCAAACCGTGTTGCTACGGATCCAAGATATGAAGGGTTAGAAAGGACATTACAAGACGAATACTGCTTAGGTCTTCGTTAACTGCGGACTGCCTTCACCAATTTCTCGCAATTTATTAGCCCGATAAAACCTCCAACGTGGATCTGTGGGAGTGTGCGATTAATCTCTGAACGACCAATAATCGAAAGCCAGAAACGGAATCCGATTTGCCAAACGCTACTAAGGGACCCCGACCACAAACCGATACAAGCCCTGGACTGGAACCCCCAAAGAAGGCGGAAACGTGGCGGCGATCGGTCATTGCAGAAGCTGAGGCAATAATTTATTTCTTTATCCAGACAACTTAGTCCAATTTTTGTTACTAAACTTATACCTAGGTTTTGGTTTTAATAACGTTAATATATTTGGTCCTCTGAATTATTTAGAATATAAGAGGACAATCAATTTTATCAGCTATTGCAATAGTGTTGCTGCTGGCGCGAGTTCTGCTGAGCAGTGACGCCTCACTGCTCATTTTCTTAATCCGCATCGAAAGTGCATGTGTGAAAATGCCCGGGCACTGCAGTATCAGGGCAGTCGCAACAGAAAACTAAATGCGTTATTATACCCGCAGAGCCTTTTGCGTGTAGTTAACCCAGACTCGCCGACCAGAATGACTAAGAGAGAATGATGTATGCTTTGAATAAGGTAACCCTTCACCGCATCTGTACATCGTGCGAATCGGAAATCCAGCATAGCCTTGACTGGCAATGCTCCGCGTTCCATCTCAAAATGAACGTCGCGTCGTCTTTTAAGGTTCAACAAGTCGTGGAGGCAAAGTAGTTTGTAGGCGCGGCCTAAATGTATCTTATCTCACCTGACATAGTGTGTGTACCCGCGCGCTAGAATGAAACATACAATGATTCATTCCTAAAACGACCGCGCAAATAAAAATATGTGAATAGACTTTTAGCATAAGGGTTATTATAGAAAAACTTGAGTGTATCTTTTCAAAATAACATTTATTTCAACTTTTGAATAATTAAACTTATGTCGGAACGGCGTTTATTTTTGAGTTTTCTTTCTCCGTATATTATTTAGTTTCGTCCAAAGTTGGGCTAAAATCAGTGTTGAAATACGAAAGTTTAGAAGCTTTTTTTTTGAAATAAATACTTTTTTTACGGTTTGGGGTGTATACAAACATAGATTATGACGAGATAATTTTATACCTCTATAATCCTTAGTGTTGGATGGTCAACGTCAAACAGTGGAGTAGTTACCCTTCCACGTTTGTATGAAAAGATGGGCGACTCGTTTAACCTTAAGCATTCATATTAAGGCCTTTGGAGTGAATTGATGCGAGAAGCTCAAGACCGCGCGTCTCCCGGGGTCGTCACAGATACCTTCAGACCATGCTCATTTTAAGCAGAGAAGGCGGTTCCAATCTGGACTGACACCTTTCTAAAGGTAAACTCACCTTTTACAGGTTCATAGGTGAGTCTGACCGCGGCCGCGACGAGCGCCCGCGTGAGCGTTGTCAGTAGCGTCGCCATGTAAGGCGCGTGTCTCCCGGGGTCGTCACAGATACTTGTAGACCACGCACTCTCACAGTCGAGAAGGGCGGTTCCAATCTGGACTGACACCTTTCTAAAGGTAAACTCACCTTTTACAGGTTCATAGGTGAGTCTGACCGCGGCCGCGGCGAGCGCCCGCGTGAGCGTTGTCAGTAGCGTCGCCATGTAAGGCGCGTGTCTCCCGGGGTCGTCACAGATACTTGTAGACCACGCACTCTCACAGTCGAGAAGGGCGGTTCCAATCTGGACTGACACCTTTCTAAAAGTAAACTCACTTTTTACAGGTTCATAGGAGAGTCTGACCGCGGCCGCGGCGAGCGCCCGCGTGAGCGTTGTCAGTAGCGTCGCCATGTAAGGCGCGTGTCTCCCGGGGTCGTCACAGATACTTGTAGACCACGCACTCTCACAGTCGAGAAGGGCAGTTCCAATCTGGAATAATGCCATTTTTAAACTTTCGCGATCGCAATACATTTCCTACATCGACACGGGAATTTATCATAGGTGGGGGTGTGACAAAGCAAATGATAAACGTTATTAAAAATTTAAGATTCTGGTGGGATTCGAATTCACGTCCGTCAAATGGATCCTTGACGCTTCCTAAAGCCGGAAGTGGTTCAGCCACTCAGCTACGGAAACCGTGTCGGGTACCGCTGAAATTCTTGATAAGGTAATATCGGTTGAGCGCCGATTAGAGCGCCATTTGCAGGTAACTACTAGAGTTCTCCTGTTCATTGTCTGAAGTTGCATTCAGTAGCAATGACTAGAGATGTCGCTATAGCTTATTCTATAGTTTGTAATTTTTGTAGTGGTTTATCAAAAAAAAATACGTAAAGCAAGTTTGGTTAAAATACTTTCGGCTTAAAAAAGCGTCAAGGATCGATTTATGCCGTGGGGTGCCGGCAGTAGAATGATACCCTTCCTCTCCTACCCGTGGATGCAGTAAGAGCCTGCTAAGGGACACCTCCGGAAGATGGGCAGCAGCGTCTATCCGTGTATCAACATCCCATACTGCGATCACCAACCCGCCTGAACCCGCCGCGTGAGAATGGCAACTACCCCTCATGGAGATCCATGAGGGAGGCCTGTGTTCATCAGTGGACGTTTTATGGCTGAAATGATGAAGGATCGATTTCACGGACGTAGGTTGCAATCCCACCGGAATCTTAAATTTCTGATAAGATTTTTCATTTCCTTGAAATGTTCTACCTAAGTGTGGTTAAGCACTTCAAAAATTACAAACTAAAGCAAAATCAACCATCTCATCAGACACCTGACTATCATTCTAGACATAACATAATTATCTACAGTATCAACTGTAAGAGAATGGAAAAAGCGTAGTATTTTAATAGAACCATGAAAATATGATAGTGTTGCGCCGTGCGCAAACGCAAACTAGTAAGTTAGCGAAAGATCCAGAAAGGACCGATGTGCGAGCGGTCGTAAGAGTACAAAGGTCACTCACTCTATTGTTTTCAACACAAACACGTGAAGTTTCTAGACAAACCTGTTTTGAAACAATAGTGCGAGTTGTTAATAAAGTTGTAAAAAGTTGTCTACTTGTCTATTGTTGTCCTGTCTCTATTTGTGTGAATCTAGATACTTCGGCGACAGGAATCTTCTTTATGTGCGATATAAATACGTGAGCGTGAATGCCGAGGGTCAGTCTTTATTTGGCTACGGAAGTGAACAGTGCGATATATCCGAGTGAGTGAGAAAGTGAATACAGTCATCCATCACTGATAGTGTACAAGTGATATATGTATACAGGGTGAATTTTTGAGACGGGACAGTAAGGGCAGGTACCTTAACCGTTATAGTTACAGGAAAACGTTTTTAGAAGACCATCCATAAATTTTTAAGATATTCTGAACTTAATTTACAGATTCTGGAAAAAATTTACAGTCAGCGAGAAAATGGTCATTTTACACAAAAACTTTATTTGATGCCAATCGATCCTCTTTCTTATTAGGATCAAAAGTCTCTACTGGACCGACTGAGGTTTGAGTACTAGAAATGTTAGAAATTGCGAAAAACTGCCCTTACTGTCCCGTCTCAAAAATTCACCCTGTATAGTGTTCTAATGAGAATCTGCCGAGAAATTGTTATTGGTGTGATCTGTGATTAAAGTATTAATTTTGGTTTAATTGGACTACATTATTTAATCCCGAACCCCCAGCTCGTAACAATAGTAAACAGAGTCGACGATGAAATAAACATTCAGCGAAAAGACCACACAAGATGGCGGCCTAGCAAATAGCCGGTCTGATTAGATCCTTTATAAAACAAAGAGGTAAGTTTCACTTACATCGTCTAAATCCAGCTGCGCGGCATGAGTCTGCGCGGCGCGCGCGGCGTGCGCCCACAGCGCGGTGGGCAGCACGTAGTGCGCCGCCCACCGCGCGAGGCTCGCCACCACTCCGCACAACTCCTGGGGAATTATCATTATTATATATTTTACACGTCTGTGGTGCAAAGCAAGAGGTTACGGGTTCCACTCCCGCCTTGGGACAAATATAGTACGCTCTGCAGATATTTTTTCAGGGTTTTCTGGATGTTTTTCTATATTTTATTACTACTACCTTTTATTTATTTTTTTATTGTTTGATTCACAACTTGAAATATACACTAAAGCTCACACTAAATAATAATGTATGTAATAACATTGTCTGTGTAATTTCTAACTACAGTGAATACAACATGCATGTAACGAACAATTTAAAAGTAAAAGATAATATAAACTAAGAAAATAATTAAAAGTAGGAAGGAAAAATAAATAAAAAAATTAAAAATAAAATAACACACAAAAAAAACAGGTTAAATTTAGTATTTAAAAACATTTTTTTACTCTATTTTTAGCGGAGACTAGAGAACCAAGAAATAAATCATACTCTTTTTGTATTCCGTTGTAAGTTTTGAGCATTCGGTACATAGGACTATGTTGACCAATATTTGTCCTACAATGTGGTAACTTAAAACATTTTTGGTTAACAAGACGACTGCCACGCCGTGGAACATTAATATCAACATTTTGTAGAAAATCAGTGCAATCTAACAAGCCGTGAAGAGTTTTATATACAAAATATAACGTCTGAAACTTTCCGACGTGCACTTAGTGTCTGCATATTATAACAGCGTAGTCTACTTTCGTAAGACGTCAGAGACTTGCATTGCATATTTGCGTATGACAGGTGGTATAGAAACTTTTTTTGTACCCTTTCTATTCTATTGCAGTGCACAGCGTACCCTGGTGACCAAATACAACTATTATATTCCAATATACTCCTGACTAAACAGTTATACATAGGTATTAGTACATGTGGATTTTTAAAAGTTTGTACTTGCCTTGAGACAAAACCTAATATTTGGGATGCCTTTTTAATAATGTGGTCAAAATGAAAACGAAAGTTTAAGGAGCTATCTACTATGACGCCCAGATCCCTCATATTAGTAACTTCCGTCAGCTCAGTATTGTTCAATTTATATTTTGCGTTCAAAGGACACTTCTTCTTAGTAAACTTGATCTGGTAACATTTTTTCGTGTTTAGTGTCATAAAGTTATTTGCACACCAATTATCTACCTTATTAAGCTCGTTTTGAAAATTTTCAACGTCTTCCGTACTCTGTACTTCCGCAAATAATTTCAAATCGTCAGCATACATTGCGAAGGTCCGCCTGCTACGCAAGAGGTTGCGGGTTCGAATCCCGCCTCGGAACAAATGTCTGTATGACCTGCAGATATTTGTTCAGGGTGTTCTGGATGTTTTCTATATATAATAAAAAAAAAAAATATCTATCTATGTAGTATATTGTATTAAGTATATCAGTCATCTAGTACCCATAACACAAGCTCTGCTTAGCTTGGGGCTAGGTGATGCTGTGTGAATTGTCCAGCATTATTATTATTATTCCACATCATTTATTTGTAAACTCATAAAAATACATTTTTTACTATAAAGAAATACAAAAACAAATACTCTACAGTAAAAAATATATCAAAACGGTAAATCACCGGCCGCGAAGCAAGGCTCAAGCGGTCGATGACTAGGGCTGCAGGGAGAGGAATCTCCTTACTATACGTGCCGAGTCCAGGAGTACTGCCTTTTGGATCTGGCTCTTGATCCAACTGCCTAGCGAAAGTCTCTCGAGATGTTGATCGAGACTCTTCGCTATGAGTCCGTTAACGGAAACGACTATCGGAACAATAGTCGCTGAGTCAACATCCCACATGGTGGCAATCTCGTGGGCTAAATCAAGATATTTGCTGAGCTTATCTTTCTCGGCTTTGACGAGATTGGCATCATGTGGAATGGTGACATCAACGAGTATTGCCTTCCGCTCCAACCGATCTATCAGAACGATATCAGGCTTATTCGCAAGAATAGTCCTGTCCGTAATTATAGATCGGTCCCAATAGAGCGTGGCAAGGCCATTTTCAAGAACCGGCTCTGGTGCGTATTTATAATACGGAACTTCAGGGCCCGTAAGGCCATATCGAAGAGCAAGTTGCTGGTGAATGATCTTGGCTACTTGATTATGTCTGTGCAAATACTCAGAATTAGCAAGATGCGAACAACCCGAAAGTACATGCCTGAGGGACTCCCCAGGGTGGTGACATGCCCGACATATGTCAATTGTCCCATCTTTCATGATGTACTTTCGGTAATTGTTCGTCTTGATTACCTCATCCATAATTGCACAGACAAACCCTTCAGTTTCTCCGAAGAGATCACCGAAACGTAGCCAATTCACTGAAGCTAGGAGATCTACATCAGGCCCCATAAGGGTCTTATAGAATCTCCCATGTAGCTCCTTGCTCTCCCATATTGCCCTACGATCCTGAATGCTCATCACCAGTGGTTGGCGCCAGTTCTCTTTAGCTAAGGAGAGAGGAGTAAAGTTTTTGTCAACTGCAACCACATCACGATGCACCTCGCACTCTGCTTGGAGAAAGTAACTCCTGAGATTGCACACCTCGCGGTTGTGGAGGGTTTTCGCGTTAAGAAAGCCCCGGCCTCCACACTTCCGCGGGATGTACATTCTCATAACCGACGAACGAGGGTGTCTCATGCGGTGAGCAGTTAGCATTTGACGAACTTTACAATCCAGGGCATCCAATTCTGTCTGAGACCACCTTAGTATGCCGAACGTGTAAATGAGTAGGGGCATAACCCAGCCATTGTAAGCACGCACCTTGTTACCGCCTGACAAAAGACTATTTAGAACTTTTGTGAGGCGACAAAAGAAACGTTCCTTCACTGCCTGTTTTATGTCCTTATCCACTATACCCAACGATTCAGACATACCAAGGTACTTGTATGTTTCGCCTTCGGAGAGACACCTGAGAGACATATTTTGGGAAAGCTGTAAATTTGTTGAATTTACAACTTTTCCATGTTGAATATGTATGATTGCACACTTTTCAACACCAAACTCCATGTTAATAGCGCTGCTAAATATCTGTGTAATATTAAGCAGAGCTATCAACTCTGATTTTTTCGGCGCGAAAAGTTTGAGATCGTCCATATACAACAAGTGAGATATGCTCTCACCACCTCTGCGAAGGCGATAACCTAGCCCTGAATCCTTTAGTAAAGTACTAAGAGGGTTCAGTGCTAGGCAAAACCATAAAGGACTCAGACTATCACCCTGGAATATACCCCTCTCAATCCTTATCAGGTCTTGCGTAGCAAGAGAATCCCATCTACTTCCTGGATGACGAAGTACTGTGGTCCACTGCCTCATACACGCACCTAAGAATGATCTTAGAGTACTATCTACTTTATACAACTCTAAGACCCTCTCAAGCCATGTATGTGGCACTGAATCATATGCCTTCTTATAATCAATCCAAGCAGCAGAGAGGTTTTCCTTGCTACGCTTGACCTTTTCGCTAATGGCCATGTCAATGAGGAGGAGCTCCTTAGTACCGCGAGACCCAACTCTACATCCATTCTGAACAGGTGCCAAAATATTGTTCGCAACAATGTGTGTGTTAATTTTTACTGTTAGAATGGATGTGAGAAGCTTATAGATGGTGGGTAAGCATGTAATTGGTCTGTAATTCTTGGGTTCCGCGGTACTACCGGACTTATGGAGCAAGAAGGTTACACCAGTTGTCATGAAAATTGGAAGAGACCCGAGTTCAATAGCTTCTTGGAATTGTGTAGCCAGAACGGAGTGTGAGCAACGAAACCATTTTACCCAAAAGTTATGCAATCCATCCGGTCCAGGACTTTTCCAGTTCTGGGCCGAACGGATTGCGCTAGTAACATCCATTGGACAGATGGTAATATTCTCCATGGTTTCGATTTGCTCACACTCTGCACTCACTACATTCATCCAGTCAGCTTCTGTGTGGTGAATAGGGACAGACCAGATGCTACGCCAAAAATTATTGCCGGTTTCAGCATCTGGTACGTGACCATTCAGAGCACTTTGATCTGGTTTCTCCCAATTTCTGTAAACCTTCCTTTGATCACTTTGAAAGTTGCGATTCTGCCAGTACCTGTCAATACGTTTCCTATAGCGTCTTATTCGACTTGCCCACGCATAGACTTTTTGCTTTAGATAATCTATGCGTTCTGTGACACAGGCTAAATAATCTCGTGGATTAATGTCTGTTCCAGAGAAAGCCTGAGTCACAAAACGCATAACCCTAGGACGACGATTGCCCTCTCTAAAGCAAATTAGCTTTGCAATGAGAGTCCTGAACGTATTAATACGCCGCTCTATCCTTAACTGCCAAGCAGGGGTATCACTCCCCCGACGCGGTGCACGGTCAGTGTCCGGTAGCTTGACACGTGCAACGCGGCAAGCTGCGATAGCCCCACAATAAAGGATAGAGTGTGTATCAATAAGATTTCTGCTAGTCAACAAATAAGGAGCTAGCAGAGAGTCCAAGGCCCCCATTAACGCTAAATTTCGTCTATGGGTCGGCAAGCGAGGAAGACGTGGCTTGACTTCTACTAATCTGTACTGAAGAATCGCATCTTCCAAAGCCCTCCTCAATTGCTCATTATCTTGGGTACTTACGTTTGTGTTTGCACTCACGTAATTGACCATATCATTAACGGATCCACTCCGAGAGGTCAACGGTGCCGTAGGTGTTGTGGTCGGCGGCGCGACACTTGGGTCACGTTGTGAATGATCAATCACTTGAGCACTTAACACTTCACGTCGGAGCTGATCAAGTACACTATCATCCAGTGTTTTCGAACGCTGGATCACACGCACTTGATCAGACAGTCGTTGCGCGGTAACGTTCAGGCCTGGTTCAAGAGCCTGAAACAAGGGAAGCATCCGAACTCGATACGCCGTCAGGTTAATTCCTCCCTCTGTAGCCCCAAAAAATGCGCGCATGACGTTTTTATTTATTTCTCTTGTCCACTTCATGCGCCGCACTATGCCATCAGTGACGGGGTCCGGGCGTGGGGCGGGATGCCCTGCAGGTCCCAAGCCAGCTGACAGCGGGGGTCGCCCACGTCGTACAGGTGGTCGCGGCGGCGGGGGCGATAGGGGCCCGTCCTCTTCGCTCGACACTTCACTCGTCTCCGGGGGTGTCACAAATTCCTCTTCATCGGACGAGGATGTGGAGCTTGGCGGAGCGGGCGGTGGTGGTGGTGGGAGTGCATTTTCGGCCGCTCTTGATTTTGATCTTGTTATCATTTTTTTTCAAATTTTACGTTTCTGTTTACATTTTCCATCATTCTTGACAACGTGTGTCATCTTTTAATGTTCAATTTATGGAAAATAAAATAAAATTTAAAATTAAAGAAAAGAGTCATGTTGTCCGAGCGGTGACATTTTTTTTTTTTTTTTTTATTATTATTATTATTATACATCTTAAAGCTACAATTTATAGTACATGCAAGGTCATTAATGAAAATTATAAAAAATAATAAAAAATAGAATAAATATAAATATACACTGCCGGCCAAAAGTTTGAGACCACCTACATCTAAATAGCAAAATGAAATAAAACTCAAAATATAAATCAAGAGGTTTAGATATTAATTAAAATGCTTATTTACTAATACACATTCATCAAGAAGAAAAAAAAATCAAGAAATATCAACCATTTACGTTAAAAATGACGTTCATATTTAATAAAATCATTAAACGGATTTTTCGTCAAAAAAGCCTCCCTTGCATTTTATAACTTTTTTCACTAGTCTCGGCATACGAGCAATCAATTTATCAATTGTATCTTGTGAGATGTTGTTCCAGCTTTCTTGTAAAGCCTTCCACATGTCTTCTTGTGAGGAGGGACAACAACTGCGCACATTTCTGTCAAGCTCTTCCCACAATAGCTCAATGGGGTTGAGATCCGGACTCTGAGGGGGCCACACCATGTTTTTTAACACCCTTTCTGTTTCTTTATGTTCTAAATAACCCCTGCATAATTTTGAACTATGTTTAGGATCATTATCTTGTTGAAAAAAAAATCCATTTCCAATTAATCTTAAACCAGACGGAACGGCATTTTGCTGTAGTATTCGTTTATAATGCTCCTTTTTCATGATTCCTTCGACTCGTACCAAATCTCCGGTTCCATGGCCCGAGAAGCATCCCCAGACCATAATGGAACCACCACCATGCTTAACTGTTGGCACCACACAATCTGGCATCATCTTTTCCTCGGCGGTACGTCGAACAAAAATTCGTCGTTTTGAACCAAATATTTCAAACTTGGATTCATCTGTCCAAAGAACTTCTTTAAAGTCTTCTTCAGTCCAGTCTCGATGGGTAAGGGCCCACTGCATCCGTTTCTTTTTGTTTTGTGGCCTTAGTAGTGGTTTTCGAACGGCGACGCGACCAAATAACTTAGAATCTCTCAATCGTCTTTTTACTGTAGTCAATGACACAGGTTCTGATCGGGATTTGTTCACTTCTGCGCGGATTTCTGGTGCGGTTAGGCGTCTATTCCGCTTGCTGGTAACGACGATGAAATTATCCTCGCTAGAAGTGGTAGCTCTCGGTCTCCCCGATCGCGAACGATCTTGATTACTGCCAGTCTCCTTGTATCGGGTTATTGCGTTATGAACACAAGTCTTCGACAACTTAAGTTGAGAGGCAATCGCACGTTCAGATTTGCCTTCGCCGTGTAAAACAACTATGGCAGAACGAGTTTCAGTGCTAATTTCGCGCACTTTTTCCATTTTAAGATGTCTTCACTGTAACAACGACGAGCTCAGACTAGTTAAGATAATTAAAAATTTACTCCATCAAAACTCAGGTAAAAAATATGTTTAAGGAAGCTAAAATAATCCGGAAGTACGGTTACCGCAAAACAAAACCAAAATTATTAGAAATGAGCAGGCCATAAAAAATATAACAATGACTCTATCACCTGGTAAGCGCGCGGTACTCATTTATGTTTTGAAACAATAGACCTTTAAAGGATGATAACTTAAAAATATACAATAAAAATGACTCTCAGAAATTCTTTGATAACAATAGAATACGCAGGTGTTCAAATTAGCTCTTTATCATGTGTACTTTTGAAATATTTTCGTGGTTACAAAGATTTTTACAAGTGGTCTCAAACTTTTGGCCGGCAGTGTATATGTAAATGAAGCCCCTTTGCCTCTTCATTTAATTTAAATTTCCCGCGCATTAAAATAATGCAAAGCATTATTTATGGTGGAAGCATTGTTCACTATGGTCATTCTATAATTAGAAAATTCACTCTGGCTTTGTACAATAAAACATGGAGATTTGAGAACAGAAATATTTCGTATTGAAAATATTATTTGAAGCAATAGCTTTTAATGTTGTTTCTCTTTACAGGTGAGTTAATAATATTAATCTGTACTAGTTTCTAAATTATTTTAAGTCATTTCTTGTAATTACTGTTTTTTCATTAAAAAATAAATTCCTCTTTACAGAGCAACAACCTTGGTTATTTGTTTCATTATACAACATATTACAAAACAACATTAATTATAAGAATAAGAATAATATTTATTTTGCAACAACAAATACAGCGATTATTAAAATATAACAAACAAATACAATAAAGGTTGTAGCAAAAAAGGATAACCAACTCAGCATAATGCTGGTTGAGACAACCAGCGCTGGTCTTCCGTTGGATCCTTTTTCAGTGAACGGACATAATACACTGCACATGACAAAAACAATAAACAAAAAGAAATAAAAAGGAAAAAAATAAAGCAAAATTATAGGCAAATAATCGAAGAAAGGAAATAGAAACACAATTATAACTACTGATTTACTTATACTACAATTTAAAAAAAGTTAGAAGAATTACAATAAACCTTTACACTCTTATCCTACTACAAAAATACTTGCACCTACGCTAAATGGCACTTGTATCGTGAAGAAGGTATTCCTGCTGTTTCTGCCAGTCAATTAAATATTTTCTAAGCTTTAATCTAAACCCGTACAAACTCTGCAGGTTCCGTATCGGAGGCGGGATATTGTTCCAGCATTTCGATGCAGCATAGCGGAAGCTACCTCTAAAAGCAGTAGTTCTGTGTCTTTGCACAGAGAGCTGCATCGAATGCTGTCTCACTTCGCAGGACCTCAAATCTGACAAACATTTTAGCTTATTGCTCAGATATCTAGGCGCGTCATTCTTTAGAACTCCAAAAAGTAGGCATGCTAGGTGTAGTTTACGGCGATGCTTCATTTTAAGAATAAAGTGAGCATTCAGGTATGGAGTCACATGACTACGGAACGGTATATCGAAACAGAAACGAGCACAGGCATTCTGTACTCTTTGTATAAGTGTTTGTGTCTTGGCAAGAAGCCTTGGACCGAAGACTACGTCTGTGTAATTTAGTTTCGACAATACAAGCGACTCCACTAGCTGAATGCGCAGTTCTTCAGTTATATATGATCTCATCCTGTAAAGTACTTTTAACCTATAAAAACAGTTCCGTACTAATTCAGCTATTTGGTCCTCAAATCTTAAGCTACTATCCATAAGCAGACCTAAGTTTCGTGCTTTATGGACGCGTTCAATAATTGCTCCCATCAACATTACATTCTCTGTAGGTCTTATTTTTTCTAGGTGGTATTGACTTCCGAATAATAAGTATTTAGTTTTATTTGGGTTAAGCAGTAAATCATTATCCTTAGACCATTGAGCTATATTCGCCAGGTCAGCATTTAGTTTGATGATGGCAGAATTGATCTCAGAAGGTTTGCATGTGATATATATTTGTATGTCATCCGCATATATGTGGAATTGACAATAATTTATATGAAGTCTTATATCGGCTGAATACAAAATAAATAGTATCGGGCCTAATATAGACCCCTGTGGTACCCCTCTATTTACTGGCATTTTATTAGAGGCATGAGATGACGCACTGCTTGATTTAAGTATAACGTATTGCTGGCGATTATAGAGGTAACTTTCAAACCATTGGACAGCGTACTTGTCAAACCCGTAATATTCTAGCTTAGCTACAAGAAGTTCAATGTTAATGGAGTCGAAGGCTCTGGAGAAATCAAGCAAAACTAACAATGTGCACATTCCTTTATCTTGCGCACAAAGAATATTATCTGTTACATCAAGAAGAGCGGAAACAGTGCTACGTCCTTTTCTGAAGCCTGACTGTTCCTCGGGTAAAATGTGGTTTTTCTCTAGAAATTCAGTCAGCTGATGACAGACTGCTTTTTCAATTACCTTGGACATGCAAGGTAGGATGCTTATTGGCCTCAAATCCTTTAATTCCGTTGCATTTGTAGTTTTCGGCAACGGGCGTACTATCGCAATTTTCCATACGTCAGGAAATGTATAGGTGTTGATGGAAGTATTAACTATTTCTCTTATTATTTCTAATGTGCTAGGTAAAGTCATACAAAGCATATCCAAAGTAACAGAGTCACAACCCTCAGCGTTTGATTTAATATTTCTAATTATAAAGCTGATTCTGTCGAGACTTACAGGCTCGATGTGAAAAATGGCAGTACTAAATTTTTTATTTTGAAAGTATGCTAGTTGCGTATTATATAATCCTGATGAAGTACTTGGAATGTTTAAAAAATGTTCATTTATTTTATTAGCATCACTAAAAATGGGGGGAAGATCAGTGTTTTTCTTAGTAAAAAGTGTATTTCTAAGGTTTTTCCACAGATTCTTAGGATCATGTATCTTATTGTTAATATTAAATTTAAAGTAGGCAGTTTTTTCATGGTGAAGTGCTTTAGTTACAACTGATTTCAGCTCCTTGTAGTATGCTTTTTTGGTATCTAACTTTTTACTATGATAATCCAGTAAAGCTTTGTCACGTAACTTCATCATGAGTTTTATAGTATCCGTTATCCATGGGTAAGTGCGTTTTCTAGCAATTATGGTAACCAAAGGTGCATGAAAGTCGAACAAGGTGACAAGGTATTGATTAAAGACGCTTACCATTTTATTAACGTTTTGAAGTTCCGATATTTCACTCCAGTTAATAGCCCGCAAATCTCTATCAAAATCACCTCTAGAAATATTTCTAATGGCCCTGTAAGTTACCACAGTCGGCTTAGGTTTCTCACGTTTAATAGCAAATTCACAGACTATAAGACAATGGCCGTAAAGTTTACCGACATGATCCATAGTTATATATTTAGCCTTTAGATCAGAGCAGACAACATCAATCAAGGACTCTGATGTATCAGTAAAGTGGGTAGGTGACTCGACTAACTGTGAAAGATTAAGACATGAAAGAAACGTTTCAAATTTTGATTTAATTTTGATTTCATTAAAATCTCCAAGCAGAATTATATTATCATAGTAGGGAAGTGCATTTATTGAAGTCGTGATAGCGTCAAAAAACAAATCAACATCAATCCATTCCGGACGATATGCCGTGCCAATTGCTAGTTTCTTCCCGCTAAGAGTCACAGTGACCCACATCTGCTCTACCAGAGTGTGTAGCGGGTCTACGGGGTGAGGCCAGGTACAGGCATTTATACCACACCTAATAAAAAACCCGACACCACCTCCACGTTTCCTCCGACCTAGCGGGCGAGGTATATGACGTAGTCGGTACCCCGTCAGAGCGGGAGCTCGACCTTCTTCTCCATCACGGAGCCAAGTCTCATTAATTGCCAAGATATCTAAGTCATGTCGATCAACCGAAGCTTTTAAGTTATCATGATTTGTGCCAAGGGAACCTGGGTTATACAAACCTATAATAAGCTTATTAAGAACCATTAAAATTTTCAAATTTATTTCCAATGCAGAACGAAAAAGCGCCATAAAGAACAGGTACACGTATTACAAACAGATATTTGTTGCCTACACAAACAAAAATAAAAAACAATAAAAAAATTAAAAAGTAGGTAACATGTACTCCTTCATTGAATAAAACTGAGGAAAACATTATAATATAAGGTAATTTGAAGCAAAGAGCATAACAAAACATATTAATCAAACAGTACCGTTCCCAAAAACCCGCACAAAATCTGCCTCGGTACGGATGTGGTAAAGAGGTTTGCCTTCAGCCTGACGCGCATAAATACGCCCTCTTTTCGTCCATGAGAAGCGCCATTGCCTTTTGCGGCACTCTTCACGTACCCGATGGAATATTTGCCGATTTGTCTTAGTTAACCGCTCATTTAGAAAGATGCGCCCGCGCGTGCCAGCGATACCAGCTTCAGCAGCAGTAAGAGTACGTCGAACCCGCGCCGCCTGCAGTAGTTGATCACGCAGTTGTCGCCGCGACAGCCGCACCACCACGCGTCGCTCTCGCTGGGCTTCGTCTGCTGCTGCACCCTGGGCTACTCCTACGCGCTCCGCATACACAACATCACGCTCTTCAAGTGACACGCCAAGTTTAGTAGCAAGAAGGATAACTGTATGAATAATATTCTCCGACTTATCTTCGGGTAGGTGGCCTATCTCCAAATCTGATTGCAAACTCTCTTGGTCGCGGTCGTTGAGCTCCAGCTTCAGATGAGCAACAGTACGCTCAAGCTCAGCAATTTCCTCAGCCGCAGGTTCGGTACGTCGTTGCTCAACCGCCTCAAGCCTTTGTTCAAGTCCGTCCATGCGCATAGTAATAGCTGCAACCGAGGATCGAAACTCTGAAAACTCCTTCCGAAACTCACGCATCTCGCCCAAACATTCAGCAAGCTCCCGTCGCAATTCTTGAACTTCGTTGCCAGGTACAGTGGTATTCACGTTGTAGCTAAGAGCTGTCTCACGCGAAGGAGCCACATCTTGGGAACAGTTTCCACTTGAGTTTCTAACTGGAGTACTGCTGTTGTCGCCCCTTCGTGTCTTTTTCTTACACTCGGGGCAAACCCATTCTCGACTCGTTATAGCTGAATCCGCCAGCCCAACACAACCTTTATGATAAAGCGACGGGCATGTACTACAAACCACGGCACCCGCCTGTGATATGTACTTTCCACATGCTGGACATTTAGCCATGTCTAGTAAAAATAAATCGGCATAAAAAAGCAAAAAGTTATTCTCAGCTGAGTCCCGAACCCACCTCTTCCGGTTTGATGCGCTTATAATTCTGCACGTATAACCGCACGGCCACCGTCGCTTATATTAGCACGAGTGAAATAACGATTCCATAAACGCGCTGCCACAGACAACTAGCGTTGTGTTAGTGACGAGTTTAGAGAACAATAGATAATGACTCGCAAGTTGTTGACTCACTCTATGATGGCGGACACGAAATTAACTGCACTTTTGTAGTATTTTGCCAATAACTTTAGATTTGTCGTGGTAAATACTCCGAAATTTTGACTCTTTATTCTTCATGCAATTCTTCGCAGTTTGCTTTAAGAATCCAGACTATTTACATACTTTTAACACACTTTTCTATTATTGCTTTTGAAATTAATACAATAACACGTCCGCTCCGAATCATGGCACAGGCCGCACTCATATATATATATATATAGCTGTTGGAAACAATGGAAAACTGACTACTTGTTGTCGGACAGTGGGCTAGAATATCTCTAAGAATTTCAGCTAGATGTCGCCACTCGGTTCGAAACCGATAAAGGCAGTCAAGATTTTCGACCCGACGGTTAATTGCTCCGTGGCCGAACGGTTAAGGCAGCCTGCGTTGAAGGTGTTCGTCTGAACGTTACGGGTTCGAGTCCCGTCGGAGACAAAATTTTGATTGCATTTTTCATTTCTATAATGATACCTTAGTGTGGGTTTACACTTTAAATAAAATTGCTTATAAAACAATGGAAAAGTTAAAATTTGAGTTTGTTGTGAAACCAAGTGAAGACCCGAAAACAAGCGTGGTTTGCATAACCTCAATTATGAGTGAGGATAAAAATGTGTTCTTGATTCCGGAACAATTACAGCCGGTGAAGCTACATGATGAGATAATAAAAACCCAAACTTATCAAAAAGTAAAAAATACATTGCAAAGAAGACATGAAAAAAGACAAGTATGGATTTCAGTAACACCAGAATTACGTGATACTTATATGGATGAAGATGGAAATATGCAATTTAGAGGATATTTACTGGAGGAGATTACATCAAATGTACAACAACAGGTTCTTACCAATGAAATGTCAACAGAAGCTCTGACAAAAATCATGGAAAATTTTGCTGGATTGAAGAAGGAATCTAAACAGTTTAATTTGAAGAACTTATCTGAAAAGTTTGTAATAGAAAAATTCACAATAAAAACATCAAGTGTAACACAATGGATGATCATCTTCGAAGCTGAATGTACTCGTTTGGGTATCGATGAAAATATTCAAAAAATTCAGGTGTTTCGGTTATTTTTGGAGGATTCGTGTCAGGACTGGTATAATTCTATGCTTATAAAATACACAATAGATTCAGAATGGTGTATTTGGAAAAACAAATTTTGTGAAACATATGTGAACAAAGGCTGGACACCAATAAGGTATGCTATTTTCTTTAAATATAGGCAGGGCTCATTACTAGAATATGCTCTAAAAAAAGAGAGACTATTATTAGAGTTAAACAAATTAATTGATAAACCTACCTTGATTGATTTGATCGTAACTGGGCTACCTAATTTTATAGAAAATGAAATTGACCGAAATAAATTAAAAGACACTAAGGATTTATTTAGTAGTATTCGGGGCTTAGAACATTTAATAACTAAAAAGACTGTGGAGAAAAAGGGAATAGATGTGGAAGGTAAATTAAAAGAAAAAAATTTCAAAGACCGACCATGTAGAATTTGTGAAAAAGAAAAGAAAGGAACTCGGTATCACTCGGAATCCGTATGTTGGTTCAAAAATAGAGATGGTGATCGTTCAAAAAAAGAGCTAATTAGGAGTGTTAACAATTCTGAGTTAGAAATTAGTTTAAATGAAATAGATTCAAAAAACTAATTATTCCACCATTAATCAAAATTAAATTAAGAATAAATGATTTCATAGAAACATTGGGGGTTTATGATTCAGGATCAAATGTTAGTTTAATTAATTCAAGATTATTATCCTTAAAAAATTACCCAAACAACAAGTACAATAATCAAGCAAATCTGAAAACGATTAATGGTGTAAAAAAGTCTATAGGAATAGTAACATTAAAAATAATGATTTTTCAAATAGAAAAATATATGAATGTTTTTGTCATAGATAAACAAGATTTTGATTATGATTTTTTGATTGGATTGGATTGCATAAAATCTTTTCAACTAATACAAAATGAAAACTTGGAAATCACACAAAACCTAAATAAAGAAATAAAACAAAGCAATAAAAATATTCCTGGCTTTACGGGTTACAAAATTAAAAATAAACTTCATTTCATTGATGAAAATAATGATAAGTGTAAGGTAAACTTTAATGAGCACATAGAAATAACAAACTTCAACATTTCAGTAAATCATTTAGATACTGAACAACAATCTAAAATATATACATTAATTAGCAAATACAAATCACTATTTGCAAAAGATAAATATGATGTATGTAGGTTCAGTGAAAGACTATGAAGCACATATAGACTTACAAGTAGATACATATTGTAGCAAAAGACCATATAGGTGCAATTTTAAAGACAGGAAAGAAATAGAATTGCAAGTTTCAAAATTATTACAAAAAAAAATTATTGAGGAATCTTATAGTCCTTTTGCAGCTCCTGTGACATTAGCCTATAAAAAAGAAGGGAGAAAATCTAGACTATGCATAGATTTTCGCGATTTAAATAAAATAGTGGTTCCTCAGTCGCAGCCATTTCCACTTATAGAGGATTTAATGGTAAAAACCAGAAATTGTAAATTTTTCTCAACATTAGACATAAACTCTGCATTCTGGTCTATACCTTTAAAAGTAGAAGATAGGAAGAAAACAGCATTTATTGTTACTCAAGAAAATCATTTTCAATGGACATGTTTACCATTTGGTTTAAAAACATCACCGGCAATATTTCAAAGAATACTAACAAGCATTATTAGGAAACACAAATTATCAAACTTTACAGTAAATTTCATCGATGATATTTTAGTATTTTCCCAGACATTCACGGATCATATTGAACACTTATCTTTATTATTAGAAGCAATTGCAAAGGAAGGCTTTAGGTTGAAATTCTCCAAATGTAATTTTGCACAGGACTCTGTAAAATACTTAGGCCACATAATAAAAAATAATACAGTTACTCCTATAAAGGATAATTTAATAGCTATAAAATATTTTCCTGTGCCGAGAACAAAGAAAAATATTCGACAGTTTTTAGGTAAAGTAAATTTCTATGGAAAGTATATACCGAATATATCAGTCATGTTAGATCCATTACACAATTTATTAAGAAAGGATCAACAATTCATCTGGACCGAAAAATGTCAGGAATCTTTTGATACAATAAAGAATCAGCTCTGCTCAAAACCTATTTTGGAAATTTTTGATCCGGATTTACCTATCAATATTTATACAGACGCTAGTATACAGGGTATAGGGGCTATTTTAAAACAACAACAAGAAAATGGAGAAGAAAAACCATGTGCATACTTCTCGAGAAAATTAAATGACAGTCAGAAACGAAAAAAAGCCATTTATCTAGAATGTTTGGCAATAAAAGAAGCAGTAAAATATTGGCAACATTGGCTTATAGGAAAAAAATTTAAAGTGTTCTCAGACCATAAACCTCTGGAAAAACTAAATATTAAGGCAAGAACAGATGAAGAGCTAGGAGACCTTACATATTACTTGTCACAATTTAATTTTGAAGTCATATATTCACCGGGAAAGGACAACTTAGAAGCAGACAGTTTGAGTAGAAACCCTGTATTAGATTCACATGTAAATCAGGAAGAAGTCTTAAAAATTGTAAACCTTATTAAACTTAAAGACATTCAAAACGATCAAGAGAAAAATGAAGACATAAAACTGTTTAAAAACAAACTAATATTAAAAGAGAAAATTTATCTCAGAAGGATAGGGAAAAAGGAGAAAATTATACTGACTGAGGAATTTAGTAAGAAAATAATAAAAAATGTTCATTTTACATACTGCCATATAGGAATGAAACAAACAGAAAATAAAATCAAACCATTCTATACAGCAAAGAATTTAACACAGAATATAAAAAAAAATCTGTGAAAATTGTGAAATATGCATAAAAAATAAATCTAGAACTAAATTTAAATATGGATTGATGTCTCACCTGGGTCCCGCTACTTACCCTTTTGAAATAATGTCAATAGACACCATTGGTGGATTTGGTGGCTCCCGCTCTACAAAAACATATCTACATCTTTTGGTAGACAACTTCACCAGATATGCCTACATATTGACATCAAAAACCCAAAATGCAGATGATTTTATAAAACTTATAAAAAAAGTAAGTCCTGAAAATAAAATTGGAATAATTCTATCTGATCAGTACCCTGGCATAAATTCAAGAGAATTCAAAAGTTTTTTGAAAAATGAGAATATACCTATTATCTTCACTGCAGTAAATACACCCTTTTCAAATGGTTTAAATGAACGATTAAATCAAACCTTAGTTAATAAGATAAGGTGTAAAATTAATGAAAAAAATTATAAAAAAGCATGGACAACTATTGCTCATGAATGCACCCAGAGATATAACGAAACTGAACACACTGTGACAGGATTTACCCCAACATATTTAATGGAAGGAACAATCATTAATATTTTACCGGATGAGTTAAAAAAACATAAAGCACAAAATGATTTATTACACAATAGGAAAATAGCATTGGAAAGAACTATAAAATCACACAATTATAATAAGCAACTATTTGACAAAAACAGAAAAGATAAGCAATTAAAAGTAGGAGACTCGGTTTATGTGGAAAATGGGAACCGATTAAATAGAAAAAAACTGGATGAATTAAGAATAGGACCTTATACAATTTTAGAAAAAATATCTACCTCAATTTATAAGATTGATACGGGATACAAAAAGTGTGAATCAAACTTGTTTCACATTACAAAACTTATACCAGTACCTAATGGTTTTTGAATGCTTGGAGATGTAAATGAAGCCCCTTTGCCTCTTCATTTAATTTAAATTTCCCGCGCATTAAAATAATGCAAAGCATTATTTATGGTGGAAGCATTGTTCACTATGGTCATTCTATAATTAGAAAATTCACTCTGGCTTTGTACAATAAAACATGGAGATTTGAGAACAGAAATATTTCGTATTGAAAATATTATTTGAAGCAATAGCTTTTAATGTTGTTTCTCTTTACAGGTGAGTTAATAATATTAATCTGTACTAGTTTCTAAATTATTTTAAGTCATTTCTTGTAATTACTGTGTTTTTTCATTAAAAAATAAATTCCTCTTTACAGAGCAACAACCTTGGTTATTTGTTTCATTATACAACATATTACATATATATAATTTTAGATAGATAGATAAACTCTTTTATTGTGTAAATCATACAGAAAAAATAAAAACAAAAATAACTAAAATTAACTTAAACTACAAAAACAGCAGAAATACACAATGGGCGGTCTTATCGCTTAGAGCGATTTCTTCCAGACAACCTTTTCTACATTATAAGTGACAGTAAAAAGGGAACTTACCTAGATGTTAGTATTCTTACCTTAACTTTAATTCTTAAGTTATTTAGCCGGACTTCGTCGTTCGACATTGGTCGTATTGTTGTTGTTTGTTATATTATGGTATAGTTTACTGTTATTTATCACTTACTAGTTTTAGTAAGTATTTTATTCTGTGATTGTTATGTTCACCTTCTTTCTAGTTTAGCTGTAGCCAAGCTATCTAACTAATTTGTTTAATAAACCTCGTCCATATTTTGTGTTCTCATATTTTCATATTAGTATGACCATGTAATGGTTTGGACTAGTATATGTTACGTGTGTGTGAATAAAGAAATTGAAATTGACATGGACTTCTGAAAACTATCTCAAATGCACCCTGGTTTATGAGTTACATACATCCGAAAACTTCATACATTGGTCGAAGAAATCTATAAGACAGCTAAGATGTACCGAGAGAGATTAGAAAAGCATCAAAACCAACTGGCGCAGCAGCTTACAACACCTACTTACAAAAACGAAAGGACATAATTGAAAGTCTTAAGAACACAGGAGTGAGAGTGCAAGAGTGTGCTCCTTCCGACATAATAATAAATTAAAACCCTCAAACTATCTGCTCATAGTTAAAACTCCAGACTGATCGCAGATAAAATATGAAAAAAAATGCATACCTGCGCCGTAGTCACAGCAGCCAAATGCACTCCGATGATCTCGATGAGCACGGAGGCGGAACCGTCGCGGCAGAAGCGCCGCGCCGCGGAGCATAACGCCTCTAGGATGACGATGCGCTGCCTAGCGTCCGATGTTTCGCACCAGCGGTGCATTTCAAACTGGAAGTGAAGAATTACACAATATTACTCAACAAAAAATCAAAATTTGGAGAAACAGATTCAGTATAAAATTTGTTTCTCCAAATTTAGATTTTTTGTTTGGATAGAAACCTAGATATAGTGCACAAGATACCTATTAGATTAAAAGTTTCATAGAAAGATCTATTACGACGCCACACCCACGTACGAGCGGTTGTATGAAAAGTAAGTTGGATTGGCCCCTCTTAATGAGAGCACGTTGAGCTCTCTCTCTCTCTCTATTTATGAAAAAGGTTATCCCGGCGCTGTCCCATATTATAATGCGCTCATCAGTATTTCTTTGGGAGATAGATAGATAAACTCTTTATTGTGTAAACCATATTATACAGAACAATACAAAAATTACTAAAATTACGAAATAATAACGAAACGTCGGGAATAACTACAGTTCTACACTACAGTACTACAGTTTTTGAGAATGCTATATGTTTGGTTTTTTTTACATTCATAGTTAGCTATCATCAAAAGCTTTAACAGTTGGACATAGTAACTCTCTGGGGAATGATGCCGCAGACCCTTAGCCCCTGAACCGCCCCTCCCTTTACCCTTCTCACCACTCCGATCCTGGACTAGGCTTACACAACACACGCTGGACAGGCTTGCCAGAGTGCCGACAAGCAAGAGCAGCGCTTCCAACGCTATCACCAAGGCTCTCCCGACGCCTATTACAACTACAAAGAACGGACCTAAGGACAATGGTGGGGACACTAACGGGCCACTGCACCCTTAACAAACACCTCTTCAACATCGGAGCCACAGACAGCCCCCTCTGTAGAGGATGTCTGAAGGAGGTCGAATCAGCTGCCCACGTTGTCTCATCTCAAACAACCGAAGTCACTCCGTGAAGCCTGTGAAGATCCCAGGAAGATTCTACGCTTCTGGTCGGAGTTGGGCTGGCTATGCTAGCCTGACACCTCACGCATAATGGACCACCAGGGAGTCACACACATACATACATACAAACCTTAACAGTTGTCGATAGCCCCTCCTCCGCTATTAAATATTTTAACACATTCTCCCAGGTATCCCCATATAATAAAATCGCCTTGTCGTCCGCATAGGCCACAAGTTCGGAATTTTTAGTGGCAATTGTAAGATATTATTTAAAGGTTAAATAAAGTCGGGCCCAAGACGCTTCCCTGCGGTACTTCGAAATTAATAGGGAGGTCCGAGTTAAGTTTGTTAGATATTTTAACTAGATAATTATATAACTGAAGATTATATCCGTAGGTAACTCCGTCTGTGACCGATCTACGCTACTAGTACTACGAAGGAGTTTAATGTCTCGCATATCGGAGCATGGCTCGTTCTATGGCTTTCTGTTCGGCTTGACCAGCCTCCTTAGTGAGCCTCCATGTTTAGGCACCGTAAATATATTACCAGCGTTGTAACCTTGGCGAAAACCGGTCGAGACGGGTTGATTGAAAACCAGCCCTGTATGTTCTGCATGTAGCTTACGCTGAATTGACTCACATTGCCTCACTTTGTCATTATATTTGTAAATAAGGGTTGGAAGTCTTAGAAAGCACACACTCACTTACCCTAGATATGTAACTGAAGATGGTATGCGACGGTAACTCCGACTACAGTAGAGAGACGTAAACGTGCAGTAACTAGGAAGCTGGCGGCGCGGCGCGACTAAGCAACCACACGTCTGCTGTGGAGGAGTACACCGGCTGTTGGCTTTAGACAAAGTCCCTAACCTGACTTACCCTAGATATGTAACTGAAGATGGTATGCGACGGTAACTCCGACTACAGTAGAGAGATGTAAACGTGCACTAACTAGGAAGCTGGCGGCGCGGCGCGACTAAGCAGCCACACGTCTGCTGTGGAGGAGTACACCGGCTGTTGGCTTTAGACAAAGTCCCTAACCTGACTTACCCTAGATATGTAACTGAAGATGGTATGCGACGGTAACTCCGACTACAGTAGAGAGACGTAAACGTGCACTAACTAGGAAGCTGGCGGCGCGGCGCGACTAAGCAGCCACACGTCTGCTGTGGAGGAGTACACCGGCTGTTGGCTTTAGACAAAGTCCCTAACCTGACTTACCCTAGATATGTAACTGAAGATGGTATGCGACGGTAACTCCGACTACAGTAGAGAGACGTAAACGTGCACTAACTAGGAAGCGGGCGGCGCGGCGCGACTAAGCAGCCACACGTCTGCTGTGGAGGAGTACACCGGCTGTTGGCTTTAGACAAAGTCCCTAACCTGACTTACCCTAGATATGTAACTGAAGATGGTATGCGACGGTAACTCCGACTACAGTAGAGAGACGTAAACGTGCACTAACTAGGAAGCTGGCGGCGCGGCGCGACTAAGCAGCCACACGTCTGCTGTGGAGGAGTACACCGGCTGTTGGCTTTAGACAAAGTCCCTAACCTGACTTACCCTAGATATGTAATTGAAGATGGTATGCGACGGTAACTCCGACTACAGTAGAGAGACGTAAACGTGCACTAACTAGGAAGCTGGCGGCGCGGCGCGACTAAGCAGCCACACGTCTGCTGTGGAGGAGTACACCGGCTGTTGGCTTTAGACAAAGTCCCTAACCTGACTTACCCTAGATATGTAACTGAAGATGGTATGCGACGGTAACTCCGACTACAGTAGAGAGACGTAAACGTGCACTAACTAGGAAGCTGGCGGCGCGGCGCGACTAAGCAGCCACACGTCTGCTGTGGAGGAGTACACCGGCTGTTGGCTTTAGACAAAGTCCCTAACCTGACTTACCCTAGATATGTAACTGAAGATGGTATGCGACGGTAACTCCGACTACAGTAGAGAGACGTAAACGTGCACTAACTAGGAAGCTGGCGGCGCGGCGCGACTAAGCAGCCACACGTCTGCTGTGGAGGAGTACACCGGCTGTTGGCTTTAGACAAAGTCCCTAACCTGACTTACCCTAGATATGTAACTAAAGATGGTATGCGGCGGTAGCTCCGACTGCAGTAGACAAATGTAGACGTCGGGCCAGGCGCTAGGGGGCAAGCTGCGCGGAGCGACCAATGAGCCGCATAGCGTCTGCTGTAGAGGAGTACACTGGCTCTTGGCTTTGGACAAAAGTTCCAGGCACAGTTTACCGTCGTGGGTAACCCAACGCTGTAAAATAAAGAAATAGGGGAATTAAAATTTTAAACTACAGTCGTAGGTACTTATTAGGTTGGCAGAACGTGGTCCTGAGTTGGTCAAAAGAGCATTTTCTAGGTCTGCGAGTTGTTGGTAGAGCGCTGCGATGGCTCCGTGCGCGACGCCGGAGGGCGGGCAGCGCGCGGCGCCGCGCCACGCCTCCTGCAGGATGCTCAGCGCGTGCGCCGGGGAGCGACAGCGCCTGACTCACCTCTGCGAGTTGTTGGTAGAGCGCTGCGATGGCTCCGTGCGCGACGCCGGAGGGCGGGCAGCGCGCGGCGCCGCGCCACGCCTCCTGCAGGATGCTCAGCGCGTGCGCCGGGGAGCGACAGCGCCTGACTCACCTCTGCGAGTTGTTGGTAGAGCGCTGCGATGGCTCCGTGCGCGACGCCGGAGGGCGGGCAGCGCGCGGCGCCGCGCCACGCCTCCTGCAGGATGCTCAGCGCGTGCGCCGGGGAGCGACAGCGCCTGACTCACCTCTGCGAGTTGTTGGTAGAGCGCTGCGATGGCTCCGTGCGCGACGCCGGAGGGCGGGCAGCGCGCGGCGCCGCGCCACGCCTCCTGCAGGATGCTCAGCGCGTGCGCCGGGGAGCGACAGCGCCTGACTCACCTCTGCGAGTTGTTGGTAGAGCGCTGCGATGGCTCCGTGCGCGACGCCGGAGGGCGGGCAGCGCGCGGCGCCGCGCCACGCCTCCTGCAGGATGCTCAGCGCGTGCGCCGGGGAGCGACAGCGCCTGACTCACCTCTGCGAGTTGTTGGTAGAGCGCTGCGATGGCTCCGTGCGCGACGCCGGAGGGCGGGCAGCGCGCGGCGCCGCGCCACGCCTCCTGCAGGATGCTCAGCGCGTGCGCCGGGGAGCGACAGCGCCTGACTCACCTCTGCGAGTTGTTGGTAGAGCGCTGCGATGGCTCCGTGCGGACGCCGGAGGGCGGGCAGCGCGCGGCGCCGCGCCACGCCTCCTGCAGGATGCTCAGCGCGTGCGCCGGGGAGCGACAGCGCCTGACTCACCTCTGCGAGTTGTTGGTAGAGCGCTGCGATGGCTCCGTGCGCGACGCCGGAGGGCGGGCAGCGCGCGGCGCCGCGCCACGCCTCCTGCAGGATGCTCAGCGCGTGCGCCGGGGAGCGACAGCGCCTGACTCACCTCTGCGAGTTGTTGGTAGAGCGCTGCGATGGCTCCGTGCGCGACGCCGGAGGGCGGGCAGCGCGCGGCGCCGCGCCACGCCTCCTGCAGGATGCTCAGCGCGTGCGCCGGGGAGCGACAGCGCCTGACTCACCTCTGCGAGTTGTTGGTAGAGCGCTGCGATGGCTCCGTGCGCGACGCCGGAGGGCGGGCAGCGCGCGGCGCCGCGCCACGCCTCCTGCAGGATGCTCAGCGCGTGCGCCGGGGAGCGACAGCGCCTGTACCACAATTAACTCTATCATTCTCTTTCATTTTTTCAGGGTGTTTTGGATGTTTCTCTATATACTCTTTTTTTTTTCGTCCCCCCCCTTCGTTTCGAGCGGTTGAGAGTGAAGCAGCTCCTCGGTTTTTAAGTTCCAGTAAATCAAATAACAAATATTCATCACCAAGAATACACGAAAACTGTGCCTCTGGTCCACACAAGAGCAAACAACCACTAGCTACAAACCACGGACCCGACGGAAGTGAATGCAAGGCAATTAAACTATTGGAAATCTCAATCGTGAGTTGGCGAATTGCTCATTTTTAGTTACATCCTACCGGCACCACCATCACTTTTTGTTTGTTGTGATTGTAACTGACTGACAATTGACATCTGACATTTACTGTTCAGTCAAATACATTTGACTTTGACACAACAGATTAGTCAGGGTTGCCTAGTCAAGCAAATAAAACCTACCAAATTTTTACGTTCCGTTGAACGCAAAAGTAAGTTTGGTCAAATAGTTCGAAAATGGCTCTTCATAAATGTGATGGATGCAAAAAAGATCACATAACACCCAAGGAACTGATGGTCTGCTCCGCGTGTCAGCTGAAATTTCATTTTCTTTGCCTCAATATTTCGGCTGACAACTACAAGAAGCAGTCTAAGGAATATAAAGCAGCTTGGAAATGTCCTGCTTGCCGATCTGGAGAGCGACGAGGAGACAATACGCCTGTCCGCTCTGCCCCTGGAGGGTCAGTCCCGTTGTCCCCATCTCATCCGGACCCCGCGATGCTAGAAGCCATCAAGAGTCAGGTTGATGGCGTAGTACAGGATGCTGTCGCCCGTGCAGTAAAGTTCGAGTTTAATGTAATTCGTAAAGATCTGGCCGTATTAAAGGAGATGAAATCTTCAATGGAATATTTATGCAAAGAATTTGACAGAGTCAATTCCGAGCTCTCTACTGTCAAGAATATTTTCAGCGATCTTCAAGCCGAAAACAATCAACTCAAAAGTGCTGTCAACGACCTCTCCTCGAGATTAGCGTCTATTGAACAACATTCCCGAGAAAACAACATCGAGATATCTGGCCTCCCAGAAAACTCATCTGAAAACCTCGTTAACGCGGTTAGCCAGATCTTCAAGGTCACTTCATGCGCCTTAAAGGAGACCGATGTACTGAGCTGCACGAGAGTAAGAAAGATGGACACGAATTCTACTAGACCACGCTCCATTGTTGTAAAGATGGCCAGTACTCGGCACCGTGACACAGTAGTGGCGGCAGTTGCTAAATTCAACAAAGCCAACGCGGGAGATAAACTCAACTCACGCCATATCGGCTACGGCGGAGAGAAAGCAGCCCTCTACGTCTCCGAGCATCTGTCACCTTACTATAAGAAGCTCCACGCGGAAACTAGGAAGATTGCCCGGGAAAAGGAATACAAATACGTGTGGGTGCGAAATGGGCGCATATTTGTCCGCAAGGCCGATACCGCTCCGGCTAAGCAGATACTTAGCCAGGATAACCTAATGCGCTTATAACATAATTCACGCCAGGCAACTTAGATCTTCGCATTTATTACCAAAATTTCCGTGGCATGCGAACCAAGTTAACAGACATTAATCTATCGAGCATGAGGAATAGCTATGACGTCATCGTAGCCACCGAGACATGGCTCAATAACTCCATTAACGACGCAGAGCTCTTCAATACCGATTATACTATCTACAGACGGGATCGAAGTACCACTAACTCGGGCAGCCGCGAAGCTGGAGGCGTATTAATTGCTGTCTCAAAGACCATTCCTTCATCTAGAATACAGCACTGGGAATGTCAATTGGAAGACCTTTGGGTGTCAATAAAAATAGGTGAGCGAGGCTCAGCACAGCAGGTTAACATATGCGCCGTTTATTTGCCCCCTCCGGTCGCCAGGTCGACGCTTGATATTTTTTTAGATAACGTTAACGATACTTTCAACATCAGCAATGACAAAACCATAGTTCTTGGTGACTTTAACTTGGGTTTCATTGAGTGGACCAAAGACAGTGATTCATCAGTTATGACACCTCATAATTATAATAATAACCTTGGCTACTCTCTTATTGATTTTATGTCTATGAACAATCTTATTCAACTTAACTCGGTCACTAACGACAATCATAAGATCCTTGATCTGGTATTGTGTAACTTTGCTGGCGGCTCAGTGACCCATTCTTACGATCCCTTATCTAAAATCGATGCTCATCACCCCCCCCTCGATATAGACTTTAAATTATCTTGTACTGTAATGCTTAAAAATGTTCAATTTGCTACTCATAATTTTAGGAAGGGTGACTATGATAACGTTAATAGAGAAATTGGGCGGGTGAATTGGGAGGCCGAGCTTGGGTTGTGCCACGACGTTGATGCAATGGTCTCTAAATTTTACGATATTCTTAATAATATTATCGATAAAGACATCCCCAGTGCTAAAAAACGGAAAAGAAAATCTCCATCATGGTTTTCACAAGCGCTCATTCACATACTTAAGGATAAACATAAATTAAGACAAAGAATCAAAAAATACAAAAACCCCCGTGATGAGTATGAGTTCTCTATCCTTAAATCTAGGGCCGAAAGGGTTATGCAATCATGCTACTCCACTTACACTAGCCATGTTGAACAATCCCTTAAAAAAAACGCAAAGATTTTTTGGTCCTACATCAAAAGTAAGAAAAAATCAGCATCTACCATACCCTCACAAATGTTCTTGGATAAGGAAAAAGTGGACACTGGTTTATCTATTGCTAACGCTTTTGCCAAACACTTTTCCTCGACCTACTCAACCTCCAGCTTACTAAATAATAGTCTTGAAAACACTATGAACACTTACCAACTAAGCCTCAGTAATATTGTAGTGAGTGAATCCATGGTGCTAAAACAACTAAAGAAATTAGACGATAGTAAGAGTGCTGGACCTGATGGGATTCCCCCATTATTTATTAAAAAAACTGCTATCAATTTAGCTTTGCCTCTTAAACTTATATATAACTTCGCCTTGGCAACATCCACATTTCCCTCAATTTGGAAAGCAGCAAACGTGGTTCCAATTTTTAAAAAAGGCAGTACAAGCGACATTAAGAATTATCGTCCCATTTCAATTCTTTCAACCTTTTCTAAAGTTTTTGAATCTATAGTGTGTCCGGTACTGACTTGGCATACTAAACATCTTATTTGTAACGAACAACATGGTTTTTCGAAAGGGAAGTCTACAGTGACCAACCTTCTCTCGTTCATAACTGATGCTGCGCAGGCGGTCGATAGTCGTGTTCAAGTTGATGTCATTTACACTGACTTTAGCAGCGCATTCGACAAAGTTGACCACAAATTACTTCTCAATAAGCTACTCGTATGTGGTATACAGCATCCCCTATTGAAATGGTTCGAATCTTACCTTTCAGATAGGCATCAACGTGTTATAGTAGGTGGATATTCCTCGTTTTCATACAAGACCAAATCTGGTGTACCTCAGGGCTCTCACTTGGGACCCATATTGTTCCAAATCTTTGTTAATGATCTTCCACAAGTAGTAAAACACAGCATCACATCTCTCTTTGCCGACGATCTTAAATTGTACAAAGAAATCCGATTCCCAGGCGATGCACATGGGCTCCAGGAGGATCTCAGCGCTGTTAGCAAATGGTGTACAGAAAATAATATGTTTTTGAACGCTAAAAAATGCTCACACATTAAATTAACTAAGAACAAAAACACTATACCATTTGTATATAATATAGAAGGAGTCCCCCTGGAGCAGGTTAAGTGTATTCGCGACCTCGGAGTTCTTGTGGATGAAAAACTTTCGTTTATTCAACATATAGACCATATTGTAGGAAATTCATTGAAAATGTTAGGATTCATCAAACGCAACTGTAAGGACTTTAAAAAACCTGAATCCCTAATCTGCCTTTTTAATGCTTTGATACGCAGTCTCCTTGAGTATGCATCTTCAGTATGGAACCCATATTATCAGGTCCACATCGATCGTATAGAGCGAATTCAAAGAAAATTTACACGTTATTTAGTATTTAAATCAAAAACCATCCCTAAATGTCTCGACTACCCAACGCGCTTGAAAAAGTTCAAAATCACAGCATTGGAGTCCCGTAGAATTCAGATAGATCTATGTACTATATACAAAATTAGTAACTATCTATTTGACTCTCCTGATCTCCTTGGTAGGATTTGCTTAAACGTGCCCCGTCGTAACGCCAGACTTCACACTAGGAAAATTTTTAGACCAAAGCATCACAAAACTAGACTAGGCGCCACTCCCCTCTCAACCGCTTAATGACTACTTATAATAAGTATTTTAATGTTAACAACAAACTTGATGTCTTTGGACTAAGCTTGCCTGGATACAAGGCAGAAGTCCTGAGATCTCTTGCTACTTGACATTCTTACCCTTTTTTTTTAACTCTCTTTCATATTGTTATTTTTTGTATGTTGTACGTACCTGTAAGAGTCGGTTACATATATCACGTTTAGCTTTAAGTTTTTTTGCAATGTACTATGTAACTGCCGTTGGTACGGCTAAATTAAATAAATAAAATAAATAAATATACAGGGTGACTGGATATTTCATACATTATTTAAAGGGTTACCTATGGAAGAGCTTATTTGCCTAATTTTGTTTTTTTGTCCCCCGCGTTTGAACTGAAAATTGAGATATTTACACTAAAACCATAATTTTAGTAAACCTTTTATGTTTTCTGGTAGTTAAATAATTAATTGTTTAGGCTAAACATTTAGTTACGATATCCAAAAAAAAAATGGTATGGTGCAAAAACTACGACCGTTATTCACGCCTTACAAAAGCGATGAAATCGTGTAAAACTTAGCGTACAAATTGTTTAAATTACTTCCTCATTTCATTATGTACGGTCTAACCGCACTATCCTCTCGCGTCAGCATTTTATGTTTATTGTCGTAATATCAACGGCCGCGCTCTCGTCAGTTCATGTCAGCCTCTCCTACCGGGCGCGTGTCTCAATATCATTTAGTTATCAAAGTTCATGTCTGCCTCTCATACCGGGCGCGTGTCTCAATATCATTATGATTATCATTTAGTTATCAGAGTTCATGTCAGCCTCTCACACCGGGCGCGTGGCTCATTATTATCAATAATCATTATCATCATTTAGCTCGTAGAGTGTTTTGGAATAAAATCCATTTATCAGCTATCAACATCTTATCATTTTAAAAGGTGTAAGACCTTACATCTTTATGGTCCTTCGAGCACCGAAGGCGGGACCATTCGCGTGTGCGTTGGTGATATCACTGTGTTTTACCTAATTATTGGTTTACACCACTTCGACCGCCGCGTAAGGTAACCAGCCAGCATTCGGTGAGTTATCAAAGCTTATCACTATCAATCATCATCATGGCGAAGACGATGGAAGACGTCATCCATGTGGTATTCTGTATTAATAGTGTTGCGGGTACACCGCTAATAAATCAGTTGGTTTGTCGATCCGGTCTTTCTCTCATTGAGTTCCCTAAATATTACAATAAATACGACTGGCGACGAGATAAACTGCGTAAAACTACGACTAATCGTGATATTATAGTGTCTTTATCAAGTTCACACAAAATGCCGATCGGAAAAATTGAACAATTTGATATTTCAAGTAAAAAGTGGTCGGCATACATTCGACGCGTGGAACAGTTCATGGCGCTCAACGGAATCAAATCTGAGTTACAAGTAGCTACACTGGTTACATTGGTTGGCGAAACAACATATGATTTGATGTGTGACCTTTGTGCGCCCGACAATCCGGAGGATAAAACTTTTGCGGAATTGGTAAAGACGATCGGCGACCATCTCGAACCAAAGCGCTCGGAAATAGCCGAGCGGCATGTTTTTAGACAAAGACGTCAATATGGCGGCGAAAGTCTCGGCGATTACTTGCAAGTTCTCAAGCATTTAGCGAGTACGTGCAGTTTCAAGAATAATCTCGAAGAGAACCTGAGGGATCAATTCGTGTCGGGGTTAGCGAGCGATGACATGAGGTCACGACTTTTCGCCGAGCCCACGTTGACGTACAAGAGGGCGGTGGAGCTGGCGTTCGCACTCGAGGCAGCCGACCGGCACGCGCAGGCGAGCGGGGCGGGCAGCGCGGCGGCGGCGGCAGCGGCGGCGCCCGAGCCCGTGCACCGGCTGGCAGCGAGGGGACGCGGCCGGCGCCCGGCGGGCCCAGGCGGAGCTCCGCGCGCGCCCGCAGTGGCCCAGCGCGCGGAGCAGGCCTGCTGGAGGTGCGGGAAAGGCCACAAGGCTTTGCAGTGTCGTTTTAAAATTATACGTGTGATGTTTGCGGAAAAAAAGGTCATTTAAAAGTAATGTGCAAACGTTCGTCCCAGCAAGATGCAACGCATTTGTCGGAACGCGAACAAAACTACATCAACAGTGATAGTGATTCGGAGATCGATATGTTCAATCTCAATGTGTGCAATAATAACGATCGACCGTATAACGTCCCAGTGAAAGTGAACGGTAAGGTGATAATGTTCGAGTTGGACACTGGCAGTAAGTTATCAGCGATAAATACTTATTTTTATAATGAACAGTTTAAGCAGACGCCGCTAATTGTCAATAACATTTGTTTACATTCGTATAACGGTACTCAGATCGAAGTGGCGGGTTATATTATGGTAGATGTAGCTATAGGTACGCACATAGCGAGGAATGTTAAACTCTTTGTTATCAAGAACGGCGGACCGCCTTTATTGGGCCGGTCTTGGTTAAGTCAGTTGAACATTGATAAAATAAAAATTAATGAAATGATTTTAAACTTACCAGATGATAATCTAGTTGAAAATCTGCGAATTGAGTTCCCCACCGTGTTCGCCCCAGGTCTCGGGACCTGTACTAAGCAATTTTCATTGAGACTGAATGATACGAGTCCTATTTTCATGAAAGCGAGATCCTTGCCATTAGCTTTACGTAATCCGGTTGAACTAGAACTACAGCGACTCGAGGCAGAGGGTAGTATACGTAAAGTGGAGTATTCAGATTACGGAACGCCAATAGTACCGGTCATTAAAAAGTCAGGTGATATACGTATTTGCGGGGATTACAAAGTAACTATAAATCCTAAGTTGATTCGCGACCCCTACCCCATGCCTCGAATCGAGGAGTTATTTGCAGCGCTAAGTGGTGGCGATAAGTATTCTAAAATCGACCTAACGAACGCTTATCAGCAATTATTTTTGGATGAAAGTTCTCGAGCTTATAGTGCTATAACGACTCATTTAGGTACTTATGTCTATAATCGAACGCCATTTGGCTTGACATGTATCCCGGAAAAATTTCAAAAATTTATGGAAGAAACACTAAGAGGCTTAAAAGGTACAGCGGTATTTTTGGACGATATAGCGGTCACGGGGAGTACTCGGTCGGAACATATCGCTAATTTGAAAGCTGTGTTGTCTAGGTTACGTGAGGTCGGTTTGAGAATAAAAATGGAAAAATGCAGTTTTTTGCAAGATAGCATAACCTATTTAGGTTTCATAATCGATAAGCAAGGTTTACATCCAGATCCGAATAAAATTAAAGCCATTGTAGATGCGCCTCCTCCAGAAAATATAACTCAGCTGAGATCTTTTTTAGGCTTAATAAATTATTACGCCAAGTTTATACCTCGCTTGAGTACTATTTTGCATCCGTTGCATAGCTTACTGCGCAAAGGAACTGATTGGATCTGGTCAAAAGATTGTATTAATGCTTTTAAAAAAATTAAGACAGTTATTCTAAGTAGCAAAGTGTTAGTACACTACTCCCCCGAACTGCCTTTAGTACTAGCGGTTGATAGTAGCTCATACGGCATCGGCAGCGTGCTATCGCATCGTTTCCCGAACGGCGACGAGCGGCCTATTTGTTTCGCGTCGCGGACATTAAACGCGGCCGAAAGAAACTATAGTCAATTGGACAAAGAGGCACTCGCTATTATTGCCGGTGTTAATAAACACCATCAGTATATTTATGGCCGTCATTTTATAATAAAGACGGACCACAAGCCTTTAACTTTTATATTCGGTCCGAAGTTTGGTTTGCCTATAACGGCAGCTAGTAGGTTGCAAAGGTATGCCACTATTTTGGCGTCTTATGACTACGATATCGAGTTTGTTAAATCTAAGGAGAATAGCAATGTCGATGCGTTATCGCGTCTGCCGCTGCCGTATCAGCATAAGAACGGTAATGGGCCGGATTCGGTATCGTACGTCAATTATGTCGAGGAATCTTTTCCGATAAGTGCAAAAGAGGTGGCTTCGTGGACGCTGAAAGATGTTACACTTAACAATATCAAGAACTACCTAATCAACGGTTGGCCTTTTCAAATAAAATCAGTCCTAGAGAAACCTTATTTCTATCGTAAAGATAGTCTTACTATTGATCATGGTTGCATTTTATATAATCATCGGGTCATAGTTCCTGATCGTCTGAGGAAACAGGTGCTCGCTGAACTACATGAGGGTCATTTAGGTGTCGTTAAAATGAAGAATATAGCTCGCAGCTATGTATACTGGCCTACTTTAGATAAAGAGATCGAATCCATCACTAGGGAATGTAGTGCTTGCTGTCAACAGCGGGACGCGCCCCCGCGCTCCTTGCTCCACCCCTGGGAGTTCCCGGCGCGGCCGTGGCAGAGACTACATGTAGATTTTGGTGAATTTCAAGGAAAACACTATTTGGTATCCGTGGACGCCCATAGTAAGTGGATTGAGGTACAGAAAATGACAGGTACCAACGCCGCATCGACCATTGGCAAGTTACGAGAACTTTTTGCGCGTTTCGGTCTGCCTTCGCAGGTGGTCAGCGACGGTGGTCCGCCTTTCGGTTCCCGGGAGTTCGCGGATTTTATGAAGAAAAACTTCATAACGCACACAATAACGAGTCCGTATAGACCGGCGGGAAACGGAGCGGCGGAGAACGCGGTAAAGTTGGTCAAGCGGGCCATGAAGAAAGCCGCACACGAGTAAGTCGATGTCGATACGGCGGTCTCCAAATTTCTTTTTCAGTATCGAAACTGTGAACATGCCACCACCGGCGTTCCGCCGGCCGTGGCTATGTTGGGCAGGCGTCTGCGTGGCCGCCTGGACGTGCTGCGGCCCAGCGCTGAACGCGCCTGCGAGGCGGCGGCTGCGCGGTCAGCGCGCGCGGCGCCCGGCACAGAGCGCAGCGCCGCGCCCGGCGACGCGGTGTTGGCGCGGGATTACAGCGCGCGCGCCGACAAGTGGGCGCCGGCTGTCGTAACCGCTAGGGAGCACCGCTCACCTACAAAGTACGGTGCTCGGATGGACGCGAGTGGAAAAGGCATATCGATCAGCTGTTACCCGTTAGAACTTCGCGTTCCACGTTGCGACACTCCACAGTCGCGCCCCCGTTGTTTGAGCCGGAAAAATCTGATGATGAATTCGATGACGCGATTGGGGAGGAGGAAACCCAAGAGGGTGTGAAAGGTTTAAAGTCCACCGAAGTCACCTCTAACGCATATCGGTTACTATCTCGAAAAGTCGAACCGAACTCGGTTCAGAATCCTCAAATAGATGAAGCAAATAAGCCTCACGAACGCCCGAAGCGGGCCTGTACTCTTAAAGAAAAGAATTATAAACAGTAAAATATGTCCAACATATCAATACGTCTTGTCATGATAAATAGTTCAATAATTATATATATCTACCTATTTAGTCTTAGTATTGTCAGCATAGCATTTTGTGAACACCTGTTGCATTGCATTGTTTATACGATGCCTACTAAAGCTATGTGTTTATGACTGAATATCGCTTTGTTAGCGATTTTAATATAATTAGGTTAGTACTTATGCTTAAAGGTATAATTTGTAGACATTAAGTTGGATAAGTTTTTGCCTTTGTTTTCTGTTTTCTACTAAGAAAAAAAAGAATTATTATTATTCTTTAGATAAGAAATGTTATTTGTAAGTGTAATTTTTTTTTAAATGTTTCTAAGGGGGGGGGGCGTGTGGTATTCTGTATTAATAGTGTTGCGGGTACACCGCTAATAAATCAGTTGGTTTGTCGATCCGGTCTTTCTCTCATTGAGTTCCCTAAATATTACAATAAATACGACTATCCAGACCCAGTATCAACTGATGGGGGCGATGGACACCCTCTTCACCAATTTTAAAAAAGATGGTCCAGATAGGAAAACGGTGCAGAATGTTAAAAAACGTCTGAGTACACTGGAATCCTATTGGCAGGACTTTCAGAGAAATCATATCAATATCAGCGGATTAGAGAATAAATCTCATGAATATTTCTCCTCAAACGCTTATCTAAGATCACAAGCTTTCTATGCAGAAGCACGAGCATATATCAGCAAGTATTTGTCCGATATTTCAGAAGAAAAATCTCTTCTGCGTCCACCAACGCCCTTAGGTACAGCAAGGGGGTCCGTGCCTTCGACTCCGGGCAACAATGCTCCTCAGCCAGGGTACGTACCTTCACCTACACCTTATCAAGACCGGGGGACTAGCAAGTCAGACGAAATGTTGCGCAAACAAACAACTAACTTTAAGGCATTTTCTCGAACCACAGGCAACATTAATATCGAAATCATGTCGGATAAATGGGAATTTGAGGATGCTTTAAGAGCAATCGAAACACGTTGGTCAGCGATTGATTCTCTTCATTGGGATATTGACCTTGCGTTGAGCGGCATAAATGAGGAGTATGAAGCGACCTTCAGTAAGTACGAGAAAAAGTATCATACTATCAAGAGAGATATCAATAGGAAGATGAGTTCAATGGTACATCGCGATAAGTCTACACCAGTCATCGACCTACCTACCTTTGGAGGTAGCTATTATCAGTGGGTGAGTTTTAAAGATCTCTTTACGGAGAGCATTCATAAAAACCCAGCCTTATCAAATGCGCAGAAAATGCAATTCCTAAAAAGTAAGGTTAAAGGAGAAGCTGAAAAGATCATCCAGCATCTGCATATCACATCAGAAAATTATCAGGTTTGTTG
The DNA here is from genome assembly GCA_963082625.1 of Pasiphila rectangulata. Taxonomy (NCBI): domain Eukaryota; kingdom Metazoa; phylum Arthropoda; class Insecta; order Lepidoptera; family Geometridae; genus Pasiphila; species Pasiphila rectangulata. Next base: position 18,502,439 of record OY720244.1, read on the forward strand.
GGATCTTTTGAACAACAGGTATAATCATAAGAAGATGATTTTTACTTCACATATCAATCTTATCATGAACCTGCCGTTGATGCAACAGCAGACCGCCGCACAGCTAAAGAAGATCCACGACACCACCAACGAATGCTTAAACGCTATAAAAAACCTAGGCGTTGATGTATCAACCTGGGACCCCTTTCTCGTGCATATCTTGTCACAGAAACTAGACCCTGACACATACAAGGATTACGTCTTATCTGTGAAGAACCCGAGAGAGCTACCCACCCTCCACGAATTTTTGACCTATCTTGAGACCAAGTTTACGTCATTGGAGACATCAAAGCGCAAAGTAGACAACACTAAATCACCCCAGCAACAGGGGAAAGATTCATCATCATCATACAACAAAAATCAGCAATATGGACAAAAATCGAATCCAAAAGCATATCATACAAACACAAGTTCTACTAAATGTCCTTTATGCAAATTTAATCACGCTTTATTCCAATGCAATAACTTTCTGGAATTATCGGCAGATGCAAAGCGCAATACGATAGCGAAACTCGAGCTTTGCAAGAATTGTCTATATCCACACCATGGGAAAGCCTGCTTTTCGGAGAAGCGTTGCCGCGAATGTAATGGTAATCATAATACAATTCTGCATAATGTATGTATATTATAATAACAAATCAAAACCACACACTTCTAAGAACAGTAACGCGACTCAGGCTCAAAGCGTTGCGCCTCAAAGCGCTCCGACACAAACAGTCACAGCGTCAAATTATCATGCGTCATCTGATAATGATAACAAAGAGGTCTTATTAGCAACGGCGAAAATCTATGTACAAAGAGCCGATGGAACTTTTGTTATGATGCGTTGCCTTATAGATCAAGGATCTCAAACATCTATTGTTTCTGAAAGCGCTGCGCAACGTCTAGGGCTACCGCGTTATCCTTACAGGGGGGTAATAACCGGTGTGGGGTCCAAAATGAACAACTGCAAGGGTATCATGCATATCACATGTGGATCTATCCACAGCGACTACGAGCTTCAAACGGAAGTTTATATCATGAAATCACTTATCAATAATCTGCCAAACCAATCATTTGCCAAGCCTTACTGGACCTGCCTGAATGACATACCTCTCGCGGACGACACTTATCATATCAGTAGCCCAATCGATATACTTTTTGGAGCTGAGGTTTACGCGGAGATTATACAGGGTGGTATTATCAAGATGGAAAATTGCCCAATCGCGCAGGAGACTCGATTTGGGTGGATTTTAAGCGGAAACGTACACAAGAGCTATCAGTGTAACGTTAGTATCAATGATACCGAGGATTTACGGAGATTCAGGACAATCGAAAGTATCCCGGAAGAGCAAAACATATCAGAAGAAAATCAAAAATGTTTGGAGTATTACGACCAAACCACAGAAAGGAAGGAAGATGGGCGTTTTACAAACGAAGAGTTAAAAGTACAAACAAACGTATCAACACAAAACAAACATACTAGCGATATCATTCAAGACTTATTGTACAAGTCAAGTACTTTTACGCGAGCTGTGCGCGTCATGGCGTGGATACTTCGAGTGATTCGTCACAGTGACGTCACCTCAGCGTGCTTATCACTATCGGAGTTGAAAAAAGCTCATAACAAAATTATCAAACACATTCAAGAAGTTGAGTTTTCAGAAGAAATGACTGACTTACAAGCAAACAAACCATTATCAAATAAAAGTCGGTTACTGAATCTCTCGCCTTTTATAGATCCAGACGGATTGTTGAGGGTTGGAGGAAGGCTTCGTCGGAACGCAAACATCAGCTACCACCGAAAACACCCTCTGATAATATCAGCCTACCTAACAATGTCCGACTCACATCATTATTGATCGATCAAGCTCATCAGCTAACATTTCACGGGGGGTCTCGCCTGACTTCATCACACCTCAGACAGAGGTACTGGATTTTAGGAGGACATCGTACTGTCAACAAGACTCTCCGTACCTGCGTCAAATGCAAACGAAAAACGGCATTATCAAACGAACAATCATCAAATTATCAACAATCGTTCATGCACTGGAAGAAGATAGGTACGGAATCAGAAAAATCCATCAATAACAAGACGCCTAAATCATAATCAAACTAACATGTTAACAGCTCAAACTTAAAAGCGAGTTTATCTTACCTATCAATTATCATTAAAAAGTTGTCCTAAACAACGATAAATTTAGCAATCAACATACCAGATACGTACACAGATAACAAATCATGCCTTAACACAAAAAGAGATACCTATTTTGTGTAACATTAAGGTCTCATTTTAAGATTATATCCGACATGAGACTATGCGTCAAGGATCCCGGCTCAAGTACTTGCCTAACACTCGTTTGTTTACTACGAGTCGATCAAATATCAACTGAACAGATAAGCCAGGCCGACAACATAAGTCTCGGTCAAGGTTGCATAATAAAGGGAGAGGGCCATCTATGCACCTCTGCGACCATCAACATCATCATTAAACAAAAAGATGCACTCTGAGATTTACGTCCCTGAGATAACTGCACCGACCAATCACATCTTAAACATAACCGTTCCTATCTCTGCCATCTGGACCTCTGAAGACGTAGAAGAGAAATCCTACTTGGCAAAAATAAAAGAACACATAGATCAAATGAAGAAAGAAGACCGCAGTAGGAGCAGTCTGCGCGTGGAGGCGCGCGCGCTGTGGCCAGGCACGCTAGCGCGCTGGCTGGCTCGCGCCTTCGCACGCTCCGGCGACGGCGGCCCGGGCGATAGCGGCGCAGCCTCTGTCTCAGCCGGCCGCCGCGCAGCGTGTCAGCAATGTTATATCAGTGATGCTTGTGTTAGTGGTAGTGCAAGTGTTGATCAAATGTACAGTATGATCGTTTAGATATGGCGTCGTCGCCTATTTTTCGCGCGATCGGTATCAGTGAAACTTCAATGTGGGACTTGGTTACGTTACTTTTACTTAGCTATTAGTCTTACTAACATAAATATTGTTTTATCATTATGTTATTTCTTAAGGACCTAAGTATTGTTCTATCACCATGTTATCATTAGCATTTAGTATCATCAGCGTATCATTAATAATTACTCATTACTCGTATATGTAGGTCATTATTAAGTTTGTATCAATTTAACCAGCATCTACTCTTCTCGCTGTCGGGAATATGTACGGTCTAACCGCACTATCCTCTCGCGTCAGCATTTTATGTTTATTGTCGTAATATCAACGGCCGCGCTCTCGTCAGTTCATGTCAGCCTCTCCTACCGGGCGCGTGTCTCAATATCATTATGAATATCATTTAGTTATCAAAGTTCATGTCTGCCTCTCATACCGGGCGCGTGTCTCAATATCATTATGATTATCATTTAGTTATCAGAGTTCATGTCAGCCTCTCCTACCGGGCGCGTGTCTCAATATCATTATGAATATCATTTAGTTATCAGAGTTCATGTCAGCCTCTCACACCGGGCGCGTGGCTCATTATTATCAATAATCATTATCATCATTTAGCTCGTAGAGTGTTTTGGAATAAAATCCATTTATCAGCTATCAACATCTTATCATTTTAAAAGGTGTAAGACCTTACACATTAGCTATCTAAAAAGATACAAATGTTGATAGTAATTGTTGTAAAAACAAACAAATTGTAAAAGCATATCTGCCGTTTCTAAGAAATGTTCAACGTCATAGTAAAAAGTTGCGCATGGCTTTTTGTGTACTCACTTTATTTAAAAATACTGACAAAATGCGCTATTCATAAAAGGGATCGGGGGATATTATTTTTGAGTTTTTCTCCCGATTTATTATAGATCCTGTACGGTCTAACCGCACTATCCTCTCGCGTCAGCATTTTATGTTTATTGTCGTAATATCAACGGCCGCGCTCTCGTCAGTTCATGTCAGCCTCTCCTACCGGGCGCGTGTCTCAATATCATTATGAATATCATTTAGTTATCAAAGTTCATGTCAGCCTCTCCTACCGGGCGCGTGTCTCAATATCATTATGAATATCATTTAGTTATCAGAGTTCATGTCAGCCTCTCACACCGGGCGCGTGGCTCATTATTATCAATAATCATTATTATCATTTAGCTCGTAGACTTACATCTTTATGGTCCTTCGAGCACCGAAGGCGGGACCATTCGCGTGTGCGTTGGTGATATCACTGTGTTTTACCTAATTATTGGTTTACACCACTTCGACCGCCGCGTAAGGTAACCAGCCAGCATTCGGTGAGTTATCAAAGCTTATCACTATCAATCATCATCATGGCGAAGACGATGGAAGACGTCATCCAGACCCAGTATCAACTAATGGGGGCGATGGACACCCTCTTCACCAATTTTAAAAAAGATGGTCCAGATAGGAAAACGGTGCAGAATGTTAAAAAACGTCTGAGTACACTGGAATCCTATTGGCAGGACTTTCAGAGAAATCATATCAATATCAGCGGATTAGAGAATAAATCTCATGAATATTTCTCCTCAAACGCTTATCTAAGATCACAAGCTTTCTATGAAGAAGCACGAACATATATCAGCAAGTATTTGTCCGATATTTCAGAAGAAAAATCTCTTCTGCGTCCACCAACGCCCTTAGGTACAGCAAGGGGGTCCGTGCCTTCGACTCCGGGCAACAATGCTCCTCAGCCAGGGTACGTACCTTCACCTACACCTTATCAAGACCAGGGGACGAGCAAGTCAGACGAAATGTTGCGCAAACAAACAACTAACTTTAAGGCATTTTCTCGAACCACAAGCAACATTAATATCGAAATCATGTCGGATAAATGGGAATTTGAGGATGCTTTAAGAGCAATCGAAACACGTTGGTCAGCGATTGATTGTCTTCATTGGGATATTGACCTTGCGTTGAGCGGCATAAATGAGGAGTATGAAGCGACCTTCAGTAAGTACGAGAAAAAGTATCATATTATCAAGAGAGATATCAATAGGAAGATGAGTTCAATGGTGCATCGCGATAAGTCTACACCAGTCATCGACCTACCTACCTTTGGAGGTAGCTATTATCAGTGGGTGAGTTTTAAAGATCTCTTTACGGAGAGCATTCATAAAAACCCAGCCTTATCAAATGCGCAGAAAATGCAATTCCTAAAAAGTAAGGTTAAAGGAGAAGCTGAAAAGATCATCCAGCATCTGCATATCACATCAGAAAATTATCAGGTTTGTTGGGATCTTTTGAACAACAGGTATAATCATAAGAAGATGATTTTTACTTCACATATCAATCTTATCATGAACCTGCCGTTGATGCAACAGCAGACCGCCGCACAGCTAAAGAAGATCCACGACACCACCAACGAATGCTTAAACGCTATAAAAAACCTAGGCGTTGATGTATCAACCTGGGACCCCTTTCTCGTGCATATCTTGTCACAGAAACTAGACCCTGATACATACAAGGATTACGTCTTAGCTGTGAAGAACCCGAGAGAGCTACCCACCCTCCACGAATTTTTGACCTATCTTGAGACCAAGTTTACGTCATTGGAGACATCAAAGCGCAAAGTAGACAACACTAAATCACCCCAGCAACAGGGGAAAGATGCATCATCATCATCAGCATACAACAAAAATCAGCAATATGGACAAAAATCGAATCCAAAAGCATATCATACAAACACAAGTTCTACTAAATGTCCTTTATGCAAATTTAATCACGCTTTATTCCAATGCAATAACTTTCTGGAATTGTCGGCAGATGCAAAGCGCAATACGATAGCGAAACTCGAGCTTTGCAAGAATTGTCTATATCCACACCATGGGAAAGCCTGCTTTTCTGAGAAGCGTTGCCGCGAATGTAATGATAATCATAATACAATTCTGCATAATGTATATTATAATAACAAATCAAAAACAAAACCACAGGTGTCAACTTCTAAGAACAGTAACGCGACTCAGGCTCAAAGCGTTGCGCCTCAAAGCGCTCCGACACAAACAGTCACAGCGTCAAATTATCATGCGTCATCTGATAATGATAACAAAGAGGTCTTATTAGCAACGGCGAAAATCTATGTACAAAGAGCTGATGGAACTTTTGTTATGATGCGTTGCCTTATAGATCAAGGATCTCAAACATCTATTATTTCTGAAAACGCTGCGCAACGTCTAGGGCTACCGCGTTATCCTTGCAGGGGGGTAATAACCGGTGTGGGGTCCAAAATGAACAACTGCAAGGGTATCATGCATATCACATGTGGATCTATCCACAGCGACTACGAGCTTCAAACGGAAGTTTATATCATGAAATCACTCATCAATAATCTGCCAAACCAATCATTTGCTAAGCCTTACTGGACCGGCCTGAATAACATACCTCTCGCGGACGACACTTATCATATCAGTAGCCCAATCGATATACTTTTTGGAGCTGAGGTTTACGCGGAGATTATACAGGGTGGTATTATCAAGATGGAAAATTGCCCAATCGCGCAGGAGACTCGATTTGGGTGGATTTTAAGCGGAAACGTACACAAGAGCTATCTGTGTAACGTTATTATCAATGATACCGAGGATTTACGGAGATTCAGGACAATCGAAAGTATCCCGGAAGAGCAAAACATATCAGAAGAAGATCAAAATTGTTTGGAGTATTACGACCAAACCACAGAAAGCAAGGAAGATGGGCGTTTTACAAACGAAAAGTTAAAAATACAAACAAACGTATCAACACAAAACAAACATACTATCGATATCATTCAAGACTTATTGTACAAGTCAAGTACTTTTACGCGAGCGGTGCGCGTCGTGGCGTGGATACTTCGAGTGATTCGTCACAGTGACGTCACCTCAGCGTGCTTATCACTATCGGAGTTGAAAAAAGCTCATGACAAAATTATCAAACACATTCAAGAAGTTGAGTTTTTAGAAGAAATGACTGACTTACAAGCAAACAAACCGATATCAAATAAAAGTCGGTTACTGAATCTCTCGCCTTTTATAGATCCAGACGGATTGTTGAGGGTTGGAGGAAGGCTTCGGAACGCAAACATCAGCTACCACCGAAGACACCCTCTGATATTACCTAACAATGTCCGACTCACATCATTATTGATCGATCAAGCTCATCAGCTAACATTTCACGGGGGGTCTCGCCTGACTTCATCACACCTCAGACAGAGGTACTGGATTTTGGGAGGACATCGTACTGTCAAAAAGACTCTCCGTACCTGCGTCAAATGCAAACGTAAAACGGCATTATCAAACGACCAATCATCAAATTATCAACAATCGTTCATGCACTGGAAGAAGATACGGAATCAGAAAAATCCGTCAATAACAAGACGCCTAAATCATAATCAACTAACGTGTTAACAGCTCAAACTTAAAAGCGAGTTTATCTTACCTATCAATTATCATTAAAAAGTTGTCCTAACTAAGCAGCGTACAAGAATCATTACCAACGTAAACAACGGTAAATTTAGCAATCAACATACCAGATACGTACACAGATATCAAATCATGTCTTAACACAAAAAGAGATACCTATTTTGTGTAACATTAAGGTCTCATTATAAGATTATATCCGACATGAGACTATGCGTCAAGGATCCCGGCTCAAGTACTTGCCTAACACTCGTTTGTTTACTACGAGTCGATCAAATATCAACTGAACAGATAAGCCAGGCCGACAACATAAGTCTCGGTCAAGGTTGCATAATAAAGGAAGAGGTCCATCTATGCACCTCTGCGACCATCAACATCATCATTAAACAAAAAGATGCACTCTGAGATTTACGTCCCTGAGATAATTGCACCGACCAATCACATCTTAAACATAACCGTTCCTATCTCTGCCATCTGGACCTCTGAAGACGTAGAAGAGAAATCCTACTTGGCAAAAATAAAAGAACACATAGATCAAATGAAGAAAGAGGACCGCAGTAGGAGCAGTCTGCGCGTGGAGGCGCGCGCGCTGCGGCCAGGCACGCCAGCGCGCTGGTTGGCTCGCGCCTTCGCACGCTCCGGCGACGGCGGCCCAGGCGATAGTGGCGCAGCCTCTGTCACAGCCGGCCGCCGCGCAGCGTGTCAACAGTGTTATAATATCAGTGATGCTTGTATTAGTGGTAGTGCAAGTGTTGATCAAATGTACAGTATAGTGAAACAAGCAAGTTTAGTGATCGTTTAGATATGGCGTCGTCGCCTATTTTTCGCGCGATCTATATCAGTGAAACTAAAATGTGGGACTTGAATAGGTTACGTTACTTTTACTTAGCTATTAGCCTTACTAACATAAATATTGTTTTATCATCATGTTATTTCTTAAGGACCTAAGTATTGTTCTATCACCATGTTATCATTAGCATTTAGTATCATCAGCTTATCATTAATCATTACTCATTACTCGTATAGGTCATTATTAAGTTTGTATCAATTTAACCAGCATCTACTCTTCTCGCTGTCGGGAATATGTACGGTCTAACCGCACTATCCTCTCGCGTCAGCATTTTATGTTTATTGTCGTAATATCAACGGCCGCGCTCTCGTCAGTTCATGTCAGCCTCTCATACCGGGCGCGTGGCTCATTATCATAATCATTATCATCATTTAGCTCGTAGAGTGTTTTGGAATAAAATCCATTTATCAACTATCAACATCTTATCATTTTAAAAGGTGTAAGACCTTACAGATCCCATCATCAGAACTGGGGGTTAAAGAACAAGCTAACATTATAAAGTGAAACAAAAAGCCCAACTACAAGGTTGAAGAGCATGAAACTATGCCTAGAGGGAGGACTACAGTGTCTACTTATGAAACTATTTAATTTCTCATGGATCCCATCATCACAATCCAGTTTTGACAATCTTTATAAAAAAAGAATCTCCAAAATGCATTCATAATAGGCAGAGTAATCGCGTAACAAACATACAGTCGAATTGAGGACCTCCTTATTTTTGAATTCGATTAAAAAACCGACTTCAATGACCCTGAAAATTACACAGACTTTTAGGACATTTAGGTATAACCTTAGTTTGGGATTTAGAACCAAAAATAAACTGTTATTTTGATTTAACTCAGTAAATGTAAATTTATTTGATTTGAGAATCGACACTATATTTTGTAATTACTATATTTTGTATTTTTTTTATAGTTAGGTCAAAACTTAGGTTATACATTTCAAGGGAACGAAAAACCATATACAAAATTTACGATTCCGGTGGGGTTCGAACCCACGTCCGTCGTATCGATTATTGACGCTTCCTAAAGCCGGATGAGTTAAAGCAACCCCGGAACCAGTGTCGGGTACCGCCGAAATTCTTGATAAGGTTCGACGGACGTGGGTTCGAACCCCACAGGAATTAAAATTTTTTAAAGGTTTTTTAAGAGAGACATTAGTATTGGTTACCTTGCTATAGTGAGTAATGCTGCGGCCGTCTGTGCGACTCGCGGCCTCGGCCGCGTCAGCCGCCTCACTCCCGCTACTGACGCAGATCTACACACCAAACAATAGATAGATAGATAACTCTTTATTGTACTTAATACTAACACATGACATAATATAACAAAGACAGAAAATACATTAACAAATAAAACTAAATAAATAATTCTGGACAATTCGCACAACTATCTGGCCCCAAAGCAAGCAGACTGTGTTCAGCAAAATAATTATTTGATTTATCAAAAAAAACGACTTCAAATGATAATACTTTTGCTGAAAACACACAAACCGCTATATATGTTCAGGGTGTTCTGGGTGTTTTTCTATATATGGCTAAGGCCACGAAAACATGTACCGTCACACACGAGAAGCCGTAACACACAATAACACAATGGAAGTGTATAACACACTGGAAATATTGTAAGGGCTGGTTTACACTAATGTGTAGTAGTATAGTTGTGCGTGAAATTATAAGCACATCTCATCTTTGTCTCGTGATATCGGATTTAGTAAACTGTCTTGTAAAGATAATAATGAAAAATATGGTAAATTTATGTGATTTATTATCCATTTTGGTTAATAAACACGACAAAATTTACTTTTATTGAATACTTAATTCAATCAAAGTAAATTTCGTCGTGTGCATTTTTCAAAAAATACTCATTTTGGTTTTTTAGATTCCTCTTCAAACCTTTTTCACAATCAAATTATAAAAAAATCTTTTTTACAATCAAATTTATAGGTACTGTGTCTTCGTCTTTCTTTTTTGGGACGATACATTTTATAGATGGTCGTGTTACTATCTTTAGGAAACTAATCTTATAAAAATACTCCTCATTGTTTATCATACTATCTTCAATGAATCCAATAAAGTATTTCCAAGTGGCTCTCTGGAAATATCTCACTAATACAGTGTCTCTAAAACATAGCGCCATTTCTACTTCTGCAGTTAATTTCGGTTCATTACCCACATTGCCTGAATCCAAGTCAATATTTAGGTTTGATGTATTTATGTCAGTCTCATTTTCTTCATTTAGTTCCCGTCTTTCTATTGCGTTTCCTTCGTCTCTCTTCTCCTTCTGTTTATTTGTTATATCAATTTCATCTACAATTTTCTTATCACTTTCTATTTCTTCACTTTGTTCTTTTATCGTTTTCTCAGTATTATTTTGTAGTCCCTTTAATTCCCTTATGACACCTATAATCTCGTCATTTGTCAAACTTTTTTCAATTTTGATGTATCTGGTATTATTTGTTTCTGTCATTTTCTTTGGTTTCGTTGTATCTCTTTGATTTTTGATTTTTATAGACAAACCTGACTCTAAGCTTCTGAAATCGTCATCATCAGACAAGTTGTATTCTGATGAATTTTTTAAGGAGTACGAATCATCATCTGTCGTCGTGCTACTGTCGTCATGCTGAGATTTAAATTTTTTTCCTGGTCTTAATATATTTTCGTTTTTTTTTTTTTTTTTTTTTTATTGATGCTTGGAAAACAAACAGCTTATAATAACAAAGAAATAGTAAGTCGAATAGCACAAATCAAGCCTTAAACAGCTTTCACTTATAAAAATTAGGATTTAAAGTTAAATTAAACAGAGGATATGAATGCCTGGCAGTAACAGAAATAAATATAAATAAAAAAAACAAACATTTCAAAGCAGATTTTTTTGTGGTATAAAGCCATATAAATCAAATATATCCAATATGGGTCAAAGAAAATAACAAATAAGAAATACTATATATAAATATTATATAATATTATTATTATATATATTATAAACATAATACTATATAAATATTAGTTCTATATAAATAAGAATCCGTGAAGACAAATATATAAAGTAAAATATAAAATCACGAAGCGAAGAAGCCCTTGAGTATTGTTGATTTGAAAATATTATTTTTTGTATTAAACAAGTCAATATCTTGTGAGTACTGTGCGTTGTAGGTGCGCATCGTACGCAAGAGGTACGAATTGCTACGGTAATTTGTAGAAACTGTGGGAACGTACAACTTAAGAAATGGACTTCGCGAAGAGCGACTAGAAGGAACCACAAATTTAATGTCAGATAATAGTGCAGGAGTATCAATTACATTTAAAAGCACATTATGTAAAAATGAAAGATCAGCTGATTCCCTTCTCTTCTCTAGTGGCAATAGATGGTGATGCTTACAGCTGTCAACATAATCTGGAATGTAAACCTTATGCTTAAAATTTATAAATTTAAGGAATTTCTTTTGTGGCTTTTCTAATAAATCGATGTACTTATCATATTGGGGATTCCAAACCTGAGAGGCATATTCTAGGTGACTTCTAACTAACGAGCAATATAGGATTTTCAGGGTTTTTAATGACTTGAAATCTCTGGTCACTCTGAAGAGGAATCCTAGGATTTTGTTAGCTTTAGATGTTATCCTTTCTATGTGTTGATCAAAGAGCAGTTTGGAGTCCAAAGTTACTCCCAGGTCAAGCACAGAGAAAGATCTTGTAAGAAACTGCTCATTTAGACTATAATTAAAAAGTAATGTAACTCGCAATAAGAATGAAGACTGTCCAGATCACTTTGCAGATTTAGGAGATCGGTAAAAGAATTTATATTTTTGTAGATTTTCATATCATCTGCAAACAGGAGAAACTGAGAGTGAGTGAAGCAGGATTCAATATCGTTGATAAATAGAGTAAAAAGAAGAGGACCAAGTATTGAACCCTGCGGTACACCAGAGGGGATCAGCGATGAAAATGATCTAAATTCATTCAGTACTATAGTTTGGCAGCGTCCCTGAACATACGAGGTGAACCACCTAAACAGATCACCTCGTATTCCGGTGTTAAATAGTTTAGATAGAAGTATAGAATGATCTATACGATCAAAAGCCTTGCTATAGTCTGTATAGATTGCATCGACCTGTCCACCCGACTCCATACCCGCAGTGACAGCATCAATAAAGGTAACTAGATTAGTTGTCGTTGATCTACCTCTAAGGAAGCCATGTTGTTGCGAGATAAATGTATGTTTCAGTGCTGGGTAAAGCTGATCGTGAATAATCTTTTCAAAAATCTTTGCGAGAACACACAATTTGGATATCGGTCTATAATTACAAACGTCCCGCTTCGAACCCTTTTTGTGAATAGGTGTAATAATAGCGGACTTCCAAATAGCAGGCATGACACCTTCAGTAATAGACCGTTTAAATAGTAGGCTAATGGGATAAACGACAGACTTGGCACAGCTTCTAAATATGAAAGGATGGAGGCCATCCGGTCCCGCTGTCTTATTGCAATCTAGCACTTTTAGAAACTTGCATATTCGAGAAGGAATAATTTCAATAGTGTTGATATTAGCTGTATCGAAGAGCACATTAGGGGTCGTTGATGATGATGGCATACAGGGCGGCGATGATGTGGTAGAGGATGCTAGGTAATTTGAGTTGAAGAATTCTGCAAAAGCATTGCAAATACTATCACCAGTGCTTAAGTTGACATCTCCGTATGTCATAGTCGAAGGATAAACATTATGCTGCTTGTTTGTATGAATATAGGACCAAAGTGCTCTGGGATTACTCTTGATAGATCTCTCAACCCTAGAAATGTAATTTAAGTAACATTCCTTCTCAACTTTTTTTGCTCGATCACGTAGTACCTTAAATGAACTTATGTCTGCTTTATTTTGATATATTTTAGCCTTTTTATGGTATTTATTTTTTTCTTTTAATATATGTATCAAAGCCGATGTATACCAGTACTTTTTTCTTATTGTTAATATTTGTAGTTTCAATACAAACATTCGAGCCTGATGCGTGCTTTTTTTGGTCCTTGCATGTGGTATTTGGTAATTGTTTGGGTAATTTGTTTTCTTTTAGTCTTATGTCATTGTCTTTATCAATCTTCGTTACCCTGAATGGTCCATGTTTAGTCAAATCAAAGCATATCATATCATGCTCAGATATTCTTTTTCTATTTTTTTTAGTTCTTTCTGCGTTTTTTCTTTGCTGCAATAAAAACTTTTCTGGTTTGTTTTGTTTTAATCTCTCTCTGTATAGTTTTTGTCTTTCGGCTGGAGTTAGCGGCATCTATAAAAAAAATACCTTAATTGTAATGTTATCTAAGCCTATTTAGTACATACTAGCCTCTGCCCGCAACTTCGCCCGCGTGGAACCCGTATAAAAAGTACCTAGCCTAAACAACTACAAAGTATAAAGTAACTTCATTCATTATCTAGAACACTTTCCCCTAGTAAAGATAAATAACACTACAGCAAACTTCCCCCCTTTCCCCCCAATCAAAAATCACGATCGACAAAAAATGTTACCTAATCAAGGAACTTGTGTGGTAATTTTCGTCAAAATCGGTAAAAAATAAGACCTAGGCGAGAACAAACTGACAGACAAACGGAAAAAAGCATACCTACCTACTAGGTAATCTAATAAAGTGTTATCGTTTGTTATTCCTAATATATAAATAAATAAAATATTTTAAGCAATGTAAACCAAGCTTTATATTTTTTCCCATGTGTTACGTAACACAAACCATAACACACGCAACACTCGGGAATAAACACACGGGGAAATTAATAACCTAAAGACAAAATACCATCTCCAAATGCAAAGTAAATCAATAAGAAAACCTTAGTTTACTTGCAAAATAGCACATTCTACAACATTCATAAATGTAAAGTTATTAAATTGTAATACTTACATCGCAAATTGCGGGTGCAGTCTCGTCGTTTTAAACAAACAATTATCTTGTAGTACACCGAAACCGTGATTCGCTCGAAAATAAAATGGCTGACAGGAATTTGACATTTTTAAACCAAGAACGATAGTTTGCCAGTTCATAAAAACTAATTCAAGTGTTGCCACTTCTTTTTTTTTTTTTTTTTATTTAACCTATGTTGTCCCACTGCTGGGCAAAGGTCTCCCCTAAAGTCTTCCAACCATCCCGATCCTTTGCAGACTCCCACCATCCTCTGTCAAAGGTAACAAGCTCATCCCGCCAACGCTTCCTCGGTCGACCCCGACACCGCGTCACTTCTTAAATCACAAAAACTACTACAATATTTAAAAAATATAACACACGAGAAAGATGTGCGAGACATATATTCAGAAAAAGATTAAACTATGAAGTTTATGGTATTTAGTTAATTTAACTTACCCGACTCATTGTTGATACATCATTATTCATATTATAATAGAAATATTCATGTTATTACTTTTTTAAAACTTAGAAAATGGTTTAATTCGGTGATAAGTCATTGGAGGACATTGGATTTTTGTATGAAATCAAAAAGTAGCTAATTTTGGAAATTTCTGTTTTCGATAAAAACTACTTACAATAATAATTTAAGCAATCTTATAGTACATGCGAGTTCTCAAAATATGGAGAAAATAAGTGTTTTCTCTAAATGATGTTTGCAAATTTATAAAATAATAAAAAATGTTCGGTCCATAGATTTTATACGAAAAGTACATGTTTTCGTGGCCTTAGCCATATAATAAAAATATCTATCTATGTAGTATTATAATGTATTAAGTATATCAGTCATCTAGTACCCATAACACAAGCTCTGCTTAGCTTGGGGCTAGATGATGCTGTGTGATTTGTGATTATTATTATTATATTTAAGTATTTCCCTCGATTTATCATGGACCCCATTATAAGAACTGGAATTAAAAAAACAAACAACAAAAAACGCAAGCCTAAATTTAGGGCATGAACCATGACCTTGAGAAATAGTCATCAAACTCCATTACTAACTGGCGAAGTAATCGCATAAATACAAAAAAATACAGAGTTGAGAACCTCCTTCTTTATGAAGTCAGTTAAAAAAGAAAAGCTGGCGCGACGATATAACTATGTAGATAGCTTTATGGAATATTGGTGGCCGATGACTGTTATGAGCTTAAGGGAAATGAGGGAGACCTTTGCCCAGCAATGATACGCAGAATAATTTTATAAACTTTACAATTACTATATACGTGGCTAGATTGGGGTCAGTTTGCGCTGTAAGCGTAATGACGGCATAGAATCATTAAGAAATAGGCACAAGACTTTTGCATTTGAATTTTACCTGTTTTCTGCAATTTCACGTTCAGCACCGGCCGAAATACACCATTCGTGTTTCTGTAACAAATAAACCACCAAAAAGATAAACACACTGGCCTGCAAAGGAAGGTATAACACTCATAAACGTGACGATAACATTTGTACTATTTAAATTAGAAACTTGAAATAAAAAGCATTATGTCGAAAATTTAGTTTGTTATATAAAAACTCCTTTTTGACAACCTCCTTTTAAAAGATGGTTGAAAAAATAAACAAAATAGAAAAACGATCCTTTTTCAAATGCTGTAATTTTTTACTTTTAGCTTTCTGCTTTTGTTTTCGCATTTGTTTTTTGATCATTTACATTACATTCAAAAGCCAAGGTGTCTTCAGCACGTAAACATTAATTATTATGCCTCTTTCACCTAAAGAATGTGCAAGAATTATGGCACATCTGGAACTAGGCATCAGTATACGTCGTACTGCAGGAATGGTGAGTGTGACATTAAGAACGTTCTTCAAGGTGAAACAAAGTTACGAAGAAACCGGAAACCATCTCAGAAGACCATGTAATGGCCGCCCCAGATGCACTACAGCTAGAGAAGACCGATATATAGCCAGCACTATTTTATGCAGCTCAAGTCCAACAGCAGCTTCTTCTGATGAGGGATGATTACATTAGCGAAGACACAGTCAGAAGAAGACTTGCTGAGGTAAACCTGAAGCCCTACAGGTCAGCAAATGGTCCCAAACTTGAGGCAGGGCATCGGGTAAACAGATTGAGGTATGCTCGTGACCACGTACAGTGGAGTGAAGAAGAATGAGCAAAAGTCTTGTTCACGGATGAGTCACGTTTCTCATTATTCACTCATGATGGAAGGCGAAAAATCTACAAGCGGCCTGGTGAGCGATACGCTCAAGCCTGCTTTGCAGAAAGAATCCAATACGGCGGGGGCTCTGTACACGTATGGGCTGGCATCTCTTCGAAAGGTCGCACACAGTTAGTGGCCATAGAAAATGGCACTCTGACCGGGGTGAGATATGCTCAAGAGATCCTTAATGAGTATGCAGGACCATATGTGGTAAATATGGGTGAGATAACGCCCGGCCACACACCGCTCATGTCGTACAAGCGTACATGCAGGAGATTGGTATCAAATTGATGGCCTGGCCATAAAGAAGTCCTGACCTGAACCCGATCGAACACGCTTGGGATGAGCTCGGAAGGCTGGTCAGACCTCCTGTTACCCTCAATGATCTTAAACAGGCCCTGATGGAAGAATGGGAGAATATCCCCCAACATCGTCTCCGAAACCTCGTCTTCAGTATGCCAAACAGTTTCAAAGCTGTGATCAGAGCCAGAGGAGGCATAAAAACGTGATTGTAAACTACAAATACCTTTTTCAGGGTTTTTTATGTTTTTGCCTCTCATACTCACTTTCAAGTGGAAGGTGAGAGGCTTGCATTTGTTGGCGCAGGCTCGCCGGACGGGCGGCAGTGAACGCGGCACACGCAGCACCGAGCAGAGTTCCCACAGCCGCGCGTCGAGCGAAGCTATGCGCGACACTTCGCCTCCCCACTCCCTGTCAAACGGAAATATTGATGATGACTTTCGGCCCGTGGGTTTGCGCTTTGTATCCCGACTTGCCTTAGGCTAGGCACGCATTCTAAAATTGAAACGATTATACGACGCGGGTGCGGCGTTTACGCTGTGTGCGTGTCGCGTCAGCGCTTAAGGAACGCGCACGCTCGATAAGCGATAGTGTGCCTGACCCTAAAGGTCGTAGCCTAGTATACGACACCGCTCCCACACGGCAAGGTATATGAAATGACACGGAATATTCAGTGAAATGTGAGCTTTATGGCGTCCTGTGTAGACATACATTAGATTGACAATACAGATTAGCAGACTGCTCGTTGTAAGCGACCATATCTTACCACTCGACAGTAAACGTATCGCTTACCACGCGCTTCAAGCAGGCGACCCGCGCGATATACGCTCGCTTCACGTAACGTACGTAGATTAAAACCGTACCCGTACCCCTAACACCTTAACGGCTGAACCTATTGGATGAAATTTTGTGTCTTTAATTTATGTGGCGCTGCTGTCAGTATGTCACCAAATAGGTAAGCGGGCAGGACGTCTGCCTAGTTCGCTAGTACTTAATAAAATAGTAATTTTGGGGTACGCCGTGGGGTAGAGATAATTTTGCGCCTCCTTTCTTGCCCGTAGATGCAGTAAAGATCTGCTAAGGGAGATAGGCAGCAGCGTCTTTCCGCATATTAACAACCTGTACTGCGTTCGCCAATCCGCCTGCTGGGCGTGGTGAGTATGGCAACCACCCCCTCATGATCAGTACTTGGTCCATGAGGCTTATGTTCGGCAGGGGATGTCCTACGGCTGAGATAGTAGATGTCATCTGCCCTTACTCTGCGTATTTCTCAATGTCCTTCAGTAGTGCCTCCACTCGGGCCAGCAACTGCCGATGGTCCCCATATTCCGCTTCGTCCAGCATAGCATCTCTCGGTCGAATTGTTCGCCGCGATCTGAAATTATGCAAAAAACTTTTACAACGTGTAGTTTGGCAAGTCACTCTGTATGCTAGCGACGCAAACGTCCAGCGGGTTGCGGGGCGCCGGCGGCGGGGGGGGGGGGGGGGGCGGGGGGGGGGGGGGGCGTCTCCCGGGAGAAGGCATTCAGCTCGGGGGAGGGGAAGGCATCCAGCTCAGGGCAGGGGTGCCCCTATTCAACGCGCGGGCATTAGCTTCTAACAGTCTTATGCAATATGGTTCTGGATAATTGTTAGCACAATAGTTTTTGCTTTAGACTTACTAAGTTATGCTTGGAAAAACGTTACGCATAATGGAATGCTAAGGCCTAACCGTATGCTACCAGCTGCGTTAATTTAGAATAGCCAGGCCCCGTGTCCAACAAGGTGCTAGCAAGCAAAATAAAGCAATGACCGACATTGAACAGCTGTTTTTTCAAGCAGTCGAAGGTTTATTACTTAGAATAATGACATATGGTTATTAGTTATAGACCAGTTTGCAATGACACACGTAAAATTGTGAACAATTCGAAACGTACAACTTTCGGGATATTGTCATTAGGAAAATTCACAAAAATCATAGATTAAAAAACCTTGGTTTGATTGAAAGAGTTCAACAAAATCCACGTTGTCTATGGTTTTTAGGACATCCCTGTCGCCGGCACAGACAAAATTAATCGTTATCATTCTGCTACAGTAAATCAATGCTAATTAGAACAGACTAAGCTAACGATATTGCATACGAAATTTAAGACGCCGCATCTAATCGCTTATAGCGATAAGACCGCCCATTGTATGTTATATTTGTCTGTGCTTCTCTTTGTGAAATTTATGTTATATAGTGAATGTACAATAAAGAGTTTATCTATCTATCTAAACGTCCTTACATCCTTAGACAGCGATCTAGCTAGAACGTCGTGCTAAAGCTCATCTAACTCAATTATATTGCATAAGACTGTAAGAGTATATTATAATAGTGTTACCTGTTGGAGCGACAAGTGACGCTCTGTATACTAGCGAGGCAAACGTCCAGCGGGTTGCGCGGCTCGGGCGGCGGCGGCGGGGGGGGCGTCTCGCGGGGGAAGGCGTCCAGCTCGGGGGAGGGGGGCGGGCGGCCGCGACTCAGCGCGCGGGCATAGGCTTCTTCCAAGGCCTGGGGGAAGACGAAATTTACTTTTTGACTCCTCTTGCTCAAATAGACCGTCATTGTGGCGTACCAGAGCGAAGAAAAAATAGCATTTTTTCCTCTAGGGGAAGTTTTTTTTACTAATTTTTGTCTGTCCAATGACAATGAGCCTACAAAACGAAAAAGTCTAGTCATAAGTAGAATAATCATGAATAAAGACTCGACTTATTACTGTTTCATAAAAAAAATTACAAATTGTACATACTTATAGTTTTTAATAAAAAAAACTACATATTTCATATTTGTTTTTCGTTTTTCATATTAGGTTTTGCCTTAAAACACCACGCTGGCCAGTGCGTCTTGGTGAGTCACGCGCCAATTGATGCAGTTGGCGCGGGGTGGGACGGATGGCGTGACAAAGAGGAGGCCTATACCCAGCAGTGGGTGAATGTGGGCTAATAGATAGATAGATTTTTTTATTTACATTGTGCCCTACACCGGCGTATGTACGAGTATTGTTTTTCATTAATAACGTCATTGTAAATGAACGCTATATCTATAACTGTCTGAAATATATAAATTAATAATAGTTTACCTGAGCGGGAACAAATCTAGCAATGTCAGCGTACAATGGGCCCTCCTTAACTGCTTCGCCTTCTTCCAACCAATGTAAATACTGCCGGATTAATCTGAAAATATAATTTTTAAATGTTTTTTTTTCTGATATATTTACCAACAGAAAAGTTCTCGAGTGGAGGCCACGGACCGGCAAGCGCAGCGTAGGACGTCCACCAATAAGATGGGCTGACGACCTGGTGAAGATCACAGGTCGACGGTGGATGCAGGTCGCTTCCAACCTCAATAACTGGAGCCCTATGTCCAGCAGTGGACGTCCTACGGTGGAAATGATGATATTTACCAACCGGTCTCACTACAAGGAGCCGATTTTTCTGTCCCGCCAGTCAAAGAGTTAAGTGCCTATGTATTCAGGTAGATAGAATACATAGAAGATAGGCCAGTTGCTATGCTATGCCTTAAGCGTTACTGTTTTTACTTTAGGCTAACTAAACTGGGCGCTAGTCAGCAAGCAGCTACTTTAAACTAACTAAAGTTGCACCCAGTTTAGTGAGCGTAAAGTAAAAATAGTTGCGCGTAAGGCTTAGCATAGCAACTGGCCGAGTATAAAAAACCCAGAATTGAGTAGAGCTTAGTTTCTGTAATCTGTGTTAGCTTTTGGTAAAGAAAGCTTTCCCAGTAGGTGGGCACATGCTAACGATTATGATTCTTGATAAAATAAATAAATAATTAAAGTTCGAATATATTCAATAAATGAGATTGAATAAGATCGGTCTTTACCTTTCAGCGCCGGCATGATAAGCCGCCATATTGGTATTCCGTCTCTTTTCAACCTCGATCGCTTCCTCAGTGCTGCCACCTGTCAAAATCTCAATCTCATCCTCCGATTCACAATCGCTCGCTATCGATTCTCCCGTCAAATCTTTTATCGTCAACGCGGGTAGCAGACTGTTGTCGGATACAATCGATGTTGTGACGACCCGATTAATCGTTTGAGTAGATTCGCTGGTATTGTTGTACGATTCGTGTTCGTTTTGGTGGTAAGTGGCGCATTCTTGTAGGCGTTTCTTCAACTGTGAGAGGACGCGAGTCTTTATGAGGCCGCTGAAGAATAGGTGGCCGCAGGGTGGAGTTG
Source organism: Pasiphila rectangulata (assembly GCA_963082625.1). Taxonomy (NCBI): domain Eukaryota; kingdom Metazoa; phylum Arthropoda; class Insecta; order Lepidoptera; family Geometridae; genus Pasiphila; species Pasiphila rectangulata. Next base: position 18,523,289 of record OY720244.1, read on the forward strand.
AGATATCGCTGTAAATATAGATTTTATAGATGCTTAGCTATTTTATTACATGGTAAAATTAGGGTACGATTTTATCAAAAACCTAAAAAATATATCTGTTCCTAAGGGTTGTTCGCAAAGTACTCCATACTTTATTCTCAAACTACTACACGAAATTTTTACCCAAAATAAAAGATTAAAATTAAGTTTCATTCTACTCCAAGCCAATATTATCATTTCCATACATTCGTTCTTAAAGTACTACAGAAATTTTTTAATAGAATAAATTAATCTTAATGTCGCACAAGGTATCTTTAGTACAGTCAGTTATTATTATTATTATATAAGAACTAAACTAAAGTAATAACAATCATAAACTTAAACAATAAAAATTTGTAAAAAATCAGTCTCTATTTCTAACACATTTTTTTAAGCTACTTAAAATAAAAATATTATGTTCTAATTCTAATCACCTGAGCAAAACATTTAATAATTTAAAAATTAAACAATTTACTTATTTGGCGTATTATTGCTTCGAAAACCGTTATTTTTTTTTCTCTGAACTGTTTTACTGTTATAGCCAGTTTCAGATCTCTGTTTATTGACTGCTGACTTCTGTTTACGGCAGGAGTACAACGATAAAGTTGGAAGTATAGAGCTTCATCTTGGATAGTTTTTAAAAACTTAAGTAGTCGTGGTTTTTTAGTTGTCACGTTGTTTAATCTTCTATGCCACGATTCAACCAAATTAGTCGTTCTGTGACGTTGTCCTTCGCAATTCCACAAATTTATTGGAAAAGACTAAGAGTGCTGTCGAGCCAAGTGGAAACAAAATAAGTAGTTATTAAATTTTGTGACACTTTCGCTGTTGGGGGCTTCTTTCTTCCATAACTTTCAACCAACCATCTTCAACAAACTCAATTGGAAGGTAAGCTAAAGCACCACATTTAGCCACATGCTGTGTTTCTTCTTTGGTTTTAATCCCAACTTCTCGACTTTTCTTCGATATTGCTATTTTCAAGTGAAAGTTGCATCCTTTGGTTATTGCACTGGGAAACGTCTTGCTCAGAGCATTGATGACTGCGATTTCAAAGTCAATTATACATGTTTCTGGATTCCATCCTGGCACATGTTGTTTTATTAAGACTCTCACACACTTTGTTTTTTGTCCCGTGACGTCAACTGACTAACTGATGACGCTCATTGCAAAAAGGGACATGAATTCCACTTTACTAAAACAATAGATAGATAACAAATACTCACTTTAACCAGTTTGACCACTATCGCGCCATCTTTTTTTACAAGTACATACGTTGTCTCTTACTTACAAGTACATTGTCTCTTACACTTCTGTTTTATTTTTAAATATGTATTTTGTTACAATATGTAATATTGAAGTGATGCAATTTACTCTTTTTACCACAGACGTAAACGTTATATACAGGAAACTCTTGTTAGCAAAATTTTGTTATAGAAATACTGTGACTGACTGTACTTCTTCAACATCTAATGGAGTAGAACGAAATTTATTTTGAATAATTAATAATTCGATGTTTTTGATGGAGCAGTTTGAGAACAAGCCCGGGTACCTCGTGGAGTAGGATGCAACAAAAATTCAGTATTTTTTATTTACAGATTTATTTTAAAAATTCTTTGGAGTAGATCGAGAACTAATGTATGAGATTCTTATCTTTTTTAAACAATAGAATGGAGTACTTTGCGAATAACCCGTTCCTAAAATAGAAGTTATGTTACCTAATACTCGCTCGGCTCGTGCGTTGTTGTTGCAAAAAAACTAGAACCACACCTAGTATTTTTGTGATGGGGTTATCTAGCTCTGATATTACCTAGTGATTCAATTTAGGTGACAGATCTACTTTTTAAGGAACATATACATATATTAAATATATATTAATAGTTAGCAGATTAGTGAAATATCTAAACATAAGTGACAGTAAATGGTAATATAATGGTAGCTAAGCATTAAAGAATATTCTTTCAAACTCTCCGTTTATAGTTAACCCTTAAATAAGTACGATGAAGCAATATATGATGATAACCACAAAATAATGAATATGTACTATTGACACAATATTAAATACTTCCTTTTAATTTCGTTTGGCTCATGAAATATAATTTTTTAACTAGTTTAGCAGCCGATGGATTCAATATATATTCACAGTAATTTTATTATGTCCGAAATAAATGATAATAGATAAATGCTTACTTAAAAATATTATACCGGACACAAATATCTGTAGTTTATAGAAACTACACACTACGTCAAGTAGGTCAAAAAGTAAAGATAAGCCGTGGACATTTGCAAAATATGCCTATTTCCAAAGGAAAATTAATTTCATTCATTCACAATAGTTCAAAATATTATTTAGAATTTCACCAAGCAAATCCAAACCGTATTTCCTAGTACCTGAGGTCTAGGAAATACGGAACTACAGAAATACTTACCGATCAGGTGGTTTCTCCAAATACATATGAAAGAATAACCGCCATAGAGTCAAGTGGGCGGGGTGTTCGAACGGCGCGATCGTAACTGCGCTCGCCGTCTTGTAAATGATTAGCTCCTCCGCGGACTTGTCGGCATTTAAACCCTGAAAGAAAGTATCAATCTTAGAGATAGATCATTTATTGATGTTAAACATCTTTTTCGAGGAGGGGTAAACCGATCGGACGAGAGGTGACGCGTGACGCTTGGAGATACGCGAGTTAGTACTAGTAATATGCCCTAATATCTAGTTACTAGAGCGACTGCCTTTCGTCCATCGTGCCCATTGTGTTGACTGTGGCGACTGGGGCGATTGTGCGAACTGGGTCTGCTGTAGCGACTGTGGCGACTGTGGTGGAAATATTTTTCATCTGCCAGGCGTCTCGTGACGGCTCAATACTTTTTTTTTGTTGGGTTACAACAAGGATTTCTATACGAATAAACAAATTATAGCCAGAATTCTCCAAACAATCGCATGTGCTCGTGTTATAATTGTTGGAGTTATATAATGATACTCCAGTTAAATTCTGATCACAACTGATTTATTAAACAATACTTACATAATTATATAAGGAAGCTTATTGCTATACACGCATAATCGTGACTTGTTATAATATTAAGATTTATCATGTAGAAATTATACGTGATAATATGTACCTTTTACATCCTGGCGACTCAAAAAATAAGAAATATTTTATCTTTCTTGTACAAATAAGAAATAAATTATGTTCCTTGTACAATAATCACATGTGTCAAGACACGGATATTTTCTACTCCTCAATTTCGTCCATCAAAAGACTTACTCCGGAAAATTTTGATTAGTAGGTAATTTAAATAATTTATTTTTATATGTATTAATTTGTAACGAATTGTTCTTTATTTTCTTAGTTATTCTCGAGAGATAAGATACTTTTTAAGCATGCTGTGTCCACTTCAAGTAGGCTGTACACGTGTTATACACTATATTGTAATTTATTTAAGTTTTTAGTGTGTTACAACCAGTTTTGTGGCCCTATCAATAATAAAAAAAAAACAATAATAGAGACATGTTTGAGTCACAAGAAGGTCTCTATCTCAGCATGAGTTGGTGCTCACTGAATTGAAATGGTAGTGGCCTGAGGTCATTTAATACATACCTCGCTGACGTTTAGACCATTTACGTAAGTTGGTTGGCTCGAGGGTACCAGAACCTAACCTAGTTTTTTTGTGAGGAGATTATCTAATTTCGGTGATTTAATTTTACTGACAGATCTGCTATTTCAGTATTGCAGATTACTGACAAATGAAAACTTTGGTGACAGAAAATATAATCTCAGCCGTAAAACGTAAACTGCTGAACACAAGCATCCCTGATGGATGTCCATGAGGGGTAGTTGCCATAGTCACCACGCTTGGCAGGCGGGTTGGCGAGGGCAGTACAGAATGTTGATACACGGTATACCGCCGCTGCCCATCTTCCAGGGGTATCCCTTGGCAGAATTTTACTGCATCCACGGGCAACTGAGGAGGGGCAAAATGCAGTAGAAAGTAAAGTAAAGTAGGCAATAGAATGTTGCCCCTCCTCAGTTGTCTCCACGGCAGACAATATAGTTGCCTATTATTATTATTAGACCACCTGCCAGATGGGCGGACGATCTCGCCAGGGTTGCCGGACGACAGTGGATGAGACTTGCACAGGACCGTTTACGTTGGCGTGCTGAAGAGGAGGCCTATACCCAGCCGTGGTGTCAACGGGCTGATATGATTATGATGATTATTATTATTTTGACAAAAGGTTCTTATATTGACAAAAGATCACTAGCAGTAGTTGTGAACAATTATATTTCTAGCTGGATTATTGCACCCAGTGGAGTAACGCAGGGGTCTTTACTTGGTCCCCTTATTTTTTCGTTATTTATAAACGATATTTCAGACTGTTTCCACAACTCTAATTTTTTGTATTTCGCAGACGACATAAAATTTTTTACGAAAATATCAACTCCATTGCATACTGATGACATTACAAGAAAATATTTCGAGATTTGACAGGTTTTGTCAAATCAATAAACTGGATTTGAACCCCTCAAAATGTTCCGTCTCCACTTTCAGTCGAAAAAAAATCATTTTAACCGCTCCCTATATTTTAAAAAACCAAAACCTGTAGCACATTGACGTCGTTCGGGACTTAGGGGTTATTCATGACTCAAAGTTGTTATTTGATGATCATATATCTAACATTTAGCAGAAGCTTCGAAAACACTAGGTTTTCTTATGAGAAGCTCAACCGATTTTAAACATGCAAAAACATTGAAAATACGCTATCGCACTCTTGTCCGTAGTGTCTTAAATGCGTCACTAATATGGAATCCTAGGTACAACAAGTACGTCGTGCGAGTTGAGCGCATACAGATGAAATTCATTAGATTCCTTTGTTTTCGGCTTAAAATCCTTTATAGATTCGAGAATTACTCACAACTTTGCAAAAAAATTCACCTACTACCTCTTAGTACAAGACGTGATATTAATGACGCAACATATTTGTTAAAAATAATGTCCAATCAAGTAGGTTGTCCGGAGCTGCTAAGTAAAATAAAACTATCCCGCACAGATCCACTAGATTCAACCCGCCCATAAATATTTCATTTGCCAACTATACCAACTATAGACAGAATTCATTCATTTATCGAGCAAGCAGTAAATTTAATCATATTTGTAAAGAAAATAGCTCATTCGATCTATTCTGCACAAGCGTAAACAAAGCACATTGCTGAGCAGTGATTTCTTTTGTGAGCATCATTAACTTGTTTAAATTTTTAAAATTTATTGATATATTAACTACTATGTATGTAAAGCTTTGCAACTATCTTTTTTTTTATGAATGTTTACATCTTATTTTTCACTTTCTACTGCTATCCGTGAGGACTTTTAATTGGCTTTATGTTTCTTATTAATTATAATATATTTGATGAATGTATAGCTTTTGGTCTTCCTCAAAGTAAATAAATAAATATATAAATGAATTATTAATTTCGCGTACCCCTAACGCCTTATCCACATGTATCCGCTGCGAGGCCCGCCGCTGTTCGTACAGGATCCTCATCAGGGCCGGGAAGAGGTTGGTGTTGACTTCCCTGAGGTGCGCCGCTCGGAGAAGGCTCTCGCAGACCAGCGGCGCGGCGGACGCGCAGCGGGCCGCGTCCGTTATGTACACGCTCGCGTTTGACTCGTTCTGAAAATGTTAGTTAGATAAGAATAAAAAAAATAGAACATGAAAATAAAAGGAATTATATAATGTTGTCTTATTTATAATCTCCTAGCTTACTCTATTTAGTCGCTCAACGAGCTGTGGAGAGGGCTATGCTCGGGTTTCTTTACGGGATCAGCGCCGCCGGCACCTTCCACAGCGCGTGCAGCCACGCAGTGACGAGTGGTTACCTGTAGGATATAGTCAGCGTGCGCGTCCAGTGCGCGCCAGTCGCGGGCCGCCAGCGCGCCGGCGTCCAGCACGCCCAGCGCTGCCGGCACCTTCCACAGCGCGTGCAGCCACGCAGTGACGAGTGGTTACCTGTAGGATATAGTCAGCGTGCGCGTCCAGTGCGCGCCAGTCGCGGGCCGCCAGCGCGCCGGCGTCCAGCACGCCCAGCGCCGCCGGCACCTTCCACAGCGCGTGCAGCCACGCAGTGACGAGTGGTTACCTGTAGGATATAGTCAGCGTGCGCGTCCAGTGCGCGCCAGTCGCGGGCCGCCAGCGCGCCGGCGTCCAGCACGCCCAGCGCTGCCGGCACCTTCCACAGCGCGTGCAGCCACGCAGTGACGAGTGGTTACCTGTAGGATATAGTCAGCGTGCGCGTCCAGTGCGCGCCAGTCGCGGGCCGCCAGCGCGCCGGCGTCCAGCACGCCCAGCGCCGCCGGCACCTTCCACAGCGCGTGCAGCCACGCAGTGACGAGTGGTTACCTGTAGGATATAGTCAGCGTGCGCGTCCAGTGCGCGCCAGTCGCGGGCCGCCAGCGCGCCGGCGTCCAGCACGCCCAGCGCTGCCGGCACCTTCCACAGCGCGTGCAGCCACGCAGTGACGAGTGGTTACCTGTAGGATATAGTCAGCGTGCGCGTCCAGTGCGCGCCAGTCGCGGGCCGCCAGCGCGCCGGCGTCCAGCACGCCCAGCGCCGCCGGCACCTTCCACAGCGCGTGCAGCCACGCAGTGACGAGTGGTTACCTGTAGGATATAGTCAGCGTGCGCGTCCAGTGCGCGCCAGTCGCGGGCCGCCAGCGCGCCGGCGTCCAGCACGCCCAGCGCTGCCGGCACCTTCCACAGCGCGTGCAGCCACGCAGTGACGAGTGGTTACCTGTAGGATATAGTCAGCGTGCGCGTCCAGTGCGCGCCAGTCGCGGGCCGCCAGCGCGCCGGCGTCCAGCACGCCCAGCGCCGCCGGCACCTTCCACAGCGCGTGCAGCCACGCAGTGACGAGTGGTTACCTGTAGGATATAGTCAGCGTGCGCGTCCAGTGCGCGCCAGTCGCGGGCCGCCAGCGCGCCGGCGTCCAGCACGCCCAGCGCTGCCGGCACCTTCCACAGCGCGTGCAGCCACGCAGTGACGAGTGGTTACCTGTAGGATATAGTCAGCGTGCGCGTCCAGTGCGCGCCAGTCGCGGGCCGCCAGCGCGCCGGCGTCCAGCACGCCCAGCGCCGCCGGCACCTTCCACAGCGCGTGCAGCCACGCAGTGACGAGTGGTTACCTGTAGGATATAGTCAGCGTGCGCGTCCAGTGCGCGCCAGTCGCGGGCCGCCAGCGCGCCGGCGTCCAGCACGCCCAGCGCCGCCGGCACCTTCCACAGCGCGTGCAGCCACGCAGTGACGAGTGGTTACCTGTAGGATATAGTCAGCGTGCGCGTCCAGTGCGCGCCAGTCGCGGGCCGCCAGCGCGCCGGCGTCCAGCACGCCCAGCGCTGCCGGCACCATCCACAGCGCGTGCAGCCACGCAGTGACGAGTGGTTACCTGTAGGATATAGTCAGCGTGCGCGTCCAGTGCGCGCCAGTCGCGGGCCGCCAGCGCGCCGGCGTCCAGCACGCCCAGCGCCGCCGGCACCTTCCACAGCGCGTGCAGCCACGCAGTGACGAGTGGTTACCTGTAGGATATAGTCAGCGTGCGCGTCCAGTGCGCGCCAGTCGCGGGCCGCCAGCGCGCCGGCGTCCAGCACGCCCAGCGCTGCCGGCACCTTCCACAGCGCGTGCAGCCACGCAGTGACGAGTGGTTACCTGTAGGATATAGTCAGCGTGCGCGTCCAGTGCGCGCCAGTCGCGGGCCGCCAGCGCGCCGGCGTCCAGCACGCCCAGCGCTGCCGGCACCTTCCACAGCGCGTGCAGCCACGCAGTGACGAGTGGTTACCTGTAGGATATAGTCAGCGTGCGCGTCCAGTGCGCGCCAGTCGCGGGCCGCCAGCGCGCCGGCGTCCAGCACGCCCAGCGCCGCCGGCACCTTCCACAGCGCGTGCAGCCACGCAGTGACGAGTGGTTACCTGTAGGATATAGTCAGCGTGCGCGTCCAGTGCGCGCCAGTCGCGGGCCGCCAGCGCGCCGGCGTCCAGCACGCCCAGCGCTGCCGGCACCTTCCACAGCGCGTGCAGCCACGCAGTGACGAGTGGTTACCTGTAGGATATAGTCAGCGTGCGCGTCCAGTGCGCGCCAGTCGCGGGCCGCCAGCGCGCCGGCGTCCAGCACGCCCAGCGCTGCCGGCACCTTCCACAGCGCGTGCAGCCACGCAGTGACGAGTGGTTACCTGTAGGATATAGTCAGCGTGCGCGTCCAGTGCGCGCCAGTCGCGGGCCGCCAGCGCGCCGGCGTCCAGCACGCCCAGCGCCGCCGGCACCTTCCACAGCGCGTGCAGCCACGCAGTGACGAGTGGTTACCTGTAGGATATAGTCAGCGTGCGCGTCCAGTGCGCGCCAGTCGCGGGCCGCCAGCGCGCCGGCGTCCAGCACGCCCAGCGCCGCCGGCACCTTCCACAGCGCGTGCAGCCACGCAGTGAACACGTGCTGCCAGTTTGGACCGCGTCTGGAACGGAATATAGTAGCTCTACATTTTATAACGATGTCGGGTACCGGCAGAATGTTACCCCTCCTGTCATGCCCATGATGCAGTAAGAGCCTGCTAAAGGATACCTCCGGAAGATGGGCAGCAGCGTCATTCCGTTTATCAACATCCCGTACTGCGCTCGCCAACCCGCCTGCCAAGCGTGGTGAGTATGGCAACTACCCCTCATGGATATGATATTCATTAGGTTCAGTAGTGGACGTTTTACCGCTGAAATGATGATGATGATGATGATGACATTTTATAAAGCACTAGTTGCTGTTGGTAATGGGTACTCAACCGATATGATCTTATTTATTTATTTTATTAATAAATGACGCCTTACAGAATGAACACACATAATTCTCACATTATCAACATAAATTATTTTGAGTCGATCTTATCAAGAACTTCGATTCAGCCCGTATAGGGTTCCGTAGCTAAGTTGCATTAGCGCAAAGCACTAATGTGTTTCGGAATTCTTATTACCTTATTTCCCCTCTATTGGATATGTTTCAATTTGATTATAGCACTTCCGGCTTTTGGAAGTGTCAAGTTAATTGCCACTCCTTCCGGGTGATGGGCCAATCGTTTTACGGCTGAAATGATGGTGATGAATAAGTCACGCGGGTTACTATAGTAAAATACTAACAGTTCGTCTGCGACTTGGCTCAGCAGCAGCCGCAGAAGAAGCTGCGGGCCCGAGACGCTGCCGCGGCCGAGCGCGCGCTGCACCAGGCTCGGGCCGCAGCTCAGCAGGATCGTGAACAGTTCCGCAAACCTGACGAACAGATGAAGCTATTGGAGAGAAAGTACTAATAATAATGCTGGACACTACACACAACACCATCTAGTCTCAAACTAAGCTATGCTTTTACTATGGAAACCTCATACTTAGCTATCATACGTAGAAAAATACTCAGACCCGGGAAAAATATTTACAGAACAGTTCCCAACATTTGTCCCGTAGCAGGGTTTGTAGTGTCCCACAACAGGACAAAACCCTCCCTCCCTTAGAATATAATAAACATAAATAAAATAATAAACACATGAGACTTACTTGAGTACGAGAGATACTTACTTGAGTACGAGAGAGACCTACTTGAGTAAGAGAGAAACTGACTTGAGCACTAGATACACTTACTTGGGCGTCAGAGATGGAGTCCGGCGCCTGCGCCATCATCAGCATGACGGGCGCAAGGCAGTGCGCCGCCGCGCGCGGCCGGGAGCCGCCCAGCGCGCACAGGGCGTCCACGCCCACAGAACATATCTACTTACTTGGGCGTCAGAGAGATGGAGTCCGGCGCCTGCGCCATCATCAGCATGACGGGCGCGAGGCAGTGCGCCGCCGCGCGCGGCCGGGCGCCGCCCAGCGCGCACAGGGCGTCCACCCCCACGGAACATATCTGTAAACAAACTTACAAGTTCAGTTGACAGATTATAGTTCAACAGTCCTGTCAATCCGGTTGGCGCATATCTGTGACTTTAATTAACTATGGAAGTGCAGCAACAGAATCGTCAGTGGGATGAAACCTGGTATACTCCTCTGTCTTGTGCATTAGTATATCCATAAGTGGGGAATTCTGGAGTTATAAGAAGTTTTTACTTTTTACCCAAGGCTTTGCACTATCAATAATTGTGCCTGTGCTTCGGCCATTTATATAACAAAATATAACCTACTAAGGGTCCGTCGTCACGACCGAGGGAATCGCGGCGATTCTATAGCGCGGACTCGTCGCGATTCTCTCGCTCGTGGAGTCGGCCTCTAAGAGTGTATAGAAATAGGTGGCACGGACGATAACACCGCCGCGATTCTCTCGTTCGTGGAGACGGCCCCTAACTTGCGCTGCTTGATTCTGGGCGCTAAACGTACGGCACGTTTAGCGCCAAGAGTCATATGAACACGTTTTAACACACGACCAATTATTGTATTTTCATCGGTCCGTAATAAGTATGCAATGTATCTCTATGAAATCTGATGACTTAAAGTGGCTTAAAACAACGTTCGAAGACTCCGTTACAGTGACACAGGTAAAGGTATACAGAACGTAGTAAAGTAATAAAAGCGTGTTAAAGGAGTCAATTACTGCGAAAACGGTTAGGTGGTTATTATTAACGACGAATATCTCTACACTCACCAGCGGTATGGAGTACCCCCAGTCGGTGGCCAGCAGCGCGTGCGCCATAGAGAACAGATCGCCGGGCTCGCTGTCCGGAGGCGGCGGCGCGCCCTCCTGCCCCCAGCAGGCGGCGTGCGTGCGCAGGCGCAGCAGCACGCGCCAGCACGCCTCCAGCGCGCCGGGGCCGGTCCGCGAGTGCTGGCATAGGAAGCTGGCTATGTGGAGTTGTTGGGGTAATGGTAGGCCGCTGAAACAAGCGTCATTCTACTCTCATCTCACCTTAACTCATCTCAGCCGCAGGATGTCCACTGCTGGACATAGCCTACCTCATGGATCTCCAAGTACTGATCATGAGGGGCTGTTGTTATATTCACCACGCTTGGCAGGCGGTTTGGCGAGCGCAGTACGAGATGTAGATACACGGAACGATGCTGCTGCCCATCTTCCTTGGCAGGTTCATACTGCATCCACGGACAACATTCCACTTATTTTCTCCCTGCAATCTCGTCCCAGCTACTCAAAACTCAATCTTGAGCATGGCAACAAATGGGCTATATTATAATTATGTATTATTAAGGTATTATGTATTATTAAGGCATTAAGTATAGGTAGTAAGGCTTCTTATTATTATTTTTATTTTGTTTATTAAATAGTAATATAAGGTTTAGTAATAAAAAAAAAAATAAGAAAAAAAAAATTGTTATTCTTAGATATCAAGTAACATGGCAAACTCTTTCTTTCTTTTTTTTTTTGTATAATTGTAGTAACTGTTATTAGCATGATCGTTTATCTTGTATGTAATCTCTATAATACCTACTGTAACGCCGAAGCAGTGAGCCCTCGCGTCTTTATACAAGTGTAAAAACTTAGTAAGAGCGAGGACGAACCTCTTTGACTACACAGGGTTATTCTCCATCTTCTTATTACCACCCAGATTGAATGATAGATTGTTATTGTTAATTATAGTGTAAATTAGTAACAAGAAGTTTGTTAACCCGCTATTTGAAAATAAATATTTTATTATTATTATTATTAGCTACGTTCGAAGACTTCCAATTTATCTCTATTGAAGTAATGGAAGTAGTGGGAGACCTTTGCCCAGCAGTAGGACACAATATTTAACGATTTATTCTGTTACTTTATTGCCCCACTGCGGAGCAAAGATCTCCCCTCCCTTATAACAAGCTGTCCCGATTTTTTGAGACTGGGTGGTAAGGATACCTAAACCGTTAAGGGACTTTACACATCCAATCCACCGGCAGTCGCATCGGACAGAAATACTAATTTGTCGCAGACTTTTATGTATAGGTAGGTACAAGACAATAATCCCTAATATTGTGCCTTGCATTCACAGTGCTGATTGTTATATAATTGAATACTCACACATGCGGCGTACAGTCGAGTTGCAGCAGCAGTTGGTGCAACAGCAGCGGACAGCGCGCCGCCCAGTCGCGCAGCACGGCGCGCAGCTCGTCGCCCGCGGGCCGCCACTCGCGCAGCTGCAGCACGCTTACGGCAGACGGCTCGAGAGATTCCACTGCAAGATGGCGCCGTTTTTAACACGATTTACATGTATTAACCTAATTAAAGAATTAATAATAAAATATAAAAAATACCTTTAAAATTGGTCCAGTTAGACTTATGGGGCTTCAACTTACATGAGTTGTCACTGTTAGATCGCCTGCCGTTATACTAGAGTACTAATAGCACGTTACTAAGACATCTGTCAGATTTGTACCTCGTGGACCAAATTCTAAGCAAAAGACGCCCAATCTACAGTAGATATGGTATAGTTTACTGCGTATTTTAGTACCAAACTATCAGCTAGATGCGCTGTACAAGTTTTCACACATTTTTTCAACTACAGTTGCTAGCGAGTATAGATTGTGAAAACTCATGGTAGACCTACTGCTCGAGCTCCAATTTATAAAATAACTACTACAATTTCATATCTAAAAATAATTTGACTAAGAGGGTAGAACTGAATACCTTGGATTTTTTGTTACAAGTAAAAGGAAGAATAATTAAAATAAAAAATAACCGTAGCCGAAGCAGTGAGCCCGCGAGTCTTAGTTAGAGCTAGCTAACAAGCTCTTTGACTCCACAGGGTTATAATTATTTCTCTTTATTATTTCATGTTATAGCAGTAAAGTGCAGTAAAGCATATTGAAAAGCAGTAACTAGAAGTTTGTTAATGAGTTTTTTTTGCACGTAAATGCTCCCATTACACTAGGAAGAGGCACTTGTCCGCCTGTCAAACTTAATAACTTAGAAGTTCCACTATCAGACCTATTATTATATTATTATATATGTTTCATATTGTATTGGATTATTATATTTTCTCGCAATCGTAGTGAAAAGTAGAGTGTAACACACGGCGCTAAAAACTCATTAAAACTCTGTTTCTATTTACTCCTCGTACATAATGGGTAATTTAGCTCCTTGTATAACAATCTACTATTGTACCTATTTGTATTTTTTTGGTATCATCATAAGATGAAAAGTCATGATCGTACTTATCGCTTACATAAAGTTAAGATAATCATAGACATATAATTAAGAGAAGAATGTTACCTTTATTTTTAAATACTTATATCGTATTGTAGGTAAATGTCGTTCTTTCTTTTTGAGGACTTCAAATCTTACCTTGAGACATGTCCGCTACAGTATGCAATGCGACGCCACGCAAGTAGGGATGGGCCGATAGAAGTTGAGGCACGCATTCCCTTGCCGTTTGCTCACAGCTTTCCTTGCACGACACACTCTTGCGTTTCAGTCCGGTCTGTAAATACGAGAAAAAAAATCCCTTAACTCCTTGACGTGACGCCTTTAATTCAAGGCTATATTCCGGAACATAGTCTTTAAAGGCGTCCGAAAAGCAAGCCATATCCAGCGGAATCATATAGCGATCTCAGCATTTCGATACAACGACAGTCTACTTGATTTCAGGACGGACCACGTTTCAACAGTCAAAGCCCTTCTGATAGTCCACAAAAGCCAGACACAGGGGCTGAGAGAAATGTTCGACGATGAAGGTTTAGCGTTAACGTTCTTATAGAAATCTGTATATATTAGGTAAAATCGACTACTTATTTTTTTTATGTCGCATAAAATGTAAACTATGACACCAAGAAACAATTGACCTCATAAAAAGCCGATAAGTAGCTTAGGCGCTACGATGGTGCGTAAATACAAACATGCACACACATACAATACATAGATAGATGGGCTTTGGGTAGCTATGTAGTCGGGTAATAAATTGTACCTGTAGCAGGAAATCCAGTACGATAGTGGCAAGCTCGTGGTCTGCGACGCGGGCCGCGGCCGCGCGCGTCACTATGCGCAGGCGCACGCCGCAGGGCAGATCCGGCACTTCCAACGATAAGCTCTCGATCATTTTTGACGATTTATCTAAAACGATTACGTTGTTTTGATTAATAAGTAGTAGTAGAACTTTTTGTGAAGAGTTTATACGGGCAAGTACTCCCACTATACCTATTTCGAACGCCAAATTGTTACCGTCTGCTTTGCTGTGTTCCGGTTTTGGAGTAAGAGTATGAGGGGCCGGTGAAATTACGGGCACGTGAGACCTTACAACTATCTATGTCTCAGAGCGAGGGGCGCATTGCAATGCAGCGTTGGCCACGTCTTAGTGAACGTGACTACCGCGGCATTGCAGTTGCAATAGGTAGAGGGTACCGCTCTGGGTTTTTTCTATGTATTTAATGTATATGCAAAAAAAAGTATTCTATCAATCACGGGTATTAATAACACAAGCTCTGCTAACATTGGGGCTAGGTGGTGCAGTGTTTACTATGCAGCATTATTTCTTTATTCTTTAGTCTTGTAAATACTGGACGGATCGGGCCTATTGAACCGAATGGATCGGTCTGAAATTTAGCATAGCAGTAGTTCTCACACTGAATTTGAATGTCTGCTAAGCTGCGGTCAGAAGTAAGCTAGCTATTATTGCCTTACCATGCAAACCAACAATGAAGTTGAGGCAGTAATCCCTTGCGGCAACTTCAGTCAGCATCGTAGTCGGCAGGCTGTGAAGTTCGTGCGTTCCGAACAGCGTGAAGCCAGCCACAAACGCCGCCTCGAGCTCCGCTGTTATCTTCACTTCTAATTCCTTTTGGTACGGCGCTCTGAAGTTAGAGGGATACTCGTAAGGGGTGATGTGACTAATGCACTGTATTACTATGACATAAAGGATCACATTACAAAAAATACAAAAATGTTAACTACAGAAAAAAGCACAGGGCACCACCACTACTGCTTGCTTGCTTGCCGTGGGGTGCCGGCAGTAATATTATCGCCCCTCCTCTCTTGCCCGTGGATGTAGTAGGAATCTGCCAAGGATCATTCCGGAAGATGGGGCAGCAGCGTCTTACCGTGTATCAACATCCCATACTGCGCTCGCCAACCCGCCTGCCAAGGTATGGCAAAACTCCCTCATGATTAGTATTTGTTGTTTTCATCGTCCTACGACTGAGATGTCATCACACAGAGACAGAAAGTTTAATGATAAAGTTTTAAAATACAGAGCGTACCAATGTAAGACTCTGCTCCTCGCACTAGGACTAAAATTAAATTAATTAAATTAAGATGTATTTATTTCAGTAACCATCATTACAATATCATCACAAGGTTGAAACCTTCTTTTAAGTACAACATAGTACTTGTGCCAGAGGGTTTCGCTCTTCAATAGCCATATTTAATTATTATGTATTTTTGATTACAATAATATCGTCGGAAAATAATGTCAAACAATAAATATATACTGATAATAACTTGAAAATAATATTTATGCACAAAAAAATAGAAATAAACAAAAAAATTAAATAAAAGCCTGTAAGGTAAGATCAGCCATGCTCACCTCGGCGAGGCATACAAGCAGGCGAGCGCCGTCAGGCCGCTGCGCGCCGCATTCCTCAGTACCGCATGCAGCCGCGTGTAGGCGGGGTGCGCTGCGCAGGCGCGCCGCAGCACCGCCAGCAGCACTCGGACCCCGCAACATGACTTCAGTAGCCCGCTGCCGCCAGAAGCGTCGCCCCACTCATCAGGGGATGCTTGTTTGAAGTCCTGGAATAGGTATTAATGTTATTATAAAATACTAACTTGAATAAATTATGCTGAAGTAGTTTTAGTAGTAGTACAATACAATACAAATACTCTTTATTTTACACCAAAATAATAAAACACAAACAGATACAAATTAAGATTTTAGAAATGTGAGGTACCTACAATGGGCGGCCTTATCGGTAAAAGCGATCTCTTCGATATTTAACTTTTTGTGAAGAGTTCACCTAAGGAAGCCCCCATACCTATTTCTGCTGCCATGCAGTGTGCATTGCTGTGCTCCGTTTGAAGGGTAAGGAGGCCGGTGTGGGGGGCGCGGGGCGGGTGAAGTTACGGGCACACGAGACCTTACAACCCTGTCACAGGGCAACGGGCGCTAAGCAATGCAGCGTTTCTCACATGCTGCTTTATAAACGTGACCACCGCGGTATCGCAGTTGTTATAGCCAGAGGTTACCGCTAAGATCCGGTGGACATAGGGCTTGTCCAGTCATTTACTTATAAACAAATACTCCCACCACCCATAAATTGTGTCACACGAACTTCAGGATGTTTTGCTTCCCATGCCTCTTCAACATTCTACTGCCGGCACCTAACGGCAGCATACACGGTATGTGACATTACAATACCAACGACATGTGAGAAAATTACAATCTTAGCGATGAGTTCCTGCAACGGAAGGCTTGCAGTAAGTCGTGATCGACTCGATACCGTGTATATTGCCGTAGGGTGCCGGCAGTAGAATGTTGAAGAGACTCCAGCCATCAGCTGACCACGCCCCCGCCTTCCCCACGTCCACCTATTCCCACACTTTTTCTGTTCACCGTCAAACCAACAATAAGATTGAGCCAGTAATCCCTTGCGGCAATCATGCAGTTTGCATGCAGTGAAGTTCGCGTGTTCGAACGGTGTGAAGCCAGCCGCAATCGCCGCCTCGAGTTCCGCTGTGGTCCCCACTTCCATGTGATAGTATAATACTCACAGCATGTGAGAAGAGCACAATCTTGGCGATGAGTTCCTGCAGCGGAAAGGCCTGCAGTATGTCGATCAGGTCTCTCTCGCGCAGAGTGCCGGAGCTGACCGCGCCCCCGCCTCCCCTCACGTCCACCTCTTCCCACGCTTCTTCACTTTCTAGAACAAATGCGGGATATTTCACACAAGAGTTTCAAGCTAAGCAAACAATTCATTATGGAAACCAAAAGGTCGTTGTAGCAAAAACATTTAGGCATTTGTAAAATAAATAACGTAGTCCGTGACGTAGACCAAAATTAACACTTTAATAACGGAAATCACACTTTCCTTTCGCAGCCAAAGATAGACTGCCCGCTCGGCAAACATACCCACGTATGTATTTATATCGCATTTATTACAATATACTAAAAACAGAACGATCTAGTTTCACAAACAAAAGATTTCGAAAAATTGCCTTTTCATCATCATCATCATCATTGTCACCTTGTAGTGACCCACTGCTGGGCATAAGCCTCCTTCATTAACCGCCAATCAGCTCTACTCTGGGCATTTAGCATCCACTTTCTTTTTACCTTCTAAAAATAAAATGGACAAACAACATAGTTCTGTCCCTTTCTAACGTGTTTACATTAAATGTACCGTTTATAATCCTTTCTTGGTCTTTCGTTTGTTTTCTAGTCGATTGTGTGCAATAACAAGCAAACAGATACACGAAAATAGCGAACTAAAGTTTAAATATGTATGTACCTAGTGGTATAATAGTCAACTTCATTCCCCTGTCATTTCGCATTAGGTGAGGTCGACAGAATATCCTCTTCAAACTTAAGACTTATGTGAGTGTGACTTATGCATACGAAGATTTGTGTGGAATTTCTGTTTTCTTTATCTAGCTGCTTGTCACACAACCAATTTTGGAGATTCTTGTTCAAATTTGTCCAACATCGTCTAATAATTAGTAAAAGGCATCCACGGAGCCTGTGGCGTTGGCTTGGGCGCTGGACAATGCTGGTTGTCACCTCCTCACTCCCTTCAATATGTGACACCATCTATCATCTCAGCCGTGGGATTGCAGTCCACGTCCACTGCTGGACATAGAGACTCCCTCATGTATCTCTAAGAACATGAGTGGGTTGTTGCCATATTCGCCACGCTTGGCAGAGCTGGCGAGCGCAGTACGAGATGCTGATAGAACAAAAGACGCTGCTGCCCATCATTCGGAGGTATCCCTTGGCATGTTCTTACTGCATCCACGGGCAAGAAAAAAGAAGCAACATTCTACTGCCGGCACCCCACGGCAATATTTCAATATGTAGTTATAATAGTAAACAGTAGGTCTACCATGAGATATCACTATCTATACTCGCTAGCGACTGTAGTAAAAAAATGTATGAAAACTTGTACAGCGCCTCTAGCGGATAGTTTGGTACTAAAATACGCAGTAAACTACTAACTGGACGTTCGCATCACGCGCGTCAGCAACTGGTAACAGCTGTACGGAACGCTGCAGTACCTCAGGACATTGTCTGGGGGCTATGGCTTGCCCAGCGCCTATACTATCCGCTCAGCTTAGTCGGCTATATTCAAATGAAAGAACACGCCAATACGCCTGAATCTGACAAAGCAGCGGGTTTGCTTACGATGTTTTCCTTAACCGTTTAAAGACAGCGATATATCGCTTTCGATGTTGTTCAAGGCATGATGACAACCCTGTCATGCAAATCAAAATTCTAGTTAGTCCGTTAATACAAAATAATAGACACATTTGTTTGCTTTTACAAATCAATGAAACAATACTCAGATAAAACGAGCTGAAGTTTAGGAGTGGGGGGGCTCGTGACGTCATCATTCTGTACCGACGGCGCGTACCAGCGTGTGACTTTACGCAACATTTAATGTATAGCGGTTATTTTGCATTACGTTAAAAAGTAAAAATACGTGTGCATTTTGATAATGTATGTGACGGACAATTAAAATTTAGTCATCTAGCCTATTTAAGTAAGTACCTTCATTAGACTCCACAGCGACCTCAGGGTGTAAGTGCGACAGTAGAGTGTCGAGCACAGCGAGGGTGCGCGCCGCGCCGACGCTGTCGCTCACGCGCGAGGACACCACGCGCGCCGCCCAACGCACCGACCGGGATTGTCTGAAAGAAAGACAGTATAGAAATAGAAAATATTTATTTGCACCTTATTTTAACAATGTACACATAATTATAATTAATAAAAAAAAACAATAAAATAAGACACAAATCGGTCGCCACTCAGCATTTGCTGTAACAACACGAATGCTGCGCTAGCAGTACTTCAGACTCCTGTGATATCAAAGGCAGTGCAAATATGAACCTTCTAAAAAATATGAATCTTTCTCGTCTACCAAAACGCTATCACGGATCTGTGCCCATCGCTGCAGCGCCACTCCAGACGCATGTACAGTCGGGTTCATAAGGCTTAGTGGTATCTTTTACTATGAACGCGACTGTTCTATCAAACATAGTGCAAATATGAACCTTCCTACCTGAACAGGTGATGCAGCACAAACAGCAGTTGGCTCAGATCTCTCTCGTCCACCAGAGCGCCAGCCAGGATCTCCGCCCATCGCTGCAGCGCCGCCGGTACCGCTTCGGGAGCGCCGTCGCTCATCCGCAACGCTTGCAGTACCAACGAGAGGGCGTTGCGAATCTCGAGCTTATTGCTTTTGATAATTTCTGATATTAGATCCTCAATCTGAAAATAGATAAGCTTGGTTCAAGGCGGACGCTGCGCATATTAGTCCAGTGCTAAATGTAATTCATGAAAACCTTTAAGAATTGATATTCACTCATGTTGTCATTATTATAATAAAGAGAACCAGTGTTAGACAAACCTTACATTATGTGTTTTTAAGCCTATGTAAGTTACATAGGCTTAAAAACACTGTTAATTATGTTTGTTTAATTAATAACTCAATATGTAAATATCTATCTAAAATAAAAATAACTATCTAGTTAAAATCCATGATTTAGTACTCAATGCATTATATGGCTAAAAAACGCAAGTTTTTCCTATGAACTTATCCAGAAGGAGCGAAAAAGCCGCGAATTATCTCGCGCGAATTCATACGCGTGTTGACAAGGTACTGGGTGCCAAAATGGTCCTTTTTAGACAAAGGCTATGTAATGATTGAAAGTGAAAATCATAATTCAAATGAGACAGTCATTGCATTAGTGATGGTCTTACAGATTTAGTTCCTTCTACCTGTAGATAACCGGAAAGAGCTTAGGGGTTCTGTGATCTGGGGCTTAGTGAAGGGAAGCCTTTGCCCTGTCCAGGCACTATAGGCTCATAATAATAACAAATACCTGGCAATGAGCAAGCAAAGCTGCATGTTGATGATGGCAGTAAGACTCCTGCACTTCTCTCAGCAGCCCCTCCAACTTCAGCTTAGCTACCGGCAACCTTTCCTTCAGTAACTCAGCATGCTCGTAAGCAGCATTTACGTCAACATTCAATCCGCATGCACATTGTTGCCTGAGATGTATTTTCTTCTTCTCAATCTTCCATAGAGTGGACCTGTACTTTTCTTCTTCATCAAAGTCACTGGCTAGCCTTGACCTCTCGCGTTCTACTGCTCTGAGTGAGGATCTGAAAGGTGTTATATATTGTATATAGTGTAACTTTTTATTGACCTCCTTTTTTATTGTTGTCATGTTGTCAATGGATAAGTGATCTATAAAAGACTATTAAATTTCCAGAAGTTAGATCTTCCAGAGTAAACAATTTTCAAATTATTTTCTACAAGTTGGTCATCTGTGAAAGCAATTCAGAATATCTGAAAAGTTATGGATAGTCTTTTATGAATGTTTTCCTGTAACTATAACAGCTAAGGTACCTGCCCTTACTGTTGCATCTGAAAAATCCACTCTGTATATAAATCTATTTTGAATCTGACAGATTATGGCAAGCATTTCATTACCAAGTATTTATTTATTTATTAATATAGTATTACCTGAACGTAGATAGCAAGTCCACCAGGGGATGTTCGGGGCCACAATGGGGCCCAGCTTCAACATCTGCTTGTTCCCTCTCACTCATTTCCTTAACTAATGCCATCTCTTTCCCTCCATACAATCTTGTAGCT
This sequence comes from Pasiphila rectangulata, assembly GCA_963082625.1. Taxonomy (NCBI): domain Eukaryota; kingdom Metazoa; phylum Arthropoda; class Insecta; order Lepidoptera; family Geometridae; genus Pasiphila; species Pasiphila rectangulata. The sequence continues at coordinate 18,544,106 of OY720244.1, forward strand.
TCTTCAAGTGGCATGCATTGTACTTTAGGTAACCTATGCTGGAAGATTTCCGTTTGGAATATTTCTTGATTGGCAGCCACCTCTTCTTCAAACATTGGAGCTGTTGGAGCAACATTTTCCACAGCAAGCTCAACGGTTTGTGAATTTATAATCGATTCAGAATGTAAAAATGCATCAACATGTTCAAGCTCTGCCATTCTTGTGTCATTTATTTGGCAGATTTGTTCCGGTACAGCCATCCTTTCTAATCTAAGATTTAATTCTCCGTAACTATCTATTTCAGTGAATTTCTGCTGCATTAATTCTTTATTTTCTAATGTACAACCAGGTTCAGTTGGCAACAAGTGTTTGACTTTAGAAAATTCTTCTATTACATTGCCTTCCAAACTGGCATTAGGTTCTGATGAAACACTTATATTTTCAGTCTGCTTTTCATTATTTGGAACTAAAATATCGCTGCTCACAAAAGTATCTTGCTCTGACCTGTTTGTGCTACTTTGTGATCCAGAAACAAGCATATCATCTTCAACTGGGACTAAATTAATTATTGGTTGCTCATCAACAAGTACAGTCTCTGATGAATTCTTGACCACAGTTTTCTTTTTCTGAAACAGAGTATTACTTAGTTTGTATAATTGTATAATTTTAAAACAGTCTATGAACCCTTGTTCTCATACCTGTCGGCGTTTCTCCTTTACCATAGTCGCCATGATCCTTAGATTTAGGAATTTCTACAACATATACACCAATTATTTAGGCGAAAACACGCACGCGCTAGAATAGTTTTTGTTTTTACACCCAAAGCCAAAGAAAGAACCACAAAGAACATTAGAAGCTTATACGATATATTTCTAAAAAAATAATACACTATTTCTTCTAATTTCTTTGTCTTTGTCTTGTCCTGTCTTTATAATTTATAACTTTTTTGTTTGGTATTGGTTCTTCTTCTTCTTTTCTTTTTTAATGGCTGATGCATGCCACTTGCTGCAACTCTGCCAGTGTCAGGTAGGTAAAAGTGTCATAAACGTGTTGAGAGCGGGTTAGGCAATTTTAAGCCACAATATTAACGGAAAACAAAATGATTAAGCCAAGCAAAAGCAAATAAAAACAAAATAAAAAAAAATCCTACGTAAATGTAAATTAATGATGCTTCGATCAGATTATTTAAGATATTAACTATACTATAACATATTATTACAATCTAAGATTATTCATATTTACAAATTTACAAAGGATAAAATTAATTAAAGGAGAGAAAGTAAGGGAAAGCAAAATTTTGAAGCAGGTAGGACGCGGGATTTCCTGAGGGAGAACATCATAAAGGGATAAGCGAAGTTTAGGGCAAGTTGGTATTGGTTTTCGTCTTTGTTATTGATAACACTGTTATGACAATATAAAGAGGTGGTGGACAGCTTCCAGCAGGCAATCTCTTTTTTTAGCTTGAAATACGACGAGTTAAAGTCAACTCTCGACGAAAAGTCTGAGAAAATAGAGAGTCTCGAAAAAGAAAACATCTTACTTCACGAGTCTGTACAGATTTTGACGAAAAGAATAAACGCCTCCGAACAGTACGCCAGGGCAAGTAACATCGAGATACAGTGTGTTCCGGAACATAAGTCAGAAAATTTAGTCAAAACCATATTGCACCTAAGTAAAGAAATAAAGTGCGACGTTACTGACGCCGACATCATACACTGCACCAGGCTTGCTAAGAAAAATCCAGATAACAACCGGCCTAAGTCGATTCTGGTAAAATTCTGTAACCAACGCCGACGAGACAACTTTCTAGCAGCGGCTATAAAGCACAACAGGACACACCCAAATAACCGCCTGAACTCGGGTCACGCCGGTGTATCTGGTGCCAGACAACAGCCGATATACGTCGTCGAACATCTGTCAGCGGAAGTCAAATCCCTCCACGCAGCAGCACGCGCTCGTTCTAAACAGTTAGACTACAAGTTTGTCTGGGTACGTAACGGGCGCATATTTATGAAGAAGGCTGAAGATTCACACCGTGTATTTATTGATAGTGTTGACAAACTAGAATCTCTGCAGTAAGTTAAATAGCTATTTGCAGTAAGTTAAGTACCTAATTTTGATCTCCTCTGTATATTTTGTGTTATTGTTTGTACAGATACATATTTTATTTAGTCTTGTTTTGCTTCATAATTGGGTTTTATGAATAGCTCTAACCTAAGTTTTTATTATCAAAATGTACGAGGCTTAAAAACTAAAACGACTGATTTCTACTTAAATATTAAATTGCAAACTTTCGATGTTATCGTGCTTACTGAGACTTGGCTCAACGACAGTGTTTATGACTCAGAGCTTTTTGACGACAGATACATAGTATATAGGAGGGACCGTGAAACAAGTAGGTTTTGTAAAAGGAAAGATGGCGGGGGTGTATTGATAGCAGTTGCTAAGTTTTTGAATTCGACAAAAGTCACAGACTACGAAAGCCCTTGTGAGGATCTATGGGTGAATATCACGTGTAAAATCAGAAATAAAACTACTAAACTATGCGTATGTGCAGTTTATCTGCCATCGCCTCTACAGCTAGATGTTCTCCAAACTTACACAGATAAAGTCATAGAGAATATAAATAAGTCTGATCTCGAACACGTCGTTATTCTGGGCGATTTCAACTTATGCAAACTAAATTGGGTGCAAACTCAGAATGCATCAAATTGTTCATCAACAGGCCCAAATTCTGATCTCAATTCCTGCTTTCTTGACTTTTCGGCTTTTACTGACTTAAAACAATATAATTACGTTCTCAACAGTGACTCAAGAACCTTAGACTTGGTTCTTAGTAACAAAAATATAATAAACCTGAAACGCTGTGAAACACCCATTTCGAAAGTAGATAACCCCCATCCTTCCATTCAATTTACTATTCCCTATTTTTTTAATACCAGGACTCTTACACAAAATATAACGATTCGACCTAACTTTTACATAGCAGATTATGAAACAGTAATTTGTTCTCTTGAAACTATCGACTGGAAGGAAAAATTTAACAATTGCAATAACGTCAACGAAATGGTGAAAATATTTTACACGTGCCTTACAGAAATAATTAATGAGCACATCCCAATGAAGAAACCTAAATCTAAAAACTATCCCATTTGGTACTCGAAAGAATTAATTCGCCTATTTCAAGAAAAATACAAACTTCATAAAAAAATTAAAAAGTACAACAACTTACTAGACGTCGAATGGTTCGAGGAATTGCGTATTAACTGCAAAAACTTACAGAAAATTTGTTATAAGAAATATGTTGATATGATTGAAAGCGCAGTAACAAAAAATCCAAAGCTCTTTTGGTCATTTATCAAGGGCAAGAAAAAGGGTGGTGGTACATATCCAGCCGAAATGTCCTATAAAGGCAAGACTGCAGATAATGGAGAAGATATTTGCAATTTATTCGCTGATAACTTTTCTTCTATTTATTCGGACTGCTCTTTGGCCACTTCTTTTCCTAATCTTACTGTCAACCAAAACAACGATCTCAGCTCCACATCTCTTTGTACCATTAATATTCAAACAGAAGATATTTTTAAAGCACTTAAACATCTCGATGAACATAAGGGCGCTGGACTGGATGGCCTTCCGCCAATCTTTCTAAAAAAGTGTGCTTCAAGATTAGCAGTACCTCTTGAACAAATTTATAATGCCTCCCTCAAATCGGGTAAATTTCCAAACGCTTGGAAGGAAGCGAAAATCGTCCCTATTTTTAAGACTGGTGATAAACATAACATATCAAACTATAGACCTATTTCTATCTTACCTATACTTGGAAAAGTTTTTGAAAAACTTATAACCGAACATCTAACCTGGCATCTCAAGCATCATATCACCGACTTTCAACACGGCTTTATGAAATCCCGATCCACCACAACCAACTTACTCTGTTACTCTTCTGAACTGTCCAACTTAATAGACAATAAAACCTCTGTGGACGCTATTTACACAGATTTTAGTAAAGCCTTTGACAAAATTGACCACAGTATTCTATTAAATAAACTCTCACTACTAGGAGTGTCAGGCAGCTTTCTTTTATGGATTTCTTCTTATCTCGCCAATAGAATTTCAAGGGTAACAGTGAGTGGATATAAATCTAAACCTTTTACAGCCTCATCTGGTGTTCCTCAGGGCAGTCACCTTGGCCCCATCTTATTTAATGTCTTCATAAATGACATAGCACTATGTTTCCGCCATAGTAAAATTTTGTTGTACGCAGACGACATGAAAATAATGAAGCCAATTAGCTCGCCATCGGACACAATTGCGTTACAAGAAGATTTGAACAGACTATCAATCTGGTCCGAACAAAACCGTATGCCACTCAATGTTCCAAAATGCCAACATATTCATTTTAGTCGTAGAAAAACACAAATTCTTAATAAATATTCATTAAATAATTTAGAACTTACTACTGTAGACCAGATCAAAGACTTAGGAGTTACCTTCGATGCCTATCTTAAATTTGACAAACATATTATTACAACTTCCATGAAAAGCTTCAAAACTCTGGGATTCATCATAAGGAATAGCAAGGAATTTAGGCGCTCATCTACAAAATTAAAACTTTTTTACACACTTGTTAGGCCAATTCTGGAATACGGCAGCTTAATTTGGAACCCGCACTACGACATCTATTCTAAAAGGATAGAAAGTGTGCAAAGACGATTTTTATACCACGTATCATATGGCGATAATATGGCTAAGAAATTGCACAGCTATAAAAAAAGACTCGACCACTACAAAATGAATGAACTATCTAACCGCAGAACATATCTAGACCTAGTTTTTCTTCACAAACTTTTCAACGGAAATATAGATTGTCCCGAAATAATTCATAAACTACCAATACATGCACCAACTCGTTTACCCAGAAAAAAATCATACAACCTATTCAGTACTCATCACTGCAAAACCAACCTTGGGAAACACTGTTCGTTGCCAAGACTTTTTAGGCAATATAATGCGCTCTCGAAAAGGGACGATCATGATCTTGATCTAACTGATCCACTGCCTAAATTTAAGAGAAGCCTTCGTAACGTTTTATTTGCTAGAATTGATAATTCTTAAGTTCTGCAATTACGAGTATATGTCAAACTTTTAAAATACCTTATTTCTTGGATGTTTTTTTTATTTCTATTTTTCAAATCTTTCAAAATTGCTTTTTTATATTTACAGTCTGGAAGTTATGGACTTATTTTATTTTGTTTTTGTATCTTTTGTATTTTCAGTATATGTCAAAATTTTATTATTGAAACGTTTTAAACCCCTAATTTCTTGTATATTTTTTTTTTCTATTTTCAAATGTTTTACATAATTTTTTTGTATAAAATAGTCTTTAATTATGATGAAACTCATAGTAGGTAACTACAAATAAGTACCACTTATACTTTAAGTATTTACCTAATACTGTATTATTTTTATTTAAGCATAAGTTTAACTTAGTCGAGTAATATTGTAATAGCACATGCTGTGGCACCCTGTAACTAGAATAGTACATAGTTCGAATAATTTAATGTATAAGGTAAGAAAAATGTTATGTGCTACTTCTGTTGGGCGTCCTTATAAATAAATAAATAAATAAATAAATGACATTGACTTACCCTATTATAAAATGTACACTGTGACATTGACACTGCTCCTAGCCATAACTTATACGCCAAGAACAATAAAACCGGGCAAGAGCGAGTCGAACTCGCACACCGAGGGTTCCGTGCTATCATACAATATAATATTATGACAAAGGCGTTTTTATATTTGTTGGAGAACCTTGACAGCGCCATCTCTTGTCTGATAGCGGAACTTATGTAGATTTTTTACACTTTCGATGATTTCTAAAAAAAGTATGCCAAGTAGAGAGTTTGTAATAAATTTCCTGTAATCTTTACATACATTTCTAAAAGCAATAAAAGTTTCAGAGGTTTATCTCCGCAAACTTCGGAGATAAGGGGGAGACGCTATTTTTTTCAACATTTTTGTAAATAATTCAAAAACGATACGACTTAAAGGAAAACTAAAAACTGTTTATTATCGTGCAAATGAATACTTTTCATAATGATACCACACATCACCTAGTAACTTCCAAAAATGTTTAAAACCCTCCTTCCATCCCCATTGTCTAAAAAACTATGCAAATTAGAGAGTTCGCTATAATTTATCCTATAAAGATTACATACACTTCTATTAACTATAAAAGTTTCACGGGTTTATCTCTGGAAACTTCGGAGATAAGGGGGGAACGGTCGGTTTTTCAACATTTTTGTAAATTACTCAAAAACGATACGGCATAAAGAAAAACTAAAAACTGTTTATTAATATGCAAATGAATACCTTTCATATGATACCCCACATCACCTTTACTAGGTGGGTTTACACTATTATAGTGGAGGGTTTTTTGAAGTCTTTACTATTTCGGGTTATAAAGCCTAACGTTTTAAAACCTTTCGAGTCTGTTTATTTATTTATTTATTATAATAGGATACCCAACACAGGTTTACACATAAAATAATAAGAAAACATTCAAAAACAATTTATAGCATTGTGCTCCCGTACATAAAGGGTACCACAGCATGCAAGAAAACAAGGCAACAGACAACAGTTGTGATTAAAAACTAATAGTAAAACATAGAAAAGCGCATTCATAATACAATAGTAATTACATACATACATATATACAATAGTAATAGTATTATAGTAATCTAATACAATAGATAATTAAGTAACAAACTATACTAAGAATAATATGAAATATTACAATTTTGTTTATAATTAAATTTAATAATAATGTATTTAAATAATACCCAAATATTATGCAGACGTCTTGAATAAAATTATTAACTAATTAATAAGGCCTTTCAATTGCTTTTTGAATTTTGGCAGAGTATTAGAAATATCAAACAATGGGCTTGATTTTGAATACATAATTTAATAATTTTTTAATTTTCTGTTTTAAGAACATGGCTATTATAAGAGAGTTTTTCGTCTATAATAATTCCCAGATCGCGAACTTCATGCACAGTTAAAAGTAGTTGTCCATTTATATAATAATTATGTTGTTTCGTATGGGGTTGGTACTAGGCGTGAAACATATGTAGTAACATTTGTCAATGTTAGAGACATATTATTGTTTACCTGACACCAAGCTGATAGTTTATTTAAGTCATCTTGAAGAAGTTGACGATCTGAGGGCCCATGTAAATCTTTAGTTATTTTTAGGTCGTCTGCAAAGAGATAAATTTTGGAATTGAGGAAACAGTTGGTAATATCACTGATGAATACATTAAACAGTATGAGTAATAGTATGGATCCCTGGGGCCTGAAGAAGCTATAAAAGGCTGGGAAGTATACCCACCAACCGCCACCTTTGAAGGCCTGTGGCAGAGGTAAGATCTAAACCAATTCAGTAATGCCCCTGAGATTCCATGTTATCTACTTTGTCGAACGCCTTACTAAAGTCTGTATAAACTGCATCAATTTTATTATGCATATCATACGAATCAGAAACCAAAGACGTATAGCAAGCAAGGTAGGTCACGGTAGATCGGTTTTCTATGAAGCCGTACTGTGTGTCAGTTATTTGTTGCTTGATATGCGATTTCAAGTGGTAGGCAACGAGCTTTTCAAAAACTTTACCGAATACGGATATAATAGAAATGGGCCGATAATTTGACATAGATTTCTTGTCACCGGATTTGTAAATAGGAATAACTACATATATAGAGCTTCTTTCCATTGATTTGGAAATTTGCCTTGTATGATGGATGCGTTTTTTAGAGCGTTGAGTGGCTCAGCAAGAGCTGAAGCACACCTTTTAAAAAATGGTGGTATTCCATCATTGCCAGCACCTTTATTGTCACAAGGTGTAGCAATGTTTTTTCGATGAGGTTAAAACCAAGTTTAGGTAGACAGAGAGAATAGGAGGCATTTGAAGTGTCAGTTTGTAATGTATCAGATAATGAAGAGGATGGTGAGTTGAAATTCTGAACAAAGTTTTCAGCAAACAGATTACAAATATCTTCACCTCGTTCAGCTGTTTTATCGACGAGTTGTATTTTAGTAGAATAAGGACAGCATCCTTTTCGCTTGCTTTTTATAAATTACCAGAATAGTTTAGGCTTTTTTGTAACAGCGCTTTCCATTAGTGATATGTATTTGAAATAGCATGATTTAAGGGCTTTAGTGCAATCGTCACGTAACAACTGAAATCTGATTATATAGAATAGAATAGAATTAAGTAAATTTTTCTTCCCACACGATTGAGCTAGAGCTCAGAGTATTTTAGTCTAATCAGCTTGAAAAAAAGCAGGTCTGGCCTCTGGTTTAGATGCTAAGTAATTAAAGTGTGCCTGTAATGGTATAAAAAATTCAATCGCAGGATGAAAATTATCTTCTGGGACAAGACAATGGTCGCAACGTTTAAGGTGGGTAGTAGATTTATTACTAAGAATAAAGTCAAGTGTTTTATTATTACAGTTTGGTGTGGAGTTATACTGATCAAGAGCATTAAGGTTTGTGAAATCAATAAAATGAGTATGAAGCTTAACATTGGTGCATTCAGGTATTTTGGACAGGGAGTCAGTCGCAGGTGACCATTTGATATTGGTGAGATTAAAGTCGCCTATCAAAAGCATGTGATCGAATTTATCTAATACTTTTTGTGCATTGTTAGTAAAAGTTTCCAGATCATTATAATGTAAAGGTTTATAAGGACAAAAATAAGTTGCACTTATAAGCAATTTATTAATTTTCTGTCCAAGTGTGTATTCAATGGATATCCACAAATCTTCACATGTAAGTATGTACTTTTAGAATCAGTTAATCTGCTTTCGTGGTAGGTACATAAACTATAGTGTTTTGGAAAAGAAACAACAAGGCAAAAAAATCAGTCAAGTCCGAGACACGCAGGGTTCCGTATCATTATATAGCAATGAATACACAACTAAATATTCTGTGAATATTTTAAGCGTCTACCTGTTGCCGTTATTTATTATCGACCAAAAACCGAAAAAAAATTACGTTTGTTGTATGGGAGCCCCCCTTTAACATGGATTTTATTTTGTTTTTAGTATTTGTTGTTATTTATGTTATAGTGGCAGCAGAAATAAAACTTCTGTGATCATTTCGACTGCCTAGATATCACGGTTTATATAAGATACAGCCTGGTGATAGACAGACGGATAGACGGACCAACGGACCCACAGACATTTGATCTGCCTGTCTGTTCTCTTGTCTTAGTTACAGTTGTTTTGTCAATCAGCTCAGCTCACAGAACAATATACTCTAACGAGGCTCAGCCGTCCAAGCCAAGCCATCCATATCATAAAGAAGAAGAAGAGGTTTTGTCTAATCATCGCTTTTTGCCTTCGTATTTTTCAGTATTTTTATAAAATAAATAATCCACACCGGTCTGTGATCCACACGTAGTTCAAGGTACGTATTGCAAAATTAAACAAGACTAAACAAGTGCCTTTCAAGTCTTAAAGTATAAAGTAAAATAAAAAAAAGTTAAAATAAAGTATATATATTATTATAAAGTCGTGTAGGTAGGTACTTTGACTTGGCTGACCTGAGGCACGCAGTCAAAGTTTATTTCTGTTAGCTTAGTCGTTTTATTGTTGGGTAGCGCTTGCATCATTATCTCCCGACCAAAGTCCAACTTTACCCTACCGTTTTATCTGAATCACCAAATCCTTGCGACGCGACGTCAGAGTCACCTACCGTCCGGTTCATTATTAGTACGTACCACTTGTTGGTAGTTGTTGAGTCAGTCTTGCACAAACAGCGAATCGTTGAAGTTGTGAAAAAGTTACCAAAGTATTCCAACTCTTCAAGTACCTACCGATTTACATCGAATTAGCATCAGTTTTTACGTAAAACATTTTCTACTACAAAGGTATGATTTAAGCTCACCTATTGTAAATTCATCCAAAACAATTCGCATATAAATTAATTGATTACCTAGTTTGTTCACATGAAATAATTAATATTCCTTGTAAAATAATTTATTGCCCTGCTCTGTTCTGCTAGAATCTAGAGAATTACAAAGATTTAAAACTTTTTTCTCCGAGGGTACTTCTAAAAGAACTTTGATTGCTACTGATTTTAGTGTTCTGAAACATTAATGAGCTATATTTCCTTGTTCTAATTAGTAACAAGATTAAAGAATTTATTTGAAAACCCTGTAAACTATGAATTGATGAAGTTACAGTTATCTATTTTAACAATTTAAAACTACCCTCAATACTCTAACTTTTTAATCCTCGAGTAACATGAATTATTGAATATATCATACTTTGTATTATACAGATGGCCACAGAAGTAAGCTCAGCCCCGACTATGCCACAGCTGCAATCCGTCCAGAAGGCCATGGCCATCCCCACTGTGGGAGCTGCCGTGGGACAGGTCGGAGCACTCTACTCCAAGGTTAAGGGTAAGTTACTGTTTGTAATACATTCGTAATACATTTGTAATACTTCTATTCTTTTGAAAAACCTACATATAGTGCATTACAATGAAATCTATTCCAAACAATTGAAATTATAGTAAACTTAGGGGCATAATGAGTTTCTCATTTTAAATTGAGATTTTTTATTCATTTTTTTTTTAAATTGTATGTTAACCTGGTACAGTCTATTAATGCATGGGCATTAAATTATGTATGGATTTAACAGTGTTTGAATTTTAAAAGTTTCATCATTTACCTTAATTTGTGCCATCTGCCATAAGTGTTAGCTATTCTGATGAATTGTTCAAATAGACTAATGTAAGCATTATTCCTCAGGTGCACACTCCCTCCTAGAGTGGGCTCTGTCCACAGCTGAGGCTGGAGTGGTGCTCGCAGCCACCACTGCTGCACCCTATGTCTCCCACCCGCTTGCAGTAGGAGACGCCAAGGTTGCAGCTGCCATTGACAGTCTAGAGCAGAGGGTGCCCATTGTCACCGAGCAGCCCAAGGTCATTGTGGAGACTACCAAACAAGCTGTGATGTCCAGAATCTCCCCTCATGTTAACAAGGTAAGCAAACTATTATGTTACAAAGAAGATATTGTTTGTCCTTTGCGTCAGGCAATAGAATAGTTCCTTTCTTATAGTTCAACTAGTCGCGGAGGCAAAGTCGTCAGTGAGCGCGGCCTAAATGTATGCTATCTCACCTGACATAGTGTGTGTACCCGTGCGCTAGAATGAAATGCACAATGATTAATTCCTAAACCGACTGCGCAAAAATATGTGAATAGACTTTTAGCACAAGGGTTATTATAGAAAAACTTGAGGGTAATCTTTTTAAAATAACATTTATTTCAACTTTTGAATAAACTATGTCGGAACGGCGTTTATTTTTGAGTTTTCTTTCTCCTTCTTATATTATTTAGTTTCGTCCAAAGTTGGACTAAAATCAGTGTTGAAATACGAAAGTTTAGAAGCTTATATTTTTGAAATAAATACTTTTTTTACGGTTTGGGGTGTATACAAACATAGATTATGACGAGATAATTATAATATATAATCCTTAGTGTTGGATGGTTAACGTCAAACAGTGGAGTAGTTACCTTTCCATGTTTGTATGGAAAGATGGGCGACTCGTTCATCCTTAAGCAACAAAACAGCTACAGAAAGAAGTATCAATACATTAGTCTTTAACTTGTAGGTATATAGGATATATAAAACCATAGGCTCTGTTCTAAACACATGTAACATACTATCATCATTAATAAATGCGTTGAATACTTTGCTATTCAATCCAATATAATGTGGAAAATTGATGAAGAAAACCTGCCGATAAAGGGGAAGGGGAATGATGTGAATGCCCTACTTAGTATTTGAAAGTTGCCTTTGTGACTAAGATTTGACATTTCAGAGTTTGCCTTTATTTAGTTTTGCAGGTCATAAGATAATGCCTGTACACACAAGGTGGTGTTTCTCATGAGTTGTAATACAAATTCGATATTCAAACGTTTTCACATGACTCACCCGGGCGCCTTGATGGCTAAACCCGGACCTGAATGTACCTAAGAAAGCAGCTTATCCACCTATTGCCGTCAACCCTAAAGTCGAATTACTCCACTTTGTCCCACCTAGGCGGCCTACTGGTGGGGCAAAGTTGAATGGCTTAAATTTTGCTGTGTGCCCCACTATCTAACTAAGGATTCCTGTTTCGTAGCACAGAAAGAGGCATACAATTCTGTCTTCAGTTTAGTTCTGATGAAAAATCATTGCATGCATTAAAAGTTAAAAATGCCTCGTTCTATTTAGGCCAGTACAACCGCCAGTATCATTATCCAATTGGAAAGCACCCGAGCTCCATTTATCTGAAAGAGGTCATTGATATTACTTTTATCTCATTTTTAACGTATCCGTTTGTGGATGTGACTTTCCTGAAATAACTTTGTGAGTCCTATCAGTGGCTCGACGCACTAATTATATGTTGCGTTGTTTGCGAAGGGCAGCTAAACGCCTTGAAATGCAGAACACCTGCCTAGTTTATTTCTTATTTTCCTACTTGCTAACCACTCGCCTTTATCCGTAACTCTAAAATTAGTGACTTAATTTACCCTGTGGTAATCTTCGGGGACAATTGTCGGTCCTTAGTATTTAATAGCTTTTAGACAGTTTGTTACCCTGTGGTACCCTGGTTTAGGTACACCTAAGTGTATAAAACGTACCACGTCGAATGATAACGATCTTTCCCCAAAAAAATCTGGTATAAAGCAAATCATCCCAATCTGATGTATGTAGGTAAGCGTAGATCTTATCTGGTGGCCGAGGCGAGGACCAGCTAAAGAACTCGTGGCCGACCAATGCGTCGACGACATACAGAACATGTTCTGTATGTCGTCGTATATATTGTTATATATATACATATATGTATGTATATATATTTTTTTTCTTAATTTGTTAGTTTAAGGTGTGCATTAAAGCATTTTCTATCTTCTAAGTATATTATAATAGACAAGGCGCGGGCAATATGACTAAATTTTAATTGTTAGTCCGTCGCGTAGATTAACAGAATGTATTGGACACGTATTTTTACTTTTTTAACGTATTCTAAAAATAACCGCGATGCATTATATTATCACTTCAACTCGGTTTATCTATGTATTGTTTCATTCATTTGAAAAAAGCGTGTTATTATTAAAAATACGTGTTTATTATTTTTGTATTGTCTAACTGACGGACTAAATATAATTTTGATTTTCATACACTGCCATAAAGATGCGATAGGTTCTGGCTTGGCGCAGCGCAGGACCGGGTTATGTGGCATTTAGAAAGGTAGCTTCACCCTGCCGACGCCGTGGGTGATGTGATGACTGATGGATGACCTAAGCTGTGGACGATGGGTGATCATAACCACAGAACAGAGAAAACATAGAAATCGTAAGTAGGCGGGGCTCGCGTAACACCTAGTAGGCGCAGTACCGCGCACTTCAAGCACCGCTTACTTCAGTCGTGTTTTAATTTAGCAGAGTAAACGTACTTCAAAAAAAAAACAAAAAAAAAATATAAAAATGCCGTATTGTGCCGTTTTAGAGTGTAAAAACGAAAGCCGAACCAAAAATTTAACGAAAGGGGGCATATCATATCACCGGTAAGCATTATTTTATTGTTTTTTTGTTAGTTTTGTTTAAAATGCAAAACCGTCAAATAAATATAGCAATAGCGCCATCTATTGTTGAGTGACTTTGTGTTGTGGATTATCAAGCAAGCAAGAAAAGCAGCCATTGTATTAGTAATCTTATTTCCTGGGAATAGAGACTATAAAAAAATATTTGGCAAAAACGCCATCTCTGGATGAGTAGAAAAGGTAGCCATTGTATTAGTAATCTTATTTCCTGGGAATAGAGACTATAAAAAATATTTGGCAAATGCGCCATCTCTGGCTGAGTGGACATACTAAATATTCATTTTTTATCACTGTTGATTTTATTGAACTTTGAACCATGTAGTGGTCGGAATAAAGTTACTATCAATAAAATTAGTTTTATGATTTTATGCCCTTTTTAAGGTACTCTTTCAACCAATAAGAATTTTTATTTCTATGTGTGTTAGTTTTTACATGTGTGAGTTTAGCGACACTGGTTCTCTTAGTAAAAAGGCATCATGCTAATTCTACTCATTTTTCTCTGTTCTGTGATCATAACTATTTCTGGTTATGTTACCAATAATGTGCCTACCTACCTAATGTCTGTAATAAAACCACCGACTTATTGCAACGCTGAGCTATGAAGAAATTAGAAAGTGATACGTAACATTAGACAAAACTTCCTGCAACTTCCATAAATGCATAACAAGAACAAAGTAGGCACCAGTCATGCACTTTCAAAACATTCTGCGGGACGTCAAACCGGTCGTTTTATATTTTTAAAGTCTATTTGCGTCCTGTGGTCGTTGCATTCCACTTTTTATCATTCGTTCAAACTGCTTATTTACCGGTCTGTGTAGGTACCTAAAGTTCCTTTTTTTTATGTCGCTGGTGGTCGCGGTTTTCTAGCTCTAGCGTAATTATTAAATTATAGGTACATAGGGCTCTTATTGGCATAAGTGGCAGAGGAGTACAATTTTACTTTGAATTAGAGTTTAGTAGATAGAAGTATAGCTGATGATAAGTATAATAGGTGTACTTATCATACATATAAAAAACACGCAGACCCGAGACAAATAACTGCAGATACAGCATACATTTTGTTCCTTGGTGAGAATCGCGTCTCAGCCTGCGTCTCAGCCGGCTATTTAGTTTGGTGCTGCACCAAAATTCAACTTGGTATACAGGCTTTAACGTTTGTATAAAAGCCATCAATCATAGTTCGCGTACCTATTAACTAGCTAATAAAATACTCGTAGGTACTTGTGGATATATAACGCGAAGTCTAAAAAAAAAATTAAAGCAATAAACATACAATCTGGCTTTTATTAACTGTTTTCATGCAAAAGTCTATAAAACATAAAAACACGATTCGGGCGAGTCACATAATAAGTACTTGTATAGTGCTTGTTACGTTCACGCAGTCTAGTGGTGCAGAAGTTGTAAGTCAAAGTACGATGATCTACCGCTCGCAGAACGGTCAGTAGTACATTATTGACATTAACAATACAATTAGTCAAGTGATTTCGAAGTATCAGATCAAAGTACAGCAAGTTATCGAAGGCATTGGAATATTACGAGTACCTATACTATGTGATGCGACCTTAGTCACGTCTACTGTTCACAATGAACCGTGCGTGATCCATTCGTGTTTATTCATTCATCACTTCATTAATCTCAGCCGTAGGACGGCTATTATTGCCGGACATAGGTCTCCGTCATGAATCTCTAAGTACTGAAAGTGCAGTAAAGTCTCCAAGTACCACAGATAGTGAGGGTGTTGTTGCCTTAGCCTATTAGATTGTCTTAGGAATTTTGACGCTTGGCATGCGGGTTGGCGAGTGCAGTACGGGATGTTGATACACGGAAAGACGCTGCTGCCCATTTTCCTGAGGAATGAGAATCCTTGGCAGATTCCTTGACGTTTTTTCGCTTAGACTCTTAGTTTTTTTTAACCTATATTGTCCCACTGCTGCTGGGCAAAGGTCTTGCCCAAGTCCTTCCAGGAATCACGTTCTCTAGCCAAGTCCCACCAATGAATCCTAAATGTATCCAGATCATCACGCCAGCGTCTCCTAGGCCTGCCTGCATTTTATTAAAGCAATAGACATTATTTAGCAATCATTATTAGTTTTTGAGTGCATATAAAAACTTTCGAATCTATAAATTATATTATTATCATTGAAATTGGTACATGTATCGTTCTAGATAAAGTAAAATAAATAAATATAAATATAATGTTGCGTAGTGACAAATAAATCTATCGGATGTCCTTCGTTCAAGGATATCGCTGCTCAATTAAATACCCGTCATAACTTAGGTAGGCAGATAAGATACCTATCAGATAATCTTATATAAGCTGTTGATATGTACATATATAAATGCATATTTTAATGCGCAATAAAAGATATGATGGTTACTCAATAATTTTTAAGTACATAACAGCGGTCAGGGGCCAAACGTGTTCTTCTTGAACTCTTGGTAGGTACTCGGAGTCTACTCAGCGTCCTAGTTACTCAATTCCATGAGTCAGATATTTTATTTCGACTTCGCATAGTTCTCAATTCTCACTTGATTATAAATAATCACTTGACTATGTGAAATAAACGAAGGCACTGTAATTGATGAGAATTGCTATAACAACATTGTGTTGGATATGGTCATAGAAAACAATAACGATTTATTCTGTTTTCTACGGGTATGGTAAACCAGAGACGAGTTTTGGACGTCTGTTTATCTTGTTTCTGGTTAAACTATAAATCACAAACCAAATAAAAAAAAAACATTTTACTGTTAAACTTTTTGCCGCTGATGTTTTGTCACTGTTTTCATTTTATATATCAACATCATCATCTCAGCCGTAGGACGTTCTCTGCTAAGCAAAGGCCTCCCCTCTTATTGTCATACTCGCCACGCATGACAGGCGGGTTGGCGAGCGCAGTACGGGATGTTGATACACGGAAAGACGCTGCTGCCCATCTTCCGGAGGTATCCCCCTGCATCCAAGGGTGAAAGAGGAGGGGCAACGCACTACTGCCGGCACCCCATGGCACTCATTATAACTCGGGTTTATTTTCAGGTTCATAAGTCTATAATTCTGCTTTAAATTCCAATGAATTGCAGGTGTGCAACAATGCAATGTTATGACCTTGTTCAAGTCATTACCCGAACGAAAACACGATTGTGTCTTCCTAACGGTAGCTAGAGGTGTTTGAAGTTAATATCAGAATCTGGGTCAGGTCGAAGTAGATAATATACCTACCTACCCACATTTATAAAAAACTCTGCTTACAACATTCTACATCGATTTTGTCTAAAATACTCTTTCTGGACTCAAAGGGAAAACTACCATCTTATTCTACATGGCATTCATTTTTGTGTAAAGTTACCTACTATAGGCATGGACCAAATAAATAGTTTATTTGGTCCATGCTATAGGTAAGTACTTTTAATCAATCCGTCGTTGGTCCAGTTCTCTCTGAAAATGTATGTGCACAAAAATGTACCTATGTTTACCTCTGGATACGGCAGATGACTGGATACTGCGCTCGCCAACCCGCCTGCCAAGCGTGGTGAGTATGGCATCAACCCCCTCATGACTACACAACTAAAAACCAGGCCCCGAGTCCCCGGCGGCCCCGCTAATCCTGGCTACGGTAGCAGTCACGGTAACGGCGGGGCTAGGGGTGCTAAGAATCCCCGGGAGACGATCGGCTACCAACCCCTACGACGACCACTGGCCCTGGTAACACACAACATCCGCACTTTGAGGACAGACGATAAGATTGTTGAGCTGGAAGAAGAAATTAGTAGATTACACTGGGACATTTTGGGGCTATCAGAAGTCCGTAGAGAGGGCGAGGACACGATATCCCTTAAGTCCGGTAACCTACTATACTACCGGGAGGGCGACCAACAGTCCCAAGGCGGTGTCGGGTTTCTCGTTCACAAGTCACTCATTAACAACATTGTCACCATCGACAGTGTGTCGAGCAGGGTCGCGTACCTAACACTCAGAATATCTAAGCGATATTTGCTGAAGGTCGTTCAGGTATATGCGCCGACCTCGTCACACCCAGATGAAGAAGTAGAGTCTATGTATGAGGACATCAGTAGAGCCATACATACGAACAACACTCACTTCACTGTTGTAATGGGGGACTTCAATGCAAAGCTAGGCATGAGAAGCGATGATGAGTTGAGAGTGGGGCAATTTGGGTATGGGCAACGGAACCCCAGGGGACAGAGGCTGGCCGATTTTCTGGAGAAAGAAGGACTCTTTATGATGAATTCTTTCTTCCAGAAGCCGCCTCACAGGAAATGGACCTGGATGAGTCCCAATGGTTCTACGAGAAATGAGATTGATTTCATCCTGACCAACAAGAAACGAATATTCAATGATGTCTCTGTGATTCACAGGGTGAAAACCGGCAGTGATCACCGAATTGTAAGGGGCACATTGAATATAAACGTTAAACTTGAAAGGTCCCGTTTGATGAAATCTACGCTCCGACCCACTCGCGCACATATCCAAAACCTCGAGAGCTTTCAACTCGAACTCGCAAATCGCTTTGACTGTCTAGGAGTAGATGCATCGGTGGACGAGATCAATAACAGGTTCGTAGAAACCGTCCATACGGTGGGGTCTCAGTTCTTTAAGACCCCCCGTACTAATAGACCTCAGAAACTTTCTGATGACACCCTAAACCTCATGGCTGAACGACGTTCTTTGCGACTGCAGTCTCCCGATGATGCTCAGTCACACAGGCAGCTCAATAGACAAATTTGGAAATCCTTGCGGCACGATATTCGTACCTTTAATACAGCCAGTATTAAAGCTACGATAGAGCGGAATAAAGGCTCCAAAGTGTTCGCGAGAGATAGTTCTATTGGGCAGAGCCAGATGACGAAGCTGAAGAGGGAAGATGGCAGCATAACGTCAAGTAAAGCAGAAGTGTTAAGGGAAGTCGAAAGGTTCTATGGACGGCTCTACGATTCGGTCACGAAACCTGTTTGCAGTGCGGCCAACGACCCAAGAGCTAAACTGACCCGACATTATACCGAGGATATCCCGGACATCAGCCTGTACGAGATCAGGATGGCCTTGAAACAGCTTAAGAACGACAAGGCGCCGGGTGAAGACGGAATAACTTCAGAGCTTCTGAAAGCGGGTGGATCACCGGTACTTAAAGTCCTTCAGAAGCTATTTAATTCCGCCTTGCTTGAAGGTACGACGCCAAAAGCATGGAACAAGGGCGTGGTGGTTCTGTTCTTCAAGAAAGGTGACAAAACCTTACTTAAGAATTACAGACCCATCTCGCTGTTGAGCCATGTTTATAAGCTGTTTTCCAGGGTCATCGCGAACCGTCTCGAACGCAGGTTTGATGACTTCCAGCCTCCCGAACAAGCCGGGTTCCGAAAAGGCTACAGTACCATAGACCACATACATACGTTGCGGCAAGTCATACAGAAGACCGAAGAGTATAACTTGCCGCTATGTCTTGCGTTTGTGGACTATGAGAAAGCCTTCGATTCGATCGAAACATGGGCGGTGCTTGAGTCTCTCCAACGATGCCGAATTGACTATCGGTACATCGAAGTGTTGAAGTGTTTGTATACAAACGCCACTATGTCAGTCCGAGTACAAGAACAGAGCTCGAAGGCGATTCCCTTAAAAAGAGGCGTAAGACAGGGAGACGTAATCTCTCCGAAACTGTTTACGACCGCTTTGGAAGATGCCTTCAAGCTCCTGGAATGGAAAGGGCTGGGCATCAATATTAACGGCGAATACATCACTCACCTTCGATTTGCCGACGATATTGTGGTCATGGCAAAATCGATGGAAGAGCTCAGCACGATGCTCGAAGGCCTCAATCGAGTCTCCCAGCGGGTAGGCCTTAAAATGAACATGGACAAGACGAAAATCATGTCAAATGTCCATGTCGTGCCTGCCCCAGTTATGGTTGAGGACTCGGCTCTTGAAGTTGTAGACGCGTACGTATACCTAGGACAAACAGTCCAATTAGGTAGGTCCAACTTCGAGAAAGAGGTCAATCGTCGAATCCAACTCGGATGGGCAGCGTTTGGGAAACTTCGCAACATCTTTTCGTCCAACATACCTCAGTGCCTTAAGACGAAAGTCTACAACCAGTGTGTGTTACCAGTGATGACATATGGAACCGAGACGTGGTCCTTCACTATTGGCCTTATGAACAAGCTCAGAGTCGCTCAACGAGCTATGGAGAGGGCTATGCTCGGGGTTTCACTACGGGATCGAATCAGAAATGAGGAGATACGTAGAAGAACTCGGGTCACCGACATAGCCAAACGGATTAGCACGTTGAAGTGGCAATGGGCAGGCCATATAGCGCGCAGAACAGATGGCCGATGGGGCAGCAAAGTTCTCGAATGGAGGCCACGGATCGGCAAGCGCAGCGTAGGACGTCCACCTACAAGATGGGCAGACGACTTGGTGAGAACTGCTGGTCGGCGGTGGATGCAGACGGCTTCCAACCGCAGTACTTGGAGATCAATGAGGGAGGCCTTTGTCCAGCAGTGGACGTCCTACGGCTGAAATGATGATGATGATGATGACGGCAGATGATATAGTTCCTACTCAATATTGTACAATAGTGTACATTCCGGCTTTAAAATAATTATTTAATTTTTCAACAAAAGAAACAGATTTCAATGACTGTTCCTGTGGCACCACCTCGGATGTGCACGCTTTCGAAAAAACAAAAATATTTTTTAAAATCGGTCCATAATTGACGAAGAAATCGGTGGACACACATTTGTAGGGTTCCGTACCCAAAGGGTACAAAAACGGGACCTTATTACTAAGACTCCGCTGTCCGTCTGTCTGTCTGACACCAGGCTGTATCTCATTATTTCTAAGCCATTAATATAATAATCATTTATAAGCCTTATATTTCCCACTGCAGGGCAAAGGTATCCCTTCCCTCCTTTCATATCATACATAGAAAACAAAATGTACAGTCGAATATAGAACCACCATTTGAAGTCGCTGAAAAATACTAGCAACTGTTTTGTAAGCTATCCGTTAACACAGTTACCATTTCAGTAGTCATAGTGTAGCGGACATGGTTGCAGCAGATAAGATTACAGTGCCGTCCATAAGATTACAGTGCCGTCCATTGATAGTGCGTTCATGGACAATGAACCGGATTCTATGACGGTTTTTATTTATGTTTTAGGTACTTGCTTACTGATTACTGCGTGACATTGTTATTTGGAATAGGATGTAGATGACACGGTTCAGGGACTTAGAAAATCAGGGACGCACAGAACACGGTAGAATATTTACGTTTTTACTATAGGTAGGTATCGAATTGACTTTATCCATCCTCACTTGTGATTCCTCGTTACACGGAGAATTATTATATCTGGTGCCGAAAAGAAAAATAGAATGTCTCTCATTTTGCAATTAAGACTTTCAAAGGAATCGATGTTTTATGTATTCTATGTAATATAATTTGTGCAATGTTTCACATGTAAATTGTGATTAAGATGTGTGTGTATCTCTTGCATATATATAAGACTAGCTTGTGCCCGCCGCTTCGCATGCGTTGTACCCGGATAAAAAGTAGCCTATGTGATATTCCTGGTCCACATCTATACGTGTGCAAAATGTCAGCTCAATACGTTGGGTAGTTTTTGTTTGAAGAGGTAACAAACCTCCAAACAAACTTTCGGCTTTATAATATTAGTGGGATTTATTTTGTTCACTACCTACGTTAGTTATGTTTACCAATTAGTTTTTCCTGGTAGGTTGCCTGATATAAATTGCTTTGTTGTTTTTTTTTTTATTATTTGTGTTTCTCTGCGCAATAAAATGCAGCCCAAAGAAGTTCTGTCTGCTTAGTCAGTAGGTTCGTAACACACCTTACCTTACGTGTCATCGGAGTGTGCGAGCCAAACTTTTACCTGTGCTTTTACTTTGGCAATAGCGTTTTATGGGTAAGCGTTTAATTTTAATAGTGACCAGCTATCTGAGTTACTAGTTAGGTAGGTTACTGTATGTATGAATATGATGCCAAGTTTTCCTGTAAACTCTTAAAACAGACGATTAAAACATCCTTGCTTAATAACTTCCACTCGTTCTAATGACTACTTACTGCTCATCGTAATCCGTTCGAAATATAATCAAAAAACCGTGCTGTACAAAATGTATGAGAAAATGAAAATCATTTTCTCGCTACGCTATAATTATTTTTTACGACGTGTTACCACAGTTATACGTTATTTCATAATAATATTGTAACGATCCAGCCGTTTTCGAGTTATAGAACTACCCTGACTTTGTTTTATACGTATACTCTTATATGCATAATGTAATGATTAATAATCAAGAGTTATTTATAGGTTAGGTACCTATGTGCATAAAAATTATGCCAAGTTTCCTGTTTACTCTTAAAATAACTAACGAATAAAACTTTCGCGCTTATTAATAGATTTACGCCCCCACGCCGTGGGGTGCCGGCAGTAGAATGTTACCCCTCCTCTCATACCCATGGATGCAGTAAGAGCCTGCTAAGGCATACCTCCGGAAGATGGGCAGCAGCGTCTTTCCGTGTACCAACATCCCGTACTGCGCTCGCCAACCCGCCTGCCAAGCCTGGTGAGTATGGCAACTACCCCCCATGAGCGAGGCCTGTGTACGAATAGATTTCCACTCGTTCTTATTGTTAGTAATGTGTTTGCATCCTTCGGCTTTGAGAAAACTGCATTTTATTATATATATTTTCAAAAGTACCAGAAAGTTCTAACCTACTTTTATCAATAGAGCAATAATCCATTAGTAAACTAAGCAGTTTTTACAGCGCCATCTAGTTCCAAGCTGAGCAAAATACTAAGATATTTATTTTCCTCAATTTCAACAAAGGATGGAGGAATTGCCTTTGTGGAATCGAAGCCAGCTTTAAGCCCACTTTGTTTCATTATTGTTATCTTTGAATAAATGTTCACATGGGGCTTTTTATTCTCCAGGTATATGATGCACGCGCAAACGCTGAGCAGCACGTGAAATCCCTGAAGGAGCTGTCTTGGGCCAAAGCCAACGCTCTTCTCTCTACTGCCTATGGACAGAAGGCCATGCAAAACATCGACAGTGGCGCCACTTACGCTATGCAACTGTTGGACCACTATCTGCCGCCCGTTGGAGCACCGGAGGAAAAATCTAGTGAGTTTGCTGATTTTTTTCCTACTTTAGGTAGGTATAGTTAATTTAGGTGAAGGAAAACAGGGAAGAAACCTATGGCTGACTATTCCTCCAGAGATGTATTGAGCGATAAGACCGCCCATTGTACCAGTTTTAGTGATATAAGTATTTTTCTGTAATTTTTTAAAGTGTGCAATAAAGTATTTTTTATTGTATTGACCTGTTATGTCCTCCGCTTGCCTAGTTCGAAAGGTCTACACTGACAGTGTTGGAGTGTATTGTGCGTTGTCCACTATACCGCTGAACTTAAAATTAATACTTGGATATAGTTATTTTTCATCAAATATTGTCCTGTTAGAAATGAAACTTTAATGCTTTATGATTTAATCAATGTTAGATGGTTCAATAGGTACTCTTATAATTGAGGCCATGAGAGCCAAAGTGGCCTAACTGCATTTTTTTCAATATTGCTTTTTGTATTGGAATCGGTTCTGAACGGGAAAAGTAATAGAGAAATAGTGGCCTACAGCTGATACCAATCAAACATCAGCTGTAGGCCACTGTTGCTCTATTACTTTTCCTGTTTAGAACCGATTCCAATAAAAAGAGCAATATTGAAAAAAATGCAGTTAGGCCACTTTGGCTCTCATGGCCTCAATTATTTTAGTTATGTTGTTTTTTTGTAGAAATTACTTTGATTTTTTTGTTTTACATTCAATTAATTACCTGTGTTACCTTATCTGACCGACATGAACCATATTGTTCAAAGGTCATTTAAATATTATTAAAAAAAAAACTTACTGCTATGCATGCTTCCCCGATCCTGTCAAATGAAATAAGGAAAAGGACTCGGGTCGTTGACAGAGCATTCTTTGAGCATCCTCGAAGATGATGAATGGTTCTAGCGATCCTGTCTCTTATGCTTTTAGGAATCCGCGACACTACTGTCTGCAGCGCGTGTTTTTGGAGATGGTGGTTAATAGACGGATTTATGTTGTTTCAGCCGACTTGACCCCTGCGACCACGGACCCTGCGCTGCACACGATGCAAACAGTCGGCCGACTCAGCTCGGTGGCCGCGCGTCGCGTGTGGGCTAACCTTGCCTGCAAGATCAACGACCTAAGGAACTCTGGTGAGTTACTTATTTATATACAAAAAAAAATACAAAATATTTCATTTGGAACATAAACTTTGGTACAAACATGATTAGTAAACTTGGACTGCAAAAGTTACAAAAAGAACTGAGTAGCAAAGTCAGCGCCCACCTCCGAAATATAAGTAGTCTCTTCCTACTTAATTAACTAAGTTCATAAAAAGCTAAAATAATGAAGTAAATACACAAGCAAAACATGTATACATACTAGTGCTGTATAAATGGGATAACTACAACATAGAAGAACCATCGACGTTCGCAAGAGACTCAAACGGTTCTACAGTTTTTTTGCTAGCTATTAACACTCGATTGAGTCATAAATAGTCACGATATTTTCCTTTACCTATTATATAAAGCACGTGTTATATGTGCACATAGATTATTCATGAAAGAAAAATCCATTGCTGCACTGCCAGTAACGAATCCACGAATCCTTTGATTGAAAGTCTGGGGCACATACCACTCGGCCAACACTGCTTTTTACGTCGTATCATGGATAATGTTTAACATAGTATACTTTTTTACTTTCGTGACAATTTACCCCTAAGCCTTGCTTTATTATTATTATTTAGCCTCCACTGTCCCACTGCAAGGCAAAGGCCTCCCTTCCCTTCCTCCACTCTTCGCGATTTAACGCTTTATTGATAAATGGTATCTCCGTAATACCACAGTAATACTTCTAGAAGCTATTTTAATTATGTGTATTTATTTCCTCACGTATCGCTATTCTATACAAAATCCAATTACCGTAATGGAATCGATAATCCGATTAAGTTGATATCAAATATTATTATAATTTTAAAGCTTACGCATCGTTTATACATGCATTTTTATAATTTAAACAAATTGCCATTGTTTATTTAGGTAGCTACATTTATGTTTATGGCCGAATTTATCGTAATCATAGCTATTTTGTATACCTCCCTACCACTGGGGGGCTAGGCCTCCCTTCGTGTACCATTCGCCGCTTAAACGTCGCAGCCGTAGGATGTCCACAGCTGGACGTAGGCTTCCCTCATGGATCTCCCTAACTAAGTGATCATGAGGGGTAGTAGCCATACTCACCACGCTTGGCAGGTGGGTTGGCGAGCGCAGTACGGGATGTTGATACACGGAAAGACGCTGCTGCCCATTTCTGAGGTATCCTTTGGCAGATTACTCCAACCACGGGTAAGGGAGGAAGGGCAACATTCTACTGCCGGCACCTAGATAATGCCCTAGGGAGAGATTAGGTTCTAATCTAAGTTGTATAATGTCGCAGGTATCGAGTTAGATGTACGTCGTTACATCACCGCACTTCTCGCAGCGCTTCACCTCGCCAAGGTCACGAGCCAGGAACAGTTGGTGGAGGAAAAGGAGGAGGAGAAACAGACCCAAACTAACGGCACCCACCCCGCCCCACCCTCCCCTCAAGTGCCCAAGAACACCCAGGAATCATCCCCCACTACCACTACCATAAAGGTGAAATCTACCCCTGAAGCGAAATCGGTAAAAAAATCTAACCAAGACCAATAATTATTATAATCCCTATTTGTAATTCATTGTATTTAAATCAGCCACAATGAAGGTATTTAATTTTATTTACATTGTTATGGCCGTAGTGTTTAAGCGTATTTAATAAGAATGTATTTGGATTAAGTTTTTATAAGACTGCCTGATGAGTCTTGAATTTCGATGTATTTAAGCATTTTACTGTATTTGATATTTTTATAGCAGAGGTACCTATATTAAAATAAAATATAATCAATGATATTTATTATTTTATTATTTCGAATATATATAGATACAACTAGAAGCATACTAACTATGGGGAAACACATGTTTTAGGCCAGAAGTTACAAAGTTATCATAAAGATATGGAGTTCGATATGGACCGATGATACCTGATAAGCTAATCGGTAATTACCTACTTATTTAATAAGTATCGCAAAATACGAATAGAAAGCAATATTGTTCTCAAAATATGAACACCAATTTTTTAAGTTCAGTAATCTTTTTTGGCACATCTGACATCTGTGTTACTGTTTTTACTCAGGCTTGACACATAGTGTATCTACATATTTCGCTACATTACATACATGATGAAAGTGAAAGTTAAGTATGGACTAGGTATTTTATTTGAACTTGAAGTTAAATGTCTTATTCACAATCCATAAATAGGAACTTTCCTTTTTATACCGCTTCAAAATCATCATGTAAAATCTAACTACAATTAAATAATCATTTAATGAGAATACATTAACTAAATAAGTACATAAGCAGCTGCCGTTACATGATATTCTTTTTACCTCAATTCCCATTAAATTGATTGAACTGGGAATGAAGAATATTTTGAGCTATATTAAACTTTAAACAAACGCGCTATAATCTATTTTGCTCTATTCATTTTGGAATACTGCGTTTAGTAGATAATAATAATGTAGATGCCTAGGTTAGATTGTTGCAATGTCGATAATCCAGCTAATATTAAGTACCTACCTACCTGAGGTACCATGTTATTACATCATCTACTGGGTTATTTCTACATAAAATTTCGATCGAGATCATAAGGAGAAATGTGAAGATCCAAGTGTTATGAATGGCCTAAGCAAAAGATGAAATGAGAGATTAATATCTTTAGGGTAATCTTAGAGTCAGATTTAAGATATGTTCCGTATTATATTCAGGAATAACTCGTAAAGAGTAAGATATGTTCCGAGTAAGTAAATTTATATTTTTCTTCATACAAATATGTACTGAATCCAGAAGTATTCATATCGACATTGCAACATGTTCATGCTACATCCTGCAATCAACTAGGCAGTATCGCAACAAGGACACGCAATAGATCTGACCACGATGGAAAAAGATGCGATACTTGTCGTAGGCAGTGTAGCTATTAATTTACACCGAAGTTACTTTTACCACAGATAATATAACTTTTACCCAGGCAACGTTTCAACGTGTTAGTTGGGCAACAAAGAAATGAAGTGTAGTATTATTTGGATTGATAATGTTGAGCATAAAACTAAACTCGGCATTACCGCAATGGAAAACAATTACCTGGATACTCAGACTTATCCTTTGTTATTCAAACAAATAGTAACAATAGGCTACAAAATTATGTCTATAGGTACCGTGTTGTACTTATAGCAACAATAGGCTACAAAATTATGTCTATACCGTGTTGTACTTATAGCAACAATAGGCTAAATTAGTTCTATATCGTGTTGTACTCATAGCAACAATGGGCTACTAAATTAGTTCTATATCGTGTTGTACTCATAGCAACAATAGGCTACAAAATTAGTTGTATATCGTGTTGTACTTATAGCAACAATAGGCTACAAAATTAGTTCTAAGTATTTAGTAGATGTGTTGCTTAATGTTGCTCAAAACAAAAATTAACTTCGGTGGCGATGCATCATGCCTACGGCGAAGAATCGACATTTAATTCTACATCAAAAATCAGAACCGCGATACTTAAACGTAGGCACTGGGACCTAATTCTCGAGAAATAGTTACAATATCATATATTGAATGAAACGATATGTCGTAGATTTTTGCCATATTATTCTATTGACATTTTATCTACTTTACAAGAACGAGGTCCCTGTAGCTGTTAAAGGTAGGTGTGAAGCCGTCGTTTACCCGAGCCCGTGGTCTTCGAAGAATCCCTGTGGTGTCTCCTCCTGCAACAAGGATCAGCACTGAGCCAGAGTCGCTCGTGGCCGCGTTAGACCGACCTAATCGCTTTCGGCGACCACTTGCATTTCAAAAATTAATGTAAACTATATACCAAACCAAGTTGCATATGCTTTGATTGTGGTAAACATTTTCTTCATAATTTTGTGAAATAATCTGTCTCGCTGAGTTCGCACTTAGGTACATAACTTCACCTCTAATTAAAGAAATAGATCACATATTAATAAATTATAAATAAATGAATAGGTTCATGCCTGCTCTATGATTCACTTAGCGCTATCCAGTCCCAAAAGCGAGACATGTAGTAGGTTCTATAGGACCAAAAAGTTCTAATTCAATCCGGTTACCAAAACACGAGAAAACTTTAACTTTGGGGCTGGCTGGTGCTGTGTCAAAATAAACAATTATGTCCGGCATTATTATCAATGTATATAAAACTCTTCCGTTACTGACTGACAGACAACGCACAGCCTACCTCTAAACCACTGGACCTAGAGACTTGAAATTTGGCACACATATTATACCTGAGTATCCTAGAGGTGCACTAAGAAGGCATTTTTCGAAATTCCCACGGGAACGGGAACTACGCGGATGAAACTGCGGGGTGCGGCTAGTTTATAAACCTACTAGCTTCTGCCCGCCGCTTCGCACGCGTTGTATCCGGATAAAGAGTAAGCCTATGTGTTAATCCTTTTAACATCTTTACGAGGGCAAATTTCAGCTCAATCCGTAGGCTAGTTTTTGCGTGAAGAGGTAATAAACATCCATACATACTATACAAACTTTCGGCTTTATACTATTAGTGATGATTTTCAATTTCGCAGCTTACTTTAGTTATTATCCAGTCGCATGCTGTTTCACTGGGGGAATAGAACCAGCGTTATTCTAGAGGTCGTCATTGAACGCTTATCTTACTAAAACTACATACGTAGTTAGGCACATTCCTTTAATTGATAAACTAAAAACAACACTACCTACCCTATCAGGAAAAAAATGCAACTTGGACTTTGGCCCAGGTTTAACCCATCCATGTGGCGGAAACATTTTCCTGGAATTTGTCATGTACCCTGTATGCAGTTAGGTAGCGTGGACGGATGAATAGTCTCATTTAATTCAATTCTCTTTTGTTTCTCTTTCTCTCCCTGTCTGGGTATCTTTAGCATGTATGTACAAAAATCATCTGGTTTCCATAATACGAGCTTTGCTTAGATTGGGACTAGATGGTGTTCTGTGTAGTGTCCAGCATTATTTATTTATTTAATTACGAGAAAGATAAATAAAAATAAATGGCCTTTCATATCTATAATATACCTAAATGATGTATATAGCGCCAGCAACTGGCATTCATGCTGTCCGGGACGCTGCAAGAAATTTGGGTAGTCTTGCCCAGTAACCTATACCATCTTCTATGCTTATGTTGAACTAAACGAACGAAAAATAAAACCGAACAGGAGCGAGCCGGACTCGCGCACCGAGGGTTCCGTGCCATCATACAATATATGATAAAGGCGGTTTATATTTGTTGGAGAACCTTGACAGCGCCATCTCTTGTATCACTATTTATTATTGTGCAAATGAATACATTTCTGTGATACCCCACACGACCTAGTTACTTCACTAAACATTTTGAGATCCCCTATAATATTCTTATTATGATTGCAAGGTACACATATATTATTATTACTCTTGCAATCACAATAAGAATATTTTTTAACATTTTCATTACATCTAAGCTATATTTAAAAAAAAAGCGTTATCTTGCACCATTTCAAATTTCAAGTCGATAGCATCAGTAGTTCTCAAGATATCAATTTGTTACAAACAGGCAGACAAAGTGATAAGTACCATAAGGGTTCCTTTTTACCATTTTGGCCCGGAACTCTAACAACGCAAGCGATAACGAACCTTGTTATGCTCGTATGTTTACACATTACATATCATTCACCTTTTGTTTTAGAAATCATTTGATTGATATTCAAGCAGATAAACGATCTTTTATATTCTTCAAACACTACCTCATCGGACTGCAATAAAACATTTGGTCACAAAAAAGATTTTATTAAAATTGATTTAAAGTTAGAGAATGGCGATTATTTTAAGTTTAGGTATGGTATTATTGCGGAATACATAACATACAAATGTTTACCAAAAAAGTTAAAAAAAATACTTAACCTATCAATAAAATATTAATTAAATTTAATATTGCCCCAAAAGGATGCCGAGACTTTAGGAATGTCTTGTCACTTATATGAAAAAGAAAAATACAACTTATTAACAAACAATAATTCGGATTTAACAAAAATAAACTATGTATGATCAACAAAAATAAAATAAGTAATTTTTTATCGTAATACTATTGGTCCACTTTGGTCAGGGATTTATCTAATTGTCTCATTTAAATTGTTTGAATATCTATGAATTAAGTACGTAAATTCACACCTGGACTGGTGGTTCAATTCAACATTTTAAACTGTAACATACCTACCTTTAAAAACTTATAACAAATTACGAAGACTAACTTAAGAATAAATCAACTCACGCGAGTTATTTTAAAAGGACAGCAATTTCGATCCGCGCACCATTTAACATTAACACCTACTAGTCCGATCTGACATGCGGCTTGCTTGGCGCCAGGGCCACGTACTAGCGAAGGCGCCAAAAGCGCACTACGGCCAGTGGCGAACATTCTAGAACGTTTCATCTCTCACAAGGCCTTAGGTGCCAAGTAAGCCAACTGTCAGTGCGTAGCCTTAATAGTTCAAGTCTCCACACTGCGTGTGTAACTTATTGAGTCAATATATTTTTTCACGGTCAGCAGTCCTCGCGACGTCCAGGGGCGGAGGTAGGCAGGGGGTATCAGAGCAGGCCCACCTCTCGCAGCGCCGCGTCCACTGTCTCGTCCTAATACAAATCCACCACCCATAAGCATTTGTTTTTGTGAAACTTATGCAGTTAATCAAATCTTATTCTACGTGTTCGGTACTTCTATATTAACGCCGGTTACGTTAAATTGTTATTAACGAATGGCATTTTAGGTTTAATAGCGTCTCCACCATGTTAGCACCAGTCAGGCCAAGGTTAGCGGCATGCTATTAAAATGTTAATGGAAAACCACACCCAATGAAGCGCTTAATAGTATTTCTTGGACACTGGTTGATAACTCTTTTAAGGAAATCCATAGCATGAGTCGGACAACCAAACAAGTTCTTAATAAAAAAACCGCAAGGCATTTGGCAGATAATGCTCAGATAATATTCAAAGGTTAAAAATATAGGGACTAAAAATGAAGACGATTTACACAGTAACTCATGCTACGGAAGCGGAGGAGGGGTAACATGCAAGAAAACAGATATATCTTTCAAAGAAAATGTATTTCGACAACCCAATTACAGTAAATGCATGAACAGCCAAACCATTCCCACAATTATAGGGACACTGCTTTACAAACGGATACGTTACAAATCTAAAAACTATTTTTTTATTGTATTCTAACTAGGTAAATGCATTCTAGGTTGTTTAATACTATTTCCACAACTCGATTTGCTTAATAATTACAAACAAAGGATATAGGTAAAGCAGTATCCGAAACAACAATTAATTCTTTAATCTGAATCTACACAATATGTATGAAGCTACGATACACACAATTACACGCTATATTAATACCTAAAAACTTGAGATCTTAAAGTTGAATAACTTGGCAGTTGAAAATGGTATTGCGAGTTATTTTGAAAAATGTATTTAATTTATGTAAGTGTTGTCAATGTGAGCAATCATGCAAATCGACGTGGTGTAATTTATAGTGAATGGTGAAAATGTACGTTAAATGCAAGTTAAATGATATCACAAATTACTCTAAAATGTGTGTTCTACTTAGTCCGCTCCTGTACATGTAAGAGATGTAGCAAGACAGACAAAATGAGACTACAACATACAATCGACATGGATATGATATCTACCAGTAGGTCCAAACCACAGAAAACGAAACATAAGAAGGCATGAGTAGAAACAAAAGATATGCATGCATGTATTAATACAAGAGGCAAAAGCACAATCTACTTTATGCATAGACTTGTAGCGTTATTTCCTGAGGTTCCAGGGTAGTGCAAGGTGTCAGTGTAACAGTCCGTCGTTGAGGTCCTGACGCCGCCAGTGCATGCATACCATACCGAAACAGAGGAATAATTAGCAAAGTTCGACAGTGTATAACGGGCATAAATGTGACTAGTGTAGCTACATCAGTTTTCTGAAGAGTATAATGTGATTGTTTACAAAACATGAATATTGCTTCAAAAATCTACAACTCGTTTTGTGTTTTTAATGTTAAGTTTTTAGACACTAATTAAGCTTATTAGTTAGAACTGTGAACCTATAAGATAGTGTTTTTAATTAATGCAGATATGTCAAGAATAATTTTGGACATCAGTGTTCTTACTTTATTAATTGAATAATTTGATATGTCAAATAATGTATGTTTGTTATATGTAGTTAAGAATTAGAGTTGCATCTAATAGCATATATTTTATAATTAACATTAATATCTAATACACAATGAAAAGGCACTACTCAGGCCCCTGTTCTAATCTGGTCCACTTTATTTAACTAATTAAATACATAAAATAACTATATAATTGTGAGACTTAATATATATGGTAGATCATCTAAGAGATACTTTTAGGGTTATTTAACTATTTATTACTAATTCAGTAAGTTATAGCTTGTTTTAAAGCTTTGAAAAGTCTAATTTGATCTACTAGCTATACTCGACAAAACCTTCACATAACTCTAGTGCAAGTACTATTATAAGAACCCTACATAAATGCATTATTTATTGACAAACCCTATAAAACGTACCAAATCAAATCACACAAAGCACTGAAATATAGCAGTAGCCCACCTTTATAAAATAAAGCCTGCCTTAGTTCATGCCAGTACCCACTAAGCCCACACAAATTAAAACACTATTCACACACATATTTATAAATTGATTGGGCCCATTCAAATCTGATTATATTTCCTTACTCTGAGCTTAGTAGCTCATATAAAAACTAGGATAGCCATATTCTGTGCCAACCATTTACAGTTGAACCTAGAGACCCACCCCGGCTTCGCACGGGTGCAATACTGATACTAAATATACTACAGAATATACTATCGCGGACTTTTTTGTAGATCTTTTTAAGGTGTACAATACTGTTGTATATTATTTTGATCTATCTCGTAGGGTTCAGCCAGAGTTTGTAATGTGAGCGCAAAAAAACGTGTTTATTTACGACCTCACATTAGAAACCTCCAAAATTATCAGTGTTTCCCTATTTTATTATGCATTTATGTTATACATAGAAACCTTTCTCTTTAATAACTCTATTATAAAAAAACCGCATCAAAATCCGTTGCGTAGTTTTAAAGATCTAAGCAAATATAGGGACAGACAGACAGACAGCGGGAAGCGACTTTGTTTTATACTATGTATATTGATGTACAACATTTGAACACAATATAAGATAATTAAAATAAACTGCATGTTGCAGGAACTAACCTACCACTTTAGTTTACAGGAACTAAAGTGGTAGGTAATTGCAAAATTTCAGCTTAACTGGATATCAGAAAGTTGGGGATGCTTGTAATTTAATTATTTATTGAAGTAAATAAATTGAGCAGTCGCGGAACGCCTTGGCCGATGTGAAATACTGCAACCAATTTTTTTCTTATGTTAATGCAAGCGTCGCTACGAGCGCAATTGATCTGACTCCCCATTTATGATGTTTCACATCAAAAATGATTCGCTAAACTGGTTCATGTGAAATTAAATATTAAAACTACTGGTGTTCCTGGTATATTTTTCGAGTGCTCAATTAGATTCTATAGTGCTAATAAAGCAAAAAATAACTAAATTTTTATTCAAATATTAATGGAAAAGTGCCACAAAAATGCATTTAAAATTTTAATTTTTCAATTTTGAGCGTAATTTTAAGGACGCCATATTTGTCTGTGGTCATGACGTCACTTAGCGTGTGAGTTAATGCGCAAGTAATAAAGTAGGTACCTACCTACGCTGGTATGAGTTGACACTCACACTTTTTTATTTACATCGTCGTATGACGTAATAACATGACGGCTATTGTTTCATGATGTCCAAAAACTGAATACTTTGAATTTTTTTTCGTTATTTTTTGAATGAAAGCTAACATGTTCCGACTGCTTTTTGCCTGAGCTATTTCAAAATATATTTTTTGTTTTTTTTTCTCATATAGAGTTAAATACCGTAACACCCCACATAAGATGTTTCACATCATAAATGATTGGCAGCTTGACTATGGCTATCCCATTTAACGGGATGATCAGACAAGCTCGTTGTCCTGGCTACTGACCTCCTGTAGCAGATCCTGGGCCGCTATGGCCTTCAGGACGTTCTTCTTGCTGGTCTCCTGAAGCTCTCCACCCAGCACCAGCTCGTCCAGGATAAAGTACGCCTTCTCGAAGTTGAAGATTATGTCCAGTTCGCATACCTGGGAATATTGGTAGATTATTATAATTTGTCTCCTCTCATGTCCGTGGATGCAGTAAGAGCCTGCTAAGGGAAACCTCTGGAAGATGGGCAGCAGCGACTTGCTGTGTATCAACATCCCGCACTGAACTCGCCAACCCGCCCGCCGAGCGTGGTGAGCATGGCAACCACCCCTCATAGATCTCCATAAGGCCTGTGTTCAGTAGTGGACGTTTTACGGCTGAAATGATGATGATTATAATAAAAATTGTAAGCCATGTTGGCCGAATGGTATGTACTACCGACTTTCAATCCGAAGGTTTAAAACAGGCCGTGGTTTCTGGTTCGAAACTGGCCATGCACCAATCGATTTATCTTTCTTGAAAAATGTATATGCATTTACATTTAACACGAGCTTTAATGGTGCAGAAAAACACCGCGAGGAAACCCGTGGCTTAGTCAGCTTCAGACATATTGACCTGTTCTTTCCTCGGACTAAGCTGAGAGGTTGGTATCGGTGCTGGGCAAACCTAATCCATCTAACAATTTCCATGCACTGCAGAATCACGTACAGCATGAATATAAGTTCCCGATAAATCATCATCATCTATAATGGATGTAAAAAGGCCTTACTATTATAATTTAAGACACATTGGTGTAGATATATGGCCAGCAGTGGGTTGTATGACAATGTAGATAATTATTAAAAAAATAGCATAAAAAAGAAAACAATTGTGTACAACTGGGAACTGAAAAATGGTGTACTGCAACTCTGCATGTGTTGGATGTCCATCAGTAAGATGGACTGTTTATTTGCAAACAACTGCTGGCAGATGCAACTTATTATGCATATCAATAATATAATATCCGCCGTGGGGTGCCGGCAGTAGAATGATACCCCTCCTCTCATGCCCATGGATGCAGTAAGAGCCTGCTAAGGGATACCTCCGGAAGATGGACAGCAGCGTCTATCCGTGTATCAACATCCCATACTGCGCTCACCAACCCGCCTGCCAAGCGTGGTGAGTATGGCAACTACCCCTCATGGAGATCCATGAGGGAGGCCTGTGTTCATCAGTGGACGTTTTATGGCTGAAATGATGATGATGATGAATAATATCTTTATTCTCAGGCAACAGATCAGACAAGTATTGATGATGAATGACAGACAAAGAAAGAAATGAAAGAAAAGACTATTTATAATTTATTGCCTAGGAAGAGAAGACAACACAATTTAACCAGACCAAATAGAAAAGTAGACAAGATAGTATGCAGTGCGGTGCCAGTGGTAGAAGCCTATGTCCAACAGTGGACGTCTTATGGCTGGGATGTTGATGAAGTATAGTGTACCTTAGACCCAAAGAAATGGAAGAGAAGGGAGGCCTATGTCCAACAGTGGACGTCTTATGGCTGGGATGTTGATGAAGTATAGTGTACCTTAGACCCAAAGAAATGGAAGAGAAGGGAGGACTTTACAATGATTACATCCCAAAGCAAGATGTCAGTGCCTAATCCTTTTACCTCCATTAGAATTAGTGGGCCTAGCACAGCATTGGTATAGAATTGTTTCTTTGTAGAGTACTTACACTTCCAAAGTATTTGTCAAGGAGTTCCACATATCGGTGGATCAGCTCCAGGGTCAAAAGTTCATTGTCCTCCTGCTCCATCGCACAGCAGAAGTATAAGGAGGCATATCTAGAACATGCAACACTCTGTTTAAAATTGTAAAGTTTACTTAAAAGCAAACTACCTGTACTGGCAATATTTGACTATTTTTATATACTCAATGTTTTTTTTTAAATATAAATTTCAATCATCATAATCAACATTTCGGTTGTAATACGTCCACTACTGAACACAGGCCTCCCTCATGGATCTCCATGAGGGGTAGTTGCCATACTCACCACGCTTGGCAGGCGAGCGCAGTACGGGATGTTGATACACGGAAAGACACTGCTGCCCATCTTCCGAAGGTATCCCTTAGCAGGATCTTACTGCATCCACAGGCATGAGAGGAGGGGTAACATTCTACTGCCGGCACCCCATGGCAAAAATTTCAATGATTCATAATTATTCTATTTCTACAATGTTTTTTATATCTAATGAAATTATTTAAGTCTCTAATTAGTGTAATTGGTACAAAAAATCTGAAAGTAAATTTATATGTTTAAATGATCTCAGAGATCCATGATGGTCTATAACCAGCAGTGGACCTGGACTGCACTCCTACGGCTGCGATGATGATATAGCAGGTCTGATTTTTTTAATCAATTAGGGGCATAAACATATTAGGTATTGGACTTTCGAGCTTGTTTTGTGAGGAAATTAAGAATTATTTTTTTAGATATATGTGGTCATTATAAGTTCTATAATAATCCTTTGTTAATTAAAAATGTGGTGGCCGAGTGGTATGTACCCTCAACATTTGTTCTGAAGGTTGTGGGGCTGTGCAACAATGGATTTTTCTTTCCTGATATAATGGTGTATGTGCATTATCAAATGCAATTTTTGCAATAAAGCTTATTATATGTAGAATATTGGATAACCTAAAGGACAAAACCACTTGAGATGGAATCTGCTCCAATTCCGTCAAAAGTAACATAAGAAAGAGAAAATTGTTAAATGATGACTATATCAAAAGTGCTAGGTTTTTATGTTTGCTTCTTGTCTTTGCTTGCACATAAATATTATATGATGAGGTTACCTTTTGTAAACAATCTTGACATCTTTCCATTCCAAGAATGAGCACATTTTTGGCTTTCTGGCAAGGACTGTGGTGATCAGCTCACGGGTAATCTTCTTTTTTAGTTTGTCAGGGTGAGCTACATACCACTTCTGTAGCCTCAGCTTGCCTTGTCGGCTAAACAGTAACATGAATTGCATCTGAAATAAAAAAAAACAGGATAATTTTACCCATTTTAATTTAATTAATAATTTTATCATCATTGTCATTTTAATTAATCATTGAATGCTTAACATCTCAAGCTACAAAACTGGTACCTAACTGATAAGTTAGTCATCATGAGAGTTAAACATGGCTCTGAGTAATAAGTGAGAACAAATTCAGTGCAAACCCGTAATGTGGATTTATATATATAGGTATATATATATATATATTATCATAGAATAGCTATAAACACTAGGTATTAGACATACTTTTGCTAAAGCAAATCCTATAGATAGATAGATAGAATTTTGGGGTGGGGTGGGGTTACTTACCATCTTTGTAAAAGTATTAGTATGGAATGCTTAAACAGAATATTCACGATAAATATAAGGCCATTGAGGCTTCTATTATAGTAAATTTGCCTTTCTTTTTTTCACATATTTTTGCAAAATTATACGTTGCTGACAAAAAATGCCAGCTTTCGAGTTTTTTTTTAATTAGTGACATCTGTCACAAATTCACAATGTCACTTTTTCAGTTGCCTTCTTCTTTATGTCTTAAACACAAATTCTGCCAGTGTGAAGTAACGTAATCTTATCGTAAAAAAGTCAAATACATATGCAATATAATGAATAATTACAATTTTGATAATTTGACCATCTGGACCAGCACAAATACAAAATATATAGCTATCAGTGTCTATTTTTGTCTGTATTTTTTTCTTCTTCTTCTGTCCCCTTTGATATGTCACTGTCAGTGTCATCAACTTTGCCTTCGGCCTTCGCCTTCGCTCGCACTTCGCATCGCAATTCGACTGTTTTGGCTACATTGTTGTGCTTGTGAACGAATTGGAAATTATACAAATACTGCCCAAAAT
Source organism: Pasiphila rectangulata (assembly GCA_963082625.1). Lineage (NCBI taxonomy): Eukaryota > Metazoa > Arthropoda > Insecta > Lepidoptera > Geometridae > Pasiphila > Pasiphila rectangulata. Next base: position 18,581,978 of record OY720244.1, read on the forward strand.
TAAGCTTCTTTGTGTAGCAAACTACTCGATGTAAAGTGTTTCCCTAAGCAAAAATAAAATGGTAAGTATGAACCTTTTACATTGAAATTGTTTGCCATCTTTTCGTAAAAGCCGAAGGTAAATAAATCTAACCCATATCGATTTCCGAAACGTCCTTGGCTAAATCCATACGAATTGGAACCAGGAATTGTATAATGTATCTTCTTGTCGCTGGCTGGTCACTCCTCCTTAGGTATCAAGGGCAAGGTGGCGGCGAGCAAAGAGTATGTAACACTCCGTTTAGCGGCGAGTCCAACTGCTTCGCCGCCATTCGATTGTTATATTTACAAATACTACATTGCTCCTGAACTAGTAGGTACTTGCAATAGCTACACATAACCTCTACACTACACCATAACAACCTTCTAGTACCATATAGTAGGCATACAATTATTAATGCTAGAGAACCTACAGTTATGCATGGTTGGTTTAATTATTGGTCTGCAATAAATAATGTGTCTGTGACTGATTGCTGACCATCTGCAATATGTTTTCAATGGTTAAGGCTAAAAAGATTTACAGTAACACAATAGTTTATTTTCTATTATTTTCTTATTTTCAGAGCTCAGCAGTAAATGCAGGTAGTACAGGAGCTAAAGCAGGTGGCTCGGGAGCTAATGTTGGCTCTGGCAGCGACTGTGAGGGAGAGGAACAGGAGGACCCCTCATCCTCCTCCTATGTTGATGAAGTCAGTGAAGCTACTGCTAAGCTGAATTCAGATGGCGAGGAACAAGTAAGCTGCAAAATCTTGCTAAACTTTATTGTATTTTATACAAAGATGTTTTTGTCATATGCATCAGCGGAAAACTGGACCACAATAGGATTGAAAAGAAGAGTGTGGAAGGAAGGAAGAGAGGCTTTTGCCCTGCAGGGGGACAGTATAGGCTAATATAATAATCTGCAGAAAAGCAATTAATTGTCCCCTGGGATTAATCCCCCCCTGCTGCATTTCAGCTAGCTAACAGTCTGCCATTCCTTCTTTTGTCCTCAGTCTTTCCTCTGAATAATAGCTGACTAAGCTGAGAGGATGATATAGGTGCTGGGCAAGCCTAATCCATCTTACAATGTCCCAGGCACTGCAGCATCCCATACAGCATGATTACCAGTTGCTGACACTCTATAAATCATCTTTGATAAATGCAAAGGCCTTACTTTACTTTTTTTTTCCCTATCATAAACAGAGGTCTATATTAACATAGTATAAAACAAAGTCGCTGCCTGCTGTCTGTCTGTCCTTATGTATGCTTAGTATGCTTAGATCTTTAAAACTACACAATGGATTTTAATGTGTTTTTTTTAATAGATAGAGTGATTCAAGAGGAAGTTTTATATGTATAATACATGCATAATATAGTAGAGAAACACTGATAATTGTAGAGGTTTCTAATGTGATGTCGTAAATAAACACATTTTTTTGCGCTTACATTGCAAACGCTAGCTGGACTGAACCCTACAATAAAGATCAAATTAATGAACTTCAGTATTGTACATTTTAAAAAGGTGTACAAAAAAGTCCATGATGGTATATGTCTATCTCTTAGGGATAACCCACAATAACTATTTTTTATCCTTTACTTTTTACGAGAAATAATGGCTTATTTACGAAGCAATTTAAAGCAATACAGCATTAATCCTTATCTAATTAAGTACCTTAAATACATGCGTAATAAAAATCAATATGGCCCTTTACAGCATGTTATTATTATTATTTAGCCTCCACTGTCCCACTGCAGGGCAAAGGCCTCCCTTCCCTTCTTCCACTCTTCGCGATTTAACGCTGTGACAGGCCAAGTGCTCAGATGAGTGTTCAGCTCGTCACGCCATCTCCTTCTAGGTCGTCCGCGCGGCCGACATGCGTTTGGGGTCCACTCTGTTGTTATTTAAATTAATATTTTCGAAGATATTACAGATTTAAAATGCAGTGACATAGCGGTTGCGGCACCGGCCGGGGGGCCGGAGGCGCGTGCCTATAAAACTAGGTCGTACTGTTTTGAAGAAGCTGTTAATTTTCCTACAGAATTTCTCAATTCTTTGAACGCGTCTTGACTCCCTCCTTGCTTATAAGGAGGGATCCTTATAAAATAGTGTTGAAAGTAGGTTATCCTGTTATTTTATAGAGAAAACTAAATCCACATAAACTTTGCAATGGCACGCGTTTGCTGGTAAAATCACAAAAAACTTTCATAATAGAGTGCATAATACTCACCGGATGTGGTACTGGAGAAGATGTATTGATTCCCTAAATTCCTCTGATACCATCGGATTTACCGTTCCAATTTAAACGCCTACAATTTTCAAATGTCAAACTTACGTTGCAGGCTTAGATTTAAGCGTTGAGTGTTTTTCACGTGGTCGTATGTATGTACGAATCAAGAATAATCTCTAAAGAAAACATGTTTGTATCGTCTAATGACAAAAAAGCTGTGAACGTCAAAAATTTTGGTGAATGTTGTATATAAAGACATTCTGTAGTATATTTAGTATCAGCATTGCACCCGTGCGAAGCCGGGGCGGGTCGCTAGTATGCTTTAAATAAATGCTTATTACTTACAGAATGATTCTGCTGAAGATGAGTTGTCCACATTCAGGCAACAATGGCAGCGGGAGTTAGAAGCCTCTCCACTCCATACTCCTAAGAAGGAGCCTCCGAAGCAGACAACAAATGAAGAAGTCAATGATAATGCATTAAATGGAAACCCTCAGAATGATGATGCCAGTGATTTTGAGAGGGTATGTAAGTTATTAGCTGTGGGGATGCAGTTAGAATCTGCTAAGGGATCGGAAGTATCCCGGCAGCAGCATTTTTCGTAGTCATCCAATACTGCGCTGGCCCACCCATTTGCCTAGATTGGTGAGTATGGTAACAAACCTCTCATGATCTGTAGGTACTTTGAGATCTGTGAAGAGGGCCTATGTCCAGCAGTGGACGTCTTGAGGGCGAGATGCTAATGATAATGTAAGTTGGGTTTGGATGGAAATAATCTTAAGCGTGTAATGTTTTGTTTACCGTCCATGTAGTCACTCTGTTCCTCTTCTGTCTCCTTCTCTCCTTTGTGATTGTGAAGTCACCAGGGGCCCCAACTGAAAACCAGCGTAGCATCTGAGCCTGGCCAGATGCTACACAATGCTGAGGTGGGGAACCATGTACCCGCGCCACAGCTTCTTCCTGTCCGCAATGTGTTATATTTCTTTTATTATTACTTCTTTTTTTCTACCTGTTTTTGTTTATTATTAATATTTTTTTTGTGGATGTATTGTATTGTGATTTGATAAATGTTCTTCTTCAGTCGAAATAAGCTCTAGGTATTGAAGTTTAAACCTGAAATTATAAGCATCATCATTAGAGTTAACTTCCCCCAGGCTCGCACATACTTCGTGCTGGCGGCTGACCTGGAGCGCGCGGGGCGCTGGTACGAGTCCATCCAGAACTACAAGCGGGCGATGGCCATCAATCCCAACATTGAGCTTCTCCTGTACCAGCAAGGGATCCTTGACAGTGCTGAAGGTAATTCAATACTACTTAGAGGACAAAACCACTTGGGACTGAATCTGCTCAGACTCAAATCTATATTATTATTATAAGGAACTACTTGTCCGAATTGAAAAATTATTTCGGTGTTGGATAGCCCAATTATTGTGTTATAAAACAACACGCGATGACCAATAGGAGCGGAGAATCATTGAAAAAAGTTGCATGAACGTGGAATATTCTATTGAAAAAAGTTGCATGAACGTGGAATATTCTATGAAAGGTTTTATTTGCACATTAATAAACCATTTTTAGTTTATCTTTAAGCCATACTTTTGATTTTTTTATATAAATGCTTAACCCCCTAAATTATGTTAAAATTCAACTCTACCTTCAGAGCCGACTCCCGAAGAAGAAGCTCCTCCACCGAGATCACAGATCGAAGCTGATGATGAGGAGGAAATGGTTGAAGGCGAGGAGTTGTTGGCTCGAATCCAGAGGATCCACGGCCGGAGGGGCGTGCTTTGCGAACCGGTCACGTCTGTACAGGTATTCATCATCATCATCATTCACAGCCGTAAGACGTCCACTACTGGTTATAGGCCCCCCGCATGGATCTTCATACTGATCATGAGGGGTTGTCGCCATACTCACCACGCTCGGCAGGCGGGTTGGCGAGCGCAGTACGGGATGTATGTATATACACGGAAAGACGGTGCATCCACGGGTAAGAGAGGATTGGGGTAACTTTCTACTGCATTCATCGGCACCCCATGGCTCTTAATAAATGTATTTGTTCCTAAAATAGTAGATCTGTCACCTAAATTATCATTTGGTTTTGGCACCTCGCCGGCCGCAGCCGCGGCTCGCTCGCTCGGTTCGTGCGTCGTTGTTGCAGAACAACCAGAACCTAACCTAGTATTTTGTGAGGGGCTTGTCTAGTTTCGGTGATTCAAATCTGATGACAGATCTACTATTTTAGAAACAAATATATTAAAATGGCCGAGGGGCGCCGGCAGTAGTGTTGCCCCTCCCTCCTCTCTTGCCCGTGGATGCACTATGAATCTGCCAACAACCCGTACTGCGCTCGCCAACCCGCCTCCAAGCGTGGCGAGTATGGCAACCACCCCTCATGATCACCACTTAGTGATCCATGAGTGAGGCCTATGTCCAGCAGTGGACGTCCTACGATGATAATAAAACGTGTATTGTAGATTAGTGACAAATCTAAACTTTGGTTACAGAAGATTATATTTGTCATTTTATTTCAGGGCACACACATCTCCTGGCTTCCTTACGAGGTGATTCTCCTCATCACCCGCTGGGTGGTATCGTCTGAACTGGATACCATATCCCTGGAGAGGCTCGGAGCGACCTGTCGCGGCTTGTACCTGGTAGCCAGGGACCAGGATATCTGGCGGAACATCTGTATCAGGTAATAAGCTTAACTAATAAGAGTACCTCAATCTTTTAAGTGGTAACCAAAACGATATGAATCAAATGACACTGTTACAGGAAAGTTTTGCGAAAATAATATAAAGTATTCGATATGTACGTAAATATTTTTTATTAAATCTGTTCAAAGTAGGTACTCTCCACCAGCCTCTACACAAAGTTTAATGCGTCTGAACCAGTTTTCAAAACACACTTTCGAGTTTGCCGCAGACATCTCGTTTACAGCCTGCTCGAACGCTGACAGCGCATCTTCCGGCGACGAAACGTGTTCGTTTGAACATTTGAGCTGTTTTTTTATTTTTGGGAATAAAAAGAAGTCACGCGGTGCTAGGTCAATGTCCGAATTCTGGTGAATCGTAATTTTGCGTGATTCTTTGCCTCGTGTCACTTATCTATCAGTGTCTACACTGAATTAGTCACATCATTCTAAAAGTCTACTATCATCTCCATGCCTTTTTTAAGTACTTATTAAAAAAAAAATACATTAGTTACAGTTTATATAATACATACTACATCTTCAGGACCTGATGATTATATTATGTATTGTCATCTTCAAGACCTGGGGATTACATATGCATTGTCATCTTCAAGACCTGGGGATTACATATGCATTGTCATCTTCAGGACCTGGGGTTACATATGCATTGTCATCTTCAGGACCTGGGGGTTACATATGCATTGTCATCTTCAGCACCTGAGGGTTACATATGCATTGTCATCTTCAGCACCTGGGGGTTACATATGCATTGTCATCTTCAGCACCTGGGGATTATATATGCATTGCCATCTTCAGCACCTGGGGATTATATATGCATTGTCATCTTCAGCACCTGGGGTTACATATGCATTGTCATCTTCAGGACCTGGGGGTTACATATGCATTGTCATCTTCAGGACCTGGGGGTAACATATGCATCGTCATCTTCAGGACCTGGGGGTTACATATGCATCGTCATCTTCAGCACCTGGGGGTTACATATGCATCGTCATCTTCAGGACCTGGGGGTTACATATGCATCGTCATCTTCAGGACCTGGGGGTAACATATGCATCGTCATCTTCAGGACCTGGGGGTTACATATGCATCGTCATCTTCAGGACCTGGGGGTTACATATGCATCGTCATCTTCAGGACCTGGGGGTTACATATGCATCGTCATCTTCAGCACCTGGGGGTTACATATGCATCGTCATCTTCAGGACCTGGGGGTTACATATGCATCGTCATCTTCAGGACCTGGGGGTAACATATGCATCGTCATCTTCAGGACCTGGGGGTTACATATGCATCGTCATCTTCAGCACCTGGGGGTTACATATGCATCGTCATCTTCAGGACCTGGGGGTTACATATGCATCGTCATCTTCAGCACCTGGGGGTTACATATGCATCGTCATCTTCAGGACCTGGGGGTTACATATGCATCGTCATCTTCAGCACCTGGGGGTTACATATGCATCGTCATCTTCAGGACCTGGGGGTTACATATGCATCGTCATCTTCAGGACCTGGGGGTAACATATGCATCGTCATCTTCAGGACCTGGGGGTTACATATGCATCGTCATCTTCAGCACCTGGGGGTTACATATGCATCGTCATCTTCAGGACCTGGGGGTTACATATGCATCGTCATCTTCAGGACCTGGGGGTTACATATGCATCGTCATCTTCAGCACCTGGGGGTTACATATGCATCGTCACCTGCAGGACGTGGGGCATAGAGTGCGGCACGCCGCGCGCGCACGGCTGCGCCTCGTGGCGGCACATGTACGTGGAGCGGCCGCGGCTGCACCTGCACGGCTGCTACATCAGCAAGACCAGCTACCTGCGCCACGGGGAGACCGGCTTCCAGGACCAGTACTACCGCCCGTGGTTCCTGGTGCAGTACTATCGGTACCTGAGGTGAGATCTCGAGTGCGGCACGCCGCGCGCGCACGGCTGCGCCTCGTGGCGGCACATGTACGTGGAGCGGCCGCGGCTGCACCTGCACGGCTGCTACATCAGCAAGACCAGCTACCTGCGCCACGGGGAGACCGGCTTCCAGGACCAGTACTACCGCCCGTGGTTCCTGGTGCAGTACTATCGGTACCTGAGGTGAGATCTCGAGTGCGGCACGCCGCGCGCGCACGGCTGCGCCTCGTGGCGGCACATGTACGTGGAGCGGCCGCGGCTGCACCTGCACGGCTGCTACATCAGCAAGACCAGCTACCTGCGCCACGGGGAGACCGGCTTCCAGGACCAGTACTACCGCCCGTGGTTCCTGGTGCAGTACTATCGGTACCTGAGGTGAGATCTCGAGTGCGGCACGCCGCGCGCGCACGGCTGCGCCTCGTGGCGGCACATGTACGTGGAGCGGCCGCGGCTGCACCTGCACGGCTGCTACATCAGCAAGACCAGCTACCTGCGCCACGGGGAGACCGGCTTCCAGGACCAGTACTACCGCCCGTGGTTCCTGGTGCAGTACTATCGGTACCTGAGGTGAGATCTCGAGTGCGGCACGCCGCGCGCGCACGGCTGCGCCTCGTGGCGGCACATGTACGTGGAGCGGCCGCGGCTGCACCTGCACGGCTGCTACATCAGCAAGACCAGCTACCTGCGCCACGGGGAGACCGGCTTCCAGGACCAGTACTACCGCCCGTGGTTCCTGGTGCAGTACTATCGGTACCTGAGGTGAGATCTCGAGTGCGGCACGCCGCGCGCGCACGGCTGCGCCTCGTGGCGGCACATGTACGTGGAGCGGCCGCGGCTGCACCTGCACGGCTGCTACATCAGCAAGACCAGCTACCTGCGCCACGGGGAGACCGGCTTCCAGGACCAGTACTACCGCCCGTGGTTCCTGGTGCAGTACTATCGGTACCTGAGGTGAGATCTCGAGTGCGGCACGCCGCGCGCGCACGGCTGCGCCTCGTGGCGGCACATGTACGTGGAGCGGCCGCGGCTGCACCTGCACGGCTGCTACATCAGCAAGACCAGCTACCTGCGCCACGGGGAGACCGGCTTCCAGGACCAGTACTACCGCCCGTGGTTCCTGGTGCAGTACTATCGGTACCTGAGGTGAGATCTCGAGTGCGGCACGCCGCGCGCGCACGGCTGCGCCTCGTGGCGGCACATGTACGTGGAGCGGCCGCGGCTGCACCTGCACGGCTGCTACATCAGCAAGACCAGCTACCTGCGCCACGGGGAGACCGGCTTCCAGGACCAGTACTACCGCCCGTGGTTCCTGGTGCAGTACTATCGGTACCTGAGGTGAGATCTCGAGTGCGGCACGCCGCGCGCGCACGGCTGCGCCTCGTGGCGGCACATGTACGTGGAGCGGCCGCGGCTGCACCTGCACGGCTGCTACATCAGCAAGACCAGCTACCTGCGCCACGGGGAGACCGGCTTCCAGGACCAGTACTACCGCCCGTGGTTCCTGGTGCAGTACTATCGGTACCTGAGGTGAGATCTCGAGTGCGGCACGCCGCGCGCGCACGGCTGCGCCTCGTGGCGGCACATGTACGTGGAGCGGCCGCGGCTGCACCTGCACGGCTGCTACATCAGCAAGACCAGCTACCTGCGCCACGGGGAGACCGGCTTCCAGGACCAGTACTACCGCCCGTGGTTCCTGGTGCAGTACTATCGGTACCTGAGGTGAGATCTCGAGTGCGGCACGCCGCGCGCGCACGGCTGCGCCTCGTGGCGGCACATGTACGTGGAGCGGCCGCGGCTGCACCTGCACGGCTGCTACATCAGCAAGACCAGCTACCTGCGCCACGGGGAGACCGGCTTCCAGGACCAGTACTACCGCCCGTGGTTCCTGGTGCAGTACTATCGGTACCTGAGGTGAGATCTCGAGTGCGGCACGCCGCGCGCGCACGGCTGCGCCTCGTGGCGGCACATGTACGTGGAGCGGCCGCGGCTGCACCTGCACGGCTGCTACATCAGCAAGACCAGCTACCTGCGCCACGGGGAGACCGGCTTCCAGGACCAGTACTACCGCCCGTGGTTCCTGGTGCAGTACTATCGGTACCTGAGGTGAGATCTGATGGTACTATGGTTAAGTTTAAAGATATAGCGAGTTTATATACACATAGGTTATATAAACAGGCAGAAAGAACCGGCGGAGTGCTCTACTTTTTCAAAATGAATAGTTCACCTCGCGCTAATTTTGAAAGTGAAATCGTTAAAGTAGTTCTTAAGTTATGGCGTGACTTAGTTCATAGGGAAAAGGGATTAATTTTTATAACTACCTGCGCCACGGCGTGAAGCTTCCATGACTAGTACTACCGTCCGTGGTTTCCTGGTGCGTGGTATCGGTACCTGAGGTGAGCTTGGAGTTGGCTCACTACAGCGCCTTAAGGATGAACACATCTTTCCATACAAACGTGGAAGGGTAACTACTCCACTGTTTGACGTTAACCATCCAACACTAGGGATTATATCAATTTATCTCGTCATAATCTATGTTTGTATACATCCCAAACCGTAAAAAAAGTATTTATTTCAAAATACAAGCTTCTAAACTTTCGTATTTCAACACTGATTTTAGCTCAACTTTGGACTAAACTAAATAATATAAGGAGAAAGAAAACGCCGTTCCGACATAGTTTAATTATTCAAAAGTTGAAATAAATGTTATTTTGAAAAGATTACACGCAAGTTTTTCTATAATAACCCTTGTGCTAAAAGTCTATTCACATATTTTTGCGCGGTCAGTTTAGGAATGAATCATTGTGCATTTCATTCTAGCGCGCGGGTAAACACACTATGTGAGGTGAGATAGCATACATTTAGGCCGCGCTCACTGACGATTTTGCCTCCGCGTCTAGTTGGACCTTAAGTTGTGAGTAGATCTGAGGTTGACAATCTTCTAAACTTGTTTATTAAATAACCTACTAGCGGACTTGGCGAACTTCGTGCCGCACCGCATCTCTATTGCAGCGCCACCTGCGAAGCCCAATCGTGTCTAACTAAGCCATCCGGGGACCGATTCAAACACAAAAAAATCATCAAAATAGGTTAAGTCATTTTGTAAAATACGGGCATTACTCACGTAGTATTATTACAAGTATTATGACAAGTATAACAAACACATCGAACGTTCATTCTGAAAGTGAAATCTTAAAAGTAGTTCTTAAGTTATGGCGGACGACTTGTTTATTTGAAATACGAATTCACAATACATAAATGATTATTATTATTATTATTTAGCCTCCACTGTCCCACTGCAGGGCAAAGGCCTCCCTTCCCTTCTTCCATATAATATATAAATAAATCAATATATATATAAATCTCTTCCGTTACTGACTGAGTGACTGACGGACAACGCACAGCCTAAACCACTGGACCTAGAGACTTGAAAGAGCATCGAACATCGTTGGCATACCTACTAGTCCGCCATTTTGAAAAAAACGTGATTCGGCGGCCAGTAATGAAACACATGTCAATCGACAGATTAAATGCTTACAAACAAAAATTGTTAAGTAATCAAATCTCTAAGTGGTACGGATTCTGAGATATTTGGATCTAAAAAGTATCAAAAAAATCTGTTCCTGCGCTATGTTCTACCTTACTCGATGTTAATTTAATAGGTAGGTAGGGTATGGGGAATGAAATCCAACGAGTTCTTTTCCTTGTACATATTATAATTATTACAGTAATATTAAATTGATATCTACAACTATTAGTTTGCCACCAGCGGCTTCTGTTGTTTTAAAATTCGTCTTTCGCTTCATTCTCTATATCATGTCTGACAATTATTGAATCCATAAATGCCGCTGGTGACGAAGGCAATGTTTCCTGGTGTCGAGCCCATGCCATGAACCATATAACGCACATTATATGGGAACAGCAGCCCAGGGTTCTTTTCCCTACTATGCACGAGCAATACCATCCCGCGACTTTTTCTCTGCCCTCCATGAGGTTATTTATTAAAATATACACAAAATAGGTACGGTTTCCCGAATGATTCGATTGAATTTTGGCACGTAATAGCCATGAGTCATCTGGAAACAGATTGGCATCATTTCATCTACATACTTGCACTACATATGCACCATTTGTTTTTATGTGCTCGCCATAATAACTCCTGGCTTGAGCGATTTGGTAAGTTCCTAACGCCATTATTACAAGATCGTCTTTGGTTGAAGACAGGGTCTTCAAGCCCGACATTTGCTTCCACTGTTTGGAAATCCACCCTGTGGTGATTTAAATTATTTTCTATTACTATTTACGATTTCTCAATTGGCGAAACTGATTTTTAATGTGCCCATTAACCGTCTCGACTAGCCACCGGCATATTGTCACTTTGCGTGATTCATTGGCATCTTGGGTAGTCAGTTGCCTCTCATGTCTACTTTTCGTTTTGGGCATAAAAGCTCGATATCATAACGCTTCCAGTGCTGCAATAACGTCCCGAAAACCGCGTTCAAGAATAAATACGTCGCCGGGCTGGAAAACTCTCCGAAATTCTTCATTTTTACCTTTTTTCACCCATAATAATTGCGTCTGATTTATCGGCCCCATAAGGACCAAATGCTTCTATGACATATCCATCTGGTGACACAATCAAAAACATCTTCAAAAATTGACGTAATTCTTCACGATATTCTTCAGTTTCTCTGTTCCGCGAAAGACCCAGATGCAGTGGAACAAATTCATTCAATAAATGAGATCGCACCTTTTTCATTACACGACCAAAGTGTACGGGGCTTAGCCGAAATAAAGAGGACAACCTATCTTTAGAGTCGCCTGTGTGCAGTTTGCTTAGCACCATTGCTAAAGCTCTTTTGGGTTGTTTAAGTAGTTGCAATGATGGATTATTATCTAAAATACTCAAAAAAGCCGTTTTACTGAATCCTATATAATACTGAAGTGTTACCTCGTCTATAGTCTCGACTTTTTTTTTGTTCTTCCGGTACACCGAGCCGGGTGGAGTCGGATTCTTGTAGCACGGACGAATTTTTTGACTTCTCATTTACTTTATACAGTGGTTATACGATATTACGAATTGTATAACTTTTTTTCTTTTTCGGACCCAAATATCTCAAAAACCGTATCACTTAAGAGATTTGATCACTGAACACTTTTTGTTTGCTATCATTTACTCTGTCGTTTGACATGCGTTTCATGACTGGCCGCCGAAACATGTTTTTTTCAAAATGGCGGACGAGTAGGTATGCCAGGCTCCATACAAAAATGTTCGAACCTCTTTGGCACACATATACCTTGAGTATCCTAGAGGTGCACTAAGAAGGGATTTTTCGAAATTCCCACGGGAACGGGAACTACGCGGGTGAAACTGCGGGGTGCGGCTAGTTTTATATAAAGATACTGCATCTCACTGCTGGGCAAAGATCTTCCACATCCTACATCAATAACTTGTGTTCCAAAATATTTAATTAGGTCGTTCGGTGAAGGAAGAGAGGGAATCTAGGGCTTATTTCACTCCAAGAGGCTGCTTCTCATCTTCCGTAGGTATACCTTGGCACATTCTTACTAGTACTAGAAGTACTCTGGCAAGAGAGGAGGGGCAACATTCCATTGCCGGCACCCCACGGCAAGCACGTGCTGCGCTCATCAGCTTAGTTTAGTTGCGGTAGTCTATAGGAAGTCGTATTGCTGATGGAATATAATTGTTTTTCAAGATTGTCTAAAGGCCTACTAAGGTGATACAATTGTTGCAGGTTCTTCCCAGAAGGGCGCGTGATAATGTTGACGACCCCCGACGAGCCGGCCTTGTCTGTCTCAGTTCTCAAGAACCGGAATATCAAGCCGGGGCACGGCGTCCTGATTGGGCACTACAGGCTTCGAGGCGACAAGGTTTCTATAAATCACTCTTATTATTGGACGTATGTATATATCCATGAAAGGGATCCTCAACTTTCTTCAAAATGACTCAATATATCACTAATCGGTGCTCAAACCGATATCACCTTATCAAGAATTTCAGCAGTACCCGACATGGGTTCTGTAGCTTAGTGGTTAAAGCACTTCCGGCTTTGGGAAGCGTCAAGGATCGATTTGACGGACGAGGGGACGTGGAATCCCACCGAAATCGTAAAAAAAAATTGATAATATTATCAATTTCTTTGTCACATATCATTGTTTTAAGTATTTTTTTTATATATTGATTGTGATCGTCCAGGTGGTGATCGTGATGAAGAAGATACCGGAGAAGAAACCCGCGCCGGCCACCAACTCGCGGTTCCGCTCGCGCCGCCGGGACCCCGAGCCGCCGGAGAAGGAACAGACCTTCCACATTGTGAGCACGCACATTCATGATGCTGACGACCTCTGTGGCTATTTGCTCTCTGTAGTTACGATACTATAGTTACAATAGTTACCCAGCAGTGGGTGAAGTCGGGCTGTGATGATGATGTAGTTATCCACAATCAGTCAGTGGAATACTGGCCTCATGAATAAGCTCAGAGTTGCTCAACGAGCTATGGAGAGGGCTATGCTTGGGGTTACTCTACGGGATCAAAAATGAGGAGATACGTAGAATAACTCGGAAGTAGCAATGGGCAGACCATGTAGCTCGAAGAACAGATGGCCGATGGGCCCGAAAGGTTCTCGAGAGGTTCACAGACCGCCAAGCGCATAGGACGTATACCAACTAGATGAGCGGACGACCTGGTGAGGTTCAAGCCGCAATACTTGGAGGTCCATGACGGAGCCCTATGTCCAGCAGTGGACTTCCTACATTATCATCATCATCATTTCAGCCGTAAAACGTCCACTACTGAACACAGGCTTCTGTCATGAATCTCCACGAGGGGTAGTTGTCATACTCATCACGCTTGGCAGGCGGGTTGGCGAGCGCAGTACGTGATGTTGGTACACGGAAAGACACTGCTGCCCATCTTCCGGGGGTATCCCTTAGTAGGCTCTTACTGCATCTATGGGCATGAGAGCCGGCACCCCACGGCGAGCGTCCGACAGCTAAGTTGATAATAGTTTGGGCTCTCGTATGATGCTAAGTGTATCTTTCCAGGAGCTCCAGCTGTCCGCCAACTCCGGCAGGCGCAATATGCGCCTGATCTGGAAGGGTTACTCGGTGTGCGCGCGCCGCGACCAGTGGACGGAGTTCGAGATGTGTCCGGGCAAGTTCCCGGCAATGTACTTCAGTCGCGTGCGACACTACACGCGCGACGCGGGCGCGCCGCTCGCCAGCGTCAACTGCAACGCACTGCCGCCCTTGACGACCTAGGTATCTATCGAAGCACGCGCCTGAGCGGAAGGCAGTGGACGCAGTTCGAGAAAGTTCCCGGCGCTGTACTTCAGTCGCGTGCGACACTACACGCGCGACGCGGGCGCGCCGCTCGCCAGCGTCAACTTACCGTGTCTTTTTTCATTGAAGAGGGGGATATCTGCGACCAGATAATATACTGCACATGTTCACAGCATGGTTATGGAAGGTTGCCTCGCGACGACAACTCACTATAACCGCCCCCCATGGCCAAACGCGCTACCGCCGATGCAGACTTAGGTAAATAACACAGTAGTGCCTGGCATTGTTCGCCACTCCAAGAAGTGAGATACTACTTATTATGACTATGTTTCATAAATAAAATGACCCATCAACATCCCACTGCTGGGCAAAGGTTTACCCCTGACGTACAATCAAAGAAAAAGGCGCAATTCAATCGATGCCTGGGCTAGTTTTGTTAGCTGACAAAAAGTTGGCTTGACAGCGTCTCTTTGAGTGGATCGACCCCGACTTTATATGTTCAGACATTATCTCTTATTTTCAGATCAACTTGCGACACGACCTACGCATCCGAATAATAGAAAACAATTTCTTTAAAACGCCAGGGGTATGTAAAAAAAACACTAATTATTGCCTGATACCATCTGTTGGATTTTTTTTACGACTTATAAAGTCTTGTATGGGCTAGCTATAAAAGCTTGCGAATACGTTTGTTAACCATATAACGATAAGAATACCATTCATAATACGAATGCGTCCATTCACGCAATTTGTTTGTTACCAGTCTACAGTAGATTAGCAATGGTGAGGGAAATTGTTGGAGGAAATAATAGACATTTTTGACGGGATTTGATTTTGAGATGAGGTTCCCGTGTCGTGTCGGGAACCTTGGACACTTTAACCACGGAATGTTGATTATATGTAATGTTTAATACGTGTTTTAGAATAGCAAACTCGGCGCCAGGTGTATCATTTAGGTTACACACTGACTGTCTAGTGTATCTTTTAGGACAAATACAGCGTGTCCCGTAATTGGGGTACTAAGCCGAAAGGGGGGTTTTCTACCCCCCCTGGCAAACAACGTTTGTTCTACGACTTTCTTGATTTTCAAGTTTTTCAGTGATAAGATAACGTTCAAAGTTTATACCAATTTATAAAGAAAAAAAATGCAAACTTGGCGCCGCATGTGTTATAAATGTTATTTGTCTTAGATGTTTCTGCATACACACAACGTTATTCAGCCGTTTTCATCAGCTTTTTAATACTTTTAATGTACGCCATAGTATTCATTAGTCATGAAACTTCTGTGACACGTTTGGATGTGTGAATGAAGTACAAAAATAATTTAATTTTAATTTAAAATGGCGTTGATACTATATTTATTATATTTTATATAAAGGGTTATAAATGTATCTTAACTTTCGCTTATATAATTGTGATTGGGACTTCTAGTCCGCTCCAGAGATTTTGTAAAAGGAAACTTTAGGGATTGATTCATAAGGCTGCATTTTCATTGAAGCAAAGTGAAAAGAATTGATAACAAGAGACGCTGCTATTTTGTTAAATCGTGTAATATATCTCTTGGATATATCAATTCCTAAGGTCGCTTATTGGCGGACAAAGCTTAGGTAAACTTTTTGCTCTTAAATGTTTAGAGATGGTACTGTTGTTAATTTTCTAAAATGAGGTGTATAAAAAAAATCTTATTTCATGTTTTAATAAACTTGCCTTATGTATTATATATTAATAAGCCTTTTCCTCGCCGGTTGTTGAACACTTGTGGAGATTTATTCAATTTTTATATATTTATTTTAACATCATCATCATCATCAAGATGATTATAATGATGAGTTCATTAAGATCACAATCAAACGCTGTGTTGTGTAGCATATATGATACACCATTATGTGTTACCATCCTTACTTTGATTGTTTTCTCCTTACTGTAAATATTTATTTACTGCGGACAATCTCAAGATATTTATTATCTGTATAAATAATTTCAGGTTTGTTTTTTATTATTAGATGGCAGTCTAAAAGACTGCTTTTATTATTAAGGTGCAAATCCACTGACTGATACATTGTGTTGTATTCTTTACCCTTTACTTCAGGTACAATGTGTGTTTGGTTAAAACTTAAGTAAAACTTTTACTTTGAACCTTATCATTATGTGGTTAGGGTGCACAATATCTGTTATTCAAATTCAATAGCAGTCAGTGGATGTTTAATGTTAGGATTCTAAGTGTAAGATCTAGTGGCACCATTCTTGAAAACTAGTATAACTCTTTATAACTGTTAAATAAATATTGTGCAAATATTCGTTATAATTTTGTTTGATTTACGTCCCCAGGTTTGTCTGCGTGTGCAGCGTGTGAGGGACAAGTTTAATTTTAACACTTCAGGTATCATTTTAATAAAATAAAAGACTAGAAACTTTTTTGCTTTAGCCTATTAGATGAAGGGACCACCCTTATTCGTATAATACTCGTGTATTCTTAAGCCACATTATTGTATCACAAACATATCACAACATCGTGTATTTACTCCTCGTAGAGATCAGCCGATAGTTAAAGCTTTAGGCCATAGCTAAAGTTTTGGTTTGAAAACTACGTTAATTTACGTAAGTTCAAATATTCCTTGTATCTTACTCAAATAACTTACGCGACTTTTTGAATTCGTAGTGTTTAACCACGTCTCTAATACCGAAACCGGGGTCGAATAAGGGTTGAAACTGTGGTACCAACATAAAACAAGTACGTGGACATTACCATCAAATCACTTTGGTATGATACGTGTATCATAAAGCTTGCCCTTTACCGAACAGGTATCAAGTGCCGTGCCTACTTAATTTAGTCTAAGTAAAACATTACTTTTGTTGTGCCCTAGCAGAGTTCATGTTGAACTTTTGTACATATATTTTAAGACCATGTATTACAACATGTTTTGCAATAAAGAATTTAATTGAATTGAATAAGTGTAATCTATCGTTATCGCCTTTCTCCCTGCCTACGTTTTCAAAGATGTGCAAATAAAAAGTCAAACGTACATATTCATTATTTATTTTTACACTGAAATCATACCACTATAAATAAAACAACAACTAATGACTATAAATTTATTTTTTATTATAAGTTTATATTTGTTGAATTTTAATTTATTTACATATTTGTGTGATTTGATGGCGCGGTGCGCTTTGTGGGCCGGCTGGGGCCAGCGAGCGTCCATGGCGCGGTCCTTTGAGCCCCAAGGAGGGCGCTAGATGAGGCGCTCGCTCAGCCAGATTCAGGAGGCGTCGGGCGGCGCGGGGGGCGGCGGCGCGGGGGGCGGCGGCGCGGGCGGCGCGCCCGGCGCCAGGCTGGGCTCCGTGTCGCGCCGCCGCACCTTGCCGCGCTTCTTCAGCATGGTGGCCTGCGGAGCGACCACATGCAGGGGCGGCGTCACACGCCCGCGCCCCCGCCCCCGCCCCCGGACCCCGAGCCCGAGCCCGCGCCCACAGACCCGCGCTTCATTTTCTTCAGCATGGTCGCCTGCACACACGGTCAGCGCACGATAGACCGCGCCCCTCGCCTCTACCACCCCCCCACCCCCCCGCGGCTCTGGGTCCGGGCTCGAGGCTCAAGGAAGCGGAGGGGAGCGCGGGTGGGCGAGAGGCGCGTGCCCAGTGCCTGTGCCCACGCAGGGCCGAGGCGCGGAGGACACGTATAAAGCACAACTCGACATCGCACATTGTATTTTCAGCTGAGTAAATTCAAATATGAAAACACTATTCATGTTTATGGATAAAGGCTCGAGAAGACCGGATGCGTATGCGTAGACGTGCACGTACCACTGAGTTGTAATGTATGGAACTGTGTGACGACGCGCACGTCTACGTTACGCAAGTGGTGTGTCCTGTCATACAGTTCCATACATTACAACTCAGTGGTACGTGCACGTCTACGCTTACCTACGTCTACGCATACGCATCCGGTCTGCTCGAGCCTTAATTCAGTATAATCTTTATGGCCATTTGCCTTGTCAATAGAAAAGTATATTCATTTATTTATACATTTTAAATAGTAATCTCCAAACTAGACTTCAGCTATTTAGAGCTGGTTTCTTTGTGCTAAATCGAAGCTGAATGCGAAATACGCGTTTTGTAACGCTCGCGTATTGGTTAACACTGTCTGAATGTTTGTCTGGCTTTATACGCATCCTTATATAATTTCTAGGTAGTGCGGTGTGGAGTTTTGAGTGCTCGGGCGCTATGGTTCCTATCGATCGCTGAATGGAATCGTTTGATCTTTGAAGCTATTTTGATAATCTAATCTAACTTGCTCTTCTTTAATTAAAAGCATCTAATAGCGGTGGTGATGGTGCTAAGAAGGTCAAACGATCCGGCTGAAGAAGTATAAAGTTGATATTAATTTGAGTGTAACAATACGCCCGTTATAACTTGGCCGGAATGAAGATAGATTCCATCAGTGTGCATGTATTGTACAGAAGCGTTTATAGTAAAGGATACTGCTTGAAAGGAGTTGGGATAGGGTCAGCGTTTTAGGGTATAAATGCACAATACACCCCAACGCGATACTTCAGTGCAGAACTGGTCTCCCCCTTGTCTAGTAATAAGACATAAACGACTCAGATAATCTATCTTCTTTCTGGCCTAGTGATAACGGGCGTGTTTCATATTGTTGATATGAGCTCGATAGAACGAGCACGTGCTAACTTTAAAATATGACAGCCTGAAAATGAGAATGGGGTACTTTCATATTGGTTAAGAATGGTTGATATGTCAGAAATTTAAATGTGTGGTAGAAGAGTTTGCTAAGGTGAAATGCTTGCTCTATCTCTATCGAGATAAGATCGGCCAAGAGATGTCAAAATTTGCCTGATATGCTGTCGCACATTCCAAATAACTACTAATAAGCCACAGCTCGAAATAAGTAGGCATTCAATATTAGTAAATCATCATCATCATCATCGGCCTTTGCGTCTATTTCAGACGATTCAGGCTGTGATTTGAGTGTTGCTTTTTTTAAATGACTGATCAATCCTGTTCTTGACCTCCCCGCGCAACCGCAGTAGGGAAGTTAAGTTTACTATTAGTAAATCATTGAATTGGTTATCGGATTTTGATACATGAACAATTATTTAGAAGGCATTGCAATTCTGTTCAGGGTATAAAACCGTAACGCATATATGTAATTATTAGCTGAATAATACTTATATACGCTGATACAATATATAGCATTTAATGTGTGCTTTACTGGGGCAGCATGTCGACTCGGATCAAGTTGATAATATATAGAAAAAATAAAAATAGAGCGCTATGACCCTTTTAATGTGCCCTAAAAATAAAATTAGTGCCCCTATTAAGATTTCAGAGTATTTCGAAAAAATAAAATGCCGCTGCAGTATCGCTTGAAAACGTTACTGCATGATTTTTTTCTATTAGCCTTAGTCAAATATAAAGTACCCTAAAAGGTAGCTTATATTTGTGCCTTTCCTTGGCCGGCCAGCGGCATTTGTGCCTCCTGTGGTTTTTTGGTAATTCCTACTGCCACTGCAGTAACTTAGGCAGATTTCCATATCTCCGGAACGGCTGGACAGACCGACATGATTTTTCGTGGGCAGGTGCACTGTAATATGTGGCAATTGGTGCCCTAGTAGTCTTTTAAAAATAAATGCTGGTGTATGAATTAGACGAGTTTTTCTGACTGAAAATCAAAAATAGCCTCTAGCTCTTGAACTACTTAAGAAAGGCACTGCGAATGCACTGGCGGATGCCTATTATAAGTAAAATCCGTCCTGTGAAAATGGAATAAGCCTTGGGCAGTGCTCCTAAATATTATAGGAATTTAAATTGTATCAAAAAGGTCCATCGGTAAAAAAATCCCATAACGGAAATCCTAGTAAATTAATTTCCAGTTATCCAAATCGTATCGTTTTACACAGGGCTTAAGTAGACATATATTGAAATGGGGGAGGTATTTTACCAGAAATGAGACAGCCTAAGCTAAGTATGGTCCTAACCCTATACAGAAATGCGACGCCAACAAAATCTATGATTTTATGGGACCCATTTGGGCTGTGATGAAGTAGCGTGTTTACAGATGTGTATTGTAGGCACCTTAAGAGCAGACTTGAGGACGACGACCTCCGAGGGCGCAGCCACCCAGGGCTCCCCGTCCACCTGCACCGGGATCTCGCTGCGGAGGTTTATCTTGATGTGTCCTCCCTGGAAATGCATTGGGTAAGCGTTTAGATTATGTCGAGTCTCATATTCTGAATTATATAATCCTCCGAACGCCTCCTTGCCAAAATAAGAAAATGTTAAGTTCTCGTTTCGCTATTTTCTTCCTATTTGTACATGGGCGGGATGGGTTTCACGTAATAAACCAGGCAGGCCAGTCATAAAAACATTAAGCCAAACCTTTAAACATAGTTTCCTCTTAAATATTCGACCATTTTCCCAAATTGAAGATGTGGGGATGTTGCGCCGACGCCACATAATGTTTTATGATAAAGATTAGTACTGAGCCATAAGGTTCTAAATGCACATGACATGCCGTTTCAGCTCTGCTCATTGGCCAGCTGACCTCAAGGTCTGGCTATTCTCACAAAAAGACGAAGACCCTTAATTGTGAGTTCCAATCTGGGATTGCTTACAATGCATGTCAGTCTTTGTGATCTTGTTAAAGGAAAAATGTTGGATTGTTACATGAGCCGTGGGGTGCCGGCAGTAGAATGTTCTCTCTTGCTCGTGGATGCATTACGAAACTGCCAAGAAATACATCTGGAACAGGGGTTCCCAAACTATTTTGTAACACGCCCCCCTCCGCAGAATACAAAAAGTTCAAGCCCTCTACTGTACATCTTTGACGGGCCTAATGATAAAACCTCTAAGAACAGCCCAAAGCAAGGAATTTGTAACGTAAAGTTATCAATGCACGAGTGCGGGAGTGTGTATTTGTAACCAGGGACAAGACGGACGATTGTGCGGGCTAAGTAGAGAGCGAGCTGGTGCGCCAGCTAGGTGGGGACGGGTTATGGATCGCGCCCTGGATATGGAATCCCTGATCTGGAAGATGGGTAGCAACGTCTTTCCGTGTATGAACAACCAGTACTGCCCTCGCAATCCGCATGTAATGTCCTCATGATCAGTACTTGGAGGTCCTTGATGCCTATGTCCAGCAGTGGAGCTACGGCTGAGATGTAGATAATGATGGTACCTGAGCTATCCGCATCGCGCCGCGGAGTCCCGACTGGATCTGGCCGAGGTGCACGACGCCGGTGACGCCGACCACCTCCAGGTTGCCGTCCCAGTGGTTGGGCTTGTTGAACTGGTCGTCCTTCTCAGGGCCCCAAGGGTTCGCTCCTGAGCCCCAGCTGAAACGTTCATAATGATGATTGCAACATTGCTGAACTGTGATAATCAGCAGGTTTACAATGGTCTCGGATGGAAATACAGAAATGTGTGCGCTGCGTAGATGATTTAAAGGTTAAATTTCTGTAGACTGTAAACTGGCTAGTTTCTTGTTCCTTGTAAAAGACACCAAAAAAAAGATTTACACCTTTACCTACTGTAAATAGAGATTCTAAGAGTTATTTCTATTTGACGTAGGTATAATGCGCCAGTCACACTAGTTGGTACTGTGACAAAGAAAAAATAAAACCGGGCAAGAGCGAGCCGGACTCGCGCACCGAGGGTTCCGTGCCATCATACAATATAAAATATGACAAAGGCGGTTTATATTTCTATGGAAACCAGATGGTTGATGGAATACAATACTTACCGTCCACCTCCAGTCGCACCGCAGGTCCTTTCACATTTTGCGGCCGACCACCTCGCGAAGGTCTGCCTTAATAAACGGGGTTACTAGAGTATTATGGTTACCTGAGTATATTGAGTATGATGATGCCCTCCACAGCCGGCAGCTCGACGTGCTTGCCGTCCACCTCCAGTCGCACCGCCTTGTGCAGGTCCTTTCACATTTTGCGGCCGACCACCTCGCTAAGGCTACCTTAATAAACTGGGTTACTAGAGTATTATGGTTACCTGAGTATATTGAGTATGATGATGCCCTCCACAGCCGGCAGCTCGACGTGCTTGCCGTCCACCTCCAGTCGCACCGCCTTGTGCAGGTCCTTTCACATTTTGCGGCCGACCACCTCGCTAAGGCTACCTTAATAAACTGGGTTACTAGAGTATTATGGTTACCTGAGTATATTGAGTATGATGATGCCCTCCACAGCCGGCAGCTCGACGTGCTTGCCGTCCACCTCCAGTCGCACCGCCTTGTGCAGGTCCTTACACATTTTGCGGCCGACCACCTCGCTAAGGCTACCTTAATAAACTGGGTTACTAGAGTATTATGGTTACCTGAGTATATTGAGTATGATGATGCCCTCCACAGCCGGCAGCTCGACGTGCTTGCCGTCCACCTCCAGTCGCACCGCCTTGTGCAGGTCCATTTTGCGGCCGACCACCTCGCTAAGGCTACCTTAATAAACTGGGTTACTAGAGTATTATGGTTACCTGAGTATATTGAGTATGATGATGCCCTCCACAGCCGGCAGCTCGACGTGCTTGCCGTCCACCTCCAGTCGCACCGCCTTGTGCAGGTCCTTACACATTTTGCGGCCGACCACCTCGCTAAGGCTACCTTAATAAACGGGGTTACTAGAGTATTATGGTTACCTGAGTATATTGAGTATGATGATGCCCTCCACAGCCGGCAGCTCGACGTGCTTGCCGTCCACCTCCAGTCGCACCGCCTTGTGCAGGTCCTTACACATTTTGCGGCCGACCACCTCGCTAAGGCTACCTTAATAAACTGGGTTACTAGAGTATTATGGTTACCTGAGTATATTGAGTATGATGATGCCCTCCACAGCCGGCAGCTCGACGTGCTTGCCGTCCACCTCCAGTCGCACCGCCTTGTGCAGGTCCTTTCACATTTTGCGGCCGACCACCTCGCTAAGGCTACCTTAATAAACTGGGTTACTAGAGTATTATGGTTACCTGAGTATATTGAGTATGATGATGCCCTCCACAGCCGGCAGCTCGACGTGCTTGCCGTCCACCTCCAGTCGCACCGCCTTGTGCAGGTCCTTACACATTTTGCGGCCGACCATCTTGCGAAGGCCCATCTTCACGTAAACACCTTTATTTCTTAACCTGGAAGAATACGATGAGATGAGTCAAACTAAAGCTATAAATAACCATCTGTCAATCAGCACCGTTTAATGTAATCACCATCTTATCATAGCTATCTTCTTAAGTAAGTAGAGCTTATATTGGTTCGCCGTGGGGTACCATAGGATGCAGTAATAATCTGCAAAGGGATACCTCCGGACGATGGAGAGCAGCGTCTTTCCGTGTATCACATCTCGAACTGCGCTCGCCAACCCGCCTGCCAACCGTGGCGAGTATGGCAAATACCCCCTCATCTTGGAGATCCATGAGGGAGGTCTATGTCCAGCAGTGGACGTGCACAGTAGTCCTACGGTTGACATGATATTGATATGGCGATAATCTGGACAGTTGGATGGATTGTATGAAATTTAAATTGGAAGTGAGTGACGAGAATTTTCACAAAAAGTATTGGAAGAGTTGAAATGTGGCTCTGATCCCGTCTTATGGGATAAATGGTTGAGGTATTGAGGAGGCTGTTAAAGGAAAGTCTTTCTGTTCAGATTCGCTTAATTCTCTGGATATAACTTTTTTACAAAAACACGAATTCGGTGATTCAACGGTAATTAAATCACAGCATTTTGTGATTCAACTACATTTCTCATAGACCTTGCCTATTATGTAAGGTCTTTGCATCTATTGTAGGTAATTTATACAGCTTTGTATTCGTGCTATACGGAAAGAATGCCTGGGTCATAGCTGGATGGATAAGGCTTGCCCAGCAGCTATATCATTCTCTCAGCCAAGTCAGCTTTTAGTCAGAGAAATGAAGAATTTGTCAGAGCTTGTGTTATGGGTACTAGATCACTGATATGCTTAATACATTATACTACATAGTATAGAAAAAACATCCAGAACACCCTGGACAAATATCTGCAGATCGTACAGACATTGCTTTGCTGCGCCACAGAGCTCGTCAATGTATGTATATTCTCTTCTCTTAATATTCTGGAGATAGTCTCGTGATAGTATCACTAGGTTACCCAACCTCCACGCACAACATAATTTTAACAAACATGAAAGTAGTACTTAGAAGTCATAACATTAGATTTCATATTTTATAAAACATATGTAAACCTTTTATTTTTCATAATCTGTAAGCGTGTTGATATTTAAGGCAAAAGCGAAACCCTCTAACACAGGTATATCATTACTTAAAAGAGGGTTTCGATAGAAAGACTGAGACGGGGCCGATTTAGCTCACACTGCACTATGTGGTCTAGCTCTGCACCTAGTTCATTTTCAATTGTATTTTCTTATTTGGTTCATGTTTATTGCATGCTCTAGCTAGGTTATATTAGTCTAAGTTTTACTGATTGTGCATGTGAGATAAATAAACGCTTTTTCTTTTCTTTCTTTCTTTCATTCTAAATTTAAGATTTTGTATAGATAAAGTTTTTTTTTTTTTTTTTTTGCAAAACTAGAAGAGCTAAAGAATCTATAGATGAATATTCTGATTTTATACTCTACCACACTGCTACACATTTCGGAAGGAATGGTGTGGGATTTTAATAAAGAAATACCTTAAGAATAAGGGACATATGGTTTTAGGGGAGGCCTACGCTGCTGAGGCGACTACTGCTTTACATATTTAGTTTTAAGTAAATTGTGTTTTTTTATTAAGTAAGTAGTAGAAATAAAGGCTTTTTTATTTTATTATTTTATTTTTATTATAGATAAAGTTAATGAAATAAACTATTTTTATTATTTAATATTCTTCTCACCTGCTATTAAATTTGTTAGGGTTCTCCTCTCTAGCGTTGTGGAAGTCCAGACACAGGTCCGCGTCGATGCCGATCCCGAAGTAGTTGTTCATGACGAGGATCTGCGAGTTGTCCTCGCTCTGCGAGCCTGTCGTCACAGACGCTGTAATGTGAGTTGTTAGTTGCACACCATTTCTGATGACTATGGTGCACTGAGATTTGGTGAACTGAGATGGAACAGGTTAGTTCATTGTAGAAATCTGGTCATAATGCCACTACAGAGGTTTTTCATCATTTCACCCGTAAAATGTCCACTACTGAACACAGGCCTCCCTGAGGAGATGGAGATCCATGAGGGGTAGTTGCCATACTCACCACGCTTGGCAGGCGGGTTGGCGAGCGCAGTTTGGGATGTTGATACACGGAAATGTGCGGTCATGTGCCTTATTTCCTGTTAACATAATACACTACTCAACAAACTCTAGGGAACAAGGATATTTTAGTGTATATTTTTAATTCAACTTTTTTTTGTCCCAGATGTTATACATCAAAAGAAGCGAAATTTATTTTTGATTTCAGTTATGCAATTAAATAAAAAGTGTTCATGTAAAAAATTAATGTTTAATTAAAAAAACTAAAATAGTGCCTAAACAAAAAAAAACAATTTTCTTCAAATTACATAAACATATTATGACGCTTACGTGGAAATTAAATTAAAAAACATTCTTTGCAGCTTTTTAATAATCCGTTGAACCTTCCAGGGCATTAGACACGGCCCTACATCGGCGTGGCATGCTGAGTATCAAGTTATCAATTGTCGCCTGTGAAATAAGGCTCCATATTCTGGAAAGATACGAAAAAAGTTCTTCTCCCATGTTCAAATTTTGAGGAAAATCACTATAAAGTTCTTCTTCCGAGTAAATCCCATGCATGCTCAATTGGATTGAGATCGGTGGACTGAGCAGGCCACTATAATACCGTGATATTGTGCTCGCTGAACACATTCATCACCTGCCTTGCGGTGTGTGGGCGTGCATTATCCTGCATGAACACGAAATCTTGGCCAAACTGCTGGTGGTGGGGGATGACCATAGGATGCACTACCTGTTCAATGTATTGCTCTGCATTCAAATTGCCTCGTATGCGAACGAGATCAGTTCTCCCACCCAGGCGAATTCTAGCCCACACCATGATCGTTCCGCCTTGATAAGGATGAACTTCCTGAGGATTTTGGAGTCGACTTTGGCGACCAGGAACACGCCAAACACGCACTCTCCTTGAATCAGGATGAAATCCGAAGCGAGACTCATCGGAAAAGAGAACAAGTGCCCACTGATTGTCGGTTCATCGCAAATGTGCATTAGCCCACAATAAACGACGCCCTCGATTTCCACGTCGCAAAGCTGGAACTCTTAATGGTCTGCGAGCGCGGAGATTGACTTCATGTAATCTTCTCCTGGCAGTTTGGTCACTGATAACCACTAGGTGCTGGGACTGGAGTCTTCCTACCAACTGGCGAGCTGTAATCTGGGGCTGCCTTCTTCCAGCATTTTGCAGAAATCGATCTTGTCTCTGGGTAGTGACCCTGTATCTTCCTCGGTGACGTTCGGTTACATCTCCTGTAGCCCTGTAGCGTGCCCATAAGCGGCAAATTACGCTTGTCTGTGTGAGAACAGCGGCCGCGATATCGCGTTGACTGCGTTTAGCTTCCAACATACCCACAGCCCTAAGCATCTCTTCCCGCGTTAAATGACGACGTGACATAACGCTTAGAGTTTCAAAAATGTCGAAAAAGTTGGCGGTAATGGTTTTTCACAAGAAAAAAAATCAATACATGACAAAAATCACAAAAACTTTATGCTAGCAAACCCCTTACTCTGCGACCAAGTTCGGTTTTTCCTTCTTATTTTGAAAAGCTTTCGCACTTTTGTTTTAGTTTTTTGAATTTCGAACAAATGATTTATTCCTCTTCCAGCCTTAATTTATAAATTTTAGTGACCAGTACTTTTTTTACGAGTTTTCACAAAAAAGTTGAAGTATTATTGCTTGTTCCCTAGACTTTGTTGAGTAGTGTATTATATATGTTTTTTTTATTGAAAGTTGAGTCTATGTTTTGTAATTGCAAACTATGGAAATAAATATGTACCTGTTTTTTTTAATATGTAGGCTCTCTAAGTGACTTACCAGGCAGTTGAGATTTGCACAGAGGCTGTTCAGCTTTCGGGTCATCCGACTTATCCTCGGGATGGAAGACAACCGTCCAGCGGTCGAGGCGGATCTCCTCGGCGTCGATGACGTCACGCAGCAGCGACAACGGGTCTTCGGTGCCGGTGTATCCTGAGCCCCAGCGAAGGACTCGCGCGAGGTCGTTACCTATGGAGTCATGGATAAAAGAAATGTTGGCCACTTCCTTTTTCCGTGAGTCCCGGCAACATGTCCGGGTTTCATGGATTTATCTGATAGACAGCAGTTAATATGTAGGTATTGTAAAGGAAGAGTTTAAACAAATCTTAGGATTAAAAAAAAGTTTAGAACTTCGACTTCTTCATAGGTCGACAGTTCGATCATAGGATTAACTTATTTACGACGGAAATGTGGCGGTGGGGTCCTTCAGGCTGATTACATCAGATCAAATATGCTCAATGCCGGGGACATTGTTCTGGATGGGATATCAATTAGTAAATTTTAAAAATTTACTGCCACGTAGTGTTTGATAATGAGTTTTCTAAACAACTCATTGGACAAGAACATTGTTCTTACCAGTTCCCAGGGGAACGATGGCGCAGGGGGGGTTGGAGCACTGCGAGTCCTGGCCCACGTTGTCGAGGCACTGCAGCACCCAGCCGATGGTGCCGTCTCCGCCGCACACCAGGATTTTGTAGTTGGCGATGTGACGGAACACGTACAGCCTGTAAGATTATCAGTGATACCTTGATGAAGATGTTATATATGTGTGATTCTTTTTTCTATTTAGACTGATGAAGTGGCATATGAACTCAAGTTGCTGGGATGGTGTTGTACGAGACTCGATGGGATCGAGACTCAGGTCAATATATTATAAATAAATAAATAATGCTGGACAAATCACACAGCAACATCTAGCCCCAAGCTAAGCAGAGCTTGTGTTACGGGTATTAGATGACTGATATACTTAATACATATACTACATAGATAGATATTTTTATTATATATAGAAAAACACAGACCTGAACAAATATCTGCAGATCGTACAGACATTTGTCCCGAGGCGGGAATCGAACCCGCAACCCCTTGCGTCGCAGGCGGACCTTCGCCCGCTGCGCCACAGACCTCGTCATTTTCTATATCCATTAGCCATGTTTTGGAAATTGGCTCGTAACGAGTAGGTATTTATTTTCGAGGTGACAGTCACAAGTTTGCAGTATCTTATTCCAACCATTTCCTAAACCGTGTTAGGCTTGCTTTAGCAGCAAGCCCACCTTTTGATATTTCGTGTATAGGATATTATAGTGTATAGGTGTAAAGTTTCCACTCATTTACGATGTAGGTAGTCGAAACACTTACCCCGGTAACGGACCCCCATTCTCAAGGTCGAACACCTGGTAGGGATTGAGGAGTTTTCTAAAAGAGGAGATGAGCTCCAAGCCCTGGCATCCGCCCGACTTGACGTTCACGAACACAAGGAGTGGCTTCACGCCAGCCGGCACCATTGTGGGCTCGATGCTGGGTAGGAGCATAACTGGAAAAAGGCAGTAATTTTAGAAATGTTTTCAATGACTGGGACCTAATTTATCTGCTATAGTTAATATGTGTAATTTTCAAGAGTTAAAACTTTAACCAAGTGGTAAGATTACAACATATGTACCCTAACATACTCGTGTATGTTAAGATAGATAATTAGAAAATACTTTATTACACACCTTACAACAACAAGAAACAAAAAAAATGTTCTTGTTAATAATAAGTTTATTTCCTTTCTTCTTTCTGGTACGAGATTCTGATTCGTCTGATTCTTATTGGTACGAGTTCCTACTAGTAACCGATTGGTTTGGTAGCCTTTAGAATGATTTTTTTTTTTTTTTTTTTTTTTTTTTTTTATTTGATTGTAAAAATGTGACAAAATAAACGTTTCTTTATCTTTATCTTTATCTTTATTTTAATCTTCTCTTCTATTAGTGATGCTAATAAAAGTTGATACAGTTAGGTCCATTGTTACTACTACTAACCAGAAACGTTTTAATATTGTTTCTGGTTAGTTGTAGGAGGTAAAAATTTTAAGCGATAAAAAAAACGGTAGTAGAAAAAATAAAAAAACGGGTTATCATTCGCTGTCAGAGACTTAGAAAGAGGGTACGTCGATTCGTTTGCCAATGTCTACCCAAACTTCTTGACTTGACTTCAATTTATCCGTAATCATGGCGTGAGTAATCGAACCGCGTCAGGATATCGGAAAACTCAAAAAGACTCAAATCATAGTAAAAAAAAGTAAGGCCTTTGCATCTAGGTATTATAATATAATTTATACATCGTCAGCAACTGGTAATCATGCTGTACGGGACGCTGCAGTGCCTGGGACATTGTTAGATGGATTAGGCTTGCCCAGCACCTATACCATCCTCAGCTTAGTCAGCTATTATTCAGAGGAAAGAACAGGTCAATACGTCTGAAGTTAACTAAGCCGCGGGTTTCCTCACGATGTTTCCTTCACCGTTAAAGCTCGTGTTAAGTGTGAACATACATTTTTCAAGAAAGAAAAATCCATTGGTGCACGGCCGGTATCAAACCCACGACCTTCGTATTGAAAGTCGGGGGTACATACCACTCGGCCAACACAGCTTAAAAAATAAATAATAAATAAAATTATAATCATAGTAAATATTATCACATATAATAATATTATAAAGTTCGGTGAACCTACCTAATAAATGCTTATCTTCATATTTGGCCTCTCTGAGTGCATAGAGCGCGCGCACAGCCTTCGCTGCGTCTTCGTACGTAATCACCATCGACCCGTACTCGTAGTAAATCGGCCCGATCGTATTAAACTTATTCTCTGCAAACATGAAAGACGATTGTGTCTACAAATTTTTCAATATTAAAAAAACATATCGTATGGAATTTTGAACTGGATGTCTGTGTTTATCCAATCCGGCTCGAAGGACTTCAACCATATGTAAAGTTTATATAAACAAAAACATGTTTGGGAAATGTTATTTTGGACCTTCGAGCCGGATGTTTTAATTTATTAAATGCGGCTCGAAGGACTCTTACCATTAATTTGAAACAAAATGATTATATTGTGGTTTTAACTAAAAGAAACGAGAGTCTGTTATGTTTTCCACCTACCGGTGCCCAAGAACTCGACGAGTATGTTCTCATAGTTGCGCTCGGAAAGGCCAGGTGGCAGTGAGGCTACGAAGAGCGCCAGCGTCGGCCCGTGTGGATCGCGCTTCGGCTGCAGGTAGAACCGCGCCAGCTCCATCCGCCGGACAGACTCGCGCGCAAGCCTCACTACAATTCGCCACGGGCGTTCCTCCTCTTCTAACACGCGTTCCGAAACTGTAAGGCAATTAAGTGATACGAGTACTAAAACAATACATAGAATAGTATAAAAAACATAGGTTGAAAACGCTTAATGCCGTGGGGCTCCTTTTGTGCAATCATTGTACCTATTTGTGCATTATAGAATTTAATAGGAAGGTCAGAACTTGACCTTGTTTCGCTGTCATTCTGGCTGGAAACTGTGGTTTTGATGTAACCCGGTCTTTGTGGTATACCACAAAGTGAATTCATGTGCCATATTTCCTGTTAACATAAGATTAAATATCTTTTTTATGTTTAGTGGACAATTGTCAGTTTAGTAATTATAAACTATGAAAATAAAGCGAATTAATTTTGAATTTTGTATAAGCTGAACCAGCTTTGACCTTGGGCTCCATAATGTGTGTATTTTTAAAAAGTAAAAATCTTTATTGCAAAACATTCGCTTACTTTTATTCCTTTTGAAATAACCATGTATTGAAGGGAGTCCATTCTCCTTTCGGAATCTTATTGATAAAATATAATAAAAATATCTAATTCACAACAAATATTACAAAAATAAATTAACAGTGTAGGTAGTACACTTCCCCCGTACTAGTACAAGACTGTATTACAGCGAGGCAAATGCGATTCCCAGTTCGTACTTAGGTATACGGAGCAGTTTAGTAGGCACAAAATGCAGTTATTAAATTAAGACGAGTATATAGACGTGATCAACATATATTTACCTACGCGGACGAGCAGAATCTCGGAGCAGGACGTACTTAGTCAGAGACAGCGGTGGCAAGGTTCGAACAATACCTCCCGAAATTGATTTTGTTGTTACATCAACTTATAAGTATTTAAAAGTAATACTTATAAGTTAAACTAAGAAACAATATGGTTTATACTTTTTCGTGTAAGGAGAGGCAAAGAGCGAAACCCGGTGACCTCACTATACAGGCATTTTGTGTCCTAGTGTGAGGAACAGTGCCAAGCTTACGGTACTACATCCTCACTGATCACTCAATATTCACTCACTATTTTTATGATATCTATTTTAGATTACCTATTGTACCAATATTGTAACTGTGGTTTGTATATCAAAACAAATATTCTAAACTCAAACTCAAAAAATAGTTTATTCAGTGCGTAATAATAATACGCGTCAATAAGGTCCTTCCTTATTGACGCGTCACAAAATACAACATTTATTAGAATAAAGCACGTAATTGAATCTGTTCACTTCAGATGACACGCGAGTTAGGAAAAGAAGCGAACAGAAGAACCTAAATCGATCATTATAGTCATCTTTTAACAATTTTCTTTTGTCTTATGTTACGTTTGATTCTTATTCTTATTTACCTCCGCGGTCGAGCAGAATCTCGGAGCAGCGGTAGTCAGAGACCGCGGTGGCGGGGTCGAGGCGGAACCGCACCAGCGCGAACGCCATGAGGTCGGCCACGGTGCTGTCGCCCTGGATGGGCACCGTCACGAAGGTCTCGCCCGCGCCTGCCACGCGCCCGGGGTACACGCGCACGCTGCCGCCGCCAGCCTCTGGTTCCCTGCATCAGAGAAGCACTTTACAACTTGTACAGTTCCTCTTCAAGGTTATTAAAGACCTCATCAAAATTATTGGTTCCGTCGGGGTTCGAACCCACTCTGGGAAATTCATCCTTCCTGAAGCAGAAAGTGCTTTAACCAAGTAAGCTACGGATCGCTTGACGGGCTGAGTCGAAAACGAAATCTCGATAATATCAAACAAGGCCGCCAGTCTGTACATATGTTTTCTCTTGTTTTTTTTTCTATTATGTGTGTGTTCTTTGTGCATTAATAAAGTGTTTATTCATTCATCATTTCGGTTGAGCATCGATTCATTCCTTGACATGTTCTACCAAAGTGTCTTGTGGTCGAAAGGTGTCTTGTTTAGGAAGTTTATCGGCCGCCTGACGCAAGACACCGCGCGCAAGTCATTACATCGGACGCGATTAAATTAATGTGCTAATTATAAGTTTATTTAGGTGTTATTGTATTTTATATTCTGTATCTATTTTATTGTATCTAAAGTATTATGTTTAAGTATCTACGATCTTTATGATGTATTTTTATATGTACCTACATGTAGTTGGAGAGACCTTGTCTTGCCGTAACACAGTTACTAACTAGCATGGGTGGTAAGGTCTTGACAGTTACGTTAAGGTTTTAATAAATAAATGATTTGATTGAAAGTTATTTAACACTAGAAAAACTAACAAATTATAAACGGTATAGTTATGTTGGTTGAAATGATTATTATGTACGATATGAAAGTCATCTAGAACTCTGACTCTCCGAAAAAGGTAGTATAGGACGTTTGCCAGCTCGTTGGATAGCGTAAGTTGGGAGAGAGCTATGTGGCAGCGAACTAATACGGGCCGAAGACTCACATATAGAAGACCGCCGGCCGCTTGTTAGCCAGGCGGTTGACTCTCGCCAGCGGATTGAGGTGCTGTAACGGCAGTTCGTCGCCCGGCATCGTATCCGTCAGCTCGAACTCTAACTCTCTGTCTAGCGTAGTGTTGGACGTCTACCAGCTAAATGGATTGCCCAAGATGGGGCGAGCTGACGTGACCAGCCGATGATGGAGAAAGACTCACTTAAAGCGCAAAAAGACCGCCGGCCGCTTGTTAGGCAGGCGGGTGACTCTCGCCAGCGGAGTGGGGTCCTGCAGCGGCGGCTCGTCGCCCGCCAGCGCGTCCGTCAGCTCGAACTCGTGCGGCTCGCGCGCCACGTGGTACGCCTTGAGCGCCGCGGAGACCAGCTCGCGCTCGTTCCAGTTGCGGCCCACCACCACGGACCGGTACAGGCGCCGCGACCAGGCTGCTTCGCCGTCGTACACCTTTACCACTTCTGTTGGGAATGTAGAAATAGAAACCTTGTAAGTATTTGTGCCAAAATACAATAATGAACAAAATAAAAATAATAACTAACATAGAGCCTAAATGGCATACATCGATCACCGCTCCATTTATGAAGTAAGTACGGTAAGTAGGTAATAGCTCAGATTACTATTAATACGCTGGTATTCTGGAGTGACATTGTAATGGCTTGATTTTACGACTTTTATCAAATGCTTTTAAAAAGCATTTGATACTTCGTAGAAGTTGTAATTGTGTAGTAGCAAGTGTCAACCGGGTTTTTTGTAGATTGGGACTGTGATGTGTTCCGAATCTAGCAATATTTACTTTTGTATTGCTCGTATGAATCACTTGGAGGCTGTTGAAATCAATCAATAGTATTGTATGCAATAAAGTTATTCACGGACATGATTTTTTTAAATCTAATACTGTGTAGTAAGTATCTACTGAGCAGAACTCCGTTGTCCTTAGTCTGCTATTATTGTGATGGTGTCCTAATGCCTGAATTCGTGCTTGGTTTTGACAATTTTGCCACCGAGAAACAGTCTAAAACAAGTTAGCGACTAGAGTTCTGGGACTTTAGTAAAAGTGAAGAAATAGCTGTTCGTTACCTTCATCCCTGTCATCAGGGGTCCGGTCTCGGTGCTGCTTGCCGTGGTCAGGCCGGTGGTCCTGGTCCGCGGGCGCGCCTGTGGAGCCGCCGCCAGAGCCCGAGCGGCCCTCGCAGCCCGAGCTGAATTCCTCGCTCACGCTGCGAGCTGGAACACCCATACCGCTCATACCCACCCCGCCAACCCCGATCGCATATCACTTTACATTAGTCAAACATGAATCTCTCAAACATTAGTCTCACAAACTGGTGCTAAAAACAAGCAGTCAAGATTTTCGACCCAGTGAAATAGGATTCCGTAGCCGAATTCTTAATGCAAGCCTGGCTTTAGAAAAGATAAAGTTTTATATTTGTTACAAACAAGGTAATAACACATAAATCACAGTTTTAATATAGTTTCAAGATATAAGTTAATGTTTAACAACCTTTTAAAGCACTTCGTTTAATAGCAATATTGTGGGCATACATCATCCGCCATCTTGTGGTGGGGGCCATTTTAAATGTATTGAGTAGGTATTGCTTTATTGTATTGTCACCAGAGCAAAAGGCGCATGGAATATTTCAGCTCAATCGATTCAGGTTTCAGAAATCAATGCCAGGATGTGGGTCAAATTTAACTCGCAATATTTGACCCGGAAAAACACATAAACATATAATGCCGAAGGGTATATCTTAACTTTTGCAGGTAAGGCAGCAACACGGAGTCTGGAGCACTGGTTTAAGGTGGCTTAAGGGTGGCAATCTGATCGTGCGGGTTCGAATTCCACCGGAATCGAAAATTTTGATTAAATTTTGATTGCGTTTTTCATATCTTTTTTTAGTCTCTCACTTTAATATTAGTCTCGTTTAAATTTGGCATAGTTACACTCGGCAGTGATAGTATGCCGATTCAATTTAGTTCGTTCTAGTTATAAAAGCTGTTACATCTATTTAATGTATTTTTAGATGTAGTTATTTAAGCATTTCTATATTATCCTTTACATCAAGATGTTTTCGCCAGCGAAAATTGTGCATTAAGTCATTTAAATGGTATTTATTAAATTAAGATTACCTCGCTAAGGCTCACATTTCCTTGATGCTAAGAATCCTATACAACGAACATAAACACCAATAACTACAAACAGTTAAGCTATTCTAACACCTATGCTCAACAGCTACCTTACAACTTTCGACACCTAACGAGGATGTCCCAAACCCATTTAAGGACACACTCATTGTAAAAATACAAGCAAGTGCGTCCTCGATTAATAAAAAATAAAACAAGTCAATATTAGTCTAGAACCTCCACTCTGCGTTAGTTGGAACTCCACACGGGTATGCTATATTTGGGACAACCTGATGACAGCTTATATTGCATACATATATTATAGTCGGTATATAATACACAAATATTCATAGTTGTGTTACCTTCGCCGTTGGAATACTACGCGCGAGTACTCTTCGGCTGGCCGGATTTCTGTTAGTATTGGACTGTGATGGGGTGTGAAAGGAATTTAATGTGATTTAAATTGACATAAGACTACAAGACGGAGGTATAGTTATTCTAAACAGAGGTGATTTTTTATGATATTTGAATCAAGATGTTGAATTGTTCATAAGTCTTGGTGATTTCATGTCAGAATTATTTATAGAAAGTCAAAAGTGTTTTATATTTAATAAAAAAGCAGGTCACACACAGTATAGTTAGATAGTGTTTGTCTTTGTGTTTAGTAAATTAAAAATAGCTTTAAATCCAAGCATTTTGAGAGTCATGTTTTGTATGCAGTAAAGATAAGAGATGGTAGAAAGATAAATATAAAGCACACAGCTAAAGCAAAATGAAACTTGACTAAACCACAAAATAAAGAAGATTTGCTTAGAGCTTTAGTAATGCAGTGGTTTAATGAAGTGATGATCTAGCAATTGCAAGAAGTTTATGCATAGCTTCAAATAACTACACTTTTGATCGAAGATGGTCAGTTCAATAATAGCTTAGAAGGACCACCAAAATGGCGCGACCACCTATTTCGATGTAAAATCATGTTGCGTCAAATTATATTTGGTCAGCTTATATTAAATTGTATCTCACATCTTATAGTCGGTGCCTCATTGTTGAATATCATGATTCATGTCTTTTTGGTGAATAACGGTTTAGTAAGTCTGATTGAACTGAATTGTTTCCAATAGTCGCACAACTAATTGCAACTACGTTGTAAAGAGATACATGCTTTGGAAATGTGCGGTGTGAGAGTCGAAATACCTCTGGAGTAGGGCGGGGAGGCGCCCGCGTGGGGGCTACAGGCGGCGGGCAGCAGTCGCCGCGCCAGCGTCGCGAGTCGCGCCGGGCTCCAGCCGCCGCCGAGCCGCCGCCGCGCTGCCCCAAACACACGCTCACGCACCGCACACCAGACCCCACCGCACCGTGCCTCGCGATTCACTTCTACATAACGATCCGAACGATCCGGGATTCAATGACGACGGAGCAAACACGAACCATTGTCAACTGTGAGTTGTGATTGTGACTCTATGTACAGGGGAACTAAATATTGGACTCGTGGTTGCTCGTGGGAGCTGACAGAGGTGGAGTCTACGTGCAAGCGACGCCTATGCTATCGAAGCCGTGAATTGCGAGGCACCCGGAGCGGAAGCGGTGCGGCGCGGGCGAGGCTCCGTATTCTGTAAGCGACACTTACGGCAGCCGAAGTCGCGCTGCGATGGCGGGGGGCGAACGTGCACCCCGATGATGGCCTCCATAGGCACCTCCGTGCGGGGAATGGAGACCGAAGAGGGGGGAAGGAAGATCGGTTGTAGCATGCCGAAATTGCAATCCTCTGGTATCAGCGATCGGCAGCCGGCGTGGCACTGCGGAGACACATTGTTATTTAGATGAGATTTGCTGTCTTTCATTCATAGATTATTCGCAAACACCTGGAAACTACTTGTCGTGTACAATGGCAGGTTGTCTGTCCCCACTCTCTACAGTTTTAAATTCTCAACGTCATGCGGCACCACTCTCTGCGGCAGCCGGTGAGGCACTACGCTGACCAGCAGGCATGGTTTTGAAAATACACGAAGAGTTGGTTCTTGTCTCCCCCATAGACTACCCATGTCATAGTCTTCCTCTACCCTCAACTTGCATCAGTTGCAAACTTCCCTAGCGTTTGTCCGTAGCGCAGTTAGTTGGTTCGATTCCGCATTGTTGTTTTTTGTTTTTGTTATTTACAAAAAAAAAAGTACTGAAGTATTATTTTATCCATAATACAAGCTCTGCTTACTTTGTGGCTAGATGGTGCTGTGTGAATTCTCCAGCATTATTAGTTGGGCGGCAGACTGCCTGTTCTGCAGTGGTCCTTACCGTCATGCCGCACCACTCGCAGCGGTACCCGGTGAGGCACTCCGCCGACCAGCAGGCGCGGCGACACGCGGCGCACTTGCTGTTGGCCGGCAGGTTGCCCTCGCGCCAGTGGTGCACATGCCGCGGCTCGCTTGCAGTGGTCCTTACCGTCATGCCGCACCACTCGCAGCGGTACCCGGTGAGGCACTCCGCCGACCAGCAGGCGCGGCGACACGCGGCGCACTTGCTGTTGGCCGGCAGGTTGCCCTCGCGCCAGTGGTGCACATGCCGCGGCTCGCTTGCAGTGGTCCTTACCGTCATGCCGCACCACTCGCAGCGGTACCCGGTGAGGCACTCCGCCGACCAGCAGGCGCGGCGACACGCGGCGCACTTGCTGTTGGCCGGCAGGTTGCCCTCGCGCCAGTGGTGCACATGCCGCGGCTCGCTTGCAGTGGTCCTTACCGTCATGCCGCACCACTCGCAGCGGTACCCGGTGAGGCACTCCGCCGACCAGCAGGCGCGGCGACACGCGGCGCACTTGCTGTTGGCCGGCAGGTTGCCCTCGCGCCAGTGGTGCACATGCCGCGGCTCGCTTGCAGTGGTCCTTACCGTCATGCCGCACCACTCGCAGCGGTACCCGGTGAGGCACTCCGCCGACCAGCAGGCGCGGCGACACGCGGCGCACTTGCTGTTGGCCGGCAGGTTGCCCTCGCGCCAGTGGTGCACATGCCGCGGCTCGCTGCCAACGCTGTACGTGGCGTTCTCGCGGCAGTCCGCCGCTGCGAAGTCCACACATTCTCCGTGCACGAAGTACTCGCATACTGTGGGAATAAATGCCCGGATCACATTATTTTTGTATCGTCATTCAGTAAGGACATATGAGGATGTTAGCTGAATCTTGACGTCGACATAGTCATACGATAGATATTAAATCAACCGACAACCACTGAACTGAACTATGCTCGCTGGAATGGTACATTCCAGTGTTGGTTGGTAGTGGTACATTACATTATTCCAATGGTATTCCAGCTCTGGATTCGACCACTGCATTGGAATGTTACTGGAATTATGTAAACCACTCATATCGTGTTAAATCGAAGATTTGCGGGACTATGTCAGTCGATCATGAATTTAAATAAGAAACTATCGATACCACGCACGCCAATGCGCGATGGTTCTAAATTAGCAAACTGATGCTAAAGTTCTTCAGTTAGCTGTTCCTTCATAAAATGATGGCTTTGTTATTTAATACATTAGCACTAATAATTAAAGTCGATAATAATTTTATGGAGAAGGGACATATGGATTGTAGTTATTGTAACTATTGTCATGATAATGTGAGTATTTCATTCAAAACTGTATTTACAGGGATGAACACCTGGTAAATCACACGATTAGCTCTACATATGGATTTCATTAGCAATAGCCACACTCATTTCAGTTAGCCGCAACAAAATTACATTGACCTTCATTCCTTGGTCGTCTTCGTTCCTAAACCAGAAAACAAAGCATTAGTTGGCATAAAGCAAAAGATCTTGAGATTTGAATGGAATGTATACTTACTCATGCAATGTAATCCGGGCTGTTCATCCAGTTTTTTTCGACACACCGTACAGAACTTCTTTTTGTGATGTACAGGCTCCGACCAGCAATGAGCCACTGGGTTCTGTATAAATGAAACACCATCAATATTGTACTTAATATTGTTATGAAACTCTTCAGTCATCAATAGTTTAAAACTCTCAAGATTCTAATATCAATTTATGAATTGCATTGGGTTAAAAAAAGAAAACAACTTGGTCACATCAAATTTTCAGACTGAACTCTGCTCTACCTCGTGAGTGGCGAAGTTCGAAGTAATTTGCTCCAGTTAACCACCATCTTCATAATGTAGTTGCCTTTATGTAGACATAACGTTTAATTTAGTTTTTTATTTTTTTATTGACTGTACTTCACTAGCTGTAGGTAGTTCTATTTGGAATAAAATCTGCGTGTCCAAAATGTCCGATTAGTCAGTCTAACAATTTGGAATATTTCTGTCCAAACAGTTAGATTATCGAATTACTAGTAGGACTGGATGGAATAAACGTAAATTTACGGGTAATTTCACATTATTGCCACCAAATATTTTATTATGTAGTAAATCACCAATATATGTTTGTTTAGCTTCAATATGTTTATGATAGAGTTTAATTTACCTTGATAAGGCTCGGCGCCACCCCACAGCATGGTGTTACCACTTGCCCAACGCATCGCTCGTGCACTATGAAGTTGCACACTGTAACAAAATGATTTCACGTTAGGATCTATGATAATTCAAGGTCAACTTAAGGCCAATTCATTCGTTAAAATGAGCTGACGGAGCGTTTCGCAATCGTTTGAGTAATACCTATAGTGTTTTAAAACGTGTCAAAAATTAACGAGCGTTAAGTACTTTTTTT
This sequence comes from Pasiphila rectangulata, assembly GCA_963082625.1. Taxonomy (NCBI): domain Eukaryota; kingdom Metazoa; phylum Arthropoda; class Insecta; order Lepidoptera; family Geometridae; genus Pasiphila; species Pasiphila rectangulata. The sequence goes on from OY720244.1 coordinate 18,621,777, forward strand.
AGTGAATTTACTACGGAATTTACGCAGTAAAAATGCATTTTGTTAACTACTGTATAACCTACTTCAAGAAAAGGAGGAAGTTCTCGGTTATCTTTATTGGTTGTTTAAATACACCATGATCGATCGTCGATGATCACATTACCACTAAATCATATTCGTTCTTCCCACACGAATACTAAATTCTAGGAAATATACAAAACTGTTGATACCAATATTGGAGGAAAATTTTCTTGAGCTAAGATGTTGAAAACATGCAATGCAAAATATTGTAAGTAATAAAAACAACTTGCTGGTTCCAAAATGTTACCTGGTCTTCACTTGTCGGTACCTACTACACCCACACCCATAATCGATGGTCAATTAAATCTTGTTCGTTCTTCTTTACGAATACAAAATACCTACTATGAAATAGCCAAGAGTTTTTATACCAATGATTGGAGGAAAACGTTAAGTGTTGAGTCATTTTTGATATAATTTGGGTTAACCCGCTCTCCGCTGTTGTAACACAATCCGTATATATTTGCAGTTTGTTTTTTGTTTGCTGGGACGATTTGAAAAGCCCAAAGCAGGTTTCCTTTACACTATGGTGAGAAAACGATATTTTTTTAACTTATGCTGTCCCATAATAAGTGCTTGAAATTGTATGAAAACAGAAAACATTTTTAGCTATTACCTGGTGATTTAAGAATCAGAGTTTTTGGAAATCTCTTACTAATTGGGAATCTCCCTCACTGGCTTATCTCAATGTTTCGTCGTAGTAGTGATGTTTATGTCTACTCTATGTCCCAGGGTGACGGGCGTAACATAATGCAGCGTTGGTCACGTGCATCTCTGGATACAAATAAGCTAAGCAGTTCTGTTCCAAAATTCATAATACAAAATCTTGTTTCCCCTTTCATACAAAAAATGCACCTGACTAGCGTGTTCTTTACTTTGACCTCCATTACAGCAAAAATAAACAAAGTCGTTGCATTCCTCGTATATAATTCAAAGAGGTATAGAGCCTTCATTCCGTATGCCACGCGATGTTGTCGTGCCACCAAGTTCACGCTAATCGCATGGGGAATGGGCGGGGGAGTAATTGCATAATTATAACAATTTGATGCCAATGCCCTAAGGGTAAAGTTTTTACTCGTTAGCTTAAATTTTAACCTGGGGCATTTTAAACGCACGTGTATGACTGACACGCATGTTTTAAATGTCAATTCATTTGGTATATTTTTCACTCGAAATGAAAAGCATTTGTGTCGATTGGCGAGCGACTCATAAATAAGACATTTCGTTATTAGAACGATTTCTTTTTGTATAATTCAAGCGATTAAGTCATGCGCCCTCAAGTCCTCAAGTATTGTATTTCTGTATTCTTACGTGTTTTTTTACAATATTTATTTTTTATATGTGTCTAGATTTTGTTGGGGGCTTTATAATTAATATACTAAGTTCACAATAACTCTACCCCTAACGTACCTAAGTGTCGTAGGAAACCTTTTAATTAACTTGCTTCCTCGTTAGTAGGTATGTAAAATATGTAGGTCTAGCGAAACCTCTTGTTTGAAATATTTGTTTCGCGTGGAGATTCCTGCCCTCGACTCTTTTTAATATTTCGAATTCCAAGTCACATATTTTATGGGAGGTTCGTGATTTTATGGAAATTATTTCCATTGTGTGTTTTTTGGGAGAATGCCTAATGATGAAGTAATTTGTTGTAGTGTACTTCCATTATTGGTCTTCGACATCTAAGCTTAAGTAAGCACTGTTTGTATAATAACTGCATACTGTCTCATAATAATATCATTGAATTTTGATAGATCACTTGTAAACTGGGGTTATTATGTAACATCACATCCAAAAAGAGTATGTATAAGTAACTAGTGTTGTTTCTAGCTTCGGTGGTATAGGTGCTGGGCAAGCTTAATCCATTTAACAATGTCCCAGGCACTCATAAATCATCTATAATAGATGGAAAAGGCCTTCTAGCTTTTATTTACCTAGTCGCGTTTTAGGAGTTCATAATTAAACATGCTTACTAAACCGTAACCCACCATACCGACTATCAGACTTGATCTAATCTTAAATCTACCTGCGGTAACGTCCTCTACTCGAATAGAGTTTGATTTCCGTTGAATAAGCAGCCAGCCAAGTAAAAGCTGAAGCTTACAATAAATATTTTCAGTGCCGACACGCCGGGCGGCCACCATTCATCTCCCAAGATCGAGCGATCAATACTCCGCCTTGTTTCACATTCAGGAACTGAGAATGCCGACTATAAAACCACCTACTCTGAGCTCGTAGAAAGTTTAAATAACTGGTAAGACTTTACAAAACATGAAATATGACGTGAACAAGCCGAGTTCAACTAAAGTTCCAAATCAAAACCACCATAAATAAATAGAAGGTATCATGATAAGGCGTGCTTCTCGCGTGACATTAATATTTATATTAGAAATTAATAATAGTAGTAATGTTATACATATCTAAATATGTAAATTTTGTTGTAAAACGCAAAGTATTAGTTGCAAACTACTGATTGACTTTATCAGTTACCACTAACTCATACTTTACGGGATGCTCTTGGACCTGGGACATTCTTAGATGCATTACAATGTATGTATAATAGTAACTCCTAATTAATAAGTAGGTGTAGATAATACCGAGAGCTAACAAACCAGTATCATTTGATTTATCTCTAGAACTTGACCTTCATCTATAAATAGTATTTATTATAAAAAATGTCTTTGCTCTTGAGACATATTATATTAGTTAGTTGGATATTGATCTGGTTTATTGTGGATGCGTGTGATAGTGGGTGGGCGGCGCGCATCCGCCCGGATCGATAGCTTCGCGCAGCCGCCCGCCCTACGTAGTGGATTCTCAGAGGAGCTGAATACTGCCAGCGAGGTGCATTTTGCTTACTCCTACATCACTTCTGGTAATGTTTTCTATCTAAAAAGCAGAATACTTTTCATATGGTTTTTTATGGAATTTGGTTTCATATGGAAGCGGCAAGAAATTAACAAAAAAATACCTGCAAACTTCTACATCAATAGATATAAAATGGAATACCTTTAAGTACAAATGCGGTAGACTAAAATAGGGACTTCTCTTATCGGCAGCTAAGTTATACTTTGGGAAGCCGAGCAATTACTATTCGTACTAGCTGCAAAGTGACGTTGCCAGATTTCCAGATATCTAGATATAAAGAAAGCAGAGCAATTTCGAGTGTTTTTCTGGTTTCCATAGAACACACCTGGCTTTGTGATTGAGATGGCATTTTATTTAAAAACAGTTTGTTTATCATTAAATCACCCTACAAAGTTCACAGTAACGAATTAATTGGCCGAAAAAACAGACCAAATGGTAGAAATTTTATCTTCAACGTAAATAAACTCGTAACTATTTCTGACCAGCTGAGCAATATTGACAAGCGAGGACTTAATATTTCAATACGCTGTGTAGTATGGACTCTTTTTTTTTCGTTTTTACGCTTTCACATACTCCCCTGTGTTTCAATTGAGATCAAAACTACAACCCGAAGCCATTAATACTATTAATATAAAAAAATAAATAAATAATGCTGGACAAATCACACAGCACCATCTAGCCCCATGCTAAGCAGAGCTTGTGTTATGGGTACTAGATGACTGATATACTTAATACATTATACTACATAGATAGATATTTTTATTATAATCTAGAAAAACATCCAGAACACCCTGAACAAATATCTGCAGATCATACAGACATTTGTCCCAAGGCGGGAATCGAACCCGCAACCCCTGGCGTCGCAGGCGGACCTTCGCCCGCTGCGCCACAGAGCTCGTTAAAATATATATACATATTACCCAAATACGATTCTTTTTATTTTCAAGAGTTAGTTTTACCTTAAACGCATAGTTATTACTGTGATGAATAATGAATGAATAAAGTTTAAAAAATGTTGTTGAGAAAGTGTACGTTGTTGCTTACACCAGTAGTGTTGATTACACCAGTAACTACTAATCGATAGCTTATAACATTTTAAAATATTTCAGCTTATTACGTTGTTTACAACTAAGCCAGCTGTAAAAAAAAATTGTGTTAAAATAATAAGAAATATTGTTTATTTGTTACGCTTTCACGCCTACTACTAAACCAATTTAAAAAAATCTGTTTCCAATAAATAGCTTTATTATTACCGAGTAATACAGGCTACTTATATTTTATAAATATAAACGATTTTCTTCTTCTTCTTCTTCTTTATTGCCGTATTCACACGGGAACGGGAACTGCGCGGATGGAACGCCAGGGCGCTGCTGTTAATTTATAAAACATACAGCCGATTTGACACCTGTTCAGTGTTGGCAAACGTTCCCTATAACTCATACGAATTATATCTTGTGTCAGCAATCATAAAACGCTACATTTATATGATTTAGACACTCTGATATTGCTGCAAGGAAAGATTTAGAAACAACTCACTAAGTCACGCATTATTTTATGAACAATTCACGCAATCCGCTATGCAAAGAACCCTGTGGGTTACTCCACGTTTATTTGGTTTTTACTACCTCTTTATCCCACTTTTGGGCAAATTTCTTCTCTCAAATCCATAGACTTTGGTATTTTTTCTAGTATTCGTAGCAGAATTATAATGAGAAATAAGTTATAATACGGATTAATAATTAATCCTCACGTGCTTTCACCTTTACCATATAAGTTAGAAGTTTTCAAATGACATTAAAAGCGCCACGAGGTCTACGAAAGAGTCTACGTGTGCATGTTGTACCCTACTACGCCGTAGCGCGTCGTAGCAAGTACTACGAGAGGCCTACGTGCGAGAATGCGCGTATTCAAACATTCCATCTGCGTAAATTGTTTGGCGGCTAAACAATCTACTTTTTAACGATTAGTAACTAACTAAAAAACCACCGGAAAAGGATGTTTCCAAGATGATTGGCTGTCGTAACGATGATACGCCGTTCAAATTAGCTAAAAATAACCCTAAAATACAAAAAAAGATGGTTAAATGTAAAAGCATGAAAATGTTTGGTAAATATACACTTACAATACCATATTCAACGTTTCTTCATTTTTCATGTGTTTCAGTTTACATATTTATGATTTTGTAACCCTTGTAAGCATTGGTTTTCGCTGTTAACTACTTATACTTACTTAGCAAAGTGAATAGTATATAAATTGCGCACGAGTCTAGTCCTTGCAGCAGTTACTTATGTGTGTCCTTACATAAGGGGCAATAACCACAGATCACTGTGTAATTCTCTAACGGACGACCCTGCACTCTCAATAAACGTCGGCGGAACGAATGGCTCTATTTTTAGAGCGTCTTGTCAATAAACTACTTTTGAGAAGGGCATAGAAGGAGGCTACTTGGATCTAACGAAGGAACATTCAAGGATCCCCCGACTTTCTTTCCGAAGATTGTGGTCGATACTTGTTGATTATAATTTACATTGATAAGAGTGATCAACAGTCCACAACTAATCAAAATTGCGTAGGTTAGTAAAAAAATCATCAAGAACAAAGTGAATTTTAAGTTAAGTAATAGCCGTTTCGTTAACATTTGATACACATTAAAGCATAGTCCCAAATAAACCAAACCACGGAAGTCAGATAATTGAGAATACTTTTAATGTTGATGTCTTCCAGGCTGATTTCGCCCACGGCGACTTAAATTTTGTTTACGGGTTATAGCAGAGCTTCGGTCTAAAGTGACTAATAGGTATACCTTAATTTGGCTTTGCAATAATTGAAATTGATAATATTTTCGTATTTATAAAGGATTAATTAGTACAGGCTCTTAATAATAAATAATAATAATGAAGGATTAACTACTTTAATACTTTTATTGGAGCCATTCCATTCAGTCACAAACCGGACGAGATTAAGGGAATGTGCCACGCTGTCGATACGTCATTCTGCAATAATAGCAGCAAGGCAGCCAGCGTGGCACCCGCAGTAGCATTAACCACTAAACCATTAAAAAATTAAGTACCCTGTCTGCGTAGGTATCTACGTGGTCGTGGTTTCCAATTCCGGGTGATACGGGCACCTACTTAGATGATAGGTTATTCCCCCATGTTTCCGCAGTCTGATGATGATGAAAGAAATTAATTACATTTTATTTATGAATTTTGTTTCCTACTACAAATAAAGAAACAGGATCTACATAAGTGATCTAGATCCTGTTACCCGTCTGTTACATATTCCAATTTATTTAAGTAATCTGTAGTTCGACGTCCTGACGCAGTTATAAGTTTGAGGAGTTGCTATACTTATTATTACGATGGTTGTCAAGCTCACGCTGTTCGTCTACTCGTCCTTTCTACCACTCGTCTACAAATCATAACAAAAACACTGGATTTATATAAAGCTTACGACAAAAAATACTCACTTTATATAAAACTGAAATTGGTACCTATTCCATTTCCCGACATTTTTCCTATCAATTTTAAAGTTGCCTACGGATACCAGCCCACCGTCGTAACATAAACATTGAACTTCATAGATGACGATCAAAAGTAGGCTATTGCCCTCAAACTATTTCTGTGCCTATCTGTACTGTTTACTTTGGCAGTTACGGCTGGCGACCAACCGAGCAGTGCTGCTTGAAAGAATATGCTTAAAATAGGTCCGTGGCTTTGGCGTTCAAATATTTGGATAAAGAAATACTCTTTGATAGGTTATGATTTTAATAACTTTTCCTGATATTTTCTGACACTTCTTTGATTATTTTCTACCTATCGCTTGGTCAAGCTATCTTCTAGAGCTCACACTCATATTGTGCGATGGTTTTGCTTCTGCATCTCTTAAAGTCATTTTTATAGATTTGATATATTTATTTATTTATTTGTAGTAAAACAAACAGCAATCTTATTACACGTTAGTCTAAATTAGAGCAAGCCAATTAGAGGTTTTCACGTCTAGAAAAGTAGACAAATCTGATTTTGTTTGAACGGATAGGCACATGGTCCCTCTGTCACCTTGGCGAGTTGGAAATCGTAGAGTAAAAAAATAAACAAAAGAACACACCGTTCTACAAAAAGTTCGAGATCCTAGACCGACTTCCTCGCCTATGTGGGACTTATACTCGTACGACACTATGCATTGCTATCCCTCTCCCTATAACTAAAAATCACGTAACCAAGTCATAGCAATAGCCTTTGGAGCTATACCGTGTTTCGTAAAAGAGTAAAACATTAATTATTTATAAAATCTCCTTGGGTAAAAATATGCGGTCTTCCCGCGACCATGACTGTAGTCCAGCCGGTCAGAAGTATATTTAATGTATGCAAAATAAGAATGCGATTTGTCCTACATGATTTACATGATCAAGTTCACCTGGGTCTCCGTGATTGACCGTGAATGATGGCATACAAATAGCAAATAGATAGTATGATATTTACTATTGTCACCTACACGATGTAACCCAGGTTAGATTTAGAATTATAATGTGATACATTACCTGTACTAGACACGACGGCGACCGCGTGCGTACGCGCATGACACGCGCCGCGCGCACATGTGCTGTCTATAAATGTTAACAATGTATCACTTGTACAGTGTCTACTTGTACTACATACTTTCTCACGACACCGGCGGCTCAGTCAGACAGCCGGCGGAGACGCAGGAGGGTGTGGGTTCGATTCCCGCTGGGGGACTAATGTTGGCTTTTCTGCAGATATTCGTCAAGTTTGTTACTGGGTCGGGTATATTCTATGTGAGTTTCAATAAATATTCATCAACCATCTGGTACGTGCCCATACCACCAGCTCTGCTTACATTGAGGATGTGTGAAAAATGGTGCTGTGTTACATGTCCACAATTATTAGTTTATTTCGTTAAAAGTATTACGTGTCCATAATAAATATAGTCATATTATGTATTTATAGGTGTCAGAAGAACGTTATGTTGGTATTAAAAACAATATAACAAGGTATCTTTTGGTCTATATACGATTTTGGACGTCTCATCATCCTATCCTTAATCATAAGGCTGATAAACGAGAGTGAACAAGGAAAATATGACGTATCGCCCTCGTGTTATGTTTACAGACAGGGAAATGATGATGAGTTAGCTATAATGCAGTGGAGTATCACGTGTTACCTAAGAAACGTTTAGCTAAAATTAGCTTGAGAACTACTCTTACGAAATCTCACCATGATAAACACTTTAACTGCTGGATCTAGTTGAGATATCGACCTGTAACAGGTGTAAACCGATTTGTTATTCGTTGTGGTCTTCTGAATGAGGAATCTACTTAAGAATTAGTAATCGCAGGTTCTATAAATAACAACTGTAAAAACATTATTGTGGATTTTTTTTTGTTTTAGTCGGGTAGAAAAGTATTGTCAATATTTTTATAAGAATTTAGTAAATTGTTTTAGTGTAGTAATCGCAGGTTATTCTATGAATAAAAAAAACTCATGACATTGAATAGATTGTCAGATTTCTTGTTTTAGTCAGGTAAATAAAGTATTGCCAAAAATCCTACATTGGAACGTACGTTGGGATAATAATTTTTTTTTATTACGTAGAGCACCAACTTCCCAATTAAACCCTGGTTCGAAAACTGTTAGCAATATAGTGCGTCAAAGTGAAATTATAACTCTAACACGACTACATATTCCTTGCCTACGAGTATCTAGAGTATAGCGCTTGTAGCTTTAACAGGATCAAGCGTTAATTAAACTAATACCGAAAGCGAGTTGAGACATGGCTATGCAATGACTTAGCTAAGTGCAGTATGTAGGAAAAGCAAACAAATACTTTGAAACTGGTTTGTACGTATGTTACCCAAAATCGTGTGTACGGATTTAAGGAGTTATAACTTTAATTTGTGATGTTTTATAGTGTTACACTTAGGTAGAACATTTCAAAGAAATTAAAAACCTTATCAAAATTTGCGTTTCTGGTGGGATATAAACCCACGTCGGTCAAATCGATCCTTGATCGATCTTCTTAAACCGGAATTGCTTTAACCAACTAAGTTACGGAACAGTGGATTAGTAAAAAAAATATCAATATTAAAAAAAATGGTATTTCATGAACTCTCAAATAGCCCTTTTGGACTTATCCTACCTAAACGTATTCTCCTCATAGGTATGAAATCTATACGATATGACTGCAAAAATCAAATCGTAGGTACACGTATTAAGTTTCCGTCTCAACAGGTGACTCCGATATGAATGTTTACTGCGGACATGCCATTACACCCGTGTGAGACCAAACGGACCAATACAGGGAAGTGAACAGATTTATTCATGTGCTTTCCTGTTTACATAAGATTAAGTTTGTTTATTTTTATATTGTAAGTGGAAGTGTCTATGTTTCATAGTTTGTAATTACGAATAATTAATAATAGTCCTAGTCACCGACCGCTTGCTTCGCGGCCGGTGATTCACCGTTCTGATATATTTTTTACTGTAGAGTATTTGTTTTTATATTTCTTTATAGTAAAAATGTATTTTTATGAGTTTACAAATAAATGATGTGGAATAATAATAAAATAATATATTTCTGAATTACCTTGCTTCGGTAATGACTGAGCAATAATGACTTTTGCTATTTTTAGAATGGTTCAAATTAATGGAAGGAGTATTAATAAACTTCGAGTACCAGTCGTAAATTCAACTTTCGAAGTTTGGAATAAAATAGCTTTGCACGTATTTTATTCTAATAGTTTTACTTCGGGATGTTGGATACACGGAAATATGCTGCTGCCAGTGGTCCGGAGGTATCCCTTAGCAGGCTCTTACTGCATTCAGTAGTGAACGCTTTACGGCTGAATTGATGATGATGATTACTTTACTTAGGTAGGTATCTCTACCACGCGCTCTAGAAACACGTACATCTTTATGCAACTGTGCATTTATTTATATAGGTTATTATTATTTATTTGTGATTTATTTAGGTTCGATTCCCGCCTCGGGACAAATGTCTGTACGATCTGCAGATATTTGTTCAGGGTGTTCTGGGTGTTTTTCTATATTATATAATAAAAATATCTATCTATGTAGTATAATATGTAATATAATATATAATATGTACAGTACACACCCCCTACCTCTCTTGCTTCCATATTTCTTTCCATCCAAAGGTTGTCTGGAAGAAATCGCTTCTAAGCGATAAGACCGCCCATTGTACCAATCTTGTTTGTAAGTTTTTTTTTTTTTCTGTATATTTTGTTAAGGTGTGCAATAAAGTGTTTTGTATTGTATTGTATTGTATAATGTATTAAGTATATCAGTTATCTAGTACCCATAACACAAGCTCTGCTTAGCTTGGGGCTAGATGATGCTGTGTGATTTGTCCAGCATTATTTATTTATTTATTTATAAACGAGCTGCTTGCGGTCACGATATTGGAAGGTACTTGATGGATTTGTACCATCGCAGCCCTAGGACTGCTGTGCACGTCCACCGCTGGACACAGGCCTCCCTCATGGATCTCCAAGATCTTAACAGGATTGTTGCCATACTCGCCACGCTTGGCGGTTTGGCGAGTGTAGTACGCTATATTGATACACGGAAAGACGCTGCTACCCATCTTCCGGAGGTACCCCATGGCAGATTCCTATAACATACATGGACAAAAGAGGAGGAGCAACATTCTACTGCCGGCACTCCACGACATTTGTATTGTTTACAACTTATTATTTGGAAACCAGCTGTCCAGGTATTTTTAAAATTATTTGAGCCAGTTACAATTAATTCCAGTAAAATAAAAATCCAGTAAAAAAAAACAATAAGGTATGGACTACTCGGTTACTGAGTTAATATTAATAGGTTGATTTAAGAAATGTGATTGAACTAAATATGTAATGCCAAAAGCTCAACATTCCTGCCAACACTTAAGTACTCGCACGTAAATTTAGCATGGCTATTCAAAAGCTCTTTACCATTTCACATCAATAGCCGAAAGTTAAAATTCTTATATTACTATCAATATATATAAAATTTATATTTATATTTTAAATTTATCGGGATGCATGGAGAGTTGGAGGGGAGGTCTTTGCCTAGCAGTGGGACACTTATGGCTAATTGTAATTGTAATATACATATATAAAACTCTTCCGTTACTGACTGAGTGACTGACAGACCACGCACAGCCTAAACCACTGGACCAAGAGACTTGAAATTTGGTACACATATACCTTGAGTATCCTAAAGGTGCACTAAGAAGGGATTTTTCGAAATTCCCACGGGAACAGGAACTACGCGGATGAAACTGCGGGGTGCGGCTAGTTGTTATATAAGTTTGTAAATTGTTATACTAGTGCCGTCATGCATGTCTACAAGCAAGTAACCTGTTACGTGGGTACTACGGCATCGCGTGCGGAGTCCGAGCGGTCTGATCTCGTCGTTGAATGTCGCGCGGGAATGTGGACTGAACTTGAGGAGTTATACGAAAGACTCCAGGGCTAACGGTAGTAAGAAATAGTTACTTTATTTTTTTTTTATTGTCCGCCGTGGGGTGCCGGCAGTAGAATGATACCCCTCCTCTCATGCCCATGGATGCAGTAAGAGCCTGCTAAGGGATACCTCCGGAAGATGGGCAGCAGCGTCTATCCGTGTATCAACATCCCATACTGCGCTCACCAACCTTCAATGCGATCACCACGCTTGGCAGGCGGGTTGGTGAGCGCAGTATGGGATGTTGATACACGGATAGACGCTGCTGCCCATCTTCCGGAGGTGTCCCTTAGCAGGCTCTTACTGCATCCATGGGCATGAGAGGAGGGGTAACATTCTACTGCCGGCACCCCACGGCATACGCACGGTAGACGCTATTACACTTATTTAATTCCTCATAAATCTCATCATCAGAACTAAGTTTTGAAAAAAATAGGTTAATAAATAACCTAATATAGAAATCGACGGAGTTCTGAGGTACTACGAAGATTGGTCTAAAAACATACCTCCATCATGTCACGGTCAAAAGCAGGCTTTTGGTAATTACCTCGGTCATTATTCTTAGGGTTTAATCATTTTATTAGTACCTAATGTTCCTATTCCTTGTTCCTAATTGTTATTTTGTTGTCTTTGTGTGTTTTGAAAATTATGAGTAACATGGCCTTTGGCGTCATGCATTATTAATGATAAGATAAATAAATACTAAAATAGGTCAATTAAAACGCATGTAGAAAACCAGAGGCAACTCTTATGAGGACTAAACCAACGCGTCACAATCCAAAGAAAACTCATGTAAAAACCAATAAAATAAATACCTGCCTATATTATAATCGTAAAGGCACAACTGTACAGAATGGCGGTACCTGTAGAGGGTAAACGTTCTTACCACTTGCGGTACAAAATAACCTAACATACCTCTAATATGCATACATACTCTAACAAGAATTACAGTTGCTGAACGTATATAACCTTCTACATATTATAGATTTACTTTTACTCTACTTTATACCTGCGTGTTTTCAAGCTGAGTATGGAATGGAGTGAAAATAAGTAAATTAGTCTATAACATCTAGAAACGAGTGAAAAGTTTCAACGTTATGCAACAATAAAGAAAAAGTAGTCTACGATGGACCCAGGTGATGTCACCTGCAATACAATATTCATCATAATACTATAAAACCGCACACAGTCTGTCATCAGGCGCACTTTGGCGCGACGTGGTTCTATAGCATTGCGAGCAACTGTCAACATGCAAGCCCATAGTTTCTAGTAAATAAGCTCAACCCAGGTATCCAAACATGTGTAACAATAAAGAAAAAAAAATCGTTTCGTCCGAAAATCGTGATTATTTTTCCGAGAGCCGTTCGGCCTTCGGCGGGGGTAACGGGGCGCGGGCGGGCGCGGCGGGAGGTCGCCATTGACGTCACCGGCGCGAGCCAATCGCGCGCCGGCACCACTCAGCCCCTCCAGCCCATTGGGAGCGCCGTATTACTGTGGTATTACCCGCGGACTCTGCTTTACGTGCTATAATGATTAGTTTGCAAACGATAACCTCATATGGGCATTATGTCGACGAAATTACAATTAAATTTTAGTGAAGCTTATGCCGAGATAATACGCGGTTTGATATTTAACTTTAAATAATGTTTAATCTGATTATTTTGTAGCACGTACACGAACGTTATTATTGCCAATTTTATAAAGAACAAACTGTTATGGGATTTGTTTCATGATTTAATTTTGCATAGCAACTAGAATTTTGCGATACGTAACAATGATGTCTTCTTTATAGCTAATTACAGTATCAATAACAAAAATCATGTATGTAATTGGTATAAAATAGCGTTTCAGCTACGTCGTAGCGAGTGCTACGCAGACCTCGCTACGGCGTAGCCTTTTGCTACGTTTTAACGTTTTGCTAAATTTTTATATAAATTAAATTTTGACCAAATGACGTTACCAGTTATAAACACAGAGAAGCAAATTGTATGAGGCAAATAATTATCAAAATATGATAGAGGCCTTAATACATTTATTTTTCGCTATTATTAGGTAAGAGCAAAAAGGGTTGAGAAAATTAAAGTTCAATAAAATGGTGTTAATATTAATTAATTAAACTTTATTTCAACGAAAATAAAAAGCTACCGTACACAAATTGCAGTCTTCATTCATTTTATTCTTATCAGTACTAGTTAGTTATCAGAACAGATAGTTTAAAACTACTGTTATTAAATCACAGTTTTAGCAGGTATTGTGTTAATCACAATCAACTAAAAATCTTGAGATTAATGGATAAGAAATATGCAATATTTATTTATACATAAAACTATTAATGGTATACCTACATACTTAACAACAACCTTTAAGGCTACAGTCAAAGCAACTTTGATGAACACTAAGCCACTTAATTTTTGTATGAACATGAACACTTTTAGTATTTTAACACTGCAATTTTTTTCAGCTCCAAGCTGTACTTAAGGTTTCTCCTTCTTGTTTTGGCAAAAATCTTTTCACCACGAGCGATTTCGATCGATTCGATCAGGTTCATTGTTTTCCTGTTGTAAATTTTCCATCAAAATGTTCCAGAGATCGGAATTCTTCTTACAGCTCCGTAAATTTCTTTTTGACAATATGTTAATTTTCCGACGACGTTGTTCATTGACTTTCTTAACACTTTGTATTTCATTTCCCAATGTGAAATTGGTCCATCTCGATATGCAGTTCACAATTTTTTTTTTATAAATCAGATACCTTCTACTGGAAATCTCTTTTTGATTCAAAAATAGGTGTTACTTTTTCTCGTTTATTGTCATCAATGTTGTGTTTTCCTTTGAGAATCCAGTAATGGCCTCTGAAATATTTGTTAAAACAAATTATTACACCACAACCCTATTCGACATGGCAAGTACGTACGTAAAGCCATTTCATCATCATCATCTGAGCCGTAGGACGTCCACTGTTGCATATAGACCTACCTCATGAATTTACTGATTATGAGGGATTGTTGCCATACTCACCACGCTTGGCAGGCGAGCTGGCGAGCGAAAAGACGCTGTTGCCACGGGCAAGGTAAGAGAAGCAACATTCTACTGCCGGCCCCCCATGGCACGGTTTAATGTCTTTTGTAGATGATTTATACAGCGTCATCAACTGATAATCATGCCGTACTGGACAATGCAGTGAACAGGTAAATACGTCTGGATAAGCCGCGGGTTTCCTCAATATGATTTCCTTCACCGTTAAAGCACGTGAAGCCTTTGGTTCACGGCCGGTATCAAACCTACAAACTTTAGATTTAAAGAGGGGGGGTAGGTTACCACTCGGCGAATAGCGGCTATTTTAGATACATTCTTCACTAAACAGTAACAATATATTTTACATTTAAGTTCAAATGAGGTGCTTGAAAGTGGGAAATTGACCCACTTGGCCGTGCAATGTTAGTGTTCCCAAGTAAAATTGATGGAATGGCATCTTCCGTAAGACGCCGATATTTTATTTTATTTGTTAGTGTAAATGAATTTTCCGAAAGATGTTTGGAACAAATGTGACTATGTTTTTTCGTTATCCAATTACTTCTGGATATGCGTTGTAACCATATATCTTTTATTTTGCCATCTTTGGGGAATCTAAAACAAGAAGGTGTCTCAATAATATCGATATAATGATTATTTTTACAGCACTATGATAACCAAAAAAGTTTAAAAAAAACGGAAGAAAAGGGAATAACATGGTTCAAATGTCTAGATACATTATAACTTTGATTTTAGAAGATATACAATATTAACACAGTTTAGGCAAATTTTACAAAAAAAAACTAATTAATGAAAAGTTACCTTTGACCATATTGGACAAAGTCCTGTCCATATTTTATTAGCAATTTGCATTCTTTTACTACACACGCCATACTTCGCACATATCGCAAGAGTGTTAAAAGATTCTAATAATTCATTTTCACACGCTTTTTTTGTAAATTTTCTTACAAATTATGTAGAATTTACCAACAGCACACCACAAATTACGAACTAAAAATAACGCGACCATGTTATGTTGATCTTACTTGACATAATCATGATCGTATCAGACACGTCATTTTAATTTACTAGCTTTATCCGTCATTAGTACAACCAAATTTTTTAACCTTTTGACTGTTCATTTACGCCAACCTTGTATATTATGAAGATACAACTAACTGTATATGCACCTCTTTCTAGCTCCTTTAAAATGTCGTAAGTGAAAAGAGTAGGTACAGAATGATTTATTTTGGTTGCTTTTTTAGCCTGGTTTCTATTACGTTATTATTCTGAGGTTTGAACCCTAGAAAACAAACGTCCAAGCAACTAAAAGCCAATGACTTCAATCTTAAAAAGCGTCATTAAACAAACATCAGTAGAGTCGTAAAACATCAATGACGGCTATGACGAAGATGATAACGTAGCAGTGACGGCACGCGCAAACAATAGGCAAATATAGAGTATAATCTAGTCTACGGTAAACAATGAACAAATATAGAGTTTGATGTCATAGACTATGTAGCCGGATCTAGAGGACACCTGCTTACGGCTGTAAACAGATAGAAATAGGACGTACTGGCCGTGCTTTGTTTGCATCTTAATTCATTATATTGCTGTCAGTGAACTGCAAATTATTAAAATATCAGAATAACAACGTTATAGAAACCAGGCTAAAATAGCAACCAAAATCAATCATTCTGTTCTCTTTTTACTTATGACATTTTAAAGGAGCTAGAAAGAGGTGCATATAACAGTTGTATCTTCGTAATTTACAAGGTTGGCGTAATTGAACTGTCAAGTTCTATAAAGCTTACTTCACGGTTATCATGGCTAGTGATGTAACTGTGTCAACTTTAAAATCAAGAGAACTAATGTTTTGTTAACCATATAAACAGAGTATATTTTAAATAATAGTATTGCTTTAAAAATTCTTGCATTTAAAAATTATTTCTCACAAAATAAAATACCTACCTTATTATATTTAAATCCACCTGGAAAGCCTATTTACTTGTCTATTTACCTTCAAAGTATTTATTTTTTTTAAAGGAAGAAAGTTGTGAATACGAATCTGTAGTCAATCATAGAAAACCTAATTTATTTTAATAACTATAGCGTTATCTTATTTTTTTATATAAATAAAATTTTGACCAAATGACGTTACCGGTTATAAACACAAAGAAGCAAATTGTATGAGGCAAATAATGATCAAAATATTATTGAGGCCTTATTACAGAAAGATAACAAATTAAATAAAGAAAAAGCTATAATTTATTTTTTGCTATTATTAGATAAGAGCTAAAAGGGTTGAGCAAATTAAAGTTAAATAAATTGGTAGTTAAATAAACTTTATTTCAATGAAAATAAAAAGCTACCGTCCACAAATTGCAGTCTTCATTCCTTTTATTCTTATCAGTACTAGTGAGATATCAGAACAGATAGTTTATAACTTCTGTTATTAATTCACAGTTTTAGCAGGTACAATGTTATTCATAATCAACTAAAAATCTTGAGATCAATGGATAAGTAATATTTATCTAGGTATATATATAAGCTGTGAAAAAAACAATATTCTAAGTAACCTGAAAAAAAGATAAAACCGTTTGTGTCGCAAACGCATGCTTCGACATTCTTATAGGAATTAAAATTCATAGGGTACTTCCTGTTGTTAGAGAACTATGAAATTTGGCATGGTACCTATATCGTCTTAAAACGTTACAGAGAAAAATCCAAAAACTATACATTTGGAATGGAATCATAAAAAAAACATCTTTGAAATAGTACGAAATCAATCATCGAGGTTAAGTAAATGTTTGGAACAAAAATGTGACTATGTTTTTTTCGGTATCAAATTACTTCTGGATATCCGTTGTAGCCGTTGTATCCGTTGTATCTTTTATTTTTTCGTCTTTGATGAATCTAAAACAAGGAGCGGTGTCTCAATAATATCGATATTATGATTATTTTTACAGCACTACGATAACCAAAAACGTTTAGAAAAAACGGAAGAAAAGGGAATAAAATGTTTCAAATATATCACGAATTTCGATGTTAGAAGATATACAACAATTTTCCGACCATATTAACACAAATTATGCAAATTTTACAAAAAACTCACCGATGAAAAGTTACCGACTTGTCCGTATTTTCTTTTCGTGATGTGTGTGCGATTTGCAGTCTTACTACACACGCAATACTTAGCACATATCGCAAGAGTGCTTAAAAATTCTATTAATTCGTTTTCACACGCTTTTTTGTAAATTTTCTTACAAATTATGTAGAATTTACCGGCAGCACACCACAATTAATTACGAACCAAAATAAACGCGACCATGTTATGTTGATCTGACTTGACATAGGTAATCATGATCGTGTCAGACACGTCATTTTAATTTAGTAGCTTTATACGTCATAAGTACAACCTAATTTAGAACCTTTTGACTGTTCATTTACGCCAACCTTGTAAATTACGAAGATATAACTGTATATGTATGCACCTCTTTCTAGCTCCTTTAAAATGTCATAAGTAAAAAGAGTACAGAATGATTGATTTTGGTTGCTATTTTAGCCTGGTTTCTATTACGTTATTAATCTGAGATTAAAATAACCTACTCGTAGTAATCAGACATAGAAGCACTATGAAGTAATTGTAATATTAATTATTGAATGTTTTAGATTTTTCGTGATGTTTAAAAAAAAACTTGGACACGTATTTTTTATGTAATCATCTAGCGATACATTTTGTTTCAATTTATGACAATTTATGACGTTAGAGGGATTAGGTAAGACTCGACTCTTAAACACACTGCAATTCTAAAATCCATATTGCACAGTGACCAATAAATAAATAATAAATAATGTTAGACATTGTATACACAGCACCATCAAGCCCTAAACTAAGCAGTGTTGTGATGGTATGGTATTTCATAGCACTCTAACTGACTGTTTTGTACATACATACATACTTATCAGAGATTAAAAAACATCCAGACCCGTGAAAGAGAAATAACTACAGTTAAAGCAAACATTTTAGCCCCAGGCGGAGATCGAATCCGCAACCTCCCGCGTGACAGCCGGGTAATAAACCAACTGCGCCACGGAGGTCGTCCTATAGCTTAGCCGGTTTTATCTGACCGGCTGACGTCATAAGTGACACAGTTTCACCAGGCCGGGGCATGCACCCCATTGCTAGACAACACTATACAATTATTTCATTATCTATAAATATAAAATTCAAAGTTCTGACTGACTCACTGACTGACTGATATATCAACGCACAGCACCTAAAGACTTGAAATTTGGCACACATAATATACCTTGAGTATCCTAGAGGTGCACTAATAAGGGATTTTTCGAAATTCCCACGGGATAGGGAACCAATGGGATTTATATTTTCGAATCAAAGTGGCTCTGCGTGAAAAAGGGATTTTACGTTTTATGACTTCCACGCGGACGAAGTCGCGGGCGATAGCTAGTTTTGAATATAAAATTACAATGTCTAAACAGTGTCGAAGCCCTAAGGGGGTGATATCCTACTATAATAATATTAAAAACGCGAAAGTGTGTATGGATGTTTGTTATTCTTGCACGCAAAAACTAGCCTACGTATTGAGCGGAAATTTTGGACACATTAACAACATTTTATTCGGGTACAACGCATGTGAAGCGGCGGGCATAAGATAATGAAGTTATAAATAAATATATTAAAATTTCATAGACTTTTTGATTTTGCGTCAGGGATTTCAACTTAACTCAGTAATTACCTTGCCCATTTTTAACTAGCACGGGAGTTAAGGTTTTGATAATTGCGCTAAATTTGTAATATTTTCTTACGGTTTTTATTTATGATTAAATGATCAAATAAAATTAATTAATAAATTACAAAACATTTGTTTTTAATGTTTTATGTTTTGAATTTCATGTTGTTAGGGTTCCGGACCAAAATGGTAATAAAGGAACCCTTATGGTATCACTTTGTCTGTCTGTCTGTCTGAATAATGGATATCTCGAGAACTAATGATGCTATCGACTTGTAATTTGAAATAGTTCAAGATAACACTTTTTGAATAATATAGCATTTATTAAAATGTTCGGATAGGGGGATCTCAAAACATTAAGTGAAGTTACTAGGTCATGTGGGGTATCATATAAAAGGTATTTATTTCCACATTAATAAATATTACAGTTTTTATTTTTCCTTTAAGACGTATCGTTTCCGAGTTATTTACAAAAAATGTTGAAAAAACGCCTGTTCCCCCCTTATCCCCGAAGTTTGCAGAGATAAACCCGTGAAACTTTTATAGCTAATAGAAGTGTATGTAAAGTTTATAGGAAAATTATAGCGTACTCTCTAATTTGCATAGTTTTTTAGACAAGGGTGTGGAAGGGGGGTTTTAAATTTTTTTGTGAAGTTACTAGGTTATGTAGGGGTATCATAATATGAAAGGTATTCATTTGAACATTAATAAACAGTTATTATTTTTCCTTTAAGCTTTTTTTGACTTATTTATACAAACGAAAAAAATAGCGTCCTCTCCCCTTATCTCCTAAGTTTGCAAAGATAAACCCCTGAAACTTTTATTGCTAATAGGAGTGTATGTAAAGATTAGAGAAAAGTTATAACGCACCCTCTAATTTGCAGTTTTTTAGAAATCATCGCAAGTGTAAAAATTCTACATAAGTTCCGCTATCAGACAAGAGATGGCGCTGTCAAGATTCTCCAACAAATATAAACCGCCTTTATCATATACTAGCTGACCCGGTGCCCACTTCGTTGGGCGGTAAGCATTTTTACTTGTGATGAAATTATGAGTGTGCTTAGGTTCATCACTTCAGCCATAAAACGTCCACTGATGAACATAGGCCTCCCTCATGGATCTCCATGAGGGGTAGTTACCATTCTCACCACGCTTGGCAGGCGGGTTGGTAAGTGCAGTATGGGATGTTACGCTGCTGCCCATCTTCCGGAGGTATCCCTTAGCAGGCTTTTACTGCATCCATGGGCATGAGAGGACGGGTATCATTCTACTGCCGGCACCTCACGGCGACTTAGGTGCTTAGGCTAGGTTAGGTTAGGTGCTTAGGTTAGGTACGATTTATTTCCTGACTGCCAGAAGGAGGGTTATATTTTTAAAGCATATGTATGTTGTAAAGGTATTTGCATGTCAATTAAGCTATATTTTATTTTATTTTAGAAAGAAAACCAACAGCATTTGTTATAAAATTAACTTAAAATTAGTCTCTTAATATAAAAACAGCCAATTACAGGTTTTCCTAATTATATCCTTAACTAATTCATCCGTGTAGCATAAATACAGTGTAAGCAGTGATAAAAAATAATAAAAAAGAGATTACCACCGAGCTAAAAGACAAAGGTGTGTAGATATACATAACTGGTATAACCAATATAAAAAAAAACTAATTAACAATTTATATGGAGAGCATGCGATTTTTTTTTTGATATTACCGCGTTTTAAAATAAAAATATAAGCAATCAGACACGAAATCTTAAAAAAATCCGTAATGGCAATAGACAAATTTCATAGAAAGTAAGGACATAATTTTAATTTTTTTTAACAGTATTGCCCACAGCCTTACAAAGAATATATAGAAGTACAGGTAGAAAACTGTGATATATAGTTAAAATCTGCTACTGAACACAACAGAACAGAACTCTGGCTTATGTATCACTCAAAACTAAAAAAAAATCGACATTCAGATGCGAAACAAACAATGGTTCTAAAATACCCAAGGTATGGTTAGATGACTATATATCAAAGGAAAAAAAAGTAATGTCCTTTTATGTCTATGCCTTATAAAACATGCTGACTATTCTATCCTAAGGGTGCACTAAGGATTTAAATTACAAGACAAAGAATCGCACATTGAGCACAAACGCAGCAAATGACGTCATCACTGAAACACTCCACCGGGTCAGACCATGCACAAAGAGAATCCCAAATGAAACACTACGTCATACTTGCTAGATAGTCAGAGGAAAGTTTATACTTATTTATATTATTATTATTATTTTTAAGGGTTTATTTATGCTCAAAATATTTGAAAATATTTCGGTATAAGTGAAACTCACGGGCCTAAGCCAAGTGAGGATCACTGGAGTATTGTTACAGGGTCGTCCTGTAAAAACTTTCTGACAATTCTGCAAGTGTTGAGAATGGCAGCTTTTTGCATCGTTATATGAAGGCTTTCTTCAAGGATAATTACTTTAAGATAATGAAAAAGGTTTTTCGGGATGACTCCGGTAATTATTATATAGTTGGGATCATAATATTATTCTAGGTGTTAAGTGAACTTTGCGTGGCAAAATTATAGCTATATATAAAAACTTTAATAACTAATATAAATATTATATAGCTATAGGCCTTTGTCCAGCAGGTGGACGTCCTGCGGCTGAGATGATGATGATGATATAAATATATAATAAATTGATACTTTTAATTGAATGCCTCTAACTATTATTGAATATTTTAGGAGTGAAGTTTTTTTTTGTTATTATTAGACTAAAAAAAATAGGAGTTTACTTACTGAAACATAGCTGTATATGCTGTCATTTTGAGGACCCATAACTCAGTTAGAAATCTTAATAATATTACACGTTATTCCCCGATAAATAAAAGCCGAAATACCATTCTCAATCAATATCGCTGAAAGGATTTTGGAAGACCTGTCAGATGACGTTGAAGTATTTTCGGAGGAAAATTACCGCGAAAATCGCAATCGAATCACATTATCACTTTGCAATATTATTAACCACAGATTACACAATCTAACAGTAAAATATACAGTGCAGCAATCGACCAATGACACGACTTAAATCTAAGATAATGAATTACTATTCCACCTGATTGGTTGATTCCTATCTCCTCTCATTCTCATCTCTAACTCAATGGGAACTCAAAACGCAAGCCCCAATAATACGTCGGTAGGATCAATAAGGGCCATGAATCTGAAGATGAATGGCGACATCTCTGACATAGATATTGCAGGTCACAGGGCATGCACCCCGTCCTGCGGCACGAATATGATCCCTCTATTTTCTCTATAGTTTTGCATATAATGAGGCGTTTTCATTATGAAGTAAAAACTTCAAAAATAGTTACCTCGAACCATATAGATGGCGTGAGCTTTCTTTTACTGGTAGGCACAATTCGACAATGACTGGATTAATCACAAACTTGTTTACTCCGCTTGCCAGCTCCATCTGTTAGGTTTAGTAGAAAACTTTTTATCTTTTTTTACTGAAAACGGCTCATTTAAAGTGGCTTGTAATATATTTGGAATTTGATCAGTAACAAAATAAACTACACTCTGAATGGCATTGTCAATTGTCAACAAGCATTGTAGTGCTTCGAGATCGTAAAAATCGCACGCCCCCTCTACACCGCGATCCTAGAAGATTATATTTATACTTCATAAGAATCCTTCAAAGGTATGGAATTCGGCGAAGTATAATGATAATTTGTTCATTGTGATAATTTGATAGATAAGACAATTATAAATTATTTTATTTATTTTAATATTTTATTATTATTTATTTACCATTTTAGTTGTCTGTGTACGACGCATCTGTAGATTACAAGCAGAAACTGAAAGTAAGTCAATAATAGTATATAAGCGTACGTGTTCTGTTGAATATTGTTGAGTTACTTCATCGGATGGTATCGATTCAGGGTACGGGACCCCGCTGACCGAGTATCCCGTGGAAACTGTGTCATCCGTGACGTCAGCAGCTTCCACCAATCGCAGCGCTCTACTTTACGTTTTAGATATATTTTTTAAAACCTTGCACAAAGGTTTTTAAAAAAATATCTATGGGATACAAAACTTAAAATAGAGCTCTGCCATTGCTGGAAGCTTTTTTAAAGTACCTTCAGAATACTTAAAAGTATGTACCTTTTTTTAAATTTATTAGAAACTTTTTGTTTACGGAAACAAAGTAAAAAAGAATAATTTGATGTGGCCACTTCACCCACATTTTATTATTTATTGGATTAAAACTTAAGTTAAAAAACATATAAGCAATTTCTTTGTTTGACCTGGTCAAAAGTTTGCATAAATGACTCAACCTCATATAATTATCTGGGCACTACACATTTGTCGTTTACATACTAAAGGTGGTTACTATTTTCTCCAAGAATATAACTGAGTCGCGGTACTTTAATTTATGAATAAGAATAAGAATAAGAATAGTTTTATTGTTAAATTGTGTAGGTACAAATACATGAAGATCTTAAAGATATAATAGTATCAACAATTTTATCATATTTATGACGTACAATAATGAATTGACAATATTAATATAAATTGCACAAATCAGGGTACCAACATATAGGTCTTAATTTTAAAATTACCTACCAAATTAAAAATATTTTACACATATTATAATGACTAATTATCAAAAAACTCTTTAAGATTATAATGTACTCTATTGACAAGCCATTTCCTTAATTTAATTTTGAACGGATTCCCAACAATTTGCTTAATATCTAATGGTAAATTATTGTAAACTTTAATCGCAGTGATATACGTGCTTTTGTGAAACATAGAATTATTTACTTGGGGTATACATAGATTATATTTATATTTATTTCTCAAATTATCTGATCTGTTTGATTTAATATTGAAGAAAGCTGAATTATTTTTTGCAAACAAACATAGTTCTAGAATATATATATCAGTAAGAGTTAAAATATCTTTATCTTTGAAAATACTTCGTAAAGATTCAGTACTTTCTAAGTTATAAATGGCTCTGATACATTTTTTCTGCATAATAAAGACTGATTCCATTTCAACTGAGTTTCCCCAAAATATAACCCCGTAACATAATTGAGGAAAAACGTATCCATAGTACGCATTCTTTGCGATTTTTACTGATGTTATATTGCTTAGCATATGCAATGCATAACAGTACTTGGAAATTTTGCTATTTACTTTATTAATGTGAGATTTCCAATTTAAATATGAGTCAATTTTTATACCTAGAAAATTAATATCACTGACTTCTTCTATTAAGTTTCCTTTGTTATGAATATTTAAATTTAATATAGGTGTTTTGTAATTTTTAAATCTCATATATTTAGTTTTATCAATGTTCACTTTTAAATTTATTACGTTTAACCAATCTATTATATCACCGAGCGTTTTATTAATTTCATTTTCAAAGTCTTGTATGTTATTATTTACTTGCGGTATAAATACTGTAGCATCGTCTGCAAACATTACACAGAGATGTTTCGTGACATTTGGGAGATTGTTGATGTATATTAAAAATAGAAGTGGGCCTAGGACACTACCCTGCGGTACTCCTTGTGAAATAGTGTCATAGTCAGACTCCACGCGTTCTATAGTTTTATTATTTTTATTATATACATCTATTACAGTTGATTGCCTCCTATTGCCTAAGTATGATTTAAATAATGAAAGGGCTACTCCTCTTACACCCATTTCTTCTAATTTATTAAAGAGAATATTATGGTCAACGCAATCAAACGCTTTAGATAGATCTAAAAACAAAGCAACCCCGTGTCTTTTGTTATTAATTTCTTCCCATGCTAGTTTTAACGTTTTAAATATTGCTAATGTGGTATTTTTCCCCTTTTGAAAACCATACTGATTTGAGTTCAGTATATTTTTTGCATCTATAAATCTTATAACTCGATCGTATATAGCTTTTTCATAAATTTTAGATATACAAGGAAGTATGGCTATGGGTCTATAATTTCCTATATCCAATATATGTGTATCCAATATATGTTCTATATATGTGATGTAATGTTGTGACAAAGCATAAACTTTTCTTAAACATACATTAACATGTTTTTGTAAACAAACTAAAAGCAAATCTGTTTTAAATTCGACCTGAAATTATAACATAAATAACGTATTTTTAAATAATATTTTGTCTCAAGTTAATTTTGAAAGTGAAATGCTAACAATAAGTTAAACCAGAGTCTACATAAAATCAATTTTATGGTAGTAAACACTGGGGCATAAATACTACACATTCTCGAGAATATTTAAGCCCCATACAGCTTACAGGAATTCCAAATCGATATTCAACAATCAGGTAGTCCATTGAGGGTTTGCGAGCGGGAGTGCATGCCCCCGTGACATATATCTATGCCAGCTATGACGTCAACCATTCATCTCGCAGGTTGTACATGGTAAATAGTACATTTACCATGTAAACCACCCGTTCTCGATTATTAAAACTTTGATGGTAATTTTATCGGATGGATTTTAGGGGTAAGCGTTTTGTATTGATGTATTTGAATAGTACTGCAGACCTGTCTTTTAATAAAAAATATATGAATTATCTTTTTGTTTTTTGTTTTTATCGACGCTTGTAACGTGGAAGCCGAGAGAGTTTGGTATATAAATTGTTGACTAAACACTACAATCTAGAAGCAATTCTACAAAAAAATATTACCTTTAAGCAACGTGTTTTTTGTAATAAATTATAATTAACCTAATGGATCTAAGCCCACGAACACTAGTTGTTTTGGTGTCGAAAAATACTTAGTTTCGTATTTATTTTCTTGTTTGCTCTATGGCTGGGGTGTATGCCCCCGTGACCTGTTTCTGAGCCAGCTATGACGTCAACTAT
The DNA here is from genome assembly GCA_963082625.1 of Pasiphila rectangulata. NCBI lineage: Eukaryota > Metazoa > Arthropoda > Insecta > Lepidoptera > Geometridae > Pasiphila > Pasiphila rectangulata. The sequence goes on from OY720244.1 coordinate 18,647,822, forward strand.
CTGTCTTGCAGCCTTGCAATACAGTACCTAAATTCACCATCCGGCAAACGACTTGTATTGGAATACATTTACTGCTTTCAGAAAACTTTAAATAGCTATTTTTTACAAGCTTTTATTTATTCCGCCCTGTCTGTTAGTGTGCGTCGAATTTTGGAAGCTAAATTAGGACCACTTCCTGACGTTCGATTGGACTGAAGGTGCGTTTCTTCGGAGACAATACAATAATATGGTACCATGGTCTGATGATGGAGTCGCAAGGTGGCCTTATGAACTCCTTTTCTACAAAAGTTAAACGCATTGAGTTTGGGCTCATTTGTTTTGTCTTGGCAACCTATTTTTGTAGCTACACCTGATTTTTTTAAATAAAAGCTTGTTTTAAATATTTACATTGTTTAACTTATATAACTTACATCGGGTGGTTTTTAGGAACAGGGATATTAATATCATTGAATTGTATTGTCTTTTTAACTGTGCATTTGAATAATATATTTTTTTTTATTTATCAAATATAGTTTTATTACAACTTTATAAAATATCATCTGTTGTTTATAAGTCATTTTATGCGAGTGGATAGTTTAATAAATCGGAGAATGTTTACTATGTGACCTACTTTTCATCTCAAATTGTAGGTATCTTATAAATTAAGATAGAGCTATTAAAATAGAATGTTCCAAAATGTGTGTACGGTTTTCTGTCTGTGCTGCTTTTTGTGAATCAAATAAATGTATATTCTATTCTATTCTATTCTATTCTAAAAGTATTTATTATTAGTATTTCTAATTTTCCTTGAAATGAAAATTTATCACCGTTTACAATCTAATAAATTAGACGTAAAAGTCGCGGGCAGCACTAGTGATGTACGTTGTTTATTTTAGGCCGCGCGTACAAGAATACAAGTGTACGTTATTTTAGAATATCGGTATAAATAGACCTATTGTGTGAATTGTTTGACCCACATACGAGCCATTGCCAAACTTTAATGGCCGATGTAATAAGTGATTGCCTTTTATTTGAATTGACATAAAATTATTACGTTCTATTTGGATCGTTATGTTTACCGCGGTTCGGTTTTACTAGAATTTATTGTTTCTTTTTTTTCCACAATCTTTTGTTGTGGATTATATTTTAAACTATTTGCCACTACTTAGTATTTTATAATGACGACGCATTGACATATTGGAGTCAGGGATTTCAACGTTTTTCAGCAGTTAAAAACCATTCGGAATGGATATTTTATGTTTTGAAATTTTTGTGTTTAATACTTCAAATTGACTCTTGGTTTACATGATTGGTTAACTATTACAACAGAAAAAACTGCTCTATAAAAACATAGATTTTCACTCTACAGGTGAACGAAACCGATTTATGCCACTTAATTTTCTGGACATATAAGTCTAATACACCCTTTCCAAAATGGTAATTGGATTTTACAAAATTACTAACAGTCTTTAGTTTAAACGAGAAATACTTTTATGGCGCTTACGCCTTTTAATTTTAAGCTAGCTTTTCGCGTCACTTTGTATGCAGGCAAATTGTCAGTCCGTGTTTCACCATGGTAATTTAAACAAATACATTAAAATAATTGTATAACAATGCGTCGCCTTAATTCAATTGTATGAACATAATTCAGTGTTTTTTTTATCCGCGGTATGGTTGTGATCTAATAAAATCTAATTAAGACATTATTATAGGAGAATAGTGGCAAGTTAGAAAAAATCTATCATTTCAGTCTTATTTGAGATAAGACTGAAATGATAGATTCTATTATACTATATTCCATCTTATTAAAATATGGGATTATCGGGTATTTATCGCGTAATTACCTTTATTTTATTCCCGACGTTTCGACCGGATTGCACCTGGTCGTGGTCGCGGGGAGACGTCGGGAATAAAATAAAGGTAATTACGCGATAAATACCCGATAATCCCATATTTTAATAATGTGTTGTGATCGCGAAAGTTTAAAAAAGACTATATTCCATCTGTTTTTCGTAGTTAGGAGCTTAATTTAGCGTGTATAAAATATCAACATGATACGAGTATGTGTATAATTTTCCTATTATAACGTACCTTTCTCAAAAAAACAAAGGGAAACGGAATCAAAGGAAGCATTATGCGTTCTATTTTTACCTGCGAAGTATACTCAGCCCTATTTTCAGTCCATTGTCATGTGTCCCAAGGCGGGAGCACAGAGCACTAGGCAACTGTGATGAGCTCATAATGCAGCCTTCCTGAAGCATGCTGCATCATTAAACATCACAAAGGAACTTGCAGAGAAACTGCATTAATAATTGAAAGCAAACTTACAGAGCCTCTATATAGGAGATGCGCTGGTAAAGTTCTACCCATTGCGCGGAACGGGGAACCTTTGCTATTGTGAATTTGTTAAAGTTTTGTTCAAGTTATAGAATTGTGCTTTGTTACAGTGGAAGTAAGCTGGGTTCAGTTAAGGAAGCACAAAGAGAGTTTATGTACTAAAAGTGCAGCTAGCCAATGTTTTAAATTAGTTTATAGCTTAAATGAGTGGTGTCCCGGGGGATTCATAAGACCTCTCAGTAGACCACCTGCCAAATGGATGGACGATATAGTTTCCGTGCAGGGCAAGACATGGGAACTAGGCCCAGGAGTAGGTCACTACGAGCTGACAATAATGATGATGGCTTCAGACCGGTGATTCATCACATAAAGTAACTCCCTTTTTTTAAGCTACAGCCATAGAGAATATAACACTCCTTATGCTACAGGCTCCGGATACAAGCCATGGTTGCTACCTTTCAACCCCCAACACGAAAGCGAAGTGTGTTAGACATGTGTACCTATCTGTGTTTAAGGGCAAACTAACAGAACTTCAATAAAAGAGACAAAGTTCTACCCATAGTGTGGAAAGGAGAACCATTGTGAATTTGTTAAATTTCTGCTCAGGTTATAGAATTGTGCTTTATCTACTCCTTTGTTTTAAAAAATCACGCTATTAGGGGTTCCTCTTTACCATTTTGGTCAGGAACCTTAAAAAGTGTCATGCTAATATTAGACCAGACATCAAAATAAAAGGTTACAAAAAAACATCTCTCTTTTTTACGCTACAGGCGTCGGGGTTTCTACTTTTTAGCCCCCGACACAAAAACGAGCATATAGTTAAAAGTTTGACATACATGTGTATCTGTGTGCATGTTTAGCTGTGAGTCTGTTAGCCGTTTGTGCTACACAAACAGCTAAATCGATTTTGATTAATTGTTTTGTGTCTAAATCGACATTGTTAGCTAGGATTCTAAAAATCCTGTTCAGTATTTTGAAAATTATTGAAGGTTGTCAAGGTTGTTTACATTGACCTACAAAAACAAATGTAATTATAAAATACGATAATTTTTTTTTATCCTATAGTGTCAACATAATGTCATTCGAATTCAAATTCCGAATAATTTTTTGATTCGTTTTTTATGTACTTGTATATACCTATCATAAAAATGGTATACCTATCATAAAAAATTGTAAAAGTTAGCTTGATCGCTGCGACATTTGACATGTCGCAGCGATCACAGCGATGGCAAATAATACGAATAGGCAACACCGTCCGATGTTGAAAATAAGGCGGTAAATGTTGGGTACAATGACTCAGCGGCATCACTTCATGCAGTCCTAAATAATTCAAAATTCAAAAAATACTTCACCTGGTCCGCAGCGTACGGGACAGTAGCAACATCACCCTCAAAACACTTTCTGACAGGTACTCATCATTGCTATGGGTAAGCCTTGTCAGGAGTGTTATTTAACTATATTTCATGTAACATGCACTATAGATTTATTTATTGACTGCGGCCGCATGGACCATATTGACGCGTCACAAATTACAAAATATAACAACACAATTAGCAGAATAAAGCACATAATTGAACCTGTTTGATAATTTAACACGTTTATAGTCAGATAATGTAAGACGTTTTTTAATAAACCGTTACAAAATTCAGAACATAATAAGCGGGATTTTGATGACAGCTCACAGATCAACAATGTTCTATATATAATTGAAAGCGTACATACACGTATTGCTTATCTATTTACTTTACGTTCTAACGGTGGATATCTCTGTGGTAGGTATCATGACGCGTTCACCGCCCTCGCGACTTTTATAGCTTTCCTTGAAACGTGCAAAAATTTGGTTTCCTATCAATTACGTTCGTTTCAGGGTTGAATGTGTTACACGACACCACGGGATACTTTGGAACAGCCGATAAATACCAATCAATCATAGTTACATGCCCTAAATTGAAACATGCGTTTGGGTTTCTTGTTTTACTTAATAATGTTTGCATGGTTTACGCCCAGTTCTGATTATGGGATCCACGATAACTTGTGGGAAATTCTCAAATGTATAGGCATATATAGCATATAGGTATATAAATAAATTATTTATACTAACTAATTAAACTTTATTATAAATCTAACAGTTTGGATGGATATTTGTTACACCTTCAATCAAAACCTACCGAACCTGATCAACATGTAACTTATCACATATGTATGTATAAAGATATAAACCACCATTAAATAAACATAATATGCGTTAGATAGGTACTTACAGGCATTTTCTACTTGAGCGACGAACTGTAAATTAGAATAAGTTGGTATATTTCTCATGTAAGTGACTTTTGTCTTGTTGAGAATTAATTATATGAAACCTAACCAGGATTAATACCTACATAAGTTACTGTTTATCCGGGTAGAACTCGTACAAAGCTGCTAGCAGAAGCTTATTATATTATAAGGCGAAACGTTTCTTTAAGGCACACATACTTTCTAGGCCTCAGTGCTTTGTTTATAGCTACGTTCTATTTGTTTATTGGTCACACCGCACATTGTAGATCACAAACAGAACTTAAGTACACACTTATGTTTACAATTATCGGTACTAAATACAATTCTATTTAAATCTGAGCGAGGTACTTTTGATTGTATGACTAGTTTTTGTTTTGTTGCATGGGTTATATACCTATTTATAGATTTTGGAGAGTCTTCTGTGGAGGGGGGTATGGCTTGCAGCGGAGGGGGGTATACCATTGACGCGCGTCCCTCAATGGCATTGGAAGTGGGTCATCACGTCGTGACGTCAGCGCGCCCTACATGCGGCGGGCGTAGCCCCGGTACAACACACCATCGCTTCGTGCGAGGTTATTATTTATAGAAAAAGTTAAGTTTATTTTGTCAACAACAAATATAGATAATAGTTTAATAAGATAAATATAGTTTTTATTTAAAAAAATATTGTTTTAATCTGCTGGGACTCAGATGCTATGATTGTTTTGGTAGATGGATGGTGCATTAAATTAAACTTGGTAGGTACTATCATAATTTATCTTTAGTTTTTTAACTAGCAAGGGAGGTAAAGTTTTGAATTTTGCGCTAAATATATAATATTTTCTTAAGGTTTATACTTATGAATAAATGATTTATGATTATTATTATAATTAAAAATATATATGTTATAAATAATGTAGGTACTAATCATCATATATGTTTTCGCTAGAGTCCTATAAATAGAACAGATATAAGCGAAGGTTAAGATGTGTTTAAGAGGAAGCTTTTCTAACGTGTTACACTAAAAACGAGTCAGACTGTTACCTACTCGTTGAGAATCTCAACAAACGGCCTCCTTACGATTTCATCATCATCATCATTTCAGCCGTAAAACGTCCACTACTGAACTAAGGCCTCCCTTATGGATCTCCATGAGGGGTAGTTGCCATACTCACCACGCTTGGCAGGCGGGTTGGTGAGCGCAGTATGGGATGTTAATATACGGAATGGGATGTTAATAGACGCTGCTGCCCATCTTCCGGAGGTGTCTCTTGGCAGGCTCTTACTGCATCCACGGGTAGGAGAGGAGGGGTAACATTCTACTGCCGGCACCCCACGGCTAACAATTTACGTGTTGGGAATACACTTTTAAATTCATTACCAACGAGTAACACCCCAAACAAAACAGTAGAATTATTTTCCATACTAAGACGATCGAAATCTCGTAAGTTTCCATAATAGGTTTTTTGACAGTATATGCCAAAAATGTTTTGAAACAACCTAAAAAAATATATATGATCTTAATAACGTCAGAAAAGTTGAAAACCAAAAAAAAAACAGCCAAAGCCACGCTACCCGTTTCATTAAGAACTTGATGATGATTGTCTGTGGCCACCTCTGTGGGTTATAAAATGTGTTTTAGTCATGGTCTAGATTCTAAAATGGCACAATTATTGCAGTCTCGGTAATTTCTGCATTGTTGTTTGTAATAATAGAGTATTACAAACAACAATACTGTTTATGTACCTAGTCTTTTATAAAATATATACATTTATCCCTAACCTTATAGAGGACGATTTGTTATATACTATTATATATAACCCAGATAGTTCAAAGTTTCCTGTTACGTAATAAATGTTACCGAGTAATAGCTAATCTACTACACGAGCGAGTTTAGTATTTAAAGAAAAAAAATGGTAGCACTACGTGTTTAACCTAGTTACTTTAAGAGTGTCATAATATAACGCAAAAGAATATGCTCTGTAATGTTATGGTTATGTAAATAAATATATCACATTTAGGTAGAACATTTCAAGGAAATCAAAAACCTAACCAAAATCAATTTTTTACGACCCCTCCAGAATCGTTAATTTTTGCGACCCCTCCAGAATCGTTAATTTTTTACGACCCCTCCAAAATCGTTAATTTTTGATAAGGTTTTTTATTTTCTTTCATTTAATTGGTATCATATGGTATTATATCATTATTTCACTTTTGTGAATCTCATTTTAATTGCCGTGGGGTGCCGGCAGTAGAATGTTACCCCTCCTCTCATACACATGGATGCAGTAAGAACCTCCGAAGGGATACCTCCGGAAGATGGGCAGCAGCGTCTTTCCGTGTATCCCTTACAGCGCTCGCCGACCTGCCTGCCAAGCGTGGTGAGTATGGCAACTAGCCCTCGTAGATATCCATGAGGGGAGGCTTGTGTTCAGTAGTGGACATTTTACGGCTGCAATGATGATGATGATTTTAATTGGACTTTGTAGTTCTATATGTATAAATCATCTATTTTATTTCTCATGATACTCATTATTATTATTTGATTTTGGAAACAAAAAAAAACGTTTAAACGTTTAAAAAAAGAGTTAATAGGCATTTTCTAGGGAAGTTCGCTCCATCGTCGATCTCATTCTTGCGATAGTAAGGATGAAGTCAAGAGCTAACCTATCTAACATAAAAAAAATAGTTATATGAATAATTTATCAAAGTTAAGTTTTTTTAGATATAATGTAGCAGATTTCGAGAGATGTTTTGAAGGTTTTGGTTTTATCACTTGATATTAAAAAACACATGATTTAAAATTATTTATATTTTTTACTGATGTACATTTTTAAACCTTGTACACGTACCTTGTGCCTTTACAATTTTATTGTGCGACTTTTTTTTCCTGTGTGACACATTCCAGTGTGATTTCCGTTGTCCAACGATGCAAAGAATTTGGTCCTTATCCATTCTGCACAATACTTTATGGAAACTTTTTGTCCGAATGTGGGATGAGGAGTGGATGCCGGAAAGCTTCAAGACCTCAAGGATATGCTCACTTTATAAGAACAAAGGAGATCGTTCAGAATGCAACTCCTACAGGGGCATATCACTACTATCAGTTCCGGGTGTTTGCTAGAATTCTTCTAAACCGCATATTGACTATTTCAGAAAACTCACTGCCTGAAACCCAGTTTGGCTTCCGGCCTGGAAGAGGAACGTGTGAAGCCATCTTATCTGTGCGACAACTTGCAGAGAAGAGCAAAGAGCAAGGTCGGCCAATGTATCTGTGTTTTGTCTACCTCGAAAAGGCTTTTGATTCCCTAGACCATTCGCTTTCCCACAGAAGCTCTATATAATGAGTGTAATATCTTATCGGCGAGAAAACTTTTCATACTACAATTAGTAATTTCTCACCACAAAACAACCGGGTTTAATCCCGATCGTTTTAATCGAAGCAGAGGCTCGAAAAGGGTCTGCGACACTCGTAAATGCAGTACTGCATTTGCCAGGCGTCAAACTTATTTTATTAAATCCTACATCTATAACAAACTGAATAAGATTCTGCAATTCTATCCTATGACTAGCTACAAGTGCAAAATTGCTGTCGAGAATTGGTTAAGGGAGCAAAGCTACAACTCCATTGAAGGTCTGCTAACTATTCTTTCTTAACGTACAAACAAAACATAAACAAAGACACACTCACTATAACACACACACACACGCACGCACACACACAAACACACACGCACGCACACACACAAACACACACCCACATAAACGTTTACACACACACACACACACACCTCACACCCAATAACATTGATTCACACACACTCACACTCCCATTTGCTTAAATACCGGTAATTGATTATTAGTAATTAATTAATTATTTCTATTCAAATCAAATTACAACACTTTGTTTAACTGTTAATGAGAACCTAAACGCATGTTATGTGAAAGTAAAATGATTTTGTTATTCTGGCGGAAGGTCTAGGTATGCCATCATACAGGATTTTTCCTAGTTTGGGTGCCTATGCTCTTCCTCCCTGCAGTGGTATCTTAGTGTAAGTGACTCTGTATTATTTATGTAATAAGCAATGTTGGTTTATGTGAAATAAAATTTATCTAAATTTATCTAGAGAGGCCTTGTGGATAGTGCTGGCTAAGTTGGGATATCCTGGCAAGTTTGTGAGGTTGCTGCGGCTACTACACGACAACATGTCCTGCTGTGTGTCAGCTAACGGCGGACAATCAGAGTTCTTCCCCGTAACTTGTGGTGTTCAGCAAGGCTGTGTCTTAGCGCCAACCTTATTTGCACTATATTTTGCCATCGTAGTCCGTGAAGCCCTCCAGAATCTTGACGATCCGTATCCGTTTCCGTATGGATGGTGGACTATTCAATCTGTCCCGACTTAAGTCTCAACTACCATCTTATCAGAGAATATGTACACCGACGACTTATGTTTTGTTGCGGATACATCCGCGGGTCTACAAAACCTGATGACCAGACTCGACGATGCATGCACTACGTCTTGCCTAAAAATTAACTTTAAAAAAACTGAGGTTGTGGCAATACATGCTACAAACATACCGCATACTAGTGTCTACATCAGTGGAAATGAGTTAAAGTGTGTATTCAAATTTAAATACCTTGGTAGCATGATCACCCCCAAGTGTGACTTAGATGCCGAATTTACGGTAGAATAGGTGCCGCTGCCGCGGCCTACGGTAAACTACGCACAAGAGTTTTTCGTTCACACGATCTACACCTTTTCACCAAAGTTAGTGTCTATCAGTCGGTAGTATTACCAAATCTCCTGTACTCGTCTGAGTCATGGGTAAGATAGGAGCAAATGGTACGTACGGAGCAACCGTAAACACATTCGCACACTCGACAGATTTCACCTCAAATGTCTCCAAGACATCATGAACATTCGATGGTCAGACCGCGTCAGGAACACTAATGTTCTGAAGCGCGCTCACGTCGGAGGCATTGTATCTGATGAGTAGTGTGGTATCTTATGAGGCGACAGCTACGCTGGTGTGTACACATGTCTCGAATGCCGAATAGTAGAGTGGCGAAGCGCATCTTCTTTTCAGAACTCCAGTACGGTAAGCGTAAAAGCGGTGGGAAGTACCTGGGATTATAAGGATGTTCTGAAAAGACATGAAGCTACTTGGGACTCAAAAAAAGGACAGCGCCCAGAGTGGAGACGTCTCATCCATCAACAGGTTGATACCTTTGAAGATGAGCGTCGCGAGATGCACCACCTGACATCCGGTAAAATTTTATCAATGGGGTATTAACGTGTCCAAAGTGCTCTCGTACCTTCTCTTCTAAGATCGGATACCTACACAAGTCACCTTAGAGCACATGAAAGGGTAGAAAAGAAAACCAAAACCCTATCAGACTTCTTATCTGAATGCTCAGTCGCCTTGGCCGAAATCGGCTAGGAAAACATCATCACATAAAACCATGAATCTATATCAAATGATATTAATAACATAATCAACATCGTTGCTAACCCTTAAAGTCTTAAAGCACAAACATGCATGTAGAGGTACACTTATTAAAAACAAAAACTATAGAAGGGTTGATTTTATTATGTCACAATGACGGTCAGTTGTCCACTCTTCGGTATAAATTTAGCCCAGTTTAGCATTTACCAGTAAAGTAATTGAATGAAAACAGAAAACAAAGGGCTGTCGTAACTTGACAGTGCATGCATGCAAACCCACACGGCGCTTACGCCAACAATACACATAGTTGATACAATACTGTACAATCTCGACACGCGCCATACAATGTACCATAGACAATGTGGCATAGACAATGCCTGTCCGCGGTGCCGACGTCAAGTGGGCCGCCTATTGTGCATAGATAAGAGACGTGTCAGGCAAACGGGATACAACATTGTATACTTTGAGATACATTCCTTTGAATATCATACGTAAAGAGGAGCCATTTACGTTTGCCTTATGTGAAAAGTGATCTGTCGCCTGAGTCAGAATAAAACACGTGAAATGTGATACTGACGAATTAAAATTGAGGACAACAGTTTACCGCGTAGCCATCATCTAAGAATTCAACTGAATTAGGCGTTAAAACCAACGAGCCATTGAAAGCGGTGCCTAGTAAAATTTGACAAGCCTCAAAAGTTTTAATCTTTAATCCATACTCCTACATCAATTCTTAAAACCATCAATCTAGTTATACTTTATTTTTTCTTAGTCTATGAATTATTTCTAAAATGGTTGTATTTCTTCTTTATCAGAACTGGCAGTCAGCTCTTGATCTTGTCAAGGACAGTATCTTTCTGTATAGAGTACCTCAAACACACAGGGTGTGCATTGCGATAGCCTGCAATCGCACATTTTGGACACTACGAAAGACTAGTGCTGTGGTACGACCCGTTCAGCTACAGCACATGCTGAGTAATGATAATTCTTATCACTAGTTTTAGAACCTTAATAATCTAGCCATTGAACTGAGTCAGCAATCCTATGCTCTCTATAATATTTGCAACCTTTGAAAGCATCAAAGGTTGCAAATATTATGGCAGTTCTTGCGGCATATCATGGATATGTAGCATCTATTCTAAGATATGGAGTTCTGTTTGGGGAAATTCAACTGGTCTTATCCAGTTGAATCGCCCCAGAACAGAAATCCATCGGTATTCAGAGCCCAAAAGAGATGCTTCAGGTCAATATGTGGTATCAAGTAATCAGAAACATATAAACCATTATTCACCTCTTTATTGAACAAATCTTGTAACCCTATACAGAAATAACACAAGATAAACAAATAATACAAGCTTATCGCTAAACCATCTCTTCCAGGCAACCTTTAGATGGACAGGATATAGCAATTAATAATTTATTGGTTTATTTTTAGTTGATAGGTTAATAACAATTTGTCCATGCCTAGCATACTCTATTCGTGCGGTCATGTCCGGGGCTAGACCATGTAGGACAAGTCCCACGAGAATGAAATTAATATTATGCGTGCTCAATTAATTTGTTTCCATGTATTACAAATTGAAATTGAATCCTGCATGCGATGTAATTTGACTAGTAAATTTGATAAAAAGTACAATATCGATGGTTTTGGAAATTTCTATACAAATTTTAAACCAAGATCAGGTGATATATTTCTGTTTTTCAGTTTGAATTAAATTATAATATATTTAGAACGTGTCTAACAAGGTTCGTTTGGCTGTGCATGATTTTTTATATATTTATATTTTTATAATTTATTTTTATATTTTCATTTCCATGTGTTGGTTCCGACACTCATGTACGGAAGTGAAAGTTGGGCGTGGCAGAAGAAACATGAAAGCAGAATAAATGCAGTTGAGATGAGAGCGTTTAGAAGTATGATAGAAGTTAAACTGAGTGACAGGATAAGAAATAGTGATATAAGGAAACGTTGTGGTCTGAAAGAAGATGTAGAGACAAAAATTGAGAAAGGTATGCTGAGATGGTTTGGCCATGTCGAGAGAATTAATGAAGAACGATTGACGAAAAAAGTGTATAAGGCGAGTGTGAATGAAAGTGTTGGAAGGTGTAGACCTAGGCGGACGTTTCGAGACCAAATCAGGGACGTCTTGAAAAAAGGCCAGGTCAAGAGTACCCTAAACCGAAGAGCATGTATGAAGGGAATAATGAAAGTGGACGAAGCGAAACAAGTATGTATGTAAGGATCGTAGCAAGTGGAAAGAAGTGGTCTCTGCCTATCCCTACGGGAAAGAGGCGTGATTATATGTATGTATCTATGTATGTATAATATTATATTTGTCTATGCAACGAAAAATCCTAACTTACTCCGCTGGCTCAGTGACCCGAAGTGGGTTTTGCCCTCCGACAGAAGAAGACGCCATTTGCTCCTATCTTGAGCTAGGTACGTAACGCTGTAGTGCTTGACGTATACGTATATTTGCATGCCAGCGGAACACACATACCATAATATTATCAGCTTTATCGATCAATAACCAAAACAAAGAACTGAACAATATTAACTTAGCCACGTTGTTTTAAGAACGTATGTCTTCCTCTTTCAGCTCGTTTCTACTAGGGAAGAAGAATATTTGACCCGATAATTTCGAATTTAAACTTACTTTTAGTATTCAGTATTCCGTTGTTTATTCCTTTCCATTGTAAACATAGGTCTTAATCGAAATATATATTACAAAATGGAACCCTGATGGGCACTGCATAGTATTAGAAAATATTAGAAGGTAGGTTTTTCATCCAAATATTTAGATTTTAAATGACAGATAAAAGCTACAATATTATTATAATAAAAAAATAATAGATTTCAAAATGTTATGCATGTCCTAAGTTTCAGAATATATAAATTAGAGTAGGAACACTGAAATTTCTTCTTTAGATCACATATATTCTAACAGTTAACTTATCGTAAAATTGTTTGTTGTCAAGTAATATGGTGGTTAAGTATTCTTACATTTTCTAATTTTCTTTCATAAGAACCTTCTCCTGACAATAACAAACACAACAAAAAAATCAAAGAAATAAAACAAAGAATACAGATACAAAGAACACAAAGAAATCGGTCCAGCCGTTCACGCGTGATGCCGTGATCAAGGGAAATAGGGATTCATTTTTGTATATACCTCTATAGATTTTTGGTAGGTCATATTAGTATAAATTAAAAACACCCTTGGGGTATTGAGCTAAATATCATATATTTTTCTGATTTGTAGGGTTTATTGAAAACTTTAATTATTATTAATTATTAATAATTAAAGTTTTCAACCTCAACATATTCACGGTCACGGTCTTTAAGGTATGACGGTTTTATTGTCCGTTTAGTTTTTTGAAAAGGCTTAATGTAAGTAAATCTCTGATCCCGGTACGCCCTCTACGAAAGTCTACGACATGCTACGCGATACGAATCGCTACGTATCTCTACGGTGACCTACGAAGTAATCGCTACGGGTCTAAGAATCCTGCAAACATGAGATATCTTGAGAATGTCTTGACTTCAATAGACACTAATGGCTAGTTCCTACATTTCCATGGCATATTGGCTTTTAGAATTCCGAGAAGGATTTTTAAAGATTTCACAAAGAAATAATTATGTTACTTGGCACTGGCAGACCATACACAAAAAGCCATAAAGAAAAAGAAGAAGCAGTCCGAGGAAACTATTATTTATTTATTATTTACAGATATACCTATATTTAATATCTGAAATATAAAACGAAATAACTGGTTTAATTCGATCGTTTTGTTAATCAGTAATTTACAAAGCCACATTCGAAAAAAATTGGAAGGAAGCTTTTCTACACTTGCACCTGTATAAATAAAGTATGTTAGGATTATCAGTCGTTTATATTTAACTGCAGTAAAGCAAATATTTGTCCCCCGACGGGGATCGAACCCTATTCGAACAGCTGAGCTACTACGCGTCATGAAACGTTATTGTTGCAATCACATAGTGTTTCCTATTTAATTGTTTGTTTGTTTGTGACAAGTATAGTTTATACATTACTTTTATGTTAAACGTTCGTCAAGTCATTTCCGATTTCAGTAATATAAAACAACTGCGGCTTTTACTTAGCAGTGGGTAAGGTCGGTCAGTGGATGATGATGGTGATATGAACTAAATGATTAATGCTGGACAATTTTTTTCCCTGGCGTGGATCGAATCCGCAACCTCCTGCTTCTCATCCGGCAAGTAGACCAGTTGAGCTACTAGTTCGTCACGGAATAATATTGTTGCAATCACATAGTGTCTCCATATAAATACTTGTAGCTGCGTGCAGCTTTAGCTCTTAAAAGCAAACCTATGTGTATTATATTATCTGTGCCTATAGTAAAATATACTGCGTGAACAATGTTCAAAATGAAATCAATGGCAAACTACTCCCAAGATGTTCTGTGAAGTTTATAGTTGCCTTCTTTGGCTTAGACGCGAGTTCAATTTTTATTTATAGTTTTTATGAGTAACCCCTTCGATATAGACGGAATTATTGTTTTAAGTACCTAATTGAACATGTTTAATAGTTTGTGAAGTTTATTTCTGGATCTGGTTCAGTGTTTTTAGTCATAAGTATTTCGGGCGTTACGTACTTTTTCACACGTTCAGTTTGCGCTCAGCTCAGGTGCCTAGTAAGGATTGACGAGTACAACTCGAGATTTATGGCGTAGTTTGAATCAAAGAAATACTTTTTACAAATATAACGTATACATGGAGCGTTACCACGTAGATAAAACGCTATGTTAACGGTTAATCCGCTGATAAAACGTGAAAGATACCACCTATAATGGCGAAGGCTCGCAGGATCAAAACAAATTGCGCAAATCCAAGATGTCCTCCGCGTGCTGGGCGTAGGCGCGGGTCTCGGCTCCTGCGGGGACTTACCAGCTCGACCAGACGAGCACGAGCAGACTAGAGCGGCCCCGCCCCGCGCCAGAGGAAAAAACCTCTTACAAAACAGATCGATCGATAACTAACGAAACGTTCCTTTGAGGACGTCTCGCCGACCTGCAGCCGCCGCGCGAGCCTAGGCCCGTGGCACCGTCACCACCACGACGTGCTACAGGAGGCTGCCTCGGGCGGCGCGGGGGATCGCCCTTCCGTGTCCTTGAACGTGCAAGTGCAAGGCTGGCACGCGGCGCGGCGGCGGCGGAGCGGGGCGGGGCGCGTTGCATAACAGCGGAGATCGGAGCCGGTATCGACGGGGGTGGGGCGCATGCGCGGCGCGTACCTTCGCAGCCGTAGCCCTGCCCGATGAGGCCCCACAGCAGATCCGAGCAGTGGTGGCAGTAGGTAGGCTTGTGGAAGGTCTTCTTCGCGAAGGAATGGGACTGTGGGGGCGCGGGCGCGGCCTGCGCCATGGCGGGCGCTCAGGCCGGGCCGAGCTGGCGCGCTACTCATGCCGCGGCGCCCGGGGGCGCGCCGCGTTCTCCGAGCGGCTGTCGCGGCCCACCATCGCGGCGCGTCTGACGGCCCGCGCCGCGCCGCCCGCCCGCGCGCCGCCCCGCCCGCACCGCCCGCGCGCCGCACCCCCCGCCCTCACCGACACAACCTCGCACTGCCGTGTCTACACAATACACACACTATCGATTTCACCTTTTCTCGGCGGAATATCCTACTGGAACAAGATATCTGATGTTCAATGATAATTGCAGAATAATTTAGGTCATGTCGTGAGCTCTAAAATTATAATGCCACATGGAATGGATGGAAAGGCTATATATAACAATACTAATTTATAAAATAACATATAGATAATAGGTAAAACAGGTAAAAATTAGTAGGTAAATAAGGTTTTTATATCAACATTACAGACACAAATTTACAGAATATCAATGGCATTATTTTCAGACCGTATCAGTTATTATAAAAAGCATCAAGTAAACTCCGCCCTAGAAATAAGACGTCTGGCCAAAGTCACGTCGCAGGCCGCCCGTCCGCCTACCAATCGAAAAAGCTCTTGTTTACAATATTTAAGAGAGCGCAGCATCCTCGCCGACCGAGCGTCGCCGACGGAACCCCATGGCTCATACACTTTCAAATACATCTAGTAAATTGACCTTTTACACCTATATAGATGATTTATACAACGTTAACCCATTAGGGGACGATGCAGTGCCTGGGGCAACTTTACCATCCCTTCAGCTTAGCCGGCTATGTTTAGAGGAAAAAACGGGTCATACTACATCTACCTAATAGCTCTAAAATAAGTGCAAATTTAACTGACGTCGAGCAGCCGGTCGTACATCAAACCACGTAGCCAAATCTGCCTCTACAACTTTGAACATGGTCCTAAGTTGAATTAAATGGAAATCAATTGCAGACTTACGTTGTTTAAACATAATTATGAGGTTTTATTAGGTATTATAATGTATTTGAAAATGTTTGAATTCAACCAATTATGAATAAATGACTTTGAATGACTCTCGTTTTATCTAAATTAACAATATATATTGGACTTGTCTATATTTTGTAATTACAAAGTATGGAAATAAAGTGAATGAATTTTGATATATTGATAGAACCCGGAAGATGGCAGCAGCGTCTTTCCGTAGATCATCATTCCGTACTGCGCTCGCCAACCCGCCTGCCAAGCTTGGCAAGTATGGCAACAGCGCCCTCATGATCTTGAGATCTATGTCCAGCAGTGGACGTAGACAAACATAAAAGTAGTAGCAAATCTATATACTTATATAACTAATAAGTGCATATAAAACAAAACAAAAAACCGACGACTAGTTTCGTCTTTCTACGAAGCAACCTCAGGAAAAATCGGTTCCCGGTTTGTCACGGCACGCACTAGAAACAAAAAAAACCGCAGAGATAGTGGCCCTGTAACAAGCAACATTACCTACCTGGACGCAATGCCTCTTCGACCGCCGCGCGCCGCGCCGAACAGAAAGTGACTATAGTTTTTATTTTATTTTAAGGCCACGATATTCCTAATTAGCCAATTATCGATTCAGTTTTAAACGGTCAAATACCTATCCTGATAAAATATATATTTAATTGAATACACGTTATTGCTTATTCAACGGTTTAAATAAAACACGATATTTTTCACTTCACATGATAATAATCGGCCAACTGCGGGTCAGACTCGCGCATACCATTATTTGGCAAAACAACTTGTTTTTGAGGTAGCACTACCCACTTTTGGTTGTGATTTTCAGTTATCTACTAACTTTTCAGTTAGTTTTATTAATATCGAGCTAAGACCGGTATATGGGTGTCATACAACAAACGTGATTTTAATACTGTTTATTAAAACAGTGGACGTTTTATGGCTGAAATGATGAAATATTGACAATATTTCATCATTTCAGCCATAAAACGTCCACTGATGAACACAGGCCTCCCTCATGGATCTCCATGAGGGGTAGTTGCCATACTCACCACGCTTGGCAGGCGGGTTGGTGAGCGCAGTACGGGATGTTGATACACGGAAAGACGCTGCTGCCCATCTTCCGGAGGTATCCCTTAGCAGGCTCTTACTGCATCCATGGGCATGAGAGGAGGGGTATCATTCTACTGCCGGCACCCCACGGCGGAAATCAATATTTATTTTATATTAATTTTAATATTTTTTCTTAAAATGAATATAAGTACAACTAAATATTCTGTGAATACTTGAAGCGCCTGTTGCCGTTATTAATATCGAGCAAAAAAACGGCAAAAAATCTATATCATGGGAGTCCCCTCAAATAATTGTTTTATTTTTATTAAATTATTTATTTTTAAAGAGAAACAACTAAATATTCTGTCAATATTTCAAGTGTCTACCTACCTGTTGCCGTTATTACATATCAGAAAACAGGCAACGAGGTTTATAAGAGCAACGGCTAGTTTTTCTGAAACCTCTCGTTAAAAATTAGCCGGTGGAATAATCTGGCCTTATTTAAAGAAATGTAGCAAGTGTGAAAGAAGCAAGTTAAATAGAATTAAATCCTCTAATCCGACGAAGCCAACACGAGTAGGTTGGATGTGCCGGGCAAGCCAATATCCCTCTTACAATGTCAAGATGCTCGTAGGTGATAGATTAAAATTACGGCACATGTGACCTCACAACTCTATGTCTCAGGGTGATAGGCGCAATGCAATTCAGCGTTGGTCACGTGCTAATCTTTATAGAATGTTTCGGACTTTCACAGGTCGTTCCCTGGTTCACCTGAGGACAGGTGTCGGGTGTAGGAACTGTCTATTGACACATATCGCCGTCTTTATTAACACTGAGTTAAACATAAGCTGGACAAACGGAGGTGCGGGCCGCCATTGTACATCTTGAATGCATGCATGACATTAGTTATATCGGTGGAACAGGTAGCAGTGACGGATTTACAAGTTTTCCGCTTTTACCAGCTATTATAAGTTCTGGCAGTAGAATGTTACCCCTCCTCTAACACCCATGGATGCAGTAAGAGCCTGTTTAGGGATACCGGCAGCGGCGTCTTTCCGTGTATCAACATCCCGTAGGTACTGCGCACGCCAACCCGCCTGCCAAGCGTGGTGAGTATGGCAACTTGGATAGTTCTTCATGGCCTGTGTTCAGTAGTGGACATTTTACGGCTGAAATGATGATGATAAGTAAGAACTTAGAAACAAGGATATTGCAACTTTATGACTAGTGCTCTATCTTCCTCATTGCAGCCGCCCTTTCCCGTTATTAGTAGGTTAGTCTATGAACCAAATAAATAGTATTTATTTGGTCCATGGTCAGTATTCGTTCTATCTACAATATGGGTCCCAGAGAATCACTTCGCACTAAATTTAAAGAAATAAATATAATGACAGTACCTTGTCAATATATATAAGAGAACCTGTTGTACACCCATAAAAATATTGCTTCGTTTAAGAAAAACAGCGACAATCACAATGTAAACACAAGAAATAAGAATAAACTCGCTGTGCCCACTACTAGGCTCCATAAGGTGAAAATATCTTTTAAAGGGCTATGTATACGCTTCTACAACAAACTCCCAAGTGAGTTGCAGAAGTTATCATTGAATAAATTCAAAAACATTATTAAACGCAATCTGTGCAATAAAGCTTATTATAAAATATCAGATTACCTAGAGGACAAAACCACTTGGGACGGAATTTGCTCCAACTCCGTCAAACGTAACATAAGACAAAATAAAATTGTTAAATGATGACTATAACGACCGAGTTAGGTTCTTCTGTTCACTTCTTTTCCTAACTCGCGTGTCATCTGAAGTGAACAGATTCAATTAGGTATGTGCTTTATTCTATTTATTTGTGTTGTTTTATTTTGTAATTTGTGACGCGTCAATAAGGTATTAAGGTCCATGCGGCCGCACTGAATAATGTATTTTTTTATTCTTGATTCTATGCAGTTGCTTACCTACATTGATATAAGAAAACATCTCTGCCTGTAGTGCTGGATTTAGGCACGTATAGGCTGAGTAGGCTGGAGCCTAGGGCGGCAGAATTTAGGGGGTGGCATATTTAGATCATTTCTTTTTATGTCTTAGAGAAACAAAAAAAATATTTTATACTTAGAGAAAACAAATTTTCAGACAGAAAAAGAAATGGTATGCCACCCAATCCAGCTAAATCCAGCACTGACAGACAGAGATGTTTTCTTATATCAATGTATGCAAGAAATGCATAGGCTAACCGCATAGGTACGCGTCATATTGGATTAAATGATTTTTCTCGATTTTCCTATCGTATGGAGCATCGTTGAATAGGTAGGTATTTTATAACTATTTTTTGAGAAGTGGTTGCGAAGATAATTTATCGATTTAGGGTTTATTTATCGAAATATTAAAGTTTTAAACTTTTTTTGAGCGCTAGCTTTACCTACTGCTTTAAAAATCTAAAAAAAATCATGCATGTTGGAGTAACCATGAACTTTCTATGAAAACTATAACGGATAAGCTAGCATATTTAGTTTTGGAGATTGTCGCTAAGTTATACCTATACCGTTTTACTTTAAACCCAAAAATCTTCCTATTAGGTAGGTACTTCCTGTTAATATGTACTTAATGTAAACGTAAAAAACATACTAACTTCTAACAACAGGTTTACGGTTAACTACGGAACCCTACATAGGGCGTGGCCCGACACGCACCTGGCCTAATTTATTTATAAGGTGCTGATTGTCTAAACTTGTGTTGTAAACAGAGGCTCCATCAGTCATGCCCAAGCCAGCAGAGCCGTCTCTGCTTCGTACCTACTGCGTCTATGCTGTGGACGCAGTACTATTCATTCACTACTTATTATTATTGTACCACTGCTGCGTACAATAATAAGGAGTACAATAATGAGTAGGTGCCTACCTTCGCGTTTGTTACTCGATCCTTTCATGAGATGTCCAATATGCGTCGAAGACTGCGCTTCTGAAAGTTATTTAATTTCCGCTCCTGTTTGGCACACCGTGTCTATAACTCTCAGACCCGTACAAGAGTAAAGACAAGATGCAGGTTTGATATTTATCAAACCTGCATCTTGTCTAATTGGGCAATCATCTTTTAATAGTCAGATGTTTACTCAAAGTTCCATATCGTTCTCGTCTCGCGGCCCTCGGAGTCGGCCACGAACGGTGCTCATGAAAAAGGGCCTCTAAACGGTCTACGAAACGTCAGCAAGATGATAATAAGTTAGGTACGTGGTGTAAGCCGTATTATATTTATTAAACAAAGTTCCATACTTTTGTTCAGCTTTACAAACATCGTTGAAGCGTCATGCGAGTATATCTGCTCTTCAAAGAACATTCTGAATTTGCGTGAATTCAGACTCCCCTTGTAACCTTTAGAAAACTGGTATTTCTAAATAAATCAAACAGACAAGTAGGGGAGACCGGGGCAAGATGAGATACTTAAGAGAAAAACCGACATAAATTTAAAATCAAACTGTTTATTAAAAATCACTTACAACAAAATCAACACTTATAGTTTTAGTTAACATAATTATAGTCTTTTATGGAGATAAATAACATATTTTTTAGGCAAATAGGAACTAAATGGCACAAGTCAAATATCCCGTCTTGCCCCATGATCGGGGCAAAATGGGAAACGATATGGGGCATAATGAGTATACATTTTAATCTGGTTGGCAATGTTCACATACATGTGCATCTTCATCGTCATCGTCTACACCTGCGCAGGAATTATGAGCCCAGCCATTGCACACGCTACAAATAACACATCCTTTAGTGAATTGTGAATATAGGTACCCACAATATATGCAAGGACAATCATTTTTATCGTCATCAAATGAACTAGTATCCGAGTCCCTTTCTTTTTTGCGTCTTTTATTTCTATTCTCTTTTCTTGGCTTCTTTTTTTAGGTCTTTTCTTTTCATTCTTTTTACTATCAGGTTTCTTTTTTCCATACGTATCTTTTGTTTTTTATTTATATCGCTAAGAGTTCATTCTTGTACGGAGAAGCTGTAAATATAGCTGTCTTACCGCGTTTTCTTGATTTTCTCTCTTTGGTTCCTTGGGAATAGCTATAATATTATCTGGGGTCACAGAAAACATGGATTTTGATAGCTGAATTTGTCTCTCAGGAGATTTTAATTTAATTGAGAATTTAATTAGTTCAGCTGCTGCAGGATCAGCCGAAATACGTTTTTGTGGTGGGATGGATGGTTCATCTTGGATCGCTTCTGATATAGCTGGCCTTGAAAGTATGGGCTGAAATGTCGATTCTATATTTAGATTTTCAGATGGTAGTGATTCGATCATTGTTGTTCCAGGTGGTGTAGGTTCCTAAACAATCTCATTGTGAGCTACAGTGGACGATGTTTCTTGGGTTGCCTCTGAAGAAGTTGACGTCGAAGTTACTGCGACCTGAGATGTTGATGCTAAATTAAAATTTTCAGATGATAAAGTCTCGGTGTTTGTTGTTTCAGCCGCTATGAAGTCTGCGTTTGTGAAAACATTTCTATCAAGTGGCCATATACTACGTTTCCTAAATCCGTTTATAGCTGTCAACATCGTCGCCGCTTGTAAATATGCTTGCCCAAATAGCTTTGCCAATTTGTAGGGGGAAACTACGCGTCCAGGGTGGTCTCTTAACCATTTTTTCACTTCTGCACCATAGTATGTACTCAGCGGTCTCATAAATGCGACGTCCAATCGTTGTAATTTATGTGTGCAGTAAGGTGGTGTACACAACAGTATTACATGGTGCTCCCTTACATAATAATTTCGTACCATTTTAACTGCAAACAAAAAATAAACTTATTTCATTTTATACTAACGCATATGGGGCAAAACGGGATACTATCCCGTTATGCCCCGACCTTTTTGCCCCAACAGACATATATCTCAAAAACAACAACAGTTTTAATATACAAAATTATTTTGCGAAAGTTCAATATAAATTCGTTAGTTTTACACTACTACAATAAGTATGTGCTAAAATATTACAATAGAACTGATACTTACCACGATGCACATCGATTCAGAACAGAAAACTTCGTAAAAATCCTCCAAAAAACGGTTTTTATTCGCTGTGAAGCCAAAACAAGTAGTGACACGCGCGCGCCGCTCGGACTCGTGCGACGCGACTGAACATCGCGTGGATGGCGCTGTGTTAGGGTCTATTATGTTCACCATTCGCGCACACAAGCAAACTTCCCGTCCTGCCCCGAGCTTCGTCTTGCCCCGGTCTCCCCTACGAGCGAGACTCGCGCTCTAAGGGTTAAGTAATTAAAAAGTCGCATAAACTTAATTTAAGAATAAGTAATATATTTCTTGATGATTTATTTATCCATCCTTTTCGAATTTCTAACCCTATTTACTTCAAACTTCAGTACGGTATATTAATACCTATAGGGTAAAAAAAAAAAAAAATCTGAATTTTTCCTTTACTTCTGTCGCGTCAAAAGCTCCCAGCATTCCAAATTTTAGAGACTTCTAGTAGTTCCCTAGAGGTTTTCTATTTTTGCCATTTTCCTACCCTTCTGAATGCCTCAGGTAGAAGCAGAACCCTGGATATTTTAAGGGCATCCTCAGCCGGCAGACCTCGATGTTTAGTATAAATTTCAAGACCTTCAGCCGTTTTGGAGAAAAAATGTCTTGTCGACAGGCAAACAGACAGGCAGACAGACAAACGAGTGATACCATAAGGCTATTTGTTTAATAATCCAGCAAAAACTTCCGCGTGGGCTTACGGACTTAGCAGGGTGCATGTAAGGATCTAATCGCACGGAAAACCCAGCGGGCGCGGGTCGCTCGGCTCTCGCTAAATATAGCTGCTGCGCTCACCTCAATGGAAGCGTTCACGCTGGGGGCACTTCAAATAGGCTTAACTTTGAACATTAGGGGGTCATTACGCTATGCTGGCAGAAGTTAGCTCACACGGATAATCGATACCTACGTACCTATATGTAGATAGATGGACGAATCTATTCTTAATTCAAATAGCCTTAGCTGTGACTCATTTTCCTTTTATGCTCTTTAAACGGCAGCTATTAATTTGCAACTAATTTGAACAATTTGGAAGTAGTTACAATTGTTCAAATTAGTTGATTAGTAAAAACAAAGTGCTACTTTGGAAAATATCGTTATTAATTAAACTAATTCATACTTTTTCATTATTGTTGACTGTGGTAGGATTATGCAATTACATCATGTATAAAAATATTGGTTTCTGTGTTTGTATAAATAACGTAAGCTTATATTTTGTGTACCTATAGCCGGCACAAGTAAGATTTTTTTTTTATTAATTCATTTTCTATTATTTGAACGTGGGGCCTCAGTTTCCGGTTCCTACGTCAATAGAGCCTTGAGCTGAAAATCAGCGCTGTGGATTTACCGCAGCATTAAGCTGAGCTCGTGGCTTTTCGCACAGCACATGGCGGGCACTGAACACGCTTTTTTTTCAGTTTAGGTACTTTACTTTGTGTATGTTTCTTATTTAGTATGTGTTTCGTAACTATGTATTTTTTATTTCGCTGTGTGAATAAAAACAACTATGAGCAGCAGCTCATAGACATAGACATGATGATGGTTCGACGAATAATGGATAGATAAACATCATAGCTATTTTCGAGCGTCGTCGTCAACCCCCCCCCCCCCCCCCCCCCATATATATAGAAATAAATTAAAAATGTATAGTTTTAACATGAACTTTCGGGGAAAACTAACCTAACGGAAGCTAGATTTTTTAGTTTAGGAGAAATAGTCGCTCAAATAAAGTGATGCGTTTTCCCAGACATACCTACCGGAATACTTTAAACCTTAATTAATTCCTGTTATAATATGTTTTGGTAACCAAAAAAAAGCATCGCCAACTTCTAACAACAGGTCTACGATTATCTCCGAAACCCTACATAGCGTTTGGCCTGACACGCCTAATTGGCCTAATTTATTAACATTGAAGAGTTTCGATGCCAATGTGTGCACCTTTTTTATCAGTTTCAGTTCACCGACTCATATTTTGTGTTGTAATAGGTAGGTAAAGGTTCGGTATGCCGAAGGCCCACCTGATGTTACGCGGTAACGAGACATATCTCGTCACTTAAGATTAAGACTTATAAAAAAATGCAAGTGACTTGTTGCACAAACCATGGACCAAATAAAATAAATTACGTAAAACGCCATAGGTACCTATACCTATTAAGGCGCATAGGGCGAATAGGTATGTTTAGATAAGCTTAGCAGTTAATGTAGGTAAACAACTCGATCTTGACTTGAATTAAATCCTTATCCCACACAAACCCATACCACTGCCAAACTATAAAACTTCTTTGAGTAGTTCCCTCGGTTTCTTATGGATCCCATCATCAAAACCTAGTTTTGAAAAAATGGGATCAATCTGAAAGTGTATGTTGAAGTCGGATTTTGTTGAAAATTACAAATAAGTAAAAAATTGGTTGCAATAATTTATGATTTTTTCTTACAATTATTCTGATACCCAGTGGTTGTGCCCAAGTCGAGTTCAAGCCTAAAACATTGAAATATTTAAGTAGAATTATTCTAATAAGATTTTTTACGGCTAACAAACCATAGGTAAGGCTCAGGTGTAGCCGTCTGATACGCAGAAGGGGTTTGATTCCCGCCACGGGACGGGACGAATGTAGGTACTTATTTAAATGTTCCTTCTATAAATCTGGTTACTTTGGGCCGTGTGAAATTTCCAGCGCTATATTATTAATAATTAATTGAATCGAACAAAAGAGTGACTTTAACGTGTCGTTAATTTCTAAAATGCACGTGACCACTTAAAATAATGATTGGCATAGAACAACAAATTATAGATTAAGATTATTTATTTATTTAAAAAGGCAAAGCAAACAGGTAGGTACATAGTAGGTAAGCACTGAAAATAAATATTTAAATAAATAATGCTGGACAAATCACACAGCATCATCTAGCCCCAAGCTAAGCAGAGCTTATGTTAAGGGTAGGTACTACATAGATGACTGATATACTTAATACATTATAACACATATAGATATTATTATAATATAGAAAAACACCCAGAACAAATATCTGCAGATCATACAGACATTTCTCCCGAGGCGGGAATCGAACCCGCAACCCCTGGCGTCGCAGGCGGACCTTCGCCCGCTGCAAAAAAATAGAACAAGTAACAAAATAAAATACGTTAAATTAATGAAAACCAATAAGATGCCTGCACAGCATTTTACAATGATTAAATAGCTTAAAAACAACAGTTAGAAAATTAAAGGATACGAACACAAAAAAATACAGAAAATAAGCAATAATTAATAAAATTAAATTTAGTAAAACTATTATTAGTATTTTTAAGTACATGGTAAGTAGGTATTTACTTATCTATTAAAACTAAAAAGCGTGCGTGGCGTGTACGATTTATTTTTTAAATTTAAGTTGTCGACTGTACTCACACAGTACTTTCTAATTGACGTCGTTTCTGAACGCAACCACCCGTGTCATTGGTTGGCTGCGCTGCGGGCCAGTAATACCAGTAATAACGAAATTCTGCGAGATCGTCAAGAATAAACTTAGACATAGGTAAGCCGTATTTAGGAAGCATAAATTGTTGTGGGTCCTTTGACTATAGCCAAAGGGTGAGTCAGACCAGCTTGCAGCTCAAAATCTGGTGTGACATGAAAGAGGTGCACATTTTTTTCACTTTTGAGAAATAGCATTAGCAGATAAAGTTCAGTGCTATAATATTAGGGTCAAAGTAGTGGGTATCGAAGGGAGCACTGAATTTTAGCTATTTTCGTTGTTTTAGGTAACACAATTTAGGGTATAACAAACTAAAAATGTTTTCGAGAGAGAAGGACTTTTCATCTATTCAAATATTTAATTCAATTAAATAAATATTATATTCATGCTGAGAGAAATCCCAAGAAAAATAATTACTCGCCTCGCCACGTCCATAATAGAACCGTTTTTCCCCCGAAGGGTAAAAAACGGATATTTAGGTTTCTGCCGAAGCTCGAACCACATTTGAGATCATGCCCTTGTACACTCAGTCGATTTCCGTTTAAAGTTGTCAAGAGCGCCATCTATCTCGGTAAAGTTGGAACTACTCAAAGCCTCGTGAACAGCGCGCGGCTGTTGTTTCTTCAGTACCTAAAGCCGGCAAGGCCTTCAGGTGTGGTTCGAGCTTCGGCAGAAACCTAAATATCCGTTTTTTACCCTTCGGGGGAAAAACGGTTCTATTTAGGTGTTCGTGCCTTCGCTCGAACCACATTTGAGACGTGTTTAACCTCTGCCGGCGCTGTTCCGGGCGTACTGTGATAGTTGATTTAACTATGGATCATGGTGTGATAGTGAAACAACTAAAATTAATTAACGAAACTAGATTTAATATGGTAAATCCTTATAATATATAAATTTCCTCTTAGTTTTAATTTTTAATCAAAAATCATTTTAAGTACAGAAAATTATAAATAATTTTACAAAGTCTTATTCTCATTAAGTAATTATTGCCAACAAAATCAATTAGTTGATCGGCGAGAAGCAGCCACTTAAATTATTTCCTGTGGTAGTAGTAGATAATGTCGAATGTACTTCCCGAAAGTAATGATTGAAAAATGTTTGCTTAGACCTCCAGTTTCCTCGTTTTAAAATCTCATCGATGTCCATATTCATTTGTGACCAGTTATATGTCGCAACGCCAGCTCTTATACCTCCCGCAGAGGATATTATTTCAGCTTTTCTAAAAAGAGTTTTTATCCAGCCTGCAATAACTGCACGAGACGCCACTTTAACTTGTCCCCTTGTAGTTATAAAAAGACTTTCAATGTTTTTACATTTACGACGATTTTCCGATAGACGTACTACCCGCTTGATCCAGTGTATTACGTTCAGGCGTGATGAAGGATGATATTTAAGACACCATCCGGACTGTCTGAACAACGCGTTATCTGTTTTAGACCCGAATTTCGGCCAAAAAATTAATTCGTCATCATGTTCCTGAAATGATTCAGGTTTTAAGCTCAACAAAGTAAGGTCGTGGACTCTTCGCCCCGATGCTAGTAACAGAAGAATGCTGGTGTGACGAGACACAGCAAACAAGCTCTCCATGTCAAAATTATAAGTCTCCAGAAAATGTATCAGATCTTCGAGTTTCCAACATAGAGGTTTCTTAACTGGCGGTTTCTTGGAAAGTATTCCCTTGAGCACATGTGTAACTATTGGATGCGAGCTCATTGACGAACTTTTATTTGGGTTTGTAAATGTTGTCACCACTGATTTGTGAACCATTATAGTTTTTGGAGCCAATTTGACCACCTCATGTAAGTAACAGAGGTATCTTGCCAATTCGTTTGGCTGCGGGTTATCAATCCTTATATTTTTGTCCAAAGCCCAACTAACCCATCTTTTCCAAGCTGGACGGTAGGTCTTTAGAGTTGATGCTCTCCATGAAGCTTGCAAAAGCTCTACTTCTCTATTTTCCCAGCCTACTATTTCTTTGGCCCAGCCTGTACCAGCCAGACATGCAATTCAGTTTTTTTTTGATTTTTGGTGCTGATCGCATAGGAGCAGAATTGACTTTGTTGTTTCCAGAAGCCTCATAGATTTTGTTCCTCCCTGTTTTGTGACGTAAGCCGCTGCTGTCCGATTGTCTGTCTGCCAAATCACTGTTTTCCCTTTCAGTTTTAGTCCTAAAGACTTCAGAGTTTCGTAAAGAGCCCAGAGTTCTTTCTGGTTGCAATACCAAATACTTTGGGAATTTGTCCATGTTCCCCCAATTTTTTGGCTGTTTGCTATCGCTCCCCATCCGGAATCTGCGGCATCCGTCGTTATAAACATTGTTGGATTGTTTTGATGAATTAATGTGCTTCGATGCTCGACCACCAATTTAGTGGCTTACATCTGAGATTCGAAATTTCCTGTGTGGAGTTTGTTTTAGTAATTTGTTGGATTATATTTGTAGTCTTCGGCAATGTAGTCTGCCCAGAGGTACAACAAAGTTTGCGAAATTTAATTTTCCTAATATGACCTTTGCTTCGTACCAACTCCAGTATTTTCTTTCCAAGTAGATTTGAACTAGTGTCACTAAATGGTTGACTTTGTTCTTTGACAACATCTTTATGTTCGTGTCGGTGTTCCAGGTTATTCCTAGATATTCCAGACATTGACAGGGTTCTATTATGGATTTTTCCATGTTGTCTGTCCACCCCAGTTCTTTTAATTTGACGACAACAGAGTTCGTTTGTTGTCTTAAGGTGTCTGGGTCTTGATGAACGATTAAGAAGTCGTCTAAATAAACGACAACTTTTAATTTAATTTTTATGTCCAATGATTGCCTGAACCAATGAGCTAGCCAATTTGTTACTTTTGCAAAAGCAGATGGAGCGCTTGCAAGCCCGAATGGCAGGCATGTCATTTCGTAGGTCTTCCCCTCGTAAACTAGTGAGAGGAATCTGCGATGTGTCTCCACGACTGGCACATGGTAGTATGCTTGTGAGATATCTACTTTCGTCATGAATATTTTTGAACTTAGAATTGTTGGAATGCGATAATGGTTTTGAAGTCTGAATTTTTGGGGTGTAAACATATTGATTGAGGCTTTTTAAGTTGAAGATGGGCCTGTTCGTTCCATCAGATTTTTGCATCAGAAACATTGTAGATAGGAATCCTGTTTGGTGGACGCTTAGCTGAAGAGCTCCCCATTGCAACATTTTTTGAATTTCGTTCGTCATGCTTTGTGAAGTTCCGAGTTACAAAGCAATTCTTTCGATTGGCCAATTTTACTAACAATGGTTTTTTCTGAAATGGAATTCTGTAGCCCGATACCACCTCCATGATTGATTGGGGTGCACCTGTTTTTGACCATTCTTGCAGATGAAACATCAATTGGCCCGCTTTGAACGAGTCCAAGTCGTGACCTCTTATTCTGCCCACCTTTCCACTTATTCTGTCCACCTTTTGTGCCTTTGTCCTGCTTATCATTGTTGGTTTGGGGTTTTTTGTTACCCATAGGACTGATTATTATTCCTGCCTCCATATTTATGGGTTTCTCTTCTGTTGCCCCTTTTATCTCTGAAGTCAGGTTTGTTATCGGCTTTATATGACGGCTTCCGTGTTCGCGGAAAGGATTTTTTGGGGGGAAAAAACTTATGAACCCCTCCTTGATCCTTCACCACTTGGGTAAGATCAGGTTCTTTGAATAGGTGGCTCTCAGAGGGCGGTATACTGTGTATAATCTCATGTAGAGATTTGTTCTTAACTTTGAAGAGATCTCTTCTCTGCTGAAAAACCTCGGCCCTTCGACCACACACATATTGTAGGAGAGAGTCTGAACTTTTGCGAAACTTTGAGTCAGAGGCGAGAAACTCCTGACCCACCATATGCTTATAGTCTTTAGGCAATTTATTACAAAGATCTTCAAAAGATTGCCTTTGTTGTAGTAGACCATTTGTAATAGCGCCCAAGGTAAGGTCCATTTTTTCCATGAGGGCTACTGACGTCCATAAAGGTGTAATGCCCGCAAAAAGGCTGTTCACCTTCAGCGCTGAAAAGGTTGGTGTAGCCTGAAATAGTTTTTGAACGTCAGAATAACGAACATTCTTCAAATGGTCAGTTCCCAACCGCTGGCAGTCGATTCCTTGCTGAGCCAAGATTGGATCAGCGTTGGAAAATTTCGGTTCGACCTCTGTCGTATGCGGCTTAAAGTCAAATGTTTTGTCTTTTGTGGCTCTAGACAATCTAAGCGTCGTTGAGCACAAGAAATCTCATTCTTTAGAGCCCGTTCAGCACCATCTGAGTCATCTTGTTCGGAATCCGCTACTCTGCATTCATAATCAATAAACGGTGAGCGGCTACGGCCCAGTCTTCGGTCTTTCCTATCAGGACTAACCTGAGATGAGTTAAGGGAAGTATCCAAGTCCATTGCTAGACTTGATGTTACAGGCACTCTGCTTTGATTTTGAACTGACTGCATATCAGTTTAGATGGAGGAGAGTCTACAGTAATTTCTTCACTTCGTTTTTTGGATATCGACGAGGATGGAGATCGCTGTCCAGTCGATGACAAGTTAGCCGACCCCCTTTCATTTGAGGCACTTTTTCGTGGTGTACTACAGATTACCTGTCCACTTTCGTGTCTCAGAATTTTAGACGTCCGGTCACGATTTGTAAGTTTGCCCATGGCTTTTAATTCACGAATAGTATTCATGAACTCGTTATATGATTGCTCATATACCTTTGATGCAACGTTATGTGGAGAGTATATCAGAGCTCTCCCAAGAGGCCAGCTGATAAGAATTTTCCGTAAGTGCCGAAAGGATCTTTCTGAAATGTCCTTTGCATGGGGATAAAAAGCACGGACTAGATCTGTAGTAGGTATCCCAAACCTCAGCTTGCTGTATGTTGTAGGAGAAATTTCTTCACCAAATAAATCTTGGTAAGAAAGGTCCGTTAATTTCCAAGATTCCCAGCCTGCAGGGTAATATTCACGTATTAAGGACACAATGGCCCGAAAAGCATCCGCTTTGTCGTCGTCTGGCGGCACTAACAAGGCCAAGTTACCCATGGTGAATGCCGATGAGCCTGCCATTATCTGAACGCTCGAAATAAATAACGCTCGACGCCCACTCTTATGCGTATGCGGTGTCATTTTCTAAGACGACATTGAGTCGTGAGTAGACATAATGATTTCGAGACTACACGCCGAGGCCGGACGTGGTTTTGAGACGACGTGTCAGTAGGACGACGAGTCTTTTTGAGACGACGTGTCACTAGGACGACGTGTCTTTTTGCGACGACAGACGACATTGTCTTAGAGACAAAAGTGTGACGACTGATGTCGCCTCATGAGGCGACTGCGTCTCGTCACTGGGCCAGGGGCGCCGAGCGGAATTATTTGTCGTCGAACAAGAAACTTTGTACACTAACCGATTTATTTGGTATGGTATTCCAAATATTATTTGTAGTGCACTGTTCCTTGAGGTGTTTTCAGACTGAGTTACAAAAGCGTACTGAAGAAACAACAGCCGCGCGCTGTTCACGAGGCTTTGAGTAGTTCCAACTTTACCGAGATAGATGGCGCTCTTGACAACTTTAAACGGAAATCGACTGAGTGTACAAGGGCATGATCTCAAATGTGGTTCGAGCGAAGGCACGAACACCTAAATAAATAATTATACTCTTTGGTCGCCACATTTTTGTGAAAAACCTGGTCACACTGCCGGCCGATGACTGTCAAACATCATTATTTTAAAATCAAACCAGACCCAAACCACACAGGCACACAAACAGAACAGTTCTGTCAAACAAACAATATCCAACTTGAAATTTACAGAACCAAAACCAATATGATTGAGGATTCTCGAAAGAAAACTTTTTTAGGATTTGATTTTAGCACACAGCGGGTGAGTATGTAATGAAATTGTTTTAATTGCACTTACACCATTTTTATTTCTATTAGATAAGTCATGTAATTTATAATTTTGATTCTGTCTAAGTATAATAATATTGAACTTCAGCTGTTATTTTATACAAAAAAAAATCTGTGATAATTAGCAGATTTAATTTATACCAAATTCTTATTTTACAATACTGAATGTAAACACAGTTTCAAAGTTTTATGAAATAGGTAAGCACAATCAGTATTGTTATAAAATATGACCATGAACCATGACTGACTGAAAGGTAGGTTCATGCCTACCTAATTAATATTATCACATTCCCACACATTAATTATTTTAGAAATAATGAATACTTAAGTACAATGTGATAAAACTGTATACTTACTTAATTTATAAAAAAATAAGAAACACAACTATTTAACTGATTTATTATTAGTTAATTAATAGTAGGTATAAATATAACTTATTATTTAAAAAAAAACAGGATTTTATTGCATAGATTTTTTATTATTCCTCCCTGACCAAGAAATCTGAAAAAATGTTTGAAACATCTGGAAAATAATCAAACAAGTACCTACACAATAAAATCCTGTGTTTTAAAACTAATATTATGTTAACAAATGGCAAAAGTTTAACAAGTTCTAAAATCAACTTATATATTTTATTGCAGTTGAAAGCACTAGTAGTTGGAGAGGATTATGGGGTGCTTCATGAGGCAGATGTTGAGTTTGATGTGGATCTCCCTGAATTCAGGTAAACTTTATTACCTATATATAGAGAATAATGTGTCAATTATACTTTGTTATTTGTACTGGCAGCTATAGCATAGGATTTCGTTTTTAAAATTAGGAATTTAGTTTTTTTTATTTTGAATTTTACTACTATATTAAAATTATGTTATTCTATGAAGTGACATTTAATTTTAGCATCTCTGACTTAACCAAGTGTACTATGGTTCCTACAGTGAGATAAATGAGTATGAGTATAAAGTAATTATATTATATTTTTAATAGATTTTTTATTAGTTATAGAAAACTTTAATGGCAAATTACTTTATATTAGCAATATATTTATATATGTATGTAGTATAACATATTGAGTATATCAATCATCTGGTACCCATAACACAAGCTCTGCTTAGCTTGTGGCTAGATGATGCTGTGTGAATTGACCAGAATTTATTTTTTTTAATCAAGGTCACCAATAAAAAAAAACCTAAACTTTCATAAGTAAGCTAAATCTCATTTATTCTATCAGGACTGCAGGTGGTGTGGTCCGAGGAGAGAATGGAGAAGTGACAGCCCCTACATTATTATGGGTGAAGGCATTAGACATGGTCCTGGACCGCCTGATCCTAGCTGGAGTGGACTTTGAGTCCGTTGAGGCTTTATCTGGAGCTGGTCAAGTATGTATACACAAAAATATTTTGAATGTATTTACATGTTTTTGTGTTTGTAACACTACGTTTAAGTTTCTTAAATTAAATTGCCTTGGGGTGCCAGCAGTAGAATGTTGCTCCTCCTCTCTTCCATGTAGATCAAATCAAATAAAATTAAATATTTATTTATACAAGAAACACAAGTAACAAAAATAACATGAACATTGACAGCTGCGAAAGTTGGGTAACTGTGTTTGCAGTGTCAGCGCCCATCCCCTTAACCAAAATTTCTGGTTTCTTCAAAAAAGAAGAAAATGTTTTTAAATAGTTTAAAGATGCAGAAAGAGTCTGACAAGGGATACCTCTGGAAGATGAGCAGCAGCATCTTCTCGTACTGCACTCGTCAACCCGCTTGCCAACATGGTGAGTACAGCAACAACCCCTCATAATCAAAATTTGGATCTCTAGTCCATGAGGGAGGCCCTTGTCCAACAGAGTCCATGAGCGAGGCCCTTGTCCAACAGAGTCCATGAGGGAGGCCCTTGTCCAACAGAGTCCATGAGGGAGGCCCTTGTCCAACTGAGTCCATGAGAGAGGCCCTTGTCCAACTGAGTCCATGAGAGAGGCCCTTGTCCAACTGAGTCCATGAGAGAGGCCCTTGTCCAACTGAGTCCATGAGAGAGGCCCTTGTCCAACAGTAAATGTCCTGTGGGTGTGATGATGATGACATTAAATTGGGAAGGAAAGGAACTGACTCCCGACACATTATTAACATACATATAACCGGGTATTTATCGCGTAAATTACCTTGGATTGCACCAAGCATGGTCCCCGGAAGACTAAGCTTCCCGGGACCATGCTTGGTGCAATCCAAGCGAAACGTCAGGAAATAATAAAGGTAATTTACGCGATAAGTACCCGGTTGTATGTATGTTAATAATGTGTTGTTATCGCGAAAGTTTAAAAAAGACAATGACTCCCAACATACAGCTAAATCGAGTTTGGGATAATACACACAAGGTATCTATGTTCTAGCAACACGGTTCAGTCTGGTGGGCGAAAGATGGCGAGGCAAAGCTAGCCGACCTGTCCTCTGACGACTTCCTGCACACGCAGCTGGCGACGGCCTTTCTCTGCGACTCGCCAGTGTGGATGGACTCCAGCACCAGCGCCGACTGCAGGGCGCTGGAGGAGGCTATGGGCGGACCGGAGGTAAGATCAAAGCTAGCCGACCTGTCCTCTGACGACTTCCTGCACACGCAGCTGGCGACGGCCTTTCTCTGCGACTCGCCAGTGTGGATGGACTCCAGCACCAGCGCCGACTGCAGGGCGCTGGAGGAGGCTATGGGCGGACCGGAGGTAAGATCAAAGCTAGCCGACCTGTCCTCTGACGACTTCCTGCACACGCAGCTGGCGACGGCCTTTCTCTGCGACTCGCCAGTGTGGATGGACTCCAGCACCAGCGCCGACTGCAGGGCGCTGGAGGAGGCTATGGGCGGACCGGAGGTAAGATCAAAGCTAGCCGACCTGTCCTCTGACGACTTCCTGCACACGCAGCTGGCGACGGCCTTTCTCTGCGACTCGCCAGTGTGGATGGACTCCAGCACCAGCGCCGACTGCAGGGCGCTGGAGGAGGCTATGGGCGGACCGGAGGTAAGATCAAAGCTAGCCGACCTGTCCTCTGACGACTTCCTGCACACGCAGCTGGCGACGGCCTTTCTCTGCGACTCGCCAGTGTGGATGGACTCCAGCACCAGCGCCGACTGCAGGGCGCTGGAGGAGGCTATGGGCGGACCGGAGGTAAGATCAAAGCTAGCCGACCTGTCCTCTGACGACTTCCTGCACACGCAGCTGGCGACGGCCTTTCTCTGCGACTCGCCAGTGTGGATGGACTCCAGCACCAGCGCCGACTGCAGGGCGCTGGAGGAGGCTATGGGCGGACCGGAGGTAAGATCAAAGCTAGCCGACCTGTCCTCTGACGACTTCCTGCACACGCAGCTGGCGACGGCCTTTCTCTGCGACTCGCCAGTGTGGATGGACTCCAGCACCAGCGCCGACTGCAGGGCGCTGGAGGAGGCTATGGGCGGACCGGAGGTAAGATCAAAGCTAGCCGACCTGTCCTCTGACGACTTCCTGCACACGCAGCTGGCGACGGCCTTTCTCTGCGACTCGCCAGTGTGGATGGACTCCAGCACCAGCGCCGACTGCAGGGCGCTGGAGGAGGCTATGGGCGGACC
Source organism: Pasiphila rectangulata (assembly GCA_963082625.1). NCBI lineage: Eukaryota > Metazoa > Arthropoda > Insecta > Lepidoptera > Geometridae > Pasiphila > Pasiphila rectangulata. The sequence continues at coordinate 18,683,286 of OY720244.1, forward strand.
GGAGGTAAGATCAAAGCTAGCCGACCTGTCCTCTGACGACTTCCTGCACACGCAGCTGGCGACGGCCTTTCTCTGCGACTCGCCAGTGTGGATGGACTCCAGCACCAGCGCCGACTGCAGGGCGCTGGAGGAGGCTATGGGCGGACCGGAGGTAAGATCAAAGCTAGCCGACCTGTCCTCTGACGACTTCCTGCACACGCAGCTGGCGACGGCCTTTCTCTGCGACTCGCCAGTGTGGATGGACTCCAGCACCAGCGCCGACTGCAGGGCGCTGGAGGAGGCTATGGGCGGACCGGAGGTAAGATCAAAGCTAGCCGACCTGTCCTCTGACGACTTCCTGCACACGCAGCTGGCGACGGCCTTTCTCTGCGACTCGCCAGTGTGGATGGACTCCAGCACCAGCGCCGACTGCAGGGCGCTGGAGGAGGCTATGGGCGGACCGGAGGTAAGATCAAAGCTAGCCGACCTGTCCTCTGACGACTTCCTGCACACGCAGCTGGCGACGGCCTTTCTCTGCGACTCGCCAGTGTGGATGGACTCCAGCACCAGCGCCGACTGCAGGGCGCTGGAGGAGGCTATGGGCGGACCGGAGGTAAGATCAAAGCTAGCCGACCTGTCCTCTGACGACTTCCTGCACACGCAGCTGGCGACGGCCTTTCTCTGCGACTCGCCAGTGTGGATGGACTCCAGCACCAGCGCCGACTGCAGGGCGCTGGAGGAGGCTATGGGCGGACCGGAGGTAAGATCAAAGCTAGCCGACCTGTCCTCTGACGACTTCCTGCACACGCAGCTGGCGACGGCCTTTCTCTGCGACTCGCCAGTGTGGATGGACTCCAGCACCAGCGCCGACTGCAGGGCGCTGGAGGAGGCTATGGGCGGACCGGAGGTAAGATCAAAGCTAGCCGACCTGTCCTCTGACGACTTCCTGCACACGCAGCTGGCGACGGCCTTTCTCTGCGACTCGCCAGTGTGGATGGACTCCAGCACCAGCGCCGACTGCAGGGCGCTGGAGGAGGCTATGGGCGGACCGGAGGTAAGATCAAAGCTAGCCGACCTGTCCTCTGACGACTTCCTGCACACGCAGCTGGCGACGGCCTTTCTCTGCGACTCGCCAGTGTGGATGGACTCCAGCACCAGCGCCGACTGCAGGGCGCTGGAGGAGGCTATGGGCGGACCGGAGGTAAGAGCCATATAGTTTTCGACTTATTTACAAAAACTTTAATTCTATAAAAAAAGGGCGTCCCCCCCTTATCTCCGAAGTTTGCACAGATATACCGCTGAAACTTTTATTGCTAATAGGAGTGTATGTAAAGATTACAGGAAAATTATAACGAACTCACTAATTTGCATAGTTTTTTTGAAATAATCTAAAATGTATAAAACTACATAAGTTCCGCTATCAGACAAGAGATGGCGCTGTAATGGTACTCCAACAAATATAAACCGCCTTTAACATATATTATATTGTATGGTGGCACGGGTGGCACGGAACCCTCGGTGCGCGAGTCCGACTCGCTCTTGCCCGTTTTTTCTTTTTACTTTTTGTTACTGTCTAAGAACTAATTTGAAAATATATTTTTCAGTTCGAAACACTTTAATTAGGTCTGTTTCATTATTTAAATAAATTAAAAGTAAAAAAAATACTTTTTAACAATCAAGCTTTTATTTAAACATACTAAAAATAATAAAATAAACATTTTCCATTAAAGTTTAATGTCAACTTAAAACGTCTTTAAACAATTTATGTGTTAAAAAAGCTTGTCGCGATATTAACCTGTGTACCTTAGCTTGATCTAATTGATTTAGTTTTTTTTTTCAAACAATGTAAATACGAGTATCTGCCTAAATTTCGCGACAAGCTTTTTATCACATAAATTGTGTAAAGACGTTTTAAGTTGACATTTAAATAAAAGCTTGTTTGTGAAAAGGTCTTTTACTTTTTAGTTAACACTGGACAGTTGGGTTCTTGTCTGTTTATCTCATGCCCGCCATGTTGGATTAAGAGTGATGTCATATAATTTTTCGAGTAACTCTCACCAAGCCTATTTATTTGATATCCATATTGTAAAAGTGCATTAATAAAATAACTAGTCCGCCATCTTGGGTATTCTGCCATATTGGATTTAGAGTGACGTTATTTCATTTTTCGAATTAGTCCGCCATCTTAAGTATTCCGCCATGTTGGATTTAGAGTGATGTCATAAAATTTTTCGAGTAGCTCTCAGCAAGACCTTTCATTTGATACCCATACTAGTCCGCCATCTTGGATATTCCGCCATGTTGGATTCAGAGTATCGTCATTTCATTTTCGAATTATTCTCAGGAAGCCCTTTCATTTGATACCTATAATGTAAGAGTCCATTAAAAATAACTAGTCCACCATCTTGGGTGTTTCGCCATGTTGGATTCAGAGTGACGTCATTTAATTTTTTGAGTTATTCTCAGCAAGCCCTTTCATTTGATACCCATATTATAGGAGTACATTAAAAATAAGTGGGTAGTCCGCCATTTTGGGTGTTCCGCCATGTTGGATTCAGAGTGACGTCAGATATTGTCATCCAAAGAAAACATGTATACACAAGTTCAGCTCAATTGGTTGAAGATATCTGCTTCAAAATTGAGTTGCAAGATTCCACCCGAACAAGCATAGTTACATAGATACATATGTAGGTACACAATAAAAATAAATCAATCATAAAAAACCAAATATAAATCGTACTACCTTAACAAAATTTAACACACCATACAATTTGTAAATTAATAATCAACCTGTATAAAACTGTTGTTCGGCTCGCTACATCAAAACAATAGCGGCTGGAATGCACTCGACCATTAGCAACTTGCGCTCACTTGTTATCTCTTTCTCGCAGCGCACGGTGAGACCGGCGTTGCATTTGTGTGGGTGAGACGGAGCAAACTTTTATTATAAACCATAGGTACCTACAACAACCTTAGAAATACTCGTAACAATTGTTATACCTAACCTACTGCACAATTATTTACTTTCATCTTCATTCAACGTCATGGTGTACTTGCTTAATGTAGGTAATTACTTAATTTTATTTGGAAATTATTAATGTGCTACCCAAATGTTTGCCATTATTTAAACAATGTGTACTGCCTATCTACTATGTATAGTAATTAAGTCAAATTAAGACGAATGTATGTGCCAAGACAAACCTCGTACGGTTTTATGGCACTGATTTTAATAACCATGTATTTAAGTTTTTGAGTATAAATAAATTAAAAAAAAAAACATACAGGGCAATCTAAATAAAATCTTGTAAAAAAACGTGTCACACGCCCCTCAAAGACTCAAATCATGGTGAATATTCCGTAAATATTGCATATAAGTAAACCCAATTCCTAAACGCAGTCAAAATTCCGCACAGGAGCTAGCCAAAATCACCGGGTCCCGGGCCTACGAGCGCTTCACAGGCGCCCAGATCCGCAAGATGTACCGCAGCAAGCCGCGCGTGTACCACTCCGCCGCGAGGATATCCCTCGTGTCCTCCTTCGCGTGCTCGCTGTTCCTGGGCCGGGTCGCGCCCGTCGACCTGGCGGACGGCTCCGGAATGAACCTGCTCGATATCAGGACCATGAAGTGGGATGCGACGGCGTTGAAAGTGAGTATCGAGCCGCGCGAGTACCACTCCGCCGCGAGGATATCCCTCGTGTCCTCCTTCGCGTGCTCGCTGTTCCTGGGCCGGGTCGCGCCCGTCGACCTGGCGGACGGCTCCGGAATGAACCTGCTGGATATCAGGACCATGAAGTGGGATGCGACGGCGTTGAAAGTGAGTATCGAGCCGCGCGAGTACCACTCCGCCGCGAGGATATCCCTCGTGTCCTCCTTCGCGTGCTCGCTGTTCCTGGGCCGGGTCGCGCCCGTCGACCTGGCGGACGGCTCCGGAATGAACCTGCTGGATATCAGGACCATGAAGTGGGATGCGACGGCGTTGAAAGTGAGTATCGAGCCGCGCGAGTACCACTCCGCCGCGAGGATATCCCTCGTGTCCTCCTTCGCGTGCTCGCTGTTCCTGGGCCGGGTCGCGCCCGTCGACCTGGCGGACGGCTCCGGAATGAACCTGCTGGATATCAGGACCATGAAGTGGGATGCGACGGCGTTGAAAGTGAGTATCGAGCCGCGCGAGTACCACTCCGCCGCGAGGATATCCTTCGTGTCCTCCTTCGCGTGCTCGCTGTTCCTGGGCCGGGTCGCGCCCGTCGACCTGGCGGACGGCTCCGGAATGAACCTGCTGGATATCAGGACCATGAAGTGGGATGCGACGGCGTTGAAAGTGAGTATCGAGCCGCGCGAGTACCACTCCGCCGCGAGGATATCCCTCGAGTCCTCCTTCGCGTGCTCGCTGTTCCTGGGCCGGGTCGCGCCCGTCGACCTGGCGGACGGCTCCGGAATGAACCTGCTGGATATCAGGACCATGAAGTGGGATGCGACGGCGTTGAAAGTGAGTATCGAGCCGCGCGAGTACCACTCCGCCGCGAGCCGAGAAGGCGCTGGCGGGAAGATCTCGTCACCGTCGACAGAATTTGGTGGGAGCGAGGGATAGGGATGGTATCGGCTCGTGAATAAGAAGCAGCCTGTAACTTATTATTTTTAAGTACTTTATGTATGCTTACGCAAAAAAATACCGTCGGTTGTATTATTGATTTATAAATCAAATTATTTATTAAAACCTTAACAACATATAATATGAGATGAATTGATTCAGGTGTGACGGAAATCTATTATAAATACCTAAATGAACAAGAAATTATATAACCTATTCCGCGGATTTTTGGATAACAATAAAAGTAATTACGCGATAAACCTTTAATCCATTATAGAAATAATGTGTTGTTATCGCGAAAGTTTAAAAAAGGCTATTACTGTATATTTGTTGAACATTTACTTAACATATAACATATTTACCGCAATTATAAAGACCTAACCTCCTGTCTCCTGTGGCGAGTTACAATGTTCACAGAATACTTGTTTCTCTGTGCTACTATGTCTTCTCTAACGAGAATTAACTATTACGGAAGAACGAGGACTGACAGACAGACGGCGGAATTATACATTTATACAGCGGTTTTCTGGTACCTTTATAAACAACAAAAGGTTTAAGCATGCTGTGTTTGCTTTACTAGGCGTGCGGAGACGAGACTCTATCAGACAAGCTGGGAGCGCCAGTGCCCACTGCGACCGACCTCGGCGCTATATCTCCGTACTTCGTCCGGCGGTACGGCTTCCGACCGGAGTGCCGGGTGGCGGCCTTCACTGGAGACAACTGCTCTGCGCTAGCTGGTAAGTATGGACGTAGGGAGTAGTCAAACACTTCCTTTACTGGATGAGACTATCAGATAAGCTGGGAGCGCCAGTGCCCACTGCGACCGACCTCGGCGCTATATCTCCGTACTTCGTCCGGCGGTACGGCTTCCGACCGGAGTGCCGGGTGGCGGCCTTCACTGGAGACAACTGCTCTGCGCTAGCTGGTAAGTATGGACGTAGGGAGTAGTCAAACACTTCCTCTACTGGATGAGACTCTATCAGACAAGCTGGGAGCGCCAGTGCCCACTGCGACCGACCTCGGCGCTATATCTCCGTACTTCGTCCGGCGGTACGGCTTCCGACCGGAGTGCCGGGTGGCGGCCTTCACTGGAGACAACTGCTCTGCGCTAGCTGGTAAGTATGCACGTAGGGAGTAGTCTAACACTTCCTCTACTGGATGAGACTCTATCAGACAAGCTGGGAGCGCCAGTGCCCACTGCGACCGACCTCGGCGCTATATCTCCGTACTTCGTCCGGCGGTACGGCTTCCGACCGGAGTGCCGGGTGGCGGCCTTCACTGGAGACAACTGCTCTGCGCTAGCTGGTAAGTATGCACGTAGGGAGTAGTCTAACACTTCCTCTACTGGATGAGACTCTATCAGACAAGCTGGGAGCGCCAGTCCTCACTGCGACCGACCTCGGCGCTATATCTCCGTACTTCGTCCGGCGGTACGGCTTCCGACCGGAGTGCCGGCCTTCACTGGAGACAACTGCTCTACGCTAGCTGGTAAGTATGCACGTAGGGAGTAGTCTAACACTTCCTCTACTGGATGAGACTCTATCAGACAAGCTGGGAGCGCCAGTCCTCACTGCGACCGACCTCGGCGCTATATCTCCGTACTTCGTCCGGCGGTACGGCTTCCGACCGGAGTGCCGGCCTTCACTGGAGACAACTGCTCTACGCTAGCTGGTAAGTATGCACGTAGGGAGTAGTCTAACACTTCCTCTACTGGATGAGACTCTATCAGACAAGCTGGGAGCGCCAGTCCTCACTGCGACCGACCTCGGCGCTATATCTCCGTACTTCGTCCGGCGGTACGGCTTCCGACCGGAGTGCCGGCCTTCACTGGAGACAACTGCTCTACGCTAGCTGGTAAGTATGCACGTAGGGAGTAGTCTAACACTTCCTCTACTGGATGAGACTCTATCAGACAAGCTGGGAGCGCCAGTCCTCACTGCGACCGACCTCGGCGCTATATCTCCGTACTTCGTCCGGCGGTACGGCTTCCGACCGGAGTGCCGGCCTTCACTGGAGACAACTGCTCTACGCTAGCTGGTAAGTATGCACGTAGGGAGTAGTCTAACACTTCCTCTACTGGATGAGACTCTATCAGACAAGCTGGGAGCGCCAGTCCTCACTGCGACCGACCTCGGCGCTATATCTCCGTACTTCGTCCGGCGGTACGGCTTCCGACCGGAGTGCCGGCCTTCACTGGAGACAACTGCTCTACGCTAGCTGGTAAGTATGCACGTAGGGAGTAGTCTAACACTTCCTCTACTGGATGAGACTCTATCAGACAAGCTGGGAGCGCCAGTCCTCACTGCGACCGACCTCGGCGCTATATCTCCGTACTTCGTCCGGCGGTACGGCTTCCGACCGGAGTGCCGGCCTTCACTGGAGACAACTGCTCTACGCTAGCTGGTAAGTATGCACGTAGGGAGTAGTCTAACACTTCCTCTACTGGATGAGACTATCAGACAAGCTGGGAGCGCCCAATTGCGACCGACCTCGGCGCTATATCTCCGTGCTTAGTCCGGCGGTACGGCACACTACTCCGAGATAACTGCTACGGAATGTTGATATACAGAAAGACGCTGCTGCCCATCTTCCGGTAGTATCTCTTGGCAGAATCTTATTCCATCCACGGATAAGAGAGAAGGGTCAACATTCTACTGCCGGCACCCCAAGGCTAAAGAATCTAGCTATCATTCAATCTCAATCCATCCTCTCCTACGGCATTTCTGCCTGGGGCGGTGCCATTAAGACACAAATGTTGAGAGTGGAACGTGCACAGCGAGCAGTTTTGAAAGTAATTTACTCTAAGCCGAGACGTTTTCCTACCACTAACCTATATACAATTTGTGGGGTGTTGACGGTACGACAGCTATTCATCCTAGCTGTAGTCTTGCGTAAACACTCCCAGTTGGTTTTTGATCCAGGATTGAGTACCACTAAACGACGTTCTGATATCGTTTGTATCATAGAACCACGTAGAACTGTTCTAGCTTCTAGACACTTCTTATACTTAAGTGGTTCTTTGTACAATAAGGTAAACCGTATACTTAAAATTTATGCTCTCTCCTCTTACAAATGTAAAGCTACTACCTCATCTTGGCTCCAGTCTCTTACATATCAAGAGACTGAAGACCTTTTAATACCTTTCAAATAATCAAGGTCCTTTTCTCATCCATTCATTAAGAATATCGTAGTTGTATTTACACACACTCATTTACGCTACCATTAAAACACACACTAACATTCGCACACACGCACACACACACACACACACACACACACAGAGACAACATATTCACATTCACATACTCACACTCATTCACATCTACTATACATCCACTCATAAAGATTACACAAAACACTGTGGTAGCTCATATTGCCTGGACTCTTATGAGACCTGTGTCCTTATGAGAAACCGCACCTACACCCTTAAAAGTCGCTTCTCATACCGCTTTTATAAATTTTATAAATTCTGTACTTGTTAACTTTAATTTTATTTTATTATTTAAGACTCTTTTTATTTTATTTTTGTTTGTTTTTATTTACATGTAACAATGTTTAAAATTGTGATTGGTTTAGGAGCCGGGCGCTGACACTGCTACACAGTTATTAAACTTTTGCAGTGCCAACGTTCATCATTACCTGTACCGATGTGTTTTTGTTCCACAATAAATACTTTAATACTTTAATAATACTTTAATAATTCAATGTTAAGCACAAGTTGCATAGATAATTAACAATAGCTGCGTTGTAAAGCGTAGATAACGGGTTATAATTCCGCTATCAGAATATTTTCTTACGCGCTATCTTCTGAGATAGCGCTATCACTAAATTATAATTTAATGGAGTTTATCCACTTCAGATAAATCTTAAACAAACATTTGTGACGGCAAACATGTTGTAGATAAATACTTAGAAATCAACTCAGCTCAAACTGTGTCGGAAAAATAAGCATTGAATTATGATAATGCTTAGCGCCGCGGTCGCCTAGGCCCAAATTAAACTTGAGTTATGGAAACCAGAAGAATGATAGTCACTTTTAGGGTTCCGTAGCAAGGACAACAAGACCCTAAAAAGTATTATAATTAGCCCAACTAGTTGAACAAACCAATACAAAATATTACATACTTACATATATTGGAACTAACTGGTCCTTGCAATGACAGTGATGAATGTGTAATATTGTATATAAACTGCTGGCGTTCCTTTTATAAATAAATAAATAAATAATAAATAAATAATGCTGGACAAATCACACAGCATCATCTAGCCCCAAGCTAAGCAGAGCTTGTGTTATGGGTACTAGATGACTGATATACTTAATACATTATACTACATAGATAGATATTTTTATTATATATAGAAAAACACCCAGAACACCCTGAACAAATATCTGCAGATCGTACAGACATTTGTCCCGAGGCGGGAATCGAACCCGCAACCCCTGCGTCGCAGGCGGGCCTTCGCCTGCTGCGCCACAGAGGTCGTCAGCTGCGCCACAGAGGTCGTCAAAAATAAATTACATATTTAGAATACTTAATACGAGTACACAGATAAGCACACCATTTTTTTATTATTTGGTTCACAAATCGGGTTATGCATATAAGTAACTTAAAAACTAGTAAAACGAAATTAATGCCATGCCATCCCTATTGGTGCACACGCATCTCAGCATTAGCGGAATTAAAACTAGATATTTTCATTGCATTTTATTGTCATAGATTTCCGCAAAGTACTTAACGCCTGATTCCATTAATTAACGGAAATTATTACTTTATAAATTATCCGTTTTATTTATAGGAATACCCCTGATTTTGAGCTTAAAATTAAGATATTCTTTACTCAAACTTCTACAGGATTGACGAATTCCTGACATGATATTATATTCTTATTCCATATTGCTACTTTCATAATTTGACATAATTATTATTATTCAATTTTATTCATTGGTGTCATTTTTAGTTAAAATGTATAATTTAATCATTAAAATATAATTAATTATGTAACTTGCTAATATATGATGTATTTTAGTGTATTATTATAATTAAGTTGTACCTTAATTATCTACTATTTGACATGTAAAACTATATTAATTTTACCAATAAATGAACCATTGAACCATCAAACCATAATTACAGTAAACTCAACAGTTTACTGTAATTATGGTTTGAGTAAAGAATATCTTAATTTTAAGCTCAAAATCAGGGGTATTCCTATAATGTTTTCTGGCAGTTAAATGATTAATAATTTATTTAGGACGATTTTTACGCTCACATTTAGTTACGATTGCCAGAAAAAATAATGTTATGGTGCAAAAACTACGATCGTTAAGTCACGGAAAATCTTTTTTCCTAACAAAATAACTTCATGCAAAAAAATGTATGAAACTTAGCGTACAAATCATTTAAATCACCTACTTCTTTATTTCATTAGCTAGGTATAAATGTGGATGGAGATGGTGCGAGAGGCAGGCCAAAGTAGCGATCGATGGAGTGAAAGTTGTGCGAAAAAAAGGAGTGTGCTGAGATGGCGACTGAGAGAGGAGAGCGGAAGAAGAAACATGTTGTCCCGATCGAATTAATGCGGAATTGGAAGAAGAAGATTACTCCACAGGTGATGTCAGGGCAGATAACGATTGAAATGTTCGGTTGACTCCAGGCCTCCGCCTCCGCTCCGGCTGGGTGGGGCTCAGCCTCGGCACCAGCGACACGCTGCTGCTCGGGCTGCGCGCGCCCGCGGCGCCGGCCGCCGGCCACGTGCTGGTGGGGCCCACGCCCGGCGCGCGCTACATGGCACTGCTCTGCTTCGCTAACGGATCGCTGACGAGACAGAACCATAGGTATCTTTGATTTCTTCTATACTAATACGATAGAGGAAATATTTGTATGTTTGTATTAACTTTATTACAGGGACAGATTGGCGGGGCGCAGTTGGGACGCGTTCAATGAGCTGCTGCAGTCTACCGTCAGAGGGAACATGGGGTACATGGGTAAGGATGTTGACACTGTAGTTTGTGTAGAACCCAACTAATACAATGCTTCGTAATATCCTAGATTTCAAGATGTCAGACCACGTGGAATAATAATAATAACAAACTAATGGGGAAGCTGCTTATTGCTGTGGGGTGCCGGCAGTATAAGATAATAATGTTACCCTACATGCCTGTTCACTCTAATCCGAGGAGGCAGGGTGGAATTAAAACACTTTGGTTTTCGTACTTAGTAATTCGTATATTCAAAATAAATTTTAATATATATACTGCTGCTACGAGTTCTTGCTAGCGCGATCTAGAAGTTGACTAAAACACAGCGACATCTAGTTGACATTTAAGAACTAATGTGCATTTTGATTTGTATTAAACATATCGCCCACCAAGAACATTGTGAATGTTCTTCACACCATGAAAGGTTTCACAACAAAAATTATAAAGACTATGCAAATTACATATTATAAACCACAACATAAGCATGACATTTTAACTAAAGTTAAACTTAAAGAATCGTGCACTTTTCAAACATAAATATATAACTTAAAGACTAACTTGTAGCTAACATAACACTCAACAGTTCAATAAACCAATCGAAATTAATAACACATTTAAAAAATCAGTATCATAAAATAAAACAGAGTGCATATTTAAAACATTAATGTACAACATAAACTTTAATCAGTGACTGGCAAAATACACAACCTTGAAATTGGTCTCTTCAACAGAGATTGACCACATTTTAAAGTTACCACTCTAGTAATGTCATCAAATCCAGGATGTTTAGCAACCACTATGCCTAGTAACCACCGAGCTGGAGGAAGATTATCCTCTTAATTTTTTTTTTTTTTAATGTTTGACATCCAGTAAGTAAGGCATCGACGTAACAATTTTTTATTATTTTTTCTGATTCGTATCATATGCCCAAGATTGACATATTCATGAATTACTTCTGCATACATCGGCTTGATATCTGGGTTCTTCTTAAATCGATTCTCCAGGCTTTGAAATCTCTTTAGAGCAATTTCCTTGGAATGTCTGTATTTGCACTGTGGGTTGTCGTCACGAAATGGTAGCCTGACAATGTAACGTCCGCTGCTGTCCCGACGAGAAGTTCGGCTATAAAATTGCTCACATCTTTGTTCTTCCTCAATTAAAATTTTACTCTGGAGTGAATCAGACTCTACTTGCCAAAACCTTTTTAGTAATTCATCCACTGTAACATGTTCATTTATCACATTATGATGACTTTGAATGACCTGACTATCGATAGACGAAACGGGTCCCGAGATGATCCAGCCTAAGGCTGTATTCTGAGCTGTTGGTGAACCATTGTCACTTCTTATTAATCCCTCTCTTATAATTTGCCCGTAGATGTCGGCACCAAGCAAAATATCAATTTTACTCGGGGTGTGAAATTGAGGATCAGCAAGCTGAAGATCCAGAATTTCGGGCCATTCTTCATACCGTACCCGTTTAGTTGGAAGTAGGCTTGTGATGGTTCCCAACACATGAGCTTCTACCTTGACTTGAAAATTTGGGTCATGACGAGACTGAATGCTTATGACTGCTACATGCTTCGAGGCTAAAGAGCCATCATTACCGCCGACTCCAGAGATGCTACATCTACTGGTCACTTTCGGAAGACCTAACATTTGCACAACCGATTCAGTTACAAATGAAGCCTGAGAACCCTGATCTACTAGCGCTCGGAGCAGATGGAAACTTCCATTTTGGGCTTGAGCTCCTATAACCGCAGTTGCTAGTAGAACCTGGTTGTGCTTGTTTGCTTCCTTGTAAGAGAAATGACTCTTCACATCATTTGATGTGGATTCCACTAGGGCTGACTTAACTTTCGACACCGCTGACTTAATTTCTACCTCAATCTTGGGTTTGTACAAACTACTTTGGCTTGGGTGGAGCAATGAATGATGCTTGCGTCTGCATATTTGGCATCTATTGGTTACGCGACAGATGTAAACATTATGGTTTCTACCAAGACAGTTGAAACATAAACTGTTCGATTGCACAAAACTATGACGCTGATCATAGTCCTTTTTTAGGAAGTCATCACAACTGGCTACCTTATGGTCATTACTCTTGCAACAAGGACAATATATTTTTCTAATATTATCAGAGCCGCCGGACGTTGCTAACATGACCCTGTGATTAGAAGAATCTAGGCTTACCTTCTGGTTGGGGCTCATAAACTCGAGCGAGCGAAATCGCGATTGTAGGAATTCCCGCATCTGATTCATAGTCGGCAACTCGTCTGAGGAACTAATTTTAGACTCCCATTCCTTTCTCGACTCGAAGTCCAACTTTGAACACAGGATATAGATAACGATGAGATCCCAGCTACTCACATCGATGCCCAAATTCTTCAAACCACTCAACGTCTCATTAGTAACGTCTAACAACCGCTTGATCATATCACTGGACTCTGAAGTAATCTTAACCTGGTCCATAAAATGCCGCAACAAACAATTTGCTAGGTACTTCTTGTTGTCGTACCTATTATTTAACGTTAACCAGGCCTCTTGGTAACTAGCAGATGTTATAGGCATGTGACGCAGCAGCTGTTCCGCTTCCCCCGAAAGGTAACCTTTAAGGTAATGCATTTTCTGCACATCGTCCAGTGATATATTGTTGTGAACCAATGACTGATATAAATCTTTAAATGATGACCACTCGATATACGATCCGGAAAAGGTTGGGATGTTAATTTTTGGCAATTTAATATTTCTGTTTGACTGTCCGGATGTGAGATGCGGATAAGATTGCTGGATTAAAGCCTTTGATGACATTACTTGAGATAAGGCTTCCTGTAAATCTGTTTTGTAGTCTGTATAGACTTCCTCTAAATTATCAAAGCAATTCGAAGTCATATAATCAGTTTCCTCTATTTTTTCTACTTCTAACAATCTTTTGTGCATTGCAGTAAAATCTTTCCATTTTTCCAACAAGGAATCTAACCTAGTTTGCATATACGACTCCTTAGAAAGTCGGTCTTTTGGGGACTTCTTAAAGTTATTGTAGGCCTTTTCAATAGAGGCCTTGTAGGCAAATTGACCTCTAATCAAACACAAAGTCGACATATTTAGGAGTAACAAAACAAGACCTTGAAGAAAATTCGAAATGCACAGTTAAATGCTCAAAAACTAAAAATATTACAAGTCCATAATTTTAAAATTTTCTAAGTGTTTTAAATAAACTTAAAATCGGGCATAGGTTCCCCGTATAAACACAATTTTAAAAATTATTCTAAGTCTAAATACAACTTTTCTAAATATCTTCTTCAGTTTTTCAAAGTCCAAATTTCTTCTTCCAAACGTTTAACATAAACTGAACTTTTACACACAAATCAATAATTGTACTCACGGTTTTACTTGACACTATCACACTGTCTGATACTTTCCGGAGATGATCGTCTTACATCTCACTGCTCAATGACATCACGAAACGCTGCCACACTCGCCTTGGCTATTGATGACGTCGGATGACGTCACGTTGCGTCGCGTCGCTGTCTTCTGCCTCCACTTGATTGATATGGCGCTGGCGGCGCCACTCTCAACAACCCGACCCGAAATCCTGGGCCGGTGCTTTGCACGTTCAGTGGAATCCCCACTGGTTTCTCGTGCAGATAAACAAAAATGGAAATAAATCCGACTCGTGAAGGACCATGTTCACTCTAATCCGAGGAGGCAGGGTGGAATTAAAACACTTTGGTTTTCGTACTTAGTAATTCGTATATTCAAAATAAATTTTAATATATATACTGCTGCTACGAGTTCTTGCTAGCGCGATCTAGAAGTTGACTAAAACACAGCGACATCTAGTTGACATTTAAGAACTAATGTGCATTTTGATTTGTATTAAACAATGCCCGTGGATGTAGTAATAGACTGCTAAGGGATAGCTCGGGAAGATGGGCAGCAGCGTCATTCAACCGTGTCAACATCCCGTACTGCGCTTGGAAACCCGCCTGACAAGCGTGGTGAGTATGGCAACTACCATGAGGGAGGCCTTTGTTCCGTAGTGGATGTTTTACGGCTGATATGAATGATAGGAAGGCCCTTGCTGATTGTAATTTTAATGTTCATTAAAATGTGTATTGCGTTGTTCCAGGTTTATACTACGACACAGCGGAGATAGTGCCCCGCGCCGCGGCCGGGCGCTGGCTGTGGGACAGCCAGGCCCGCGCGCCCGACCGCCCCGCGCCGCAGGTGGAGGCGCGCGCGCTGCTGGAGGGCCAGGCGCTAGCCAGGAGGGCGCACGCCGAGGAGATGGGCTTCAAGATAGGTACCGCATCATGCAATGACAGCTCGTGTCTAGGACGCCGCTGTGGGACAGCCAGGCCCGCGCGCCCGACCGCCCCGCGCCGCAGGTGGAGGCGCGCGCGCTGCTGGAGGGCCAGGCGCTAGCCAGGAGGGCGCACGCCGAGGAGATGGGCTTCAAGATAGGTACCGCATCATGCAATGACAGCTCGTGTCTAGGACGCCGCTGTGGGACAGCCAGGCCCGCGCGCCCGACCGCCCCGCGCCGCAGGTGGAGGCGCGCGCGCTGCTGGAGGGCCAGGCGCTAGCCAGGAGGGCGCACGCCGAGGAGATGGGCTTCAAGATAGGTACCGCATCATGCAATGACAGCTCGTGTCTAGGACGCCGCTGTGGGACAGCCAGGCCCGCGCGCCCGACCGCCCCGCGCCGCAGGTGGAGGCGCGCGCGCTGCTGGAGGGCCAGGCGCTAGCCAGGAGGGCGCACGCCGAGGAGATGGGCTTCAAGATAGGTACCGCATCATGCAATGACAGCTCGTGTCTAGGACGCCGCTGTGGGTCAGCCAGGCCCGCGCGCCCGACCGCCCCGCGCCGCAGGTGGAGGCGCGCGCGCTGCTGGAGGGCCAGGCGCTAGCCAGGAGGGCGCACGCCGAGGAGATGGGCTTCAAGATAGGTACCGCATCATGCAATGACAGCTCGTGTCTAGGACGCCGCTGTGGGACAGCCAGGCCCGCGCGCCCGACCGCCCCGCGCCGCAGGTGGAGGCGCGCGCGCTGCTGGAGGGCCAGGCGCTAGCCAGGAGGGCGCACGCCGAGGAGATGGGCTTCAAGATAGGTACCGCATCATGCAATGACAGCTCGTGTCTAGGACGCCGCTGTGGGACAGCCAGGCCCGCGCGCCCGACCGCCCCGCGCCGCAGGTGGAGGCGCGAGCGCTGCTGGAGGGCCAGGCGCTAGCCAGGAGGGCGCACGCCGAGGAGATGGGCTTCAAGATAGGTACCGCATCATGCAATGACAGCTCGTGTCTAGGACGCCGCTGTGGGACAGCCAGGCCCGCGCGCCCGACCGCCCCGCGCCGCAGGTGGAGGCGCGCGCGCTGCTGGAGGGCCAGGCGCTAGCCAGGAGGGCGCACGCCGAGGAGATGGGCTTCAAGATAGGTACCGCATCATGCAATGACAGCTCGTGTCTAGGACGCCGCTGTGGGACAGCCAGGCCCGCGCGCCCGAGCGACATGCAGCCCAGTCCTCGCTGGAAGGAGTCTCCCTGTCGTTTGTAACAGGTCGTCTTCCAACCGCGCGCAGTAGCGCAGTCCGTCTCCACTCAAGCACATTCCAGTCCCATCTTTTATCGGCACTGTGGCATATGTCGTCCACTTTATTCCTTTTCCATATGGTTGTCGCTTTCTTACCGCATCATTCAGGTGTATTTAATATAGTCGCGGTCGCTGGGTATGCGACACTTAACCGCAGTTCGCTCGAGCTAATAGAATGACAGTCGATAGCCAGGAGCGGGTGCATGCTGAGTGCAAGATAGTTACTTCGTCATCATCCAGTCTGACTTCATCCATTGCCTGCAATATGCCTCCTGAAGACCTCGTCCATTAGGACGCGTTTTCGCTTGTGAAGGCGATATGTTGGTTGGTACCCAAAATCTCACCAACATGCCTCAACACTGTCTTGTTTGTGTCTTTCGCTACTATCCTGTAGCAGAATGATGGATTCATAATTCCTAATTTTACCACGCCCCCACATGTCCATTATTTACGTATTTTCTCAGCCATCACTCAGTTATTGTTTTACACGATTCGCCATCACTTGATAGCCATGCTAAGCAATATTAATACTATTCTCATAACTTTTAGATGAATCATCGCGGATAATAGCAACAGGGGGCGCTGCGGTAAACAAGGAACTGCTGCAGATATTCTCAGATGTATTTAACACTCCCGTCTATATCGTAGTAAGTGCCTACCTTCATTTGTTTATTACACAGTAGATATAAAATATCACAGTACATACACCTCAAAACATTAGAATCTATCAAAAAAATATGATAACACATTGCCGGGCACGTAGCGTATGTGCAGGCTGTACGTCAAACTGACAGATAACCTGACTCGGACTTGTCAAGGCTTAATCCATAATTATGATGACAAGCGTTAAGTCCTTGGGACAGCTTGGGACTTTAACCAAAAGTAGTGAAAAAGAATACAACGCGGTATTATTCGCTCGCTCTCATTAACTTCCAAAAAAGGTTGTCTGTTGTTAACTTTCAATTCACGACTATCTCGTCTAACGACTTCACGCTTCTAAAACGTACTGTAAACTGGTTACCTAGCGTGCGCATCAACAATAATATTCCACGTGTGCATCAAACAATACGCCAATCTGCCGAGACTAATCAAACACGACAATGCGGAAATTTATAGTCAGTTTTTTTTTATATTCATCAAGTGCTAGCACTTTTTTTACAGTATTCATTAACATACATTTCTAAGTACCATAGATGTTTGTTTTTCAATTGTTATTCTCTGTATTCAGGACGAACACGGCAATGCTGCGCTACTGGGAGCCGCGATTCGCGCTGCTGAAATATGGAGTACAAAAACAGGAGTCAAACTTCCAGGTAACGTCTATCTGGTGAATAATTAGCAAAAAAAAATTAGGTAAAAAAGGTACTGAGAAATATTTGTATTCAATGCGTATTTTCTTTCTTCAGAAATTTCTGCTTTCTGCTACGAACTCTTGTCGTAGACCCTTTAATAGAAACCTTAAAATGGGAACCTATTTTAAAACGCTACGAGCGTTAAAAATTGGTTGACACATAATATTCGCTCGAAATTGTGTCACACAAAAAAGCGTTATTTTTTTATTGACATAGGCAAGCGATTCGCCACCATCTAACTTGGAGACAAGTGGCCTAAGATCTCCAAATATGGAGGATGCTATTCGCCACCATCTAACTTGGAGACAAGTGGCCTAAGATCTCCAAATATGGAGGATGCTTGTCTAAAAATAATCTAGGTATGCATCTCTACAAAGACTCCAAGGTTATACAGATCTGGGAGAACAAACAGTTCTCCTAGTCAGAATAGCTAAACTGATACCAACATGTTTGTTTCAGGTTCTGAACCATCTGTGACTCCAGTGGCGACTCCATACCCGGACCACGAGAAAATATACGCGCCTATGCTGGACCGATACAAGCAAATAATCGAAAACATTCCTAAACTTCAATAATTTTATATGCTAACTTCTAACATATCAATCACGTGATATTTTCACACGGAAGTAATTCCTTGGAACCAACAAATGAGTCTCGAGTAGTGAAATAAAGCCAAATCGTAGGGGCATTTAGTTTTTTTAGAATACGTAGAAAAAACACGTCATTTGACAATTTTACGGTGCAAGTAATCTTTTTACTTTTGAGATTACGTAGAATTCGCTAGACAAATATTTTAAAATGCACTATTGTGCTTAGAATTGCATTTTTACAATTTATCATTCCATTGACGATTTTAGTCAACTTGTTAACGTTTTACATAGTTTTATTGACATGACTGTTGTGATAACTAATCGATTATTATTTACCAAAAGCTTATCCTATTATACTTACCTGCTGACATGTAAATTGGTGCTCTAGATGTATCTGTGCAATATTTATAGAAACACATTCCTGATCGTAAGCTTTATTTTATTCGTAAGCATAATTTATTTGAGAGCTTGTTAATTTTTACAACGTTTTAATAAAATAATTGTTGCTTATTTCGTTGTTTTAATTGAAACAACCATTTAAATTTCATACTTTTATTTCAATAACTGTGTTACATCCCTTTACAACTACAATACTCAAATAAAATGTAGATTATACACATACATGTTATGTTTCATATAATTGAAATTATCGTGGCTTGACAACACTAAATAAATATATTACGACTTTCACCACACTAACTTATGCTTATTATCATAACTGAATATCATCTTGCTGACGTTTCGTAGCCGATTAAACGCGTTGACCGATTTACATGAAACCTTTTTTGTTAGCACCGTCTAAGCGAAATAAGCCTTGTGAAATTTCCTAATAGCTAATTCCCTCTAAATAGTCTCAAAAAACTTACATGATACAGAAATTATTCAATTTCTTTCCAAGTTCATGATTTATGGAGCAAAGACTTGCAACCGAGTGACGGCCAAGCTACGGACAATAGCGTGAGTCATCCATTATAGGCCCATCTACATGAGCACCGTCCGTGACCGCCTCCGAGGGCCGTGAGACGAGAACTCATGAGATAATAAGTTGGGTACGTAGTGGAAGCCGTCATATATTTAACAAGTTATGTTAAGTTTGTCGTAATTGTATCTACTTCTTGCGTCCACCTCGCTCCTTCACTTGCAGTTGAATGAGGGCTCCGGGGGGTACGTTGTAGTACGCCAGTGTGTTTGTATCTTTGAAGAAAAGACCCTGTAAAAGAAACACTGATTGATATCCTTTCCTTTTCTAAATCTATAGAGGATTTTGCAAACGTGCTAACGTGTAATGGTATTTTTTCATAACACTATTTAAGTTTTATTATATTTACTATATTTTACAGTTCACTGACCCATTTCATTTGTTTGTGTTGGCTTGTTTTAAATAATTAAGGGAAGCCAATGTTTTACTCACGTTATATTTTACCGATAACGTGATTAATTAGTATTCACGGGCCCAAGGAACGGTGGCGCCCAGGGCGAACGGGAATTCAATCCCATGACCACAATTTTCTTGAAACGTGTATACATATCGGAACAACCTTAGACAATATAGTTTTACATGAGTAATCCCGGTATGTTGCCGTGGGGTGCCGGCAGCTCCCTTGCACATGGATGCAGTGACAATCAGCCAGGGGATAGCTCCGGAAGATGGGCAGCAGCGTCTTTCCATGTATCAATATCCCGCCTTCCAAGCGTGGCGAGTATGGCAAAACCCCTATGATCAGAACTGAACTCCATTGGTCACGTGCTTAATGAACGTGATCACCTCGGTATTGCAGTTGTGATCAGGTAGAGGTTACTGCTTAGCATCAGGATAAAAAAACTTGGAGATCCATGAGCCTATGTCCAGCTGTAAACGTCCTAAGGCAGATGTTTAAAAAACCCTTACATAAAAATGCAGCTTCTGCTTACCTGCCCATGTGGGACAGGCCTCTGTTAAAGAGTAGATGTCGTAAGGCAGAGACGTTTAAAATACCCTTACATCAAAGTGCAGCTTCTGCTTGGCGATGGGCATGTTGGTGGCGCGCTGCAGCATGTTCTTGAGCTCGGCCACGGCGGTGGCGAGCGGCAGGCTCAGCGCCAGCGCGCGCCCGTCCAGGCGCCACTCCGCGCGCTCCGGCGCCGACGGGAGCGCCACCTGCCAACACAAACTCGTCAACTTCGCAAACTAATTAAACATAACAGTGAATGGATCGCGGTTAAGGCGCGGTAGAGAGCTGATCGCGGAGTTTTGCTGTTCTTCAGATGCTGTACCCTCTTTAAATACAGGTAGTGGAAGATAACTGAAAGTTCACAAAAATATTCGACATTTTATGTTTTAAGTCCCCGTTTAAAGTTTTGCAAATTCTCAAAGAAACTTAAATTCGTTGTAGTGCTTGGAAACAAACTGTCGCACTTGAATTGATCTCTAAGGGTTTGTAGTTTTTTGACGAAGTTAGTTATAGTAAGCCATATAACAATATCCCAGGCAATGCAGAGCGTCCCAAACAGCATAAACACCAGTCGCTGACGCTGTATAAACTGTGGTATAAACATCTACAATAGATGGAAAAGAAAAAATATATTATAAAAAGGAAAGATTTGTATGTTAGTTACAAATACACTTTAATCTTCTGGACCGATTTCAAAAATTATTTCTCTGATTAAATGCTACAATATCAGGGAGTAACATAGACCAGAGCATAGGCTATATGTTTGGACCTGGTGGGTGGCGCTGCAATAGGGGGACAGTTCGCCGAGTCAGCTGGTTTATTATTAACTCATTCAGCTAATAATAATAAATAATGCTGGACACGTCACACAGAACCATCTAGTAGCAAGCAGGGCTTGTACTATGGAGACCAGATGACTTTTTTTTGTAAATACCTACTTATCATACATAGAAACTCACTCAGACCAGAGACCACTATATGCAGATTAATTAATTATTTACACACATTTGTCTCCCGGCGGGGATCGAACCCGAAACCTACGTTTGAGCCGGCTATTAGACCAACTGAGCTGACCAACTGAACTGAGGTCGTCAAGAATGACAAGAATACATTTCCAATAACAGCTTGTACATACATTGTAACTGCTGACATTAAGTTTTAGACTCAGAATGTCACAACTAGTGATAAAATAACCTCAAACGATTGCGATAGCAGTTTAGGGCTCCAAGAAGATTTGGAACTTTTCTCCACCACCGCGTTTTTTACTTAAGTTTTTTGTTTACATCGAATTTGGCTGAAGTATAGGATTAATGGAAAAACATCTTTGGCAAACGATGGATTGGACTAGCACAGGAATGTGGCAGACGGCACAAACTAAGGGAGGCCTATACCCAGCAGTGGGTGAAGTCGGGCTGTGGATGATGATGATAGGATGAATCTGAATTTCTCTCTTGCCCGTGGATACAGTAAAAGTCTGCTAAGAGTCTGCTCTGCTCCGGAAGATGGGCAGCATCGTCTTTCCGTGTATCATCATCCCATACTGCGGTCGCCAACCCGCCTGCCAAGCGTGGTGAGTATGGCAACTAACCCTTATGGAGATCCATGGGAGAGGCTTGTGCTCAGTAGTGGACGTTTTACGGCTGAAATGGTAGTCAATGCAGTTGCACCCGTGCACTGGTGTAAAACTGACCTGCAGCGGCGCAATCCCCGGATGGCGCGCCAGCCACGACGCCTCCGGCTCGAGCGCGTCCTCCGTGCGCAGCCGCTTGGCCGCCGGGCCGTCGTCCTCGTCGGCGGGCGGCGCGGGCGCGGGCGCGAGCGGCGCCGCGTACGCGTAGCCCGGCACCGCGGGCAGCAGCGGCGCGCGCGGCGGCAGCACCATCAGCGGCGGCAGCGGCTGCAGCAGCACGGGCGGCTGCGGCGGCGGCGGCGCGCGCGGCGCGGGCGGCGGCCGCGAGGGCATGCCGCGCGCCGCGCCCGGCGCCTGCACCGGCTTGGGGCCGATCTTCTCCTTCTCCTCGTCGGGCAGCAGGCCTTTGACCTGCGAGCGATAGTGCGCTTGAGATCAGTGTGGGTCCTATTGTTCTAGCTTCTTTAGGAACTTTGCTAATTTGTCTACTGCTACTGACGAACGGTTATGGATACGCGCTCGAGCGTGATGTGTGCGCGCGCGGCCCGCGTGGCGGCCTCGACGCTGGACGTGTGTCCGTCCCACGTGACGCGCTCCGTACCTTGTGTATCTGCTGGATCTGGTCCTCCAGCGTGATGTGTGCGCGCGCGGCCCGCGTGGCGGCCTCGACGCTGGACGTGTGTCCGTCCCACGTGACGCGCTCGTCGCGCCGCCTCTCCTCCTCGCCGATCTTCTTGCCGATGGCCGTCTCCTCGTCGCCGACGCCGAAGATGTCGGTACGCCGCTCCGCGAGCTGGAACATTGTTTCAGGATTAGTTTAATGTTATATCTGTTTGCATATTCGCTCGTGTAAAGAGGAATAATTTAAATATTCAGAAAGGGATAGTTTAGATGACTGAAGTTACATTTTAGTCTGTCCTATAGAAAAAATAAACTATATACATAAATATTTATTAAAATTTAAAATAAATATTTTCTTTTCAACCTGATAAAAAAATAACGGCGACACAATACTTGTGACTCCGCTCGTCAAGAGTTCCGTAGCTTAGTTAGTTAAAGGACTTCCGGCTTAAGGAAGAGTCAATGATCGATAGTCGGTCAAATCGATAATTGACGTAGGTTCGAACCCGCTGCAATCATATTTTTTTATAGGGTTTATCATTTCCTCAAAATAGATACAAACTAACACATTTTGAAGTAAAATGAGTGCTGTTAATGAACAAAGAATATTATAAACCCGTCGGTTACCTGCTTGAGGCTGGCGTCGATGGCCTGGCCGGGCGCGAGCGCCTCGTCGCGGTCGCTGCGGTCGGCGGCGGCGCGGTCGCGCTGCTCCAGCCAGCGCGGGTCCAGCAGGCCGATGCGCACGTGCTCCGCCACCTGCGGACGCACACCGCTCTTAGTTAACTCTGAAACTCATTCATTTATTTGCATAGTTTCTAATTACAAATATAGACACGTCCACTTACGATATAGAAAAATCTTATGTTAACAGGAAATAAGGCACATGAATGAATCACTCCATGGTATAAAAAGTGCTCCATGTCACAAAGGGCGGGCTATGGAGCGCTCCATGGTACAAAGAGTGCTCCATGTCACAAAGGGCAAGCTATGGAGCGCTCGATGGTACATAGAGTGCTCCATGTCACAAAGGACAAGCTATGGAGCGCTCCATAGTACAAAGAGTGCTCCATGTCACAAAGGGCGGGCTATGGAGCGCTCCATGGTACAAAGAGTGCTCCATGTCACAAAGGGCAAGCTATGGAGCGCTCGATGGTACAAAGAGTGCTCCATGTCACAAAGGGCAAGCTATGGAGCGCTCGATGGTACAAAGAGTGCTCCATGTCACAAAGGGCAAGCTATGGAGCGCTCCATAGTACAAAGAGTGCTCCATGTCACAAAGGGCGGGCTATGGAGCGCTCCATGGTACAAAGAGTGCTCCATGTCACAAAGGGCGGGCTATGGAGCGCTCCATAGTACAAAGAGTGCTCCATGTCACAAAGGGCGGGCTATGGAGCGCTCCATGGTACAAAGAGTGCTCCATGTCACAAAGGGCGGGCTATGGAGCGCTCCATGGTACAAAGGGCGGGCAATAGAGCGCTCTGTTACAAAGGGCAGGCTATGGAGCACTTATTTTCGGTATTCATCTGCTTGGAAAAAAGTTATCTGAAGCGAAGAGATTAAATTATGTGCTTTAATCAATTTAAATGTGTCTTCTTCTTTTGTAAACTTACTATTCTACGTGGTTTTTTGCTCTATTGAATAAACACTTATTGACTTTGACCTAATCAACTGTTAAAGTTTTAACTTTCGTGTTCAATGAAAACCACTGAATCCTGAAAGTCGTAGAACAAAAGTTGTTCCTTGGGATGGTCAGAATCACCCCTTTCCGGCTTAGTACACACGTTACAATACACCCTGTAGATGGAACTAGGCCAAGACAGTTTAATAATGACGGCGGTGGCAGAAGCGTGCGAGCTGACCTTGTTGGCGGGTATCTTCTCGCCGGTGATGGGCGACACGAGCCACTCGTCGGGCGCGGGCGCGGGCGGCGCGCGCGCGCGCTTCGGGTCGTACTTCTTCACGATCACGCGGTCGGCGCGCGGCGGCAGCGGCGCCTGGCCCGCCGCGCGGGGCTCTGGAACAATCGTACGAATTAAAATACTGCAGCCCACTTTCGATGTCGAATGTTTGTCAACCGAATGCAAAATGTTTGTTGGGAACAAAAACGGGTCATACGAAAACAATGGCAACGTTGAACTACTGCAAAAGTTAAAGAAACTGTGTTGCAGATTCACCGCCCTCCTACGAACATGGCAATCATCTCCTTACACAATTGTTATGTGTTAAATAAATTGTATGTGTGTGTGTGTGTGTGTGTGTGAGTGAATGTTTAAATAAATAAATAAATAAATAACATGTAAATAGGTCAATACAATAGGTAGGTCAATACTTAACCTAAAAACATTTTTTGGGGATGTGTGTTAATAGTAATTTATATGGAAGGGCCACCCCCTTAAATATAAATTAGGTACTATTAATAATTTATATGGAAGGGCCACCCCCTTAAATATAAATTAGGTACTATTAATTAGGTCAAAAAACTAACCCTTAGGAAGCAATTCAAATTCAAGTTTGACAGTTTGTTTAGAAACATTCTACATCGAACGTGGCTGGAGTATAGTCTTCGCCACAAACTTAAAACGAACGAGCGACTTATTTCAACAAACTCCGATTTGAACTTGTTTTTACGTAGCGATCTAGATTTGGACTGGATTGTGTGTAATATACATATATCGTGTACAATTCATCCAACCAGTAATAAAAAATACTAACATTTGCCTCGTGGCGGGAAAAGAACCTGCAACCACCTGCGTTTCGATCGACTATTATAATATTAACAGTGTGTTGTTTAAATTCGTTTCATGAAAATCCGGGCATATTATGTTCATGATTTATGCTCGGACAAAAAAACATCGATTAATAAATCCCCATATCTCAAAAACTACACCACCCATCAAAAATCCCCCAGGAAAATCGATATATATTTATGTCATCTGTTTCAAAATCGGATTATCCGTTTAAGAGATATCCTAGGAGATAAAAAAACGATTAAACCCCATATCTCAAAAACTACACCCTAAAAAAATTCTTACACAACAATCAATTTGTATTGATGTAATCTCCCTCAGTTTCAAATTTCATCAAAATGCGATCATCCCGTTTAAGAGTTATCCTAAGACAAAAAAAAACGATTAAACCCCCATATCTCAAAAACTACCCCCACGAAAATGGATTTGCATTAATGTAATCTCCTTAAATTTTAAATTTCATTAAAATCCGATCATCCGTTCAAAAGTTATCCTCGGACAAAAATTGCGGACATACATACATACATACATTCAGCAGAAACGCCTGGTTGCCACTAAGAAAGTCGTTCGCTTCGCTCACTCATTCGTTTAAATTAAAAATCTTTATTAGGAACATTTGGTGTATGTTCAAATAACTTGTGTGAATGTTGACGTTACAAAAGTTTACAACTGCGTAGTAGCGTCAGCGCCCTCCAAAAACAGACATTTATGTTTTCTTTAAATATAGACTAGTAGAGTACTACTAAATATATTACTAAATTATAAAAATCACCGATCTCTAAAAGTCTTAGAACCAAACTTGTTCCTTGGGGTGGTCAGATTCACCCCCTTAGTACGCATGTTATAATACACCCTATATATGAACATGAATGCGCATGCGCGTGCTCACCGGCCGGCGGCGGCGGGCCCTCGTCCTCGGAAGAGGAGCTCTCCTCCTCCATGTCCTGCACCTGGTTGTTGTCCGGGCGCTGCTGCTGCTGCGTGCGGTCCTCCATCTCGTCCAGCTCCTCGTCCGACTCCGAGCTGGAGTCCGATTCAATCTGGCAATTGTTAAATAACATAAGTGTTGTGAAAGCTTTTTCAGTAAAATTACGCGCACATGAGACTACAACTCTGTGTCTCAGGGAGACGGGCGCAATACGATGCAGCGTTGGTCACGTGCTTCGTGAGCGTGATCGCATGACCGCGGTATGGCAGTTATGGCAGAGGTTACTGCTTAACATCAGGGCCTTCGGCTTGTCTTGTCAGTTCTCCAAGTTCTTCTTTCATTCTTTCTTTTTTTCTTCTTTCTTTCACCTGCATCTCCATGTCATCGATGTCCTGCTGGAGCGTCAGGTCCTCGCCGCGCTCCTGCGCCAGCACGCGCGGGCCCGCCTCCAGCGGCGTGAACTCTCCGCTACTCCTAGGCTACCATCAGCTGTAGGTCCGTTCCTATGATCTCACCTGCATCTCCATGTCGTCGATGTCCTGCTGGTGCGACAGGTCCTCGCCGCGCTCCTGCGCCAGCACGCGCGCGCCCACCTCCAGCGGCGTGTGTACTCTCCGCTACTCCTAGGCTACCATCAGCTGTATCTCCGTTCCTATGATCTCACCTGCATCTCCATGTCGTCGATGTCCTGCTGCTGCGACAGGTCCTCGCCGCGCTCCTGCGCCAGCACGCGCGCGCCCACCTCCAGCGGCGTGTGTACTCTCCGCTACTCCTAGGCTACCATCAGCTGTATCTCCGTTCCTATGATCTCACCTGCATCTCCATGTCGTCGATGTCCTGCTGCTGCGACAGGTCCTCGCCGCGCTCCTGCGCCAGCACGCGCGCGCCCACCTCCAGCGGCGTGGTGGGCGGCGGGAAGTCCCCGGGCTCGCCGGCCGGGTAGTCCACCGTCTCCACCACCACGAAGTCGTGCCAGTCTATGGAGGCGTACGCTAGCCGCTCCTGTCAACACAAATAATATATCCTTCATTTTCGGAAATTTAATATACAATATTAGGAAACCATGGTAGGAATAAACCATTTGGAAACCTTTTTTTTTACAAATTGATATTTATTTTCGTTGACCGCAGATGGCCATGACAACGTTATCGCAGCGGCAAAAGTTATGATGGTGGAACAAGCACAAGGCCACCACTTAGGTACGAACCACGGCTTACGTCAAGGCACGGGTTAACGTCAAGATGCAAAATTGCATCTTGACTCTTGAGTGTATTCTTCGACCCCGCTGGCGGGATCGGTTATTGAATGTGTCTAAAAGTTAATGTGGGACGGGTTGACGTCACCTCCGTGTTAGCGGCGGTGCGTTCGTCAACGAGCAAGCGAAAAATTATATTTTTTCATTATTTTGAAACATAATTATTGTACAGTTTCATCATAAGATAAGACAAAGGCATAATGAGAATCTGATCTGATTTGATGATAAAAAAGTAATTAAGTATCTCCACAACTATGAAATGTTAACCAGTAATGTGTGAAACCGTGAACCAACAAGTAACTAAGAGTGTCTTGCCTTCTCAATCCTAGCTTCATCAGCAGCCTTCCGCCTCGCCTGATGCGAGTGCCACGCAGCCCGAGACTTCGCCTGCTCCAGAATGCCACTTCTGATCTCCCCCGTCAACTTCGACACCAGCTCCTTCGGCGGCAGCAGTACCTTCGTATACTGCTCCAGCAGCCGAGTAAAGTATTGAAATAGAGAATGCTGGGGTCGGAGGAAGTCAAACTGATGGTTCCGTTCCTCCTTTTTCATCAAATCAGTTAAGAACTGACGACCGTTGCGAGCTACGAACTGGGCAGTTAGCTTAACAATGTCGAGTTCTAAGGCTGAGATGGAGGGTGGGTCTGCAATGAACTCAAAGTCCGGGGGCGGCTCACGGGGTGCCGGCGGTTCAATGGGGGCTGCGGCTTTTAGGAGCTCCTGTTGACGGGCTGCGGTGGCCGGGGCCAAGCCCGGGCGGAGGAGAACAGGCGGTGGTGCGGCGGGTGCCACGTCCACACCTATAGGCAGTACATTTTTATTAGACTTAGCATTTGGTTGCAACAGTTTATTTATATTATTTATTTAATAATAAATAATTATAATTTATCTGCAGAACAATCATAAATATTTGTCCTGTGGTAGGAATAGAACCCATTACCTTCATTGAATCAGTTGGCTTTTAGAACAGCTGAGCCATGGAGGCAGTCAAAGAAATGTGAAGCTTTGGTGCCATGTGCATCAACAGAAAAAACTTTTTGTATTATGTCTCCTTGTTTGAGCTAGTGGTTGATTCATACTCCTTGTAAGACATGCATAGTATAGGCACAGATTACAGAACCGAATAGTCCCTATTTTATCTAAAACACTTGAAAAGGTGATGATTATCAGATTGAACAATTTTATAGAGAAACACAAAACTCTTAATGAAACTCAATTTGGCTTTGGTAAAGGAGGTTCAACATCTCTTGCATGCTTTGACTTGATTAAGTTTGTTACAGAAAGCATTAACGAAGGTACTGCTCCTATATCACTTTTTATGGATTTAAGCAAAGCTGAACATGTTAATCACATAACACAACAACAATCATAAAGACTCTTGAATAAACCGGATTGTTATGGTATTCAAGGTAGAGCACTGGACTGGTTAAGGAGCTACTTACAAAACAGGCAGCAAGCAAGACAGGTCATGATTATCTTTCAAGATTCTTGGCTAACTCTTTTGGTTAGAGCTTTATGTGTTTCTCATAAGGTTTAAGTTTTTGGTTATGTATGTTACTGTTTAACTGCTACCACAAGGATGCAAATTGTGTAGTTTACAATTTGTTTTGTACCATGGAGCATTCAACCGCAATTTTGGATTGGAACTGTAGGATAATTTCATAGTTCAAGATAGCTGCATGAACTTACTTATGACTAAAATAAATTGAGCTACCAATAATAAACACATTACAAACCTTTTCCCTCCCTAATCTCCTTGACCTTGTGTTGATAGTAAGCATGGTAGGGGTCGCCTGCATTGAGGAAATTGAATTTAGGGTTTCCAAGCTCATTCTGTCGAATTCGGGCCTCAAATTCCGGTCCATTTCGAGCGACGAAACTGGCAGTTTTGTCAACAATGTCTGGAAAATGTGGTTAAGGAAAAACTACTTCTGTTCAAACAAAATATATTATAAGTAATTCGAGCAAGTGTTTTGGTTGTAACTATCAACACGTAATGTGAAGAAGAATTACTTGTTAAATAACCTTTACACAAACAAAGTGTAATTAAGAGTGTAAAAGGCACTTGTCTTCAGATAGTGTTGATGAAGCTCGCATCAGCTGATGAAGGTTATGTTACGATGTCCTGCTGTTTCAACTTATTTAAAATAACTAGTCATTTACATACACTACGATATGAGGGGATGATGTATTATGTAAAGGATACTCCTGACTTCAGGCGGTGGATAGATGATGCCTATCACGGGAGGTGGTGGCGCCTGCGGCTCTTCAACCAATTCCATTCCCGGCCCACCGGGCACGATGACGTCGATCGAAGGCATTTTGCCTTCTTGGTGTCTGCTTCAACTTCTAGATCACTTATATTTATTTCGTGCTTCTTACTAAATTATTTAAATTCACTAAACAAAACGCCAACAAGCGCAAAAGCAAACGAACGAATGAATTAAATGAGTTAATGTTGAATGAATGAATCATTTCATTGAATGAGTGTGAATATGAATGAGATGAGAGTAATATTTTTCACAGGTAATAAAGAATGACATTCTCGGCCAGATTAATAACTACTATTCTTGCATTATTGTTGCTTTACATACTAGGGTCTAGGGTGAAAATAGCTGCTACTTTATATATGATACACAAATAGCAGCAGGATGGCCCGATTCTAGCTAGCGTGTTTTTTTTTTTAATAATCTAAGGACGTGTGACGATGTGAGTTTTGTTGCGTGGCAAAATGTGTAAATAGCGGGAGTTTTTGAATAATAGTCAAGTCAGCCATTAGCAGTCGTGTTCGTAAAATTCATAATAATTATGAAACCCGTAAAAACACAATAAAACTGTTGTTGGGGGCTCCTTTAGCTAATAAAGTTCATGTATCCAAAGATGGACGAGTGAACCGAATAATATCCAGTGATCATGATTCTAAATTAGGCCAAATTTGACATAAATGTCGCGCAACACTGTTGCGGCAAATGCAAAGTTGCGCATGTTGACATGTGTGCTAGATAAAACAAAATTACAACAAAAATCACGCTGGCAACCCCAGTTTCACAGACTGAGCCCCTCTCGCACCAAAGGGTGCGAGAGGGGCTATAGAAGAGACTATAGAAAGAAGAGGACAGTTGAGAGAATGCTCTCAACCTGTCCTCTTCTTTCCTTCCTCTCATCTAAAAACTGTGTACTGCACAGCCGTTGTAGCTAACTTCACAGGGCTCATAAAATTTTGCGCGACCTCTACATCCGTAGGATATTAAGTGCTCTGTGGTCTACAAGCACGTTTGTAAGCAAACCAATATTAAACTGAGTGTTTACATTGTTTCAAATACTCTTTGTAGCAAACCATAGGTAACAATTGTCTTGCCTATTTAGCGTTGCGTTTTGACCTGACAATATTTTTACAGATTATGGAAGTGAAGCTTTATTTAACTGCTCTAACTTGCACAGTGTAGTGAATGAAACAAGCATGGCATATTTGTTTATAGTCTAGAAATCATAAACGATGACTATAAATGAACTCAAAAGAACAGTTGTTTTTGGGTTTTATCTCGTCTAAGGTTTTTAGAATTTGTGCCTAAATAGGATTTCGCTTTCATGAATGTGTCAAGTGTCATTCATCGTGATTGATAGCCATTAGTACTTACTATAGGCCGCCGTGTTTAGATCAAGTAGGTATATCCTGTCCACCCAAAGGTTGTCTGGAAGAGATCGCTTTTAGCGATAAGACCGCCCATTGTATGTTATTATTTTTTGTATCCTTATTATATATACATATATTTTTTTTACTTTCTATGGTGTAGGTACGTACAATAAAGAGTTAATCTATTTACCTATTTATAGGCTTTCCTACAAAGGTAGTTCATTAAAAACCGGCCAAGAGCGAGTCGGACTCGCACACCGACATAATGGTATGTCTCCACATCCTTGCCATCACATAAAATTTGTGATTAGGGATGTTTAATACCTATTCATCGAATCGAAGAACCTCAATAGTGCCATCTCGATACCGAAACTAATGTACCTAGATATTTTAAACTTTCGATTATTTTCGATATTCGACGAGCTCTGTGGCGCAGCGGGCGAAGGTCCGCCTGCGACGCAAGGGGTTGCGGGTTCGATTCCCGCCTCGGGACAAGTGTCTGTACGATCTGCAGATATTTGTTCAGGGTGTTCTGGGTGTTTTTCTATATGTAATAAAAATATCTATCTATTTAGTATAATGTATTAAGTATATCAATCATCTAGTACCCATAACACAAGCTCTGCTTAGCTTGGGGCTAGATGATGCTGTGTGATTTGTCCAGCATTATTTATTATTATTATTTATTTAAGAAAATAAGCTAAAATTTCATTGATTTAGCAAAATAAAAAGCCCCAAGAAAAAGTTATAAAAATATGGCAATAATTATTTATAGAACCTACTAAAAATAATCCACCGGAAGATGGGCAGCAATGTCTTCGCATGTATGAACATTTCGTACTGCGCCGGGCCAACTACATACTGCCATATGTGTCATCGCGTATTTAAGACCAAGTTTGGTCTGGCGAGCCACATTAGGGCCCATGTTAGAAATAAAAACGGGTAGGGTAACTCAGGAAAGGGTCGCCGTCATCGACATCGATGAGGAGGACTAATAAACAGCTGAGATGATAGGGGTTTAGTAAATAATTTCATATCTAGGATACAAACAAGCGTATATTTAATTCCACTAATAGTATCTACCACATTGTTTAACTACGTACATTTAACGTTATAAATATAAATTATATGTAAATAAAATTAAATAAAAACACCTAAGAATCAGACCCATCTAAATATAATAATAATTATACAATTTTCTACAACTAGAAAATGTTAATTATTATACGAGTATTTTATTCTCATATTATAATTTTATAATTATTTTATTTTAGTTATTAAAAATAACAACAAAGCGCTGTTTTAATCTAAATAGCATTTATATTAAAAGGGGTTTTCAGCACAATCCAATCTCAGCTGACGCAAAAGAATATGAGAAAAACATAATAAAATTTCAATCAATACAACATTAAATAAATCTATGAACGAAAGTATTTCAATAATTAAATAAACGATAATTTAGTTCATCCCGTTAAACGCTAGAATGTCACGTGTCTCGTACGTGGACGATCTAGGGGGGATTTTCTCGCGCTCCTCGTTCCCAGCCAGGAAGATGGCCAGCTGCTCCTAGAATATAAAAAAAAAATAAGTTTGATGGATGGTAACTAACAGAGTGGTTGCCAGTGAAAGCGAGGCGGCCTTGGGGAAGACTACCTGCCCGATAGGCGGACGATGTAGGTAGTCATAATTGCCAGAAGGGTGCAGGTCTAATGGCTCCCCTAATGGATCCCCTAGTCTCCCATCATCATCATCATCATCAGCCTTTATCGTCCCACTGCTGGGCATAGGCCTCCCTTTGATTTTGCCATTCGCCTCTGTCATAAGCTATTCTTAGCCAGGTGCAACCCACGGTCTTCCGAACATCGTCAACCCATCGGGATGGTGGACGACCCCTTTTTCTGTGCCCTTTTCTCGGCCTAGTCTCCCACATCAGGAAAAAAAAATCCTGTTGGCTCCCCTGGCCAGGGGAGCCAGTCATTTTTGACATTTACTGTCATATTTGACATGTGTCAAAAACATAATGATTGGCTATAGTCGGTGTTTAGGCCTTTACATATAGAGCGTCAGCATACTGTACAGGATGGTTTGTTGGGTGGGTACTAGCCTAATATTATAATTAATGATAAAAATGTAGAAACATCCTGAATAAGTCCTGCGGGGAGACAACAGTACTAAAAACAGTTTTTTAAAAGTAAGATCTGATATCTTCCCTGGCCAGGGGAGCCAACGGGATTTTTTTCCTGATGTCTCCCCGATGGTCAGGGGAGCCATTAGACCTGCACCGCCAGAAGACAGTGAATGAGTATCAGAGCCTCACAAGACAGATTTAGTTGACGTGTTAACAAGGCCTATACCCAGCAGTGACAACGGTCTGATAGATGATGGTGTAAGTTTACCATACCAAATTATTCCACTTACCCACTTATTTACCGAATATGTTAGAGATTTTGATGATTTAGTAGAAAAAGTAGTATTTACCAAGTAGGCCTTCGATTTGTCCTGAAGCTGCTGCAGTAGGGCTTCGAGCTTGGAACGCAAGCCCTTTACCTCGGTTATTGCTGTTTCCACCGGCACAAACTTAAGAACAGCGTCTGCGGCCGTGGCGAGGCCCTTGCTAATCATCGACATGCCTTGACGGACGTTCCTGGAAGAAATCAAACCTATATATACATCTTGAAAATCTTGTAAGATGCCTGAGCAGATCAGTAGGTATGAAATTGATGAGATAAACGATTTTTCTGGCGGTTTTCCTGGAAACAAGCTAGAACAGTGTTTGAGGGTTTTTTTTTAAACCGCGCCCGATTTTTTGGCTCGAGACGGTTCAGGAAGTCTTACTGTCTCTTATATGAATCCAACAACAGGCCACACTTGGATTTCACTTGCCTAGACTCCCACACCATGCGAATGCGATCAGATGATGTCAGTCCTGACTAATGACTTGGTTAGCAATGCTAGCCGGCGTTGCGTGTCAGAGAAGCGGGCTAGTGCTAAATTCCGGTCTTATTCGGGTTTTCAACTGTTTGATGAATTGACTCGCAGCCCCTTACATTGCTGGCGTTGTTTGTAATTCATTGCTTCCGCTTTAAACTGGTTTGTTAAGTACCTGGGCAAATCAGTGTGCGTGAAGTTGATGAGATGGACGACCTTTCTGGCGGTCTCTCTGGACAGAAGTACTACCAGTTCCTCGAGGGTGGCGGGACGCGCCTGGTTCTCTGGCTCAGGACGGCTCAGGGAGTCGTACAGTTCGCGGGCTTTCTTCCACGCTAGCGCTGGGTCTGTTGCAACCTGGAGAGTGGAGATACAGTAATGTTTATTATCCACTTGAACGTCCAGCGCTCGCGGCCGTCTAGGGGGACTTACGCCCGAGCGCTACCGACGGCCACCGCCATTAAAACGCTGCGCGCCTTCACCGAGCTATTAGACTAATAACCAACATAATCAATTACAAATAAATCTTAGAATCTTCAAAAAAATCTTCAAAAAGAAATACTAGAAATAAAAAACCAAAATAAATACGAAAACATTTTTAGACAAAAACCAAAAACCACAAATATTTATCATCTATGTGCAGCATATGCACATAGATGATAAATATTTGTGCATATGGGTCCCGACTCAGCATTTTGTCTACTGTGTTAGCAGTAAACGCTGTTACTCTGCCGTTACCCGACCGCACAGACCACGAAACCCTGTGAGACCTACATTTTGTTAGAAATACTTAATAATGCTGATTTGATTCTCTTGAGGACACTAAACTCGTTAGAGTTTAGGCAACAGGGAACACTAAAAATGACTGTGTGTGTAAATATAATTAAGTAAATAATTATACGTAAGTATGTATATGAGTACGCATAATTATGTAGATAAAACAGATTGCATTGATAATATTTATTATTTTTTAAAACACAAATAATAATTATAATATGAATAGATAATAAACAAATACAGAAAATAAAATAATATTCTTCTGCGAGCTGAAAATCCCATACCTTACAAGTTACTAGCACCTGAAAGGAGCATTCCAACCAGGCAATCCAGTTATTTGCCTATCTAAAATATGTTTTTTTGATATGCCACCTGAAAGTAAACTTTGCCTTTGAAAATGTGTTGATAATTCCTAGAACGATGACTGGGTCTGTTTCAACCTAGAGATACAATCCTGTTTATTAAGAAAAGTTTAGTGTGTTGATAAAATTAAATAATGGCTAGAACCTGTGGCTAGAACGATGTCTGAAATGCTACAGTAAATAGCTGTGTAGCAGGTTCGTCCTCATAGACGTCTTCTGAACAAGTTAATAATTTGGGTTATTTAGTGAAAAGAAACTATTTAGTTCAGAATTAAACCGTTAGTCAAGATGATGGCCAGTTAAAGTGGGCTCAAATCGTCGGATACGAACCTTCCACACATTGACATCTAGTTTTAAAATGTACCTTAAAAACGGGCGCAAGGCTTGTTAAACATATTTAACAGACACATAATTTTTTTGGGCTTATGTACTTTTATGGCTCAGCTACCCAAAGTGGGTATCTATAACCTGTTAAGATACAGCGTTTGTATTCGTTTGGGCTTCGACAAACATACCAGTTCAGCAAGATAGACCAGCACATGGATCTGTTCCTTGATTGCCTTGGCTTCAGCGAGCGCCTGCCGTGTCAACCTCCGCTGCAGCTTGCGCCGGAGCCTGTCCCCGTGCTGCACGGCGTGGGCTGCGCGCGCGCGGCCGCGCTCGTCGCCGGCGCCGTCCGTCATGTCGGCGCTCGTCACTATGATCACCACTATCGGATATTACTTTAAAACTAGCTTGGTTCACTAAGATAATGTTTGTAATTTTTATTTGATACATTTTATAATTATTTGTTGTATCAAAATAAACTCGTATTTAAAAGCGTCAATAATAGAATAGTAATTTTCAAACAGTTGCATTAATTATGCAATAAAGGCAATTTCACTAAGATGATGCTTGTATTTTTTATTTGATACATTTTATAATTATTTGTTGTATCAAAAGAAACTCGTATTTAAAAGCGTTATTAATATAATAGTAATTTTCAAACAGTGATTGCATTAATTATGCAATAAAGATATACAATCCAACTGACATACTCGATTTTTTGGTAAGTTCTGCGGGATTATCTCTCATAACTCATAACACACAGGGATCGCCCCCTTACTCTTCGCTATCTTTGTGAACGACATTCTGTTCTTGCTTTTTATATTCTAAAATCCTTCTCTAAGCCGATGACATGAAAATCCGAAATAATATACACTCAATTACAGATGCACACCGTTTGCAAGAAGACCCTAATTTTGAAAACTAGGTAGGTTTCAAAATTATTGCATCTCTAATAAACTAGGTATATAATATAAATGACTCCAAGGGCTTCGTATGCTCTTTTACTCGTAAACAAACAGCCTATCGATATGAATATATGTACTTTGCTCAATAGGTACACTTGACGACCTCTGTGACGCAGCGGGCGAAGGTCCGCCTACGACGCAAGAGGTTGCGGGTTCGATTACCGCCTCAAATGTCTGTACGATCTGCAGATATTTGTTCAGAGTGTTCTGGATGTTTTTCTATATATAATAAAAAAAATCTATCTATGTAGTAATGTATTAAGTATGTCAGTCATCTAGTACCCATAACACAAGCTCTGCTTAGCTTGGGGCTAGATGATGCTGTGTGGATTGTTCACCATTATTTTTTTTTTTAATAGGTACACTTCTAACTCGAGTTGATACTGTCCGTGACTTGGGTGTATCATTCGATTGTAAGCTATTCGACAATCATATTGATGGCATAGTAAATAGAGCGTCCAAAGCACTTGGTTTCGTTTTATGAATGTCATCCGAGTTTTCAAATATAAAGATACTTAAAATCTTATATTGCGTGTTTGTGCGTAGTTATTTAGAATACGCCTCTCCAGTATGGAATCCGTGCTACAGCGTCTATACTCAGCGATTAGAAGGCAGCCAAAAAAGGTTTTTGCGTAATTTCCAGTACCGTGTTAAAATTTTTCTTCCTGACTACTTGACCAGATGTCGTAAATTTCACTTTCTCCCTCTCTATGAGAAAATAAATATCTCCGATCTTTCCTTACCTCTTTGGCAGAGCAAATGGCAAAGTGGACTGTCGAGAACTACTGGAACTGCTAGGATTACGCACTAGCAGGGCTGCACTGAGGAACCCTAATTTATTACACGTACCGCGCGTTGCTAATATAAATATGTATTTATATTAGCAACGCGCGGTATATTAGACAAAATGCGTTTATTGTCAGAGCATGTAATTCTCATATTACCTTAACAAAGGCAAATGTAGACATATGACATGTTTACTACGTCAATAGCTAAATTGAGGCGAACACTTAGCGACACATTTTTTGTCTTGGACAGTGATGTACCTATATAATTTTATAGGCTGCGTACCTTTCTCGTTACTATGTATTTATCTTGTTTTGTTTATGTATCGTTTTATGCATTTTAGTTGATTTCCTTTTTATTTCATTACCTAGGTGGTGATTGTCATCTACTGACCCTTTCTCACGTTTAATTTAACTTTACACCTGTCTGCGGAAACTTGTAATTAGCTGTCAGAATGATGACATGATGCAATCATGTCATATTGTTTAGCATTTACCTATACTACTTATGCATAGCTGTAAGTTTTCCTAAAATTGTTAAAAAAAACCGTTCCGGAACAATCCGAAACTATAACAGGTTACAAAGATAACCTTCATCGAGTAGACACTGTCCCTAGGTAGGTTGGTATATTCAAGCTCATAATTTGACTCAACAGATAACAGAGTTCAAAGGACCTGCCACATTTTGTCACTCCGTCTAGTGTGATAGATAAGGGCTTTATCAGTTGGTACATTAAGTAATTAGACGGGATGCAGACTGAACTCTGGTCGGGGTCCCTTATCTACCGGCTGCCTTGTTGTCAAAGATTTACAGGTCTTGTCTCGGAGTTGACATAATTTTGAAATCGTATTCGATTAGAATTTACATGTAAAATGTACTAAAAGAGAAACAAATAATGTAGAACGTAAAGTGTAACCATTTCCATTCACTTCCTACGATCACCGACCACTTGCCACCACTCTTACTGAAATTCATCGAGTTGGTAGCGACAGCGTCTCTTAAGCCTTCCTCAGCGTCGCAACACATCTTCTATCCCATGATTTACCAACCCCAAAACGACTTGTTTGCGTCGGCTTTATTCATCTCTTATCAGTTAAGCATATTTTTAAAGACGAGCATTTTTTTTGTTAAAAGATTCGACAATTCGACGACCTCTGTGGCACAGCCGGTGAAGGTCCGTCTGCGACGCAAGAGGTAGCGGGTTCGATTCCGGACAAATGTCTGTATGATCTGCAGTTCAGGTTGCTCTGGATGTTTTTCTATATACAATAAAAAATATCTATCTACATATATAGTATAATGTATATATCAGTACATCGTTGACTGGAGGGAAGCAGCTCAGGATCGGGATATATGGAGGGAATTGGGGGAGGCCTTTGCCCAGCAGTGGGACCCAAATGGCTCATAATAATAGTATAATGTATTAAATATGTCAGTCATTTAGTACCCATAACACAAGCTCTGCTTGCTTGGGGCTAGATGATGCATTGTGAATTGTCCAGCATTATTTATTATTAAATTGCTCATCTTTGCCAACATCTTCGTGACCTGACTTAGGAAACAAGGGAGACGCTATGGTACATAATTTTTCTATGACCCATCTTCCAAACTCTACCTGACTCAACACATTGGGCTAGCTGGTGCTACCATCCATCTAAACTTTCGGATCTATAATAATATAGTGGGATAGCACAGGATTTGGAAAAATGGAAGGGGGAAAGAGAGGTCTTTGCCCTCCATTGTGACCGAAATGGGAAGTTTAATATAAATAATACTAGTGAGATAGTGGGATATTTCTCACCATCAACGGTATCTTGATAGTCAGGCGGCAGGATCTTGTCCACATACATATCTGCCCTGGTGAGTGCGCGGTCAAGTGCGTTGGCGGTGACCGCGGTGACCCTAGAGTCCAGGACTGCTGAGCCAAGCTGCTTCACGGAGTCCGCTCGTCGCAGGACGTACTGGCGGGTTTCGGAGTACATCTGTAAGGAGGTTTGTTTTGTTTTGACGTTTTTATACTTTTGGTTTGACACTCGAAACTCTCTTTGTTTCTACCTAATGTGAAAACTTCATAGAGAACTTTATTTCAGAAGTTACTTAAATCTGTTAGCATTAATCTAGAATACAAAGATAATACGAATAAACAAAGAGTATACAAATTTTGTGATTAAATCACTACTAGGTACGTCACGCTCAGAATATGTTCGAAAATGTTTACTGAATTTTTGCTATAAATGGAGTGGACGTTAAAGAACGCGTTGAAATCTTTTGTATCAGAAAATTTTGGCAGTAACCAACGAAACAATATTATGCCATTTTATATGCTGTGAATAGGTATAGGTATTAAGCTTTTTTTGTTGAACGTTTTTTGTAGTTTTAACAAGCTGAAAATATTGTAATAATTATATTACCTTAATCTTCTTATTATTATATATATATTCTTAATAATCATCATTTCAGCCATAAAACGTCCACTAATGAATAAAGGCCTTAATAATGAGGCGTTTTAATTAAAAAGTAAAAACTTCAAAAATAGTTCCCTCGAAACTTATAGATGGTGTTAGTTTTCTTTTACTGGTGGAAACACAATTTGACAATGACGGCAATTGTGATTAACCACAAACTTGCTTTCTCCGCTTGCCACCACATCTGTTAGGTTTAGTAGTATACACTTTTTTCTTTTTTACTGAAAACGTCTCATTGAAATATGTACGAACTACATGTTCAATATTAACTTACCTACTACAAGCTAATATTGAACATGTAGCTCGTACATATTTTAATTATTAAGAAAATCTAACAAAGTAAACCAGAAATCTCATAAAAAATAACAAGGAGGTAGATATGTACTCTGGTTCTAAGTCTAGTTGTGGTTTTATTACAAGCAGCCAGTGGTATCGATTCTGTTGTTGTACTTCATAAAGCTAAAGCTAATTATAATTAACTAATATAATTTATAATTTACGGTAGCTAATTATAATTTACGGTGTCCCGCAAGGCAGCATACTTGGTCCGACCCTATTTATCCTATATATAAACGACATCTTACAAACAAAAATTGAAAATGGTGAAATGGTTGCATATGCGGACGACACCGCAGTTTTATTTCATGGAGAGAGTTGGAAACAAGCGTTCTCACTGTCAGAAAAAGGACTATCTACCATCAGTAAAGCTCTCGATCACAGTCTTCTTACCTTAAACGTCAAAAAGACGAAATACATAACTTTTTCGAAAACTGCCGCTGCATGTCCCCCAACCACTATGTCGCTAAGGATGTACTCATGTACTCAGGACTGCCAACTATCATGTATCTATACCTCAATCGACAGAACTACCTCAATTAAATACCTGGGCGTCACTATCGACGAACACCTATCCCATAAACCACATCTGACAGATCTCTCAAACCGTGTCAGAAGACTAATTTTTATTATGAAAATGCTCCGGGACTGTACTCCACGCGATATTCTAAAGCTCGTCTACACTTCTCTATGCCAGTCGATCATACAATACTGCATTTCTGTGTGGGGTAGTGCGGGAAAGAGCTACTTCATTCAACTAGAAAGAGCCCAGCGGGCACTTTTAAAAGTTGCCTTCAAAAAGAACTTCCGTTTCCCTACTGATGATCTGTACAGGGAGGTAAGGGTTCTTCGCGTCCGACAGCTATACGTTTTAAGTGCTACCACTAAAACCCACAGACGCATTAGATCTCGCCCTGACTACGAGACTATAATTACGAGACGCACCTACAGGATACCTCTCCCAACTGTCCAGTCGCTGATGGCTAGACGAAATCCCTCTTTCTCCCTACCTCAAACCTACAACAAAGTGTGTCAGTTGCTAGATATAAAGAACTGCAGTAACTACGCCTGTAAAAAAGCTGTAAAGGAATGGTTGCTCACACTGACTTATTGCGACACAGAACAACTTATCTAGCCCTCTTAATCTTTCCACATATGTCAATACCACACCACGCTCTCACAAACACACACACATACTCACACACAAACACAAGCACGCGCACACATACACATTTACCCATCACACATACACATACACATACTAATTCACACAATCTCACCCCAGATAGATGCTCTTTTAATACCCATGTTAATACCACTACGCTAAAATATATTTCTTTTTTATATAATTTTTTTCTATTTCATACAAACAAT
The DNA here is from genome assembly GCA_963082625.1 of Pasiphila rectangulata. Taxonomy (NCBI): domain Eukaryota; kingdom Metazoa; phylum Arthropoda; class Insecta; order Lepidoptera; family Geometridae; genus Pasiphila; species Pasiphila rectangulata. The sequence goes on from OY720244.1 coordinate 18,724,432, forward strand.
CACAATCATTTGTCACTTAGTCTAAGTTTTGTAACGCGCCACTCAAATGTTTATTAATATTCCACGTCGTCCTGTTAACGCGCACTCTGATTCCCAAGATACAAGCTTTTAGCTTAGTTTGGGTGTCAACGGTAATCTTATATCTGATCTGTATCTTGTGTTTTAATGTAACTCTGCGCTGTATAATTTGTTTTCTTTTTGGTAATAAATATGATTTATGATTTATGATTATGATTATGATTTATGAAAAAAATATGATTTATGAATTACAAATATGACGTTTCTAAATTTTGAGCTGTAAACGTAAAATAAGGGAAAATTGTTCTGTTTCAATTTTAGAACGGCACTAACCAATTATCTAAACGTTATTTCAGTCCATTTTACGCAATGTTAATTAAAATTAGTTACGTCTCAGGAAGCGTTTCAACAGAATTGACACGCAGAATATCGTCGACCATGCGCTTTAAAACAAACCAAGTTACATAATAGGTTCTTAAAATACTCGTATAAATTATGTTCACGCATTCGACCTGTGCTATTGATATCTCTTGTCATAAAACACGGATGCGTGCGACGATAAATCATATGAACGGTTAAAATGCATGATTGTTCCTTTGTTACTTACCTAAGGTATAAAAATAAGTTAATATTCTTTGTCAATGAAAATATTGTTTTTCACTTACGTTGTGGTCATCACCCCTTCGAACAGCTGATACCACAAGTGCATGTATGCTATTTTTGTTCTATATCAGCTGTGTAGGCATCATTCATAATTCCCCTGCCTTTCCTACAATACGAGAGGTTGGCACAACATGCTACTCTTTTATGGACCATGTTTTATAAGACCATCCGACTGTCGTTTTTGGGAATTCTCGTTAAAATGTTTCATAGCGTACGTCTGTAAGTTAAAAGGGGGTAGCGGTAGCACGAAACAGTGGGATTGGCTTGGGCACTCCGGCTTTATCACCATCAGCCTAAACTAGTCATCTGCTGAACATAGACCTCCGCACATTGCACCATTCAAAAATTTACCCTGTCTTCGACTTGTCATGCTTCCATTGAAATGTTGGTTGTCCTTTTATCATAACATACTTTTACCATAACGAAGTTTTCTTACATCATGACTTACCGCTTGAGGGGGCATGTGAATGGACGGAATTCTCTTTTCCACGATATCCAGAGAGCGGCACAGGAACCGGTCGAGCTGGTGCAGGGGGGACTCCAGCATGTTGACTGCTGGAAGGGCCAGCTGCACCCCGGTGGCCAGGGACTTCTCGCCCAGGGATAGATACCAGCGGACGAGTGCGTTGGATTCCTAAGAATTTTTAATACATACATTATATATACTGCCCAAAGTTAAAGTAGTCTCATATAAAAAAAAGTTTAAACTCAGATATTCCTGAATATATAATTTTCCCAACAGCATTATTTTGTTTTTCCTTTTCAAAAGTATGTACTTTGGACAGAAATCGATAGAAAACTTGTAAACTTGCCTAAGATTAATAGTGGTTCTAGGCACCATACAACATACAACACTATACAACATTAATTACTGAGTGACATGAAAAATTAGGGCATTAGTGACATAGATACTAAGTCGACAACAGATGTAGGTGTGTTTCCTACATACGCTCTTAAAACTTTTTTGATTCCGTCAAATAAACAAGCGGTAATATTTGGCTTTCGTCACAATTAGAGAACAACAGATACAAAAAGAAACTACAGATTTTACATAATTTTAGTAAGTAGGTATCGGCCATACGACGGGGTGCCAAAGTGCACTCGTACCAGCAAAATACGTGTAAGCCAACTGCTTCTTTAAAAGATGTTTCTGAGAAACCCCCTAGAAAGTCGCAATACTCACCCTAATCTTCTGGTACATCTTCTCAGTCACCTCGATGCCAGATTCCACGATAGGAATGGACGCCACCCTGGTGACCACCTGCAGCTTCGGTATACTCGGTCTCTTCTCGACGGCTGGCACTGGGGACAGAATTAGAATATTAGTCTCCATTACTCAGGGCGGCTTTGGTTCATAAAAAAAACGTTTATTTCAAAAACAAGCATTACAGAGTTTACATTACAGGTACACATTTAAAATAATTAAGAATAACATTACATTAACATTTATGTTATATGGTGAATGTACAATAAAGAGTTTTACTATCTATCCATCTATATATTACATAATAAGAAGTGTAAGACTTGTGTCAATTAAGTTGGTCTGCAGCATCTACACTAAGTGGAAACTTGTGCTGTAGATGCCGCTTCCTTTCCAGGGTGGTAGTAAATTTCATACCTGTGCTTATATAAACTAGTAAGTCCAATAATATTAAAACTATGTGTTTAATAGGACACATTCATGCTTCACATTTTTTGGAATAATTAAAATTGTATAACAATAATCAAGTAATAATTTGATTTAATTTAGTTTTTTAACTCATAATATAAATTTTGTATTAGTATTTGATTAATTCTTAACAATTATAAAAGTCTATAATTTTAATAATTATTTCATTATAAATCAAGTGTTTCAGAGCGCGACAAAAAACGCAGATGGACCTATACTTAATAAATTACCTATGTGAAATAGATAAAAAACGAAAAAAAGACAGCTTGTCTACGACTAAACCAAACTCTGCTAGTAAGCAACGTACTTATTCCAAGACTCTTTTCTACAGCTTGCAAATAAACAGCAGCTCTCTGAGCTATAGCTCCATTGGTCTTCTTGTTCACCCCCATCGCACATGTACCATTGAAACACTTCTTGTAGATGCCACCGTTAGTACCGTTGTTCGACACTGTTATATTTGCACGGAACTCATAAGCCATTGCTTCACTACTGATTTGATCAAACTAATAAAAAAAGAAAACGTTAATTATTTATTTTTGTTCAGCGTTGTCGGAAAAATTAACGGAGTCAGATGCCTTTGTATCACCATTGAAACAAACACGATCGATAGGACAACGCAATAATAAAGCAGGCAACTAAAGGATTTCAAAAGGCAACAAAATAAATTTATTTGATTTGTGGGAAATTAAGAAGGAGTTTAATACCGAATAGACCTTGTTACATAAGACTTTAATTAGATATGTTTGAATGTTAAAATAATATTATTTTATGTATGAGATCACTATTTCACGATAACCACAGAGTCAATGAGCAATTCGCTTTGCATTCTGTTTGTTTTACCAAAAGGTTATCGTTATGATTTCATGTTTTAAAATAAATTGTAATTAACTATACATAATTATTGGTACATAGGTAACTACTTATTGAAAATGTCCACTATTTTTATCCTATCCTATTCTACTAATATAAAAAAGTGAAAGTAAGAATGTATGTAGGTATGTATGTTCCCCTTTCACGTCAAAACCGCTGAACCGATTTGGATGAATTTTAATATAAAAGTAGATTAGACCATGGAAACCGAGATAGGCTACTTTTCGTTGCCGAAATTAAATCAGAAGGGGTTAAAATAGGGGATGAAAGTTTGTATGGAAAAATCGTTAATTTTCACTTGAAAAACTTTAATATTTTGCATTAGTAGCGTTGTTCAAACTCTTAAAGGCCTGAGACTTGACCTGCCGTCCTTATTGTGAAATGTGCCAAAAGCTTAGTTTTGCCTCTCTCCATATTGTACCGCCCCGCTCTTTGTCGGAGGGTATTGTACCTGATATATGGAAATCGGCCTTAATCACTCCCGTGCATAAAAAATATCCTAAAAATATGGAATAATGGAGAACTATAGGCCCATATCAAAGCTATGCTTATTTGCTAAGATCTTTGAAAAAAATATTTATGTCCAGTTGTACTCTGCTATCAAACATGATCTCGCACCGCAACAGCACGGATTCTTAAAGGGTAGGTCCACTACGTCAAATCTCCTGTTGTGTACGGAATTCTTGTCTCGTTTAATGTCAGAACCCTCATAGATATTTTATATACCGACTATAGCAAGTGTTTGATAGAATCGATCATTTGCTCTGATTAAAGAAACTGCAACAATGGGTATAGCGGAAACCTCTTTAGGTGGTTTACGTCTTATGTCCATAATAGATGTCAAACGGTAGTTCTTAATGGATACTCCTCCCTATCTATGTTAATTCCCTCGGGAGTACCACAGGGATCTTTATTGGGGCCGCTACTTTTTACAATATTTGTAAAGGACACCTCTTCTTGCTTTCAATATTCTAAAATTCTTTTGTATGCACATGATATGAACATTCTATGCAATATTAAGACAGTCGCCGATGCTGTAGTGAAGTGGTGTATTTGTTCTTTTACTCATAAGCCATACCCTATAATATTAATTTATTCTCTTATCAATATACCTATCACAAGAGTACTTAAAATCAAAGACCTATAAGAAAATAAGAATAAGAAAATATTTATTTACGACTCATAAGTACACAGGTAAATTAGAATTAAAATTACATAATTTAAACAGAATAAAAATCTTATGAGACATAAACTGGTCACCAACTCAGCACACGCCGTGAGAACACGGCACTGGTTTTCAGTGGCACCATATTTGCCCCACAAGGCGCAACACCGACCACAGCAAAGACATCGAAAGTAATAAGACATAGGTATTAAACAATTTACATACATATGTATGTTGAATAATCTACTAAACACGAAAACAAAAAGTAACATAATCTTAACTTAAGTACTATAAATATATTTTTATACAGTTTCAAATATAAACCTAAAAACGACCGCTTATGAAATGGATCCTTGAGAATTTAACAAGTGTTTTTTTAATTTGGTTTTAAAAGAAATCAAACTACCTGTGTATATTTTTTGACAATAAACTTTTGTTTGATATTCACGTTGATTATATCGTCAAAAAAAGCTTCCCGTGCACTTGGTTTCGTTCTAAGAATGTCTAACGAGTTCTCTAATTTAAAAACATTTAAAATTTTATACTGTGCGTATGTTCGCAGTCATTTGGAATACGCATCTCAAGTCTGGAACCCTCTCTACAACGTTTATATTTCTCGTATAGAATGCATACAAAAAAGGTTCATGCGTTATTTGCAATTTCGCGCAAAAATTTACCTATCTGATTATACAGCGAGATGTCGTAAATTTCACTTCCTCCCCCTCTCCGAATGAAGGAATATCTCAGATCTATCATATCTTATGAATTTTGCAATTTGCAATGCAAATGGCACAGTAGACTGCTCTGAGCTCCTAGAGCTTGTAGGACTGCGCACAACCAACGCGACATTAAGGAGACCTAACCTCTTACATACTCCTTTAACTAAAACAAATTACAGGCAGAAAGCATTTATAGTTCGAGCGAGTGACGTGTTTAACTCGTCTAATTTGGATATTGACCTATTTAATACTAATTAATGGAATCAGGCGTTACTTTGCGGAAATCCATATGACAATAAAATGCAATGAAAATATCTAGTTTTAATCATAGTTTTCATTAGCGGAATTAAAACTAGATATTTTCATTGCATTTTATTGCTATTTAATACTTGCTGGCAAGTTTAAACGTTTACTGGCAAGCGATTTCTTTAGGTTAGGTTAGGTTATAATCATAATAAATCTTTTTCTCTCTTAATTCATACCTAGTTAAATATTATTATCTTTTCTTTTTAAACTTTCGCGATCACAGCACATTATTACTATATTGGATTATCGGGTATTTATCGCGTAATTACCTTTATTTCATTCCCGACGTTTAGTCGAATCGATCAGTTCGTAAGTTAAACCGATAGTAGGGCCATCATTCGCAGTCAGAGACTTAGAAAGAGGGCAGATCGTTTTGTCAGCCAATGACTATCCACTCGCAAGACTTCATTTTGTTTATCCGTGATCATGACGTGTGAAACTGCGTCGAAATATCGAGTAACTCAAAAATACTCAAATCATGGTAAATGTTATCCCGTAAATATTACATATAATATAGGTAATAAATTATTAAAACTTCTTCTACCCTAAACACTTACACAACACCCATAAACTATTATGATAATGGCTATTACTGCTTCTTATCTTTGCTTATTATGACATAGCTAGTTGAATCAAGAACATTATACTTACTTTCGATTATTTTGTTACCAAAACTACGGAAAATCCTAAAAATAACAGATACGTACCCTAGTATTACGAAATCGAGGCCGTCTCACCCGGAATCACCTTATCAGTCAACTTGGACTCGATGACCAATTATTTATCGCAGGACAATTGTATTCTTAGTCATTAACTAAGGAGAATTAGCTACGTAAATACTAAAGAAGATAGGTATGAGAGTATAAGTGGTCAGGTCACGTCATCATCATCATCATCATTTCGGCCGAAGGACATCCACTACTGGACATAGGCCTCCCTCATGAATTTCCAGTTGTTGCGGTTGGAGCGATCTGCATCCACCGTCGACCTGCGGTCTTCACCAGGTCGTCAGCCCATCTTGTTGGTGGACGTCCTACGCTGCGCTTGCCGGTCCGTGGCCTACACTCTTATTTGCCATTTACTTTGCCTCCGTACGAGCTCTCATTATAGACGCACTGTATGCTGACGACGCTTGTCTGATGGTCAATGATGTAATCTGTTAGCAACTCTCCATGAGTCGTGTCTGAGATTTGGGCTGATCATTAGCACTTCTAAAACCCAAATCAGTCATCTAGTGCCCATAACACAAGCTCTGCTTAGCTTGGGGCTAGACCAGAGGTCTCCAAACTCTGAAGCCTTGGACCCATAATAATTTTTTCGGTATATTGCAAGGGCCATAACAATTTTAATTTTTCTGCCCACCTAAGCAAACTTAGGCTTTTATTGCATTTCAATTACTATTGATTGTGTATTGTGACACGTAACGGGCCGGATTTGGCCCGCGGGCCGTAGTTTGGAGACCTCTGGGCTAGATGATTGTGTGCGATTTGTCCAGCATTAATATTTATTTATTCAAGAGGTGGGTTAACGTAGTTATTTTACTTTTATCAAGCAATACTGAGTACATAAGAGTAAGTAATAAAGTTGATAATCCATGCACTTAGTGCGTGTTTTGATTGCACTATCGGCATTAGCCCCATTAAAGTTTGTCCAAATCAAAACAACGCGCAATTGGAGATATCGTCATTATTGAACACACAACTTAAAAACACTGATCCAGTAATTAATAAGATGAATAAAAACAGGCCTTTGTTTCTATCGTAGATGATTTAAACAGCAGCAACTGGTTTTCATCTAGGTACATCTAAATCTAATAATGAAGAGAAAATATTTGATTGTGTGTTTGTTTGTTTGTTTGTTTGTTTGCATAGAATAGGCTCTGAAACTACCGGACCGATTTAAAAAAATATTTCACTATTAGAAAGCTAAATTATCCCTATATGTTATTCCCGTATTCCCACGGGAACGATAACTACGCGGGTGAAACCGCGAAGTGCGGCTGTGCTATATAGCCGTGGGGCACCGGCAGTAGAATGTTGCCCCTCATCTCATGCCCGTGGATGCAGTAAGAGCCTGCTAAGGGATACCTCCGAAAGATGGGCAGCAGCGTCTTTCCATATATCAACATCCCGTACTGCGCTCGCCAAACCGCCTGCCAAACGTGGTGAGTATGGCAACTACCCCTCATGGAGATCCATGAGGGAGGCCTTAGTTCAGTAGTGGACGTTTCACGGCTGAAATGATGATATAAGACGGTGCAGTGCCTCGGACATTGTTGGACGGATTAGAGTCTAGACCAGAGGTCTCCAGACTTTGAAGCCTTGGGCCATAATATATTTTTCGGTATGTTGCAAGGGCCATAACAATTTTAATTTTTCTACCCACCTAAGCAAACATAGGCTTTTATTGCATTTCAATTACTATTGATTGTGTATTGTAACACGTAACGGGCCGGATTGATGGCAGTGGCGGGCCGGATTTGGCCCGCGGGCCGTAGTTTGGAGACCTCTGGTCTAGACTAATAGCCGACTAAGCTGGGAGGATGATATAGGTGCTGGGCAAGAAAGGAAACAACAGATCAAAACGTCTGAAGCTAACGAAGCCGTGGGTTTCCTCACGATGTTTTCCTTCACCGTTATAGCACGTGTTAAATGTGCACATAATTTTTGTCATGAAAGAAAAATCCAAAACAAAGAAACATTCTAATAAATAATAGTGGATTTTTCACACAGTAAAATCGGATCCCAAAATATACACAGCTAGTTATAATGAGAAGTAGATAGATCATTTAAAGACGACCTACGTGGCGTAGTTGGTTTCACAGCCGGCTAAGACGAAGAAGATTACGGGTTCGATCCCCGCCGGGGGACAAACTGTTTACTTTATCTGCAGATATTTGTTTTTTTTTTGTCTAGGTATTTTATTCGTATGATAAGCATATACCTATAATAAAAATATATAATACTAGCTTGTGCCCGCCGCTTCGCATGCGTTGTACCCGGATAAAAAGTAGCTTATGTGTTATTCCTGGTCCACATCTATACGTGTGCAAAATTTCAGCTCAATCCGTTGGGTAGTTTTTGCGTGAAGAGGTAACAAACCTCCAAACAAACTTTCGGCTTTATAATATTAGTGGGATTAAATATTATTTATTATAATCACGATAGGGTACCCATAACACAAGCTCTGCTTAGATGGTGCTGTGTGTAATGTCCAGCATTATTTATTTATTTAACACTATTTAATGCCCGCCGATTCGCATGCATTGTACCCTCAGATTGTACCTGAATAAAATGTAGCCTATGTGTTAATCCTGGTCAACATCTACCTATACGTGTGCAAAATTTCAGCTCAATTTGTGAAAGAGTAACGATCATCCATATCTAAGTAGTAATCCGTACTTTCGTACCTAATCCAAAACTTGATCTCGCTAATAAGTTATTTAACATATTGGTAGTAACTTAGTAACTGTTTAGTCGCAACATTGTGCCCGCTGTGGCACCTTATAATTGAGAGAACATACAGACGTTATTATTTTTGTGGGTACTTATGTTATGTGATTTTCTTGTTGGGCGCCTTTACTTAATAAATAAATAAATACATACTCAACAACTTTCGCTTTTATAATATTTGTAGGATTCTAATAAATAATGCTGGATATTTGACAAGGAACCACAGAACAGATAAAGAGGTAATCCAAAATCGTAATCCATCGTAACCCAAAATATGCAGAACTATATTGCGAAAAAGATGATTTATAAAAAAAATACAAAAACATATCCTTAAAGTACTTACAAATGGAAATACCCAGACCACGACAAATATCAGCTGTTTAGGAATCAATTTTTATGAGGCCTTTCTTTTCTATTTCAATTATAAGCCGTAAGTTTCCCACTGCAGGGCAAAGGCCTCCCCTTCTTTATTGTCTATTATCACAGATTTAAACAGAGTAAGCAACTATTCATGCTGTACGGGATGCTGCAGTGCCTCGGACATTGTAAGGATTGGGCCTGCACCTATATCTACCATCCTCCCCATTGATATAAATATCCTCCCAGCTTAGTCGGCTATTAGTCAAAGGAGAGAACATGTCAATACAGTCTGACTATGCCGCGGGTTTCCTCACGATTTTCCTCAGGAGGCAAACTCCTGGGTTGGTCTAATGACCACGGAAGTTTGTTCGGATTTCTAAGCATCATCCTACAGTAGTAAGTCATGCCGTAGGGTGCTAGCAGTAGAATGTTACCCCTCCTCTCATGGCCGTGGATGCAGTAAGAGCCTGCTGAGGGATACCTTCGGAAGAGGGCAGCAGCGTCTTTCCGTGTATCAACATCCCGTACCTACTGCGCTCGCCAACCCGCCTGCCAAGCGTGGTGAGTAGGTATGGCAACTATACCCCTCATGGAGATCCATGAGGGTGACCTTTGTTTAGTAGTGAACGTTTTACGGCTGAGATGATGATCCTACAGTTAATTTGTTTTGGTGTTTAGTCAGTGAAAAGAAACATCTTTAACATAACAACGTAATTACTTTCGCGTTCGAACGGATTTCAACGTTTTAGGCCAACTACCTACATATAAAAAAAAAATCTGTCGACAACATAGGTATGTTACTCAATTTTGTGGTTATGTGCCTATCTAACGGTAATATGAAACTGTAAAAAAACGAACTATATATAAACAACACGTTGGTAAGGAAGAACAAAGCGTTGCAAGATTTAAGTGGTACAAGATGGGAACCAATGGGTACCTACCTTTCAAAATGTGTCACAAACTATTTGGTTGTTTTCTTCATTTCCTAATCATGGGGCTCCGACAGAAATATAGATGTTACTACGTAAACACATTGTCAGTTTCGTAAACACTTCACCTACAGCTACGCCGATACTAAAACCTACCATCAATGGTGCTCTTAGAAATAAATAACTTAACACGTGTTCTTGAACGGAAAATCAAATCATCTCGAAGCTCTCAAGTTATACAGCTTCAGATATAACGATAACCGTTAATAACGTTAATGTTAACCTCTGTAAGCCGCTGATAGGCCGAGAGGATGACAAAAGGAGAGCCTTTATGCTTATTTAATCTAATCACGCAACATGCACCCGTAGGTACAGGTTAAACAAATGTTTCTCACGCTGCTTATACCATCTAGTCTAGAATTTATGCATTTCTAAGAAACATTTGCCTGCAACAATTCAATTAAAGAGCTTAAATTAAAATCAACTTACTTTTGCGATAAGGTTGCGTGGTTCGAACAGCTAACGGTCCAACACTGACTGAATGATGCAAGATGCGAACAACACGCGGGCAAACCGGACACTATCGGGATACGTTACCAAACAACCATCTATAGTTGTCAACTTGTCAGCGCCTACTATCACAGGTCAAGCGGAGTTTTCCTGCATTTAAGGTAAGTATATATAAATACTCTAATCTATGTTACGGACTTTGCGCCGGCTTTGGTTGGTTTGAATTGAACTTGGCTAGTGCGTAAGAGTTTACTTTTAATACTGTTAATGATACCAAACATTAGTCTAATTAGTCTATCTACGTAGCTATTAAACATCTGATAACGATCACGTTTTGAGAACTGGTGATGGAAGCAAACAAGTCAATTTGACGACATCCATCCTCCAACAGCCGCTGGAGGTTGCATGTTTGACCCCGCTGCCTGGGGACAAATGTTTGCTGTAATGGGTCTTGTTATTTTCTATGTTTGATATGTACATTATGTGTTTACATAAAAGTATGTTTTCTATCAACCATCTGGTCCCTAGGACAATTTTTACTTAGATTGGCAATAGGTTTGACCAGTAAAAAAAATCACTTCTCTTTTTGACTGCCTCCGTGGCTCAGTTGGTCTAATAGCCGAGTGACACGCAGGAGGTAGCGGTTTCGATTCCCGTCACGGGACAAATGCTTGTGATTGTTGTGCAGATATTTGGCCCATCTCTGGGTATTTTTCTATGTATGATATGTATGTATTTACAAAATTTATTTAAGTATTCTATCAATTATATGGTTGCCATAGTACAAGCTTGATCGCGGCGATCCATGAGGTAGACCTGTGCTCAGTAGTGGATGTTTTACGGTTGAAATGAATTAGTACAAGCTTTGCTTAGTTTGGGACTAGATGTTGTTGTGTGTAGTATCCAGCATTATATATTTATTTTCAAGTTAATACTTTAATAGCAATTTGAAACTTTAAAAAAAGATATCTGTTACAATATTCAAAGTATTTTCGTTGAGAAATTCGAAATTCGAAAGAAATCGAACATTCAACAGGTCATTCAAGGAAGGTTATTTCATTTATCTTAACAGCTATTATTTTACTATTTAGAAGCAGGAGTAGCTGGTTAAAGGAAAATATTCTGCGCTTTATATTATATGCGTTGACACCGCTAATGTGTCTCACGTTGCCGGACAAACGTTTACTTAGTAGTTAGTTACGATATTTTGTTATGTTACGATGTTTTGTTAGTTTGTGAGTTGGCTAAATGTGCCTTACATATAGTATTTTACATCTTGTTACTTATCTATAGTTGCCTGAAATAAAGATTACCTATACTAATATATTATTATTATATGAACAATCAATTTTGTTTACCTACTTCGCGTGTTTATTTTGGTATGTAAGGATCCATGTATGAATGATGAAAATAAAGCTTTGCATTCAATCAATATATATAAAACTCTTCCATTACTGACTGAGTGACTGACAGACCTAACTACGGCGAAACATAGCCGAACATATTATAATTTAAGACCACAATTGTTTAACTATGTTTCGTACTATTAAAGTTCTTGTATCTTGAACCTCTTCCTTTTTTGAAGTCGGTTAAAATGGCAAAAATGGAAAACCTCTAGGGAACCTCCAGAAGTCTCACGACTCTGAAATTTGGAATGGTGGGAGCTTTTGTGACACAATTAAAGAAAAAATTCTGATGCTTGGGATTTTTTTAACCCCATATTGAAGTACGAAGAAAAAAGCATCTGAAATTCGAAAAATGCCTTAATTTAATAAACTTAATTTAAATTAATTAAATTAACATCCCGTACTGCGCTCGCTAACCCACCTGCCAAGCGTGGTGAGTATGGCAACTACCACTCATGGAGATCCATGAGGGAGGCCTGTTCAGTAGTGGACTTTTTACGGCTGGAATGATGAAAAGTAATTTTTATTTGACATTAATAGGCACTGTAGTTTTAGATAACCTACTATTTTAAATGTACGTAAGTCATTCATTAACTATAATAATAGCCGAACGTCCTACTGCCTAGCAAAGATATTTCATATCAAATAATATCTTTTAATTTTGGAACCCATAGGGCAAGTCTCGCTCGCGCTTGTCAGTTTTATTTTCATTAATACATATTTAGCAACATAGAAAAAAACTTATGCCCGGAACAAACAAATATTTTTGTCACATTTTTATTTTATTTTTTAAACCTTAATATTAGTAGTTAGTTAGTACATGGATTAATTGTGAATTGTGTGACAAAATAAACGTATCTTTATCTTTAAATACCTGCAGACAGATTACAAACATTTGTCCCGCGACGGGAATGGAACCCGCCACCTCCTGCGTCTCATATAGGTAACGGCTATTAAACGAACTGCGTTCAATTCATTGCAATGTTGAGAATCTGAAAAAACCGCATAAAACAATAAAACCGGTCAAGAGCGAATCGGACTCGCGCACCGAGGATTCCGTGCCATCATTCAATAGAATATATGTCATAGGCGGTTTATGTACATATGTTGGAGAACCTTGACAGCGCCATATTGTCTGATAGCGGAACTTGTGTAGATTTTGTACACCTTCAATGATTTCTAAAAAATATGCAAATTGGAGAATTCATTATAATTTTCCTGTAATCTTTACGTACACTTCGGCTTACTACATACAGCTTAAAGGAAAACCTAAAAACGGTTTATTAATGCGCAAATGAATACCTGTCATATGATAACCCACATCACCTAGTAACTTCACTTAATTTTTTTGAGACACCGTTTCCGCCCCCCATGCAGTCATAATAAGAATATTTATAATTTTTTTTATGTTCCATTTAAGTAAGTGAAAAAGCTTTATCTTATACCATTTCAAATTTCAAGTCGATAGCATCAGTAGTTCTCAAGATATCCATTTGTGACAGACAGACAGTCAGTAATACCATAAGGTTTCCTTTTTACTATTTTGGTCCGGAACCCTAATGATAGGTACTCATTTAGCTGCATATTATACATGGCCGATCAACATGGTTGCGTAGGTCGAATAAGTAAAGGTCTCTACTTCCATAATTTTGTGGTGAAAACAATTTACATGTGACCGTTCTACTCCAGTGTAACTGTAGACCGTCACTGCAGAATTTTAATAGGTACCTACTTCAGTCAGACCTACCTACATTCATCATGCGAAAGTAAAATGGCGGCCGATAAAAAATGACACTAAGAATTATAAAATAGGCGTGCAAGACATATTGAAGCTTTATCAGTAGGTAGGCTCGTATCGACTGTCGATTTTAAATGATTTGAATTAATAAATAAACATTTATTTGGAACACGCAAAACACAGACAAACATTTGGAGAAACATCAAGAAAACAAACACAAGAAATATAATAATTAATGTGTTCCGAGGTTCTCCGTGTTCTAAGGCTAAAAAGGGCTTTACAGTAATTTAAGCAGCTTGTTGATTACGATCTATTTTACCAATAATTTGCCTTCCGCTACTTGCTAATCGGATCTTATCGCATAACTCCACAATCGTCGATTAGAAGAGATATAATATATATGTGGGTAGGGACATCGCTAGTTAATAACTTTACATTCTTGAATGGCTATTAGGTATGTAACAATAGTTACCAAATCATAACAAACCACTCTCCATAAATCCTAGACACTGCAGCGTCCTGTACAGCATACCAGTTGCTGACTCCGCATATTATTTATTAAATACTTTGTGCCCAAAGAACAATGTACAGAGGAGCATTTAATGGCTAATATCATTTATTATGTCTATATGTTAGTCGTCTGTATTCAAAGGAATGATGTATTGACATTTATTCACACTTATTGAAGTGTGAAGCTTCCTAGGCCGAGGGTTTCGAGGGTTAGAGCTTTTCCTCACGATAGTTTCCTTCAGTGAGTTATTTTTTTATTTTTAACTCCCGACGCAAAAAAAAGGGTTGTTATAAGTTTAACGTGTCTGTCTGTGTAACTGTCTGTGGTATCGTAGCTCCCAAACGAATGAACCGATTTTCGTCTAGTTTTTTTTTTGTGTCATAGATCATTTTATCCCGAGTGTTCTTAGCCATGTTTCAAGAAAATCTGTTCAGCCGTTTGAAGATCATCAGCTCTTTTTTTTTCAAATACCAAAGTGTGGTATCAAATGAAAGGGCATGATGTGTAGATTGCAAAGCTGAGGGTAAAAAAAAATTAGGTTACCTTAGAGACTACGTAAAGTGCCGGGGGTTAATTAACATTTTTAATTTTATAATCTTGTATTTAAGCAAGTTAAAAGCCTGGGGTGCCGGCAGTAGAATGTTACCCCTCCTCTCTTACCCGTGGATGCAGTAAGAGCCTGCTAAGGGACACCTCCGGAAGATGGGCAGCAGCGTCTTTCCGTATATCAACATCCCGTACTGCGCTCACCAACCCGCTTCCCAAGCGTTGTGAGTATGGCAACTACCCCTCATGGAGATCCATAAGGGAGGCCTTAGTTCAGTAGTGGACGTTTTACGGCTGAAATGATGATGAAAAGCTTATCTTTTCGCACACAGTAGGTACCTAAGCACCTAGTTTATGCTAGATAATCAATTAGTAGTGCTTTGCATAGTTATCTGTTATTGGCCAATAATATTGTGAAACGAATAATTATCATGATTGCAATCTAATCATTCTTTAGTCATTCCGAAAAATAACAGTCTCAATACATTTGCTGACAAGATTAACGTTGATTGGTAGATAATTTGTGAATTTTATTGATATTTTTCAAAAAGAATATAAAATATTTGGCTGTGCGGTCTTGTGATACTCAGTTATTATTAAAGATTGTGCCTGGAGGAAGTTCAGTGAAGTGTTTTGGTATCAACCTTAGACGGTATCAACAGACAAATCGTTTTGTTTTTTGGCGTAGATCGCTTCCAAGTTGCTGCCGAACCCCAGTGACCAGCGTGGTATTTATTCTTCAACTATTCTCATTAGTCTGAGGCCAAAAGAGTTTTTTTAGTAGTGTGTAGCGTAAAATGAACGGAGTCATTGGCGGTGACGCAAGTTCATTCGGCCATTTCAGTTGAACGTAGGTACACAGTGCACAGTAACTCAGAATACCCGACACACGACTCTCAAAATTAGGCTCGTATGGTCAGTTAGAATCAAGAATCTGCCAAGGTATACCTCCGCATGATGGGCGGCAGCGTCTTTCCATGTAACATCATCCCGTACTGCGCTTGCCAATCCACCTGCCAAGCATGGTGGGTATGGCAACAACCCGCATCTCCTCTGCCTGCCTCCTGAGCCTGCTAGGCTCTTACTGCATCCACGGGCATGAGGAGCGGTAACATCCTACCGCCGACACCCCACGGCAAAGAGCGCTTACTCAAGTGATTAATGTGCGATAAGCGACATGATGAGTATACAGTTTTTATCATATAGCAAGCCGCCCCGTAGGACGCAATTTAATTTAGCACCTATTAGTAGTCGTAGGTACCTACCTCTTTTGTTTACACGTTACAACACACCAAACAAAGGTCCTACCAGAATACCAGCGTTGGCCCAACATGTACATTATAGGTCAACACATGCTCAGGTCCCTATAAACATTACCTATTGGTCCGCTATAAACATTATTATTTGTATTCATGTTAAATATCGGGAATGTTCATGTACTGGTTACGTTGGTGGTGGTATCAATTGTTTCGACCCTTATCGAGGGCCTTCTTCAGGGTGATGAGGCATACATGAACATTCCCGGTATTTAAAGTAAAATATTTATTTGTGTTGTATATACATGAGGACCAATAAATTCATTTTATTTCTTCCTTCTTTACCTACTTTTTGCTCTGTTCCGAGCGACTCATTACATACTCATTTTCGGATTTTTCAGTAGTGTCTATTTATCTGCAGCTGAATTCGGAATAACAATAAAAAACATGCAAAATGGGGGTTGACGTGCGCCTCCTTGCCGCGGTCCTCTTCCTAGCAGCCCCTTTGTATGCACAAGGTAAGTTAACATTTTCAAAAATAGAACTGGTTCTTTTATGGTTCTTTTATTATTATTTTTTATTTTTTTACTATCTGTGTATATAATTTTTATTAGCGTACGAAATCTTTGTAAATTTTTAAAATATTTATCTCGTCTAAGCTAATTTACTTAGCAGCTCATTACACACAGCAGAACAGAATTGTTCATAAAGCGAAAATTATGTTTCATGATTGTTTTTTGGTGTCTTCCGAGGAGAACCAAGAAAGTTTAAGGTATGTTTTTGTTGTTGCAGAACCGGTGTTATGCGCATATATGACAGCTATACCCCGAGAGCCAAAACCAGACGACATACCAGTTGTAGATGAAGGTAAAATTAAAATTACAAACAATCTCATGTCTCATAGATTTCTTTGAAATCTACACAAAAAACGGCTGCATTAGAATACAGTAACCCGAATGTAATAATAAGTTATTGGAAGAGGAAGCGAAGAGCTGCCCCAAAATATCTATTCCTATCGTAGTAAAAAAATTGTTTAATGATTACAAGTGTTGTAAAATTACGAATTTCCGGGAAAAAAGGATGTAGGACGTAGGTATCATTTAAATTTTTTTTTAATTATTATATTGCCACATTTATATGTCAAAAATGTATGACCATATTTGTTTAGTAAAGTAAGTAAGGCCTTTGCATCTATTATATATGATTTATATAGCGTCAGCAACTGGTAATCATGCTGTACGGGACGCTGCAGTGCCTGGGACATTGTTAGATGGACTAGGCTTGCCCAGCACCTATACCATCCTCTCAGTTTAGTCAGCTATTATTCAGAGGAAAGAACAGGTCAATACGTCTGAAGCTAACTAAGCCGCGGGTTTCCTCACGATGTTTCCTTCATCGTTAAAGCACGTGTTGAGTGCACATACATTTTTCAAGAAAGAAAAATCCATTGGTGCACGGCCGGTATCGAACCCACGACCTTCGGATTGAAAGTCGGGGGTACATACCACTCGGCCAACACGTCTATATAAATACGTGTATTTGTTTAATATTGCTAGTATTAAACAAATACATAAATATTTATTGTACTCGAACATGCGACATCCAGAGGTTGAACAGGTAGAACCACAAAACACAGGTTATTATACAGCTCTGTGGGTATTACAAGTCAAATTATTATATAATTTTATTTATATATTCATCCATGAGGGAGGCCTTAGTTCAGTAGTGGACGTTTTACGGCTGAAATGATGATGAAAAGCTTATCTTTTATGCCGTGGGGTGCCGGCAGAAGAATGTTACCCCTCCTCTCATGCTCGTGGATGCAGTAAGAGCCTGCTAAGAGATACCTCCGGAAGATGGGCAGCAGCGTCTTTCCGTGTATCAACATCTCATACTGCGCTCGCCAACCCGCCTGCCAAGCGTGGTGAGTATGGCAACAACCCCTCATGGAGATCTATGAGGAAGGCTTGAGTTCAGTAGTGGATGTTTTACGGCTGACATGATGATGATGATGATTTATATATTTAAAAATATTTATATATTTTGCAGGAACTCTAATAAAAATAATAAATATTTCAGGAGTCCCCTGGAGTGAAAGGCCGCTGTTCCCCGGTCCCGACCGAGCTGATCTGTGCATGGACGTGTACAGGCCGGCTGTGGCCACCATGGGCTCCCAGGTCATCTATATGGACGAGGAGATTGTGGGGGAAATTATTATCGCGAAACTCAACTATAATGGTAAGCTCAACCAATTTAGGTAACTATTTAGTCGAAGTAGCGTTTTACGTAGAAATGAAAAACTTATAGTTGTAATAAATAATTCTGGACATTACACACAGCAGAAAATCTATAACACAAGCTACGCTTACTTAGGGACTAGACTTCTCCGTTTCTGAGATATACGCAAAAAACTAAAATTTGTGATTCCTGTTCATCATATTCTAGTCATAACCAGAAGTATAACTCTGGAATATAAAATATTGTTGAAACGTAAACTTTCGAGCTCAAACATTTTTGTTCCAAGCCGAATCTGCTGTTCCGATATCCACCAAATATAGTCAAAGAACAATATCGATCAAGGCACCATTCGAATAAAGAAAGCTACATTTAAACATTTGGAAGCTACGATGTTACAAACACGCTTTTTATACCTTTTATCATCCCTCCTTTTGCTCAGGGGTTAAAAACAACGCACAAGCGGGATTTAAGCAAATATTTAAATCGTCCCTTACGGAATGAGACCGCACCGTTTTTATTTCCAGACAAAGTGATTGTGCTCACTCATTTGGAATTAGTGTTGGCCGGACGTGGTGTGTGTTTTTTTTTCACAAAAGTTCGTGCAAAATGCTTGCTCATTAAATGGTACCAATAACAGTTTGGTTTATTGGCAAAACCAGTGTGCGTGCGTCGGCATTATTGTTAACACACATATAAAGACAATACCACAGTTTATTTATTTATTTATTTATTTATATATTTATTTATTTAGTTTTTGGCGTCAGAGCACATCTAACGATTTAAATATTTGGATTTTGACAATAAGATGCCCGACCGATTTTAGCAATGGCGACATCTTCAGCTTCAATGTTGCTGTTAATGGTGCGCCCGCATGTGGCATAAGTATTTAAATATTTATGTAAAAATAAGTATAGTGAGGCTTATTATACTTATTTTTACGTAAATGTTTATATATACTTAGTATTTATGTAAAAATCTTCTTGAAGAAGATCCTCGCACAACGCGGGCATGTGAGCATTTTTAATGAATATTCAAGACCTGTACTCCAGCTTGTTGGGAATTTACTGTAATGTTAAACGGGTTTTCTACTCACATTAATTAGGTATACGCTGAATAATTTTACAAAGAATAGTGTAGGTACTCACGAGTTTTTTGAAAGTGAAATTGTTGGGAATTCATGCAAATTTACTACTTTGTAAAATAAATAAATTTGTCACATCTATTTTGACTTGTTCAGCATTATTTATTGATTTAATATTGAAGGTGCCGCCGCGCCACACATCGACAGAGACTTCGTGTCGGGTTCGTTCGCTCTTCTCGGGCCGGACATACGCAGATTGGACGACGGATTCTGGTACCTTTTCATAACGCAGAGGTAAGTCACTCTTTGATGTCCAGGAGCACGTACAAAATACGGTAAAAAAACGATACTCTATGAAGACGCACAGCGATATATGTAATAATTTACCTATTTTCACAAATAACAAACTAAGCTCATTCAAAGCGTTTTAATTAAAGCTAACTAAAAACACGGTAAAGAAGACTAGTAGCTTATTGAAAAGTAAACGCTCTTTCGATGTCCTCATCCGTGAGTTTTGTAATATTGAAGAGTTTTGATAACCATTTGTGGTCTTCTTCATCACTTCCACTTCACCAAATCAGATTTTATGAATGCAAATGCTTATTGAGTTAAATATGACGAAATCGCGACCAACAACATTTGAGGAGTTCCCTCGTTTTCTCATGGACTCCATCAGTCACTAAATTTTGAAATGGAACTTAATTCAAAGTGTATCTATTCGAACTCAAAAAGAATTTTCCTAATCGGTTCATAAACGACGGAGTTCTGAGGTAACAAAGATTAAAAAAACCCGACGACTTGAGAACCTCATCCTTTTTATTAAGTCTGTTAAAAACATTATTTCTGACTGAAAAGGGGCGAAAAATACCTTTCAATTTCAATGAACAGAATTCTACTCGTAGCACAAACTCAGTCTTTGATCGGCTTTTGAAAAAAATAACAATACTTACGGAATATTTACCATGGTTACTTACTTACTCCATTGGCTCAGTCAGTGACCAAAGTGAGTCTTGGCTTATACCATGGCGAGTCCTCCGATACGAGGACTCGCCATGGTATAAATTATTTAAAACACTAAAATCGTGGTAACCCTTAAAATATTGCAGACAAGACTTCGAATCTCCCGGCATGCAGTTGTACGTATTCAACGTGCAGGTGGAAGGTCAAACTCTGGTGGTGATGACGTCAGTGGTGATCGTCAACATCGACGATAACCGGCCGATGATTAACGCGTTCGAGGCTTGTCAGGCGGCGGTGAGTGACGTTAACTAAGTACATCCATGATAGTGATTAACATCAATAAGTATCTACTCGTATGTCGGCAATTCATTTGCACAGTCCAAACTGCGCCACGCATTAATTGACTATCAAAACGTGTCTGCTTAAGTATCGGTTATGATAAAGTTATACAAACCTGTAATATATATTATAAAACAGAATATTATACAAAATTATAATTTCTGATTGTATAATACCTAACACTAGCTTGTGCAACTCTAACTCTCCCATCTGCGGTATTCCCTCGGAGCTACTATTATGGGGTCCTTTAAAAGGCGGGTGTTCTCCGTCCTCAAAAGCCGGCAGCGCATCAGCTTCGCCTCTGGTGTTGAAGATGTCCATGGGCAACGGTGACCACTTCTCAACAGGTGGCCGGTCCACTCGTCTTCCTGCATATAATATAAATTAAAAAAAAAATTTGCTTCGAGCACGTAGCATCCGGATAAAAGTAGCCTATGTGTTCATCTTCCTCTTTAACTATAAAGGGTAGACTTTTGAGAGAGAACAGTAAGGACTTTATCCTTTATCGTCCTTTATCGTTATAGTTACAGGGCAACGTTCCTACGAGACTATCCACCATTTTTTTTAAATATTCTGAACTGCATTCACAGATTCTGGAAAAAATGTATAGTCAGCAAGAAAATGCACAAGCAAGCTTTACGCAAAAAAATGTTTTTGATGCCAAATGATCCTGTTTTTTGCAAGGATCAAAAGTCTCTACTGAACCAACTGATTTCACTTTCAAAATTGAACCAACTGAGGTTTAAGTACTGGAAATGTCAGAACTCATAAAACAACTTTTTCCACTTTAATAACGGTTTATGTGACTAAATTTTCAATGTAAACATGTCAAAAAAATAAAGAAGTAGATATAAAAAATAGAAAAACGCTTGATTTGGCACTTCATAAAAATAATTGTTCTAAATTGAAGAAATCAACACTAACCTTCAAATTCGTTACAGCTACTTAGTAACAGCTAGTTATATCAAAGCCCCATCACTAACTACTTCATTGTAGATGCTCTAAATTTAGTTAGTGCTCTTAGATTTGGTGCTCTAATGCTCCGATTCCATAAATAATAATAATTTTAATATCTGATTGCACTGAACTATAGGGGTTTGTTATTTATGTTTTATTCATCAGGAACTCGGCGAGCCAGGCCTAACAAACTGCGTGTACGAAGTAACTGACCTTGACGGAGAGATCAGCACACGTTTCATGACCTTCGAGATCACCAGTGACCGCAACGACGCGGAAGTATTCTTCATCCAGGGCAACACTCTCAGCAACAGCTGGTTCACTATGCATATGACTGTGGGGATGAGTACAACACTCAACTTTGAGGAAACACCGTTGCACATCTTCAGTGTCACTGCTTATGTTAGTATTCAGCTTACTTATGTTATGTTTACCAGCAAACCTTTCAAAAACAAGCAAGATGATGGATCTTTACTTGCAAACGGCTCTTCATTTATTCGGGATCGGGTTATTAAAAGATACACTACATAATTAATCAAGATAATGGATCCAGTGAGAATGATGTCATAAATTAAAGTATGTAACGTTTATTAAACATAGGTATATCCGCCTTTCTTATATAAAAACTGATTTTATTTATATAAGCAGCGCTAAATAATTGTTATTTGTTAACCAAGAGTGCGAAGCTGCTTTGTAACCGCGTGCTCAGTTTTGATGACCGAGCAAGGGAAGGAATCAAAAGAGCACGAGGTGAAAAATCTTTGCACTCGAGTGCAACACGTAACTTTTCATCCCACCTCAGCGAGGAAATGACTAAATGCAAAAAAAAACATTTATAATCAAAAGATACTTTTATTTCATTTTAGGTATTAACATTATGATAGGTAAATATTACAGAATAATCTTTAAATTATAACAAATAATACTTAGGTAATGCCGTGGGGTGCCGGCAGTAGAATGTTACCCCTCCTCTCATACCCATGGATGCAGTAAGAGCCTGCTAAGGGATACCTCCGGTAGATGGGCAGCAGCGTCTTTCCATGTATCAAAATCCCGTACTGCGCTCGCCAACCCGCCTGCCAAGCGTGGTGAGTATGGCAACTACCCTTCATGGAGATCCATGAGGGAGGCTTGTATTCAGTAGTGGACGTTTTACAGCTCAAAAGATGAATACTTACGTATAATTAAGAAAAATTTAAAGTAACGTTGCTACAGTTACTTAAGGTTTTGGCTCCTTTAGCTACTCGCCACGTGTTAAACATATCGTACTGTTTCAAATACTTCTCGCGTGTTTGTTGAAGGAGAAAGCTCATTTGCGCATTATTAACAGTTTCAGTCAATTCTGTTGGCGTCAAATAAACTTCGTCGTCGCTAGAACCACACATTTTAGGTTTTTCACTTGTTTTTAAGTTTCTTGTTTTTAACAATATGACTTAAAAAGAAAATGGCGCGCGCAAAGAAAATTAAAAAAGTACACCAAGAAGGTTCCGAGTCTGAGTTTTTAACAAATTAAATAAGGTTGTATGATAAATTCGGCACCATGGAGGGAGAAGTAAATAGGTTTAATGATGTTTTGAATTCACATACTTTAACCTTTAGCGGATAAAAAGAGCAAAAATACTCCTACCGAGATGTGATGTGATGAGGATGAAAAGTTTTTTAACATTATTAAAAATTACCAATTCGTTGCTAGTGAAAAAGTAGGAGACTTGTTCAGTATTTAATTGTGTGTTAAACCACACTTCTTCGAAATACAATTGTTATCAAAATGTTTGAATCCAACGGGATTCGAACCGTATCGACCTTTTTTTTTCAAATTCCGTCAGAATCAAAAACTTTTATAACAATTACGAGTATCATTTAGACCAGCTAGCTAAATGGAATATGTTTTTTTTAAAGGACTCCGTGCGTAACAATCACACCGTCCCACTAATGGTGCAAGTCCAGAATGTGGAGAGTCGACCTCCTCGCTGGATGGAGATCTTCGCGGTCCAGCAGTTTGACGAGAAGACTTATCAGAACTTCACCGTCAGGGCCATCGATGGAGACACCGGCATCATGAGGACTATTGAGTACAGGATCGAGGCAGATGAGGAAGGTAATCTTATAAATATTTGTATTTATAACATAACTTGCGTTTTACAAAGGTATCATTTAGCTCGACCTGTTTAAGTTCAACCTTATTAAAATTTCACCCCTTTCCTGTTGACCTGAAATTCGATAAGAAATATATTATATTGGTTATAAAATATCATATTTACAGATGATTTCTTTCGAATCGAGAGCATCCCAGACGATCGGGGAGGAGCCATCTTTTTCGTTGACCCTATCGACAGAGACACTCTAGAAAGAGAAGTGTTCCAACTCACCATCGTCGCATTCAAACGGGATGACGAAGGAAATGAAGCCTATTCAACGGCAGCACCGGTGGCCATCATAGTCAATGATGTCAATGACCAATACCCCAGACCAATACGCCGTGAGCTCATCGATGACGAAGATAGCAATATATGGCGCATTGATATCGACGAAGAGACCGCTATGACTCTGAATCTAGAAACCTTTGGGTTCCATGATCGGGATTTGGTAAGACTTGAACTACACTAACATAAATTGGATCAAAAAACAAATATATCGCGAAAGCATCTAGGACACACTTCTAATTGCCGTGAGGTGCCAACAATAGAATTTTGCCCCTCCTCTGTTGCGCATGGGCATCAGCGTCTTTCTGTGAATCACGTACCTCCCGCACTGCGTTCGCCAACCCGCCTGCCAAGTGCCGCGTGGTGAGTATGGCAACAATCCCCTCATGATCTTGAAGATACACGAGGGAGTCCTATGTACAGCATTGGATGTGGACAGCTTATCTGTCTTTCGGCTGACATGGTGATGATAAATCGATAGCTAGTTCAAATTTTCGTAATTAAGCCTAAACACTCGAAAACTTTGCGCAATTTTTGATATCGCTTAATGTCTAACCCAAAAACATTTTTAGGGACCTCACGCTCAATACACAGTTCACCTAGAAAGCGTCCAACCTCCCGGAGTCCACAACGCCTTCTACATCGCCCCAGGTGTGGGCTACCAGAGGCAAACCTTTATTATAGGGACCACTGATCACCACATGCTCGACTATGAGGTTCCAGAGTTCCAGAACATCATATTAAAGGTAAAGCTTATCTTTTGTTTTACAGAAATCCCACCATGTTGCATAATTTTCATTATAACAGCAATAGGCAGTTTCGGTAGGCAAGGATAAGAAGAATGCGAAACATCTGCATTATGAATAATAAACCTGATAGCGTGTTCATTACAAAAAATAACACGTATGTGCATTGTTATGCAACGATATTTTCTGTCACCCAAGTTTAGATATTTCAAGAATTATCATTAATTCCCTATTTACTATATTTGTTCCTACAATAATAGGTCTGTAAAGCAAATTGAATCACAAAGTCAATATCAAAACTAGATAACTCCTCACAAAAAACTTGGTTAAGTTCTGGTTGTGCTGCAACGACAACGCACGAGTCGAGCTGGCAGAGCGAGCTTGCCGCGACAGCGCCGACGAAGTGCCACTACCAAATTCTACTTAGTGATTCAATTTAGGTGACAGATCTACTATTTTACTAACTAATATATCGTCGGTCGGATTCATTACAGGAACATTTCCGAAATCACGTGTTTTGAGATAAGTATGCAGTTTGGTAGGGAATTGAATATTATTTCCAAAGCACTAATGGTACAACTAAAATTTTGGTTCTAATTGACAGAAAACTACCTAATCCGCTAAAGAAAAATAAATTTTAGTAATCTCTTTGTAACTTCAACCCTCAATTACTCAGAACAGTATAATTTTGAAATGTTCCATTACTGTTTCCGACCGACGATATTTAAAAGGTAATTTATAAAATCATACCCATTTCATACACTATTAGGGTTTTGAAAATTGCGCTAATTATGTAATATTTTGTTAAGGTTTAAATTTATGAATAAATGATTACGGTTATGATTTATTTAAGGTTGTAGCAACAGACATGAACAACACAGCTTTTATCGGGGAAGCTTTAGTCTACGTGAACCTAATTAACTGGAATGATGAGCTGCCGATCTTCGAGCAGGAGACTCAGACTGTTTCCTTCAACGAGACGGAAGGCCAGGGTTTCTTCGTAGGCAACGTCAGGGCGAACGATAGAGATATTGGAGATAGAGTCGAGTAAGTAACTCAAAGTACCAAAGGCAGTCACGTCTGTAAAGGCACAAACGCTGCAGATGATCTTTAGAATCCGACCGAAACCCACGTATACAACAATATGAACGCAATACAATTTTTTTAAATAATTTTGATCAGGTTCCGCTTGTCCGAAATGCTCTATTGAATAAAACGATTCCTTGTTTTTTTATCTAACCTAGATAATCTAGCTAGATAATAGTGAAGTTAGCTTTGGTTTTTTGGCTGATTGGTTTTTTCAAAGTGTGGTAATCTGTATTATAGCTGTTGCGGGGTACACCGCCAATAAATCAGTGGTTTTGTCGATTGGGTCTTTCTCTCATTGAGTTAGTTAGTTTTCACAGCCTAAATAAAAAAATAAATAGCACTGTTCAATAAATTGAATTAGGTAATGTTTTAGAACGCTCCTACCCTCTACCCTATTTAATTTATACTGCTCTACTACATAAAACTATTTATTATATTTAACATATCAGACATTCTACTCTTTCTTAACACCCACACACACATACTTTTACACACACACGCACACACACGCGCACACACACACACAACCACACACACACACAACCACACAAACATATGCGCGTACAGAACAGTTTTTATAAAAATCATAAAGAAATAAGGTCAATGTAACTTATTTCATTTGTAATGGTTAAATTTTTGTCTTTTCTATAACTATACAAACTTAACTAAATATAACTCAGTTTAATAATACCATCCTAAAATTAATAGCTTAATCTATGTACTTAACGTTATTGTTTTTTGGCAGAGCGAGATTTCCCTAACACAGGTATTATTTACTTAAAAAGGAATCTCAAACTATGTTATTGATAAGTGAATTAAGTTGATGAATAAATATTTTTGTATTTTTTTTTTAAATAAGTATATATGTCTTATTATATAACCTACCCAAAATATATAAATACGCCTCAAAGGAATTCAAAAATCTCTATTTTGTTTTCGAAATGTTATTTCCATAATATAATAAATAATCCATAAAATTTATTTTCATAATCATCGATTGCCCGAGTAATCACAATCTATAATATAAGGATCCCTAATATAGTTTCCAATACATCAACAATATCTTATTGCACATGATATTTATGGGACCATAATATTATGGATGGTGATGTTTCGGAGACACTTGTTATTGATTGTGATTTTCGGACAATCATTTTTCGGAGACAAAATGGACACCCGAATTCAAAGCATGAAGTCGTGTCTTTTTGATAGCTTGTACTTTTTATACAAGCTGTCAAAAAGGCGCTGGCAGACGTTGCGGCAAGCTGAAGACAGGGTGAAATGGCGCAGCTTTAGGAAAGCCTATGTCCAGTAGTGGACTATAGGCCGATAATGATGACGATGAATAATAAATTAAAGATAAGATTAATAGAGTCGTCAATAATAATACGATAGATATTTTCAGACATTCCATATTGGGGAACGCAGTCGATTACCTCCGCATCGACCAAGACACAGGAGATGTTTACGTGACTGCTGACGAGGCCTTCGACTATCATAGACAGGATCGAATCTTTGTTCAAGTAAGATATAAATTAGAATTATTTGACGATCAATATAATTGTAAACTTTTAGATTTGGAGCTACTTCAAATTTTAGGGTTCATAAACATGTATAATTAAGGTTTTAGAATAATACGATTTCATTTGCATCGAAATGACTAACCAAGTATTTGGTACTAATATTATTTTACTGTAAGAATTTACCTTATTTCTTGATTTAAGGTACGGGCTGATGACACTCTTGGAGAGCCATATAATACAGCTGATACACAATTGGTGATACAACTTTTAGACATCAACAACACACCACCCACACTGCGATTGGTAAGCATATCGAGTTAAAATAGGTTTTGGGAAACTAGTTAGAGCCGTTATAGATCCAAACCAATTGATAGCTTAAACAATTCTTAAATATTCTGCGCTATTCACATTGTTCAATTTCCTAATTGATCATTGTTGTTTGTGTTTACACTGAAAAGACACGCTGGCGATCACAGCCCTTGCTTTCGAATCGTCATTTCATGTCACTTACTTCACACCTTACATTCCTTTTCCAGCCTCGAGGCAGCTTCTCGACTAACGAGAACGTGCCCGCAGGTCACTTGATCACCCAGAACATAACCGCCACCGACCCTGATACTACAGCATTACTAGAGTTTGAGATCGACTGGGACAGTTCGTATGCTACCAAGCAGGGAAGAGATACTGACCCAAGGGAGTTCCATGAGTAAGTTTCATGATCATCTTGGGATCGAGTTCATATGCTACGATGTCATAGATGTTAAGTACTCTTATCTCTCCCATATAGGAGAGGTACTAGTATATCACCCATATAGGAGAGATACTAGTATATCTCCTATGTAGGAGAGATACTAGAACGCAACATCATAGACGCTAATTGTTTTTATTGTCATGTTCATTTTCTTTAACACAGTGGCGGATTTACAAATTTGCCTCCAGTAAGCTATTATTACATTATTGCCACCCCTACTGACTTAAGAATTTAAAAACAATTAAATCGCAGCTTTATGATTTGTGCTCTATCGTCCTTATTACATCTGCCGCCCTAGGCAGCCTACTAGCATATTGGTAAATCCGGCGCTGCTTTAACAGCACCATAATCGTTAACAATATTATTATGAATATTATATGAAAATTTTAGTATTCTTGGTTACCTTATGGTTAAAGTTAACTTAATCTCTACCGGTTAACTCCGTCTAAACATCTCTTCTTCTGTGACTACATGTGACTACATGTGATCCTTTACCGAAAACCACTTCTAAATAGGTCAATCAATTTTAAAAATTATTTAGCTATTAGAGAGATTGTTTGTTTGTGCATAGACAAACAACCCTCAACACTTACCTTCTCCGTTCTGTCGTGGGTAGACATCACTTCGATTAAATCTGTACTTTATATTACAGATGTGTGGAAATAATAACTGAGTACGCAGATGAGAACAACACGGGTTCAGCTACGGGACGTGTTCTGGTCAAGGAGATTCGTCCCAATATCACTATTGATTTCGAGATGTTTGAGGTACTATATCTCGCTATACGGGTCTACGACCGCAACACTTACATCGGAGATGAATATGATGAATGTAAGTTTTCTACATGATGCGTTATGCAGTTGGGTGACTTTCTAACTAAGCCAATCGACATAAGCATTGGACGCGTAGATCCTGTACGTTACAAAGTCATAACTCAGACGTCAGACTTGCACAATTTGTGCAAGTTTATATGACTTTGGTTTTCTAACTCGAATACTATATTTGAGTTAGGAAACCTATCATATATACAATAACAGGAAACAAATCCTCTCACAAATTAAAGTTGCAAAAAAGATACATAACTACTAGGTAACCACGTGTCAAAATGCTACTGATTTTGCACTTTAAACAAATCCAAGCCCTTTTAAAGACGTGTGTTTTTTATAAGACTACTAAACCGGCTTATTTAATGTTTGTTTTAGCGATGTTCACGATAACCATTATAGACCTGAATGACAACCCTCCGGTTTGGGACGAGGGTACCCTGGAGCAGTCGTTCAGTGTCCGCGAACGGTCTCTCAGTGGGGCGGTGATCGGTTCAGTGTTGGCCACTGATATCGACGGGCCACTTTACAACCAAGTACGCTACACTATTTTGTAAGTGATTTCGACTCTTAAACATGCTTTATATTCATTTTATATTCATTTTGAACAGATTTAATTATTTGCTTTATTCTATTTATTTGTGTTGTTTTATTTTGTAATTTGTGACGCGTCAATAAGGTCCATGCGGCCGCACTGAATAAAGTATTTTTTGATTCTTTTGTAAAAACGGGAATTACTCACGTTTTATTGTGACGTCGAAGATTATTCCGACACGTTTCGATTTTTCAAGAAAATCATCATCATGGGAATGAATGCCCGTCCGCGCGTAGGGCCTGCATGACACTGGCGCTGGGGAACATTTATTTACCACACGCACGATACAATACAACTACAAAGAAAATAAAAATGATAATTACAAATATAAACAAAGAACACAAAAATATAAACAAAGAACACAAAAATATAAACAGACGGACGGTAAAACAAAAAATAAAAATAAAAATAAAATAAAAATATCTATCTATGTAGTATAATGTATTAAGTATATCAGTCATCTAGTACCCATAACACAAGCTCTGCTTAGCTTGGGGCTAGATGATGCTGTGTGATTTGTCCAGCATTAAAAAAAAAAAAAAAACAACTTCAAACTCAAACAAACAATAAAACCGTATACATCATTAAGACATAAAAGTTTTAGGGTAGTTGTAACCAGTGGTTATAGTAGGTGCGATACAAAGTTCGCCAGGACACCTAGTATTAGATAGATAGATAGATAGAAAACTCTTTATTGCACACCACATTAAAAGAACATAAACAATTTAGAAATAAGGTAAAAAACAAAACACGAGTACAAAGGGCGGCCTTATCGCTATGAGCGATCTCTTCCAGGCAACCTTGGGATGGACAGGAAAATGAAGGAGGCTATATCGTGGCGTAAAATTTAAGTAAAGAAATAAAACTAACATGAATAAATAAGTAAATAATCTTAGATTAGGTACAAAGGTATTTTACTCGAAAATATAACACGTAAACATAAAATATTATAATAAATATCTATATTATAAAATAATTATAGTGATAAATAATACTGATATACAAGATTTTTGAAAATAGGCAGAGATTTTGCACTTCTGATGTTCAGGGGGAGAGCGTTCCACAGACGAATAGCTTGCACAGTAAAGGATTTCTCATAGAAGGAAGTTGAGTGAGATGGAATTTTTAAGATCAGAGTTTCAGAGATATTAGATATATCGCCTCTTCCCTCTTGCTCGTGGATGCAGTAAAAGAATCTGTCATACCCCCGGCAGTATACTTCCGGAAGATGGGTAGTAGCGTCTCTCCGTGTATCAACGTCTCGTACTGCGCTCGCCAACCCGCCTGCCAAGCGTGGCGAGTATCCCCTCATCAATCATCAGCAGTGGAAGTGGATGATGATAAAAGTTTTATAGATTTATATATTTTTAGCCCCCGCAACGACACGCCTGAAGACCTAGTGACGATCCACTTCTATACGGGTCAGATAACAGTGGATATGGCTCAGGCGATAGACGCAGACGTACCCCCACGTTTCTCCCTGTACTACACTGTGATCGCCAGCGACAAGTGCTACGCAGAAGATCCAGCTGATTGCCCGCCCGATCCGAATTACCATGACACTGAAGGGGAGGTAAGTAAAGTTAAAGTTAGTTCGTAGATTCCAAGGTGTAACAACATTCGGATCCTCCAGTGTTACAGATGGACACGACTCAGGCGTAAAGGCGCCTTTTCAGGATAGACGCTGACGTGCCCCCACGTTGGTCCCCGTATTGCAGCAATCACAGGCTAAATCCCACCCAATTCAACTTACCATAACTAAATGGGAGGTGTGTCACTGTTCGCAAATTCCAATGTTGCACAAGGGAAGCCTATATCCAGTAGTGGGCGAAGTCGGGCTGTTGATGGAGATGGAAAAGCCGAAATAACGATTGTGTGGGACGTACGAAATTTATGTTCAATACTGTTGCTTAAAATAAAATTAATTTTATGAATGGCATCATAGATATAGAGGTATGATGCATATGATAGATGGCATAAGTGGTGGGTCAATTCAAAGCAATGTTCTGTATTTAATTGGTCCATTGTTGTACTAAGTAATTTTGTTGAAGTTGTAAAAATAATGTTTAATAAATGGATTTTACGAAATGATACGAGAACCCAATAAATAAGTAAGAAAGAAGTTGTGTTATAAAGCTGCGGCCCGAGACGGCACATTATCTGATAGGTATCAGTGACGTCATCGATCCTAATAATTCTTGATCCCAGATAACCATCAACATCATCGACACTAACAACAAAGTGCCCGAGCCTGACTACGAAGACGAGCGATTCAACACGACTGTGTACCTTCTGGAGAACGCCACACACCTGGATTTCGTGTCCTATGTCGTGGCTACTGACTTAGACAGAGATGGTAAGTTTTCACCCAAACTTATTTACTTCTACTCTCGGCTTTGCCGTGTGAAAAGTAAGCGTCTAATATTCAAAAATTAAACCCTAATTTCTGTTCTTTCATCATCTCAGCTGTAGGACGTCCACTGTTGCATAGGCCCCCCTTGGATCTACAAGTTGTGAACATGATTGTTGCCATACTCGCCACGCTTGACTAACAGGTTGAGGAGCGCAGTACGGGATACGGAAAGATGCTACTGCCCATCCTCCTCGCCCTGCTGCAGGTATATACATACATCGCCGTGGGCTGCCGGCAGTAAAATGTTACCCCTCCTCTCATGCCCGTGGATGCAGTAAGAGTCTGCTAAGGGATACCTCTGGAAGATCAGCGTCTTTCCTTGCATCAACAATCCGTACTGCGCTCGGCAACCCGCCTGCCAAGCGTGGCGAGTATGGCAACTAACCCTCATGGAGATCCATGAGGGAGGCCTGTGTTCAGTAAGTGGACTTTTCTGAAATGATGATGAGTTCTTGATTTATTACCAGTTCTTTTGTATAGCCAAATTTAAAATGTTAAGAGACTTTTGGTCCTGTTTCTCAGACAAAACTTTGCGACTTCTTCCTCAGAACTGTACCACACGATCGCCTATCAAATCAACTACGCAGTCAACCCTCGCCTCCTCCAGTTCTTCGCAGTAGACCTGGATACAGGCATGATCTACGTCAACTACCCCGAGGGATCCACGGAAGTCCTGGACAGGGATAACGGCGAACCCACGCATCAGATATTCTTTAATATCTTCGACAATTTCTATAGGGGTGGAGGTAAGTACAAAATTAAAGTGTGTCAGTTAGTGAAATAGCTTACTAATCTAACTATATTTCGGGTTTAAGAAGGAACCTTTATGGTGACTTCTTCTAGATAAACAGGAAAAACCATAAATATTCTTATCATGACATGATGACAAACCCGGGAATAAATCGCTTTAAGCGATAAGGCTTATTGTACGTCTTAAACATTAAATTAAATTTTTATAAGTTCATTTTAAGGATGTTTGTGTGCAATAAAGCGTTTATTCTTCAAAATATTTAAAATAAATACAAAAGGTTTCAACTTGGTGCACCAGAATATTCAAAGGATTAAAAATTAAATTGTTAGAGTTGGAATTGTAGATAAACTTATAATATGATATGGATACTTTAAATTTTGTTAGTATAGCATTTATTATCTCAGCCGAATTCATGAGGAGGTTATTGCCATACTCACCACGCTGGGCAGGCGGAGTGGCGTGCGCAGTTCGGGATGTTGATGCAAGGAGAGACCGGTGAGACGCTGCTGTCCTTCTTCCGGAATTATCCCTTAGCAGATTTTTACTACATCTACGGGCAAGAGAGGAGGGGCAACACCCTACTCCCAGCTGCCCTCAGCAGTTCGTCCAGCATTCATCATTTCAGCCGTAAAACGTCCACTACTGAACTAAGGCCTCCCTCATGGATCTCCATGAGGGGTACTTGCCATACTCACCACGCTTCGCAGGCGGGTTGGTGAGCGCAGTATGGGATGTTGATATACGGATAGACACTGCTGCCCATCTTCCGGAGGTGTCCCTTAGCAGGCTCTTACTGCATCCACGGGTAGAAGAGGAGGGGTAACATTCTACTGCCGGCACCCCACGGCTAAGCATCGTCCACGCACGTACAGCATTACTTATTTTGAATTGCGATTTCAGACGGGTTCCGCAACCAGAACGACGACGTCAACATTACCGTGGTTCTCCTCGATGTAAACGACAACGCACCCGAGCTACCCGACCCCAGCACCACGCCGCCATGGTCCGTCTCCGAGAACTATGCTGCGGTAAATACCTTTTCACATAAAAAAATACTTGGAACCTTGCTCAGAAAAGAAAGAGAAAAAAAGGGATAGGCTGGAGGAGTTTGAGAGAAACCTTTACCCAGCAAAGGGACTAAAAAGGTTAAGAAACAAAAACTACCAAATAACAAAACCTGACTACATAATACGATGATACGAAAAGGCAGCTTCTCACAAGGAGCCAGAATTTTGCCCTAACCCCTGTAGATCGATACAATTGTTGGATTTGAACTATTTACGCTAGCGTACAGCAGACAGGGAATGTCACAAAACCACCATGCGATGCTAGGAATCCTAAATAAGAATGTAGTTTGTGGCTATTTCTAGCCTGTCCATTTAGTTTTTTAATTACTAGATGTCGCCTAAAAAGTGTTCAAATTGTAAATCGCGCTCACGAAGACGCAGAGCTGACCATGACGTCCACGCCCAACTCGTCCTGTCCTGTGCCATTAAAAGATAATGTTGGAGTATAATATGTTTTGTGTCTTGGAATAATTTTATGCGGTAGATCGCGTACAATCCAGTCTAAAACCAGACGCTACGTAAAATCAAGTTCATCGAAAGAAGTCGCTCGCTCGTTCTAAGTCCGTGGTAAACAACGAGTTATCGCCGGGTAGTGTGAGGCCATTCACGTTACCGTTAGCAACTGGTATTCATTCATTCATTCGCCACGGCACGCAATGCATGTTGTATGACACTTCAATAATTTATATACCGTCTGCTACACAGGGCACAGCCTTCCTGCCAATCCTTCATGCACCGGATATCGACGAGCCGAACACTCCAAACTCTCTGGTCGGCTTCGAGGTCAGACCGCTCACGGCAGTCGACCGGGACATCGCCGTGCCAGCGCTGGTCGACATCAGATCCGTGGATACCGACAAGGGGGAGTTCTTCACTGCCATGGACTTGAGAGGATACTGGGGCTCATATAACATGCCGATTTGGGTACGTTTTTATAATTATCATCATCCAAACTCTCGGGTCGGCTTCGAGGTCAGACCGCTCACGGCAATCGACCGGGACATCGCCGTGCCAGCGCTGGTCGACATCAGATCCGTGGATACCGACAAGGGGGAGTTCTTCACTGCCATGGACTTGAGAGGATACTGGGGCTCTTATAACATGCCGATTTGGGTACGTTTGTATCATCGTTACAGCCGTAGGACGTCCACTGCTGGACATAGGCCTCCCTCATGGATCCTTGTACTAATCATGAGGGGTTGTTGCCATACTCACCACGCTTGGCGGGCGGGTAGCGCAGAAAGACGCTGCTGCCCATCTTCCGGAGGTGTCCCTTAGCAGGCTCTTACTGCATCCACGGGTAAGAGAGGAGGAGCAACATTCTACTGCCCCCCACGGCTACGTTTGTATAGAAAGAACAAATTTTGA
The DNA here is from genome assembly GCA_963082625.1 of Pasiphila rectangulata. Classification (NCBI taxonomy): domain Eukaryota; kingdom Metazoa; phylum Arthropoda; class Insecta; order Lepidoptera; family Geometridae; genus Pasiphila; species Pasiphila rectangulata. The sequence goes on from OY720244.1 coordinate 18,759,678, forward strand.
GCCTCCTCATTTTGTTTTTATTTCAGAGTTTTGTGCTCAACATACTAAAATACGAGTGGAGGCAGGTAAGAGAGGTCTTGGCCTGCAGTGGGACAAATAAAGTAAATAAGCCATAAAAGTGTTTTTGAGTTAGGTAAGGGCAAAAAAAGGCTATCGCATTAAGTTTTCGAGTGGGGGCTCGTAACGTCATAATTGCCTTAATTAAACTGTAACAATCTGTGACGTCAGTTATTTTATTATAGGGAAAAAAGCGTCTTGTATTTTGATAATCCGCATGGCGAAGTAAAGTTACTGTTTTATTTAGTTATCTAGTCTATTATACACTCTAACTCAGCTGTATTTCTGTCTGTGATGCCCAGGCATACGACCACGGGCACCCTCAGCAGGATTCGGAGGAGACCTACCTTCTCGTCGTCCGCCCGTGGAACTACAACGCGCCCGTCTTTGTATTTCCCCAAGAAGGTTCCATCATACGTCTTTCCAGGGTGAGTGCTCATCATCATCATCTCAGCCGTAGGACGTCCACTTGACAAAGGCCTCCCTCACGGCCGAGTACTGATCATGAGGGGTATTTTGTTTTTATTTTATTTTATTAAAAAGTTCACAAAACAGAGTAAAAACAAACTTACGCTAAAACAGTACTACACTAAAAATTCTTAAATCTAGCCTTTACTCCAAACATGCGAACATAGCACGACTGAAAAAGTGTTGCAAGCTGTTAATTACAATTTACCTACTACTAAAACAAACATTGAAGAATTTCTACTTAAAACTACTATAAACTAAAAAAAATATATATATTATTGAAGGAAAATAAAACTAATAACAAGTTACTATACAAAGCACGTTAATCGAAATATGGACTTGTTATACATAAAAATACTATACGGAAGGTGCTAACTATTACTATTACAAAGCAGGTTGGCTACACATTTCTTAAATTTGTACGGATTAGGGTGGAAAATATCTAGCTCATCGTTATCCGAAGCTAACCGGTTATATAGCCGACACGCTCTTAAAAGAGGAGCATTATAGGAAGTATTATTTTTTAGAGTACTCAGTGAAAAAGTTAGTGGGTTGCGAGATCTGTAGTACGTAGGTAGTCATACTCACTACGCTTGGCAGGCGGGTTGGCGAGCGCAGTACAGGATGTTGATACACGGAAAGACGTTGCTACCTTACTTAATCTTTCGGAGATATCACTTAGCAGATTCTTACATCGTGAGAAAACCCGTGGCTTAGTTAGCTTTAGACGTATTGACCTGTTCTTTCCTCTGACTAATAACTGACTTAGCTGAGAGGATGGTGTAGGTGCTTTGCAAGCCTAATCCATCTAACAACGTCTCAGGCACTGCAACGTCCCATACAGCATCTACACTACACTAGATTCATCTACACTAGATGCAAAGGCCTTACTTTTTTATATTATATTTCTTTTATATTACTTTTCTTTTTTGAGCCACCAACAAAAAATATAAAAAAAACATGGAAAAATATAAAAAAGCTTGAGTTTGTATTTTACCAATTAAGTACAGGCAATTACATCTATTTCACAAATTATTAATTGATAAGTTGTCATTTCAGAAACATGAAAAGTATAATAAAGGTCATCTTTGGCTAAATAAAATAATATAGAAACAAGTAGGTATGTAAAAGTTCTGAGAATAGTTTGTTGGATTGAGTAGTTGGTTAGTGGTTGATCGGCATAAACAGACTTAAAGCAGAGACAAGTTTAATAAATATAGTCTATGCTTAAAGTAACACATACTCGTACGTCAAGGTTTTTTTTTAATATTTATACCACGGCTGTTAGAATTACAGCCGAAATTTAAGCCGAAACTTAATCAAAGGTAAAATTCATATATCTAAACAGCCCGCTGGAACCCATTCATAATTCAAGTTATTCAAGTATGTTCAATTATTACTATGATTGATTTCTTACAATCATGGTAATAATTGAACATACTTTAATAACTTGAATTATTAAAGTATATATAAAATATATTTATATAAAAAATACAGCACTTTTAATACATCTTTAATCCTAGGAACCAGCGCTTTCAAGTCAGTTCTTGCAGACGACTGATGGTAATTTCCTGCAACGCGTGTACGCGACGGACGAGGACGGCGGCATGGCTGGCCAAGTCACATTTAGGATCGTAGGAAACGGTAAGCAACGTCCTTTTCTATTGTGTTTCACTACTCTGATTAAATCAGGCCTATAAGCTGTATTACACTACACGGTATTCAGGGCCCGGTGTTAGGGTGATTAGGGAGCAAGGCTTGCCGCGGTCGCACTAGTTAGGGTCCCTTACGCTCTAACTCTTATTACACCACTCTTAGTTAGGGTAAGGGTCCCTGAATATCGTGTAATGTAATACAGGCTTATATTTGGACTATCATCTAATAGACCTTAGTTAATCAGAGTAGTGAAATTATTTTCAGCTGTAGAGTGTCTACTACTGGACATATGCCTCCCTCATGGATTTCCAGGTATTGTGGCTGGAAGCGGGTCGTCCGCCCATTTTGTTGGTTCTTTGTTCTTGGATCTTTGGACATGGTCCTACGCTGCGCTTGCCGATCCGCGTTTAATGTTTTGGTAAACGTAAAAAAACACACCAACTTCTAACAACAGGCTTACGGGTAACTACGGAACCCTACACGTCACGTGGCCCGACACGCGCTTGGCCTAATTTATTTTTATTATAATGATATGTGTCTATTTAATATAAAATCATTATGTTGATTCCTAAAAGAAGAAAAGCCTCAAAATGACTCACGAATACTTACAGATGCCGCTGTGGCCTACTTCGATATATCGAGTGATGATGACAACTACGGAACCTTATCGCTCAGGAGGAATGACTTGACTGAAATGATTACAGATTTTACGGTAACTATGAAGAACCTGTTTAAAGATTTTAAAAGAGGCTGGGCTTGACGAGGTGATGGTAGGTGGAGCAAAACTTTGACCGAATGATGGCCGAGAACAGGTCAAAGAATTCGTGGTCGCCCGATGGCGCCAAGAATTTCCAACAGCACAGGACTGGCTTATTCTTAAGCAATGGGTACCTATACGGGCTGTGGATGATGATGACGATTTTATTTGGAATTTTGAATGTCTTTGAATTTCTATTGACCAAGGCACCATGCCGATTAAACCAGGTGAACTCAAGGCAAACCACAATCCACAAGAGCGGACGATATGTTTATGATAAATAAATGGTATCTTTATATAGAACTAAGAATTGAGTGCCCAGCAGTGGTTTGATAAGGGCTGTGTAATGAATAAGTATTGAGTACTTAGCTTACGATAGAACAAAGAAACTGCAAAGGTTTTAACTGCGGAGACTCAACACCGTCTCCTTGAAATGTGTGATTTAGTCAAGTTGACGAGACAGTGGATAAGACCAGCATAGGACCGTTAATGGTGGCGTGGCTTATACACAGCAGTCCTTGTCAACGGGATGATAACATGATGACTATGAAGATTTGATTTCACTTATAACTGAATTCTTACAGGTGACAATACAGGCAACAGACGGCGGAACTGAGCCCGGTGCCCAGTCGGCTCAGATCACTTTCCGCGCGGTCTTCGTACCGACTACAGGAAACCCATTATTTAGCAATCCAGCAGCAGAGGTAGCCTTTATTGGTAAGATTCATTGAATACACCATCAGAAATAAAACATGCAATTAAAATTTTCGTTTACGGCGGGATTCAAACCAGCACGATCACCTTCGTCGTGCTGTCGTCAGTATAACCCTTTCTGGGGTCACTGGGTGGGGAGATAGGACCTCTTTACCCTGGCTTCTCTTCTCCAAGGGTTACTACCCCTGGGTCCTTTGAAGGTGCCTTTTTACGGCTGGTGCTAAGTAAGGCGTGTTCGTTGTTCTCGCTTGAGGTTAAAGTTTGTAGAAGGTCTCGTGGCTGTGAGCGCCACTGACCTTTGTGGTCCGGCGGACGGGCGTGGAGGGGTGCGAGGCCACTTAGGTGGGGGTGTGGTCCGTTGTCGGCGCAGTCGAACATTCGACGCGCCGTGTTCGCCACGAAGTCTCGTATGGAATTGATCTGCACGTCGCGGGCGATGACATCATTCCTTACGTAGCGGCCCGCGCCCGTGCAGATCCTCGGCGAGATTCAAGCCTGATGTCACGGAATTCCGTGTCTAAATGGTTATGGAAGATTAAGCTTTTTTTCGGGAGCAGGCAAAATTTTGACTGCGTTTTGAACAAATAAAATCATTTGGAAATAATTATTTATAAAACGCTTATAAATAATCTTAGATTATCGCAACTGATTGGGTCCTGGACAGACGACGCGACGGCTACGTGGAAGGCCCAGATGGAGATGGCGAAAGGAGCTTGATTCTCAGAACAAAGAATGGGCCTTATTGCAGAAAACCGAAAAAAGTTGGCCTTTGCCCTACAGTTTTACCAGCAGACTCTTCAGGCTCCTTATCATAGTTAAAAATAGTATTGAATTGTATAATTTGTCAATTTTATGCACTTTCTAGAACTTGAAGAAGGCATGCAAGAGAGGCACGAACTGCCCCGAGCCGAGGATCTGAAGAACCATCTCTGTGTCGACAACTGTCACGACATCTTCTACAGCATAATCGGTAAGTGTATACAATACTAATATTACATAATCATGTTATTCTCTTAACTGAACAGTATTTTTTTTGTTCTTGAGTATAAAAAAAAATATTTAAACCGAAAAACGGGGTAATATGTTTCCGACGCCGACGGCACATGTGCTCTTTGGTTATGCCACCTAACACACAAGTTGACCATGTTAGACCAGCGTTACGACTTACCTACTCTACCACAATATGAGCTGAATAGTTATTAACATACATGGAAGACTGATGTGATGGAGGTACCGCAGCAAAGCGAAGGCGTTTGTTGAACTACCCTCACTTGATCTTCATAAAAATTGAGCTGAATAGTGACCTTCTGTGTTTGGTTTTAAGTTTGATCTTTCTTTTTTGTTCATAATTGGTGACAAAACAAATATCTTTGTCTTTATGCGAGGGTAAAAGATGCATTTCAATTAGGCAGAAAAGCTAGCAAGGTCCATCATCATCATCATCTCAGCCATAGAACGTCCACTGCTGGACATAGGCCTCCCTCATGGATCTTCAAGTACCGATCATGAGGGGTTGTTGCTCTCCTCTTTCTACACTTGGCAGGCGGGTTGGCGAGCGCAGTACGGGATGTTGATACACGGACTACTGCCCATCTTCGGGAGGTATCCATTGGCAAAGGTGATTTAATTTCTAAAAAATATATTTAAACAGGTGGGAACGCGGATGGGCATTTCGGTGTTAATCCAGAAACGAATGTGTTGTTCCTACAACATGAGCTGGACCGCAGTGTCAGCGCTGTGCACACACTAACAATAGTCGCCAGCAACACTGAGGAGAACGCACTACCGACGGATGGCTCCACTCTCACCGTCACCGTTAACGTGAGTATTATCATGTATTATTTCTTACCAGCCTGAGAAGGCTGTCTTGTTCCTACAACATGAGCTGGACCGCACTGTCAGCGCTGTGCACACACTAACAATAGTCGCCAGCAACACTGAGGAGAACGCACTACCGACGGATGGCTCCACTCTCACCGTCACCGTTAACGTGAGTATTATCACGTATTATTTCTTACCAGCATAAGAAGGCTGTGTTGTTCCTACTACATGAGTTGGACCGCAGTGTTAGCGCTGTGCACACACTTACAATAGTCGCCAGCAACTCTGAGGAGAATGCACTACCGACGGATGGCTCCACTCTCACCGTCACCGTTAACGTGAGTATTCATCATCATCATTTCCCTGCCCTTATCCCACTTTTATGTGGGGACGGCACAACAGGTTTTCCTCTTCCACTCCGATCTATCAGCCGTCATTTCAACACTCACTTCTTTCTTACTCATATCATCCTTTACACATTCCATCCATCTTTTCTTTGGTCTGCCTCTTCCGCTACATCCCTCCACATTCAAACCTAACATTATTCTCGTCACATGACCCTCTTCCCTCGTCATAACATACCCATACCACGACAACCTATTACTCCTCAACTTATCCGTCACTGGCGCAACTTTAAAACTTCCTCTAATATACTCATTCCTGATTTTGTCGATTCTTGTAACTCCATACAACCAACTCACCATTCGCATTTCCGCAACATACACTCTTCTTTCATCCGTCTCTTTGGTTGCCCAACACTCAGCTCCATACATTACGACAGGTCTTATGATCGTCTTGTAGATTTTCCCCTTTATTTTAAAGAGTCGTGTGGATCGCACGTTGTTCCTGTGACCTGTCGCCATTTCATCCATCCCGCATTTATTCTGTTTTTCACGTCCCGGTAAATATTGCCATCGTTCTGGATTAATGAACCAAGGTACCGGAAGTCGGAGCAAACTGGCAGGGATACACCGCCTAAGGCAATAGGGGAGAAACTGGATGGACCACCGAAGTCGCAGAACAAGTGTTCGGTTTTTGTTCTGCTGATCTTCAGTTAACCTGAGTAAGTATTATGATGTATTATTCCTTACTGGAAAAAGCAGAAATAATACAAGCCTTTTGCCGTGGGTTGCCAGCAGTAGAATGTTACCCCTCCTCTCATGCCCGTGGATGCAGTAAGAGCCTGCTAACGGATACCTCTGGAAGACGCTGCTGCCTACTGGAAGGCGAGCCCTGTACGGCATTAACATGTCATACTGTGCTCACCAGCCAAGCTTGGCCAGTATGGCAAAAATCCCCATGACCAAGATCTCCAAGACCAAGAGGCCTAGTCCATTAGTGGACGTCGACTGCTGTCAACATCAGTCCACCGGCTGAAATCATAAAGTCAAAATACAAAATCTGTCCTTGGCAGCGACACCTACTACCTATTGACTTACCTACATCAACAGTTGCACGCCCACATCTCACTCTCTCTATTGGAAAACTCAAGTCATATTAATATCTCATTGAGACTTCTCGTTGACAATGCTCATTATTATTCTGTATTCCAGGTTAGAGAAGCTAATCCCCGTCCGATCTTTACAAGAGAAGTATACACGGCCGGAATCTCAGTATTAGACAATATCAACAGAGAACTTCTCACGATACAGGTTTGTTCACTTTATATTTCGATAAAGCATTCTTTATTTGGTACTTCTTACGTGGTTTAGTGGACGCACTTATTATTTTATACGTGTTAAGATTGGCGTGTTAAGAGTGTAGAGGGCTTCGTCTACATAGACAGGCGCTTTACATCTGATTACTTCTCTACTGAGAAAGCGCCAAGCGCGCAGTACGACTGGTCTCTAAAAATTCTAGAACGCTATATGCCATATTTACGGGATATTTACCGTGATTTGAGTCTTTTGAGTTTCCCGATATTTCGTCGCTATTTCACACGCCATGATGACGGATAAACTGAAGTCGAGTGCGAGTGGTGACAACGAAAGGGTCTACCCTCTTTCTAAGTCTCTGTCTGCGAACAATGCCCCTACTACAGACTCACATCATGGTTAATATCCTGTAAATATTGCATAAATAGTGTTCACATTCATGATAGTTTCAAAAGTTATAATTGTAGAACGGTTCACATCACCACCTGCAAGGTGACTTACTAGGTTCCACGCGCCTAGCATGCTGATTGTGCTAATAAGTATCGTAACAAATACATTTAGTTTCTACCTTTCTTATCTAAAACCTAGCAGTGCTCCGCAGTTTCACTCGCGTAGTTCTAGTGGGAATACGAGGGTAAAATATAGCTTATGTTATTTTGGGATAATGTAGCATTCTAATGGTAAAAAAATTTTGACCAGTAGTTTTTGAGTTTATCCGTTACAAACATACAAAATACAACATACTTACAAATTCCTCTATAAAATATTAGTATAGAGGTAGATATACATATGTAGATTTAAAACAACCTTGAAAAATTCAATGTTAATGGTAACAAATTTGAAAATAGATATAGATTTAAAACAACCTTGAAAAATTAATTGTTAATGGTAACAAATTTAAAACAACAGGCAATACATACCGACGGATTACCAGTAGAATACGCCATAGATGTATCTTCCATGGTAGTAGACCCGACACTCGAAGCGGTGCAAGACGTGGCGTTCACGTTGAATCCTACTACAGGGGTGCTGCTTCTCAACATCCAGCCAACCGCCTCTATGCACGGCATGTTTGAGTTCACGGTTGTAGCTACAGACTCAAGTAGGTGGAATGAGACTTTGTGGATCGGAAACTTCGCTTTACATTTTGTCGTTGTTATTGTATATGGCTCTTTTGATGTCTTTTGTTTAGCACACTTGTCTTGTATCATCATTCTTGTCTAGCTATTTGCAAGGAGTATGTAACACTCCGTTTAGCTATTTGTCCCTGAAGCAAGCACGTTGCGGTGCTACACATTTTATGTTTCTTGTTGCAGGATGGTTAAAGTAATTTATGGAGAATAGAATGCTGTGAATAATATCTACGTGTATAGCGCTTACATTCGTGCCTTGTTTTGTTTTCTTTGCTATTCGGTCTGACTTTCACACACTTTCACACACTCACACTCAATCACAACAACTACGCTTCCACTCATAAACATTTCACAAAACACTGTGATAGCTCATATTGCCTGGACTCTTATGACACCAGAAACCACACTATACAGCCTTCAAAAGTCGCTTCTCATACAGCTTTTATAAACTCTGTAGTTAGTAACTTTAATTTTATTTTATTACTAGCTTTTGCCAGCGACTTCGTCCGCGTAGAAATCACCTTTTTCACACAGAGCCACTTTGATTCAAAAATATAGAGGTAAATCCCATTTATTCCCTATCCCGTGGGAATTTTAAAAAATCCCTTCTTAGTGCACCTCTAGGATACCTATACCTTGAGTATCCACTGAAGGTATAGGTATGTGTGCCAAATTTCAAGTCTTTAGGTCCAGTGGTTTAGGCTGTGCGTTGATATATCAGTCAGTCAGTTAGTCAGTCTGGACTTGGACATACATATAGATTTAAGACTCTTTTATTTTATTTTTTATTTGCGTTTATTTGTATCAATGTTTAAAATTGTGATTGGTTTAGGAGCCGGGCGCTGACACTGCTACATAGTTATTAAACTTTTTCAGTGCCAACGATCATCATTATCTGTACCAGTGTGTTTTTGATCCACAATAATACTTTATACTTACACTCAATATTGTAACATGTCATTCTGTGTGGTTGAGTTTATGTTGGATAGCTTCAGCTTTTGTCTACGCTTTAATAAGATATTGTTGCAAAATTGCCGTTTAGGAAAATACGTTTTGGTATTGGTACGTTTATATCTCTTAAAAATTAACTCTATTTAATTAACTTCTCTCTTTCAGCTGGAGGGAGTGATACCGCTATCGTTAAGATTTACCTGATATCCAGCGCTAATAGGGTCATCTTCAGATTCGTCAACACTTTGGAAAAAGTTATAGAGAGCCATGACTTTGTGAGTATCGACACAGATTTATTTATTTATGAGGTTTATCAACAGTTTAATCATGATTACTTAGTACCTATCTTATTATCTAATTGCTTATTGCTGCATTATTGGTTTATCAAAACCAATAATTACAGACAAACCCAACATGCACAGTAAAATAATGTTTAGGTAGTTTGTAGAAACAACTTAGGATCAATTTAAGCTCACGGTTCAATTTGGCTATTTGTCAAAACTGTTGTAAAAGAACCAAATTGAACCGTCAGCTTGAATTGATCCTAAGTTATCAGCAATATTCTATTAAATAAGTTTCAGGATTATCTACAGAACTTGGCTTATTTAGATCTCAACTCTTTTGTAGGCGAAGTCAACAACCGCAACATTCTAAATATTGAATTTGGCTCCCATTTTCACATTTATGTTTTTGACAACTCCGATGGAAATCCCACAGATAGCCCAGACGTTCTCCGCCGGGTTCCACATGACGTGCAACATAGACCAGGTGCTGCCTTACAGCGACTCGCTCGGCGTCGCCACCGAGAACCTCACGGAGGTGCGCTCCCACTTCATTCGCGACGACGAACCCGTGCCCGTTGAGGAAATCGAGCTGTAAGTCTCCGCACTCCGCGGTTTCACCCGCGCAGTTCTCGTTCCCGTGGGAACATGGGGATAAAATATAGTTATATTGTTCCGATAGTCGTTTCCGTAGACGGATTCAAGACAAAGAGCCTCGATCGATCTCTAGGCAGTTAGACAGATACATAGATAGAAAATTCTTTATTGCACAAACTTAAAAGTACTGTACATAGGCGAGCTTAATGCTAAATAGCTCTTCCAGCTAACCTGTGTGTAATGTGGACTAGATTAAAGGTAGTGCACAAAAGATACAAAGAGATATGTATATAAAAACTTTCCGACACATACTTATAACGTAGATAAACTTAAAACACATACAAAATATATATCATATACATATAAACTTAATATATGTATGTATATATAAACTACATCATATATAAAATAAAATACCTAAGACAATATAATGTAAGATTTCGAGGAGATTATTATAATTAATTAGCAGTTAAATCAAGAGCCAAATCCAAAAGGCAGTACTTCTGAACTCGGCACGTATACTTAGAGAAAATTCTTCTCCCTGAAGTCCTAGTTACCGACCGCTTGACCGCCTTGATTCGCGCCATTTTAATATATTATTTTCTACTCTACCGTATAGTATTTGTTATTCTATTTATTTATAGTACATAATGTATTTTTATGAGTTCACAATAGGTATAATGAAGTGCGACGGAGTGCGGCTGGTTTTAAAATAAATAATTAAATAATGCTAGACAATTCACACAGAATCATCTAGCTCCAAACTAAGCACAGCTTGTGTTATGCGTACTAGATAGCTTGTGTTATGCGTATTAGATAATAATACATTCTATTACAAAGATAGATATGTGGTCGGTGTTACGCCCTGTGGGGGAAATATGGCCACTGAAAATCAGTGCCGTGTTCTCACGGCGCGGGCGTGTGCTGAGTTGGTGACCAATTTATGTCGCATAAGATTTTTATTCTGTTTATATATGTAGGTAATTTTAATGTACCTGTGTACCTATGAGTCATAAATAAATAATTGCTTATCTTATCTTAATTTTACTTATGTTTTTTTTATTTTTTTATTTTTATTTGGTTCACAAATTGAAATCTACGCTACACTTATGAACTAAAAGAAAGAAAGAAATGAACTCTTACAGCGTAATTTCTAAAAACATTGAACACTGCGTGCAATGTTATCTATTTTATACAGAAAAACATCCAGAACACCTTGAACAAATATCTGCAGAACGTTTTAATTGATTTATAATCGTTTTCCAGACTTCGCAGCGACACCGTCCTACTCCGCGAGATCCAACTGACCCTGAGCACGGAGCTGCTGGTCCTCAACGACTTCTACACGGAGATCAGCCCCGCGGTGGGCGCCGACGCCGGCCAGGTCACCATCTACGTGCTGGCCGCGCTGGCGGCGCTGCTGGGATTCCTCTGCGTCATTCTGCTCATCACATTCATCTTGCGGACTAGGACGTAAGTGTAGATAGATAGAAAATGCTTTTTTGCACCACCTTCATCATTTCAGCCGTAAAACGTCCACTACTGAACACAGGCCTCCCTCATGGATCTCCATGAGAGGTAGTTGCCATACTCACCACGCTTGGCAGGCGGGTTGGCGAGCGCAGTACGGGATGTTGATACACGGAAAGACGCTCCTGCCCATCTTTCGGAGGTATCCCTTAGCAGGCTCTTACTGCATCCAAGGGTATGAGAGGAGGGGTAAAATTCTACTGCCGGCACCCCACGGCAATTGCACCACCTTAAACTAAACAAATTAACAAAAAAAAGAGAAATTAGCTAGCTAGGAAACAAATGGTTCTGTCTTTGACAATGCATTCCTTGCGGTCCCTTTCTAGCTTAAAACTTATTAAATAACTAGAATCTGCCGCCGCTTCACATGCGTTGTTTGTTACTGGATAAAATAGAATAAAAATAGCGTGGGTATGTGTTAATAAATAATAATAATAGAATACATTTATTTCAGGCTTCAATTAAAAATAAGTAACAATGGTAATAAACATTTTCTATGGCCCATATAAATATATAATATAAAGTCATACATATAAAACTTATTTACAAGCACGCAAGGTCGGACACGTGAAAAACGTTTCTTTGGTAGGTTGATATATCGGCAGTTGGAACTCGCACACAAAAGATTTAAAATCTGAATGTCGCGTGTCCAACCCAACTGTTCAACCCTTACCAAGTAATTGGTTTTCCGCTTTACATAATTCCACTTAATCCTCAGCCTTTGTGGAATGAGTGAGCCTCGATACGTATAGCAGCGTCGTTGGTTCCGTGCCGCGTTGATTTCGGCGTGCGGGCCGTTCTTCGTCTACGCACTTCTGTTAAGCCCTCATCATTACGCGGCTGCACTTGAGTAGCCGGTTCGGTTGCAGCAATGGAAACATTTTTGCTTCCTTGCTGCTTCCCGCTTTATTGTCGTTCGGGCTGCTGTAACCGGCTGCGTATGCGCATGCGCGCGCGCGGGGAGGCGCGCACGCACGTGACGACCCCTGAGGCGTTGAGGCGGGGGGCGGGAGGGGAGGGCGCGGTGCATTGACTAATCCGACCAGGATTAGTCAATGCACCATCAATCACACATCAATACACAAAGTACATCAATAAACAAAGTTTTAATTTTTGCGTGCAGAGGCAACATCCATACATCTATACAAACGAACTTTCGGGTCTATAATATTAGTGGGATTAAAAATATATTTTATGATGAAAATGTAATTTTGTATTATTTTCCAGCTAAATTGCAGTGTTGGCCAAGTGGCTTGTTCCCCCGACTTTCAATCCGAAGGTTTCTTTCATGAAAAATGTATGTGCACATGTGCTTTATTTAACAAGGTGCAAGAAAATCGTGAGGAAACCCGCGGTTAAGTCAGCTTCAGACGTATTGACCTGATCTTTCCTCTGACTAATAGCTGACTAAGCTGAGAATCCTCTCAATGTTTGTAGTTTATCTACTCACAAATGTTTGTAGTTTATCTGCAGATATTTTTTCCTGGTTAAATTATTTTTCGAAAACGTACGATTAGTTTTTGTAACTTCCTTCAAGGAAAGTGTTCTTGGTAGGGGAATAGCGTCATGTTGTTTTGGGCTTTTTTGTAGATTTAAAGAACAATTATTTTTTCATAAAAAAAAACAACGAAGAATAAACATAAGAACAAAAACTTCCAACTACAAAAACAAAAGGTCCCCATCGAAAAGGATCTTATCCTGAAGTATTATTTTAAAGAATTTTCCTCAAATATATTCAATCACTAATCAACAAGCTTAGACGATCACGCCTGTACCATCACAAGGAGCCAAATTCGCCCCAACCTGTATATTAGGTAATCTATCAATCATCTGGTTTGCATAGGGCTTTGCTTAGTTAAGGACTAGATGGATACCGTATGGGACGCTGCAGTGCCTGGGACATTGATAGATTTAGCTTGCCCAGCACCTATTACCGGTGCCTGTGACATTAATAGATTTTGACATTACCGGGTAATAGATTTAGATTTATTTATTTCAAAAGACTTAGGAATAAGAAATAGGTGCTGGGCAAGCTAAATACATCTATCAATGTCCCAGGCACTGCAGCGTCCCATACAGTGTGAATACCAGTTGCTGACGCTGTATAAATCATCAGTAACAGATGCAAAGGCTTACTCTACAACTGTTTTCCAGCTTGAACCGGCGCCTGCAAGCGCTGTCCATGACGAAGTACGGCTCGGTGGCCTCCGGCCTGAACCGCGCCGGCGTCGCGGCGCCGGGGACCAACAAGCACGCCGTCGAGGGCTCCAACCCGATATGGAACGAGGCGATCAAGGCGCCGGACTTCGATGCTGTCAGGTGCCTTACTCACTCCATTATGTCTGTACGATCTGCAGATATTTGTTCAGGGTGTTTTGGGTGTTTTTGTATATATAATAAAAATATCTATCTATGTAGTATAATGTATTAAGTATATGAGTCATCTAGTACCCATAACACAAGCTCTGCTTAGCTTGGGGCTAGATGCTGTGTGATTTGTCCAGCATTATTTATTTATTTATTATTATCTTAGCCACCCAATGGATTGATGCATTTGATACAAGACTGCCCCAGCCAAGACAGTTTTGCGCTAGGTTTTGCCAGCTAGTAGCATGACAAATATAATACCTAGGTATTAGACGTAGGTGACATTCAGACTTACAAATTTGGCTTTAAACGTTTCTATTAGCGCGCGCAAAACCGTGGGCAAAATATTTTCATATCCACTAATTCGCACTCTGCGATTTTTAAAAATTGGTCCAGTAGTTTTTGAGTTTATTCGTTACAAACATAGAAAATGCAACATACTTACAACATACATAATCTCTCCTCTTTATAATATCGCTATTACAACAAATACCAAAAACAGAATAAAATAAATATTTGAGAGGGCACTCATACAACAAACGTGATATTTTGCCGTTTTCGTTTATGAGTATTTCATATTACAACGGCAACAGGTAAACGCTTGAAATATTCACAGAATATTTAATTAAATATTCAATTATTCATGTTAAAAATTGAAAAAAATATTTATAATAATGGTACGGAACCCTTCGTGCGCGAATCCGACTCGCAATTGGCCGTTTTTTTCTTTACCAGCGAAGCATATCACTACGATTGTATAGGTGCCTATATAATCATATACCTACATAATGTAATCAGATTAGTCAATATAAAACATCGATAATTTCAACCTCCGACACATCGTCAGGATGGCCGAGCGGTCTAAGGCGCCAGACTCAAGGTTTCCTTCTCGCTGAACGCGGGTATGAGTTGTTCTGAGGGCCTAGACAACCGGCATTCGCTATGAAGCGATTCGATTTCTACAATCGTCATAGCTACAACGATAGCGAAGTTCGATTGGTAGACAAAGTAACCTTCGCTTAGCGATCGCCTTGTCTATTCGTCTGATCGCTAAATACCGCACTTAGTCTATGGTTTTCGACATCAAACGTCAAATGTGTCATTCACTTACTTTGCCCGTCTCTGTTACGTTCCGGTCTACGCAAAACGCAAATCTTTGATTATAAATACGAATAGGTTTTCTATTTTTTTTTGCGAGTGGAGGCATATTAGATATTGAGTTTTTGATAATATGAGTGGCGTATTTGAATTTTACGGCATAAACAATACGTTGAAATGGAAATAAAAATTATTTGATTTTTCGAACTAACATGATAAAAAAATCTTAATCCATTGAAATGAAACGCACATTGTCTGTAAACAAAACATTGTAAAGTTGAAAACCACTTGAAAACTTCCGTAAAACTTTGATTTGATTTACCTAGGACTTTAAATAAAAATCTGTGATCTTTGACGAAATTGGAATCCTATTGGAAATTAGTAGTTAGTGTTATTTTTGTTTTGTTGGAATGTGATGGAATCAAGAGCACGAGCCAGCGCCGAACAATTTTTAACTCTTGGAGTTTATGGAAAGGTAAAAATTAAATATTACCTAATTTATTGCTTACTTTTCTTTGTTATAGGTTATTTGCTAGGCTAGAGTATCTACCTAAAACATTTTAATATCTACCTATACAAAGGCGTAATCAATAATCATAAAACACTTAAAAGTTTCAAGCCGGAATTCAATTACTGCAAACAATGACGCGATTCACAAAGAAATATTTAGAACAAGAGCTCTTTAATTTATTTAAGTTATGTTGCAGCCATGGTGACCTTCCAAAACCTCAGCCTGGCGCGCAGGGACGTTTGAGGGCTGATCGTTTGTGGCAAGAGCTGACCAACACCTTAAATTCTGTTGGTGGTGGTGTCCAAAAGACCATGGAGAAGTGGAAAAAGGTACCTACATACTTATACAAGTACTTAAAGCACTTTTATGACTTAATCAAGTAAATTAATTACTGAAGTAATTTTTTATTAAAAATGCATATTTTATTTAACATAATTAATCATACTAACAAAAAAAAACCTGCAATCAGCTAAACTAAAACTCTAATATTTTAAGGTGTGGGAAGACGGAAGAAGACAGGCGCTAACTCCATTTGACCAAGCGACGAGTGAGTTAGTGGCTATAGAGCAGAGATGTCTTCAGTTGGAGGAGAGACAAGCACAGACTGAAGCCCCTAGGGTAGAGGTGGACAATGACCGAAATAATCCCCTCAGCCATTTCACAAATATTGCTGAAGGAAGGTTTCTAGGCATCTAGTAGTGCTAGGGACAGCAGTTTAACGGTACGGCTTGATAGTGAGCGAGTTTATTAGACACAAACTCACGGTCTTATTTTATTATTATCGATACGGACGGCGCGTTGTCGACGGGAGCCTTCGACATGCCTGCTGTGGACTGTCAATTGTTACGTTTATGCAGCAAAATGTGACAATTGACTGCCACGGCTGGACTGCCGTCGATAACGTGCCATCCGTGTCGATAATAATAAACATAGTTTAAAAATAAAAGATGTTTTTAACTTTAACTATGTACTTTTATTTATAATCCACTTCTGACACTGACACTCTGTCTTTAAGCAAGCACCTCCAACAAGACTTCAGCAAACCATAGCAACGCTTAATGCAATTTCTGGCTTGCATGTGGTGAGATGTGTATATTTCTTCCCGAGACCCGGGTGCAGCATTTTAAACAGGCATCATCAGACAGGGTTGCTGTGGATAACCAGAATCCCCTGCAAGAAAACAAACAGCACTTAACATTGGTTGTTTATGAGGGCAGGTACCTACCCGCCCTAACTAAATTTAATATTAATGTCTAATTAGAAAAGAAACTTATTATTTACTATAGTTATTCCCAAGGTTCTCTTATCTACTACTAATTAAATTTAATGTTTATTGTCTTACCCAGCAATCAAACATGTTCCCCGCTTTCATGAATGCATGTATGGCTCCACTATACTTGCAGACCATATGTGGAAGTCATGTGTGGCACCACCAAACTTGGAGTTGACATTAATTATTTCTAAGTTGTGGTTACATACCTATAAAAATAATAAGCCATTATAGATATACTTAAGTAAAAAGATGTGTAGAGGATGTTTTATAGACCGCATTAACAAAGTGACTTTTAAAGCATTTCACCTGTGTAGTAAGTACCTAGGTAAGTGTAAGTAATAATTACCATCTGAACATTTAAAGAGTGATATCCTTTCCTATTATAATAAAGATGTTCGTTCTCCACCGGCTTTACAAATCCAATATGAGTGCAATCAATGACCCCTGGCAAACCGTGTTTCCTTTGAAAACTGTAAAAATAAAATGAGATGATGAAAAAAAAATATAACAGCATAATGTTTATTACTTAATATCTTCTTAGGTAGGTAATGGTCCAATTTGGATAATTCAAAAAGATATTTCATTCTTATGTCATAGGTACATAATGATTAATGTGGACTGGTTTGAATTTGATATAACTTTACTGGATCCTCAATTGAACTCTAGGTGGGTAACATAGGTAATAAATAGTAAGTACTAGGTACCATACAAACAACTACTTACGTTTCTTTGATTTGAGAACGTTCTTGTGGTGTTTGAGGGAAAACAATCCATTTTTTGTGATTGAGAGCTACAACATCAAGTCAAATGCTGGTTAACTCCCACAACCCTTTGATACGACCCTGTCGCAAAAAAGTTTAGGGCGTAAAGCACCTGAAAAAAGAAAATTTATAATAAAATGGTTATTACGGTATTTCATGTGACTACCAAAACCAATACACAACAAAAAATATACATAAGACTTACCTTTATTTCCAGAGATATGTCTAGATATCCTTTTAATGATGTTGAAGAACGTAATTCACGACAAAGCTTTTTAAATAAGCCTTTGCTGAGTCTAAAGTGTTCTCTAAGTAAATAGTGATTCTGGCATTTCATCAACACTTTCCATTCTTAGAATAAAAACACTACTAGGTACCTAAGTCACACTAGCACTAAAATGTCTAAAATTCTATTGAATTATGAAAAAAACAACACAATAAACACTTCTAACAATGATTTCTTCCTACAGCTGTTTATGAAATTGCCATTTTGTTTCGTTATCTACAGGGTCTTAGCGTTCGCTAGCGTTTCGATCAAGAGAATCGACTACGAAGCGAAATCGCTTGTCAAAAGTGCCACTTGGCTAGGCATTTGTATGGAAATAATCGTTCGATGTTGTCGATTCGTTTGGTGGAATCGAAACGTATGTACATTGTCTACCATTATGAAATCAGATCACGTGACATATCTAAGGCTTATGTCAAATCCATACATTTTTGGACTTTTCTACTATCGCTTTCGCTAATCGATTGTTACGTTGTCTAGGCCCTCTGGTCCTCTCTGAGGGCGTGGGTTCGAATCCCACTTCTGACAAATCTTTTTGTTTAATTATATGTACGTTTTGCAATACAATTGAAATAATGTAGTCCCAGTGTTTTTAAAAATTAGAAGAAAAATATTATGCATAAAGTGTTGAGTTGATAGTAGTAGGATTTTAGAGACTCGAAACTCTGTAATTAAAATAAATATAAATTATTATGTGAATTCAAGCTATATGTTGTGGCTGTAATGTTGTGTTGTACCTTTAATTAAAGTGTCAAGAATATAATACAGACTTGTAATGTACAAATACCATGTTTATACAATAATTTATAAATGCATATGATATTATCAGCAAAATAACTATTTCAAAATATTTTTCTGTCTGTATGTTTGTTCCGGCCTATCTTCAAAACGGCTTGACCGATTTTGATGGTACTTTCACTGACTGCCAGCTGATTTTATAAGGAGTAACTTAAGCTACACCTATTTTTTATTTATTTTTATGGGCCCGTGCAAAAATAAAAATAGCCGCAAGTATCAGCTAGGTTTAACATAAAATATTTTTTTTCAGTGACGCATCATACGATTCTGATCTGATCGGTATTGAAGATCTACCTCAGTTCAGGAACGATTTCTTCCCGCCCGAGGACGATTGCTCTTTGAATGGCATCTTGCCGGCAAATGTATGTATTCGCATCAGTTTTACCAACATTCCTCTGTCCCTATATCTCGTGGGGTTGGCACAATATGCCCTCCTATCATCTGTCCTAAGATGGATATGTTTAACAAAGGCGAGTAATATACATGTGTATTACTCGTCTCTGGTTTTTATAACAACCCCCCCTTATAATTAATTTTACAAAATTATTCTCTAATTTTTAAGAGAAGAGCTAAGTGCAGGTTATTTTACAAAATCTTACCAGTTAATTTTAAATCTGAGCATTGAGTCAGTTTAGGCAAAGTCATGGACAAATTTGAAAAGCAATTACTTTAAAAGTTAAATGACGACCTCCATGGCACATGGCTCATGGTTTAATAGCCGACTGAGACCGGTCGATTACCGCCGCGGAACAAATGTTTATAGTTTATCTGCAGATATTTTTCCCTGGTCAAAAACGTACGATTAGTTTTTGTAACTTCCTTCAAGGAAAGTGTGCTTGGTAGGGAATAGCGTCATGTTTTTTTGGGCTTTTTTATAGATTTAAAGAGCAATTATTTTTTCTTAAAAAAACAACGAAGAATAAACATAAGAACAAAAACTTAAAAAACCAACTACTTATAAAAACAAAAGGTCCCCGTCGAAAAGGAGCCAAATTCACCCCAACCTGTATATTAGGTAATCTATCAATCATCTGGTTTGCATAGGGCTTTGCTTAGTTCAGGACTAGATGGTGCTGTGTCAGTGTCCAACATTTTGTATTGTTATTATTTCAGAACGTGGCAACCCATGGTAACAACTTCAACTTCAACACCACACCCTTCAACCCGCAGTTTGCCAACAGTCAGTTCCGGAAAGTTTAACCTAAATTTAGGTCTAAGATATTTATTAATATTTCTCTTAAAGATTTCAAATCACTTGCGAGAAACATAACAGTAATAGTAGTTTCAGTTTGCCACGAGCATTAATAAAAGTAAAATTTCATTGGCAATCTAAGTAACTGATAGATATAAATATCAGCTAAAAAAAAATATAAATATCAGCTGGATCTATATTTTATTATCTAACTGTTTTATAATTATTGATATGATTGTAGATTAGAAATTATAATCGTTGTTTATAAGTTTAATGTGTATTATATTATCTGTGGTTTAATTAAGTTGTACGAGCAATAAAATACAAATAAATAGGAACGGGGTGTGAAATTATTTGTTATCTATGTATATGTAGGTATTGTTGTTTATACTTATTGAAAGATACCTGAAATAATTATTCAATTTGTCAACAAAAAAAAACGATTTCAATGAGATAAATTGTATTGCTTTAAAATACCTACTTAATTAAGACTTATATGGTTTTCTCATGGATCTGACAATGGGTCAGAACGGTACCAAATTGAAACGGGACAACCTCGGAAGTGCACTCTTTCGAATAAAAAAAGAATTTTGAAAGTCCGTGAACATACATAAAAAACTTTTTTGAAGTCTGTTAATAAATTAACTGCTCAAGTAGCTCTGTTTTTGTTATTTTTTAGTAAGTGCCCGGCGATGTTATCGTCGTGCCACGTATTTCTATAGATATACGTGGCACGAAGATAACATCGCATCGCCGCGATTCCCTCGCTCGAGGAGACGGCCTCTTAGAATAGTCAATGTAAGTGTGGCAGTGACCTATCAATTTAATTATTTGAGCAGATTAGCCACGAAAAAACAAATTCGTGTTTTCTTGTTTCAACAAATATTTTTTTTATGGCCGCCAACATGGCTGGCCAAATAACTTACGAATTTATAAATTAACTTGACACTGGCGGATTTGTGTTAAGCCAAACACAAAAGGCCATAAAATAATAAGAAAATACAAGACATAATTAGCCACCAAACAAGAAATACACAAAAAACCATAGACACAAAATGTTACTTACCTATAAGTATAATAAAATCAATAAAGTTCCTGACAGCTAAACGGAGTGTTAAATGCTCTTTGCTGACTGAGCTATGTCAAAACGTATTCGCCTTTGATCTGTATTATAAGTAAATCGTTGGTTCGTCTGATAATTTTTGCCTTTGGATTTCTTATTGCATCGAAAATTATGAAAATCCGAAAGAAACATGTTTGCAATCTTAACCTGGGTAAGTATATTTGAACTTAAAACTAATGATCATCATCATCAACCCTTACCAACCCACTGCTGGACATAGCCCTCAATGATCTCGCCCTTAGCCTCTGCCGTTCGCTATTCTTGGCCAGGTCGCAAAACTTAGATACTAAAGGCCTTTTTCACGTCAAGGAAGACTCCGACAGTGGAACGGCCGCAGTTACGCTTGTAGGTGAGGTGGTGCAGAATTCACATATACGTCTCCTTCACACTCTTTGCTCTATCGCCATACCACCATTTATCCACAGAACCCTCCACTGGCAGGGTGATTACGTTTCTCCACTTTACTTTACTAGAAACAATTTAAAAAGGGTGAATACTTAAAAATGGTGTTCACAAAAACAATGTCTAGCCAATCTGTTAGTATGTACAGATTATGTACAATACCGATGACCCCGCAGGGTGGTTACGTATCTCGCGACAAGTTTTGCAACAGGCATTGGACAGCAAAGATTGCTGTCAAATGTCAATTCCGCGTTCTCTAATACAAAATTGACATTTGACAGCAACGGCATTGTTTTTGTGAACACCATTTTTAAGTATTCACCCTTTTTAAATTGTTTGTGTTAGTAAGTATTTAAAGGTAAAAAGGCAGATGACCATGTAGTAATAAAAAAGTATCTCATTGCAATAAGATTCAGTTCCTAATGTTGAGTTAACCAGGAACTGTTATTTTACTACAGTTTCATACACATAATACAACAGTTTCTTTTAAGAAAATGAATGATTCCTTTGAAAGAAATTTGCTATCTCCATTTAGAGTTTAACATTACCTCCAGGTGGCATTTAAAACTCATTTAGATAGTTGTTAAGGTCCAAGTTTGTACAACCTTAGCTTCCCTGATTGAGACAATTTGTAATGTTTTTACCCTTTAGACTTAATTTTATGATTCCTTTATGTTGTTGTTATTATAAAATTCAATTAATTATATTAATTCTTGTATTTGTTTAAAATGTATGTTTATTAGTATGTTTTCGAAATGACATGTTTCTATATTTTGTACCTATAATTTTGCTTATATTTCTTATTTTTTTTTTTATTTAGACTTATAAGGATTTTCTTAAATAAAGATTTTAACGTCTTAGGGTGCATATCCTGTAATGTTTCAAATCTACTGTGTAAATAAATAAATAAAATAAATAAGTAACGTATGATGTGACGCCAGATTCAAAGAGCCTGCTGGGGAGAAACGACGATGGCTGGGGCAGGGTCAGTAACTTCATCCAAGGGTTATGCCAGATCTCACAGCGCCACCCGAACACCTACGATTACTTCTACAGCCGGCCGGCAGTGCTGATGGAGAAGCTTCGACAGGTGTACGAGGGCAGATTCTCGATACATCCCTACAGTATGTTCAGGTGCACCACTCATATCTCCTAAATAAGATAACAATAAATAATGATTATTTATTATTATCAGCCAAATCCGAGATAATATCTGCAGATAAAGCAAACATCTGTCTCTCGGCGGGATGGCACCAGCAACCTCTTGCTATGCTATACTCGATGCCATTTAGCGTGGCAATACAGGTCATTCACCTACCTTAATAATCATAATCATAATCATTTATTTATTTGACACATAATATTACAATAGTATTGTTGATTCCTTAGGATCTTGAACTAGCCTAGGCTGTGTTTCGAGATCCAAGGCCTCTCCTTATAGTAAATCACTAATTATATTATTGTGTAAATAATTACAAGGATTAAACAAACTAATCTAAACAATGTAAGAAATATTAAAGATATGAACAATAAAACAAAACAAAACAAGTATATAATAATCAAAAAATAATAATTATTAACCTCTGAAAATACCATATTATCTAATACTAATAATAATCGTAACTAATATATTATATTATATAATATTTATATATAAACATAATATAATAATGTAACACCTTCACTACGCTATCATAAAATGCAATGAAAGTGTCGCTAATTCTGTCGTTTACCATACAAACCACATGACAGAATTATAAACCCGCGACAGAATTAGTGACGCTTTCATTGCATCGTGTAGCGTAGTGAAGGTAGGTGAATGACCTGTATTGCCACGCTTAATGGCATTGAGTATATGCAACAGTTTGGTTTATTGGCAAAACTAGTGTGCGTGCATCGGCATTGTTGTTCACACAATGTAGTCAGAGCACATCTAAAGGTACTCGTAGAATTCCACTACTGTGCGGCACAAATGTTTGAATGTCATTTTGGTGTTTTCACCTAATAATAAGGTTTCAAATGGCATTCAAACATTTGTGCCGCACAGTGCCGCAGACTGGTGGTTCTACCTTTGCGATTGAAATCTTTGGCTGAGAAGCGATTTCCTCCAGACATAGTTGGACAACGATGACGATAGCGCGGACGCACTGGTTCGAATAGTTTCTGCCATGTTCAGTGAAAGTCCACAGCTTTCTCTATTTACCATTCTCTCTCACAACTTAGTTACAGATACATATCATCATCATCATCATCTTAGGACTAGTGTCCACGTCCACTGCTGGACATAGGCCTCCCTGATGGATCTCCTAGAACATGAGGGGTTTGTAGCCATAATCGCCCATCTTCCAGAGATATCCCTTGGAAGATTCTTACTGCATCCACGGGCAAGAGAGGAGGGGTAACATTCTACTGCCGGTACCCCACGGCAGATACTACTACCAACCTAACAATAAATTAATAACTTCAGATCAAGCTTCCGTGGTGTCTTAAGAGCTTGCTCTGAACGGACGAAAACGCGGCGTTCTGGTTTTTTTGTAGAATAATTAAACAATTATTTGTACGAATTGCGCTGTTATATGCCTCCTCATCCTCCTTGCAGCATCTTCTGGAAGTCCATCATGGTATTTGTGACTCTGGCTCACGTGTCACTCACCTCCTTCCGTGCCTGCTACATCTTTCACGACCATAACCAGCTAGCCGTGAATCTCTGCGATACAGCTATACTAGTACTCCATATGTTCTGCTGGTTAGACATCGTAGTGAACTTCCATATGGGGTATGAGGAAAAGAGGCAAGATGGATTGTTCATAGCGTTGAACAGGAAAAGCATTGCTCGGTAAACATGTTCTTTTTAATTATTTCTTTTCTCTACACAAACACGGTTAGGATTTTACGATATGATATGAATAGTCACGTTAATTTTGAAAGCGAAATAATACTCTCTAGCTGCTTACCAATCCATTGTTAACTTTCACAGTAACTACCTCCGCACCTGGTTTGTGTTGGATGTGCTCTCTACGCTTCCTTTGTGCTACACATTCTTGACGATGAGGTTATCCTGTCGGTATATCATGGTAGCTTTGTTCCTTCCACTTCTGAAAATCCCCAGAATCTGCACAATGCTCGATAGCTTGACCACGTTAGTAAAGGTGAGCAAAACAGAATCTTCATCTCTACGAAACAGCTAAAAGCTTGCCTCAGGCTAGATCAAAATCGTAGCAAGCATTACGTAGAATAGCGTAGCGAGTGCGGAGCTCAACGCGTAGCTTCCGTCCCCGGGGGATAAAATATAGCCTATGTTACTCGCTGATAATGTAAAGCATTGTAAAATAATTGTTTAATTTAGTGGTTTAGACGTTAAAGCATAACAAACAAACTTACATTCACATTTATAAGATTAGATAGGATAATGGCCGTGTAGAACGTAACGAACTAATTGCTACAATATTGCTAGAATTGTGCGTGCACACTCGTAGCATGCACGTAGCTTCAGCATAGCGCAAATTCGTAGCTAGCGTGTTACGACTCCTTGCTACGCAATATACCTTTAACTTTGCGAGTAGTACATGGTAGTCTGGTCGTACATGATAGTACCTACACTTGTTGTTTACAAGTGTTATATATACTCTTTGGTTGTTTACGCTACGCATGCTCGTATCATCTACACGGCTGTGCAAAACAAGTGTCAAATCGGTATATTCTGCAGATGTTCACAAAGTCTTACATATGGTACGACGGGGTGCGGCACGTGGTTCTCTTCTGGCTGATGGCGCATCTGTCCAGCTGCATCATATATGTACCCGTGGTCATTTCCAAATACTGTAAGTTAGTTCCCTTCAACCACATTCTATAAGTTATCCGCTGCTCGTTGTACGCCTTCCTTAGAAAACACTAGGGCGTCACTGTTAAAAAAAATTACAAATTAGGCCAGTTCTATTAGGAAAAGGTTTAATAAAGGTCTATCTTCTAATATATTAACATAACGGTCTGCGCTCGCCAACCCGCCTACTAAGCGTGGCGAGTGTGCAGTGGCGTAGTAGTAACCAAGGGCCCTGGGGCAAATTAAAAAATGGGGCCCCACTGCTATGTAAACTGATTCATCATCATCATCATAATTTCAGCCGTAAAACGTCCACTACTGAACTAAGGCCTCCCTCATGGATCTCCATGAGGGGTAGTTGCCATACTCACCACGCTTGGCAGGCGGGTTGGTGAGCGCAGTAGTATGGGATGTTGATATAAGGAAAGACGCTGCTGCCCATCTTCCGGAGGTGTCCCTTAGCAGGCTCTTACTGCATCCACGGGTAGGAGAGGAGGGGTAACATTCTACTGCCGGCACCCCATGGCTCATTGTATAACGCGAAATATCGTGAAAAATTGCAAGTCAGGTGACTGTAGGTACATTAATTCAGGTCCGCGGACAGGAGATCGTTCATGGTCTCCATCGTTAAATGTGGTAACACTAACGGTGATAATTTTTTTTCCGGGGATTCCCCAACGACACTTGTAGCGTATCATTGTGTTTCTCTATCTAAAAAAAATTATCACCGTTAGCGTTCACTATCCGTCAAATTGACAACACTGCAATGCAAAGACATTTTCCACTGGACACGTTATGCTTGCAAAATGAATGCAATCACGTTCAACCAATTTTTGCGGGGTACGGGGGGAGTGATTTTTTGCTGTCTTAGTTACGCATATAGCGCACTGTTTCACAATTCTATAAGATGTTCTATAGTGATCGACGCAATCGATGAAATTCATGAATCAAAATGAATGAATGACGAAAAATGTAGGAGTTTGGTTACTTCTTACATTTCGATTTGAAATTATAGTACCTAAATACGATCGTTTGCCTGTACTTCGTGAAAAAAATATTTTAATAGTGATTTCACTGTTCACCCTCAACCCGAGGCTTCAGTTGAGTGCACCTAACGCCTTTAATTAGCGCTCAAAATTACAGATTTTTTTTGTACATTCCGACAAATAGAACACTAATTAATAAGATTACGCTGAGGTGCAGCCTCGGCATTAAATACGACACACTGATACACAGAAACCAATAAAGAGAAGGTACAATGTTTGCACGCCAGTATAGGAGCAGGAGTGAGTTCATTTGTTGTCCTCCAAAGGTACAAACAATAAATAAATAAAATTATTTATTTTATTTATTTATTTATGTATTACATGACTAGAACTGGATAAATACTTTATTGTACCACATAACTATGTAGAACTGGATAAAACAATCGGCACAACGTCTGTCGGATCAGATAGTAATTAAATAAACAGAAAAAAATAGTGAACTCGCTACAAAGGTTTATTTATTTTACTTCCCCACTGGAAAATAATTACTTTTGACGAAAATACAGTTTTGGTATGTACCTATAGTTTGTTTTTCTTAGACATACTTACATATTTATTATTAACATTTATGAATATCTTTGTAATGAACGAATGGAAAATGAACGGTATAGTCCAGACTTGTTTCGGTAGGTCACAAGTTTAATTAAATTGCATTAAAATTTGAGTACTTTTTAAAATGGCGGTATGAATGAAATAATTACATCACATTTATTTAATTTTATGAAAAAATAGCTGCTTTTATGGGATAAAATTGTACTTACCTATGAAAAGAAATATTAGCGGATCAGTCACTATAATTTTTACAAAACAATACACCTAGTCAATTTTTTAACTAATATTTGTCCTCGACAACCACAAACGCACTGACAAGACAATTTCGGTCAGTTAGGCTAAAAGGCTGAGGGCGAGATCGGCCGAGTAACGCGTCCAGTGGAAAATGTCTTTGCAACACTGCCAACCTACAGAAAGAATTTAGGGGAATTTCCTAGGCATAAGTTTTGAATTTCTCTCAACTGAGTTGTCATGATTAAAGTGGGGTTGCCTGTCATATTTATTTAGAAAATGGGAGAAATTTCCAAAAGTTCAGTTCGATCGAGATTTCTGGTAAGGATTGGAGGGCCCCCTGAGCTTGAGGGCCCCGGGGCACTGCCCCGCCTAGCCCCTGGGTAGCTACGCCACTGCGAGTGTGGCAACATCCCCCTCATGGTCTTGGAGATGTATGAGGGAGGTAGGCATATGCCCAGCTGTGGATATGGACAGCCTTCGTACGACGGAGATGATATGTACGAACGTTGGGATATAAAATAATTAAATACGTGCTGCAGCATATCTCAAAAGCTTAAGTTAAAGTATTTACCTTAGTATTACTTGAGTTAAAATAAAAGATTATATGACTTTGGGTTAAAATGTAGCCTTGACATATTAACGAATCCATTGTCACTTTATTCATCAAAATACGGTAACCGTAAATAAACCTACTACATACTGTAAGTAAACCCTCTGAATAATGCAAGTGTGTAGCAATGCTTTAAAACCTAACTACATTCCTAAATATTGGCCATAGTAATATGGTGATCGTCTAGTTCTAAAGGTGTCGTGCTAAGCTTGAATTAGAAAATAAAATAGTATTCCTTTACATTAGGTACACAATTTATTTGGACAATTGAGGTTAATGTACAAGGCAAAATCTATTAATTTATCCTAAGAACATGACAAGGCAGCAGAGTTTATGATGAAAAGCTTATTCTTGGGATGCAGATACAGCTTGGCAGGACTCCAATCCATTCTATGAGGAAGAAAGGTTTATATTTTTACGACGTCATTTGTAGGGGACAGGATAGGGCTGGTAAAATCATACACAGAAACTTAAGTTCGAAGAGTGGCGTGCGGAAGGAAGAATGCACCCAACAAACGTGCGGTCACTAGGTCGCGTAAAAGAATACTATTTTGCCGCGCTCGGCGCGGCGCGGCCGTCAGTTTTACCGCGTCGGGGTACCTACCTCGTCCCTCGTCCGATGCAAGAGCATTCCATTCTCCCTTCGCGCGTCACTCGATTTATTGTAATACCACAGATAATATAGATTTAACTTATCATTATTACATTTAAATCTATTCACGACATATAAGTAAATACAACAAGAGTTCCTACATACAAAGACACAAATTATATAAAATCAATTAAACAGCAAAAATTTAATGGCGTACCCATTTACTAGAGGTAGGTACGCAGTACCACCAGTACGCACCCCTGAGTGCCTACTAAAATCCGTGAGCAATCTAACGCGTCGCTTACAGTCATAGTTATTAAACCTAGCAAAACACAAATTAGTGAACATCAGAAAGCCAATCCCATAACAAGAGACGCATATGGCTTATGTCTTCTTAGGATAAGAAGACATTTTCATCGTAAGAATAAACATTGCACGTTCTGTGTGGATCACACACATCACACCACATATATGTACATACGTATTTGCAATGTCCTAAGTTCTAGTAGTATCTGCGGGTCTCTCCGCACTTAAGTCACCTTAGGCAACATCAGTCCAGAAAGTTCCTTTTTGGACCGTAACTACAGGCTTAAGCCATAACCTATGTACCTACCTAAATAGGAATAAGGAATAGGGTCGCCATTCCTATCTGGTAACAAAGCCCGCAAAACTCCCAAAAGTGAGATAGATGTCCGGATCTACCTATGTCCCCTCAAAAATTACGTCAAATAATTACCAATATTGTTCGATAGTTTACATTATAGGCTCCTGTCTATCATCTAACAGACTATTAATAATCCATCGATAAACTTTATAGAAACAAAATGTAATCTTTTATTGAATAAAATGAAGGGTTTGCGGATTGGAAGGCGTTCCTAAATGGCGTTTTGACGATTTCAGGACAGAAACAAAGTCTCCCCCCATGAGAGTATGGTATCGGTCCTGGGGACATAAAGTATTCGCTTAGTGAAAGGGCAGGATAGGACTCTAATCTACCTAGATCTTAATAACTAATTGGTGAATCCAGTTTCTGTATCTCGTCAAAATCTAAAACCTAGAAGCTTAATAATTATATAATGTTTCTTAAATAAAATATTGTTACTCATTGGATTTGAAGTATCGCAGCGTCTTCAATGATCTTAATTATATGAATGAGCTTTAGAAATAAATCCCACGTTTAGATAAACTATCAAGCCATATATATTCTGCTCTCCGTTTCACGTGCAGAATGTCTATTTAGCTAATAACTTTATCAGGAACGATGAAAGGACATTCCACATTCTGTAGAAAATTTATAATATTCCGTCTACAAGATTTAATAGGTACTTATTGATAATCATACATTAAATAATTTCTCCATCTCCGGCCTCGCTCCGAAAACCTGTTAAACCTATGATTAAACAATGTTTCGATTTTGATGAAAGTCTCCCAACTTTATCAACACGTGTGGCAACAAATTGTATTATATAATACCTGTACCTAATAGTTTGAATAACACAACTATCATTAAACAATAATAAAACCTATATTATAAGAACTGAAGACCTAGTGCAAAGGCTATTCCCTACATCCTTAATTTTAGATACGTTATCAAGATAATCACTGAATTTAATTATTTACTTTAACACGACTTAATTAGAGAGAAAATTAAAGAAATAACCACTGACTCTATGAACTTTCTTTCGAGACTCTCACACTCCAAACTTTCCTCCCAATTAATCCCGGCTGTCTCTCAGTTCCACGTCTGTTTTTCTCCCATCTCCCCAACTGTCCAGGGAATAAATTCCCCGATATATTCGACACCTCAAGTGTAAAAACATTAACTCTGTAAAATATTAGCGTGAGAACGAAATCACTTTAATACTTGAAGTGGTTCTTAGAAAGTCGAACAAAAAGCAGACCCAAAATGTTAGGAATAATTTATCACATGAATACTGTAGAGTATAATATAATGATAAAGGCGGTTTATATTTATTGAAGAACCTTGACAGCACCTTGTCTGATAGCGGAACTTATGTAGACATTTTACACTTTCGATTATTTCTAAAAAAACTATGCAAATTAGAGGGTTCGTTATAATTTTCCTGTAATAATTTACATACACTCCTATCTCACTAATATAATAAAGCCAAAAGTTTGATTGTATGGAGGTTTGTTACCTCTTCAAGCAAAAACTAGCTTACGCATCGAGCCGAAATTTTGCAAACGTATAGATATTGACTAGGATTAACACATAGGCTACTTTTTATCCGGGTACAACCGCATGCGAAGCGGCGGGCACAAGCTAGTTAGCAATAAAAGTTTCAGGGGTTTATCTTATTTAAAAAAAGTGTCTATTTACGACCTCACATTAGAAACCCGAAAGCAGGTGAATATCAGAAAGCCAATCCCATAACAAGAGACACATATGGCTTATGTCTTCTTAGGATAAGAAGACATTTTCATCTTATTAATAAACATTACACGTTCTATGTGGATCACACACATCACACCACATAGAACGATTTGCAAACTCCTAAGTTCTATTAGTATCTGCGGGTCTCTCCGCACTTAAGTCACCTTAGGCAACATCAGTCCAGAAAGTTCTTTTTTGGACCGTAACTACTGGCATAAGCCATAACCTATAACCTGGTTCAATAAAGAAAGGAATCTTAAATGGCGGCGCTTATCATGTTCTCTCGCTCGCACACTAGTGCCGTCTTTACTCACTCTCGCGCGTACCGTGAGCAGAAAAATTTTTTTTTTTTTTTTTTTTATACCTACCTAAATAGGAATAAGGAATAGGGTGAATCACTGATACTTAAAGTCCTACAGAAGTTCTTACACCATTTGTAATTTAGGTTGGTACGAAATACCGGCTTCTTTATTTGGGACAGTGTTTAGTTTTTTTATAGTACCTATCTAATTGAAAAGAGCAACAAAATGAAATAATAAAACAACAATCAACTAATAGCTGACTACGCTGAGAGGATGGTATAGGTGCTGGGCAAGTCTAACCCATCTAAGTATGTCCCAGGCACTGCAGCGTGTCCCGTACAGCATGATTACCAGTTGTTGACGCTGTATAAATCATCTATAATAGGCCTTATGGGCCGTATATATTATGGGACGGAATCTGCTCCAACTCCGTCAAACGTAACACAAGACAAAATAAAATTGTTTAATGATGACTATAACGACCGAGTTAGGTTCTTCTGTTCGCTTCTTTTCCTAACTCGCGTGTCATCTGAAGTGAACAGATTCAATTATGTGCTTTATTCTATTCATTTGTGTTGTTTTATTTTGTAATTTGTGTTCATGCGCATGCGCCCGCACTGAATTTTTTGATTCTTGATTCTTATTATCAACAGGGCATCCAGACGCCGACACCGCCGCCGTCGGCGTCGCGGCAAGAAATTTGAAGAACTTTAATTTAACGGCATCCTCCAAGTACGTCGCTATGACCAATGTGGACATGGAGATATCTAAACGGTATAGCAGAAGCCTCTTTATAGCGCTTTCAGGCTTCTATGGTAAAGAGTCACTTTCATTTCGCTTAGCATAATCATTATTATGGCCGTGGGTTGCCGGCAGTGAAATGTTACCCCTCCTCTCTGATTTTTCAAATATCAAAAATATTAGAAATAAAACCGGGCAAGAGCGAGTCGGACTCGCGTACCGAGGGTTCCGTGCCATCATACAATATAATATATCATAAAGGCGGTTTATATTTGTTGGAGAACCTTGACAGCGCCATTTCTTGTCTGATAGCGGAACTTATGTAGATTTTTTACACTTTCGATGATTTTTAAAAAGTATGCTAAAGAGAGAGTTCGTTATAATTTTCCCGTAATCTTTACATACACATCTAATAGCAATAAAAGTTTCAGAGGTTCAACTCCGCAAACTTCGGAGATAAGGGAGAGAACGCTATTTTTTTCAACGTTTTTGTGAATAAGTCGAAAACTATATTTATTATGGCTTAAATCAAAACTAAAAACTGTTTAATAATGTCCAAATGAATACCTTTCATATGATGCCCTACAAAACCTAGTGACTTCACAAAAAATTTGAAAACCCTTCAACCCTGTTCTAAAAAAACTAGAAGAAATACATTTACATTTGAAGAAATACATACATTTATTATTTCAACATTTTTGTTATTAACTCAAAAACGATACAGCTTAAAGGAAAACTAAAAACTGTTTATTAATGTGCAAATGAATACCTTTTATATGATACCCAACCCAACCTAGTAACTTAACTTAAAAAAATTGAGATCCTCTATCCGCCCCCCTGCAATCATAAAAAGAATATTTTTAGCATTTTCATATATGCTAATAAAAAAGTGTTATCTTTAACCATTTCAAATTTCAAGTCGTTAGCATCAGTAGTTCTCGAGATATCCACTTGTGACAGACAGACAGACAGACAGAGTGATTCTATAAGGGTTCCTTTTTACCATTTTGGTCCGGAACCCTAAAAATATAGTAAATTAGGTGTAGCACTCCCAAAGTAAAAAGCCTTTTAATGATTACACCCGAAAAAAGTAAGGCCTTTGCATCTATTATAGATGATTTATACAGCGTCAGCAACTGGTAATCATGCTCTACGGGACGCTGCAGTGCCTGGAACATTGTTAGATGGAGTAAGGCTTGCCCAGCACCTATACCATCCTCTCAGCTTAGTCAGCTATTAGTCAGAGGAAAGAACAGGTCAATACGTCTGAAGCTAACTAAGCCGCGGGTTTCCTCACGATGTTTCCTTCACCGTTAAAGCACGTGTTGAGTGCACATACATTTTTCAAGAAAGAAAAATCCATTGGTGCACGGCCGGTATCGAACCCACGACCATCGACCTTCGGATTAAAAGTTGAAAAACGAATTACACCCATACTCCCCTTACACCAAACTCCATAGATACTTATAGGCTGTAGAGCGGCACAAAGAAATAAATGGCTTACCACATGTTTTTACGAACCCGAGAAACATAATCCTCTTTTCTGGCGGCAGTTGGGTAAAAATGTGTCGTGGTTCCGACACGACCTAGTGAGATAAGGACAGAAAAATAATAATTCATCATCATCATTTTAGCCGTAAAACGTCCACTACTGAACACAGGCCGCCCTCATGAATGAGGGGTAGTTGCCATACTCACCACGCTTGGCAGGCGGGTTGGCGAGCGCAGTACGGGATGTTGATACACGGAAAGACGCTGCTGCCCATCTTCCGGAGGTATCCCTTAGCAGGCTCTTACTGCATCCACGGGCAAGAGGAGGGGTAACATTCTACTGCCGGCACCCCACGGCATGCATATAAAATAGTCTAATCTGTAATTTTTTTTTAGGTTCTGGATTCACATTATTGCTAACGACAAAGCCGGATGAACTGTTGGCGTACACCGTCGTCGTTATTTACACTGCTGGGTTCATGGTCTACAACTTCGGTATGGACCTGTGCCCTTACCATAGAAAACCGAACTATTTATTCTGTTTTCTATGACCCTTACCAAAGTTTGTCCGAAATAGACGTTTCATTCACATGCATGAGAAACTGGATAGATTGTCATCATATTTTTAAGATTTCGGGCCAAATACCGGTAGCATAATGATGTTTTATTGTTTTTATTTTATTTTTATCCTGTCTTCAGTGATTACAACCAAAAACCTTACATGTTTTTATAGTTGATAGTCTTCATAGATAATAACTATGTAAATAGTACACGACAAAAAACCACGTAAGTATATAACTAGCGGTTTTTGGATATCATCGATAAACACCCTTAAATAAAATCCTCTCGGTACCTACCTATAACCTTACCTACCCATTAACCTTTTTTTTAACTTTCAGTTTTCCTCCTGAAAGTGTATCTATCATTAAACAACTCCACTATGCGTTATCACGAAATGATAAACCAGGTCGAGGTAAGAGTGATTAAAATAATGTAGTAGGGGTAAGCAGGGGAAACTTTGACCTATGTTTCAATTCTAGTCACTACCGGTACCTAATGTTTGTGCTAAGATGTAACAAAGACAAATTATCACATAAAATTAAATTAATAACGTCATAATCAACTTATTTGAACAAATGTTTAGATCAAAAAGATACCTACCTATATGTATCATTTCTGGACCACATCTACGTGTGTGCACACCACACAAAGTCTATATGTTAATCTTGGTCTACATCTTTCCGTATTTAAAGTTTCAGCTTAATCTGCAGCGTAGTTTTTGCTTGAAGAAGTAAAAGAAACAAACCTCCATACATCCAAACAAACTTTCGGATTTATAATATTAGTGAGATGATTTCTTTTTATTAAGCAGAGTTTCTCTACCAGGAATACATGAGGCTACGGCAGCTCCCTTTGGACCTGCAGAAACGTTTGCGCGAGTTTTATTATTATCGCTTCCAGGAGGGATATTACAACGAAAACGCCTTGCTAGTGACATTGTCAGGTTGGTTTCTAGCGAGATAGATACATACATTTATGCCGTGGGGGCAATACATCGAGGACATACCCAAATTGGAAATGTGCTTGATGGGCAATATAATGTTGTCCCACCTCTCGCCCGGGGATGCAAACTTCAGTCCTCCCGTGCGTGACCAAGAACGCCGAATCGTGGTAAAAACGTCGGGATAATAATATAAAATATAATCGCGATAAAACCCTGAATTTTAAAACAAATATATTATTTCCAGAAGAGCTACAAAATGAGATCATCATCCACACCCGCCACAAGCTAGTGGCTAAAGTGGCGCTGTTCAACGGCGTGCCACCGGCGGTAGTGGGTTCGGTTCTCACCTGTCTGCACTTCGAGATCTACATGCCGAACGACTCGGTCCTTCGTGCGGGGGACATTGGGGACTGCATGTACTTTATAGGCACTGGGACCATAGCCCTGTACTCGCTGAAGGGGGTTGAGGTCAGTCATTACTCATTAGATACTCCTTATCGTCATGAGCTTTCTCTGTGTCAGAAATCTGAATGTCGGATTGGAAAAAATGGGCACTTCTGGGCAAAAATGTAACAGACCGCAACAGAGTACCTACAATAAATACTATTCTGATTCTGTGGTTTCCAGGTTTGCCACTTAGAGGATGGCGACCACTTTGGCGAAGTGGCACTACTGATGGACGCACGCAAGCACGGAGTAACCGCGGTCGCTGTAGAGATCACCTGTCTCTACAGGCTTGATTACTCGGACTTTAGGTACAAGTACTAGTGTATTATATTATCTGTGGTACAAAGTAAGAATCTACTTAGATTATGATGACGACGTCGGTCGATTAAATAAAAACTCTGCTCCTAATCATCATCTCAGCCGCAGGAGTGCTGTCCACGTCCACTGCTGGACATAGGCCTCCCTCATGGATCTCCAAGAGCATGAGGGGGTTGTTGTCATACTTAGGTACTCGCCGCAACCCCCTCTTGGAGATCCAGGCATAGGCAGGCGGTTGGCGAGTACGGGATGTTGAAGCACGGAAAGACACTGCTGCCCTTAGTAGGAACAAGTGGATGCTGTACGTCTTACTGCATCCACGGCCAAGAAAGGAGAGGCAACATTCTACTGCCGACACCCCACAGCAATGCGGCTGCAACAACACAGCGCTAAGCTGCGCCATCTATTGATGGCGTTTGGCTCGCTCTGTATCGCTGATATCGCTCGAGTAGGCATTTATTTATTTATTTATCATACATACATAATTATAACATTACAGAGCTTAGGTACTCTATTGCGTTATATTATGACACTTTCTTAATACCTATTAGGTAATATATTATAATAAACATTTCAAAAATACAAAAATAAACTCTAAAAAGGTACATAATACAAAACCTTGCACTTGCACACAAAAACAACATCACATTGAGATCATAGAATATACTCGTATATATTCTGACTACTGTGACTAGGTACTTATACTTATACAATAAACGCGTTGAACGGCATAGAGATAAATAAATAAATAATGCTGGACAATTCACACAGCATCATCTTTCTTCGTTTCTTGTACAGGGCCACCAAAAGACATTTCCACATGTCTTTGAGGGCCACTCATGTAGGTACTTATACCCGTATTTGTACCCTACTAAATACCTACAAGGGACACTTGGTTTTCATTCTCTTCAGACGTGAAGATTGTGCGATCAGCTTTTCAGTTTTTCGTATACTAAAGGGAATAGTAGTCAGTCCTGACTTAGTTAGGGAAGCGAGCCGGCTCTGGGTACCTACCTGAGCAGAGCGCCCAGATTCTGCCCGACTAGTCTTACTATTCGCCCCTATACCCCCACGCACTGTTGCACGCTAACAATCCCCCATCTGCCGCGCTCAAAACCATTTCAACGCAATTATGTAAATCGAGCCAGATTTAGATTTATTTGATGATAATATAAATATAATTGCTAGAGAATGTCAAAGCATAATAACACGTTCTTGGTGATTTAGGTATCCCTGGCCACGCCATTACTTACCATCTGTGAGATTGTGGTCATAGGTCTTTGTGTTGGTGAGAGGTTTCTGAAGTAAATATTTTGTATGTTTGTTTTGATAAGTAGGGTACTTTTATATTTATATTTATTACAACTAGGCGCTGATTTAAGATCTTGGCTTGTAGCAGCGTAAATCGCGAGGAGTGGAGGAAGGGAAGGAAGGCCTTGGCCCAGTGGAAAATAACAATTGAAAAATAAAATAAATAATTTATTTTCCACAGGAAATATATAATGACTGACACATTGCTGTATGAACGTCTTGGAACCCTGGCCAGCAAACGGATGCGTTTTATTGTGCTGCTGGATGAGGAGTTCCGCAGACAACAGGAGAAACTTCAGGAGACAAATTCTAGTGAACAATAATGTTAGAGGATCTTCCAATTTTGTGGAGGATACCAATTATTTTATTTGTGTTTGATGAATTTGTGCCAGAGGAAATAATAAAAATGCTACTATCCATAAATTATGTACCCCAAGTCACAAGTTAAAAGGGAGGTGATCAACCAAATTTGACCCTGTGACAAGGGGTGAGGAAGGCCCTTATTTGTGACACCATATTTAAAAAAAAATATCTAAATGAAACTAATTTCGGAACAGCTGATTAATTTTGTTTTTATGAAATTAGAAAATCATGTTTGTGACATAAAAATTATGGATGGTTGAGGTCAATATCATCCACATTAGCTCAGTTGGTTTGTTTATGTTAGTTTAACATTTAATTGGCCCATATTCATTTTGATTCGCTGCTAATATTAACAGTAAGATTATGTAAGTCACAAGTTATTTTAAGTCATTGCTTCTCATTACAATAAAAAAATAAAAATAACATACATACTTATAAGAATTTATTTATAAATAGAACTCATACATAGATTGGAAATATTGCTTCACATGAATGTTAAGAGCTAAACCCCACAAAAAATACACCAGAATATTTCCAACTGGGGCAAATTTATTGAGAACTTGTTATCGAGAACATGTGGAAACCATACCACAAGAAAACAATTGACTACTGTCTGAACAACATAATTATTACTTTATTTTTTTAACTATCATAGTTGTGTAATAATTACGGGATATTTCTTTTGAGTTTCCCGATATTTCAGCCCAGTTTCACACACCATAGTTACTCATAAATTTATCTGTGATCATGGTGTAGAACTTAAATCATGGTAAATATCTCGTAAATATTACAAATAACAGTTTTTATTTATCTTGGGTAGAAGATCTAGAACTAGCCTTAATAGAGCACAAACAATAGTGTAGGGTAACTTTGATTTTTGAAATGGTGAAAATATTACTCATATCAGCCAATCAATCTCCTCATAACAGGAATGCTTGAACTTATGAACTAAATGTAACAAATATCAGACAAAGATTCCCACCCATAGTAATAGGAACAGGATTCCGAAACCTGAGAAGAGGGCGGCGACAAGTGACAATAGCAACTCCTTGAAGAGATCCCGCGATGCCTTGGTACTGGTGACTTCGTAGACGAAGAACCACGCCGTGAAGAATATGCCGATACCCAGCAACAGCAGAGTGAGGTGTGGGAAGACCGCCGGATTTATCGGAGATGCATAGCGCACCATGGACTCGATTTCCAACTGATAAGAAATTACGATTTAATTATGAGCATTATCTAAAAACCATATAATTAAAGATGCTTTACGATAAATAAAGGTACGTACACTCATTTTCTTCGATTATTGCACGTCTAAAACTTCAAATAAATTATTTACACGATGTAAAATACTTCGCCGGCAGTGATTGGTAAACGTCATCCAAAATTATTTGACCACAGACTAGATGGATGCTACTTTTCAAGTTTTCACTCACAGCACAGACTGACTACAGATTCTTGACTGAATAGAGTTGGGAAGAAATACCGAAGCGATGTAAAAGTAGCAGTGAAAACTCCGTAAAATCACTTCAATACGTGTGTCATTCTCGTACAGGCTATAGTGAATAGAATGACTGTCACTGTCATAAAAGAAATGGCGTCATTGTAGTTCCAGCTGATCGTGGTGTGTTTTGTGTATTACATTACAAATAAACTAGACACTGGCGGAATTGTGTAAAACCAAACACAAAAAGCCATAAAATAAAGACAAGACAATAAACGGTGATAAGTTAGTAAAATGTGCTCCGTAGGATAATAGTGTTCTGTGATGTGCTCAGGCTTTAGTGAAACCGTGTTACTACGATAGCTTTACGTTATGGATGTGAATAGAATAGTAAATCGAAGTTCTACCGACAAAAAACCTACTATGTTAAAAGAAAAGATGATATCTTACGAGGAAAAGTCCGTAGGATCCACTGCATTCTTCAAATGTGAGGCTTGTCCCTACATGGCTCTTGCTGAGGACGACATAAAGTTCCACCTGTTCACGGTCCACCCAGACCTTGCTAGAAAAAACGGGCTAGCAGACAATATACATATACCCTGTCCTGGGTGCACCAGTATATTCGACGCTGAGGAAACCCTCCGAACACACCTCCGCAACCACCACAAAATGGGGATCAAAGACATCAAGAAAATGGTAAAAAGCCTGGTCCAAATAGCTCTCAAAAATGCCAAGTTAAAAAAAGAAGAGAAGGTTGACGACCCCCCACCGCCAATAACACAAGAAATCGATGTAAAAATGCCACAGGTGATTGAAATAATTCCTGATATCGTAAATGCCAGCAACAATCTACCCAAAGGCATTGCTTACATATCAGTTGAGGAGCTAAATAAAATGAGCACACCTAATTTTGAGAAGAAAGACCCTAAAGAGATTATCCAAGAGGCCAGTATTAATATTGTTTACACAAATGATGTTTCAAGGACAAGGTACATTAGTGTGTCAGAACCAGGGTTGTCTATGACACCAAGTAATCTGATACAAATGTCTAGTGTGCCCCCTGATCTGATATCATCCATCCAACCTCATGTAGCAACTGTAATAGACAACAGCAAGCTTTCCGCCCCACTAGCAAAAGGACTAGACCTTTCTCCATTGCACCACAACCCACCACACATTTTGAAACCAGAAGAATTGAATAAAGAAGTAAATGTTGAGAAACTTGAGGCAAATAAAATATTGGGCATAGCATGTTTTGTCAATCGTTGCTTAATACGCTTAATAGAGGAAAAGAACATAGAGTACCATAGGAAATGTCATCAGAATGGGAAGCTAGTCTGTCCAGAGTGTGCCAAGATATGCAAATCAGTAGAAATATTACACACTCACTTATGGAGAAGCCATCACATAGATCTAGAGATGCCGACTTGTCAGGAGTGTGGATACAAAACATACAGAATGTACAAGCTTTTCACCACTCACAAGAAATGTCATGGGCAGGTCAAGGCATATACATGTAAGTCACAACTTAACTGAAATACAAACATGTCACTTGTCTTAGACTTCTTTCCTCAATCCGCAATATTTATTTTCAGGTCCAATTTGCTCAAAATCTTTCAAAAATAGTAATCAACTATCAAAACACAAGCTTATTCATATAAAGGATGTGCCAGAGGTGTGCTCCATCTGCAAGCGGGAGTTCAACAACAAGCACAGGCTGAAGGTGCATATTGCAGCAGTGCATGAGAAGTTAAAGCCATTCAAATGTAGTCAATGCGATCACACCGTTGCTAGGAAGGAAGAGCTCAAAGTACATTTACGATTACATTCAGGTAATGATCCTTTTGTTCATTGTACCAAACATTTAAGGCTGCATATTGTATGTTTTAAATATCAAGTATTTTCTTTTGTGGATACAATAAAGGGTTCACTCATTCATTCATTCTTTAAAAAAGTTAATGCCAGTTACCATCACTTCACTTCATGATTTTAGTTGTAGTAGAACTTTTTGTGAAGAGTTCATCTGGGGGAGTACTACCTAACACCTTACCTATTTCTACCGCCAAGCAGTAATGTCTGCATTGTTGCTGTGTTCCAGTTTGAGGGGTAGGTAGGGGGGCCGGTGAAATTATGGGCACATGAGAACTTACCTCT
The DNA here is from genome assembly GCA_963082625.1 of Pasiphila rectangulata. NCBI lineage: Eukaryota > Metazoa > Arthropoda > Insecta > Lepidoptera > Geometridae > Pasiphila > Pasiphila rectangulata. The sequence goes on from OY720244.1 coordinate 18,800,433, forward strand.
CAGGGTCACAGGCGCAATACATTGCAGCGTGGCGTTTGGTGCTTAGTGAACGTGTCTGTGAACAAGTTTTATAGGTATAGGTTACCTCTCTACATAAGGTGGACCAACGGCTTGTCTAGTCATTAGCCGTATAAAAATAAAATATTCATAAAATAACAGAGGTAAACAAAATTGGGGTGAATGAACTCGATTTCCCGCCGCCAGGCCAATGCGATCTGCGATTTATTATGGACAATACGTACAATATCCACTCCCTATGTTGCAGGCGACAAGCCCTACGCTTGCAACGACTGCAGTTACCGCTGCGCCGACCACAACGCGATGCGACGCCACAAGAAGCAGCATTCCAAGGAAAGTCTGTACAAATGTAAACACTGCCCATACACCACCATACAATCCACCGTGTTCACAGCCCACATGATTTCTAACCACCCTAATGCCAAATCAGACATTCATCGCTGTCCGTACTGCCCCTTTAAATCCGTCAGCAAAGATAAATACGTCGTTCATCTCACAACACACACAGATAAAGAAGGAATACAGTTACTTATAGAAATGACTAAAAGCAAAAAGCCTAGCTGGACGATACCGAGCGACGCGGAGAAGACTATTGAAGCCTTACCATCGATTGAGGAGACGAAGGAAGACACGCCCAAACCCGTGAACGAAATACCGATTGAGGTTTACGACTGCGATAGCCTGTCCGAAAGCATGCCGGAGAATTACCCAAAAAGCTACTGCGCTACGCCCGCGTTAGATCCCCAGCAAACGGACTACGACAGCCAGGCTACAAACCTCAGCAAAGACAGCAGCTCCGACTGTCTCATACCGGAACCCATGAGCTCCACAAACACTCTCATGGATTGCCGCCAGTTCCCGCAGCAAATACCGCTGCAAAGTCTACAGATGACGTACGAAAGCACGCAGTCGAATCTACACGAGTTTCTCAGCACCTCGGTCCCCATGGAACAGAATCTCAACAGCAACGTGAATTCTCTCGCACCGAACCACTGCTCGGTAGCAAGCGGCATCGGCAACAACATCATGAGCAACTTCCCGATCCGTCTGCCGCTCGCCCCACGTTTCTCCTTACGCAATCAAATAATGCTCAAACCTATCGACAAGATGCCTTTACCTATGAACAAAGTCACCGGACCTATCATCACCCCGACACAAATTCTCGTACCGTCTTCTAGCAACTCTCCCGTTAACCAGTGCATAGACGACGGAGCGCCTAGAAAGAAGCCCAAGATATCAGTCAAAAGCAACTTAATACTGAAAGGGCCGGATCAGGAAAATATGTTTCATTCGCAGCAGAAGATGGCTTTCAGAAGGTTAGAGGATAACCAGCGGTTCGGACTGGGTAGTCCGGTTACGTTCAATAACTTGATCACGACTAAGTTCATGCAACTACCACCCGAACCTTCGCTCATCGAGTCTCCTAATGACATGTTGCCTTACCCTCGGGAGACGATGCTCGGAGAAGCGGCCACGACGCCGGTCGACAGTGAAATGACGCAGAATCCACAAATATTCACGTTCAACCAACAGATGAACGCAAACTCGATGACGATGCTACCTCCTCCTGACAAGATCCAGACGAATGACCCCAGCTACATAAAACTAGAAGCCACGATCAAACAAAATACTCAGTCCCCGAGTCTAGAGCGAATGTGCACCGCAAATTTGATGAGCACCAACATTTCCAGAGAATACAAGGCATCGCCGCCTCTCGAAGATATCAACAAGAACATGAACGAGATAAAAAATGAACTGAAGTCAGATTTCTACATGCCTCTCACCAACACAGACACAAGCCCATCAAACAGGCTAACTATCATAGACCAGTTTTTGATAGATAATATACTGACTGGAGAGCAGTATACTGGACATATGGATCTACCAGGAGTGGTTCTACAGGAGATCCCTGAACCGCAGAACGAAGAACAAAACGAAGTTATTGAGATTGACGACAATTCAGTAGACAATAAACTGCTACCACGCTACGATATGAACATGCCGTTTGAGTCTCTATGTCTAATGCACAACGACTTCTATTTCCTTGACAATGAGGTATCCGCGAACAACACGGTTGAATCAGTCAGTGAAATGAATAGAATGGTTTCAGAAGTTCCGCTTATAACTCAAAAGGAGAACTTGGAAGTTCCAGTTGACTCAAGCAATGACTTTCCAAACTTCATTCAAGGCAAGAAAGACCCTATGATGAACACCTCAGTTAGATTAACAACAAATAAGATCAACGTGAAGAACATCGAACTTATGAAGAACTGAGATTTTACAGCTTAGTTTAAAATCATTACATTTGTTTTCGAATGTTGTTAAGGCTGGGCCCAAGTAAATTTAGTGAGATCAAACTCATTCGGGTTTAATCGACGCAGCCGACGAATTTAGTATACATAAAAACTATTTAGTGGGAACACTGCTTGTTATATTCCATGTAAATAATTATAAGACTGTTATTTAAATAATTGCTTATTATAGCCCAATGAATTTACAACTTCTTTTAATATACACCGCTATAAAGTCCCCACTAGTTCTAACCTCTTGTGACGTAAAAAGCGTCCATTCTATACTAACATCGTTAAACGGTTTTGGATCTGTATGTACGTTTGTGCCGTCTGGTCCTATTATTATTATGACGTTTCCGTTGAATTGTTTCAAGTAGTCTTCGAAAGCCGGTCGGTTGTTAAAGTAGCAGAATAATAGTGCGGTCAAAGGATCTTGGAGGGCAGTTGTGACGTCATCGTGTAGTTTAGGGGAGGTAAAGAGGAGGGGGATGAACTGGGGCGGGGCGTATTGGCAGCGCCACCACGCGTTGTCGATTTCCACGCCTGCCACGCGGTAGCCTGGAATAAACAGCTTTTATTAGTTGAAATTTGCCGTAAAATGTGAAATGGAGCCGTGGGGCGCCGGCAGTAGAATGTTGCCCCTCCTCTCATGCCCGTGGATACAGTAAAAGCCTGCTAAGGGATACCTCAGAAAGATGGGCAGCAGCATCTTTCCATATATCAACATCCCATACTGCGCTCGCCAACCCGCCTGCCAAGCGTGGTGAGTATGGCAACTACCCCTCATCAGACCCATGAGGGAGGCCTTTGTTCATTAGTGGACGTTTTATGGCTGAAATGATGATTAGTTGAAATTATAAATAAGTAAATAAAATAACGCTGGACAATTCACACAGCATCATCTAGCCCCTAGCTAAGCAGAGTTTGTGTTATGGGTACTAGATGTCTGATACACTTAATACATACATTATACTAAATAGATATTTTTTATTATAATATAGAAAAAAACATCCAGAAGACCTACGCCCGCTGCGCCATAGCACAGTGTGTTATTTAGCCTTAGTTGCGGTCATCCTTATTTTTTGAGGCTTTTGGAAAGACAATAACTATACAAAACCACTATTACAAGTCCCGTGTCTTTATGTGCCATAGTTTTCGAAATATTTGTATAATCGAGAAAAATCCATAGAAACCATAGAAATGTGTTTTTGGCTCTTATGATGGACATTTTACAATGAATGTTTCAAAGCATGCTAGCCATTAACTTAATGGATCGTTATCGCTATTTAACCCAAAAAAAAATCGATCTCCTAATCGTCAATTTAATTTTTTCTATGAATTCTTAATATTTTTTTTTATGGTTATTCTTTACATGGTCGCGTTTATTTTTTATGCGTTAATATTAAGTACAATACTATGTATTACCACACAAAAAATAGGAGACAACGAACACAAGAACTCTAAAATATTCACCTTTAAAGTTTTAGTTGAGGGTTGTCATCTAGTTACCTTTTTAAAACAAACAAGCAATTTTGTTAATTAATGCAGGAACACTGCACGTACTGTGTTGTCAGATTCAAACAGGCAAACATTTGCAAATATTTTTGGAATCGAGGAATGGCTTGTTGAGGATTTACATACCATTCTGGTGGCATTATCAAGCGAGCTGGAAATGGATCCTCAAAAGTTTCAACATTTTTGTTAAAATCTCGCTGTTAAATACGTGCAAAAGTACAACTTTATATGTCAGTTACCCTGCACAAAATATTGATGCATGGAGCAAAAATAATAGAATCTATTTCCTTACCCATTGGAATGCTATCAGAACAAACCTGTAAATCAAGAAACAAGTTTTGGCGTTATGTTCGTGAGCATCACACCCGAAAATTAGATCGCAAAACAACAGTACTCGACTTGTTTCACCGCGCACTAGAGTCTTCCGACCCATACCTATCGACGATGTCTATTGGCAGGCGACATACAAAAAATAAACTTTCTGTTCTTCCCGACAAGGTTCTGTCACTTTTAAAACCGACAATGGATAATGTTCTTGCCCATGATACTGAATTGGTTACAAACGTTTCTGATGATGATACGCTTGTATTATCATCAGAAGAAGTTTTGATACACTCCGATGATGACTGCTAGGTGAGCCCCACATATAGTATACCCAGTAGTTGTTGAAAGAGTTTACTCAAAAATATTTAGATACATAGAAAATATCTGGCACATTTATTTTATTTTGTTGCACTGCAACAACCCTATTTCCATAGAAATTTCTAAAATATTTAGAAATGTTCTATCTTCGTCTTCTTGCTGTTGTCTCATTTCAAATTTTAGGGCATCATTAACAGTAATATTACGCTTATTTTTAAATGAAAATAAAATGCGACCGTGATAAGACAACATGGAAAAAAAATATTTTGTGTTAATCGGTAAATGTGAAAAATCTCCGAATATATCAAAGATACAACGTTGCATTTTTTTTATCTAAATAGATATTATGTTGTTACCTTATTTAAAGGATTAACTAAATGTATAACAACAACTTTCGAAACTAAAAATGATTTTCGTTTTTCTTACTTATAACTGAAACCTTAATAACTTTCTAATTATACAAAAAAATAGTATCGGTCTTTCTGCCAAACCTTTATCGTTACCATATCTATCGAATAAAAACATAAAATTAATGTGACCGCAACTAAGGCTAAATAACACACTGTGCATAGACGTCCTACACGCGTGATGCCGCGGCCAAAGGAAAAAGGATTTTATTATTATATATAAAATTTATATGAAACAAACATAGTTTACATACAATCATAACATGCTCTTATAAATAGTTCCGGAAAATATAAACAGTAGGTATTATTCTAATGTATAAATGCCATTAGTAAGTTTTAGTATCTAAATGTCAAATAGTGTTTTCCAGCTGAATTAAATGTTAGAATTGCCTTTTCGTAATCTAACCAAAAACAAAGTTAAACCTTCTGTTTATAATAATAAACCAAGACCACTTACCCGTAGCTTCAGTGAACATCCATTCCAAAAGTCCACTGCCACATCCTATGCTCAAGACTTTCTCACATCGCAGTTCTTTCAAACACTGCGCTAGAAACAGAAAGTTCCTCTCACTCGGGAACACCCATAACAATTTATTTCTGTTAGGATGGTCGTGGAACTTTTCTCCTATCTCCTTCCATTTCTTCTGCTGGTACAATGCTATCACGTCGTTTACTATATTGTCTTCCATGGACAATACCGTCACTGTATCTCTAGGTACCTCAAACTGTCCCGGGCGTTTTATTTTGAACGTTTATAAGTACACGGTAAGATGATGGTCAAGCAGACCATTCAGGGACCACAAATTATCTAAGTAACTTAACACTCCAGAACGAAACTTAGTTACACAAAAAAGTTTGTCTCAATAGCTCCAAATTATCGGTCTAAGGCTAGGCGAACGCTGGAATGATCTTCCGCTACCGAACACCTGTAATGGACTAGAAGCCTGCTCGTAAAGTAGCAATTGGTTGCGTAGTTTTTTGGCAATGAATGTGTTCTACCGGTTCGTCATGACGTCACGACCCTTGGGGTATGGAAATATTTCCCGACAGGTGCACAGGTGTGTACCGAGTATTATTCAAGCTAGTCTCAGCGATTCTTATCTACGTAGAGCAAATTATAAAACCCCGTTGCCATGGTCTATTTAGTAAAAATCACAGTGAGGACAAGTTTGTACTTATGTCCTTAGGGTTCCGTAGTGCAACAAGGAAACCTTATAGTTTCTCTTTGTCTGTCCGTCTGTCTTCGGATTAACGAATAAACTGTAATTTTGCATGGACATATGATAATGACGCTGAGATAACGGTACAATAAAATACTGAACAAAATAACCATTTGGGGTACCTCCCATACACGTAAGGTGTGGAACAACTGTTTTTCTTGATTTTCTCATCGTGTGGGATCGTTGCATAGGTATTTAAAAACCATAATAGGGGTTGCTGACATTTTTTCGATTTAGCGTTTTGAAAGTTTTGCTTTACAAATCTAAAACAAAACATGAATGTTGTTTTAACCATGAACTTTCTAAGAAAACTAACGTTTGAGATTTTTTAGTTTCGGAGAACGCTCAAATAAGTGATACGGTTTACCAAACATACCTGAATACTTAAAGCTGAAAAAAAATCAATTAAAACCTAATATTATTTGGTAAACGTAAAAAAACATACATCAATTTCTAAAAACAGGGATTTGGTTAACTACGGAACCCAACATGGCACGTGACCCGATACGCACCTGGCCTAATTTACATCTACACTAATAATAAAGAGGAAAGATTTGTTTGTTTGTATGCATTGAATGGGCTCCGAAACTACGGACCGATTTGAAATATTCTTTCACCATTAGAATCTACATTATTTCTGGTGAACATAGGCTATATTTTATCTTCGTATCGCCACGGGTAAAACCGCGGAGTGTGGCTAGTTTATTACAAAGTAAGATCAAAGTTCGCGCCGAGTTCTTGGCTAATAACCGCGGCCGGTGGAAGCATGTACTAAAACTAAAATAGTTCCATTCCATCATTAACGTTTAGTTTAGTAGTGTGCTCTCGGTATACCTATAACTGTAAGTCGGTTCACTAATTAATAAATCCATCCCTGTCTGTGGTTACATAAACTAATGTTCATAGAAAAATTGGCCACAGCCCAAGACAATAGTTATGTGAGCTAATAAATATAAGTAAAAGTATTTCAGGAAGTAACAAATCAATGTAGGTATAGGTATCTTAGGCGCGGTAACTTTTATGGGACAAAAAATCCGAAGTATGCGAAATAAGTAAAGATTGATTACGCACCAGGGGGCGCTCTCGTGGGCTTCTTCTAGGGATCTGTAGTACAACAACATTATAGTTTAGCTGTCTGTCTGCGGCTTTACAAAGAGATATAGAATCCCATTGCCATATAAAATAATCACGCCGAGATAACAGTAATGAGATATGCTAAAAAAATAATTAATTCAGTGTAGGTACCTCACATACAATTTCCCAGAGTTCCGTTTGTGAAATGTTAGTTTGAAAATCAATAACAAAAAAATTTGCTAACTTAGTTACTTACATTTTGTTAAGCGTTTTTGTTTTTTACGATTACTAAAACGTATTTACAGGAATAAATTGAGTTTTCGGTTTAAAGTATTAAAATATGTTTTAGTAAACGTAAAAAACACACACCAACTTCTAACAACTGATCTACGGGTAACTACGGAACCATTCACAGCGCGTTTTATTGGCCTTATTTATTTATTTTTAACAGTAGTAGGTAGAAGTATCAAGTTGAATCTATACAAATCGCCCGTCATCCCTTCTCTCCATTGATATAAAAACATAGATGAGCCCTCACATCAAAAACTCTGGCATTGTGTTTACAATACTACCGACGAATGCGCAACACGCCACGCGTACCGAAAAAATAGTGTTATCTCTTTCTCCCACATTATTTGCAAACACTACTCTCTTTCTTGCATTAGTGAGCTCACTCACATCGTTTGGAAACACAACGGCGCGGTCTCAGTACGGTGAGGGCTCATCTATGCTTTTATATCAGTGCTTCTCTCCCTTACTAAACCTATTTGTAAGGGTAAATCACAAAGTAAAAAAAAATATAAATAAGTACTTAAAACATCATTTATTTCATATACATAACTGTACACACGGATTAATAAGCAGTATAAAGTATAGAACACAAACCAATAACAGTGATAAGTAAATAAAGTATTAAACCATTTTATTAAGGCCCTTGGAAATAACACTTTTAATAGCAGATTTATTTTACTATTTACAGGATTTTTTTGGAGAGACACATGTATCCTTACATGCAAAATGTAACGAGAACTAAAAAATTAAAATACTATTGAAGTTAAAACAAGGGCAAGTTTAAGTTGGTATAACTTAACAAAGTTACTACATTATGCCACAGCCACACGTCTGAAAACTATTCTGAAATAGTGAGTCATAATGCAAATTTACAGCTCCGATCACAAATTTACTGACTGCTATTATCTATTTCTAAAACAGGCTCGAAATTGATCTTTAGTGTCCTGTAATAAGATAACCTAGCCTAGAACCATGTTGCTTTTTAGGTATACGATAACCGCGCAGTCTGTCAGTAGCGCTCGTTGACGTGACATGGTACTAGAACATTTTATTGGAGGAGACTGTACAAATAATAATCAAGTCTACAAATTATTGACCCCAGTTTATATAAGTGTGTAAAAAAAGCACCAAATTATAGAAGAGGTATAAAAGGTTATCTAGATTGAGAGGAAAAGGTAGTTTAAAATTATGCTCTAGATATTGATTTGTATAAAATTAGCCTTATGATCTTTACGTGATAAAGATATTTACAGTAACTAATGAAACCCTAGATGATCGTTCTTCACATCATCCGTTACAATATCGTTTACGATTATGCCGGGGAGTGCCGGCTGTAGAATGTTACCTCTCCTTTCTTGCCCGTGGATGCAGAAAGAATCTGCTACGGGATACCTCCGGAAGATGGGCAGCAGCGTCTTTCCGTATATCAACATCACGTGCTGCGCTCGCCAAACCGCCAGCCAAGCGTGGTGAGTATGGCAACTACCCCTCATGATCAGTACTTGACCATGAGGGAGGCCTTTGTCCAGCAGTGGACGTGGTGAATGACGTTATAGGGAAAATAAAACAATGCTGGAAGTAGGAGCTGTCCAGATGGTATCTATCGTCTCAGACGGCTACACGCCCGCGCTGTGCTAAAGAAGTCGATTATCGTATCGGATAATGTGAAAAATGTACCTGATCGTGATCAAATATAGGTAGTTATTCGCCCCATCTGAACTAGCTCTTAAAGGTAAAGCGTTTCAGCTCCGTTACTATTTTTGAACCACTCTTACGAATTTAAGAACTTATTTACGACGCTTAGTTGACAAATTTTGTTTGAATCAATTTCATTTGAAGCGAATCAACCAAATTCAAAATCTAGATGTATTCAAAACATAATTTGAAATTCGAACGAAAATAAATAAGGGTTTGAGTGATTCACAACGGAAAAATAAAAGTGTTTCAAAAACAGGCCGCTTATTGAATGAAACAATATCTGAGAATTTGTCATTATGGGTCCATACAGGCATAGATCCATTACGGTGTTAAAAGAATACTCATGATGCATTAAACATGTACTAATAATAAGTGAGATCAGTGTGAGATAGAGATCATGATCTTCAGTCGATTGTTAACCACTAGGAAAAGATCGAATTACTGAAACAGCCTTAGAAACGTTCGTGTAAACTCTAGTTACTAAACACACCTTGGCATTTTATTTTCACAGAAAAGTTACACCGCCTTTTTTTTGCCTCTACCGTTTGGCTACGGAAATCTTAGTCGAAAATCATATCGGGTTTAGCAACGAAAGTGTGGTTTAAAACAACTTGAAAAAACCGTTTACAAACTAAAGAATTGTTGTAATCTCATAGCAGTTAGTATGACAAAGATAAGTAGAATTTACACATAAACGTTTTCTACAACATCCAGTAACCCTTCTTTATCACAAACTTTTTGGCAGACAAAGCTAATTATACAAAGGCTAAAAGCGTATATCGTATGAGCATTCTATCTGGTAAATTCTGTCTCCAAACCATCTTAACGCAGTCTTTTCTTTCCAATATCCTGCATTCTTTATTCAACACACCATAGGATACTCCTATATTAAAATACCCCACACCATATCAGTCTAAACAAGTCCCATTTCATTCCAACATAATATAAAATTGAAGTACAAATAGAAAAACAATGCATTTAAAACTACAAATCATAACTTTCGAATATATTTTATAATTGATTAATGAGATGAGATCAAAATTTTGGTCCATTTCGCCCGGGTGTATTACGAATGTTAATAAAAATTATACTTCAAGTTCAACATAAAATTTGGAATTTACATTAAATATAGAGTAGAAATGAAACACGTAACATAAACACGCACGCGTATGTATATATTCATTCTATAGCGACTCAATAGCTGTCAGAGCGTTCATGCTGCTGGACATTTCACATAGCGCTATCCCGCCTACAACATAGCGACTCAATAGCTGTCAGAGCGTTCATGCTGCTGGACATTTCACATAGCGCTATCCCGCCTACAACATAGCGACTCAATAGCTGTCAGAGCGTTCGTGCTGCTGGACATTTCACATAGCGCTATCCCGCCTACAACAAACTTAGAAGTAGCCGCTAAAATACATTTGGTTGGCGTTTTTTTAGCCGTTTTTTCATGGACCTACTATTTTCTCCTATTAGTAGGACCACGAGGGAGACCTATTTCTGTCTTTCCTATTATATACTATAAATAGAAACAACCAATAATTTATACACCCTGTATATTAAAAAAAAGGTGGCCAGTCCTATCTTAGTTTATCTAAAAAATGGCCTACTGTTATATCACCTTGAATTAATTGTAACTGGCATTTTAATATGAAATCATCGCGATCTAATTCTTCTTTTCGACGTCGTGATGCATCACTTGTTCTTTCGCTTTCCATATCCATTATTGCATTTATCAACCGCAGGATCGAAACTGGTGAACGCTTTTTAACATTCTTGTTTAGTTGAGAGTGCCAGCTTTCAACGACATTATTTGTACGGTGACGTTCACCATATACGCACCATGAAGATTTGTAATCTTTGTTCTTCCACCATGTTCTTTCCATATATTTCAAAAATTTTGTAATTTTTAGGGAACTGGTGCTTTCATTCTTGATATAATCAATATCATTTTCTATGAGATTTTCAGGTAGTAGAGCTAAACCCTTACATAATCCGACAATTCTTTTTTCTATTTTTTCCTTAATTTTAAGTTTGACTTTGGAATTTTTCCAAATGGCTTTCGATAAATGAGCAAAACATTTTTTTAATATCACTTCCGGGAAAATGTTCATCAAAGCATTGGCAATAGCGATTTCGAAGTCCAAATGGATTTTTTTTGGAGTCCAATCAGGTATTTGTGATTTTATCATAGCGAAAAGAGCAGCATACGACTCTTGCTTTTTATCAGACATGAGGGCATAAACAAGTGGTACTACTTTCGTTTCTGATGACGAAGCACCAAGGTCTCCGTGAATTGTAAATAGTTGCTCAAACGGTTGAGGACAACTCTGAAAAGTTCCATCGACGAAGAACTCCTCAGCTTCTCCTAAAAGCTTTCTGCCTTCATTCGAGCAAAAAACAGAAATGCGACAACTTCCATTTAGGTATTCTGCTAAAAGATAACTCGACAACTGTTCTGGTATTTCCACAGACTCTACATTCTTGAAATTTGTCCTTTTGCGACTTGTATACAAAGCAGTTTGTATATTTTTAAGGGGTGGCACCGGAAGTACGAAATGTATACCTTTATCTTCCAATTTCTTCTTTTCTTTTCCATATATTTGCGTAATTGGAGTATCAGTAGAAGAAGCTTGCTTCTTCATTTTATTTATCGCTTCGTCGATTTGGTTTTTGGCATAACTGACTTGACAGGAATGATCTTTTCCTTTAATAACTTGTCTTCCCTGCAGAGAAACAAATTGAATAGATATGATTATCCTGGGGGTAAAAATTAGCCATATGTTCTAGTCCGAGTCATGGTGTATATATTATGTATTATGTTCATCCGAATCCATTAATCCGTCCGTCTCACTATTTCGAATGCAGTGGGTTATGAGACTCAAATAAAAAATAGGTAAACAATAATACATTACTAACCTTTAGAGTCACTGATCCCCGGCATTTTTCTTTTTTAGACCATCTACAGTTCCATATAACACCACTTGTTTTATACTCTCTTTGCTTGTAGTACTGCCGTCCTGCATATAACAGTACTGTCCCACCTTTTCTCTTTATAAAAGATACTTCCTCAGACATTATTTTCGAAGAAAGCCAAAGAAATAATGGAAAGTCAAATATAGAAATAAATGAACTGCGCTAATGAATGCACTTGAAACACAAAATATGAAGGATGACATTATTGACTGACATCAGCCTTTAAATGGAAAAGAGGTTAAAGTGGCCACTTATATTAAACTTCTTATCCTTAGAGCATTTATGTAGGTACTACTTGAATGTTCTATATTATTATCATAGGAGTAACGAGAAACTTATACAGGAGGTAGATTTTTGATTCACCCTAGAATAGGAAAGACAGAAATAGGTCTCCCTCGTGGTCCTACTAATAGGAGAAAATAGTAGGTCCATGAAAAAACGGCTGTTTTTTTCCACTCCTGATTGGCGTTTTCTATGTTTTTTGCTTTCTGTGTACAGCGTACAGTCGCGCACGGATACCACTAAGGTACCACTAGGGCTTAGTGGTATCGTTTACTATGTGCGCGACTGTATAAAAAAAGAGGTAAACTATCTGCATATTGAGATAACTTTTGTAACAATTCTCTCACATCTTGTTTTAGAACAAATACGAGTATTCTATGTTTTGGAGAAGAGCGCAGTTCTAAAACTGTGTAGTGTCATTCACAAATGTTATTTTATAAACACAAAATGTTGAATATTATAGACTTGTTTTTTACTCTTGACTGTCTTATTGAATCTGAAGGATCAGGAATTACACCCGAACAGCTATTCCGCGGCTATAGGATGAATATGAATAGGTCCGTAAGAATAACAATAAACCTAACCGTCTTGGACGTACTTACATGCTACTGTTAATAGTATGACTACTGAAGAATATTAGTAAAACAGTATACTCTTTACTACTTCTACTTAAAGATAAAACAGGTCGTTCTAACTCCTTGACTTGAGCGGGCCAATCAACCTGATACTACTAACTCTATTTAAATATACATTAGGTTCCACTTTCAAAATCAACGTGAGATGTTATATTCATTTTGTATAATACGGGGATTGAGTTCTGGGACATTCTTACGGAGCGGAGCGGGTTGCCCATTTAATCCACTTAAGATGATTTTCTTAAAAATCGAAATATGTCGGACTAAGAATCGTCGTCTTACACGACTTAAGTTAACCGCTAAATTGGTTTCGCGAAAATAATTTTTCGACCCTCATTTGGTTTGCATTTTGGCGCGAAAAACGGCGGGCGCTCCGCGTCGGCGCTAAGTGGATACTGGCTCGGTTTTTACAATGGAGCGTATCGTGGTATTTACGCTCTATGGAAAGGGATTGAATGAAGCTTGTCAGTACAATCATTCATAATTTAGTCTGTGTTCGGGATATATAGCGTAAAAATTATTTTCTATTAATTATTGATTTAATTTTATATAAAAAATACTTTTGTTTGTAATTCAAAATGTATTATCATATATCTACATGTTTTGCGGTATATACATAGTATGTGGTATAACCTCACTATATATAACATAACATTTAGGTGTCTTAGAACAAAATATTTTTTGATCGTAATTATAAAGTGCATTTTTTATGCACTTTTTTTGCGTAATTTTTTTTTTAATTTTAATTTAATCGAATAAAATTATTTTTTCTTGGGCTACGTAAATTTTATTTGTTATTGTCATTGTCAACTTCATTGAGAAGGCTACAAAACAAAGAAGAAGTTGATAAACACCATAGTTTAAAAATGACAATTGTTTTCGTGGAACGATGACTCACCGATGACTCACTGGTCAGTTTACTTACCAAAACCAAACGACGGCTAAAAAATCTTGGTAAGTAAACTGACCAAAACCAAACGAGCGGTTAAGCCTAGATTTTTTAATTCATGTGTTACTGCGACATAGCACACTAATGAAACACAGCTCCCGATTGGTAGATTTAAGTTAAGTAGAATCGTACGATGGACAAATTTGAACTGCACCTTAATCTCTTCTGGTTATGGGCGCCTGTTACAAAACACTTTATAGGAAGTAACTCAGTAAGCTTAACGCTACGCACGAAACCTCCTCACTTAGGAGTTTTTATTCTTCCCCCACCACCAGCGCCGGCGACCATGTCCAACAACGCGCGTTGGGCCGAACGCTGAGCGCAAGTCAAGCTAGTTCACCATGATGATAGGTATGTACGTGGTGAGAGCCATTCTGCCCTCCTTATCATAAACGCAATAACTCGATTTTTGGGGCCTACAGTTATAGTATACATATTCGTGATCACCAAATTTTGCTTGCGTTTTGCGTTTATGATAAGGAGGGCAGCATAGTATAATATAATATTTACAATTACATAGCGTAAGACTCGCAATGGGGCGGGGCTTAGCTCACGCCCCCTCACAACTACCGCTGTGACGTGACGCAACCGAGCCGAAGCGAGTCACAGACAGTCGAATCGAGCCACACTCACTTTTGCGCCGACAACCGAACTAGACGGACGTTATTATCCTTGCTTGCCCCCTAGTTGTGAGGAGGTAGAGTTCTTGATTAAGTTATTAGATTTAGGTTTAGTTAAGCATTAAGTTTGTTATTTTTTGTGAATTTGTTTCATTTATTTTTCTTATATGGACGATGTGGTCGCTAAGCGACAAAGTCTTAATTAAATAAATAAAAAAACATCCTTGCTTGCCAATATCATTGATTTGGTGATAACTAAGCTAAATGTTTAAATTACGGTTAGAAGTATAGGTTTTGTTAACTTTGTGTTTTTTTAATAAATTTGGATTTTTGTTTATAACGACACATTATATGGAGTAAAGCCCCGATAATTAAAATGCACGTTAACTCAGTTTGCTCAAATTTTAACGACAAGTCAGGGGTTAGATCACTGCGACCACGATATATAAAACAATGAGACCTTTTGTAACGGCAGTCTCCGCATAACCTAAGCTGCCCGCACCAATTCATATTTTATATTTCGATCCATTGCAAACTTCCTCAATCATGATTTTTAAAATAAGTAAAAAGATATCAGCACTAGGGTGTCCCGTTAAAAAGAACAAATAACCAAAATGATTACAAGAGGTACGAAAATTCGTTTATTTTTACATAATTGTTTTTTTTATTTCATAAATAAAAAAAAGAATCTGCTAAGGGATATCTCCGGAAGATGGGCAGCAGTGTCTTTCCGTGTAAGAATATCCCGGACTGCGCTCACCAACCCGCCTGCCAAGCGTGGTGAGTATGGCAACAACCCCTCATGCACTTGGATCTCTAAGTCAATGAGGGAGGCCTATGTCCAGCAGTGGATATCTTACGGCTGTAATGATGATGATGATGATAAGGTCAAACCCAGAAATTGTAAACAACTTCAAGTTGCGGCAGAGCCTTCAAGACGTGTTTATAGTAGTAGAACTTTTTGTGAAAAGTTCATCCGGGGAAGTACTACCACTACATCTACTTCTGCCGCCAAGCAGTGATGTCTGCATTGCTGAGTTCCGGTTTCAAGGTTAAGGGGGCCGGTGAAATTACGGGCGCATGAGACCTTACAACTCTGTCTCAGGGTGACGTGCTTAGCGAACGTAATCAACCGCGGTATTGCAACTGTAATAGGTAGAGGTTACGACTTCACATCAGGTGGGCCTTCGGCTTGTCTCGACATTTAGCTGTATAAAAAAATGTTCAAATTACCTTGAATCTGAGTAAAAATACACAACTCTCTTGTGATCAGTTTAGATTTTTTTTGAACGGGACACCCTAATCTGCACTAACACGGCGCGCAAGCAAAACGTGTTCATGGATACAATATTACGCTTCTGCTCTGCCGAGTCCTACCTATATCTCGTTATTCAGTCATAGCTGCTTATTCACCTTGATTTAAGTTTATAAATCGTATCACATACACAAAATAGCACAAAGGCATTCACAGTGGCTTATCTGTGCTAATTATAATGTTTTTTAAATGTAAACATTCTGAAATCTATAAAGATTCAAATGATAAATATGCACCTAAGCTTCCTTCTAAACTCAGCCTTCAATTACCTGATTCTATTTTGATTCCATCTGAAATCAAAAAAGCTTTATTAATATTAGGTAAGAGAGAAAATGTCGTGGACACGGCCTCGGCAGTAGAATTTTACCCCACCTTTTCATGCCCGCGTATGCAGTAAGAGCCTGCTAAGGGATACCTCCGGAAGATGGGCAGCGGCGTCTTTCCTTGTATCAACATCCCGTACTGCGCTAGCCAACTCGCCTGCCAAGCGTGGTGAGTACGGCAGCTACCCTCATGAAGATACATGAGGCCTGTGTTCAGTAGTAGACGTTTTACGGCTGGAATGATGATGCACATAAGGGTCGTAGAAGGTCCTAGAATGAATCAGCTCTCACCTTTATTCAGCTTCATCTTCCTCCAATGCAGTTGCGGGCTGACCTCCGCCTCCTTAACCTCATCATCCTCATACAATATCTTCATAAACTTCTTCACATCTTTAGGCGGGGTCACGACGCAGTTGAGGCTCGCGTCGCTGGTCAGTTCCCGCATCTTGGTCTCATCTATCGGCGGTAGCTGGATCTTCTTCTGGTGCGCCATGGAGTTAGCCTTCCTTATTTTGTGCACGTATTCGCAGGGACTGTCGATCGGCTTCTCTATCGGCTTCCCGACGATAACGCTCTGTCTCGCGTGGTTCGCCACTATTATATACGACTTGTCGATCTCTTTGTCGTCCTCGTTTACTTCCGTTGCCTTCAGCGTTCTTATCAGTTCGATCGGTAGCGGCGGCAGCGGGTTGAGCACTTCCAGTTTGTTTTTCTCGCTGGTGTCGTCGAGTTTGGCGTCCGCGCCGCCGGTGAGCTGCTGCAGGGCAGTCTGGTCGCACGCCACCGCGGTGGCTGTGGAGTAGTTGGGGTGCGTGTTCCGGATGTGACGCTCCAAGTTGTCCTTGCGCCGGAAGTTGCGCTCGCACACTTTGCAGCGGAACGGCTTTGAATCTGTGGGGATATGGGGATATATTCAAATCAAATTAAAGAATACCTACTTTATTCAGCGCGGCCGCACCGACCTTATTGACAAAAATAAAAGAACACAAATTAATAGAATAATGCACATATTTAAATCGGTTCACTTCAGATGACACGCGAGTTATTGAGCTGGAATGGAATAATAATTTGCGATCGACGCTTGTGACGGGGATTACAACAACTGTTATGCAACGCTCTGTAACCCCTCATCGACAGGTCTGAACAGAAAAATAATATATTAGTAAAAAAGAAGAACCGCAAGGTATTAGAACCGGCCTTTACACAAGAGGGGTCCGAACACCCAATTATTGCAATGCGGTCTTCAATTTGGTCTTTTAGAAATTCATTAAAGAAGTACCTTCTACATGCTCAAACATTAGAATAAAATAAGTAGTTGTTTTGTGCCTTACCTTTACTTTGATTTTCATATTTGGTATAGATCCGTGATATTTTTTTAATTGTATATATTACATTGCATGCAAATTGTTTTCGTGTAATTCATTTCTCTTTCCGTTGCGTGATTTAGAAAACGAATAAAGCCAAACAGACAGACGCCGGCAGCGACTTCAATTTATACTATGTAGAGATAACTGCAAGAAATTGACGTTTGACACGCTAGATTTCCGCCTGTTGCAGACCTGTCACGAGATACGTAATCCGCCTGCGGGCCTCGAAGCCAGTAGATCTGCGAGTCTGTGCGACTGAGCATTGAGATAAGTAGTCTCAGGAGGGTTTAGGTTTTCCACCCTTTCATGTGCTCTAAGGTGACTTGTGTACCAAATCTTATGAGAGAAGGTACGACAGCGCTTCGGGCACGGTAATACCACGTTGACAAAATTGTACCGGATGTCAGCTGCACGGGCCTTCAGCCCAAGTGTGTAAAGGAATAAGAAGGTGCAGTTACCGGTGTGCTCTGCCGCGTGCCGGCGCAGGTCCTTGCCGCTTCCCGGCAGCTGACTTCGAGTCCACAGCCTGTGTAAAGGCATTCCTTTACAATGAGAAGGTGCAATTACCGGTGTGCACGGCGGCGTGGCGGCGCAGGTCCTTGCTGGAGTGGAAGGCCTGCGGGCAGCGCGCGCACTGGTGGCGCCGGCGCGCGCCGCAGCGGCCCGCGCAGGTACTTACCGGCAGCTGACTTCGAGTCCACAGCCTGTGTAAAGGAATGAGAAGGTGCAGTTACCGGTGTGCACGGCGGCGTGGCGGCGCAGGTCCTTGCTGGAGTGGAAGGCCTGCGGGCAGCGCGCGCACTGGTGGCGCCGGCG
This sequence comes from Pasiphila rectangulata, assembly GCA_963082625.1. Taxonomy (NCBI): domain Eukaryota; kingdom Metazoa; phylum Arthropoda; class Insecta; order Lepidoptera; family Geometridae; genus Pasiphila; species Pasiphila rectangulata. The sequence continues at coordinate 18,818,875 of OY720244.1, forward strand.
CGCGCCGCAGCGGCCCGCGCAGGTACTTACCGGCAGCTGACTTCGAGTCCACAGCCTGTGTAAAGGAATGAGAAGGTGCAGTTACCGGTGTGCACGGCGGCGTGGCGGCGCAGGTCCTTGCTGGAGTGGAAGGCCTGCGGGCAGCGCGCGCACTGGTGGCGCCGGCGCGCGCCGCAGCGGCCCGCGCAGGTACTTACCGGCAGCTGACTTCGAGTCCACAGCCTGTGTAAAGGAATGAGAAGGTGCAGTTACCGGTGTGCACGGCGGCGTGGCGGCGCAGGTCCTTGCTGGAGTGGAAGGCCTGCGGGCAGCGCGCGCACTGGTGGCGCCGGCGCGCGCCGCAGCGGCCCGCGCAGCGCGCGCCGCACGCGCAGCCGCCGCGCACTGCTGAAACGAATAGATAGATAGATAATCATTTATTTGCAACTACAAAACAAACATGACATACCACTTTAATAAAGTTATGATATAGGTTTGTCGCTGCGAAAGGGTCCTCCGTAAGGACCGTTTCGAAAAGGCGGACATTGACATTATCGAACGACAAATCAAATCAAAAAATACTTTTTTAAGAAGTTCGAATTCAAATTATTATCGAATTTAAATTACCACTTTATTTAGCATACATAGATTTTTCCAAAGCCTTTGACAGTGTTACGCATAATTAAATTTTCACCGCTCTTGAAAAACATCGACCAAACTTACGTCAAACTTATTAAACAAATTTACAAAAAATAGCACTGCAGCAGTTAAAATTAATAATAGTATAGGGCCAACCTTTCCAATTCGAAAAGGAGTTAAGCAAGGTGATCCGCTATCTCCTAAGTTATTCAACGCTACGCTTGAGGAAGTTTTTAGGAAACTGCCAACCAGCTGGAATGAGAGGGGAATCGTCGTCGGAGAAAGAAGACTAACTAATTTGCGCTTCGCTGATGACATTGTCCTCTTCTACAATTCAGCTACTGAGTTAACGAAAATGCTCGATGACCTGAGCAAAACAAGCCTCGACATCGGTCTGAGTTTGAATTATGTCTAAGACCAAAATAATGACTAACAGCTCAAAACACAAAATAACTGTAGGGGGTGAGGAGATTGCATACGTTAACGACTACATACACTGCCGGCCAAAAGTTTGAGACCACTTGTAAAAATCTTTGTAACCACCAAAATATTTCAAAAGTACACATGATAAAGAGCTAATTTGAACACCTGCGTATTCTATTGTTATCAAAGAATTTCTGAGAGTCATTTTTATTGTATATTTTTAAGTTATCATCCTTTAAAGGTCTATTGTTTCAAAACATAAATGAGTACCGCGCGCTTACCAGGTGATAGAGTCATTGTTATATTTTTTATGGCCTGCTCATTTCTAATTATTTTGGTTTTGTTTTGCGGTAACCGTACTTCCGGATTATTTTAGCTTCCTTAAACATATTTTTTACCTGAGTTTTGATGGAGTAAATTTTTCATTATCTTAACTAGTCTGAGCTCGTCGTTGTTACAGTGAAGACATCTTAAAATGGGAAAAGTGCGCGAAATTAGCACTGAAACTCGTTCTGCCATAGTTGTTTTACACGGCGAAGGCAAATCTGAACGTGCGATTGCCTCTCAACTTAAGTTGTCGAAGACTTGTGTTCATAACGCAATAACCCGATACAAGGAGACTGGCAGTAATCAAGATCGTTCGCGATCGGGGAGACCGAGAGCTACCACTTCTAGCGAGGATAATTTCATCGTCGTTACCAGCAAGCGGAATAGACGCCTAACCGCACCAGAAATCCGCGCAGAAGTGAACAAATCCCGATCAGAACCTGTGTCATTGACTACAGTAAAAAGACGATTGAGAGATGCTAAGTTATTTGGTCGCGTCGCCGTTCGAAAACCACTACTAAGGCCACAAAACAAAAAGAAACGGATGCAGTGGGCCCTTACCCATCGAGACTGGACTGAAGAAGACTTTAAAGAAGTTCTTTGGACAGATGAATCCAAGTTTGAAATATTTGGTTCAAAACGACGAATTTTTGTTCGACGTACCGCCGAGGAAAAGATGATGCCAGATTGTGTGGTGCCAACAGTTAAGCATGGTGGTGGTTCCATTATGGTCTGGGGATACTTCTCGGGCCATGGAACCGGAGATTTGGTACGAGTCGAAGGAATCATGAAAAAGGAGCATTATAAACGAATACTACAGCAAAATGCCGTTCCGTCTGGTTTAAGATTAATTGGAAATGGATTTTTTTTTCCAACAAGATAATGATCCTAAACATAGTTCAAAATTATGCAGGGGTTATTTAGAACATAAAGAAACAGAAAGGGTGTTAAAAAACATGGTGTGGCCCCCTCAGAGTCCGGATCTCAACCCCATTGAGCTATTGTGGGAAGAGCTTGACAGAAATGTGCGCAGTTGTTGTCCCTCCTCACAAGAAGACATGTGGAAGGCTTTACAAGAAAGCTGGAACAATATCTCACAAGATACAATTGATAAATTGATTGCTCGTATGCCGAGACTAGTGAAAAAAGTTATAAAATGCAAGGGAGGCTTTTTTGACGAAAAATCCGTTTAATGATTTTATTAAATATGAACGTCATTTTTAACGTAAATGGTTGATATTTCTTGATTTTTTTTTCTCTTCTTGATGAATGTGTATTAGTAAATGAGCATTTTAATTAATATCTAAACCTCTTGATTTATATTTTGAGTTTTATTTCATTTTGCTACTTAGATGTAGGTGGTCTCAAACTTTTGGCCGGCAGTGTATACCTTGATCAAATAGTCTCTTTCCAGGCGAGACAAGAAAAAGAAGTTGCACGACGCACCGAAAACGCCTGGAGGAGCTATTGCGCCATGAAGGAACTCATGAAGGGAGATTTACCACTATCACTCAAACGTAAGCTCATGGACGTATGCATTCTCCCCATCCTCACTTACGGCGCTCAAACTTGGTCTTTGACTGCTCAACAAAGATCGACTCTTGAGGATCTCGAGGTTTGCCAACGAGCTATGGAGCGCAGTATTCTCGGTGTTAAACTTACTGACTTAATATATACTATGTAACGCTAGATTTAAGTTTGTGAATAAAGGCTATTGAAATTGAAAATGCTCACAGTTGTTATGTTTCTTCACATGTTTCTGCAGATTGGAGGAGTCCCGGAAGCGGCGCGCGCACGCCGGACAGGCGTAGGGCCGCTCCTCTGTGTGGGTGATGGCGTGCTTGCGCAGCGCCGTCATGTTGTTGAAGGCTTTGTTGCACTGGACGCACTCGTGCTTCTTCTCCTCTGATGGAAATCAATCAAATAGAACATTTTCATTAGGAACAAACAATACGCTGGATTGGTAGCCGTGGAGCCTGCTAAGGGATACCTCCGGAAGATGGGCAGCATCATCTTCCCGTGTATCAACATCCCGTACTGCGCTCGCCAAGCGTGGTGAGTATGGCAACTACCCCATGGAGATCCATGAGGGAGGCCTGGGTTCAGTAGTGGACGTTGTACGGCTGAAATGATGAATAGGCTAGATGACTAAATTTTATTTCTGAGTACGTCATGTAGATTACCAAAATCTATTAGAAAACGTATTTTAATTTTTAGACGAAATCCAAAATTATCCGCGATACATTACATCCAAATGTCATGTGACGTCACACGCTGGCACGCGCCGACGCGACCCGGTACAGTAGAATGACGTCACGAGCCCCCACTCCTAAACTTCATCTCGCTCTATCTAATTATTGTTTCATTAATTTTAATAAAACCGGGCAAGAGCGAGTCGGACTCGCGCACCGAGGGTTCCGTGCCATCATACAATATAATATATGATAAAGGCGATTTATATTTGTTGGAGAACCTTGACAGCGCCATCTCTTGTCTGATAGCGGAACTTATGTAGTTTTTTTTACACTTCCGATGATTTATAAAAAACTATGCAAATTAGAGGGTTCGTTATAATTTTCCTGTAATCTTTACATACACTCCCATTAGCAATAAAAGTTTCAGGGGATTATCTCTGCAAACTTTGGAGATAAAAGGGGGAATGGTATTTTTAACGTTTTTGTAAATAAGTCGAAAACTATACGGCTTAAAGCAAAACTAAAAACTGTTTATTCATGTGCAAATAAATACCTTTCACATGATTTAGAAACTTCACAAAAAAATTTAAAACCACCCTTCCACCCCCTTTGTCTAAAAAACTATGCAAATTAGAGAGCTCGCTATAATTTTAATATAAACTTTACATACACTTTTATTAGCTATAAAAGTTTCACGGGTTTATCTCTGAAAACTTCGTAGATAAAGGGCGGAATGGTCGTTTTTTAACATTTTTGTAAATAATTCGAAAACAATATGGCTTAAACGAAAAATAAAAACTGTTTATTGATGTCCAATTGAATACCTTTCATATCATAACCCACATGACCTAGTAAACTTCACTTAAAAATTTTGAAATTGCGGCTAGAAGTGGCCTGCATCCACCGCTGACCAGCAGACCTTACCAGGTCGTCACACATCCAGTTCGTGGACGTCCTACGCTGCGCGTGCGTTCGAGAACCTTTCAGGCTTGCCAATTTAAGAAAACAAAAAACGTATTAATAACATACAAACAAGGTAGTAAAATGTATTATGTAGTTGTGTGTTTAGTGTATGTTTGAGTTTGGCTTAGGCACCTTAATGATGTTGATTAACCACAATCTTACAAAGAACTTTTACTTACTTGTATGTTTGAGTTTGTGCCTCTGCAGTTTGGAGCTCTGTATAAAGTTCTGTCCGCATATATCACACACATACGGTCTCTCGTTGCGATGCACTCTCATGTGATACTTATAGTGGGACTGTGATGCAAAACTCTGAAAATAAGAGTTGTTATATAAGTACCTACTAGCGGACCCGTCGTCCTGCCCGCTGATTTGGAGATATACTGACAGCAGCGCCATCTACCGGGTTCAATTGTGTTGATTCAGATGTTTAGGAGGAGTTGGACGTACGCCCACACCGCTTTAATTATTTTGTCGCGCGAGTTTTAATTTCGCTATTACTCGTAAGATATTGATTTAAATTATTTGGTTTATATGGCAAAATAATATTCTATATGAACTACTCAAGATGTTAAAGCAACTTATTTGGATATATATATTCATACCATATTTGCTTAAACATTTTGCATTGCATAATGCATTTTTTTATCAAAATTTTAATAAGAAAAATGGTTAACCATAAAAGATAGACATATGCTGTCTCTGACTTTTTTGTAGACCTTTTTAAGAAGAGCAATTCTGCTATACTATATTATTTGCTCTTAACTTACATAGTTTATGCGGTGCACGACTAAACTTCCAATCGGCATGACATTTTCTGACAACTTCGACAATCTTCATCATAGTTTAGCGAACTTACACCAAACCTTAATGAATTTTATTGCTAAAACCTTCCTCTTGAAATACTCGTATCTATTGGTGAAGACCGAAAAAAATTGGTTGTGACGTTTAGGAGAAGAAAGCCATGCAGACAGAGGCAGCAATATCAATTTACCTCGTGTGTTCATAAGTCTTGAGACACAGTAAAACTAAAATATTTTTGGAGCTAAGTTGAGTATTCATTTATTGGATATTAAAATTAAAACTACTGACATCTAGATCTGTATTTAAAAATAAATCATTCAAAATGGCCACCTTTGCATTCAATGCAGGCCTTCAAACGCGTGCGCCATTCATCTATGGCGGCACGAATCTTTTCAATGGGAATCCGTTTCGATTATTTAATAAGGGCTCGCTTGAGAGAATCCAGGTTTGGGTGAGACTTTCTGCATGCCCTCAGCTCCAATTCCGTCCATAAAGAATAATCCAAAGGATTCAAGTCAGGGCTTGACGAGGGCCAATCTTCGCTCCGAATGAAGCCTGGCAAATTGGCCTCCAGCCAACGTTGGGTAGTCTTAGCTTTATGGGAGGGAGCAGAGTCCTGTTGGAAAACCCAGTATTTTCCAGCGAATAGCGTATCATTTAATGGTTTAACCACCGCTTCCAATATGTCGGTTTGGTAATTTTGTGCCCTCACCTTGACGCCTTGCTGGCAAAAATGAAGCGAAGTGACCCCCTCGTAGGAAACACCCTACCAAACCATCACACTTGCTGGATGATGAGTGCGCTGGACATTGCGTACAGATGGCCGGACGTCCTTTGAACTTCTGGCGTAAACCTTATCGTTCTGCCGGTTAAACTTTTCTTCCACCGTGAAGATCTTTTCATCGGTAAACAGGATATTTTTTGGATCGTGTCTCTTCAATAGGTTCCGACATCGTTCCAGTCGCAATTTACGAAGACGCTCGTTTAAATAATGCACTTTCCTTCGACTGTAGGCCTTTAGTTTAAGATCATATTTAAGTATCCTGTTCACCGATATTCGCGAAATGTTGGTCTGCAGAGCTAATTTCTTTTGAGTCCGGCAAGGGTTGCGACGAATTCGTTCTCTGATTACTTTGATGTTGGCGGGCGTCCTTACAGACCGCGGGCGGCCACATCTTCCACGGTCTTCTAAAGAGCCGGTCTCCTTGTACCTCTTTATGGTATAATACACAAAGTTCCGACTACATCCCAAACTTTGGATTTCACTAAAAACTTGCATTGGTTTTTTTCCTGCTTGAAACAGTGAAATTACAGTCGCACGCAAATCTTTTGTTGGCGCCATTTTCACGGAGATTGAAACAAATATTCAAATGTATATTTTTTCTGATTCAAAACATTCGAAATTTAAATTTTAAAAGTTTAAAAAAGGTTGCATGAATTACTTTCTTTTTAAATTAATTAAATAAGTTTGTCTCAAAACTTATGAACACATGAGGTATACTATGTAGAGATAGAGATTAAGTATATAGTATAATGTATTAAGTACATCAGTTATCTACTCATAGAAACCCATAAACTCATGCTCTGCTTAGCTTGGGGCTAGATGATGCGGTGTGAATTGTCCAGCATCATATAATTATTATTTATTTAATACAATATTGTTATGTATTGGTTGGGCAAATGATTGTTTTTTTTATGATGTTTCCCTCTGCAGGGCATAGGCCTCCCTTTTCTTCCTCCACTGTTCTCTATCCAGTGCTCCATTGTGCCAATCTTTGGTGTAGGAGTCTAGCTAGTCCCTCCATCTCCACATGGGCTTACCACACATGTGTGTTTGTCGTCATTGTATGGAAAAATATGCTTAGTATTCCTACCTGTGGACACAGTCCGCACGCATATGGTTTGCTTTGTCCATTGCAGTATGCATGGTAGGCTACATGGCTGCGAGCGTGAAACCTCTTCTTGCAAACTGTGCACAGATAGAACTTTCCATTTGCATCTGAAACACAGATAGAATAAGTCTACCTACCTTACAACATAAGTTTTGTAATTGTTATATAAAAGGCATTGGTTTCATAGTAACACTTTATTCTATGTATAAATAAATAAATATCTATACTTGGAAAAGAGATTTTCTTGTTTCTCTTTGGAAAGTAAGGCCTACATCTATTATAAATTTATACAGCTTTAGCAAATGATATTTATGCTATATGGGATGCTGAAGTGCCAGGGATATTGTTAAATGGATGAGGCTTGCCTAGTACCTAAACCATCCTCTCAGCTAAGTCAGCTAGTAGTCAGAGGAAAGAACAGCCAATACCTCTGAAGCTGACTAAGCTGCAGGTTTCCTCACTATGTTTGCCTTCACTGTTAAAGCATGTGCACATACATTTGCACATATTTTTTATTTCTTAAGTTTCTCTAAGCTTGCATAAAAACAGATTCTTTGGCTCAACATTGTAAAGTTAACTTTATTTGTAACAGTGAATTTGTTGTTGATTTTAGTTAATTTTTAAATATCAAATTGCCCTACTTTTTTATGCTCATGAAGCTGTAAGAGATTGCCCATACAAAAATGTTTATTATGCTTTAATTTCTATATATTAATGTAACCTGCAGTTACCAAGGAATGAGAAAAGTGGAAGCAGACTTAGGAGGCCTTTACCCAAAAGGGATTCAATGTTTAGTGATACATTTATATAAATAACAATATATAAAATATTAAAATGAAGGGCTATATTATTGTTATATATGATTAATGTAACAACTGTTAGTGAACCATAATAATATATTGTTGAAGCATAGATTATAATAGGAATTGTTTTGTAAGCAAGGCATTGTTTTGTAATTGTCTTTTATGAGTATCTTGAAACCTAAACAATAATTTAATTACCATTTTCCCATAGCAACTTGGGACAAAATGCTGTTTTGTCCAGGATTTGTAAAGCTTATAATACTTTATCGAAAATAAGCAACCTAGATTTAGGAGAACCTCTGCTTAAATATAAAAAAAGGCTTGCATCTATCTGTGCATAGTCTTCTGACACTAAGTCATACATTGATATACCTTTTTGAATTTTATTAATTATATGTATGTACCTATACCAATATTATTTTATTCGTACCATACAAACCGTTAAGTATATATATCTTAGTACCTTCTCACTAACTCTAGTTTTTATTAAGTATTTTGTTTTAACTCTAGCTTCTTTTTATTTTATTTAACCTTACATAGAACATAGATATTTGTTTTGTTTAAACATTCTTAAATATAATTTAATATAATTGTTACCTATGTTTAAAAATTCTAATTCTTAATATATTAACTTTTGCTATGATAACTTAATTTGTAAGATGTAGCTGCCTGTAATTGGGAGAACACTAGCTCATGATTTTTATTGCTTTTACTTTTGTAATTTTTTACTTGTGTATCTTCTGTTGGTGGCTCAAATAAATAAATAAATAAATAAGTTAAAAATTAAATAAAATACCTGTTTCTATACTAATGTGAGAAGTCTCAAGCTTCTTCCTCTTAGATAAATCATCTAAGACTTGTTCATCGTTGTTAGTCGCTTGAAACCCATTGCTGGCTACATCACACCCATTGAGGGCTACATCACACCCATTGCTGGCTACTTCACATCCGTTGGTATCTTCAAGCTCTTTCTTAGTGTTCTCAGACAGTTTTTCGAGTGGTACAGCCACTGTATCGCCTGCGAACCCATCATCAGTGTCGGATGCCTCAGCTACTGTGGACTTCTCAGCTCTGCAAGCTTCACAACCAGCCTTTTCTCGGAGCAGGCAGTCCATGCATTTCACGTGACCGCAGCTCTCCGTCACCAGTCGGTTATCAGTGCAGTTCACAGGCTTTTCATTGCGGCAAGTTACGCAGACTTGCGAATTCATATTGGCAAAACAAACTTTTGAGGTTACAATATGTTATCTAGTATTTCAGTATATACAAATAAACCATGTTTATTTACATAACACCAAAACAATTCGTGATTATATTATGTTTCACATCGTAAAATAAATAAATAATTATTGTACAACAAAATACACAGCAAACAATATTGCATCTTTGAACGTTCGGAAACTACGTAAAAAGTATTGCTGCGACTAACTAGGTACATAATTAAATCATCAGAAACCAGCAATATTTTATTTTTAACAAAATTTTGATTAATTCTTTATGTAATTAATAGGTTTTTCTGTAAGCATTTGAGCGTTAAAAATACCTAATGTAGGTACATATGTATATAAAACACGCAGTAAACGTCCGTAGGATATTGGTGTTCTGTGCAGTAAACGATGATAAATAGTTTCAGAACGCCTCAACTCAACGACGCGAAGAGGCATAGACCGAAGAGTTGACGCCAACATGACAATGACATACTTAAATTCTTTCAATGACATGACATTTCTTATTTTTCAAAACATAATGAGGTGTTTTCATTAAAATGTAAAAACTTCAAAAATAGTTCCCTCGAACCATATAGATGGCGTTAGTTTTATTTAACTGGTAGGAAACACAATTTGATAATGACAGCAATTGTGATTAATCACAAACTTGCTTTCTCCGCTTGCCAGCTCCATCTGTTAAGTTTAGTAGGAAATACTTTTTTGTTTTTTACTGAAAACGGCTCATTTTGTTTGGTTTTTGGCAGTGGTGGAATAGGGGACCGGACAACTTTCGAAAAAGTTTTTTTTATTAATCCTCATGGTTAATTATTCTCACAAAAAATATAGTTTTAATTAAATTTAGCTTAATTTGTACCCAAAACCATAAATCAAATTCAAATGGCTAAAATTGCCGCGTAAACACTACTAAGCGATCGCGTGACGTCATCTGTGGATGATGTCACGCGATCCGCGAGTTGTGAGTTCAGTCAAAGTCAGTTCAGAGCAAAGTTTGGTGCATAATTTTGAAACTGGTGTTATATCTTCTTCTTCTTTTCTTTCTAATAGCTGATGCATGTCACTTGCTGCAACTCTGCCAGTGGTGTTATTATCTTTGATAAACTATCTGTACCGTGAAACAGCTACGTGAAGTTGGCAGTAGTATTCCTACTTCAAAAAGGAATAAGTTGCCATTAATAAAAAAAACAACAAACTTTGCTAATCAAGTGCGTTTTGTAAGCTTTCGTGAAAATTGGAAGATATGGAAAGGATTAAATATCGTTGGGGTGTTGTACCTCAATGTACGAACACATCTGAAACTACATACCTACTCCAAATAAATTATTTACTGATGTACCTTGAAAAGCCGAAATAAAACAAAAATGGCTGGCGTTAGCAAGAAAAAACAGCAAAGGAATGTCTGTAACTTCACCTCAACATGATGACGTCATACACAAATGACATCACTCGCTGTGATTGGTGTTTCGTTTGACATGCGAAACAGATTATAAATATCGTAATTATTAAATTTTGTTTTTTGATTTAAAAATATAAATCATTATTTATTTTAAGAAAATTTTAGTAGGAAAGTCGTAAAATTTTATGAACATTTTATGTAACTATATCTTCGATTTTTTTTCGATTACTGTCCGGTCCCCTATTATCTTTCCTGTCACTTACAAACATATAACAAAAGAAGAAGAAGAAGTAGTAGTCTGTCTGTGGATGTCCGTCATTCATTTTGGTTGATTTCATTTTGTACGCCTTGAAGCGTTTTTTCTTAGAAATAAATATTATTTTATAAATTTGCACACAAAATGGTAAGTGTAAAGCAGTCTAACCATCGTTAAATAATAAAACGCGAGTCGACAGTGAATATTTAGTGAAAAACAATGTTAATACCCAAACTCGTAACCTCAAAGTGCAATTTGTTTTCAGGACGTCTTTCTGATGATTAGGCGAAAAAAGTTAACCATCTTTACCGATGCAAAAGACACGACAACAGTTCATGAACTAAAGAAAATGATTGAAGGTAAGTGCGGTTCGTTCGGCAGGAGAAAGATCTATTTTTAGTTCTGTTACAATGACGACCGTAAAGCGTAGGTTTTGTTGTGAGCGTGGTGTTTTCATTCATCATTCACAGCTGGAATCGATACACACCGTCAACCCCGACCTCTCACCTGCAAATTAATACTGCATTTACAGAAATTGTGTCCAATAAGATTGCAGATGCCTGCAAAATACAAAACATAATTTGTTATATTATTTGCTTTAGCTAATTTTATTTTATATCTTTCTTAAAATTCAGATGAGTTTTTTCAATAGGTAAAGCCAAAGGCTAGGCTTCAAAGGCATGCAAATTTGTCTCTTATCTTGATTGAAACTGAACTTTGAACTTTACTAACAAATGTGTATACAAACACAAATAGACAGTTTGGAATTGTGGTAGGTGTTTAGACAGTTGTTATGGTAAGGAAAGAATAATTCTAGCATTTAATTCTTAAAAGCAGCTTGTTTGTAAAGCAAAGTCTCCACTGGTAAGTAACTTCCACAATTTCTTGCAATTGACAACTGTTTCCACTGACTGCAATTTCTCTATATGCTATACACTTGCGACTTGCAGCAAGTTCAGCAAGTCACTAAAACTTGCAGAAGGCAACTTCTGCAAGTGTTTACATGTTGAGCATGTCAACTTCTGCAAATTTTATTACCAGTGGGCACTTTGCTTTGCAATGGCCGAAGCAGTGAGCCCTCGCGTCTAAATACAAGTGTTAAACTTAGTTAGAGCGAGGTATCAGCCTCTTTGACTCCACAGGGTTATTTTTCCATCTTCTATTTACATTCTAAGTTACAAATTATATTCCTCAATCATATGTGCATAGTAATTAGAAGTTTGTTAACCTGTTTTTTGAAAATAAACATATTTTGTATTGTATTGCTTTGCTAGTGAGATAACATACATATCTATAGGATCCAGATAGCCAGAAAAATCAACCATGGCTTTCCTCATATCCCTGAACGGAACTGTAAATTATGTAGGTGTTTCCTGCTATGTTTTGTAGATAAAATATCATCATCATCATTTCAGCCCGTTTGCACCACTGTTACGTATAACTGCTAAATTGTAAATAAATGAAAAAAATATTTATTGCTCTTTTAATTTTTCAGGCATCCTCAAAGTGAACACTGCTGGCCAGATGCTCTTCAACAAAGACAGCCAGCTGATGGAAGATGAGAAAACCCTGGCCGAGTATGGCTTGACATCTGCTACAGCTAAGGCTCAGAGTCCAGCACCTATTGGATTGGCACTACGGTATGTGCTCTTGTGAAACATATTTTTTCCAACAGAGATCCATTTTCAATTTTATTAGATCCTACCAAGCTTAAGGCCTTGGAAGAGGAATAGGGAGAAATGAAGCTTATGGACAGAGGGGTTAAATTGTGATAACAGTTTCATATAAAGTACTGCACAAATGACTGCATTTGTGAAACCAACAACATAGAATGCCTATTTTAGACAAGCATTCCTTAAAAAAGCTACTTCAAATGATAAAATCCATGACTTGATGCTTAAACACTCAAACCAGAGTGTCATCATCATTGTCAGATTGTATTGACGCACTGCTAGGCATAAGCAAACCGGTGTATGCCTATTATATTTGAGTATTTCCCTCGATTTATCATGGCTCCCATCATCAGAACTGGGTGTTAAAACAAGCAAAGATTATAAAGTGAAACAAAAAACCCAAGGTTAAACTTAGGGCATGAAAATATACCTTGAGGGACTCCGGTGTCTACTATAAGAATCATTGAATTCCTCATGGATCAGAATCAAGTTTTAAAAATGGAACCACCTGTAAAACATGACCTACCTTATAAAAAAAGAATTATCAAAATCCATTCATAAATTAGGGAGAAATTGCATAACAAACATACAAACAAAAAGCACACACTCCAATTTGAAGACCTTCTTTTTTTGAAGTCATTAACTGCCTTCAAAAAAAAGAAGGTGAGGAATTGTACTGTTGGATTATGCAATGGACTACTTGTTGTAAACCACTGTTTGCATCCTGTCCATTCTATATTCTATTCTGAACGTTATTTCAGAAAAATTTAATCGTCCTTTGATGTGGGAGCTCACTCAGAGAACCAAATCTGTTTTAGTTATTAAGTACTAACCTAATTTAAGTCTGATACTAACCACATGGACCCTGTTGTCTTAATAAATGAATTAAATTATTATTATTATTATACAAAATACTTAACCTAAAATCAATATTGCAATTGAAAAAAAAAAGTTTAGACAGAAAACTTAAAAAAAAATATCAATGTGGGTAATTATATGCATTTTGGAACAAAATATAACAAGAAACTAAATAAAACAATACAGGAGTACAAAGGGCTAATGATATAAATGATCTTCAAATGCATCCTAGTGACAAATTGAATAGCTGCCCAGTAACAAAGATAACATATCAAATAATCCATACAATGCCATTTATCAGTGTACTTGGTGCTAAGCTTAGGAATATCTATAAGCTTGACATAAAGCAACTACCCATGTTCTTATTACTATATTGGATTATCGGGTATTTATCGCGTAATTACCTTTATGTTCTACTACTCTCATTCAAGTCTATGAAGTCATTTAAACAGCCTCTTTCATTAATCATTGTAATAACCTATTTGTAAGTCTTGTTTAACTATAACATTTAATGGAGTGCCATGACTTATTTTCGCTTTTCGCTTTAAACTCACTGAAATAAACTTTTTTTTAACCACATTACACACAAAGGATTGACGAACCTAGTATGGACAGACGGCAGAATAGCGGCAATCAGTCGTCCAAGCCAATTACAGAAGAAAAAGACATTGCTCTGTTCCATGTGTGTTTTGTCTGTGTTTTCTGGCGATATAAATAATGCTGGCTATGGGGTGCTGGCATTAGAATGTTGTCCTCTCTTGCCTGTGAATGCAGTAAGAATATGCCATAGGATACCTCCCGAAAATGGGCATGAGCGTCTTTCCGTGTATCATTATCCCGTACTGCGCTCGCCAACCCGGCTGCCAAGCGTGGCGAGTAAGGCAACAACCCCCATGATCCGTACTAAGAGCTCCATGAGGAAGGCCTACGTCTAGCAGTGACCATGGCTGAGAAGAGGAAGATTAGATGGATGCTGAACATTACATACAGTTCCATGTAGTTCCAAACTCAGCAAAGCTTGTATTGCACGGAGGGAACCAGATCATTGATTTACTTACAAATAACGATTATAAATAAAACAAAAATCGTTCCACGGCGGGAATCGAGCCTGCAACCACGTGTCTCAGTCGGCTATTTGACCAACAGCGCCACAGTGAGTCACTAAAAAAATAAGCATCATTCCTCTGTTTCATATATGTTTACAATACTTAGTTTAGGTTCGCATTTTATGAAATACTTGTATGCAGTTTAATAGCAAGCAAATAAGCTTGGAGGAGGTAATGGCAAGCCTAATCCATCTGGCAATGTCCCAGACACTGCAGTGTCCCGTCCAGCATGAATACCAGTTGCTGACGCTGCATAAATCATCGTAGATAGATTTGAAAGGCCCTACTACAAACTTTGTTATGAAATGTATCTTAACAAAGTTTGCGAGAATGAGGTTTATTCAATATTTCAGCCGTAGGACGTCCACTGTTGAACATAGCCTCAGCACTCACTTATTATGGGTCCATGTCTTAGTGCTGAAGATATGGAGAGACGCTGTTGCCCATCTTCCAGAGGTATCCCTTAGCAGATTCCTATTGCATCCACGGGCTAAAGAAGAGGACCAACATTCTACTCCTTACTTTTTATAACAAAAATTTCGAAAATGAGATTATTTTTATAGTAGTTTATCTTAAGACTATTTTTATTGTGTCTTGCAGAAAAGAAAATGGCGAGTTCGAGGCTTTGGACCTGACTCCGTACTCCTCTCCCCCGGACCTGCCTGACGTCATGAAATCCCAGGAGACCAATGGACAGGAACAGGTATGTAACTGCTGCAGAAATCCACATTGTAGCTTACCATCAGGTGAGACTGTTGCAAAAGAAACGTCTATCCTAAAAAAATTGTTCCTAAAAAAAGTGTGTAAAAACACGTAACCCATGTTGCCGTGGGGTGGCAATAGAATGTTGCCCCTTCCTTTCTTGCTAGAAAATGTATTAAGAGTCCAACGTTGGTATTGTTTAGGTTAGATTATTTTGTCTACTTCTTTCAAGAAGTCCCATTGCATTTTATCCCATCCATTGAACTGGATTTGGACGGGGTTAAGTGTGACCCTACCGCGTAAAATTGCGTTTCGTTAGCCCGTATTTGAACACTTTAAGGCGATATCTAGTGAAAAATAAAACCGGCCAAAAGCGAGTCGGACTCGCGCACCGAGGGTTCCGAGCAGGGTTCGCCGATATATATCAGCGGATATATATCACGATATATATCAATTGATTTTTGTCTTGATCAATTCAATCGATTTTTGTCTTGATTGATCTTGATATATATCAATTGATTTTTTCCTGTATTCTGAACTAAACATTTTGGAGATTAATGTTTACCCTGGCAACACGTAGCGAAAAACTACAATTCAGAATAATTTTGATTGTTTCCCAAAATGGCAACTTCATATAAACTTGGGGAAATCCCCTTTAACTTACCAGTATAGCTAGCTTTTTATTGAAATTCAAACCTTAACTTCATATCATAATATAAGATTTATTTTACGAGGTATAAAAAAATGGGGATTTCCTGGTGCTCCTAGCGTTAATAATTTTCAATTTCTAGGGAATCCTATCCCGCAAGCGTGAAATTCGCTTCTTTTTCTTAGCCTGTGGATATATATCCCATATACAAGGTGGCCCATTCAAATCGGTCAGTATGGGAAAGTCTGAAACTGTAAGACATACGAAGATTTGTTATTAGGAACCATGTCACCGATTTCGATAAAAAGAAAAACTGCATTCATACAATTAAAAAAAAAGTGTACCCAACTGGGGAATCGAACCCGGTTGTTTTGAAAAAATAAACTTACACTATTTCTATTCAGATATCGTTTGTGTAGGTCTTAAGCAGTAAATATCTCTAAGAAACATAATGTCTAAAATGAATAAAATGCATTTTTTTCACATACTTTAATTTATCATAGTAGGTGTTCAAAGTGACCACCGTCTTTTTCAATACAATATTCAACACGTCTAGGTAACGATCTTACTATTGCATTTTGTATCTTCATGTGGTGAATCTGCGTTAAAGTTGACTCTATGGCTACTTTTAGTTCTTCAACGGTGTTATAGCTATTTTTGTACACTTCATCTTTAATATAACCCCACAAAAAATAATCTAGAGGCGTTAAATCGGGCGACCTCGCCGGCCATTTGATCGGGCCGTTCGTACCAATCCACTTTCGCTGAAAGTTTTCATTTAAAAAGTCTTTTGCTATACGACTATTGTGAGCCGGTGCTCCATCCTGTTGAAAATAAAGTTGTTCTCTTATTTCTACTGCCATTTCTCCTACGGCCTCTAAAAGATCTTCTAAGATTGCAAGGTACTTGAATCTGTCCAAATGTCCATCATAAATTTTAAACATGTGTACCTTATTGTGAAGTAGGCCGACCCAGCAGTTAAATGAGAATCTAACTTGACGGCGTCCTTCGTGCACTCGTAAGGGATTTTCTCGACTCCAATAGTGATGATTCTTACGATTGTACATTCCGTTATTGGAAAATTGAGTTTCATCAGAAAATATTACGTAGTTTAAAAAATGTCTGTCTAGGCCCATTCTCTCTTTTATCCTATTGCAAAATTCAAGTCGTCTGATATCATCTCCTGCATGTAAGGCCTGCACCCAATGTCCATTCTTGTAGCACTTGTATTTGTGTTTCTTTAGGGTTCTTTGAATCTGTGTTCGTGAAATTTCAGGAATATCACGACTTGCATTACGGGTGGAGGCATCTGGTGTTGCTTCAAAATAGGTTAAAATGTTCATTTCCATGTTTTCATCACATTTTCTTGGTTTTACTTTAATTGGCTTTTTAAAACTTCCGTAAGTCTTCAAATTGTGCACAATTTTGATGAATATCTTACGGGTAGGTAAAATACGTGTCGGATATTTGATATGGTACCAATGTAGTGCACGGGAGCAATTTTTATCGTTTTTAAAGTAAGCTTCCAATAAATCAAAGTGCTCAGAATTTGTAAAACGCATTTTCCCAACCACACAGCGAACGACACAAAAATACCGAAGCATTGATTTTAATTTTCAGTTCCCGCCTAAACATTTGACACTCAAGTTTTTTTTTCTTTTTTTTTGTATCGCTATTCGGCCAGTCACACCGACACGTTCCATTTTCAAATGAGGTTTAACACGTCTCTGTATCTACAACATCTACATACTTACTTTAAGTGGGCTTTTCAATTGATTGTTAGTGTTTGATTAATAGAAGTAAGCAGTTGCAATAATAGATAATAATATTACTGTAGATAACAAAACTTCCTTAAACGTTTAATGCAATGCCAATGCCACATGATACATAACACGGTGTATGTAACAAGTAGAGAGGTACAAACAACCATAGAGATAGATTGCTGAATATTGTAACGGTGGTCACTTTGAACACCTACTATGATAAATTAAAGTATGTGAAAAAAATGCATTTTATTCATTTTAGACATTATGTTTCTTAGAGATATTTACTGCTTAAGACCTACACAAACGATATCTGAATAGAAATAGTGTAAGTTTATTTTTTCAAAACAACCGGGTTCGATTCCCCAGTTGGGTACACTTTTTTTTTAATTGTATGAATGCAGTTTTTCTTTTTATCGAAATCGGTGACATGGTTCCTAAGAACAAATCTTCGTATGTCTTACAGTTTCAGACTTTCCCATACTGACCGATTTGAATGGGCCACCTTGTATATCGGTGGGAGTCTGCAAAGGATCGGGATGCTCAGCAGTAGTATTTGCCCAGCAGTGGGACAAAATAGGTTACCTAAATAAAAAAAAATATTTCCTGGAAATTTCTTCTAGTTTCTAGCATAGAGGGAAGGTGGGAATCGGCGGACGTATAAATACGTGGGTATGTTCGCCGACAAGTCAGTCTTCAGTTATAAGTTTTCTCTAAAAATTATATAAAAAATCAGATTTTTTAATTTATTTTTTTTAGAACCCTGGTTCCGAGCCATCATACAATATAAAGGCGGTTTATATTTGTTGGAGAACCTTGACAGCGCCATCTCTTGATATTCACTGTCAATGATTTCTAAAAAACTATGCAAATTAGAGAGTTCGTTGTAATTTTCCTGTAATCTTTACATATACTTCTATTAGCTATAAAAGTTTCAGGAGTTTATTTCCGCAAAGTTCGGAGATAAATGTGGGGGTGGAAGGGTATTTTTTTCAACATTATTATATATCAAATAAGTCGAAAACTATACGGCTTAAAGGAAAACTAAAAGATGTTTATACCTAAATGTTAAAATGAAGCCCTTTCATATGTTACCCCACATGACCTAGTAACTCCACAAACATTTTTAAGATCCCTGAGATGTCTAAAAAAACTATGCAAATTAGTGAGTTCGCTATAATATATTCCTGTAATCTTTACATACACTTCTATTAGCTATTAATGTTTTTCGGGGGCTTATCTCCTCAAACTTCGGAAATAAGGGGGGAGAAAGGTATTTTTTAACTATACAAAACTATATGGCTTAAAGTAAAACTAAAAGCTGTTTATAAATGTTCAAATGAAGCCCTTTCGTATGATGATACCCCACATGAGCTAAATTCACGTAACATTTTTGAGATCCCTTTTCCCTTTACAACCATAATAAGAATATTTTTCAGCATTTTTATATAGGTAATATGCTATATCAGTGAAAAAGCGTTATCGTATACCATTTCAAATTTCAAGTCGATAGCATGAGAAGTTCTCAGGGTATCCATTTGTGACAGACAGACAAAGTCACACTATAAATCCCGTCCCGTCGGAGACAAAATTTTGATAGCATTTTTCATTTCTATAAATGATAATTTAGTGTGGGTTTACACTTGAAATACAAAACATAGCTTATAAAATTAACTAAAGCGACATCTCTTCACTATTACTGACTACTTGTTGTCGGACAGTGGGCAAGAATCTCTAAGGATTTCTGCTAGATGTCGCCACTCGGTTCGAAACCAATAAAGGCAGTCAAGATTTTCGACCCGACGGTAATTGCTCCGTGACCGAACGGTAAAGGCAGCCTGCGTTAAAGGTGTTCGTCTGAACGTTACGGGATCGAGTCCCGTCGGAGACAAAATTTTGATTGCATTTTTAGGGTTCCGGACCAAAATGGTAAAAAGGAACCCTTATAGAATCACTCTGTCTGTCTGTCTGTCTGCCTGTCTGTCTGTCACAGATGCATATCTCGAGAACTACTAATGCTATCGACTTGCAATTTAAAATGGTAAAAGACAACAGTTTTTTACTTATATAGCATATATAAAAATTTTAAAAAATATTCTTATTTTGATTGCAGGGGGGCGGATAGGGAATCTCAAAAATTTTAAGTGAAGTTACTAGGCCGTGTGGGGTATCATATGAAAGGTATTCATTTGCACATTAATAAACAGTTTTTAGTTTTCCTTTAAACCGTATCGTTTTTGAGTTATTTACAAAAATGTTGAAAAAAAGACCGTTCCCCCCCCCTTATCTCCGAAGTTTGCAGAGATAAACCCGTGATACTTTTATAGCTAATAGAAGTATATGTAAACTTTATAGGAAAATTATAGCGAACTCTCTAATTTGCATAGTTTTTTAGACAAGGGGGGTGGAAGGGGGGCTTTCAAAAATTTTGTGAAGTTATTAGGTGATGTGGGGTATCATATGAAAGGTATTCATTTGCACATTAATAAACAGTTTTTAGTTTTCCTTTAGGCCGTATTGTTTTTGAGTTATTTACAAAAATGTTTAAAAAACGACCGTTCCCCCCCCCTTATCTCCGAAGTTTGCAGAGATAAACCCGTGATACTTTTATAGCTAATAGAAGTGTATGTAAACTTCATAGGAAAATTATAGCGAACTCTCTAATTTGCATAGTTTTTTAGACAATGGGGGTGGAAGGGGTGTTTTCAAAATTTTTAGAAAGTTAATAGGTTACGTGGGGTATCATATAAAAGGTATTATTTAGCACAATAATAAACAATTTTTAGTTTTCCTTTAAGTCGTATAGTTTTTGAGTTATTTACAAAAATGTTGAAAAAATAGCGTTCCCCCCCCCTTATCTCCGAAGTTTGCGGAGATAAACCTTTGAAACTTTTATTACTATTAGAAGTGTATGTAAAGATTAGAGGAAATTTATTACAATCTCTCTACATAGCATACTTTTTTAGAAATCATCGAAAGTGTAAAAAATCTACATAAGTTCCGCTATCAGACAAGAGATGGCGCTGTCCAGGTTCTCCAACAAATATAAAACCGCCTTTGTCATAAATTATATTGTATGATGGCACGGAACCCTCGGTGCGCGAGTCCGACTCGCTCTTGCCCGGTTTTATTTAATTCTATAAATGATACCTCAGTGTGGGTTTACACTTTAAAAAAAAAATGTTTATCGTGTGTTGGTAAAATTCCCTATGTTTAAATTTCACTCTTGAAAATCATGAAAATCTGCGCATGTGGCCCAGATTTTCATGATTTTCAAGAGTTATGCTCGGACAAAAAACATCGATCAATAAACCCCCATCTCAAAGACTACTCCATAAACCAAAACTCCCCACGACAATCTATTTGAATTGATGTAATCTCCTTTACATTTAAATTTCATCAAAATCCCATCATTCGTTGAGTTATCCTCGGACAAAAATGTTGTTTGCTGAGCTCACTGTTCGATTATTATTGTCTCAACCGTAGGGCTGCCGTCTAGGTCCACTGCTGGACATAGGCCTCCCTCATGCATCTCCAAGATTATAAGAGGGTTGTTGCCATTGCCACGCTAGGCACGCGGGTTGGCGAGCGCAGTATAGAATGTTGATACAGGGAAAGACGCTGCTGCCCATCTTCCGGGGATAACCCTTAGCAGATTCTTAAGGCATCCGCGGAAAAAAAAGGAGAGTTAAACATTCTACTGGCAGAAGAATGTTGCCTCTCCTCTTTCCTCACGGCTAGATTATTTATAATCATCAATTTTTTTTTTTTTTTTTTCGACATGACAATAATGTTGTTGACCGCAGATGGCCATGACAACGTTACCGGACTATGGCGAGCGCAGAAGGCGCCCAGCCGCAAAAGTTAGGTTCGGGCAACAAGCTCAAGGGCACCACTTAGGTTCGAACCACGGCTTGGACTGTTGCCAGAATTTTTGAATCTACTGAAGGATAGCGTCTAGGTGCAAAACTGCACCTTTAGACGGAAGAATGTAATTCTTCGGCCCCGCCGGCGGGACCGGTTTTTGAAAATGTGTCTAACAGCTAGTGTGGGACGGGTTGACGTCACCTCCGGGTTAGCGGCGGTGAGCTCGTCAACGGGCAAGCCGAGAACGTGTCTCGGTCGACGGAAGAAAGAACTCGTGGGCAATGGCTCTATCGGGTAGTCGGAGGGTAATCCCGAGATTAGGGGATTGAGCATCAATTTTCATAGACCGCCATGCGCTTATAAATATCAATTTCCAGAAACCGCCTTACGCTTATAAATATCAATTTCTATTGATCGCCATGCGCTTATAATTATCAATTTCCACAGACCGCCATGCGCCTATAATTATCAATTTCCACAGACCACCACCTAATTGTTGAGTTTTGCATTTCAGATGGATCAGCACTAAACGTCCCGGCAATGAATTGGACAGACGATGCAAACGGCTACTTTGCACCGCCTCGACTCGTAACAAGTTCATCTAGATGTATCGTTAACGTTGTTTATTTGAACTCGGCCCTCGCACAACACCTGCCTGCGGCGAAAACTTATATTTTTTGCATATGAACATTATTT
Source organism: Pasiphila rectangulata (assembly GCA_963082625.1). Classification (NCBI taxonomy): domain Eukaryota; kingdom Metazoa; phylum Arthropoda; class Insecta; order Lepidoptera; family Geometridae; genus Pasiphila; species Pasiphila rectangulata. Next base: position 18,841,092 of record OY720244.1, read on the forward strand.
TGTTATTAATTTATCGAATTCGTGTTTCGATTTTAAAAATAATCTGTTTCTCATCAACACTATTTTTTTTGTAGTATTTTGTGATGCTTCGTATGGGAGTGTGAACACTATGAACAATTAACAAATTAGCATTTTGTTTTTCAATGTAGACTTGTTGGATTTTGCGATAGTTAATAAACGTGTGTACAACATACATATTTATTAACACACATTAAAAATCAATTAATTGCACATTAAATATTCACACATCATCTAGCATAGAGATTTTGTACCTACATGTAGTTTGCTGATCAATTCCATGATAGTCATTCATATCGTATTGATGTCGTGTTAAATGTTTTTTAAATATTAATGTTTTATTGAGACATACTTAAGTCCCCACAGTAATTCAAGTTAATCAGCACTTCAGATAGCTTTTAGATGACATTAGGCCATGAAATTTTATCATAACTTAATTTAAACTTGAAATTTAAATTAATCACATCATTTTAACCTCATTAATTTAGTGTGACTAGTGAAATAACTACTTTTGTTACCCTGATACTAAGTTCTAATAATGCTACAACATTGTCATGCTTTGTGTAGCGTGTTTATAATGTTATGAACAAATGATATTGATGTGGTAAAAATTTCATCGGTACTTTTTTATCACTGTTACAAAATTGTAATATAAATCTGCATAGTATTACAATTTTGTTCCCAGCGCAGTCTGGCAAATTAGATATTCTGAGATTAAATTATCTTATCAGTCTGTTCGGACGACGTTCTTTTTTATGTAAGTATGTAAAAATGTTTAAAAAACATCGTATCACCTTTGGGTATTAAAATTACGACGGTAAATTTGTCAATTTAATAGCTGCTTCGTTTGGAACTAAATATATTTGATAATTCCAACCAACTTGTATGGTAAACAGGCTAAAAAGGGAACAATTACCAGCTGCAAATATTTCTTGGCATTTTTGTTACTTCTAATAATCTGTGCAAGCTGTGTACTGTAACGGTTTGTAAGAAAATGGTTTAAATGTTGCCAAATTGCGCCTACTCATTTCAGTCGTGCTTTTTCTAAGTCAATGCAGTGCAGAGTTCTACTTCACTATCTGTACTAAATATATTGGCCATTCACATCTATTATCCAGCGTCAGCACCTGGTATTCATGCTGTACGGGATGCTGCAGGTGAAGATCAGTGTAGACCGTATACATTTAGAACCTGTAAACTAAAATAGAAGTATTTTTATTAATAATCTTTAAAAAGTTTGCATTGATGTTAGAATACGTCATCTAATAAAGGATTATACTACGAACATAATTTCCAACGTTTAAGACAATAGCTCGACTAGTTTATAATGTAAAATGACATAAAACCCCTATATCACATTTAAAGACCAGCTTTTAAGTAGTTTCGATTTTAAAAATTATCTGTTTTTAAAATCGAAACTACTATTATTATTAGTCATTAAATATGTTTTAATCGACTTATTGATTCTGTATTTAACTGATGGTAGCAAATAATGAACTATAGATTATTAGCTAATTAGGTATGAACATAGGGGCTTTTTAACCATTCTAAAAACTGAACTCAACTTGTATTATATAACATGAAATTTTCGTCTCTAGTTCCTCTCAACGAATGGTTGCTAATTTTTTTATGTATTTTTGCACGTTTTTAACGTAAGATGTTCTGTATATTTTGTTTGGGGTACATCCAACAAGGTGCATTTTGGCGTGACATCTAGTCTCAGAATAAGAAAATTTTGCTTGAACTATTCGCTAGTGGGCGAGGCTAACCTGGACTTCATACTAACAACAGTGAGTCAAATTTCTTGCCTTTCAATGTTTAATCAAAACGTGTATGTTGATGCGATGTGTAGAGATTTGGCTATTTTACTTAAATGTTTCACTAGCATTGTACTCGTAGATATAGGTAGATAATCTTTAACACTGATATTGAATATTGAACCCATGTCACGCCAAACACGGTACATTAGCTCATAAATTCTCTGAGAGATTTACTACCAAATAAAAATCTTCATTATATAAAATTAAAATCCTCGATAGTAGGATCGTTTGGGTATTAAATTATATTGGCACTAGCACTAAAATAAGATAGCAAATTAATATGCCTACATCCGGCTCACCGACAGTATTTTGTATAATATTTCGTTTGGGATTGATTTCGGTGGGTCGCGGTGTTTCCAGGACTAGTCTAGATCCAGGGATTAGGTACCTACTCGTACTGTGGTTTGGTTAGATGTTATTTCTCATAAATTACTTCGATGTTTTGGCAAATCAAACGTTTGTGTCTAACTCTGAGGGTCTTGAAATAATTATTTTAATTACCGGTTTATGTTTTCATTACTTTTCTAAAGGTGCAATTCCGTAGGCAGCATCAAAGTCAAACAGTGTTCATTTCGACACAAAGGCCACAAAGAAATGTCAATTTACAAAAGAAAAACACATTTTAACCTGTAAGTCTACCATGATTTTTCAGTCTACTCGCTAGCGACTGTAGTTAAAAAAATTATGAAAACTTGTACAGCGCCTCTGGCTGATAGTTTGGTACTAAAATACGCAGTAAACTATACAACAGTGACGGTGGTACCATGAGTAACAAATTTGACAGATGTCATAGTAACGTGCTATTACTACTGTAGTAACGGCAGGCGATCTAACAGTGTCACATGGTAAACACACTGAAGTGTTGCAATGGAATTGCACTTTTCTTGGCACTGGTGCCCTTAGATCACACAGCCTTAGAGGCATATGAACCACCATCGAAACCTGTTACCTACCTGCATCATAACACGACTCGGTGATTTCATCGCACAGTCGCAGTCACATTTATATCTCTGTAATTTTATGTATTTATTTTAGTTTTTAATATAAGGTATCAATCTCAAGATTTTGTACTTTTTCAATTTGCAATACCTACCTACCGCTGTTGCTGTAAATTCCAAATCAACTGCGGACGCACGTGAAAGGCTCAAAAAATTCAAAATTCAAGGTTTGATCTCGTCTCATTGTAATGAGTGTAAAGTTTATATTATAATCAAAGATTCTTGTACCGAGTGCCGCAGTTGGTTGGAGGTGATAACTTAATAGTAGTACCTAACATTTTAAAGTAGTATTCATGTGCAGGTATGGGATATTACAATCGAACCAGCAGGAAATAAAGCTGTTTTGATTTGTTTTGATGATTTTTTCTTTTAATTAAGTACCTTCCTGTATGCGTTTAATGCCTTACCCTAAAACTGGCTCTTATTAAAAAAAGTAGGTTTAGTCAAACATTTCAATCTTTGGGTTTAGTTAGGACTTTGTCTACGTAATGAAACAATCTGTAAATCAAGTTCGATATTATGTGTAGGTATAGTTTACAGGGAGAACTCCGGTTCTTCCGAGCCAAACAAAAATCACCTAACTCACTTGATTTAGAAAACGGTTTATCATCAACGAATCAATCACGCACATTTTGAAATAAATACACACTGTATACTACAAACACTACCTGTACACATTCGCCATCCTGTACCTAGGTACACAAGATGGTAGTTGAAACGGTTGTACCGGAGAAAACGTAGCTTTATTTTATTAACGGCTGAAGTAAGGAACGATACTCGCTACTTCCGCGTGTATGACCAGACCACCCGGACAAACATGGGCTGTTGGTCATACTGTAATAGACGTTAGCTTTTTCCTTCCCCTGTATAAATAAATGCTATTCTGTATTTTGACGTAACAATGCAATAGAATAGTCAAATCAATAAATATTTAAATAATAAATAAATAAATTTAAAAAAAAACTTATTTCAGACAACAAAATGAGTCCATGTACACACATATACAATAAAAATAGGCACTATATATAAGACAACGAGAAGAGGAAGGAGTTAAATAATGATAAGCTTCTTTTCTTTTGGTTGTAGGCTCAAGTGTACCTACATGTTACCTCATGGTAACTAGAGATGCCAGGCATTTTGAAGCTAAAGTGTACATGCTTAGACGAGATAATTTATTGTGTTTTCTGTGATAAAAATGTAATTATTTCAATTTAAATGTGTATTTATCAACGCAGTGATTTATGTTTAGGGTTATTTTATCGAGTTTTGCCGTTTCGTAAGTAAATTAACTTATTTATAATAATGTTGGCATGTCTTTGCTTTTGTTCGTCAAGTCTGTGATCTGGTGCAAATTACTTACCTATGTGATGAAAGTGGGAAAATAGATTGTACATTTACATGTTTTTTAGTTTAGAGACTAGCTAATTGTTTGGGTTCAGATATTTATGAATATTTTTGAGGTAAACAGTTGCAATCATCATTAGTTATTGGACTCTAAATCCAAGCATCAGATGACGCGGTAGGCAAAAATTTGGTGCATTTTAGTATTGCGATTAAATCAATATTTTGTTTGAAGACACCTGCATTTTTTATTATATTAAAAGCTATGTTTAGACACCAAACAATGTAGATAAATGTATAAATATTTTAAACTACATCCTTGAATTCAAATCTTCGCGCTCAAAATCAGCTGGCGTAAGTTTATTGGTTTTGAATATATTCCGGCCACAGATTAAAAATTAACTGACGTACTTGGCAAGCTTATTTCAAGCACGTACCGATGACACCCTTGACTTTAGAGTTCCAATAGGAAAACAATCGTCAGTAGCGATTCTAATAGGATGGCGACCGACCGAGCGCTCGAATTACCGCCAAAGCGCTGTACATGTTCATGTATGTTTGCGGCGCGCTAGTACACGCCAGGCGCCAGCGGTTAGTTAGGTAGTACTCGATTTAGTCAGCATTTTGACATGTAGCTGAAAGTATAAAAGAAATTGAAAAAGGTTGGTCTAAGTTGGTATGGTTATGTTTCATTGACACTACCAGTAGAGTAGTGTGGTTTACAAATAACGACACTATCAAGCTTATTTTTCGTTTATTCCATCCAGTCCTACTAGTAGCAAAGATTATAATCACTTGCTAGTAGTTCGATTATCTAACTGTTTGGACAGAAATATTCCAAATTGTTAGACTGACCAATCGAATATTTTGGACACGCAGATTTTATTCCAAATAGATCTTATATGAATATTACGGTACACAAGTGGGGAAAAAATCCGCCCAGTACACAGGTAAGTATATATATATATATATATATATTTTTGTTACATTTTATCAATCCTCTGAAAAACCACTTAAAATAATAGATAAGTAAGTAATCAATATAAATTAAATGTCATCAATTTTTTTTTATGGATGTGAATAAATAATAATAAATATGGAAATTAACCTTTGTGACGGAACCTTTCCATGATATTCCAAGCCTTGCATGGTGATATCGGCAGCTCTTCAGAGCATACAAATATAATTCCGCTGATATACGCTCTGATGTCATCAAGAACAAAAAAAGCTTAAGTGGCCTTGTTTGAGATAATTTAATCTTAAATTCAAGATTGGTCACCCTTAAAGTTTGCAAATGATTTCGAGCAATCCTCGATAAATGCTATATTGACAGTATTTCCGGATATCACAACTAAATGATGCTACTATCATTTTAGACATAGTATTTGGAAAAAGGGAAAAGAACTACAACGTTTCTGTAATCTAAGATAAGATAAATTTATTTTGCACAACAAATGTAACAAATATATTTTTTCCATTTACATAATTAGACTTAATTAATGATGTATGCTGCATGTTGGAATGAGATAGGTAACCCAAACTAGGTTTTACCTGTATTTTGGCATACCTATACCTTCCGCCGTACTTACATACCATAGAATAGAGGGTTACAAATTACAAATCATATTATGTATTTAAATTAAATTTAAGTAACAAATGCTCATCATAGATTACCTCTATACATATAATAGGAATTTAAAAATTGAACAAAATAATAATAATGATAACAGCATAATTATCTAGTTAATAATTTACAAATTACAAAATCATATTGTATATTTAAATTAAATTCAAGTAACAAATGATCATAGATTATATAATAGGAATTCAAAATTGAAAAATAATAATAATAATAACACCATAATTATCCAATTAATAATTCAAGTAAAGAAAAACAATGTAGGTATTATAATTATATTATGATAATAAATGATAATTAAATATTCATGATAAAATTACTAACAATTTTTCCGTGTCCGCATAGTTAAGTCCCAATAACCATTCCCTGAGAGTCTTCCTGATCTGTGCTACAACTTACAAAAAATACAGTAACCCGACGGATTGTTGCCTTGCGCGCTGTTTTGCCCTTACTTCCAAGAGAAAATACTAAATTGGGGTCGACTTATAAAGAATTTGTAGACGTTTTGGCAATAGTGTGGGTTTGTTAAACCACTTAGGTATTTGTATGGTAGTAGTTACCTATAGGTATCAGAAGGGTGCCAAATTAAACGCGTGTATTCTGTTACAGACTCATTTCAATTCAAGACACAAGGTTTTAATTCAAGATCAAGTTGCTTACGTTATGTACCTACCTACTTACAGCTAAGCTTATCTAAACATATTCGCCCTATGCGTCATAGACCTCCCCTTCTAAATAGAACTATGAAATGTTCGAAATAAAATAATAATAGGTATCTTTATTAAAACCCAAAAAGAATACATGAATGACATAACTAAAATTATTAAAACTAGGTACCGTCGTGACGTGACCCCTAACTTCTTCTAGTTTTTGACACTTTTTAAAAAAAGGTATGGTTCTTTATTCAATTGCTTTATTTCTTGTGTGTTTGGACATATTCAAAGAGTTAGTAGTTTTGCTGAATAAAGAATATTTGAGATTGAAGGTTGTGATATTTTAATTAGTTCTTTCCACATTTCTTCCTTCAGGCTCAAAAGTAGGTAGTTTAACTAGGCATCACCATATCATAAAAGATAACTTGCTTCACATTGAGGACTTGAGAATTTACTTTAAATGAGGGAAAATTTAGGGAAGTAGGAGTTTATTATATATTACAGTACTACAGTAGAATATTACAGATAGTGACCCATAGTTTTAACACAAAAGCCTACATTTTTAAAATAATTTTAGAATAAAATTTACATTTAGGCTTAGGCCGCACTCGGTTTTTTTCCCGCAAGCGGTAAACCGCGATACCGTACAGCCGTTCGAGACGCACACACTACGGTTAAAATAAAAACCGCGAAACTAGCCACGAATTTCAGTTTGAAGATTGATTTCAAGAGATCTGTTTGTGTTGTTGCTTTAAAACTAAGAAGCAGAAAAAGAAAACGTCAGTCATAAAAAAAATCGCAAATATTGGGTCCATCCACTGACTAGCCGAAGATTAAAGAAAGGTATCTTTCATAAAAAAGTATGAAGATTTAAGAAAACATCCTGAGAATTTTTTTAACTACTACCGGATGTCAATAGCCAGCTTCGATAAAATTTTCCATAGTACCTACCTAATTGTACGTTCACAAAGTCCACATAATAATTACATAATGATAATGACAGAACCGCTCGCTCGCGGTTACCGCGTCAGATGTGTGCGCGTCAATATGTTCTACCTATGGACTACAAATATTTGCGCGGTTTTTTCCTGCTAGCCATCTTAGACGTATTTATATCTCATTTATGCTAGCCATTCTGTAACAAAAACAAAATGCGGTTTTAAAATCAGTCGCGGAAAAAAACCGTCGGTGCGGCCGCTTCCATTGGTTTCCTTTACAGTGTATTATATTATCTGTGCCTTTACTCACAAAATGAGGCGGTTAAAATCCGCGGCGGTTTAGCCGTAGTGCGGCCTAAGCCATAAACTAAATTTTAACTTTATTCAACGTCAGTGTCATTCATGTCATTGTCATGCCCTACTAAGACCGACCGTGCGTTCTAACCTCAAAAAAACAACACGCACCATTTATTTTGGTCACTAATAAATCTTTTATTACTTACTTATAAGCAAGAGTTTTACTAAAAGACAGTGCTATTTATTCATAGCATACCGTAGGTGAATTAAAACGGTTTACAATGGGTAAACGCAAAGGTAAATGTGTGAAGAAAAATCCAGCGACAAAGGAGTCTTTGGAGCCCGAGAACATAGTGAAGGCACCCCATTCGTTCGTAATCCACCGTGGACAATGCAGCAAAGATTTGATGGACCTAGCAAAGGATTTCAGAAAGATTATGGAGCCTTTCACAGCTTCTGCACTAAAGGTTCGTATTTCCACCTTTTAGCTGGTATACCAAGTATTTGTTTTGGTAAAAAATATATTTGTCGCAGTAGGTATCTCGTTTGCAAGATGAAGCTCATAACCCTTCAAACAGATTGTATTAGAATGTAAATTTTTGGTGGCTAAAGCTATTATTATGGCTTCATAAATAAACAATAATTCTGGTCCTTGCAATTTAAATGATGAATGTGTTATATATATATACTGTTGGCGTTCCTTTTTATATAAATATAATATAAACAAAACTTTTTTTATGAATACGCACTGTTCCTATACTTACTTAGGGAATGGAGAGTAATCTGATCTGATTCCTGAGATATGGTAGTTTATTAATATAATAATCAGAACATATTATTGTTCTGATTATTATTCAGCCTTCAGTACAGACTGAACCAAAGTCAAAGTATATATATTTAAATTGCAAACCATGTTTTAGTTTCAAAGATTTTAACTTATTAAATAGTCTTAATTCTTCATTAGTTCTTGGACGATCTGGTCAGGATTGCCGGACGACAGTGGATGAGACTTGCACAGGACCATTTACGTTGGCGTGCTGAAGAGGAGGCCTATACCCAGCAGTGGGTGTCAACGGGCTGATATGATGATGATGATGATGATGAAATAGTCTTAAACTATTACAGCACCTGCCTCAACATTATTTTGTGATCATTAACTTATATTGGTTTATGATATTATAAATTTAAAATATTGATTATTCATTTCAGGAAAGGAAGAAGAATACATTAAAGGATTTTGTGTCAATATCGGGATACCTACATGTGTCACATCTGATGATGTTTACTGAAACTGAGCTGGGGTCTTACATGAGGCTGGCTAGACTACCTCGGGGACCCACACTCACCTTCAAATTACTTAATGTAAGTACAGACAAACACTTTTTTTATAATGCATATCTGCAGTGAGTCTTACAACTGTAAACAAGCAGGTTACATGCTATTGCACTGTAGATTGTGCAGTTATTCCTTCTTTATTCTGCTGGAGCCTATGGTTATTATATTCTACATAGGATGATTTTGGTGATAGCAGGATAGTTATTAGAAGAATTAACCATTAAAGCCTTATTATCAAATAGACATTGCAATCTTCCAAGACTGGTGTGGAGGGGGCGGGCGATTTTTACGACCTCGAAGGACTAAATGCGTGTTGACAACTGACAATGACACACAGAAAGTAGTTTATTTTGTTAGGGATCAAATACCAAAAAAATTACAAGCCATTATAATTCCTAATAGAAACAAAATAAAGTCTACATTATTTTACCAGTCACCGGCGCGTTCGCGCGATCAAACGGAGCGCGGAGCAAAATTGAAGAGTACCAAGCAGTTGTCCCTTTTTAGTTAAATGATTTTTAAAATATTCTTTCCTGCTGTCACTAAACTCATCCTATGTGAAATGGACTTCAGGGTGTTGTCTTTTCAGTCACTAGGTAGCCTGGTTGTATAAGCCTTTAAATTAAAATTACACATAGTGCAAATATCAGTTTTTGCTATCATGGTTTTAAGGTTTTAAATCAATTTGAAAAAATGTTTCATTGTTAGTAAGATAGATAGGTATATAGTGTGCTAAACCTCCATAGCCAGTTTTTCAACTATTTCTACTTGTTACAGTACAGCTTGGCCCGAGATGTGATCTCCTCACTGAAGAAGCAATATGTAATGATGAGAGCCTTCCAGTCGGCCCCACTGATAGTCCTCAACAGTTTCTCAGGGGAAGGCATGCACATGAAACTCATGGCTTCCATGTTCCAGAACATGTTTCCTACTATCAACATTACTAATGTAAGTAAGAGAGTTATTATTACACACATAGAGACCGACTGAGCCAGCTCTGCTAAGCTACAGTATTGTTCAATTAAATGGTTAATTCCAGGTTAAACTGAAGAACATTCGCCGCTGCGTCCTCATGAACTACAATCCCACAACAAAGGTGATCGACCTCCGGCACTACGTCATCAGAGCCACGCCCGTCGGCCTCAACAAAGGAACCAAGAAGATGGTCCAGGGGATAATACCGAATCTCAACAGGTGCAAGGACATGTCGGAGTTTTATGAAAAGTGAGTATTATGCAGAAATCATCATCATTTCAGCCGTAAGACGTCTACTACTGAACACAGGCCTCCCTCATGGATCTTCATGAGGGGTAGTTGCCATACTCACCACGCTTGGCAGGCGGGTTGGCGAGCGCAGTACGGGATGTTGATACACGGCAAGACGCTGCTGCCTATCTTCCGGAGGTATCCCTTAGCAGGCTCTTACTGCTTCCACAGGCATGAGAGGAGGGGTAACATTCTACTGCCGGTACCCCACGGTCACGGCACGCAGAAATAAAGATTAGATATAAATGTTAAAAGTTAATTTAGTTACCAAACAACTTTGAAACAATTCAAAGGTAAATGAAAATAGGTAATGGAAATGGCCACCACTCAGCAAATTCTGTGGCTATATTTTAATTTTTGGTATGTTACATGTTCTAATTTTTTGGACACTTATTTTTTATTTTTAAAATCCTAAATATTTATTTTTTCTATTTTTTTATTTTTTAACGCAATTTTAAATTGTCCTCAAGCTACATTATGTCAAAATGTGTAGCGTGACTTCAAGTTTCTGTACAGTTAGAATGTGCTCAGACGTCACAAGCCCCCACTCCTATAGCGCAACGTGAATGCGCTTTATCTAAGTATAAATAAATAAATAAATAATGCTGGACAATTCACGCAGCATTATCTAGCCCCAAGCTAAGCAGCTTGTATTGTAAGTGCTAGATGACTGATATACATAATACTATTATATATTTTTTTTATTATATATAGAATAACATCCAGAACACCTGAACAAATATCTGCAGATCTTACAAGGAATCGAAAGCCGTGCTGGCCGAGTGGTATGTACCCCCGACTTTCAATCCGAAGGTCGTGAGTTCGATACCGGCAGTGCACCAATGGATTTATCGTGAGGAAACCGGAAACCCGCGTCTTAGTTAGCTTCAGACGTATTGACCTGTTTTTGCATCTGAATAATAGCTGACTAAGCTGAGAGGATGGTATAGGTGCTGGGCAAGCCTAATCCATCTAACAATGTCGCAGGCACTGCAGCGTCCCGTACAGCATGATTACCAGTTGCTGACGCTGTATAAATCATCTTAATAGATGCAAAGGCCTTACTTTACAAGGAATCGAACCCGAAACCTCTTGCGTCGTCTGCGGACCTCCGCCCGCTGCGCCACAGAGGTCAATATTGTTTCATTCATTTGAAGAAGCCTAAAAGAACGTGTCTATTATTTTTGTGTAATCTAACTGATGGGAATAATAGAAATTATATGTTTATACCCTGACAGGGTACCTAGCCTGATTTAAGTTCAATAGAAACGTCATGGTGGCCTTGGTTCCACAGGGCAGCATTGATGTCAGAGAGCGAGTTCGAAGACGACCCGAACAGCCAAATCATCCTACCGCAGTCGTTGGCGACGCGAGGCGCGTCCGCAGAGTCCAAATCCGCTCTGAGACTGTTTGAACTGGGACCTAGGATATCCTTCCAGTTGATAAAGGTAACATTGACATATGAACTATATTTAAAACAATTTTTCATCGTCATCATCCTCACCCTACATGTACCTACAGCTGCGTGTAGGCCTCCCTCTGTAAATGCCACATAATCCCGGTCCTGTGCCTAGCCGGAAATTGCCTGCAACTTGTCTGATCTGGTCGAGAACGACTTTCTTGGCCGGTCCTCGGCCACCGTTCGGTCAAAGCTTTGCTTCACCAAAATTCACTCAATTCAAGATTCCGTAACCCTTACTCCGACTTGGACTTTAGTTCGCTGTCGGATTTCGGTGTTTTGAATCTAATTTTCGCTTATATAAACAATCAGACAGATCAGGCGTGCGGGACAATCTTACTGCGTTTCAAAAATAAAATCGTTGACGTTTGTCGTAAAGCCGGCCGCCTGATTTGGGACTGGACCGGACACGTCTGCCGCATGTGCAGCGATCTGTAAGCGAAGTAGCTTTTTTGCTTTAATGAATAAACACTTGAACTTTTGAAGACCACTACAAAGTGGGGCCTATCCAATGCTAGGCCCAGAATGAGAGGACAAGCTTGGCGCTTATTTACCATCTTTGGCCTGATACTGCGATTAGTCGCGAGAAGTAAAGGGAGCCCTTTGCCCAGCCGTGGAAAACTTTTTTGAGTAGAACCAACAAATTTGCTTATGATTCTATAATCTAGATTATACCCCCTTAAAACTAAGGTCGTAATCCGCCTCACTCTATTTATTTTACGACTAGCTGACCCGGTGCCCACTTCGTTGGGCGATAATTTATACCCTATGACACTCACAAATACTGTTGCTTTCTATTAGTAAAAGAATTTTGAAAATTGGTTCAGTAGATCCAGAGATAACCCCCTACAACCTCACAAACTTTACCTCTTTATAATATTAGTATAGATGACTCAATATACTTCAACCGCATTATGACAACCCGCCTGCCCAGCGTGGCGAGTGTGGCAACAACCTTGATCAGCAATAGATCCATAAGGGAGGCCCATGTCAACATACCAAATTATCGTAGTTTTACATGTAGGACAAATTGGATATTGCCGTAAGTCGGTTTCCTGGTGTTTCCTAGAGTCACCCACTCAACCAGATTGTTAACTTAACTAAAAAGTAGCATTGGTGCAAAGTAATTTACCCCAAGTGTTTGATATAAGATGCTTGCCGTGATTAAAATAGCAATAACTGATTTGCAGGTTGAAGATGGACTGATGGATGGAGAGGTTCTGTACCACGAGCTTGTGGAGAAAACTGACGAGGAGAAGGCGAAAATCAAAAAGAAGAGAGAAGAGAAAAAGTAAGCCGGAATCATTCGTTTCACTAGACTTTTTCGTAACCTCTACAGAAAAAGCAAAACCTACACTACCTAATTGTGCTAACAATATTTTTTTATCTAAAGGAATCAAAAGGAGAAGCGCAAATCTCAGCAAGAAGAGAACATCAAGAAGAAGGAAAGGGAGAAGGAAGAGCTCAAACAGAAGTCACTGTTAGGAATCAAGAAGAAGAAGGAACAGACAGAGAATCAGAGGTAAGTTGATCAACCAATAGTATCACTGTTATTATTGCTACTTATAATTTGTATATTTATCATCATTTCAGACGTAAAACGTCCACTAACGTGTATACAGGCCTGCCTCATGGACCTCCATGAGGGGTAGTTGCCATGCTCACCACGCTTGGCAGGCGGGTTGGCGAGCGCAGTTCGGGATGTGTATTTTGTAGTGTAATTTTTAAAGTTACACCACACTTACTCGTAGTTAGTCATTTCAAGGAAATGAAAAACTTATCATCTGATATAATCTTATCAATAATTTCGATCTAGCCCGTCAAGAGTTCCGTAGCTTAGTTGGTTAAAGTACTTCCGGCTTTACGAAGAGTCAAGTACAATTTGGGTTACCCAACAATGTGGGTTTGAACTGCGATCATATATTTCTTTAAACAGCTATTGCTGACAAAAACTTACTACTGCTTGCGTATTCGCACGCGTTGTATCAGAATAAAAGTAGCGCCGTCTACACCATATCCATTCCAAATTCCATCAAGATACGAGTAACTCTAGTTGTGTAATTTAGTGACCGAAGTCCAATTCGCATTAACATTATTAGGATAGGATTAGAATTTTCTCACCGTCAGACGAACGATTTTTATAATATTTAGCACAAAACATCAATCAAAATCATGTCAGGAATACAGTTGGCCGGTGCTTAAAAACTTATTTCATTTTATAGGCTAATGGAACTTGCTGCAGCTGAATCAAGAAACACAGCCGACATGGACACCGATGAAGATAACGATGCAGACTATTACAGGAAAGAGGTTGGCGCTGAACCAGAAAAAGGTAAGCATTTTGCTTTGATATGAGAGGTCTACTCTAGATTTCAGTTGAAAACGGACATTTATTTTTCGTTTCTTTGCAGATTTATTCAGTCAACATCCAAGAAAGCGGAAATCAGGTGAAGAAAGCGAACCCAGAGGCTTCAAAAAGATGAGGTTAGACAAGAAACTGCAAAAGAAATTCGACAAGACTAACGACACTAGTGGTGGCAAAGTTCACAGGAATCAAGATGGTGGTAGAAATTTCCAAAACAACAAAGAAGGCGGTAGAAAGTTTAATAGAAGTCAAGATGGAGGAAAACAGTTCAACAGAAGTCAGGATGGCGGAAATAAGTTCAACAGAAGCCAAGATGGTGGGAAAAAGTTCAACAGAAATCAAGATGGCGGCGGAAGAAATTTCGCAGATAAAAAGGGCGGCGGGAGGAATTTTCAAGACAAAAAGGGTGGCAGAAATTTCCAAGATAAAGGTGGAAGGAAATTCCAAAACAAAGATGGCGGTCATGGTGGCTCGAGGAGTAATTTCAAAAACGACAAATTCAACAAAACAAAGAAAGTATTTGGCGGGAAAGTCAACAAGTCTGGCAAAGGAAAGGGCGGGAAAAGTAAAGGCGGAAGAGGAAGGAAATAATTTTATTGACTAATTTTCTTAGGTTTAAGTAAATTTGTTAAAAATAAAACTAGTTTTTACAAAATCAAATTTATTGAGATTATTTCCGTAGAATTAAGTTTACACAAAGTACAAATCTTACAACTAAACAACAAACTTCACTGAACTAACAGAGATTTCGGTGGAAACAATTTTATGTCTATAAGGCCCCAAAGGTTGCAATCAATAAATATTGCAATTGCATGATTCTGATATTGTATAGGTAAAATAAAAACTTAAATTTAAGAAATACGAATGATCAAGTACCAAAATCACTGGTCAATAAATAACATTGACTTAAACAGACAAAGCCAAAATAAATCATAGGCCTCGAAGATTTAAATGGTTAGATACACCCTTATTTACGTAATGAGACCGTGCCATTTAGTTTCCACATGAAATGCATAGAAATTTACACTCATATGGTATCAACCAAAAACCTCTTAACACAGTGTTAGCCGGATGTGGTGTGTGTTATTTTTTTCACAAATGTTTATGCAATATGATTGCACAATAAATGATAACAGTAACAGTTAGGTTTATGCAAAAACAATGCCACAGTTTTTGGTGTCAGGGCACATCTATTTAAATGTTTGAGCGTTCCTTTTAAGTCAATTCCAGTCATGCCTACATGGGTAATTTATTTATTTATATATAAAATAACTAACTAGCTTGGATTTAATGTAGGTACGAAGATATTACGGGTAACTAGGCAGGGTCACAGAATAATTATCTATACAGTATTTTAACTCGCCCGCATTTTTGAAATAAATACCTACAGCCGCGCGGTACGTAAACATGCGATAGGGCTGCCCGCCTCCAGCATTCTAATTAAATTTGCCTACTTTGTGTTTCCATTTAGTTTTGTGATTGTAAATATACTTTTTTTATATAAACAAATATAATACTTTGTAAATTGAATAGATAAATTGAAAATATAGTGTACGCAGAAGTACTATTAAATAACAGAGTTATGAATTATTAGAATAACCTACAGTCTACATGATATAAGATTATAAGACCCAATACTTTTACCTAACGTTTTAAAGTTCCACTCTTACTGATGAAAGCGTGATGTAGGTACCTGCCTAAAATTACGCTTAACGTAGGTATTATTTAAAAATATTTTCACCTTATACGTAAACGAAGTCGTGGGTAAAAGTTAGCGTTAGCCCAAAGAAACTATTCCACGCGGACGAAGTCGCGGGCAGAAGCTAGTTAATAATAAATAAAATACCACGTCTTTACTTTGAATTATACAAACTAACAAAACGAAACACACATGCCCCGAGGTTTTTACACAAGCGTACCTACCCTTATCATGATTCATGAACCGCCTATAAATCTATTCACTTTATTTAAGAATCCAGACATCTTTTTTTTCGTGAGATAAAAGGAAATACTTGTCCATTAAAAAGACACAAATATAGTACCTACCTCCTAGGTAGTAAGTAAAATTATTTTATAGTCTTACCTTTCAGAGTTTCCAGGTAATCTAAAAAAAGTTATCTCTGGATGCGTTCTTGAAGATTTCATGCAACCAAAAACAGCACAATATATCCTACTCGACATATTAAATACGTAGGTAGGTACTTGAACTTATTTTTTGTGAAAAAATCGCGCGGTTATTGTTAAAAAGACAACACACCTCCGTTCGTCACTGCGGCACAGTCGCGACTGCGACTGTCTGCATGCCGAGTACATGCCGAGATCGAGGCGCGTAGGTATAGCTCGCTCTTCGTCCGTTTGTATGAAGTTGGAATACTGTATATATAATTATTCTGTTGTAGGGTTCGGACATCCCGTAAATAAGTATGCTTCATTATAAAAATAAAGGAAGGTCGGACTTAGTCTCATTTTAACAATTGACGATCGACTGGTTGTTATATTATCCTAGTTATATTATCCGCGTTTATCTCGGTGGACTCGAACGGCGCGTGAGATAGTTGGTTGATATAAGGCGTAACTGTCCCACCCATAGTTTGATACATCTTCACGCAAAAACTACCCAAAGTATGGAGTGGACACAATTTTGCACACATATAGATGTGGACCAGGAATAACACATAGGCTACTTTTTATCCGGGTACAACGCATGCGAAGCGGCGGGCACAAGCTAGTTTATCTATACGTTAATCGTAACTAAATCAAGAACATGTCAATTTGACCAACCGGTTCAAATTTTAACCGCTAAAAGTTAATTCAACTATATCAAGAATATGATATCATCCGCCATCATGACGTGGTTATCCTGCGTCATCTTCTCGAGCGCCGCGGTGATCTCTGCGGACTGGAAGGGCGCGTGGGCGCACTGCCGGTCGAGGTGCGCCGCCACTCGCGCCAGGGGGAGGGAGTTGGCGCGCTCGTCTCGGAACAGCTGTTGCAGTGATGTCTTGAATAGGGCCAATCTAGAGGATTAGATTACATTTATTAATTTATCAAAGAGTCCCTCCAGACATCACGATCTTGAGCCGCTTCTGACCAGTTGACATGTCCAGTACGTCCCGCCATCTCCGTCATCTGGAGGGAATAGGAGGTGGCCTTTGCCCAGCGGGATGAAAGTGGCTCATAATAATAATCAAAGAGTTTACATGTTAATCTGGTTAGTAGCATCCTTAAACCTATATTAATAGCCGTGTTGGCCGAGTTGTATGTACCCCCGACTTCCAATCCGAAGGTCGTGGGGTTAGATACCGGCCGTGCACCAATGGATTTTTCTTTCTAGACAAAAATATGTGCACACTTAACACGTGCTTTGACGGTGAAGGAAAACGTGAGGAAACCCGCGGTTTAGTTAGCTTCAGACGTATTGACCTGTGCATTCCTCTGACTAAGCTGAGAGGATGTTATAGGTGCTGGGCAAGCCTAATCCATCTAACGATGTCCCAGGCACTGCAGCGTCCAGTAAATCATGATTACCAGTTGCTGACGCTGTATAAATCATCTATAATAGACGCATCATAAGGCCTTACTTATTTTAAATCTATATTAGGTTTATATGGACACTCACAGAGAGAATTAAAGTTCTAAATAATTTATTTAGATCACAGTGCATAACGTTAACACGATAAATAGTGGAATGAATGAAAGTTTTTATTTTATTTATTTTTATTTATACTTGTATGGGTTAAGTAAGGGTTAACCCATTTTTTAAGTGTCTCAATTATTTTAAACAGGGTGTATTATAATATTTGTATCCGAAAGGGGTGGGTCCTTTACAAAACTAAATGTTTTCATGGGCCGAAACTCCCCTTTCGGGTTAGTACACACATTATACAGTATAGTACATCCTGTATTATATGCTAGTAAAACAAAATATCACAAAATTTTATTTAATCGTTATGTGCCACAAAATGCATTTAAATTTCGCGCGTAATTTCACTAAAACGCTGGACGCAGTGGATGCCATTATTTTTCTTCATTTCTTTAGATTAGTAGGGATTTAAAAGAAAATAGAAATGTCATTGTAAGCTCATACCTGTCAGGCGTGACCACTCCCTTCCCGGCGGCGGGCCCGGCGCGGCGCTGTCGGCGGCGGGGTCGGGCTGCATGGCGCGGAGCACCGGCTCGGCCTCCTCGTCCGATGAGACGTCATACCTGTCAGGCGTGACCACTCCCTTCCCGGCGGCGGGGTCGGGCTGCATGGCGCGGAGCACCGGCTCGGCCTCCTCGTCCGATGAGACGTCATACCTGTCAGGCGTGACCACTCCCTTCTCGGCGGCGGGGTCGGGCTGCATGGCGCGGAGCACCGGCTCGGCCTCCTCGTCCGATGAGACGTCATACCTGTCAGGCGTGACCACTCCCTTCCCGGCGGCGGGCCTGGGCGCGGCGCGGTCGGCGGCGGGGTCGGGCTGCATGGCGCGGAGCACCGGCTCGGCCTCCTCGTCCGATGAGACGTCATACCTGTCAGGCGTGACCACTCCCTTCCCGGCGGCGGGCCTGGGCGCGGCGCGGTCGGCGGCGGGGTCGGGCTGCATGGCGCGCGCGGCGCGAAGCACCGGCTCGGCCTCCTCGTCCGATGAGACGTCATACCTGTCAGGCGTGACCACTCCCTTCCCGGCGGCGGGCCTGGGCGCGGCGCGGTCGGCGGCGGGGTCGGGCTGCATGGCGCGGAGCACCGGCTCGGCCTCCTCGTCCGATGAGACGTCATACCTGTCAGGCGTGACCACTCCCTTCCCGGCGGCGGGCCTGGGCGCGGCGCGGTCGGCGGCGGGGTCGGGCTGCATGGCGCGCGCGGCGCGAAGCACCGGCTCGGCCTCCTCGTCCGATGAGACGTCATACCTGTCAGGCGTGACCACTCCCTTCCCGGCGGCGGGCCTGGGCGCGGCGCGGTCGGCGGCGGGGTCGGGCTGCATGGCGCGGAGCACCGGCTCGGCCTCCTCGTCCGATGAGACGTCATACCTGTCAGGCGTGACCACTCCCTTCCCGGCGGCGGGCCTGGGCGCGGCGCGGTCGGCGGCGGGGTCGGGCTGCATGGCGCGCGCGGCGCGGAGCACCGGCTCGGCCTCCTCGTCCGATGAGAAGTCGTACGGATCCGCTGAGCCCTCCGCCGTCTGGAATACCATATCATACAGTTATTAACAGCTTGTTTGGTTTTGGTCAGTTTACTTACCAAGATTTTTTAGCCGTTGTTTGGTTTTGGTAAGTAAACTGACCAGCGATTTAGCGTTCCACTAAAACAATTATTATTGGTAAACTATAGTGTTTATCGACTTTTTGTTTGTTTTGGTGCCTTCTGAGTGAAGTTGAGAATGACAATAACAAATAAGTTTTACATCGCCCAAGAAAAAAAAAATTAATCGATTAAATTAAAATTAAAAAAAAAATATGCATAAAAAATGCATTTTAGAAATACGATTAGAATAATATTTTGTTTGAAGACACTTACTAATTTTATTATTTTTAGTGAGGATATACTACAAACTATGTATAAACAGCAGAAAATGTAGATAGATGATAATAAATTTTGAACTAAAAATAAAATCTTATTATCAGCTCAAGTAATTTTTACTCTATATATACCGAACACAGACTAAATTATGAATTTACGTACTGACAAGCTACATTTAACCCTTTCCATAGAACATAAATACCACAATACGTTCCATTGTAAAAACCTAGCCAGTATCCATATATTAGCGCCGACGCGGAGCGCACGCCGTATTTCGCGCCAAAACGCGAACCAAATGCGGTGCGTAATCGGCGCGCGGCAAAACCAAATTAGAATGAATTTAATAGTAATAGTTTATTCAGAAAAACATGCATCATCATCATCATCATTTCAGCCGTAAAAACGTTCACTACTGAACACGGGCCAGCTTCATGAGGCTTGACAGGCGGGTTGGCGAGCGCAGTACAGGATGTTGATACACGAAAAGACGCTGCTGCCCATCTTCCGAAGGTATCCCTAAGCAGATTCTTATTTCTTATAATCGTAATAGTTTATTCAGAAAAACATTAAACTAAACAATTGGTACAACTTAAGCTACTAGGTAAAAAGACGAGATCACATAGGTAACAATAGGAGTTTTAGTGCTTATAGTTAGCCAAACCGTAGTCAAGCGACAATCCTCTGTACTAGTGTACACTATATTGTAAATTGACATTTCAAAGTAGCATTGGTGCTATAATGAATGATGAATATGGCTGTGACAGTTGGCCTTTGAACCGCCGAAACTTCACCCCTTTCGGCCAAAAGGGCTCATGCTGGTCACCAGGCGCTCTGTAGGAACGCTCACCATAAAAGAGCTAAAGCTCACATTATGACGAGAGTCCGGCTTCTCGACAATATCGCTCCAGTCTTTTCCTGAGGTAATCCACCACCTCTGCCTCTTAAAATTGCATATTTGTTTGCTTACCGTCCTCTTGGACCGCTTCGCTCTCGGCTGCGACGGCTGCTCGCTGTCGGACGCGGCCGCTTCCTCGTCGGAGGACGCGCGACGCTTACGGCGCTTCTCCTTTGTCAGCACCTGAGGAAACAAAGGAATTATTATTTATTTATTATTATTTATTATAAGCCCATCTGACCCCACTGCTGGGCAAAGGCCTCCCCCGATTCTTTCCAAGCATCTCGATCCTGAGCAACTTCCCTCCAGTCAACTCGGTATTGATCGAGTTCGTCCCGCCATCTACGTCTTGGTCTGCCGCGACAAAGGAATTACTATTGTCCATTTTATATGGCACGTTTCCCTCGACAGCAGGAAATTATTTTGAAAAACGTTTATTTTGTACTATCCTACTAATATGTATATAAAAGTGAAAGTAAGAATGTATGTATGTATGTTCCCTTTTCACGTCAAAACCGCTGAGCCGATTTGGATGAATTTTAGTAGATTAGACGATGGAGACGGACATAGGCGTAAATTAAATCAGTATTATATTACTTACCTTCTTGAAATATGCAAAGTGCACGAGTTGAATGGCCTTCATAGCGTCGTCCTCGGTGATTTGGAAGCTGAGCCGGCACTTGGCGTGCGCTGTGGCGAGGCGGATCAGAGTCTCCAGCGTACGCGCTGTTACTGGTTGCGTCTGTGGGTTAGATAGATAGATGCCTTCAAATATACATATTAAACAGGGGAACAATATAGGACCTAATATGACAATGATGATCTTATCGCAAAAACGAGATAACTATACGATCTATAATCCATTCGAAAATTGATACCCGGCGAGAAGACCAAGACTAAATATCAAGTAATTTGAACGATTGATTGATTGATCTGTTACTGTAAGCCTGTATCGTCCAATTCTTGGGCCTTCCCCCATTCCCTTCAATCTTCACGATTTTGTGCCACCCTTTGGCAGTCCTTGGCAGCGTCCAGCTCGTCTCGCAGCTTAGGTCGTTAGACGGAGGATCGATCTCGCCTGGGGATTGTTGGCACTTTAAATTGATCTGTAGATTATAAATATTGAATCCAAGAATACTCAAGATTATCTTGCCACATCGATGTCCATTATATCCTGAACTTCGCGTACTTCAGTTTCGGCTCCATCAGCCGCGCGATATGAATGTGCGTGCGCATAAACTTAAGTGCTGCTATAAGTCAATGTCAGCGATTGGTCGAGACGTCAAAAGGCTCCCGTCAGAATACCAGCGCGACTCTGCCCACTCCTGAGTGGTGCAGGTGGAGTAGCATATCAAATCAAATCAAAATAGTTTATTTGCCAGAATACAATTTTACAATAAGGTCTTATATAATAGCGGTAGTGCCTGTATTCAGCTTGTGTGCAAGCATGCAAAATATTATTTAAAATGTTATTTAACGTAGGTATTAAATTATTAACAGTTCAGAAAGTCATTTAAATCATAAAAACATTTTTCCAGTAACCATAGATTAAGTTTTTTCTTAAACAATACTCCTTTTAAGGCCTTCAGTTCTTCCGGAAGCTTATTATAAATTATTATGCACATATTAACAGCATTTCTCTTATAAATGTCTTTATGACATGTGGGTTTATATAAAAGATTTTGAAACTTTGCCCTTTTTTGACGAATCACCACTTCACTGCGATATTTAAAATATTTTGGATACGTTTTGACAAAAATACAAATGTCTCTGATGTACATACTAGGAAGAGGAAGGATTTTGCATTTTCTAAAAAGAGGCCTACAGCTATCGAGAAACCATGATCCATTTATTGCTCGAACACATCTTTTCTGTATTTTAATATAGCTGAGACCTTTTGACGCCTATTACTACAGCGACCATTTCTTTGTTTTCACGTTTATACGTAGTTTTAGTAGTTTTTTTTAGTCAATAAACAATTTTCATTTCATAAGTAATAAAGCCTCTCACCCTAGCCACATCACTGTCCATCATATCCTGGCCTCCTAACTTCGCGTTCTCAGTGATGTTGACATCGGACGCCTCGCGTCAGTTGCGGCTCCATCAGCCGCGCCGTGTTAGTCTTTGTTACCGTCATTTATGAACCGATTTGGAAAATTCCACTACAATTCAAAACTCTGAATTCTGATGATGGGATCCATGAGGAATCGAAGGAACTCCTCAAATGTTTTAGGAAAACATATGGCGATTTTGGCATGTTTAGCTCAAGATCAAGGATTTGCATTTAGAAATAATAATATTAGTATTTCTTTCCACCTTGTTTTTGTGTCCGAAGCATACTGTTCATAGTTTTCTCTTATTATTACCTCCGGAAGATGGGCAGCAGCGTCTTTCCGTGTATCAACATCCCGTACTGCGCTCGCCAACCCGCCTGCCAAGCGTGGTGAGTATGGCAACTACCTCTCATGGAGATCCATGAGGGAGGCCTGTGTTCAGTAGTGGACGTTTTACGGCTGAAATGATGATGTTGATGATGATTTTCTTATATCTATTCGTGATAACCTATCACTTGCTTTATGTTTCACACTGTGTTGCATACTAGTTTATTATAGCTGTTGGTTGTCTCAATAAATAAACAATGATTTCGTAAAGTGGCGCATCGACTTAGTGTTGCTATAAGTAATAATGCCTCTTACCCTAGCCACGTCGCTCTCCATCATATCCTGGCTCCGGAGCTTCGCGTACTCGTCGGCGATGGCGTCGGACGCCTCCTGCGTCAGCTTCGGCTTCATGAGCCGCGCGATGTGCACGTACTTGCGCATGAATTTGGTGCTGATGATCTGGTCCTTCTTGCTTCGCGTGCTGCCGTGGAGTAGCGGGTCGTACTTCTCGTATATTGATTGGCTTGTTTCCTGCAAATGCGGCTTTGTAAGTTGATTGCCATGCGTGGGGTGCCGGCAGTTACCCCTCTTTCTTGCCCGTGGACGCAGTAAAAGCCTGCTTCCTTCCGTGTATCAACAAACCGTACTGCGCTCTCCAACCCGCCTGACAAGCGTGGTGAGTATAGCCACGACCTCCTCATAATCAGTAGTCGAAAAATCACGAGGGAGACATTTGTCCAGCAGTGGACGTCCTACGACTGGGAAGTTGATTACAATGAGCGGAGAAGGATTCGTCAATTGTACCGTTAAGTGTCAAGCTCAAAGCACAATGTAGTATCGAGCAACTGCAGATGTTTATGCTAAGAAAACAAAAAAACTGTGAAAAGGGAACTCACCTCAGTTTCATCAATATCAGGGTTGTCAGTTGACAACATCTCAACGGATGATCCCATGGGTAAAACCTCACCATCTTGTTCTTTGGGGTTCCTGAAACAGCAATAAAAAACATACCTTAAAGGAAATAGGTAGTTGTGGTAGATATAGAGGTATAGATAGAAAACGCGTTAATGCACACCTTTAAATATACTAATACAAAACAACATAAAGAAATACTGAACTGTAAAAAAAGTACAAAAGGAAAAGTAAAGGTATTATGAAGTGACAATCGGCGGTCAAATGAAGTTCAAAAGTTCAGTTCAAAAGTTTTATTGCGTTCATGTCGTACAATAGTCTTACAAAATATGTAAAAGATTCAAACATGAGTCCATGAAGAAGGGTAATAAAGTCAACTAAACACAAAAATCAAAAGATTAGTGTTGAAACAATCAAAGTCCCTGTCACTGTCTTACTACCGGAACATATATATGCATCCCAACTGCACAGACATCAATGGATTCGCCAGGACTGTTTCAAAGTCCAAACTGTCTAACCACTTATAGCATCAAACGTTTCCACTTTACCTGTATCTATGCATCCGAACTGCACAGACATCAAGGGATTCGCCAGGACTGTTTCAAAAGTCCAAACTGTCTAACCACCTATAGCATCAAACGTTTCTACTGCACCTGTATCTATGCATCCGAACTGCACAGACATCAAGGGATTCGCCAGGACTGTTTCAAAGTCCAAACTGTCTAACCACC
Organism: Pasiphila rectangulata; assembly: GCA_963082625.1. Taxonomy (NCBI): domain Eukaryota; kingdom Metazoa; phylum Arthropoda; class Insecta; order Lepidoptera; family Geometridae; genus Pasiphila; species Pasiphila rectangulata. Next base: position 18,865,640 of record OY720244.1, read on the forward strand.
TATAGCATCAAACGTTTCTAGTGCACCTGTATCTATGCATCCTGAGCACGTGCTCCGAGATCATGTTGTCGTGGTCCGCATCAGCGATGTCCAGCATCACAAACAGCAGATCGAAACGAGACAGCAGCGAGTCTTGCAGTCCAATGTTCTCCATTGGCGTCTTGTATTGGTCGTACTGGAAGGTAAGAATGATATTAAGAAACGATGTTCTGTCTACATTGTAGACAGTTTAGCTTACAGTTTAGATATCATGTCATGATGTAGAGTCCGCACCACCACTCAAGTCCGATAGACGCGGCGCTGGTAACATAGAACTGATACAGACAACAGACTGTACTGTAGTTTAGTTCCCGCTTTTGCCGTCAGACTTGAGTTGTGGCGCCGACTCTAGACTCTACATCATTCATTACACATGACATACACATGACATCTAAACGCAGTAAGGCATACTTTATGTAACACATTTTATTAGATAACTAGCCGCACTCGCGGATTCACCCGCGTGTCCGCGCACTTGTTCCCGGGAAGACGGATTCAAATATAGCGTATGTTCATCATCATCATTTCAGTCGTAAACGTGCCACTGTTGAACACAGGCCTCCCTCATGGATCTCCATGAGGGGTAGTTCCCACATTTACCACACTTGGCAGGCGGGTTGGCGAACGCATTACGGGAGATCGATTCACGGAAACACGCTGTACGGGATGTTGATACACGGATTTTGGGGGGCTCGCTACTGACGTCCGTAGGTGTCGTTTCGGGATGCAGTCGGAGTAGCCATCGTGGATAAGACAAGTCTGAGGGGTAATTGCCATACTCACCACGCTTGGCAGGCGAGTTGGTGAGCGCAGTACGGGATGTTGATACACGGAAATACGCTGCTGCCCATCTTCCGGAGGTATCCCTTAGCAGGCTCTTACTGCATCCACGGGCATTAAAGGAGGGGTAACATTTTACTGCAGGCACCCCACGGCGCGATAAGGCCAATTATGAGTGTTAAAAGTTAATACAGAATAAATTTTGCCATATGAAACAGTTACACCAAACCAATTATCAACTATTACCTAAGGCACCATTGCAATAGTGTCTATAATTCATATAGCAGAATAATCACTTCTGCTTTCTGACGTAGGTACGTACTTGCTACTGGCATTTTTAGGGTGTTTATTTAAATATGTCCGACATCTTGCTGGACTAAATGTATAACTAGGGTTTATATGTAGTTCACTTACCTTACCCTTAGTTCTATCACGTCGCCAACAGATAAAACCTCCATGAACTCCCTTTAGATTAAATCCTATTCACATATGAACTTTTAAATTCTACTCACAGTCCGAATACCGTCGCCAACAGGGAATACCTTGGGTCGAGAATGGCATGTTAGCTCATTTTTCCTTGCTACTCAAGGTCGCGTATAGGATTATGAACTTAAATCACAGATAACAAGAGTCCAAATTCCACTCACCCTTCCGTAGACCGGGTTAGCCGCCGCTAGTACAGAGCACCTGGCGTTAAGAGTGGCGTGCACCCCCGCCTTAGCGATAGTAACTCTGCCCTGCTCCATGACCTCGTGGATGGCGGTGCGGTCGATGTCCGACATCTTGTCGAACTCGTCGATGCAGACCACGCCGCGGTCGGCCAGCACCATAGCGCCGGCTTCCAGCCTGGGAACATTTATCAGGCTCGGTTTGTTACATTCAAAAATGAAGCTACCTAGCTGCTCCTTGCATTTTAGTACCTGGACCAAAATGGTAAAATGGAACCCTTATGGTGTGATTTTGTCCGTCTATGTTATGTGACGTCACTCTGAATCCAACATGGCGGAACACCCAAGATGACGGACTAGTTATTTTTAATGGACTCCTACAATATGGGTATCAAATGAAAGGGCTTGCTGAGAATAATTCCAAAATGAAATGACGATACTCTGAATCCAACATGGCGGAACATCCAAGATGGCGGACTAGTTATTCTTAATGCACTCCTACAATGGGTATCAAAAGAAAGGCCTTGCTGAGAGTTACTCGAAAAATTATTTTATTTTATTTGTTTGAGCTTTTTTATTACATAAATTGTGTAAATACGTTTTAATTTGACATTAAACTTAAATGGCAAATGTTTATTTTATTATTTTAGTACGTTTAAATAAAAGCTTGTTCGTAAGTTTTTTTTAGCTTAATGTATTTTTATTTAGTTTACCTGCGGTCTCCCGTGTCCGAGTCCGTGGTGACGGCGGCCGTGAGCCCGACGCCCGAGGAGCCGCGCCCCGTCGTGGTGACGGCGCGCGGCGCGGTCTGCAGCACGTACCGGAGCAGCTGCGACTTCGCCACTGAGGGGTTTAGTTTACCTGCGGTCTCCCGTGTCCGGGTCCGTGGTGACGGCGGCCGTGAGCCCGACGCCCGAGGAGCCGCGCCCCGTCGTGGTGACGGCGCGCGGCGCGGTCTGCAGCACGTACCGGAGCAGCTGCGACTTCGCCACTGAGGGGTTTAGTTTACCTGCGGTCTCCCGTGTCCGGGTCCGTGGTGACGGCGGCCGTGAGCCCGACGCCCGAGGAGCAGCTGCGACTTCGCCACTGAGGGGTTTAGTTTACCTGCGGTCTCCCGTGTCCGGGTCCGTGGTGACGGCGGCCGTGAGCCCGACGCCCGAGGAGCAGCTGCGACTTCGCCACTGAGGGGTTTAGTTTACCTGCGGTCTCCCGTGTCCGGGTCCGTGGTGACGGCGGCCGTGAGCCCGACGCCCGAGGAGCCGCGCCCCGTCGTGGTGACGGCGCGCGGCGCGGTCTGCAGCACGTACCGGAGCAGCTGCGACTTCGCCACTGAGGGGTCGCCGATTAGAAGGATGTTTATGTCTCTGGAATATACATAACAGAATGACGTCACATTTCATTCCGCTCAATTGGTTGAAGATATGTATCTGCTTCAAAATCGAGTTGCAAGATTCCATCCGAACAAACATAGTTACGTACGTACATACCTACATACATACATGGCAAGTTAAATAAAAGCTATTAAAAAGCTAGTACTATTGAATGCTTTCTATTATTAGAGGAATTTTACAAGGAGTCTTTTCACGACCACAACTGGCGCTATCCAGCCGGACAAATAGAGTTACGTGATAAATATCATGTTACGAATAATATATCGTGTCGTGGGGTACCAGCAGTAGAATATAATATAATATAACCATATTATCTAGTATGTACATCAACGATGACGTCTTCCTCTCTTCTATATTTATTGTTGTGCCCAACAGGGTCTGTGATGCTCATTGTCAACACCACTGTACCTACATTATAGAACACAATAAAGTATTGAGTACAGAATGTTGCTCCTGTCTGGACTGTGGATGCAATAAAAATCTGCCAAGAGATACGTCCGGAAGAACAGCAGCGTATTTCTGTGTATCAACATCCCGTACTGCGCTCGCCAACCCACCTGCAAAGCGTGTAGAGTATGGCAACAACCCCCTCATGGTCTAAGAGCTCCATGAAAGAGGCCTATGTCGAGCAGTGCACGCGGATGATGACGATGAAATTGACTTAGGGTCAGCGCAGACAGAACGGAGCGCAACGGAGAGCATTTTATTGACGCACTTGAAAATAAACTTTAAAATTATTACAATAAAGTGCAAAACGCCGCGCGGGGATTCCCGCATATCTTCGAGGACGCGCGAGCATTTTTTGTCAGGTTCAAGCATTTATGCACTTTATTGTAATAATTTTAAAGTTTATTTACAAGCGCGTTAATAAAATCCTCTCCGCTGCGCTGAGCCTTACCCCATAAGCCTGGTGCCATTCGGTAGAATCTTCTCCACCCCTCCCAGCAGCAGGCACAGTACAGCTTTCTTGATATACTCGTTCCCGTGTATGAAGCATATCGAACATGGAGATGCTAGGCCAGCCTAATTCATCTAACGTCCACTGACACGACACTGCAGCGCCTCGCAAAGTACGAAACAGTTGCGGAAGCTGTATAAATCATATAAATGTGAAAGTGACTCACCCCCTAAGCCTGGTGCCATTCGGTAGAATCTTCTCCACCCCTCCCAGCAGCAGGCACAGTACAGCTTTCTTGATATACTCGTTCCCGTGTATGGGGCATATCGAACATGGAGATGCTAGGCCAGCCTAATTCATCTAACGTCCACTGACAGGACACTGCAGCGCCTCGAAAAGTACGAAACAGTTAAAATAAATAAATAATGCTGGACAAATCACACAGCATCATCTAGCCCCAAGCTAAGTAGAGCTTGTGTTATGAGTACTAGATGACTGATATACTTAATACAATTTACTACATAGATAGATATTTTTATTATAAATAGAAAAACACCCAGAACAACCTGAACAAATATCTGCAGAGTGTACAGACATTTGTCCCGAGGCGGGAATCGAACCCGCAACCCCTTGCGGAAGCTGTATAAATCATATAAATGTGAAAGTGACTCACCCCCTAAGCCTGGTGCCATTCGGTAGAATCTTCTCCATCCCTCCCAGCAGCAGGCACAGTATGGCCTTCTTGATATACTCGTGCCCGTGTATGGACGGAGCGAGCGACTTGCCGAGCATTTCGAACATGTCCACGTTGGAGCGCCGCGCGAGACGCTTGCAGAGCTTCACATCCTCTAGGGTGATTGTCATGTTGTAGTCCTTGTTGATTTGTGTTATGTTGTTTGCTATTAGGATGGTTCTGAAATGTAAGAAGCACATGTAAGTATTAACTACTTCCTGATAGCAATGCTAATACTACAATATCTAAGTTACGTAAGTATTGTTTATTGAATCAACCTGTAAATTGATTTTACCAATAAAATATATTTCTGTATTTCTATTGAAAAGTTTTACGTTCATGTTAAGACATGGAAATCTTTTCCTGTTTTAGCAAACCTAAGGCTTGTTATTGACAGTTTATTTCTTATTCTAGTTCGATTGCAATAACAGTGGTGTCGATTCTGTCTTATACACCCTAAAACTAACTATAGTTAGATATATGACGTTTCTAAATTTACAACGTTGCGTCAAATCGGGTCCTTTGGTTCCGTTTTAAGCCATCACTTTAATTAGCTTTAGCAACAATATAATCGCCACTTGAGTCAATCTCCCAGCAAATATGTAAGCAAATGTAATGTTGATGGGAATACCGACGATCGAAAGCTTAGTCAGGGCGAGTTATTAGGTTTTATTCAATTAATACTGTGTATCAAGGCCATTTTGAAAGTGAAGTTATGTTATAAAAGTTCATTTATCAACAAGATATAGGTATTGCATTTTTGTAACATAAATGATATCCTGATGTTTTAATAGTTTTGTATATATACCCAACTAAATAAACTGTTGGCAAAGATTTCTTGTTGGATATAATAAAATATGAAATTCAAAGTCAATAAGTGTTTATTCAATAGAGCAAAAAGCTACAAGGAATAGTCATTAACACATATTTAAACGGGTATTTATCGCGCTATTTACCTTTATTATTGCCCGACGTTTCGACAGGATTGCACCCATCGTGGTCCCGGGAAGACTCCCAAAGCCGGGCTAATAAAGGTAAATAGCGCGATAAATACCCGTTTAAATATGTGTTAATAATGTGTCGTGATCGCTAAAGTTTAAAAAAGACTAAGGAATAGTCAATTACCAAAGGAAGAACAAGACACATTTAAATTGTGTTATAATGTTAATTGTGTAATAGTGTTAATTGGGTAATAGTGTTAATTGTGTTACATATAAGGTTACTGGAGATGTTGTAAAAGTCAAAGTAAGTCATAAAAATTGTATCAATACTGACGACCTCTATGGCGCAGCGGGCGAAGGTCCGCCTGTGATGCAAGAGGCTGCAGGTTCTATTCCCGCCTTGGCACAATTGTCTGTACAATCTGTAGATATTTGTTGAGGGTGTTCTGAATTCTAATATATGTACAATAAAAATTATCTATTTATGTAGTATAATGGATAATAGAATCAGGCGTTACTTTGCGGAAATCCATGACAGTAAAATGCAATGAAAATATTTAATTTTAATTCCGCTTATGCTGAGATGCATCAGCACCGCCATCCCGCCCGCTAATTATGCACATGCAGGGAGAACTAGGTTGTCAGTGCAGCATGCATACCCAAACCTATACGACGACACGTGTTTCGCCTCTCCGCGAAGCATCATCAGGTGAGACGCTGAGGTGTTGACTGGAACGAAACCTGTCGTTCCTGCCGCCGACCGGTATTGATTATTATTCATCATTTTTCATCATTTCAGCCGTAAAACGTCCACTACTGAACACCGGCCTCCCTCATGGATCTCCATGGGGGGTACTTGGTGAGCGGACTGGTTTCCGCAACTAGGCCACTGATGGGCCCTTTTTGTGTGATCCATGGGGGGTAGTTGCCATACCACGCTTGGCAGGCGGGTTGGTGAGCGCAGTATGGGATGTTGATACACGGATAGATGCTGTAGCCCATCTTCCGGAGGTGTCCCTTAGCAGGCTCTTACTGCATCCACGGGTAGGAGAGGAGGGGTAACATTCTACTGCCGGCACCCCACGGCAGGCACGGCATTATTTATTATTATAATTGATTCACCTGAATGTTCCCGCAGTGAAACTCCCCTGCTTGTTAGGCAGGCAGCGGTAGTTGCCAACCACCTGCACCCGGTCGCCCGGCTTGCAGCGGTCCACCAGGTCGTCGTCGCAGACCACGTCCACGCTGCGCGGCAGCTGCCCGGCCGGCGCGCGCTCCGGCATCTCCTGCACCGTGAGCGTCTGGTGGTCCTTGTAGCGGGACAGACCGAACTCCGTTTCCAGGGCATTGCCTTCATCGTCCTGTAATATGTTATCATCATCATCTGGGTGTTTTTTTATATATAATAAAAAATATCTATCTATGTAGTATAATGTATTAAGTATGTCAGTCATCTAGTACCCATAACACAAGCTCTGCTTAGCTTGGGGCTAGATGATGCTGTGTGAATTGTCCAGCATTATTATTATTATTATTATCATCGGCCTTTTCGTCTATTACAGACGATTCAGGTAATGCCTGTGGTTTGGGTGTTGCATTTTTTTAAATGACTAAACAGTCCTATCTTTAGACCTCACTGCGCGACCGCAGTTTTGGCAGACGTGAGTGTCCATTGCAGTTGGTGGATTAGATGTATCTGCCTGTCGATGCCGTCTCGCTCGTTTCTCGGCTAATGAGACAAACCAGGTTTGGTCGTGGTGTTTAAGACCTTCGTGTAAGTTTTTTCTCCATTCTGGTCTGTTATATTAAACATAATATGCATTAGATAGGTACTTAAAGGCATTTTCTACTTGAGCGACAAACTGTAAACTAGACTAAGTTGGTATATGTCTCATGTAAGTGACTTTTGTCTTGTTGAGAATAAATTACATTAAAGCTAAACCTAATATGGATCAAAGGAAGTTATTTTTATGAAATCCGTTTCTAGGGCATTGTCATGTCAATGAAATCATTTATTTATTAAAACCTTTACAATATGTTACATATGCACCGCAACTTTCAAGAGGTTACCTCCCATGCTAATTAATATATTTATTATTTGGTAATTTATTTTCTCATTCTGTAATATGGATCAAAGCAGTTTTTATGCACAAGTTAACTATATTTTAGTAAACTTTTTAAAAATATCAAATTAAATTTTAATTTTTAAGACATGACATGTCGACAGTAGTGGACATTTTACAACTGAGATGATGATGATGATGATATAAAACAAATAATAAATAGCTATTCTATTCATTATTTGTTTGACCTGTAGCCAGTTACATTGTAACCTGTAGTCAGTTACAATGTAACCTGTAGTCATGTTTGATTGGTTTGGTGAAAACATTTGATGAATACTGGCATAAAAAATACTTTGAAAACTAAATGAATAGAATAGCTATTTTTTATTTGTTTTATATCATCATCTCAGTCGTAAAACGTCTACTACTGAACACAGGCCTCCCTCATGATCTCCATGAGGGGTAGTTGCCATACTCACCACACTTGGCAGGCGGGTTGGCGAGTGCAGTATGTGATGTTGATACACGGAAAGATGCTGCTGCCCATCTTCCAGAGGTATCCCTTAGCAGGCTCTTACTGCATCCACGGGCATAAGAGGAGGGGCAACATTCTACTGCCGGCACACCACAGCAATTATAGATTCTATATGTATATTAATATATTAGGTTTTATATGTATCAAACAAAATAAACTACACTTTACCTTTGTAGGATAAATAGCATTTGAAGGAAATGCTTCAAACGATGTGAGGTCAGTATATTTCCTTTCCATAACCTTCTTGGTGGCCGGGCAGTAGTGCACACTGCGGACCACCTTGGGCCTCACTAAGGAGACCCTGGTGACTATGCCCTCCACACATATTAAGTTGCCCAAATATCTGAAAACATGCAATATTATTAATTTTTTTTCATGATTGTAACTTTTTTTTTTTAATTAATCATAAACAGATTTTTTACTATGGCAACCTCTGTCATACAGTTGGTTTCAATAGCCTGCTGAAATGCAGGTTCAATCCCAATGGGACAAATTGTTTGCATTATCTGCAGATGTTTACTCAGGTCTAAGTGTTCTTGTACCAAAAGTAAACAAAAAAAATAATTCACTAACAAACATCTGGTACCATAATATGTGGTTTCAAAGTATTACTATCAAGAGTATGTTGCTGGCAATTTTAATTTCTACATTTTCAATGCAACTTTTATCTTACCGAGAGGTCAAACTCCTGGGTGTAACATGTTTGTTTCCAAAACTTCCAGAGAATGCCACAAAGAACTCTTCCTGTTCCTTAGAGTACGACGGGTCGATGGAAGAAACATACTCTTTCAAAGCTTTTTGAAAAGCAATCTGCTCTTCGAATGCGCTCTCCAGTAAATTCTTAGCACGGTCAGGATTCTTCCGCCGCAAGTCGTTTACATTTATTTCAAGCCGCTGTGACTTATCTGTTATCATCTGCTTTACACGTTCCATATATATACCTTGATCTTCCTAAAATAACAGAGTATTTGTTATTTACAGAATTACGCGAATACTAGATACATAACCTCTTAAACACAAACTTACTTCATCGTCCAGGAATTCAAGATACTCTCTTTGTAAATCTCTCAAGCGTTGATCGAAATCGCCGTCTTCCATTTTAGAATACTTTTATTCGTTGAGTTATAAGAATAAATCTTAAAAAACAATGCACCGCACAAAACGAAATAGTGATTGTTTGGTTTGACAGACACGATTTGTTGTTACCGAATTGGCGCCAAATTTTAGTGATGGCAACAGGGTTGGATTCAGACCCTCAAAAAATTATTGTCTTTGGAAATTAAAAATATACTACTTGTCGAAAATTATACTACGTTTCCTTTTTCGTGGATTTCAATATTAAAATGAATTTATGTAAGTGAAATTTTCTTTATTTAGTAATTGTTAATGTACAAATCAATCAAATTGAGGCAAGTAGATGTTTATCTCAGCACCGACCATCACACCCATCTGTTAGAACGACCGATCAAGTACAACACTACGCAGGGATTCTTCGAAGCATGTTGTCGCTGTCGCTTATTTTCGGCTTTGAATACTTTGTTCTTTTAGCCACCACTAATCGCTGGCTGATTCGATATTACCATACATACAGAACTTCCTGAAATTGTAGGATAAATAATAAAAAGCAAAATGATTCAACCAATAAAAGCTGTCAATCGGCTTGAAGGTAAAATTATGGTATTTTCGCGTAGTATTCTGGCTTTAAGATACTACATACTACACATAATGAAATAATGGTACAAATAGTATAATTATACTACAAAATCCAACACTGGATGGCAATTACCTTATATAAACCTGCAATCGGATTCTTTCAAATCGAATTGAACTCTTTTTGTAATAAACACTGGGGAATCATTTCACATTGAAATATTTTATAGTAGTACCTACTTTATCAACATAAACATACTGTTAATGAATGTTATTTGTAAAAGTTATTCGTTAAACCTGATAACTGATGTTTCTTCATCATTTCAGCCTTAAAACGTCCACTACCTGAACACAGGCCTCCCTCATGGATCTCCATAATGGGTAGTTGCCACATTTACCAATTTACAATTGGCAGGTGGGTTGGCGAACGCATTACGGGATATCGATCCACGGAAACACGCTGTACGGGATGTTGATATACAGATTTTGGGGGGCTCGCTACTGACGTCCGTAGGTGTCAACCCTTAGAGGCCCTACACGTGTTCCCCGGGTGGTGCCAATAGTAGCTCTGGTGGTAGACTTCGGCCGTGGCTTGTCACCACCCTCCCGACTGTGCCATGAAGCGACCTATTCGTCTTTCGGGATGTAGTCCGGAGTAGCCATCGTGGATAAGACAAGTCTGAGCAGTTTTGCACTGGAGCGTCGTTTCTGGGGGTCGGTTCTGGTAGGTTCCTGAGTTCCGAGACGAACCGGTACCTTTATAAGATCATCTGGAACTCCTTGGTGCCACTTTAACACCGACACTCAACAGTGTTTATTTATTTATTTATTTATAAAAAGGAACGCCAACAGTATATTTATAAACACATTCAACAATAAAATGACAAGGATCAGTTTTTATATATGCCAATTATAGGCGAAACTCTTTAAATTTATACTAAAAGTAATTAAAATATATCTATATTTATGGTAACTAAATTATAATGATATCCTTATCTAGTAGACATTCCACCCACTCTTACTAAGCGGTTCTCCATCAGCTTCATCATCCTATATACCTAACTTACGTAATATTTAATAAATCGATTAATAAGTTACAAAAATAATCATTCAATCGATTTGAACACGACCACATTAAAGACGACTGCGTATTACGCATATGCCCACTCGTGTTCGAGACTACAGTATGGTATCATGCTATGGGGCAACAGTGTAGACGTAAACAAACTTTTCATATTGCAAAAAAAGTGTATTAGAATTATTTATAATCTCAACCAAATGGTAAGTTGTAGACCTTACTTTGTTCAAGAACATATATTAACACTTGCAGGGATATATATATTAGAAATCAGTTTATTTGTAAAAAAGAATACAAACCTCTTCCCAGTACATTTTAGACCACCTCATTTAAGACCCCGCAATAGATTAGATATACCCTTCTCAAAACTTCAATTATTCCACTCCGGCTCTCAAGCCATGGCAGTAAAAATATATAATAAAATAACCCCATAATATAAAAAATGAAAACAACATAAATACATTAAGACCGCCGATTGTCACTTTATATTTAGTGTTTCTCATTTTTTTGTTAATTTGTTTAGTTTAAGGTGTGCAATAAAGCATTTTCTATCTTCTATCTATCTATCTACATTCAAATCCCTCTTAAAAAAGTTTTTAATAACTACAACATAGTTTTTATTCTCTGCAAGAGTTCTTACAGTTTTAGGCAATACTAGTATTTAAATTTATTCTAAGGATTTCTAATGATCTCACTATTTTTTAGGTTAAGAAAATGTTCGTATGATAGAAAGTTCTGTTATTTTATTTAGTGTTTGTGTTTTGTTTCACATAGTAAGATTTTTACTAATATGTACTACCTATGTAAGTTGAACTAGATTCACCAAAATAATAGTATTAAGTGCTTGGTACTTACTATACCAATTTTGCTGTGCCTTAACAGGGCGCATGTTTGATACTCCTATATTATTTTATGACCTTGTAACTCAACATGCTTGCAATAAATGAATATGACTATGAGACATCACTAATAATTTCACCAATACAAGTTGTGCTTTCTCTTTGGTACGAAATTTTAAAGGTAACATAAAAATTTTAAGTACGAAAATTTTTATGTTACCTACAAACACCTAAATTGTAGTGCCCTTACTGGGCTCATGTTTGGACTAAAAGCTAAATTATAAGACCTAATGTACACATGAACGCAATAAATGATTTGAATTTGAATTTGGCTGCCTGTGTTCCAGTATGACGAATAGGTACTAAAGAAATTACTTTTAGCATAACCATTGTTTGGAAAAAAGGCGGGAAACTACGAAAAAGAGCGGTCGCGTTTTTCCCACCTAAAATTTTATTATTTAATTTTAAAGCATATATTTGATCAGTAGATTTTATTTCTCTTATTTATTGAAATTATTATTTATTGTATTTAAGTAGTGTTAGTTAGTTACATCTACATTTGGTATAAGTAATTTTATTGTTTTCTGATGGAGGCCGCCCGACCCAGGGGCACGGCCCCAAAAGCTACAAAATTAAAGCTACAAAATTTGCAGCCGGAGCTTCCGAGCTCCGGCTGCAAATTTTGTAGCTATTTCAATGTGTCACGATGAGAATCCAAAATCTAATGATGACTCGGCAATGGATACTGATTCGTCAAATTAGGCATAAAAAAAAAATTTAAAGCGCAGTCGCTTACACAAAATGTGCACAAAGTGTAATAGGAAAAAGCGGAAACATGGTTCCTCGGATGAAAATAAAGGTTGCCAATGCATTGATAACACTTCTGATAGCCCTGTTCCCTGCAAATATGAAGGAGTGGTGGCTCAAGTCAACATACAATTTACATAGCAATTTTGGTGGTGGGACATTTTGCGAGTGGGACATTATGAGCCCCTAACCATCTATCAGTGTAGCACTATGGTCTGTAGTGTGTTGGAGCGGTAACAGAGGCGGCTCTAGCCCTTGTGGTGCCAGTGTGCCACCAGTACCCTGGCGCCCCCTAGTAGGAGCGGAGTCAAAATGGAATATTTACAGTTATATTTTCATACGAAAATTCGGGTGCAAATAGTGCAATTTTAAATGTCAAGAAGCTTTTTAGGAAGGAAAGGGTTACAACAATAAAAAATCACAACTTTGTAGGGTTTATAGATAGGTAACACTTTTTTACTAATATAGCTTAAATGAAAATGCTAAACAATATTCTTATTATGATTGCAGGGGGGCGGATAAAATCGGGCAGGGATCTCAAAATTTTTATGTTAAGTTACTAGGTCGTGTGGGGTATCATAATATGAAAGATAATTATTTGCATATTATTAAACAGTTTTTATTTTTCTGACTCTACTGTTAATAAACGAGGGCAATTGCAGCTATGGGACGAGAAATAGACGAGAGCTATGAGACGTATCATATGAAAGGTATTCATTTGCACATTATTAAACAGTTTTTATTTTTCCTTTAAGCAGTATCGTTTTTGAGTTATTAACAAAAATGTTGAAAAAACGACCGTTCCCCCCCTTATCTCCGAAGTTTGCAGAGATAAACCCGTGAAACTTTAATAGCTAACAGAAATGTATGTAAACTTTATAGGAAACAATTCATATAGAAGTGTATGTAATCTTTACTTTTCTACGCCAATATAATCTTTAATTATCTGTTTTAAGGCTGATTTCACGTTGAAACAAAAGTAAGAGTAAGTTCAGATGAACGCGCGGCGACGCGTGGTTGGCTCGGCGCGCGGTTTGAGATTGTAACAAATCAATGTTGTTGTGTACATGACCGCGCGTGCCCGCGCGTACCGCCATGCACCGCGCGCAAGATCTTGAACCGCGCGTCACCGCGTGGCGACGCGCGGCTTAAGTTCTACAATCCTGTATCGACCTGTTCAGATGACCCGCGTGGTTTGAGGCGGGCGGACGCACGGAGCCACTAAAAAATGGAGGACGAGATATCAATTCATTTAATAATTGACGAAATTGAAAGAAGAGATGCGATTTGGAATCTTAATTCGAATGGACATCCTAAAGCAGTTGAAAAACCGATCTTCGTGTTGTCTTAGTGTGGGATAGTCACAAACAGGCTTAAAGAAAGTCTTTGCCTCAAAATAGGGTGCACCCAGTATCGTCTTTGCTTTCGACGACGACGTCGCAGTTTGCGGTATAAAACCCACAAGCAAATAGCCTCCTCCACGTCTATTCTCCACTGAATGTTCACACTAGACTGCCGCGCGCAAACCGCCGCCATATGAACAGCTGAACCGCGCGGCAGCGCGCGTCGCCGCGCGGTCATCTGAACTAAGCCTAATGTAGAGTAGGTAAAGACGCAGCTTGTGGTGGCGCGTCTTGCTTTGCGCCCGGCGGCATCGGCCGAAACACGGGCGCAGGGTCTTTGAGTGCGCCGGTGCCGTGCGCGAGCGACGCACGCATCTTTGGAGGTGTCGCATTAGAGGGCGCTCGGCGCCCCCTTAGACCCGGCGCCCGTGTGCGCCGCACACCCTGCACTATAGGTAAAGCCGCCTCTGAGCGGTAACGTATTGGTCAAGGCTAAAGGCCTAAAGCAGTGTAAAAAATCTGAGAGTTTCTTCGTATCAGAGTGTCAAAAGATCTATGTTAAAATCGCTAACGTGAACAATGTGATCAGAACTAGATAACGAAGAAATTGTGTCAGTCAATGCATCCAGAAAAGTTACGGTGTTTTGCCACCGCGGCGGACGACGCGAAGCCAAATTTTGTCCACCCCCGGAGCCTCCGGATGGGCGAGCAGGAGCGCGTTACGCCGCGCTTAATAAAAAATCCTACTCCTCTTAATGTCATAGTAATATTCATTTATTGCAAGCATGTTGAGTTACAAGGTCATAAAATAATATAGGAGTATCAAACATGCGCCCTGTTAGGGCACAGCAAAATTGGTATAGTAAGTACCAAACACTTAATACTATACTTTGGTGAATCTAATTCAACTTACAAAGGTAGTACATTATTATGCTAATAAAAATCTTACTACGTGAAACAAAACACAAACACTAAATAAAATAACAGAACTATTTATCATACGAACATTTTCTTAAACTAGAAATTAGTGAGATCATTATAAATCCTTAAAATAAATTTTAAATACTAGTATTGCCTAAAACTGTAAGATCTCTTGCAGAGAATAAAAACTATGTTGTATTAAGAACTTTTTTAAGAGTGATTTGAATGTACTTATGTTGTTTTCATTTTTTATATTTTGGGGTATTTTATTATATATTTTTACTGACATGGCTTGAGGGCCGGAGTGGAATAATTGAAGTTTTGAGAAGGGTATATCTAATCTATGGCGGGGTCTTAAATGAGGTGGTCTAAAATGTACTGGGAAGAGGTTTGTATTCTTTTTTACAAATAAACTGATTTCTAATATACAGGGTGTTAGTGTGAACACACTTATCACTTAAACCACAAACGTATAACCCTAAAATGAATTGATACAAGTAATAATTAAAAATAATAGTCAATTCGTTTCGCTACATTTTGATAATTCATTTCTCATCTAAGGAACGTGATTTTTTGGACACCCTAATTACCTACTGTCGTACGTCGCCCGCAAATGTCGCTGCGCTCGGGCTGATGTACGTATCAAAACGAATGGATGCTTGCATAGAACTTTCCCTTCATACTTTTCCTGGCTTAGGACAGGCAAAAATAACTACTCTAGCACATTATTAAGTTATTTCAAGACAAGTAAAATAATTAAATGGAATCAAAAAGCTTTATGGCTAAAGTAGTTATTTTAGGCGTATTTAAAAAGTTCATTAACAAACAAGTCTTATTTACAAATTAATTACAGTTTAAATTTACAGTTTTATGTACACACACCTACATCACACGTAACAAGTTTTCAAAATGGGCTCCATTTACAGCCACACACGCCTCCGTACGTCTTCTTAGGTTATCACGCACTCGGGAAAGCACAAATGGGTTATTTTTCACCTCCCTAAACGCCTTACGAATACGTCTTTTTAATTGTCTTTTATTGTAAAAACGAGTGGCGTAAACCCTGCGCTTAATGTCTCCCCACAAATAAAAATCCAAAGGCGTGAGGTCAGGTGAACGCGCTGGCCACGCGACTGGCCCTCCGCGACCAATCCATCGCCCAGGTAACTCCGCATCAAGCATAGCCCGAACCTGCAACTGGAAATGTGCAGGAGCCCCGTCATGCTGGTACCACAAGTTCCTTAATGAACGGAGAGGCACATTCTCCAACATATGATGCAAAACTCGACGAAGAATGTTCATGTAGGTATCTCCGTTCAAATTTCCATCTATGAAATGTGGACCGAGGAGAATACCGTCCACGATTCCCGCCCACACGTTCACCGAAAACCTACGCTGGAAATGGTCTTCCCGCACTCTGTGTTCATTGTGCCTATTCCAGTAATGTTCATTATGAACATTGTAAAAGCCCGACCTGGTGAACATAGCTTCATCCGTGAAGAGAATGGAAGCGTTGTCCAGGTTATCTAAGAGCCATTGAGAGAAAACCACCCGCGGTAGGTAGTCGCGGTCTTCCAGTTCTTGAACCGGCTGGAAATGATAGGGGTGTTGGCCATCGATGTGAAGGATTTTCCAAACCGTCAAGTGCGAAACATGGAAGAGACGAGCTGCCCTTCTGGTACTCTCCTCTGGATTTTCCGCGAAAAAATTCAAGATTTGCTCTTGAAGGTTGACCGCCAACTGTTGGTTGCCACGACCTTGTGCATGACTAGGCACGATGAACTGGCCATAGTCACGTAGCCTTTGTGTAGCAGCTAGGATAGTTTCCCAGCTTGGCACACGATGTCCTGGAAACCGCTCTGCGTACAACCTACGTGCCAAGGTTAAGTTGTCACCAGCTATGGCATAAAGCCGTACCATTTCAGTCCACTGTTCGCTTGTGTACGACATTGTCACAGCACAGATAAGTTACACAGTTTACATTTTACCGCGAATTGGCACACATAAGGATCGCGACGCAATGCGTCGAACTCACGAGATTGTACGAGACTGCGGCGCGGGCGCGCGTGCGGGGCTTTTAGGTATTTTCGCGAGGGCAGGTGTTTGTCGGCGCATCAAAGAAACGGCGAGTTGCCGAAAGGCGGCGGGCGGCGCGTTTGACAGACAGAGAAGCCGCATTGCACCTACTCTCGTGTATTGTAGCGTGTGTAGGGTGAAACGCATTTATGATCTATGAGGATTTTCTTTGCAGAAATTATGTAAAAATAAATATATTTTTTTTCATCGATTTTGGGCTCTGTTCCTAATACCTAGCCTGTGGTTTCAAGGATAAGACTGTTTACACTAACACCCGGTATATATCCCTGCAAGTGTTAATATATGTTCTTGAACAAAGTAAGGTCTACAACTTACCATTTGGTCGAGATTATAAATAATTCTAATACACTTTTTTTGTAATATGAAAAGTTTGTTTACGTCTACACTGTTGCCCCAGAGCATGATATACCATACTGTAGTCTCGAGTGGGCATATGCGTAATACGCAGTTAATGCTGTTTTTATATCTGTTGTTTTTTTTAATTCGTACAAAGCGTAAGTGAATCTTGATAATTTTAGTGAAATGTTTTTTATATGATCTTTCCAATTTAAATTTGAATCTATAATTATGCCAAGGAGGGGACTGTAATTAACAGTATCAAGGGGAATGTCGTGAAATAAAAATTGTATGTTTAAAGGGATTTTTTGATAGGGCCTAAACTGAATAAGCTTCGTTTTTTTAAAGTTTAACTGAAGGTTATGATCGCTAAGCCAATTTTCTATTTTTAAAAGATTTTCATCAAGGAGTTTGTTTAGTTGGAAGTTAGATTTACAAGGAAGAACAATAGATACATCGTCGGCGAATAAGGTACAAGGGCAGTCAACAACTTTAGGTAGATCATTTATGTATATTAGGAATAAAATGCATCCAAGCACACTACCTTGGGGTATAGATCTTGAAATATTTAATAGGTCAGATGATATTTTTATAATATTTCCATTGTTATGGTCATAATGTTCAATTTGGACGCATTGGGTTCTATTTTCTAAATATGAAGCAAACCAGTCAAACCCTGGGGACCCCTGATACCAATACTGTGTAGTTTTTTTAATAATATACTGTACAGTACTCTGTCATAGGCCTTACTCATATCAAGTAATACACCAATTGCATAGTTTTTGTTATTAATGATGTCAAGAACATGGTTTATATATTTGAAAACCGCATAAGACGTTGACCTGTTTTTCCTAAATCCGTTCTGGCAGTCACTGAAGATGTTAAATTTTTCGCATTAGGAGTAAAGCCGCTTTGACATTGCTGTTTCTATTACTTTAGAGAACGTTGGTAACAGGGCTATAGGTCGATAATTATTTAGATCCTTGCGGTCTCCTTTTTTGTGTAGTGGTTTAATTACGGATATTTTCATTGAATTGGGTACACTACCCTCCATAAAAGATTGATTTATTAGAAAGGCAAGGGGTGGGGCTAATTCTTCAGCACATTTTTTTATAAGTAAGGGTGGAAGTTCATCGTGACCACTGCTTTTTTTGTTGTTTAAATTTTGTATGATTTTATATACTTCAAGTGTCGTAACGGGTTGTAGATACATAGAGTTTTCCCTTGGGATCAAAACTGGCCGACCACTTGGTTGAGGCAGGGCGCCATTATCTCCTATAGATGCAAAAAAGTTGTTGAACCATCCATGTGATGGCCAGCCAAACAACATAAGAATTTATAAACTTGACACTGGCGGAATTGTGTAAAACCAAACACAAAAAGCCATAATATAAAAAGACAAGACAACTCAATATTTAGTTTTACATTTGTTACCTATTAAATATTTACTAGATACTTCCTACTCCTATAATTGTTGTCGTAGAAACTCCTTCTGATCCTTTTCCCATCCGTTTTATCTGCCGTGATGTTTTTTATTTATTGTTTCCACTATCTTGAAAATGGCTAATACACAAGCCGTGCAAAGCCAAGAAGAAGAGGAAAAAAAACCATTGTTTGACTCCTGTGTTTGACTCCATTTGACTTACAAATAAATAGTACCTAACTTTAATAATAAATAGGTAGGTAGAAATTATTTAAAACCACAGACTACTAACTTAACTAGATGCCACTTGAAACACAGTATTTCAAATTCAATTTGTTTGTTTTGTTGTCATGCAGTGTTGGATTTTGTAGTATAATTATACTATTTGTACCATTATTTCATTATGTGTAGTATGTAGTATCTTTAAGCCAGAATACTACGCGAAAATACCATAATTTTACCTTCAAGCCGATTGACAGCTTTTATTGGTTGAATCATTTTGCTTTTTATTATTTATCCTACAATTTCGGGATGTTCTGTATGTATGGTAATATCGAATCAGCCAGCGATTAGTGGTGGCTAAAAGAACAAAGTATCCAAAACCGAAAATAAGCGACAGCGACAAGCTTCGGAGAATCCCCGCGTAGTGTTGTACTTTATCGGTCGTTCTAACAGATGGATGTGATGATGGTCGGTGCTGAGATAAACATCTACTTGCCTCAATTTGATTGATTTGTACATTAACAATTACTAAATAAAGAAAATTTCACTTACATAAATTCATTTTAATATTGAAATCCACGAAAAACGAAACGTAGTATAATTTTCGACAAGTAGTATAATTTTAATTTCCAAAGACAATAATTTTTTGAGCGTCTGAATCCAACCCTGTTGTCATGTCAGTCAAGTTGTAGTTTAATTTTTCCGTAGAATTCAAGCTGCTGAAGCCGATTTAGAAGCTAAACAAGCCGTGTATTCTCTAAAGAGAATATTCTATGTCAGAAAGACAGTAGGGGTGTCTTCAGCCATGTCAGAACACAATTCGAATTCTAACCAAAGTATGCCTTCGCCGCCACCGCCACCGTCCATGGGAGCTAAGGTTAATATCACAGAGGATATACCCAAGTTAGACCGTCCTAAACTCAAGATCCTTGCCTTCCACGGATACCGGCAGAATGGCAACGTGTTCAAAGGGAAGATAGGCTCCTTCCGTAAAGCTGTGTCTAAATACGCGCAGCTGTTTTTCCTGTCAGGCCCTCATAAAGTTGTAAGTGAGGATGGTTCAGGAGAAGAAGGTACCTAGTGAATTAATTTTGGCCTTATTAAAGAAATGAGCTTACTAAAAAAATAAATCATTCTAGACCTCAGTTCTAGACATGTCTAAATGTAAATAGTCTTGCTCTTATTACCAACTAACTCTATGACGTGTTACTTTACATAAATAGTCACTCCGTTCCGCATAGAATGGGTTTGGTGACAGCAGAATAATAGAGTAGGATACTTATTTGAAGAATTAAGAAGTGCCAGACTAAGCAGTGGTCCCTTTCTAATTGATTTTTAAATTATTCAATGCTGCTACTAAACTCATCCTATGTGGAATGGACTATAGTGCTTAATTATAAGTAATAACTACCTACTTAATATTTTCAGATGCAAGATCCTGGTGGTCCAATGCTGAAGATAACACATTCAGTGGCAAGTGCCTGGGTGGCCCAGCAATTGGCTTTGAAGATACATTACGGACAATTGAGGATGCAGTCAAGGAATATGGTCCTTTTGATGGTTTAATGGGTTTCTCCCAAGGAGCATGCTTGGTCGGCATGCTGGCTGCTATGGCGCAGAAAGGATGTAAGCTTATTCCTTGAGACAACAGCTCATTCTTGAGATTTACTCTCTTATAAAAAAGTGTTGATGTCAAAAAGTAATGGTTTTAAAAATGAATTAATTTAATACATTGTTACTTAAACAATGCCTAAATTCACTAAAATTCATAAGAGTATGAATTTATATGAGGTTTCTGACATCCATGAAAATAAAAGTAAAATTAATTGTAAGGTATTTTACCATTTACCAAAGTCTGCCTTATCCCTGACCAATGTTTCTTGTTTCAGATTTACCTTACAAGTTTGAATTTGCAATCATGGTATCAGGTTTCAAATCAGGGAGTTTGGTTCATAAAGGATTTTATGATGAAATTATTGAAATACCATCTTTGCATGTCTATGGTGAAAGTGACTCTATTATTCCAAAGGGTTAGTACTGTTTAAAGCTTTTATTGCCATGGGGTGCTGGCACTAGAATGTTACCCCTCCTCTCATGCCTGTGGATGCAGTAAGAGCATGCTAAGGGATATCTCCAAAAGATCGGCAGCAGCATCTTTCCATGTATCAACATCCCATACTGTGCTCAGAAACCCGCCTGCTAAGTGTGGCGAGTATGGCAATTAACCCTCATGGAGATCCATGACAGAGGCCGGTGTTCAGGAATGGATGTTTTACGGCTGAAATGATAATGATGAAAGCTTTTATTTGATTTGCAACTGAAAGGAATGAAAGGACCTTATAAGCTTTTTTTTTTGATGATACTTTACATTACTTATAGAGACTGTAAATAAAAAGACGACTACTGAAAATTAAAGGGGGTGGTGGTGGGGTACCCCAAAACACAACCATGCACTGATGGCCTACTCTTTAAGTACCAGAGCGATAGATTGCTCGTGCAAGGTAGGGGCCGCCGCGCCGCCCGCTTCAGTTTTGTTTGTTTTACCAAAAACTTGACGCCTTGTCAAGTTTTTGGTGAAAAACATCATTTTCGGGGGGTAAAACCGGACGAGAGGTGACGCGTGACGCTTGAAGACGTGCTGCGAGTTAATAGTAGGGCGACTGCCCTTCGTCCATCGTACCCATCGTGCTGACTATGGGGACTGGGGGAACTGTGCCGACTGTGGCGACTATGCTGAAAATGTTTTACATTTGCCAGGTGTACTGTGACGGCTCAATTTTTTTTATTGCCAAGTTTGTTCTATATGAAGTTTGTTCTATAGGTTTACCCTGTTATGACTGGGGGAACTGGGGCGACAGTGGTGACTATAGCAACTGGGGCTACTACTGTAGTGACTATGGCGACTGTGGTGAAAATGTTTTACATCTGCCAGGCGCACAGTGGTCGATAAAATCGATGTCCATTTCGTAGGACAGTGAAAAAAAAAAGTTTCTGTTTTTGATGTTTTGAGTATGCTGTTTGGTTGGAAACATAAAAACATTGTATATAACTCACTTTTTTTTTACATAAAAACCATAAAAATATGGGTTTAGGTTTTAAATGTATGAAAATGGGTTTTCTTTTTGTAGTAACTCCTTTGTTACCGCTAGGTCGGGCGGGGATATAAAAAAAGTGAGTTAGCTAGTATACAATGTTTTCATGTTTCCAACCAAACTGCATACTCAAAACATCAAAATAAGAAACTATTTTTGAAATTCTTACGAAAGGGACATCGATTTTATCAACCACTGTGAGACGTCCTGACGGCTCAATTTTATTAAATGTTGGAAATTAATATATGTATGGTTAAATAGTAATTCATCATTTTATGTAATCAAGGATTACCCGTTACCTAATTGGCTGCTATGTTGTTTCAGAGATGAGTGAGTCCCTCATAAGTCTGTTCTCAAAACCTGTGGTCGCAGAGCATTCTGGAGGTCATTATGTGGCCTGCTCAGGGGTAATCAAAGATGAATACCAATATTTTTTGAAAAAAAGATTTGAAGAGATTTTGGAAAATGAAGACAGTTCCGAAATTAAAAGTGATTAAGTTCAAAATAGCAAATTGAGTGTGACTGAGTATGTTGTATAATTTTGTAAATAAATGCTTTTGTGGACCTAGATTTTTTTTTATTATGAGTTAAGTAGAATCTTCGTAAGGTAAAACTTGTACCTTGATAAAATACACTTAACTTTGTGGTTACTATGAGTTATCATTAAAAGATAGACATAATGCTGCCGCGGACTTTTTTGTAGACCTTTTGAAGAGAAACAATTATTCTATACGTCACTTGCACACAATTTTAATAGTTTATGCAGCGCACGCCAAAATAACTCCCAATCAGCATGAAATTTGCCGACAACTTCAAAAATCTTCTTCATAGTTCAGCGAACTTACACCAAACCTCAATGAATGTTACTGCTAAACCTTCCTCTTGAATCTCTCTATCTATTAGTGAAAACCGCATCAAAATCCGTTGAGTGGTTTAGAAGGAGAAGTACCTAAGCTAAACAGACAGACGCGGGCAGCGACTGCAATTGCCTAGTCGAAGTATATTCCTCACTACCCCTCATCATCATTCCTGTCTTCCGGACCCCTTCGGGTGTCTCCGGGTGAGGCCTCGAGGTTAGACCTCCTTACCCCGGTTTCAACTCCTGGGGCTACTACCCCAGGGTCCTTTGATAAATGCCTTTCAGGCTGTTAACAATTTTTTTTTAGTTTTCCACCTCTCCCTGTTCTAGGAGGTCACGTGGCTGGGAGCGCCACACACCTTTATGGTCCGGGGGTCGGGCATGCAGCGGGGCGAGGCCGTTCATGTGGTCGTGTGGCCCGTTGTCGGCGCGGTCGAACATCCGACGCGCCATGTGGACCACAAAGGCATCGATGGGTTGGATCTTGCGCGTCGCGGGCGATGACGTCATTCCTGACATAGCGGCCAGCGCCAGTACAGATTAGCAGTGTTATATTTTGTTGCACCTGGATGCGCTTCCGGTTGGTGGTGGAGGTCAGCGCGTACCACGCTGGTGCAGCGTAGGTCAGTCGTGACCGGATGTACATCTTGTACATCCGCAGCTTGGTCCTTAGTGGGAGATGGGAGACCAAGACAGGTCGGAGGAGCCCCCGGGCAGCGCGAGCTTGGCTGATCGCGGGATCTACTTGGGGCTGCATACTCAACGACCGGTCTATCTCCACTCCAAGGTACCTTGCGTGCGGAACCCACGTGACATCCTGGCCACGAAGCTGCAAGGGGGGAAGGATTTTTCGGCGTCGGGTGATGAGGAGCGCCGCCGTCTTACCTCTCACTTGTCCAGCCACAGTGGGAGGAGGCTGAGGAGCTGCTGCATCCCCTTGGCTGCATCCTCGAAGGCGGGGCTGGTGGACGATGCGAAGTAGGCGCTATCGTCCGCAAAGAGTCCAAGGGTCACGTCCGTTACCCGACTGGATGCTCTCTGCCTGGGGGGGGATGTCGTCCGTGTAGAGGGCGTACAACGCGGGCGAGAGGCAACTGCCCTGCGATACACCGGCTGCTATTGGTTTTGTCGAAGATGTGGCATTCTCAACCGCGACAGAGAAACGTCGGTTGGCGAGATAGGATGCCACAATCTTTATGAGGGCTGGTGGCGTGCTGGTCTGGAGGAGTTTGAACACCAGGCCCGGGTGCCACACACGGTCAAAGGCCTTCTCTATATCGAGAAGGACCCTCACCGTGGAGCGCCGGGCGTTATGTTCCTCCGCCAGATGATGAAGTACGCGCGTCAGCTGTAGCGTCGTGGAGTGGCCGCTGCGAAATCCGAATTATTCGGGGCGAGGCTGGATGGTGGGGTGTAGGCGGCGGAAAAGGAGGCGCTCAAACAGCTTAGCTACCGTCCACAGCAGGGTAATTGGACGGTAGATAGCCGGATACCTTTTATCCTTCCCGACTTTGGGCAGCACGATGACGCGCCCGTCCTTCCATAGCTCCGGGAAATGGCCCGTCCGGAGAATGCCATTGAAGAGACGGCCGAGCGATGATATTCCCAGGCGGGGGAGGTGTGCGAGGGCTGCATTTGGGATACCATCGAAGCCCGGCGCCTTCCGCTTGGGAAGGCGGAGGACAGCTCTCCGCACTGCGGCAGGGGAGATGAAGGGATCCCCACCGAGCGGCCGCACTGGGCCACGCAGGAACTCCAGGGCAGCCTCTTCGACGGCGGCGTGGAGGTGGTACTTCACTTCGGGTGGT
This sequence comes from Pasiphila rectangulata, assembly GCA_963082625.1. Lineage (NCBI taxonomy): Eukaryota > Metazoa > Arthropoda > Insecta > Lepidoptera > Geometridae > Pasiphila > Pasiphila rectangulata. The sequence goes on from OY720244.1 coordinate 18,890,163, forward strand.
GTGTCAGCTGGAACAGGGTGTGGCGTGAATTGGCCCTCCAGATGGGCCGCCAGGATCTCGGCCCTATCTGCAGGCGCTAATCGCCTCACTCCTTGGGCGTCTAGCAGTGGGTAAGCTGGTGGTCGTTGCCTGGTGAGCGCACGGTTGAGGGCGTACAGGTCGGTGTCGCGTTCAGTGGCCCGGTCGATTGTAGTCTCCCAGGTCTCCCCGCGCTAAGCCTGTCCCGCGGCCGTAAGCTGGACGTAGATACTGCCTCCTTGGCTTGAGTGATCTTGGAGGCCAGGGCTGTGGTGTGGCCTCTATCTCAACATCTTCCGGTGTCAGGAGGGGCCGATGTCGATCGACTCCATTGCTCGTGTGTAGGCTGTCCAGTCAATCCTCATGACCCGGGGCCGCGGCGCAGTGAAGTCCGCGGCCAGGTCGAGCGTGATGAGGATAGGGAGGTGCTGGATATCCAGGTCGTACAGCACCTCAACCTGGACCGGGCAGCGTACATGGTGGTGGAGTATGATGTCCAGGACATCGGTGGCATGCTGAGGGTTGGTGGGGATGTGCGTCGGTGAATCGGGGCCTAGGACCGTGAAGCCTAGATGCTCACTGTCCTGTTGAAGTGCGCTACCCGCGGAGTTAGATAGATAAACTCATTGTACATTCACCATATAACATAAATTTCACAAAGAGGAACACAGACAAATATAACATACAATGGGCGGTCTTATCGCTAAAAGCGATTTCTTCCAGACAACCTTTGGATGGACAAGATATAAGATAATAAAAACGGCGGTGTACGAATAATACATACGCAAAAATAGATAGATAAAAATATACCGACATACATAACAACCTAAATACTGTTAATACTAGTTGGTAACTCTGGAGCTCCACCCTGGATGCTTGGCGTTGATGTAGCCCGCAAGCAGGGTAGGGGTGCGGGTAGCGAAGACACTACCCCTGTAAACTCCCCATCAATGGGATGGATCTTTTCTCATCTGCTCCATTAGTGGTCTTAATAGGGCAAATGGGAATTTTCATTCCCATCCACCCCATTGTCATGAATTAATTTATAATAAAGTCGTTAGAGCTGCAAGTTTTATGATATGTGTGTATGTTTTTAGAGGGCTTATTCTAATTTTGAATGTAAGTGGATAAATAATAAAAAAGTCCAGTTGTCATCTACACACTCCTCTTAGAAAACGGTAGAAAACCTTTTCTAAGATTTCAGTACGAACGTTCGTCGAACGCAAGCCACCCAAGTACTTACAGTTTGTACTATAAGTACTCTCTGTGGTACTGATCTGCTTAATGAGTCAGTTCTACTCCTTGGTTCTAACAAATATCTCCGTGAAAGCACGAACTCCTTTTCCCAACCAAGAATCGATCTCACATGAATGCTGCTTAAACCATACCTAGGCCCCTCACTACCCTCAACCAATTCAAGGCCTTGAGCACATTAATAATCCAGAAAGTACAAGCTCAATAATGCCATAATCAAATCAAAGAGTATGTACCTAACTGATGTAACTACCTTGATAATATCTAGGGCCATATGCATATTAAATTTTGCATTGTATGAAAAATTTCAATTAAATCTTAAAGTAGGAAGTTAAAACCACATATGAAGATTCAGTTACTTAGATAATTAGTATATGTTAACAAATACCTACTAGTATTTGTCTGGTGGCGGGAATAGAATCTGCAACTTCCTGCGTTTCAATCAACTATTAACTGTGTGTTGGTAATATCTCCCTTTGTATAAATTTCATGAAATCCGGGAGTTAAGGAGACATCAAGATTTTTCCCTTGAAGACTTTTATCCTAAAATATACATATCACATAACATACAGCTCTAACGGATTCATTATAAAAATTTCAATAGCAGGTAGGAATTAAAATTCCCCTCCCTCCACTGATGGGAGTTTGAGTTTAGAGAGTAGTTGGGAGTAGGTACTCCGAATATTTAGGTACTGCCACGAATTTTATCAGTTGTCCCAACTACTCTCTAAACTCAAACTCCCATCAGTGGAGGGAGGGGAATTTTAATTCCTACCTGCTATTGAAATTTTTATAATGAATCCGTTAGAGCTGTATGTTATGTGATATGTATATTTTAGGATAAAAGTCTTCGGCAATGATATACTCATGTAGGTATGTACATGTTGAGCTTTATTCTAAGTGTTGAGCACACAGAACAGATCGGACGGTCAGTGCCTCAGACGACATTTTTATCTCGCTTAAAGGTCGGTGCTCGTCTTAGAGTACGAATTCTGAGGTGCTTGTCGATCTATTTCGCTCATCCCGATCGACTATAAAAATAATTACATATCTATGTTTAAACTTGCTCTTATTTTTCTAACACTTGTTGTGTGCCTTGATCTGTCAGTCAGTCAACATCTGTCAATGTCAAGCAAGTGGAGTTTTTAACCAGTTCAGTCAGTTTTGTTGAGGTCGACTTTTTGATTTGGAGGAATAATCATGTAAGCGGGTATTTGAGCCTTAAAAAAATATTTTTAGGTGTGAAAACATCCGAGATCAAGTTGATTATTTTTAATTAGAGGTTGTGGATTAGTTTGTGTTTATAGGTAAGTACTTTAGTTTATGTTTTAGCATAGTTTTTCCCTTTTTAATCTTACTTTATTTCAAACTCCGCGGCGGCGGGAAAAATGGAAATGGACGTAGCTAGTTCGCCGGTTATGGCAGTAGCTATTCCACCTGAGCCGGATCCTCCTGACCCGCATGATTTGTCCGAATCAGCGAATATTCACGAACCTGTGCGTCATGGTTCTAAACGTCGACTTTTGTCAACTGATGACACCGCCTCCACTTCAGGCAAAAAAACAATTATTTCACCTGACTTGGCCTCTGCCTCCATCCAGTCCATTTATCACCATCCAATAATGGTTATAGGGATTAAGGAATATACAAACCAAGATAAAGGCCCATTTATTGTGCACGTATCACGAACAGAACCTGACCCGTCGGCAGGAACAACCATTCGTCCAATAAGATTCGGTCAATTTCTATCGACCCATAAAGTACAAAATATTTGCTGTGATGGTATTAAATCAGTAGGACGCAATCGGATTTCGGTAGAATTTAAAACAGCTACAGATGCAAACAAATTTCTTGATAACCCAATCCTTTCCCTTTGTAAATACTCTGTCAATATCCCAACATTCAACATTACCCGCATGGGATTAGTTCGTAATGTTCCCGTGGATTTATCTCTTGATGAATTCGCTGAATCCTTACAGATACCTGGTGAATGTGGCTTTGTTTTAAAAGCACGACGTTTAAACCGAAAAACCGTTGACGAAGGAAAGGTTTCCTGGATTCCTACACAGACAGTTGTCTTGACCTTCAGAGGACAATTCCTTCCTGAACGTGTATTTTCATATCACACTTCACTCCGAGTTGAGCTTTACCAACTACCTACAATTCAATGTCTTAGCTGCTGTCGTTTCGGTCACGTAAAAGCCCAATGCCGCTCTAAACCAAGATGCTTTAGATGCTCCAAGGATCACACCGGTGAAACTTGTGATGTTGAAGAGCCAAAATCCACCTGCTTGCATTGTTCTGGAAGCCATTTTGCCTCTAACCGAATCTGTCCTGAACACGAGAGACAAAAGAACATAAAGAGTTTTATGACTCAACAGGGTGTTTCCTATGAAGAAGCATCGTTAAGTTTTCCTAGGATAGGAAGATCATTCTCAGAAATTTCCCATAAACTTACATCTCCTTCAACATCATCTCAAAGAATGCCTCCAAACAACTCTTTTAACACCAGGTCGTATGTTAAAACTGTTTTTGCATCTCCTCATCCCAAAGCACCATTGGGAAAATCCTATGACAAATCTGCCCACAATTCTATTATCTCCAACCCTGCCTCATCTCTCCCAAATGGTCATGCCTTTCCTCAACCTGTAATTTCAGAGTCTGAGAATCGTCAGAGTTTCCTGATAGAAACTCTCCTATCAATTATCCTAGAATTATTTTCAACATCTAGTTCCCCTTTACCGTCCAACGTTGCCCAAAAACTGTCCCAGGTCATCTCATTCGCATCAGGTAATAATGGATCAAGTGTCCGTTATCCAGTGGAACACGAAAAGTCTACGATTGCGGAAACCTGAGCTTCTTTATTTAATTAACAAATTTCGCCCATCAGTCATTGCTGTCTCGGAGACATGGCTTGTCCCTGGTTCCCAGTTTAGGGTATCAGGTTACACCTGTCTCAGGGACGACAGGGCTGATGGGTATGCCGGAAGTGCCCTACTCGTCAGGCGCTCTCTTCCCTTCTCTCAAATTTCCCTTCCTTCCTTCCCTCTTGAAATGAATGTTGTAGCTGTTAGAGCATTTAATATTTCCTTTGTATCAATATATATCCCTCGCCCTAATTCTGTTTTAATTCCGGTTATCCTTTTAATTATCTCTGCTGTTCCTTCTCCTATTGTATTGTTAGGAGATTTTAATGCCCATCACACTTCCTGGGGCTCTGGCCACTGTGATGTGTTTGGACGTTTACTAGTAGAATTGTTTGATGAGGCCGACCTGTGCGTCATCAACGATGGCTCTATCACACGTAGAGCTCTTCCATCGCAGGACCCTAGGAGTGTTGTAGATTTGACTGTCTGTTCGCCTTCACTTTCGTCTATTCTTACTTGGGAAACTCTGTCTACTACATTTGGAAGTGATCATTTTCCAATTATAATATCTATACCTAATCGTGTTACCCCACATTATAATTTTAATCCTAGTTTAAAATATAGACTTTCCGCAGCTAACTGGACTTCATTTACATTGCAATTAGAAAATTCTACAAGTGACCTTCCAATTTTACAATCTAACGAAACTGAAAATTCTCTTTTGGCATATTCTAAATTAATTGATATAATAATTTCAAGTGCTGAGCAACATATTCCACTTAAAAAGCAATCAACATCTTGGACCAAAATTTCCCCTCCATGGTGGGACTCAGACTGCACATCAGCAATTAAAGAGAGGAAAAGAGCTGAACTTGTCTATAATGTTTCAATGAATGATACAAATTTCATAGAATATAAACGAACTGCGGCAAGGGCTAGAAGAGTTCTTTCAAAGAAAAAGAAAGAGGGTTGGAAAAACTTTTGTGAGAGTTTGTCTCCTAGAGCTCCACCTTCGTTTGTCTGGCGACAAATAAAACTGTACAGAGGTTCTTTCAACAATAATAATAATATCACTTCAAACGATCCGTCTTCTTGGATGGAATTGTTCTCCGACTAACTATCTCCTCAATTTGTCCCATCTAACGACTCAATCCCTTCGCCCCCGTCTTTTATTCCTTCTGTCTCTGATATGGACAGTAATTTCTCATTAAATGAGCTCAACCAAGCTTTATACGGCTTAAAAGATTCATCTCCAGGATTTGATGGCATTCCTTACTCCTTCATTTTGAAATCTCCTAACATCACAAAAGTATATTTCTTAAATTTACTCAATATATTTTTCCAATATGGGGTCGTTCCATTAGATTGGAAGACTCAAGTAATTATCCCTATCCTTAAACCAGGAAAACAATCTTCTGATCCTAACAGCTACAGACCCATTGCTCTATCTTCTGTCCTAGCCAAGATCATGGAGCACTTAATAAAGTTCCGCCTTGAGTGGATAGTCGAAAATAAAAATATACTCTCAAAATCCCAATATGGATTTCGTAAAGGTTTGAGCACTACCGACAGCCTAAGTATTTTGACAACTGATATCCGCACAGCTTTTATCAAAAAAGAGTCCTTGTTCGCAGTTTTTCTCGACATTTCAGCTGCTTACGACAATGTTATACTCCCGGTGCTCAGGAAGAAACTTCAACATCTGACCGTCCCTGAAAGAATCGTTCGTTATATATGTAATCTGTTTATGGAAAGAAAAATTCTGATTAAGAACCAGGGTACATTATCACCTCCCCGTTTCGTGTGGAAAGGGCTACCACAAGGTTCAGTGCTAAGCCCCTTACTCTATAGCATTTATACTGCTGATCTAGACCACTCTATTTCTACCTTTTGTGAAGTCCTACAATATGCAGATGATTTGGCTTTGTATATTCGATCAAACTGTCTGGAAGATACTCAAAATGAATTTAACACAGCTCTCAAATTTCTTGATGAATGGTTAAATGATCATGGTCTAACCCTCTCACCATCAAAAAGCAAATGCATCGTATTTACAAGGAAACGATCCATTCCTCCTCTCAGCGTGTTGGTTAATGGACAGTCAATTAAACAGGTAAACAATGTTACATTTTTAGGTTTACAGTTAGATTCTAGACTGACAGGCGTCTCTCATTGTAATTACATTGTAGGTAAATGTGAGAATAATATTAACATTTTACGTTCTTTGTCCGGCGTATGGTGGGGTTCTCACCCATATTGTCAAAAGCTTTTATACAATGCGATTGTGCGTAGTCATCTTGATTATAATTCTTTCCTTTTGGATCCATGCAACAAAAGTGGATTGGATAAATTAGATAAGGTTCAATCCAAATGCTTGAGAATTATAATTGGTGCAATGAAAAGTTCTCCTATTAATGCAATGCAGGTAGAATGCGTAGACCCCCCACTATCTCTAAGGAGGCAATACTTATCGGATCGCTTTGTTTTCAAATTAGTTCAAAATTCACAACATACCCTCTTAGCTAAACTTAATGCTTTGTTTATTCTTCTTGAACCGATTATTAACCAAAACCAAAACAAAATTCCATGCATCATTCGCAGCTTTATGAAATATACCCATCTGCCATTCCCTGTCATTCAGTATGAAATTAACCCTCTCTTTTCAACCCCCTACGAAGCCTTAGTATTCGATCCAGATATAATATTAGATTTCGGACTGGTAAAAGATGCCATTTGTTCTCGAAACATATTTAATGAGAACATTCATAACATGTTTAGTGGATGGCTATCTTTATTTACAGATGGCTCAAAGTTAAATGACACCAGCTCCGTAGGTTCAGCTGTATGGATTCCGTCATCTAAAATTATATTAAGTTTCAAAAGCCCTTCGATTTCCTCTGTTTTCACTGCTGAATGTATAGCTTTACTAGAAGGCATTATTTATGTTGAATCACATAATCTTAATAAATCAATAATATTCTCAGATTCTAAAAGCTCTCTACAAGCCATTCTCTCCAGTCCCTTCCGGTCCAAATCCAGATTTCCTATTATATTTAAGATTCGCGAAGCTCTTTATAGGTGTAAGCAACGTGGCATTACTGTTGTTTTGGCATGGATCCCTGGTCATTCCGGTATCCCGGGTAATGAAACAGCGGATTTCTGTGCTAAGCAAGCAATCCAGACAGGGACTGATGAACATCTCCGAATATATTCCCACGACCTCTGCTTGGTTCCAAGAGTTCATCTTAAGACTTCATGGTCCCGCATGTGGCTTTCATCTAGATCAATCAAGGGTAAACACTACGGCGAAATACAGCCTGAAATCCCACCTAAGCCCTGGTTTTGTAAGTTTCGCAAAGCTAATAAAACCACATCGTCTGTTATATGCCGTCTCCGATTGGGTCATACCTGTACGCCAGTTTTTCTTGCCAAAATAAGGGTCAGGGATCACTCCTTGTGTGAATGTGGTTTGGATGAAGGTAATGTTGACCATATCCTTTTCTGTTGTCCTAAACTGATTGTATCCCTCCATGATATTACCCCTCCAGAAATCCCACGTCCCCTTTCTTTGAAAACTCTTCTTCCACTAGTATTTTCCCCTTTTATATCCAAATTTTGTAAATTTATATCTGTAAATAATATAAAGTTGTAATAAATTGTTTATGTATCGTATGTATCTTATTAACGTATGTTTATAGATTTCAATTTGTGTTTGTATAAGTAATGTTGTATTAATAGCATAGATTAGTTTGCTTCACTTTTTAAAAATCAATCAACTTGTGTGTCTTGTGTGAATTTTTTTTTTTTGTATTATTTTTCTTTATGCTCAACCCCATTGCTTTATTGTTAAAAATCTTGTCGAATAAACAGACGTTGGCAAAGTGGTGGAATATCTTTCCTGTCACACACGCCATTAAATAAAGAAGAAGAAGAAGACAGTTTTGTTGATTGTCGTTTCGTCGTATATTAGAAAATATTTTTTGTAGAACTGAAATGAATTAGGGGTAGCTATCTGGCTGTTTCGATATACTAGTGCACAGAACACTTATATCCTGTACTAGTGGCATTCATCATGGACCATAATTATTATTATTATCATAATCACCTAACAGTGGAGCCCCAACCAGGGTCTTCATCCAAAAAGAAGAAAAAAGATGGTCCTGATAATAGTGAAGAGTTTGAGGTAAATAAATGTCTTGTGAACAAGTTATCGATTCCAAGCAATACCTTGGCAGATCTACAGATCATGCAGTGATTTACCTGCCCAAATCAAAATCCAAAGTTCCTCCGTTAGATAAACTGAAATAATTATATCTTTTGCTATTTCTGTGTTTATAAGGATTTCTACGCTCCATTATGGATCAGTTAAAATTCCCGAAGTCTCTTTTAATAATAATTAAATGTAGTTTAAGGACAAGCTCAATGTTTACATCTCATATGAAATGGATTGATTTCCTTAAGTTAACAGTTTTTTTATTTATTTAAATGACTCCCATAGAATCATCATTTTCATCATTTTAGCTGTAAAATGTCCACTGCTGAACGCAGACTTCTCTCATGGATCTCCCACGATCTCACCACACTTGGCAGGCAGGTTGGTGAGCGCAGTACGGGATGTTGATACACGATAAGATGCTGCTGCCCATCTTCTGGAGGTGTCCCTTAGCAGGCTCTTACTGCATCCACTGGTAGGAGAGGAGGGCTAACATTCTACTGCTGTGGGGACAGCAGTAGGGAATCCCAATAGAATAACACATTAATAATAAAGGCTTTACATCTATTATAGATGATTTACACATTGGCAACTGGTATTCATGTTGTACAGGATGCTGCAGTGCCTGGGACATTGTTAGATGGATTAGGTTTGCCCAGCACCTATACCATCCTCTCAGCTTAGTCAGATATTAGTCAGAGGAAAGAACAGGTCAATATTTATGAGCTAACTAAGCTGTGGGTTTACTCACAATGTATTCCTTCAGAGTTAAAGCACATGTTAAGTGTGAAAAAAAAATCCAGTATGAAGCCCACAACCTTCAGATTGAAAGTTGGGGTACATACCACTCATAAAAAACACATAACAGCTGCACAAATGATTACCTCTATGATTACCTCTGCTTGGTACATTGAGTCCTCCATTTGTGCAATCAATTGTATTTTTTGTGCAATAAAGAATTAAATAAATAAAAATACCCCAATAGTTATCAATTATTATTAATCAATATTCCAGGTGGATAATTCCCAGAGTGTTCTGCATAAGATAGCCACTTTGTATGCAGAGCAGTTAATGAGTGACATGACTCTTGAAGTTGGGGGATCAACCTATCCTGCCCACAGGCTTATTCTATGTGCCAGCAGCGAGGTCTTCCAGGTAAATGTGATAAACATCATAAATAAAAGAGCTAATTTGAGAATGGCTGTATGAAATACTAATGTAGATAGATGTTTTCATAGGGCTTAACATATTTTAAGGAGGCAGGCTGGCTAGGGTCGGGCTACCATCACAGGGGACAATGCACAATATATCCTAATGCGGGATGTCAGTGCAGATCTGGTAACCCCCACTGGGTTACAATTAAGGCTAAGCATTTTATTAAACGTCGTAAAAGCCATGGGGTGCCGGCAGAAGAATGTTACCCCTCCTCTCATGCTCGTGGATGCAGTAAGATCCTGCTAAGAGATGCCTCCAGAAGATGGGCAGCAGCGTCTTTCCGTGTATCAACATCTCATGCTGCGCTCGCCAACCCGCCTGCCAAGCGTGGTGAGTATGGCAACTACCCATCATGGAGATCTATGAGGGAGGCCTGAGTTCAGTAGTGGATGTTTTATGGCTGACACGATGATGTTGATCTTATTAAAAAATAGGGTTCCGCCCAATTAAATAAAAATGTGATCTGGTTAAAGCCAGCTTGTACCTAATAAAGACTTAGTATCGACATTGCCGTGGGGTACCGGCAGTAGAATGTTACCCCTCCTCTCATGCCCGTGGAAGCAGTAAGAGCCTGCTAAGGGATACCGCCGGAAGATGGGCAGCAGCGTCTTTCCGTGTATCATCAACATCCCGTACTGCGCTCGCCAACCCGCCTGCCAAGCGTGGTGAGTATGGCAACTACACCTAATGAAGATCCATGAGGGAGGCCTGTGTTCAGTAGTGGACGTCTTACGGCTGAAATGATGATGATGATCGACATTACAGCAGTTTATAGTACGGCTTAACCATAGTAAGTAAACAATAGCACATTATTGGTAAACAAGTTTGTTTACGCTTTTAATCTGTTGTTTGTGACACTAGATGGTTCGGTTTCTAGAATACTTTTTGATATGTAAGCATGTTTGCTGAGCAGACAGCTACTTGGTTATAAATATGAAATATGTTACTGAAATTAACAGGTGAAATCTCGTTGGTAGAGTGTTGATTATAAGTTATACTTGTTATTTCAGGTGATGCTCATGAACCGTGAATGGAGCGAATGGGGGGAAAGTAAAATAGTGCTTCAAGAGACGCCGGCTGCCGCTTCTGTCTTCCCACATTTCTTGAAGTAAGCATATTGTTATTGCACACTAGCTGTTGCACGTGGCTTTGCCGGCGTTTTTATTGAAAAACTTCATAAAAAGGAGGAAGAGAAAAAAATACAGACAATTTGATGCTATGTATTCTTTTTTCTTAATCTTTCTTATCACAGAACTCCGTAGTTAATGAAGCGATTTGGAAAATTATTTTCAAAACTCAATTCTGATGATGGTATCCATATGTAAGTGTGTCTACTGGAGTCCCATATGAGCATAGTTACAAGCAATATATCATAGTTAGTGCAATAAACGTGTTAAAATTAAATAAATAATGCCGGACAATTCACACAGCATCATCTAAGCCCAAGCTAAGCAAAGCTTGTCTTATGGGTACTAGATGAGAGACTGATACTTAATACATCCTACTAATATGTAAAAGTGAAAGTAATAGAGGCGGGAATCGAACCCGCCTCGGGCGGACGAAGGTCCGCCTGCGACGGAAGAGGTTGCCTCTTCCATCGCAGGCCTCTTTCGCCTCTTTCGTCCGTTGCTATACAGAGGTCGTTAATTGCAGTAACTTATGTTAATGGTAACATCAAACTGTTGCTAGATGATGTCCCTAAGAAGTTGTTTGTTTCAGATATTTTTATACGGGCCAAATTCGGATATCCCACCAAACAGTGCTTCCTGTATTGTCCCTGGCTGATAAGTATAATGTTAAGGTAAGAAGCCGTTTTACAATATTTTAGTAACAGTATGTTGCCAACTTCACAGCAACTGTTAGATCATAGTTTGGCTGCACTTTTTTCACATTATTTTTCATTTTTCTTATGAAGACTCATGCACTGCTGGAGCCACGGAAGGTCAGCGCTTTATTCACTTTTTATAGCACAAGCTCAATGGGCAACCACTGAACAATTTTCGTTGTCAAATAAATTGTTTAAATTTGTATTTTCTTATTTGTAATGTCCTTTTAATTTTGTTGTAGTGTTTGATTATTTATAATGTGTTGACACGAAATAAAGTTTATCTTATCGATAAAGAACGCATGCGTCTCCCGCTTGCCCGAAAATAATCCATTCGCTGGAATCCAATATCAACAAAGCAGCGGAGACAACAATCGTTCGAGTTTAAAATGAATTTATTCAATGAACTTCTCATAACTACTTCTAAGTGCCATATTCTAATATGTTTTAACGAAAAGTTAGAGACTATTGAATAAAGTACACATTTTAAAGGCAACTTTTTTTCTGTCACCTAAGCCTAGATTTGCAACAACCTAGATATTATAATTGTTCCTTAAATAGTAGACCTCTCACGTAAATTAAATTAGTTTCACCAGAACTTACAACACAACTATGTGTTGCAACAAAGACTATGATACTGGTTATAGGTCTAACTTACCTATTGATTGTTATGTTAAACGGGTTTTCTACTCACGTTAAATATTTGTTGAAAATAGGATCCAACGTGTTCATTTCCTTCCCAGGGGAACTTTCGTCAGGGAATGGAGCTTTTACGCGTCACTGTCTCCTGTTGACGAGCTCTGTGGCGCAGCGGGTGAAGGTCCGCCTGCGACGCATGGGGTTGCGGGTTCGATTCCCGCCTCGGGACAAATGTCTGTACAATCTGCAGATATTTGTTCAGGGTCTTCTGGGTGTTTTTCTATATATAATAAAAATATCTATCTATGTAGTAAAATGTATTAAGTATATCAGTCATCTAGCACCCATAACACAAGCTCTGCTTAGCTTGGGGCTAGATGATGCTGTGTGATTTGTCCAGCATTATTATTATATATTATTTATATTATCCTTCCCTCTCACGCGCTCGCGTTGCTCTCGTAACTTCCCCTGGGAGGAACTGAGCACGCTGGTTACCTATTTTTAACGAACATTTAACGTGAGTAGAAAACCCGTTTCACATAACAAAAAATAGTGTAACTCACGAGTCATTTGAAAGTCTTAACTTATTGTTACAGGATCTAGTGACGCTGTGCGTGGAATACATGGCTCAGCATATCGCGCACGCGGCTAAAGCTGGACACATCATCTCCTGGATGCAGTACACTATGGCGTGTGGACACAACGATATAGCGAAGGTGAGTCTTCGGGCGCCTTCTAAGCGTGCGTTTTCACTGACGCGGGGCTTACCCAGAGCATGAATTGAAATTACCAATCACAACGCGCCAATCTTTCGAGCGTTGTGATTGGTAACTTCATGGCGCGCTCTGCTCAGCTCCGCTTCGGTGAAAATGCACCCGCAAACACGAGCCTATGTAGCGGCTGCGATACTAGTAAGTAGGTACCTATCGACACTAGCGCTAGGACAGCGGCAACGCTAAAATTTTAATCCCAAATCCAAAGGCCTAAAAATACCTAAGCCTAATGTTTATTAAATTAATCTCACTAATATTATAAACTAGGTGTCGCGGCGAACTTCGTATCGTACCCACCTACTACAAACCAGTGGCGGATTAGCCACATAGCAAGAGTAGCAAATGCTACGGGCCCCGCGCATTATTGTTAACAAAATCCGCAATCATCGTCTAAGTCTAGGCGACGAATTAGTGCAGTTCGCTATATAGCTCAATTCTGATGTTGCTAGTATTATTATTGACAGCAAGTAGCACGAGGCTTCGGAACTGAAATTTTACATCCAAGGGCCCCTTGATACTTTGCTACAGACCCCGCGCTGGCTTAATCCGGTACTGACTACAACCACTGCTTACCACTATACCCTATTCTCGACAAATGGGCTATCTAACACTGAAAGAATTATTCAAATCGGACCAGTAGTTCCTGAGATTAGCGCGTTCAAGCAAACGAACAAACAAACTCTTCAGCTTTATAATATTAGTATAGATTTGCCGTGGGGTATGCCGGCAGTAGAATGTTACCCCTCCTCTCATGCCCGTGGATGCAGTAAGAGCCTGTTAAGGGCCACCTCCGGAAGATGGGCAGCAGCGTCTTTCCGTGTATCAACATCCCGAACTGCGCTTGCCAACCCGCCTGCCAAGCGTGGTGAGTATGGCAACTACCCTTCATGGAGATCCATGAGGGAGGCCTGTTCAGTAGTGGACTTTTTACGGCTGGAATGATGATGATGAATATTATAAAGCTAACAGTTTGTATAGATGTATGGATGTTAAAACAATCAATGAAACAAACAAATTAATGGTCTATTTAATCATTATTGGCCACGTCTCCCACCCGATTAAATAATCGAGATTCGAAAGTCGTCGGTAAAGATTGCAAAGAAGCATCAAATCTGTCCCCCCTGTAAGTTTTTACAGAGCTTCGCCAGGTTTAGCTTCATCATCATCATCCACAGCCCGTCATCACCAAGTGACTCTGATGTGTACATTCTTTATGGGTTGATTACACCTAACGAGTACAGTGGCGAGTCAGTAAATGAGCTCTCGGCCGAGAGAGTCGCCGACCCAGTGTTTGGTTGTGTGGGTATTTACTATAGTGGCGAGTCAGTTCAGTTTTGATCACGCCTACGTCTGCAATGGATCGCAAAAAAAAGGAATGTAAACGAGTTTTCTACCGGCTGTTACCAGACGTTATTAACGAATTGTGGGATTTATTAGATGAAGACCGAAGAATTTGGACCAGAACATGGATGTTAAGGCGAACTGCCCTTGGAGCAACAAATAGCCTTATTTTTTATTTTTTTTCAATTTTTGGCTGGAAGTTGATCTTAATTTTTGATTTTGTTCTTCACCTCTGTGACTCCAAAGTCGTTGATGTTCATCTCATTTACTATTGCAATTAGTACAGCATTACGCTTTTCCTTGCATTTGTAATCGGGTGATGAAAAATTCCACAAACATTAATGTATTTTGTAACACTGAATACATTTTATTGTGGTTTCCAAGCTCCATTTGTTATTAGCGGACATTTTAATTGAGATTAGGATAATTTGAAAACAAACATAAACACGCACACTGCTTGGGGAACGAACGAACTTGAATGAACGGTGTTTGAATGAACGGAATTGAACGGTGAATGACGAACGAACGAGTGGCGAGTGGCCGAGTGACAAGCGAGTGCGTTCATGCGCGCCGAGCGGGATAGCGACTCGCTGCGGGGGCAGAAGAATGAAGCGGGGAGCTCGGCCTAGTCAACAGATTGGGATTCTAGTGACTCTCTCGCTTCTGCTCGACCTAGCACTCGGCCGAGCACTCGTTAAAGTGTTTATACTTTATACCAACCGAGCACCCGGCCGAGGACACAGACTCGCCACTGTACTCGTTAGGTGTAATCAACCCATTAGTGTGTCCCCGCCACGACCCTGCGCCAGTCAGATCCATCGTTTGCTCGCTACGTTATCAATGTCGTCTGCCCATCTTGTTGCCGGTCAACCGACATTTTGTGTATCATTGTCTCGGCCACCATTTTGTTAACGGCGAGGCATTGATAAACAATGATTTGTTAAAATTACAATTGTAGCGAATGCATATAGAGAACATCTTGGACGCGGCTTTACAGTTTCGTTTGTTCGCGCCCTTTATCGGGATGGTTGTGAATGCATTTGATAGATGAGCTTGTTCGCGCCTTTAGCGTGATCGGTTGGATTACCGCTCACCTCTGTCTAGTCTCATCATGAATACTAAAAGTTCTAAGCTAACACATGAAAAAAGAAAAGAAACAAGCTGCATCAAAACACAAAAATATAAAATAGTTGCCATACTCACCACGATTGCGAGCGCAGTATTGGATGTTGATACACGGAAAAACGCCGCTGCCCATCTTCCAGAGGTAGGTATCCCTTACCAGGCTCTTACTGCATCCATGGGCAAGAGAGGAGGGGTAACATTCTACTGCCGGCACCCTACGGCATTTATTTAATGTACAGAGGAGGACTTAATGCAAATTTTATTACTTGTATAATAATGTATTATCTCGACGTAGGGTGCCGGTAGTAGAATGTTCCTCTCATACCCATGGATACAGTAAAAACCTATATGCCTTAGCAGTCCGAAAGATGGGCAACAGCGTCTTTCCATGTATTATTCCACGTATATTTACATCCCATACTGCGCTCGCCATCCCGCCGGCCAAGCGTGGTGAGTATGGCAACTACCCCTCATGGGAGGAAGGTCTGTGTTCAGTAGTGGACATTTTACGGCTGCAATTATGAATTGTATTATACCACAGCAATGCCAGAACTTCGTTAAGTGGAACTTGGAGTGGGTGTGGACGTTCTGCGACATGGAGGAGCTGGAGGGCGAGACCTTCGTGCAGCTGCTGCAGCAGAGCGACCTGGTGCTGCACAACGAGATGACGCTGTACCTGTGAGTCCCTCATCCTCAGCCCGCGTCTGTCCACTTCTAGACATGGCCTCCCTATCGCCACGCCACTGATACTGAGTATGTGAGCTGGAGGGCGAGACCTTCGTGCAGCTGCTGCAGTAGAGCGACCTGGTGCTGCACAACGAGATGACGCTGTACCTGTGAGTCCCTCATCCTCAGCCCGCGTCTGTCCACTTCTAGACATGGCCTCCCTATCGCCACGCCACTGATACTGAGTATGTGAGCTGGAGGGCGAGACCTTCGTGCAGCTGCTGCAGCAGAGCGACCTGGTGCTGCACAACGAGATGACGCTGTACCTGTGAGTCCCTCATCCTCAGCCCGCGTCTGTCCACTTCTAGACATGGCCTCCCTATCGCCACGCCACTGATACTGAGTATGTGAGCTGGAGGGCGAGACCTTCGTGCAGCTGCTGCAGCAGAGCGACCTGGTGCTGCACAACGAGATGACGCTGTACCTGTGAGTCCCTCATCCTCAGCCCGCGTCTGTCCACTTCTAGACATGGCCTCCCTATCGCCACGCCACTGATACTGAGTATGTGAGCTGGAGGGCGAGACCTTCGTGCAGCTGCTGCAGCAGAGCGACCTGGTGCTGCACAACGAGATGACGCTGTACCTGTGAGTCCCTCATCCTCAGCCCGCGTCTGTCCACTTCTAGACATGGCCTCCCTATCGCCACGCCACTGATACTGAGTATGTGAGCTGGAGGGCGAGACCTTCGTGCAGCTGCTGCAGCAGAGCGACCTGGTGCTGCACAACGAGATGACGCTGTACCTGTGAGTCCCTCATCCTCAGCCCGCGTCTGTCCACTTCTAGACATGGCCTCCCTATCGCCACGCCACTGATACTGAGTATGTGAGCTGGAGGGCGAGACCTTCGTGCAGCTGCTGCAGCAGAGCGACCTGGTGCTGCACAACGAGATGACGCTGTACCTGTGAGTCCCTCATCCTCAGCCCGCGTCTGTCCACTTCTAGACATGGCCTCCCTATCGCCACGCCACTGATACTGAGTATGTGAGCTGGAGGGCGAGACCTTCGTGCAGCTGCTGCAGCAGAGCGACCTGGTGCTGCACAACGAGATGACGCTGTACCTGTGAGTTCCTCACCATCAGCCCGCGTCTGTCCACTTCTAGACATGGCCTCTCCATTGCCACGCCACTTACACTAAGTATATTGTTACAAGTTGGGGTTCGTGAAATAAGTCCAATCAGGCCGAAATAAACACTTTAACTTTAATTTAAGCTGTGGGGCAGTAGAATGATACCCCTCCTCTCATGCCCATGGATGCAGTAAGAGCCTGCTAAGGGACACCTCCGGAAGATGGGCAGCAATGTCTATTCGTGTACCAACATCCCATACTGCGCTCACCAACCCGCCTGCCAAGCGTGGTGAGAATGGCAACTACCCCTCATGGAGATCCATGAGGGAGGCCTATGTTCATCAGTGGACGTTTTATGGCTGAAATGATGAAACACTTTAATAATGGCTCACACCAATAAAAATGTTACTGCAAATTCATACTAGAATACTTCTTCACAGAACGCTGATTACCACTCTAGCACTTGTTCACAAATCACTGAACGACACTATAGCACTTGTATCACGTTGAAGTCACTCCGATATATCGCAGTGTTCACTTTCGTAGTCAAATGAAGAGTACGCTCGGCAAACACGTCTACGTATATACGTATACATATCGCACACGATATTTTGTTATAACTGATACCGTACTCCACAGATTCGCCGTTTCATGGCTGAATAGTCAACGCACGAGGTTGATGAACGACAGCGAGCTAACAGAAGCGGAGTTCAAAACCCACTGGGACTCTCTTGTCGCAGCCGTATTCTCACATATACGGTGAGTCTATCTAGTTAAGTAAGTACTTTGTAAACTTTCGCGATCTGTAGCCATAATTTTTAGCCAGGGCTATGTCTACCCGACGCTTGATCTGACGCGTCATCAGTTGAAGCTTTGTGAGATAATCATCACTTAAAAGCCGTAAAACGTCCACTACTGAACACAGGCCTCTCTCATGGATCTCCATGAGGGGTACGACTTACATAGCTCGGTTGATGTAACAACCGTCTAAGTAGCAAGTTTGCATATTCTTTTTCCGCCGGGAATTCCCCGGCGGCTTTTCGCGTCTGTTAACTTTTCTAAAGATATTTGTCTTGGTAATGATTTGTCTTGCTATGACTGCGGGCTATTAATATATTAAACTATTAAATAAATAAAATTAGTTGGAATTCAACTTATATTAAGTTTTCGTTTGTAGGTTTCCGATGATGTGTCCAAAGCAACTTGCAAAGCTCCTGCTGTGTCCTGTGACGGCGGAACACAAAGAGTTCTTCATGGATCGGATGGCGATCGCTATGAGCTACCAGTCAGGTAACTGAGTCAACTAGTCTATCTAAAGAAGTAAAAAGAAATTAAAAACCAGATTACGTGAAAGCTAGAAACTAGTTAAAAAAAACATAAAATAATCATTTGATTTTCAACAAAGAAACCGACTTCAATTACAAAATTCTTGACTAAAAATACCTAAACGGCAACAATGAACGCCTCTTACATTTAAGTTTTTCCCTCGATTTATCTTTGATATCAGAACTGGGTTTAAAAACCCTGTGTTTTTGAAGAACATTGTTTGTCCGTATACCGGCAGCCCTTCCCCAAAGCAGGATACCATATGACATCAGTGTATGGAAGTAGCTGAAATGAATGATGTATTATGTCATGTCTGTCTATATGCCTGTCGGCAGGCCAGTACGAGCGCGTGCGCGAGGTGCAGCAGACGGCGGCGGGCCGCATGCTGTTCACGCCGCGCCACTACACCGAGGACACGTGGGGCTCCGTGCTGTCCGTCGACAACTTCCACTCCATGCCTTCCTACCACACCAGCACTTGCATATTCAGCTCCAGGTAATAAATAAATACTTAGTTACTTAGCGCGTGCGCGAGGTGCAGCAGACGGCGGCGGGCCGCATGCTGTTCACGCCGCGCCACTACACCGAGGACACGTGGGGCTCCGTGCTGTCCGTCGACAACTTCCACTCCATGCCTTCCTACCACACCAGCACTTGCATATTCAGCTCCAGGTAATAAATAAATACTTAGTTACTTAGCGCGTGCGCGAGGTGCAGCAGACGGCGGCGGGCCGCATGCTGTTCACGCCGCGCCACTACACCGAGGACACGTGGGGCTCCGTGCTGTCCGTCGACAACTTCCACTCCATGCCTTCCTACCACACCAGCACTTGCATATTCAGCTCCAGGTAATAAATAAATACTTAGTTACTTAGCGCGTGCGCGAGGTGCAGCAGACGGCGGCGGGCCGCATGCTGTTCACGCCGCGCCACTACACCGAGGACACGTGGGGCTCCGTGCTGTCCGTCGACAACTTCCACTCCATGCCTTCCTACCACACCAGCACTTGCATATTCAGCTCCAGGTAATAAATAAATACTTAGTTACTTAGCGCGTGCGCGAGGTGCAGCAGACGGCGGCGGGCCGCATGCTGTTCACGCCGCGCCACTACACCGAGGACACGTGGGGCTCCGTGCTGTCCGTCGACAACTTCCACTCCATGCCTTCCTACCACACCAGCACTTGCATATTCAGCTCCAGGTAATAAATAAATACTTAGTTACTTAGCGCGTGCGCGAGGTGCAGCAGACGGCGGCGGGCCGCATGCTGTTCACGCCGCGCCACTACACCGAGGACACGTGGGGCTCCGTGCTGTCCGTCGACAACTTCCACTCCATGCCTTCCTACCACACCAGCACTTGCATATTCAGCTCCAGGTAATAAATAAATACTTAGTTACTTAGCGCGTGCGCGAGGTGCAGCAGACGGCGGCGGGCCGCATGCTGTTCACGCCGCGCCACTACACCGAGGACACGTGGGGCTCCGTGCTGTCCGTCGACAACTTCCACTCCATGCCTTCCTACCACACCAGCATCAGCTCCAGGTAATAAATAAATACTTAGTTACTTAGCGCGTGCGCGAGGTGCAGCAGACGGCGGCGGGCCGCATGCTGTTCACGCCGCGCCACTACACCGAGGACACGTGGGGCTCCGTGCTGTCCGTCGACAACTTCCACTCCATGCCTTCCTACCACACCAGCACTTGCATATTCAGCTCCAGGTAATAAATAAATACTTAGTTACTTAGCGCGTGCGCGAGGTGCAGCAGACGGCGGCGGGCCGCATGCTGTTCACGCCGCGCCACTACACCGAGGACACGTGGGGCTCCGTGCTGTCCGTCGACAACTTCCACTCCATGCCTTCCTACCACACCAGCACTTGCATATTCAGCTCCAGGTAATAAATAAATACTTAGTTACTTAGCGCGTGCGCGAGGTGCAGCAGACGGCGGCGGGCCGCATGCTGTTCACGCCGCGCCACTACACCGAGGACACGTGGGGCTCCGTGCTGTCCGTCGACAACTTCCACTCCATGCCTTCCTACCACACCAGCATCAGCTCCAGGTAATAAATAAATACTTAGTTACTTAGCGCGTGCGCGAGGTGCAGCAGACGGCGGCGGGCCGCATGCTGTTCACGCCGCGCCACTACACCGAGGACACGTGGGGCTCCGTGCTGTCCGTCGACAACTTCCACTCCATGCCTTCCTACCACACCAGCACTTGCATATTCAGCTCCAGGTAATAAATAAATACTTAGTTACTTAGCGCGTGCGCGAGGTGCAGCAGACGGCGGCGGGCCGCATGCTGTTCACGCCGCGCCACTACACCGAGGACACGTGGGGCTCCGTGCTGTCCGTCGACAACTTCCACTCCATGCCTTCCTACCACACCAGCACTTGCATATTCAGCTCCAGGTAATAAATAAATACTTAGTTACTTAGCGCGTGCGCGAGGTGCAGCAGACGGCGGCGGGCCGCATGCTGTTCACGCCGCGCCACTACACCGAGGACACGTGGGGCTCCGTGCTGTCCGTCGACAACTTCCACTCCATGCCTTCCTACCACACCAGCACTTGCATATTCAGCTCCAGGTAATAAATAAATACTTAGTTACTTAGCGCGTGCGCGAGGTGCAGCAGACGGCGGCGGGCCGCATGCTGTTCACGCCGCGCCACTACACCGAGGACACGTGGGGCTCCGTGCTGTCCGTCGACAACTTACACTCCATGCCTTCCTACCACACCAGCACTTGCATATTCAGCTCCAGGTAATAAATGAATACTTAGTTACTTAGCGCGTGCGCGAGGTGCAGCAGACGGCGGCGGGCCGCATGCTGTTCACGCCGCGCCACTACACCGAGGACACGTGGGGCTCCGTGCTGTCCGTCGACAACTTCCACTCCATGCCTTCCTACCACACCAGCACTTGCATATTCAGCTCCAGGTAATAAATGAATACTTAGTTACTTAGCGCGTGCGCGAGGTGCAGCAGACGGCGGCGGGCCGCATGCTGTTCACGCCGCGCCACTACACCGAGGACACGTGGGGCTCCGTGCTGTCCGTCGACAACTTCCACTCCATGCCTTCCTACCACACCAGCACTTGCATATTCAGCTCCAGGTAATAAATAAATACTTAGTTACTTAGCGCGTGCGCGAGGTGCAGCAGACGGCGGCGGGCCGCATGCTGTTCACGCCGCGCCACTACACCGAGGACACGTGGGGCTCCGTGCTGTCCGTCGACAACTTCCACTCCATGCCTTCCTACCACACCAGCACTTGCATATTCAGCTCCAGGTAATAAATAAATACTTAGTTACTTAGCGCGTGCGCGAGGTGCAGCAGACGGCGGCGGGCCGCATGCTGTTCACGCCGCGCCACTACACCGAGGACACGTGGGGCTCCGTGCTGTCCGTCGACAACTTCCACTCCATGCCTTCCTACCACACCAGCACTTGCATATTCAGCTCCAGGTAATAAATAAATACTTAGTTACTTAGCGCGTGCGCGAGGTGCAGCAGACGGCGGCGGGCCGCATGCTGTTCACGCCGCGCCACTACACCGAGGACACGTGGGGCTCCGTGCTGTCCGTCGACAACTTCCACTCCATGCCTTCCTACCACACCAGCACTTGCATATTCAGCTCCAGGTAATAAATAAATACTTAGTTACTTAGCGCGTGCGCGAGGTGCAGCAGACGGCGGCGGGCCGCATGCTGTTCACGCCGCGCCACTACACCGAGGACACGTGGGGCTCCGTGCTGTCCGTCGACAACTTCCACTTCATGCCTTCCTACCACACCAGCACTTGCATATTCAGCTCCAGGTAATAAATAAATACTTAGTTACTTAGCGCGTGCGCGAGGTGCAGCAGACGGCGGCGGGCCGCATGCTGTTCACGCCGCGCCACTACACCGAGGACACGTGGGGCTCCGTGCTGTCCGTCGACAACTTCCACTCCATGCCTTCCTACCACACCAGCACTTGCATATTCAGCTCCAGGTAATAAATAAATACTTAGTTACTTAGCGCGTGCGCGAGGTGCAGCAGACGGCGGCGGGCCGCATGCTGTTCACGCCGCGCCACTACACCGAGGACACGTGGGGCTCCGTGCTGTCCGTCGACAACTTCCACTCCATGCCTTCCTACCACACCAGCACTTGCATATTCAGCTCCAGGTAATAAATAAATACTTAGTTACTTAGCGCGTGCGCGAGGTGCAGCAGACGGCGGCGGGCCGCATGCTGTTCACGCCGCGCCACTACACCGAGGACACGTGGGGCTCCGTGCTGTCCGTCGACAACTTCCACTCCATGCCTTCCTACCACACCAGCACTTGCATATTCAGCTCCAGGTAATAAATGAATACTTACTTACTTACTCTTCTGGCTCAGCGACCCAAAGTGGATCTTGGCCTCCGATACAAGACTTCTCCAGGCTTCTCTGTTTTGCGCTAGTTCTCGCCAGTTAGCAGCATCGAGTTCTCGCAGATCCGCTTCCACCTCGTCAGTCCAGCGATATCGGGGGCGGCCGACTGGGTTACGCCCTAATAAATAAATAAATAATCATTATTATTATTATTATTATGAGCCATTTGGGTCCCACTGCTGGGCAAAGGCCTCATAGTTTGTTATTTTTTACAGTATTTAACCATACTTAGGTAAGACATTTTCAAAGAAATGTATAACCTTATCAAAAGTTTTCGTGGGTTTCGTGGTTGGATTTTTTTGTGGGTTCGAATCACACCGGAACCGTTAATATTTTTGATAAGGTTATTAATTTCTTTGAAAATTATCCTTAGTATGTAATTTTTATAGTGTTCAACCACACCTAGGTAGAACATTTCAAGGAAATTAAGAAATAATTTTTACGATTCTGGTGGGATAAATATAAGTTTAAATAATCCTTGCCGTGGGGTGCTGCCAGTAGAATGTTACGCCCCTCCTCTCATCCGTGGATGCAGTAAGAGATACCTCCGGAAGAGCAGCGTCTTTCCGTGTATCAACAACCCGTACTGCGCTCGCCAACCCGCCTACCAAGCGTGGTGAGTATGGCAACTACCCCTCATGGAGGTCCTGAGGCCTGTGTTCAGTAGTGGACGTTTTACGGCTGAAATGATGAAAACAAAAGAGTCAATGAGTGCGACTAGCACAGGACCGGTGGACCGCACAAGCTGGGGGAGGCCAGTACCCAGCCGTGGTTGAAGTCAGGCTGTGCATGATGATGATGATGATGAAATGAAAATAACTCAAATAATGCAGCCGCTCAACTATACTCCAGCCACCCTTGACGTAGAATGTTTGTAAACAAACTGACATCTTAAAATTGAATTGCTTCCTAAGGGTTGGTTTTTTGACCGAGTTAATAGTAATTTATATTGTTAGGAGTGGTCACAAATACCCAATGAATGAGAAATATATATTAAAACAGAAAGAAAGTTATTTTTAGGTTAAGTATTGACAGTTTGTTGACAAACATTCTACATCGAAAGTGGCTGGAGTATCGATTTTTATTAGGATGTTAGTCACTAGCTTTGAGGCGCCTAGCGAACTAGCTGGCGGGGCCTTACGAGTTCTAATTCTTGCTTGGAGTGATCACGCTCATTTGATCCAGGTCTTCGATAGCCGAGAGCCCCTCAGACAAGCTGACGGAGTGGACGGTGGACCTGTACCCAAAAGGAGTCTGGTTTAAGAAGAGCTTGCTCATCAACTGGGCTGGAAATTACGATGTAAGTATTGTGTAAAAGACAATAAAAATCATAAAATGTTATTTTTTTTCCTGACAGATGGCGCTCTTACATTTTTCTGTCAGTGTCAAAATAATGGTCTTAAAAAAGTTAATTTAAATTACCCAAACTTTATTCTAAAACACGAGGAATACTAAAGTTCAAGTACCTAGTTTTATTTTTCGTCACTTCTCCAATAACTTCTTTTACATCTATAGAAACTATTAATTTGACTGATACAGCATTGAGAGTGATAGGACTAACTAGTTACCTCGCTACCCTCATCTAATAATTTCAGTAAATATTTATTAATTATTTTTGAGCCATTTCCTGCCAGTATAAGAGCAATGGCCTCCCTTCCCTTCTTCCACTCAATTCAAATTCAGACATACTTTATTTAGTGCGACCGTCAGTCAATGCGTCTTTTTGACATGTCAATTTACAAAATAAATCAACACAAAATGAATATTACTATGTAATGTTTCAATAGGGTATTAAATGTAATGTCTCAAAGTGGGTTATTTCCAAATAAATCCAGTATCAAATCCAAGGAATAGCGTGTAAAATGAAGAACTAAAAATTATATAGAAATTGGTTGCGCCATTTACTTGATATGGGGGGGTGAAAGTGGGAATGAACAATCGAATAAGTGTGGACAAAAGAAAAAGGCATGATGTGAAAATTGTAAAACTGAGGGTACAAAAAAATATAGGTAACCTCCGAGACTAGGTAAGGTGTGAGAGGGGGTGGCTTAGTTTTTAAAATTTTATAAACTTGTTAACTATTTTTATTTGAGTCTTCAGTTAAATATGTGTCCTTTTTTGCCGCGGACGATGAAGACGTGGAACGAATTCCCATCTGCGGTATTCCCTCGCAGTTACGATATGGGGTCCTTTAAAAGGCCGGCATTCTCCCTCCTCAAAAGTGGAACGCCAGAGGCGAAGCTGATGCGCTGCCGCATCAGCTTCGCCTCTGGCGTTCCAAATGTCCATGGACAACGATGACCACTTCCCATCAGCTGGCCCGTCCGCTCGTCTTCGGTTTAAAGAGTTTTTATTCTCAAGAACAAAAAATACAGTTCACTTATGAGAACAACATAACTTAGTATTATTTAGGCTAGGGTAGAAACAAGCAGAACCTAAAGACTAATAAATACATACATACAGTTTCTAACTACTTCTACTTAGATAATCAATTTACAAAACAAAATAACCTTATGAAACTTATGAATTATGATACACAATGTTATTCAGGATTATTGTAGAATTCTAATAGTGAAAGAACTTTGAAAATCGGTCCAGTAGTTTTTGAGTTTATTCGTTCCAAACATACAAATCTTTCCTCCTTATAATATTAGTATCGTCATCATTATCATACCAGGCCGTTGACTGCCACTGCTGGGTGTAGGCCTCCTCTTTAGCACGCAAACGGCCTGTGCGAGTCTTATCCACTGTCGTCCGGCAACCCTGGCTAGATCGTCTCGCTTCCATCGGAAACCACTTAACACTCATACTACTTCTGAAAAAGAAAACCAGAAAACATGAGAACCCAGACCAGACTGCCAGACTAATGCTCCCTGAGAGAAACAAACAGATAACCAATGCTTTGCTTAAAATGACAAGACAAGATCTACGGATGATGGTGGGTATCATCACGGGACACTGATCTCAACCACCACGACGGGGGCCACAGACAGTCGACTGTGTCGCTGGTGTCTTGAGGAGGAAGTGACTGCTGTACTGTGGTGCCACAAGGGAAGCCAGATTAAAGACGGGACTACAGGAGCTCATGGAATCATACCCTTCTCTTCCAACATCTGCATACCCTACGGGGACGCTCATGGAATGCTGCCGGCGACCCCGAGTCCTTCTCCGGTATTTCAAGGAGTTGGGCTGGTTAGGTTAGGGTCGGGGCCGTATCTCGGGGGACAATGCACAATGCGGGACGTCAGTGCAGATCTAGTAACCCCCACCAGGATAAGAATACTTTATTGTGTTCTATAATTCTATAATGTAGGTACAGTGGTGTTGAAAATCGTGTTAGGTAGCATTTCAGACCCTTTTGGGCACAACAATAAATATAGGAGAGAGGAAGACGTCGTTGTTACCGCCTTGGTCCATCGGCTGTCGTATAAAATATTAGTATGTAAAACATAAAAGAATATAATGTGTTCCCAGGTGCCAGAGGTGGTCCTTCGGACAGTGCGCATCGCCATCACGTGCAAGAACTGCCCCGAGTACTACGTCAACGAGTACGGCGAGAACGAGCAGCTGGAGCCGGACGTTCGCGTCAAGGTAGGCTTCGTCAACGTCATCGTAGAACGAGCAGCTGGAGCCGGACGTTCGCGTCAAGGTAGGCTTCGTCAACGTCATCGTAGAACGAGCAGCTGGAGCCGGACGTTCGCGTCAAGGTAGGCTTCGTCAACTTCATTGTAGAACGAGCAGCTGGAGCCGGACGTTCGCGTCAAGGTAGGCTTCGTCAACGTCATCGTAGAACGAGCAGCTGGAGCCGGACGTTCGCGTCAAGGTAGGCTTCGTCAACGTCATCGTAGAACGAGCAGCTGGAGCCGGACGTTCGCGTCAAGGTAGGCTTCGTCAACGTCATCGTAGAACGAGCAGCTGGAGCCGGACGTTCGCGTCAAGGTAGGCTTCGTCAACGTCATCGTAGAACGTCCACTGCTGAACACAGACATATTATTTATTTGCTACTTAGCACACAAAAAAAACACAATCAAACACAAGAAAAAGAAAATTGCAAAAGGTACAAAACTTAATCTATAAAAATACATTATGAAACATTTTATGAAACAAACAAACAGTAAGGTGGCCCGAGGCTAGTGTGACATAAATTGATTGATTCAAAAGTTTGTAATTAAATATTTCTACACTGTTATGGTTTAACACAAAAAAAATATTTCAAAGATTGATATCTTCATGGGGCAAGTGCAACAGATGTTTAAAGAAATAGTGATGTGACATGATGAAATTATGTTACACTTTTATGTATAGGTATTAAATCATGTAATGCTAGTTGGAAAAAAACTTCGAAGTATTAAAAATCATTTTAATTGTTGTTTATTTTTTGCATAAACTGCATTAAGTTAAGATGCATAGGTATTTAAGTACTTCATATAACGCAGTGGATTATTATTATCTGTAATGTTATAATGATTGTGTAAATAAATAAATTGAATTGAATTTTTTATTTAGGCCTATACATGGCGAATTTTTGAGACGGGACAGTAAGACCACCTTAACCGTTATAGTTACAGGAAAACGTTTTTAGGAGACTATCCATAAATTTTTAAGATCTTCTGAACTGCATTTACAGATTTTGGAAAAAATGTACAGTCAGCAAGAAAATTTTACACAAATACTTTTTGATGCCAATCGATCCTCTTTCTTATAAAGATCAAAAGTCTACTGGACTGACTGAGGTTTGAAAACTAGAAAAAATCATGTAATGCTAGTTGGAAAAAAACTTCGAAGTATTAAAAATCATTTTAATTGTTGTTTATTTTTTGCATAAACTGCATTAAGTTAAGATGCATAGGTATTTAAGTACTTCATATAACGCAGTGGATTATTATTATCTGTAATGTTATAATGATTGTGTAAATAAATAAATTGAATTGAATTTTTTATTTAGGCCTATACATGGCGAATTTTTGAGACGGGACAGTAAGACCACCTTAACCGTTATAGTTACAGGAAAACGTTTTTAGGAGACTATCCATAAATTTTTAAGATCTTCTGAACTGCATTTACAGATTTTGGAAAAAATGTACAGTCAGCAAGAAAATTTTACACAAATACTTTTTGATGCCAATCGATCCTCTTTCTTATAAAGATCAAAAGTCTACTGGACTGACTGAGGTTTGAAAACTAGAAATGTCAGATTGCGAAAAACTTTTTCCATACATTTCGGTAAAAGAGTCAAACTTCTAAATTAACAAAACTTTTTGATATGGGTATTTCCGCTATAATCCGTTATTAAGAAGACTGACTGAAAAAAGTAGGTACTTAAGTAAAAAAACGTTTTAAATTTCAAACTTCAATTCTTCCATTCGAATTCTTGGGCTATTTCAGGTCATTATTATGTTTGTGCTGAGAAAATTATAGATTGTTAGTTGTAATTAAACTTCTTGTTAAAAAATGTCTTTAAATCGCAAACGTTTGGACTTATTGAAGCGTATTTTGAAAATAATAGAAACACGGAATCTGCATTGGTGTGGTACGCGAATAAGTATCCATTGCGACAAGTACCATCAATAGTCTCCTAAAAACGTTTTCCTGTAACTATATTTATTTATTTATTTATTTAATACTTTGTGCACAAAAACAATGTACAGAGGAGGACTTAATGCTAATAGCATTTTCTACCAGTCAACCTGGGCGTGCAAGAAAAAATGAGAAGGCACTAACAACAGAAGTAAGGAAAATTTCTACATAAATATTAATTAACATAAAAATATATACTTATAGTTAACTTAAAATAAACCAACACATTATATAACATAAATAAATATATATACATATTTAAAATATATAAATAATACATAATAGCTTATGGGCCTAAGAAGGGAAATGAAATAAAAATAGAAAATTAAGGACTGGGATGAACCTTATCTACAAAATATTTGCGAGCTGCCTGCTTGAAACTCTGTTTTGTTTCACATTTCCTAATATTCAACGGTAAAGAGTTCCAGAGGCGGACGGCCACGACTGCGAAAGAATTGTCAACAAAAGAAGTTCGATGACTCGGAGTTGCAAGAATAAGGGTATTTGATGATCGGAGTTCTTTATTGTGACCATCTGCCACAAATTTGAAAACTACGCTTAAGTATGATGGAGCCATTGGGTCTTTCAAAATCGAAAACAGAAGGCAGAGGATTCGAAGATTGCGTCGCTCACGTATCGGAAGCCATTTGAGCTTGGCTCTGTATTCCGAGACATGGTCATACTTACGGAGACCGTAGACGAACCGAATACAGTTGTTTAATAACCTGTCTAGTTTATTGAGGTGGTCTTCCGTAAGGTCAAGTGCACACACGTCTCCATAGTCAATAATCGGAACTAGAAGGGAGTTTACAAGCGTGATTTTAGTGGAAATAGGAAGGAAATTTTTAAGACGGAAAATGGCATGGTATGATGCGTAGAACTTACGGGAGATTTCCTTGACATATGGAGACCAGTTTAAATTTGTGTCTATAATGATTCCCAAGTCTTTAACTGTTTGAGAGAAAGGAATTGCGACACTGTTGAGATAAAGTATGGGAAGATTGGAAAAGTTGATCTTACACAACTGACGTGAACCTCCAACGATAATGGCTTGGCACTTGTCAGGATTTACCTGTATGCCATAATTCAGTGACCAAGTGTAGAGACGTGCTAAATCATCGTTAAGTAATTGAATTGCTTGAGCCAAATCACCTGCTGGAACAGCGTAGTATAGCTGCAAATCGTCGGCATACAGGTGAAATTTGCTGTGTAAGAGAGGAGAAAGAAGATTGATAAAGAGGGAGAAAAGCAAAGGGGATAAGATTCCACCCTGTGGTACTCCAGAGTCTATGTTGTTCCAAACAGAAAAATTTGCTCCATGACGAATAGTCTGTCGGCGACCTTTTAAGTACGAGGAAAACCAGTTAACAGCAATTGGAGAAAATTTTAATCTAGGAAGGATAGCTAAAAGCAGATCGTGGTCAACAGCGTTAAAAGCGTTACTAAAATCTACCAGAACCAGCACAGTGACTTGTGAGTTTTCCATACTGCCCCTTATGTCCTCAGTAACCTTTAGCAACGCTGTTGTGGTGCTATGGCCAACTCTGAATCCAGATTGGAGAGGGTTAAGAAGTTTATTCATGGATAAAAAATCAGTTACTTGCTTATGAACCACAGCCTCTATGACCTTAGACAGAAAGGGCAGTATGGATATAGGGCGAAAATTCTTGGGAATAGTTGGATTAGGGACTTTCGGAAGAGGGAGAACATGTGCCTTTCGCCATTAATGCAACATTCATGCAACTATAACGGTTAAGGTACCTGCCCTTACTGTCCCGTCTCAAAAATTTACCCTGTATACCACTGCTATGGCTATATAGAAAATAAGTTAATATTTTTTTTACAATTTGTGTCATATCTGTACCAGAACATATCTTCTCTATTGTTTCTTTGGCATTCACTGCAACTGGCAACTGGCACGTACGCGAAATCCTACCTAACTAGGCTCTTGCGTACGTGCCAGTTGTGCTGGCGATACAAGCGTCGCGGGCACTTTACTTCCTGCGAGTGTGTGTGTGTTAGTAATTAGTAGTGCGTAAAATTTTATATCTCGTGATACCTGCGTACGAGTCATTATTGAATCCTGCGCCTAAATTTTCTACACTTATTTGTTTGCAGATCGGCGTCTTAGTGTGGGGAGTGCAGAAAGGCGTAGAATACATCTCCACTGTCGTCGAGAGGGTGCATCGGTTTTCACCACAAAGCAGGTAATGGATGCAACTTTGCTGTCCTTATAACTTTAACTTCATTATTAACATACATATAACCGGGTATTTATCGCGTAAATTACCTTTATTATTTCCTGACGTGTCGCTTGGATCGCACCAAGCGATTCCCGTCCCGGGACAAATGTTTGTAATTGTTCTGCAGATATCTGTCCCGGGTCTGGGTATTTTCCAATGTATGATTTTTTTCTATGTATTAAGAAATTTACCATAGTACAATCTTTGTTTATTTTGAGACTACATGGTGTTGTGTGTAGCGTCCAGATTTATGTATTTACTAGTTTTTGCCGACGAATAGTTCTGTATTTTCTTATTATCGCCGGCGTCCGCATTTTCGCGCTCGTTCGTTGTACCCGGATAAAATGTAGCCTATGTGTTAATTCTGGTCAACATCTATACGTGTGCAAAATTTCACCTCAATCCGTGGGCTAGTTTTTGCGTGAAAGAGTAACAAACATCCATACAGACTCACAAACTTTTGCGTTTATAGTTCAGTAGCATTCGTGCAATATTTACGGGATAGTTACCATGATTTGATTCATTTTGTTTCGGCGCAGTTCCACGCGCCATAATCACGGATAAATTAAACTGAGAAACGGATGACTGTGCCGAAATATCGGGAAACTCAAAAAGAATCAAACCATGCTAAATACCCTGTAAATTTCCATAGTGTTCACAACCATGATAGTTTGAAAAGTTATGGTAAGGTAGGATTGTTTATATTAAGAATTTATTTGCAGGGTGCTAAACATAGATGGCGCGCTCGACTTCGACGAGCTGAATACGCCGCTCTACACGCCGGCGCCGAGCGCCAGCGCGCACGCGCGCGGCCAGTCCCACGCCAGGAAGACCCACTGCTGCACCAAGTCAGTACCGACACCAGGGTCTCTGTAAAGGATGACTCACGCCAGACCGGGTCGCGGCCGAGCCGAGTGTCGGCCGTAGCGCGCTCACTGAGCCGGTCCTGTTTAGTTAATTACAGAGACTGACCTCGACCGGGCAGTTACCGTTGCGCCGTGATGCAGTATACCGAGCAATTTTTCCGAGCGTTGTCCGTAGCTCGGCCGTCACTCGGTTGGCGATCGGTATAGCGTGAGTGTGTCCATACAAAATATATTATGTAATACTAGCTGTCCCGGCGAATTTCGTATCGCACCTACTACAACCACTACTTACAACTTAAACTCCAACTACCCTACAACTACTAATTTACGTAACAAAAAGTAGCCTATGTCCGTCTCCATAGTCTAATCTACTCCTATACTACAATTCATCCAAATCGCTTCAGTGCAGCGGTTTTGACGTGAAAAGGGAACACACATATTATGTACATTCTTGCTTTCACTTTTATATATTAGTACCTAGGATTAGTTGACGACCGTGCTACGGCCGACACTCGGCTCGGAAGCTGCAATACATTGTACTTGCTTACTTAGTACACATTTTTTGACAGAATTTATATGGCTACCATATGCTTGAAAGATTGAATATTTTTTTATAAATATATACATCATTATGCATAGAAGAATATCCAGATCGGTGACTAATATTTGCAGAAAACCATGACCCCCGACGGGATCTGACCATAGGTAGTCAATTTAATTTCATCATCATCATCATCAGCTGTAGGACGTCCACTGCTGGACAAAGCCCGCGTGGATCTCCAAGTACTGCGATTGTAAGCGGCCTGCATCCACCTTGCAGGTGGCCGCGCTTCGCTGCGTTTTAATTAATTAATTTGGTCATAATTCCAGCCGTAAAACGTCCACTACTGAACTGAGGCCTCCCTCATGGATCTCCATGAGGGGTAGTTGCCATACTCACCACGCTTGACAGGCGGGTTGGTGAGCGCAGTACCGGATGTTGATATACGGAAAGACGCTGCTGCCCATCTTTCGGAGGTGTCCCTTAGCAGGCTCTTACTGCATCCACGGGTAGGAGAGGAGGGGTAACATTCTACTGCCGGCACCCCACGGCTAAATTATCATTTAGCAAATTATTTTTTTTATTAAAAAAATATTTTAGTCATCATTTCAGTATTAATTCATAATTCCAGCCGCAAAACGTCCACTGATGAACACAGGCCTCCCTCATGGTTCTCCATGAGGGGTAGTTGCCATACTCACCACGCTTGGCAGGCGGGTTGGTGAGCGCAGTATGGGATGTTGATACACGGATAGACGCTGCTGCACATCTTCCGGAGGTATCCCTTAGCAGGGTCTTACTGCATCCATGGGCATGAGAGGAGAGGTATCATTCTACTGCCGGCACCCCACGGCGGCAATTTAGTAATCTTCAATAATTATTATTCTAGGCGATGTCCGGACTGCCCGCCGCCGTCAGACGCGCCCGAGTCGCGGCATCTGGTGGGACGCTGCGGCGACGAGCTCAGGGTACGTGCAACCTTTTGTTTTCAATGACTCTTTAGTTTGCAACGAAAATTAAACGACTTGTATGATAAAATCCTTAACTTGTTGCTGTTAATATCCAAACCGCTATCTGTACGGTTAAATTAAGTATTTCCCTCGATTGATCACCATACATCATCAGAGCTGGGTGTAAAAATAAGCAAACATTATTAAGTGAAATAAAAAATCGAACTGCAAGTTTAAATTCATGAGAAACTCCAACTGAAATGAAATAAAACTATCACTTACAGTTATGGATCCCCCCATCATCAGAATCAGGTTTTGAAAAATATGGGATCGAATTGAAAGTGAAAAAATAAATAAATAAAAAAATAGTAATAATAATTAAAACAAGTATAACTTAATGATTTTTTTTATCTTTGCAGATACAAGTGGTGATTGTACCGCTCACTGACTACTGCCACGTGTGAGGGAGAGAACTACTGTTAGGATGACTTGAATTTATTTGATGTTGAGCCTTAATAACATTGTAAACGGGAGCCTTGCAATATTCGCATATTTTCTCAATTATACGTGACTAGCGACCCGCCTCTGCTTCGCACAGGTGTACGGATGAACCAGTTACCGGTCATTTTGTATATAGAGTTAGAAAAAATGAAATTCCAAAGTCGGGCAAGAGAGGACAGGCGACATTCTACTACCGGCACCCCACGGTGCCTTCCATAGCTTCAACTCCGAAACTACAACTCAAATCAAAAATCATTTATCCTTACTTCCCGTGCTAGTTAAAAACTGTGTTACGTACGGCAAGGTAAGGTCTATCTATTTATTTATTTAGGTACACAAAACGAGCAATACAAAAATAATAATAAAAACACTGAAAAGGATCTGGCTTGAATTGCAACTCATGTGTATACAACAAACTTACAACAAAAAAAAAATCATTATTAAACTACGTGTAAAATATAAAAATATAACATATAAAAATACAGCACAACTGTTACGTCATGTCTTGTCCATCTGCGGCTTTTTGATGGACTATTGTCAAGCCTGCCGCAGCTTCGCTCCTACTGGGAGTCAGGTGCGCCCAAGGATTCTCAGGGCAGAGGACGCCAAGGTCTTTGAACGTTAGGTGGTCGTGAGTTTATTGCTTCCGAATTCGCCGCTAGAGTACAGTCTATAAAGCTTGATCGCTGCGACTTTTGATTGGCGGTATTATGATGACAGCTGACATTAAAATTCCGCCAATCACCAGTTCTGAATTGTGTAACGGTATAAATTACCTGTGGCAACGTCGTACTTTATGGTTGTGTCTGCACGAATAGTGATTGCGATACCGATGAGTAACCAACATAATAAATAAAATTTAGGCTAGATGACTAAATTTTAATAGTAAGTCCGTCATGGAGATTAACAAAATTTATTGGACACTTATTTTCTCATAGTTACGTGATCCAAAAACCATCGCGACACATTATATCGAAATGTCGCGTGACGTCACACGCTGGTACGCGCCGACGTGCCTTGGTACAGAACAATGACGTCACAAGCCCCCACTCCTAAACTTCAACTCGCTTGATCTGAGTGTTGTTTCATTGATTTGAAACAGCAAGAGATACATGCCTATTGTTTTTGTATTATCTAACTGACGGGCTAAATAGACTTTTGATTTTGGTACCCTGTCACCATGCCTTTTCATTACCGTCATATTCTCGATATCGTTCCAGAACTATGTGTATGTCACTTGGTGGCGTATGTTGCTAAGTTTTACGAACTATACAGGGTTTGCAAAGGCTAACCGGAAATGATCGGCCGGCCGATTCGGATTGAAATAAACACATTAAAGTAAAAAAATTGTTACATATTAAAATTTCTGAAAAAATTTAAACTGTTAAAGTGCCCAGTTTGTCAAAAACATATTTTACACTGTTGCATAAGACATCCCTAAGCGTATAAAAGGTGCGTACAACCTTCGAATTATTGGCCGGCCGATTATTTCCGGTTACCCTTTGCAAACCTTATATAGTCAATATCGCGTGACGCGTGAAGTCTTCGAAATCCCCTGTCATAACGGTACCTATACAGCCTTCATTCGATGTCCTGACGTCCTTTCCTCCGTCGACCGAGACACGTTCTCGGCTTGCCCGTTGACGAGCTCACCGCCGCTAACACGGAGGTGATGTCAACCCGTCCCACACTAGCTGCTAGGCACACGTTAAATAACCGGTCCCGCCGGCGGGGCCGAAGAATGCACTCTTACGTCTTAAGGTACAGTTTTGCACCTGGACGTTAAGCATCACTACATCTAAAAATCTGGTAGCAGTCCAAGCCGTGGTTCGAACCTAAGTGGTGCCCTTGAGCTTGTTGCCCCAACCTAACTTTTGCGGCTGGGCGCACTCTGCGCTCGCCATAGTCCGGTAACGTTGTCATGGCCATCTGTGGTCAACAACATTAAATTCGAAAAAAATAAAAATGTCCTGACGTCGTGACCTGTGTGGCTCAGTTGGTTGAATAGCCGGTTGGTACGCAGAGTTTGCGGGTTCAATTACCACCGCCGCGCCGGGAGTTTTGCTTTTCAAAACTAGAATGGTATTAGTGTGTTATGTTTTACCACGTTTAAATAATATCGCTGTCCCGTCTTTTGTGTTGTTTATAAGTACATGTTTAGATTTAACAGTATTGTCTACTAGACGCCAAATTGATGTTTGTTGGTCGACTGAAGTTCTAATTTTTATTAGACTCTTTAAGTGTTAAGTTACTGTGTGTGTGAAAGCTATAAATTTGCACGTAACCGGGTATTTATCGCGTATATTATTTAAAGATGTTTATTTGAATTATTTTATTTTTGGCGTGGTGTTGCTCGGTTCAAC
This sequence comes from Pasiphila rectangulata, assembly GCA_963082625.1. NCBI lineage: Eukaryota > Metazoa > Arthropoda > Insecta > Lepidoptera > Geometridae > Pasiphila > Pasiphila rectangulata. Next base: position 18,926,013 of record OY720244.1, read on the forward strand.
CGTAATAAGAAATAAATATCCAAACTCTTGTAATATCCAAACTTCCAATAGGTATCTATCCCCGTCGGAGACAAAATTTTGATTGCATTTTTCATTTATTTAAACCAAAAATAGCTTATTCAATATCATTGACAATTTATAAATAATATTAACATAGACATTTTTAGAATAATCATAGAATTGAAAGAGGAGCTTTCTATTTCGCTTCTCTTGACTCGCGAACTTGACACTCACGAATTCATCGTCCGCTTCGAAACTTATTTTTCATGTTCTTTGGCAAATTTAAATGTGTTTTGTTATTATTTGAAATTTCTATGCGGACAAATGCCGAAGGAATAACTATTTTTATTTTGACTTTACCATTAGTATCTATACTTGCTACTCGCTGTTTAGCCTGAATTGCATTACGAGAGAAATACCCGGTTACATGTGTTTAAACAATGTGTAAAACTGTTATGATAGCAGTTAATATTGTGTAAGGTAATTAAGAATGCTATTATTGCCTTCAGGGTTTACCCTCTCTGTAAGGATTATTAGAAATATTGACTAGTGCGTTCTTCTGTTAAAATTTTTGGGTGTAAATTTTACTAGTGCAATATAATTATGTTGTTAAAGTCAAGATTATTTTAAAGACAACAAACCAATCCATTACGGTTATTTCTATGTGTATTCAGTTGTGCACTTCTGTGCTGTTGACTGATTATTATTACTCTAAGGAGGTTCCTAGTGGGAGCTTTACCATTTAAACGTTCTTCACGTCTCGACATATTACTATTTCGGAAAATTCGTTTTCCTATTTGACTTTGTTTAAATTTTTAGCCCGTCATATTGATTCTGAAAAGATTGGACACGTATTTTTTACGTTATGTATGTAAAAAATATATAATATAAAAAAATCTAAATTATAAAGATACATCGTGTCGAAATGTCGCGTGTTGTCACTGCTTGTCTCATTTTAAGGCACATTACGACGTCACGAGCTTTCACTCATAAATTATAATTACAACTGTTTATGTATCTCTTTCTAACTCTTTCGTTGTGCCATTAGTGAAAATAGTACAGTATGTTTGAATTTGGTAGCGCTATTTTGTTCTTATTTCAAGGTTCTGTCGAGACGTGAAGCTAGTTTGGATTATTTGTAAATAGTCTTATACTGAATATAACATACAGTGTTAGTAACTGTTTTTGGCGCTAGAATAAATGATTTATATATTATGGAGGTTGCTTCTCTTTGAATGAGCCGATTTTAGTAAAAAAATATATTTACTAAAAATACTTGAGTCAAATTCGATGTAGAATGTTTGTGGACAAACTATCAATATCTCATATCTAACCACCGAATAACTTTATTTCTGTTGATTTTCATATATATTTCTCAATTATTAGGGATGTGTGGCCACTTCCTTCAAAGTAAATTTATATAAACTCAAAAGGTCAAAAACTAACGCTTAGAAAGCAATCCAATTTTAAGTGCGGTAGTTTACAAAAAATCGTCCTCGAATTTGTCTGGATTATAGACATAATAGATGCAGCTGTCGCGCGGAGTAAACGATGTGACAAAAGTCCTGTAATTGTCAAATAGTGTTAAGACTAGAGAAGCCAAAACACAAGAAGAATAATTACTAACAACGCCCTCTACTGTACAACGACTGTAGAGAACTATTTTTCACTCATACGCCTCAGGTACCTATTTTTCGTACATTGTGACCGGTGGAGCAATCTCCAATAACGTTTTCTCTATATGTTAACAGTGTTGTCTTAACGATAATTGTATTTTGAATTATATTAATATGTCTTAACGATAATTGTATTTTGCATTATGTTAATAAATGTTTTAGTTCATTATATCGTTTTTTGACTTAAGTTCTTTCGAACACACTGGTATCCCATCCCTTCACCCTATAAAACGAGAATGAAGTCTCGTATATATTTTGGATAGATCTTGGCCACCTCAAATCTAGTGGTATAATATTTGCGGTATCCCCTAGATTCCTTAAGGATCCCATCATAAGAACTTGAGTTTTAAAAAGGGGACTAATCTAGAAGTCTAATCCAAAAATAAATGTAAGGGCAAAAGAGTAAAGGAAGTATCGATTCAGTATAATATAATTTTATTTCGTAATACACATATTTCTGGAAGATAAAAATATTAATTCGAAGAAATATCTAAAATAATTTCTAATTGCCGAAGGAAATTCGGAAGAAACATACATCAACTTACACTAAATGGAATAGAAAGCAACGGTAACCACCCTATATTGAGCATTTTGTGAGTACTGACATTGAAGCATTATCCCCTTATAAACGTTGATTAAATTTAATCACTGAATTGACGGGTTTTTTGATGTCCGTAAGGATTGAGAAGAATCTAAACGTCTGAATTGAGAAGCCACCTGGAACTCGTTAAGTAATAGGTAGATAAATATTTTTGAAAATTTTGTGTCAGCAGCAATGTAGCTGATTTTGCAGCACGAATTCTAGATTTAGCAGCAAAATATAACTAGTGATATATTTTGCTGCTAAATCTAGAATTCGTGCTGCAAAATCAGCTACATTGCTGCTAAATAATGGTGAGATCAGATTTTAAAAATCTGATGTGGCTCCTCTATCCTTACGGACATGTTTTTTGCAGGTGCCTATGACAGTTCAAAATTTGAGGTGCTGGATAATGCAGATTTTATAAATAAGTTTTACTACTCAAGGTTAGTTCTTTGAACACCATTGGTTTTCGTCTGTTACCTGCTTAGTGTACTGGGTATTATTTGTAGTGCTACATTAGTGTCCGTACATCATGAGTTAACAGTTACTGACGCTGTATAAATCATCTAGATTCTATAGATAGATGTAAAGGTCATAGTGCCTGTTAGCGTTTGTGACAGTTTTAGTATCACGTAACAAGACAAACGCATTGAAGGTGTATGAATATTCTTAAGGGCTCAATATAAATGCCCCTGTAATTTACAGCACATCATATAAAAAGTCAGTACTCACACGATAAACTAATAATACACATAAACACAATAACGAAACTTAGTTTCACAATAGCATTGGGAATAAGATTTAAAAATAACGTATCTTACCGCAAATTAAAGTCATAGCATTCGTTAATTTAAGTGGTGACTTTGTTCACAAGTGCACGTTATTGGGCGGCGCTTATTATATACTAGATGGAGCGTAATAAATTGACTCGAGGCTTTATAATAGGAGAGCGCCGTGATACCATCGGGAGCCCTGACTCACGCCCAGCAGGGCAGCAGGGGTGGAGTTGCTGCGGATCTAGGGCCGCCTGTCAACACTGACCACCCGAGCCGCGTCGGCGATCAAAGGCTCGAGCAGACCGGATGCGTATGCGTAGACGTGCACGTACCACTGAGTTGTAATGTATGGAACTGTATGAGACAGGACACACCGCTTGCGTAACGTAGACGTGCGCGTCGTCATACAGTTCCAGACATTACAACTCAGTGGTACGTGCACGTCTACGCATACGCATCCGGTCTGCTCGAGCCTTAAACGTGTTTAGATTTCGTTTTATAGTAAGTATATCCATAGGCTAAACTATAAAACTAAATCTAAACACGTAAGGTAGTCATTTCCATCCATGTACTACTTACACGAGAATTAATTCATCGTTGGCGTCTCATTGCGGGAAGCCATTATAAAAACTAAACTAACAACAAATATATTGTAACAAATCCGCAAATTAAATCTTACGAGTGCCTAAAACGCTCAAATATAATTCGACACGTGTTACGCCTCCACGAAGCGTGCTCAGGAAAAATGGAAAAAATCTTTTGCAGAGGGCGTCGAATTATTTTTAAGTGCTTTTAAGCACACATTTGATATAGATTAGCGGATTTGTTACAGGATGTATTATAACATGTGTACCAACCCAAAAATTATCATTTTTATTTATCATCACTTATCATTATCGTATAATCAGCTAAAATTTTCTTAGTCTTTTCTTGAATGAATATCACTGAATCCTGAAAAGTCGTAGAACAAAAGTTGTTTCTTGGTCAGAATCACCCCCTTTCGGCTAAGAGTACACATGTTAAAACACACTGTAAAAATATTTGTTGTACATTTGGAATAACTTTAATATTCTAGTCACAAGTATGATGTTATCACGGCGTCCTATATACATATATACAACATTAACACAAGTTGATGACACTGTATACATATTCTATAATAGATGTTATAGATGTGAAAGGTCAACTTTCTTATTAATGTTCTACATTTTAGTAGTTAATTATTTCTTCACATGTATGGATTATGCATATTTTGTGATTATGAGATACATAATTATTAAAAATATCACTTGCAAATAAAAAATGCTTAAGTACATACAACTAAGTACGGCTAAATTGTTGCAAAAAAACTGTATGAACAGACAGTTTGGAGAGAATTTAGAAAAAGCAAAGTCTATGCTTTTTGGTCTTCTAGTTTTTATAAACTTAAAAAGTTAAGTAGGCCGGAGACACATAGAGATAATAATAAAAATACAAATGTAACCGGGGGTGCCGGCAGTAGAATTGTTACCCCTCCTCCCATTGGATGCAGTAAGAGCCTGCCAAGGGATGCCTACGAAAGATCAGCGTCCTTCCGTGTGCCAACATCCCTGTGGCCAAAACGCCACATGGAAATGTCAATTTACAAAAGGAAAGTGTTGTTTCCTTAAATAAATTAATATTGAACAAAGCACATAATTTAATTCGTGCGCTTCAGAAATGTTTTTAAATGAGGGAAAGAAGAGAAAAGTAGCTTTCTTCTTTCCCTACTTTTCGATTGGATTGCACCAGTATGTTTTCCCGGTCACATGTGTTTTGCTAATTTAAAAAATTCTAAGCATAATGCAATAAAATTATAATTACGCAGCCGATAATAGTAATAAGCTTTCGATAATATTGTGTTCGCCGCCTTAATCCTTTATAAAAAGAGTATTGTCCTCATCATACATTTTCGAAAATATATTTTCATTATTTTTGTTAATTTTATATCAAAATCGTATCTTACTTGACGTATCACAGTGTCGTTTGATTCAATGAGTTGCGTTATGCGGGTTCCGCCCATAATTGAAAACAAAGCGATAGCAGGGTCACATTTCAATCTACACATTCGATTATGATTCTTACATCTACGGGGGTAAGGAACACAATTGATTATTATACCTTACGACTGACATCGATGAAAAAAGTTCTAAAAATCTCCGTTAAATATTAAATTGAGAATGACTTGATTGCGGATAAATGACTGTTCATAGAAGAAGCTCCTTCGGGAAGTGATTCATGGAAGCGTAGTCTTCCAGGACCTGAAACAAAGATTATCCTATAAAAACGTATAGGGATAAAAAAAAAATAGTACAAAAATAATCTTTATTGATCACACATAGTTTAATTCAAGGTTATCTAACGAACGTCAGTGGCTATACGGAGGTATTGTAGCTGTAAGGAAATTACATAATGTATTACCTCCTATACACAAACCGACCTTCTGCGTCTTCATCAAAAAGTTGTCCACTGCGTCATGATATATAGTTATGTTATGACCTCTTTCAACCGCTTAAGTCGGTTGAAGCACGTCCAAAGGCACCAACTAAGCCGCATTAGCATCGAGCCAGAGATAGCCAGCTATACCTTACGTCCACGAAGGTCATGATTAAATAAGGTCTTACCTCGAACAGTCGATCTGAGCCGGCCTGCGTCTATGGCGGCTATAGACCACTCATTCATTGATGGCCTCCGCAGTCACGAAGGATGATTGAAGTAGCGTTCCTCGGTAAACACGTAAGTGACTTGGTAAAGTTGTAAGGGATATGCCGCAGATTATACAAAATGAACCGGATGAATAAGGCTTCTAGACACAACGCCACGGCTACAAGAGCCACGCTAGAAGAGAAGCGAGCATGGAGATACACATGCTCGCGTCTAAGGCCTAGCCAGCCTATTATTATTAAAATATGGGATTATCGGGTATTTATTGCGTAATTACTTTTATTTTATTCCTGACGTTTCGACCGGATTGCACCTGGTCGTGGTCGCGGGGAGACCTCCTTCAGCCTCTCCACTGTAGGTTGCGATTACAGGAAATAAGGATATTACCTCCTTCAGCCTCTCCACTGTAGGTTGCGATTACAGGAAATAAGGATATTACCTCCTTCAGCCTCTCCACTGTAGGTTGCGATTACAGGAAATAAGGATATTACCTCCTTCAGCCTCTCCACTGTAGGTTGCGATTACAGGAAATAAGGGTATTACCTCCTTCAGCCTCTCCACTGTAGGTTGCGATTACAGGAAATAAGGGTATTACCTCCTTCAGCCTCTCCACTGTAGGTTGCGATTACAGGAAATAAGGATATTACCTCCTTCAGCCTCTCCACTGTAGGTTGCGATTACAGGAAATAAGGGTATTACCTCCTTCAGCCTCTCCACTGTAGGTTGCGATTACAGGAAATAAGGGTATTACCTCCTTCAGCCTCTCCACTGTAGGTTGCGATTACAGGAAATAAGGATATTACCTCCTTCAGCCTCTCCACTGTAGGTTGCGGCACGTGCAGCGGCACCAGTTCGGCCGCCTTGCTGCCGTCGAGGCAGAGGTGCTTGTTCAGCAGCAGCTCCGCGCCCGCGGTGGGCTCCAGCGGGGTGTGCATGAGGGCGTACGCGCGGCAGATGTCCGCCCAGGCAGTCAGGTGCTTGTCGTTCGCCTCCTCCGCCACGCCGACTATGTCCGCCTGGTGTTGCGACAATAACTTCATAAATAGCATACAGTTAGGAAAGTAATAGACATGTGCAAAACGAGACAGAATATAACAAGATAGGATAATAGTAATGTTAAAGGAAGCGATGAAGCTACTTGTAAAGTTGTAAGACATGCTGCAGATTATACAAAAAATAACCAGATGAATATAAGGCCGACACTAGACAGAATATAAAATAATAGTAATATTAAAGGAAGGACAAAATGTCACGCTGAGCAAATGCATAGGAGAATAAGCATAAGTTCAGCGTAACTCTTAGAAATAAGAATTACAACAAACAAACCTATTACTTAATCATGTGTACTGTAAGTGGAAGCAATTTTGTGTTTGAAGTTATGATTATTGATGCCCTTTATGATAGGAACAAACTCTACTAATAGATAGTTGATAAAATTCAGATTATTTTTAGATCATAGTTTTGTCTTTATAAAACACATATTTCTCAAATGATCAGTAAGACAATAAAATGGGAGAATCAAGGCACGCACAACTTAATATTGTTTTGTGCCGGAACAATGCATGAGGGTTATTTATAGTAGTATGTATCTTTGTAAGAGTAGGTACCTAAATAACATTTTGGCACAAAAATATTCAGTAAAACTGAAACATGCGTCGGCTGGTTCCTTATTTCGAGCAGCCTCACATCGGCCCATTAGCTCAGTTGGTTAGAGCGTCGTGCTAATAACGCGAAGGTCGCGGGTTCGATCCCCTCATGGGCCAAAACGATTATTTTGCACTTTTTGCTTTTTTGATAAATAGAAAAAATATTAAGATTATTGTTAATGATAACAATGTAAGTAAATAGTAAAGATAGGGAGGGTTAAAGTCGGTTTAGTTGCGACTTACGTAACAATAACATCTGATTAACCCTTATTGTTAAAAGGTTGCTAAAAGGTAGTTTATATATACACAATCTTTATGTAAAAACGGGAATTACTCACGTAGTATTGAAACGTCGAAGATTATTCCGACACGTTTAGAATATAATAATATTCTTTTTAATGTTCGTAATGATAAAATCTTAGTCAATAGTTAGTGCGTAGTGGAATCCAAGCAATCTAATAAAAATAATAAATAAATGATTTTGTACAAGTAATATGCAGAAAAGAACAGATTACGATACGATACGAGATATGACATAATGATACAATAAAATATTCCCTACGTTTTTTTTTCCAGAAAATGATGACTGTTTATTTAATATACATTTATTATCATTAAATACAAAAATTACTGTACAGTACAGTCCATCCTTCGGCATGTCTCGTCATTCAGTCGTATAAACAAAAGATCTCAGAGCCTTCGGCATGTCTCGCTGGATGGAGGTTTGTTACCTCTCACGCAAAAACTCTTCACTCAAAAACTAGGCTACGGATTGAGCTGAAACTTTGCACATATATAGATGTTGACCAGGATTAACACATAGGCTACTTTTTATTCGGGTACAACGCATGCGAAGCGGCGGGCAGAAGCTAGTAGGCTATAAGATACTTTGACCAGCCTACCTGCGCGTACGTAGCGTTACCTAACAGAAGAATAAGATCTATTATTTAACCAACCATTAGGCCACCCAGTGTACCGCATACTTGTAATATTTGAATATCTCTCTTTGTTTTTATCTCCTCGTGTACAATAAAGAATACTTCTACTCTGGCCATAGACAATTTCAAAACTTTATTAACATACATATAACCGGGTATTTATCGCGTAAATTACCTTTATTATTTCCCGACGTTTCGCTTGGATTGCACCAAGCATGGTCCCGGGAAGACTAAGAAGGGCGATGGAGGTACCGCAGCAAAGCGAAGGCGTTTGTTGAACTACCCTCACTTGATCTTCATAAAAATTATTAGGGCCGGTTCCTACTGGGACAGCACACTACACTGACTGTATCCACATACTGAGTTGATTTTTCCACTCGCAAAAGTGGCTAAGCATCTGCGTACGCCAAAGGATGTAGTACCTTTGCAGGTTCCTGGTGTTTATAAGATCGATTGCAGCTGTGGGCGCTCCTACATAGGCCAAACGAAGCGCACTGTCTCCGAACGTGTTAAGGAGCACATAGCTGCGGTGAAAAATCGACAAATAAACAAGTCTGCTATAGCAGAGCATATAGTAGACTCAGGACCTAATCACTGGATTGAATTACACAATCCAAAAATCCTAGCCAACGAGAGGCACTACTATAAGAGAATGGTTCGGGAAGCGATTGAGATTAAGAAGCATCCTAATTTCAATCGTGAAGACGGTTTCAGACTCTCTGCCTCATGGAATCCAGTGATAGCAAAGTGTACTCGGCGTGAAAAATCAACTCAGTATGTGGATACAGTCAGTGTAGTGTGCTGTCCCAGTGGGAACCGGTCCTAATATTTTTTATGAAGATCAAGTGAGGGTAGTTCAACAAACGCCTTCGCTTTGCTGCGGTACCTCCATCGCCCTTCTTAGTCTTCCCGGGACCATGCTTGGTGCAATCCAAGCGAAACGTCGGGAAATTATCTCTGTGAACATACAAAGGGACTTAGGAGTCCTTATTGCCTCGAACCTTAAGTGGGAAGATCACATCTCTGGAATAGTCAAGAAGGCCAACTCATTTATTTATGTCATTCGGAGATCCTTCCAAAACTTAACAGTAGATGTATTTTTGAAAATTTATAAAACCTACATAAGACCTCTGCTGGAGTACGGGTTCCAAGTCTGGAGCCCCTACTTCCAGAAAGATATAGACATGCTTGAGAGTGTACAGAGAAAAGCCTCTAGGATTCCACAAGCCCTTCGTCGTATGTCCTACCCAGATAGACTACGCGCACTACGCCTCACTACCCTAGAGGAAAGACGCCTTCGTGGCGACCTCATTGAGATTTTCAAGATCCTTAATAACTTATACAACTTGCCAAACCTTCATGATATTTATGAAATGAAAGTCAACATACAGTCATTGCGAGGGCATAGCTATAGAATTGCTCGTGCACCATCCACCACAAACACTGCGCATCATTTCCTCAGTAACCGAGTAGTCCATAATTGGAATCGTTTACCGGAAGAAGTTGTTACTGCCTCCTCAACAAACAATTTCAAAAACAGACTTGACAACTGGTTGCGACATAATAAACTGTTATCAACACGAAACAAACAAGTGTAATCGCAAAAATAAAACAAGACTTTTCAACACTGTGACATAGACACATCAGCGCGAGCTGCTCGTCTATAAATAAATAATAATAATAAATAATGAAGGTAATTTACGCGATAAATACCCGGTTATGTACATATGTATGTTAATAATGTGTTGTGATCGCGAAAGTTTAAAAAAGACAATTTCAAAACTCACCTTAGCAATAGTCGACATCGCAGTCCCGTAGTAATCCAGCTGTATGCCGAAGATCTGCGCGACCATGTCCGCCAGCGAGCCCTGCGTGCTGTCCGCCGTGTCCACGACGTTGTAGGTCTGTCTGCGGGCCTGTGGACTGGTGCCGAGCGTCCAGATGGCCCGGCAGAGGTCCTGGACGTGCACCGTGTTCATCTTCAGGTCGGCCGTCCAGAGCAGCTTCATCACTTCGTTCAGGTGCTTGTAGATCCCACCGTAGAGTAGGCGAGGGGCTGCAATGAGGAATTATTATTGAATAAAGAGGGGAGCTTTATTTACGCAATATTTTGTATCTTTAATTTTCTTAAACAGGCCAAGTCTCATTTGGTTGTGGGCACTTCCGTATACTAAGCCGGATGCCTAACAGTAAGTTCTCGTTTCGTGCTCTGATCCTTTAACTAGAGATATAATAGTTTTAACTTTTAAATGATAGTTTTAAATTCTTTTGCATTTTTTCTATTAGATTTATGGTATGCTGTTTCTTTAGTTTTTTTTGTTAGTAAGTAGTTATATTTATTAATTTTAGTTAGTAGTTATGAGTTGAGTGTTATGTTTTCATCTCTTTCTGATTTCGGGTTCTGATCAGCGTTTGCTTATGCTCAACTTAGGCTGAGTCAGACACCTTTTTGTAACTTTTTTCTTAATTTAATTTGTTATTTTCTCTCTCCTGTTGTGGCCTTTATTTTTTATGTGTTTTGTTATGAGTGTTACAAATAAATGTTTTATCTATCTATCTATCTATTATAAATTTATTATCATCATCATCAAAAGTTTCATAGAAAGATCTATTACGACGCCACACCCACGTACGAGCGGTTGTATGAAAAGTAAGTTGGATTGGGCCCTCTTAAAACAAGATACACTGCCATCAGATGTGACAGAGTCTGGGAGTTTGTTATACACTGCCGGACCCATCACATGAGTTAACCTTGAAGACTTCGTGAGGGAGCGGGCGATGGGTGGAATAGACTGTAGCGCTCCAAACCGTCAGAACGAATAAATCAAGTAAAATCTACAAATACATACTCAGACTCCTTCTGTCGCCCACTCCGTAGACGATGGCCGGCCGGATGATGGTGTAGTCGAGTTCCGGCTCGAGGCTTCTGAGCTCCTTCTCCACTTTGCTCTTCATGCGGGCCTCGGTCGTCCACGGGTCCACCGGGCCGTCCTCTTTGTGGGGCTGGAAACAAATTACGGGGTTTTATAGTTGTCACTCTCCTCTAGCAATATTTAAATTTTTTTTTACCCACTGACCCACTGCTGGTCTCCCTTTTAACTCTCCACACATCCGGCAGGGTGATTACGTATCTCGCGACAGGTTTTGCAACAGGCAATTGACAGCAATGTTGCTGTCAAATGTCAATTTCGTATTAGTTTATAATTTAATTATTCTTATTTTTTTATTCAACCCATGTCCTGATGCTTGAATTTTAATTTTGGGCTAAGTCCACCCAAAGTCCTCAAACGATTGTTATTTATGACTTTTATTTTTTTTACATTTAATCATGTTTATATTTTTATAAGCTATGTTGACCGCGTGGTTTGTATGCCAGACTTTCATTCCGAGCAGGATTTTACGATCTTAATAAATGTAAGTGCACATTTAACACGTGCTTTAACGCCGAAGGAAAACATCGCGAGGAAATCCGCAATTTAGTCAGCTTCAGACGTATTAACCTGTTCAGTGTTTTCCTTTGATGCTCGTTAGGCTATAACCTTCTCAGTGTTATACATCTGCCCGCTCGAGAGTTCTTCGCCACGTTGGAGCTAAGTCAGGATGCCCTCGAAGTAGACCGCCTCCTTCTCATGCTACATAGGCTATGGTTACCTTCTCAGTGCTATACATCTGCCCGCTCGAGAGTTCAACGAGCCTGGCGCCCTGGCTCGCGCAGTTCTTCGCCATGTTGGAGCTGAGTCAGGATGCCGTCAGAGTAGACCGCCTCGCTTTGTACCTACATAGGCTATCGTTACCTTCTCAGTGCTATACCTCTACATCTGTCCGCTCGAGAGTTCAACGAGCCTGGCGCCCTGGCTCGCGCAGTTCTTCGCCATGTTGGAGCTGAGTCAGGATGCCGTCAGAGTAGACCGCCTCGCTTTGTACCTACATATGTATGTATGTAGGCTATCGTTACCTTCTCAGTGCTATACCTCTACATCTGTCCGCTCGAGAGTTCAACGAGCCTGGCGCCCTGGCTCGCGCAGTTCTTCGCCATGTTGGAGCTGAGTCAGGATGCCGTCAGAGTAGACCGCCTCGCTTTGTACCTACATAGGCTATAGTTACCTTCTCAGTGCTATACATCTGCCCGCTCGAGAGTTCAACGAGCCTGGCGCCCTGGCTCGCGCAGTTCTTCGCCACGTTGGAGCTGAGAGTCAGGATGCCCTCGGAGTAGACCGCCTCGCTCTGTCCCACGCGAGTCTCGCCGGCGCAGTTCGCAACGAGGCCCCACGGAGCGCCGTCGCCGGGATCTAGGGCTGACGCGCATGATGCTAGAAAGAACAATAGTTCTTGACTTGAGAAAACACAGTTATTTTAAGTGACAGGAAAGGAAGGCCTTTGGCCTGTAGTGGGGTCCAACGAGCTGTTTAGTTAGGATACCTATAACGCTCTTGATCGAGCCTTTTTCACAATAACCAACCATCTCATAAAATTACTTTTTTATTTATTTATGTATGATGAGCCATCACGGCCTTTAAGGAGTCAGCATCACTCATTCTATAATTCGATGACCTCCGTGGTGAAATAGCCGGCTGATACGTAGGAGATTGCGGGTTCAATCCCCGCGGGGAGACAAATTTTTGCTTTATCTGCAGATATTTGTCTCGGGTCTGGGTGGTTTATAAGTATGAATAGCTGACCCGTGCCTACTTCGATGGGCGGTAACAAAACTGACTCCCACGAAAAAGTCCTTTATTTTTTGGGTAATATAACACTAACACATAATGTGGCTTTCCTAAAGAATTTTCAAAATCGGTTCAGAAGATGATCACTGATGACACGCAGACACAGACGCATAGTTATTACATAGTTCCGCTGTGTGTGTGTCGCTGCGTGTGTCTGTCTGTGGCATCGTAGCTCTTAACGACTAGACTTATTTGCATGCATTTTTCTAGCGGTGGTTCTTAAACATGTTTTATCAAAATCAGTTAACGAAGTTTGCAAGATATGTGGGGTGAAAGAGGGGTTAAATAATCGAATGTTTCCAAATATACCAGAGTTTGGTATCAAATAAAAGGAAATTATGTGTGTAGAATGCAAAACTGAGAGTTATATAGAAACCGGTCGAGCGATTTATGAGATATGGGGGTTGAAAGTAGGAGTGAACAATCGAATGTTTTCAAATACAATGTGGTATCAAATGAAAGGGCATGTGTAGATTGCAAAACTGAGGGAATACATTACAAAAAAAATAGGTTACTTCCGAGACCAGGTAGTGTCGGGGTTACTTAAAAAAAATAATTTTATAAGCTTGTCGAACCAGTACTATAAATAGTTCACTTCTGTTAAATCTCCATTACTTTCTGCAATAGACAGATGCAGGTAAATAACTCCATTAAACGATTGCGCCTCTACAAACAATAACAGTAACAACTCTTCCAGCATGTTAAGGAAACCCGTTTAATATTCCGACGGCGCCTGATAACAATACAACCGTTCTGTACCAACTTACTGTATGTTAATGTTTATTCTATGACATACCTGGCGAGTTATTGAATTTATCATTATTTTCCTGTTATATGCGAAAGAATAGGCTGATGGTAATACAATAACATTTACTAGGAGTCTTGCAGCTTTATTAAAGACTAGCCGCACCACGCAGTTTCACCCGCGTAGTTCCCGTTCCCGTGGGAATTTAGAAAAATCCCTCCTTCTAGGATACTCAAGGTATATGTGTGCCAAATTTCAACTCTCTAGGTCCAGTGATTTAGGCTGTGCGTTGTCTGTCAGTCACTTAGTAACGGAAGAGTTTTATATATATTGATAAACATTACTCATTCACATAACATTCTTGATGGCATTTATGACGAGTCATAACAAAAGGTAAGTAAGGTCTTTGACATCTATTAGATTTTACAGCGTAAGCAATTGATATTGATGCTGTATCGGACACTGCAGTGCCTTGGACATTGATAGACGGATATGGCTTCCCCAGCGCCTACACCATCCTCACCGCTTAGCCATCTATTAGTCAGTAGAAAGAACAGGTCAATTATGTGTGAAGCTGACTAAGGGTGCGTTTCTTTTCTACTGAGGCGGAGCGGAACGGAGTTTGGCTCAAACGGCACAAGGCTCGAGGACACGATCGATTTATTTGCGAAAGTTATGTTTATGATTTTTTTATATTTATTGCCGTGGGGTGCCGGCAGTAGAATGTTACCCCTCCTCTCATGCCCGTGGATGCAGTAAGAGCCTGCTAGGGGATACCTCCGGAAGATGGGCAGCAGCGTCTTTCCGTGTATCAACATCCCATTACTGCGCTCGCCAACCCGCCTGCCAAGCGTGGTGAGTATGGCAACTACCCCTCATGAATATCCACGAGGGAGGCCTGTGTTCAGTAGTGGACGTTTTACGGCTGAAATGATGATGATGATGATATTTATGAATTATTACTTTCGCTAAATAAGTATAGTGATTAATTTACCACAATAATATAAACCACAATGACCGCAAACCTAACCATGCATATTTATGGAGTTATGAAAATTTGTGCAATGCAAATTGAATACACAATTAGTAAAATTAGCTAAATGCCCAGTTGCAAGTAATTGTTAGTACCTTGTGTGATTAATATTTCATTTGACTTTTATTTATTGATATTAAATAAAACTACAATTATTTAGGTATATGTATTGTGCAAGTAGCGGGTTCCAGACTGATGACCACTAATAAAATGTAGCAAACTCGTTAGGGATCACATAGCCAATCTTATTATTATTATTTTTTTTACGTTAGATAGGTTAGCTCTTGATTTCATCCTTGCTATCGCAAGAATGAGATCGACGATGGAGCGAGCTTATTACAAGATGGCACATCTTGTAGTAATAGGCCACTTCTTGTGAAGTAGCTTATTACGGGCATGAAAATCAAAAGAGCGAGCAAGCTTCGTAACTTAGCTCTGTAGCTCGGTGTGGACCGAAGTATGAAAATAGATGAAACGATGCTCGACCAGCTCGCTCGGCGCGCCCGACCTCTCCGCTTTGGCGATCTTATTCAGACTAGGGTATTGCCTGCATTTTATACCTCGAAAACAAGGTAATTGTGAAACACTTGATAAATCCTTTCATGGCGCTACGCAACAAACTCCATTTGTTAGATAATACAATAATTAATATGGATTTCTTGTTTTTTCAAATTCATGAAACAATACTTAGATAAAGTGCATTGAACTTTAGGAGTTGGGGCTTGTGACGTCAGAGCATAGTCACAAACTGTACCGAAACACGTCAGACATAATGTCGTTTAGAGTAATGCACAATATTATGTTAAATAAATTAAGCCAGGTGCGTGTCGGGCCACGCGCTATGTAGGGTTTCGTAGTTAACCGTAGACCTGTTGTTAGATGTCATTGTACCTATGTTTTTTTTGTTTACCAAAACATATTTATTTTATTTAATTCTTTATTGCACACAATTTACAAAAAAAAAGTATACAAATGGTGGGCATAATGCCGAAGGCATTATCTACCTGCCAACCAAAAAGGTCGAAGACAGAAAGACAGGCGTGCTAACATACACAAAAGAAAAAAAAATATAAAACTTATTCAACTAAAAACACACTTTTAATAATAACTATATACCATAATAAATATAAATAAATACATAAAAGCTAGTAAATATATAGATAAGTATAATATTATAATGTCATAAATAGATTAAGGTAGGAACTACATCATTAATTGCTAGATAAAAGAAAAAGTTTATAGAGATTTAAAAAAGTGCCGGTGAGTGAGCTTTTTAAAACAGTCCTTGGAGTCAACTTTCCTTATATAATACGGTAGGGAATTCCAGAGTCTAACAGCTGCGATTGAAAAAGACCTATCACAGAAAGATGTTCTGTGAGCCGGGATTTCAAGAACAAGATTGCTGGTTGATCTGAGTGACCTGTCGTGCGAGTCAGTCAAGAATTTAAAGCGATTTTTTAGATAGACAGGGGCGGAAGGATCTTTCAAGATAGAAAATAGGAGACAAAGAGCTCTACGGTTCCTACGCTCACGAATGGGCAGCCACTCAAGCTTGGCTCGGTATTCGCTTATGTGGTCGTATTTGCGAAGGCAGAAAATGAAGCGAATGCCAGTGTTAAGCAGGCGGTCCAGCTTGTTTAGCAAGTCCTGATTGAGGTCGATAAAAACTACATCCGCATAGTCAATGATTGGCATAAGGAGAGCATTGACAAGAGTGATTTTAGTAGAGGTTGGAAGAAAATTTTTTAGGCGTATAATCGAGTGGAGGGTAGCATAGAATTTTCGAGAAATTTCCTTTACATGTGGTATCCAACTTAGTGTGGAGTCGATAATAATACCAAGATTTTTGACTGTAGGAGAGAATGGGATTATATGTCAGTTGTAATAAAGTTGGGGAAGCACATCAAAGGAATCGATTTTAGCGAGCTGTCGAGAACTACCGATTATAATAGCCTGACATTTATCTGGATTAACCGTAATACCAAACATACTGGACCAGGCCTGCAACCGGGAAAGATCATTGTTAACAGAAAGAATAGCGTTATTTAAGTCATTGTAAGAAGCAGGGAAATATAATTGGAGGTCATCAGCATACATATGATATTGGCAGAGGAGGTGTGGCGAGAGTAAATTAATAAAAAGGGAAAACAAAAGAGGTGATAAAATTCCCCCCTGCGGGACTCCAGTTGCGATGTCTGTCCACTCTGAGAACTCTTGACCATGTCGAGTTCTTTGACTACGTCCTGTAAGATATGAGGTAAACCAGTCCACAACAGACTGAGAAAGACCAAGCCTAGGAAGAGTTGCGAGTAAAAGGTCAAGATCGACTGCGTTAAACGCGTTACTAAAGTCTATAAGAACTAGCACTGTTAAGTAACCATTTTCCATGTTAGTACGCAAATCTTCTGTCACATTCAAAAGAGCGGATGCCGTACTATGTCCTTTCCTAAAGCCGGATTGAAAGGGGTTGAAAAGGTGATTATGTGTCAAAAACTCAGTTAGCTGAGCATGCGCTACTGATTCGATAATTTTTGAGAAAAAAGGAAGAATAGAAATTGGACGATAATGTTTAACACATAATAACAGGTATTTATTCAGTTTTCGGTATAAAGTATTCCGGTAAGTTTGGTAAACCACACGATGGGAAATAAAAGAAAAAAAATGTTCATCCCGTTACATGTATGGGAGGTAGGATCATTTTTTTAACGTTATCTCGGCGTTGTATTTTTATATGTCCACGCTAAATTTCAGCTTTCTAGGAGTTCAATGTTCATTTATTGCTTAAATACATGTTACAATAGGATGTTAATTAAAATTTTATATCAAATGTTGTTTACCTATATATATAGTATATATATTATATGATCTTTATTATATGATCTTTATAGTGAAAAACATTATAATTTTAGTGAAGAATTTAAAGAAAAGGTTAAAAATTACTCAAAAATTTTTAGAAAAGTCTGCCATATTGCTAAGTCTAATTATATAAGTTCAAAAATTAAAAATAGTGATAATAAAATTAAAGCTACTTGGAAAATAATAAACAAAGAAACTGGAAATGTGAGTAACTTTAACAACCACTTCAAATTGAATTATAATAATACCACCTACAAAAGTGATGAAGATGTAGCCCAAGCATTTGAAACATTTTTTACTGACATTCCAATTTCTACCACAAAGTCTTTAAACTCTTCTCACCTGATCGCCGAGTCCTTACTTAGCGAAAATGTACCTAAATGTGATAGTAATTTTAAATTCCAATATGTGGACAGCGGCGATATAGTTAAAGCCTTTAAAATGTTAAATGTCAAGAAAACTGCAGATCTCTGGGGTATTTCTGTAAACATTGTAAAACCATTAGTAGACACAATCGCACCTGAACTGGCTTTTATATTTAATGAATGCATTGACTGTGGCGTATTTCCTGATCTAATGAAACACAGTAAAATAATACCTTTATTCAAATCAGGTTCTAAGTCGGATCCCACTAACTTTAGGCCGATATCAGTACTGCCGACATTTAGTAAAATTTTTGAAAAGCTTATTTTAAATCAGCTATCTAAGCACTTTAACGACAACAAGTTGCTTCACTGCAAGCAATTTGGCTTTACACGCGGTCGTTCCACTACTGATGCCGGTATAGAGTTAATCTCGCATATCTATGATGCTTGGGAGAAGTCGCAAGACGCTATAGGTGTTTTTTGCGACCTTTCAAAAGCATTTGACTGTGTACACCATGAAACATTGATCGGGAAATTGCGCCACTATGGTGTTAGAGATATCTCTTTAGATCTACTTAATTCTTATCTCAGTAACAGGATACAAAGAGTTGATGTTAATGGAAAACGTTCTTCGGGATCTGTAGTTACAATGGGTGTACCGCAGGGATCAATTCTTGGGCCTTTTCTATTTTTAATTTACATTAATGATCTACCTCATCTTGTCAAAAACAATCATGAGATTGTATTGTTTGCTGATGACACTTCACTTTTGTTCAAAATGAAACGACGTACCACCGATTATGACGAGGTGAATAATGCAATCTCAGAAGTTGTTAATTGGTTTAATGTCAATAACCTATTACTTAATGAAAATAAAACAAAATGCATTAGATTTACTCTCCCGAATGTAAAACAGGCTGATGCCAACATTAAATTGAAAGGTGAAAGTTTAAACCTTGTAGAAAAAACTGTATTTTTAGGCATAACTTTGGACAATAAGCTTCAATGGGGCCCGCATATAGAACAACTATCGGGTAGGCTTAGTTCTGCAGCATATGCAGTCAAAAAAATCCGCCTTCTTACAGACGTAGATACCGCTAGACTTGTTTACTTCAGCTATTTCCACAGCATTATGTCTTATGGCTTACTGCTGTGGGGATGTGCTGCAGATATAGACACCGTATTTGTGCTGCAGAAGAGGGCTATTCGTTCTATCTACAATATGGGTCCCAGAGAATCACTTCGCACTAAATTTAAAGAAATAAATATAATGACAGTAGCTTGTCAATATATTTATGAGAACCTGTTGTACACCCATAAAAATATTGCTTCGTTTAAGAAAAACAGCGACAATCACAATGTAAATACAAGAAATAAGAATAAACTCGCTGTGCCCACTACTAGGCTCCATAAGGTAAAAAAATCTTTTAAAGGGCAATGTATACGCTTCTACAACAAACTCCCAAGTGAGTTGCAGAAGTTATCATTAAATAAATTCAAAAACATTATTAAACGCAATCTGTGCGATAAAGCTTATTATAAAATATCAGATTACCTAGAGGACAAAACCACTTGGGACGGAATCTGCTCCAACTCCGTCAAACGTAGCATAAGACAAAATCAAATTGTTAAATGATGACTATAACGACCGAGTTAGGTTCTTCTGTTCACTTCTTTTCCTAACTCGCGTGTCATCTGAAGTGAACAGGTTCAATTATGTGCTTTATTCTATTTATTTGTGTTGTTTTATTTTGTAAGTTGTGACGCGTCAATAAGGTCCATGCGGCCGCACTGAATAAAGTATTTTTTGAATTTGAATTTGAATTTGTGCAATTTTATAATGTTTATACTTAATAAATTCATATTAAAAAATAATCAATTACTTAATATAAAAAAAATAAGTAATAAATTGAATACAAAATAAAAAAAATGTCAGTTACATTAAAAATAAAACATGCTAATAACATAAATTGATTTGTCTGTCTAGACTATCTATCTATATTTTAAAATAATCTGTATTTTAAAATATAGATATATAGATAGGTTTCTTGTTTTACTACGAAACCCTAAAAAGGAAAAAATATGACAGTGTCTGGCTAGTTTTTATTGCAATTTAATGTAATAATTAATTTCAGGAATCCATTAATATACTCATTGAATGAATAATGAGTATTTCATCACAATAAACCACAACTTTTTAATTAAATGCAAATAAAATAGCTACCAAGATAACATTATCTGCTTGTTAAGCAGAGTCATTGACATACATTTACAAAACATCGTTTTTATCTGGTTGTAGTAAAAATATTGTGTTAGGTCAAATGCAACTTTCCTTACCTACATCTATGTATACATTTTTAATAATACTTTAAAGGAAAAATAGTTGTATTTTTGCTGATACTGCACCGCACCCCTAGTGATGTGCCACCTACTGTGTCCAAAAATATAGCATGTCACTTAATGTCAATGTAGCATTATTTAATTTATCCAGTAATTTTTGAGGAACACCTTGATTACATGAGGCCATCGCTGGCTTGTTATTTGCCTTGTGTAAACAGTTCTTCAAGCGCTGGCTGCCAATGCTGGCGTGAATAGAGCGCCCGTCTATTTTTACTGGCGCCAGCATTACTGGCTTCGTATAAACTCTGCTTTTGTGCTTTATTGATTAATATCAAATTGCATATTCAAAAACATTAATCAACATCAATGTGTGACATGTGCTATATTTTTGGACCTGGTAGGTGGCACTACATCAGGGGTGCGGTGCAGTAACAAACAAAAATACAAACAGTGTCCCTTCATAATATGTATGAAGTGTTGTGTATGTTTGTTAAAATAAATCAAACTTTCAATAATTACCATAATAATTACTTTTTTTCTGTTGTATTTTTTTTTTATATATTTCTCGATAACTGAGGATTGGTGACAACTGTCTTCAATATAAATTACTATTAACTTGGTCAAAAATCAACCCTTAGAAAGCTAATCAATTTTAAATGTGGCAGTTTGTTTACAAAGGTTGTACATTGAATTTATCTGAATTATATATCTTTAATTGAATTTATAGCATAGTCACAAATATATTAGATTATCAGATATAACTCTTAGCCCCTATCATCCTGTACAGCATGAATACCAGTTGCTGATACTATACTAATATTATAAAGAGAAAAAGATTTCGACGGTTAAAAGGAATTAGGGCATAAGCGACATTCTGGTCAAAAATCTGTTTTAAGTGCCATCCTACTTAAAATTTTACGCTCTTTCGAATGCGCTACTCCCATGGCTTCACGATGACTTTTTTGGCGTTTATGCCCTACAAAAAATATCATTTTCCTTGTATTATTTTCGTTGTCGACGAAAATTCAGGTCATTTTTGCTATAAAGGCCCTACAAAAATTATTTATTTTGGGTTTGTTGTCGGTAATGCTTTTTTACTTCATAAGGGTACTATACTCAAGCACCGCCCATGTTTCGATCGAATCGAAGGCTTTCTCATAGTCCACAAATTTGGTCTTCCGTATGACTTGCCGCAGCGTATGTACATATGTGGAGTGGAGGCTGGAAGTCATCAAACCTGCGTTCGAGACGGTTCGCGATTATCCTTGAAAACAGCTTATAAACATGGCTTAAAAGCGAGATCGGTTGTAATTCTTCCGTTGGTTCCATGTTTTTAGCGTACCTTCAAGCAAGGCGGAATTGAAGAGCTTCTGAACTTTAAGTACCGGTGATCCACCCGCTTTCAGAAGCTCTGTGTAGTGATTCCGTCCTCACCCGGCGCCTTGTCGTTCTTAAGCAGTTTCAAGGCTATCCTGATCTCGTACAGGCTGATGTCCGGGATATCCTCGGTATAATGTCGGGTCAGTTTGGCTCTTGGGTCGTTGGCCGCACTGCAAACAGGTTTATCTATTCCGCTATCGGTACATCGAAGTGTTGAAGTGTTTGCATACAAACGCCACTATGTCAGTCCGAGTACAAGAACAGAGCTCGAAGGCGATTCCCTTAAAAAAGAGGCGTAAGACAGGGAGACGCAATCTCTCCGAAACTGTTTACGACCGCTTTGGAAAATGCCTTCAAGCTCCTGGAATGGAAAGGGCTGGGCATCAATATTAACGGCGAATACATTACCTTCGATTTGCCGAAGATATTGTGGTCATGGCAAAGTAGGTGGAAGAGCTTAGCACGATGCTCGAAGGCCTAAATCGAGGCCTTAAAATGAACATGGACAAGACGAAAATCATGTCGAATTCCATGTCGTGCCTGCCCCAGTTATGGTTGAGAACTCGGCTCTTGAAGTTCTCGACGCGTACGTATACCTAAGACAAACAGTCCAATTAGGTAGGTCCAATTTCGAAAAAGAGGTCAACCGTCGAATCCAACTCGGATGGGCAGCGTTTGGGAAACTTCGCAACGTCTTTTCTTCCAAAGTACCTCAGTGCCTTAAAACGAAAGTCTTATCAGTCAAATCAGTGTTTGTTACCAGTGATGACATATGGAACCGAGAGACGTGGTCCTTCACTATTGGCCTTATGCTCAGCTCAGAGTCGCTCAACGAGCTATGGAGAGGGCTATGCTCGGGGTTTCTCTACGAAATCGAATCAGAAATAAGGAGATACGTAGAAGAACTCGGGTCACCGACATAGCCAAACGGATTAGCACATTGAAGTGGCAATGGGCAGGCCATATAGCGCGCAGAACTGATGACCGATGGTGCCGCAAAGTTCTCGAATGGAGGTCACGGACCGGCAAGCGCAGCGTAGGACGTCCACCTGGGCTGACGACTTGGTGAAAACCGCTGGTCAGCGGTGGATGCAGATGGCTTCCAACCGCAGTATTTGGAGATTAATGATCCCTCATTGATCTCCAAGGCCTTTGTCCAGCAGTAACGTCCTACGGCTGATATGATGATGATTTAGTGTAAATTAGAATTACTTGAACAGGTAGGGTACACTGAAACAGGCCCCTAAGACTAAGGTCTTTTTCTATGAAAATCGACTCCCTAAAAATTTTAGGGTACTTCACCCTATTTTACGAGTTAGGGTTTATATTATTAACCCAATTACAGTATAGTATAATACCCATTATAGCTCTTATCCTGATGAAGAATTGTGTTGGTTGCTCTACTTCCTTATTTTTGGGGTGTCTTTTCATCCATATTTCCATAGACTCACGCAATGCCAAATGTTGATTATCCTTCTTTTACTTTGCTTTCAAGTGACATTATGTGTCACTAATGTCTTATATCCTGGTATTGTTTTGAAAGCCGACTGTTTCTTATGCACTATTTATCTTTTATACAACCACTGTGATCCTTCTTTTCCTATAACACTTATTGAACTGTCTAGTCTCTTATACCCTTTTACCTTGAGATGTGAGAAATTGGTATGTCGCTTAGGCTTCTTATCCTTTAATATTTTATTTTGTCATTTGTATGCCATATTTCCTCATTGGAAAATTAAAAGCTATTGTTATAAGCCACAAAACCACTTTAAATAGTGTCAAATCATTAAAACTAAAAATACTGGTAACTTCTCCATTTTTTTCTGATTTTATGACTATTTCAGTTTTCACAATATTTTAATAAAATAATAACAAAAATATGTCAGTTTTTCTAAAATTCAAAACTTTGAATGGCTCTCCAGAACATTTAATTTTTTGTTGCTTATACCCTATTTCCTTTTAACTGTCAATTTTTATTTTGTGTGTTGTATTTTGTATGTTTGTAAGAAATCTATGTGGAGTGGAGGAAAATATTACAAGTTCCTTAACAAAATACAGTGTTTGTTACTAGAAAAAGTCAAAACTACTGAATGGATTGAAACAAAATTTTGCACAACATGAATGCACAAATTTCTATATAAAGTCAACAAATAATAAGGGATTCACATGAACTTTTAACAGCTAAATAAAAAAATCAAGTAACTTCATATATTACTTACTATCTATCTGTGTTAATTAGGTAAAGCACTCATAAGACTTCAGGCTGTTTTAGCCTGAAGTCTTATGACCTTACAAGTTGGAATTTCCCTCAAATGTTTGCAACTCATATGTTTAAACACACTTTTTAGGCCAATGACTAGCCGAGTTCTAGTAGCTAGTAGACTATGGTCGAAGTAGCCTCAGGGCTCTTCTGAGTCTTCATCTCTGAACATGAGACAGAAAAAAGATTCAACAACACCGTAAATTATATATAGACCATACCTATATTGGATATGGCATGGAAAGTTAATGATAAAGTTAATTGACCACTTACTTGCGTTTATGAGGTTAGCACTTTTGTATTCTACGCGGGGGTCCGAGAAGACCTTCGTGTGCGCCGGATTCAAGAAGGCCAGCTGAGGAGGCGTTTTGTCCACAATACGGAGGCCGCTCACCAAATCATTCGTTATCAAATAATCGACCAAGTTCCGGCCGATGAAACCGCACCCTGGGACAACACAACACAATAAAACGAACGAAACAAATCGAGGATGACTAACACCGACCAGTGGCCGTTATCGAACACAAAAAAAACATGTCACATGCTCCAGGAACTAAGTATTGGCAAAATGAGTAAATTTATACTGCGAATCGGTGTAAACAATTACTGCTGTTACAAAGCTGTATTACCTCCTAAAACCAAAACTCGGGGTTTTGAATTATCGCCGGTTGTTTCAGACATTTCGCTAGCTGTTTTTCACAAAAAGTGAATGACACAATGACACACGAGTGACAGATATGATTTTTGGCATTGACAGTTGATAGCAGTGTTACCGTGCTCTAATAAACTGCCCGATCTTACCCGAACTGATACATCTCACAACTTAGTTGCAACTTGTAGGTAATTTTTGAGAAGTAGAGTGACAATCATAGTTTTTGAACCACCTAAATAAGAGAACTTATGGGATAATTACGAAAGACAATTTAAGATAAGTTTAAAAAACATACATTGTTGCAATTTAGAGAAAAATGTGGAGTGGTCTTATCAAAGTGGCAATACAAATTTTCAGTTCAGTTTTACGCATAATTTTAATAATAGTGTGATATAATTAATAACTACCTACGGTTTTACGCAATAGCAGTCAATAGCGTTCAAAGAACCTGACTGTCAGTCTGTCTATAAGATACTTAGCAAAATATTGTTGGTACTTACCACAATTTATCTATATAACACAGTTTTTATCAATCCACGACTACTCAGGACATTGGTGGGGCATCGTGTGGGGCATCGCTCATAAGTAACCATTAGACAAAAAAACACGTGTGTACAAAAATAATTTATTCAAAATACAGATCTATTTACAGCTTGAACAAGTTAGCATTTAGGTACCTACTTCTATGTTAGTAAAAACTCAAAACCTTGTCTTGGGTACGCTGTCTTCTCTACTCGTAGAATTCTCATTATCGGTAACTGCAAGAACATCCACCTTCTTATTCTTGTCTGCTGGTAGAAACAGGGCCACAACCAAACCAGCTGAAAATAACACATAAAGTTTAGGATGGTCCTTTGAACCGGATTAAAATATGCCCAGTACTTGCTTTGGCAATGAAACCGATCGCAGCTTTTTAAGCATTTAGGTAACTCCCTACTATTTGATGTGAGTGAAAGAAGCCGTGTTGGCCGAGTGGTGTGTAGCTGTGTGTAGCCCTGACTTTAAATCGTCGTGGGTTCGATAGCGGCCGTGAACCAATGGATTCTCCTTTCTTGAAAAATGTATATTCACATTTAACACGTGCTTAAGGGTGAAGAATAACATTGTGAGGAAACCCGCGGCTTAGTCAGTTTCAGAAGTATTGTCCTGCCAACTAAGCTGGGAGGATGGTGTAGGTGCTGGGCAAGCCTAATCCATCTAACAATGTTCCAGGCACTGCAGCGTCCTGTACAGCATTGTTACCAGTCAGTTTCTGACGCTGTATAACTCATCTGTAATAGATCCAAGTGACTTAATTGTTGTAAAGCAGAGGAAGGAGGAGCAAACTAATGGCCTAATCACGTGTGAATAAAGATTTTCCAAGCACAGGTCCGCGATAATGATAATAAACATGGAAATTTCACAAATCATCTAGCTCCAGTGTGTCTTATACCTACCAGATGATTGATAGAATAATTATTTTTACCTATTTTGTAAATACATTCTTATCAGTCCTAACCAGGATCTAACCAACTTGTTGAGCGCTTTCGATTGTCGAACAGAATCCATTTTTTATCGCACGTAACAATTCTGTTCAAAATTCCTTCATTTCTTTGTCTGTTGAGCAGCGCGAGACAGGTCTCAACGCGTACGTTGCGTTCGCCAGCGCTAAGTTCGTGGGGTACCCATCTATCAAGCTTTTTTACCTTGCCAATTTGTCGCAAATGGATCAATATTGTTTTGATGCTAACATCAAAAGCTGCTGCTAGCTCAGCTGTAGATTGAGTTTCGTCAGCTTCCACAATCCCCTTTAATTCATCATTGTTGACAATAGCCTTCGGACGGCCACGAGCTTTATTTTTCAAGTCAAAATTTCCAGAACGGAACCGGGAAAACCAATAACGGGTTGTGCGTTCGTTTGTACAGTTCTCTCCGTAAACGTTTTTGATGTTACGTGCCGTTTGTGTCACGTTGGTGCCACGACGGAACTCATATTCCATAATTACACGATTTTTTAAGGTACCCATTATGACGAAAAATGTTCAAATATAATAAAATACAACGCTAATCAATAAACAAAAGACTGAGTTTGTAAAAAGAATGTCATGTTTTTAAAACAAAATTAATTTGAATTTGAAATACCAAGCCATGTAAATTTTTTTTTTATTTGAAATTACCTGTACTGAAGAACGGCAATTTCATAGGTAAAGACCTATTATAAGAACGCGGCCAAAGTCGCGGGCAGCAATAATAATACTTTATGCATAGATTTTAAGAAGCTACAAAAACTGTAGATACTCGTACTTGAACAGAGTATTTTTTAACGATTTTTATTTACGACCTCCATGGCGCAGTTGGTTTAATAGCCGGCTCGCCAACCCGCCTGCCAAGCGTGGTGAGTATGGCAACTACCCCTCAAGGAGACCCATGAGGGAGGCCTTTGTTCATTAGTGGACGTTTTTTGGCTGAAATGATGATGATTATCTAGCCCAAAACTAAGCAGAGCTCTTGTTATGGCTACTAGATAACTGATATAATAAATACAATACATAAATACCTATTTATTTATACGTAGAAAATGACCTGAACACCCAGAACAAATATCTGCAGCGATCACTAAACATTTGTCCCAAGGCGGGAATCGAACCCACCTCTTGCGTCGCAGGCGAACCTTCGCCCACCACGCCACAGAGGTCGTCAATCGATCTATTACAAATTTATAAACCTTAAGAATTTGTTCAGACAACAATATAAGTATAATACAGCTTCAGTTTATAAGTAATGACGATTGCAAAAGATACCTACAGTAGGTACCAACTGTTACCTAATCAGACAGACGGCATAGGGCGAGTAATATGAGTTAAAAATAATCAGTTAAACCTTTGTCGCCAACCCTTAGTAGGTACCTACACATCCCATCTGTACGAATCACTTTTCATAATCTATGATTTTCAAACAAAATGTCAGTACAATAAAAAAAAATACAAAAATTAATTTTAGTTGGTTTTAGTTGATATTATGTTTACTTTCCGATGATAAGTCACGCCACTATCTTTTTTCTTCGCAGTTGATTGAGTTTTACACGTTTGTAACACGCAAGACGGCATTTTTAATTTGGGTTTAATCGCGTGCGGTCGCGATGGCCGGCCGGCAACAACTCATGGCGCAAACTTGTTGTTCGCGGGTGTCAATTCTATACGCTAGTAATAATACTTCAATGAGATAATTATATTAATTTGTTTACTGTTTATACTTTCAAAAGAACAAAACTTTTTTAGATAGGTAACTACAAAAAAAGGTAGCTAACCTCTAAGACCAAACATTTTGCGTCATCCTAGAATCCTAGCGTCATAGGTATTGGTACAGATGGCGCAAAATTTTAGCTCTTTGTTAGTATTAGTCTGTATACCTAGGTACATGTGAAAGGCTAGAAGATACGTGTATTTCACACACGTTTTCCTTGTGAACACTCCATTCAAGGCTTCTTAAGAATGATTGAATTCAATTAGGTATCATAATGGGTTTCAGATCAATGCCTTCAATACGCGTGGTCTAAAACGCACCGTGTTCGCACTGGTTGCTAGTTGGCTGGCCACCTCACAGAACGTTCGTCCTGATTGTTCTTCACCAGTAAAGTAAGCGTTTGCTATTGTTGGCACCCACATCGTGTAGCCAGTTGACCTGGGTAAAATAACAAGAGATTTATGGCAAAAGAGGCCGCTCACTACCATTAACATAATTTCAGCCGTAAAACGTCCACTACTGAACACATGCCTTCCTCGTGGATCTCCATTACGGGTAGTTGCCATACTCACCACGCTTGGCAGTCGGGTTAGCGAGCGTAGTTCGGGATGTTGATACACGGAAAGACGCTGCTGCCCATCTCCCAAAGGTATCTCTTAGCATTTCACTTTCAAAATTAACGTGAGATATACTATTCATTTTGTAAAAACGGGATTACTCACGTAGTATTGTAACGTCGAAGATTATTCCGACACGTTTCGATTTTTCAAGAAAATCATCATCATGGGATTGAATGCCCGTCCGCGCGTGGGGCTGACACGACACTGGCGCTGGCAACGGCGCGTGCCGCGCGAGCTTCGTAACGTTCGGCGCGACTGGAGGGGCGCGGTCGGCGTGGCGGTTGATGTGCTTGCGCTGTTGCAGGCGTCGTTGTTGGAGTAGTGGCGCTGGCATATGTGTCCGGTGCAGGTTCATCGTCACTACTATCGTCTCGACTAAATGTCGATGAACAGAACACGCTTACTGCATCTCCATTAGATGTGGAAGGCCCACCTTGCGTGTCGCTCTCATACAGGTTGAGGCAAGGATTCCATGCTGAAGGCACTAACCATCCCTGATCCCTGTTGAAGTTGCTGGTTCTCCCAATCTCGATGGCTTCGCGGATCTTACGTGGCACAAAGAATTTTTCCCTAGCGAGCACTTGAGCCGGATGTAACCGGATGAACCGGATGTAATGCGCAGTACCGGAAGTCAACACATGCTCTGCTATTGCTGACTTATCTGCGTCCGCATTCTTCATTGAATAATTACAGGGATCAGGGATGGTTAGTGCCTTCAGCATGGAATCCTTGCCTCAACCTGTATGAGAGCGACACGCAAGGTGGGCCTTCCACATCTAATGGAGATGCAGTAAGCGTGTTCTGTTCATCGACATTTAGTCGAGACGATAGTAGTGACGATGAACCTGCACCGGACACATATGCCAGCGCCACTACTCCAACAACGACGCCTGCAACAGCGCAAGCACATCAAGCGCCACGCCGACCGCGCCCCTCCAGTCGCGCCGAATGGTACGAAGCTCGCGCGGCACGCGCCGCTGCCAGCGCCAGTGTCGTGTCGGCCTCACGCGCCCAAGGGCGTAATCCCATGATGATGATTTTCTTGAAAAATCGAAACGTGTCGAAATAATCTTCGACGTTACAATACTACGTGAGTAATCCCGTTTTTACAAAATGAATATCTCTTAGCAGGCTATTAAGTACTACATCTACAGGCATGAGAGGAGGGGTAGCATTCAACTGCCGGTAGCCTATGGCAACCCGACGCGCCGCGCCGCTCACATAGGTACATTTTACTTGTATTAGACACTATAGCCCTTTCGCATCTTCTTCTTTCTCTATAACTTGGCATTTTCTTTTGTCGGCGCTGTGCTTTTTTTTTTTAGTTCACAAAAACAGCACAGACATAATACATTACATAACACATTTATCTTAGTTTAAAACAGTAGGTAGGACCATAAAAGAGAATTAATTAGTAAAAAAAACAATCAAAAATAAAAACAAAACCATGAAACATATTGAGAAAAAAGACAGATTACAGAAAACTTGATAATTAATTACATTATTGAACCAATACTATTATATAGGTACACTAAATAAGGGTACTACTGGCTTGTCTGAGCTAATAATGTGCACTAAAAAGGAAGCAGCCTGAGCTTGTGTTGCTCCGCTCCTGGAATAGGAATGGAGCAACGCTGGTTTTCAGTCTGCTCCTATTTACCAGTAAAAATAACTATTTCGGTGTGCGTTGTACCTAAACTGTACTGAGCTGTAACGCTTATAAAACGCTCATACGCTCGGCTCTTATTCTTGGCCAGAGGTCTAAACTAGTGGGAATCTAGTCAAATAACTCACGTCATATAAGCGCAGAGTAGAAGATAATACAGTATCGCTGAGTTCTTGAGGAGCGGAGGTCGGAACAGCGGCGCTGTCTGGCTCCATATCTTCAAGAGGAGGGATTTGTTGGTGCTGGTGTCTTTGATCTCGTCGTCGAGGAAGAGGGTTGTCACCTAGAATGTGAAAAGCCAGAATTGTCAGAAAACGCCGCGTTTGTCAAGTGGTATGTACCTTCGTACATACCACTTGAGCCATTTCAGCCGTGGGGTGCCGGCATTAGAATGTTACCCCTCCTCTCCTACCCGTGGATGCAGTAAGAGCCTGCTAAGGGACACCTCCGGAAGATGGGCAGCAGCGTCTTTCCGTATATCAATATCCCATACTGCGCTCACCAACCCGCTTGCCAAGCGTGGTGAGTATGGCAACTACCCCTCATGGAGATCCATGAGGGAGGCCTTAGTTCAGTAGTGGACGTTTTACGCCTGAAATGATGATGATGATGATGTACCTTCCATCGACTTTCGATCCGAGGGTCGTGGCTTCGATATCGGCCGTGCACAATAGATTTTTATTTTTTGAAAAATTAATCATGTAATGATGCGCATGGATGCTGCCAAGGAATACCTCCGGAAGATGGGTAGCAGCGTCTTTCCGTTTATTAACATATTGTAATACGCTCGCCTACCCGCCTGCCAAGCTCGGTGAGGATGGCTACAACCCCTAATCATAATCCGTACTGGAAGATCCATGAGGGAGCACTTTGTCCAGCATCTTTCAGCTGATAAGATGATGATGATGAAAGAGTAGAAACGAATACTAACAGAATAATCTTCTCTCCTCCTTCCGCTATTCCAGCTATAAATAGTCCTGAGAACGTTTAAACAGTCCTCCTCCTTATTCTTGCAGAGCAGGAACTTGGGACTCTCCATCAGGAACACGATGGAGATGCACCCGAGGATGCCAGGGATGCAGATGACTTGCAGCAGGAGCCGCCAGGGTCGGTACTCCATGTTCAGCCACGATACGTCGATGCGAAAGCCCATGGGTAGGATAGGTAGAGCCAGGACTGTAAAGAAAGCTTTTGAGAAGAACCATCTACATAAGAAACCGGTATCTAAAGAAGACTGGTATCGAAAGAAGTTTTTTTAATTCTTGGCGCGAAAGACCTCTCATTTTAGGCAGCGTTTCCACTAGATATGTGCAAGGATGTGTTGAGAGGGATGTGTTTCTCAACGCCAAGAATCGCTTCATTTACCTAGCCTCGCTCAACGCATCTCTGGTGGAAACGGCTCAGCGAAGCGACGCATTTGTACATACTAATTAAGGGGAAAATGTGTGCGAGAGATGTGTTGCGAGCATGTGCTGCAAGGAATGTATTGCGAGGGATGTGTTTCGGCGGATGTGCTGCACCGCACCCCGCTCTCTTATCTTTAAAGAGCCTGCTACATATCCTTGCAGGGTCATTTGCACATCCTCGCTAAGCACCTATGCTCCACTCACACAGTCACATCACATTTTCGCAACACATCCTCGCAAGTCATATACCTGCCTCGCATGTCTCTGGTGGAAACGCAGCCTTACAGTTTTAACGTGTTTTTTGTGTCATTATGTGAGATTGGTGTCCCAGAATGCCAGTAGTCGTAGTCGGTACAGCGTCAAAAAACTCTCAGAATCCGAGTTCTTTTTAACCCCCGAAAAAAAGAGGGGTGTTATAAGTTTGACCGCTATGTGTGTGTGTCTGTCTGTGGCACCGTAGCTCTTAAACGAGTGAACCGATTTGCATGCAGTTTTTTTATTTAAAAGCAGATTCCGGCGGTGGTTCTTAAACAAAAAAACTTTCATCAAAATCGGTTTAGAAGTTTACATGATATGGGGGATGAAAGAGGGGTGAACAATCACAAAAGTGTGGAATCAAAAGAAAGTTTTGCGATTACAAAAAAATGATTGGTAACCTCTAAGACTAGGTTAAGCGTCGTGAGTTACTAATTTTTTTTTATAAACTTGTTTAACTCGTCCCTGAAGATAAGACTTACTACATATGAAGAGCTGCACCAGCATAACGGTAGTCGTCATCAGGAACATGAACGTACTGCGGTGTTTCATCGGAACACTCTCTCCCAACAGCACGAAGCCAGCGGCATTCGCTGATGATGTACTGGAACAGAAGATCTCGGTAAGATGTTGCTGAGTTGACTAACAATCGTGTGAAAGTAGACGACTTCACTTACCAAGAAGCAGACAAGAACTTCAAGACAGCCAGAGTCGCGTAGCCCGGAGCCATGCTTGTGGCGATATTGAACAGACAGCCCACTGGCATGGCGAGCAGGATGGTGGTTCGTCGACCCAACGTGTCGGCGCACAGACCCCATGCGTAGGATGAGAACATCACTTACCAAGAAGCAGACAAGAACTTCAAGACAGCCAGAGTCGCGTAGCCCGGAGCCATGCTTGTGGCGATATTGAACAGACAGCCCACTGGCATGGCGAGCAGGATGGTGGTTCGTCGACCCAACGTGTCGGCACACAGACCCCATGCGTAGGATGAGAACATCACTCCTGGAAGATCTTGCTTTATTAATAAATGGAAGGAGCCATATTGTTTTATATTGCGTAAAGGGTACCTTCTCGTTTATTTTAACCGTCGAAGAACAACGTCAAGTATTTTATTTAAGCCAAGAGCAAGTTAAACTCGCGCACCGAGGGTTCCGGGCCATCATACAATATAATATAAATGAGGAGATACGTAGAAGAACTCGGGTCACCGACATAGCCAAGCGGATTAGCACGTTGAAGTGGCAATGGGCAGGCCATGCAGCTCGCAGAACAGATGGCCGATGGGGCCGAAAAGTCCTCGAGTGGAGGCCACGGACCGGCAAGCGCAGCGTAGGACGTCCACCAACAAGATGAGCTGACAACCTGGTGATGACCGCAGGTCAACGGTGGATGCAGATAGACGCTGCTACAATAACTGGAAATCCATGAGGGAGGCGTATGTCCAGCAGTGGACTTCCTACGGCTGAAATGATGATGATGATGATACAATATAATATAATTATGTTAAAGGCGATTTATATCTGTTGGAGAACCTTGGCAGCGCCTTGTCAAAACAAACGTAACTCTTTTACACTTTAGATAGTTTCTAAAAAACAATGCAAATTAGAGAGTTCGTTAAAATTTTCCTGTAATCTTAACATACACTTCTTTTAGCTATAAAAGTTTAAGGGATTTATATCCGCAAACTTTGGAGATAGGGAGGAACGGTATTTTTTTAACATAATTATTTACGAATATGTTGGCCTCAAAAAATTAACTTAAGTGTTTAGTTTTCCTATATGAAAACTAAACACTTAAGTTAATTTTTTGAGACCCCCTCTCCGCCCCCTTGTCTAAAAAACTGCTAAACCTTACTAATACAATACAAACAATTTAATGTCTTAACAATTTATGCAACATAACTGAAAAAGCTTTTACCATTTCAAATTTCAAATCGATAGCGTCAGTAGTCCTCAAGATATCCATTGATACAGACAAAGTCACACCATAAGGGTTCCTTTTTACCAGCCCGGAACCCTAAAAATGCAAATACCAAACAATCAAAGCCAAATTTTATTTCATATTTTATTTCAATAAATTTGAAATTTTAATCCTCATTTATATATGTAGAGGTACATATATCAGTACTAGTTAGGTGCTTTAGATCTTTAGCTTTTTAGGTCGTTCTCAAATAAAAAAAACCGGCCAAGTGCGAGTCGGACTCGCGCACGAAGGTACGTACCATTATTTTAATTTCATCATCATTTCAGCCATAAAACGTCCACTGATGAACACAGGCCTCCCTCATGGATCTCCATGAGGGGTAGTTGCCATACTCACCACGCTTGGCAGGCGGGTTGGTGACCGCAGTATGGGATGTTGATACACGGATAGACGCTGCTGCCCATCTTCCGGAGGTGTCCCTTAGCAGGCTCTTACTGCATCCACGGGTAGGAGAGGAGGGGTAACATTCTACTGCCGGCACCCCACGGCAATATTTTTAGGGTTCCGGACCAAAATGGTAAAAAGGAACCCTTATAGAATCACTCTGTCTGTCTGTCTGTCTGTCTGTCTGTCTGTCACAGATGGATATCTCGAGAACTACTGATGCTATCAACTTGAAATTTGAAATGGTAAAAGACAACAATTTTTTACTAATATAGCATACATAAAAATGTTGAAAAACACTCATATTTTGATTGCAGGGGGGCGGATAGGGGATCTCAAAAATTTTATGTCAAGTTACTAGGCCGTGTGGGGTATCATATGAAAGGTATTTATTTGGACATTCATAAACAGTTTTTAGTTTTCCTTTAAACCGTATCGTTTTTGAGTTATTTACAAAAATGTTGAAAAAACGACCGTTCCCCCCCCCTTATCTCCGAAGTTTGCAGAGATAAACCGGTGATACTTTTATAGCTAATAGAAGTGTATGTAAACTTTATAGGAAAATTGTAGCGAACTCTCTAATTTGCATAGTTTTTAAGACAAAGGGGGTCGAAGGGGGGTTTTCAAAAATTTTGGAAAGTAACTAGGTGATGTGGGGTATCATATGAAAGGTATACTTTGGCACATTAATAAACAGTTTTTAGTTTTCCATTAAGTCGTATAGTTTTCTAGTTATTTACAAAAATGTTGAAAAAAATAGCGTTCCCCCCCCCTTATCTCCGAAGTTTGCGGAGATAAACCTCTGAAACTTTTATTGTTATTAGAAGTGTATGTAAAGATTAGAGGAAATTTATTACAATCTCTCTACATAGCATACTTTTTTAGAAATCATCGAAAGTGTAAAAAATCTACATAAGTTCCGCTATCAGATAAGAGATGGCGCTGTCAGGGTTCTCCAACAAATATAAAACCGCCTTTGTCATATATTATATTGTATGATGGCACGGAAACCTCGGTGCGCGAGTCCGACTCGCTCTTGCCCGGTTTTATTTATTTTAACTTAATTGTTTATTATTAAAATTAATTTACAACTAATTATTTTGTGAATATTTCAAGCGTCTACCTATTGCAGTTTTCAATATCGAGCAAATAACGGCAAAAAAATCACGTGTGTTGTATGGGGCCCCCCTTAAATATTTATTTTATTCTGTTTTTATAGCCGCTATGTATTTGTTGTTATAGCGGCCACAGATAACAAATACATGATCCGTGAAATTTTCAACTGTCTAGCTTTCACGGTACATGAGCTTACAGCCTGATGACAGACAGACAGACGGACGGACTGACAGACGGACAGCGGAGTCTTAGTAATAGGGTTCCGTTTTTACCCATTGGGTACGGAACCATAAAAACATCCAAATAGCCATTTTAGGCCATAATAAGTATACCTCTACAAAAATAACCAGAGATTTTTAATCTGGTTCAGGGCAGCGAGTCTCGGAAACAGAAATTAAAATAGTTGCTATCGGAAAACAAGTTCATAACACGTGAGAAGGGAGCCCCGTTGTAATGGAAAGATCCTTTCACACAATGTGGGTTGGTAGGTACTACGGTCGTGTAACACATGAATAGGTCATGCTCTCTCTAGCACGTGGTGGTTCGTGCTGAAAGGCATCTTTCACAATAGCTTGTGTTTGTTGCTTGCGACGGACGTGCGTAATACTGTGACGCGATTGGTGACTCGTACAATTAATACATTTTGTTTATTCAGACAACTGGGTCCATTTCAAATTTTACTAATAACTAATTACTAACAGATATTGAGGTCTCCGAGTGAGCTTCCACACCTGAGGACAATCAAATTTTCTTTAGGATACTGTATACTGTACGCAACAGAGATGCGTTTTTTTAATGGACGACTCCTCTCAAATCGAAAAGTTGGGTCGTGGACGGACGGTCAGACGATCATCGTTTGACATTTCATTATTTCTGATACGGGAAAACCACTGAAACACTTGGGTTTTTTCACGCTATTTCTTTCAGCGTTTTTGTAAATAACTCGAAAACGATACGGCTTAAAGGAAAACTAAAAACTGTTTGAGGTGTTTACAGTGCAAATGTATAATATCCCAGATGACCTAGTAACATCACTAAAAATTTTTGAGACCCCTTGCAATCATAAATCGTTATCTTATACCATTTCAAATTTCAAGTCGATAGCGTAAGGGTTCTTGTTACCATTTTTTTCCGGAACCCTAAAAAGAGTTTCTGTGGCAGTTTTTCCGCGCAAGAAGTAAAATTTTACGGCCGCGCGCTGCTATTCACGGGAATCAGCCATTGCAAAAACAACAAGCACACATAACAATACTGTATTATAAGCCTAAGCAATAATCTCAAAGATATGAGAAAACTTTAATATTCAATTAGGTAGTGATTATACAAATGGTTATATAAATAAACTGTAACAACTGTAACTAAAAAAATCACATTTTAAGATGACGGAAGCTTCTTTAGCCACGACGCTTAGCTTACTGATTCGGGATTGGTGGCCATTGGCCGTAGGGCCATGAGTGTAAACAAATCTAGCTTTATGCTCTAAACGCCCCCCTAGCGGCAGAGTGCTGTAATACAGAAACTCTGCCACAACATCAGTTTGTAGTAATCAAGGGTTGAGTCTGCTACAACTACGAGTATATTGGTAAATCGCAGATGTTGCATGTACTTTTAGAAGACGATGTAAGCCGATATAGTTACATAAACAACTCGCGCAGGGAACACTAACAAAATATTTACGATAGGCATCTTTGTAAGGTAAAGAAAGTTGGATTTGCACAGTGTATTGAGGAAAGGAGTGGTCACCATCATCTTTGGTTAATCAAATCGGTCTTGTAAGTTAAAATCAGTCTTTGTATACTGTCTTTCTGTTATATGCTCTCTATTTACTGTGTGTGTTTTCAAATGTGTGTCAAAATTAGTTATATTTTCTTTATTTCTTACCAATAAGTGGCATAGCGGACAGGAAGCCCTGCTGTGACGTGGTCAGCTCCAGGTCACAAGCCAGCGCCGGCATCACCACCGACAGACCGAATATGTCCAGGTACATCGCGAAGATGAGCAGGCAGCAGGTGATCACTGCTGCTATATTGTATTTGCCGAAACCTGAAAGATTTGAAGGGTTTTTATTAACTGAAAAGACGATGCCTACCTTACCTAATTCTGCCGCCAAACAGTAATGTCTAACTGTGCCCTATGTCCAGCAGTGGACGTGGAGAGGAGCCCTACGGCTGAAATGATATGGATCGTTGTCGTCAATTGTCGTTGTTGAACATGTGGCATTATGGGTTCATTTTGAACTTATATAAGTACTACTTATTTATTGTAAGAACTTGTCTATCAAGTTTTGCATTAGAATTTAATTAACTTGAATTGAATTGGCATCGTAGCTGCCACACAATTTAACACGATTGTGATTTAGTAGGTGCCCATTTTAGTTATTTTTTTATAAATCTACTAGCCGCACCCCGTAGTTTCACCCGCGTAGTTCCCGTTCCCGTGGAAATTTCGAAAAATCCCTCCTTAGTGCACCTCTAGGATACTCAAGGTACATGTGTGCCAAATTTCAAGTCTCTAGGTCCAGTGGTTTAGGCTGTGCGTTGTCTGTCAGTCACTCAGTCAGTAACGGAAGAGTTTTATATACATATATTGATAATCTTGGAGATAACTGGAACAACTTACCCGTCAGGTCCATAGCATCTTCGAAGCTGCATTTGTTACCAGGTGCTTCCATTATTTTCATTTTCGTAATTTTGTTTTAATTATTCGTATATCAGTATATTTTTAATGATAAAAAACTAGCAAACTCGTCTCGGCTTCATCCGCTATATAAACCTCCTAGAGAGTTTTTAAATGAATTGTTAAAACAGCGACATAATGAAAACTGTTATGTTTAAATATTTCAGGGTAAGTAATTAGAAAGTTCTTCGAAGGACTGTTTTTTATTGGTTTTAATTTAACACCTACAGACAAAATATCGTCCTTTTGCTCGGCTATTTTGGAACAAACTGTTACACTGGACTAGGTTTTAAAGTGTACTCTGTGAATACTAAAAAAATTTTTTTTTAATAAATAGCCAAATTAGTAAATTAGTAATCATAGAAGTATCTCACTAGGTGTTCCGTTCTCAAATGAGAGAAACAATATGTGTAGGTACCTTATTGTATCAGAAGTCAGAGAAACTGCAACCAAGTAGGTACGTACATTATATGCATAGGTACGATAACTCAATGAGTGGTACTTAGATATTCAAAATAATTCAATTGGTAGCTATGTTACCGACATGGTTGCGTTTGTTCAAATTAATCGCCTGCCTGTAGTAGAATGATACCCCTCCTCTCATGCCCATGGATGCAGTAAGAGCCTGCTAAGGGATACCTCCGGAAGATGGGCAGCAGCGTCTATCCGTGTATCAACATCCCATACTGCGCTCACCGCCTGCCAAGCGTGGTGAGAATGGCAACTACCCCTCATAGAGATCCATGAGGGAGGCCTGTGTTCATCAGTGGACGTTTTATGGCTGAAATGATGGTGATGACTTCTTGGACCGGGAAGTGTAGACAGAGGGAAGGGAGGCCTTTGCCCAGCAGTGGGATCCTACAGGCTGATTAGATTAGATTACATTAAAAGTTATACTCAGTAATCAAATAAAAACATGTTTGAATGTTTTATTTTTTTCATTACGTTTGTTTTATGTGTATCTTAGGGAATTTATTGCTGTTCTAAAAACAGTATCTACTGAGAGTTAAATAAAGCAGATTATTAGTTTTTAAAATACAGGATTTAATCGCGTACCTTTCATAATTATTTTCCCGACGTTTCGACCGGATTGCACCAGACTGGTCATGGTCGCGGGAGCCCCCCGGAATTTCAGTCCTCCCGCGACCATGACCTGGTGCAATCCGGACAAAAATTAATAATATGTTAACAAATCGCGAAAGTTTAACAAGTTCTTAATAAAACCAGTTAAACTCTCACTAGATTAGGATGGATCTGTACATTACCGTAAACTTTCGTAAAATTTTGTTGTTGTTAAAATTATTCTTATAATAATGTTAGTTATAAGTATTTAGGTTATGATGGGACTGACATACCAACAAAGGTCTTGTAAATAAATCGAGAATAAAAAAAAAGGATGGATCTGTTCACTGGGTCTAGTGAGAGTGATCCCGTAGACCTGTTGTTAGAAGTTGGTGTATGTTTATTAAGTTTAACAAAACATATGCACAGTTTTTAGTTGAGTTTTCGGTGATTACGTATCTCGCGACAGGTTTGCAACAGGCGTTTATCTGGCGATCATTGCTGTCAAACGTATTTTTTTTTGCTTTTACATACTTCAGTAGGTCTACCATGAGTTGACCATAACAGAATTGACCATGGACAGATTTACGCCTGTTGCAACCTGTTGCGAGATACGTAATCACCCTGCCGGTTTGGTTGGTAAACCCTATCATTTATTTGAGCCACAATTTCTCCATAACTAAAAGAGCTGGCTTAGTTGTCCTGGAAAGTTCATGGTTAAAACTACACCCATGATTTTTTCAGATTTGTAAAGCAGTTGCAGTTTTACGCTCGAAAAAAGTTCAGACAGTGTTTGATTTCACCCCTTTTCAATACGTGCAGGTAACAACGTCAAATAATCGATTCGACGCAAGCATTCAAACTTCAATCCTAGGTCGTTGTAATAAAGTTGCGCTTGGCTCCACGTATGATCGCTACACATTTCCCGTTAATTTAATTATCGGAAACTCAGGCGCGTAGGTACTTAGTACAATGAATGGCTCCTGATATGGCATATGACATGGATGTCCTTTCAATCTATAATAGATGATTTACATACATTTCTTTCTATTGTTTACGTTAATTTAATAAATAAAATTGTTTCATAAATAAATATACAAACTTGAATTAGGATTAAGTATATATTTTTACTAAAATTTTATTATTTTTTGTTGTGATTGCATGATGTTTGCATTTATAATTAAGGTGACATTTGGTTTTAAATTGTAAGTAAAGATATGTATTTGATTTTGTTAATGTTCACTTTGTTAATGCAACTTATAAATAAATAAATAAATAAATATAGCGTTAGAAACTGGTATTAATGTTGTACAGGACGCTGAAGTGCTTGGGACATTCTTAGATGGATCAGGCTCCAATACCATCCTCCCAGCATGTCGACTAAATTGTCAGAGGAAATAACAGGTTAAAAAGTCTGAAACTGAATTAGCCACGCGTTTCCTCACGTAGCTTTCATGCACCGTTATTGCACGTGTTAAAGAAACATGTGTGTGAAGAAACATTTCAAGGAAGTATAATCAATTGCTTCATGGTCGGTACCGAACCTACGACCTAAGAAAGGGTGACTTTAAGTAATACAGCGCGTGGTACGCCAGGTGATATTCTGTTCTACGCCCGGCGTAGACATTTCGTAGGTGTTGCTACGCCAAGCGTAGATTCTGTAGCGCCTTGCTACATAATCTAAAAAAATAAACTTGAAACATAAAAGCCCGAATGCGAGTACAAATATGTTTTTTTTATATTAAAGTACTGACTAAGCTTTAGACGTATTGATCTGTTCTTTCCTCTGAATAATAGCTGACTAAGCTAGGAGGATGGTATAGGTGCTGGGCAAGCCTAATCCATCGAACAATGTCCTAGGCACTGCAGCGTCGTACAGCATGAATACTAGCTGTATCAATCATCTATAATAGATATAACGCAGAAGGTCTTACTTACCTAAGAGAATAACCAACTTTATTTATTTATTAATAAATAAATAAATAATTTATATCGTTATAGTTTCTAATAATTAGTCATTTGGCTATCTATTACTATTAGTGATGACTTATGGAACCAAGACCTGGTCCTTCAGTACGGGCCTTATGAAAGAGCTCAGAACCGCTCAACCAGCTATGACGAGGGTTATGCTTGGAGTTTCTTTACGGGATCGAATACAGAAATGAGGAGATACGTAGAAGAATTCGGGTCACCGACATAGCCAAACGGATTAGCACGTTCACGTGGCACTGGGTAGGCCATATAGCGTGCAGGACAGATGAAGCCGCAAAGTTCTCGAATGGAGGCCACGGACCGGCAAGTGCAGCGTAGGACGTCCAAAGGTGGGCGGGCGACCTGGTAAGGTATGCTGGTTAGCATTTTTTTCATTAATTCCAGCCGCAATACCTGGAGGTTCATGAGGGAGGCCTATTTCTAACTGTGGACGTCTTATGGCTGAAATGATGATGATGATTCCTAATTGGTTTCGGATAATTTCCCCGACATACAAACTACCTGTTCATGTTATAAGTAGGTATATATGAGTTATTATCAATATCAGTTCTGTAAAATGGAAATTTGTCATGAATGGAATTTCCTTGTTGATATTATGCATTCTCACTCCTAGCTGTTTTATCTTTACTAAAAATAAATTGAACCTAAGTGTTATGATAAACCTGAAGTGTTCTTCAAAATAACTAACACAAGTAATAACCAATAATATAAGCAATAAATTGAGCGATATTAATATAAAAAATATTATTATCGCTTACGTACGAGTATATTCATTAGTCAACCAACTGAAAATTGTAATTTATTCGTTAGATTTTGAAAGAACTTGGTTCAACAAGTAAAATGCACAGAATACAAGAAAGTACGTTCAAAAATACGTTTTCTCCAGAAAAGTGGATATGGCACTTGTATTACCTAATCGTATGGTTTAAAATACGTTATATTGGAATGATTTGTTGGGATAAACAATTATTATATGTAAGGCCTTTGCATCTATTATAGATGATTTATACAGCGTCAGCAACTGGTAATCATGCTGTCCGTGCGGTGTCTGGGACATTGTTAGATGGATTAGGCTTGCCCAGCACCTATACCATCCTCTCAGCTTAGTCAGCTATTATTAAGAGGAAAGAACAGGTCAATACGTCTGAAGCTACCTAAGCCGCGGGTTTCCTCACGATGTTTCCTTCACCGTTAAAGCTCGTGTTAAGTGTGCACATACATTTTTCAAGAAAGAAAAATCCATTGGTGCACGGCCGGTATCGAACCCACGACCATCGGATTGAAAGTCGGGGGTACATACCACTCGGCCAACACGGCTTTTTTATAATTATTATAAAGCACTTGATAATATAAATACCTATACCTATTATTCGAAACTAAACCTACTTCGAAATAAATTAAGCTAAGTGTGTGTCGGACCATGCGCTGTGTAGGATTCCGTAGTTACCCGTAGACCTGTTGTTAGAAGTTGATGTGTGTGTTTTTTACGCTACCTTAACATATTAACAGGTATTATAGAGTTTTCAGCTTAAAGTATTCCAGTATGTTTGTAAACCGCATCATATTTGACGGACAATTTCTCCGAAACTAAAGATGCTAGCTTAACTGTTATAGTTTTCCCAGAAAGCCCACGGCTAAAACTAATACCACGTTTTTTTTCAGATTTGTCAAGAGAATTTGAGAGGGGAAAACCGAACACTGAATCAAAAATTAATTTAGTAACACCGTTTTAAAGGTCAAAAAAAAAAGACATCCCCGTCCTACGTGTATGGGAGAAACCTCTAATTAATATTTGTTTCAGATTTTTTTTACCGTTGTTTCGACGTGATTATTTTATAAGCACGTACATACATGCAAAATTACAGCTAGAAAGCTCCAAGAAAGGATAAATAGTCTCTTCATATAGCCGCAGACAGACAGACAGACGGACGAAGCTAAACCATAAGTAAGTTGTACCTATAGTTTAAAAAAGGAGGGTCCCAATTCGTCTGCATTATTTTTATAGCCATAATAAGGGTTGGGCAAAATTGGCTCATTGAGGTTATTATTTTTATTTTTATAGCTAGAAAGTAGGAAACTAGGTGAAAAAATAATAATGTTTATTTATAAATGGAAGGAGATGGGGGAGAAGTTTGCCCAGCAGTGGCACACATTACAGGTTATTTAAAAAAATATTCATTCCAAAAAATCATACTCGTATGTCGATAAAAACAAGTTTATCTTAATCGACTCTATTTCACACTTTAGGGACACTTTTCCCAAGGTAACTTACTAAAGAAAATATAGGTTTGGCAATAATGACGTAAGTACCATGTAAATATACCGTTCAGTGTACAAAGGCAAAGGTTCGTTGACATATCTACGCCACTGCATAGCTTCTTGTAAAGGAATTTAGTTTCTCCTCAGGCGTCATGAGCTCCTGGTAGTTCAGATGTCAGGAAAATTTG
The DNA here is from genome assembly GCA_963082625.1 of Pasiphila rectangulata. Taxonomy (NCBI): domain Eukaryota; kingdom Metazoa; phylum Arthropoda; class Insecta; order Lepidoptera; family Geometridae; genus Pasiphila; species Pasiphila rectangulata. Next base: position 18,969,501 of record OY720244.1, read on the forward strand.
CCTGAAAAGGTTTCAGGGAATCCTCGGAGTGGAAAATGCAATTTCCTGTATCCGGTCTGACGGTTGAAGTGAAACACATTCAAGAACAGAAATATTTTATAGAACTTTACTAAAAGGAATATCAAAAAGTTGCCCCCTACAATTGACAACTGATTAAAGTTCATTTAAGGAACTTGTGGATTACTACGGATATGTGGAGAACTACGAATATGTGTTTGTTAATTGTAATATTTGCAACAAACAAATAATAATAAATAAAAGATTAGCTATTACTATTCTCGCCAAAGCTAATGAATTCATAAGCCGTGTATGGCAACAACCCTTCTCAATAATCTTGGGGTAGGTTGACGTGCGGGGGTGTGTGCTCGATCGATCGGCCCGGGCGACCGACTGCGCGCGCAACCACTTGACGCTAGTATAACAGAGACGGCAGGAACTTATCTCTTTCTGGGAAAATCATTGAACTTCTGTAGCTTTCTGCGCTCCTGGTAGAAATGGTGAAAATGGCGGATCTTAGGAGATGTCTTGTGCCTTTGATGCCATAGTTATGTGGAAAACCTGAAACCAGCTGGAAAATTTGGAGAACTTTGTACTTTAATAGGCTACCTGATCTTATTATATAATATTTATCTGGTTTACTAAGTGTTGCGACGAGATCGCTCCGTTTACTCTTCTGTGAAAATATCTTTCACATATGAGGCAACATAGTCATTGATAAATATTATCCCCATCGTAATAATAGTCACCGACTAACTAAACTATATATATATTACACTAGCTGACCCGGTGCCCACTTCGTTGGGCGGTAATTTATAGCCTATGACACTCACAAATAGGTACTGTGGCTTACTATTAGTAAAATAATTTTGAAAATCGATTCAGTGGATCCAGAGATTACCCCCTACAACCAAACAAACTCACAAACTTTACCTCTTTGTAATATTAGTATAGATTTTTACTTCAGGATTTTATTGTGGATTTTTTTTCTCAAGTACGGAAAATCTTTTCCATTTCGTTTTCCTAACATCTTAGATATCAAGTTAGCATGAAATTCGAGGAGATATTAAATTCCATCCCCTTCACATAAACTTTATACATTTCAGAAATGTTGCCAAATGCATTCTTTATGCTTTTATTATAAGTAAGTAATTTAACGTCAAATGGTTATCCACTATGAAAAGAAAATTATGAATGGAATGGAAAAGGTGTGGCGTTTTAAATAGGTAAAGTTGCTAAAATGGCGTTACAATCAAATCTTGTTAGTCATATTGTCATCAATTCAATTACACCCACGGGCAATGCAAAAATGTCAATACTTTGGCGCATGCGTGGTTTCTAAGTTTAGAGAAAAAAAAGCTGCCCTACCACCTCTTTAAGAACCCTGTTCTCCTGGTACCGCCGCCCACAATACTGAAACTTTCTGCCCTCCACCAGGTATGGGTTCAAAAACTGAAGTTCAAATCATCAGTTTCAAAAAAGAAATTCAGTCCATATCACAGTTGCTGCAAATCAAAAATTAAAATGTTAAAGAGCAAAGTGTGAGTGCAACTCGCGAGGATTCCTTACCATCAGCAGGAAAAATTCTACCATCGTTTGTTATGGTTTTCCATAAATTATAATTTTTAACAAAAAAACTGACTATAATGGCTCTGGATTATGGTGATGTAGATGATAAGTGTGACGATAAATGGATAGGAGTAAATCTGTTATCTTTCGATATCGCTGTACGTGATTTTCTTTACATTGAAGGGTTTCGGCGCTTATTTGTGGTCTTCTTCATGAGTTCCGCTTCACTAAATCAACTTTTTCAATGCAAATGACTTTTTTCTGAAAGTACCAAATTGCCTTGTAATTAATTGTATGTAATATTTGAGGAGATCCTGCGGTTTTTAGTGTGTTACAACCAGTTTTGTGGACCTATAAAAAAAATTTATTATGATTATGTAGGAATAAAAAAAACACGAATTTAATTTAAAATCTTTATTATCCTTATAATTCATAACTAGCGCTTGTTGAGCAAACTGTGCCTCTGAACATTCTTCTGCGGTTAAAATTTTCAACATAGTAAAATTTTACCAGAGCCTCTCTACAAACTAAGAAATACTAAAACTAGTACTCTGTACTCGGCGTGAAAAATCAACCCAGTATACTGATACGTCAGTGTAGTCAGTGTAGTGTGCTATCCCAGCGGAAATAGCCCCTAATATTTTTATGAAATCAAGCAAAGGTGTCTGTTGAACTAGGTGCCTTAGTTTAGTTCAACAGACGCCTTCGCTTTGATCCGGTGCCTCCACGACTGTCTTCCCGGGACCATGACTGGTGCAATCCAGTCGGAACGGTGATTGTGCTGAAGAAAAATCCATTGGTTCAAGGCCGGTATCGACCCCACGACCTTTGGTTCGAAAGTCATACCAATCGGCCAACACGGAATAAAGATAATTTACGCGATAAATACCCCGGTTACATGTATATTGTACAAACTACGTGTATTATTTTTTATTTGCTTGTGTTGTCCCACTGCAGGGCAAAGGCTGGAAAGAGGAGGGGAATTTTCCATCTAAGCCTACCGATTTAGCGGTCCAATCCGGCTGAACTATTTGTATTTGTAAAATCTTAAAAAATGCATGAACTTCTTCATTTCAATCTCGATTAGGGATATGTTCCTTTTCTACGTCATTGGTGTCTCATACTGGCTCGTGTGTTTGGTTCTCAGTCGATTCAACCGTAGGCTTCGTGGTTGTTGCAGCTGGCAGTCTCTTCTTGTTGGGAAGTGTGAGGCAGCACAGAGCATTAACTGCAAATAAATTTAGTTTTGTTTATAAAATTTTATTAAATCCTAGTAGAGAAAGTTGCCGTGAGGTGCCGGCATTAGAATATTGCCTCTCTTCTCCTGCCCGTGGATGCAGTAAGAATCTGCTAAGGGTCTGCTCTGCTCCGGAAGATGGGCAGCAGCGTCATTCCGGGTATCAACATCCCATACTGCGCTCGCCAACCCGCCTGCCAAGCGTGGCGAATATGGCAACAATCCCCTCATGATCTTGGATATGTATGAGATAGGCCTATGTCCAGCTGTGGACGTGGACAGCACTCCTACGGCTATGATGATGAATGATGAAGTAGAGAAAGGACATTTCTAATCTAAGTGTAACGTAGGTATAAAAAAACATCTTGCAGAAGTGTCCAATTGATACCGAACTATCAGCGAAAAAGTCAGAAGATCGGTGTGTTCAATGGAGCAAATAACTAAATAAATAAAGCTGGGAAATTCACACAGCTCCATCTAGCCATAAATTAAGCAGAGCTTGTGTTATGGGTACCAGATTGCTGATGAAATACTTAAGTACTTTTATTAAAACACATTCAGATCATAAATAAACTCCCAGACCCGAGACAAATTTACAAACATTTGTCCTGCAGCGGAAATTGAACGTGATCTCCTGCGTCTGCGCCGGGTGAGCCAGCCAACTGAGCTCGTCAAAGCGATACTTCAGTGCGGGGATAAGACTGCTCCTCTATAAGTCTCAGGTCCAGCCCCACATGGAATACTGCTGTCATTTATGGGGAGCACCCGGATACCAGCTCGGGCTCTTTGACTCGATACAAAGGCGAGCAGTGTAAGAATTGTTTGATAATCCCAATATCACGGTATTGAAACTAAGTCTTAGGAGAGACTTTTTATTTGTGTACTCTTCCGCTTGTATAATGGGATCTGTTCTAAGGAATTATTTGAAATGGTGTCTACCATCGCACTGCTCGCCCTCTGTAGGGGATCTATCCTCAACCTTGGAGCAATGTCTAATACGGTGCGGTTCTAGAGGAATTTACTCCCGCGAACGGTGAGGTTGTGGAATGTACCCACGGTTTTTCTTAGAGACTGAAGCATTGGGTTCTTCAAAAAAAGCGTTTTTAAATTTTTAAAGGGTCGGCAGCGCGAGTGTACCTCCTCTGATGTCGCAAGCGTCCATAGGCTACGGTAACCGCTTACCATCAGGTGGCCCGTAAGCTTGTCTGCTACCTTAGTACTTTAGAAAAAGCCTGTTACAAGAATAAATCTAATCATAATACAGAAAATATACTCACCAACAATGATACCTCCGAAGAGATAGAAGCCGGCGCCGCAGTTGATTTCCAAAAATACTCCGATGAGGTTGGATCCCACCATGGAGCCCACGCGACCCAACATCATTGTTAGGCACACGGCCATCCCTCTGTGAAAGACAAGGTCGTAAGTTATTTCAAGGTTAAGGATAATTAGGGAAAAGTTTGTGACTTGCTCCTGCGCTATCATATTGCACTATAAAAAGGATCCCATTTTAAAATGTCCCATCCAGAATACTGTGGATGTCGTGCCAAATTTACCGTCAAAAGAATTGAGAACAAATTAATTCATAAGTCCAATACAAGCGCCAGACATTGGAAAATCGCGAACAGCACAATGCTTAACTTGGACTTTGAGCACCGAGCCAGCTGCTGGCTGTAAGCGAGGTGCGCTCCGATCCCGATATACCGGTGACTCCGAGTACTGTGACGAGAATGATCTTCCTAACGTTAAATAATTTGTAAGGTTCTATTACCTGTATTTGGTAGGAAACAGCTCCACAGACACCGCATTCATAAGTCCAATGCAAGCACCAGACATCTGGAATATCGCGAACAGCACCACAGCCAGCTGCTGGTTGTAAGCGAGATGCGCCCCGATCCCGCACATTCCGGTGACCCCGAGTACTGTGACGAGAATGATCTTCTTCCCGATGATATCGACGAGGAAGCCGACGACCAGATAGAGGGAAGAGAAGACGAGACCGATGTAGATGGAACGCTCGAAGGTGGCCGGGTTGATTATGTCGTCGCAGATTATCTGGAAGGGGTGACAGATGGGTAACAATTGTGTTTTAACCGCAGGCTGATTACGTATCTCGCGACAGGTTTGCAAAAACATTGCTGTCAAACATCAGCTCCTTGCGGTTGTCGACGTTTGACAGCGATGGTCGCGAGATTTATTGCAAACCCGTCGCGAGATTCGCAATTAGCCTGCTGGGCTGTCTATTGCGAGATAGATGATACACGAATGACTCGCTCAAATAACATCGCTTCCATTTATTGACATTTTTAAACATTTTAGCATTGAATCGAAATTGATTGGCCCCTCAAAACTCTCCCGGAACGGACGTGGTCCGTGCTGACCATCAATGCCTCGTGATGGAGGACACTTGCAACGAAATGAACTAGCGAGTAACCAAAAGGGAATAGGCAAACCCATGACGATGATGGAGAAAAACGATAAAATTAACCCTACTTATACTTGACACCGGAGGTATCCCTTTTCATTTATTCAGTTTTCAGTTTTGCGATACATGGGTATAAAAAGATGACAATAAATAACACTGATGGGCATCCATGATCTACTTGTAAAGCATGTAAAAGATTCTTATACTAACAACGGATACAACGCAGTCACTTAATTTATAATAACATAATCAGTTTCACAACAATTATAGATTAAAATTTAAAATGTAGACAAAATTATTACAAAAATAAAAACAATCACGCAATCATTATTTTTCCTTAAAGTCAAAAAATTCTTGAACAGAATAAAATGACCTATCTATAAGAAAATTAAATAGATTAGATTTTAAATTATTAACATCATCACAATTTCAAATTTCACTTGGTAATTTATTATATATTTTAGCGCTCATCACCAAAATGCTCTTACTAATTAATTTAGCAGGCTCTTACCGCACCCACGGGTATGAGAGAATCACCTCTAAGTTATATCGAGCTCTTATGTACTAAACTTACTTCTGTGGCATTTCCATGTGGGATTCTGCCGGCGTCCAGAACATCACAGATCTTTGTTTCAGTACCATCGTGGTTGGCCAATGAGTTCAGGATGGTGGGGAACCATACGTAAAATCCGTTGGTTCTGAAAAGTATATTAATCCTATAATATACACTATTACATTTAAAGCTTATTTTACTCATTGGTAATGTAGCGTTTATTAGTACAATATTTTTTTTTAAATTGGTCTATTTGTTCTTGAGTTTAATCATTTAAATAAATCATATAGATAATAAAAAAAATAGTGGTATATAGTGCATGTTGAGACTTTTAAAGTACAGACTGAAATATTTGTAACTGCTCTGTGACGCCCTTTATCAGTCAGAAGCTCTTGAATAGACATTCTAAAGTATAAAGCTGTTGAATAAACATTGAATCTTGAATAAACATTCTAAAAAAGAAATTAAAAAGTAAATTTCCTTCGCATCTATTATAGATGATCTATACAGAGTCAGCAACTGGTAATCATGCTGTACGGGACGCTGCAGTGCCTGGGACATTGTTAGATGGATTAGGCTTGCCCAGCATCTATACCATCCTCTCAGCTTAGTTACTGCAACGACTGAAAACCAGCGCTTCCTAGCATTCCTTATGTGTGGGAGCATAATGCTGAGTCAGGCCCCTTTGGACTCACACAACTTTGTGAACTCATTACTTGAAATAGTATTAATTCTGCTTTGACCCGCTGAATGAGCTGCTTACCATCTATTTGTCACTATGTCGCAGAATATTTAACTGGGTAGGTACTCCTATTTTAAAATTAGAAATAAGTCAGTTCTTTTTTACCATAGTTATTTTTAAGTTTATTGTGTGTGTCTAATAAATGTATTTCTTTCTTTCTAGTTAGATATTAGTCAGAGGAAAGAACACGTCTGAAGCTAACTAAGCCACAGATTTAGTTAAAAAAATATAAAAAAAATATACTATTGTCAATAAAAAAAGTTAGTAATGTGCATGTTAGGTGGCACACAATTAACGGATTATGAGTGTTGTATGAAAAATTGTGCAATTAAGCACTGCGTAATTTAATAGACTGAGGATGAGCATCAAATTTAAATTTCTTTATTCAGCACATGTAACATTACAGATAAGTTAAAACAAGTAAATTCTAAGATGTTAGAGTTAAATCTTAGTTCATTAGTTTTTAAGTTTACCGCAAACAGACCGACAGACGTGGCAGATGACTTTGTCTTTGAAAATGTAGTGATAGGTAAAGATATCATCATCATCATCATAACAGCCGTAAGACATCCACTGCTGGAGATAGGCCTCGCTCATTGACTTAGAGATCCAAGTGCATGAGGGGTTGTTGCCATACTCTCCACGCTTGGCAGGCGGGTTGGCGAGCGCAGTATGGGATTTTGATACACGGAAAGACACTGCTGCCCATCTTCTGGAGGTATCCCTAAGCAGATTCTTTCTGCATCCCAAGTAAGAGAGACAACATTCTAATGCACACCCCTCGACTAAAACCGCAGCAAAGGATCTTACGCAGCAAATATCCCGAACTGCACGAAGCAGGCGAGGCAGATCCACGGCAGGAGCGGCATCCGGAACAGGGGCAGGGTCTGCTCCTTCATGGAGACCAGCACGGCTTTGAACCCGGTGTTTGTGGACTTGCTCGACATGCTGTCTGTTAGGAGGGTTTTCACCTGGAAGACAACAAAAAATAATAAAAATAAAATCATTTTCATCATCAAAATGTTGTAATAATAAAACTAAGAATATACCTAAACAATAATAATATACATAAGATATTTATTATTATTTTGTAACTTTTTTGGTTTCCTTAGTTGCTGAAGTTGACGTTTCATAGCCGATTTTGGCCATGGCGGTTGTGTATTTGGATAATGACCTATCTAATAAGAGGGTTTCGGTTTTCTTTTTTAAACTTTCGCGATCACAACACATTATTAACATACATACATATAACCGGGTATTTATCGCGTAAATTACCTTTAATATTATTTCCCGACGTTTCGCTTGGATTGCACCAAGCATGGTCCCGGGAGACTGCCAGTCTAATTTACCATTCGCGTGCAAAAAAAATTAAAACTTTAATATTTTGCAAACTGAACCCTAAATAGAAAATTGTCTTTGCAACCCCGTAATGGTTTTATAATACCTATTCAACGATACCTCACAAGATGGGAAAATACCTTTTCAACGATACCCCACACGATGTTAAAATCAAGAAAAAAAAAGTTTATCCCCACCTTACGTGTATGGGAGGTATCCCAAATTATTTATTTTTACAGCATTTTTTGTAGGTAGTTATCTCGGCGTTGTTACTTTTTATATGTTCATGCAAAATAAAAGCTTTCTAGGACAAATAGTTTTACTTCATCATCATTTGAGCCGTAGGACGTCCACTGCTGGACATAGGCCTCCCTCATGGATTTCCAGTTGGAAGTTGGAAGCGATCTGCATCCACCGTCGACCTGCGGTCTTCACCAGGTCGTCAGCCCATCTTGTTGGTGGACGTCCTACGCTGCGCTGTCCGCTCCGTGGCCTCCACTCGAGAACTTTTCGGCCCCATCGGCCATCTGTTCTGCGAGCTGCATGGCCTGCCCATTGCCACTTCAACGTGCTAATCCGCTTGGCTATGTCGGTGACCCGAGTTCTTCTACGTATCTCCTCATTTCTGATTCGATCCCGTAAAGAAACCCCGAGCATAGCCCTTTCCATAGCTCGTTGAGCGACTCTGAGCTTATTCATGAGGCCAATCGTAAATGACCACGTCTCGATTTTTTATTTTTTTTAGTTTTACTTATTAAAACATATATCTTAAGACTATGTGCTCCCCAATTTTACACGATGTCATTACCTTGTACAAAAGTTTGCTTCGCGTAAATTGGATTAATTACTTATAACTTACAAGACAAAATAAAACCATTACCATAAAACTCTCCTTCCGCTTGCCAGAATTCCCCGCATAGATCGTTTTCACGACCTCCAAAGCCCCTTCATGGTCGCCCAGCACGTTCAGAAACTTGGGACTCTCTGGTGCGAAAAACAGTAGCACGGTAGCGACGGCGAAGGGCAGGGCGAATGCCACTACCAGCAGTCTCCACGGACGGTACTCGATATCCAGGAATGGGATGGGAAAAGAGAATTGGAGGGGAAGGATTAACCAGGAAATGCCTGAAATTAAAGAAAATCATGAAACGATTGGATTTGACGGCTTTTGTGGCTTGCTTGCCGTGGGGTGGCGGCAGTAGAATGTCGGCCGAGGCGCGCGTCCACTCCTTCGACGCTATTTGGCGCATAAAGACGTCACTATGATTAGAAGGGAGGCTCCGTTCTACGCATAGTACGCAGGAGCCCTCACAGTATTCTAAATACTATTTCAAATTTTGATTGTCCTTTGAAGTGGAAGCTCAATCAGAGAACCAAATCTGTTTTTAACCGACGAAAAATAAGGAGGTTTCTCAATACGATCGAATATATTTTAGTTAATACGTAACCTAACTTAACTTTGATACTAACAACATGGACCATGTTGTCTGAGTAAATGAATTAAATTATAATTTTCGTTCGCTTCAGATGACACGCGCGTTAGGAGAAGAAGCCAAGAAGAAGTTATAATCATCATTTAATTTTTTTTATTTTTGTCTTGTTATAGGTTTGACGAAATTCGAGCAGATTCAGTCCCAAAATCAATGAATGGTCGACTTACAAGGCAGCACCACGGTTCCAATTCCGACGAAGGAAGACGCGAACGCAACCATCTTGTCCCGGTGTCTCAGGTTGTTGAACTCTCCAACATACGTGTACACGGTCGACACACCTGATGTGCTGGAACGATAATTATAGGAATCAGAACCAGTATACTCGCTAGCCGCGAGTGTAGTTAAAAATATAAAAAAATGTATGAAAGCTTGTACACCGCCACTAGCGGATAGTTTGGTACTAAAATACGCAGTAAACTATACTACAGCGACTGTAGTTTGGGCTTTATTTGCTTTTAGAATTTGGGACCATAAGTTACAAATCTGACAGATGTCATAGTAATGTACTATTACCACTATTATTATTCCGGCTGTAGGTAGTTAAAATAAAAATAATGTATGAAGACTTATACAGCGGCACTAGTGGATAGTTTGGAACTAAAATACGCAGTAAACTATACTACAGCGACTGTAGTTTGGGCTTCATTTGCTTAGAATTTGTAACGTATAATACGATCTAACAGTGACAGCTCATGGAAGACACACTGTCTCAATCCTGGAGCTCTATTATGAATCGCTCGTTTGGCAGCGGGAACTTGTGACGTTACGATTGCCTTTGTTTGACACAATTTTCATTAGTGGCCTTATCATATTATATGCCAACCAAAACTGTAAATCATACTCATTATCATCTCAACCGTAAGATGTCCACTGCTGGACTTTGAGTAAGTAGTGATCATAAAGGGGTTGTTGCTACACTGTTCACTATTCTAGGCAGGTATTCGTTATGATTGGCGAGCTACGACTAGACAAAACTGGTAAAATAATATAATAAGGTAAATTATTTATTTTAAATTATTACTCTTCATTGTAAATTAATGTAAAGAGTGCAACAAAGATTGTTTAATTTATCTTAATTAACTTATTCTCATACATAGAGTTAAAAAACCATTTGGCCTACGAATAGTGGCACGTGGCCGACTCCGAGGGCCGCGAGACGGCCTCAGGCCTCACGGAGAACTCAGCAAGATGATAATAAGTTAGGTACGTGGTGTAAGCCGTATTATATTTATTAAATATAATAAAATTGGCCAAAAGCGAGTCCGACTCGCGCACGATGGGTTTCGTACCATTAGTCTGTGAAAATAGCAAGCGTCTACCGCTTGCCGTTATTAAGATCGAGCAAAAAACGCCAAAAATCACGTTCGCTGTATAAACCCCCTTAAATATTTATTTTATTCTGTTTTTAGTAAGTAAAGTTTAATTTGCTGTTATAGCGCCAACAGAAATACATCATCTGTGAAAATTTCAACTGTCTAGCTACCACGGTTTCAGAGATAGAGCCTAGAGATAGACAGACAGACGGACAGCGAAGTCTTAGTAATAGAGTCCTTTTACCCTTTGGGTACGGAACCCTAAAGACCACGTCTGATACAATTCAAGTATGCCAATTATGTACATAATGAGGCATTGGTCAGCTCAGACCAAACTGGCTAATAAAAATAGAGCAATGGTGTCACTATGCTCCTAAACCTTGACAACGTGGAAACCAGTTTTAGGACTTTCATGGATCAGGTCAATGCGTGCGTTAAATATACTTTATCCTTAACAAGAAATAATTGAGGAATGCAAGATATTATGTTATTAGGATACAGATTGCGATAGTTTGCTTGTGATGGCTATGATGTTATTGAAGAAAAGTGATGTCATTTAAGATAAGAAAAATGATGACGCCTATGATAACGATGAAGATAATTACAAAAACAAAAGAAAATTATGAACAATTAAATAAGCATAAAGTTACATCATTGTTAAAGAAACTGTATCTCTCAATATTATAAAGAGGAAAGATTTGTATGTTTGTAACGAATAAACTCCAAAACCACTGGACCGATTTTCGAAATTCTTTCACCATTAGTATGCTACATTATCCTTGAGTAACAAAGGCTATATTTTATCCCCGTATTCCCACCACGGGAACGGAAACAACGCGGGTGAAGCCGAGTATTCCATAAGCCTTGTGATATTAGATATTTGGTTACAATGGAATATCTTCCATAAAAACCTGATATCACAAGACTTAGTTAATTAAAAACTAACTTTACCTGTCAAGTCAAGGTCCACCAGGTAGCATTTTTACGGAAAACAAGAAAAAACAAAATGCCGAAAACTTACTGCAATACCTTAGCGGAGATACCTAATTGTTAAAGTTAGTTAAGCCATCTAATGGTGCCCTAATTGGACATGTTTTCAACTGATAGTAAGAGACTCGGATTGGAGTCTGGAGCAAACAGAAAAGCTAAATATTTTAGTAAACAACTTGCCTTGACGGCGAAAGAACACTTCGAGAGGAAACCCGTGCTTTAGTCAGCGACCCATTGACTTTATTCTCCTGTGTTTAAAGCCGACTAAGCCGATTGAATGGATATAGATGCTAGGCAAGCCTAATCCATGCAACAATGTCCCAGGCACTGCAGCGTCACGTAAGGTATGTCTTTCCGTGTATCAACATCCCATTCTGCGCTCGCCAACCCGCGTGCAAAGCGTGATGAGTATGACATCTCCTCATGGAGATCCATGACGTAGGCCTGTGTTCAGTAGTCGACGTTTTAAGGCTGAAATGATGGTGATTAAACATAACGAAAAAACTTACAAGACAGCAGACGCAAACAAAAGCACGCCGAAAGAGATTATATTCGGCGCGAAACTGGTCAGCACGCTGAAGATAAAGGAGAGAAGCATGGAGTACATCATGACAGGTTTCCGGCCGCGCGTGTCGGCCAGCCAACCCCAGAAGAACGAGGTTAGGATTATGGCTGAAATAGATAATTCAAAAAAATAAAATATAAGTACGTATTTCCCTCACAACAAACTGTAAGAGAAAATGATTATACATAGAAAAAAAAACTTATTCTATTTGAGTCGGTTTGCAGGAGAATGGTAGCTGAGATAGGTTTTGAAAAAACCTGTATTAGGTCACCAGGTCCCTTCACTCCCCGGATTCAAAAGTAAAATAAGTATTTAGAACACATTTAATCATAATGTTACAACCTAAACTAAGCACATTATGATATCCACGAGTAATGTGGGAACCAGGTGTTTTTGACATTTTTGTAAGGCAGAAAATTATCCTGCAAAATGTTTGCAGATCATGGGATCATGGTAATAAGTGTATTATTAGTTTTAATTACTATGTATGACATAATGTAACCACTGTTGGTTAACCACAATAAATATATAAATACATAAATAAATAAAAGAGTAATAAATAAATAAATAACCAAACAAACAAATAAATACATAAATAATAATAAAATAAATATATATATAAATAAATAAATAAACATCTATCGAATAAATAAACCTAACATCGTAATGTCTCGACAACAGTTTTAACCGCCATTTGAGTTCCAATAAAATAAGAAATTAAGAATATTGGTAAACAAGCATGAGCATAACAATGCTTTCTTGGTGCCGTTGTACTAGGTTTAGGTGACGTAAAACTAAATTGAGTCTCGCAACCAGATAGATAGATGCCTATCTAGCAGGAATTGATATGAGTGGCCGATAAGGAGATGCCTATGTCCAGCAGTGGAGTAATGTGAGCAAATGGTAGGTCATAATAATAATGTATATAGAAGATTGCTTATCGAACTTACCCATGAACGGCGTAGCAGACAGCAGTCCTCGCTGTGATAATGTCAGATGCAAGTCGCACTGCGCCGCTGGCAGGATGTACCCCATCGCTAGACTCTGCATGATCATCCCCATGAGAATCAGACCGGCCATCAGCATGTGGAGGATGTTGAATTTGCCGAACCCTACAATTCAAATTTCATTATTTAGGTTAGTTGTTTTTAGCCACAATTAGGTGTAACTAAACTATCTTTTGAAGAGATCATCAATGGACATTATTAATGTGTACGCAATGTGGTTTTAGGGTAGGAGAAAGACGAGCAGATAGTAAAGTAATGCAATGCCGCGTTGGTCACCTGCTTCGTAAACGTGATCACCGCGGTTTTGCAGTTGTTATAGGTAGAGGTTACCGCATAACATCACGAGGGCCTTCCGCATGCCTCGTCATTTAGGCGTATTAAAAAGGTCGGTCTGCGGGCAATGACGAAGATGCCTCAGGTTGAAACGCAAAAGACATCTTTCACGCCTATGTGGATGATTTAATACAGAGTGAATAACAGTTAATTCCTGATCTACGGGAAACTGCTGCCTCGGACATTTTTAGATGGATTAGGCTTGCTCAGACTTCGGGGCTCAGGGATTAAGTCTTGCTAATATTGTCTACCTATGTCACCCAATGTTCAGTTTTCAAGTACCTACGTATCTACTCGTTTGCCGTGGGGTGCCGGCAGTAGAATGTTGTCCATCCTCTCCTGCCCAAGGATGCAGTAGAAATCTGCTAAGGGATACCTCCGAAAGATGGGCAGCAGCGTCTTTACGTGTTTTCAGCCCCCTATACTGCGCTCGCCAACACGCCTGCCAAGCGTGGCGAGTATGGCAACACCCCCCTATGATACATGAGGGAGGCCTAGTGGATGTGGAGAACAGTCCTACGGCTGAGATGACATGACGTTCCTTCTCAGTGTAAAATAAACTTTGCTGCGTGACGTTACGCATAGTTTCTGCTGTAATCTGTTAAATCCATATGTAAATATAATAAATTGTTGTCATCGCGAGCAAACAGCTGCATTATTCTCTTATCTATAGACACAGCGACATGGGGTTTCCCACAGCAGGTGTTATGCCAAGATATTTACTTTATGTACCTAAGTATTATATTATTTAGTTTAGCTTACGGTTGATGTTTGTACATCATTACTTTGGCAACTCGCTGTAAAATATAATTTAAAAAGATTTATTGTCTGTCTAAATTTGTTTTTTTCTTTCTTCTTTCTCAGAAAGTTTACAGGTGTATGGATTTGTTACCTCTTTACGCAAAAACTACTTTACGGATTGAGCTGAAACTTTGTACACATATGATAACATCCTTACCTTTGCATCACAAAGCGATCTTGAAACTAAACGTGGTCTTCTGACACATAATATAATGAGTCGTTACTTTTAAATGACAAGCTTTGAAATGTTATTTTGCAAATTAAATGAACTGTCCAAATAGCATAGTTGTCAGACAAAATCGAAAGTTTAAAGAATCTACCTAAGTTCCGCTATCAGACAAGGGAAGGCGTTGCCAAGGTTCTCCAACAAATATAAACCGCCTTAGACAAAAATAATAAATTATAAAATGGCACGGAACCCTCGGAGCGCGAGTCCGACTGACTCGCTTTTGGCCGGATGGCCAAGACCTGCCATTGTCCTTTTGACAATAATTATCATTAAATATTATTAGAAAATAATGTTTTGGTAAAGACGTGTGAGTCCACGATTAATCCACAAATAAATACAATATACTTTAAAAGGTTTTAATTTATGTAAAAAAATTCATCATCATCATCATTTCAGCCGTAAAACGTCCACTACTGAACAGAGGCCTCCCTCACGGATCTCCATGAGGGCTAGTTATCATACTCACCACGCTTGGCAGGCGGGTTGGCGAGCACACTACGGGATGTTGATACATGGAAAGACGCTGCTGCCCATCTTTCGGAGGTATCCCTTAGCAGACTCTTACAGCATCTTCGGGCATTAGAGAAGGGGTAACATTCTACTGCCAGCACCCCACGGCAATGCAAATCTTAATAAATTACGAAGATTTTATTAGCTACTTATTTATCACCCGCGGCTTAGTTAGCTTTAGACGTATTGACCTCTTCTTTCCTCTGACTAACAGCTGACTAAGCTGAGAGGATGGTATAGGTGCTGGGCAAGCCTAATCCATCAAACAATGTCCCAGGCACTGCAGCGTCCCGTACAGCATGATTACCAGTTGACGCTTCATAAATCATCTATAATAGATGCAAATGCCTGACTTTTTTATTTATTTATCATCTAGTCAACTACGCGTTTATGTATGTAGATGATCATCTCTTAGGTACTGACACGCTGCGATCTCAACAAACCTAATGAGTTATTACCAATTAATTATATAATGGGCCGTAAAGCGAATTGTTGATAGATTACAAGTCGATCTTATAAACAAACATTAATCGAGTAGAAAACATGTATTCAACGGAAACCTAAATATGCGTAATGTGAATAATTCAGATAAGCCTGAGTTAGTGAGAAAACAACAATAACAGCTTGCAATAGGCACACATGAGATCATTCGTTAGGTACATAGGTACCTACTGTGCGCTGATTTGAGTGCAGTGATAATGTTAGGTTCTATTTTTTTGTGGTAATTTTGAAGTCATTCTAAAATCCGTTCTGTATTTGAATAATTTTTGTAACATATTTCGATCTGTGGAACACTCAATTGACTTATTTTACGAGTACTTGTTAGCAAGTGCAACCAACTTCGGTCGGTTGTAAGCTCGATCGGCGCGATGGGGTAATTTATTTGTTGTTTTTTGTAACTTGTGAAACATTCAATTGACTTATTGTAACGACTTGAAGTTGGTAGTTCTGGTTAGCAATAGCAAGTGCAACCAACTTCGATCGGGTGCAAACTCGATCGGCGGCGCCCAAAGTGCAATCGAAAGCGAACCAGCGGCACTATTTGCTTTTCCGCCGTGAGGGCAGGACGTTAGTTCTAAAGCCGTGGCTAAGACTCCTTCGACGCCATTTGGCGCAAAAAGACAGCTTCACTTCTACGCACAGTACGCGGGAGCTCCAACAGTATCCTGAACGTTATTTCAGAAAAATTTGATTGTCTTTTGATGTGGGAGCTCACTCAGAGAACCAAATCTGTTTTAGTTTTTAAGTACAAACCTAATTTAAGTCTGATACTAACCACATGGGCCCTGTTGTCTGAATAAATGAATTAAATTACTATTATTATTAAGTCTGATTGTAAACCTAGGTACTAAATACTAAACTAAACCGTAAAGAAGAGAATGAGGAGAGTTTTATAACATACCTGATAGATATTTTTGTCGTAAAAAAATGAACTTTGGATGAGGCTGGCTTATATGCACAATTTGCATGTACTTACCTGATAACAACATAGCATCGTCCAAGGGAATATTGTAGAGGACCTCGTTCTCATGTATCTTCTTTTCATTGTGAACTGTCATCTTGAAAATCTGAAAAAAGAAGAATCATTGAATTACTTAAAGCTAAATAGACGCCTTTCGATAGTAGCTTCTCCTTTGAAAAACCTTTGAAAAATTAATTTGCCGTTAATAACGATTAGGGCTGGGACGATCTTGAATAACGGTATAATTATGTTGGTTACGATAACTGGTGCACTATGTCCCAGGCACTGCAGCATCCCGTACAGCATGATTACCAGTTGCTGACTCTGTATAAATCATCTATAATAGATGCAAAGGCCTTCATCATCATTTCAGCCATAAAACGTCCACTGATGAACACAGGCCTCCCTCATGGATCTCCATGAGGGGTAGTTGCCATTCTCACCACGCTTGGCAGGCGGGTTGAGGAGCGCAGTATGGGATGTTGATACACGGATAGACGCTGCTGCCCATCTTCCGGAGGTATCCCTTAGCAGGCTCTTACTGCATCCATGGGCATGAGAGGAGGGGTATCATTCTACTGCCGGCACCCCACGGCGTGCACATGCAAAGGCCTTACTTATGATGATTTATCGGCATCGCACGTCACATATTCGTGCAATCCCACGTATAAAGTACGACGCTGCTACAGGTCATTTACAGTGGCGGATTTACAAATTTGCCGCCAGTAGGCTATTGCATTTTTGCCCCTACTGACCTAAGAATTTAGTATCAATGAAATTGCAACTTTATGGTTTGTGCTTTATCGTCCTCATTACCTGCATCAGTTATTTCACGTTATTAGTTCATTTATGATTTTTTATATAAACTTCCATGACTCGTTTTCTCTGTAACATAATATATTTTTTTGTTTCTCTATGAAGACTATTTTTGGTAGACCATAGTCTAAATTTGCCGCCCCCTAAAATCTACCTACTCAGCCTATTGGTAAATCATTGGACTGTTCGTCGACAGGATCTTTCATTTATGTTCGTTTCCCCAGCAGGGTCTTACCTACTTTCACTTCTGACACCAAGCCTTTCCAGCTACAGAACGTTTCACCGACACGACGATACGATAAATCTTTAACTGCAGACCTTTTCATCTACGGTGAATTCGCCGCTCAAGAAAAGATCTGCCCAAGAAGATTCGACGAACAGTTCAAAGGCAAATCGGTCATAGAAGAACGGTTGCGGGATCCACTATTTTAAAGAACTAACACCGTATAAAAATATATGAAATATTTTATTCGATATTTCTTTCGAAATAAAATTTAAGTTAAAAACGGTTTTATAAACTAAACATAAGAACGGTTTTGAATATGGAATGTATGAAGCCCTTTCATATGCTATCTACCCCACTTGACCAGTAACTTCACTTGATATTTTTAAGACCCCCTTTTAGCCCCCTTTGCAATCATAATAATTGTATTGGATTTTATTTTTGCGCAAACGGTTCTTATCTTATCTACTTAAAAAAATAACGTTTTTTAGTAGAGTTATGTGATACCTTGACATCACTACTAGAACATGTATCACCGGTCACCGACATACCTATACCTACCACTTAGCCATGGTACAGCCGTATTGCATTCTTGAATAAAAAGTAACCATTAATAAATAATAATAACTATTCATACAGTCCTGCCCATAACTGGGCATGGGCAGGACACATTGCCAGAATGGACGCATCTCGCTGGACCAGGCGTGTGTTAGAATGGAGACCCAGAGCGGACACCCGAGGACGCGGCCGACCACCAAACCGTTGGGTAGACGACGTCAGACGACACGGAGGACACGACTGGATAAGACGGGCACAAGATCGCCAGGAATGGAGAAAACGGGAAGAGGCCTATGTCCGAGAATGGATCACAAAACAGCCCCAATGATGATGATGATGATGATTCATACAGTAATTAATAACCAGGTATATAACTTCAATAATAATAGGTGCTTCTAATAAATTCTATGTGTCTGGCGGAAAATCAAAATACACACGGATGTATCTGCAATATTGTATAATAATTAATCCGTTAAATAATAATGATACACGGAAAGACGCTGCTGCCCATCTACCGGAGGTATCCCTTAGCAGGCTCGTACTGCATCCACGGGCATGAGAGGAGGTACAGTTTGCACAAGTAGGTACGAGCTTTGCTTAGTTTTTGAACAAGTCAATTGTGGTTCGTGTGCCCTACATTTTAGACCTATTAAATAATTTGTGTCGATTTAGATACTGTAGTAGATATCTATCGCCAATGCCTAACAAATGCATGTTTATGAGTCAATTAAGATATCAGATGAAGTCCTTGCCCTATATAAGAACAATGAAATATTGATTGCGTTAATTACGAATTTTGTTAATTTGTTTATAAGAAGCATAATTGTCAAAATATAATACATGGCCAATAGTTTTGGTATAACAGCAAAAATAAACTAACTGTTCATAATGAGTGCGCGTCTGCTTTTTTGTCTCATATCTTAAAACGATACATCCTACCTTTAATTGATGATACATAGAGTCGTCAGACAGTAAAGACGTGTTTATTATTAAAATTAGCAATTAATAAAATTGCTGATTCGTGACCTACTCGCATTGTTACGCTAACATCAAAATAGTTTACATTCGATTTATTCAAATAATGTGTAGTGAAATGGTTTAAGACTTCTTTGGAAATGGATAGCACTCCCTTCAACCGGAGCGGGAGAACTGCGCGCACGCCGCCTCCAAGTTCTCCTGGGCCCACACCCGCCGCCACCCCTCGCCCTCAAGTGCCGACCAAAATGGAGGAGATGGACCTCGTGCCTACCCCAGAATTACAGAACTGGTTGTCCGCTGTTGACGAGTGCTTAGGCGAGGTGTGCACTGTAGCCGAAAGCAGTAAGCTCAACTCAGAGCAAAACTTGAACACTAGTAAATTGTGTTGAAAACTTGGCCACGCGCTTTCGCAAATAGTAGTGAAGTACCAGGGCCTCAAAACAAACACGGTTCAAGTCTGCACTCGAATGGACTACCTTCAAGGCCAATTAGACGTATGCGTATCTCATCGACTGAAAAACCTCGAGGAAACAATTATCAAGACCTCCAAATCTAGCACGGAAACATCTTTTGCCGATATGGTAAAAAAAGGCTCGAACAATTATATTAAGCCTACTAATCTGAGCTTGTTGGCCATATATCCGAACGACAAACTAAAGTCAAGTGACGAAACAAAGTCTTTAGTACAACAAATTATCTGCCCTGAACAATTGAAGCTACATGTAGGAGGATTGCGCAAGACCAAAAATGGGGGTGAATAATTAGCACGGAGACCAAGGAAGACATTGAGAAGTTGAAAAACTCTGTGCAGATTAAAGATTCTGGCCTTATTGTTGACGAGCTGCAGAAAAAGTAGCCGAGAATAGTTATCATCGGAGTGCCCTCATCAATGCCTGAAAAGGAAATTTTCACGTGCCTTTACAACCAAAATTTAGCGGACACTTTGACATCCTGCGACCTAAACAAATGTTTTACCTGTATTAAATTAAGTCATAAATCAGGAAAGAAAAATGCCGAGACTTGCACCTACATATATAACAGAAGTGCCTGCACAGATACGGAAAGCGCTTATAACCAAACATAGTCTTCGTAAACTGGTCATCCGGTCTTGTAAAAGACTTCACGCTGGTAACTCGATGTTACAAGTGTCAACAGTATGGACATGCGGCCAAGAGATATAGAGAGGTCTGCTATACTTGCGGTCACTGTGGTGATCAAGGTGACACAATGCAGGAATGCCCGAAACAGAATGACGACCCCAAATGTGCAACTTGCTCGCGCTTTAAAAAGCCACGTAAGCATAACACAGTTGCTGCTGACTCCCCGTCAAAGATAATGGCGGAAAAAAAGATAAATCATTCCATTGAATAAGAAGGTTAAAACATAATTTTCCCATTTATATCTTTTCTTTTTTTTTAATTTAACATTTTTATTGATTTTAAGAACTTAAATGTAATGGCTATTTAAATTTTGTGAAAAATCTTATTACCCAATATTATGTAATATAGATAATAAGCCTTAGTAATGTAGACATAATATTCCATTATTTTCGTTCTAAATAACGAGAAGTCGAATCGAAGTCGTCTTACATTTTTTTAGAGTAATGTCACACTTTGTCATATTAGGTAGAGACTATTTATGAGACATTTCAATGTGGTCTTACATTTTTGAGTAACGTCACGTTTGCCGTCTTTGTCATAATATAGAGGTAGTGAGCTAAAATGACATTCGAATAGAACTCTTACATTCGTTGACTTAGAGCCGCTTTTACAACATTGAGTTTTGTACGGGACAAAAGAGCCGGCTCAGTCATGTCCTACTCAACACTAGTCCCAACTTAAAATAAAACCGGGCAAGAGCGAGTCGGACTCGCGCACCGAGGGTTCCGTGCCATCATACAATATAATTTATGACAAAGGCGGTTTTTATTTGTTGGAGAACCTTGACAGCGCCATCTCTTGTCTGATAGCCGAACTTATGTAGATTTTTTACACTTTCGATGATTTCTAAAAAAGTATGCTATGTAGAGAGATTGTAATAAATTTCCTCTAATCTTTACATACACTTCTAATAGTAATAAAAGTTTCAAAGGTTTATCTCCGCAAACTTCGGAGATAAGGGGGGGGAACGCTATTTTTTTCAACATTTTTGTAAATAACTCAAAAACTATACGACTTAAAGGAAAACTAAAAACTGTTTATTAATGTGCAAAAGAATACCTTTCATATGATACCCCACATAACCTAGTGACTTTCCAAAAATTTTGAAAACACCCCTTCCACCCCCATTGTCTAAAAAACTATACAAATTAGAGAGTTCGCTATAATTTTCCTATAAAGTTTACATACATTTCTATTAGCTATTAAAGTATCACGGGTTTATCTCTGCAAACTTCGGAGATAAGGGGGGGGGGAACGGTCGTTTTTTCAACATTTTTGCAAATAACTCAAAAACAATACGGCTTAAAGGAAAACTAAAAACTGTTTATTAATGTGCAAATGAATACCTTTCATATGATACCCCACATCACCTATTAACTTCACAAAATTTTTGAAAACCCCTCTTCCACCCCCCTTGTCTAAAAAACTATGCAAATTAGAGAGTTCGCTATAATTTTCCTATAAAGTTTACATACATTTCTATTAGCTATTAAAGTATCACGGGTTTATCTCTGCAAACTTCGGAGATAAGGGGGGGGGGAACGGTCGTTTTTTCAACATTTTTGTAAATAACTCAAAAACGCTACGGTTTAAAGGAAAACTAAAAACTGTTTATTATTGTACAAATGAATACCTTTCATATGATACCCCACACGGCCTAGTAACTTCACTTAAAAATTTTGAGATCCCCTATCCGCCCCCCTGCAATCAAAATAGGAATATTTTTTAACATTTTTACCATTTTAAATTGCAAGTCGATAGCATCAGTAGTTCTCGAGATATCCATCTGTGACAGACAGACAGACAGACAGACAGACAGACAGAGTGATTCTATAAGGGTTCCTTTTTACCATTTTGGTCCGGAACCCTAAAAAGTATTAATTAAGCGTAACTAACTTAAGATACATTAAGGATACTGAGTCAAAAATAATGATTTTTTTAACGCTTGTTGAGAAACAATGAGACTGCAAAAGTTAATATTGACACATAGTTAGTTTTTATCAAATATACGATTTTTTTAATTAAATTTAGTAATTTTTATTGGTATAGATTTGTACGTAAACTAACGATTCTAATTTAAGTATTTTGTAATTCAAATTAAAAAAATATTGTTTAAACATTACCTGGCAAACAACACCATTGATTATATTATTATTACAACACTACGTTTCACTAAATATTCCAGCTAAAAATAACTCTACTTTTTAAGATTACATCTACTTTAATTATTTCATAAAACTAGAGAAAAGGCAACAGGCTCGTTCACTTGTAGTACACTAAGCCGAGTATCAGCTTGATCTGCAACATACCACTTCAATACAAGTCGTGATGGCATCGTGTCTTACTCGAGTTAACACTTCGGAGGAGCCGTGTTCGCTTCCCTGCGTAGGGTAAGGTCTTTTTCAACACACTTGCTTACAAAATGCCTTTAATTTCACCGTAATTAGGCACATAATGACACCTGTAATCAAACTGTGACTTTTTCATTGCTATTAATCACATGTGAGTTAATAGGGTTTTTTATACTTAAAAGTTACTTTGTTCTTAAAAAAGTTTTGATACAAAAAAGATCGTGTTCAATAGTACAATTAAAATGATTTTTTAGTATTATTTTCTACACAAGTATGTTGAAGAACGTCGTATGATACACGTGCGTATTGATGATTACCGTCTTCGGCTCTCTTAAGACCCTGTACCGTAATGTACTCATCATCATCATCATTTCAGCCGTAGGACGTCCACTGCTGGACAAAGGCCTCCCTCATTGATCTCCAAGTACTGCGGTTGGAAGCCGTCTGCATCCACCGCCGACCAGCAGTTCTCACCAAGTCGTCTGCCCATCTTGTAGGTGGACGTCCTACGCTGCGCTTGCCGATCCGTGGCCTCCATTCGAGAACTTTGCTGCCCCATCGGCCATCTGTTCTGCGCGCTATATGGCCTGCCCATTGCCACTTCAACGTGCTAATCCGTTTGGCTATGTCGGTGACCCGAGTTCTTCTACGTATCTCCTCATTTCTGATTCGATCCCGTAGAGAAACCCCGAGCATAGCCCTCTCCATAGCTCGTAATGTACTATTAAAACTTAATAACTAATCTTGCAGTAAATAATATAAAAGTGAATGTCCTATTAAATAATCTACGCACAGCCCAAACTGCTGTCGATAAAAAGTCAACATTTGGCTTGCGGGTTTATTATACAGCAAAACCACTCTCCACCTATAAACTGACTACTTACATAGATAGATAGAAAATGCTTGATAGAAAGTGTGTCGTAATATGAACCGGAACATTTCTGATTCTGAAGACGAATTGAGGGTAGTCGTGGATCCTACCATCAATTCGCGGTGATAGCTCCCAGAAACTTCAGTCCTCCCGCGACCATGACCAGGTGCAATCCGGTCAAAACGTCGGGAAAATAATTAAAAAAAGGTACGCGATAAAATCCTGTAGGTACTTATTTTGAAAACTAATAATAAGAAAAAGCTTTATTGCACACCTCAAAACATACAAATACAAAATAAAAACTATCCAATCTCTTAAATAAAATCCCTTTTCTTATTGTAAAATTAAGTTGTTTTTAATAATCATAAAGCATTACAAGATAGAATAAACAATATTGCAGTTTAATAAATGCTTTAATTTTTTTTTACATAAATTTGGCATTTGTTTAGCTAACTTATTTTAAGGTCATAGTAAATAGTATTTGCCGTGGGGTCCTTAGCGCGCTAAGGAATACCTCCGGTAGATGTAAGAGCCATCTTACAGCATCCACGGGCATGAGAGGAGGGGTAACATTCTACTGCCGGCACCCCATGGCATATTTTATATATTCATTCATATATATTTTTAATCATCAACATCATTGTCAGATGTTAGTGACCCACTGCTGGGCATAAGCCCCCTTCCCTAACCGCCAATCAGCTCTACTCTGGGCCTTTAGCAGCCAGGTCTTGTCTATTTTGATCAATGATTAGTAAATTAAAAGACAAGACCCCGGAAAATCCATTTAGTTCAGCAGATCACGCAACATTCGCTTCGCGGGAACACGCCACTTCCTACGTCGCAGTTCACTTCTATTTCGTCATAACTCAACCTACATCAACGATATTTTCTAAATAAATAGTAGATTGTTATACAAGGAGCTAAAATGACCCATTATATATGAGGTAGTTTTACTCCCAAGCTTTAGCGAGGGTGTAAATAGAAACCGAGTTTTAACGGGTTTTTTCATGGTTTTTAGCGCCGTGTGTTACACTTTACTTTTCACTACGATTGCGAGAAAATATTATAATATAATCCAATACAATATCATCATCATTTCAGCCGTAAAAACGTCCACTACTGAACACAGGCGAGCGCAGTACGGGATGTTCATACACGGAAAGACGCTGCTGCCCATCTTCCCGAGGTATCCCTTAGCAGGCTCTTACTATTAATTATAATATCTATCTATGTAGTATAATGTATTTAGTATGTTAGTCATCTAGTACCCATAACACAAGCTCTGCTTAGCTTGGGGCTAGATGATGCTGTGTGAATTGTCCAGCATTATTTATTTATTTATTTTGTTTATTTACTGCATCCACGGGCATGAGAGGAGGAGTCGGCAACAATGGAATAGTCAATAACGTTTTGAATAGCAACTTCTTAAGAATAATTAGGTGCACTAAAAGCTGATAACAATAACTCGAAAAGTTATCTTACCCAACGAACTAATAATAAAAAGATTATATAGATAACAAGTTTATTGTGTATGATACGATTTTAATGATTATGATTACGAGGAAACTCACCGAAAAAACAGGATAAAAATAGTATTTTTTTTTTCAACGATACCTTTTGCAGGAAATTAGTTAATATAATAAGGACTTTGAAATGATATCTATGTACGTTTATTATTATATTAAGTGTAACTAGTAACTATGTACATGCACTTAACATTATTTTTATTAATTGATGACATGATTTTTGTCTTCCCGTGTATCAACATCCCGTACTGCGCTCGCCAACCCGCCTGCCAAGCGTCGTGATTATGGCAACTACACCTCATGGAGATCCAAAGACTAAAAGCGTTTTAGATAATGTTTTTTTTTCAATTAAGAAAGTAAATTTATATTAATCAGAAAATGTAGTGTTGTTACTGACATTAAAAGATTAAGTCAAAGTTAATAAGTGTAATCAACAGATCAAAAAGCTATATAGAAATGTCAGTTTACAAAATAAAAACAAAACACAACATAAATTTGAATGAAGCACGTAATTGAATGCGTTCGCTTTGGAAAACTTTTTTCCAAGTGAGGGAAAGTAGCGTAGAAGAAGAAACCTTTCACTCTTTTACTCTCTTTTCTATAATGTTACGAAAATTAAAAACACTTAGGTACTGAATTATTTTTAAAGCCAGGACCTGTTCCCGTGTCATCTCCGGTTTTAGGTTTAACTTCCCTAAAGTCTGTCAAAAGACAATTATATTTTTTTTACTGTCGGCAACAATGAGCCGTTTTTAGTAGGATACAAACAAATATTTAAGTTATTAACTAAAACACCGACTTCAATGATAAAATACCTGTCCCGTTGTAAAAATGCCCAAAGTAAGTCCTTTGCATCTAGGTATTGTAGATATTAATCATGCTGTACGGGACGCTGCAGTGCCTGGGACATTGTTAGATGGATTAAGCTTGCCCAGCACTTATAGCATCCTTTAAGCTTAGTCAGCTATTAGTCAGAGGAAAGAACAGGTCATTACGTCTGAAGCTAACTAAGCCGCGGGTTTCCTCGCGATGTTTCCTTCACCGTTAAAGCACAGTTAAAAATACCCAAATCGCTATAATAATATGTATGCCTTTTATATATGGGTATTTCCCTCGATATATCGTGGATCCTATCATCAAAACTGGATTTATAAACATGTAAACATTATTAAGTGAAATGATAAACTCAAATGCAAATATAAATTTAGTGAATTTACTATGTCTTGAGGTAATTCTTTTGGAATGTTTTTCAAGCGCTCATTAAATAAAGTTTAGCGGATTTGGTACTTAGTATACATTTGTTTTTCATATAAAAGATAAGAGTTAAAAATGTGTTTATTTTGTCAGAGAGATAACATTATATTATATTCATAAAACGAATTAAGTTTACGTCGAATACGGTGACAAAAGAAAGCATGTGCTGTGGCAGAGCAGATCGTACCACAGCGCTGGTCTTTCGTAGTTACCATCGTTTGCGATTGCTGGGAATCGCAGCACACAAGCATAATATGTAACAGATATTACGTACCTACTCGTAGATTACCTGAATGCTTGCACAATGTTGCATTTTGTTATATACATCACATTGATTACTGGCCTTATCTCCATTTTAAGGGGTCACACGGCTGAACTTTTGACAACAGATAAAATAAGTTCCCTGACCTCTTAATTTCATTGACGTAAATTATGCGTGATGTAATGTATAACATTGTTTCAGTGTGTCCACCATGAGTTGTCACTGTTAGATCGCCTGCCGTTACTACAACTGTCAGATTTGTAACTCATGGTACCGAATTCGAAGCAAATGAAGCCATTTAATTAGCTTTAGCCAGTTAGTGCAACAACAGAATCGCCACCAATAACCGAATATATGTCATTTCTAGTCCATTTTACGCAATTTTAATTAGTGTTAGTTAGAAAGTGTGCCAAAATAATTAATACTAGTATAAAAGAAAAAAAAATAGTAAAACCTACGCATAGGATATTCCCTTTTCTTTTTTTAATTTGCGCTGAAGTAAATAAAAAGATAAGTACAAAATACAGATAGACCTAATATTCATCTTCAAAATGGTATATAGGTAACCTTTTTGGTTATTTAATTTATTGCGTGTAGGTAAGGAGATCAACTATAATTTCGTGATACGGTTTTTTATAAATTAATGATGGCATAATTTCTACCATTGAATTAATGAATGAATATCACTTTATTGTACACTAAAATCAAGAGTTACTGGAAAAAAAAGAGTTATTACAAAATACAGGTGCAATGGGTAGCCTTATCACCCTTATCGCTAACAGCGGTCTCTTCCAGGCAACCTTTGGATGGACAGGATAGATCAAAATTATTTATGACGGTGGCGTACTAAAATAGTGAAAACAAAACAAATAAGGTAATAAAATAGTATAAAAATAATTAACCAAACTAGTGGAAGGGTCTACCATAATTATCTAGGTAGGTAGGTATACTCTGTTATTTTCTAGTGACAATTTAATCATTAGGGTTTTATAGTTGAAGTAATATTTTCAACGAACTTCAAAAGATGGAGGACAAGACAGCTGTATTTTTTTTTGTTACCTCAGAATGGTTCGTTTGAACTGAATTGGAAAATTGTTTACTAATTCAATTTAGGAATTAAATAATGTTAATATTGGTGTCGATTCTCTTTTACACTTCCTATAACTAATTAAGATAAGAGGTATGATGTTCCTAAATTTACAGCTGTCAGCGTAAAATTGAGTATATTTGTTCCATTTTAGTTTTACGTCAATTTGATTTGTTTTAGAAAGTCCAACCACAGAATTGCCACCAGTGTCTACTAAAATCCTTTATGGCATTGTTTCTGCCCTAAAAAACTTGCAGTTGGGTTTATTGTTTATGATTATCTGTTTTACTGTTTTTGACGACCTCTGTGGCGCAGCGGGCGAAGGTCCGCCTGCGACGCAAGAGGTTGCGGGTTCGATTCCCGCCTCGGAACAAATGACTGACGATCTGCAGTTATTTGTTCCGGGTATTCTTGATGTTTTTCTATATATAATAAAAAAAACTATGTATTATCTGTTATTTTTTTTATTTCACATTGTCAAGGATTTTATCATTGAAGTCGGTTTTTTCTAAATTTATAATTCGTTTACTTCATTTTCATAGTTTGTAATTAAAAAACGTAGATACGTCCACTTACAATAGAAAATAGAGATATTTAATCTTAAGTTAATAAAGTCTGTTTAAAGCACTGTGATAAGAAGCTAGAAAAGACAGTTCATACTT
Organism: Pasiphila rectangulata; assembly: GCA_963082625.1. Taxonomy (NCBI): domain Eukaryota; kingdom Metazoa; phylum Arthropoda; class Insecta; order Lepidoptera; family Geometridae; genus Pasiphila; species Pasiphila rectangulata. Next base: position 18,997,813 of record OY720244.1, read on the forward strand.
ATTAATAGTTATTTTTTAGTTGTTTCGGAGTTGGAGCAAATTCCAATCCAAGTTTTTTGCCTTCTAGATAATCAGATATATATATATATAGTAAGCTTTATTGTGAAGATTAATTTTGTTTTAATTGTTGCTAGAAAATTGCTGCATTTCTTTAGGATTTTTTTTGTATTAGCGGAAGAATTTTATTGCACTGCCCTTTGAAAGATAAATTGACCTTACGTAGACTAATCGTGGGCAACGCGAGTTCATCTCTATTTCTAGTACTTACTCTAAGCACCAACTACTTACTTAACTAAAATAAAAAAAAGGTTTACATAGCAACTCACATTCTTTCGTAGCGCGGGTGCGTTCAGAACGCTACTGAAATCTCAACTGCAAAGCCCAACAACAACTTCGTGATATAAGTGGTTATCTTATTGTTTATGGCAGATAGGACGCCGCTGGAGATCCATTTGATCCACTTGTGAACTTTTGGAACTGATAGCGCATTGGATCGGCACTGCAAAGTCGGAGAGGTGGTTGGAAGTTTTGTAGATTGATTTCTATTATGCTTAACTATGTTTTTCTTACTTTATATGTAATATATATATTAATAGGATGTATTATAAAATGTGTACTTATACAAACTAGAAAGGAGGTGATTGGACTAAACCAAGGAACAATGAAAATCCTAGAAGGTCGTAAACGTAGGCTTACGACTTTCAATTGTAACAGTAAGAAGTGAAAGAGGTTTATTTTTCGCTTATTTCTCTCACTTAAAAAATAATTTCAAAGCGAACGAATTTAATAATGTGCTTTATTCAATTCCACGTGGCCTTTGTCCAAATAAATAAAAAAATTGGCTTTGACTTTTTGCGGCATATAACTTCACACCAACATTTGACCTTTCAACCTTCCTGATTTTGCCTTCATTCTATGACGGGCAATATTCATATTTTTATCACCACCATTTGGTTTTTTTTATGCCACTGTGATGATTATGATTATAAAGTAATACGAAAAGGTTCTGTGAAATTGCAAAAATATTAGTAGACTTGATTACCTACCCTTAGACGAGATTTTGTGTTATAGTGCTAGTTCCATTTTTTGTGAACGAACATTGTTCAGACTTTGTTACAACCTTTAAAATAATGAAGAAATTTTAAATAAAGAACTATCTAATTGACGCCATATTCCAATCTTTCGGAAAATTTTTGCAAAAAATCTCAAGACAAAAGATAAGATAAAAAGATAAAAAGTGTTTATTTCTGTAAAGCCTAAATTAACAAATAAATGCTTAATATAGACCTAATGTAACATGTTTAGTTTCGACGCCTCGCTCTAACTAAGCTCGTGGCTTGTGCTGTAGACGCGAGGGTTCTCTACCTCAGCATAGTTTATTTAGGTATACAAGTTACAAAATTATGTTAAATCAGTTAACTATTACCTACGAGTATGTGTAGGTACTATACAAGAAAAAATAATAGTAAATATGACAAAAAAACAAAAGATAAAAAGAAGATGTAAAAGCTGATACTAATATTACTCCTTTTTTAAATTAAAACTAAAAGCTAGAAGCCAAACATTAAATACATCGTAAGTTAGTGTAATGTATGTGTCATGTGTGAAAACAAGTGTATTATGTATGTATGTATGTGTGAATTTACGTGTTTGACTGTTTTAAATAAGTGGGATTAGTCATACCTATAACAATGTGTAGCTGTGATTGTAATAAATAAGTATGTATGTATGTGTGAGTTTGTGTGTTTGATTATTATTGTTATTATTTTGTTTAAGTTGATTGCAATTCCCTTTGGACAATAAAATATACATGTTTTTTTTTAAATTAACTGATAACTTTCATTAAGTTTTCGGTTTCAATATAATTCAGGGTTTGTAAGTAAGTTTTAGTTTTAACTTTACATTGTGCGTAAGATAAGTCCTTTAATGGAGTAAGTTTGTTTATTTCGTTGTAAACGTAAGGTGCTAGGTAAGGAAAATGTTTTTTTGCTAATGACGTGTTACAATGCGCTGTAGCAATTCGATTTGTTCGCCTTTTTAATGTTTGGGAACTCTGTATAGGTTTGATAAGGTGCTGTCTAAGAAGCATTTGTTGGATGCACAACTGTCTCACTGTGAGAAGTTTAGTATCAGCATAGAGTTGCGCTGTTGGGTACCTGTATGGTTTGCAGTACGCTACCTTCAGTACTGCCCTCTGAGCTCTTTCAAGCGAAAGTAGATGAGTTTTTGCTGCACCCCCCCACGAAGTTGCACAGTAGGTTATAAGGGATTGACACAGCGTGTAGTAAATTGTGAGCAGGTGTGACTCGTTGGCTACATGTTTTATATTTTTAAATACTGCTATTAATTTTCTCACGCGTGCGGTAAGTAATTTGATATGTGGGACATATGTCATCATCGAGTCCAGTGTTACACCGAGATATTTAATGGTGCCACAACATTCAAGGGTAGGGCAGTTAGTGCAGCTAACATTGCTTGCAGTATTTAGACAGATAGCGCTATGGGCTTTCAGCAGGTAGTTTGCGTGATCTGGTTTACTAGTCTTTCGTAAGTAGAAGGTAAGGTACTTTGTTTTTTCTGCATTTAGAGTAAGAATGTCATGGTTAAGTTTTTTGTTTATAATATCAAATCCTTGTTGAGCCTGAGCGTAAACTGTATTCCAGTTTTCACCCTGAAACAAAAGCACCGTGTCATCGGCAAAAGAAATTAATTTACCCGAATCCATTTCTGTTTGGCAAATGTCATTAATGTAAGCTAAAAAAAGAGTTGGGCCTAAGATGCTTCCTTGTGGAATGCCGTACGTTACAGGACATGCTATAGATAAGTAATTACCTATTTTTACACGTTGTGTTCTATCTGTTAGGTAACTATTTAGTAGCTGAAGCTGTTTTCCTCTAATTCCCAAGTTAAATAGTTTGCTCAAGAGTTGTGGAGTAGACACCGTATCGAACGCTTTTGCCAGATCAAGAAAAATAGCTAGACATCTCTCCCTTCTATCTAGAGATCCGACAATAAATTTATTAAGTTCCAACACGGCGTCTGCAGTTGATCTACCCCTTCTAAATCCATGCTGGTTATTAGATATAAGCCTAAATTTTTCAAAGTAGTTAACAAGTCTTACATTTATAGCACGTTCCAAGATTTTTGAAAGTGCAGGCAATATTGAAATAGGTCTATAGTTGGTCACTACTTTCTTGTCCCCGTTTTTATAGATTGGTAAAATAATAGAGGTTTTGAATGATTTTGGAAAAACAGCGGTCGAAAAACTGAGGTTACATATGTAAGTTATAGGTTTCACCAAAACATTTTTATTTTCTTTTAGTATACGTGCAGAGATTTCGTCCCAACCTATAGAACAATCTGTTTTTAAAGTATTGATTATATCTAAAATTTCAGTTTCCGTTACATCACTCAGTCCGAAAGAGTTGGATATCTTAGAGTTATTCTGGGTGTTTGCATAAGAAACGCGATTGAGTAGGATTTTTTCCGCAAGAGTTTTACCAACATTCGCAAAGGTGTAATTAGCAAAGTTAACTGCATTTTGAGGATCTTTTCCGCGTATTAAATCTTCTGAAAGGGTCTTTTTTTGTTTAAAATTTGTAATTTGATTTATAACTTGCCATGTTTTTTTCATATTCTTTCCGGCTTTTTCAAGCTGTTCTTTTTCGTATGATTGTTTCAGTTTACGTAATAGTGCGTTGCAGAAATTTCTATACCTTTTATAGGTTGCATTTAGAATTTCATTTTGTGGTGATTTACGTAACTTGGTATGAAGTCTATCACGATGCGTCATACAGCGTATCAAACCTGGCGTTATCCAAGGTTTGAGTGGTGTTTTTCTGAAAGGTCGTTTTATTTGTTTGGTATTGTTAATAATAGTGTTCCTAATAATATTGACGAATTCATTCGTTGCTGAATCGCAATCGGGATTACTAAAAACGGAATTGAAATCAGTAATACACAATTGTTTTTGTATTTCCGTATACATAACTTTAGTGTGGGTGTTTTTGTACTGTTCAAAATTTTTTAAGGTGTTCTTTTTGTGATTTTGAAGGATTAACAAAACTGAGTCGTGATCTGTTACACTATTTTTTATAACCATGGTGGTAGCACTTAGGTTGGTTTTTATGAAGCAATGATCGAGACAGTTTGTTAATCTTGTAGGAAAGGTATGTGATGGTAGTAATCCATGAAAAGCCATAAGTTCTATATATTCAGAACTATGTCTGTCTTGTGTGTTAGTAGTAATGTTAATATTAATATCTCCTAAAACTATGATATTTTTATATGTACGCAAGGTTGTAAGTATGGTGTTCAATGAGTTAATAAAATTTTCAATATTATTATACGACGGCGATCGGTATATTGATATAATGGCTAAATTGTTGTTTATTACAGTCTGAAGACAATTTCCTTCTTTAAAACTTGGTTCGGAATGGTTGTATGTGATATAGGTTTTTGTATAAATCACAACTCCATCATTTTGTATTATATTATTGTGGGTGTGGGCAATATCATATCCCTCTAACGATGGCAGAATGTGGTTTTTCTGCAGCCAGCATTCTGTTAAGATTATAATGTCTGGTTTGATTCTCATTCGTTCAATTAATACAATAAAATCAGTGAAATTTTTTCCAATACTTCGAATATTCTGAGTCAGTATATTTAAGTGTACATTTGATTTAGGGACCAAGGATAAACAGTTTTCTGGATCGGTACAGTGGGCATCAGATACCAAAACATTGTCTATGCTGTTGCATAGATTATCAATAATATTACTCATAATAGAAGTACTTAAAATTGTAGAGTGCATGACAACACTCAGGATTTTTTTCAATATGTTTTTTCACATAGTGTAATGTTTTTGAATCTTTTCTGTTCACTGTACTGTTATCCTTTCTGCGTCTTGGTATCATATTATCTTTTTTGTTTGAAGTGTGTGTGTATGTTCTAGAAATTGATTTGTGTAAAAAGTATGTATTTAATTTTTGGCTGTTTATTATTGAGAAGATATTAATTATAGTTGGTAATAAGCAATATGGAGTTCTTATGAGATACGTTCTAAAACTAAAGTAAATGATTTGAACATTTATAAATATTCGACCTATGAGTCATGAATTAAGTGCCATGATGCGTAGGTGGTCTTCATCCTTGATCCATATATTTTTTTCACCCTCCTTCTTCCGTAATTGGACTAGTCCATTAGAAATCCAACAAAAAGTGAAATTTTTGTCTCTTGCGTATTCCCTCGCTTTGAAAAAAAGACTCTTTGTTCTGGGTGTAAGGTGATAATCAATGTAGACTGGTCTCGATGCTTCGTCCGATCCTATAGTTTTTATATGTGATGTAGACAATCTGCCAGTGCTTTTAGATTTATTGAAGGTTTTATATTCCTGTAAGATAGTTTTCTTTATTACAAGGACAGAAAGACGCTATTATTCTTTAGTTGGACTTTTGACCGACCACGTTCTGACTTCGTCTTAAATCTAATCTATCAACGGGCTGATTAGATTAGTCTAATCAGCCCGTTGGATCCCACTGCTGGGTAAGGCTTCCCTTCCCTCTTTCCACACTTTCCGGTCTAAAGCGTTGGTCGAATAGTCAGCACAGGAAACTTCCAGTTCATCCCGCCATCTGCGCCTGGGTCTTATTTTAATGTTTAAGCTACCATTGCTATACCTACAATGTGCCTACAAAATTCTTTATATCAGACGTAAAAAAAATATGTGACGTACGAAAAATAGTTTCACTACTATCACTGTTCAAGCACGAACGAAGTTATCGTACCTACATTTAAAAGACAGCTCTTACATGCAGGTAATAAAGTACAAAGTCATGTTGACTACCTCTTACAACAGCCACTTCATAATCTTTATCTTAATTATGTTAAGACATGTCGTACCTAAACATGATGAAATTGGTAATTTTACCTATTATATACTTTACCTATCAAAAAAAAACAAACAGTGATGGCTTTATAGTGTACTACTACATAAGATGTTACATTTTAAGAAAAAAAAACGATAATTTTGCCTATTTAGGTTTTGTATGTGAGTGACATACAAACGCTTGTAACAAGTATATGAAATTGAAAAATTTAAGTCACCCCGGATACCTACTTTACGTAGGAGTTTTGAAAACTACACATCATGTCCTTTCATTTGATACCAAACTGGGGTATATTTGGAAACACTCGATCATTTATCCCCTCTTTCACCCCTATATATTATAAACTTAAACGAATTTGATAAAACATGTTTAAGAACCTCCGACGGAAAATCTGCTTTAAAAAAAACCTGCATGCAAATCGCTCGTTTAAGAGCTACGGTGCCACAGACAGACACACAGGCACACTCACATAGCGGTCAAACTTATAACACCCCTCTTTTTTTCGGGGGTTAAAAATGGTAGGTATATAGGTAAAATCATCACGTAAAGTACGACAATTTCGTGCATTCTGCTTTAATTGTAATATCAAATGTAATCATACTAATATTACTTATAAGAAGAAAAGATTAGTATGTTGTAATTTTTGTATGTTTGTAAAATAAACTCAAAAACTACTGGACAGATTTTATAAATTTTTTCGCCATTAGAATGCTACTTTATCCCTATGCTACATACCTAGGCTTTTATCCCCGTATTCGCACGGGAACGGGAAATACGCGGATAAAACCGAGGAGTATAGTCATACTCCTTAAAGCCATCACTTTTTATGTCTCTGACTGATTCACAGTCAGAGACATAGAAGTGATGGCTTTGGCCGAAGCGGCGGACAGAAGCTAATTTCTCATAAACTAAAAAAGCTAACTTAGCCCTTATAGTTTTCGGCGTTGCAATTTTATTTATTTATTTACACAGTAGATTTCAAACATTACAGGATATGCACCCTAAGACGTTAAAAATCTTTATTTAAGAAAATCCTTACAAGTCTAAATAAAAAAAATAAGAAATATGAGTAAGCAAAATTATAGGTACACAATATAGAAACATGTCATTTCGAAACATACTAATAAACAAATACAAGAAAAAAATACAAATACAAGAATTAATATAACAACAAGAACAAATACAGGAATTAATATAAATAATTGAATTTTATAATAACAACAACAAAAAGGAATCATAATTAAGTCTAAAGGGTAAAAACTTTACAAATTGTCTCAGAATAATTTAAACATATTTTGACTATTAAATTTATATCATCCGCAAACAAATCAAGTTCGGGGTTATATTTAAGAAGTTTGTTTAGGTGGTTTTGGGCACGGCAGACGGGCGATTGTTGTCGTGCAACAGTGCGTGGGGGCATTGGGGCAAAAAGCGGGACTCGCCCTGGACGAAATCTACCGCGCTGCTCTGGTACATAGAGCCGACTAGCTTCGCCTACCAAGTCAGGGCTGTCAATTAGACCTTGTAGGATACGGCACACACACATAAGTTGCTCACTTAACCTACGTGTTTCCAAGGAGTTAAAACCTAATGTTCCCAGTAGGTATTTGGTGGGATACATGAAGGGAAAGTACCCGTGACATTTTTTATATAGGAATCTAAGGAAACGTTTCTGAACTTTTTCAAGCATTAGGGCGTATGTGGACTCATGAGGATTCCATACACATGAGCTGTTTTCTAGTTTGGTGCGAACAAGTGACATACATATATAAAATACGGATGGCATTAATATTAGTAAAGTATTTACAGTTTCTTGTTACAAATCCTAGTCTTTGAAAACAGTCCGTGGTGAGTGTGCTTATGTGGTCGTGAAAGTTTAAGTTTGAGTCAAATACTACCCCAAGGTCCTTTATTTTGTCCTGCATCTGGAAATAGGCCGACCTTCCAGTTCATACATCGACAAGATAGGCTGTTTGGCTCGTGTGAAACTGGTCATTTGACATTTATTTCGACGAGCTCTGTGGCGCAGCGGACTAAGGTCCGCCTGCGACGCAAGGGGTTGCGGGTTCGATTCCCGCCTCGGGACAAATGTCTGTACGATCTGCAGATATTTGTTCAGGGTGTTCTGGGTGTTTTTCTATATATAATAAAAATATCTATCTATGTAGTATAATGTATTAAGTATATCAGTCATCTAGTACCCATAACACAAGCTCTGCTTAGCTTGGGGCTAGATGATGCTGTGTGATTTGTCCAGCATTATTTATTTTATTTATTTAAATTCAGATTTAATTGGTAAGTTTTACACCAGTCTACAACACTATTCAGATCTTGCTGTAGCGTATTGCAGTCATTGGTAGAAAGAATGGGTTTGAAAATTTTAAGGTCGTCTGCATACAACAAACATCTACTATTACGGAGACATTCTGGGAGATCATTGATCATGATGGTAAAAAGAAGAGGCCCTAGTGACGAACCTTGACTTACCCCAGAACGCACGTGATAAGAATCAGAAACGTAGCAACCTAATCTTACAAATTGGCTACGGTCCTGCAAGAAGTCTGCAAAGAATCGTAAGAGTTTAGGCGCGAATCCCATATCACTAAGCTTTCCCAGAAGAACATCATTGTTAACACGATCGAAAGCTTTACTGAAGTCTAGGTATACCACATCGACTTGAACGTTATGATCAAGTTTTTGAGAGATGGTATCTACAAGTGTGAGTAGGTTGGTATTAACTGACCGTTTCTTTCTAAATGCGTGTTGCGTGTCTGTGAGGGTTCTATTTGTTTATATATGTTGATGTGAAGAATGCTCTCAAATAGTTTTCCAAAGCAAGGGAGGATTGCAATTGGCCGGTAATTATTCGTTTTGGTTTTGTCTCCTGACTTATAAATCGGGACAACTCTGGATTGTTTCCAGCGTGACGGATAAATGCATGTATTTAATGAGATATTGAAAATGTGCACTAGTGGTGTGGCAAGTTGTTGATTTAGGGCTTTAACTATGTAGGGTGGGACATTATCTGGACCTACGGCACTTTTAGGTTTGAGTTTACGTATGTGAATTTTAACGTCAGCAACTGATATATTGGATACACTGACAATACTATTATTGTTACTTATAGAACTGGATAACGAATCAACATCTAATTGTGGTATGTTGGTTAAGAAAACGCTACTGAAATAATCTGCAAATGCACCAGCTGCTTCACGGCCTTCATACTTGCGTTCTTCATGAATAATACATGGGTCAAAACCACCTTTGGTTCGTAAGCTAGTAACATGTTTCCAAAAAGCGCGTGGATTGACAGATAGATTTTCCTGGATGTTACGGATATGATCGTCGTATGCTAGTGAGACCATGTGTTTTATATTAGCTCTAATTGCTGAGAAAAAGCTATACACATACCGGTCTTTGGTCTGTTTCCACTGCTTGTGTAAAGAATTTTTTAAAGTGATGTCCGATATAATGTTTTTTGTATACCAAGTAGGATATCGTCTTACTGATTGAACACGACGAACCTTCTTAGGTACACACTGATCAAAACATGTATATAGCTCTTTATAACGGCAGTGTTAGCGTCAGTTTGGTTTAATACATTATCCCAATTTACATTGTTAATAAGCTAATAATAATAATAATATAATAATCATTTATATGATACTAGCTTCTGCCCGCCGCTTCACATGCGTTGTACCCGGATAAAAAGTAGCCTATGTGTTATTCCTGGTCAACATCTATACGTGTGCAAAGTTTCAGCTCAATCCGTAACCTAGTTTTTGCGTGAAGAGGTAACAAACATCCATCCAAACAAACTTTCGGCTTTGTAATATTAGTGGGATGTCATACAAAATAACAGCTTTCTAGGACTTATATAGTCTATTCGAACTACAACGATTTCTTGTTTTACTACGAAACCCTGATAAAAAAAATATTCATCTATGTAGTATAATGTAAGTATTAAGTATATCAGCCATCTATGTAGTACCCATAACACAAGCTCTGCTCAGCTTGGGGCTAGATGATGCTGTGTGAAGTGTCCAACATTATTTAATATTTATTTATTTTATTTTCAGACGCAGCCCGTGACAGTGTATTTGAAGTGACTTAGCAGGCTCCAGAAATTTTATGTTTCGTCTGGAATACATTTTTGATATAGCTTATAAACTATTACTTATAGAATAACAACAAGTCTGCAAAAGGGGTAAGTAAAAACCGGAATGTAGCTTATTAGATTTAATTAGTAAAAACCTAAACTTCTTATAAAAAAAACTTATCTACAACTGTAAAATAATTATCTACATTTACACATTACTTAAACACTAGCATACTTATCACATTTTATGTCATGTATTATATGTAGCCGTGGGATGCCGGCAGTGGAATGTTACCACTCCTCTCATGCCCGTGGATACAGTAAGGGACACCTCCGGAAGATGGGCAGCAGCGTCTTTCCGTGTATCAACATCCTGTACTGCGCTCGCCAACCCGCCTGCCAAGCGTGGTGAGCATAGCAACTAACTACCCCTCATGGAGATCCATGAGGGAGGCCCGTGTTCAATAGTGGACGTTTTAAGGCTGAAATGATGATATCTATATGTCGTCAGTGAAGTTCTAACAGTGCGGAAGTCATTTTTGACAGTCTTGACATTTTAATGCCATTGCATTCTGACTTCCGCACAGTTAGAACTTCACTGACGATGTATAAAAGAAAGTCTGGTTAGTTACACTACTTTAAATCGAGTACCGCTCTACCGATTTTAAACATCTTAGATTTTTTGGATTTGTCTGCGCCCGGAATAACATATAGGCTATTTAAACATCTTAAAAGTCTTGGAAAAATAATTAAACCATAATTTAATTTTGTCGTATATTTTAGATGCTGGAATCTTTTGGTTGTCAAATATTATAGGTGCGTTCAGAAATTTAATTTAATGACTAAACTTAAACTCTAGCTGTTTTTTTTGTGACATAATTATTACGGTTGTAGAGTTGTAATAGAAGTTGTTAAATAATATTAGTATTAGTATTAGCAGATTGTAGCAGTATGGTAGTTGTAGAGTAGAGAAGTTGCTGTAGAGTAGTAATGTAGTAGTAGTTGGCAGTAGTAGAGTAGTAGTTAGTATTTGTAGAAGTAGATAGTTGATTTTAAGGCAGTACGAAGATCGCCGAAACAGCTAATAAAATAAACAGATTTTAGAATGTAATTACTAATTCCGGGGGCCTTCTCTTGAATGCAAATCGCGATAAATCGAAATCGCAATCAAGCCAAACTAACTCTTATGGCCCTAACGTAAAGATTGCCATTCTGACGATAATATCGTAATCGTTTTCTAGAGTACAAACCCCGGTTACAAAGTGAAAACTGAAACGTTCCCACATTCAAATTCGCGGAAAACTCAACAAAATTTACAACCACCGAAGTGTTACAATAACTGCGTTATTAATGAACAGTGTTCAGTTAAAAAGGGAAACAGTACGGTTCTGCGGAACTGTTTTTGCACGTTTCTTTTATTTAAAACGGCTCATGCTGATGATGATAATGTTTCCTAGCCGATTTCAGCCATGGCGACTGAGCATTCAGATAAGAAGTCTCATAGGAGGGTTCTGGTTTTCTCCCTTCCATGTGCTCTGAGGTGACTTGTGTACCCAATCTTATAAGAGAAGATACACACTTTGGGCACGTTAAAACCCCGTTGATAAAATTGTAACGGATGAGACAAGACGAGAGATACGTACTAGTTCACGAACATGGCATATCCGTTTTGACACAAGGTTTGCAGCTTTAGTCAGTATACAAATCAAGTAAAAACCATTGGCCTAAGCAACCGAATATATAAATAGCTATTTCAAAGTTTTCACTTCATCCTGTCTCTGTGTTGAGGGTCTCATTGCTAACGGAAGGCTGCTTGTCGTCGGGTAGCAGAAAACTTAGGGCTCCACACACTGAAACAAAGTCAACGGCAGTTTGAATTTTATATTTTGATATAAAAATGAAGCTCTACAATTTAAAATTTTTACATATTTTTCCTACTTTTGAGCCCAACTTCTTTCTCAGTATGTTCTTGCTTTAAAAAAGGGCTTTTTACGAAAACAGTAAACTGACCAATATTAGCTAAAAATTTGGAAAATAATTTTACTTATGAGATTTCTACTTGGTATGGTTGTTTTGTACCAAATCCGACTCAAAAGTACAATTAATTTACAAAGTTTTACTTATTATTCATCGGGATACTTTTTTTTGTAAAAGCACTTATTTCATATTTTTTAGTGATTGTTTCAAATGTTGATGATGTTGGTGGTCACTAAAAGGGTGCTGCTAGCGTTATAAAACCCCTGTATATCATACCAAGATTCAAGATTCAACAAGGTTCATTTCATCATTAAACCCATATTTTGGGCCACTTTGGGCTCGAATTTTTTTTCGACCTCTATAAGGGATATCTCCTTTCCAACAAAAAAGAAACCTTAAAATTCATAAACGACGATTTATCCGCGAACACAAATAAAAAAATACAGGGTAAAAAATACAAAAAAAAATACAACACCAACACCCTGTGTTCGGCGGAACGTTGAACATACGAAAATTTGTTTTAAAATTTGGTTGAATTGAGTAAAACCCCTCCTTTTTTTTCATCGGTTAAAAAGGTGTTCTAAAATGTGATTTCATAAAATAGATGAATAAGGATGCCTAATTAAAGTAGTTCAAAGACGCCTAGTCATTGCTTAATCATCACAATTATAATGACAGGGCAATGATTTGGTACAACTGCCCTACGCTTAGCGATAACACGATGCTTGATACCTACTAAGCAGCTATCTTTTTAACCTACCTACAATCGAATGTCATTTACTTATCATTACATTAAGTATTTAACATTATGCTGAGACTGAGACCTTTTTGTGACTCAAGCATGGCTTCATTATTTTTGTCTTTTTTTATGTACCTAATCAATGTTTTCTATGCTTGTTGTCACAATTAAAGAAATTATCTATCTATATAATCTTATCAAGGTATGAAATATATTTTCTCTATATCCTTATCTTTTAAAGGTATATTAATATAATAAATTATCTATATACATATAAATTACAACTTAATATAATAAACAACGGAAGCAATAATTTTATCAAAGTCAATAAGTATTTATTAAAAAAACACTCATTAGATACAGGTTAGCGTTCACCGTTTTGATATATTTTGTGCAGTGTATTTAATTTTATTTATGGTAAAACATGTATTTTTATGAGTTTACAATCAAATGATGTGAAACAAATGAAAATCTCTAAGCAAAAACTACTCAACAGATGATGTTTAATCTTTCCACAAACATTAATTGTAGAGTAGGACACAGAGGCTAATTTGAATCAGGGTACATCGCGTTTGAAGCTGCGGGAAGTATACGAGTTCCGTGAAAAATAGTTCACATTAAGATTGCAGCCGTGGGTATCCACCCAGCAGTTAGAATCTGCCAAGGGATACCTTCGGACGATGGGCAGCAGCGTCTTTCGCTTATCAACATCCCGCACTGCGCTCGATACACCCTTATCATCAGTACTTGTAGATCCATGGAATAGGCCTATGTCCAGCAGTGGACGTCCTAGGGCTGAGATGTACGTTATGTTACGCTTGAAGGGATAGGGCTATACAAAGATATTTTAGAGATTAAGCCTGCCTTGACTCAATTGGTCTAAAAGCTGACTGACACGTAGCAGGAGGTAGCGGGATCGATTCCCGCCACGGGAAAATGTATCTTTATTCCTTATTGTACACAGTAATAAAATTATATTAGTTTACATAATTATATAGTGTTGACTTCAACGATATCTTTATAAAACAAAAAAAAACTGATTAGGATATTAGCAAATATAAAACAAAGACAAAGCCGTAGGCCGCACTTCAAAATACTAAAAATATTGACCTTGCCCTGTATATACCTCTACATAATGCAAATGACCTCATTCGTTAAAAAATATCGACATTTTTTTAAATCTAATTCTGAACTTTTTATCAACTATAATAGACGATATAAAGACAAACTTATATTACCTTCGACTACCCTTACACAATTTAGCAAAGGTCCTCCCTATTCACGATTAGTAATATTTATAACAAAATACCGAGCTCCATAAAAGATCTTAAAAAGGACTCGGTTTTCCGTATTAAACATAAAGAATACCTTATTTCTAAATGTTACTACTCTGTTGATGAATTTCTAAACGAAAAAATTTAATCACTAACTGTTTGGCTGCCTGAGTTAAATGAATTGGACATACTAACCACAAAGTTACATATTATGACAACTATTTTGACTTTGATTATTGTAACTGACATTGTATATATTATCCGACTCCTGTGTGAAACAATAAATAGATTATATACCTGATACCTACCTAATAAAATCAGTAGCGGCGTTAGGGTAAGGCGCGGTTGGGCGACCGCCCAGGGCGCCGGATATAAAGGGGCGCCGCAGGCGCAAAGAGAATTCTGGATATTCAATTCAATTCAATTCAATTTATTTATTTACACAATCATTATAACATTACAGATAATAATAATCCACTGCGTTAAATGAAGTACTTATATACCTATGCATCTTAACTTAATGCAGTTTATGCAAAAAATAAACAACAATACAATGTGTTAAAAAACTAAAGTTACTTACTTAACAATAATTAATATAACTAACTTAAATATATATATATTTATATAATTTAAACTTTGACAACAGGAAACAAAAAAAAAACAGCACATAAAAATCAAAATATTTGTGTAAACACCTAAGAGACTTATAATTATTATAGTGCGACGTACATTAATATTTACAGAGAAATTAACAAAAAATTACTTTAACAACATGGCGAGAAAGTTAAAATTCAACAAATAAGGTTACACAATATAATAAAAATAATCTTAAACATGGCAGGACATACAAAATAAAATAAAGGCACTAGACATTCTCACAGTAACTAAGAAGGGCACGCTCAATCACCATCCATCCATCCACAAACAAGTCAAGATGAGGATTTTGGGTAAGGAGCTTGTTTAAATTTCTTTGTGCTCGACCTATTGGAGCCTGTTGACGTGCGACCGTTCTAGGAGGAGTTGGCTCAAATAATGGTACACGGCCAGAGCGGAAGCGGATACGATTTTCAGGCACACAGAGTTAACTGGCTTCACTGAGGAGAGATGGACAGTCCAGTTTACCTCTCAGAAGACGACATACAGTGAGCAGTTGGTCGAACAGTCTTCTTGTCTCCAAGGAGTTGAAACCAAGTGTGCCCATTATAAACTTTGTTGGGTACATGTAGGGATAATACCCAAAAGATTTACGGTACAGAAATCTAAGGAAACGCTTTTGCACTCTCTCTATCATAAGGCTATAGGTGGATTCGTAAGGGCTCCAGACGCATGAACTTGACTCTAATTTAGATCTTATCAACGAGGTGTATAGAAGTTTTATAGCCTTACAATTAGTGAAATGTTTGCAGTTACGTGATACAAACCCCAGTCTTTTAAAGCAAGTAAGCACAAGTGAGCGCATGTGTTCGTGAAAATTGAGTTTTGAATCAAACTCAACTCCAAGATCCTTGATAGATGTATCCCTACTTAACGATTCGCCGTTAAGGACATAGGTTGTTGTGACACTTCGCAAAGATCGCGTGTATGTAACAACGCGACATTTTGATATATTTAGGTTTAATCTATTTTTCTCACTCCAAATGTAAAGTGCATCTATATCTCGTTGCAGTAATTCACAATCTTGATGTGACTTTATACCTGTGTAAATTTTAACGTCATCAGCATAAAGTAGGCAGTTAGCAGTATCAAGACATTTAGCTATATCATCGATCATAATCGAGAATAGTAATGGACCCAGGGACGAGCCTTGGCTCACTCCCGAGCGGGTATGGTATGCCGGTGAATCGAAACAGCCTAGCCTCACGAACTGTGTTCTGTCTGACAGATAATTGGCAAAAAACCTCAGTAATTTCGGAGAAAATCCGTATGCACTTAATTTTTCCAGAAGTATATCATTATCCACATGGTCGAAAGCTTTTTGGAAATCTAAATATATTACATCGACTTGGGTATTTGAATCTAGCTTTCCTGAAATGTAGTCAACAAGCTCTAAAAGGTTGGTGTTTACTGAACGAGCTTTTCTGAATGCGTGCTGAGTATCGCTAAGGTATGGTCCCAACTGTTTGTAAAGTCTGGCATGTAAAATACTTTCAAATAACTTAGAAAAGGCTGATAAGATTGCAATTGGTCTATAGTTTTCAACTAGTTTTTTATCACCTGATTTTAATATTGGGGTGACTCGGGATGTCTTCCATCTAGATGGATAGGTGGAGGTTTGCAAGGACAGATTAAATATGTATGTTAAAAGCGGTGCAAATAATGTTTTAAAGGCTTTAATAATGTACGACGATACATTATCTGGCCCTGTCGCACTTTTTGCTTTAAGCTTATCTATATGGCATATAACTTCATTAACTGTTATATCGGAGACACTTATCAAACTATTATTACCAATACTAGTCTTGTTGTTAGCGCAAAGGCTAGGTGTTTGGGTCAAAAAAACACTGTTGAAATATTCCGAAAAGGCTTTGGCAGCTGACTGACCACTGTGAGTTGTTTCGTTAAATATGACAGTGGGCTCAAATCCACCTTTCGTTTTTAAATTCGAGATATGTTTCCAAAAAGCAGTAGGGTTTTTGCAAAGTTGTTCTTGTATATGAATTATGTGCTTATGATATGCTATTGTAGATATATGTTTAACATGGGATCTTAAAGCAGTAAAAAAGCTGTATACATATGGATCTTTTGAGGATTTCCAAAGTTTATGTAACTTATGTTTTAAATGTATATATTTAATAACATCTTTACTATACCAGGTGGGGTATCTTCTGGAGGGTTTTTTGTTACGAAACTTTTTAGGAACACTGTTGTTAAAACAATCATAGAGCAGGGAATATAGCCTATCAACTGCTGAATCTACTTCAGAAATCATGAGTATATCATCCCAGATAGTTTCCGTTACAAGATCATATAGTAAAGTAAAGTTTGACTTACTGAAATTCCAGTCGGTATTCATATCAATGTTACTGGCCTCCATTTGCTGATCATCCCTAGCTTTTTCGCAGCCGATCTCGATATTAAGAGGAGGGTGATATTTATCAGCGCGATGTACCTGCCCATCCTCAGCTAAACACACTTTCACTTCTTTCATACTCTCACTTATTAATACTACATCCAGTTTACTCCCTACATCGTTCACTATATTATTATGCTCTAAAAAACCACAAAAATTTAGAAAGTACCCCATATAATTATTTACATTTTGGGTAGCGCTATTAAGATTGAGATCTCCAAAAATTATCACGGGTGAGTTATGTATGACTAAGTCAATATTCTCTTCTACTTTGGTAAACCACGACATCCACTCATCCTCTTTGGCACTAGGTTTGATATAAACAACGCATAAATAGTAAACACGACCAAAATAACACAACGTAGCCCATAGGTCTTCTCCACTTATAGTTTCAAGATCTACACGTCGGCGGATCTCCAACCCCACTCTAGCGGCCAAGAGCACTCCTCCCCCCCTAGATTTTCTATCCCTGCGCAGTAAGTTCCAGTTTTCAGGGACCACTTCAGCATCGTTTACAGAGTTACTTAGCTTAGTTTCTGTGGTAATTATTAGATCGGCTTGAGATGCGTCAGATTTTGTCTATAGCATTCGAGTTTGGTCATTAGACCATTTACGTTTTGATAGATAGCACTAAGTGTAATTTTACTCTGCAAATATGGGACCCGCTTATGCATGGTACTGGCCGGGAGTGTGGGGTCGACTGTGTGTGACACGCCCGACGCCTCGTCGAAACCATTCACGTACTTCAGTTCCCTCAGGCCACGATTCAGGTTTTGTGAACAGTTGGTAATAGCTTTCGGGTATTGTCAAAACAAATGAGGCATACCATCACTTAGCTGTTTACGTACCGTGTGGCTGTCACAGCTACAATCTCGTACTCTACGATGCCGCTAAGTCATCCGTAAAATCAGTTACTTTGTTTGGGGTACTTCAGAGGTTGTTCACATTGTTTTCAGCTTCTGTTCATCGATGGAAAATTCTTACCGATCACTTGGGATTATATACCTACTATAAAAAAGCTCAGTGACACACGTTGGGAAGCAAGAATCAGCAGAGTTAAAGCAGTCCGTGCCATCCATGACGCTTTAATTACTTTAGCTATTAAAACTCAGAAAACTGATGTTCAAGTCTCTCATGAGGCTATATACTTACTACTCTAGCCGAACAGCTAAAAGATTTTAGCTTCATAGTGTCACTGGTCGTTTGGTATGACATACTTTTTCAAATTAATATCGTTAGTAAATCTCTGCAATCAACGGACACAGATCTCGGTAAATGCACAGAACTGTTGAAAAAATGCTGCACTTTCTTGGAAGAATATAGAAATAAAGGTTTCAAAAGCGCCATTTTAACGGCGAAGGAATTAGCTGAAGAACTGAAAATTGAACCTGTGTTTAGAGCCACGACAAGAATTCGATATGTTAAGCGTCAAGCTGGTGAAACTGCCCGCGACGAACCTATAGCTTCTCCGGAAAAAAAAATTGAGATTGAATTTTTCAACTGCCTTTTGGACACTACATTAATCTCAGTCAATGAAAGATTTGAACAATTAAATGAGTACTCGGAATATTGGTCTTTTTTGTACAATATAAAACAGATTCCGGAAAAACCTGACCTTGCCAAAATCTGTGGTGATCTCCAATTGAAATTAACTGTAGACTCTAAATCAGATATAGATGGGTGTATGTTGTGTGATGAACTCATAAGTCTGAAATCTTTTTTGCCTGATCAGAATGTGGCTACCCCTGTTTTTGTTTTAAATTTTATCAAAGATCGCAACTTACAAGAACTGTATGCAAATGTATGGATAGCAATGCGCATATTATTAACTATACCTGTAACGGTTGCTAGTGGGGAGAGGAGTTTTTCTAAGCTTAAGCTGAAAAAAACCTATCTGCGATCGACAATATCGCAATCCCGATTGACAAACTTGGCAACTTTGTCAATCGAGAATGAAATTGCTGAAAACCTCGATTTCGATAAAATAATAAAAGAGTTCGCCGACAGAAAGGCTAGAAAAGTAAAATTTTATTAGTTTTTTTTTAAATAAATGGTTATTTCTTATAATAAATGGTAATTTCATTATATCTTTTTCCTTTTTAGGGTTCCGGACCAAAATGGTAATTTCATATGGGTTTGAATTGCAGTTAGGGGGCGCCGTATAAATCTCGCCCAGGGCGCTGGTAGTGCTAAAACCGGCACTGAATAAAATAATAATCCAAATTGCTGCGCCTTTACAGGGTACATGTACCTACTTAACTCTAAGCTAATTACCACCTAACCTATGTAATAAACTAAAACTAAAACGATGGGCTGTCAGTGTCACAATGAGAACTGTCATGTGAGCCGGAAGTGGGGGAATGATGGTATGTTTTCATGTATGTAAGATTGGTGAGTTCGGGGTGAGTTATTCCCCCACTTCCGGCTCACATGACAGTTCTCATTGTGACACTGACAGTTCGCTAAACAATACCGGCAATACACAGGACACACGAGACAGCGTCTGTATGCAATAGTATCGCATACACTACAGATAGATAAACTCTTTATTGTACATTCACCATAAAACATAAATTTCACAAAGGTTAAGGTTTTTTTTTCTTTTACTACATAAATACCAGGGTATTGTCGAGCCAGTGTGTGATATAGATCCTAACAACCCCTATACTATCTATCTTAAATAACTCTTTTTGATGTAAAACAAGAAAAAAAAACCTGTGTTCAGTAGTGGACGTTTTACAACTGAAATGATGATGATGTAAAACATATTTTGCTGTTTTACCCCTGATCGGACGAAAGGTGACGCGTGACGCTTGGATAGGTGCGAGTTAGTACTATGGTACTAAGGGACTGCCTTTATTACTACTACTAGTTACTAGGACGACTGCCCTCCGTTCATCGTGCCCATCGTCTTGGCTGTGGCGACTGCAACGACTGTGACGACTAGAGGATTGTGGCGACTGTAGCTACTGCAGTGACTATGGGAACTAGGTCTACTTTAGCGACTGTGGCGACTGTGGTGAAAATGTTTCACATCACTTTCAAAATTAATGTGAGATATACTTATTCATTTTGTAAAAACGGGGATTACTCACGAAAATTCTACTTTCAAGAAAATCATCATCATGGGATTGAATGCCTGTCCGCGCCTGGGGCTGACACGACAAGCGTTGCGCGTAACAGCGTTGTGTCGATTTTATTGAAAAATCGAAACGTGTCGGAAATAATCTTCGACGTTACAATACTACGTGAATAATCCCCATTTTACAAAATGAATGTTTTACATCTGCCCAGGCGTCAATTTTTTTTATTGACAATAGGCAAGCGTTTGGCCACCAGATGTGGCCTGAGATGGAGCACGCTTGTCTAGAAATAAGTTTACTTATAAAATTAGAACATAATAATAATACCTTCGCATTGAAATTGATTCTCTCGTTTGTAATCTTATAATCTTAATTAAACCACATTTAGATTGAACATGTCAAGGTAATGAAAAACATTATCAAAATGTTAAATTCTCGTGGGTCTCGAACCCACATCAAGCACGTCAAATCGATCTTTGACCCTTTCTAAAGCCGGAAGTGCTTTAGCCAACTATGCTACGGAAACTTATGTCGGGTTACCCGTACTGCGATCCCCCGCCTGCCAAGCGTGGTAAGTATGGCATTGTCATTGGCAACCGCCGATTGTCACATGATCAGTGTTTCTTTAGTTTTTATTTTGTACATGTATGTTTTAAGGTGTGCAATAAAGCATTTTCTATCTATCTATCTATCTATGGCAGCAATCCCAACGATCTTGGAGATCCATGAGAGAGGTCTATGCCCGGCAGTGGACGTCCTACGTCTGATGATGATGATACCCTTCAGTGGGTCAAATCAGGTAGCGGATGGAGATTCTTACCGAATGTGAGAACAGCGAACCCGTAGAAGGTGGCTGTACAGGAGCCGGCCAGGAAGTAGCCAGCGGCGTTGGCGCCCGCCGCCGCCCCCAGCCGCCCGAACATGAGCACTGCGCCAACCGCCGTACCCCTGATGACAACACAGATTTATTTATTTTATTTATTTAAACAAAATCCGCAGTCCTTAGTCTACATTATCCTAAATTACATGTATGTCCTACGACCAATAATGGATTTACATTATTAATATATTTTAAATTATTTATAGATATATTATATATTATTATTATGTATAATAAGTATAGAGTAAGTATAAGTATATATTTTAATGGGAGTAACGATCAAGTAAAGATCAAAAATTAGATTATATATTATATTGAATTATGAGTTGATTAGGACATTCAACGATAAAATTACAATAGAAACTCGAACTTAGATAAATTGTATTTTTACCATAGACCACGAGGGTTGTAAGGCACTCGAAACGTCGGGATACAATAAAATTTACGCGATGAAGTCCTGTTAATCAGTTTTAAAAATTGTATATGTAGACATATTATGGGCTGTGTGTCTTTCAATCATCATCATGTCAGCCTTAGACGTCCACTGCTGGACATAGGCCTCCCTCATGGATCAAACACTGAACATGAGGGGGTTGTTTCCATACTTACCATGCTTGGCAGCCAGTTAGGCGGGCGCAGTACGGGATGTTCATACATGGAAGGACGCTGCTGTCCATCTTCCCTTGGCAGATTTTTACTACAACAACGCGAAAGAGAGGAGGGGCAAAATTCTGCTGCTGGCACCCCACGGCATTCCAATGTGTGAAATTAAACTGTGATATTTTTTTTAAACCATGCAGTGGGTGAAATAATCGTGGATGATGATGCTTATATAATTGTATATTGCATCTCAAGCTGTTTACTCTATGATAACTCTATGATACTAAAGCATAATAACTGCTAAGCATTTAACATTATACAGGTATACAGGCTCCCCCGCTCTGTTACACAAGCCAAAAGTCTGCCCGCATTCCAGTCCAAACTAAAGTGCTGGCTTATTGAGCAAACCTTTTATAGCTATGACGAATTCGTAGCTCATAAGGAATGAATTTAATTTTTTTTTTAATAATTATGTATTTCTTTTTTTTAATTGTACCTACCTACTTTGGTTATTATTTATTTTCTATTATGATTTTGTATTTCTGTTTTTATTTTTTTAATCCTTATCTTTCTAATATCTATAAATATTATGAATAATGTCAAATAGTTGAAATGTAAAAAAATCCGATCCAATTATGTTAAATGTATAAAAAATTACTGGTAATTATTATTACCAATAAATTACTATTATGACTATTATTATTATTAAATACTTATTATTATTATTATGAACAGACATAATTGTACGGAACTCGTAGGAGCCGTCTCCAAGGACGAGAGAATCGCGACGAGTTCGCGCTTTTATCGTCGGGTAATCTTCACGAACGAGCGATTATTCCGCCAGCGTATCGTCGCGACTCGTAACGGAATCACAGCGCGTTCGCAACGATTCGTAACGGAATCACAGCGCGTCCGCAACGATTCGTAACGGAATCACCGCGTGTTCGCAACGACTCGTAACGGAATCGCCACGTTTCTATGACGATGCGTTGTGCTATTATTTCACTCGCTGCGAGAGCGCCGCTAGTAGCGACAGGCTCGCCGCGATGTAATGACCCTTTGCGCGCACTCAACCACTCGTCGCATCGCCGCGATATCATCGCCGTGTGTAGACATGCTGAGAGAGTGTATAGAAATACGTGGCACGACGATAACATCGCCGCGATTCTCTCGCTCGTGGAGACGGCCCCGTAGCCCTAAAATTTGATCTTTACATAAACCACTCTAAACTGCAAAGGCCTACCACGATATCTTCTTCCAGCCGTACGAAGTCCACTGCTGGACAAAGGCCTCCCTTATCGATCACTAAGTACTGATTATGAGGTTGTTGCCATACTCACCACGCTTGGCAGGCGGGTTGGCGAGCGCGGTTCGGGAGGTTGATACACGGAAAAACGCTGCTACCCATCTTCCGGAAGTATTCCCTTGGCAGATAACTGCCTCCATGGGCAAGAGCGGAGGGGCAACATTCTACTGCCGGTACCCCACGGTATAATATGACTCAACTATACTACTACAATGGCATTCCTTTCTGGCTACCATAAAACAAATTTTATTCAAAATAATATTGTAGTATGAGAGTTACTCACCGAAGTGCAGTAGGAAATAAGTCCACAGCATACGCGGTAAGGGGTCCGATTCCGAGGGCAGACAGCTGTAGTGCAGACATCGCCACTCCTGACAGCAATCTGAAAATTGAATCGCTCAGCATTAGGTAGAGAAGAAAAAAAAACATGTGTCTGCTAGGCTTATTTAACCAGTTGTCTACACAACTGGTAAAATTGGGCTACTACTAGTCAGTCCTTAGTTAACACAACGCTAAGGAAGACCTATACCTACCCAGCATTGGGTAAGGTCGGCTGTAGATGAAAATGATCAGAGCACGATATAATTTTTTCTCCTAATTTCTGAGATGTGATCAAATCTGCTCTATCAATCATAACACTTTTAAGATACTCAAGTTGACCGACGTCCCAGTTGAACCATTATGTAGTTCCAACGGGACGGGAGTTGGTGTCTGTCCTTAGAGAGTTAGAGAATAGGATTAGGCCAATCATCAAAGATGGCAGCTAGTTCTTTGCGGAATTAGTTTTACCTGAACGGTGACAATCTGGATATGAGGCAAGCGGCGCCCACTGTTGAATACATGGCCATGAGCAACGTCTTCTTGGACAGTGGACTAACGCTGCCGAGGGTCACCAGCAGCCCAAAGACCAAGGTCGTCACCGCCATGATGGAGAACGTGTCGTGGGATATGCTGTCTGTACAGCTCTCGGAGATGGTCTGGAAATGGTAAGAATCATGGTATCTCCTCAAATAGTAATACAATAAGACAACACTGATAGGCAGAGTGCATTGTGCAGAGTGCATTGTGCAGAGTGCATGGTTCGGGAAGCAATTGAAATTAAGAAGTATCCTAATTTCAATCGTGAAGACGGCTTCAGACTCTCTGTCTCATGGAATCTAGGGATAGCCAAGTGTACTCGACGTATGAATCAACCTAAGTGTGCTGATTAGTGTAGTGTGCTGTCCCTGTGTGAAACAGCCTTAATCTCAAGTTCCTATAATTATGAAGACCAAGTGAGGGTAGTCTGAAAAGACGCCTTCGCTTTGCTGCGGTTACCTCCAACATTGTCAGTCTTCCCGGGACCACGATGGGTGCAATCCTGTAGAAACGTCGGGCAATAATAAAGGTAAATAGCGCGATAAATACCCGTTTAAATATGTGTTAATAATGTGTCGTGATCACGTAAGTTTAAAAAAGACTGGTACACAGGTTAATCACGCGACAAGATTTTTTATCACATAAATTGTTTAAAGACGTTTCAAGTTGACACTAAACTTGCATGGAAAATGTTTATTTTATTATTTTCAGTACGTTTAAATAAAAGCTTGTTTGTATTTTTTTTTTACTTTTAATTAATGAATGCGGCCTGACCCGGCGAGAAGGCGACGCGGCAGACCGAAGCGCAGATGGCGGGACGAACTCGATCAGTACATCGTTGACTGGAGGGAAGCAGCTCAGGATCGGGATGTATGGAGGGAATTGGGGGAGGCCTTTGCCCAGCAGTGGGACCCAAATGACTCATAATAATAATAATAATTAATTAATGAAATAACACGTGACTTCAACTTGGCTGAGCCAAGCAAAATTTAAGAGGTGACTTTAAGCTGACCGAATCAAGGAAAAAAAGTAAAAATCAACCTTACCACGTTAACTTCAATCTGAGTGATGAGGTCGCACACCGTGCCCTCAGTCGCGGCGTCAGTCACCACCTTGTTGATGATGTCCGGAGCCATCAAGAACAGGCCGTTTAATCTGAAAGCAAGAGAGTAAAGATAGTAAGATACTGAGCTGAAAGCCGTGGGGCGCCGGCAGTAGAATGTTGCCCCTCCTCTTATGCCCGTGGATGCAGTAAGAGCTTGCTAAGGGATACTTCCGAAAGATGGGCAGCAGCGTCTTTCCATATACCAACATCCCATGCTGCGCTCGCCAACCCGCCTGCCAAGCGTGGTGAGTATGGCAACTACCCCTCATGGAGATCCATGAGGGAGGCCTTTGTTCATAGTGGACGTTTTATGGCTGAAATGATGAAGAGAGTAACGAATACTATAGTATTCGTTACTCTCTTCATCATTTCAGTAATAGTAAGAAGTTGACAAGAATATATGCCGCCTCTAATTGAGGGAACACTAGCCCTAAGTACCTATTGTTATAATTAAACCTCATTATTGTGTATCTCTTGTTGGTAACCCAAATAAATAAATATGCTAGTAAACTTCTTACTATTACTGAAATGATGAAGAGAGTAACGAATACTATAGTATTCGTTACTCTCTTCATCATTTCAGTAATAGTAAGAAGTTTACAAGAATATATGCCGCCTCTAATTGAGGGAACACTAGCCCTAAGTACCTATTGTTATAATTAAACCTCATTATTGTGTATCTCTTGTTGGTAGCCCAAATAAATAAATAAAAAAATAAATTATATCATTTTAAAATAAACCGAAGCCAGGGTAAAATGATAACAAGTGGCGGTTGCCACTATACGAGTATTATAGTGATTAGTGTATTATATTATAGTGATTAGATTGACTGTGGGGTGCTGGCAATAGAATGTTACCCCTCCTCTCCTACCCGTGGATGCAGTAAGAGCCTGCTAAGGGATACCTCCGGAAGATGGACAGCAGCGTCTTTCCGTGTATCAACATCCTATACTGCGCTCACCAACCCGCCTGCCAAGCGTGGTGAGTATGGCAACTACCCCTCATGGAGATCCATGAGGGAGGCCTGTGTTCAGTAGTGGACGTTTTACGGCTGAACTGGTGATAGTGATTATTGTGTTATATTATAATATAGTGATTAGTGTATTATATTATATTATAGTGTTTATTGTATTATATTATATGTTACAGCGCGACTCTGACCGCTCCTGAGCGATACGGGTGGAGTAGCATAAAGCTGAGACGGGACCTTTTGACGCATGTTGCTGCAGCGACTATTTCTAAGTTGTAACTATTAGATTCTACTCTCTGTACAATTATTTTTGTTTTTTTTTTTCTGTTTTAATTTGTGTGCTTTATGTAGTCAATAAATAATTTTTCAAACAACTTATATTCATTTAATTTTTCATATGTAAGTTAAAAAAAAAAAAAGTTGGCATCCTAGTGAGATAGATCAAATAGGCTCTGATAATGATGATGATGACGATATAGCTCAATGCAACTCAAATAAATATAGATAATAAGGAAATGGATATGGATGTGTCAGATGAGTCGATAAGAGTTTCTTAAATAAATATAATATAAATAATGCTGGACAATTCACACAGCATCATCTGACCCCAAGTTAAGCAGAGCTTATGTTATGGGTACCTACTAGATGATATTAATACATTATGCTACAAGAACAGATATTTTTTTATTATGTAAGTATAGAAAAACATCCAGAACACTGAACAAGTATCTGCAGATCGTACAGATATTTGATCAGGGTGTTCTAGATTTTTATAGATAGATATTTTTTTATGGATAAAAAAATATCTATCTATGTAGTATAATAATTGATTAAGTACATAAGTCATCTATAAGTCATCTAGTACCCTATCGCACCTATAACTACAACCACCACTTACAACTTACCCTACAACTACCCTACTACTACCCTACAATTACGCTACAACTAACGCTGAAACATGTTTTTTTCCATACAAACTTTCATCCCCTATTTAACCCCTTCTGATTTAATTTACGCAACTAAAAGTAGCCTATGTCCGTCTCCATGGTCTAATCTACTCCTATACTAAAATTCATCCAAATCGGTTTAGCGGATTTGACGTGAAAAGGGGACATACATACATACATTCTAACTTTCACTTTTATATATTAAGTAAGACAACTCACAATGAGAACAGCCCGAACATCAGAAAACCCGTTAAGGCCAACCACTTGAGATGCGGCGCGCGGAGTAGTGCTAAAGCTGATTCATCAACGTCCCCGTTCGTGAGTTCATTCCCCGTGGCGCGTTCTTTCGATTCCACTTTCAGAGACATCACCTGAAATGAGAGGGAATAATAAACAAGTTTAAAAAAAATTAAAAACAAGTAACCCCGAGTGTGTGTGTGTGACTCCGTTTTCCGCATTTAGACTCGAAGTTGGTCCATTATGCGTGAGGTGTCTGGCTAGCATAGCCAGCCCAACTCCGACCAGAAGCGCATAATCTTCCTGGGATCTTCACAGGCTTCACGGAGTGACCTCGGTTGTTTGAGGATTTGTTGTTTGTGCTGTTACTCCCTCGCATTCCAGGACTACGTGGGCAGCTGATTCAACCTCCTTCAGACATCGTCTGCAGTGCAGGGGCTGTCTGTGGCTCCGATGTCGAAGAGGTGTTTGGCAACCCGCCTGCCAAGCGTAGTTAGTATGGTCACTTCTACTCATGGAGATCCATACATTAGGAAGGCCTGTGTTCAGTAGTGGACGTTTTACGGATGAAATGAATATGTTCTTACACAATAAGTATCCGCAGGTAAGCTCGTATTAACAACATACATCCGCTTCAAGACCTCCAGCGCCTCCACATCTCTCCGCCGTGTCATGAGAAACTTGGGGCTCTCCTCGGCAGTCAGCAGCCACACCGCCGAGAGCAGCAGTGGGACCGAGTATACTGCTGTGAGAAGTCGCCAGGGCCGAAGGAGAAGTGCCCCCAGGTTGTAGTGCCATTCGTAAGATAGGACTGTCCATGCGAACACTGGAAATATGCAAAGTTTGTTAGCACATTGGAAACCAGATGACTATGCTCATTATTTTTTTAAATATGTTTTTTATCAAATAATAAGCACAAGTATTTATTCTAAAAATGCATTAAAAAAAAATAGATTTCGTGTCTCTGGATTCCACTCCACAATGCACTCCATAGTCACAACAAAACACTTTCATTAATATTCTGAGCGAAACGTCTTCCTGCGTCAAAATCGAACATAAAATGAACAATTGCCCGCAGACGAACGCGGGGGATGTTTTCCACAAAGTCCGGCAAACACGTTTAAGTGTATTTGCTCGACAAAACATTTAGGCCACGCCTCTTCCTTATGTTTTCGAACAATGTTCTGTTCAAAACATGGCGCAGCGGACGTGGCTTGAATGATCTTTACCAGGACTGAGAGTGGACAGGATCATCAGCAGTCCGTTGAGCAGGAGGACAGCCTTGTCGCGTCGTCTCCGCGGCATCAGCTCGCAGGCGTAGGCGAAAGTCAGTGAAGAGGGGCACGACAAACTGAAACATAAAGATTTTCAGTAGTAGGTAAATCAATACTCAATTACCTTATTCATAATTTCAGCCGTAGGACGTCCACTGCTGGACATAGGCCTCCCTCATGGATTTCCAGTTATTGCGGTTGGAAGCGATCTGCATCCACCGTCGACCTGCGCTCTTCACCAGGTCGTCAGCGCATCTTGTTGGTGGACGTCCTACGCTGCGCTTGCCGGTCCGTGGCCTCCACTCGATAACTTTTCGGCCCCATCGGCCATCTGTTCTGCGAGATACATGGCCTGCCCATTGCCACTTCAACGTGCTAATCCGCTTGACTCTGTCGGTGACCCGAGTTCTTCTACATATCTCCTCATTTCTGATTCGATCCCGTAAAGAAATCCCGAGCTTAACCCTCTCCATAGTTCGTTGAGCGACTCTGAGCTTATTTATGAGGTCAATCGTGAATGACCATCAACAATACATACTTTATTATATTCCTTTAATATAGGTACAATGGTGGTACAATGGTGCATTACAGACCCTGTTGGGCACAACAATAAATATTGAAGAGAGGAAGACGTCATTCTTAAGGTACATACTGGTTATATAATAGACATTAAGGTAAGCAAAGAAAAAAAAATCAAAGAAGTAAACGTTACCAGATTGGTTTTTAAAAATACTCATCATCTCAGCCATAAGACGACCAAAGCTGGAAAAATACCTCCCTCACGAATCTACAAGTCGGTTCTGAACACTGCATTGTTGTTGCCATACTCACCACGTTGGCAGGCGGGTTGGCGAGCGCTATACTGGATACACAGAAAGACGCTGCTTCCCATCTTCCGGGGTTACCCCTTGACTGATTCTTATTCCCACGGGCAAGAGAGGAGAGGCAACAATCTACTGCCGGCACACCACGGCATGATCTTCAGTTATCCTTCTTAAGCCCTGCTACATGAACGTAAAGATTCCTATACAAACTCACAACAGCGATGTAGCCAGCTTGCATAGGGCGAAGGCGGTGAGGTTCGGCATAAGGGCGGCGGACAGCCCCAGCAGACCTGAAGCTGCGGTGGACGCGAGCAGCACCGGCTTCCGACCCAGCGCGTCTGCGGCGCGGCCCCAGAACGGCGCCGTGGCTATTACACCTGGAAAAGATTATTGTACTGATTATATTATAATATTATATATTATTTTGGGAGATTGAAGAATGAATGTGTGATTTGAATCTGTACTTGTTATTATTATTTCGGAATTTCATTAATTTATTCTATTTTTATTCTATTTGACATTTTTATCTTACCTACTTGTAAATATTGTTTCCAACTTTTTTTGAATGAATATTTTTAGTATTGCAATTGTTATAATAATAATCTCATTAATTAGTGTAATTGATTTATATTTGTAAGTCGTGCTATTTAATTAATTGTATAAATAAACAAATAAATACAAAATTTCAAGATGAAGAATAAGAATAAGAAATATTTATTTTCAAATAACGGGTTAACAAACTTCTTGTTTTATTTATCCTATATATAATACAATTGTAAATGTAAAATTTTACCCTGGTTGCAGAATCAACGACGAATACAACGACCCAGAAGACCTATTAAAAGTAAAAAGGTAATAAACTCTACAACATAACTACATACATTCATACACATATTATTACATTAAGAAACAAGTGTGCAATGTTGGTACACTCTCGGCTCCATTACGCCCTCGCCTTCGGCTCGGGATGCAATCTCGCCTCGACTGTAATGATCAATGCTCACGCGTGTCATACCATATGACGTTTTTCAACACACTTGCGAGGGAATAACAAATTATTTACCACACAGAGACGAATACGATTTTTTTTTTTAAATTTATTTCAGACTTTGTCGCTTAGCGACCACATCGTCCGTATAAGAAAAAGAAATGAAACAAAATCACAAAAAATAAAAACTTAATGCTTAACTAAACCTAAATCTAATAACTTAATCAAGAGACATGACGAATACGATAAAACCAAATATGAAAACTAAAGCATCACAGCTTTAGTTTTCATATTTGAATGTGGAATATGGGAAACGGCGCGCAACTTTTTTATAACGCGCCCAGTGCAAGGTGAGTAAACATACAGCCTTCTTGAAAATTATAATTGTAAGTGATAAAATGCAAATATTTTAATATTTTATAACAAATTATTGTGAAATGAATAATTTGATAATAATAAATGCTTGTTTATACCGAGGATATCCCGGACATCAGCCTGTACGAGATCAGGATGGCCTTGAAACAGCTTAAGAACGACAAGGCGCCAGGTGAGGACGGAATCACTTCAGAGCTTCTGAAAGAGGATCAACGGTACTTAAAGTCCTTCAGAAGCTATTTAATTCCGCCTTGCTTGAAGGTACGATGCCAAAAGCATGGGACAAGGGCGTGGTGATTCTGTCTGGTGTACTTAAGAATTACAGACCCATCTCGCTGTTGAGCCATGTTTATAAGCTGTTTTCAAGGGTCATCGCGAACCGTCTCGAACGCAGGTTTGATGACTTCCAGCCTCCCGAACAAGACGGGTTCCGAAAAGGCTACAGTACCTACCATAGACCACATACATACGCTGCGGCAAGTCATACAGAAGACCGAAGAGTATAACTTGCCGCTATGTCTCGCGTTTGTGGACTATGAGAAAGCCTTCGGATTCGATCGAAACATGGGCGGTGCTTTAGTCTCTCCAACGATGCCGAATTGACTATCGATACATCGAAGTGTTGAAGTGTTTGTATACAAACGCCACTATGTCAGTCCGTATCACAGAGCAGATATCTGCTCTGTGGTCCGTATACAGCGTCAGCAACTGGTAATCATGCTGTACGACGCTGCAGTACCTGCGACATCGTCAGATGGATTAGGCTTGCCCAGCACCTATACCATCCTCTCAGCTTTGCCAGCTATTAGTCAGAGGAAAGAACAGGTCAATACGTCTGAAGCTAACAAAGCCGCGGGTTTCCTAACAATGTTTCCTTCACCGTTAAAGCACAAACATCAACAAACACAGCCCTGAATAAAGATAAACTCACCGAGATTAGGTATAGATGTGATAATCCCCTTCAAGGTATCTGGCACGTCCAAGTCACAGGCGGCAGCGGGTAACACGAAGGCGATGCCTATCATCTCTAGCAGCGCAGCAGTCAGGATGGAGAGCATCAGGGTGCAGTGGATGAGCTGGTAGCGTCCGCAACCTGGGGAACATGGACATATTTGAACATATCAAGGATGTGAACAACCTTAGCAAAAATGTACCATTCCGGTAGCATTCGAACCCACGTCCGTCAAATCGCTCCTTGACGCTTCCTCAAGCCGGAAGTGCTTTAACCACTAAGGTATGATGATAAATAATATAAATAACAATATTTCTAGGATGACTGGCAGAGAATGCTTTAGCATTAAGTCCTCCTTATACAATTGTTATGTGTTAAAGTGTTAAATAAATAAGGTACAGAACCCGTTTTTGTAAATTTTTGATAAGGTTTTCATTTCCTTGGAATGTTCTACCTAAGTGTGGTCGAACACTATACAAATTACAAACTATATTTGAACATATGTACATTGGCAATACACAGGAATATTAGAAACGCAAAAATTCAAATCTATACAAAAAATGAAATCGTAAACCTTTCGCGTCTGTACAATAAATAGTTTTACCAATAAATAAATCGGATACATGAGGAAAAAGTAAAATACGTAAAAATACTACTTTTGAATTTTTTGTCTGTTTGTCGTTTGTTTGTTTGTTTATGCACTCATCACGCAAAAACAACTAATTTGATACAATACAAAATGTCAAGCATTACTGTTTATCATTTGTGTAACATTTATTGTTTATTTTATCAAAATCGACTCATCAATACCATTCGGCGTTGATGCTTCTTTGGTTCCGTAAAGAAATTGATAGCCAATAGCCAGTCAAATTCAAAAAACTTGCGATCAAAATCATTCCTTCGCTTCTAGGTCGTTTCACATTATGTAGGCGTTGATTCGTTTTGAAACACCGAAACCGTCGACTGGCGCTTTGTTTTTGGACCGTTTTGATAGATCCAGGCCTTATCATCATGTAAAAATGTCGTGTAAACACGCCGATATGTTGCTGATACATGTTTCGGCCATTGCGTTATCAACGATCAACACTATCAACACTGTTGATCTCCATCAAGTAAATGACGCGCTTGGCATGCAGCCTGGTAAGTGGGGTAGGTTCTTCAGCAACCTTTCGCAGTTCGACAAAACATGTAGGTCCTCGAACAGTATGTAGAAGTAAGCGTGAATTGTTATTCACTCTTACTTCTCGCATTCGAAATCGTTGGGGTGCACTGCATAACTCTTCTGATGAAAGAACATATTTAAAATTCTTTATTTTAATATAAAAACCTACTTTAATAATAAAATCTTAAATCTCGCTGAAAATACCCAAACCATTGTATATATGCTTATTATTGCCATTTTAATGTTTCCCTTGATATTTTATGGATCCCATACGCTATTTTACTTTCATAATCATCATCATTTCAGCCGTTAAACGTCCACTACTGAACACAGGCCTCCCTCATGGACATCCATGAGGGGTAGTTGCCATACTCACCACGCTTGGCAAGCGGCTAGGCGAGCGCAGTACGAGATGTTATTATACGGAAAGACGCTGCTGCCCATCTTCCGGAGGTATCCCTTAGCAGGCTCTTACTGCTATGCCATGACAGTGACAGCTCTTTTTCTTCTATAATGGTTTTTTGTGTCTTGATTAATTTTCGGTTTGTCAGAAGCTGCTAGTTTCCGATCAATAGTCCGAACCATGGCTCCGGCTGGTCTCCTTGTTGGGCTACGTAAAATATTTTTCAAGCCTGCATTGACATTTCTGTTTATTCGTATTTTTTTTATGTGTTCTGTTGCGGTACTCAAAAGGTTCTGTCAGAATACCAGCGTTGCATCTTTTTATCTTAGGTGCAACTATTGCTGAGACAGAACCTTTTGGCACACCACACTTTTATGAAAAACTGTAATCATAAGTTAGATTATTAATTATGTTTAAGGTGTGGTGTACCAATAAACGCATTTTCATTTCATTTCAATTCATTACTGCAGCCACGGGCATGAGAGGAGGGGGTAACATTCTACTGCCGTAACCCCACGGCATTTTACTTTATTACGTTTCTAATCTCTAATTATAACTAGACTATAGAAAGTGCAACAACAGAATCGACACAATTATCTAGATAAAATAAAGAAAATGTCCTTACCAGCTAATTCCAAGGCGTCTTCCAAGTCAACCTCCATGCTCTTGGCCTTCAGGGAACGAGGGTTCAGCCCCTGCATCAGCATTGCACCGTCTTTCTCCTTCCCTTCACTGGTGGAACAACGGAGACCGTTAGAACCACGTTCGAATTAGTAGGTACTTGCCCCCTTACGTTATAAACTTGAAAGGGTCTTAGTAGCTCGCTCAATTTTTCATACTCCACGATATACAGGCATAACATAATTTATTCCTAAAATATATTAGTAAAAATTCTAACTTTTAACACAAGCACTTTTTTATTTATCTGTTAAGATATTACATATAATCTTATCTGCGCTAAAATTAAGAAAAGCGGACATTTCCGCGGCTTTACAGTTTTATTTGGTCACTTAACAATTCACAGAAGCTTCTAATATTTCCTTACTGAGACTTAAACACTCCTTCGTTTGTATCAAAAAACAATGAAAAGTAATACCTGGTAATATGTTTTGGTAAACGTAAAAAACATATGCCAACTTCTTACAAGAGGCCTACTGTAATAGTTGAAGTAAAATCAAAATGAGACCAAAAACTGACCACTCGTAGAAATATTAATTACTCGTAAGTAACTAATGACTACCCACTGCTCACGTATTGATATACTAATTAACTAGTTTAATCTATCGACAAACACTGACAATTACTAAATTATCGATAATTTAACCAAATCACCGTTTGTTCAATAGGTTAAATGGAGTGGATGAGGTTATTAGGAATACTAGATTATGACTTCACTTTTATCTTTTAAATGTCCGGCGATGGCCGTCTGGTCTTGAGAACTACAGTCGCGTACATAACAACATGTTATACCCACTCGATAATTGAATACCTAAACAAAGACACGTTACGCGTAAATTGCTTATAAGTACCTAATGTGATATGATAATATTGATTTGAATATAGGTTTCTTTTCTTTTATGAACTTATTATTTTACAAAAAAAACTATTGAAGTCGTTGACTTCATAATAACTATTTAACTTTTAGACAAAACAAAAACACTTCAATGAAAAACAAATACTCGACTTTTTGCTCAAAATGCTCAAACCGGTATATGTATGTGCTTATTACATTTAAGTTTTTACCTCGATTCATCATGAATTCCATCCCATCATCAATAC
Source organism: Pasiphila rectangulata (assembly GCA_963082625.1). Classification (NCBI taxonomy): domain Eukaryota; kingdom Metazoa; phylum Arthropoda; class Insecta; order Lepidoptera; family Geometridae; genus Pasiphila; species Pasiphila rectangulata. The sequence continues at coordinate 19,032,604 of OY720244.1, forward strand.
CGGGTTTTTCACGGACCAGCTAGCGCAGCGTAGGACGTCCACCTACAAGATGGAAATACGACTTGGTTAGAACCGCAGGTCGGTGGTGATTCATGCTTATGTCTAGCAGTGGACGTCCTATGGCTGCATTAGGAATTGTGTGCATAACTGTATACATAGAGTTTTCTTATCATGTACCTGAATAACCACTCACTCCTAGACATGCGTTTCTTGAATAAAGTAGTAGTAAGTAGTCCGTGCCTACACCCAGCAGTGGGTACCTACGGGCTGTGGATGGTGATGATGATGATGAAGTAGTTCTACGAGTACTACGGATCTACAACATTATTTGGGGATAGATGTTTTAGCAATCATGTGAATTGGCCTTACACCACCGCGGGTTTCATAGTAGCTTTTGCTTGAAAGACCTTTTGCGTCGTGCTTGTCTACTGTCCAAAAGGTCCGTCTATTCCTAAGGGATCCCAGCATCAAAACCGATTTTTAAAATATATAACCTATCCGAGGTTATATAAAGGATGTTTTTTTTATATTTACTTTATTCATTATGGGACGGAATCTGCTCCAACTCCGTCAAACGTAACATAAGACAAAATAAAATTGTTAAATGATGACTATAACGACCGAGTTAGGTTCTTCTGTTCACTTCTTTTCCTAACTCGCGTGTCATCTGAAGTGAACAGATTCAATTATGTGCTTTATTCTATTTATTTGTGTTGTTTTATTTTGTAATTTGTGACGCGTCAATAAGGTCCATGCGGCCGCACTGAATAAAGTATGTTTTGATTCTTGATTCGAAAGATAATCTTCTGGAATTATAATTTAAATATGACTTCTAGCATATGACCGCCACGGCTGGCTCGGACGTACCTAGTCTAATCTGGAGGTCCAATTTTCGATGACTTTTTCCAACATTTGTGGCCGTACAGCGGCAATAACGCGAAAGTATATAACCCAATGAAGGCAAGAAAGGGCAATAACCTGAAACGATTGACCACTTTGAGGACATCCAAGTGGTCAATCGTTTCGGGTTTATCGGCGTAGACTAGCGACTTCAAATATCCCCACAGAAAATAGTCAAGCGCGTTAAATCGCACGATCTTGGAGGCCAATATTCACGGGTCCGAAACGTGAAACTATGCGGTTGCCAAAGGTTTCCTCAATAAATCAATTGTGGCACGATCTGTGTGACATGTTGTGCCGTCTTGTTGAAACCACAGCTCCTGCACATCATGGTTGTTCAATCGATAAAGGAAAAAGATAGTAATCATGGCTCTATAGCAGTCACCATTGACTGTAACGTTCTCGCCTGCATCGTTTTAAAGAAGTACGGACCAATTATTCCACCAGCCCATAAAGCACACCAAACAGTCAGTTTTTCTGGATCTAACGGTGTCTTAACATACACTTAAGAATTATCTTCACTCCAAATACGGCAGTTTTGTTTACTGACGTATCCATTTAACCAAAAGTGAGCTTCATCGCTAAACAAAATTCGCTTATGAAAATCGGGATCAACAGCAATCATGTTGGGCCCATTCACCGAATCTACGCCTTGCTAGGTGATCGTGTGGCTTTAATTCTTGCACTTGTTGGATTTTGTAAGCACGCAAATCAAGATCTTTCCGCAAAATCTTCTATAAAGTGGATGGACACATATCCAATTCCTTTGCACGATGGCGGATAGACTGATTCGGGTCTTCCTCTACGCTACGCTCTACAGCAGCACTGACTTTTTCTGTATGACGTAGGTATCTGTGGATGCGTATTATCATTTAGAGTAAATGTGTTGCGAAAACGTTCCATAGTTAATCGAATTAATTGCTCTGATGGACGATTATGTTGACCGTAAAATGGGCGTAGTGCGCGACACGTACATATTTCGAACAGAACCATAGTTTTCAAAATAAATTTGCACAATTTGGAAGCGTTGTTCAGACGTCGTCTATTCATGTTGAAATGCCAAACCAAACTAAACGTAAATCACTTGACAGCTTACAAAATGGCCGCCAGTAAAAAAAAGTGATGTCAACTTAAAGTTCTATACTCTATACCTCTAAAAATACACCCGTTATAACCTATATGGAGTTCAGTTTCAGTTCTTGTGGACAGCTCGTACGAGCCGGACGCATCCTAGACCCGCGTTAAATACTTTTCTTGGTTACCACCAGGAGGTCACTATACGAAAAAAAGGATCAATATATCGAAATCAGTGACGAGTGACCACGCGGACACAGGTAGCTTCGCCTACTAGCTCCTACTACCCCTGCTATTAACCAATTGGGAACACTCACCTGAGACAGAGCGCTGGAGGTAATAGCGGAAAGATAACGACTAGCACTTAGGCCTAATTGAGCACGTAAAGAGAAATTCAGCGGACGCCGGATAAGAACTTGAGTCTAATACGGTTCCGATCCTACCTAATGAAAACTGGATTAACCGCCGTCAAAAAAATAAACGCATTGAAGACGACTCAGATAGCAGTGTTGATCGCGGGAATGACCCGAGGAGGCAAAAAACGTCGAGCTGCAATACCGAAGCAATTAATGATAACTTAATTGCATTTGGTAAAGCGCCATGAAAGAAGAAGAGGATTCTCGTTTTTCAGTTATTCACAAGGACATGTCAGACATAAAAATCCAGATGAATGACATCAGGAAAGCGAATGAGGAGATTGAAAAGATGTTGATTATCTTGGAAGGAAGTATGCAGAGCTGGAAAAAGAGAGGAAGGTAATCAATGAAGACTGTAAGAAGGAAGAGAATGGTGAAAGAAGTTATGCAGAAAAATATATATCTTGATGTATGTATGTAACAGAGCACTAGAAGAGCGTGTGATGAGACTAGAACAGAAGGAATTGGATATGCAAATTGAACTAATGAATGTACAAAACCAGGAAGGAGAAAACCTTATGGCTATTGTAAGTAGAATTGAACAGGAGCTGTGCCTAAAACCAGAATATATCGAAAAAGTCTGGAGACTTCCTGGAGACGACAAAAGCCACAGGCCTCTGGTAGTCTCACAACGCTCGCGGGAAGCGCGATCTGAGTGGTTTAAATTTAAAAATGATATTGACACCATAATTGAGACAAAAGAAGATATTATCCTAAAAATAGTAGATTGTTAACCGAGGGTCGAAAGAATCAATTCCCGAGGTATTTAGACCGGCTATAGTCTATGCTGTCTACTATCTATATGTAATATGAGGAAAATAAAACTAGCTGTTGATCTAAACTATTTATTGATAAATATTTATTTTTTAAAAACTCATACAAATTACTTCCCACCTAAGGGCCGGAATGAACTTTAAAAATAGAACTGCTGTCAGCTATGAAGAGTTTTATGTAATAAAAACTTCCATCCAATAATCAGATTAAAACATGCAGTGTTGTTTTTATCTGATTATTGGGTGGAAAATGCTGCTTCCCTCCATAGAGAGGGAAAACTCATAAAAAATAATTATTTATCAATAAATAGTTTAGATAAACAACTAGTTTTATTTTCCTCATATTCGAAATGACAAGTAGAGTGTTTAACACGGGTAAAAGAATCAATTCCTACTCGGACTATAGCCGCCCTCGCGTATTCGACCCTCGGTTAACAATCTACTAAATTAAAAATATTACCAGTAGATTCAAAAGTTAAAATTGCCATCATGGTGGAGCAGTATAACAATGATGGACATAATAATAAAAGGGAGTACACGTACCTGACCCATCGATCTAAGAAACCTAAGTTAATTGTCCCAAAAGTGCAAAATTATTATGGCAGACGTGAAAGGCGTTATCTAACACCGATCATTGTTAACGAGCTGCCATATAACTTATTCAGCAGCATGACAAGCAAACATGTATTGAAGACTACGTAAGCATTATCTCTTGTTGTGTCCTTAACTGTAAACTATATTGAAAACCTGTAGTCTATATCTTTATGTAGGTAAACATAGCCATCTTTAGGTAATTTGTATAGTACTTAGAATAAGCATGGTATCTGAAAAGGTTTTTATTTTGCATACATATAAATTATATACCTATATTTGGTTAATTAGTGTTAAGAAAATTGCAGTTATGGTGTCGATTCTGTTTTATACTTTCCTAAATTTAGAGCTGTCAGCGTAAGATTGAGTTTATTATACTACTGTTCGGTTAGTGCTGTTCTAAAATTAAAACGGAACGGATAACTGTTCCGTTTTAACACTAGCACTAACCGAATAGCTTTATGCCATTTTAGTCTGTTTTACGCTAATCTGATTAGATTTAGCTAGTTAGTGTAAAAACCGAATCGCCACCAATATCAGATAAAATAAATAAATTAAACTAAGTAGGTAGGTACATTTTTATAAGTTCGTAATGTTTACGAGAGCTGCTGCCGGCAAACTGTTGCACAGTTTAGCAGACAATATTTTAAGTTAAATGTACATTACTAGAAATAAGTAAATAAACAAAGTGTCAGGCTATTTCGAAAGAGATTACCTACCTATACTTCTTCATACATACCATCATCACTCACCAACCTCGGTTCATTATAGTTAGATATTTCGTTGTTAGAAATAAAAATTAGAAGCAAAAAAACTTTTTAACAAACAAGCTTTTATTTAAATAACGCAACGTTTTTATTAATTTTATTTTTGAAATCCTTGCATGTGTCCCACAATTGGGGATTAATCTCGTAAGTAAGATGTAAGTTTCACCGTGTCTTCACGGGACCATACCTTTTTCTCGCTCATGTTAGTTATTAATTTAAAATTTGATCAATCAATCGTGACAATGAACTTGCTCTAAAAACTTCCAACTGTTTTGTGTAAACAAAATAAAGACGCAAGCGCTTGCTGCAAGTTAAAAATAACCGTACTTACACGTGCGACTTGCAGCAAGTTCGGCAAGTCACTTAAACTTGCAGAAGACAACTTCCGCGAGCTTTTACACGTTGGAAGTCGTTTGGGCAAGTCAACTTTCGCAAATTTTATTGTAGTGGACACTAGGTCAACTTTCGCAAATTTGCCAGTGGACACTTCGCTTAAGACATACCTCAATCTTACGTTATTATTCTGAGCCTCTATCATGGTATTCTGACTTTAACATTTGAATGTGTTGCTAACACGAAACCTCGTCTCGTCGGATTTAAATCGTAAGGTTTTATTACGATTTAAATCCTAAAGATACGACATATTTAATAATTTATTTATCATATTCTGTTAAAATAGCCATAGGTATCCTGTTAAGTTAGATCGCCTTAAGGATGAACGAGTCGCCCATCTTTCCATACAAACGTGGAAGGGTAACTAACTACTCCACTGTTTGACGCTAACCATCCAACACTAAGGATTATAACAATTTATCTCGTCATAATCGATGTTTGTATACACCCCAAACCCTAAAAAAAGTATTTATTTAAAAAATACAAGCTTCTAAACTTTCGTATTGGCATATGCTCCATTTGTTATGAGCGAAGAAATTTATGAAGAGCTATTATTCGCGAAAACTTTGAAGACGGACACTAAATATGAATCAATATTTAATGTCCTGAGTGATTTTTTTAAAGTAAAATCTATTCCATTCCCAAACGTTATTTCGGTGGCAACAGATGGAGCTCCTGCCATGGTCGGAAAATATCGTGGGTTTATAAGCCATCTTAAAAGAAGTAAACCAGAGGTAACTGCAATTCATTGTGCAGTTATCCACCGACAACATCTAGTAGCGAACAATTTGAGTGATATATTGCACCAATCGCTTCAATTTGTGATTAATGCAGTTAACAAAATAAGAAGCAATGCATTGAATACGCGCTTATTTGCATAATTGTGCGATGAAAATGATGAAGACTTCCGACGATTGCTGTTACATACCGAAGTACGCTGGTTGTCGAAAGGTGCATGTTTATCAAGATTTTATTTACTTTTTGACTCAGTTCTGGAAAGTAAAGATCCTGATTTAAAAAAAACCTGATCAATTTTAAAGCATTTGTTAAAAAAATTATTGACCTCAATTTACAATTACAAGGAAACAGTCTCAATTTAACAAAAACAGAGAGTGTAATTTCACCTTTTTTTGGTAAATTTTCAGCATTGTACTGCAAAGGCGCCACCTGTTACAAAAGAGACGTACTACAAAGCAACATATTATACCACTTCTAGAGGCTAACTATATAATTCGAAGGTAAGGCAATAGAGGGCACCACCTGTAGCAAAACATTAAAATTAATACGCAAATCATGGAAGAAATTATAAACACGTTTAAATCAATAAAATAAGAAATGGACGAGCAACGATTAGAAATTCGATAAACCAGAAAAAATGTTACGGAACAAGTTACAAAGAATATAAGTCGATTGTTCAAAGAAAACCTTTTAAAATTCTAGAAGAAAATCAAGAAAAGAAAAATAATCGTGGAAAATCAAGAAAAAAGAATCTACTATTTGGAAAAACAGGCAAGAATAAGAAACCTAGTATTTTTCGGTATCAAATAAACTGAAACTTCATACCAGAACCTAAAAAACTGCATTATCAAATGAGATAGAACAATACCTTTTTATCAAGCTTAAAGGAGAAGAGAAGGAATTGCAAGAACAGCTTAAATCGGAGAGAGAGAATGGAAACACAGCAGTAATTAAATATGACAAACTGGTAATATTTAAAAAAAATACAAAAATGAAACTTCCTACGTCACCTGATAACGTGACTGCACCAAATGTCGAAAAACACGGACAAATAAACAAGAAAAATAAAAAACAACAACCCGAAATACTAGTTAAAAGGTCAAACAGTGTCTCAGAGGGAGTCGTAAAACCGGGATTTCTTAACTTCCTTGTACAGAAAAATACATTTAACGAAGAAAGTTATCCAAAAAACAAACATAGCAACTAAGCCCCTCCTCCTGCAACAAATATCTCAGAAACAACCATATTATAAGAAAAAAGCAACATCTTCCAATCCGACTGGTCACCGTGGAAGATTGTGACCATAACCCTCCAAAGAATAAAAAATAATTCATAAAACCAAACAAAAAAAACTAAATCAAATACAGATAGCAACCTATAAATTCAGAACTTTATCGTCTTACGAACGCTTATTAGAACTTGAAGAATCTATAAAAGAAATAAAATACGATGTAACAGGGATATCGGAAGTGAGACGGAAAGGCACAGTAGAGGCACACAATAGAGGAAGCCTGAAAGAACAAGAAGTCAACAAATTGTACATCAAAGTTATTAGAAGCATATATAATAACAATTCGGGTAGAATAAAGTTAGAAATCCTGGGTCCAAATTTCCCCATTAAGAGAGGAGTAAGACAGGAAGACACATTATCCCCAAAAATATTTATATCCATTCTTGAAAACATCATCAGCAAACTAGAATGGAGCACATCAAGAATATATATACAGAGTGCTTTCCTAAGACATCTGAGATTTGTAGACGACATATTAATTTTGTTTGCCAAAGACTTAGCAGGTTTATCTTCGCCCTTAAAAGAGTTCGGCAAACTATATCTTTTGATGCGGCCTTAGCTGCATACCATGGACATGTATCGTCAATCCTAAGTTACGGGCTATTGTTATGGGGTAACTCAGTAGACGTAGAAAAAGTTTTTAGGGTTCAAAAAACCCGTCAACTTTCTTCGTTATCTTGTATCTTGAAAAAAGAACAGAAATAATCTTCATTTACTCTAGAACCGAAGTTCAATATTAAACGTTGTAAGGATCTCACTAGCTTAAAACTCGACTTAAAATCGTATTGTAGTTGTTTTACCATTAAAGTGCAGTGAAAGCGACTTTTTGTTGGCATCCTATGAATTTATTGGTTACGGAAGTAGGTACCGGTAATAATTCAGGCTTTTCCCATTTGTTTTGTGGACAGAACTAATGGGAAAAAAAATCCAGTTGTTCTGTCAGCAGAACTACTCAACAGAACAGGTGGGAGTAAACGGCTTCAGCTACCACTTGTGTAGCCTTATTAGGCTTGATTATTGTTAATAACTAGTTGAACCTTAAAAACTTAACGAGCCTAAAGGAGAACACTTTAGAAAGAAGTAAATCCAATGTATCATGCGATACCGTGGCCATTGTGATCGTTTTAACAAGTTAACAAGGAATGAAGTTCGACAGAGCCCGTATTAATAAAATATAAATAAACACAGCATCATCTAGCCCCAAAGTAAGGATAGCTTAAGTTATTTTTAGGGGGCGAAGCCCCCTCATATGCATAGCGCTGTCTGTCTGTTTGTCTATCTGTCTGTGTATTTGACGATTATAACCGAACGCGTTGACCGATTTACATTTTTTATTTTCATTTTTATTTTATTTAGACTTGTAAGGATTTTCTTAAATAAAGATTTTTAACGTCTTAGGATGCATATCCTGTAATGTTTGAAATCTACTGTGTAAATAAATAAAAAAATGAAACTTGTTTTGTTTGCACCGTCTTAATGAGAAAAGGTGACTGATTTTGGTGACCCTAGGGTCACAGGGACCGGAGTTATTGTGACCTTTTCAGGCCTTTACCCCCTTTTCTGGTACCCCCGTACCAATGCTTGTTTATTTGTATGTTACATTTAAAAGTAGGCATAAATTTATATAACATTTCAACTGACATAACCAAGAACATGTAATTTGTCAAAGTATACGTAGAATCAGAATAATTAACTAATTTTAATTAATAAATAATTTTAAATTTAAATATTTGTTAGCATGTCTGTAACATAATAATATCAATAATCAATAAATGAAACGAGTAAAAAAAATAATAATTTTGGTGCTAGATGGTGATGTGTGAAATGTCCATTATTTATTTCCAAAACACATTAAATATACACTGCAACACTTACTCGGTCCTCTTAGTGAAAAACATCTGAAGGAACCCAACCTTTCTCTTCAGAATATCCATTTGGAATAAATAACACTAATTAATGATTCACTCGCCGCCGGAAGCCATGTTGTTTGCCTAAGATATCGACAAGCATTGAACGGTGTCGATGTCGGAAAGTAAATAATGTATTATCAATTTGTTTACTACTGTAACTGTCTACCATTAATAATTATTGTGGTGATAACCGAGATTGCAAATTGTACATTTCTCCTTCGCTTTAATATCGGTTAAGGTAGGTACTGTTTAAACGAGAGCATAAGAATCAAAGGTAAGAACTGGGTAGTCTCCTAAGGGTCGTTTGTCGTTGTTACAGCCATACGACGCTGTGTTGCGCCGTAGGGTGCTGGTTATTTTATGCATAATTCTAGTTAGTGATATTATCAAAAGAGGATGTTATCTACGCATGTAAACTTTATCACTATGCAACATGCATTTTGTACTTGACTACAGAAATAGTGTACAAACGGCTAAGATAGTTATGTATAGTCCCAGTTTTGAAAAACGAATCTATTGATCAATGTTTAGTAAAGGGGGCAAATAACGAAAGTGGGCGATGAACTAATAAAAAGTACAAGATTTCAAAAAGGGGGCAAAGATCCACAGTTTCTATGGACGGCTAGATTTAATATACGAAATCAGAAAGAGGGCAAGCGGCGCGCAAGCCCCTCATGCCCGTGGATGCAGTAAGAGCCTACTAAGGGTTACCTCCGGAAGGGCAGCGGAGTCTTTCCGTGTATCAACATCCCGAACTGCGCTCGCCAACCTGCCTGCTAAGCGTAGTGAGTATGGCAACTACCCCTCATGGAGATCCATGAGTGAGGCCTGTGTTCAGTAGTGGACGTTTTGCACTTGAAATGATAATGATGATGATGATAATGATGAATGCTGGACACTACACACAACACCATCTAGACCCAATCTAAGCAAATCTTGTACTAAGGAAAACAGATGATTGATAGAATACTTAAATACATTTTTTGTGTAAATTAATAGATTCTTATAATACATAGAAAAATACCTAGACCCGGGACAAATATCTGCCGAACAGTTACAAATATTTGTCCCGTGGCGGGAATTAAACCGAACCCGCTACCTACTGCCTTCTAGTCGGCTATTAGACCAACATAGCCACGGAGACAGTCTATCAGGAACGGAGTTGCTAACTACTATTTTTTAAACACAAAGTAGAGTAAGTACCTAAGTAATTTTAATTAATTTCATATAAATTAAACTTGATTTATAACGTTAGAAAAGTTTGTTAAGGAGAAAATACTGTTAGCTTTTGTTCGATGCATATTTTTGCCTCCAAGCAGCCTGCTCCTTAACTGAATAAAAATAAGATAAACACCGCGAAAGTATTATTGACCTGCTGCTTACACCCACTTTATTACTTTGACGCAGTTATCTCCATTAATTATAGTGGACAGCAGCGTCTTTCCGTGTATCATCCTTCCTAACTGCGTTCGCCAACGCACCTGCCAAGAGTGGTGAGTATGGCAACAACCCTCTCATGATCCCGGAGATCCATGAGGGAGACCTCTGTCTGCTGAGATGATGATGATGATTTTATTAAAACGCACTATGTTGATGTTTTTACCAACAGTTTGCGACGGCACTCCAATTAATTTACAGTAACAGAGATACAATATAAACATATCTGAACAAAGGCTGCTTGCTGGTTTGGACAGAACATACGGGCGACACTTGTTATTCTTTAAATTAGGCTTTTCACATCTAGACTCGCGGCAGCGTGTCCAGCCAAGTTAAAGCAAAGCGAATGGGCGACGACTGTGTATACTTGTATTACCCTAATCATTTGGAGGCGTTTTTGGTCCTTATTATTATTAGACTAGCTTTTGCCTTAGAATTGTCCGCGTAGTGCTAAAAAATAAATTCACCAGTACCTACCTAACATTAAAATATATATTTTTTGGTTATAATATGTATAATATATATTATAACCAAGTTATCAAAAATGCATTATTTGAATTTACAACCACTATGAATACTGGAAAATATTTGCCCATTTTCAATGAAAAGTTCTACATTTCGAATTTTAAGTGTTATACAATTATGTTTATTATTTTGTGTTATTATATATATATTTGTTCCGGTTTGAAGGGTAAGGGGGCCGGGAAAATTGCAGGGACATGAGACTTTACAACTCTGCCTCAGGGTTACGGGCGCAATGCAATGCAGCGTTGGTCACGTGCTCAATGATCACCGCGGTATTGCAGTTATCATAGGTAGAGGTTACTGCTTAACAGCAGATGAGCCTTGTCTCGTCATTTAGTCGCATAAAAAAGCACGGCCTCGTTATGAAACTGCCCATAAAAATATTGCCTCGTTTGAAGAAGAACAGCGACAATCACAATGTAAATACAAGAAATTAGAATAAACTCGCTGTGTCCACCACTAGGCTCCATAAGGTTAAAATATCCTTTATAGGGTAATGTATATGCTTCTACAAACTACCAAGTGAGCTGCAGAAGTTATCATTGAATAAATTCAAAAACATTGTCAAACGCAATCTGTGCAATAAATTATAAAATATCAGATTAGCTAGAGGACAAAACCACTTGTGACTGAATCTGCTCCAACTCCGTCAAACGTAACATAAGACTAAATAAAATTGTAAAATAATGACTATAACGACCGAGTTAGGTTCTTCTGTTCGCTTCTTTTCCTAATTCGCGTGTCATCTGAAATGAACAGATTCAATTATGTGCTTAATTCTATTAATTTCTGTCGTTTTATTTTGTAATTTGTGACGCGTCAATAAGGTCCATGCGGCCGCACTGAATAAAGTATTTTTTGATTCTTGATTTAAAGTCGCTCGTCTACCACCTTCCAATTCTTCAAGAGTTCAGCGGCATTCCATTCGTTATCAGACTCTGAGGACGTGAGGACCCCCCGGACAAGAAAATCCCTGCAAATTGACTCAGATAACATCTTGACGGCCTGCAAACAGTTGTGACGGTCGGCAAATACTTTTGATGGTGTGCAAATAGCGTTGTGCGTTCAATTTGTAGTACCTAATGCCCTAAATTTAGGTTATACCTACTTCCGACTGATGTTTTTAACCGACTTTAAAAATGAAGGTAATTTTCAAGACGTTTATTTTTTATAATTCGTTATTGTTTTTTAAATCTTTGCTACTTCAGTACATCGTTGTTTAGGAACCGATAGGCATACTTTCAAAAGCAAGTAATGCATTAAGAAATTTTTTATAAACTGAAACGAATGAAAAAGACCACAAATGAAAATTATCCAAGATAAAAAATCACGGATATTTTATTTTGGATATTTAACGATAATGAAAGATGGATACATTTTATCGTCTCACATTCTTCTCATCATCACTATCAATAACTAAGTCATTGAAGTCGGTTTTTTTGTGGAAGAATTGGCTATTGTATGACAAGTATAAGCCTGGAACTTGATTCAATCAAAAATACTTGTTTTCATAATTTCGAATAATAAATTATCTAAGCGTAGCCAAAACACGCTAAGATATTATTATTATTTTAGCCGTTACTGTCCCACTGCTGGGTAAAGTCCTCCCTTCCCTCCTTCCACTCCTCGCGACTTACCGCAGTTACAGGCCAAGATGGTAAATAAGCGCTTAGATAATTTATGGAAATTATTTCCTAGTTTTACATGTTCCTTCGTGATAGTATAGATAAATGAGTGATGCTGTACTCCACACACAGCACCACATAGTGCCTATGTTAGCAGATCTTGTGTAACACACAAAACATGGCCACATGATGTTGTGTCAAATGTCCAGAAGCTGTGAAACGTCCAGCAGTTGTTACCAGCAAAACATCAACTCCATTATCCGGTCAACAATGCAAAGAAACCTGCTGCCGTGGAGTGCCGCAAGTAGAATGTTGTCCCTCCTCTCTTGCCTGTAGATACAGCAAGAATCTGCCTAAGGATACCTCCAGCAGCGTCTTTCAGTATATCAACAGCCCGTACTGCGCCAACCCGCCTGCCAAGCGTGGTGAGCATGACAACAACCTCTCTTGATCAGTTCTTGATCCTTGAGGCCTTTGTCCAGCAGTGGACGTCCTACGGCTAATACGATGATGATGATGATGATGAACGCAAAGAAACAACATGTTTTCACAGATAGGACCCCACCTGCACCGGCGCGCCGCAAATAATCCAACCTTACGCCGTCCTATATATAGCCAATCAGCAAACACGATGTCTAAACACTGGTGATTACAAGACTGTAATATGCCTGTAACTATGACTCTGCCCATTATCTCGTGACGCGGGGTATATAACATCTCCTGCCTCTGGAAGGCGGTTAGAATCTTCAGAAGGATATGAAGTGCAGTTGAGAATTTAGCTGCGATATTCGAAAGTGTTGATACGGTTTTAGGGTAAGGCTGCACATTTAAATTGAATGCTATATATACATTTGTGTAGGAGAGGCATGGTAGAACGTATATCTTCCTTCTTATACTCCTAGATTTACCAATGATAAGAAATCTAAATCCAAGCGATTATGATGCGAAAGCAACTATTAATACGTAACCCTGGAGTCTGGTCCACAGAGCAAGGGTAGAACCCAACCCACGGTTTACTACGCCAGAAGCAGAATAAGTTAATTATTATATCCGTGATATGATTTGTAGGTCCAACGTTTATAGCTTATCCGCGTGAATACGTGACGAGCTCTGTGGCGCAGCGGGCGAAGGTCCGCCTGCGACGCAAGGGGTGGCGGGTTCGATTCCCGCCTCGGGATAAATGTCAGTACGATCTGCATATATTTGTTCAGGGTGTTCTGGGTGTTTTTCTATATATAATAAAAATATCTATCTATGTAGTATAATGTATCAAGTATATCAGTCATCTAGTACCCAATAACAGAAGCTCTGCTTAGCTTGGGGCTAGATGACGCTGTGTGATTTGTCCAGCATTATTTATAAAAAAAAATGCGTTAAATAAGTTAGGCTCCTTAAACTTCTAATACATATTATTAGGAATTTAACTCTTTCAAAACATTCGTGAGTTGTAATGTTAAATAAGTTTTATACCCACGTTAATTACAGTGCAATGCGAGCGTGTGAGAGGGAAGGAGAAAGTGCCGCGTAACACTCCATTCCCTGATGAAAGTTCCCTGGGAGGTACTGAACACGTTGGAAAACTATTTTGAACGTATAATTAACGCGAGTAGAAAACCTAAAACATTACACTCATTGTAAGGTTAAACTTATCTCATCATAACTTATTTTACGAAACTATGATTTTTAAGAGACTGTTGCTTCTAAAATAAATACCAATGTGTGTGTATTTCTGTAGCATCATGGACAAGAAATCAAAACAAATGAAAATCATTGACGTTATGGAGAAGAAGATGTCGTTTCATACAACCACGGTTGAAGATGCACTTTCTGATACTGGTAAGTCCGAATTAGTTACTTCTTCTTTTTTGATAAGCTATCTGCGTAAAGTCACCTCCAAAATCATCGGAGATTACGTAGGTTGACCAGCCTGCCGAGCGTGGCGGGTAGGGCAACAACTGCCCCATAATCTTGGAGATCCTGGATGGTATAGCTCTGTATCCTGTGCCGTGGGGTGCCGGCAGTAGAATGTTACCCCTCCTCTTCTACCCGTGGATGCAGTAAGAGCCTGCTAAGGGACACCTCCGGAAGATGGGCAGCAGCGTCTATCCGTGTACCAACATCCCATACTGCGCTCACCAACCCGCCTGCCAAGCGTGGTGAGAATGGCAACTACCCCTCATGGAGATCCATGAGGGAGGCCTTAGTTCAGTAGTGAACGTTTTACGGCTAAAATGATGATAGTTCTGTATATATATCGATATTTTCGTATATCATCTCAGCCTTAGTACGTCCACTGCTGAACAGAGACCGCCCTCATGGATCATCTAAGATCACGAGGCGGTTGTGATTCGATAGGGTTATTGACGGATGGTTCTACTTGAATCACCTGGGTTAACTGACCTAGATTAATTTAGGGAGTGAGTGATGGGATGCGATTCTGAGATGACACTGGAAGAGTAAAATATGTTGTGCAGACCCCGCAAAGTGTGGGATCAGGGATGCCACGGAAGATGAGCGCTATATTAACTTTTTAGACAATATAGCACAAGCCATTTTCGTTGTCGAATAATTTGTTTATATTTGTATTTTATTCATTGTAATGTCCTTTTAATTTTGTTGTGTCTTTTGTTTCTCTTATCATAATTATAATGGGGCATTCTTCAATAAGAAGTCGAGTTTTAAGCTAGTGAGATCCTAACAACGTTTAACATTGAACTTCGGTTCTAGAGTAAATGAAGATTATTTCTGTTCTTTGTTCAAGATACAAGATAACAAGGAAAGTTGACGGGTTTTCCCAAGACCTAGATCCACGTATCACTATTCTATTCTCTTTTGTAGTTGGTTTAATTTAATATAATGTCAATTCAATTAACTACTGAATGTTTACTAGCTGTAATAACAAACTTAAACTATCTTTCAAGCTGTGTTGGCCGAGTGGTCCGAGACCCCCGACTTACGATCCGAAGGTCGTGGGTTCGATACCAGCTGTGAACCTATGGTTTAATTTTTTTATGTTCATAAGTATTTGGAATATGTGCTAAAACGGTGAATGAAAACATCGTGAGGAAATCCGCAGCTTAGTCAGCTTCAGACGAAGTAATGACCTGTGCTTTCCTCAGACTAATATCTGACTTAGCTGGCTGAATGGTTTAGGTGCCGGGCAAGCCTTTTTCCATCTGACAATGTCCCAGGCTGTACAGGCAGCAAGAATACCAGTTGCTAACGCTCTATAAATCATCTATAATAGATATAAAGGCCTTTTTTAACTATCTTAGCCTAAAAGTACCTATGTATATATTGTATGTACGTAACTGCTACTAAAATTATTTTTGTAAGTAGTTTGTTAACTTTGTAAGCCTGAGTCGTATGTTTTTTTTTCAAAGATTTATTTAATGTACCTAGGCTTGAAATATTTTGTACGATTTTATTTTTTAAGCCACCGTGTGGCCTTTGATTTGATTACAAAAGTCTAGATGACATCTATTCACTTCTCAGTACTTATGTATCTATATAGCTTTCGGGAACACATACATACTAGAGGTAATTAAGGACGGAATGTAAATTTCTGTCAAGGAAAGATTCATCAACGACGAACATCCTGTTCTCTGATAACTGGCTAATTTGAAATGCACTGGCCGGTCAATGAGTTAAATTGTATTTCTGTGATGTCGCGTAGAAACAGGGAATTATCACCAACTCCTACAATCTATTGGATCACAGTGTGGAAGATTACATATGTACATATGTAGGTACATATGGATGGTGATTATGAAATTGTTCAAAATAATCAAAACTACAAAAATAAACTTAATATAAGACGATTTATAGAGTATATGGTAAAATTGCGTTTTTTTTTGGTCCCGGTTGCGAAATATTAAAGTTGTAAACTTTTTTTGCGAGCGTCCTCCCCTCTAAAATATAAACTGCTAGCTTAACAAATTTAAAACTGTCATGAATGAAGTATAAATCATAAATTTTCTGGGAAAACTATAGTTTTAGAAAAATCGATGCTCGAATAAGTGATACGGTTTACTAAAAGTACCGGAATAGATACTTTAAACAGAAAACTTAATGAATACCTGTTATTAATATTATGTTTTGGTAAATGTAAAAATCCATACACCAACTTCTAACAACAAGTCTACGGTTATCTACCGAACCCTACACACCGCGTGGCCAGACACGCTACTGGCCTAATATATATTTTTTTATGGAACGCCTCTTAGAGGAAGGGTCATTTAATTTGCCGTCTCTTTAGCCTCGACGCATTTCTTACAACAGCTACACTTGGAATTTCAAACCTATTTTAGACATTGACATACTCAATTCCTCAGGTTTCGGCAAGTACAACTTTGGTCTGCTACTCATCTGCAGTTGGACCCTGCAGGCGATGGGGATGGATCTCTTCGGCACTAGCTTCGTGGTGACTGCGGCCGTCTGTGATCTGGAGCTAACGATGCAGCAGCAAGCGTTGTTGACGGCTATGCCGCTGTGTGGTAAGTACCCCATACCACAGATAATATAATACACTAGTATCCAACCCATACCCAGCTCGTCTGGTACTGGTAATTCGCTTGTTACTACGGGCCGTTGATCATGATATCTTAGAGTTAGGACTTCTGATAGCGCTGAAAATGTTTTTAACATACCTACACAGTATTAATCAGTGTTAATATTATGTAATTGTCCTCGCTGATAAGCTACCTAACTGAAATAACTTCTGCCATATAATCAATGTAGGTACACTGTTGTCGGTTGACACAGTACTTCTACTTCTTCTTCTTCTAATAATATAATAATTTTAATCATAATAATCATAATCATTTATTTCGTAGAATACAAGATTTACACGTCATATAATTAATAAATGAAGTCAAAGTTAATTAAGAATCAAACAAATAAAATTAAAAATAACACATAATAATTTATAAATAAATAAATGAATATGACTATGACTATTTAAATAAGTATAACTCGAGTGGGATGATGTCAGCTACAAATTATTAAACGCTATGAATTCCTCATAGCTGTAAAAGGTGTTGTTCTTGTTGTCTTTATTGTGGACATTTCAAGAAGGACCATCTGGCCGCTAAGTAAGCAGTGTTGATAGGGGTACCAGATGTAAAATACTTTCAAGCCTATGACAATATCTGACTGCAGGCATTGCACGGTCCCGTACAGCATAAAATACCAGTTGTTGACGCCAATTAACGAAGTGAAAAACTAGTTTATTGTGTTTACAAACTTTGGTGGAACTTTTGACAAAGCATCTTCTTATCTATTAATAAGGCACTCCAGTTTTCGGAGGATTAATCAACTGGGTTTTAATCCCGTCGGAATCAAACATAGTGATAGGTTACTTGATCTAATTTCCTATAATTTCATTACAAATATACACGCTATATTTCTACTGCACTGGTGTGGGCGCCACATGTTTGAACATTTTGCGTTCGTATGTTTTACGGTCATTCTGCAACGGCACAGTTTTGGTCTAACAAAACAGAGCACTATGCTATGAGCTTTAGAATCAGTTATCACCATCAGTTGGTACCTATCATTATTAGTTTTAACATTAAAAATAAAATAGATAGATAATTAACTCTATTGTACGTATGTAGGTACATCATAGAAAGTAAAAAATATAAGGCATAGCATACAAAGGGTGGTCTTAGTAATTAGAATATAAAAAAAACATAAAGCAATCTCTAGTTTTAGTAAATAGAATGTGCCGCGAATGTTGCCGTGGGTGCCGGCAGTAGAATGTTACCCCTTCTAGAAAAGGAGGGCTCTTTCCGTGTATCAGCATCACGTACTTACACCAAACGTAGTGAGTATGGCAAGTACCACTCATGGAGATCTATGAGAGAGCTGTAAAACGTCCACTACTGAACACATGCCGTTCAGTAGTGGACGTTTTACGGCTGAAACGAGGACTGATGATGAACAATGTGTGGTTCCTTCTCCAGGTGTGGTGCTGGGCGCACAGCTGTGGGGCTACGTGTCGGACACGCGCGGCCGGCGGCTCACTCTAGTGCTGTCCATGTCAATTGGCTTCGTCTTCGCAGCGCTCAGCAGCTTCGCTCCTGATTGGAAGACCATGGGGTTCTTGAAGCTCATCTCTTCGACTTTGTAAGTCTACTTGAACCTTATATCTCTATATTGAACCTTAGAACTGCTGTCCACGTCCACTGCTGGACATAGGCCTCCGTCATGGATATCTAAGACCATGAGGGGTTTGCTGCCATAATCGCAGCGCAGGCAGGCGGGTTGGCAGTACGGGATGTTGATACACGGAAAGTAGATGCTGCCCAGATGGGCACGTGGCAGATGCCAAGGGATACATACGGAATGTAACCCTTGGCAGATCCTTGCTGCATCCACGGGCATGAAAGGAGGGGCAACATTCTACTGGCGGCACCCCACGGGGCCGCGGCTACTTGATCACACAACACCATCTAGTCACAAACGATTGTACTATGGGAATCAGATAACAAGCATTGTTACGGGGGTATCAGAAAAGGGGACGAAGGTTTCCGTAAAATGACTTTTTTGACCTCTTGTGACCTTGTGACAATAACTCCGTTCCTAGGGTCACCAAAATCAATCAGTACCCTTCTCTCATTAAGACAGTGCAAGTAATAAGAAAAGTTTCATGTAAATCGGTCAACGCGTTCGGTTGTAATCGTGTCATACACAGACAGTCAGACAGCGCTATGCATAATAGGGGACTTCGCCCCCAAATTATTGATAGAATAGGTACATAGATACATTTATTTTTGTAAATGTGACAAATATTTGCAGAACAATAACAAACATTTGTCCCGTGGCGGAGACTGAAGTACCACCTGCGTATCAGTCGGATATTAGACCACCTTTACTGACCTACGGATGCAGAATGAATGAATGAATGAATGAATGAATATAACTTTATTGTACACCAAAACTTAAATTAAATACATTATGAAAACTTAAAATAAACACAAATGCACAATGGGCGGCCTTATCGCTAAGAGCGATCTCTTCCAGGCAACCTTTGCATGGACAGGAAAGATTAAACAATATAAAGGCGGTGGCGTACTTTGAGGTCGATAAATAGGAGAGAGATATGGTGTTTTATAAAAAAATATATTAGGTAGGTATCTTAATTACGATAAGTTTTTATGAGAGTGCGAAGAATGCACAGGGCCGTTTACGTTGGCGTGCTGAAGTGGAGGCCTATACTGCCGTCATAAAGAAAAAGGGCACAACTAACATTTTTTTCAAAATTGAGTTATATACATATTTGAAATCAGGAGAAAAAGGCCTATCTGCCAATATTTTTTGTATAATTTTACAAGCACGATCAACAAAAGTACCATAAGCTCAAAGGGCACAACTGAGCCATTTTTTCTGTGATAGTACCTAAGTAAAAAGAGCACAACTAGCTTAGATTACGTCAAACGGTCACAAACAAGTAGATGTGGTTTTTATGTTTTAATACTTAATTATTAAAATTTTCTTCATTGAAAAGGCATATATGGCAAAAGTGCCCCTTCATTTAAAAGTTTACCGATACTTCAACATAACATTTAATTTAGAAGAAAATATGGGGTATATTTTCTTCTAAATTAAATGTTATTTTCTTCTAAATTAATGCAGTGGGTGGCAACAAGCTGATATTGTCTTGTCTATTTATTTTATGGCTTTTTGTGTTTGGTTTTACACAATTCCGCCAGTGTCAAGTTAATTTATAAATTCTTATGTTATTTGGCTGGCCATGTTGGCGCTTAATCGGGCTGATATTATTTATGATCATGAAGTTTTTTTTTACTCTGATACCTTATTCGTATTAAGCCTCTTGAACTTTGACAGCTGTCATTGAATAGGTAGTTGTCATGGTATTTGTCGCCTGAACGCGCATTATCGCCACTACCGGAAATAAACTCTACAGTACAGTCTGTTATCTGTATTTAGGTGTACTTCCTTTTTTATTTTATAAGCAGGGAGACGAGCAGACGGGCCACCTGATAGGAAGCAGCGCCGCGTCTATTATAGCAGCACCGCGTCTCTCCGACATCAGTGCTAGCTCGGACTCTAATACCTAATTATCGTTTACTTAAAATAGACTAGCCGCACTCCACGGTTTTGACCCGCGCAGTTCCTGTTCTCGTGGGAATACGAGGATCAAATATAGCCTATGTTACTCAGGGATAATGTGGCATTCTAATGGTGAAAGTGTTTTTGAGTTTATTCGTTTCAGTCATACAAAATGTAATACAAATCTGTCCTCTTTATAATATTGCAGGATAGATAACCTACCTCACGTGATAATACAGCTATTGGCGTTAAAAACTTGACAACAAGGGGAAATACCAAAAATTTACAAATAAGTAATTCTTATTATACTTAGCTTGCTATCTGTGACAGTAATCCTTTGCATATTACAGTTTATTAGGGTCAATAAAGCAAGAAAAATAAAACTGAGTGCGTGTTGTAACACACAAGAGAAGGGTTCTGTAGGGTAGAGTACCTTTTTATACGACAAAATGACGAGACAAGCCCAAGGCCCACCTGATGTTAAGCGGTTACCTCTACCTATTACAACAGCAATACCGCGGTGATCACGTTCACGAAGCACGTGACCAACGCTGCATTGCATTGCGCCCGTCACCCTGAGACCTACTTACTACTAGCAAGCAAAATATAGTACGTCTGTCTATTTCCTCATAATGCACCTAACACGAGTTAGAAAGAGATGCATAAACAGTCTAACCTTCCCAATTTGTTATGTCAGATTTTGTTGAAAAGTTTAAGAATATCATATTATGAAATGATTAATAGGTACTTACTAATAACTAAAGAAAACTTGATACAGCGTTTATTTATTTATTTAATTAACTAGAACGGATTAACCAATTACACTAATTAATATTAATTCACAAAACAATAACAGATAATATTCATAGTAATGAGTACAGTCTACAAATTAATAAATTATATCAAATAAATGCAATTATTTATAGCGTTATAGTTATAGCGTTATAATTATAAAGTAAATTAAAGGAATATAGAACCGTGGGGTGCCCCTCCTCTCTTGCCCGTCGATGCAGTAACAATCTGCCAAGGGATAGATAGCTCGAGAAGATGGGCAGCAACGGAAAGACTTCCGTGTATAAAAATCCCGTACTCCGCTCGTGAACGCGCCTGCCAAGCGTGGTGAGTATGGCAACAACACACTCATGACCTCGGAGATCCATGAGGGGGGAGGCCTGTGTCCAGCAGTGGACGTCCTACGGCTGAGATGTTGTACGGAACCCTAACGGGCTGACTCGAAACTCTTGCTATGATCATTATATTCATTAAGCACACAGACACCGTGGCCGTGGGGTGCCGGCAGTAGAATGATACCCCTCCTCTCATGCCCGTGGATGCAGTAAGAGCCTGCTAAGGGATACCTCCGGAAGATGGGCAGCAGCGTCTATCCGTGTATCAACATCGCATACTGCGCTCACCAACCCGCCTGCCAAGCGTGGTGAGTATGGCAAGTACCCCTCATCCATGAAAGCCTTAGTTCAGTAGTGGACGTTTTACGGCTGAAATGATGAAATGATGATAGTTTATTTTCTACAGAGTCCTAAAAAGCGAATCACATAATAAATAAAGTAATAAACTATGATATCTTATCATAACTTATATAGTGGGTTTTAAAATAAGATAACTAGTCTTCACAGGGGTTAGTTTATTTTTAATGTCTTAATTTATTATACCGACGTGTTTTTCTTATTCATCGTGATATTTTTATTCGACTCACGAAAACAGTTACTATTTGCTCTAGGTTTTTTAAATAACAAGATTAGTAACGAGCCTAATAATAACCTAGTCTAGTCTGCCTAGTCTAGTCTGCCTAATCGAACGAGTGAACCGATGAAGCGGAAGCTCGTGGAAGGTCTTAGTGGCAACTAGGCGATTTGCCACTGAATGTATATATTACAAACATAAAACAATTAAGTAACCTCCGTGCGAGGCGATGAAATATGATATGAAATTTTGATAACATTTAAAACATAAAGAGATTATTACATCAATACAAATCGATTGTCATGGGGGAATTAGGTTTCATAATTTCAGCCGTAAAACGTCCACTACTGAACTAAGGCCTCCCTCATGGATCTCCATGAGGGATAGTTGCCATACTCACCACGCTTCGCAGGCGGGTTGGTGAGCGCAGTACGGGATGTTGATATACGGAAAGACGCTGCTGCCCATCTTCCGGAGGTGTCCCTTAGCAGGCTCTTACTGCATCAACGGGCAAGATAGGAGGGGCAACATTCTACTGCCGGCACCCCACGGCATTCTTCATCTTATTTTGATACAATTTCCGACCACATTTAGTACCATTGTGCTATAGCACAATGGTATATAGCACAATGATAGAAATACCCGCAAGTTAGCAAATATGTAGGTATATATACATATTTGCTAACTATGCATTAATTAGCAAATTAATTAAATTAATTGCATGAAATAGCAAATATGTATGTATATATACATATTTGCTAACTTGCGGGTATTTCTAGTAGGAAGGAATAGTACAAAGCCATCTGATATACCTGCGCCTTTTATAACCGACTTCAAAAAAGGAAGAGGGTCTCTCAACAGTCTCAAGTCGTCTGTATTTTTTAAACTTTATGTTTATCTTTTATGAACCGATTAGGAAATATCTTTTTGGGTTCGAATAGATAAACTTTGAATTCGGTCCCACTTTTTTCAAAACTCAGTTCTGATGATTGGGTAAATATAATACGAGGAATCGAGGAAACTCCTCAAATGTTTTAGGTGAATATATAGCGATTTTGGGATATTTAGCTCAAGGTCAAGCATTTGCATTCAGAATAAGTAAATAAAATTATGAAACTAAATAAATAAATGAATAGAAAGTACGATTTGGTGAAGTAGAACTGATGAATAAGAACAGGTGGTTAACAGAACCACAGATCAAAACTCTTCAATATTACAAAATTCACGGGTGACGTCATCGAAAGATGGCTAAGATAATTATATCCTTATCCACTAATCATCATACTTACCTACACATTATCATCATCATCAGTGTCATTGGAGTGAAATTATGCAATAACGTGTAGGTACTGGAGTCCCTCAAGGTATAGTGTTATACAAGGTATCCCACTAATATTATAAAGCCGAAAGTTTGGAGATTTGTTACCTCTTCACGCAAAAACTAGGCTACGGATTGAGCTGAAACTTTGCACACGTATTGATGTTGATCAGGATTAACACATAGGCTACTTTTTATTCGGGTACAACGCATGCGAAGCGGCGGGCAGAAGCTAGTAGTGTTATATCCAAAATTTCAACTTACGATTGGGCTTTTCGTCACCTAATAATTTTTACTTGCTTAAACCCAGTTCTGATGATCCACGATAAATCAAGCGAAATATTCAAATGTAATATGCATTTAAAGATACATATATTCAAACTATTATAATCCAAAGCAGAGAGAGAAAGCATAATTCGTACCTAATCCTTAGCCTGCCCAACAAAACTTTTGTTTAAGGGGCGGTGATATAACACCCGTGGTCACATGCTGATTTGCCCCGTAGGAAACCAAGAACCTACTCATGTGGTGCATGTTTGGAGGTGTTTTGATGAAGACACGAATTAATTTATTATAAAAATATAGGAATGCTTCCTCATACAATTTTACTGGGGAAGAGGACTTTTTTGACAGTAAATCATCATTTCAGCCATAAAACGTCCACTGATGAACACAGGCCTCTCTCATGGATCTCCAGGAGGGGTAGTTGCCATACTCACCACGCTTGGCAGGCGGGTTGGTGAGCGCAGTATGGGATGTTGATGCACGGACAGACGCTGCTGCCCATCTTCCGGAGGTGTCCCTTAGCAGGCTCTTACTGCATCCACGGGTAGGAGAGGAGGGGTAACATTCTACTGTCGGCACCCCACGGCTAATCTTCATTATAAATGATGAAATAAATAATGCTGGACAATTCACACAGCATCATCTAGCCCTAAGCTAAGCAGAACTTGTTATGGGTACTTGATGACTGATATGATAATACTAAATAAATATGTAGTATTTTTTTATTATATCTAGTATAATATCTAGAACACCCTCAACAAATATCTGCAGATCGTACAGACATTGCCAAGGTAGGAATCGAACCAGCAACCATTTGTCTTCGCAGGACCTTCGCACGTTGTGGCACAGAGGTCGACCAATGGAACTTCATTGTAATAAGAAAATTTTGCTCGTTCTATGGTTTACTTAGTGTTTTTAAAGGTACCTAATAAAAGCCTATATCTTATTTCCTACAGCACCTCAGCAAGTAACTCGGCTGCGTACACGCTGCTGGGCGAAAGCATTCCTGAGCGGGCGCGCGGGCGGTCGCTGCTGCTCTGCACGTGCGCGTTGATGTGTTCACAAGCCATGGTCGCAGGTGAGTGACGTCACAGGTGCATGTACTTAGCTGCGTACACGCTGCTGGGCGAAAGCATTCCTGCGCGGGCGCGCGGGCGATCGCTGCTGCTCTGCACGTACGCGTTGATGTGTTCACAAGCCATGGTCGCAGGTGAGTGACGTCACAGGTGCATGTACTTAGCTGCGTACACGCTGCTGGGCGAAAGCATTCCTGCGCGGGCGCGCGGGCGCTCGCTGCTGCTCTGCACGTGCGCGTTGATGTGTTCTCAAGCCATGGTCGCAGGTGAGTGACGTCACAGGTGCATGTACTTAGCTGCGTACACGCTGCTGGGCGAAAGCATTCCTGCGCGGGCGCGCGGGCGATCGCTGCTGCTCTGCACGTGCGCGTTGATGTGTTTACAAGCCATGGTCGCAGGTGAGTGACGTCACAGGTACATCTACTTAGCTGCGTACACGCTGCGAGAGAGCATTCCAGCGCGGGCGCGTGGGCGGTACCTGCCCTGCACATGCGTGCTAAGGTGCTCGTTGGCTGTGATCGCAGGGAGCGTAGATACGGAGTTGCAATCAACCCCCTAACTCATTAACGCTGTTTAAATAAATCAACAGTTATAATTAATGGAATCAGGCGTTACTTTGCGGAAATCCATATTATTATGATAATAAAAAGCAATGAAAATATCTAGTTTTAATTCCGCTAATGCTGAGATGCATATGCACCGCCCTCCCGCCCGCTAATTATGCACATGCACTGCATAGTCGAAGCAAAAAAACTAAACAGCACGTTTAAATTTCCACAGCAATGGCGTACCCCATCCTCCCCCTGGAGTTCTCCTACCCAATAGACTTCCTGGGCATCACGTACCGTCCCTGGCGCCTCCTAGCGCTGGTGATGGCGGTACCTTGTGCAGCTACCGCGGCGCTGCTGCAGCTGTTTCATGAGAGCCCCAAGTTCCTCGCCTCCAGGGGCCGGATGGAAGACGCATTGAGGGTGCTGAGAAGCATTTACGCTTGCAATACTGGCTGTGATGCAGATAGTTTTCCAGTAAGTTCTACAATTAGTACAAGACAGAATATAAAGCTATATTACACTACACGGTATTCAGGGCCCGTTAGTTAGGGCGATTACGGAGCAAGGCTTGCCGGGTCCGACCGGTCGCCCTTGTTAGGGTCCCTTACGCTCTAACTCTTATTACACCAATCTTTAGTTAGGGTAAGGGTCCCTGAATATCGCGTAATGTAATACAGGCTATAGGTAATAACTAATAACACTATATTGTCTGTTGCCGCTTTAACTTTGTACAGTACTTTGTCGCGTTCATGGTAAAGAATACCACTAAGGTAAGGATACACTAAGGCTTGGTGGTATAGGGGCTCCGGAGTGTTCTTTATGAGGAACCGGAGCCCCTAGTGCACCGAGGCCGGCCATCGGGGTGGTTTTAGTGAGTCGTCAGGAGACAACCTCACATAACCATGCTGTGCCCTTACGCAGCATGGTATCTGACCTAGCAGACTTCCACCCCGTCACAAAAAAAAACAAAAAAGGCTTAGTGGTATACTTTACTATGAACGCGACTGTACACGCTTTGACGTCCTGTAATTACGGGAGCACCAGGCTCTTAACATATTTTAGACCAAGTATTATGTGCATTAGGAGTAACCCTGTGTTAGATGTCCTATCTGAAATAAATAAATAAAAGACTGAAGTGTTCATTTTGCAAAAACGGGAATTACTCACGTAGTATTGTAACGTCGAAGAATATTCCCGACACGTTTAGATTTTTCAAGAAAATCATCATGAGATTGAATGCCAGTCGGCGCCTGGGGCCGACACGACACTGTGTCGTGTCAGCCCTTACTACCGACGTTACAATACTACGTTAGTAATTTTACAAAATGAATAGTTACGTTAATTTTGAAAGTGAAAAATACTGAGGTGTCTTGAAAAATGGTTGCATATACACTCTCAAGGAGAAGCTGTAGCGGCACTACTTAAGCACTACGGTGACCAGTTAGTGTGCAATGTTCAGCTGTAATGTGTATCAAAACAGTCTTTGATGGGCGGCGAAGGAACTGTGCGAGCCAAACACACCAATGATGCACCCGATCCTCTCAATGGAGTTCTCCCAGAAGCCAAAAAAATAAAAGAAGACTTCCTGGGTATCACGTACCGTCCGTACTGGTGATGGCAGTTCCTTTTGCAGCCACCGCAGCGCTGCTGCATCTGTTCTACGAGAGCTTCGAATTGGATGGAAGATACGAGTACCTTGAGGATGCTGAGGAGCATCTACGCTTGCAATATTGAGCATTCTCGAAGGATGTTGTAGAAGAAAGGCGTGACTCGATGAGCTCTTGTGATGTAGCGAGTTTTGGTTGTTGAATTTGTTTAACTTAATGTTTACAGATCAAGAAGCTGGTCGAAGACGACAACCAGTCGTTCAACGATGCCTCGTTCTTCCGCTCGCTGTGGCAGCAGACGGTGCCTCTGTTCCAGCGGCCACTGCTGGCCACCACCCTGAAGCTGTTCTACCTGGTCCTAATCATTTACATGACGTGAGTTTTAAAGAATGAGCGCTCATTAGATATATGTTTGCAGATTTGTTAATAAATGTTTGTTGTTCATTAGATGTTGTTCTACGAAGTCTCTGAGGCTGACCTAATAGACGTACGATATTGTAGCGGTTGGCCGTGGGGTACCGGCAGTAGAATGTTACCCCTCCTCTCATGCCCGTGGATCCAGTAAGAACCTGCTAAGGGATACCTCCGGAAGATGGGCAGCAGTGTCTTGCCGTGTATCAACATCCCGTACTGCGCTCGCCAACCCTGCTGCCAAGCGTGGTGAGTATGGCAACTACCCCTCATGAAGATCCATGAGGGTGGCCTGTGTTCAGTAGTGGACGTCTTACGGCTGAAATGATGAATGATGATTGTAGCGGTCGTGGAAAGGCGGTAGAAAAGCTGTGGGAAAAAATCGTGGATTCGATACCAGACGTGAAAATGGGTTATTATTTCCTGCAAAAAAAAATTGATCACATACGAGTATAACACGTACTTCACCAACGTAATCCCTTCTAAGTAATAAGACCGCCCATTGTATATATTTTTTATTGTTAGTTTTTTTGTTGTTAAAATAATATTAATGGTTTATTATTTATTACTATGTATTTGATAAAATAATATAAATAGTAATATCCCATTTATTTATCAGATTATACATTTTACACAAATAAAATGAAATAAACAATAAAATCCAAAAATATATCTGCTGGTAGTAGATTGTTACCCCTCCACTCATGCCCGAGGAAGCAGTAAGAGCCTGCTAAGGGATACCTCTGAAAGATGGGCAGCAGTGTCTTACCGTGTATTAACATCCCGTACTGCGCTCGCGAACCCGCCTGCCAAACGTGGCAACTATCCCTCATGGAGATTCATGAGAGAGGCCTGTATTCAGTATTGGACGTTTTACGGCTATGATCATGATGAATAATCGATTGGTTCCAGTGGCAGTGGTTTCATCCTCTGGCTGCCATATATCATGAACAGCCTGTTCTCGGTGCTGGAGGACGGAGGAGGCGAAGGCCTGAACCTTTGCGCTGTCATCAGGCTCTCCGCTCAAGACAGCTTCAGCACTGGAAATGTCACGGTAAGTTTTTTACGACAATCAGAACTGTTTCTGGTATTTTATGGATTTTTTAGTGACCGCCGCTGTTATAAGCCTTGAGCTGAAATCTTGTGCATGAAAGTTTTGATCGATGAGAATTGTCGCCTTTAGAACGCCCGATTCAATCAGGGGGTTCCCTAGTGTTGTAGCAATACGGATGTCGAAGGTACCAGTAATATTGTACTACCTCTGTAGTGCAATTGATATAATATGCTTGCTGAGTCGCGGGGTTTCGCGTATTCCACTTCCACGCCAGCAGAACAGATATTTGCCTAATGAGCAGATATTTTCACAATACAAGGGACGAGATCACCAATCAGGTGGAGCACCAACATGGTGAGGCGCAGCGACAAACCAAAGCCACCAGAGGGGAAGCCTTGTGGGACACTTACGGTTAATTGTTATTGTAAGATAGCGCTGTTTGTAAAATCCACCACTTAATTCCAGGCAGTTGAAGTTTGCGACGACACCATCCAGCCCACCACGCTATTCTCCGCGATGTCCTACGGCGCCCTAGCCAGCAGTGCTAACCTGGTGCTCTCCCTCACCTGCGGAAGTCGGAAGAGGGTCGCCATGATGGCCGTGCTCTCAGTATCAGCAACCGCTGGGGCTCTGCTGAATGTGGTGGCTGTTCCGCTCGCTGGAGGGATCTTCTTTTTCGTGTTCCTGCTTTGTGCTCTGAGCATGGGACTGTTGAGCGTCTACTTCGTGGAGCTGTATCCTACTTCTTTAAGGTAAGTCTACTGTCCTTTGTTTCATTTAAGCTGTTATTGCTATTGTTTTGTTACATTAGCAATAAAGGCTAATAATTTATAAAACTATAATAAAATTAACTTATTCTAACGCATCGCACATCGCAGCGCATGCCGTGGGGTGCCGGCAGTAGAATGTTACCCCTCCTCTCTTGCCCGTGGATGCAGTAAGAGCCTGCTAAGGGATACTTCCGGAAGATGGGCAGCAGCGTCTTTTCGTGTATTAACATCCCGTACTGCGCTCGCTAACCCGCCTGCCAAGCGTGGTGAGTATGGCAACTTCCTCTCATGGAGATCCATAAGGGAGGCCTGTGTTCAGTAGTGGACGTTTTACGGCTGAAATGATGAACGCATCGCACTGTTTCCTGGTTTAGCAACTAGCGTGTCTTGTGACACTTCTAGCTCTTTCAATTCATCTCTATTGCACGCGCTTGTCCAGATTCATCCATAAATAGTCATGATATCATCTACACAGCCGTCACAAATAGCCATGATAAAAGATGATACCTTTTACTTTACAAAAAAATTCTTTGATTTTACAAAAAAATACGATTTTACACTAGATACGACATCAACACTAATATCTGGTTGCCCTGTTTTGGCAAAGGGCCTCCTCCAACCTCTTCCAATCTTCTTTAGCTCGTCTTATATATATTTTGAACTGTCTCCCCCTTTTCGTTTGTTGTGTTTCGGGAACCAATTTATCATCGTTCTGCTCTATTAATTATATTGATTTTAAATTAATCACAGTATTAAACATTAACTTTTCAAAAATGGAATTGTGTACAAGATTTATTATTATTATTATTTCACATTAATGCAGCGTTGTCATACAATCAACTGTTGTTTTGCAATTTTATTTTATGAATTTTCAAAATGTTGTTTATTTTTATACTGAATAAATCACCATATTATAATTTCATCATTTCATCCATATAACATCCACTACTGAATACAGGCCTCTCTCATGGATTTCCATGAGGGACAGTTGCCATACTACTATTACTACCATACTACAGTTGCGCGCGAGCTCTTGTACAAGCTATACGTCAACGCTCTCAAGACGTATCAGTCACAACAACGTATGGTTTGTTCATTCTACGCTGATTTGCAATTGCTTTGTTCATTGTGATGATTTGTGCAACCTGTAAAACGTCATTCAGTGATGGAGCTGACTGTGGGGCCTGCAAAGGTCACTATTGTTTCTCATGCGGGAATATAACGGAGTCCGCCTATAGAAAACTTCGCCCCGAACGCAAAGCTAACTGGAGGTGCCCGGGATGCCGCTCTGAAATTCCTGCCTCGTCTAGGAGCACTGCACCAGCCTCAACTGTACCGGAACTGAAGAAGGACGTATCGTTGGAGGATATCATGAGTAAACTAAACGATGTGACACGTACTATTGGTTGTTTACCAAAGCTGTCAGCCGATATTCGTGAATTGAAATCCGAATTGCAGGAGGTTAGAAATACGTGTGAATTCACCAGTAGCAGAATTGATGAGTTCTCCTCAAAGTTGAACGACCTCGGAGACCGTGTGTCGGTCCTTGAAGCCGCTAGGAGTGAAGCTCTTGCTGCCAGTACATCGGTGGAATCAATAAAATCTCAATTCTACAATCAAGATCAGTGGACAAGGATGAACAATGTTGAGATCAGAGGAATCCCACTGAAAAAGGACGAAAACCTATTCAAAGTAATTGATAAACTTAGCGAGTACATTGCGTACCAAATTCCTAAAACTCAAATCAACTATATTTCCCGTATCCCAACATATAACTCGAAGGATAAGTCGATCCTACTCAGCTTCGTAAATAGGTACGTGAAAGAAGACTTCGTGGCAGCCGCCCGAGGAAAGAAGATGATCTCAGCATCCGACATAGGTTATGCTAGTGATGATCGCCGGGTGTACGTGAACGACCACCTCACGCCTCAGAATAAAAAACTGTTAAATGAAGTGAAATTAATAGCCAAGGATAAGCAATATAGCTATGTTTGGGTCCGGTACGCGAAAATACACGTTCGAAAGAATGATACATCTCATGTGTTGACCATTCATTCGGTACTGGATTTAAACAAGCTTACATAACATGTTTTCTAAATCACTTTTGTATAATTTATTGTAACCTTAGCCTTCTTGAATTTAATCTCGTTTGTCTTACGTTCTTTTATAATAACCTACATATTTTTATAGATGCAATGTGCCGCTATTCACTCAATCACGCCTTGTCTATTGTCTCAACTCGGTCGAACTATCCTCGTATTGCTATCTTTCTCTTGCGCTCGCCATACACGACTAGCTATCACTCTCTCTCATGTTTTCAGTGTGGAAGTATATCTACTGATTATCGCTTACTAGCAAATGACGCTAAAAAATACGAACATCAAAACAAACTTTTCATGCCTATGCTATTTATTTATAACTCAATTTTTATCCTATTTGTTAATTGGTATGAGTTGCTTTTATGGTTATTATTTAAAAGTTCGTGCGGGCACCTCGGATATGTTGGTAGTATATTGCACTACCTATTATGTTTTTTTAATATGTTGTTATTTTTTTCATACATTTATAATGATGCCTAACACTCATACTTTTGAAATATACTACCAAAATGTACGAGGCTTGCGGACTAAAACCTCAGAGTTCTATAGGAACGTGTGTTTACATAAGTACGAAGTTCTGTGTATTACTGAATCCTGGTTATTAGACGCAATAAAAGATTCTGAGTTTTCTGATGACCGCTATAGGTATGGTTTGGCGCCGTGACCGCGACTATACAAAAACACATCAAATATATGGCGGCGGAGTTTTCATAGCTACACGCCAGGACCTACGTGTGGTGCCGCGGCCGAAATGGACCTCATCTGCAGAGGATATGTGGGTCACAATTTATTTAGGTAGTAAAAGTTCTCAGTCAACTACTAGGCTTCACATTGGTTTAGTGTATCTTTGCGATGAAAATCTGGGTAACTCTTTTTCACAACAACTTGTTAACTTTCTTGATAGGGTAAATGAAATAATCACATCCAATCCGGATGATAGGTATATTATACTGGGTGACTTTAATCTAACTAAACTGCAATGGAACTTTGACCCTAGTACTAAATCCCTGTCTCCGGTTAATGTTTGTTCCAATGATGAGCACGAACTCTTCAACCTAATGAACATGCACGACCTCGCTCAATATAATGGTGTGTACAACATTCACGGTCGACTGTTGGACCTGGTTTTATGCAATGAGGTTCTCGACATTAGAGAGTGCTTTCAACCTATGGTTAAGATCGACGATCATCATACACCTATTATTATTTCACATCTTTCTATTGACCATGAAGTCTTACAGCCAGCTAAACGTTCTAAGTACTTATATCATCGTGCAAATTTTGACGGATTGAACACTGATTTAGGAAACATCGACTGGGTCTCAAAGTTCTCCTCGAGGTCGCTGGATGAATGCGTACAATTATTTTATCAATCAGTCTATGATCTGCGTGACAAGTATGTACCATCTAAACTTGTCTCACCAAGTAGCTACCCTCCATGGTACTCACCAGCCTTAAAGAAAATAATCGTGGAGAAATTTAAATACTTACGTAAATATAAAATATATGGGAATAGATCAGATTATTTATCTTTTACTTTTCTGCGTAATAAACTTAAATCAGTTGAGAATCTATGTTTTAATAATTATATCTCTAAGATAGAAGAATCAATTAAATATAACCCTAAATCATTTTGGACTTACATAAAGAATAAATCTAAGTCAAAATCATTGCCGCGGAACATGAGTTTCTCTGGACAGACCGCTGTTACAGGTGAAGATATCTGTAAACTTTTTTCTGAATACTTCTGTTCCACATTTTCTGACCCCGCCCATGTTAACCCATTCTTATCTTTGCAATCACAGTTCAATGAACAACCTATCCTTAATGGTGATATTAACTCAATTGAAATTCATACACATATTGTTTTAGACAAACTTTCTACTAAGTCTGCCGGTCCTGATTATATTCCACCCATCTTGCTTATTAAATGTGCTCAAAATATTTCCATTCCTTTAAGTATGCTCTTTACCAAATCATTCGCGAATGGTACTGTGCCCGACATTTGGAAGTCCGCTTTTGTGACGCCAGTCTTCAAGAAAGGGTCAAAAACCGATGTCTCGAACTACAGACCTATCTCGAAACTCTGCGTTATCGCTAAGGTTTTAGAGAGCATTGTTCATGATCAACTATATTCCGTTCTAATGGAATCTCTTCCCCAATCTCAGCATGGCTTTGTTAGGGGTCGCTCAACAGTCTCTAATTTAATCTTATTGAATGATTACCTTACCTGTAATATGGATAATGGCCTATCGGTGGATATGATATACACCGATTACAGTAAAGCGTTCGATAGAATTAATCACGATCTATTAATTAATAAACTACGTCTATCAGGGATTTGTGGAGACTTACTTCGCTGGTTTAAATCTTACATCAGCAATCGATCGCAAGCTGTTGTCGTGAGCAATTACATGTCCAGCTGGGTCCAGGTTCCAAGTGGTGTACCCCAAGGATCTCTTTTAGGACCCCTGTTATTTATTATTTTTATATCCGACATCGACGATTGTTTCATTAACTCTAAAGTCCTATTTTTTGCAGATGACATGAAAATTTTTAAATCTATTAATAGTGTAGACGATGCACTACTATTGCAGGAGGACCTTCAACGATTAGACAAATACTGTTTAAACAACGGGCTGGACTTGAACCCACTGAAATGTTCGTGTATCACTTTCACTAGAAAATTAGTAACACTAGATTTTAATTACACTCTTAAAGGTCATACGCTAACAAGAGAGTCTTTTGTACGTGACCTTGGGGTTATCCACGATAGTAAATTATTATTTGATAAGCATGTAGATTCCATAGTCTCTAAAGCGTACAAAGCTTTGGGTTTTATTTTCAGGACTTCAAGTGACTTCTCAAATATTAAAACTTTAAAAATATTATATTGCACTTTTGTGAGAAGTAACTTAGAATATGCATGTCAGATATGGAATCCAAATTATAATATCTACATTGATCGGATTGAAAAAATTCAAAAGAAGTTCATCAGATTCCTAAATTTCCGGTCCAAGACGTACCTACACGACTATGAATTATCATGCAGAAAATATCACCTTCTGCCACTTGCTAAGCGACGTGAAATTGCAGATGTTCTTTACTTGAGCAAGCTGGTAACTGGTCAAATAGATTGTCCCGAATTACTTAGTAAACTGCAATTTTATGTCCCTAACAGGTTTCGTAGGTATATTCCCACATTCTACTTGAAAACAGTATCTACCAACTATCGATGTAATTCGTACTTATGGCGGGTCTGTGACGGCTTCAATAAACAACATAATACTTCTGTGGATTTGTTCGACTGTAGCGTAGCAAAGATGAGGCGC
This sequence comes from Pasiphila rectangulata, assembly GCA_963082625.1. Classification (NCBI taxonomy): domain Eukaryota; kingdom Metazoa; phylum Arthropoda; class Insecta; order Lepidoptera; family Geometridae; genus Pasiphila; species Pasiphila rectangulata. Next base: position 19,067,324 of record OY720244.1, read on the forward strand.
GTATTGAGTTCTGATTTCTTTGACTGAATTGAACTAACTTTATTTAATCACTTTTGTTAACCTAAATCACTTTTGTTTGTTATAAGCTTGTATTTCAATCTCCTTCCACTTACAGCGCATCACCGGAATATCTGTTTCTTGAAGTGGATAATGGTATAAAACTCTTGGGTGTAATTTATTGTCCTCCGAACATCACAACCTCTATAAATTATCTGCTCAAACTCGAATTAGTATTAGAAACCCATGTATCCGACTTCTCTCACACTATCATAATGGGTGACCTTAATACTTGCCTTAAGTCCAATCCGAAAGCCAATAAATTAGTCAGCCTAATTGAATCCGTGAATCTTAATATTATAAACTCTGAACCCACACACCACTCTGCTACCAATGACACAGTACTAGATCTTATCATGGTATCTGACAGTGGTCTTGTTAGCAAGTATGGTCAATTCCCCGCTCCTGCTTTTTCACACCACGATCTCTTGTATTTATCTTACAAAATGAAGATTCCCAAACCAAAGCCAACAATTCTCAACCAACGTAATTTCTCCCGTATGGATATTTGCAAACTTGACGAAGATGCATCTAGGATTAATTGGAATGAAATTGAGTCATTGTCATCCGTGGAGGGAATGGTAGATTCGCTTTGTTCAACTATCATTACCCTATACAACCGTCACGCTCCTTTTCATCCCGTTAAGCTAAAACACCCGCCATCTCCTTGGTTAACAGATGCTGTTCGGAAAGCTATGGCTAAACGTGACCGTGACTTTCGTAGGTACAAACGTCACCGGTGCGATGATAACTGGGCTATCTATAAAAAGACACGAAATAGGTGTAATCTTTTGGTCAGAAATGCCAAGAAACATCATATTACGGAGCAAATACAACTAGCTACACAGGCTGGTCTTTGGAGATTCCTACGATCTCTTGGCATAGGTAAATCCAAGACATATGAGTCGACCCTAAATTTTGACCTAAATACTCTTAATATCCATTTCTCAGCCTGTGAAACGATAGATCCCTTAGCCAAATCAGCAGCATTAGCTGAAATTGGAAAACTTGCACCACCGGAAGTTAAGCCATTTTCCTTTGTCTCAGTTGATCAGGATAGGATACTGAAAATTTTCCTTTCGCTTAAGACCAAAGCCGTAGGTAGCGATGATATCGGTCGCATAATGATCTCGCCTATCCTTAAATATATTCTCCCCACTTTAACCTATATTATTAATTACTCCTTTTCTCAGTGTCTTTTTCCTGGCCAGTGGCGAGAGGCATATGTTATTCCGCTACCTAAAATACCTAACCCCACATTGTTAAAGCATTATAGACCTATTTCTATACTTTCCTTCTTCTCAAAAATTATTGAGGCAGTAGCACATGCTCAGCTCACCGAGTTCCTTACAGCCAATACGCTTTTCAACCCATTCCAATCCGGCTTTAGGAGAGGGCATAGCACTACTACTGCTCTTTTAAATGTCACTGAAGATCTACGAATAAGCATGGAAAAAACCCACTTGACAGTGTTGGTGTTGGTAGATTTTAGCAATGCATTTAACGCAATTGATCATGATCTTCTCCTCACTGCCCTTCCGAAGCTTGGCTTAGGACACACCGCCGTAAACTGGTTTTGCTCCTACCTCAGAGGACTCGTCAAAAAACTCGGCACTGTCAAGACTTTTCCGATTGGACGGGTATTGAGGCAGGTGTGCCACAAGGGGGAATTCTGTCACCGCTTTTGTTTTCTTTATTTATTAACTTGCTCTCTACTCACCTTCTTTGCCAGTATCACATGTACGCTGATGATCTACAGCTGTATTACTCCGCTCCTTTCAGTGATTTAGACAATTCTATTCTCGCTCTCAATAATGACCTTTCACGTCTGTTGTCTTGGTCCACCATGTTTGGAATCACAGTTAATCCTGATAAATGTCAGGCCATCATCATCGGTGGGCCTCGTCAACTTGCGAAAATCGTTTCTTATGACGCCCTTCCTCAAATATGTTACAACGGTCACAGAATCCCTTTTACTCCCACGGTCAAAAATCTTGGTCTTACTTTAGACTCTCAGCTTTGTTGGGCACCGTATATTCAGGAGCTCTCACGTAAATTCTATGCCTCTCTTCATTCAATCATCCGCTTAAAAAAATTTCTACATATATCCACCAAGATAACTTTAGTAAACTCTCTTCTAATACCAATAATTGATTATGCGGATGTAGCGTTTCTAGATCTCAACCAGGAGTTACTCAACAAACTTGACCGTCTCATCAATGCTGGCATACGGTTTATATTTTGTTTACGTAAATATGACCACATAAGCGCATACCGAGCCAAATTGAAGTGGCTCCCTATCCGTGAACGTAGAAACCTGAGAATTCTTTGTCTTCTTTTCTCCCTACTAAAAGAACCATACAGTCCCGACTACCTCAAGTCTCGTTTCAATTTTTTGGCAAATTCACACGACAGACCTCTTAGATCTTCCAATAATCTTCTCCTTGAGATTCCATCCCACAGCACATCTTTTCGCCAAAAGTCTTTCTCCATCGAGGCCGCTAGACTGTGGAACGCCCTCCCTGATGACTTAAGGAAAATTGACTCAAAAGAGATTTTTAAGAAACGGACTCGTGAACTGTACTTTAAAACTCTATCACTTTCTTCCTGTGGAATCTAAACTTTCATAATGTATTTTATTTTCTTTCTATTTATTTTTATTTTTTTTATTTTATCCTTTATTTCTCTGGCAGTTATTATTATTGTTGGGCTTTTCGTAATATACTAGCTCCATTTATATATGTATTTGTATGTATGTATATATATATATATATATATATGTATTTATATATATATATGTATTATAATATTCATATTATAGATGTGTATAATTATTGTATATATTACATTATTTGTATTTGTTTTAGATACATAAGTCTTGTAGATGCTAAATTTAGATTAATTGGCAATAAGTTAAGTTGTTATCTGTTTCTTTATGCACGCCAAGTTGATATTCCTACAATAATTGGTTGACAGGTAGAAAATGCCTACGGCATTATGTTCGCCTTTTGTGCATCTTTGTAAAAATTTTGTGCAATAAAGAATTTATAAATAAATAAATAAATTTACTTTCGTGCTCTATTTCTATAATATTTCTAAAAGTGAAGACTTGTTAATAGCCGTTTGATTCTAGATTACTTATATATATTATGTTTGATTTGTGCTGTTAGTCTTCCTAAAATAAATAACTAAATAAAAAAAAAAAAAAAAAAAAAAATACTCACCACGCTTGGCAGGCGGATTGGCGAGCGCAGTACGGGATGTTGATACAAGGCAAGACGCTGCTGCCCATCTTCCGGAGGTATCCTTTAGCAGGCTCTTACTACATCCACGGGCAAGAGAGAGGATTGATAACATTCTACTGCCGGTACCCCACGGCAAAGCTACATTTTATGATCAAAATGAAATATAAATCAATAGTTTTCATCATTTGCCGTGAAGTGCCTGCAGTAGAATGTAGTTTCTCCTTTCTTGCCCGTGGATGCAGAAAGAATCTGCCAAGACATGCAGTAGCATCTTTCCACATATCCACATCCCGTACTGCGCTCGCGCACCCGCCTGCCAAGCGAGTATGACAACAGACCCCTGGACGTGGATAACAGTCCAGCGGCTGAAATGATGAAGCGCCATGCAATCCACGATTTTTCGATTCGATTTTTTTTGATTCGATTAGGGCGATTAGGGAGCAAGGCTTGCCGGGTCCGACCGGTCGCCCTAGTTAGGGACCCTTACGCTCTAACTCTTATTACACCACTCTTAGTTTTCTAGAAATAAGCTTTGCACACCTTGTGCGAATAACGCCTATGGCGAGCGGACAACTGCTTATCTTGTTCCCCGGTACATAAACAGTTTACCTCTCGACTTAAGACATAGTTTAACCAGAAAGAACATCAAATCAAAACTAAAAAAATACTTTGTGTCACCTGATAACTCTTAAATTAAATATTTCGGTTACCTAGCTTCTTTAGTAGGGTATAAAAATCTTGTTAATTTTTTTCAAGTTTATTTAGCCATTATTCTTATTTTAAGATAGGTATTGTTGTTATTTTTATCTTTGGTGAAGACTATTTTCAGCAATTAGTTAAACCTTAGTGGTTTTAGATGCTGTATAATAAAATTGTAACTTCTTGTAACTATAAATAATTAAAAAAAAAAGTTAGGGTAAGGGTCCCTGAATACCGTGTAATGTAATACAGGCTTTATAGTGAATGAATTACGTGAACGCCTACCAAAATCTTGTCTGCAATTAGGTTTAAAGAACTTTATTCTCATAAGAACACAAATGTTTCACTTAAAATGAGATACATGAAATTACTTATTCTAAGTTTTAAAACTATTCCTTACAAAACCTCTGGTGCCTGGTGTTATGTATCATCATTTCAGCTATAAAACGTCCACTGATGAAAACAAGCCTCCCTCATGGATCTCCATGAGGGGTAGTTGCCATACTCACCACGCTTGGCAGGCGGGTTGGTGAGCGCAGTATAGGATGTTGATACACGGATAGACGCTGCTGCCCATCTTCCGGAGGTATCCCTTAGCAGGCTCTTACTGCATCCATGGGCATGAGAGGAGGGGTATCATTCTACTGCCGGCACCCCACGGCGATGTTATGTATAATCGTTTTTAATTTTAACTTTGTTTAGTTACATACTAAACAAATAAATCTTAAATAATGCTAAAGTTCCTACATATGTATATCTTGTAACACAACAGACGCAAGCGCGACAAAAGATACCATAGCTGATGACCATAATCAATAAACAAATTAATCATTAATTATTAATCAACCAATTCAGCTATCATACTGGTTCATTTTGCGCAGGGTTAGGCCCAGATTAGCCCCTAGGCCCACAAGGCTCGGGCCTAGGGGACCCCCGAGCTTAGGGGCCTTCATGGCGGAAATATCATTCATAACCCTAAAGTCTGCCTTGCCCGAAAAATTGGCGCATGTAGAAATATTGTTAGGCAGGGGGGTAAGCCGTGGGGTGCCAGCAGAAGAATGTTACCCCTCCTCTCATGCGCGTGGATGCAGTAAGAGCCTGCTAAGAGATACCTCCGGAAGATGGGCAGCAGCGTCTTTCCGTGTATCAACATCCCGTACTGCGCTCGCCAACCCGCCTGCCAAGCGTGGTGAGTATGGCAACTACCCCTCATGGAGATCTATGTGGGAGGCCTGTGTTCAGTAGTGGACGTTTTACGGCTGACATGATGAGGACAAATACGAAGAGCCCTGGATACCTTTATCCAGACTTGCGCAGGGCCTACAATTAATGACTTCCGTTTTGATTCAATGAGAACTCTTTCTATCACATTTGCCTCAAGGGTTCTTCCTTTTATCATAACTCATAAAATTTATTTGCAAACATAAGTACGAGTATAAACGAGTTTATAAAATAAAAAAACAATCCTAACACCGACACTTTACCTGGTCTCGGAGGTTACCAAATGTTTTTTGTAATGTATGTATATCCTCAGTTTTGCAATCTACACATCATGCCCTTTCATTTGATACCACACTTGGCTATATTTGAAAACATTCGATGGATTACCCCTACTTTGAACCCCCACTATCTCATGGTTAAGAGCCACCGCCGGAAAATCTGCTTTTATACAAAAAAAAGCTTCATGCAAATCGGTCCACTCGTTTAAGAGCTATGGTGCCACAGACAGACACACACACATAGCGGTCAAACTTAAAACAACCATCTTTTTTTGTGGTATTAAAAATAGGGTTATAGGAATCACACTTAATTTTAATATATCAATTGTCTATTCTTTTACATTACAGAGGCATGGCTTCCTGCCTGTCCGTGATGCTGGGCAGATTTAGTGCGTTCGTCGGGGTGAACGCGATCGGAGCCCTCATCAACACCAACTGTGAAGCCACCTTCTACTGCTGGTCGATCCTGCTGTTTAGTAAGTACCGTAACCCTAATGGCTTTACAAAAGAACATGTTTAACTTTCGCGATTTGTTAATACATTGTTATTTTTTTAAAACTATGCCCTTAATATAATTAATGGAATCAGGCGTTACTTTGCGGAAGTCCATATTATTATGACAATAAAATGCAATGAAAATATCTAGTTTTGATTAATAATAACATTAGCGAAATTAAAACTAGATATTTTCATTGCATTTTATTGTCATAATACTATGCCCTTACAAAGTTGAGTTTTTAAATGTTAAGTAAGCTACTACAATTGGAGAGGATTTGGAGGTGGCCTTTGTCTAGCTGTGGGACGAAAGATGCAGATTAATAAAAATACATTAGTGTGCCCGCGAGCACGATACGAGCAATCCTGTCGAAAACTAAAGTCACGTTAAGGTAACTCGAAAAATTACCCGTTAATCCAATATGTTAGTAAAACACTGTACTAAAAAACTGCCGTGGGGTGCCGGAAGCAGAATGTTACCCCTCTTCTCATGCAATAAGAGCCTGCTTTTAGAAAATAAAAGTACATCTTTTTTTCAATTAGACGACCTCTGTGGCGCAGCGGTCGAAGGTCCGCCTGCGACGCAAGAGGTTGCGGGTTCGATTCCCGCCTCGGAACAAATGTCTGTATGATCTGCAGATATTTGTTCAGGGTGTTCTGGGTGTTTTTCTGTATATAATAAAAAATATCTATCTATGTAGTATAATGTGTTAAGTATGTCAGTCATCTAGTACCCATAACACAAGCTCTGCTTAGCTTGGGGCTAGATGATGCTGTGTGAATTGTCCAGCATTATTTATTTATTTATTTATTTGTTTTTTGTGACGACACTCACCAAATCGGAAAACGAGATTTATTTATTTATTTATTTACTAAGACACTCCTACGACCTTCACATTACATTCACAAAACTAAATTTACATAATACTTATCCCGTGTGAGACACATTTACAGGAATGTACAGCACTTAATATAAAAGCTAGAAACAATATTGCTCATAACCTTACAATACTAAAATTACCTAACTACAATTACACAAAAAAAGGAAAGGATAAACATTATGCTGAGGTGACCTTTCGGTCCACCAACGTAGAAACCATTAGGTACGTTTAAATCTACAAATTATAATATACTTACCTAATGTCTGTGGACTAATAAATGTTTTATTTTTTTTCTTTTTAGAATGTGTTGCTCATTATTTATTTTTCATTATTTCCAGGTGGAATAGCGTTCGCATGGTGGCTACCGCGCGATGTGGCGCCCGCCAGCAAGCCAGGGAACTGAAACCTACAAACGTTATCATTATTCTACCAGTGACGCGGAATCTAAGAGATCTTCATGCGTGACGTCCAATGCAAGCGGGATTATTAGGGACTCGCATGTCTTACTGCAGTGGGTTTCCGGCAGTAAAATGTTCCCTCTCCTCTCTTGCCTGTAGATGGGGCAAGAATCTGCTAAGGGCTACCTCCAGAAGATCCTCTGGCGACTTTCCGTGTATCAGTATCTCGTACTACGCTCGCCCACCTGCCTGCCAAGCGTAGCGAGCATGGCAACAGCCCCCTTATGATCTTGGAGATTCATGAGGGAGCCCTATATTTAATATTTTAGGTGTAGTTCGTAGGAATCATAAGACTGAGTTTAATTAAAGGACGATTAATAATAATTGAGTATTTTATTTTTTCCCTTATTTCCCTGCTGTCGTGCTAGCTCTGATATATCTGGACTATTCTGCTTGTAGCTTTTGGTACTCCTCTCAGGGGAAAAAATGAAATCTAAATGTAAGTGTAAGTGAATAACAAAAAGGTGTATAAGCCGGTTTCATACAACGCTACGGCTAAAGTTACGAAACGTATAAGGGCACTGATACACGAGTATAAGGACCTATTCACAGATTATGTTTACGACAAACTGCATAGACCAGCTATTGTGCAGTCCCCCAAGTTATATGGTTTGCCTAAGGTACATAAACCCGACGTGCCTCTACGGCCGATAGTGAGTCAAATAGACTCGCCGACATACCACTTGGCAAAGCACGTTGCTGGTATACTGCAACCATTAACGAGAAAGGGGGCATCTTTCGTAAAGGATTCCCGTCATTTTATCAGCATCATCAAGGGTATGAAGTTGGAACCTGGAGACATATTGGTAAGCTTTGACGTCGAGTCTCTTTTCTTCAATGTTCCCCTCAAGGATTGCCTGGATGTTGTAAGGCAGAGACTTAGCGATTATGAACTTCCAGACTAATACGCTATTCTCCTTCAGAACTGTCTCGATGGAAATTTATTTTTGTACCAAGGGCAACGTTACCTCCAGATTGACGGTGTAGCTATGGGAAGTCCTGTGGCCCCCGTACTTGCCAATATCTGGATGGAGCACTTTGAAACTTCGATAGATCTGACAGCCTGCGGTATAAAACTATGGAAGAGATAAGTTGACGATGTTTTCTGCGTGATTAGCGGAGACAGCGGGGTAGTCAATCAGCTGACTGAACATCTCAATACACCCTGAGATAAGGTTCACCTATGAGATGGAGGAGCATAGATCTCTAGCCTTCCTTGATATTAAAGTAATCGTGAATTCGGATGGGTCCTTATCGCATACCGTGTACAGAAAGCCGACACACACCGACCGATACCTGAATGCTGCGTCACACCATCATCCGTCACATCTGGATTCTGTAGTTAAGTCACTAATGAACAGAGCTTATCACCTCTGTGACCCTGAACATCTACCTGGAGAGCTAGATCATGTTCAGGAGGTTCTTAAACGGAATGGCCACAGGACCAAAAGATGGCATCCCACTCGTAAGCGCAAAGAAAAACACCCTGAAGTTGCAAGACAAACAGCTTTCTTGCCGTACGTGAAAGGTGTTACTGACAAAATTGGAAACTTGTTTTTAAGAAGTTTTCAATAAAGACAGTCTACAGTTCACACACAAAAGTGGCTAAGCGTCTACGATCACCAAAGGATGTAGTACCCTTGCAAGTACCTGGAGTTTACAAAGTCGATTGCAGCTGTGGTCGTTCTTACATAGGCCAAACGAAGCGCACAGTCACCGAACGTGTTAAGGAACATATCGCAGCGGTCAAAAATCGACAAGTAAACAAGTCAGCTATTATAGTGGAGCATGTAGTGGACTCAGGACCCAATCACTGGGTTGAACTCCACAATTCCAAGATTATTTCCAACGAGAGGCACTACTACAAGAGAATGGTTCGGGAAGCGATTGAAATTAAGAAATATTCTAATTTTAATCGTGAAGACGGCTTCAGACTTTCTGCCTCGTGGAATCCAGTGATAGCCAAGTGTACTCGGCGTGTGAATAAACCAAAGTGTGCTGATACAGTGAGTGTAGTGTGTTGTCCCAGTGTGAACCGGCCTTAAATCTCAAATTTCTAATTATGAAGACCAAGTGAGGGTAGTCTGAAAAGATGCCTTCGCTTTGCTGCGGTTAACTTCAGCAAGCCAGTCTCCCCGCGACCACGACCAGGTGCCAGGTGCGCGACCGGATTGGTCGAAACGTCGGGAATAAAATAAAGGTAATTACGCGATAAATACCCGATAATCCCATATTTTAATAATGTTTTGTGATCGCAAAAGTTAAAAAATAACTAAGATAAGTAATGATAAGTAAGTGAGACCGCAAGACTCGGCAAGCGTAGTGTGGGACGCCCACCAGCAAATTTAATTGATGATGAAGATTGTTAAATGAATAAATAAAAAAAAAAAATAATAAATAAATAATGCTGGACAAATCACACAGCATCATCTAGCCCCAAGCTAAGCAGAGCTTGTGTTATGGGTACTAGATGACTGATATACTTAATACATTATACTACATGGATAGATATTTTTATTAAATATATAAAAACACCCAGAACACCCTGAACAAATATCTGCAGATCGTACAGACATTTGTCCCGAGGCGGGAATCGAACCCGCAACCCCTTGCGTCGCAGGTAGGGATTGCAATCCGGATATCCGGATATACGAATTATCCGGATATCCGCTAATTTTCATATCCAAATAATGGGAGTAACTTTATCCGGATAATACGAATAATACGGATACCTAGTTGATTTTTCTAATTCACAACACTACAGCGTCCAGCAGTTTAGAAATGTTATAGTATCTATACTTTATGCATACAATATTTTGTGCAGTTAAAAATATACATGTATTCGTGCATGTCTCTGAACTTGTAATCAAGTAAGACCTATACAAGCGCGCAATCGCATCACTAGCGTAGAATTAGAAATACCTGCTAATAAAAGTAGATTATTTTTAGAAATTATTTAGAGGGCTAAATGTTTGTTATTGTTATTATGTTAATTGTTTTGAGATATTTATTTAATTTGATTGATATATCACACACATAAAATGTATATATAACACAAAACGTGTAGACTCCTATTATCCGTTTGATCTCATGACTGTGCTGTTTCTTTGTTATATATAATCTATATAACCATTTTAGAGTACCTATTACTATAGGAAGTTGATTTACGTTATGGAGGAAGGATTCTTAATTATGTTGAGAAAATAGTTCGATGGAAAGAGTAAAACCGTTTTATTTCATAGATATTTTAGTTTTCAACCCAATTGATCGATACTCTTATTTTTAATATATATGTTGTATCAGTCACTTTGCGAATACCTACTATCGTTATTTTAGTAGAACTTTTTTACAAATTCTAACTTTTTTGAGTATAAATTAATAAATACTATACTATAAGAACCAATTTCCTTGTTTTCACTTAAATTTTATATATATTTTTAAATTATCCGAATTATCCGTAATATTCGGATATCCGAATAGTAAGTCTCACTACTATCCGAACTATCCGGATACGAAAATTTATCGGATAATGCAACCCCTAGTCGCAGGTAGACCTTCGCCCGCTGCGACACAGAGCTCGTCAATAATGCTGGACAATTAACACAGCATCGTCTAGTCCCAAGCTAAGCAGAGCTTGTGTTATGGGTAAGATGAACCGAGGCAAGTGTGACAGTGGGGGTAATGTAACAATTTAATATTTCCCGACTTAAACACATTTTACGTTTATGTGCCGTATATGAGACAATAAAGAAACATATGCTAATAATTGTTGCAACGACAGATAACATAACCTTATCTGCCTTGTCTTGTCTTTTTATTTTATGACTTTTTGTGTTTGGTTTTACACAATCTGCCAGTGTCAAGTTATATACCTAATCATTTTAAAATATGTTTTATTAAAATTTTACAAAAAATCAAATATACAAATTATCGAACACTATCCAATAACCAAGACTAACCTCATCTGTTTTCTCGACAGACGCCATTTAACATTAGAATCACTACCACTACATAGTTGACTAGTGGGCTAAAATTTCCAAAGCCGACTGGCGAGTTGAAAGTCCATATTTTTTTTGTAGATAGTACGCACCAAAAGAAAGCGTTTTGCAAAGTCTCAGGTTGCGCAAATTTACGGTTCACGAGATATATTTATTTTTAGTTTTCATACAAACTGGGAAATAACACACAATCACCACTTCAATTTGACAACTAATTGTCATGTCTGACGTCAAAGTCGACACTTTACGTTTCGTTAACACAGTCGAGTTGTTCCATTTTAAGTCATGTTTTTTTTACTTAAATATTTTTAAATTTTCACAATTATCATTGGTGTATAATAAATACGCAATATTACGCTTTACACTGCTCTGAACGGAATGCGAAGCGACGCCATTATGTTTCTTCTTCTTCTTTATTGGCTTGAGACATACTAGTTTTGCCTAGGCTAAACTAGTTCTTCCTAGATACAACTCCGAAGCTATTTAGGAAATGTATAAAATAAAAACACTGCCTGTGACAGAACCGAGATGGAGAGACAGTAGGTTATTAGGTTTATTTTTATAACTATCCAAAAACACTGCTTTGGCAGAACCGAGATGGAGAGACAGTAGGTTATTAGGTTTTTTTTTATAACCATCCAAAAACACTGCTGTGGCAGAACCGAGATGGAGAGACAGTAGGTTATTAGATTTTTTTTATAACCATCCAAAAACACTGCCTCTGGCAGAACCGAGATGAACTAAATAGCGCTATTCTAACCTAAAAAAAAACTTTAACTATGGTTATCTCCATAATCATGGGGCTCTGCGGGGTGGGGATGTTACAGGGGGGTAGCCCCTCCCCCCTTCCCCGTCTCCGCCCCCTCCCCATCCCTAAATCCATAATGGAAATCGTTATTCTAACCTAAAAACTTTGACCATGGATATCTCCATAACCATGGGTTTGCGCGGGGGGGGGATGGTACAGGGTGTATCCCCCCTTCCCCCTCCATCCCCCCTCCCCCAAAATCGCTAGTCGGTTTTGGAAATTTTTACCCGCTTACCCCGATCATATTGTATAAGAATATCATAGCTAGTGATGGGACAGCGTATTTTTAAATGAATCAGTTTTGATGTGACCTAAAATTGGTATATTTTAAGATCTTAACTTACTTTTCGAGTTAAAATTTGGAATTTTGAGATACTTTGCAAGATTAAGAGCAGAAATAAGCCTTTAATTATTTCCTGCTGCTTTCTGCTCACTTTTTTTTTAAATTGATACTTGACTATGGTCACAGATAATATAATACACTAGTACTATGGTACTTATCCAAATCAATTAGGCACCTAAACAAAAAATGTCTTTTACTACTTCTGAGTTTCTTTTACAACTAGCATTATATGATTTAATACCTATACTTAAAAATACCTGAGGCAAGTGTAACATAATTTCACAGTGTCACATCACTATACTTAATTATCTCTAAACATCTGTTGCACTTGCCCTTTAAGGATATCAATCTTTTGCCATGCAAAAAGGATCGTTCAATACATAACCATAGAGCATAATATACGTTGACATTAGTAGCAGCTTATCTAGTTTGTCGAGTTTAAGAGATAAAGACAAATACTAAGGAAAACAAATAAAACCAGGCAAGAGCGAGTCGGACTCGCGCACCGAGGGTTCCGTGCCATCATACAATATCATCATCATCATTACAGCCGTAAGATATCCACTGCTGGACATAGGCCTCCCTCATTGACTTAGAGATCCAAGTGCATGAGGGGTTGTTGCCATACTCACCACGCTTGGCAGGCGGGTTGGTGAGCGCAGTTCGGGATGTTCTTGCACGGAAAGACGCTGCTGCCCATCTTCCGGAGATATCCCTCAGCAGATTCTTACTGCATCCACGGGCAGGAGAGGAGCATACAATATAATATATGACAAAGGCGGTTTTATATTTGTAGGAGAACCTTGACAGCGCCATCTCTTGTCTGATAGCGGAACTTATGTAGATTTTTTACACTTTCGATGATTTCTAAAAAAGTATGCTATGTAGAGAGATTGTAATAAATTTCCTCTAATCTATACATATATTTCTAATAGCAATAATAGTTTCAGAGGTTTATCTTCGCAAACTTCGGAGATAAGGGGGGGGGGGGGGAACGCTATTTTTTTCAACATTTTTGTAAATAACTCAAAAACTATACAATTTAAAGGAAAACTAAAAACTGTTTATTAATGTGCAAATGAATACCTTTCATATGATAACCCACATTACCTAGTAACTTTCCAAAAATTTTGAAAACGCCCCTTCCACCCCCATTGTCTAAAAAACTATGCAAATTAGAGTGTTCGCTATAATTTTCCTATAAAGTTTACACAAACTTCTATGAGCTATAAAAGTATCACGGGTTTATCTCTGCAAACTTCGGAGATAAGGGGGGGGGGGAACGGTAAATTTTTCAACATTTTAAATGTAAATAACTCAAAAACAATACGGCTTATAGAAAAACTAAAAACTGTTTATTAATGTGCAAATGAATACCTTTCATATGATACCCCACACGGCCTAGTAACTTCACTTAAAATTTTTGAGATCCCCTATCCGCCCCCCTGCAATCAAAATAAGAATATTTTTTAACATTTTTATATGTGCTATATTAGTAAAAAAGTGTTGTCTTTTACCATTTTAAATTTCAAGTCGATAGCATCAGTAGTTCTCGAGATATCCATGTGTGACAGACAGACAGACAGACAGACAGACAAAGTGATTCTATAAGGGTTCCTTTTTACAATTTTGGTCCGGAACCCTAAAAATAAATGCTTACTGTTTGTTACACTTACCCCAGTGGTGAGGCAAGTGTGACAGTCTCCAACCGTGGATTCGTTTTACTTTGAAAAAGTCTAACAAAACTACTAGGAGATATTTAAATACTTGATCAAAAGACAATAAATCTATAATTCATGCATTGAAATATTTTTTTGTGTTAAACCATAACAGCGTAGAAATATTTAATTACAAACTTTTGAATCAAATAATTTATGTCCAACTTGCCTCGGGCCACCTTACTAGATGACTTATATACTTAATACATTAACCTACATAGATGGATATTTTTTTATTTAAATATAGTTAAAAACCCTTATAGTTTCGCTTTGACTGTCTGCCTGCCTGTCTGTCTGTCTTTCTGTCCGTCCGTCCGTTAACGGCTTTGCGAAGATACTATAATATAGTAGTAATATAGCAGAGATACCTGGTTAAAATACATATAACTGGGTATTTATCGCGTAAATTACCTTTATTATTTCTCGACGTTTCGGTTGGATTGCACCAAGCATCGTCATAATGTGTTGTGATCGCGAAAGTTTAAAAAAGACAAAATAACTATTATTATTACTACTAGCCGTTTTCGTCCCACTGCAGGGCAAAGGCTATCCCCCTTCCATTTTTCCCGATCCTATGCTATGCCTTATATAAACGAGTCAAGTTCGTATCACCATCTCAATCTAGGTTTGAAAATTGTTAGTTGATTGTAAATTAAATGTATGCTTGTACGTGGGGTGCCGGCAGTAGAATGTTACCCCTCCTCCCATGCTGGATGTAGTAAGAGCGTGTTAAGGGATACCTCCGGAAGATGGGCAGCAGCTTCTTTCCGTGTATCAACTTCCTGTACTGCTCTCACCAACCCGCCTGCCAAGCGTAGTGAGTACCTATGGCAACTACCCCTCATGGAGATCCTTTAGGGAGGCCTGTGTTCATCAGTAGACGTATCACGGCTGAAATGATGATGATGATTAATTGCTCGTATGTGCTGTACTTAATAGTAGAATTGTTACCTAATTATCTACCGCGACTTAATACGCGTTTGTAGGTAGAGATAATTAGCAAAATCCACGAGATAAACCTCATTCATATTAATGTATCGGCAAAATGCAGTCGATACGACTTATATTTACTGAATTGGATTTAAAATTTTAACATTTATTTCATTTTATTTGGGAAATAAACAGTTAATTAAAACTTAAAATAAACTAGCAGTTTTCTGTGTTAAGTATTTATGTTATATTTTTATAGGCACTATAAAAATATATGTTTTGCAATTTAATTTTTGTGAGTTAATTATAGGTGAAAAATGGCGGATAAAGGTGATTTCCTAAAGGATAAGGTGTCGATTGAAGAAGCAATTAATAGAGCAGGTTTGTTATATCATAATAAGTGCTTACTTACTTAATTACTGCTGCGGCGCAACGACCCGAAGAGAATCTTGGCCTTCGACAATAAAGACCGCTAGGCTTCTATGTCCGCTGCCGTTTCAGTCCGATTGACGGACTGAAGTTCCTTTAGCACTTTATCCTTCCAGCGGTATCGAGGGCGCCCAATCGGTCTTCGACCAGTAGGAAAACCCAAGTAAGCTCCCTGGACAGCACGTTCATCTCCCATGCGGACTACGCGGTATGCGCCCCAGCTTCCGAAGCAACCTTTCTCCTACGATTTTCTAATAATCTAATTCTTAAATTTCTGCATTCTTTCGCATTCTCCACGTACCATCATCGTTACGCGTGGACACTTCATATCTTGCGGTAGATATTGCGCTCAGCTCTTTTTTCTGCGTAAGAGTCCAGCCATACCATTGGGTAGGTAGGATCGATCGAATCACAGATTTGTAGATCCGCAGCTTGGTGCTTCTGGTCATCAACTTGGACACTAGCACTTTACGAGTATGTAGCGTTCTGAATACGGATTTGTGTATCCTCCTCCATCCTATTGGATTAGATGACAATGTCGCCCAGTGGCGTAGCTAGGTAACCAAGGGCCCTGGGGCAAATTAAAAAATTGGGCCCCACTGCTATGTAAACTGATTCATCATCATCATCATTTCAGCCGTAAAACGTCCACTACTGACTTAGTTAAGTAGTGGACTCCCTCATGGATCTCCATGAGGGGTAGTTGCCATACTCACCACGCTTGGCAGGCGGGTTGGTGAGCGCAGTATGGGATGTTGATATACGGAAAGACGCTGCTGCCCATCTTCCGGAGGTGTCCCTTAGCAGGCTCTTACTGCATCCACGGGTAGGTGAGGAGGGGTAACATTCTACTGCCGGCACCCCACGGCTCATTGTATAACGCGAAATATCGTGAAAAATTGCAAGTCAGGTGACTGTATGTACATTAATTCAGGTCCGCGGACAGGAGATCGTTCATGGTCTCCATCGTTAAATGTGGTAACACTAACGGTGATAATTTTTTTTTCCGAGGATTCCCCAACGACACTTGTAGCGCATCATTGAGTTTCTCTATCTAAAAAAAATTATCACCGTTAGCGTTCACTATCCGTCAAATTGACAACACTGCAATGCAAAGACATTTTCCACTGAACACGTTATGCTTGCAAAATGAATGCAATCACGTTCAACCAATTTTTGCGGGGTACGTACGGGGGAGTGATTTTTTTGATTTACGCATATAGCGCACTGTTTCACAATTCTATAAGATGTTCTATAGTGATCGACGCAATCGATGAAATTCATGAATCAAAATGAATGAATGACGAAAAATTTACGAGTTTGGTTACTTACATTTCGATTTAAAATTATGGTACCTACATAAATACGATCGTTTGCCTGTACTTCGTGAAAAAAATATTTTAATAGTGATTTCACTGTTCACCCTCATCCCGAGGCTTCAATTGCGTGCACCTAACGCCTTTAATTAGCGCTCAAAATTACAGATTTTCTTTATGAATTCCGACAAATAGAACACTAATTAATAAGATTACGCTGAAGTGCAGCCCCGGCATTACTTACGACACACTGATACACAGAAACCAATTAAGAGAAGGTAAATGTTTGCACGCCAGTATAGGAGCAGGAGTGAGTTCGTTTGTTGTCCTCCACAGGTACAAACAATAAATTTATTTATTTATGTATTACATGACTAGAACTGGATAAATACTTTACCACATAACTAGAACTGGATAAAACAATCGGCACAACGTCTGTCGGATCAGATAGTAATTAAATAAACAGAAAAAAATAGTGAACTCGCTACAAAGGTTTATTTATTTTACTTCCCCACTGGAAAATAATTACGTTTGACGAAAATACAGTTTTGGTATGTACCTATAGTTTTCTTTTCTTAGACATACATATTTATTATTAACATTTATGAATATCTTTGTAATGAACGAATGGAAAATGAACGGTATAATCCAGACTTGTTTCGGTAGGTCACAAGTTTAGCTAAATTGCATTAAAATTTGAGTACTTTTTAAAATGGCGGTATGAATGAAATAATGACATCACATTTATTTAATTTTACGTAAAAATAGCTGCTTTTATTGGATAAAATTGTACTTACCTATGAAAAGAAATATTGGCGGATCAGTCACTATAATTTTTACAAAACAATACACCTAGTCAATTTTTTAACTAATGTTTGTCCTCGACAACCACCAACGCACTGACAAGACAATTTCGGTCAGTTAGGCTAAAAGGCTGACTGAGTGACAGCGGGGTATAGGGCGAGATCGGCCGAGTAACGCGTCCAGTGGAAAATGTCTTTGCAACACTGCCAACCTACAGAAAGAATTTAGGGGAATTCCCTAGGCATAACTTTTGAATTTCTCTCAACTGAGTTGTCATGATTAAAGTGGGGTTGCCTGTCATATTTATTTTGAAAATGGGAGAAATTTCCAAAAGTTCAGTTCGATCGAGATTTCTGGTAAGGATTGGAGGGCCCCCTGAGCTTGAGGGCCCCGGGGCACTGCCCCGCCTAGCCCCTGGGTAGCTACGCCACTGATGTCGCCCAGGTATTTCAAATGGCTCACGTCTTTGTATGTGACATTTTTCACAAGGTCAGTCCTACGAATAAGTACGATTGTATCTATCCATATAATGTTTACAATCTATTCATTTGTCACTATGTTTCCTTAGTACCTTCTATCTACTATCTATCTATATATACTCTGTTTTATACTGACTTATTGGTAGATCAACCTTTCCGGCTCTTTCCTTTAAGCTCTGAGCAGTCAATGATTTGGTGTTTTCTGTTCAACTCTACTCCGGCGGCAGGTATTGCAGCTCTTCTAATGACGTATTCGAGGTTAAGTGGAACAGTAGAGGGCAAAGAGCATCTCCCTGATTGAGTCTCGCGATGATGTCAAACTGGTCCTTTAGACCAACTCCCGTTTTGACAGTCATTTTACTCGTGCTGGTGGCGAACTTCACTACCAATTTATCTGGTATTCTAAACACCTTTATCACATTGTTCAGTTACTCCTGGCCAATGCTATCGTAGAAATTACTAAAGAGACAGGACTAAGAAATAATTATTATTTCCAGGTTTCGGCTTATACAGCTACATCATGATGCTCCTAGCCGGGTTAATCGTCATCGGGTTCGCATTTATCGGCTACGGAAACCCCATCATCGTCCCCACGAGCGCCTGCGAGCTGAATACCACCGCCAGTCAGCAAGGACTGCTGGCAGCTGGACCGGTTGTAGGTAAGTAGCTATAAATTGGCCCCTCACTATTATAGATAATTTATTCAGCGTCAGCAAGTTGCTGATGGGACGGGGTTTTTATTATTCGTGTGTTCGTTCCACGCTATGGAACGCTTGTTGCACTTCGAGCATTTGGAATGCGATCGGCGGGACGCACTCTCAACAAGCCGCGTATCCATTACGCGCTCCAAGAGGCTTTGGAACATGTCGAGCTATCTGTAGTCGGTCTTTTACCGCGTATCAAAGTATGGCGCATGCTCCGGATGGTACGGATTTTTCATTATTCGATTTGTTCCACGCTATGGAACGCTTATTGCGTCCATAGCTCCATGTTGAACGGACAAACACGGTGGAACAGCTGCCATGGACGCTGGACGCGTTTAGTTGACTGTTAGTCTCGGCGCGTTTATTCGTGATACACGCTCCAGGAGCGAAATCAATACGCAACTTTACTTTTAATTTAAAATTTACATAAATTATTATTTTTCTATTGTTTTTAAACTGTTAGTATTTACTTTATTAATTGTTCCTAAACAAATGATTTTATTATTATGTTTTTGAAAAATATTCTAAATTAATTGTATTTATTTTGTGAAATGTATTTTATGTAGTTTTCATCCCACTCCAGGGCAAAGGCCGCCCTATCCCCCTTAATAATAATAATAATGCTGACCACCTATGCCCCGTGAGGGGCGAACACTCGCAACAAAATAACTAAGCGGGTGTACAAAAAGGGTACTGGCAATGATGATGGAGAGAAAAATTAATAAACGTATATGGTCACTTCCCGGGGGCAATCGCCCGGGCACGTCTGGAGCCGATGCTGGACATCAAAGCATGCACACCATCGGTGGCGAAGGTTATGGGTGGCCCTCAACCGGGTAACCCGAAGAAAGCAAGCCCAACAGAACGTAAAACCTACGACCAATGAGAAGAACAAGCCGGAGCACATCCTAAATCGGCAGACGACGACTCAGCAGCACCAGTGCAGCTGACGTAGGCGCTACTAGACTGGTCTCGATTGAGGAACGATACCGCTGTCGGACGAATCGGGCTGAAGAGGATCAAGAAGCTCGATCTGCTACATCCTCCTCCTCTAAATCTATTTTCTCGCCTATCCCTTCATCTCCTTATCTCTGCACCCTCACCTGTCTTTTCTCATTTTTCTCATTCATCTCATTCACTAGCTCATGCACTAGGACGTTGTGCTGGCGACGACTGTCGATATTCCAGCACCTACCAAAGTTAAACCACCAAGTACGCGCAAAAAATGGCCGGAAGAAATGAACATCTTTACCCTGCGTACATATCTCACCATCACTAATTTGGAAAACAAGTATCCAGAGCTTATTTGGCTAAACTACATAAAAAAATAACTGAACAGTTCTTGAGAATGCAAGTTAATAAACAGACTAGATATCAATCAAATCAAATCATTTTTTTTCAAATCAAATCATTTATTTGCCGAATACATTATTACAGGTACATGTTAGATCTTATGACTAGAGTGATGTCAAATGTATTCAACCCGCAAGCAGGTGTGGAAATATTATATTGCAGTGATTCAAATCGTTGAAATAATCAATAATTAAAATAATCAAGGATAATACAATCGAAGATAAATAGGTAACAATCAGCTAATCAATTAACAATCACAGCCAAAACATAATTAATCATTCTACTCAAAATTTATATATTCATTTACACTATATATTACTATATACTATACATTTGTCAAGAAACCAGTTATTTATTTTTAATATTAATAAATTACCGTTAAGTTCTTTAACAGATTCTGGTAACTTATTAAAGATAATGATGCACATATTATAAACATTTTTCCCATAGATCCGCTTATGGCATTGTGGCGTGTATAATGTAACAGATTATTGAATTTTGCTCTTTTTTGTCAAGTGACAATATCCTTACTTTTGTTAAAGTGTTGGGGGTAAGATTTTACAAACATGCATATGTCTTTATTGTACATGCAAGGTAGAATATTACAGATCTTAAACAGAGGCTTGCAAGAGTCCCGAATCCAAGCCTCGTTAATAACTCTGAGTCATCTCTTCTGTACTCTGAAGACTCTTTCAGCATGGACAGTTTCCCCAGAGCAACAAACCATAGCTCAGGGTCGAAGACTAAGGGTAGGGAAGGGTAAGCTGCTAGAGCTGCGTCAAATGAAATCGTCTGGCGGATTTCCTTTAAAGCAAAGATAAAGCGAATTATTTTTTGGCAAACATCACTAATGAACCTTCCAGTTTAAGTGTCTATCTAATAAAAATATATATACTTAATGATAAAAATAAATACATACCTAAATATATTATAATGTGACCTAAGAATTTAAATGTCATTATTTCGTCTACTTTTTCATTATTACAAGAAATGTCAAGTGCTAGTGGGTAGTGGTAGTAACATAACAAAGCCACATAATTGTAGAATAACACAGTTAGAAACCAATAAAACCGCGTACAGGAAACCTCTGCATCAAAGCTTTATAACTTTCCACTCTCTTATCTCATCTTAGTGAACAGAGCAGACCAGAGACGGGTTATCATAGCAAACAAATTCATCGAAAAAGATAGACTTATCCGACAAGAAGTAGCCGACGAGTTAGGTACACTGACGAACGTAGATCCAAGACAGAATAAACCTGCACAAGAAGACCTGAACACAAACGTTTGGTATGATGCCATTGAAAGTAATGATGGAAACATTAATGATAATAATAACACTTTAACATCACTACCAGAACAGTCATACACCTCCATTAGCGAGTTAGAACGAAATCAAAATGGATGATTTATTTGCAAAAGTATACTACAATATTTAGTATGCATAATTAAATAATATAATAATATGCATAGCGCTGTCTGTCTGTCTATGTATGGTACAATTACAAACGGACAACCGAACGCGTTGACCGATTTACATGAAACCTTTTTTGTTAGCACCATCTTAATGAGAGCAGGATACTGATTGATTTTGGTGGCTAGGGTCACCAAAATCAATCAGTTAATTACTTACTTGCTCTTACAGGTCACAGGGCCGGTCCCTGTTACCTGTAAGAAAGTAGTTATAGTGACCTCAAAAGGTCACCATAAAAATAAATCTTTAAATGGCCAAATTGTCCAAAAACCCAAAAATGCCATTTTTTACCTTTGGTGACCTTTTAAGGCCTTCGCCCCCTTTTCGGGTACTCCCGTACCAATGCTTATTTGAAAACTCAAACCCCACTGGGTTTGAGTTTCTTTTTTTAAAGGCCGTTTATCTCTAAGTAGAAAACGTCGAAACGTTTCAAAGAGATTGTGAGTTACCTTAATACAATGATATTGCCTCAATTAATTAATATTGACACTGACTTCCAAAGACTTCAAACAACAGTTTATTGCGTTGCGTGGAGACAAAATTTCAGGTAAATGAGGCGTTTTCATTAAAAAGTAAAAAATTTAAAAAATAGTTTTCTCAAACCTTATAGATGGCGTTAGTTTTCATTTAATGGAAGAAAACACAATTTGACAATGACAGCATTTGTAATCAATCACATACTTGTTTTCTCCGCTTACCAGCTCCATCTGTTTGGTTTAGTAGAAAACACTTTTTTATTTTTTACTGAAAACGGCTGATTTTACCAGTCGAATAATTAAGAAACCGTCAAACATAAATATCCCAAACTGGCAAAAACGTCTTGAACCAAAGATAAACGACCTACGCAAGAAGATAGGGCGATTAAATAAATTCCAAAATAGGTTGTAAATGAAGGTGATAAAATCATCAAAAATCAATTTGGCGATATTATATCTTAACGCACAAGATATGGATAAAAATATTGCTATAATCTTAATGTTTTATTTAATACCTACTTAAATGTAGGTAGGTATGTGTTTTTATGTAATTTATCTTATGGGTTATCAAATTGTATTGTGAACAAAATGTTCTACAAGTGTAAATGTAGATTACCACAACTGTAACTTTTTGGAATAAAAAAATATCGAATAAATGTTTGGGAGCCAAAACAAAAAAAACACTGTGAGATGGACGGGCTCGTACTCGGATGAATATAGGCTGAAATTTGGATTAACTCACCAAAGCTTTTCAACTTATACATATGTATGTTAACAGGCTACCATATAACAGGCAACCTATATGATTGTTGAGCTCAGCAGGATTAATCTCGGATTCCGATGCTCCATTAACACGTGAGAAGGCGCGCTATGAGCTATTTGCTCGCACTAAAATTGATTGCAGAAGTTTTTGGTGATCCTGTCTAGATAGCGTCCCGAGCAGTACGAGTTGAGGTATCGTGCAATTGAAATTATTTTCGTTCCCTAACTCAGCCACTTTCTGCTTGAATAAATTTAGTACAGTCAGAGACAAATAAAATGTTAGTAAAATTAAATTAAATGGGCATAGATTTTTCATACACATGTATAATTTAAATTAAACTATGAATTATCAAAAAGTATCGGTAAATAAGTAAGTCGTTGTAACAAAAAATAAAGTAAAATTTGTTAACAATTGATCTATATGATGAACTTTTTTAACCCTTAAATGCATAGCGTATCGAAAACGATACAATGCGTTCAGAAACATCTCTTGGTCTTTTTTTTTATTTATGATCGCGATTGAAAGATCTATCATACCTTTGACATTTACTGAGCCGAAAAAGTGATGTTTGACCCATGACAGTTCTGTCATATCATAATAATTATGTTGTTGGATGTTTGGATGAGGGCACAAAATGTTTGGCCATATTCTTAGACCTGGCCAAAGCCTTCGACACTGTTTCGATCCCAATATTACTAAGCAAGCTTGAAGGACTGGGAATCCGCGGTAGGCAACTCGACTTAATGGGAAGTTATCTTACAGAAAGAACACAGCAAGTAAAAATCGGTGAGCACCATAGCTCGGAAATATATACTACTTATGGAATTCCACAAGGCAGTATATTGGGACCGACTCTTTTCTTGGTGTACATGAATGAAATATGCAACCTCACACTTGAAAACGGTAAACTATTAGCCTTCGCAGATGATACGGTATTACTCTTTCAAGGAAACACGTGGGATAAAGTTATTGACCATGCACAAAAGGGTTTTAACGTTGTCTCTAGCTATCTATTTAATAATCTTCTTACGTTAAATGCCACAAAAACTAAGTTTATAACGTTTTCCTTGCGCCGTGCTGACTCCCCAAACCTATCGGAATTAAAATTGAGAGCACATACAGTTAAATGCCTGTACTCTAATACTGACAGAGACTGCAACTGTGTTAATTTGGAAAAATGTGATACAATAAAATATTTAGGTATTATTATAGATGCCCAACTTACTTACAAACCCCACATTTCTTTCCTTGCTTCTAGAGTACGGCGACTAATTGCTGTGTTTAAAAATATTAAACATGCTGCAGACACACGACAACTGAAAATGACGTATTTCGCTCTTTGCCAGACATTACTGTCATACTGCGTGACGTCTTGGGGTGGCGCATCAAAAACACATATTTTACCTCTAGAAAGAGCGCAGAGAGCGGTACTCAAAGTAGCTTATTCGCGCCCTTACAGATACGCCACCTCCCAACTTTACAAGGAATGCGAAGTCTTAACTGTCAGGCAACTGTTTTTACAACAAACCTTACTCAGGCACCTACGACATCCTATAGCAAGCCTAACAGTCAAAAGACGAAACAAATATTATTGCCGACCAATATGGTGCAAAACGCGTTTTGCACAGAAACACACGCCATTCCTAGGCCCACACCTGTACAATAAAATTAGTAAAACAATCAATTTATACAACAAAACACATATACAATCAAAAAATATAATAAGAGAATATTTACAAAGCCTAGACTATGCACAAACGGAAAAATTGCTAGAAATCCTATCTTAAAACACTCCACTCACGCAATACTTACCCACACAAATCTCACACTCACACTCTACATAAAACATACACGTACACCAATACATACTCCTATAAAATCAAACACTACACATTATAAACTGTATATATTGTCCAGCATTACTTACTTACTTATAAACTTAAGGCTAAAATAACTCACTTCATAAGATAAAAGCTTTATTTTATTTTATTACGAGTACTTTTACTAATTTTGTCTTCTATTTTTGTTTTTGTCTATTTCCTTATGTATTTTTGCCGAAGCAGAGATCCCTCGTATCTATTTACAAGTATAACCATACTTAGTTAGAGCGAGGAGTTGACACATTGTCACTACATAGGTTTGGACAAGGTACTCATTCAAACGTTTTTTATGTACCTCTATATAAGCATTTATTATTTGTAAGGATTACCCCATTGTTCAAACCTTTTTTGAAAATAAATATTTTTATTATTATTATTATTTATTATTATATTGAATTGTTTTCTCTTTCATTGTCAGAGGTCGACAGATTGTGCAAGTTGTGAAAATTCGGATTTTCAATCCGTTTGAATCCTAAGTACACGCGTCCAGAAAGCGGTTTGGGTATTTCGAACAACAAGTCAAGGATTTTACCATTAAAACCAGTTTCTTTGAGAAAAATTAAAGAACTTTATTGATAACCATCAGCACCGATAATAGAAAATACGTAGAAGAAGAAGAAGAAATACATTTATTAGACACACACAAAACTTAAAAACAACTATAGAGGTAATAAAAAAATTAACTTATTTCTTATTTCAATCTAAGACGAAGGCGGCACGTACTCGCAATGTTAATGAAGCTAAACTGCATTTCAAATACTAGGTCAGTGATTAAAGAGATCTATTTACCTCGTTTGGTATTCTATAGAAACCAGTTGTAGGCAAAGATTGAAATCTTTAGATGTGCCCTGACACCAAAATCGTAAAGGCATTGTGTTTAAATGTGTGTTTACAATAATGCCGATGCTTGCACACTGGTTTTTCCAATAAACCTAACTGTTATTGTTACCATTTATTGTGCAATAAATAATAATATTGAAAAAACTTTCATGAAAAAAAATAACAAACACCACGTCCGGCTAACGCTTTGTTTAGACACTGATTCTAATCGTTCTAAAGATATCTTTGGATGTACGTATTTGAAAGGCCTAATAATAAATGCACGCGATTTTAATTTGTAGGAAACGTACAGATGCGCTTAGTACCTCTTAATACTTAATGTCTGGTAACGTAGAAATCGTATTTCCATACTGCATTATCATAACACGTTATCGGCTTATATATTATGAGAATAATGGTATTTTGTAACGTTAGGGGATACAAATTTGGTTTAAAATTTTATTTATACGTTCACTAAATGTGTTGTAGTTATCGTTTACGTTTTTATTATTAGCAATGAGAGTTCTAAGATCAATTTTTTTTAGTTCTGTTATAAATAGTTGTATATTTTTTTCATTAAATATTCTTTTTGCGGAGAAAAGAATATTTAATAAAAAAAATATACAACTATTTATAACAGAACTAAAAAAAATTGATCTTAGAACTCTCATTGCTAATAATAAAAACGTAAACGATAACTACAACACATTTAGTGAACGTATAAATAAAATTTTAAACCAATGTATACCTAAAATTAACATAAAAATAAAAAAATACAACAAAAAAACATGGCTTACTAAAGGAATAAAACGATCTTATAAAAACAAAAGATTATTTAAAGAAATTGTGTCCCAGACAGACGACCCCATCTTAAAAAAAAATTACAAAAGGTATGAAAAAATATTAAAGAAGACTGTGATTACATCCAAAAAGATCCAATATATCAAAAGAATGAAAAACTCCGACTGTGTCATAAAAACCATGTGGCATATAGTAAAAGAGAAGACTAATAAATTACCTCATAAAAATCGAACCAATTTAAAGCTTAGAATCAATAATATCATAACTGAAAATCCAAATGCAATAGCTAACGTTTTTAACAATTTTTTTATATCAGTAGGAGAAAATAAATCGCAAACATTGCCATCTGGTCGACCTATTATATCCCCATCTGAAAACTCCATGTTCTTAAGTCCTGTTACAACCATCGAAATTTACAAAATTATAAAAAACCTTAAAAGCAAGAGAAGCTTTGGGCACGATGAGCTACCACCAATACTCTTAAAAAAATGTGCGGCAGAGCTAGCTCCACCTATTGCAGATTTATTAAACCAATCATTTGCTGAAAGTTGTGTCCCAGATGCAATGAAAATCTCTGTAATAAAGCCACTTTTTAAAAAAGGAGACCATAAAGAGGTTAATAATTACCGACCAATTTCTTTACTGCCTACTTTCACGAAAATTTTAGAAAGTGCTATGTCATGTCGACTATACTCCTTTTGCGAGAAATTCGAAATATTTAGTGATAACCAAAACGGATTCCGTAAAAATAGATCTACCTCATACGCTGTCTATCAATATGTAAATGAAACCTTAAACATAATTAATGAAAGAAACTACGGTTTGGGAATACTACTCGACATGAGCAAAGCCTACGACAGAGTTGTATACAAAATTCTACTAGATAAATTACATGGCATTGGCGTAAGAGGTTTGAGCTATCAATGGTTTGTGTCCTACTTTAATAATAGAGTCCAATACGTAGAAATAGAAAATTATAATTACAGTACAGGAATAATAAACAAAGTGTTTTCTGATAAAGCAAATGTTAAAAAAGCAATTCCCCAAGGCAGTGTTCTAGGCTGTATATTGTTTCTTATTTACATAAACGATTTGCCAAAACTTATTAAGTCTCCTTGTACCTTATTTGCCGATGATATATCAATAGTTATCCCATGTAAGTCCGACTCCCATATAAAAATAAATCTAGATAATACTTTAACGAATATAATATCATGGTTGAATGACCATAATCTACAGCTAAACTTCGATAAAACCAAAATCATTCAATTTAGGCCCTATCAAAAAATTCCCTTAAACATTAATTATACATTTCAAAATACACTTTTAGAAAACGTTAGTTCATACCCCCTTTTGGGCATACATATAGATTCTCATTTTAACTGGAAAGAACACATAAAACAAATATCAACAAAATTAACTAGATTTACTTACGCATTGTTCGAGTTAAAAAAATCTACAGACATTAAAACCGCAACCACCGCTTATTATGCTTATGCCAACTCATGGTTACAATACGGGGTAATTCTTTGGGGCAATAGTACAGATGTCTCAAAGTTATTTATCCTGCAAAAACGGTGTCTAAGAATAATATTTAATATACATGAAATGTCAAGTTGTAAACCATATTTTATTAAAGAAAAATTTTTAACGCTTACCTGCATCTATATTTTGGAAATTAGTCTGTTTGTAAAAAATAACTTAAATTTTTTTAAATCATATTCTCGACCTAATTACTTAAGACCTAAAACCCGTTTAGATATGCCGTTTTCAAATCTTCAGCTTTTTCACTCAGGACCTCATGCAATGTGTATAAAAATATATAATAAAATCCCACAAGTCATCCAACGTGAAAACAAAATCCCTAAATTTAAATTATTATTAAAACAATATTTATTACAACACAGTTTCTATAGTTTGCAAGAATTCTTCGAGCTGTAGGTTTTTGTTTATGCATAATAAAAGTTTATAAAAAAAAGATAAATTATTCAAATGTACCTACGTAAGTTTATATATTTTAAGTGTATCTATGTAAATAGGTATAAATATTTTTTTATTTTTATTTTTTTTTCTTTGTGTACTTAACTGTTTTTCTCTTTGTTATTATAGTTAAATTATAGCTTTATTATAATAGGTAGCTATAAAAAAAAGTGCCTACCAACACCAATTAAATTGTAACTCACTTAACATAACAATTAAGTGAGATAAGTAGGTACTCAATTTTTAAATTTTTAAGTACCTACTTACCTATTTTGTCGTGCCCAAACCGGGTCCATGTTTGGAACTATTGATGTGTTATATCATCTGTACCAATTACTACAATGTGGTTGCAATAAACTATTTGAATTTGAATTTGAAAATTTGAATTTTCAAAATAAGTTATTAAAAAAACCTATGTCATATGAAAATAGAAAGTCGAATAAATAACTGATTATGGCGTTACATGCAATATTGACGGAATATTTGCCATGATTTCAGTCTTTTTGATTATAGAGTGTCGACACAGTCGTACTAAGAGTCTACAGGGTGTCTCACGGCTTTGCCACATGAACGAAAAGTACCTTAAATCAAATAATTAAATCGTTAAATGGGCCCTGACACCAAAAACTGTAGCATAGTCTTTATATGCGTGTTAACAATAATGCCGACCCACGCACACTGTTTTCGCCAATAAACCAAACTGTTATTGTTACCATTTATTGTGAAATCATATTGCACGAGCTTTCACGACAAAGATAACACACCGTCGTTGCTAATGCAAATTCCGTTATATCCTACTTTTCAGGAGAAGCAAAAAACTGTTATTTTTTTGTTTGTATTTTAATCGTTTTCAAATTGTTTATTTCCATTGTAAGAAAATGTGTATCAACATTTTTGTAAAAAATTGTATGTGTGTGCTGAAAGTAGCAAATAAAGAATTTATCTATCTATCTATCTATTTTGCAAATCAGTCATAACATGGAATAAACTAGGCTAGGTGCGTGTCGGGCCTCGTATGTAGGGTTCCGATAGTTAACCGTAGACCTGTTGTAAGAAGTTAGTGTATGTTTTACGTACGTACGTTCACCAAAACATATTAACGAGAAACAATTTTTCAATACGTCACTTCCAATTAATTATTAATGAATCAAAATTTATGGGCTATGCTCGGGGTTTCACTACGGGATCGAATCAGAAATGAGGAGATACGTAGAAGAACTCGGGTCACCGACATAGCCAAACGGATTAGCACGTTGAAGTGGCAATGGGCAGGCCATATAGCGCGCAGAACAGATGGCCGATGGGGCAGCAAAGTTCTCGAATGGAGGCCACGGATCGGCAAGCGCAGCGTAGGACGTCCACCTACAAGATGGGCAGACGACTTGGTGAGAACTGCTGGTCGGCGGTGGATGCAGACGGCTTCCAACCGCAGTACTTGGAGATCAATGAGGGAGGCCTTTGTCCAGCAGTGGACGTCCAACGGCTGAAATGATAAAGATGATGAATCAAAATTTATAATAGCCTACCCAGTGATTTAAAATAAAAAAAAGTTTTTTTTTTATTGAACATAATGTTAAATTAAGGTCTCCTCTAGTCTTCCAAAAAAGATGAAAATAACTGACATGTTATGTTTTAATTTTGTAATTATATTTATATATTTATTTATAATTATTATTTTAAAGCTTAATTCAATACATTTTCAGACCAGTTATATTTTAATTTTGTAATGTTTGATTTTATTTTGACAGCTCTTATATGCAGTTTCATTTATAATTTTTTATATTATCTAAATGAGCTAATCAATTTATTTCAATAGATATTTAGTATAAAATACAATGAAAATATCTAGTTTTAGTTCCGCTAATGCTGAGATGCATATGCACCGCCCTCCCGCCCGCTAATTATGCACATGCAGGGGGAACCATGGGGTAGCCATAGCCGTGGGGTGCCGGCAGTAGAATGTTACCCCTCCTCTCCTACCCGTGGATGCAGTATGAGCCTGCTAAGGGACACCTCCGGAAGATGGGCAGCAGCGTCTTTCCGTATATAAACACCCCATACTGCGCTCACCAACCCGCTTGCCAAGCGTGGTGAGTATGGCAACTACCCCTCATGGAGATCCATGAGGGAGGCCTTAGTTCATTAGTGGACGTTTTACGGCTGAAGTTAGTATAGTTTTCGACTTATTTACAAAAATGTTGAAGAAAATACCAACTTATCTTCGAGGTTTGCGGAGATAAACCTCTGAAACATTTAAAGGTAGGTAATAGAAGTGTATGTAAAGATTACAGGAATTACCGAACTCTCTAGCTTGCATAGTTTTTTAGAAATCATCGAAAGTGTAAAAAATCTACATAAGTTCCGCTATCTGATAAGAGATGGCGCTGTCAAGGTTCTCCAAGGTTTTTAAGGGTTCCGGACCAAAATGGTAAAAAGGAACCCTTATAGAATCACTCTCTGTCTGTCTGTCACAAATGGATATCTCGAGAACTACTGATGCTATCGATTTGAAATTTAAAATGGTAAAAGATAACACTTATTTACTAATATAGCATATATGAAAATGTTAAAAAAATATTCTTCTTTTGATTGCAGGGGGGCAGATAGGGGATCTCAAAAATATTAAGTGACGTTACTAGGCCGTGGGGGGTATCATATGAAAGGTATTGATTTGCACATTAATAAACAGTTTTTAGTTTTCCTTTAAACCGTATCGTTTTGGAGTTATTTACAAAAATGTTGAAATAACGATCGTTCCCCCCCCCCCCCCCCCTTATCTCCGAAGTTTGCAGAGATAAACCTGTGATACTTTTAAAGCTAATAGAAGTGTATGTAAACTTTATAGGAAAATTGTAGCGAACTCTCTAATTTGCATAGTTTTTTAGACAAAAGAGGTGGAAGGGGGGTTTCCAAAAATTTTGTAAAGTAAATAGGTGATGTGGGGTATCATATTAAAGGTATTCATTTGCACATTAATAAACAGTTTTTTGTTTTCCTTTAAGCCGTATCGTTTTTGAGTTATGTACAAAAATGTTGAAAAAACGACCGTCCCCTTCCCCCCCCCCCCCCTTATCTCCGAAGTTTGCAGAGATAAACCCGTGATACTTTTATAGCTAATAGAAGTGTATGTAAACTTTATAGGAAAATTATAGCGAACTCTCTAATTTGCATAGTTTTTTAGACAATGGGGGTGGAAGGGGCGTTTTCAAATTTTTTGGAAAGTTACTAGGTGATGTGGAATATCATATGAAAGGTATTCTTTTGCACATTAATAAACAGTTTTTAGTTTTCCTTTAAGTCGTATAGTTTTTGAGTTATTTACAAAAATGTTGAAAAAAATAGCGTTTATACCCTTACCTCCGAAGTTTGCGGAGATAAACCTCTGAAACTTTTATTGCTATTAGAAGTGTATGTAAAGATTAGAGGAAATTTATTACAATTTCTCTACATAGCATACTTTTTTAGAAATCATCGAAGGTGTAAAAAATCTACATACATAAGTTCCGCTAACAGAAAAGAGATGGCGCTGTCAAGGAGAACCTTGACAGCGCCATCTCTTTTCTGATAGCGGAGAACCAACAAATATAAAACCGCCTTTGTCATTTATTATATTGTATGATGGCACGGAACCTTCGGTGTGCGAGTCCGACTCACTCTTGGTCGGTTTTATTTTATATTTGCACACTTTTTTAAGGCAGAATGTATTGGATTTACTTTTTATTGACATCTTAAGAACTGTTTGTATTACAATCCAGCAAATAAATTATTACTATTTCTACTTAAATGTGGAGTTAAGCACTAAATCCCTTATTCCCGGATCTACAGTTTTTTGGTTCAGACAGGAATCGTCAACACTTTATTAGTTCAGCGTGTAACAGATTCTGTAATCTGAGGTCCAACCCATCCAAGACATCATTCGAAAGTGGTAAAAACATCGGTATTGTTTCCAGGCACCGTCCTAGGCACAGTAGTGTGGGGCTACCTGGCGGACACGCGCGGGCGGAAGCCCATGCTGCTAGTCGCCCTGCTGGGCGGGACCGCCATGAACTCCATCGCGAGCTTCTCGGTCAATTGGATCATGATGCTGGTCGTCCAGTTTGTTGCTGCATTGTTGTAAGTTTTTACTTTATTCAACATCATCATCACTATTAGTATTTTGATTTGGGCTGTAGGTAGATTATTTATTGTGTGTCGTCTGCTTATACTCTCTGTTCTTTTTCCTCAATTACCACTGTCATTGTATATTTATTATATTATTATAAAAATAAATAAATAATAATAAATAATAAATAATACGGGGTAAATGGAAGGGGGATTTGGAGGCCTTTGCCCTGCAGTGGGACGAAAATGGCTAGTAATAATAATAATAATATTATAAAAAAAGCCGTGTTGGCCGAGTGGTATGTACACCCGACTTTCAATCCGAAGGTCATGGGTTGGATACCGGCCGTGCACCAATGGATTTTTCTTTCTTGAAAAATGTATGTGCACATTAACACGAGCTTTAACGGTGAAGGAAATATCGTGAGGAAACCCGCGGCTTAGTTAGCTTCAGACGTATTGACCTGTTCTTTCCTCTGAATAATAGCTGACTAAGCTGAGAGGATGGTATAGGTGCTGGGCAAGCCTAATCCATCTTACAATGTCCCAGGCACTGCAGCGTCCCGTACAGCATGATTACCAGTTGCTGACGCTGTATAAATAATCTATAGTAGATGCAAATTACTTTTTTTTCTGTAGGTATATTTATATTTACCTACCTACTTACGCACTCACTACGCAAAAAATACCTATTCTATGCCGTGGGATACCTGCAGTAGAATGTTGCCTCTTCTCTCTTGCTCGTGGATGCTGTACGCAAATGATACCTCCGGAGGATGGGTAGAAGCGTCTTTCCGTGTATCAACATACCGCACTGAGCTCGCCATCCGCCTGCCAAGCGTGGTGAGTATTGTTGAACGAGTGAGCGAAGCGTACTGAGTTCTTAGTGGCAACTAGGCGTTTCGGCTAAATGTTTCTATGTAATATTTGTATGCCGTGGGGTGCCGGCAGTAGAATGATACCCCTCCTCTCATGCCCATGGATGCAGTAAGAGCCTGTTAAGGAATACCTCCGGAAGATGGGCAGCAGCGTCTATCCGTGTATCAACATTGCAAATTGCGCTCACCAACCCGCCTACCAAGCGTGGTGAGAATGGCAACTACCCCTCATGGAGATCCATGTGGGAGGTCTGTGTTCATCAGTGGACGTTTTATGGCTGAAATGATGATGATGATGAATATTTGTATGTCCGCAATTTTTCTCCGAGGATAGCTCTTGAACCGAAGATCGGATTTTGATGAAATTTAAAACTTAAGGAGATACATCAAAACAAATCGATTGTTGTTGGAGATTTTTGATTTATGGGGTAGTTTTTGTGATACGGGGGTTCAATTGTTTTCTTTTGTCCGAGGATAACTTTTGAACGAATGATCAGATTTTGATGGAATTTTAGATATAAAGATATTACAAGTTAATTGTCGAAGGGGAATTTTGACTAAGGGGGTAGTTTTTGAGGTATGGAGGTTTAATCGTTTTGATTTGTCCGAGGATAACTCTTGAGCGGATGTTCGGGTTTTGATCAAATTTAAAACACAAGAAGATGACATCAATTCAAATTGATCGTCGTGGGGGATTTTTGATAAGTCGTGTAGTTTTTGAGATATAGAGATTTATTAATCGATGTTTTTTGTCCGATCATAACTCTTGAACTATGCCAGGATTTTCTTTGAAACGCAGGAAGTTGCAGATTCTATTCCCGCCACGAGAAAAATGTTAGTATATTTTTAACATATCTAAGTAATTTTCGAACGTTGTTTTAACCCACTTTAAGATTTAATTGAAATTGTGCATACTTATTATGCAAATATGGCCCTTGATCGGAACACATTCAATAATACGATTTTGTTGGGAAGTTGCAAATCCTATTCTCGCCACGAGACAAAAGTTAGTATTTTTAACCCCCCATAAAAAGGGGGGTGTTATAAGTTTGACCGCTATGTGTGTGCGTTTGTGTCTGTCTGTGCTACCATCAGCTCTTAAACGAATAAACCGATTTGCATGCAGTTTTTTATTTATTTATATATTTATTTATTGTTAAATTACCTACTGCTCATAAAATTATTATTATATAGTTAAACCTAATATTATTGTAGTAAGATGATAATAAGTAACAATTACCATGTTTTATAGTTACTCACAACTCAAACTTAATTTGTGACTCATAAATAGTTAGTATTATTATATATTAAGTATTAAACCTTAGCGGTTTCTAGTTGCTAGTTTATATTAAGCATGTAATTATCATTTGTAAACAAAAAAAAAAAAAAACAGGTTTTCGACGGTGGTTCTCAAATGTTATGTTTTATCAAAATCGGTTAAGAAGCTATAAGATATGGGGGGCGAAATAGGGGATGAAAGAGGATGAATAATCGAATGTTTCCAAATATTAAATAGAATTTGGTATCAAATGAAAGGAAATTATATTTAAAATGCTAAACTCCATCGTAGTTTTATTATTTTTTTAGTTGTTGCCCAAATGAGTGTTCAAATTTGAAATCGAGCTAACGAAATCGCACAACTGTGAATGACGCCCACGCCTAACTTTGTCCTGTCCTGTGACATTAAAAAATAATCTTAGAGTATAATTTGTTTTGTCTTACTGGTTGGGTTGAATGAATTTTACGCGGTAGATCACACACAATCCAGTCCAAATCCAGATCAAAATCTAAAGTACTTTATATTTATCGTATTACATGTTTGAAGATGTCACTTTTTCTTAATTTAATAAAATAATGGCTGTTACACCTGGTGTATAACTAGGTAAGCCGTAGGAGGAGGACTGACCATCCCAAGAAACAACTTTTGTTCTACGACTTTTCAGGATTCGATCGAGGATACGATCGTAAGGTAAAATCAAGTTCGAATGCAATGCGACTTCAATCAACTCGTTCTAAGTTCGTGGCAAACAATTAGTTATTGTTATTTTTATTCATTTTATTTTATTAAAAACCACGAGGGAGGCCTATATAGGCGGAGATGATGATGATAATGATAACCACTTCTATTTTTTTTTTCTTTATTTATTATAGAGGGTTTAATCCAGCAAGATTATGTCACCCTCAAGATCACACACAAAGATTTAACATCTACGCTTAATTCCTAACTTAACATATCTCAGTAACTTTTCGGCTTCCTCCGAGAATGGAAAAGCCAAAATATTATTGCAAGAACCTACTAAAGATACATCAATACCGTACTTATAAATAAAGGCTATCCTTTCCGCTTCATTCCGGACACATTCCACAACAATATGGTACACAGACCACTTCTATTGTATAATTATAGGTATGTGACCCGCTGTGACAAGGATAGAGGGTCAAGAAATCGTTAAATATTGTGACGTACTAATTTATGGATGACCCATAAGCCTGTCTGTTTGTCCGCAGCACTTCCGGTCTGCATTCGATGGCCATGTCGATCCTGAGTGAGAGTGTGCCGATGGCCAAACGGAACCTGGTGGTTCTCCTGGTCACCAGCATCATTTTGCTGTCTCAGGGGCTTATGGCAGGTGTGGGTTCAAATCGAAGAACGTTCCTTGTGTGTAGATATGAGTGTCAAACATTGATAATAAAAGCATAGATGAGCCCTCACCTCAAAAACTCTGGCATTGTGTCTACCTACAATACTGCCGACGAATGCGCAACACGCCACGCGTACCGAAAAAATAGTGTTATCTCTTTCTTCCACACTTTTTGCAAACACTACTTTCTCTTTCTTGCATGAGTGAGCTCACTCTCATCGTTGGAAACACAACGGGGCGCGGTCTCAGTACGGTGAGGGCACATCTATGCCCTCACCGTATATATTTATATCAATGGCGTCAAAGGTCAAGGGAGCCTGCGGTACCTATATATAATCCAGCCCCTTTAGATGAACAATGATTGTAAACTAACTGTCAAATTTAAAAATTAATTGCTTTCTAAGGGATCGTCTCCACGAGCGAGGGAATCGCGGCGATGTTATCGTCCGTGCCACGTATTTCTATACACTCTCTTAGAGGCCGTCTCCACGAGCGAGAGAATCGCGACGAGTCCGCGCTATAGAATCGCCGCGATTCCCTCGCTCGTGGAGACGGTTCCTAAGGCTTGGTTTTTTGATCGAGTTAGTAATTATTAATTAAATTAATTAGTAAGTATAATAATTATTTAACGAGCTCTGTGGCGCAGCGGGCGAAGGTCCGCCTGCGACGCAAGAGGTTGCGGGTTCGATTCCCGCCTCGGGACAAATGTCTATACGATCTGCAGATATTTGTTCAGGGTATTCTGGATGTTTTTCTATATATAATAAAAAATATCTATCTTTGTAGTATAATGTATATCATTATTAACACATATTTAACCGGTATTTATTATATATTTTTATTATACATATAGGTATAATGTAGAAACATCCAGAAAACCCTGAAATTTTATTTATTGTACACATATCATCAGGTCTGCACTCGATTGCACATTTTTTTATATGCATCAATATACATTATGTCAAATAAAGAAATTCCTACATTATTCCAACAGTTCCGGCGATCCCCATCATCCCCCTTACCTTCTCCTACCATATACCTGCTCTCGGGATCTACTGGAACTCCTGGCGGACCCTCATGCTGATCTTCTCGGCGCCAGCGCTGCTCTCAGCCATCGGCGTCTACTTCATCGAAGAGAGCCCCAAGTTTGTCTTCTCGAAGGGTGACGAAGACCGCGCGTTAGCGATACTGCGGAAAATACATCGGATCAACCATGGGTCTGAAACGGAATTACAAGTAAGTGCCTACGACGATGGCGACCTCTATGGGGCAGCGGGCCAAGGTCCGCCTGCGGCGCATAAGGTTGCGGCTTCAATTCCCGTCTCGGGACAAATGTCTGTTCGATCTGAAGATATTTGTGCAGGGTGTTCTAGATTTTATTTTTTTTAATAAGAATAAGAACAAAGTTTATTGATCGAGAAGCATAATTATTATATTAATTTACAAAATTAATATAATAATAAATATATAGTTGCCGGACGACAGTGGATGAGACTTGCACAGGACCGTTTACGTTGGCGTGCTGAAGAGGAGGCCTATACCCAGCCGTGGGAGTCAACAGGCTGATATGATGATTATGATGATGATGATGATGATGAATATAATAATGGTCCCCAAACTAGGTAAAACCTGTATCTTGGGAACCTCCTTCCATTTGATACAAAACAAATTAAAATTAACACGTACATATACGTTTAAACATAATAAGTAAATAAATTAAATTAATACAGTAGTATGTCTGTATGTGGATGCGTGCGTGTACGTATGTTTATGTGAGTGTGCGTGTATGTGAGTTGCTCCTAAGGACACCGGTCTCTTAAGGATTATTCTATATGTTCTAAAAGTTATATCTATGTAGTATAACCGTTATAACGTATTAAGTACATATATCATTCATCTAGTACCCATAACACAAGCTCTGCTTAGCTAAGAGCTAAATGATGCTGTGTGAATTGTAACTAACTTCTTCATCTGGTTGGGACGGAGTATCTTCGGCTTTTGTAAAAATGGGAATAAAGTACCTTGCCAAACCAATATCGCACATATGTAATTTATGCTATTTTACAGGTAGCTTCCCTAAATTGCTGAAAAGATCTGTTATAACTCCTGTGTTTAAGTCTGGGGATAGAAACAGTGTCAACAATTACAGACCAATCTCAATTTTGCCCACGCTTGCAAAAATTATTGAGAAATCTATTAACTCAAGGCTGGTGAGATATCTTGAAAAAAATAATATTCTGTCACCTAGTCAGTATGGGTTCCGTAGAAAAAGGTCTACCACTGATGCAATTGAAGAGGTTGTACAATATGTTGCTG
The DNA here is from genome assembly GCA_963082625.1 of Pasiphila rectangulata. Taxonomy (NCBI): domain Eukaryota; kingdom Metazoa; phylum Arthropoda; class Insecta; order Lepidoptera; family Geometridae; genus Pasiphila; species Pasiphila rectangulata. Next base: position 19,105,669 of record OY720244.1, read on the forward strand.
ACAAGTTGGATACGAAATCAAGATGTCTCGCCATATTCCTAGATTTGACAAAAGCGTTTGACACTGTTTCTATACCCATACTATTGCGTAAAATGGAACATGCTGGAATTCGCGGAGTACCACTTAAACTTTTCCAATCATACCTTAGTGAGAGAACGCAATCAGTCAAAGTTGATAGCATCTATAGTGATTTCACCGATATTATTTTCGGCGTACCCCAAGGATCAGTACTTGGTCCTACATTATTTCTACTGTACTTGAACGACCTCACAGAATGTGCAGTGGATGGCAAAATTATATCCTTTGCCGATGACACAGTACTCCTTGTTAATGCACCTACATGGGATGATGCCAAAAAACGGAGTGAAGCGGGGTTGGAAAAGATTCTGAGTTGGCTAGACAAAAATATCCTAAGCCTAAACTTTTCCAAAACTAAGGTTATGACTTTTAGTATTTACAATAATCATCAACCACCTGTTGCACTAGACATTAGAGCTCACACATGTAATAGTACCCATGACTCATGCAACTGTACTATACTGTCAACTGTTCCACATTTTAAATACTTGGGTGTCATTTTGGATCAGAATCTAAACTGGAGGAAACAAATTGAAAGTCTAACCTGCAGAATGCGAAAGATTATATGTATTTTTAAGAAATTGAGGCATCTGCGTGATTGGGACATTATTAAACTTGCATATTACGCTTTAGGCCAATCAATTTTACAGTATGGTATTAATACTTGGGGTGCAGCAAATAAAACCCACTTCATACACATTGAAAGATCTCAAAGGGCTGTTTTGAAAATTGCTACATTCAAGAACTATCGTCATTCTACACAATTGCTGTATAAGGAACTAGAAGTCCTTACAGTACGTCAACTTTTCATAAAATCAGTAATTTTAAAACAGCATCGCATTAAACCTCAAATTATAAAATCAAAGAGAAGAAAACAAAACGTATATCCCAAACCCATTTTCAAAACTTACTTTGCTCGTAAGTCGCCATCATACATAGGCCCCCATTTGTACAATAAAATAAGTAAAAATATAGATTCACTAAAATTGCAAAGCTACTATAATTGTAAAAATATGATGACTGAGTACCTTCTTAAATTAGACTACGCAGCTACTGAAGAACTTTTAAAATGAAAACCTAATTAAACACATGAAATACATATAGTAAAACAATAATAAAACCACAAATACTTATTTAATTATATCAATATAAAATCGTACTGTTATTTAATCTGTTTATATCTTAACGTTAATTTTATAATATATATCTATGTGAAAATAAAATTACCTATATAATAATATAATGATTATGATATACAATGTATGTTTATTATAATTATTTACTTACAATAAGTTGACACAGTAACTAGTTCATAATTTAATTTACTTAGATCCTAAGTTTCTGATTTATCTGTTTTGGTTGAATATACTGTACCCTAGCAGAAACCGGTGTAGACTGACCGAACAAGCTTGAACTCGCCAGTGCGCTGTGCCGCACACATTCACGTAGCAACTTACGCTGGTCACTGCAAGCGATGAGCTACCCTGCCGTAACACAGTTTTTAAACTAGTACGGAGGGTAGAAATCACTAGCATGCTACCTATTGCAATCACTGTTTTTAGCATAATTCTTGTTTAGGTATCTACTCGTACATTACTTTATTTTAACAATATTTGTTGAAATTGATAAGTGGACCTATATTATAAGCAAATACCTAACACCTAAAGCTTAGAATAGCGAACATTATTGTTTTTAGCAAATAAACATTTTTTATTATTATTATAATTATAATATTTGAATCGGATGGTCACAGGGGTATTTGGCTAAACTTGTAGCTTTTTTGCGCCTGCTCTGATTGCCTTTGGATTCTGACTTTAGTTTGAGGATCTTAGGTGCTAAGTGCGGTCTGCACTGAGTAAAAGTAGATATTGTATATTTATGTAGTGTCGTGGGCAGCAGCAGTATTTTGCTTCTCCTATCTGCCAAGGGATACCCACCGAAAGATGGGCAGCAGCGTCTTTACATCTTCAACTGCGCTCGCCAACCCGCCTGCCGAGCGTGGCGAATATAGCAACAACATTACCATCTAACAATGTCCCAGGCACTGCAGCGTCCCGTACAGCATGATTACCAGTTGCTGACGCTGTATAAATCATCTATAATAGATGCAAAGGCCTTACTATTATTATAATTGTCCAGCATTTATTACACGAAATTCATTACGGGCCTGGTCAAAATTCATGATATTTTCACAAAAATGTTTTTTCGAGATGCAATAAATTAAAAAAACCTGATATGAACTTATATGAATAATAACTTAAAACATTTTAATTAAAAATACGATTTTTTTCCCCTCCAAAACGACTTGTTTTCATGGATTCAAACCTCCCCTTTTGGGTAGAGCACATGTTATAACCCTGCACACTCGTGTTTCCAGGTAACCAGCATCTTGCGAGAGGAGTCGTCGGCGACCGAGGCGAGTAACAGTCAGATCGCGTCCATGTTCAAGTCGCCGCTCATCAAATACACCATCATCATGAGCCTGCTCCTAATCTTCCAACAGTAAGCCAGTCCTTGTTATACAGGGTGCAGTGGGGTGCCAGCAGTAGAATTTTACCCCTCCTCTCATACCCGTGGAATGCAGTAAGAGCCTGCTGATACCTCCGGAATATGAGCAGCAGCGTCTTTCCGTGTATCAACATCGCGTACTCCGCTCGCCAATCTGCCTGCCAAGCGTGGTGAGTTTTGCAACTAAACCTCATGAGGGAGGCCTGTGTTTAGTAGTGGACGTTTTACGGCTGAAATTATGATGATGATGATGTTATACAGGTTGTAGTGGTTTGGGTGTCTTCTGATTTTGAATCGGATGGTCACAGGGGTATTTGGCTAAACTTGTAGCTTTTTTGCGCCTGCTCTGATTGCCTTTGGATTCTGACTTTAGTTTGAGGATCTTAGGTGCTAAGTGCGGTCTGCACTGAGTAAAAGTAGATATTGTATATTTATGTAGTGTCGTGGGCAGCAGCAGTATTTTGCTTCTCCTATCTGCCAAGGGATACCCACCGAAAGATGGGCAGCAGCGTCTTTACATCTTCAACTGCGCTCGCCAACCCGCCTGCCGAGCGTGGCGAATATAGCAACAACTCCCTCTTGATCTTAGAAATCCATGAGGGAGACCTATGTTCAACAGCTGACAAGCATTATAATTTATTGTAAGAGTATTTCTGGTTTGGCTAATTTTTGAATTGAAATTATGGTTTATGGTTTAAGATATTTATTTTTCATAAAGAATATAGCACATTCACTTACATGAAAAATACAATATTGTGTAAATATAACTAATTAGCCTATTGGACTTAATCGCCCGTGAATATAAAACAACAACGTAAATATACATAGATTATTGGTTAAAGTAGGTTGTTGGTTCGATTGGTTGTACCTGTATTGTAAAATATAATATAAAACTTGTCATCATAGTGAGGCGTTTTCAGTAAAAGAGACAAGTGCGTTTTCGACCAAACCCAACAGATGGAGCCAGCTAACAAGCGGAGAAAGGGAGTTTGTGATTTGAATAGGTAGTCTACCTAATAACAATTGCTGTCACTGTCAAGCAGCGTCAGACAGTAAAAGAAATAAGAAATAATATAGCGCAGTTCGAGGGAACCATTTTTGAACACTTTCCAATGCAAAGGCCTCACAATTTTTTTTTTTTTATTTATACTAAGAATTTTTGGAGCACGAAGAATCTTAAATTTTTCTTAAATAATGCAAATTAGGTGCTAAGTGCGGTCTGCACTGAGTAAAAGTAGATATTGTATATTTATGTAGTGTCGTGGGCAGCAGCAGTATTTTGCTTCTCCTATCTGCCAAGGGATACCCACCGAAAGATGGGCAGCAGCGTCTTTACATCTTCAACTGCGCTCGCCAACCCGCCTGCCGAGCGTGGCGAATATAGCAACAACTCCCTCTTGATCTTAGAAATCCATGAGGGAGACCTATGTTCAACAGCTGACAAGCATTATAATTTATTGTAAGAGTATTTCTGGTTTGGCTAATTTTTGAATTGAAATTATCGTGGCTTGACATCATTTTATAAATATAATACGGCTTACACCACGTACCTAACTTATTATCATCTTGCTGACGTTTCGTAAACCATTTAGAGGCCCTTCTTCATGAGCACCGTTCGTGGCCGACTCCTCTAAATGGTCGGTAGCCCGATTTTAATGAGTCGTTTTTCAAACCCAAGTGCTTATCATTTACATTTGTTTTCAGAACGGGAGCGTTCATTATCTGGTTGCCAATGATCGCCGACCAGTTCGTGCGTTTCTTAGAGACTGGCGAGGGCTCCGATATGAATCTCTGCAGCATCATCGCATCAAGCATTGACGCCCCTGCCGAGGTATATCTGTAACTTTTTACTCTTGAGGTTATAATGTAGTAGCGTGCTAAAGCACTAGTTTTTTTATGGTCAACGTTTGGCCACCGTCGAACTTGGAGAAGTTGGAGACAAATAAAGTTGTGGCTTAATATGGAGCACGCTTGTCTAAAAAGAACTTATGCACTCTTGTTTAAAATGTGTTCAACCCGTTTATTCCTACTGCGCTTTTGTACTTAGGTATGTCTTATTCAGTGTTATTCTTCTTGTTTTATTCTAAACTAGCTTTTGCCCGCGACTTCGTCCGCGTGGAAGTCATATAACGTAAAATTCCCATTTTCACGCAGAGCCACTTTGATTCGAAAATATAAATCCCATTTATTCCCTATCCCGTGGGAATTTCGAAAAATGCCTTATTATGCACCTCTAGGATACTCAAGGTATATGTGTGCCAAATTTCAAGTCTTTAGGTCCAGTGGTTTAGGCTGTGCGTTGATATATCAGTCAATCAGTCAGTCAGGACTTTGAATTTTAAATATATAGATTTAATATAATTTGTAACACTTGCATGGTATGTAAGATAGCAGGCGGAATGTATAGGTATGCCACAATACAGGTAAATCCTAGTGTGGGTACCTAAGTCCTTCCAACATTTTTTTAACAACACTAAATTAAACCGTTGCCGTGGGGTGCCGGCAGTAGAATGTTGCCCCTCCCCTCTTTGCCGTGGATGCAGTAAGAGCCTGCTAAGAGCTACCTCTGGAAGATGGACAGCAGCGTCATTCCGTGTATCAACATCCCATACTGCGCTCGTCAACCCGCCTGCCAAGCGTGGTGAGTATGGCAACTGCCCCTTATGAGATTCATGAGGGAGGCCTGTGTTCAGTTATAGTGGACGTTTACGGCTGAAATTATGATTTAATTAAGTCATGTATGAATCTGGAATCTGATATGTAGGTAAAGTTTTTAGGTATATGTATCTCTATCTTGTGTCATTTTCTTTTTATTGCAGCAACCCTGTACCCTGAACGTCACGTCGTTGTTATTTGTGCTGGGCGTATCAGTCATGCATTCCATTGTCAACCTGTTGCTAAGTCTTGTAAGTAATGAAAGGTTTGTTATTTGAAGCCAGTTTTGTAAAACTTATATCAGTTTTAATTATACCCGGGTGTAAGTACTTACATGTTTTTTTTAAGATCCTTGCACCAAGAAAAATACACTTGTTTAGCTTGACGGTTATTATTGTTGACTTTCGTTGCTGAGCTAAGCTTAAGGGTCATAAATATTTGGGTAGGGAACTTTCCAAATATTATAGGTAAAATAAAATTTAGCATATTTTGCTAAATGTTATGTACCTACCTATTTGCATTAAGAAAGTATGATTTGGTGTAGTGGAACTGATGTGATAAAAAAGACCACAGATGGCCATCGAAACATTTGTTCCGAGGCGGGAATCGAACCCGCAACCTCTTGCGTCGCAGGAAAACCTTCGCCCGCTGCGCCACAGAGGTCGTTAAACAAAAGTCCTACAAATTCTACTTATACAAAAAAGTTATTCATGGTCAAACGTCAAAATTATTGTGTTTTTTCATTTCTCTCGTAAACGGTAAAATTAATAACAAAAATATGTGTCACAATATTGTAGCTCATAAATAGAAATATCGCAATTCGAAATGTTCGAGAAAAATAATTCCACATAATAAGAACAAATGTGCTCCACTTCTGAAATTTTTAGGTGTTTTTTTCGGCAAGTGGAATAATTCAATTTTAGTATTTCTCTTAGGGGGAAAACCGTCAAGAACATTATTTATTTATATATTTTCTGAGACTCACAATTACATTATTGTATATTTTACATGAGCTACAATTTTGTATGGCTTTATTTCTCTGATATAAATTATCGTTATAGAGAGATAATTTATTTTGAAATTTTAACGTGTTGGTGTTTCTACCCAACATCTGTACAATTTACGCAATGAATATCCGATAAGTAGTAATGTGCTGTGATCGCGAAAGTTTAAAAAAGACTGACGTATAACAATTTTGTTACGTAATTAACACGTAACAAAATTGTTTCATTGATATCGATGGAAAGAAAAATCTGATCCCTCAAACTAGTCTCGAATTTTTTTACAATCGAATTATTTTTTTTCAATGTTCTCGATCTCAAATAACGAAAAAGAAATAAAACGTTTGTAAATCTACGATGTTGGTTACTATTTCAACAAAATTATAATCACCGGTGAAATGCCATTCCATCTTTTTGTAGATTTGAGGTAGGTACCTATTGGCTTTGACGAGCTCTGTGGCGCAGCGGGCGAAGGTCCGCCTGCGACGCAAGGGGTTGCGGGTTCGATTCCCGCCTCGGGACAAATGTCTGTACGATCTGCAGATATTTGTTCAGGGTGTTCTGGGTGTTTTTATAGTATATAATAAAAATATCTATCTATGTAGTATATGTATTAAGTATATCAGTCATCTAGTACCCATAACACAAGCTCTGCTTAGCTTGGGGCTAGATGTTGCTGTGTGATTTGTCCAGCATTATTTATTTATTTCTTTTTGCATCCGCTAACAGCACAAACAGGCATTTTCCAAGGCCGCCTGTCACGTAACCACGTGACAGGCGGCCTTTGAACCACCGGAACTTCATCCTTATCGGCCAGAAGTAAGGGCACATGATGGTCTCAAGACGATCCGTTAATCCGAAATGTTATAAGGGACTCTAGTTACATATAAGCCAGCGACCGGACCGCGCGTAATTCTAGCAACTAGAATCGTTTTCACGGTATCTAACTGTGTGAAATATATATTCATTATTTATTTATTGACTAGATCGTGAACCGCGCCGGTCGTCGCAACCTAGTCGTAGGCATCACGTCAGTGTGCGGCCTCTCTGGGATCCTGGTGAACGTGATGCCAGGCGCCTCGAGCAGTCTGGCCTTGTTCGCCATCCAGCTCAACGGAATTGTAGTACTGGGAATGTACACGGCCATTATTGTAGCGCTGTTCCCTACCCATTTGAGGTAAGATGCTCACTTCTGCCTCGGTAATATCCTGACCGAGGAAGTTACAGAGTTAATTGCTGTAGCGTGACATTTTTTCGGGCAATAATTACCTATTTGGATGTCGCAAGTAGCTTGACCTTCTTCTCTTCGCCATTCGAGCTGGAACGGAATTGTAGCTATTATTGTAGTGCTGTTCCCAACGCATTTAAGATAAGTAAATTGTAATGGGTACGAGCGATGTAAACCGTCATTTTTGTAGCAGTGTTCCATATACGTTCCTTATGCATAAACGTTTGAACAGAGCTACCTGCAAAGGCTGAGAAACCTATTTAGTACCAACCTCTTTACAACTTCCAAAACAGAGAAAAGTTTGGAAACTCAATTACGAGTACTTCTTCTACCAGCGATATTACAACCTGGGTCGTTCCTCCTTATTTCAGGATCTCCTCGGGTCAGGCAAAGAGTAATTATGAGTATGAAAGTATTTATATGTTTTGTAGTGGACGTGTCTATGTTTGGTAATTACCTACGTACAATTGGAAATAAAGTGAATTAATTTCTTGAAAAAGTTGACACAAACCAAGAGAAGACGAATGAAGTAAGTAACGGATTTTATTCCCAGTGGATTATAGGTCATAAAACTTAGCGTGATCAACCGTCGAGCGACAACCGTCATTAAAATCCCGCCCTTCAAGTCCTGAGTTATAAAATGGTATAATTGACCTGTAGTAGCGGTAGCGTCGTACTTAATGGGTGGGATTGCATGAATAGTGATATGCGATGACGACAAGTCGTCGTAATCAACATTTACCGTCATATGTTCAATACCGTCCTAGCCCTAATCGTATCACTTTGCATCTGTTGCAGCGATCTCAATCTACCTATGCTTAATTATTGTAGGTTCCTACCTATTTCAATGGAATTCGTGTGCTCTGTTCAAAAGTCCGTTAGCAAAACCAATGTAGGTATTCATTTCGGTTCTCTATTTTGTATCAGAAATTTTATTTCCCTAATATATCCATAAAATTTATTTTTATAATATTATCTAATTGCCCGAATAATCACAATCTATAATATAGGGATCCCTATTATAGTTTCCACTAATATCGGTATCCATAGCGATTACAATTCATAAAGTGATTCGCAATAAGTAAAGAAATCTATAACATTATTAACTCATAAACAATTCTCATAATTATTTATGTGAATAATTTTCGTGTTCCATAATATTATGTTGGCGGTGGGGTTCTGTCACAGGCAGTGTTTTCCGTATAATCCATAAAATTTATTTTTATAATGATCTAATTGCCCGAATAATCACAATCTATAATATAAGGATCCCTAATATTGTAGTTTCCACTAATATCGGTATCCATAACGATTACAATCCATAAAGTGATTCGCAATAAGTAAAGAAATCTATAACATTATTAACTCTTAAACAATTCTCATAATTATTTATTTGAATAATTTTCGTGTTCCATAATATTTTGTTGGCGGTGGGGTTCTGTCACAGGCAGTGTTTTCCGTTGGTTATAAAAAAACTTAATAACCTACTGTCTCTCCATCTCGGTTCTGCTACAGGCAGTGTTTTTGGATGGTAATAAAAAAACCTAATAACCTACTATCTCTCCTTCTCTGTTCTGTCACAGGCAGGGTTTTTCGGATGCTTATAAAAAAAACCTAATAACCTACTGTCCTTCCGTCTTGATTCTGCCACTGGAAGGTTTTATAATCTTTCGAAAATATTCGGGTTAATAAGTTTTATGATTCGTTATCATTATGACACATATTATGTTTATAACGATGACAATAAAATTATGGAAATTATATATTAAGTAAAATAATTTTATGCGTAAGGAGCAGTAGGATGAACAATATCTTATTGCAAATGATATTTATGGGACCATAATATTATGGGTGGTGATGTTTCGGAGACACTTGTTATTGATTGTGATTTTCGGACAATCGTTTTTCGGAGACATAATGGGCACCCATTAATTTCCAGAGCCATAGCCCTCGCCGTGCCGTTCACAGTGGGCAGGTTAGCCACCTTCGCCTCCATCCAGATCCTGAACATCATGCTCATAAACAACTGCAGCGCTGGCTTCTACGTCTTCGCGTCGATCTATGCATGTAAGTGAACAATTGTCTAACAGCTAACTATAGTGAGAGCCACAGAAAAAATATGTTTTGCTATGTTGAGTGCAATGTCTAGTTTGGTTCTGTAATCTGTGGCAATAGCTCTCCGATCAAAAAGCCCTTGATACCTTGATCTGATAGTTTCTGCGACAAGTCGTGCAAGCTCAACGATTTTAGGAAGGCGATCGCAGAGACTTTTATGTTTTAGCCCTAAAACTGTTTTAGTATGTCATAAAATATAGTTTACTAGTCTATACAACAAGCATATAATGCGATGTAGTGACTTCCAACGCACCATATTACCCCATCATCATTTCAGCCGTAGGGCGTCCACTGCTGGACATAGGCCTCCCTCATGGATTTCCAGTTATTGCGGTTGGAAGCGATAGGTATGCATTCACCGTCGACCTGCGGTCTTCACCAGGTCGTCAGCCCATCTTGTTGGTGGACGTCCTAGGCTGCGTTTGTCGATCCGTGGCCTCCACTCGAGAACTTTTCGGCCCCATCAGCAATCCATTCTGCGAGCTACATGGCCTGCCTATTGCCACTTCAACGTGCTAATCCGCTTGGCTATGTCGATGACCCGAGTTCTTCTACGTACATATCTCCTCATTTCTGATTCGATCCCGTAAAGAAACCCCGAGCATAGCCCTTTCCATAGCTCGTTGAGCGACTCTGAGCTTATTCATGAGGCCAATCGTGAATGACCACGTCTCGGTTCAATATGTCATCACTGGTAACACACACTGATTGTAGACTTTCGTCTTAAGGCACTGAGGAATTTTGGACCAAAAGACGTTGCGTAGTTTCCCAAACGCTGCCCATCCGATTTGGATTCGTCGATTGACCTCTTTCTCGAAGTTGGACCTACCTAATTAGACTGTTTGTCCTAGATATACATACGCGTCGACAACTTCGAGAGCCGAGTTCTCAACCATAACTGGGGCAGGCACAACATGGACATTCGACATAATCTTCGTCTTATCCATGTTCATTTTAAGGCATCGTATCTTTAATACGAGCTGTATTAAAAGTACGAATATCGTGCCGCAAGGATTTCCAAACTTGTCTATTGAGCTGCCTATGTGACTTAGCATCATTGGGAGACTGCAGTCGTAATGAGCGTCGTTCAGCCATGAGGTTAAGAGTGTCATCAGAGAGTTTCTGAGGTCTTTTTGTACGGGGCGTCTTAAAGAATTGTGTGTTATAGTGTTATTGATCTCGTCCACTAATGCATGTTCTTCTAGATCTAGGCAATCAAAGTGATTTGAAAGTTCGAGTTTAAAGCTCTCGAGGTTTTTAATATGTGCGCGAGTGGGTCGGAGCGTAGATTTCATCAGACGGGACCTTTCAAGTCTAACGTTCATATTCAATGTGCCTCTAACGATTCGGTGACATTATTGAATACCCGTTTCTTATTAACATACATATCTATAACCGGGTATTTATCGCGTAAATTACCTTTATTATTTCCTGATGTTTCGCTTGGATTGCACCAAGCATGGTCCCGGGAAGACTCGTATACCCGTTTCTTGTTGGTCAAGATGAAATCAATCTCATTTCCCGTGAAACCATCGGGATATTCAGGTCTATTTCCTGTGAGGCGGCTTCTGGAAGAAAGAGTTCATCATAGAGAGTCCTTCTTTCTCCAGAAAATCGGCCAGCCTCTGTCCTCTGGGGTAATGTTGCCCATACCCAAATTGCCCCGCTCTCAACTCATCATCGCTTCTCTTGCCTAACTTTGCATTGAAGTCCCCCATAACAACAGTGAAGTGAGTATTGTTCGTATATATGGCCTTGCTGATGTCCTCATACATAGACTCTACTTCTTCATCTGGGTGTGACGAGGTCACGCATATATCTGAATGACCTTCAGCGAATATCGCTTAGATATTCTGAGTGTTAGGTACGCTACCCTGCTCGATACACTATCGATGGTGATAATGTTGTTAACGAGTGACTTGTGAACGAGAAACCTGACACCACCTTGGGACTGTTGGTCGCCCTCCCGGTAGTACCTCTAGAGTAGATTACCGGACTTAAGGGATATCGTGTCCTCGCCCTCTCTACGGACTTCTGATAATTCTAAAATGTCCCAGTGTAATCTATCTACTCATTTCTTCTTCCAGCTCAACGATCTTATCTGTCCTCAAAGTGCGGATGTTGTGTGTTACCAGGGCCAGTGGTCGCCGTTGGGGTTGGTAGCTGTCCGTCTCCCGGGGATTCTTAGCACCCCTTAGCCCCGCCGTTACCGTGGCTGCCACCGGAGCCTGGACTAACGGGGCTGCCGGGGACTCGGGGCCTGGTCCTTGGTTGCACAATCATGAGGGGTTGTTGCCATACTCGCCAGGCTTGGCTGACGGGTTGGCGAGGCAGTATAGGATGTTTATGACGCGGAAGATGTTGCTGTCCATCTTCCGATGGCATCCCTTAGCAGATTTTTACTGCATCCACGGGCAAGAGAGGAGGGGTAATATTCTACTGCCGGCACCCCACGGCACTTACCTACTATTGAAAAATTAAGATATTGTAATATCGTGTCATTAAAGAGTTGTTACATTCTAAAAGTCACTTGCACCCATCCTTCAGCTACCATCGTATTTTGTATGGACCTAATTTTATATAACAAAAATCCTGTGGATACCTACCTACCGCAAGAGTCAATAGATAATTCAAACCCTAACCTATTTTATTTCAGCGTCCGCCATCGTGGCTTCCTTCCTGCCGGATGACAGGAAACTCACGCCAGTGGCGGCTAAACCGGTCTCCATAGAAGAAAGTGCGCCCAGCAATACAACGAATGATATACCGACATTTAGAAATTTAAGTGAATAAATTTTAGAGTTCGTACTAATCTTATGAACACTGTATAACCTGGTTCAATAAAGAAAGGAATCTTAAATGGCGGCGCTTATCATGTTCTCTCGCTCGCACACTAGTGCCGTCTTTACTCACTCTCGCGCGTACCGTGAGCAGAAAAAAAAATCAGTCTTGATTTGCTTCCATGCTGTCTAGACGCGCTCAGTGATCCTTTTTACGAGTACCTTGTTATAGTTTTCTGTTATTTTTCCTTTGTTATCTGTTTGTTATTGTTGTTAAGTTTTGTTTTATTGTTAAGTTTCGTTGTTGTTGTGTTGTTTGGACTTGTGGACTGTGCGGAGATAGTAATTATGTCTCTTCGAAAGCGAGGGAAGATTATACATAGTGACACACGTCAAATAGTGTATAATGTCATTAACTATTTTGAAGAAGAAAAAAATTTGGAACGTTATCATCCATTCGAGCATAGTAATGCTCGAGCTTCCATGGCCACGGAATTATCAATTAGCACAATAGTGAAGATAAAAAAAGAAGGAATGTCTGTAGGAAACTCTGCTCTGACTCTGTTGTAGATAACTTAACTAAAGGTAAACAATCTTGATGTGTCTTTTTATCTTCTTTATTTAAAAACTCAGTATTAAAATAAAATGCAATTAAAAACCAATGTAACTACGATAATAACGATTACTAAATCAATTAAACTATTATAATATATGTACTTATTATAGTTTAAATGGTTTAAGAAGTAGTTTATTTGTTTAATATTGATGATCCTGGTGAAGGACCGTCTCATAGATAGTATTCATAAATGACCTAAAAATTTTATTATATTCGTTTTTTATTTAAACCACATCATGATAAGAATCCTCCTGAAATTTTGTTATATCGTTGTCAGGGAGTTCAGAAACGGACATAGTCATTTCATCCCGAAAAAAAGTAGAAAAAGTTTCCAATGAAAACAACAAAAATTCTTTAATGTCTGGTTTTTATTAATTTTAACTTGAATAAAAACATTAACTTGAAATTTTGTATGCTGACTGTACTATCTGTCAACGCAAGTACTTGCCGCCATTTAAGATTCCTTTCTTTAATGAACCGGCTTATACCTAACTATTTATTAAATGAATTATGTAATGTGTTCGCGCTATTATTTCCTGTTGCTTGTAATGATGCAAACATAGGTGGCTTGCTGTACGAAGCAGTTTTTTTTAGAGATTTTTTTTATTTCCGTAGGAGAAAAGCCATAGGGTCAAGCCGTGGGGTGCCGGCAGTAGAATGTTACCCCTCCTCTCATGCCCGTGGATGCAGTAAGAGCCTGCTAAGGGATAACTCCGGAAGATGGGCAGCAACGTCTTTCCGTGTATCAACATCCTGTACTGCCCTTGCCAACCCGCCTGCCAAGCGTGGTAAGTATGGCAACTACCCCTCATGGAGATCCATGAGGGAGGCCTGTTCAGTAGTGGACTTTTTACGGCTGGAATGATTATGGTTATAATTGATATGGTGGTTCTATAAACTACCAATTGTGTTTTTTATTTATATAATTATTATAAGGACGCCTAACAGAAGTAGCACTTATAGAAAATAAATTAATTGATGCAGGCGTGACTTAGCGGAAATCCATAAAAATATCTAAATGAACAACAAATATAATAAGTAGGTACGTATAGTAACAAATCCGCTAACCTAATCTAATGAGCGCTTGAAAGAACACTCAAAAATAATTCGACACGTGTTTCGCCTCTCCACAATGCATCTTTACAAGAAACCGTTCGTCACGGAATACTACACTAGAAATAACGAAGGCGCAGAGGTAGTTGCCCAATAGCGAACAACACTACCGCTCCCTGGGCGTAGGCTATACGTAGACCGCTGAACAGAAAGTCAACTTTATGAAAGTCTCTTTGAATCAATAGTTTGTTGATGCCAAAGGAAGATAACATAGCTATCTATTTTATCTTCCTTTTTTCCGAAAAGATCTAGTGGAAATAGAAAAAAAATTGTGCCCTGGACAAAATTAATTTAATTTTTTTTTAATATATTTTTTTTTAATTTTATTTATTTATCAAAAAAACTTATTTTAATCTTATATATGTATATACGACACTTTAAACCATACAAGGTTTGTCTAGTGTCGACAGTTACATACAGCGTGTTGCCACACATTTTGGCTTGGAGAAATAAACATCAATAACAGACACACATCATACTAGTTCTAATTACTTAATCATAACAGTGAAAAAATAAACCTAAAACTGCATAAAAAACAAAGCACCAACACACAGTTTATGTACCAATCTTACTTTCTACCACTAAGTAATTTTATTGTAAGGTAAGTTTTAAATAACTATGTACCTGCATTAGGTTTAATAGTACAGGGTGCCTAGCAGTCACTGTCTGAAAACATTATAAATTTGGAAATTTCGTTAATTGATAAATTTAATATTCGTTTCAGCCGTAAAACGTCCACTACTGAACACAGGCCTCGCTCATGGATCTCCATGAGGGGTAGTTGCCATACTCACCACGCTTGGCAGGCGGGCTGGCGAGCGCAGTACGGGATGTTGGAACACGAAAAGACGCTGCTGCCCATCTTCCGGAGGTATCTCTTAGCAGGCTCTTACTGCATCCATGGGCAGGAGAGGAGGGGTAACATTCTACTGCCGGCACCCCACGGCAATTTAATATTAATTACGATTAAATAGCATCGATATTACAAGCGTTGTAGTGCTGACCAGGACCAGATTGGCACAGGATCGTCAGTTATGGCACAAACATAGGGAGGCCTATACCCAGCAGTGGGTAAAATCGGTCTGTGGATGATGATGATGATGAAATAGCATCAGCAAAGTCACGCAATTGGGTAATGGGTTGGCTCAGATCACATAGCATAGGTACAGGTCTCCCTTTATATATGTTACTCTATGGGTAGGTACAGGAAGATAATTGTCTAGCACAGCTAAGAAGATGGTCGGTCGGTTGGTGTTTGAAGTTCTTCTTCTTTTGTTAATGGCGTGTGTGACAGGAAAGGTATTCCACCATTTTGCCAACGTCTTTAATTGACTGTCAGAATTTTCTTTGAATACGTAGGTACTCTAGTTATGGTTCCAAACTGAGTTCCAAATCTGGGAGGCTTAGGTACTTACTCCAAGTAGCACCGCACATAGCTGTAATAATCTTGATGATAGCAGTCGTGTCCATAGTCTGTGCTAAAACAATATTATTTAAACCAAGGTTATTTCTCACTCTAAATTTAGTGGTAGGCAGGTATTTTTTTCTAAATGCTTAATAATGTTAGGATCCGGTCTAGATTAGATTTAGGTTTTTTTAATCACGAGCTAAGTTAACTTCAGCCTTTTACGCGTATTGCGTAGATTTATAATTTGATTGAAACAATCTACACACAACACAGCACTTTGAACATGCCTCCCGGAAACGTAAATGAAAATTATTAGGAAAAAAGGAAGTGCGCAAACCTTTACAGATTTACAAAACTAACTTGGAACATTAACTCTGACACGCTCAAATAACATTAGGTACATTTTGAAGGTTGCAATATGATCTACTTATGTCGAAGAGGTTTAACAAAAGTGGTTATTTTATAATAAACATAAATCGTAAAAATGTATATAAGGTCCGTTAAAAGTATATTTTAGAAAATTATCAATGTAGCATTGTAAAGATAGTAACTATCTTCGTAAATTATTGGTCAGTCACTGCAATGTCAAAAAACGTAAACGCCAAAATCAAATCGAAAGACGAAACGTCAGTCAGCAGTCAAGTCAACTATATATCACTCACTGTTTTTCGACTTTTTGATTTGGAGGAATAATCATGTAAGCGGGTATTTGAGCCTTAAAAAAATATTTTTAGGTGTGAAAACATCCGATATCAAGTTGATTATTTTTAATTAGAGGTTGTGGATTAGTTTGTGTTTATAGGTAAGTACTTTAGTTTATGTTTTAGCATAGTTTTTCCCTTTTTAATCTAACTTTATTTCAAACTCCGCGGCGGCGGGAAAAATGGAAATGGACGTAGCTAGTTCGCCGGTTATGGCTGTAGCTATTCCACCTGAGCCGGATCCTCCTGATCCGCATGATTTGTCCGAATCAGCGAATATTCACGAACCTGCGCGTCATGGTTCTAAACGTCGACTTTTGTCAACTGATGACACCGCCTCCACTTCAGGCAAAAAAACAATTATTTCACCTGACTTGGCCTCTGCCTCCATCCAGTCCATTTATCACCATCCAATAATGGTTATAGGAATTAAGGAATATACAAACCAAGATAAAGGCCCATTTATTGTGCACGTATCACGAACAGAACCTGACCCGTCGGCAGGAACAACCATTCGTCCAATAAGATTCGGTCAATTTCTATCGACCCATAAAGTACAAAATATTTGCTGTGATGGTATTAAATCAGTAGGACGCAATCGGATTTCGGTAGAATTTAAAACAGCTACAGATGCAAACAAATTTCTTGATAACCCAATCCTTTCCCTTTGTAAATACTCTGTCAATATCCCAACATTCAACATTACCCGCATGGGATTAGTTCGTAATGTTCCCGTGGATTTATCTCTTGATGAATTCGCTGAATCCTTACAGATACCTGGTGAATGTGGCTTTGTTTTAAAAGCACGACGTTTAAACCGAAAAACCGTTGACGAAGGAAAGGTTTCCTGGATTCCTACACAGACAGTTGTCTTGACCTTCAGAGGACAATTCCTTCCTGAACGTGTATTTTCATATCACACTTCACTCCGAGTTGAGCTTTACCAACTACCTACAATTCAATGTCTTAGCTGCTGTCGTTTCGGTCATGTAAAAGCCCAATGCCGCTCTAAACCAAGATGCTTTAGATGCTCCAAGGATCACACCGGTGAAACTTGTGATGTTGAAGAGCCAAAATCCACCTGCTTGCATTGTTCTGGAAGCCATTTTGGCTCTAACCGAATCTGTCCTGAACACGAGAGACAAAAGAACATAAAGAGTTTTATGACTCAACAGGGTGTTTCCTATGAAGAAGCATCGTTAAGTTTTCCTAGGATAGGAAGATCATTCTCAGAAATTTCCCAAAAACTTACATCTCCTTCAACATCATCTCAAAGAATGCCTCCAAACAACTCTTTTAACACCAGGTCGTATGTTAAAACTGTTTTTGCATCTCCTCATCCCAAAGCACCATTGGGAAAATCCTATGACAAATCTGCCCACAATTCTATTATCTCCAACCCTGCCTCATCTCTCCCAAATGGTCATGCCTTTCCTCAACCTGTAATTTCAGAGTCTGAGAATCGTCAGAGTTTCCTGATAGAAACTCTCCTATCAATTATCCTAGAATTATTTTCAACATCTAGTTCAACTTTACCGTCCAACGTTGCCCAAAAACTGTCCCAGGTCATCTCATTCGCATCAGGTAATAATGGATCAAGTGTCCGTTATCCAGTGGAACACGAAAAGTCTACGCTTGCGGAAACCTGAGCTTCTTTATTTAATTAACAAATTTCGCCCATCAGTCATTGCCGTCTCGGAGACATGGCTTGTCCCTGGTTCCCAGTTTAGGGTATCAGGTTACGCCTGTCTCAGAGACGACAGGGCTGATGGGTATGCCGGAAGTGCCCTACTCGTCAGGCGCTCTCTTCCCTTCTCTCAAATTTCCCTTCCTTCCTTCCCTCTTGAAATTAATGTTGTAGCTGTTAGAGCATTTAATATTTCCTTTGTATCAATATATATCCCTCGCCCTAATTCTGTTTTAATTCCGGTTATCCTTTTAATTATCTCTGCTGTTCCTTCTCCTATTGTATTGTTAGGAGATTTTAATGCCCATCACACTTCCTGGGGCTCTGGCCACTGTGATGTGTTTGGACGTTTACTAGTAGAATTGTTTGATGAGGCCAACCTGTGCGTCATCAATGATGGCTCTATCACACGTAGAGCTCTTCCATCGCAGGACCCTAGGAGTGTTGTAGATTTGACTGTCTGTTCGCCTTCACTTTCATCTATTCTTACTTGGGAAACTCTGTCTACTACATTTGGAAGTGATCATTTTCCAATTATAATATCTATACCTAATCGTGTTACCCCACATTATAATTTTAATCCTAGTTTAAAATATAGACTTTCCGCAGCTAACTGGACTTCATTTACATTGCAATTAGAAAATTCTACAAGTGACCTTCCAATTATACAATCTAACGAAACTGAAAATTCTCTTTTGGCATATTCTAAATTAATTGATATGATAATTTCAAGTGCTGAGCAACATATTCCACTTAAAAAGCAATCAACATCTTGGACCAAAATTTCCCCTCCATGGTGGGACTCAGACTGCACATCAGCAATTAAAGAGAGGAAAAGAGCTGAACTTGTCTATAATGGTTCAATGAATGATACAAATTTCATAGAATATAAACGAACTGCGGCAAGGGCTAGAAGAGTTCTTTCAAAGAAAAAGAAAGAGGGTTGGAAAAACTTTTGTGAGAGTTTGTCTCCTAGAGCTCCACCTTCCTTTGTCTGGCGACAAATAAAACTGTACAGAGGTTCTTTCAACAATAATAATATCACTTCAAACGATCCGTCTTCTTGGATGGAATTGTTCTCCGACAAACTATCTCCTCAATTTGTCCCATCTAACGACTCAATCCCTTCGCCCCCGTCTTTTATTCCTTCTGTCTCTGATATGGACAGTAATTTCTCATTGAATGAGCTCAACCAAGCTTTATACGGCTTAAAAGATTCATCTCCAGGATTTGATGGCATTCCTTACTCCTTCATTTTGAAATCTCCTAACATCACAAAAGTATATTTCTTAAATTTAATCAATATATTTTTCCAGTATGGGGTCGTTCCATTAGATTGGAAGACTCAAGTAATTATCCCTATCCTTAAACCAGGAAAACAATCTTCTGATCCTAACAGCTACAGACCCATTGCTCTATCTTCTGTTCTAGCCAAGATCATGGAGCACTTAATAAAGTTCCGCCTTGAGTGGATAGTCGAAAATAAAAATATACTCTCAAAATCCCAATATGGATTTCGTAAAGGTTTGAGCACTACCGACAGCCTAAGTATTTTGACTACTGATATCCGCACAGCTTTTATCAAAAAAGAGTCCTTGTTCGCAGTTTTTCTCGACATTACAGCTGCTTACGACAATGTTATACTCCCGGTGCTCAGGAAGAAACTTCAACATCTGACCGTCCCTGAAAGAATTGTTCGTTATATATGTAATCTGTTTATGGAAAGAAAAATTCTGATTAAGAACCAGGGTATATTATCACCTCCCCGTTTCGTGTGGAAAGGGCTACCACAAGGTTCAGTACTAAGCCCCTTACTTTATAGCATTTATACTGCTGATCTAGACCACTCAATTTCTACCTTTTGTGAAGTCCTACAATATGCAGATGATTTGGCTTTGTATATTCGATCAAACTGTCTGGAAGATACTCAAAATGAATTGAACACAGCTCTCAAATTTCTTGATGAATGGTTAAATGATCATGGTCTAACCCTCTCACCATCAAAAAGCAAATGCATCGTATTTACAAGGAAACGATCCATTCCTTCTCTCAGCGTGTTGGTTAATGGACAGTCAATTAAACAGGTAAACAATGTTACATTTTTAGGTTTACAGTTAGATTCTAGACTGACAGGCGTCTCTCATTGTAATTACATTGTAGGTAAATGTGAGAATAATATTAACATTTTACGTTCTTTGTCCGGCGTATGGTGGGGCTCTCACCCATATTGTCAAAAGCTTTTATACAATGCGATTGTGCGTAGTCATCTTGATTATAATTCTTTCCTTTTGGATCCATGCAACAAAAGTGGATTGGATAAATTAGATAAGGTTCAATCCAAATGCTTGAGAATTATAATTGGTGCAATGAAAAGTTCTCCTATTAATGCAATGCAGGTGGAATGCGTAGAACCCCCACTATCTCTAAGGAGGCAATACTTATCGGATCGCTTTGTTTTCAAATTAGTTCAAAATTCACAACATACCCTCTTAGCTAAACTTAATGCTTTGTTTATTCTTCTTGAACCGATTATTAACCAAAACCAAAACAAAATTCCATGCATCATTCGCAGCTTTATGAAATATACCCATCTGCCATTCCCTGTCATTCAGTATGAAATTAACCCCCTCTTTTCAACCCCCTACGAAGCCTTAGTATTCGATCCAGATATAATATTAGATTTCGGACTGGTAAAAGATGCCATTTGTTCTCGAAACATATTTAATGAGATCATTCATAACATGTTTAGTGGATGGCTACCTTTATTTACAGATGGCTCAAAGTTAAATGACACCAGCTCCGTAGGTTCAGCTGTATGGATTCCGTCATCTAAAATTATATTAAGTTTCAAAAGCCCTTCGATTTCCTCTGTCTTCACTGCTGAATGTATAGCTTTATTAGAAGGCATTATTTATGTTGAATCACATAATCTTAATAAATCAATAATATCCGCTCGTTTGGTTTTGGTCAGTTTACTTACCAAGATTTTTTAGCCGTCGTTTGGTTTTGGTAAGTAAACTGACCAGTGAGTCATCGCTGAGTCATCGTTCCACGAAAACAATTGTCATTTTTAAACTATGGTGTTTATCAACTTCTTCTTTGTTTTGTAGCCTTCTCAATGAAGTTGACAATGACAATAACAAATAAAATTTACGTAGCCCAAGAAAAAATAATTTTATTCGATTAAATTAAAATTAAAAAAAAGATTACGCAAAAAAAATGCATAAAAAATGCACTTTATAATTACGATCAAAAAATATTTTGTTCTAAGACACCTAAATGTTATGTTATATATAGTGAGGTTATACCACATACTATGTATATACCGCAAAACATGTAGATATATGATAATACATTTTGAATTACAAACAAAAGTATTTTTTATATAAAATTAAATCAATAATTAATAGAAAATAATTTTTACGCTGTATATCCCGAACACAGACTACATTATGAATGATTCTACTGACAAGCTTCATTCAAACCCTTTCCATAGAGCGTAAATACCACGCTACGCTCCATTGTAAAAACCGAGCCAGTATCCACTTAGCGCTGACGCGGAGCGCCCGCGGAGCGCCCGCCGTTTTTCCCGCCAAAACGCAAACCAATTAAGGGTCGAAAAATTATTTTCGCGTAACCAAACTAGTGGATATTCTCAGATTCTAAAAGCTCTCTACAAGCCATTCTCTCCAGTCCCTTCCGGTCCAAATCCAGATTTCCTATTATATTTAAGATTCGCGAAGCTCTTTATAGGTGTAAGCAACGTGGCATTAGTGTTGTTTTGGCATGGATCCCTGGTCATTCCGGTATCCCGGGTAATGAAACAGCGGATTTCTGTGCTAAGCAAGCAATCCAGACAGGGACTGATGAACATCTCCGAATATATTCCCACGACCTCTGCTTGGTTCCAAGAGTTCATCTTAAGACTTCGTGGTCCCGCATGTGGCTTTCATCTAGATCAATCAAGGGTAAACACTACGGCGAAATACAGCCTGAAATCCCACCTAAGCCCTGGTTTTGTAAGTTTCGCAAAGCTAATAAAACCACATCGTCTGTTATATGCCGTCTCCGATTGGGTCATACCTGTACGCCAGTTTTTCTTGCCAAAATAAGGGTCAGGGATCACTCCTTGTGTGAATGTGGTTTGGATGAAGGTAATGTTGACCATATCCTTTTCTGTTGTCCTAAACTGATTGTATCCCTCCATGATATTACCCCTCCAGAAATCCCACGTCCCCTTTCTTTGAAAACTCTTCTTCCGCTAGTATTTTCCCCTTTTATATCCAAATTTTGTAAATTTATATCTGTAAATAATATAAAGTTGTAATAAATTGTTTATGTATCTTATTAACGTATGTTTATAGATTTCAATTTGTGTTTGTTTATGTAATGTTGTATTAATAGCATAGATTAGTTTGCTTCACTTTTTAAAAATCAATCAACTTGTGTGTCTTGTGTGAATTTTACCTTTTTTTGTATTATTTTTCTTTATGCTCAACCCCATTGCTTTATTGTTTAAAATCTTGTCGAATAAACAGACGTTGGCAAAGTGGTGGAATATCTTTCCTGTCACACACGCCATTAAATAAAGAAGAAGAAGAAGTATCACTCACTGTCAGTCCCGTGGGTCGGTCGGTTAACTATAATAGGTCGATGGTCTTGTTAAAAGTCGATTTCTTAGTAATTTTCCGTCGAATTCTAAATAAAAGCATCGATCGTAGACTGAAGTCTCGACCTGAGCAACGTTAAAAGATTCGCTACAGCACGTACACCCCAAGGTAACGCTGTATTCCTTCAAGATTTAAGTAGAGAGTTTGCAACTTCCTCCCTCATTTATCATTGATTTTTCATTACACCTAGTGAGTAAATATTGACGGACTTGCGTGGTAAGCTGTCGGTGTTCTATACCGTATTCTCTGGCAGCAGTTCAAAGGTCTAACAGTGTAAAAAAAACTCAGAAAAGTGTCAAAAGCGGCGAGTCAATAGTTGCTATCTAACAGGTGTGCCCTTGCCAATTACTTGGCACATACCTACATTGTTTTATCAATTTATTTTGCATGATCCAGCCCACCAATTAAATATGTTTTGGTACCAAATTTTAGTCTGAGACACTATCTCAGAGGACTACACCACCCCACATCCATAAAAAACAGGAAAATTTTATTATTTTTTGGATGGATTGGACTTTTTAAATATAATTATTATTGGTAGCTTGAGTATAATCTACTGATTCAATTGTTTTTTTTAATGTAGATATTTAAGTGGGTTTTTGTGGGGAATGCATTAGAATGGAATAAACTGTAAAGGCTAATTCATTCCAATGGTCAAAAGTACTACTGTGTTAATTTTAATAACTAATTCCTTTATAGCCCACCACAGAAGTATATGACACATGTCCTAGTTTCCATTGATGATGATGGTGTCCTGTTATACCACATCAGGGACATTGGGCTGTCAGTAGGTATTTCCACTTGGCAAATAATAATGCAGCCATTAATATAAAAAAAATAAGTTAGTCTATCATTTTAATAAGTCTCTTATTGCCACTTATCTGTGCAGTTGGAAAATATAATTAACATTGGAATGAAGGCACTTCACTTTTAATGTCATTCACTATCGGCTCTGTAGAAGGTCACTGGTGTGTTGTCCTCTTTAACAGCTAATATTGGGTTTCTCTATTTCTTTTGCCTACAAACAGTTGAGGTCTGACACATTTTGAGACTGCCTCTGTGGCTCTATTGGTCTAATAGCCAACTGATATGCAGGTAGCAATATTAAATAAAAAGGCAGGATTTTATTCCATAACTTTTTAAATATTTTCCTAATATTCTTTCATCTGAATTCTTGTATTGAATTACAATGTTAACAAATCAAAAAAGTTTAACAAGTTCTGTTTCTTCACAATGTTTTCCATTTATTTATAATCCGTAACTTGTTTATGTACATCCACAGTATATTAGTACAAAGGGAACTCTTATAACATCTAATCTAATCCCTTGTAAAGTATCATGTTTAATCCTATTAGTTTTGGTAATCCAATAGCGGGAAAAGTGTTCCACACAAACTGTTGTTCCTGTCCTGGTTTTAAACATTTACAAATAAGTCTACAGTTTTCTGTTATTATGTTAATACAGCCTGACCTTACCCACTGCTGGGTAGTTTTAGTTTGTGCCTACCACCACACCCTGTGCCCAACCTATCCAGCGTTTGCCAGCAACATTATCAGTGAATCAGTACAATTAAATTAGATGTGGAATAAAACTTAAGCTGTTGAAAAGTGAATACTTAATTTAAAAGAGAAGGTCATTGGAATGTTATTAATTCTATATAATTGTTTGTTCAAAATTATACTGCGCACCATAATAGTGTCAGATATTCAAATATTTATGTTAACATTTTACATTTGCTTAGCAGTGATAAAAAATATAGTGAGGAAATGTGGTGGATGTGTCTATGTTTTGTAATTACAAACTATGGAAATAATATAATGAAATTCGCAGCTTTATCAGCTTCAAACATATTGAACTGATTTTTCCTCTGAATATAGCTAACTAAGCTTACAGAATGGAGTAGGAGCTGGGCATGTATAATCTATGTAACAATGTCCCAGGCACTGCAACATCACATACAGCATGAATACCAGCTTCAGTTGTTTCAGATGCTGTATTAGAATCTAGCACTTCAAGGCCAGTTTACTTATTCTCTTTTACTAAAACTCAAACCGAGACTACAAGAGCTCAATGAGCCATGCCTTTATTTTACAACATCTGCATCACTCTTATGGTTGCTCGTGGAATGCTGCCAGCGACCCAGGGTGGGCTGGCTAAGTTTAGGGTAATGCCATGGGGGACAATACACAATTTACCCAAACTGAGCTTTATCCGGTAGTCTTCACTAGAATTAGCCTCAAACTTAATAACCCTTTGTTCAGTGGGACCGCAATGGGCTCTTAAAAGAGTAAAGTAACAAAATAAAAATTTCGCTTCTAGCTAACCCACCATGGCAAGCAACTCTTGGGAAGAGTTCTTTGCCGTGCACCTCCCGCCGCCCGACTTTGAAGACAACCGCTCCTTGCTCAAGGAGTTCTGTGAAAGACACGACAGCTACGGGAACAAGATCGTGCTTGTTACGGTAAGCTGGGCAAAGGACTTGTTTGAACACCGCTAACCTTAAAATTTGCAGTTTCAAATAGCCATAGGTTTATTTTTCTTTCGTCGATTTGAATTTGTCCAGTTGTTCCAGGCAGAACAACAGATCTCTCTGTCCTTCCATCCACTGCAATGCCTCCTTCACGTATTCCACTTGCTGAGTAAACCTAAGTGAGTCTCGACCTCCGTCAGAAGAAGACATCATCTGCTCGTATCTTGATTTAATTTATGCCTATCCCCATAGCTCTTACAGATCCCCCGACCGTCCCTTAGCCATAGCTCCATAATTTGTATTTGTTAATAAAGAATTTGATACCCATACACCTGGCTCTCTGTAGGACAGCCAAGATTTGCACCTTGCTGTTTTTACCCATTCTTACCAGATGGCCTAGCAATGGGGGTGGGCTTCAGTCATCATCTCAGCTTTAGGATGTCACTGCTGGACATGTGGCTCCCTCATGGATCTCCTGATGGTGAGAGAGTTATTGCCATGCTCTCCACTCTTGGCAGGCGCATTGGCGAGCGCAGTACGGGATATTGATATACGGAAAGACGCTGCTGCCCACCTTTCGGATGTAACTCTTGGCAAATTCGGATCACTCTCACTAGGTCACATCAACAGATCCAGCCCTGATCTAGTGAGAGTTTTCTAAAATGAAATCCGGTATTTAAATTTATCGAATACTGGATCTAGTGAGTTTTTTAGTTGTTTGTACTCTCAGTAGAACCAGTTCCGAAATTAACAAAAAAAAAATAACTGTATCATCTTAATGCAATTATAACTTGAGTCTTCAAGTTCCATATCGATATTTTTGACAGGTGTCAAAAATGACAGATGTCAAAATTGACAGAATTTTTTCATACATGAGTGACAGAATTAAAATTTTTGACAGGTGTCAAAAATTACAAATGTCAAAATTTACAGAATTTTTTCATCAATGACCAAAAATGACTGAATTAAAAAAAATACGGATGACACCTGACAAACTTCAAATGGCCATAACTCGACAACTACTCAGCCCAGACATTCCAGCCCTGATCTAGTGAGAGTTTTCAATTTAGAAAGGTCACTAGATCAGCAGGCTAACTCTTGAGACTCGATTCCAATCGTAATTTGAAATTGGGATCGAAATCGTGCCATTTGGTACTCTTGACCGCGCAACTAGCGCACGATTGGAATCGAAATTGGTGGAATTTTATGGAACTAACTGAAATCGACTCTTCTCGAAACTATCAACTTCTTTGGCACTCTTGACGCGATTTTGACGTTTCGTATTGAGAATGGAATCGAGTTTACGATAGAAATTTCACAGTTGCCAAAAGTTATCTTTTTAGCGATTGTGCGAGGATATTAGTGATTTACAGAGTGATTTTAAACGAGAAAATGGCACATTTGGCTAATAAAAGTGATATTTTAACCAATGCTCATCGAGAAGACATAAGGCAAAGGCGAAATACAAGAAGAATAGCCCGGTATTCAGAAAATGCTTTTGCCATGACCGACGACGAATTCAAAGTGCTACAGGGTCAGCAAAAGCCTTTATAACGTTATGAGTAACGATTTAGTGCCTTTGATGCCTAAGCCTTCGCGTCGTAGTGATATAACCTCATGAGATACAAGGTTTGTAAACACAAAGTTGAACTCTCATGCGTGGTATTTTGTAGTGGGACTTTCCTTTTCACTCTGCAGGCCTAAATGTTTTATTATTCTTGTTTCAGTCATGCAACAAAGCACGTTTGTGTCAGGATGACATAGTTATGCAAGGTTACACAAGGAGTGCAAGATCCACAGGAGGCACTCATAGATAATCCACAAGGGCCTGCCTCTGCTGCAGACTCATTCTCTAAAAACTCGATAACGAACTCGAATTCACTCAAGTGACCGAGCTCACTTCGAACGCAAACCCACTTCACCTTGAAATGGTATTCTGTTTATGTTTATACGAACAAGTGAAGTGAAGTGAGTATTGAAATGAGTTAGGGATTGAACCTACATGTTACAGATAAAATCGTCCAATCGATTTATCATTTTTTGGGGTTTAAACAATGAAACGAAAGAAAATTAATGTTTTACGTAATATTATGTCAATATAAGGTCGAAGTCTACAAATTACCTACGAGAAATGAATAAAATCGCTGAAAATAAAATTATTAACTTTTGTTTTCTTCGTTGTGTGTCTGTCAACTGTCAATGCCAAAAGTTCGCCGACGAGTTTGTTTTGTTTATGTAGTGTTTATCATCAATTCATGAAAGAGTATAATATTATTTATTTACTACATTTAGATTAAAAGTGGAAGCTAATTGGGTGTTTGTTGTGAGTTGGAAATTGTGAATTTGGTCTACATCTAAAGAAGATGAAGTAAGTACATGTTTATTTACAAAAGTTGACTAGGCAATCTAGAAATAGGTAGGTAGGTAAGCATTTAACTATATTGACTCATAAACAATCATTACCATTGCAGTCCCAGCGAACGATCGTCTCACCCTAGCCGACAACAAATAGAGGCTCTTTTGCAATATTTGGAAGGCAATCCAAGCCTTGCAAAGGGCTTCTCTAAGGTTGCCAGTGCTAGAGATGATGTGAGGTTGGCCGTCCAACTCAATAGCATGGGAGGGAGCACTAAGACTTGGCAGCAGTGGACTAAGGTATGTGTATCTTTAGTACTAATTTTGGCAACATTATGTTATGTAGCTAATTATTTTTAACATCATACACTAACTTTTATCTGTTAGATTGTCAGCAAATATTAATGGGCAATTTATTGTTTTTTTAGTACTGGGCTGACAAAAAGAGTGCAGTAAAAAAAAAAAGCTGCCCTACATGCTTCGGCCCGATGCAGGACCGGTGTTGGTGTGGAAGAGGTGGTGATGGATATTTCAGAGGTGGAGGAGCGGATCATATGCCTTAAAGGTGGTGAAAGCTTTGCTAATTGGTGATAGGCATTTAGCTATTGATCCCTTTAGTGTAAGTTTTGATTACTAGTATACATTTAATTTTTTTTTTATAGTTTTATGGAATTTAATTTATGTTATCATTTCTAGGACCCTCTAGAGAATGAGAATTTGTTGCCAACACCACCTGCAACATCACCTTCAAGGCCGGAGGAATTGGCAATAGATACTACACTGGTATGGTACTTTTAGTTCAGTCTACATTGCTATTATATGAATAAATTAGTACTCATAATGAAGTATTTAACATAATTTTGTTTGTATGTCTGTTTAAGAACCCAATGGCTGACACAATATCTATTCCTGGGATATCATTATGCATCTGTTAGACAGAGTTATGTTATACCTCAGGTAAATATTTGTTTATTTCTTAAAAATATATAGTTTCTAGATAGATTAAAATGTAATATACAATATATTTCTAGGAGTCTACAGAAACTCTCCCAGTGTTGGCTTCACCACCCAGGAGCCCTCAAATTGTGCTTGTACACCTCGCAGTGCATACAACACCTTCCAGACGGGATGTTCATCCACACCGGGGTTCTCCTTCTCCACAACATTTTAGGAACTCACCACCAACAAGCCAGTTGCCACCCCGACACACAAGTAAGTTATTTTCTTTATTTTTCCTGTTCAAAATTCCTAGATACAAAACATATTATAATTATATACAAAATTATTGCTGAGGTTGGTAATTCAGATCTAAATATATTTTGGTTTGGTATTCAACAACTGTTAGATTTGTTCAAACCATATTAAGTACAAAATAACAAGGCACCTACTCATATTTTTGTTTCAAAAATATTTTATGTTACTTCACCAGCTTGGTACTTGGATTATAAAGTACCTTCTGACCTTCCCTAAGATGTTTAATATTTTCTTGTTAAAATGTATCAAGATACTTTCAGTTGTGTAGCATTGAATAGGTCCAGAGGGCTTTTGAAAGCAATCATAGCATATATTGTAATAAAAAAATATTGTTCTAGGTCCACGTCGTCCTAGACGGGCATTGATACCGCCATCATCACCATCACAGCGACGATCTCAGTTGGCTAGCACCACTGACAGATTTTTAAGGTTGGAAGAACAGCGAATGGAGCTAGAACAAAGGAACTCCGAAATTTTGGAGGCTTTTGCTTCCAACATTTAACGCCAAAACGAACAACTGTCAGAGACAAATAGGGCCATCGCGTCAGCATTAAATGCCATTGCCAATGCATTTAGAATGTTAGCACATAGGAGGTAATTTTAAAATAAATAATTTATTTAAGATTATAAAGTGTTTATAACTCTATTGTATAGTACTTTGTAGTATCTATTGGCAATGGCATTTAATGCCGACACGATGGCCTTATTTGTCTCTGACAGTTGTTCGTTTAGGCGTTAAATGTTGGAAGCAATAGCCTCCGAAATTTCGGAGTTCCTTTGTTAGATTATAGATAGGAGGTAATTTTAAAATAAATAATATAAGATTATAAAGTGTTTTTATTTTATGTACTATATATTAGTATGTACCAGATACCGATGGTTGCGATAAAAATGTATTTATATCTCTGCCTAGTAATCTCTGGTAACTTCCGCTAGCTAAAAACGTTAGCGTACACAGCAACTGAAACATTAAAATGAGGTTAGTACATGGTGAAAAGCTGCCTAGGTAAGTAAAGTTCTTCCTACATACTCTGGGGCGGTTCCAGCTTACGAAAAGGAGGATCGGAGACATAGTTATACCTAGGAGTTACATATTATATTTGGCCGTGGGATGCCGGCAGTAGAATGTTACCTCTCCTACCCGTGGATGCAGTAAGAGCCTGCTAAGGGACACCTCCGGAAGATGGGCAGCAGCGTCTTTCCGTATATCAACATCCCATACTGCGTTCACCAACACGCCTGCCAAGCGTGGTGAGTATGGCAACTACCCCTCATGGAGATCCATGAGGGAGGCCTTAGTTCCAGTAGTGGACGTTTTACGGCTGAAATGATGATGTTATATTTTAATAAGTTGTTATACTTACTTACCTTTTTTTCGCCTTCGCCGTCTACGTGGTCTGCGAGCACTTGGAAGTAAAGTTTTTATTTCTAATAGCAAGTTATCAATCAATCAACTCCTGTGTTAATCGATATAATGCTACATAATTTTCATTTCTGTTAAATATATTTACACGTCTGAAATGTACTGCTTGCCGTCTGCTAGTATTAATGTCTAACTCGTGAGATTCTTTCAATAAACTAAGAAAAACGAATGACCGAGCCATAATAAATTCGTATCGTGTTTACCATAACAACTACAAACAATCAACCAAATTCGATCGCTCCTTTGTAACTTTTTATCTGACAGGTGAGTTCGAGTTTCGGGTTCGAGATGATTGGGGAATTCCTTTACAGAATACCAATTAAACGTCATTTCTAAGGACAAGTGTCAAAATCTCACTTAGCTTAGTTCATTTCACTTCCACGCTCGTCGCTGTGGCGCTACTAGCATTATCGAGTTTTATAGAATACAAAACGTCAAAGTCACTGCGGATTCAGCGCAGTGAGGTTCGAAATGAGTTTACAGAATGTGCCTGCTGAGCTGAGAAGGGGAGTTGAAGCTCGTGCACGCCTAGCTCAAGAACTGTGGGCAGCTCGGCATCTTCATCCCATCTAACATCATTTTTTAACCAATAATAAACTTTTAAATTATAATGTTTATTTTAATGTTATAATCAGTCTTATGAGATAAAAGTAAATTTAATATAAAATATTAATAATAATAATAGTACTACTCTGGCTGAAGAGCAGCAGCAATCCTATTTAGAGCATCAGCTACAGCCTGGCAATCTTCTCTTGTTGCTGCAGATAAACCCTCTATGGCTGTTGAGACATTTGTCAGCTGCTCCACAGCTTGAGATAAAGCTCTCGCCGTGAGGGTCTCAGCCTCAACCCTCTTTGCTTCTATCTCTGCAAATTTCTCCCTGTCTTGGTCCAGCACGGCCCTCCCAGCCCGAGTATGCTATCTCTGGTTGCTGCGAGGAGACCTCCGTAATGGACTTCTCTGTCGTTGCGGTGATGTGTGACAACTGATGATAAAATTAAAAAGAATAAATATTTAAACTGAAAAATAAACTAATCATTCAATACCTATCTATTTCATGCATGTACATGTAGCAGTCTCTGCAACCTGAATAGGAGAAGCGAGGGGCACCATGTCCCCTTGTCTTAACACCTTTCCATCTTTTTGGGCACCGCCTAGCGCATTGAGGATTGCCGACAGCTCGTCCCACTTCCTCTTTGTATCAAATTTAAATGTAAAATGTATAAAGAGCGGAGGAGACCCTTAGCAATTCCTGGGTTTTCCCCCAGAAAATCTGCAAGAGCCTCAAGTTGATGGTAGGTATGCCTACTACTCATTGTTCCCTATTGGAATGGACAAAATTTATTAAAGTACTTAGTAATTTATCATTTTACTTGGATTTTCGTACAATAAAAAAGATTACAATTAAAAGCTTACCTTGATAATTGATAAAAAACTGAATGTATTAAATTACTTTCAACTTTGCTGCACTCTTCAAGTCTCGAAGCAAAATTAGGCTGAAAAGCTTGTGTAAATACCAAGAAGGTCTTGAAAAAGTGGGAACCTTGTTTGTAATTTCCCGCTTTTTTTTTTTTTTAAGCCGGTACGCATCGTGATATTTCATTCTGCCACTGTTATTTACAATGTGAAGTCGATCTCATACTCGATTCTAATTTCAATCTCAATTTTGTTCAAGAGTGCCAATTTTACGTTTGGTGAGATTGGAACTGATTCGGATTAGAATTGGATTGAGATTGGGATTGGATTCAAGGGTAAGCCCGCAGGGCTGGATCTGTTGAGGTGATCTAGTGAGAGTGATTCGCAAATTCTTACTGCATCCACGGGCATGGGTGGAGGGGTAACATTGGGTGACATCCTACTGCTGGTATTATATCCACGGCACGTGATGGCTTAATGGCCAATGACAGTCTAATATTCCAACCCACATCATGATAACTGAAATTTCGGGCACATGAGACACTACATCTCTGTCTTAGGGCGCAATGCAGTGCAGGGTTGGTCACGTGCTTAGTGAACGTGATCACCGCGATATCGCAGTTGTTATATGTAGAAGTTACCGCTTTACATCAGGTGGGCTTCCGGCTTGCCTCGTCATTTAATCGTATGAAACAAAACTCTCAAATTCCAGTCTGGGGGCACCACAGTACCCCTCGAACACAACACGGTCCGCTTCGTCGATAACTTCAGCGCTGGGAACCGCGGGGCCGCCTCTGCCGAGTACTTCTTGGAGCAGGGGTACGCTGTCATCTTCATGCACCGCCAGAAGAGCCTGGAGCCCTTCACCCGCCACTTCAACGGCCAGAAGTTACTGGACATGCTGGATATTCAGGAGCGGGGGCCTAATACTACGATCACTGGTGAGTTTTCTGCATTCGAATGGTTTGTTATTGTCACTCTTTGTTTCTTTATTTTGATTATGTTTTACCGAATTTAAAGTTATAATAACTTTTACGTGTATTGTTACGTCGCGATTTGCACGTGGAGGGAGCAGGTCGTGAACTCTGGTCACCCACCCTGAAGAAGACCCTCGATGAGATTTAAAAAAAGGAAAGTTACAACATTCTGTTTTTTTAATGTAAATATGTTTTAACGGATGTAAAGTACAATAACTATCGTGACTTTTCGCAATCATATTAATTAGCGTGAATGTTTATGTTATATGTATTTGTAACGTGGAGAGAACGGATCGCGAACCGTAGTCACCCTGAAGAAGGCTCTCGATAAGGTTCGAAATAGTTGTGACTCTACAAACACACCAGGGCGGCTAGACAAGTCCGTGACTTTTTGAATCTCTTGCGCAGTAACCCCTGCGACTATTTCTTGATTCCAAACTTGAAGAAATGGCTGGTTGGTAAGAGATTTGGGTCGAATGATGAAGTCATCACTGAAACACGCCTATTTTAAGAGCCGTGCGAATACCTATTATTTGGAAGGAATTAAAAAAAGCTAAAAGGAATAATAAAACGCTTTTTTTGCCAAAAACATATATGTTACTCAAAAAGTCAATCAAACTTCTGCGTCGAGACAGGAGCTGATTACAAAATTTTGTATCATTGTCCTTGATGAGCTTGACGTGGTCTTATATCAGAGTGTGCTGGCTGCATCCATTTCTGATGCAGCAGTCTTGCTTTATAACACCACATACA
The DNA here is from genome assembly GCA_963082625.1 of Pasiphila rectangulata. Lineage (NCBI taxonomy): Eukaryota > Metazoa > Arthropoda > Insecta > Lepidoptera > Geometridae > Pasiphila > Pasiphila rectangulata. The sequence goes on from OY720244.1 coordinate 19,138,877, forward strand.
AGATACTTAATGATTTAATGATAGATTTTCCTAAGGGACATAGTCCTGCAAGACTTAAAGTCCCTAAATAAGAATGGAAAAATGGTGCTCTTCACGCAATATGTCTATATTATACGCTCTTCCAGTGAAACCTGACAGCGTAGACGTGCTAGCCCCAATACTGCTGCGCTACAAAGCGGCGCACTCCGCCGGGGCGGTCCTCCACGTCTCCTTCACGACTGTGTCCGATTCACGCAATATCAATCTCTTCCAGTGAAACCTGACAGCGTAGACGTGCTAGCCCCAATACTGCTGCGCTACAAAGCGGCGCACTCCGCCGGGGCGGTCCTCCACGTCTCCTTCACGACTGTGTCCGATTCACGCAATATCAATCTCTTCCAGTGAAACCTGACAGCGTAGACGTGCTAGCCCCAATACTGCTGCGCTACAAAGCGGCGCACTCCGCCGGGGCGGTCCTCCACGTCTCCTTCACGACTGTGTCCGATTCACGCAATATCAATCTCTTCCAGTGAAACCTGACAGCGTAGACGTGCTAGCCCCAATACTGCTGCGCTACAAAGCGGCGCACTCCGCCGGGGCGGTCCTCCACGTCTCCTTCACGACTGTGTCCGATTCACGCAATATCAATCTCTTCCAGTGAAACCTGACAGCGTAGACGTGCTAGCCCCAATCCTGCTGCGCTACAAAGCGGCGCACTCCGCCGGGGCGGTCCTCCACGTCTCCTTCACGACTGTGTCCGAGTACTTCTGGCTTCTACGGGCTGCTTGCGAGTGTCTGGCGAACTTGGGGCCGCGGGCGCTGCTCTACCTGGCTGCAGCCGTATCTGACTTCTACGTGCCTAAGGATAGAGTCGTAAGTGCTGTGTTAACGTTGGAATCTATAGGGTGGGGGGGTCCTGAGCCAGGCGACCCTTGAACCGTCTGAAACTTTGGCCATAAGTCGCGGGTCATGTTGGTCGTGAATTTTGGCCAATAGCCGGCCTACCTGGCGTCAACCAACTTTGGGTACTCTTGTAAAAATTTAACATAGCCACGTCGGTTACATAATAGGACATTTCATGAGTCTGATGTTTCCTTGTGCGCCTAAAGATGACGGTAGAACCCACTTTACACTGGGGATATCTATGTACCTGATTTAATAATTGCTCCTCCCACAGCCAACCCACAAGATGCAATCCGAGAGTGGAGCGCCCATCATCCAACTACACCTGGTTCCCAAACTCCTGGCGCCTCTGGTGAACCTGTGGGTGCCGTCAGCATACGTGGTGTCCTTCAAACTGGAGACAGATGACGCTATATTGGTCACCAAGGCCAGGGCTGCCTTGGAGAAGTATAAGCACAAGGTATATTCAAACGAGTGTCATTATATTAAAGTTCATTTTATCCTAGCGAGTTTACGTAGAAACATAAACACCGTTAATAGCTAAGCTTCCGTTACAGTTACATAGATACAGGTGAAGCTAATAAAAGCTTGTTGAAAAATATTTTTGTTTCAAAGCGTACTCTCGGTGCGTATCAAAAAAAGTAAGGCCTTTGCATCTATTATAGATGATTTATACAGCGTCAGCAACTGGTAATTATGCTGTACGGAACGCTGCAGTGCCTGGGACATTGTTAGATGGATTAGGCTTGCCCAGCACCTATACCATCCTCTCAGCTTGTCAACTAATAGTCAGAGGAAAGAACTAGTCAATACGTCTGAAGCTAACTAAGCCGCGGGTTTCCGCACGATGTTTCCTTCACCGTTAAAGCACGTTTTAAGTGTGCACATACATTTTTCAAGAAAGAAAAATCCATTGGTGCACGGCCGGTATCGAACCCACGACCTTGGATTAAAAGTCGGGGGTACACACCATTCGGCCAACACGGCTCAAACGGTGCGTATCACAACCACACCTTACTTTACGAACTACATTATTATATTTACGTTACGTTATTTTATCTACAAATTAACATTATCCTTAATTAAAAGTATGGTTTTACTAGCCTCCACACTAGGATTCCCTGTGTCGTGGAGGGCCAGTCTCATCCGAGGGGTACTTAAATAAGCAAAAAGTAATTATTACAATAAATCCCTTGTGTTTTTGTGCTTCAACAGTGAATATTCACAGTAAATATAAATTAACTGATTCAGGCGTGACTATGCGGAAATCCAATTACAATATCTAAATGAACAACAAATACCTAGTAACAGATCCGCTAACCTACATATATCTAATGAGCGCTTGAAAAGAACACTCAAAAAGAATTCGACACGTGTTTCGCCTCTCCACAAGGCAACTTCAGTAGAATTCAACGAAATACAATAGAAACAACGACAACGCAAAGAACGAAGAACCTTAGTAAAAGAGACAGCTATATAAGTGCGGCTGCTCCATCCGTCGAAAGACTGACGGACGGAGCAGCTCCACTACTAAACATTTTTTGTTCATTTAGATAATATTCACAGCATCAAGTCCAATTCCCACTGCTCACCTACCACTGAATATGTTCATTACAGATGGTAGTGGCCAATCTGATGCAGACCCGCCACCACCGCGTGATCCTCGTATCTAAGGAGTCCAGTGAGGAGATCACTCTCTCGAGGGAAGAAGTTCATGCGGGTATGACCTTTACATCATAATTCCTACTATAGTCACCGCGATACCAACTGAGTCCTGCGGCCATAAATCATTTCTCTATGTCTATCTCGCTCGCACTTGTGGGTCTTATGGAGCCGCATAGTGATGTGCGTAAGATGGTTATAGGCGCATATCGATAAGAATAAAATCAGATATACTGTATCTCGTATAACGCTGCCAAAAACAATAACAAAGGTGATACCAGTAAAAAAAGAGCCTCCTTTGTAGAAGGTTACTTCGCCGTAGCTACGTTTTGCCATAAAAAAAACTAGGATTTTTTATTTTAGCCGAAACTTATCGAATTGTATTTAAATTATTGTCTTGGAACATTTTTATTCCAATAATTTCGTTTCTTACAAAGAAAATAAAATAATTAATATTTTTATGGGTACTTATTTTGTAACACTGGTCACTTTTTGGGGAAAGCTATCAAGGTGCATTGGTACTGCACATTGGGTAAAAATGTCATTCGTTTCCCGTGCCTCCTCCGTTCTGGAATCGAATGTTCTTTCTCTTGCCCCGCCGCCGCCGTCGCCGTTGTTGTTTTTGCTGTTCTGTTTAATTGTTGAAGTTGTTTGTTACTCGTTAAAGTTATCTTGTTGTGTTTGTGTTGTTGTTATTATCTGGTCGAGTTTTTGTTGTTTTGATAAGGAGCCTCAGCCCGCGGCTGCGCTCCTGGAGCCGGTAGCTGGTCCATCGAGAACAATAATTAAACTGCTACTACACTGTCACCACCCAAAAAGCGGCTGGTAAAAGCTCTGAGTTCAAAAGAGAAACTGATGATAATGAACGTGTACAAGCACACGTACAAGAACTGGCCCAAAAGCGAATATTGGTCACTCTTAGCCTGTGTAAACAAAACAGCCGAGCTCCTGGGAATATCTCAAAGAACAGTAAGAGTTGTTGTAAAATAACACAAATCAACAGGAAGACTTGCCCAAGAAAAAAGGCCGCAAAACAAATTACAAACAAAAATTATGCCTTTGTTGGACTAGGATTTTAATAATCTAGCAGTGAAAACATAATGTAACTACTTCACTAATATGCTCCGAGGCTCTTGTTGATAGGTACAAGCATAGCATAGTGTAGGGTGGAACTATACTTGTAATCATCCTTTCGGCCGTAATACGTCCACTACTGAACACAGGCCTCCCTCATGGATCTCCATGAGGGGTAGTTGCCATACTCACCACGCTTGGCAGGCGGGTTGGCGAGCGCAGTACGGGATGTTGATACACGTAAAGACGCTGCTGCCCATCTTCCGGAGGTATCTCTTAGCAGGTTCTTACTGCATCCACGGGCATGAGAGGAGGGGTAACATTCTACTGCCGGCACCCCACGGCATACTTGTAGTGATCCATGAAAAAAAAGGTTATGCTCCACTGTCTTCTTAGTTCGACAGTGACATCAAGTGACATTACTTTGTTTACATTATTGGCAGCGTTTGAAAAAACAGACTATAGAAACATAGTAGATAGATATAAAATATTATAGTATTGTGGCCCTGAAAAGGGCCGTTTGTAATGAATGTTAAATAAATAACGTTTATTCTTCCTCATCGGAATCTTCGTCCTCTGTATCGTCCTGTAGAGAGTATCGTCAGAAGCTAGCGATAATGAGGGTCACAATGACGCAATGCAGGTAGCGGATTATCGATAACATGCTAGGACGCGTTGCACATTCCTATCCCTATTGACATTTATGGCCCTACGACTCAGTTGGTAACGCGGTGACTATAGTCCTACAACTGTGATGGAAAGAGTTAGATTCTAACTCTATCTCTTTTCATCACAGCCATAGGATCGTTTACGTGTTTTCTCCTGTAACTGCACATACCTTTTTTTCTCATGTTTCTTAAGGGTGTATACTACCTCACATTGCTTATTTTCAACTCCTCCGCGACTCCATATCAATCAAACATAATCTAGTTCACAAAGTTTCAAGTGCCAATCACTAACACACAATTGTCTGCCGTCAGTTGTGGAGATAGCGGTGGGTATAGTGTGTGGCTATATGAATCATCCACATAAAGACCTTCGTTAACCTAGTTCACAAAGTTTCAAGTGCCAATCACTAACACACAACTGTCTGCCGTCAGGTGTGGACATAGAGGCGAGTATAGTGTGCACCATCGTGCGCCTGCACAGCGAGCACTGCACGGGCTCGCCGTACGCGCGCGAGACGCGCTGATGCTCGCGCGTCCGTCGCCGCCTCTACCTCACGCCGGAGTAGGCCACGGACGGATATCGACACTAAAGACTCAGAGATGAGGGTAGTTGGGGAAAAAATCGAATGGATTTCATATAGTGAGTTTTACATTGTAGTCTCTGTATAGCTGTCAGTGTTTCTCCGGAGTAAGCTACGCGGATGAATAATGACTACAGCCACGGACGGCTATCGTCACTAAGGACTCAGAGATGAGGGTATTTGAGGAAAAAGTCGAATGGATTTTAAATAGTAAGTAACAGTGAGTTTAATGTTAGTATACTTATAACTTCTTAATTGTTCTCGAAGTTCTGTAGTCTCTGGATAGCTATCGGCACGGCCACGGACGGATATCGACTCAAAGATGACGGTAGTTGGGGAAAAATATAATGGATTCTAAATAGTGAGTAACAGTGAGTTTAATCATAGTTTTTGTAATTTTTCGATAGTTTCTAGTATTTGTAATATTTAAGTCCTTCGTCGCCACTTGTACCTCACGCCGAAGTAGGCTTAGCTCAGACAAATAACGACCTTAAAGACAGAAGTGGGTAGTTTGAGAAAATATCGAATGGATTCAAATATTCTGGAGTTGTTAATCTTATAACTAAGCTAAGTTAAAACGCCTTGAAAGTTCTCATAAGTCACTATGTTCTCATAAGTGTTATTTTGAAAAATACAAGCTAAATAAAATTTAACAGGTCTAACAGCTAAGGCAGAACGGAAACATACAGTAAGATCTATATTAAGTTTGTATATCTGTAGAGTTTATATCTATACGAGATTTTGATTCTAGACGTACCTAATGTTTATAAGCGTGATTATTTTCTTTCGGTGGAACCTATCAATCGGTATCACTAAAATATAGGCTGTTTATTTTTTACGTTTGGCGGATTCGACGCCGGGCTCTGGTAGTTGACTTGAATAAATCTGGAACTATTTAATTTAAAAAATCAAAAATGATTATTTGAGTAGATTTCTCTATTTTCAATATTTAGAGTTATTTTCTTATTCTCTATCTTACTCACCATGAATATCTAGATGTTTATAAAACAATCGCTTATGGTACGCGTAATCAAGAAGCTCTCATAGCTATCCAGATGTAATAGAACTTATAAATGGCATGCATTGTAAGTAGTTGAAGAAATCCTGTGTGATTTTGGTGTTGGCAACACCTTGGTGTGATAATGTGATTTTTTATTGTAGTTGGTTTGAATTCTATGAGTATATTCAGTATCGTATTAATATGGCTGTTGTATAGGATTACAGCGACATTTGTGAATTTTATCTATTTATGAAGAAAATCGACAAACATATTATTACCGACTGTGTATTCAACGATTCTTATGAAAAAATCTACTAAGTATCGTACCTAAGGGCCTATTTCTTCGTGTAAGTCTAAAGTAGGCTTAACACTATCGATGCGCCGTTTTTTGTAAAAAGGGGAAGAGTTTTCTACAGAACCTTATAGATGGAGCTAGCAAACGGAGCCAGCGGTATAGCAAAAGTTATGTCACTGTCAATACGCCCTATTTTAATTGTTAACCCGTCATGTTCATAGATTAACAAAATCTGTTGGACACGTACTTTTTATTATATAAACTCTTATGTAATCCAAAAATAACCACGATACATTATATCGAAATGTCGCGTGAAGTCACGCGCTGGCACGCAACCCGACTCGGTACAGTATCAGGACGTTATAACGTCACTAATTCTAAACTTCAACTCGCTCTAAGTATTGTTTTATCAATTTTAACAGTTGATTGACTTGATCATGATCACGGATAAAGTTTATCCGTGATCATGACGTGTGAAACTGCGTCGAAATATCGGGAAACTCGAAAAGACTCAAATCATGGCAAATATCCCGTAAATATTGCATATAAAAATAGGTGTCTCTTATTTTGGATTTCCATAGCCTGCCAACGTGCCTATTCCGTTTATTGAAAAAAAACTAACGCCATGTATTAGGTTCTGCGGAACGATTTCTGACAGTTTTTCTTTTTATGAAATCTCCTGTCGGCGGCTATGCGGACGTGTTACGATAGATATAAAAGTCAATACACACTATGGAATAATATTATTTTGACTGCCGCTTCTGTAGATATAAACGGACCTTTTAATGTATGATCATTTCGAAATGATCGTGGCTTGACATCATTTTATTAACATACGTTTCGAAACGTCGGGAAATAATAAAGGTAATTTACGCGATAAATACCCGGTTATATGTATGTTAATAATGTGCTGTTATCGCGAAAGTTTAAAAAAGACAATTGACATCATTTAATTAGTATATTACGGCTTTTACCACGTATCCAACCTAACCGTTCTCGTCTCGCGGCCCTCGTAGTCGGCCACGATCGGTGCTAAGAAGGGCCTCTAAATGGTCTACGAAACGTCAGCAAGATGATAATAAGTTAGGAACGTGGTAAAAGCCGTAATATATTAATTAAATGATCATTTCATTCAAAAGTTATAAGATTAAGCCTACACTTTAAAGCTTTAAGTGTAGAGTAAAGAGTGATTTTTTACAAGAGTGATTTTGGCTCTACTAGCATCTTTATAAACTAAATGTAGATACTCTAGCATAGTTTTCCTATGAGAACAGACAATTCATAGTATATTTAGTCACAAAAGGGGTGGCTAGAACGTTTATTTGCTAATTAAGTAAGCTTTCAAGTAATGAGAAACGACGAATAACTTGTTGTGAGAGCAAAATAAATGATATTATTATTTATTTATTTACAGATACCACTTTCTCGTACTTATGTGATTCCTACAGTCTAAGCCAGCCCTTGAAATTATTATAACCATGTTTTAATCGGAATTCGAAAAATTTCCAGTTTTACAAAATATTGTGTTTTGTTGAATGCTGTTTACAGCAATGAATTGAAATTTTCTAAATTTTATACTGAATTATATTTATTTTGTTGATTTAACTGTTATATCAATTGAGTATATTAATCGTTAGAATATATCAAAAGTATTTGTGCCCCAATTATTTATAAAGATTATATGTATTTACTCTAAATATTTATACAAGTTATTATAATGTATTATGCAGTAATTTTAATCTGTTAAAGAAATGAAAAACGGGTTCCGTAGGCTGATGATTAAAGCACTTCCGGCTTCAGGAATCGTGGTGTAACACTATAAAACACTACAAATTTAAATCTTTACCTAAATAAGCAAATATATGAATGAGGTTGTTGCCGTACTCACCACGCTCAGCAAGTTGGTGGCGAGCGCAGTACGGAATGCTGATACGCAAAGACGCTGCTACCCATCTTACGGAAGTATCCCTTAGCAGATTTTTACTGCATCCACGGGCAAGAGAGAGGGGCAACATTTTACTGCCGGCACCCCACGGCACTGTATAAATCATCTAATATAGATGTAAATGTCTTACCTTTTTTACACATCGAATTGGGTAGTTCTCATTTGTTCTATAGTAAATGACGTCATCTAACAAAATGACACATTTTCTTCCCTATTTCTGTCATCGAACTACATACTAGAGTTTCATGCCATAGAACAAAATGAGAATCAGATTTTCCAAATTCGATTTTTAAATTAGTTACTTTGACAAGTGCCACAATAAATTAATATCCAGAGGCCAGTATGATTGTTAAGATAATCTTATAGACTTCTTATATACCTTGTCCTATAGAACCATTAATACTATAGTACAAAATAACAAAATTATATCTCATTATGTCCGATGACGTCATAGAACTTATGGGAACTACCCATCGAATTGGGTTGAGGTACGGAGGTTAAATTATCTGTGCTAGATGTGAAGTTTCAAATACACTATATCGGATTATAAATAATAAACTGACGAAGATAATCATGTTATTTGTGAATAAGTTTCAATTTCGTAGCGCAAAATCTGATATTATTGGACTGCATTGTTATCTGTATTTATATTGTGTGTATGTACTCGATGTTTTCATTTACTACATGTTATGATATGTGACGTGGATAAGACGTAGCTATGCGCATGTAAGAGCGTATCGTATGATAGACGATCAATTTTATGAATATCCATAGAACAATTTAGATAACTTTTTAATGTTTGTAATCTATGTACATATCAAGTGTCTATGTAAAGGTAGTTGGCCAACAGATCTCTTAGATGGAATGTATTTGATGCTAAGACGATCGACTTATATTTGAAATTCTAAACCTATACAATATATTTAGAAAGATTATCTCAAAGAAAGGTATACTTGTGTAGTTGTTAATATCATAAAGATGTGACCAACGTGTCGTTTTGTGGAGGGTTTTCGTAGTAATTTTGCGATAACTAATACCTGTGGTCTAACCATGCTATAAACTCTAGAGCCAAATTCTATGTAGAATGTTTGTAAACGAACTGTCAATTCTCAACCTAAAAATAACTCTTTCTGTTGGTGTTTATATATTTCTCAATTAATTATTTAGATTTTATGATCATTTCCTTTAATATTCATTGGATGGACTGGATTACTAACTACTCGGTCAAAACAAAGCAAACGAGTCGAAAGAATTCAATTATGTGTATATATCTTTATTCAATTTCAAATTGTTTTGTTTTTATTTTGTAAACTGGTATTCTATGTAGCTATTGGCTCTATTGAAAATTGATTGAAACACTTGGTGACTTTGACTTTGAAAAACCAATCCTTCGGAAGCAATTCAGTTTTAAGTGTGACAGTTTGTTCACATACATTCTATGTCTTTGGCTGAAGCATTGTTTAAAACCAAGGACGTTTTATTTGGTTTATGCAAATAAATAAAACGTCCTTGTTTAAAACTTGTTAGGATTGACACTTTTGACACATTTTGGATAATTTTATCCCCAAATTTTAAATTATCTGTCTAAGAGGGGCCAATCCAACTTACTTTTCATACAACCGCTCATACGTGGGTGTGGCGTCGTAATAGATATTTCTATGAAACTTTTGATCTAATAGGTATCTTGTGCACTATATCTAGGTTTATATTCAAACAAAAAATCAAAATTTGGGGAAACAAATTCAGTATAAAATTTGTTTCTCCAAATTTTGATTTTGTTTTAGTGCACAAGATACCTATTAGATCAAAAGTTTCATAGAAAGATCTATTACGACGCCACACCCACGTACGAGCGGTTGTATGAAAAGTAAGTTGGATTGGCCCCTCTTAATAATATATCACTGCCTTGGTGTGGGCTGTACAATATCATGTAATCATGTAGGTACTTAACTTATGTATTCTGATGTTCTATGTACTGATGTGAATAAGGGTTTGATATTATAGATTACATATTTGTGTGCAAGCTAAGCAGTTTTGCGTTAAGAACCAGGAAATTCTTGTTATTTTTTAACATAAACACACAAACAGTTGCACATAGCTATAATATAAATCAATGCCAGTTATTTTTAAGACACGTTTGAACACGGTGTTTTAGCTGCGTATTTTCGGAGTACATTTTCAAATTGGCGTAATAAATATTATTTTGTGTACCTACTACCGATTTATTATCGAATGTAAAACATTTCAATGTTAATAATGTAAGTTCAACAACTGTAACCATATAGTATTTTAAATAAATAAAAATAAAATCATTTGATTTCAGGCACTAAAAAATGCCCCATCACACAAAAGCAAAAAGTACATTATGTATATTATACAAAAAAATAAAATGCTTAACAATAATATTAAATGCAATCCAATATTATGATGGCACGCTAGTAGGTACGTATCAGAAATAATAATTTTCATAAATCTCGTCATCGCCACAACTCTAAACAAGAAATACTTAGTTATTATCTTTGCCATTGTTCAGGTGGTGTGTAGGGAAGTTAAATTTCCCACCATCATTACAGTTTTTATAGACTTTTTTAAACTTTCGCGATCACGACACATTATTAACACATATTTAAACGGGTATTTATCGCGCTATTTACCTTTATTAGGTAAATAGCGCGAGTCTTCCCGGGACCACGATGGGTGCAATCCTGTCGAAACGTCGGGCAATAATAAAGGTAAATAGCGCGATAAATACCCGTTTAAATATGTGTTAATAAAGTTTTCATAGAGAACAATTATTTATTAATTACAACAACAACCCCTCATGGGTCTTCATAAGGGGTTATTGTCATACTCACCACGCTTGGCAGGCGGATTGGCGAACGCAATACGGGATGTTAATACACGGAAAGACGCTGGTGCCCATCTGGAGGTATCCCTTGGCGAATTCTTACTACATCCACGGGCCAAAGAGGAGGCGCAACATTCTACCGCCGGTACCCTACGGCATGATTAACTGTTGATTAACCGTTGACGGACGGATTCCCTTGTCCACTTCAGTTAACCAACCTGTATGTTTTATTTACAAACATAAAACATTACATTTCTTAATGGCTAGTGCACACTGTATTTAAATTATCGTGGCTTGACATCATTTAATAAATATAATACGGCTTTCACCACGTATGTTATTATCATCTTGCTGAAGTTTCTCGTCTCGCGGCCCTCGGAGGCGGCTACGAACGGTGCTCATGAAGAAGGGCCTCTAAAATAGTCTACGAAACGTCAGCAAGATGATAATAACTTAGGTACGTGGTGAAAGCCGTATTATATTTAAAGCTAGTGCACACTTTCCCATCGCGGTATACTCGTAAGACTGATTCTTGGCACATGTATTTGCTTGCACACAGATATGTTAAAATATGTGTTGTTCTAAAGAGTGTTTATGTATATCGTGCGCGTTATGTATTTAAACAATTTATCTTACATAGTATAGAAGTATATAATCTTTATATATCAAAACTGAGGTACTATTAGCACAACTGAATGAATGCAAATGTGTCATAAAATATCGTCTTGTATGAAATCTTATATCACTTCATTAGTATATCTTCCTTGATTCATAATAATATACTTTACGAATAAGGAATAAAGTGCATTATAACTTGAATACTTACTAAATAACTGCGATCTAATGAACTTTACTCTATAATCTTAACTTATGAATTTGTAAATCTGTGAAAAATACTATGGGTAGATCTTGGGGATGGATCCGAACATGTGAGTGACGGTAGGTTTAACTTTTATGGCGAATCATAAGGTTTAGGGGCCGTCTACACGAGCGAGGGAATCGCGGCGATGTTATCGTCGTGCCACGTATTTCTATAGCGCGGACTCGTCGCAATTCTCTCGCTCGTGGGGACGACCTCTAAGAGAGTGTATATAACATTGCCGCGATTTCCTCGCTCGTGGAGACGGTCCCTTAGAAGTATCTTTTGAATTTATATAGATAACTTAGTACATACTCGTATCTTACGAAACAATATTATACGAAAACCAAACAAAGTCATAACCATAAGTTATTAAATAATAATGATTAATATGAAAAAAATTCTGCAAGACCACTTCGACCTTGAAACAAATTGTGCAAGCTTTGGTTTTTGGCAATTGGTACTACACTTTTCCACTTGAGTATAGTCTTGAGTGAGAACAAATCTAAGCCTTTGTAATAACATACCCAAAAAGCCACTACTTTTTGGTTATATATAATACTTTTAAATCCTATATCGGATCCTACGCAGAGCCATGAAGTCTACTTTGGTCCAACTACAACATAGTATTCTCTTTTGCAGCGCACAAGCGACATCCGGTTTTTTCCAGAGTTTCTTGACCCTTATGTAGGCTAAGATATAACGTGATGTGTTTTAGCCTAAATACGGGTTATAAAATTAACCCTTTCACGAATTCTGGTTGGTCGAAGTGTGTACTTTTGTTAATTCCACTCCGTGTTCGGACTACTCGTATAATCATAAGGTATTTATCAAAAAATATTCTATTTATCTCTACTATTGTGCCTGTTTCTATACCGTTTACTGTAGCGTGTATCGATGGGTATCTTTGTTGTGATATTCGTGTGTATCTTTTGAATGTGTAGTATAGAGGGGACTTTATTAGATGCGAATGAAATAGTATAACATATTTTAATGTAAATTCTGTTTTATTTTATTATCCCGATCATTTGATCTCTAATTATTCCCATTACATTATTAAATATATATTTTTTAGTAACTTTCCTTCCAGTGATTTACAAAATGTAGTATGTACTAAAGAATTCTGATTTAAAAATTAGATTTACTCTATGACTCCTCTTGTTGACAAATCATAGTTATACAGTATCTATTAAAAACTTTCTAGTACCTTATAAAAAGTAATTTATCCTGTCATTATCCTTGTTCATAGTTGTCATGGCCTGTCAGAATAGCACTAAATTATTTGTAAATAATAAGAATACGCGTTTACGCGGTTGCATGGATTTTTAGGTGTTTTGTGTATTTTTTGTTCTAAATTGTACAATGATGGTAAGTACTTATTGAAAATTTATGGCAAAACTGATTTTGGGTACTAAAAGAGATTTTGATGTAGTGCTGAAGATCTATCGAGTGATTTACTGTTTTAGGATGAAGAAATTGAAGATATCATCGGTGACGTAAAATGTACAGACTCCCAAAATAGTGTAGCGGCATCAAACGTGTATTCTATGGACTTTACAGATAGCAGCTCAGATAAAAACAACTCTTCTGGAAAGGAAACATACGTCTTAGAACAGTGTGACAGCGAGGAAAGCGATTCCTATCCGTTAGAAGATGATAAGAGCATCATCTTCATAAAGAACTGCAATAAACGTATACCACAAATTCGGGATGCAGAAGTACAATGTGAAGATGATTATAAATTATGCAAAACTGCAACTACAAGTGTACCAAACTTTTCAATAGTTGTTGAAGAAATCTACACGCAGACGAGCAAGACAATAATGGAGCTTGCACAAGCTGCGGTCGACAGAGAACATTTAGACACACAGAAATCGCTCATAACCATCACTGAAAATACCATGCAATACAGAATAGAATTTAAAAACTCCAAAAAAAAATTGGAGAACAGTGTCAAAATCAGTGAAGTAAACAACTCAAATTACGTGCAATCCTTGTTAGATTACGAATCTTCCAGACAACCTGTATCCGATTCAGATACTATTAAAAGTGATGCTATTAGTGAAGATAGTTCAGATGACCGAGTTATCTATATTATTAATGATCAGTCCAATGAAAATATTTTAAGAGGAAAGAACGCCGATGCGAGCTCCGAGTCGAACATCGCCGATATGTATGACACAGAAAACGATTTTGAAGGATCTAATAATTCAGATATGGAAGACGATTCTTTAATGGAAGCGGTACATCAAAAGTCGAAAACAGGTAACAATAGCGAGACGAGCGATGTACCGCAATCCGTAGACGAAGAAGTCGAAGAACTTTACAATAAGCTCTCAGGAACCATTGACATACAAATTGAAAGTTCGTATGAACCTGAAAGGCAGTTGAACACTTTAACTCCTCTAACTGAGGAGTCTACCATCAAAAGAGATAGCTTGCTCGACTTAACGCCTACAAACAATCTAGTGTCCGCTGACTCTTCAGACAAAGAAGTTCTCTTTACAAACAACGCTGGGGTTAAGATTAAAATGTGGGAACATTATAATCAAGACACATTCAAATTGCCTCCAATACACATATCAAACCGGTCTCCAGACAGTCCACATTTAAATTTCCTCTTCTCTGTGCAAACTCCAAATAATGCTCTGACGAAAGCACCGAGCCTCTACGTAGACAATACAAGGAATGATCGATGGGAAATTAACAGCGCAAATCTAGGTTCTGGTGAAAGTCCACTTATAAGTGGTAGGAACGGTAAGCTTTATTCACATTTAGACGTCAGATTTCTAGGTTTCAAAAATGTGTCTATGCATTCATTGCAATCTACAAGCAATTCAATATTATTAACTAAAAAATAAACAAGAGCGTAATGCAGGACGCTCGCCAGCTGGGTGAATAACCGTTTTGAATGGTGAATGCTGTGCCTGTGTACAGCATTAGACAAATAATAATAATAATGCTGGACAATTAACACAGCATCATCTACCCCCAAGCTAAACATAGCTTATGTTATGGGTAGTAAATGACTGATATACTTAGTACATAGATAGATGTGTTTTTATTATGCATAGAAAAATATCCAGAACACACTGAACAAATATCTGTATATCGTACAGACATTTTTCCCGAGGCGGGAATCGAACCCGGAACCTCTTGCGTCGCTGACGGACCTCTGCCGCTGCGCCACAGAGGCCGTCCTGCCTATGTACAGCAGTAGACAAATTGATGCACACCAGCCATGCATTATTCTTAATGTAGGTAAATCTCTCTTAGTGGTCGACCTCTATCGACTTTTATGAATAGCCAGCTATTGTATCGTCTTATATGTGAATGCTGAAATGAACTACTACCCCCCTAGAACCATTACAAGGGAAAGATATTCACCTACCACCGATTCACTTCGATGGCTACGTTGTAAACAGCATGACACGTAAAAACGACGTAACTAAAACGGCCAAGATGGAATCAAGTGATAACAAGGAATCTATCAACATACAAGAGAGGATCCAAGAACTCAAGCACTGCCATAAGAGTAGCAAGCCTCGCTCCAGGTATATAGCGTAAGTATCGAATTTTTATCTATACTAATATGAATAGCTGACCCGCGCGGTAAACATTTTTACGTGTGATGATTGTCTTTCAGGAGTTCCAATCCGATATATACATAAGTCAACTTATAAATGCCCATAGGAATAAATTAAAAGTAAAAAAAAACTTTTTAACAAACAAGCTTTTATTTAAACGAAAAATAATAAAATAAACATTTTCCATTAAAGTTTAATGTCAACTTAAAACGTCTTTACACAATTTATGTGATAAAAAAGCTTGTCGCTTGTTGTAGGAGGGCGGAGGTCGTGGGGATCACACGACCTCCGCAATCATAAAAAAAAATTGAAGTTTTCATATATCCTACGAGTACATAAGTAAAAAAGCGTTATCTTTAACCATTTCAAATTTCAAGTCGATAGCATCAGTAGTTCACAAGATATCCATTTGTGGCAGACAGACAGACAAAATGATACCATAAGGGTTCCTTTTTACCATTTTGGTCCGGAACCCTAAAAAGCTGTCTTAAAGAAATGTCAGTCAATAGATTACGACACGGTCGCGGTTCTACACCTGTCTTATTATCCATTTGTCAATATTATATGCAGTAAAGGGAAAAGTCATTTGTTTTAAACACTTGACCCTGGGACTTATTGATAGTGAGGGCAAAAGAGATCTTGACAGGATACTGTAGCCTTAAATAAAAGATTTACGGTTTGTTTATGAACAAAGCCGTCTAATAGAAATATCAATAGATCACACGGTCGCGGTTCCATACCTAGGTCGTATTATCTCTATACCCATTTGTCCAAATTATATGCAGTAAAAGGGAAAAGTAGGTATTTTGTTTTAAACACTTGAGACGATAAATTTACTTTTTTTGATAAGAACTTATAATTGTCGATAATTTGACCACAAATCATCACATAACGATTTAAATAAGTAATTAAATATAAAAACTACTTTTTGTAGAAGTCAGAAAAAAAACGGTTGAAGGAAAACGTTTCTTACGAACGCTGCCTTAATGATGAGAGGTATATGATTGAGTTCTAGAAAAAAGTTTAAAAGTTTGATACTGCCTACAAAAAAGTCCGCGACAGCCTATGTCTAACTTTCGTATTTAAGTTACAAAAAGTAGTTTTTTTGTAGTTAAAAAATATTTTAAATCGTAAGGTTATGTTTATTGCTTTTAATAACAACAATTATGAATTCTTATTAAAATAAGTAAATTTATCATCTCAAGTGTTTAAAATAAAAGACTTTTCCCTTTTTGTGCATATAACTTGGACAAATGGTTAAGGAAATAATACGACGTAGGTATGGAACCACGACCGTGTCGTAATCTATTGACTGACATTTCTATTAGACGGCTTTTATACGGCTAACAAGACGAAAATATTTTAAGGCTACACTGGTGGCGATTCTGTTGATGCACTAAATAACTAAAGCTAATTTAATTGACGTAAAACTAACTAAAATGACGTATAGCTATTCAGTTAGTGCCGTTCTAAAATTTAAACGGAACAAATACAATTTTACGCTGACAGCTCTATTTAAAAAAGTTTCTCTTTTGCCCTCACTATTAAGGGTCAAAATTCTCTCTGGTGGGTATTGACCTGAGAAAGCAGTGTTTTTCCCATGGGCAGTTACTATGTTGATTTATCTCGGGTTGGAACTCCTCATTACATCTAATATAGTACTTATACAAAAAAGATTTGAACAATTTAAGAAAACAATTGTCGACGTAAAACGTGACGTCGGCGTGAAATGGAGCTGGGCTGGTCTTGTCTGCCGCATGCCCGAAGATCTGTGGGCTAAGATCACCACCCAGTAGAACCTCGACACGGTAAGACGCCGCGGCAGACCGAAGAAACGATGGCGTGACGAGTTAGACCAATATGCATGATCGCATAGTCGCATGTGCGCATGGGTCGAATTGACAGCAGATCGAGAAGCATGGAGAGATGGGGAGGAGGCCTTTGCCCAACAGTGGGACACTTACGGCTATTTGGAATTGGAAAATAAACATGATTTATTTAATTATAATAATTTTATTAACTTATTTAAACAAACGCGGTAATATATCCAAATTGGCATGCAAATATGTACATACAACATAACATATGCTTTAAAAATATAACTCTCCTTCTGGCAGTCAGGAAATAAATCGTAGCACTCATACTGACCTAACCACACTCATAATTTCATCACAAGTAAAAATGCTTAGCGCCCAAAGAAGTGGGCACCGGGTCAGCTAGTAGTAGATATTATAAAACGGCAACTTCATTTTCTATCACTAAAGATTATATTTGTCACTAATCTGCTATAGGTACCCTATTTATTACCAATATGTATTTCTAAAATAGTAGAGTTGTCACCTTAATTGAATCCCACCAAGCTCGGATTGAGAACAACTGTGCAAGTCTTCGTTATCCTCAGGCGAGTAGACAGCAGAAGCGGCTCGCCCGGCAGCGATATCCGTGACGAGGGCCGCCTGTGCGAAGTCGCAGAGAAGGGGTGCGAAGTGCTTTGTGTGGAACTGGTGAAGAGACTGCGCTCAGCTTCTTGGTTAGTCAGTTCATGTTATCTCCAGATATCAGAAGTAGCGAGTGTCGCGAAGGGAAGATATACGAGGCGCTCTATGTGGAACTTGCCAAGAGACTGCGTTTTCCTTTTCTTGATTAGTTATTACATCTGTGATCTCTATGCGTCACGCGCCGCGGTGACGACGCACGTGTGGAACTAAATAAAAATTGCGCTTGCCGGTACTTAAAAAAAATGCTGGACACTACACCTGCCACTTAGCAAAGCTTGTACTACACTACGGAAACCAGATAATTGATAGAATAATTAAATAATTTTTTTTTTGTTAATTTATTTATCATACAAAGAAAAATACCCAGACCCGGGACCAATATGAATGAATGAATGAATGAATAACTTTATTGTACACCAAAATCAAGAGAGTTACAGGAAAAGGAAGAGTTATTAAAAATAAACATTGGTACAATGGGCGACCTTATCGCTAACAGCGATCTCTTCCAGGCAACCTTTGGATGGACAGGATAGATTTCAATTTATTTATGACGGTGGCGTACAAAAACAGTGAAAACAAATGAGGTAATATTGAATATAATATGTAGTTAATATGATTTAAATAATAAATAATGATAATATAAACATACAAACACATAACTATAAAGATAAATATAAAACAAATAGTTTACCCAAAATATAAATATACGTATTTAAATATATATAAATATAAATAATATATATATATATACATAGGTGTATAAAATATAGACATATCAATGAAATACTTGGATTACGAAGTTACGAAGGCTTATCACGGGAATCCAGATAAAATTGATGAACCAAGTTTTTGAAAATAGGAAGGGATTTGGCATGACGGATAGAAACAGGGAGTGCGTTCCAGAGTCTTGTTGCTTGTAATGTGAAAGAATTACCATAAAACTCTGAAGTATGAAGAGGAATCTTCAGTTCGCGGGTATCAGAGGACCGAAGGGATCGGGGGTTGGAGACATGAAGGAATTCAAAACGATCTTTGAGGTAGGATGGCGTAGAAGGAGAGAAAAGGATAGAGTACAGGAGATTCAGGAGATGAGCATTCCGGCGAAGACGGATGGGTAACCATTTGAGTGTGTTTCGGTATTTCGAAACATGATCAAACTTTCGCAAGCCAAATATAAATCTTATGGAGTAGTTCTGAAGACGCTCAAGTTTATTGAGTTGATCTTCAGTTAAATCTGGGTAGCTGGCGTCAGCGTAGTCGAGAATAGGATGCAACAAAGATTGTGCAAGCGCAATTTTGGTGGAAGTGGGGAGAAAGTTACGCAGCCGTTTTAAAGACGCACCAGCAGCAAAAGTTTTTCGGCTTACCGTAGCCATTTGAGGACCCCATGACATGGTCTTGTCCATAATAATACCCAAATTTTTTAC
The DNA here is from genome assembly GCA_963082625.1 of Pasiphila rectangulata. Lineage (NCBI taxonomy): Eukaryota > Metazoa > Arthropoda > Insecta > Lepidoptera > Geometridae > Pasiphila > Pasiphila rectangulata. Next base: position 19,158,203 of record OY720244.1, read on the forward strand.
TGTATCACTTATTTTAATATGGAGACCGTCAAATGTAACTGATGGTAGATCAGTTGGTGGAGACCAATTGATTCGAGCAATCATTCTTGAACTACCTATGACTATCACCTGGGTTTTTAAGGGATTAACTTTGAGTCCAAATGATTTACTCCAGGTACTTATAGTTTGCAAATCAGAATTTATGTCAGAAATCCCTTCAGCCAACCATTCTATAGGAGCTTGCGTGTAAATTTGTAAATCATCTGCATAGAGGTGGTAGGAAGAAGAGAGATGTTTAGAAATAGAATTAATAAAAATAGCAAAAAGAAGAGGAGATAGCACGCCGCCCTGAGGAACACCGGCATGCAGTTGACACCACGATGAGAAAGTATCGTCAATACGGATGCGCTGCCGGCGTCCATACAGGTAACTATGAAACCAGTCAATCACTGATGTGGATATATTAAGAGAGCGAAGAAGAGCTAGAAGGGTGTCAAAGTCGACGTTGTTAAAGGCATTACTAAAATCTAGAAGTGAGAGTATGGTAACTAGTCTGTTTTCCATGCCATGCCTGATATCATCTGTGATTTTTATCAAAGCAGAGACGGTACTGTGGCCCGGTCGGAAGCCAGACTGGAACGTGTTCATTAAATTATTGGTCGTGAGGAAATGACTTAACTGATGGTGTACGAGGCGCTCCAAAACTTTGGATAAAAAGGGGAGAATGGAAATAGGGCGGTATTCGGAAAAGGATGAGGGATTGGAACATTTTGGAAGAGGAATAACTTGAGCCTCTTTCCATACATTTGGAAAAGTTCTAGTGATAATTGAGAAATTTAAAAGGTACGTGAGGACATGGATAATCTCATCAAGAATAGGGATAATCATTTTTTTGCTAATGCAGTCACTTCCGACTGCATTCGACGAGATGGACAAGATACTCTTCTTAACATCACAATCAGTGAATTGACTGAATGAAAATGAGGTAAAGTCTGGAACTGGTAGAGAAGAGAGGTAATGTAAAGTTTGTGCTTTTTTAGATCGGTCGAAGTTTGATGAAGATGAAAAGTGCACATTTAGTGAATTAATGTCGAGGTCGTTAGGTGCATTTTGACGTAATTTTCCAATACCTAGCGAACGTAAGAACTTCCATACTTTCGCAGGATCCTTATTAAGTACGGAATTGTGAATATATCGGCGTTGTGCATCCCTACACACCCTATTGCAGTGATTTCTAGCCTCATTATACTTAGTTTTATTAAAATCGGTCGGGGTACGCCTAAAGCGAACCTTGGCCGCCAACTTCTTCCGCATTTCATCTCGTATATCATCGGTGAGCCAGGGTGCAGGGAGATGTTTCATCTTGACTGCTCGAACTGGTGCATGAACGTCATACAATTCAGTGAGAACGCTGTTAAATGACAATATCTTCTCGTCCATAGTACACGCACTAAATACCCTAGTCCAATCAAGGTCTCGGGCATTGTCGCGCAGAGACTTCTCATTCACAGCTCCAAAATTGCGCTGAAGGAGAACTTTTGGCTTGTCTTTAGGAGGTCTTATCTTATATGATAGAAATAATAGATCATGATACGAAAATTCATCCGCCGTACACTGTCCGTGCTTGGCAACATGATTTATAGAAGATAGTATAATTAAATCAAGAAGGGAAGGTTGACAATTCGGAAAATGGTGTGTCGCACTCAAGGGAAGTATGTTCATGTTGTACGACCGAACAGTACTTTCAAGTGTAGTGGCACGAGCGTCCATCTTATTCAAGCAAGTATTAAAGTCACCCATAATAATAGAGTGGTCATGAATAGAGATCAGTTCTTCAAGTAGTGCATCAAAAGAGGGAAAAAAATTAATGCGCATTGATGGCGAATAGTACACACCAACTAAAATTTTGCGGTGTGATATAATTACTTGAATGAAGAGGTGCTCACCAGCAGAGGGGGGCGGGGGTTGCGAAGACATGCTTAAAATAGTAAACGGAATACACGATCGCAAATAAATGGCAACGCCTCCACCTCCTGAGCTCGTCCGGTCATTTCTGATGAGTTGAAATCCTGGTAGGGAGTAAGAAGAAGAAGGGAGACAAGGCTTTAGCCAGGATTCCGATATAAGAATGGCATGTATATTTTTAGAAGAAAAAGTCGCCAGCATTTCGTTGAAGTGTGCTGGAATGCTCTGGGCATTGATATGCACCACATTGAAGTTTTTGGAGACATCACTAAAGGTTGTTTCCAAGGTATCACGGAGAGACTGAATGCTGCTGAAACTATCATCAGAACAGTTACCAGCCGAAGAGGAACAAGACAAGAATTCATCATCATCTGAATCACCCATAGATAAGAATATAAATACTTACATACAAAAATAATATATATATATATGTATATTAGCTTTATGAGGAAGGTAATAAATAAAAAATAAAAATACGCTCTCAAGTTTACAAATCACTAATTGCTCGCGTAGGTACCTACTTACTTACTCTTAAAATTGAAGTAAATAGCCACGCACTGTCCATCCGCTAGCAGCTGTGAAAAATAACATGAAAGAACAACAATAATATAAATGAAACTTACCTAGGATTATTACTAAACATAAAATTAGGTAGCTACAGTCACGAAAAAACAGATCACACTTACTAACACAAGCAAAAACCTACAATCGACCGAAACAAACAAAAAAAAAAACAAATATTTATTATAGTATACAAACAGAAGAAGAAGAATTAACATTATAAAACTGCGTGAAACGGAATGTGCGTTTTGACACTGAACTGTTCAATTGGCACTGACAGCTAATCATTTATTTGTAGGACTCTCAATCAATCAATTCCTGTCACACACGCCATTAAATAAAGAAGAAGAAGAATCAATCAATAAAAGAAAAACAAACACGAGTCAAAGAAATTGCATTTTAGTAAAGTGACGGTATTAACTATTAAAACGAGATATGTTATGGACTTTAGACATTGACCCAGCCGATTGTATTTACACTAAAAAATAAAAACGAATGCACTACTTATCTACGAGAAACAGCTCTTCGAACCTTTGCAGCAGGAGCCTCCTTTGCAATTCTTGGCACCGAAACCGGCTGCTCTTCAGCTTGCGGGATCTTGGCTAACTCCCCAATCGATGAGACCCGATGCCGATTTCCTTTAGGGTCGAGGACAAATACGTAGCCCTGCCTAGTCCAGCTTCTGGTTACGCCAAAACGCTTCCTGGCCTCCATAAACACTTCGTGACGCGCTTTTGTCAAAAACTCCGAGAGTGTCACGCCCGTGTTCTTCAAAGCTGACTTCGAAGACCACATCTTGTCCCGCACCATTACGTCCCGGAGTTTACAAAGAATGGGCCTTGGTTTATCCGAAGTAGCACGACCCATACGATTACAGCGGCTAATGCTGGTTTTGGTGAAATCTTGCAGTTTCAATCTGTCCAACACCGTCTTGACCACCAAATCAGCAGTGTCTTCCTGTGCATCCTCCTTTACACCATGCAGCAGAAGAATTTTCCTCCGTCCACGCATCTCCAGGTTGTCCACATGACAGCTGAGTATGTTGATTTGCTCTTGGAGGGTACAAAGAGTTTTGCTCATGTAGGATTTAAAGATAGAGAACTCATTCGCCAGTGCTGATAAATCTGATGCTGGGGACTTACTTCTCAGTAGTTTCTCCTCAAACTCTGCCATTGTTTGCAGGAATGTAGCTCGCATCTCGGAGAGTGAACTTTGGAAGGATGTGGCATCCATGTTAAAGTGAGGTTATCTTGTGCTGTGATATTAGGTGTGATAACTTTGTTGATATTGCTCAGTATGTAGGGATAACAGCTGATTGCAGGTAGGACTTGCTGTTTAATAATTTAGAACATTAGTTGATTTATAATACTTGTGATTTCTATTTTTCCTAATTAAATTTACAGATGAACAAAATAAGTGATGTTGTTTATTTATGCCTACCCGCCCAAAAAAAGTATCTAAATATCTGCAGAACAATTACAAACATGTCCCGTGGCGGGAATCGAACCCGCTACCCTCTGCGTGTCAGTCGGCCATTACTACTGACTAACTGAGCCTTGGAGACAGTCAACTTATTTGTGCTCTGCTTCTCGTTTATCCTTCCTAAATATCATAGCCCGGGATTATATTGTAAACTAGCTTCTGCCCGCCGCTTCGCATGCGTTGTACCCGGATAAAAAGTAGCCTATGTGTTAATCCTGGTCGACATCTATACATGTGTAAAGTTTCAACTCAATACGAAGGCTAGTTGTTGCGTAAAGAGGTATCAAACGTCCATCCATACATTTATCTATACGAACAAACTTTCGGCTTTATAATACAACAAGGTAGTGAGGTAGTGGGATGAAGCTGTAGATAGCGTATGGAACCAGATACTCGTACCTAGGTATACCTCAAACTAGGCAAATTTTGTACTACAGATATAGCTTAAGCTAATATAAAAAAATACCACTAATGCTTATTATTATTATTAAAAGCCACAGTTGCGATGATTTCTAACATATTTGGAAATTTGCCTCCGTAGGGTAGTTACGGAGCTCAGTGTCGACACACTACTTAACACGCTCCCAAAATATAAGATATTTTATTACATTTGTGTTTCTAACCAACCTCCCAGTTAACCAGCATTTCTCGCAAATGGCCCTTCACCAGGTTCGACGTGGCCGACACCTTAGAAGACATCCCAAAAGTCCTAGATAAATTCTGGGGCGTTATCGCCGAGTATCGCGTCGCGGATCTTATAAGACAAGTATGTGCCCAAAGCTTACTAGAATTTAGCTTACTAGAATAAAGATGGATGGGCAAACGGTTCACTAACGGGTAGGGGTTAAATAATGATTTGAGATTTAAATAAGATTCACCTACGCTGATAATCAGTTTAACACGTATAGGTACCGAATGGGTATCGTAATCGTTAAAAATTGTAAGTGTAAATGGTGTCTCCATCTAAAGCGTCCTTCTCACTACGTAGGTAGGTAGACATTGTAAAAGCCGCAGATAGAAGATTCAGCAGTGGACGTGGATAGCAGTCCTACCGGCTAAAATGATGATTGTACGAAATAGCTACTTTGGACATAACGTCAATACTGATCTAACGTGTTAATTTTAAACTGTATCTCCTAGATCACCGCCCACGTGGAATCCCCGCGGACGCACTTAGCGCGCGTCGCCTGCGCTTCGCTGGCTGCCGTCATCAAGAACACCAATTATACTAAGAAGCCCGTTAGTGTACTTACTTAAAAAGATTGCTTGTCAAGAACACTAACTTTTAAAACCACACATGGTTTACGCAGGTGTTGTAAAGATTTGTACCTTATTTCCTTCAACTTATCTTTACCCATTGTATAATTGAATTGATTCAGGCGTGACATTGCGGAAGAGAGCATCAAATGATATTGCCCTTTTTGGGGCTCCGCAGTTTTTATTAATTTATGCGTTGAAAAAATGTTCAGTGGTAACCAAGAACTCCTCAAACATTCGCACTTAGAAGATGTTTTTTTGCCTACCTAAAGGATTTTTACGAAGCGGTGACAGTTCTGCTAACGAAGACAGGCAGCTTCTGCCACCCAGTGCGGAGAGCAGCGAACGTCGCGCTCGACGACATAGTCTGCGGGGTGGAACTGACTCACGCGGTGACGGCGCTCTGCGTGCACGGCATCGAGTAAGGAAATGCTGCTTTTAAAGGCTCGAGCAGACCGGATGCGTATGCGTAGACGTAAGCGTAGACGTGCACGTACCACTGAGTTGTAATGTATGGAACTGTATGAGACAGGACACATCGCTTGCGTAACGTAGACGCGCGCGTCATATGTCAGTTCCATACATTACAACTCAGTGGTACGTGCACGTCTACGCATACGCATCCGGTCTGCTCGAGCCTTAACCCTCGACAAAGATGGTGTTATAAGTTTGACCGCTACGTGTATGTCTGTGAGTCTATCTGTGGCGCTGTAGCTCTAAAACGAGTGGACCGATTTAAATGTAGTTTTTATTTGAAAGCAGTTTAACCAGCGGTGGTTCTCAAATGTTTTTTCATGATCGACTAAGACGTGTACAAGATATGGGGGGTAAAAAGGGTATTGAATAATCGAATGTTTCCACAAATATATACCCAAGTGAAAAATTGGCTTGTGTTTTGGTTTGGAAGACATAATTGGTCTATTATATCATTGTATATCTTGGGAATCCGTGGTTAGACCAACGATTCATTTGGTGTAACTTAGTTTAAACGTCCAGCGCTTCACGCATTAGTGAGAATTTATATTCCCGTGAGCGAATTTGGGTTCAGTGGAACAGACCGTGACGTCGCATTTTGGACGGTCGAATCCTGACCTGGCGTCATCATTTTGAAGGTCTACGGATACACATCACAGATCAGGCATTCATTACACACAACACCGACACATTACATCATACAAGCGTCGGCTCCAGTAAGATACTTGGTGAGTGTTTTATCTATAGACATTGATGAAAATTATAGTCCGTGTATCGCGGCGGTACTAGACGACCTAGAACGATCTAGTACATTTTGGTACCAAAAATGTACTAGCTCGATCCCTAGAACGATCTAGTACATTTTGGTACCAAAAATGTACTAGCTCGATCCCGGTCGTCTAGTACCGCCGCGATACACGGACTATAATTTTTATCAATGTCTATAGATAAAACACTCACCAAGTATCTTACTGGAGCCGACGCTTGTATGATGTAATGTGTCGGTGTTGTGTGTAATGAATGCCTGATCTGTGATGTGTATCCGTAAACCTGCAAACTGATGACGCCAGGTCAGGATTCGACCGTCCAAGATGCGACGTCACGGTCTGTTCTACTGAACCCAAATTCGCTCACGGGAATATAAATTCTCACTAATGCGTGAAGCGATGGACGTTCAAACTAAGTTACACCAAATGAATCGTTGGTCTAACCACGGATTCCCAAGATATACAATGATATAATAGACCAATTATGTCTTCCAAACCAAAACACAAGCCAATTTTTCAAGTGTGGTACCAAATGAAAATGCATGGCGTGTAGATTGCTAAACTGGGAGTACATATTCCGTTAGTCATAACGATAACAGGATATTATTAAAATAGGGTAAGATATTATGTAAAGGCGTCAATCGTTTCAACCCAAATCACGGGTCTTCAGGCAATGGTCGCGTCGTGCTCTGAACGTGTGCATCGTTCACTATGAACCAGTGTTTTTACTAACTTATTCCGTGCATAAATAATATCCTGCTTTCCTACGGCTACGTACGACGGTAGACGTGCTACAGCTGACGTGATGAATTTACATTATTTCTAATGAGAACAAGATATTATTAGAGTAAGTTAGGTAAATGGGTCTTTTTCAAGGTGAGCGATGGTCGCGTCGTGCTCTAACACGTCCCGTTGCAGGCGTACACGGAACCAGTACTTTTACTAACTCTTTCCGTGCGGAAATAAAATCCTTGCAGGCTGATTACGTGTCTCGTGGCGAGGCGATATCTCGCCCTCATCGCTGTAAAACGTCAATTTTTTGCTTTTATAAAACAACATTGACCATTGACAGCGATGATCGCGAGATATACGCCCGTTGCAAACCTGTCGCGAGATACGAAATCATCCTGCCGCTTTCACAATGAATGTAGCATGATATATTCATGTTACAGGCACAAGAGCCCCTTGGTCCGGTGCGCGTCCGCGCGGCTGCTGGTGGTGTGCGCCGCGCTGGCCGGCGGCGGCCGCGGCGTGCTGCGCGCGCGCCCGCCCTCCGCCGCCGCCGCGCGCGCGCTGGCCCTGCGCGCGCTCTCCGCGCTCCTGGACGACAAGAGCACCGACGCCAGGTGACCACACTAACACTAGAGCTATGGTGGTGTGCGCCGCGCTGGCCGGCGGCGGCCGCGGCGTGCTGCGCGCGCGCCCGCCCTCCGCCGCCGCCGCGCGCGCGCTGGCCCTGCGCGCGCTCTCCGCGCTCCTGGACGACAAGAGCACCGACGCCAGGTGACCACACTAACACTAGAGCTATGGTGGTGTGCGCCGCGCTGGCCGGCGGCGGCCGCGGCGTGCTGCGCGCGCGCCCGCCCTCCGCCGCCGCCGCGCGCACGCTGGCCCTGCGCGCGCTCTCCGCGCTCCTGGACGACAAGAGCACCGACGCCAGGTGACCACACTAACACTAGAGCTATGGTGGTGTGCGCCGCGCTGGCCGGCGGCGGCCGCGGCGTGCTGCGCGCGCGCCCGCCCTCCGCCGCCGCCGCGCGCGCGCTGGCCCTGCGCGCGCTCTCCGCGCTCCTGGACGACAAGAGCACCGACGCCAGGTGACCACACTAACACCAGAGCTAGTCTCAACCTAGGTGACGTCACTGACACTAGAGCTAGTCTCGACCTAAGTGACGTCACTGACACTAGAGCTAGTCTCAACCTAGGTGACGTCACTGACACTAGAGCTAGTCTCAACCTAGGTGACGTCACTGACACTAGAGCTAGTCTCAACCTAGGTGACGTCACTGACACTAGAGCTAGTCTCAACCTAGGTGACGTCACTGACACTAGAGCTAGTCTCAACTTAGGTGATGAAATCTATCTATATTAACACTAGAGCCCGCTAGTGTGACACTAGGTGACGACATCTATCTATACTAACACTAGAGCCCGCGAGTCTGACACTAGATGACGAAATCTATCTATACTAACACCTTTAATCTAAACAAAACTGCAGTTACTCGACGTCCTCTATGGCGCATCGGGCGAAGGTCCGCCTGCGACGCAAGAGGTTGACGCGATTCCCGCCTCGTGATACATGTCTGTACGATCTGCAAATGTTTTTTCAGGGTGTTCTGAAGTTTTTCTAAGAAAGATGTAATGTATTAAGTATCATAGGTCCCTGCCCGTGCCCTTCATCTGATACCCTTCGGACATGCTCATGGAATGCTGCCAGCGACCCCGAGTCCCGGAGGAATTTTTCAAATCGGTCCAGTAGTTTCGGAGCCTATTCAATGCATACAAACAATTCAATCTTTTAAATCTTTAACAATTAAATTTGCTTCACAAATTGAAAATATACACATGGCTTACAAACTAACAATATTAAAAAAAAATACTCGGTGCAATTTCTAAGAGCAGTGAACACAGCATGCTTATTATTTTCTCTTTATTATTAGTGTAGATGTAGATAAATAAATGTTCTTCCAATCTATTATTTTACTTGTGGGCCCGACACGACTTCGCCTTCGCTTTTCATCATCATCTTGGCCGCAGGACGCCCACTGCTGGACACAGACCTGCCTTATGAATTAAAAGACAAAAGAAAATTGTTAAATTATGACTATGGTCCAACAAGTCGCGGAGGCAAAGTCGTCAGTGGGCGCGGCCTAAATGTATGCTACCTATCTCACCTGACATAGTATGTATGTATACCCGCGCACTAGAACGAAATGCACAATGATTCATTACCGGAGTATTCCAAGGAGTTGGGCTGACTAGGGTCGGACTAGCATCACAGGGGACAATGCACAATACACCCGATGCGGGAAGTCAGTGCAGATCTGGTATCGCCAACCAGAATTAGAAGATAAATATAGATAGATAGATAGAAAACACTTTGTTGTACACCACATTAAGAGAACATAAAAAATAAGAAATAAGGTAAAATAACGCAGGAGTACAAAGGGCGGCCTTATCGCTATGAGCGATCTCTTTCAGGCAACCTTGGGATGGACAGGAAAATATAGGACGCTATATCGTGGCGTAAAATTAGGAGATTATAGGAATCAATAAATAAATAAATAGTCATAGATTAGGTACATACGTAATAAAGAATAGATTAGTCATCTACTTAGTACCCCTAACGGAGAGAAGTTTATTAGTCATCTAGTACCCATAACACAAGCTCTGCCTACGAGTAGCGTGGGGCTAGTTGGTGCTATGTGAATTGTCCAGCATTATTTATATCTATTCATTAAATCAAAAAAACTCCAACAGGAAGTATGCCGAGCGACTCTACGCGATGCTGAGACCTCTACCGAACTTCGAAGCGTATTTTCTCACGGACGTGGGCGTAGAGTCTGCGACCAGGCAGATGAAGAAGTACGATAAACTCACCACCAGGCAAGCGAAGGCGTCATCTCGGCCATAGCACGTCAATCGGATAACGGCCCCTCATGTATATCCAAGTCATGTATATCCAATACAGACCGTGGGTGCCAACTCACCGGCAACAAACTAATCCTGACGCTTGGTAAGCGCGTTGGCAAGCGCAGTACGGGATGTTGATGTACCGAAAGACACTGCTGCCCATCTTTATGTCTTCCTTGGCAGAAGTCTTTTTTAAACTTTCGCGATCACGACACCATTATTAACACATATTTAACCGGGTATTTATCGCGTTATTTACCTTTATTATTGCCCGACGTTTCGACAGGATTGCACCCATCTTCCACCACTCCATCCTTCTATGATCACCCAGTCTTCCCGGGACCACGATGGGTGCAATCCTGTCGAAACGTCGGGCAATAATAAAGGTAAATAACGCGATAAATATCCGGTTAAATATGTGTTAATTCCTTGGCAGCTTCAGAAAGCAGATTAAACATGATACTGTATGTAAAAACTACGTATTTCATTATGACAGCGGGATATTATTTACGCACGGAATGAGTTAATAAAATCAGATCATAAGGGGTTTGTTGCCATTCTTAGTAAGCGGGTTTGCCGGCGCAGTACTGGAGTTCGATACACAGAAAGACGCTGTTGCCCATCTTCCGGAGGTATCCCTTGGTTTTTACTCTGCATCCACGGGCAAGAGAAAGGCAACATTCTACCGCCGGCACCCCACGGCAACGGCAACGTGGGCAAGCTAAGTGACGAGACTTTCCTTGCCACGTTGAAAAGTATTTAGTTTTCGATGTAACTTTTGTAATTACTATGTTGTAACACCATAATTTTATTTAAAATATTTTGAATTATTTAGTGCCGTTCTGACATAAACGTTGTTGATTTAAGTTATTATTTAAAAAAATGTATAATAAACTGACGTTCCATAAATACATGTTTAAATTATTATACCTACCTTATTTTAGTCTAGACTAGCCGCACCCGCGTAGTTCTCGTTTTCGTGGGAATACATAAATAAAATATAGCCAATGTTACTCAGGGATAATGTAGGATTCTAATAGGAAAGAATTTTTCATATCGGTCCAGTAGTTTCGGAGCCTATTCAATGCATACAAACAAACAAACAATCAAATCTTTTCTCTTTATTGTTAGTGTAGATGTAGATAAATAAATGTTCTTACAATCTATTATTTTACTTGTGGGCCCGTCACGACTTCGCCTTCGCTTTTCATCATCATCTTGGCCGCAGGACGCCCACTGCTGGACACGGACCTGCCTTATGAATTAAAAGACAAAAGAAAATTGTTAAATTATGACTAAGGTTTAACAAGTCGCGGAGGCAAAGTCGTCAATGGGCGCGGCCTAAATGTATGCTACCTACAGTAGTCAAAGTAGTTCCCGCGACTTTATCAATGTCGAATCTTGCTGCCGGGCGACCAACGTTTCTGTATCCTTGTCTCGGCACCATTCAGTTATAGCTTTACTCCACCTGCCATTACCACGACCAAATACAGAACTCTGCGGGCTACTGCTTCACCACGACAACGCGTTGGGTGACAAAACGAGGGACTTCTTAGGCAGCACGCCGGTCATACTCCCATCCTTTCTTTGCCGGAAGATGCGCTGTCAGCGTTATAGCAGGCTTTAAACGAGGTGTCTGCGGCGGACTGGAAAAAGTGTTTCGAAAACTGTTTTGCATAAAACTTTGTATAGAGACTGGTGGAGAGTACCACAGAAGAGTACTTTGAAAAGATTTAATAAAAAACATTTATCTACCCATAGAGCACTTTATCTTATTTTCGTAAATTGTCGTAAATTTTCTGAGTATCCCACGTGGGTACATGCTGTTTCTGAAATTAACAAAATAAAAATACTTACTTGACTTTGAGCGAGAGCTCTGAGCATTCTTCGAATTTTCTGATATCTCAGTATTTTACGGCTTAGTTACGGTCTCAAGCAGGCTTACTACATCTAAGTCCACGCGGACGAAGTCGCGGGCACAGCTGGTGTATCATAAATTAGATTATGTTTTTGGCACATGATATGAAGCTGTGTTGAAGTTCGTGAAAATGGTAAATGACCCTGATTATTGCAAACGCACTTCTTATTTTATCACGGTGTCCATTTGATATGAATGAACAAATATATTTACTTACTGATTACTTGCGGCTTGCAAATTATTTACAATTTTTTCATATTATAAACATTCATTTGTTTACGATATTCATCTCAGTCGTACGATGTCCATTGTCCGCTATTATTATTATTAAGATAATATTATTGTGAAATTATGTGCATACATGTTCAGGTCTTAAAAACTAAAAGTAAGTAGGTATAGTGCACTGGAGTAAGAACGGACACGTTTTTAGAAAACCATTAAGATGTTACAAAATATTTTATTCCGGGCTTGAAAAATGCTTGCCAAAGTTAACATCACAACCTCACAACTTTATTTAAATGTTAACTTTGGCCATTAAACTAAGTTTTTGGAAATTCTCTAAACGGAAAGATGACGAAGCGAATGACGACTAAAGTTATTATAAAACTTTGAAAACCAAGGGAATAATCGGACGTTGATGGGGTAGCATCGGATTACCTTCTAAAACCGCTTCTGTAGCTCTGGTCATAAGCGATAGATAAAATTATCCGATCTAACAAAACGCAAATATCTACCTTCTGCATTTTCCACAAAATATCACAAGTTCCTTTCGGCTTAGCGATTAAGGTCAGTCTATGAAAGGGGGTCAACAAAATGGCGTTGCCGACCATGCTACCAAATATTAAAAATCACCTTATATTACGGAGTTATTAGATGTATCCGATCTTACCCCGGATGCACCTACCCCGATGCACCTTAACAAAGAGTTTTTGTTTAAATAAAAAAACGAAGATAACATAAATATTGTCTTTTTTAAACTTTCGCGATTATTAACATACATATAACCGGGTATTTATCGCGTAAATTACCTTTATTATTTCTCGATGTTTCGCTTGGATTGATAGAGTCTTCCCGGGACCATGCTTGTTGCAATCCAAGCGAAATTTCAGAAAATAATAAAGGTAATTTACGCGATAAATACCCGGTTATATGTATGTTAAGAACATAAATATTTCTACAAACTTAAAAAAAAAAGTTGAGTGTAGAGTTCCCTACCATCAATTTTCATAAAATTCGTGCAGATTGTAGTGAACTTTTGTAACAGGCCAACATCGTGGTCTTATTTTATACAAATTTCCATTCGTTGCTTTATTTCTAAAGACGAATAAAATCATAATATGCCTCCCTCATGGACCTACAATGATCATGCGGGTGTTGTTGCCATACTCACCACGGCGCAGTACGGGATGTTGATAATGAACAAGGAACGCTGCTGCCCATCTTTTAAAGGTATCCCTTGACAGATTCTTACTGAATCCACGGCAAGTGAGGAGAGGCAGCATTGTACTGCCGTGGCACCCCACGGCATAATCCAGTAATTATTTAATCATCATCATCATTTTAGCCGTAAAACGTCCACTACTGAACACAGGCCTCCCTCATGGATCTCCATAAGGGGCAGTTGCCATACTCACCACGCTTGGCAGGCGGTTTGGCGAGCGCAGTATGGGATGTTGATACAACTTGACCATGACGCTGCTGCCGGAGGTAGCTCTTAGCAGGCTCTTACTGCATCCACGGGCAAGAGAGGAGGGGCAACATTCTACTACCGGCACCCCACGGCATCATCACTTACTAGAATTTAAGATGCACGAGTAAACGGTTCACTAACAGGCAGGTTGATTGCAGAGGTTTAATAATGATTTGAGATTTTAATTTAATTCACAGATGTTTATTTAATTCCTTCCTTCTTCAGTCGTATTCCTCAGTTACTGAGGGTCGTGACCACTAATGTTTGACATTCGACTCCTGACGATGGAGCGCCATCTGGAACGGTCCCCGGCGATGTGTAGAGCCTCGCGTACGGGAGTGTCGAGTGTGGAGCGGATCTGGTCGCTCCATCGCATCGGACTACGGCCTCTTGTTCTTTTTCCTTCAATTTTGCCAGTAATCATGAGTAGTTCTAAGTTATCGACTTTCTTCCTTGCAATGTGTCCGAAGTAGTCTAGGATTATTTTAAGACATATGGAAGATAGTCTGGTGGTAATCTTAAGCCGTTTTAGAATCGATGCATTGGTTTTGCGAGCAGTCCACGGAATCCGCAGCATTCGCCTCCAGCACCACATCTCGAAAGCCTCAATGCGCTTGCGATCCTTTGCTTTCAAAGTCCATGTTTCAGCGCCATAAAGGAAGATTGAAAAAAAATGAGACTGTTTATGAGCTTTTTCTTAGTCCTGATGGAAATCTTGTGATCTTTCCAGATTTTATGGAGCTGAGACAATTATTTAATTCACCTGTTTATAATCAGTATTCATCTTAGCCTAGCCGTTGGACGTCCACTGCTGGATTCACACCACAAATGGGTACCGATTATAAGGAGTTGTTGCCATACTCACCACGCTTGACAGGCGGGTTGGCGAGCGCAGAACTAGTTGTTGATATGCGAAAAGACGCTGCTACCCATCTTCAGGTGGTATCCCTTGGCAGATTCTTACTGCGTCCACGTCAAGAGAGGAGAAGTAACAGTCAGCTTAGAAGGTACCTAATCTAAATGTTGTTAAAATCGCATAGGTATACATATACATATATGGTATATATCGGATACTTCCATGAACAACAAGCAGTGCATGCGTACGCTTGCACTAAGCCCAGTGCACATGCACTAGAAATTATCTAACGAGATAGAGCCGGCTGGTTGAACAGGAATTTTAATATCATTTAGCGGTTGCGAAGACAATTTTCTATTTAGGGTTTGCGAAATATTAAAATTTTAAACTTTTTTTCTATCTAAACATGAACTTTCTGGGAAAAGTATAACAGTAAGCCAGTTTTAGTTGCGGAGAAATTGTTACTAAAATAACCTACCTACGGTTTACCAAACATACCGAAATACTTGTGTTAGGAGTATATTTTGACATATAAACATAAATTTAAATAAGATATGACATAAGACAATACATATTATTAGTATTAACACACCCAAACATACACAATTAGTTAGTAACTAAAATATTAATGATTGTACAAATTTAATATCGGTATTAAGGCACAAAGATCGACCGCTTATGTATTAATATATTGGTTATTCAAAAGATATTTTTTCAGATTAGTTTTGAAAGAGTAAATAGAATTCGATATTTTTATTGGAGGAGGAAGATTGTTCCAACATTTCGTGGAAGCTTTCGATATGCTGCCAATCTATGGCGCGGGCAGATGAAAATTTTTGCTAAGCGAAAT
The DNA here is from genome assembly GCA_963082625.1 of Pasiphila rectangulata. NCBI lineage: Eukaryota > Metazoa > Arthropoda > Insecta > Lepidoptera > Geometridae > Pasiphila > Pasiphila rectangulata. Next base: position 19,173,635 of record OY720244.1, read on the forward strand.
TAAGATTAAAGTTTTACATCATAAGTATCTTGGTGCTTGTTTTTTACTATATAATACCAAAAAGAAGCGTAGAAAAATAGAGAGTACGACGCGATGACATATTATTTAATAGCCCGTGGCTGTTGATTTAGGGAGAAATATGGGATCTGCGAGGAATGGGATAACAGTATCTGACACAAGCATTCTGAACACGCTGAATAAGTTTCCTGGAGCGACCAAGTAGGCGCTTGGCAGTCGAGTTGGCGAGCGCAGTACGGGATGTTGATACACGGAAAGACGCAGCTGCCCATCTTCCGGAGGTATCCCTTAGCAGGCTTCTACTGCATCATGATGAGGAGTGATGGGATGATGAGATTCATGAGAGGAGGTGTGACATTCTTCTGCCGGCACCCCACGGCATAATTTATTATTTAATCTCAATGTCAACCGACCTCAGTATCTGCGAGTCAAAGGCCTAAGTTTCTAGAACATAATCTAGTAATTTACGATTGTTAATCTCATCTCGCAATATCGCGCATAGCTTGAAGGGCCACACACGATGAGACTTATCTCACGAGAAGTCAGGGGCCATGTTGACGCAAGGGCAGTGAACTTGTAGCCTTATCTCATTTGTATAAGGTTGCGAATGCCATGTCAAATAATTGCTTTTCGGTGCGTACAATCATGTGACAATACTACCTACGTCAGCAAGGGCATTTAACGCAGCTGCCTGGGCTTGAGACCGGGCGAGATAAATAAATAGTGCTGGACAATTCACACAGCATCATCTAGCCCCAAGCTAAGAGCGAAGAGCTTGTGTTATGGGTACCTACTAGATGACTGATGTACTTACTACATACATAGATATTTTCATAGTATATATAGAAATAAAGTATATATAATATATATATAGTATATATAATAATAATATCGGATAAGTCATGGGCTAAATCCACTACCGAATGGATCCCACAAGACAGGAAACGACCTCGCGGCAGACCGAGACGTCACCGTCGATGGAGAGATGAACTCGACGCATACTTGGAAGACTGGACCACAGTAGCTCAAGATAGAGAAAGGTGGAAGGAAGGAAGGGAGGCCTTTGCCCTGCAGTGGGACAGTATAGGCTCTTAATAATAATAATATATAGAAAAACAGGACACCTTGCAAGGCGTGGTGATGACAGGTGGAGCAAGACAGCAACAGAATGGTGGCCGATGGGGCATAGAAGTGTTGGGCGACCGGTGGCGAGGTGGGTCGACGACCTGGTACACATCGCAGGGCGTCAATGGATGCGACTGGCACAGGATCGTGGTGGAAGGCACAAACTTAGGGAGGCCTATACCCAGCAGTGGGTGTAATCGGGCTGTGGATGATGATGATGATGATGATGATAGAAAAACATCCAGAGCAATCTTCTTCTTGAGGTACCTAGGCACCACACATCATTTGTTGGCAGTTCCTTTTCTGTTGAGGCTGTTAGAGCCTGGAATGAACTTCCTAACAATATTCGAAAGGCTGAATCAAAGATGTGTTTTAAAAAGCTTACTCGTGACCATCTTTTCGAAACCCTTTGATTTCATAGACATAGACATTGTTTTTATTCACACAGCGACATAGAAAATACATAAGTACTTGCAACAAAGATTAAAATAAAAACACGAAACACATAGGTACTAATTAAGAAACATACACAAACTAAAGTACCTAAACTGAAAAAAGCATGTGCAGTGCCCGCCATGTGCTGTGTGAAAAGCCACGAGCTCAGCTTAATGCTGCGGTAAATCCACAGCGCTGATTTTCAGCTCAAGGCTTTGTTGACGAAGGAACCGGAAACTGATGCACCACATTCTAAATTGTCAAATAATAGAAAATGAATTAATAAAATAAAATTAAAAAAAAAAAATCTTACTTGTGCCGGCTATATGTAGGTACACAAAATAAAAGCTTACGTTATATAAACAAACACAGAAACCCATATTTTTATATATGATGTAATTGCATAATCCTACCACAGTCGTATAATATTGAAAAAGTATGAATTTGTTTAATTATTAACGATATTTTCCAAAGTAGCACTTTGTTTTTTATATTTTTTAATCCTTTAATAAATAAATATATATGTAAATATATGTATATTAATAACTATATTATAAGTAGGTAGGCACATAAACAGTAAAAACAATCTAAAACAGGAATGAGTTAGTGTCAACTCTGATCATGCACCTGTCGGTCTATTAAAAGTTTTTTGTACTGAATTTTAAAATTTTGTATACTTTGAAGCGTAAGTAATGGAGGCGGTAACGAGTTCCAGCACTTCGTAGCAGAAAAACGAAAACTACCTCGGAAAGCTGCAGTACCATGGCGAGGTGTACGTAGCAGGAGGGAAGACGTGGCGGCGGCGTATCTGTTATAGTCTCGTGCCCAAACAAATTTAGAGTACAGATACTGAGGGTTCTTCGATTTTAATAATTAATGATAACTCTTAAATTAAATATTTCGGTTACCTAGCTTCTTTAGTAGGGTATAAAAATCTTGTTAATTTTTTTCAAGTTTATTTAGCCATTATTCTTATTTTAAGATATTGTTGTTATTTTTTATCTTTGGTGAAGACTATTTTCAGCAATTAGTTAAACCTTAGTGGTTTTAGATGCTGTTTAATAAAATTGTAACTTCTTGTAACTATAAATAAATTAAAAAAAAAAAAAAAAAATACCCCAAACATTAAAACTGCGAGATGGAGATTCCTTCTGTTCTTCATCTTTAGAATATTATACTTATTAAGAAAAGGTGTGATATGACTTCGCGGGGGTACATCGAAACAAAATCGAGCACAAGCATTCTGCACTCTCTGTATGAGACGAGAAGTTTTTTCAAGAAGTCGAGGGCCATAAACGGAGTCTACGTAATTAAACCTTGACAATATAAGGGAGTCCACAAGCATAATACGGAGATCTGTTTTTAGGTGGCACCTTATTTTGTAAAGTAGCTTCAATCTATAAAAACAATTACTTACAGTTTCGGATATCTGGCGTTCATATCTCAGGTGTTCGTCTACGATCAGACCTAAATTTTTTGCTTCGGTTACACGCTCGATGATTTCCCCGCCAATAATCAATCGTGGGTTTAAATTGACTATCTTGCTAACTTGCTTTTTTGTTCCTAAGACCATGTATTTAGTTTTTTTAGCATTGAGTAGTAAACAGTTTGACGCAGCCCAAGCCTGCACCCTGTCTATATCCTGCATTATCTTTCGCTCAGCAACGCGAAGGTCTTCGGGTTTAAAAGATATATACATTTGAATATCATCGGCATATATATGGTATTTACAATGATGAAAGCAACGAATAATATCAGCACTGTATAGTATAAATAAAATCGGACCAAGGATAGATCCTTGTGGTACGCCCCTACCGATCTCTCGCTGTTTAGACACCCTTGAGCGTCCGTCAATGTTTTTGATTTCTGTGTATTGTGTACGATTGCTTAAATAGGAGTTAAACCAGTTCAGCGCACTAGATTCGAACCCATAGTACTTCAGTTTAGCTAGAAGAAGAGGAATATGAATTGCGTCAAAAGCGCGTGAAAAATCCAGAAGCACCAAGATTGTGCCCATTCCTACATCCTGAGCTGTTAAAATATTATCCGTTACATCTAGTAAAGCAGTGTTCGTACCTCTATTCTTTCTGAAACCTGATTGAAGCTCGGGCAGTATGCTGTTTTCTTCCAAGTATTTAGTTAGTTGTGAACAAACTACCTTTTCTAGTAGTTTAGAAAGACAGGGGAGGATACTGATGGGGCGGAGATCTTTTACCTCTAGGGGATTTCCGATTTTAGGTTAGGGTTTAACAAGAGCTTGTCTCCATAGTGTGGGGAATGCAGCTGAATCTATGGATCTGTTAATAACGGCTGTAATGGTGTCTAAACTTTGAGGAAGTGTTAGTTTAATCATATCTAGGGATATACCATCTATGCCAATAGCATTAGTCTTTATTTGCATTATGAATTTTATAACTGTTGCGGTATCTATTGTTTGCAAAGAAAAGGTAGAGGGACCAAACTCATTAAATTCAAAAAATGTTATATAAGAAATTGAGGTTTCACAACTACCTGGTATATTAAGAAAGTGATCGTTAATAGTGTCAGGGTTATCAAAAAACACGGGAAGTTCCGTTGTTTTAGGTGGTAGAACTTTAGATTTGAGGTTCTTCCACAATGCTTTAGAGTCATGTTTGTTATTATTTATATGATTTTCAAAAAAGGCTCTCTTTTCACTATTTATTGCAGTAACCACCTGTTTTTTTAGATCCTTGTAAAATATTTTGTGGCTTTCCATATTACTCTTACGAAATCTAGCTAAGGCCGCATCGCGAAGATGCATCATTTGCTTAACATCGTATGTCAACCAGGGACTAGGCTTTTCTTTTACTGTTATTGTTTTCAACGGTGCATGGCAATCATATAAAAATGTTAGAGTCCTAGTAAGATTTTCCACCATATCATTGACCCCATCATACAGATTAATCAAATCCCATCGAATAACTTCTAAGTCCCGGTTAAATAAGTCAAGGCATATGTCACTAATTGGCCTGAATGTAATAGTTTTACTTACAGATTTTGGTTTTTTGAAAAAGAGTTCACATGTTACGTAAGCATGACCAGTGTTGCAACCCATAAGTTCAACGCAAACATTACGTGCTTTTAAATTAGTACATACTACGTCGATTAATGTCTGGCTATGGCCCGTAAAATGAGTGGGTTTATCAACGACTTGTTTTAATTCAGTATGCATAAGAAACTCCTTAAATATCTTTGTTTTAGTATCATTCAATGTTAACCAGTCAATGTTAAAATCACCCATAATAACCATGCTATCACATGAAGAAAAATACGAGACCGAGTCCAGAAGTGCTTCAAGAAAGTCTGAAGTGTTTACCCATTGTGGCCGATAGGCTGTTCCTATGACAAGTTTAGAGGACTTCACTGTTAATTTCAGCCACATCTGCTCGACATTAGGATTGATGGGATATGTGCATGTGCGCACATTTATGCCACGACGTATATAAAAACCGACACCACCACCATGACCCCCACGCATGGATGCAGGACGAGGAGTGTGTCTTAGACGATAGTTGGGCACGGTGGGTGCACGACCGGTCTGTCCTTCTTTAATCCATGTTTCATTGATCGCTATTATATCTGCTGATAACTTTTCCATCGCCGCAATAAAGTTATCATGATCAGTGCTTAATGAACCAGCATTATAAAGACCAACCTTAAGAAGTTTGTTGTTACCCATTGATGTAACAAAAAATAGTCCTTATATTTGTAAAATTTAATAATGCTAACGAACGATATGTTTTTGTTAGAACATTAAACATAGTGTGAACTAATATTTCAGACCGTGTTCCAATAACCAGGATGTGATGTATATATGTAAAAAACAATATGCAAATTAATATAAATAATGCAAAGAGATATTTTCTGCGAGATGTAAAATAAATGCTTGTTATAATCATTCAACGTGACTATGTGTATAGGTATCAAATATATAGCTAGGCGGGACTCTGCACGTGCTTTCTTATAGTAACAAAATAATAAACACAGTAAAATAGTAAAGCAGTTACATAAAGAATTTACAAGGTTGTTGCCATAACAGAAACAATAAAGTGGCTTCACCAAACATAGCGTTAAGCAATTAAAGCAATTAAGCAATTATAAAATTAAAGCGATTTTAGTTCTCCTTTCCAGCTGTCGCTTTATATTTATATATATATATACATGTATATATTATAATTATGGAGAATTCATCTTATTTATAGTGTAATGGATAAAATTATAAATATAATTTATATAATATATTTAAATAAAATAAGTGTAGGCTAGGTACTTTTTGTCTCTCTCAGGGTTTGGGCTGTGAGAGCTTTTCAGCTTGTAGTAAAAGAGTTCGTTGCACGATAAAAGGTAAATACTTATAATCAGTAAACACATGATAAAATATACAACAATTACAATCTAAAACAGGGTAAAACACAATAGATCGCGGCGCGCTGATGCGGCCGGTGCGCGGATTTCGGCGTAATGGCGGATCCGCGGGAAGCGTCCGCGCACGCCACTAGCCGAGGTTGGCAGGGGTGAGAGGGTAAGAGAACTACCTATCGAACGCGAAAGGTGCGTTCTATGGTTCTAACACACGAGTTAGAGGCGCGTTTGTCGCGCTACATAAGTTAATATTATGTTATGTATTTAGTTTATAGGTACTTACAGTTTGTGTGCAATAAAGTATTAAATAAATAAACACCCTGAACATATATCTGCAGATCGTACAGACATTTGTTGCGAGGCGGGAATCGAACCTGCAACCTCTTGCGTCGCAGGCGGACCTTCGCCCGATCCGCCACAGAGCTCGTCACGATTCACGAGTCTCTTAGTCGGCCTCTTTAGAATTTACCAATAAGGCATTTACCAATAAGACGTTACCAATAAGGAATTTTCAGTAAAATAACACAAACAAGTGCGAGCGAGACTTGGGCCCTAAGGGTTCCGAATTTAGAAGATATAATATTTGATGAAATATGTAAGCCATGCAGTAAGACAAATACAATACAATATACAATACAATAGTCCTCCCGCGACCATGAAAATCCTACATTTTCAAAACTAATAACATGATTTGATTATTTGTTGAGTTTCCCGATATTTCGGGGCAGTTCCATACGCCGTGATCAAGGATAAACTGAAGTCTTGCAAGTGGGTAGTCAATGGCAGACAAAACAATCTACTTTCTTTAAGTCTCTGACTGCGAATGATGGCCCTACTACCGGTTTCACTTTCGAACGCAACTCGATCACCACGGCACACAACACTAACGGTATCACTATCTATAGCAGATTTCTGGGTATCGGATGTGTATGAAATGGAAACTCAAAAATAATCAAATCATGGTATATATCCAGTAAGGATTGGATATATATATCCAGAAACTATTGTGGTTGTGAACACTATAGTGTTCACAACCACAATAGTTTCTAAAGTAATGTTTATCGTTAGACTTGCAAAATGGCGGAGCTGTAAATGACGTCCACACCCAACTCCGTCCTGTCCTGTGTCACAAAAAAATAATACAAATACAAATATCTTTATTGTAACAACAAGGTGGTAACAAATTCGTTGCAAGCCCTGAATCCCAAACTAGCGTTAGCTGTATGTTGGGAGTCAGTTCCTTCCCAATTCTATGTAAAACAACTGTTACAAAAATAATCAAATAATGTTGGAATATAATTTGTTCTACTGGTAGAATTAATTTTACGCAAAAGATCACACAAAACCCAGATCGCTACCTAAATTCAGGTTCAAATGCAATGGGACATTGATAAGAGAAGTCGTTCGCTCGTTCGATGTTCGTGACGAACATCTAGTCATAGTTTTTCTCATGGGTTTACGAGTGACCAAAAGGGAAATGTCCCTTTTGGTCACTCGCTAAGTGATTTTGTTAGAAGCGTATCCCCTATCGTGGCATAGACGGTCAACATTGTAATCTTGTTTGAACAACGATTTAAATCGTTAGATACGTCCTTACCGTACTGAGACTGCCGTTTTGTTTCCACACGAAATGAGATAGCTCACTCATCTGGAATCAGTATACCTCTAAACAGTGTAAGCCGGACATGGTGTGTGTTATTTTATCCACGAAAGTTTGTGAATTATTGCACAATAGTTTGGTTAGAGGGGTGCCGGCAGAGAATGTTGTTAACAGGTATCCCTTAGTAAGATAAGAACAATACAATAATACAATACAAAATACTTGCACACCTTAAGAAATTACAGAAAAAAAAACTTACAACACAAAACATTTGGTACAATGGGCCAGAACCTGAAAGAACCTGCTAAGGGAAACCTCTGGAAGATTAAAAAAATAGTAAAATCATCTTCCAGAGGTTTCCCTTGGCAGGTCTTTCCGTGTTTCAACATCCCGAACTGCGCTCACCAACCGGCCTGCCAAGCGTGGTGAGTGAGGGATGCCTGTGTTCAGTAGTGGACGTTTTACGGCTGAAATGATGATGATGAGTTTTGTTTACTGGCAACATCGAGCAAATATCCAATAGAGATGAAACGTCATTTATTTCGCTAAACATCAATTCCGCCAAAAATATTTCATAATTTTACGGAAGAGTACAACAGGTCGGTTGTTGGCGCTTATTGTCAAAGGCGAGAGACAGTTGTCATTGCATAAGCACTAATGTGTTTCGGAGTTCTCATGACCTTATTTCCCCTCTAGTGGATATGTGCTCGATGACATGATATGACAGTTGTTACCTATATTATTAGTTAACAATTATTATTATTATTGTTACAATATTAGTTGTTATTGACGGCTGCTGCTCAGAATAAAGGGCCGCTGGCAGAGGCGAAAGACTGTCATTAAGAGTTGATATTGCATGTTTCGGAATAATTATGACCTTATTTCCCCTCTATTGGATATGTCCTCGATGATTGGCAAAATCAGTGTGTGTGGGCAATATTGTTCTTCCGTTCACTTCTTTTCCTAAGTCGCGTGTTATCTGAAATGAACAGGTTAAATTTTGTGCTGTATTCTATTGTGTTGTTTTGTTTTTTAGGGTTCCGTACCCAAAGAGTGAAAACGGGCCTTATTACTAAGACTCCGCTGTCCGTCTGTCTATCTGACTGTCTGCCGGTCTGTCTGTCTGTCTCCAGGCTGTATCTCAAGAACCGTTATAGCTAGACAGTTGAGATTTTCAAAACTGATGTATTTCTGTTGCCGCTATAACAACAAATACTAAAAACCAAATAAAATAAATATAAATTTATAGTAAAAAAAACTTTTTAACAAACAAGCTTTTATACGTACCCACTAAAAATAATAAAATAAACATTTTCCATTAAAGTTTAATGTCAACTTAAAACTTCTTTACACAATATATATGTAATAAAAAAGCTTGTCGCGAGATTAACCTGTGTGCCTGTAACTTGATCTAATTGATTTAATTTTTTTTTCAAACAATGTAAATACGAGTACCTGCTTAAATCTCGCGACAAGCTTTTTTATTACATATATTGTGTAAAGACGTTTTAAGTTGACATTAAAATTTAATGGAAAATGTTTATTTTATTATTTTAGAGGGTACCTCTAAATAACAGCGTGTTTGTTATAAAGTTTTTTTTTACTTTTAATTTATTTGAGATTGAATTTGAACCAATTCATCTCTAGGTATTCATATGGACAAATTTGCGACAATTAATGGTCAGTTTACATAAGAACAACAAAAAACATATTTGAATGAAATAAAGAATAAAAATAGAACGAAATAATATATATGTATATATATATATATATATAGAGTATATATATATTCATGTTTGTCTTAATTATTTTTATTTATATATTTATTTAATAAGACACTCCTACGACATGGATTAATTAATTAAATTTAATGACATTAATGGACTAATAACACATCATTTTACAGAAAAATAATAACGTATATCTAATAAGCTACTAAAATGTAAAATGTACACAGGCCGATGATGATGATGATGATGATGGGTAGGTATGTTATATTTTTTTAGTAAACTCCGAGCGAGTAACCCTATAACACAGTTGAAAGCTCTATGATAATGAAAGGAGAGGCGATAACCTAGTTAATCACATTACATTGTATGCCGACAACTTTCATCCCATACCGTCATTAAAAGATTAAATTTATCAGTTCAGCATAATATTAAATAAGATATCAGTAGTTTAATAAAATTAGGTATAATATTAAACTGTCGTGGGGTGCCGGCAGAAGAACGTTACCCCTCCTCTCATGCCCGTGGATGCAGTAAGAGCTCGCTATGGGATACCTCCGGAAGATGGGCAGCAGCGTCTTTTCGTGTATCAACATCCCGTACTGCGCTCGCCAACCCGCCTGCCAAGTGTGGTGATTATGGCAACTACCTGTTATGGAGATCCATGAGGGAGGCCTGTGTTCAGTAGTGGACGATTTATGGCTGAATTGATGATTATACGAGCGTTGAATTAGACGAGCTCTGTGGCGCAGCGGGCGAAGGTCCGCCTGCGGCGCGAGAGGTTTCGATTCCGCCTCGGGACAAATGACTGTACGATCTGCAGATATTTGTTCAGGGTGTTCTGGATGTTTTTCTATATATAATAAAAATATCTATCTATGTAGTATAATGTTTTAAGTATATCAGTCATCTAGTACCCATAACACAAGCTCTGCTTAGCTTGGGGCTAGATGAAGCTGTGTGGATTATCCAGCATTGTTTATTTAATATTAAACTACTCAGAATCAGTGCGTTTAACTTTAGGAACGTAACGCATTACACTTTCAAATACAAAGATTTGAATCGATAGATGTGCCCTGACACCAAAAACTATGGCATTGTCTTCATATGTACATTTTTTATTTCTATTGAGGTTGTTATTAAATGAAAATAACTGGTTTAACTTATTAAAGAAAAACTTTATTTTATAGCAGAACATTTAGTGTAGCAATACTTTCCGGTTAGCGATGCGCATAGAGTACAGAGTATATCAAAACTATTATAGATACAAAAATATACACAGATAAGCTGCATATTAGCACAGACTATATAGAAGGTGTAATTTCTACTACAACACTCCTCCTAAATTAAAGCCTTCTTATTAATTTATTTAACAATACAAACAATATTTCAAGATTTTCTAACTATATGGCAAGATTTCATTCCTATTTTATCTCTTATATAACAAAATTTAAGCTTACACAAAGGTTTAGTAAATATATCTGCTAATTGTTCCTCACTACACACATATTTTAATTCAATAATTTTATCCTCATATTTTTCTTTAATGAAATGAAACTTTATGTCTATATGTTTACATCGTTTGTGAAAATTAATATTTTTAATAACACTTATAGCACTTTGATTGTCTATGTTCAAGCATACAGATTTTTGATTAAATTCACCAATATCACACAATAATTGTTTTCTAGTTCTTACAGTTACATTCTTTTCAGGCGAAGAATCTATACTGTTATCAGGGATGTACTCACTGTCTGATTGTGATCTTCCGTCTGTAACAGTGTCAAATGAGTCATCTGTTGAGATTTCTTCAACATCTTTGGTTTTTATACTGCATTCACTTGTGTTTAACTCAACAGGAACATAGTTTCTTTTGACTGTAGACTCTAAAAATATTGCATCTCTACTTTTAATTGCAGTTCTCGAGTTTGGTAATAAAAATCTATAACCTTTTGTATTTTCACAATATCCAATAAAAATTACCTTTTGTGATTTTGGATCTAACTTCTTTCTCTTCTCTTTCGGAAGGTGGACCATTGCCTCACATCCAAATGTACGCATATGGCCGACATTGGGTTTCTGACCGGTCCACATCTCTTCAGGTGTTTTGTAAGACAGAGATGTTGTTGGAGTGCGGTTGACTATGTAAGCAGCAGTATGAATGGCTTCAGCCCAGTACATTTTAGGTAAATTGGCATTTAACATCATACATCTTGCTCGCTCTATCAATGTCCTGTTCATACGTTCAGCAGTACCATTTTGTTCTGGTGTGTAAGGTGTGGTAGTCTGATGAATTATTCCTGCACCTTTGAGAAGTTTTGAAAAGTTTCCATTTAAATATTCAAGTCCGTTGTCTGATCTGAGAATTTTAATGTTTCTACTTAACTGATTCTCAACTTGGTTTTTAAATTCCTTGAATTTTTCTAGGACTTCTGATTTGTTATACATTGTGTAAACAAATATCTTCTTTGAGTAATCATCTAGGAATGTTACAAAATATCTGGCTTTGCCTAGAGACTGAGTATCCATTGGTCCACAGACATCGGAATGGATGAGTTCAAGCAGGTCTTTGCTCTGTGACCCTTGACTCTTAAATGGCAGACGTGTTTGTTTTCCTTCCTGACACGTTATACATTTTACATTCTCTTTTATTTGGCTAAGCTTCAAATCGGCAGTATTTTCGGTCAGCTTTTTCATGCTTTGAAAATTCAGGTGACCCATCCTTTGGTGCCACAGGTAAGTGTCTTGCTCAATAACATCTGATATGCATGCATAGCCGCCAGGCATATTCAACCGGTACATATTATTTATTAAGCTTGCTGTTGCTACAATAACATTATTTTTGTTCAGTATAACACAGCCATTCTTATTAAACTTCACTTGGCCACCATTCTGTATGATCTGACTCACAGACAGCAAGTTTGTAGCTAGTTCAGGCACATATAAAACATTTGTAAACAAAATTTCATTTTGTTGGCCTCTTTCGTTGTAAACAGATAAACTTATTTTTCCAGAGCTTTGCACATGCATTGTTTTATTATTTGCAACTTTGATGCTTGAAATGTGTGATGTTGTTTCTTCACTCATAAGATTCTTGTGTTTGGTCATATGAACAGATGCTCCAGAATCAACATACCAGACATCAGAGCATTTGGAAGATGCCATGAATACAGCTGCATAAGAACTGTTATTTTTTAGATTTGCATTATTCTTATGATCCTTGTTGTTTGATCTGCATTCAGGACTTTTATGTCCATATTTATTGCATGTATAACAGCGGGGGCCTTTTGAATTTTTCTTGTTTTTATTTTGTCTTTGACTTGAAGCAAAAGCTGATGTATCACTTTCAGCTTTGACATCCTGTAGGATCTTAGACTTCACTGAGTCAGAGCTTATCTTCATACCTGAGCTCTCTATGGCAATTATCATTGGCTTGTAAGTTTCAGGCAGGCCGGACAACAGGAGTGTGCCAAGCCATTCATCATCTACATGGAAGCCAATGTTTCTCAACTTATGTGCTGTTGTAATGATTTTACTCACGTATTCTTCTACGTTTAAGCATCCAGCTAATGTAGTATTGCATAAATCTCGCAGTAGACCAACTCGGCGTGTTAGCCCGGAGTCATCAAAAGCGCGTGCCAAATTATTCCAAACTTCTTTTGCAGTGCTTGATTCTTGTATATGAATATAATTTATCGGATCGACGAGAAGGATAAGCTTAGATCTGGCTTTCGTGTCGCGTTTTTGGTCAATTGAATCTGAATTTTCAACGCAGTCCCACAACTCTTCGTGCTGTAAATATGTTTTGACAGCAAAACGCCATGTGGCATAGTTATCACGGCCCGTTAACCTTTCAATTAATGCCATTGAACTTGTTGATGACATCTTTTGGTTGTGGATTATCACGGATTTACTTGAAATATTGTTCAGAAACTGAGCACGTTGCGTGTGCAGATTATGTCTTTTAATTTTCTTTTGTTCGGCACTGTTTTTAGCACTGGGTCTTTATAGTATTCACTGATTTTACAAATCGGGCTTACTGGGCCCATAACCTGTTATTAAATGAAAATAACTGGTTTAACTTATTAAAGAAAAACTTTATTTTATAGCAGAACATTTAGTGTAGCAATACTTTCCGGTTAGCGATGCGCATAGAGTACAGAGTATATCAAAACTATTATAGATACAAAAATATACACAGATAAGCTGCATATTAGCACAGACTATATAGAAGGTGTAATTTCTACTACAACAGAGGTTTTGCGGCTGCCCCTCTGTTGTTCCTCCAGCCTGTTCTCTAACAGCGTAATGCGTTCTCTGTCATTCACATGCTGTTGTTTGAACAGCCGACGCACGCACACTGCTAATAAGCCCAAACTATTATTGTTATCATTTATTGTGCTATAATATTTCACGAACTTTCGTGAAAAAATGACACACCACGTTCGGCTGACATTGTGTTTAGAGGTACACTGATTCCAAATGAGTGAGCTCGCATTTTGTGAGGAAACGAAACCGCGCGGTCTAATTACGGTAAGGGCGTAGGTAGGTACATATCTAACTATTTAAATCTTTTGTTTAAAGGCCAAATATGTTCAATATGAACTAGGTACTCAAGATAATATTTTCGTATTATTAAGCAGAATGTTTTCGAAGGTATGCATAAGGTTAACCTAAAAGATCAAATAAGCCAAATATACAATTTTCTATAATTTTACTGTGAAAAATTGTACGGTTATTTTGTACCGACCCCGTATAGGAACGAGGGCAGGGGAATGATAAATAATGAGTCATTTATTATACTTTTTTACGGAATAAATCTTCTGCATTTTGTCTGGTTGTAGGCAATTTTTTTTATAAAACTGCCCACTTGGATGTACTTATAGATTACGATTTTATCTCATTCACCATTCACCTAATTGGGTAAAAAATGATAAAACAGAATTTTCTACATTAAAACCATTTAATTGATAAAGCTATCAAAATATAAACATTAAACAAAATAATCGGAACAATGCTAATTATCTATCCTAATTACAAAATAACTTTTCAACTAGATAAGACTAGATATTTAATTTTTTCTACGCACAACCTATTTGATAATGAAGAATTTTAATTACTGAATCGACAATAAACTACATATTTATACAATAAAGAGTTTACCACTATCTAAAAGCTTATACTAGAGGAACTTTTATAACTTATATAAACTTGATAACTATAACTAAAAGTGATAAGCTCATTCTTAATCCAATACTAACAATTAAGTACAATTTTGCTTTTACTTACTAGCCTTAACCTTAATCTTCAATCATCGCTTTAAGAAAGCTTTCAACTCTTTCAACCTTCAAATAAATATATGACAACTAATATATGACAACCTTCATATAACCTTCAATAAATATATTTCTATTCTATTCTATTCTTTATCTTCGCTCTTTTGTCTGTATCAAAATCTTCTAGTTTCCAAATTTTGCGAGTTTTCGAAATTTCTAATTTTTCTTCTTTTATCATCCAAGCCCTTAATACAAAGGCGCGTCATCCTGTCAAAAGCCCTGTTGCCGCTTTTTAACGTTACCTTCTCACTTATTCTCTGACATCAATAGCAACTTTTCTTGCACAACTTTCGATCAGCTTCCCAGCAGCTAACACTTTTCTAGCAACTGGAACTCTTTCAGCAGCTACAGAATTTCAAGAAGCTGCAACCCGTTGCAAGTTTTCAAGCTATCGCAACTTTCTAGTAGCAGATTTTCCAGCAATCTTCACCGCTCTCTCACTGGTGTCCGGTTTTTATCGGAACGACTTGGTGCTTTTTGTGTGGCGTTTCCCTCGGGTAATTCGGTAATATAAAGCTGCAGAGCTTGGTCATGCAGTAAGGTGACCGCTTCCTCACGTTCCTGTGTCGCGGAGGACGCCCTTCACACACCACCGAGAGAAGCAATAAAAGCACCAAGAAAGGCAGTAAAATTTTGGTGAAACGCATCTTGATTGTGATTGGAAATGTCTATAAAAAGTTCTGTTGTTGTTTATAAAGTTTGTTTATAAAGTTTGTTTATAAAGTTGTAGCACTGTAGAATGGGGGTTGGTGTATGGTTGACGGTCGGCAGTGTACTGATGATCGTTCAGTGATTCCAGTTGTTATATAGATGGGGTTATCTCGCGTGCGGTCGCTGATAAACTATAAACCGGCCAGCCACCGAATCTGCGACGAAGTTCATCGAACGATGCTCAATGTCACTCACGCTTTAGGTATTGTAGTAAAATTATCAAACGCGCGGCGCACGGCGAGGGGCACGTGCTCAAAAGCTTCGAGTTTTTTTTGGCGTAGGTATATTTCCGCTTGCCGCATTTTATCGTCTTTGCAATTATCATGGTTTGGTTGCGTCAGATTTTTCTGACGCTTTTAGTAAATGTCAGCATTGGGCTAAAAACTTATTAAAAATGTTAAAAAATGTGAACTTTGTTTTAATCTATGTGCTGGTCTAGGTAGGAGTGCAAGCTGTAGGTGGTTGGGTGAAAGACTTAATAAATAAACCCACTTTTTGGGGTTGCTTACATATAAAACCAGGTGTTAGGTAAGGGCACCATTGTTAATTTATATAATGTTAAAAAAAATAAGTCAAATTTGGATTATTTTAACCATTTACGTAAATAAAGCTTTGAACGAATTCATTGAATAAATTATAATTGTAAATATCTATCTATGTAGTATAATGTATTAGGTATATCAGTCGTCTAGTATCCACAACACAAGCTCTGCTTAGCTTCGGGCTAGATGATGCCGTGTGAATTGGATGCGGAACAAATAAATGAAATTTATCTATATTTTATTATTTTTCCTCACATTTAAGAAGCGTTGAAATGAAATGATACGAAATGACATTTTTATTGCATAAAACATGGTATTTAAGGTGAATAAGATTATGTGATGAGCTCATGTTTAACTATTCTATAGCATGCAATTAATTAACATATGTTATGTCTATGCCTTAAAATTAATAAATTAATTAATGTCATAAAAATTATGTTAATTTAGCCCAATAAATAGATTCTTTTTAAATAAATAGTCATTCAATAATTTAAATTAATTAGGTACCTTATTGTAAATTTTTACACTCATAGTCGAGCAGCTTTCTTGATGTCTCGCTGATTTTGAGGTTTCTTTTAGAATTAGCCTATTCGGGTCTCTACATTGCCTAGAATGTTTGTCACATGCTTTGCGGAATAAATATTCATGATTTCTTACAAAATTTAAGATTTCGTGAATGTAAAGCGATGGTAGAGGCAACAAACCAAAAATACTTAAAAAACGGTTTGCAGGATTGATCAGGCGGGATTCCACATAATGCTCTGATGCATTTTTTTGCGCTAAAAATGCTCTGTTTTTGTCCGTAGATACTATTGCCCCACATTACTAACCCATAACGAAGTACCGATCCTATAGGCGTGTATCCTGTGTACGCGTGATACGACATAATGGCCGTTTTGATATTTGTGACGTTTTTTATTTTCGTTTCAAATGCGAATCAGGAAAATAGTAAGGTTATTAAAACTCTGACAACTTTTATTTATAATCACACAGGTTTTCTTTTTATTATTTAAATAATAAAATAATATTAAATTTAACATGAAATACAAACATTTGCATTGCCGTGTGGTGCCGGAAGTAGAATGTTGCCCCTCCTCTCATGCCCATGGATGCAGTAAGAGCTTGCTAAGGGGTACCTCTGGAAGATGGGCAGCAGCATCTTTCCGTGTATCAACATCCCATACTGCGCTCACCAATCCGCCTGCCAAGCGACTACGCTTGGCAGGCGGATTGGTGAGCGTAGATAACGCACTAGCGTATGGCAACTACCCCTCATGGAGAACCATGAGTGAGGCCTGTGTTTATTAGTGGATGTTTTACGGCTGAAATGATGATGTCTTACAGGTGTTAGTTAAGCTTATCATGTCTAAGAATAGAATTTATCATATATTTGAATATATCTTAACTTATTCCGGATAAAACCGGTCTAGAACTTCATTCGATAAGATAGGTATTATAAATTGCTTGTGCCCGCCGCTTCGCATGCGTTGTACCCGGATAAAAAGTAGTAGCCTATGTGTTAATCCTAGTCAACATCTATACGTTTGCAAAATTTCAGCTCGATACGTACCTACGCTAGTAAAAGTAGTAGAAGATGTAACAAACCTCCAAACAAACAAACTTTCGGCTTTATAATATTAGTGAGATGTAGGTAATATCAATCGCAGTAATTGAACACATCAATGAAATGTTTGATGTGAACTTCGTTTGGAGGTCACGCCGGCGCCGAGCGCACGAGAAACTTAATTTAAATTTATTATTGTTTTGTGTGAAAATTATCTGAAATATAGATAGATACGGATAAACCCTTATCAAATTAAATAGGTACGTTAGTTACCCTATGAAACGCATGCACTATACAATCGCCCTTAACTCTAATAAATTGGCCTCTCGGTCCAAATATTTTAGGAATTATCGCAAAATTAAAAATACCTGACAATATACTCTTATGGGATAAACAACTCCTGTCACCTCCGATCTATATATAACCACAAAGGCATTGAGACATCCGTCTATACCTAAGCGGATAATTATAATAATCAGGTCAATGAGAACAGAAAACCTTGGCGCGTTTGGTAAATAAGTCGACAGACGACTATTATCTAACTGGGTTATAACTTCGTCTACGGGGCCGATATGTGTGTAGACTAGATAATTTCCGCTTGGTAACTTATAATAAAACCAATAGGCACCAAAATTATCTATAGCATATCTAAATTTCACAAATTAGACCATCACTGAAATGCCCCAGAATGAGTAGCGGGATTGACGTAATGAACACGATCTTATTCGTTGACCGAAATAAAAGCCAGCATTACGATATCTCGTGGACTATTTATCGCTTCTAAACTGATAAAAGCTCAGTCTTGTAATTATTAATAAACTTGATTTCAAGCTTGTCTGTCCAACTGATGCAACCCTTCCGTCTATTTCTCTATCAGAGCAGCCTCCTTGACCTCCTTGTACTTTAGTGGGTAGGTAATTATAGTTTTTTTACAGTACTAGGTATTTATAGTACATGATAAGTAAAATCTGACACACAATTTCAATATTGTTCTGCGTTACCTTTTGTTTAATCAAAGTCCAAGTAGTTTTTTTACGCTTACTTATGTTTTAACCACAGATAATATAATACACTAGTAGTTTTAACGCAAGTGTTGTTCAGGTTAACGATTCGAACATAAAACCTACAGGGCATAGGAAAATTACACAAGGCGGCTCTATTCTTGTTGCTGTTTTTCTTTAACTTATTAATGTTTGCTTGCTCTTAAACCCAGTTTAGATAATGGAATCCGAGATAAATCGAGGAAAATACTCAAATCTGAATAAAGAAACATTTAGCGGTTTGCGTATTTTCAGCAACATTTTAAATAACGCGGAAATTTACTTCCGAAAACCCCCTCATAGTTACGAAACATGACATAATTGCCCATTAAGATAACAGATTGGGATTTCCTACCTACCAATAAATAAAATATTTTTCCTCCCTGACGTAAATAATCTAATTATGGCGTAGTTTCCTCAAAATACTCTGGCCAAGATCAAATCGAACATGCTTTTTACAAGTTTCGGTTGAAATACAATACGTCCTACTTGTAGGTACTCATTACAAAAAACATTTTTGTATGAAACAGCTCACCAATTTTATATAAGTTATGGCATTTAGTTAGGGATTCAACTATCCTGTCTAAGGACGTAATAAGGAGCTAATTAACATTAGAAAGGGGATGATTTTGACCACCCAAGTAACAACTTTAGTTTAATCTTAAACAGGTACAAATAAAATACCTAAAACACAGGTTTTTTTTATTAAAATGCAAAAAATATCTAAAATGTTATTATTATCTCAGGTTTATTGTTACACCACTTAGACCGGTAAAATTAAAATTAATTTCAATAATACAAATTCCCGATCTTTCCCCTTCAAAACTACTTGTTTTCATACGCTGAAATCCCCCTATTCGGGTTTGTTTACACATTATAATACCTGTAGTTTATACCTCTAGTAGTGTAGTTACTCTTCCCAAAATATTTTTTTATGACCTTGCCAATTTAATGACTTTGAACATTTATTTTTGCTTAATGCATGTTGTTGCTTAAGGAAGGACTATTTATATTTTGACATCTGTATGCACCTACTTAACGCATTTTTATAACAAATTAATCTGAATATAATTATATTTTTTTTTTCATAAAAGTTGCGCTTTACTATTTCATTCCATGTCTGCCTACGGAACCCAAAAAACTCGTAAAAATGACGAAATAGATAAAGATGTGAGGTGATCGGAGTGTCTGATGCAATATTGGACATTGCTTACGTTACTTTAACGTTGCAATTTATTTTGCGGTGTTATTTTTACACGCTTTTATTTAGCTTGCCTTATAATGTAGGTGTGTATGTAACTATGTTTGTTCGGGTGGAATCTTGCAACTCAATTTTGAAGCAGATATCTTCAACTAATTGAGCTGAAATTTTGTATACACGTTTTGTTTGGATGACAATGCATGGTCAGCTATGTGACGTCACTCTGAATTTATTTATTTGTTTATTTATTCATATCCTTTGACAAATTACATGTTCTTGGACAAGTCAGTTTAAAATAAAATAAAAAAAATGTAAGCCTACTTATAAAAGTAACATAATATTAATTTTGAAATTTGAATACAAATTTGAATTATTTATTTGAATCGTAAAGATATAGAGTAAAGATATCAAATAAAAGGGCTTGCAGAGAGTTGCACTAGTAACGTGCCTATAGTGCACTGGAAGAGTGCGGATTACACTTATTAGGCTCCTACAAAACTCCTAGCTCCTACATTTTATTGCACAATAGTTTTATTTCTTTATGTTACACGTGCTGTACGAGGATTCTGTATTTTTCGTGAAATCATGTTTTATGTTAAAATTTTAAAGCCCCGTGTCCCTTAGCAGGCTCTTACTGCATTTACGGGTAGGATAAGAGGGGTAACATTCTACTGCCGGCACCCCACGGCAAATCAACGCTGATCACGGCTGATCTTATCTATCTTACCTAAGTTTAAAGACGACTAAGCTAAGAGGATGGTATCGTGTGCTGGGCGATCTTTCCCTCGAACAATGTCCCCGATACTGTAGTGACCCGTACAACAGAAATACAAATTGCTAACGCTTTATAAATCTTCTATGACATTTATTTATCGATTTTTATTTATAAGGCTGATTCTTCCTATTACAGAGCAAAAATAACAGATTTAAATTGAATTAACAGATTTAAATTGTTATAACTACACTGTGTTTATTCCAGATTTTTAGTGGATGTAGCTATGTAATAATAAGAGTATTAACTTCATAACATTAACATTTGCATGCCGGATAGTTCGGTCAAGTGTGTGATACCTAACAATAAACATACAAATATCTGTGTAAAACCATACTTGAGGCAAATAAATTATTTCATTTGAATAAATAACGACTTGCAACAAATGTACGTTTTTTGTTGGTTCTATAAAAAATGTGGAATACAAAAAATATTGTCTACAATATAAATTAATATAAATCGCATCGAATAGGAACGACTCAAAATAATTAAATGTGTAGTACGATGTATATAGTATATGATAGTACGGAACCATCGCTCGCAAGCCTGACTCGCACTTCATCGGTTGATTAAATATTAATTAAAAATGGAATGGGCTATAAATGATGACAAGCCCATAAAAAAGGTCCGCTCCATAGGTCACTCGCGTAAGACGCGTGCCACACGTCAATGCACTGTGCTGATGATAATTATGATGAGTAGATAAACTAATGGCAACTTCCTATACATTGTTAGGGGCAAAATGGTTTTTCGTAGAGCACAAACCGAAATATATACCTATAGCAATAAAATGAAATGAAAAATATCTAGTTATAATTCCGCTAATACTGAGATGCATATGCACCGCCCTCCCGCCCGCTAATTGTTAGTGCAACATGCATACCCAAACCCACACGACAACACGTGTTTCGCTTCATTCACTTTCGTTCCAGCCGCCGACCAGTCAACATCTCGGCCTTTCACCTGAAGATGCCTCGAGGAGAGGCGAAACACATGTCGTCGTGTGGGTTTGGGTATGCATGTTGCACTAACAGCCTGGTTCCCCCTGCATGTGCATAATTAGCGGGCGGGAGGGCGGTGCATATGCATCTCAGTATTAGCGGAATTAAAACTAGATATTTTTCATTTCATTTTATTGTCTTATGTATTTCCGCAAAGTAACGCCTGATTCTATTAATTATATTAAGATATAGCATCTAGCATTTTTGTTGGCTTTCAGAACGATTAAGGGCTTATATTCTCAAATCTAATCTAATCTACAACCCGCTCAGACAGATCCTACTGCTTAAGGGCAGGCCTTTTCTTTCTCTCGGACTTGTTTCTGATAACTGTGCTCACACTGGTCTAGGGCTTCTGTCCGCGCATCCAGTTCGATAAAATTTTGTAAAGGTTTATTTCAATTAAGCAATATGTCTCGGGAAATCGATACCCGACGATGGACAAAAGTCACAATTTTTGGAACCAGGACAATTGAGCTGGAGTGGAGTTGGGCAGGACACCTTGCAAGGCGTGACGACAGGTGGAGGCCACATCATAATGGGTGGCCGAGGTTAGGCCATAGAAGTGTCGGACGACCGGGTGGCGAGATGGGTCGACCTAGTAGGGGAGACCGGAGTAAGACGAAGCTCGGGGCAGGACGGGAAGTTTGCTTGCGTGCGTGAATGGTGAACATAATAGACCCTAACACAGCGCCATCCGCGCATCTCATCTCGCTCATCTTGCCCCGGTCTCCCCTACACGTCGCGGGGCGCCAATGGATGCGACTGACAAACTTAGGGAGGCCTATACCTAGCAGTGGGTGCAATCGGGATGTGGATCATCAAGCATCATCCTCATCATCTCAACCGTAGGACGTCCGCTACAGGACGAAGGCCTCCCTCATGGATCTCCAAGATAAGGGGTTGTTGCCATAGGTTGGCAGGCGGGTTGGCGAGCGACGCTGCTGCCCATCTTCCGGAGGTATCCCTTGGCAGGTTCTTACTGCACCCACGGGCAAGAAAGGATTCTACTGACTAAAGGATTCAACATTCTACTGCCAGCACCCCACGGCTATGTAATGATGACGGGATGTGAATGATGAATCGATATGTACACTAAAACTCTTGAATGGTACGCTCCCTATTATGTTTACTAATTTAAATACTGCTCGATATAAATATCGATCGTTAATTTACTACCGATGATTGTTTTAATTAGCAGTAGGTGTCTATATATTAATTGGTCTGTTTAATTTTAGATAAATAAAAAAGACATGATACAAAGTACATAACGTAACATTTACGTTACAGTTATAAGAATAATCGGTGACACAGTTAAGTAATTCATGAAAGAGATGATTAAAAATTACACTATGAGTGGACGTGATTTTGGCGTGACATGTGATTATATTGTAATGTGTATGATTTTCATCATTTAGTACAGTGGGCCAAGAAAGTAGTCTACCCGTTTTTCAGACAACTTAAGAATAGTACATAGATAGATAGATATATGATAGATGGAATACGCTTTATTGTACACCTTAAAATTACATAACAAACAGAAAATAAATAAAACTAATAACAATTAAGTGGACAATGGGCGGCCCATATGAAACTTACATTGACAGGATTGAGTGTCATCATCATCATTTCAGCCATAAAACGTCCACTGATGAACACAGGCCTCCCTCATGGATCTCCATGAGGGGTAGTTGCCATTCTCACCACGCTTGGCAGGCGGGTTGGTGAGCGCAGTATGGGATGTTGATACACGGATAGACGCTGCTGCCCATCTTCCGGAGGTATCCCTTAGCAGGCTCTTACTGCATCCATGGGCATGAGAGGAGGGGTATCATTCTACTGCCGGCACCCCACGGCGGAATGAGTGTATTCAACGTAGATTTCTAAGATACCTTCAATTTAAATGTGGCTGTTTTGACACCGAGTATTCAGCCAGGTGTAAAAGGCATCATATACTCCCTTTAAAGGAACGACGTACAATAGCTGATGTTGCACTACTTTGTAAGATTGCCCTAGGTAAGGTTGATTCTGCACAGCTTCATTTCATTTATTTAATTTATTCAGTTTTGCGATACATGGGTATAAAAAAGATGACAATAAATAACACTTATGGGCATCCATGATCTACTTGTAAAGCATGCAAAACAATCTTATACTAACAACGGATACAACGCAGTCACTTCATTTATAATAACATAATCAGATTCACAATAATTATAGATTAAAATTTAAAATGTAGACAAAATTATTACAAAAAGTAAAAACAATCACGCAATCATTATTTTTCCATATAGTCAAAAAATTCTTGAACAGAATAAAATGTCCTATCTATAAGAAAATTAAATAGTTTAGATTTAAAATTATTAACATCGTCACAGTTTCGAATTTCACTTGGTAATTTATTATATATTTTAGCGCTCATCACCAAAATGCTCTTACTAATTAATGTCGTTTTAACGTTTTTTCTGGACTGCATAAAATTACAGCGCCGTGCGCTCGTTACCATTAAGAATGAGTCAGGGTTACGTTTTACAAAGAGTGCAGTTTCGAGAATATAGATTGATGCCAGTGTTAGGAGTCGTAAAGATTAAAAAAATGACTTGCAACTCTCCCTTCTTCTAATACCGCATATTGCTCTAATACAGCTCTTTTGAGCAATAAATATGCTGTTTATATTAGTAGCGTTTCCCCAAAAAATTATTCCATATTTGAGCCTAGAAACGACATTTCCATGGTACGCCACTAATAAACTTTTGCTATTTACTACTTTGCGTAGTTGACGTAGGGCATATGCAGATTGGACAGTTTTTTTGTGGACAAACTGTAAACGTGATTGCCATTTCATGTTTTTATCTATATGTAGTCCAAGGAATTTTGCTGATCCTGTTTCACTTATAATTTTACCTTCAAAATTTATTAAAGTTACTTGATTGCTTTTACATGTCTGCTCGAATTTCATTAATTGAGTTTTGTCCAAATTTATTTGTAGGTTATTTATTTTTAGCCAGTTTACTATAGATGTCAAACTAGAACTAATTTCATCTTCGCTATTACATAGTTGTCAGTTGCTCTTGTTATGTCATTTATATATATAAGGAACAATAAAGGTCCTAGTTAAGTAATTCATACACTTCCTTGTGGTACTCCATGTGTTACTATTCTTTCAGAGGAAACAAAAGTCTTTTCAGTTTTTGATTTTTGACAAATATTTCGTACGTGTGTTATGTGCGTCCTTTGTGAGAGGTATGATTTCATAAGATTTAAGGCAACCCCCCTAACCCCGCATGCCTCTAATTTTTGTAAAATAATTGTATGCTCTAAAAAATCAAATGCCTTAGTCATATCAAGATATAAAGCGAAGACTGTCTCTCTCTCTTATCCATTCTTGGGTAGATCATATTTACCAATTCGAAGTCGAGTCTATGGAATGATTTTTGCGAAATCCCTTCTGCTCTCTTATAAGAATTTTAATCTCAAAGAAATCATACAGTCTCCTATGTAAAATCTTTTCAAATATTTTAGAAAAAACCGGTATTAAAGCAATGGGTCTATAATTTTTAATGTTGTCTTTGCTGTCTTTTTTATGTACTGGAATTATAAAAGTTTTTTTTTTAAATAGTTGGGAAAACTCCTTGCTCTAGACATAGGTTTAGTATATCACTCATTACAGGAGATATAATTGCGGATACATAATTTAACACTTTTGTTGATACATTATCGAAACCAGTACAATTCGTATTCCCTAATTTATTTATTACTGTAGATATTTCTTGAGCGTCAGTGGGTCCTAAGAAGATTGATTTATAAGTATTGATCTGAAACGTTTGTTTACCATTCATTATCGGGGAACTACGAGATGCTATAGGTTAGGTTAGTTATTGTTATATTATTTAATTTCAAACGGGATACGTTTTCTCTAGGTATGTTAAACTTATTTTTATTTATAATATTCCATGTCGCTTTCGATTTAATTTTAGAATTTAATATGTAATAGTCATTTTGAGATTTTTGTGTCAATTTAATAATTTTTTTGTATCTTTCTGAATAGTTTTTGAATACGTTTTTGTCCTTGCATTTTTTTTGTCAACCTATATTTCCACAACAGAAAACGCTTACGTTTACTACATGTTTTAATACCTTTAGATAACCATGTCTGCTTATGTTTTGTATTGTTTTTTATACGCAAGGCAGGAAAACACAAACTATAAAATAATGTAAAGGTTTCATGAAATTTTGAGAATGCTTGATCTATTATATTATAAATAAAGTAAAGAGATAGTTGTGAAACACTTTCTCTGAATTTACGGAGATTTTCTGGGCTGTAATCTCGTTTTGAAGAATATCAGTGGTCGATAGTACATACTTTATTTACTGGACAAGTCATTAGTTGAGCTTTGTGATCCGATACGGCAAGTTCAACCACTTCCGTTTTAGCTCCTCGTATGTTATGTATAATGTTATCCAAACACGTACCACTACTAGAGCGTGTTATTTCTCTTACTGAAATTCTCAGGTTAAGTTCCGTTATAAGTTCCTGGAAATAATTACAGAATTTTGAATTGTCTAAAATATTTATATTGAAATCCCCACATAAGATAATTTTTTTACTATCTTTATTGGCCAGGAAGTCAAAAATGTCGTTAAATATCTTTAAAAAAAATCAAAATGATAACTTGTATACTTTGTGGATCTGTTATTAACACATATTTAAACGGGTATTTATCGCGCTATTTACCTTTATTATTGCCCGACGTTGTGGATCTGTACATACATATAACTATTATTCTATGTTCAATTAATTCTATTGCAGATATTTCCAAGATATTTTCTATACTGTATTGCAGATGTCAAGTAGTTTAAATTTTAAACCATTTACCACTAACTAAAATACATGAACCACCGTTTCGTTTATGCCTTGAAAATATAGATGTTAAAGTGTAATTAGGGATCGTTAATAAAGCTGTCTTCTGAAATCATATTATGTTCAGTTATACATAAAACATCAATTCTCTTAGATGTTTCTTCTAAGTCGTCCAGACACACTGTTAACATATCGGATTTTGTAATAAGCTTCTAGAAAAAATAAAGATCAAAGTTCCGAATAGATCGGTCAGACATACCATTCCTTTAGAAATGCCTTTTACCGCAACTACCTACAGACAAAATGCTTTTTTCAGTAGAGCTGTATACGTACAACAGTTTGGTGGAACTCTCCGACCTAGATGTTTTTAATACAAGTGCACAAAAAGTCAAAAACATACTGTCGGATCGCTGGTTCGATGTGCCAACATCATGATTGTTTTTCTTAAGAAGTATTTATCTTGTGTTTTCTTTTTAGTTTTTTTTTCTAAATTTATATTTTATATGTTAGTATTAGTTTGATAGTTAACTTCAGCAAGCTATATTTAGTTTTATTTTATGCGAAGACGTATAATTGGTTCGTGCATATTTAATAAGTTAACTATTATGCTTATAAAACTGTTTGTCTTCCGAATAAAATAAAATAAAATTATTTAAAAATATTTTCACCTTAGTTACTCTGTACTTATTTTCGCTTTGTTTGCAGAAGTTTTCTCTTGCAGCCGTAAGACGCCCACTGCTAGAGAGAGGCCAGCCTCATTGATCACGAAGTACTGATCATAACACCACCTTGGCAGGGCGGGTCGGCGAACGCAGTCTAGATGTTTTTTTTCAGAAATTAATTCATTTATTTCCATAGTTTGCAATTACAAAACAAAGACACGTAGATACTCGGAAAGACGCTGCTACCCATCTTTCATCTTTATCCCTTGGCAGATTACTGCATCCACGGGCAAGAAAGGAGTGGCAACATTGTACTGCCGGCACCCCACAGCAGAAGTTTTAAATTCTAGATATTGAACCATCTAGCCCCAAACTAAGCAGAGATAACTTTCACAGTTTACTCGGTAAACGTGATGAAACCCTATCCTTAGTTGCATGTGTTATACAAGCATCTGGCATGTTATTTAAAATAGATTACTGTTACGTTATAATTTGATACGGAGAGGTCGAGGAGGTGTGTCTGATCTCAGTAAAACTTAGGCAGATGTTGAGAGCTGTTTTCATACAAATGTGTGCTATTTATATCTTATGTCCGATTTTTACTTGTCAGAATTGTCGACATACAATACCTTACAATACGCACTGAACTGTCAAGGTTTGAGCAAGCTACATAAGATACTTAAAATACACAAAATGAAAACAACCCTGTTTTCATTTTAATGGCTAAATATAATGAAGCTTAAAGATGAGTCACATCGTCAATGCTAAACTATTTGAGGTTTATTGTTTTTTTTTTCTTAAATATTTACTGAATTACACGGTCAGATGAGTCAATTTAAGGCCTGTGCATCTATTATAGATGATTTATATAGCGTCAGCAACTGGTTATAATGCTGTACGGGACGCTGCAGTGCCTGGTACATTGTTAGATGGATTAGGCTTGCCCAGCACCTATACCATCCTCTCAGCTTAGTCAGCTATTATTCAGAGGAAAGAACAGGTCAATTACGTCTGAAAGCTAACCTAACTAAACCACGGGTTTCCTCACGATGTTTCCTTCACCGTTAAAGCACGTGTTAAGTGTGCACATAATTTTTTCAAGAAAGAAAAATCCATTGGTGCACGGCCGGTATCGAACCCACGACTTTCGGATTGAAAATCGTGGGTACATACCACTCGGCCAACTCGGCTTAATGAGAGTAAATAATAATGAGTCAATGCTGATGAATAAATCAGAGGTTTTCTTTTAATTTATTTGGTTTTTTTTTTGAGTAATAACTAAGTACCAAAAGTATAATCGAATGCACTTTTTCCTCCAATTACTAAAAAAACGTAAGTAATACTTCTTTCTAAGGTTTTGGAAAAACCTGCGTGGATCACTGCTGTAAACACGGGCTATATAATTTTTACACACGTGTCTGTCCGTGGCACCGTAGTTCTTAACCAGGTTTATATACAGTTTTTTATTTAGTTAATTAAGAATTAAGATCACATTGAAAAGGTTACTAACATGAAGTGGACTAATGCTGACTATGGTAGCCGAGAGAAGCGCCCAGACACAGGCGTCTTCCATCCCCAAGGATCGATAATATTTATTAGTTCGTGGGTAGCCAAAATGTGTATTTCTGTTAATTTATTGCATCATGTACAGGTTTAATTTTGTAAAATACGAGGATTACTCAAGTCGGAGAATCCCCGTATACCTATTATAAAATAAATAGTTCACCTCACGTTAATTTGAATGCGAAGTGTGAATACAGGTTTGTACGAGTATAAAATTTGAGTGTCATAGTGTCATAGTTTATTGAGTATTAGTATTTATTTTTATTGAGTGTGATTTCTAAATTCTCCCAGCACTGGGTTGAGTAGAGCTGTAGATGTTAATCATGGATTTTGTGTTTATAATATCGCATACAGGGTGTATGCGATATTAT
Source organism: Pasiphila rectangulata (assembly GCA_963082625.1). Lineage (NCBI taxonomy): Eukaryota > Metazoa > Arthropoda > Insecta > Lepidoptera > Geometridae > Pasiphila > Pasiphila rectangulata. The sequence continues at coordinate 19,202,544 of OY720244.1, forward strand.
AAACACAAAATCCATTCCCCAATTTCAGAAATTGTGTCACCGATGTCGATTCTGAGGACTTTCACAACACATATAATACGTATAAATGGGTGTGTCCAATTAGCCTTGGACTTAGTATTCAGGATATAAACAAACCGACACGTGGAGGGTGTGTCAGAAATTGATTGATGAGGGTTATCTCATACTTCTGATTGTTACTTTCACTCGTGTCCGCGCTAAGAAAATGTTGTTGAATGTAAACACAAATGTAATGGAACGTTATGAAACTGCTGCCCGCGGCTTTGTCCGCATTTTCATTTTTTTGCGAGGAACCCTTATTATTTTTCTAAAATGTTAGTAGTGTAAGTTACTCCTTATTACATCAGCTATCGGCCAATAAAAGTCCCGTCAAAATTCGTTCAGCCTTATCGAAGATATGCTTGAGCAGACAGAGTCACAAAAAATTTCATAATTTGTTTTATGTAGGTGTCGTATATAATGTTCATATGCATTTAGTAAGTAGCTGTTATTTCAACATTACAAAACACTTTTTTTATGTGTATAGATAATATATGGAATCTTGGGCCCGCGGTACTCGGCTTTTTTTAGGGTTTCGGACCAAATAGTAAAAAGGAACCCTTATAGAACTAGTCTGTCTGTCGGTCTGTCACAAATGAATAACTCGAGAGACTACTGATGCTATCGACTTGAAATTTAAAATGGTTAAGGACAACACTTTTTACTAATATAGCATATATGAAAATGTTAAAAAATATTCTTATTTTGATTGCAGGGGGGCGGATAGGGGATCTCAAAAATTTTAAGTGAAGTTACTAGGCCGTGTGGGTTATCATATGAAAGGTATTCATTTGCACATTAATAAACAGTTTTTAGTTTTCCTTAAAACCGTATCGTTTTTGAGTTATTAACAAAAATGTTGAAAAAACGACTGTTCTGCCCTTTTTCTCCGAAGTTTGCAGAGATAAACCCGTGAAACTTTTACAGATAATAGAAGTGTATGTAAACTTTATAGAAAAATTATAGCAAACTCTCTAATTTGCATAGTTTTTAGACAAGGAGGGTAGAAGGGGGTTTGCAAATTTTTTGTGAAGTTATTAGGTTTTGTGGTGGGTTAGGTATGTGGTGGTATATGAAAGGTATTCATTTGCACATTAATAAACAGTTTTTAGTTTTCCTTTAAACCGTATTGTTTTTGAGTTATTTACAAAAATGTTGAAAAAACGACCGTTCCCCCCCCCTTATCTCCGAAGTTTACAGAGATAAACCCGTGATACTTTTATAGCTAATAGAAGTATATGTAAACTTTAAAGGAAAATTATAGCGAACTCTCTAATTTGCATAGTTTTTAGACAAGGGGGGTAGATGGGTGATTTTTAAAAAAATGTGAAAGTTCTAGGTCATGTGGGGTATCATATGAAAGGTGTTCATTAGCACATTAATAAACAGTTTTTAATTTTGCATTAAGCCGTATAGTTTTCGGCTTATTTACAAAAACGTTGAAAAAAATAGCGTTCCCCCCTTATCTGCGAAGTTTGCGGAGATAAACCCCTGTAACTTTTATTGCTAATAGGAGTGTATGTAAAGATTACAGGAAAATTATATATATATATATATTGTATGATGGCACGGAACCCTCGGTGCGCGAGTCCGACTCGCTCTTGCCCGGTTTTATTTCATTAGAAAATCCCCGTCTATCCCACTAGTCCCATCATGGGACCACTGACACGATTACATCCCACTAGTCCCATGGGATAAGTGGCACTTATATTTTTATCATATTGTTGTCCCAAAAGTCCCATTACCGTCATCACAATGTAATACATGTAATTTTTTGTCAATACATGTAATAGTTGAAATACGCTCTTCAATATGTTGACGATGTGGGGACATCGTCATTCGACATCGGACATTCCCGCTAATTCTTTACCTACCAAACTACATATACGACCTGTACAACCTGTTTTTTTAATAACGTAGGTATCTACGACAGGTAAATAATAATAAGTAGGTTTTCATTTCCCGAAGGACATTTACGAATTTACCTATTTAACTACGTAGGTATCTTGCTTATTTATTTACTATAGTAGTAGGTGGTACTCTGTAGAATAAATCAATGTAGAAAATCCAGTTTGCGTGACTTGCAACATTTTACATTCAAAATTGTTTAGAACTTTATCTGTGTTATATATTGATAATGTTATATATTGTTTATACAGGTTGTTATAATATGTGAACTTTTTAAGTTATTTTTATTTATAATTTGACTAGTAAGTGTAATGTGAAAATGATCCGAGGTCATAATTGATTTTTTTTTACATTTACAAATAAAAAAACCTATGTGTGGTTTATCTTTTCTATGATAACATAAAGAAGCTATGTGAATAATTCTGGACACTACGTACAGCATCTGGTCCCAAACCAAGTAAAGCTTGTAATATGGAAAACAGATGATTGATAGAATACATATTTTGCCAGGCTCGAGACAATTAAAATTTACGACCTCTAGCGTTGCAATCATCATTAAAGATTAAAGTACTGTGAACGGTTCAATTTAATTACTTTACCACAACGATTTTTAAAATGAATGTCGAGGAAGATAAATAGAATAAACAATAAAGCTATAGGTATTATTTATATAAATACATATATATATATTTATTTATGTTATATAATGTGTTGGTATATTTTATGTTAACTATATAATTATATTTTTATGTTAATTAATATTTATATAGAAATTTTCCCTACTTCTGTTGTTAGTGCCTTCTCATTTTTTCTTGCACGCCCAGGTTGACTGGTAGAAAACGCTATTAGCATTAAGTCCTCCTCTGTACATTGTTTTTTGTGCACAAAGTATTAAATAAATAAATAACCATAATTTTCCAACAGTACAATTACACCAACATGATGGCTTCTGCCTCAGGAAATTATATCAATACAAATCGGTTGTCATGGGGAATTCTGATTTATGGTATAGTTTTTGAGATTTGGGGGTTTAATAGTTTTTTTTCCGAAGATAACTCTTGATTTTGATGAAATTCCAAACTTAGATTACATGAATACAAATAGATTGTCGTGGGGTATTTTATGTTTTTTTTTTTTAGATTTGGGGGCTTTTCCTTTTCAGAATAACTCTTGAGCATATGCCCGGATTTTCATGAAATTTAAACACAGGGAGATTTTACCAACACACGGTAAGTAGCCGATTAAAACGCAGGAGGTTGCAGTTTCCATTCCCAACACAAATCAAGTTTGAATGCTATGGGACTTCATTAAAAGAAGTTGCTCGCTCGTTCCAAGTTCGTGTCGAACAACTAGTTAGTTTATTATGCAACGGACACAACAAGAGGCCCCGTGTCATCTCGAGGCGTTAGTAACATTTATCAGTGCAGTAGTCAGCTTCAGATTATAACAATGTACGTTATGCAGTTTAAGATAAAGATGAAGATCATTTAGTTGCATAAACATGTGTGGGCTAGGATGAAAAATTAAATAATTTGTATATATTTATTATATTTGATGTTCGAAGGCGGACAAAATTAAATAGTGTCATGCTACAAGTCCATAAAAATAACAAGCATTGGTACCAGAAAAGGGGGCGAACGCCTCAAAAGGTCACCAAGGATCAAAGATGGATTTTTTTTATCATTTGAGGACTTTTATTTTTTTGGTGACCTTTTGAGGTCACAATAACTCCGGTCCCTGTGTTCCTAGGGTCACCAAAATCAATCAGTACCCTTATCTCATTAAGACGGTACTAACAAATAAGGTTTCATGTAAATCGGTCAACGCGTTCGGTTGTAATCGTCAATCACAGACAAACAGACAGACAGCGCTTTGCATGTTAAAAGAGGCTTCGCCCCCTAAAAATAAAAATATAAATAGAAATTAATTTCAATAATATGTCACTGCATAACATTTTGTTATTAGTAAATAATCATAATCATTTATTTCGTAAAATACAGGATTTACACGTCACATAATTAAAAAATGAAGTCAAAATAAATTAGGGAAATAGGTGAAGTCACATAATATGTTTAATTTCAAATAAAAACAATAATTCGACCTAAATAACAACAATCAATTACACAAAACATATTAAATCACAAATATAATAAATCAAGAAAATAAAATTAATAAAAAATAAAAAACGTATATACGCGTAAGGACTTAATTAGAGGAACGGTTCATAAATTGAAAAAAAGATACCCCACACGACCTAGTCTCTTCACAAAATTTTTGAAAACACCCCTTCCAACCCCTTGTCTAAAAACTATGCAAATTAGAGAGCTCGCTATAATTTTCCTATAAACTTTACATACACTTCTATTAGATATAAAAGTATCACGAGTTTATCTCCGCAAACTTCGGAGATAAGGGGAGAACGCTATTTTTTTCAACGTTTTTGTAAATAACTCTGAAACAATACGGCTCAAAGGAAAAATAAACTGTTTATTAATGTGCAAATGAATACCTTTCATATGATACCCCACACAACCTAGTAACTTTACAAAAATTTTGAAAACCCCCTTCCACGCCTATGCAAATTAGAGTTTGCTATATAATTTTCCTATAAACTTTACATACATTTCTATTAACTATAAAAGTTTCACGGATTTATCTCTGCAAACTTCGGAGATAAGAGGGTCGTTTTTTCAACATTTTTGTAAATAACTCGGAAACGATACAGCTTAAAGAAAAACTAAAAACTGTTTATTAATGTGCAAATTAATACCTTTTATATGATACCCTACACGGCCTAGGCGGGTTGGCGAGCGTAGTATGAGATCTTATGATACACGGAAAGACGCTGCTGCCCATCTTCCGGAGGCATCTCTTAGCAGGCTCTCACTGCACCCACGAGCACGAGAGGAGGGGTAACATTCTTCTGCCGGCAACCCCACTGCTACGTTTACCTAAATAAAAATAAATCCTTAAAACTAAATTGAAAAATTGTCTTTGCAACCCTTGAATGGGCTTAAAATACCTATTCAACGATACTCCACACAAACGTACGCGCCGTAAAAAACTCATACATTAGGTCTAAAACAGTTTGGCAAATAATAAACAAAAATAAAGTTAACTATCCAAAAGAAAATATCACCAACATCAAAACAAACCACTTGACATAGCAAAAGCATTTAACAATTTTTTTATTGACGAAATTAAAACAATTAATTTTAATAAACCTTTTAAACATAATTCAGGATATATGCCCCCCACAGTTCCACCGGAAGTAGAAAATATCATAAAAATATTAAAAAATAAAAAGAGCACTGGTTACGATGAAATATCTACCCATATTATAAAGCTTGTTAAAATTCTATATCAAAACATCTAAGTCACATCATTAATCTCAGCATCCTACACGGTATCAACCCTAATAGATTGTTAAGCCAGTTTATAAAAACAAAGGCGGAAAAAACGACATGAAGAACTACCTAGATTTTCGAAAAATATATTTATAATACTCTCTACACTTTTATGGAAAGGCATGAAATCCTTGCTAGAGAACAATATGGATTTAGAAAGAATAAATCAATAAACTCAGCTACCGGTAAACTGTGCCTACTCTGCTCTACTTTTGGCTCCAAAATTTAGGAAATTGTGAATATTTTTTGAACTATTAACTTTCAAATATACTTAGATGTATTCATATAAAGTAGACGATATAATCTATCATATTTTTTAAGGTTGTTAACATAATAAAGTATTTTGGTATATTTTAAAAACGATGGATTAGGAGCAAAATTACCCATGGTCCTGGGAATCTTTGCTCCTAGGTATAGTTTGCCTCTTATTTCACTGATAAAAACTTTTAAGATCATATTTGGACTTTCTCTATTCGAACTTTGCCCCACTAATAATATGTTTTACCTTTTTTTGATATGGCAACTCTCAAAAAATGTGTAAAAATAAAAAACGTGTTTTTAAGAAAAAATATTTATTTTTTTACACAAAAATTAGTTTTATTGCTTTATAAACGTATATTTTGATAACAATCATTCAGTTTCATTGCTGTTTTATATTTTTAAACTATATTTTAATGACAATCAGTCAGTTTTACTGCTGCTATAAATTCTTAAACTATTAGTATACAATTCTCGAATTTGGTTTCTTCTTCAACAGTAAAAGTTGTTGGAGCGCCTGGTGGTCGATATGGCATTTTAGTTCGTTGAAGCCTGATATGATTAAAAATAGTTCTTCGTGGGATGACATATTTTTCGCTGGCTTTTCTTTGAGTCAATTCTTTGTTTTCTATTGCAGCCAAACATGCTCGTAAAGTTTCAGGGGTGTAATTTTTCTAATTTCTGCAGCCTAAACGCTTTTTGTAATTTCTCGGCATCTGTTCTAAAAATAAATGAAGAGTGCATTTATACGACTAACAATAATTTATCTTCAGTTTTTTAATACATGGCAACCTTTTGGATTTACTTTGCTCCAGTGCAAAGTTACCCCATTTTGTACAAGAAAACAGGTCCATGCCGAAAAAGAGTGAATAGGTCATGAT